>JAQPPZ010017228.1:5000000-10000000 GCA_028583015.1 Wollemia nobilis
ATTGGCCATAATGCATCTCGACAAGTATAAAAGCAAAGGATTAGTCTAGAAATGAAGTGATAAGAGAAGAAAGAGGAGTTTAGATATGTAGGTTTGAAACAATGGCTACTAATAGCGTATAAGAGCATTCAAAAGAGTGGTTTGAGAGTTCTTGTAATAGAGGTTTGGAAGTCTATAATACCAACATCAAAGTGGTTTTAGTATAGTACCAAAATAGTGTATCAAAGACTTGAAACTATGTGAAGAGGCTAAATACAACAATGTCTAATTTATAGTACTAACCATGTCCAAATACAAAATATGTTTGTACACCAATTCTAAAGGCACCTGAACATAAGAGAAAGAGTCAACACCCTATGTTGTTTTGAACCTATTTACAAAATCATAAAAGCACAAGAATAAACAAACCTTGGAAATTAGTGATGCATAGTAGCAAGGAACAAGAATGCCTTGATCTAAAATATAATAGGAAAGTGAAGCATCTTGGTTTGCATTAAATATCAATGCATAATGACAATGGAAGGTGATAAGTAAAATTTTTGACCACCTATTCCAACTAAATCACCTAATAAAGTAGAAGCTAACCTAATCTGTAACATCCTTCTTACACACTAGAACCTAAAATGGTTTGCTCTTGGATATACAAGGAAACCTACAAAATATATTTAAGATATTCTACATGCAAAGAGGTGAGAATTTGAAACCTAATTTACAATAGAACATATATGGATTTTGGCCATAGTTAAGAGAATTCCAACGAAGGAAGAAGAAAGAGCACAACATAATTTAAATTTAAAAATTGCAAGGTTTCATTTATTTATTTTTGGAGTAATAAGGTTTAGTAATGTTTTTCTTAATTATTTAATATTAGGAGAGATAAGGTATTATTAATTATTAAGGTTATAAGCTAAATATTAGATTAATTAGGAGTGATAAGTAGAGATAGTGGAGAGATAGGTAGATGAATGATATAATAATTTTGGAGTTATAAGGTTATTAATTGTTGTTTCTAATTAAATATTTTTAATTAAAGAGTGGAGTGATAAGAATTAGTTTATTTTAAAAAAAATTAAAGGTTTTTGAAATTTATATAGTTTGATTTTATTTCTTGAAAAGTTTGAAAAATTAATATTTGCAAATTTAATTGTTTGGGAGTCAAAATAAGTTCAACATAAAAACTAGGAAACTTAAATTTGCAAATATTATTTATTTAATTTCTAAACATTAAAGATATATAAGGAATTCTACTTCATAGGTTTTATAACTTAGAAACTTTAAAATTATTTAAACCTAGGGAGTCACAAGGTTATCTACTTCAAAAGAATCAATGAATTCAATGGATATGGAGTTCATGATTTAAAAAGAAAAAGTAAATGTCATAAAATTTGGAATTAAGAATTTGATTGAGAAATATAAAGGAAAGATAGATCTAGTTTCAAAGTTGATTTATAGTGAAGCCATAGATGAAAATTTTGAAATATTTGAATACTATTTACATGTAAGAATTGTTGAAGCAATTAATAATGGAAAATATAGTATTATGATACCTTTAGATATTGGTAGCATAATGTATATGGAATTTCTTACACTCAAATTTCATAAAGAAGAGAACATGAAACAAAAGGAGTTGATTGAATCTCTTAAGAAGAAAGAAAAAGCAGACGAATCATTCCTGGAAAAAATATTTCATTCTTAATACAATATTGATATTCAAATTTCATCTAACCCATGACACTATTATGATTATTTAAGTGAATGTTCATAAGTATTTATATAGGAAAAGAAAGAGTTATATGATTCTAAGGACAAAGTAAAATGAATGATTATTATGAAAGAATCTAAAGTCAATAAGAAAGTACAAGAAAATTGTAATCTTGAAGCTACAAAGACTAAAGATCATGAAGTTGAATCTAAAGACAAGGCAAAGCAAGGAGAAGAAGAACCTGACCAATATGAAGGTTGTGTACATTGTAAAGTCATTTGAAGGATGAAGACCTATATTGAAGACTAAAGTCTTCAATAACCAAATAATGTAATACAAGGGGGTGTTGTAGAATATTACATTATTTGGTACATGTTAATGTACCCTCATGGTACATCTTATAAATATTAGATTAGGGTTGCATCCTAGATTAGAGTGTGAGTAAATATTCTATGTAATGTAATAATGTGCTTCAAATTCACAAGTTTCATGTGAGCAAGTGTAATACGTGTAGATATGCACAAGTGTCTCATATGTAAGTGTATAAAAGTGTTCTTAGATTAGGAAGTGTTATGTGAAGAGTCATGTCCATGTGTGCATACAAGATAGAGTCATGTGTATGCAAGTGTCAAGTAGAGAAGCCAAGAGTCATGATACTTGACATAAGGAAAGGAAGAGTTAAGTAACCAAAGAGTCATCCTACAATATCTATATATTACTCCATAGAGAACATCACCTACATAGTCTACATTGTCTACATAGTGAGCATAGAAATCATTGTTATTGTATGAGAGTTTTATGATACATTTGTAAGAGAAAGAGGAGTAATAAATATTGCATACATTTGAGAAACTAATATTAAAATTTGTGCTACATCCTTTGTACATGTATGAATTAGACTATTACATTCATATTATTGCTTATTAATGAATGTTAGTTGATTTATTTTTTTTATATACTATTAATAGAAGAGGGTTTTTAAAGGGACCCCACAAATTTTTACAAAACCTCCAAGAAATATTGATTAAAACCAAAAGAAAACCTAAGCCAACTAGAACCCCCCTCCACCAACGAAGAGGGTCCATAGACACCATTAAACACAAAAAAGCAAACAAAAAAAGAGAGACAATGAACTTGAAGGATTGAGGAGAGAACTAAGGAAGTTCTAAACCAATGAATCAACTTCCAAAATAATAATACCCATAATCATGGACAATTCCTCTGAATAGTCAATAGTAATCTTCAGTAAAATCTAAATTACACGTTGTTTAATATCCATCAACTTCATATTATGGAACACTAAATTATTCCACTCAAAAACCACTTCTAGGATGTAAACATCCTTCACCAACTTGTCCTTATGGGAAAATTTGGGTAGGAGCTCTGAATCAGAGGGGCAGGATATGGGAGATGAGTCCTCCTCTTTCTTCTTACTAAGAAGGTGCTTATATTTTCGCATACCACTCCCTTCCGCCTGGCTTACTTACTAAACCCCTCCCATATTAGGCTTGAGCTTAAGGTCATTGAACGTACTCTTTACAAAATTATTATTTAAAGCATTTATAAAGGATGCTTTACCTTTCATGCATTTTATTGAAACCTGAATCTTTTGAGATATTATGTTAGCCCTAGAACCCATAGAAAATGTGTACAGGTCCTCACTACCATCACTTCAACCCCTAGAATCTTCCTTGGTTAAACATAGCTAAGGGATCAGGCTTCAGAAGCTCCTTAGAAACCAAACCATTATTGGAAGAAACCTATTCAAAGACTAATAATGCCAAACACAGGTGCAATGGAACCTGACCTCGACATCCTTACACGTCCAACATAGACTTCTTCATATATTGGAAAAAAATATGGGAATATTCATCTAAAGCTACCTATGGAGGTGATTAAGAAACATTATATGGAAACTAAAAATGACTTCATACGTAGAATCCAAGGTAAAGTAGTCCATGATAATTTTTACCACATTGTACCACGGAGGAGACAATGCCTTAGCACTAAAACTATTCTATATTATGGGGAGAAACTCATCAACGTCTAAGAAAAACTAATATCCTTAAGCAACGAGTGATTATATCTATTATTATAAGCTCCACTGAATATAAAGCCCATAATTCTACTTATCAATTTAACTGACACCTCAAAAGACCAGGTTTCCACTCTCATCTAACCATAATTCCATGTCACCACCATCCACTTTGAAAAGACCAGATTATGACCATGAAACTTTTGAATACATTGTAGAACACCACCATTCATCAAAATTGCTTTCACCTCATCATCGACTAACAAAGGAGTTGGTTCCATAAGGGATTTATACATATGCAACATGGGGCTATATATTTTTGTCTTCCCCATCATCAAACTTCTACCAAAATCTCTTTTCTTCTGCACAACAAATTTTCCCACACCACAAGAATCAATCTTTGGAAATTGCCATTAAAAATCCAGCAATAATTTCCATCATGACACAAAGGAACTATAGGTATCCAAAACCATCATAGTCAATCATGGACCACAACATCCACTCTTGAAAAACTACAACCAAATAATCCTAGGAACCTTATAAAATACCATCAAGGAGACTTCACACATCTTGCAATTTTCAAAATTGACAAAAACACCTAGTGTACCTCTAAAAAACCCCAATTTTAAATAACTCATGATTGAAAGAGTCAAATAACCATGCCAAATTTCTCACTCCAAGATCCCTCCACTCAATTAAAATAAGGCTACTAAGCATGAACTCCTTCACCAACCATGTCACCCTCCACTTCTCAAAATGACAACCTTTAAAGAGTCGCTTTCTTGCCAAATAGAAAATGAGACAAGGAATGGAAGAAAGGAACCAACAAGAAACCCCCTCAATCCCCACAAAGATTCAAAATATTACAATGAGGACAAAACACAAAGCTAAAATGAATAATTATGCTTGTTACACTTGACACACACTACTTAGGTCCTCAAGCCAAGGGAAGGAGGTGATCAAAATCCTGATAGCCTTCCATTGAAGCTTTGAAAAGACCCAAAAACACATAAACAAAGAACCACTACAAGGCATAGAAGATGCCATCCAAGCACAGACCATTGGAAATTGAAACACCAACTTTCCCAACATGAGCTTTAAAGATATTCTCATAAAGCAAAGGATTATGATCTAACAAAAGGAATTCAAAATTTGGGAAACAACCCATGGAGCAACCAACCTCGACCAACCCAAATACCCATGATCATTAGAAATAAAAATAGACCCACCAAACAACCATCACAAATTTGATAGCTAGGAGAAAGAAATAGACAAGAAGCTACCACCCATCCAACAAGGCATCATGATAATCATCAAAAAATTAAAAATTAGAAATTGTATAGGAATCTGACAGTGTCACCCCACCAAATACCATAGTAACCCTAACCAAAACAATACCAAGACACCAATTAAATGAGGCTCTCAGATAACACTGAGCTAGGATCTAACACAAGAAATTTAAAATTTGAATCTCCCTCATCTATCCCAGATAGTTCATCAAGGCCTTCGAGCCACCTACCAACACCTCGATCACAACTACTAAACCCTACACACACAAGGCCTTACTCCACATATTCAAATTCTAAACTACCTCCTGACAATCATTATGGTTTCTCATCATTGGATCGAAGAATCACCTCAACTAGGAAGTCCCTCTACCAGACTGTAAATCTCAGGTGGGATGCACCAAGATTTGCCATAATATTTGCAACAGAGTTACCCTCCCTCAGCATGTGAGAAATTGAGACTTGGTTCAAGGAATGGATGTTCCACTTCACCTCTTCTATTATATTTAACACCTTCTAACTAGCCTGCATAGATTCGATGAGCATGTTAGTTAAATTTAAGGAATCACCCTCAATGATGACATTATGGATCCCTAGATATTTTAAAAGTGACACTCCTTGGAAAGCCGCCCTAGCTTCCGCAAACTGAGAAGTTTTGGAATCAATATTTTCAATGAACCCTACAATTAACTCCTCATTGTTGCCTAGTATCATGCCACTGACACCAGCCATACCCGGATTACCCTTATATGCACCATCAAAATTAAATTTGAGCCACCACAAGGTGGGGGCCCACTTCACCAATCCTCTCGGATTAGGAACCAGTGGGCTCGCATCATCGGAGAATGTTATTTGATTTATTATAAGCCTTGATTTTACATATTAGTTGGATCATATTATTCTAGTTACATTATTATTTTAATCTTACTATATTGTGGCAATCATATATTTGATCATGTGAATATTTATTGTGTGAGTTTACAGTAATATTGAGGCTTCAAAAGCCATCACATATAAATAAAAATATAAAAATAAACAAAAGTATTAGTATGGACTACGTATAATTTGCTTTTTAATTTAGTATGTGAATAACCACCTTTTGAGAGAGTTTATATTCTATGAAAAGGATTATGTCCAAGTATAAAGACATATTTAGGTCTAGTGTATATGAGTGGGATTTCTTGTTTTCAAGTGAGTTATCTGATATATATATATATATAACACATAATTAATGAACCAAAAAGGTTATAATAAACTTGGCTATGATATTTACATAAACATAAAAAAAATAATAGTATTAAAAATAAATCTGTTTATAAAAGTAATTTTAAAATTTATCATAAATTAAATTTTATATTTAAAATTACAAATAAATAATCAAAATATAATTGGACAAAGTTAAATTTTAAACCTAATTTATTAATAAAATCATTTCTTTAAATAAAAAATCTATGGGTGGCTTCGATTGGGGTCACTCCTCTCAAAATAACAAAATAGTACATTGTTGTTAGGTTAACAAAACTATATCGATTTTGAATTATTATCAAATATATTTTTAATTATCATTTTTATTTGAGATATTTTACATATTCCTTAAACTTATATGTTTTCACATTAGCTCCTTGACATAATTTTTATTAAGAGATGAGATCTCAATTGACTAGTTTCCTTTTAAAATTTAAAATTCACTAAAATAAATGTCAACATCATGATTGAATAAATTATCCACTACATAGTTTCCTTTACTTTAAATATGTTGATATTTCCAAGATACTTCCTCCAACAATAGGTAATAGACATCATAAATATTATCATTTTATATCCATTCCCCATGTCTACTTTATTGATAGAATTAAAAATAATTTGTAAACACCCCTCAATTAAAATATATTTCCATTCTATCAAATGGCATAAAATCAATGATTAAATTCTTTGACTTTCAAGGAGAATGCCAAGGTTCTAATATTACCCAATAGCACATCCATAATTTTCAAGTAATTACAATATCACACAAATATCTATCTATCTATATATTCTTCCTCCTTTTTAATGTTAAATTTGATCCCTACAAGAAGTGCACTAGCCTCTACATAGTTGCTAGTTTAAGTTCCATATGATTTTGCATAAGTGAAGAGAATTTACATTTATTATTTTGAAAAATAACACATCCTCTAGCTTTTCATAGATTTCTTTTGGAAGACTCATTAAAATTAACATTTAATTCTACCTCCACATATTTCTCTTTTTTTTTTAAATTGTGAAAAACATCCCAAAAGGGATACCACTTTCGGGTAAGACCCATGGAGGCAGGGAAATCCATTCTACAAAAATCACCCAAGGTATGATCCTGGCCTACCAGATTTGACATACTCAAGGAGCAAACAAACACAATAAGATTTAAAAAAAATAAAAAAATAAAAATAAAAATAATAAAATAAAATAAAAAACATGCTCCTTGAGTGTGTCAAAAAGAAAAAGCACAACCAAGCACACACACAATAAGATTAAAAAACCACAACATGAACCACATAGAAAAACACAAGAACAACATAACAAAACACAAACATGACAAAAACAACAGAACACTACAAAGACATAACCAACAAAAACATGAAAAACATAAACAACCAAAACTTAAAAATTAACAAATAAAAATAAAAATAAAAAAATAGTGAACAATAGACAGTAAAAAAAACAAAAAATATAGAAAACACTCACACACACAAAAATGTGAATTAACACAAACATACATAAACACAAGAAAAAAAACAACAAAAACACAAGAACAGTAACAAAAAACACCAAATAACAAAAACATAAGAACAACAAAAAACAACACAAAGAACACAAACACAAAACAAAACAAAACAAAAAAACATACACACCACAAAAAATTAAACAAAAAAAAAAGTAAAGAAAAAAAATTAACATAACAATGACCTTTCTAGACCAAAAGACTATTAAGGCAATAATAAACAGAGGAAACAAAAGAAATAATAGTTTGAGCTAGGGAACTAAAATACATTGACCAAACCAAAGAGAAGCAAAAATAAAACAAGAAGAAACTAGGAACCTTCAAAACTGGATCCATCCAAAGAAATGATAGAAAGAAGATTTTCCCTTATTTGTGAAGCCCACCATATAGAAGGGTGGCCATAACAAGTAAGATCACATTTGTCCAAAGCCCTATTAGCTAAAGCATAAACACTCTTGTTTTGATTTCTAACCACATGATTGTAATCAAATTTCAAAAATCCCATTTGGATTAATTGAATCTTCTCAATAATTCTTTTTATTATCCAATCAACCTTATGATTCTTAGAAGGATTCTTCAAAATATTAATCATGAGTTGAGAGTCATACTCAACTAACACCTTTTCCCATCCAATATTAGTAGCCTCTTGAAGGCCTCTAAGGATACCATACCCCTCAACAAGGTTATTGGAAAGAATACCCAAATTCTCAACAAAAGTAAAAACCAAGGAGCCATATCCCGCACTAGCTTTTCCAGGGTTCACTCTAGAGGCTCTAATAGTATTGACTTTACCAAAATCCTTAGGAAGAGGTTGCCAATTTCTAGTCCTATCCATATTACAAATACTTACATTCCCTTTAAGTTGGTTTTCCTTAGAATATTTAATCTTCAATCTTTGTCTCACTTGATCCCATATTTTGTGGAAGTTTTGGGGGTGATTAAGGAGATGATGGGCTGATTCAACTAAGTTGGATATGATATTTTACAAAATATAGTGAATATCCTTCCTATCTTGATTAAAAATTTGACTGTTACTTTCATTCCAGATATTCCAAAGAAGAATGGTAGAACCCATCCAAAATAACTGCCTAATAAAATGATCAACACCCTCTTGATTAGGCCAATCCCTAAAAACATGTTCAAGCATTAAAAAATTGGACCACTATAAGCCAAGTAAAGTGGTCATTCTCCTCCATAGCTTAGAGGCTAAAGTACACTCAATAAAAATATGGCTGAGAGTTTCTACATTCTCTCCACACATTTCACATCTAAAAGGGCCATGAAAACCATGCTTCATAAGTTGCTCACCAGTAAGCACCCTACGATGCAATAAAAGCCAATTAAATAACCTCACCTTAGGCCAGATATTTTTGGCCCATAATTTAGAAAATATGTTAGAAGAATGGTTGGGATTATTAAGCCATAAGGTCAAATAACCTTGAGCAACTGAATACTCACCCTTAGTAGTGTTGTTCCATCCAAAACAATCTTTTTCATGGGACCAAGAGAGAGATCTCATATGAAGGATGCCTTGGATATCTTGTATTTGCATTTCTAGGATTTGAATATGCCAATCCTCAATAGGGATCCAATATCTACCAACCTTTGAATTACCAGTATGGTATCGACAGTAATTAGCCACCTTTATCCAGTTAGCTCGGTGAAGCTCCTCCATCCAAGGCCTCAAATCGAGAAACTGAGTTATCAAAGGCTTGTGACCATCCCAAAAATCTGTCCAAAAATTTTCCTATTGACCATTATGAATGATAAAAAATATTTTTTTTTTTTATCAAATCCTCACCAGTCTTAAGAACTACTAAAATGGAAGAACCTTTGGTAGGAAGATGATAGCGAACAAGGTCTTCAAGAATTTTGTTCTCGGCATATTGAGCATGGAAATTATTGGCCCAAAGAGCATTAGGGTTATGCAACATCCTCCCATATAATTTAGTAGCTAAATATTTTTTGTTATTAATAGAAGACCAAAATCCTAACCACCCTTCATTCTTAGGAAGACATAAAGTGTCACATTTCACCAAGGCCCATTTTATTTTCTCCTTAGTACCACTCTAGAGGAAGTGACAACTGATTTGATCTAGTTCTTGAAGAACAACCTTTGGTATATTCAACATGGAAGAAAAATAAAAAGGAATATCTTGAAGGACTAATTTTACCAAGGTGATTCTACTTCCAGAAGAAAGCCACTTATTGGTCCACTTTCCAATTTTCTTTTTGACTTTATTCAACAACCAATTCCAATTTTTTTTTTCCTTTGAATATTGATGGGAATACCTAAATAAGTGATCGAAATGGAGGACTTATTATATCTTAATTTATCCAATATCATGGATTCCTATTTGGTAGAGCAGTGAAAGAAAATAACTTTAGATTTATCTTCATTGATCAACTGCCTAGTAGCCTTAGAAAAATAGCTAATGATTTGCTTAATATTAGAAGCTTCCTTAACTGTAGATTTACCTAAAAGAGTAGAGTCATAAAAAAATTTAAGATTAGATATAGGTCTAGCTCCATGAGCAATGGTAACTCCCTCAAGGATTTTGTTTTCCCTCTTTTGGGTTATAGTCCTACCCAAGCATTTATCAAGAATGATGAATAAATAAGGGGAAAGTGGGTCACCTTGTCTAATACCTCTGGAAGCTGGGAACGACTGAGAAGGTCCATCATTGATGAGAACTACGTAGGAAACTAAAGAGATACATCCCATAATAAAATCCATTCAATCCTTAGAGAAACCAAATTGCCTCAAAACTTTGATAAGGAAGTGCCAATCCACTCTGTCATAAGCTTTGGATAAGTCTAACCGAATGAATATGAAAGGAGATTTTTACATATCCATGGAATGGATGGCTTCCTGAGCAAGAACTTTCTCATCTACTATTTGACGCCCTTCCACATGTCCCCCTTGCTCAGGGGAAATAATATTATGCAAAAGAAGCTTCAACCTTTCTGCCATGATCTTAGTAATGATTTGGAGGAGAACATTACATAAAGCAATAGGTCTAAAATATAATATGTGATCAACCTATTGAGATTTTGGAACAAAATTAATATAAGTTTTATTGATAACCTTCAAAATTTCTTTGGCTTTCCTGGCTTCTTCCACCACCTCTAATAAATCAGCATGAAGGATATCCTAGAAATCTTGGTAGAATTCAATAGGAAAATCATCAGGACCTAGGGTTTTCTCTTTTTGCATTTTAAAAACTACATGTTGAAGCTCATTGATAGTAACAGGAGTAGTCAAAATAGAGTTCTCCTCATAAGTTATAAGAGAAGATATTGCCTGAAGAACATTTTGTTGATAAGCTAAATCAAGAGGAGTAGCAACAAAAATATTGTAAAAGTAATCTATAACAATAGAGCTCATGCCATCCCAAGTATAAGTAACATCTCCAAAATATGATTTCAAGGAAGAAATAAAGTTGTGAGATCTACGAGCAAGAAGAGGTTTTTGGAAGAAATTTGTGTTTTGATCTCCTTTTTTTAGCCATTGAGTTCTAGATTTTTGCTTCCATAAGAGTTCTTTTTTTCCCATTCCTCTAACTGAGTTGTGAGTTTAATTTCATCTGCACTTCTATTCTCTGTGAGGCCATCTAAATGGATTTTATTATTCAAATTTTCAAGTTGAGCAATATCTTCATGTTTTTTATGAACATCCCCAAACTCCTTCCAGTTCCAAGTCTTGATTTTGGATTTAATGTATTGCAGTCTTTTGGCAAAAACAAACATCTTAGTCCCATACCTAGGCTTACGTTCCTTCCACCATTGTTGCACATGAGGTCTAAAGGAACTGTCTTTAAGCCACATTAATTGAAAATGAAAAGAACACAAACTCACATTGGTTTTCCACATTTCCACCATGACTGGCCAGTGATCCGAACCAACATTGTTAAGAGTCTTCACTTTAGGAATGTGACCATGGATTAAGAAATTTTTAGAGAGAAAAAACCTATCCAATCTCTCCATTATACATGCTAAACCTTACCTTATGTTAGACCAATTCATAAGGCCATTATCTGGTTGGATTTTCCACAAGATGAAGGTTTGAAATATATTTGCTCATGAGGTCAGTGCTTTTTTCCAGATTTCTATTTTCTCCTATTTTATCATCTAGAGAGAGGATGGTATTGAAATCTCCTCCAATAAATATCCAAGCTTCAGGAAAATGAGAGATAATATGAGTTATATTCTTCCACTGTCTTCTTTTTTCCTCCAAAGAAGTTGGAGCATAAATAGTAATGCATATCATAATTTGGTTGGAATGTCTACTTTGAATAGCTATAGACAAAATACCCCAACTACCAATAATATGGTGAATAACTACCTCTTTTGGGTCCCAAATATGAGCAATGCCACCATAAGTCCCTTGGGAACTGAGGGAATCCAATTTTCCAGCTGGCCAAATTTTACTAGCAATTGAGTCCATATCCTCTATTGACATCTTTGTTTCTTGAAGGAAAACAAGATGTGGATGAGTTATCTGAATCATTCTTTAATTTCATTTTATTTTGAAAGACTCCCTTTGAGTCCTCTAATATTCCAAGTGATGATCTTCATTAATACCAGTGCTAAAAAATTTGGGAAGGGTATTAATCTTACCTTCCTCTACAAGCTTTTCACCTTCTTTTACCATATGATATTGATTGGTCTTGTGACCTACCTTTTGATTAGAATCCATATTTAGTTTTTTTTCCTATTTCTTGAATTACTCCAATTGAATCCGAGATGGCTTCTAACATTGAAGAATGCTCGTACACAACCAAAATTTTACTAGAGGGTTCAATAGTGTCTATATTGGGACCTGTATTATTTGAAGTTTTGACATTTAAAATATTTTTTTTTTTTGTAAATTTTCTCCCTTTTTTTCTATTGAAAACCTTTGATTTGTTGGTTTATCTCTGATTTCTTCCCTTCATATTTATATTGTGTTTCTAGGATTTATGTTTCCATTATTTTCCCTTCCTCACATGGGACATCATTTGTAGAATTTCAAACATATTAGCACATGACTTTGATTGATCCTTCATAACTAGTTTTTTCTAAGTGTTCTTATTCTTAGGTAGTTGGAAACCTACTGAGTTTATATCTTCTTTCTTTTGATCAAGAATTTTATTTGGGAAAGCACTAGCCAAATGACCATATTCATGGTAAAATCTACAATGAAAGGGAATGTTCTCATAGTCCACTACTTGCTCCCAAGTGTCTTCCCCAAATTGTAATGTGATCTTTATAGGTAGGGGTTTGTCAAAATCCATTAAAATACAAATCCAAGCATAAATAATATGTTCAAAATTTTGAGTACAATCAGCAGTCATCATAAAAGTTCCTAAAGAGTTTGCAATTGAAGAAAAAATAGTAGGATACCAGAATTCAATAGGGAGGCCAAAGAGTCTAACTCACACAAGAGCTATAGAAGACATCTCTTCTTTGGATTTAAATTTAGTATGTCAGGGATTCATGAAAAGCCCTTCCCTTCCAAAAAACCAGGGACCCCCTTGAAAAGTTTTCTCTCTATCTTCATTATTTGCAAATAAAACAAGAAAATAATCCTTTGGATAAATAGAGATTTGTAACTCACTTTTAGTTTTCCAACTTTTTGCAACCTAGACTTTCAAAGTAGGTAGGCTCAGAGGAAAACCCATGAACCGATAAATTAGTCCTCTTTTTTCCAAATCTTCAATGCCAGTCTGGATGTTACCCATATCAAGCTTAACAATAGGAGTTCCATAAACTACTTTAAGACATCCTGACTTCATTTTCCTGGGATCAATATTGGGAATTCTTAGAGGTTTATGGGAAGCCGTAAGATTAAAATTTAGCATTGGGTTGAGGTTGTCCACCATGGAGTGCATCCCTAAAATTATTTTTTGGGGTTGAGTCTTCAAAATTCTTACCCTTGACAAGGGTTTACACAGTAGATTTATTTTGTGGGTGCACCTTAGCACCAAAATCACTTGAGATCTGAGCCATTATTTTATCAACTGCTTGAAACTTATTTTGTGATATCTTTAATCCTTGCCCTAGATGTCATGGAAAGGTATGGTTTTCACTTTTATTTTGTGCAACAAATTGGAAGTTGTTGTCACTCAAGTTCACAACATGATCTATTGAAAGACAGATTTCTAACCCATATTGGATCCCTTGCAACATATCCTACTAAAATATTGAGTATAAACCACAAAATATTGGTCGCTAGGGCCCGAAGGCCCTAAAAACCAACCTCTGGATCTGATTACACTCAACCTAGATGAAACCCTCACATAGCCGCTTGCCAAAAATATCATTCACACATAGGGATGCACCAGGATCTGTGTTTATCCAAATTATCTAAAAATTTGTGGAGACATTCTAGGGTTTTTTAGGCATCTACCCTCAAAATTTTAGCTCAATATGAGTCTGCATTAGTGAAATATGGCTGAAACAAGTTCTATAGTTTGCACAGTCCTACGAAAAACATCCCTCCAAAAAAGCTCGATTCACTTGGTGCAGTAGTTGTTACTTCTGCCCACCCCTATCCTCACTTGAGGGTGGGGGTGGGCGACAGTAACAACTACTGCATCGTGTAGATGGCTATTGTTAGCAAGAAGAGTGCAACTCACTTATTTTTTTAATCCACATATTTCTCTTTTATCATAGATCAAAGAATATCCTTTGCATTAAATGCATTGTTGCAAATGATTCTTCCATATATATTAGAATCATATAACCAAGAGTCTAGTACCTCTTTTTTTATGTTTAAAACTTCCCATGATGAAAAATATATTTGTAAATATTTTACAAGAGGCAATAATATGATATTAAACTTGGGCATGATTTTGAGATTTCTATTTTAAAATTCTAATATTCCTTTCAAGCTATATAATACAACAAATAATGAGAGAAATGATACTCCTGCATAATGCTTTATTCTTAAAATAATTAGTCCAATATTTCATCCTCTTTCAATGTTTTGGATCTACCTAATATATTCTCATATTTTTGAATAATTGTCCCCAAGTGGTGTAAGTAGAAGGACAATGAAGAAGTAAATGATTTGATATTTCTAGATCCTTCTTACATAAGGCACACTTGAAGGGTCCATAATATATTCTTCTTTACAGATTATTGCTATAAGAATCTTGCTTTGAATTTTTAACCAAAGGAATATTGAGGCTTTAGGGAGGTAGTTAAGTTGTCAAAGACTCTTCCAAACAAAATTATTGAAAGTAGAAAATTTTTATTGCTTAAAATCCTTATATTCTAACTTGACTGAGTATTAAATCATCCTTCTATGTAAAAATAAATAAATAAAACTCTTGAAGCATCTTTTGAATCTCACCTACTATTTTTTTGAGTCTTCTCTTTCAACTAGATTGCTAATAGAAATCCATGATAAGGAGTTTCTACTTTGAACTAGAAATAAGAGAATAAGGCTTCAACCAAGCATCAAAAAAAAATTGTGTAAATCCCCCTCATTTTTATTATATAATATGTTTCTTTATCAATTGCAATCTATCTTATATGAAGTTATATGTTTTCAATCCTCTAGGAAGGGTTCATTTCCTAAACAATTTTATTGCATCAAGAAAACCTTGATATTTTAAAGTACCATTTTTGCCACTCTTTCCTTAATATTTGAATAATCTTTAACCAAGTTTTGTCTTTAATGAAAAACTCATAATATTTCATTTTTGAAGACCTATCTATTCCATATTCTTTTCTTTTCAAACCCTATCCCACTTACAAAGAGGAAACCAAATTTTTTTCTCATATTCTTTCCAAAAAAAATTCTTTCAAGTATAATCCTATCCCTTATTTAGGAAGTATATTTTTCTTGTATATAAGTATCTTGGACCTTTCATTGATTTGTATTCCCTCTTATAAATTGTTGAGCTTGTATTTAATTTCTTATTTTGTTTTAAATGAGTTACCAAATTTTTTAGCATGCCAAATATTCATTTGACCCTTTAGATATTTTATAGATATTTTATCTTTTGAATAAACATGTATATTCATGATACTTCAGACCTTACTTCATCCCATCATAATGTATTAGAGCTATACTAGACTGAAATCAATATATTAAAGCTATATAGACTAAAATCAAATGGATTTTCATAATGATTTGTTCTTACTCACAACAAATTATCTAAATATATTGTATATTTATTGATAATAATGTATTAGATAAAAAACACCCATCTAATATTTCTATGATATGAGTCTACCCAATGCATCTGTTGTCCCATGTATATTGAAAGGTTGAAGGAATAAAATCTCAAATTCCATTTGAATTGATTAATGAAGCCAAATTTTCCATTGATTTAGACTATCCAAAAGTACCACTCATCTAATTTAAAAAATATAAAATTATTTTGAAGCCCCAAGAATCCATAGATCACAATTATGAATTATCATTAAATTTGAAAAGAATAAAATAAGGTATTTTTAAAATATTTAGTAAGGAGTAACCATTCTTAAAACATATATATTTATAATCCCAACATTAATATTTTTCTTTTTCCTATATTAAAAAAAATTAACATTCCAAGATAACATTTTTATCAAAACTTTTTATTTTTATTTGTGGGCTTTGCCCCCCTTCTTGTTAACATTTGTGATATTTAATTTTTTTTCCCATTTTGATATAATTTTGAGTTTTATTTTCTCATTATTCTTGCTTTAAGGGTCTTCCTCTCCTTTTCCAATTCCTATCAATACTTTTATCTTCATCAATCTCTTTAATTTTCTTATTATTCCTAATGAGACTTAGTTTTATGCTGCCTTAGTGAAGTGAAAGGAATAACCTCACTTTCTTCTATGTTGCTCTAGAAATCATAAAGTGCAAGGATAATCCTCCATAGTAATTACTTTCTTATGCTACCATGAAAATCCTAAATTTTCATGGATATCCTCCATCCTTGGGTAGAATCTAAAGTACAAGTAGTACATAGCACAAAAAATGCCTTCTTCTTTATGTTTTCTTAGAATTTATAAATACAAGGATGATCTTCCATAATTATTACTTTATTACATTACCCAAAAAACCCTAAATCTCCATGAATATCTTCTATAATCTCTTGAAACCCTAAATATCCATGGATATCTTCTATATTCTCTTGAAACCTTAAAGTGCAAGGGATAATCTTGAATATGACATTTAATTTTATTGCAATAAGAGGATTTTATAATACTTGAGAAAGATGAAGATAATTTACCTAGAATAAACTTGACCTCTTTCACATCCTTTGATTCGAAATTTACGTATAAATCTTCCATAAAACCTTTTATTATAAATTTGAACTAGTGTAGTGTACTTTCTCATCCTTTATGTTCTTCTTTTTTTCTTCTAATGGTTAATATGAGTATAATGCAAAGGAGATTTCTTTTTTACTTTCTTAGGAGTAGAAAATCCTTGATCGAATCTAACTTATACTTTGACATGATCTTTTTGCTTAATCTTAAAGTTTTCCTCATACCCAAAACATAGTGTCTCTTTCTACATCATTTTCCCTTTACAATCTCTTAACATGTGTCCAATCCCATAATATTTGCAATATTTTCATAACCCACTTATTGAATCTAATATTTTGATTTAGATGTATTCTAGTTATTTTATTGTAAAGTGTTGAAATAACCATGGTAACACATATCTAGGTATATACTACATGCCTTCACTACTTAGTATTTGGTCCCTCTTGGGTGAAATCCTCTAGAGTATTACCAATATTCTTCAAAAGCTCCTAAATTGATAAGTTGATATGTAAGTCCAAACAATCTAACCCACAATAGAAGCCTTTTAACAGTTTCTATCTCCACATTAAGATTATCATTCCATGGTATTATATTAATGCATCTCTCCTCCTAAACCATAGGCCACCAACTATTATTTTATCTTTAATTTTTTAATTGAAGAAGGTGATAAGGAAAAATCCTTATGAAAGAAAATTATGAAGTAAGTTGAATTCAATCCCCACTTTTTCAATTTTAAACCTTTGAAAACCTAAAACTTGTATATTAATCCTTTACTTTTAAGAACTCTTATATCATACGTGATCATATCATAATTATAATCACTTTTAGAATAACATCTGCTATCGTGGTAAGGCCTTTTAGAGATTTATTTTTCCTCTTATTCTCAACCAAGGCATACATATTTCCATCTAAAATATCCTTACTTGTAGTTATTACTTTAAATATGACTTTCATATCATTCTATCTAGCTTTTTCTCATAAGAATCATTTATTCTTTAATCTTTTTTTAAGATCTAGAACAAAAAAATATCTGTCTAACTTCCTATTCATGCTCACTTCCTATTTAAAATTACAACACACATTCCTACTCTTCAGAATATATTCATTTTTTCATACGTAACAATCATTCCTTGATCTTCTCTAAAGATCTAAAATAAAAAAAATAAAATTTGCTCTTAGCTCATCCTTTCTCTTGGATTTTATTTGGAAGATAAGTTATTACCTAAATTAATTAAAATATTTTAAAAATTATTTTACTTATTTAAATTCTTATACATATTTTTTTAAAATCCTAAATAATCCTAACCATATAATTAAACTATCCAAATATTTAATTATTAAATAAAATAAATAATTACATTAACTAACTCAAAATACTTTTAAAACTTTTTCCTTATGCTTATGTTTGTTAAAGTCTTGGACAAATTTTTTTAAACCCAACTAATATTAACTAAATAATATTTTATATATACTTCCTATCCACATATTTAATTAATAAAATAAATAAATAGTTACTTTAATTATCTCAAAATATTTTTAAATTTTTTTCTTATGTTTGTTAAAGTCTTCAACAATTTTTCTTTCTTACATTTTATTTTTTTTAACCCAACTAATATTTAAACTAAATATACTATATATATATATATATATATGTATAGCTGACACGTTGATACTTGTCCATCTTTTATGATTAATATAGTATTCTACATTGTTCACCTTAGCAACCACCAAACAATACTCATGTAGCGAACTCCTATAACCACCATGTCTCAATCATTTTAAACCTTTTAGGTCGCTAAAAGCAAGAAATGAACAAGCATTTAAGACCAAAAATTTGAACCCTAGATGTCAGTCCTCTTTACAAGGTTTGGCTTGAAGCAATTAATCTACACTTCATGCTAAACAATATTATATCTTACTATAATTTTAATAATATAATATTATTATTCAAATCTCGGGCCTCGTCGGACTGAACGCTTGTCCCTTTCCTAGTGCTTTCAGCGGCATAAAAGGTTTAAAATGATTGTGGCATGGTGGTTATAGGAGCGGACTGCATAAAGATCTATGTGGTGGCTTCTGGGGTGGACAGCGTAGAATACTATGGTGACCATAAAAGCTGGACAGTCTACCCGATTCGTGGCGGCTACAAATTCCACCATAAAAAAAAAAATAATAATATAATATTATTTTATCATTTTATATAAGTTTCAACATTAACTCAAAATACTTTTTAAACATTTTCCTTATATTTCTTAAATTCTTAAACAATTTTTCTTTCTTTCCTTTGTTTTTTTAAACCTAATTAATCCTTATATAAACATTAACTCAAAATACATTTAAAACATTTTCTTTATGTTTCTTAAAGTCTTAAACAAAATTTTTTTCTTTCCTTTGGTTTTTTAAAACCTAACCTTAAGGACATAGCTAAACCTTTTCATATCTAGATTTTTAATTTTTTTAATTAATTTTGAAAGTTTAATATTTTTTAATATTATTTTATTATTTTATATAAGTTTAAATATATCATTATATATATTTTATCTAAATAAATTTAAATAGATTTTATTTATATTATATTATATATAATAGTATTACATTTAGGATAACTTAACAATTATGATCAGCTAATAAATTAGCTTTTCCTCTTACTACATTTGACTTTCTCCTTTAATTTTGTTTTTTTGTTTAATATCATTTAATTAAATATATTATTTATTTATTTATTTTTAAATGAATTATGTAGAATTAAAATGGGTTTCACCCATACTTGTTATGAATATAGTAGTATTATAACAACTAAACAAATGTCTATAGTTTAACTAATTCTTCCCATCTAAATTGTCAAATTAATATTAAACACACTATTCATTATTTTTTAATTTTATTTTTTCTAAAAAGGTTTATAGTTTAAATTTAAAAAAAAATATTTACTATTATTTTTTTAATTTTATTTTTTCTCAAAAGGTTTATAGTTTAAATTTAGAAGATAGATGTTTTTTGAAAGACTGCCCAAACTGTCAAACTTGTTTCGGCCATATCTCACTCATCCGGACTTAGATTGAGCTGAAATTTTGAGGGTAGATGCCTGAAAAACCCTAAAAAATCTCCACCAATTTTTATATCATTTGGAGTAACATAGATCCTAGAAAATCCGTATGTGTGAAATAGAATTTTGGCAAGTGGTTATGCGAGGGCTTCATCTAGGTTGAGTGCAAGCAGCTCCAGAGGTTGGTTTTTAGGGCCTTCGGGCCCTAGAGGCCAATATTTTTGTGGTTTATGCTCAATATTTTAGCAGGAAATGTTGTAGGGGATTCAATATGGGTTATAAATTTGTCTTTCAATAGATCATACTGTGAACTTGAGTGACAACAACTTCCAATTTGCTG
Source organism: Wollemia nobilis (assembly GCA_028583015.1). NCBI lineage: Eukaryota > Viridiplantae > Streptophyta > Pinopsida > Araucariales > Araucariaceae > Wollemia > Wollemia nobilis. The sequence goes on from JAQPPZ010017228.1 coordinate 5,020,420, forward strand.
TAGAAAAGAAAAGTGAAAACCATACCTTTTCACGGCGTCTAGGGCAAGAATTAAAGAGATCACGAAATAAGTTTCAAGAATTTGATCAAAAATTGGCTCATATATCAATTGAATCTGGTGCTAAGGTGCACTCACAAAATAATTCTACTATGAAAACCCATGTCAAGGGTAAGAATTTCAAAAACTTAGCCCCAAAAATGAATTTTAGGGATGCCCTCCGTGGTGGACAGCCTCAGCCCAATGCTAATATCAATATTAGGGCTTCTCATAAACCTCTAATAATGCCTAATATTGATCCCAAGAAAATGCAGTCATGATATATTAAAGCAACTGATGGAACTCCTATTGTTAAGCTTGATATAAGTAACATTCAGACTGGCATTGAAGATTTGGAAAAAAGAGGACTAATTTGTCGGTTCATGGGTTTTCATCCGAGTCTATCTGCTTTCAAATTCTGGGCTGCAAAAATCTGGAAAACTAAAGGTGAGTTACAAATCTCTATTTATCCAAATTGTTATTTTCTTGTTTTATTTGCTAATAATGAAGATAAAGAGAAAACTTTTCAAGGGGGTCCTTGGTTTTTTGGAAGGGCAGGGTTATTCATGAAGCCCTGACATACTAAATTTAAAGCCGAATAAGATATGCCTTCTATAGCTCCCATGTGGGTTAGACTCTTTGGCCTCCCTATTGAATTTTGGAATCCTACTATTTTTTCTTCAATTGGAAACTCTTTAGGAACTTTTATGATGACTATTGATTGTACTCAAAATTTTGAACATATAATTTATGCTCGAATTTGTGTTTTAATGGATTTTGACAAACCCCTACCTAAAAATATCACATTACAATTTGGGAAAGACACTTGGGAGCAAGTAGTGGACTATGAGAACATTCCTTTTCGTTGTAGAATTTGCAATGAATATGGTCATTTGGCCAGTGCTTGCCCAAATAAAATTCTTGATCAAAAGAAAGAAGATATAAACTCATCAAGGTTCCAAATGCCTAAGAAGAAGAACACTTAGAAAAAACCAATTATGAAGGATCAATCAAATTCATCTACTAATATGTTTGAAATCCTTTCCACAAATGATGTCCCAAGTGAGGAAGAGTAAATAATGGAAACAAAAATCTTAGAAACACAATTTAAATATGAAGGGAAGAACTCAGAGACAAACCAACAAATCAAAGGTTTTCAACAAAAAAAGGAGAAAATTTATACAAGAAAAACAATATTTTAAATGTCAAAACTTCAAATAATATAGGTCCCAATATAGACTTCGTTGAACCCTCTAGTAAAATTTTGGCTGTGTCCGAGCATTCTTCAAGGTTAGAAGACATCTCAGATTCAATTGGAATATTTCAAGAAACAGGGAAAAAAAAATAAAGATGGATTCTAATCAAAAAGCAGATCGCAAGACCAATCAATATCATATGGTAAAAGAAGGTGAAAAGCTTGTAGAGGAAGGTAATATTATGCCCTTCCAACTTTTTTAGCCCTGGTATTAATGAATATCATCACTTGGAATATTAGAGGACTCAAAATGAGTCTTCCAAAAAAAAATGAAATTAGAAGAACGATTCAGATAAATCATCCACATCTTGTTTTCCTTAAAGAAACAAAGATGTCAATGGAGGATATGGACTCAATTTCCAATAAAATTTGGCCAGTTGGAAAAGTGGTTTCCCTCAATTCCCAAGGGACTTATGGTGGCATTTCTTGTCTTTGGGACCCAAAATAGGTAGTTATTCACCATATGGTTGGTAGTTGGGGTCTGTTTACTATAGCTATTCAAAGTAGACATTCCAACCAAATTATGCCCTGCATTACTGTATATGCTCTGACTGCTTTGGAGGAAAAAAGAAGACAATATAAGGATATAAATCATATTATCTCTCATTTTCCTGAACCTTGGATCTTGATCGGAGGAGATTTCAATACCATCCTCTCTCTGGATGATAAAAGGGGGGGAAATAGAAATTTAGATAAAAGCACTGACCTCATGAGCAAATATATTGCAAACCTCCATCTTGTGGGCATCCAACCAGATAATGGCCTTATGACTTGGTCTAACAGAACGCAAGGCTTAGCTTGTATAATGGAGAGATTGGATAGGTTTTTTCTCTCCTTAAATTTCTTAATCCATGATCACATTCCTAAAGTAAAGACTCTTAATAATGTTGGTTCAGATCATTGGCCAGTCATGGTGAAAATGTGGAAAACCAATGTGAGTTTCTCTCCTTTTCATTTTCAATTAATGTATCTTAGAGACATTTCCTTTAGACCTTGTGTGCAACAATGGTGGAAGGAATGTAAACCTAGGAATGGGACTAAGATGTTCTATTTTGCCAAAATACTGCAATACATTAAATCCAAAATCAAGACTTGGAACTAGAAATATTTTGGGGATGTTCATAAAAAAAAGATGAAGTTATTACTAATATTGAAAATTTGAATAATAAAATCCGTTTAGATGGCTTCAAAGAGAAGAGAAGCCATCTAGAATTAAATTGAAAAATCTATAATTCAATGGCTCAAAGAAGGAGATCGAAACACAAATTTCTTCCACAAATCTCTTCTAGCTCGAAGATCTAACAACTTTATGTCTTATCTGAAATTAGATTCTGGAGATGTTGTTTATACTTGGGATGGCATGAACTCTATTGTTGTTGATTACTTTTTCAATATTTTTGTTGCTACTCCTCTTGACTCAGCTTCTAAACAAAATGTTCTTCAACCAATCCCTTATCTTATCACTTCTGAGGAGAACTCTATTTTGACTACTCATGTTACTATCAATGAGCTTCAACAAGTAGTTTTTAAAATGCAAAAATGGAAAACCCCAGGTCCTGATGGTTTTCCCATTGAGTTCTACCAGGAGTTCTAGGATATCCTTCATGTTTATTTATTAGAGGTGGTGGAAGAAGCCAGGAAAGCCAAAGAAATTTTGAAGGTTATCAATAAAACTTATATTACTCTTTTTCCAAAATCTCAAGAGGTTTATCATATCTCAACTTTTAGACCTATTGCTTTATGTAATGTTCTTCTCAAAATCATTACTAAAATCATGGCAAAAATGTTGAAGCCTATTTTTCATAAGATTATTTCCCCAAAGCAATGGGGTTATGTGCAAGGGCATCAAATAGTAGATGATACAGTTCTTGCTAAGGAAGCCATCCATTCCATGGATATGCAAAAATCTCCTTCGATGTTCATTCGGTTAGACTTATCCAAAGCTTATGACAGAGTGGATTAACACTTCCTTAACAAAGTTTTGAGGCAATTTGGTTTCTCTAAGGATTGGATGGATTGGATTAATGGATTAATCTATTTATTTTCCTACTTAGTTCTTATCAATGGCAGGCCTTCTTAGTCGTTCCCATATTCCAGAGGTATTAGGCAAGGTGATCCGCTATCCCCTTATTTATTCGTCATTCTTGTTGAATTCTTGGGTAGGACTATTACCAAAAAGAGGGAAAACAAAACCCTTGAGGGAGTTACCATTGCTCATGGAGCTAGAACTATCTCTCATCTTCAATTTGTAGATGACTACTGTTTTAGGTAAAGCTACAGTTAAGGAACCTTCTAATATTAAGAAAATCATTTTTTGTTTTTCTAAGGCTACTAGGTAGTTGATAAATGAAGATAAATCTAAATTTATTTTCTTTCACTGCTCTACTAGACAGGAATCCATGGTCTTGGATAAATTAAGATATAAGAAGACCTCCCTTCCAATCACTTATTTAGGTATTCCCATAAATATTCAAAGGCAAAAAAATAAATATTGGAATTGGTTGTTGGACAAAGTAAAAAAGAAAATTGGAAAGTGGACCAACAGGTGGCTTTCTTCTGGGAGTAGAATCACCTTGGTAAAATCAGTCCTTCAAGTTATTTCTATTTATGTATCTTCCATGTTGAATATCCCAAAGGTTTTTCTTCAAGAACTGGATTAAATCAGTCATCATTTCCTTTGTATTGGTACTAAGGAGAAAATAAAATGGACCTTGGTGAAATGGGACACTTTATGTATTCCTAAGAATAAAGGGGGGCTAGGATTCTAGTATTCTATTAATAACAAAAAATCTTTAGCTACTAAATTATATTGGAGGATGTTGCATAACCCCAATGCTCTTTGGGCCAATAATCTTCATGTTAAATATGCTGAGAACAAAAGTCCTAAGGACCTTGTTCGCTATCAACTTCCTACCAAAGGTTCTCCCATTTTAGCAGTTATTAAGACTGGTGAGGATTTGATAAAGAAAAATGTATTTTGGATCATTCATAATGGTCAACAAGAAAATTTTTGGATAGATTCTTGGGATGGTCACAAGCCTTTGATAACTTAGTTTCCCGATTGGAGGCCTTGGATGGAGGAGCTTCACCGAGCTAACTGGATAAAGGTGGCTAATTACTGTCGATACCATATTGGTAATTCAAAGGTTGGTAGATATTGGATCCCTATTGAGGACTGACCTATTCAAATCCCAAAAAGGTAAATACAAGATATCCAAGGCATCCTTCATATGAGATCTCTCTCTTGGTCCCATGAAAAAGATTGTTTTGGATGGAACAACACTACTAAGGGTGAGTATTCAGTTGCTCAAGGTTATTTGACCTTATGCCATAATAATCCCAACCATTCTTTTGACATATTTTCTCAATTGTAGGCTCAAAATATCTGGCCTAAGGTGAGGTTCTTTAATTGGCTTTTATTGCATCGTAGGGTGCTTATTGGTGAGCAACTTATGAAGTGTGGTTTTCATGGCCCTTTTAGATGTGAGATGTGTGAAGAGAATGTAGAAATTCTCAACCATATTTTTATTGAGTGTACTTTAGCCTCTGAGCTATGGAGGACCACTTTACTTGGCTTACAGTGGTCTAATTGTTTATACTTTTGAACAGCTTTGGAGGGATTGGCCTAATCAAGAGGGTGTGATCATTTTATTAGGCAGTTAGTTTGGATGGTTTCTACCATTCTTCTTTGGAATATTTGGATTGAAAGGAACAACCATATTTTTAATCAAGATAGGAAGGATATTCACTATATTTGGCAAAAGACCATAGACAACTTAGTTGAATCAGTCCATCAACTCCTTAATCACCCCAAAAACTCCCACCAAAGATGGGATCAAGTGATGCAAAGATTGAAGATTAAATATTCTAAGGACAACCATATTAAAATGAATGTGAGTATTAGTAAGATGGATAGGACAAGAAATTGGCAACCTCATCCTAAGGATTTTGGAAAAGTCAATATTGATGGAGCCTCTAGAGGGAACCCTGGAAAAGCCAATGTGGGAGGAATTGGTAGACTTTCAGATGGCTCCCTGGTTTTTACTTTTGTTGAGAATTTGGGTATTCTTTCCAATAACCTTCTTGAGGGGTATGGTATCCTTAGAGGCCTTCAAGAGGCTACTAAGGTTGGATGGGAAAAGGTGTTAGTTGAGTCTCTCTCAACTTATGATTAATATTTTGAAGACTCCTTCCAAGAATCATAAGGTTGATTGGAGTATAAAAGAATTATTGAGAAGATTCAATTAATCCAGATGGGATTTTTGAAAGTTGATTACAATCATGTGGTCAGAGATCAAAACAAGAGTGTTGATGCTTTAGCTAATTGGGCTTTGGACAAAGGTGATCTTACTTGTTATGGCCACCCTCCTAGATGGTGGGATTTGCAAATTAGGGGAGCTCTTCTTTCTATCATTTCTTTGGATGGCTCCAGTTCTGAAGGTACCTAGTTTCTTCTTGTTTTTTTTTGCTTCTCTTTGGTTCATTTAGGTTTTTTAGTTCCCTATCTCTCTCTTTTCTTTATTTTGTTTCCTTTGTTGTTTCTTGCCTTAATAGTCTTCTAGTCTAGATAGGTCATTGTTATGTTCTTTTTTTTTCTTCTTTTTTCTTCTTTTTTTCTTTTTTGTTTGGTTTTTTATGGTGTTTTTTTTTTTTTTTTTTTTTTTGTTCTTTGTGTTGTTTTTTGTTGTTCTTGTGTTTTTGTCGTTCTTGTTCTTGTGTTTCTCTTTGTTTGTGTTAATTTGTTTTTTTTTTGTGAGTGTTTCCTATGTTTTTTACTTTTTATTATTGTCTGTTGTTGGTTGTTTTTATTTTTTTAATATTTTAGGTTTTGTTTGTGTTTATTTTTCATGTTTTTTTTGGGTTATGTCTTTGTAGTGTTCTGTTATTTTTGTCTTGTTTGTGTTTTGTTATGTGGTTCTTGTGTTTTTCTATGTGGTGGTTCGTGTTGTTGTTTCTTTTATCTTTTTGTGTGTGTGTTTGGTTTTGTTTTTGTTTTTGACACACTCAAGGAGCATGTTTTTTATTTTGTTTTATTGTTTTTATTGTTATTTACTTATTTTTAAATTGGTTGTGTGTGTTTGTTTGCTCATTGAGTATGTCAAAGATGGTAGGCCAGGTCCGATTTCTGGGCGTTTTTGGCGGAATGGATACCCCTACCTCCTTGGATCTTACCCGAAAGAGACAATCCTTTTGAATGTTTTTCACAAATAAAAAAATTTAAAATTTAAAAGAAATATTTAATTTATAAATAAAATCAAACATCTATGGGATTCCCTCCTCCAAAACACGAACAAATATTAAATTAAATTAAACCTGTCTAAATAAAATTCCACAACAAACAGGCTATCCACAATTACATAAGCCTTAATTAATTTTGTAAGCCATTACCATTTATAAAACGTTGCAAGACAAATCAGTTTTCTTTGGAAATGAAAACCACGTTAAGTATCAAAAGATGCTTGAAGGAGCAGGGGGCAAACTATAGATGTATCTTAAACCTAGCTCGCTTTTCATATTCGACTAAATTTCAGTTCTCCACCGTCTATTAGTCTTGGATTTGGTAGAAACTTTACAGCTGTGTCTGGATTCATAAGATTCCACCTGATATGAAAATATATATATATATTATACAAACTATATATATACATTAAAATAATAAAAAAAATCACATGAATGAGAAATTTACTCATAGTCATTGCATATATAATGCAAAAACATCAGGAGTTGCAGTCTTGCAAGGTTGTTTCCAGGACACAGTCTTGGACCACCACCAAATACACTATACACTCCTGGTTTAGGTTGACATTCCTGAAATCCAACCATGTTGCACATTAATAAAGCATTTAATTTAAATATTAGTAATATTAAATTAAAATTTTATTGAAAAATTTAAAGCTTACCCATCTGTCAGGGTTAAACACCAAAGGATCCCTGAAGTACTGAGGATCAACATGGAGAGAACGCAACCAAACTATTACTTTCCAGCCTTCTGGAAACTTGTAGCCTAAAACAAAATAAATAAATAAAATGAGAAAAATTCTTCTTTTACATTGACAATATTGAAAACATGAGAAATGTTGCAGCAAAACATTCTAAGAACTAAGAAGCAAGAAAATAGTATTACCTTTGAATTCTGTTTCTCTTCTCACGGTTCTGAACATAAAATTTGCCACATTTGCTAGCCTGATAACTTCATCAACCACCTACATTAAGTAAAAATCATGATCTCATATTCATGATGGTATTTCTTCACTGACAGAAACAAAAGTCTAAACTAAACATCAATTTTAATGAAACTGATTAAAGAAGAAAATTTTCCTCTCTAAGGATTAAATAAGTAAATATATGATTCTTCAAAAATGTGAAGGCTAGCAATGCTTGTTATTAATATGTTTGAAACAACCTTAAGAGTATAGGTCATTTTCTTCACATCATCATAAACCAGAAGCTTATCCTCTCCCCTCTGCTCACAAATTGAACTGTTTTCCTCCTGAAAGAATTTTTTATCAGTCCCAATTCAAAAGATATAGACTCTTTCAATTATACAAATTCTCTATCTGGGTAATTTGATGCATACTAGATTTTACTGTATCTCATTTTCCAAGTTGTTCTTGAGTGTTCTACCTCTGATTGAGTCTGATAAATAAACTTATGACTGCTAATGTCCTGATACCTAATAATATTTACTTGATACATTGCACCTAAAATTTTTAAGGATGTGAAGATAGATTGCCTATACTCTACCTTTAATTTAAGAAGGACGGTGGGGTATTTGGACAAGTAATAGAGAGCCCATGTCATGGAGCTGGCTGTGGACTCATATGCGGCCAAAAGTACAGAGGTAGCTGTGTCCAAGACTTCATCTTCGGTCAATATATCACCATTGGAGTCCACTGAGTCTATCAGATCTTGTAAGAAATCTGTCTTTCTTCTCTCCTTATTGACCTTCCTATCATTCATCTCAGTTAAGACAATTGCTGATAGACTCTTCCTGCACTGTACAAATATATACTTGTATAGTATTAGAAGAGAAAAGAACAAACAAAACCGCGCGGACATATACATATATATATATATACCATTTGCATAACTACATCTCAGTTGCAGTTGAATTTCACATATTGGATAAGCAATGAATAGTCATTGCCTTCTACTTTATATTTTCATTTGATCTGTACAAGCTGTAGTTACAAGTTCATTGCTTTGCAGTCATTATGTAGGCATTGCAGTCAGCTTCCTTATTCCAGTATTACCATAAAACTTCTTCTTATTAATAAATATAAATTTAAACTCTCGTTACACTCATAAACCTGCATTTTAATCATAAATACTCCACAATACTGTGAACATAGACATCTCATATTTCTACTGAATAGTATTCTACTAAAAATATAGTCTACCTTAAAATTTATAATTTGAAATTGAAATCTGATCTTACCTTAAAAGCATGGTAGAAAGCAAAACCTGGGACATTTATAGGATGGGCTCTTAGTCCCTCTAAAAGTCCTCTATACAGCATTTCCATTTTTTCCAGCAATGGGCCTTTCTCAAAGCTGAAAAGCAAAGCACATGCATTCCTGAATGCCATCTGCAGTTTCACACGGGCAGATATTAATCCGGACAAACTTCAATAACATTTATCGCGGTGTCTTGAATGGAAGGCAATATAACTACCACAGTTAAATTAAAAACATATACAAGGTCTTTAATCAATCGTGAGTAGGTTCGAGGGTCTGAGACCTCTAAAGGGTCTTTTGTAATCTGAAAGCCCGTATGTATACTTCATATTATAAATAAATAAAATCATATATACCGCTCTGGTCTCTTCAGCAGCATTGAGTGTGACCTTCGTAGTCCAATCTTGAAAGACATCTTTGAATACTGGCTGTAACTTGATGAATATGTTCTTCAATGACTCGGGTCTGTTTATGGCATTCAGTAAATGATGCCTCAAACGCCTGTGATGCTCCCCCTCCACAATGTTGATGGATTTCTCTCCAACCAGTTCAGGAGAAGGCCATCCTGAAGAAAAAGTGCCATCCTCTGTGCCCGTCCCCATCACATATTTGTTGAACTCTGGAGAACATGTTATCACAGTGGGGTGGCCAAACAAATGGGTCCTGTAAATCCCAGTATCTCCATATCTGCAAAACAATTATCTATAAGAATATACCCACATCTATGAAAAGTATCCCAGAAAGCAAAAATAACTTATGTTGGCTGCTTACTTGGCCTTTCTCTTCAATATGAATTCATCTAGAGTTAGAGTGAACTTGAAGTGCCATAAGAAGTCCAACAACTCACCAATGATGGGCCATCCCATGTGACCAGGAGGAACCTTTCCTCCATTCTTGGGATTCAAATATGGACCACATGGACCACAGTACCTCCACTCGTTGAATGATCTCATCGCCCTTATCAGCAGTGGAAACATTACCAGTACAAATCCTAAAGCCCATTTGGTATCCATAGAGAAATTTCTCTATCTGCCAGGAAATGTTCAAAATGTTTTGGAAATTCCGCTTCCAGCGCACTCATTAATGTAGAAAGGAGTATTTGTCCCGTATCGTCCTTGGTGATTCCACATTTGCTTACGAAATATTCCATTATGTTTTATTGCTTGTTTAGCTGATGACATGCTCGACGTGGAATGCTATGATCTGTTGTCCAGACTCCAATCTGCAATGCGCAGGTCATTATGCTTGTTGTTAGTATCTTGTTGTTAGTATCTTGTCTTATAATATTTTACGATCTTTACAACGTTCAAAGGATATATGATCTGTTGTCCAGATTACAAACTGCAATGCGCAGGTCATTATGTTTGTTGTTAGTATCTTGTCTTATAATATTTTAGAACTTTCAAAGGATATTGGAAGCGGTCTAATTTTTAGAAGGATTTATGGTTAGCTTAGATACAATAAATTGATTGAAGTGACCTGAGTATTATGGTTTGAATCCTTGGAAGGTGGTAGTTTATCTTGTTTTGGTAAAATCCACAGTTATTATATATATAATTATATTATATGTAACAACCCAAGTCTACTCACTTGGTTGCTCTACTCAAACAAACAATATTAGCATGAAGGTTAAAGTTTTTTTTCAACCTACAGTTTGCTAAAGGTTTTACCTCAAAGGTACCAAGTAGGAATTGTTTTACCCAATATATCATTATGACATTCTTTATATAGTATGACATATTGCACCAAATTTTGGATTCAAGACTGCTGCAGACAGTCATCCAAGTGGACGAGATAGGCCACATCCTGTAATTGTGCCATTTAGTGGAGTCAACAATCTCATTTAACGTCCTCATTTTCTGGCATGAGGGTCGAACCACGACAGGGGTTATCCATTAGGGCCCATAACACCTAATGGGTGGACGCTTATTTCCCCATCCCTATACATTACAAACCCTTGACTTATGTTGAACATGTTCTATTATTGGATGTAAGGGTTCTAGCATAAATATACCCCATGACTATCTGATTATCCCTTTTTCTCAGAGTCAGATAGAGCCTTGCCAATTCACTGGCCTTGGTCTTAATCACACATACACGAAGTAACTCTCATTCGTTTATCCCATACCAAACGTCGAGGCTAATCTAGCGAAGTTACCCAGGCATGGGATCTATCACAGTACTAACGAGTAATGATCTAGATATGGCATCCCATACCACCTTCTCATTAAAGGATTTGACCAAGTCACATATTTTGACCAATTTTATCAATCCATCGACCATTCCATATGCTTGTTGTGTGCCTTCCCGCACCACAACATATTGGGTTTTATTCTATTTCCAAAACATCCTTCAATCTCGATGCATGGTTTTAAGGTAAGGTAGAGCATTCTAACTTCTGGTTTAAAGTATAGTGTTTACTTATAAATAGTTCACTCTACCAAGGGTCTAAAGGTAAACAATGAATATTTAACCTTAAAACTAAAGGTTTAGCTTTGCCTTCTATCATGGCAGAAATATTATTGATTTACTAAAAGTAATAATTTCCATTAGAACATTTAGAGCTCATGTTACTATTTCACTTTACCTTTAAGACCTCAAGGTTATAAATCTTGCAACCTATGAGTTTCCATTCACTAGCTAAATTCCACAATGAATCACAAGAAATTGTTTACAAAGAAAATCAAAGAACTTTTTGCTATCACACAATTCTTTTCTTCAAGCAAAGGAATAATTTTCAACAAGACTTATCATTTTCAAAATTATATAAATTGATAAACCATTTATTGCCTTAAGGATTAAATACCATATTTCCAAACCATACAAACCAACATTAACCAAAAACACATTAGTTTAAGTACTGAGATTCTTTTTTGACCAATGGCACAAGTTGATTTTAGACTTGCCCCACATTGGCTAAGAGTCTTTTCTATCCACGAGGGTACTTAAATTCTTTTAAATAATTAAGTTGCTTAATTCTGCTCAACCAAAGAGATAAAGACGAAATCACAAACAACATTCTTTTTGTAAGACAGGGTTTACACTATCTTAATCAATCAGTCATAGATTACCATGGTTACCCTGCAAGATACCCAAATCTATATGCTATTACCAAGTTAATACTTCCAAAGCGTAACTGAATTAATTTTCATTCCCGTTAGGAGAGAATAATAATGTTTAATGAGACTCACCAAAAGCAAACATGTCTTTATTTTATACAGCAAACCAAAGGTTTTTCATTGACAGCCAAAGCATACATTTAGCGCCATACTTAAACCCATTTTATAATTCATGAATACTTTTGTAGAAAGAGATGTACATCATTTGACTCCAGGCTTTACAATCTATATTCAGAAATATAATACATAATCAGTTCTTTCTGAAGATCACCAAGGTGGTCTTCTCAAACAGGACATAAAATCACATACTACTCAGTCCCTATGCGACCAGACGTTTCCCCAAATATTTCTTCATGAATCAACAACATCACAACACTATTCATATATGCAGAAGTTTACATTTTCCAGCTATTGTTACATAGTAACAACTCACTTAAATTTTATTGGAGATATTTTAAAATCTAGCATGGGCATCACAGATCCCCTTTCAGCTTCTACCCAACCATCCACCTCCTTGGTCGTCATTCGGATCCCAACCATAGACAACTCAAGGAAAAATGGGTTTACAAACTTGGTGGGATCAGATCCTAGCTCATATTAAATGAATGCAATCCTAGGTGCAACAATTATATAAAAAACAACTACACAATAATTTCACACTGCAACCAAATAATGCATTCAAATTTTTAGACCTTATTGCCTACTATTTCCAGACAATACTTGTCATCCATGCATGCTTTCCAAGAAATGTTTACACTTAGTTTCAACCAACATATCATTCTTCCTATTCAGATCTAGGAATTCATTTATCTTTTCCTTTCCTATCCAAACATGGCAACAAAAAGAGTTTTTTCTTTAAAATATATATATATAATAACCACAACATGCAGTCTTATCCTCTACGTTTGCAAACAACACCCAAGGTTACATACAACATGTTCAATTTTTACAAAAGAAAGGAACATTTATAGGATAATAAGATTTTCACACAAAAGAATCCACCTGGAAATGAAGCTCACCCAAAGTTTCTCCCGACTCCTAGTTCCATCCCTACTATTCTTCTTTTCCAAGCTCCTTGTTTTCTCTTTGTAACCAGAATCATAATAATATTTTCTATGTCCCTTTTCCTCCTCTTTTACCTTGGGCATTTTCCTTTTCCCCATATTCTCGGACATTAGGTATGGAGAGGGGTTTAAACTATCATGACGCCACCTTGTTTGGTTACGCACGATCCGACCATATCCCTCCACTCCAACTATTATTATGATTTAAATCAAAACAATTCTTTCATCACAGGTAAATACTTAGATACATATATATTTCATAGAACAAGATAGCTATGAAAATAATCTCATTACTAAGACCAATAAATTGATGTTTTTAAAAACAACCACGCAAGGACACATTAGCCAAGATACATTCGTAAACTCATGTGTAAAATGGTTCCTTCCTTGTCCCATGCATATAAATATGTATATATATTCATATATATCTATTCTTATACCTTTGATCAAAAATCATATGAAAAACTTAAAGAAAAATAAGGTGGCTCCCATCATCATCGCCACACAAAACATAAGCACATTCTACTCTCTATCAATCAAAACAATTACTTCTTCAAAACGAACATGCACACATATAATAAATCAAAACTCTACATGAAATGTAGGTGTGCGAGCATCCATGTACTCACGAGCCGAATCATCACTTCCCTTTCTTACCCTTTTTCCCTGTTGACTGACTTCTTTTCTTGTCATTCTGCCACTATCCTGCACTCACAAGGATCATCAACAGTACCATGTTTCACAATAAAAAGGTAAGTTTATTATTTCTTTTATTTTCTTCCTTCATCGTGAGAGGAGGGTCGTTACATCCTCCCCCACTAGAAACAAACACAGTCCCTGTGTTTTAAACTAGTTAATGCAAGGAAATCAATGATTGAATTACAATCACATCTTTCATAAATCAAAGTATTCAAGAAAATTGTTTCCACTTGATCCTCAATATTTTCAATAAGATATCATCATAAAATCACATCATATTTCCATTCATTTAGCATATAATCTCACCATAGATTATGTCAACATAGGAAACAATCATTCATACTTCATCATATGTTCCAAAATATTTCATGAAGCAAAGCAAAATATTTACAAACTATCCTATATAGGAATTCCACAAACATATCTTACTCTACTCAACATCCAGTTCCATTCCCATATATACATATATCATGTAACTTTTGTTAAAAGTTCTAAAATAAAGTCTTTTATCTACTCAAACAAATAAGGAAATTATTGATGCATATCAGCTACATCTTCCCACGTAGCATTTTTGTCTGAGTAGTGGTCCCACTAGACTCGACATTATTCTATGCTTCTCTTCCTCAGATTCTTGGTCCTAAAACCAAGTAGATGAATAGGTCGGACCTCAATATTTAAGGGATTGATCATCTGCAATTTGGAAACATCCAACACATGAGTGGGGTCAAAAATATATTTTCTAAAGAGGGACACATGAAAGACATTATGGATTTTGGATAAGTTGGGTGGTAGAGCTAGTCTGTAAGCTACAGGGCTTATCTTAGCTACTATCTCAAATGGCCCCACATATCTAGAGTCAATTTTGGAGGATTTGATAGAACTCTTAGTGGGTTTCACCCTTAAGAATACTCTATCTCCCATAGAATATTCCCTCGATGATATTTTGAGGTTCACGTAGCTCTTCTGGTGATCTACAACCTCTTTCAACCTTAGCTAAATTTTCTTTAATTGCTCCTCCATTACTTTTACCATTTTTGATCTGATCACTACCCGATCCTCCAAATTATCCCAAGATAAGGGAATTCTACACCATCACCCATATAGAGCTTCAAATGGTGCCATTCCTAGCGATGCATGATAACTATTATTGTACGCAAATTCCACTAGAAATAAATAGTCTTCCCACTTTGCGTGTTGATCCATGCAATACATCCTTAGCATATCCTCAAGCACTTGATTAACCCTTTCAGTCTAACCATCTGTCTCTAGGTGATAAGTAGTACTGATATTCAATTTGGTTCCCAACACCTGATGCAGTACTTGCCAAAATTTAAAAGTGAAATGAGAATCTCTATCAGAGATTATAACTTCTAGAAAATCATGCAGTCTTACCACTTCCTTGGTAAACTTACTAGCTATTATGATCGTATCATCTTGCATATTTCCTGGTATAAAATATGCAACCTTAGTTAATTTATCCACAATTACTAGAATTGCATCATGCCTGAATCTTGTTTTAGGCAAACCCACTATAAAATCCATTGATATTACTTGCCACTTTTGTGTGGGTATCTCATGTGGATATAGCTTTCCAATTGGATGCAGGTGTTCTGCTTTCACTCTCTAGCATTCCAAATACTTTACCACATAATTAGTAATATATTTCTTCATTCCTGGCCAATAATAATCTTTTTTCAAATTTTCATGCATATTTACCCCTCCTGGGTGTGCAAAATAAGGAGTATTATGAGCCTCCTTAAGGATTGTTTCTCTCAATCCTCCCAAATCAGGGACTACCAATCTATTCCTGAAAAATAGTAGATCACTTTTGACAACAAAATATGCATCCTTGCCAAATTCTTGCTCAATTTGTTCTACACAAGATCGACAGAACTCATCCTTTCCTTGCCATATTTTAATTTGATCCAACATATCATATTGGCATTTTGTCATTGTGGTAATACGTCCTCTCCTACTTAGAGCATTGACAACCTTATTTTATTTTCCCTTAATGTATTCAATGTCGAAGTCGTATTCCGCTAAGAATTCCATCCAGTGGCGTTGTCTGGCATTTAATAATGGTTGGGTAAATATATACCTCAGACTCTGGTGGTCTATTTTTAATTCAAAAGGTTTTCCCAACAAATAGTGCTACCAAATTTTTAGGGCATGTACCACCGCTACCAACTCTAGATCATGAGTGGTGTAATTAACCTCGTGCCTCTTAATTTTTCTGGATTCATAGGCAATAACCACATCATCTTGAGTCAAGACCCCTCCTAACCCTTCAATTGATGCATCAGTACAAACTGTAAACTATTTGCTAGGATCAAGCAATTGTAGGATCAGTGTCATTGTCAACCTTTCTTTCAAAATCTGAAAAGCCTCCTCACACTACTCTATCCATTTGAAGATTTTCCATTTTCTTTGAAGGTTTGTAATGGGTTGAGAAATTTTTGAAAACCCCTTGACAAATCACCTATAATATCTTGTAATTCCCATAAAGCTTCGCACCTCTGAAACATTAGTAGGTGTTGGCCAATCAATAATTGCTTCAATCTTCTTTGGATCCACTACAATCCTTGTAGCAAAAATAATATGCCCAAGATATTGTACTTGTGGGGTATAAAACTCACATTTGGATAACTTTCCATACAATTGATTCCTTCTAAGAATCTCTAGCACAGTTCTCATGTGTTGATCATGCTCCTCTTTACTCTTGGAGTAGATCAATATATCATCCAAAAATACAAGTACAAATCGATCCAACTGATCTCTAAAAATGCTATTCATGAGGTTCATGAATGTGGTTGGAGCATTAGTTAGCCCAAATGGTAGGATAGTAAACTCAAAATATCCATACCTTGTTCTAAATGTCATTTTAGAAGTGTCTTCCTCCTGAATCCTTAACTGATGATAACCAGATCTCAAGTCTATTTTAGAAAAGATGGTTGCTCCTTTTAATTGATCAAACAAGTCATCAATTCTTGGCAGAGAGTATCTATTCTTGATAGTAACTTTATTCAGCATTCGATAATCTATGCACATCCTTAAAGTACCATATTTATTTTTAACAAACAAAATAGGAGCTCCCCAAGGTGACACACTAGGCTTGATTAGACCTTTTTCTAGCAAATCCTGAAGTTGTGTTTTAAGCTCCTACAACTCTATGGGTGTCATTCTATATGGTGATCTTGCAATTGGTGTAGCACCAGGTAACAACTCTATTGAGAAATCAAATTCCTCTGAGGTGGTAATCCCGATAGATCCTCAGGAAATACATCCTTGAATGCTTCCAATACCGGATATTGCTGAAATAGATTTGATTCTTTTTCAGTCTCTTCTTTTTCATTCATCTTGACTATGAAAATCATACCCTTCCTCTTAACAACCTTTTTAATCTGCATTGTGTTCAATAAATATGGTTTAACTTCTTTTCGACCATAATTAACTCTAATCCTTTGATTAGATTCATCCAAAAATTCCACCCATCTCTCTTCAAAATTTAGAAGAGCCTTATGTGCTTTCAACCAATCCACTCCTAGGATGATATCAAATGCATGTAAAGGTGCCACATACAGATGCCAATTGGTTTTTCCTTGTGGTAAGAAGATGTGGGGATCAAATAGGCATTGGTCAACATGGTAGGTTTACCCTGAGCCATACTCTACCTTCCAAATTTTAGCCAAAAATCTAGGTCTAATAGGCAAATCCCTCACTATTCTAGATGAGATAAAGCTATTTGTTGACCCACTATCAATAAAAAATTTTACATTCTTATCAAAGATCTTGCCATTTAGTAAGAAAGGAGTAATTTGACCATGGAGTTCAGAACTACCTGTGGTGGCATAGATCCTATGGTTAGCTTCCTCTAGAACCTTTGGTGGCAGATCAACTCTATGGGGACATTTACTGGTGTAGTGAGCTCCTTTACACACATAACATCCAGTTGGTGGAGCTCTACTTCCCCTATTATCATTCTCATTTATATTCACAAAAGTAGTTTCCCTAGCCCTTTCTTGACTTGTTGACTTCTGGTCCTACCTTCTTGGAAACTCCTTTGCATATTTTCTGTGCTTACCACTTTGGTAATTAAGTTTATTTTTCCACTTTGCTTGTTCTGATCTCCTCCTTTGGGTTTCTTATTTTTTTCCTTCTCCCATTTCATAAAGCCAATGCTTTTTCACTTCTAAAGTTCATCCTTTTCCTTTTTAGATAGCTTTTGATAATTAAACCATATTTTTCATGTTTTTGAAATACTTATCAAGCTCTCTCTTCATTAGTTGGTTCTTGATACTTTTATAATCAGGAATATTTTCCTCATAATATTGGTTAGTTTGAAATCTAACTCAAAATTATTTGATAAATTCCTCTCATTTGAGGTCAGCAGCTTCTATTGCATGCCCTTTCTTATAAGATTTCCACCAATCCATGGCTACTTCAATCATATTCATAACTACCAAAGTAGTCTTAGATTTAGAGGATAGGACCACTAAAGAGAAGTAGGACTCCAATTCACTTAACCAATTCTCAGCTGACTCACCATCGTCCTTCCCATTAAACTTGGAGATCACAACCTTTTTCAGGTTCCTATCCAACTCTTTACTTACCCTAGCCCTTCCAGCATTGGATCTCTCAGGTTCCCTAGGTACATCCCCTACCCTATCCAATCCAGTTCCTCTTTCCCCTATTAAGTTTTCTATTACCCATTGTTGTTGGGCAATGAATTCTTGTTGTTGGGTCATATGTATTTTTTGTTGGGCCATCTCTTCCCTTTGTTGCTCCATTTGGGTTTGCAACAATTTCACAACCTTTGCAAGGCTTTCTCCTCCTCTTTCTAGTTCATTTGGAGGTGGTTCATTCAAACCTTTCATTATTATTTCACATTGAGGACCTTCTTTTCTCATATTCGTTCTTGGTCCCCTTACAGGTCTTTCAGTGGTTTCCTCCTCTCTGCCTCCCATAGGGTTTCTCGAGGATCCACCTCTTAGCATTGGTGCCATCTCAACTTGTAAGTGAAAGAAGTATTGCATTAGTTTATAACAACTAATATTTTTCACATTCAAAGTCTACAACTTAAGATCAAGTCTGCTTTGATACCATATGTAACAACCCAAGTCTACTCACTTGGTTGCTCTACTCAAACAAACAAGATTAGCAAGAAGGTTAAAGTTTTTTTTTCAACCTACAGTTTGCTAAGGTTTTACCTCCAAGGTACCAAGTAGGAATTTATTTTACCCAATATATCATTATGATATTCTTTAAATAGTATGACATATTGCACCAACTTTTGGATTCAAGATTGTTGTAGATAGTCATCCAAGTGGATGAGATAGGCCACATCTCATAATTGTGCCATTTAGTGGAGTCAAAAATCTCATTTAACATCCTCATTTTTTGGCATGAGGGTCGAACCATGATAGGGGTTGTCCATTAGGGCCCATAACACCTAATGGGTGGATGCTTATTTCCCCATCCCTTTACATTCTGAACCCTTGAATTTTGTTGAACATGTTCTATTATTGGATGTAAGGGTTCTAGCATAAATATACCCTGTGTCTATCTAATTATACCCCTTTATTGGAGTCAGATAGAGCCTTGCCAATTCACTGGCCTTGGTCTTAATCACACACACAAAGTAACCATCATTCGTTTATCCCATACCAAACATCGAGGCTAATCTAGCGAAGTTACCCAGGCATGGGATCTATCATAGTACTAATAAGTAATGATCTGGATATGGCATCCCATACCACCTTCTCATTAAAGGATTTGATCCAATCACATATTCTGACCAATTTTATCAATCCATCGACCATTCCCGTGCTTGTTGTGTGCCTTCCCACACCACAACATATTGGGTTTTATTTTGTTTCCAAAACATCCTTCAATCTCGATGCATGGTTTTAAGGTAAGGTAGAGCATTCTAAATTTTGGTTTAAAGTATAGTGTTTACTTATAAATAGTTCACTCTACCAAGGGTCTAAAGGTAAACAATGAATATTTAACCTTAAAACTAAAGGTTTAGCTTTGCCTTCTATCATGGTAGAAACATTATTGATTTACTAAAAGTAATAATTTCCATTAGAACAATTAGAGCTCATGTTACTATTTCACTTTACCTTTAAGACCTCAAGGTTATAAATCTTGCAACCTATGAGTTTTTTTTCACTAGCTAAATTCCATAATGAATCACAAGAAATTGTTTACAAAGCAAATCAAAGAACTTTTTGCTATCACACAATTCTTTTCTTCAAGCAAAGGAATCATTTTCAACAAGACTTATCATTGTCAAAATTATATAAATTGATAAACCATTTATTGCCTTAAGGATTAAATACCATATTTCCAAACCATACAAACTAATATTAACCAAAAACACATTAGTTTAAGTACTGAGATTCTTTTTTGACCAATGGCATAGGTTGATTTCAGACTTTCCCCACATTGGCTAAGAGTCTTTTCTATCCACGAGGGTACTTAAATTATTTTAAATAATTAAGTTGCTTAATTCTTCTCAACCAAAGAGATAAAGGCAAAATCACAAACAATGTTCTTTTTGTAAGACAGGGTTTGCACTATCTTAATCAATCAGTCATAGATTACCATGGTTACTCTACAAGATACCCAAATCTATATGCTATTACCAAGTTAATACTTCCAAAGCGTAACTGAATTAATTTTCATTCCCATTAGGAGAGAATAATACTATTTAATGAGACTCACCGAAAGCAAACATGTCTTTATTTTATACAACAAACCAAAGGTTTTCATTGACAACCAAAGTGTACATTTAGCACCATACTAAAACCCCTTTTATAATTCATGAATACTTTTTATAAAGAGATGTACATCATTTGATTCTAGGCTTTACAATCTATATGCAGAAATATAATTCATAATCATTTCTTTCTGAAGATCACCAAGGTGGTCTTCTCAAACAGGACGTAAAATCACATACTACTCAGTCCCTATGCAACCAGACGCTTACCCAAATATTTCTACATGAATTAGAAATATCACAACACTGTTCATACATGCAAAAGTTTACATTTTCTAGCTATTGTTACACAGTAACAACTCACTTTAAGTTTATAGGAAATATTTTAAAATCTAGCATGGGCATCACAAATCCCTTTTTGACTTCTACTTAGCCATCCACCTCCTTGGTCACCATTCAGATCCCAGCCACAACCAACTCAAGGAAATATTTGGTTTACAAACTTGGTGGGATCAGATCCAGACTCATATTAAATGAATGCAATCCTAGGTGCAACAATTATATAAACAAACAACTACACAATAATTTTACACTACAACCAAATAATGCATTCAAATTTTTAGACCTTATTGCCTACTATTTCTAGACAATACTTGTCATCCATGCATGCTTTCCAAGAAACATTTACACTTAGTTTCAACCAACATATCATTCTTCCTGTTTAGATCTAGGAATTCATTTATATTTTCCTTTCCTATCCAAACAAGACAACTTAAAGAGTTTTTTTTTTAAATATAATAACCACAACATACAGTCTTATCCTTTACTCTTGCAAACAACACCCAAGGTTACATACAACATGTTCAATTTTTACAAAATAAAGGAACATTTATAGGACAATAAACTTTTCACACAAAAGAATCCACCTAGAAATGAAGCTCGCCCAAAGTTTCTCTCGACTCCTTCTAGTTCCACACCTGCTATTCTTCTTTTCCAAGCTCCTTGTTTTCTCTTCGTAACCAGAATCATAATAATATTTTATGTGTCCCTTTTCCTCCTCTTTTACCTTAGTTGTTTTCCTTTTTTCCATATTCTCGGACATCAAGTATGGAGAGGGGTTTAAACTATCATGATGCCACCTTGTTTGGTTATGCATGATCCGGCCATATCCCTCCACTTCGAATCTTGTTATAATTTAAATCAAAACAATTCTTTCATCAAAGGTAAATACTTAGATACATATATATTTCATAGAACAAGATAACTATGAAAATAATCTCATTACTAAGACCAATAAATTGATGTTTTTAAAAAACAACCACGCAAGGATACGCTAGCCAAGATACATTCGTAAACTAGTGTAGAATGGTTCTTTTCTTGTCCCATTCATATACATATACATATTTTTATATTTTTTTTTTTTTTTTTTATATATATATATATATATATATATATATCTATTGTTATACCTTTGATAAAAAATCATATGAAAAACTTAAAGAAAAATAAGGTGGCTCCCATTATCATCGCCAAACAATACATAATCACATTCTACTCTCTATCAAAAGGGTTACTTCTTCAAAATGAACACGCACACATATAATAAATAAAAATTCTACATGAAATGCAGGTGTGCAAGTGTCCATGTACTCGCGAGTCGAATCATCACTTCACTTTCTTACCCTTTTTCCCTATTGACTGACTTCTTTTCTTGTCATTTTGCCACTATCCTGCACTCACAAGGATCATCATCAATACCATATTTCACAATAAAAGGTAAGTTAAATATTTCTTTTATTTTATTCCTTCATCATGATAGAAGGGTCATTACATTATATCTTGTTTTGGTAAAATTGATACTTATTATATAAATATATATTAAATAAAAAATAAATTATTTTTTTATATTAATTATAAATGGAATAATGTTAAATCCAATTTAAATTTTTGTTTTTTTTTTTTTTTTTACATAAGAAATTTGGTTACAATCACACTATTTTTTAATAATATTTGGTTAAAATTAAATCAACTGTATTTCAAATATTAAATATTGAATGTAAATGTACAACTATCTATTATGTGTGTGAAATTTAATGTTTCATCTTGGTATGTATGCCTCACGGTATCATATTATACAAATATTAAATGTAAATGTACAACTATCTATTATGTCTATGAAATTTACTGTTTCAGCTTGGTATGCAAGCTTCACGGTATCATATTTTTTATTGTATAGCAATCCTTATACTGACCTCAAAGCGAAACTTATTTTTTTAAAGTATAATAAATATAATATTTATTTTAAAATTTATTAAAATAAATTTAATTTTTAAATATTCTAAACCTATGTGGAGGCCGTCATAAGGTGATGTAAAGATTAAATTTATATGTGTTTATTTTAAATGAGTTATATGAGATTGGCACGGATCTCACCTATATTACATCATCACTACATAGTGGTATTACAACAAATCTTGGATGTTATTAATATACTGTTTGATAATATTTAAACCTATGTTTCCTCTTTGAAATGTTGAAAATTTAACTAGTTGAGCTAATACCATTGATTATTTATTTATTTTTGAAAAAAAACTAGATTATATTAATTCATTAACTAGAACATTACAATATTTTGGTGCTATTACTATCCACTAGCTAAAAAACAAAATGAGGTACATCAAGAGTAAAGCATCTATAACTAAATATACATAAGAATAAAAGCTAATATCAACAAAAAAAAACTATAGCTATATCTTGTTGCAATACACTAGATATCAACATTCACTTGTAGGAGAGTCTATTATAAAAATAAATTCCATGTATGTCTTCCGTGATATCTTCTGAAGTCTTCAAATAAGACATAGAAGTAATTAAAACCAAAACCTGCTCATCATTGTTAATTGTCTTCTTAGTTTCCTATTGGACCTTCTAAAGATCCTAAAGCATATGAGAAAGTTGATGAAGTTTATCAATAACATCTTGAGGTGTGCTAGAAGTTCCATATACTTGGGAATGAATGCGTCCCACATGTAATAAAATATCAAAGGTCAAGTCTGCTAAAACTATATCCCATGGAGGAGCAGATCTAGTAAACACCTTTTTGCATCTACACTTCCAAATGTGCTTGAGAAGGATGAGTCTACAAACATCACAAATTTTGAGGTACTGATCCAATTGAGAAAAACCAACCAGAGAAAACTTCCAAGATCTAGTGAAAGAGGGAAAAATAAGAGAGTAGAAGACATCCCAAAATTGTTTAGCCATGTCACAAAATCAAAACAAGTGAATAAGAGTTTCTATAGCATTAAAAAATATGCATTGATGGGGAATGTGTAAAATTGTAGTCAAAATTTCAGCAGTTAGAAGTTTTTGATGCAAAATCCATCATCCAAGAAATTGAGTTTTGGATTCAATAGGAGCATTACAAATTTGAGTAGCGAGAAACTACCATTGGGCATTGGTAAAATTCACTTGCCACTTGACATTGAGCTTAGGGCCTAAATAAGGGGGACATAAAAGACTTTTGTATAACCAACTAGAAGTAATGAAAGAGATTCTATGACCATTAAGCCATATCCAGTCATTCCAAATATAATTGGTAGTTTTTCCCAACTTCATAAGGACCTCACAAGGGATGGAAGCCACAACTAAACCATAAGACTCTTTGAACCTAGAGGTAATGGAACAATAATTCCATATTTGTTTCCAAGTAAGAATTTAGTAGTTACCCAGATCCCAAATATCTTTAATTCTATTAATACCTTTCTTCAAGAAAGCTAGGCATTGAATATCATTGCATAAAGCTAAAATTTTATCATTATAGAGGATAATTTTATTCCACAAAATACTATTTAGACCGATGCTCAAACCATGTCTCAAGGAGTTAGACTTCCAAGCCAATAAATGAGAAACTGATTGCTAAGCTTTCCAGTTTTGGATAATTGGAAAAGATCCTTTAACCGTAAAGTAAGGCACATTAAGGACCTTATCCTCCCATGGGATATCTTTCCATTTACCTTTGTGAGTAGCTAGCGGGTATCTTTCTACTTACCTTTGTGAGTAGCTAGTGAGATTCTATAACGAAATAGGGGTTTCCAATTTTTATCACCAATGATGGCTCTAGCAACCCATTTAGCAGCTAAAATTTTACTTTGGGTAAGGGGATCAATAATACCTAGACCTTATAAGTATTAATATTGAGTACACAAATTCCAAGAAATGATAGTCATTCCCACCTCCCCATCCAATTTGGTCCATAAAAAATTATGAATGGCCTGAGTTAATTTGTTATAGGTTGCCTTGGGGGCCATCCAACAAGACGAGTACTAAACATGAGAGGCTATCATAATTTTATTCTCAACTTGAATTCTTCCTACTAAGGAAATAAATTGAGCTAACCAAGCATTAAATTTTTTTGAAATCCTTCCATAACCCAGTTCCACATATCCTTAGGAGAGATTAATCCCAAAGAAAATTCCCAAAAAATGCACAATCATACCATGAGGGATGATCTTCCACTCAGTCGAGGAGTTGCATCCACAAGGAGAGGAAGAGGTATAGAAGACTTCAGTTTTAGAGTTTTTGATACGAGAGCTAGAGAAATCACAAAAATATTTAAACAACCTCTTTAGTTGTATCCACCTTTTGTTTGATATTTTAAATAAAAAGAAGGGAATCATAAGCAAAATGTGAGTTAAGAGCGTGTTTATATCAAAGAATCTTAATACATTGAATGATGCCATTAGAATGAGCATTATGAATAAGATAACGAAGAGCATCGACAACCAAAACATATAAAAAAATAGCAAGGGAACAATAGACCATTGAAGAGGGAAGGAGGAAGAAAGAGCTCCATTAACTTGAACACAAGCTGAAGCATCACCAAAGAGCATACCAATTTGATTACAAAATTTTGGACTAAAACCAAGCAAATAAAGCATGCTAAGAATAAAATCCCATCTAATTTTACTTTGTCAAAATCTAACTTAACTAAGAGGACTTCCTGATTGGAGTCCATAGCCCATTGTGAATTTTCCCAGGCCATAATAATATTATCTAAAATATAATTTCCTTTAAGAAAAGTAGAATTTTCTAGGCGAGCAATCTCTTGAGAAACTATTTTAATTATTAAAGTTATAGCTTTAGCTATTATGTTGTACGAAACATTGAGGAGGGTAATAGGTCTCCAATTGGAGATTTGGTTACGAGTTGTACCTTTAGGAATCAACTTGATAAGCTTTGCATAGAATATTTGAAGGAACCACTATAGATAGCTTCCAGGTAAACATAATGAAGATCAGAGGAAGTAATATGCTAAATGTTTTTATAAAACTCCACTAGGAGACCATCCAAGCTAGGAGCTTTGTCATTATTCATAGAAAAAAGGGTAGTTTGTAGATCATTCATAGAAATATGATATTCAAATTGATCTCAAATAATGGGGTCTACTAGGGAGGGAATATGTTCTTGTGCATATTCCATTAAGATACATTGTATTTCATCCCTTGGCTACGCTATAAAAAGTTGAGATAAATGAGCTAAAAAAAGATTCATTATCTCTTTAGAGTCGAAAAGAGAATGACATGAAGGGTCCTCCAACTTAGTGATCCTTTTCAAAATAATTTTGTCTTAGGTAGTTAAAAAACATTTGTGTTCCCTTGTCTCCTTGGGATATCCAATTGAGGCAAGATCTAACTTGTGCCCCTCTAGCATGGTAAGACTCATAAACTCTAACCTGATTTTCAACATTAGCTAGATCACATTGAACAATAGTGTTAGTAGGATCTTTTGAATCATTAGCTAGATCACATTTAACAACGGTGTTAGTAGGATCTTTCATAAGCATGGAACGAAGATGAGAGATCTTATGAAGATAAATCTCTTGACTCTCTTGAATACCATTGATTATTAAATCTAACATAATAACTCGTTACAGTTTTCCACACCTCTTCATGGGTTTGAATCTCACTATTTGTTGTCATTATGACCTGTAGTTGCATCGAGTAAACCTTTGATGTGACGATGCTAACGCGACATGACCACCGATACTATAGGGAATGATGGATTGGAACCCTGGTCTTCGCACTCCTACAAAAGTGTTTTGACCATTGAATCAAGCCCTCAGACCCGTATTAAAACTTACATGTTAAAAAATTATTTATTTATTTTTTATTCAAAGATTATTTTCTATTTTAATAATAGATAGCCTGCCTGAAGTAACTTGATAAGCTCAAACTAAAGTATTAGTGTATTTTATTTTTATTGTCATTTTTATCTATTTACCAATCAAGTAGCTTACTTATGCCCCTCTAATTTTTAGTTAGTTTTAATTTTTTGTTTTGTTTTTTTTTAAATAAAAATTTATATTAAGTTAATTAAACATATATATATATATATATATTTTTTTTTTTTTGAAGGCTTCCTCCATGACGGTTTCACTTCTACTCCGGCTTTGATGCCTTGAAACCCTTTGAGCGGGAGGTCTCCTTTATCCCATTCTAAATCCGGCTGCTAAGGAGAGCAAAGGGCCATCTACCAGCCCAAACCCTTTGGGGTGAGCTTGGTATGGTGTTTGGTTACATAAATCTAACGATTTTTCCTTGGCTGACTTCGATTCTGATGGCTTGGCTACTCTGGTTGAATGGTGCTTGGATGGCTCTATTACTAGGTTTCTCTACTAGTAGTGGGTTCACGGCTGGTTTGTACTACTTTTTTCTGGGTTCGGTAATTTCTTGATGTATTTGGATGTTCCAGGGAGACAGGATCAAATACTGATCCAAATCAGTTGGGGTGAAAGTGGGTTTTTATGTTACGATGGTTTTCGATTTTTGACCCCATGTCTTTGATGTGTTTCCTAGCTTTTGCGGTTTACAGAGATCTCTTTCTCCAATTCCAGGAGTGGTGGTGTGTTTGATACCATGGTTCTAAGGCTTATTTTTTTGGGATCTTACCCTTCTCCCTCTTAGGTGTAGTGCGGATTGTTGCTATCTCATTTTTCTTGTACATAAGAGTAGTTCTTGAAACTTTTTTGGTTGGCCCCAGCGGGATTTGCAAGTTTCATGGAATTTCTTGTGCTGATGGTTTTTATGCTGTGGATTTTTTTGACCGGTATTTCTAGTGTTGTTTTCTTAAACCAGCTATTCTCATAAGGGGTTCTCATGTTATGTTTTTTCTTAAACCAGCTATTCTCATAAGGGGTTCTCATAAGGGGTTCTCATGCTATGTGTTTTCTTAAACCAGCTATTCTCATAAGGGGTTCTCATGTTATGTGCTTTGTTGATTGTGATGATAGAATTCATCTATTCTCCTTTCATGTTAGGTAGCAAATTCTTCGATTTGGGTAGTTTTTATTTGTAAATTTATTTTTAACCAATAGCATTTTCATTATTCTATTGTTTTTCTCTGTTGCTTTAGATTCAAAGCACATGGTGGTTTGACCATGAGACAATCTCTTGTATTTGCTTGATAAA
Source organism: Wollemia nobilis (assembly GCA_028583015.1). Classification (NCBI taxonomy): domain Eukaryota; kingdom Viridiplantae; phylum Streptophyta; class Pinopsida; order Araucariales; family Araucariaceae; genus Wollemia; species Wollemia nobilis. The sequence continues at coordinate 5,048,240 of JAQPPZ010017228.1, forward strand.
AATCTATAACTTATTTGCTAGGAGGTTGTTTCATTGGATTTTCGGGTTTGATTTATGGAATCCAGCTCAGTCTTTCTTGATGTCTTAATACTAGATCTAAGGTTTGGGTGTGCCTTTCAAAACCCTACTTGTAATAGGTTTTGGGACCCTTTTAAAACCCCTTCTACTATCAATCAAAAAATAATTTTTTTAATAAAATACATTATAATATATGATTTGTTAAATACATTATTTTTAAATTAACATGTTTAAATTTAAGTATACTAAATATTATTGGTATATGATTTTTCATTCTATTAATAATTAGTTGTTGTATCTTAAATAATAATAAAAAAAATTGATTATATAGAATTTGAAAAAGATGTTATAATGAATTTATTTAAAATTGATTATGTAAGATTGAAAAATATATTAAAAATTTATTGGATGGTAATCATATAATAATACATTAAAAAAACATGATAAATTATACATATATGACTAAATAAAATTTATACTTATTTTCTAATTTAAAATAAAAATATTTAACCAATTAAATCCATACCATTTAATTTAATTATAATCATTTATAAATTAAACAACTATTCTAACTTTTATTAATAATTATTCATTAAACTTGTCATTCTATCTATAGTTTTGTTTAAAAAAACAATACTGAACTAAAGTATACGACATCTTTATTTTCTATATACTCATGTTTCTTTATAAATTAAAAAATAAAAATAAAAATAAATTTTTTTATTTTATTCAAATTGCAATCCTTGTTAAATTCTTATACTAGACGTCTTCACTATTCAATTTTTTCATAAAAATCTTTCTTACTAAATTTTATTCAAATTGCAATCTTTCTTGTTAGATTTATTAGATTCTTACTAAACTAAAGTTTATTCACGTTAATATTTTCTGTTTGCTTACCAAACTTCTTTCCAGTATAAATTATCTTAATTTTAAAACTAGCCAGCAAGTATTTATTTGAATTGCAGTTTTTTATTAGAATATGATGTAAAGACAAGGAGATAAGTAAGAATGCCAGCTATATTTGATAGCTATCGTTTCCTTATGTCCAACAATGACTTGCACTTTTCTTTATTAAATCTTATGTAAAGACAAGCCAAGTTCTATTTTGCATTTATTCTGAATTTATGTTGTGTGAAACGTGATGCTAGTGACAAACAATGCAATTAAAAAAGCTGACCTCGGCAAGTTCGCCAATAATACAAATTATTTTGTCTATATGTGATGGGTACGTGGAGAAGAACACAAAAGAAAATTGCAGAGGAAAAGACGTGAAGTAAAGGTGATCATCATTATTTTTTATTTGCATGATTGACTTCACCATGTTGGAAATAACGTCCATATATCTTTGTTTGTGATATGAATTAAAAACTTGCCTGTGATGCTTTTAAGCTTATTATTATAACATAATCACAATCATCAAGTATAAATCTTAAATCTCATATTGTTTACGCTTACAGTAGATTCGTTTGAAGCCTTAAAACATTGTTTAATTTTTTTTAGGAGATATATTTACAGGGAAACCAAATTATAATGATGTTAGGTTTTTAGGAGATATATGTACAGGGAAACCAAATTATAATGATGTTAGGTTTTATTTAAAAAAATAAGGGTTTGAGTTTGAATGTCAAATTTTTTAAATATTAAAAAATTTGTTTAAAGCCTTAGGAAACAATGTTTAAGTTTTTAGGAGATATTTTTACAGAGAAACCAAATCATAGTGATGATAGGTTTTAAAAAAATTAAAGGTTCGAGTTTGAATGTTCAAATTTTTAAATATTAAAAAAAAAAAAATCATTCGTAACATCCATAAAAATATTTTCATTTAGAACATCCAGTTTTCTTGGAAAATATGAAAGGAATATTAAAAGATGAAAAGAATGTTGAGATCTAGTAGTGGACATTTTACATTCATAATATCCTGAAAAAAATATATATATTAAAAGAATATTGTAGTAATGTTTTGGTTAATGAATTAATATAATTTAAGTTTTATTAAGATAATTAAATTTAAATTATAGAATACGTGGAAGATTGCAAAAAAAATCAACCTATATATATGCCCAAACTCAATGTAAATTATTTTACCTATGCTTTGTAAGTTGCAGAAGGAATAGATGCTAAGACAAAGTGAATAGGCCAGCTTTGTAAGTTTGAATGGGTGTAGTCTACAAGATGCCACTTGCATTATCGGTGATGTGACCTGGGTTCAATCCTCACAGCCAATGTTTATAAGAAATATTATTAAAAAAAAATTAAATTAAATGGGTTACTATGAAACACTGAGACAGAGTGAACACTTCTATTTTGAATTATATATATATATATTTATTTATTTATTTATTTATTTTGGGATTTGAGTGGTGAAAAAAAATTAATAAATAAATATATGTTCTTAATGAAAATTTTTTATATAATTGATTTAAGATAAATTATTATATATATTTTTAAATTTTAAATATATTATTTAGAGTATTATTTTTTTGCCTTTTTGTGTTTCATTTTTTGTCTGTTGAAATCATTTTTGCTAGTTTTTTTGTAGAGGTTGTTTGTGTTTCGTTTTCTTAAAATTGTAAAAGGTTTGAGGTACTCATAAAAATATATATATTTTTTTTGTAGCTTATATTAAAGGGTTTTTTCCTAGATCACAAAACCATAGTTACAAAACCTTCAAAGGAGGCTAGCAACTTAGAAGACTAAACTTTAAAAAAGTGTTTTCGTACATGGATAAACATTGTTCACTATACATTGATTAAATGTTGATAAGCCTAATAACAAACACTCCAAACAATATTGACGTAGATAATATATGGACAACACCCTAAACATGATTGATGCAAATAATATATGATCAGCAAACACCCAAAACAACATTGATACATATAATATATGTAAAATTAAAATAACCCTCATGAAACAAACCTCATTAAGGACCTAGAGAACCATAAACAAAAAAAATACCCATGGCCCTCCATCATGCATCAGCCACCTTCTTATTCATAGTGCTTTCCTCAGTCTTTATGATCTGCTTCAGCTTCCCGCTAATGCTGTCAAGAATACTAATAAGGCTACTGATGAGGATGTTGGCAACCTGATGATGAATCTCCTGCTCCTGTGCTTCGCTGCTTATTTGCCCACTCTTGGTTGACTTCATTGACAATGTTTGAGGGCGGATTGTTATCCCATATAGTCAAGGAATTCTGGCTGATTCCCATATTTTCTAAGAGGTTAGTCGATCTGTTTGCCTCCTTGTACACATGTCTGCATATCACACTACCCTGTATTCTGGTCATGTTTTTGGCTTTCTTGATGGCATTCATGACCTTCCACAAAAAATTAGAGTTGTTGTTGATATAATTTATGATGTTTAGAGAGTCTCCTTCTATTATCTTTTATTTTTCATCTATAAAAAAGAAATTATTATTTTTATATGATTAATAATAATAATAACATAATATGTTAAAGAGGCATGTAATAGGAAACTTGTCAATATACATAGGTTTGATCTTTCTAATTTAAACCTTCAAATAATGACACGTTCATGCTATTTGAAGGTATACCTATTTTTTGAGTTTATTAAAAAAAAACATTGTAACATATAATTAGTAATCATAAAATATACTTTAAACATACAATTAACAAGAAAATATATATCTCAAAATAATCTTATTATAATTAAGCAACTTTGAATTGATGGAGTTCGGATAATTTTTTCTTGAAAAACAACTTATCACTCAAGAGTCATATCTTTGGATCGATTTGTCCTCTTCATAGGATAAGTTGAGTTGTTTGATTTAGACTATTATTGAGTAATTTAGACTATTTATTATTATTAATAAATGTTTAATAATAATAATATAATATGTTAAATATGCATGTAATATGAAACTTGTCAATATATGTAGGTTTGATCTTTCCAATTTAAACCTTCAAATAATGGCACATTCATCATGGAAAATCTATTTGAAGGTATACCTATTTTTTTAGTTTATTAAAAAAAAAATTGTAACATATAATTAGTAATCATAAAATATACTTTAAACATACAACTAAAAATAAAATATATCTCAAAATAATCTTAATATAATTAAGCAACCATAGAAAGCAGTGACACAATAATTCTCTCAATGTTGAAAAATAGTAGAGCACAATGTGGTATCCTCGTGAGGTGGTCGATGGTGATGTTCCAGAGGCAATAAAGATCAACTTGGGAGATCTATTATGGTCTGGTAAGTTTGATGTTATGGGTTCTTGCATTTTGTGGGACCCTAGTAATATTAAGTGTGGGTTGGTTGGTAAAGGAGCTCCTTCTCCTTCTTCCTATGTGCGTGTTGTTTGGGATGGTGATTTTGAGGAGGAGTTCCCTCCCTATGAAGTTGATGGGTATTCTTTCAGATTCATATCCCAGAGTTCACAGTTAACTCTCTATTGTGTAAGGGTTCTTAGCTTCTTGTGGGAAAGTTGGTTTATGGGTGACCGAAGTTGGACTCTTTAAAGCATTGGACACTTTCCAAATGGAGCTCGAAAGGTTACCTTGACCTTGCTTCACTTCCTCGTAACTTTTTCCTTATTAGACTTTCTTTTGAGGAGGATTCAAGGAAGATTTTGGAAGGTGGACCCTGGTTCTTTTGTAAACATGGTCTTTTCCTTAGATGTTGGGGCCCTGAATTCAACTCGATGTTGCAAAGAGTTAATATGGTTCCATTTTGGGTTCATTTGCCTGAATTTCCTACCTATTTATGGCATGAAAGTGTCTTCTAGGTTGTGGCATCGATGATTGGGGACTTTATCTCTTTTGATAGAGTCTCTCTTTCTTTCTCCCAAAGATAGTTTATGAGAATGTGTATTATGGTGGACATTGAGAAAGAGCTTCCTAGCACTGTGGAACTTATTTCACACCTAGGTACCTGGTCACAATATGTTGTTTATGAAAACAAGCCTCAGGCTTGTCAAACTTGTGGTTTGGGAGGGCACCACCAAAATTTGTGTCCTCAAAAGAAGCAAGTGAAGCCTTCTGTCAACCGTGAGGCTTCTAGTCAGCATCATGAGAAGGTGAATGAGTGGATAACCCCGGCCAAGAGAAACAAAATATAGCATAAAAATCCTCCTTTGGCTTCCAAGGGAAAAAAAATTATTTCTTCTCAACCGCTCCAAGATACCAGTGGTGGGTCTTCGGGTGTCTCTCCTAGGATTGACTCCAAACCCTCTCCTAGGTCTTTGGATAAATGACATCATAGAAAATTAGAAGTGGTTATATCTACAAATTTTATGGAATCTAGAAATGTTATTCCTCTTTCGAACTCTTTTGATGACCTCGATTCGGTTGGGCCTAAGGACTTCCAGGGGACCCTTGGGTTGGAGTCCTCTCTCCATAAAATGGATTGTTTAAACTCTCATTCTAAAGAGGTGGTGGCATCCCCTGTTAGTTGTATTGCTAGTCTGGGTGACTCCCCTAAGCGTTTTATGGAGAAAGGGTCTCTAGGACCAAAAACTAGGAGCCAACATAAAAAGCTTTTAGATTTTGGGTTGTTTAAGAAAGCTGGTAGACCCCCGGATTAGGCATGGAGAAAGAGAGCCATGGAGGAGACTACTTCCAATGGTGGTCAAGCCCACCTAGTGGTGGAGGAAGAAAATGGTGATATACAACTAAATCTTGATGGCTTTAAATCCCCACTGTTTGGGGGGATTGGTAAAAAACTCTCCTTTTAAATTCTAATGAAAGTGTGTTCATGGAATACTAGAGGGCTTAATAGGTCCTCCAAAAAGTGTTTTCTTGCTTCATTAAGGAGGAATAAATCCTTAGATTTTTTATGTATTCTAGAATCAAAACTGGAAGCTCCTTCCTAGGAGGTGGTTCATAAATTAGTTTGGAAAGACACTAGTTTTATGGCTTCTAAAGCCTCTGGCTCTGTCAGTGGTTTCCTATTCTTCTAATATTCTTCCAAGTTTTATGTACACGTCATATCTTCCTCAAATTAGGTTATTAATATTATTTTTTGATGCAAATCCTCTCAAAGAAGATGGGTTATATCAAATATCTATGCCCCAATGCCTACACGAATAGACGTAAGTTTTGGCATCCGTTGCTTGAAATGAGGAAAACTTTTCATCATGAATCATGGGTTTTGGTTGGTTATTTTAACTCCCCATTGTTTCCTTTTGAGAATTATGGAGGTAATGGTTTTGATGAGCAGAGCTTGTTTGATTTTCATGAATTTGTGAACCAGGCGAAACTTCGTGATATTGATCTAAAAGGGGTTAAATTTCACTTGGAGTAACTGTAGAGGAGGAAATAATCTTATTCTTAGTAGGCTTGACAATTTTTTTGTTTCGAACTCTTGTATTGATCTTTCTGGTGATGTTTCATTATCAACCCTACCTAGGATTGGATCTAACCATAACCCTTTATGGTTGGAAATTCCTGATAATATTCCCTTCCTTCCTTGGCCCTTCTATTTTGAGGTAATGTGATGTTATCACTCTGAATTTGATGCTCGGGTGGCTAATTGGTGGAAGTATTTTGTTCCTGGGGTAGGCATGTTTAAGATTTTGAATAAACTTAGGAAGCTTAGGATGCATCTCAAACTTTGGAATAAATTTACCTTTGGAAACATTTTTAGGAAAAAAGAACATCTAAAATATCAACTTGTTACGATTGAATCCCTAATAAAATATCAAGGCTATTCAGACCATCTTCTTAGGGAGGAAAGATCCATTCTCTGTGACCTTCATAATAAGAAAGCTGAAGAACTTTTTTGGAAGCAAAAATCCAGAGAGCTCTGGTTGAAGGAAGGGGATCGTAATTCATGTTTTTTCCATACTTCCAATCTGCATCAAAGGGATCATAACAGAATTAGAGAGATTGTTAAGTCTAATGGTAGTATTTCGATGGATCTCTTAGAAATCAGAGAAGAAGCTATTGGTTTTTTTAATACTTTACTATGTTCCATTCTTGATCGTGACTTGGCTACGAAGAACCAAAATTTGGAGGTCATTTCTAGTCTGGTTACTAAATAAATGAATGCGGGACTCATTGATCCCTTATTCTATGATGAAATTCTGAAAGTGCTAAACTCAATGGGCCACCTTAAAGCTCCTGGTCTGGATGGTTTCCCCCAAATATTTTTTTATAAATACTAGCATATTTGTGGGGAGGATGTTTGTGACACGATCAGACATTCCCAAAGCTCTTTGGTTTTTTTGAAAGCCTTGAACTCAACTTTTCTTGCTCTCATTCCTAAGAAAGACTCAGTGTCTTCTTTCAGTGATTTTAGGCCCATTATTTTATGTAACACGGTGTACAAAATCTTCTCCAAAGTTATGGCTAACAGGTTGAAGCCCCTTCTCCCTCTTCTGATTGATCAGGCTCAGAGCGATTTTGTGCCAGGGAGGTAGATTTTGGATGGTGCCATTGTCATTCATGAACTCATGCACTCAATCCAGAAGAGTGGTAGAGCAACCTTTTTCCTTAAACTAGATGTTAATAAGGCTTACGATCAGGTGTCCTGGCCTTTCCTTTTTAGTTTTTTAAGAAATTTTGATTTTAGTATTTTTTGGGTTAATTTGGTAGAGGCCTTGGTATCATCGGCATGGTTTTCAATTTTTTTTAGTGGCTTCCCTACTGGCTTCTTTAACTCTTGTCAGGGGATTCATCAAGGAGACCCCATCTCCCCTTCCTCTTCATTCTCATGGTAGAAGCTCTTGGATAGTCTATCAGCAAACACAACATTGAATTTTGTTTAAGATTGGCTTTGCAAATCAGTATGATCTCCCACCATTAGTTTACTAATGATACTTTTCTCTCGTGTGTCACATCGGTCTTTCATGCTCAGGATGTTAAGTCTATTATGGACTGCTATGGGAGAGCGATAAAATAACTGATTAATTTTCTCAAAAGCAACATCTTCTTTTTAAATAATCCGAAAGCTCACTAATGGAAGATTGCTTTTATTTTTGGGTGTAGGATTATTCCTCTTTTGACCACTTATCTAGGCCTCTCACTTTTTGTTGGTTGCATAAAAGACTCATTATGGACTCTAGTGGTGGAGAGGGTTCAAAGAAAATTAGCTTCATGGAAAGGAGCTCTTCTCAGTCAAGCGGGTAAGGTTGTGTTGGTTCAGAGTACGCTTCAAAGCATTCCCATCTATTTCCTTTCTCTCTTCAACCTTCTAGGCAGGGTGGCATCTAAATTTGATAGCATTTGTAAGGTGTTCCTTTGGGCTGGTCCTGAGCTTAAGGGTAAGTTTCACTTAATATCTTGGGAGCAAATCTACAAAAGGAAAAAATATGGAGGCTTAAATCTTAATAATGCAATCAAAATGAACAAGGCATTGGTCTCTAAACTTGCTTGGAAAGTTGCTATTAATTCAGATTATTTATGGTACCGGATCCTTAGAGCAAAATATAATTTTGAGTTGTTTCTTTTGGATCCCCTCCCTATAAGCATTTCTACTTTCTAGAATAGTTTGATTAAATCCAAGGATTTTATTAAAAATAACTATTGTTGGGTGATTGGTAATGGGAGATTAGTTTTGTTTTGGGAAGATCCATTGCTCAATTATTGCGCCCTTGATGAGGATCCTCATTTTAGGGACTTGTGTTTGAATTCCAGGGTGGCAAGATTCTCTAAGGTAGCTAAATTTTTAATTCTTCAAAATGGTCATAAAATTTGGATGCCCTCACCCCCCTTCTTAAGGAATGTTCAAGACCATCTTGCATGGAGTTATATCTTGTTTGAAATGGGTTGGTATGTTGTGAAGCTTGAGGAGGTGGTGGACCGTCTGGTCTGGAATGGTGATAGTGAAGGATCATACACGGTCAATACTGCTTATGATATTCTATGTCCCAAAGGGTATGGAAACTTTCCAACCATGAATATCTGGCTTAGAAACTTGACTCCTAAGATTAATATATTCTTCTAGTTGGTAGTGTAGAATAATATTTTGACTATTGAGAATTTACATGAGGGGCTTCAATTTGATTAATAGATTTTGTACAAGCAGGATTGGAAATCAACCTCTCACTTGTTACTTAAGTGCCAGATTTTTCATGAGATACTTTATTTTATCCTCTAGCACCTCAGTGTGTCTTGGATATTTCTTGATTCAATAAGTGACTGTGTACAACAATGGACATCACCATTTTCTTCACCTTAACTCAAATACTTATGGAAATTTCTGTTACCTCATTTAATTTGGGGTGTGTGGAAGGAGCGGAATGCAAGGGTCTTTAAAAACTTGGAGAAATATATCTACCACATCATTCAAAAAATTGTGTGGAAGGTGGTAGAGAATGTGTTATCAACTACCAAGGACTCTTTCTCCTCAACGCCTCATGGCCACCTAAAATTTTATATTGAGGATTATCTTGGTTTCCATTCAGAGTTGAGGCCCCCACCAGCTCCTAATTTGAGAAGGTCAATTCATTGGAACCCGCCACCTCCTAGGTGGTTTAAGATTAATTTAGACGGAGCTTCAAAGGGTAGTTCGAACTTTTTTGGGGCTGGGGCATGATCCATGATAATAGTGACAACATGATATTGGCCTTTGAAAAGCATATTTGTGTCCAATCATATCACATGGTTGAAGCTCATGCTTCCTTCTTAGGGGTGTTAATGCTCAAAGACTTAGGTATCCGTAGGGCAATTATTGAGGGTGATTCGATGAATATCATCAACATGCTCAAAGGGGACTATCGATCTAGCTGGTGTATCTCTAACTTAATTTATGAATCCATTTCCCATATGTGTTCTATGGAGGAGGTGTTAATTAAGCATGAGTTCAGAGAAGGGAATTCGATGGCCAATTTACTAGCAAATCTTGGTGTATCTTGTTCGGTATGGTGAACGGATTGTTTGCCTGAGATTCTGTACCTCGTAAATGAAGAGAAACTTTAAATTTTGTTAGTAATCTTTACGTCATCTCTTGTTACGATCGATACTCAGGTGGTGGTGGAGTTTGTTGGTTAATGGCTTGGTGTTGGACTTCCTTTATTTTTTTCACCTAATATATCCTTTATAGAGTTTCTATCATGTTAGTCATTTTTAGTTTTCTCCTCTTTTCAATTTTCAAAATTCAAATTTCAAATTTCAAATTTTCTCCAACGACCTCTCGCCTAGTGGTGTGGTGGGATTCCCTAGTTAGGCATTGGATTTTGAAAACTTCTTTGAGTATGACTGTGTCAGATCATTATATTTTTTGTGCTTCCTTTTTGTCTCAATTTGGGAGGTTGTACATTTTTTCTCTTTACTGGAAGCTTCCTGTCGCTTTATCCTCCCCTCTCCTTTGGTTTACGCTCCCTGTTATTAATTTTCCCTTGGTGGTTGGGGAGCCTTTTCGAGCCTCCTCTATCTCTAAGTTGGTTTGATTTCATGGCAGTGTTTTATTTAGTTTTATTTTTTTCATCCTCACACTTGTATAGGGATTTTTTGTGTTGGTGACAAGTGGTTTGTGCTGGGATGGCCCTTTTTTGAAGGTGGCCAGGATTTTTTGGTCCTCTCCCCTATTTTTTGAGTGAATTTTTTATTGTTCTTGCAGTCTGGTCCTATCATTTAGTCTTTTCTCCCTCGTTTTTAGGTTTAGTGTGATGCCCCTTGCATTGGAGTCTGTCTTCCTTCTCTGTTTAAGCTTATTTTTCTTCATGACGATTCCTAGTATTCCTTGGTTTCCCTTTTTGAAGAGTCCCAATTCTTTCTCTTGTGACTGGGCTTTGACTTGCGAGGAGGATATCATGTATTTCTTTCATGATGCATTATGGGACCTTCTTTTTTTGTGATATTCTTATGATTTGGGATCTACTATTTTTGTTTTGAATCCTCAATTTAAGTTTAGGAGGGAGTGGTTTGTTGTGTCGATGGGTAAGGCTAAGCTTTACTCTCTCAAATAGAGTGAATTTGGGATCTACTATTTGATTTATTTACAAATATATTTATAATCTAAATTCAAATAATGATAATATATATAATTAAACAAATCGCATTTTTTTAATTCAAAGAAAATAATTATAATTTAATTCAACTACTAAATTTAATAATTGATGTTTTGGAGTTCTGGAGGAGTTTAGGGTGTGCTTAGATCTTATTTTTACAATTGGTGTGGCATATTGGCTAGTCTTGTATTTTTTTTTGGCAAATTTGGCTTTAACAGAATCCATGAATTTTTCAAGAGCAAAATTTGTCTATTTATCAAGTTTGGCAGTGAATTTTGAGAATGGTGTAGGAAATGGTGTTTGCTAAGTGCTCCATTTCTTTACCTGCTGATCCAATGGAATTTCGCATAAGGCATGGTTTAGGTTTGATGGAGTCAGCTCCCGGCCTCAATGTTACTCCTCATTTGCACAAGGGAGTAAATACTAGAATTCGGTGTGAGGGGTACTTAAAATTAATACTGATGACTCTTCTAGGGGGTAATCTTGGTTGTGCTGGTATTGGAGGTGTTGGCCGGGATTGTTTTGGGGGTGTGTGCTTCCTCTTATTCTATTATAAAGGTTGGTATACCAATAATTATATGGAAGCCCTTGCTATTCTAGAGGCTCTTTGGGATGACGCAGGATTATTTGTGAGTCAAATTTTCAACTTGTTATCAATTATGATGCAGGATTATTTGTGAGTCAAATTCTCAACTTGTTATCAATTTTTTGAATTCTCGTAACTTTATTAATGTTAATTGGAGATTGGTTGGTGTTGTTAGGCAGATTCTCAGGTTTCTTGAATATTTGGAGGCTGTCAGTTTTATTCATGTTCCTAGGGAATGGAATTGTGTGGCGGATTATTTGGCTAAATGGACCTCTGAGTTTGGTGATAGTTGGGATGTTAGGGGGAGGCTTCAGCTTCCCCAGATTGTGTTAGCTCTTTTGATAAGTTACTTGCTGCTGATATGCCTGATTGAGGCATGTGTCTTGTACTCTAGCTTTCCTGTTTTCTGTTTTAATAAATTTTTACCCCTTTTTCTAAAAATAGATTTAATAATTGATGTGATTAATAATTAATAATTTTAGTAGTTGAATTAAATTATAAATATTTTCTTTGAATTTAATATATATATATATATATATATATATATATATATATATAATTAAACAAATCACTTTTTTTTTTAAATTCAAAAAAAATATTTATAATTGAATTCAACTACTAAACATAATAATTGATATGACTAATATATTTTTTAATTTTAACCAAATATATATATATATATTAATTTAGCAAAAAACATTTAGGCTGTTTTGGTCTAAGAAATTACGACTAGGAGGTTCTACATCATAAAAATCACCCGAGAGTCATGTTATCAACTAGATTTTGAGTACCGGATGTGTGTTTGGTAGGGTGGATATTCAGGGACATCCCTTGGAGGATTGCCCTACCCTCTATAGGTGGCAATAAAAAGAATGAATTATATAGATATGTCATCCTATGCCTAATAAATAACACTATTTTAACAAATATCCAGTTAAATTTTACATGGATATCATCTACGCATTACTAGTGATGAAACTCTGGTTTGAACTGGTAGATGTGCATAAGAAGTTTTGATTTAAAAAAAAAAATTACAAAACATATTCATTAAAAATAAATTTTGCACGGATGTGTATACAAATATTGATTTTAAAAAAGTATTGTATACCCTGTCTCTTCTCCCACAGAGGGTTGCATAAGGATATGAGCCCTTGGGAGTACCACCCAGAAAAGGAGATTTGAACATTATGCTAATAGAAAAGAAACAAAATTCAACACTTTCCTACTTGTGGGTCACATATCCCAAACGAACTCTAGCTAAGCAAACCTCACACACGAAGGCCTTGAGAATCCAACGTATGGAAAGGGTTTGTGCCCAACTCACGATCTACTTAGAGAATTTGAATTCAAATATTCACAATAACTATAGGCTGCAAGAAGGGCTAGCTGCCTACAATAACGATGATGGGACAATCTTATTAGAGCATAATTGGATTTTTGACAATAATTAATTTCTTAGAATTAGGAAGATTTTGAAGATTCCATGGGAAATTATCCTTCCACACCTTGAGGTCCACAAGATTAGTTTTGATATTGGTTAGTCCATGGGCAAGGACATTACCCTCCATCAAGATGTGTGTCACCAAAAATTGAATTAGGTCTCAAAGGTACCTTCTCAATTTCAACATGATATTGGAGATATTTTCAAATTGAAATAGAAGAAGAGTTAAGAATGCGAACCACATTCATCGAATCTCCTTCAATATTAGCATTACTTGCCTTCATTTCTACTAAAATTTTAATGCCTTGAAAAGCTACTCTAGCTTCCACATAGTGAAAAGTTTGAGAAAATAAATGCTCCACATAGGCCACCATAATTTTATCCATATTTTTTGTGATGAGACCACCAACCCCGACCAGGCCCTGGGACAATCTGATTAGAGCACAATTAGATTTTTGAAAATAATTAAGATGTCTTAGCATTGGGAAGATTTTGAAGATTCCATGGGAAATTATCCCTCCACACCTTGAGGTCCACAATATTGTTTTGATATTGGTTAGTCCATGGGAAAGTACATTACCCTCCCTCAATATGTGTGTCAACAAAAATTGAATTATGTCCCAAAGGTGCCTTCACAATTTCAGCATGATATTGGAGATATTCCAACTTGAAAGAGAAGAAGATTTAAGAATGCGAACCACATTCATCGAATCTCCTTCAATCTTAGTATTACTTGCCTTTATTTCTACTAAAATTTTAATGTCTTGAAACGCTACTCTAGCTTCCACATAGTGATAAGTTTGAGAAAATAAATGCTCCACCATAATTTTATCCATATTGTTTCTCATGACACCACCAGCTCCGACCAGTCCTTATTACTATTCGATGCTCAATCAAAATTCAACTTTAGCTATCCATCAGGAGGAGGATGTCAATTCACCAAATAGCTTGGATTAGGAGCTGGAGAAGTAGGGTTGATGTGAGGGAAGCCTAACATTTTTTCCAAGCTTGCTTCCATGGTTAAGGTTCTTGAGCAATTCTTCCTTAACTTTGGATAAGCATGAGAGATATTTTTTATCATACTCCAAAAAATTCTAAAACTCACCCTTTTGTGGTCCTTAATACATTTTTTTGAATGCTCTAGCATTTCTTTCATTCCACAAATTCCATAAAATATGGGGTAGAATAAATTTCTAAAAACACCTAATATGAGAAGCAACAAAGGGGTGAGGTCCATTGGCTTATGATATTAACCAAAGAATCCAAAAGCACATCAAATTGATAATAAAGGAAAATGTATTCCAAAAAAAGAGCAAAAAAGAAATAAATGTTCCATGGGCTCTCATTCCCATTCCAATAGGTAGCATCTATTGACAAAAGTCATCCCTCTTTTTTGAAATTTTTTTGATAAACAAATATTTTAAGCGGCTAGCCAAAAAAAGAGATTGATTTTAGGAATCATGTTTTTCAACCAAACTTTTCCATCGAAATGTGAGATTGACTCTAGGTTCAAGCATATGATAAGCCAATTTAATCATGAAACCACATTTGTTGTCTCCTGCCCAAATGATTCTATCCTCTAAGTCTTCATACTTTAACACCTGAAGTTGAATATCCTTAGCAATGAGATTCCAAGCCTGCTGAACTTCTAGACCACCCAAGTTCAGAGAAAACTAGAACTAGAACCTTTGTCCATTACTTTGAATGATGAAGTCTACCAATTTAGTTTTACCCAAACCATGGGTAACAGGTTTGAGATAGTGAAATCTCAAATCAGTGGACAGGGGATTCTCTGATAGCCATGCATCATTCCAAAAGTCAAATTAGTGAAATATATAATTATCTTATTATCCTACCATAATTTATATTTAGATATGATATTTTCTCCTTAATCCATTTTATTATAGTTTAAAATATAGTTTGCATTAATGTTTTTCCTTTTATTATTAAAAATTATATTAAATAAAATAATAATTTAATATTAATATTAATATATAATCTTTATTTCATAAGGAAACACCATGCACTATGAGAAATTTATATTTAAATATGACTTTTTCTCCTTAATCCTAGTTTGAAATATAGATATAGTTAGTTTACATTAATGTTTTCCCCTTTATTACATAATAACATAATATATATATATAGTAATAAAAACATGGAATCTTTATCTCATAGGAAACACCATGCATTTGTGAGAAATTTATATTTAGATATGATTTTTTTTCTTAATCCATTTTATTATGGTTTGAGATATTGAATAATGTAATAACGCTATATATATAACATGGAATATTTATCTCATAGGAAACACCCTGCATTGTGAAAGATTTATATTTAGATATGACTTTTTCTCCTTTATCCTAGTTCAAAATATATAGTTATTTTACATTAATGTTTTCCATTTATTACATAATAACATAATATATATTAAGTAATAAAGACATTGAATATTTATCTCATAGTAAACACCATGCATTATGAGGAATTTATATTTAGATATGACTTTTTCTTCTTAATCTATTTTTATTATGGTTTGAAATATAGATATAGTTAGTTTATATCAATGTTTTTTCCTTTATTACTAAAAATGATAATGAATGACATAAATACATATATATATGTAGTAATAAATTCTGCAATATTTATCTCGCAAGAAACATCATGCATTATGAGACCTTGATGGTCAACCACACTAGAAGTTTCAACGCAAGTCTAAACAACTGAAGAAGATGCTCTGGACAGCAACGAAATTGAAGATACTTTACATTTCTAACCAAGTAGAAAGAAATATGAGACTCTCTTGGTTTGGATAGACATAGCCCTGAGCCACGGTTGTGACCCCTATATCTAGTGAAGGGTTTTCATGTTAATGAGGACACCAAGCCTTTCAAAGCTTACATGGATAGGGGTATAGATGATAATCCTCCAAAACCATACGTCCTTGCAGGGCTCAAACATAGCTATGTAATCTTGAAGGATTTGAATGACTCTATGATAAGAGTTAATAAGATGCTTGCCAAAAATGTCGATGAATTAACGGTTCACCTTGCTGAGTTGTGTAGAAATATTATTGATTTGGACTCGATTGAAGCCATGATGAAGGTTGAGTTGAATGCCTAAGATAATGACTAGTTTCCTTTTTGATGGATGATTGTTATGTTTGTTTTGCTTCTGTCTATTAGAGTTTTGTGTCATATAATGGTTGTTCTTGTTGTTAGTTCCATACGTTTGTGAGATATTTCTATATTTCTAGTAGGTTCAAATCTTGTTTTTCTTGCTTATGTTTCAATTGCATAGTTTAATGACAAAATCTTGAAAATTTTATAAAAGGTTTGGGGAACCTTTCAAAACTCATTCCTTCCTACATCATTAAAAACAAAACATGGAAGGAATAAGGATGAAAAAAGGACCAACCAATAGTTTTTAGGGTTTTGACAATGCAGAAGGGTTTTTTCGGAGGTGGAGGGATGATGGTGGGCGGGAAGGCTAGTTTGGGAGAGCACAAGAGCACCAGCAGGTCAAAACAGGGGCACGATAGGGTGGAGGGAGGGCAAGCAGAGTCTGGGGACGCCGAGGATCCACCAGACAAACGGGGAGATGGACCTCGAAAGTCGTATGCTCTGGCAGCAGCTTCTGAAACCCTAAGTGGGCTCTCCACCAAGGAGCTATTTTCATCCAGGAATGAGTTGGACATCCCGACGGAAATTCTCTCAAGCTTTGTGGAATTCAAAAAATTTACCCTCATCGGTAAGTTTATTGGTGGTCGTCCCGACATGGATACCATCTGCAAGTGGGCATCAAGAAAATGGTGGACCTCTGGTCACTTGGAGCTGGCTACCCTAACCCAGGGCTTTTTCACGATTAGACTGAGCAACAGGGAGGACTACTATAAAATCCTGGCTAGAGGGCCTTGGTTCTTGGGCCGTAGGAGTCTCTTTCTAAGGAAGTGGGGTTTGGACTTTAACCCCGATACCCATAATATCAACATTGCTCCAATATGGGTTAGGCTCCCGAGTCTCCCCCTTTTCGGTTGGCATGAAAATGTAATCAGAGGAATTGCTCGATCCATCAAGGAGTTGGTCACTATAGACCCTCCCACCAGGGCTCGAACAAGATTTGTCCAAGCTCGATTCTATGTTTTGGCAGACTTGGAGATGGACCTCCCTTCCTCCATTACTCTGTGGTCTGAGGGTTCTTTTCTACACAAGCAAGCTATTGTTTATGAGAACAGACTAGCTTTTTGCCCCCAGTGTAGTTCTCAAGGACATCTACAGTCCAATTGTCCTCTTCAAAATCCGAGGAAGAAGAAGCGGGATCCCTGCAACCCTCTGGAGCACGGTGAAGGTCAAACGAAGCACCTTGTTGTGAAAGACCATGAATCTCCAGGTCCATCCAAAGACCATCTCGAATCCTCCTTACCAGATGAGGAAATCACCATTCAATCGGACTCTGAGCTGTGTGGTGGATGCTCCCAACTAGGACCATAGGGGGAAAAGGAACAGGCCCTCCCCCTTATCACCACACTGGAAAATTTACCCAAAATTTTTTATCAGCACTCTCCCGAGGCACAAAATATATTGGAAGATTACCTACTGGGAAGAAGAGGTTACCAGCCTGGTAATATTAGCCCTCGAATTACAAGGAGTCAAACACAAGGGGTGGATTTTTGTGGTAATAGGAAGCAGGGCCGTCCCCCCAAAAAGGAAAAGAGAGACAAGGAAACTGCGGCTGATGTCGCAAATGGCACCCAACGGTTGCTGTTTCAAGATGACTCTGATTCTTTTATGGGTGACGCACTTATCCCAAAACCTCCCCCCCAGTAGGGAAATGGAGGTAGGAAGAACCTCAAACCGTACAGATGAAAGTCATCCTGGATGTGAGAACCTACGGTGGGAACGACAAGCAGGCTCATGGTTCTTTGGGACCCAGAGAGTGTTGAGGACAGCTTCTTTTCATCTTCCAGTAGGACTTTCAACTTTTTTTTTCAGTCCCAAGCCATCATTTTTTCTTGGATCCTATTCATCGTGTTTGCTTCGAATTCTGCCTCGGAGAAAGCAGAAATGTGGAAATTTATTTCCCTGATAAGGGAGATTTTTTGTAGTTTTCTTGGCTATCTTTTTCTGCTTTCCAATGGTCCAGTTTTTATATTGGCCATAGTTTCCAGGATAATCAGGCAAAAATGCCTCCTTGTAGCCCTCGGGCAATTAGCAGCTTTTTGTTTTTTCTGCATACAGGTTTATTCATCCAGCCAAGAGGCACGAAGCACCATTTAGCAAGGCTGATTTTGTATATAAGGTTTTGGGATCCTCTATAAAAACCCACTGTTAATCTATTATAATAATTACCAAAAAAAAAAACAAAACATGGAATATATTATAAAATGTGAATACATTATGTATATAATATAGAGAAGAATGAAAAAAAACTTATGAACAAGATCTATTATTTATTTTAAGTTATAGAGTTTACACTACAAGTTTTCAAGTTAGATTTATAGTCAAAATAACTAAACACAAATAAATATAGACACAGAAAAGAAAATTTGAAACAAATATTTCTTTGTATTGATATTTGATACAATTTTACAATGATTTTTAAATTATCTTAAATGTGTTGGGGGTAATGCTATAATATATTTTCTCTCTCTTCTAATTACAATGCTCTGATGATGGAAATAGGAGGGAAATATTCCAAATATTCAACGACCTTCATGCTCTCTATTTTTCAGCTATAGCTTCAAAGGGGTGAGTGGGTTTCTAAATATCCAATAAGGGGACCATTCCAACTTCAGAAAATCTCCAAGATACCTATTTTTTGCACACACATGAAAAGTAAAATGGGGGTTTAGTAGCACCTATATACAAGGACAAAGAAACATGCAATAAAACCCTCGAATAATATCGTAGAAAGCAAAGAAAATGAAACCAAATACCTTTCTAAAATCAAAACTTACTGATCATGTTCATGGTATTTTTTGGCTCTGATAATCATGGATGTGTGGAGTGGGTTGCTAAACTGAGCACGGGTGGTGGGAAAATCATGCAAGGGAAATTTTTACTATGTAACCATGGATAGGAAATTTTGAATGAGTGGCAAAATTCTCTAAAATATGGATCTGGGCTTCATATCTTAGGTTTCCTCGAGATGCGTGCAAACACCTAGTGCTATTTTTGTATCTTGACAATATTTGTACTTAGCCTCCTTTGGTTTATAGGGTAAAGGTGCCTTTATAGGATCCTTAGGATTTTGGAGGGAAATAGGAGGTGGTAAACCATAATTGCCAAGTGGTAATCCAAGGCTACCAAATGGATGGGGGCAGTTAGAGTGAGTCACCTAGGATGTCTCACTTAACTGGGGTGATGTGGCTGGAAGTGGAATGAGGTGTATGGGATGTCCCATGTGAAGGTACAAAGGGGACAAGGGTGTGTGAGATGTAGTAAAGGATGTTGGTGAGGTGGGACACATGTCTAGTGGGTAGGAAGCGTATCCTAGGTTGATTTTCCAGATTTAATAAATCTGTAAAAATAGGATAATGTGTAAAATTTCATACACCTAAGCCTAAACTTAGGTATATAATTTTCTTATGCAAGATTTGATGTGGGGTGCCAGAAATGATTTTGTGGATGCCTAGGTTTTGGTGTCTACAAATACCCTTTTTTGTACTGCATTGTGTTGAACACGATGCGATGCAAAAACCAATGAAACCTATATTTATTGGATGAATGGACTAAAATCTTCTTGAGGCACAAAAATGAATAATTTTTGAAATTTTTGATGATATTTTTATTTGTTTGCTTACCCCCTCAATTGGCGAATGGGTAAAGGATGAAATCCATGAGCCAATTGACCAAATTTGGATGATGAAATGAGGTGGATGATTGCATGATGTTGATGTGATGTATGCAAATGTATGACCTTCAAATTAACTTGATGCCCCAAGTTTAAGATGGTTTATGTTGTTGCAAATTTACCTTTGGTTTTGATGATGCACAAAATGTTATCGTAAAACCATAAACCATGTTTGTGATTTCGTGGGCCCTACTACTTTTAGTTTCTCATGTGTGTCAGAACTGGCGCATTGGGAACTTGATACTCAAGTGATTGTGATTGTTACCAAATGTTGATTTTATTGGTTTTCACTTTTGTACCCAATGGATAGGGCTTAATGATAACCTTGTGCAAATTTGATTAAACACAACCAAGTTCAAATATTTAAGGAACTAGATGATTTAATGCCATAGTAATTTTATTTTTTGAATAAGTGTCCTTATGGTGAGCTACCCATCTGACTAGATTGCATGGATTGCTAGTCATTACAACTGCCAGGTGTATAGGGTGAGTCACTAAGTATGAGGTGCACTCAATGATTATGATGATGATGAAGATATTTGTGAAAATGCATGATGTGATCTGATGGACATGATGGATTTTGTTTTGGTGAGAGGGTGGTTTTTGTGTTTTTTTATTAACTGCACGAGTGTGGTTTCACCTCCTCATAACCATGCATCTACGATGGGCTCCACCAATAGAAAGTGCACGATTTCACGTACTTCAAAAAATGTTAGTGCATGGTTTCCACCACAAAACTTGACTATAAATAGGGGATATGTGTTTTGATTTTTCATTATTGTGGTTTTATTTTTCTAGCATTTTGAGAACTAAGAGATGGATGTTGGTGAGATGATTGGAGCGGGTGCGGGCACGGGGGTTGGAGGCTTGGATAGAGTGGTATGCATAGTCTGCTACGCCGAGGTAGGTGGCCT
This sequence comes from Wollemia nobilis, assembly GCA_028583015.1. Lineage (NCBI taxonomy): Eukaryota > Viridiplantae > Streptophyta > Pinopsida > Araucariales > Araucariaceae > Wollemia > Wollemia nobilis. The sequence continues at coordinate 5,068,974 of JAQPPZ010017228.1, forward strand.
ATGCTCATAGTTTAGTCTTACTTTGTTTTTTTTTGTTGCAATTTTGTGTTTTATGTTTTTTACACACTAAGTGGGGGCGGTAAAAAGTTTTTTTTTTTGAAAATGCATGAAGGGGAAAGGTGAAAGTTTTGCTTTTAAAAAAATGCATGAATATGCTAAATGATGTGTTTTTTTTTTAAATGCATGAATATGTGGATGATGTATGTGTTTTTTTTTGTAACTACATGAATATGTAGATGATGTGTTTATTTTTTATGCATGAATATACTAAATAATGTGTGTGTTTTTTTTTAAATGCAATGTTTTTGTATTTTTTTGTTTTTTTTTAAATGAAAAAGAAATGCATGAAATATTTTTGTGTTTTTTTTTAAATGCACTAATGTGAACTTTGTTTGTGCTTTAGGTAAAATTTATTACTGCTTGACATTGATGGCCCCGCACTATATCAAAGGTGTAGAAAACCCTCATAGATGGTGATTGGAAGCTATTGGAAACTATGGGGTTGGTTGGTTGTGGACGACTGGAGACTGTTTGGGTGGATGAGGAGTTGTTGTCTACATTAGTGGAGAGATGGGACCTTGATAGGGGTTATTTTCAGCTTCCAATAGGGGAGATGACTGTCACTCTGGAGGATGTATACCACATCTTCCATGTCCCTATCGAGGGTTTACCACTCAAGGTGGGCCACTACAAGGAGAAGACAATAATACCTATCTATGTAGATGACTGGGATGTGGATTGCAACAAGGGTGGGATCCTATATCTTTAGTTGTATAAGGATGAGATGATTGGTGCACTGTAGACCTTTATGATATATATAGTAGACAACATGTTGTTTCCTAATAGTATGGGCTTAAGGTTCCCTAGGAACCAGGTGGAACTTGTTTTGCACTTGGTAGCTGAGCCTCAGATTTATGCATGGGCTCCTGCTCTTCTATTTCAATTGTATGTGAAGCTTTATGAGGTGAATATGTGGGAGAAGAAAGGGCTTGAATGTAGCTTGGTGTTTTAGTTGTGGGTATGGGAGCACATTAGAGTTGGTCATCCAGAGGGTCTACCTTGTGAGTGGGATCACTCACTTATTTATGCTCTTCATTGGTGGACCAGCAAAGAGACTTCTCCTACTTGTCATGTTCACAATGTTGTTGAGTACCGAGATAGTCTGAGTGGTTTGACTAGCAGTGATATCTATTGGTAAGCTTGGTTAGGTCTGACTTGGGATGATGATGTAGCACAACTTTAGTGGGTGTGGCAAGGTAGGTGGGTGGTTGGGAACCATGGGTGATATATAGATTTCATATAGTTCTTGTGGGTTATGAGGCAGTTCAGTATGGTATAAGGAGTTTCAAATACTTCCAAGATGTATAGACGATGAGGTGATGAGCTCAGTCTTCTAGTCACTCCAAACTTTTGGACATTAGATGATGTAGCATATGATAAAACTATTTATATCCTTGATGTATATGATGCAAGAATGACTATGGACTATGATTCTTGGTTTGCAACACAACCTACATGGAGGTCAAGCTAGGTGGTGGATGATATAGCCAATGGTGATGAGCACAATGCTAGTGAGCAGGCATCTCGGTAGCAAAAGTTTCCTCAAGATGATGGGGGTAGAGGTTGAGTTTATGTGGATGTGCAATTGATATATTTTGGTTCTGGGGTTGGAGGATATAGAGGGCAGGGTCCTCCTCCATGCCGTACTAATGAGAAGTGGGGGATTCTATAGGCTAAGCAATATAGCTTGGATGAGACTATAAAGGCTCATGCTATCAAGATTTTTAGATTACAGAGTGAGGTTTCTCGACTATAGTAGGAGAATGATGGTTTGTAGAGGGAGAATGATGGGCTATGGAGTGGGTCTAGTGTAGTTGGGTATGTTGCTATGATTGTGGCTCTTTGACAAGAGATAGCTTAGTTAGAGGAATGCGAGGGTCAAGATTTGGCTACTGCTTAAATCCAGGATAAATATGTGGAGATGCTTGAGGATAATATACGGTAGCATAACATTATACTACCTCTACGACCTTCATTGTTAGTTTCATGATCTAGTAGGCAAAGTGAGTCTAGGCCTAGAAGTTCACAATCTTGGGTTTCTAGCTTTCATGCTTTGTCTAGATCTCAAGGATTAGCCTAGGAGCCTTGTAGGAGTCATGGTGGTGCTAGTTAGAAGTGCTTTATTACATCTTTTTATTGTGTTCTATTTTTATTTATGAGCCTTAGTGCTTGGATGTATACAACCTTTAGGTATTTTTATATCTGAATTTTATTATGATAATTTGTGTGTTTGTGCTTTTTATTTTATTTTATGTATGGATGCATATGATATGTTGTAGCAATAGATGGAATAGATGATGAATGTTTATGATGTAATGAATATTTGGTATATTTTTTACTTTCACGTGATCCATTGTATTTGCGCTTAATCAGGGACATTTTGGTATTTGTAAATGGAATGTATAATGAGATGTAATAATGTAAATGATAATAGATGGTTTGGATAGATGAATGTGGTTGTTTTGCAAAGACTCAAACATCTTAGTAACCTTGATCAAACTCGTTTATGATCTCACAAATCTTCATGTTGCTAAGGTTGTTCTAGTGTTTTCAAATTTCTTCAAGGACCAACTATGTGTGCAATGATTGTTCTTTTTCCATTATGATCTAGGTTAAACTAATCAATTTTAACTTATTCCAATAAGCTAGGTCATCCAAGAGTGGCCATAGGTCTATACAAAATAAGGTCACTGATGTGATAGACATGATGCCAAGTGTAAGGATACCCCATTTTCAGGTAGATTTCATTCAACCCATTGTTGTAATGAGGATCACCCCATAGTTTTTGAGACACTAAGAGTTCCAAGTATTCAAGTTGTTTTCCCTTATTTTATTGCATTGGAATTTGAGTATGCTTATTTTTGTTATGGAGAAAATTGTATTTTTAATGCTTTTTAGAAACTTGCTCATTTCAAGAGAGAGCGAGGAGAATTTTATTGCTTTGGGGAACTTTTTGGGACACTTGCTCTATTTGAGGAAGAGCAAGAGATTTTTTTTTTAATTGCTTTCGGGATACTTGCTCACTTTGAGGTAGAGCAAGGAATTTTTGCTTTTTTTATGAAGGTGGAGCATGTCCTTTTGTCAACTTTGTAGCATTCTAGACCATGCACATAATTGGATGAACAGGGGAAACCTTTCACTTATGGAAATGAAAACTTTTTGAATTCATTATTCCCAAGGTTCAAAATGTTTTAATGTGTTTTGATGTGCATGATCCAAGAGGAAAATTTATTGACTAGGAACAACTTATTGCTTATAATGATTGTTTGAATTTGAATTGAGATTGCTCAAAACACTTCAAATGGTTGAGTGATTGAAAATATTTAGAATTTGCATTATGCATAAAATGCCTTTAGGTGTATTATGTTGAGTGGCTCAGGTTCTAATGTTCCCTCTAAGTTTAAAAGTCTATATGTTCCTAGATCCAACTTCTATTTAACAATGTATAGACCTAACCAATTAGTCATTAATTTTATCTCTCAAGTACAACAATGCATTGATGTTCTATTGATTCTCTTTAAGGATGAGATCTCCCACTTGGAATTCATGAGGATGGACTTTTACATTGTAGGAAATCTTGATATACTCATATATTTTCTAAGGCATTGATTCACGTTTCATACATGAGTTTAAGTTGGTCAATACGTGCTTGTCTAGTTGTATCATCATCCATGAATTCTTGTAATGCAACTCATAAAGAAGGGATCTCAAGCTCAAGAAGTGTGATTTTTTTGGTGCCATAGACCAATGAAAAAGGTATTACCCTAGTTGGTGTTTGGATGCTTATTCGATAATACCATAGTTCCAATGGTATTTGAGTGTGCCAATATCTATAATTTTATTTGATAAGTTTCTTGAGAATAGCTATCGAGGTCTTATTGGTCACTTCAAATTGTCCATTTTCTTGTGGGTAATGAGTCGAGAAACTGTGTTGGATATTATAATTGTTGCATAAGGCTTGAACATCCTTATTTTTAAAAGACTTACCATTGTCACAAATAATTTTGGAAGGAATCCCAAAATGATATATAATATGTTGAAGTATAAACTCCACAATCCGAGGTCCAATTGTAGTGGTCATTGAAATTGCTTTGACCCATTTGGTGAAGTATTATGTGGTAGTTATGATGAACTTATGTTTTCTAGAAGAGGTAGATGAAATTTTACCAATAAAATCAAGGCACCATTGTGAAAAGGGCCAAAGGATTTGAATGGGTTGTAATTATTACAATGGAACATGAGTCAGATAGGCATGATGTTGACATTTTTGATATTTCTTGATATTTTGAAAATAATCATTTTCCATGGTGGGCCAATAATAATACATGCACAAGATATACTTTGCAATGGTCATTCCACTAAATTTTCCACCACAAGTACCATCATGGGCTTCATTTATGGTTATTTATGCCTCTATAGGATCTAGACATTGAAGTAAGACTCCATCATTGCCACGTCTATACAACATGTCCCCTAAGAGAGTGCAATGAGTTTATTTTTATTTGAGTGTTATTTTTGTAGTTCACATCAATTCTTATGGGAGGGTCCCAAAATTGAGAAATTTCCTTATATGATCAAGGTAATAATTGTATGGATCTGTGCACTAAACAAAAACTCTTCTCACCTCCAAATTCTACTCATGTGATTGTGTATTTGGACACTATTATGATGATAAGAGGTTGGACTTCTCCATGTTCATTATTAGGAATCAAGGATCCCAAAGAATCCATTTCATCCACAAATCTATTAGTCGAATGAGGTGAGTTGTCAATGTTGTACCAGTTAAATTTTTTTAGCAACTTCATTGGTACTTCATGATATTATTTCAAGACTAGTATTTTACATTGGTAAGTTCCTTTCACTTGACAAACAAAAAATTGGGAATCACCAAAGATGCTTATATGTTTAATACCCATAGATATTATTGACTAAAACCCCAAGATTAAATCTTTGTACTTTGCATTGTTATTTGTGCATGGAAAGTCAAGTTTGATCATGTTTGTGGTGTTTTTTAAATCTAAGAAACTACAGATGCATGGTATGGGCTAGTAAACTATGCGTGAGCACTGGGGAAACCGTGCAAGGATAGTTTTGACTACATAACCATGGATAGATGGTTTTTACTGAGTGGTAAAATGCTCCAGAAAATGGCTCTAGGATTCAGATCTCAAGTTTCCACAAGATGCATGTGAACACCTGGTGCTATTCTTGCAGCTTGATGGAATGTGTACTCATCCTCCTTTGGTTTATGGTGTAAAGGTGCCTTTATAGGTTCCTTAGGGTTTTGGAGAGAAATGGGAGGTGGTAAGCCAAGATTGTTAAGTGGCAAAATAGGGTTGTCAAATGGAGGGGGCAATTAGAGTGAGTCACCCAAGGTATCTCACTTAACTAAGGTGATGTAGCTGCAAGTGGAGTGAGGTGTAGGGGATGTACCATGTGAAGGGACAAAGGGGACAAGGGTGTGTGAGATGTGGCAAGGGATGTTGGTGAGGTGGCTAGGACACATGTCTAGTGGGTAGGCAAGGTATCCTAAGCTAATTTTCCATATTTAATAAATGTGAAAAATAGGATATTATGCAAGATTTCATACACCTAGGTATAAACTTATGTAAATAATTTTATTATACGGGATTTAATGTAGGGTGCAAGATGTGATTTTGTGGATGCCTAGGTTTTTGTGTCTAAAATATTTTTTTTCTAAATTTTATGGATTATTTTTTAATATTTTATTCCTTAGAAATACTATCACCTAAAATAATTTTATTAATTTTCTTAAAATTTGGATAGATATAAATTATTTATCCATTGATTCTTTAAACTTTTTTTTTTAATTTTAATCAATTCTTCTATATAACATGTCATTAATAGATAGATAATTTTATACCATGTTAGCAGGTGATAATGGATCTCACACTTTAATTTAATTATATTACATTAGTTCAATTTTTTGAATTCTTAGACTTTTAAGGAGACCAAGGTTCAAATCATGCCAAAATGACACTTGCATTCTTATCAAAGTATTGGAACACTTTTATAAATTTTTGATGTATGGTTGGGTCTCATTTCAATCCCTTATAACCTATTTAAAGGAAATGCTTTTTCCACTATTTTTTTGCATTGGCTATTTTTATGACCAAATCCATAGAGCTTGCGACTGACTGTGATAGGTCTAGCCACCTTGATAATTCATCTTCTACATCAAGTTGAAACACATATTATAAGCAATATGTGATGACTAGGAGCAATCTACTAAAGACTAGCCTCTATAGTCTTGGTAGATGTTATAAAATTAGTTAATAATTTGAGGCATGTTTGGCCTTTGCTTTTTATAGAAAGTTATTGACTAAGGGTGTACATATACACATTTTTTTATTTCTTGTAAAGTTATTAAATTTAATTAATATACTGGTTTTTCCAAAAAAAAAAAAACTCACATTTTCATACATATAAAGCTTAAAATATTTCCAAGCTAAATTATATGTGATAAATGTTGTTATAATTGAATCTAAACAAAAATATATAATATTCTCATCCAATAATTTATTCATGCAATATAGTTTAAATATATTTTTAAAAATATTAATAATCATTTTTTCTTATATATCATTAGTTTAATTATAAACATTTCTTGAAAAGTTTTACATAAATAAAAATATACAGATGTTAATTATAAAATTTAAATAAGTTAATAAGAAACGATGGAAAATAAGTTTTTTTTGCACCTTAATAAGTATGAGAAAATGCACGAAACATGCATCCAAACTATGGAGTGGGAGAACCTGGGTGTGGGAGAGGGATATGGGGAATGAGTGAGAGAGGGTGTTGTGGGGTCTACTCCATTTGGAGAGGCTCTCTTTTGGCTTGGTTCTCTAAGGCTAGTCCTTTGACTTTGGTTTCAATTGGATTGAAACCTACTAGAATTGGAGTAGCAAGTTCTAGTTTACCTCTGGAGGATCTTTCCTTGGATTTTGATAGGGCTTTTGTTCAGTTTTCAATTGTGCTCAAGGTTTCTTTGGGAGGCCCTTTCCATGAAGTGTTCAAGGGTTTTTATAGAGGATATTTCATTTAGTTTTTTACTATGTTTGGAGGTTCTTCTAGATGCCCTTTCGACAGGTTTCTTGCTATCTCTGGAGGTGCTTGTGGAGGACCTTTAATTGAGTTTCTTGTTGTGTTTAAGGGTTATTTTGGAGGACCTCTCATCAGGTTTTCTGTGCTATAGGGGTATTTTGTATTCCTTTCTATGAGAGATATTTTGGAGATATTTTGATAGGGTTTCTATGGTTTTTGGGAGTTCTTATGAGGCCCTTTCGAGAGGTTCTCAAATTTATTCGGGGTTCTTCTTGAAGGTCCTTTTTTATCTCATTATTGAAGTATTTTCGTGTAAAATATCTTCATGTCTTTCTTGGAAGGGCTTAGTTATTTGTCTTGTGCCTTCCATTGCTATTGGAACTCCCCATGGGTTTCACCTTCTTTGCTTTAATAAGGGCCAAGAGGGCCCCTTATCTTCCTACAAGGATGCACCTATGTTCTTCCATATCAGGAGGGATGACCTTATTGATGTGTGCACCCTTGATCCCCTATTTTTATGGAGTTTCACCAAGGACTAGGATAGCCCCCTGTATTGTTTCAATTGTGTGTGGATATTTTTTTAAGGTGCTCAATTCACTCATATGTACCTTTTATTGCTATTGAAACTCCTCATCGGTTTCACTTTTATTCCACTAGGGCCCAAAGGGCTCCCTATATTCTAGTTTTATTGTGCATCCAAATAAATCTAATGATGCTTCATGATGTTTCTATAGGGATAATGGCTTCTTAGCTCTAGGTTTGGCTACAAGGTTTCTATTTTTAGTGTGCTCCTCTGCCTCTATTTTTTAGTGTGATTATTTGGATTGAGATGAGCTAAAGCATACGAATTTTCCTTTAGATGTATGATAATGTTGGGAGAAATATCTAGAGAGGCCTTGCCTCATTTCCATAGATTTGTCATGCTTGAGGAAACCCCCTCGAGAAGGGGGAAAATTTTAAAAATAATTACATTTCTTATTTGATTAGGTTTCCCTTTCTTAGGTGGGAAAGTTTCATTTTGATTTTTTTTCTTGTTTCAGACTTCCTTGCCTTTGTGCCTCTTGAGTGGCCTTGTTTTTCCTTTGCTTATTTACCCCTTTGTGTGACAACTTTCATTGTGGACCCCTCAGTAAGACCCCTATTTTATTTTGTCCTTTGTTTTTAGTGGTGGTCCTTTTCGAGGGCTTTCTCTCTTTGTAAAACATTTAGGAATCCTTTCAAAACCTCTTCATCCAACCAATAAAAAAATAGGTTGTCAAACACTTTGAGTGTACATTATATGAGAGTAAAAATAACTAGAAATAGAAATTGCTTTATAATTTAGCATGTGAATAACCTTTTGAGAGGTGTATATTGTACAAAAATGATAATGTCTAAGAATTAAGAGATATTTATGTCTAGTATGTATGAGTGGAGATTTTTTGCTTTCAAGCAAGTTGTTTTACATTAATCAAAAAAGAAAAAACATATAATTAATAAACCAAAAATGTTATAGTAAACTTGGACATGTATTTAAAGTGACAAATAACGATAAAAATAATAATTAAAAAAATGATTATGCTTATAAAAAATAACTTAAAATTTTTATCATGAAATTCAATTTTATACTTAAAAATGATAAATACATAGTTAAAATTTAATTCGATTATGCTAAATTTTAAACCTGATTTGTTTGTAAAATTATTTTTTAAAATAAATAAATTATTGTAGTTTTTATTGGAGCTTTTTCTATTAAAATAACATAACATTACATTGTTGTTAGATTAAAAAAACTAAATTTTTGAAGTGCCCTAACCTCTACATAGTTTCTAGTTGAATTTCTATATGATGTTGAGCAAGCGAGGAGAATTTTACCTTAATTATTTTAAAAAATACCACCTCCTTTAGATTTTCATAGATTTCCTTTATGAGACCCATAAAAATTAATGTTTAAACCTACCTCTAGATGTTTCCCTTTTATCATAGATCAAAGCAGATCCCTTGTATTAACTCCATTGTTGTAAATGATTCTTCCATATATATTCAAATCCTATAACCAAGAGTCTAGTACCTCTTTTTTACGCTTGAGAGTTCCCTTGATGAAATACATATTTGTAAATATTTTACAAGAGAGGAAATCATATGATTCCAAACTTAGCATGATTTTGAAATTTCATTTTGAAAATTCTAATATTCCTTTTGAGCTATATATTATAACAATTAACAAGAGAATTGATCCCCCATATCAGAAAATAGCATCAAAAGTACTTTCTTGTTTATGTTTCCTTAAAATTTCTAAGTACAAGGACAATCCTTTATAATAATTACTTTATTAAATTGACCCAAAAGCCATAAATCTCAATGGATATATTCCATCCCCTCTTGAAACTCTAAAGTGCAAGGGCTAATCTCTAAACTTCTTTTAGTTTTATTGCAAGAAGAGGATTTTTTACTACTTGAGGAAGATGAAGATGATTTGTGTAGATTAAAGTTGACCTCTTTCACATATTTTAATTTAAAATTTACCTCCAAATCTTCCATCAAACCTTTAGTTTCTTCTAAATATGAATTAGTGCATTTTACTTCCTCATCCATTATGTTCTTTGTTTCTTCTAATGGTTAATATAAGTAAATTGTGATGCCCTTTCTCCATATGATATTGCAAATGGGATTTCATTGTTAGTCTCTTAGGAATGGGAAATCCTTGATCAAATCCAACTTCTATTTTGATATGATCTCTTTGCTTCTTAAATTTCGTATCATACCAAAATATTTTTTCTCTTTCTCTTTTATTTTTATTTTACAATATGTTACCATGTGTCAAATCCCATAACATTTGCAATCTTTTCATAATCCACTTGTTGAATCAATTCCTTTGATTTCGATGTATTTTTAACATTTACTTGCAAAGTTTTGAAATATCTATGGAAATACATATTTGGGTATATACAATATGCTTTCCCTACTTAGTAGTTGGTCCCTCTTGGATGAACTCCTCTAGATTATTTTCAATATTCTTCAAAATCTCTTAAATTGATAAGTTGATATGGAAGTCCAAAAACCTAACCCACACTAGAAGCCTCTTAATAATTTATATCTTCACATTAAGATTCTCACTCAATGGTATTAAATATAATGAATCTCTCCTCCTTAACCATGGGCAATTACCCATTATTTTATCTTTACTTTTTGAATTGGAGAAGAAGATAAGGAAAAATCCTTGTAAAAGAAAATTATGAAGTAAGCTGAATTCAATTCAATTTATACTTATTCAATTTTAAATATTTGAAAAAGCATGTCCAATATATGTGGAAATTATGTATTAACCCTCTAATTTTAAAAACCCTTATATCATGCTTGATCATCTCATCCATGATAATCATGAGTAACATCTATACCTTGATAAGTTTATATATATATATATATATATATATATATATATATATATATATATATATATATATATATATATATCTATTTTCTCTTATTCTCAGTTAAGACATCTATACTTCCATCTAGGGAATCCTTGTAGTTAGTACTTTAAAGATAAATTCCATGTCATGCTATATAATTTTTCCTCATAAAAATCCTTTATTTTTTAAAACTTTCCAAAAATCTATAACAAAAATACAAGGCTAGCTTCCAATTCATAATTGCAACACTCTTTCCCTATTCTTCACACTCTCTTCATGCTTACACATGTAACAATCATTCCCTAATATCTAAATATCTAAAACAAAAAATATGAGACTTACTCTTTGCTCATCCTTTCTTTTGTAAAATTAGTTATTGCCTTAATTAATTAAAAATATTTTAAACAATATTTTACTCATTTAAATTTATATTCACCTTGTATGTAAGAGGGAGCTTCCTTTGGAAGGAGGAAGGAGGAGGGGCTCTACAGGTGACTTCCTATGGAAGTCCTATTCCACTTTCCTGCATCCCTTCCTTGACCCTATCCCAGGTCCCTGATCCTTTTCCAGTTTCCTTGGCACCTCCTTTTCCCATCCTTTTAGGCTAGAAGGTGTTGTAGACGATCTCCTTTTGGGGGGAGATCACTATTCCATTGTTCTACCCCTTTCCTTGCCCTACGATGGTAAAACTTGTGTTCCACCTTTGCTCCACTGTCCTTTCTTTTCCTCTGGTGTCTGGGTTTTGGGTTGGGGTTAGGATTTTTTCCTGGGACTCTTCCTGGGTTTTCTCAGGTTGTTTTGGAAGTCTTCTTGACATCTGCTCATTGATGATCTTCAGTGGTGAATGGCCAGGTCTGAGAAATTATGGCTTCTTGAGAAGTTTTGCACAACATCCTTTTGGTCAGATGAGGGACCACGTGCTTGATACTATGACTCTGCTCTTTGGTTTTGAGGTGGTGGATCTTGTAGGATTTTAGTTTCTTTCATGGATTTGCAGCCTCTGGTATTTTTACTGCTAAATCCTTGCAGGTTCTCTTCCTTGTTTTCTTGAAGCTGATTTTGGTGGGTCTAAGGAATTATGGCTTCATGAGCATTTTTGCACAACATATTTTTGGGTTTTGAGGGTTGCCCATGTGCTTTCTACTATGACTCTGCTCTTTGGGTTTGATGTGGTGGTTCCTATAGGATTTCAGTTCCTTTCATGGCTAGCAGGGGCCTCTATTTTTCTTGTCACTGATTCCTTGTGGGACTTCCTCTTCTATGGCCCTAAAGCTATTGAAGGTTGTCTAGGATGCATGGTTGTTGTTTTCTATTTTGTGCTTTAATGCCTGCAGTCATGCATCTTCTAGACTCCTTTCTCTTGAATTCCTGTGGCACTTTCCCATCCTTTCCTTCAGAAGTGTTGTTCTGTTGCTATTGCTTCCTTTGCTGGGTAGGTGTTCTCGAAGGCTTCCTTTTCTACTAAAGGACCCTATGGCCTGGGGTGTTCCTTTGTTGTTGAACCACTACAGTTCCATTTTATAGGATTTTGTTCCTTCTATGTTTTTTCTAGGGCTCCCCTACGTGGGATGCTTGTTTTCCTTCAGTTATCTATTTCCCAAGGGTGGTTTCTGGTTTTCCCACCCTTGGGTTGTTTCAATTTTTAAATTTATGGCTTTGTTTCTTTTCCCACCTTTGGGAAAAGGTTCAAATTTTCATTTAGTGGTGGGACGATCTAGCACTTTCTCGCACCCTTTATGAGCTTCAAAATCTTGTTTGACGCCTTTTGATTCAAATTTGGTTTCTGGAGGGCCTTCCCTTCCTGCTAATTTTTCCTTTGGCACAATGGAAGATGTTTTCCTCTGGCACAAAGGAAAGTGCCTTCCTCTGGTGCAAAGGATGGCACCTTCCTTTTTGGTCCTATTGTGTGCTCCTTATTTGTTCCTTTTGGCTATCCTTACCTTGATTTAATCTAATGTACTTTGATGCAATCTGTTCCATTGTAATAAGGTTTTGGGATCCTTGAAAAAAACCCACTTTTAATCTACCAAAAAAAAATATGCTCCTTGTATGTAGTTTTTTTAAAGCCTAAATTAATCCTAACCATATAGTTAAAAAATATTCTATATAAATATTTAATTAATAAATTAAATAAATAATCATCCTAATTAACTCAAAATATATACTTCTAACATTTTTTTTTTTTTTTTTTAAGTCTTAATTTTTTTTCTTTCTTTCCTTTGGCGTTTTCAAATCAAACTAATGCTAAGGATATGTCTAAATCATATCCTATATAAACATTTAATTAATGTATTTTTTAGTTATTTTAATAGTGTGCTATTGTTTAACATTATTTTATTATTTTATATAAGTTTAACATGTTATCAAATAGGTTTTACCTATATAAATTAACATGTTATAAAAATAAAGGGTGAGTGCGTAGCTCAGTTGGTGTGATATGGCTAGTTGAATAACATGATATTTATGGTGTGGATCCATGCAAATCTAGTTTAAATCACACTATTTTACCATAAACCCTTTCAAGGGTGAGTGCATAGCCAAGTTGGTGTGAGGTGACCACTTAAGGAATATGATCTGTATGGTATGATCCATGCAACTCCGGTTCAAATCATATTGGTTTACCATAAACCCTTTTATGGTTGAGAATGTAATCTGTGAGAGGAGCGAGAGGCTTGAGTGGGAGATAATGAGGTAGGGTTCGAGGTCGTGGGAGATGGTGGGATGAGAGATTTACCTGTGATAGCTCTTGGAGAGTCACCATTGTACCTCTAGGTTTTGACTGAGAAAAATATGTTGAGGAGAGGATGTATGTTTTGTAGGCCATAAAAAATAGATCTCCCTCAAACCTACTAGTTTTGGTACTTCCCCTACTTCCTCTTTTGATCCTGCTAAGGTTACTTCTCTATCGATGGTCTAATATTTGGCTCCTACTTAAGACCTTTTTTCTCTGGTGGAGTCAAGTGCCCTTCTCCCAACTGGTAAGATTTATGTGCATATACCTTATCTCTTACCCTCAAGATATGATGTTGCCTCTCTCCTTGAAGAGGTTGGGGATGGATCAGAAGAGGAGCTATTTTAGATGGACCTTGTGTTGGAGGGTAATGGGGATATCCCACGGTTGGCTCTTTTTGATATGGGAGTTTATCGAGGGATAGTCCTTTGTGAGGTAGAGGAGACTCTTATGGGGTCCTTCTTAAGGGTTGTAGTGGACCCTATTATGGAACAAATTGCTAAGATTGAGGTGGATCATGTGATTGAACCCTCTATAGTTGGTCAAGTGGACCCTATTATGGAACAAAGTATTGAGCATGATGTGGAACATGTGGTAGAGATTTTTGTGGAATGTTAGGTAGACCCTTTAGGAAAAAAAATTATTGTGCATGAGGTGGAACATAAGTCAAAAATGACTATTGTTGGTCATAATTACCATAGTGAGGAGACTTCAAAGGTGGTCAATTTCTTAGGGGGTCCATCTTCGATTTATATGCCTGGTCCTCCAATTGATACGTCTTATGTTGTAGCGATCACTTAGAGAACTAGGTATGATTCTCTTCCAGACTATATCTTTGACCTCAATCATATTCAATCATCCTTTTTTGTGCCTTCAAAATTGATCAAGGTTGTTATGGGAGAGGGTGAGAACTCCCTTGTTGGGAAATTCCTTGGTAATGCTAGACTAGACTTGGACTCCATCAGGAGATGGACCTCGACATTCTGATCACCAAAAGGCTAGATGGAACTGGTAGCTTTGCCTAATATATTATTTCTTATTAAACTTTCTATGGTAGAAGATCTTAGATTTATTTTTGGTAGAGGTCCCTAGTTCTTTGGTATAAGGGCTCTCTTTCTTCGTAAATGGGGTTTGGATTTTGACTCGGGCACCCAAAAAATTAACTTGGGCCCTTTATGGGTTAGATTGTTGGGGTTTCCTTTTTACTTCTAGCATGAAGTGTTTTTTATGGGTATTGCAAAATTTATTGGGAAGTTTGTTATGCTGGATGGTCCTAAAAGCAATATCTTTAACGATTTTTGCTCGTATGTGTGTGATTGTAGATCTGGATGCTGACCTACTTGAGTCTATAAAAATTTTATCAGAGGTGGGTATTAGGAATCAAGTCATATTGTATGAGAGAAATATTTGTATCTATGCTCAGTGTAATTCTTACATTCATATCTTTAGACGATGCCCTCAAAAGCCTACAACTAGAGCCTTGGAAAAGGTCCCTACTAAGGAACCTACAAAGGAGACTGAGATATTTATAGATGAAAACATCAATATTAATCCAAGGATGGCATCGATAGAATAAAATCACATTAATATTTTAAAAAGGAATAGCTACAAGGACTCAATCCTTCTTCTGACATAGATTTTAGAGAATCCCTTTGCTTGTTTAGCTGTTAAGTTAGCTCCTAAAATGATGAAAGAGCCTGTGGTGGAATTGGATTTGATTAAGATGAAGGAGCTTATTATGCCTTCATAAAAACTATATTTCTTGAAAAAACTAAGTCCTTGGGGCCTATAACTCATGGATAAATTAAAGGTAATACCAAAAAACCCCCATTGTATGCTTTCTCAACTCAAGTTTCTAAAGTGGGAGCAGGGAGACATTGAAAGTGATTTTCAGTGTTCCTTTTTTATCGGTAGTTTTGGCAAAAAAAATTATTCAAATTCAAATTTTTGGTTTATCCCCTAGGAGGGATAGTGGCATTTTTTACTAAGTTTTAATGTTATTTATGACTCTTTAATTTTTGGCTAGCTAGATTTCAGCATTAGTTATTCAGGTTCTAATGTCGAATTCAAAATTCAAGTTAAATTTTTATATATCTCCACTTTTTGGTGCCTGATTGGGAAGTGTGATTGGTGGTGCCTCTTTGGAATCTATGTTGAGTCCCCAAGATATTGTATTCCTCCCAATGTTATTATATTTTTTTTTGTGCTTGTGCCTCTTTTCTTGTTATGATTTGAATTTCTCCTTTCTTCAAGCCGAAATTGTGTTTCCTTTTTGTTAAATGAAAGGACTCAAGTTAACAAGTGGTTGAGTGGTAGGGATGTGTTGTCTATTTTGGGATATTGTCTCTTTTGGTTTTTTGGGTTGTTATGGGTTATTGAGGGTTGTATCTAGGTGGGACAACTTTATGAGTAATATTTGGCTTCTAATGTAAAATATTGTGGGGCCCCTTTCAAAACCCTCTTCTCAATCTAATAAAAAAATATGTTATAAGGTTCTATTAATATTAAATCTTAGGTATATAGTAGTATTAAAATTATAATAACTTAGACAATTATACATATATCATGTTAGAACTTTATCTTTTTTTATTCAAATTTGTTTTTCTTCATTAAAAATTGATTGGGTTAATTGAAGAAACACATGCTTATACTGAGAGGGGAGTGAATAGTATAAGATAAAACTTTTTTTTTTCAAAACAATAACTGCAATAATATGAATGTAATAATGAATCAATGCATAAAACACTACACACACAAGAGACAATAATTTTACATGGAAATACCCTCTCTAGAGAAAACCACAATAAAAGATTGCTTTTATCACTTCAATAATGTTTGTAGGCACCAACCCATGTGAGACACCAATCCCCTCATACAAATAAGTAGGTAGAAACATACAAGAGACACCAATATCCTTATACATAAACATAGGCACCAAAATACGAGAGACATCAATATCCTTGAGGCACCAACCTTAAATCTGAAGGTACTAACCTTCAAATAAAGATATGCAAAACTCGAAAAAATTCTCCACAAGACTGTTCCATAGATTTGGTATAAAAACTTTCTCAGGTTACTTCCTTATCGGCCCACATGACTCATTTCCAGTGCCACACCACATGAAGCTACCAGGGTTTCTATATTGTCATTGAGTTGATTTTTTACTTAACATAAGTCTGACATTTCACCTGCTATATAGTAATGTTCATTGCGAAAAAGAAAAAACTAGCCCTTTATTACTTTGGCAGTATGCTATCCTATAATGGCTTGTGCTATTTGTATGTCACATAAATATTAAATTATTTACCAAACTATGGTCTCAATATATTCCTTCATTGGAACTCTTTTATT
Source organism: Wollemia nobilis (assembly GCA_028583015.1). Lineage (NCBI taxonomy): Eukaryota > Viridiplantae > Streptophyta > Pinopsida > Araucariales > Araucariaceae > Wollemia > Wollemia nobilis. Next base: position 5,085,576 of record JAQPPZ010017228.1, read on the forward strand.
TGTTCCTCAGTGTTACACTGTTTTAGCCGATGCTACACTCATAGCAAAAACTTCAACATCTAACACTTATTCCATCATTGTCAGAGTGCTTGAGCTCTTCGCTTGAATCATCAATTATTGATGCTTGCTTCTCCCTAGTGCTTCAATTCCTTGCTACTCTTTGGTGTTTGACTTTGTATCCACACGATATTAGTTCACAACTCGCTCATCCAACACAAACCTCTCTATTGCTTTTACACGTTGATAGGTGACCGATGACCTTATTGCTGGACATTATTTTATTCCCTCATATCTAACTACGTCATAACATGATAACCTAAAATCCATACCATTCTTCCCTTCAATCCTCTCTATGCAGACACTTTTTATTCCTCTCTACTTAGGCACTTCAATATGGATGTCTACACTGGGATTTTTGTGTCATATTATCTTGGCTCCAAAGACTTTCATTGTAAAAACCTTCACTCTAAATGCTCTTTACCTTTTCCTATGCTACCTGCACAGTCTCAACCTATGGAAAAATTCTAAAAATATCGCTATGCTACCTTCACAGTCTCGACCTATGGACAAAATCCAAAAATATCTCTACTCTACCTATGTAGTCTTGACCTGCAAACAAAATCCAAAAAGATCACTACACTACCAATGTATTCTTGACCTACATATGAAATCCAAAAGGATCACTCACTAGGGTTTGGGCCAAAACATTTTGTAGTCTTCTTATGCCTCACAACTGTGTTGTCCACTATCACTGATTTATCCTACACTACGAATAACTCCAAAGCCACTCCTCACTCGTCGCTTATCCAATATATCGAAGACTCATTTTTTTAATCGATTCTCCTTGCTTATTGAAATGAACTTTTTTCCTTGTATAAATACAAACCTTACACTTGTTTTTGATGCCCTAAAGGTCGACCACCCACATTTTTTAAATCCACTTTATATTATATTTTATTTTGATTTTAAAGCACCACTTTAATATATCACTTATAAAGTTGGCCCCTTCACCTTATAATATTATGGTCGGTCTCTTCACCTTACAATATTTAAATTTTATATTTAAATATTATGGTAGGTCAAACCATACACACATCACAAGCACACCATCATTTTTTAGTAACCAATATCGTCCTTTGACACTAATGACAACTCAAATAGTAAATAATTCCAACAATCTCCCCCTTTGTCATTGATGGCAACCTTGCAAAGAAATTATCCTTTACTACAATAGGATCACAAGCTGCTCCCCCTTACTAAAATTATCCTCCTTTGACATCAATTGCAAAGGCTTCTTGGGGCTAAATGATAATACATTGAATAATTTCCCCTTACTAACTACTCTAACTGAGATGTTTAAAGATGAGATGAGAGTGAAACTACTCCCAAATTACCTCTGAGATACTCAAATATCTCCTTTAGAAGTGGCTTGGTAAAGATGTCAATAATTTGTTCCTTTGTAGCAATGTGTTCCGATTTGACTTCTTGATCAATCATTTTCTCTCTTAAAAAATGATACTTGATTGGAATGTTCTTAGTACTTGAATGCATCATCGGATTATTTGAAATATTTATGGCACTTGTATTATCACAAAGTTGTTGGCAATTTTGGGTACTTTGGGTACATTGCCATTGCTCAAATGTATAAGTTGTCATTGATGTCAAAAGGCATTTTTGTGTTGATATCAAAAGAGTGTGATGTCAAGAATATCTTGAGAAGCTTCATTGTTAAAGGGTTTTTATTAAAACCATGGTGACAAGGTTAAAGGTTTTTCTTAAAACCATTTGGACTCATTAAGGGTTTTTATTAAAACCAAGCTTAACTTAATGCAAAGGTCCATGTTTATTATTAATAATTAAATTAACTCAAACCTTTGTCAAAGGTCCAAGTTTAATTTATTATTAATAAAATAATAATAATTATTATTTTAATTATTATTATAGGGTCTTTCAACCCTTAAGCGACGGAAGTAAAAGAATTCTTTCGCCGATATGATGCCATCGTTGGAGGAGCGCCGACGTCAAACTTTATGGAGAAATGGCTATATAAGTGGGGATGTTTTTCCAAAGTGAGTACCACGAATTATTTGACATCTACGATTTACGATTGGCTCTCGTATCTTGCGATTTGCGCTTGGCATCTGCGATTTTGCGTTTTCTCTATTCTTTCGAACAACGCTTTGTGTTTTCGATCTCCGATTGACGTCCTTGAAATCGTGCTTGTTCTGTGTTGGAAACCATGCTTGGCATATTCGAAACTGAGTTTGGGCTGCATCCTTACCTTTATGCTTGACGCCGGTGGATTGGCAATTGCACCTGGACTACGGTTTTCAGACTGTGCTGTGAGATGATAAATGCAAGCATTCTGTGAATTACGTTTTGGACAGCGCTCACCAGTTTGCATGTGACTTGTGGAAGACGTTTACGTTTTCCAGTTTCTTGGCATCAAAGGAAGATAAAAGAGAGGGCAATGTTGTATTTCTTCGTTGGGCACTTGTGACCCAACGACGGAGGCGTTTAAGCGAAAGCGCTAGACGGCAGAGGTGCCGAGTTCGATTCTCTTCATTGGGAATTTCTTTTTGGTCACGGTGTGCAAAGGATAGTGGTTGTGAATGCGCGGGAGGTATAAGGTTAAGGTATCATATTTGTTTTTGACATTGTTTTATTGATGTTTAATGTTTATGTGGAGTAATAAGGTGTAAAGAGGTTTTACTTTGTATGTATATTGTACTTTGGTGTTTTTACTAAGTTGGAGAAATAAGGTGTTATTTTGGATCTTTATTATTGTGTATTATTGTATAGTTGCTAACTCTAATTAGTGGCAAATTGAGAGTTAGTGTTGTGACAGATTTTGAGTTCTCCTTCTTCATCAAAGTAAAGGTATGGGCAACTTCTTCCATGTATGTTGTTGATGGTATATTTTCTGAAATTGAGTTTGGAGTGAAAAGGTTGTCTACTAGGTATCTTTGGTGTAAATCTTATTTTCTGGATATTGAAGATTGTTTATGCATTAAAATCATTGATGAGTGTTTGGGTGAATGCATAATTCTGGTTGAGGAAGAGGAAGCATTTTTGCACTAGGGTTTATGTTAGTAAGTCTTGCTACTTGCATTGAGATGATGAAACCCTTAGTTGGCTATTTTGATATTGATGGATGAGTTGCTTTCATAGAGGTTGTTGTTGATCAAGTTAGTGCTTTACTTGATACATGATATTGGGCTTACTCCATTGAGTTGATTTGAACAAGTTATTATTTGCAATTGGTGATATTGTGTTGGTGGCTGTTTTGTTCAAATATCCTTGGAGGGAAAAGGATTTCTACTTGTTTCCTTTTCTTGTGATGATTGGTTAATGCTTCAAGGTTGATGTTGAGTTGAATGTGTTGGTGGTCTAAACCTTGTTTGATGAGCATTGTTGTTGAAACTCTAATTGTTGGTAAAAAGAATATGAGTATCATTGTTATATGAGATATTGCATAGTTGGCAATTGTTGGGTTGTGTTTCATATTCTTGAGAAAAGCATACTACATCTATATTATTCTTTTGAGATTGAGATTGAGTTGAGATTGAGATTGGGAGTTAAGTATAGAACATATTGGGTCTCTAACAATTCTCTTTATGTTTCTATGAGATTTGAGATTGAGATTGGGAGTTAAGTATAGAACATATTGAGTCTCTAACAATTCTCTTTATGCTTCTATGAGGTTTATGAATCACATTGGGTCTCTAACAATTCTCTTTGTGGGTTCATGCTAAGCAAGTTTTTCTTGGTGAGCTTGCTGAGGTTTTTGGACAGGTTTCGATGGGGACTTGTGAGCAGATTTGGACAGGTCCTAGCAGAGGACTTGTGAGCTGAGTTTTTGAGAGTTCTATCAGAGAACTTGAGGACAGAGGTGCATTGGTTCTTTGAGAAGAACCTGAGGACAGATTTGGCAAGTCTTTGAGAAGGCTTGTGTGCAGAGGATTGATTTGTTCATAGAGTTGGACAGATCCGATGATAGAGGAAGACTTGTACTAGACCGACTGACTGTGTTTGGTACAGGTAGCTGAGCTACTGTGGACGTGATCATAGAAGGCAGAGGTCTCTTAGGCTAAGCATTGAGGACAGGAGGTCTTCGGTGGAAAGGAGTTCCACGTGTTGGCAAGAGGGAGAGGCAGTTGATCTTCCGAGGGATCATTTCCAGAGCAGAGGGGAAGGTATCTCCTTTGAGCAGAGGCTCATAAATTCAGATTGGGGGAAGGTGTCTCCTTTGAGCCGAGGCTCATAAACATTGTAATTGGGAAGGTTTCCCAAAGAACTTTGAGATAACTTTTAGAGAAAAGTTTTGTGGACGTAGCCTAGGCATTCTGGGTGAACCACGTTAAAATTGGTGTCACTTTGTGGATGATTTTGTGCATTGCTTTGATATTGCTTTGGGTATATTGCTTTACTATTTTGAAGTATAAAGGAATAAGTAAAAAGAGGTCTTATACTGTTCACCCCCCTCTCAAGTATAAGCTTGTGTTCTTCAATTGGTATCGGAGTGGGTGCCTTCGAAAAGTTTAACAACTTGAAGGAAAAGCTAGTAAAGAACACAATGGATCATTCAAGTGGCAATGCAACACCTATTCTTGATGGGTCAGATTTTGGTCTTTGGAGTGCAAGGATGAAGGTTCATCTAATGGCACTTGGGAATGAGGTTTGGGAAGTGATTGAAGATGAGTACACTATTCCTGAACATGGTCCTTATACTAAAGAAGAAAGGCTCCTACATCACAAGCAATTCAAAAGCAATGAATGCAATCCTGAAAGGCTTACAGAAAGCAGATCTCACCAAAGTGATTCACCGCAAGACAACTAGTGAAATGTGGAATCAGTTGAAGGTGGTTCATACAGGTGATACAAATGTCAGAAAGGCCAAGTTGAGACACTTCAAAGGTATGTTTGAACAACTCAAGATGAATGATGATGAAAATATTAGTGACTACATGCTTCGTATGGATGAGGTTGTTAACTCCATGAAAGACTTAGGTCTTGAGCTTGCTGAAAATGATGTTTGTGATAAGATTTTAAGATCTCTTCCTAATAGATTTAGTGAAAATATTTCTGCTATTGAGGAAGCTAAAGATTTGGATAAGTTGAAAAAGGATGAGCTCCATAGTATACTTGCAAGCATTTGAGTTGAGAACTCAAGTGAAGGTTGATGTCAAGAAGGAGGCAAATTTCAAGGCTACCAAGAAATCCAAAGGTAAACAACTTCAAGAGAGTGATGAGTCTTCTAGTGATGAAGAGGCATATTACAAGCAAGAAAGGCAAGTTCTCTAGAAAGCACAAAAATATGAAAAACGTAAGATGTTTCAATTGTGGAAAGTTTGGTCATTATGCTACCGATCGTATCTGTTGCCAAGGATGAAAGTGATGAAGATAAACAGGATTGTAAGAGCAAGGATTCTGAAAAGCACAAGCATCATAGGAAAAACAAAGATGAGCACAACAATCAAGGAAAGAGGTATTCTCACAAACACAAGAAGAGTTTCTACCTAGACAAAGCAAGTAAGTGTTCTAGTAGTGATAGTGAAAGTTCTTCAAGTGATAATGAAAATGAGATGTTGTTCATATCAGAAAAAGAGGAAGAACTAAAACATAGATTCATTATCATGAAATGTCTTAGGTGTGGAAATTTTGGTCACCTTGAGGATGATTGCACAAATAATGATTTGATTTCTAGTATGTATGAGGATGCTTCAGAAAACTATAAGGAAGATGCATGTATGGTTTTTGAAAAGGGTAGCACCTCTAGTGATAAGAAATCTGAAAAAGGCTTTGATGATTCTAATAGCAAACATATAGAGGAAGGTGAAGTAGATCTTAAAGGTGAACTTATTAGTGCTCTTAGTGCTTTGAAAAAGGAAAGAAAGAAGAATGCTAGACTCAAGGATAAGTTGGATGAATGTTGTATGGAGAGAGATGATCTTATAGAAAGTCTTGACTTCTCTATAGCTAAGACACAAGAACTCAAGGATGAGTTAGAGTCTAAGGTTCTTGAGTATAGTGAGTTAGAACAGAAAATGGCTTCTTTGAAAGAGGAAACTAAAGGGTACAAGGATAAGCTTCACAGGTTTCAAGATAGCTCCAAAAAGGTTAAGTCTCTCATCAAAGGTCAAAGAAAGACAACAGATAAAACAGGCCTTGGTTTTGTTAAACATCACAAGGAACAAGTTGGAGAATCTAGTAAGAGACTCCAAAAGGAAGAGAGTTCTGATGAGGAAAGTATTTCAGATCATGAGTCCTTGAATGATAGATGCACAGAAATAGAAAATAGAATTCAGAATGAGAAGAAGAAGTTTTTAGAACCTAAGAGGTCAAATAAAGGAAAGTTTCAAGGCAGATGTTTTGCTTGTCACAGGTTTGGTCACATAGCTTCACATTGCATGGCTCAAGTGAAGAAGGTAAATGACAGTTTCAGAGGTGGTAATTTCTTTCAAGGGTATTGCTACTCTTGTCAACAGTTTGGGCACAAGGCAGTTTATTGCAAGGCAAATATCAGGAACAGGTATGATCAGAACAGGTTTGGTCAGAATAGGTTTGGTCAGAACAGGTTTGGTTAGAATTGGTGGATTCAAAGAACAGGTATGCCTAAAAGAAATAACATTGTTACTTGTTATAAGTGCAACAATGAAGGTCACACAACTAGACAGTGTAGAGCTGAAATTCCAGAATACAGGAACAGGAACAATGGCATGATCAGGTCCAAGGATCAAGGCATGGATAAGAACAGGGATGAGAACAAGAACAAGAACAGTGACAAGAACAGGAATATGGACAAAGAGTTCAAGAGAAGGCCCGACAAGGAAGTTATAGACGCTGATGATGATCAGTGCCTAATGGGAGTTTTACTCCCACCCTAGAATTAATCACCTCATCAAGAGGTGGGGGAGGGACTAAGCTAAGAGGCTAATTCTTAGTCCCGAGCCCCAAAGGTGGCCCTTTGCCATTGATGACAAAGGGGGAGAGATATGAGTAAGGGGGAGAGCTTCAAAGTGAAGAGGAAAGCTTCAAGTCAGGGGGAGCAAAACTTCAAAGGAAGATTCTCAGTTGTTAGCATAGTTGGTTTCAGTTTTGGCTCTTGAGAAGTGTTTTCAGTAAAGGTTTGCCATCAATGACAAAGGGGGAGATTGTTGGCAATTTTGGGTACTTTGGGTACATTGCCCTTGCTCAAATGTATAAGTTGTCATTGATGTCAAAAGGCATTTTTGTGTTGATATCAAAAGAGTGTGATGTCAAGAATATCTTGAGAAGCTTCATTGTTAAAGGGTTTTTATTAAAACCATGGTGACAAGGTTAAAGGTTTTTCTTAAAACCATTTGGACTCATTAAGGGTTTTTATTAAAACCAAGCTTAACTTAATGCAAAGGTCCATGTTTATTATTAATAATTAAATTAACTCAAACCTTTGTCAAAGGTCCAAGTTTAATTTATTATTAATAAAATAATAATTATTATTATTTTAATTATTATTATAGGGTCTTTCAACCCTTAAGCGACGGAAGTAAAAGAATTCTTTCGCCGATATGATGCCATCGTTGGAGGAGCGCCGACGTCAAACTTTATGGAGAAATGGCTATATAAGTGGGGATGTTTTTCCAAAGTGAGTACCACGAATTATTTGACATCTGCGATTTACGATTGGCTCTGTATCTTGCGATTTGCGCTTGGCATCTGCGATTTTGCGTTTTCTCTATTCTTTCGAACAACGCTTTGTGTTTTCGATCTCCGATTGACGTCCTTGAAATCGTGCTTGTTCTGTGTTGGAAACCGTGCTTGGCATATTCGGAACTGAGTTTGGGCTGCATCCTTACCTTTATGCTTGACGCCGATGGATTGGCAATTGCACCTGGACTGCGGTTTTCAGACTATGCTGTGAGATGATAAATGCAAGCATTCTGTGAATTACGTTTTGGACAGCGCTCACCAGTTTGCATGTGACTTGTGGAAGACGTTTACGTTTTCCAGTTTCTTGGCGTCAAAGGAAGATAAAAGAGAGGGCAGTGTTGTATTTCTTCGTTGGGCACTTGTGACCCAACGACGGAGGCGTTTAAGCGAAAGCGCTAGACGGCAGAGGTGCCGAGTTCGATTCTCTTCATTGGGAATTTCTTTTTGGTCGTGGTGTGCAAAGGATAGTGGTTGTGAATGCGCGGGAGGTATAAGGTTAAGGTATCATATTTGTTTTTGACATTGTTTTATTGATGTTTAATGTTTATGTGGAGTAATAAGGTGTAAAGAGGTTTTACTTTGTATGTATATTGTACTTTGGTGTTTTTACTAAGTTGGAGAAATAAGGTGTTATTTTGGATCTTTATTATTGTGTATTATTGTATAGTTGCTAACTCTAATTAGTGGCAAATTGAGAGTTAGTGTTGTGACAGATTTTGAGTTCTCCTTCTTCATCAAAGTAAAGGTATGGGCAACTTCTTCCATGTATGTTGTTGATGGTATATTTTCTGAAATTGAGTTTGGAGTGAAAAGGTTGTCTACTAGGTATCTTTGGTGTAAATCTTATTTTCTGGATATTGAAGATTGTTTATGCATTAAAATCATTGATGAGTGTTTGGGTGAATGCATAATTCTGGTTGAGGAAGAGGAAGCATTTTTGCACTAGGGTTTATGTTAGTAAGTCTTGCTACTTGCATTGAGATGATGAAACCCTTAGTTGGCTATTTTGATATTGATGGATGAGTTGCTTTCATAGAGGTTGTTGTTGATCAAGTTAGTGCTTTACTTGATACATGATATTGGGCTTACTCCATTGAGTTGATTTGAACAAGTTATTATTTGCAATTGGTGATATTGTGTTGGTGGTCTGTTTTGTTCAAATATCCTTGGAGGGAAAAGGATTTCTACTTGTTTCCTTTTCTTGTGATGATTGGTTAATGCTTCAAGGTTGATGTTGAGTTGAATGTGTTGGTGGTCTAAACCTTGTTTGATGAGCATTGTTGTTGAAACTCTAATTGTTGGTAAAAAGAATATGAGTATCATTGTTATATGAGATATTGCATAGTTGGCAATTGTTGGGTTGTGTTTCATATTCTTGAGAAAAGCATACTACATCTATATTATTCTTTTGAGATTGAGATTGAGTTGAGATTGAGATTGGGAGTTAAGTATAGAACATATTGGGTCTCTAACAATTCTCTTTATGTTTCTATGAGATTTGAGATTGAGATTGGGAGTTAAGTATAGAACATATTGAGTCTCTAACAATTCTCTTTATGCTTCTATGAGGTTTATGAATCACATTGGGTCTCTAACAATTCTCTTTGTGGGTTCATGCTAAGCAAGTTTTTCTTGGTGAGCTTGCTGAGGTTTTTGGACAGGTTTCGGTGGGGACTTGTGAGCAGATTTGGACAGGTCCTAGCAGAGGACTTGTGAGCTGAGTTTTTGAGAGTTCTATCAGAGAACTTGAGGACAGAGGTGCATTGGTTCTTTGAGAAGAACCTAAGGACAGATTTGGCAAGTCTTTGAGAAGGCTTGTGTGTAGAGGATTGATTTGTTCATAGAGTTGGACAGATCTAACAGATAGAGGAAGACTTGTACTAGACCGACTGACTGTGTTTGGTACAGGTAGCTGAGCTGCTGTGGACGTGATCATAGAAGGCAGAGGTCTCTTAGGCTAAGCATTGAGGATAGGAGGTCTTCGGTGGAAAGGAGTTCCACGTGCCCGGCAAGAGGGAGAGGCGCTTGATCTTCTGAGGGATCATTTCCAGAGTAGAGGGGAAGGTATCTCCTTTGAGCAGAGGCTCATAAATTCAGATTGGGGGAAGGTGTCTCCTTTGAGCCGAGGCTCATAAACATTGTAATTGGGAAGGTTTCCCAAAGAACTTTGAGATAACTTTTAGAGAAAAGTTTTGTGGACGTAGCCTAGGCATTCTGGGTGAACCACGTTAAAATTGGTGTCACTTTGTGGATGATTTTGTGCATTGCTTTGATATTGCTTTGGGTATATTGCTTTACTATTTTGAAGTATAAAGGAATAAGTAAAAAGAGGTCTTATACTGTTCACCCCCCCTCTCAGTATAAGCTTGTGTTCTTCAAAAGTATGAAGATAGAATTATCATGCTCTACTTTGAAATCACTTAAGGTTTGTCTCATTCATAGAAACTATGTGTAACAAGCAATTGCTACAACGTACTCTACTTCTGTAATAGATAATGACATTGATGCTTGTTTCTTACTTAGCCAAGAGACCAAATAGTCTCCAACAAAAATTCTTCTCCACTTGTGTTTTTCCTATCATCCACACTGCCTACCCAATCCACATGTGTATATGCAGTGAGAGTGAAATTATCACATTTGGTATACCACAGTCCAAAATCCATAGTTTCTTTCAAATACTTGAAGATTCTTTTTACTGTCTGTACATGTGTTTCCTTTGTTGTAACTTTAAATATTACCACCAATATGACTGCCTGCATTATATCCGACCTTGTAGTTGTGACATACAATAGAATTCTAATCATGGATCCATACAAATTTTTATTAGCCTCAGGAGACTCATCATATTTACTTAACTTACATCCTCTAATCATGGGGGTACTCACAGGATTACAATCCTCCATCCTAATTTTTTTCAACATTTCTTTTACATACTTAGTTTGAGAGAGAAACATACCTTTATCTGACTTTGATATTTGCAAACCAAAAAATAAGGATATATCACCAAGCATTGACATCTCAAATTCACTTTGCATACATTTTGTAAATTCCTAACACATCTTAGTGTTGCCTTCAAAAATGATGTCGTCCACATAAACCACTACAATTAACTGTTGATTTCTTTCATTCTTTATGTACAAGTTTCTATAAGCTATACCTTTTTTGAAACCCTATTCTTGGAGGTATTTATCCAACCTTGAGGACCAAGCCCTGGGGGCTTGCTTTAGTCCATAAAGAGCCTTCTTAATTTGCATACATAGTCCAGCTTTTCTATCAGGCTAAAACCATTTGGTTGCTCAATGTAGACCTCTTCCTCTAAGTAACCATTAAGAAATGTTGATTTTACTTTCATTTGGTACACTTTGAAGTTTCTGAAACTTGAAAAATCCAAGAAAAATCTTATGGCCTCAAGATGAGCAACAGGATCACAAGTCTCTTCAAAATCAATTTCCTCAACTTGTGCATAGTCTTTGCACACAAGTCTTGCTTTTTTTCTCACAACTTGACCATATTTGGTCAATTTGTTTCTGTAGATCCATTTGGTGTTGATTATTTTATTGTCTTTTGTACGTGGGACAAGTTCCCAAGTCTCACTCTTCTCTATTTGATCTAACTCTTATTACATTACCTTAATCCAATATTTATCTTCACTTGCATCATTGAAATTATTTGGCTAAACTTTAGATAGTAAAGAGAAGCTGGCATGTTCACCTGTACCTATTATTTTCCTCCTTATTTATCTCTCATAGAGATTCTCAATAATCAGGTCTTCTGGATGGTTCTTTTGCACATATTTGAATGGTATTTTAGGTGGTGCCTTGAAAGATGTTTTGGGGGGTGTTCTTGAAGGTGTCCTATGATTCTCATCTTCTTCGATTTCTTCATATTTGCAATATTCTCCTTATTGATACATGATCTCTTGAGCTAGTTCTCTTAGATATATTTCTTCATCAACTCTTACATTTATGCTTTCCACAATTTTTTGCAACCTTTTATTGTAGAATCTATAGGCTTTGCTCTTTGAAGAGTATCCAAGATACCCTCATCACACCTAGAATCAAACTTGCCCAAATATTTTTCATCTCATCTAATGTAGCATTTGCTTCCAAATATTCTAAAATACTTCACAGTAGCTGGTCTTCCCTTCCAAATCTCATATGGAGTTTTGTGGTGGTTTACTCTTACTTGAGATCTATTGATGATATAAACAATTGGACCACCTCTCTCCAAAAAGTATTAGAAAGCTTAGACTCATTTAGCATGGCCCTGGACATGCCTTGAATAGTTTTGTTCTTCCTTTCAACTACTCCATTCTGTTGTGGAGTTCTTGCTGTTGAGTATTATATTTTGATTCCATGTTGTTCACAAAATTCTACAAATTCATTTGAAGTGAATTCACCTCCTCTATCTGATCTTAGAAACTTGATATTTTTTCATTTTTCATTTTCTACAAGTGCCTTGAATTCTTTGAACCTTTCAAAGGCTTCTATTTTTTCTCTTAAGAATGTTACCCCAGTCATTATAGAATAATCATCAGTAAAAAACATGAAATAATTCTCACCTTGTAAGCTCTTTGTCCTTTTAGGGCCACATATATCAGTTTGAATCAACTCCAAATTCTTGGATGAAGAGAATTCCTTTGATTTGAAACTTGATCTTGTTTTCTTACCATGTTGGCATTGTGCGTAAATCATGCTTGGGGGTTTGGCTATCTTGGAAAAATATCTGAATTCCTATTTTTTGCTTATTTTCATCATGTTGTAAAAGTTCAGGTAGCACATTCTCCTATGCCATAACCAACTCTCATCCTCTTGTGATAAAAATATTTTTCTCCCTTAATTTTGATCAACATGTAGAGATTATTTGCAGTTCTACAGGCATCCACAATAAGTTTTTCTATCTTGGATTTTCTAATATCACATGCATTTGGATGAAATGTGAGTGTATGCCCTTGATCACATAGTTGGCTCATACTTAGAAGGTTGTGCTTCAACCCTTCAACATATAACACATTCTCTATCCTTGATCTTCCATTATCCAAGCTCAAGGTTTCTTTTTGATAATTTTGGTAGAAGAATTATCACCAAATTTCACTGTGCATCCATTTATTTATTTGGGAGAGAAATTTTCTTTTGTCACTCGTCATATGGATTGAACAACCACTATTAATGTACCACTGATTTCCTTCATTTTGAACATGCATATTTATTTGTACCAACATAGATTTATCCTTTTGTTGTTTTAATTTCTTTTTCTAAACTTTGGAGGACATATATTTTGACCATCCTCATTACTTCATTTTGGATGTTTAGGGAACACCATTCTACACCATTTAGGTAATACCAATTTAAGAAACACATGATTATACTGAGAGGGGGGGTGAACAGTATAAGATAAAAAATTTCTTTTCAAAACAATAACTGCAATAATATGAATGCAAAAATGAATCAATGCACAGAACACCACACACACAAGAGACAAGAATTTTACATGGAAACACCCTCTCAAGAGAAAACCATGACAAAATATTGCTTTTATCACTTCAATAACATTTGTAGGCACCAACCCATAGGATAAACCAATCCCCTCGTACAAATAATTAGGCACCAACCTATGGGAGACACCAATATACTTATACAAAATTGTAGGCACCAACCTATGGGAGACACAAATCTCCTTGAGGCTCCAACCTCAGATCAGAAGGTACTAACCTTCAAATAAAGGTATGCAAAATTTGGATAAATACTCCACAAGACTGTTCCATAGATCCGATATAAAAACTTACTCAAGATACTTCCTTATCATCCCACGTGACTCATTTCCAATACCACACTAAATGAAGCTTCCAAGGTTTCTATATTGGCTTTGATTTTGACTTAACATAAGTCTGGTATTTCACCTGTTATATAATAATGTTCACTACGAAAAAGAAAAATTGGCTCTCTTACTTTGGTGGTTCGCTATCCTGTAACAACTTATGTTGATTGTATGCCACATAACAATTAAATTATTTACCAAACTGTGAACTCAATATATTTCTTCATTTGTGATCTTCTATTAACTCATCAATGTTCCAATTTTTTAGTCGGTGCTACACTCAGCAAAAAATTTATTTCCTAACGCTTATTCCATCACTGTAAGAGCATTTGAGCTCTTTGTTTGAATCCTAAATTATTGATGCTTACTACTCCGTAGTGCTTCAATTTCTTGCTACTCTCTAGTGTTTGACTTTGTATCCACACGAAATTAGTTCACAACTCGCTCCTCTGATGTAAACCTCTCTATTGCTTTGACACATTGATAGGTTATCGGTGATCTTATCATTGTACATTATTTTATTCCCTTGTCTTTGACCATGTGATAATGTGATAATGTAAACTCCATACCATTCCTTCCTTGAATCTTCTCTATATAGACACTTTATGTTCCTCTTGGATTAGGCGCTTCAATATGAATGTCTACATTGGTCTTTTCGTATCATATTATCTTGACTCTAAAGAATTTCATCTTAAATGCTTTTGCTCCAAATGCTCTTCACCTTTTGTTATGCTACCTGCACAGTCTCAACCTGTGGATGAATTCTAAAATTTTTTCTATGCTACCTATGCAATCTCAAACTATGGATGAAATCCAAAAAGAACGCTATGCTACCTATGTAGTCTCAACCTGGAGATGAAATCCAAAAATATTACTACACTACCTATGTAGTCTCGACCTGTGGATAAAATCTAAAAGGATAACTCGTTGCGGTTTGGCGTAGAATATTTCATGGTCTCTTTATACGTCACAACTATGTCATCCACTATCACTGATTTCTCTTACGCTATGGATAACTCCAAAGCCACTCATCGCTTATCCAATATATCGAAGACTCCTTTTTTTAATCGATTCTCCTTGTTTATTGAAATGAAATTTTGGCCTTGTATAAATACAAACCTTTCACTTGCTTTTGATGCCCTAAAATTCGATCGCCCATATTTTTTAAATTCACTTTATATTATATTTTATTTTGATTTTAAAGCACCACCTTAATTTATCACTTATAAATTTGGCCCCTTCACCTTATAATATTTAAATTTTATATTTAAATATTATGGCAGGTCGGCCCATACACACATCACAAGAATGTCAGCCTTTGACATCAATGACAACTCAAATAGTGAATAATTCCAACATTAATATCATTTAATTAAACATATTATCCATTTTTTTCAAATGACTTATGCAAAATCAAAATGGGTCCTACATGCATAAGTCAAAATGGGTCCTACATATATCCTTATGAATACACAATGATATTACAACAATTAGACAATTGTACATGTATAATTTAACTAATTATTCTCCTTCAAAATTAAATAATCTAAACTATCAAACTAATACCATCTAATATTAAACATACTATTCATTACCTTAAATTTTTTGTTAATTTTATTTTTATCTTAAAAATCTAATAATTTAAATTATAAAAATATTTAATATAAAAATTAAATCCAACATATCTAAATAAAATTCATCCAAAAAACCCAAACAATATTAAAATAAATACGATATAAGAAACAATCTGCTAGGGTTTGATGAGGAAAAACTACTCTGCTAGGGTTTGATGAAGAAAAACTGCTCTGTGGGGATGGCAGCAACTTTCGGAGGAGGTCTAAAAAATTGGAGGAATGTCGTGATGGCATCGGGTCCGGCACAGAGAGTGCATGCTCGTGATGTTTTTTCATCTAAAAATGACTGGAAGGAACAAGATTTTCCAGTGCATGTCGGGAACCGCTTGTTAAAGAACAATGGATGTTTGGAACGATGTGAAGCCAGGCCAGTTCTAGTGGTTCAACCAGACTCGATGGCGGAAGATGTGGAGTATCTAACCAAACATGCCCTTATTGGCAAATTTTTGGGCATCCAAATTTCTCTCCCCTTTGTGGAGGCTTGGGTCAGGAAGACTTGGAATCCTGAAGGCGATGTGGAGGTGATGTTGAGTGCGAACAACTATTTTATGGTGGTTTTCTCTTGTATTGCAGATCGTAACAAAGCATTTGAAGGGGGTCCTTATTTCTATAACCAAGTGGGACTCTTTCTTAAACCCTGGCATGTGGGTTTCAACCCATCAGAGGAGCGGCCATCGTGGGTTCCAGTATGGGTGCGGCTTCCATGGCTCCCGTTGGAATTCTGGAGAACTGATATCTTGCATAAGATTGCCCTTCTGCTTGGGAAGCCGGTTGGACCGTCACAACAGACAATGGATAAAAAGGTAATCTTTGTTGCTCGTATTTGTGTTGAAATTGACTTAAATAATCCTATTCCAGATTCTATTGAAATACAATTTGGATCAACTACATGGGTTCAAAAACTTGACTATGAAGCTCTTCCATTTCGTTGTCGGATTTGCCGTGAATATGGCCACCTGCAAAGAAAATGCCCTAAGTTTGTCCCACCTGTGGCTTCAAATCTTGGGCCCTCTCGGTCTGGACAAAGTTTGGATAAAGGAAAAGCCCCGATAAAGGAAGGGGAATGGGATAAGGAAGGTTTTGTTTCGGTAAAATCCCGAAACAGAGGACGAAGGGCAAACAAAGACCTTAAGGATAGCCAACCAGATGCTCTACTCAACCATTTTGAAATATTAGATGATCTTGATCAGTGCATGGAGATACCTGAAATGTCGCTACCTGATGCAAATATAACAAGGCCGAATCAGATGTCTCTTCTTGAGGGGGAACTTAAGGAATCAGATCTAGGGGGTTTAAATGAAGAACAAAGGGCTTTGGATCTGAGTATAGGGGACATGGTTGGGTCTAGCCCTATAAGGGAAACTATTTTGGAAAGTGGTACAGATTTAGTTATGCCCTCTCCTACTCAAGCACTGATGCAGTCATCCTTGGACTACAAAACTCCTACGGTGTTGGGATTGCAATAGAAAATAATTAAAAAAAGTTTTTCGGATAAGAATATGAAGGTGGGTCGAAAGAAGGACCAGGATAAAATTAAGTTAATGGGGGAGACTTTGGTGGAGTCAGGCTTGGTGAGAACATTGGACTCCCATTTTTATAACCCCAAAAATGATTATCCTCTCATGGAATGTAAGGGGGTTGAACAACATCCCCAGACAAAAAGTTGTTCATGATTTGGTTCATGTGCATTCTTCGGATGTGGTGTTTATTCAGGAGACTAAATTGGCTATTGATAGTATGTTCAATATTGCTCCCAAGTTGTGGAGAAGGGGGCAATGCCAGTGTATTGGTGCATGTGGATATGTTGGTGGCATCGCTTGTTTATGGGATCCGGTTAAGATATCCCCTCTTACTTGGATTTCTAGTAGATGGTCTATTTCGATGGTCGGGCATGATAATGAATCTGGTGAAACCATCCTACTTACAAATGTGTATGCTCCTATTGATTACAATGGTAAAGTGAATTTGTGGGAGCACATTTGCTTTGTGAGAAGTTTGGTTCCCCTGTACCCATGGATTTTGGCTGGAGACTTCAACTCTATCACTTGTCTGGAGGAGAAACGTGGTGGGGTGGACCGTCTCGAGCCTTTTTCTTCTGTCTTCAGTGCTCATATCCAGGCCCTAAACTTGGTTGACATCAAGCCAGATAATGGGATATTTACTTGGCACAATAGAAGGTGTGGGGAAGCTTCCATCTCAGAGAGACTAGATAGGTTTTTGATATCCAGTTATTGGATGGGTAATAATAGAAGTGCTAGTTCTATGATTCTGGAGGGTAGGGGATCTGATCATTGGCCTATCAAACTCTCTGCTTTGGAGTTAGGGCTAAAAATAATCCCTCCTTTAAGTTTCAACTTATGTGGCTTCGTGATCCTAAGCTTCATGATTTCATGCGAGGTTGGTGGACCACTGGCAAACCTCCTCATGGCACCGCTATGTATTCCTTTATGAAGCGACTACAATTTGTAAAACATAAATTGAAGAGATGGAATAGACTAAATTTTGGGAACCTTTCCTTGGCTAAGCTGGCAGCTCTTAGGAGGATGGAAGAAGCTTCAAGGAATATTAGAGATCAAGGATTCATGAAGGAGCTTCTTGTTGAGGAATCTGAGGCTACGAAAGACCTTGTTGAATGGGAACTGAGGGAAGAAATTTTTTGGAAACAAAAAGCTCGAGTAGATTGGCTTCAGGAAGGGGATAGGAACACAACCTTATTTTATAACTCAGTTAAGGCTCACCGTAATGGTAACCTGATTACCTCTCTTGTGAATTCTCAGGGTGCCCTGCTCTCTTCTTTCAGGGATATTTCAGAAGAGACTAAGAGGTATTTTTCCTCTCTCTTCAAGGAGGACTCCCTATCAGATGATGAGAATGAAAAGCTTATTCTAAACTGTATTCCAATGATTGTTTCTAGAGAGATGAATGAGCACTTGATGGGTCCAATTTCCCTTGAGGAGTTGGAAAATGTTGTATTCAAGATGAAAAAGGAAAAGCCCTAGGCCCAGATGGATTCCCGATTGAGTTTTATCAAGAGTTTTGGGATTTAATCAAATTTGATCTTTTGGAGGTGGTCCATGAGTCCCAAAAGAACAAACAGATGCTAAGGGCCCTAAATGCTACCTTTGTGGTGCTTATACCCAAAAAAGAGGGAGCAAATTCCTTGGATATGTTCAGGCCTATTGCTCTCTGCAATGTTGTGTATAAGATCATCACAAAAATTATTGTTGAGAGGTTGAAGATATGGTTGAGAAAAATCATCTCTGAGGAGCAAGGAGGGTTTGTTGTTGGCCGAAAAATCTTGGATGGGGTTGTTATTGCTATAGAAGCTATTCACTCGATGGAAACTTCTAAGGAGAAAACTATGTTCATTAAGTTGGACATGGCCAAAGCCTATGATCGGGTCAGATGGTCCTTTCTTCAGAAAGTTCTTGCTACTTTTGGATTTGAGGAGGAATGGATTAGATGGGTGATGAGTTGTGTTTCTTCTTCCTCATTCTCTGTTCTTGTTAATAATGAGCCATCGAGTTATTTGAGGCCTCAAGGGGATTGAGGCAAGGAGATCCTTTATCTCCTTATTTGTTTATCATTATGGCGGAAGGGTTGGGAAGATTGCTCAAGTCTCAAGTCATGCAGGGTCTCATTCAGGGGTGGAAGTGGGATAGTAGTTTGCCACCTCTTTCCCACCTTCAATTTGTTGATGATACTACTTTGTTGGGAGTTGCCACTATCAGGGAAGCTAGCAATATTAGACAGTCTCTTGACATATATCTTGGTGCTTCTAGATAGTTGATTAATGAGGACAAGTCTTCTATTTTCTTCTTCAATACCCCTCCTCTTATTCAAGCCAGGATTGCTCACATTCTAAGATTCTAGGTTGGGACTCCCCCTTCATTTATCTTGGTATTCCAATTTCATCTCATCCTCTACCTAGATCTTCTTGGTAGTCTATGCTTGATAAGTTTAGAAGGAAGGTGAATCACTGGACTTTCAGATGGCTATCCACTATAGGTAGAGTGTTGCTTTTAAAATCTGTTGTTCAAGCTTTACCCATTTATAGATGTTTTGTACAAATAGCTCCCTCTCACTTCATCAAGGACATGGATGCTTTGTCAAGACAATTTTTATGGTCTGGAAAACTTGATCAATCTAAATGGAGTTTGGTTAGGTGGGATTCTATATGTAGGTCGGTGCAAGAGGGAGGCCTTGGGTTGCGACAGACAACTCTTTTTGGGTAGGCTTTGGCTGCAAAACTTTATTGGAGATGGTGTACCTCTCAAGATCATATTTGGGCTAAAATATTATCTTGTAAATACTTGAGAGGTATTTATGAGGTTGAGATCCCTAGAGTCAGCTTGGTTGGGAAAGGTTCAATTATCTGGGACACTCTAAAAAGAGGAGCTAATTTAATCAAGCAGGGTTTGTTCTGGATTTGCAATCAGGGATCAAATGCTCTTTTTTGGGAGGATTCTTGGGATGGCCACCCTCCTATCTTGAATCAATATCCTAGGTTACATTCCCTAAGCATTTTTTTCTTGGAAGCAGGTTGGTCTCATGTGGAGGACTTTAAAAAAATCTAGTCTTTTGGAAATATGGAGATGTACAGGTGGAAAGATCCGCAAGAATGGCCCTAGGGGGACTGGCCAAGGACAGAGAGGTGCTTGCTCTTATTATTATGAGGAGGCCTTGTTCTTCATTGAGGGGTAAAGATATTCTAGCTTGGAACCCTGATCCTAAGGGAACCTACTCGGTAGCCTATGGTTATCAGGTTCTTGATAAGCAAAAGTATGGGAGTCTTCCTATCACTTGGTGGAAAAAGGTGTGGAACAAATTTTCCTGGCCAAAATGTAACTTCTTTCTCTAGTTGGTAGCTCATAATAAATGCCTCACTTGGGATAATGTGAGGAAGAGGGGATTTCAGGGTCCCTCTTTTTGTGTCCTTTGTAGTAAGAATGAGGATGACTCTTCTCATTTATTTTTCCAATGCTCCTTTGCCAGAGACATTTGGCACCATTGGTGGAGTGCCTGGAACCATCCATGTTTTCATGTGCTGTCCCTGGTGGAGTTTTGGAGTAGTCTGGGCAGACCTCCGGCCAAGGCCCCCTTCCTTCGGGTGGCTTGGAATTTGGGCCCTTCTTGCATCATCTAGAAAATTTGGCTCGAACGAAACCGATGCATATTTTAGGGTAGTTATTTGGTTGTTCAATAGATCTGGCAAAGGATCATGTATATGGTTCAGGAAACCATCCATAGCAAATGTGATGTGGACCCTCTTTTGGATTCTAGGGAGGAGAAGGTACAACAAGCCCTTGGTCTCTTTGGGGATGGTGTGAACTCTTCTAGCCCTAGTAGGGTTCCTCAGCTCAGCAAGAAGGTTAGGAGAGATGGTAGGTGGAGGCCACCCCTAGAGGAGTTTTAAAAATTAATACTGATGGATCATCCAGGGGTAATCCTGGACATGCTGGCATTGGCGGTGTTGGGAGAGATTCTACTGGTGGTGTCAGTTTTTTCTTTTCCATTTATAAAGGTGTTCACTCCAACAATTTTATGGAAGCTCTTGCAATTCTTGAGGCCTTGCGGAGGGGGTTTTCTCTTGGTTGGCATAGGATTATCTACGAGTCTGACTCTCAAATTGTGGTTAATATTTTAAACAGTAAAAGGGTGGAGGAAGTTAATTGGCAGTTGGCCTCTGTAGCCATTCAGATTCTCAGAATGAGTGAAGAGTTCGAATTTATATCCTTTGTGCACATTCCAAGGGAATGGAATGTGGTTGCTGATTACCTGGCCAAAAGGGCTTCTGAGCTGTTGGATCCTTGGAGTATCGATAATTGGGAGAGTCTCCCGTCTGGGGACTCTCAACGCCTGTGGGAGTTGATCCACAAGGATGTACAGACTTAATGTGGTTTGTTCTTGTTGTCTTTTTTGGGTGTCATTCTAGTCTAGTGGTTTTAGCCTGTTTGGCTGTTTATTTGAGTCCTGGTTGGAAGCTCAGTTGTACTCTGTAATCCAGAATTTTTATCAATAAATTTTTACCCCTTTATTTAAAAAAAATATTAAACTAAATCCAACATATTTAAATAAAATTTCATCTAAAACACCCAACAAATATTAAATTAAATCAAACATGTATAAATAAAATTCCAAAATAAATATTTAAATTTTTAATAACCATTAAAAACTATTTCATATACATCACTATCTAATAAGGATTTGAAATACAATGATAAGAAATTAAATCCAAGATAATTTACATTAGAAAATAGGTGCTTAAATAAGCATAATTTACATTTTTAGATCCTCAAAACAAGGAGGATAAGCTAATCATCGCTTATTTTAGGGATAACCCTCTAACTAACCCTTATCTAGAAGATTGCCAACTAACCTATCTAGAAGACTTATGCCAAGTCTACATGAGCAACAAAGTCTCACTTTTACAAATTATTAAAAATAAACTAAGCCCCTAAAGACTAAGTTCTAATAAGCCTAAGCCTAGTGATATAAACCTAAGCCTATCACATAATATCCATATCATTCCTCCCAACAATAGAAGCATTGGACCCCAATAATTTTACAAGAATTTGGGAGAGAAGATATACAAGTGCCCAGAAATCCTCGAACAGAAATGGAAGAGAGAAACCCCTATGGAAAGTGGTGTTTGATAATGGAGAGATTCGAGACATGATCTTGTTGATTGGAAATAACCCAAAACCAAAAATAGTGTGAGGTAAAAAATAACCTAAAACCCCTACTATTCCTATGCATTCAATTATCAAAAAATCTACTCGAGAGCACACATTCATCCCATTGGAATGGATAAGGGACTACGAATCCTAAAAATGGAGTACCCATATCAAATAAGGTCATAAAGAACATGGTAGAAATTATCTTCAAATTCCTTCAAAAATATTTTATACTTTCACACCAATCATGCTTAAATATAAAGCATACACCCAAAACTAGCAGTAAGACCATCTTGAAACTATAGTCGATGGAGGAAGAGTTGCAACAAAGAGGACAAAGGCACAAGTAGACATGTTTTGAAGTATTTGTTTATTTTTAGTCTTTAGAAATTTTTTTGTAATAAGTGTTGAATCTCTATAGTCTTTGGATTGATGCTTTGTTGAAAGGCATGAAGTGGAGTTATGCCTTCAAAATTTATTCTAAAATAGATAAAAATATGATATGAAAGATTGATACAATGTTTGATGTGGTGCTACTCGAAGGAATATTGCAAGTATTTCTAGTTAAGACATGATCCAAATTAAAATCCACTAAGAGATACAAGCCACTATAGAGCTAAGACAACTCTTATGGAAGTACCTATGATTCCATGATCAAAGGAATCAAAATAGAAGGGCCATGGTCAAAATAAGTGACAATGGCAACTCCCAAAATGGAGTACCCGAAGGATTCCCATGATCATAAAATAATACCTCCTATTATAGGAGCACATAAAATCATGATAAAATCACGAGAGGACCATTGTCGTAAGAAATTTTTCTTCCTAAAGTCTCTAAGGATGAAATTGGATTAAAGGAGTGTCAGGTTCAACCAAAAATGCACTCCATTTTACAAAAAATTATGTTTGCAAATAGGTTTGGAAACCCAAACTTTGTAGCACCATAGATCAAGGTAGACATTTGCAAAATTGTAAAATAATAGTCCTATTGGAATCAACTCAAAAAGAGCTTTACAACAACTATATGCAAGGCTATACTTGCAAAATAAAAGTACCTCAAAAAGTAAGAAATGAGGCAGGATATCAGGGAGAAAAAGAAAGGATAAACTCCCCATTTTATAAATTTAAAATAGAGAATATTCTCAAAGAATATTCTTTCAATTGAGTAATCCAGCTCACAATAGTTCGCAAAATTTGTGGTCCATGAAAGTAAATGTGATTGGAGCACAGTCAAAGACAACGAATGGCTAAGGAAAGTGGACATGATTGGAGCATAGCCAAAGGCAATGAATGGCTAAGTCAACTAGTGAAATCACAATGGGTGAGTAGAGACAATGCGTTAGTGGTGCACAAACTGGTAGGTTTCATAGTGGTGATCAATGCAGTAGGCCACTGCTAATCAACCAACAAAAATAGGTTGAAAGGAATAGCGTGTGCTCACGCTATTAAAGGCTTTGGAATCCTTTCTCCCATGTAATACAGGATAAATATTTTTCTTACATGCACAAAAAATAAACAAAATCAATGTTGTTTGCAAAGCACCATGTGGCAGTTAGAAAGTGGATGCCAAGAGAATAGTGTCACTAGTAATTTCTTGTCAAGTGTCAGGTCCACATGCATGGGGTTGAAAGATCCATAATTTTTGCATGGAAAATCATGAATGAATTTTTGTGTTCAACTTTATCTGCTCAGTGCTCCTCAAAAACTATGTAACAGGTTTCTACATTGTGAGGTTTCGGTGTGCTGCTAAGATTCCTGCATGTATTAGTAATGCAAGCTTTCTTCATAGGTGTCGAGGTTGGAATCACCACAACACTACTACTACAGATGCAGAAAAAGGGTGGGGGGCTAAAAATTTGGGCCCATGTACCTTTTTTTAAATTAAAGCTTTAATTTTTTAAAAATAAATTAAAGTTTTAATTTTTTTTTATAAATAAAAGATTTTCAATTTTTTTTAATCAATAAATACAATCAAAAGCTTTATTTTTTTAATAAAACTTTTTACAAAAATTACAAAACTAACAATTGACAGCAATTTTTGTTAGTAGCAATAGCAAATGCAACAAATCATCTAGTAGAGGCCAATTATTTAGAATAAATTGACTAAATGTTATATATAATCAAGCAAAATATAAGGGAAACTTTCACCCTTCATCTCTTCTTGATTAGTAACATGAAGCAACAATTTATTCAATCAGCAGTTAGTAGCAACAGGCATAAAAATCACTAGGTCAAATTGGGGCAACAAGATAGCCACCAACGACATTTGATTATGATCTCTATATTTGAACTCCAACAAGTTCTAAAATTGAGCTTCTTAAACAAGATCTTATTGTTGAATGGCAATAACCCAAAACCCAACAAGCAGCATAAGGCCTAAAATGACCCAAAATCTATGCAAATCCTAAGCTCAAACCAAATAATAAAAATTTAGAAGGAAGAGGAGGAATTTCCATGAGGTAAATTCCCCCGCAGGTAGTCATATCGTGTTGCTCTGTTACCAATGATAAGGATTTAAAATCTAATGATAAGAAATTAAATCTAAGATAATTTACATTAGAAAATAGGTGCTTAAATAAGCACAATTTACATTTGTAGATCCTCAAAACATGGAGGATAAGCTAATCATCACTTATTTTAGGGATAACCCTCTAACTAACCCTTATCTAGAATATTGCCAACTAACCTATCTAGAAGACTTATGCCAAGTCTACGTGAGCAACAAAGTCTCACTTTTACAAATTATTAAAAATAAACTAAGCCCCTAAAGACTAAGTTCTAATAAGCCTAAGCCTAGTGATATAAACCTAAGCCTATCACATAATATCCATATCACTATCTAATATCATGGATTGTTTTAGATAATGGTTTTATCATCACTAGGGTTTTATGAAAAATATCCATGAGCAAGAAGTAAGAGCATGATGAGGTGGTGCATCGAATTGGTATTGGTGATGAAATTTCTAGTCAAGTGGAGATTTTGAAGGTATGTTGTCCTACTTTACCACTTTTGGGATATTCTCAAGGTCTTCCTGGGGATGCTCTAACCTAGAAGTAGGGTCATTTTTTCCCTTTCAATCCAAGAGCAGGGTCTTTTGTGCATGTTGTGTCTAAATTTTAAAAGAAACTAACTCCTAATATTGGTTTTTTGATCTTATCCCTTATGAGAGGTCTTTAAAAGTGCCCTAGGGCCTAATGGATCTCAATGTTGAAGAAGGTGCTTGTAATCATTGTAAATTTGTTAGGAGCTTGCTTAGACATTGATGCCTTCCAAAAGTGGGCCTCTTCAAAGTGGTATCCTAGAGGTCTAATAGAAATTGTGGCTTTATGTAAGGGTTTCTTATTGGTCAAGATTTTGGAATAAGAAGACATGAAGTGAATTTTGGGGGTCGGTCCCTAGTTTTTTAGGAAAAAATATATATTATTTAGATGATGGGAGCTAGATTTTGGTCATGACATGCAAAATATTAACACAAATCCTCTTTTGGTTAGGCTCTTGGGCCTACTCTTCCAATTATGGCATGAAGATATTCTAAAAGGTATTGCCACATCTATCAAGGAGCTACTTTTAATCAATGCTACTACTAGAGCCAAGTCGTGCATGG
Organism: Wollemia nobilis; assembly: GCA_028583015.1. Taxonomy (NCBI): domain Eukaryota; kingdom Viridiplantae; phylum Streptophyta; class Pinopsida; order Araucariales; family Araucariaceae; genus Wollemia; species Wollemia nobilis. The sequence continues at coordinate 5,111,000 of JAQPPZ010017228.1, forward strand.
TCTATGCTAGGATGTGTGTCAATGTTGACCTTTTGATAGACCTCCTAGACTCAATTGAGATAATATCTGATTATGACTCTCAAAACCAACCCATTGAGTATGAGAATAGTCTAGTGTTCTGCTTAGGTTGTAAAAAAAGTGGTCATGCTCTTAGGGGGTTCCCAAACAAGGATTTGTAGGGTAAGAAATTTTGGGTGGAAAAAAAAGAAAAATATTTTGATAGACCATGAGCTTGCTAGAACTTCATAAGGAATTTATCCCTAGAGACCCTCTGGTGCTCTAGTTTATGATTGTCAACAAAGTGAAGTGGTACCTATGGTAGAAGAAATTGTAGCTCTCCAAAACCTAGTGATTCAAGTATGCCTGAAGTCTGGTCCTAAATATTTATTGTCTAATTCCCTTAAGGATAACACCTTTGAATGCTTAGATTCAATTCTAACCCTTTATATGAAATGAAAGAGCCCCTTATTTTTTGATGGACCCAAGTCTGGTTGCCTTCCAATAGGATTCCCCTCCCTTGTTGGAATTTTGGTTACCCCTAAACAATATTCTCCTTCTAAGGTGATTAATTTTGGTGCAATGGAGCTTGAGTCCCTTAGCAAGATCCTTCTAAGATATTTAAGCCCCCATAAAAAGGCAAAATATCCAGGGGAAGTGGATCTATGACCCCTTGACTTGTGATTAGAAAATAAAAGAAAGGGATTGTGGATGTTGGGGTTAATAAAAATGTTAGAAAACCCTCAAATAAAGACCTAAGGAAGTGCACCATAGAGACATAAATTGCTAATGGTTCCCAAATTATTCTAAAGCTTTAGGGTAGTAATATTCAAATGGAGAATGCTTCCCCTACTTCATACTCAAGGACTCATCTCCTAGATAACTTCGATGGTGGCAAGAAACATTCCAAACCTTGCAAATAAAAATTATTTTATGGAATGTGCGAGGTCTCAATGGTATCACCAAAAAATAGACTCCTCTTTGAGAAAGGACTTTAATTTATTTTGGATAAAGACCTATTTGTGGAAAGAAGAAAACTTTGCTACAAGTCAAGCCCAAGGTTCTACTGGTGGATTGCTTTGTTTATGGAACCCAACAAGAGTTGATGGATTTTTGGTTTCCTCTTCCAACTGAATTGTTAATATTCTTTTTTGTTGTAATTTTTCCAATAGAATATGTATTCTTTCCAACATTTATGTCCCTAACTTTGTGGTTGAAAGAGGTACTCTTCGATAAATTTTAGAACAGATGAGGGTCTCTTTTTCAAATAAGTTTTGGATGCTAGTGGGTGATTTCAATACCCCTTGTACCCCTTAGATAAAATAAATAAATAAATTCTATAATTTCCAAAAGTATGGAGGATTTTTCCAATTTTGTTAACAATTTTGAGTTGCTAGACCTTGAGTTGTGGGGTAGCAAATACACATGGAGCAATAGAAGATCTAGTTATCAGCTAATTTAGATAAGACTTAACATGGTTGTGATCTCAAAGGATGGTTTGTATTTAATATGAAATTCCTCCTTGAGTTCCCTCCTCAAAATAGGGTTGAACCATAACCCCCTTGGTGCTATAAATTATCCTCGACAACTCAAAACTTAAAATAGTCTTCATATTTAAATTTATGTGGAACCATCATCAAGAGATAATTCCCAAAATGGAGGAATGGTGTTCTAAAATATTCTTAGGCCCTTTAGTCTTCCAATTTTCTAAAAAAATTAATTTATAAAAATCAATATTAAAGCATGGAATAAATCTATTCTTGATCACATTTTCAAAAAAGAGAGGATTTGAAATAGCAGTTGAAGGAAATTGAGTTTGTGCAAGAATCAGGCTTGTTTAATAAAGATATCAGAAGGAAAGAAAAATATTTGCTCTCATAATTCCATAATACCTTGATAAGAGAAGAGTCCTTCTAGAGATAGAGATCAAGGGTGCTTTGGCTAGAAAATGGTGATTGTAATACAATTTTTTTATGTCACTTTTCTCAAACACAAAAGTCAACAAAATTAGAGAAACTATCAAAGATGATGGCTCTAGTCTAGTGGACCAAAAATATATCAAGAATGAACCGATCAAATTATTTGAATCTCTACTAGGTTCCAAAATCCAATGTGATTCTATTGTGGAAAGAAGATTGTTGACCAACATCCCCAACCTCATTTTTTAAGAAATGAATTCCATACTAATAGCCCCCTTTGATCTTGATGAAATCAAAGGTGCTATTTTATCTATAGCTGGTGAGAAAGCACCAAATCCAAATGGCTTTCCCTCACTATTAAATCAAAAGTATTAGCACATTATAGGAGGTAATATGTTGAAACAATCTTTGATGTGTAAATATCATATTTCCTACCAAGAGAAGTTAATTCCACGTTCTTGGTCCTCCTTCCCAAGAGTTCTAGAGCTAAGGAGTTCAAGAAATTCAGTCCTATAAGCTTGTGTAATACTATTTACAAAATTTTGGCCAAAGATATGGTTAATAATCTCAAACAGATCCTTCCTAGAATCATTGATTCCAATCAGGGGGATTTGTTATAGGGAGACAAATTTTGGATGGAATCATGGATTCATTCAGTTGATAAAAGTGGTGAGGTTGGTATGTTTCTCAAACTTAACATGTGTAAACCATATGATAGTCTCCCGAGGATTTCTGGAAAATGTGTTGTTTAAATTTGGTTTTCATAATAGATGAATATCTTTGATTAGACAATGCTTCTCTACCTCTATGTTCTCGATCATTGTTAATGGTGATTTTTTAGGGTACTTTAGTAGCTCGAGAGGTATCATGTCAAGATGACCTTTTTTCCCCTTGCTTGTTCATTGTTCTTACTGAAGACCTTGGGAGAGCTCTAAAATATGGAACTATCTCTAAATATATTGAAGGTATTAAGCCAACTAGTTCTCCCATTGAGCCAATTACCCATCAAAAATTTTCTAATGATACTCTCCTTTCTACCTTCTCCTCCATTCCTCAAGCCAAGGAAATCAAAGTAATTTTGAAGGACTATGAGCTAGTTGTTGGGTAATATATTAAATTTTTGAAAAGCAAGTTATTTTTCCTTAATACCCCTCCTAATAGGTAAAGATATATTGCTAGAATATTGGGATGTACCATTGCTAAATTCCCCTCTATTTACTTAGGGTTGCCTTTGTTCAAAGGAAGGATCAAATAAGATCTATGGAATCTACTTTTGGAAAGTCTGCAAAAAAGTTAGTAGTATGGAAGGCAGCACTTCTAAATCAAGAAAAAGGTCTAGCTGGTCAAATCTACCCTTCAAATTTTGTCAATGTACTTTATTTCTATTTTTAAAATCCCTCAAAAAATTGCACAAAATTTAGAATAATTTCAAAAAACCTTTCTTTGGTCAAGAGTAGAGGGTAAAAAGAGATTTCATCTCATTTTTGGGGACCAATTTTAATCCAAGAAAAGTGTAGGTGGCTTTGGATTGAGAAATATTAAACATATGGACAAAGCTTTATAGGAGAAATAGAGTTGAAGACTTGTTTCTCAATTAAATAATGGATGGGTCCAGATTATATTTCTAAATACTTGAATAGGGTTTTAAGCTTCATGGAATATCAAAACCCCCTGCATGGTTTGACCTTTTGGAACAACACTGTTAAAACAAAAAATCTTCTTCAAAAAGGTCTTAAATGGAGATTAGGCAATGGAGAGTGTATTGACTTCTGGGAAGACCCATGGCTTGAGGACGTAACTCTCATGGACATTCCTTCTTTTGCTATCTTAAGGCCTATATTTTCTCAATTTTTTGGTTCTAAAGTGGTAGACTATATTGAAGAAGTCGATGGTATTAATAAATGGAAAGATATTTTAAGGTTTATCCTAGCTCAAGGAGTGGAGATTCCCTTGAAAACACTTGATATTGCATTAAAATCTCAAGTTGTCAAGAACTCTATTTGTGTGGACTCGTTAATCTAAAAAAAGAGGAGAGTGGCACCTTTTGAAGTTTGTCTACTACCTAGATATATATGAGAATACCTATTAGTTCCCTTGTAGTTTAGTTTGGTTCAAGGAACTTACCCCCAAAGTTAATTTTTTTCTTTGGCTTGCCCTCCAAAACAAAATTTTTTCTTTGGAAAATCTTAATAAAAGAGAAATGGCTATTCCTAACCAATGTTACCTATGTGGGGATCATGAGAAAAAGACTCAACATCTCCTTTTAGAATGCTCCTTCTCCTTGGATATCCTTGGGTGTTAGTTAGGTGGTCCCAAATTCTTTTAAAGACTTTTTTTATCATTGGTCCTTTTCTTCCTTCCTTAGCCCCAAATGTTGTATCCTATGGAAGCTCTACCTCCCTCATTTATTTAGGGAGGTTTAAAAAAGAAATTGTAAGGCATTTAAATATCATTCTTCAAACACCTCCTCCATGGGTTTAATAATTCTTAGTGCTCTAATTGAAAAATTCTTAGTTATCTCTTTCCCTCATCTAATGTTCCCCTCTTTTTAAGCTTCTCTCTGCTAGCCTAGGGTTATCAATTAGGGTTATTTGTCCCTCTCATGCTAGCTTGAGTAGGCTAAAAACCAAATGGAGCACTCCCATTTGTGATGAGCCCCAAAAATGCTCATTTTTGTACCACTTTCCTTATAAAATAGTGGCACTTATTTCTATAGATGTATATGTTTATGAAAATTTTATACATGTTTAACAGTTTATTTTACATGTTATTTAATATTTATTTCTGAGTGTATTTTTTGTATATTTTGTAGAAATTGTTGTATTTTAGCATATTTTCATCAAGGTCCCACTTGGACCTGGCACCTTCGATTTCATGAAGGTAAAAAAATTGTACTACACCAGTGTGAAGTGCTAAGTCAGGTGTCTAATTCCCTTTGAAGCACCTGACTTTCATTCGGCGTTTAACTATTGTGCTTCTGCTTCTTGTTAGAAACTGTTGTGGCTGCTCCACAACACACCCCAAAATTGGGGACCCACCTTTTTTGCACACTTTCCAAGAAGGTTGCAGTGGCCCAGATGTTAAAAGAGCAAAGAAAAGCCAAAAATGAAAAGTTGTCGCGATATCGCGACATGTTGCTCCATCGCGGCCAAAAATGAAAAAGTGTCGCGATATCGCGACATGTTGCTCCAGCGCGGTAGAAAAAGAAAAAGTGTCGCGATATCGCGACATGTTTCTCCATCGCGGCTAAAAAGAAAAAGTGTCGTGATATCGCGACATGTTGCTCCATCGCGGCTAAAAAGAAAAAGTGTCGCGATATCGCGACATGTTGCTTTCGCATCAGCGAAAAAGAAAAGTGTCGCGATATCGTGACATGTTGCATTCGACATAGCAAAGAGAAAAGTGTCGCGATATCACGACATGTTGGCGTTTTCGCGATCCATAAGGAAAAGTGTCGCGATATCGCGACATGTTGCGTTTTCACGATTCAAAGTATAGAGAGAAAGAGAAAGTGAAAGATGTCGCGATATCACGACATGTCATGAAATCGCGGTTCACAAAGGAGAGAGAAAGACAAAGTGAAAAATGTCACGATATCGTGACATGTCGTGAAATCACGGTCAAAATAGTCAAACAGAGCAAGATGTCAAAGTTGTCGCGATGTCGCGACATGTGTTTTCGTGATCTAAAGACGAGATGAAGGGCAAACAAGAAAAACATCACGATATCGTGACATGTCGAAGTTTCATGACCTGAAGCAACCAAAGTGGATGTAGAAGAAAAATGTCGCGATATCGCGACATGTCTCATTTTCGCGGTGCATGAAGGCGGACAAGGCTGTTGACAAAAAAACGTCACGATATCATGACATGTCTTGTTTTCACGATACAGGTAGAAGAGCAAAGCTACAGATATAAAAACGTCGTGATATCACGACATGCTATTTTTTGTCATGATTCATGGTGGGCCGTTACAGAATGTGCAGGGAAGTGTTGAACACGTGTCATAGAGGCAGAGGGACTATGATAACATTTTAGGATCGTCAGTTATAGTTCACTGAGGAGTCCAAACATTTCAAACCAAGCAAAGGAAAAAGGGGGGGGGGGGCGGAAAAGGGGGGGGGAGGGGGGGGGGGGGGGGGGGGGGGCCCCGGGACTTTTTTTTCCCCTTTCTATTTTTAGGCTTATAGGTGAAGTTTAATGCAAGTTCTCTTGGTTGCTTCATGCGAATGTCTAAATCTGAAAACCATAGTTAAAACCCCAGAAACCAGCACCTAGCTTATCTGGATTGTGCGAGTTTTGCAGGTTCAATAGGTTAGGTTGTATGCAGAAAACCTCATTATCTTCGGTTTTGTCAAATAGGATCGTAGCACTCTGAATGTACTTTAGTTTTAGTTTCTTTGTATTTTATTTTCACTTCTTTTATTCTCTGCATTTTTATTTTCCCGAAAATCTAACTTTAGTCGAATTTACAATCATTGAAATAAAATACTTGAAAATCTACCGAAATCGAAAATAAAATAATTTCATCATTAAGATTAATTCACATTGAGTTCATTCTGATTAAATGAACAATCATTACAATTTCAAAATAAAATAAACCACAGTGCCCCTTGTTTACAATTACTTGCAACCACTAAGGTGTTCCGAGCATTCAAACTGGACATTATTATTCATACAAAATGCTAACATAGCGGAGACCTTGGAGAAATTGTTTATTAAATTTCTTTGCAAGAGAGGATTTGGAACTCGAATCCTATCGGAGAGTGTGTTTTCACAATCGGGTGAAAATACCACTCAACAGATTGGCGCTAGAAGGAGGGCATGAATAGGTTTATTTAGTGTGATTTAAATGCTATAGGGATTTAAATTTTGAATATTTCATGCCCTATTGGTTATTATCTTTAGCCCTCTTTTAACAATACAACCTTGTAGTGTTAAAAGGAGGACATGAATTGCTATGCATTGTTCTAACGTTTTTTGATTGTTCATACAGGAATAATGTGTTTTGATTTGATTCTAAAAAAAAAAAAAATTCTTGACTAACGAGGTTGTCTCCATGCAATTACTTTCATTTGATTTTAATGGATACATCTCTTGGTTGGTGCTAACATGATTATTCATACGTTACATGTTTGATATTTGCTAGTCATTTCAAGGTTTCCTTCTTTCATGACTAACAAATTGGTTTTGAAATTATTCTTTGGGTTTCATTAATGGCTACAACTGCAGGAACGTGGTATGGGATACATGCTAATCCGTTGAACATTAGTGGAGATTTTCATGATTTACCCAAGAACGTAGAAAAACATTTGCCCAAGTTTAAACACAATGGTCCAACATTAGCCGAGGAACATATTCAAGCCTATGTGGATATCCTAGTTAGATGGAATGTCGAACATGAGGATGTGGCATGTAGAATGTTTCCTGGAACCCTAGATGAGGTGGCATATGATTGGTACATCAATTTACCCACTGGTTCTATTACATCTTGGACTCAATTGAAAGATGAGTTTATCAATCAATTTAGGTTACTCATTGATCCTCTCACGATATATCAACAATTTACTTCTTGCAAAAGAGAACCTAATGAGCCAGTGAGAAATTTCAACTTGAGGTTTCGAAAGCTTTATGCGAGACTAATTTCTCCCTATACTATTGAGGAAAGTGGTGCTCTTCAAATATACTTTCGAGCATTGGACCCATTGTTTGCCATATTTGTTAGGATGAATCCCTTGGTTACTGATCTTGCATCGGCCTACACAGAAGCTATGATTGTAGATCAACAATTGAGGCCACAAGGTTATGGAATGGAGCAATCAACTATGGTAGGACAACTAGGGGCTTGCAATCAAACCTCGATGGTAAATCAAGCGTGGGCACAACAAAATTTGATATCAAATGTTTTTCCCTACAATCAACTTTATCCTACCATACCAACTTATGCTCCCACATGTGCTTATACAAGTACTTCCATCCATCCAACTATACCTCAATTAGAGAATCATTTGGTCACTCATGGAACTATTGCAACAAATGTTCAAGCTTTGTCCGTGGATATCAATCCAACTAATCCTACTACTTCTACCACTCAACCTAAAGAGTTCGTATCGAAAGTAAAAGAGCAAAAGAAAGTGGTTAAGAAGGTATGTAGGCATATTCCACCACAAAAAAGAGCGCATCAATGTATGCATCCAAATTATCCGAGGAAGAAAATTCATAATGCCGATCTTAATGATGTTTCATGTTATGCTTCTTCAAGTGATACAAGAGATTTTGAGATGACTCACGTTGAAGTAAATACCTATTCGAAAAGTCTTGAAGAGCATGAAGTTTTTGGAGAAGAAATTCTATGGATGGGTAACAAGAAGTTGGAATCAAATGATCACCATCTTGTTTTGGAAAAGAAATATCCAGAATCATTACCCGAAAAGGAGGATTTGGATGAACAAACTTATGTGGATATGATTTGGTCAGATGTACTTGGAAAGGATTGGAGCAACTATATGACATAGAATTCAAAAATTGATCCCATTATAGAAGATCCTAAGCCATCACAAGTGGTTGAAAATGAATTTGAAAGAAAATCAACAAATGAAGTTGAAGACATAATCGAATTTCACCACTTGTTCTCGAAGGACACTTTGGATGATGTTCTCGAAAGTGATGACCAAGAGGATCCACACCTTCCAAATTGTGATAAAATTGAATCATGGGTTACAAATTTGGATTATGATAGCTTTACCAATTTGAATTCAAGAGATAACCCACTTTTGGAAATAATTGAACCATCTAAGGAAGGTGAAGATGAATGGGATGAGAAACATGTTGATGAATCAGAATATGAAGAAGTACTTGAGCATCACAACTTGAACTTGGAGGATGATTACTATGATTCGTGGAAGAAATGGGAAGAATATTATCAATCTGAATCTTCTAACAAACTTATTGCGTCAAACAATATGCAGGATAACTCAATTGCTTCCTCGCATGAGGATACTATGAATCCTGTACAATTTGAGAAAGTTTTGGAAGAGGAATTTGAATCTCATCAAATTTTGGAACATGATAAGGATTCTACGACCATGAACCAAGAAAGAGAGTCACTTGCTTTAGATCCCTTTGAAGGAAAAGAAATCAAAAATCTTGATCCACGTACTTGCGCTACGATGATTATGCCATTTCAAAAAGAGAAAATTACAAAACCTGAACCATTTGGGTTTGATATCACTGATGATCCAATTGAAAATCTCACGTTACCCAAGACAACCCAAGTGACTGATCACGAAAAGGCGTTAGATAGACAAGACTTATGGTTTGAAAGGGATGGACATATTTTCAATTGGGTACCTAAGTTTGGTGCCTTTGATAAACAGGTCATTGAGAAAGAACAAGTGTTGCGTGATGATGAAGGTCATGAGAGAAAAAAAGAATTTTCAAATCCTTTTCAGGTAAGGTCAAATGAAAGCATGCCAAAGGTAAAATCTCATATTTTTGGTTTCACCATGCAGAATTCGAAGGGAGGTTTGCCTAATGAATGGTTTGATTCAAATATCATTAATGTTATGGCTTTATTGAAGGAAAACGAAAGCTTATTTTTACACCGTGAATCAAAATGCGGAATGAACATCTTAGAGAATAGACATAAAGGAATTGAATATCAATCATTGTCTAATCAATTGGAAAATTTGAAACTCCACCATAGGATTGTTAACGAAACTAAATCAAATTGGTATGGTGAGAGGGGCAAGTGGATATTTGTTTCTTTGTTTGGGTTGATCTTGTTTTTGTTGGATTCCTGCAAAACTGGATATGCGTATCACGTCATATATCTTTTAAAGAATTCTAATCAGGTTTGGGATCCGGGAAAATGATAATCCAAATTTGTTTTGTTTTTGTACATTTGTATATACTTTTGGTTTTCGTGTTTTAGTTTTAGATTAGATCTCAGTTTGGTTTTAAGTTTTGTGTGTTGGTCCTCTGGACATGTTTGGTTTGTTTAAAAAAAAAAAAAAAAGGAGAATAAATGGAGATGTCAACTTATGCCTAAGATCAGGAGAATATGAAACATTGGAATCGTGTTGTAGAAAGCTCCGCAAGTAACACAAACATTTTAAATAATATCGTTTGAAACTTGTGATGCATGAAATTGTCAGTTTTTACAAATTATGGCAATACTTTATCCGCAATTCAAAAAGGCAATGCATTCATATTATATCCCACTTTGCATATACATGCCATCTTAGTTGCATATACATTTCAAATACAATCATTAAAAATATGTCAAATCCTCTTAGGGTTATTCTATAACATAAAAAAAAAAATCCTAAGGTTGGGAACTGATGCCCGAACTCTCTTGAACTAAGCACGTTCTATGCACATTAAAGAGGATCTTGAGCAAAATGATCAAAACCATACTTGGGAGAAAAGGTCAGGCGAAAGGAATATTTCGGGTCTATCCTATCATGCAACATGATCCTTAAAACAGTGGTTTTTACCACTTCCATAAAGCTTAAAGCCTAAAATAGAGTAGTAAGGATAGGGTTAAATCCTCATCAAACTTAGGTTGAGGATCCAACTCCCCAAAGCTCTGATTTGACCTACATGGAGTAGTAAGGATAGGGCATAATTCTCATCTCGCTTAGGTTGAGAATCCGATTCCCCAAAGCTTCTATGTTTCCCATGTCATCATAAATCTTGGATTGAAAGGATCGTACTACATGTCCCTCGCAAGGATGGGTAGTCATCCCCAAGGTCCAAGAAACAAAAATTAATTAATATTTCCTATTTCATCTTAATATTGGATTGGAAGGATCGTACTACATGTCCCTCGCAAGGATGGGTAGTCATCCCAAAGGTCCAAGAAATAAAAAAAATGAAGCTAAAATCATGGATTATGGGGTTAATCTCCATCGGGGCTATAGACGCCTGGCAGTGGAGTATGCTCATGCGTGGCAGCATGTCTTGTCTAAAAGCAAGACCACTGACTGCTCAAACGGATAGACTAGCCTGACAATTTCATCCATAACTGGTTAAATCATTTTGCTCAAAGTGAGGTAATGAATTCCAAATCAGAGTAGTAAGGATAGGGTTAAATTCCCATCTCGCTTAGGTTGGGAATCCGATTCCCCAAAACTCTGATTTCACTTTCACTTGCACATGGGTTCAAGATAGTAGTGACTCATAACCAACTTTGGGATCTAATAAATCAATTCATTATACATATAGTTGATCCTAAGAGGGTTTGATAATTTTAAATGTTTGTATATGATATTAGAAGGTTTAAAGCTTTTATAAAGAGATAGTTATATCTCTAAGCCCATTTATTAGGCTGCTTAAATCTTTCACAACCTCACATATGCATTCAATGGAATGTGGATCAATTTCAAACAATAGAAAATGGAACACATTGCACACACCGAGCTGATACTTAATGATTCTAATGTTTCATGTATTTCTGATCTATCGGCATTTGTTTATATTTCTTATGTGCTAACGCCTGTTTTCGAGTTTGTATTATTTCAGGTTAGGTTCTCACCAAAATGCTCAAGAGCATTTGCCAACAGAGTCACCATTTGTTGTGGCTGCTCCACAACACACCCCAAAATTGGGGACCCACCTTTTTTACATGCTTTCCAAGAAAATTGCAATGGCCCAGATGCTAAAGATCAAAGAAAAAGCAAAAATGAAAAGTTGTCGCGATATCGTGACATGTTGCTCCATCGCGGCCAAAAATGAAAAAGTGTCGCGATATCGCGACATGTTGCTCCAACGCGGTAGAAAAAGAAAAAGTGTCGCGATATCGCGACATGTTGCTCCATCGCGGCTAAAAATGAAAAAGTGTCGCGATATCGCGACATGTTGCTCCATCGCGGCTAAAAAGAAAAAGTGTCGCGATATCGCGACATGTTGCTCCATCGCGGTAGAAAAAAGAAAAGTGTCGCGATATCGTGACATGTTGCTTTCAAAGAAAAAAAAAAGTGTCGCGATATCGTGACATGTTGCATTATCGCGATCATAAGGAAAAGTGTCGCGATATCGTGACATGTTGCATTTTCACGATTGAAAGAAAAAAAATGTCACGATATCGCGACATGTCGTAATCCTTCAGGAGAGAGAAAGAAAGTGTGATATCGCGACATGTCTGAAATTTCACAGAGGAGAGAGAAAGACAAAGTGAAAATGTCATGATATCATGACATGTCATGAAATCACGGTCAAATCAAACAGAGCAAGATGTCAAAGTTGTCACGATATCGCGACATGTGCTTTTCACGATCTAAAACGAGATGAAGGCAAACAAGAAAACGTCGCGATATCACAGCATCGCCGAGAAGAAAAATGTGCTGATATCCGGACATGTCTCATTTCCAAAGACAAGAAAAAAAGCGGATACACACCAAAAAAAAGATATCGTGACATGTCTTGTTTTCGCGATACAGGTAGAAGAGCAAAGCTACAGATATAAAAATGTCACGATATCGTGACATGCTATTTTTTGTCATGATTCATGGCAGGCCATTATAGAATGTGCAAGGAAGTGTTGAACACGTGTCATAGAGGCAGAGGGACTATGATAACGTTTTAGGATCGTCAGTTACAGTTCACTGAGGAGTCCAAACATTTCAAACCCGAGCAAAAAGCCAAAATAGCAAAGAGGCGGGAAGATGAAACGAAGCGATTCGGGAGATGAAGCGAAGCATCATAGGGAAACAGAGAACCATAAAAAAGTTTAAAAGCGAAGCAAGGAGATACAGGGTCGAAACCGCTACGAGAGAGTTGCAGAGTTGAAGGTGATAGGCCATTCTGGGCCTGCTTTAGGAGCATTTTCCTTCACTTTGTTCTGGTTTTGATAAAATTGGAAGCATTCTGTCATTGTAAACTGATACATTATTTTTAATACAAAAATTACAGAGAGTTGCATCTCATTGGCAAGAAAGAAGGAGTTATTTTCTGCATGCAAGATTTAATGTTTATTTTTCCCCTTTCAGATTTTTAGGCTTATAGGTGAAGTTTAATGCAAGTTCTCTTGGTTGCTTCATGCGAATGTCTAAATCTGAAAACCATAGTTAAAACCCCAGAAACTAGCACCTAGCTTATCTGGATTGTGCGAGTTTTGCAGGTTCAATAGGTTAGGTTGTATGCAGAAAACCTCATTATCTTCGGTTTTGTCAAATAGGATCGTAGCACTCTGAATGTACTTTAGTTTTAGTTTCTTTGTATTTTATTTTCACTTCTTTTATTCTCTGCATTTTTATTTTCTCGAAAATCTAACTTTAGTCGAATTTATAGTCATTGAAATAAAATACTTGAAAATCTACCGAAATCGAAAATAAAATAATTTCATCATTAAGATTAATTCACATTGAGTTCATTCTGATTAAATGAACAATCATTACAATTTCAAAATAAAATAAACCACAGTGCCCCTTGTTTACAGTTACTTGCAACCACTAAGGTGTTCCGAGCATTCAAATTGAACATTATTATTCATACAAAATGCTAACATAGCGGAGACCTTGGAGAAATTGTTTATTAAATTTCTTTGCAAGAGAGGATTTGGAACTCGAATCCTATCGGAGAGTGTGTTTTCACAATCGGGTGAAAATACCACTCAACAGAAACCTAACTTTCGTGCTGGCACCTACATCCCGAATTCTATCGACAAGGTGTCTGCTTATCGACTTCTATAGACACAATGCTTGATTCCCATTTAATATGAATTCTAGCACGACTTTGTGATCGACAAAATAGAACAAGATTTTAGCGAGGAGCATAGATGGAATTTGAAGCAGATCAAGCAACATGAAACAAACAATACATAGGTGTTTTTCCTTTGATCATGTCATATGAACCAAGCATTTCCTTACTTTCATTCCAAAAAGAGGATACAAAAGAAAGAGCCCCTTTTACAATTTCAAAATTTCCCTCAAATACCCTGTTTTCCCCTTTCCCACCTAAAACAATGCATTTGAAATTTGAATTTCGAAGGCAAACCTCCCAAGGTCATAACTTCGCACTCGTTGCTTCGATTTACTGGCATGAAATCTTTTCGGAAAGGGCACGAGACAAACTAAATGGGACAAGACTTTGCTAAGTCCTGCATCTATTAAAATCCTCAAATTCGTCATCTAAGACCCTCAAAATTCACCTGCAAGTTTTGTTATCTAGATTTTCACTATTTTTGGCAGGGTTTTGCCATAAAACGTACATATCTCTCAAACCATTTAGGGTATTGGGGTGAATTTTTCTCCAATGGCTCTAATTTTCTATCCCCTAGACATCTAAATACACTTAGCAAATAATTACATCAAATATAAATTTTGGGTGATGCAAGATCACTCTTACACTACTAGATGCTCCTACATCAGAATTTCAGCATTGTATCCGAGCAAGGGACAATGTCAAAGATGATTAACAATCTATTTTTTGGCTACTACATAAATATATATGTAAATCGAGAAAAACCAATATCAGACGTATTTTGATAAAAAAAAATATGCCTTGATATTTTCTTGATACTTTATATTCATGCATGTAGTTATATAGTAAAATAAAACTTTGATTTGTTTCTATTTTGTAACAAGGTGTGGTCACATATATTATAAAAATGTAGGCCACCCCTAAAAATGTGATCCTGGATTTCCCCTGTATATTTTCTTCTACGAGTTTTAATAAATATTTTTTTGAGTAATTTTTGGTTAAATTGTCTAAGCGTCCAGTGAAGATTTAACACAGGTAAAACCTACTAGAAGCATGGGCCCACTCTCAATAGAGTTCTTCGCTTAACTTTCCCCTATTTTTTGTTAATTTATTTTCTGTAGATTAATTTATTTTCCTCTATTTTTTATAATTTTCAACAAAGTACCATTTTAATTTATGTGTGCATTTTAGTCCTATTTTCATAGACGTAGGATAGATTATTGGTTTGGAAATTAGAATCAGAACATCAACGAACACCAACACCCTCCAATCCATAAATTTGAGGGACTCATACCTAAAGGAGAAATTATAAGCATATATTGTACATGGATGCTCACAAGTCTACGAGCTACCCCAGGTTGACAAATTAAATGAGGAAATAATTTGAACGTAGAAAATTCACTAATGTTTTGCCCAACATTTTGGAACTATTTTTGGGGAGTAGCCATTGTAATTTCCAGTTTTTAAGGAAGCATAGTAGTAGTAGTTTAGACTGCTTTCTCTAGAAAATTCATCTGAAACTTTGTATGAGTCCACCTAAGAATAGAGGACCGAATGGCCATTTTTTCAAAAACAAAGTTGTTTCTCAAAATCCTTTTGCTTCAGTAAAATCAATGGGAAGCCATCCACATCTCTGTGGAAGTTCCATTGCTACATAAGCCCAGTCCCTTTGGGATAGTTAGTGGTGGTGAAAGAGAAACTTAGAACCTGGTTTTATCTTATTTGAACTCAGAGTCTGACAGTCCTTAGATCGTTCTATACAAAAGATGTTTCACATCTGCCATGAAGGTGTATAAGTCCATGGTTGTAAACCTTGGATTAGTAAGGTTTACTTATGTAATTTTAATTAAAGAGAAACCTTTGATTTATATAAATTATATTATGGGACTTCAATTGAAATAAGACCTTTGATTTATATAAATTATATTATGGGACTTCAATTGAAATAAGACCTTTGATTTGTATAAATTATATTATGGGACTTTAATTGAAATGAAAACCTTTGATAAATGTTGATTATCTTAGGATATTTAATTAAAGAGAAACCTTTGATAAATGTTGATTATCTTAGGAGATTTAATTAAAGAGAAACCTTTGATAAATGTTGATTATCTTAGGAGATTTAATTAAAGAGAAACCTTTGATAAATGTTGATTATCTTAGGAGATTTAATTAAAGAGAAACCTTTGATAAATGTTGATTATCTTAGGAGATTTAATTAAAGAGAAACCTTTGATAAATGTTGATTATATTAGGAGATTTAATTAAAGAGAAACCTTTGATAAATGTTGATTATCTTAGGAGATTTTGAAGAACATGTGCTTATACTGAGAGGGGGGTGAACAGTATAACATAAAAATTTTCCCCAAATAGTAGCATCATCATTAATAAAATAGTAAACATCACGCAAAGCATCACACACATGAGAGACATCATTTTTAACGTGGTTCACCCAATGTGGGCTACCTCCATAGAAAAATATTTCTTCTAAATATTTCTCAAATAATCTCTTGGGAATCCTTCCCAATTACAATGTTTATGGACCTCTGTCCAAAGGAGATGTTGATCCCCTAATCTCAAGTTCATGGATCTCTTCCACAGGAGAACTCTTTCCCCTTCTGCTCTGGCTAGTGATCTTCTAGAAGACTTTGTCTCTCTGTTGCACTGATTGGTGGATCTCTCTCCACTTGAAGACTCCTCACTCAGATCTGTCTTCAATTGTCCTGGCTGTTGGATCTCTATCCACTGAGACTTTGTCCTCTATACTCTGTCACCTCCAAAGCTCTGTCAAATAGGTTCACTCAGAACCTTCTCAAATCTGCTCAATAGGCTCACTCAGAACCTGTCCAAATCTTCTCAATAGGTCCACACAGAACCTGCTCAAATCTGCTCAACAAGCTCACACAGAACTTGTCCAATCTCATAGAATCACAAAGAGAATTGTTAGAGACTCAATGTGTTCTATACTCAAATCCAATCTCAACTCAATTCAGAATATAGAATAGTTTGTTTCATGGAACTTGAACAACCACATGCATCCACTTGACTAGGCTCAATCAACTCAACTCAACCAATCACCTTAATGAACAACCCTTTCTCACAAACCCTAGTCCAAGCATGTATCAACCAACTCAAAATGTTTCCAACAATGCTCAACAACAAATCTCACATAACAATGATACTCATGTTCTTTTCTAACTCAAGTTCAAGTTCTTTGCACAATCAATGGGCTTCAACAACAATGCTTATAAAACAAGGTTTAATAACAACTCTCAATTCAGAAAACCTTGAAGCATTAACTCAACCACTTTCGAAAAGGAAACCACAATCAATCCTTTTCACTCCAATGATATTTTCAGAAATCAACCACCCAAATCAATCAATAGGAGAATGTGCCCATACCTTTTATGAATATGAAGAAGCCTCTTTGGAAATCTGCCACAATCACAATATTCTCTTGCCAAACTTCATGAGGGTTAGGAGAAATTACAAAACAAATATCATAACCTTTTACACCTTATTTCTCCTAGTCAAAAATCACATCCACCACTAGAAAATAATTAAAAATAATTATTTCCTTAATTAATTAAGCATAGCATGAATATCACCACAACCATTTACCATTCCCTTATTTCTCCTAAAAATCACTTTGCACTAATGCACAACTCACTAAGCTCCTTAATGCAAAAATTCCCACATCAAATAGTGCAAAATATAAACCACAACTCATAAATCACATCACCATAGTATACCCTCAATAATGGTGCTTGAAACCTTAGCTTTGACAAATTAAAACATTAATTATTCATTCTCCAAAAATTGCGATGATAGGCATACCTTAGAAAATAAAATATTTTTTGGCTCCGAAGAATGCGACGACAACAAACCATGCAAAAACGGGTTTCGGGTGACTCGAACCCAAGACCTGCAATGAGTGCGCCTTTGCACTCCCTTCGCCCACCAAGTGGGCTAAGCTTCCCACGTGGAAGCTATTCCACCTTGTGCTCCTTATGCTTCTTCTTTTCGCCCATGAGCTTTTAAACAACGAACAATGCTTCAACCAATACAATGCTAAAATGATGCTCGTGGGAATCGAACTCACGACCTCCGTGCTATCAACACCTTTGCACAATCCAAGCTGCCACTAGGCCATGCTGCCCAATGTGATTTGGGAAGTGGTCATTGTCTGCTTTTAACCATTCGCTGCATCACATAAAACAAAACACAAGCTCTTTCCTTCGCATATACCACGCAAGATTATCAACGAGCAAGGATAATCGATTTAAAAACTTGGTGGCATATTTATATGCCTTTCCCTTCACTTGGAAACATCGGCGCTTTTAAAACTACCCTCATGACATCGACGGACATGGCGGAAAACTTTTTATTTAATTTTAAAATTTAAATTTAAATTTTAAATAAATTAAAATTTAAACTAAACCTTTAAAATTAAATTTCTCCATCACCGGGGCACCTTTTTTGATGAAACGAAAAGCCAACTTGGGTTTTAAGAAAAACCCATTTCAAATATACCATCCATGGTTTTAAATAAAACCTTTTATTTTGCCTACCTTGGTTTTGATAAAAACCCTTCCTTGCACTTTCACAAAACATAGTGCATACCATCATAGATCCTTTTGACATCAAATAACCTTTTGACATCAATGACAACATTTTAGCTTAGGGACTCAAAATGTCCAACAATCTCCCCCTTTGTCATTGATGGCAACCCATATTCATTTTACTGAAACCTGATCTTCTTTTCTGCTCCCCCTAGGACTTTGCTCCCGGGACTTTGCTCCCCCTGGCTCAATGCTCTCTCAAATATCAAATCTCTCCCCATATCAAAACTCTCCCCAATATACACAAATCTCTCCCCCTTTGACATCAATGGCAAAGGGTCACCTTTGGGGCTCGGGGCTAAGAATGAGCCTCTTAGCTTAGCCCCTCCCCCACCTCCACATGAGGTGGTTAATTCTGGGGTGGGAGTCTCACTCCCAATTTTCCTCGGAGATACTCAAAAATTTCCTTTGAGAGTGGCTTAGTAAAAATATCTGCTATCTGTTCCTTTGTAGTGACATACTCCAATATGACCTATTTATTTGACACCTGTTCTCTCAAAAAATGATACTTAATCGGAATATGCTTTGTCTTGGAGTGCATTACCAGATTTTTTGAGATACTTATGGCACTAGTATTATCACATAGTATAGGAATGGGCTGATCATGCTTTATCCTGAAGTCTTCTAAAGTTCTCTTCATCCATAATACCTATGTACAACTGGCTACTACTGCAATATATTCTGCCTCTACTGTAGATAGTGATATTGAAACCTGCTTCTTACTTAACCAGGAGACTAAACTCTCTCCAAGAAAGAAAGCTCCTCCACTTGTGCTTTTTCTATCATCAATGCTACCGGCCCAATCTGCATCTGTATATGTTGTGAGTGTGAAACTGTCACTTTTGGGATACCAAAGCCCAAAATCCATAGTTCCTTTTAGATACCTGAAAATTCTTTTTACTGCTGCCACATGTGTTTCCTTAGGTGCTGCTTGAAATCTTGCCACTAATCCCATTGATTGTACTATGTCTGGTCTTGTAGCTGTGACATATAATAAGCTACCAATCATGGATCTGTATAGTCTCTGATCTACCTCTGGAGATTCATCATCCTTACTCAACTTGCACCCTGTGACCATAGGAGTACTTACTGGTTTGCAATCTTCTAACCTGAATTTCTTCAACATCTCCTTGATGTACTTGGCTTGAGAAAGAAACACTCCCTTTCCTGATTGTGAGATATGAAGACCAAGAAAGAAGGATAATTCACCAAGCATAGACATCTCAAATTCATTTTGCATATTCCTAGCGAATTCTTTGCACATCTTGTCATTGTTTCCCCCAAAAATTATGTCATCAACATAAACAACCACTATTAGAAGATCATTTCCTTCATTTTTGATATACAAATTACTATCTGCTATTCCTTTCCTAAATCCCTGTTCCTGTAGATACTTATCCAATCTTGAGTACCATGCTCTGGGAGCCTACTTTAAACCATACAATGCCTTTTTCAATCTGCATACCTGATCTGGTGTATCTGCTAGTATGAATCCCTCTGGTTGTTCAATGTAGACCTCTTCTTCTAACACCCCATTTAGAAAAGCTGACTTGACATCCATCTGATATACCTTGAAGTTCTTGAAACTTGTGAAAGCTAAAAATATCCTTATAGCTTCAAGTCGTGCAACTGGAGCAAAATTTTCATCAAAGTCAATTCCTTCTACTTGTGCATAACCTTTGCATACTAACCTTGCTTTGTTTCTGACCACTTGTCCATCTTCATTCAACTTATTTCTAAAAACCCATTTTGTGCCAATCACATTTTTGTCCTTTGGTCATGGAACAAGCTCCCAAGTTTTTCTTTTCTCTATCTGATCCAATTCCTCATTCATTGCTTCAACCCAAAATTCATCTTCACTAGCCTGAGTGAAATATTTTGGCTCAATCTTAGATAGCAAAGAAAAATTTGCTTGTTGAAATGGTTTTATTATTCTTCTCCTTGTCTGTCTTTCATCTGGATTTCCAATGATCTGATATTTTGGGTGATGTTTTTGTACATACCTGGAAGGAGTCTTAGGAAGAAGCCTTTGTATTTCTTCTTCATCATTGTTTGATTCTTCACAAAATTCTTCTTGACAACCTCCATCTTCTTGGCATACTGTTTGCTGAATTTGCTCTCTGGAATCTATCTTCTCATCAACTGTTACATTCATACTTTCCACCATAGTACGTGTTCTTTTGTTGTAACATCTGTAAGCCTTGATTTTTGTGGAATAACCAAGAAAAATTCCCTCATCACATCTTGGATCAAATTTACCCAAATTCTGATCTTCTCGTCTTATGTAACATTTACTTCCAAAGATCTTGAAATGTTTTATAGTAGCAGGTCTTCCTTTCCAAAGCTCATAAGGAGTCTTGTGATGATTTACCCTTAGTTGAGCCCTAGTAATTATGTACACAGTTGTAGCTACTGCTTCTTTCCAAAACCCATCTGACAACTTAGATTCATTTAACATAGCTCTAGCCATGTTTTCAACAGTCATGTTCTTCCTTTCAACTACTCCATTTTGTTGGGGAGTTCTTGCTGCTGAGTATTCTCTCTTGATTCCATGTTGTTCACAATATTCCACAAACTCATCTGAAGTAAACTCTCCTCCTCTATCAGATCGTAGACACTTAATCCTTTTGCCTATTTCATTTTCAACCAACTTCTTGAATGCTTTAAATTTTTTGAAGGCCTCTGACTTCTCTCTTAGGAAAGTTACCCAAACCATTCTAGAATAATCATCTACAAACAACATGAAGTAACTCTCACCCTGAATACTTTACATTCTGGTAGGACCACACAAATCAGTATGTATTAAACTCAAAGGCTCAGATGACATATAGCCTTTTGGTTTGTAAGTTGTCCTAGTTTGCTTTCCATGTTGACAAGGTGCACAAATTGTGTTTTGAGGTCTTCTTATTTTGGGTAAATCTCTAACTGCCTATTTATTGCTTATGCTGACTATGTTGTCAAAATTCAAATGACCCAATATTCTATGCCACAACCAGCTCTCATCTTCTTGTGATAGAAAACATTTTTCCCCTTTGATCTCATTGAGCATGTATAAGTTGTTTGGGGTTCTTCTTGCATTTGCAATGATTCTTCCTGTTTCTATTTTCCTTATCTCACATCTATCTGGATGGAAGGTAACCATATATCCTTGATCGCAAAGTTGACTTATACTCAGTAGATTGTGTTTTAACCCTTTGACATACAACACATTTTTGGTTTTTGTTTTTCCATTGTCTAGACTTAGAGTGCCTTTCCCAACAATCCTAGCTGATCCATTATCACCAAAACTTACTGATCCTCTATTTGTTTCCTTTAGGATAATGAACTTGTCTTTGTCTCCTGTCATGTGACTAGAGCAACCACTATCCAGATACCATTGTTCTTATTTATTTTGGGCATGTAGGGTTGTTTGTACTAACATAGATTTGGCCCTAACATTCTTTCTTTCATCCTTCCTAGTTGTTGGAATTATTTTTCCAGACTCAAGAAATATCATTTTACACCATCTAGCCTTGTGCCCAAAATTATTGCATTTGTAACATATAACATCATCATCCATGAGAGGTGCAAAGGAATTGAAATTTATGTTGGAAATTTGAGGTAATTTGAGGTATTTTATGTTTTCATTGATGTCACATGGATCGCATTGAGTTTTGGTGGCCAAAAAATCAAAAAAGCATTTATGATATTTTGGAAAACAGCTATTAAAGGGAAACCACGACAAAAAAAAGTTTTATTTAAAACCATGGATGGTAGATTTGAAATGGGTTTTTCTTAAACCGTCATCAAAAAAGGTGCCCCGTGAAGAAGAAAATAATTTTAAATATTTAAGTTTAAATTTTAATCATTTAAAATTTAAATTTAAATTTAAAAAAAAAAATTAAAGCCAACCAAAAAGGAGAAGGAAAAAAAAAGTAAGCCACGCAAAATAAAAATGTGTGCATATATAAATATGCCACTAAACTTTTTGTTTTCCCCAAGTCCTCGACGAAGATAATTCGTTCGAAGCGCTAAGGGAGCAAAAGTGTCGTATTCGTTTGAAAACCATTGAAGAAAAGAGGGAACAAAGGTAAGGGAGGTTCCTACCCAACATAGGCGCGGCCAGAGGCAAAAGGAAGGCAGAAGGAGATCCGAAATTCGAACCCCGACGCTTTTGCAAGGTAAAAGGAGAACCTTTGGCACGTGGTTTTTAAGAGCAAGTTCAAAGGAAGCAAGAAGGATGTCTTGCGCTCTTGGTTTCTATGTGATTGGTTGGCTCACGTGGTTGTTGGCATTGCGGGTTTGAGTGGTGCAGGGGCAATGACATAGATCGAACCCGAGGTTAAAGGCAAGTTATTAATTTTTCCAAATATATTTATCTAAGCCCCTAGGAGAGATAAGTTGTGGTGCATGTTGTGAAAAGGAAATATTCATTTCCTTTTAGAATTATATCATATTATAAATTGTTGGAAATCTTATTCGAGGGCATTATTAACAATCTAAAGGAAGAAATAAGCTATGTGTAAAGAGATATTTCTGATTTTGTAAAGAGGTTTCAAAAGTAAGTTTCCTTGTTCTTTCAAGAGGACTAATCTTCCATGAGGTGACAAGGTATGCAATATGTAATTTATTTTAAGGTATAAGTGGTTTTGGAGTGATAAGTTATGCAATATTTGATTATTTATTTATGTACAAGTGGTTTTAGGAGAATAAGAAGTTGTAAAAAATACTTGATTATTAATGAGAAGTAGAGATTTGATTGTTTTGGATCTACTAACCCTGGAATATGGAAAGAAAGTTAGAGGAAGAAAACTTATTGCCAAAAAAAACCACATATGTTTATGTGGTTTATTTCTAAATATCATTGGATTAAAAGATTATGTGTTCCTCAAAGGGTAAGGAATGCTCAAGTTTTAACGGAGTTGTATTAAACCTTGTTTTATAACAAGGTTAATCCAGGTTTGAAAGAATTAGAAAAAACAAGTATCATTGTAGGAGATGTGTACATTGTTGAAACATTTAGTTGGTTATACATACTTGACTAGGTAGAAAAGTTCCCTTGATATTGGTTGAGTTGAGTTATAGTCTAGTAAGGATTGTGAAGTCAATCCAAAAACAATGATGATTGAGAGAAAAAAGACACAACAAACATAGAGCACAACAACCATAGTTAGTTGGTATTAATTACCAAACAAAAATCCAACAATTTATACTTCTATAGTTGATTTGATAGTAGTATTTAACAGATCATGTTACCATTGAAGAGACATTTCATCATTTTGAGTTCACTTGAGCTTTCCATAAGTTGTGATAATTGATACTATTTACATGTGGAAATAAACTGAACTGAAAAAAGGAAAAAAAAAAAAAAAGGAAAGACAACAACGAAAAGGAACAAAAAAAACAAAAAAAAAGACAAACAAAAAAAAAAGGGGGAAAAGAAAAGAGAGGGACGGGAGGAAATGAATTGGAAGAAAAAGAAATATGGTCTTATACCCATAATTGTAATTTATATTGTATCTTGCATGATGAGTACAATGTGTAGCTATATGACCATATTTATTGCAAGAAAAACAATGACCATGAAATAAATTATGTAACCTGTTTGGAGGTCTTGGATATTATGAAGAAGTTATCCTCTTCTTGTGATTAACCTTTATCCAGGGTTCCTCTTTGCTTTCTTCCTCTCTAATGTCCTTTGCTTGCTTTTCTTTGTTTGAAGTTTCTGCCCTTTGGAAGCTTGATTCCTCTTTTTGTTTCTCATATTCTGTATTTTGTGGTATCTTGATCCCTTCCAGTTTATTCCTTAGGAGAATAATTTTTGCTTCCAATATTCCACATTCTATTTCCTTGGTTCTTAATAGATCTATCATATCTTGCTCAATCTTATTTCCTTATTCTACCTTAATCTTGAATTTTGTAAGGTTCTGTATAAGTTCCACTCTCGCTTCTTCATCTTCCTGAATTTGTTCTTTCAAGCTAGAATTTTTTTCTCTAAGTCTTTCCAATTTTTTGAGAGCAGCAAAGAATTCTTATTTTATATCAAACATACTTTCTTCTTCACTTTTTGAGGTCATGTGTGCTACCAAAGGATCCTCTTCCAAGTTGTTAAACTCTTCACGAAGAGACCCACTTTGATACCAATTGAAGAACATGTGCTTATACTGAGAGGGGGGTGTGAACAATATAACATAAAAATTTTCCCCAAATAGTAGCATCATCATTTATAAAATATTAAACATCACGCAAAGCATCACACACATGAGAGACATAATTTTTAACGTGGTTCACCCAATGTGGGCTACCTCCACAGAAAAATATTTCTTCTAAATATTTCTCAAGTAATCTCTTGGGAATCCTTCCAAATTACAATGTTTATGGACCTTTGTCCAGAGGATATGTTGATACCCTAATCTCAATTTCATGGATCTCTTCCACATGAGAACTCTTTCCCCTTCTACTCTGGCTAGTGATCTTCTAGAAGACTTTGTCTCTCTGCTGCACTGATTGGTGGATCTCTCTCCACTTGAAGACTCCTCACTCAAATTTGTCTTCAATTGTCCTGGCTACTAGATCTTTATCCATTGAGACTCTATCCTCTATACTATGTCACCTCCAAAGCTCTATAAATAGGTTCACTCAAAACCTTCTTAAATATGCTCAATATGCTCAATAAGCTCACACATAATTTGTCCAATATCATATAATCACAAAGAGAATTGTTAGAGACTCAATGTGTTCTATATTAAATTCTAATCTCAACTCAATTCAAAATATAGAATAGTTTGTTTCATGGAACTTGAACAACCACATGCATCCACTTGACTACGCTCAATCAACTCAACTCAACCAATCACCTTAATGAACAACACTTTCTCACAAACCCTAGTCCAAGCATGTATCAACCAACTCAAAATATTTCCAACAATGCTCAAAAACAAATCTCACATAACAATGATACTCATGTTCTTTTCTAACTCAAGTTCAAGTTCTTTGCACAACCAATGGGCTTCAACAACAATTATTATAAAACAAGGTTTAATCACAACTCTCAATCCAAAAAACCTTGAAGCATTAAACCAATAACTTTCGAAAAGGAAACCACAATCAATCATTTTCACTCCAATGATATTTTCAGAAATCAACCACCCAAATCAATCAATAGGAGAATGTGCCCATACCTTTTATTAAGATGAAGCCTCTTTGTAAATCTGCCACAATCACAATATTCTATTGCTAAACTTAATGAGGGTTAGGATAAATTACAAAACAAATATCATAAACTTTCACACCTTATTTCTCCTAGTCAAAAATCACATCCACCACTAGAAAATAATTAAAAATAATGATTTCCTCAATTAATTAAGCATAGAATGAATATCACCACAACCATTTACCATTCCCTTATTTCTCCTAAAAATCACTTTGCACTAATGCGCAACTCACTAAGCTCCTTAATGCAAAAATTCCCACATCGAATAGTGCAAAATATAAACCACAAATCATAAATCACATCACCATAGTATACCCTCAATAATGGTGCTTGAAACCTTAGCTTTGACAAATTAAAATATTAATTATTCATTCTCTGAAAATTGTGGCAAGAGGCATACCTTAGAAAATAAAATATTTTTTGGTTTCGAAGAATGCGACGACAGCAAACCATGCGAAAACGGGTTTCTGGTGACTCAAACCCAAGACCTGAAGCGAGTGTGCCTTTGCACTCCCTCAACCCACCAAGTGGGCTAAGCTTTCCACGTGGAAGCTATTCCACCTTGTTATCCTTATGCTTCTTCTTTTTGCCCATGAGCTTTTAAACAACGAACAACGCTTCAACTAATACAATGCTAAAACAATGCTCGCAGGAATTGAAATCACGACCTCCATGCTATCAACACCTTTGCACAACCCAAGCTGCCACTAGGCCACACTGCCCAATGTGATTTGGGAAGTGGTCGCTATATTCTTTTAACCATTTTTGCGTCACATAAAACAAAACACAATCTCTTTCCTTTGCATATACCGAGCAAGATTATAAACGAGTAAGGATAATCGATTTAAAAACTTGGTGGCATATTTATATGCCTTTCCCTTCACTTGGAAACGTCAACACTTTTAAAACTACCCTCATGACATTGGCAGACATGGCAGAAAACTTTTTATTTATTTTTAAAATATAAATTTTAATTTTAAATAAATTAAAATTTAAACTAAACCTTTAAAATTAAATTTCTCCATCATCGGGGCACATTTTTCGATGAAACGAAAAGCCAAATTGGGTTTTAAGAAAAACCCATTTCAAATATGCCATCCATGGTTTTAAATAAAACCTTTTATTTTTCCTGCCTTGGTTTTGATAAAAACCCTTCCTTGCACTTTCACAAAACATAGTGCATACCATCATAAATCCTTTTGACATCAAATAACCTTTTGACATCAATGACAACATTTTAGATTAGGGACTCAAAATGTCCAATAGATTTAATTAAAGAGAAACCTTTGATAAATTTTGATTATCTTAGGAGATTTAATTAAAGAGAAACCTTTGATAAATGTTGATTATCTTAGGAGATTTAATTAAAGAGAAACCTTTGATAAATGTTGATTATCTTAGGAGATTTTATTTAAAGAGAAACCTTTGATTAGCATGAATTATCTTAAGATATTTTAATGAAAGTAAGATCTTTGATTATTATGATTTATTTATGAGATCTTAATTGAAGGGACCTTTAATTAATGAGATTTACCTTATGTGGTTTTAATTAGGGTAAGACCTTTTGTGTAATAAGATAATAAAGGGGTTATTTGTAACTAAGTAGTGAATCTTTAGATAAGGTTGTGAATCTTTAATTGAGGTTATGAATCTAAGATTAAGGTTGAAAATCTTTGATTAGTAAGTCTATGATGTAGACTTTACAAAAAGGACTTCAAAGGAAAACATAATTATGTTATAATATTGATGACAAAGTTTATTTTGAATGAAGGATTGTTTTAGAGGTTAAAGGTATGGGACTTTAATGCTTTAAAATAATATTTGATTTGATTGGAATTGTGAATTGTGAATTAAAAAGGATGTTAGATTTATTTTTTGAATTGAAGTTATGGGGCTTTGATTTAGGGAATGAATGATGGATTGTTTTAGAGGTTAAAGGTGTGGGACTTGAATGCTTTAAGACATGAATGGATTTAGTTAAATTTAGACCTTGATCTAAGTAGTGCATGTTGGATGGCTCTCTAAGGGAACTTACGAGTTGGAGATAAAAGTAAAGGATCTTTTATAATATCCACTATGCATTAGATGTTTGGAAACTTAATTGAATTTTTTATAGTTGTAATTTGGAAAATTAAATGAATAGATGCATTTAGAGGTATTCCTATCCTAAACCATGAGTACCCTTATCCCCTACTACCCTCAAAGAACCAATGGGAAGCAAGGTGAAGCAAGGAGTTCAATGGAAACAAAGTATAGGTAATTGTATTTTTATGCTGATTTACTTATGCTCAAATAGACTAGAATTGTGGGGAGGTATCCCTAATGCGGTTAATATAATATTATTTAAAGTAAGAAGGATTTACCATGCAATCTTTAATGCAATAACTATTTATTGGTTTAGATAAGGTACTTTTACTTGATTTCCGTATTTGATTATACTATGTAGCTGATTCTCTTTCTGATGATGACATTCTCTTTTAGTGTTAATCCTTTGTTATTTTTGGATGCTTAGTGATTAATATTTGATGTTTTAGTATCTAGATGTATTCTTGTTTGGTTTCTTAATAATAGAAATCTAAGAGTAGAATTCTAGGGTGAACTCAGAGGTGACCTAAGGGAATTAAGAACCCCTTAGGGTGAACATAGGTAACCTAAAGGAATTAAGAATCTCTTAGGGTGAACATAGGTAACCTAAGGGAATTGATAACCCCTTAGGGTGAACATAGGAGACCTAAGGTAATTGATATCCCTTTAGGAAGATAAAGGACTAATTTATGGAGAGATTACATCTAAGTTAATATAGCTCATCGTGTAAACGATATTGATAGCTTAACTAGCAATACTCATAGTATACCTACACATAATGACTTGTGTATGGTATGGAGATGCATGTATACCTTTCATGGACTAAGGGTGATAAGTCTAGCTCATCAAGAGTGATGGGATATATGGGCTTATCTACAGTGACACATGATACACCTACATATAAGAACTTGTGTTAGGGTATTTCATGAGATGTAGCTTTCAAGAAAACTTAGGGGATCAAAAATTTAGGTAAATATTAGTTGGGTTAGGGATTCATGAAGGGTTCATGTATCCCTCTCCTTAGTTAAAAAAAAACTTATTATATTTTTTTATTTTTTTGTTTGTGTGTTTTTGGGTTGTTACAAGGTTAGGGTAGATTTTAGCCTACTTTTCATGCATTTTTTAGAAAATTTAAAATTTTCTCCAAAGATCACCACACACGACCTAAGCATAATTTCATAGGACGATCACAATTTTACTCTAGTTCATGGTGGTGAGCAAATTTGTGCCCCAAAAATATGGGGTATGATTTCACAAAATCATGCCTCAAAGATAGGGTTTGTGATTTTATAGAAGGAGAAGAAAAATAAAATCACGCTCAAATCTAGGTGGGTGCAATTTCATCAAAGAGAGAAAAAATAAAGAGAGAGACAAGGAAATATGAAGCAACCTAACAAACTAATTAAAATTTGTTAATTTTAATTTATAAATGTGCACAAGAAACTGATCAAGCTTTGTGTATTATATTTGTGGATGCAGCATGATGTACTGGACAGTCATGAGTGGCAACCAATCTCCTTGGAGGTGGAGCTAGATGGCCTCTCACAGTAAGAGAGATAAACCCTAGAGGTAGTGGGGCTAGACCACCTGACAGAGATACCTCATGTAGAGGCAAATAAAGTGCTACTGACAATGCTAGAAAAGAGATGGTACCCAAATGATGCAGGAGCATCCGACAACAGTAGAGCAATCTTGCATCTTCCAAAAAAAAATTTAGATTTTCTAAGTACTTTGTATTCCAAATTTTTCCAAGTACTCTACATTTGATTTATTTTTAGTTATTTCCCAAGGAAGAATTTTTGTGAAGCAAGGAGGGAAGTTTCGTAAAGCAAGGGGGAGGGGTCACGAAATCACGACCTCAAAAGGCTTTGGCAAGACATAGACGAGTTTCGTCGTGATATCACGACGTTATTTCTCAGCAAAGGCGAGGGGGAAGTCCTATCGTGATATCACGGCCAGTTGAAGGTTGCCACGTGGTGATGTTCGAGACAGTTTCAAAAGCAATGGCAGGTGCAGTTTGGTCGTGATATCGCGACATCGTGATATCGTGACGCTTTGCAGACTAAGGCGTAGGAGGGGCAGTTAGGGTCGTGATATTGCGACATATCACGATATCGTGACATGTCGCGGTATCGTGGCCAAGA
This sequence comes from Wollemia nobilis, assembly GCA_028583015.1. Taxonomy (NCBI): domain Eukaryota; kingdom Viridiplantae; phylum Streptophyta; class Pinopsida; order Araucariales; family Araucariaceae; genus Wollemia; species Wollemia nobilis. Next base: position 5,140,661 of record JAQPPZ010017228.1, read on the forward strand.
AGTAGATTAAGGCATAGGGAGAAATTTGGGTCGCGGTATCGTGACATGTCACGATATCACGACATGTCACGGTATTGCGGCCAGGAAGCAGACTAAGGCATAGGGGGCAGTTTGGGTCATGATATCGTGACATGTCGCGGTATTGCGACATGTCACGGTATCGCAGCCAGGAAGCATACTAAGGCACAGGGGGCAGTTTGTGTCGTGATATCGTGACATGTCATGGTATCACGGCCAATGAAAAGGTCAGACCAAAGTTTACATGTGGACGGCCAGGCAAGGCCAAAAATGACACGTGGATGCCACGTGTGATAAAGTGACACAGCCAGTAGAAGACAAAACCAGAATTGGACATGCAGACTGCCACGTAAATTAAAACGGAGTTAACGGTCGCGTATATTAAAAAAAAAAGAATGGAGATAACCACAAGTATATCGACCACGCATATTTTTAAATTCTGATAAAATAGCAGTTGTAGATCATAGACAGTATGGGTTAGATGGCGGTTCAGAAGAACGGTCTGACCAAAGTGACGGTTGCAAGACAAGGGAGGTCTTTAATGCAAGTTCATAGCGGATCGGGGCAGGGGGCCCATTAATGGAAGAAAATTCAAAAACTTGGAGGAGGGAAGGAATTTTCTTGTTGTGTTTGATGAATTCTCTCAGGTGGGGCATTAATTGCCTGGAGGGTCGAGACCTCGATAAAAACTCAGAAATTGTAAGGGAAGAGGATGGCGAGTTTGAGATTGAGTGGGGAAGAACGATGCCTGGAAAGGATTGTAAGACTGTGTCAAGTAATTTATAGAAATTAATTTGAAGTGTTGTTTGTGTGAATCTCGGCTTGCCATCAAGTGGTATCAGAGCGGAAGCTCCTGAGCGTGTAACAGATCGCCAGAAGAGAGGCAGTTACACCAGGATCTGTGGAAGGATTTGTAAGGGAAGAAAGAAAAATGCCTCCCCGAAGAAACCGTCGTGGAGTAGGAAATGTGGTGCCGATCGAAGACTTTCGAGCCTTGCAGAGACAAGTTCAAGCCCTGCAAGAGGAGCTACGCAGAAGGCACGAGCCCGGAAGGGAAGAGGATGTTTATCAACCCCGTGATTAGAACAGCTACCCAAGAGGACAGGGTGGATTTGGACGAGGGTTTGGAAGGGGAGTATTTTGTGGGACATGTTTCCACTGTGGTGAAGAAGGACATCGGGAATTTGAGTGTCCACAACACCGAGAAAGGACAAACAAGAGGATTGAGGGTCCAGCCAGGGCTGCTGTGGTAGAGGAAGATGCTGAGTCTAAACATTCTGAAGAAGTGGAGAGAGGGGAAGCAATGATCGTAAGAAGAGTCCTATTGAATGAGGAGAAGGACACAGATCAGAGAAGAAGTTTATTCCGCACAAGGTGTAAATGCACGGGCAAGATTTGCAATATTATTATTGATAATGGTAGCATGGATAACCTAGTTTCAGAAGAAATGGTTACCAAGTTACAGTTAGAGAGGAAGAAGCACCCGCATCCATATCGGGTCGCATGGTTACAAAAGGACCATAGGGCTTTGGTCAATGAGCAGTGCTCCGTTAAATTTAATATTGGAAATTATTGTGATGAGGTCCTGTGTGACATCCTACCTATGGATGCTTGCCATATGTTGCTGGGAAGGCCCTGGTAGTTCGACCGGAGTGCAGTGCATGACGGCCGTGCCAACACCTACTCATTGACAAAGAATTGCATACGCCATAAGTTGAAACCTGTGAAGGAGGCGGATGAAAAGGTGTGTAACAGCTCCAGAATCTATTTAGTTGAAGGGAGAAAATTTTTGGACGGTTTGAAGCATGAACATTTGTGTTATGCAATAATTCCTAGAGTTAGAGAAAAGGAATGCAAGGATACCCCAGCAGAAGTCCTAGATCTTTTGGAGGAATTTCCAGATATTGTATTAGATAATGTGCCTGAGGGTTTACCCCCAGTAAGGAAGATCAACCACCATATAGATTTGGTGCCAGGATCAAGCTTGCCAAATAAAGCTACACATAGAATGACACCTATAGAAACTGAGGAGTTAAACAGACAGGTCCAGGAGTTGCTGGAGAAAGGATTGATTAGGGAGAGTCTTAGCCCATGTGCAGTGCCTGCAGTACTAGCACCTAAGAAGGATGGAGAGTGGAGAATGTGCACAGACTCTCGGGCAATCAAAAAAATCACTATCAAATATAGATTCCCATTGCCAAGGATGGATGATATCATGGACTATTTAAGTGGAGCTGAGTACTTCACGAAGATTGACTTGAAAAGTGGTTATCATCAGATCCGTATCCGAGAAGGAGATGAGTGGAAGACAGCCTTCAAGACAAGAGAGGGCTTGTATGAGTGGTTGGTCATGCCATTTTGGCTATCCAATGCACCAAGTACCTTCATGCGGCTGATGAATGAAGTACTGAAAGAGTTTCTAGGAAAGTTTGTCATTGTTTATTTAGATGATATATTAATATTAAGTAGAACCCTGGAGGAACACCTGATGCATATCAGGAGGGTTTTTGAAAAGCTACGAGAGGAGCAGTTATTAATAAATCTAAAAAAGTGTAATTTTGTCAAGAAAGAGTTAGTATACCTAGGGTTTGTAATCTCAGCAGAAGGTCTGAAAATGGACCCAGAGAAGGTGAGATCCATCATCGAATGGCCTACCCCAAAAATCACAATGAAGTAAGATCATTTCATGGTCTAGCCGACTTTTACAGGAAGTTCATAAAGAACTTCAGCAACATTTGTGCACCTCTCACAGAAACAATGAGGGGATAAAAAAGAGTTCAAGTGGACATTAGGGGCTGAAAGGAGCTTTGATGCATTAAAGAAAAAGTTCACAGAATAGCCTATTTTGGCACTCCCAGACTTTAACAAGGTATTTCAGGTAGACCGGTGATGCCGGTGGCGGTGCAATAGGGGCCATCTTGAGTCAAGAAGGCGGACCTATTGCTTATTTCGATGAGAAGCTAAATGATGCTCGAAAAAAGTATTCAGTTTATGACCAAGAATTTTATGATATAGTTCGAGCTCTGAAGAAGTGGAGACACTATTTATTGCCAAAGGAGTTTGTTCTATTTACTGATCATCAAGCATTGCAGTACATCAACAGCCAGACAAAACTGAATCAGTGGCACATGAAGTGGGTCGAGTTTCTCCAAAGCTATACCTTTGTATTAAAGCATAGAAGCAGGAAGTCAAATAGGGTTGCAGATGCTTTAAGCAGAAGGCAAAATTTGCTAATTGAAATGACAGTGGAAGTAGTTGGATTCGAAGAACTGAAGGGTCTTTATCTTGAGGATCCTAATTTTGCAGCAGCCTGGACGGCTTGCTTGGAACTTGTTACTTTGGATAGGACAAAATGGTTAGATTTCCTAATCCAAGATGGAATGTTGTTCAAGGGAAGTAAATTATGCATTCCAAGGAGTTCCATGCAAGAGAACTTGATCAAGGAAAAGCACAACGGAGGACTAGCTGGGCATTTTGGTAGGGATAAGACCATTGCCCTGGTGGATGAAAATTACTACTGGCCGCAACTTCAGCAAGATGTGAGGAAGTTTGTGCAAAGTTGTAGAATATGCCAGATGGCAAAAGGCGTAAGGCAAAACATAGGATTATACCAGCCGTTACCTGTACCCGAGAGGCCATGGGAGGACATAAGCATGGATTTTATTCTTGGATTGTCGAGAACATAGAGGGGAAATGACTCTGTATTTGTGGTGGTTGACCGATTCTCCAAAATGACACATTTTATTCCTAGCCAGAAGACAAGTGATGCAGTTCACATTGTCGGGTTATTTTTCAAGGAAGTGGTACGACTTCACGGTCTACCAAGAAGCATAGTTTCTGACAGAGATAGAAAGTTTGTTGGGTATTTCTGGAGAAATTTGTGGAAGAATTTGAAGACGGATCTGAAACTCAGTTCTGCATACCACCCACAGATTGATGGACAGACAGAGGTGGTAAATAGAAGCCTGGGTAATTTACTGAGATGCTTGATAGCAGATCAACCCACGGGATGGGATTTAGTTTTATCGCAGGCAAAATTTACATATAACAATTTAGTCAATAAGAGCACAAATAAATCTTCGTTCCAGATAATTTATGGGAATAGCCCAAGGAATGTGTCTGAATTGAGAAATTTGGATAAGAGAGAAAAGTGCAGTGCCAAGGTAGAATAATTTGTGGAACATATGAAAAGTCCGCATGAAGAAGTAAGGAGACAAATTATAAAAATGAATACTCGATATAATACTAGAGCAGACCAGAAGCGGCGATTCAAAGAGTTCGAAGTAGGAGATGAAGTCATGGTCCATCTCAGGAAGGAAATATTTCCTGCCAAGACTTATAACAAGTTGAAGATGAAAAATTTTGGGCCATGCAGAATACTAGAAAAACGGGAGTCAGGAAATGCATATGAAGTGGAATTGCCAAGTTGGCTTGACATTTCACCTGTTTTTAATATTTCAGATTTAGTGGAATATCATGAGGGAGAGAGTACAGAGGTACCGAGTACAAAATTATGGCAAATTCCAGCATCTACTCCAACCACAGACGAAGTCGAGGAAATATTAGACACTCGTGAAGGCAGAAGCACCAGGAACAAACAGTATTCTGAATATTTGATAAAGTGGAAGGGCAGACCTATTGAAGATGCAACTTGGTTGTCGAAGACGAAGGTTGAACGCCTAGGTCTTCCCCTAACAAAATAGAAGTGAGGATCACTATTTTTTATTTACCTCGGGTGTCTGATGCAGGAGCATCCAGCAACAGTAGAGCAATCTTGCATCTTCCAAAAAAAATTTAGATTTTCTAAGTACTTTGTATTCCAAATTTTTCCAAGTACTCTGCATTTGATTTATTTTCAGTTATTTCCCAAGGAAGAAGTTTCATGAAGCAAGGAGGGAAGTTTCGTAAAGAAAGGGGGAGGGGTCATGAAATCGTGACCTCAAAAGGCTTGGGCAAGACATAGACGAGTTTCGTCGTGATATCGCGACGTCGTGATATCACAACGTTATTTCTCAGCAAAGGCGAGGGGGAAGTCCCGTCGCGATATCGCGACAGGTCACAATATCATGACCAGTTGAAGGTTGCCACTTAGTGATGTTCGAGACAGTTTCAAAAGCAATGGCGGGTGCAGTTTGGTCGTGATATCACGACGTCGCGATATCATGACGCTTTGCGGACTAAGGCGCAGGAGGGGCAGTTGGGGTTGCGATATCACGACATGTCATGATATCGCGGCCAAGAAGCAGATTAAGGCATAGGGAGCAGTTTGGGTCATGATATCGCGACATGTCGCGGTATCATGGCCAGGAAGCAGACTAAGGCACAGGGGACAGTTTGGGTCGTTATATCGTGACATGTCGTGGTATCACGGCCAGGAAGCGGACTAAGGCACAGGGGGCAGTTTGGGTCACGATATCGCGACATGTCGTAGTATCGTGGCCAATGAAAAGGTCAGACCAAATTTTACACACAGACGACCAGGCAAGGCCAAAAATGACACATGGCTGCCACGTGTGATAAAGTGACACAGCCAGTAGAAGACAAAACTAGAATTGGACACGCAGACTGCCACATAAATTAAAACGGAGTTGAAGGTCACGTATATTAAAAAAAAAAGAATGGAGATAACCACAAGTATATCGACCATGCATATTTTTAAATTTCAACAAAATAGCAGTTGTAGAGCATGGACAATATGGGTTAGACGACGGTTCAGAAGAACGGTCTGACCAAAGCGGTGGTTGTAGGACAAGGGAGGTCTTTAATGCGAGTTTGTAGCGGATCGGGGCAGGGGGCCCATTAATGGAAGAAAATTCAAAAACTTGGAGGGAAGGAATTTTCTTGTTGTGTTTGGTGAATTCTCTCAGGTGGGGCATTAATTTCCTGGAGGGCCGAGACCTTGATAAAAACTCAAAAATTGTAAGGGAAGAGGATGGCGAGTTTGAGATTGAGTGGGGAAGAACGATGCCTAGAAAGGATTGTAAGACTGTGTCAAGTAATTTACAAAAATTAATTTGAAGTGTTGTTTGTGTGAATCTCGGCTTGCCATCACCAAAATTGTCAACCTTCTAGTTACCTATAGGGGAGATGGTAGTCACACTTGAGGATGTGTGGTGCATCTTGCACATCCCCATCAGGGGAGAGTATTTTACAAGGCATGTGGTGAGTGGATCACACTAGAGAGGTTATTAGGTGGTTGGGTCCACCAAGTTTGAGAGAGCATGATATCAATTGATGAGATGGTAGGATGCTATGAGGTTGATGCTCTGATGACCATGCTTTGTGGGGTGATGATCATGGCATCTACACCCTATATAGGTTAAGGATGCAGAGGAGTTGTCTAGGGTGAGGAGGATCAGATGGATCTCTATGGAGAAGAGAGATCTAGAGCTCTTTTGATTTGATAGAGTCCAATGGTAGGTTAGGATATTCCAAGAGATCTTAACCTTGGGTGACTATTGATACATGTGGGTGTACCAGGATCCAACAAGAGTTAGAGGGGACCTCGATGTGGTGATGTGATTAGGGGAGGACCTAGATGATCCACTATATGTGGATACAGGGATGGATGAAATTGAGGTGGCCCTCAACTATCAAAGGTGGTATAGGGGTGTTATTCCCCTAAGGATCTCCCCACCAATGTTGGTGCAAAGGTGTTATATCATGAGTTGATGTATGTAGCTGGTATAGATATAGGCCACTCAATGCACCAAAAAGCAATAATGGTAGGGCTGGGATGGCCTAAGTCAAATACTTCCACTACTACAACTAGGACCAGGGATGTAGGAGTGACCAAAGTTACCCCTACGATGGCCAAATTCATGCTAAGTAAAGAGACCAGAGAGACCTCCACATCAACTAACCCTAGCAATATTATGGATTAGGGAGACCCGAGGAGGGATATAGAGGTGCTACAGGCACAGGTAGTGACTCTACAGAGGGATATGGACCTCCTCTAAGAGAATAGAGCCAAGAGGATAGAGTGGCTAAGGAGTGATCTAGGCACTACAAAGGTAGATAGGGACATGATATGAGAAAAGGATAACCATATATAGGGAGAGGTGAATCGACTGGATATGGAGAATCAGGAGGCTCAGGTAGAGTGGATTATTGTAGTCAGTAGTAGCCAATAGGGTGATGGGATTTGCCTACTACAAGAAAATTTGTAGAGAGTGGGAGAGAGGTTGGAGGTATCCGTACAAAGGTGACCTTCTTCCAGACTGTATACTACCAAGCAGTTCTAATGGATCAAAAAGCACCACCACATTTATCCCTACAAACACTAATCCAAAATCAGTCTAGATCACAGATGGTTTCATGATTCGTGAATATGCCTCCACCAAGACCACCTCCAAGGATAGAGCTAAGGATATAGGCTCTTAGACATAGGGAGGAGATCAAGGTGACATATCAATTTTTAGTGTGGTATGCATCCCTAGGGATGGCCGAGTATACCAAGTTTGGACTGTGGTGCATCGACTAGATAGACCTATGTATCTTTTTATTTCTCAAGTAATAGCATGTTGCATTTTGTGCTGTGTGTGGTTATGTGTACCTCTTTTTTTTATGGTGTTTTTTAATTTTTATTTTAATTTTTAATTCTCTTTATGCATGATATGCATTTAGATTAAAATACAATATGTATGGATGCAATGTAGTGAATGGAATGCAGGAAAATGTATGGAATAAGGGAACAATAGAAGAAGGGAGGGAATAATGAAAAAAAAATGATAAAACACCACTCTAGGAAAAATTATACCCCATAAAAATAGAGCACAATAATGCTATAGTGAAATTACAAACCATAAATATAGGACACGATTTCAAAAAAGAAGGAAAAGAAAAATAAAAAAGAAGGAATAAGAAGAAGTAGAAAAGAATAAGAAAAAGGAAACAATCAAGAAAAGAAGGGCTTGAGGCATGATGCTTGGGTTAGTATAGATTGCACCATATCAATGTCACCAACCATATATACATCAAGAGAAAAGAATATGGACAAGCAGATTGATACCCACTATGGGCATAGTACTTTCTAAGATGGTCAGAATGTGATGCAAAACCCACTATGGATGTAGTGATTGCAAATATGGATAGATGGTGAAGATATATACCCAATAGGATGTATGCTCACAAATGATCAAATGGAATCTACCCCTTGCTTGTGACCATGAAGCTATCTACTATGGGTTGTACTATATGTACAAGATGTATTAGCAAGTACTACTCAATAGGGGTGTGGTGTGTGCAAAAATGTGAATGAATAAAGTAAACTAAGAAAGACATAATGTGAGTGTGTGCACATGCTAAAAGAAAATAAAAGAAGAAATTAGAAGAATAAAGCAAAGAAAAGTTGTGTTCCTTGACTTGAAGAGAAATTGATGGTCATTAGTAAAAATTTCAAGGTCAAGGAACACAAAAGCAAAGACAAAAGGAGAAAGGAGACAAAAAATAAGAGTTATCTAGGTTGGGGACTTCGCTAGGTATTAGAGTCCTAGTGAGAGTGTAATGGAAATGAGCTATGAAATAACTAGGTATCATCACACACCATTATCGTGAAGGTACCCAAAAACTATATGATCAAACAGTCATGATCAAGATACAATGCAATTATGACAAACAAAGATGCAAATGCAATGAAATATTAGGTAAATCATGCAAAATATGACAGAAAAACATGCAATATGAACAAGTAGACAAATGTGGTGGATGAAAATGCAAGGTATACCTAATCAATGATTTGTTATTTTGGTTATTATTTTATATATATGTCTATTATATATATATATATATATATATATATATATATATATATATATATATATATATATATATATTGAGCAGAATGATAGTTGGCACATAGTCTTATTATGCCTTCTATATTAACAAAAAGAACATGTGTACAAGGGACTGATCCATCAAAGAAAAATCTAGAATAGGGATCATCTTGATGATCAAAATCACAAGGAATATCCTTTGTAGGTTTCTCTCAGACAACCTTTGCATGAAAATCTTCACAAAATCTAACTAAACCATATTTCTTAACAAAAGGAGAGGCAATCCCTAATTTTTACAATATCTTTATAAGATATTAAAGTAGGGTCTCCTTGATAAGTAGTAGATTTACCACCAAAATGCATAAAATTTATCTTATTGCAAAACAAAACATTAGATGGATAAAGGGAGATTTCATCCTCATCACTCCACTTCAATTTTTTATGACCTATATATTCATCATAAGTTTTAAGATGATCCTCATTTTCAAATGGTAAAGGTTGGTTTTTTTTGAGAATGTAGCCCACACCACACCTTCCAAGATAGAATTTGACATCCAAAGGCTATTGAATGTCTTTCTATCGTGGCCCAAATCTTTACCCACATATCCCACACTAGAAAGGATTTGTTTAGGGAGTGGGTAATCATTGGATAAATAACAATGGATAAAATAGTACTCCATAGACGAAGGGTTGCCATAACATATATTTTATTTGAAGGTTTTTCCTATGAATATAAAGGTACATGTGCCAATGTGTATGACTTCACCCTTTTTATGAGGTAAACCCATAGTCGTTGGTGAAGATGGTAGCTTGACAAGAAAGAGAAGAGGTTGTTTAAGAAAATGATTAACTTGATCCCATGATGAAACTTTGATGAGAGGTTCCTCACTCACTTTTAGACTTTTGAGTTATTCAAATTTATAATTTGAGGAACTTGGAGGAGCAAATGATCAAACTGAAGGACAAATATTGATACCATACTAAGATTTTTCAACCATCGAACAATATTTAAATGGACAAGGGTTTCCTGAAATGGTGACAATTTGATCTTTAAATTCAAAATTCAAACACTGATGAAAGATATAAGGGATAACCTTCATCACATGGATCCAATAACATCCGAGAAGAGTATTAAAAGATTCTAGGCAAGTTACCACATAGAACAACGTATCTAATATTTGAGGTCCAACCCTCAAGGGGAGAGACATAGTGTTGCAGGTCTCTCGAGACTTGTTGTTGAAAGCCTTGATGATAATATGAGATTTAGTTAGGTATTCCTATTTCAATCCAAAGTTTTGAAAAAATTGATCAGTGCATAAATTAAGGGAAGAACCATTGTCAATCAAGATTTGTTTGACAAAATTTCTCCCAATAAGTGTTGTGACGTAAAGGGAATAATACCCTCACAAGTCTAAGAAAGGCATATCATCATTATAAAATGGTATGTGATGTATGCCAAGAGAACCTACAATATTGGATACAACACTAGGGAAAATGTCTACAAGGACAAATTATTGTCTTAGAAGTTCCAACAAAGCTTCCCTATGAGTAGGATAAGTTTGTAATATTTCTAAGGTAGATATCCTGGATGGAGTACTAGCTAATTATTGTTGAAGGTCAAAGGAGACTTTAGGTTGGGGTTTCAACATCAAAGGTATGTTTTTTACTATCATACTTCTCCTTTGAGAATTTTTTAAAACTATGATAGCCTTCAAGGGTGGATTGGATGAAGAGCTCATCTCTTGCTAGGAATGTTGAGTCGATTGAGATTGAACTTGTTGCCTGGTAGTCACTACTATCATACCAACCATATTATCATAAAGAGGTGGCATATTTTGATATGACACTTGATTTCCTTCTTGCTACCCATGCTTAGGTAGGGGATCTTGGAATATTTCCATATATTGATTAGTTTTGGGTTCTTTTTGAGTAGGAGATTGGTTTTTTTGTGGATGAGAACCTTCTATGATAAGGTGACCCTCGTCAAAGAGGTCTTGAACCAAATGTTTCAACTTCTTACAATAATTTGTCTATTACCCCTCCACTTATGATATTCACAGTGCTAACCAACCTTGTACCAAATAGTTGTGGTATCAAGTTACCTTATGGACAGTAACTCAATCATATTAGCTTCCAAAATCTACTTTAGGACCACATTCATAGGCATGTTGAGCCTTGTGAAATTTATTTGTGGAGGTTTTGGGTGTTGGTTAAGCACCATATTTGGTAGGTTGTTAACAATACTATTAACATACCTACTATCCATTATCCCATGACCAACCACATGCTTGTTCTTATACTGATATTTAGTAGTCATATATTTTTTCACTTTAAGTTGTCCTCTTACGATAAGAGCTTGCTCTACCTTTCTTGCTAATTTAATTGCTTGATCAAAATATGTGATAGTTGTAGTTTCCAATGTATAGGATAGTTGTTCTTGCAAATTTCTAATAAATATCTCAAACATATCTCAAGGGGGTAAGGTATCTCAAGCATCCAAATAAAATCCTCCAACGAGACAAGAATTGTAAACAAATTTCCTCTTTACCTTGTTTTAACATGTAAACATCTTTCATGCTCACATTATTTTCAACAGAAGCACCAAACTATTGAACAAATAATTTAGCTATTTCTTCAATATTCCTCAAAGAATGGCTAGGAAACCGATAATACCACTCTAATGTCATTCCACCAAGACTCTTAGGGAATGTCTTTAGCAACAAAATATCATCATATATGATATCATGGCAAGTTATTCTTAACATTATTAAATGCTCAATTGGATCTTATGTTCCCTTATATATAGGTAAAACCAACATGGAAAAAAGCTTATGATAGGGCTTAACTACTATGATAGGACCTAAGGGTTGATTACACATTTCTCTCTCTATATATATATAAATATAGGTGAAACTAGGGGGTTGAATCATATCCACTCTTGAAATCAATTGTTTCACCATATTAGTTAAACTTTGTAAATTAGGATTGTTGTTGTGCAATACCCCTAGATTCCCTAAGTGAGGGGTATAGGTCATTTTTTGAAAGAGTACTTGGTTATGATATGTGATATCTTGTTGGAGAGGATAAATAATATTTTGTGGAATAGAATAAGGAGGAAATTGAAATCAATTCTTGCATGACACTACTGGTCAGAAGAACTTGCGAACTTCTCACAATGTTGGTGGTTATAGTAGTGGCATAAGTTTATTGATGGACATGATTACCATGATTCAATAATTCAAACATAGGGTTAGTATGAATGTGTTTAGAAGAGACTATTTTATGAGAAGGAGTCTCACATATTTTGAGTCAAGCTTCCTACTCTATAGCTACAAGCAAGTCTTTCTTATAGTGTTTTATAGAACCTCAAACATGATCAAATTATTTGAAGGTGTAGCGCCCATTGGTAACTTTAAGGGGATCATTATTTGTTTCAATTTCCACATTTTATTGCTCTTCTTAATCAATGTTATGGTTCTCTCTATCAATTTTATCATCTTCTTGGGGAACATGATCAGACTCTAGCTACCTTCACTAACCTTTAAGGAATGGAGCCATTAGAAGAAGAAAAAGGATAGAAGAGAAAACTGATGAAAAATACACAAATATATTTAAGATATTTATTAATTTTCTTCTAATACTAAGAAAACAAATTAGCGGTCTTGTTAAAATGTTTAAAAAATAATAATAATAATAAGGAAAATGCTTCCTAATTTGGCTACTAAGATGTGTGTTTACATTGGGTTCACCAAATATGTAAATGGGGAAAACTTCCCTACCATGTACGATTATTGGCTAGATCTACTAGGATCCAAGGTGAACCATGGGGGTATGTTATAAATCTACACTCGATGGGTAATCCAAGGAAGGGTTCACCAATAACGGTTTTAGGAATCGCTCGAAGGTCAGGGTGAAATGTGTTTGGATGTGTTAATTAAGCATGCACCTATGTTTGGCCTTTCTAAAACTACACTATGAAAAGAGGAAGAACAATGCAAGAAGACAAGATGCAAGAAGATAAGAGCTAACCCTAGAATTATTCTTTACTTGAATGATAACTAACTCTAGAATTGTAAAACAAAGCCTTTGAGCAAGAGTCCAAGGGAAATGCACAAACAAGGTTAAAACCTTATATGCACACTATATGCTTTTATACTTTCAAATGCCTAGAAATTTGATCAAATACTTTTATTTACTTATGATCTAGGTTTTTGAAAAAAAAATGACTAAAAAGTAAACACCAAACAACCTAAAGATCTATTAGGGTATTTATCTAATTCGGTGGTTGTTCCAAGCCTTATCTTACATCCAAAAATGTCCCACAATATAAATCCTACTAAATAACTTCACAAAACCCTCAAAAAATATAATCAGCATTAGGTGGCCTACTTAGGCCACTATATGGTTGTACTTGGAGGAACAACAATCAAGACCCCTAGGTCTTTTCAACTGACCTTTTGAGTAAAAAAGTAAAAGTTGACCTTTTTGGAAAATGGACAAACATAATACAATGCAACAAAACAAAATGATAAATAGAGAGCATATTATGCAATTATGATCTAAATATGACATAAAATGTAGATCTAGGGTTTGGAGGTAAAATTCTACCCCAATCTTAGAATAGGTGAAATCACGCCCTATACGGGATGACCATGATTTTACTTCTAACAAAATTATACCCTATGATTATGGGGTATGATTTTGTAATAGAATGAAGATGCAATAGAAAAATACGAATGAACTAAAAGTAGATGCGAAATTAGTAATATACAAATGTAAATAAGCGAAAACATCATAATGGTAGCAAAAAATCAGAAAAAAAGATGAAGACCTTCAAGATAGTAGACTCGTCCTTAGGGATCCAACACTTATCCACCAAGGGAAGCTACACATAATCAAATGTATTAGAAGATATCTCCACATAATCTAAAAATATTCAATAGAGTCGTATTAGCACTTGCATCAACACTTGTTGGTAGCTTTTTGGATTGCTAGAAGTCATGGTTAGAAAAGATCTAGGAGTCAACCATGGGAAAAGAAAGTTTCAAAAGATCTTGAATTTTTTGGGTTGTTACAAGGTTAGGGTAGATTTTAGCCTACTTTTCATGCATTTTTCAAAATTTTAAAATTTTCTCCAAAGATCACCACACACGACCTAAGCACAATTTCATAACATGATCACAATTTTACTCTAGTTCATGGTGGTGAGCAAATTTGTGCCCCAAAAATATGGGGTACGATTTCACAAAATCATGCCTCAAAGATAGAGTTTGTGATTTTATAGAAGGAGAAGAAAAATGAAATCATGCTCAAATATAGGTGGATGCAATTTCATCAAAGAGAGAAAAAATAAAGAGAGAGACAAGGAAAGATGAAGCAACCTAACAAACTAATTAAAATTTGTTAATTTTAATTTATTAATGTGCACAAAAAAATGATGAAGCTTTGTGTATTATATTTATGGATGCAGCATGATGTACTGGGCAGTCATGAGTGGAAACCAATCTCCTTGGAGGTGGAGCTAGATGGCCTCTCACAGTAAGAGATATATACCCTAGAGGTAGTGGGGCTAGATCACTTTGCAGAGATACCCCGTGTAGAGGCAGATAAAGTGCTATTGACAATGCTAGAAAATATATGCTACCTAAAATTGTCAACCTTCTAGTTACCTATAGGGGAGATGGTAGTCACACTTGAGGATGTGTGGTGCATCTTGCACATCCCCATCAAGGGAGAGTATTTTACACGGCATGGGGGTAGTGGATCACACTAGAGAGGTTATTAGGTGGTTTGGCCCACCAGGTCTGAGAGAGCATGATATCAATTGATGAGATGGTAGGATGCTATGAGGTTGATTCTCTAATGACCATGCTTTGTGGGGTGATGATCATGGCATCTACACCCTAGATAGGTTAATTATGTAGAGGAGTTGGCCAGGGTGAGGAGGATTAGATGGATATCTATGGAGAAGGGAGATCTAGCGCTCTTTCAATTTGATAGATTCCAATGGTAGTTCAGGATATTCCAAGAGATCTTAACCTTGGGTGACTATTGATACATGTGGGTGTACCAGGGTCCAACAAGAGTTAGACGAGACCTCAATGTGGTGATGTGAGTAGGGGAGTACCTAGATAATCCACTCTATGTGGATCCAGGGATGGATGACATTGAGGTGGCCCTCAACTATCAAAGGTGGATTAGAGGTGTTATTCCCCTAAGTATCTCCCCACCAATGTTGGTCCAAAGGTGCTAGATTATGAGTTGATGTATGTAGTTGGTATAGATATAGGCCACTAAATGCACCACAAATCAATAATGGTAGGATTGGGAGGGCCCAAGGCAAAGATAAACATGGGTTTGAGTGGAGCTAATGGTAGCTTCCACTACTACAACTAGGACCAGGGATGTAGGAGCGACCAAAGTTACCCCTACTATGGCCAAATCCATGCTAAGTAAAGAGACCAGAGAGACCTCCACATCAACTAACCCTAGAAATATTGTGTATTAGGGAGACCCTAGGAGGGATATAAAGGTGCTACAGGCACAGGTAGTGACTCTATAGAGGGATATGGACCTGCTCTAAGAGAATAGGGCCAATAAGATAGAGTGGCTAAGGAGTGAACTAGGCACTACAAAGGTAGAGAGGAACATGACATAAGAAAAGGCTAACCATATATAGGGAGAGGTGAATCAACTGGCTATGGAGAATTAGTAGGCTTAGGTAGAGTGGATGATTGTAGTCAGTAGTACCCAATAGGGTGATGGGATCTACCTACTACAGGAAACATTGTAGAGGGTGGGAGAGAGGTTGGAGGTATCCATACAAAGGGTGACCTTATTCTAGACTGTATACTACCAAGCAGTTCTAATGGATCAAAAAGTACCACCACCTTTATCCCTACAAACACTAATCCAAACTCAATCTAGATCACAGATGGTTTCATGATTCATGAATATACCTCCACCAATACCACCTCCAAGGATAGATCTAAGGGTATAGGCTCTTAGACATAGGGAGGATATCAAGGTGACATCAATTTTTAGTGTGGTATGCATCCATAGGGATGGCCGAGTATACTGAGTTTGGACTGTGGTGCATCGACTAGATAGACCTATGTATCTTTTTATTTCTCAAGTAATAGCATGTTGCATTTTGTGTTGTGTGTGGTTATGTGTACCTCTTCTTTTTTATGGTGTTTTTTAATTTTTATTTTAATTTTTAATTTTCTTTATGCATGATATGCATTTAGATTAAAATACAATATGTATAGCTGCAATGGAGTGAATGGAATGTAGGAAAATGTATGGAATAAGGGGAACAGTAGAAGAAAGGAGGGAGGAATGAAGAAAAAGGATAAAACACCACTCTAGGAAAAATTATACCCATAAAAATGGAGCACGATAATGCTATAGTGAAATTACAAACCATAAATATAGGACATGATTTCAAAAAATAAGGAAAAGAAAAAAGAAAAAAGAAGGAAGAAGAAGAAGTAGAAAAGAATAATAAAATGGAAACAATAAAGAAAAAAGGGGCTTGAGGCATGATGCTTGGGTTAGTGTAGATTGTACCAAATAAATGTGACCAACCATATATACATCAAGATAAAATAATATGGACAAGCAGAGTGATACCCACTATGGGCATAGTAATTGCTAAGATGGTCATAATGCGATGCAAAACCCACTATGGATGTAGTGATTGCAAATATGGATAGATGGTCAAGATATATACCCAATATGATGTATTCTCGCAAATGATCAAATGGAAGCTACCCTTTGCTTGTGACCATGAATCTATCTACTATGGGGTGTATTATATGTACAAGATGTATTAGCAAGTACTACTCGATATAGGTGTGGTGTGTGCAAAAATGTGAATGAAGAAAGTAAACTAAGAAAGACATAATGTGAGTGTGTGCACATGCTAAAAGAAAAGAAAAGAAAAAATTAGAAGAAAAAAAAAAGGAAAAGTTGTGTTCCTTGACTTGAATAGAAATTGATGGTCATTAGGAAAAATTTCAAGGTCAAGGAACACAAAAGCAAAGACAAAAGGAGAAAGGAGAAAAAAAATAAGAGGAGTTCTCTAGGTTGGGGACTTCGCTAGGTATTAGGGTCCTAGTAAGAGTGTAATTCAAGTGAGCTATGACCTAACTAGGTATCATCACACACCATTATCGTGAAGGTCCCCAAAAACTATATGATCAAACAGTCATGAGCAAGAGACAATGCAATTATGACAAGCAAAAATGCAAATGCAATGAAATGTTCGGTAAATCATGCAAAATATGATAGAAAAACATACAATATGAACAAGTAAAAAAATGTGGTGGATGAAAATGCAAGGTATACCTAATCAATGATTTATTATTTTGGTTATTATTTTATATATATGTCTATTATATATATATATATATATATATATATATATATATATATATATATATATATATATATATATATATATATTGAGAAGAATGATAGTTGGCACATAGTATTATTATGCCTCCTATATTAACAAAAAGAACATGTGTACAAGGGATTGATCCATCAAAGAAAAATCTAGAATAGGGATCATATTGATGATCAAAATCACAAGGAATATCTTTTGTAGGTTTCTCTCCGACAACCTTTGCATGAAAATCTTCACAAAATTTAACTAAACCATATTTCTTAACAAAAGGAGATACAATCCCTAATTTTACAAGATATTTATAAGATAGTGAAGTAGGGTCTCCTTGAGAAGCAGTAGATTTACCACCATAATGCATAAAATTTATCTTATTGCAAAACAAAACATTAGAGGGATAAGGGGAGCTTTCATCCTCATCACTCCACTTCAATTTTTTATGACCTATATATTCATCATAAGTTTTAAGATGATAATCATTATCAAATGGTAAAGGTTGGTTTTTTTTGGGAATGTAGCCCACACCACACCTTCCAAGATAGACTTTGACATCCAAAGGCTATTGAATGTCTTTCTATCATGGCCCCAAACCTTTACCCACATATCCCACACTAGATAGGATTTGTTTAGGGAGTGGGTAATCATTGGATAAATAATAGTGGATAAAATAGTACTCCATAGGAGAAGGGTTGCCACAACAGATCTTTTCTTTGAAGGTTGTTCCTATGAAGATAAAGGTACATGTACCAATGTGTATGACTTCACCATTTTTACGAGGTAAACCCATAGTCATTGGTGAAGGTGGTAGCTTGACGAGAATGAGAAGAGGTTGTTTAAGAAAATGAGTAACCTGATCCCATGATAAAACTTTGATAAGAGGTTCCTCACTCACTTTTAGACTTTTGAGTTACTCAGATTTATAATATGAGGAACTTGGAGGAGAAAATTATCAAATTGAAGGACAAATATTGATACTAGACTAAGATTTCTCAACCATCGAACAATATTTAAATAGACAAGGGTTTCCTGAAATGGTGACAACTTGATCTTTAAATTTAAAATTCAAACATTGATGAAATATAGAAGGTATAACCTTCATCACATGGATCCAAGAACATCTGAGAAGAATATTCAAAGATGTTAGGCAAGTTACCACATGGAACAACGTATCTAAGATTTGAGGTCCAACCCTCAAGGGGAGAGACATAGTGTTGCAGGTCTCTCGAGACTTGTTGTTGAAAGCCTTGATGATAATATGAGATTTAGTTAGGTATTCCTATTTCAATCCAAAGTTTTGAAAAAATTGATCAGTGCATAAATTAAGGGAAGAACCATTATCAATCAAGATTTGTTTGACAAAATTTCTCCCAATAAGTGTTGTGACGTAAAGGGAATAATACCCTCACAATTCTGAGAAATGAATATCATCATTATAAAATGTGATATGATGTATCCCAAGAGAACCTACAATATTGGATACACCACTAGGGAAAATGTCTACAAGGACAAATTATTGTCTTATAAGTTCCAAAAAAGCTTCCCTATGAGTAGGATAAGTTTGTAATATTTCTAAGATAGATATCCTGGATGGAGTACTAGCTAACTATTGTTGAATTTCAAAGGAGACTTTAGGTTGGGGTTTCAACATCAAAGGAATGGTTTTTACTCTCGTACTTCTCCTTTGAGAATTTTTCAAAACTAGGATAGGCTTCAAGGGTGAATTGGATGAAGAGCTCATCTCTTATTGAGAATGTTGAGTCGATTGAGATTGAGCTTGTTGTCTGGTAGTCACTACTATCATACCAACCATATTATCATAAATAGGTGGCACATTTTGATATGACACTTGATTACCTTCCTACTACCCATGCTTAGGTAGGGTATCTTGGAATATTTCCATACATTGATTAGTTTTGGGTTCTTTTTGAGTAGGAGATTGGTTTTTTGGTGGATGATAACCTTCTATGATAAGGTGACCCTCGTCAATGAGGTCCTGAACCACATGTTTCAACTTCTTACAAGAATTTTTCTATTACCCCTCCACTTATGATATTCACAGTGCTAACCAAACTTGTACCAAATAGTTGTGGTATCAAGTTACCTTATGGACTGTAACTCAATCATATTAGCTTTCGAAAGCTACTTTAGGACCACATTCATAGGTGTGTTGAGCCTTGTGAAATTTATTTGTGGAGGTTTTGTGTGCTGGTTAAGCACCATATTTGGTAGGTTGTTAACAATACTATTAACATACCTACTATCCATTATCCCATGACCAACCACATGCTTGTTCTTATACTAATTTTTAATAGTCATATCTTCTTTCACTTTAAGTTGTCCTCTTATGATAAGAGCTTGCTCTACCTTTCTTGTTAATTCAATTGCTTGATCAAAATATGTGATAGTTGTAGTTTCTAATGTATAGGATAGTTGTTCTTGCAAATTTCTAATAAATATCTCAAGCATATCTCGAGGGGGTAAGGTATATCTCAAGCATCCAAATAAACTCCTCCAAAGAGACAAGAATTATAAACAAATTTCCTCTTTACCTTGTTTTAACACGTAAACATATTTCATGCTCACATTATTTTCAATAGAAGCACCAAACTATTGAACAAATAATTTAGCTATTTCTTCAAAATTCCTCAAAGAATGGTTAGGAAACTGATAATACCACTATAATGTCATTCCACCAAGACTCTTAGGGAATGTCTTTAGCAACAAAATATCATCATATATGATATCATGGCAAGTTATTCTTAACATTCTTAAATCCTCAATTGGATCTTCTATTCCCTTATATATAGGTAAAACCAACATGGAAAAAAGCTTATGATATGGCCTAACTGCTATGATAGGACCTAAGGTTTGATTGCACATTTCTCTCTATCTCTCTATATATAGGTGAAACTAGGGGGTTGAATCATATCTACTCTTGAAATCAATTTTTTCACCATACTAGTTAAACTTTGTACCTTAGGATTGTTGTTGTAAAATACCCCTAGATTCCCTAAGTGAGGGGTATAGGTCATTTTTTGAAAGAGTACTTGGTTATGATATGTGATATCTTGTTGGAGAGGATAACTAATAGTTGGTGGAACAAAATAAGGAGGAAATTGAAATCAATTCTTGCATGACACTATTGGTTAGAAGGACTTGCAAACTTCTACCAATGTTGGTGGTTATAGTAGTGGCATAAGTTTATTGATGGACATGATTACCATGATTCAATAATTCAAACATAGGGTTAGTATGAATATGTTTAGAAGAGACTATTGCAAGAGAAGGAGTCTCACCTCTTTCGAGTCAAGTTTCCTACTCTATAGCTACAAGCAAGTCTTTCTTATAGTGTTTTATAAAACCTAAAACATGATCAAATGATTTGAAGGTGTAGCGCCCATTGGGAACTTCAAGGGGATCATTATTTGTTTCAATTTCCACATTTTATTGCTCTTCTTAATCAAGGTTATGGTTCTCTCTATCAATTTTATCATCTTCTTGGGGAACATGATCAGACTCTAGCTACCTTCACTAACATTTAAGGAATGGAGCCATTAGAAGAAGAAAAAGGATAGAAGAGAAAACTGATGAAAAATACACAAATATTTTTAAGATATATATTAATTTTCTTCTAATCCTCAGAAAAAAAATTAGCGGTCTTATTAAAAGGTTTAAAAAATAATATTAATAATAAGGAAAATGCTTCCTAATTTGGTTACTAAGATGTGTGTTTATGTTGGGTTCACCAAAGATGTAGAGGGGGAAAAGTTCCCTACCATGTACGATTATTGGCTAGATCTACTAGGATCCAAGGTGAACCATGGGGGTATGTTATAAATCTACACTCGATGGGTAATCGGGGGAAGGGTTCACCAATAATAGTTTTAGGACTCGCTCCAATGTCAGGATGAAATGTGTTTGGATGTGTTAATTAAGCATGCACCTATGTTTGGCCTTTCTAAAACTACACTATGAAAAGAGGAAGAACAATGCAAGAAGACAAGATGCAAGAAGATAAGAGCTAACCCTAGAATGATTCTTTACTTGAATGATAACTAACTCTAGAATTGTAAAATAAAGCCTTTGAGGAAGAGTCAAAGGGAAATGCACAAACAAGGTTAAAACCTTGGATGCACACTATATGCTTTTATACTTTCAAATGCCTAGAAATTTGATCAAATACTTTTATTTACTTATGATCTAGGTTTTTGAAAAAAGAAATGAATAGAAAGTAAACACCAAACAACCTAAAGATCTATTAGGGTATTTATCTAATTCGGTGGTTGTTCCAAGCCTTATCTTACATCCAAAAATGTCCCACAATATAAATCCTACTAAATAACTTCACAAAACCCTCAAAAAATATAATCAGCATTAGGTGGCCTACTTAGGCCACTATATGGTTGTATTTGGAGGTACAACAATCAAGACCCCTAGGTCTTTTCAACTGACCTTTTGAGTAAAAGAGTAAAAGTTGACCTTTTTGGAAAATGGACAAACATAATACAATGCAACAAAAAAAAATGATAAATACAGAGCATATTATGCAATTATGATCTAAATACGACATAAAATGTAGATCTAGGGTTTGGAGGTAAACTTCTACCCCAAGCTTAGCATAGGCAAAATCACACCCTATACGGGGCGACCATGATTTTACTTCTAACAAAATTATACCCTATGATTACAGGGTATGATTTTGTAATAGAATGAAGATGCAATAGAACAATACGAATGAACTAAAAGTAGATGCAAAATTAGTAATGTACAAATGTAAATAAGCAAAAACATCCTAATGGTAGCAAAAAATCAGACAAAAGGATGAAGACCTCCAAGATAGTAGACTCGTCCTTAGGGATCCAACACTTATCCACCAAGGGAAGCTACACATAATCAAATGTATTAGAAGATATCTCCACATAATCCAAAATTCTTCAATAGAGTCTTAATAGCACTTGCATCAACACTTGTTGGTAGCTTTTTGGATTGCTTCACTTGGAATTCATGGTTAGAAAAGATCTAGGAGTCAACCATGGAAAAAGAAAGTTTCAAACCCTCTATTTATAAGAGATTTGAAAGAATAATGGGTAGGAAAATCGAGGAAAAGCTAACGCCAAAGTATTTTAAGGAAAAATATAGGGTTTTCTAACTAGGCAAAATAATACCCTATAAGGGTTGACCGTGATTTTATTGAAGCAAGAAAAAAAGGGGTGAAAGAGGTCCAAAATTTCTTTGGGAAAGTTGGAGGATCTCTTTGAGGGTATAGGAAAAATGACTCACTCAAGTGGGTCAATTTTTTTTGTCTATAAATATAAAGTGAAATTCACTAGATGTGAAATTGGTCAAATTGAATTTTGATGGAGCATCTAAAGGAAATCTAGGACTAGCAGTAGGAGGAGAAATAATTAGAAATAATAGGGATGATATTTTATCATATTATGCTTTCAATAGTAGATCTACGATAAATAATGAAGCTAAAGCTTCGGAGGCTTTGGAATGGTTAAAAATATGTAGACAAATGAAATGGAATAGAGCATGAATGAAAGGGGATTCATTAATAGTAACAAATAAAATTTTGAGGAAAACAAAGGCTCCATGAAACATACAAGAGATCATCATGGAAATACAAGGTATTGCTACAGAGTTTGAAAAAATCATGTTTACACATATGTTAAAGGAATGGAACAAATGTGTAGATAGGCTAGCCAAGTGAGAGGTTTTAATAGAGGATCATCAAGTTAAATTCTCTTTTGCAAAGTTAGAGGAAGTAGTAAGTTTAACCGAACTGACAATGTAATGTTAACTACCTAAATCAAATAATGATTAAGATTTACTTTAATGTTTTCCATTGGTAATATTTGTTGTATTTTATAAAATTAGTGTGTTTTCATAAAAACTATTTATTGCAATTCTTGTGGTTGCATTTATACTTCAAGAAGTAAACTAATAGTCTAGATCTGGTAAAGAAGACTATGATAGTGTAAATTTTTGAAAATATTACTGTACTAAGATTCAATAGTAGAGGTGAAGTTTTGGTATTTTGAAGGTTGTTGAAGGAAAATATCCAAAAGAAGGATGTTAAATTTTGAAATATTTATATTTAAAAAGGAAATTAAAGAAGATAAAAATAATGAAAATTAAGAATTCAAATTTTTTTATGAAAAATGTAGGTATCTAGATATAACTCAATTGAGATAAAAATTGAACCTATTTATAGATTGTCAAACTATAAATAAAAGAGTTGTGATTTTTCAAGGGTGAGGGACTCGAGTCCAAACCCTTTATCTAAAAAAAAAAAACCATATATCTATCTATCTAAATAACCTTAATATAATTTATGTATACCATGTAATGCACAACATAGACCATCTATAACAAGTGTTAGTTTTTTAATTTTTAAATTCCATACTTCTTGAAGAGTGACTTATTTTATCAATCACTATATATTATTGTTGTGAAGGTTATAAGTATTAATGATAAAGCCATGTGAAATAAATAGATATTTTATATAATCATAACTAATATCATAGTCATGCAAAGCTTATATGAATTTTAAATTTATTATTTATGTATTGGAAGTGAAATTAATCTATACGATATAATTGAATAGACATTCAAAAGTTAAAAATAAAAATATATGTAAAACATATTACATAGGAAATGGACATAGAAATAAAAAGAAAATTTTTAATTAAAAATGTGCATTAGGACTACTATCAGAAGAGTATTGGGATGTAGAAACTATAAGCAAAGCTAGATTTAAAATTCAGTGAATACTTTTGCTATTTTATAATTCTAAATAGTAAACTCCAATAATTATAATAGTTATAATAAAGTGTTATTACCTTAAATACAAGGTTAAGTCCAAATTTCAGGATTTGTTTTTATATCTCGATATATTGAACATAATATTTTTTACATAAATTTACTATTCAAATAAAAATAACAATTAAGAACAATATCATTTCTTGTTAAGAGAATATAGGTACATGTCCTAGGATTTTATGGATGAAATTATTTTCAAAGATATGTCCTTGAAAAGGAAGAAGAGTATGCTAGGAATATGTTCCTTAGGTATGCAAAAGATTACCACTTATCAAACACATTTCAAATGATATTTTCTTTTAGAATTTAAAGATTCTGAATTATGAAATACGGAAAAACAAAAAAAATGGAAACTTGGAATCCAATAACAACTTTAGTAAACTGAGAGGAATTTTTTTTAGAAAGACATCACATCAAAAACTTATGAGATAAGAGGGCTATCTTTCTTTAAAAAACATCACATCAAAAGCCTTTGAAACAATATCATAAATCAACCATCCTTACCCAAGAAAAAGTAAATATATCAAATGATGTCAAATTCAAGTTTTCTCTTTAACTTATTCTTCGAAGACTTAGTCAAAACAAGCAACTACAACTTATAGTTCTAGTGATTTTGGTTTGAAAATTATTTATTGTTATACTTGTTCTAATATTTATCTAATACTATATAATATTTCATAGAGTGCAATTTCAACAAGTATAGATGAAATATGCACAATAAATAAATAAGAGTAATATATTTTATGTGAAACTTATGTGAAGGTTGTTAATAATTTAAAAATATTAATAATAGGATTTATATTGATAATTGGTCTATTATATTTTGTTTTTTTTAAATGGGTTATATGGGAATAATAAAATATATATATATATGGGTTATATGGGATTGAAATAGGCCTCACTCGTATTACATGATCACCTTATAGTGATATTATAACAAAGCTTGGATATTATCCACGTATAGTTTGGCAAGATTGGAACCTAGGTCTCCTTCTTGAAATGTCGAGGAATCTAACTGATTAAGCTAATTGGTCTACCGGTAAAGATGTCACTTGCATTATCGATGATGTAACCCGGGTTCAATCCCCATAGTGGATGTGTATAAAAGGTATTACTCAAAAAAAAACTAATGCTACTTAATTATTATATCTGTTGAATAATAATAATAATAATATATTTTAATATTTAAATCAATTCATTCTCTAACTAATTATTCTATAATTTAATGACTGAATTATTATTTTAGTTTTTTGGTTTGAAACCATAACAAAGTGTGTGTTATACTATATATATTCATAAACACTATTTTAATTAAGATGCAATTAAAGTTTAATTCAACCTAATGCACTTAAAAATATCATAATTATCTTATTATCCTACCATAGTTTATATTTAGATATGACCTTTCCTCTTTAAGCCATTTTATTATGGTTTGAAATTTAGATAGACCTAGTTTACAGTCATGTTGTGCCCTTTATTACTTAAAAAAATATATAATAAATAACTTAATAAATAATTTATATAATTATATGTTTTTTAAGAAAACATGAAGTGCATTATGCATATAATGCAATGAAGAATATTAAAAAAAAAATTATCAATTGAATCTATTATTTATATTAAGTCATGTAAATTAAAATATATAATAAATAACTTAATAAATAATTTATATAATTATATGTTTTGTTTTAAGAAAACATGAAGTGCATTATGCATATAATGCAATGAAGAATATTAAAAAATTCTTTATCGATTGGATCTATTATTTATATTAAGTCATGCAGTTTACAGGTTAGATTTTTTCCTAAATTTTATGGATTATTTTTTAAGATTTTGTTTCTAATAAATACTATCATCTAAAATAATTGTGTTTTTGTTTTCTTAAAATTTAAATAGATATGATTTATTAGGATGATGTAAGTCGTTATTGTTTTTGTTATAGATATTAAAAATATTATTAAGAAGTAATTAATTATTTTTGTTAATGATACTCGAGATATTGTTAAGAAGTAATTGGATTTGATGGCACTTTTGGGGACTAGGATGTTGTAAGTTTTTTTTCTAATTATTAATGTCTTTCCTATTGGTTTTATTTGTCTAGTTATCTCCTTATTTGTGGTTTTGTTTGGAGATACCTTCTCTTACATATTGTATCCTTTTTGGGTTATGGTCTTTGTCGTGAAAGTCTTAGATTCTGTTATAGCTTTCCCTGTATATACTTTGATTTTGGGATCCTCTCAAAACCCCTACTCTTACCTAATCAAAAAAATATACCATTTTTAGACAAATAAATTTTTGAATCATATTAGTAACTAATAATGATTCTCACACATTCGCATGAGGTGCCTTACTAGCAAGTTCCCTCAATCATCGGAATGAAATCCGGGGTTCAAGCTTGAAATCCTGTGTCAGATATAAAATAAAACCCTAGCTAGCCTGAGGGGTATACCTAGATGGAACATGCCATGTGGAATGGAAATTCCTAGCCTCTAGGGGATATAAGGGACAATTTTCCTTAAGATAAGATTTTTGTCTTGGGGATACGGTCTTTGGCTCTTCTTCGGAGGTCCAAGGTTCAAACTCCAGCATGGGCGAGTGTGTGAGAGGATGGGTGTGTGGTTTATGTGTGTTAAATTCCCTATTGATCAGCATAGCTCCCAATTTTAGGAGGGGTCATAGTTGGGGGAGCCTACTCAGCCCTATGGTTTGGTCGTAGGGGTATCTCACACTAACCAAATAAAAAATAATAATTTAATAATAACAATAATGGTTCTCACACTTTAATTAAATGATATTACTTAAAATATTTAAGTTCTTAAACTTTTAGGGAGACCAAATTTCAAATCATACAAAAATGATACCCTGTGTTATATATTAATGATGTACTCATTTCAATCCTATATAATGCATTTAAAATAAAGATGACTCTCACACTTAACTATATAAGATATGAAAATTATTATTATCATCAAACTTTAACAAAAAAATATAATATTTATATGGAAATAATTTATTTATGTAATATAGTTTAAATATTTTAAAAATATTAATTAACTATTTTTCCTATTTATCATTAGTTTAATTATAAATATTTCATGAAATATTTAACATAAATTAAAATATAAAAATATTAAATTTTAAAATTTAAACAAGTTAATATGAAATGATGGAAAATAAATTTTTGGTGCACCTTAATATGTAGGAGAAGGAGAAGATGGAGGATGCATGCCAACATAATAAGTTGTTAAACACTTTGAGTGTACATTCTTTAGCACTAGATACAAATAAAAATATGAGAATAACAAGAGTATTAGTATGGATTACATATAAATTGTTTTATAATTTAACATAAAACAACCTTTTTAAAGAGTTTATATTCTATAAAAAAGGATTATGTTCAAGTATTAAGATATATTTTTGGATGAAAATGTCATTATATTAATAGAATAGTGTTTAATCATACAAAAAAGGTGGGTGGGATTAGCACACCTTGTAAACCAATACATTAACCACTGTGGTTAGGATTATACAAGAGTGTCCACAAACTGTCATATAACAAATTTCAAAATAGTGTTAAATATGCATTCATAAATAAAGAAGCCAAGAAATCATTGCCACCTGGAAGGGGAAGGAAGAGGCACATGACTCATAACACAGGGTGCATTCTTCCAATGATCCATGAGGGTATGTAAGTACTATAACTCCACTTATACTTTTTCAACCTGTACTTGAATATGTAACCAACAATCAAAGAATATATCATATTGATCAACAACAGAAAAGACACGTCCGACATTTTGCTGAGAAAAAATAGCTCTATTTCAGAATTTCCATAGATAACACATGGTACCAATTCTGACTGTCAGTTGGTCAATGGTCATTTTGCAGATGATTCTTTCTTAATGCTTACGGCTTCGAGAAGATGAGCAATCCCTTTCCTCAGCTATTTTTTGCTTAGAGGTGTTTTTTTTAGCCTCTGGTTCTTCTATACAATGGAAAAAACCTCCTGTTTTCGGCAATCTCAATCTCAAATGCCATGTTGGTTGCATAATTTCCAATGAACTCTTGAAATAACATAAGAATGATGCTCACAAAAACTAGCCCAAAACCCAGAGCCTCAAGCATGACATTTATGAAGGATGTATGAGTGGGGATTCCTTGCTTTCAATTGAGTTATTTATTTATTTATTTATATCATAGTTGTAATTAGTGGATTAAAAATATTACAATAAATTTGGTCATATATTTAAAGTGATAACTATGTAAATATAAAAATAATATATTTTTTTAATATTTAAAAAATGAATTTTGTTTATAAAAAAATAATTTAAAAAAATTATCGTGAAATTTAATTTTAAATTTTTAAATTATAAATATGTAATCAAAATTTAATTGGATGGTGTTAAATTTTAAACCTAATTTATTTGTAAAATTATTTCTTTAAATAAATAAGTTATGCATGGCTTCTATTGGGGCCTTTCTTATCAAAATAACGAAACATTATGTTGTAGTTAGGTTAACAAAAACCTATTGAACTTGAATTATTATTTAATATATTTTTAATTTATCTTTTTTTTTGGATTTGGTTATTGTGAGAAACCCCCTATGATGGCAGGGCTGAGTAGTCTCCTCCCAACCATGACCCCTCCTAAAGTTGAGAACTATACTTATGAATAGGGAATTTAACACAAAACCATAACACACCCACCCCCTCACACATTCGCCCATTGAACCTTGGACCTGCCGAATAAGAGCCAAAGCCCGAACATTTGTGCATTTTTAATTTATATTTTTAGTAAAGATATTCTCCATCATCCTCAAACCTTTTTTTTTTTTGATGAGGAACCTTTTTATGTACAACATATCTGCAGCATGTGAAGGGAGAGATTTGAACCTGGGTCTATTGATAACTAGAGAGTTTTAACTACCCACTTGCTTTCCAAATCCTCTATATGAGGGGATTCCTCAAACTTTTATGTTTCCACAATTGGCTCCTTGATATCATTTTTATTAAGAGATTATATCTCAATTGACTAGTTTCCTTCTAAATTTAAATATGTTTCCTTTGATTTAAATATGTTTTAAATATATTTATATTTTCAATATGCTTCCTCTAACTATAGGTCAAAAACATAAAATTTAATATTATTTTTTTACCTAATCCCCATGTGTACTTTTATTCATGGCATTCAAAATTTGTAAGCACTCTTTAATTAAAATATATTTCCATATTATCAAGTGGTATTAGTTGAACTAACATTTCAAGGAGGAGACCCAGGTTTGAATCTTGCCAAATAATACATAGATAATATCCAAGCTTTGTTGTAATACCACTATGTGGTGATGATATATATATATATATATATATATATATATATATATATATATATAATCAAATGAAATTAACTCAATGGTCTAACACTTCTATTTCGCCCCGTATTTTTGTTGACAGGTTTGTCATCAAGTGGGTCTTACCTCCTTCTGGGTGGCACAAGCTCAATTTTGATGGTGCAGCTAAAGGCAACCCAGGAGCGGCTGGCAAAGGGGGAATTCTCAGAAACCACAGAGGAGAAATAATTTTGGCCTTTGCATAGAACCTGGGAATTCAATCCAACAATATGGCAGAAGCAAGGGCCCTGTTCCAAAGTTTGATCCTCATGGAAGGGTTGACCATCAATAAACTTATCATCGATGGAGACTCATTGCACTGTATCAAGCTGGCTCAATGGTACTTGCTAAGCCTCCCTGGGCCCTTGCTTCAATTTTTAAAGATTGCAAGGCCCTAATAGGTAATTACCCAGAATTAGTCATTAAGCATCAATACAGGGAAGGAAACAAATCTGTGGACTGGCTTGCTAACAAGGGAGTTGATGAATCCAACATTCAAGTGTGGAGAGACTCCTTTCGCATCGACCTAAGGAACGATCCTACAAATTTCAATGTTTGCACAATGTGAGATGGTGCCAGGGGTTTGGGTTGGTATGCTGACGAGACTTGTCGTGATATCGCGACACCTTTTCCTTCTTCTCCTTCGACAGTGAAAATGCAACATGTCACGAAATCGTGACACTTTTCACCTTTGGTCACGAAAATGCAACATGTCACGATATCGCGACACTTTTTCTCTATCGGCCCTGTCGTTGCAACTTGTCACGATATCGCGACACTTTTTCCTCCTTCGGTTGTGGCAATGCAACATGTCGCGATATCATGACACTTTTCCTCTTTCAGCATCGTCGTTGCAACATGTCACGATATCGCGACATTTTTTTCTCCTTCGGTCGCGACAAGGCAACATGTCGCGATATCACGACACTTTTTATCTTTCGGCCTCGTCGTTGCAACATGTCGCAATATCGTGACACTTTTTCCTCCTTCAGCCATGGCAATGCAACATGTCACGATATCGCGACACTTTTTCTCTATCGGCTTTGTCTTTGCAACATGTCACGATATCGCGACACTTTTTCTCTATCGGCTTCGTCTTTGCAACATGTCATGATATTGCGACACTTTTTCCTTCTTCGGCTGCAGCAATGCAACATGTCGCGATATCGTGACACTTTTTCTCTTTCGGCCTTGTCATTGTAACTTGTCGCGATATCATGAAACTTTTTTCTCCTCTGGCCGCGACAATGCAACATGTCATGATTTCGTGACACTTTTTCTCTTTCGGCCTCGTCGTTGCAACTTGTCACGATTTCGCGACACTTTTTCCTCCTTCGGCCATGACAATGCAACATGTCGTGATATCGCGACACTTTTTCTCTTTCGGCCTCGTTGTTGCAACTTGTCGTGATGTCGCGACACTTTTTTCTCCTCCGGCTGCGACATTGCAACATGTCACGATATCGCGACACTTTTTCTATTTCGGCCTCGCCGTTGCAACTTGTCGCGATATCGCGACACCTTTTCTTCCTTTGGCCGCAGCAATGCAACTTGTGCTTTCACGAAATTTTTTATCTTTCGGCCGAAACGATGCAACTGGTCACGATTTCGTGGCACTTTTTCTCCTCTGGCCATGATGCTGCAACTTGTCGCGATATTACGACACTTTTTTTCCTATGGCAGTGATGACACAACATGTCGCGATATCACGACACCTTTTCTCTTTGGCCACAATAATGCATCATGTCACGATGTCGCGACACCTTTTTCTTCTTTGGCCATAGCAATGCAACATGTTGTGATATCGCGACATTTTTTATCTTTTTACCGAGAAGATGCATCACGTCATGATTTTGCGACATTTTTTCTCCTTAATCCATGATGATACAACTTGTCGCGATATCGCGACACTCTTTCTCTTCAATCCATGACACTGCAACCTGTCACAATATCATGACACCTTTCCTCAATTGGCCGTAACAATACAACTTGTCACGATATCGCAACACATTTTCTCCTGGGGTCGCGACAATGCAACATGTCACGATATCGCGACACTTTTTCTCCTGGGGTCGTGACAGTGCAACATGTCGCGATATCGCGATATATTTTCTTCTTTGGCATCGATGATACAACTTGTCGTGATATCGTGACACTTTTCCTCACTTGACCGCAACAATACATGTGATATCGCAACACCTTTTCTCTTGGGGTCGCGACAATGCAACATGTCGCGATATCGCGATATTTTTTCTTCTAGGGTCGCGACAATGCAACATGTCGTGATATCACGACATATTTTCTTCTTTGGCCACGACAATGCAACTCGTCATGATATTGCGACACTTTTTCCTTTCTGGAAGCGATGTTGCAACATGTCACGATATCATGACACTTTCTCTTCTTTGGCCGCGATGCTGCATTTTGTTGTGATTTTGCGACATTCTTTCCACCATTGGCCGCGACAGCGCAACATGTCACGATATCACGACACCTTTTCCTCCTTGCCTTTTCTCTATTCTGTGGACCGCGAAATTGCAACATGTCGCGATATCGCGACACCTTTCTTCTTGTGGTGTTTGGATTTTTCTTTGATCTTTAGCTCTTGGGCCTCTTTGGTCGGTTTGGAAAACATGTAAAAAATACTTGTACAAGGTTCAGGGACCTTTCAACACCCTTTCAACCAATCAAAAAAAAATTAACTCAATGGTTAAATTCTTTGAAACTTTCAAGGAGAAGATCAAAGTTTCAATCTTGCCCAATAGTACATCCATAATTGTCACTTGTTGCAATACCACTATGTAGTCATGATGTAATACAAGTGAGGACCATTTCAATCCCATATAACCCATTTATACACATACATAAATCTATATATATTTTCATCCTTTTTAATGGTAATTTTGATTTCTATAAGAAGTGCCCTAGCCTCTACATAGTTTCTAGTTGAACTTCCATAAAATTTTGAGTAAGTGAAGAGAATTTTAACTTCATTATTTTGGAAAATACCACCTCTTCTAGCTTTTCATATATTTCCTTTGGAAGACCCATCAAAATTAATGTATAAACCTACCTTTAGATATTTTCCGTTTATAATAGATCAAAGCATATCCTTTGCATTAAATCTATTGTTGTAAATGAATATTCCATATATATTCAAATCCTATAACCAAGATTTTAGTACGTCTTTTGTATGCTTGATATTTCCCATGATGAAAAACATATATGTATACATTTTACAAGAGAGGCAATAATAAGATTCGAAATTTAGAAATTATTTAGACATTTGTTGTAAAAATTTTGATATTCCTTTTGAACTATATATTCCAATAATTAAAGATAGAAACAATCCTCCACATGCTACATAATAATTTTATTTTTAAATAATTAATCCAACATTTCATCATTTTTCAATGTTGGTGGAACTACCCAATATATTCTCATATTTTTGAAAAACTAGACCCAAAAGGTGTAAGCAAAGGGACAATGAAGAGGTAAATGATTTGATATTTCTAGATCCTTTTTACATAAGGAACACGTTAAAGTTCTATAATATATTCTTCTTTGCATATTATCTACTATACGAATGTTTATTTGCATTCGTAACCAAAGGAATGTTGAGGCCTTAGGGAAGGCATTAAGTTTCCAAATACTCTTCTAAGAAAAATTATTTGAACTAAGAAATTTTGATTGTCCTAAATACCTACAATCCAACTTGACTAAGTACCCATCGTTTATTGATATATTCCAAACTAACTCATCCTTATATGTAAAAACAAACAAATAAAACTCTTAAAGCATCTTTTGAATCCCATCTACTATTTTTTTGAGTCTTCTCCTCCAACTACATTGATAATGGAAACCCATGATTTGATGTTTCTAATTTCAATTAGAAATAAGAAAATAAGGCTTCAACTAAGCATCAAATAAAAAATATGTAAATTCCCCCTTAGGTATTAACCATATAATAATTTTGTTGATCAATTGCAATCTATCTAATATGAAGTTCTATTTTGTCAAGTCTCTAGATTAGGTTCATTTCCTAAACATTGTTAATCATCAAGAAAACCTAGATAATTTTAAATTAACATTTCTACCCCTCTTTCCTTGATATTTTAATAATCTCTAAATAAGTTTTCCCCTAATACAAAACTCGCAAGCTTGAATTTTTCAAGCCTACCCATTCAAAATTCCTTTATTTTCAAGCTCTATCCCACTTACAAAGATAAAACCATTGTTTTCTCTCATTATTTATAAAAAATTCATTTCAATTCTATCAAATTCAAATGCTATACATGTTGGCAATATTGAAATTTAAATGTACATAAGTATCTTCCTATCCCTTTCTTTAGAAAGTAGTTTTTCTTGTACATAAGTATCTTGACCTTTCATTGATTTTTATTCTCTCTTATTAATCACTGAGCTTGCATTTAGCTTCTTGTTTTTTTAAACATGTTACAAATTTTTTTAGCATTACAAATATTCATTTTATCCATTAGATATTTTATCTCTTGAATACACATGTACATTCATGATCCTTCAAACCTTGTTTCATCCCTTCATAATATATTGGAGCTATATTAGACTAAAATTAATGTATTACAACTATATAGATTAAAATCAAATGGATTTGTATAACCACTAATAAGTAGATAATAACTGGAGAGAATGGGTTTATGATTTATTCTTGTTTACAACAAATTATCTAAATATATTGTATATTTTATCTACAACAATGTATTAGATAACATGAATATGTCTAACATTTCTATGATATGAGTATCCAATGCATATATTATCCCATATATATTGAAATTTTGATGGAATAAAAGCCTAAAGACCATTGTAATTGAGAAATGAAGCAAAATCCTCCATTAGTGTAGACCATAACAAAGTACCACCCCTCTTTTCTAAAATATATAAAATTATTCTGAAATACTACAAGAATTCATAGATCACAATTATGAATTATCATTGAATTTGACAAGGATAAATTGAGGTCCTTCTAACATCTTTAATGAGAGCATATACTTTTATAACACCAACTTTAATATTATCCTCTTTCATACAGAAAAACCAACTTTCCAAGATAACATTTTTATCAACACTTTTTATTTTTATTTATGGGCTTAGCCCCCCTCCATGTTAACATTTGTGATATTTGTTTTTGTCTTCCCATATTGATATAATTTTGAGTTTTTTTCTCTTTTTTCTTTCTTTAATGGTCTTTCTCTATTTTTTCCATTCCCATGTATAATTTTATCTTCATCAATCTCTTTAATTTCCTTAGTTTTATGCTTCCCTAGTGAAGTGCAAGTATTAACCTCACTTTCTTGAAACCCTAAAGTGCAAAGGATGATCTCTAAAGTGATTTAATTTTTATTGCAAGAAGAGGATTTTATACTACTTGAGAAATATGAATATAATTTACCTAGATTAAACTTTACCTCTCTCACATCCTTTGATTTAAAATTTACCTCTAAATATTTCATCAAACATTTAATATCTTCTAAATTTGAATTAGTGCATTGTACGTCCTCATTCTGTAGGTTCTTATTTGTTTCTTGTAATGGTTAATATGATTTAATTATGATGGCCTTTTCCATATGATAATGCAAAGGTGATGTCTTGGTCACATTCTTAGGAGTGGAAAATCCTTGATAAAATCTAACTGCTACTTTGATATGATCTCTTTGCTTCATCTTAAAGTTTATCTCATTCTCAAAATAACTTATCTCTTTCTCCATCATTTTCACTTTACAAAGTCTTGCCATATGTCCAATCCTATAAAATTTTTAATATTTTTATAATCCACTTGTTGAATCTATTATTTTGACTTAGATGTATTCTTTTGATTATAAAGTATTGAAATATCCATAACAACACATATCTAGGTATATACAACATGCCTTCCTTACTTAGTAGTTAGTCCCTCTTGGATGAACTCCTCTAGAATATTGCCAAAATTATTCAAAATCTTATTATATTGATAAGTTGATATGGAAGTTCAAAAATCCTAACCAACACTACAAGCCTTTAATATTTTTTATCTCCACATTAATATTCTCACTCCATGGTCATAAATATAATGGATCTCTCCTCCTAAACCATGGACCACCACACATTATTTTATCTTTAATTTTTTATTTGGAGAAGATGATAATTCTATAGATCATTCCATAGGATATATAGACTAACCTTCCATATTTTTACCCATTTTTAGTTGTTTTACCTAATTTAGGATTGGTATTTGATTTTTTTTTAATTATTGATTATGTTAGGATCCTTGATTCTAACTTGTGGTTTTACAATGAAAATAATGGAAGATGTTAGAATTTTAATAAAATGAATCACAATTTAAAAGAATCACGGTTTCACTGGTAGGAAGGTCCCTCCAATGTATTTAATAAACAAATATATTTATTTTCAAAGATGATTTCCTACAACAATCTCTATCCTATTTTATATCTATCTAAGGTTATTATGAAAGGACACGATGGTCCATTTGTAATTATAAAACATAAATAATTAGTTAATTAAGTGATAAATATAGGTTAGGATGTGGAATCCTAACATGCCACCCTCCTTAAAAGAAGCTTTGTCCTCAAAGCTAAAAATGAGGAAATTGTTGTTGGGATGGATGAAGCGCTTCTCAAGTAGCATTTGCTCAAGTTTGTGCACTAGTTTAATGTCACTTTTCTATAAGCAGGGATATCTTGAAGGTCAAGGCTTTAGTGGGGGATTGGTAGGAAGAATAGTAGGATCATGATGACTGGGGGTAACAACCCTTTTGGTTCATTAAATACTCCTGAATGACGTAGTAGGAGTTGGTGTAATTTTGGCATCTCTTTTTGGTCCTCCTTGGTGGATTGAATAGAAAATAATTGTGCAACCATTCCCTTGTCTCCTTTGTAAATAATTTTCTCCATTCGGTGAGAACTTACTATTTTTTTTATTTGTGGAAAACATCCCAAAAGGGATGCCACTTTCGGGTAAGACCCAAGGAGGCAGGGGTATCCATTCCGCAAAAAACGCCCGGGACTCAGACACTGGCCTACCACCTTTGACATACTCAAGGAGCAAACAAACACACAAAACCAATTTAAAAATAAGTAAATAACAACAAAAATAATAAAATAAAATAAAAAACATGCTCCTTGAGTGTGTCAAAAACAAAAGCACAACCAAACACGCACAATAAGAAAAAAGAAACCACAACACAAACCACATAGAAAAACACAAGAACCACATAACAAAACACAAACAAGACAAAAACAACAGAACACTACAAAGACATAACCCAAAAAAAACATGAAAAATAAACACAACCAAAACCTAAAAAATAAAATAAATAAAATAAAAATAAAAATAAAAAACAACCAACAACAGACAATAAACAAAAACAAAAAACATAGAAGACACTCACACATAAAAACACGAAATAACACAAACAAAGAGAAACCCAAGAACAAGAACAAAAAAAAACACAAGAACAATAACAAAAAACATAAAAAAAAACAAAACAACAAAAACACAAGAACAACGAAAAACAACACAAAGAACACAAAAACAAAACAAAACAAAAGAACCCACCCACCTTAAAAAACTAAACAAAAAAAAACAAAGAAGAAAAAAGAAAAAAAAAAAACAATGAACAAAACAATGACCTATCTAGACCAGAAGACTATTAAGGCAAGAATCAACAGAGGAAACAAAATAAAGAATAGAATGAGCTAGGGAACTAAAAAAAACTGAATGAACCAAAGAGAAGCAAAAAAAAAAAAACAAGAAGAAACTAGGTACCTTCAGAACTGGAGCCATCCAAAGAAATGATAGAAAGAAGAGCTTCCCTAATTTGAGAAGCCCACCATATAGGAGGGTGGCCATAACAAGTAAGATCACCTTTGTCCAAAGCCCAATTAGCTAAAGCATCAGCACTCTTGTTTTGATCTCTGACCACATGATTGTAATCAACTTTCAAAAATCCCATCTGGATTAACTGAATCTTCTCAATAATTCTTTTTATTCTCCAATCCACCTTATGATTCTTAGAAGGAGTCTTCAAGAGATTAATCATAAGTTGAGAGTCGAGACTCAACTAACACCTTTTCCCATCCAACCTTAGTAGCCTCCTGAAGGCCTCCGAGGATACCATACCCCTCGGCAAGGTTATTGGAAAGAATACCCAAATTCTCAGCAAAAGTAAAAACCAGGGAGCCATCCGAAAGTCTACCAATTCCTCCCACACTTGGCTTTTCCGGGGTTCCCTCTAGAGGCTCCATCGGTATTGACTTTTCCAAAATCCTTAGGAGGAGGTTGCCAATTTCTAGTCCTATCCATCTTACTAATACTCACATTCCCTTTAAGTTGGTTGCCCTTAGAAGGTTTAATCTTCAATCTTTGCATCACTTGATCCCATCTTTGGTGGGAGTTTTGAGGGTGATTAAGGAGTTGATGGACTGATTCAACTAAGTTGGCTATGGTCTTTTGCCAAATATAGTGAATATCCTTCCTATCTTGATTAAAAATTTGGTTGTTCCTTTCATTCCAAATATTCCAAAGAAGAATGGTAGAACCCATCCAAACTAAGCTGCCTAATAAAATGATCAACACCCTCTTGATTAGGCCAATCCCTCCAAAGTTGTTCAAAAGTAAAAAAATTGGACCACTTGTAAGCCAAGTAAAGTGGCCATTCTCCTCCATAGCTCGAAGGCTAAAGTACACTCAATAAAAATATGGTTGATATTTTCTACATTCTCTTCACACATTTCACATCTAAAAGGGCCATGAAAACCACGCTTCATAAGTTGCTCACCGGTAAGCACCCTACGATGCAATAAAAGCCAATTAAAGAACCTCACCTTAGGCCAAAGCTTTTGAGCCCACAATTGAGAAAATATGTCAGAAGAATGGTTGGGATTATTATGGCATAAGGTCAAATAACCTTGAGCAACGGAATACTCACCCTTAGTAGTGTTGTTCCATCCAAAACAATCTTTTTCATGGGACCAAGAGAGGGATCTCATATGAAGGATGCCTTGGATATCTTGTCTTTGCCTTTCTAGGATTTGAATAGGCCAGTCCTCAATAGGGATCCAATATCTACCAACCTTTGAATTACCAGTATGGTACCGATAGTAATTAGCCACCTTTATCCAATTAGCTCGGTGAAGCTCCTCCATCAAAGGCCTCCAATCGGGAAACTGAGTTATCAAAGGCTTGTGACCATCCCAAGAATCTGTCCAAAAATTTGCATGTTGACCATTATGAATGATCCAAAATAATTTTTTCTTTATCAAATCCTCACCAGTCTTAAGAGCTGCTAAAATGGGAGAACCTTTGGTAGGAAGTTGATAGCGAACAAGGTCTTCGGGACTTTTGTTCTCAGCATATTTAGCACGGAGATTATTGGCCCAAAGAGCATTGGGGTTATGCAACATCCTCCAATATAATTTAGCGGCTAAAGCTTTGTTGTTATTAATTGAAGACCGGAATCCTAACCCCCCTTCACTCTTAGGAAGACATAAAGTATCCCATTTCACCAAGGCCCATTTTCTTTTCTCCTTAGTACCACTCCAAAGGAAACGATGACTGATTTGATCCAATTCTCGAAGAACAACCTTTGGGATATTCAAAATGGAAGAAACATAAATAGGAATAGCTTGAAGGACTGATTTTACCAAGGTGATTCTACCCCTAGAAGAAAGCCACTTGTTGGTCCACTTTCCAATTTTCTTCTTGACTTTGTCCAACAACCAATTCCAATCTTTATTTTTCTGCCTTTGAATATTTATGGGAATACCTAAATAAGTGATTGGAAGAGAGGTCTTCTTATATCTTAATTTATCCAAGACCATGGATTCCTGTCTAGTAGAGCTAGTGAAAGAAAATAACTTTAGATTTGTCTTCATTGATCAACTGCCCGATAGCCTTAGAAAAACAGCTAATTATTTGCTTAATTTTAGAAGCTTCCTTAACCTGTAGCTTTACCTAAAAGAGTAGAGTCATCCACAAATTGAAGATGAGAGATAGGTCTAGCTCCATGAGCAATGGTAACTCCCTCAAGGGTTTTGTTTTCCCTCTTTTTGGTTATAGTCCTACCCAAGCATTCAACAAGAATGATGAATAAATAAGGGGATAGCGGGTCACCTTGCCTAATACCTCCGAAAGGCTGGGAAAAGCTGAGAAGGCCTGCCATTGATAAGAACTAAGTAGGAAGCTGAAGAGATACATCCCATAATCCAATCCATCCAATCCTTAGAGAAACCAAATTGCCTCAAAACTTTGATAAGGAAGTGCCAATCCACTCTGTCATAAGCTTTGGATAAGTCTAACCGAATGAACATAGAAGGAGAATTTTGCATATCCATGGAATGGATGGCTTCCTGAGCAAGAACTATCTCATCTACTATTTGACGTCCTTCCACATATCCCCCTTGCTCTGGGGAAATAATCTTATGCAAAAGAGGCTTCAACCTTTACTGCCATGATTTTAGTAATGATTTTGAGAAGAACATTACATAAAGCAATAGGTCTAAAAGCTGAGATATGATCAACCTCTTGAGCTTTTGGAACAAGAGTAATATAAGTTTTATTGATAACCTTCAAAATTTCTTTGGCTTTCCTGGCTTCTTCCACCACCTCTAATAAATCAACATGAAGGATATCCCAGAACTCTTGGTAGAACTCAATAGGAAAACCATCCGGACATGGGGTTTTCCCTTTTTGCATTTTAAAAACTACTTGTTGAAGCTCATTGATAGTAACAGGAGCAGTCAAAATAGAGTTCTCCTCAGAAGTGATAAGAGAAGGGATTGCTTGAAGAACATTTTGTTGAGAAGCTGAGTCAAGAGGAGTAGCGGCAAAAAGATTGGAAAAGTAATCAACAACAATAGAGTTCATGCCATCCCAAGTATAAACAACATCTCCAGTATCTGAAGTTAAGGAAGAAATAAAGTTGTGAGATCTTCGAGCTAGAAGAGATTTGTGAAAGAAATTTGTGTTTCGATCTCCTTCTTTGAGCCATTGAATTCTAGATTTTTGCTTCCATAAGATTTCTTCTCTTTTTTCCCATTCCTCTA
The DNA here is from genome assembly GCA_028583015.1 of Wollemia nobilis. NCBI lineage: Eukaryota > Viridiplantae > Streptophyta > Pinopsida > Araucariales > Araucariaceae > Wollemia > Wollemia nobilis. The sequence goes on from JAQPPZ010017228.1 coordinate 5,181,157, forward strand.
AGCTGAGTTGTGAGTTTAATTTCATCTGCACTTCTCTTCTCTGTGAGGCCATCTAAACGGATTTTCTTATTCAAATTTTCAAGATGAGCAATAACTTCATGTTTTTTTTTATGAACATCCCCAAACTCTTTCCAGTTCCAAGTCTTGATTTTGGATTTAATGTATTGCGATATTTTGGCAAAACAGAACATCTTAGTCCCATGCCTAGGTTTACCTTCCTTCCACCATTGTTGCACATGAGGTCTAAAGGAAATGTCTCCGAGCCACATTAATTGAAAACGAAAAGGAGAGAAACTCACATTGGTTTTCCACATTTCCACCATGAATGGCCAATGATCCGAACCAACATTATTAAGAGTCTTCACTTTAGGAATGTGACCATGGATTAAGAAATTTTTAGAGAGCAAAAACCTATCCAATCTCTCCATTATACAAGCTAAGCCTTGCCTTCTATTAGACCAAGTCATAAGGCCATTATCCGGTTGGATATCCACAAGATGGAGGTTTGCAATATATTCGCTCATGAGGTCAGTGCTTTTGTCCAAATTTCTATTTCCCCCCTTTTCTCATCCAGAGAGAGGATGGTATTGAAATCTCCTCCGATCAAGATCCAAGCTTTAGGAAAATGAGAGATAATATGAGTAATATCCTTCCATTGTCTTCTTTTTTCCTCTAAAGAAGTCGGGGCATAAACAATAATGCAGAGCATAATCTGGTTGGAATGTCTACTTTGAATAGCTATAGCCAACAAACCCCAACTGCCAACCATATGGTGAATAACTACCTCTTTTGGGTCCCAAAGACAAGCAATGCCACCCGAAGTCCCTTGGGAGTGAGGGAAACCACTTTTCTAGCTGGCCAAATTTTCTTGGCAATTAAGTCCATATCCTCCATTGACATCTTTGTTTCTTGAAGGAAAACAAGATGTGGATGATTTATTTGAATCATTCTTCTAATTTCATTTTGTTTTGAAAGACTCCCTTTGAGTCCTCTAATATTCCAAGTGATGATCTTCATTAATACCAGGGCTAAAAAAGTTGGGAAGGGCATTAATCTTACCTTCCTCTACAAGCTTTTCACCTTCTTTTACCATATGATATTGATTGGTCTTGCGACCTATTTTTTGATTGGAATCCATCTTCAATTTTTTTTCCCTGTTTCTTGACTTATTCCAATTGAATCTGAGATGGCTTCTAACCTTGAAGAATGCTCATACACTGCCAAAATTTTACTAGATGGTTCAATGGAGTCTATATTGGGACCTGCATTATTTGAAGTTTTGACATTTGAAATATTGTTTTTCTTGTGTAAATTTTCTCCTTTTTTTTCTGTTGAAAACCTTTGATTTGTTGGTTTGTCTCCGAGTTCTTCCCTTCATATTTAAATTGTGTTTCTAAGATTTCAGTTTCCATTATTTCCTCTTCCTCACTTGGGACATCATTTGTGGAAAGTATTTCAAACATATTAGCAAATGACTTTGATTGATCCTTCATAACTATTTTTTTTTGAGTGTTCTTCTTCTTAGGTATTTGGAAACCTGCTGAGTTTATATCTTCTTTCTTTTGATCAGGAATTTTATTTGGGCAAGCACTGGCCAAATGACCATATTCATGGCAAATTCTACAACGAAAAGGAATGTTCTCATAGTCCACTACTTGCTCCCAAGTGTCTTCCCCAAATTGTAATGTGATCTTTTTAGGAAGGGGTTTGTCAAAATCCATTAAAACACAAATTCGAGCATAAATAATATGTTCAAAATTTTGAGTACAATCGGGAGTCATCATAAAAGTTCCTAAAGAGTTTCCAATTGAAGAAAAAATAGTAGGATTCCAAAATTCAATAGGGAGGCCAAAGAGTCTAACCCACACGGGAGCTATAGAAGGCATCTCTTCTTCGGCTTTAAATTTAGTATGCCGGGGCTTCATGAAAAGCCTGCCCTTCCAAAAAACCAAGGACCCCCTTGAAAAGTTTTCTCTCTATCTTCATTATTAGCAAATAAAACAAGAAAATAACCATTTGGATAAATAGAGATTTGTAACTCACCTTTAGTTTTCCAGCTTTTTGCAGCCCAGACTTTGAAAGCAGATAGACTCGGACGAAAACCCACGAACCGACAAATTAGTCCTCTTTTTTCCAAATCTTCAATGCCAGTCTGAATGTTCCCCATATCAAGCTTAACAATAGGAGTTCCATCAGTTGCTTTAAGACATCCTGACTCTGTTTTCCTGGGATCAATCTTAGGCATTCTTAGAGGTTTATGGGAAGCCCTAATATTGATATTAGCATTGGGTTGAGGCTGTCCACCACGAAGGGCATCCCTAAAATTCATTTTTGGGACTGAGTCTTCAAAATTCTTACCCTTGACAGGGGTTTTCACAGTAGAATTATTTTGTGGGTGCACCTTAGCACCAGATTCATTTGAGATATGAGCCATTTTTTGATCAACTGCTTGAAACTTGTTTCGAGATCTCTTTAATCCTTGCCCTAGACACCGTGGAAAGGTATGGTTTTCACTTTTCTTTTGAGCAGCAAATTGGAAGCCGTTGTCACTCAAGTTCACAGTATGATCTGTTGAAAGACAAATTTCTAACCCATATTGTATCCCCTGCAACATTTCCTGCTAAAATATTGAGCATAAACCACAAAAATATTGGCCGCTAGGGCCCGAAGGCCCTAAAAACCAACCTCTGGAGCTGCTTGCACTCAACCCGAATGAAACCCTCGCATAGCCGCTTGCCAAATATATCGTTCACACATAGGGCTGCGCTAGGATATGTGTTGCTCCAAATGATATGAAAATTGGTGGAGACGTTCTAGGGTTTTTAGGCATCTACCCTCAAAATTTCAGCTCAATCCGAGTTCGGATGAGTGAGATATGGCCGAAACGAGTTCGGCAGTTTGGGCAGTCCTGCGAAAAACGTCCAACTTCTGTTGAATTCATTTTTTTTTTCATAATCAAATGCTTTTGAATACTCTTTATTTCGAGAACTTACTATTTGGGAATGGCTTAATTTTAATCCTTTAATATTATATGTTTGATTTTTTATTGTGAATTGCATCCATAATACCTCAAAATCCCATTGGATTGTCTCGAGTGTTCGTAACCATTGCACCCCTAAGACAATATCACATCCTCCTAATGGAAGTGCATACATATCATTTTTCATATTGTAATCACCTATGGTGAGCTTAATATTCTAACACTTCCCTTTGCATACGATCCTTCCTCCATTGCCAATCATGATCTCAAAATTATTACAAGGTTGTATATAACAATTAGCTTGTTTTACCACACGTGGGTCGATGAAATTATGTGTGCTTCCAAAGTCAATAAGCATAATGAGATTTTTTCATTTGAAGGACCCTGGAAATTTCATAGTTTATGGAGAAGAAAAACCAGCAAGGGCATTAAAAGAAATTTTGAGTGGACCTTTAGCGCTATCATCGGGTGTATCCATCACTACTTCTACTTCTATATCATTTTCTTCTTCTTTTGAACTATATAGATCATTCACATATAGAGTGCATAATGTTTGTGTAATACATTTATGATTTAGCACAAATATCTCATTGCAATGATAGCAGAGACCCTTTGCTCATCGTTCCTTCATTTCCTCAAAGCTAATACATTTAATTGGTAAGGTTTGGTTAGGTGTGGGGGTAGTATAAGTGATTTGTGATTTCCCAATAGGTGGTTTTCCTACTCAATGTTGAGCATTGAATTTATCTTCAATTAACTTGGACAATCCAATGGTCTGCATCATGGTGTGGGATTGTACATTTGTACCTCTAGTCAAATCTCTTATTTTAATACACTAATGAAACAACTTTAGAAAAATGAGGTATTTATCCATGTTGTGTGATTATCTAATTTCTTAAATTGAGCTTGGTATTCACACACTAAAGTGGTTTGACACAACTTGGTAAGGGCTTCCATGAAATTTTTGAATTTACTAGGACCAAATTGTACTAATAGATTCTGCGTAAAGTCTAGCCAAGTAGGGATGTCATTAATCTTTTCATACCACTATTTTCATTGGACAACCTCATTTTCGAGGTGGAAGGATGCAATATGAAATTTTTGTACCTCCAAAATCTGGTTTAGGGAAAAGTATTGTTCTGCTCGATAAATCCAATTAGTGGGGTCACCTCCTTCAAATTTTGGAAAATCCAATTTAGTTGTTCTTGGAAGGATAGATGTTTTGGCCCCCAAGATGTGGGGTGGCCAACTAGAAATAATGTCATATTTTGATTCATCATACTAATAGAGTGATTGATGTTGTCTACTATCAATTGTAACCCTCTTATCTTTTCCTCAAAATTCTTCTTCGTAATAAAATTTTCTTGAGAAAAGTTTTCCTTGAGTTGGCGAAGCTCATTGTCGAGTTTTTCGAGAGTAGGGTCTTGCGATCTCTTTTCATCATCCATTTGAGGAATTGTTGCAAAATTCAAATTTTCATGAATTGTAAATTAAAATTTTTGCTGCAAAATTCAAGTCTTCACAAAATGCAAATTTAAATTGTGGTAAAATTTAAGTGTAGTTGGCCTTAAAAAATTTGTTTTAGAAACTTTATTTTGGAACCCTCCTCAATAGTCAAATTTTTAATTTCTTCAATGGTCACTTAGGTTTTAAATCTTCCAATGTTCATTGATATGGTAGGGTGAAATGTTTTAAGTTTGATCTTGATGTGGACAACATGATGCGGACAACAAGGTAGAAAAGTAAACAAGGTGAGACGAACAATGAGGCAATAAGGATGACGATGTGTGGATAGCGAGGTGAGGTAGAAGGGTGCAAGAGTGAAGCACAATGGACATAGAGCATGAGGCGGTATGTGGATACTACACGGGTGCACAAGACAGGTGGGCAGCACAGGCGATGTTCGTGAGGGAGGGTGGCTATGTGACCACCATCGGGTGGTCACAATATTTATGGTGCAGATAATATGTTATATACCCTTGGATTCCCTTCATATGTAAGAATATGGGATAATTCCCACTTCTCCCTTGATGAAAAATGATTTATACAATAATTTTACAACTTTTTGGTGATGGAAGAAAACTTTAACGATGATAGAAATTTTGAAACCTTATGAAAAACGGTGCCCGCGCTACAAATGACGATGAAAATATTTCTACAGACATTTTGATCAATTTTTGAGAGCTCTTTTATCCTGATGCCATGAATAAAATTATGCAAGAGTCTCGTTACATACTGTTTGTTGTGGAGGTCATGTTTGTTGAGTGTCGAGTTGACAAATTCTTTGGAAGAAGCAGTGAATATTATATGTCTAGAAGCAATGATCTGCAAAAGAGTTCTTGATGATTTTGAATGATAATGATGAAGTGATAGCGCAGGAGTGGTGAGGCAGCGAAGACTATATGTCTAAAATCGACGATCCACGAAGGAGTTCCCAATGATTTTGAATGATAATGGTGAAGTGATAGCATAGGAAGTAGTGAAACAATGAATATTTCTTTGATATAACCTAATAGGTATCCCAAATTCGAAGCTCTGATACCAGATGTTAGGATCCTAGATTCTAACTTGTGGTTTTACAATGAAAATAATGGAAGATGTTAGAATTTCAATAAAATGAATCAAAATTTAAAATAATCACAGTTTCACTGGTAGGAAGGTCCCTCCAATGTATTTAATAAAAAAAAAACTTCTTGGATGATTTCCTACAACAATATCTACCCTATTTTATATCTATATAAGGTTATTATGAAAGGACATGATGGTCCATTTGTAATTATAAAATATAAATAATTAGTTAATTAAGTGATAAATATAGGTTAGTATGTGGAATCCTAACACATTCACTATCAAATGATTAATTTATTTCAACAACATGGAGAATGTGGACAATGTAACATGGTGCATTCACATAGGTCACCACTTAATTGAATGTGATATGAGCTAGGAGATCTTGCTTATGGTTAGAGTTCCCACGAAGGCTTAGGAAACTCAAAAGGGCTTTGTACTTGATGTGATTTTTAATTACTAATTAACTATCAATTGATTAATGTATTTCAACAACTTGGATACTATAGAGAATGTGACATGGTGCATTCATATGGATTAATACTCAAAAAAATAAAAGTGATGTGAGCTAGGAGATCATACTTATGCCTAGATTTCCTAGTGAAACTAAAGAGAACCATGTTTTTCATAAACCCAATCACTTTTTGTATAAATTCAACCTGATCAATCCTAAACTAAATAAGTTTTCATAAAATATTATGAAGATTCTTAAGTCTTAATTTTTTTATAAAGTATTTTCATATTTGCTTTCATAAAATAAGCATTTGCAATAGTAGCATTGGGTTTATCAAATTTGATTTTGGTGGTGCTTCCAAAGGAAATTAAAAAAAAAAAAAACCACTATGAAGGTGGTGTTTTTTCAAAATAATGAAGGTAAAATTCTCCTCATGCTCAAAATTGTATGGAAATTTAACTAACAACTATGTAGAGGCTAGGATCCTTCTTACAAGAATTAAAATTATAGTAGAAAAATGATGGAAATATATATTAATTGAGGGGGATTCACAAATTACCATTAGTGCTATCACCAAAATGGATGTGAGGATTGTATAACAATTAATATTATTGTTGATTTTCATCGGAAATTGGGTAGCAAGTAATTTAGCCAATCATGGTGTTGATCTTCATCTTGGTGAAATTCACATTTTAGAAGACAATTGGTGAAATGAGATTTTTTGTTTGAAAATAATCATGGTAGATATGGTTTAATTGACCTAAAAATAAAAGTAAATTTTATTATTTTAATGAAAATGATCCTAAATAAAACCTAAAACCTGTGTGTAACTTATTTAAAAAATAAAATTTATATATCAGTATGTAGAAGCCATATCCTTTAATACAAAAATAAAATAAGTTACTTTTAAAATTATTATTTTCTTCTCTATATTTAATATTTCACATGAAAAAAAAAACCTAATAAGTATATTCTTAACATAATTTGGTCAGAAGTAAATATTTTAACCTTTTATATATATATATATATATATATATATATATATATATATATATATATATATATATATATATATATATATATATATATATATATATATATATATATATATATATGATTTGGTAATAATATATATTCTTAATATTAGAGTTTGATATATATTATTATATATATTATTATTAACAAATGTCTCAAGTATAGAAAAAGAGTTGCTAGAATTTTGTTCAATATATAGATAGATAGATAGAAGGTTCAATAAACAATAATGGAATTAACACAAATTTTGATGAAAATAATGTTTTTCAGAATAATCAATGCAAAATTCTTCTCATCTATTGATAATAATTTAGAACATCAACTAGCAACTATGTAAATGCAAGTGTACTTATTTAAGGGATCAAGATTGATATTAAAAATGATAGATATATATTTTAATTGAGAGCATTCACATAATTCAAACTTTTTATGGTTCAAGATTGTCATTAATAAATGATGGATATTTATTTTAATTGAGAGGATTCACACAATTCAAACTTTTATACCCTCCCACACTTTGAATAATTCAACTTTCCAAAGTTTGAACATGGAAAACCTCATAGTTAAATCCATCCTCCTAATTTTAATTTTTGTTACCACTGACTTGTTTATACATAAGCTTACCTATTGAAAAGGGTATGCAATAATTTATAAATGTGGTATTGTTTATGAAGTTTGTAAGTTAATGCAAGAGTACATAAACTAATGATACTTAATAGAATATACTTTAAGATTTTTTTTTATGTAATAAAGTTGTAAAGTTCCTATGCATCTGAGTGTAATTGATAATTAAGGGGTTAGGCTTTGTAAGAATTAATAAATAAAACAAAGAAATCAAACATGATCATGGTACTAAAATAATAAAGATAGAGTAAGCTAAGTTGCACTCTAGGAAAATATGGCCAAGTGATATAATCACTAGTATACTTTGGGACTCTTTGAGAATTCACTAGCACACATGAAATTTAAAATAGGAAAACTCTAGATATAAAATTTATGAAAGCATGACTCCTTGATTTTTGAGGAAAATTATCAGCTGTGTTCTAACTTCCAAGTAATAACAACCTTAAAATTTAAATAAATCATAAGAAAAACTTTATAAGATAAGAAAGTTAAGGCTTTTGTTTTAATTCATTGTTTTTGTATCTTACAATAAATTTTAAACAAATGTCCATCCAAAAAAGGAAAACAACTAAACAAAACTAAATTTATAGATAATGGTAAATGTAAATACAAGGCCATTCAAAGAAGGAAAACAAATAAACAAAACTAAATATATAGATAATGGTAAATGCAAAGACAAAACTAATAATATATGCATTACTAATATCCATTCAAAGAAACAAAACAACTAAACAAAACTAAATTTATAGATAATGGTAAATGTAAAGACAAGGCTAATAATATATGCATTACTTTTTGAAATAGGAAAAAGATTTTAATTGGTTTTAGATGAAAGTAGTAGACATGACAAATGCAATGATATCAATGTAAAAGTAATACTAATAGATTGAATAATAAATTATTGTTAAAACATTAATTAATTTTAAAAAAAAAATTAATTATTAAAATAAAAAAAATCAATTTAATTAATTATCTTTAACTAAAGTTTTTTTGAAAATAATTATTAAAAATTAATTTGATTAACTAATATGATATAATAATTAATAAAAAGATATCTTATCTTTTACTTCATTCAAATGATTTACTTTGTTTTTCGGACGGAGTCCCCGTTAATTTAGACTTGGTTCTCGACTTCGGCAGTCCCAAGTGTTTCCCAATATATTTTGAGAGCGTAATGACTTCGGCAGTCCCAAGTTTTACGTTCAAAGAGTTACGCCATGATTTGAACTGGCTTTCTCAGCCTAATGACTTTAGCAGTCCCAAGTGTTTCCAATAGTGCTACAAAATAGGGTAGGGACACTCAGGTCAAAATTGTCTAGACCGACTTCGAAACCTCGAAATTATCACCATGAGGGCGGAGTGTACGAGGGCGCCTCGCCTCAGACCTGTCTGTTGCTTGTTAAGTGGACCCTATTCGCTTTAAATTGTATATATAATGACCAATTAAATATTATTCAAATATTTCTGTTACTAAAAATACAAACAGAAAAATCTCCCCTTGGGCTTCTTTCCAGTGTCATTTGTCGGTTGGTTGTATTTTTGTGCTGTTGTTTAGATTATATAGTGCAAAAATAAGTGATCTTGGATGATGTTTTGAATAGTCCAACATTAAAAAAGTATTTTGTATATGGTTAAAGAAAACCTTTTTGTTTGGTAGATATCTATTTAAATATATATTAATCAATTATAACATTATTAGACACGATAGTTGATTATATGATGTATTTGGTTGGATTTGTTGATTTATTTTTTTATAATATTTAATATAAAATTAATTTTTTTGGTGCTGTGTAATGGTTGTTAAAAAGTTTTTATTGAGTTAAATTTGGCTGCCAAGTATATCATGATTTGCAAAAATTTTAAATATAATCCAAATAATAGTGATTTAGAACAATATAAACAGCATCTGCTTGAGTGCGGTTTATGGGCGGTCTATCGCCAAGGACGCCACTTGTATTATCGGTGATGTGACCTGGGTTCAATCCCAGGGCGGATGTTTATAAAAAGTATTTACTCTAAAATAAAAATAAAAAAAATACAAATTCTCATATCGTATGGAATACCAAATCAATAATAAATTTTATTTAATATATAAGTCCATTTTTTCCTACTACTATGAATAACATCATTGGCATTGTTGAATGCAATTAGTCCTTCCATCAAGTATGCAAGGTTAAGCTTACAACTAAAACACCTCATTCTAGATCATCCTCTTAATCTCAAAGCCTACCATGTTATACAACTACTATAAACTACTATAGATCTTACATTCAAGATGGTTATTCTATCAATAATTTATTATTGTCACATAGAAGATTAATGTGTAATGCATTGTAAAAACCTATTATATTTAAATACCATTTATTCTATAATGCAATATATCAAAGCATCTAAACATTAACAATGTCAGGTAAATCTATTGATATTTAGTGAGTATGTCATTGGATGTGCAGTTGCCATCGTATTTCTTAGAGTGGATGTGTGGAAGGCATTCAACTAGAGAAAACATTGGATTCTAGGCTATGCTCTCATCCTCAACATGCTTTCCCTCCAACTTCTTGTAGGCCTTAACAAACCCACTTTGGACTTTTATTCTTGTTTCTATTATTTCTTTCTCCCATTGGACTTTACCTCTTATCTTATATGGAAAAGGATAAATTTGTACTATGAAAATTTGTTTTGGACATCTACATATATTAAGTCTATAAGTTCTCATACGAAGAAAAAATTATAACATAAAATTTAATCCAAACCAAATTATAACTTCTTTTCCACTTGTTAATGTAGATTTTAGAGAATCTAACCCAAGCCAATAAATAGTTAAGTTTTTTTATTTTCTCTATTTGATGAGGAATCTTTAGCAAGCAATTTTCCAAGTATTTTTTTGAGACAATTTATTTATTTATTCTTATGTCAAAATACCAACACTTAGCTTAATATATGATACATTAATCAATGGTTTTCTCTTGATAACGTCACCCACTAAAATTCCAAATAGTCCATTTTCCAAGTCAATCATTATGACATACTCCTTGGGAACTGTTTGTGAATGATTAGACCATAGGCTCTACATGGAAGGACATATCTACGTTGAGTTTCTCCATACTTATGTCCTTCAACACTATTATTTTCTATCATTTTAAAAGTGCAATATATATTGGTTCACATACTTGGAAAGGAGTTCTTGATATATTACCTCCCTTGAAAATATTGGATTCAATGCCCTTACTTATCATCCAATTTCTAGAGAGAACTAATATTTCCTATAGTGTGTCCATTAATGGTATGCATTAAAAATCCTATCTCATGCTAATGAATGCATCCATTTGTGGCATGGATAATATTTATCATCATAGTTATAGCATAATACTTATGCCCTTCAGACCTTGATTTTTCTTTAGTCATATGTTTTATTGGGGGATGTTTATTTGTAGGGTTCATTTCTAGCTAATATGAAAGTAGGGGTTGAGCTTGTGGGAGTTTCAAATTGCACCTTTAATCCATAAATTTATCATTAGCTAATATGGCAAAACCTACTACTTGCATCATGGTTTTTAGTTTTAACATCTTCACCTCAACTCAAATATATTCTTTCAACCCACTAGTGAAACAACTTTAGAATAAATTATCACTCAAGCCCTTAGTGTGGTTTACCAATTTTTCAAATTGTGTTTCATAGCCTCTATCTATTATGGTATATTTCATCATGGTGGGAGCTCCTATAAAATTGTCATTCTCACTAGGTCCAAAATACGTGAACAAAAGGGTCTAAAATTTAGCCCAAGAGAGATCTATATGGATGTTCATCAACCACTAGTACCATTGAAACATTTCAAATTCAAAATTAAAGGATGCTATTATGAGACTATACAATAGAAATTTCTATGCAATCATACTTTTAAAAATATCAAAATAATTTTCATCACATTAATATACTTTGTTGAGTTTCATCACTAAAGTATAAATTATTTAATATTTCATACTTATTATGTAAAAATATGGATCGTATACATCACTAGCTATCTTATATATTTTAGATAGGTAACAAATAATTGTCAAGGAATCCTAAATTATATATATTTCTATAACCTAATATTGGATAATGATATTTTTGAATTGGATAGCCTAATAACACCTCATTGTATAGCTATTGAATTGATATATTTCCATAAAATATGACTCTCAAATAAATATTATATAGTAGTTTTCGAAAATATAGTAGCGATGTATAATTATTCTCATTTGGACATTAAAGATAAAAGAACATGTAGTTTGTATTTTGGATTAGATTTAGTACTTTATTTGCTTGACCTTTGTTTTGAAAGAAAATAAAACAAAGGTATTTACTTGGATAGATTTTGTAGTTTCAACTTATATGTACTTAGTCATTAAAAAAGGAAATTCATGTGGAAGCTTTTACATATTAAGTTGGTTTTCATTATGAATGACCTTTCCTTTTAGTCGCTCTCTTCCTTCCTGTGAAAGAAAATAAAATGGTATCATCTGGTGCAATTCTTGAAAAGCAAAATAATGCATTAGAGCAAGTGTTATATGTTATATAATTTATCTTCTTTTGTATTTTCTATATAACTGTGTTGCATTAGAATAGGCTTGGATCATGAACCTTAGCTACTTGTCAAAATAACACAAGAAATATATATTTAAGGTAAATCTATAAAATACAATTGGTAAACCCATTCTTCCAAAGAAATGTCCAAAACTATTGATGGCATAGGCGCTTATCCTCAATTTGAGGTGTGGTAGGTGGGATCCCCACTATTTACACCACATTCTTTGGTGAAATTGACATGAGAACCACACAGGTCCAACACCTTTATCTATCCTTACCTTAATCAAACATGAAATTAATTTAAACTTAATCAACACCACCTAAATTTGTTTTCTTAGATTAGCTCACACTAATAACAGAAAATAATTCAAATTAAAAAATGTAATCTTTTGATGGAAAGCAAAGGGAGTATAAAAGAATTTGAAGGAAGGATGACTATTCCAGGAGTACAAAAAAGGAGATACACAATGCTATTTTTAATAATACCCCATATAAAATGCCCAAGTTACACATTCCTAAGTTTGATAGAAAGGATCCAAATGGATGGTTTTCTTAGGAATATCATTACTTAAAGCTTCACAATATTCCCTAATCCTTATGGATCTCAATAACATCCTTTAACTTTGATTTTGAAGTCTTTTTATGATATAAATGGGTGCAATATATGAATCCTAACCTTTCTTTAAAGTATTAGAAATAACTATTCACTCACTTTGGTCCTTGTGAGTATGAGGACTTTAAAGGAACATTGATAAAATTGAAACAAACCTCCATTGTTCAGCAATATCAAACTCGATTTAATAAATTGGCTTACGAAACATGGGGTTTGAGTGAAATATTTTTTAAAGTTATTTCATTAGCGGGTTGAAGGATGTAATAATGATGAATAAAATTTATTTTACAAGACTTCTTAAGTTTGGCTCTCATTTGGATAAATTTTCTAAGGCTATAAGGTCCTAAGTCACATATTTTATCTAACCCAAAGGTTTCTTCTTGTTGTTACTTTTCTTTATATTTTTCAACAATGGTTATTTATCCAAAATATTGCTCATAATTGCTTGGGGCCATGTTCAATCATTCATTTTGATAGATAAAAGTAACTATTTTTTGTATAGCTTGTTTGACCATAAAGGTATTATATAACAAAATATCATATACATGCTAGAAAAATACCACAAAAACCCATATGTTAATTGTATATTTAGAATTTATTCCACATTAGGGGTGTCAAATATATTTTTAAAATTTGATTATTTAAACCAATAAAATTATATTTTAATTATCATGGATTTTAGAATTATTTGAAGACCTTGATTTTACCTTGAATTTTATTTTATACATTAATATAGAGAATTTATATATTATGTGCATTAATTAGGTATACTCACCATGGATGGAAAGTGAAGAAGATCATAGAATTATGAATGTAGAAGAGATCCTAGAAAAAAAATGAAATGGAACAAAAGAAGGGTTGATGAAGCATAAACTAAAACATCCCAGAAAAGAGGAGGTGACATCAACATTAAAGAAGGTGAACTTCTATATGATCAAGTTGAGTATCAACCTAAACCTTAACTTCCTCTCTCATGATCAATATATATGTGAAATTGATGGTATTGTTAATGTTCTAAAACCATATTGTGCTAAAACTAATACTAAAAATCTCTCTGGATAGGTTTTATAACTCTTTACCACTATGGATTACCTACTTCATCTTCATCCTTGAACTCTACACAAGATAAAAATACTAAAATTTTAGTTGTGCTAGACAATGGTTTGTTTTAAATTACCTTATTTGAGGGGATACTAAGAATAGAATTGTGAAATCTAGTTATAAGTAAAATTTGGAATAAACTACTAGCATGGAAAGGTAGATGGTTATCATTAGTAGGAAGAGTGCAACTAATTAAATCAAATTTATAGGCCATTTCAACATATTATGTGTCCTTGTATACTATGCCAAAATTGATAGAAAAAATATTAATCTATATTATGTAGTCTTTTGTGTGGTCATGTTTACATGATAAAAAGAAATTTTCTTTAATGAAATGAAGCAATGTGTGTGATGATAAAAGTAGGGAAGGTCTCAGTTTAAGAGTTCTTATGGATGCAAATATAGCTCATAAGAGTAAAGTAACCATCCACTCAAATCTATAGAAAGCATACAAAGACAAAATAAAAAAGCATATATGATGGGTGCTTGTAGGTAAATAATAACTATACATAGAATATGTTGCACAACACTTTGATGATGAAATGAGGAATGTGAGGGGGTATTTATAGCAATATCAAAACTCCAAATTACATCATAAAATTTAACCTAAGAAGACATAACATATTGGATTTAGGTTAATTACAAATATTAAATAAGATTTATTCATATCAAGGTTAACCAAGGCCCATTCAGCTTACATAATAAGAGGTTATAAAATATTAAATACATTGCACAATGAAATTTCCTTAGGTCTATTAATACATCATGCAATGTTATCTCTTGGACATAAATTAGATTTCAAAGTTAACAACCCCCATAATCTAAACTAAGGGACCAAGGAGAGAATACATTTGTGATAATAATATCTTCCCCTAACAAAGGATTATGTAGTGGGCCTCTACATTTTTGGAAAATCTATTTGAATCTTCTTAATCATCTAAAAGATGTCCACCCCACTTCAAGAACTTAGCTTCAATCTTATATAGCTTCAACAAGTAATTCTTTAGAGTATGTCTATCCCTTTTACAATATATACAAGTGGTCTTAATTTTTTCAAAATTTAGACATGCTTATGGGACTTTAGAACTTATCCTCATTAAATTGGAATTCACGCACAATTTAAGAGTAATTATTATAAATACCAACACAATGTTTTTTGGAATATCACTAATTTAACATTCCATATTTTCTTAAAAAAATTCTATGACATGCGCTATCTTTCCTTCATATAATATAGGAGATGGTCTATTTTTTTATACTTGAAGTCCTTCAATTATTATTTATTCAATATCTTCTACAATGTCTCTCATGGTATTCAACTTTAATTCTCAACTTCTGGGTAAAAACAATCCTCACACATTCAACATGCATATAGAATATGTCATCATATGGTGATGGTTGTCCCTTTAAAATATTCATAGGCTTTTTATTGGATTTAGAATCCACATAATATTATGTCTAATTTGATAATAGATATTGGAATCAGAAGGAAGAATATACAACTTTAAAAATAAACTATTTTGGGATTAGTATTAATATACTTTGGACATAATTCTTCAGTATAAATAATATTATACACTGTGTTCATCATCATTATTATTAGAGACTCAAATATATTTTCTTATGGTAAATATAAAGAGTCATATCTCCTAGAAGAACCTAAGTGAAGAAGAAATTTGTTTAGATATGTAAATAGTAAAAGATACACCCAAAATAATATAACAAATAAACAAGCGATATAGAATGAATAGAAATGCTTTTTGTATTGATCTCTTTTCTTTTACAACAACGATGTGCCCCAAATTGTTGGGGTCTGATCACAAATAAATTTTGCTTGCTTTTCTAGTAGTACAATGCACAAAAGAGGGGAAGCCTCTTTTGTATGTTCAAATAATAGTGGGTGCTAATATCTCTTCTACTACAATCAATTTTGTTGATGGGCTTGAGTATCCTTGCGGGTCGTCTTCGCTTCAACAACTTTCCAAGAACCTATTTCCTGCACACATATCCTGACAAACGAGGGTTAATAGCATATGCGGGCTTCCACCATGTGAAGCCCTATGTAAACAAAAGTTGTAAAACCCTAGAATGTAAGCATTTGCAAATCATAAAGTGCAAAAAACGTAAAAATAAATAAATAAAAAACTACCTTGTTTTATACCTGATCTTGATCTGTGCTTTCGGTTAGGGTTGCTCTCTGTAATTCGCTATGGATTGTTGGTGCTTATTCTTTGATTCAATTCTCCCTCTATTTTTCTTTTTCTTTTTTCTCCCTTATTCACCAAAGTGAATGATATTTTATAACCTCTTGATAGGTTAGATTTAGGGTTTTGATGGTGCGAGCTAACGTTGCCAAGTGGCAAGTTAGGGTTAGGGTATGAAGAATATGATGAAGGGCTAGGATTAGAATGTGATGAGCGACTGATATATATATATATATATATATATATATATATAATAAATGGCTAAGATTTGGTGTCTATAGATGCCCCTTTTTGTATTGTATTGTGTAAAACACAATGTGGTGCAAAAACAAGAGACACCTGGTTTTGTTGGATGGACCCTTTTCTCTGACGTGCAAGAAGAATGATTTTGAAAATTTTGATTTTAGCTTACCCCCTCAATTGGCGAATGGGTGAAGAATGAAACCCATGAGCCAATTGATCGAATGTGGATGATGAAAGGGGTGGATGTGATGGATGCAAATGTTGAAAATCAAGAACAAGTTGGTTACCCCAAGTTTGAGGTAGATCTATGTTGTCGAAACTTTGCTTTCAGCATAATGTGCAATTTTGTTGTTGTTTGATGAACCAACCAGTGTAGGTAAGCGTATGGTGGAGGTGGAGGTTTGTTTTACCACCTCACTTACGTAGACCATATTTCAAACCCGTATAGTGTCTTGGTTCATACCATTTTGTAATTTGTGAAAGGTTTTCGCTTTTACGATACCCACAGAGAGGGCTTATGATAGCTTTGAGAAAATTTTCTTGAACATAGTCGCACTCAAAAATTGAGGGATCAAACTGATTTGATTTTGAACCTTGTGGCATGGGATGATGATTTGGATGCATTGATTGGCTGATTTGATGGTATTTTTATTTTTTATTTTTTAAACAAGTGTCCTTATGGTGATCTACCCATCCTACCAGATTGCATGGATAACCAGTCGTTGCAACCGCTAGGTATCTAGAGTAAATCACTATATACGAGGTTCACTTGAGACTCTAATCTATGATCGAAAAGCAAACTCTAAGCTATTGCAGGAAAGAAAAAGTTATTCTAAATGTTGACCAGAGGGATTTGGTGCCTCTGGAGCTTTTTAAGGTGACCAAAGGAGTTCAATTCTCTTTGGAGCTTTTTTTTTTTGTAATGTGACCAAAGGGGTTAAGTGCCTTTGGAGCCTTTTGATTGAAACTGTGACCAAAGGGGTTAGTGCCTTTGGGGATTTTTGAATTGATTTGACCAAAGGGGATAGATTCCTTTGGAGCCTTTTGAAATGATGTGACCAAAGGGGTTAAGTGCCTTTGGAGCTTTTGAATTGAAAATTTGACCAAAGGGGTTAGGCCCTTTGGAGCTTTTGAATTGAAATTGTGACCAAAGGTGTTAGGTGCCTTTGGAGCCTTTTGAATTGAATTGACCAAAGGATCATTTCCTTTGGAGCCTTTTGAATTGAATTGACCAAAGGAGCATTTCCTTTGGAGCCTTTTGAATTGAATTGACCAAAGGAGCGTTTCCTTTGGAGCCTTTTGAATTGAATTGACCAAAGGAGCATTTCCTTTGGAGCCTTTTTGAATTTTGGTATGCATGTGATGAAATGAATGTATTATGAATGAATGCAATTGGTGGTGGTGTATGCAAATGAATGAATGGTGTTGCCTTATTAACATTGTTATTCGATGAGAATTTTGAACCATTATTTAACAGACTTTGCCTTTATTGCTTCATCAGGGACACCAACATCTAATGGTGAAATATGGAGTGAATCATGAACTTTGTGTAATGATATGGTGATGATATGGAATGTAAGCTTGTTTTTGCAGAATTGTTTTATAGAGACTCAAACATCCTAGTGATCTCAAACAAACTCATCCTAGAGTTGTTTTAGTAGAGTCAAATTTCTCAAGGACCAATTTGTGTGTGCAATGAATGTTCATTTACCAATCATGAGCATGGTAATGACTCAAGCCAATCAAGAACCACTATGTGTGCAAATAGTGAATTCATTTACCCATCTTGAGTAAGGTGAGATTAAGGCATATCATGGAGAGAACTAGAAAGCTAGCTTATCCTTATGTGCATTCAGAGGTCTCCTCAAGAGAGATGTGTCACCATGCATGAGCATAGTCCAATATTAGGGTCTTCAAGTTTTGGGGAATCAGATTCTCAACCACTCGAATCGAGTCCTGATGAGAATGAAACCCTATCCTTACTACTTGAAGCCTAGTTATTATTATGTGTTTATGAATTTGAGTTAGAGATTTGGGGAATCGGATCCTCAACCACTCGAATCGAGTCCTGATGAGGATTTAACCCTATCCTTACTACTCATGCTTTTATGATTTTTATTTTGATGACAAAAGGTAGAGCTTTGGGGAATCAGATTCTCAACCACTCAAATCAAGTCCTGATGAGAATTTCACCCTTATCCTTACTACTCTATCTTGTGTTTTTGTAAAGTTTTGTTAGTGGTGAAAACCACTATTTTTATTGTTACTTTGGACTATGTGCATAATTGGACAAGTGAGAAGAACTTTTCACCTCAAGGTTCAACCCAAATCATGGTGTCATCCCTCTCTGACACAAGATGTTATTAATAAGTGTAATATGTGTTAGGTTCAAAAATGGTTGAGTCAATTCCAGAACTCAAGATTTTCTTAGTGAAAAATTGTGCTTTGGTCCAAGATAAAACTTGACATTCAATAGAGGTTGCTTGAAACACTAGGAGTGGTTGAGTGACTGAAAACATTTAGATTTGCATGAGTGGTGAATTGTGAAATGTGACTAATGCTAGACTAAAGGTACCCCTGATTAAGGTGACAAGACTTGTTGGACTAACAATTATCCAAATAGAGAAAATGATAACTATCATGAATGGATGCAAATGATATGAATGCATGTATGCAATGTAGGTGGAATGCATGAATGAATGCATGAAATGTAATGTATATGTTTGAGTGGTAATGAAAATGATTATTTTTTAAACCATGTATATATGTACATATATAATTTATATTATGCATAGAATGCTCTCAAGTGGATAATATTCAATGGCTTGGGCTCTTCGATTCCCTCAATATTAGCAAGCCTATATGTTCTTGGACCCAATTTTTGTTTTACAATGTATGGACCTAACCAATTAGCCATAAATTTATCATGAAGATGCGGTAATGCATTAGTGTTTTGTTGATTCTCTTTAAGTACGAGATCCCCTACTTGAAATTCATGTGGATGGACTTTTGCATTATAAGAATATTTAAGATGATCTTGATATACTCGTAGATTCTCCAAGGCATTGATTCACCTTTCATCAAGGAGTGTGAGTTGATCTAGTCGGGCTTGTCTAGCAGTGTTATCATCCATGAATTCTTGTAATGAAATTCATAGTGAAGGGATCTCGAGCTCAAGAGGTATAATTGCTTTGGCACCATAGACTAATGAGAATGGAGTTGCCCCTGTAGGCATACGAATGCTCATTCGATAAGCCCATAATGCCAAGGGGATTTGAGTGTGCCAATCTCAATGATTTTCTTTGACTAACTTCTTTAGAATGGCTATCAATGTCTTGTTGGTTGCCTCAGCTTGTCCATTTGTTTGTGGGTAGTAAGGAGTCGAGAAACTATGTTGGATATTATATTTCTCGCACAGTGCTCGAACATCCTTATTTTTAAATGACTTGCCATTATCAAAAATGATTTTTGAGGGAATGCCAAAATGATAGATGATATGTTGGAGTATAAATTCTGTAATTCGAGGTCTTATCGTACTGGTCATAGGAATTGCCTTGACCCACTTTGTGAAGTATTATGTGGTAGTGATGATAAATGTGTGTTGTCCCGAAGAGGGAGGTGATATTTTTCCAATCAAATCCAGACCCCATTGTGAGAAAGGCCATAAAATTTGTATGGGTTGTAATGCTTGTGATGGTACATGAGTTAAATTAGCATGTTGTTGACATTTCTAACATTTCTTGACATAATTGCAACAATCACTTTCCATGGTGGGCCAATAATAACCCATGCATAATATACATTTTGTGATGGCCATTCCACTAAAGTGACCACCACAAGTACCATCATGAGCCTCAAATATGGCTCATTGTGCCTTTGTAGGCTCGAGACAACGAAGTAGGATTCCATCATAACCACATCTATACAACACATCCCCCAAGAGAGTGAAATGAACTACCTTCTATTTGAAAGTTCATTTGGAATTTCATGACAAATCTGATGGGAGCATACCAAACTTGAGAAAGTCCTTTATCTGATTAAGCCAAGACTCATATAGCTCTACTTGAATGAAACAAACATCCTTCTCATCCTTAGATTCAGCTCGTGATATTGCAGATTTAGAGATTATCGTGATAAGCAATGGTTGGACTTCTCCTACGAAGTTCTTAGGGATCAATGATCCTAGGGAAGCCATCGCATCTACAAATATATTCATCAAATGAGGCAAGTTATCAATTTTGTACCAATCCAATTTTGCTAGCAATTTCATTGCTACCTCATTGTAAAGTTTTAGGACTAGCTCTCTACATTGGTATGATCCTTTCACTTGATTAACAACAAGTTGGGAATCACCAAATATTCTCATACACTTTATGCCCATAGCTATAGCTGCTTGAAGTCCTAATATTAGAGCTTCATATTCTACATTATTGTTTGTGCATGGGAAGTCGAGTTTGAATGATAAAGGGATGGGTATCCCTTGAGGTGTATGAAACATGACTCATGCACCTTGTCCTTTCTCGCACTTGGAACCATCAAAGAATAAGGTGATATCAACATCATATTTAAGGAGAACATCTTCCTCCTATGTAGTGATATTGAAGATCGAATCATCTAGTAGCTCAATAAATAAAGGTTGATCATTAGGGAGTGGAGCTTTCATGAGTTGATCAACTATCACCTAACCTTTAATGGACTTTTGGCTAATAAATTCAAGGTCAAATTCTATTAAAAGCATTATCCATTTTGTGGTACGGGTATTGTTGTATGTGTGAGTCATCATATAACATAGAGGATTTTCTTAAGCTATGACATAAGTGGTGTGACTTAGCATATAATATCAAAGTTTCTTAGTGGTGAAGACCACTACTAAACACAATTTTTCCACATATGCGTATCTAGTTTCATAACTTACCAATGTTCGACTAATGTAATAAATTGCTTGCTCTCGATTGTTTTCATTTTTCTGTGCAAGCATTGTCCCTAATGCAAAATCTATTGTTGAGATATAAATATGAAAAGGGACCCCTAGGCGAGGTGGCATTAGGACTGATAGAGAGGTTAAATATATTTTGATGTCATCAAACGCCTCCTAACATTCCTTAGTCCATGAAAATGTGACCCCCTTTTGTAACAGGTGATTGAATGGCCTGCATTTATCTGAGAGTTGCACGATGAAGTGATAGATCGATTGAATCTTTCCTTGTAAACTATGCAACTCCTTCAATGTTGTTGGGGGAGGCATTTCCATAATGGCCTTGACCTTGTTTGGGTCCACTTCAATGCCATGCTTAGACATAATGAACCCTAGAAGTTTACCTGATGTAACTCCAAAAACACATTTCTTAGGGTTCAACCTCACATTATACTCGAGAAGTCGATCAAAAACTTTTTCCAATACATCGATGTGATCCAGACATGTTTTAGATTTGGCTAGCAAATCATCTACATAATCTTCAATGATCTTATGCATATAATCATGGAAGATGTATGTCATTGCACGTTGGTATGTAGCTCCTACATTTTTAAGGCCAAATGGCATTACCTTGTAGCAGAAAGTTCCCCAAGGTGTTGTGAATGTTGTTTTGTGTTGGTCATCAAGATTAATTCGAATTTGGTTATATCCTAAAAAATCATCCATTAAAGAAAGCATTTTATGGCCCATAGTAGAGTCTACAAGAGTGTCGATGTTTGGTAAAGGAAAGTCATCCTTAGGACACGCTTTATTAAGGTCTCAAAAATTAGTGCAAATGTGAATCACCCCATTAGACTTATGAATGGGTACCATATTTGAAAGCCACTCAAGGTAGTCAATGGGTTGAATAAAACCCACATCTAGTAATTTTTGAAGTTCTTCTTTGACCATGAGGGCTATGGTAGGATGTAACTTTCTTAATTTTTGTTTAACTGGCTTAGCATCAAGATGTAAAGTGAGGTTGTGAACTACCACATTGGGGTCAAGGCCAGGCATATCTTTATAAGACCATGCAAAGATGTCATTTTTTCTTGTAAGTACATCTATAAAATGCTCTTTCTCATCGATAGATAAACCTTCTGCAAGTTTTACAATTTGTGGGTTGTCTAGGATCTGTGCTTAGGTTCACGTCTATAGTGTTTTCAATTGCCATGTGTGAACCTTCTTCTAATTGATGAGGCATCGGGATTAAGTGAATGTCATCAGTGACATCATCAAACTCTACTAGCCCAGTGTCTTCCATTTCAGCATGACAAATAGAAGAAGTGATTGTTGAAGGTGAAGGTGAAGGCTACGAAGGAATGTAAGCAACAGAAGCTCTTAATAGTTCCTCCAAAAGGATGAATTCAAAAATGGATGGGGGTGATGTAATCCGATCCATGTCGATGAGGCTTATGTCAATAGGAATTGGTTTTGCCAAATCATATGGATTACGGAGGGGTGTCATCAAGTTAACAAAAATCATGTTGACTTGGTGGGAGAATGGTGACTGCGATGTGGAGGGTGATTTTTTTTGGAGATCAGCTACCTTGGATTTGATGAATGAACCTGAAGAGCAGCGAGCGACATGCATGAGTGCAAATGATAAGGATGCGTAAATGCAATGTACAAGGAAATGATCATGAAATGTATGAGTGGATGTACAAAATGCAATGTTAATGGCTATGCTGATTTTTTTTTATGTACATATTTTACATCAGTTTTACAAAAAATGTTCAAGGTGGCGGTGGTGGATCAACTCGCTCTAGTGGAAGGAGCAACCAGAATATGGGTTGATGGATAGGAAATATTCTAAGGTAGAATTCATCTTCCTCGATAAAAGGTGTAATTGGAACTGACTCTTCTTCAGAACTATCAGAGGTGATTGATACTACATCATATTCCTCATCAAAATCTTCTTTAGAGTCATCATCAAAAATGGCGTTTATCATTGCAACGTGAGGTCTCATTTTCAAAAATTCCTCATCATCCTCTTCACTATCTTCTTCAGAATCTATAGTGAGTTGTTCAAATATTTGCTCAATGGGAAGAGTAGATGATAATGGTCTAAAGCCTAAGCCAGAGCGGTCATGTGGTTCACGATAGTGAGGTTCAATAATATCAGGACTACCCTATTCATGTCATCCTAAGCCATATCCCTACTAGTGAACCCTCCAAAAGTATCTCATTGGGAAATCTGGATTGGATAGATGTTCTATGTTGGCACAACTTTGTTGTCTAGGTTCATCAAGAGGGAGTGGATCAGACGAAGAATCAACTCCCCCATATACAAAGTTAATTGAATTTGGGGTTGAACCCATGTTATAAACCACACCTATGGCTAAGGGTGGGTCACGTGGGTGATCATAGTCTTTAACAATCTCAATGCTAGGTGGGTTTATTTTGACACTCTCAATTATGTACTCACCAATGTTGGGATTAGTGAGATGAACTGCAACTTTGGTTGGACTAGATTTGGATGGAATGGGTGTGGAGGTAGAGGCTTTCGAGATGACTTGTGGTTTAGGTAGAGGAAAAGGTATATGGTGTAAGGGTACCTCATCGAAATATAGATCGATCTATGCAACATTGGGTGGTTGAGGTGGAGATGAGTCTTGTTGAATAGGTTCAGGCTGAGACAAAGTGATGGGAGGTGCTTGTGAAATTGGAGGTGTGGATGATGAAGTATGATTGATGATTGGTGATTCAAATGATGTGGAGACTTGTCCCCCTTGTATGGATGTTGAAGTGGAAGCCTGATTTGGATTGGTGATTGGGAGTGCTTCAAGAATGGGTGCTTTTGATGAATTATTTTGATGTGAAGTGGATAATGTGGTGAGAGGTATGAGGGATACATGGGTAGATGGAAGTGATGGCTCATACGGGTTTGAAATGAAATTGTAGTATTTGAATGGCTTAGTGTCAGCTGGTATACAATGAATCTTTCCCTCATGCACATATTTTAGACATTGGTGCAATGTTGAGGGAACACTTTTCATTTCCCTAATCCAAGGGTGCCCAAGAAGTATGTTATAAGCCATGGCCCCTTCTAGGATATGGAACATAGTGTGGATGGTTTTGACCCCCACTATCATAGGTAGGACTACAGTGCCTACTATGGAACACAAAGCATCATTGAATACCCGTAAAGTGAAAGTTGATTTTGTGATATGAGATGGTGGTAGGTTGATGTGTTGTAATGTTGAAGTGGTGATGATGTTGATAGAGGAGCCAATATCAATTAGCACTCATTTAAAAGGCTTTTGGTCGATGTGAGCTATAATATGCAATGGAGGATCAGGTAACTTTGATGACACAGTCTTTATTTCAAAATCATAAAATGAAATTGAAGGTTCCATGCATGTTTGGATGTTCCCTACAAAATGGGTGAAGGCATTAGGGTCTTGAGTTTGAAGTTCGATGGATTTTAGAATTTCCATCAATACCTCACGATGTGGGGGAGACTATTGTATGAGCTCATAGATCAACAATTTGGTCAAAGCCAACTTAAGGCTATGTGTTAACCGACTCTTCAATGTGATAGGGGGTTTTGGTGGATGACTTGGAAGATGAATTGGTTGAAGTGGATTGATGTGGTTAGGTTGTTGAGGTCTAGTAGACATTGGTGCCATAGGAGGAGGTATTATTGTCTATGGGTCATTCAACTATTGTGTTCTATTCATATTTCTTTGACTTCTGGTGACTATATGAATAGCACCAACAAAACCTTGGTGATCTTGAGTGTTATATATATGATTGACTTGATTGGGGTTAACTATAGAAGTCGATACCCCTTTCATTTGTTGTGTGCTCTCATGGTTAGGAAGAGGTATCTGATAGATGCTAATATTCTAATTTTGTTGTGCTAGAGGATTATCAAATTTGATAGTCCCATTCTCAATGAAATATTGCACAATATCTTTAAATGAATAGCAACTATTGATATCATGACCCTTTTGGTGATGATAGGTATAGTACAGATACTCCTTATAACCCCTACCACATTGCTTGTTGGGGTCTTCTAGCTGAATTTCTGGCAAAGTGATGTATTGGGCCTCATACAACCTTTGAAAAATGTTGGATAATGGTTCAGGTAATGGAGTATAATTATGGGTTGGTCGAGTATACTATCGGTGTTGATGATTATCTGATGTTTGAGCTTGAGTGTTCAACTATTGTGGGGGTGGTACCACCTGATAATTTTGTTGTTGATAGTTGTTGTTGTTGTAGGGGTTGTTGGATTTGGACTTGAGGTTGTTGGATTGGCTGTGTTGGTTGACTCAAGATCACTTGGTTGACTTGACCAATTTTTGATTGGCCTTGGTTATTTCCCCTTGAATTTTTGTTCTGCCATTCTTTCTTTTTAGGTTTTATTTCACCCTCTTGAATTTTAATTTCTTCAATAACACGGGCCTGGGCAAGTGCTTCCTCGAATGTTCGATATTGTTGCAATTGTAGCAACAAGGCAATGGGTTTCAAACAACTTCTAGTGAACATTCTTGTAAGCTCTTCCATAGGGAGGGTGAATGGCAATTTAGTAATAACCACCCTCCAATGGTTTCCAAAATCATACATTGACTCTTCATCAAATTATCGTAAGTTGATTAAGTTAGTGAGTGTAGTTTTCTTTCTAACATTTAGAGAGAAACACTCTAGGAATTGGTCTGCCAATTGCTCAAAAGTATAGATGCTATGATGTGGAAAATGGTTATACCAATCTAAAGCATCCCCTCCAAATATCTAAGGGAAAGTTTGGAGCATTAAGGGATCATTTTCTTGAATTCTAAAACATGCATGAATAAATCCACTTATGTGCTCTCTAGGGTCCTCACTCCCTTTAAATTTGTCAAACTTTGGTAACGTAAAATCTACAGGATAAGGTGGTGATGGTACCGAAGGATGAATAGGTTGATTGACTAACTACCATAGAGTGGGTTTCTGATAGAGCATTCTAGGTGTCTGCATGGCCAAGTTGTCAATCTATTTTTGCAAAAATTGAAGTTTAGGGTCTTCCAAGGGTGGTTGGAATCCCTGACTTGTTTGTTGTGTGTAAGTTTGATGTGTTTGATGTGTGGTGGTTGGAATTTGATGTTGGTGGATGTTATGTTGGAATTGTTGTTGTTGATGATGTGGATGGTTGATGGAGGGATGATGGTATGTTGAGTTATTGAGGTGGCATAGGTACTATGGAGTGGATGCATTGGTATGATTAGGGTTGGTGGTCTCGACACCCAGGATGAATCTTGGGTGAAGAAGTTATTTTGATTCAAAGTGGACTGATGATTGAAATCTACCACTTGTGATTGATGTTGTATCATGGGGTGAACACCTTGATTGGCATTACCTATAAGCAATTATTGTAGGTGATGTATTATTTGTTGTATGGCAATAGTAGATGGGGGTTGTGTGGTTGTATGGATGGTAGAATATTGCCTATTATGAGTGGTTGTGATATGAGTCGAGGTTGGTAGAGGATAAGTTGCAAAAGGAATCGCAACCGAATGGGGAATGGTATGGTGCACAGGATCCATGGATCTAGATGATGTAGGTGGAATGAAGGTTGGCACTTGTGAAGCATCACTGGTTTGTGCCTGATAAAGTGGGTTGGAATAAATGGTGGTGTTAGTGGGTGGAATTGAGGTGTATGGATTGAATGATGATGGTTGATTTTGATTTAGAGGTGTAGGTTCAAAAAGAGGATTAGTGAAGACATGATTGATGTTGTTAGGTTGTGAATGGATGGGTTCCTACTGAAAGGTAGGAATAGATCGGGGTGGAATGGTGAGGGGAGGCAAATATGGGAAAATCAAGCTTAAATAAGCTCTAAGGGCATCGACATCAATGTAGGTGGTGTGGTTATCGAAAGGTGTGGATGGTTCAATATGGGGAGTCTCAGGAATGGAAGTATGGATCACCCTCTACATTATGTCTGCATGAGAGGGTCCAGTGGACACATTGGCTTGACCAACCACATAAATGGTTGGGGGATGTGAAGTTTGAGCGAAGTGCTCCATGGGTGATGATGAATGGTTTGTGGGCAACTGACTCATAGCTCTGGCTTGACCTCGGGTCATTACCATAAGCTAGGGGAAAGCAAATGTGCAATGTATGGGTGTGTGAAAATGTGAAATTTACACTATCAACCAAACAAACAATTTACACTCAACAAACAAGAATTTTCAATTTTTTTTTAAGATTTTTTAATTTAAATTTTTGTGTGTTTTGTGTAAATCCTAGGCCTAGAAAACTATGCAAGTAGGTGGTGAAATGAATCTATGAAGGTGTGTTCAAACTCACCCCTCTGATGAAGGATGAATCACGAACGGCTGATATGGCTTCCTAGGTGAAGGATTGGCAATGGGTATGACCTAAGGGAACAAAACACCTCTGAAAGAGGTTGCGTTGTCTAATGCCTTGCTACCAGCCCATTTGGGCTTTCACTTCACCCTCTCATTTGAGCTTGGGTAGAAACGATAGCTACGATTTTGTGATTATTAAGCCCTCAAAATGAAGGGCATCTAACCTTGGTTACCTCGAGCTAGTCTCAAGAGTAACCAGTTTCTTGGTGATGAAATCCAAGAAACTATCGCAACTAGCTATGGCTTTCACTAGGGGCTCTCTAATGGTTGGTGATGAAATCCAACTCGTTCAGTAGAGGTTTTCCTCGCACTTGTCCTGTAGAGGTGTGAAATGATAAAACATGCATAGTGTGTGATGTTTAATTTTACTTTAGAAAAAATGTAAAATTATTCTAAGATGCAAGTCTAGTATGCACTTCCATTTTATTGCCTACGAAAAACAAAATGCAAATCTAATATGCACTTCTGTTTTATTGCCTACAAAAAAAATGTAAAACACACAACAGAAAAAAATGTAAAACAAAAACCCTAATTAAAATGCAACCAAAAAATTCCAGATGGTCCCTAAAATGTTTCTAGAAATACCCAGACGTAGATCTGCATCTCTTACTGTGTAATAAAAACCAAAATAGGGCAAATCTAGAATTTTAATGCAACCTAAAATGCACTTTAGTATGCAAGCTAACCCTAGATGCAACTACTATTATTTTTTTGTGATCTAAGAATTAAAAGTATGCCCTAAAATGCAACTTAGATTGATTTTTTTATATTTTTAAATGCCTAAAAATTTAAAAATGCCTGATCTACCACCTGTAATGAAGACAGAAACAAAAAGCTATTATTATTTTTTTGTGATCTAAGAATTAAAAGTATGCCCTAAAATGCAACTTAGATTGATTTTTTTTAATATTTTTAAATGCCTAAAAAATTAAAAATGCCTGATCTACCACCTGTAATGAAGACAAAAATAGAAAAAGCAAAAATTTCTTTCTTTCCCTTTCAAAAATAAAAATTCTGAACTAGGGTTTTAAATATGGCTTACCTGGAAGCCTTACGCTTTCTTCTGTCAATAAGTTCACAATAGGCCCGAACAAGCTCCAAAACTCCTTGTGATAGAGATCCAAAACCTGCAACCAAGATTACACAGATCAGTAAATCAAATATGACAAGGCAGATCTAAAATAAAACCCTTTGGGGGTCCCATCATGATCACCATTTTGTAAATAGTAAAAGATACACCCAAAATAATATAACAAATAAACAAGTGATATAGAATGAATAGAAATGTTTTTTGTATTGATATCTTTTCTTTTACAACAATGATGTGCCCCAAATTATTGGGGTCTGATCACAAATAAATTTTGCTTGCTTTTCTAGTAGTACAATGCACAAAATAGGGGAAGCCTCTTTTGTATGTTCAAATAATAGTGGGTGCTAATATATCTTCTACTACAATCAATTTTGTTGATGGGCTTGAGTATCCTTGCGAGCCATCTTCGCTTCAATAGCTTTCCAAGAACCTATTTCTTGCACACATATCTTAAAAAACGAGGGTTAATAGCATATGTGAGCTTCCACCATGTGAAGCCCTATGTAAACAAAAGAGCTTTAAACCCTAGAATGTAAAATTGCAAACATAAAGTGAAAAAAACAAATAAATAAAAAATTGCCTTGTTTTATACCTGATCTTGATCTGTGCTTTTGGTTAGGGTTGCTCTTTGTAATTTGCTATGAATTGTCGGTGCTTATTCTTCGATTCGATTATCCCTCTCTTTTCTTTTCTTTTTTCTTTTTTCATCATCTCATTCACAAAAGTGAATGATATTTTATAACCTCTTGATAGGTTAGATTTAGGGTTTTGACGGTGCAAGCTAACATTGCCAAGTGGCAAGTTAGGGTTAGGGTATGAAGAATATGATGAGCGGCTAGGATTAGAATGTGATGAGCGGTTGAGATTTATATATATATATATATATATATATATATATATATATTTATATATAAATAATGAATGGCTAAGATTAAAATGTGGTGAGCGGCCAAGATTTATCTATATATATATATTTATATATAAAATATTTATATATTTTTATATAATTATATATAAATAATAAATGGCTAAGATTTGGTGTCTACAAGAACAATTTGTAAATTAGGAAAGGAATGTTGTAAGGTGATTGTAGATAGAAAAAGCATAGACAACTTAGTGTCAATAGATATGGTAAAGAATCCTGGTTTGAAGAGGATGGAGGATCCAAATCCTTACAAAGTATTAAGGTTAAAAAATGTATGTATGCCATATTTTGTTGAGGATACCATTACAAATTGATAGGAAGGTAGTGCATGATGGTAGAATGATATTAAATTATGAGTATTGGTAAAAGTTATGCATTGAGTCCATTCAAGGATAAAATAGAAGAAGTAGGTGATAGTTCTAAAGTTTACCTAATTTTTGAAAAGCAATTCTTGAAGGAGATGAATGAGGAGGAAGTGTGTATTGCTGTTATTGCTAAACCCATAGAATATGGTACAAAGAATAAGATGAATGAAATTCCATATGAAGTGAAGGATATGTTAAAATAATATGTTGATATTCTTTTAGAAGAAGTAATTACCACTTATGAGAAGCATTAGTCATAAAATAAACTTCATACCTAGAGCTATTTTTTCAAACAAGACAACCTATAGGATGACATCCATATATAATGAAGATATCAAGAGATAACTCCATGAGCTATTAGAAAAGGGGTTGATTAGGGACATCTTGAGTCCATGTGTGATACCAGTTGTAATAGTAGCCAAGAAAGGAGGATAATGATGTATGTGCATAAACTCATGAGCAATAAAAAAGATTTTCCATTACCTTGTATACATGACTTAATGGATTTTTTGAGTGGATCAAAGTTCTCCACAAATATTTATTTAAAGAGTGGTTGTCATCAAATTCAAAATAAATAAGGATATGAGTGGAAGACTACATTTAAGAACAAATAAGGCTTGTATGAATGGTTGGTCATGTCATTTGGGTTGACAAATACACCTAGTACTTTTATGTGACTAATGAAAAAGTCTTGAATCCTTTTATTGGTAAGTTTGTAGTGGTTTACTTGGATGACATTTTGGTGTTTATTGTTGTATTTTAAGCCAAAATATCTCAGGTCCTAGTCTAATTAATCAATTATAGAATTAAATATAAAAGTGATCAAAGTATATGCTGGACAATATAACTTATAATAATGTTCAAAATAACATCGAATATGCTTGCTCTTCGTGATTTCGTGACACCTTTGGTGATGGGGTGCCGAACGGAGCTGTCGTCACGATTTCATGACATTTTTGGCGATTGGGCGCCGAGGGCTCTTGCTGTTGCGATTTCGCGACATGTCGCGATTTTGTGACATGTCACGTTTTCGCGACAGGTGGCTATGGCGCGGCCGAGGAGGGTTTGATTGTCATGATTTCGCAACATGTCGCATTTTCGTGCCCTGTTGACTTCTGTGCTCTGTGGTGGAAAGTGTTGACTTTTTAAGCTCTGCGCTTGTAATCTGTTCTTTGCTCTTGGTTGGGATGTGTTTGCTCCCATTTGTAACTGTTCTTTGTTTTAATACAAGTTTTTCATTTTTATCAAAAAACATCGAATATGAATGTAAATGAAAAAAATAATCCATGTACTAGCATGAAAAATACTTACAATAATATTGCTCAAAAAAATACATACAAGCTTCAATACAAATAATACACTTTTAATCTTACAATTCATCGATACATAGTATGGCACTTTATCTCCATGATATAGTCATTCAAGATGAGTCTTCAAATTATTGACTATTTATTTCCATATGAAAACTCTCACATGTACTATGGTTTCTCATCTTACCATTTATATACATGACTTTTACTTGCACTCTTCTACATACATGACACTTGAGCATATTCTACACATAGACACTTATATAAAGAGAAAATCACTCTCCTAAACTATAGAATCAAACCTTAATCTATTACATATTTACATTTATACCATAAAGCTACATTAATCAAATAATGTAATATTCTCTAACACCCCCCTGTATTACATTATTTGATATGAACTACTCTTGATGTACATAGATGATTCTAGAATATCTAAAAGTTGGTCCGACCAAGTGCTTTTCTAAAAATACCTATAATATGACTTTTTGTAGAAACATGTTTTAATTGAGTATGGTGATTGAACATAATCCTTGATAAAGTGACACTCGGTTTCAATGGGTTTTGTTCTTTCATGAATTACTAGATTTTTTATTAATTAAAGTGCTCCTTGATTATCATAATTTATTATTGTAGGAGTTATCTTGATTCCTATATTTACAATATTTGCTCTAACAAAAGTGCTTCACATATTGCATATTTTGTTGTACATTATTATGCTTATGTATATGAAATTTCTATTGCATGAAATTTTTAACTATACCAAGAAATAGGTACTAAGAAAAGCTAAAATACATATCCTGATGTAGATTTTTTTCATCTATAAATACAACATAACTAGAATCTAAATATCCCTGTAGATAAAAAATCTCTTTATTATAATTTTTTATATATTAGCCCATACTATGTAATCTTTCAAATATAGTAGTATTGTTTTTGTGGCTTTCCAATGACTTCCTCTAGCTTCTTGTATAAATATTTAAAGATAATTTATAGTAAAAACAAAATCTAATCTGGTATTTGTTAAATATAAAAGACTTTCAGTTAATTTATGATAGATAGTGGTTGAAACTAGAGAAGTTTTGTCATATCTAGATAATTATAATCCTTTCTCCATAGGTGTATCTTTGGATTTACAATTTTTTTTATTTTGTACTTTTCAAGTAATGATTTTGTTTGTGTGATTATGATATTGTTTTCATTTTGGAAAATATCCAAACCAAGACAATAATGAAGCCCCAAATATGTCATTTCAAAATCCTTTCCAAGTCCTTTTAACTTCATCTATCAAAATTCTTGAGCTTCCTATGATTACTATATCATCAACATATATTAGAAGTATTATTCTTTCTAGGCTGACCTTTTTGTATAGATATTTAAATCTGATGAACTTATTTTAAAATTATGCTATAATAGATTATTAATATTAATGTACCATGCTCTTGGTGGTTTCTTTAGACCATATAAATATTTTTTCAACTTACAAACCTTTTGTTCTTGTCCTTTGTTCACAAACCCCTTTGGCTTTGACATATAAACTTCTTCTTTGATATCACCATTTAGAAATGAATATTTTACATGCATTTGATGAATTTTCCATCCAAGATGTGCTACTAATGCATAAATTATTTGAATACTAGTTATTCATGTTGTTGGTGCAAAGGTTTCTTCATAATCTATTCCTTCCATTTGAGTATACCCTTTTGCAACTAATTAAGCTTATATTTGTCAAGATAACCATATGCTTTGTATTTTGTATTCTAGATCTACTAACATCCTACTAATTTCTTCCCTTGTGGTAAATCAACTAGATTCCATGTTTTATTTTTCATTAATATTGCATATTTTGAATCCATGGATGCCTTCCATTTTGAAAGTCTTATAGCAATTTGATTAGTTTTAGGTTTTGCTACAAAATTTCTTGATCCCCTATTTATTCTTGTAAAGCTATGAGTTTTCAGTCTCATAGTAGTAAGATCTGGAATTTGCTCTAACTTTGAGTCCTTAAGTGTATCTCTAAACCATTTTGGCTATTTCCTTTGTGGTGTTGTAGTGGTTTCTAAATTTTTAAATTGCTCATCATATATTTATTATTTTGATTCTTTTCTTGATGAGTTCTCTCTATTTGAAAAAAATAGAATTGATCTTGTATAAACCATTTGATTTTTAATAATATTTTTGCTTCCTTCATCAAAAATTCCATCTCTGCTTATATAATTTTTTATTTTAGCTGGATCAATTATTATGTATCCTATTGAATTATCATATTAAACAAGAAATATTCCACAAATAGCTTTATCATCTAGTTTAGTTCTTCTTTTCTTTGGAACATGCACATATGCCTTACATCCAAAGACTGTCAACTATTCTACTGCTGGTTTTTATCTTGACCATACTTACTTAGGAGTAATATTTTTTAGTATTCTTGTAGGTAATCTATTTTGTAATTATATGATTATGTTAACAACTTCTACCCAATATTTATGATCAAGGTGTGCTTATTTTAGCATACAACAAACCATTTCCATAATAGATCTATTTCTTATTTCTATAATACCATTTTGTTGACATGAATATGTTATGGTAAGTTGTCTTTTTATACCATTTGTTTCCAAAAAAGAGTTAAATTTGCCTTGATAAAAATTCACCTCATCTATTTGAATGAAGATTCTTGATTGATTTTCTTATTTATTTTTGTATTAGTTTCTTGAATTGTTTAAAGCAACTAAATGCTTTAGATTTTAATTTCATAAAATACACCGACATTATTTAGAGTAATTATCAATAAATATTTGGAAATATATGTCTTCCAAGGCAATTGATGTTCATTGGAGCACATAAATCTATGTATATTAATTTCAATGGTTCTTGAGATTTATAGTGATTGAGTTCAAAAGGTATTCTATGATGTTTCCCTACAAGGTATTCTAGACAAATTTTAGATTCCCATGAAATTTTAGTTAATATTTTAACCATTTGATGTTTACTCATCTCATTAAATGAATATGCACTTATATGTTATAACCTTTTAAGACAAAGTTCTTCTGATTCTAAAATTTTTACTAACAAAGCCATATTTGATAATGTGTCTTAGAGCAAATAGACTATTTTTATAAGAACCAAAATCTATAATGTTTCGTTGTTTGGTAATAAGGCATTTTTTTGTTAATAATTGTGAATTCAACTACTAAATTTTGATGTATTAATTGAGATATTGAAAGAAGATTAACAATTAATCTAGGTAGATATAGTACATTACTAATTATACCTTTTTCAATTAAAACATCTCCTACTCCTTTAATCTCATAGGTCATATTATCTACTATAAAAACTGGTTTTTCGTATTTCTCTTAAAAGATGTTAAACCATTGTTTACTTCTTGTTATATACCTACTTGTTTTAGAATCAATATACCAATAATCCATTATAAAAACTTCAATAATTTAATTATTTTTCAAATCCAATTTGGATTAAAATACATTCTCTCCTAAATTTAACAAATATTAAAAATTAAGAATTAAAAATGGGTATAACCTAAGGGAACAAAACACCTTTGAAAGAGGTCACACTATCTAATTCACCCTCTTTTTTTATATTGGGAAGAAATGATAGTTATTATTTCATGATTATTAAGCCCTTAGAATGAAGGGCACCTAACCTTGGTTACCCTAAGCGAGTCTCGAGAGTAACCAGTTTCTTGGTGATAAAATCCAAGAAACTATCACAACTAGTTATGGCTTTCAATAGGAAATCTCTAATGGTTGGTGATGAAATCCAACTCATTCAGTAGATATTTTCCTCGCACTTGTCCTACAGAGGTGCAAAATGATAAAACATGCACATTGTGTGATGTTTAATTTTACCTTAGCAAAAATGTAAAATTATTCTAAGATGCAAGTCTAGTATGCACTTTCATTTTATTGTTTACGAAAAAAATGTAAATCTAATATGCGCTTCTATTTTATTGCCTAAAAAATGTAAAACACACACAACAAATAAAAACCCTAATTAAAATGCAACCAATAAAATCCATATGGTCCCTAAAATATTTCTAGAAATACCTAGACACAGATATACATCTCTTACTATGTAACAGAATCCAAAACAAGGCAAATCTGGAATTTTAATACAACCTAAAATGCACTCTAGTATGCAAACTAACCCCAGATGTAGTTATTATGATTATTATTATTGTGATCTAAGAAATAAAATTATGCCC
The DNA here is from genome assembly GCA_028583015.1 of Wollemia nobilis. Lineage (NCBI taxonomy): Eukaryota > Viridiplantae > Streptophyta > Pinopsida > Araucariales > Araucariaceae > Wollemia > Wollemia nobilis. Next base: position 5,216,771 of record JAQPPZ010017228.1, read on the forward strand.
TAAAATGCAACTTAGATTGATTTTTTTTATTTTTAAATACCTAAAAATTTAAAAATCCTTGATCTACCACATGTAATGAAGACATACACAAAAACTATTATCATTTATTTTTGATCTAAGAATTAACAATATACCCTAAAATGCAACTTAGATTAATTTTTTTCATATTTTAAATTCCTAAAAATTTAAAAATGCATGATCTACCACCTGTAATGAAGACAAAAATAGAAAAAGCAAAAATTTATTTCTTTCCCTTTCAAAAATGAAAATTTTGAACTAGGGTTTTAAATATGGATTACCTGGAAGCCTTATGCTTTCTTCTATTATTAAGTTCACAATAAGCCTCAACAATATTTAAAACTCCTCTCAAGAGAGATCTAAAACCTGCAACCAAGATTACATAGATCAATAAATCAAATATGACAAGGCAGATCTAAAATAAAACCCTTTGGGGTTCCCACCATGATCACAATTTTATAAATAGTAAAATATACACCTAAAATAATGTAACAAATAAACAAGCAATATAGAATGAACAGAAATACTTTTTATATTGATCTCTTTTCTTTTAAAACAACGATGTGCCCCAAATTGTTTGGGTGTGATCACAAATAAATTTCGCTTGCACAAAAGAGGAAAAGCCTCTTTTATATGTTCAAATAATAGTGGGTGCTAATATCTCTTCTTCTACAATCAATTTTTTTGATGGGATTTAGTATCCTTGCGAGCCATCTTCGCTTCAGTATATTTTCAAGAACCTATTTCCTACACACAAATCTTGACAAACAAGAGTTAATAGCATATACGGGCTTCCACCTTGTGAAGCCCTATGTAAACAAAAGTTGTAAAACCCTAGAAGGTAAACTTTTGAGAATGATATATTGTATAAAACATAAAAAACAAATAAATCAAAAATTGCCTTATTTCATACCTGATCTTGATTTATGCTTTTGATTGGTGTTGCTCTTTGTAATTTGCTATATATTATCGGCACTTATTCTTCGATTCAATTATCCCTCTCTTTTTTTTTGGTCAACCCATTCACAAAAGTGAATGATGTTTTATAACCTCTTGGTAGATTAGATTTAGGGTATGAAGAATATGATGAGCTACTAGAATTAGAATGTGATGAGCAACTAAGATATATATATGTATACATATGGCTAAGATTAAAATGTGGATATATATATCTATGGCTAAGATTAAAATGTGGTGAGCGACCAGGATTTATCTTATATATATATATATATATATATATATATATATATATATATATATATATATATATATATATATATTTATTTATTTATTTATTTATTTATAAATATATAAAATATTTATATTTAATTATATATAACTAATAAATGGCTAAGATTTGGTGTCTACAAGAATAATTTATAAATTAGAAGAGAAATTTTACAAGGTGATTGTGGATAATGGAAGCATAGACAACTTAGTGTCAATAGAGATGGTAAAGAAACTTGGTTTAAAGAGGATGGAGCATCCAAATCCTTATAAATTATTGAGGTTACAAAATGGATGCATGTCATATTTTTTTGAGGAGACCATGACAATATGATAGGAATGTAGTATGTGATGGTAGAATGATATTCAATTATGGAGAATGGTAAAAGTTATGCATTGATACCATTGAAGGACAAAAGAGAAGTAGGCAATAGTTCTAAATTTTACCTAATTTTTTAAAAGTAATTCTTGAAGGAGATGAAGGAGGAGGAAGCATGTATTGCTTTCATTGCTAAATCCATAGAATATGGGACAAAGAAAAAGAAGAATCACATTCCATATGAAGTGGAGGATTTGTAAGAAGAATATTTTGATATTCTTTTATAAGAATTACCCAATGTATTACCACCTATGATAAGCATTAGTCATCAAATATACTTCATACCTAGAGCTATTTTTTCTAAACAAGACAACCTATAGGATGACATCCATATATAATGAAGATATCAAGAGATAAGTCCATGAGCTATTAGAAAAGGGGCTGATTAGGGATAGCTTGAGTCCATGTGTGGTACCAGTTGTAATAGTAGCCAAGAAAGGAGGATAATGATGTATGTGCATAAATTCATGAGCAATAAAAAATATCACAAAAAAATATTGGTTTCCATTACCTCATATACATGACTTAATGGATTGTTTGAGTGGAGCAGAGTTCTCCACAAATATTTATTTAAAGAGTGGTTATCATAAAATTCAAAATAAAGAAGGATATGAGTGGAAGACTACATTTAAGACCAAATAAGGCTTGTATGAATGGTTGGTCATGCCATTTGGGTTGACAAATACACCCAGTACTTTTATGTGACTGATGAATAAAGTCTTGAATCCTTTTATTGGTAAGTTTGTAGTGGTTTACTTGGATGATATTTTAGTGTTTTGTGTTGGCTTTTAATCCAAATTATCTCAAGTCCTACTATAATTAATCAATAATAAAATTAAATATAAGAGTGATCAAAGTATATGTTGGACAATATAACTTATAATAACATCAAATACAAATGTAAATGGATAAAATAATCCATGTACTAGCATGAAAAATACTAACAATAATATTACTAAAGAATATGCATACACGCTTCAATACAAATAATACACTTTTAATAGTATAATTCACTGATACATAGTATGGGGCTTTACCTCCATGATATAGTCATACAATATGACTCTTAAAATTATTGACTATTAATTTCCATATGACAACTCTCACATGTCCTTTGGTTTCTCATCTTACTACTTGTATACTTGCACTCTTATACATACATGACACTTGAGCATATTCTACACATAGGCACTTATATAAATAGAAAATCACTCTCCTAAACCATAGACTCAAACCTTAATCTATTACATATTTACATTTATAACATAAAGGTACATTAATAAAATAATGTAATATTCTCTAACACCCCCTGTATTACATTATTTGTTATGAACTACTCTTGATGTACATAGATGATTCTAGAATACCTAAAATTTGGTTTGACCAAATGCTTTTGTAAAAATATCTACAATATGACCTTCAGTAGAATCATTTTTTAACTGAATATGACGATTGAACATAATCCTTGATAAAATGACACTCAACTTCAATGTGTTTTTTCTTTCATGAATTACTATATTTTTGATTAATTAAAGTTCTCCTTGATTATATCGATTACCATATTTAACAATGTGTGCTCTAACCAAAGTGCTTCACATATTGCATCTTTTGTTGCACAGTATTATGCTTATGTATATGAAATTTCTATTGCATATCATTTTTTACTATACCAAGAAATAGGTCCCGAGCCAAGATAGAATACATATTATGATGTAGATTTTTTTCATCTATAAATCTAACATAATTAGAATCTAAATTTTCTTGTAGATAAAAATTCTCTTTATTATCATTTTTTATATACTAGCCCATACTATTTAGTCTTGCTAATATAGTAGTATTCTTTTATGGCTTTCCAATAACTTTATTTAGGTTCTTGCTTCAATATTTAAAGATAATTTACAGTAAAAACAAAATCTAGTCTGGTATTTATTAAATATAGAAGACTTCCAATTAATTGATGATAGATAGTGGTTGAAACTAGAGAATTTTTGCCATATCTAGAAAATTGTAATCCTTGCTCCATAGGTGTATCTTTGGATTTATAATTTTTTTATTTTGTACTTTTCAAGTAATTATTTTGCATACTTTGTTTGTGTTATTATGATATTGTTTTCATTTTAGCAAATCTCCAAACCAAGAAAATAATGAAGTCCCAAATATGTCATTTCAAAAAACTTTTTCAATTCTCTTTTAACTTTATCTATCCAAATTCTTGAGCTTTTTATGATTACTATATCATCAACATATTTTATATGGTGGGAAAACCTTATGTTCTTTTCCCTTTAATCCTAATTAATGTCAAGTGTGTGTGAGGGAGATTCATTAGAATCTCTACTTTCCCACTTGAGGACCTCTTTCCAAAGGAGGTCCCTAGGATACGAAGATCCTCAATGCAACTAGACTCCTACTCAATGTTTTTTTCTTTGGTTGTATGAAAGTTGATGTAATGCTTGTTTTTGTGGTGTTTATGAGTTCAATTAAGATAAACACCTAAGAGTTTTTGGATCTCTATTAATCTTGACTCTTTATCGAGCCTTAACGGTTATTTGAACCTAAATCATTAAGAATCATCTAAATGCAATGCTTAGTTTAAATCACACAAATTCAAGCAAACAAGAGCTAACCTATATGTACTTCAAGTTTTGAATGCACTAGACTAAGGATATTTTGATTTCAAGGTAGACAAGGAGAGATGCAATAAGACAATCTAGCCTAATGCAACTATATGCCTTTTGATTTCTTGCCTAAGTACTTGAATATGAAGGAAATGCTAAAATTAAGCCTAGGGTTCCTTAATTGATTAGTATTTTAGTGTTTTGTAAATAAACTAGAGCATTTTGTGAAGAAATTGTAAGGTTTTGTAAACGATTTATGTTTTCTAACTAGAATTCCTTAATTTTCCAAAATAGATGTGATTTATGTTTCAAAATAGTAGAAAAATATAAACAAAACATAGAAAAATGAAATTGTGAGGCTAAGGAAGGGTCAAGTAACAAAATTACATCTCCTAGATTCTATCAACCAAATTAACCACAGAAAGTGCCAAATTTGCCACTAATGCCAAATTTTCCACAGGGGAGGCAAATTTGCTAAACCTGCACAAAAACTTTAATTGTTTTTTTTATTGGGGGGTCTATTTGAGTGCAATGATGTGGTGGACTATCTTCCTTAGCTAATCACAACCCCTATTGATGAAAAAAATGATTTTTCTTACCTTTAGGAGTGGAATTTGGTCTATCACCAAATTTGCCATTGGGTCTACCAAATTCAACACTTGTGAATTTGGTCTAAGGGGCAAATTTGGTTTTGTTTTTTTGGTTACCAAATTTACCACAAGGGTGGTAAATTTAGTCCTGAGACAGTTTTTGTATAGATTCTAATGGATTTCAATTATATTTTGAGATAAAACTTGTAGGGAAGGGCCTTACTATTATTTGTAAGGTCTTTAAGTGATAAAATTAGAGGAATGATCCTCTGAAACTCTGTTTTACCAAATTTTCCATAGGTGTGGTGAATTTGATCTTGAGATAGATTTTTGAAGATTTAGGATAGATTTTGAGTTGAATTCAACTGGATTTTGTCTAATATTGTAATGTAAGGATACCACTATGTTTTTCAAGATCTATAAATGATAACATCAAAGTATTAAGCCTCTAAAACAAATAATTTAAGGACTAAAATTTTAATGGCAAAGGAAAAGGTGAAATCCCTTTAAGGGATTGTATATCTGATAAATCAAATCTATGAAGGGATCTGAGATGTAACTTTATGAATTAGGAATGTCATTAAAGGGTCCAATATAACCTCCCACGAGACTAAATTAGAAAATCACAATGGCATATTAGAGGAATTAGTGAAATGAGTGAAAACTCCCTAAAACTCAAAAGGAATGGGCAATATGCAAATATAGCCAAGATTTGATTAAAATAAAGTGTAGGGAAGTGAAAATCAGATGCTAAGATGTTAGGAAATGTAATAAATAGCTAATTTAACTTAATGAAAGCAAATTAGCATCTAAGTGATGAGCAATGATAATAAATTGCTTAAAAATAGAGTTAAGGATAAATGTTCATGAAATGAAAAGAAATGCTATTAAAATACTTTAAGAACAAGAACTAGGATGCTAAAATGCTTAAGAGGTGAAAGTAAAATATCATGGAAGAGGATAAAAGAGGTTATTATATTTTAGATAATATAAAATACCTATAGATGAAATATTTAGCAAGGATTTTATCATAAAAATATGCAAAGGAAATATGATAAAAACCTTGCAAAACAAAGGATTAGAGACAAAATATAATAAGAAGATGAATGCAAACTAAAATAAGCCTACAAAAAAATGTTAGAGGTACAAATAGATGCTGCAAATCCTTGAAATCAGACCTACAAGCAAAGATGTTAGAGCCTACAAAACAAAGGTGAGCTCAACAATGATGAATATGCAAAAGGAAATGAAATAAGAGCAAGTAAATGGAGTTAGTCAACATGCAAAGCTTAAAATTAGGAAGCTAAAATGTAAAAGGAAGCAAGAAAATGAAGGAGAGAGCTATGCTATATTTCACCTAGCTATGGCCCCTCCCTAGGATGGAGATCTCCTTGCCACCAAGCCTCCTTGCCTTGCCTAGTTGCCCTCCACAAATGCTTGCAAAATGGCTCCAAATGCTTGAAATGCTTGAAGAGAGCTCTAAGAATACTTGAAATGAGAATGCTAAGAAGAAAGAGAGAGCTTAGAAATCTTGGTAGAGCTTTGCTATAGTGAAATTGCTTAGAGAATGCTTACCCCATGACCTCCTTAAATAGGATTTGGGAGGGGACTTGGAGGGAATGGATGGATAAGACCAATTCAAACAAATTAATCTCAATCCTTCTTGAAGCATGTGGGATCGATGGTAGAGGTGAAAGGAGGCTCAATCCATGCCCAACTAGTTCATGTGGAAGATTCTCGGTCATTTTTGCCAAATTCACCACTATTTACCAAATTCACCACAGGGGTGGCAAATTTGGTTATGAGTGGCAAATTTGGTAAGGAATCAAATCAAATTCTAAGTAGTTTGAAATTTGAAAATTTTACCAAATTCACCACTAGCCAAATTCACCACAGGGGTGGAGAATTTGGTAAAATATTGATTTTGAGTAAAAAAGGTCGATTTTTCAATTTTTCCAAATTCACCACTCAACTTGCCAAATTCACCATTGGAGAATTTGGTAAAGGTGAAATTTGATGCCCAAAATGATGGGGAATGACCAAATTGATGTTTTGTGATGTTTGGAATTAGTTTTGGGAGGTTTTGGGATGTTTACGACTAGTTTTGGGAAGTTGTGACTAGTGTGTCAAAATTGGGTGTCTACATTTTGCCCTAGTTTTGATGTGATATCTGAGATGTTACGTCAAAATTTAAGTTGTGATACTCAATTTTTATGCTATGATGTATTGCTATTGTACTGATTTTCTTATTTGAAGACTTGATTGAGATTTTTCTATTTTTGATGATTTTGTATACATATGCCTCATTTTTCATGCCTCAATATTTGGAGAAAAATGGTGTTTTACCCCATGAAAATTTCTTACCCTAAAAACTTGATCTCTTTTGAGAAACCATGTGCCTGATGATAGGTTTCAAATCAAAATTTTGAGATACGGGATGCTTAGATTGGTTAGCGTTGATGGGTTGGGGGTTTAAAAGGCAAAAGAAGAGGTGAAAGCGACCTCATTTGCACTTTTACTTGTTATAGAAAGTTGGAGAGAGCGAGATAGAGTGGTTGGAGAGGATGGCTCATATCTGAGGATGGATGCATCATGTGGATGTGGTTCAAGGGATAGTCGATGTATTAGAGTGATACTAGGAGGTAGGCCTTCATTCTGACTCAAAAATTTTGCTTTTTTGGTATTTTTTTGTATTTTTTCGTGAGTTGTGACGAATTTGGTGTTAGTGGAAAATTTGGTAGAGGTGCCACTGGTGAATTTGGTCCTAGTGGTGAATTTGGCACTGGTGAATTTGGTTCCAGTGGTGAATTTGGTTCAGGATGGCAAGTTTTGTTTTGCATTTTTTAACCTTGATATATGTGCAAATATAGGCATATTTATACTTGCCAAAAATCTCTTTTTGAGGGCTATCCAATGGTAGTGTTTTTGTGAAATTTTGAGATGATTTGATGAGTCTTCTAACTCATTATTTTGGATGGATTTTTGGTAGGTGATAAAGGTTTTGACGAGTAGGGAGCATCATCCTAAATGCTTGGGGAGCATCCTAGTGGGCAAGCAGAGCTTTGAGGATGTGGTGGTTTTGTTGGTGAATAGGCTATATCATGTTGCTTATATGCCTAAGTTGGAGTTTGATCACTCCTTGTTGATAGCCCTTGTAGAGAGGTGGTACCCATCCACCAACACTTTCAGGCTATCGATGGGTGAGATGACTAGTTACTTTGGAGGATGTGTGGCACATCCTCAAGGTGTCAGTTCGAGGTGTGCCTATTCATTTGGGGATGAATATTAGCACTAGGAAGTTAGCCTTCTTGAGGAAAAGTGACTTCTCAAGAATGAAGAAGGGGTTGAGGATCAATGATTCTTATATAGGAGGGCACATTAGCTATGGGACTACACTTTTGACATCAATGGTATCTAGACTTATGATGAGTGATACTAGAAGGATTTTTATGCCATGGGGGTGGGGATAGATTATAGTAAGTCTGAGGAACAATTAGATAGTTTATTCCTAGGCTCCAACTATCTTAGCCAGATTATACCATACTTTGTACAGGGTGGTCTATAGATAGGGTCAGAGTTTGACTTGCTACACTTTGCTCCAGGTTTGGGCATGGGAGCATATAGCCATCCGATGACCCATTATGGTGATGAGGGGTATTGACCCCGAGCATCCCATGGTTTATAGATGGGAGAGGTGCATTCACCCTTCATCTTGTACTCTGACCTAGGTGTGACATCTCATTGATGATATGTGGGTAGCACATGTCACATGGCGACCATGGAGGGATGTATATATGTGGTCTAAGGATCACAAGGAGCTAGCTAGAGTGAGATGGATTCAGTGATTGGATAATGGGAATAAGGCTTATGAGTTATATAGATATGATCATGTGACCCATTAGTTTGGAGAGGTACAAAATGTACCAGCTATTGGAGATATTTGGATATGATGAGTGCATCATGAGACCTAGTGGGATCCCATGGATCCTCTTACCTACCTGGAGACTAATGAGGATGATCCAATGGTCTTGACTCTTATGTTGGATGATGTAGTAATGATAGTATATTATGGTGCTTGGTATAGATAATTTAGACCTTATCGACTGACATTACACCCACCACCAAGGGATTAGGGGCAGGTATTTTAGGATATATTGAGTTCTTTACAAGCAACTAAGCATAATTATTGGAGATAGGGATGGTAGAGGATGATGGCCAGATGGGATATGAGGAGATCAACTCCTTTAGATGTAGTTCCATTGACTGATATCCCTCTCTCATATGTCCCAACTAGTGGAGGGGTATCGAGTCTAGGTAAAGTCAGACAGGGTGTTCGTGGTACAAGGCTAGACCCTAGTGGAGGTGTGGGTCCTAGCAGGACAGTGGAGAAGGCCACGATGATATATTTTAGGGTTATCTATCACACTTTGAAGGAGGTTATGAATTAGTTAGTGGATTCTAATTTTTTTTAATTGGATGAGATTACCAGGGTCAAATATGAGGTGATCAGGCTTAGGGATGAGGTGGCCTGGGTATACATAAATAGTGGGAAGACCATTTATAAGCTTAAGTTAGTCTTAGATTAATTCATGGAGGAGTAGGCCAATGACCAAATGATTATTTCTAGTTTTAGATTTGATATAGAGTGAGTGATGAGAGAGAGAGAGAGATGAGGCTAGAGCTATGGTTGGGAGGGGCTTGGATAGTACCATGGAAGCTATTATCATGGGACCACTTGAATGTGAGTTGGTGGATTTCAAGGTAGCAATGGAGTCTATGATATTAGATATCACAAATTATGTATGGCATTTATCATATTGAGTTGAGAGGATGTGAGGCAAGGCCACACACTATCATGAGCTATATCATTCAATGGTTCATGTGGAGTAGCAAGTACCATCTCCTTCAAGGTCATTATTGAGGGCCCCATTGGTAAGTGACATCTAGAGGACTACTAGCCTTTAGCCTCACCCTCCTCCTCCACCTAGGAATTCTAGGGAGGTTGGATCTTCTTGTTAGGTAGTCTTAGGGGTATTTAGGAGTGAGTGTACCAATTTTTGAGGTTGTGGTACACCCTCCTATTATGAGTTGAGTGTATCATTTTTCTTTTTGTGATACACCTTCTCCATCGGCATGTATAGTGTGAGGTATATATATATGATGATACTTGTTATTTTGGGTTATGATGAGATGCTTTGATTCTTGTGGCTTGTTCTGATGATATGATGTTTTTTATGTGTTTTTGCATTGATGTGATGACTAATTAGTCGTATTCTTTATTGACGAGGATTTTATGGTGATGATCATATGAAGCTGAAGGGGAGATGCCCCATGTTGAGAGATGCATTGAGTATCTTGGATGATGGATGACCATCCTGAAATGTATGTATGTGAGTGGTGGTCTCTAGACCTGATATAGGAGAGCACTCATTTTCTTTAGAGGTAAATGTTTTACCTTTTATTGCATTCCCATAGGTGGGAAAATGATCTCATTATGTTTAAATGGTGGCCTATGATGCCATATTCATGATAACATTTAAAACATAATGAGGTACCTATAATATGTACAATAAAGTATATTATTTTGAGAATATTTTTCCTCTCATCAATGTTTAAGTGTCATACTCTATGAAACACTTAACTACGTAGATGAGGTACCTGTAGTATATACATGATATATAATGTGTTTTCCTCTCATCAATGTTCAAGTTCCATTCTCTATGAAACACTTGACTACATAGATGAGGTACCTATAGTATGTACATATGATATGCATATGTTGTTTGTTCCTTATCAGTGTTCAAGTGCCATTCTCTATGAAACACTTGATTGCGTAGATAAGGTGTTTGATCTTCATCAATGTTTAAGTGCCATTCTCTATGAAACACTTAACTGCGTAGATGAAGTTAAATTTTATTTTCATCAATGTCTAAGTGCCATTCTCTATGAAACACTTAGCTGCATAGATGAAATTAGTTTTGATTTTCATCAATGTCTAAGTGTCATTCTCTATGAAACACTTAACTACGTAGATGAAAAATAGTTTGATTTTCACCAATGTCTAAGTGCCATTTTCTATGAAACACTTATCTACGTAGATGAAATTATTTTTATTTCTCATCAATATTTAAGTGCCATTCTCTATGAAACACTTAGCTACGTAGATGAAAATAGTTTTTATTTTCATCAATGTCTAAGTGTCATTCTCTATGAAACACTTAGCTACATAGGTGAAGATGTTAGTGCTTCTTATCAATGTTCAAGTGCCATTCTCTATGAAATACTTGACTACGTAGATAAGATTTAGTATTTTCACCAATGTTCAAGTGTCATTCTCTATGAAACACTTGACTACATAGGTGAAAATGTTATGATTCTTATCAATGTTCAAGTGCCATTCTCTATGAAACACTTGACTGCGTAGATAATATTTTTGACTACTTTTAATCAAATGCTATTCTTTATGAAACATCTAACCAATGTGCAAGTTTTTATTGATTCTTATCACTGTTCAAATGACATTATTTATAAAACATTTGATCATGTAGATAAGAGTAGATTGTTTGATTCTTATCAATGTTCAAATGCCATTCTGTGTAAAATATTTGATAGTGTAGATAAGATATGTTTGATAAAATTTGTTTTATTTTTTCATCATAGTTTAAGTGCATAATTTATGAAACACTTAACTGCATAGATGAAAGCTTTTATTCTATGAGCCTTTTGCAAATCTTCGATATGAGGTTGTAAGATGCTTGGCTTGTATGATATTCATAATATTTTGCAAATTGATTCAAAGATATTTGTAAGTATTTTGCAAAGTAATGAAGAGAATGCCTTCATAATTGACATATATTTTTGTAAAGGAATATAATTATTCTTGTAGAGTGATTTGAAATGCTTTTACGATTTGATTTTGCATTCTTTGCAAATGTTTTGGAAAAGAGATGGAGAAAAGTCTTTAAAAATGTTTTTGTAAAATAAATAGGATGATTCTTCGCAAATATTGTGCTAGGAAGGTGCTTTGATATTTGTAAATATTTTTGCAAAGTAATATTTTGACCTTTGCAAATGTCTTTGCAAAGTAGATATTTTGAAATTTGTAAATGTTTTTGCAAAGTAGTGGTTTTCAAGGGACATATGGTAATGTTATTGATGTTTGCAATTTTTAAGTTATTGTTTTATTACTAAGATGTTCTATTTTTTTGTATTGTAATGTATTACAATAATTTTGAGATGGTTGTAATATTTGCAAAAAGACTTGCAGAATGTCGTTCTTTCGCTTTTGAAATTGAAATGCTTTAGAAGGAGAAATATGTGATATCACTGAATTCCTCAGTACATGATAAATGGTAAAAAGAGTATACAAGTCTATTACCCAATGCATATGAAAATATTTACATGTATGTGAGGAATTGGGATTGATACTCATTGCCCCCTCTGATGTGTTTGAAAAAATTAAGGATTTTGTATCATAACCAAAATATTTCAAATAAAATATTTTAGACTGAGGGTAATACTCCCATATGTACAATACTAGAAGAAACCCTTCTCCCATGCCCTACGTGTGTACAAAGAAATGTATATGCATAGAACATGGGAAAAATAAATCCCCTTATCTAGGAGGTGCATATGACAACATTTCTTTGAGTCTAAAGGATCTTGTTTGTATGAATGAGTAGATGACATCCATGCTGGCTTATAGGCCATTAGGATGCATAGGGATCTAATAATCAACTGCTTGATGTAGTCATAAATGATTATGGGTATGTAAAGTGTTGATTACTAAATCCTTGTGCTTCCAAAGAGCCTATAAGTTAGCTAGGATATTATTTAGTTTTGAAGAAAATAAGTGGTAATTTGTTACCATGTATCAAGAGGGAGAAAGTTCTCTATATATTTTGTATAAATAGATAAAGAATATCTAGTTTGATAGGTGATCATTTGTTGAGTCTTTGATGTTTTATTGCATATAAGCATAACAACCTAGTTGAAAATAGAACTCTGCTAATATGATAGTATTATTAGGAAAATAGATAATGGTGAGAGTATGATTCATTGATGTTTTATTATTATAGAGGCTCAAATGGCTATGAAGACAATATAAATCTAGTATCTGGTGAAGCATACAAGTGATTGCATTCTCACAAGGCATTGGATCTATAAGACCTCATAGTCTAATAGACCCTTTTGAACAATAGTTTATGAGATACTTGATTTTTATTTGATAGAGTGCTAGTGACATGAACTAGGAGGCCACAAAGATAACATTGATCTAGTGCATGGTGAGATATACAAGTGATTGTAGACCTACAAAATATTGTATCAATGTTGTCTTTGATAACCTTGTGGACTATCGAAGGTAATCATTAATATTTGTGAAAATATGATAGCATGTTGATGCAATGGATCAAAAGGAAGTAATGATAACTTTGATCCATTGTCTAATGATATTTGTGAGGAATTTGAAAAATTTTGTTTCATTGGATCAAGGGAACCTTACGATTTTTGTGATCTATTGGAGAGGTGGTGTGTGATAGTTTGATTCATGTTTGATTGTGTACTAGAAATGGTATGTCGAATAGGAAAGAGTACCCTTAATCATCCATTCCCATATAAAGTTGATAAGTAATTGTTAATCCATAGGGGAATGGATGATTAAGGTACTCTTGACCCATGCGACCAACTAAATAATTAAGCAAATTATGACATATTATATATGATTTTAGGAACTTGAGTGACAGGCCAATTAGGGAAGAGAACCCCATTCAACTAGTAACTAGTAAAATTCACAAATTATTATGAATCCATAAGAAATTAGTTGAATGTGATTTATCATCCCTGAATGGATGATCAAACGAGTTATATGTGAAGAATATGATGAGTAGATATCATGACACATTTAATAGACTACTCCAATATTTCTTATGCAATATATAATTTTGTAAGATGTACAAGTCATGGATGCATTAGAGAAGGGAAACATGTATTGTTGAAGAATCTATTAAATAGTCATGAGTGTTGATGGAACACAAAAGATTATTTTTTTGAGAAATATTGTGGATATGTATTGTTGATAATTTTTTGAAATATTGTTGATATTAATGGTGTGACTATGTATGAAAATAGAGGAATATAGGTTATACATAGTGTTTGTTTTGAAAATAGAGAAGAAGTGAGGTAGACGAAGATTTGATTATTGGTTACCCCTAGATTGGGATAGAAGAAAGGGCGAAGGTCGGGTTATCTGGGATACGGATGATCGCATTATACATCACTTAACCCAAGATAGGGAGAAGAAGAGAAGAAGTATGATAGTAGCAAAGCGGGATGTAGAAGAAGATTTTAGAGGACAAGATTTTTGGACTTAGAGAGTTTACTCAACATATAGTTAGCCTAGGTGGATGCAATGTAGATGTATTTGTAATAAGGATTGGCCTTTGCATCATATTAAACCCTCTTAACTTGATAGTATGATCAATAAAACAAGTCAAATATGCAATGGATAAAGTGTATATAATTATATGATGATTTTTTTTGTGTATTCAATCAATTGAGAAAGAAGATGACTTAATGTGCTTTATGCATAATATCATTTAATATGAATGATATTAATTGGTTCTTTGTGTTCTTGGACATCCAATATGGCTAGACGGTAGGCTCCTGATCTGAATTTTGTTGTGATAATAAAAGGTCCTAACTAATTAGGTTCAAACTTTCCTTTAAGGTCAATGTCGACGTTAGTTTTCCTTTGATTTTATTTGAGGACTACATCCCCAAACTCAAATGATCTTGGATGTACCTTCTGTAGCACCCTAAAATTGGCGTAGTCAAAATTATAATAATTACATTCACCTTAGTAAATAATTTAAAAATCAAATTTAACCTCCCAAACCGCCCGTTAACCGTCGGGAAATCCGTTTCCCCCTTTTTCGTGCCATTTTTAGAGGTTGTTTTGACCGTTTGACGATATCGTCGCCGATCAGACGATATCGCCCCATATTTGACGATTTCGTCTGGACTAGGACGTCCAGACGATCTTGTCGCAAAACTGAATTTGCATAGTTGGAATCTGTTCCAACGGGTCTCCAATCCGGGTAGAAGCGTGTCTGCACCGTTGGGACCCTCCCCCGTTGGAGATCTCCCAAATTGGGATGATCTCCAACCTCCCAACAACTCCCCCTAAGCCTATTTAACTTCTAGGATTTTCCCTCCCCAACCCCTGGCTGAATTTATCTGCAAATTGAATCCCTCTACGCTAAGACATCTTAATTTTGCTTTTGCACTAGTCCCATAGCCATTTTGTTGCAGGTACATCATTGATTTTCAACCGGAGCCAGCACCCATCGTCGCCGACGAACCTGTTCAAATCGGAGGCGATCCTGTCGAATTCGAGGCGATTTCGTACTGATGCGAGACGATCTCGACTGCAGTCTACATCGAGGCAATCAATGCCTGAAGTTTGCTCTTCTTAACTCTTTCTCCGTCTTTTTATTCTCGCAAATTAGACTATTTATTTAGTGTTTATGCTATTTTGCATTTGGTGTTCACCCATTTAGCTTAGAATGCATGTTAAGTTCATGATTTGCCATTAAAGTACAATAATTTGCATTAATTTCTGTTCTTAAATATTGTTCAGTATTCATATTGCTATTTGATGTAATTTGCCTCTGTTTGCACAGTAGGATTTCTTGTATTTTGCATCTATTTTCTGTTTTGTAGGTTTCGATGAATTCGTCTGACGAATTCGTCAGATCTCGGACGATCTCGCTCGATTGCGGATGATTCTCGTCGAATCTCGGACGATCGGGACTCGCTTCAAAATCAGAATCTTCTTCAGACATCCGGATCAGGTATTCCCCATTTTCATCCTATAAATTCTCTATTTTCTACTTTCAAATCGTCTGTCTGTATTCATGAGAACTTGCATTTTCATATAGTTTAATTTAGTTTCATTCGGCCAAACCTAGGATGAATGTTTAAGGTTAAAACGAACTCATTAAACACATTCCAAAAACCTAGGCGTGGAAACTGCCATTAAATGTTTCCTGGTGAACCCACCATCCGTCGAAAAATCACCAAAATACACCTCCCTTGAGAGGCGGGACCTTCGCAAAGTCCTCTCGTCCGAGGTACCGCATCATCCTTTTCCCATCCTCCTTCCGGGCACGGATCCTATAGCCTGAAGGTAGGGATGCAAAAAATTTGGAGCGATACATTT
Organism: Wollemia nobilis; assembly: GCA_028583015.1. Taxonomy (NCBI): domain Eukaryota; kingdom Viridiplantae; phylum Streptophyta; class Pinopsida; order Araucariales; family Araucariaceae; genus Wollemia; species Wollemia nobilis. The sequence continues at coordinate 5,232,821 of JAQPPZ010017228.1, forward strand.
TGGTGAACCCGACGTGAATGCATCATAACCTTTTGAAAACAAAAACAAAAAAATTAGAACAACTAAAACTTAGATGCATTTTAAACATTTAAGGTTTAAAGTCATGTTTAGATGGTAGCTCCTAAAAAGAGGTTAGCAGTTACTATCAACGTAGAAAATCAATTGGCAGCTATAGAAGTTAATTCTGTCCTTAGTATCCCTGAAACAAGTAGAACTCAATCCTTGTGGAACGAACTTGATAGGAGACTTAGTCTCATTTCATCTAGGTCCACACAACTTAAACAGATTAAGAGGCTAGTCTTGGATAGAATCCTGGATCCTCATCAATTAGTTTTTTATCATGAACTTCAGAGAGCCTGCCATAGATGGTTAGCCTATAGGAGAGCTTTAGTATCTTCAGAATTATTCAGCTTCGAGGAATACCTCGAGAATGCAGACATTGTACACCGATTCCTAGGCCTTGTAGAAGACCAAGAGGTTGTTCTTACAGATAGGGAAAGATGGAATAGAGTTCCTCGTGTTGTGTTATATCGAGAGTATTGCCACGAGCTTTACTTCTATCAACCAAAGCATCTGAGACAGATAATATTACCATAGCCCTTTTCATCAAATTCTTAAAAGAAAACTTTCAATTTGAAGAAGAACATTTCATGACCCCTGAATAACTAGAGCCTATTAATGATATTTATAAATTATTCTTAGAAGACTAGCTCATTTACTTTCAATCTTGTTATTGCGTGCATTTATTGTTTCATTTGCTGTCTTTATTGTATTATTTCAAAAATTAAAGAAAAACTAAAAAAATCAAAAAACTTAGTAAAAACTTAAACATTTCAATTTCAAATATTATAGTAGGTATATAGTAAATATATACCTTTTAATTTGTTGCATATATATATATATATATATATATATATATATATATATTTGCTGAAATCAAAACTTAGCACCATGCCTAAACTTAGGAATGGTAAAGAAACTTTAGGAGAAGGAGAAGATTGGTTACAAGATACAACTGAAAACCCAAATGTCCTTCTTGGAGATACAAATCCAGAAGGAGAAACTCTAGGTCAATCAGATGAAGACTTAGGGGAAGATAAAGAACAAGAAGCAAATGTTAAAGAGGATGGATCCTCATCCCCTAGAATAGCTCCAAATGGAAATATTGCCTTTGACAATGCAGAGCATTTCAAGAGATTTCTCATGGAAAACATTGATGACCTTAATGTGGCCATTCGCCTTGATAAAGGGCAAATTAGTAAAACTCAAGCAACCATGGAATATATGTGCAATATGCAGACTAATCCCTTGTCTTTCATTGATCAAGAAAGTGACAAGGGTGGACCATCCAATGCGGATATGGTCACTATAGCCCAAAGCATGTCAAAACAACAGGTTACCCAACCTCCTAAGGAACCTGTTATTCAACCTAAAATCACTCCCACACAAAAGAAAATTCCCTTCACTACTTTGTTCCGCCAAACTATTGAGCAAAATGCTTTAAATAAACAGAAACCTAAAACAAAGCCAAATACAAACTTTCAACAATCTGGAATACAACATAATACAGCTTCAAAATTCCTCCATAATACTTTTCCTACCAATAATTTACACAACAGTAACATGGCATCTAATCTGCATGTTCCTCCATCATATGCCCATAACACTTATGTCAATGCCCTACCAAACCAATATGGGGGGCAAACTAGTAATCTGGAAGCCATGGTGAAACAATTGGCTTCACGTATGGACCAGATAGATCCCTACCGTCCCTCGTATAATTATCGAGAGATCTGTAGTCAACCTTTGGATCCCATAGTGGTAGCTCAACCATACCCTAAACATTTTCCCATGCCTGTTCTGCCTATATATAAAGGAACCGAAGATCCCATAGAGCATCTTCGCATGTTTAGGATAGCATGTCACGACATATCGCATGACGACTTGCTATTACTAAAAATGTTCCCCAAAAGTTTAGGTGGAATGGCATTAGAGTGGTACTATCAATTGCCCACTCACTCCTTAAGAAACTTTGAAGAAACAGCTGAATCATTTGTTCATCAATTTAGTGCCTACATCGAGAGGCATGTAACTATTAAAGACCTATACAATTTAAAACAAGATAAAGATGAATGCTTTGCTGATTTCTTAGCTAGATGGAGACAATTGACAGGAAAACTGCACTTTGTGCTACCCTATAGGGAAATGTTAGACATTTTCATCAACAATTTACAAGAACAACTCTCTTATGAGCTATCAATAGCTACTTTGACTACCTTCGATCAAGCTATAGATTTAGCTCGAAGAGTAGAAGATGCCCTCATTAGGAGAGGCCAACTTAGGAAGAAGGATGATGAGAAAACATCTAGAAATCAATATAAAAACAAACAAGGTTGTCGGTGATGGAGTCACTGACAGAAGAAATGTTGCTAATGTCAATGCAACAAAGACAACAAAAAAATTCATATTGAAACCTCCTGACAAGCCTCCTCGAGAATTCACTAGATTAAACCAACCCTTATCAACTATTTTACCTCAATTGCTCGAAAGAGGTTTAATCCAACTGCCAGCTATCCGGGAGCCTGACCCAAGTATACCCGGATATAGAGCTGATTTGCATTGTGAGTTTCATAGAGGACCTGGACATTCTACCAATGCTTGTAAAATATTGAAGCATAAAATACAAGATTTGATTGACAATAATGAAATGGAAGTGCAAGCCTTCCAACCCAAACAAAACCCTCCTAATAATACTCAAAAGACCGTTCCCCAAAATCAAAATCAAAATGCCAATCAAACTTTAGACATATTTCAACACCCTTTACCAAGACATGGTAAAGAGGTAGCTAATCAAATCGAACATCATAATGTTCCCCCTCCTACTCGATATGTAGGAACCATTAGCGGACAATTACCTGTTCAGGATTCTCAAATATTTGACACAACCTTATCCCTGGTTACGACCAGGACCTTACATAATTTTCAAACTTCGAATTCTAGTGATATAGAATCAGATAGTGAAAGTGAAGTAGACACTATTCAATCGAATAGTTCTGAAAACGAATCAGATCCTATTCAACCCGTCACAGATGCTAATGTTCCAGAAGAACCATTTCCTAGAAGAGTCACTACTCGACCTTCTTCTAATATAGTCCTTCCTTATGAACAAGCCATAAATTCTCAACCGAGACCGTTTCAACGTCGTCACTATAACATTGTAGGTACCATCGGAGTCGTCACCCGACAACAAGCTCAAAATTCCCAACAAGAACCAAACCAGAACGATGGATCAGCTCCATTCGTTCTGAAAAATCCCAATAAAGGGAATCATGCTCCTAATGCTCAACCTAAACCCCCTTACAGCATTAACGAGCAATTGTCCAATACCACGGCCAGAATTTCCCTCTTAGATTTATTACGATCCTCTCCCACCCATAGGGATGAGTTGATGCTTACACTGAGCCAAATGATGGTACCTCAAAACATTCAACCTGAAGCTATGGCCAATACTATCATCACTCGAGAGATTGATTGTATTGACTTTCGGGATAGAGATATCCCACAACACAGCTTTACACAAGGATAATCCCTTATACATTATCGCTTTAATCGGGGATGTAGTTGTCAAACGAGTCTTGATTGATAATGGCTCATCTCTAAACATTTGCACCTTTGACTTCTACCAACGATTTGGTTTTAGAAGTGATGAAATGAAGAAAACTGATATGATTATCAAAGCCTTTAATGATGAAACACAAGAAACATGTGGAGTTATCACCCTCCCATTGCAAGTTGGTCCTAGAACCCTTGAGACAACTGTGTTTATTGTACATTGTCCAGCATCGTACAATATACTTTTGGGTCGCCCTTGGATCAACGCCATGCGAGCGGTCCCATCAACTTTACACCAATGTGTTAAGTTTGAGTTTAAAAATCAGTTGGTCACTATTCACGGTGACCCTAGACCTTTTGATATGTGTGCTTTGGCAGAACCCGTTGGAGTGCAATTTTGCCCTGCTCTCGTCATCCACACATTCTAGTTCTTCCTTTTCATCTAAAACTTGTGAAACATAAACCCATAACTTCATCTATTTCCCCTCCATTAACTTCATCCTCCCATAAAGATCAACAACCCTCTAAACAAATTATTTTAGAACCTCAAAAAGATTTTAAAACTACAACCAATCCTTCAAGTTCTATTCCTATAAATTCGCAACCCACAGAAACAACTATCATATCTTCCACATCTCAAGACATAGGTAATAAGCCTTCTACATCTTATGCCCCTTCTGATGACCTCTTACTGGATTTATCTACAACTTTAATATCAGAAAAAATGAATGCTTTCATGCAAGATTCAAACCTTTTAAATAAATTGCCGCCATCTCCTCGTACTTTGGGCCTCCCACAACCTATGGGAAGTACTTACCAAGTCGGGAGTTGTGCCTTCATTTATAAAGGATATGACTGGGGAAGAATCCCTCGAAATATCAAAACTCACCATGAGGGATACGCTCGGTGCTATTTTACCAATGATTATATTAAAGCTAAACCCATGATGCTTAAAATGGGATATGAAGGGAAAGGCTTAGGACCTTTCCAAAATGGCATGAAAGAACCTTTCGAGGTAGAACCGTGGCCTGCCCGCTGTGGTGTGGGCCTATTTCCTAGTAAGGGTCAACCCTTTCCTTTTGAAGAGGATGATCACCTCATATCCTATCAAGATTATTTGGATAGACATGTTGATTTGCCTCTCCAAAATCAGTCATTTTCATGCAACATGCTATCCATAGCATACCCTGAAATGATTGTTGACCCCGATGAAGAGTTGGAAGGAGATATCTTCCATGATGTCTCCGTTGAAGAGATGTTGCACAATGGGTTTTATTTTGATGGTTCTATACCAACTATAGCCCAACTTGAGGCCACTGATCCTCAAGATGAATTATCTAAATTAACCTTACAAGAATTACAAGAGTTGGGCGTTTCACCCGCCCCACCTAACTTTGAAAGAGATCTACACATGGAGGTAGAAAATGTCATTAAAATTAATATTGGAACTGAGGACAATCCTCACATAATCAATATTGGATCAGAATTAAGCCAAGAAAAACAAGAACAATACATTGCATTCCTTAAAGAGTATGAAGATGTCTTCGCTTGGACATACGAAGATATGCCAGGTCTAGACCCTTCTGTCGTCATGCACCATCTAGTGGTCCATCCGGATGCTAAACCTGTTAAACAAAAACTTAGAAAAATGCATCCCAAAGTGGCTCGGCTAGTCAAAGGGGAGTTAGAAAAACTCCTGAATGTTATCTTTATACAAGCTATTGATTATGCTGAATGGATCTCAAACGTAGTTCCAGTCACCAAGAAAGAAGCTACCAAAGTTAGGGTTTGCACCGATTTTAGAGATATTAACGCTGCATGCCCTAAAGATGACTTTCCTCTTCCAAATATGGATCAAATCATTGACTTTACTATCGGAAGTGGGATGATGTCCTTAATGGACGGATTCTCCGGCTATAATCAGATCAGGATAGCTCCTGAAGACCAGGCTAAAACAACCTTTATTACCCCCTGGGGTACCTTTTGCTGGAAAGTGATGCCATTTGGCTTAAAGAACGCCGGTGCAACTTACCAACGAGCTATGACCTACATTTTTCATGATATGATGCATGATATCCTACATGATTATGTAGATGATATTATAGCTCGCTCTCTTATTGAAAATAATCATTTAGATGATTTGCGAAAAGTTTTTAATCGATTACGAGAATATCTCATTCGGTTAAATCCAAGAAAATGTATATTTGGAGTCAAATCCGACAAATTATTAGGGGTTTTAGTTTCTTTACGTGGTATCGAAATCGACCCTCTCAAAATTGCGGCTATCACTGATATGCCCGCACCTACTAATATATCTGAATTACGAAGCTTACAAGGTAAACTTCAAGCTATCCGTCGCTTCATTGATAAGCTGGCGGACAAAACTGGTCCCTTTCTCAAACTTCTTAAGAAGGATGTCCCTTTCAATTGGGACACATAATGTAGAGAAGCTTTTGAACTTCTCAAACAATACCTCCTTAATCCCCCGGTGCTTTCACCGCCTAAATCTGATCGCCCATTTCTTCTATATATTTCTGCTTCAGATTCTGCCTTAGGAGCTATGTTAGCTCAACTCGATGATGAAAAGCGAGAACGTGCTAATTATTATATTAGCCGAACCTTCATCAGTTATGAAACCCGTTATACAACATTAGAGAAACTATGTCTCGCAGTCGTGTTTGCTACGCAAAAATTATGACATTATATGCTTAGCCAAAAAATGTATGTCATTGCCAAATATGATCCCTTAAGATATCTCATGAGTCGACCTTATTTATCGGGTCGCACAGCCAAGTGGGTTCTTGCTCTAAGCGAGTTTGATCTCACATTCATAGGACAGAAGTCTGTTAAGGGTCAAATCATAGCAGATCAATTAGTTGCTGCACCCTTAGAGTCTACTCATCCCCTCATTATCGAGTTTCCTGATGAATGCCTTCAATTAGAGGCAGACCTTGTTGAACAATGGTCCTTATACTTTGATGGAGCCCGATGCATGAGTGGGGCTGGTGCGGGTATTATTTTAATATCTCCGCAAAAACATCTTATTCCTCTGTCCTTCAAACTGACCTTTGCTTGCACCAACAATACTGCTGAGTATGAAGCTCTAATCCTTGGATTACGAGCTGCTTTAGCGCTAAAAATTAAAAACCTCTTAGTTTTTGGTGATTCCCAATTGGTTATAAACCAAATTAATGAAGTTTATCAAACCAGAGATGATAAACTGTGCCCATATAAGGCCTATGTTTTACAATTAATGTCCTTGTTTGATCAAGTTACCTTGGAAGCCATTCCTCGAACTAGCAACCGTGCAGCTGACGCTATGGCCGCCGTTGCATCTCTCCTGCCCTTGGAGTTAGATGACGAATATGCGACTATCATTATTCGTCGACTCCAGGAACCCGCTTCAAATAAGTCATGCTTAGAGCCTTTGGATGTGTTTCTAATCAATGAAACTACTCCTGAACCTTGGTATACAGACATATATGATTTCCTCCAAAATGGGACTTTCCCTGCCAATTCTAATAGAAACCAACGTCGGTTATTACGTCGACGAGCAAGTCGATTCGTCATAATTGGCAATACTTTATATAGGAGATCTTTTGAAGGTATCCTATTAAGATGTTTAAATTTAGAAGAATCTAAATTAGCCTTGAGTGAAGCCCACGATGGATCTTGTGGAGGACACTTTAGTGGTAGTGTCATTGCTAAAAAGCTCCTTCGGATAGGATACTTTTGGCCTACCATGGAAACGGATGCACATGAGTATGTGCGCCATTGCGACAAGTGTCAAAAACATGCCGACCTTGTCCATGCGCCTGCACAAGAGCTGCAGGCTATTTCATCTCCTTGGCCCTTTTCTAAATGGGGCTTGGATATTATTGGCAAAATCAATCCTGTGTCTTCTGATGGACACAAGTTCATCATAACTGCCACTGAGTATTTCACGAAGTGGGTTGAAGCTATGCCTTTAGCTTCTTGCACTGGCTCACAAGTCTCTAAATTCATTTTTAATCAAATCATTTGCAGGTTCGGAATTCCTGCGAACCTCATCTCTGACAATGGAACTCCTTTCAAAAATAAAGATGTTAAAAAATTATGTCAAAAATATAAGATTCAACATCGCTGGTCCACCCCTTATTATCCTCAAGGTAATGGTCAAGCAGAAGCATCTAACAAAACTTTAATCAAAATTCTCAAAATATTAGTCAATAAAACTGGCCGTGACTGGCACATCCAGTTATATCCAGCCTTGTGGGCCTATCGAACTAGTGTTCGAACCCCCACTGGAACTTCACCATTTGTTTTGGTGTATGGTGCTGAAGCAGCTTTTTCCATTTGAATTGGAAGTTCCTTCTTTGGCTCTGCTACTTCAAGATACCGAAGTAGGAGATGAATATCGTGCTGGCAGACTTAGTCAGCTGGAACTCCTAGATGAAAAATGCATCAATGCTTTGGAGCATCTCCGTGCTTACCAAAACAAGCTTAAAAGATCATATGCCAAGAAAGTTCGTCATCGATCCTTTGAGATCGGCGACCTTGTTTTAAAAGAAAATCAAAAAAATACAAATGCAACTAAGGAACTTAAAGGTAAATTTGAGCCCAACTGGCTCGGACCATACATCATTACTGCAAAATTTGAATCAGGAGCATATAAATTATCTACCTTAGATGGTAAAGAACTTAAAGAACCCATGAATATTTTACATCTCAAACGTTACTATGCATAAATTTGGTCATTTCATCCATGTATATATTTGTTCAAAATTACTATCTTGTATTTCTTTCAATTTATCCAAAAACATCAAAAACATTCATAAATCTCCAAAAAAATCTTCAAAAACTATCTATTGCATTTATTTAAAGCACTTGTTAAGTTCTTTTGCTCAAAAACAAAAATCAAAAATCTAAAAACAGCTATATGCTTGACTCTTTCGAAACCAAAACAATATACGGAAGAAAGAGAGAGTCAACATTCTCAAAACTTCTCAAAAGTGTTTATATATATTTTCTTACAATTATTGCAGCTTATATGTTTCAACTTATTTTGGATAAATTAGCATTTATTTTGAATCCCTCACTTGCACACTCACAACAAATAAATATCTTGATTTTATCTGGCATGATTACTAATCTCTCTTATATCAAAGTTCACAAAATTCAATTAAATAAAGTTTGAGCATAGAGAATTGATCTTGTTATTTACTTAAACCAAGCACATCTTTTCACAATAAAATGATTATATTTGTAATTTCCATGTTTTGCTACATAGTAGAAGTGATTTCTTGAGTGAAAAGTTTCCCCGACTATCCTATCATGCACATGGTCTAGAATCTTTGAGAATTGGCAAAAGGACAAGCTCACCCCTACCCAGAATAAAAATCCCTTGCTCTACAGCCAATCCGAGCAAGTATCCCTAGAACAAAAAAAAAAAGAAAAAGAAAAATTCAAGAAAAAGAGAAAAGAAAAAGGTTTTGTTATATCATTACAGCAATATTCCATGCAAAAGAAATACAAAAAAAAAATAAGCAAAGTTCAAAAGAAAGCAAGAAAGCAATAAAATCCCTTTCCCTACCCTTTGAAAAGAAAAGAAGGGTTGATGAGCTTGAATCCCCGGAATTCTCAATTATTCGAAAACTGTGAGGTAAGCCCCATAACAGGTGGTTTGTGCCCAACCCGCTTGGCCTTGGGTAACTCCTAGCGTGGCGATATGTCCGTCACATTAGCGACCTTCTTTTGTACAGACCTATGTCTCGCTTATGGATTAGCTAGCTCTTGATAATCCGATCTACATAGTGGTCTAATATGGTTATATGCATCTACATCATGGTTAATGAACACTTATTTGGTTTCTTCAAATCACTTGTATCATAGTATCTTGCTCAAATCTGGTAAATGAACAATGCAATTGCACACACATTTGTATTTGAGAGATTTTGTCTATCATTATGATAAATCAAGATCGGAAATGAATTCACATATGCACATGGGATTCCTTATAAATCTAACTTTTGTCTTCAAAATACTTTGAAATATTATTTTTGCAACTTGTTTGGGAATAAATCAAGTACAGTTGTTTACCACAAAGACAACTATATAAATAGAAAAATCAAAAATTTCTTTCAAAAACATATCATATATATCGTGTCGACTTTCGCGACGATGGTATAGTTCCACAACCAAAATTGGAATTGTATGCCTAGCGCAAGTCCTCATTTTCATATTTCCTGTTCATCAAACATCAATCATGCAATAAAAATAACCTTTTTTGGATTTTCGCGATGATGGTATAAGTCTATACCTACATATTCTATGCCTAGCGCAAACCATTGTAACAATTTTTATTCCCCATTTATCAAAAATCATGAAAACCATATGACTTAAATCATTATGTTACACAAATTATGCTTTCAAAAGAACGAACTTTATCACTATTTTATGTCATTATGTCAACCTTTAAATTTTGCAATGATGGTATAATTCCTAAGGAATTATTCACAAATTTTATCACACTTAGGAATTTATGCCTAGCAAAAATCATTTTTAACATTATTTCATGTACAAATATTTTTCATGAAAATCTGAAAACAAATCATTATCATCACCATCATTTTTCATCATTGCACCAAAGTCTTAAGACAGTCTCTTAAGCACTCTTTTTACTTTTAACAATATTTCTATAAATGGGACTAGCTTGACGACCGAGTGAGCAGCGACTCCATGAAATGGTCTATAATAGCGACAATGTCCTTTGAAATTATTGTTAGAAGTCTCTTTTTATTTTTATCACATTTTCATTACAAACAACCAATTTGTTACATCAGATTATTTCATTTAAAATATTACAAGCATGACATTCCAATTATAATATATCAAAATGACATAATTACATGAGTCATCGAATCAATCAATCAAACATAAAAGCATCATAAAAATCACATAAGACACAAGTCATATGATCAAAAATATCTCATCTATATATGTCACAAATATATGTACATCATCAAAACTGGATTGGTATGCCACAATCTGTACCTCGGCATACTCAATCCTCTATCAAACAAAAAATATATATAATACAACATCAATGTGCAGCCCTCTAGCCTCGAGAGCCCCTCGAGCTCTCTGCCTCATCTCCTCCCCCGCCCCGAGGTGGACGAGGTGGCCCCATCGCAGTCCGTGTAGTCCTAGTCCTCGATCGGGACGTGGTCCTCGATGACCCGATCCTGATCGGATCTCGCGATGTTAGCTGGCAGGGGTAGTCTATCTACCTCTGGCACCAGCTAGAAGTACAGTGTCTGATAGAATGTCAACTGGGCGATAGCCCGTGTCAACTCTCCTGAGCTCGCCCCTCCGCCCCGTGCCCTGAGGCGTGCAATCTCATCCCGTAGCTGTGACACCTCAAGCATGGTGTCGTGCAGCCCGCATCCTGTAGCGTCTGCACCTGAGCCTGCAGACGATCTCTCTCCGCCCGAAGAGTAGCCATCTCGCTACTCTCTCCTGTGTCCACACCCTTGCCCTTATCGGGCGATGGTGGCCTCTGTGGAGATGGGGGTCTCTCCTCCCTCCTCTCCCGCTGCCGTGGCCTCTCCTGTGCCTGTGGTCTCCTCTGCTCTCTCCCGTCGTGACCCTGGGCCGCCTCTATCGCTGCCTGGCACCGCCTCCCTATCCGACGCACGACCGCATGGATCGGACCCTGAGCCCTCGTCATCCGAGGAGGGCGGATGCCTGCGTACTAGGCATCGTAGCCGTCAGCTACCCCTGCATCGTCTCCATCCACTGGCTGGATGGGGGCATCATCCGCATCCTGACTCCAAAATCGCTGCATGTCTGGAGCCCCGCTAACCGTGGTGTTATCCCGGACAGTCCGAGAAAACTCATAATCCCTGAGAGATGGGATCCCCTACTGTAGACCAAACTGCCTCAAAACTCGGTCGTAGCGGTGGAGCTCCACCTCTCCCCTCTCCATCCTCAACCAGCAGACTCGCCTGATGCGAGCCAGCTCCTGTCCATCCTCGGCCCACCCTGGGTGCCCTCGCCACGGCCTCCAGGTGATCTGATCCGGGATCAACTCATCTAGCAGTCTCCGGGACATAGGCAGGTCGATCCGTCGTTGTGCCCCTCTCCGGAGCCACCAGTAGAAGACTCGGGGCCTCTCCCCGTCTACCCCTGTCAGTGGAAGCCCTACCGGCCTCCGCACCGCAATGTGCTCCCAGCACCAAACCTATAGTAGCGATGTCATCACCGGACATCGGCCGCCCTTGTACACGACCCCATACAGGATCCTGTACAATCGGCATAGTACAAAGCTGCCCCAAGCAAACCTCGTACCCATGGTCCCGCATATCGCAGATCACATCTACGAGCATCCATGGTACCCCCGCACCCGCTCTGGTGGCACAGCAGAAGTCCACCAACCACCCTAGCTAGAACCCGTGTGAGTCTAGATGCCCCTAGGCATCTGGCGTAGTGCCTCGATGTTCACTCCGCCCTTCTCTAGGGCGAAGCTCGGGTCACCACACAACCGTCCCATAGCGTGGCCCTGGTTGGCCGTAGGAGTGATCATCCGTCCTTGTATGGGGATTCTCAGAATCCTCCATACATCCTCCAGTGTGGGAGTCATCTCCCCTGTCGGTAGCCGAAAACAGGAAGACCCCGGATACCATCTCTCTGCTAGGGCTGTCAGTAGCCCCATATCTATGGATATTTGTGGCATCTCCGCCACATGCTGCAAGCCGGCCTGTGCCAGCAGATCCCGCTCTGCCTGTGTGAGCGCGGCCAAGTCATCTCTCAATCCTCCATATTTCCATTCTCTCGCTCTTTAGCAATCCTCTCTCGCAACATAAACAAATAAACAACAAATAATCATTAATCAATAATTCAAATAATCAATAATGCAAGTTAAAAATTCAATTTTTTGCAATTGATGATATCGCCCACTATTGGACGATATCGTCCCAAATTTGAGCATAATCGTCTCCGATTTCGTAGTTCGAAATCGTCTCTAATTTGACGAAATCGTCCCCCTTTCGACGATTTCGCCCTCGAGCGAAATTGACGAAATTGAGACGATTTCGTCGAAATCGGGACGATTTCGTCCCGACGACGTCGACGGCCCAAAAACGGCCGCGATGCTCAAAATTCATCTAAAAATCACTTAAAAAGCATGTAAATTCAAATTAAATCAGTTCTAGATCAGTCTAGACCCTTACCCGTAGACCGCGTCGGACCTCTGGCCGATCTGTGCGTCGTCTCCACCATTTTGCTTCGGAGCTCTCAAAACAAGAAAAATGAACAGTAATAATGAATTAGGGTTTTACCCTATTTTTCTTAATTTTATTCAACAATAATTTTTTGCTTTTTCGCGTTTTTACCTCAAACGTTCGATTTGGGTAAAAACACGGAGGGGGCACCATAGTAAGCTGTCGTACGATTCGACCAAGAATCGTCGCCTAAAAATGGGTATAATTTTTTGCTTTCTCGTAGATCGAGAAGAACTCATCTTTAACGCATTTTCTTCGGAAAATTCGCTAAAGAGGGGGCAAAATGTAGCACCCTAAAATTGGCGCAGTCAAAATTATAATAATTACATTCACCTTAGTAAATAATTTAAAAATCAAATTTAACCTCCCAAACCGCCCGTTAACCGCCGGGAAATCCGTTTCCCCTTTTTCGTGCCATTTTTAGAGGTTGTTTTGACCGTTTGACGATATCGTCGCCGATCAGACGATATCGCCCTGCATTTGATGATTTCGTCTAGACTAGGACGTCCAGACGATCTTGTCGCAAAACTGAATTTGCATAGTTGGAATCTGTTCCAACGGGTCTCCAATCTGGGCAGAAGCGTGTCTGCGCCGTTGGGACCCTCCCCCGTTGGAGATCTCCCAAATTGGGATGATCTCCAACCTCCCAACAACTCCCCCTAAGCCTATTTAACTTCTAGGATTTTCCCTCCCCAACCCCTGGCTGAATTTATCTCGCAAATTGAATCCCTCTCGCGCCAACACATCCTAATCTTGTTTTTGCACTAGTCCCATAGCCATTTTGTTGCAGGTACATCATTGTTTTTCAACCGGAGCCAGCATCCATCATCGTCGATGAACCTCGTTCAAATCGGAGGCGATCCCCGTCGAATTCGAGGCGATTTTGTACTGATGCGAGATGATCTCGACTGCAGTCTACATCGAGGCAATCGGTGCCCGAAGTTTGCTCTTCTTAACTCTTTCTCCGTCTTTTTATTTTGCAAATTAGACTATTTATTTAGTGTTTATGCTATTTTGCATTTGGTGTTCACCCATTTAGCTTAGAATGCATGTTAAGTTCATGATTTGCCATTAAAGTACAGTAATTTGCATTAATTTCTGTTCTTAAATATTGTTCAGTATTCATATTGCTATTTGGTGTAATTTGCCTCTGTTTGCACAGTAGGATTTCTTGTATTTTGCATCTATTTTCTGTTTTGCAGGTTTCTGACGAATTCGTCTGACGAATTCGTCAGATCTCAGACGATCTCGTCTGATTGCAGACGATTCTGTCGAATCTCAGACGATCGGGACTGCTTCAAAATCAGAATCTTCTTCAGACATCCGGATCAGGTATTCCCCGTTTTCCTCCTGTAAATTCTCTATTTTCTGCTTTCAAATCTGTCTGCTGTATTCATGAAAAATTGCATTTTCATATAGTTTAATTTAGTTTCATTCGGCCAAACCTAGGATGAATGTTTAAGGTTAAAACGAACTCATTAAACACATTCCAAAAACCTAGGCGTGGAAACCGCCATTAAATGTTTCCTCGGTGAACCCACCATCCATCGAAAAATCACCAAAATACACCTCCCTTGAGAGGCGGGACCTTCGCAAAGTCCTCTCGTCCGAGGTACCGCATCATCCTTTTCCCATCCTCCTTCCGGGCGCGGATCCTATAGCCTGAAGGTAGGGATGCGAAAAATTTGGAGCGATACACCTTCTTGTTGTAGGCACATTGAAGTCTGTTATGGTACGATATGAGATGTTCTAGGGTGTTGATGCACTTTTCTTCCAAGATTTCTAGTTGTATGTAACTTGAGTGGTATTCATCTCCTAACAAAGAATCTTGTAATAAAAATCTTAGGGAGGGTATCTCAAGTTTGAAAGGAAAGACTACTTCGGTACCATAAAATAAAGTATATGGTGTTGCCCCATTGGGAGTATGCACACTTTTACGATAAGCCCTTAAGATAGGATAAAGTTGTAAGTGCCAGTATCAGCCATTTTTGTTGACTAGTTTCTTAAGGATTTTGATTAGCATTTTATTGTAAGATTCAACTTATCTATTTCCTTGTGGATAGTATGGCGTAGAAAATTTCTATTGGATTTTGTATTTGGCACACATCTTGAAAAAATCTTTATTTTTAAAAGGGGTGCCATTATCTACAATTATGTTATAAGGGATACCATATTGGCTAATGGTTTGATTTGGGATAAATTTTGATAGTTGGATGCCTAAGGTATGGGGTAGAGGTATTGCCTCAACCCATGTAGTGAGATATTTTGTAGCTATAATAATGAATTTGTATCCATCATATGATTGAGGGTTAATTTTACCTATGATATCCTATCCCCAATAGGAGAAATTCCAAGGGGATGTAATAGGTTGAAGTTCTTGAGATGGAGTGTGAACAAGATTGTCATGTCATTTACATTTGTCATATTTCTTGACATGGTTGTGAGTATCCTTTTTCATGGAGTGCCAATAATAGCCCATCCTAAGGATTTTCTTGGCTGTGGCTATTCCTCTAAAGTGACCACCACATGATCCATCATGTGCTTCTTTGATGAGATTTTGAGATTCATCTATATTTACACTTCTGAGGAGTATACCATCAATGGAGCATCAGATATCTTTAGTGATGACATATTTGTAAGATTTTAACCTAAATTATCTATGTTTTTGAGAGTTAAATCCTTTAGGGAATGTTCCTTCCTTGAGGAAATTGAAAATTTCTTGATACCAAGGTTCTTGAGGTATAGATGTTTCGATGTTACATATGCTAAGGGGTTGTAAGCATGATTCGATAGTGGAAGGATGATCAATTGAACTTATGATGATAGCAAATTCTTCATATTCCAATTCTAAAGGTATGAGAGATGCAATTTTTGCCATGGCATCAACATCATGATTGCTAGAATATGGTATGGATTATATGGTTATTTGATCAAAATAAATTTTTAATAAGTCCATAATATCTTTGTAGGGTTTTAGCTTTTCGTCTTTGGTTTGATAAGTGTCATTCACTTGGTTGATTACTACTTTTGAATCACCATATACCATTATGTTTTTTAAATTTAATTTTGTTGTGGCCTTGAGACCTAAAATAAGTGTTTCTTATTTTATTGTATTGTTGGTACACAAGAAACAAATTTTAAAGGATAGTGGGATGAGTTGTTGTTGTGGGGTGACTAGGATAATTCTTGTTCTTGCACCTTTTGCACATCTAGCTCCATTGAAGTACAAGATTCATGCTTCATATTCTTGGAAATATATTGATGATACTATATCATAAGGAAAACATATGTTTATAGGGTGTTCTAACTCTAAAGGAGTTGTGACAAGTTGATCTCCTATAACTTGACCTTTTAGCGATTTTTGATTTACAAATTCTATGTCAAATTCACTGAGGGCTATGACCCATTTTTTAGTTCTACCATATAGATAAGGTTTTGACATGATATAATGTAGTGGATTTATCCTTGCTAAGACATAAGCTTTTTGACTAAGCACGTAGTGTTTGATTTTAAGAGACAAGAAGATAACTGCTAGGCAAATCTTCTCTAATGGTGTGTAATGAGTTTCATAGTTCACTAGAGTTCTACTAATGTAGTAGATTGCTCTCTTTTAATGTTGTTCATCGTATTGTGCTAAAAAATATCCTAAGGCATTTTTTAATAGCAGCTCTATATAACAATAATGGTTGATTTAAGTTTGGTGGCACCAAAATAGGATGATTCAAGAGATAAGTTTTTATGGCTTTGAAGGCTTCTTGACATCCTTCATACCATTCAAATTTTTCTCCTTTATCTAATAATTTGGAGAAAGGTTGACACTTATCTACAAGTTGCGATATGAACCTATGAATAGCCTATAAGTTTTCTTGAAGGCTACATAACTCATTCAAATTTTGGGTGGCGATATGTTTGTTATGGTTGCAATATTAGGGGGATCAATTTCAATCCCATGATGAGATACGATGAACCCAAGTATCTTTCTTGATTTCACCCTAAAAATACATTTTAGGGGTTTTATTTTGACTTTATAATCTCATAGTATTTGGAAGATGCATCTAAGGTCTCGAGTATGGTCTTTCCTTTTCTAAGATCATCCTATGATGTCATCCATGTAGTCTTCTACTATTTTATGCATGATGTCATGAAATATGTATGTCATAGCCCTTTGATATGTGGCTCCTACGTTCTTAAGGCCAAAGGACATAACCTGATAGCAAAAGGTTCCCCAAAAAGTAGTGAAAGTCATTTTTAATTGATATTATGCTACGATCTTGATTTGGTTGTAGCTTAAAAATCCATCCATTGAGGATAACATTTCATATCCTACGGTGAAGTTGACTATCATGTATATGTTTGGTAGAGGGAAGCGTTGTTTACATCCTTGAAATCAATGCAAATTCGAATGAATTTTTCCTTCTTGGTGATAAGAAAAATATTGGAGATCCATTCCAAGTAATCTATGGCTTTTATGAATCCAACATCTATCATGACCCTCCCTAGCGGACTATTTGGCACAAAGAAACAATGTATTAACCTATGATGTGGTAATACCTAGTTTGAACGATTGAACCAACTATATGATGTTTAGTTGATTTAGAAGGGCATGTTACCGCTAACATATTGCCAAGTGTGCAGGATCAGGTACACTCGTAGGTGGAGAAGGTAGAAGCATCCACCAGAAACGAGGGTACTTAAGATCAGGGGAAATGATGATTAAGGTACTCAGAGGTAACATGGATAGATACCTTCATATAGGCATGCATCATCGGAAGGGATAATCATCAACAACTGATCACCTTGAGCCTTAGTTGATAGCCTAGTAGCTATCGTAAAACCTTTGGCTGAGATAGGTGATTGGGTTGATGGAAAGACTCCCTCTTTGCTATTGTGTAAATTTGATTGCTCTTTACTGCATCACTTACCACATCATGGTTTGAGTAACATAATGTTGTAATTCAATAGGAGAACATTTTGCAAATGTATGTGTGTGCATGAAATAAATGGGTATTTTGAAGTGACGGTAGAGCATCATATTATGAAGAATAGTTGATTAAATTTAAATGATAAATGAAAGTTCATTTAAAATGAATGAATGCAGTTTTAATTAAATGATAAAATAAATTCATTTAAATTCATTAATAAGCTTTATTTAAATGATAAATGAAAATTCATTTAAATAGACTAAAGGAGTTTATTTTAATGACAAGGTGGAGTCATTTATAAACTTTAATTTAAATGAAGGATGTAAATTCATTTAAAACCAAATAGAAATTATCATTTTAAAACAATAAAGGAGTTTTGTTTTATAAATGGAAGAGGTATATTTTAAATGATAATAAAATATCATCTAAAGGATATTTTAATAGGAAGGTACTATTTATATTTAAATATATTAAATAAGTCCTCTTCCTCTATTTAGTGCAGGCTATGTTATATGGCCTAGGGTGCTATGATTTCCAAAGATGGAAATAATGCATAAAATAATTGCTTGTCGCCCTGGGAAGGATAAGATTGGAAGGAAACCTTAAAGAGGGATGGGGCTCAAGATTTGCATGCTCTTCAAGGAAGGGGAGGGCGGTGGATGAGCCATCGAAGACAAGGGGCACGTAAGAAAAAGAAAAAGGAAGAAAAGGATGGCATTCGGATGGAGGAGGGGAAGGTCATGCAGGCAATTTGGAGAAGACAGATGATTTGGAGAAGACAGATGATTTGGAGAAGACAGACAATTTGGAGGAGATGGGCGAGTTGTGGGGAGACGTGAGAGCAACAAAGACTATGAGGTGGTTTCTAGGAGCTTGTGGAGCTAGCCACCTGGGAGTTTAAAGGTTGGAATTATCAACCTCTGTTATGCTCGGTTTGAGAGACCCCAATGGTTGTCTTCGCTTTGTTTTAATGGTTGTCTTCACTATGCTTAAATGGCTATCTTCGCTTTGTTTTAATGGTTGTATTTGCTATGCTTAAATGGTTGTCTTCACTTTGTTTTAATGGCTACCTTCGATTATGTTAATGGAGAGGTTTAATTACCTGTAAATGCATTAGTTTAACTCACATTTTGCTATGCCATTTTGCTCCATTTTAATTAAGTAACTATGTTGTAGCGTAGTGGTTTAGTGGGACATATTGCTTGGGCATTATCATGCTATTGCGTTTCACCTTGCGCTGCCTCGATAACACCTTGGAGGTGGGTTTAACCTTTGTCTTAGCTTGAGGCTTTGGGGTTTTAGCAAAACCTTAAAGAAAACCTGTAAATAACTAGATATTAAGTTGTGAATACCTCTTATGTTGGGTTGAAGACTTCTCTAGCCGCGAATGGCGTGAAGACCCTTCTGTGTTATCGAAGTCTAGATCTTTGTGTAACCATCGAAGCATGTGAAATGCCATAAGGGAGGTTTAGAATCACCTATTGAGGTCTGATTAAGTTGCCCTTCTATTGGAGATGTCCCAGTTGCATTTAGCAAAACTTGACGTCCTTCCAGTCTTGAAAGCTTGTGTTAAATCTACGTAAGTCGTAGATATCCTTTGGACAATGTTTCAATGGTTAAAGCCATCATGGGAAGGTAGGAGAGTTGTTGGAGAGTTTGAATAATCCTTTGAGCCATGTCGAGTGAACTGTGAGCGTCGAACTATGTCCGAGTCGTTCACTCAAACAGCTTTGAGAAAGCCACCTGTGAGCATGATCCCATGTGGGAATGCTCTAGAGTCTATCGAAGACCCATAGGATGTCCTCGTTGAGGCCTTTTGCTAGCTCGTTGTTAGGTGTTTTTTAAAACTCTACCCTACATGTGTTTTAGGGAAACAACCTTCGGTACCTTGCTGGTAACCCATTGTTGCGTTTGGGTATTGGGATGGTTAATCCCATATTGATTCTATGGGAGCAGGGTGGATGTTGAAAAGGGACCTCGCACCCTTAGTGGAATGACCATCACTCGATGGTCAGGGTGACCACCGGGTGATGGCCATTCTGGGCATGATGGACACCTTGTCTAAGTGTGGACCTGTTGGCTGTTAGGTTCCTCCTTTGGGCCACGTGTTTTCAAGTTGTCCCTATCAAAATTGTTGGCTGAGTTGAATTAGCACTCTAAAATTTTATTAGGGTTTGATTCGACTGGTTAGGAGTCGAGTGTCCCCCTTTTTAAAATAATTATTATTTGTAATTATGCTTTAAATAAATTCTTGGCTATTCTTTAATTTTGGCAAGTCTATCTCCATTATATTATAAGCTAAAAATAAAGTGAAAAAGAAGCTTTTAGTTATATTATGTGAGTGGTAGACCAAACCCCAAAAGAAAGGATAATTCCAATTTAGTAGATTTATGTAAATAAACCTTATGATGGAAGTTAAGGGAATGATCTAGAGTTAAAGTTGTTAGGCTTTAAAATATGAAGGATTGGAAGAATTGTTTATAAGTTGAGGGTTATGGGACTTTAACTTTATAAATGAAAAGGGATGATTTATTTCTAGAATTGAAGTAAGGAAAAGCTTTAATTTAGTAGATAAATGGAAGAATTGTTTATAAGTTGAGGGTTATGGGACTTTAAATTTATAAATGAAAAGGGATGATTTATTTCTAGAATTGAAGTAAGGAAAAGCTTTAATTTAGTAGATAAATGGAAGTTTTGTTTTAAAGGTTGAAGATATGGGACTTTAGCTTGTAAAATGAAAGGGAATTTAAATAAGGAATTATGTTATAATTGCTTATCAAATTCAAGTTGAATGAAATTATAATGGTTCATTGAATTAAGGTTGAGAACTTTTAATTTATGAAATTATAATTGTTTTAAAGGTTGAAGGTATGGGACTTTAATGCTTTAAGACATATTTAGATTTGATGGGGTTAAACCTTGATCTAAGTAGTGCATGTTGAATGACTCTCTAAGGGAACCTGAGAGGTGAAAGTAAAAGTAAAGGTTCTTTTATGATATTCACTATGCATTAGATGGTTAAAAACCTAATTGAAATTGTATAGTTGCAATTTGGCAAAGTAAATGTTAGATGCATTTAGAGGTATGCCTATCCTGAACCATGAGTACCCTGATCCCCTACTATCCTCAAAGAATCAATGGGAAGCAAGGAGGAGCAAGGAGTTTGATGGAATCAAAGTATAGGTAACTATATTTATGTTGATTTACTTATGCTCAAATAGATTAGAATTGTGGGGAGATATCCCTGATGCAATCAATACAATACTCTTTGAAGTATGGAGGATTTTCCATACATGATTATATGTGATAACGGATTATTGCTTTAGAGGAGGTACTTTTACTTTATTGCCATGCTTGGTTATAATATGTAATTGATTCTCTTTCCACTGATGATAATCTCTTTTAGTGTTATTTCTTCCTTTATTTTTTGTGTGTTTAGTAATTATGCTTTGCTTGTTTTAGTATTTAGATGTATACTTGTTGCTTGCTTAATAACAAAATCAAAAGAGTAGAGTTCTAGGGTGAACTCAGAGGTGACCTAAGGGAATTAAGGACCCCTTAGGGTGAACATAGAGGACCTAAGGGAATTGAGACCCCCTTAGGGAGATTAATGTCTAAGTTACGAAAGGACTACATCTGAGTTAAGATAGCTCGTCGTGTAGATGATATGGATAGCTTAACTCGCAATACTCGTAGCATACCTACACATAATGGCTTGTGTATGGTATGGTGATGCGTGTATACCTTCAATTGAACTAAAGGTGATAAGTCTAGCTCATCAAGAGTGATGAGATAGATAGGATTATTTGCAGTAACACATGATACACCTACACATATGGAACTTGTGTTAGGGTACCTCATGAGATGTAGCTTTTAGGAAAACTTAGGGGATTTAAACTCTAGGTAAATATTAGTTTGGTTAGGGGTTTATGAATGGTTCATGAATCTCTCTCCTTAGTTAAAATAAAACCTTTCTATTTTTGTGTTTTTCTATTTGTGTGTTTTTGGGTCATTACAACATCAAATAGATTTTGGAGTTCATATTTTACTAAAAGAGCAACCCTTGGATGTATTTTTCTTATATTTTGATTGATAGGTTTGGCGTTAGGACACACTACTAGATGGTGGACTACCAATGAGGGATCAATTCATGGCATATCATTGTATCCTCAAGTGAAGATGTCAAAGAATTCCTTTAATAAGTTTTTGTATTTTATCCGTTCTTCTTGGGTTAAGATTTTTCCTAGTTTGATAAGGCATGGATCTTGATCAGTTCCAATGTTGACCTCTATGGTCTCTTCGATTAAAGCTTGAGATTCATCCTCAAAATTGAGAGGGACATCTATAATCCCAAGTTCCTTAAGTTCTTGAGGGTCTATAGATGTTAGTTCCAAATTGGGAGGTTGGAAGAATTTAAATTGAAGAAATATTCAAGAGATCCTTCTATATGGATATTATCCAGAGACTCCAATATATTTGTTGGTTATGATGTCTTCTATATGGAATAACTATAACATGTTAATGCTCCTAAATCATATAGTTTTGTAGGGGGTTTTATTGAGGAGTTACCATAGTTCTTGTTCATCCTCTTCACCCCATTGAGAGCCATGCATTGATCTAGAATAGTCATCCTTGTATTCTCCTCCTAATATAGGAGGGTTCTTTTTTGTTAGGGATAAATCCAATCCTAGATCGTTTTGACCAAGGTAAAACTTCTAATGGTTCTTTTATACCTTTTTCATAGTGACCTAGGCCTTTGCCTTGATAACCTATATTAACAAGCATTTGTTTAACTATGGTAAAGGCAGGTGACATGTAGCATATAGTGTAGGTTCATTCACTCAGCATAAGTTTGCATCCTTGGATCTTCTTATCGAAGGTAGTTCCTTCGTGGATGAAATTACAAGATCCTATTTGTATTTTTAGTCCCTTTCTACTAGGCATACCTATGTCTCGAGGAGAAAGGAACATGCTTACTAGTTCTGTGAAAGGGTTTGATTTTCGACAAATATGGTTAACTTGATTGTTGGGAAAGGATGGTTGAGGAATTTCCTCTAAGTCTATAAGAGGTTCCTCTAATATTTCTTTTCCTTTATCCACTTTTGTTTGGTCATTTGACTTGGTTGATTGTATGGAAGGGATGATATTAAGTTCTTTTAAATCTATAGATTTGCACATGGTAAAAGGTTCTAGGTCTCCAAGAATGTGAATGACCCTTCCCTAATAGTTGTATTTAAGGCATTGATGTAAGGTAGAGGGTACCTCCCTCATAGCATGTATCCATGTTATTTCGAGGAGCATGTTATATGTTATATCACATGATGTGACATAAAAGAGGGTGTTTAAGACATGAGGCCCTACTTTGATAGGTAAAGTAATGGTGTTTGTCACCTCTCATTCTTCGTTATCAAAGGCTCTAATAATGAGGTTTGAGTTTTGTAAACCATTTTTGGTTAATTCAAAATTTCATAAAAATTTGATGTTTGATGCAGAACAGAAAATTGCATACCCCAAATCTGAACATTTTCATTAATCAGATTGAAGATAAAATTTACAAGACTAACCCGCAGGCTTAGTTTCTCTATGCACTATGCAATTTCTAGCTCTACGTTCCTCTTCTATTACATGCCTGGGTTTTTATAGAGGTCTTGACCCTCTGATTCTGAAAAACACCTTCAGATTAACATCCGTAGCCTCCTCGTCTACAACTTCCAACCTCCTTCCTGGAAGAAAACCACCACACTCTGAATAATCACCGCAGCCTTACTATTCAGATTTTATGTCTTCAATCTACATATTAACAGTGTCGTAGCCTTCTGTCTCAAATCTACAGATCACCAAGTAGGTCTAGAACTCATCTACAACTCTGTCTGGGGTCAGACTTTGACCCCTTGTGCATGCCTCAGCTTGTCCTTTTATAATTTTACTAACGCAACTCTTTGTCTTCCACCTGGTGGTCCCCTCATTTCATCTCCTGTGTCTCTTGGCCTTCACTTGCCCTTCAGAATCATCATCACACAAAATGGCAGAGTGCTCTGTAACCGCCTATAACTTGATGCCACGTGCCCCTATAACGGCCCTGCAACCACTGCCTGACCTCTGTCACATTCTTCTTCCAGCTGCACTGTATAAGCTCCTACATCCGCCGCCTGACTTCCATGAGCTGTCATTGTTGCTCTATCATAGTCCCCTCGAAAATGCAGCATGTCGCGATATCGTGACGTTTTTCTCCTTTGCCTCCTTTCTCTTTTTTGGGTCACAAAATCATGACATTTCAACTCCCTTGCCTTCTCTTCTTCTTCGGGTCACGAAAATGCGACATGTCACAAAATCACATCTTCTCCATTGCACTTCCTCTTGTCTGTAGGTCACAAAAATGTGACATGTCGTGAAATCATGACATTTTCCTCTTCTGCTCTTCATCCTGCCTTCTGGTCGCGATAATGCGACATGTCATGATATCACGACATTTTCTCTTCTGGATTTCTCTCTCCTCCTTGGGCCGTGATAATGTGACCTATCGTGATATCGTGACATCTTCCCCACTTGTGCCTCTTCTCGTTCTTCGATCGCGATAACGCAACATGTCATGATATCACGACATCTTTTTCGCTTGCGCCTTCTTTCTTCTTTGGGTCGTGATACCACGACATGTCACGATATCGCGACATTTTTTGTCCATTCCTTCTCTTGCCTCTTTTGGTTGCTATAACATGACATTTTCCACCTTACCTTTCTCTCTCCTTCCTGAGTCACGATAATGTGACATGTTGCGATATCGCGACACCAAGGCGAAACACTTAGAATTTTTCTTTTTGATGTAAGGTTGCTCTGCTGCCACTGGATGCTCCTGCATCAGACAACCGGGGTGGATTGAGAAGTGGCCCCCACTTTTGCACTACAAGAAACCCCCTGCAAGCACTACATAGAGTGCCAAATTCTTCCTCTGAGGCTTCATCCATGAAACCCCCTACAAGCACTGCACAGAGTGCCAAACTCTTTCCTCTTCCACAGATCCTGGTGCAAACTGCCTCACGTTCGACGATCTGTTTGCACACTCAAGAACTTTTGGCTCTGATACCACTGATGCAGAACAAAAAATTACATACCCCAAATCTAAACATTTTCATTAATCAGCTTGAAGATAAAATTTACAAGACTAACCCACAAGCTTAGTTTCTCTATGCACTATGCAATTTCCAGCTCTATGTTCCTCTTCTATTACATGCCTGGGTTTTTATAGAGGTCCCGACCCTCTAATTTTGAAAAACACCTTCAGATTAACATTCACAGCCTCCTCGTCTACAACTTCCAACCTCCTTCCTAGAAGAAAACCACCACGCTCTGAATAATCACCGTAGCCTTACTATTCAAAGTTTTTGTCTTCAATCTGTAGATTAACAATGCCACAACCTTCTGTCTCAAATCTACAGATCACCAAGCAGGTCTAGAACTCGTCTACAACTCTGCCTAGGGCCAAAATTTGACCCCTTGTGCATGCCTCAGCTTGTCCTTTTATAATTTTACTAACGCAGCTCTTTGTCTTCCACCTGGTGGTCCCCTCGTTTCATCTCCCATATCTCTTGGCCTTCGCTTGCCCTTCAGAATCATCATCACACAAAATGGTGTAGTGCTCTATAACCACCTGTAACTTGATGCCACATGCCCCTGTAATGGCCTTGCAACCATCGCCTGACCTCTTTCACATTCTTCTTCCAACTGCACTGTATCGGCTCCTACATTTGTCGCCTGACTTCCATGAGCTATCACTGTCGCTCTGTCACAGTCCCCTTGAAAATGCAGCATGTCATGATATCGCAACGTTTTTCTCCTTCACCTCCTTTCTCTTTTTTGAGTTGTGAAATTGTGACATTTCAACTCCCTTGTCTTCTCTTCTTCTTCGGGTCACGAAAATGCAACATGTCGCAAAATCGCGACATTCTTCTCCCTTGCGCTTCCTCTTGTCTGCAGGTCACGAAAATGCGACATGTCACGAAATCGTGACATTTTCCTCTTCTGCTCTTCATCCTGCCTTCTGGTCGTGATAATGCGACATGTCGCGATATCGTGACATTTTCTCTTCTGGCTTTCTCTCTCCTCCTTGGGCCACGATAATGCGACCTGTCGCGATATCGTGACATCTTCCCCACTTGTGCCTCTTCTCGTTCTTCGATCATGATAACACGACATGTCGCGATATCGCGACATCTTTTCCCCTTGCGCCTTCTTTCTTCTTTGGGTCGCGATACCACGACATGTCACGATATTGTGAAATTTTGTGTCCATTCCTTCTCTTGCCTCTTTTGGTCATGATAACGTGACATTTTCCACCTTGCCTTTCTCTCTCCTTCTTGAGTCACGATAATGCGACATGTCACGATATCGCGACACTCTTTCTATTGTGATATCACGACACCAAGGTGGAACACTTAGAATTTTTCTTTCTGATGCAAGTTTGCTCTGCTGCCACTAGATGCTCCTACATCAATGTTGTAAACATTTAAGGCTAATATATTGTCTACTAGGAACCTCTTGATATACTTATCGTCTATTTGAGTTATGATGTAGAGGGGGGAATCCCATGATATGGTTTTGAGAGGAGTATATTCCTCATGAAAGGCTAAGATAGCATTATTTATTCCAGTTAACCCAACCATGTTGACGATGTCATTTGGGGATAGGTCTTGAGGAACTTCTTGTTCACTCAAGAGTTTCAACAACATTTCCCTATGAACAGGTAATGTTTTTAGGAGTTCTATGAGGTAAATATTTATGCGTACCTCTAATTACAGATGAAGATAAAATGTATGCAAGGTGTTTTGAGAAGGTGTAATAACCAGAGGTTATTTATTAGGGATGTTGATTTTTGCCTTTGGAAAAACCAACAGAGGTTGATCAGAAGATTGATTCTTCGCTTGTTGTCTAGTTATAGTGTGGGAATATCTTGATAGGTGAATGACACCTACAAAGTTAGCTAATTTTTTATTGCATGTTGGTAGGGGATATTGAAATATTCCCATGCATTTGTTAGAGTTGTGTGGTTTATTAATTACAACTTTTCCTTTCTCAATGAGGTCTTGGATAATGTTCTTTAAGGTTCTACACTTGTTGGTAGTATGTCCTTCTATTTGATGGTAGTCATAGTACTCGTCTTGCCTATACTAAAAGGGTGCTCCTTTTGATAAGTCCCAAGGTCTAATGGGTGGAAGTTCTATTATTTTGGATTCAAGGAGCATTTTTAGCATGGTTGTTTGACTTTAACTTGTGTTGGTATATTGCCTTTGAGGTTTGTCCTCATTTTGGATAACCAACTTTTGAGGAGCATTTTGAGTAGTGTTCACATTGTTTTTTTATCAAGAATCAAGTACATTGTCTCCTACAACATGTTTGTTTTTGTATTTCCCTATGTTAGAGGGATGTTTTTCCTCTTTTTTGGTATAGTTGAGTTGGCCTCATATTATGAGGACAACCTCTATCCTTTTAGCCATGTCAAGAGCTTCTTTGAAAGAGGTTAAGTTTGTCATCTCTGGGAGGTATGACAATTTTTCATGAAGGTTTCATATGAAAATATTTAAGAGTTCCTTAGGAGGAGGAATATATTGAAGTTTTCCTACAAGACCCCTCCATTTGGTCAAGAAGTCTAAGAATTTATCATTCTTATCTTGTTTAAGTTGGTAAAGGTCATCTATGGTAACCTTATCTTCTATGTAGATTGAAAATTGTTTAATGAATGGTTCCATAAGTTCTTTGAACTTCTTGATGGAATTATGAGGTATTTGGAAATACCATTATAAGGCTAAACCACTAAGACTTTAGGTAATAATGTAAGGAACATTTTTCATCATGATTTGTGTCACTACAGGCTATTTGAAATAGTCTTAGATGTTTGATGAGGTCTTGTTTTCCATTATACATTTGAAACTTGGGAATTTCAAAGTTCTTTGGAAATGGGTGATTAAGAATTTTGATATCTAAAGGTTCATTATAAAATTCTTCAAAAGAGAAATTAAATTTAGATGTTCCTTTAAGGGAGGCAATTTTGCGTTCAAGTTCTTTAAACTTGGCATCTCTTTTCTAAGTCTAAAATTTTGGTATTGATATTTTGAATATTGTTTTATGGAGCTTGTGATTGAGCAAAGGTTTGAGTCATAAAAGGTATACTTTTGAGATTTAAAGTATTTTTATTTGATGTTATGATGGGAGGGACTTAATTACGCCTCATGTTGAGAGTGAAAAAAATATTTTTAGAATTAGTTGTTTTGATAGGAAATATTGAAAAAGGATTTCCCGATGTGGGAATTTTCATGGAAAAAGTAGGAGGTATTGTAGAATCAGTAGGTTGTATCATAGCCACATTGAGACTTGCTAAGTTGTTTTGAATTTCATTAATTTGAGTGGTAGTTTATTATTCATTAGAATAACCTATGTTTTTGTGCATTGTGGTAGATTTCAATTTTTCTTGTTCTCTAAGTTCATCTTTAAGGACATAAAAAATTATGTCTTTTTTTCTTTTGATGTAATCTCTAACATGGTCTAAATTTTGAAAAGGAATTTGTTCAACAATTTGTTCTTGTTCCCTAGGTCCTTGATGCCACCAAGGGTTATCTTCTAGTTCAACTTGTCCTTGAGAGGATGATCCTTCCTGAGAAGTGATAGGTAGACCCTTATTTCGGGTATTATAAGGATGTTGAGACATGGATAGAAGACTTAGCTTCAAAAAGGGTTCTAATTTATTAAATTTTTGTTTCTAGAGTACTTATAGAAAAGAAGAGAATATGTTTGAGATCCTTATGTCACCTAGATAAGTAGCCCTCCTTATGAATCCCACTAATCCCCTGTGATATACCTGCCAAAGAATATTGCTCCCCTAAGGTTCATACGTTGGTTTACTCAAGGGACCATTAACCTTCCAATAGTAGGATTAGCAATTGGTTATGTTCTTATTAGCTTAATTTAATGTGATGTAAACTAAGCAAAGAAATTAGATGGTCTATTTAAGTTCAACAAACTTTTATATTTTTTAAGGTAAAAGGAAGTGTTCACTTTGGGTTCACCAATTCATGTAGACAATGGGAAAACCTCGTGTCCTTTTCCATTTAATCCTAATTTATGTCAAGTGTGCATGGGGGAGATTCATTAGAATATCTGCTTCCCCATTTGAGGACCTATTTCCATAGGAGGTCTTGAGGATATGAATATCCTCAACAGAACTAGACTTCTACTCAAATGTTTTTTCCTATGGTTGTATGAAAGTTGATGTAATGTTTATTTTTACAGTGTTTATGAGTTCAATTAAGAAAAACACCTAAAAGTTTTTGTATCTCTATTAATCTTGACTCTTTATCGAGCCTTAACAGTTTATTCAACCTAAATCATCAACAATCATCTAAAATTCAATTCTTAGTTTAAATAACGCAAATGCAAGCAAACAAGAGCTAACTTATATGCACTTCAAGTTTTGAATGCACTAGACTAAGGAGATTTTGATTTCAAGGCAAACAAGGAGAGATGCAATAAGAAAATCTAGCCTAATGCAACTATATGCTTTTTTATTTCTTGCCTAAGTACTTGAATATGAATGAAATTCCAAAATCGATCCTAGGGTTCCTTAATTTATTAGTCTTTTAGTATTTTGTAAAGAAACTAGAGTTTTATGAAGATTTTGTAAGGTTTTGTAAACAATTTGTGTTTTTTTTAACTATAATTCCTTAATATTCTAAAATAGATGTGATTTATGTTTCAAAATAGTAGAAAATGGAAACAAAACACAAATATAATGAAATTGTGAGGCTAAGGAAGGGCCAAGTTTCTATATTACCTCTCTCGAAGTGTGTCTACCAAATTTGATATATAAAGTACCAAACTTGTCACTGATGCCAAATTCACCGCAAGTGTGTTGAATTTAGTAAACCTACACAAAAACTTTAAAAATTAAATTGGTCTTATTTGGGGGGTCTATTTGAGTGCAATGAGGTGGTAGACTATCTTCCCCAATTGATCAACCCCCCTGTTTATGCAAAAAATGATTTTTCTTACCTCTTGGAATGGAATTTTGCGTGTTGCCAAATTTACCACTGGGTCTTACCAAATTCATCATTGGAAAAAAAAAATTGAGTGGTGAATTTGGTTCTAATGTTTCGGTTGCTAAATTCACCACAAGGGTGATGAATTTGGTCTTGAGATGGGTTTTTGAGATTTTAGAATAGATTCTATTGGATTTCGACTATGTTTTGAGTTGAAACTTGTAAGAAAGGGTATTATTGTGATTTTTAAGGTCTGTAAGTGATAAAATTAGAGGATTGAGCCTCTAAAACTCTATTTTGCCAAATTTAGGTGGTGAATTTGATCTTGAGATAGATGTTTGAAGTTTTGGGACAAATTCTAAGCTGAATTTAACTAGGTTTTGATTGATATTGTAGGGGAAGTATCCCACTATGTTTTGCAAGATCTATAAATGATAAAATCAGAGGATTAAGCCTCAAAAATAGATAATTTAAGGACTAAAATTTTAATAGTAGAGGAAAAGGTGAAATCCCCTTAATGGACTGTAAATATGATAAATAAGAGCTATGAAGGGAGTTGAGATGCAACTTGAAGGATTAGGAATATCATAAAAAGGGTCAATCTAACCTACAGCAAGACTAAATTAGAAAATTATAGTGGTATATTAGAGGAACTAGTGAAATGAGTGAAAACTCCCTAAAACTCAAAAACAAATGGGCAATATGCAAATATAGCCAAGATCTAATTAAAATAAAGTGTAGGGATCTAAAAATCAAATGCTAAGAATGTTATAAAATGTAAGAAACAACTAACTTAACCTAATTAAAGTAAATTAGCATCTAAGTGATGAGCAATGATAAGACATTGCTTAAAAACAAAGTTAAGCATAAATGTTCATGAAATGAAAAGAAATGCTATTGAAATACTTTAAGAACAAGGACAATGATGCTAATATTCTTAAGAGTTGAAAGTAAAATAGCATGGAAGAGGATAAAATAGGTTAGTATGTTGTAGACAACATAAAATCCCTGTAGATGAAATATTTAGCAAATATTTTATCATAGAAACATACAAAGGAAATATGATAAAAAACTTGTAAAACAGAGGATTAGAGATAAAATGTAGGAAGAAGACAAATGTAAACTAAAATAATCATGTACAAAAATGTTAGAGGTATAAATAGATGTTGCAAATATTTAGGATCAGACCTACAAGAAAATATGTTAGAGCCTACAAAACAAATATGAGTTCAACAATGATAAGTATGCCAAAAGAAACTGAAATGAGAGCAAGTAAATGGATTTAGTCAATATTTAAATCTAAAAATGAGGAGGTTAAATGTAAATAGCAGCAATAAAATTAAGGTAATATCTATGCTATATTTCACCTAGCTATGGCCCCTCCCTAATATGGATATATCTTTCCACCAAGCCTCCTAACCTTGCCTAGTTTCCCTCCATAAATGCTTGCAAAGTGGCTCAAAATGCTTGAAATGCTTGAAGAGAACTCTAAAAATGCTTAGAATGAGAATGATAAGAAGAAAGAGAGAGGTTAGAAATATTGGCAAAGCTTTCCTACAATGAAATTTCTTGGATAGTGCTTACCCCATGACCTCCTTCAATAGGATTTGGTAGGGGAATTGAAGGGAATATATGGATAAGACCAATTAAAACAATTTAATATCAGTCCTTCTTGAATTATGTGCTATTTATGGTAGAGGTGAAATGGGGCTCAATTCATGCCCAACTAGTTTGTGTGGAAGATTCCTAACCATTTTTTGCCAAATTTGCTACTGTTTACCAAATTTGCCACAAGTGTGGTGAATTTGGTTCTAAGTGGTGATTTTGGTAAAGAATAAAATCATATTCTAAATAGTTTTAAATTTGGAAAAGTTTCCAATTATTCCACTAGCCGAATTCACCATAGGGGTGGCAAATTTGGTAAAAGGTTGATTTTGATTGAAAGAGGTTGATTTTGCAATTTTGTAAAATTTATCACTCAACTTGCCAAATTCACCACTAGCAAAATTTTGTTAGAGTGGTAAATTTGGTGAATGTGAAATTTTATGATCAAAATTACGGGTAATGACCAATTTGATGTTTTATGAATTTTAAAACTAGATTTGGGGAGTTTTGTAATATTTGCAACCAATTTTGGGAAGTCATGACTGGTATGTCAAAATTGGGTGTCTACACATATGTTAGAAGTATTATTCTTTCTATCCCATCCTTTTTTATATGGATATTTGAATATAATGAACTTCTTTTAAAATTATGCTATAATAGATTATTAATCTTTGTGTACCATGCTCTTGGTGCTTGCTTTAGACCATATAAATATTTTTTCAACTTACAAACCTTTTGTTCTTGTCCTTTGATAAAAAATCCCTTTGGATTTGACATACAAAATTCTTCTTTGATATCACCATTTAGAAATGAATATTTTACATGCATTTGATGAATTTTCCATCCAATATGTGTTACTAATGCACAAATTATTTGAATACTAGTTATTCTTGTTGTTGGTGCAAAGTTTTATTCATAATCTTTTCCTTCCATTTGATTCTACCCTTTTGCAACTAATCAAACATTATATTTGCCAATAGAACCATCTACTTTGTATGTTATCTTGTAGATCTAATTACATCCTACTAATTTCTTCCCATGTGGTAAATCAACTAGATTTCATGTTTCTTTTTCATTAATGTTGTATATTTTAAATCCATGTCTACCTTCCATTTTGAGAATTTTAAAGCAATTTGAGTAGTTTTAGATTTTTCTACAAAACTCATTGATCCCCTATTTATTCTTGTTAAGCTATGATTTTTTAGTCTCGTAGTAGTAATATCCGGCATTTGCTCTAAATTTGAGTCCTTAAGTGTATCTCTAAACCATTTTGGCTCTTTCCTTTGTGGTGTTGTAGTGGTTTCTAAATTTTCAAGTTACTCATCATATATTTTTTATTTTGATTCTTTTCTTGAAGAGTTCTCTCCATTTGAAAAAATTAGAACTAATCTTGTATAAACCATTTGGTTTTTAATAATATTTTTGTTTCCTTCATCTCTGATTATATAATTTTTATTGTAGTTGGATCAATTACTATGTATCCTATTGAATTATCATCTTAAACAAGAAATATTCCACAAATAGCTTTATCATCAAGTTTAGTTCTTTTAACATGCACATATGCCTTACATCCAAAGATTGTCAACTATTCTACTGTTGGTTTTTATCCTAACCATACTTCCTTAGGAGTAATAATTTTTAGTATTCTTTTAGGTGATCTATTTTGTAAGTATACAACTATGTTAACAACTTCTACCCAATATTGATGATCAAGGTGTGCTTCTTTTAGCATACAACAAACCATTTCCATAATAGATCTATTTCTTCTTTCTATAATACCATTTTGTTGAGGTGAATATGTTATGGTAAGTTATATTTTTATACCATTTGTTTCTAAAAAAGACTTCAATTTTCCTTGATAAAAATTCACCCCGTCTATTTGAATGAAGATTCTTGATTGATTTTGCTATTTCTTTTTGTATTAGTTGCTTGAATTGTTTAAAGCAACTAAATTCTTTTGAGTTGAATTTCATAAAATATACCAATATTTTTTTAGAGTAATTATCAATAAATAGTTGGAAATATCTATGTCCTCCAAGGTAATTAATGTTCATTGGATCACATAAATATCTATATATTAATTCCAATGGTTCTTGAGCTTTATAGTGATTGAGTTCAAAAGGTATTCTATGATGTTTCCCTACAAGGTATTATGGATAAATTGTAGATTCCCATGAAATTTTAGGTAATCCTTTAACCATTTTATGTTTACTCATCTCATTAAATGAATATGCACTTATGTGTCACACTCTTTTAAGACAAAGTTCTTTTGTTTCTAAAATGTTTACTAACAAATCCATATTTGATGATGTGTCTAGAGCAAATAGACTATTTTTATAAGAACCAAAAGTTATAACTTTTTCTTGTTTGGTAATAAGGCATTTTTTGTTAATAATTTTGAATTCAACTACTAAATTTTTATGTATTAATTGAGATATTGAAAGAATATTAGCAGCTAATCTAGGTACATATAGTACATTACTAATTATATATTTTTTAATTAAAATATCTCATAATCCTTTAACCTTGTAGGTTATATTATCTACTATAACAACCAGTTTTTCATATTTCTCTTAAAATATGTTAAACCAAATTTTTGTAATCGAACAATGTATAGTAAATTTTTAGATTGGATTTCATAAGGATGTGATTTTATGTGACATAATGTTGATGGATGCATGTCATATTGTGTTGAAGATACCATGGAAATTTTATAGGAAGGAAGTATAATGATGGTAGAATGAATACTTATTAAATTACCAAGGATGGTAAAACTTATGCATTGAGTCCATTGAAGGACAAAAGAGAAGAAGTGGACAAAATTTCTAAAGTTTACCTAATTTTTAAAAAACAATTCTTGAAGGATATGAAGGAGGAAGCATGTTTTATTTTTATTTCTAAATACATGGAATATTGGACATCAAATAAGATGACTAGAATTCTACATGAAGTGAAGAATTTGTTAGAAGAATATGATGAGATTCATTTAAAATAATTACTTGATAGATTACCACCTATGACAAGCATTAGTCATGAAATATAGTTCATACTTAAATATAGTTTACCAAACAATGTATCCTATAGGATGACATATATATAAAATGAAGAGACAAGTCTAAGAGAAATTGGACAAGAGGATAATTAGAGAGATATTGAGCCCATGTGTACTACCAATTATACTAGCACCCAAGAAAGGAGAAGAATAATGTATGTGCATAGACTTAAGAGTAGTCAATAATATCAATAAGAGCATACACTTAAGAGCAATCAACAAGATCCCATTACCTTGTATGGATTACTTAATGGATTGTTTGAGTGGAGCAAAGTACTTCACAAAGATTTATTTGAAGATTGGTTATCACCAAATTTAAAATAGATAAGGAGATGAGTAAAAGACTACATTTAAGACCAAACAAGGCTTGTAGAAATGGTTGGTCATGTCATGTGGGTTGTCAAATGCACCAATGATGTCTTTTAATGACTAATGAATGAATTCTTGAACCCTTTTGTTGGTAATTTTGCAGTGGTTTACTTGGATCATATTTTGGCATTTAGCAAGATGAAAGCACATCTCATGCATCTGACATTGATTTTACAATGGTTGAAGGAGGAACAATTGTTGATCAATTTGAAGAAATATAGTTTTAAGAAAAATAAATTGGTTTAATTAGGTTTTTTAGTTTCCAAGTAGGGATTACATGTGGATCCAATAATTGGTAAAGTTTTTATAGAAAGTTCATCAAAATATTAGTGACACTTATGTCCCAATCATAGAAGCAATGAAGGGAGGTAGGAATGAGTTAAAATTGATTAATGTAGTGGAAATAAGCTTTCAAATATTGAAATAAAAAGTTATGCAGTAGCCAATTTTGGCATTTCTAGACTTTAACAAGGTTTTCCAAGTGGATTGTGATGCTAGAAAAACTGAAATTGAAGGAATTTTAAGTTGAGAAGGTAGATCCATTGCTTACTTCAGTGAGAACCTAAACGAGGCTAAGAATAAATATTCATTTTATGATCAATATTTTTATACCATAATGCAATCACTCAAGAAGTGGAGGCATTATAAAATATGGAAGAAATTTATGCTATACATAGATCACCATGCTTTGCATTTGATTAATAGATAGGGTAAATTGAACCAAAGACATATGAAATGGGTAGAGTATATTCAAATTTAATTTTTTTTCAAGCTTAGAAGTTGAATTTCAAATAGGGTAGCTAATGCCTTGAGTAGAAGAAGTTTATTGATGAGTGCAATGAATATTGAAGTTACAGGTTTTGATCCTATGAAAGAAATTTATGTTTATGATTTGGATTTCAAGGAATCTTGGATAAAATGCAATGGCCCTACTACAAGAGATAACATTATGGCTAGATTATTTTATCCAAGAAGGAATATTATTCAATAAATTATATTTACATATACCATAGGATTCAATGAAGGAGAATTTGATAAGAGAAAAAAATAGTAGAGGACTAGCTCGACATGTTGTAATAGATAAAACTTTAAAATAACTTTGTGCAAGTTATTATTGGCTACGAATAAATACGGATGTAAGAAAATTTGTGCAGCATTGTCAATTTTGAAAACATACATAGGGGAGAAGTGAGAACAATAGGTTGTATCAGTAATTACCAATACCAAAAATAGCATGGGAATACACGTGGATTTTATCCTTGGATTACCTCAAACACAAAAGGGGAATGATTCATTTATTTTCAAAGATGGTACATTTTATACCTTGCAAGAAAATGAGTGATGCTATTCATATTGATAGTTTATTTATTTGAGAAATTATAAGACACTATGGTTTGCCAAAAAGTATTGTGTTAAATAGAGATGTAAATTTTGTAGGTCACATTTTGTGAAATTTATGGAAACATTTAGGTATAAAATTGAGTTTCACTTTAGATTATAACCTACAAATGGATTGACAAACTAAAATGGTGATCAAAAGCCTTAGAAATTTGTTGAGGTGCCTAGTTGGAAAGAAACCAAAATTATGGGATATCATTTTGGTACAGGTTGAATTGCATATAATAATTTGGTCAATAGAAGTACATCAGAGAACCCATTTTAAATTGTATATGGATTATGTACAAGAGAAGTTTATGAGTTGTAGAGGACTTTATTAACTACATGTAAGATTTACATTGATAAGTGAAAGTCAATTTCAAAAGGAATACCATGAAATATAAACAACATGCTAACTTCAAGCATCAAACACAAGAATTTTTGGTTGGAGATATAGTTTTGGCACATTTGTGGAAGGAAATATTCTTAAAAGGCACTTATAACAAACTAAAATAAAAATATATTCGACCTTGTAAGGTTTTGAAGAAATTTGTAGCCAATGCCTACAAAATTGAACTCCTATAATGGATAAAAGGCTTGTTAATGTTTAATGTTGTAGATCTATATTCATATTATGACAATACCATTGGTTGCATTGAAGACTCACAATTGATTTTCCAATAGAATAATGGATAGCACAACTCTAAAAAGGAATGGGATGAAATAGAGATAGTTATAGACCCTAGAGTGGCCAAAATAACAAGAGGGAAATATATATTATGAATATCTAGTCAAGTGGAAGAACCAAGAAGCTAATTCAACAACATAGATAAATGCTTCCAAGACTACTAAGTTCAAAGCTTGAAGCCTCTCTTTTCCTTTCCCTCAAAATTCCTTGTTGTACTAGAACCAAACCTATTGCTCCCCATCCTAGGACCAGTGCCCGATGGACTCCTCCTCTACTTGGTTGGTTGAAGCTCAACTTTGATGGTGCTGCTAAAGGCAATTCAGGTAATGCTAGGGAAGGTGGCATTGTCAAGGACCATAAAGGGCAGATTGTTGTGGCTTATGTTGAATATTTGGGATTCCAAACCAATCATTTTGCTGAGGGGTATGCTCTCTGGAGAGGGTTGGAAATCCTTAAGGATTACAGAGGCAGTATCCATGTTGAAGGTGATTCCATGAACATTATCAATGCTATCAAAAGTAGCAAGCCCCCTTCTTGGAATGTCAAAACCATTATAGAAGAAGCAAAGAAAATGTTGCAAAGTTTTAATGACATTTTTGTTAGCCATGTTTTTCATGAAGCCAAAAAAATTGCTGATGTTTTGGCTAACATGGGGATTACTCACAAATCCTTGTTCATATGGCGTGACAGTTTTCCTCAACAAATTCTTGATGCAGTTTCTAATGATGTGGTGTAAATTTGCTCATAGGTGGAGATTGTTCTATCTTTTCTGAGATGGGTTTGGTTTGTCAAACACCTTATTTTGGATTTGATCTCCATGCCAATGAAGACATCACTGATGCTTAGGTAGGGGTATGGTTGGGTTGTGTTTTATCTAGTCTTTTTTACTATTTTTGGCTTTGCTCCCCTGCATGGGATTTGTTTCTTTTTTTAGTGTCTTTCCAATGCCCCTACATGGGCTTTATCTAGATTTACCCCTACATGGGCTATATTACAGATTCTACAATTTTGACAATTACCCCTGGGTCGGTTTATAGGCAAGGTATGTGTAGTTTTATGCATGGGTTTACAGGTAAGGTCTGTGTAGTTTTATGCATGTATCAAGGCAACCCCTACATGGGTATTGCATAGTCTCTGTCTTTATCCTGTTGTGTGCAACCCATGTGTGGGTTTTGAGATTCATCCTAATTTTTGGTTATGCTTGTTCACCACCAGATTTGTGTACTACTGATGTGACCTTATGTTCTCTTATTTTTCAGCCCTTATGTGGGCTCGTACCTACTTTATGCTTCTTCCTCACTATTAACTAATGTATCTGGTTTAAGAACCCATTAAATTCATAAAGTTTATTCACCAAAAAAAAAAGTTATAAATTCATTTTACAAACAATAGTACACATATATTAATAGTTATAACTTATTTACATTATATACAATACATATATACTATTTTATATATATATAACATGGTGGAATCAGTAGCCACCACGAATCTAGGTAGGCTATCCAGTTTTTATGGCCGCCACAGTATTCTACGTTATACACCCCAGAAGCCACCACACAGATCTTCGCACAGTCCGCCCCTATAACCGCCATGCCATAATCATTTTAAACCTTTTACACCGCTGAAAGCACCAGGAAAGGGACAAGCGTTTAGTCCGACGAGGCCCAAGATTTGGACCTTGGACCTCCACCCTCCTTATGGGATTTGGATGAACCAATTGGTCTACACCTCGAAACTTACATATATACTCTTAATTACTATTATTTAAAAAAATAAATTAAAATTTTAAATTCCTAATTGTTACTTTTATAAATTTTATTTTCCATAAATTCATTTTATAAATATTAGTACACATATATTAATAGTTATAACTTATTTACAATATATATAATACATGCATACTCTTAATTACTATTAACATAGAGTTTGGGCATGTGTGTGGGGGTCTGACCCTCTTGCTTTCTAATCGTTAAATGTGATGATGCAAGTCTAGTGGCATATTCCATAATTTGGATTACGTTCACGTTAATATCTATCTATATATCTATTATTTAATAAAAATAAATTAATTTTTTTATTTTTTTAGTTTAAAAAATTATTTAATTCGTGTTCTTGATTATGTAATGTCATATTTACTATGAATAGAAGTTCAAGATTTAAATCATGAGGAGATAGGGTTATACATTATGTTTTAATAACCACAATATGATTGAGGATAATCATATATTAGAAAAACAAATAAAACTATTTTATTCTTCTATCATTGTCTAACATTTCCAACAATTTCATTAGTGTTAAATTACAAAATATATAGGTAAAGGTTCTTTAATTTTTTTTTTTTTTTTTGTGGAAAACATCCCAAAAGGGATGCCACTTTCGGGTAAGACCCAAGGAGGCTAGGGTATCCATTCTGCCAAAAACACCCAGGACTCGAACCTGACCTACCACATTTGACATACTCAAGGAGCAAACAAACACACAAAAACAATTTAAAAAAATAAATAAATAACAATAAAAATAATAAAATAAAATAAAAAACATGCTCCTTGAGTGTGTCAAAAATAAAAGCACAACCAAACACACACAATAAGATTAAAAAAAAACCACAACATGAACCACATATAAAAACACAAGAACAACATAACAAAACACAAACATGACAAAAATAACATAATACTACAAAGACATAACCAAAAAATTATGAAAAATAAGCACAATCAAAACATAAAAATTTAAAAAAATAAAATAAAAAACAACCAACAACAAAAAATAAACAAAAACATAGAAAACACACACATATAAAAACACTAATTAACAAAAACAACAAAAACACAAGAACAAGACCGACAAAAACATAAACACAATAAAAAAAAACATTAAAAAAAAAACACACAAAAAAAACAAAAACACAAGAACAAAAAAAAACAACACAAAGAACACACACCTTAAAAAAATAAAAAAAGAACAAAAAAGAAAAAAGTAAAAAAAAACGAAGAACAAAAAAGAAAAAAGTAAAAAAAAACGAACATAACAATGACCTTTCTAGACCAGAAGACTTTTAAGGCAAGAATCAATAGAGAAAACAAAAGAAAT
Organism: Wollemia nobilis; assembly: GCA_028583015.1. Classification (NCBI taxonomy): domain Eukaryota; kingdom Viridiplantae; phylum Streptophyta; class Pinopsida; order Araucariales; family Araucariaceae; genus Wollemia; species Wollemia nobilis. The sequence continues at coordinate 5,272,825 of JAQPPZ010017228.1, forward strand.
AATAGTTTGAGCTAGCGAACTAAAATAACCTAAGGTTATTTAAATTTAATAATATTATTATTTGAGACTAAAAGTCAATTACAAAATGCTTTATAAGTAAAATATATAATTTTTTAATATTAATATTAAAGCTAAATATTGAAATGTTTTACATACATACTATTAAAATATGTTTCTTATACATTTATGGTGTTATAAACAAGTAAAAATGATTGTTATGATCATCCTTTTCCTATTTAGTTATAGATGCCATAAAATATAAAAGTAAAATTAAAATAGTTTTTGCGGTCCACAAGATTCGAGGTCATATGATTATCCATTCATATGGGATTATGTATTTAATATATGTTTATTTAGTTGATTTTTTTTTGTCCTTGGAAAAAAGTCATAATTTTATATAAGTACGTATGAAATTACATTCTTCATATGCCTTTTGGTATTTCTTCAAAATTTCAATAGTGACCTAAAAATTAGGTCATTTATACATCATAACTAGCTATCTCTATCATGTTAATTTCTATCCTTAGATAACATCTTAATTTATCAAACAGTATCCTTTAAATCACTAAATTCTGAGTTTTTTGAAAAAGTTATTTTATTTGTGCTTGTTTTAACTAGAGTGTATTAATCCCCCCAAATAGAGATTTGAACCAATTGCAATGCATTGCTCTCATTGAATTCTTGTACTAAGCACATACCTAGATCAATCTGAAATGCCTCCTTTGAGAGTTCATCTGCTTTCTTATTTAGTTCTCTATAAATATGCCAAAAAGTTAAAGCTTCACTTCGATCCACAACTTCTTTTATTTGAGAGAAGATGGGTTGTAGAATCATGTTTTCCATCTTAAAAACACCAAGCATCTATTTTATTACCACCTACGAGTCTTCATAAATTTAATTTTTTTGTATTTCTTTTGATTCTACCAACTAAACCAACAATTTAAGGATCATAATTTCAGCATAATTATTAGAACCTTCTTCCAATCTAGCCTTGAATTTAAAATAATGAGAGTCAAAAATATATAGTAATCCTCCTACTCCACAAACTCCAAGGACCACATGTTTAACCCCATCAAAAAAATCCTAGGTGATAGGGATCCCATGATACGGTATGACATATAACATTAAATAATGCCTTAAAGGCATTTGTTGTAAGTTATTAATGTAAGCATTTCATGTGGCAAGATAAATATGGAGGATATTAAATATTATTGTGCATATTAAATGCACCCTTATCCTCTTATCCACACATGGTAATGATCCCATGGATTGGCTCATACCATGGTATTATAAAGGCACTTGGTGCCTATAAATTACATGATTATCAATAGAAATGCAATCTATAGTTTCAGCCTATAAACCCGTTTTAGTTTGGTATCAGAGTCGAGCACTAGGTTTGGAGATTATCCTCTTCCTTAGACTAGGTTTGGTTCAAAAATGAATGAAAAATCCTCCCAGTGGATCTTGGTAATTTTTTGGTTTCACCCACCCATAGCTAGTTTTCATGACCACTTTCTTTGGTTGTTTGTGTCACCATTCCCTTGAGCACATTACAGTCCAATCTCCTTCCTCATATTTTTTGTACTTGCTTTAACACTTTATTTGACTCTTCGCCAAATGAATATTTTGCAGGTTTGCTATTGGCACACTACATTGTGCCTTATTTTTATTGGAGATCACGCATCGTTGTAGTGTTAGAGGTTTTTCTATCCTTTGGAGGACTTGATCTACATTCAATATATAGATCATAATAATCCATAGAAATATTATGTCGATCCACCATTAGCTCATGATGATCCATCGATCGATCATTGATCCTACTCTACATTCGTAGATCGATTGTTGCTCCTTCATATAAAGTTTATCGCACACCTAAATTTGGTGATCACACCATTTTTCTTATGTGATTTTCCTCATCGCTAGCTCACCATCTCTCTCACTGATGACCATCACCATGTCGTTCACTCGCACACGCTATTTTTCTAGTTTTTTGATGATGATCTATGTAAATACAGGTTGATATGATAATTTTTTATGAATATCTATAGGTTTTGAGCCTATTTTATACATTTTGACCCTGATCTAACATTTTCAAAAACACTCTACTATCTTTTAGCATCTATTTTTGGCATGTTTTGTTTTTTTATTGGCAGTGCGAGTTTTTTTTAAAAACTATTTCATGGGTTATCCCATATTGGGCTTGTTTCACTCCACTAGTTTTTGTCATTAAACTAATCATTGCCATTGTCATAAAACTAGTTGTTGCCATAAAACTAGCCATTGTCTTCAAACTAGTCATTTTCGTCAAACTAGCCATTGTCGTTAAACTAACCGTTGATGTTGTCATCAAACTAGTTTTCATAAAAGGAAGAATATTTTGGAAGCAGATTTATCCTTCAAACCATGACCTTTGCATACAGGTACTCCTCACTAACAAAGTAGTCTCGAAGATGTTCACGACCATGACCCATCTTATATGATCCATAGACATCACATGGGCACCCATCAATCACAGAGTTGTCATTCTCTCTTTCTTCATAGGACAATGACCCTATCATTTTGATCACCACAATCACATGGGTATTTTCCATCGTGCATTATATGGTAATCCTTCACTTTGGATATTGTTTAGACCTCCAACAACATATCTCTCAATGGATTACAACATGTCTTCACCAAAAAGACACATTAGGCAACACTATATCAATTCCTTCGGTATCAACTTCTACATTGACCTTATAGGATCCTTAGCCTCATTTGGCTCTTCTTATCTTCTCCATATTCTCCTTCCCCCTATTTCTATGCATTGGGGACCAATGCATTTATAGTGGGAAGGAATGATAGGGATCCCATGCTCCCATCATACAATATGGTATATCTTAAATAATATCTTAAAGGCATTTGTTGTAAGTTATTAATGTAAGCATTTCATATAGCAAGATAAATATGGAGGATATTAAATATTATTGTGCATATTAAATGCACCCTTATCCTCTTATCTGCACATGGTAATGGGCCCATGGATTGGATCATACCATGGTATTGTAAAGGCACTCGGTTCCTATAAATTACATGAATATCAATAGAAATGCAATCTAGAGTTTCAACCTATAAACTTGTATCACTAAGCCCTTGATTTATCAATATTTGGAGGGATGATTTATCTATTTACCTTTGTTGTTGCCAAAACCTTATAGTTTTTAAAACTTCCAATAATTTGGGAGGAGCCTGTCAAGTAGACTTCTCTTGATCTTGAAAAATTATTGCATTCCTAGTTAACCATACTCCTCAATACAAAAACAATGAGAGATCTATAAAATGTTTGTAAGACCTATTTTCAAACCAAGATTTTAAGCACTCTCCTAAGGAATCTTTTTGACATCCTATAGGAAGCTTTGTTACCAAGGAACAGTGTATAACCCTATCCACTTCCAAGAAATCTTGTTCCTGAAGAAAAGCATACAAGCCTATCACCTTTCAAATTTGAACCTTGAACCTCATGTTGGCGTTTTAGACTCTTAACCATAAAGCCCATTCAAATTCTATCATAAACAATTTTGTATTATAAAAAAAATAATAGAAAGACGTATAATGAAAAAAAGTTTCATAAACTTAATTTCTTAAATTTATATTATTTTAACATTTTTAATTTTAGAATATATATCTTAATTTTTTATATGAGATTGAAACAACCCCCACTTGTATTACATCATCATCATTATTTTAACATTTTTTAATTTAAATATATATATATATATATGAATTGGTTATATGAGATTGAAATGGGTCCCACCCGTATTATATCATCACCACATAGTTGTATTACAACAAAGCTTAGATATTATCTGTGTATTCCTTGGTAATATTTGAACTTGAGTCTCCTCCTTTAATGTTGAGAAATCTAATCAGTTGAGCTAATGCCATTTGAAATTTTTAAAATATATTTTTTAATAAATATTAAAAATTATTATACCACAAATTAAATTTATAAATAATAATAATAATAAAATTATTTATTTTATCAAGTGGCATTAGCTCATCCTATAACAACCTAATTCTATTCACTTAGATTTACCACAAAAACAAGTCAAGCATTTCCTCAAAGCATTTTTTTCATTTAAGTTCATTGTTAAACTCTAAGAGTGCTCTCATGTTCATAGCAATTATGATTGTGCTTTCATGTTCATCCAAGTCCATCTGGGTATATCTTCACACTACTCAAGTCCATCTGAGTAGATCATCACACTACTCAAGTCCATCTGAGTAGGCGGTATCAAACCCATGTTTCACCCAATGAATCAATAACATAAAGTTTGAATCAGTACAAGCATATCAAACCACTTTTGGGTTTCAATATTTTTGTAGGTAGCCACACAAGTGGACAAGATTGGCCAAATCTTGTAGAGGTGCTATAGTGGAATTGACTTATCTTATTTATCAGCCTCTGGTTCTAACATGTGGGTCCATCCATGGTTGGGGTTATCCTCTAGGGCCCATAACACCTAGAGAGGGATGTTTTCTTTCCCCATCTCTTGGCATTTGTAAACCAATGATCTAATTGGTCAACTTGTTCAACACTTTTGAATCAATGATCTAACTGTTCGACTTATTCAAACTAAATATGCAAGGGATCAACATACATATGCCTCATTTCTAGCTAATTATCCCCTACCAGGAGTCAACTAGAGCCATGTCAATACCCTGACCTTGGACTTGATCACTCATGCCCATTATGACTCATTATCGTTTGTCCCATACCAAACATCATGGTTGAACTAGCTAAGTCAAATAAACATGGGACTTATCACAATACTACCCGGATAGCAACCTAGATATGGCATCCCATACCGCCCCTCATTACAAGTTCTAACCGAGTAACTTGTCCAGACCAATTATGTCAGACTATAGTTGCTTTGAGACTTACTCTATGCATATCCGCACCTCAGTAGCATTGGGTGTTTTCAATTAGTCATCATTTTCCAATGACATCTTTAAGTTTTCTAATTTATATTCTTCCTCCTCAAAGAATTTATACTAGCTTTCATAAAAGGAACCAATTAACTATTTCAAATTCTCAAGCAATTTGCTCATCTTTCTCGACGAATCATACCAAATAACTGGTTGAAGTTATAGCCAGAAATTATCACCAACATTCTAGATAGGAACCAAAAAAGATTCACATAATTTATTCCATACCTTCAAGAGTCCTTTTTCATAACTCATACATCCTATATTATATTCCTTAGCTAGGAGTTCAACTCGGGTTTAACTTTAACTTAATATGCGGTTTAGTTTATCGCCTTTTAGTTTTCAAAGTTGTTTCCAGCATTTGAGTATAAATAAGAAACTCCAAATCACAACAAGAGGTTTTCTCCACAAGGACAAGGTTTATCCAATTTTTCGATAAGGAAGAAAATTAGCACATAATATTTTATTCTTAGAAACTCTTCATTTAATTTGATCAACAAAATATAATCGTGTTCAATAAACATACTCTTAAATTTTCAACTAGTTGATTTCCTTAGTTATATATATTAGCCAAACTTATGCAGACTTTTCCAGGACCTGTGCATTATCTTCAAAGAAGCTATTATATAAGGGTTTTAATTAAATTTTCACACAATAATACATATGGTCTCAAATAATGCCATACCATTATTTTAACCTAAGGAATGACTTTTAGTTAATTACCATGTCCATAACATGGTCCAGTCAAACATTTTGACTTCACTCCTATCCCTTTAATCTATCACTATACATTACAAATCTCATATAAAACTAGTTCTTTATTTATAAACAACTCATTTTCCTTCTTGTTGTCTCGGTTATGGTTTCCACATTCAAGGTTGTCTAGTTTGATTCGTTAGGTTAATATAGAATAAAAAAATAGATATGATATTCATTTTATCAATGCAAGTAAAATTTTGAAAGACTCATTAATCATAGTCTTCTCTTATACAGTCTAAAATAATCTCGATATCATGAGAAGATTAGACTTTTAATTTAGGTAGTAAATCTTACCTTTGGTACCACTAAAAATTCTAAATACCAGAGAGGGTCTTCCCTCACATACATAGATCCTCTTGGCAGTCAACAGATGGTTTTAAAAATTTATTTTTCGATTCCAATTTTGACCGACTCTGGTTAAATCAAAATTTTCTTTGTCAAAAGATTAACTATATTTTACTTCTCTATTACTCTTGAATATAAGTTTTCAACATAATGTGCTTTGTATTTTAACCACAAGTTTTCTAAATAAATATTACCTTTACATGAATTTGAGCTTATAAATTTTAACTCAACCATACAAGATATTCAGATATCTTAAGATATCTTAACACAGTCTGGTATATTTTCTCAACAGTAATTTTTGAGGTAAAACATATACTATCTCATTAAATATAATCTTCAGACAAACGTCTAATACTATGGCAATAAATATGCACCACAAAGCATATTGATCGCAATGTACAATCTTCACCATTAACTTGACATGAACTTGGTCAATCAAGATGGTGCTAATTTTTTCTTAATCTAGCAAGAGTACTAAGAACTGCAATACATTTTTAAAATATTAGCAACTAAGGTTAAACTGCCTATGTTTATAAGAAATATAGATAATTTTATTGCCGGAATTATAAGTGTTCCTCTATATTCTATATTTACCAAGGTAACATAGTCCTCCAATCCAATAAAAACAAGATGTTTCCAGCTTTAACCTTTAGCACATAAACATTCTTTAATCTAAGATAAAATACACTTTAAGAAAGTAAGACTTCCATGCATTTACTTGATTAAATGAATAAGTAATAATAAGAAACAATATCATAATGTTGGACGTGAACATATCGCACAAGTAGAGGGTTTGATGAAGGAAAACTACTCTGCGGGGATGGCAGCAGTTTTTGGAGGAGGTCTTAACAATTGGAGGAATGTTGTGATGGTGTTGTGCCCATCACAGAATGTGCATATTAGCGACGTTTTTTCATCTAAAAATGATTGGAAGGAACAGGATTTCCCATTACATGCTAGGAATCACTTGTTAAAGAACAATGTATGTTTGGAATGATGTGAATCTAGACTGGTTCTAGTGGTTCAATCAAAATCGATGGCAGAAGATGTGGAGTATTTAACCAAACATGTGCTTATTGGAAAATTTATGGGCATCTAAATTTCTCTTCCCTTTTTGGAGGCTTGGGTTAGGAAGACTTGGAACCCTCAAGGTGATGTGGAGGTGATACTGAGTGCCAATAGCTATTTTATGGTGGTTTTATCTTGTCTTGTGAATCATAACAAAGCATTTTAAGGGGTTCCTATTTTTGTAACCAAGCAGGACTCTTTCTTAAACCCTGGCGTGTGGGTTTCAACTCATTAGAGGAGCGGCCATCGTGGGTTCTAGTGTGGGTTCAACTTTCATGGCTCTCATTGGAATTCTGGAGAAATGACATCTTGCACATGATTAACCTTATTCTTGGGAAGCTGGTTGGACTATCACAATAGAAAATGAATAAAAAGGTAATCTTTGTTGCCCGTATCTGTGTTGAAAGTGATTTAAACAATCCTATTCTAATTTTTTTTGAAATACAGTTTAGATCAACAACATGGGTTCAACAACTTGACTATGAAGCTCTTTCATTTTTTACCAGATCTACTATGAATACGGCCACCTGCAAAGAAAATACCCTAAGTTTGTTCCTTTTGTGGCTTCAAATCTTAGGTCCTCTCGGTCTGCATAAAATTTGGATAAAGGAAAAGCCTCGATAAAGGAAGGGGATTGGTATAAGTTTTTTTTTGGTAAAACTCTGAAATAGAGGAAGAAGGGCAAAAAGAGACCTTAAGGATAGCCAGCCAAATGCCCTGCTCAACTATTTTGAAATACTAGATGATCTTGATTAGTGCATGAATATACCTGAAATGTTGCTACCTGATGCAAATAGAACATGGCTGAATCAGATGTCTCTTCTTGAGGTGGAACCTAAGAAATCAGATCTAGGGGGTTTAAATGAAGAACAAAGGGCTTTGGTTTTGAGTATAGGTGATATGGTTGGCTCTAGCCCTAGAAGGGAAACTATTTTGTAAAGTAGCATAGATTTAGGTATGCCCTCTCCTACTCAGGAACTAATGCAGTCATACTTGGACTGCAAAACTCCTACGATGTTGGGATTGCAGTAAAAAACAATTAAAAAATATGCTTTGGATAAGAATCTAAAGGTCGGTCGAAATAAATACTAGGATAAAATTAATTTAATGGGGGAGACTTTGGTGGAGTCAGGCTTGGTGAGAAAATTGGACTCTCATTTTTCTAACCACCAGAAATGATTATCCTTTCATTAAATATAAGGGGGTTGAACAACATCCCCAGATAAAAAGTTATTCATGATTTGGTTTGTGTTCATTCTTCGTATGTGGTGTTTATTCAGAAGACTAAATTGGCTACTAATAGTATGTTCAATATTGCTCTCAAGTTGTGGATAAAGGGTCAATGGTAATGTATTGGTGCATGTGGATATGCTGGTGGTGTTGCTTGTTTATGGGATTTGGTTAAGATCTCTCCTCTTACTTGGATTTCCTACAGATGGTCTATTTCGATGATCGGGCATGATAATGAATTTGGTGAAACCATCCTACTTAAAAATGTGTATGCTCTTATTGATTACAATGGTAAAGTGAATTTATGGGAGCACATTGGCTTTATAAGAAGTATGGCTCTCCTATACCCATGGATTTTGGTTGAAGACTTCAACTCTATCACTTGTATGGAGGAGAAACGCGATGGGGTTGATCGTCTCAAGCCTTTTTCTTCTGTATTCAATGCTCATATTCGGGCCCTAAACTTGGTTGACATCAAGGTGGATAATGGGATATTTACCTAGCACAATAGAAGATGTGGGGAAGATTCCATCTTAGAGAGACTGGATAGGTTTTTGATCTCTAGTTTTTGGATTGGTAATAATAGAAGTGCTAGTTTTGTGATTCTAGAGGGTAGGGGATCTGATCATTGGCCTATAAAACTCTCTACTTCAGAGTTAGGGCTAAATAAGAATCCTTCCTTTAAGTTTCAACTTGTGTATTTGGGATCCTAACCTTCATGATTTCATGCGAGGTTGGTGGACCAATGGTAAACCTCCTCATGGCACCACTATGTATTCCTTTATGAAGTGGCTACAATTTGTTAAGCATAAATTGAAGAGATGGAATAGACTAAATTTTGGGAACCTTTCCTTGGGTAATTTGGTGGCTCTTAGGATGGTGGAAGAAGCTTCAAGGAAGATTAGAGATCAGGGACTCATGGAGGAGCTTCTCATTGAGGAATCTGAGGCTGCAAAAGACCTTGTTGAATGGGAACTGAGGGAAGAAATTTTTTGGAAATAAAAAGCTTGAGTAGATTAGATTCAGGAATGGGATAGGAACACAACCTTATTTTATAACTTGGTTAAGTCTCGTTGTAATGGTAACCTGATTACCTCTCTTGTGAATTATCAGGATGCCTTGCTCTCTTCTTTTAAGGATATTTTAGAAGAGACTAAGAGGTATTTTTCTCTCTCTTCAAGGACTCCCTCTCAGATGATGAGGATGAAAATATTATTCTAAAATGTATTCCCTCGATTATTTCTAGAGAGATGAATGAGCACTTGATGGGTCCAATTTCCCTTGAGAAGTTGGAAAATGTTGTATTCAAAATGAAAAAATGAAAATATCGAGGCTCCGATGGATTCCTAATTGAATTTTATTAGGAATTTTGGGAGTTAATAAAATTTGATATTCTAGAGGTGGTCCATGAGTCCCAAAAGAACAAATAGATGCTAAGAGCCCTAAATACTACCTTTGTGGTGCTTATTACCAAAAAAGAGCGAGTGAATTCCTTGGATATGTTCAGGCCTATCGCTATCTGCAATGTTGTGTATAAGATCATCATAAAAATTATTTTTGAGAGGCTGAAGATATGGTTGAGCAAAATCATCTCTAAGGAGCAATGTGGGTTTGGTGTTGATCAAAAAATATTGGATGGGGTTGTTATTGCTACAAAAGCTATTCACTTGATAGAAACTTCTAAGTATAAAACTATGTTCATTAAGTTGGACATGGCCAAAGCCTATGACCAGGTCAGATGGTCCTTTTTTCAAAAATTTCTTGCTGCTTTTGGCTTTGAGGAGGAACGGGTTAGATGGGTGATGAGCTATGTTTCTTATTCCTCATTCTCCATTCTTTTTAATAATGAGTCGTCGAAGTTTTTTGAGGTCTCAAGGTGTTTTAGGCAAGGATATCCTTTATGATGAATGTCATCAATCACACCATTTAATCATTATAATTGTCAATCCATGGCGGTGTCCAATGGTTGTATACGATAGCAGAGGTAAGCAGCTTGAAGGTCAGTCTACTCAGGAAATGGCTTTATTGATAAGACCAGTCAATTTTAGGGGTTTCTAGTGTCACCTCTAATCCTATGAGATAAATTGAACTCCTAATTACAATTGCTAAAATAAAATTGCAGAAATGGAAAGATTGCAGCAAAATGAAACTAATTACTCTTTGCAGAATCTGAAACAACAAGAATAAAAACTATTTATGCTTGCAGAATGAAAATGATAGAAATAACAGCTTTGCAAAAATTAAATCCTAATTATATTAGTAGAATGGAAATAAAAGAAATAAAAAGGACTGTATATTTGAAGTATACAAGTTGCTAATTGATCAACATGATGGAATTGTTGGAAATCTGGAAATAACTACTAAAAACAAGGTAAAATCACAAGTGCTATCAAATTCCAAAACCTATGCTACATAAATTTACTACACACCATAGATATTACATGCATGCATCTACAAACATAGCTAATAACATGAAATGGAAATTTCTAGGTTTTTGCTATTCTACTACAGTAAGAAATGAACAGAAAAACCTGCAAAAGTTGATCCTTCTCTTGGGCCTGGAAGTGGCCCTTGCTCCCTGATCTAGAAGAAGGCAAGAAGACTGCTCTTAACTACCTAGCACTCACACATTCACTCATAATACTTATATGGATGACAAAACTACACCTTTATTGATTATGGAATGACATTACAGTAATGCAGGAGAAATCCTACTGAACTACTACTTTGTTACAACTGAAAACTATGAAAAACCTCTCCCTATCTCAATATCTATCTATGCATATCTATATGCTCAACCAATATGGGAGCTTGGTTATTTATACTACTCTATTACATATGTTGATTTGTTCTGTTGTTGTTTTTCATGGATTCAACAACTGTTCTAGAGTTGTCTTCCTGAAATGTAGGAAACTGTTCTTCTGCAGCATATCTAATTTACTTTCTAGGTGTAATCCAATGGGATAAATGCATTGGAAAGGGTTATAAAACCCCTCATATAGTTGTATCCACCTTTATCTCACCATTTTCTACCTTTCTGACCATTCTGTTGATAGTTTTGACCAAAACTGGTTTTGCTCCACTCATTCTAGAGTTGCTCTGGAATATCAGGTAGTATAATAGTTTTGACACTTATTTGTGTATCAATTACTTAGGACGATGGGTTTTATTGGCTAGGTAGTCTTATTCAATCTTTAGAAGACTAATTCCATAGGTTTTATGTGCTAGAGCTAACCAATTCCAAGCCATGCTATTTATCCACAGCTAGCTGGAATTTGTATGGTCAATTTTTGTTTTCTACATAGTCAAACCATTTTGAACAAGTTTTCACACCTTTTTGCAACTTGAACAAGTTAGGAGCAAAATAAAACAAATGAAATGATCCCAAAATAGAATACACATCAACATACATTATTACATATTCAAATAAATGTTTATTTTCTAGGTAAATCAGCTAAAATAGTGCAAAAAATACAGAAAATGGTCAAAATAGATACTATGCTTTTGAACATTCAAACATGTAAATATTAATACATAATGCATTCCATCATAAAAATTAGCACAAAACATAACATAAGGTCTATCAAATAGTTTATGAAATATCCAAATATGGTCTATGAATGAGGCAATTTTTGGCCTCATAATTTTCCCCCAACCTATTGTAATGCATGTCCTCATGCATTATGTGCAGCCACAACAGCACAAAGATCTATGTCCATATACCATTCTTGATAACTCAATTTTCACCCTAGAACCTGACAGTATCTTCTAATTGTTTGTATTTTCTTGAACCACTCCTAGAACTACTCATCTAGTTGGGGATCATTATCAAAGAAATATGAAACAGGGGTTATAATAGTTGGTAACCTATATCTCAAACCTATCCAGTGATATTTTAGTTTGTGGATGACCTGCACTATACCCTCTACTCTTCTCTTGGACCACAACAAGTTGTTGGGTGAGATAGGTTCCCTTTTCTAAAGTGATATTGACAACTCTTCCCACCTGCTCTTACAAGCTAATAGAGCATTACTAAAATGCTAGTTACAAAAGACCTAAAAACTCATTACACAATTAGTAAGATTGCTTATATAAAATTATCTGATTTTCTGCTTCTTCATCATAGTGAAATGTTGGTTTATGGAGGTCCTATAATTGGCATGGGAAGGTCTTATTAGCAGTTTAGCTTTCAAATTCATTTCTTTGTTTACCTTTTTCTCCTCCTCCTAATGCATCTGATTTTGCAATGTAGATATGAAAGCTCTCAACTGGATATCTCCTATGAAGATATGTGGCAAGAATGTTACATTCTTAGGTATGAAGAAGTTATGCAAAAACAACTCACAAAGTAAATTCCTCTGTTCTTCTGGACTATGCCAAAATGTTTCTAGAAATTCCTCAGTAGTGTCTAGCTTGTAGGGAATATTAGAACTAACTCTCATTACCTGCCAGCAGAGATATTTTTCCTTCAAGATCAAACTATAAAACCTTGCTGGTCTTCTACATTGGACTAAACATTCTACAATTTGGCACATACCCTGTATCTGTTCCTGTAATTTAGTTATGTCTACATTTTGGGCATCCAACTTCTATTTCAAAGGTTTCAGAGATGAAATTTGTGCCTCCATTTGTTGACACTGTAGCATCCAATGTGCTATATCTTCATTATACTTCAGTAGTGTAACTATATGTGGGGGCGTTATGATTGGTTGTATTTTTGGAGGTAAGTCCACTTGTATGCCAATTTATGTTGTGTCAACAGGGAGTAAATCTACTTGCACCCCAATTTCTGTTGTTTTAATTTGATGTGAACCAGATGTAATCAATTCAATTGAAACTTGAGGGAAATGTACATTTACCTATTCATGTACTTCCTCTTGTTCACTGGCATCCACTTTTTCTTGTGATGTTTGTGTTTCCCCATGTTCTGTAGAAGCCTCTGAATCTTCATGTTATGTCATACTTACATCCTGTTGGAAGATTTGTGTTTTTGTATCTTCTATTTCTACTCCTCTGATGGGTGATCCTCCTTTAGGTAGGGCTACCTCCCTATGTTCCTCTACTAATTCCAATATAATTCTGGCCAACTCATCTTCAGGTTCAGACTCTATAGACTGTTGCTCCAGAGTTGAAAATATATCCTTCAATTCATTTACCTCCTGTTGCAAATCAGCAATAAATTTATCCTTCTCTTTGATAGAGGCTTCATTTTGTTCAATCCAACCCATTTGTGTCCTAATGACACTTCTAGCGGCACGCAACTATTCTTGTACATCTTCCTTCTCTTCCTCTGCTATGGGATCTTCTTCAAAATCAGAATAATCAACAAGTGGGATATGCATTGTAGGCATTGTTGTAACTTTGTCTGTAATTTTTGTGCCTACCTCTGCATCCTCTATGCTTATATATGTTTCTTCTGTACTTATCTCTACAATATCATCTATAAGCACTTCTTCCTGCAACATAACTTTAGCAGATGTATCAATGTCTTTTTCTTGCTCTGCACTTATTTTTTGGGACAGTGATACTACCTCTTCATCCTCTACCTCCTCCATTACTTTCTATTTTTGAAGTCTAGAGGACCTTCACAACCCCATAGTAGATTTTTTATGTTTGAAATTTTTGGGAGATTCTGGAACAAATTCTGGAGCAGATTCTGCTCCAGGTGTCTCCTTCTCCATCTGCTCTTCCTTGCTTGAACTCTCAAGTGGCTCAATGGATTATGTTGGAAAAACCGTTACATTTTTAGAAAATGTGACCTTCCTTATTTTTCTTATAGAACCAACCTTAGATTATTTCTCTCTTTGCTTCTTGGTCCTAGAATATGGAGGTCATTGTGGTGAAGAGGTAACTTCACTTTTCAGAGGATTCAGTTTCAATTTCAGGGTTTTTAGGGCTCTTATCTTTTGTTTCTTCTGCAGATTCAGGACTTTCAACCTCCAACTCATTCCATGTAGGAAAAAACCTATCAAAAATTTGAGGGTTTCCCCTAAAATAATGTTTACAAATTAGTTTAATGAGCCCATGGTGTTTAGGAGTCCCTTTCCCTGCTTGGTATCGTTTGGCCATAATTTGTAACTCCTAGTACAAATACAGAAGGAGATTTATTCTGAATTCTGGGTTTGAGCCACCATGCCTCAAATGGCTTAAAATTTGAATATAGTGTCTAGATTAAATGAGAAATTTCCCATCACAAGTCAGAAATATGATTACCCAGACTGCTACATTCTCCCAAGGATGTAAACTGGTTCTTTTTACCCCTTTGCAGACATTATTGTTCATTAAAAACTCAATTGGTTTATCCCCTTCGTCCTTGAACTGGTTAATTATTTCAATTAGAGCATTTTTACCAACTTTTAAAATTTGTAACACTTGTAGAGGTAATTCAGTAATGTGGCTTAGGATTTTCGGTGTTACCTGGATTGCCATGCCACTGATGTGAGCGTGGTTGTCCCTGAGAGTGCACACAAATTTTTTCGTCAATCCTTTAGAGTGTCCATTGAATTTATGTAGAAATGGCATCAATCCTCCTTCTGTAAATATACGTAGTGACCCAGGATCTCCATGTAGACAATCTACATTTTTTGGCTCAATTTTATTCTTCTTTCCTCCAATTTTCATTTTTTTTGTGCTCTATTTTCTCTCAGCCTTCTGGAGTAGGTCATTTTTTAGTTTTGGATCTAATAATTTACATATGCATGGGCTATAATATTTTTGGCTACGGAATTTAATTTTTCTCAGTGCAGGAACCAGCTTCGAAACGTGTCAGTGTTTGAAAAATTAAATCCCCTTTTACTCATCACATGGCAGACTCCTATTCCCCATAGGAATGTGATTTATCTTTTTCTATTGCTTGTGATTAAATGGTTATGGCTTGCTGAGGTGGCAGTTAATCATTGGCTTCATCATGTACAACGTGTAGAGTTTCCTTCTACCAAAGTGCCTTGTTGCGTGTGCCAATAATTTTGCATATCGTGAAGCATGCAACGGTTCCCCACGATCTCTTTCCCACCCATAGCTTGGAATGCATGCCCTGATTTGTTATTTCCAACTCCAAATGGTGAAATTAAAAACACTCTTATGCCATGTGACATTTCATCCTTTGCCCCTGCTCATTCCGGAGTTTATTTTTCATTTTGAAGTGTGACATTATTTCATTTCGAATGTCAAAAATCCTTCCTTATTCCAGAGCACAAACCCTTTTCATTCTAAAGTTATTTTTGTTTAGAAATAACATTTCCATTCCAGAGCTTTCGTCATTTTGAAGCTCTTTCTGGCACAAACTGCAATTTTCCAATTTTTGTTTCCTTCATCTCCTTAAGACAACCTAGAATGTTTTATTTCTCGTTTACCAGATGGATATCTTATGGATCAAACCTTATGAATGCTTTATGTACTAATTAGTGACTTTACACACTACATACCAAATATCTACAATGTTTAAAATGTAAAGGGCACATACCTAATTTAACCACTTATCTACATTTTTACAGATGGTTGTTCTTGCTGACTACCAGCTGGCTCCTCTACTGAATAATACAGGCGTAGTCTGAAAATAGGTGAAATAAGTGAGAAAATATGGGATAATTATTGTATATATGACAAGGCAAACATGTCAGACAACCGGTTTTCATGTAAGCCAATTCAGAAGTGCCTCCTAGGAGGTTTTCACTTTTTGAATTATTCATTTTTTTTAATATTCTTTTATTCTGCTGTAGTTGGTGTGGAAGAATTGGTTTCTTCCAACATGAGTACATCCAATTTCTCCACTTGCTTTAAAAATTTATCCTTAGTTACTAGTGTATGGTATATCCGGAGACGATGCCCATTAACCACTAACATTCTTCGTGAATCATCAATGGGTGATAGACGAATAGCTCCATTCTTGAACACTTCTTCAATCAAATAAGGTCCAAGCCATTTGGTTTGTAACTTCCTAGGAAAATCTTCATAGCGTGAATCAAATAACAAAGCCCAATCGCCTTGTTGAAATTCCCATTTCTAAATGTGACTATCATGCCATAATTTTTGTTGTGCTTGAATCATATTAGTCTGGTGCAATACATCCATTCGTAGCTCATCCAATACATTGAGCTACAAAATACGGTCTACTTGTGCCTATGACAAATCAATACCAACTTCCAAAGCAGTTCGAAGTGTTAGTAATTCAAATTCAATAGGAAAAAGAGGCTTTTTACCATAAACCAATTCATAAGGTGTAAATCCAGTGGTAGATTTCCAAGTAGTGTTATAAGCCCAAACTGCTTCAGGTAGCTTATCTAGCCAATTTCTCCTATGGAAAGATACTATTTTGGTTAAGATTCATTTCAGTTCTCGATTTGATACTTCAACTTGATCATTCTCTTGAGGGTGATAAGGTGAGGATTTCCTATGCTTTATTTCATATAGTTTGGTGATGGCTTCAACAACATTTGATGTAAATTGAGGTCCCTAATTTGTGGTAATAGTGTGGGGGGCTCCAAAACGAATAAAAATTTGTGAATACATAAAATCAGCAACCTTTTCCTCTCGTGCATGCTTAAAAGCACGCGCTTCTACCAATTTAGTCACATAATCAGTACGTACCAAAATATGCACCTTACCTGAAGAATGTGGATCAATAGGTCCTACAAAATCTAACCCCCACCTTTCAAATGGTTCTATACCTACTTGAGGTTGCAATGGCATTTCACTGGTATAGGTAGGCTTTCCCATCCTTTGGCATGCATCACAATGTCTGATATACTTCTTCACATATTTATGCAAGGATGGCCAGTAGTAACCAGTACCTAAGATCTTTTGAATTGTACTTTTTATTGAATAATGCCCTCCTGATGGTTCATCATGGCATGCACGCAAGATATCATATACCTCATCTTTACGGATACACCTACGAAAAACATGGTCAGGACTGCATTTGAAAAGTAAATATCCTATCCATTTGAAATAAGAGATTTGTTTGATTAACTGTTTCTTTTGTTTAGGAGTGAAATGAAGAGGAATTTTTTTTGTAGCCAAGTAATTAACTATATCTGCAAACCATGGAGATTGCACAGAAATAGCAAACATTTTTTCATCGGGAAAAGCATCTTCAACCATTTCCCCTATGTTTGTGTTTGGCAACCTAGACATAAAATCTACCACAACATTAGCTTTTCCTGATTTATTAACTATGGTGATATCAAATTCTTACAACAGTATTAACCAGCGAATAATTCTTGCACTAACCAAAGATTTATTCATCAGGTATTTAATAGCAGCATGATCTGTATGGATGAACACTTGATATCCTGTGATATAGTGTCATAATTTATTGATAACATATACCACAGCTAAGAATTCCTTGTCAGTGGTGGTGTAGTTTTTCTTTGATCCTGACAAATTTTTACTAATGTAGTAAATGGCATAATGTTCTCCATTTTTTATCTATCCTAATGCAGCTCCAATAGCAGTATTAGAAGCATCAATCTGAATATGGAATGAAAGTTCCCAATTAGGTCCTCTCAACACAGAGGGAGTTGTTAATTTCTCATTCAATGCTTCAAAAGACTTTTGACACTTAATAGACCACGTAAATTCAGAATCCTTAGTCAATAATGCAAACATTGGATTGGCTATGGTACTAAAATTTGTAATAAATTTGCGGTAGAAACCAATATGTCCCAAAAAACTCCTTACATCAGTTTGAATTTTTGGAGGAGGAAGTTCTTTGATGACTTCCACCTTCTTGGGATCAACCTTGATACCGTGAGAGGAAATATGATGAACAAGTACAATCCCCTCCTCCATCATGAGAAAAAAAAATTTAGGATTTAAAGACAAATGGTATGTTTCACAATGTGTTCAAACTTTTTCAATTTGTTCTAAGGTATAATCAAAAGTTTCTCCACATACTGTGAAATCATCCATGTAAATTTCTACACCTTCATTTGTCAAATCAGATAATATTGCCAAAATAGCTCTTTGAAAAGTTGTTGGAGCATTACATAAGCCAAAAGGCAATACCCTATAAGAAAATGTTCCCCAAGGACATGTAAAAGTAGTTTTCTCCTGGTCTTTAGGTGCAACATGTATCTGATTATATCCACTGAAACCATCAAGAAAATAAAAGAATTTCTTGCCAGCAAGGGTATCTAATACTTGGTCTATGAAATGTAATGGGAAATGGTCCTTATGTGTGACCTTGTTCAAATCTCTATAGTCTACACACACTCTCATTTTTCCATTTTTCTTTGGGACAATAACCAATGGAAAAACCCACTAACTATCTGAAATTGGATAAATGAGCCCTACATCTAAAATTTTTTCAATTTCTTCCTTGACAATATCTTTCAACACAGGATTCAAACATCTTTGAGGTTGTATTATAGGTTTAACATATTCAGTGTATATCCTATGTGTACACACATCAAGGTGAATTCCTCTCATATCCTTATAAATCCAAGAATAAGCCTAAACATGTTTTTGCATAACAACAAATAATTT
Organism: Wollemia nobilis; assembly: GCA_028583015.1. Lineage (NCBI taxonomy): Eukaryota > Viridiplantae > Streptophyta > Pinopsida > Araucariales > Araucariaceae > Wollemia > Wollemia nobilis. The sequence continues at coordinate 5,291,680 of JAQPPZ010017228.1, forward strand.
TGCTTCTTGCTCATTAGTCAACCAGTTATTAATGTTCAAAACTTTATCTGGTTGTACTTCAATTTGTTTTATTCCCGGATGAACAGAATTGATTGCTCCATACTTGTTGATTAAAGAATTTAATGGATAGTGATGTGGTTGCAAAGTATGAAATACTTTGTATTCTATTTCAAAAGTAACACCTGATGGAATCATTCCTTGCATAGGACATGTGAAAGAAGTAAGAAGATGTTGATGCCATCCATGTGGCAGTGTGAAAGATCTTTCATGTATTGGAATGGATGATAGATGTTTTGAGGTTTGTTCTTCATCCTTCCATAGCAAGCGATGAATAAGGACTTGATTATATTTAAGTCCTTCTTCCTGTAATGTCTCAACTAGGACAATTTCATCCTCAAATATTTTTCTTTCTTATGAGTTGATTTCCTCAATATGCTCCTTTACTATTATTGTGGCCAGAGTGGAAACATTTTTTTCTTGTTCTTCATAGGACTTAGAAAACCATATTTTTCCAAAAAAATTAGTTGAAGGTTGGGCAGGTGGATAAAGGGAAATATTTTTTAGATCAATACCATTTGAGATAGTCATTTCCCCATATTTGCAGTCTATAAAAGTAGTTGCAGTGGTAAGCCATGGTCGTCCTAGAATGATGGGATAGCCATTAGCTGAGTTTCTAGGCTGCAATACCATAAAAAATATAGGATATTCCCAAGAAGAAACTTCTATGGAAATATCTTCTAATATCCCTTCTAGTTTTGCAACTGACCTATCATCCATTTCTAAAATGATAGTTGTAGGACTGAGATTATTGAGCTGCAGTTTTTGCATTGTGTCTTTAGTCATTACATTAATTGTAGTACCAAGATCAATCAACACATTTGGAATTTGAACTAGACCAATAGTTACTATAACAACTGGACTTCTTGGGTCACTATATTTTGGAGGAACAAGTTTCCTAGATAATAGGTCATCTAATTTTCCTTCTACTTGCACAGTTTTTAGAAAGGCTTTCTTCTTTATGTCAGGTTTCTTGATACACAACTCCTGAATGGTTTTATTGATTAATGGCACATCCTTCATTGCCTACAAAAAAGGAAGATATATAGTCATTTTCTTAAGTTCTATAACTAATTCTAATTCAGGAATATTTGTAGTATTTTCAAACCTTTCAGGGTATGGTATTATGTCTGCAAGGGATACTTGTTTTTCCTACTCATTTTTTGGTTTTTTCTTTTTCTGTTTGCACTTGTTTTGGACTTGGAGACTCTTGCTTTCCATCAATTTCTTCAATGGTGGGTGGAGTAGGGTTAGGTAATACCTTCCCTGAATGCAATTGGATATTACTACAGTCAAGGGCATGGACTACAACAATTTCCTCAGACTCAGCTCCATAAGCAGGGGTTGCTTGTCTAGCATTATTTGGGTTAGCCATAGGCTGAGTCAGAAGGGGAGGTTATTTTACCGGTTGTGCTTGTTGTGGTTGCATTCTTCACTGAAATTTTTAATTAGGAGAAAGAAGCAGGTTTTGAGTTTGTCCTTGATACCTTTTCTACCCTTGATATGATGGGTATTGTTACCCCCATCTTTTTCTATATTGTTGATTTTGTGTCCAAGTTGGATTAACTGGTGGATTCGTCCATCCAGAGTGTGACCAATCTTAAGGAGTTGACCATGATTGATTCCAAGGTTGTGAGGGTGGTTCTACATATCCCCACAGTGTATTCCAAGTATTTTATCCCCATCCTATAGGAAAATGAGGGGCATTTTGATAATGTGAAAAATTGTCTCCTTGTCTTTGTCCAATAACATTAAGTTCTTCAGTCTGAGTTTCCAAAATGTTTTTGAGTTGAGGCAGCAGATGGAATTTATTAGTTATATGTCCCCTTGAACAAATACCACAAATGGTTGAGATAGAGTTTTTTTTAAGGAATAATCTTTTAAAGTGTGCTTGTTCCTGTATCTTGGGCAATAGATAGCCAAGGGTGGTGTAGAGTCAAATTTTGCATTTATCTCCCCTAATGTGGAATTCAACAGGATAAGAATATCAATTTCATGTTAGCCATTTCTTCCATTAAGTATTTGATATCATTATTATTAGAATTTTGCTTCTTTCTTCTTTGCCTAGTGTGAGAATAATTTTTGCATAACCCCACGATTTCATTAATGTCAAGTTGGTTCACATCTCCTTTTCCCATTAAATCTAATACTTCCCTGGAATCATCCTGCAAACCTCTTAAGAATATGGTCTTTAACAAATCAAATTCTATAGGACCACATATCTTTTGGATAAAGGCAAATATATCAAGATAGTCCTCAAAATTCTCATCCTCTTCTTGCTTAATCCGAAACAATTCATCCTTTATATTCCACACTCTATAATACTCCTAATATTTATCCAAGAATACAGTTTCCATTTGTTCCCAAGTGTGAATTGAATCAGGTTCAAGACTCATAAACCAGCGTAAAGCTGCATCTTTAAGTGTATATGGAAACAATTTTAGTTTTTTATTGTCATTTACATAGTCATAAGTCTAACACAGAACCTTAAATTCAAACAATAATTGGTCAGGATCCTCAGAGACAATTCCCCTAAAGGTTGGCAATACAGAAGGTGATATTGTTTTCATAGGAGCATTCTGAGTATGATTCAACCAAATAGGATATTCAAAAGTCCTAATAGGGTTTTCACCTTGAATTATAACATCCCTATCATGTTCTTCTGCCATAATGTCTCCCTCACTTTTGACTTCTACAATTTGTTCAGATGGACCAGGTCTAGAGGGATGTTTGGAAGTAAGTGCTTCTAAGAGTTCTTCTTCCAAAGATCCCAAAATTTTGGTTGATGAAGAAGATGAGTCTCGTTTAAGTCTTTCAAGTATTTCATACACAGGAAAGTCTTCTCCTAATCATGAAGAACGCCTTTCAGGAAAATAACTGGTTCTAATAAACATCCCTCTTTCGTCTATTGGCCTATGTATTCATGCTTATTTGCTAAATAAACTGAAGTAAAAGTTTTTGGAAATTGTTACTTGTATCAATACAACAATTCTTGGCCTGCTTACTTCTCCTAACAACACCTTGGTTCCTTGACAATGATGCCAAAAATTATGAGTGTCGTCAATCACACCATTTAATCATTATAATTTTTAGTCCAGGACGATGTCTAATGGTTGTATACAATAGCAGAGATAAGCAGCTTGAAGGTTAGTCTACTCAGGAAATGGCTTTATTGATAAGACCAATCAGTTTTGGGGTTTTTTTGTGTCATCTCTAATCCTATGAGCTAAACTGAACTCCTTATTATAATTTTTGAAACAAAATTGCAGAAATGGAAAGATTGCAGCAAAATGAAACTAATTACTCTTTGCAGAATCTGAAACAACAGGAATGAAACCTATTTATGCTTGCAGAATGAAAATGACATAAATAATAGCTTTGTAGAAAGTAAATCCTAATTATATTAGCAGAATGGAAATAACATAAATGAAAAGAATTGCAGATCTGAAGTACACAAGTTGCTAATTGATCAACATGATGGAATTGTTGGAAATTTGGAAATAACTACTAAAAATAGGGTAAAATCACAAGTGTTTTCAAATTCCAAAACCTATGCTACATACATTTACTACACACTACATACATTTACTACACACCACAGATATTACATGCATGCATCTACAAACACACGGCTAATAATATGAAATGGAAATTTCTAGGTTTCTGCTATTCTACAGAGTAAGAAATGAATAGAAAAACCTATAAAAGTTGATCCTTCTCCTAAGCCTGAAAGTGGCCCTTTCTCCCTAATACAAAATCAGGCAAGAAGACTGCTCTTAACTACCTAGCACTCACACATTCACTCATAATACTTATATGGATGACAAAACTGCACCTTTATTGATTATGAAATGACATTACAGTAATGCAGGAGAAATCCTGCTGAACTACTGCTCTGTTACAGCTGAAAACTATGAAAAACCTCTCAATGCCTCTAGAAGTTGATCCACAAAGATGTTCAGACTTAAAGTAGTTTGTTCTTGTTATCTTCTTTAGATTTCAACCTTGTCTGATAGTTTTAACCTGTTTTGTTGCTTATTTAAGTCCTGGTTGAGAGCTCAATTGTAATCTATAATCCAGACTTTTTATCAATGAATTTTTACTTTTTATTTAAAAAAAACAATATCATAATATCATACGCCTGGATACACTGTAGCCAAATAAACAATAATGTTTACATTGGGCTTCAAGCCATTTCCATTCTAAAGAACTCCATATCCCAAAGAGGACTTTAATATGGACGCAACCTACTCTTTCCAACTAGACAATTAAATTGAAATTATAACCTAAAAAACTTGGTTTACAACATGTTTAAATTTAATATTGGCATACTCAACCGGGTCATGTTCATCGGTTTTTATATAAGAAAGTAAAATAAGATTTTTAAGTCCCTGCTACAGCAATATTATTAGAGAAGGGGTTCCAATAACGCTGTCTCTATCGGAGAAGAAGCTCCGACAACGCTGCCTCCCCTCCAGCAAGGTAAATGTTTTGTATGAAACTGGGATTAGAATCAGCCTCATTTTAATGCATGCATGCTACTAATATGAATAATTTTTTCAGTCACATAAAGCATCAATAGTTTTAACCAAATCTATATGTATCACACGGTTTCACTTCTTTTATTTTAGATTAAAAGGAGATTGTTATTAAATGAGAGTTTCATTCAACAAAACACATTTCAATGTCCCCTATATACTATACAAACAGCAACCCAAAGTATGTTTCCAGATACAGGAAAAATAGATGGCCCCAATTGTATTAAACACTTCTGTTAACCCATATTCAAGGTTTAAATCAAAACTCGGCTCAACCCTTCCCATTGGCCTAACAGCTACTATCCAGAGTTTCTCACACAGCGATGGCCGGTTGAAGTTTAATTTCCTCTTTCAATAAGAAACTCTGTTTACGATAACAATTGCAGTAACAATATTACCATGAAGACGTTTTCTATGGTACACAATTTACACACAGCACAGAATAATTTGATAACATTTTCCTATCAACATTATCTGGCTAGACAATCCACAAACATTTAGAAAGATGCTTTCAATCCAGCACAGTCTTATCACATTTCGTATGGAAGGTTCCAAAGAAACATCATGTAATACAATTGAACCTTGGTCACATCATAATATAAGTGATGTCGATATTAGCATGAAAAGATTTTCTATGGTACACAGAATAATTTAATAACATTTTCCTATCAACATTATCTGACTAGACACTCCACAATATTCATTTAGATAAATACTTTCAATCCAGCACAGTCCTATCACTTTTCGTATTCAAGGTTCCAAAAGAAACAACACAGTGACAGAAAACAACACGATATTCCTTTCTCCTTTTTACTTGAAATATTATACGAATACAAAACTCCAGATAACATTTACATCCTATAGAATTTATGCAATTTGTTCAAGGTAAAGTAATCAAGCAAGCCAACCTGTCCTTGTTTCTTTTGCACCAGTTTACACAGCGAGCACCAGACCGTCTCTTCTCCAGATTCCACACAAAATCAAGAAAATAAACAACAATGAATGAATGCCCAACAACCAGCCCCCCCTCTTTCCGAAAGCATGGTGACCGTAATCATGTCCCCATACCACTTTCCTGCGTTCTCGCCACTCGAGAAATACAAATGAAATGAAAGATTTTAATTACTTCCGCTAGACCCAAATATCGGACCTCAAATATGGAAGTACAATTACTCAAATCATATCATATGATCTTTAATATCTTTGAAAAGGTTGTTCCTTCTCCTGCTGATTTGTGTTAGCTATTTCCTAACTGTTTTTTATTTTACTGTCTTCAAATAAATCTGCCATTAACTCGTTCCCAAGTGTTTCTTTGTATTTGTCACGGATATCTGAAAAACTCGGGCATTTATAAATGAAGTGTTCCTCTATCTCTACTGCCCCTGTGCTGCATAGAGTACATATCCTTTCTTCCCATTGTTCTTTGGGCGTTGTTCATCTCCCTGTTTCACATCTAAGCCTATGAGAGCTAGTCCTTATTTGAGCAATGAGTATTTTTTCCTTCCACTTGATTTCAGCGCCTATATACACTTTTTCCTTGTGGTCATACGTTGGGTTAAAATTTGCAATATAATATTGTCTTTTCCTACTTGCATTTTTCCACATTCCACTTATAAACTTTTCATTCACATATTTTTTATGTCTTTGTTGACATTTGGGCATTCATTTATGTTGATTTTCCAACGTTTCATCCATTTTTTATTTTGTTTCATCCATGTATTATTTCGCCTATGCAACTCTTCATCCCTAGCTGCCCTAGGCCATCTATCATTTGTCATGTTTTCTATTTTTTTCAAGTAACATAACAGCTTGGTCATAGCAATTGCTTCTAAAGGGAACATTCTAGTTTCAGCTAGAATAATTTCATAAGGGGCTATGGCCTTAATTTTGAAAAAGTTTGTGATTAGATATTTTTGAATCTTTTCTATTTGCCTCCATTTTGCATTTGTTGTGCCACTAGCCCACACCTCGCAACTATACAATAGAACCGGTGTAACAAGTAGGCCAAATAAGACCTTGGTGGTCTTCTAGTCCCACAACTCGGCATTCCTACACCTATTTTGAAGTGCATATAGTGTTTTCCAACCACTTTGAGTTCTTTTCATCCTACATGTATTCCAATTAAGTTTGTCATGAAAGTCTATGCCCAGGTATTTGTATTCTACTACTACATCAAGCGGTTCTCTTACAAACTGAAATTTGAGTTGTTGCTTCTTCTTTTTTGCTGAAAAAATCATAATTTTTGTTTTTCTCGTGTTCACCTGCATCCCAACTTCTTTATAAAATATTTCTAGAGCTTGAAGGTGATCTTCTAAATATTTGGTGCTTTGGCCACAAGAATTACATCATATGCATACATGAGGAGTTTTACCACATATTTTACTAAATGCACACCCTCTCCCCCAAATTTGTTTATCCATTCTTCTAACTTGTCAATGTACAGCCCAAATAAGGTCGGAGATAGAGGGTAACCTCGTTTGACACCTATGTCACTACCAAAACATTCAGATAACCCTTATTGTGTTATGATTCTAGCTTTTACATGCTCATATAATCTGTGAACTACTGCCCTGTAGTGAATTGGAACCTCTATCTTTTCCATTCTGCTCCATAATTTTTTTCTTGGAACTGTGTCAAATGCCTTTTTGAAGTCTACAAAATAACAAAACTCCTCTCTTTTTTCCCATATTTTTTCCACTATGTGTTTGAGTGTGATACAGTGATCAATAGTTGAGTGCTTGGGCCTAAAACTTGCTTGCGCCTTTGCTCTCTTTTCCTACGCTCTATCATACTCCCAAACAACTTTGCAAAAAGAGGGTTGATCATAATAGTTCAATAGTTTGAGGGATTATTTACATCTCCACTTTTAAACAAAGGAATCATTACATTGAGAGTGCGATTTTTCACATGCAAAACATTAGGCATTTAAAAACCTTATTATCACTCATGCATAAATTGTAATGTGCTTTGCCGTGTAATACATTTTCCTTGTTCAAAATCTCACTTATTGATACATTTACTTAAATTTAGATAATTCTAACCAATCCTTTTATTATTTAAAAAATCAAGGTTCCACAAACATTTATTTAAATCATTATAATGGCTCCCATGCCTATTCTAGGCACTTTCATAGTCAAACCAATCATTATAGTGGCTCCCATGCCTATTCTAGTACTTTCATAGTCAAACCAAACATGGTATGCACACATAATTTTTTTTTACAAAAAAAATAAAAAAACAAATCACTCAAACAATGCAAAACATATATGATGCTCATGCCCTGCAGAGATACAATATATGTGAGTTTCTTATAAGTTTCTATGTACTCATAAGTCGAATCATTACTTTTCATTTACTTTTTTTCATAGATCAACTTTATTTGTTGCATGTACATATTTAATTTTGCATGCACAATTTTATAGAAGAAAGTAAGTTTAAAACATCAATTACCCTGCAATCAAATATCTTGTAAAGAGGGTCTTAGATTCCTCAACATTTCAAAAAGGAGACCTAGGATCAAATCTTACCAAATAATACCTGGATAATATCCAAGGTTTGTTGTAATACTAGTGTGTGGTATGCATGTAATACAGGTGGGACTCATTTCAATCCCAAAAAATATATATTTATTACACAACCGTTTAGATTCCTCACAACATTTCAAAGAGGAAACCCAGGATCAAATCTTACCAAATGATACATGAATAATATCCAAGTTTTGTTGTAATACCAATGTATGGTGATGATGCAATGCATGCAATACGGGTGGACCCATTTCAATCCTATATAATCCATCGAAAAAAAATTATTTATTTTAAAATTAAATATACTAATTTTTTTTAACTCAAATTTAGTTACAACCACATTATTTTTAAGTAACTGACAAGCGCAAGGTTCAAACCACAAGGACCGCTTCCAACAAGCCTATTCCAACTTTTATTGTTGACCTGGCATGAGAGGGAAGCCACCAGTCACTCAGGATTCACACCATCATCATCCATTTGGCACACACTTAAAAGGATTTAAACAAAAATATATTTATTTTTAAAATTAAATATATTAATTTTTTTTACACAAAGTTGGTTACAACCACATTATTTTTAAGTAACTGACAAATGCAAGGTTCAAACCACAAGGACTGGTTCCAACAAGCTCATTCCAGCTTTCATTGTTGACCCGGCATAAAATGGAGGCCACCAATCACTCGGGATTCACACCATCATCGTCCATTTGACACACACTTAAAGGATTTAGAGCAAACTACTACCTTTGCAAATTGGCACCCTCAAGGTTTAAACCCAAGTCTCTTCTTAATAAATGCCTAATCAAACAAAAACTTACCAATCCACCACCTAACCCTTAAAGATAAATATGTGTAATTTTATTTAATTACGTCGAGAGGCGTTCCTACAATGACAGATAGGAGGTGGGAGGCAAAGAGGTCATACATGTCACACCGTAAACAATTTTTTTTTAATTAAAAAAATCCGACATTAACAAAAACATTTAAAATATTTAAATTAAAACAACCAACTAACCAATCGTTGCAAACATTTAAAATATTTAAATTAAAACAACCGACTAACCAACAGTTACAACCGAGAGTTATCAATCTCGAGGTGCCTATCTCATAACTCTCGACTTTTTTAGATATATATCCTTTATATCTAAAGGATAGTTATGTTTTTCATTCATGCACAACATATCTTTCTATACGAAGCTTAATAACTTTAAATCAAACATTTAATTATAATCAGTTTAACACGTCTAATTATATTCAGAGCTTAATAGTTTTTAATCAAACATCTAATAATAATTAAAAACTTAAACTGGTTTTCATGATATTAGTATTAAAAATTTTAAATTTATTTTTAAAATTGCATCTAAACATTTTTTAAATTTATTTCCATTACTATAAAATATCTGCCCGTTCTAACCCAAAAAAAAAATGTAGTGAACAACCCGCCAAAATATTATAAGACAAGAATCATAGTCAATCCTCTTACATGGTAACCTGAAAATTGCAGTTTGCACAACAGATCATAACAATCCACCTCGAACATGCCATACGGTAAGCTGTAAAACATAATGAAATATTTCGTAAGAAATTATGGAATCGCCAATCACGATGCAAGACGAAACCTTTCTACAACAAGGAGTAAGCAGGAATAAAACAGGACAAATCCTTTCTACATCAACGAGTACGCAAGAATAAAACAGGACAAATCCTTTCTACATCAACGAGTAAGCAAGAATAAAACAGGACAAATTCTTTCTACATCAATGAGTAAGCAGGAAAAAAACATCAACGAGTAAGCAAGAATAAAACAGGAGAAATCCTTTCTACATCAACGAGTAAGCAGGAAAAAAACATAATAGAATATAGGAGTGTTATGCTGTTTAAAATAGGTTTACTAAGGGGATTGTTAAGAAGTTGGGTACTTAACAAGAGGAGGCTTAGATTTAAACCTGGGGTATGTTCAATTTGGACACAAGTAGGAGTCTGACTTGATGTTATGAGGTTCAAATTACACTGGTTTACCATAAATCTTAGGGTTGGTAGATTGTTAAGAAGTTGCTTACTTATCAAGAGGAGACCTAATTCAAACCTGGCATGTTCAATCTGGGCAACAGTAGTAGTATGACCTGAGTCCGCTGAGTGTGCACCATAACGATGCACCCCAAACCACCGAGAGTCCGCTGAATGTGCACCATAATGGTGCACCCCAAACCACCGAGAGTCTCCCTCACTCTTAATCATGCTCACCAAAACCAAATAATATTATAATAATAACACCATAAATGAGTTAAATAAAATCACCCAAGACAATATTCCTTTCTACTTTAATGAGTAAGAAAGGAATAAGACATAATGGAATATTTCTTAAAATAGTATGGAATCACCAAGGAAGCTACACGACAAATATTCATTTTTACATTAATGAGTGTGCTGGAAGTGTAATTTCCAAAACATATTGAACATTTCCAGACAAATACAGAAATTTCTCTATGGACGCCACATGGGCTTTAGGATTTGTACTGGGAATGCTTCCACTGCTGATATGGGTGGTGAGATCATTCAACGAGTGTTGGTGCTGAGTCAGCTGAGTGGGCAATTTTTGAATGGTGAACAGGACAAAGTCATAAAAGACAAACCATTAAAGACAAAGAAATAAATGGTGAAAGGATAAAGTCATAAAAGACAAATCATTAAAGACAAAGAAATAAAGGATAAATTTGGATGCCTGGTAAAGGTAAAATTAACGTAAATCGCTCAAATCGTGAGCGACAAAGGGGAAATTCGAACCCAAAGAAGCGATAAAGGGAAAAATATCGAAATTCGCTCTCAATGCTTGGCAAGCCGAAAATCGACTGTTTGATGAAGCAAAACTCGGAATCGCTCGTCGAGATGAGCGATTTGTAGCAAGACTCAAATACCCAGCGACAGAGGGAGAAATCAATTAAACCACCAAACAAACATAACACAAAAATAAACTGGATTTCTCCGAAGGAGTTACAAACTTCTGCATAAGCGCAAGATAAAAACAAGAACAGGGATTCTAAAATTGCTGTTCGAAAGTATTTCTTCCTGCTCCAATCTGCTCTTTCTACGCCTCTCGCCTCTCCGGGTTTGCCCAAACTTGCACTGTTGTGCACTGCTTTGATCTAAACCCCCGATATATTTTTTGAAAACCCGAACTGCCTTTTATAGCCTGCGGAAGGGAGGATAAGGATTGCCTTCTGACAGGCTTATCTTCTGACATCTAGGGTTTCTGACCGCCGAAGTAGGGTTTCTGACTGATCACCAAACTACAACTACCGAAATTAATGCGACGATCAGATTTGTCACGATCCGATTTGGCAGACGTCAAATCACTCCTGACTGGCAAGATGGGATCAGGTTTAATATTTTTAACACTTTAGAGGACTCAGACCCTAGACCCCACTCACCATCCAGTAAAGACCTTGTATATGTTTTTAACTTAACTAAGTGTGGTAGTTTTATTGTCTTCCAATCAAGACACTATGATTTACACACAGATGGCAAATGTTATTAAAGTTTGTCTGGATTAATATCTACCCGTATGAGAAACTGCAGATGGCATTCAGGAATGCATGTGCTTTGCTTTTCAGCTTTCGGAAAGGCCCATTGCTGGAAAAAATGGAATTGATGTATAGAGAACTTTTAGATGGAATAAGAGCCCATCCTATTAATGTCCCAAGTTTTGCTTTCTACCATGCCCTTAAGGTAATCTCAGATTTCAATTTCAAATTATAAATTCTAAGGTAGACTATATTTTTAGTAGAAAAATGTTAGGATCTCATCCTAACCCTTAATGTAATAACTTCCTTGACGTAATAATTCCTAGTGAACGTGGGTAGTACCCATGATTAATATTTTGTAATGTTCTAATTTTTAGCTTAGGTAGTGCCTATGACAAATGACACCTTTTTCTATGTAACACATGGTAGATAGGTTAGGTAAGGTGGCCTTGTGCATGTAATTCGTGTGGCATTGTGCATGTAATTCAAAGTGGCACTATGCATGTAATTCGGGTGGCATTATGCATGTAATCCAGGTGGCATTTTGCATGTAAGCCAACCTTGGAAGGAAACTCTTTAAATACCCGAAAAGGCACAAATGTAATCATCTTTTTGCAAATTAATGAAGTGTTGAAGGAGGTTGCCCCCTCGAAGAGGCCTGCGATTCTATCTATTGCGAGATTGTTTTTTTTAAGTAATTTTTGTTATCATATGCATTTAATTCTGAATACTGTTATAATGTTTCTGTGAGTTTATTTCCAAGCAAATGTGTGAGAGTGTGTTTATTTGAGTTGAGAGTGTGTTGTTTAGTATATTTTATAGTAGGATCTTAACAAGTGGTATCAGAGCACTTTCCAGGGCCAAGTTCTGCTGTAACTGCAACGACTCTTGCCATCCAATCAGCCTGTTAGGTATAAATTCTGTGTGTTTTTTTCGTTCTTGTTTTTCTTTATTAAAAAAAAAATCCAAAAAATATAGTGCATTTTTTTCCAGACCAAAAAAAAAATCTTTTTAGTTGAGTAGGTAGAAACCCTGTGTTGGGGGTTTTAAAATATCGTGAAGGATCTTTCTTTATTGGCTAAGCTAGATAGCCCATAAAGCATCTAGTGAAGTGAGGGGCGATCAGGCTCCAATACCCAGGCCTCAGACAGAACTCGTGCACGGACTTGAGCTCTCACGTATCTTCGGGTATATCGGGAGACCATCTAGGTTTAAACAAACTTTTAGCCATTAGAAAGCTTTTCAGCCTTATATTACTCATAGTCTATAGGACACAACATCCTAGACAATTACCCTCCCGTATTGTCAGAGAGGCAGGTAGTGTGCTCAAGGGTATGTGTGGAATCCTCCTTGAGTAGTGGCCTGAAATATTGGTCCGAGCACTATTGTTCGTCACTGTTGATATAATAGAGGGCCTATGGGTGGTCCATACTCCTCTACCTAGAATTCCCTGGTTCTGTTAAAATTTCAACCTGTAAAAAATGAAAATATAAAAAAAAAAACCAAACCTCCCTATTCGTAAACCTGCATTTCAAATACCCAAAAGTGAGCATATGAGAAAGGAGTCCTCTACTAAAAAAATAACAGAAAGTACATGCATTCGGGATAGACCATGAGGGTGACACTTAAGTTGACAGTCTAGAGAATAACAATCAAATTTATAGTGGCAGTCACAATCAAGTCAGTCAGGTCAGAGAGGTCAGCACAGTCAGGTCAGAATTTACTTTTTTTAGGGTCAGAACAGAAATGTCATAACAGTCACCTGCAAAATACAGAGAATCTTGGGGCTGGTGAGGTCAGTAGTGTTAGAGAGACTATCAGGACTGGGCCAACCAGTGAGAGCATGACACGAGGCCAGTTATAGATAGTGCTCCAGTACCCAACTTTTGCTTTGTAGCTCAGAATCAAAAATTGTAAACACCGTTAGACTCAGCAAAACAGAGATAAAAAAAAAGTTTGGGGTGCCAAAAAGTAGTGTTGAGAGATATAGCTCATTGTGACCACCTCTTCGAGCTGATCGTTTTGATATATAGCACCCAAGCACTTTTTTGGGCACTTACTAAAAATAGTAAGTCCTAAAAACTCAATTCTATTTTTAGTAACTGGTCACAAAAGGTTTCAAAATGGCCCAGGTTACCCGTGGACATCAAAAATAACTAGACCACTTGGAATCGTTAACAAAAGCCATTGAGAACTTGCACTCGGCTTTTCACTCCATAAGGGAAGAAGTCCAAGGTCTTCGCCTAGAGCATGAGGCCACTAGTAACCACTTAGAAGAAGCACTGATAGAAGTAGAAAATAAACTAAAAAGAGGACCACCCAAAATAGAACACCAAGCTGAGGGTTCTGCAACGAATCATGACCATGATCCATCCTTTAAAATGCCCAAATTGGACTTTCCCAAATTTAGTGGGAAGGATGTTGATGGGTGGCTATGTAGGGTTGATCAATTATTTAGAATCCATAATGTCCTCATATTTCATCGAGTCCAGATGACTTCCTTTAACTTAGAATCTGAGGCTCTATGCTGGTTTCAATGGTTACGTATTGTTAACCCAAATCTCTCGAAATAATTTTGAATTTCAACTACTCACTCGATTTGGTCCTAGTGAGTATGAGGACTTTACAAGGGCCTTGACCAAACTACAACAAACAGTGTTAGTCCGTGAATACCAAGCTCAATTTGAAAATTTGGCCAATAAGATAAGAGGATTGAATGAAGGGTTCTTCCATAGTTGTTATATCAGTAGGTTGAAGGAAGAACTCCAAGAGAAAATAAGAATGTCGAAACCACAAACTATGATGGAAGCTATCAGTTTTGCCGAATCTAAACTCTCTGCCCAAAGGCGCCCATCAAAGTTTCCTCAAAATAGACCTTCATTTCCTTCTCGATCCCAACACCCAGTTGATAATAAACCTATTGCACCCAAGTGCCTAACCACAAAAGAGATGGATGCACGTCGTGCCCAAGGATTATGCTACAATTGTGATGAAAATTTTTATAAAGGGCATAAGTGTGCACACAAAAAATTGTTCTTGATAGATGTTGAAGAACCTGATAACTCTGACAAAAGTGATGAGGACCCTCCGAAAACACCTTCTCCACAAGAAGAAGTAAAATAGGAACCTGAGATAGTAATTACATTCCATGATTTTGTAGCCATTACTACTCCACAAACCATGAAGGTTGCGGGATTTTTCAAGGGCCAACGTCTTTCCATCCTTATGGATTCAGGAAGCACACACAACTTCATTGACCCTCGAGTTTCTCAGTGGAAAAATTGCTATATCCACACTTGTACTTCCTTTGAGGTCATGGTAGCCAATGGGGGAACCTTACCTTGTAAAGGAAAATGTTGCAATGTTAAAATCAAGATAAGGGACTATGAACTCAAGCGAGACATGTTTGCCCTCTAGTTGGGCGGATGTGATATTGTTTTGGGATCTAATGGTTGAGTATGTTGGGCACTATCAATTGGAACTTTGTTGAACTCTGGATGTAGTTCTCCCAAAATGGACAAACACACATCATCAAGGGCTCCCCAGTAGGAACACCTCAAATTATTAGTTCAAATGGCATGGAGAAATTGCTAAAGAAATCATCACGTGGGGTCATTGCACAACTATTCTCCATCCAACCATCCACCTCTCAAATGGGTGAAACCCCATCAGACCTGCAACAAATTCTCCACAAACATGAGGCCATCTTTGCAAAACCAACTACACTACCACCGCATCGCTCTCATGACCATGCCATTCCATTATTGTCGGATAGTGCACCTCCCAATATCAGACCATATAGGTACCCTCATGCCATGAAGTCAGAGATTGAGACAATGATACAGGAATTACTCAAGGCGGGTATCATTCGACCTAGTACTAGTCCCTACTCTGCACCAGTCTTATTGATCCTCAAGAAGGATGGCTCCTGGCGACTGTGTATTGACTATCAGGAACTCAACAAGATAATTGTTAAGGATAAATTTCCTATCCCTATGGTTGATGAATTACTAGATGAATTACATGGGACCATGTACTTCACCAAGCTAGACCTTCGCTCTGGGTACCATCATATCCGGCTCAGGGATGAAGATATTCCTAAAACTGCTTTTCGCACTCATGAAGGTCATTATGAATTCTTGGTAATGCCATTTGGTCTCACAAATGCTCCTTCCACATTTCAAAGCCTGATGAACAACATATTTCACCCTTTTTTGTGAAAGTTCATCCTTGTGTTCTTCGATGACATTTTGATTTACAGTCACACATGGGAAGAGCATCTCAAGCATGTAGATCGAACCCTACAACTATTGGCCGACCATCAACTGTTTGCAAAAAGGTCCAAGTGTTCCTTTGGTTTGACTAAAGTGGAGTATCTGGGACACATTGTATCAAAGGATGGTGTCAAGGTTGACCCTAAGAAGATCCAAGCAGTCCAAGAATTGTCGAAACCTCGCACTCTCAAGGGACTTCGAGGATTTTTAGGGCTTACAGGCTATTACCGTAAATTTATCTATAATTATGGAAAGATAGCCACCCCCCTCACCTCCATGTTGAAGAAGTATTCTTTTACTTGGACAGGGATGGTTGAGCAAGCATTCCTGGAACTCAAGCATGTCATGACCACCACTCCAGCTTTAGCCATGCCAGACTTATCTAAAAAAAAATTCATTGAAAGTGACGCTTCTGGTCGTGGTATTGGTGCGGTATTGATGCAATAAGGACACCCTTTGGCTTTCACCAACAAATCCCTTTCTGATCGCAATTTAGGGAAATCCACATATGCCAAGGAAATTTTGGCAATATTGCATGCAGTCTTGCATTGGCGACCTTACCTCATTGGGTGCCATTTCTCCATCAAAACTGACCACCAGAGTCTGAAATACTTTCTAGAACAATGGGTTGCCACCCCCAAGCAAAAAAAGTGGGTATCAAAACTCATGAGCTATGATTATGACATCACGTACAAAAAAGAAAAGGAGAATCTTGTGGCGGATGCTCTCTCTCGCCAATTTGAGACCCTTAGTATGTTGTGTGTGATTTTTTGCACCATTGCCCCAATGGATTGAGCCCTTACGTCAAGAAATACTTCAGGATGCAGATTTGAAAGACTTGGTTGCTTCACTTATGGATGATCCAAAGTCTACACCAGGATATAGTTGGGATGGTTAGGATCTGCGTTACCATCAACGCTTGGTTCTTCCTCCTAAGTCCCCACTTTGAGAGCTCCTCATGAAGGAATCACATGCTACTCCATCTGCTGGCCATTCAGGGTTCCTAAAAACTTATAAGTGACTCAAGTGCACCTTCTTTTGGAAAGGTATGAAACAGGACATTCGCTCTTTTGTAGCTGACTACGACACATTTCAAAGGATGAAAAGGGAAACAGTGCACTCTCCGGGCACTCTTCAACCATTGCCAATCCTAGAGCAGGTGTGGACTGACATCTCCATGGACTTCATAGAAGGGCTACCTAAATCTGGATGCAAGTTAGTTATTTTCATGGTAGTGGACCGCCTTTCAAAGTATGCTCACTTTTGTGCCCTAACCCATCCTTACACAGCATCCACTATTACCCAAATTTTTCTTGACTCCATCTTTCGCCTTCATGGCATGCCAGCCTCTATTGTATCTGATCGTGATCCCACATTTACTAGCAATTTTTGGCAAGAGTTGTTTAAGTTGCAGGGGACTCAACTCAAAATGAGTTCAACCTACCATCCGCAAACGGATGGTCAAACAGAGGTTGTTAATAAATGCTTGGAAACCTACCTTCACTGCTTTGCCTCCGATCATCCTACTCATTGGGTAAAATGGCTTTTCTTGGCCGAATGGTGGTACAACACTTCTTATCATACCGCCACCAAACTCACATCATTTGAGGCAGTTTACGGGCGCCCTCCACTCATGCCTTCCTCCTACATTTCAGGCAGCTCCAAGGTCTAGGTCATTGACAATGCTCTGAGTCAACACACCAAGGTCCTCCACAAACTCAAGCAAAATTTGAACATGGACCAGAATCAGATGCGCCAACAAGCTGATCAGCATCGTTCTGAGCGCAATTTTGATGTGGGTGATATGGTCTTTCTTTGCTTGCAGCCATACAAACAATCTTCCCTACAACTTCGCAGTGTCAGAAGCTTGCTCCAAAATTCTATGGTCCTTATCAGGTTCTACAACGGATTGGCCCTACAACTTACAAATTGGCTCTTCCCCCCACTTCCAAGCTCCACCCTATTTTTCATGTTTCCCTTCTCAAGAAAGTTGTGGGCACAAAGGTACAGGTTCAATCAACACTCCCCGAATTGGATGAAGAAGGCTCCATATTACTTGCACCTGAGCAGCTGCTGGATCATCGAACTCGCACTCTGTGCAACCATACCATTACAGAGGTCCTTGTTCAGTGGCATGGGCTTCAACCCGAGGATGCTACATGGGAGTCTCTCCATCAACTCCAGCAACAGTTTCCTCATTTTCAGCTTTGAGGACAAAGCTTCTTCAAGGAGAAGGGCATGTTAGGATCTCATCCTAACCCTTAATGTAATAACTTCCTTGATGTAATAATTTCTAGTGAACATGGGTAGTACCCATGATCAATATTTTATAATGTTCTAAGTTTTAGCTTAGGTAGTGCCTATGACAAATGGCACATTTTTCTATGTAACACATGGTAGATAGGTTAGGTAAGGTGGCCTTGTGCATGTAATTCGAGTGGCATTATGCATGTAATTCGTGTGGCATTGTGCATGTAATTCAAAGTGGCACTATGCATGTAATTCGGGTGGCATTATGCATGTAATCCAGGTAGCATTTTGCATGTAAGCCAACCTTGGAAGGAAACTCTTTAAATACCCGAAAAGGCACCAATGTAATCATCTTTTTGCAAATTAATGAAGTGTTGAAGGAGGTTGCCCCCTCGAAGAGGCCTGCGATTCTATCTATTGTGAGATTGTTCATTTTAAGTAATTTTTGTTATCATATGCATTTAATTCTGAATACTGTTATAATGTTTCTGTGAGTTTATTTCCAAGCAAATGTGTGAGAGTGTGTTTATTTGAGTTGAGAGTGTGTTGTTTAGTATATTTTATAGTAGGATCTTAACAAAAAAAACTAGATGTTTATTTCCACGGTATTGTGGAGTATTTATGATTAGAATGTGTAACCAGCACTTATTTATTTTTTTACTATTATGAATATATATTATATACTAATAATAAGAAGTTCCATGATAATAATGGAATAAGAAAGTTGACTGTGATGCCTACATAATGACTGCAAAGCAATGGATTTGTAACGACAGCTTGCACAGATCAAATGAAAATATAAGGTAGAAGGCAATGGCTATTCAATGTCTATCAAATATGTGAAATTCAATTGCAACTGAGACATAGTTATGCAACTGGACCATATATATATATGTGTGTTTTTTTTGTTTACCTCTTATTTTCTAATACTAGAGAAGTACATATTTGTACAGTGCAGGAAGAGGCTATCAGCAATTATCTTGACAGAGATGAATGATAGGAAAGTCAATAAGGAGAGGAGAAAGACAGATTTCTTACAAGCTCTGATAGACTCAGTCGACTCTAATGGTGATATATTGACCGAAGATGAAGTCTTGGACACAGCTACCTCTGTACTTTTGGCCGCATATGAGTCCACAGCCAGCTCCATGACATGGGCTCTCTATTACTTGTCCAAATACCCCACCGTCCTTCTTAAATTAAAGGTAGAGTATAGGCAATCTATCTTCACATCTTTAGAAGTAAAGGTGCAATGTATCAAGTAAATATTAGGTATCAGGACACTAGCAGTCATAAGTTTATTTATCAGACTCAATCAGAGGTAGAACACTCAAGAACAACTTGGAAAACGAGTTTACAGTAAAATCTAGTATGCATCAAATTACCCAAATAGAGAATTTGTATAACTGAAAGAGTCTCTATATCTTTTGAATTCGGACTGATCAAAAATTCTTTCGGGAGGAAAACAGTTCAATTTGTGAGCAGAGGGGAGAGGATAAGCTTCTGGTTTATGATGATGTGAAGAGAATGACCTATACTCTTAAGGTTGTTTCAAACATATTAATAACAATCATTGCTAACCTTCACATTTTTGAAGAATCATATATTTACTTCTTAAATCCTTAGAGAGGAAAATTTTCTTACAAATTTTCTTATGTAATCAGTTTCAATAAAATTGATGTTTAGTTTAGAACTTTGTTTCTGCCAGTGAAGAAATAACATCATGAATATGAGATCATGATTTTTACTTAATGTAGGTGGGTGAGGAAGTTGTCAGGCTAGTAAATGTGGCAAATTTTCTGTTCAGAACCGTGAGAAGAGACACAGAATTCAAAGGTAATACTAATTTTGTTGCTTCTTAGTTCTTGGAATGATTTGCTGAAACATTGCTTATGTTTTCAATATTGTCAAAGTAAAAGAAGAATTTTCTTCATTTGTTTTGTTTTGTTTTAGGCTACAAGTTTCCAAAAGGCTGGAAAGTAATGGTTTGGTTGCGTACTCTCCATGTTGATCCTCAGTACTTCAGGGATCCTTTGGAGTTTAACCCTGACAGATGGGATGTAAGTTCTAAATTTCTCAATAAAATTTTGATTTAATTTTAATAATATTAAAAATTAATGCTTTCTTAATGTGCAACATGATTGCATTTCAGGAATGGCAACCTAAACCAGGAGTGTATAATGTATTTGGTGGTGGTCCAAGACAGTGTCCTGGAAACAACCTTGCAAGACTGCAACTCTTAGATGTTTTTGCATTATATATGCAATGACTATGAGTAAAATTCTCATTCATATGATTTTTACTTTTTGTTTTTGATGTTCATATATAGTTTGGATTGTATATATATGTTTTCATATCAGGTGGGAACTTATGAATCCAGACACAGGTGTAAAGTTTCTACCAAATCCAAGACCAGCAGACGGTGGAGAACTGAAATTTAGTCGAATCCGAAAAGCAAGCTACGCTTAAGATACATCTATAGTTTGACCCCTGCTCCTTGAAGTATCTACTTTGATATTTGAGTTGGTTTTCATTTCAAAGGAAGGCAGATTTCTCTTGCAACGTTTTATAAATGTTAATGGTTTTTATTAATAATGATAATAAAAAAAAACATTAATGGATTACAAAGTTAATTGAAGCTCATGTAATTGTGGATAGCCGGTTGTAATTGTAATATTACTATGTTTCTAGGACATAATATAAAGAAAGCCCATTTCATAGCATGCTAAACTTATATGGCTAAAATTCTTTTAATGGCATGTTTAAACTTATATAAAATGATAAAATAATAAAATAAATATTAAACATTATTATTTTTTTTAAATGTATGCTTTGCATGGGCTTTTTCTGCGGCCTCTTAAAGTTTTCTTTATAGTCCTTGGGCTTTCTTGTCTTGTTTGTGGTTTCTCTTGATTGCCATAGAGGATCCTTGGTGTTGGTGGATACTTTTTTGTTTCTACGGACTTTTTA
Source organism: Wollemia nobilis (assembly GCA_028583015.1). Taxonomy (NCBI): domain Eukaryota; kingdom Viridiplantae; phylum Streptophyta; class Pinopsida; order Araucariales; family Araucariaceae; genus Wollemia; species Wollemia nobilis. The sequence continues at coordinate 5,312,813 of JAQPPZ010017228.1, forward strand.
AAACCTCTTTTATTAATCATAAAATATTATTTTACGGATTTTTTAAAACCTTTTTTATTAATTATAAAATATTATTTTATTAAAATTAATAAATTAATTTATTAATTATATATTGATTTTTTTTTTAAATTTGAAAAAAACTTGTATTAAAACATTGATCAGTTACAATTGGGATAAGATATATCTCAGCCGAAAACAATGAAAGCACATGATTACAAGAGAAGAAGAAGATTTGCACTGGATCCAAATCTCTTGAACCAATACCAAGCTAGCTGAGAGAGCTGATAGGTCAGTTACAACAACTTATCGCGAAAACACGCAGCAAACACCAACTTCACCTCTGTCGGCAAAAAAGCTACAAGTCGCGAAATCGCGTCACAAGACACCTCTGACCGCAAAAAATTCAACATGTCGCGAAATCCCGACATGTCACGAAATCGCGACAAAAATCCAGCAGCAGCCACAACGACGCAACACGTCGCGAAATCGCGAAAACTTTCCTCGAGCGGTCGCGATGGCGTAACATGTCGCGAAATCGTGACAACTTTCCTCCCTTGGCCATGACGGCGCAACATGTCGCGATATCGCGACAATTTTCCTTGCTTGGCCGTGTCGGGGCAACATGTCGTGATATCACGACAACTTTCCCTCGGTGGCAACGACGACACAACATGTCGCGAAATCGCGACAACTTTCCATCCTTGGCCGCGACGGCACAACATGTCACGAAATCGCGATAACTTTCCCTCGACGGCAGCAACGGTGCAACATGTCGCGATATCGCGACAGTTTTCCTCCAATGGTCGCGATGGCGCAACAGGTCGCGAAATCGCAACAAAAATCATACTTAGCTTTTTCATTAATCATTTGTCTTAAGGATCTTTCAACGACAAATTCCCCTCGGTGGCAGCGACAGCGCAACATGTCGCGATATCGCAACAACTTTCCCACATCGACCGCAACAGTGCAACATATCGCGATATCGCGACAACTTTCCCTCGACGGTAGCAACGGTGCAACATGTCACGATATCGCGACCACTTTCCTCCCTTGGCAGCGACGGTGCAACATGTCGCGATATCGCGACAGTTTTCCTCCAATGGCCGTGATGGTGCAACAGGTCACGAAATTGCGACAAAAATTATACTTAGCTTTTTCATTGATCATTTGTCTTAAGGATCTTTCAACGACAACTTCCCCTCGATGGCAGCGACGGCACAACATGTCGCGAAATCACAACTTTCCCACATCGGCCACAATAGCGCAACATGTCGTGATATCGTGACAACTTTCCCTCGGCGACAACGACAGTGCAACATGTCACGATATCGCGACCACTTTCCTCCCTTGGCCACAACGGCGCAACATGTCGCGAAATCGCGATAGTTTTCTTCCAATGGCCGCGATGGCGCAACAGGTCGCAAAATCGCGACAAAAATCATACTTAGCTTTTTCATTGATCATTTGTCTTAAGGATCTTTCAACGACAACTTCCCCTCGACGATAGCGATGGTGCAACATGTTGTGATATCGCGACAACTTTCCCACATCAGCCGCAACAGTGCAACATGTCACGATATCGTGACAAATTTTCCTCGACGGCAGCGACGGTGCAACATGTCGCAATATCGCGACCACTTTCCTCCCTTTGCCGTGACGGCGCAACATGTCGCGATATCATGACAACTTTTCCTCAGCGTCGCAAAGGCCCAACATGTCATGAAATCATGACAATTTTCCCGCATTGGTCGCAACAGCGCAACATGTTGCGATATCGCGACAACATTTCTCTAGCAGCCGCGACGACACAACATGTCACGATATCGCAACAGCTTTTCGCCAATGGCCGTGATGGCGTAATAGGTCGCGAAATTGCAACAAAAACCATAATTAGCTTTTTCATGGATCATTGTCTCAAGGATCTTTCAAGGCCCTGCCTAATCACCTCATCTGCAATAGGCATGTCACTGTGCGACTGCACCCCTACCTCTTTCGCAGCACCCATATTAGCTAGGAAATCGGTCGCTTTGTTGAAATCTCTGCTCACATATACCGGAATCACATCATCTAATTCCCTCTATAATTTTTTGATTTGAGAGACCATAATCCTTAACCTCCAAGTGTGCAATGAAAAGTTCCTCATGCAGTCTAGAGCTCCAACCAAAATTTGAGAATAAGATTCAAGAATTATCCTCCTGTGACCCTGAGTAACTGCCCAAATAGAGGCAAATTTGATAGTAATGGCTTCTGCTTCATTATTTGTGGCTCTACCCAAACCCTGCAATTCCCAATAAAGCACTGATCCCTCATGATTCTGGTAGACCACGCCAACACCGGCTCTACCCGAATTGCCCTTTGCAGCTCCATCAGTATTGATTTTAATCTAGCCTTCTGGGGGTGATTTCCAACTGGTTATGTTCTGTCCCTCTCTCTGGTCAACTCCCTCTGTCATTGGCCCAAGAACAACCCGAGTTTCCTCTTTAGCATAAACGACAATAGTTTCAGTGACTTTGCTCCAGATGACCTGCCAAACTTCATCTAGCGAGGAAAAGGTTTCTCAAAAAATTTTAGTGTTTCTCTCCAACCACACTTGCCATTAAATGAAGTTTAAACCAAGCTCCCACCCAATTTGAAGAGCTTGGGATGTAAATCTACCCCGCTTCCATCTTTCCCAAATATTAGTCTGATTCATGTCACCATTAACCTAGATTTTATAATGAGAGAACCAGCACTTCCAAATCTGACGTGTGAAAGGGCACTCAAACATTAGGTGATTAGTTGTTTCTTCGTTCTTATGGCATAAAACACATTGAGAAGGGCCGATGATTCCTCTACATCTGAGATTGTCAAAAGTGAGAATACCATTGTGCATAAACTGCCAAGCAAAAAAGTTTACTTTCGACCAGCCCTTAGAGTGCCAAATCTTTCGTCAATCTTCAACCGAAAAAGAATGGGGTGGAGGGTCTGGGAGGATCTTGTCATATTCGTCATTCACTGTATAAACACCAAGGCTCCCATAGCCCCAAGATAATTCATCCTCCTCGTCTCTCCCTGTGAGAAACCTTTTTGTCAATATTTTGGATAAGATGGGTGCCAACTCTAGGGGGATAGGAATTGGCCATTCCTCCAACCTCTTAAACTTCTTAAACCTATACTCCCCCAGCTGAGAAGTGTTGAAATAACTTTCAATTTGGATCCAACCCATGATTTCTATGGCAGATTTTATTGGAAGTAACTCGGGGAACTCAACAATGATGGGTGGATACTGATCCCAAGAATCAATACAGAAACGGGCCTTCTCCCCTCTCCCCACTTTCCAAAATAGCTGATCTTTAATAACCTCGAGATCCTAGCTTGAGAGCTCGCCACACTAAGGATCCAAGTACCACCCGGAGGGAAACGGCCCACCTCATTGGGGTTAACTTGACCCAAATATTTACTCGTGAGAATTCTCATCGAATAAGGAAGTTGGTTGGGAAATCCACCTCCAAGTACAACTTTCCAACCAAGGCTTGATTATTTAACTTGGATCCTCTCAGTCCCAGTCCACCTTTTACCTTAGGATGAGTGACTTTATCCCAACCCACTAAGGCCCACTTTCTTTTTTCGTTAGCTCCTTCCCACAAAAACTTCCTAGCCATCCTGTCCAACTCTTTCCATATTGTAAGCGGGGCAACCAGGATAGAAAATTTGTAGATTGGCATGGCTTGAATGACAGACTGTAAGAACATTAATCTGCCACCATAACTTAACCACTTGTGAGACCAGTGATTAATTTTGTCCTTGATACACTCCAAGCATATTCCTCCAAGTTTCTAATTTCAGCCTCTTGAAGTGCAAGGGGATACCCAAGTAAACCACAGGGAGAGAAGTCCTAGTGAATCCCAGGATTTCTAAAATTTTGTTCTGAAGCATGTGCTCCAGATTAAAAAAGACCACTTTGGATTTCCTGTCATTAATGACCTGTTGAGTAGCCCTGAGATAGACATTAAGAGTATCTCTAATCGTTCTAGCTTCCCTGATGTCGGCTACTCCCATCAAACTAGTGTCATCCACAAACTGCAGGTGCGATACAACTTCATCCCCCACCCTAATACCCATTAATCTGCCTTGTTGTCTTCTCCTCGTTAAAAGTCTGCCAAGACCTTTTGCCAAAATGAGAAAAAGATAAGGGGAATAGGGATCCCCCTGGCGCAGACCCCGAGAAGCTCCAAAAGGTTGCGAAGGAAGGCCCTTGATAAGCACAGAGTAAGTCGGGGAAGAGACACAACTCATAATCCACTCAATCCAGCCCTGAGAGAAGCCGAAGGCTGCCATCATTTTAGCCAGGAGGCTCCATTCAACCCTATCATAAGCCTTTGACATATCCAATTTAATGAACATCCCTTTATTACCAGAAGTGTGCATTGAATGGATTGCTTCCTGGGCCACAACCACCCCATCCAGAATCTATCGTCCCTCAACAAAGCCTCCTTGCTCAGAGGAGATAATGTTGTGAAGAAGAGGTTTTAAGCGCTCGGCCATTACCTTTGTGAGTATTTTGTATACCACATTACATAATGCAATAGGCCTATAATCTGAAATATGAACCCGCTCCTCCCCTTTTGGAATCAAGGTAATGAACGTGTGGTTTATAGCTTTAAGCATTCTCTTATTTTCTCTGGATTCTTCAACAACAGCCCTTACATCTTCCACAAAGCAGTCCTAGAAAGCCTGAAAGAACTCAATTGGGAAGCCATATGGACCAGGAGTTTTACCAGTGCTCATTCCAAAGACCACGGTTTTCAATTCATCCCTATCAATGGGTTTAAGGAGGGCTTGATTTTCATCCTCCGAAATAATAGTAGGTATGACAGAAATAACTTCATTTTGGGCCTCTACATCTTGAACCACACTTTCCTTAAAAAGCTTTGAAAAATAATCTATAGCATGGGAGTGAATACCTGGAAGAGTATCAAAGGAATGACCATTCTCATCTTGAAGGGCCTCCATCTTATTCATCTGTCTTCGAGCACAAGCAGTTCGATGAAAGAATTTTGTATTTCTATCCCCTTCTAATAACCAGGAAGTTCTTGCTCTCTGTTTCCAATAGATCTCCTCCTGGTTGTCAATGTCCTTAACCGCAGAACGCAAGGCATCATCCTCAACTTTGAGCTGATCAGTTATTACTCCTCTAAATTGTTTTTGGACCTCATCCCAGCGGGCCACCAACGGAGCTCTTTGGGTCCGGAAGTCGATTTATTGGAACGCCTCCAATACTTCAACCGAGATTTGACATATTGAAGTTGTTTGTGGATTCTAAACATAGCTCTCCCATAAGTGGGCGGCCCTCTTCCCACCACTATGGAATTTTCTCCCGAAGTTCTTCTTTCTGAAGCCAAAAATTCTCAAATCTAAACGGTTTGTGATGGATCCCCATCCTAGTCCCGCTTTCCAACAGAATAGGACAGTGATCAGAAACAGGGCCTACCAAAATCTAAAAATTGATATTCCATTTTACAAACACCTCCTCTGAAAGCAAAAAGCGATCTAGCTTCACCTTCCTACTATGGGGCTCCCGCCTTTTATTAGTCCAAGTGAAGTTATTGCCAAGACATTTAATGTCCACTAAGTGCAAAGCCTAGACTTGAGCAATCATGAACTAGTCCCCTGGATCCAAAAGAGGTGATCCCCCTTCCTGGTCTCTAGAAGATAATTTAGCGTTAAAGTCCCCCGCTATAATCCAGTCTATATCTTCCCTTGATGTTTGCATGTCATGCACAGCCTTCCACTACCGCCGTTGACCCTCTAGAGTTTGAGAACCATAAAAGTTAGTGACAAGAATGAATTCTACAGAGACATTATTCCTAAACATGGAAGTGAGAACACCCCTCCAGGCAAGGTGTTCTATTGCAGACCATTCCAGAGAGTTCCACAGAGTAACAATCCCCCCTGAGGCACCTTGGGCAGCCACATCCATATGACCAGCACCCCTCCAAATTTTGTTGACTGTTTTAGACATAAGATCCAAAGACATCTTGGTCTCTTGTAAAAGCAAAATCAGTATTGCTATGCTCTAATAATCTTTGAATAGTAGATTGATGGGTTCTGATGTTTAAACCCCTCACATTCCAAAATTGTATAATCATGGGTTACCTTGGGAGCAGTAAGAGTCAATTGTCCTCACCAATCCTCCCATGATCAATTTGTCTCCCTGGGCTGCTAGCAGCTCCTTATTGGATCTTCTACCAGCTCCCTAAGAATTACTATTTTTGGATCTTTTTTCTATCTAGGTTATCCCCAAAGATGGCCTTTCCCTATTTTTCTCTGCCATCCCCATGCAAACATCCTGAGAAACTGTCTACTACTGGTTATGGACTACTAAGGCACCAGAACACACTGGCTGTGATACCTCAAAGAGATCAACTATCTACTGAATGACAAGAGAAGATGAGAGAGGGAGTTGCCCTGGAACAACAGAGGATTCCCTAAAACCCTCCAAGCCCTCCATAGAGTGATCCTCATCATCAACCAATGACTTAAAAATCTCATACCTATTAGCAGGCCTGAGATGAGATTGCTCCTTTCCCTTCTCTTTCTTTGTCCGTCTTTTTCTTTTGGGTTGTTCAAAACCCTCTCTCTGAACTTCCTAGCCCTAACTGGTGCTAATAGGATCTTTATTGGGTGCAGCCTTATCCTCTTTAGGCGAGTTTGGCACTCTTGAGGAGGCCTCCATATTGGCATTCATATTAAGAGGACAAAAATGGGCCAAATGTCCATGCTTGTGGCAAACCCGACATCTAAAGGGTAGGGCCTCATAGTCCAACTGTTGAATCCAGGAAAGACCTGCCAGTTTAATTTCCAACTCTACCGGCAAAGGTTGGATCAGATTCATCTCCACACATATGCGAGCATACACCGCCATGCTCCCTTCAATAGTGTCTCTGGCAACACCCAGATGTCTACCAATCGAATTGCCAATCATTGCCGTCACTGCTCACCTCGAATTCCATTGGAAGAGCATATAATCGAATCCACACTCGGGACAGCGATGAGGTTCAACACGAGGATCGAATCCTACCCTCCAGGGTTGAACAAAAAGCCCTGTCGGGCCATGGTTTTTCCTCTCCGACTCAAAAGCCTTATTTCTATCGGCCAGAGTCAAGAAGCTAACAATAAAATAACCATTACTAATAAACCACAATGAAAACTCACCGTGGGGCTCCCAGCTCAGCGGATCCAAGAATACAGAAAGCTCAGGGAAGGGTGAATACCCATGAACTTGTATATTAAATCATATCTAGCTCTATAGAGGACAAACTCCACCATGTTGGGATCAATGATGATTTTTGGCCTGGATTCGGCCTGCAGTAAACAACCATTCACACGCCGTGCTAAAGACCTATTCCCAACAGTCGTGAAGAGCTTTCTACATGCCATCTTTTGGGCTTCGGCATTCTTCGGAGGCGAATCTTCTTTAAACAAATCAGCATAAGAGCTAGTACTTCCTAGAGGAGTCCCCATTGGACCCTCTTGGGGCACCGATCGAACCTTCAGAACCACCGTACCCCAAAGACACCTTTGCAAGCCGACGTAAGCCAAAAAAATTTTGAAAATCCAGAAACCCTAGTTTAGATTCAAAAATCGCTAGAGCTCATTTTCTCGCTCCTAACTGTTTTCCTCCCCTCAAAAGACCAAATTTTTGAGGATGTTATAAATTATATATTATTAACATGTTAAATTTATATAATTAAAAATGTTTAGATTTATATAAAATAATAAGGTTTCAGGTGTAAACTAATTGGTTCCTTAGGACAGAGGTTCAAGGTTTAAATTTGGAACCTCGTCCGGTTGAATGTTTGTCCTTTTCGAGCGTAAAAGGTTTAAAACGATTGTGGCATAGTGATTATAGAGGTGGATTGTGAGAAGAAATGTGTGACGGGTTGAATGTTTGTCCTATCCCGGTGTTTTCAGCAGTGTAAAAGGTTTGTGAGAAGAACTATGTGACAGGTTGAATGCTTTGTAAAAGGTTTGCGAGAAGAACTGTGTGATGGGTTGAATGCTTATCCTTTCCCGTTGTTTTCAGCAGCGTAAAAGGTTTAAAATTGTGGCATAGTGATTATAGGGTGGATTGTGAGAAGAACTGTGTGACGATTTCTAAAGCAGACAATGCAGAATAATGTAGCGGTCATATAAACTGAATAACCTGCTCGAGTTCATAGTAGCTACCGATTCCACCATTTAAATTCAAAAAAATAAAATAAAATAAAATAAGAAAATAAATATTAAATAATATTATACTATTAAAATCAATAAATAATTATTAATTGTATATTTGGAGTATTGGTTTAGTCAAATAGGTAGGATTATATAGGTATAAAAAGCCAAAGGAAAGAAAGAAAAACTGTTTGCACAGTGAATTTAGACTTTAAAAACCATACGACAAATTATTTTAAAATATTTTAAATTAATTAAATTAATTATTAATTTAATTTATTAAGTATATATTTAGATAGGATTTGGTTTGATTATATGGTTAGGATTACTTAGGCTTTAAAATAACTATGTACAAGGTGAATTTAGACTTAAGTAATATAATTTTAAAAATATCTTAATTTTATTAGGTAATAACTTATTCTACAAACAAGAGTTAAGAGAAAGGATGTTTCAAGAGCAATTGTTTCTCTTACATGTGTAAGTTTGAAGTGAGTGGGAAGAGTAGGAAATGTGTTGCACTTTTAAGTACTAATAGGAGGCTAGCATCATATATTTTGTTTTAGATATTTAAAATATAAAATAAAAATAAAAATAAAGGATTTTAATGATGAAAATTTATATAGTATAATATGAAAGTTATTTTTAAAGTACTAATTAAAAGTAAGGATGATTTAGATGGAAGTATGAACGCTTTAGTAGAGAATAGGAAGAAAAATGAATCTATAAAAACCCTATCTAGAAAGTAGATGTTACACTAAAAGTGATTATCAAGGATGAGATGATCAAGCATGATATAAGTATTCTTAAAAGCAAAGGGTTAACATGTAAGTTCCACATACATTGGACATACATTAGACGGACTTAACCAAGCTTTAAAATTGAATCGAGTGGAAGTGAGGATTGAATTCAACTTCATAATTTTATTTCATAAGGATTTTTCCTTATCATCTTTTATAATTTAACAATTAAAGATAAACTAATGGGTGGTGGTCCATGGTTTAGGAGGAAAGATGCCTTATATTTAAGACCATTAAGTGATAATATTAATGTGGAGATAGAAGCTATTAAAAGGCTTCTAGTGTGGGTTAGGTTTTTTGGACTTCCATACCAACTTATCAATTTAGGAGCTTTTGAAGAATATTGGCAATATGATAGAGGAGTTAATCCAAGAGGGACCAACTACTAATTAGGGAAGGCATGTTGTATGTACCCAAATATGTTTTGCCATGGATATTTCGAAAGTTTTGCAATAAAAAATTAAGAATAAATCTAAATCAAAACAATGGGTTCAACAAGTGGATTATGAAAAGATTTATGGAATTAGACATATGGTAAGAGATTGAAAAGTGAAAATTATGGAGAAAGAGGCAAGATATTCTGGGCATGAGACAAAATTTAAGATGATGCATGATGCAAAGAGATCATATCAAAGTAGAAGTTGGATTCGATCAAGGATTTTACATTCTTAAGAGAGTTGCAAAGAAATACTGCCTGGATTATCATATGGAAAAGGGCATCACAATTTTTTTAATAATATGGAAAGAAGGAGTTTTGAAGGGATCCCCAAAAATTTGACATAATTACATCACTATCCAAAAGAGATAGGATAGAGCGGAACACCAGGTGAACATAAACCAATTCCAAAAAGAAACCAACAAGAGAACACTTTAATACAAACTGTAAAGACTAGAAGAGAAATAGGGGTGAAGCCCACAAACCAAACTATCCGTAATAACCATAATAAAAGCACCCCATAAGAAAAACGAGACAGGGAGCAAGCCCAAAAATAGTCAAAAAATGCATGACAGAGAAAGGAGAGCAACGAGAAAAATCAAGAGAATAGGAAAACCCCTTAAACTACTCAAAATTTCTAGAGAATGAGACCTAAGGGTGTTCGAAATACCTCAACATCCAGTTAATCCGCATAGATAGTTGACATCTTTACAGTCCTAGAGAGGGAGGCCCAAAAAATCATGGTAAGTAATATATTATAAATTTTCATTAATATGCTCATAGTTTCTTCTTCCTGCCAAAATGATATCATGCAAGTTCTCTTTCCACACCTTCAGTCCTTCAATTTGGGTACCTAGATTAGCAAGAAGGTTCACAAATGAGTTGCTTTCTCTGTATGGATGTCAATATTGAAATTTTTCGAAGTTACTTAGGACCCTCTTGATTCATCCAAAAGATTATCTATATTCCAATTGGTGGAGTATCTACCATTTATGTTGTTGATGATATTAAGTGAATCTCCTATAAGAACTTTGCTGGCATCCATCCCAGCAAGAAGGGTTGAACCTTGGAAGAGCACTCTTGCCTCAGCAAAATGGATCGAATCGAACAATGATTATGCCTTCAACCATTGTTAGGCTAGGATTACCTTTAGAAGCTTCATCAAAATTAAATTTAATCTAATCGCTAGGAAGAGAAGTCCATGAGGTTTTTCATCTAGGAGGAATGACTTAAGGGCCTTTTGGGATAGATAGGCTCATGTTAGCAATTAGGGAAACTTCAAAAGGAGTGGGAGAAGGGCCAAAGGGTATATTAAAAATATTTTTAAAAAGACCAAGAGAAGGGGTAAGACAAAATTTTTAGAACCTAGATTGGGTTTCGTGAAAGGTTATTGAAGGCCCTATTATTGTGGTCTTTCTAGACCCCTCAAAAAAATGGGAAAGGCAAAATTTCCACTATGCTCCACACAAGGGGGAATAAATAAGAGAAAGGGACCATTGCTCAAAAATATCCAACAGATAATTAGGAGTCACCCAACAAGTCTCTAAGGAAGAAAGAAACAAGGAGAGGATCTCAAGGGAGAAGAGGTACTCTAGAAAAACGTGTTGGGTGGTCTCCTCATTCAAATTGCAGAGATAACAACAGTTGGTCATAATTAATCCTCTCTTTCTAACATTGTCGAGGGATAGAATTTTATTTTGGATGGCAAGCCAAAGGAATAAATTCACCTTAGAAATGAGCTCTTTGGACTAAATTTTACAGTAAGGAAAATAGATAAAATTGTTTATATCCACAAGATGATAAGCAAATTTAACAGAAGATATGCCCTTCTCATCCTCCCTCCAAATTTTAAAATCTTCACAAGCATAGTTTTTGATAGCTTGGGTTCTCAGCTAGAGGGAAAGGGTGTTCAGGGATGTTGCATCATCTTGGTTTAGAAAATGACTCCTAATATCCTTCCATTCCTTTAGACCAGCAACTTCTTCAATGAAATCCACCACTTTAGATCTAAGAGTCTAAGTAATTCAAGGTATAAGGGTAGCAAGGGAAGAGATCTCCATGAGGGGAACATCCTCCAACCATGGATCTTCCTAAAATTGATGTTAACTCCATTGCCAAGTCTTCACTTGATGCCTCTTTGGATAAGCTTTCTAGATTTGACAATATTGTTCCAAAATGTCAAGCCATGGAGGAGGATTTTATCATTCATAAAATTTTGACCTCTAGCCAGGTATTTTTCTTTACTAACATGGATTGAATCAATGCTATCTTGCGTGGAAAACCTCCAACATTGCTTGGCCAACAAGACTTTGTTCATGATTTTAATTTTTCTTAATCCAAGACCCCCAACATCATGTTTTGAGCACACTTAGTCCTAAGAGACGAGGTGAAATATTTTTTAACTTTAGGCCCTACCTATAAAAAGCCTCTTTGTAACTGCTCTAATTTTTTTAGCAATTTTAATATGAATTTGGAGTAGAGATAGAGAAAAATTGGGAGACATTACAGGGTGAACTTAACCAATTGAGCCTTACCTACTTGGCTAAGGAGAGCTTCTTTTTAGCTTGCTAGCTTTTTTTGAACTCTCTCAAGAAGTGAATTCCAAACATCCTCATTGCATATTTTAGAGAACAGGGGTAGATCGAGGTAGGTAGAAGGAAGAATAACAATGGAATAACCAAGAATTTTGGCAATATCTCTCTTCCTAGTAAGAGGGGTGTTAAAGAATAAGAGTTTTTTAAGGAAATTGATGTATTTCCTAGCAAATTCAAAGTCCTACAATATTTCTTAATTTATTTTTCCTGGGAATAGAGTAACTAGTGGAGATAAAAGTTGCATTTGCAAATTTATGATGTGTCATAGGATCAATTGGAGAAGCAGATTTCTCTAGGGCTCTACTTAGGGCTTCAACAAGAATAATGAAGAAACATGGGGATAAGGCTTCTCCTTGTTGAAGGCCTCTGCTACTGCTAAAATATCCATAGACCTCCTCATTCATAATAATTGAGAATCAAAGGGTAGAGAAGCATTGTTTAATAAGGGAGATCCATCAAGGATGGAAACCAAATTTGCATAGCACCTTTTCCAAGATGTTCCATGAGACCCTATCATTGTCTTTACTTATGTCAAGCTTGAGAAACATACCTGTTTTACCACTATTACTGAAAGAATAAATTATTTCATGGACCTTAATGATGCCATCCAAAATTTATCTACCTCACATAAAACCTCCTTGATTGGGATTGATGATTGTAGGAAGGATGGTTTTCAACCTATTGGTTAGCACTTTTGCTAAGATTTTATATATGGTATTACAAAGGCTAATGGGTCTAAAATCTTTAATATCATTAGCACCAAAACTTTTGGGAATGAGCACAAGAAAAGTGGAATTGACATCATTAGGGAGCAAACTAGATCTTTAAACATCGGAGATAGCAACAATAACATCATAACCTATGATATGCCAAAACCTTTGGTAAAATAGTGATAGAAATCCATTAGGGCTAGGGGATTTCTCACCTTCCATAGAGAATATTGCATCTTTGATTTCATTAGGAGTGAAGGGGGATATTAGCTTAGAATTTTATTCTTGAGAGATGAGAGAAGGAATGTTGTTTAGGAGTCTTCTTTCAGCATTGATATCACCCAATCCATAGGAGTTAATTAGGGATTGAAATAAGTTGACAACTTCATCTCTCATATCCTTTATGTCAACCAACTTAGATCCATCTTCTTTGATAATATTTTTAATTTTGTTATGGCTTCTATGTTTCAGGATTTTCATATGAAAAATTATTCTCTTATCCTCATTTTTTATCCACTAAACCCTGGATCTTTGCCTTGATAAAAATTCCTCTATCTTGAGAATATTGTGGAATTCAAATAGTAGAGGCTTTTTTTTAATTCTATGATTCTCTTAAGGAGGTCCAAGTTCCTGAGCAAGCTCTAGATCCTGTAATATATTTTTTAATAATTATTAAAAATAATTTATACCACACAAATTAAAGTTATAAATAATAATTGTGGTGTGGGCGAGTGTGTGAGAGGGTGGGTGTGTGATGGTTGTTTGTTAAATTCCCTATTGATAAGAATAGCTCTCAGCTTTATGAGGGGTCATGGTTGGGAGGAGACTACTTAACCCTATGCTTTTCACACTAACCAAATCAAAAATTAAATAAATAATTTTATAAATAATAATAATAATAAAATTATTTATTTTATCAAGCGGCATTAGCTCAACCGCTTAAATTCCTCAACATTTCAAAAAGGAGACCCAAGTTCAAATCTTACCAAATGATACCAAATTAATTATTAAGAGGACAGAAACGGGCCAAATGTCCAGGCCTCCATATTGGCATTCATATTAAGAGGACAGAAACGGGCCAAATGTCCATGCTTGTGGCAAACCCAACATCTAAAGGGTAGGGCCTCATAATCCAACTGTTGAATCCAGGAAAGACCTACCAGTTTAATTTCCAACTCTACCGGCAAAGGCTGGCTCAGATTCATCTCCACACATATGCGAGCATACACCGCCATGCTCCCTTCAATAGTGTCTCTGGCAACACCCAGATGTCTACCAATCGAATTGCCAATCATTGCCGCACTGCTCACCCTGAATTCCATTGGAAGAGCATATAATCGAATCCACACTGGGACAACAGTAGGTTCAACACGAGGATCGAATCCTACCCTCCAGGGTTGAACAAAAAGCCCTGTCGGGCCATGGTTTTTCCTCTCCGACTCAAAAGCCTTATTTCTATCGGCCAGAGTCAAGAAGCTAACAATAAAATAACCATTACTAATAAACCACAATGAAAACTCACCGTGGGGCTCCCAGTTTTGGCGGATCCAAGAATACAGAAAGCTCAGGGAAGGGTGAATACCCATGAACTTGTATATTAAATCATATCTAGCTCTATAGAGGACAAACTCCACCATGCTGGGATCAATGATGATTTTTGGCCTGGATTCGACCTGCGGTAAACAACCATTCACACGCCGTGCTGAAGACCTATTCCCAACAGTCGTGAAGAGCTTTCTATATGCCATATTTTGGGCTTCGGCATTCTTCGGAGGCGAATCTTCTTTAAACAAATCAGCATAAGAGCTAGTACTTCCTAGAGGAGTCCCCATTGGACCCTCTTGGGGCACCGATCGAACATTCAGAACCACTGTACCCCAAAGACACCTTTGCAAGCCAGCAGAAGCTAAAAAATTTTAGAAAATCCAGAAACCCTAGTTTAGATTCAAAAATCGCCAGAGCTCATTTTCTCGCTCCTAACCGTTTTCCTCCCCTCAAAAGACCAAATTTTTGAGGATGTTATAAATTATATATTATTAACATGTTAAATTTATATAATTAAAAATGTTTAGATTTATATAAAATAATAAGGTTTCAGGTGTAAACTAATTGGTTCCTTAGGACAGAGGTTCAAGGTTTAAATTTGGAACCTCGTCCGGTTGAATGTTTGTCCTTTTCGAGCGTAAAAGGTTTAAAATGATTGTGGCATAGTGATTATAGAGGTGGATTGCGAGAAGAAATGTGTGACGGGTTGAATGTTTGTCCTATCCCGGTGTTTTCAGCAGTGTAAAAGGTTTGTGAGAAGAACTATGTGACAGGTTGAATGCTTTGTAAAAGTTTTGCGAGAAGAACTGTGTGATGGGTTGAATGCTTATCCTTTCCCGGTGTTTTCAGCAGCGTAAAAGGTTTAAAATTGTGGCATAGTGATTATAGGGTGGATTGTGAGAAGAACTATGTGACGATTTCTAAAGCAGACAATGCAGAATAATGTAGCGGTCCTATAAACTGAATAACCTGCTCGAGTTCATAGTAGCTACCGATTCCACCATATAAATTCAAAAAAATAAAATAAAATAAAATAAGAAAATAAATATTAAATAATATTATACTATTAAAATCAATAAATAATTATTAATTGTATATTTGGAGTATTGGTTTAGTCAAATAGGTAGGATTATATAGGTATAAAAAGCCAAAGGAAAGAAAGAAAAACTGTTTGCACAGTGAATTTAGACTTTAAAAACCATACGACAAATTATTTTAAAATATTTTAAATTAATTATTAATTTAATTTATTAAGTATATATTTAGATAGGATTTGGTTTGATTATATGGTTAGGATTACTTAGGCTTTAAAATAACTATGTACAAGGTGAATTTAGACTTAAGTAATATAATTTTAAAAATATCTTAATTTTATTAGGTAATAACTTATGCTACAAACAAGAGTTAAGAGAAAGGATGTTTCAAGAGCAATTGTTTCTATTACATGTGTAAGTTTGAAGTGAGTGGGAAGAGTAGGAAATGTGTTGCACTTTTAAGTACTAATAGGAGGCTAGCATCATATATTTTGTTTTAGATATTTAAAATATAAAATAAAAATAAAAATAAAGGATTTTAATGATGAAAATTTATATAGTATAATATGAAAGTTATTTTTAAAGTACTAATTAAAAGTAAGGATGATTTAGATGGAAGTATGAACGCTTTAGTAGAGAATAAGAAGAAAAATGAATCTATAGAAAACCTTATCTAGACAGCAGATGTTACACTAAAAGTGATTATCAAGGATGAGATGATCAAGCATGATATAAGTATTCTTAAAAGCAAAGGGTTAACATGTAAGTTCCACATACATTGGACATACATTAGACGGACTTAACCAAGATTTAAAATTGAATCGAGTGGAAGTGAGGATTGAATTCAACTTCATAATTTTATTTCATAAGGATTTTTCCTTATCATCTTTTATAATTTAACAATTAAAGATAAACTAATGGGTGGTGGTCCATGGTTTAGGAGGAAAGATGCCTTATATTTAAGACCATTAAGTGATAATATTAATGTGGAGATAGAAGCTATTAAAAGGCTTCTAGTGTGGGTTAGGTTTTTTGGACTTCCATACCAACTTATCAATTTAGGAGCTTTTGAAGAATATTGGCAATATGATAGAGGAGTTAATCCAAGAGGGACCAACTACTAATTAGGGAAGGCATGTTGTATGTACCCAAATATGTTTTGCCATGGATATTTCGAAATTTTTGCAATAAAAAATTAAGAATAAATCTAAATCAAAACAATGGGTTCAACAAGTGGATTATGAAAAGATTTATGGAATTAGACATATGGTAAGAGATTGAAAAGTGAAAATTATGGAGAAAGAGGCAAGATATTCTGGGCATGAGACAAAATTTAAGATGATGCATGATGCAAAGAGATCATATCAAAGTAGAAGTTGGATTCGATCAAGGATTTTACATTCTTAAGAGAGTTGCAAAGAAATACTGCCTGGATTATCATATGGAAAAGGGCATCACAATTTTTTTAATAATATGGAAAGAAGGAGTTTTGAAGGGATCCCCAAAAATTTGACATAATTACATCACTATCCAAAAGAGATAGGATAGAGCGGAACACCAGGTGAACATAAACCAATTCCAAAAAGAAACCAACAAGAGAACACTCTAATACAAACTGTAAAGACTAGAAGAGAAATAGGGGTGAAGCCCACAAACCAAACTATCCGTAATAACCATAATAAAAGCACCCCATAAGAAAAACGAGACAGGGAGCAAGCCCAAAAATAGTCAAAAAATGCATGACAGAGAAAGGAGAGCAAACGAGAAAAATCAAGAGAATAGGAAAACCCCCTAAACTACTCAAAATTTCTAGAGAATGAGACCTAAGGGTGTTTGAAATACCTCAACATCTAAACCAGTTAATCCTCATAGATAGTTGACATCTTTATAGTCCTAGAGAGGGAGGCCCAAAAAATCATGGTAAGTAATATATTATAAATTTTCATTAATATGCTCATAGTTTCTTCTTCCTGCCAAAATGATATCATGCAAGTTCTCTTTCCACACCTTCAATCCTTCAATTTGGGTACCTAGATTAGCAAGAAGGTTCACAAATGAGTTGCTTTCTCTGTATGGATGTCAATATTGAAATTTTTCGAAGTTACTTAGGACCCTCTTGATTCATCCAAAAGATTATCTATATTCCAATTGGTGGAGTATCTACCATTTATGTTGTTGATGATATTAAGTGAATCTCCTATAAGAACTTTGCTGGCATCCATCCCAGCAAGAAGGGTTGAACCTTGGAAGAGCACTCTTGCCTCAGCAAAATGGATCGAATCGAACAATGATTAGGCCTTCAACCATTGTTAGGCTAGGATTACCTTTAGAAGCTTCATCAAAATTAAATTTAATCTAATCGCTAGGAAGAGAAGTCCATGAGGTTTTTCATCTAGGAGGAATGACTTAAGGGCCTTTTGGGATAGATAGGCTCATGTTAGCAATTAGGGAAACTTCAAAAGGAGTGGGAGAAGGGCCAAAGGGTATATTAAAAATATTTTTAAAAAGACCAAGAGAAGGGGTAAGACAAAATTTTTAGAACCTAGATTGGGTTTCGTGAAAGGTTATTGAAGGCCCTATTATTGTGGTCTTTCTAGACCCCTCAAAAAAATGGGAAAGGAAAAATTTCCACTATGCTCCACACAAGGGGGAATAAATAAGAGAAAGGGACCATTGCTCAAAAATATCCAACAGATAATTAGGAGTCACCCAAAAAGTCTCTAAGGAAGAAAGAAACAAGGAGAGGATCTCAAGGGAGAAGAGGTACTCTAGAAAAACGTGTTGGGTGGTCTCCTCATTCAAATTGCAGAGATAACAAAAGTTGGTCATAATTAATCCTCTCTTTCTAACATTGTCGAGGGATAGAATTTTATTTTGGATGGCAAGCCAAAGGAATAAATTCACCTTAGAAATGAGCTCTTTGGACTAAATTTTACAGTAAGGAAAATAGATAAAATTGTTTATATCCACAAGATGATAAGCAAATTTAACAGAAGATATGCCCTTCTCATCCTCCCTCCAAATTTTAAAATCTTCACAAGCATAGTTTTTGATAGCTTGGGTTCTCAGCTAGAGGGAAAGGGTGTTCAGGGATGTTGCATCATCTTGGTTTAGAAAATGACTCCTAATATCCTTCCATTCCTTTAGACCAGCAACTTCTTCAATGAAATCCACCACTTTAGATCTAAGAGTCTAAGTAATTCAAGGTATAAGGGTAGCAAGGGAAGAGATCTCCATGAGGGGAACATCCTCCAACCATGGATCTTCCTAAAATTGATGTTAACTCCATTGCCAAGTCTTCACTTGATGCCTCTTTGGATAAGCTTTCTAGATTTGACAATATTGTTCCAAAATGTCAAGCCATGGAGGAGGATTTTATCATTCATAAAATTTTGACCTCTAGCCAGGTATTTTTCTTTACTAACATGGATTGAATCAATGCTATCTTGCGTGGAAAACCTCCAACATTGCTTGGCCAACAAGACTTTGTTCATGATTTTAATTTTTCTTAATCCAAGACCCCCAACATCATGTTTTGAGCACACTTAGTCCTAAGAGACGAGGTGAAATATTTTTTAACTTTAGGCCCTACCTATAAAAAGCCTCTTTGTAACTGCTCTAATTTTTTTAGCAATTTTAATATGAATTTGGAGTAGAGATAGAGAAAAATTGGGAGACATTACAGGGTGAACTTAACCAATTGAGCCTTACCTACTTGGCTAATGAGAGCTTCTTTTTAGCTTGCTAGCTTTTTTTGAACTCTCTCAAGAAGTGAATTCCAAACATCCTCATTGCATATTTTAGAGAACAGGGGTAGATCGAGGTAGGTAGAAGGAAGAATAACAATGGAATAACCAAGAATTTGGGCAATATCTCTCTTCCTAGTAAGAGGGGTGTTAAAGAATAAGAGTTTTTTAAGGAAATTGATGTATTTCCTAGCAAATTCAAAGTCCTACAATATTTCTTAATTTATTTTTCCTGGGAATAGAGTAACTAGTGGAGAGAAAATTTGCATTTGCAAATTTATGATGTGTCATAGGATCAATTGGAGAAGCAGATTTCTCTAGGGCTCTACTTAGGGCTTCAACAAGAATAATGAAGAAACATGGGGATAAGGCTTCTCCTTGTTGAAGGCCTCTGCTACTGCTAAAATATCCATAGACCTCCTCATTCATAATAATTGAGAATCAAAGGGTAGAGAAGCATTGTTTAATAAGGGAGATCCATCAAGGATGGAAACCAAATTTGCATAGCACCTTTTCCAAGATGTTCCATGAGACCCTATCATTGTCTTTACTTATGTCAAGCTTGAGAAACATACCTGTTTTACCACTATTACTGAAAGAATAAATTAGTTCATGGACCTTAATGATGCCATCCAAAATTTATCTACCTCACATAAAACCTCCTTGATTGGGATTGATGATTGTAGGAAGGATGGTTTTCAACCTATTGGTTAGCACTTTTGCTAAGATTGTATATATGGTATTACAAAGGCTAATGGGTCTAAAATTTTTAATATCATTAGCACCAAAACTTTTGGGAATGAGCACAAGAAAAGTGGAATTGACATCATTAGGGAGCAAACTAGATCTTTGAACATCGGAGATAGCAACAATAACATCATAACCTATGATATGCCAAAACCTTTGGTAAAATAGTGATAGAAATCCATTAGGGCTAGGGGATTTCTCACCTTCCATAGAGAATATTGCATCTTTGATTTCATTAGGAGTGAAGGGGGAGGTTAGCCTAGAATTTTATTCTTGAGAGATGAGAGAAGGAATGTTGTTTAGGAGTCTTCTTTCAGCATTGATATCACCCAATCCATAGGAGTTAATTAGGGATTGAAATAAGTTGACAACTTCATCTCTCATATCCTTTATGTCAACCAACTTAGATCCATCTTCTTTGATAATATTTTTAATTTTGTTATGGATTCTATGTTTCAGGATTTTCATATGAAAAATTATTCTCTTATCCTCATTTTTTATCCACTAAACCCTGGATCTTTGCCTTGATAAAAATTCCTCTATCTTGAGAATATTGTGGAATTCAAATAGTAGAGGCTTTTTTTTAATTCTATGATTCTCTTAAGGAGGTCCAAGTTCCTGAGCAAGCTCTAGATCCTGTAATATATTTTTTAATAATTATTAAAAATAATTTATACCACACAAATTAAAGTTATAAATAATAATTGTGGTGTGGGCGAGTGTGTGAGAGGGTGGGTGTGTGATGGTTGTTTGTTAAATTCCCTATTGATAAGAATAGCTCTCAGCTTTATGAGGGGTCATGGTTGGGAGGAGACTACTTAACCCTATGCTTTTCACACTAACCAAATCAAAAATTAAATAAATAATTTTATAAATAATAATAATAATAAAATTATTTATTTTATCAAGCGGCATTAGCTCAACCGCTTAAATTCCTCAACATTTCAAAAAGGAGACCCAAGTTCAAATCTTACGAAATGATACCAAATTAATTATTAAGAGGACAGAAACGGGCCAAATGTCCAGGCCTCCATATTGGCATTCATATTAAGAGGACAAAAACGGGCCAAATGTCCATGCTTGTGGCAAACCCAACATCTAAAGGGTAGGGCCTCATAATCCAACTGTTGAATCCAGGAAAGACCTGCCAGTTTAATTTCCAACTCTACCGGGAAAGGCTGGCTCAGATTCATCTCCACACATATGCGAGCATACACCGCCATGCTCCCTTCAATAGTGTCTTTGGCAACACCCAGATGTCTACCAATCGAATTGCCAATCATTGCCGCACTCGCTCACCCCGTAATTCCATTGGAAGAGCATATAATCGAATCCAAACTGGGATAGCAGTAGGTTCAACACGAGGATCGAATCCTACCCTCCGGGGTTGAACAAAAAGCCCCTGTCGGGCCATGGTTTTTCCTCTCCGACTCAAAAGCCTTATTTCTATCGGCCAGAGTCAAGAAGCTAACAATAAAATAACCATTACTAATAAACCACAATGAAAACTCACCGTGGGGCTCCCAGTTTTGGCGGATCCAAGAATACAGAAAGCTCAGGGAAGGGTGAATACCCATGAACTTGTATATTAAATCATATCTAGCTCTATAGAGGACAAACTCCACCATGCTGGGATCAATGACGATTTTTGGCCTGGATTCGGCCTGCGGTAAACAACCATTCACACGCCGTGCTGAAGACCTATTCCCAACAGTCGTGAAGAGCTTTCTATATGCCATCTTTTGGGCTTCGGCATTCTTCGGAGGCGAATCTTCTTTAAACAAATCAGCATAAGAGCTAGTACTTCCTAGAGGAGTCCCCATTGGACCCTCTTGGGGCACCGATCGAACCTTCAGAACCACCGTACCCCAAAGACACCTTTGCAAGCCAACAGAAGCCAAAAAATTTTAGAAAATCCAGAAACCCTAGTTTAGATTCAAAAATCGCCAGAGCTCATTTTCTCGCTCCTAACCGTTTTCGTCCCCTCAAAAGACCAAATTTTTGAGGATGTTATAAATTATATATTATTAACATGTTAAATTTATATAATTAAAAATGTTTAGATTTATATAAAATAATAAGGTTTCAGGTGTAAACTAATTGGTTCCTTAGGACAGAGGTTCAAGGTTTAAATTTGGAACCTCGTCCGGTTGAATGTTTGTCCTTTTCGAGCGTAAAAGGTTTAAAATGATTGTGGCATAGTGATTATAGAGGTGGATTGCGAGAAGAAATGTGTGACGGGTTGAATGTTTGTCCTATCCCGGTGTTTTCAGCAGTGTAAAAGGTTTGTGAGAAGAACTATGTGATAGGTTGAATGCTTTGTAAAAGTTTTGCGAGAAGAACTGTGTGATGGGTTGAATGCTTATCCTTTCCCGGTGTTTTCAGTAGCATAAAAGGTTTAAAATTGTGGCATAGTGATTATAGGGTGGATTGTGAGAAGAACTGTGTGACGATTTCTAAAGCAGACAATGCAGAATAATGTAGCGGTCATATAAAATGAATAACCTGCTCGAGTTCATAGTAGCTACCGATTCCACCATATAAATTCAAAAAAATAAAATAAAATAAAATAAGAAAATAAATATTAAATAATATTATACTATTAAAATCAATAAATAATTATTAATTGTATATTTGGAGTATTGGTTTAGTCAAATAGGTAGGATTATATAGGTATAAAAAACCAAAGGAAAGAAAGAAAAACTGTTTGCACAGTGAATTTAGACTTTAAAAACCATACGACAAATTATTTTAAAATATTTTAAATTAATTATTAATTTAATTTATTAAGTATATATTTAGATAGGATTTGGTTTGATTATATGGTTAGGATTACTTAGGCTTTAAAATAACTATGTACAAGGTGAATTTAGACTTAAGTAATATAATTTTAAAAATATCTTAATTTTATTAGGTAATAACTTATGCTACAAACAAGAGTTAAGAGAAAGGATGTTTCAAGAGCAATTGTTTCTATTACATGTGTAAGTTTGAAGTGAGTGGGAAGAGTAGGAAATGTGTTGCACTTTTAAGTACTAATAGGAGGCTAGCATCATATATTTTGTTTTAGATATTTAAAATATAAAATAAAAATAAAAATAAATGATTTTAATGATGAAAATTTATATAGTATAATATGAAAGTTATTTTTAAAGTACTAATTAAAAGTAAGGATGATTTAGATGGAAGTATGAACGCTTTAGTAGAGAATAAGAAGAAAAATGAATCTATAGAAAACCTTATCTAGACAGCAGATGTTACACTAAAAGTGATTATCAAGGATGAGATGATCAAGCATGATATAAGTATTCTTAAAAGCAAAGGGTTAACATGTAAGTTCCACATACATTGGACATACATTAGACGGACTTAACCAAGCTTTAAAATTGAATCGAGTGGAAGTGAGGATTGAATTCAACTTCATAATTTTATTTCATAAGGATTTTTCCTTATCATCTTTTATAATTTAACAATTAAAGATAAACTAATGGGTGGTGGTCCATGGTTTAGGAGGAAAGATGCCTTATATTTAAGACCATTAAGTGATAATATTAATGTGGAGATAGAAGCTATTAAAAGGCTTCTAGTGTGGGTTAGGTTTTTTGGACTTCCATACCAACTTATCAATTTAGGAGCTTTTGAAGAATATTGGCAATATGATAGAGGAGTTAATCCAAGAGGGACCAACTACTAATTAGGGAAGGCATGTTGTATGTACCCAAATATGTTTTGCCATGGATATTTCGAAAGTTTTGCAATAAAATATTAAGAATAAATCTAAATCAAAACAATGGGTTCAACAAGTGGATTATGAAAAGATTTATGGAATTAGACATATGGTAAGAGATTGAAAAGTGAAAATTATGGAGAAAGAGGCAAGATATTCTGGGCATGAGACAAAATTTAAGATGATGCATGATGCAAAGAGATCATATCAAAGTAGAAGTTGGATTCGATCAAGGATTTTACATTCTTAAGAGAGTTGCAAAGAAATACTGCCTGGATTATCATATGGAAAAGGGCATCACAATTTTTTTAATAATATGGAAAGAAGGAGTTTTGAAGGGATCCCCAAAAATTTGACATAATTACATCACTATCCAAAAGAGATAGGATAGAGCGGAACACCAGGTGAACATAAACCAATTCCAAAAAGAAACCAACAAGAGAACACTCTAATACAAACTGTAAAGACTAGAAGAGAAATAGGGGTGAAGCCCACAAACCAAACTATCCGTAATAACCATAATAAAAGCACCCCATAAGAAAAACGAGACAGGGAGCAAGCCCAAAAATAGTCAAAAAATGCATGACAGAGAAAGGAGAGCAAACGAGAAAAATCAAGAGAATAGGAAAACCCCCTAAACTACTCAAAATTTCTAGAGAATGAGACCTAAGGGTGTTTGAAATACCTCAACATCTAAACCAGTTAATCCGCATAGATAGTTGACATCTTTACAGTCCTAGAGAGGGAGGCCCAAAAAATCATGGTAAGTAATATATTATAAATTTTAATTAATATGCTCATAGTTTCTTCTTCCTGCCAAAATGATATCATGCATGTTCTCTTTCCACACCTTCAGTCCTTCAATTTGGGTACCTAGATTAGCAAGAAGGTTCACAAATGAGTTGCTTTCTCTGTATGGATGTCAATATTGAAATTTTTTGAAGTTACTTAGGACCCTCTTGATTCATCCAAAAGATTATCTATATTCCAATTGGTGGAGTATCTACCATTTATGTTGTTGATGATATTAAGTGAATCTCCTATAAGAACTTTGCTGGCATCCATCCCAGCAAGAAGGGTTGAACCTTGGAAGAGCACTCTTGCCTCAGCAAAATGGATCGAATCGAACAATGATTAGGCCTTCAACCATTGTTAGGCTAGGATTACCTTTAGAAGCTTCATCAAAATTAAATTTAATCTAATCGCTAGGAAGAGAAGTCCATGAGGTTTTTCATCTAGGAGGAATGACTTAAGGGCCTTTTGGGATAGATAGGCTCATGTTAGCAATTAGGGAAACTTCAAAAGGAGTGGGAGAAGGGCCAAAGGGTATATTAAAAATATTTTTAAAAAGACCAAGAGAAGGGGTAAGACAAAATTTTTAGAACCTAGATTGGGTTTCGTGAAAGGTTATTGAAGGCCCTATTATTGTGGTCTTTCTAGACCCCTCAAAAAAATGGGAAAGGCAAAATTTCCACTATGCTCCACACAAGGGGGAATAAATAAGAGAAAGGGACCATTGCTCAAAAATATCCAACAGATAATTAGGAGTCACCCAACAAGTCTCTAAGGATGAAAGAAACAAGGAGAGGATCTCAAGGGAGAAGAGGTACTCTAGAAAAACGTGTTGGGTGGTCTCCTCATTCAAATTGCAGAGATAACAAAAGTTGGTCATAATTAATCCTCTCTTTCTAACATTGTCGAGGGATAGAATTTTATTTTGGATGGCAAGCCAAAGGAATAAATTCACCTTAGAAATGAGCTCTTTGGACTAAATTTTACAGTAAGGAAAATAGATAAAATTGTTTATATCCACAAGATGATAAGCAAATTTAACAGAAGATATGCCCTTCTCATCCTCCCTCCAAATTTTAAAATCTTCACAAGCATAGTTTTTGATAGCTTGGGTTCTCAGCTAGAGGGAAAGGGTGTTCAGGGATGTTGCATCATCTTGGTTTAGAAAATGACTCCTAATATCCTTCCATTCCTTTAGACCAGCAACTTCTTCAATGAAATCCACCACTTTAGATCTAAGAGTCTAAGTAATTCAAGGTATAAGGGTAGCAAGGGAAGAGATCTCCATGAGGGGAACATCCTCCAACCATGGATCTTCCTAAAATTGATGTTAACTCCATTGCCAAGTCTTCACTTGATGCCTCTTTGGATAAGCTTTCTAGATTTGACAATATTGTTCCAAAATGTCAAGCCATGGAGGAGGATTTTATCATTCATAAAATTTTGACCTCTAGCCAGGTATTTTTCTTTACTAACATGGATTGAATCAATGCTATCTTGCGTGGAAAACCTCCAACATTGCTTGGCCAACAAGACTTTGTTCATGATTTTAATTTTTCTTAATCCAAGACCCCCAACATCATGTTTTGAGCACACTTAGTCCTAAGAGACGAGGTGAAATATTTTTTAACTTTAGGCCCTACCTATAAAAAGCCTCTTTGTAACTGCTTTAATTTTTTTAGCAATTTTAATATGAATTTGGAGTAGAGATAGAGAAAAATTGGGAGACATTACAGGGTGAACTTAACCAATTGAGCCTTACCTACTTGGCTAAGGAGAGCTTCTTTTTAGCTTGCTAGCTTTTTTTGAACTCTCTCAAGAAGTGAATTCCAAACATCCTCATTGCATATTTTAGAGAACAGGGGTAGATCGAGGTAGGTAGAAGGAAGAATAACAATGGAATAACCAAGAATTCGGGCAATATCTCTCTTCCTAGTAAGAGGGGTGTTAAAGAATAAGAGTTTTTTAAGGAAATTGATGTATTTCCTAGCAAATTCAAAGTCCTACAATATTTCTTAATTTATTTTGCCTGGGAATAGAGTAACTAGTGGAGAGAAAAGTTGCATTTGCAAATTTATGATGTGTCATAGGATCAATTGGAGAAGCAGATTTCTCTAGGGCTCTACTTAGGGCTTCAACAAGAATAATGAAGAAACATGGGGATAAGGCTTCTCCTTGTTGAAGGCCTCTGCTACTGCTAAAATATCCATAGACCTCCTCATTCATAATAATTGAGAATCAAAGGGTAGAGAAGCATTGTTTAATAAGGGAGATCCATCAAGGATGGAAACCAAATTTGCATAGCACCTTTTCCAAGATGTTCCATGAGACCCTATCATTGTCTTTACTTATGTCAAGCTTGAGAAACATACCTGTTTTACCACTATTACTGAAAGAATAAATTAGTTCATGGACCTTAATGATGCCATCCAAAATTTATCTACCTCACATAAAACCTCCTTGATTGGGATTGATGATTGTAGGAAGGATGGTTTTCAACCTATTGGTTAGCACTTTTGCTAAGATTTTATATATGGTATTACAAAGGCTAATGGGTCTAAAATCTTTAATATCATTAGCACCAAAACTTTTGGGAATGAGCACAAGAAAAGTGGAATTGACATCATTAGGGAGCAAACTAGATCTTTGAACATCGGAGATAGCAACAATAACATCATAACCTATGATATGCCAAAACCTTTGGTAAAATAGTGATAGAAATCCATTAGGGCTAGGGGATTTCTCACCTTCCATAGAGAATATTGCATCTTTGATTTCATTAGGAGTGAAGGGGGAGGTTAGCCTAGAATTTTATTCTTGAGAGATGAGAGAAGGAATGTTGTTTAGGAGTCTTCTTTCAGCATTGATATCACCCAATCCATAGGAGTTAATTAGGGATTGAAATAAGTTGACAACTTCATCTCTCATATCCTTTATGTCAACCAACTTAGATCCATCTTCTTTGATAATATTTTTAATTTTGTTATGGCTTCTATGTTTCAGGATTTTCATATGAAAAATTATTCTCTTATCCTCATTTTTTATCCACTAAACCCTGGATCTTTGCCTTGATAAAAATTCCTCTATCTTGAGAATATTGTGGAATTCAAATAGTAGAGGCTTTTTTTTAATTCTATGATTCTCTTAAGGAGGTCCAAGTTCCTGAGCAAGCTCTAGATCCTGTAATATATTTTTTAATAATTATTAAAAATAATTTATACCACACAAATTAAAGTTATAAATAATAATTGTGGTGTGGGCGAGTGTGTGAGAGGGTGGGTGTGTGATGGTTGTTTGTTAAATTCCCTATTGATAAGAATAGCTCTCAGCTTTATGAGGGGTCATGGTTGGGAGGAGACTACTTAACCCTATGCTTTTCACACTAACCAAATCAAAAATTAAATAAATAATTTTATAAATAATAATAATAATAAAATTATTTATTTTATCAAGCGGCATTAGCTCAACCGCTTAAATTCCTCAACATTTCAAAAAGGAGACCCAAGTTCAAATCTTACCAAATGATACCAAATTAATTATTAAGAGGACAGAAACGGGCCAAATGTCCAGGCCTCCATATTGGCATTCATATTAAGAGGACAGAAACGGGCCAAATGTCCATGCTTTTGGCAAACCCAACATCTAAAGGGTAGGGCCTCATAATCCAACTGTTGAATCCAGGAAAGACCTGCCAGTTTAATTTCCAACTCTACCGACAAAGGCTGGCTCAGATTCATCTCCACACATATGCGAGCATACACCACCATGCTCCCTTCAATAGTGTCTCTGGCAACACCCAGATGTCTACCAATCGAATTGCCAATCATTGCCAGTACCTTCTTACCCCAGATTTCTATTGGAAGAGCATATAATCGAATCCACACTGGGACAGCAGTAGGTTCAACACGAGGATCGAATCCTACCCTCCAGGGTTGAACAAAAAGCCTTGTCGGGCCATGGTTTTTCCTCTCCGACTCAAAAGCCTTATTTCTATTGGCCAAAGTCAAGAAGCTAACAATAAAATAACCATTACTAATAAACCACAATGAAAACTCACCGTGGGGCTCCCAGTTCTGGTGGATCCAAGAATACAGAAAGCTCAGGGAAGGGTGAATACCCATGAACTTGTATATTAAATCATATCTAGCTCTATAGAGGACAAACTCCACCATGTTGGGATCAATGACGATTTTTGGCCTGGATTCGGCCTGCGGTAAACAACCATTCACACGTCGTGCTGAAGACCTATTCCCAACAGTCGTGAAGAGCTTTCTATATGCCATCTTTTGGGCTTCGGCATTCTTCGGAGGCGAATCTTCTTTAAACAAATCAGCATAAGAGCTAGTACTTCCTAGAGGAGTCCCCATTGGACCCTCTTGGGGCACCGATCGAACCTTCAGAACCACCGTACCCCAAAGACACCTTTGCAAGCCAGCAGAAGCCAAAAAATTTTAGAAAATCCAGAAACCCTAGTTTAGATTCAAAAATCGCCAGAGCTCATTTTCTCGCTCCTAACCGTTTTCCTCCCTTCAAAAGACCAAATTTTTGAGGATGTTATAAATTATATATTATTAACATGTTAAATTTATATAATTAAAAATGTTTAGATTTATATAAAATAATAAGGTTTCAGGTGTAAACTAATTGGTTCCTTAGGACAAAGTTTCAAGGTTTAAATTTGGAACCTCGTCCGGTTGAATGTTTGTCCTTTTCGAGCGTAAAAGGTTTAAAATGATTGTGGCATAGTGATTATAGAGTAGGATTGCGAGAAGAAATGTGTGACGGGTTGAATGTTTGTCCTATCCCGGTGTTTTCAGCAGTGTAAAAGGTTTGTGAGAAGAACTATGTGACAGGTTGAATGCTTTGTAAAAGGTTTGCGAGAAGAACTGTGTGATGGGTTGAATGCTTATCCTTTCCCGGTGTTTTCAGTAGCGTAAAAGGTTTAAAATTGTGGCATAGTGATTATAGGGTGGATTGTGAGAAGAACTATGTGACGATTTCTAAAGCAGACAATGCAGAATAATGTAGCGGTCATATAAACTGAATAACCTGCTCGATTTCATAGTAGCTACCGATTCCACCATATAAATTCAAAAAAATAAAATAAAATAAAATAAGAAAATAAATATTAAATAATATTATACTATTAAAATCAATAAATAATTATTAATTGTATATTTGGAGTATTGGTTTAGTCAAATAGGTAGGATTATATAGGTATAAAAAACCAAAGGAAAGAAAGAAAAACTGTTTGCACAGTGAATTTAGACTTTAAAAACCATACGACAAATTATTTTAAAATATTTTAAATTAATTATTAATTTAATTTATTAAGTATATATTTAGATAGGATTTGGTTTGATTATATGGTTAGGATTACTTAGGCTTTAAAATAACTATGTACAAGGTGAATTTAGACTTAAGTAATATAATTTTAAAAATATCTTAATTTTATTAGGTAATAACTTATGCTACAAACAAGAGTTAAGAGAAAGGATGTTTCAAGAGCAATTGTTTCTATTACATGTGTAAGTTTGAAGTGAGTGGGAAGAGTAGGAAATGTGTTGCACTTTTAAGTACTAATAGGAGGCTAGCATCATATATTTTGTTTTAGATATTTAAAATATAAAATAAAAATAAAAATAAAGGATTTTAATGATGAAAATTTATATAGTATAATATGAAAGTTATTTTTAAAGTACTAATTAAAAGTAAGGATGATTTAGATGGAAGTATGAACGCTTTAGTAGAGAATAAGAAGAAAAATGAATCTATAGAAAACCTTATCTAGACAAAGCAGATGTTACACTAAAAGTGATTATCAAGGATGAGATGATCAAGCATGATATAAGTATTCTTAAAAGCAAAGGGTTAACATGTAAGTTCCACATACATTGGACATACATTAGACGGACTTAACCAAGCTTTAAAATTGAATCGAATGGAAGTGAGGATTGAATTCAACTTCATAATTTTATTTCATAAGGATTTTTCCTTATCATCTTTTATAATTTAACAATTAAAGATAAACTAATGGGTGGTGGTCCATGGTTTAGGAGGAAATATGCCTTATATTTAAGACCATTAAGTGATAATATTAATGTGGAGATAGAAGCTATTAAAATGCTTCTAGTGTGGGTTAGGTTTTTTGGACTTCCATACCAACTTATCAATTTAGGAGCTTTTGAAGAATATTGGCAATATGATAGAGGAGTTAATCCAAGAGGGACCAACTACTAATTAGGGAAGGCATGTTGTATGTACCCAAATATGTTTTGCCATGGATATTTCGAAAGTTTTGCAATAAAAAATTAAGAATAAATCTAAATCAAAACAATGGGTTCAACAAGTGGATTATGAAAAGATTTATGGAATTAGACATATGGTAAGAGATTGAAAAGTGAAAATTAGGGAGAAAGAGGCAAGATATTCTGGGCATGAGACAAAATTTAAGATGATGCATGATGCAAAGAGATCATATCAAAGTAGAAGTTGGATTCGATCAAGGATTTTACATTCTTAAGAGAGTTGCAAAGAAATAATGCCTGGATTATCATATGGAAAAGGGCATCACAATTTTTTTAATAATATGGAAAGAAGGAGTTTTGAAGGGATCCCCAAAAATTTGACATAATTACATCACTATCCAAAAGAGATAGGATAGAGCGGAACACCAGGTGAACATAAACCAATTCCAAAAAGAAACCAACAAGAGAACACTCTAATACAAACTGTAAAGACTAGAAGAGAAATAGGGGTGAAGCCCACAAACCAAACTATCCGTAATAACCATAATAAAAGCACTCCATAAGAAAAACGAGACAGGGAGCAAGCCCAAAAATAGTCAAAAAATGCATGACAGAGAAAGGAGAGCAAACGAGAAAAATCAAGAGAATAGGAAAACCCCCTAAACTACTCAAAATTTCTAGAGAATGAGACCTAAGGGTGTTCGAAATACCTCAACATCTAAACCAGTTAATCCGCATAGATAGTTGACATCTTTACAGTCCTAGAGAGGGAGGCCCAAAAAATCATGGTAAGTAATATATTATAAATTTTCATTAATATGCTCATAGTTTCTTCTTCCTGCCAAAATGATATCATGCAAGTTCTCTTTCCACACCTTCAATCCTTCAATTTGGGTACCTAGATTAGCAAGAAGGTTCACAAATGAGTTGCTTTCTCTGTATGGATGTCAATATTGAAATTTTTCGAAGTTACTTAGGACCCTCTTGATTCATCCAAAAGATTATCTATATTCCAATTGGTGGAGTATCTACCATTTATGTTGTTGATGATATTAATTGAATCTCCTATAAGAACTTTGCTGGCATCCATCCCAGCAAGAAGGGTTGAACCTTGGAAGAGCACTCTTGCCTCAGCAAAATGGATCGAATCGAACAATGATTAGGCCTTCAACCATTGTTAGGCTAGGATTACCTTTAGAAGCTTCATCAAAATTAAATTTAATCTAATCGCTAGGAAGAGAAGTCCATGAGGTTTTTCATCTAGGAGGAATGACTTAAGGGCCTTTTGGGATAGATAGGCTCATGTTAGCAATTAGGGAAACTTCAAAAGGAGTGGGAGAAGGGCCAAAGGGTATATTAAAAATATTTTTAAAAAGACCAAGAGAAGGGGTAAGACAAAATTTTTAGAACCTAGATTGGGTTTCGTGAAAGGTTATTGAAGGCCCTATTATTGTGGTCATTCCAGACCCCTCAAAAAAATGGGAAAGGCAAAATTTCCACTATGCTCCACACAAGGGGGAATAAATAAGAGAAAGGGACCATTGCTCAAAAATATCCAACAGATAATTAGGAGTCACCCAACAAGTCTCTAAGGAAGAAAGAAACAAGGAGAGGATCTCAAGGGAGAAGAGGTACTCTAGAAAAACGTGTTGGGTGGTCTCCTCATTCAAATTGCAGAGATAACAACAGTTGGTCATAATTAATCCTCTCTTTCTAACATTGTCGAGGGATAGAATTTTATTTTGGATGGCAAGCCAAAGGAATAAATTCACCTTAGAAATGAGCTCTTTGGACTAAATTTTACAGTAAGGAAAATAGATAAAATTGTTTATATCCACAAGATGATAAGCAAATTTAACAGAAGATATGCCCTTCTCATCCTCCCTCCAAATTTTAAAATCTTCACAAGCATAGTTTTTGATAGCTTGGGTTCTCAGCTAGAGGGAAAGGGTGTTCAGGGATGTTGCATCATCTTGGTTTAGAAAATGACTCCTAATATCCTTCCATTCCTTTAGACCAGCAACTTCTTCAATGAAATCCACCACTTTAGATCTAAGAGTCTAAGTAATTCAAGGTATAAGGGTAGCAAGGGAAGAGATCTCCATGAGGGGAACATCCTCCAACCATGGATCTTCCTAAAATTGATGTTAACTCCATTGCCAAGTCTTCACTTGATGCCTCTTTGGATAAGCTTTCTAGATTTGACAATATTGTTCCAAAATGTCAAGCCATGGAGGAGGATTTTATCATTCATAAAATTTTGACCTCTAGCCAGGTATTTTTCTTTACTAACATGGATTGAATCAATGCTATCTTGCGTGGAAAACCTCCAACATTGCTTGGCCAACAAGACTTTGTTCATGATTTTAATTTTTCTTAATCCAAGACCCCCAACATCATGTTTTGAGCACACTTAGTCCTAAGAGACGAGGTGAAATATTTTTTAACTTTAGGCCCTACCTATAAAAAGCCTCTTTGTAACTGCTCTAATTTTTTTAGCAATTTTAATATGAATTTGGAGTAGAGATAGAGAAAAATTGGGAGACATTACAGGGTGAACTTAACCAATTGAGCCTTACCTACTTGGCTAAGGAGAGCTTCTTTTTAGCTTGCTAGCTTTTTTTGAACTCTCTCAAGAAGTGAATTCCAAACATCCTCATTGCATATTTTAGAGAACAGGGGTAGATCGAGGTAGGTAGAAGGAAGAATAACAATGGAATAACCAAGAATTCGGGCAATATCTCTCTTCCTAGTAAGAGGGGTGTTAAAGAATAAGAGTTTTTTAAGGAAATTGATGTATTTCCTAGAAAATTCAAAGTCCTACAATATTTCTTAATTTATTTTGCCTGGGAATAGAGTAACTAGTGGAGAGAAAAGTTGCATTTGCAAATTTATGATGTGTCATAGGATCAATTGGAGAAGCAGATTTCTCTAGGGCTCTACTTAGGGCTTCAACAAGAATAATGAAGATACATGGGGATAAGGCTTCTCCTTGTTGAAGGCCTCTGCTACTGCTAAAATATCCATAGACCTCCTCATTCATAATAATTGAGAATCAAAGGGTAGAGAAGCATTGTTTAATAAGGGAGATCCATCAAGGATGGAAACCAAATTTGCATAGCACCTTTTCCAAGATGTTCCATGAGACCCTATCATTGTCTTTACTTATGTCAAGCTTGAGAAACATACCTGTTTTACCACTATTACTGAAAGAATAAATTAGTTCATGGACCTTAATGATGCCATCCAAAATTTATCTACCTCACATAAAACCTCCTTGATTGGGATTGATGATTGTAGGAAGGATGGTTTTCAACCTATTGGTTAGCACTTTTGCTAAGATTTTATATATGGTATTACAAAGGCTAATGGGTCTAAAATCTTTA
The DNA here is from genome assembly GCA_028583015.1 of Wollemia nobilis. Taxonomy (NCBI): domain Eukaryota; kingdom Viridiplantae; phylum Streptophyta; class Pinopsida; order Araucariales; family Araucariaceae; genus Wollemia; species Wollemia nobilis. The sequence goes on from JAQPPZ010017228.1 coordinate 5,346,771, forward strand.
ATATCATTAGCACCAAAACTTTTGGGAATGAGCACAAGAAAAGTGGAATTGACATCATTAGGGAGCAAACTAGATCTTTGAACATCGGAGATAGCAACAATAACATCATAACCTATGATATGCCAAAACCTTTGGTAAAATAGTGATAGAAATCCATTAGGGCTAGGGGATTTCTCACCTTCCATAGAGAATATTGCATCTTTGATTTCATTAGGAGTGAAGGGGGAGGTTAGCCTAGAATTTTATTCTTGAGAGATGAGAGAAGGAATGTTGTTTAGGAGTCTTCTTTCAGCATTGATATCACCCAATCCATAGGAGTTAATTAGGGATTGAAATAAGTTGACAACTTCATCTCTCATATCCTTTATGTCAACCAACTTAGATCCATCTTCTTTGATAATATTTTTAATTTTGTTATGGCTTCTATGTTTCAGGATTTTCATATGAAAAATTATTCTCTTATCCTCATTTTTTATCCACTAAACCCTGGATCTTTGCCTTGATAAAAATTCCTCTATCTTGAGAATATTGTGGAATTCAAATAGTAGAGGCTTTTTTTTAATTCTATGATTCTCTTAAGGAGGTCCAAGTTCCTGAGCAAGCTCTAGATCCTGTAATATATTTTTTAATAATTATTAAAAATAATTTATACCACACAAATTAAAGTTATAAATAATAATTGTGGTGTGGGCGAGTGTGTGAGAGGGTGGGTGTGTGATGGTTGTTTGTTAAATTCCCTATTGATAAGAATAGCTCTCAGCTTTATGAGGGGTCATGGTTGGGAGGAGACTACTTAACCCTATGCTTTTCACACTAACCAAATCAAAAATTAAATAAATAATTTTATAAATAATAATAATAATAAAATTATTTATTTTATCAAGCGGCATTAGCTCAACCGCTTAAATTCCTCAACATTTCAAAAAGGAGACCCAAGTTCAAATCTTACCAAATGATACACGGATAATATCCAAGCTTTGTTGTAATACCATTGTGTGGTGATGATCTAATGCATGTAATAAGGTAGGACCCATTTCAATCCCATATAACCCATTGAAAAAAGTATTTATTTTTAAAATTCAATATACACATTTTTTTACATAGATAAATAGATAGTATTAACATGGAACGAAATTTCAGTCATGGAATAGGAGTTGGTTACAACCACATTATTTTTAGTAACTGAAAAGTGCAGGGTTCAAACCACAAGGACTGCTTCCAACAAGTCTATTCCAACTCTCATTATTGACTCGACATGAAAGAGAGGCCACCTGTCACCCGAGGTTCGTGTCACTCAAGATCCGTACCATCATTGTCCATCTAGCATGCACTGAGAGGATTCAGAGCAAACTACTACCTTTGCAAATTAACACGCACTGAGAGGATTCAGAGCAGACAATTACCTTTGCAAATTAGCACCTCCAATGTTTGATCCCAGATATTTTCTTAGTAAATGTCTAACCAAACAAGGACTTACCAGTCCACCACCTAATCGTTAGAGGTAAATATACACATCTTTATTTAATTATTTTTTTCATTCATACACAACATATCTAATTCTATATATGAACCCAAATCTCTTCCTAGTAAATTTCTAACCAAACAAGGACTTACCAATCCACCACCTAACCCTTAGAGGTAAATATACACATCCTTATTTAATTATTTTTCCATTCATACACAATATATCTAATTTTATATAAAGCTTAATAACTTTAGGTAAACATTTAATTATAATCAGTTTAACACGTCTAATTATATTTAGAGCTTAATAGATTTTAATCAAACTTCTAATAATTATATTTAGAGCTTAATAGCTTTCAATAAAACATCTAATAATAACTAAAAACGATATACAGCTTATAATTAATATTAAAAAATTAATTTATTTTTAAAATTACATCTAAACATTTTCTTTTAAATTTCTTTCCAATAACTAGCATGTATATTATAAAATATCTGCCCGTTCTCCCAAGAAAATATGTGTAAGGTGAAACACCCGCCAAAATATTATAAGACAAGAATCATAGTGAATCCTCTTACACGGTAACATACCTACAAATTGCAGTTTGCACAACAGATCATAACATTCCACCTCGAGCATGCCATAGGGTAAGCAAGGAGTAAACTGTAAAACATTATGGAATATTTCGTAAGAAATTATGGAATCGCCAATGACGATACAGGACAATTCCTTTCTACATCAATGAGTAAGCAAGGAATAAGACATAATGGAATATTTCTTATAATAGTATGGAATCACCAAGGAAGCTACATGACAAATATTCCTTTCTGCATTAATGAGTGTGGAAGAGTAATTTCCAAAACATATTGAACATTTCTAGGCAGAAAGAGAAATTTCTCTATGGATGCCACATGGGCTTTAGGATTTGTACTGGCAATGCTTCCACTGCTGATATGGGTGGTGAGATCATTCAACGAGTGGAGGTACTGTTCCCAACATTTGAAATCCAACAAAGGAGGAAAGCTTCCTCCCGGTAATATGGGATGGCCCATCATTGGAGAGCTGCTGGACTTGTTATGGCATTTCAAGTTCACTTCAACTCCTGATGAATTCATATGGAAGAGAAAGGCCAAGTAAGCAGCCAACATAAATTATTTTTGCTTTCTGGGATACTTTTCATAGATGTGGGTATATTCTTATAGATAATTGTTTTGCAGATATGGAGATACTGGGATTTACAGGACCCATTTGTTTGGCCACCCCACTGTGATAACATGTTCTCCAGAGTTCAACAAATATGTGATGGGGACTGACACAGAGGATGGCATTTTCTCTCAAGGTTGGCCTTCTCCTCAACTGGTTGGAGAGAAATCCATCAGCTTTGTGGAGGGGGAGCATCACAGGCGTTTGAGGCATCATTTACTGAATGCCATAAACAGACCCGACTCATTGCACAACATATTCATCAGATTACAGCCAGTATTCAAAGATGTCTTTCAAGATTGGACTGTGAAGGTCACAATCAATGCTGCTGAAGACACCAGAGCGGTATATATGATTTTATTCAATTTTATTTAAAGATATTAAGTATGCATATGGGCTTTAAGATTACAAAAGGCACTTTAGAGGACTTAGACCCTCCCTTCTTTACAGTTAAGAACCCACCTATGGTAAATGGTAAATGTTATTGAAGTTTGTCCGGATTAATGTCTGGCCGTGTGAAACTGCAGATAGCATTCAGGAATGCATGTGCTTTGCTTTTCAGCTTTCAGAAAGGCCCATTGCTGGAAAAAATGGAAATTATGTATAGAGGACTTGTACATGGAGTAAGAGCTCATCCTATTAATGTCCCAGGTTCTGCTTTCTACCATGCCCTTAAGGTAAGATCAGATTTCAATTTCAAATTATAAATTTTAAGGTAGAATATATTTTTGGTAGAAATATGAGATGTCTCTGTCCACAGTATTGTGGAGTATTTATAATTGAGATGCAATTTTATGAGTGTAACCAGCAGTTTCATGATAATACTGGAATAAGGAAGCTGACTGTAATGCCTACATAATGACTACAAGACAATGGACTTGTAACAACAGTTTGTGCAGATCAAATGAAAATATAAACTAGAAGGCAACGGTTATTCAATGTCTATCCAATATGTGAAATTCAACTGCAATTGAGATATAGTTATGCAATATATATATATATATATATATATATATATTTGTTTGCCTCCATTTTCTTTCCTAATACTATAGAAATACATATTTGTACAGTGCAGGAAGAAGCTATCAGCAATTGTTTTGACTGAGATAAATGATAGGAAGGTCAATAAGGAGAGGAGAAAGACAGATTTCTTACAAGATCTGATAGACTCAGTGGACTCCAATGGTGATATATTGACCGAAGATGAAGTCTTGGACACAGCTACCTCTGTACTTTTGGCCGCATATGAGTCCACAGCCAGCTCCATGACATGGGCTCTCTATTACTTGTCCAAATACCCCACCGTCCTCCTTAAATTAAAGGTAGAGTATAGGCAATCTATCTTCACATCCTTAGAAGTAAAGGTGCAATGTATCAAGTAAATATTAGGTATCAGGACATTAGCAGTCATAAGTTTATTTAACAGACTCAATTAGAGGTAGAACACTCAAGAACAACTTGGAAAATGAGTTTACAGTAAAATCTAATATGCATGGAAATTACCCAAATAGAGAATTTGTATAATTGAAAAAGTCCTTATATCTTTTGAATTGGGACTGATAAAAAATTCTTTCAGGAGGAAAACAGTTCAATTTGTGAGAAGAAGGAAGAGGATAAGCTTCTGGTTTATGATGATGTGAATAGAATGACCTATACTCTTAAGGTTGTTTCTAACCTATTAATAACAAGCACTGCTAACCTTCACATTTATGAAGAATCATATAATGACTTATTAAATCCTTAGAGATGAAAATTTTCTTATCTAATCAGTTTCATTAAATTGATGTTTAGTTTAGACCTTTGTTTCTGTCAGTGAAGAAATGACATCATGAATATGAGGTCATGATTTTTACTTAATGTAGGTGGTTGATGAAGTTATCAGGCTAGCAAATGTGACAAGTATTATATTCAGAACCGTGAGAAGAGAAACAGAATTCAAAGGTAATTAACTTTCTTGCTTCCTAGTTCTTAGAATGATTTGCTGCAACATTGCTTATGTTTTCACTATTGTCAAAGTAAAATAAAGATTTTTTTTTTCATTTGTTTTATTTCGTTTTAGGCTACAAGTTTCCAAAAGGCTGGAAAGTAATAGTTTGGTTGCGTTCTCTCCATGTTGATCCTCAGTACTTCAAGGATCCTTTGGAGTTTAACCCTGACAGATGGGATGTAAGCTTTAAAATTATCAATAAAATTTTATTTTAATATTATTAATATTTAAATTAAAGGTTTTATTAATGTGTAACATGGTTGCATTTCAGGAATGTAAACCTAAACCAGGAGTGTATAGTGTGTTTGGTGGTGGTCCAAGACAGTGTCCTGGAAACAACCTTGCAAGACTTCAACTCGTGATGTTTTTGCATTATATATGCAATGACTATGAGTAAATTTCTCGTTCATATGATTTTTGTTTTTGACGTGCATATAAAGTTTCTATATATTAATATATAGATTTTATACATATATGTTTTCATATCAGGTGGGAACTTACGAATCCAGACGCAGGTGTAAAGTTTCTACCAAATCCAAGACCAGCAGACGGTGGAGAACTGAAATTTAGTCGAATCCGGAAAGAGAGCTAGGCTTAAGAAACATCCATAGTTTGCCCCCTCCTTGAAGAATCCAATTTGATATTACAGCTGATTTTCATTTCCAAAGAAAGGTTGATTTGTCTTGCAACGTTTTTTAAAATGTTCATGGTTTACAAAGTTAATTAGGCTCATGTAATTAGCCGGTTTGTTCTGTGTTTTGAATGGATTTTTTTTTTTTTTAATAAGAAAGGTCACATATCACTGATAATGCAAGTGGTATCATCAGATATTTTCAATGAACTTTTATTTAGACGATTTAATTTATATAATAAATATATTTTTAATTTGAAACTAATAAAATTAAAAAACAATTAAATTAGTAAAACAGTTAAAAGTAATAGATAATATGTTGCCAACAGGCAGTTGCCCTAGTGGCTAATATGGTGGTTGTTTCTTAAGTGGTCTTGTGTTCAAAACCCCTTGAGGGTGGTTGTTGATGTAATTTGTAAATGTTCTCCTCAAAAAAAAAAAAAATAGATAATATTTGGATATCAGTTTTGATAATTTAGATTCTTCAAATTTTAAGGAAGGAATTAGTTAAGCTAGTACACAATGGTTTAATTGTAGTAATACTATTGTGTGTCAATGATGGATGTGTGTAGGACCATTATTATTATTATTAATTTTATTTTTATTTTTTATTTTTTTGGTTAATCATGCTTATCAATAGGAAATTTAAAGGAGAAAACTATGCTTATATAGAATTTAACATACAACCACCGCACACCCACCTCCTCATAACCTTCCAAAGAAGAGCCAAATTCCTTCTATTTCCCTAGATTAAACCCTTAATTAAGGAAAATTGTTCCCCTGTATCGCCCCTTGATGTAATTTGTAAACGTTCTCCTAAAAAAAAATAGATAATATGTTGGATATTAGTTTTGATAATTTAGATTCTTCAATTTTTAAGGAAGGAATTAGTTAAGCTAGACATAATGGTTTAATTGTTGTAATACTATTGTGTGTCAACGATGGATGTAGGACCATTATTATTATTATTAATTTTAATTTTATTTTTATTTTTTATTTTTTTAGTTAATCATGCTTATCAATAGGAAATTTAAAGCAGAAAACTATGCTTATAGGGAATTTAACATACAGCCACCACACACCCACCACCTCATACACTTGACCTTCCAAAGAAAAGCCAAAGCCCTTTTGTTTCCCTAGACTAAAACCTTAATTAAGGAAAACTGTTCCCCTGTATCGCCTAGGGGCCAAGCCTTTCTATTCCACAGGATCTGTCCCATCCGAGTATACCCTTCAAGTTAACCAAGTTTTTTTTTTTAATCAACGCAGCCTTCTAAGTATTGATGGAACTTGCCAGCAATTGTAATTGTAATACTATTATTATTTATTTAAAGTAACTGTAATTGTAATATTTTTTATTTTTTAAACCCTAAGTTTGCTAGCCTCATGGCATCGAACTAGGGTAGTCAAGTGGCAGTCACTCAGCCACTAATCCCACTAACCCCTTCTAGGTATGCATCGGTTTGAACCTTGAACCTCCCCAAAGAAAGGCCAAAACCCTAACCGCTACATCATCCTGGGAATAATCTTATATAAGTAAATCACATTTAATGACTTGTTTTAAAATTATATAAAATAATAATTAAGGAAAACCATTCCCTCGTATCACCTAGTGGCCAAGACTTTCCCTTCCACATGCCCGTCCCGTCCCATCTGGTTATACCTCCAAGTTAGCTAGTTTTTTTTAATCAGTGTAACCTTCCAAGGATTGAGGGAACTTGCCAGTAAGTGATGCAGATCAAACCTTAATTAAAGTTCTACATGGAAAAAAATGGGTAGTATGTTTAATTAAATGATATTAACCACCCTTTGTTTTTAAAAAAAAAAAAAAGTAAGATTAAATCTTATCAAATGATATAAATATAACTTAATGCAATTGTAATTGTAATATTATTTATTTATATATATATATATATATATATATATATATATATATATATATATATATATATATATATATATTATATATTATATAAAATAAGTAGATTAAAGCAATTGTAATTGTAATATTTTCATTTTTTAAATCTTAAGTCCGCCCATCCAATTAGGGTAGTTAATCGGGCAGTCACAAACAAACCTTAACAACTACACCATCCTTACAAACAAACTTATATAAGTAAAATACATTTAATGACTTGTTTTAAAATTATATAAAATAATGTTAAACAATATAACAATAATAAAATCAATAAATAGTTTATTAATTAAATATTTAGATAGGGTATGGTTTAGGTTTAGCCATATCCTTAGGATTAGTAAGCCAAGATAGGAAAAACTGTAATTTATACTTTAAAATAATATAAGCCAATAAGTCTGCAAATATTTTTTGTGGAATTCTTTCCTAAGCCCATGGTACGACTTGTTTGTATATATCTCAAGCAAAAGCTAAAGCATGTTAGTCAAAATAAATCCAAAATTATGAACTCACATTGCTTCATTGGGGTACCAGTTGTTCATTGTTTTTCTTGATCCAGTCGCCACTCAGTGCTTTATTTTGGTGGGCTAATCATAGTCATTCACCCTCCTTTGATGGTGTAATCTAGACCACTTTTTCTCTAACCAATTGTCTCTCAGCATCGAGGAAGTAGCACTTGAATTTGGACTATTTGATGAGAATAAAAAATGCTCATTTTATATACACTTTTGAGGGACATCATTATTGGTTTAATTAGCATTAGAAATATATTTTTATATAACTTATGCATATAATTGATATAAAATCTAGTATTATGCTTGACTAGTATTTTTAGTGGAAACTATGTATAAATGTAGGTTTTACTACTAATATGGTGTTTTCCAGTCTACATCCCACTTGGAGCTAGAATTGTGCAAGAAGATGCCTTGATCCCATACATTTGGAGGTGCCTTGATGTACAAGTAGGCACCTTACTCTACAAGTAGGCACCTTACTCTACAGGTAGGTGCTTTACTCTACAAGAAGGCGTCTTACTCTACAGGTAGGTGCCTTACTCTACAGGTAGGCATCTTACTCTATAGGTAGGCACCTTACTCTATAGGTAGGTGCCTTACTCTACAAGAAGGCACCTTGATGCCATACATTGGAGGCACCTTGATCTGACCAAGTCAACAAGAAGGCACCTTGATTTGACCAAGTCAACAAGAAGGTGCCTTGATGAAGAAGTAGGTGCCTACTTGTGGTGCCTTGATGAAGAAGTAGGCACCTACTTGTGGCACCTTGATGAAGAGGTAGGTGCCTACTTGAGGTGCCTTGATGAAGAAGTAGGCACCTACTTGTGGTGCCTTGATGAAGAAGTAGGTGCCTACTTGTGGTGCCTTGATGAGGGAGTAGGTGCCTTGCTCCCACCTTGCTCCCGTTGAGAAGATGCACCAAGTCAACTTTGATCGGTTGACCAATGGGCTAAGGAGGTTGTTGCATGTGAAGACAAAGGAGAAATATTTTAATCATGCATTATTATTAAAATAGAATAAAACACTTATTATTAATCGATTGGTCGGTTGACCTTGTAAAGCTCTTAAAGCATTATTTTTAGGATGCATTAATTTAGGATTTGTTTGTTACGTACACCTAAGGATTATTATATTTATCCTTTTGGTGAATGAATATACTTTCAATAGCAGAATAATACCTATGTATGAACCGACTATAAATAATCACATTATGTGATTAAAAATAGATTGATTTGTTATTGTAACGAGATCTGTCTACACTTTATAAAAAGATGCAGGCCAAATGAATGAAATGATCAATTACACAATTGATTTTATTTTATTTTCTGTATAATTTCTTAAGAGTGCAAATACTCTTAGTTTCTTATAGCAATTGTTATGTGATTAATCAGGTGAACTATATACAAGACCGTTGTCCCACTCCTTGTAGTAGTCCTCCCCTATTTCATTTCTATTATTTGTTAGTAGATTAAATTTACTACTTTATTTTCTGCTTTATTTAATTTAGCTATGTGTTTCATTTTTTCCACACATTTAATTTCCTATACTTTTATTTTCAATATTTTTTCTAGCATTTTAATTTTCTACACTTTATTTTATTTGGTTTAGTTGAAATCAAATTGTATAAACATTTCCCATAAAATTAAATAGGTATAGAAGGATTCATTCCCTCACACTGCAGGCATATATTGTGCATGACACTTGTAAGTTTACAGCCTTACCGAATTGATAATTAATGGAAGAGAAATTATTGTTTTCTAAACATAATTTATGTTCACCACCGTTCACCCTTTTGTTGGTAGAGCAATCTGGGCCATTTTTTTCTAGCCAATTGCCATGAGGTACCATAGCCTTAGCACTCGAATCCTATGTCACCATGTAAAAAAATTATCCTTTAAAACTTTATGCGTGTATGACCAAGAGGATTGACTTTTAATAAAAATGGGGCATTAAGTGATGAGGGACTATAGACCTTAGGGAAATGTGATATTTCCTTCATGGGGGAGCACTTTTAAACCTTAGGGATTAACCATATTTTTCAAGTCAGACTTAATTCTAAAAATAGGTGAGATTAGGGGGTGAGTATGCATGTCCATGACCCTTCATGATTTTTAAATACCTAAGGTGTATGGCCATGGAGGAGGAACTTATGCAAGTGAATGATTTTATGAGGATAGACCCTTGGTATGGCAAAAAAAAATTATTTATGGACTAAGGTTTAGGGACCCTAAACTTAGGACCTAGGATGATCGATATGGGTGACCCTTAATATGGATAGTTTTTCAAATTAGACTGATGCTCCAAAAATATCAATGGTACAAGTAGTTTATCATTTTCTTTGAGTCAATCACCATTTAGCATCTGATTTTTGGCAGGCCAATCAGGACCATATGCCCTCCTTTGGCATTGTGATGTAGGTCATCAATTCCTAATCCAATCATCATCTAGTACCAAAATTTTGGCAACCAATTAGATATTTTCACCCATTTTTTACAGTGAATCAAAATTACCCATTTTAGCCTGATAAGACATTTGGAGGGAATTTTGATTTTTTCATGGAAAAAGGGGGGATGCATATAGACATGGGGTATTCTTAGAAAAATATTAATTTTTTTATGGGGATGGTGTTAGACTTTTCAATATTTATGGTTCCCTCATAGATATATGGACTTTGACCCTCCTAGATATAACCTTTGGAACTAAGGTATATGACCATAGTGTGGAAGAGGGGATAATTTTATGGACTTTGACTCTCCTAGATATAAAATCAATGGACTTTGGATTTAAAATCAACGAAAGTGGGGATGAGTATATGGACTTTAAACCTCCTAGATATAACCTTTGGAAATATGGTATATGACCATAGTGTGGAAAAATAATATTATTGTACCATCCTAGGAATTAATTTTCACTCGGGTCAAATACCTTCAAATATTTATCGTGGCACAACTCCTTTGTCTTATTCTTCCCTATAGTATTTTCCTTTAACCTATTGAATGATTAATTTTGCATCTCTTCTAGCATTGCTTGCCTATAATGTTTGAGCCTTGGATGCTTAGCCTAGTATTTTTCTTTAATCTACTGAATGATTAATTCTACATCTCCTTCTCCACTAATAGTCAAGTAGTTTATCCCTAACTCTTTGGCTTTTTTGAGTCCTAAAAGTAAAGTTTCATATTCAATCATATTATCTATGCATGTAAATTCAAGTTTGTAGGGAATACCTAAGTAGTTGCCCTTAATATATATCATATTTATTCTTTCACCAACCCTAGACTATGATTTAGCTCCATCAAAAGTCATTGTCCACATTTCAAAAACTAGAACCCTAGTAGATTATGCATCCACTCTTTATATTATTTTTAGATCCATATCTTTAGCATCAGGAACTTCCATTAGGAACAGAGTATGCCAAAATAAGTACACTCCCAATTCTTTCCTTTCAACAGAGTTAACCAAATTAATCATAGTATCATCTGATTTTCTCAATTCTATTGAATACTTATTAAATGGTTCTAATCTAAGAGTAGCATTTTTTTTCTTGATAATGGGATGGTAGAAAATAACCAATCTAGTTGGATAGAACCACCCAACTATTCAGCCCAATATCTACTTAAAAGTAAATAGAAGGGGTCTACATCCATAACTGCTACATTCATCACTATACCTTTCTTTGGATATTTGATCTAAAAATACCAATAAACTAGTATAATTCCTACACATGATATTTGTCTATTGTCCATTACTAAAATAGGAGAGTCTCTTGTGCAAATAAGTCCTAGTTGATTTGTTATCTACTTAGGCATAATATTGTGTAAAGCACCACTATCAAGCATACAATTGTGAATTACATATTGATCTCCTAATTCTAATTTGTACTTGATGGACACATAAAAGGGTCTAACTAAAGAGGGAGTTCTTGTCTCATGATTTTTTGGTCTAGTAGCATTACATGATTTTTGTTTTCTGTTCTATCAACCCAAAAGCTTTGTAGACCTGATATCTATATTTTGGGACTATCATTAATTCACCAAAGGTTATGTTGATCTTTTTTCTGGTTATCTCTGAACCTACATCCAATTCAATTTTCTTGACATCTAATATCTTTATATAGTTCTCTTTTTGTAGTTCTTCACTCACTTCAACTATTTCAGGAATGAATTTTTTATTTATTTATTTTTTGCATAGATGGATGCATTAAAAGCGAGTTTTGAAAGGTCCCCAAAACCTTAATACAAAGTGATTACAAAAATCATCAAGTCTGAATACCAAAAGAGAAGGTCAGGGTAAGCCACAAGGGTGGTCTCGAACCTGAACAAGAAAAATATAGGGAATAGGAATAAGGTCTCGATGGAATAATCTCAAAATCCAATAAATTAAAATAAACTCATATTCCCACCTAAAAACTGTTTTGGCAAAACCATGAGAGCAAAAAACCCAATGATTGCCAAAGCAAAAATTCAAAATTAAAATTTAAACTTACAATCCTACCGAGGCCATCCCGATGAGGCCAACCCACCCAGAAAGTTCTGGGAAACCAAAAACCAACAAAAGGAGCAGCAAAAAAACCAAAAATGAACAACCCATCTAAGGAAGCCCATGAAAAGCAACAGGAACAAATAAATCCCATCACGAATTAACCATTAGGCAGTAGCTACAGTATAGGAGGATCTCATCCAGGAAGGGATAGGATCATCACATTCTGATACAATAAGAGAATCCTATCAGAATGCACAAGAAAACCATACTGGTCTAGAAAATAAATCTCATTTAGAAAGGTATGGAAAATCCAAAGACCTATCCCACAAACAGTTGAAATAAAAATAAGAACTAGAAAGAGGATCAACATATAACAAATATCTCAGTAAGCCACAAGATCTCTCTATGAAGGAGACTAAGAATGTAGGCTAAAAATGAAGGGTCTAGAGACCCCACCCACAAGGATGACCCATGAATGGAGCAAAATTGAACACAGGGATTGTCAATCATGGCTTGACAACTGTAGCAAATGATGAAGCATGAGGTCCCATCCCAAGACCTTTAAAACTATAAAACCAAACCATCAAAGATGACCACCTGAATTATAAAAGCACACAGTCTTGTCAGTCTACAAAGGGAAGAAAAAATGGAATCCAGAGCCACAATTACATGAAAAAGCATAGGGTCCCAACCCAAGATCAAAAATATAGATTTTAGCAAGAGCTCTACCATAACACCCAAAGGTAGAAAAACACTAGAAAACCTAATCTAGATCAAAAAAGGATGACCATTTGCAAAAATTGAGCATAGGCCCCCCTGAAGCCACAAAAAATGTAGATAGTGATCTTGAGCAACAAGAACATAAAATGCCAAACTCTCTTTTGGAAGCCGCAACCCTCCAACTGGGTAAGCCAAAAATCAACCAAAACCAAGGCACTTGGGACAGGGTCTCTAGGACAATCTGATCAGTTGTGTCAAGCACAAGAAACAAGCCTAGAAGATCCAGTGGATCCCATAGGCCTAGAAATATGTAGGCCAAGAGAAAGGAAGCAGGCAAATGGTACGAGGCCAACTCGGTGGATCCATCCTGCCGAAGCCATCCCACTCCCTAGTCTATTAGGATTTGGTTGTGGACTTTTTTATTTTTTTGATGATTTTTTTATTTGTTTGATAATATTTATAGGCAAATTTATTTGGGCCTATCTACGCTTTATTCTCACTAATAGATACCTTTTCTGCATTTCTTGGCACTATTCTATTTCTCATATTTATAGCATGAATTCTTTCTAATTCCTCTATATCTTTTGTTGTTAGGATCGATTTTTCTTGCTTCATTTTGTCATATCTATAATCTTATGACTTTTGCATAATCTTTACATTATCAACAACTAGAATTTTAGGATGATGATTTGCAGTATATAAATCTATATTTTTCTCAAATAATGTTTCTCTAGATTCATTTTCTTGAGTCCAACAAACATTTATTCTTATATATTTTTTAGATTCATCATCAAGATTGATATTATTATGCATACTTAAGTAAATTCCACAGTCAATTGAATTATGTGGAGCATCACAAGTAGAGTAGTAAAACAAAATATCTACTATTATATTAATAGAATGAATGGTATCTAGTACAACATCTACATCTTTCTCAATTTCTCTCTTTTTCTAGCCATTTTTAGTGTTCCTGTTTCTATTACCTTCATCTAAGTTGTGGTTATTATTCCAACCCCTATTGAAATTCCTTCTAAATAGAGTTTTGCTATCTACATGTTTTTTTTCACCTTGAGAGTGTGAAGATTCTGCATTATTCTCTTTTCCCCTTTTTATTCTTGCTAATCTATTATTCATTGTATTAAACATCTCAGTCATCTAATTTACTAGTTTTTCCATTGGATCCATCTCTATTTTCTTCAATAGATTGTATCCTATCTTCTTGGGTTTCTTATTTGGATGGTTTGAATCTAAGGAATATAGCTTCATTTACCATTGTCAATCATATTTGTTTCAATCTCCATTGCTTTTTCCATGCATACATCAATAGTAGTGAATTCTTCTTGTTTTAACTCATAGTTAAATTCTCCTCGAAATATATTCTTATAAAAGCATATAGACTGAACATCGTTGGGTCTTAACCCAACAAGGATTTTATTTCTAATATTGATAAATATTTCGTTAAAATCACTAACTGATTCATTTTCTTTCTTTTTCATTGTAGCTAATTAAGTTAACATTGACTGTTCATTTTCCTTTCACCATATTTCTTAAGAAATATTTCTTGTATTTCTTGGTGCCAGCTATAATACTATTGAAACATTCTCTAACATATTTTTCCAGTGTTTTTAAGAATAGTTTGAGGACTACATCCTCTTCATTCACTTCCAGATTATCCATAGCATATAAGAAATCTCTAGTATGGTCTTCCCAACATACAACATTATTTTATTGCAATTTGGGTAGATACTTATGGGCTTTTGTAGGCAGAGGATGTAATATGGGAGGTAAGACAAAATGAAGGTATCTATTATCTCTCCGTTGATGTAAATCGGATTTATGTGTTGGCCATGTTTACTACTAGGGTAGTTTTAAAAAGAATAATTAAAATAATAACAAGGGGAGTAATAGTAAAATTATTATCTATGAGAGTAGAATTGAAATTTTATCTAGAAGCGAGACTTTTAGATGAGGGATTGGAAGTACAATTTCAAAAAAATACCTCTAGGTTTAAAAATTTTGGCAGCATTTCTCGAGCATTTTTTCTTGTTGATGCCAGATCAATCTACTCATTTCTTAAATTTCTTGATTTCTTGATTTCTAGGTATCAACCAGTTAGAGTTTCTAGCACTATACATGTAGAAAGAACAAGATGTTCTATCAATATTTATTGAACTTTATACTCTCAGCCTCACAAGATGTTATACACTCAAGGAATTCTAGGATACATGATAAAAAGAAAGCTTATAAACCAACATAATCAATGATCGTTTTATTTTTAAAAAAAATAAGCATGAGAAAACAAGACTCAAAACATTTTAAAATTAAAAATGATTTTGGTCCCTGGCATGAAAATCTATGGCATTACAACTAAAAGGTTTTGAAAATTCTGAAGAGAAATAAACTCTCATAAAATAATTTACTGATAAAACATAAGTTCATTCCTTGACAATGATATCATAATCTATTGGAGAAATATCTTGTATCCTTAAGAATGTTTCACGCTACAAGAATTTCTTATTCCAATCAGTATTGTAGACTCTGGTGGATCTACCTCTTTGATTTGGAAAAATACTATCACACTGACTCTAAACAGGCTAAATTGACTTAGGATACCCCTAAAATTAACTTATAGTATTTCTTTATATGTTCATGTTCATCTAGATTAAAAAATAATAAAAAATGTTGTTCTTTGACCAAGATTTACATAACTCTTAAATGTGCTTTATATCATATCGATGCCTTAGTTATTGCCCATTATAGCAATATTTAATACACATTAATGCATTTAGAGATAAAGAGAAAGAAAATGTTTAGTCAATTATGTTCGTTCAAATAATATAACAATCATAATTGATTACCAATGAAAGAAAGCATCTATTACATATTCAAATAATGTAACATGTAAAAGAGACAAACACACAAAACTGAACACAATGAATTGATAAGGGAGGAAGCTCAAAATTGTGTTAATATCAATGATTTTTACAATGAGAATTGACTTGAATTGTCATTAAGATCTTTTTAGATTAATACAATAAGAATATTTGTTCAAATAATGTAGCAAGAATCTTTCACCCTTCTGTTCCAATTTGATAATAGTAAGGCCTTCATACCTACGACTCAGTTGCTGGAAATGATCTCAATTATTGAATACTTTCTAATCAATACCTTCACAAAAATGGGAGGAATAAGAGATAAAAAAGAAGAAAAACACAAAATGGAATACAATGACAGGGGCTATGCAAAAAGCTTGATTTTTTTTCTAGTTGTAGTAGTCCTTCCTATAGCTTCAAGGATTTTTATTCTATTATAACCAACCTCATATTAGCCTTCCACTTGTCATCATTATATTCCCTTGATTGGTTGAGTATGATAGAACAAAAAAATAGTTGTCTTTATGTGTTTTATAAAGAAAATTGGTAATTGGCTGTAACCAAAATACTTGAACACTTGCAATATAAAATCACACAGACACAAAGAGATTGCCCAAAATGATAAAATCCTTTATATATTGACTCTTGTGATACAGATTTACAAGATTTCAGATTTTACCCCAAGTAGCTTGGGTGCAATATTACAATATTTGCCTCAATATGATACAAATTTATTCCACAATGTACAATGTTCTCCTCGTATCTAGTCACAACTTCAAAAGGTGAGCGGGCTTTGGTATCCAGCAAGGGACCACTCTAGCTTCAATAGCTTGCCCAAGATATTTGTTACCTGCACACATGTAAACCAGCAAAGGTGATTAGTAGCACCTGTATATTCAAGCAATAAATCCAATGCTACACATAAACCCTACACTGATGTGGATGGAAAGCAAATAGCAGAAAAAAATTAATAAATAAAGCCTTGCTTGATACTAAAATTACTAATCTTTGTTTATGAATTCCATTTTTTCTCTCGAGACTGTGGAATCGGGAAAATGCGATTATGGGCTGGAAATCGTAGACCTACGATTGTGAAACTATAGATGCACATTTTTTACTGTGAAATAACGGACGAGTGGTTTCAGCTGAAGAACAGATTGCCTCGGGATTCAAACCAAAAGTACAGAATTGGGCTCACGCTCACAATTTCTTGTTGGATCTAGGTTGATTTTGGTAGCCTATCGGTATGCAAGTTCAGCTCATTTTTCTTTGTGGACTAATGGTGCCTTTATAGTCCTCTTGGTGTTTTGAGTGGGAATAGGGGGTGGCAAGCTTGATTTTCCAAGTGGCAAATCTAGGCTACCAGATGGAAGGAGCAGTTGTGATGGGTCACCCAGTGTGCCTCAGTTAACTGGGGTGATGTGGCTTCAAGTGGAGTGGGATATGGGATGTTATTTTATGTGAAGGGACAAGGGTACCACAACAAATGAGTTGTGGCATGGGTGTTGGGAATTTTCCCCATGTGCAAGGACAAGGGGGGCGGGAGTTATCTCATGTGTTATGTTTATCTGCATGTTTATTTTTAATGTTTTTTTATCGCTTATTGATGTAATCTTAATGTTTTTATTTTTGTGCTATGTTAATGAATGCAAACTAATATGTAATATGCATTTTAATTTTTTGTTTATGAAACTATATGATGGCATGCATTATGTTCAGAGTAGTTGACCATTACTTGTTCATTGTTGCAATTGGGGGTATCCAATCTTGGTGACTTTTTGTGGGTGATGTATGGTGGATATGTATGTGATAATGGATGAATATGTTGATGGTGATATGGAAGATGGTATGGTGTTTGATATTTAATAGTGGAGGATTTTCAAAGACTCAAACACTCTAGTAATGTAGACCATTTTCTTGACCATTGTCTAACTTTCTTTAGGACCAAGGTGTGTGCAAGTGGAGTTTATTTACTAAAATTTGATTTGGCGATGACCCTAAGCAATCAAGAACCAATGCATGTGATTGTGAAGTTAATTGACCCATCATGAGTAAATTGGATGGTACCTGTTATGGGTTTACCTATTAGCTATCTTACCCGTATGTGCGGTCAGAGGTCTCTCTCTTAGTAGAGAGACATGTCGCCCTGCATGAGTTTACTCCACTGCCATTCAAGTGTCTATAGCCCCGATGGAGGTTCACTCCATAGTCCAATGATCTGATATTTAAGCTTTTGGGATGACTACATAACTTTCTAAGGGGAATGTAGTACGATCCTTTCAGCCTTAGGGATCTGTGGTGTGTGTTTGGAATTAATTTTGTATAGATTTTTGGGAATCGGGTTCTCAACCGAAGTGTGATGAGAATGTGATCCTATCCTTACTACTCTACATTTTTTTTAATATTTGGAGCATTATTATGATAGTGGTGAAAACCACTAGTTTTTATTTTGGACTATGTTGTGTGATAGGGTAAGCAAGGAGTTTTACTTTTTCACTTCAAGGTGTACCCAAGTTGGCATTATTATTTTTTTTAACTCACAATGCTTTTAATATTTGTAAAAGTGTATTTGGTTCAATATTATTTTGGGGTCAATCTACCATACTGAAGACTTTCTTAATGTGAAAACATTGCTTTGGTCCTAAAGAAAGTTAGACATTTTATTAAAATTTGGTTTTTCTCTTTACTAGAGATGGTTGAGTGACTGAAATTTTTTTATTTCAGATGTAAGCAAAGCATGTCAGGTATAACTTTTGTTGAATTTCAAAAATCCTTAGGTGGGCACCCCCCATTCTTAGAAATTGTTTTATTTGGTTGTATCATCACCACTACAAAATATTACTAAACATGGGATGGGATGGATGCAATTATATGTATATATATATATATATATATATATATATATATATATATATATAATTAGTATAATGTTGCTACATGCTTGTGATATGCTTATGTAATGCAAAAATTGAATATTTTTTTTTTTTTTTTTTGATATGAATATTTTTATGTAATATGCAAATGCAATATGCGAAATGTTAGTAAAGATATTTCTATTTACAATGTAAAATGTATGCAATGTAGAAATATAGATTATTTTTTTAGCCATGTACATATATATACATATATTACAAGTCGATTTATGCATAAAATGTCTTTAGGTGCATTATGTTTAGTGGCTCTAGCTCCAACTTTCCTTCTAATTTGGCAAGTCTATACGTTCCTCATCCCAAATTTTGCTTTACAATATATGGGCCTAACCAATTAGCCATAAATTTATCTCTCAAGTGTGGCAATGCATTGGTATTTTGTTGATTTTCTTTGAGAACTAGGTCCCCTACTTGAAATTCGCGAGGATGGACTTTTGCATTGTAAGTACCTTTGATTTTGTCTTGATATACTCACAAATTCTCTAGAGCATTGATGCATTTTTCATCAATAAGTGTCAATTGGTCAAGACATGCTTGTCTTTTAGTGTCATCATCCATGAATTCCTATAATGCAATTCTCAAGGAGGGTATCTCGAGCTCGAAAGGTAATATAGCTTCAACATCGTAAACCAATGAAAATGGTGTTGCTCCTATTGGCGTTATGATGCTTGTTCTGTAAGCCCATAGTGCCAAAGGAATTTGAGTATGCCAATCTCGATGATTTTCTTTGACCAGTTTCTTGAGAATGGATACCATTGTTTTGTTGGTTGCTTCATCTTACCCATTTGCTTGTGGGTAATAAGGTGTTGAGAAACTGTGTTGAATTTTGAATTTGTTGCAAAAGGCTCTAACATCCTTATTCTTAAATGACTTCCCATTATCAAAAATTATTTTTGAGGGTATTCCAAAATGATAGATAATATGCTGAAGTATAAACTCCGCTATTCGAGGTCCAGTCGTAGTGGTCATTGGAATTGCTTCCACCCATTTTGTGAAGTATTCCATAGCAGTTATGATGAATTTATGTTTTCCTAATGAAGCAGGTGATATTTTACCAATCAAATCGAGGCCCCATTATGAAAATGGCCAAAGAATTTGAATGGGTTGTAAAGCATGTGATGGTACATGAGTCAAATTTGCATGGTGTTGGCACTTTTGGCACTTTTTGACATATTTACAATAGTCATTTTCCATGGTCGACCAATAGTATCCCATGCATAGTATTCTCTTTGCAATGGCCATTCCACTAAAGTGGCCACCACAAGTACCATCGTGTGCTTCTGATATAGCTCTTTCTAATTCAATTGGATCTAAACATCATAATAATATTCCATCATAACCACATTTATATAACACATCCCCCAGTAGAGTAAAACGAATTACTTTTTATTTGAATGTTCTTTTTGCAGTTCATGTCATATCTATTGGGAGTGTTCCAAACTTGAGAAAGTCTCTTATCTCATCAAGGTAAGAATTGTAAGGCTCGGCATGTATCAAACAAATATTCTTCTCACCTATAGGTTCTAATTTTTGAATTGATGATTTTGACACTGTTGTTATGATTAGCGGTTGTACTTCTCCATGCTCATTCTTAGGGATGAGATATCCCAAAGAAGCCATTGCATCCACAAATATGTTTTTCAAACGGGGGAGGTTACTAATTTCATACCAATCAAAATTTTGTAGCAACTTTGTTGCCACTTCATGATATTGCTTTAAAATTGATTCCTTACATTGGTATTCTCCTTTTACTTGATAGAAAACTAGTTGAGAATCACCAAAAATACTGTCTTTTTATTCCCATTTCTATAGTTTATTGAAGGCCTAATATTAGGTCTTCATACTCTGCATTATTTTTAGTGCATGTGAAGTCGAGTTTGAATGATAAAGGAATTGGTATCCCTTCAGGTGTATAAAACATGACTCCCGCACCTTGTCCTTTCTCACACTTAGACCCATAAAATAGCATTATCATATCTGCTTCATCCTCAGAAGAAACTAACTCTTTTTGTTCTGTGACAAAGAATATTGAATCATCTGGAAGCTCAATGATTAGTGGTTTGTCATTATGTACCAAAGCTTCAGCTAGTTGATCAGCTATCACCTAGCCTTTTATGGATTTTTGACTTACGAATTCGATATCGAATTCAGTTAGAAGAATTATCCATTTAGTAGTACGGGTGTTGTATGTGCAAGTCATCATGTATCGCAAAGGATTTTCTCTAGATATTACATAGGTAGTGTTGCTTAGCACATAATATCTAAGTTTCTTAGTGGTGAAAACCACTGCTAATCATAACTTTTCGACATAAGCATATCTTGTTTCGTAACTTACCAATGTTCGACTAATATAGTAAATTGCTTACTCTTTATGATTTTTGTTCTTTTGTGTAAGCATTGTACCTAGTGTAAAATATGTTGCAGAAATGTATAGGTAAAAAGGGACTTATGTTCCAGGCGATGTAAGAACTGGTGGTGAAGCCAGATACTTCTTTATGTCATCAAATACCTCTTGACATTCAATTGTCCAAGAAAATATCACCCCATTTTGTAATAGGCGATTGAAAGGCCTACATTTATTTGAGAGTTGTGCGATGAATCATTGGATAGATTGAATATTTCCTTGTAAACTATGCAACTCTTTCAAGTTCTTGGGAGGTGGCATTTCTAATATAGATTTTACCTTACTAGGATCTACTTCAATACCTCACTTGGAGAAAATGAATCCTAGAAGCTTTCCTGATGTGACACCAAATACACACTTCTTAAGATTTAACCTTACTTTGTGTTCTATCAATCGATCGAACACTTTTTCTAATACTTCGATGTGCTCAAGATGCATTTTTGATTTAGCAATCAAGTCATCTACATAATCCTAGATGATCTTATGCATATAATCATGAAATATGTATGTCATAGCTCATTGATATGTAGCTCCTACATTCTTGAGTCCAAAAGGCATCACTTTGTTACAGAATGTCCCCCAGGGTGTTGTAAATGTTTTCTTGTGTTGATCTTCAGGATTAATTCGAATTTGGTTGTATCCTGAGAAACCATCCATTAAGAAAAGCATTTCATGACCAGCATAGGATTCTACTAGTTGATCTATATTGGGCAAAGGAAAATCATCTTTGGGATACGCTTTGTTTAAGTCTCAAAAATCAGTGCACACATGTATCCCTCCATTCGGTTTACGAACGGGTACCATATTTGAGAGTCATTTTGGGTATTTTATTGATGGATTAAGTGGTTTGTGTTGTGAATATGAATGGTTTTTGTGCATCTCTAAGTATTCCAGATGTATTTGGTGGTTGGTTGGCAGGATGGTTAGGTGTGATTGGAAAATGATATGTAGTGTTCGAAGGCTGAATTAAGCTGACGCTTCTGGATGCAAAAGTTGGGTCAACTATATGCAATTCCTCTTGGATGGGTGCTTTTGATAAGGTGTTACCAGGTGGAATGGTTTTGATGATGAGTGGTTGGATGTGGTACTATGAAGTACACATCAACAAAAATCATATGGATTATGAAGTGGGGTGAGCAAATCAACAGAAATCATGTTGACTTGATGGAAATGAGGTGGCTACGATTTGAGAGGTGATGACTCATTCTCTCTAGGTTGCAACTGTCCTAATGTTTGTGATTGGTGATGCTCCATGCAATGCCAATGTGATGGAGGAGGCTCTGGTTTAGGACTCTCACATTCTTTTCTTAGCTGAAATAGAGTGTTGTATATTGGGAATTTCTTTTGGTACCAGTCATCTCTCTGAATAGATTTTGCATATATTACCTCCTCTTGAGGTTCTTCTGCCTCCTGATTATGCTGTTCATGATGCACCTCTGCTTGGAGTATTCTTCTAGCTTACATTTCACGCTCATGATTCAAAAATATCATTTTTGCCTCATCTTCATAATCATCATCGCTTATCCAGAAACCGTTAGCATTTGTATGAGGTCCCAAAACGAGTTGTGTGTAATCTAGCCTAAGGTTGGCCATTCTTGTTGGATCTTCGTATCCTGGTTCTTACTGTAAGGCTTGTTCTGAGAAGGTTTCAAACACATGAGGGTAAAAATTGTAGATTAGGTATTCACCATTTATATCATCATCTTCATCATTAGGTTCATCCTCTTTGTCACTTTCTCCTTCTCCTTCTTTGCACTCAATGTCTAGTTCTTGGAATGCTTGACTTAGCGAAGAGCTTGCGATGGAAGTTCTGTAACCTAGACCTGAGCAATAATTTGGCTTTCTATATTCTGGTACAATTATGTGGTGAGGACCTTTTTCATGTCTTCCAAGTCCATATCCTTGCCAATTAACCCTTTGAAAATATCTCACTGGGAATGATGGGTTAGATAAATAATCAATGTTCTCATTAAACTCTTTTACATGGTCCTCCTCTGGAGGAGATGGACCAGATGAAGAATCAACTCCCCCATATATGAAATTTATTGCATTTGATGGTGAACCCATTTTGTATATCTCACCTATGGCTAAAGATGGGTCCCGAGGGTGACCATAATCTCTTACTGACTCAATAGGTGGTGTAATTGTGACACTTTCAATAATATACTTGCCAATACCAGGATTGGTAAGATGTACTACAACTCGAGAAGGTTGGGAGGTTGATAGTTCAATGGATGAAGAGGGTTCTTCTAATCTTGGTTGCGGCTCTAATGGTGGTGGTGGATTTTATCTAATAGGTGGCCCTATTTGCGAGACTACGGGTTGTGATAATTGTGTTTTATTGATGGATGAAGTGGTTTGTGCTGTGAATATGAATGGTTTTTGTGCATCTAGAAGTGCACCAGATGGAGTTGGTGGTTGGTTGGCAGGATGGTTAGGTGTGATTGGAAAATGATATGCAGTGTTCGAAGGCTGAATTGAGCTGACACTTTTGGATGCAAAATTTGGGTCAACTATATGCAATTCCTCTTGAATGGGTGTTTTTGATGAGGTGTTACTAGGTGGAATGGTTCTGATGGTGAGTGGTTGGATCATTAGGTGTGTTGATGGAAGCAAGGGCTCATACGGGTTTGATATTAAGTTGCAATACTTGAAATATTCTGTGTTAGCTGGTATACAATGTACTTTACATTCATGTACATATTTTAAGTATTGATGTAATATTGAAGGTACACATTTCATTTCCCTAATCCAAGGGCATCCAAGAAGTATATTATATTGCATTTCTCCTTCCAAGATATGGAAGAGAACATGTATTGTTTTCACCCCCACAGTGACGGGAAGAACAACATTTCCTACAGTTGAGCATAAAGCGTCATTAAAATCCCTAAGGATAAGGTGGATGTGGTGATGTGTGATGATGGGATGCTAATTCTTTTTATTGTAGGTGTGGTGATGAGGTTGATGGATGAATCGGTATCAATGAGAACTCTCTTGAATGGCTTCCTATCAATGTGAGCTACTATGTGCAATGGTGGATAGGGTAAATCTGCCGAAATTTGCTTTTCCTCAAAGTCATAAAATACTATCGAGGGTTCCATGCACTTTTGCACACTCCCCACAAAGGAATTGAATGCATTGGGGTCCTCCGATTGTACTTGGATAGAATTTAAAATTTCCATCAATGCTTCCTTATGAGGTGTTGATTGTTGTATCAGCTCATAAATTGACAACTTTGCTAAAGCCATTTTTAAACTTTGTGTCAACCGGATATTTAATGTGACAACTGGGCAATTGTGCAAAGATGGTGGTGGGATGTTTGGTCCAAGTTGTATGGGCACATTTGTTGGTTGTGTTGCTGGAGCTTGAGTTGTGCGATTAGCTTACCTTTGTCCACGGGTAACTATATTGATAGCTCCTACAAAACCTTGCGATAGTTAAGACACATAATTAATCTGATTGGGAGGAACTTTAGAAGTTTATGCTCCCATAAGTTGTTGATTTGCCTCTCGATGTGGCAAAGGTGTCTGATAGATGCTAAGGTTTTGGTTGTTTTGCACTAGTGGGTTGTCAACTTTGATTGTACCTTCTTCCAATAAATCTTGCACAATTCCTTTGAAACCATGACAACCTTCAATATCATGTCCTCTTTTTCTATGATAGATGCAAAATAGGTGTTCTTTGTAACCTTTTGTCTTTGGTTTATTAGGATCTTTAGGTTTCATTTCTGGCAATGTAAAGAGTTTTTCCGCATACAACTTTTGGAAGACTAATGAATATGGCTCTTGTACTGGTGTTTAATTTCTTTTTGTCTTAAATGATGTTGTTGCCTTTCTGTCGGTTGTGTTTGATTTTGTTTCTGTTGTGGTGTGGAACCGCTTGATGATTCAATTGTTGCGGTTGTTGTTGTTGTTGTTGGGGTTGTTGGATTTGTGCTTGGGCTAGTTGATTTAACTGTGGTTGGCCCAAAAATATCTGGTTAACTTGTGTGGTCTTGGACTGACCATGGTTATTCCCCTTTTGATTCTTATTGTGCCACTCTTTATTTTTAGGCTTTATCTCACCTTCTTGAATTTTGATATCTTCTATCAGTTTTTCTTGGGAGAGTGCCTCATTTAATGTTCTATACTATTGTAGCTATAGTAATGAAGATATTTTCTAGCACAACTATTCATGAACATTCGTATTATCTCTGACATAGGGAGGGAGAATGGTAGCTTGATCATGATTGACCTCCATCGATTACCAAAGTCATAGACTAATTCATCGTCATATTATTTTAGATAAATCAAATCAATCGATGTGGTTTGTTTTCTAACATTTAGGGTGAATATTTCCAAGAATTGGTCTGCTAGTTGTTCAAATGTAAAAACACTTTGATGTGGTAGGTGGTTGTACCAATCTTAGGCTTCTCCCCCTAATGTCTGAGGAAAGGTATGTAAAGAGATCATTTATCTTCTGAAGCATGCATTTACAAATCTAGTTATATGTTCATGGGGCTCCTCTTCACCCTTAAATTCAAGATTAGGTATTTGAAAATATGTTGGATATGGCGGCTCAGGCATCGAAGCATGAATAGGATGATTGAGTATTTGCCTTAAAGTTAGCTTTTGGTATTGCAAACCTAGAGTTTACATGGCAAGACTATCAATATGACTCTGTAAAAACTAGTATCTAGGGTCATCCATAGGATTGACACTTGAATGTACTTAATGTTGTTGGTAATGGGGTGGATTGTATGTAGGCTACGGGTGATAAGGTATGGTTGGCTGAAATGTGTTATGGTAAGGATGTTGATGGAGGTTATGATATGGATGGGGTGATGGAGGTATGATGGTATGCTAACCTACTGTATTAGCATATGGATGTGGAGGTTGATTATGAACCATAGTGGTGGATGGGGGGCACATTACCCAAGATAGATCTTGGATGAAGACATTTTTTTGGTGAGATGTAGGTGGGAAGTTGTGCTCAATCCCTTGCAAATGTTGTTTGGGGTCAGGATTTATGCTACGATTAGTGTTATCTAAAATCATTTGCTACAGTTGTATGAAATCTATTGCATAGCAATTGCATTTGAAGTAGGGACCACCACATGTGATGTAGTAGGTTGGGTTGGTTGTGGAACAACCATGGTAGTGGAAGTGAGTGGGGGGTAAGTAGCAAAGGGTATTGCCATTGACTTTGGTATGGTATGAGATGTAGAACCTATGAGGGTAATGGGTGGAGTGGATGTTGGGGCTTGTAAAACAACAAGAATTATTTCATACAAGGGATTAGTGGAAATGGTTAGTTGTTGAGGTAATGTGTGGGGTGGTTGGTTGGATGATGATGGTTTGTTAGCCAGTGCTACAACAACCAACTCAAAAATAGTATTTGTAAAAACTTGTTTCGACTACTATGGGTAAGTATATGCGGGCTCTTGTTGTAATGATGGTACAACATAGGATGGGATGGAGAGTGGTGGTAATGATGGGAATACCATTCTAGCTGCATTCAAGTACATTCTAATAGTATCCATGTCTAACATGGTGACATGACTATCTACCACTACAGGAGGTTCACTCCTAGGTCTCTCAAGTTTGGTTGTGTGAGTAGCCCTATGCATAATGTTTATGTTCATATTAGGGGCATTACTAGAAGACCCTACATTAAGACTTTGGGACATAGAAATAGGTATGCCTACTTATCCTACCACCGAAGTGTGAGGGACATTGCCAGACTGAGATGCCATGGGGGAAGACTACTGACTTTGGTTTGACACTAGTTTCTTAGCTTGACTATGAGTCACTACCATATGCTACTATGTGTTACAATGCCAAGTGCGACTATCTATGTAAATAAAATGATAGTACGATGCAATACAACACGCAAAGCAAACAAACACAAAAAGTTTTTGGTGCTAGATTTTTGTTAGTTTTTTTAAATTGTTTTTAAAATGAAAATACGTGTGGTCAATGTTTTGCCCTATATGAATCTAGTATTTCACCTGTATACTCGCAGCTCGACAACCTAGCTATGAACTCTAGGTCACGTAAATACCATGTATGTGGCAATGAAATCCACACTTGGACAAGGAGCACAAGTCCTACCAGTCCTCACCCAGTATCACTTGGTCAGCGTCATACTCTCTGAAGAGAAATATATGTAGATTTTCCAAGCTACGATGGTTCTTGGATCCGGGATTGGACAAAATCAAGGTATAATGTTGGTGGTTTGGTGATGAAATCCAAACCCGACGGTGATGAAATCCAATAATTTTCCAATGTTTATGTGAGTGTGTTGTGGTTTTTGTTTGATTATGGTGATATGCAATATTACCATACGATTTCATTTCAATGCCTAGATGTAGGAAAATAGAAAACAAAAAATTGATAGATAGTCAATCAAGGGCAAAAGTGCCAACTTTGGTTCTAATCCAATAAAATTTTGTTTAATAGGGCTAACCGTGGGTTCGTGGTTAGTTCTAGTAAACTATGGATGCATGGTTTGCCAACTGCACATCTTCATTTGGGATATCCCAATCGTGGATGTGTAGGTCCTTTCTGTCAATAGAAATAGATCAGGTTTTTACAGACTCGAACCTAAAAATAACCAAGCTATTTCTAACCTGGAAGATGCAAATATGATCTGTTTGTTATTTATGTGGATGCAGATTTACTTTTTTTCAATATGAATCCTATCTTGAGACCTATATGCAAACAAATAGCAAATAATACTAACTTTCTAATTTACCCTAATTATAATTCTAATAATAGGATTCAGGTAAAATTACTAAGCAAAAATTAGAAGGTACAGACCTATGATCCTATCATTGCTCCTTCCAGATGTCAACCGTCGGCCTGTGTTTCTATAAATAAGAACCACGTGTTTGTGTTTTAGAAGGTCCAACCACACATCTACATTTACTTAGAACGTAAATTGTGTGTCTGCGTTTCCTCAGAATAAAAATCATGAAACTGTGTTTTCTCAAGATAGAAACCATGTTTTCATGTTTCCATAGTAAACAGTTTGATCACAGGGTTTTCCAAATTTATCGATCCAAAGTTGAATCTACACATGCTTCAAATTCTTGAAACCTGTAGGTGAAAACAAAGATCAGTAAATAAAATAAAAAGTAAGACCAACAAAATGGAACCCTTTGGGGGTCCCACATTGATCATCATTTTTGTAACCAAAATACTTGAACACTTGCAATATAAAATCACACAGACACAAAGAAATTGCCCAAAATTATAAAATCCTTTATATATTGACTCTTGTGATGTAGATTTACAAGATTTCAGATTTTACCCCAAGTAGCTTGGATGCAATATTACAATCTTTGCCTCAATATGATATAAATTTCTTCTGCAATGTACAATGTTCTCCTCATATCTAGTCATAGCTTCAAAAGGTGAGCAGACTTCGGTATCCAACAAGGGACCACTCTAGCTTCAGCAGCTTGCCAAAGATATCTATTACCTGCACACATGCAAACCAGCAAGGGGGATTAGTAGAACTTGTATATTCAACCAATAAATACAATGCTAAACATAAACCCTACACTGATGTGGATGGAAAGCAAATAGCAGAAAACAATTAATAAATAAAGCCTTTCTTAATACTAAAATTACTAATCTCTGTCGATGAATTCTATTTTTACTCTTGGGACTATGGAACCATGGAAACGTGATTGTGGGATGGAAACCGCAGACCTATGATTGTGAAATCGTAGATGCACATTTTTTACTATGAAACCACAAACGGGTAGTTTTAGCTGAAGAATAGATTGCCTAAATATTCGAACCAATAGTACAAAATTGAGCTTGTGCTCACAATTTCTCGTTGGGTCTAGGTTGATTTTTGTAGCCTGTCGATAAGCAAGTTCAACTCCTTTTTCTTGGTGGACTAATCATACCTTTATAGGCCTCTTGGGGTTTTGAGTGGGAATAGGAGGTGGTAAGCTTGATTTTCCAAGTGGCAGATCTAGGCTGCTAGGTGGAAGGGGCAGTTGTGATGGGTCACCCAGTGTGCCTCAGTTAACTGGGGTGATGTGGCTTCA
Organism: Wollemia nobilis; assembly: GCA_028583015.1. Classification (NCBI taxonomy): domain Eukaryota; kingdom Viridiplantae; phylum Streptophyta; class Pinopsida; order Araucariales; family Araucariaceae; genus Wollemia; species Wollemia nobilis. The sequence goes on from JAQPPZ010017228.1 coordinate 5,375,937, forward strand.
AGTGGAGTGGGATATGGGATGTTTTTTAATGTGAAGGAACAAGGGGACCACAACAAATGAGTTTTGGAATGGGTTTTGGGAATATGCCCCATGTGCAAGGACAAGGGGAATAGGAGTGGGTAATATGTGCAAGGGTGTTGGATAAAGTTCCTGGGACACATGTCCAATGGGTAGGCAGGGTATCCTAAGGTGATTTTATAGATTTAATAAATTAGGAAAATAGGATAATGTGCAGGATTTTATATCCCTGAGTTATAACTTAGGCATATATTTTTATTATGCATGATTTTATGGTGGGGTGGTAAATGTGTTTTAGAAGGTGTCATATTTTGGTGTCTACATTGGCCATCTCCATATTTTAGACCTTCAAAATGGGGTACAGTTGTATGTCACTTAGAGTTCATAGCTGACATGTTCCTATGTCTTTGTCTTCTTCTATTAACTGTTTATCTTCTTCTATGGTGGGCCCAACAATATCTTAGTTGGCCTCTTTAGTCTTATCGTATTCTGAGCTTGGTCATGTTTCTATTGTATGTTTCGAGGAGGAAATAATTGTGGTAAATTTTAATATTCTTCCTTTGATGCCCTTCCCTTTACTTTGATATCCCTAGAGATCCCCTATTTCCAAATAAATCATTTCCCATGCTTATTCAAAAAATTTCACGATAAAATTCAACATTTTTATATCCTACATAATCTTAATATTTTGCTCCTAGACCTCTTCTTTGTAATCTAGGGAAAACCAGCATAGGTATTCTACTATTTCTATTAAAAATATATTTTTTCTAGATAGGTCTAACTCATTATATATGTCACAGTCAAAGTCCTTAATCCTATTCAATATCAAATCTTCTATGTTAGATACTTTTAGGTATTTTTGAAGAGAAAACCCAGCTTCGTTCAGCTCCTCACTCACTTCTTCTTCCCATGTGGTTATCTCTTTGGCCTATTTATGTCATCTAGGCCTATCTCTTAAAAATATAGATATTTTAATTAATTCCTAGACATAGAAAAAGGAGGTATCATCCTCTAATGTTACTTGCCCAACTCTTATTTGGTCATAGTACTTTTCAAATTGTTGGAATGTGGGATATATGTTATTCACTCTTTGTGTTGCCTGTTCTAGAAGATGTAGATTTTCTACATATTATTTGATCATATGAATTTTTTAGAACAACTCCTTAAAATCCTCTAATTTACCTTGTATTTTTTTCCTCATTTCCCTTTTGTATTTGGCTAGGAAGTCAGAGCAATCAATATGTTTTATTATGACTTGTGGGTCTATTTTTGAGACACTAGTTTGATGTTAGAAATAGCTTATATTACATTATTTGGATCATGTAAATGTACTTCCTTGGTACATACTTAGGACATTATATTACTTTAGTGGGAAGATATCTAGTTACTTCATGCAATGTAATAAATACACAAGTTTCAATGTGCAAGGTGTCCACTTGTACAACTAGGTAGAGTGTAGTCCAAGGACCTTATCTTCCTATATAAAGGGCCATATATATAGAAGAGATAACACAGTAGTATAGGATTATAGTAGTGTAGGATAGATAGTAGTGTAGTGTGTGTGAGCTATAATCTCAAAGCTCATTCATTGAGCAATAGCTTGTATCATGAAGTGTTCATTTCCTCCATAGCTACTATTGTACTCATTTTCATCATTTCTATTTATAGAATATTTCATTCATCTCATAGATATAATTTCTTTCTTATTATTATGCATATTTTGAATGTTATCTCCCATTGCATGTTGTATCAAAATCTGACATTGGTATCAGAGCTACGATAGATCAATAGGAAAATCACCATTATCATTGATCCTGATTTTTTTGTAAACCTGATGTGCCATTGGACCAATCACTATCAAAATTTCTCAAAATAATCTAGGTGATAGAATTAGGGAAAGCCGCAATTGATGACTAAATGAAATCTTAATTTCATAAATACTAATATTGTATATAGCTAGATTTTTTCTATAGATTTGTAGAAAAACTCGTGAAGACTATGACTCAACATTTGATCCACTAGTTTGATGAAACCACTAGTGAAGCTCATCTAAGAGATCTAAAAATATTTACCTAAAGTTTCTTTTATTGTAGGGAATTAATTATCAGATGATTGGGACACCTCCTACAATAGAAAGCTAGGAGACAACTTCATTGCTCAAAGATCGTAGTACATTCATAGTGCAAATATTAGTTGTTGTAGAAAGGAGGATACTTCAGAAGAAACTTCTGGAAAAGAATCATGGTGAAGTCAGGAGATAGATCTCCATTGCTATATTGAATAACTTCACAAAAATAAAAATGCCATAGAAGCCCTAATTCAGAATAAAAGGCCTTAAAAGCTTTGAACTAGAATAAAAGGCCACAAAGACCTAGAAAAGGCCATAGAAGTCGTGATCCAGAAGAAAAGGCCATAGAAGCCTAGAAAAGGCCATAGAAGCCTTAACATTGAAGAAAATTCCACAGAAGCCTTGATATTAAAGAAAAGGCCACAAAATCCTTGAAAAGGCCACCAAAGCCTTGATACTAAAATAGGTCATAGATTCCTTTATCTTTAAGAAGACTCCAAAAGAGAGTAGTTAATTTAGAAGTAGATTTTAGTACTAATATTTTTTCTATAGGTAAAGGAGATCTAATAAGTTGAGAAAGCTTCCTAAAAGAAAGTTAGGGAGAGTAGCCTCTCCAGAATCAATCCAGTACCTGAAGCAAAAGAGATCAGGATGATATCTCATTGAAGAACTTCCAAAAAAGGAAGAAGAAGAAAGACTAGGAGAGTTCTACTCAAATTTAGAAGCATTAGAATCAGATATCTACGAGATTATATCACCACCAATAATTCAAAAGTAAAAGGTTGAATATAAGGTCTCAAGAAAGACCAAAAGAAGTTACAAGATCAAAGACCTTGACAAGGTCTCAATAAGCATCCAGCAAAAGGCTAAGAGAGCTTTGCTAAAGAAATCATCAAAGAACTCAATGGAGAAATACACTACCAAGGAGAAGCCCCTGGTAGTGAAGGACTTGGGATAGTTATCATCATTTGACAATAAGCCCAAGAGGAGCATAATTTGGCAAGGAGTTCCAAATTCGATCGAAATATGAATCTAGTGAAGACCTCAAGATATTCAAAATCTTGAGAAGAAGATCTTGCTTTAAGTAAAAATTTGACAAGAAGACTTGAAGACAGAAGAAGCTTTCTAGAACCAGAATATTGAATATTACCTTCCACAACTAGAGGACACCACTTTAGATACACAAACTTCTCCAAATATATAGTAGAAGGAGAAGACAACAAGAGGAGAACAAAGTCACCAAATATTAGGTTCATTAAAGAAACTTCGAGACTATAGTTTGATGAAGAAAGAGCTATTCAAAATAGTCTACAAAGAGCTACAATATATTACTACCAAGATCTACATCCTCTACATAATTTGTTAGAGTTAGAGTCTATTACATCATTTGGATCATGTAAATGTACCTTCCTAGGTACATACTTAGGACATTAGATTACTTTAGGGGGAAGTTATCTAGTTACTTCATGCAATGTAATAAATGCACAAGTGTCAATGTGCAAGTTGTAAATGTGCAAGGTGTCCCTTGTACAACTAGGTAGAGTGTTGGGCAAGGAATCTATCTTCCATTATAAGAGGCCCTCATTGTAAGAGTTTGATAAGCAAGTCAGTAGGTAGTAGTAGGAGTAGTGGGTGACTCCATTAGTGATGGAGCACATTATGGTTCTGTAGCATCTTGCATGGAGTGTCCATTTCCTCCATAGCAATATTGTATTCATTTTTATCATTTCTATTTATAGCATATTTTAGAAATCTCGTGAGTTTACTTTCTTTCATATTTTTGCATCTTGTGATTGCCATCTCTCATTGTGATCTACCTCAAAATCTAATAGTGGTATCAGAGCCATGGTAGATCTAGTCATAGTAGGTCAATAGGAATACCACCATTATTATTGAGTCTGAGTTTTTTGTCAACCTGATGCGCCATTGGACCAATCACTATCAAAAATTCTTAGAAGAGTCTAGGTGGTAGAATTAGGGAGAGTCACAAGTGAGGACTAAAATAAATCTTAGTTTCAGAAAGTATTGAGATTGTATTTGACTAGAGTCTCTCCACAGAGTTACAGGAAAACTCGTGAAGACCAGGACTCAATATTCAACCCACTAGATTGATAGATCATCTAGTGAAGATCATCCAGAATATCTGGAACTTGGTAACTATTACCTGAAGGTTCTTCTTACTATAGGGAACTAACTCTCAGATGATTGGGACACCTCCTACAATAGAAAGCTAGGAGATTTCAACTTCGTTGCTCGAAGGTTAGAGTGCCTTCATAGTGCAGAGATTAGTTGTTGTAAAAGAAGAATACTACAGAAGAGACTCTAGGAGAAAGAGTCATAGTGAAGACTAGAGATTGAAGATCTCTATCGATAAAGTCAACTTCACAGAAGAAAAGGCCACAAAAGCCTTAATCTAAAAAGGCCACAGAAGCCTTAATCTAAAAAGGCCATAGAAGCCTTAATCTAAAAAGGCCATAAAACCTTAATCCAAAAAAGGCCACAGAAGCCTTGATCCTAAAAAAGACTCCAGAAGAGAGTACCTAATTTAAAAGTAGATTCATATTTTAGTACTAATCATTTGTTGTAGGAAAAAGGAGATCCAATGAAGTTGGGAAACTTCCTACAAGAGAGTTAGGAAGAGTATTTGCTTCAGAATCATCCAACACCTAAAGCAAACTTGAAGGTGAAGAGATCATGTGAAGATCTCATTGAAGAAACTTCCATTCTTGGAAGGATGAGAAGGACTAGGAGGAACCTATTCAGATCCAGAAGTAGCAGAATCAAGAGATCCAAGAAGGAGATCTCAATTCTAGAAGAAGAAGGCCTCAAGGAAGACCAAAGTAGCTATAGAATCGAAGACCTAGGAGAGGTCTCAAGGAAAAAGGCTTGGAGAAGCCTTGTTGCTGAAGCAAGATCATCAAAGAGTTCCTAGAAGAACTCATTGGAGAAATTCTCCATCAAGGAGAAACTTTCTCACAAGGGAAATACTTGGGACAATTATCACCATCCGACAACAAGCCCAATCAGGAGAAGAAGAATTGGCAAGGAGTGCCAAAGAAGATACATAAGACCTCAAGACATTCAGAGTCTTGAGAAGAAGAAGATCCTGCTTGAAGTCAGAATTCGACAAGAAGACTCAAAGACAAAAGGAGTTTGTCAAAGTCGAGAGACTAGAGGATTACCCAAAGAATCCTTTGAATCCACAGCAGAAAGGAGAAGACCAAATCACCAAACCCTAGGCTCATGAAAGGAAGTTTGAGACCTCTTTTTGGTGAAGGAGGAGCTACTTGGAAAAGCTTACAAAAGTTACAGAAAGCAACAAGCCTGATCTACAACTATCAAAAAGGTAAGCAATTATTGGTGCAAGTGAATTCATTATTCAGATTACTCAGCAGATTTGTTAAAGCACCTTATGTTAGATCAAAAATTGCAAAGAGGAATATTGCATTATAAGTCTTCAAAGAAGTGCAAAAAGGAAAGTTCTTTTTAAGGTTCATTTGCACATTAATTTGGAGTTGATTAGATTACAAAATTACAACTATCTATCAACTACCTATCTTATATCTTGAAAAAGAAGACTGGATCCTACAACTGTGTTTGTAGTGAAATTTGCAGATTATATTTGAAAAGTTGCAGTGGAATTATTAAGAGCATATTTAAGAAATTAGTGGAGCAATAAGGTGAATTTATTGTTACCATTTATAGTGCATCTATTAAGCACTATTCTAGTTAAACTTTTAACTAGTTGCTCTATATTTGTTTGTGTTGATTAAGAAGCACAAAAAAATATAGCACTTTAGTGGCCAAAAGAAGCCACCATTACAAGAAGAAAGGTGGAGTAGAAAAACCACCATTGAAATCCTTGAAGGAAGCCTCAAATCGAGACCTTGGAAGTCTCAAGATTCAAGGAGAATAAAAGGATTCTTTCTTCAAGCACAAAGTGCAAGAATCCTCATTTTCAATAGCTTGGATTGACTATCATCCAAAAGAATCAAGAAGGATTATAAAAATTCTTCATTTTAGGTGCAAAAATTACATATTACAAAAGGCACCTCCTTTGTTCCTTGGAAGAACAAAGGCATTACCATTTACAGGGGGGTAGAAGGACGTTTTTATCTAATAGATTTATGGCCAAGGGAAGGAGCTATCCAAAGCTCACACAAGTAGTAGATCTATGACCAAAAGGAAGAGCTACTAGAGAGCTCACACGTCCTTGTCCAACAGATTTGTAGCCAGGTGAAGGAGCCCATACGAACAATAGAGTTGTAGCCAAAGAAAGAGCTACCGAAGAGCTCACATGTCCAAGAGTTGAGGTGTTTAAAAACACCATTTTTCTTCCATCAGAATCAGCCCTATAAGGTAACGCATCACCTACAATAGTGGAGCCATTGGAAGAAGATATTAACACTCATGCATACATAGAAAGAAGGACAGTATTCAGTGAAGGATTATCTACATAAAATATAAAGCATTGGCTATTATAACCAATGGCAAAGGAAGGAAGAAATCAACATTAGAAATCTACAAACAAGTGCAGAGAGAGGAGCTATACCTAAGGCATCCATTGAAGTGAGCATCCACCAAGAGAAGAGATCGAAGGTGTGCCATAAGACCATGAAGCTATCCAAATATAGCCATCTATCACCCTCTCCAAGACAGCATGCAAAAGAAATCTTGTGTACCAAGAAACATAGCAAGCTCACGTAGGGTGCAAAGATAAAGGAGAAATTAGGGTTGCTTGGAGCATTAGAAAGAAGGCTTGCATGCACAAGCCACTTGGCATGAAATCTCTACATCTACCAATATTCAAGCACTCACCTAAAGGGAGTTACACTCAGTTGGAGGGAGTTAAGATTCATTGGAGGTTACCACCAACCTCATCATTACTGAAGGAACGTCTATCACCACCAAAGAAATGCTCATTATTGAAGAAACACTCACTATCAAAGAACGTTCATCATTGCCAAAGGGAGTTATCTTGTAACACTTCATGTGACACTTGTCATGAAGCCCATCCTTCTTAAGATATCAATCTAGGAGAGTGAAAGACACAATAGTAGAACATAGTCAAGCAAAGCAAGGAGCAATCAAAATCAAGTTAATGCATCAAGGTGAAATATCTATACACCATTCAATGGTGTAAGGAAGATATTAAAGATATTGTCATAAAGCCAACATTTGGAGAAGCCCAATAAAAGATATTTGAAGTTATTAGATTGTAGAAGTAAATGATCACCAATCGAGGGATAAGTTTACATCGGTCAAAGAGGGCTCTGAATTACCCATAAGCGCTACGCAACATGTAGCTACGGATCTATTGATGTACAATAGTGAGGAGCGATTGAGGTAAAATATTTATGCTTGTCTTAACATAAGGTTTATGGAGTTATAAGGAAACATATTAAACAAGCATACTTTAGATTTGTTATTATTTGCAAAAGTTATCAAGGAGGAATAAGGGATATTATTATTGTTAAAATAACTTGCAAATATTATTTTCTAATTTTTCCAAACTTGGGAGTTATAAGGAATACAACATCAACTTAGGAATTGGAAATTAGAAAACATTAAATCAATCAAAAGGGTATTTAAAGAGGTTTATTAAAAGTCTTCAAAAGTTGATTTTTTATAGTGTTGTCTCAAAAACACTTAAAGAAAGGAAAATAAATACCAACTTCAAAACCTCTTCAAAGAATTGAAAATAGTGCTTAGTTCAATAGGAGTAATAAGGAGATAGAAAATTTATTTTTTGTATTTACAAAATTTTACAAAATCAACTTAAACTTGAACTACAATTTACAAAAGCACTATATTGATAATACATCCTATCCAAAACATCCTAGGGAGTCATAAGGCATTCTACAAAACTTGGTAATATTAGCATCAATAAAAAATTATCAAGTTCTAAATTTATTGGGTAGATGTAAGCTTGCTACAAAACCTAAAAACTTATTAGGTTTGTAAACTCTCATCATTAGGGAGACATAAGGAAGTCCACAAAATCTAAAGAGTTGTTAAAGGGAATACAATGACTTCCAACAAATTTTTCCTAGTTGAATCTCAACTACTCAAAGGGCCAAATTATTTCTCATGGAAGAATAAAGTAAAAGCAATTTTGGTATATGAAAAACTTTGGGATATTGTTCAAGGGAAAACAAAGAAACCTACCACAGGAGATACTGAGATTCAAAAATTTGAGGAAAATGATTCAAAAGCCCTAATGATCATAACATTTGCTATCACTGATGAAATACAACCCTATATCAGTTCAACAAAAACATCTTCTGAAGCTTGGACAAGCTTAGAAAAAATATTTGAAGGGAAGAATAAAGCCACCATTCTTCATCTACAAACTCAACTACATTCCTTAAAAATGAGCAGTGGGGAAAGCATAGAACTTTTTCTAAGGAAGGTAGCAGATATTAAAGGAAAATTGTTAACTCTTGGATAGGAGCCTAAAGATGAACTTCTTACTCAAGTAACCATGAGAGCACTTCCAGACAACTATAAGCATTTGGTCACATCTCTACAAATCTTAAGTAAAGATACTTCTTTTGATGACTTAGTCAATATTCTTCAGGAATATGAAGTGGAACACACTGTGAAAGATGAGATGACTAACACTGCATTGACATCAAAAGATAATCCATAGGGAAATATTGCTTCATCAACAAAAGGATGAAGAACATGGTATTGTCAGATATGCAGAAAGAAAGGTCATAGCACCGGTTATTGTAGGTACAATCCCAGAAACCAGAATCAAGGAAATCAGATAAACAATGGGAACCAATTTCAATCAAGATAATATCAAAGGAATTCTCGTCAACAGCAATTTTAGTGACCAACCAATTATCCTCAATTGGAATACAGAAAGGGAAATAAAAAAGGACACCTGGTTCAGAGGATAGAAGAAATTGAAGAACTAGATGAACACTCAAAAAATTATGAGGAGAAAGCTCTATCAGCAAATGTAACATTTTTTCTTGAACAGGTTACAAAGAATCCAGAGAAAGGATACAAAGTTCAAGATGAAGATGAAGATCCATATTGAAGACCAAAAGTCTTCAGTACCCAAATAATGTAATATAGGGGGTGTTAGAGTTAGAGTCTATTACATCATTTGGATCATGTAAATGTACCTTCCTAGGTACATACTTAGGACATTAGATTACTTTAGGGGGAAGTTATCTAGTTACTTCATGCAATGTAATAAATGCACAAGTGTCAATGTGCAAGTTGTAAATGTGCAAGGTGTCCCTTGTACAACTAGGTAGAGTGTTGGCCAAGGAATCTATCTTCCATTATAAGAGGCCCTCATTGTAAGAGTTTGATAAGCAAGTTAGTAGGTAGTAGTAGGAGTAGTGGGTGACTCCATTAGTGATGGAGCACATTATGGTTCTGTAGCATCTTGCATGGAGTGTCCATTTCCTCCATAGCAATATTGTATTCATTTCCGTCATTTCTATTTATAGCATATTTTAGAAATCTCATGAGTTTACTTTCTTTCATATTTCTGCATCTTGTGATTGCCATCTCTCATTGTGATCTACCTCAAAATATAATAGAAGTGGCAAAGAAGCTACAAAATCTTTCAAAAAAAGGTAAGCAACTACTGGTGCAAGTAGATTCATTAATTGAATTACTTTTCAGATTTGTCAAAGCACCTTAATACAGATTAAAACTGCAACCTAAATTACAATCTTCAAAAGTGCAAAATAAAAGTGTTCCTTTTAGAGGTTCATTTGCACACTAGGATTTGATTAGATTCCAAATATTTATCATCTATCAACTACCTATTATCTACTTTGGAAAGCGAAAAGAAGACTGAATTCTATAATACTAATTATAGTGAATTTGCAAAATATTTGAAGGTTCATTTCAAATTATTCTTGATTAGTTGCAGTGAATTGATTAAGTGCATTTTCTTGAGAGTAGATAGGAGTGATAAGGCATAATTTTTTAGGGTATTAAAAAGTAGAATTTGTTAGATTCATTTGCACTATTATTACTCTCAAAATAAATTGGTTTTGTGCATTGAAAAAAGGTACAAAATATGGTTTGTATCAAGTGTCTAAAGACACTCTTAAAGCACAAAAACCTATAACTCTTAGTGGCCAATAGAATCCACCACAATAGATTAGTACAAGAAAATAAACTCTAACCAAAAATATGCTTCACAGATTGAGACTTGGTGAGTCTCAAATCCAAAGCACTAAAGGGGTTAGTGCAACTAAACGAAAGATTCTATTTGACAGCGTTTACAAGTTTTGGATTCACCATCAAATATTTAAGAAAATAGGGTAAGGAGTCTATCCAAAGATACATCCTCAAAACCCTCATAATGCACTCACAAAATATGTATTAGAAGAGTAAGTGATAGTATTGCATTGATAGTTAGGAGGTATAAATAAAATATCTAAGGCTAACAATAGCCAAAGATTAATATCCCTAACAATATTGAAAGATACTCTCAACAACCTAACAATAAAATATGCTAGGTGAGATAATATCAAACGACATGAGATATTATAGTAATTACCCAAGTAATGGGATAGTTACTCTAACATCCCCCCTTATTCCATTATTTGGTTAATGGATATAACTCCCCCCATACAAAATTATTTGGGTAATATACATAATTGTCCCAATACAGTGAAGAAGAAGAGAAGTGAAATATGTTGTCTCGAACTTTGGCTCTGGCTCATGGATCTAGCTCTGGATCTGGCTCTGGATCTAAGGTTACCACTAGATTTGTACCTCTGTAACTATCACTGGATCTACCTATGAATTTACCTTTGGATCATTGCAACTAGATCTGCCTGTATATCTTCCTTTGGAACTTTATCTCTGGGTCTACCTTTAGGTTTATCTCTAGGTCATTGCCTCTAGGACTACCACTCAATCTATCTTGGGATTTGCCTTTGGGTCTACCATAGGTTTTACCTTTTCTGTATAAGCCATACAATATTGCTTTCATCTTGGTCAATTGTGTGTGATCTGTCCATCCACAATCTATATGAACCTTGTTGGCCATTTTATACCAAAAATTTGAAGAAGAGTGATTTGTACATCCACATGAGTCACAAGGATGTAATTTCCAACACTTAGCTGCTACATGTTGTGTTCTATCACAATGACTACAACAATACTTTTTAGGATTTTTAGGAGATTTAGGGTTTACAAACATGGTTTTATTGGTACTTGCTTATCCAGAATAGTCAAGGCCTTCATTATTTGCCCTAACATTTAGCATTATTGGAGTTTTAATACCTTGTTCCTGTTTACCTAATCTCTCACCATTGAATCCCATTTTCTTCATCAGTTTGGATCCAAATCCTTTGGTGTATTTTTCAAAACACCCAATTTCATCATCTTCATCAATGCTTTTAACAATATGGTATTTGTCACTATTGATGATATTATGGAGCTCATTTTTAGGAGGTTCAGTTTTTAAGTCACTAGTGTCACAAGAAAAATTTGCTACTATGATGAGATCACTTGTGCTACAACTGATATCTACCATTGAAGGTATGAGGTCACCTGTATCACAACAAGAATTTGCCATAATGGGCTGAAGGTCACTCGTGTCACAACAAGCATTCACCACAATGGGCTAAATATCACTTGTGTCACAACAAGCATCGACCATTAGGACCTCTTTTTCCTCACTTATGTCCAATTTCACTTTACATTGGGCAAGGTCAAGTGCAACCAATGACATGTATATGCCCCTTATAATTCCAATAGTGAATCGAGCACCATTTGTCTGAAGGTCTTTACAAGAATCAGAATATTCGAGTAGGGATACTAAACCATTGTTTAGTGTGAGAAATTTTCCCTCCTCATAACAATCCGGTCCATCCATTTCTAGTGGAAAGCAAGGATTTTTAACTATTTTTCAACATCATCAATTTGTTATGGGGCTTGCTTTTTCTTTGATCTACCCATTTTAAGGTATCAGTATTTGTCAAAAATGCACCTTTTTACAAGGGAATTTTGCAAAATATTGACTAAGGTGTTGATCTCTACTGAAAATGCACTTTTACAACTTGTTCCCCCATTTTTACAAAATATGCTTTGACAAAATGTTGCAAGAAGTGTGACTAAGGTTTTGGTCATTGTCGAAAATGCACCCTTTTTAAGTCGTCCTCCCTTTTTAGCAAAATATTTTGTGATGGAGAAAAATAATGTGTATCCCCCTTGTTGCAAAAATATAAAGCCTCTAAGGCTTTTTTTTTACAAATCTTGCCTCTTAGGCAATTTATGTAGTTTTCCCCCCTTAATGCAAAAAATAATTGCTACTAAGAAGCCTCTAGGGCTTTTACAAATGTTGCCTTGTAGGCAATGTGCAAGATTCTTCCAAAGGAGTGAAAAAAGATGCATAAATATGAGCCTCTTAAGCTTTACAATTTTTCTCAAACACAATTTTAGCAAAAACTTGTCAAAGGAAAAGTGTCAACAGTTTTTAGCAACTTTGGAGCAAAAATGCAACTTTTGAGCAATTTTTAATTTTGAAAAAAATAAAACTAATGGCAAGGATTAATTAAATTTTCAAAAAAGAAAAATTTAATTAATCACCAAAGTAAAATTTTAGTTTGTAATGCAAAAAAAAAAAAAATTACCTTTGCACCAAAAATATGTGTGCATCTGGCACGGGCAAGAGTGGAACCCGCAACCTCGTGGGAGTCAGTTCTTGAAGCTCCCGGCTAGCATCTAGTCATGCTACCAGATCAGTGAGATAAATAAGGATACAACTATCCTTTAATTTTGGCATGCACCAAATAGAAAAAAAATAAAACTTTACCCACCAAACAAAAATTGGCTTCCTCGAGGAGGTTTGATCACGTGTCTCCATAGTAACAATACCCTTTTATCGGGCAATCAACCACTTCAGCTACTGGAGCAAATGAAACAAAGAACCTAAGAGCTTTCTCTTATTTCTTCTCCACTACTACTCTATAATTTGCATGGCCAACTTGAGCTCGAGGTACACGCCTACAGAAAATTTTAGGGACCATTTTTCCTATGCACCGAAGATATTTTGATGCCACAACAAACCTGCAAATGATTAGGGAATTACAAATAGTTGTTCTACAAAGCACAACTCTCCATATGTTGTCAATGGTATCCCTAATCAACCTTTATGCTACATGTTTCTTTTCACCATGTTGATGCAAACATTGCACTTACATGCATATAGCAATTCGTTCTCTCGATTACAACCTATTATTTATGCATCAAAAAGTTTTTGGTGATCTACTGGAGGTCATCGATCTGCGCTAAAACTCGGTAAACAAAAATCATAGAAAAATTTCCATAATATTGTCACACTATGGGGAATTTTTATTTTTTTGGAAGTTTCCTCCGTTCGACCCAAATGTGATCAAGCCACCATATTAGAAGCCCAAAACAATAATCTTTAGATTATCCATTGTGTTATACTGTAGTCTATGTGACTACGCGTGCTAGAATTGTCACTGCTCAACACTGATGTACTTTAGTATCAGCTTCTTCACAACATGGTCTATTATGCATGGATCTGGACTGCTACAAATAGCATTAATGATCTGTAATTTGTCTGATGAGGCAGGCATTATCAATTGCGAAACTCAACCTCAAAAAATTATTTCTCCCTCAAATCCTCCACCATAGACAAACTTACTCACAATGAACATCAAAATTGGCTTGTTGAATGATGTCACAGGTGGCTTTAAAGGAGAATAATTAATATTTGGGTGCATAGTAAAGGTTCAGGTAGGAAGAATGAGAAACTAAAAAAAACATTTAGTCCCACATTTGGGATGCGGATATGCAGAGTTGTGTTTAAATAGTAAAATACGTAATTTTGTATATGACCACCTCACAGTGGTCTATCCATTCCTCCTTTGTTTTCTAGTAGAACCCTCCTATTGCCACGTGTATTACCCTTTTATCGCCATGTATTTTCCTATCCCATTTCTTAGGATTTTATATTGGGTTCTCGCCAGGCCACTACCACATCCAGGTGTTCTTGTCCAGTTAGGCTAGTGTTCATGCGTCCATGTTTGTGTGTTAGGTGGTCCCCTTATTTTGGTCCCTATGTTGCACGTGTGTCCGTGTTTGTGTTTCAGGTGGTCTCCTTAGTTTTGGTCCCCATATTTCTAGTGTTAGACCTGCATTAGCACCCATGCTAGGTCACCCATGAGTCAGTCCACCTACACCAAATTAGCAGGGTCCAGATCAACCTTCTCTAAGGTAGATCTTGAGATCTAGAACTATAGCATAGCTCAAAAATGAGTTGCTAGTGAGTTAATTTTATCACTATGATCATCGTCTATCTTCCTATTAAATCTAAGTGGGGCATGATCCAACTAGGTGTAGTGGTCAGGGTTTAGATCTACCTTCTCCAAGGTAAATCTTGAGATCTAGAACCATAGCATGGCTCAAAACTGAGCCACTAGCAAGTCAATTTGATCACTACAACCATCGCCCATATTCCTATCAGATCTAGATAGGGCATGATCCAACCAGGTGTAGTGGTCAGCATCCAAATCTACCTTCTCTAAGGTAGATCTTGAGATCTAGAACCACAACATGGCTCAAAACTAAGCCACTAGCAAATTGATTTGATCACTACGACCGCCACTTGTCTTCTTGTCAGATCTAGGTAGGGCACGATCCAACAAGGTATAGTGGTCCTTTATAACCATAGTCATCATAAAATAATATTATACCTTCACAATTTTTAGTGACCACTAGATCATGGTGGTCCTGATCCATCACCTGTGCGCGTTCAGGGTCACCCTAAGCGAGTAACTAGGAGAATTACCCACTTTGATATCATATTAGCAGAGTAAAAGTGATAGTATTTCTTTGATAATTAGGAGGTATACATACAATGTCTAAGCCTAACAATAGCCAAAGATTTATATCCCTAACAATATCAAAAGATATTCTCAATAACCTAACAATAAAATATGCTAGGTGAGATAATATCAAACGATGTGAGATATTATAGTAATTACCCAAGAATGCGATATTTACTCTAACAATCTGCTACAAAAATAGAATCTCAAGCCTACAAAAGAGTGCAATAAAAAATGGTTTTATATATATGTAAAGGTTACATGGTATTGCACTTCTACAATACATCATATGTAGGAAAAGAAGTAGTTTGAAGGTGCCTCTAAAGGCACAATAGGTACAGGAAAAGCCAACCAAATAAGAGTCAAAATATTAGCATTCTTCAACCATTGAAAGGGTATAGTCTTTGTGGATGAGCCTACAATACAAAGGAAGCTTATCAAAGTGATTTACGTAAACCAAAGCAAGCTTATCAAGGACATCTACAAAGACAAAAAGAAGAAGCTTATTTACATAGATAGAAGAGAGCTTATCCATGAAGATAGACATCAAGCTTCCACTCGTACCAAGGCAAATAGGGAGCATAACGAGGAGTACATTAAAGGTAAGAATAAAATAGAGGATGATAGATGCTACATTGAGAGTAACATACACAAAAGAAAGAACTAGCATCCATGATCAAAACTCCAAGATTCATCACGAAGCCACTTGTAGAAGAATAGGTTGCTTGCTACCCAAGAAAATAAAGCAAGCTAAAGAGAAAGATAATCGAAGGAGTTACAATCTCCTTCTTGAAGGAGTTACATTAAAATTCTCATGCAATAATACTGAATACCATTTGGCATAATATTCTCTAGCGCCTCTCATTTTATAACGCTCAAGAGACCATCGAAAGGGAGTTACAAGCACCAAAGAAAATTCTCATATGTTACAAAGGTGTAACATGCACCACAAAAGCATTACACAAATATATTGGTGTTATACAAGTGACAGTGCTCGTAAGAAATGGAAAAGATACTTGGACACCCTTGACCTTCAATAAATGTATTCTAATTTTGAAGCAATAACAGGGTAAATAGGAGAGCAAATTGCATTCAAAAGAAAGGAGGAAATATTGCAGTCAAACTAGTTATAGTGTAGCATGGAAGAAAGGGAGCAAGGAGCATTTAAAGCTCCATAGAAGGACATATTACCAACATCATACTCTCCGGCATTGAAGACCAATCTCGTTCATTTCTCAGTTCTCACTCAACCATACCACACTTGACCCATCCTGATTCATCAACTCAAGTACCATAGAAAGGGTATGTAAGAGGACTATTATACTCAATCAAAACCAGTGCTATTCAAGTGTGAATACAAGGAGCTAAGGTAAGTGAATTATCTCATTAATATTGCTTTCAAACATAGGAGATATAAGGCTATAAAATCAAGGATAAATCTTAAGATTATGAAAGAAAATTATATAGGAGATAACTTACCTAGATCAAAATAATATTTGCAAAACAACCTTGGAGATATAATGAATTCTACTTAGGTTTAACTATTTAATATTTTGCAAATATTTTTATCTTTTCTAATTTTCCAAATTTGGGAGTCATATGATCTACTACATCAAATTGATTTATTGGAAATTAGAAAAATTAAAATCAAATCTCAAAGGGCCATTATAAGAAGTTTATTTAAAACATTTTAAAGTTTGGAAATTTGTAATATTTACTTGTCTCAAATCTTCTCAAATCGAGATAAAATATCCAACATTAAACCTCTTTAAATTTAGGAAAAGTGCTTAGTTCAATAGGAGCAATAAGGATAATAGAAGTTGATTTTGTAATTTACAAAACTTTACAAAATAAACCAAAACTAAACTAAAATTTACAAAAGCACTTTATATCTTATCCAAAACATACTAGTAAGTCATACGGTATTCTACAAAACCTAAGAATTGGTATTAGGGAACTTAAATAGCTTCAAAAAAATCTTCCTAGCAAAATCTCAACTACTCAAGCATCCTAATTATTTCTCATGGAATAATAAAGTGAAAGCTATTTTGGTATATGAAAAACTTTGGGATATTATCAAAGGGAAAGCTCAAATACCTACTATAGATGATATTGAAATACTAAAGTTTGTAGAAAATGATTCAAAGGCTCTAATGATAATAACCTTTTCTATCACTGATAAAATACAACCCTATATCAGTTCAGCAAAATCATCTTCAGATGCATGGACAAGCCTAGAGAATTTTTTTGAAGGAAATAATAAGGCAACTATTCTTCATATTCAAATTCAACTTCATTCATTAAAGATGAACAATGGAGAAAGCATAGAACTATTCCTAAGGAAAGTAGCAGATATCAAAGGGAAATTATTCACCTTAGGAGAAATAGTTAAGGATGAACTTCTTACTCAAGTAACCATGAGAGCACTTCTAGACAACTATAAACATTTGGTAACATCTTTACAAGTTATAAGTAAAGATACTTCTTTTGATGACTTAGTCAATATTCTATAGGAATATGAAGTGGAAAATACAGTTAAATACTAATGCAGCATTGGCATATAAATATAATCCACAAGGAAACATTGCTTCTTCATCAAAAGGATGAAAACCATGGTACAATAGGTATTGTCAAATATGCAAGAGAAAAGGCCACAGTACCATCTATTGTAGGTTCAATCCCAGGAATCAGAATCAAGGAATTTAGATGAATAATGGGAATCAATTTTAGCCATGATAATATCAAAATCCTCATCAGCAACAATTTTAGCATCCAACCAATTATACCCAATTGGAGTATCGAAAAGAAAATTAAAAAGTACATCTAACATAGAGGATAAAAGAAATTGAAGAACTGGGAGAACCAACAGATGATTATGAAATCAAAGCTCCTTCAACAAGAATGATAGGTTTTGAAGACATTAACAACTTGCTTGAACAGATTACAAAAATTAGATATGAAGAATCATAATTCCATATTCAAGAGGAAGATCCACATTGAATACTAAAGTCTTCAATACCAAAATATTGTAATATATGGGGGTGTTAGAAATAGCTTATACTATATTATTTGGGTCATGTAAATGTACCTTCCTTGGTACATATTTAGGACATTAGATTACTTTAGGGGGAAGTTATCTAGTTACTTCATGCAATGTAATAAATGCAAAAGTATCAATGTTCAAGGTGTCCACTTGTACAACTAGGTAGAGTGTTGGCCAAGGAATTTATCTTCCTATATAAAGGGCCATAGATATAGAAGATATAACACAGTAGTGTAGGATTATAGTAGTGTAGGATAGATAATAGTGTAGTGTGTGTAAGCTATAAGCTCATAGCTCATTCATTGAGCAGTAACTTGTATCATGGAGTGTTCATTTTCTCCATAGCTACTATTTTAGCTACTATTGTACCCATTTTCATCATTTCTATTTATAGCATATTTTAGTTATCTTGCAGATATACTCTCTTTCTTATTATTATGCATCTTGTGAATGCTATCTCCCATTGCATGTTATATCAAAATCTAACATCTAGGAACTTGACAACTATTGTCTAAGGTTATCCATTTTTACTCGTATTTTTCATTTTTTATCTACAATTGATTTGCTCTAGCTATTAAGGCTTGATTATCTTTATAGAGACTTTCTATTGTAGCCACATGTGATTGAGCCTGTTCTTTTGCAATAACTAGATGATTCTCTTGATATTGAACTACTACCTCTCCTATTGACCTATCCATATGAAGAGATATAATTTGAGCCATTGGTATTATGGTTTCTACTATTATAAGAGACTCAATTGAGACTTGAGTTCCCTGATTTATATGGCTCTTCTACTTTATACTAAGTATCTTTCAGATCTCTTCCCTCTTCTATGGCTTGAATCTATCTATCTTCCTTAGGACTGAAATGTATAGCATCTTCTTCTACCCATGTTAGTTCAAGGCTTTGATGAGTTGTAAAAGTAGGGATGACTTTAACCTTGGCCTTTTGCTTTTTGGAGGACTAGAAGGAGAAGCAAACTTGATCTAAAGCCCTTAGAGCAAATTGGAGAATCCCTGAACTTGTTGGTTCTGTTTGAGTACTTTTGAGGAGATATTACGCTCCTCCTTGTCTATTACAATGCTAGTAGGGATCACTTGGGAAATATCTACTATGGTCCCAAGTCTTCACTTTGGGGTCATTAATACTTTATCAAGCTCATGATAAGTAATTTGCTTTTGCACTAAGGAGGTAGCAACTATCTCTTTCTATTTTATCGTGATTAGGATAGTGCTATGGAAGGACTGGATAGCTAAGAGATCTCCTGCCTGTGCTTCTAAAATATCAATGACCTCTGTTATCACCTCTATTTTATCTAGTTCCCTTTTGACAATTTCAAATATAGGGTCTTGGTATTCTTCTAGGTGTGTTATTGGAATCAAGTGGATAGATAGTTTGATTGTTGTCATCCTCAGCACATTTAATTTAGTAGAGTAGTTCCCAACAATTTATATATGAGTGTGTGCCTTGCTCTTTGATACCTACCATAGTTTTGTTAGAGATTCCTCTCTTCTCAAGGAAACTTGCATTATATCCTCAAACGGGTCCCCTCTATGGGTCACTATCCAATTTGATAGCTTCTTTATAACAATATCATTATAGTAATTATAAGGGTCATATGGTCTCCAAGTGATTTTAGCAAAGCCATATGAATCCATTTTTTGCAATGATGACAATAGATTGTGATATCCCTTATACACATAATGCCCCATTCTACAAGATATGTTCAACCAAGGAATTTTTGCTTCCTTTTTAGCTGCCTTAGATTTGGTCTCTTCTGCAACCTTTCTAATGATCTCTAACACTACAATTGACCTAGGGTTGAATACAAACAAGGATTTTGGAGTGATTTTTGACCCATATAGTCTTATGTACATGAAATACTCAATGAAAGGTATTCTCCCACATTGTTCTCATTTAGAAACCTAGCTATCCATGAGTTGATTCTATGAGGATCTTTGCCATAGAGCTTAATGTAAACAATTGAATGAAATTTACCAAAGAATTATGTATAATTGGATTCACCCTCTTGTATAAATGAGAGTCTTTCTTGAACAATTTTTTTGTACACTCCTCCCCATTCTTCAATTTCCTTTTCACCCATATGACCCACTATTAAATGTATGAGGAAAGAATAGTGTGAAAAATAAGGCATCACCTCTTTTTGCTCTAATATGGATTTTTGCAACTATTGAAGTTATTTATCTAGGGTTTCACAGATCATATTTTCCCACATATACATGGTTGGTTGGTATTTTATATTACATTGCACTAACAAATACATGACTTCCTTTTCAACCCAAAATAAATCTTAGTTTCCCATTAGTATGTTAATCATATCGATATAATCTCTCACCCAGGGATGAAGTGTAGACGTATGTACAGGGAAATGAGATGATACTTCTTCATTGTAATCAAAAATCTTGGTATACAAAGTAGTACCTATCATATATTGGGCTTGTGAGATAAGTACCATTTTATCCAGAATCCTTGTGGCTTCTTTGAGCTGGAATATTTTTCTGACTCTCTCTGGAGTGATTCTAAGTATAGTTTGATTTGTGTGGTCTCTTATTGCTTTTATCTTTGGGTCATATGCCAATACTAACAAAAACAATAGGTCTAAAGAGTAATAAAATTTTGGGTATATGAGCTTTGCCTGATTACTTATCCACCTGTTACAGTATGGGCTAGGGCCATTTCGAGCTTGGTATGCCCTTTTGAGGAGTCATCTGAGAATGGTAGGGTGGCATTAATACTCTTCATCTATTTTTTGGTAGCTAAAAATCATAGCTTATTCTACTACCCACTATTTCTTAGGGATGTATTATTGATTTGGCATTGACATCAGATAATTTCTTGGTTTCTCTATTATAAGTTGACTCGTAATTATTGGTATGACACCTCTTCAATTAAGTCTTTGAGCATTACCATGGTAGTGGGGACCCGAGAAATGATATTGGATGAATCCATTGCACAAATTTAAGTTTTCTTAGAATTAGAATGGCCTCTACAACAAAGCAATATTTACAGCTCTGAGTATCTATGGTATGACTATAGAAGGTAAAATCATGTGGGAATTTATAGCTTCTATGGGGCATTTCTCTACATGCATTGTAATTAAAATCCAGTTACAACTTTTATTTTTTTCATGCATCAGTTGCCACATAACTTCCATAATTTCCTTACCTATATCAAAAGTGTCTTTTTATGATTGCTTTTTTGTAATTAGATGTTAATTTGTAGACCTATATGAACCTACTATCTTTGTGGCATCATAGTCATTTTAAATCATGTGCTTAATAAGATCTAAGGAAGATATGTACTCAACTTTGAACTTTGGTCTATGTACCTTTGATTCTTATTCACAAACCTTGTTTGAGTTATCACTACTTGTTTTAAATCACATGTCAATCAGCCAACTTCTTAACTTCATCACTTGATCCGAAGGTATTTTTAATTTTTGTATTAGTCGTGGTTGTCAGCTTTTAACTTTTTTGGAGCTATAACTATTTCACCTAAGTCTATAAATATTCTTTGTGGAATTCTTTTCTAGGCCTATGGTATGACTTGTTTTTCTATATCTCAAGAAAAATCTAAAGTATGTTAGTCAAATTAAATTTAAAATTATGAACTCACATTGCTTCATTGAGGTGCAAGTTGTCCATAATTTTTCTCTAGCTATTCACCACTCAATGCTTGATTTTGGCTAGTCAATCATAGTCGTCTGCCCTCCTTTGGTTGTGCAATTTGGAACACTTTTTACCTGACCAATAATCTCTGAACACTGGGGAAGTGGCACTTGAATTTGGACTATTCACCATTTTTTTGGTGGAGCAATCTAGGCCATTTATTTCTAGCCAATCACCATGAGGCACCATAGCCTTGGCACTTGAATCACGTGTCACCATGTGGAAAATATTTCCATTAAAACTTTATGTGTGTATGACCAAGGGGGTTTAATTTTAATAAAAAGGGGAAGTTAAGTGATGAGGTACTATAGACCTTAGGGAAATACGATATTTTTTTTATGGGGGAGCACTTTTGAACCTTGCAGATTGACCATATTTTTCAAGGTAGACTCAATTTTTAGAACAGACGGGATGGGGGTGAGTATGCATGTCCATGATCCTTCATGATTTTTAGAGATCTAATATGACCACGAAAGGGGAACATATATAAGTGAATGATTTTATGAGGATATACCCTTGGTATGGCAAAAAACATTAATTTATGAAGGACTAAGGTTTAAGGGCCTTAAACTTAGGACTTGGGATGATTGATTATGGGTGACCCTTAATATGAATCATTTTTCAAATTAGACCGATGCCCCAAAACTCTCACTAGTACAAGTAGTTTATCATTTTCTTTTAGCCAATTGCCATTTAGTACCTAATTTTTGGTGGACCAATCAAAACCGTTTGCCCTCCTTTGGTGTTGCATTTTAGGTCATCCATTTATGATCCAATCACCATCTAGCACCCAATTTTTGGCAACCAATTATACATGTTCATCCCTTTTTGGAAGTGAATCAGAATTACCTATTTTATCCTGACAAAATATTAGGAGGGAAATTTTATTTTCATGGAAAAAGGGGGGATGCGTATAGACATGGGAGATTCTTAGGCCTTAGAAAAATATTAAATTTTTCATGGGGCTTGCATTAGACTTTTCAACATTGATGGTTCTCTAAGTTGGTGGCTTTAAAATAAATGGAACGAGGGATGAGTATATGGACTTTGACCCTCCTAGATATAACCTTTGGAACTAAGGTATATGACCATAGCATGGAAAAATAATGTTATTGTGTCATCCTAGGAATGAATTTTCACTTAGGCCAAATACCTTCAAATCTTTGCCATGGAACTTTATCTTATTATTCCCTATGGTACATTTTATTTTATCTTTTTCTTCCCTCCAATCACCATTTAGTTCCCTCTTTTGGAAACCAATCTACATTCGATGCCCTTCTTCTAACGGCCAATCAAAGTTGCAAATTTTATTTCATCAAAACCTTAGGAGGAATTTTCAAATTTTTCATGGAAATGGGAAATGTGCATAGACATGAGGGATTCTTTTTAGATATATATTATATTACATCATTTGGGTCATGTAAATATACCTTCCTAGGTACATACTTAGGACATTATATTACTTTAGGGGAAATTTATCTAGTTACTTCATACAATGTAATAAATGCACAAGTGTCAATTTGCAAGTTGTATATGTGCAAGTTGTCCCTTGCATAGCCAGGTAGAGTGTTGGCCAAGGAACTTATCTTCCTATATAAAAAGGGTCTCATTATAACAAGTAGATATAGATAAGCTTAGAGCATATTCATAGGTAATATCATAGTGCTATATATATCACCATATATTTGTGATGGGTGCAATGTAGTCTAGTAGCTTTGTTAATGGAGTGTTAATTTCCTCCATAGCTACATTGTATTAATTTAATTTATTTATATTTATAGCATATTTTAGTCATCTCACATATTTACTTTCTTTCATATTATTCTACATATTATGAATGTTATCTCCCATTGCATACTACATAAAAATCTAATAGTGGTATCAAAGCCATGGTAGATCTAGCCACAGTAGATCAATAGAAAAACCACCATTATTATTGATCCTAAGTTTTTTGTCAACCTGACATGTTGTTGGACCATCCACTATCAAAAACTCTCAGAAGATTCTAGGTGGTAAAATTAGGAAGAGCAACAAGTAAGTACTAAAATAAATCTTAGTTCCAAAAATATTGAGATTATATCTGGCCAGAGTCTTTCCATAAAGTTGTAGGAAAAAATCGTGAAGACTAGGACTCAACATTCAATCCACTAGATTGACAAATCAACTAATGAATATCCTTTGGGATATTTGGAATTTAAATATTTTTGAAATTTTCTTTTGTTTCAAAAATTAATTATCATATGATTGGAACTCCTTCTACAATAGAAATCTAGGAGACTTCAACTTCATTGCTCAAATATAAGCATGCCTTCATAGTGCAAATATTAGTTCCTTGTGCAAGAAAAGAATATTGCGGAAGAAGACTTTTGGAGAAGAGTTGTGGTGAAGTTAGGATACTGGAGATATCCATTGCTATATTGAGAACTTCATAGAAGAAGAAAATGCCATAGAAGCCTTGATCTAGAAGAAAATGCCATAGTAGCCTTGATCTATAAAAAAGGCCATAGTAGTCTTGATCTAGAAGAAAAGGCCATAGAAGCCTTGATCCTAAATAAAATGCCATAGAAGCCTTGCTCTAGAAAAAAGGGCCAGAGAAGCCTTGATATTGAATAAAATGCCACAGAAGCCTTGAAAAGGCTTCAGAAGACTTGATATTAAAAAAATACCATAGAAGCCTTGAAAAGGCCATAGAAGACTTTATATTAAAAGAGGCCATAGAAGCCTTGATATTGAAAAAATGCCATAGAATCCTTGATATTGAAAAAAAGGCCACAGAAGCCTTGATCCTAATGAATGCTCTAAAAGAGAGTATCTGATTCAGAAGTAGATTAATATTTTAGTACTAATACTTTGTTGTAGGGAAATCAGATTTAGTGATTTTGGAGACTTCCTACAAGAAAGTTAGGAAGAGTATCTTCTTCAGAATCAATATAGTACCTGAAGCAAAATTTAAGATAAAGAGATCAGGAGAAGATCTCATTGAAGAACTTCTATTCTTGGAAGAAGAACTAGGAGATTCTTGCTCGAATCCAAAAGTAGACAAATCAAAGATCTAGAAGATCTCACCACCAACACTTCCAAGAGCAAATGGTTGAATAAAAGGTCTCAAGGAAGACCAAAAGAAGTTACAATTGGGGAGGTCTCAACGAGCATCCATTAAGATGCTTGGAGAGCCTTAGTAAAGAAATCATAAAAGGAGAACTCATTGGAGAAATCCACTACCAAGGAGAATCCCATGATAGTGAAGGACTTGGGATAATTATTGCCATACAACAATAAGCCCAAGAGAAGAAGAATTTGGAAAGAAGTGTCAAATTTCATAAGACCTCAAGACATTCAAAATCTTGAGAAGAAGATCCTGCTTAAAATTAGAATTTGATAAGAAGACTTGAAGATAGGAGAATCCTGCCAAATCCAAGAAGATTACCTCTCATAGCAAGAAGGCATTTTTTGCTAATATAAATACTTCTACAAAAAAAATGAGGATACTACAAGAGGAGAACAAGCCACCAAATCCTAAGCTTGTGAAATAAAGTTCAAGATCATATTTTGGTGAAGAAAGAGTTGCTCAAGACAGTCTACAAAGAGTTGCAAGATCTTACTCAATGCAGCAACTTGGTGATATTAAACACCAATATCTTCTACAAGATTTACATGCTCTACAGAAGCTACAAAATAGCTACAAAATGTTTTAAAAAAAAGTAAGCAACTATTGGTGCAAGTATATTTATTATCTGGATTACTTATTAGATTCATTGGAGCACTTTATTTGGATTAAAGTTGTAAGAAGGAAATTGGATTACAATCTTCAAAAGTGCAAAAAGAGAAAAATCCTTTTAAGGTTCATTTGCACATTATCTAGGATTTAATTAGATTTTAGAACTACATCTATCAACTACCTATCATCTAATTTGAAAAAATAAAAATAAGACTAAGTCCTACAATATTAATTATAGTGAAATTGCAGAATAATTATTATAGATTTATTTCACATTATTCTTTATTAGTTGCAGTAAATTGACTAAGTGAATTATTTTGAGAGTTGATTGGAGTGATAAGGTGAAATTTTTAGTGCATTAAAATTTAAAGTATTAGATTCATTTGCATTATTCTATTTCTCTCAAAAATATTATTTTTTGTGTTCTTGAAAAGGGCACAAAATCAGAATTTGATAAAGTATCTAAAGACACTATTAATGCACAAAAATATGCAATATATAGTGGTCAAGATAAGCCACCGAAAACATATTAGAATCCTCCAAAAATTTGGAGAAGAAGACAACTAACAAAAATTATAAATATAAGCTTCAAATATTGAGACTTGGCGAGTCTCAATCCAAAGCATTATAGGGTTAGTTGCAAGGAGAAAAGTGCAGAAAATTGCATCAAATAAGGAGCTTCTATCCAAGCTTGGATTTTTCATCAAATTATACAAGAAAAAAGAGGAAGGTTTCTAATCAAAGAGACAACCTCAAAACCCCTACATTGCATTCAAAAAAAATTCCACAAAACTAGAAAATCAGACCTGCAAAAAGGAGTGCAAAAAAGGGTGCACTAAAGGCATCTTATTCATAAATATTGTTATATTGTATTACACTTTTCTAATTCATTCTATGCAAGAAATAGGGTATATTTTAAGGTTCCATAAAGGAATAACATTATCAAGAAGAGCACAGTCGAATACAAGCATAAATAAGCCTCTAAAGGGCTCACATCGTGCATGGGTTGGACAATTATAATAGGTAACCTATAAAGCACAATAAAGGTGTCACACTGCTCACTAAAGGAGACAAATTCAGCAACACATAATCAATGGAAATCAAAGCAAGTAAATTAGAATCGTACATCCAAGTAAGTAATATTTAATACTACCATTGGAGCATCAAGAAGTCTCCACCAAAGCACTACTATTCGAACTCCATTCAAGAGACACCAAATCTCCACCAAAGCTCCGCAAAATATCCACCAAAGCTCCTCCAAATATCCACCAAAGCTCCACCATAAACACTACCTGGCTAGAACCATCTCAATGCCATAGAAAGGAAGAAGGTGGAAAATTATGTTGAAAATCTTACAAGAAGGTGTTGATAATATTAGGGTATACAAGTGACACTTGTCATTCTCCAAAAGAAACCCTAAATACCCTCAAAGGTACGTTGGAATTTCTCACATGTGAGGAAAAGAATTACAACATATCTTTGGTGACCATAGTCCATGTGGAAGAGGAGTTACATTTTACCATAGGTATTACATAAGGAAGCCTTATGGATAGCACACTGTAAAGGAGTAAAAATGCTTCAGAAGTTACACTTGTAACAAACATCTAGAAATATTTTTGAAGTGTTGAATGTAATTGTTGTGACACTTATCACTTATCAAAGGATTGACCGCCTATTAAAATAACCCTAGACCAAGGATAATGCATCATTTTTAAAATTAATTTAGAAGCATTTACATCCATCACTTTGCAGTCTTCATGCATAAGGCTGAGTTATAGTGTGGAAGCAAGGAGGAAGAGCCTTAAATGCTTTAGTCAAAATAAATCAAAGGCAGAAGGTGCCATAGTTGGAGTTTAAATCCAAGATTTCCATTGGAGGAGATGGTCAAGGCAAATACATTCACATTGCATCCATATCACATCTGAAAATAACATGTATTTGAATATTACAAGGTGATATTTATTCCCTACTTTAATGTGCTTTCATTTAAGGGAGTTATAAGGTTGATAAACCAAGGTTAAACTTAGAAGAAATTAACCATATTGAAATCAAAGAATCAAATGAAATAATTTATCAAATTAATATTATATTTGCAATATTTTTTCAATTGGTTATATGGGATTGAAATGGCCTCACCCGTATTACATCATCACCACATAGTGGTATTATAACAAAGCTTGGATATTATCCATGTATCGCTTGGTAAGATTTGAACCTTGGTCTCCTCCTTAAATGTTGAGTAATCTAATAACCAATTGATCTAATGCCACTTGATATATAATATTTGTAATATTAATCATAGGAGAAATAAGGATTTCTACTGTAAATTAAATTTTAAATATTTGCAAATATTATTGTGTTCTAATTTTCTATATTTGGGAGCTATAAAGGTTATAGAACCAAATTAGGTTATTGAAAATTAGAAACACTAAAATCAAATCCTAAGGGATATTAAAAGAGGTTATTAAGGTTCTTGCTAAGGTTGGAAAATTTTTAATACTCTTGTCTCAAAATTTCTCAAAAAGGGATAAAATAAATCCAACATTAAAACCTCTTCAAATTTGGAAAAAGTGCTTAGTTCAATAGGAGCAATAAGGGATAATAGAAGTTGATTTTGGGATTTATAAAACTTTACAAAATCAACAAAAATTGAACTACAATTTACAAAAGCACTATATACATCTTATATTTTATCCAAAACATACTAGGGAGTTGTTGTGACTCCTTCACAACGACCCCAAAATTTGGGGACCCACTTGAAATTTGAAAGCTTGTTTCAAATTGTTGCTTGCGCTTATTGTTCACCGTTGTCATCATTGAAATATCAAGAATGCTTATCTTCCTCCGAATGGTCTTATAGCAGGGTCCATTGTCAAAATTCACCTCATGATCTGAAGATCCTGAAGTTATGCTTGTATGGTCATTTTGATTATGGTCTTTGAGTTGTATTATTGTTGTTATGTTATGTTTATGTCAAGGGTGTTTTGTTTTTGTTTATTATTAATATTGATAGGTTAGGTTTTGTAAATATGGTTTATGTTATGTTAAATTTTTAAGTCTCATGTTACCTAATGTTTTTATGGTTTTATTTTAATTTTTTTTTATATTGTTTTGTTTTTGTAGTTATTTTATGTTATGTTGTTTTAGTTTTATGTTGTCTTTAAATTATATGTTTGTTATTTAGTATATATTTTTGGTGTTATTTTAATATATTTTCGTTTATTATAGTGGTGGTCATATAGGTTGCATGTTCGTATGTTATGTTTAGTTATGTCTTGTTTTAAATTAATTAAATTATAAAGTTTTATAACTTTATAATTTAATATATTTAAAATTGTTATTTTATAAACTTGTTTTAAATTAATTAAATTATAAATTTTTATAACTTTATAATTTAATTATATTTAAGAATGTTATTTTATAAATGTTTTATATTCTAATTAATATTTGTTTTATTGGCAGGATTATTAATAAAGTTGTAACTTTAATTTTTGAATGCCAATGAGGAGAAATATTAAATCCTTTGAAAAGGCTTTATTGATATTAGGGTTTCAAGAATTCATTTTTAAAACTGATGGAACGGAGCAAACTAATCAAGAGGAACGAATTTCTTAAGTTATAAATGGAGAATTAGAAACCAAAGAGAAGGGTCGGACAGGTTGGAGAAAAAGAGGAAATATTGAAAGGAGCCAAATAGAAGACCAAGTTGCAGAGGAAGCTACATTTGCACATGAATACAGAGACTTTGTTGGATTCATTGTAAGATCTAATATTTTGTATCAAATTCAATTTTTATTAAAAGCAAGCACTATTGTGGTGTTTTTAATTTATAAGTTGATTGATATAATTTTTTAATTAAAATTTTCGTAGAAGATAGCACCAAATTTGTGGTAGGATTGTGTAAAATCTGGTCTGCCTGAGTTTGGTTTTCAAAGTTGTGTTTTTCTGTGTTGTAGCAAGTTTGTCCGAACGTTTTATTCAAATTTGTTTCTTTACCCTAAGACCTTTTTAATTTATTTGAGGCATTAAGATTTAAGATAAAACCTAGTTTATTTTATAAAAGATTTAAATTTTACAACTAGGTTAAAGTTTGAATTTATCACTCAAATATTTAATTCTATAAATATTTTGGGTGAATAAATTTCACAAAGGAGGGAATCAATGAGCTTTTGATTTTAAATTTCATAAAGTTTATAAAGTTCATTGAATTTGTTTTATTAAAACCCTAAGTTGAATTTCAAAGATTCAGATTTATAGAAAGGGTTGTAAAATTTATTTAGGTCAAATATTTAAGTTAATAAATATTTGACAAATAAATTTCAGAGAGAGAGAAGGATTATATGGATTATTGATTTTAATATCATAAAATTTTAAAATCCATAATTTGAGATTTATTTATGTTTTTGAAAGTTTGATTTATTAAAATTTTCAATCTCAAATCATAAAGTCCAAAGTATACTATTGAAAGGATTAAATTTATTTACTTCAAATATTTAGTTTAATAAATATTTGAAAATAAATAAACATCACATTAAGGAAGATTACGTGAATTCTAATTTTCATATTATAAAGTACAAAACTTTATAATTAGAATTCATACATATTAATTATTTATATTTATTTATTTCAAATATTTGAATTAATAAATATTTGGTTTAAAAGGTTATATGAATTCTAATTTTTATATTATAAAGTACAAAACTTTATAATTAGAATTCATACACATTAATTATTCATATTCTATGAAAAGAAGCAAGGATTATAAAGCTTAGAATATTCTAAAAGCCCAAACATAGGGATTATAAAGTGTTTCACATTTTATAATTAGGGTTTTTATTTTATTCATCATTTATTAGATCTGATTTTAAGCTTCATTCATGAAATAAATGTAAGTTTTGAATTAAAATGCTTTAAAACATTCATGCAAGTTTAATATAAGGTTAAAAGCATTTTTAATCAAAGTTCATCTTTTAAAATAGATTTGCATTCTCAAATATTAGCTTTAAAAGGTAAGTTTATTCATTTTGAGGAAGTAAATTATACTGATGAAAATGCAAGTAATGATTTCAAGATCAAAATATTTGTTATACTAGGCCCCTTGTTAACAGTTGATTGTTAATCCCTGAGATGTTTTGTGCACTTAATTGACATAAATTCATAACGTGTTACGTAAAAGAACCTTGGAGAAACATATTTTCTTTGCAAGAGAGGATTACGATCCTAATTATCAGGTGATATTTGTAATTGGATAAAATCACACCTCAACAAATTGGTGCTAGAAGGAGGGCATGAAAGGTAAATATTTGATTTTCATTTGAAATCATTCAAATCTCAATTTTAAAAAAAAATTACAAATTGAAGGGTGTTATTTAATGCCAAGGTTTAATTGATGCATATATTTTATCAATTGATTAGTCATTTCATGCTTAGTTGCAAGATATATTTCTTTGACTAATAAGATTGACATTAAATTTTGTGTTCTTTGAAGTTCACTAATGGCATCGCTTACTTCAGTAAAGAAAATAATGGCATCTTGGATAGGTGATTATTATAGCAGTTTAAACATGCCTATTCATCAAATTCTTGAAGGTGTAGAAGTTTGTTTACCCAGATTTAGGCATGATGTGGATCAAGCCAAGGAACATATTCAGAGATACAAGAGTGTGTTAAGTCATTTGCAACTTATGCAGGGAGATGTTCCTTGCAGATTATTTTCATACCCATTGGATGAGGTTGCGCTTAAGTGGTACATACAATTACCTGTAAGGTCTGCTACTTCTTGGGCTAAACTAGAAAAAGTATTTCTCAAACATTTTGGAAAGTTGGATGACCCAGTTATGATGTTAAATCAATTTGTCTCCATCCATAAAAAATTTAACGAACCCATGAGATCATTTAATGATAAATTCCATAGGTTGTATACTGAGGTGGGGATACATTATATCATTTCAGAAGAAAGAGCTACTCAAATATACATGGGAGCCTTAGATCATGTTACTTCTATGTTTTTGGGGAAAGGTCTTAAAATTACATCATTGTCTAGAGCTTACAATGAGGCAGTAACATTTGAACAACAATTGATATCTCAAGGTGTTAATATGGAACAACTATACAGACTTAGACCTAAAACTCATAATCAAAGATCACAAATGAGTCAGGTTGAGATTGATAGTTTAGATGTCACAACTACCTTAGATGTTGAGAATGAGGTGCAGGTTTCAGAGTCAATACCCATCAATGAACATTGTGATGATCAAGTTGATCAAAATGTAGAAACTGACTTAGAGCCATTATTCACAAAAGAGGATTGGGATGATCTTATAAAACAAAATACATAAATTGATCCCACTGAAGAAACCCTTGTCTTACCAAAATATGAATTTGAGAAAGAGGAATTTTTTGAAATTAAAGAAAATGAATTTGAAGAATATATAGAAGAAATGATAGATTTTCATCATTTATTTTAGGAGGATAATGAGTGTGATGTTCAAACAGGTAAAGTTAAAGAATTGAATGATCATAGATGTGATTTCATTGAAGATTGCAAGGGATTACAAAAAAATAATACCTCGACGATGATGGTTCAAATGACTGATCCTAAAATATTATTGCTTGAGAAAGATGAATTGTTTGAAATTGAAGATGAATTCTTTAATGAAGAAGGTGAATCGGAAAATGAATCCAAAGATGGTATGAAAGAAAATATGGAATGTCACCAAGTGCTTCAGAAAGATAATGATTTTGTTATTTCAGATCATGAAGAAGAATTATTCACTTTATTCACAATTTCCAAAGAAGTTCTTATCTCAGATGATGTGCAGGAAATTGAAAGCCTTGTGTCACTTAAGGATTCTACAATGCTCATACAATAAGAAATCAGTAGGTCTTCATCTCAGGTGATTGATAAAGGTGAATTTGAAAAGGAAATTATAGACCTATCCAAAGTTTGCACAAAATATATGGTTGAATCTCACCCTTTAACTATAGAAGATAATTTTTATAATGGTTGGGGTATGTATGGTGAATCTTTGTTTTCTCACTCTTCGACTGATGAAATTTTTGTTTCACTTGATATGCAGGATGTTGAAACTTCTATTTCAAAAGAAGATTTCACAATTCTTACACAATCAGAAAATGACATGCCAATTGCAGAAATAGAGAAGGTTCCAAAATTGAATCACTTTGAAGATGAATTTATTGAACACCTTGCTGAAATTGAAAATGAAGAAATGGTAAATATTTCTTATGACTCATTTGTTAATAATGAGGAAGAGGTAAAGTCATCTCTTTTACCCGTGACTAATAAAAATTTGAGTACAAATTCACATGAATGGTTTGGATTTAATGTTGGTGATGACCTAAAGGAAAATGTTGATCTATCTGAAGTAACTCAGGTGGTTGATCAAGAAAATTTATTATTTAACACATCTTGTGATCAGTCAGATTTATGGTTTGAAAAGGATGGGCATACGTTTAATTGGGTGCCTAATTTTGGTGTCTTTAACAAACAGGTATTTGATGAAGATGAAGAACTACAAGGTGATCATGATGGAGACCATGAAGAAAAGGAAAAAGTGACAAATGCTCATCAAATATTGGTAAATGCTAATAATGATGTGTTGAGTATAGATGATGAGGTAAAATCTTCACCTTTCTCATTGGTTACAAAATTTTCAGGTAATGGGTTGCATGATAAGTTTTTGGATGCTAATGCTATCAATGATGAAATATCAAATGTTGTTAACAAGAAGTTGGAGACAACTTCTAAAATTTTTGCCATAAATGAAATGAAGGAAAACATGTTTGAAATGCTTAATCAAATTCATGAGCAATCAACTAGTGAATCTAGGGTGCAAATTTTTAATGATCTTCTTATACCAAATGTCCTAGATGCTTGTCAATTCTTGAATGATTGTGATTGCTTTAAAAACTTTGAAAGTGATTTGAATTTGAAATTTTTAGAAATAGGTTCTTATTTGCAAGATCTCCTATTTGAAAAGGGGAGCCTAGTTCTAAATTATGAATCAAATTGTGAAATTTACACCTTTTTGAATAAGCAAAGGATAATTGAAAATCATGTTTTCAATTTTAAGTTTAATGAATCAAATTTTAAACATGGAATTGCTTATCAACTTGAATCAAATCAGTGGGATGAGATAGGCATAATAAGAATTTCTATTTTTGGCCTAATATTATTTTTATTGGATTCTTATAAAACTTGGCAGGCATATAATCATATATGTTTTCTAAAGTGTGCTAATCGTATTTGGGATCCAGGGAAATGATGGCAGAAATTTTGTAGTGTCTTGTACATAATGTATATTTTTGTAAATAGTCTTTTGGATTTTGTTTTCTTGTTTTTGTGTTTGTACATAAGTTGTGGTTTTGTAATGTTTTGTTATTGGTTCTGTTGTCAATGTTGTCAAGTTTAGGAAGTGGATTCACTCGCTTTATCAACTTTGCAATTTTGGTTTTGCAAATTTATGTTTTGTATAGCTTGTTGTTTTGTGAGCTTGTTAGTTAGTTATTTTGCTGATTTTATTAGTTGGTGATGTTGTTGATGTTTATTTTTGTTTGTTTAGTGTTTATCAGATTTTTGGTTGTGTTTTTAGTATAGCAATAAAATGGCTTTGCCAGATTTTGGAGTTTCATTATTTTGATGTGTGTTGTTGAATTTGACAAAGTTTCAGTGAGGTTTTCTTGATTGAGGTAGTTGTTATCGAGACACTAATCATTTGATGATTTTATTTGGTATTTGGTCCTAGGTCATATAGGATAAAATTACCTATTTTGAAAACATGTAAAACCTAGAGAAAAGGAAAAGTGAGATGTTAGTCTATATCTTCATGAATGTGAACTAAGATAAGGAAATTTGAAATATTAGAATCATATTGCAAAAGCTTCACGAGTACCACAAACACATTAAGGAATATTTTTTGAAATTTTGGATGTATGAAGTTGTCAATTTTGCATATTAAGGTGAAAAATTTTATATACTCTTTCAGCCTTACCTGATCTCTAACCCAAGTGGCAGGTGGATTTGTTGCAAAGTACCATATTATTGAATAAAAGAAAAAAAAAGTGAAAAGAAAAAAATGAGGGATAAAAAATGAGAGATGAAATGATGAATACAGTTGAAAATAAAGTTAAATCTATCACCATGAACTAGATAATCTTCATCGGAGCTATAGACGCTCGAATGGAAGTGAAGCTATGTCTAAAATAAAGGAAATGCAACATCCAAAATTCACCTAATATTTGGGAGTTTCAGATAATCTCTATCGGAGCTATAGACGCTTAACATGTAGTAGAGCAATGTCTGAAGGGAATTAGGTGGAGGTATTTCTTCAAAGAGGAAATGTTCATAGCCTGAAATATGAAATTGACAATGGAATGTTGAATGGTTTCAAAATATATAGAATGAATCACTTTGCACACACCGAGCTGATGTTGATGATTCTGATGGTTCATGTCGAATTGGTCTATTCTCATTCTCTAGATATCATTGATGCTTATAATTCTAATATTTGGGTTTTTGTTGTTTTTAGAGTTTGGTTTTTAAGTTCGAAATGTCCAGGGACATTTACCAGCAGAGTCGCCATTTGTTGTGACTCCTTCACAATGACCCCAAAATTTGGGGACCCACTTGAAATTTGAAAGCTTGTTTCAAATTGTTGCTTGTGCTTATTGTTCACCATTGTCATCATTGAAATATCAAGAATGTTTATCTTCCTCCGAATGGTCTTATAGTAGGGTCCATTGTCAAAATTCACCTCATGATCTGAAGATCCTGAAGTTATGCTTGTATGGTCATTTTGATTATGGTCTTTGAGTTGTATTATTGTTGTTATGTTATGTTTATGTCAAGGGTTTTTTTTTTTTTTTATTATTTTATAAATATTTTTGTGTTATGTTATTTTTTTATGTTTTTTAGTACCTATTTTTGGTGTTATTTTAATATATTTATGTTATGTTGTTTTAGTTTTATGTTGTCTTTAAATTATATGTTTGTTATTTAGTATATATTTTTGGTGTTATTTTAATATATTTTCATTTATTATAGTGGTGTTCATATAGGTTGCATGTTCGTATGTTATGTTTAGTTATGTCTTGTTTTAAATTAATTAAATTATAAAGTTTTATAACTTTATAATTTAATATATTTAAAATTTTTATTTTATAAACTTGTTTTAAATTAATTAAATTATAAAGTTTTATAACTTTATAATTTAATTATATTTAAAATGTTATTTTATAAATGTTTTATATTCTAATTAATATTTGTTTTATGGGTAGGATTTTTAAAATATTTAA
The DNA here is from genome assembly GCA_028583015.1 of Wollemia nobilis. Classification (NCBI taxonomy): domain Eukaryota; kingdom Viridiplantae; phylum Streptophyta; class Pinopsida; order Araucariales; family Araucariaceae; genus Wollemia; species Wollemia nobilis. The sequence continues at coordinate 5,411,632 of JAQPPZ010017228.1, forward strand.
TAAATGTGTTCGTGGGTTCAGTTAACTTTAATTTTTGAATGCCAATGAGGAGAAATATTAAATCCTTTGAAAAGGCTTTATTGATATTAGGGTTTCAAGAATTCATTTTTAAAACGACTGGAACGGAGCAAACTAATCAAGAGGAACGAATTTCTCAAGTTATAAATGGAGAATTAGAAACCAAAGAGAAGGGTCGGACAGGTTGGAGAAAAAGAGGAAAGATTGAAAGGAGCCAAATAGAAGACCAAGTTGTAGAGGAAGCTACATTTGCACATGAATACAGAGACTTTGTTGGATTCATTGTAAGATCTAATATTTTGTATCAAATTCAATTTTTATTAAAAGCAAGCACTATTGTGGTGTTTTTTTAAAGCGAAAAACCCCTTGTGGGGCCGCCTTGGTCTAAGAGACCACGAACAGGGGGTTCTACACCATCAAAGTCACTTGGGGGTTGCACCTAGCCCTGCCCGCACCAACATTATCAATTGGATTTTGGGTACCCAATTCAGCTTTTTGGTAGTGAAAGCACGAGATTCTGAAAACAAAAAAGATAGACTAAAAATGCAATGTAAACGAAACTAAAATAACGCTTAAACCCTATGTTATTAAAAAATGTGTAAAAAGAAAGAACATGAACACAAGATATCAAAGCAATATAAAATACGGCCCTTTTATTGATATGCTTTTCAAATTTGTGTTACAATGCATCTCCTTCCTTTTTAAGGGATAGGAGCGTTAAATGTTGGTCTTTTACAACTTGTTTCAAAATTCCTTCTTTCGCGTGCCCACATATAAGATGGGCGAACCAAAATGTTGTCGCCGCTTGCGTTGGTAAAGGTAGATTCTTCGCTGCTCTTCTAATGCTGAAAATTTGCGTTCAAAGAAACAAAAAAAGAATCAGTAGCACTTGTGTATGAAAAATAAAAGATAAATCTAACGATGGTTAAAATGAGTCTAAATAAACTGAAAACTTGACAAAAGCATAAACATGAAACTAGCTAAATACTAAAAAATAAATAGTCACTAAAGGCAATAATGCGGGGGGTGCCCGAAGGCAAACCACCCGTGGTTGAAACTTTGCTTCGACACCAATCTGCTTAGGATGGGTCTGAAACCTGATGTGATGTGTTGTCGGCAAATTGGTAGGATATTATGGTCAAAAAAATCGGGGTTGGTCCTTGATTCATGCCTTCAAAGGTCACCCAATAACCTCTCTTTCGATTCAGAGATTATGGATGTTGAAAGCACAAATCACAAGTAAGTGAATTAGCAGCACTTCGTCGCTCAAAATGCTCCTTCTCTCGTATATCTTTTGGGTGAGGAAGCTCACCATTTTATAGACCCAAGGGGTCTCTTTGAATTAACATGCAAAAGTTTTTCTCTGCATGAATGCTTTTTTGTGAAGAGAAGACTTCTTCTTGATTAAGGGCTTCTTAACTGCCTCTGTGCATGTCTTTGTATGTTTTAGAAAAGCTCACTCGCACTTCCCATGCAATGAAGGGATAGCTAAGTGGCAAATCTGAGTTGTCCTAAAAATCTCACTCCCCTTCCCATGTAGTGAAGGGAGAGTCAATTGGCAGATATGAGTTGTCAAAATAACTCACTTGCACTCATATGCCATGCAGGAAAAGCTAAGTGGTAGTTCTGAGTTGTCATGTGTCGAGATCCGACTTTTTGCCAGTCAAACCTGGCGTTCATCCCACCCCAAAGCGAGCGCTAGTAATCGTCTCTGGGTGAGATGAGTACCAATCTGCACTCGTCTCTGGGTGAGACGAGTACAAATCCGCACTCGTCTCTGGATGAGACGAGTACAAATCTGCACTCGTCTCTGGGTGAGACGAGTACCAATACACACTCGTCCCTGGGTGGAGCGAATAAGTAACAAAGTGTCTAAAATGTGCCAAATTGATCCCTGACTTGTAAAATTGTTGTGTGAGTGGTTAGAACCACTTTTTAACCTCTAGGGGCTGCCCTAGGGGCTATGTGTGTTAGTGCGATCAGTGCTTGTTGTCACATAATCAGATTGGTGCTATTTTGGTGTCTACAGATGCCCCTTTTTAGAAAGCACTGCATATGGTGCAGTGCTGAGCAAAAAATAGATAACTGATTAGGGTTTCTCAGTAACCTAACCAACTCTTGATGCCCCAAGTATGGAAAAGGCACGCATTCTCGAATCCTTGCTTCTGACAAGCTAAGTAACTTAAATCAAGCATTAACTTGGTTTGGTGAGGTATTACTTGAACTTAGACATTGATCAGTCATGAATAGGCAAAGGGTGCAACCTTTTGTCTGTGGGAACCTTGAGTTCATGATTCACGAATGCCAAGTATATGATCAGTTTGTGATAATTGCTTGTTTGCTGCCCCAAGCAGGGGCATGATTATCTTTTGCAATGATCCTTTGAATGCATGTCATTTCCAAGATTGGGTATATTGTTGTTGATTGGCCACTAAGTGTGACTACCCCCTCAAGCGACGAATCAATGAGGGAATGACTGACATGAGAAAAGCAATGAGTCACTTGACCCAAGATGACTTAGGTGAGGGTGCCTTCAGATGTTATCTGATGCATGCTCGAGCAGTTTTCTTATTGTTTTGACCTATTTTTGGTGGGTGTGAACCCATTTTGGAATGCCATTTGGGGTTAACATTGGCAAAAATTTGTCTTCCCGTGGAGCGGTCCGGCTATGGTAGCCTTCTTGGGGAGTAGGATAGCGACAAGGTAGACCACGACATTAGTTTTGTTATGCCAAGAGGTTAAGTGCAAGAGCACCTTTGTCCGGCAATTTTGAGTGGTTTTTTTTGGCATTTGTTATTTTTATGTTTTGGTTGTTTTTGATTTTTTTTTTTTTTTATTCGTTCCGGGGTGGGACGAACTCCATGATGGTACTCGTCCTGGGGTGGGACGAGCGCGCCTCCGAGGAAAAAGTGCTCGTTCCATACAGGGATGAATACCAGCAAGAAAAAAGTATAAATATGCAAAAATGACGGATTTGGCTCATTTGCACTATTCATCGATTGCGATTTGGAGCTCTGGGGAGGAGGAGGTAGATTTTCTGATGCGAAATGCTGTCGAAATTTCCAACCACCATGAGTGCACAGACCGGGTCGTCATGCGGCGGAGCCGAGGCAAGACCAGTAAGTGCACTATCTCCTCGAGTTGGAATGTGAAAAATGCAAATGTGTTCTTATGGTGTTTTCTTTTGTTTGAGACATGGAACCCTAATTAATTAAATTAAAAGGTGAATGAATTTGATTTAAAGACCATGAAACCAAATGAAACGTGGATGCAAACCGATGGAAACTTAGATGGAAAACCGTAGGATAAACCCAAAATGAAACTTAGAGTAACACCTTAGGGTAACCATGGTTATAAAAATGTTTTTTTTTTATGTGAATGGTAAAACTCAGGTCGAAATCGTAGGTAAACCATGCCCATTTTTTTTTGTTATTTTTATGGAATTAAAAAATGAAAAATGGATGAATCTTTTTTGTTGAACTGGTAAACTTAGGTCGAAACCATAGGTAAACCATGCCCATTTTTTTTTGTTATTTTTATGGAATTAAAAAAATGAAAAATGGATGATTTTTTTTTTTTTTTTTTTTTTTTTTGTTGAAATGGTAAACTTAGGTCGAAACCGTAGGTAAACCATGTCGAATTTTTGTTTGTTTGTATGAAATTAAAGATGAAAAATGGATGAATTTTTTTTTTTTTTTGTTGAAATGGTAAACTTAGGTCGAAACCGTAGGTAAAACATGTCGAATTTTTGTTATTTTTATGGAATTAAAAAATGAAAAATGGATGAATTTTTTTTTGTTGAAATGGTAAACTTAGGTCGAAACCATAGGTAAACCATGTCAAATTTTTGTTTGTTTGTATGAAATTAAAGATGAAAAATGGATGAATTTTTTTTTTTTGTTGAAATGGTAAACTTAGGTCGAAACCGTAGGTAAACCATGTCGAATTTTTTGTTATTTTTATGAAATTAAAGATGAAAAATGGATGAATTTTTTTTTTTTTGAAATGGTAAACTTAGGTCTAAACCGTAGGTAAACCATGTCGAATTTTTGTTTGTTTGTATGAAATTAAAGATGAAAAATGGATGAATTTTTTTTGTTTGGAAATGGTAAACTTAGGTAAAACCGTAGGTAAACCATGTCAAATTTTTATTGTTTTTGATGAAATGTAAGATGAAAACTGGATGAAATTTTTTTTTTTTTTTTGAAATGGTAAACTTAGGTCGAAACCGTAGGTAAACCATGTCGAATTGTGTGTGATTTTTTTTTTTTTTTTTTTGGTAATGGATGTACATGTGAATGAAATATGTTACTGTACAGTTATGCATTTTTGTACATGTGATGGTAATTTGATGCATTTTTTTGATGTGTGTTATTTTCTGTGATGTGCAGGTGGTGAAGAGTCGACATCGGGTACCGACTATTTTTTCTAATGCCCGCGAGGCATTGAGTGCGGAGGACTGGGAGTGGCTTGATGCCTTAGGGCTCAAGCATGTGGCTCGATTGGATGCAGTTGTTGCGGATCGGGCGTACATGACGGCTTTGATCAGCCTATGGGATGTTCGAACGAACACCTTCCATATTTTGACAGGGGATATGACAGTCACGTTAGAGGACGTGTATCGAATTCTCTAGATTTTGATAGACGGGATTCCCATTCAGACGATGCCACGAGGCCAGAGGACGGATGTACTAACTCGATATTTTGGACACGAGGAGGATGTGGATGGGATGAGCTCGTTGGAGAATGCGAAGCTAGATTATCATATTGGGGGGATTTTGGTACGATGGTGGTATGCGAGGGGAGTGCTAGGAGTGAGGCATGCACTACTTATGAGCCTCATTTCTAACATGCTCCTACCAGACTCGTCAGGAGCGAGGTTCCCATGGAACCTATTGGAGGTGGTGTGGCAGTTAGTGGATTGTCCGGTGACAGAGCCGGTGATCATGATATGGGGCCAGACACTTTTGGCTCAATTATATGATGAGTTGTATGAGGTCCGCTGTCGAAAGTGAAAGGGGATTGGTTGTAGTTACTTGTTGCAGTGTTGGGCATGGCAGCATATAGCCATAGAGCGACCACGAGGGCTACCCTGGACTACACGGGTTGACATGGTGGACAAAGATATTGGGTATGGTGCTTTATGGTATCGGTCTGAGGAGAGGGGGCAAAGTCGATGATTTGCAGGAGACGTGGACCATTACAAAGATGCATTGGCACGACTGACTCCAGGAGATGTGGTGTGGAGGCCATATTGGGATTGTCCTACATGGCCAGAGGCTAATGAGTGGCTTCGACGGGTTCAGAGGGAGAGATGGGTCATTGGACGACACGGGACGGAGCAAGAATACTTTCACTATCTCCGAGTGACACAATAGTTTGGGGTATGCTAGGGGTTTCCTAGGGAACTGATCGAGATCCAAATTCACAGAGACAAAGAAAACATTTTTATGTTATTCACACACGGCCGAATATCACATTCACGGTGCCAAATTCACAGAGACAAAGAAAACAGTTTATTTATTCGCCTGCGAATAAATATGACAGTCACAACACCATGTTCACAAAAAAAAAATTGATAGTTTTATTTCCTTCGCATGCGGCCAGAAAAAAAAATTACAGTCACGGCCGAAAATTACAATCACAGCCGAAAATTATAGTCACGGCTATTTATTTCTAAGTTCCAAAAGAATGGCGTCTTTTTCGCCTTTTCCAAGCTGGAAAATACCACCGGATTATCTTCTTGATTTTAGCAATCTTTTTCCTCCATCCCTTGTGCATGCCTTTGTTTCCCTTTTTAAAGGTTCTTGGGTGACGCTCCGTTTCCAGCTGGCGGCCCTTCGTTTCCTCTTCCCGAACCTTTCGTTTGCCTCCCCGTGTCGCTTCGTTGCCCAGGTGTTCGCCACGTGTCACTTTTCGCCTCTTGGTCTTCGGCTCTTCTTTCGTCGCGAAAATGCTATCGGTCGCGATATCGCGACATGTCGCGATATCGCGACGTATTTCCATCGAGTCCCCCTTTCCTCTGCTTTGGTCGCGATATCGCGACATGTCTTTCTTCTGTGCCTTCGTTCTTAAGCTGCGGTCACGATTTTGTGACCTGTCATACTGTCGAAGCCCCTGCCTCCGTTGCGGTCACGATTTCATGACCCTCCGTACTGCCGAAGCCCCTGCCTCTATTGCGGTCACGATTTCGTGACATGTCACGATTTTGCGACCCTTCATCCGCCTTCGCCTCCACTGCTGGTTTCGATCGCGAAATCGTGACATGTCACGATTTCGTGACCCTCCGTCCGCCTTCGCCTCCACTGCTGGTTTCGGTCGTGAAATCGTGACATGTCACGATTTCGTGACCCTCCGTCCGCCTTTGCCTCCATCGTTGGTTTCGGTCACGAAATCGTGACATGTCATGATTTCGTGACCCTCCGTCCGCCTTTGCCTCCGCCGTTGGTTTCAATCACATTTTGCGACATGTCACGATTTCGTGACCCTTCGTCCGTCGTAGCCCTGCTTCCTGATTTGGTCACGATTTCGTGACATGTCACGAAATCGTGACATGTCACGATTTCGTGACCCTCCCTCTGCCTTGGCTTCTTTCCCTGTTGGTTGGTGCAAGATTGCTCTACTGCCCTCGGATGCTCCTGCATCAGACACCCGGGGTAGATTGAGAAGTGATCCTCACTTCTGAACTGTTGGAGGGAGACCCAGGCGGTCAACCTCCATTTTGGACAACCAAGTTGCATCTTCTACCGGTCTATCCTTCCACTTGACCAAATATTCCAAATACTGTCTGTTTTTGGTACTTCTGCCTTCTCTTATGTCCAGTATTTCCTCTATCTCATCTGTGGTTGGAGTAGATGCTGGGATACTCCACAACTCTGCACATGGTGCCTCACTACTATCCCCTTCATGGTATTTCACCAAATCTGATATGTTAAACACAGGTGAAATGTCAAGCCCACTTGGCAACTCCACTTTATATGCATTACCTGACTCCCATTTTTCTAGTATTCTGCATGGCCCAAATTTCTTCATCTTCAATTTGTTATAAGTTTTGGCTGGAAACCTTTCTTTTCTAAGATGGACCATGACCTCATCTCCCACTTCGAACTCTTTGAACCGCCTCTTTTGGTCTGCTCTTGTCTTGTACTGAGTGTTCATTTTTGTAATTTGTTCCTTTACTTCTTCATGCAGGCCTTTCATCCGTTTCGCAAATTCCTCAGCCTCGACACTGCACTTTTCTCCTTTATCTAATTTCCTCAGCTCAGAAACATTTCTTGGGTTGTTTCCATATATGACTTGGAATGGAGATTTGTTTGTACTCTTGTTGATAGAATTGTTGTATGCAAATTCTGCCTACGGCAAAACCAAATCCCATCCCTTGGGTTTATCTGCTATCAAGCATCTTAATAAATTACCCAGACTTCTATTTACCACCTCTGTCTATCCATCAGTCTGTGGGTGGTATGCAGAACTGAACTTCAGGTCTGTCTTCAACTTCTTCCACAATGTTCTCCAAAAATATCCAACAAACTTTGTATCTCTGTCAGAAACTATGCTTTTTGGTAGACCGTGAAGTCGTACCACTTCCTTGAAGAATAACCCTGCAATGTGAACCGCGTCACTTGTTTTCTGGCAGGGAATAAAATGTGCCATCTTGGAGAATCTGTCAACCACCACAAATACGGAGTCATTTCCCCTCTGTGTTCTCGGCAACCCAAGAATGAAATCCATGCTGATGTCCTCCCATGGCCTCTCAGGTATAGGTAACGGCTGATATAATCCTGTGTTCTGCCTCACTCCTTTTGCCATCTGGCATATTCTGCAACTTTGCACAAACTTGTTCACATCCTGCTGCAGTTGTGGCCAATAATAGTTCTCACTTACCAGGGCAATGGTCTTATCCCGGCCAAAATGTCCAGCCAGTCCTCCGCTGTGTTTCTCTTTGACTAAGTTTTCCCGCATGGAACTCCTTGGAATGCATAATCTACTTCCTTTGAACAACATTCCATCTTGGATTAGAAAATCCAACCATTTTGTCCTGTCCACAGTAACAGGTGCCGAGCAAGCCTTCCAGGCTTCTGCAAAATCAGGATCTTCTGGGTACAGGCCCTTCAGTTCTCCGAATCCTACCACTTCCACTGTCATTTCAATCAGCAAATTCTGCCTTCTACTTAAGGCATCTGCAACTCTGTTTGATTTTCCGCTTCTGTGCTTTAACACAAAGGTATAACTTTGGAGAAACTCAACCCACTTCAAGTGCCTCTGGTTCAGTTTTCCCTGGCTGTTTATATACTGTAAGGCCTGATGATCAGTATATAACACAAACTCTTTTGGCAGCAAATAATGTCTCCACTTCTTCAAGGACTGAACTATGGCATAGAATTCTTGATCATACACTGAATACTTTTTCCTGGCATCATTGAGTTTCTCACTGAAGTAAGCAACAGGCTTACCCTCTTGACTCAGCACAGCTCCAATGGCACTACCACTGGCATCACAGTCTACCTGAAATACCTTGTTAAAGTCTGGAAGTGCTAAAATAGGTTGCTCAGTGACCTTCTTCTTCAACATATCAAAGCTTTTGTCAGCTCCCAAGGTCCACTTAAAGTCTTTTCTATCCCCTCTCATTGTCTCTGTAAGGGGTGCACAAATACTGCTAAAATTTCTGATGAATTTCCTGTAAAAACTGGCTAAACCATGAAATGATCTCACTTCAAAAGTGCTTCTTGGAGTAGGCCATTCAATGATAGCCCTCACCTTTTTTGGGTCCATCTTCAGACCTTCAACTGAGATGACAAATCCCAGGTATACCAACTCCTTCTTCACAAAATTGCACTTCTTCAAGTTGATTAACAACTGTTCTTCCCTCAGCTTCTCAAAAACCCTCCTGATGTGCATCATGTGCTCTTCCAGGGTTCTGCTGAATATCAAAATGTCATCCAAATAGACAATAACAAACTTGCCCAAGAACTCCTTCAGCACTTCATTCATCAACCGCATGAAAGTGCTTGGTGCATTGGTTAGCCCAAATGGCATGACCAACCACTCATATAAACCTTCTCTGGTTTTGAAAGCAGTTTTCCACTCATCCCCTTCTCTGATCCGAATCTGATGGTAGCCACTCTTCAGGTCAATCTTGGTGAAGTACTTGGCTCCACTCAAACAGTCCATAATATCATCCATCCTTGGTAATGGAAATCTGTATTTGATGGTGATCTTGTTTATAGCTCGGGAGTCTGTGCACATCCTCCACTCCCCATCCTTCTTTGGTGCTAGTACTGCAGGTACCGCACATGGACTCAGGATTTCTCGAATCAGTCCCTTTTTCAACAACTCATGGACTTGTCTGCTCAGCTCCTCACTTTCCACAGGAGTCATTCTGTGGGCTGCCTTGTTGGGTAAACTAGATCCGGGTACCAAATCAATATGGTGACTGATCTTTCTCATCGGTGGTAAACCCTCAGGCACATTGTCTGATATGATGTCTGGAAATTCTTCTAACAGGTGTTCGGCCTCGGCTGGAACATCTGTGTACTATTCTTTCTTAACAGTAGGGATTAATGCATAACACATTGAATCCCTCTTCAGACCTTCCAAAAACTGTCTTCCTTCCACCAGGCAGATTCTGGCACTACTACACACTTTCTCATCCACTTCCTTCAGTGGCTTCAATTTGTGACGTACTCCATCCTTCGTTAGAGAGTACGTATTTGCATGCCCATCGTGCACTGCACGTCTATCAAATTGCCATGGTCTTCCCAACAACAAATGGCAAGCATCCATTGGCAATACATCACATAGGACCTCATCTTGATAATTCCCAATGTGAAATTTGACCAAGCACTGTTCACTGACAAGTGCTCTGTGGTCTTTCTGCAACCATGAAATTCGATATGGATGCGGGTGCTTCCTCTTCTCCAACTTCAACTTAGTAACCATCTCTTCTGAAACTAAGTTGTCTGTGCTACCATTATCAATGATAACATTGCAGACCTTCCCTGCACATTTGCACCTTGTGCGAAACAGGCTCTTCCTCTGTTCTGGTTCTTTTTCCTCATTCAACAGTGTTCTTTTCATCATCAACACTTCTCCTCCTTCTGCCTCTTTAGAGTGTTCTGACTCTGCACCTTCATCTGCCATAGCAGCTCTGGCATGACCCTCAGGTCTCCTGTCCATCCTTTCTTGGTGTTGAGGACATTCGTATGACCGGTGTCCTTCTTCTCCACACTGGAAACAGGTTCCATGGAATACCCCTCTTCCATACCCACGTCCAGGTCTACCTCTTCCTCTCTGGTAGTCATTGTTTTGATCACGCGGGCGGTAGGTATTCTCCTTTTTCTGTTCCTGGGGTTTGCTTGTTTCCCCAGTCTTCTTCTGGTCTCGATAATTTCCTCCATCGGTTCTTCCATCGGTTCTTCCACCATGATCCCTTCCTCTCTGGTTGCCTTCGAATCTTCTGTTTAGTTTCTCTTCTACCTTCAAGGCCAACTGGTATGCATCTTCTATGGTGGCTATTCTGATCAAGCTGAGCTCTTCCTGAATGTTCATTCTCAACCCGTTGATGTATCTAGCTACCTTCTCCTTATTAGCCCCCGAATGGCCAGTTCTGATGGAGATCTTGTAGAATTCTTCTGTGTATTCTTGGACAGACTTGCCTGCTTGCCTCAGACTCTGCATTCTCCTCAACAGGTCCAACTCGTAATCCACGGGAATAAATTGTCTCTTCAGCTTCTCCACCATTCGGTCCCATCTGGTTATTTTCTCCTTTCCATTTTTATTTCTTTCGAGTTGTATTCCTTTCCACCATAAACTAGCATGGCCTTTTAATCTTGTTTTTGCAAATTTTATCCGGTCTAGATCCGCCACCTCCTCATACTCAAAGTATTCTTCCATATCGTTGATCCAGTCAATCAACTCTTCTGGGTTGAGGTGCCCAGAATATGTAGAGACATCAAACTTTGGTCTCTTCCCGGCCTGAGATAGAGCTTTCAACAGTCTAGCTTCAGAAGGATCCAATGCATCTTCATCATCTGACGGACCCTCAGTTTCCCAGGCTTCATCGTCGCTCGGTTCTTCTCCCTTAGGTTCGGTCCTTTTTCGCAATTCTTCCTGCAGGGCTTGCACTTGTCTTTGCAACGCTCTGAAATCTTCATCCTGCGCCACATTTCTCCCATGACCATGATTTCTTTTTGGAGGCATCCTTTCTCTGTTACACTACTCAGGCACTCCCGTTCTCTCTTCTCAGAATCCTTCCACAGATCCTGGTGCAAACTGCCTCACGTTCGGCGTTCTGTTTGCACACTCAGAATCACTCGCTCTGATACCACTTGATCGAGAGCCAAATTCATAGAGACAAAGAAAACAGTTTATTTATTCGCCTGCGAATAAATATGACAGTCACAACACCATGTTCACAAAAAAAAATTGATAGTTTTATTTCCTTCGCATGCGGCAAAAAAAAAATTACAGTCACGGCCGAAAATTACAATCACAGCCAAAAATTACAGTCACGGCTATTTATTTCTAAGTTCCAAAAGAATGGCGTCTTTTTCGCCTTTTCCAAGCTGGAAAATACCATCGGATTATCTTCTTGATTTTAGCAATCTTTTTCCTCCATCCCTTGTGCATGCCTTTGTTTCCCTTTTTAAAGGTTCTTGGGTGACGCTCCGTTTCCAGCTGGCGGCCCTTCGTTTCCTCTTCCCGAACCTTTCGTTTGCCTCCCCGTGTCGCTTCGTTGCCCAGGTGTTCGCCACGTGTCACTTTTCGCCTCTTGGTCTTCGGCTCTTCTTTCATCGCGAAAATGCTACCGGTCGCGATATCGCGACATGTCGCGATATCGCGACGTATTTCCATCGAGTCCCCCTTTCCTCTGCTTTGGTCACGATATCGCGACATGTCGCGATATCGTGACGTCTTTCTGCTGCGCCTTCGTTCTTAAGCTGCGGTCACGATTTCGCGACCTCCATACTGTCGAAGCCCCTGCCTCCGTTGCGGTCGCGATTTCGTGACATGTCACAAAATCGTGACATGTCACGATTTTGTGACCCTCCGTACTGCCGAAGCCCCTGCCTTTGTTGCGGTCGTGATTTTGTGACATGTCGTGAAATTGTGACATGTCACGATTTCGCGACCCTCCGTCTCGCCTTCGCCTCCACTGCTGGTTTCGGTCATGAAATCGTGACATGTCATGATTTCGCGACCCTCCGTCCGCCTTCGCCTCCACTGCTGGTTTTGGTCACGAAATCGTGACATGTCACGATTTCGCGACCCTCCGTCCGCCTTCGCCTCCACTGCTGGTTTCGGTCGCGAAATCGCGACATGTCACGATTTCGCGACCCTCCGTCCGCCTTTGCCTCCGTCGCTGGTTTCGGTCACGATTTTGCGACCCTTCGCCCGTCGTAGCCCTGCTTCCTGATTTGGTCACGATTTCGTGACCCTCCCTCTGCCTTGGCTTCTTTCCCTGTTGGTTGGTGCAGGATTGCTCTGCTGCCCTCGGATGCTCCTGGCATCAGGAACCCGTAGTCTATCGACGTCGGAGCGATGAGAGGACCCTAGCTACGTCGATCCTCAAGCCGCTAGGGGAGGAGGCGGATACAGTACTGGACACTCCAGACGTGGATGACGTTGGAGTTACTACCAAGTACCAAGAGTGGTGGACGCTCCGAAAATGGTGAGGTGAGGGTCCATTGGGAGGGGATGAGGCAGCAGGAGGCGAAGAGGGTGTAGAGGCACCAGGAGAGGGTTGGGGAGCTCTGGCTGATGTGGATATGGTGGAGGTTGCAGATGTAGGAGAGGAATTTGGTGATGAGGAGCAGCCAGAGATGCAGGATGCTCCGGAGCAGGCCGATGCTCCGGAGTAGGCCGACACAGCCAGCCGTGCAGGGGGATACAGAGGTAGGGTTGCACGCGGAGGTGGCACGGTTGATGGAGGTGTTACGGAGGCGAGATGGAGAGCTTGGGGAGATGGCACAGGAGAGGGATCACCTGCAGACATAGTTGGCAGAGCGAGAGAGCGCAAGGGCTACGTCTCATTGGTAGGAGGGTGATACGGATGTTGCACGGGAGAGGTATCTCTTACGGGTGCAGCTAGCACAATGCGACGATATAGTCGCATACTACTGTAGGCGGGAGGCAGAGTGGAGTCAGCATCAGCAGGATATGGAGGGCGAGATTATTTTCCTTGGTGGGCAAATATCATAGCCTTCTATGAGTGGCTCGTCGTATCGTACAAGAGACAGCGGGACAGAGCAGTCGGCATCATCTTGTCGCAAGCGACGAGATGAGGGAGGCGCTAGTGGGCATGATGCAGGGGCGAGTAGTCACCCTGAGAGGTCTCAGAGGACTAATACTGTAGGGGGTAGTTCTCGTCGCACCGATCTTGCATGGTCATGGTGGCCAACGCCCTAGGCTGTGGGTTTTTGGGTTTTTGGATTTGTGGTAGCGAGGTCTGAGGACTGGTTCACTGTAGCCTATGGGCAATTTTGTTATGATATATATATACAGATGACTCTTTTTGGTGTTTGTACATTTTTTATGATTTATTTTTATGTGCATGTTTTTACATTGATGTATGCATATGTGATTATGAATGCAATGGTTCTAATTTGTATGATGTATGCATATGGAATGAATGTAATGAATTGTTGATGATTTGTCAATGCACCATAGACTGTACAAGATTTTACTGGCTTGCTATAGTAATGGGATAACTTTGTGGAATGCTTGTGCATGTGAAAACTTTGTTTTTGTATTTTGTCTATTTTTTGATGGTGATGTACGGAATGAAATGTACCGGTTGTTTGAAAATGTAGTTAAGCTTTTCTGAGATGCAGATATTTTAACTAACTAGCCAAGACTATACATTGATCTCGTGAGACTTCTAAACAAGGTCTAAATTTGACTTGAATTTAACCAAGTTATTTCACATCCCTGTGTGTGCAATTGAGTTCATTTATGTGTTATTCATCAGGATACCACCAGTTCCAGATGGGCTTTCAACCGAACCTGTACTGAGGATCACCTAATTAGCTCCACTAACTCCTTTATTGTATTTAGTCAGATTTCTCTATGATGCTATCTAGGATACCATAAGCTAGCTCATCCACATGCAAACATTGATTTGTACACAAGTTAATGTGACAGATATATTGTCATGCGGGAGGTTTACCGCCAGTGACCGATAGGCTATCAACCAAACTAGTACTGAAGCTTGCCTCATGACCTATCGAAATGCTGAGAGTTCCAGGGATTCAAGTTCGACTCCCTTCTTTTCTTCAATTGTATTGGGATACTTTCTCCTTTGTAGTGATAAAATCACTATTTATTTTTGTGATATTATATGTTTTTTTTTTTTTTGAGTAAGGGATTTGGATATGGAGTGACGAGAATCACTATTGTTTGTGCCTTTTGATGTGTGCACTGTAGGATGTCAAATTTTAGTGTTTTGACGTTTTGCAAATTTTTTATGTTTTGCAACTTTTGAGAACTTGGGATTCATGGGGAATTGGGTAGGGAGGATGCTTGTCCTTTTGCCAACTCTCAGCATTCCTAGGGTCATTCGCATAGGGGGATGAGCAAGATAACCGTTTTGCTTATGGTGACCTGGATTACTGTGCAGGTTTCATCTTTCGTTCACACAACTTAGAAATTATTATATGTGTGTTAATTTGTGTTGGGATGTTACGTAACAAGGCATGATCCAAGTAAAAATTTCCCGTGTAAAATCTGCTTAACTATGTATAGTTTTTGGCTAGAAATTTAAAAACAACTAAATGATGAAAACCCTATATACATTAGGAGACAACTGACGATGAGAAAAATGGTGATGGTGCTATTCTAGATGTAGGCGTTTATGAAAATGGATCTAAGGTGGAAAAGGATGGAATTTCCAAGTAATGACTGTCTATGGTGCTTTTGACTTGTATGACCTAGCAAATGTATAATGTATGGATGTGATGCCTAATGCAACCTATATTTTTGTATTTTGATTTTTATGAGAATGCATGGAATTGGAATGCAATTGTTTTTGTGATTTTGATTGTTTTTTTTTTTTTTGAATATGCATGGAATTGAAATGCAAATGTTTTTGTGATTTTGTTTTTTTTTTTTTTGGACGATTATATTGTTTTTGTTTATTTTTGAATATTTATGTTGACCAAGCAGTTATGGTAACGCTTGGAGCTTTTGGTGTCGACCAAAGGGTTTATAGATACCTTTAGGGCATTTAGGGATGACCAAGTGATTATGAAAATCCTTGGAGCTTTTGGTGTTGACCAAAGGGTTTATAGATACCTTTGGGGCATTTAGGGATGACTAAGCGATTATGAAAATCCTTGGAGCTTTTGTCTTAACCAAAGGGTTTATAGATACCTTTGGGGCATTTAGGGTTGACCAAGCGATTATGATAATCCTTGGAGCTTTTGTCTTGACCAAAGGGTTTATAGATACCTTTGGGGCATTTAGGGTTGACCAAGCGATTACGATAATCCTTGGAGCTTTTTAGTTGGACTATGGCTCTCTAAATGTGAAATGGCCTCAAATGAATGATGTTCAAGGGTTTTGTTTCCTTGATTCCTTCAAGAGAGGCAAGCCAGTATGTTCTGGGTCCTATTCTATTGTCAATGATGTAAGGACCTAACCAGTTTGCTGTAAACTTGTCTCATAGATGGGACGGCAAATTAGAATTTTGTTGGTTCTCTTTTAAGACCAAGTCACCAACTTGAAATTCCCTGAGGTGGACTTTCATGTTGTATGCTCTCTTAAGTCGCTCTTGATAGATATGCAAATGCTCGAGAGCATTAACGCGTCGTTCGTCGAGCAACGTCAGTTGATCTAACTGGGCCTGCCGTGCAGTGTCATCATTGATGAACTCTTGCATTGAAATGCGTAGGGAAGGGATTTCCAACTCAAAATGCATGACTGCCTTGGATCCATACACCAACAAAAATGGAGTTGCCCCAATGGGCGTCCGAATGCTAGTGCGATAAGCCCATAGGGCAAGCGAGATCTGAATGTGCCAGTCTTTATGATTGTCTGCAACTGTCTTTTTGAGAATGGCGACTAGCATTTTGTTGGACGCCTCTGCTTGCCCATTTGCCTATGGATAATAGGGTGTTGAAAAGCTGTGTTGAATCTTGTACTTTGTGGTCAAAGCATGCACATATTTATTCTTGAATGATGTCCCATTATCTGACAGGATCTTGGATGGAATACCAAAACGACATATGATGTTATGCAAAATAAACTCCGTAATGCGAGATCTAGTCGTAGTGGTCAACGAAATTGCTTCCACCCACTTGGTAAAGTACTCTATGGCCGTTAAAATAAACATGTGACGACCAGACGACGTAGGGGAGATCTTTCCAATTAGATCAAAGCCCCACTGTGAAAAAGGCCAAATCGATTGAATCGGCTACAAGGCCTGAGAAGGTACGTGTGTCAAATTAGCATGGTGTTGACACTTCATGCACTTCTTCACATATGCGCAACAATCTTGCTCTAAATATGGCCAATAATAACCCATGTGAAGAATGTGCTTTGCGATGGCCATACCGCTGAAGTGGCCACCACATGTACCATCGTGAGCTTGGGTGATCACCCAAGCGGACTCTTGCTGGTCCAAACAATGAAGGAGGATTCCTTCATATTTCCAACAATACAAAATGTCTTCTAACAAGACATGCTTTGTTGTTTTCTGTTTGAATGATATTTTTGTGGCTTGTGTCAATCCAAGTAGGAGATTACCTAGCTTGAGGTAATCCCGAATGGGTGTGTACCAATCTTGCTGATCAGAAACCTCGATAGTATGAACGACCAATCCCTCTTGAAGTCCATCCCAAACAAAAGTTGAGCAGGAAAGAACTTGTAAAAACAATGTGGTGTTGCTAGTAAGAGGGGTCGGGGAGAACAAGGACCCCCAATTGGCTTGAGTCAAACAATCTCGAATTCCAGAGAACTTATCCGAAGATGGTTCAATCTAGATCAGGTAGATTCCTGGTGTCGGATCAGATCTTGCACGCTCCATCATATATTGCGATAATTTTTTAACCTGAATGGTTGTCATTTCACCAGAAGGGTCTTGCGGGATGAGTGACCCCAAGGAGACAATAGTATCCACAAAATTATTTGATGATCGAGGGAGTGCCTCGATGTCATACCATTCAAGTCGTGCCAGGAATTTATCCACGATGGCTTTATAGGCCTGCAAAACTGGACATTTACATTGGAATATCCCCTTTACTTGATTGAAAATTAATAGCGAATCACCAAAGATGTTCAATCGTTTAATGTTCATGGTGATTGTTGTCTGAAGACCTATGAGCAAGTCTTCATATTCGGCATTGTTATTGGTGCACGGGAAGTCTAATTTAAATGACAAGGGCATTGGAGCACCTTGTAGAGTGAAGAATACAATTCTCGTGCCACCCCCTTGCTCACATTTAGAACCATCGAAGAATAGGGTTATGTCAGCCTATGACTCAGGCTCATCAAAATCTGGCGACTCTGAAACATGGAAGACCCCATCATCAGGTAGTTCAAAAGTCAGAGGCTGATCATCTTCAAGAGGAGCCTCAACTAGTTGATCGGCGATGACTTGACCTTTTATGGATTTTTGTCCAATGAACTCTATGTCAAACTTCGTCAACAACATGATCCATTTCACCGTGCGGCTACTATGATAAGTATGACTCATCATGTATCGCAATGGATTATCCTTAGACACAACATACGTCTTATTACTGAGCATGTAGTGGCATAGCTTTTTGGTAGCAAACACCACCGCCAGCGAGCTTTTCAACGTATGCATAGTTAAGTTCATAACTGACCGAGGTGCGGCTAAGATAGTATGTGGCCTATTCTTTGTGAAGTTCATTTTTTTGGGATAGCATGGCACCCAGTGCCACCTCAGTGGCTGAGATGTATAAATAGAATGGCACTCCTGGTCTAGGTGGTGCCAATACTGGCGACGAAGCCAAGTATTGTTTAATGTCGTCAAAGGCAGACTAGCACTCATCATCCCAATGAAATGTGACCCCCTTATGCAATAATTTATTCATGGGTCGGCATTTGTCAGATAACTGTGCTATGAAGCGCTTGATCGATGCAACCTTTCCTTGCAGACTCCTGAGTTGCTTGATGGTGGTTGGGGGACGCATTTCAAGGATTGCCTTGACTTTGTTTGGGTCGACCTCGATTCCTCGTTTGGAGACTATGAAACCCAAGAGCTTGCCAGATGTGATGCCAAAGACGCACTTCTTGGGGTTTAGTATGACTTTATGTTCAATAAGGCGATCAAGGACCTTGCTCAAATCATCGATGTGATCTGGGCACAAAAGAGATTTGGCCAACAAATAATCCATGTAATCTTCCAAAGTTTTGTGCATGTAATCGTGAAAGATGTACATCATGGCACATTGGTAAGTGGCGCTAGCGTTTTTAAGGCCAAAAGGCATGACCTTATAGCAAAATGTCCCCCAAGGCATTGTGAATGCTGTTTTTAGTTGGTCCTCAGGATTGATACGAATCTGATTGTATCCTGAAAAACCATCCATAAGAGAAAGCATTTCATGGCCCGCTATGGCCTCTACCAACGCATCGATGCTTGGCAAGGGAAAATCATCCTTAGGACTCGCTTTGTTAAGATCTCAAAAATCGGTGCATATGCGAATCTTCTCATCGATCTTCTTGATAGGAACCATGTTAGACAACCATGGAGGATAATCCACACATATGACAAACTGGGCATCCAACAACTTTTGTAACTCGTCCTTTACCATTAAGGCCACTATTGGATGCATCTTGCGTAGTTTTTGCTTGACTGGCTTGATTGTCGAATCAAGCGTTAAATTATGCGTGACTAGCTGTGGGTCTAGTCCCAGCATATCCTTGTATGACCATGCAAAAACATCCTTCTTTTCCTTAAGAAGGGTAACATAATCGGCTCGCTCTTCGGGGGAAAGACTTACCCCCAGCTTGAGAATCCATGGATTCGTTGGATCTATGTCGATGTCTACATCATTCGTTGCTTCAACTAACATATGGGATCCATCTTCCAACTGGTGTGGAATCGGGATCAGATGGATATCGTTTGCTGAATTAAGATCATCATTAGGAACGTCAAGTTCCTCTTCAGCATGGAAGACATCCTGAGTCTGTCCTGGAGTGAAATGAAACATCCCATCGCAAGGCCAATACTCTGATGGAGATGGTGGTGTGTCAGCATGATCCCAATCTATAGCTTCTATGTCTAGATGCAATGATCGTGTTGGATTGGCTGGATCATGGATGGGGGCGGTCAAGTCAATGGAGATCATGTTTATGAGATGATGGTAACCTCCATTACCACAAGTGTGATAACTTTGACATTTTGGATGCTCTTGGTGTGTTGGATCGGGCTCTGTAGGCACTGGCACAAAGGGATCAGCCCTATTCGTGGACCTACAAATAGGGTCTGCCCTAGGCACTGATGGTTTGATAGGGTCTCCAGGCGGAAGATGCTCTCTGTATACCTAGAGTGGCCGGTGCGATAATTGCTATAACTGCACCAGGTTGAGATGCCACCTGTCTTGGACCTATGTGTAAGTGTTCAAACATGTCATCTATGTCCAAATGATATTGTTGTTGTTGAGGTAGCCTATGCTCACTGGGATCATTCAATGGAAACATCATCAGGAAGCTTTCCTAATCGTCATTCATTGGATATTCATGCAAATGATCGTACTCCGACTCATCTTCAGAAGACCCTTCATGGTCTTGTCCATCTTCCCCTTGTTGGTGAGTTTGCGAGGTTTCTCCTTGTTCGGTCATAGGAAAAGGTTGTTGAGGTCAATAAGGTTATTTGTTTGTAATGGGAAATAATCCCCCAATGTATAAGTTGTATTTGGATTAGCATATGGATCTGATGCCAACCCATCCTTGTTGCCTATATCTAGGCTTTGCATGTTTTTGACCAAGATTTCGAGGGACAAAGGGTGATTAAACCCTAATCCTGACTTATCATATGGCATTTGGTATCTTGGTTGGCACAAAACACGCATTCCTTGTTCATACCTGCCTAACCCGTATCCATGCCAATTGCATTGGTTAAGATATCGTAATGCGAATTTTGGGTTAGCCAAATAATTGACATCTTCCACAAATGGATCTTCATCTTCCTCGTATTGTCAGGAAGGTTCAACGCCATGATCCAGGCCCCCAAAAATAAAGTTTCTCTGATTAGGTGGGTAGCCTAAAGGAACCACGAAGCCTATGGGGATTCGAGGTCTTCCCATGTCTTGCATAGACTGAAGTGTGGGCGTTGCAACAACATTGTGCACTATATACTCCCCATGCCTGTGTTAGACATCTCAACAGTAATCATTGGCGATTGAGAGGAAGCAAATGGGAGTTCTCCTTGAGTCCACTCCATGTGGGGTGAACTAGGCGTCTCAACTTCCATTCTATGAGGCATCTCTTCCATAGAGATGTTGGAGACTAGAGGTGGTTCCGCTTCCAGGGGCTTCTTTCCTTTGTCCATTGGTGTAGGCACCGTAGGTGGCATCGTTGTGGGAGGACTGGATGAAGAAGATGAA
Source organism: Wollemia nobilis (assembly GCA_028583015.1). Classification (NCBI taxonomy): domain Eukaryota; kingdom Viridiplantae; phylum Streptophyta; class Pinopsida; order Araucariales; family Araucariaceae; genus Wollemia; species Wollemia nobilis. The sequence goes on from JAQPPZ010017228.1 coordinate 5,432,220, forward strand.
CCCTCCTGGGAATTTGATTTATTTGGTGATGGATATTCTTGCTTATTCAGACCCCTTTTAGATGGATTTAACTGGAAATCCACATGTGTTGAAGGGAGGGTCGACTGCGGCATGATTTGCACTGAGTTGCAATATTTAGAAGGTTCCAATTCTGTGGGGACCACGTGCACTTGTCCTTCAAATGTATACTTCAAACATTGATGAGCAATTGAAGGGACACACTTCATATCTCGGATCCAAGGCCGCCCAAGCAAGATATTGTAATCCATCTCACCTTCTAAAATGTGGCACAACGTATGAATGGTCTTTTGTCCCACTTGTATGGGCAGGACAATTGTGCCAACTGTCGAGCATATTGCATCATTGAATGCTCGAAGAGTATAAGTGGAAGGTACAATGTGAGAGGCTGGCAGCTTCAAATTTTTTAGTGCAGCGGTTGTAATAATGTTACTGGACAAACTAGTGTCTACCAACACTCGCTTGTACGGAGTCTCATTGACCCGCGCAATGACATGCAGGGGTGGATCCGCTACATCCCCAGTCATCGTTTTTAACTCATCTTCCCTGAAGGTGATGACTGGTTCAGTACACTGTTTAACATGCCCCACAAAATTGTTGAACGAATTTGCCTCGTGGGGATGCAACTCAATTGCCTTTAATATATCCATAAGAGCTTCTTGATGGGGCATCGATTATTGAATAAGCTCATAGATGGAGAGCCTAGCCGATGTGGTCGATAGACTTTGAGTAAGTCTAGTTCAAATCGTGGCCACTGGTCTAGGCGGGGGCAACTGTGTAGGATTCGGTTGAGGTTGTGACGTGGATGGAACTTCCCTGGTGGCTGTCGCGAGGGCAGCTCCTGGGTGTCTCTTTTTTCTTGTCACAATGCTAATCATCCCAACATACCCCTCCATGGGGCAATTTTGTTGCACTTCGTTGACATGAAGAGGTTTTGTTTGTGCATCATGTGTGGGTAAAGGATCTTTGAAAACACCCATTTGTTGGTTGTTGGGTGCGATGGGGTTATCCACTACCAATGTGTTATTGTCAATGAGATCTTGCACTAAACCTTTAAATGTCCAAAAGGTGTGAAGGTCATGCCCTTTCCTTCTATGGAATCTACAGAAAAGATCCTCTCTGTAGCCTTTAGGCTTTGGCGCATTAGGATCTATTGTTGGGATCTCTGGCAGATTAATCAAGTTTGTCGCTGACAAACGGTCAAACAAGGAGTCCCTAGACTCAATGTATGGTGTATATTGCCACCTAGGGCGATGATACTAATTTTGATCCTATTTTTTATTATATTTCTCATAGTTATTATGAGGCATCGCCTGATAATTAGCCTTTGGAGGCTGTGTTGCTTGTGCAGGCGTAGGGGCATTGATAGCAACTTGATTGACAGCGGCGGGTTTCTGTTGCGTATTCCCTATTTTGGTGCTCTTGTTCCACTCTTTTTTCTTAGGCTTGGCAATTTCGCCATCCTGTATCTTGATCTCTTCGATAACTCTAGCTTGCGCCAGAGCTTCTTCTAAAGTGGTGTATTGTTGTAGCTGCAATAGCATAGAGATCGATCGCAAATAGCTCTTTGCGAACATTTGAGTTAGGTCGGACATAGGAGGGAGGTAGGACAGCTTTGAAAGCAATGTCCTCCACCGATTCCCATATGCCACCATATATTCCTCCTCATACTACTTGAGGCTAGCTAGATCACTGAGTGACGCCTTTTTCTTTGTGTTAAAAGCAAAACGTTCTAGGAATGCGTCCACTAGCTGATCCAAGTTGTAGATGCTATGCTTCGGTAGATGGGTAAACCAATCCGAGGTAGATCCTACAAATGTGGTTATGAATGTTCTTAATAGCAATGCATCATTGTCTTGTATACCGAAGCATTGGCTCAAAAATCGAGTCACATGCTCTTGAACATCGTCAGCCCCTCTAAAGAGTGCCAACTGGGGCAGATTGAAATGTTTGGGGTATGGAGGTGCTGGCACTAATGGATGCACCGGATGACTATGGAGTTGGCATAAGGTAGGCTTTTGGGTCCTAGCAATCTTGAGTTCCATAGTCTCTAAGCGTTCTAACAACACTTTGTATGCATCGGAGGACGTAATCTCCTCCTCCTTGGTTTGCTCCCGCTGTGGGTTGCGAGGAACTTGAGGCCTTTGGAGGGATAAATGGATAGCATCCCTTCTGCCTTGATAGGGTGTTTCAGCCCACTCTTCTTCTTGGTCATAATCCTCATGATCTTCTTGAGGAGTTTCTGGCCTAGGCCTGTAAACATGGATGGGTGCCCGCGGAGGATGCCCATCACGGTTGCGAGGAGTGGCCTCCCGCTCAGGTCTAGGAGGTCTTGGAGGTAGTGCTTGCTGACATCGCAGAGACCTATCTCGCACTAGGGGGTTGTGCCTCACATACATCTCAGATTGTTGTGCACGAGGAACTGGGGCCTTCTCAAGTGCATTGTTGTGAAGCAATTCAGCTCTTTGACGCTGAATGCGCTCTTGATTAAGGTGACACAAATATTCTAATTTCTGTTGGTCTTGCCTAAGCCGCGTGATTTGCGCTTGGCGGGCGGCTAGTTGGGAAAATTCCAAGTCATTTTTTTTCGTCGTCTCTTGTTTAAGAGGCCTAGATGTCTCCCCTACATATCTGTTTCGATCATGGTGCTCTAAGACCCCTATATGTTGCTTCCCTCTGTCGAGGTTGGTAGCATTAACTTGAAGCTCTGGTCTCAATGAGCGATCTGGATATAAAGCAGGTGTAGACATGCATCATTTCCGCACTTAGTACTATTCTTGAGGAACGTAGTAATCCTCTTCACTCTCTCTATGATATGCATAAAAAGTGCGGGCAGAATTGTCTTGCCCTGTCGAGAGAACCTGATATTCTAGATATGGTCTACTGTGTTCGACATTAATCAAGAGTAAATTAGGAGTAAAAAAATCATATGGTTCCTCCTTGTGGACCCTTTGTTGTTCTAGAGCAGTACACAACGCTTCATCACTAGGCCACCCAAAACGAACTTCCAAAGGAGGCCTCATACTTAGACCAAGTGCTACATATTGGTTATTTTCTTGAAAATATTTTTGTTGCTTAGGAGTTCCCCTTAGGGAGGTGTCTCGATAGTCCTGTCTATTTATGGCATGAGTTGGAGTGCCCCTTAAGGAGGGGCCTCTAGATCCATGTTCTATGACTACATGGGTTGGAGTGCTCCTCAAGGAGGTGCCTCTAGAGCCATGTTCTGCATGGTGTGAACTAACTTGTGTACCCTATCGCCAAGGCAGGATGGCTAAGTCTTCAGGGCTATATCAAAGATGATTTGTCTCTCTTGGTGCATTTTCTATAGCTTCTGCCCGTGATTGGGCTTGGCTATGAGTAAACACCATGGTAATGCTAACCTAAAGATGCAGAAATTCTTTTTATGATTTTCTTTTTATGATTTTTTTGTCTAAACAGAAAATAGCATACACACACAAGCAATGATTATCTCTTTTAAAGATTAATAGTGTGCCCTAAATCTTGTTTAGTGTGTTTTTGTTGTTTGTTTTGTGTTTTTGAAGACTTTTTATGAAAATCGTTTAAATGCAATTATGAAGGCTCTTATGACTCCCAAAATGGTCGCCCCTTCAATATACCATTGTCGGACCGATATACCAACCTCTCTATATACCCGCCCTTACGTGAGGGAGACTATAGGTACGTGAGAGCAGATGATACATGGAACATAGGCGGTATGAAAGGGGAATCGCTCTGTTTATGACACCTACCATAGAAGACTTATCCTCATGCGCTAGGAATCACCCTAGCTACACTCGGTCGGCTTTCATCGGGATTTACGTCTAGCAACGGTCGCGATCGAGGTAATGGATGCAATATCTCAAGCCAAAGTGATAATGGAATCCACCTTTGGTCTTGCTCAAGGGTTGGGGTTTTACGACCAACTCCTTGTGTTTAAAATACCACGTGGTGTGTGGGGTTCATTTTAATTTGCAAAAATTTGAAACAGGCAAGCGAAAAGGAAACTTTCTCTAAGCCATACAAAACTGAAAACCAGAAAACAAAAAACAAAAATTTGACAGAAGCTTTTTTTTAAAAACCCCTACCTCTTCTCTCGCCCAACAGGATGTTTTTGATTTGCTCTGAAAAATGCACAGAACTATACTCGTCCCTGGGTGAAGTGAATATCAGAACAGTATTCGTTCCAGGGTGAGACGAATGCTTATTCGTCCCTGGGTGAAACGATTACCAATCCGCACTCGTCTCTAGGTGAAACGAATAACAGTCTGATGATTGAAAAATAGGTACCTGTAATCAAAACAAGCAATTTCAGATCAGAAATCTAACATAAAAAAAAACAGACGACAGAGGTCCCACCGTGATCGCCATTGAAAGCACAAGATTTCATAAATAAAAAGGATAGACTAAAAATGCAATGTAAACGAAACTAAAATAACGCTTAAACCCTATGTTATTGAAAAATGCGTAAAAAGAAAGAACATGAACACAAGATATCAAAGCAATATAAAATACGGCCCTTTTATTGATATGCTTTTCAAATTTGTGTTACAATGCGTCTCCTTCCTTTTTAAGGGATAGGAGCGTTAAATGTTGGTCTTTTACAACTTGTTTCAAAATTCCTTCTTTCGCGTGCCCACATATAATATGGGCGAACCAAAACATTGTCACCGCTTGCGTTGGTAAAGGTAGATTCTTCGCTGCTCTTCTAATGCTGAAAATCTGCGTTCAAAGAAACAAACAAAGAATCAGTAGCACCTATGTATGAAAAATAAAAGATAAATCTAACAATGGTTAAAATGAGTCTAAATAAACTAAAAACTTGACAAAAGCATAAACATGAAACTAGCTAAATACTACAAAATAAATAGTCACTAAAGGCAATAAGGTGGGGGGTGCCCGAAGGCAAACCACCCGTGGGTGAAACTTTGCTTCGACACCAATCCACTTAGGATGGGTCTAAAACCTGATGTGATGTGTTATCGGCAAATTGGTAGGATATTGTGGTCAGAAAAATCGAGGTTGGTCCTTGATTCGTGACTTCAAAGGTCACCCAATAACCTCTCTTTCGATTAAGAGATTATGGATGTTGAAAGCACAAATCGCAAGTAAGTGAATTAGCAGCACTTCGTCGCTCAAAATGCTCCTTCTTTGTATATCTTTTGGGTGAGGAAGCTCACCATTTTATAGACCCAAGGGGTCTCTTTGAATTAACATGCAAAAGTGTTTCTCTGCATGAATGTTTTTTTGTGAAGAGAAGACTTCTTCTTGATTAAGGGCTTCTTAACTGCCTCTGTGCATGTCTTTGTATGTTTTAGAAAAGCTCACTCGCACTTCCCATGCAATGAAGGGATAGCTAAGTGGCAAATTTGAGTTGTCCTAAAAAGATCACTCCCCTTCACATGTAGTGAAGGGAGAGTCAATTGGCAGATATAAGTTGTCAAAAGAACTCACTCACACTCCTATGCCATGCAGGAAAAGCTAAGTGGCAGTTTTGAGTTGTCATGCGCCGAGATCTGACTTTTGTCGATCAAACCTGGCGTTCGTCCCACCCCGAAGCGAGCGCTAGTAATCGTCTCTAGGTGAGACGAGTACCAATCTGCACTCGTCTCTGGGTGAGACGAGTACAAATCCACACTCGTCTCTGGATGAGACGAGTACAAATCTGCACTCATCTCTGGATGAGACGAGTACCAATACGCACTCGTCCCTGGGTGGAGCGAATAAGTAACAAAGTGTCTAAAAGGTGCCAAATTGATCCCTGACTTGTAAAACTGCTGTGTGAGTGGTTAGAACCACTGTTTAACCTCTAGGGGCTGCCCTGGGGGCTGTGTGTGTTAGTGCGATCAGTGCTTGTTGTCACATAATTGGATTGGTGTTGTTTTGGTGTCTACAGATGCCCCTTTTTGGAAAGCGCTGCATATGGTGCAGTGCTGAGCAAAAAATAGATAACCAAAGCATTAATGATTAGGGTTTCTCAGTAACCTAACCAACTCTTGATGCCCCAAGTATGGAAATGGCATGCATTCTCGAATCCTTGCTTCTGACGAGCTAAGGAACTTAAATCAAGCATTAACTTGGTTCGGTGAGGTATTACTTGAACTTAGACATTGATCAGTCATGAATAGGCAAAGGGCGCAACCTTTTGTCTGTGGGAACCTTGAGTTCATGATTCACGAATGCCAAGTATATGATCAGTTTGTGATAATTGCTTTTTTGCTGCCCCAAGCAAGGGCGCGATTGTCTTTTGCAATGATCCTTTGAATACGTGTCATTTTCAAGATTGGGTATATTATTGTTGATTGGCCACTAAGTATGACTACCCCCTCAAGCGACGAATCGATGAGGGAATGACCGACATGAGAAAAGCGACAAGTCGCTTGACCCAAGATGACTTAGGTGAGGGTGCCTTCAGATGTTATCCGATGCATGCTCGAGCAGTTTCTCGATTGTTTTGACCTATTTTTGGTGGGTGTGAACCCATTTTGGAATGCCATTTGGGGTTAACATTGGCGAAAATCCATCTTCCCGTGGAGCGGTTCGACTATGGTAGCCTTCTTGGGGAGTAGGATAGCGACAAGGTAGACCCCGACATTAGTTTTCTTATGCCAAGAGGTTAAGTGCAAGAGCACTTTTGTCCGACAATTTTTAGTGGTTTTGTTTGGCATTTGTTATTTTTATGTTTTGGTTGTTTTTGATTTTTTTTTTTTTTTTATTCGTTCCGGGGTGGGACGAACTCCATGATGGTACTCGTCCTGGGGTGGGACGAGCGCGCCTCCGAGGAAAAAGTGCTCGTTCCATACAGGGACGAATACCAACAAGCAAAAAGTATAAATATGTGAAAATGACGGATTTGGCTCATTTGCATTGTTCATAGATTGCGATTTGGAGCTCTGGGGAGGAGGAGGTAGATTTTCTGACGCGAAACGCTGTCGGAATTTCCAGCCACCATGAGTGCGCAGATTGGGCCGTCAGGCGGCGGAGTTGAGGCGAGACCAGTAAGTGCACTATCTCTCCGAGTTGGAATTTGAAAAATGCAAATGTGTTCTTATGGTGTTTTCTTTTGTTTGAGACATGGAACCCTAATTAATTAAATTAAAAGGTGAATGAATTTGATTTAAAGACCATGAAACCAAATGAAACGTGGATGCAAACCGATGGAAACTTAGATGGAAAACCGTTGGATAAACCCAAAATGAAACTTAGAGTAACACCTTAGGGTAACCATGGTTATAAAAATATTTTTTTTTTTATGTGAATGGTAAAACTTAGGTCGAAACCGTAGGTAAACCATGCCCATTTTTTTTTGTTATTTTTATGGAATTAAAAAATGAAAAATGGATGAATTTTTTTTGTTGAAATGGTAAACTTAGGTCGAAACCATAGGTAAACCATGTCGAATTTTTTTGTTATTTTTATGGAATTAAAAAAATGAAAAATGGATGAATTTTTTTTTTTTTTTTTGTTGAAATGGTAAACTTAGGTCGAAACCGTAGGTAAACCATGTCGAATTTTTGTTTGTTTTTATGAAATTAAAGATGAAAAATGGATGAATTTTTTTTTTTTTTTGTTGAAATGGTAAACTTAGGTCGAAACCGTAGGTAAACCATGTCGAATTTTTGTTATTTTTATGGAATTAAAAAATGAAAAATGGATGAATTTTTTTTTTGTTGAAATGGTAAACTTAGGTCGAAACCGTAGGTAAACCATGTCAAATTTTTGTTTGTTTTTATGAAATTAAAGATGAAAAATGGATGAATTTTTTTTTTTTGTTGAAATGGTAAACTTAGGTCGAAACCGTAGGTAAACCATGTCGAATTTTTTGTTATTTTTATGAAATTAAAGATGAAAAATGGATGAATTTTTTTTTTGTTTTGAAATGGTAAACTTAGGTCGAAACCGTAGGTAAACCATGTCGAATTTTTGTTTGTTTGTATGAAATTAAAGATGAAAAATGGATGAATTTTTTTTGTTTGGAAATGGTAAACTTAGGTAAAACCGTAGGTAAACCATGTCAAATTTTTGTTGTTTTTGATGAAATGTAAGATGAAAATTGGATGAAATTTTTTTTTTTTTTTTTTTTTTTGAAATGGTAAACTTAGGTCGAAACCGTAGGTAAACCATGTCGAATTGTGTGTGATTTTTTTTTTTTTTTTTTTTTTTGGTAATGGATGTACATGTGAATGAAAGATGTTACTATACAGTTATGCATTTTTGTACATATTATGGTAATTTGATGCATGTTTTTGATGTGTGTTATGTTTTGTGATGTGCAGGTGGTGAAGAGTCGACATCGGGTACCGACTATTTTTTCTAATGCACGTGATGCATTGAGTGCGGAGGACTGGGAGTGGCTTGATGCCTTAGGGCTCAAGCATGTGGCTCAATTGGATGCAGTTGTTGCAGATCAGGCGTACATGACGGTTTTGATCAGCCTATGGGATGTTTGGACGAACACCTTCCATCTTCCGACAGGGGAGATGACAGTCACCTTAGAGGACGTGTATCGGATTCTCCAGATTTTGATAGACGGGATTCCCATCCGAACGATGCCACGAGGCCAGAGGACGGCTGTACTGACTCGATATTTTGGATGCGAGGAGGATGTGGATGGGATGAGCTCGTTGGAGAAGGTGGAGCTAGATTGTCAGATTGGGGGGATTTTGGTATGATGGTGGTATGCGAGGGGAGTGCTAGGAGTGAGGCATGCACTGCTTATGAGCCTCATTTCTAACATGCTCCTACCAGACTCGTCAGGAGCGAGGTTCCCATGGAACCTATTGGAGGTGGTGTGGTAGTTAGTGGATTGTCCGGTGACAGAGCCGATGATCATGAGATGGGGCCAGACGCTTTTGGCTCAATTATATGATGAGTTGTATGAGGCCCGTTGTCGAAAGTGAAATGGGATTGGCTGCAGTTACTTGTTGCAATGTTTGTCATGGCAGCATATAGTCGTAGAGCGACCACGAGGGCGTCTCCTTCAAATTTTTGTTACAATGCATCTCCTTCCTTTTTAAGGGATAAGAACGTTAAATGTTGGTCTTTTACAACTTGTTTTAGAATTCCTTCTTTCGCGTGCCCACATATAAGATGGGCGAACCAAAACATTGTCGCCACTTGCGTTGGTAAAGGTAGATTCTTTGTTGCTCTTCTAATGCTAAAAATCTATGTTCAAAGAAACAAACAAAGAATTAGTAGCACTTGTGTATGAAAAATAAAATATAAATCTAACGATGGTTAAAATGAGTCTAAATAAACTAAAAACTTGACAAAAGCATAAACATGAAACTAGCTAAATACTACAAAAGAAATAGTCACTAAAGGCAATAAGGCGGGGGGTGCCCGAAGGCAAACCACCCGTGGGTGAAACTTTGCTTCAACACCAATCATCTTAGGATGGGTCTGAAACCTAATGTGATGTGTTGTCGACAAATTGGTAGGATATTGTGGTCAAAAAAATTGGGGTTGGTCCTTGATTCGTGCCTTCAAAAGTCACCCAATAACCTCTCTTTCGATTAAGATATTATGGATGTTGAAAGCACAAATCGCAAGTAAGTGAATTAGCAGCACTTCGTCACTCAAAATGCTCCTTCTTTGTATATCTTTTGGGTGAGGAAGCTCACCATTTTATAGACCCAAGGGGTCTCTTTGAATTAACATGCAAAAGTGTTTCTCTGCATGAATGTTTTTTTATGAAGAGAAGACTTCTTCTTGATTAAGGGCTTCTTAACTGCCTCTGTACATGTCTTTGTATGTTTTAGAAAAGCTCACTCGCACTTCCCATGCAATGAAGGGATAGCTAAGTGGCAAATCTGAGTTGTCCTAAAAAGCTCACTCCCCTTCCCATGTAGTGAAGGGAGAGTCAATTGGTAGATATGAGTTGTCAAAAGAACTCACTCGCACTCCTATGCCATGCAAGAAAAGCTAAGTGGCAGTTCTGAGTTGTCATGCGTCGAGATCTGACTTTTTGCCGATCAAACCTGGCGTTCGTCCCACCCCAAAGCAAGTGCTACTAATCGTCTCTAGGTGAGACGAGTACCAATCTGCACTCATCTCTGGGTGAGACGAGTACAAATCCACACTTGTCTCTAAATGAGATGAGTACAAATCCGCACTCGTCTCTGGGTGAGACAAGTACCAATACGCACTAGTCCTTGGGTGGAGCAAATAAGTAACAAAGTGTCTAAAAGGTGCCAAATTGATCCCTGACTTGTAAAACTGTTGTGTGAGTGGTTAGAACCACCTGTTTAACCTCTCGGGGGCTACCTTGAGGGTCGTGTGTGTTAGTGCGATCAGTGCTTGTTGTCACATAATCGGATTGGTGTTGTTTTGGTGTCTACAGGTAGGGTGGAGATTCGAACCTGGGACCTCCCTTGGAGGATTGCCCTCTCTTCTCCAACTCACCTACAACACCTGGATACTATTGTGGTGTTTTTAAATTATAAGTTGATTGATATAATTTTTTTTAATTAAAATTTTCGTAGAAGATAGCACCAAATTTATGGTAGGATTGTGTGAAATCTGGTCTGCCTGAGTTTGGTTTTCAAAGTTGTGTTTTCTGTGTTGTAGCAAGTTTGTCCAAACGTTTTATTCAAATTTATTTCTTTACCCTAAGACCTTTTTAATTTATTTGAGTCATTAATATTTAAGATAAAACCTAGTTTATTTTATAAAATATTTAAATCTAGGTTAAAGTTTGAATTTATCACTCATATATTTAATTCTATAAATATTTCAGGTGAATAAATTTCACAGAGGGAATCAATGAACTTTTGATTTTAATTTTCATAAATTTTATAAAGTTCATTAAATTAGTTTTATTAAAACCCTAAGTTGAATTTCAAAGATTCAGATTTATAGAAAAGGTTGTAAAATTTATTTAGGTCAAATATGTAAGTTAATAAATATTTGACAAATAAATTTCAGAGACAGAGAAGGATTACATGGATTATTGATTTTAATTTCATAAAATTTTAAAATCCATTTTTTGAGATTTATGTATGTTTATTGAAGTTTGATTTCTAAAATTTTCAATCTCAAATTATAAAGTCCAAAGTATACTATTGAAAGATTAAATTTATTTACTTCAAATATTTAGTTTAATGAATATTTGAAAATAAATAAACATCTCATTAAGGAATATTACGTGAATTTTAATTTTCATATTATAAAGTAAAAAACTTTATGATTAGAATTCATACATATTAATTATTTATATCTATTTATTTCAAATATTTTAATTAATAAATATTTGGTTTAAAAGGTTATATGAATTCTAATTTTTATATTATAAAGTACAAAACTTTATAATTAGAATTCATACACATTAATTATTCATATTCTATGAAAATAAGCAAGGATTATAAAGCTTAGAATATTCTAAAGGCCCAAACATAGGGATTATAAAGTGTTTCACATTTTATAATTAGGGTTTTTATTTTATTCATCATTTATTAGATTTGATTTTAAGCTTCATTCATGAAATAAATGTAAGTTTTGAATTAAAATGCTTTAAAACATTCATGCAAGTTTAATATAAGGTTAAAACATTTTAAATCAAAGTTCATCTTTTAAAATAGATTTGCATTCTCAAATATTAGCTTTAAAAGGTAATTTCATTCATTTTGAGGAAGTAAATTATACTGATGAAAATGCAAGTAATGATTTCAAGATTAAAATATTTGTTATATTAGGCCCCTTGTTAATAGTTGATTGTTAATCCCTGATATGTTCTATGCACTTAATTGACATAAATTCATAACGTGTTACATAAAAGAACCTTGGAGAAACATATTTTCAAAAGAAAGAGCTACTCAAATATACATGGGAGTCTTAGATCATGTTACTTCTATGTTTTTTGGGAAAGGTCTTAAAATTACATCATTATCTAGAGCTTACAATGAGGCAATAACATTTGAACAACAATTGATATCTCAAGGTGTTAATATGGAATAACTATACAAACTTAGACCTAAAACTCATAATCAAAGATCACAAATGATTCAGGTTGATTTTGATAGTTTAGAAGTCACAACTACCTTAGATGTTGAGAATGAGGTGCAAGTTTCAGATTCAATACTCATCAATGAACATTGTGATGATCAAGTTGATCAAAATGTAGAAATTGCCTTAGAGCCATTATTCACAAAAGAGGATTGGATGATCTTATAAAACAAAATACAAAAATTGATCCTACTAAAGAAACCCTTTTCTTAGAAAAATATGAATTTGAGAAAGACGAATTTTTTTAAATTAAATAAAATGAATCTGAAGAATATATAGAAGAAATGATAGGTTTTCATCATTTGTTTTAGGAGGATAATGAATGTGATGTTCAAACAGGTAAATTTAAATAATTGAATGATCATAGATGTGATTTTATTGAATATTGCAAGGGATTATAAAAAAATAATACCTCGATGATGATGGTTTAAATGACTGATCCTAAAATTTTATTGCTTGAGAAAGATGAATTGTTTGAAATTGAAGAAATTCTTTAATGAAGAAGGTGAATCAGTAAATAAATTCAAATATGGTATGAAAGAAAAGATGGAATGTCACCAAGTGCTTCAGAAAGATAATGATTTTGTTATTTCATATCATGAAGAAGAATTATTCACTTTATTCACAATTTCCAAAGAACTTATCTCATATGATGTGCAGTAAATTGAAAGCCTTGTGTCACTTAAGGATTCTACAATGCTTTTAGTAGTTCTTCATCTCAGGTGATTGATAAAGGTGAATTTGAAAAGGAAATTATAAACCTATCCAAAGTTTTCACAAAAGATATGGTTGAATCTCACCCATTAACTATAGAAGATAATTTTTATAATGTTTGGAGTATGTATGGTGAATATTTGTTTTCTCACTCTTCGACTGATGAAATTTTTGTTTCACTTAATATGCAGGATGTTGAAACTTCTATTTCAAAATAAGACTTTGCAATTCCTACACAGTCATAAAATGACATGCCAATTGTAGAAATAGAGAACGTTTCAAAATTGAATCACTTTGAAGATGAATTTATTGAACACCTTGCTAAAATTGAAAAAAAATAAATGGTAAATGTTTCTTATGACTCATTTGTTAATAATGAGGAAGAGGTAAAGTCATATCTTTTACTCGTTACTAATAAAAATTTGAGTACAAATTCACATGAATGGTTTGGATTTAATGTTTCACATGAATGGTTTGGATTTAATGTTGGTGATGACCTAAAGGAAAATGTTGATCTATCTAAAGTAACTCAGGTGGTTGATCAAGAAAATTTGTTATTTAACACATCTTGTGATCAATTAGATTTGGTGTTTGAAAATGATGGGTATACGTTTAATTGGGTGCCTAATTTTGGTATCTTTAACAAACAAGTTTTTGATGAAGACGAAGAACTACAAGGTGATCATGATGGAGACCATGAAGAAAAGAAAAAACTGACAAATGCTCATCAAATCTTGGTAAATGCTAATAATGATGTGTTGAGTATAGATGACGAGGTAAAATCTTTATCTTTCTCATTGGTTACAAAATTTTCAAGTAATGGGTTGCATGATAAGTTTTTTGGATGTTAATGCTATCAATGATGAAATATCAAATATTGTTAACAAGAAGTTGGAGACAAATTCTAAATTTTTTGCCATAAATGAAATGAAGGAAAACATGTTTGAAATGCTTAATCAAATTCATGAGCAATCAACTAGTGAATCTAGGGCACAAATTTTTAATGATTTTCTTATACCAAATGTCCTAGATGATTGTCAATTCTTGAATGATTGTGATTGCTTTAAAAACTTTGAAAGTGATTTGAATTTGAAATTTTTAGAAATAGGTTCTTATTTGCAAGATCTCCTATTTGAAAAGGGGATCCTAGTTCTAAATTATGAATCAAATTGTGAAATTTACACCTTTTTGAATAAGCAAAGGATAATTGAAAATCATGTTTTCAATTTTCAATTATCAAATTTTAAAAATGGAATTGCTTATAAAATTGAATCAAATCAATGGGATGAGATAGGGATAATAAGAATTTCTATTTTTGGCCTAGTCTTATTTTTATTGGATTCTTATAAAACTTGTCAGGCATATAATCATATATGTTTTCTAAAGTGTGCTAACTGTATTTGGTATCCAAGGAAATGATGGCAGAAATTTTGTAGTGTCTTGTACATAATGTATATTTTTGTAAATAATCTTTTGGATTTTGTTTTATTGTTTTTGTGTTTGTACATAAGTTCTGGTTTTGTAATGTTTTGTTATTGGTTCTGTTGTCAATGTTGTCAAGTTTAGGAAGTGGATTCACTCACTTTATCAACTTTGCAATTTTGGTTTTGCAAATTTGTGTTTTGTATAGCTTGTTGTTTTGTGAGCTTGTTAGTTATTTTGCTAATTTTATTAGTTGGTGATGTTTATTTTTGTTTATTTAGTGCTTATCATATTTTTGGTTGTGCTTTTAGTATAGCAATAAAATGGCTTTGCCATATTTTGGAGTTTCATTATTTTGATGTGTGTTGTTGAATTTGACAAAGTTTCAGTGAGGTTTTCTTGATTGAGGTAGTTGTTATCGAGACACTAATAATTTGATGATTTTGTCTGGTATTTGGGCCTGGGTCATATAGGATAAAATTACCTATTTTAAAAACCTGTAAAACCTAGAGAAAAGGAAAAGTGAGATGTTAGTCTATATCTTCATGAATGTGAACTAAGATAAGGAAATTTGAAATATTATAATCATATTGCAAAAGCTTCACGAGTACCACAAAAACATTAAGGAATATTTTTTTAAAATTTTAGATGTATGAAGTTGTCAATTTTGCATATTAAGGTAAAAAAAATATTATACTCTTTCAGCCTTACCTGATATCTAACCCAAGTGGCATGTGGATTTGTTGCAAAGTACCATATTACCAAATAATAAAAAAAAAAGATGAAATAATTAATACAGTTGAAAATAAAGTCAAATCTATCACCATAAACTAGATAATCTTCACCGGAGCTATAGATGCTCAGCTGGCAGTGAAGCTATGACTAAAATAAAGGAAATGCAATATCTAAAATTCACCTAATATTTGGAAGTTTCAGATAATCTCTATTGGAGCTATAGAAGCTCGATAGGCAGTAGAGCAATGTCTGAAGGGAATTAGGAGGAGGTATTTCTTCAAATAGGAAATGTTCATAGCTTGAAATACGAAATTGACAATGAAATGTTGAATTATTTCAAAATATATAGAATGAATCGCTTTGCACACATCGAGCTGATGCTGATGATTCTGATGGTTCATGTCAAATTGGTCTATTCTCATTCTCTGGATATCATTAACGCTGATAATTCTAATATTTGGGTTTTTGTTGTTTTCATAGTTTGGTTTTTAAGTTAAAAATGTCCAGGGACATTTACTAGTAGAGTCGCCATTTGTTGTGACTCCTTCACAATGACCCCAAATTTTGGGGACCCATTTGAAATTTGAAAGCTTGTTTCAAATTGTTGCTTGCACTTATTGTTCACCGTTGTCATCATTGAAATATCAAGAATGTGTATCTTCCTCCGAATGGTCTTATAGCAGGGTCCATTTTCAAAATTCACCTCATGATTTGAAGATCATGAAGTTATGCTTGTATGGTCATTTTGATTATGGTCTTTGAGTTGTATTATTGTTGTTATGTTGTGTTTTGTCAAGTTTTGTTTTATGTTGTTCTTTTATGTTGTGTTCTATTTGTTTATAGGTGTCTTTATGTTATTCTTTATTTTGTTATTATTTTAGGTTGTATAAATATTGTTTGTGTTATGTTATTTTTATTATATTAAAAGTTTAATGTTTTTGTGGTTTTATTTTAAATTGTTATTTTATGTTATAATGTGTATTTTATTTTTGTATTTGTTTTTTGTTATGTTGTTTTAGTTATATGTTGTCTTTAAATTATATGTTTGTTATTTGGTATATATTTTTGGTGTTATTTTAATATATTTTCGTTTATTATAGTGGTGGTCATATAGGTTGCATGTTTGTATGTTATGTTTAGTTATGTCTTGTTTTAAATTAATTAAATTGTAAAGTTTTATAACTTTATAATTTAATATACTTAAATTTGTTATTTTATAAACTTGTTTTAAAAAAATTTAAATTATAAATTATTATAACTATGTAATTTAATTATATTTTAAAATATTATTTTATAGATGTTTTTATATTTTAATTAATATTTGTTTTGTTGGCAGGATTATTAAAATATGTTGAATAGAGGATGTGTTCATGGGTTTCATGGGCATGTCTTAACATTAAATTTTGAATTCCAATGAGAAGAAATATTAATCCTTTGAAAATGCTTTATTGATATTAGGGTTTCAAGAATTCATTTTTAAAATTGATGAAACAGAGCAAACTAATCAAGAGGAATGAATTTCTTAAGTTATAAATGGAGAATTAGAAACCAATGGGAAGGGTCGGACAGCTTGGAGAAAAATAGAAAATATTGAAAGGAGCCAAATAGAAGACCAAGTTGCATAGGAAGCTACATTTGCACATGAATACAGAGACTTTGTTGGATTCATTGTAAGATCTAATATTTTGTATCAAATTCAATTTTTATTAAAAGCAAGCACTATTGTGGTGTTTTTAAATTATAAGTTGATTGATATAAATTTTTTTAATTAAAATTTCCATAGAAGATAGCACCAAATTTGTGGTAGGATTGTGTGAAATCTGGTATGCCTGAGTTTGATTTTCAAAGTTGTGTATTTCTGTGTTGTAGCAAGTTTTTCTGAACATTTTATTCAAATTTATTTCTTTACCCTAAGACCTTTTTAATTTATTTGAGGCATTAAGATTTAAGATAAAACCTAGTTTATTTTATAAAATATTTAATTTTTACAACTAGATAAAAGTTTGAATTTATCACTCAAATATTTAATTCTATAAATATTTCAGGTGAAGCACTTAATGATCTTTCACTAAATGTGAAGAAATAACGTTTTAATTTTAGAAAATCTAGATAAAAATTAACCTACTAAATGCATTCCCTAAATGATAACCTACCCATTAGGTAGGCTAGAAGCAATCAAGCCATAGGGGTGCATTTCTACCTAGTTCTTTTTTAGATTTTATTCTTATTTTTTTTGTTTTTCAATTATAGAAAAGCAAAACCTATTTTCTACTTTCCAAGCAATCAAAAGAGGCAAGAAAAACTAGATTTTAGCAGTTTTGAAAAGTATAAATGAAAATAGAAGGTTTTGGTACTTACCTCAAAGGCCTATAAGCTTACTACTTTTGGAATTTGGAGTAGAAACTATTGGTCATCAAATCTGCCTAGGAAAGGATTTGGGTGAGTGTATGCGCCCTAGACCTGGACCAACATTGAAAGGCCGAAGGGAAGAGATGCCCCTCGTGCCAATCTCCGGAGAAAGGCCGGCTTCTATGCTAAACTACTTTGGTGTTTGGAGATAAGGGTGCAGGAAAGAGATAAAAGAGTAAGGGTTAGAGAAAGAAATAAAAAGGGTAAGGGAAGAGAGATCGGTGGTTTAAGGTGGGAGAGAACAGGAAGCACGATCACTAACTGACAACTTGAATGGAAGCAATGAACACCAAGAATAAATGAAAGAAACGCAATATCAACCTTCCTATGTATCCTTCTGGACGAGCTCACAGGGATTCTCCTTCTCTCCTTTGTCAAAATTCAGGGTTTAGAGTAAAGAATATTAGGACAAGGGAATATAATAGAAACCACAACCCACTAGGCAGCATAAAAGAAAGTCAATAGAGCATTTTTCCTCCCCTATGTATCCTTCAGGAGAGTTTCAGGGTACTATCCCCAATCGCACACCGGATTCGAGGATTCAGAGTCTCAATAGTATGCAAACGAAGAAAGACAAAAGAATCAAGCATAGAAGGCAGCATAAAAGAGAGAAATGAAGCACAAAGGTCTTTAGTATTAATCGTAGGACATCAAGTTACAGTAGCTTTCTTAGCAGATAGTTCCCCCCATTTTTCCATTACAATGCCTGGGTTTTTATAGAGGACCCGACCCTCTGAGTCATAATTACACAACAAGGAGAAGTACGCCCTCGAGCCCTGAGAATTCGGCTCCCCGAGGCTCTCGTGATCGAGCTCTCAAATCCGTTACCAAAACTGGCAACTGTGACCGGGTCAACCATGGAAAGATGCATTGATGAGCCGTCTGGACGTCCTTGGTCTTCGGGTGTGGTGCTCGAGTGGCCGCCATGCTCGTCGGGCTCTTCATCATGGCCTGATACTTCATTTTCGATTGCCAAAAATGAGCAACGAGCTTATCGGGCATGAAAAATTGCATTTATGAGGCACTTGATCACCTCGGGAAAATACTCGGCTTGGAACGCGTGCCCTTGAAGCGCTTTGCTAAGTCTTTGTCCACAACTTCGCTTCGCAATGGTTCTGAGCCGAAGCAATAACTCCTCCTTGGTTTGTACTTCACAAAATTGAGCTTCGCAAAACTGCTTCAGGGGTGGGGAGTGCCGAAGCATATTTGCTTCGCAAAATGGGCCTCTTTGTCCTTGTCGCTTCGTTGAAAAAATTGCTTCGCTGATGCCTTGGAGAAATGCTTCGCTACGATCCTCTTTCAAAATTGTGGTTCGGGAAGGTTTCGGCCGAAGCAATTGTCTTCAAAGATGTTGCATTCTCCATGACTTGTCACTTCGGGTAGAAGTACTTCGCACGAAAGCTAGCCGAAGCAAATGCTTCGCAATGACTTTCGGCGAAGTAAAAATGATTCGCTGATGGAGGGGCCCGAAGTGGGTGCTTCGGCAACTTTCTGGCGAAGTATTTTCAATGCTCTTTCGAGTCCCGCTTCGCTAGTTTTCTGGCCAAAGTATTTGCTGGAAATGCTTCGGGTGCGAAGTAGTTTCATTCTCCTTTCTTTGTATTTTACTTCGGCAACACCGCTTCGCTCAAATCTCGCCCGAAGTGGTTGCTGGAAATGCTTCGGGCCCGAAGTAGTTTTCTTGCCTTAGCCAATTTTGAACCGTGGACTGGACCTTCCTTCCTCGACGAAGTAGTTCTTTTGAATGCCGCTTCGCTCAAATTTCACCCGAAGTAGTGGTTTGAAGCGCTTCGGGCCCGAAGTTCTTTTTTATCACTACCCTTGTATTCTTCTTCGGCAATACTACTTCACAAAATTTTCACCCGAAGTAGTGCTAGAAATGCCTCGGGTGCGAAGCTCTTCTCATTTTCTTTCGACGAAGCTCTTTTCTCTAGCCTATTCGGCAGCGAAGCTCTTTCTTTTTTATTTTATATACAAAGGGGTGGCATTGAAAGCCAAAATTGCTGCAACTTTTCAAATAAAAAAAACAACAAAGAAAAACTTTACAAAACACTGTACAAAATTTGTTTTCCTTTTCTACCCCTTGAGAAATGTGACAAAATTGTCAACATTCTTGGTGGCTCGTGGGGCAACGAGCTCGTCTCGATGGGAGAACCCTTAACTTTGATCCATTGGGCCAGAGTCCTCTCCCGATCCTTCTCCTCCTTCCTCTAGGAGTGCTTTCGTAGCTGGTTCTTGTTCTCCTTCTTCTTCTACTTCCTCTTCTTCTTCGCCTTCCTCTTCTGGTGCGGCCTCTTCGGGAGCAGCTTCCTGCGATGGCGACGGGGCAAGACGCTCGTGGATTTTCCTCATGGTTCGGTGGACCTGAGACCAGGCACTCTTCGAGAAAGGTTCTAGATCTTGTAGTGCCTTGATCAAAACATGAAACCGATCAATTTTCCCGATATCTGCATGTTGGGCTCTAGTATACAGATCATTTAGGTAGGTCGCGATCTTGCAGTATCTCAAGAGGTAATCTATGATCTGCCTTTCTGTTATTGGTTTCGCCCATCCGTCTATCTCTGAGACATCACCTTCAAACTGAAGCCATGTTGGCTTAATCTCTTCTTTGGACAGGAGGTTCCCATCATCATCTGTGAAGCTCGAGAAGCCCATGGAAGAGAGATCTTGAAAATAGCCCATTGATGTGCGCTGCTCATTCTCGAATATATCCAAGAGGTCCTTTGCCTTCTGCATTTTTTGCACCTTAGAGAAGAAAGGCGAATTGTGGCCCGGTCCGTAGACCAATCCCTAGCTATCCGACTCATCACAGGGACCTGCAAGTCTTGATATTTGGCGCTTTGGACATCGAAAGCTAGTTTGAGTCGGCTTCTAGCTTTCTGAGTGATCTCTTCGATGATTGGCCCTCCTTCGATAGCGGCATTCCGGGCTTCCATGATATAGGCCAAAATTGAAAGGGCACTGGAGGCCCGAGATCTAAAGTTTTTGAGCAAGTGCGAGCGAATCTCCTTGATTCTGCTCCTGTCACACAACCCTAGGCCCTCCTTTTCATACAGTTGGCTCTGCATCTGCAAAAAATTTCCCTCGAGCTCTTTGGCCCTCAGATCATTCTCGGCCTATCTCTGTGCTCGATTTTCGGTTGTACATTCCAGTTGGTGTATTTGCAATTTTAGGGCATGTGCTTCCTTCTTCATCAACTTGCACTGCTCTTCGGCATCTGCTAGCTTGGACCGGGTTCTTGCTAGCTCTTCCTCTAGCTTGATATTGGCACTCTCTGCTTCGAATCTGCGCTGATTTGCGATGTTTGCATGCGCTCGAAAGGTCTCGACCCCTACATGCATAGACAAAGACTCATTGTCTATGTTCAGGTGCTCCAGGTCCTTGGTTTTCTCCTGATAATCATAATCCACTGGAGTCATCTCATCCAGAGGCTTCTGGACCCTGGGGACCTTCTTCACTTTGTGTAATTTTTCGGCCTTCAAATCAAAGACCACACACTTCTCAACTTGGGCCAGAGAGCACCCTCTTTTCTTCCTAGCCTCCTTCAGCATCTTCTCTGTGTTTTGTCGGGCCTGAAGTAGCTTTTTAGCTAGAGGACGTTCCTTTATTATGGAAAACTCGGATTCAAATAAGGTTGGATCTCCAACCGAAGGGGTAAACAAATATAAGGAGTCGATGGGGAATGCCTCACCAGAAGGTTCGATGACGGGTGTAGCGGGGGCTTCGACAAGTGGGGCAACATCGTGTATGATGGGAACATGGGCTACGGGGTTCGACGTTGGGGTACTATCTTCACCTTGGCTAAGGACTGAAGGATCGACGGTGTGGGTGGGTGAAGAAGTTTCGATAGGTTTGTCCTGGCCGGATGACTCGGGTGGAGTGGGGCTAGGCAAGGTGAACTTGGGATGGCCATGGGCACGACGTGAAGAGGTGATTGACCTTGCAGGGGCAGGGGGGCTGAGGAGAACCTTCATTCGGGACCATGGTCAATGTGTGAGAGACCAGGGCAAAGGGAGGAGAGTGTGTACCAGGAAGAGTGGCCATGGTGACTTCTTGCGTGATTGGCTCCTGCTCGTCTTGGGCTTTGGCACTTCCCACCTCTATGATTTCTACTTCGATGTCCCCTTCTGGTTGGAGGAGTGCCTCCACATCAATGACGTCTATGTCTAGGACCGTCTCGGCACTTGGTGGCCCCGCACCTTCAACATTTGCTTCGGTCGAGACTGGTGCAGGTTGTTCGATAGGAGCACTTGGATGCCCTGTGCGGGGTCACTTTGGGTGGCTCGGAGGCACTTGAATTTGTTCTGGCCTTTTCCTTTTCTTCCTCTCCAATGGTTGCTCCGACTCTTCGGCACTTGTGTCTTCAGATGGTCCTTGTGGTAGTGCCCTTGGTGTAGCTTCAGCTTCTTTTCGTCCTCCCGAGGCATCGTCGGTCCTCCCTGGGCTTTCGCCCGATCCTGGGGTAGCTGGAGGAACAAAATCGATGAAGGATATGGGCTTCCAAGATCCAACATTGGTTTCGTAGACAATCATGAAGTCCCTATCCGTTGCCAAGAGTCCATAGGAATTCATCTTTCGGTGATGGACTCTCATTATCCACCATTCCCTCAGCTGTTCCTCATCCTAGTTCTTCAATTCTTCCTTTAAATCATCCTTGGCTTTCCTCCAAAATGTGGAGTCTGGAGTTGGGAAGGGATACCGGTCAGGGTCAAACTCCACTTCCATGGGGTAAAAATCGTGCCAGGGAGGCAACGTTCTCACTCTTTCTAAGTGCCACTCCAGATCCTTCCCATTGGGATTATTTCTCTGCTCCATTATTTCGGGGTGGGGGCAAACATGGAAATTCTTACATTTCAAGTGATCCTTCATCACTCCTAGGGGATCATAAAGCCACCTTTGGGGAATCTGGAGCAGGCCAAAATTAGCCAGTTTTTCCTCCAGGAAAATGTTCTGCTTCAAGGTGAAAACTTCAATCACCCCCATCCTAAAGGGGAAGTCACAGGTGTGGGCCCACTTTCGGCCATGGTCGTAGACTTCATTGGTTGCGTCACTCTATCGAGCGACCTCTAGCATGAATTGGTACTCGGATGGGAAGACAGGTAGCAGGAAGGGCTTCCCCATGAAGCCGAACAGGCGTATCACGAGCCCTTGTGTTAGCTGGAATACATCTCCCTTTCTCGCCTGTACCACCCTGTCTCTCAGACTGAGGGGCACCCGAGGGCTGGACCCTATTAACAATTGCATGGCGGGTCCCAAAAATTGTTGATTGAAAGAATAATAGGACTTCGACCTCAATGGGAGGCGAGTCCACTGATATACAGGCAGAGGATTTCCATCCTTGCCACTTGATGTAATTGCAACATGAGGAAGATTCTTATGCGTATGGTAAAAGAATAGCCAGACAAGAAAAGAGCATGGACTGAAGTGCTGCTCTGCTCTAGAGTTCTTCATAGTGGTAAGCCGCGTGTGCAGGTTTCGGGCTACCCATTCTACCCAGTTGAAGAAGACTGGGTTGGTGTTCGACCTCGAAGCATCGGGGGCATAAAACTTCCCTCTGGAAATACACTCGGCCAGAGACACTTGCCAAGGGTGCACCGAAGCGTCGGTCGATAGGCCCGCCACCCATGCGATGATGGAAAAAATATCTGTGTTCTTGAAGGCCTCCAAGGGTAGGGGCATTTGGGGCAGCTTGCCTGAAGGGAGCCCACTTTTGAGGTTCTCTCGTAGGAATTTCAACACGTAGTTGTTCGAGGTGAACCTCTCCATTTGTTCGCTCAGAATGACATTACGAACTGTATACCCCTTCGGTGGCCCTTGCTGTGGCATGAAAGCTGCTTGCACGTCCTCCTTCAAGATAGAGAACAACTTATGGCTAGTGGCATTCAGCACTTGCCTGGAAGCTGGTTGGTAGTTCTATGCGATGGCATAAATCAGCTCAGGGCAATGGTGCATAGGAGGAGTCAGATACCAATAGATTTGGGAGTAATACGTGGCGGCCCTCTTGTTGTCAGTCGAGAGCCTGCTCCTCATAAAATCGATAGTATACCTGAGCTCGGCCACGCTTCTTGAGAGTTCTATATCTTTAATTTTCTCCCACCTGTCAACTGGTGGCTCTACAAGTTGTTCATCTTCAGATTCTTCTCTTTCTTCCACAACTTGTTTCTCTGGGTGGAGGTTCGGGTTGACCTTCTTAGGTCTCTGCTTTTTCTCCTCGAACCCTTTTGTTTTCTCTGGAACTACCACCTCTGGCTCCTTCCCCTTTGTGTGGAGCTTTTCTTTCCCATGTTGGATGCTTATGGCAGTGAAACTTGCAGCACAGACTGTTTCGACGTCAAGGAATCTCACAGCGAATGGCGGCAGAATTTGCAGACTAGCAATGGGCTCTCAATATCGCATTTACAAATAACCCTTTCCTTGCTAAAACCTGCATTTTATAGCCTTAAGGGGCAACTACCCCTATTTATGGCTCTTACCATAATTAAATCCATGTTTATGACCTAGGAGATCGTTGCGCCATCCGATTGGTTATCTGGCGGCATCGTACGCGGGGCCACACACTTCAATGATTACTCCTTGCATTGGAAGCATGACCTGCTGCCATCTTGTACTCGGGCATGAAATTTTCTCCAACCGAATCGCCTCGGGACGCACCCCGCCACCTTTACCTTAAATTCATCCGCTTTGAATTCTTTTCAAGATGGTAGTCGACACATTTCTTGAGACACGTTTTAAATGCTCCCGCCTTGCACGTTATTGGTTCGACAAGTTGAGATCAAAATTGGAAATGTTTCGCAGTGAACCTCTTCTTCGGGTTCATTTTTCGATGCTTCGGGCCCGAAGTATTTCTTCATCGCCACGTTGTCGCTTTGCTTCGTGAAGACCGCCTACCGAAGCTTACCTTATTTGGAAATTGCTTCGCCAACCTTGCTTCGAAAACTGCTTCGCCAGGGCTCCTTTTAAAATCTACTTCGCAAAACTTTTGCCCGAAGTAGCTATTGAAAATGCTTTGGGTGCGAAGCTCTTTTTGTGCCTTTTTTTGAATTTGGGTTCAGCCCCTTTTGAAGGTAAAAGCTTTGCTATGAAGTTCTTTGTAACTGCTACTTCGCATCAAAAGTCCCCGAAGGAGATTTTGGAGTGTAGTACTTTAGCTTTTGCGATCTTAGAACAGGATGTATATACAAATGCAAATTATATACAAAAGTACATATACACACATTTTTTTTTTTTTTTTAAAGAAGAAATTGTGTTTTACCTTAGCGGTGAAAAGTCTTCAGATGAAGACCATTGACAGAGATCGACAAAACTTGGCCATCTGCATCTTTGAGGATGAAAGAGTTGGCCGAGTTCACCTTCATAATTTCGAATGGCCCATCCCAGAAGGCATCCATTTTGTCATGATTCCCAGGCTTGGCTTTCCAGGAGTCCCACTTCCATACCAGATCTCCCACTTTGAATGTGCGATCGGATGATTTCTTCTTGAACCAATCTTGGGTGACCTGAGCATGCTTAGCGAAGTTCTGGTAGGCTTCTTCATGATCTTCCTCTAGTTGCAGTAGCTGAGCTAATCTATTTTCCATTGGACTAACTCCATCTTCTTCTTCTAATAGCTGCAGTGCAGGGATCTCCACATGGATGGGTAAGATGGCCTCCTTGCCGTAGACCAAGGCATAAGGTGAAGTCTTGATTGACTTCTTGACAGAAATTCGATCGGCCCACAAGGCCCGATCTAGAAGGAGATGCCAAGTCCTTTTGTTTGTCTCTATGAGCTTTCTTAGCACCCTCAACAGAGTCTTATTGGTGGATTCTGCCAAGCCATTGCCCTGTGGATAGTAATTGGAGGATACTTTATGATATATCCCATATCTATAGAGGAATTCATTGATTTTGGCACCTATGAAGCCAGGGCCATTGTCCGTGATGATTGCTTCGAGGATGCCGAACCTGGTGATCAATCCTTCAAGGAAGGCTATGACAGTCTCTTGATCTGCATGCTTTGTAGGAATCGCTTCGGCCCACCTGGTGAAGTAGTCAGTCGCAGTCAATATGAATTTATGCCCAGCAGAGGAGTTCGGTGATATGACCCCTACGAAATCCAGCCCCCATTATTGAAAGGGCATCTCTACTTGTATCGGTTGGAGGGGCATTGCAACATTTTTGCCTCGACCGATGAACTTCTGACACTGCTCGCATTTGCGACAAACTGCGAAGGCATCGACAAAGAGTGTGGGCCAATAATAACCCGCCTTGATGATCTTTAGCGTCGTTGTTCTTCTTGTGAAGTGACCTCCAGATAGTCCTGAATGGAATTCTCCCAGGACTCTCCTTTTATCATCATCTTTGATGCACTTGAGAAGGACACCATCAATGTTCTTGAAAAATAGGCCTTCGGGGCGCAGAGTGTATCGGGAGGACCGCATCCTGAAATGTCTTCACTGCGATGCATTTAGATGCGAAGGACATTTTTCGGTGTTGAAGTAGTTGATTATCTCACTAACCCAATCCTTCTCATCTTCCTCCTGGTTCATGAAGCATCCTTCTGCTGGCGCATCATCCCACTGGGATTCTGTAGCTTCAGCCGCTGCGCTCTTCGCCAATTCTTGACACAATGCACGACCGCAAACCAGTTTGGTGGGCTTGATCTCAATGTCAAATTCTTGTATCTTGTTTACCCAACCGGCTCTCTTACTCCCCAATTCTCCTTGGATGATGAAATTGCGCACGTCGAGGTGGATTACAAAGATCGTAACCCGAATTTGGGAGATGAACTGCTTGAACTTCCTGAGGGATTTCATTACTGCATGCACCTGACATTCTATGAAATTATATTTCTCTTCATGGGGATTGATCACCTGGCTTAGAAATGCGATGGGGCGCTCCTCGCCATCTTCCCCCTTTTGTGTCAGGACAGCGACGATAGCTCTCGGGCTCTCCTATAGCATACATGATAAAATCTTGACTGTAGTCAGGGTTGATCAAGACCGGTGCCTGAGCGATTCGGGCCTTAATCTCTTCGAATGCCTCCTTTCTCTCTTTCGTCCAGTTGAATTCAGCGCCCTTCTTCAAAAGTTCGGACATTGGCTTGATGACTTGGGCGAAATCGGGGACAAACTTCCTCACGAAGTTAATCTGGTCGAAGAAATATTGAAGTCCTTTCTTGTCTGCTGGGAGTGGGAGCTTCGTTAGAGCCTCGGCTCTATCGGGATCTACAGCGAGGCCTTTTTTGATATCGCATGTCCCAACAACTTTCCTTCACTGACTACGAATATGGACTTCTTTGGATTGATTGAGATGCCAAACTCTCGGCATTTTTCAAAAATTTGTTGTAGATGTATGGGGTGATCCTCCCTTCTTCGAGAGAAAATGGTCATGTCATCTAGATAGATGATGATAACCTTATTCAGAAGCTCACCAAAAGCTAGATCCATCGCCCTCTGGAAAGTGGCACCAGCATTCGAAAGGCCAAATGGCATTCGCTGGTAAGAAAATGTCCCCCACTTGGTGGTGAATGTTGTTTTATGTTGGTCTTCATCCCTGACCCAGATCTGATTGTATCCAGAGAAACCATCGAGCAGAGAGAAGCGTTGAGCTCCAGCCACCGAGTGCAAGATCTAGTCGATTTGTGGGAGAGGATAGTGGTCCTTGAGAGAAGCTTGGTTCAGGTTGCGAAAGTCCACGCATAACCGTATATCTCCGTTCTTTTTTCTGATGGGGACTAGGTTCGCTACCCAAGAAGAATGCTTGATGGGATAAATTATCTTTGCCTCGAGCATTTTTAGGAGTTCGGCCTTCATCAGGACCTCGATCTTCAGGTTAACCGGCCTTTGCTTTTGTCGAAAGGGTTTGACCCCTTCTTGCAATTCAATTGTATGTTGGATCAGCTGTCGATCGTATCCCCTGAGGTCTTGATAAGACCAAGCAATTATGTCGGGATACCTTTTGCATAGAGTCAAGATCTATTCTATCTCTTCTGAAGTGCAATCGGTTCCAACTTTTATTGCCTTTCCAGGTTCAAGCTCTAAATCTTGATACTACTTTTCATTAACCTTGATCATGTGAGAGAGTGCTCGATCATTCTGATCAAAGAGGCTTTCAAGAGTGATCAGTCCCTTGGGAATGTGGTTATTCTTCAATTGAACTAGCCCTTCATATCCTTCTTCATCAGAGCTTCTGTCTTCGACTGTGGCGGCTTCTTGGATCATGAAATTTACAATCTGCTCGTCATTGTCAAAGACTTGCCAATGTAGGTCTTTGTCTGGGATAGAGGGCCTGTAGATCATCCTCATAGCTTTGGGCTTGTGCACCATGTCTTCTACGGGAGAGTACTTGGCTGCGATGGATGCCAGGACATCAGCATGTCGATTCTTTTCTCGTGGGATTGACTGTAGATTGAGAGACTCAAACTGGTCAAACAGGTCCCATACCCTGTTGCGGTATGACTTTAGATAATGTTTCTTTGAGGTACATCTGTTTGTGACCTGGTTGCATACCAGTTCAGAATCTTCGAAGATTTGGAGGTGCTTTATGCCTAACTTGTCAGCTTTCTTGAGTCCTAGGCATAATGCTTCATATTCTGCTGCATTGTTGGTGCAGCTCCATATCAACCGGTAGCAATACTCCTTTTGCTCTCCGGATGGTGAAACTAGAAGAATCCCTGCCCCAATGCCATTTTTACATCGGGCACCATCGAAGAACAACTTCCATAGTCCTTCTTGGGCACTTGTTCTATTCTTTGGTTGGGTGATTTTCTCGGGCTTGGCGATCGCATAACATCCTATCTCGGTCTCTACCATGGCATTAAAGTCTGCCAATGAGAACTCATCTTCATAACTTAGTTGCGCAAGAGATTCCTTGACCAGGTCCACTTGCTCTATTTCCTCCACTATTGCATTCACTGGATCGCTGCTTTCTCCTTTGGGCATTTTCTCCACAAGGAAGGAAGAAGGCTTTTCATTGTAGATCTTCACCTTCTTTCCTTTGAATGGAATCTCCAGATGAGAGTAATCCATAGACAGATATCCACCCAGCTTTGCTGTGAATTCCCTTGACAAGCACATACTGAAGTATGGCTCCAGGTCGATGACCACTACCTCTTGTATGACCGTGATCTGAGGCATCTTATGTAGTCGAATAGGAATGTCTTTGATCACTCCTATAGTCTTCACTAGGGTACCATCCAACTGGAGTATGCCTTGGCTGCTTCGCGTATATTCCATCCCTATCTCTTCGTAGACTACTCTTGGCATGACTGTTGTAGTGGCCCTAGAGTCGATCATACAGTTATGTACAATATACCCTTCCATCTATAGAGATAGGTAGAACGGAGGTGGTATGTTCTTCCCCGTAATGGATGTGGATAGGGTCTGCACAAGAGCAAGTGGTGCTGCCTTTTTTGCTTTAATCATCTTCAATGATTCTTGCAGCAGGTCCACTTGTCCAGGTAGTTGTAGTGCATCGTACAAGCTGATCTTGGCTGGAATCCTCTTTAACTCCTCTACAATGTTGTACGCCAGGGAACTGAGCACCTTGGGTTCCTTTCTCGGCTCATATCTGGTGCGATACTACTCCGTAGCTTCAACTCTTTGTCGCTTAGTCAGTGAAGGAAACTTGAGCTTTTCCTTAGCCTGCTCCTTAGTTTCTGCCTGAGGTGGTTCAGTAGAGGCCTTTTGAGCTTTTTCTTTGATTGGTGCAGGCGGAGGAGCTTCGTTCGAGGCTAAGGAAGATGATTGTCCATTCTCGGGTCGAGCGTGCACTTTTAAGGGAGCCATCTGAGTAGCATCCACTTCTATTGCCTTCTTTCCTCCTCTGGTAAGCACTGCAACCGGCTCTTCTTCGCCAATCGCCAGGTTCTGACTCATTTTCCTGATGACGTTGACTTGACCGCCATGACTACTGCTCGCCAGCGTTTGTACATAGTGTTGGTGCAGCATGCAGGTATTCTCTTCATGCGGATCATTGCACGTAGAGCACCAATATACATAATCGGAAGTGCTCGGAGCTTCATCAATCATAGCATTTCTCGTCGAAGCCTTCCCTTGTTGGACTGCTTGGTCTTTGGTAAGCGTAGGCGTAGGATAAGACCTTCTCGGTAGGAATTCTTGTTGCGCTTGCTTCTTCTTCACAATGGTCATGTCATTGGACAACGTCTGAACTGTAGAGTTCAAAGACTGCATCTCTTGCAAGATTTTGGCTTGCATATCATCGGCTTTTGGAATTGGAGGTAATGTAGCCATTGTTGGTATTGGAGGTAGGGCAGGGGGTTGAAATGGTGTTGGCAGTACAGGGAATGCCGAAGTAACCGTGGGCTATGGAGCCAAAAATGTGGGAAAATGAATTTGTGGAGTAGTGATCTGAGACACAATGGGATTCGGGTTCCAAGATGAGATCGGGAGTGCAGGGGTTGTAGAGATCTGCGAAGCGACTGCACTCGCATACTAGAATTGAGGGAATTCGGGAAGTATGGGCATCGACATCCTTTGGGGAAGCTTGCCCACAACTATCAAATCCATTTCTGCCCTCTTGGCTAACTCATACAACTCAGGAAAAGTATTGATGTTAGAATATCTTACCATGAGACTGATATCGGGGTTGAAATCCCAAAGGAAATAGTATGTTGCAGCTTCGTCGGTTGGCCGAAGTCCAACTGGTACTCTTTGCCAAGTTCGAGCGAACCTAACATTGAAGTCTACGATCTCTTCTTGTGGATGCCTCTGGATCGAAGTGAACTGATGCAGGAGAGAGGTAGGATCAGAGGACTCATTGAAGTTTCCCATCAGTTGCCCAGCTAACTGGTCCCATCCCGTAATACTACCGGGTGGTAGGGATCTATACCAATAGAGGAGTTTTCCTCTAAGGGAAAGAACCAAAAGCTTTACCATAACTCGCTCTTCTGTGATGTCGTGGATCGCCGCTAGAGATATTATGTCTTGGATATGCTCCAGAGCAGTCCTCCCAGTTCCATCGAATGTTGGGATCTTCTTTACGATAGCAGGCGGCACTTGCCCTTGTCCCGCTAGATTTAGTGGTGACAAAGAATCCCATGCTGGGAACCACCTGGGTGGTACGTTGGCTGTTGCATTTTCTATTGTTGTTGTTGTTGTTGTTGTTGTGCCATACTTGCTCCTAGATTTTGAGAAACAGGAATCCCCGAAGCTCCCCCTTGATTGCTAATAGGACGACTAATAGGAATGGAGGCACTAGGATGCTTCGGTGAGTTGGGAGGATTGGGAGGAAAACTAGATGTTGTACTATCAAAAGTTAGGCCTTGTTCGCTAACAACAGCCTCTTGCGAGGATGTTCCATGTAATAGTGACTCAGGGGTGACCAACCTTGATCGCTCCCCAAAGGCGTCGATATCTAGCTCAAAGAACTCGATTTCCTCTCCTCTATTCCTAACTCTCCATCTCGTTTGCATGAAGGCACAGACTTTTGGTACTGGTCTTTATGACTTAAAGATTCTTGGGTAAACAGAGTCGCCAGATGCTAAGAGTCTTTCGGTAATGAGAGCATCGGATCTCACTACCACTAGTCAGGTGAGACTGACCGGGTCACACCGAGAACTGGTTAGAACTATTGGCCCCGGTGAAGACGGGTTTGAGATTTGCACTTAAAATATGGGACCTTGGTCCCACCGGGCATGCCAAAAACTGTTGGTCATCAAATCTGCCTAGGAAAGGATTTGGGTGAGTGTATGCGCCCTAGACCTGGACCAACATTGAAAGGCCGAAGGGAAGAGATGCCCCTCGTGCCAATCTTCGAAGAAAGGCCGGCTCCTATGCTAAACTACTTTGGTGTTTGGAGATAAGGGTGCAGGAAAGAGATAAAGGGAGTAAGGGTTAGAGAAAGAAATAAAAAAGGAGTAAGGGAAGAGAGATCGGTAGTTTAAGGTGGGAGAGAACAGGAAGCACGATCACTAACCGACAACTTGAATGGAAGCAATCAACACCAAGAATAAATGAAAGAAATGCAATATCAACCTTCCTATGTATCCTTCAGGCGAGCTCATAGGGATTCTCCTTCTCTCCTTCATCGAAATTCAGGGCCCAAAGTAAAGATGATTAGGACAAGGGAATATAATAGAAACCACAACCCACCAGGCAGCATAAAAGAAAGTCAATATGAGCATTTTTCCTCTCCTATGTATCCTTTAGGCGAGTTTTAGGGTACTGTCCCCAATCGCACACCGGATTCAAGATTCAGAGTCTCAATATACAAATGAAGAAAGACAAAAGAATCAAGCATAGAAGGCAGCATAAAAGAGAGAAATGGAGCCCAAAGATCTTTAGTATTAATCGTAGGACATCAAGTTACAGCAGTTTTCTAGCAGATAGTTCCCCCCCTTTTTCCATTACAATGCCTGGGTTTTTATAGAGGACCCGACCCTCTGAGTCATAATTACACAGCAAGGAGAAGTATGCCCTCGAGCCCTGAGAATTCGGCTCCTCGAGGCTCTCATGATCGAGCTCTCAAATCCGTTACCAAAATTGGCAACTGTGATCGGGTCAACCATGGAAAGATGCATTAATGAGCCGTCTGGACGTCCTTGGTCTCCGGGTGCGGTGCTCGAGTGGCCGCCATGCTCGTCGGGCTCTTCATCATGGCCTGATACTTCATTTTTTATTGCCAAAAATGAGCAGCGAGCTTATCGGGCACAAAAAATTGCATTTATGAGGCACTTGATCACCTCGGGAAAATACTCGGCTTGGAATGTGTGCCCTTGAAGCGCTTCGCTAAGTCTTCGTTCACAACTTCACTTCGCAATGGTTTTGAGCCGAAGCAATAACTCCTCCTTGGTTTGTACTTCACAAAATTGAGCTTCGCAAAACTGCTTCGGGGGTGGTGAGTGTCGAAGCATATTTGCTTCACAAAATGGGCCTCTTCGTCCTCATCGCTTTGCTGACAAAATTGCTTCGTTGATGCCTTGGAGAAATGCTTCGCTGCGATCCTCTTTCAAAACTGTGGTTCGGGAAGGTTTCGACCGAAGCAATTGTCTTCAAAAGATGTTGCATTCTCCACGACTTGTCACTTCGGGTAGAAGTACTTCGCACGAAAGCTAGCCAAAGCAGATGCTTCGCAATGACTTTCGGCGAAGTAAAAATGGTTTGCTGATGGAGGGGCCCGAAGTGGGTGCTTCGGCAACTTTCTGGCGAAGTATTTTCAATGCTCTTTCGAGTCTCGCTTCGCTAGTTTTCTGGCCGAAGTATTTGCTGAATCTGCAAGTAGTTTCATTTTCTGATTTACCAACACGCCAAACTCGCCGAAGTGGCTACTAGAAATGCTTCGGGCCCGAAGTAGTTTTCTTGCCTTAGCCAATTTGGACCATGGTCTGGACCTTCCTTCTTCGGCGAAGTTGTTCTTTTGAATGCCGCTTCGCTCAACTTTCGCCCGAAGTAGTGGTTTGAAGCGCTTCGGGCCCGAAGTTCTTTTTTATCACTACCCTTGTATTCTTCTTCGGCAATACTACTTCACAAAATTTTCACCCGAAGTAGTGCTGGAAATGCCTCGGGTGCGAAGCTCTTCTTATTTTCCTTCGGTGAAGCTCTTTTCTCTAGCCTGTTCGGCAGCGAAGCTCTTTATTTTTTATTTTATATACAAAGGGGTGGCATTGAAAGCCAAAATTGCTGCAACTTTTCAAATAAAAAAACAACAAAGAAAAACTTTACAAAACACTGTACAAAATTTTATTTCCTTTTCTACCCCTTGAGGAATGTGACAAAATTGTCAACAAAAACACTCTTGTTTTGTAACCATCCTAGGGTGGGATGATGTCCAGTTTGATGGCCATCCCAAGGTGGGACGGTTGTGTGGCCATCCCAAGGTGGGACGGTTGTGTGGCCATCCCAGGGTGGGACGGTCAGCAGTCCAAAGGTCATTTCAGGTCAGAACAGCCAATTCCTACAACAGAAAAAAGGTAAAAATAGGGTCAAATATTTAACCAAGTTAATAGGGATAGGGTCCCACCATGATCACCATTGAAGTATAGGAAAAATGGTGCACCTAAGAATGCTAAACAAGATACATCTATATCTGGTATGAATCAAGAATTATAAAAGGACAAATTCAAGCAACCATGGAAGCCAAATAAGTGCAAGAAAATGGTGTTTCTCTTTATTTCATTTGATAAATCATAACATGGTTACATAGATGTCCCCTTGAGGGCTCTATATTGATACACTCGTTTACAAAAATGGGTGCCCAAGGATCAAGTCCTTTCAATAGCTCGTGTGCACTTCCAATGTTCTTCCTCATACCCACAATTGAGGTGGGTGAACCTATGATGTCGTCGCTTTGTTCTTCATTTTTCTAATCTTGTATTCATTCCTTATGCGCTATAAAACCTGCACCTACACACAAGGAAACCAATTTTTTTTCAATAGCAATTGCATAAAATGTGAAACATGCAAAAGTAATAGATGCAAATATAAGCTAGAAAGTGTAAATATGTAATGCACCTATATAAAACAACTCTAAATGATATGAAATTATAGATACATGCATAAAATATGATTTTGGGAATATATAATTGAAAACAGAACATAAATTGCCTCCGAATCCGTGTCGCATTTGTAGTGTACCTACAAAGCCTGCAAAACCCAAAATATGCAATTTTTGGACCAAAACACCTCCAAATAAAACCAAAATTGGAAAGTATAAATAAAATGAGATTTTAAGAGGACCCATATCAGTGGATTAGCAAGATAAATCATATTTTCATATGCATCCTCAGATGGTGCTTGGAAGTTTACAAAACCTTAAAATTACAATATCTCCTTCAATATAACTCCAAATTGCATGAAATTTGGACAGCATGCTCATAATCTAACCTAGAATATGCCTAATTAAAAATAGTAGAAAAATTATGCATATATCTATCACCATACCTTATAGTTATGGTGGTGACTATCATAGAATGAGGACCATCCTAGGGTGGAACGGCCACCAGTTCTGCTCCTAAATTACCACCAATTCCTCTGTGAATTGGTCAAAAACCCTATCAATAGTGTTGTCATCAAATTTGGTGTTAAAATTCTCTCATATGATTTGGTTTTGCAAACCAATTGTGCCTCTTGAATCACTCACAAATCTCCTTCACTAAGTAGATATTTCAAGGGAAAAGGGCACAAAATGATGAGGGGAAATCTTTGCAGCACTTCGTTGCTATCTGTCAAAACTCCTCTATATATTTTGGGTGGAAAATGGATCCACTTTATAGACAAAGGGGGCCTTTGGGCAAATGGGCATGCAAGGGCATGCATGGCAAGAGGTACCACTTGTCTAAAACTAAGCATGCATTGGAAAGGGAAGAGAATATCCCTTTTTGGCCTTCATTCTATAGCATGTTATAAGGATTTTGTATCTTTAGGTCTGTATGCTTGAATAGGTGGGATAAATGGTAGTTTTTCGATGTCATTTGTCTATATTTTGACTTTTTGGGAGTCAAATTTTGTGGCCATCCCACCCAGGAAATGTCGCTATGCCACCATCCTTGGGTGGGATGACCATGAACTGTGATCGCCCCAGGGTGGTACGGTCATGTCTATGTGGCCCTAAACCTCCCAAAAGTAGGGTAGAGCCTTCCAAGAGTGGTTAGGACCATTGTGTAACCTCTAATAGTTGCCCAAGTAGGCCATATGATGTCAATTAGCCAATTCTTTTGGTCGCCTAATCCGATTGACATGATTTTAGTATCTACAAATACCCTTTTTTGAGATGCATTATGTGGAACATAGTGCTAAGCAAAAAATAGATGACTAAAATATTGAATTATTAGGGTTATTCTATAACTTAACCAACTTTAGATGCCCCAATCATGGAAATAGCATGTTTTATTGAATCCTTCCTTCTGACGAGCTAAGGAACTTGCTTCAAGTACAACCTCTCCAGTAAGGTTTACTTGATATTGGACATTGTTCAGTCATGAAGAGGCAAAGGCCTCTAATCCTTCATGCTTCCAAAATACCAAGCATTTTTTAGTTAAAAATTGTGCTTTTTTGCTATCCCAAGCAGGGGCATGATTGTCTTTGTCAATGATTCGTTGAACGAATGCAATTTGCATGATTGAGTGTTTGATTATTGATTTTGATTATGAAATAATTAAGTATGACTACCCCATCAAGTGATGAGTAAATTAGGGAATGACCAGTGATAAAATTGATGAATCGCTTGACCCATATGACTTTGTTAGGGTTTCCTTTAGTTTGACCCATTGAAAAATGGAGCATTTTTTAGAGGATTTTGGTGACTTTGTTGATGTTGTATGGAATAAAGGAGCTCAAAAATTCATTCTCATGGGATGGTCAGGCTAAAATTACCTTATTAGGGTTTGAATTAAAGACTTTTCCACTTATCCATGAGCATTTTAGGGTCATTTGATCCCTAGTGAAATTTGACCAAGTTTGAGCTATTTTTGGTGGGTTTTAGACCCTTTTTGGTGCATTTTTAGTTGTTTTGAGTTGATTTTTTGGTGGTCGTACTAGGGTGTGATGGTGACCCACTTTATGACCATCCTAGGGTGGTAATATCAGCCAATTATCCGCTCATCCCACCTAGGGATAGTCATGGCCTTGGGAGGATTATTTAAGCCAGAAATAGGTCATTTGGGCTCATTTGTGCATTTCCAACTTTGCAATTTGAGAGGTGAGGAGGAGGAAAGTGTTTTTATGTAGTGGAGAACTACTGAAATCATCCTACAATCACCATTAGCCAAAGTGTAGACTCGTCCAGTGGTGAATCTGATGATAGATGTGTAAAATTTGAATTTGTTACTGCCCTATGCTAGTATTAGACGTGCAATTGTGGCTTGTTTTTGCTTTTTGACAGAGCACACTAAATATTTGGTAATTGATAGAGCACACTAAATATTTGATGTTCTTATATTTTATTATTTCCTTATGCACTATAAAACCTGCATCTACACACAAGGAAACCAGATTTTGTCAATAGCAAGTGTGTAAAATGTGAAACATGCAAAAGCAATAGATGCAAATATAAGCTACAAACTGTAAATATGTAATGTGCCTATCTAAAATAACTCTGAATGATCTGAAATCATAGAGGTATGCATAAAATATTATTTTGGGGATATATAATTAAAAATATAATAGAAATTGCCTCTGAATCCATGTCGCATTCGCAGTGTACCTACAAAGCCTACAAAACCCAAAACAAGCAATTTTTGGACCAAAACACCTCCAAATCAAAAAAAAATTGGATAGTATACATAAAATGATATTTTAATAGGACCCATGTTAGTGGATTATAAATATCAATCATATTTTAATGTGCATCCTCATATGGTCCCTGAAAGCCTGTAAAACCTTAAAATTGTAATATCTCCTTTAGTATAACTTCCAATTGCATGAAATTTGGATAGCATGCTCATAATATAACCTAGAATACGCCTAATTAAAAATAATAGAAAAATTATGGATATATTTATCACCATACCTTGCAGGGACAGTGGTGACTATCATAGAATGGGGATTGTCCTAGGGTGGGACGACCACCAGTTCTACTCCTAATTTGCCACCAATTCCTTTGTGAAATGGTCAAAACCCCTCTCAATAGCGTTTTCATAAAATTTGGTGGTGAAATTCACTTAGAGGATTTGGTTTTTCAAACCAATTGTGTCTCTTGAATCACTCGCAAACCTCCTTCGCTAGGTAGAGATTTCAAAGGAAAAAGGCACAAAAGAGTGAGAGGAAATCTTAGCAGCACTTCGTTGCTATGTCTCAAAACTTCTCTATATTTTTGGTGGAAAATTAATCCACTTTATAGCTAAATAGGGCCTTTGGGAAAATGGGAATGCAAGGGCATGCATGGTAAGAGGTGCCACTTGTCTAAAATTGAGCATGCATTGGAAGGGGAAGAGAATCTCCCTTTTTGGCCTCCATTCTATAGCATGTCATAAGGATTTTGTGCCCTTAGGTTTGCATGATTGAATAGATAGGATAAATGGTAGTTTTTGGGTGCCATTTTTCCATATTTTGACTTTTTGGGAGTCAAAGCTTACGGCCATCCCACCCAGGGATGGTCGCTATGCCACTATCCCTAGGTGGGACGGCCATGAACTGTGACCGTCCTAGGGTGGGACAGTCATGCCCATGTGGTCCCAAACCTCCCAAAAGTGGGTCAAAGACTTCCAAAAGTGGTTAGGACCATTGTGCAACCTTTGAGGGTTGTCCAAGGAGGCCATATGATGATAATTAGCCAATGCTTTCGATCGCCTACTCGGATTAATATTATTTTAGTGTCTACACTAACTTCTTAAGAATTTTGATTAATGTCTTATTGGATGATTTTTCTTGCTCATTTTCTTGTAGGTAATATGTCATTGACCATTTTTATTGGATTTTGTATTTAGCACATAACTTGGCAACTTATTTTTTTTAAAGGGGTTTTGTTATCTACATATGTGTAGACAAAATCCCATAATCAGTAAGAATTTGGTTAAGGATGAATTTGGATACTTGGATTCCTATTGTTATGGATAGAGGTATAGCCTTGAACCATTTAGTAAAACATTCTATGATTGTGATGATAAATTTATGGCCATCAGATGATTGAGGATTGATTTTACCTATAATGTCTAATCCCCAATAGAAGAAAGGCCAAGGTGACATGACTAGTTGTAATTCTTGAGATGGGGCATGGATAAGGTTGTCATGTCATTGACACTTGTTGTATCTCTTAATATAGTTATAGGTGTATTTTTCCATAGATGGTCAATAATAACCCATCCTAAGGAGTTTTCTAGCTATGGCTAGTCCATTGAAATGGCCACCACATGATCCATCATGGGCTTCTTTGGTGATTGTATGAGCTTATTTTATATTTATACATATAAGGAATATACCCTTAAAAGAGCATCGATATAAGATGTCTCTGATGATGACATTTGCAGGCTTTCAACCTAAATTGTCTTTGCTTTTGGAAATTGGATCCTTAGAGGAACATCCTTTCTTTAAGAAATCTAAGTATGTCCTAATATCAAGGTTCTTGGGGTGAAGATGATTTAATGGTGCAAATATTTATGGGTTGTAGATATGAATTTAGCATGGAAGGCCCGCTTATCAATCTTATGATGATGGAGGCTTCCTCATATTCTAATTCTAGAGGGATAAGGGATGTTGCAGTGGTCATGGCATCAACATGATGATTGCTCGATCATGGAATGGCTTCTATGTCAATCTGATCAAAACAAATTATCAACTTATTTATGATGTCCTTGTAGGGTTTTAATTTATCATCTTTGGTTTTATAAATACCATTGACTTGGTTTATCACTAATTGTGAGTCACCGTATACTTTTTAAATCTTAACTTTGAGCTTCAAAACGGCTCTAAGACCTAAAATTAAGGCTTTTTATTTTTATTTTTTGTTTGTGCATGAGAAATAAAGTTTAAAGGATAAAGGTATGAGTTGATGTTGTGATGTGACCAATATGATACCTTATCTTGCACCTTTGACACATCTTGCTCCATCAAAGTACAAGGCTCAAGATTCAGGCTCTTAGGTTTCTATAGTTAGACATGTTTCACCAAGGAAAGAGATGTTTATGGGATGTTTTGATTCTAGAGGTGTAGTAGGAATTTTATCAACCATAACTTACCCTTTTAGTGATTTTTGATTAACAAATTCAAGATTGAATTCACTAAGGGCTATGATGCACTTGGCAATCCTTCCTAATAGGTAAGTTTTTGACATGAGGTATCGTAGGGATCTACTCTTGCTATGACAAGTATTTTGACTGAGCATGTAATATCTTAATCTGAGAGAAGAGAAAACAACCATCAAGCATAGCTTCTCTAATGGTGTGTAATGAGTCTCTTAATTTACCAATTTTTTGCTTATATAGTAGATGGTCCTTTCTTAATGTTGATCATATTGAGCTAATAAGGCTCCCAGGGCATGTCTGGTAGCAATTATTTATAACAACAATTGTTAGTCTAGATTTGGAAATATATGAACATGTGGTGTTAATAGATAAGTCTTCAAGACTTCGAAGTCCTTTTGACACTCACTATCCCAATTGAATTTTACATATTTCTTGAGAAACCTAGAGGATGTTTGGCATTTGTTTAGTAATTCCAAGATGAATCTACAAATAGCTTACAATTTACCTTGGAGGTTATGTAGTCTAGTCAAATTTTTGGATGGTGACATATTTTTTATTGTTGTGATCTTGGAAGGGTCAACTTTGATTCCTCTATGAGATACAATAAACCCTAGTAGTTTTCCTGATGTTACCCCAAAAATGTATTTTTAGGGTTTTAGCCTAACTTTAAAATATCAAAGTCTTTCAAAAATACATCTCAGGTCATGAACATGGTTTTTTTCTTTATTTAGAATGACCTAAGAGCTCGTCTACATAGTCTTCTATAATGTTGTGCATGAGATCGTGAAAGATATATGTCATGGCTCTTTGATAAGTTGCTCTCACATTTTTTAGTCCAAATGGTATAACTTTATAGCA
Organism: Wollemia nobilis; assembly: GCA_028583015.1. Classification (NCBI taxonomy): domain Eukaryota; kingdom Viridiplantae; phylum Streptophyta; class Pinopsida; order Araucariales; family Araucariaceae; genus Wollemia; species Wollemia nobilis. Next base: position 5,471,989 of record JAQPPZ010017228.1, read on the forward strand.
TAAGGGGCCCCAAGGGGTTGTGAAAGTTATTTTGGATTGGTCTTTGGGAGTACTCTTTATTTGGTTATAACCTAAAAAAACATCCATTAAAGATAGCATTTTAGATCCTGTGGTGAAGTCTACTATCATGTATATGTTTGGTAAAGGGAATTCATCTTTTGGACATGTGTTTTTTATGTCTTTGAAATATATATAGACCCGAATGGATCCTTCCTTTTTAGAAATAAGAACAATATTGGAAATTCAATCCGAATAATCTATGGCTTTTATGAAACCAGCATCTAGGTGTTTTTGTAGTTCATATTTTACTAAAATAGCAAATTTAGGATGTATTTTTCTTAGTTTTTGTTTGACAGGTTTGGCATCCAAAAGTACAAATAAGTGATGTACTACTAATGAGGGGTCAAATCCTGGCATGTCATCATATGTCCAAGCGAAATTATCATGAAATTATTTATTAGGTTTGTATATTCTATTTGCTCGTCTTGGGTTAGTACTTTTCCCAATTTGAGAAATTGAAGATTTTGTTTTGTATTGATGTTAACATCTATTGTTTCTTCGATCAAGACTTGTGATTCATATTCACAATGAAGAGGGGCAATTAGAACCCCTAATTCTTCTAGTTCTTGTGGATCTAGAAATACTTTTTCTAGTTTAGGTAGTTGTGCGGAGTCTAAATTGAAGATTTTTTTAAGTGATTCTTCAATATAGGTTTGATCATAGGACTGCTCAATACTACCTTCTTTCAAATTTGCTATTAATTTTGAGTGTACGATTGTCAACATGTTACTGCTTGAAAAGCATATAGTTTTATGGGATATTTTATTAAGTGGCCATAGTTCTTCTTCATCTTCATCATCCCATTGGGATACATATAGATATTTGGGATAGTTATCCTCATTATCTTCCTCTAATAAAGGTGAGGGTTCATTTTTTCTTGGGATAAATCTAATCCCATATCATCGTGGCCAAGGTTCAACCTCCAAAGATTCTTTGATACCTTATTCATATCTTCCTAGACCCTTGCCTTGGTATCCCATGTTGGTCAACATTTTTTTGAATACAAAAAAATTAGGTAACATGTAACATGAGGCGTACATTCGTTCATTGGGCATGGAGTTACATCCTTGAATGTTTTTTATCAAAGGTGGTTCCTCCATAGATGAAAGTGCAAGTTCCTATTTGGACTTTTAGCCATTTTCTACTAGGTAAACCTATTGTGCAAGGGGACAAGAACATGCTCACCAATTCTTAAAATGGGTCAAGGGTTTGGTAGATCAAGCTAATTTTATCTTTGGAATAAGCTGGGGATCATCTCCTAAATTTTTTAGGATCTCATCCTAACCCTTAATGTAATAACTTCCATGATGTAATAATTCCTAGTGAACGTGGGTAGTACCCATGATTAATATTTTGTAATGTTCTAAGTTTTAGCTTAGGTAGTGCCCATGACAAATGGCACCCTTTTTATGTAACACATGGTAGATAGGTGGCATTGTGCATGTAATTCGTGTGGCATTATGCATGTAATCCGAGTGGCATTGTGCATGTAATTCGAGTGGCATTGTGCATGTAATTCAAAGTGGCACTATGCATGTAATTCGGGTGGCATTATGCATGTAATCCAGGTGGCATTTTGCATGTAAGCCAACCTTGGAAGGAAACTCCTTAAATACCCGAAAGGGCACCAATGTAACCATCTTTTGCAAAATTAATGAAGTATTGAAGGAGGTTGCCCCCTCGAAGAGGCCTCGCGATTCAGCTCCTATTGTGAGATTGTTCTTTATGCAAATTTCTGTTATATTAATGTGATGTTTATGTGAGTTATTTCCAAGCAATTGTGTGAGAGTGTGTTATTTGAGTTTATTTTATAGCAGGATCTTAACAAGTGGTATCGTAGCGCTTTCCAGGGCCAAGTTCTGCTGCAACTGCAACGATTCTTGCCATCCAATCCGCCTGTTAGGTATAAATTCCGTGTGTTTTTTCCATTCTCGTTTTTCCTTATTAAAAAAAAAATCCAAAAAAAAATACAAGTTTTTTTTTTTTTCCAGACCAAAAACAAAAAAATATATTGTTAGTTGAGTAGGTAGAAACCCTGTACCGGGGGTTTTAAAATATCGCGAAGGATCCGTCGTTATTGGCTAAGCTAGATAGCCCATAAAGCGTCTAGTGAAGTGAGGGGCGATCGTGCTCCAATACCCTGTGCCTCGATACGTAACTCGCGCACGGACTTGAGCTCCCACGTATCTTCGGGTATATCGGGAGACCATCTAGGATTAAACAAACTTTTAGCCATTAGGAAGCTCTTCGGCCTTGTATTACTCATAGTCTACGGGACACAACGATCCTCGGACGATTACCCTCCCGTATTGTCGGAGAGGCAGGTAGTGTGCTCAAGGGTATGTGTGGAATCCTCCTTGAGTAGTGGCCTCGAAATATTGGTCCGAGCACTATTGTTCGTCACTCGTCGGTATATTAGAGGGCCTATGGGTGGTACATACTCCTATACTTAGCATTCCCCGGTTCCGTTAAAACTTCAACCCGTAAAAAAATAAAAATAAAAATAAAAATAAGAATCCAAACATCCCCGTTCGTAAACCTGCATTTCAAAAGTGAGCATATGAGAAAGGAGTCCTCTACCAAAAAAATAACATAAGGGACATGCATTCGGGATAAGCCATGAGGGTGACACTTAAGTTGAAAGTCTGGAGAATAACAGTAAAATTTACAAGCAGGGCCACACAAGTCGACCAAAGTCGGAGAGGTCAAGACGGTCAAGGCAGAATTCACAGTCTTCAGAGTCAGAACAGAACTGTCATATCAGTCACCTGCAAAATACAGAGAATCTTGAGTGTGAAACACGGCCAGTTTTAGATAGTGCTCCAGAGAGCCAACTTTTGCTCGCAGCTCGTAATCGAATCAGAAACACCGTTAGACTCAAGAAAACAGAGATAAAAAAAAAAAAGTCTGGGGTGCCAAAAAGTAGTGTTGAGAGATATAGCTCATTGTGACCACCTCCTCCTCGCTGATCATTTTGATATATAGCACCCAAGCACTTTTTTGGGCACTTACTAAAAATAGTAAGTCAAAAAATTCAATTCTATTTTTAGTAACTGGTCACAAAAGGTCAAAAAATGGCCCAGGGTACCCGTGGACACCGGAAAGAACTAGAACACTTGGAGTCCCTAACAAAAGCCATTGAGAACTTGAACTCGGCTTTTCACTCCATAAGGGAAGAAGTCCAAGGTCTTCGCCTAGAGCATGAGGCCACTAGCAATCGCTTAGAAGAAGCATTGACTGAAGTGGACAACAAACTGAGAAGAGAACCACCCAAATCAGAATACCAAGCTGAGAGTTCTACAAGGAATCGTGACCATGATCCACCCTTTAGAATGCCCAAATTGGACTTTCCCAAATTCTAGTGGGAAGGATGTTGATGGGTGGCTATGTCGGGTTGACCAATTCTTTCGACTTCATAATGTACCCATATTTCATCGAGTCCAGTTGGCTTCCTTTAACTTGGAATCTGAGGCTCTACACTGGTTTCAATGGTTGCGTCTTGCCTACCCAAATCTCTCTTGGGAGGATTTTGAATCCCAACTACTCACTCGATTTGGTCCTAGTGAGTTTGAGGACTTCACAGGAGCCTTAACCAAACTACAACAAACAGTGGTCGGCCCGAGAGTACCAAGCTCAATTTGAAAAATTGGCCAATCGAACAAGAGGATTGAGTGAAGGGTTCTTCCGTAGTTGTTATATCGTGGGTTGAAGATGGAACTCCAAGCGTAAGTCAAAATGTTGAAACCACGAACTATGATGGAAGCTATCGGTTTGGCCCGTTTGGCCGAATCTAAACTCTCTCGCCCAAAGACACCCATCAAAGTTTCCTCAAAATAGACCTTCATTTCCCCCTAGAGCCCAACACCCGGATGATAATAAACCCGCCGCACCCAAGCGCCTCACCACCGAAGAGATGGATGCACGTCGTGCCCAAGGATTATGCTACAATTGTGATGAAAAGTTTTTCAAGGGGCATAAGTGTGCACACAAAAAATTGTTCTTGATAGATGTTGGAGAACCTGATACCGCTGACGAGAGTGATGAGGATGAGGACCCTCTAGAAACACCTCCTCCACAAGAAGAAGGGAAACAGGAACCTGAGACATCAATTACAATCCATGCCCTTGCAGGCATTACTACTCCTCAAACCATGAAGGTTACAGGATGTTTCAAGGGCCAACGTCTTTCCATCCTTTTGGATTCGGGAAGCACGCACAACTTCATTGACCCTAGAGTTGCTCAACGGGCAAATTGCTATATCCACAATTGTAATTCCTTTGAGGTCATGGTAGCCAATGGGGGAACCTTATCTTGTCAAGGAAAGTGTCGCAATGTTCAAATCAAGATAGGGGACTATGAACTCAAGCAGGACATGTTTGCCCTCCATTTGGGTGGATGTGATATTGTTTTGGGATGCCAATGGTTGAGTACGTTGGGCACTATCAATTGGAACTTTGCTAAACTTTGGATGCAGCTTCTTCCGTAATGGACAAACACACATCATCAAGGGCTCCCCGACAGAAACACCTCAAATTATCAGTTCAAACGGCATGGAGAAATTGCTAAAGAAATCATCACGTGGGGTCATTGCACAACTATTCTCCATCCAGCCATCCACATCTCCAATGGGTGAAATCCCACAAGACATGCAACAGATTCTCCACAAACATGCGACCATCTTTTCAGAACCCATCACACTACCACTGCATCGCTCTCACGACCATGCCATTCCATTATTGTCGGATAGTACACCTCCCAATATCGTACCACCTTATGAGCGACTCAAGCGCACCTTATTTTGGAAAGGTAGGAAACAGAAAATCGCTCATCTTTGTAGGCAGATCGCGACACGAGTCAAAGGATGAAAAGAGAAACAAGTGCACTCTTCGGGCACTCTTCCACCCTTGCCGATACCGGATCGGTGTGGACCGACATCTCTATGGATTTCATAGAAGGGCTACCTAAATCTGGAGACAAGTCTCGTTATTTTTGTGGTAGTGGACCGCCTTTCAAAGTATGCTCACTTTTGTGCCCTAACCCATCCTTACACAGCATTCACTATTGCCCAAATTTTTCTTGACTCCATATTTCGCCTTCATGGCATGCCAACCTCCATTGTATCTGATCGTGATCCCAGCCTTACTAGCAATTTTTGGCAAGAGTTGTTTAAGTTGCAGGGGACTCAACTCACAATGAGTTTAGCCTACCATCCGCAAACGGATGGTCAAACAGAGGTTGTTAATAACTGCTTGGAAACCTACCTTCGCTGCTTGCCTCCGATCATCCTACTCATTGGGCAAAATGGCTTTCTTTGGCTGAATGGTGGTACAACACTTCCTATCATACCGCCACCAGAGGCAGTTTACGGGCACCCTCCACTCACGCCTCCCTCCTACATTTCGGGCAGCTCCAAGGTACAGGTTCCATCAACACTTCCCGAATTGGATGAAGAAGGCTCCATCTTACTTGCACCAAAGCAGCTGTTGTATCGTCGAACTCGTAACCGTACCATCACAGAGGTCCTGGTTCAATGGCGTGGACTTCAACCTGAGGATGCTACATGGGAGTCTCTCCATCAACTTCAACAACAGCTTCTCATTTTTAGCTTTGAGGACAAAGCTTCTTCAAGGAGAAAGGCATGTTAGGATCTCATCCTAACCCTTAATGTAATAACTTCCATGATGTAATAATTCCTAGTGAACGTGGGTAGTACCCATGATTAATATTTTGTAATGTTCTAAGTTTTAGCTTAGGTAGTGCCCATGACAAATGGCACCCTTTTTATGTAACACATGGTAGATAGGTGGCATTGTGCATGTAATTCGTGTGGCATTATGCATGTAATCCGAGTGGCATTGTGCATGTAATTCGAGTGGCATTGTGCATGTAATTCAAAGTGGCACTATGCATGTAATTCGGGTGGCATTATGCATGTAATCCAGGTGGCATTTTGCATGTAAGCCAACCTTGGAAGGAAACTCCTTAAATACCCGAAAGGGCACCAATGTAACCATCTTTTGCAAAATTAATGAAGTATTGAAGGAGGTTGCCCCCTCGAAGAGGCCTGCGATTCAGTCCTATTGTGAGATTGTTCTTTATGCAAATTTCTGTTATATTAATGTGATGTTTATGTGAGTTATTTCCAAGCAATTGTGTGAGAGTGTGTTATTTGAGTTTATTTTATAGCAGGATCTTAACAAAATTTATATTGGGTTCTTCCAATATTTTCGTTCCTTTGTTTGTTTTAGGTTTGTTGGATGGTAATGCTAGTTGTATTAAGGGGAAAAGGTTGAGTTCTTGAATATATAAGGTATTACATAAGGTGAATGGTTCTAGATCTCAAGGGATATGGATAATCCTTCCTTGATATTCGTATTTCAAACACTATGTAAGGTGGAAGGTATCACCTTCATGGCGTGTATCCAAGGTCTCCCAAGGAGCATGTTGTATGTTACATCACATGATATAACATAAAAGAGGGTATTTAGAATGTGTGGTCCTACCTTTAAGGGTAAGGTGATGGTACTTGTCACCTCTCTTTCTTCATTGTTGAATGCCCTAATAATAAGGTCTAATTTTTATAGATATTTTATGTCAAAGTCAAAATTTTATAAAAAAATGAAATTGTAGACATTTAGGGTTGATACGTAATCCACTGAGACTCTCTTGATATACTTGTTGCCTATTTGAGCTATGATATAAAGGGGTGTATAAACTAGATTAAAATCCATATGATTTGTATTCATAAAAATAAAACTTAAATAGGCATTCGAAACACCCAAATTACAAGATTTACCAAATCTTAACAACTAACAAGAAGTTGTTTAAGATAAGTGCTTAACTAAAGGTTTTCGACATTTGAGAATATTGGAAAATAATGACAAATAATAACTAAAACTCTATGTCTCTATAGATCTATATCATCCATCTCTACCATAGAAGCATTGGACTCCAATGCTTTTACAAGAAGGTGGGAGAGTATCAAGTGTCAAAAATACAGTCCTCAAACTTGATGAAGAAAAGAGATAGATATGGTGTCCAAGAGCTCCAAAGGAGATCACCAAAACTCCATCAAAGGGAGTATCAAAGAGCAAAACACATGCTCAAAAAGGGTCCAATAGGAAGCCCCAATGGGATCTCGAGGTCTTTTTCCTCTGGGTCAACCTCTAGCATGTAGGAATGAGCACTACTATGCTTAAAAATGGCCTTGTAAAAATATCGTTCAGTATTCTCCTTAAAAATTTGCATGCTCCTCAAAACCTTCAATCATATGCCAAACTTAGCATGATCTAAACTAAGTAGTCTCTCCCACCTACGGTTAACCCAACACTCGAAGACCATATTGAACTGTAGTCAGTGGAGAAAGAGTGGCAACAAAATAAAGGAAATAGGCATAAATTACAAAGATCCAAGACAAGAATAGAATGAAGTGTCGGGTACCACCAAATTGCACTCATTACAAATCCACAAAGGCTTAAAAACCCAAATTGAAAGAGTAAAAATATAAGTCAAATCCTTCAAGCTTTTAAATGATAAAATCCACAATGACAAGTGGATACCATTGCTTAAAAGCATACAATACAAAATAAGTGAAAATTATTTATTCTCCTTTGTATAAAATTTCCTAAATTAATTAATTAATAATTTTCTAAATTAATCAATTAATTAATTAATGTTGTACCAAATAAAGTAATTAATTAATTAATTTGATTAATCAATAAAATTAATCAAATAAAAATATGGATTGTAGCCCTTTCTAAAGTACATCGATGTCGACTGGTAACAAACCTTCATTCTCACGTGCCTTCATCAGGAATATAATCCACATCACCAGAAATATGTTAAAGGTTCAATGATCGGCCAAGTCATGCCTCATGGCAGTTATCCCTAGAAGTATTTCGAAACTTACGGGTCAGAAGGGCTTACGAATTTTTAATGTAAAAAATCAGGACGGGTAACTCCTCGACATGTAGTGAGTTATCCAGCCAATATCCACTGAGTTCTCGATGATTATTTATAAAAACCTGTAGACCGTACGTACGATTTTAGGCTAAAAATTAAATTTTAACTAGGAGAAATCACGAAACAAATTTAGCAGTCAAAAATTTATTAAGCATAGACTGGAAAGCAGGGGGTAGGTGTAGGAGTACGATAGGCTTGCATGGCAAGGGAAAAACAAATAAATAATGTTTGGAGTCAGTGAATTCATTAATGGTAGGACAAGGGTGTCTTAGTTTTGAAGCCCAAGAACAAACACCTCAAAATTTGTGATAGAGACTTCAAAATAGAGAAAAATAGAGATTGGGACAAAGACTTCAAAATAGAGAAAAAAGAGACCAGGACAGAGACTGTAAAACAGAGCAAAACAAACACCAGACTACAACAAATTTCCAAAATTTCCAAGTATTTTCTCTGGTTATTCAGACAAATAACTTTTATCTTTATTATTATTTTCTCTGGTTTTTCACACAAATAACTTTTATCTTTATTATTATTTTCCTTTCTTCTTACAACATCATTCATCAGCATCTGATCTCTTGCAAAGGACTCTGAACTTCCCATGAAAGTTCGTATGGCACCTATAAAAATCATTAAAAAAACTATATCAAAATAATTTTTAGGTTAGAGGCTTAGTCCCAATATTTTTGCTTGGAATAATAGACTCTTTAGATTGAAATATAAAAAAAATTCAGTATACACATCCACCCTATCTTTAAAAGCTTAAACAAATGAAAAACTATATATTTACTGGTCCTAATCAACTTGCCTACACAAATATACGAAAAATCATATATTTACTGGTCCTATCTCTAAAAGCTTAAACAAATGAATACTGGTCCTAATCAACTTGCCTACATGAATATATGAAAAACCATATATGTACTGGTCCTATATTTAAAAGCTTAAACAAATGAAAAACCATATATTTACTGGTCCTAATCAACATGCCTACACAAATATATGAAAAAATTTAGGTAATGAGCCATGGAATATAAAGAAGAAGCACCTGGTTTAAGTGGGCACATGGTGATTGCACAAGCCATAAGAAAAATGATGCACAGAATGAAAAGTTAGGAACTTTCGAGCGCATGGCGATTGCACAGGCCATAATAAAAATGATGCTGAGAATGAAAAGTTAGCAACTTCCACAAATTTGATCCATTTACAACTTAATATAAATAAATGAAATTGCCAATGAAAATGAAAATAGTGTAGGCAAAAAGATAGTAAAAGATGTGGTAATTGAACGTTCAAAACTTCGTACACATGGATCTAAAGGATACAACTGTTGAATTTATAGAGAGCAATAGCGACAGAAAAAACAATTAAACATTCAGACATATGGATCTAGGGGATACATTTGTTGAATTTATAGAGAGCAATAGCAGTAGAAAAAAATATTAACATGTTTAATAAAAATTTCAAATTCAAATGAGTGAGTAAATATGTCATGTTTCTATTAGATGAAACAAAATTTTAGTTTAGGTAGTCCTATAAAAATGAGTTTTGTTCAAGGTCAACCCCACGCAACCACGTGGGAATCGTTTATACACTATCAACTTTTTGCACTTGTACTAATTATCCAGCGACTTCCAATTGCCTTACAAATATAGTTGTGATTTTTGGGTGTGTAAAGCAATCATTGAACCGGAAAAGAAAAATCCAAGGCTACTTGGATTAGACATTTTTTGGGGACCCTTTGTATGCATTTTTCAACGGTATTTGCAAATATTTGCTTTTATGATCAAAAACTCCAAAATATTCTACAATAGTGACAATGATCCCTCGTGTCGTTGTATACATGATGCCAATGCCAACCACAATACAAAATTATAAGTCAAAAAGGTGAAAATATAAACCAAAGCAATCAGATGCTAAGGTCTATTTTTTTATTTATGTTTATTAATGAAGTGAGACAAACTTTATGACCTTGGGCTACTATTTAAAAATCATAAAAACATTTACAATATTTTTTACAAAATCTTCTGTGCTTCGTTGACTTTAGAGCAAGGGATTCTTACTGGTATAGGATAATTGATTCAATACCTAATTTTTGTTTTCATACTATTACAAACACAACATTTGAACACTAAAGATAGAAATTCAAATAGGATAGAGTGGCTCTATGTTTAACAATTTCTAGTAGACTATTTAACAAATGTAGGTCATGTGAGAGAACACGATATTACCCCTACTCCAAATTTAAAATCATATACAATTTTAAAAAAGGTTGGTGAATTGTCTATTCTAAAACTAGAATGAGTCGCTTGATTCTTATAATTTTTGTTCTACTGATTATGTAACTATTAAAATCGAACTCTTACCTTACATGTTGTATAAATTTTTATTTGGCAAATTATTAATATTTTATTTTTTTTATTTCCTCTATTATTAAGAAATAAAAATGGCTTCTTCAGGTAAGGTTCCTATCCATACCACTAGAACCACTGGCACTATGGAGAGCAATGACCCTTATATAGCTGAAACCCAAATGACTCCATCAACACAAGCCCCAAGAAGAAATGTCATGTGGAAGTATGGAATTAAGGGAAGCTTTTTCAATCAAGTGATTTGTAAATTATGTGGCAAGGACATTTGAGGAGGCATTAATCACCTCAAATTCCATTTGATTGGTCAAGAAATGAAAGATGTGGACCCTTGCCCTATCTAGATGACATGGTTAAAAATGAGGTGAAGGATTTTATGTGCAAAAAATGCTAAAGAAATAAAGCATAAAAGAACAAGAATTACAGTTGGACAAGGAGTGGGGCCACAAATTTCCTTTTATGAATATGAGGTTGAACTATAGGATGTCCATTCCATGGCTAAAGAATCTATTCTTAGCCCGCGCATTCATCAAAGAGTTGTTAGTGGAAGAGGGAGAAGTGTGGGACAAGGCTCCAACATTAGATAAACCACCATATTTGAAACTATAATGGGAAGGGACAAGGCAAAGGAAGTCAAGATAGCCATGGTAAATTTTTGGTATTATTGCAACATTCCCTTTCATACTATGAACAACCCCTATTGGGAAGCCCTAGTGAAGGCATTAAGTGAGTCAAGAAAAGGAGTAAAGATAACTTTTACACATGACTTAAGTGGACCACTATTAGAGGAGTGTGTGATTAACACACATGCTCTCATGGAAGATCAAAGGATGGTATGTAAGAAAAAGGGTTGTAGCATTCTTTCTGATGGGTGGGCAAATGGAAGAAATCACACACTCCTAAACTTCTTGGTGGTTTCAAGTGGATCCGTGGTTTTTCTCAAGTTAGTTGATGCTTCACGAGAGGTAAATAATGCACAACTATTATTTACTTTTTTGGAGGAGGTTGTGGCTTAAGTAGGTGTGGAGAACATTGTTCATGTAGTGATGGACAATGCAGCAATATATGTATCTGTAGGTAGACTTCTTCATGAGAAGTACCCCTCTATTTTTTGGAGCCCTTGTGTTGCCCATTACATTGACCTTATGTGGGAGGACATTGGCAAATGTCATGGGTGAATACAGTGGTAGAACAGGAAAAGAACTAGGGTTATGCATAGTGGCAAATATTCACAATTGGGCTAATATTTGTATTTTTGAAAATTCAAATTTGCTATTTTGGGGGACTCGAACATCAGCCCTTTCTTCCAAAAATTTTGGAATTTTTTTTGTGTCAATTCTCCAAGCATTGATAATAGTATTACAGATTTGTTTAAAAATTTACCAGCAATCTCGCCTAAATAGAGGACCCTTTTCACCATAAAATTTTAAAATTTCTAAATTATCCCACCCAATTCGCCAAGTATACCACTATATATAATTAACACCCCAATGATACTTTTTCATTTTCGGACCTTGTTCTACACTAGACGGATATCCTAACCCAATTCTACACTAGATTAGACACATTTCTATAAGATACCAAACCCAATTCTGTAATAAATTGGATCCAATTCTAAACTGGACTATACCCAATTCTGCATCAAACTGGACCTAGTTCTGCACTGGATCGAACCCAGTTCTGCATCGAATCGGACCCAGTTCTACATCGGATAGGACCTAGTTTTGCACTAAACTGGATCCATTTCTACACAAGGTTGAACCTAGTTCTACACAGGATAGACCCAATTCTACATCGGATTGAACCCAGTTCTGCATCAGATCGGACCCATTTTTGTACTAAACCGGATCGCGTCCTGCACCAGGTCGATACTGAACCATGTTCTGCACTAGGTCGATATTGGACCACATTTTGCACCAAGCCGATATTAGATCATGTTTTGCACCAGGCTGATATTAGACCACATTGTGCACAAGGTCGATATCGGATACTGTTTTGCAACAGATTGACTTTTGGACCCCATTTTGTACAAGGCCTTCCTTTGGATCCTGTTCTATACAATATCGATATTCGAACCTTGTTCTACACTAGAATAGATTGTCGAACCAGAATCTATTTCTCTTAAGACATTTTGAATATAAGTTGAAGTAGTTGTAGAAAATATGTCAATGCTTAGTTTCAATTATTTTTCTCTATTTTGCCCTGTTCTGCATGTTGTCTTCTATTTTTTTGTCCTTATGTTAAAACTCTTTGATTCTCTATTTCTATTCAAATCTACTTTATTGTTATAAGATTATAAATAGGTAAATACTTTAGTAAATGATTTTTTGTACTATAATCTGATATTTTCCATATATGTATCTCTAATTATTTTTTGCATACATAGCTTTTTTTCTGAATTTAATTTGAATTTGTATACTAAAATATTTTGTGCTCTTATCAATTACAAGTGTTATCACCAAAAAAACGTAGTAGTGGTATACACTGACAAATTATCAATAAAACATGGCAAGAAATAGGTATGTATTTTCTAAAAACTGATCATCTATTTATTCTAGTTACAATATTATCTTGAAGCCTAAGAGAAGTAATATCTCTTTAATATTTTATAACTTTTCTAAAATGAAAAACACTTTTTTTACAAGAAAGTGTCATCCACGAACGATGGAAAGAAGGGGGCCAAATATTTTGTTGAAAAGAGTATCCTCAAATATTTTAGCCATATGCCAAAATTCAACAAACCATTGACATTCGTACAAATTCGAGGTATAAATGATTTTTGACTTCTAAATAGTTAGTTGTATATTTTGTAATTATTTTCAATACTTCTTTCTTCCTCAAACAGTTAGTTCTCAGTATGTGCTCAATGATATGAATATTTTTTTCTATTTGTAAGTTAGTTTTTTAAAATCCAAAAATGATAAAGAATATTATTGTATGTTACTATGCAGAATACCTTGTTGACCATGATAAGCCTTCACTTGAAGATAATCCTCATCAAGAGATGCCTTCTAATGAAAATTCTATTAACAATGACATCCAACAATCACTTGAATATATTCCTCACCAAGATATGCAAGTTGAAAATGAAAACGATAAATCAAATACAATACAAACTTCTTATGAATCTTCAAGCAAAAATTCTAAAAAGAGAAATACAAAATCTAACTGGTTTATTGGAAGGTCATTTAAGAATTAATGGGTAAAAAAATTTCTCGAGATTGAACTGGTCTTGACTGCAGACAACCAAGTCAATCAAAAAGAATGTAGATGCAAAATTTGTAGTTGGAAACTAGGTAAGGATCACAAGCTACAAAATAAAAAAGATACAATAGAAAAATATGTTGGCAAAGTATATGTAAAATTTATAGGAAGTGATGGTAAAATTAAAAAATATGTTAGGTGGAATGATGCATTAGAATGTATGCATGTCATATATGCAATAGATTATGATAATCACTTAAATCAACAACAATACCTTGTTGATAAATGTGGAACGATTGAAACCCAATTTCATAAAATGAAGAAGACCATTTTAGCTTCAAAAAGTTTGTAGTTTGTTGTTGTATTTAGTATTCTCAAAAATGGTAGATGATGAGGCCCAAAAATGCCTCATTATTGCACAATGTTTGACTACCATATGATAAGTTAATTGCCAAATAGTTGACTAAAATATACTATTTGTTAAGTGTTTGCATGATTTTATGTTAGGAATACTATATCTCTGTTTTTGACTATTTTCAGCATTTTGTGACTAATTTTGCTTGATTAAGTAGCAAGTAAAAACATGCATTTCAATTAACCAAATGTGGTATGCTGATATCCATTAACTTCTCAATGGTTTTTGAATGTTTTCCTGCCCTTCAACTTGTTTCAAATCCACATTGAAGCCAAAATTTTAGGACTGTCATAAATCTGAAAATCTAAAAAAAACAGCCATATAAAAATCAGCAAGCTATCACTTTATAGGAACACCTTGAAGTTGTCAAGCAAAGCATGAGGATATGGATGGAATGAGTTCAGAAGGACTACAGAAGACATATGACCTATTTAGAAGCATTCCCACATGGTCTAAATAGGCAGCAACAGGGTATAACAGAGCAGGGACAATTGTGCAAGACTGTTGCACTATTTCAACATGGTTACTTGGTGAATGAAGTGTATAAATTCAGTAGCAACTTGATGTACTCCTTCATGTTGATATTTGAATAATTTTTCCATGTTCTAATTTGTTTGAATTTGCAAGAAATGCCAATATTTTACAACTCTGCAGCAGAGTTGGAAAATGCAGTAATTTACCATGTAAATTCCAGCAAGCTACCAATGAATGGCAAGGCATGGAATTCACACATGGAGAGGAATGAAGGCTATTGCAATCTGATCCTGAGGGCTAATCCACCTGAGAAATGCAGCTAAAATCACTTGAAGAGCACATAGTTGGTCATTTCGAAGATCTTCGGAATGAGAAGACATCTTTGGAATGAGAAATACAGTCTCTTTGAAATGAGCGGACATCTTTGGAATGAGAAATATAGTCTCTTCGGATTGAGCCACTTATCTTCGGATTGAGAACAGAAAGTGCTTTTTGACTTTTTGACTATTTTTTGATGGTGGAAAAAGGGAAAGAAGGTTGAGAAGGTTAAGGGAAAATATCTCCCATCTGATTTTGTCGTCCTTGCCATCCAAAGCCACCATTCATGGAAAAGATCAATTTTGATCCTCTTCTAGGATAAACCCAGAAATAACTCGTAGCATAATAGGAAGTTGTTTGCAAGATAGAAATGGCATATTCTGAAGTGGAGAAAGATGTGTGAGATATTTCTAGACTCCTCCCATGTACTCCCACCATTGAAGATGCTTTCTAAGGGCCAATGACTACTACTGCAACACAAACTGTCCAGATTTGCATTTATTTTAGATCCAGAATTATTGGCAAATCATTGTAAAGTAGCACATAGGCTGATTTGAGCATGGGATATGTTGTAAATATTTATATAAATAACACAACTCCCTCCTTGGTTGAGCCAGTTAGGAATTAGAATAGAGGAGAGTTTTCAATTGCAGCAATTAGGATTGTACAGTAATTTTTTGTAATAGTTTTTAGCATGTTTTGTCATCAATAAAAGTGCAGTTATTTTATCATTTTCTATTCTGAGTGTTAATTAGTTAAGGAGTGCTTTTCACCTCCTTCTAGATCAGGAAGTATGGGCCCACTTTCAGATCTAGAAGGAGGATTTTTATGGCAGGTTTTAATCTGTAATTTTGTTGTAGTAGAATTAACAGATTACTTGTCAAGTTTACTTTTCTTGTTTTAAGTTTGTATAATGTTCTTTATGTTTTCTATTATGTTTGTGTACAACATTTGTGTGTGTGTCAGCTGACAAATTATATTAAGCATTTTTCCTTTGCTTTCCATGTTTTCCTTGCTTTTTTGTTTTAGCAACTTTCCATTTTTAGCATATTTCATTTTGCTGTCAATTCCTGTAGCAGAAGCTTGACGACCTTTTGTGGCAGGACATTGATAGGTGTTTTAGCATAAGTTTCATTTACAAGCATCATTTCAATTATGCAAGAGTAACTAGGTTTCAATTCTGCAAATGTAACTTAGGATTTCATTTTAGCAACATTTAAATTCAGCAATTTAAATTCTATTATTTTAATTCTACAAAAGTAGATTAGACTTTCAATTTAGCAATTCCAATTCCTGCAATTGTAGTTAGATTTCAATTCTTGCAACTTAGAATTAGTTTTTAGTTCCTGTAAGTTTCCATTCTGTATATTAGGTTTAGTGTGACACCAAAAGGCTAAACCAAATCTGTCTCACCCAATAAATGCTTGAAATCTGAATGCCTAAATTGTACTCTGCCCTAGCCTTCTATCGTAGACAACCTTGGACACCACCCCGGATTGATAAGATATTTGAGATTTAATGATGTGCTTAATGACAACGCATCATTTTGGCGTCGTTGTTGGGGACACGGTGTTGTTAGAGGGTAAAAGTAGCCCAATAATTGTTAATTATACTAAATTGTGAACTTCAGAGTAAAATCTAGATAAATGATTGGTATTAGTAATAGTTTTTGGTAAATTGCATTTCAGTCCATTTAGAAAACAAGCAACCACAGGGAGGTGATCTTCACACCTAGGGGTTAAATTGCTTATGTTTGAAATTCTTGATAAAAATTGAAAGAATTCATCATCCTCATTATCAAGAAACATAAGATCTCTTAGAGGAGCCATCTGCTAGTATTGCCATTTTTATATCCATATCATCAGGGTAGTATAAAAAAATTTGTACTAGGTGTTGGGAAGACATCATGGCAGATATACAAGACTATCCCTTGAACAAAACAATCATATCGACTACTTGTAGCATTTGTTCACAAGGACATATCACTGATAAATGCCATTTACTTCCACAACTCAGAGATGCAAAATTTGTTGCCTAGTCTAAATTCTTCTCAAGGGAGATCCCAACAACAACAAATAGAGCAAGTAAAACCACTACCTCTAGCCCAACCTGTGGTCAATCTGAATAATACAGGACAGGTAACCCCTGTCTATGTAAGTTGAATCTATTAAAAAAAAAATCACAAAACTTTTGCACAATCAAAATAGGAGTTTACAACTTAACGGTGATCCTAGAGTTTTGCCATTATTACTTAAATATTGTTAGGATTTTACCGCGCTAAACCACAACCTAACAATTCTTAGCCTACATCGACAATAGTTGATCTCATTAGAGGTGATCCTACCTGACAAGTAGTTGATCTGCTAAAGTTGTACACTTCTTGTCTTATTGTGCAAACCAAAAATACGTCTTTTTTAGCCCAACCTATGATCAATCTGAATAATACAGGATAGGCAACCCCTGTCTATGTAGCTAAATCTGGTAAAAAAAATACAGGAAATGTTATTGACCGCAACAACATCCAACTATGCTCAAACAAGAACTTAACTGAGCTTGAAGAGACAAAAATCAATGGAGATACACAGAAAACCTTTAGTCCAAACACACAGAAATTAGCCTTGGATAAAGGAGAAAAACTAGAAAAATTGCACATAGAAAATTTACTTCCATTGAACTCCTTAGTAAGAAATTACAAAGGGGTAAATTTTGTCCTCCTAGGAATGAAACAAATTGAAGTGCAGCCAAGAAAATTCTTGAACATTATTAGCCGGCTGACTTATAAACAAAAAGCAAAATTGTTGCTATTTTGAAACAATATTTCAATCCCTTTACATGGAATTACAAGGGTATATCAAGATTTTATCTTGATGTAAGCACTTAACATCTTTTGGGAATTGGTATTTAATTGTTTCAAGTACATATTGACAAGATTTTGTAGACTAGGAGGCATGGACAACACTTGATTGAAGAAGTTTTTCAGATATGGGGCAGTGCTTCTTTCTCCCATTGGTAATTCATGGAGGATGTTAGTGGTGAATGGACATTGCCTTCGGGTATACCATGCACCATTAACTAAGGAGGAGTTCTTGAAGGAGATTCCATTGGATGTACACATAATGGAAGAGAATTTCTCTTCAATATCAGATTCAGAGTGATGATAAAAAGTTTGACAAAAAAATAATACAAGAAAAGCAAAAAGAAGAATAGTCTTGTTTGTGAACTTCCTTCTTGGGTACAAGCAAGACAAGAAAAATTGAAAAAAAAAGAGAAAAAAAAAAATTGCAGCAAAGGCATGTCCCACAAAATGGGGATACATGAGGACAAGCATCAATTTCAGCAAGGAAGAGGAACAATGGAGCCAATACTTCATTTCCAACAATAAGGAGGCAATTATGATGTAAGAAGATTCTTACTTCTCATCTAGAAAGGAAGGTTGCATCAATGTTGCAAGTTTCAACAGAAAGAGATGGTGTTTTCATACAATAATTGACATGTTTTTGCAGAATAAGGATTGGTCTTATCCAAATAAGAGTGAGATGAAAAAAAAAGGGACAGAAGTTGGTTGAAAACCAGAAATGGCAGCCTCTTCTGATGAAAAAATGAAAAAAAAAAAAAGAGATGAAAAAAAAGAAAGAAAAAAAAATGAATAATTCAATAGTGAAAACCTTCTTGGAGGCGCTACTGAGTTGGCTTGCATGAAAACCGATTTTTCGGCATGCATTGCCTTGTTGATCTACCCATCATTGTTCCACCATTGTACAAATCTCACACTGCACATGTGTTATGTTTATGTTTTCAGATAGCCTACTAACAATCATCAAAAGCAGCTTGTAAGGTGCATGACCAATTTTCAGGACAATAAGGTATGTGTTTCTTGCATTTAATTCATAGTAAACATTTAGCATTTAGTGTATGATAATCGGTATTTGGCATAAACTATTCATACAATATTGGCAAGTTGAAAATGGAACATGTTCAAGATGTCAAGAAACACCCCCTTATGCCCTTAATTGCATGGAAATTCCAAAACTGTGCAAAAACCTGATTTTGGGACAGACATGGCAGCAATTCTATTTCAATTTGTAGGGCAAGTTTTAGAAGGAGAACTGCAAGTTTATATCTCACAATTGTCTGATAAATTGAAGGAGGATAATCAACAAAATGCACCTGAAGGTTCTATTTTAGTACTACTAGAATAAAATAGCAACATACAAAACAAAGAATAACATCTAAACAAAAGGATGAAGAAGGGATTTTTGATGTTATGGAAGGCTTATACACTCTAGATATGGGCCCACAATAGAATCTGTAGCTAACTTTTGCATAGGAGGTCATTTCTGCATTTTTTGATGCATCTTCGGAATGAACAATCATATCTTCGGAATGAACAGGCATATCTTCGGAATGAGCAGGATATCTTCGAAATGAGCAAAAACTATACCAAAATTGCTTGAAAATGCTCAAAATAGCAAAAAAAAAATACAAATTTTGAAAATGCTCAGAATAGCAAAATAGTAGGGTACATCAAATATTGAGGTTCATAAGGCTCTACCACAAGTAAGTACATCCCTCAAGCATTTAAAAACCAAAATTTTATCAATTTTGTTCAAAAGGTGCAAACAACAAAAATAAGCATTCAAGCTGAAATATTGTTAAGAACAGAAAATTCCATCAGTAGTAGTGCATCTACCAAATATGGTTCCACAATAAGACTATTGCAAGATGAATCACATGATATCAAGCCTTTAAGAGGTACCTTGCAGCACTAAAACTTGTAGAAAGATAGAAAAAGAGTCATACATGTGCTTAATTGCAAAATACTTGATATAGTGCAGCAAGGAGGAATTTCTCAGTTAGCAGGGAGCAAAGGATGTTGTTCACAAGAATAAAACCTGCATATTACTATGGCCTACTAAGATGCATGAGGGCATGCATCAGTTCAAGTTGGGGGGGATGATGAGGCCCAAAAATGCCTCATTATTGCATAATGTTTGACTACCATATGATAAGTTAATTGCCAAATAGTTGACTAAAATATACTATTTGTTAAGTGTTTGCATGATTTTATGTTAGGAATACTATATCTCTATTTTTGACTATTTTCAGCATTTTGTGACTGATTTTGCTTGATTAAGTAGCAAGTAAAAATATGCATTTCAATTAACCAAATGTGGTATGCTGATATCCATTAACTTCTCAATGGTTTTTGAATGTTTTCCTGCCCTTCAACTTGTTTCAAATCCACATTGAAGCCAAAATTTTAGGACTGTCATAAATCTGAAAATCTGAAAAAAAATAGCCATATAAAAATCAGCAAGCTATCACTTTATAGGAACACCTTGAAGTTGTCAAGAAAAGCATGAGGATATGGATGGAATGAGTTCAGAAGGACTACAGAAGACATCTGACCTATTTAGAAGCATTCCCACATGGTCTAAATAGGCAACAATAGGGTATAATAGAGCAGGGACAATTGTGCAGCACTGTTGCACTATTTCAGCATGGTTACTTGGTGAATGAAGTGTATAAATTCAGTAGCAACTTGATGTACTCCTTCATGTTGATATTTGAATAATTTTTCCATGTTCTAATTTGTTTGAATTTGCAAGAAATGCCAATATTTTACAACTGTGCAGTAGAGTTGGAAAATGCAGTAATTTACCATGTAAATTCCAGCAAGCTACCAATGAATGGCAAGGCATGGAATTCACACATGGAGAGGAATGAAGGCTATTGCAATCTGATCCTGAGGGCTAATCCACCTGAGAAATGTAGCTAAAATCACTTGAAGAGCACACAGTTGGTCATTCCGAAGATCTTCGGAATGAGCAGACATCTTCGGAATGAGAAATACAGTCTCTTAACATCTTGGAATGAGAAATACAGTCTCTTCGGAATGAGCCACTTATCTTCGGAATGAGAACAGAAAGTGCTTTTTGACTTTTTGACTATTTTTTGATGATGGAAAAAGGGAAAGAAGGTTGAGAAGGTTAAAGGAAAATATCTCCCATCTGATCTTTGTCATCCTTGTCATCCAAAGCCACCATTCATGGAAAAAGATCAATTGATCCTCTTCTAGGATAAACCCAGAAATAACTACAACATAATAGGAAGTTGTTTGCAAGATAGAAATGGCATATTATGAAGTGGAGAAAGATGTGTGAGATATTTCTAGACTCCTCCCATGTACTCCCACCACTGAAGATGCTTTCTAAGGGCCAATGACTACTACTGCAACACAAACTGTCCAGATTTGCATTTATTTCAGATCCAAAATTATTGGCAAATCACTGTAAAGTAGCACATAGGCTGATTTGAGCATGGGATATGTTGTAAATATTTATATAAATAACACAGCTCCCTCCTTGGTTGAGCCAGTTAGGAATTAGAATAGAGGAGAGTTTTCAATAGCAATAATTAGGATTGTACAGTAATTTTTTGTAACAATTTTTAGCATGTTTTGTCATCAATAAAAGTGCAGTTATTTTATCATTTTTTATTCTGAGTGTTAATTAGTTAAGGAGTGCTTTTCACCTCCTTCTAGATCAGGAAGTATGGGCCCACTTTCAGATCTAGAAGGAGGATTTTTATGGCAGGTTTTAATCTGTAATTTTGTTGCAATAGAATTAACAGATTACTTGTCAAGTTTACTTTTCTTGTTTTAAGTTTGTATAATGTTCTTTATGTTTTCTATTATGTTTGTGTACAGCATTTGTGTGTGTGTCAGCTGAAAAATTATATTAAGCATTTTTCCTTTGCTTTCCATGTTTTCCTCTGCTTTTCTATTTTAGCAACTTTCCATTTTTAGCATATTTCATTTTGTTGTCAATTCCTGTAGTAGAAGCTTGACGACCTTTTGTGGCAGGACATTGACAGGTGTTTTTAGCATAAGTTTCATTTACAAGCATCATTTCAATTATGCAAGAGTAACTAGGTTTCAATTCTGCAAATGTAACTTAGGATTTCATTTCAGCAACATTTAAATTCAGCAATTTAAATTCTATTATTTTAATTCTGCAAAAGTAGATTAGACTTTCAATTTAGCAATTCCAATTCCTGCAATTGTAGTTAGATTTCAATTCCTGCAACTTAGAATTAGTTTTTAGTTCCTGCAAGTTTCCATTCTGCAGATTAGGTTTAGTGTGACACCAAAAGGCTAAACCAAATCTGTCTCACCCAATAAATGCTTGAAATCTGAATGCCTGAATTGTACTCTGCCCTAGCCTTCTATCGTAGACAACCTTGGACACCACCCCGGATTGATAAGATCTTTGAGATTTAATGATGTGCTTAATGACAACGCATCATTTTGGCATCGTTTTCGGGGAACACGGTGTTGTTAGAGGGTAAAAGTAGCCCAATAATTGTTAATTATACTAAATTATGAACTTCAGAGTAAAATCTGGATAAATGATTGGTATTAGTAATAATTTTTGGTAAATTGCATTTCAGTCCATTTAGAAAACAAGCAACCACAGGGAGGTGATCTTCACACCTAGGGGTTAAATTGCTTATGTTTGAAATTCTTGATAAAAATTGAAAGAATTCATCATCCTCATTATCAAGAAACATAAGATCTCTTAGAGGAGCCATCCTGCTAGTACTACCATTTTTATATCCATATCATCAGGGTAGTATAAACAAATTTGTACTAGGTGTTGGGAAGACATCATGGCAGATATACAAGACTATCCCTTGAACAAAACAATCATATCAGCTACTTGTAGCATTTGTTCACAAGGACATATCACTGATAAATGCCATTTACTTCCACAACTCAGAGATGCAAAATTTGTTGCCTAGTCTAAATTCTTCTCAAGGGAGATCCCAACAACAACAAACAGAGCAAGTAAAACCACTACCTCCAGCCCAACCTATGGTCAATCTGAATAATACAGGACAGGTAACCCCTATCTATGTAAGCTGAATCTATTAAAAAAAAAAATCACAAAACTTTTGCACAATCAAAATAGGAGTTTACAACTTAACGGTGATCCTAGAGTTTTGCCATTATTACTTAAATATTGTTAGGATTTTACCGCGCTAAACCGCAACCTAACAATTCTTAGCCTACATAGACAATAGTTGATCTCATTAGAGGTGATCCTACATGACAAGTAGTTGATCTGCTAAAGTTGTACACTTCTTGTCTTATTGTGCAAACCAAAAATATGTCTTTTTTAGCCCAACCTATGATCAATCTGAATAATACAAGATAGGCAACCCCTATCTATGTAGCTAAATCTGGTAAAAAAAAATTTCAAGAAATGTTATTGACTGCAGCAACATCCAACTGTGCTCAAACAAGAACTTAATTGAGCTTGAAGAGACAAAAATCAATGGAGATACATAGAAAACCTTTAGTCCAAACACACAGAAATTAGCCTTGGATAAAGGAGAAAAACTAGAAAAATTGCACATAGAAAATTTACTTCCATTGAACTCCTTAGTAAGAAATTACAAAGGGGTAAATTTTGTCCTCCTAGGAATGAAACAAATTGAAGTGCAGCCAAGAAAATTCTTGAACATTATTAGCTGGATGAATTATAAACAAAAAGCAAAATTGTTGCTATTTTGAAACAATATTTCAATCCCTTTACATGGAATTACAAGGGTATATCAAGATTTTATCTTGATGTAAGCACTTAACATCTTTTGGGAATTGGTATTTAATTGTTTCAAGTACAGATTGACAAGATTTTGCAGACTAGGAGGCATGGACAACACTTGATTGAAGAAGTTTTCAGATATGGAGCAGTGCTTCTTTCTCCCATTGGTAATTCATGGAGGATGTTAGTGGTGAATGGACATTGCCTTCGGGTATACCATGCACCATTAACTAAGGAGGAGTTCTTGAAGGAGATTCCATTGGATGTACACATAATGGAAGAGAATTTCTCTTCAATATCAGATTCAGAGTGATGATAAAAAGTTTGACAAAAAAAAAATACAAGAAAAGCAAAAAGAAGAATAGTCTTGTTTGTGAACTTCCTTCTTGGGTACAAGCAAGACAAGAAAAATTGAAAAAAAAAAAAGAAAAAAAAATTGCAAGCAAAGGCATGTCCCACAAAATGGGGATACATGAGGACAAGCATCAATTTCAGCAAGGAAGAGGAACAATGGAGCCAATACTTCATTTCCAGAAATAAGGAGGCAATTATGATGTAAGAAGATTCTTACTCCTCATCTAGAAAGGAAGGTTGCATCAATGTTGCAGGTTTCAACAGAAAGAGATGGTGTTTTCATACAACAATTGACATGTTTTTGCAGAATAAGGATTGGTCTTATCCAAATAAGAGTGAGATGAAAAAAAAGGGATAGAAGTTGGTTGAAAACCAGAAATGGCAGCCTCTTCTGATGAAAAAAATGAAAAAAAAGGAAAGAAAAAAAAAAAAATGAATAATTCAGTAGTGAAAACCTTCTTGGAGGTGCTACTGAGTTGGCTTGCATGAAAACCGATTTTTTGGCATGCATTGCCTTGTTGATCTACCCATCATTGTTCCACCATTGTACAAATCTCACACTGCACATGTGTTATGTTTATGTTTTCAGATAGCCTACTAACAATCATCAAAAGCAGCTTGTAAGGTGCATGACCAATTTTTAGGATAGTAAGGTATGTGTTTCTTGCATTTAATTCATAGTAAACATTTAGCATTTAGTGTATGATAATCGGTATTTGGCATAAACTATTCATACAATATTGGCAAGTTGAAAATGGAACATGTTCAAGATGTCAAGAAACACCCCCTTATGCCCTTAATTGCATGGAAATTCCAAAACTGTGCAAAAACCTGATTTTGGGACAGACATGGCAACAATTCTATTTCAATTTGTAGGGCAAGTTTCAGAAGGAGAACTGCAAGTTTATATCTCACAATTGTCTCGATAAATTGAAGGAGGATAATCAGCAAAATGCACCTGAAGGTTCTATTTTAGTACTACTAGAATAAAATAACAACATACAAAACAAAGAATAACATCTAAACAAAAGGATGAAGAAGGGATTTTTGATGTTATGGAAGGCTTATACACTCTAGAGATGGGCCCACAATAGAATCTGTAGCTAAATTTTGCATAGGAGGTCATTTTTGCATTTTTTGATGCATCTTCGGAATGAACAGTCATATCTTCGAAATGAACAGGCATATCTTCGAAATGAGCAGGATATCTTCGTAATGAGCAAAAATTGTACCAGAATTATTGAAAATGCTATAGAATAGCAAAAAAGTAGGACACAAAATAAGTTAAAAAAAATATAAGTAATTAATAAAAAAATTAAAGAAAAAAAAGAAAAAAAAAGGAGAAGGAATGAATAGGCTATAAATGGTACACATATTAAATGAAAATATGCATCTTCAAATGAGCATGATATCTTTAATAAGAAACTATACCAAAATTTTTGAAAATGCTCAGAATAGCAAAAAGAGTAGGGTACATCAAATATTGAGGTTCATAAGGCTCTACCACAAGTAAGTACATCCCTCAAACATTTCAAATCCAAAATTTTTATCAATTTTGTTCAAAAGGTGCAAACAACAAAAATAAGCATTCAAGCTGAAATGTTGTTAAGAACAGAAAATTCCATCGAGTAGTAGTGCATCCGCCAAATATGGTTCCACAATAAGACTATTGCAAGATGAATCACATGATATCAAGCCTTTAAGAGGTACCTTGCAACACTAAAACTTGTAGAAAGACAGAAAAAGAGTCATACATGTGCTTAATTGCAAAATACTTGATATAGTGCAGCAAGGAGGAATTTCTCAGTTAGCAGGTAGCAAAGGATGTTGTTCACAAGAATAAAACCTACATATTACTATGGCCTACTAAGATGCATGAGGGCATGCATCAGTTCAAGTTGGGGGGATGATGAGGCCCAAAAATGCCTCATTATTGCACAATGTTTGACTACCATATGATAAGTTAATTGCCAAATAGTTGACTAAAATATACTATTTGTTAAGTGTTTGCATGATTTTATGTTAGGAATACTATATCTCTATTTTTGACTATTTTCAGCATTTTGTGACTGATTTTGCTTGATTAAGTAGCAAGTAAAAACATGCATTTCAATTAACCAAATGTGGTATGTTGATATCCATTAACTTCTCAATGGTTTTTGAATGTTTTTCTACCCTTCAACTTGTTTCAAATCCACATTGAAGCCAAAATTTTAGGACTATCATAAATCTAAAAATCTAAAAAAAATAGCCATATAAAAATCAACAAGCTGTCACTTTATAGGAACACCTTGAAGTTGTCAAGCAAAGCATGAGGATATGGATGGAATGAGTTTAGAAGGACTACAAAAGACATCTGACCTATTTAGAAGCATTCCCACATGGTCTAAATAGGCAGCAATAGGGTATAATAGAGCAGGGACAATTGTGCAGCACTATTGCACTATTTCAGCATGGTTACTTGGTGAATGAAGTGTATAAATTCAGTAGCAACTTGATGTACTCCTTCATGTTGATATTTGAATAATTTTTCCATGTTCTAATTTGTTTGAATTTTCAAGAAATGCCAATATTTTACAACTATGCAACAGAGTTGGAAAATATAGTAATTTACCATGTAAATTCCAACAAGCTACCAATGAATTTGGTTAAATTGCTTATGTTTGAAATTCTTGATAAAAATTGAAAGAATTCATCATCCTCATTATCAAGAAACATAAGATCTCTTAGAGGAGCCATTTGCTAGTACTATCATTTTTATATCCATATCATCAGGGTAGTATAAACAAATTTATACTAGGTGTTGAGAAGACATCATGGCAGATATACAAGACTATCCCTTGAACAAAACAATCATATCAACTACTTGTAGCATTTGTTCACAAAGACATATCATTGATAAATGCCATTTACTTCCACAACTCAGAGATGCAAAATTTGTTGCTTGGTCTAAATTCTTCTCAAGGGAGATCCCAACAACAACAAATAGAGCAAGTAAAACCACTACCTCCAGCCCAAATTGTGGTCAATATGAATAATACGAGACATGTAACCCCTGTCTATGTAAGTTGAATCTAGTTAAAAAAAAATCATAAAACTTTTGCACAATCAAAATAGGAGTTTAAAACTTAACAATGATCCTAGAGTTTTCCATTATTACTTAAATATTGTTAGGATTTTACCATTCTAAACCACAACCTAACAATTATTAGCCTACACAGACAATAGTTGATCTCATTAGAGGTGATCCTACATGACAAGTAGTTGATCTGCTAAAGTTGTACACTTCTTGTCTTATTGTGCAAACCAAAAATATATCTTTTTTAGCCCAACTTTGTGATCAATCTAAATAATACAAGATAGGCAACCCCTGTCTATGTAGCTAAATCTGGTAAAAAAAATTACAAGAAATGTTATTGACTGCAGCAACATCCAACTATGCTCAAACAAGAACTTACCTAAGCTTGAAGAGACAAAAATCAATGGAGATACACAGAAAACCTTTAGTCCAAACACACAAAAATTAGCCTTGGATAAAGGAGAAAAACTAGAAAAATTGCACATAGAAAATTTACTTCCATTGAACTCCTTAGTAAGAAATTACAAAGGGGTAAATTTTGTCCTCCTAGGAATGAAACAAATTGAAGTGCAGCCAAGAAAATTCTTGAACATTATTAGTTGGCTGACTTATAAACAAAAAGCAAAATTGTTGTTATTTTGAAACAATATTTCAATCCCTTTACATGGAATTACAAGGGTATATCAAGATTTTATCTTGATGTAAGCACTTAACATCTTTTGGGAATTGGTATTTAATTGTTTCAAGTACAGATTGACAAGATTTTGCAGACTAGGAGGCATGGACAACACTTGATTGAAGAAGTTTTCAGATATGGAGCAGTGCTTCTTTCTCCCATTGGTAATTCATGGAGGATGTTAGTGGTGAATGGACATTGCCTTCGGGTATACCATGCACCATTAACTAAGGAGGAGTTCTTGAAGGAGATTCCATTGGATGTACACATAATGGAAGAGAATTTCTCTTCAATATCAGATTCAGAGTGATGATAAAAAGTTTGACAAAAAAAAATACAAGAAAAGCAAAAAGAAGAATAGTCTTGTTTGTGAACTTCCTTCTTGGGTACAAGCAAGACAAGAAAAAATGAAAAAAAAAAGAGAAAAAAAAAAATTGCAACAAAGGCATGTCCCACAAAATGGGGATACATGAGGACAAGCATCAATTTCAGCAAGGAAGAGGAACAATGGAGCCAATACTTCATTTCCAGCGATAAGGAGGTAATTATGATGTAAGAAGATTCTTACTGCTCATCTAGAAAGGAAGGTTGCATCAATGTTGCAGGTTTCAACAGAAAGAGATGGTGTTTTCATACAATAATTGACATGTTTTTGTAGAATAAGGATTGGTCTTATCCAAATAAGAGTGAGAGATGTTCTCTCTCAATATGAAAAAAAAGGGACAAAAGTTGGTTGAAAACCAGAAATGGCAACCTCTTCTGATGAAAAAAATGAAAAAAAAAAGAGATGAAAAAAAAAGGAAAGAAAAAAAAATGAATAATTCAATAGTGAAAACCTTCTTGGAGGCGCTACTGAGTTGGCTTGCATGAAAACCAATTTTTTGGCATGCATTGCCTTGTTGATCTACCCATAATTGTTCCACCATTGTACAAATCTCACATTGCACATGTGTTATGTTTATGTTTTCAGATAGCCTACTAACAATCATCAAAAGCAGCTTGTAAGGTGCATGACCAATTTTTAGGACAATAAGGTATGTGTTTCTTGCATTTAATTCATAGTAAATATTTAGCATTTAGTGTATGATAATCGGTATTTGGCATAAACTATTCATACAATATTGGCAAGTTGAAAATGGAACATGTTCAAGATGTCAAGAAACACCCCCTTATGCCCTTAATTGCATGGAAATTCCAAAACTGTGCAAAAACCTGATTTTGGGACAGACATGGCAGCAATTCTATTTCAATTTGTAGGGCAAGTTTCAGAAGGAGAACTGCAAGTTTATATCTCACAATTGTCTGATAAATTGAAGGAGGATAATCAACAAAATGCACCTGAAGGTTCTATTTTAGTACTACTAGAATAAAACAACATACAAAACAAAGAATAACATCTAAACAAAAGGATGAAGAAGGGATTTTTGATGTTATGGAAGGCTTACACCCTCTAGATATGGGCCCACAATAGAATCTGTAGCTAAATTTTGCATAGGAGGTCATTTCTGCATTTTTTGATGCATCTTCTGAATGAGCAGGATATCTTCAAAATGAGCAAAAATTATACCAAAATTGTTGAAAATGCTATAGAATAGCAAAAAGAGTAGGGTACATCAAATATTGAGGTTCATAAGGCTCTACCACAAGTAAGTACATCCCTCAAGCATTTCCAAATCAAAATTTTATCAATTTTGTTCAAAAGGTGCAAACAACAAAAATAAGCATTCAAGTTGAAATGTTGTTAAGAACAGAAAATTCCATCAGTAGTAGTGCATCTGCCAAATATGGTTCCACAATAAGACTATTGCAAGATGAATCACATGATATCAAGCCTTTAAGAGGTACCTTGCAACACTAAAACTTGTAGAAAGACAGAAAAAGAGTCATACATGTGCTTAATTGCAAAATACTTGATATAGTGCAGCAAGGAGGAATTTCTCAGTTAGCAGGTAGCAAAGGATGTTGTTCACAAGAATAAAACCTAGCATATTACTATGGCCTACTAAGATGCATGAGGGCATGCATCGGTTCAAGTTGGGGGGGATGATGAGGCCCAAAAATGCCTCATTATTGCACAATGTTTGACTACCATATGATAAGTTAATTGCCAAATAGTTGACTAAAATATACTATTTGTTAAGTGTTTGCATGATTTTATGTTAGGAATACTATATCTCTATTTTTGACTATTTTCAGCATTTTGTGACTGATTTTGCTTGATTAAGTAGCAAGTAAAAACATGCATTTCAATTAACCAAATGTGGTATGCTGATATCCATTAACTTCTCAATGGTTTTTGAATGTTTTCCTGCCCTTCAACTTGTTTCAAATCCACATTGAAGCCAAAATTTTAGGATTGTCATAAATCTGAAAATCTAAAAAAAATAGCCATATAAAAATCAGCAAGTTGTCACTTTATAGGAACACCTTGAAGTTGTCAAGAAAAGCATGAGGATATGGATGGAATGAGTTTAGAAGGACTACAGAAGACATCTGACCTATTTAGAAGCATTCCCACATGGTCTAAATAGGCAGCAACAGGGTATAATAGAGCAGGGACAATTGTGCAGCACTATTGCACTATTTCAGCATGGTTACTTGGTGAATGAAGTGTATAAATTCAGTAGCAACTTGATGTACTCCTTCATGTTGATATTTGAATAATTTTTCCATGTTCTAATTTGTTTGAATTTGCAAGAAATGCCAATATTTTACAACTGTGCAATAGAGTTGGAAAATGCAATAATTTACCATGTAAATTCTAGCAAGCTACCAATGAATGGCAAGGCATGGAATTCACACATGGAGAGGAATGAAGGCTATTGCAATCTGATCCTGAGGGCTAATCCACCTGAGAAATGCAGCTAAAATCACTTGAAGAGCACATAGTTGGTCATTTCGAAGATCTTCGAAATGAGAAGACATCTTCAAAATGAGAAATACAATCTCTTCGAAAGGGGACATCTTCGAATGAGAAATACAGTCTCTTCGGAATGAGCCACTTATCTTCGAAATGAGAACAGAAAGTGCTTTTTGACTTTTTGACTATTTTTTGATGATGGAAAAAGGGAAAGAAGGTTGAGAAGGTTAAGGGAAAATATCTCCCATATGATTTTGTCGTCCTTGCCATCCAAAGCCACCATTCATTGAAAAAGATCAATTTTGATCCTCTTCTAGGATAAACCCAGAAATAACTGCAGCATAATAGGAAGTTGTTTGCAAGATAGAAATGGCATATTCTAAAGTGGAGAAAGATGTGTGAGATATTTCTAGACTCCTCCCACGTACTCCCACCACTCAAGATGCTTTCTAAGGGCCAATGACTACTACTGCAACACAAACTGTCCAGATTTGCATTTATTTCAGATCCAAAATTATTGGCAAATCACTGTAAAGTAGCACATAGGCTGATTTGAGCATGGGATATGTTGTAAATATTTATATAAATAACATAGCTCCCTCCTTGGTTGAGCCAGTTAGGAATTAGAATAGAGGAGAGTTTTCAATAGCAGTAATTAGGATTGTACAGTAATTTTTTGTAATAGTTTTCAGCATGTTTTGTCATCAATAAAAGTGCAGTTATTTTATCATTTTCTATTCTGAGTGTTAATTAGTTAAGGAGTGCTTTTCACCTCCTTCTAGATCAGGAAGTATGGGCCCACTTTCAGATCTAGAAGGAGGATTTTTATGGCAGGTTTTAATCTATAATTTTGTTATAGCAGAATTAATAGATTACTTGTCAAGTTTACTTTTCTTGTTTTAAGTTTGTATAATGTTCTTTATGTTTTCTATTATGTTTGTGTACAACATTTGTGTGTGTGTCAGCTGACAAATTATATTAAGCATTCTTTCCTTTGCTTTCCATGTTTTCCCTTCTTTTTTATTTTAGAAACTTTCCATTTTTAGCATATTTCATTTTGCTATCAATTCCTGTAGCAGAAGCTTGACGACCTTTTGTGGCAGGACATTGACAGGTGTTTTTAGCATAAGTTTCATTTACAAGCATCATTTCAATTATGCAAGAGTAACTAGGTTTCAATTCTGCAAATGTAACTTAGGATTTCATTTCAGCAACATTTAAATTCAGCAATTTAAATTCTGTTATTTTAATTATGCAAAAGTAGATTAGACTTTCAATTTAGCAATTCCAATTCATGCAATTGTAGTTAGATTTCAATTCTTGCAACTTAGAATTAGTTTTTAGTTCTTGCAAGTTTCCATTCTGCAGATTAGGTTTAGTGTGACACCAAAAGGCTAAACCAAATCTGTCTCACCTAATAAATGCTTGAAATATGAATGCCTGAATTGTACTCTGCCCTAGCCTTCTATCGTAGACAACCTTGGACACCACCCCAGATTGATAAGATCTTTGAGATTTAATGATGTGCTTAATGACAATGCATCATTTTGGCATCGTTGTCGGGAACACGATGTTGTTAGAGGGTAAAAGTAGCCCAATAATTGTTAATTATACTAAATTATGAACTTCAGAGTAAAATCTAGATAAATGATTGGTATTAGTAACAATTTTTGATAAATTGCATTTCAGTCCATTTAGAAAACAAGCAACCATAGGGAGGTGATCTTCACACCTAGGGGTTAAATTGCTTATGTTTGAAATTCTTGATAAAAATTGAAAGAATTCATCATCCTCATTATCAAGAAACATAAGATCTCTTAGAGGAGCCATCTGCTAGTACTACCATTTTTATATCCATATCATCAGGGTAGTATAAACAAATTTGTACTAGGTGTTGGGAAGACATCATGGTAGATATACAAGACTATCCCTTGAACAAAACAATCATATCAGCTACTTGTAGCATTTGTTCACAAGGACATATCACTGATAAATGCCATTTACTTCCACAACTCAGAGATGCAAAATTTGTTGCCTAGTCTAAATTCTTCTCAAAGAGAGATCCCAACAACAACAAACAGGGCAAGTAAAACCACTACCTCCAGCCCAACCTGTGGTCAATATGAATAATACAGGACAGGTAACCCCTGTCTATGTAAGCTGAATCTATTAAAAAAAAAATCACAAAACTTTTGCACAATCAAAATAGGAGTTTACAACTTAACGGTGATCCTAGAGTTTTCCATTATTACTTAAATATTGTTAGGATTTTACCATGCTAAACCGCAACCTAGCAATTCTTAGCCTACATAGACAATAGTTGATCTCATTAGAGGTGATCCTACCTGACAAGTAGTTGATCTGCTAAAGTTGTACACTTCTTGTCTTATTGTGCAAACCAAAAATATGTCTTTTTTAGCCCAACTTATGATCAATCTGAATAATACGGGATAGGCAACCCCTGTCTATGTAGCTGAATCTGGTAAAAAAAAATGCAGGAAATGTTATTGACCGCAACAACATCCAACTATGCTCAAACAAGAACTTACCTGAGCTTGAAGAGACAAAAATCAATGGAGATACACAGAAAACCTTTAGTCCAAACACACAGAAATTAGCCTTGGATAAAGGAGAAAAACTAGAAAAACTGCACATAGAAAATTTACTTCCATTGAACTCCTTAGTAAGAAATTACAAAGGGGTAAATTCTGTCCTCCTAGGAATGAAACAAATTGAAGTGCAGCCAAGAAAATTCTTGAACATTATTAGCTGGCTGACTTATAAACAAAAAGCAAAATTGTTGCTATTTTGAAACAATATTTCAATCCCTTTACATGGAATTACAAGGGTATATCAAGATTTTATCTTGATGTAAGCACTTAACATCTTTTGGGAATTGGTATTTAATTGTTTCAAGTACAGATTGACAAGATTTTGCAGACTAGGAGGCATGGACAACACTTGATTGAAGAAGTTTTTAGATATGGAGCAGTGCTTCTTTCTCCCATTGGTAATTCATGGAGGATGTTAGTGGTGAATGGACATTGCCTTCGGGTATACCATGCACCATTAACTAAGGAGGAGTTCTTGAAGGAGATTCCATTGGATGTACACATAATGGAAGAGAATTTCTCTTCAATATCAGATTCAGAGTGATGATAAAAAGTTTGACAAAAAAAAAAAATACAAGAAAAGCAAAAAGAAGAATAGTCTTGTTTGTGAACTTCCTTCTTGGGTACAAGCAAGACAAGAAAAATTGAAAAAAAAAAAAGAGAGAAAAAAAAATTGCAGCAAAGGCATGTCCCACAAAATGGGGATACATGAGGACAAGCATCAATTTCAGCAAGGAAGAGGAACAATGGAGCCAATACTTCATTTCCAAGCGATAAGGAGGCAATTATGATGTAAGAAGATTCTTACTGCTCATCTAGAAAGGAAGGTTGCATCAATGTTGCAAGTTTCAACAGAAAGAGATGGTGTTTTCATACAACAATTGACATGTTTTTGCAGAATAAGGATTGGTCTTATCCAAATAAGAGTGAGAGATGTTCTCTCTCATTGAAAAAAAAAGGGACAGAAGTTGGTTGAAAACCAGAAATGGCAGCCTCTTCTGATGAAAAAATGAAAAAAATGAAAAAAAGAAAGGAAAGAAAAATGATGAAAAAAAATGAATAATTCAGTAGTGAAAACCTTCTTGGAGGCGCTACTGAGTTGGCTTGCATGAAAACCGATTTTTTAGCATGCATTGCCTTGTTGATCTACCCATCATTGTTCCACCATTGTACAAATCTCACACTGCACATGTGTTATGTTTATGTTTTCAGATAGCCTACTAACAATCATCAAAAGCAGCTTGTAAGGTGCATGACCAATTTTCAGGACAGTAAGGTATGTGTTTCTTGCATTTAATTCATAGTAAACATTTAGCATTTAGTGTATGATAATCGGTATTTGGCATAAACTATTCATACAATATTGGCAAGTTGAAAATGGAACATGTTCAAGATGTCAAGAAACACCCCCTTATGCCCTTAATTGCATGGAAATTCCAAAACTATGCAAAAACCTGATTTTGGGACAGACATGGCAGCAATTCTATTTCAATTTGTAGGGCAAGTTTCAGAAGGAGAACTGCAAGTTTATATCTCACAATTGTCTGATAAATTGAAGGAGGATAATCAGCAAAATGCACCTGAAGGTTCTATTTTAGTACTACTGGAATAAAACAACAACATACAAAACAAAGAATAACATCTAAACAAAAGGATGAAGAAGGGATTTTTGATGTTATGGAAGGCTTATACACTCTAGAGATGGGCCCACAATAGAATCTGTAGCTAAATTTTGCATAGGAGGTCATTTCTGCATTTTCTGATGCATCTTCGAAATGAACAGTCATATCTTCGGAATGAACAGGCATATCTTCGAAATGAGCAAGATATCTTCGAAATGAGCAGAAACTGTACCAAAATTGCTGAAAATGCTACAGAATAGCAAAAAGAGTAGGGTACATCAAATATTGAGGTTCATAAGGCTCTACCACAAGTAAGTACATCCCTCAAGCATTTCAAAATCAAAATTTTATCAATTTTGTTCAAAAGGTGCAAACAACAAGAATAAGCATTCAGGCTGAAATGTTGTTAAGAACAAAAAATTCCATCAGTAGTAGTGCATCTGCCAAATATGGTTCCACAATAAGACTATTGCAAGATGAATCACATGATATCAAGCCTTTAAGAGGTACCTTGCAGCACTAAAACTTGTAGAAAGACAGAAAAAGAGTCATACATGTGCTTAATTGCAAAATACTTGATATAGTGCAGCAAGGAGGAATTTCTCAGTTAGCAGGTAGCAAAGGATGTTGTTCACAAGAATAAAACCAGCATATTACTATGGCCTACTAAGATGCATGAGGGCATGCATCAGTTCAAGTTGGGGGGATGATGAGGCCCAAAAATGCCTCATTATTGCACAATGTTTGACTACCATATGATAAGTTAATTGCCAAATAGTTGACTAAAATATACTATTTGTTAAGTGTTTGCATGATTTTATGTTAGGAATACTATATCTCTATTTTTGACTATTTTCAGCATTTTGTGACTGATTTTGCTTGATTAAGTAGCAAGTAAAAACATGCATTTCAATTAACCAAATGTGGTATGCTGATATCCATTAACTTCTCAATGGTTTTTGAATGTTTTCCTGCCCTTCAACTTGTTTCAAATCCACATTGAAGCCAAAATTTTAGGACTATCATAAATCTGAAAATCTAAAAAAAATAGCCATATAAAAATCAGCAAGTTGTCACTTTATAGGAACACCTTGAAGTTGTCAAGCAAAGCATGAGGATATGGATGGAATGAGTTTAGAAGGACTACAGAAGACATCTGACCTATTTAGAAGCATTCCCACATGGTCTAAATAGGCAGCAACAGGGTATAATAGAGCAGGGACAATTGTGCAACACTATTGCACTATTTCAGCATGGTTACTTGGTGAATGAAGTGTATAAATTCAGTAGCAACTTGATGTACTCCTTCATGTTGATATTTGAATAATTTTTCCATGTTCTAATTTGTTTGAATTTGCAAGAAATGCCAATATTTTACAACTGTGCAGTAGAGTTGGAAAATGCAGTAATTTACCATGTAAATTCTAGCAAGCTACCAATGAATGGCAAGGCATGGAATTCACACATGGAGAGGAATGAAGGCTATTGCAATCTGATCCTGAGGGCTAATCCACCTGAGAAATGTAGATAAAATCACTTGAAGAGCACATAGTTGTTCATTTCGAAGATCTTCGAAATGAACAGACATCTTCGAAATGAGAAATACAGTCTCTTCGGAATGAGCGGACATCTTCAGAATGAGAAATACAGTCTCTTCGAAATGAGCCACTTATCTTCGGAATGAGAACAAAAAGTGCTTTTTGAATTTTTGACTGATTTTTGACGATGGAAAAAGGGAAAGAAGGTTGAAAAGGTTAAAGGAAAATATCTCCCATCTGACTTTGTCGTCCTTGCCGTCCAAAGCCACCATTCATGGAAAAAGATCAATTTTGATCCTCTTCTAGGATAAACCCAGAAATAACTGTAGCATAATAGGAAGTTGTTTGCAAGATAGAAATGGCATATTCTGAAGTGGAGAAAGATGTGTGAGATATTTCTAGACTCCTCCCACGTACTCCCACCACTGAAGATGCTTTCTAAGGGCCAATGACTACTACTGCAACACAAACTGTCCAGATTTGCATTTATTTCAGATCCAAAATTATTGGCAAATCACAGTAAAGTAGCACATAGGCTGATTTGAGCATGGGATATGTTGTAAATATTTATATAAATAACATAGCTCCCTCCTTGGTTGAGCCAGTTAGGAATTAGAATAGAGGAGAGTTTTCAATAGCAGCAATTAGGACTGTACAGTAATTTTTTGTAATAGTTTTCAGCATGTTTTGTCATCAATAAAAGTGCAGTTATTTTATCATTTTCTATTCTGAGTGTTAATTAGTTAAGGAGTGCTTTTCACCTCCTTCTAGATCAGGAAGTATGGGCCCACTTTCAGATCTAGAAGGAGGATTTTTATGGCAGGTTTTAATCTATAATTTTGTTGCAGCAGAATTAATAGATTACTTGTCAAGTTTACTTTTCTTGTTTTAAGTTTGTATAATGTTATTTATGTTTTCTATTATGTTTGTGTACAATATTTGTGTGTGTGTCAGCTGACAAATTATATTAAGCATTCTTTCCTTTGCTTTCCATGTTTTCCTACTTTTCTATTTTAGCAACTTTCCATTTTTAGCATATTTCATTTTGCTGTCAATTCCTATAGCAGAAGCTTGATGACCTTTTGTGGCAGGACATTGACAGGTGTTTTAGCATAAGTTTCATTTACAAGCATCATTTCAATTATGCAAGAGTAACTAGGTTTCAATTCTGCAAATGTAACTTAGGATTTCATTTCAGCAACATTTAAATTCAGCAATTTAAATTATATTATTTTAATTATGCAAAAGTAGATTAGACTTTCAATTTAGCAATTCCAATTCATGCAATTGTAGTTAGATTTCAATTCCTGCAACTTAGAATTAGTTTTTAGTTCCTGCAAGTTTCCATTCTACAGATTAGGTTTAGTGTGACACCAAAAGGCTAAACCAAATCTGTCTCACCTAATAAATGCTTGAAATTTGAATGCCTGAATTGTACTCTACCCTAGCCTTCTATCGTAGATAACCTTGGACACCACCCCGAATTGATAAGATCTTTGAGATTTAATGATGTGCTTAACAACAACACATCATTTTGGCATCGTTTTCAGGGAACATGATGTTGTTAGAGGGTAAAAGTAGCCCAATAATTGTTAATTATACTAAATTGTGAACTTCAAAGTAAAATCTAGATAAATGATTGGTATTAGTAATAGTTTTTGGTAAATTACATTTTAGTCCATTTAGAAAACAAGCAACCACAAGGAGGTGATCTTCACACCTCAGCATTTAAATTCTTATGTTTAAAATTCTTTATAAAAATTGAAAGAATTCATCATCCTCATTATCAAGAAACATAAAATCTCTTAGAGACCATCTAGATAATACTTCATTTTTATATCCAAATCATCGGATCCACTATAAAAAATTCTACAATGTTGATAAGACATCATGCATGATATACAAGACTAAACCTTGAACAAAACAATTATATCAGCTACTTGTAGCATTTGATCATAAGGACATATCACTAATAAATGTCATTTACTTCCACAACTAGAGATGCAAAACTTCTAGTCAAAAAGGAGATAACAAAAAAAAGAGCAAGTAAAAACTATCACAACATATGGTCAATCTGAATAATACATGATATAGTGTATGCAAGGGGAATCTATTAAAAAGGGGTGGCAAAGGATGTTGTTCACAAGGATAAAACCTACATATTACTATGGCCTACTAGGATGCATGAGGGCATGCATCGGTTCAAGTTGGGGGGGATGATGAGGCCCAAAAATGCCTCATTATTGCACTATGTTTGACTACCATATGATAAGTTAATTGCCAAATAGTTGATTAAAATATACTATTTGTTAAGTGTTTGCATGATTTTATGTTAGGAATACTATATCTCTATTTTTGACTATTTTTAGCATTTTGTGACTGATTTTGCTTGATTAAGTAGCAAGTAAAAACATGCATTTCAATTAACCAAATGTGGTATGCTGATATCCATTAACTTCTCAATGGTTTTTGAATGTTTTCCTGCCCTTCAACTTGTTTCAAATCCACATTGAAGCCAAAATTTTAGGACTGTCATAAATCTGAAAATCTAAAAAAAATAGCCATATAAAAATCAGCAAGTTGTCACTTTATAGGAACACCTTGAAGTTGTCAAGCAAAGCATGAGGATATGGATGGAATGAGTTCAGAAGGACTACAAAAGACATATGACCTATTTAGAAGCATTCCCACATGGTCTAAATAGGCAGCAATAGGGTATAATAGAGCAGGGACAATTGTGCAGCATTGTTGCACTATTTCAGCATGGTTACTTGGTGAATGAAGTGTATAAATTCAGTAGCAACTTGATGTACTCCTTCATGTTGATATTTGAATAATTTTTCCATGTTCTAATTTGTTTGAATTTGCAAGAAATGCCAATATTTTACAACTATGCAGCAGAGTTGGAAAATGCAGTAATTTACCATGTAAATTCCAGCAAGCTACCAATGAATGGCAAGGCATGGAATTCACACATGGAGAGAGATGAAGGCTATTGCAATATGATCCTGAGAGCTAACCCACCTGATAAATGTAGATGAAATCACTTGAAGAGCACATAGTTGTTCATTTCGAAGATCTTCGGAATGAGCAGACATCTTCGAAATGAGAAATAGTCTCTTCGAAATGAGTGGACATCTTCGGAATGAGAAATACAGTCTCTTCGAAATGAGCCACTTATCTTCAGAATGAGAACAGAAAGTGCTTTTTGACTTGTTGACTAATTTTTGATGATGGAAAAATGGAAAGAAGGTTGAAAAGGTTAAAGGAAAATATCTCCCATCTGACTTTGTCGTCCTTGTCGTCCAAAGCCACCATTCATGGAAAAGATCAATTTTGATCCTCTTCTAGGATAAACCCAGAAATAACTGCAGCATAATAGGAAGTTGTTTGCAAGATAGAAATGGCATATTCTGAAGTGGAGAAAGATGTGTGAGATATTTCTAGACTCCTCCCACGTACTCCCACCATTGAAGATGCTTTCTAAGGGCCAATGACTACTACTGCAACACAAACTGTCCAGATTTGCATTTATTTCAGATCCAAAATTATTGGCAAATCACTGTAAAGTAGCACATAGGCTGATTTGAGCATGGGATATGTTGTAAATATTTATATAAATAACACAGCTCCCTCCTTGGTTGAGCCAGTTAGGAATTAGAATAGAGGAGAGTTTTCAATAGCAGTAATTAGGACTGTACAATAATTTTCTATAATAGTTTTCAACATGTTTTGTCATCAATAAAAGTGTAGTTATTTTATCATTTTCTATTCTGAGTGTTAATTAGTTAAGGAGTGCTTTTCACCTCCTTCTAGATCAGGAAGTATGGGCCCACTTTCAGATCTAGAAGGAGGATTTTTATGGCAGGTTTTAATCTATAATTTTGTTGCAGTAGAATTAATAGATTACTTGTCAAGTTTACTTTTCTTATTTTAAGTTTGTATAATGTTCTTTATGTTTTCTATTATGTTTGTGTACAACATTTATGTGTGTGTCAGCTGACAAATTATATTAAGCATTTTTTTCCTTTGCTTTCCATGTTTTCCCTATTTTTATTTTTAGCAACTTTCAATTTTCAGCAGATTTCATTTTGTTGTCAATTCCTATAGCAGAAGCTTGACGACCTTTTGTGGTAGGACATTGACAGGTGTTTTTAGCATAAGTTTCATTTCCAAGCATCATTTCAATTATGCAAGAGTAAACTAGGTTTCAATTCTGCAAATGTAATTTAGGATTTCATTTTAGCAACATTTCAATTTAGCAATTTAAATTTTGTTATTTTAATTCTGCAAAAGTAGATTAGAATTTCAATTTAGCAATTCCAATTCCTGCAATTGTAGTTAGATTTCAATTCTTGCAACTTAGAATTAGTTTTTAGTTCTTGTAAGTTTCCATTCTATAGATTAGGTTTAGTGTGACACCAAAAGGCTAAACCAAATCTGTCTCACCTAATAAATGCTTGAAATCTGAATGCTTGAATTGTACTCTACCCTAGCCTTCTATCATAGACAACCTTGGACACCACCCCGGATTGATAAGATCTTTGAGATTTAATGATGTGCTTAATGACAACGCATCATTTTGGCACCGTTGTCGGGGACATGGTGTTGTTAGAGGGTAAAAGTAGCCCAATAATTGTTAATTATACTAAATTATGAACTTCAGAGTAAAATCTAGATAAATGATTGGTATTAGTAATAGTTTTTGGTAAATTGCATTTCAGTCCATTTAGAAAACAAGCAACCACAGGGAGGTGATCTTCACACCTAGGGGTTAAATTGCTTATGTTTGAAATTCTTGATAAAAATTGAAAGAATTCATCATCCTCATTATCAAGAAACATAAGATCTCAATTAGAGGAGCCATCTACTAGTACTTGCCATTTTTATATCCATATCATCGGGGTAGTATAAAAAATTTGTACTAGGTGTTGGGAAGACATCATGGCGGATATACAAGACTATCCCTTGAACAAAACAATCATATAAGCTACTTGTAGCATTTGTTCACAAGGACATATCACTGATAAATGCCATTTACTTCCACAACTCAGAGATGCAAAATTTGTTGCCTGGTCTAAATTCTTCTCAAAGGAGATCCCAACAACAAAAAATAGAGCAAGTAAAACCACTACCTCCAGCCCAACCTGTGGTCAATCTGAATAATACAAGACAGGTAACCCCTGTCTATGTAAGTTGAATCTATTAAAAAAAAAAATCACAAAAATTTTGCACAATCAAAATAGGAGTTTACAACTTAACGGTGATCCTAGAGTTTTCCATTATTACTTAAATATTGTTAGGATTTTACCACGCTAAACCGCAACCTAGCAATTCTTAGCCTACATAGACAATAGTTGATCTCATTAGAGGTGATCCTACATGACAAGTAGTTGATCTGCTAAAGTTGTACACTTCTTGTCTTATTGTGCAAACCAAAAATACGTCTTTTTTAGCCCAACCTGTGATCAGTCTGAATAATACAGGATAGGCAACCCCTGTCTATGTAGCTAAATATGGTAAAAAAAAATTGCAGGAAATGTTATTGACCGCAGCAACATCCAACTATGCTCAAACAAGAACTTACCTGAGCTTGAAGAGACAAAAATCAATGG
The DNA here is from genome assembly GCA_028583015.1 of Wollemia nobilis. Classification (NCBI taxonomy): domain Eukaryota; kingdom Viridiplantae; phylum Streptophyta; class Pinopsida; order Araucariales; family Araucariaceae; genus Wollemia; species Wollemia nobilis. Next base: position 5,513,753 of record JAQPPZ010017228.1, read on the forward strand.
AGATACACAGAAAACCTTTAGTCCAAACACACAGAAATTAGCCTTGGATAAAGGAGAAAAACTAGAAAAACTGCACATAGAAAATTTACTTCCATTGAACTCCTTAGTAAGAAATTACAAAGGGGTAAATTTTGTCCTCCTAGGAATGAAACAAATTGAAGTGCAGCCAAGAAAATTCTTGAACATTATTAGTTGGTTGACTTATAAAAAAAAAGCAAAATTGTTGCTATTTTGAAATAATATTTCAATCCCTTTACATGGAATTACAAGGGTATATCAAGATTTTATCTTGATGTAAGCACTTAACATCTTTTGGGAATTGGTATTTAATTGTTTCAAGTACATATTGACAAGATTTTGCAGACTAGGAGGCATGGACAACACTTGATTGAAGAAGTTTTCAGATATGGAGCAAGTGCTTCTTTCTCCCATTGGTAATTCATGGAGGATGTTAGTGGTGAATGGACATTGCCTTCGGGTATACCATGCACCATTAACTAAGGAGGAGTTCTTGAAGGAGATTCCATTGGATGTACACATAATGGAAGAGAATTTCTCTTCAATATCAGATTCAGAGTGATGATAAAAAGTTTGACAAAAAAAAAAATACAAGAAAAGCAAAAAGAAGAATAGTCTTGTTTGTGAACTTCCTTCTTGGGTACAAGCAAGACAAGAAAAATTGAAAAAAAAAAAAAGAGAAAAAAAATTGCAGCAAAGGCATGTCCCACAAAATGGGGATACATGAGGACAAGCATCAATTTCAGCAAGGAAGAGGAACAATGGAGCCAATACTTCATTTCCAGTGATAAGGAGGCAATTATGATGTAAGAAGATTCTTACTGCTCATCTAGAAAGGAAGGTTGCATCAATGTTGCAGGTTTCAACAGAAAGAGATGGTGTTTTCATACAACAATTGACATGTTTTTGCAGAATAAGGATTGGTCTTATCCAAATAAGAGTGAGAGATGTTCTCTCTATTGAATTGAAAAAAAAAAAGGATAGAAGTTGGTTGAAAACCAAAAATGGCAGCCTCTTCTGATGAAAAAAATGAAAAAAAAAATGAATAATTCAGTAGTGAAAACCTTCTTGGAGGCGCTACTGAGTTGGCTTGCATGAAAACCAATTTTTCGGTATGCATTGCCTTGTTGATCTACCCATCATTGTTCCACCATTGTACAAATCTCACACTGCACATGTGTTATGTTTATGTTTTCAGATAGCCTGCTAACAATCATCAAAAGCAACTTGTAAGGTGCATGACCAATTTTTAGGACAGTAAGGTATGTGTTTCTTGCATTTAATTCATAGTAAACATTTAGCATTTAGTGTATGATAATCGGTATTTGGCATAAACTATTCATACAATATTGGCAAGTTGAAAATGGAACATGTTCAAGATGTCAAGAAACACCCCCTTATGCCCTTAATTGCATGGAAATTCCAAAACTGTGCAAAAACCTGATTTTGGGACAGACATGGCAGCAATTCTATTTCAATTTATAGGGCAAGTTTCAGAAGGAGAACTGCAAGTTTATATCTCACAATTGTCTGATAAATTGAAGGAGGATAATCAAAAAAATGCACCTGAAGGTTCTATTTTAGTACTACTAGAATAAAACAGCAACATACAAAACAAATAATAGCATCTAAACAAAAGGATGAAGAAGGGATTTTTGATGTTATGGAAGGCTTATACACTCTAGAGATGGGCCCACAATAGAATCTGTAGCTAAATTTTGCATAGGAGGTCATTTCTGCATTTTCTGATGCATCTTCGGAATGAACAGTCATATCTTCGGAATGAACAGCATATCTTCAGAATGAGCAGGATATCTTCGGAATGAGCAAAAACTATACCAGAATTGCTGAAAATGCTATAGAATAGCAAAAAGAGTAGGGTACATCAAATATTGAGGTTCCTAAGGCTATACTACATGTAAGTACATCCCTCAAGCATTTCAAAATCAAAATTTTATCAATTTTGTTCAAAAGGTGCAAACAACAAGAATAGGCATTCAAGTTGAAATATTATTAAGAACAGAAAATTCCACCAGTAGTAGTGCATCTGCCAAATATGGTTCCACAATAAGGCTATTGTAAGATGAGTCACATGATATCAAGCCTTTAAGAGGTACCTTGCAGCACTAAAACTTGAAAGACAGAAAAAGAGTCATACATGTGCTTAATTGCAAAATACTTGATATAGTGCAACAAGGAGGAATTTCTCAGTTAGCAGGTAGCAAAGGATATTGTTCACAAGAATAAAACTTACATATTACTATGGCCTACTAAGATGCATGAGAGCATGCATCGTTCAAGTTGGGGGGATGATGAGGCCCAAAAATGCCTCATTATTGCACAATGTTTGACTACCATATGATAAGTTAATTGCCAAATAGTTGACTAAAATATAACTATTTGTTAAGTGTTTATATGATTTTATATTAGGAAAACTATATCTCTTTTTGACTATTTTCATTTAACCGATTTGATTAAGTAGCAAGTAAAAACATGCATTTCAATTAACCAAATGTGGTATCCTGATATCCATTAACTTCTCAATATTTGAATTTTCCTCCCTCAACTTGTTTCAAATCCACATTGAAGCCAAAATTTAGGACTCATAAATCTAAAAATCTGAAAAAAATAGCCATATAAAAATCCAAGCCACTTTATAGGAACACCTTGAAGTTGTCAAGAAAAACATGAGGATATAAATAAAAGAGTTTAAACCAACTAAAACTTGCAAGTTGTAGAAAAATAAATACATGTGCTTAAATTGGAAAATACTTGGTATAGTGCAGCAAGGAGGAATTTATCAGTTAGAGGTAGCAAAGGATATTTTTCACAAGGATAAAACCTAGCATATTACTATGGCCTACTAATATGCATGAGGGCATGCATCGATTCAAGTTGGGGGGGATGATGAGGCCCAAAAATGCCTCATTATTGCACTATGTTTGACTACCATATGATAAGTTAATTGCCAAATAGTTGATTAGAATATACTATTTGTTAAGTGTTTGCATGATTTTATGTTAGGAATACTATATCTCTTTTTTTGACTATTTTTAGCATTTTATGACTGATTTTGCTTGATTAAGTAGCAAGTAAAAACATGCATTTCAATTAACCAAATGTGGTATGCTGATATCCATTAAATTCTCAATGGTTTTTGAATGTTTTTCTGCCCTTCAACTTGTTTCAAATCCACATTGAAGCCAAAATTTTAGGACTGTCATAAATCTGAAAATCTGAAAAAAATAGCCATATAAAAATCAGCAAGTTGTCACTTTATAGGAACACCTTGAAGTTGTCAAGCAAAGCATGAGGATATGGATGGAATGAGTTCAGAAGGACTACAGAAGACATCTGAACTATTTAGAAGCATTCCCACATGGTCTAAATAGGCAGCAATAGGGTATAATAGAGCAGGGACAATTGTGCAGCACTATTGCACTATTTCAACATGGTTACTTGGTGAATGAAGTGTATAAATTCAGTAGCAACTTGATGTACTCCTTCATGTTGATATTTGAATAATTTTTCCATGTTCTAATTTGTTTGAATTTGCAAGAAATGCCAATATTTTACAACTGTGCAACAGAGTTGAAAAATGCAATAATTTACCATGTAAATTCCAACAAGCTACCAATGAATGGCAAGGCATTGAATTCACACATCGAGAGAGATGAAGGCTATTGCAATATGATCCTGAGAGCTAACCCACCTGATAAATGTAGATGAAATCACTTGAAGAGCACACAGTTGTTCATTCGAAGATCTTCGGAATGAGTAGACATCTTCGGAATGAGAAATACAGTCTCTTCAATGAGGACATTCGAAATGAGAAATATGGTCTCTTTGGATTGAGCCACTTATCTTCGGATTGAGAACAGAAAGTGCTTTTTGACTTTTTGACTATTTTTTGATGGTGGAAAAAGGGAAAGAAGGTTGAGAAGGTTAAAGGAAAATATCTCCCATCTGACTTTGTCGTCCTTGTCGTCCAAAGCCACCATTCATGGAAAAAGATCAATTGATCCTCTTCTAGGATAAACCCAGAAATAACTATAGCATAATAGGAAGTTGTTTGCAAGATAGAAATGGCATATTCTAAAGTGGAGAAATATGTGTGAGATATTTCTAGACTCCTCCCATGTACTCCCACCACTGAAGATGCTTTCTAAGGGCCAATGACTACTACTGCAACACAAACTGTCCAGATTTGCATTTATTTCAGATCTAAAATTATTGGCAAATCACTGTAAAGTAGCACATAGGCTGATTTGAGCATGGGATATGTTGTAAATATTTATATAAATAACACATATCCCTCCTTGGTTGAGCCAGTTAGGAATCAAAATAGAGGAGAGTTTTCAATTGCAGCAATTAGGACTGTATAGTAATTTTCTGTAATAGTTTTCAGCATGTTTTGTCATCAATAAAAGTGTAGTTATTTTATCATTTTCTATTCTGAGTGTTAATTAGTTAAGGAGTGCTTTTCACCTCCTTCTAGATCAGGAAGTATGGGCCCACTTTCAGATCTAGAAGGAGGATTTTTATGGCAGGTTTTAATCTGTAATTTTGCTGCATAGAATTAACAGATTACTTGTCAAGTTTACTTTTCTTATTTTAAGTTTGTATAATGTTCTTTATGTTTTCTATTATGTTTGTGTACAACATTTGTGTGTGTGTCAGCTGACAAATTATATTAAGCATTTTTCCTTTGCTTTCCATGTTTTCCCTGCTTTTTTGTTTTAGCAACTTTCCATTTTCAGCATATTTCATTTTGTTGTCAATTCCTATAGCAGAAGCTTGATGACCTTTTGTGGTAGGACATTGACAGGTGTTTTTAGCATAAGTTTCATTTACAAGCATCATTTCAATTATGCAAGAGTAACTAGGTTTCAATTCTGCAAATGTAACTTAGGATTTCATTTTAGCAACATTTAAATTCAACAATTTAAATTCTGTTATTTTAATTCTGCAAAAGTAGATTAGACTTTCAATTTAGCAATTCCAATTCCTGCAATTGTAGTTAGATTTCAATTCCTGCAACTTAGAATTAGTTTTTAGTTCCTGCAAGTTTCCATTCTGTAGATTAGGTTTAGTGTGACACCAAAAGGCTAAACCAAATCTGTCTCACCTAATAAATGCTTGAAATCTGAATGCCTGAATTGTACTCTGCCCTAGCCTTCTATCATAGACAACCTTGGACACCACCCTGGATTGATAAGATCTTTGAGATTTAATGATGTGCTTAATGACAACGCATCATTTTGGCACCATTGTCGGGGACACGATGTTGTTAGAGGGTAAAAGTAGCCCAATAATTGTTAATTATACTAAATTATGAACTTCAGAGTAAAATCCAGATAAATGATTGGTATTAGTAATAGTTTTTAGTAAATTGCATTTCAGCCCATTTAGAAAACAAGCAACCATAGGGAGGTGATCTTCACACCTAGGGGTTAAATTGCTTATGTTTGAAATTCTTGATAAAAATTGAAAGAATTCATCATCCTCATTATCAAGAAACATAAGATCTCTTAGAGGAGCCATCTTCTAGTACTGCCATTTTTATATCCATATCATCAGGGTAGTATAAACAAATTTGTACTAGGTGTTGAGAAGACATCATGGCAGATATACAAGACTATCCCTTGAACAAAACAATCATATCAGCTACTTGTAGCATTTGTTCACAAGGACATATCACTAATAAATGCCATTTACTTCCACAACTCAGAGATGCAAAATTTTTTGCCTGGTCTAAATTCTTCTCAAGGGAGATCCCAACAACAACAAATAGAGCAAGTAAAACCACTACCTCTAGCCCAACCTGTGGTCAATATGAATAATACAGGACAGGTAACCCCTATCTATGTAAGCTAAATCTATTAAAAAAAATCACAAAACTTTTGCACAATCAAAATAGGAGTTTACAACTTAACGGTGATCCTAGAGTTTTCCATTATTACTTAAATATTGTTAGGATTTTATCGTGCTAAACCGCAACCTAGAAATTCTTAGCCTACATAGACAATAGTTGATCTCATTAGAGGTGATCCTACATGACAAGTAGTTGATCTGCTAAAGTTGTACACTTCTTGTCTTATTGTGCAAACCAAAAATACGTCTTTTTCAGCCCAACCCTGTGATCGATCCGAATAATATGGGATAGGCGACCCCTGTCTATGTAGCTAAATCGGTAAAAAAAAATTGCAGGAAATGTTATTGACCGCAGCAACATCCAACTATGCTCAAACAAGAACTTAACTGAGCTTGAAGAGACAAAAATCAATGGAGATACACAGAAAACCTTTAGTCCAAACACACAGAAATTAGCCTTGGATAAAGGAGAAAAACTAGAAAAATTGCAATAGAAAATTTACTTCCATTGAACTCCTTAGTAAGAAATTACAAAGGGGTAAATTTTGTCCTCTTAGGAATGAAACAAATTGAAGTGCAGCCAAGAAAATTCTTTAACATTATTAGTTGGCTGACTTATAAACTAAAAGCAAAATTGTTGTTATTTTGAAATAATATTTCAATCCATTTACATAGAATTACAAGGGTATATCAAGATTTTATCTTGATATAAGCACTTAACATCTTTTAGGAATTGGTATTTAATTATTTCAAGTATAGATTGCCAAGATTTTGCAGACTAGGAGGCATAGACAACACTTGATTGAAGAAGTTTTCAGATATGGAGCAGTGCTTCTTTCTCCCATTGGTAATTCATGGAGGATGTTAGTGGTGAATGGACATTGCCTTCGGGTATACCATGCACCATTAACTAAGGAGGAGTTCTTGAAGGATATTCCATTGGATGTACACATAATGGAAGAGAATTTCTCTTCAATATCAGATTCAAAGTGATGATAAAAAATTTGACAAAAAAAAAATATAAGAAAAGCAAAAAGAAGAATAGTCTTGTTTGTGAACTTCCTTCTTGGGTACAAGCAAGATAAGAAAAATTGAAAAAAAAAAAGAACGAAATTGCAGCAAAGGCATGTCCCACAAAATGGTGATACATGAGGATAAGCATCAATTTCAGCATGGAAGAGGAACAATGGAGCCAATACTTTATTTCTAGTGATAAGGAGGCAATTATGATATAAGAATATTCTTGCTACTCATCTAGAAAGGAAGGTTGCATCAATGTTGCAGGTTTCAACAGAAAGAGATGGTGTTTTCACACAACAATTGACATGTTTTTGCAGAATAAGAATTGGTCTTATCTAAATAAAAGTGAGATGAAAAAAAAAGACAGGAGTTGGTTGAAAACCAGAAATGGTAGCCTCTTCTGATGAAAAAATGAAAAAAAAAAAATGAATAATTCAGTAGTGAAAACCTTCTTGGAGGTGCTATTGAGTTGGCTTGCATGAAAACTAATTTTTCGGCATGCATTACCTTGTTGATCTACCCACCATTTTTCCACCATTATACAAATATCACACTGCACATGTGTTATATTTATGTTGTCAGATAGCCTACTAACAATCATCAAAAGCAGCTTGTAAGGTGCATGACCAATTTTCAGGACAGTAAGGTATGTGTTTCTTGAAATTAATTCATAGTAAATATTTAGCATTTAGTGTATGATAATCGGTATTTGGCATAAACTATTCATACAATATTGGCAAGTTGAAAATGGAACATGTTCAAGATGTCAAGAAACAACCCCTTATGACCTTAATTGCATGGAAATTCCAAAACTGTGCAAAAACCTTATTTTGGGACAGACATGGCAACAATTCTATTTCAATTTGTAGGGCAAGTTTCAAAAGGAGAACTGCAAGTTTATATCTCACAATTGTCTGATAAATTGAAGGAGGATAATAAAAAAAATGCACTTGAAGGTTCTATTTTAGTACTACTTGAATAAAACAATAACATACAAAACAAATAATAGCATCTAAACAAAAGGATGAAGGGATTTTTTATGTTATATAAGGCTTATACACTCTAGATATGGGCCCAAAATAGAATCTGTAGCTAAATTTTGCATAGGAGGTCATTTCTACATTTTTTGATGCATCTTTGGAATGAGCAGTCATATCTTTGAAATGAACAGGCATATCTTCGGAATGAGTAGGATATCTTTGAAATGAGCAAAAACTATATCAGAATTGCTAAAAATGCTATAGAATAGCAAAAATAGTAGGTCACATCAAATATTAAGGTTCCTAAAATCTTAAAATCATCTCACTACAAGTAGTACATCCCTCCAAAAAGATTCAAATTCAAATTTTATGTCAATTTTGCTTCAAAAGTGCAAAAATAACAAAATAGACATTGAGTAAACAAAAGGATGGAGAAGGAATTTTTTTGATATTAGATTCTTACACCCTAGAATATGGTTCCACAACATAATTGTAGCAAACCTTTGAAAAATGTCATTCGTACAGATCCGAAGAGCAGATATCTTTGAAATAAGCAGAAACTGGACCAAAATTGCTGAAAATGTTGTAAAATAGCAAAAAAGTATGGTACATAAAATATTGAGGTTCCTAAGGCTATACTACATGTAATTACATCCCTCAAATATTTAAAAATCAAAATTTTATCAATTTTGTTCAAAAGGTGCAAACAATAAGAATAGGCATTCAAGTTGAAATATTGTTAAGAACAAAAAATTCTACCAGTAGTAGTGCATCTACCAAATATGGTTCCACAATAAGGCTATTGTAAGATGAGTCACATGATATCAAGCCTTTAAGAGGTACCTTGCAGCACTAAAACTTGAAAGACATAAAAAGAGTCATACATGTGCTTAATTACAAAATACTTGATATAGTGCAGCAAGGAGGAATTTCTCAGTTAGCAGGTAGCAAAGGATATTGTTCACAAGAATAAAACCTACATATTACTATGGCCTACTAAGATGCATGAGGGCATGTATCAATTCAAGTTTGGGGGGGATGATGAGGCCCAAAAATGCCTCATTATTGCACAATGTTTGACTACCATATGATAAGTTAATTTCCAAATAGTTGACTAAAATATAATATTTGTTAAGTGTTTATATGATTTTATATTAGGAATACTATATCTCTATTTTTGACTATTTTTAGCATTTTATGACTGAGTTTGTTTGATTAAGTAGCAAGTAAAAACATGCATTTCAATTAACCAAATGTGGTATGCTGATATCCATTAACTTCTCAATAGTTTTTGAATTTTTTCTTGCCCTTCAACTTGTTTCAAATCCACATTGAAGCCAAAATTTTAGGACTGTCATAAATCTGAAAATCTAAAAAAAATAACCATATAAAAATTAGCAAGCTATCACTTTATAGGAACACCTTGAAGTTGTCAAGCAAAGCATGAGGATATGGATGGAATGATTTTAAAAGTACTACAGAAGACATCTGACATATTTAAAAGCATTCCCATATGGTCTAAATAGGCAGCAACAGGGTATAATAGAGCAGGGACAATTGTGTAGCATTGTTGCACTATTTCAGCATGGTTACTTGGTGAATGAAGTGTATAGATTTAGTAGCAACTTGATGTACTCCTTCATGTTGATATTTAAATAATTTTTCTATGTTCTAATTTGTTTGAATTTGGAAGAAATTCTAATATTTTACAACTATGCAGCAGAGTTGGAAAATGCAGTAATTTACCATGTAAATTTCAGCAAGCTACCAATGAATGGCAAGGCATGGAATTCACACATGGAGAGAGATGAATGCTATTGCAATATGATCCTGAGAGCTAACCCACATGAGAAATGTAGATGAAATCACTTCAAGAGCACACAGTTGTTCATTCTGAAGATCTTCAGAATGAGTAGACATCTTCGGAATGAGAAATACAGTCTCTTCGAAATGAGCGGACATCTTCGAAATGAGAAATATAGTCTCTTCGAAATGAGCCACTTATCTTCGAAATGAGAACAGAAAGTGCTTTTTGACTTTTTGACTGATTTTTGATGATGGAAAAAGGGAAAGAAGGTTGAAAATGTTAAAGAAAAATATCTCTCATCTGACTTTGTCGTCCTTGCCGTCCAAAGCCACCATTCATTAAAAAGATCAATTTTGATCTTCTTTTAGGATAAACCCAGAAATAACTGTAGCATAATATAAATTTGTTTTCAAGATAGAAATGGCATATTATAAAGTAGAGAAAGATGTGTGAGATATTTCTAGACTCCTCCCATGTACTCCCACCATTGAAGATGGTTTCTAAGGGCCAATGACTACTACTGCAACATAAACTGTCCAGATTTGCATTTATTTCAGATCCAAAATTATTGGTAAATCATTGTAAAGTAGCACATAGGCTGATTTGAGCATGGGATATGTTTTAAATATTTATATAAATAATACAGCTCCCTCCTTGGTTGAGCCAGTTGGGAATCAAAATAGATGAGAGTTTTCAATTGCAGCAATTAGGACTGTACAGTAATTTTCTATAACAGTTTTCAGCATGTTTTGTCATCAATAAAAGTGTAGTTATTTTATCATTTTCTATTCTAAGTGTTAATTAGTTAAGGAGTAATTTTCACCTCCTTCTAGATCAGGAAGTATGGGCCCACTTTCAGATCTAGAAGGAGGATTTTTATGGCAGGTTTTAATCTGTAATTTTGTTGCAACAAAATTAACAGATTACTTGTCAAGTTTACTTTTCTTATTTTAAGTTTGTATAATTTTCTTTATGTTTTCTATTATGTTTGTGTACAGAATTTGTGTGTGTGTCAGCTGACAAATTATATTAAGCATTTTTCCTTTGCTTTCAATGTTTTCCCTACTTTTCTATTTTAGCAACTTTCCATTTTTAGCATATTTCATTTTGCTGTCAATTCCTATAGCAGAAGCTTGACGACCTTTTGTGGCAGGATATTGATAGGTGTTTTAGTATAAGTTTCATTTACAAGCATCATTTCAATTATGTAAGAGTAACTAGGTTTCAATTCTACAAATGTAACTTAGGATTTCATTTTAGCAAAATTTAAATTCAACAATTTAAATTCTGTTATTTTAATTCTGTAAAAGTAGATTGGACTTTCAATTTAGCAATCCTAATTCCTACAATTGTAGTTAGGTTTCAATTCTTGCAACTTAGAATTAGTTTTTAGTTCTTGCAAGTTTCTATTCTGCAGATTAGGTTTAGTGTGACACCAAAAGGCTAAACGAAATCTATCTCACCTAATAAATGCTTGAAATTTGAATGCCTGAATTGTCCTTTACCCTAGCCTTCTATCGTAGATAGCCTTGCACACCACCCTGGATTGATAAGATCTTTGAGATTTAATGATGTGCTTAACGACAACGCATCATTTTGGCATCATTATCGGGGACACAGTGTTGTTAGTGGGTAAAAGTAGCCCAGTAATTGTTAATTATACTAAATTATGAACTTCAGAGTAAAATCTGGATAAATGATTGGTATTAGTAACAATTTTTGGTAAATTGCATTTCAGTCCATTTAGAAAACAAGCAACCACAGGGAGGTGATCTTCACACCTAGGGGTTAAATTGCTTATGTTTGAAATTCTTGATAAAAATTGAAAAAATTCATCATCCTCATTATCAAGAAATATAATATCTCTTAGAGGAGCCATCTGCTAGTACTGTCATTTTTATATTCATATCATCAGGGTAGTATAAACAAATTTATACTAGGTATTGAGAAGACATCATGGAAGATATACAAGACTATCCCTTGAACAAAACAATCATATCAGCTACTTGTAGCATTTGTTCACAAAGACATATCACTGATAAATGCCATTTACTTCCACAACTCAAAGATGCAAAATTTGTTGCCTGGTCTAAATTCTTCTCAAGGGAGATCCCAACAACAACAAATAGAGCAAGTAAAACCACTACCTCCAGCCCAACCTGTGGTCAATCTGAATAATACAAGACAGGTAACCCCTGTCTATGTAAGTTGAATCTATTAAAAAAAAATTCACAAAAATTTTGCACAATCAAAATAGGAGTTTACAACTTAACGGTGATCCTAGAGTTTTCCATTATTACTTAAATATTGTTAGGATTTTATCGTGATAAACCGTAACCTAGAAATTCTTAGCCTACACAGACAATAGTTGATCTCATTGGATGTGATCCTACATGACAAGTAGTTGATCTGCTAAAGTTGTACACTTCTTGTCTTATTGTGCAAACCAAAAATACGTCTTTTTCAGCCCAACCTGTGATCAGTCTGAATAATACGGGATAGGCAACCCCTGTCTATGTAGCTAAATCTGATAAAAAAAAATTGCAAGAAATGTTATTGACCTCAGCAACATTCAACTATGCTCAAACAAGAACTTAACTGAGCTTGAAGAGACAAAAATCAATGGAGATACACAGAAAACCTTTAGTCCAAACACACAAAAATTAGCCTTGGATAAATTAGAAAAACTGCACATAGAAAATTTACTTCCATTGAACTCCTTAGTAAGAAATTACAAAGGGGTAAATTTTGTCCTCCTAGGAATGAAACAAATTGAAGTGCAGCCAAGAAAATTCTTGAACATTATTAGATGGCTGACTTATAAACAAAAAGCAATTTTTTTGCTATTTTGAAACAATATTTCAATCCATTTACATAGAATTACAAGGGTATATCAATATTTTATCTTGATATAAGCACTTAACATCTTTTAGGAATTGGTATTTAATTATTTCAAGTATAGATTGACAATATTTTGCAGACTAGGAGGCATGGACAACACTTGATTGAAGAAGTTTTCAGATATGGAGCAGTGCTTCTTTCTCCCATTGGTAATTCATGGAGGATGTTAGTGGTGAATGGACATTGCCTTCGGGTATACCATGCACCACTAACTAAGGAAGAGTTCTTGCAGGAGATTCCATTGGATGTACACATAATGGAAGAGAATTTCTCTTCAATATCAGATTCAAAGTGATGATAAAAAGTTTGACAAAAAAAAAATACAAAAAAAGCAAAAATAAGAATAGTCTTGTTTGTGAATTTCCTTCTTGGGTACAAGCAAGATAAGAAAAATTGAAAAAAAAAAGAGAAAAAAAAAAATTTGCAGCAAAGGCATGTCCCACAAAATGGGGATACATGAGGACAAGCATCAATTTCAGCAAGGAAGAGGAACAATGGAGCCAATACTTTATTTCCAGTGATAAGGAGGCAATTATGATGTAAGAATATTCTTACTGCTCATCTAAAAAGGAATGTTGCATCAATGTTGCAGGTTTCAACAGAAAGAGATGGTGTTTTCATACAACAATTGACATGTTTTTGTAGAATAAGGATTGGTCTCATCCAAATAAGAGTGAGATGAAAAAAAAAGACAGAAGTTGGTTGAAAACCAGAAATGGCAACCTCTTCTGATGAAAAAATGAAAAAAAAAAAATGAATAATTCAGTAGTGAAAACCTTCTTGGAGGCGCTACTGAGTTGGCTTGCATGAAAACTAATTTTTCGGCATGCATTACCTTGTTGATCTACCCACCATTGTTCCACCATTATACAAATCTCACACTGCATATGTGTTATATTTATGTTTTCAGATAGCCTACTAACAATCATCAAAAGCAGCTTGTAAGGTGCATGACCAATTTTCAGGACCGCAAGGTATGTGTTTCTTGAATTTAATTCATAGTAAATATTTAGCATTTAGTGTATGATAATCGGTATTTTGCATAAACTATTCATATAGTATTGGCAAGTTGAAAATGGAACATGTTCAAGATGTCAAGAAACACCCCCTTATGACCTTAATTGCATGGAAATTCCAAAACTGTGCAAAAACCTTATTTTGGGACAGACATGGCAACAATTCTATTTCAATTTGTAGGGCAAGTTTCAGAAGGAGAACTACAAGTTTATATCTCACAATTGTCTGATAAATTGAAGGAGGATAATCAACAAAATGCACTTAAAGGTTCTATTTTAGTACTACTTGAATAAAACAGTAACATACAAAACAAATAATAGCATCTAAACAAAAGGATGAAGAAGGGATTTTTGATGTTATATAAGGCTTATACACTCTAGATATAGCCCCACAATAGAATCTGTAGCTAAATTTTGCATAGGAGATTATTTCTGCATTTTCTGATGCATCTTCGAAATGAATAGTCATATCTTCGGAATGAACAGGCATATCTTCGAAATGAGCAGGATATCTTTGGAATGAGCAAAAACTATACCATAATTGCTAAAAATGCTATAGAATAGCAAAAAGAGTAGGTCACATCAAATATTAAGGTTCCTAATATCTTAAAATCATCTCACTACAAGTAGTACATCCCTCTAAAAAGATTCAAATTCAAATTATATGTTAATTTTTCTTCAAAAGTACAAAAATAACAAAATAGACATGGAGTAAACAAAAGGATGGAGAAGGAATTTTTTTGATATTATGGAATTCTTACACCCTAGAATATGGTTCCACAACATAATTTGTAGCAAACCTTTGAAAAATATGTCATTTCTGCATTTTCTGATGCATCTTCGGAATGAGCAGGATATCTTCGAAATAAGCAGAAACTGTACCAAAATTGCTGAAGATGTTGTAAAATAGCAAAAAAGTAGGGTACATAAAATATTAAGGTTCCTAAGGCTATACTACATGTAATTACATCCCTCAAATATTTAAAAATCAAAATTTTATCAATTTTGTTCAAAAGGTGCAAACAACAAGAATAGGCATTCAAGTTGAAATATTGTTAAGAACAAAAAATTCCATCAGTAGTAGTGCATCTACCAAATATGGTTCCACAATAAGGCTATTGTAAGATGAGTCACATGATATCAAGCGTTTAAGAGGTACCTTGCAGCACTAAAACTTAAAAGACAGAAAAAGAGTCATACATGTGCTTAATTGCAAAATACTTGATATAGTGCAGCAAGGAGGAATTTCTCAGTTAGCAAGTAGCAAAAGATATTGTTCACAAGAATAAAACCTACATATTACTATGGCCTACTAAGATGCATGAGGGCATGCATCAGTTCAAGTTTGGGGGGGATGATGAGGCCCAAAAATTCCTCATTATTGCACAATGTTTGACTACCATATGATAAGTTAATTGCCAAATAGTTTACTAAAATATAATATTTGTTAAGTGTTTATATGATTTTATGTTAGAAATACTATATCTTTGTTTTTGACTATTTTCAGCATTTTATGACTGAGTTTGTTTGATTAAGTAGCAAGTAAAAACATGCATTTCAATTAACCAAATGTGGTATGCTGATATCCATTAACTCCTTAATGGTTTTTGAATTTTTTTTTGCCCTTCAACTTGTTTCAAATCCACATTGAAGCCAAAATTTTAGGACTGTCATAAATCTAAAAATTTGAAAAAAAATAGCCATATAAAAATCAACAAGCTATCACTTTATAGGAACACCTTGAAGTTGTCAAGAAAAGCATGAGGATATGGATGGAATGAGTTTAGAAGTACTACAGAAGACATCTAACCTATTTAGAAGCATTCCCACATAGTCTAAATAGGCAGCAACAGGGTATAATAGAGCAGGGATAATTGTGCAGCATTGTTGCACTATTTCAACATGGTTACTTGGTGAATGAAGTGTATAGATTCAGTAGCAACTTGATATACTCCTTCATGTTGATATTTGAATAATTTTTCCATGTTCTAATTTCTTTGAATTTTTAAGAAATTTCAATATTTTACAACTGTACAGCAGAGTTGGAAAATGCAGTAATTTACCATGTAAATTCCAGCAAGCTACTAATGAATGGAAAGACATGGAATTCACACATGGAGAGAGATGAAGGCTATTGCAATATGATCCTGAGAGCTAACCCACATGAGTAATTTACCCCTGTCTATGTAAGTTGAATCTATTAAAAAAAAAATCACAAAACTTTTGCACAATCAAAATAGGAGTTTACAACTTAACGGTGATCCTAGAGTTTTCCATTTTTACTTAAAGATTGTTAGGATTTGATTACGCTAAACCGCAACCTAGCAATTCTTAGCCTACACAGACAATAGTTGATCTCATTAGAGGTGATTCTACATGACAAGTACTTGATCTGCTAAAGTTGTACACTTCTTGTCTTATTGTACAAAACCAAAAATATGTCTTTTTCAGCCCAACCTGTGATCAGTCTTAATAATATAGGATAGGCAACCCCTGTCTATGTAGCTAAATCTGGTAAAAAAAAATTGCAAGAAATGTTATTGACCGCAGCAACATCCAACTATGCTCAAACAAGAACTTAACTGAGCTTGAAGAGACAAAAATCAATGGAGATACACAGAAAACCTTTAGTCCAAACACATATAAATTAGCCTTGGATAAAGGAGAAAAACTACACATAGAAAATTTACTTCCATTGAACTCCTTAGTAAGAAATTACAAAGGGGTAAATTTTGTCCTCCTAGGAATGAAACAAATTGAAGTGCAGCCAAGAAAATTCTTGAACATTATTAGATGGCTGACTTATAAACAAAAAGCAAAATTGTTGCTATTTTGAAACAATATTTCAATCCATTTACATGGAATTACAAGGGTATATCAAGATTTTATCTTGATATAAGCACTTAACATCTTTTAGGAATTGGTATTTAATTATTTCAAGTATAGATTGACAATATTTTGCAGACTAGGAGGCATGGACAACACTTGATTGAAGAAGTTTTCAGATATGGAGCAGTGCTTTTTTCTCCCATTAGTAATTCATGGAGGATGTTAGTGGTGAATGGACATTGCCTTCGGGTATACCATGCACCACTAACTAAGGAAGAGTTCTTGCAAGAGATTCCATTGGATGTACACATAATGGAAGAGAATTTCTCTTCAATATCAAATTCAAAGTGATGATAAAAATTTTGACAAAAAAAAAGTGCAAAAAAAGCAAAAATAAGAATAGTCTTGTTTGTGAATTTCCTTCTTGGGTACAATCAAGATAAGAAAAATTGAAAAAAAAAAATTGCAGCAAAGGCATGTCCCACAAAATGGGGATACATGAGGACAAGCATCAATTTCAGCAAGGAAGAGGAACAATGGAGCCAATACTTTATTTCCAGTGATAAGGAGGCAATTATGATGTAAGAATATTCTTACTGCTCATCTAGAAAGGAAGGTTGCATCAATGTTGCGGGTTTCAACAGAAAGAGATGGTGTTTTCATACAACAATTGACATGTTTTTGCAGAATAAGGATTGGTCTCATCCAAATAAGAGTGAGATGAAAAAAAAATGAATAATTCAGTTGTGAAAACCTTCTTGGAGGCCCTACTGAGTTGGATTGAATGAAAACTGATTTTTTGACATGCATTGCCTTGTTGATCTACCCACCATTGTTCCACCATTGTAAAAATATCACACTGCACATGTGTTATATTTATGTTTTCAGATAGCCTACTAACAATCATCAAAAGTAGCTTGTAAGGTGTGTGACCAATTTTTAGGACAGTAAGGTATGTGTTTCTTTAATTTAATTCATAGTAAATATTTAGCATTTAGTGTATGATAATTGGTATTTGGCATAAACTATTCATACAATATTGGCAAGTTGAAAATGGAACATGTTCAAGATGTCAAGAAACACCCCCTTATGCCCTTAATTGCATGGAAATTCCAAAACTATGCAAAAACCTTATTTTGAGACAGACATGGCAACAATTCTATTTCAATTTGTAGGGCAAGTTTTATAAGGAGAACTGCAAGTTTATATCTCACAATTGTCTGATAAATTGAAGGAGGATAATCAGCAAAATGCACCTGAAGGTTCTATTTTAGTACTACTGGAATAAAACAGTAACACAAAACAAAGAATAGCATCTAAAAAAAGGATGAAGAAGAGATTTTTGATGTTATAGAAGGCTTATACACTCTAGATATGGGCCCACAATAGAATCTATAGCTAACTTTTGCATAGGAGGTCATTTCTACATTTTTTGATGCATCTTCGGAATGAACAATCATATCTTCGGAATGAACAGGCATATCTTTGGAATGAGCAGGATATCTTCGGAATGAGCAAAAACTATACCATAATTGCTAAAAATACTATAAAATAGAAAAAAGAGTGGGTCACATCAAATATTAAGGTTCCTAAAAGCTCAAAATCATCTCACTACAAGTAGTACATCCCTCCAAAAAGATTCAAATTCAAATTTTATGTCAATTTTGCTTCAAAAGTGCAAAAATAACAAAATAGACATGGAGTAAACAAAAGGATGGAGAAGGAATTTTTTTGATATTATGGAATGCTGACACCCTAGAATATGGTTCCACGACATAATTTGTAGCAAAACTTTTAAAAATATGTTATTTTTGTATTTTCTAATGCATCTTCGGAATGAGTAGGATATCTTCGAAATAAGCAAAAATTGTACTACAATTGCTGAAAATACTGCAGAATAGAAAAAAAGTAGGATACATAAAATATTGAGGTTCCTAAGGCTATTCTACATGTAATTACATCCCTCAAATATTTAAAAATCAAAATTTTATCAATTTTGTTCAAAAGGTGCAAACAACAAGAATAGGCATTCAAGCTGAAATATTGTTAAGAACAGAAAATTCCACCAGTAGCAGTGCATCTGCCAAATATGGTTCCACAATAAGGCTATTGTAAGATGAGTCATATGATATCAAGCCTTTAAAAGGTACCTTGCAGCACTAAAACTTGAAATACAGAAAAAGAGTCATACATGTGCTTAATTGCAAAATACTTGATATAGTGCAGCAAGGAGGAATTTCTAAGTTAGCAGGTAGCAAAGGATATTGTTCACAAGAATAAAACCTACATATTCCTATGACCTACTAAGATGCATGAGGGCATTCATCAGTTCAAGTTGGGGGGGGGATGATGAGGCCCAAAAATGTCTCATTATTGCACAATGTTTGACTACCATATGATAAGTTAATTGCCAAATAGTTGACTAAAATATACTATTTGTTAAGTTTTTGCATGATTTTAGGTTAGGAATAATATATCTCTATTTTTGACTATTTTCAGCATTTTATGACTAATTTTGTTTGATTAAGTAGCAAGTAAAAACATACATTTCATTTAACCAAATGTGGTATGCTGATATCCATTAACTTCTCAATGCTTTTTGAATGTTTTCCTGCACTTCAACTTGTTTCAAATCTACATTGAAGCCAAAATTTTAGGACTGTCATAAATCTAAAAATCTGAAAAAAAAATAGCCATATAAAAATCGACAAGCTATCACTTTATAGGAACACCTTGAAGTTTTCAAGCAAAGCATGAGGATATAGATGGAATGAGTTTAGAAGGACTACAAAAGACATCTGACCTATTTAGAAGCATTTCCACATGGTCTAAATAAGTAGCAACAGGGTATAATAGAGCATGGACAATTGTGTAGCATTGTTGCACTATTTCAGCATGGTTACTTGGTGAATGAAGTGTATAAATTCAGTAGCAACTTGATGTACTCCTTCATGTTAATATTTGAATAATTTTTCCATGTTCTAATTTGTTTGAATTTGTAAGAAATGCCAATATTTTACAACTGTGCAGCAGAATTGAAAAATGTGGCAATTTACCATGTTAATTCTAGCAAGCTACCAATGAATGACAAGGCATGGAATTCACACATGAAGAGATATGAAGGCTATTGCAATATGATCCTGAGAGCTAACCCACCTGAGAAATGCAGATGAAATCACTTTAAGAGCACATAGTTGTTCATTTCGAAGATCTTCAGAATGAGTAGACATCTTCGGAATGAGAAATACAGTCTCTTCAAAATAAGCGGACATCTTCGGAATGAGAAATACAGTCTCTTCAAAATGAGCCACTTATATTTGGAATGAGAACAGAAAGTTCTTTTTGACTTGTTGACTGATTTCTGACGATGGAAAAATGGAAAGAAGGTTGAAAAGGTTAAAGAAAAATATCTCCCATCTGACTTTGTCATCCTTGCTGTCCAAAGCCACCATTCTTGGAAAAGATCAATTTTGATCCTCTTCTAGGATAAACCCAGAAATAAATATAGCATAATATGAAGTTGTTTGCAAGATAGAAATGGCATATTCTGTAGTGGAGAAATATGTGTGAGATATTTCTAGACTCCTCCCATGTACTCCCACCACTGAAGATGTTTTCTAATGGCCAATGACTACTATCGCAACACAAACTGTCCGGATTTGCATTTATTTCGGATCCGAATTATTGGCAAATCACTGTAAAGTAGCACATAGGCTGATTTGAGCATGAGATATGTTGTAAATATTTATATAAATAATACAGCTCCCTCTTTGGTTGAGCCAGTTAGGAATCATAATAGAGGAGAGTTTTCAACTGTAGCAATTAGGACTGTACAGTAATTTTCTATAATAGTTTTTAGCATGTTTTGTCATCAATAAAAGTGCAGTTATTTTATCATTTTCTATTCTGAGTGTTAATTATTTAAGGAGTGCTTTTCACCTCCTTCTAGATCAGGAAGTATGGGCCCACTTTCAGATCTAGAAGGAGGATTTTTATGGCAGGTTTTAATCTGTAATTTTGTTGTAGCGAAATTAACAGATTACTTGTCAAGTTTACTTTTCTTATTTTAAGTTTGTATAATGTTCTTTATGTTTTCTATTATGTTTGTGTACAACATTTGTGTGTGTGTCAGCTAACAAATTATATTAAGCATTTTTTCTTTGCTTTCCATGTTTTCCTTGCTTTTCTGTTTTAGCAACTTTCCATTTTTAGTATATTTCATTTTGCTGTCAATTCCTGTAGCAAAAGCTTGACGACCTTTTGTGGCAGGATATTGACAAGTGTTTTAGCATAAGTTTTATTTACAAGCATCATTTCAATTATGCAAGAGTAACTAGGTTTCAATTATGCAAATGTAACTTAGGATTTCATTTTAGCAACATTTAAATTCAGCAATTTAAATTCTGTTATTTTAATTCTGCAAAAGTATATTAGACTTTCTATTTAGCAATCCTAATTCCTACAATTGTAGTTAGATTTCAATTCTTTCAACTTAGAATTAGTTTTTAGTTCCTGCAAGTTTCTATTCTATAGATTAGGTTTAGTGTGACACCAAAAGGCTAAACCAAATCTGTTTCACCTAATAAATTCTTGAAATCTAAATGCTTGAATTGTACTCTGCCTTAGCCTTCTATCATAGACAGCCTTGGATACCATCCCGGATTGATAAGATCTTTGAGATTTAATGATGTGCTTAACAACAATGCATCATTAGATCCATATCCTATTTTATTAATTATAAGCACCTGTATGAACTATTTTATGTGCAAAACCTTCCTAGTTTCCATTGATCAAATCAAAGTGGTTGGGAAATGGTAAAATGTCTATATTTAGTTGACAAGGAGGACCTAAGGGAGAAAGTAAAACTTTCTAGATTCATTTCACTTTTTATTGATGAGGTGACAGTTGTGGACAACACATCTTGGATTTGCATTCATGTGTATACATTTCAAAATCATGTAAGATAGCCTAGTTTGCTAGGATTACGTAAGATGGTGGAAAGTTCAAATGCATAAAATATCTATAATGTTGGTTTGATCAATTTAATGGAAATTGTGAAAATGAATGATATAGACATAGCTACAAAGTTAATTTGCATTAGAGCTAATGGTGTTGCTATCATGCGAGGGCATAAGAACAGCCTATGCGTTCGACTCCAAACCTCATTTACCCCATATATGATACCTATTCATTGCATGACTCTGTTAAAATATTATAATTTGCATTATGCCTTCTTTTTGACACTTATCTTATGCCTTACAATTGGAGTTATCCACTTTGATTTCTTTGTCTTCTACATGACCCTTGGAGTGGATATTATGACACTTGAAATATCACTCATAGGCTTGATGCCTATATATTGTAACATATTTCATGAATACAATTTGTGCCTTTTATTTAGTCCCAACATCTGGTATCAGAGCGGTGAGATCCGCTTGTGGGGATCATTAGGGTCTTGAGCTATGAGCTGAGGGAGTATGCTCTCCACTCATTGAGTGGATCAAAAACTAGAAAGCTCATCCCTCTTCTATTTTTGGTTTTATTATCCCCACCCATGGTTCAGTCTATGAGAACAACTTCTAATAAGGCTTGATGTATTGTTGAAAAAAATTTGTGGAAATTTTTTTTTGGTTCATTCGTAAGTTATCCATAGATCTGGTTGTGAATGTTCTAGTTGTGAATGTTCTGGTTGTGAATGCCAAACCTCTCTATTTAATGTTGTTTAATCCACTAGATATATATTATATTGAAGGAGGTAGTTGGGATCTTCCATCATGCTACAGTCAAACACATCATTATTCAGATGCATTTCGACCTCCTTCACATGGATTCTCTTGCTAAAAATGGAGGGTACTTATTGATTTTTTTTCTATTCCTAACCATCACCAGATGCATATTGGGCTACATAGTAGCAACTCATCTGTGAGCTCCAAAAACAATTGCATGTATGGCCCATGATGCGAGGAAGAAATCAAGATTACGTGAAAGAACCAAGTTTGAAGTCTGACGCAATTCATTTTTCCTGTGGTGTATAGTGAGTGTGATCTACTAGTGAGTGCGATCTACTATAATTTATTATTTTTTCTTGACGTTACCTAGTGGATATCTAGATCTCTAAATGCATTATGATGAAGGGACCTTGATGTCTTGTTGTCGTGTCCATTATGTGGAGCAAACCAGACTGATCATTCTGATTACCCCCATAGCAACCCCATTCAAAGGTTACTGACTATTCATTGGGAGTCTGTTTAGTGGACAATGTGAAGATAGGACTATTATTCTATGTGAAGACTAAAACATTATAGATAGTGCACCCTTAGACAAAAATAGACGAATAAATCAGGAAAATCGATGAGTATTCAGCCCCAAATTTTTTTCCATTTGGTCCCTGACATGCAGTTCTGTGTTTGTAACATTCAATGAATTGTGGTTATTAATGGTTCATTTATTTGTTAGAGTGTGTGTTAAGTTTGCTAATGTTACAGTGAGCATGAACTTCCTCAACACATCATACTTTTTGCCTCATGTGTTCTCAATCTAGAGAAAAGCACCAAAGATAATGTTGCGGCGTTCGGTTTTCTTTTGATTTAATTAAAATTTGTTCAGTGATGGATTTTTTTAAGCACAAGTTTTTTGCTCATTTCTAGCAATGATTGAAGTTGTTTGAAAGTGATTTTTCAATTTTTTTGGTGGATGATAGAGTGAAGGTCAAAGAACCACACTATACCATTTGTGCAAACTTGTACGCTACAAACCTCTACTTGTGAGCTATTTTAACTGTGTTTATTTTCTCACCTTGGTGACGATGAAAGTTCCTCATCGAAGACATCCTGAGATCGAATCTCATCATAGACAAATGGATCTGGGGAAGGCAGATTCGAGGATGAAAGAGTTTATCATTTTTTTTTGTTGCTACATAGGAGGACTATGCAGAGGTTTTTTTTTATGTGTACATGGAGAGCATCCAAAAATAGATTAGAATTCCAGCAAATTGTGGCAATCAAAGATGCGTACGGGTTGTGACATCGTGGGAGTGGAAAGAGTGGTTCGAGGTGGAAAGAGTGGGCGAAGAAGGAGATGCATTTTTCCCTATTAACACCAGTGCACGTGGGGTGAGATTCATAAATAAATGAGTGCATGTAAATAGTGTGTGAGAAGTTTCTCCACGGCCTACCTAGATAAGTGTTGAATGCATTCAATAAAGGATATGCTCATTTTCTAATTGGGATCACCACTGAACCACTACGTAGCTACCTTGACATTGTTTTTGCAGGCCCTGCCAAATGCTACCAAAGCTTACATTAATCTCCTTGCTAATATAAGATTTCTATATTTTGTTTTTTCTTTATTCAAGCATGTGCAATTTTTCATATTCCCTATGAAAAAAAAACAATCATTAGGAGGATCGAAATATAACAGTGGAGGAAAAGTTTGTTGCCCGCGTGATAGTTTGATGTAATAATTTAAGATTTTCTAAATATTTTTTAAACCAATCACCAGCCTCATAATGTCTTCACCAGTAATAATTTAAAATTTTCTAAGGTTTTAGTTTGGCGTATGTTGTTTTTTTAATCTAGTTGGGCATGTATTTTTTCTCCCACATGCTTTGTGGGAAGGTTTTGTTAGCCCTTCATAATTATGGATGCCCATATGATATAATAACCACCGGTGGTGCTCTTGGAAGCCACCACTAGTGTCACATCTAGAAGACACCAGCAGCGAGGCCTGCGTTGACTTTCCTCACCAAAAATTGTTTCCCCGAAAATTTCAAAAATCCCGGTTGTTGCTCCTGAAAAATTCAAATTTCCCACTAGCAAAAATTCTAAAGGTTGCCACCCAATTTTTTCTCCCTGAAATTCAAATTTTCTGCCTACCCGAAATTCAAAGTCTGCTGCCAAAACTCCTGCCAAATTTCAAATTTAAAAATTTTCCCGCAAAAGTTTGTCGTCAAAAATTTGAAATTAAAAAGGCCCTATTTTTTGCCTCCTATAGTCCTTGAAAAGGCCTTTTTTTTTTTCCAAAAATAAAATCTCAATTTGTATCCAACTATAGCCTTATATATAGTGGTTGGAAAGGTATTTTCGTGGTGGATCTATTAGTGTACTTATGTTTTAGTTTAGTGATCATTTTCTAGGCTAAATTATAGTTTGAAGTTGACATTGTAAAATAGAGTACATTTTTTGATGTATCTGACACTCTTGGGTGGAACATTTGGCAAATTTAAGGGGAGCTCAGTGTTATATCTTTGGGCAATTATTAGGCCAAGTTATTCATTGTATTTAGCAAAATTGGAGGTATTATTATCATTGGAGGTATTGAAATTGTATAACACTTCAAGGCACATTGGGGCTATTCTTTGGCCATATTTTTCTAATACAATCATTAACTCAAGGGGTGATTTAGGGTCCCTTACCTCTTTCTTGTGGAGTTCCTTATTGTGGCATTGTCTTAGCCACATTGTGCTTGCCAAACACTTATTGCTTGCCTTTCACTTATGCTTGCTATACCCCCACATGTCTTTGGGGTTTCTTTCATTTTGTGACAAAAGTTGCACTTAAGAATTTTTTTCTTGGCACATAAATTTCTCAAAGCAAGAAAGAAATTATAATATTGTAATAAGCAAATATTTTGACTCTCTTCCTACTCACTTAGGTTGGAATAGAGCACTTGTGTTTAAGTTATCCCTCCCACTATTGGAACCACTTGATGATTCAAAGTGGAAAACTAGGTGAACCCTTCTTTGGATTTTAAGTGGTGTACCCTAGATTTTTTTGAGGGCTCTTTCTTGGAATTTATGTCTCTCATTACCTCCTTTGTTGAGCTTCCTCTTATCTCAATATATTTCTAATTATGGCTTCCACAAACCTACGAAGTGGTTTCACTAAAATTCTTGAAGGAGCTCACTCTTTTGGAAATTATAAATATAAAATGGAATGCATATTAATGATGAATGGCATGTGGGATTTTGTAAGAGATGGGTAAGATGATGAAGACCCACTCACAACACCTGAATACCCTACATCAAAAGCACTATTTGAAAATAATTTTAATATAGCTTTTAAGTCTCATCAAGCTAGCTATAGGAATTCAATATAGAGAAACTATAAGGGCTGCAACTACACCTAAACAAGCTTGGGATGCTCTAATAATATTGTTTGATAGACCTAGTCAAGACAATATTTTTTATCTAAATTAAAAATTGCACAATATTTAAATGAAAGGCTCACTTACTAATTACCTTATAGAAGTGAAGTCTATTAGGAATGATTTCTTAGTTGCTAGCAAAACTCTTGATAATAATGAATTTATTCCTATAATGTTACATGGCCTTACTTCTAAATTTCACTCTTATGCTACCATGTTGATATAAGTGGTAAAACAATGAATTCATCACTTGAGAAGATTGAAATTCTACTTAAAAAACATGAGCAAGCCCTAATCAAATATGAAGAGATTGAATCCACATCAGTAGCTTTTGCCACCAAGGCATCCTTACAATCTAGAAACAACAAGGGTCCACATCATAAGCATCACAATAATAGAGGTAGACCAAATTAGCAATACCATCAGCATCCATATTAGTAGTACCCTCAGTAGAAAAATCAGTAGCCACTTCAGCAACAACCATAGCAGTATAATCAACAGCCATATAAGCAACCAATATGGCAAATAAGACCTCCCTAAGGGGGTCGTCCTAATAGAGGGCCTCAAAATTTTAGGTCTCAACACACCAAAAATCAACAAGGATGTGATTATTTTGGTAAATAGAATCATAATGCAAATAATTGTTATCAAAGACAAAGAGATCAAAGGGGTCCACAAGATAATAATCTCAACAGATTGTATGCAAAAAATCAAATTAATGTTGAATATAACTATTGTTGGCATATATATTCTAGGGCAGCTAAGCACATGACAGGAAGGTAAGACTGGTTGACAAAGGTTAAACCTACTTCGAATCAATTATTACTTTTGGTGATGAAAGTGTCCTTCCCATTGAAGGTGTTGGAGAGGCACCACTTGCCTTACATGATGGGAACAATTTTCCTGCAATAGATGTCTTGTATGTACCTGGTCTTAAGAGGAGTCTCCTTTCTATTGGGCAACTTACAGATAAGGGTTATACTATCTATTTTGAAAAATACAAGTGCTACATTTAGGAACCAAATGGCACTGTCAAAGCCATGGGAGTTAAAAAGGATGGTTTTTACTACCTCCTTACCAAATCTGTAACTTAAAATTCTTTGCATACAACTACTACTTTTTATTTGGTGTACATGTGGCATGAAATAATGGGTCATTCAAATTTTCATAATCTTCAAATGATGGCAAGAAAATATTTGGTAAAAGGGCTTCCTCACCTTAAGGAGTCTAAATATTTTTGTGAGTCATGTGTTATTGCCAAACACCATAGATAGCCTTTTGAGTTAGGAAAGGCTTGGAGAACCAAAAAACTTTTACAATTGGTTCATTCATACATTTGTGGGTCAATGTATATTCAATCTTATACTGGGGCTAGATACTACATCACCTTCATTGATTATTATAGCATAAATGTATGGATCTACCTAATTCAGTATAAATGGCAAGCCCTTGATAAGTTCAAGGAATTCATGGCACTTGAGAGAGAAAGTGGCTACCGAATATCCACCTTAAGATCAAATAATGGTGTAGAATGTCTCCAAACAATTCTTCAATTTTTGTAAGTACTATGGGATAAGAATGAAGTTCACAACTCCTTATACCCCCCAAAAAAATGTAGCTGAGAGGATGAATCAAAAAATCACAAATAGAGAAAAATAAATGTTACTTGCTGCTAATTTGCCTAACTCGTTTTTGGAAGAAGTTGTTCTTATTGGTACATACTTGACTAATAGGTCCTACGCTAAGGCCTTACATGATAGAACACCTGAAGAATCATAGAGTGGAATGATGCCCTATGTGGGTCATTTTATAGTCTTTGGATGTGATGTCTATGCTCACATTCCTCATAAGAAAAGGAATAAGTTTGATGATAAGAGCTAAAATACATCTTTTTTGGCTATAGTGATAGTGCCAATACCTTTAAGTTGTATGAGTCTATTTCCAATAGGATATTTTTATCTAGGGATGTTACCTTCATGAGTATCCCCCATCTAATCCTTCTCCTATGGCCCCCACTTTTGAATTAACTAATGAAACAGTTGCTTCCTTGATACTCAAAATACAATCTAGTCCTTCCTCTTCACTCATAAATCAAGAATTTCCTCCACATGAAGAACTCCCCATAAATGATCCATCTCCTCCTACTCCACCATCTAATTATCAAGCCATATCAACCAATCCTTTACCTAAGTGGGTTCAAGCCACCATAGATGAAGCCCAAAGTCATTTTCCCATTTATACAAGTAAAAGGCCTTCAGCCCTAAAACACCAAGTGAATTATGCCCTCATGGCCAAATTCCATAGCCAACCTGAACCTTCTAATATCAAAGAAGCACTTGGTGATCCTAAATGGGTTCTTGCCATGGATCAATAATTGGATTCCATTGAAAGGAATCACACTTGGGAGTTAGTTGATTTACCTCAAGGTAAATATACCATTGGCACAAAATGGGTGTACAAGGTAAAGTATAAAGCATATGGCTCATTGGATCACTACAAGGCTCGTCTAGTCACTCAAGGCTACAAGAAACAAGAGGGAATTAATTATGAGGAGACTTTTGCTCTTGTGGCAAAGATGACTACAATTCGCACAGTTATTGCTTTAGCAACTCAAAAAAATTGGCCTATATATCAAATGGATGTCAAAAGTGTATTTCTCAATGGTAACTTGAAGGAGGAAGTGTATGTAAACCAACCACCAGGGTGCATAGTTGAAGGCCAAGAAAATAAAGTCTTCAAATTTAAGAAATCTTTATATGGGTTGAAGCAAGCACCCCGAGCTTGGTATGCAAATATTGACTCATATTTCATCAACCTTGGTTTCACTAGATCTATAGCAGAATCTACTCTCTATGTGAGACATTGGAAGAACCGCATCACTTTAGTTACATTTTATGTGGATGATCTTCTCATTACAAGTGATGACACAAAAAGAATAATATTGCTCAAGGAGGACTTATATAAAAATTTTGAGATGATAGACTTAGGCCTCCTCCACTATTGCTTAGGCATAGAGGTATGGCAACACCCTAGTAAGATATTTATCTCACAGGCTAAATACATTCAGTCTATTTTGGATAGGGTTTGCATGGAGTGTAAGTCCTCCCTCACTCCCATGGAAACTAGGTTGAAATTGGTTAAAGTGATGATGAAGAAAGGGTTGATGGTACCCTTTACAGGCATCTAGTTGGAAGTTTGGTCTACTTAACCTCAACTAGACCAAATATTTCCTATTCATTTGGCCTTGGTTCCAGATTCATGTAGGATTCTAAGAAGTGTCATTGGATGGCAACTAAGAGGATTTTGAGATTCCTCAAGACCACCCCTCGTCATGGCCTTATGTACACATCATGTGATGATTTTTTTGATTGGGTATACAGATTCAGATTGGGCTAGTTGTCCTAAAACTAGAAGATCCACATCAGGTTATTCTTTTTAGTTTGGTTAGGGCTCTATTTCATGGAGCACCAAGAAGTAGAACACATTTTCATTATCTTAAGTAGAGGTTGAATATAGAGTAGCAGTTGAGGCAACTAAGGAGGCAATTTTACTGAGGTAATTACTTCAGGACATTGGACTACTCATATGACTTATTTTTTCTCTATAGTTAGGATAGTGCACATTAAGGGGGAATGTTAGAATATTATAATGTGCACTATACCTTCTGACATTTGTCTTATGCATTGTAGTTGGAATTATCCACTTTGAGTTCTTTGTATTTTGCATGACACTTGGAGTTGATATTATGGCACTTTTCAAATCTCACTCATAGGCTTGATGCCTAATTATTGTAACATATTTCATCAATATAATTTGTACCTTTTGTTCATTCCCAACAGGCTCATAGAGTGAATCTTGAATATAAAATTGTGAGCACTTTTGAAAATGTTGCTAGAGTGGAAGATCTTATTTTTCTTGTAGTCCAAAAAGGTTTGCAGAGTTTCAACAGTTTGCACTAAGAATTAAAGAAGGAAAAAAATTGTTGAAATATGTGGATACAAGGTGGATTTCATTGTATCAACCTACATAGAGTTTTTACATAATATCAACCTTTAACTGGGTTTATGTACGCAAATAGTAGGGCAATTGATAAGGCAAACAATGTGTTGTTTTATTTGACTAACTTGGAAACTCTTTTAACATTATGTGGTATTCTTCCAATGTTACGAGAAATGAACAAATTGACTAAACTTGCACAAGATATATCCATCTATATCATTGATTTCATAAGGATAAGAAAGAAAATATGTATGATTATTGACAGGTTATATGTGTCCAAAACAAATTTTATAAATCCCTTATTTGAAAGTTGGAAAATATTGACAAACATGAATGATGCAAAAAGCTTTTTTAAGTTTGACATCAATGATAATATTTGTATTAATGTTCATGGAAATATGATACCTCTATATTGTTATGAAATGTAGTTAAGTATAGTTACTAAATATGTTGAAAAATTTTGTGTAACACACAATAGATACGAAGTTGTTTTACACAGTACTAAGAAAAAATTGTTCAACATAGCAAAATCATTGATAAATGAGATAAGAGATCAATTTCAAAGACATGAGCTGCTTGAGGCCATGGGTGTTGTTAACCTTTTGTTTTGGGGTTCTCGCAATGATCACAATTCTACACAAAAGTTGTTTATTAAATATATGGGCATCCTTATTGAGCATTTCAGTAAAAGTGTGGAAGTAAATGGTGTTGAAATAAAAGGTATTCTCAACAAAGATCTTTTAATACAATAGTCACAACATTTTGAAAGTACAATGGTTCAAAGCATCACTTTTGAGTAACATCCATGAGACTGGTTCCATTGCATGTTTGTGGAAAAAGTTATATCTAAGTAGTATCATACAAGATACGATTAGTGAATACTTTTGTTTATATGAATTATGTCAAACAATGATTTTGGGATCTATGGAAGATGAGAGGGTTTTTAGTGCACAATATTTTATTAAATCTAAGCTCTACAGTAGGTTAGACAAAAATCTAGAAAGCTCTTTAAGATTTTATGTGTCATCGTATCATCTAGACAAATTTCCATATGATAGAGCATTGGCATACTAGAATTCAATTGCAGACATAAGGAGTATCATGAATATGAATGATAAGGAGGATAATGATGCTTTTAGTGATCAAAGGGTGGCTTCACAAATTTATTTTGAACAAGTTGAGAAGTGTTCATTTCAACTACCTAAATTTTGATTTTTCCAGTATATCACAACAATGTAAAATTTGACTTTCTTTGTTATTATATTTTACAATATTGTTTCGAAATATGCTATGCTAAGTATTGATTATGGACAAGTTGTGAACTGTTCATTCCAGATTTTACAATGTTGTTTCATAATATTTCTTCATAAATTATATATTTTACATCACATTATGCTTTTTAAAATTGTACGTTTTATATAACATTGTGCTTTTAAATATTGTATGTTTTATACCATAGTGTTTCAACTACCTTCCTCGATAAATAGTTGTCTTATATTTTATATCACAATATTGGTATTGTATTGTTAATGTATGAATATTGATAAACAGAAATATTATTTTATTGTTTCAGATGAAGATAGTAAATAATATTGGCGAGTAATACTAGAAAAGCAACACAAAATTGTAAATGCAAACAACCTTTGAATGATTCAAGACACAAAATTAGAAAATATAGTTTTTATTAATTCGATTAGAAATATATTACATTGTACAAAATTGTTGATTGTAGTCAACTTGAAAATATTTTTACATTGTTAAATATCTTATTTCATGATAGCTACCTTAGTTTTACTTGCAACGGCCTTTTATTTTTCTTTATCTCCTTCCTTGACACCCTATTTTGATAGTGCACCAAGGCTGACTAGATTTTATTGTACTTTCACAATACTCCCCAACAATGCACTTTCTTGTTGGTTTGGATATTCGAGTATTGTTGAAGTGTTTCTTTTGCTTTCTGGTGTTGTAGTACAACGTCCGGATCTTCATGGAGCTTATCCCTGATATATTTTCTCAAAATATTATTATCTACTACTTTTAATTTCATTATTTTCTTCATTTTCATTGCATTTTGCAAAAATATTTTTGCCGCATTGATATTAACATGCATCTTGTTAACTTGCATTTTTAAGTTTTCAAAAATTGACTACAAAAATAAAATGAAAACATCATTCAAAATAGTTATATAAAAAATTATTACTTGTTTTAATGAAATATAAAAAATAAACTGCAAAAGCAAATTGAAACATAAATAAAAATTGTCTTACCTCAGCCACATCCCTGGCAGAGTCAACAAGTGAAAATTTTTCCTTATTTTAAGCCCATTGGTTATAAAAATATTGGGCTTCAACATTAATATTCTCTAATATATTAATGATAATATTTAAAACGTCATCATCATACATAATTTCTAAATTGACTTTTCCTATTGTGGCCTGATTAAGGAGGTCGCTAAGCTTTTCTGGTTCATACTGAACCAAAGAGAAAATTAAGTCTCTTTTTGTGTAATTCTTATATCAATAATTTATTTGCTTTATTAGGACCCTAGCTTGATATTCCTAATCCTTAATTTCTTGAAAACCATGAAGCACAATGTGTTTCACAGTTGCTTCCATCTTTTCAACCATTAAGACATTTTCATCAAAATTAATAATGTCATGCTTAGTTTGAGGAAGAGGGTCATTTCCTTGATGATATGGGAATCATGACTGCTCATCTGCAGGGGCTTGCATTTTTTATGCTTCATCTAGTGGATCTTGAATCACATCCATTGCCTTAAAGCCTAAAATGTTGCCCTACAACTAAAAATCATCAAGTTGGATATTATCCAATCCAATGGATGAAACTTTTGGTGCCTATGAAGAAGTGTGAAATGTAAAATATGAGAACCCAGGCCCAGAACTTGGTGCTGCTGATCGTGATCTCTGTGAAAAAATTATTTTCCACCTCCAACCACGTTTGGCATCTCAGCTGTGTAGGTTGTGCCTATTTTTGTTGTTATGGATGCGGATGTCGTAGTGGAACCTATTGTTGTGGTGGATGCAGTTGTTGTGGTGGAAACTATGGTTGTGGTGGAAGTAGTTCCACCATATGGCCTCTCATTCTCATTGGTTTTCGTTGAGATCCGACTGAAAACATAAAAAAGTTTTGTTAGCATTATTCAGAAAATAAAATAGAAAAAATACTTAATTCAAATTAAATACACATTGTTTTACCTGAAGACAATGAAATCTATTGAATTTGGGTACCAATGGGGGGTGGCCACACTAGATTCAGCCTGCACATTTTGTGCATACCTAGGCGTACGAGAACCACCAAGAGAATGAGCTTTCCTTGGATGTTTTGGCAGCCTCTGTAATGGTGATATTTCTTATCCAATGTCTTCAAAATCACTAGTTTTCTTTGGCCTGTGACCCCTATTGGTAGCATCATGTTTATCCCTTATGGTGGCTACTCTACCCTACATTTAGATGAAAATAAAAATAAAAATGAAAACATGCTAAAATATAAAATACTATTTAATTGTCAAAGATTCAGGTTGACTGATTATCTTCAATTCGTCTGGTGTCAAGGTAATGGCTTGTAGTATTGCATGCACTATAGTAGGAACAGGAGTATCTTCCAAATTATGAAAACTTTCAAAATATAGTGCTAAAATTTAATTAACAGTGGCCACAATGATCTGTGTGTTGTTGGTTTGCAATTGCACCGCATGCAACTCGACACTGATGCGATCTGTAATATAGGTGCACCAATCGAACCTCTCATGATGCTCACAGCGAATAACATAGGATAGTGCCCAAAATGAAATTTTTAATCTTCCAAGCAGAATCAGTCTTGCCTAGAAGAAATCAATAATAGCCTTCAGAGTTAGATGCTTAACATCGATGATTGTTAACCCTCTTTTTGACTTGGCAACGAAAGCTACAAAAAAAATTAGATAACAATTTACAAATTTAAAATTTTTAGCATTAACAAATTCTAAGACACAAGAATTATACCTGCCAAATATTCTACACCCAGCCTGATCCGAACCTTATTTTACATCAGGACGGACCATATTCTACACCCATCCTAATTCGAACCTTATTTTGCATCATGTCGGACCTTATTCTACATCAATTTGAACCATATTTTGTAATCCAGACCTTATTTTCCACACGGTCCGACCAAAACTATGCATTTTTCTAAAAAAAATCAAAAACTAAGGTAATTCACCATTTCCTTTGACATGAAGTTGACCAAGATTCACCACAGTTTCAAAATTGATTCATCTATTTTTCACAAGTACATTTTGGGTTCAACCCTTTATGCATAACCCTACAAAGAACATAACACGATTTATCTATAACCACACATGGATGCTTAGCTTGATGAGGAAGCACAATGATAGGAAGGATATTCTTTGCCTAGGGGCCACTCGATTTGCCAATAATTACATTACCTTGCAAAGCCTTCTTGCAGCATCCTCCACTTTGAAACGGATGTTTGTGTCCAAGGAATGGGATGTCTCACCATTTCATGCTAAAGAGGAAGGGCAGAACATATCAAGCCAAGTGTATAATAATTCATTTTGGGAAAGTGTTCAAGAAATTCTCAAGGTAATTATAATTTGCTTGTTGAGTTCAAATTTAAATTTTAAAATTTTATTTTATACTAAAATATTATTTTTTCTAAATTTTTAATATTTACTTTTAATTGTAGGTGACTGAACCCTTGGTAAGGGTTCTTCACCTTGTAGATGGTGAAAAATTGACCATGGGCTATCTATATGAGGTAATGGATAGAGCCAAAGAGGTCATTCACCATTATTTCAGTGGTAATATACATAAATATGAAGCAATTAACAATATATTTTAGAAGTGGCAATATATGTAAATATTTATATAAATAATACATATCCCTCCTTGGTTGAGCCAGTTAGGAATCAAAATAGAGGAGAGTTTTCAATTGAAGCAATTATGACTATATAGTAATTTTCTATAACTGTTTTCAGCATGTTTTGTCATCAATAAAAGTGCAGTTATTTTATCATTTTCTATTCTGAGTGTTAATTAGTTAATGAGTTCTTTTCACCTCCTTCTAGATCAAGAAGTATGGGCCCACTTTTAGATCTAGAAGGAGGATTTTTATGGCAGGTTTTAATCTGTAATTTTGTTGCAATAGAATTAACAGATTACTTGTCAAGTTTACTTTTCTTATTTTAAGTTTGTATAATGTTCTTTATGTTTTCTATTATGTTTGTGTACAGCATTTGTGTGTGTGTCAGCTGAAAAATTATATTAAGAATTTTTCCTTTGCTTTCCATGTTTTCCCTATTTTTTGTTTTAGCAACTTTCAATTTTCAACATATTTCATTTTGTTGTCAATTCCTGTAGCAGAAGCTTGATGACCTTTTGTGGTAGGATATTGACAGGTTTTTTAGCATAAGTTTCATTTACAAACATAATTTCAATTATGCAAGAGTAACTAGGTTTCAATTCTACAAATGTAACTTAGGATTTCATTTTAGCAACATTTAAATTCAACAATTTAAATTTTGTTATTTTAATTCTGCAAAAGTAGATTAGACTTTCAATTTAGCAATCCTAATTCCTGCAATTGTAGTTAGATTTCAATTCTTGCAACTTAGAATTAGTTTTTAGTTCTTGCAAGTTTCTATTCTGTAGAATAGGTTTAGTGTCACACCAAAAGGCTAAACCAAATTTGTCTCACCTAATAAATGTTTGAAATCTGAATGCCTGAATTGTACTCTGCCCTAGCCTTCTATCATAGACAGCCTTGGACACCACCCTGGATTGATAATATCTTTGAGATTTAATGATGTGCTTAACGACAATGCATCATTTTGGAACCGTTTTCGGGGACACAATGTTGTTAGAGGGTAAAATTAGCCCAATAATTGTTAATTATACTAAATTATGAACTTCAGAGTAAAATCTAGATAAATTATTGGTATTAGTAATAGTTTTTTGTAAATTGCATTTCAACCCATTTAGAAAACAAGCAACCATAGGGAGGTGATCTTCACACCTAGGGGTTAAATTGCTTATGTTTGAAATTCTTGATAAAAATTAAAATAATTCATCATCCTCATTATCAAGAAACATAAGATCTCTTAGAGGAGCCATCTTCTAGTACTATCATTTTTATATCCATATCATCAGGGTAGTATAAACAAATTTGTACTAGGTATTGAGAAGACATCATGGAAGATATACAAGACTATCCCTTGAACAAAACAATCATATCAGCTACTTGTAGCATTTGTTCACAAGGACATATCACTGATAAATGCCATTTACTTCCACAAATTAGAGATGCAAAATTTGTTGCTTGGTCTAAATTCTTCTCAAGGGAGATCCCAACAACAAATAGAGCAAGTAAAACCACTACCTCCAACCCAACCTGTAGTCAATCTGAATAATACATGACAAGTAACACCTATCTATGTAAGTTGAATCTATTAAAAAAAAAAAACACAAAACTTTTGCACAATCAAAATAGGAGTTTACAACTTAACGGTGATCCTAGAGTTTTCCATTATTACTTAAATATTGTTAGGATTTTATCGCGCTAAACCGCAACCTAGAAATTCTTAGCCTACATAGACAAAAGTTGATCTCATTAGAGGTGATCCTACATGACAAGTAGTTGATCTGCTAAAGTTGTACACTTCTTGTCTTATTGTGCAAACCAAAAATACATCTTTTTCAACCCCCAACCTGTGATCAGTCTGAATAATACAGGATAGGCAACCCTTGTCTATGTAGCTAAATCTGATAAAAAAAATTGCAGGAAATGTTATTGACCGCAGCAACATTCAACTATGCTCAAACAAGAACTTAACTGAGCTTGAAGAGACAAAAATCAATGGAGATACACAAAAAACATTTAGTCCAAACACATAGAAATTAGCCTTGGATAAATTAGAAAAACTAGAAAAGTTGCACATAGAAAATTTACTTCCATTGAACTCCTTAGTAAGGAATTACAAAGGGGTAAATTTTGTCGTCCTAGGAATGAAACAAATTGAAGTGCAGCCAAGAAAATTCTTGAACATTATTATTTGGCTGACTTATAAACAAAAAGTAAAATTGTTGCTATTTTGAAAAAATATTTCAATCCATTTACATGGAATTACAAGGGTATATCAAGATTTTATCTTGATATAAGCACTTAACATCTTTTAGGAATTGGTATTTGATTATTTCAAGTATAGATTGACAAGATTTTGCAGACTAGGAGGCATGGACAACACTTGATTGAAGAAGTTTTCAGATATGGAGTAGTGCTTCTTTCTCCCATTGGTAATTCATGGAGGATTTTAGTGGAGAATGGACATTGCCTTCGGGTATACCATGCACCACTAACTAAGGAAGAGTTCTTGCAGGAGATTCCATTGGATGTACACATAATGGAAGAGAATTTCTCTTCAATATTAGATTCAAAGTAATGATAAAAAGTTTGACAAAAAAAAATATAAGAAAAGCAAAAATACGAATAGTTTTGTTTGTGAACTTCCTTCTTGGGTACAAGCAAGATAAGAAAAATTGAAAAAAAAAAAGAACAAAATTGCAGCAAAGGCATGTCCCACAAAATGGGGATACATGAGGACAAGCATCAATTTCAGCAAGGAAGAGGAACAATGGAGCCAATACTTTATTTCCAGTGATAAGGAGGCAATTATGATATAAGAATATTCTTACTGCTCATCTTGAAAGGAAGGTTGCATCAATGTTGCAGGTTTCAACAGAAAGAGATGGTGTTTTCATACAACAATTGACATGTTTTTGCAGAATAAGAATTGGTCTTATCCAAATAAGAGTGAGATGAAAAAAAAAAACAGAAGTTGGTTGAAAACCAGAAATGGCAACCTCTTCTGATGAAAAAATGAAAAAAAAAAAATGAATAATTCAGTAGTGGAAACCTTCTTGGAGGCGCTACTGAGTTGGCTTGCATGAAAACTAATTTTTCAGTATGCATTACCTTGTTGATCTACCCACCATTGTTCCACCATTGTACAAATCTCACACTGCACATGTGTTATATTTATGTTTTCAGATAGCCTACTAACTATCATCAAAAGCAACTTGTAAGGTGCACGACCAATTTTTAGGACAGTAAGGTATGTGTTTCTTGAATTTAATTCATAGTAAATATTTAGCATTTAGTGTATGATAATCGGTATTTGGCATAAACTATTCATACAATATTGGCAAGTTGAAAATGGAACATGTTCAAGATGTCAAGA
The DNA here is from genome assembly GCA_028583015.1 of Wollemia nobilis. Classification (NCBI taxonomy): domain Eukaryota; kingdom Viridiplantae; phylum Streptophyta; class Pinopsida; order Araucariales; family Araucariaceae; genus Wollemia; species Wollemia nobilis. The sequence continues at coordinate 5,551,595 of JAQPPZ010017228.1, forward strand.
AACACCCCCTTATGACCTTAATTGCATGGAAATTCCAAAACTGTGCAAAAACCTTATTTTGGGACAAACATGGCAACAATTCTATTTCAATTTGTAGGGCAAGTTTTAGAAGGAGAACTGCAAGTTTATATCTCACAATTGTCTGATAAATTGAAGGAAGATAATCAACAAAATGCACCTGAAGGTTCTATTTTAGTACTACTTGAATAAAACAGTAACATACAAAACAAATAATAGCATCTAAACAAAAGGATGAAGAAGGAATTTTTTATGTTATAGAAGGCTTATACACTCTAGATATAGGCCCACAATAGAATCTGTAGCTAAATTTTGCATAGGAGGTTATTTCTACATTTTCTGATGCATCTTCGGAATGAACAGTCATATCTTCGGAATGAACAGGCATATCTTCGGAATGAGCAGGATATCTTCGGAATGAGCAAAAACTATACCATAATTGCTAAAAATGCTATAGAATAGCAAAAAGAGTAGGTCACATCAAATATTAAGGTTCCTAAAATCTTTAAATCATCTTACTACAAGTAGTACATCCCTCCAAAAAGATTCAAATTCAAATTTTATGTCAATTTTTCTTCAAAAGTGCAAAAATAACAAAATAGACATGGAGTAAACAAAAGGATGGAGAAGGAATTTTTTTGATATTATGGAATTCTTACACCCTAGAATATGGTTCCACAACATAATTTGTAGCAAACATTTGAAAAATATGTCATTTCTGCATTTTCTGATGCATCTTCGGAATGAGCAGGATATCTTCGAAATAAGCAAAAATTGTACCAAAATTACTGAAAATGCTATAAAATAAGGGTACATAAAATATTGAGGTTCCTAAGGCTATACTACATATAATTACATCCCTCAAATATTTAAAAATCAAAATTTTATCAATTTTGTTCAAAAGGTGCAAACAACAAGAATAGGCATTCAAGTTGAAATATTATTAACAACAAAAAATTCCACCAGTAGTAGTGCATCTGCCAAATATCATTCCACAATAAGGCTATTGTAAGATGAGTCACATGATATCAAACCTTTAATGGGTACCTTGCAGCACTAAAACTTGAAAGACAGAAAAAGAGTCATACATGTGCTTAATTGCAAAATACTTGATATAGTGCAGCAAGGAGGAATTTCTCAGTTAGCAGGTAGCAAAAGATATTGTTCACAAGAATAAAACCTACATATTACTATGGCCTACTAAGATGCATGAGAGCATGCATCAGTTCAAGTTTTGGGGGGATGATGAGGCCCAAAAATGCCTCATTATTGCACAATGTTTGACTACCATATGATAAGTTAATTGCCAAATAGTTTACTAAAATATAATATTTGTTAAGTGTTTATATGATTTTATATTAGAAAAACTATATCTCTGTTTTTGACTATTTTCAGCATTTTATGACTGAGTTTGTTTGATTAAGTAGCAAGTAAAAACATGCATTTCAATTAACCAAATGTGGTATGCTGATATCCATTAACTTCTCAATAGTTTTTGAATTTTTTCTTGCCCTTCAACTTGTTTCAAATCCACATTGAAGCCAAAATTTTAGGACTGTCATAAATCTGAAAATTTGAAAAAAAATAGCCATATAAAAATCAGCAAGCTATCACTTTATAGGAACACCTTGAAGTTGTCAAGAAAAGCATGAGGATATGGATGGAATGAGTTTATAAGTACTACAAAAAGACATCTGACCTATTTAGAAGCATTCCCACATGGTGTAAATAGGCAGCAACAGGGTATAATAGAGCAGGGACAATTGTGCAGCACTGTTGCACTATTTCAGCATGGTTACTTGGTGAATGAAGTGTATAAATTCAGTAGCAACTTGATGTACTCCTTCATGTTGATATTTGAATAATTTTTCCATGTTCTAATTTGTTTGAATTTGCAAGAAATTTCAATATTTTACAACTGTACAAAAGAGTTGGAAAATGCAGTAATTTACCATGTAAATTCCAGCAAACTATCAATGAATGGCAAGGCATGAAATTCACACATGGAGAGAGATGAAAGCTATTGCAATATGATCCTGAGAGCTAACCCATATGAGAAATGTAGATGAAATCATTTGAAGAGCACACAGTTGTTCATTCTGAAGATCTTCAGAATGAGTAGACATCTTCGAAATGAGAAATATAGTCTTTTCGAAATGAGCAGACATCTTCGAAATGAGAAATACAGTCTCTTTGAAATGAGCCACTTATCTTCGAAATGAGAACAAAAAGTGCTTTTTGACTTGTTGACTGATTTTTGATGATAAAAAAGGGGAAAGAAGGTTGAAAAGGTTAAAGAAAAATATCTCCCATCTAACTTTGTTGTCCTTACCGTCCAAAGCCACCATTCATTGAAAAGATCAATTTTGATGTTCTTCTGGGATAAACTCAAAAATAATTGTAGCATAATATAAATTTGTTTTTAAGATAGAAATGGCATATTCTGAAGTGGAGAAAGATGTGTGAGATATTTCTAGACTCCTACCATGTACTCCCACCACTGAAGATGGTTTCTAAGGGCCAATGACTACTACTGCAACACAAACTATCCAGATTTGCATTTATTTCAGATCCAGAATTATTGATAAATCATTATAAAGTAGCACATAGGCTGATTTGAGCATATGATATGTTGTAAATATTTATATAAATAATATAGCTCCCTCCTTGGTTGAGCCAGTCAGGAATCAAAATAGATGAGAGTTTTCAATTGTAGCAATTAGGACTATACAGTAATTTTCTATAACTGTTTTCAGCATGTTTTGTCATCAATAAAAGTGCAGTTATTTTAACATTTTCTATTCTGAGTGTTAATTAGTTAAGGAGTATTTTTCACCTCCTTCTAGATCAGGAAGTATGGGCCCACTTTTAGATCTAGAAGGAGGATTTTTATGGCAGGTTTTAATCTATAATTTTGTTGCAGCACAATTAACAGATTACTTGTCAAGTTTACTTTTTTTATTTTAAGTTTGTATAATGTTATTTATGTTTTCTATTATGTTTGTGTACAGCATTTGTGTGTGTGTCAGCTGACAAATTATATTAAGCATTTTTCCTTTGCTTTCAATGTTTTCCCTGCTTTTCTATTTTAGCAACTTTCCATTTTCAGCATATTTCATTTTGTTGTCAATTCCTAGAGCAGAAGCTTGACGACCTTTTGTGGCAGGATATTGACAGGTGTTTTAGTATAAGTTTCATTTAAGAGCATCATTTCAATTATGCAAGAGTAACTAGGTTTCAATTCTGCAAATGTAACTTACGATTTCATTTTAGCAAAATTTAAATTCAACAATTTAAATTATGTTATTTTAATTCTGCAAAAGTAGATTAGACTTTCAATTTAGCAATCCTAATTCCTACAATTGTAGTTAGATTTCAATTCTTGCAACTTAGAATTAGTTTTTAGTTCTTGCAAGTTTCTATTCTGCAAATTAGGTTTAGTGTGACACCAAAAGGCTAAACCAAATCTATCTCACCTAATAAATGCTTGAAATTTGAATGCCTGAATTGTCCTTTACCCTAGCCTTCTATCATAGATAGCCTTGCACACCACCCCGGATTGATAAGATCTTTGAGATTTAATGATGTGCTTAACGACAACGCATCATTTTGGCATCATTATCAGGGACACGGTGTTGTTAGTGGGTAAAAGTAGCCCAATAATTATTAATTATACTAAATTATGAACTTGTTGGTCACGAATCTGCCACAGGAAAGGATTTTTACAATTGCGCCCTAGACCCGGCCAACATTGAAAGGCTGGAAGCAAGAAATGGCTCCCAGACCAATCTCCAGAGTGGGATGGTTCCCTTCACTACTCTAAAAATGGGTTTAAGATAGGGTTTTTGGAAAGAGATTTAAAAGGTTGCGAGAAAGAAATGGGAAATATGGCCACGAGCCGAAGTGATGGGATCAGAAAAACAACAGCAGGAAACTAAAAACGCAACAACAACAAGTAACATAAGAAATCAGCTTCATCCTCGCACAATCACATGCCGCAAATCCCTCCAAACCCACATTCCAGGAATTGTACCCTGACCGTAGTATTTAAATCCAGTATGCAGAATTTAAATGTAATAGCAATGCAGGAGTACGAATGCTATTAGAAATGCAGAAAACAGAAAGCAAATTCATCCATGCGACGCTTGAAAAATTAGAAGTCGATCCTTTTATTCCCTGCAGATACAATTCCGGTTTCTAGCGACAAGTTTTTCCAACCTTTGCAAATGAAAATTACATTGGTTTTTATAGAGGTCCGTCCTCTTTGCAGCATTAAAAACGTAAAACCAACTTCCTCGTGATCTACAATAATATCTTGAAAATCAGGAACACGACCCCTTAATAGCGGCCTCGAGGAAATAAAAATTAAATACCATGAAACGTTCGCGGCCCTTCATTAAATTCGTTTTTTCAAACATGTGCATGAAGCCGTTAAAATAATCCACGAACCAATACTTTGAACCAATAAATCTTTTAATTTTGGTGGCCTGGGCGCTTCTTCGACCTTAACCGCATCGGAAATCCGCAAAATATTTAATTCGGGTTATCATTAAATCCTCGAAAATCGAAAAAACCCTTTCGGCCGTTCATATTGCACTTGGCGGGAAAACTGCGCAGGTCGCGAAAATGCGACGGGTCGCGAAATCGCGACGGGTCGCGAAATCGCGACGTCTTATCATTCAGTACGCTTTGACCACCGTTGACCCGCGAAAATGGAACATGTAGCGATTTCGCTACATGTTTCCGCCGTTGGCTCCTCCCTGCGCTCTGCCCCGCGAAATCGGAACATGTCGCGATTTCGCTACATGTTTCCATCGCCGTACCAATCGCCATTTTTGGTCGCGATTCGCTGACATGTCGGCGACGCGTCGCAAGTTTGCACTTTTTGCCTTCGACGCTCACCGGGTCGCGATTCGCTGACATGTCAGCGAATCGCTGCATGTTTTCAACTTAGTGCTTTTTCTGCCCGCCGACCCGCGATTTCGGAACACGTCGCGATATCGCGACGGTTCCGCCAACCTGCCTGCGTTGACTGCGTTGACCGCGATTCTGCGACATGTCAGCGCATCGCTGCAGTTTTCAGACTTAGTCATTTTTTGCTCAATTTTTCTCCTTTTTTCGCCCAAGCTGCATCAATCAAAGGTCAGATCCCCAACAATACATCAATGCATTCATCAATGAGAATCAATGTGGCAAAAATGCCAACATTCTTGGCGGCTCGCGGGGTATACGACTCGTCGTATGCAAGAATCCAAGCCTTAGTCCATTGGGCACGAGTCATATTGGAGCCGTAAACAAGGCTGCACGCAAAACATGTCAGGGGACTGCTGCAATCATCTTCTGCTGAAAAAGCTGAAACTGAAAGAACCTGCATATGACTGGTTATGAAATGCGACAAATGGAATGCGATAGTGGAGTGAGCTCCTGCGATTGCGCAAGCGGTGAATGCAATGGAGTGATGACAATAATGAAATGATAGATTGACAAAGCAATGTGGTAGACACAATAGCAGAATGTTGTTGTACTACCATCTACAATGGATGGAATGAAAGTGAATGAACGGATGGAATGGAAATGGAAATATGAATCTTGTGGAATGAGAATGAACTGAACTGTAAATAAATGCGTAAAATGACAGAACTTAGAAGAAAGCGATAAGAAGGAACGGGGAAAAACAGAAAAGGGAAAAGAAACAACAGTTGTGGCTCATTTTGTTTTAATGCAGAAGAAACAGAAGGAAGAAGATGAAGAAAGGAAAGAGAGGAAATGGGGAAGGGAAAAGAAGAAAGTGCTAGAAAGCCACCAAACTGTTGGGAGGAGAAAAACAAAGGAAAAAAAACAAGCATCTACGGCTCGCAGGCAACAAGAACCGAGATGAACAAATAAAAACAATACCACTCTTTTTTTTTTTTCTCTTCTTTTTCTATTTTTTTTGTGTTTTTTCAAAATACTATATACAATAAGTCACGACATGATTGGCATGTCGTCACCAGACACCCAATCTCAGAATGTTATCCGGTAAATCTGCAATGTCCTGACCAGATCTGATCATACTTAAGTCGGTCCTTGAAATTGGGCTGGCTCCTTCCTGAAGTTCTCCATGGTGCTGATACTGGCAAGTTATCATACATGCCAAGACCTACACAACTGACAAATAATGCGGAAAAGAAACCCCACCATCTTGAAAAGTTCTCTGACTGTGGACTGAAAACAGGTTCCTCCAACTCCTGGATCCGATCACAGGAATTGTCCGACAACGAGTTCCTTCTTCGGGATCTCTTCGGACTCTACTGTTGATCGACATATTTAACGAGTTCGACTAAATGCTTGCATGTCATGCACGACTATGCCTTCTTGGTGCTCGAGTTCTTCTTCTTTGCTTATATCCTCTGGATCCATCTCCTTATGAAAGCGCAAGCAACCATATTGTTCATTGCCAATCCTTGGCTTTGGATGAGATCTGTCCCTTGAGCTCCACACAACGACATCTCAGGTTTCTGTACAGTATAAGGGAGCTGGCATGAATGTGCAGGGTAAACAGGAGCAGCAACCATCGGAGAAGGTAATGGAGTTTCCCCCCACGGTAACTTTCCTGATAAGTGCAACATATGTTCTGCTCGCACTGCTTCCTCAAAGATTTGTGGGAAGCGTTGTTCACCTGACTGCAGCAAAAAGAGACCTATGTCAGAATTAAAAGCGCGAACATAAAAGAGGTGGGCCTGGGTGGGTGATGGACGGATCTTCTCTGGAATTCTCTGCCAGCTTCTCAAGAATCGGACATTGAAGTCCGTGATGCTCTCTTGAGGTGCTCTCTTGATGTACATGAAAAATTGGTAGAGATCCAAAGAACTATAGAAAGGATCTTCATCAAATCTTTTGATCAGTGCTCCCGCGAGATCATCCCATGAGCTGATGCTTTGACGTTTGAGCGATCTGTACCATTGCAACGCTCTTCCTTCCAAAGACTGAACCAGAAGTCGGATCATGACATCTTCGTGTTCTATGACATGGATCATGGACGGAATAGCAATATCTTCAACATGTGTCGAGCCATGCCTTCGGTACCATCATATTTTGCCGGGTTCTTCAGGGCACCTTCGGGAATTTCATGCCGAACTTGCGAGATTCAGAGGGCCAGGATCATCCCATATAGAAAAAACCCTCGCCTTTGTGGCAGTGGTCTGCGGAATCACGGCCATCGCCATTAAGTCAGAGTCGCCAGATGAACATTCTTTGAATTTTTTTTTTTTTTTTTTTAAACAAAAACAGGCGTCCACGAACAGATCTTCAACTCAGCAAAGTCGCCAGATGAACTTACAAATCTCCAGTTGTGAGGCCAAGACGACTCATCAAATCTTGAGACCTCCGGGTGTTAAAACGTGCCAAAGCTGTTGGCACCGGTGGGGTTATCACTTTGGAAAATTATGCGTATCCCACCGATTATGAATTCTTGGAGACGAAACGATCTGTCCCACCAGTCGTGCCAAAAGCTGTTGGTCACGAATACGCCACGGGAAAGGATTTTTACAATTGCGCCCTAGACCCGGCCAACATTGAAAGGTGGAAGCAAGAAATGGCTCCCGGACCAATCTCCGAGTGGGGCTGGTTCCCTTCACTACTCTAAAAATGGGTTTAAGATAGGGTTCTTTGGAAAGAGATTTAAAAGGTTGCGAGAAAGAAATGGGAAATATGGCCACGAGCCGAAGTGATGGGATCGGAAAAACAACGACGAGGAAACTAAAAACGCAACAACGACAAGTAACATAAGAAATCAGCTTCATCCTCGCACAATCACATGCCGCAAATCCCTCCAAACCCACATTCCGGGAATTGTACCACTGACCGTAGTATTTAAATCCAGGTATGCAGAATTTAAATGTAATAGCAATGCGGGAGTACGAATGCTATTAGAAATGCAGAAAACGAGAAAGCAAATTCATCCATGCGACGCTTGAAAAATTAGAAGTCGATCCTTTTATTCTCGCGAGATACAATTCCAGTTTCTAGCGGCAAGTTTTTCCAACCTTTGCAAATGAAAATTACATTGGTTTTTATAGAGGTCCGTCCTCTTTGCGGCATTAAAAACGTAAAACCAACTTCCTCGTGATCTACAATAATATCTTGAAAATCAGGAACACGACCCCTTAATAGCGGCCTCGAGGAAATAAAAATTAAATGCCATGAAACGTTCGCGGCCCTTCATTAAATTCGTTTTTTCAAACATGTGCATGAAGCCGTTAAAATAATCCACGAACCAATACTTTGAACCAATAAATCCTTTAATTTTGGTGACCTGGGCGCTTCTTCGACTTTAACCGCATCGGAAATCCGCAAAATATTTAATTCGGGTTATCATTAAATCCTCGAAAATCGAAAAAACCCTTTCGGCCGTTCATATTGCACTTGGCGGGAAAACTGCGCAGGTCGCGAAATCGCGACGGGTCGCGAAATCGCGACGTCTTATCATTCAGGACGCTTTGACCACCGTTGACCCGCGAAAATGGAACATGTAGCGATTTCGCTACATGTTTCCGCCGTTGGCTCCTCCCTGCGCTCTGCCCCGCGAAATCGGAACATGTCGCGATTTCGCTACATGTTTCCATCGCCGTACCAATCGCCATTTTTTGTCGCGATTCGCTGACATGTCAGCGACGCGCTGCAAGTTTGCACTTTTTGCCTTCGACGCTCACCGGGTCGCGATTCGCTGACATGTCAGCGAATCGCTGCATGTTTTCAACTTAGTGCTTTTTTTGCCCGCCGACCCGCGATTTCGGAACACGTCGCGATATCGCGACGGTTCCGCCAACCTGCCTGCGTTGACTGCGTTGACCGCGATTCTGCGACATGTCAGCGCATCGCTGCAGTTTTCAGACTTAGTCATCTTTTTTGCTCAATTTTTCTCCTTTTTTCGCCCAAGCTGCATCAATCAAAGGTCAGATCCCCAACAATACATCAATGCATTCATCAATGAGAATCAATGTGGCAAAAATGCCAACAGAACTTCAGAGTAAAATCTGGATAAATGATTGGTATTAGTAACAGTTTTTGGTAAATTGCATTTCAGCCCATTTAGAAAACAAGCAACCACAAGGAGGTGATCTTCACACCTAGGGGTTAAATTACTTATGTTTGAAATTCTTGATAAAAATTGAAAGAATTCATCATCCTCATTATCAAGAAACATAATATCTCTTAGAGGAGCCATCTGCTAGTACTGTCATTTTTATATCCATATCATAAAGGTAGTATAAACAAATTTGTACTAGATATTGAGAAGACATCATGGAAGATATACAAGACTATCCCTTGAAAAAAACAATCATATTAGCTACTTGTAGCATTTGTTCACAAAGACATGTCACTAATAAATGCCATTTACTTCCACAACTCAGAGATGCAAAATTTGTTGCCTGGTCTAAATTCTTCTCAAGGGAGATCCCAACAACAACAAATAGAGCAAGTAAAACCACTACCTCCAGCCCAACCTGTGGTCAATCTAAATAATACAGGACAAGTAACCCCTGTCTATGTAAGTTGAATCTATTAAAAAAAAAATCATAATACTTTTGCATAATCAAAATAGGAGTTTACAACTTAACGGTGATCCTAGAGTTTTCCATTATTACTTAAATATTGTTAGGATTTTATCGCGCTAAACCGCAACCTAGCAATTCTTAGCCTACACAGACAATAGTTGATCTCATTAGAGGTGATCCTACATGACAAGTAGTTGATCTGCTAAAGTTGTACACTTCTTGTCTTATTGTACAAACCAAAAATATGTCTTTTTTAGCCCAACTTGTGATCAGTCTTAATAATACAAGATAGGCAACCCCTGTCTATGTAGCTAAATCTGGTAAAAAAAAAATTGCAGGAAATGTTATTGACAGCAGCAACATCCAACTATGCTCAAACAAGAACTTAACTGAGCTTGAAGAGACAAAAATCAATGGAGATACACAGAAAACCTTTAGTCCAAACACACAAAAATTAGCCTTGGATAAAGGAGAAAAACTAGAAAAACTGCACATAGAAAATTTACTTCCATTAAACTCCTTAGTAAGAAATTACAAAGGGATAAATTTTGTCCTCCTATGAATGAAACAAATTGAAGTGCAGCCAAGAAAATTCTTGAACATTATTAGATGGCTGACTTATAAACAAAAATCAAAATTGTTGCTATTTTGAAACAATATTTCAATCCATTTACATGGAATTACAAGGGTATATCAATAATTTATCATGATATAAGCACTTAACATCTTTTAGGAATTGGTATTTAATTATTTCAAGTATAGATTGACAAGATTTTGCAGACTAGGAGGCATAGACAACACTTGATTGAAGAAGTTTTCAGATATGGAGCAGTGCTTCTTTCTCCCATTGGTAATTCATGGAGGATGTTAGTGGTGAATGGACGTTGCCTTCGGGTATACCATGCACCACTAACTAAGGAAGAGTTCTTGCAGGAGATTCCATTGGATGTACACATAATGGAAGAGAATTTATCTTCAATATCAGATTCAAAGTGATGATAAAAATATTGACAAAAAAAAATACAAGAAAAGCAAAAATAAGAATAGTCTTGTTTGTGAACTTCCTTCTTGGGTACAAGCAAGATAAGAAAAATTGAAAAAAAAAAAAAAATAACAAAATTGCAGCAAATGCATGTCCCACAAAATGGGGATACATGGGGACAAGCATCAATTTCAGCAAGGAAGAGGAACAATGGAGCCAATACTTTATTTCCAGTGATAAGGAGGCAATTATGATGTAAGAATATTCTTACTGCTCATCTAGAAAGGAAGGTTGCATCAATGTTGCAGGTTTCAACAGAAAGAGATGGTGTTTTCATACAAAAATTGACATGTTTTTGCAGAATAAGGATTGGTCTTATCCAAATAAGAGTGAGATGAAAAAAAAATGAATAACTCAGTTGTGAAAACCTTCTTGGAGGCGCTACTGAGTTGGCTTGCATGAAAACTAATTTTTTGACATGCATTGCCTTGTTGATCTACCCACCATTGTTCCACCATTGTACAAATCTCACACTACACATGTGTTATATTTATGTTTTCAGATAGCCTACTAACAATCATCAAAAGCAGCTTGTAAGGTGCGTGACCAATTTTCAGGACAGTAAGGTATGTGTTTCTTGAATTTAATTCATAGTAAATATTTAGCATTTAGTGTATGATAATCGGTATTTGGCATAAAATATTCATACAATATTGGCAAGTTGAAAATGGAACATGTTCAAGATGTCAAGAAACACCCCCTTATGCCCTTAAATGCATGGAAATTCCAAAACTATGCAAAAACCTGATTTTGGGACAGACATGGCAACAATTCTATTTCAATTTGTAGGGCAAGTTTCGGAAGGAGAACTGCAAGTTTATATCTCACAATTGTCCGATAAATTGAAGGAGGATAATCAACAAAATGCACCTGAAGGTTCTATTTTAGTACTACTGGAATAAAACAGTAACATACAAAACAAAGAATAGCATCTAAAAAAAGGATGAAGAAGGGATTTTTGATGTTATGGAAGGCTTATACACTCTAGATATGGGCCCACAATAGAATATATAGCTAACTTTTGCATAGGAGGTCATTTCTACATTTTCTGATGCATCTTCGGAATGAACAGTCATATCTTCGAAATGAACAGGCATATCTTTGGAATGAGCAGGATATCTTCGGAATGAGCAAAAACTATACCATAATTGCTAAAAATGCTATAGAATAGCAAAAATGGTGGGTCACATCAAATATTAAGGTTCCTGAAAGCTTAAAATCATCTCACTACAAGTAGTACATCCCTCCAAAAAGATTAAAATTCAAATTCAAATTTTATGTCAATTTTGCTTCAAAAGTGCAAAAATAACAAAATAGACATGGAGTAAACAAAAGGATGGAGAAGGAATGTTTTTGATATTATGGAATGCTGACACCCTAGAATATGGTTCCACGAAATAATTTGTAGCAAAACTTTGAAAAATATGTTATTTTTGTATTTTCTAATGCATCTTCGGAATGAGTAGGATATCTTCGAAATAAGCAAAAATTGTACTACAATTGCTGAAAATACTGCAGAATAGAAAAAAAGTAGGATACATAAAATATTGAGGTTCCTAAGGCTATTCTACATGTAATTACATCCCTCAAATATTTAAAAATCAAAATTTTATCAATTTTGTTCAAAAGGTGCAAACAACAAGAATAGGCATTCAAGCTGAAATATTGTTAAGAACAGAAAATTCCACCAATAGCGAGTGCATCCGCCAAATATGGTTCCACAATAAGGCTATTGTAAGATGAGTCACATGATATCAAGCCTTTAAGAGGTACCTTGCAGCACTAAAACTTGAAATACAGAAAAAGAGTCATACATGTGCTTAATTGCAAAATACTTGATATAGTGCAGCAAGGAGGAATTTCTAAGTTAGCAGGTAGCAAAGGATATTGTTCACAAGAATAAAACCTACATATTCCTATGACCTACTAAGATGCATGAGGGCATTCATCAGTTCAAGTTGGGGGGGGGGATGATGAGGCCCAAAAATGCCTCATTATTGCACAATGTTTGACTACCATATGATAAGTTAATTGCCAAATAGTTGACTAAAATATACTATTTGTTAAGTTTTTGCATGATTTTAGGTTAGGAATAATATATCTCTATTTTTGACTATTTTCAGCATTTTATGACTAATTTTGTTTGATTAAGTAGCAAGTAAAAACATACATTTCATTTAACCAAATGTGGTATGCTGATATCCATTAACTTCTCAATGCTTTTTGAATGTTTTCCTGCACTTCAACTTGTTTCAAATCTACATTGAAGCCAAAATTTTAGGACTGTCATAAATCTAAAAATCTGAAAAAAAAATAGCCATATAAAAATCAGGAAGCTATCACTTTATAGGAACACCTTGAAGTTTTCAAGCAAAGCATGAGGATATAGATGGAATGAGTTTAGAAGGACTACAAAAGACATCTGACCTATTTAGAAGCATTCCCACATGGTCTAAATAAGTAGCAACAGGTATAATAGAGCATGGACAATTGTGTAGCATTGTTGCACTATTTCAGCATGGTTACTTGGTGAATGAAGTGTATAAATTCAGTAGCAACTTGATGTACTCCTTCATGTTAATATTTGAATAATTTTTCCATGTTCTAATTTGTTTGAATTTGTAAGAAATGCCAATATTTTACAACTGTGCAGCAGAATTGGAAAATGTGGCAATTTACCATGTTAATTCTAGCAAGCTACCAATGAATGACAAGGCATGGAATTCACACATGAAGAGATATGAAGGCTATTGCAATATGATCCTGAGAGCTAACCCACCTGAGAAATGCAGATGAAATCACTTTAAGAGCACATAGTTGTTCATTTCAAAGATCTTTGAAATGAGTAGACATCTTTGGAATGAGAAATACAGTCTCTTCGAAATGAGCGGACATCTTCGGAATGAGAAATATAGTCTCTTCAAAATGAGCCACTTATCTTTGGAATGAGAACAAAAAGTTCTTTTTGACTTGTTGACTGATTTTTGATGATGGAAAAATGGAAAGAAGGTTGAAAAGGTTAAAGAAAAATATCTCCCATTTGACTTTGTCGTCCTTGTCGTCCAAAGCCACCATTCATGGAAAAGATCAATTTTGATCCTCTTCTAGGATAAACCCAAAAATAACTATAGCATAATATGAAGTTGTTTGCAAGATAGAAATGGCATATTCTGTGGTGGAGAAATATGTGTGAGATATTTCTAGACTCCTCCCATGTACTCCCACCACTGAAGATGTTTTCTAATGGCCAATGACTACTACTGCAACACAAACTGTCTAGATTTGCATTTATTTCAGATCCAGAATTATTGGCAAATCACTGTAAAGTAGCACATAGGCTGATTTGAGCATGAGATATGTTGTAAATATTTATATAAATAATACAGCTCCCTCTTTGGTTGAGCCAGTTAGGAATCATAATAGAGGAGAGTTTTCAATTGCAGCAATTAGGACTGTATAGTAATTTTTTATAACAGTTTTTAGCATGTTTTGTCATCAATAAAAGTGCAGTTATTTTATCATTTTCTATTCTGAATGTTAATTAGTTAATGAGTGCTTTTCACCTCCTTCTAGATCAGGAAGTATGGGCCCACTTTCAGATATAGAAGGAGGATTTTTATGGCAGGTTTTAATCTGTAATTTTGTTACAGCACAATTAACAGATTACTTGTCAAGTTTACTTTTCTTATTTTAAGTTTGTATAATGTTCTTTATGTTTTCTATTATGTTTGAGTATATCATTTGTGTGTGTGTCAGCTGACAAATTATATTAAGCATTTTTCCTTTGCTTTCCATGTTTTCCCTGCTTTTTTGTTTTAGTAACTTTCCATTTTCAGCATATTTCATTTTGCTATCAATTTTTGTAACAGAAGCTTGATGACCTTTTGTGGCAGGATATTGACAGGTGTTTTAGCATAAGTTTCATTTACAAGCATCATTTCAATTATGCAAGAGTAACTAGGTTTCAATTTTGCAAATGTAACTTAGGATTTCATTTTAGCAACATTTAAATTCACCAATTTAAATTCTGTTATTTTAATTCTGCAAAAGTATATTAGACTTTCTATTTAGCAATCCTAATTCCTGCAATTGTAGTTAGATTTCAATTCTTGCAACTTAGAATTATTTTTTAGTTCCTGCAAGTTTCTATTCTACAGATTAGGTTTAGTGTGACACCAAAAGGCTAAACCAAATCTGTTTCACCTAATAAATGCTTGAAATCTAAATGCCTGAATTGTACTCTGTCTTAGCCTTCTATCGTAGACAGCCTTGGACACCACCCCAGATTGATAAGATCTTTGAGATTTAATGATGTGCTTAACAACAACGCATCAGTAGATCCATATCCTATTTTATTGATTATAAGCACCTGTATGAACTAGTTTGTGCAAAACCTTCCTAGTTTCCATTGATTAAATCGAAGTCGTTGGTAAATGGTAAAATGTCTATCTTTAGTTGAGAAGGAGGACCTAAGGGAGAAAGTAAAACTTTCTAGATTCATTTCACTTTCTATTGATGAGGTGACAGTTGTGGACAACACATCTTGGATTTGCATGCATATGTACACATTTCAAAATCATGTAAGATAGCCTAGTTTGCTAGGATTACATAAGATGGTGAAAAGTTCAAATGCATAAAATATCTATAATGTTGTTTTGACCAATTTAATGGAAATTGTGAGAATGAATGATATAGACATAGCTACAAAGTTAATTTGCATTAGAGCTAATGGTGTTGCTATCATGCAAGGGCATAATAATAGCCTATGCGTTCAACTCCAAACCTCATTTATCCCATATATGATACCTATTCATTGCATGGCTTTGTTAAAATATTATAATTTGCATTATGCCTTCATTTTGACACTTGTCTTATGTCTTACAATTAGAGTTATCCACTTTGATTTCTTTGTCTTCTACATGACACTTGGAGTGGATATTATGACACTTTTCAAATATCACTCATAGGCTTGATGCCTATATATTGTAACATATTTCATCAATACAATTTGTGCCTTTTCTTTAGTCCCAACATCTGGTATCAGAGCGATGAGATCCGCATGTGGGGATCATTAGGGTCTTGAGCTATGAGCTGAGGGAGTATGCTCTCCACTCATTGAGTGGATCAAAAACTAGAAAGCTCATCCCTCTTCTATTTTTGGTTTTATTATCCCCACCCATGGTTCAGTCTGTGAGAACTACTTCTAATAAGGCTTGATGTATTGTTGAAAAAATTTTGTGGAAAGTTTTTTTTGGTTCATTCGTAAGTTATCCATAGATCTGGTTGTGAATGTTCTAGTTGTGAATGTTCTGGTTGTGAATGCCAAACCTCTCTATTTAATGTTTTTTAATCCACTAGATATATATTATATTGAAGGAGGTAGTTGGGATCTTCCATCATGCTACAGTCAAACACATCATTATTCAAATGCATTTCAACCTCCTTCACATGGATTCTCTTGCTAAAAACGGAGGGTACTTATTGATTTTTTTTCTATTCCTAACCATCACCAGATGCATATTGGGCTATATAGTAGCAACTCATATGTGAGCTCCAAAAACAATTGCATGTATGGCCCATGATGCGAGGAAGAAATCAAGATTACGCGAAATAACCAAGTTCGAAGTCTGATGCAGTTCATTTTTCCTGTGGTGTATAGTGAGTGTGATCTACTAGTGAGTGTGATCTACTATAATTGATTATTTTTTCTTGATGTTACCTAGTGGATATCTAGATCTCTAAATGCACTATGATGAAGGGACCTTGATGTCTTGTTGTCGTGTCCATTATGTGGAGCAAACCAGACTGATCATTCTGATTACCCCCATAGCAACCCCATTCGAAGGTTACTGACTATTCATTGGGAGTCTGTTTAGTGGACAATGTGAAGATAGGACTATTATTCTATGTGAATACTAAAACATTATAGATAGTGCACCCTTAGACAAAAATAGACGAATAAATCAGGAAAATCGATGAGTATTCAGCCCCAAATTTTTTAGGACTACAGAAGGAATACTATATCTCTATTTTTGACTATTTTCAACATTTTATGACTGATTTTGTTTGATTAAGTAGCACTATTTCAGCATGGTTACTTGGTGAATGAAGTGTATAAATTCAGTAGCAACTTGATGTACTCTTTCATGTTGATATTTGAATAATTTTTTCCATGTTCTAATTTGTTTTAATTTGCAAGAAATGTCAATATTTTACAACTGTGCAGCAGAATTGGAAAAGACGGTAATTTACCATGTAAATTCCAGCAAGCTACCAATGAATGGCAAGGCATGGAATTCACACATGAAGAGAGATGAAGGCTATTGCAATATGATCCTGAGAGCTAACCCACCTGAGAAATGCAGATGAAATCACTTGAAGAGCACACGATTGTTCATTTCGAAGATCTTCGATGAGTAGACATTTTCTGAATGAGAAATATAGTCTCTTCGAAATGAGCGGACATCTTTGGAATGAGAAATACAGTCTCTTCAAAATGAGCCACTTATCTTTGGAATGAGAACAGAAAGTTCTTTTTGACTTGTTGACTGATTTTTGATGATGGAAAAATGGAAAGAAGGTTGAAAAGGTTAAAGAAAAATATCTCCCATCTGACTTTGTCGTCCTTGCCGTCCAAATCCACCATTCATGGAAAAGATCAATTTTGATCCTCTTCTAGGATAAACCCAGAAATAAATATAGCATAATATGAAGTTGTTTGCAAGATAGAAATGGCATATTATGTAGTGGAGAAATATGTGTGAGATATTTCTAGACTCCTCCCATGTACTCCCACCACTGAAGATGTTTTCTAATGGCCAATGACTACTACTGCAACACAAACTGTCTAGATTTGCATTTATTTCAGATCCATAATTATTGGCAAATCACTGTAAAGTAGCACATAGGCTGATTTGAGCATGAGATATGTTGTAAATATTTATATAAATAATACATCTCCCTCTTTGGTTGAGATAGTTAGGAATAATAATAGAGGAGAGTTTTCAATTGCAGCAATTAGGACTGTACAGTAATTTTCTATAATAGTTTTCAACATGTTTTGTCATCAATAAAAGTGCAGTTATTTTATCATTTTCTATTTTGAGTGTTAATTAGTTAAGGAGTGCTTTTCACCTCCTTCTAGATTAGGAAGTATGGGCCCACTTTCAGATCTAGAAGAAATATTTTTATGGCAGGTTTTAATCTATAATTTTGCTACAGCAGAATTAACAGATTACTTGTCAAGTTTATTTTTCTTATTTTAAGTTTGTATAATGTTTTTTATGTTTTCTATTATGTTTATGTACAGCATTTGTGTGTGTGTCAGCTAAAAAATTATATTAAGCATTTTTCCTTTGTTTTCCATGTTTTCCCTGCTTTTTTGTTTTAGCAACTTTCCATTTTTAGCATATTTCATTTTGTTGTCAATTCCTATAGCAGAAGCTTGACGACCTTTTGTGGCAGGATATTGACAAGTGTTTTAGCATAAGTTTCATTTACAAGCATCATTTCAATTATGCAAGAGTAACTAAGTTTCAATTCTGCAAATGTAACTTAGGATTTCATTTTAGCAACATTTAAATTCACCAATTTAAATTCTATTATTTTAATTCTGCAAAAGTATATTAGACTTTCTATTTAGCAATCCTAATTCCTGTAATTGTAGTTAGATTTCAATTCTTGCAACTTAGAATTAGTTTTTAGTTCCTGCAAGTTTCTATTCTACAAATTAGGTTTAGTGTGACACCCAAAGGCTAAACCAAATCTGTTTCACCTAATAAATGCTTGAAATTTGAATGCCTGAATTGTACTCTGCCTTAGCCTTCTATCGTAGACAGCCTTGGACACCACCCCGGATTGATAAGATCTTTGAGATTTAATGATGTGCTTAATGACAACGCATCAGTAGATCTATATCCTATTTTATTGATTATAAGCACCTGTATGAACTAGTTTATGTGCAAAACCTTCCTAGTTTCCATTGATCAAATCGAAGTGGTTGGGAAATGGTAAAATGTCTATCTTTAGTTGAGAAGGAGGACCTAAGGGAAAAAGTAAAACTTTCTAGATTCATTTAACTTTCTATTGATGAGGTGACAGTTGTGGACAACACATCTTGGATTTGCATGCATGTGTACACATTTCAAAATCATGTAAGATAGCCTAGTTTTCTAGGATTACATAAGATGGTGGAAAGTTCAAATGCATAAAATATCTATAATGTTGTTTTGATCAATTTAATGGAAATTGTGAGAATGAATGATATAGACATAGCTACAAAGTTAATTTGCATTGGAGCTAATGGTGTTGCTATCATGCGAGGGCATAAGAACAGCCTATGCGTTTGACTCCAAACCTCATTTACCCCATATATGATACCTATTCATTGCATGGCTCTATTAAAATATTATAATTTGCATTATGCCTTCATTTTGACACTTGTCTTATGCCTTACAATTGGAGTTATCCACTTTGATTTCTTTGTCTCCTACATGACCCTTGGAGTGGATATTATGACACTTTTGAAATATCACTCATAGGCTTGATGCCTATATATTGTAACATATTTCATGAATACAATTTGTGCCTTTTATTTAGTCCCAACATCTGGTATCAGAGATGGGTAAGATGATGAAGACCCACTCACAGCATCTGAAGACCCTACATCAAAAGCACTATTTGAAAATAATTTTAATATAGCTTTTAAGTCTCATCAAGCTAGCTATAGGAATTCAATATAGAGAAACTGTAAGGGCTGCAACTACACCTAAACAAGCTTGGGATGCTCTAATAAGATTGTTTGATAGGCCTAGTCAAGACAATATTTTTTATCTAAAATAAAAATTGCACAATATTTGTATGAAAGGCTCACTTACTAATTACCTTATAGAAGTGAAGTCTATTAGGAATGATTTCTTAGCTGCTAGCAAAACTCTTGATAATAATGAATTTATTCCTATAATGTTACATGGCCTTTCTTCTAAATTTCACTCCTATGCTACCATGTTAGATATAAGTGGTAAAACAATGAATTCATCACTTGAGAAGATTGAAATTCTACTTAAAAAACATGAGCAAGCCCTAATCAAATATGAAGAGATTGAATCCACATCAGCAGCTTTTGCCACCAAGGCATCCTTACAATCTAGAAACAACAAGGGTCCACATTAGAAGCATCACAATAATAGAGGTAGACCAAATCAGCAATACCATCAGCATCCATATTAGTAGTACCCTTAGTAGAAAAATCAGCAGCCACTTCAGCAACAACTATAGCAGTATAATCAACAGCCATATAAGCAACCAATATGGCAAATAAGACCTCCCTAAGGGGGTCGTCCTAATAGAGGGCCTCAAAATTTTAGGTCTCAACACACCAAAAATCAACAAGGGTGTGATTATTGTGGTAAATAGAATCATAATGCAAATAATTGGTATCAAAGACAAAGAGATCAAATGGATCCACAAGATAATAATCTCAACAGATTGTATGCAACAAATCAAATTAATGTTGAATATAACTATTGTTGGCATATATATATTCTAGGGAAGCTAAGCACATGACAGGAAGGTAAGACTGGTTGACCAAGGTTAAACCTACTTCTAATCAATTATTACTTTTGGTGATGAAAGTATCCTTCCCATTGAAGGTGTTGGAGAGGCACCACTTGCCTTACATGATGGAAACAATGTTCTTGCAATAGATGTCTTGTATGTACCTGGTATTAAGAGGAGTCTCCTTTCTATTGGGCAACTTATAGATAAGGGATATACTATCTATTTTGAAAAATACAAGTGCTACATTCAGGAACCAAATGGCACTGTCAAAGCCATGGGAGTTAAAAAGGATGGTGTTTACTACCTCCTTACCAAATTTGTAACTTAAAACTTTTTGCATACAACTACTAATTTTTATTTGGAGTACATGTGGCATGAAATAATGGGTCATTTAAATTTTCATAATCTTCAAATGATGGCAAGAAAATATTTGGTAAAAGGGCTTCCTCACCTTAAGGAGTCTAAATATTTTTGTGAGTCATGTGTTATTGCCAAACACCATAGATAGCCTTTTGAGTTAGGAAAGGCTTGGAGAACCAAAAAACTTTTACAATTGGTTCATTCATACATTTGTGGGTCAATGTATATTCAATCTTATACTGGGGCTAGATACTACATCACCTTCATTGATTATTATAGCATAAATGTATGGATCTACCTAATTCAGTATAAATGGCAAGCCCTTGATAAGTTCAAGGAATTCATGGCACTTGAGAGAGAAAGTGGCTACCGAATATCCACCTTAAGATCAAATAATGGTGTAGAATATGTCTCCAAACAATTCTTCAATTTTTGTAAGTACCATGGGATAAGGATGCAGTTCACAACTCCTTATACCCCCCAAAAAAATGGAGTAGCTGAGAGGATGAATCAAAAAATCACAAATAGAGCAAAATCAATGTTACTTGCTGCTAATTTGCCTAACTCGTTTTTGGAAGAAGTTGTTCTTATTGCTACATACTTGACTAATAGGTCCTACACTAAGGCCTTACATGATAGAACACCTGAAGAATCATAGAGTGTAATGACGCCCTATGTGGGTCATTTTATAGTCTTTGGATGTGATTTCTATGCTCACATTCCTCATAAGAAAAGGAATAAGTTTGATGATAAGAGCCAAAATAAATCTTTGTTGGCTATAGTGATAGTGCCAATACCTTTAAGTTGTATGAGCCTATTTCTAATAGGATACTTTTATCTAGGGATGTTACCTTCATGAGTATCCCCCATCTAATCCTTCTCCTATGGCCCCCACTTTTGAATTAAATAATGAAACAGTTGCTTCCTTGATACTTAAAATACAATCTAGTCCTTCCTCTTCACTCATAAATCAAGAATTTCCTCCACATGAAGAACTCCCCATAAATGATCCATCTCCTCCTACTCCTCCATCTAATTATCAAACCATATCAACCAATCCTTTACCTAAGTGGGTTCAAGCCACCATAGATGAAGCCCAAAGTCATTTTCCTACTTATACAAGTAAAAGGCCTTCAGCCCTAAAACACCAAGTGAATTATGTCCTCATGGAAAAATTCCTTAGCCAACCTGAACCTTCTAATATCAAAGAAGCACTTGGTAATCCTAAATGGGTTCTTGCCATGGATCAATAATTGGATTCCATTGAAAGGAATCACACTTGGGAGTTAGTTGATTTACCCCAAGGTAAATATACCATTGGCACAAAATGGGTGTACAAGGTAAAGTATAAAGCATATGGCTCATTAGATCGCTACAAGGCTTGTCTAGTCACTCAAGGCTACAAGAAACAAGAGGGAATTAATTATGAGGAGACTTTTGCTCTTGTGGCAAAGATGACTACAATTCGCACAGTTATTGCTTTAGCAACTCAAAAAAATTGGCCTATATATCAAATGGATGTCAAAAGTGCATTTCTCAATGGTAACTTGAAGGAGGAAGTGTATGTAAACCAACCACCAGGGTGCATAGTTGAAGGCCAAAATAAAGTCTTCAAATTTAAGAAAGCTTTATATGGGTTGAAGCAAGCACCCCGAGCTTGGTATGCAAATATTGACTCATATTTCATCAACCTTGGTTTCACTAGATCTATAGCAGAATCTACTCTCTATGTGAGACATTGGAAGAACCGTATCATTTTAGTTACATTTTATGTGGATGATCTTCTCATTACAAGTGATGACACAAAAGGAATAATATTGCTCAAGGAGGACCTATATAAAAATTTTGAGATGATAGACTTACGCCTCCTCCACTATTGCTTAGGCATAGAGGTATGGCAACACCCTAGTAAGATATTTATCTCACAGGCTAAATACGTTCAGTCTATTTTGGAGAGGTTTTGCATGGACTGTAAGTCCTCCCTCACTCCCATGGAAACTAGGTTGAAATTGGTTAAAGTGATGATGAAGAAAGGGTTGATGGTACCCTTTACAGGCATCTAGTTGGAAGTTTGGTCTACTTAACCTCAACTAGACCAAATATTTCCTATTCATTTGGCCTTGGTTCCAGATTCATGTAGGATTCTAAGAAGTGCCATTGGATAGCAGCTAAGAGGATTTTGAGATTCCTCAAGACCACCCCTCGTCATGGCCTTATGTACGCATCATGTGATGATTTTTTTTGATTGGGTATACAGATTTATATTGGGCTAGTTGTCCTAAAACTAGAAGATCCACATCAGGTTATTGTTTTTAGTTCGGTTAGGGCTCTATTTCATGGAGCACCAAGAAGTAGAACACATTTTCATTATCTTCAGTAGAGTTTGAATATAGAGTAGCAGTTGAGGCAACTAAGGAGGCAATTTTACTGAGGTAATTACTTCAGGACATTGGACTACTCATATGACTTATTTTTTCTCTGTAGTTAGGATAGTGCACATTAAGGGGGAATGTTAGAATATTATAATGTGCACTATACCTTCTGACATTTGTCTTATGCCTTGTAGTTGGAATTATCCACTTTGAGTTTTTTGTCTTCTGCATGACACCTGGAGTTGATATTATGGAACTTTTCAAATCTCACTCATAGTCTTGATGCCTATATATTGTAACATATTTCATCAATACAATTTGTACCTTTTGTTCATTCCCAACAGGCTCATAGAGTGAATCTTGAATATAAAATTGTGAGCACTTTTGAAAATGTTGCTAGAGTGGAAGATCTTATTTTTCTTGTAGTCCAAAAATGTTTGCAGAGTTTCAACAGTTTGCACTAAGAATTAAAGAAGGAAAAAAATTGTTGAAATGTGTGGATACAAGGTGGATTTCATTGTATCAACCTACACAGAGTTTTTACATAATATCAATCTTTAACTGGGTTTATGTACGCAAATAGTAGGGCAATTGATAAGGCAAACAATGTGTTGTTCTGTTTGACTAACTTGGAAACTCTTTTAACATTATGTGGTATTCTTCCAATGTTACGAGAAATGAAAAAATTGACTAAACTTGCACAAGATATATCCATCTATATCATTGATTTCATAAGGATAAGAAAGAAAATATGTATGATTATTGATAGGTTATATGTGTCCAAATCAAATTTTATAAATCCCTTATTTGAAAGTTGGAAAATATTGACAAACGTGAATGATGCAAAAAGCTTTTTTAAGTTTGACATCAATGATAATATTTGTATTAATGTTCATGGAAATATGATACCTCTATATTGTTATGAAATGTAGTTAAGTATAGTTACTAAATATGTTGAAAAATTTTGTGTAACACACAATACATACGAAGTTGTTTTACACAGTACTAAGAAAAAATTGTTCAACATAGCAAAATCATTGATAAATGAGATAAGAGATCAGTTTCAAAGACATGAGTTGCTTGAGGCCATGGGTGTTGTTAACCTTTTGTTTTGGGGTTCTCGCAATGATCACAATTCTACACAAAAGTTGTTTATTAAATATATGGGCATCCTTATTGAGCATTTCAGTAAAAGTGTGGAAGTAAATGGTGTTGAAATAAAAGGTATTCTCAACAAAGATCTTTTAATACAATAGTCACAGCATTTTGAAAGTACAATGGTTCAGCAAGCATCACTTTTGAGTAACATCAATGAGACTGGTTCCATTGCATGTTTGTAGAAAATGTTATATCTAAGTAGTATCATACAAGATACGATTAGTGAATACTTTTGTTTATATGAATTATGTCAAACAATGATTTTGGGATCTATGGAAGATGAGAGGGTTTTTAGTGCACAATATTTTATTAAATCTAAGCTCTACAATAGGCTAGACAAAAATCTAGAAAGCTCTTTAAGATTTTATGTGTCATCGTATCAGCTGGAAAAATTTCCATATGATAGAGCATTGGCATACTGGAATTCAATTGCAAACATAAGGAGTATCATGAATATGAATGATAAGGAGGATAATGATGCTTTTAGTGATCAAAGGGTGGCTTCACAGATTTATTTTGAACAAGTTGAGAAGTGTTCGTTTCAGCTACCTAAATTCTAATTTTTCCAGTATATCACAACACTGTAAAATTTGACTTTCTTTGTTATTATATTTTACAATATTGTTTCGAAATATGCTATGCTAAGTATTGATTATGGAAAAGTTGTGAACTGTTCATTCCAGATTTTACAATGTTGTTTCATAATATTTCTTCATAAATTATATGTTTTACATCACATTATGCTTTTTAAAATTGTACGTTTTATATAACATTGTGCTTTTAAATATTGTATGTTTTATATCATAGTGTTTCAACTACCTTCCTCGATAAATAGTTGTCTTATATTTTATATCACAATATTGGTATTGTATTGTTAATGTATGAATTTTGATAAACAAAAATATTCTTTTGTTGTTTGAGATGAAGATAGTAAATAATATTGGCGAGTAATACTAGAAAAGCTACACAAAATTATAAATGCAAACAACCTTCGAATGATTCAAGACACAAAATTAGAAAATATAGTTTTTATTAATTCGATTAGAAATATATTACATTGTACAAAATTGTTGATTGTAGTCAACTTGAAAATATTTTTACATTGTTAAATATCTTATTTCAGGATAGCTACCTTAGTTTTACTTGCAACGGCCTTTTCTTTTTCTTTATCTCCTTCCTTGACACCCTATTTCGACAGTGCACCAAGGCTGACTAGATTTTCATGTACTTTCACAATACTCCCCAACAATGCACTTTCTTGTTGGTTTGGATATTCAAGTATTGTTGGAAGTGTTTCTTTTGCTTTTTGGTGTTGTAGTACAACGTCCGGATCTTCATGGAGCTTATCCCTGATATATTTTCTCAAAATATTATTATCTACCACTTTTAATTGCATTATTTTCTTCATTTCCATTGCATTTTGCAAAAATATTTTTTCCGCATTGATATTAACATGCATCTTGTTAACTTGCATTTTTAAGTTTTCAAAAATTGACTACAAAAATAAAATGAAAACATCATTCAAAATAGTTATATAAAAAATTATTACTTGTTTTAATGAAATATAAAAAATAAAGCGCAAAAGCAAATTGAAACATAAATAAAAATTGTCTTACCTCAGCCACATCCCTGGCAGACTCAACATGTGAAAATTTTTCCTTATCGTAAGCCCATTGGTTATAAAAATATTGGGCTTCAACATTAATATTCTCTAATATATTAATGATAATATTTAAAACGTCATCATCATACATAATTTCTAAATTGACTTTTCCTATTGTGGCATGATTAAGGAGGTCGCTAAGTTTTTCTGGTTCATACTGAACCAAAGAGAAAATTGAGTCTCTTTTTGTGTAATTCTTATATCGATAATTTATTTGCTTTATTAGGACCCTAGCTTGATATTCCTAATCCTTAATTTCTTGAAAACCATGAAGCACAATGTGTTTCACAGTTGCTTCCATCTTTTCAACCATTAAGACATTTTCATCAAAATTAACAATGTCATCCTTAGTTTGAGGAAGAGAGTCATTTCCTCGAGGATATGGGAATCATGACTGCTCAGCTGCAGGAGCTTGCATTTTTTATGCTTCATCTAGTGTATCTTGAATCACATCCATTGCCTTAAAGCCTAAAATGTTGCCCTACAACTAAAAATCATCAAGTTGGATATTATCCAATCCAATGGATGAAACTTTTGGTGCCTATGAAGAAGTGTGTAATGTAAAATATGAGAACCCAGGCCCAGAACTTGGTGCTGCTGATCGTGATCTCTGTGAAAAAATTATTTTCCACCTCCAACCGCGTTTGGCATCTCATCTGTGTAGGTTGTGCCTATTTTTGTTGTTATGGACGCAAATGTCGTAGTGGAACCTATTGTTGTGGTGGATGCAGTTGTTGTGGTGGAAACTATGGTTGTGGTGGAAGTAGTTCCACCATATGGCCTCTCATTCTCATTTGTTTTCATTGAGATCCGACTAAAAACATAAAAAAGTTTTGTTAGCATTATTCAGAAAATAAAATAGAAAAAATACTTAATTCAAATTAAATACACATTGTTTTACCTGAAGACAATGAAATCTATTGAATTTGGGTACCAATGGGGGGTGGCCACACTAGATTCATCCTGCACATTTTGTGCATACCTAGGCGTATGAGAACCACCAAGAGAAGGAGCTTTCCTTGGATGTTTTGGCAGCCTCTGTAATGGTGACATTTCTTATCCAATGTCTTCAAAATCACTAGTTTGCTTTGGCCTGTGACCCCTATTGGTAGCATCATGTTTATCCCTTATGGTGGCTGCTCTACCCTGCATTTAGATGAAAATAAAAATAAAAATGAAAACATGCTAAAATATAAAATACTATTTAATTTTCAAAGATTCAGATTGACTGATTACCTTCAATTCGTCTGGTGTCAAGGTAATGGCTTGTAGTATTGCATGCACTATAGTAGGAACAGAAGTATCTTCCAAATTATGAAAACTTTCAAAATATAGTGCTAAAATTTAATTAACAATGGCCACAATGATCTGTGTGTTGTTGGTTTGCAATTGCACCGCATGCAACTCGACACTGATGCGATCTGTAATATAGGTGCACCAATCGAACCTCTCATGATGCTCACAGCGAATAACATAGGATAGTGCCCAAAATGAAATTTTTAATCTTCCAAGGAGAATCAGTCTTGCCTAGAAGAAATCAATAATGGCCTTCAGAGTTAGATGCTTAACATCGGTGATTTTTAACCCTCTTTTTGACTTGGCAACGAAAGCTACAAAAAAAATTAGATAACAATTTACAAATTTAAAATTTTTAGCATTAACAGATTCTAAGACACAAGAATTATACCTGCCAAATATTCTACACCCAGCCTGATCCGAACCTTATTTTACATCAGGACGGACCATATTCTACACCCATCCTAATTCGAACCTTATTTTGCATCAAGTCGGACCTTATTCTACATCAAATTGAACCATATTTTGTAATCCATACCTTATTTTCCACACGGTCCGACCAAAACTATGCATTTTTCTAAAAAAAAATCAAAAACTAAGGTAATTCACCATTTCCTTTGACATGAAGTTGACCAGGATTCGCCACAGTTTCAAAATGGATTCATCTATTTTTCACAAGTACATTTTGGGTTCGACCCTTTATGCATAACCCTACAAAGAACATAACACGATTTATCTATAACCACACATGGATGCTTAGCTTGATGAGGAAGCACAATGATAGGAAGGATATTCTTTGCCTAGGGGCCACTCGATTTGCCACTAATTACATTACCTTGCAAAGCCTTCTTGCAGCATCCTCCACTTTGAAACGGATGTTTGTGTCCAAGGAATGGGATGTCTCACCATTTCATGCTAAAGAGGAAGGGCGGAACATATCAAGCCAAGTGTATAATAATTCATTTTGGGAAACTATTCAAGAAATTCTCAAGGTAATTATAATTTGCTTGTTGAGTTCAAATTTAAATTTTAAAATTTTATTTTATACTAAAATATTATTTTTTCTAAATTTTTAATATTTATTTTTAATTGTAGGTGACTGAACCCTTGGTAAGGGTTCTACACCTTGTAGATGGTGAAAAATTGACCATGTGCTATCTATATGAGATAATGGATAGAGCCAAATAGGTCATTCACCATTATTTCAGTGGTAATATACATAAATATGAAGCAATTAGCAATATTTTTTAGAAGAGATGGACAAGGCAACTATATCAACCAATTCATGTTGTAGGATGCTTCTTGAACCCCAAATTATTTTACAATAGTAGTTTATGTGATAATGATGAGGTCCAAGAAGCATTTTATACTTGTGCAGAGAGGATGATAGAAAATGTCGAGAAACATCGTCTTATTCCTAATGAATTGCAAATGTATAAGAATGCAGGAGGCAGCTTGTTTGCAT
Organism: Wollemia nobilis; assembly: GCA_028583015.1. Classification (NCBI taxonomy): domain Eukaryota; kingdom Viridiplantae; phylum Streptophyta; class Pinopsida; order Araucariales; family Araucariaceae; genus Wollemia; species Wollemia nobilis. The sequence goes on from JAQPPZ010017228.1 coordinate 5,580,063, forward strand.
CCCCCTTTACTATAGAAACAAGGTCAACCTTACGTCTAGATAATGAATTTAAACTTTCAAAGTTTAAAATTTAAATATATATATATATATATATATAGTTAACATTCTTGTAGTATAGCATCATAAATTGATACTTTTAAATTTATTTTTTGTAGATTTATGGTGGGAGGACTATGGTGGAAAAACACCTAACATACAAAAGATGGTTGTTCGCATATTGAGTTAGCCTTGTAGCTCTTCTAGGTGTGAGACCAATTGGTTTTTATTTGAGGTCATACACACCAAGAAGTGCAACAGATTAAACCAAAAGTGCCTCAATGACCTTCTTTGTGCAATATAATCTAAGGCTCCGCATAAGACAAGTGGAGGGTAGTGAATCCTATGAGGCAATTCAATTGGATGAGGTAGGTCCACTTTTTGATTGGATTGCTAAGGGTTCAGTAGATGCAAAGTTTAGTATAGAGGATCTTGAGGCATTTGAGGAGGAATCGAGACATTTAAGAAGATTGAAGGAGATATATCATGATGATATTGCACTTGAGCAACCTCAAATTCACACACTAGTTCAGAGCCAAGGCTAACCATCAACATCAACTACAAGGGAAAGAAAGGGAAAATATAAATCAATTTAATTATTCTTTTACATTTCACTTTTGTTGTAAAAAAAATTTGACATAGATCAAAGACATGATATGTTTTTTTGTATGGAAAAGTGTTAAACATTTTTGTTGAATCTCAAATGATAGTTGTTTTATAAATATATATTTCTATATTTTTTATTTTATCATGCCCATAACCATTATGTTCGATGGTATTCAAACTCTGAAGTAGACGGATAAGGTAGTCAATGTTAGGTAATGGATCCAAATTGATAACAAGAAATTGGCAGGGTTCCAAGGTCATTATTGTTGGTGGAGTTCCAAGGCCATTATTTTTGGTGGAGTTCCAAGGCCATTATTGTTGGTGGGGTTCCAAGAGGCAACATTAAATATTTAATTAGCATTAAATATTTAATTACTATTAAATATTTAATTGCCAGTAAATATTTAAAACAAAACTATTGTAATAATTCTATATATTTGAGTATTTTGTTTATGGAAAATATATAGGATTATGTATCTCTTGTAGAGAGACAAAGGAAGCTTGGTGTCGATCTTGATGCAAGGGAGTTTGCATGTTGAATTACTGTTAAAGTAATTACGTGGAGATGCTGGTGTTTTGAAGAGGAATTTGCAGCTGGTTGTGTTGCAAGATTACTCCCTTCATATATTGTATTGGTAATAATACAAGGATAGATTGTTTCTTTGTGGAGTAGGGTACACTGCCCGACCCATGTAAATCTAGTGTCTCATTTGTGTGATTGTTTTTTTTTGCACTGCTTAAATAAAATTTAAACTATTTTTTATTACCGCCATTATAATTTGTTTTTCTCCATAGACTGTGTATTAGTTGTACATGGTGTGAAAACCTAACAACTGGTATCAAAGTGATCTTATTGGGAAAGGGCACTCACAAGAGAGTTTTATGTTCGAGTGGGAGAAATGGGAGAAAGTTTGAAGTTTAAACTAGAGAAGTTTATCGAACAAAATTTTGGTATGTGGAAAACCAAAGTGGAGGATTATCTGTATCAGAATGATGATCTATATTTGGCTTTAAAAGGGAAGACCGATGGTCAACCTAACTTGATGCATGATGAGGAATGGGATCTGATAGATAGGAGGGCATTGGGGGTGATCTGATTGATCCTGGATGATTCTATTGCATACAATATCAAGAAGGAAAATACCACCAAAGGAGCCATGGATACACTAGCTAAGTTGTATGAAAAACCCTCAGCTTCAAATAAAATTTTCTTGATTAGAAAGTTATTTACTATGAAGTTGTAAGAGGGTGGATCTATCCAAGAACACCTTCATGAGTTTTATGTTGTTATGGGTTCTTTAAAATTTGTAGGTCTTGAATTTGATGATGAGGTTATGGCTTTAGGGTTTCTTTGTTCACTACCAGACTCGTGGGGTAGCATTGTAATGGCAGTGAGTAATTATGTACCTGGATCTAGAAAGTTGGTGTTTGATGATGTGGTTAGCATAATCCTTAGTGAGGATATGAGGAGAAAAACCTCTGGGAAGGCTTCATCATCTGGAGTAGCACTATCTATAGGAAGTAGAGGCAGAAACAAAGAAAGAGAAAAATGCCAAGCTAGATGGAAAATTCAAAACAGAGGAAAATCAAAGGGTAGATCTAAAAGCAAAGACAAAAGCAAGATTAATTGTTGGTATTGTGGGAAGCATGGACACTTCAAGAGAGAGTGCAGAGACAAAAATAAGAATGAGGATAATAATGGGAATGATGCTCAAGAGGCAAATATTACAGGTGCAATTTATTAGGATGCCCTAATTCTTGCAGCAAATTGCATGAGTGAGTATTGGGTTATGGACTCTGGAGCTTCTTATCATGTCACTTCTCATAGGGAGTACTTTGTTGATTATACTCCAGGTCATTATGGAGAGGTTTTGTTGGGCAATAACTATCCATGTGATATTGTGGGTATTGGCATGGTGAATGTAAAGTTGCCAAACAAAAATATTTGGGTGCTTAACAATGTTAGGCACATTCCTGATCTGAAGAGGAACTGATTTTAGCCAGTGCACTTGATTTGGAGGGATGCAACACTACTTTCAAAAATCGTAAATGGAGAGTGACAAAGGGTTCAATGGTGATTGCAAAAGGTGATTTGACTGGAACTTTTTATTTATTGCAGAACTCATCTTATTGTACATTGAACTATGATGCTCAGGATGATGCGAAAGCATGGCATTTGCGATTGGGTCATATGAGTGAGAAAGGGATGAAAATCCTTCACTCCAAAAAATTGTTTCCAAAACTCAAGGAGGTTGATTTGGGTTTCTTTGAAGGTTGTGTATGCGAAAAACAAAAAAGGGTAAGATTTATGAAGGTTGGTCCAAAAAGGAAGAAAGAGAAATTAGAGTTAGTACACTCAGATGTGTGCGGTCCCTCACCGGTACTTTCTCTTGATGGATACTCTTATTATGTTACCTTCATTGACAATTTCAGTAGGAAGATATGGATCTACACAATCAAGCATAAGTCTGATGTTTTTGACACTTTTTAGAAGTGGAGAGCATTAATGGAGGTTGAGGTAGGTAAGAAAGTAAAGTGTCTTAAATCTGATAATGGTGGTGAATATTGGAGCAAGGAGTTTGAGGACTATTGCACAAAGGAAGGAATTAGGAGAATCCAAATTACTCCTAGAACACCACAAGAGAATGGAGTCTCAGAGAGGATGAATAGAACTATAATGGAGCATGCCAGATCCATGAGATTGCATGCAGGGTTGCCATTATTTTGTAGGGCTAGTGTAGTTGATACAGCAGTTTATTTGATAAATAGAGGACCTTGTATTGCATTGGATGGAGGTATTCCAGAGGAGACTTGGAGAGGTAAACCTGTAAACTACTCTTTCCTTAGAGTATTTGGTTGTAAGGATTATGCCCATATAGATAAAGAAAATAGGAGTAAGCTTGATGCAAATTCTAGAAAGTGTTATTTTTTTGGTTATGGTGTGGATGAGATGGGATGTAGGCTATGGGATAACATTGGTCAAAAAGTTATCAGGAGTAGAGATGTGATTTTCAATGAGGATAGGTTGTACAAGGATAGGCACATACAAGTTGAAGTGGATGCACCTGAGTTTGTTGACTTAGATGCAATCCCAAAGCATGGTGTAAAAATATAGCCTTTTGTTCAAATTGATGAATATGGTGCTCATGTTGAAGAGCATGGTGACCAAAAAAATGAGCAAGTTGAGAATGAAACACATCAAACACCCCCACCACTACTAATACCGAAAGGTTGGAGATCTACTCGAATAAGAAGAGCACCAAATAAGTATTCTCCTTATTTGCATTACATTCTATACACTGATGCAGGTGAGCCTAAATGTTTTCATGAGGATTTGCAATTGGAAACTAGGAACAAGTGGGAGCATGTTATGAAGGATGAGAAGGACTCATTGACTAAAAATAAAACTTGGGATTTGGTTGAGCTTCCCAAGGGTAAAAGGGCATTGCATTGCAAATGGGTGTACAGATTGAAAGATGAAGTTTATGGTAGCAAGAGATACAAAGCAAGTCTTGTTGTGAAAGGATTTGAACAGAGAAAAGGTATTGACTATAATGACATTTTCTCACTTGTAGTAAAAATGACTTCAATTCGGACTATTTTGAGTATAGTTGCAGTAGAAGATCTTCATCTTTAACAGTTACATGTGAAGACAAAATTTCTTCATGGGGATTTGGAGGAGGATATCTACATGCACCAACCAAAGGGGTTTGAGGTCAAAGGCAAGAAGAGCCTTGTGTGTAAACTAAAAAAGAGCTTGTATGGTTTGAAGCAAGCTCCAAGGCAATGGTATCTCAAGTTTGATAGTTTCATGATTGAGCATAATTTTACTAGGAGCCAAAGTGATCATTGTGTTTATTTTTGGGCTATAGGAAATGGTAACTTCCTTATTCTATTATTGTATGTTGATGATATGCTTGTGGCAGGATCCAATATACAAGATATTAAAAAATTGAAAAGGGAGTTGACAAGTAAATTTCCCATGAAGGATTTGGGGGAGGCCAAACAAATCCTTGGCATGAGAATCACTAGAGACAGGAAGGAGAAAACACTAAAGTTATCTCAAGAGGATTATGTGGAAAAGGTTCTTAAGAGGTTTAGTATGCATGATGCAAAACCGATAGCCCAACCTCTTGCAAAGCACTTTAAGCTCTCAAAGAAGCTATGTCCCAAGACAAAGGAGGAGGAAGAGTACATGAAGAAGGTACCCTATGCTTCAATAGTTGGGAGTTTGATGTATGCTATGGTGTGTACAAGACCGAATATTGCCCAAGCAGTGGGATTTGTGAGCCGATATATGAGTAATCCAGGTAAATCTCACTGGAAAGCAGTAAAATGGATACTTAGGTATTTGAAAGGGACTTCAAAATTTTGTTTGAATTTTGGAGGTTCCAAATTGAGTTACAAGGCTATGTGGATTCAGATATGGCAGGTGATTTGGATGGTGGGAGGAGCACTACTGGGTATGTATTCACAGTTGGAGGTACAGCAGTGAGTTGGATATCCAAGCTACAACGTGTTGTAGCTCTTTCTACTATGGAGGTTGAGTATGTAGCCGTCACGAAAGGTGCCAAAGAGTTCATATGGCTTCAGAGATTGATTGAGGAGTTGGATCAGGAGCAAGGAGATGGGACACTTTAGACTAACAGCCAAAGTGTCATTCATTTAGCTAAGAACTCTGTTTTTCACTCACGGACAAAGCATATTCAGTTGAGGTATCACTTCATTCGATCAGCAATGGAGGATGGTTTGGTGAAGTTGGGTAAGATTCACACTTCCCAAAATTTTGCTGATATGCTTACTAAAACTATAACTAGGGAGAAGTTGAGCTTTTGCTCTACTTCGGTTGGCCTTAAGGAGTAAGGTCATGTTATGAGAAACTTTCAGTCCTAGGATGCAAGGATGTTGCATCAATCTTGTCTCCAAGTGGGAGATTGTTAGGTAATGGAGCCAAATTGATAACAAGAAATTGGCAGGGTTCCAAGGCCATTATTGTTGGTGGAGTTCTAAGGCCATTATTGTTGGTGGGGTTCCAAGAGGCAGCATTAAATATTTAATTAGCATTAAATATTTAATTACTATTAATTGCCAGTAAATATTTAAAACAAAACTATTGTAATAATTTTTTTTTTTTAGTATCTTGTTTATGGAAAATATATAGGATTATGTATCTCTTACAGAGAGATAAAGGAAGCTTGGTGTAGAGCTTGATGCAAGGGAGTTTTCATGTTGAATTACTGCTAAAGTAATTGTGTGGAGATGGTGGTGTTTTGAAGAGGAATTTGCAGCTGGTTGTGTTGCAAGATTACTCCCTTCATATATCGTATTGGTAATAATACAAGGATAGATTGTTTTTTTGTGGAGTAAGGTACACTGTTCGAACCACGTAAATCTAGTGTCTCATTTGTGTGATTGTTTTTTTTTGCACTGCTTAAAGTTTAAACTGTTTTTTATTACCGTTGTTAAATTTGTTTTTCTCCATAGACTGTGTATTAGCTGTACATGATGTGAAAACCTAACAGTCAATACGCAATGCAGGAAACCTTATTATACTCATATCCTATCTACTGATACATACTGTTGATATATATACAATAAATTTATCTATTGAAACATATGTTGATGACGGCTAACTGTTTAGAAACTTTATATAGTAAATTTATCCAAATTTATTTGTTTAGAAACTTTAGAATTAGAGTTACATTTAGCCCAACACCATAAGTTTCTCTTTCATATACTATTCCACTTGGCCTTCGTGCTGCTGTAAGGTCAATATAACTGGCTGGCAGATATCTGCTCTATTGAAGACTAATTTCGAAGATGATATATTATCATGTTGAATTTAAATCTATTCCAATCAGAACTTTTCATAATAACTTTGCATCAAAGTACACAAGTTTATGTTGTGGACACTCTAGTGTTGCACGCTTTGCAGTTTATGTTGTGGTATGTTTGGCAATCGTGGATACCACAATCATAGCATGTTTTATGTTCTTTATACAACATATATGGGACTATGCTTACAGCAATGAACAGGAAGTTGTTTATGATGTTGCAACCATGATCCCACTGCTTGCAACCTTAACAATCATGGATGGTATCCAAGTCGTTCTAGCAGGTTGAGTTGAGCATAACTCTCCAAAATTAAGCTGCCGAGTTTTTGCCGAGTTTCTAACAATGCTTAAAGGACAAGCACGTATTTTTGTTGAGGTGAGCTATTTTGCAGGCGAGTTCCAGCTTGGCAACATTGCGATGTGATTTGGAAGACAACTTCTTGTGCACCATCACAAGTGCAACCATGTTTAAAGGCCGAATCCAAGGTCCACCTCCAATACCTAGGGTTTTCTAGCAACAGCTCTACCACTGTAATCGGCTTCTCATATTTCTTAACCCTGCCATCAAATTGAACCACTTTTACTGCTTGGGGGATATTGTTGAATCTGGCGCAGGTAGAGTAGTGTTGCAACGGTGCAGCTTGCGCACCTCAGTGGCACAGCCATAGTTTACGGGAGTCCACGAAGCAACGCAGGTGAAGCATTCCAGCTGCTAATAGTGAGGAGCCCGTCAAGGAAGATCATTGCAGACTAAAAATACGATGAAGTTCAAAATTGACACCGTTGACCATCAAGTGAGCCATTGGGAATAGTGCTCATCATTTCACAATCTTATAATAAATTTATGAGACTTCCAACAAACCTATTCCTCTCGTTTTTGTTGACTGATGTGAGATGGGACCACCAATCACTTGGGGTTCATACCCTTGTCGTTGGTTTGGTGCGCACTCAGAGGATTCAGAGCAGGATTGTAAAAGGTTGGCTTCTTTAGTTTTGGTTGACCAGGCATGAGATGGGACCACCGGTTGCTCCGGTTTCATACCCTTGTCTTCAATCTGGTGCACACCCAGAGGATTATTGCAAAGGGTTGGCTTCCTCCCAAGGTTTGAACCTAAGTCTCTTCTTGATAAGTGCCCAGCCACACTAGGACTGCTCCCAACAAACCTATTTGTCTTGTTGACTGCGTGAGATGGGGACCACCAATCGCTCATAATTCATAACCTTGTGGTCGATTGGACGCACTTAGAGGATTCAGAGCATACCTAAAATTACAAAGGGTTAACTTCCCTTTTGCAATCCACTTAAAGATTATGAATGATAGATAATGATTCTATTGGTTTCGAGCCAAGCAATTCATCAACCTTCGCAAGAACCCACCAGGGCTGCATTCAGTGCTTTGACACTATCTTGTCTTCAATCATACAAATCTGCCGATCTTAATGTGTTGTTGAGACACATCATGATTAGCCATTTTTTTTTTTGGTTTTTTTTCATGTCACTAAGCTAAGCCATAGGGACTGGGGAATATTGCCATGCAGGGCCATGTTTTGGCAGGGCCACGGCAGGCGACTCCGACAACATCAGCCACATCGAAGGGATCGGTGGTCTTGTTGGTGCGGTGCTCTTCAACACGAGCTATGGAAAAATTTATCTTCACCTTGGCACCATGCAGATGAAGAATTTTAAATTTATTTTGCTGAAGTCCGATCACGGGAGCGAAGAGCGAACTGCGGACGGCGCAAGGGCGAGGGAGGGAAATTTGCCGAAGTCCGACGGCTCTAGCAAAGAGCGAAGTGCGGACGGCGCACAGCGAAGGAGGGAATGGGCCCGACTCTTGCTGCGCTTGTGCACTCGAGGTGTGCCCTCGGGTATTGCACAACCGGGTTGTGCTTGCGCACTCGGGGTGCACTCCAACTTCTTGCACACTCGGGCTACGCTTGCGCACTCGGGGTGTGCTCCAAGTTATTGCACACTCGAGCTGCGCTTGCACACTCAAGCTGCACTCCAATGTATTGTGCTCTAAAGATTCTGCCTTGCGAGATCTTTCTGTTGTCCGAAGGCTTGTGCGGCAATGGTGATGGCTTGCTTGGCTGGGAGGAGAGAAACACTGAAACTGAGAGCAAAGTCTCGGATCTGAGCTCTAACTATAGAACCCGAACGAAATCGCTCTGAGGCGATTTGTACAGAGAACAACAAACTTTAGAACATTGAAATAACTGCAAACCCTATAGATGCCTTGAACAACAACAAACTTTATTCATATAAAATGAGGGTTACAGAAGTCCTCAACTGAGGAAATAAAAGCATCTGCAGACTAAGCTGCAGGATAAACTAAAAAGAAAAACAAATGTCGAGTCGGCTGCTCAAACATTAAACAGAGGAGCCACACTGCTCACTGAAATGCTCTCCTCTTTTCTCTGCTCTCTTCTCCACACTTTCCCCACTCATGTTTGAAAAACCCGAACTGCCTTATATATTCGTGGGGAGAGGAAGATAGGGTTTGTCCTCTAACAGGTTCTGACAAACCCTCAACTAGGTTTTTTGACCAATAGCCGAACTGGCATTAACTTCTACGGCAATCAGATCTGTTAGACGTCACATCTGTCAGAGTGTAGGTGCGACGTCATGTCAAACTTTTGTCAGGATCCCTGACTGCGCGAGCACAGTCCGACTGAGGCATGAAATCTGGGTTAATATTTCTAACACCCTCCTTTAAACCTAATTTCATGAGCGCTTTGACTCCAAGCTGCTCTCACAATCTGCTAAAGTCTTCCTCCTTCAAAGGCTTCGTGAAAATATCTACCAACTGCTCCTTGGATCTGCAAAACTACAGTTGAATTTCTCCAGACTTCACCAACTCTCTGATGAAGTGATAACAAATATCGATGTGCTTCATCCGGCCATGGAACATGAGATCCTTTGACAGTGCAATGGCCGAATTGTTATCACAAAAAATTATTGTCGCGCCTTCCGAAGGATAATTCAGTTCACTCATAACTCTTCATAGCCAAACTGCCTGGCATGCGGCTGACGTGGCGGTGACATATTCTGCTTCAGCTGTGGACAACGCAATGATGGGTTGTTTCTTGGATGCCCATGAGACTTCCCCTGATCCAATATGGAAAGCATACCCAAAGGTGCTCTTTCGATCATCGGTGTTGCCAGCCCAGTCACTATTTGTGAAGCCGACCAATTCCAACTGGTCCTGTCTGGCGTAAAATAGGCCATTGTTTCGCTTCCCGTTGACATAGCGCAAGATCCTCTTGCCTTCTTGCCAGTGCGTGTCCTTCGGAGTCTCCATAAAATAGCTGATCAAACTGACTCCAAACATCAGATCTGGCCGAGTTGCATTCAAATACATCAGACTACCAACTAGCCTCTTGAACAGCGTTGGATCTACATTCCTTCCTGAATCCAACTTGCTCAACTTCAAACCTGTGGCTACAGGTGTGATGGTAGGTTTGTTGTCCTCCATATTGAACCGCTTCAGGACATCCTTCGCATACTTGCCTTGAGAAATGAAGATGCCATCTGTCGATTGGTCAACTTCAATGCCGAGAAAATACTTCATCAGCCTTAAGTCCGTCATCTCGAACTCCTTCTTCATGGTTGTTCTGAACTGGTCGAACAGGCCATTACTGTTATCAGTATAAATCAAATCATCCACATACAGGTAGATGATAATGAGCTCACCTACTTCATTTGTCTTCATGTACAGGGTGTGCTCATATGGGCATTTGACAAACCCATTTTGCTGAAAATAACTGTCAATTCGGTTGTACCAAGCCCGAGGTGCCTGCTTCAACCCATACAGGGTCTTTTTTAGCTTCAGGACTTTGCCCTCCTGGACTTCAATTTCGTAACCTGGTGGCTGGTCTATGTAGACCTCTTCTTCCAACACTCCGTTGAGGAAGGCTGATTTGACATCCATCTGGTACATCTTCCAACCCTATTGGGCTGCCAATGTCAGGATCATCCTGACTGTGTCAAGTCGGGCTACAGGTGCATATACTTCATGGTAATCGATGCCTGACTTCTACTTGTAACCCTTTGCCACCAGTCTGGCCTTATGCTTGTCAACGTCTCCTTGGGTGTTGAACTTTGTCTTATACACCCACTTGACCCCAATGGTCTTCTTCCCTACTAGAAGATCTGTCAGTTGCCATGTATCATTCTTTTCAATGGCTTCAATCTCCTCGTCCATCGCCTGCACCCACTTATGATTTTGACTTGCGTCTTCGAACTCTACTAGATCAACTTCAGTAAAGAATGCAAAGTCAGAGTACTCTTCATCTATGTGGGTTTGGGTTGCCTCGTAGATTTCTTACAAGCTCCTTGTATTAGTTGGCATCACCAGGTTCTGGATTCTACTTGCACATGGAGGTGACCGAGATGGAGTGGTTGTGCTACTGCTGGCATCGCTGCTGCTGTTGGAAGTTGCAGGTGGCTGCAAACTTCCTTCTTCCAAGTCAACAGACTGTACTCATCGCTGGCTCGATCGCCGCTCTCGACTTCCAGTTCCAGGCTTCATCTTCAAGAAAATTTACATCACGGCTGATGATGAGCTTCTTCGTCACAGGGTTGTGCAGCCTATATTCTTTCGCCTGCTCACTGTACCCTATGAAAATGCACTTCTTAGCTCTATCATCCAACTTCTGCTGCTTCTCTTCTGGAACATGTGCATATGCAAAGCACCCGAACACACGCAAGTGAGCCACACTTGGCTTTACACCACTCCAGGCCTCCTGAGGGATTTTTTCCTTTACACTTTTGGTGGGACATCTGTTCAGCAGGTAGACTGCACATGTTACAGCCTCTACCCAAAATTCATGCAGCAATCCCTTCGCCTTCATCATGCTTCGTGCCATCTCCATGATGGTTCGGTTCTTCCTCTCAGCTACACCGTTCTGTTGTGGCGTGTATCTAGCAGTGAACTGCCTTCGAATTCCGTGCTACATGTAGTAGTTATGGAATTCATTAGAGATGTATTCACCTCCACCATCTATCATGAGAGTCTTGATCTGATATCCACTATGTTTCTCCACCAGAGCCTTGAACTCCTTAAACCTGGCAAATGCTTCTGAATTTAGCTTTATGGCATAGATCCAAGTCTTTCGACTGAAGTCATCTATGAAAATTAAGAAGTATTTGTTATCGAAAAACGTGCTGGTCTGCATCGGACCGCAAATGTCTGAGTGCACCAACTCAAGTGGCTGTGATGCTCTCCAAGACTGACCAAAAGGGAACAAATTCCTATGTTGTTTGCTGACTAAGTAGCCCTCACAAACTTGATTTTGCTGCTCTATCAGGGGTAAACCCTTCACCATCTGCTTCTTGTGTAGTTGATTTAGGCCACTGAAGTTCAGGTGACCAAATTTGAGATGCCACAGCCAGGTAGCATCTTTCACAACTGCACTCAAAGACATCAATGATTCATTCTGAATCTGCAGCGAAAACATTTTGTTCTTCGTCATGGACACTGTAGCAATCTGCCCATGCGACTTGTCTTTGATGGTGCAAGCTCCATATTTGAACTGGACCGTATGTCCCTTCTGCACGAGCTGTCCAACGCTCAAAAGATTATGCTTCAGGCCAGGCACATAGTAGATGTCACAGATCTGCTTTCGTTCACCATGCCTAGTGCGGATGAGGATCTTTCCTTTCCCCATTATGGGAACCTTGCTTTTGTTCCCCATCTTCATCTCAGACTGGACTGTTTCATCCAGTTGGGAGAACATCTCCTTGTTCCCCGTCATGTGGTTGCTGCACCCACTATCTAAGTACCAGACATTATTTTTGCACTCCTCAATGTTGCAAGTCAAAAACACATTTCCTCCTGCCACATTTTTTATTTCATCCGTGTAATGGGCCTGCTGCTGGTTCTCCTTGGCAATCCATTTTCTGCACTAAGAGATGTAATGGTTGAACTTCTTGCAAAAATAGCACTGGACCTTTGACATGTCCTTCTGACCAAATCTAGCTTGCTGATTTTTTGAACTGCCTCTTCCACCTTGCTGATGGAAATTACAGTTGGTCTCTCCTTCGCTAGGGTTTGACCGTCCTTGCTTGTTGCCTTTCCCACGCCTGCCTTTGCCTCTTCCTCTATGAGAACTAGAGGCACCATGGTGGTAATCTTGTCTGTCGCTATCTCATAATGAGACATGAGCCCTGAATGCTTGCTCCATAGAGGTCTGAGATGAATGGCTCAGCCTCTATTCATGTGTCTGCAACGAACCCATGAGTTCGTCTGTCAAGAGGGTTGTCATATCCCTCGACTCTTTGATTGCTATCACAATCGAGTCAAACTTGGCAGGCAGACTTCTGAGAATCTTCTCCATGATTCTCTGGCTCTGCACATTTTCTCTATTCAACCGCATCTGGTTGATAATGCCCGTCGTTCGGGTGAAGAAATCACTCATGGACTTAGACTCACTCATCTGCAAATTTTCAAACTCCCTCCTGAGCATCTGCAGATTCACCAAATTTACTTTATTGGTGCCTTGGTATGAGCTGGCCAGAATCTCCTAGGCCTACTTCGCCTTGGTGGCTGATGTGATCTGCGGGAAGATGGACTCCTTGATCGTTTGCATGATATAGAAGAGAGCCTTTCAGTCCTTCGTGTTCTCTTTCAATTGGTCCTTGTCTACTTGAGAGAGGGCGGCCAGTGTTGTTGCATTTGCTAGTTCTGGATAGCCGTTCTCGACTAACTCCCACAGCTCCTGAGATCCGAACAGGATCTTCATCTGGATGCTCTAGTAATCATAATTTTTCTCGTTGAAGTGCAGGATCTACAACTGCAAGTTGTTGCTGCTGGAAGCCATTCTGCTTCGGTCTCCGCATCAAGGGATGAGTAGCTCTGATACCAATTTGAAGAATTTTAAATTTATTTTGTCGAAGTTCGATCGTGGGAGCGAAGAGCGAACTGCGAACGATGCAAGGGCGAGGGAGGGAAATTTTTTGAAGTCTGACGGCTCTAGCAAAGAGCAAAGTGTGGATGGTGCACAGTGAAGGAGGGAATGGGCCCAACTCTAGCTGCACTTGCGCACTCGAGGTGCACCCTCAGGTATTGCATAACCAGGTTGTGCTTGCACACTTGGGATGCGTTCCAACTTATTGTGCACTCAGGCTACGCTTGCGCACTCGGGATGCGCTCCAAGTTATTGCGCACTCAGGCTGCGCTTGTGCACTCGAGCTGTGCTCCAATGTATTGCGCTCCAAAGATTCTGCCTTGCGAGATCTTTCTATTTTCCAGAGGCTTGTGCGGCAACGATGATGGCTTGCTTGGCTGGGAGGAGAGAAACACCGAAACTGAGAGCAAAGTCTCGGATCTGAGCTCTAACTATAGAACCCGAACAAAATCGCTCTGAGGCAATTTGTACAAAGAACAACAAACTTTAGAACATTGAAATAACTGCAAACCCTATAGATGCCTTGAACAACAACAAACTTTATTCATATAAAACGAGGGTTACAAAAGTCCTCAACTGAGGAAATAAAAGCATCTGCAGACTAAGCTACAGGATAAACTAAAAGGAAAAACAAATGTTGAGTCGGCTGCTCGGACATTAAACAGATGAGCCACACTACTCACTGAAACGCTCTCCTCTTTTCTCTACTCTCTTCTCCACACTTTCCCCACTCATGTCTAAAAAACTTGAACTGCCTTATATAGCCGTAGGGAGAGGAAGATAGGGTTTGTCCTCTGACAAGTTCTGACAGACCCTCAACTAGGGTTTCTGACCAATCACCGAACTGGCATTAACTTCTACGGTGATCGGATCTGTCAGACATCACATCTGTCAGAGGGTAGGTGCGACATCATGTTAAACTTTTGTCAGGATCCCTGACTGCGCGAGTGCAATTTGGCTGAGGCATGAAATCTGGGTTAATATTTCTAACAGCAGAGCCCACGCCGCGTGCGTAAGCGGCATCCTCAGCCATATCGGATGTCTCAAGCTAAACCCTCATCTTTTTCCGTGGATCTCTGGTCTCGGCAACAAATCTTCCCCATGGCTGCTTGCGCATGCCTCGAACATATATTTCTTAGGTCAACTAACTGCCTTTCACCGCCTCTGTGTCATGCTTAAAAGACATTTTAGGGAGAAAACCCAAAATTTTAGGTCAACTAAGGATTTTTCTTGGAAGACATTTTAGGGAGAAAACCCAAAAATTCCTCAAACAAGAATTTAAAACAAAGGATGAAAATATGAAATTGAGGAGGAATTTTCATGAGGAAAATTTTCCCTCAATTGCTTTGATACTAATGGGTTAAAATTCATATGATTTTTATTTATAATAATAAAGTTTAAATAAACATTCGAAACGTCTAAATTATAAGATTTGTCAAATCTTAACAACTAATAAGAAGTTGTTTAAGATAAGTGCTTAACTAAAGGTTTCCACATTTGATAAAGTCGACAAATAATGACAAATAATAACTAAAAATTTATGCCTCTATAGATCCATATCAGTGTATGTGTTTCATGGAATACTAGGATAGCACTATTCACCCCAACAAACCCAACTATGTCAATGATATTGTTAGGTGATATGTCTTGAGGGACTTCTGTCTCACTCAAAAGTTTTAGCAATATTTTCCTATGAGTGGGCGATGTCTTTAGTAATTTTAGAAGGGAGATTTTTGCTGGAATTTCTTCTAATTGTTGGTAGAGGTCAAAGGAATGTAAAGTGTTTTGAGGAGGTGTGAGGACCAAAGGTGATTTATTAGAAACATTTATCTTAGTGTTGTGAGGAATAACCAATGGTGGTTGATCAGAGGATTGGTTTCTTTCTTGTTGTCTAGTCACCGCATAGGATGGTCTTGATAAATGCATGGTGCCTCTAAAGTTGGCCGATTTTTAATCACATGGCGACAAGGGATTTTGAAACATTCCTAAATTTTTGTTGGGGTAATCTTGTTAGTTGAAGACTATCTTACCTTCTTCTATGAGGTCTTGAATAAGGTTCTTTAGAGAAAGGCATTTATTGGTTGTATGCCCTTCTCTATGATGGTATTCGTAGTGTTCATCATATTTATACTGGTTAGGTAATTATTTGGTTGTATCTCAGGGTCTTATGGGTAGGCATTTTACTATCTTTGAATCAAGGAGCATGTTTAACATGACAGCTTGACTTTACCCAGGTTTTGTGTATTGCCTTTTGGATTTGTCTTCTCTTTGTACCACTAGTTTTTGAGAAGTGTTTTGAGTGATATATACACTATTATCTTTGTGGGAGTCAATTACATCGTATCATATGGCATGCTTGTTCTTGTATTGTCCTTTGTTGAAAGGTTTTTCCTATTCTTTCTTGTTGTAGTTGAGTTATCCTCATCTTATGAGGACGACTTCTACTCTTTTAGCCATGTCTATAACTTCCTCAAAAGAGGTTATGTTTGTCATTTCTAAAGGATATGATAGTTGTTCATAGATATTTTTTATGAAAATGTGCAAGATTTTTTTAGGAGGAATATATTGAAGTCTTTCCACTAATCTTCTCAATTTGACTAGGAAATCTGAGAAGCGTTCAGTCTTAGATTGCTTAAGTTAATATAGGTCAACTTTGGTGACCTTGCCTTCTATATAGACTAAAAATTGTTTGACAAAAGTTTCCATGAGCTCTTTGAATTTCTTGATGGAGTGACGAGGTATTTGGAAATATCATTCTAAAGCTAAGCCTCTAAGACTTTTGGGAAATAACCTAAGTAGTTTTTCACCATGATTGATGTCACTACATTCTATTTAAAATAATCTTAAGTGGTTGATGGGGTCTTGCTTCCCATTGTACATTTGAAACTTAAGAGTTTCAAAGTTATTTGGGAAAGGGTGGTTGATTATTGTGGGATCTAATGGCTCATTATAGAATTATTCAAAATAATACTTTAATTTGGATGACCCTTGAAGAGAGGTAATTTGACGTTCAAGTTCTTCAAACTTGGAATCTCTCTTTTCAAGGTCTTGGATCTTAGCATTGAGGTCTTGGAAATCATTAGGTGGAAAATTATGTGAGGTAGGTAGAGTTAAAAGAGGTTGTGTGATAGTTTAATACATGAAATGTAAGGTCATAAATGATGAGGTAGCTTGACTAGATGTCATAGTTGAAGGAATTTGGTTGGTCCTTAAGTTATGTGTTAGAAAGAAGTTTGGGGAGTTAGGGTTCAAAATCGACATTGTGATGCTAGAGGAAGATGACAAAAATGGGATGCCCATAATGGCTATCCCTATAGATATGGTTGGTGGAGTTGTAGAGTTGATATTTTGTGCCATAGCCACATTAAGACTAGCAAATTTATTTTTATTTTCATTGATTTATGCTAGTGGATTTACCATTGGAATATTCAATGTTGTCATGCATTGTAGGTGATTATCTCTCACCTTCTTTAAGCTCTTCCATAAGAACATCTAGAAAAATATTTTTTGTTTCTTTTGATGTATTCTCTAATATGATCTATATAATTTAAAGTAATGTTTTTAATGACATATTTTTCTTGTACATGGTGTGACCATAAAATTTTACTTGATCATTGTGCTCATGTGTGTGGACATCATAAGATGAGGATGGTAAGCCCTTACTTTGGATATTGTAAGGATGTTGAGCCATGGTTTATAGGTTTTGAGAAGAGGGGAGTAAATTTATTAAAAAAATTATTTTGATAGTACTTATAGCAAAGAAGAGAAGATATTTTGAATCCTTATGTCACATTGGAAAAATAGCCCTCCTTTTGAATCTCACTAACCCACCATAATATACTAGCTAAGAAAGATTATTCCCTCAAAGTTCATACATCGGTTTACTCAAGGGGTCGTTATCCTTCCCCTAGTAGGACTAACAATTTGGTTATGTTCTTGTTATCTTTATTTAATGTGATGTAAGCTATGCAAAAAAAATTATGTGATCTTACTAAATTTTGACAAACTTTTATCTTATTTAAGGCAAAAGGTGTGTCCACGCCAAGTTCACCAATATATAGAATAAAAAAACCTCGCATTGCGTAGTGGGGGGAGAATTTGTAGGGATTGTCCCTGCTTCCCTACTTTGAGGATCTCTTTCCAAAGGAGACCCCAAATATATGGGTATCTTCAACATGAGTAGGCTCTACTCAATGCAGTTTCTCAAGGTGTCAATGTTGGTGTTATGCTTGATGGTGTTATATGGATTTTATTCAACAAACACCTAAGATTTTGGACCACTAATTTGACTCTTTTATAAAGCCTAAAAAAACTTATACAAACTTAAGGTGAATATCACTAAAAGTGCATGCTTAGCTTAAAACACACAAATGCAAGAAAACAAGACTAACCTAAGATGTTTTTTCATTTGACTGATGAACTAAGCTAAAGAGATTTTTTTTTTCAAGGCAAACAAGGAACGATGCAAGAAGAAAAACTAACCTAGAATGCAACTATATGTCTTCTATGATTTTTTTCTAAGTACTTGAAAATGAAAAGAGCTTAAATCTAATCTAGGGTTTCTTGAATCCGACCCAATGTTAATATTTTTTGAAAGAAAAATTTAACCTACATTGAGATTCCTTAATTTGCTAAAAGAGATGTGATTTTAAGCAAAAAGTAGTTGCAGATAGAAAATAGAATACAAAAAATGATGAAAAATAGGGTTCAAGGCAGTGCCAAGTGGTAAAATAACCTCAACCGACGTTTGTACATAGTCACCACTTTTGTGCAAAATCTCCACTAGCAATTTTGAATCTTACTAGCATTTTTGCAACTTGTACAAGAAGACCAAAAAAATAGGTTTATCTGATTTGGGGGGTTTGTCTAAGTGATGGAAAGGTGTGTTCCTATATTTTTAGCTAGTCAGACCCCCTGTTTATGACAAAAATGAGTGTGAGTACCTTCCTTGGAGTGGAAATGAGTCTTTTTTCAAAATGCCACTGAGTTGCAAAATCGCTAGCAATTGGCATGTTTGCTCTATGTATTCCAGGGAGTCAAAATCACCAATTGCTACAGTAATTGACCACTTTGCCTTAATATGGGATTGAGATGGTTTCGAGGTCAAATTTAATTTTTTTTTGGATGATTTCGTGACGCAATGAAAGAATAAGGTTAGACAATAGGTTTGCTAAGTTTGTGGCTTACCAATTTTGAGATTAAAGCCCTAACATTCTAGCAATTAGTGATCAAAGTAAATGCATGTGCAAAAGGAATGGGAAGTCCCTAAAATACCTAGAATTTGATAAATTGAAGAATGCAAAGTAGTCTAAAATGCTATTATGAGTGTTAGGAATGAAAGCAACAATTCAATTAACCCTTAAGCTAAATCAAATTGAATGGAAAGCAAAGTGAAAGAGTTCAAATGCTATGAAATGCAAGTGTTGTTATAAACTCATGAAATCTATAGCAACAAGGAAGAATGGGCAAGGGGATGAAGCAAGGGAATGAAGAGAGTTGTGAGTGATGGTATGATAAGGCAATGAAGGCATTGTATCTCCACCACAATAGCTTGGAGTTAAATATGCCTAAGATTTTATAAAATTCATGTAATATGTGCTTGAAAAGAAATATAGACATAAATTTAATGCCTATAAATGATGATAAAGTGAAAGTAGAAGAGCATGAATATGAAAGAAAGTGATTAGTATGCCAAGAATGTAAAGGAATAAGACTGTAAATAAAAATACAACAAATAAACAAATAGAGATATTACAAGCTACAAAGCTTGAAATAAAACCTACAACAAAGGAGATTAGTGACCAAAAACTTGAAAGGTATGAGCTAGTTGGCTGGCTTGAGGTGATGTAAAAATTATTCAAAAGTTTATTTTTGAAATAAGATTTCTTATATCTTAAAGATATTGTAGGTCTTAGTATGTGTGGGGTGATTGACTTTCTTAATTTTCAACTGCTTTATTGTATTCTATAATATTTTATAATATTTTTATAAATAAAAGTTGTTATATATTATTACATATTTTAAACATAAAATTTAATTTTAAATTAATATCTAGTTTCATGTATCTTGAAATATTTTTTAAATTATTATTTTTTTAAATATGTAAACTTACTTTTAAAAATTACATACAAATATTATATATATATATATATATATATATATATATATATATATTAGTCAACATAAATAAATATTTTAAAACTATTATTTTAGTATTCAAATATTAAACTTATTCAATGGTCATCTTCGGTGGAAGTCCTTTGACTTCCCAAATATTTCTGAGGAGGAGAAACTTGCTTTTATAAATTTAAAAAACTCCATAAAATGGTTCTTAACCCCATTTACTGGTCTTCATGATAGGCTGGTTTGGGGTCCTAAGAAAGATGGCTAGTTTTCAGTTAAGTTTGCTTATGGCTGATTGGACTATAATTTGGATCCTTGGTTCCCAACGAATTAAGTCTAGATTAAAGGCCTGACATCTAAAGTCAATGTGTTCTTCTGGTTGGAAATTCAGCAAAAGTGTCTTACTCTTGATAATCTTCAAAAACTGGGAATTATTTTCCCTAATAGATGCTTCCTGTGTGGTAGGGCTTTTAAATCGCCTTTCCACTTATTTTCTCGTAGTGCATATACCCTTGAAGTCTTTCGTCAATTCTTTTTGGAGCTAGGTGTTGCTTGGGTTCTTTCCAACTCATTGGAGGACCTGGTTGTTCAATGGGTCTCCCCTTCTCCTCTCCCCACCTACGCTAGTTTTGGAAATTCAGGTTACCCCATATTTGGTGGTGGATGTGGAAGGAAAGGAATGCCCACGCCTTTTAAAATATATGCCATCTTGAGTCATGAGTCCCCTCGAGGGCCATTGTAGATATAGTGGAAAATGTGAAAGCTTTAAAACTGGATTCGATAACTTGTGAAGGGGAGATATTTTTGGAGAGATCATTGGGTTTTCTAACTCAGCCTTAGAATACAGTGAGCAGGGTGAGTCAGGATAGGATTAGCACAATTTGGGAACCTCCTCCATCAGGTTGGCTGAAATTCAACTTTGACGAAGCTTCTAAAGGGAACCTGGGTCCGACGGGTGCAGGGGGTTTGTTTAGAAACTCGGAGGGCAAAATCCTTCTTGCCTTTGCTGAAAACTTGGGTCACCAAATCAGCTATTCAATATTGAGCATTATTTCAAGGTGTTTCCCAACTGAACTGGGTGAATTGCAGGAAACTAATCATAGAAGTTGATTCACTCAATGTTATCAACATGATTAATGACAACCAAAATCCCTCCTGGACTGTTGCAAATTTTATATTTGAAACCAGGAGAATGATTCAAAATTTAGAAGAAGTCCAATTCAAGCACCGATTCAGGGAAGGTAACAAAGTTGTGAACTTCCTGGTTAATCAAGGTCTTACGTAGCAAGATCTTCACATTTGGACAAGTAATTTACTAGATGGCCTTAGATATTTGGACAATGAATTTAGGCAAAGGTTAAACTCAAGTCAAAATACTTAGGGTGGGTGGCTGGAACCCTCCCCATTGGATATTGTTTTTTGAATTTTTTGGTCAGGCCTACGTGCCCAGTTTTTTGTATTTGTTTATCCATGTGGGCCTGTGTGCCCAACTTTTATCTCTGTTTGGCTTGTGTCTGGGTGTGTTCAGCTAGTATATGTTGGTCTGGGTGTAGGTATTTGTGTCCAAGGGTTGGTTGAATTTAATTTTTGAAGTGTCCTTAGTCTCCTAGTGGTTGTAGATTAGCTTCTTTTTGTTATAAGGTTTGGAGGTCCTTTCAAAACTCCTTTCATTCAACTAATAAAAAAAATAAACTTATCTACATTAACTATCTACACGTGTCTACACAGGTGCACTCCAAATTAAACAACTTTATAATTTTTAAAAATTAAACCTTCTAACTCAGTTTATTGGATGTGAAGTTATGCAATTTTTTAATTTTGGCAAACAACCTTCCAATTTTAATGTTGTTAAAAATTTATTTTTTATTTTTATTTTTTTATTTTACATGGTGGAATCTCTAGCCACCACGAATTCGGGTAGGTTGTCTAGATTTTTATAGCCACCACAATATTATGTGCTATCCACCTCAGAAGTTGCCACACAGATATTTGTGCAGTCCGCCCCTATAACCACCATGCCACGACCAGTTTAAACCTTTTATGTCATTGAAAGCACCAAGAAAGGGAGTTGTTAAGAATTGATTAACTCGTGACATGAATTTGAATGGATGAGATGGGTTTGTTTTATGAGGGCGATTCTGTAAGGTTCAATGTATTTAAGGCAAGTTCCTCATAAAGTAGGTTGATATGACTTTAACATGAATTGATTTTTATAAAAAGTTATTAAAAAAAATTATTAAGTATTTTTTAAATGTTAAGGGTTTTATAAAAAATACAAAGGTGCAAAATATATTGTAATCACAATTATATATTGCAGCATCAATATTAATAGCTTGTGTTTAGAAATGTTAATTTTCAATGCAAAACGAAAGTAGAAATATTGGGTTTATTTGATTTATAAAATGTGCAAAAACATTTTATTTTTCCTTTCATTTTTACCTCTAAGAAATCTCTTTCTAAATACCTCTACAATAATAATAAGTACATAAAGAGATAGTGGATCATCTTGGTAGAGTCCATAAGATAACTTAAAGCAGCCAACAAAAGAACCATTGATCAAAGTAGAATATTTGAGAGTGCTATAACATCATTTGATCTATTCACACTAACCTTGATCAAAACCAAACATTTTGATAATATCATGTAAAAAATATAATAAACCCTATCATATGCCTTGCTTATATCTAATTTCATAAGCATACCTAATTTTTCATGGAATGAAGAGAATTTTTGGCATCTCGTGTAATGATTACACCCTCAATAATTCAGTTACCATAAACAAAACCACCTTGTTCCTATGAGATAACACAATCTAAAATGTTTTTCAACATTTTTGCCATAATTTTTTAAATGATCCTATAGATCATATTAAAATACTTTTTGGACAAAAATTATCAAAATATTTGTCTTCCCTTTCTTGCGAACTAGTGTAAGAAAAGTGATATTGATCTCACTTATTGTAGCCTTCCTTTTCTGGACATATTCAACTACAACCAACATATCACTCTTTAATGAATCCAAAAAAATAAACACAAATTATAGGAAATCCATTGAAACTAGGTATCTCATTAGGATGGAAAGATAAAATTGCTTCATATAAGCTCCTCTATAGATATCTTCTTCAACAAGATTTTATTTTGTCCCTATGTGAAAATTGATAGAATATTTTATAAAATCTTACCTTGTGTCTCCTTATCTTACCCTATAAAATATTTTTGAAATAATTAATTGCTTCATTCCTAAGATCTTCTTCCTCAATGTTTCTTTCATTTAGAGTTAAAATATTATTGATGTAGCAAAAAGAAAATTTTGTTTTTATTATAGCATGAAAATTTTGATATTTTATAGCAAATCCATACTTCAATAATTAACCAAAATTTCATATAAAATGAGCATGGAATAAGGTTTTTTAGACAACAAGCATGAAATAGGGTTTTCAGACAGTAGATGGTGGGATAAAGTAGATCACCTCGAGCGAACAAGGCAATATTGTCAAAATTTTCAAATATTTTGGAGAGCAAGAAATCTCAGTTGCAGGCTAGTGGTCAGGATTTGCGAGTTGGAGCCTCTGTTGGTGGTCATGGAGTAAGAGTGGGTGAGCTAGATGATGATCTAGAGTCCAAAGAGGGTTTTTTGATCAGCAATAAGGATTTTTTGGGTGGTGTGTCGGAGGGCGACTAGGGATTGAATTTTGGGGCTTCTAGTAGCAATCAAGGGATGTTCACTGGTGATATGGATGGCGGTTAGGGAAGTACTATTGGTGGTCAATGAATTTTTTTTGGCACCCAGGCCAATCACGAGTTTTTGGTTGACTCAGCGACACATGGGGCCCCCAGCATTTCCTTTGCGGTATTGATGGCAAGTTTTGGTCGTTCTACTAGGCTTTCAAAATATTACTTTAATATTTCCCCTATTTTAGGTGTTATCAAAGTGCCCAAGGAGATTTCTATGGCTATCATGAGTGAAGGATCCTGTAATCTGGTTGGTAAGCTTCCAAGAAACAGGCCCAAATTGAATTCTCTCAAGAGATGGGCAATCTCCAGATGGAAGTTGAGGGGTTCTCTTTATATCATCGCAATTCCAAATTCCTTTTTCATTATCAAGCTAGATTGTGCATATGACTCTAAAAGGATCCTCGGAGGTGGCCCTTAGTTCTATGGTAAACAAGGTCTCTTTCTTCACTAGTGGGGAATCAAATTTGACCTCATTACCCAAAGTATTGACCTGGTGCCCCTATGGGTAAGACTTCCTGGGCTCCCATATCATTTTTGGCACAATGACATCTTAAGAGTCGTAGCGAAGGATATTAGGACCTTGGTTTAAATTGATTCGGCTACTAAAGTAGGAAGAAGATGGTTTCTACCTATTTCTACATTCTAGTAGACCCATAATTCAATCTTCCATAATCCATCACACTGGAGGCTGACATTGAAACCCTGATCCAACTGATTGAGTATGAGAACTACCCTTTTCGATGTTTCGCTTGCAAAAAATTTGAACATGTGGCTACTCGGTGCCCTTTGAAGTCTCAAGCTCTGAGATGAAGGATGAACTAGTGCACCAATAGGGATAAAATTATTGTGAAACAGCCCCCCTCCTCTTTCATCCTCTCAACCTATGGTTGGTGAAGGCCCTCAGTCTGGGGTTGTTGAAGACCCTTAGCCTATGACTGTTGAAGGTCCTCAGGTTGCGATTGGTGAAGATCCTCAGCCTTCCAATACCTTAGATTTTGACACCCCTTCTATGATCAAGGAAATATCAGAGGTTCCTAAGGAGGTTGAGAAGATGTCTCAACTTACCCCAACCAAGGAGTGCCTTGTGTCTCATTTGAATTCTTTAGCTACCATTTAGTCTCCTCTAAGGCACAGGTTAGTAGTCCTCTTGATATTATTGTTGGTTCTTCTATTCCTATTCAAAACCCCTTTGAATACCTTAGCCCAAACTCGAAGCCTAGTCTGGGTGAGGTTTTGTTGAACATGTCTTCCCCTGGTCTTGACATGGGCTTATCTCTTCCCCACAAAATGCGAAGTTAGAATAAACTATTGGATTTTGGGATGGAACGCAAGTTGGAGATACCCTCTAACAAAACCTGATGTGCAAGAGAAGTTGAGATTGGGATAGCAGATGGTACCCAGTTCATGCTAGATGCTAATTCTTTCAAGAACCAAGGAGGTAAGTAGCTAATTTTGGAAGCTTTCTGTCACTCTACTCAGCCTTCAAGGGGTAAGAAGCAGGGACATGGAAGTCACAAATGAAAGTCATTTCCTAGAATATTAGAGGTCTAAATGGGACCTCTAAGCAAAGGGTGTTGAACTCCCTGAGAAGAGAAAAAGGCCCATCTATTTTGCTTATCCAAGAAACCAAAATGGAAAGCAACAAACTACATTCTATCAAGAATGCAATATGGAAGGAAGTTGAAGTGGTAGCCAGTTCATCTACTGGGGCGTCTAGAGGATTAGCTTATTTTTGGGACCCATCCAGGGTGTCGGGATTAGTCTTGTCTATTTCTTCTCAAGTTATAAATATTTTGTTTTATTGTAAGGACATAGGAATTAGGTGTGTTATGTCTAACATATATGTCCCTAATTCCAGAACTAACCAAGAAATATTTTGGTCCTATCTAGAACAAATGAGAGAAGTCTTCAAGCAGGAGGTATGGATGTTGGCAGGGAATTTTAACAGCCCTTTGTTCATTTCAGATAAAAAAGGGGGAGACACCTCCTTTTCTAGATAAATGGAGGAATTTTCTGACTTCATAAACCAGCAAGAACTAATGGATTTACAACTCAAAGGATCTAGGTATACTTGGAGCAATCGACGACTAGGGGATCAACACATTCAAATAAGATTGGATAGAATTTTTATCTCCAAAGAAGTGATTTTGGTGTTTGGACATGTATCTCTTTGCACTCTCCCTAAAGTGGGGTCTGATCATAACCCCTTGCTACTAGAAAAAGCTCCTTCACACCCGTTCTTCCCTAGACCATTCAGATTTTAAGCCATGTGGCTTTCTCATCCAGAGCTTGAAGACTATATCAAGAAATGGTGGTCCACGAATTTTACTGGCTCACCCATGGAGATAGTGACTTCCAAGCTCAGGTTCATCAAACTTAATCTAAAAAGGTGGAATAAAAGAGTATTTGGTGATATCTTCGAGTAGAAATTTGAGATCAAAACTAAACTACAGGTCATTCAAAACTCCATTGAAATGAATGCTTTGACTAATGAGTCCAGAGCAGAGGAGTTGTCTACTCTAGCGGATCTCCACAACATTCTAAGTAGAGAAGAACTATTTTAAAAATAAAAATCCAGATCCCTTTGGCTTAAGGAAGGCAACAAAAACACTAAATATTTTCACTCTACTTTAATACGCAAAGGTTATAAAAAAATTAGAGTTCTCAGATCTGACGGGTCTATCACCAAGGACATTCAAGAGATAAGGAGTGAAGTTGTCTCCTTCCAATCCTCGCTCTATGATCTTCCTGCTGAAGATCTTGAAGCGAAAGAGAGGTTGTTGAGAAATATTCTAAATCTAGTCTTTTCTCAAGCCAACAATGATCTTATCAAGCCATTTTCAGATGAGGAGGTCAGACACGCAATTTTCTCAAGGGCTATTTTAAAAGATCCAGGATCAGATGGTTTTCCCCCAATTTTTTTCAAATTTTTTGGCATATAATTGGTAAGGAAATTTATGTAGCCCTCAGAAGTGTCCAGTCTGTAGTTTTTTTTAATAGAAATTTCAACTCTAATTTTTTGGTTTTGATTCCAAAATCTACAGGGGCTAATAAATTCTCTGAATTTCGACCCATCAGCCTTTGTAACACAATTCAAAAAATCTTCACCAAAGTTTTAGCAAATAGGCTCAAGCCGCTCCTCCCTATTTTTATTGATCCTACCCAAAGTGGCTTCGTGCCTGGCTACTATATTCTTTATGGATTTATTTCTATCCACAAGCTTATTCATTCAGTAGATAAAAGTAAGAGAGCGAGGGCTTTCCTCAAGTTAGACATCACTAAAGCCTATGATCGAGTCTCTTGGGAATTTTTACTGAAGGTGTTGAGAAGATTCAATTTTTCTGAGCAATGGATAGACTTGGTCAATTTGTGTATTTCCTCGGCTAATTTTTTTGTGTTGGTTAATGGTTCCCCAACAAGGTATTTCAACAGTAACAGGGGCATTTAGCAAGGAGATCCACTTTCCTCCTTCCTCTTTATTTTTAAGGCAAAATTTTTGGGTTGCTCTATTACTGCAAATTCTAATATCGTGGGCATTAAACCTGCTCTCGGGTCTAACCCCATATCTCACCATCAATTCATAGATGATAAATTGCTCTCTTTTCTAGATTCTGTCATTCAAGCACGCTCTATTAAATCTATTCTCCTCGACTTTGAAAAAGTGGTAGGTCAATAGGTCAGTTTCAAAAAAAGTAAATTATTCTTTCTCAATACTTCGATGGTCAGATAGAGGAAGATAGCCAATATTCTTGGTTGTGAAGTGGCCTCCCTACCCTCTACGTATCTTGGGTTACCTTTCTTCAAAGGCTACTGTAAACCGAATATTTGGGAACCCATGGTTGAAAGGATCCAATGGAAGCTTACTAGCTGGAAGGGAGCTATTTTAAGTTAGGTCAAGAAAGTGCTCTTAGTTAAGACCTCCCTATAGAGTATTCCTATATACTTTATGTCACTCTTTCAGATGCCCAAAAATATCCTCCAAAGAATTGAGAAGATTCAAAGATATTTTTTATGGTCTGTCTCTGAGATCAAGCATAGATTTCACTTGGTGGCCTAGGATCAAATCTGTAGAAAAAAGAATGTGGAGGCTTGGGTTTGAGAAAAACTAGTCTCATGAATAAAGCCTTGATTGCAAAACAAGGTTGGAGGCTGGTCCAAAATGAAGATGTAGAATGGGTCAGAATTATTAAGGCCAAATATTTGGGTATGGAGAACAATTTGTTGACCTCATCATTTCTACCCTCTTGGTCGACCTTTTGGTTGAATTTGTGTAAGTCCAAAGACCTGATCTATAAGGGAGGGAAATGGCTAGTGGATAATGGTCGGGCTATCGACTTCTAGAATGATCCTTGGTTGATGGATGATCCCTTAGCTTCTCACCCTAATTTGGCTATGGTTGAAGCCTCATGCAGAAGGTTGTTCGACTCTAGAGTTTTTGATTTCATTGTTGCTCTTTCGAATTGTAGAATATGGAGATCCTTATCCCACCTTGATCTTTCTTCGACTAAATCTCGTGCCCTCAACCTCATCGCTGGTTTATTAAATATTTATGTGCTCAAGCTAGATCCAGATGATGATTCCTTTTTTTGTAAGGCAAAACCCTCAAGTTCTTTCTCAATTAAATCTACTTTCTACCTGCTTGAGGAACCGGTTCCCCCTTGGCCCTTATACAACTTAGTTTGGCATAAAGATCTCATCCTTAAGATTAATATATTTCTTTAGATATTGGTGCAGCATAAAGTCCTCACCTTGGATAACCGTAGAAATTATGGTCTTATCTTACCCAATCGTTATATCTATGTGGCACCTCTAATGAATTCCTAGTCCATCTCTTTAATCTTTGCCCATTCACGAAGGAAGTTTTTGACTCCTTTTTTGGTCTTCTAGGAGTCTCTTGGGTCCTTCCCCTTTCCCTTCCTGATATTCTAACCCAATGGTCATCCCCTTTCTCCTCCAAGCACCTTCAAATGTTTTGGTCTTTTAGTTTAGCCCATCTTCTATGGGGAGTTTGGAAGGAGCGTAACGAGCGAGCCTTTAACAACACCTCTAATTCAATTGGCTTTATATTTTATAGGTGTTTGGTGGATATTGTGGAGAATGTATCCTCATGTTGTATAGAAGATAAACCCAAGGATTCTGAGCGAATATTGGAGAATCTATTGGGTTTTAAACCAGCTAGGGAGCCAACTTTACCTATTGCAACTAATCAAATATTGTCCACTATTTGGATTCCCCCACCTTCTGATTGGTTCAAATTAAATTTTTATGGTGCTTCAAAAGGTAACCCGGGAAGAGCAGGTGTCGGGGGAATTATTAGAGATCATAGGGGTGATATTCTATTAGCCTATGTTGAAGGGCTTGGAGTAAACTCCAGTCAGTTCATGGAAGTCAGGGCCCTTTACCAAGGCATCCAGGTAGCCAGCTCATTGGGACTCCATAAAATTGTCATAGAAGGGGACTCCCTTACTACCATTAATTACATGAAAATGGCCCCCAAGAAATTTTTCAATGAAAAATATGATTCTTGAAGCTAAAAGAGTCACCTTGCTTTTCGAGGATGTCACATTTTAGCATACTTTTCAGGAAGGTAATAAGTCTGCGGACTTCATGGCAAACCTGGGTGTGGACCACCCTGGACTCCGTGTTTTGCGAGAGGACTTCCTTGAGGGTTTGTGCTCTCTGGAGACAACAAATTTTCTTGGTATAAAATTGGAGCATGGTTAATTATTGTTTTTATTTACTACTCAGTCATCCTACTTCCCTGCATGGAAGTCCTTTTTAATTTTCTTTAATCTATTTTTGGCATTTCTCTCTGTTCTCCCCTAGTGGTTGTGGAGCTAGGGCTTGGAAGCTCTGTTGGTTTCTTGTTTGTGTGCTACTAGTTTGGATGTGTTGGATTTTTGACCCTCGGCCAATATCTTTTTGGCCTTGGCTTGTCTTGTAAAAGGTTTAAGAATCCTTTCAAAACCCCTTCTACCTTTTATCAAAAAAAAAATTGATATTTTTATTTCTTTCCTTGAGTCATTTCTCCCTAGATTTTTGGAACCAATATGACTACTTTTTGATGCATTATGATAATTAGAAAGTAATTGTTTTTCTTATACATAAGAATCTCCATTGATTTCTACTATCTCTTGTAAAGTTTTGAGCTTGGATTTAATTTCCTTATTTTATTTAAAAATGTTATCAAAATTTTGGTATTTCAAATCTTCATTTATTCCTTTAGATGATTTATTTTTTAGCAAATATATACATACATGATACTTCAAAATTTGCTTCATCCCACCATAGCATAACTATATATGAGACATCAAGATCTTGGAACCATATAGACTAGAAGCAAAATGACTTTGGATTTAACCATTATTGAGAAAATCACAAGTCAAAAAAATTGTTGTGTTATATGATCTTGCTTGCAATAAAATATCTAAAGAGATTGTATACTCTTACAACCATATGTTTTGTAGTAAGAATCTAACCAGTTTTTATGCTATATGAGTTTACCCAATGCATCTATTCTCTCATGTATATTGAAAATTTTAAGGAATAGCATCCTAAAGATCATTTGAAATGACAAATAAAGCAAATTCTTCTATTTATTTACACCATATACGAGTACAACCCTTATTTTCCAAAGGATATAAAATTGTGTTGAAGTCATCCCTAAGAATCCATATATTACAATTAATAATCATTATAATGTTTAATAAAAATATGTTAAAGTCCTTCCAACATCTTCACAAGGAGTAACTATGGCTCCTTTTATGTTTTCCTCTTTTCTACAAAATAGTCTAGCAACCCAATTACTTTTTCCTTCTAACAATTATCCATCTCATTTTTTTTTATCCCATATTGTTGCAATATCATATGAAACTTCTATACAACCCCTCATCTTGCATATCTTTTTAAAAGCATAATTACATTCCTCAATTTTTAATTTTATTTTTTTATTAAAATAAACTCAAGATTATAACAACCTATTAATTCCTTAGTAACTCTCTTTTTAGGGGTCTTATTCATACCCCTAAATTTCATGATATCATTTGCATCATCATCACTTATTAATTTTATTAGTGACCTTACCCCCACTTCTTGTTAACACCCATGATATTTTTATTTGGCTTTCAAATCAATATCCCTTTGAGATTTTTTCTATTTTTTAATGTCTTTATAGCCTTCCTCTCCTTTTCTATTCCACCAAAACTTTCATCTTCATCAATCTATTAGAATTTTTCATATCATTCATAATGAGACTTATCTTCCAAAGACTTATGCTACCCTAAATAATCTAAAATGCAAGGAATAATCTTATAAACATTGTCTTTTGTATATTTATCTAGAAACCCTAAAATACAAGGGTGATCCTCCATAGTAATTACTTTTTTATGTTGCCCTAGAAATCCTAAATTTCTAAGTATATCCTCTATATTTATTTCTTTTTTATGTTTCTATTGAAACCCTAAACTACAATGGATACACTTTGTACTACTTTTATGTTTATTGCAAGGAGAGGATTTTATGCTTCTTAAGAAAAATGAAGATGATTTATCTATATTAACATTGACCACCTTCAACTCATTCACCTTAAAATTTACTTCCCCATATTCCTTCACACCTTTGACTCCTAAATTTGAACTTGTGCATTCTACTTCATCACCGTTTGCATCATTTTTCTTCTATTGGTTGATTCAAGTAAACTATAATATCCTTTCTCATTTGATGTTATAAAGGGGTTTCTTTGGAAACTTTCCTAAGAGTAGAAAATACTTGATTTGAATCAACTTTTACTATGATATGATCTCCTTGTTTTAAAAGGAAGTTTCTCTCATGCACAAAAATTTCCATCTCTTTATCCATCATTTTCACTTTACAATCTCTTGCCATTTGTCTAGGCTCATAACGTTTGCAACATTGGAATGCAATATTTTTATAATTAACTTGTTGGTCCTATTCTCTTAATTTAGATTTAATCCTAATGAATTGTAGTTAAGGTTTTGAAATATTCATTGCAACACATATTCAAGTGTATAAATCATGCCTTCTCTCCTTATTATTTGGTTCCCCCTAGATGAACTCCACTAGAGTATTATTAATATTATTCAAGACCTCCTTATTGTTGAGCTAATAAGGAAGTCCAAAAAGCCTAAACCACATTGGAAGCCTTTAAATAGTCCCTATATATACAAAATAATTCTCACTCCATGGTCTTAAATATAATGTATCTCTGCCCCTAAACCAAGGGTCGTCATCCATATTTTATCCCTTATTTTTAAACTAGGTAAGATAATGAGAAGAAATCCTTTCAAAAGAAAATTCATGGAGTAATTTGAACTCAATCTCCACTTCCACTTGATCTAATTTAGAATCTTAAAAAATTCTAGCTAGTATCCATAGAACTTACATATTAACCCTATGCTTCTAAAAACAATTATATCATGTTCAATCATCTTATCCTTAACAATCATTTTCAATGTAGTATCTACTACTTGGATAGGGTTTTTAATTAACTCACTCTTCCTCTTATTTCTAACTAGGGCATACATAATTCCAACTATGACATCCTTACTTCCAACAAGAGCATCCTTACTTCCAATAAGGACTTTCAAAAATGACTTTCTTGCCATATTACCTAGATTTTCTTCAAATTAATCCTTTGGTTTTTGAGTTTCTCCTAAGATTTGGGATAATAAAAATTCATGCTTGATCCTTATTCACATGTTACTTCCTACTCACACTTCATGCTTGCACCTATAACAATTACTATATTTCTAAACAATAAAAAGGTGAGGCTCACTTTTGGCTTGTAATCACTTCTAGCTCATGCTCGCTATCTTATTTAAGGTTCACCCATGAGATTTAAACCTTGGTTTAGAGTATTAAATTTTTCACTCTTAAAATATTATATTATTATTAGTGAGAAGCTTAAAAAACTCATTAATAGTGGGTTAATAAAATTAGTTTTAGAATTACTAAAATAAGCTTCTAGCAATATAGATGGTTTTGGATCAATACCATCTTAAAGGGTCATAGTATCAATAATGATATGATGATATGGTTTTTATCTTTGAGAGGCTTTCAGTTTAGTTGAATAAAATGTATATAGTCTATTATATTTTGGCTCTTCACTTACCAATCAAATATGCATTTATGACTCTTAGCTTTATGTTTATTTTATACATTTTTTACAACTCATTAGAAATGTGTGCCCATTTTCATAAATGTTAAGTTTATTTTGTTAGTGTTGATTACTAAAAATGCCCAACTTCTAATGTGCCTCACTAATCTGGTCAATAGTATTGGGAGAAGGATCATGCCTACCTCGACCTTCAGGTTACCCCGCCACTAGATTTTCTAAACTAATATAATCTAAGTAAAGAAAGGAAATTTTAAAAAATTAAATGCATAAAAGTAAATGCATGAGAGTTAAGGTGTGAGGGACTAAAATAATTGTATAAAGTAAAATATAGCTATAGTCATAGCAAGAAAATTACATAATCAATCAACTCATGAAGAAATTGAATAATAATAGTGTGCTCTTATGTGTATGAAATAAAAATAATAGAAAGGAATGGTTATAAGGCAAAAGGGTAGTGCCACAATCATCATGCATTCCACAATCCAAAAGAGCAGTGCCACAATTGAAAATCAAATGTTCTGCATAATATTTCTATTATTTTTAAGATTCGATCAAATTATAATTTGAATTCCATAGAGTGTAGCTTTGATTTCATTAAGTGCTATAAGATGCTAACAATGGAGCCCATAGCTTCTATTTATATGAATAATTCACCTAGGAGTTACCTAGGGTAAGAAATTTCTACTCCTAGTAATTCTACTAATTTGGTGTAGTCTTTAGCAAAGTGATGTACCATGAAATGTTACATGCATCTAATTTGATCTCTAACTTAGAAGCCTTCTAAATTGCTTTCAACACCATAAAAATATAAAATGTTGCTTTCTATATCTTTCTCAAAATCCATGCACCTTTGTCCTACTTGGCTCAATGATAAGTGATTCACTCTTGGGAGGGAATTCTCGGGAGGGAAGTGAATCACATAAATTATTGGAGAGAAACACACTTTTAGAACATTGTCATAAATTTTTCAAACTTTGTTATTTTGCATTGCTACTTAGTCTTGCAAAAAAAAATTGTCATCCATTAACTAATTCCTTTTAAAAAATTGAAGGTAGTAACCAAGCTACTACACTTACCCACATGCTTTTTTTTTAATAAGATATGCGTGGCTTCTATTGGGGGCCACTCCTATTACAAAAATAAAACATTACATTTCTAACAAGTTAATTATACCATACACAACTTTTCCTTTCTATGAAAAATATTCCCCATCTTCCTCAAACTACTAAGTTTCCATAATCAACTCTCGTTATATCAGATGCCTTTTGAAATTTAAATTTCATCAATATGAAATTCAACACCAAGAATGGCTAAAATATTTGTTGCCTAACTTCTATATCTATAAATATATTGTCTATTGTGGAAGCAAAAATGAAACACCAATAATATAATAGATAACAATCAATACACAATATGTTGCACAAAAGAGAATATTTTATTGATATAAATGGGGGAGCCTCAAATCTCCAATGTTACAACACAATTTTATATTGATACAAATGTTACAACTATTACAAATCTAGGGTTCTTCGAAACCCTAGTCAACAATGTTGGTGGTGTCTTCAAAACTCGTCTTTGATCCCAACAAGAGTGAGTGGGATTTTTGGTATCCTATGCAGGACCACTCTAGCTTAAGCAGCTACCAAAATGAATGTTCTCCTCAAATCTACACACAAAAAATAACAACAAAAGGTTAGTAACACCTATGAGGGCTCCACTACGTGAGACCCTAAAAAATGAAAGCTATAAAACCCTAGTTGTAGAATCAAAATACTATAAATAGATCTAAGAATGTTAAAATAAATGCAATGACTCTTTACCTTGCTTGCGTTGACTTATCGCTTCTATCTTCGATGTTGTTATAGTAGATGATGACGTAGATGTGCCCTAATGGTGCCTGAGGGCCGTAGGACAGTAGATCAAGGATGAGAAACGCCAACGGGAGCTTGGTGATTATGGGAAGCACCAAGAGGCACTCAAAAAATAATGGTGGGCACTCGCAAAGTGCTAGTGAGCATTCAAGAAAGTGATGTAGAACCTGTAGAGTAGATCTAGCTTACGCGAGGGGAACGACGGTGGATGTGAAGGATGCGAGGAGGGGTGATGATGGAGAATGATAACGACTAAGGGATTTGAAACTCCAAATGACTTAAATAATTCAAAAACTTAGGGGTTGAGTCATCAAAATGACACCTTTTTATAATCTCCCCTAGGGCATGTTAGGGTTTCAACTATACAATTTGTGTGGTCAATATTAAAACATCACGGAGGGTGGAAATTAGATCTGGGCAGGTGGCGTGGATTAAGGTGGATGAATTGCTAGGATTAGATTATGATGGATGTCTAGGATTAATTCATACATATATACATATATTTATTAAATATATAAATATTATTATTTAAATAGATATTAAACAAATATATATAAATGACGGGAAGCTATGGATGAATGACAAGTGGCTAGATTTTGGTGTCTACATCTATAACAATCTCACATTTTCTTAATACCTTTTTTAGGGTTCTTATTCATTCCCCTAGTATTCCAAAAGTATTTTATAGATACAAAGTGTCTCTAGAAGATTTCAAGAAAAAATGAAAAAGATGTTCAAATTATTTGATATAAAAGGAAGAGTTCAAAGAAAATATTGCATTGTTACTTTTAAGTTTTGAGATTAATAAATATTTGGCATGAGTTTTAAGATATATTTTTCTAGTGGAAAATGTATCAAGTAAAAATTAACTATATATTTAACACAATTTATTATAAGTGTCATTCATTTATAATTATTGTTAGATTTATAATAATTTTTAGAAACTATTGGAATCAACATATTACCTAGTATTATTATAAAGGAATACTTACAAATTAATGCACACAACATATAGGGGTATTTATAGACACCAAAAAATCTCACTGTTAAAAAATAGAAACAATCCAATCATAAATGAAATGGTTGGTGGACAGGGTGTTTATACCCAAATACAAGTTACCTTTAGGCCAAGGTTAAAATATTGATCTCAAGGATTATATATATATAATATTTCTTTTTCAATATTTACAAAGGTTTATATCAGTAATACAATATAAATGTTGATCATGACCTCAAAAGAAGCTTAACCATTGATATTCTAACAATTATGGCTCCATATCTTTATTAAATTTAGCATCTAATTTAACCTTACTTTCATTTTAAAACGATGCATTTTCCACGAGAAGATATAAACATAGAGAAACTATCATGTTGGAATGAGTATTTTGTTAAGAGATTGATTTTTATTTAGATTTACTATTTAATCCAAAGGCTCTAGCCTTTTTAAGGAGTTCCTCGAAGCATGAGTTCACAATATCGTAGCCTTCAGTGATCGACATAAAACCCGCACAATTAGTCAGTAGAGTAAGCAGTGGTAGCAGCATTGGCATCAGTGCAGTTTATAGTTTGCAGGGGAGGAGCATTGAGCAAGCAAATTACCTCTTAGTTAAAGGCATCCATTCGTGTCCTAGTGCTTTCTTTGCTACTTCATTGCTTTTATTTCTCGCATTCTTCAAAATATCGATTTCTCAATCGGTAGCGAATGCGAGCCATCCAGGAGTAAAGTGCAGTTGGTCGCAAGGGTGAATGCAAGCTAGGAGTGATTTTAGCTAGTAGTGAGTACAAACATGAGATGGGAGAAAGTGCAGCTAGTAGTGAATGCAAGCACGATCCAGGAGTGAGTGCAACCAGCAGTGAGTGCAAAAAAATTAGGTAACATGGAAAGAAAGTTATTTGTGAAAGTGCTTACTGAAAGTGTGAATTGCCAAGTCAAAATTTTGGATACCCTACCTAGTAATAAGAAGAAGAGAAAATCTATGAAAAGCCAGTTTAGGTAGCATATTCAAGGATGAGATGATTGAGCATGATATAATGATTCTTAAAACCAGAGGGTTAATTTGTAAGTTTCATGGATATTGGCCAGGGTTTTTTGAGATTCAAAATTGGATTAAGTGGAAATGGAGATTGAATTCAAATTACTCCATGACTTTCCTTCCAAAAGGATTTTTTCTCGTTATTTTCTCTAGTTGAGAAAGAAGGGATAAAATAATGGATGAAGGCCCATTGTTTAGGGGTAAAATTACATTATACTTAAGACCTTGGAGTGAGAATTTTTTTATGGACACAGAAACTATTAAAAGGCTTCCAGTATGGATTAGGCTTTTTGGAATTCCTTATCAACTTATCAATAAGGAGGTTTTGAAGAATATTGGTAATACCCTAGGTGAATTCATCTAGGAGGAACCAACTACTAAGGAGAGAAAGCATGTTGTATACACTCGAATATGTGTAGCCATGGATAATTCTAATCCTTTACTACAGTCGATTAGGATTAAATATGAATAAAGAGAATAGGATCAGCAAGTGGATTATGAAAACATTGCATTTTGATACCATAAATGTCATAAAATTGGGCACATGGCAAGAGACCACAAAGTGAAAATGGAGGAAGAGATGGATTTTTTTAGGCATGAGGGTAGTTTCAATTTGAGACAAGGAGACCATATCACAGAAGCTAGGTCAAATAAAGGATTTTTCACTCTTAATAAAGTGGCTAGAAAAATCGCTCTACATCATCAAATGGCAAAGGCCATTACAGTTCACTTGAATCAATCATTAGAAGGAAATAATGTAATGGGAGATAATGAAGTACAATGCGCAAGTTCAAATATAAAATGAGCTAAAGGTGCAAAGGAAGAGGGGAAGACAAATTTTAATATAAAGGAAGATAGGGAGATAATATTTAAAGCAAATGATGCGAAGGAGGTCAAGCTTAATCCAGGTAAATCACCTTTATTATCCTCAAGTAGCTTAAAATATTCTCCTTACAAAAAATAAAAGTAGTATGGAGTGTATTCCTTGTACTTTAGGATTCAAGAGCAATATAGTAAAGAAAATCTTGTAGAGGATATCCAAGGAAATTTAGGTATTTCAATACAACATAAGAAAGTGATGACTATGGAGGATGATCTATGCAGTTTAGAGTTTTTAGGGCAACATAAAGAAGAAAATATTATTGAGGCTATTCCTTGCACTTTCGACTCTATAGGGCAGCATAAATCTTTAGAAGATAAGTCCAATTTTGAACAATATGAAAAAATGGAAGAGATTTATGAAGATGAAATTGGTGGTAAGAATGGAAGAAGGAGAGGAAGGCTATCACAAAAAGAAAAAAAGAGAAAAATAAACTCAAAAGGATATTGATCTGGGAAGTCAAATAAAAATATCACAGGTGCTAACAAGAAGTGGGGTTAAGCCCACTAATAAAAATAAAAAGTGCTGATGATGAAAATGATATCATGGAATAATAGGGGTATGATAAAACCCCTAAAAAAAGAGTTATTAAGGAATTAATAGGTTTTTATAGCCCAAAGTTTATTTTGATACAAGAAACAAAATTACACAGTGAGGAATGTAAGGATTCTTTTAAGAAGATTTGGAAGACAGGTGATTGTTTAGCAGTTTCTTCTACAGGAGTTTCGGATGGTATTGCACTAATATGGGAAAAATACAAATGGTATGGACAACTATTAGAAGCAAAAAGTAATTGGGTTGCTAGATTATTTTGTAGGAAAGAAGAAAACATCAAAGTTGGGGTTATAAATGTATATGCTCCAACTATAGTTACTCCTAATGAAATATGTTGGAAGGACCTTAGTATATTTTTGTCAAATACAATGATGATTCATTATGATCTATGGATTCTTGGGGGTGATTTTAATACTGTTATATATCCTTTGGAAAATAAGGGTGGCATTCCAGGATGGTTGAAATCAATGCAATATTTTGCTTCATTTGTCAATTCAAATGACCTTTGGGATGTTAGTCCCTCAAGCATTCAATACACATGGGATAATAGACGTATTGGGAAAAATCATATAGCATAAAGACTAGATAGATTTTTATTATACAATAAATGGTTGCAAATAAAATATACAATCTCTTCAGATATTTTATTGCAAGCGGGATCAAATCACAAACCCATTCTTTGGAATTGTGAGTTGCCTAACAATGGTCATCCAAAGTCGTTTCGCTTCTAGTCTATGTGGCTCCAAGAACCTGATTTTTTCCAGATGGTTATGTTATGGTGGGATGAGTCCAAATTTGAAGGATCATGTATGTACAGGTTTGTTCAAAAGTTGAAATATTTAAAGGAGCAAATGAAGATATGGAATATCAAATCTTTTGATAACATTTTTAAAGAAAATAAATAAATTGAATCCAAGCTCAAAAATTTACAAGAGATAGTAGAAATTAATGGAATGGACCAGGATTCTTGTGTGAAAGAAAAACAATTACTTTCTGATTATCATAATGCATTGAATAAGGAGTCATATTGGTTCCAAAAATCTAGAGAGAAATGGCTCAAGGAATGAGATAGAAATATAATTTTTTTCATGCTATAGCAAAAACAAATTTTTGTGTTCGTCATATTAAAAATATTATAACTCCAGATGGAAGAAATATTGAAGATGAAGAAGATATAAGGAAGGAAGCAATAAATTATTTCAAAAATATTTTATCAGATTCTAGGCAAGATAAGGAGGCACAAGAAAAACTTCTACAAAATATTCCATCACTTATCACTCAAGGAAAAAATGAAAGCTTGATGAAGAAGATTTCTATGGAGGAGCTCCATGAAGCAGTTTTCTCTTTCCATCCTAACAAGGCACCTGGCCCCGATGGATTTCTTCTAATTCTTTTTCAAATAATTTAGGATTTATTGAAGAATGATATGTTATATGCAGTTGAAGAGTCTCGAAAAATAAAGGCTATAATAAGTGAGATCAATGCTACTTTTACTACCTTGGTTCCCAAGAAATATGACACAAAATATTTTGATAACTTTCGTCCAATAATCCTTTGTAATATGATTTATAAGATCATTTTAAAAATTATGGCAAATAGGTTAAAGGGCATTCTAGGGTGTCTTATCTTAGAGGAACAAGGTGGCTTTGTTCAGGGTAAACAAATTCTTGATGGTATAATTATTACACAAGAGTCCATACATTCTCTTCATTCTATGAAAACCAGGTATGCTTTTGAAATTACATATAAACAAAGCATATGATAGGGTTTCCTGGAATTTTCTACATGTTATTCTCAAAAATTTTGGCTTTGATTATAGTTGGTGTGAGTGGATTAAATATTGTTATAGCACTACAATATTTTCTATTTTAATCAATGGTTCTCATGTTGGGTACTTCAAGTCATCTTGTGGACTTCGTCAAGGTGATCCTATTTCTCCTTATCTATTCATTATTATGGTAGAAGCATTAGGGAGAGCCTTTTAAAAGGCAAAAATGGAAGGAAAAATCAAGGGTATTCAAGTTGCAAAAAATGGTCCCTTCGAATCCGATCTCCAATTTATTGATGATACTTTTCTTTTGGACCATCCCTCAATCAGTGAGGCCATGGAGTTCAAATAAATATTATCATGTTATGATAAGGCTACTGG
The DNA here is from genome assembly GCA_028583015.1 of Wollemia nobilis. Lineage (NCBI taxonomy): Eukaryota > Viridiplantae > Streptophyta > Pinopsida > Araucariales > Araucariaceae > Wollemia > Wollemia nobilis. Next base: position 5,619,928 of record JAQPPZ010017228.1, read on the forward strand.
AAGGTTGGTAAATACTTCAAAATCCAAGATCTTTTTCATTAATACTGTCCTATATTTACAACAAATTATTGTGAATATTTTAGGGTTCAACATTGAAAATTTTCCATCAACCTACTTGGGTATTCCTTTGTCTAATAAAGGGAATAAAAAGGAGCTTTGGATCTCTTTTTTGGATAGAGTTAAAGCTTGCTTGGCAGGTTGTAAATGTAAGTTCTTAACCATAGCATGAAGGCTACAACTCATAAAGACTACTTTACAATCCATTATGATGTCACTTTCAAGACTACCAACAGGTATTGCAACAAAAATGGATAAAATTCAAAGAGACTTTCTATGGAAAGTTTGTGAGGAAAATTTTAGATTTACTCTTTATAAGTGGGATAGGGTTTGCAAAGAAAAGATAATTGGAGTAGCAAGCTTGTGAAATTGCATACTTATGAATTTAGCATTAGGAGCAAAGCTTGGGTGGAGACTATTCAGAGATCAAATAAGAATTGGGTAAAAATATTACTTCAAAAATATATGGGTTCTCTTGATGTAATGAAATTGATTAGGAAAATAACTCTACCCAAAGGATCATCAACATGGAACTTCATATCAAAAAAACATATTAGATAAAAAAACATATTAGATGGTCAATCAATGAGGGGAGTTGTGCAAATTTTTGGTCTGATGCTTGGTTGAAGCCTTATCCTCTTATCGTTGGCTCAAAATGAAAACCATTGGCTCAAGCATGCATAGCATGTAAAATTCCAAAGGTTAAATATTATATTATTATGAGCAAAAACTCCAGAACATGGATTTATTTTAGTAACATGGTTGAAGGAGAGTAACTCAAACAAATTGTAGATGAACTTCAAAATATCCTTTGAGAGTTTTATTTGCTAGTTTTTACATGAAAGGATGAGTTGGTTTGGAATTTATCAAAGGATGGTGGATACTCAATCAATATGGGATATGAGGATTTAAAACAATCAAAATTTTCTTCTTCGATTGATTTTCCTTGGAAGAACATTTGGTCATTAGAGGCTCTCCCTAAGGCCTCAACATTTCTTTGGTTAGCAGTTCAATGTAAGATTCTTACCGGAGAGAGTCTACAAAGAAGAGGATATTATGGACCCTTCAGATATTCCTTATATGAGAAGGATTTAGAAACGTTAGACCACTTACTTCTTCATTGTTCGTTTGCTCATACCATTTGGGGTTATTTTTTAAAAAATATGAAATTATATTTGGTAGCTCCATAAACATTGAAAGAGTTGATAAAATATTGGATAATTATAATAAAGCTAAAGCATTATGTATTCTTTGGAGGACTAGCTTTACCATTATTTGTTGGAATTTATGGCTTAAAAGGAATAATAGAATTTTTAAAAATAAATATCAAAATCATGTCCAAGTTTGGAACCATATTAGTGCCTCTCTTGTTGAATGTCTAAAAATATGGTTCTCATCATGGGAAGTCTCAATTACATAAAAATAAAAAGAGGTGCTAATAAATTGGCTACAAGATTTGCACATACATGGAAGAGTCATCTGCGATAATGGAATTAAAACAAAGGATATACTTTGATCTATGGTAAAATGAAAATATCCAGAAATTGGGTTTATCAAAATTAATTTTTATGGTGCTTCTAAAGGAAATCTAGGAAAAGTTGGTGGAGGTGGTGTTTTTAGAAATAGTGAAGGCAAAATTCTCCTCAGATATTTAAAATCATATGTAACTTCAACTAACAACTATGCAAAGGCTAGGGCACTTCTTATAAGTATTAAGATTGCAACAAAAAAAGGATGAAAATATATTTTAATTGAGGGGGACTCGCAAATTATCATCAATGTTATTAACAAAAATAGATGTGGAGACCGGATAAAAAATAGTATTATTGTTGATGTTCATTGTCTATTACCAGAGGTATTCTCCTGGTAGTGTGAGCATATTTATAGAGAAGGAAATCAAGTAGCAGATAAATTATCGAATTATGGTGTTGATCTTCATCCCAATGAATTCTAAATTTTAGAAGGCAATTGGCCAAGTGATATTTTATGTCTTAATCAAAATGATATCATGGAGTTAATTGTGGAAACAACACTTTGAGGAAGTTGAATAATATACCTAAAATAAAAAATAATTGAAAATATCATGATAAAAATGTGTACTACAACAAATGTAATATTTTGGTATTGTGATGGGAGTGGCCCCCAATAGAAGCCACATAAAACTTATTCAAAAAAAAAGTTCTAACCTTGTTTGATAAGTTTCACCTTAATTATTTTTAAAGAAATCTAAAATAAAATAGATTATGAAATAAAATCGCTTTCGTTTGTTTTATTTCAATTTATAATCTATTGTAATATTGAAATCAACTTATTTGTTTAATTTTATATTGTAAGGAATGCCACACTCGTTCTAAATTTGAATTTATATCATGGTGAAATTGTGGCCACAATTGAAAGTCAAACACCTATCAAAAAAATATTTTTTTAAGAGATTGATTTTATTTAAATTAATTATTTAATCTAAAGGTTTTAGCCTTGTTTGATAAGTTTAAGAAATCTAAAATAAAATGGATTATGAAAGAAAATCGCTTTATTTTGTTTTATTTTAATTTATAACTTATTGTAATATTGAAATCAACTAATTGCAACATCCATATAATATTCAAGCAACTTACCGATGGAGGAGCAAACATGAGTAGCAGGGGAAGTAGGGAAAAGGGCAAAAGCAGTGAAATTAGGGAGAAAGGTAGCAACACCAAAATGGGAGAGGTCATTTTCGATGGATGAGAACCAAAATCCTAACAAAGGGAAATCCAGTAAAGGTCCCAGAACCTCCCCCAAATACATCAACAAGGAGTGCAGTTCCCAAAGGAATGGGAAAAAATTACTTCGTTGTCTAGAGAAAGGTCCCGCTTCCTCTCAATTTTCTCGATCAAAATGGAGCAACAATCACACGAAGTAATCAAAAGATGTTGGTCCACCTCTTGTACCAATTATAGGAGCTTAACACCCAATAGTTGAAGAGACTCTCAAACCTCCAAAAAAATTGCCTAGTTAGAGGGATAACATCCCGAGAGTGAAGGTAGGTTTGTCTAAAACCTCCCGCACCTACGTGGATATAGTAAACCCTAACCAATTGACGGGACCCAAAATTGAGTTGCTCTCCTCCAATGGCAACCTCAAAATCCCTTGTGATATTATGTTTAGTGACCTTTATCGAAACTCAAACTCTCTGATCGACAAATTTTTGGGCTCCCACCCCAACATGGAATCCATCTGTAAGTGGGCCACCACCTCTTGGCAGATGAAAGGATTGTTGTGAAGAACACAAGCTTATATTGAGAGGGGGGTGAACAGTATAAGACAACTTTTTACTTTTCTTTCCAATCAATATTATGCAATGTATAGATAGCAATATCAACAATAGTAATAAAAGCAATGCAAAAATAACCACACACAATAGAGACACCAATTTAACGTGGTTCACCCAATGTGGGCTACTCCACGGAGAAAATATTTCACTAAAATTTTCTCAATCAATATCTTGGAAATCCTTTCCCTATTACAATGTTTATGGACCTCTGTCCAAAGGAGACACCAATACCCTAATCAAGTTCATGGATCTCTATCCATAGGAGACACCAATATCCTTTGCTCTGGTTGGTGATCTTCTAGAAGAACTGTTGCCTCCATTACACTGGCTAATGGATATCTATCCACTAAAGACTCATGCCCTCACTCAAAATACCTATCCTCACTACCCTAGCTAATGGATATCTATCCAGTGGAGACTATTATCCTCTATACACTGTCACATCCAAAGCTTACTCTTAGCTTTGTCTCAAATCTGCACTAAACACAGTCCTTCGGTCTAGCACAAATCTACTCAATTTCTATCTCTAATATGGCATAAATCTATCCTCAAATATACACCAAATTCTATCCATAAATATGCACTAAACACAATCTTTCGATCTAGTAAAAATATGTCCTCAAGCCTTAACACAAATTTTGACTTAATCTCAAATCAATTCTGCTAGATCTACCCCAAACCTTAACTCAAAGTTTGAACAAATTAATCAACCAACTCTGCTCACAAGTCTTCTCAATGACTTGCCTCAACTCTGCCTTGTAATCTTCCACAAAAGCTCACACTAATATGTCTACAAGTCCTCTCTAGAACTTATCCAATCTGCTCAACAAGTCCTCACTAGAACTTGTCCAATCTGCTCAATAATATTTGTCCTCAATTTTGTATTATAAGCTTCCACAAAAGCTCACACCAATCTATCCACAAGTCTTCTCTAATACTTACCTCAAATCTGCTCAACAAGTTCTCACTAGAACTTGTTCAATCTCATAGAAACATATAGAGAATTGTTAGAGACTCAATATGCTTCACATTCACAACAATGCTCAAATACTTTCAATCTCTCTTTTTATCACATAAACATATAGATAATTGTTAGAGACTCAATATGTTTCACACTTACAAACACTCAATATCTTTCTCAAATCAATTTAGAATATGGAACAATTTGTTTCACATAACTTGAACTATCACTTCAACATATCCACTCAACTAAGCTCAATCACTTCCACTCAACCAATCACTTCAACAACAATGCTTATCAAGTAATCCTCACATAACAATGATACTCATGATCTTTGCAAACCCTAGTTCAAGTTCTTCACTCAACCAATCACTTCAACAACAATGCTAATCAAACAATCCTTACATAACAATGATACTCATGATCTTGCAAACCCTAGTTCAAGATAGTTCACCACTTCACATAACAATGATACTCATGTTCTTGCACAAACCCTAGTTCAAGATAGTTCACAACTTCACATAACAATGATACTCATATTCTTTCAAACCCTTATCCAATCTTCAAACTCAAAAATAAGGGATCTCAATCACCCAACAATGAAGTATGCATTCACTCACTCAAAATCTCCAACAATGCTTATAAAACAAGGTTTATAACATTTACTTCCATTTCAAAAAACTCATCACTCAACAAACCCACAAAGGAAAACTTAACCAAGTCCTTTTCACTCCAATATTGTTTTCGGAAAATCTCAACCAATCAATTATTTCAACCAAAGAAGAATGTGCCCATACCTTTTACTTGATGAAGAATAGACTTCAAAACCTGTCTCAATTATAACCACTTTTCTTGCCACGCACAAAGGTTAGATGACAAGAATTATCACTCTAACACTTCTTCAAATTATTTCTTCAATACAAAAATAATACTCAAATACACCTTATAATCTCCAACTTTAAAATAATATTCAACAACCTTCAATCTCAAAAATAAACTTCCTTACTACCTTATAACTCCTTAAACACTTAAAATTTTAATTCAAAAATCAAATTTTTGCATTCCCCTTTTAACTCCCCTAAACAAATTATAATCCAAATTAATTATGCAAAAAATTTAATTAATATAAACCTTTGGAAACAAAAATTATTTTTTTCCTTATTATTTTTTGCAATCCAAGTCAACCCAAACAATGCGCATACCTCTATTATACTGCCCAAAAGGCCTTGGCAGGATTCGAACCATCAATAGTTCTCCCCAAGTGCTTCCGCAGCACTCGCGCCCACCAACTGGGTTGTGTGGCTCCACAAGAGCCAAAAGGCACAAATGTGCCTTTGACTTCCTTCTCCCTCAAACGATGCAAACACAACACAGTCTTCCCTTCAGCAAAATTGTGTGCACAAGGTTTGAACCCGCACCAGGCATCTCAAACGCGTCTAACGCAGCCCTTGGCTGCCAACTCAGCTACGAGGGGCTTCAAGTAGATTTCGGAGGCCACTACACTTTGTCCTTTTCTTTGCTCAAATACACATGTGAAATACATGTCTTTCCTTTGCACGAGCCAATAAACAATCGCATGGATGATTTTTCAAATGCCAAACTTTGGCATTATTTATATGCAAACTATATCATACTCCAACGTCGACGAGTATTCAAATTTTAATTTGAATTCGAATATTAAAATATTAAATAAATATTTTAAATTAAACCTTAGCACCCATCATTATTTAAATTAAAATATTTTAATTTAAATTAAATCTGCTTGTGGGTCTTTTCACCTTGATCCTTGATCTTCTTAAACTCGATTTTTGATCCGAAATAATAATAATAAAATATTATTATTTAATTTAAACTTGCTTCTCCTTCCTTGGATTTTCATTCTTTGAGCCCTCCTGGGTATATAATATTTAAAAATAAATATTATAACTTATTTCTTTTCAATACCTTCTTGCTTTTGGAAGAAACACTTAATATCCTCAATGATGACGAACATAGCACAAGAATGTTTTTGACATCAATGACAACAAACACTCCTCAAAATGTCCAACACGTTGGAGCTAATTGCCCTCACCAGAGGATTTTTCCTTATCCTCCTGAGCGACCTTGCATATTCCCAGTGAATTCTCTCTGGAGGACCATGGTTTTTCAGTCGAAGGGGCTTTTTTCTTCACAAGTGGGGAGTTGATTTAAACCCAGCCACTCAGAGCATCAATTTTTCCCTTATTTGGGTGCGCCTTCCAAGCCTCCATGTTCAATTCTGGCATGATGACATCCTCTGTGGAATTACAAGAAGAATCAAAAATTTGATCACCTTCGACCCTCCTACGCGTTATGGGACCCATATGACTCAAGATTACATGTGCGTGAATGCCAACCTAGATTCTGACCTGCCATCTTCGATTAACCTTATCTCCAAGGTCTGTTCCTTTACCCAATCTATTGAATATAAGAACATACCTACTTTTTGAAGTCATTGTTGCTCGTAGGGCCGTCTCCCTTCCCAGTGCTCTTCTCGCCCCTCCACTTCCTCTACCCAAAAGAACCATCGCGTTTCCCAAACCCTCCACCCCTAGGGCCCCATCCCCACTTTCAATACCCTTGGATCCTCATATAAGAGATCTGATAGCGGGTAGGACCCCTCCACTTGGTAGCCCTTCAATCCCTATATCCAATTATTTCTCCCCTCTATCCTCGGTTGAACCCCCCCTGACCCATCCAAACCATTCTTCTCTCACCCATTGTGCCCCCCTCCCTCTCCCCCCTCCCCCTCTCAAGCCTCGGCATCCCTATCTACCCCACCTTCTCTAAATGCCTACCCCCCAGCCCCCCATTCTCGCTCCCTCAAGAAACCCATGGCAGATGTAGGCACAGTTAAAAAGAGGGGTTGACCCTTGTTGCAGGATATAAAAAATAGGGAAGCCCCAGACGATGTTGCCAATAACACCCAACTCACTATTGAAGAGTCCTCTTGGCTTTTAGAGGGTCAGTACCAGCTCAGAACAAATCTCCCCCCCATCAGGAAGAGGGAGGTGCACATTGACCAAAATAACTAAATGAAGATCATCTCATGGAACATGAGAGACCTCAATGGGTAAAACAAGCAACACTTGGTTAGGTTCATGAGGAAGGAACACAGGCCTGCAAATTTTCTCCTCCAAGATACCAAATTGGATTCCCAAAATGTTTTTTCTATTTTCAACTACATCTAGAGAGATTCTGCATCTTGACTCAATTCAGCCAATGGTGCCTCTAGAAGAGTACAAGGGGCGGTTCGAAATCATTGAGAATTTTAAGAGCTTGGTAGAGGAGAATCCTACCAACAATGGATCCAGTCCACCGTCTGATAATGGATACAGATGGATTTTAGAGGGGGACCCCTATCAGTTTTGTTTTCAGCATTTGTCTTTTGTCGTATGGTATATGGGTTGCCTTGTGTGTTCAGTTTGGGATTTTTTATGCTTGCCCTTGTGTGGGCTCTTTTCTTATTCATTTTTTTTTTATGTTAGTTAATTTGGTTTAATTGTTCTAATTTTTTCATGCGACCCCTACGAGGGCCTTTTCTGTTTGTGGTTATGTATTATGGTTGTAACCTCTCCCTAGGGGAGTTATGATGTTCCTGCTAAATGTTTGTTGCTCTCTACGAAGATTTTTTATTTTGATATAAGCACTATAAAAATGTTATGGGACCCTTTCAAAACCCTTGTACAAGATTACGGGACCCTTTCAAAACCCCTCTTACCAATCAAAAAATATATATTGAAATCCACTTATTCGTTTAAGTTTATATTGTAAGAAATACCACACTCATTGAGTTTAAATTTATATTATGGTGAAATTGTGGTCACAATTGAAAGTCAAACACCTATCACTCAAATGCATTGAATCTTTACATCCACATAAAATTACATAGAGAAAACTTATAAAAATAAAGGTGGGTTGGGATCAATATATACTTAATCTTATTATGAGGGTTGTGTACTATGTTTTGATGTATTTAGACAAAAAACTAATTTAACAATGATAAAGTTGTGTAATAAAAAATATGGTTTCATATAGTCTATAGTTCATTTTATATGTTCTATTTCATGTGGACATTCAAAATTACTTTTTTTGTTTTTCAATGAATTTATACATGTTTTTATGAGGGGTTATGGTCTTCTTATATTGAATAGGATTTGAATCTTTTAAAAATTGTTTTATTTTATTTTTATTTTTATTTATAATTTATTATTATATTAAGATTAACTTTTTTTAATTTAAAAAGGTAATTATATATATATATATATATATATATATATATATATATATATATATATATATATATATATATATATACATGGTGGAATCGGTAGCCTCCATGAATTCGGGTAGGCTATTTGGCTTTTATGGCCACCATAGTATTCTGTGTTGTCCGCCTTGGAAGTCGCCACAGTAATCTACCCCTATAACCACCATGTCACAATCATTTTAAACCTTTTACTCTGCTTAAAGCATTAGGAAAGGGACAAACGTTTAGTTCGACGAGGCCCGAGATTCAAACCTTGGATCTCTACCCTGTTGCAAGTGTGAAGAAGGTGACAAACCAAGTGGCCTAGAAATATCTAGATTTCTGGCCACAATGTGAACGCAAATGAAGTTTATCGGCAAATTTTTTGACGGCACGATTTTTATTAAAACCTCCTCTTCTACATTCTCTCCACCTTCTTCGTACCCCTGTTCTCCCTATTTTCCCGCCACCTTTTCCTCCTTATCCCTTCGTATTTTCCTCTCCTCCTCCACGTCTTTCCCTCATCCCCTTATCACTCCATCTCTTCTTCCTCTACTATTCCCTATTTAAACCTATGTGTGCCAAACTTGTAATAGGAGTTGGAGCTGCGTAATAATAAAGTTTTGTTTATTTAATTATTTTATGCCCACCTAGTACTCTGACCATCACTGGTATCAGAGCCGAGGCCAGGGGCTCAAAAATTGAGGCAAATAGGAGTTGGGCGCCGCATCAAGAGGGCACAAAAACTGAGGTGAGTTAGGAGCTAGGCACAGACTTCAAGGTAGACCCAAGGGTACGAATCTTGAGGTGGATCATAGGGAGCTGAGTTGGCATGGATGTTGATTGGCGGTACGTAGTTCAAGACGTAAATGTGGTGCTAACTGGGCATACATTTTGAGGTGACACATGGACAGCTAACGTGGAGGACCCGCAGCTCGAGGAGCTGAGCTGGCAGCAGAGCTGGCAAGTTGAGGTGGCAAGGAGTTGACACTTGGCCCATTGATGTGGCGGCTGAGTAGATATCTGACGTGGCGGCGAGGTGACCTGGCGACGTGGCAAAAAATCATGAGGTGCCTAATTTCTTGAAAGCAATTGATTCATAATGCACACCTTCGCATTATTAAACCCTCCCATAGCCATCTCACATTACATGTGGGATAAATGGAGGTACTATTTTTGTTTTAAAAATATTACTTTCGTGACGCCTTTGAATACATATTGTTTGCCCTTTATCCTCGTTTGAGCGCATAGCTCAGTTGGAAAAGGCGACAGAGTGGTTTGGCGAAGGTCTCGGGTTCAAAACCCGTTGAGGACGATTAAAGTTTTTTTTTTTATTTTCGTGCCAAGTGATAAGATAAAAGGCACGCGGTGCCTTGAGGTGCTAAGATCCGCCGCGTGGTGCAGGGGCCAAGACTGCCTGTTAGAAGCCGCGGGGTGCAGTGTTCGAACCACCGCGTGACAAAAAAAAAAGGTTTTTATAGTTTTGTTTTAAATGTTTTCAATTAATATATAGTTTTTAAAGTTTTTTAAATAAATTTAATAGTTTGTTAATTTATATTTTTAATTATTTTTTTAATATAATTTTTTTTTTAATAATTAAAGGTATAAAAAAATTATTAATTTTTTTTTATAAAAACTTTATAAAATTATTGAAAACCTTTAAAACTTTTTGGAAAGGGAAATTGGAAAAAAAATTTTGAAGATCAAAATTTCTTGAGCACCTGAAAATTGACATATGCAACTCAGCTAAATTTTTGCCATGATGAGTAGATGATCCGGTCAACCGGATGTTACCACGCCCTATGCTCTCTACTGAGGAGAGAATCAGTTGAGTCTTTTGATGAGAGGGTCCGACGAGACGGAATACATACTGTATTCAGTCAATTGTAGAATTCAGTGATAGCTCACCAGAGGAAGCCCGATTCAAGATACGAGGCTGACTTAGAGGACAATATTTTTGGACAACGAGTGGAGGAGTCCGATTCAGTTGCATTTGAGCCTGAGGAACAATCCAGTGAGAGCTATACCCCACGCTCTTCAGAGCTTGAGCCTGAGCCAACAGAGCCTGAGCCAGCAGAGGTCGAGCCAGTAGTAGTTCCTAAAATCATTGTCATCAGTGACGATGAGGATTCCATTGCAGACAATTTTGGGCCTCCAGTACTGGGTAATCCACAACAAGAGGAACGTGAAATCAATGAGAGAATTAAGAAATCTAGATTTTATTTGAATCTGTAATTGCTTTGTACTTCCTATTTTCAGTCAAATCAAAGTTTGCTTTCAAGTAGTAGAAATGGCCTCAAATTCAAATCTCCCAATTCCTGAATTTAATGGTAGTGATTATGAATACTGGTCAATAAAGATGAAAACTATGTTGATTGGTAAAGGTTTATGGGAAATAGTTGAAGAGGGTTACACAGAACCCTCTGTTGTTGACTGGTCTACTTTAAGTGCTGCCGATAGAAAAGCCAAGAAAGAAGCCCAAAAAAATAATTCCTATGCCCTGTACCATTTACAAGCAGCCCTAGATAAAAGTATATTTCCTAGAATAGCATCCTGTGTAACAGCTCAAGATGCTTGGAAGGCTTTAAAGGAAAGTTTTCAAGGGAGTGATCAAGTGAAGCAGGTCAAGCTTCAAAATCTGAAGAGAGATTTTGAAAATCTCATAATGTAGGAGAATGAGAAAGTAGGAGACTACTGCGTGCGAGTCAAAGTCGTGGTAGATAAAATGGTCACTCTAGGTGAAGAGGTTAAACCTGAGGTTGTGGTGAAGAAAGTGTTGTGAACACTTCTTCCTAAGTGGAATCATGTAGCAATCATTATTGAAGAGTCAAAATATTTGACCACTCTTTCTTTTGATGCACTAATTGGTTCTCTCCTTTCACATGAAGAGAGATTGCAGGAATCTCCTTCCACCAGCCACGGAGGCGATGACAAAGCATTCACTTCACAAGAAGGAAAAGGCCAAGGTAGAGGTCGTGGCAGAGGTCAGCAAAGAGGAAGAGGCAGGAATAGTCCACGAGGTGGAACTCCAAGCAGAGGAGGATCTTCAAACAGAGGTGGAGGTCAAAACAGAGGTGGTCAACAAAACAAAGGAAAGCATCCAAGTCGAGGAAAAGGAAGTGACAAGTCAAAGCAAGTTTGCTACAATTGTGGCAAACCTGGCCACTTCGCTCGTGACGTTGGTCAAAACCCTCACAAGGGAGCAACAGCCAGAGCATCCAGTATGGCAATTTTGGAGAAGAGGAAGGGACCTCAAATCTCTTTCTCTCATATGGCCAGTCAGATCAAAACTTGAATGACACCTGGATTTTGGACATTGGGTGTTCAAATCATATGAGTGGCAAAGAAGAACTCTTTGCTACCCTCGATTCTTCCTACAAATCTAGCATCAAGTTAGGAGATGACAAGTCATTGGCGGTTGAAGGCATTGGAGCCTTGGAGGTTCCAACAAAAGAGGGCGTCAAATAGGTGAATGACATCTATTACACCCCTCATCTCCAACACAATCTTCTTAGTGTTGGTCAAATGATGGAGAAAAACTATAAGTTGCTATTTGATGAGGGTAAATGTATCATTTTTGATAAAAATGATAGTAATAGAGTCATTACACAAGTTCCAATGACTAAGAACAGGTTATTCCCTTTGAAGTTTGGCCAGCCAGGAGGAGATCAATTGGCAAATGTTGCTATTGCAAATCCAAGTGTACTGTGGCACTTGAGATACGGTCATCTGAATTCAGCCAGTTTGAAGATGTTAACTTCTCAAGCGATGGTGATCGGACTTCCTAAAGTTCAAGACAATAAGGAATTCTGTGAAGGTTGTGCCTTGGGCAAGCATGCTAGAACCAAATTTCCTCAAGGGCAAGCATGGTGGGCTAGTTATCCACTCCAACTAGTGCATTCGGACATCTATGGTCCAATGCAGACCAAGAGCATTGGTAACAACTCTTACTTTCTTCTTTTCATTGATGATTTTTCAAGAATGTTCTGGATATATTTTTTGAAGCATAAAGATGAAGCATTTGATTGCTTCATAGATTTTAAAACAAGAGTTGAAAATGAGAGTGGATATTTTGTTAAGTGTCTCAGATCAGATAAAGGAGGAGAATACTCCTCAAATGAATTTTTGAATTTTTGTAAAAAACATGGAATAAAGAGGTAGTTCACTGTTGCCTATACTCCACAGCATAATGGTGTGGCTGAGAGAAAGAACCGCACCATTGTAGAGATGGCAAGATCTATGCTTCAAACGAAGCATTTGAGAAATATGTATTTGGCAGATGCAGCCAAGACCAATGTGTATATTTTGAATAGGAGCCCTACTTCAAGTTTGAAAGGGAAAACTCCTTACCAAGCATGGTATGGTAAGAAACCAAATGTCAAGCATTTCAGAGTGTTTGGTTCACTGGCTTACTCACACATTCCTGATGAGCAAAGGAAGAAGCTTGATCCTAAGAGTCAAGCATGCATTTTTGTAGGGTACTGTGAGACCACAAAAGCTTACAGACTCTACAATCCTAGGACTCGAAAGATAATACTTTCCAGGGATGTGATTTTTTATGAAGGGGGAGAATGGGGACATCCCCAAATTTATAGTGATGTTGAATCTCATGATGCAGGTTCTTCACAAATTCAACAGACGCCATAGAAAGGCAAGAAGTCTCCTCCTCCAAGCCCAAGCAGACATTCTACATCCAGTTCATCATCTTCTTCACCAAGTCCTTCTCCACAAAGGTCAGTCAGTTCCTCACCAATGGATATTGATTCTCCATCCAGAGGTAAGAGAACTCTCCAGCATCATCCATCTTATCAGATGTTGGATAAAAAAATTTCAAGAAGATATACTAGAAGTCAAGCTAGTGAAATGAGTTTTGTTTTGCAAAGACTTGAAAATATGCATTTGTATGGTGATGATGACTCCCAAGAACCTCGAGGAGATGTAGTTAACTATGCTTTGTTAACTAGCGCACAACTTGAACCTTCTAGTTATGAGAAGGCATGTACTCAAAAAATTTGGCAAGATGCCATGAAAGAGGAGATAACCTCTATAAAAAACAATGATACTTGGGAGCTGGTAGAGCTTCCTAAAGGAAAGAAGTGTGTTGGATGCAAATGGGTCTTCAAGACCAAATTCAATGCTGATGGAAGCATTGAAAGACACAAAGCAAGATTGGTAGCAAAAGGATTTACATAAAAGTATGGTATTGATTATGAAGAGACATTTGCTCCTGTAGCCCGACAGGAGACCATCAGAATAGTTCTTGCTTTAGCTGCTCACAAGGGTTGGAAAATCCAACACATGGATGTGAAGAGTGCCTTTCTCAATGGGTACTTGATAGAGGAAGTGTATGTTGAGCAACCTCAAGGATTTCAAGAGCAAGGTAAGGAGCACCTTGTTTACAGACTAAAAAAGGCACTCTATGGCCTCAAGTAGGCATCACGAGCTTGGTACTCATGCATTGATGGGTACTTTAAAGATTTTGGGTTCACCAGAAGTAGAAATGAACCCACCCTTTACTACCTGAAGCAAGGTAATGACATCCTCATAGTTTTCTTGTATGTGGATGATCTCATATTCATGGGTAGTAATGAAAAAATGAATATGGAGTTCAAACGCTCCATGATGAAGCAGTTTGAGATGAAGGATCTCGGCTTAATGCACTACTTCCTTGGAATGGAAGTCCATCAATCAGATACAGGGATCTTCATCTGTCAACATAAGTATGCTCGGGACATGATCAAGAAGTTTGCTATGGAGCATTGCAAACCAGTTGCAACTCCAGTTGGACATGGGATCCAATTAAGCAAAGATGATGGAGCACCTAAAGTTGACGTGACCACTTTCAGGAGCATGGTTGGGAGTTTGATGTTTCTCGCCAACACCAGGCCCGATATTCAAGTATGTTGTTTCTCTTGTCTCTCGATTTATGGCTAGCCCATCTGAGCTGCATTTGCAAGCAGCTAAGAGAATTCTCAGATATGTGAAGGGTACATTGGATTTTGGAATCCAAGTACCATAAATGTAACACTATCAAGCTTGTAGGCTTCAGTGATAGTGATTGGGGCAGCAATATTGATGACAAAAAATCAACTTTAGGGAACTGTTTTAGTCTGGGATCAGGACTAATAACATGGAGTTCCAAAAAGAAAATTGTGGTAGCTTTGTCTTCTACAGAAGCTGAGTATATAGCAGTCACCTATGCTAGTACTCAAGCCTTATGGCTAAGAAAAGTGCTGGAAGAGATTGGAGAACAGCAAAGTGGTCCGAACAAGATTTACTATGACAACATCAGTGCCATTCAGTTGGCATATAATCCGATCCACCATAGCAGATCGAAACATTTTGATATGAAGTACCACTTCATCCGAGACATGGTGGAGCATGAAATTGTTGAGCTAAAATTTTGCCGCACTTTGGAGAACGTCGTAGATATCTTCACCAAAGCGATGGCTAAAGCTCAATTTATAAAGCTGAGAGACTGTGTAGTCAGTCCTCTCAACTTTAAGGGGGAGAATGTTGCAAGTGTGAAGAAGGTGACAAACCAAGTGGCCTAGAAATATCTAGATTTCCGGCCACAATGTGAACGCAAATGAAGTTTGTCGGTAAATTTTTTGACGACACGATTTTTATTAAAACCTCCTCTTCTACATTCTCTCCACCTTCTTCATACCCCTGTTCTCCCTATTTTCCTGCCACCTTTTCCTCCTTATCCCTCCGTATTTTCCTCTCCTCCTCCACGTCTTTCCCTCATCCCCTTATCACTCCATCTCTTCTTCCTCTACTATTCCCTATTTAAACCTATGTGTGCCAAACTTGTAATAGGAGTTGGAGCTGCGTAATAATAAAGTTTTGTTTATTTAATTATTTTATGCCCACCTAGTACTTTAATCATCATGCCCCCCTTACAGGGTTTGGTTGAACCAATTGGTCTACACCTCAGACCTAAAAAGATATTATATTAAAGAATTAATAGAATACATTTTTACAAAAAAAAAATTTGCATAAACACACCACGTGGCCAACACCATCAACCAAAAAACTAGCATCATAAAAATAACGTGGGAATCAATAAATCAACTACAACTAATCAAAATTGCTTTACATAATCGGTAGGCAAACACTATCAACTCTAAAAAAATGATTACATACTAAAAACGATAGTTGAGCACATGCCACAAGAGCAAAATTAAAAAAGGGAGAATCCCTGCAATGGTGAAGAACCATTACATGATTTCAGCCACCATTGGGATCGAATCTCATCCAACATTATCATTAGGATACTTTGGTGTCGAACCCCATCCCTGTCAAAAATAAGAAGTGTCAGGAACATATTCCCAAGCATAAACAAATAAATACTCATTGGCAACAAACACTAAAAAACTGACTTAATCCAAGTATCGAGTTGAAGAGCCAAGGGAGAGAGAGGAGCAGTTAGGTTACTAGGGCTAGATTTGTAAGGAGGGGGACCTAGAGCTAGGATAGGAGTGCAATTTGGGGTTGAGCGATGTCATTTCCTAGACTTGAATCGACTTTGAGGATAATCTTGTTCAAGAGGAACCTAATTGATTATGTACAAATCATTTGCCCAATGATCAAAAAGCTCTTGAATATGAGAGAGCTCCATAGTCACCTTACTGGCCTGAACCACAATTTGAAAATACACAAATGAAATAATATTAAATTTCTCAAAAGCAAAATGTGAAGAGAGGAAGAACTTACCAAAGATACATTTGTTTCTAGCTTTCCATATGCTATACAAGGCTGCCATACAAAATAAGTGCCACACTTCAAATAAAATAGCCAACAAGGGTGGGGGTCTCCTAGAATGATATGCTTCCACTTAAGTGTGGCATAGGAATAGGGTCTAAAAAGGAAAAATCCACTCCTAAATGGAATGAGCACGAGCACAAATCCAAAAAATATGGATAAATTCCTCAAACTAAAGATAAAAAGGGCAAGAGAGGATGGGGATGCCTAAAATTTGGAGATGCTCCAACAGGAAGCCCTTGGTGTAGAAGACTCCAAGAAAAATAGGAAATCTTGGGCTCCAAGAAAGGAGCCCAGGCGGTTTGGAACCTGTGCATCCAAATAGACCAAGTGGAAGAGACATTCCATATTTTATTGATCTTATCAATCATGGGGAGGCAAGGAAAGATTCATCCATACCCCAAACAGGCCTTGTAATTTTGTAGAGGAGTGTCTGGATACCACTTTCAATCCTTCCACCAAGGTCGTTACGAAAACATAAAAAAATTGTGGAACATGGAGTCAGGGAGAGTAGCCTTGACAGTATCAAACATGTCCTTATCATAGTGTTTGATCCCAAATGTAACTTTGAAGTCATCCCAAGGGAGTCAATCTCTGGTAGGACAAGAAAATAAATTGATGATGCACTACACAACTTTACAAAAAAATCTACACCTCAAAAATATTTCCTAGGAGTGAACCCAAGGAATTTATGTAAGCAAAGAACCCTAGTAGGTGATGATAAATGACCACCATATATTCATATAGTTGATGGAGAGGTCATACCAGAAGCTTTGACCATTCCATCTCAGCCAAGGCTTAGAACTCTCTCAAGCTTACCAGAAGATTTTACCATTCCATCTTAGCCAAGGCTTAAAACTCTCCCAAGCTTGCCAAATGCTTCTGATGATGAAGGATCCTATCACTTTTATAGACAAGCGAGCAATAAGGAGGTAATAGAAACCCATGTCCCTCCAACTCTTATGACAAAAAGGGGAATCTTTGTAAATACATAGATGAATGCAAATCTTCTAGGCCTCATTGTCGCAAGTGCTCTGATAAGCCACTTAACATAGAGGGCCCAACCTTGATGTTGAGTATTAAGAATGCCAAACCCACCATGGCTTCTAGGGAGATCGCAATACTCCCAGGCAACATGGTGGAATCTTGAACCATTATTGGAAGAGGACCATAAAAAGTCTCACAAAATCTTATCAAGCTTCTTATAACAATTTTTGGATGGGACCCAACAAGAAGAATAATAAACATGGGTGGCCACAAGGACTTAAAAAAAAAATTAGAATTTACTAGCAAGGGAGAGCTTCTTAATAGATCAGTAGATAAGTTTTTGTTGCATCCTATTAATGACATACTTACACAACACTGAAACTGAACTGTTAAAGGCAAAAGGAATACCTAAAAAGTGAAAGATTTCCCCCTCTTAGATGTTCCTCCATTGATATTGACTAAGTCAATGGGGCATCGGGTTAGGATATTACCTGTAACATTGAGTCTTTCTCCATTGAATGGAGGATCCGAAAGCTAGACAAAAAGTGTTTAAGCAGGCAAGTGCCTACTAAATAACACCTTCATCCTTAATAAGTGTGAGGTAAGAATCATCAGCAAAATAACCATTGATCAACTAAGACTTACCTTTGAGCAAATAAAATCCTCGAATAGAACCCTAAGTGGTGTGGTGAGCTGATAAATAGCCAAACCCCTCAATTAAAAAGACATACAGGGATGGTGCCAATGGGCAGCCCTATCGAATGAAACGAAAGAGCCCAATGGCTGAGGATTTATGCTTGTTAATGGATAAAACAGTTGAAGCCTCAATGAACAACATCTCCACAAAGATAATGAAGGATGACCCAAAACCAAGAGCTTTAATAATGGCCATAATGAGTTACCAATCGATCCTATCATAGGCTTTCTCAAAATAATTTTTGATGAACAAGGATCATTGGTTGGAATTTCAAGCCCACTCCATGCCTTCCCAGACAACAAAAATATTTTCAAGGATGAACTTACCTCGAATGAAGCTAGTTTGTTCTGGGTACACAATTATGGGAAGGATATGGTGGATGCACAAAGCCAAGGCTTTGGTGATGATCTTATAGGAAACATTAAGGAGAGTAATAGGCCTCCAATTATTGATGATTTTTGGATCACCATCCTTAGGGATAAATTTAATAATCCCCTGATTAATAACAGGGCCCAAAGAACCCCTAGAGAAGACCTCCTGATAAACTTTGAGAAGAACAAGCTTGATAATATCCCAAAGGGACTTGTAGAACTCATAAGGAAAGCCATCTAGTCTAGGGGATTTATTGTCAACCATTTGAGAAAGAGCTTCCTCTAGATCCTTCAAAAAGAAGGTATTTTCATAGGTATCTCTTTGAGACTCAAAAAGTCACATTGAGACAATAGAGGGGTAGGAGTTAAGAGTATGTTCATGTTGAGAGGAGTGGGGTTGAGCCACAAATATAGTCTGGTAATTTTCTTCAAAAGTGAATAGAATACAAGGCAAGCTTAGAAATAAGCTCTCCGTTATTGTTAAGGGCTTTAATACCTAAAAATTGATTGTGAGGGCACAAGAACTGGAATAACTCCTTGGTTACCCTGTCATTAATTTTAAGCTAGTGCAACCTCATGTTGATCTATGCTCCTCTATAATCATAGTGATTCACCATCAAAATTTGGTGTTTGACAGCCACAAGGTGCCTCTGAAGCTCCTCATTGAAAGGATTGGATTGTAGCTGAGTTGAGGCCACCTCCAATTCCTGCTTGAGAGCAGCATTGAAGAGGTGATAAAGCTTGGTAATATTATGCCCTAATCAGTGTAGGAAGCTATTATTTCATTGAATAGCAATGTTCCACCAATAAATCCAACTAGAGACCCCTTTCAGTTTGGGGACTAGGTTCCAAATTTTGATGACGTAGGTTCTCAACATGGGGTGGTGAAATATATAAGTATTAAGGTAGAATTTTGATAGAAAAAGATGATAGGGGGTAGAAGAAACCAATATGGAAAATGAAATAGGATAATTATCAAACAAATAGAGCTTGGAGTGGACAGAAACAAAAGGGGAAGGGGATGAGGGTCACTCAAAGGAGAAAATATCAAAATTTGAAAGTATGGCTATGTCCAATATTTTCAACACATGACTCTCAACCTATTGTTTGTTAGACCACATGAACCAAGTTTTAGCAAGGAACAAAGAGGGTAAGTAGCACGTATTGGGGTCAAAGAGCCTCAACTTTTTTTTCATGAAAAGCCACACTTCTCTTTCCCCGATGACCCACTACATGGGAAGAGATCTACCTTGTCATGCACGAATTCAATCATATTGAAGTCCTCATAGAGTAACCAAAAAATAGGGGGGGAGAGAGTGTCATCCATCACAAAAGTGCATAATGATAATTATTATATTAAGGTGCATACATGTTGATCACAATGAGGAGATGGCCATCAATCTCCATCACAACTCAGATAGGATGATTGGAAGGGTCACATCCCTAAGAGATCATCTTGGAATGGTATATTTATGAAAGGTATATGAATATCCCTCCTTTTTATGTGTCATACATAGTATGAAAGGTGTGGTCCTAGGACCAGAGAAAGAAGTAAGTACTTAATAGAATGAAGTTAGTGACTTTGACTTCCTGAAGGCATAAAGTATCAATCCTACCGAATATGATCTTGAATTCATCCAGACATTGATGCACAATATACTTGCTTATAAGATCTATCAAACCCCTGACATTCCAAAGAATGCACTTCATGAGACACAATTGAGGAGCATATTTCCTTTGATGACCTCAAAGTCCTCAAAATCTGCCAAAGATTCAAAGATGTTTGTGAGAAACCTATTATGGTTTTCCCAAAAAAAATCATGTCTTCACTTTTCTAGAGGGACACCCGAGGACTCCCTAGCTAGACTACGAGAGCGATGATGGTTCCATGAAGGAACTTAAGTAGATGGGCTAGGAGGAGAGACAAGACACCCACTTGAGGGGACAGACTCTGGCATAGTCAATGGTTGAGTTGTCTAGGAGGCTTAAGGAGTTGAGGAAACTTGTTGGGTATTACCATTATAGGTAGCTACAAGAGGATAAATAGAAGCTCCTTTTGTAGTAACTACATTAGAGATCCTTGGTTGAGAGCCCGATTAAGACTTATTTTTTTTAGTTCCCATAGAAGGCTACAATTGGTTGCCTTTACCATTTTGCCTAGTGACAAACATTCATTTCTCCCCTCTATTAGCAGGAGGGGTAGATTGAACTACGACTGAAGGTGCTAACGTTTATACTAGAGCTTGATTTTTGAACTAACCCTTCATAAGAGGTCAATATTTTATATTGTGAGCTACAGACTAACAATGGTAACAAGTGTTGGAGATATTTATATAAACCACCCATTTTTGAAAATGGGTCTCACCAACTTGAATATCAATAGAGTCCTTGAGGTCCTTTGAGAGATCAATTTCAACGTAGATGTGTTTGTAAGGTCGCACAATGTAGAATTGTTATGGCTCCATGCACACATACTTGTCGATGGGCATAACACATTATGATAGAAATGGCCAAAGGGTGAGGGGAGACCTAATAATTCCATCCAAAAAAATTATGGTGTTAGGGTTGAAGAATTAAAAGCATATTTCTATTATACTAAAGATATTTTCTTATAACTACAATGACATGTTGTGATTTGACAAACTAGAAATAAAATAAGTCTTTAGTAAGGTTCTAAATGTGGTTAACTTTTATACCATATGACTGCTAGACTTGTTGAATCCATTGATAGATTAACGAGTCACTAGGAATCCTCCCCAAAAAATACCCAACAAGGGTGTGACTCTCAAGCCAGTTGCAAGCTTTATCAAAATCCTACATGGGAAGGACTATGTCTGGCATAGAGGATTTACCTTATGGAAAACCCTTGGGATAAACTTCCTAGGTCTATTGATTGGTGCCATGGCTCTCCACATCTGCAACTTCACTAAACAATGAAGCGATGGCTTGAGATATGGCCATAACAAGGGGAGAAGCCCTCTGCCTTAGGTGGAGTTAGTACATATAATTGTGTATTAAGAGTTCTTAGATACCTAATAGTATGGTGGCCAAAGAAAGAGCAAATAGGTGACAACATCATGCGACCAAAAAACCCTAGTAGAGCCTCCACAAAAAACCTTAGCAACTGGCAATGAAATTTTCATATAATATATATCAACTTATTTTTTTAATTTTTTATTATAAGGTATATCCTACTCACTTTGAATTTTAATTTATATCATATTATAAGTCTAGTAATAATTTAAAATCAAACACCTATCACCCAAATGCATTGGATCTTTGCACTCACATTAAAATAAATGTCAAGATTAATGGAAAGAGAAAACTTGTAAAACATAAAGGTGGGTTTGGATCAATATGGACACTTAATCCTATTATGAGTTATTACGAACTCTTTATCTTATATAAATATTATTCAAATTTTAGAAAGTGTAGTGTGACACCTATAACCTTTTTTAATAAGCTATATGTGGCTTCTATTGGGGCCACTCTCATCAAAAGATCAAAATATTACATTTACTACAACATACCTTTTTATCACAATTTTTCTATTTCTTTTCCTCTTAAATTTTATTTTTCAACTTCCTTGAAGTGCTATGTTTCCACATTTAGATCCTTGACATCATTTTGATTAAGAGAAAAAATCTCACATGGCCAATTGCCTTCTAAAATTTGAATTTCATTGAGATGAAGATCAACACCGCAATTCGCTAATTTATCTGCTACTCAATTTCCTTCCCTATAAATATGCTTACACTTCTAAGAGATTGCCTCTAGTAATGATGAACATTAGTAATAAAAAAAAATTATCCAATCTCCACATCCATTTTTTAATAGCATTGATGATAATTTGTGAATCCCCCTCAATTGAAATATATTTTCATCCTTTTTCCACTACAATTTTAATCCTTGTAAGAAGTTCCCTAGCCTCTAAATAGTTTTCAATTGAATTTTCATATGATTTTGAATAAGTGATGAGAATTTTGCCTTCACTATTTCTAAAAACGTCACCTCCACTTGCTTTTCAAGGATTTCCTTTAGAAGCACCATCAAAATTAATTTTGATAAACCTAATTTCTAAACATTTTTATTTTATCGTAGAATGAAGTAGATTCTTTGTTTTAATTCCATTATCATAGATGACTCTTACATTTATTTTCAAATCCTATAGCTAAGTTATTAGAATATATTTTCCTGTAATTGAGAATTCCCATGATGAGCACCATATTTGTCGATATTTTGCAAGAGAGGCAATAATATGGTTCCAAACTTGGGTATGATTTTGAGATTTATTTTGAAAAAATTTGTTATTCCTTTCAAGCCATAAATTCCAAAAAATAATGGCAAGGCAATGCTTTAGCTTTGGAATAATCAGTCCAACATTTCATCAATTCTTTCAATGTTGATGGAGCTACCTAATATAATTTCATATTTTTTTTTAAATAACCCCAAATGGTGTGAGAAAATAGATAATTAATAAGTAAATGGTCTGATGTTTCTAAATCCTTCTCACGCAAGGCACATCTAAAGGGTCTATAATATCCTCTTCTTTGTAGACTTTCTCCTATATGAATATCACTTTGAACTACTAACCAAAGGAATTTTGATGTCTTGGGGAGAGCCTCTAATGATCAAACAATATTCGAAGGATAATATTTGGGAGAAGGAAATTTTGATTGTTCTAAATCCTCATATCCCAACTTGATTGAGTATTCACCATCCTTTGATAAATTCCAAACCAACTCATCTTTTTGTGTAAATTTTGGCAATTAAAACTCTTGAAGCATATTTTGAAGTTCATCTGCAATTTGTTTGAGTTCCTCTCCTTCAACCAAATTACTAAAATAAATTCATGATCTATAGTTTTTGCTCATAATAATATAGTCTCTAATCTTTGGACCTTTATATGCCAAGCATACTTGAGCCAATGGTTGCCATTTTGAGACAGAGATAAGAGGATAAGGCTTCAACCACACATCAAACCAAAAAATTATATAACTTCCCTCATTGATAGACCATCTAACATATTTCTTTATCAATTGCAAACTCTCTTATATGAAGTTCCATGTTGACAATACTTTGGGTAGAATTATTTTCCTAAATAATTTCATTGCATCAAGAGAACCTTTATATTTTTTAAGTATTATTTTTCCCAATTCTTTCCTTGATCTCTAAATAATCTCCACCCAAGCTTTGCTCCTAATGCCAAATTCATAAGTCTACAATTTTACAATCCTGATCCTCCAATATTCTTTCCTTTGCAAAACCTATCCCACTTATAAAGAGGAAACCTAAATGTTTCCTCACAATCTTTCCATAGAAAGTCTCTTTGAATTTTATCAATTTTTGATGTTATACCTGTTAGCAATCTTAAAAGTGACACCATATAAATAGGTATGGATTGTAAAGTAGTCTTTATGAGTTGTAGCCTTCCTACTATGGTTAATAACTTACCTTTCCAAACTGCCAAGCAAGCTTTCATTCTATCCAAAAAAGAATCCAAGGCTCCTTTTTATTTCCTTTATCAGATAAAGGAATACCCAAGTAAGTTGATCGAATTTTTTTAACTTTAAACCCTAAAATATTCACAATAATTTATTGTAAATCTAGGTCATTATTAATGAAAAAATCCTAGATTTTGTAGTGTTTACGAATTGTTCAGTAGCCTTCTCAAAGCATAATAATATTGATGTAAAATCCATTGCCTCATTGGCTAAGGGATGACCCAAAAGAAAAGTATCATCAACAAAATGGAAATGATATTTAAAGGGGCCATTTTTTGCAACTTTAATACCTTTGATTTTTTCTTCCATTTTTGCCTTTGAAAATGCTCTCCCCCTAATGCTTCCACAAAAATAATGAATAGATAAGGAGAAATCGGATCAACTTGACGAAGTCCACAAGATGAGTTGAAATAACTAGCAGGACAACTATTGATCAAAATATAAAATTTTGTAGTGCTATAACAACATTTAATCCACTCATATCAACTATAATCAAAGCTAAAATTTTTGAGAATAGCATGTAGAAAATTCCAGGAAACCTTATCTTATGCTTTGTTCATATCTAATTTCAAAAGCATACCTGGTTTTTTCACGGAATGAAGAGAATGTATGGCCTCTTGTGCAATAATAATACCATCAAGGATTTTTTACAATGAACAAACCCACCTTGTTCTTCTAAGATAAGACAACCTAGAATGCCCTTCAACCTATTTGCCATAATTTTCGAAATGATATTATCAATCACATTACAAAGGCTTATTGGACAAAATTTATCAAAATATTTTATCACTTTTCTTGGGAACTAAGGTAATAAAAGTAGCATTGATCTCACTTATTACAGCCTTCCTTTTTCAGGCCTCTTCAATTACAACAAACATATCACTCTTCAATAAATCCTAAATTTTTTGAAAGAAAATTAAATGAAATCCATTGGGGCCACGTGCCTTGTTAGGATGGAAAGAGAAAATTGCTTCATGGAGTTCCTCCATAGATATCTTCTTCATCAAGATTTCATTTTGTACTTGAGTGATAATTGATAGAATATTTTACAAAAACATTTCTTGTGCCTCCTTATCTTGCCTTGTATCTAATAAAATGTTTTTGAAATAATTAATTTCTTTCTTCATTATATCTTCTTCATCCTCAATATTTCTTCCATCTGGAGTTATAATATTTTTGATGTGACAAAAATAATACTTTGTTTTTGTTGTATCTTGAAAAAAATTGTATTTCTATCTCCTTCCTTGAGCCATTTCTCTCTAGATTTTTTAGAACTAATATGACTCTTTTTTCAATGCATTATGATAATTAGAAAGTAATTTTTTTCTTTCACATAAGAATCCTAATCCATTTCATTAATTTCTAATATCTCTTGTAAATGTTTGAGATTGGATTAAATTTCTTTATTTTCTTCAAAAACATTACCAAAATATTTGGCATTCCAAATCTTCATTTGCTCCTTTAAATATTTCAAATTTTGAACAAACTTGTGAAGAACACAAGCTTATACTGAGAGGGGGGTGAACAGTATAAGACCACTTTTTACTTTTCTTTTCAATTCAATATTATGCAGTGTATAGATAGTAGTATCAATAGCAGTAATCAAAGCAATGCACAAAACACCATCCACAAAAGTGACACAACAATTTACGTGGTTCACCCAATGCGGGCTACTCCACGGAGAAAATATTTTGCTAAAACTTTCTCAATCAATCTCTTGGGAATCCTTCCCAATTACAATGTTTATGGACCTCTATCCAAAGGAGATGTTGATCCCCTAAATCTCAAGTTCGTGGATCTCTTCCACAGGAGAACTCTTTCCCCTTCTGCTCTGGCTAGTGATCTTCTAGAAGACTCTGTCTCTCTACTACACTGACTGGTGGATCTCTCTCCACTTGAAGACTCCTCACTCAGATCTATCTTCAATTGTCCTGGCTATTGGATCTCTATCCACTGAGACTCTATCCTCTATACTCTATCACCTCCAAAGCTATATCAATAGGTTCACTCAAAACCTCCTCAAATCTGCTCAATAGGCTCACTCAGAACCTCCTCAAATCTGCTCAATAGGCTCACTCAGAACCTGCTCAAATCTGCTCAATAGGCTCACTCAGAACCTGCTCAAATCTGCTCAATAGGCTCACTCAGAACCTGCTCAATAGGCTCACTCAGAACCTGCTCAAATCTACTCAATAGGCTCACTCAGAACCTGCTCAATAGGCTCACTCAGAACCTGCTCAAATCTGCTCAACAAGCTCACACAGAACTTGTCCCAATCTGCTCAATAAGTCCTCTCTAGGACTTGCTCAAATCTGCATAGCAAGCTTTCACAAAAGCTTACACAAAAATAGTCCACAAGCCTTCTCAAAGACTTGCCTCAAATCAGCTCAACTCAATCTCATAGAAGCATAAAGAGAATTGTTAGAGACTCAATATGTTCTATACTCAAATCCCAATCTCAATTCAAAGCAATCTCAACTCAGCTCAATCTTATAGAAGCATAAAGAGAATTGTTAGAGACTCAATATGTTCTATACTCAAATCCCAATCTCAACTCAAAGCAATCTCAACTCAGCTCAATCTTAACTCAATATCATAGAAGCATAAAGAGAATTGTTAGAGACTCAATATGTTCTATTCTCAAGGCTCAATCTCAACTCAATCAGAATATAGAATAGTTTGTTTCATGGAACTTGAACAACCACTTCATGCAACCACTTGACTAGGCTCAATAAACTCTACTCAACCAATCACTTCAAGAAACAACTCTTTCTCACAAACCCTAGTCCAAGCATGAATCAACTAACTCAAAATATTTCCAACAATGCTCAACAACAAATCTTACATAAAAATGATACTCATGTTCTTTTCTAACTCAAGTTCAAGTTCTTTGCATCACCCATTGGCTTCAACAACAATGCTAATAAGACAAGGTTTTAATCACAACTCTCAATTTAGAAAACCTTGAAGCATAAACTCAAAGTACTTCACTCAACCAATGGTCTAAACAACAATGCTTATCAAACAAGGTTTAATCACAACTCACAATCCAGAAAACCTTGAAGCATAAACTCAAAGTACTTCACTCAACCAATGGTCTAAACAACAATGCTTATCAAACAAGGTTTAATCACAACTCACAATCCAGAAAACCTTGAAGCATTAACTCAACCACTTTTGAAAAGGAAACCACAATCAATCCTTTTCACTCCAATGATATTTCAAAAATCAACCACCCAAATAAAATCAATGGAGAGTATTACTCATACCTTTTTGATGCCTTATGAGTTGTCCACTAAATCTGTCACACTCAACACACTTTCTTTTTCAACTCTTAACAAGGGTTAGAGATCTTGAGTAATAACACAACAATAATATCCAAATAACACCTTATTACTCCTACTTTATTTTAACATCCACCAAAGTTCTTTTTAAAAGAAAACCCTTACTCAAAATAACTTTCACTAAAAAGAACTTTATCAAAAACCCTTATTACTCCTAACAATTTCAAAAATCACAATTAAAAATAATTCACAACTCAAACAACCACCATGACCTTATTCCCTAAGGTTACTCAACAAATCAACTAACAAAGCACCTTTACCCCTTATCACTCCACCTTAGGCAATCTAAACAAAATATTAATAAAAACCTTAATACCTACCTCGAGGGGAATCGAACCCTCGTCTTGCCCCAACGTGAATGCCCTAGCCGTGGCCAAGCTGCCGCACGAGCTATGGGCTCATTGGTGAAAAAGAAGCACCACCCACTTCTTATCCTTCACCCTCTTCCGCCAAGCGAAAAGTATGCGCCTTGGGTGCCTCAACAGAACAAAGCCAAAAATGATGCTTGCGGGAATCGAACGCACAACCTCCTTGTCACCAACACCTTTGCACAATCCAAGCTGCCACTAGGCCATGCTACCCAATGTATTTTGGGAAGTGGTCGTTGTCTCCCTTTAATGTTCATTGCATCACTTAAATGAAAAACACGAGCTCTTTTTCTTCGCAAATACCAAGCGCAAATATCAACGAGCAAGGATGATTGAATTAAAAAATTCAATGGCATATTTATATGCCTTCCCTTTTCTTTGGAAATGTCGGTCTTTTTGAAACTTCCTTCATGACGTCGATGGATAAACTTTTAATTTTAATTTTAAAAAATTTTAAATAAATTAAAATTTAAACTAAATCTTTAAAATTAAATATCTCCATCACCGGGGCACCTTTTTCGATGAAAAGAAAAGCCAACTTGGGTTTTAAGAAAAACCCATTTCAAATATGCCATCCATGGTTTTAAATAAAAACCTTTTGCAAAGCTTCCCTTGAAGCTCCTTTTGGAACCAAATGCCATGCATCCCTTCTTGAACCTTTGATCAAAAACCTTTGCTTCTCATGAAGCTCTTTGTGAAACACAAACATAGTGCTTACTTACATAGATCCTTTTGACATCAATGACAACTCTTAGCTTAGGGACTCAAAATGTCCAACAATCTCCCCCTTTGTCATTGATGGCAACCCATATCCTTTTACTAAAATCTGACCTTCTTTTCTGCTCCCCCTAGGACTTTTCTCCCCCTGGCTCAAAGCTTTCTCAAATATCAAATATCTCCCCATATCAAAAACTCTCCTCAATATACACAAATATCTCCCCCTTTGTCATCAATGGCAAAGGGTCACCTTTGGGGCTCGGGGCTAAGAATGAGCCTCTTAGCTTAGCCCCTCCCCCACCTCCACATGAGGTGGTTAATTCTGGGGTGGGAGTATTTCTACTCCCCGAAAGCACTGCTCTTTACCTTTACCTTTCTCTCTTCCTTTCTGAGTTTTCTGAATCCTCTCACTATTTCTTACCAAGTCATCATCACTTATGTTCCTGTTCATGTTCTTGTTCTCATCCATGTTCCTATTTCTTTTTCTGTTCTTGTTCTTGTTCTCATCCATGTTCCTGTTCCTGTTCATGCCTACTTCTGGAATATTTGCTCTACACCATCTTTTTGTGTGACCATCATTATTGCACTTATAACACTTAATGTTATTATTCCTTGGAGGTGCAAATGTCTTAGGATATCTCCTAGTGAAGCCATATCCTCTTCTTCCATGAACCCTGCAATTCATTGCCTTGTGACCAAACTCATTGCATGAGTAGCAATACCCATGGAAAAGTTATCCTTTCCCATATTCCTATCTTTTGTATGACCTGCACTGTGAAGCCATGTGCCCAAACCTGTGACATGAGAAGCATCTCCCATTGAAGCTTCCTTGCCTAGACCTCATTGGTCTCCTGTTCTGATTGTTGTTCCATCTATATCTTCTTTGTGCATTGTTTCTATCTTTGACCTCTTTGTTGTCCAACTCATCCTCTAATGTCTCATTCCAACTTACACTGTCACTTTCTGAAGTATCTTCTTCTAAAATTCCTTCTTCTTCAAGACTTGAAGTAGACTTTTCTTCCCATTTCTTTTGAGCCTGTTTGGAACCAAGACCTATCTTGTTTGTTGCTCCTCTTTGTATCTTGATTATTTTGTCTACACTCTTTGCATTGTTCACATATTTGTACAACTTTTTCTTGGAATCCTCTAAATCTTCCTTTAGTAGTGCCACTTCTTGTGTTAACTTTTCACACTCCAAAATATTTGCTTCTAACTTATCCTTGAACTTACTTGCCTTAGCCTTTGACTTTTCTAAGTCCTCTATGAGCAATAATCTTTCTTCATCACATTCTTGAAACTGACTTTCAAGCTTAGAGTGTTGCTTTCTTACCTTCTTTACTATGTCAAGAGCATATATAAGTTCTCCCTTGAGATCATAACCATTCTCTACTGAATAATCCTCTATTTGTTTGCCTTTGTCCTTATCATTACTTCCTTTTGGCTTGTCTTCTATAAGATCACTTACTTCATCTTCTAATGCCATTAGAAGATTCTCATCTGGTCTTTCAAGTGCATCTTCAAAACCATCATCACTGAAACTATAGCCATCCCTAGTGCAATCATCTTCAAGATGTCCAAATTTACCACATCTAAAACACTTGAGAATAACTAGAGTCCTTTTCTCTCTAACCATAAATAGGACTTCATCTCTATCATTGTCTGAAAAACTAGCATCACTATCATTTGAGTACTTACTTGCATTATCCACATAGTAGCTTTTATTTTACCTTTGAAAAAACTTCTTTCCTTGTTTGTTTTGTCCATCCTTGCCTTTCTTCTTGTACCTGTGTCTTTCTGATTCTCTATACTTGTGATCCTATTTTTCTTCGTCACTGTTGTACTTTGGCTCTTTGCACTCTATCGCATAGTGTCCATACTTTCCACAATTGAAGCACTTAATAGATCTTACATCTATGAATATTTTGGAACCTTTATCTCTTCTACCATAGTTAGCTTCTTCATCACTAGATGACTCACTGCTTGATTTAGTCTTTTTACCCTTTTTCTTTTTGTCCACTTTGAATGCAACTTCTTTCGGAGGAATAGGATCTTTTGTTCTTATCTCAAAAGTAGTAAGCATGCCAAGCAAAGAATTCCTTGTCAAAGAATCACTATCAATTGATGTTTCTATAGCAGAAACCTTTTCACTATACCTTTTTGGAAGAGTTCTCAAGATCTTATCACAAGCATCGGATTCATCAACCTTCATTCCAAGACCTCTCATCTCATGTACAAGTTCATCAATCTTACTGAGATAATCATGAATATTTTCATCATCTCTCATTCTTAAGTTCTCAAATTCTCCTTTGAGATTTTTGATCTTAGCTTTCCTGACACCTTTATCACCCTCATATATGTCATGCAATAGATCCCACATATCTTTTGCTATTTTACAATCCATAACCTTCATAGATTCTGATCTACCCAATCCTTTTATAATTGCATTCATAGCTCTTGAATTTGCATGCATTAGAAGCTTACCTTCCTTATCTGTAGGAGGATTGATTGTAGAATCATATCCAAGTTCCACTGCATCCCAAACTTCATTTCCAAGTGCCATCAGGTGAAATCTCATCAGCATACACCAATACAAGAAGTCACTTCCATAAAATATTGGTACTGCATTATTGAAGGACCCATCCTTTTGATCCTTGTGATCCATTGTGTTCTTAGACCGCTTTTCCTTCAAGCTATCAAACTCTTCAGAAGGAACCCACTCTTATACCAATTGAAGAACACAAGCTTATACTAAGAGGAGGGGTGAACAGTATAAGACCACTTTTTACTTTTCTTTTCAATTCAATATTATGTAGTGTATAGATAGCAGTATCAATAGTAGTAATCAAAGCAATGCACAAAACACCATCCACAAAAGTGACACAACAATTTACGTGGTTCACCCAATGCGGGCTACTCCACGGAGAAAATATTTTGCTAAAACTTTCTCAATCAATCTCTTGGGAATCCTTCCCAATTACAATGTTTATGGACCTCTATCCAAAGGAGATGATGATCCCCTAAATCTCAAGTTCATGGATCTCTTCCATAGGAGAACTCTTTCCCCTTCTACTCTAGCTAGTGATCTTCTAGAAGACTCTGTCTCTCTACTGCACTGATTGGTGGATCTCTCTCCACTTGAAGACTCCTCACTCAGATCTATCTTCAATTGTCCTGGCTATTGGATCTCTATCCACTGAGACTCTATCCTCTGTACTCTATCACCTCCAAAGCTCTATCAATAGGTTCACTCAGAACCTCCTCAAATCTTCTCAATAGGCTCACTCAGAACCTACTCAAATATTCTCAATAGGCTCACTCAGAACCTGCTCAAATATGCTCAATAGGCTCACTCAAAACTCTCAAATCTTCTCAATAGGCTCACTCAAAACCTGCTCAAATCTGCTCAACAAGCTCACACAAAACTTGTCCCAATCTGCTCAATAAGTCCTCTCTAGGACTTGCTCAAATCTGCATAGCAAGCTTTCACAAAAGCTTACACAAAAATAGTCCACAAGCCTTCTCAAAGACTTACCTCAAATCAGCTCAACAAAATCTCAACTCAATCTCATAGAAGCATAAAGAGAATTGTTAGAGACTCAATATGTTCTATACTCAAATCCCAATCTCAATTCAAAGCAATCTCAACTCAGCTCAATCTTATAGAAGCATAAAGAGAATTGTTAGAGACTCAATATGTTCTATACTCAAATCCCAATCTCAACTCAAAGCAATCTCAACTCAGCTCAATCTTAACTCAATCTCATAGAAGCATAAAGAGAATTGTTAGAGACTCAATATGTTCTATTCTCAAGGCTCAATCTCAACTCAATTAGAATATAGAATAGTTTGTTTCATGGAACTTGAACAACCACTTCATGCAACCACTTGACTAGGCTCAATCAACTCTACTCAACCAATCACTTCAAGAAACAACTCTTTCTCACAAACCCTAGTCCAAGCATGAATCAACTAACTCAAAATATTTCCAACAATGCTCAACAACAAATCTTACATAACAATGATACTCATGTTCTTTTCTAACTCAAGTTCAAGTTCTTTGCATCACCCATTGGCTTCAACAACAATGCTAATAAGACAAGGTTTTAATCACAACTCTCAATTCAGAAAACCTTGAAGCATAAACTCAAAGTACTTCACTCAACCAATGGTCTAAACAACAATGCTTATCAAACAAGGTTTAATCACAACTCACAATCCAGAAAACCTTGAAGCATAAACTCAAAGTACTTCACTCAACCAATGGTCTAAACAACAATGCTTATCAAACAAGGTTTAATCACAACTCACAATCTAGAAAACCTTGAAGCATTAACTCAACCACTTTCAAAAAGGAAACCACAATCAATCCTTTTCACTCCAATGATATTTCAAAAATCAACCACCCAAATAAAATCAATGGAGAGTATTACTCATACCTTTTTGATGCCTTATGAGTTGTCCACTAAATCTGTCACACTCAACACACTTTCTTTTTCAACTCTTAACAAGGGTTAGAGATCTTGAGTAATAACACAACAATAATATCCAAATAACACCTTATTACTCCTACTTTATTTTAACATCCACCAAAGTTCTTTTTAAAAGAAAACCCTTACTCAAAATAACTTTCACTAAAAAGAACTTTATCAAAAACCCTTATTACTCCTAACAATTTCAAAAATCACAATTAAAAATAATTCACAACTCAAACAACCACCATGACCTTATTCCCTAAGG
The DNA here is from genome assembly GCA_028583015.1 of Wollemia nobilis. Classification (NCBI taxonomy): domain Eukaryota; kingdom Viridiplantae; phylum Streptophyta; class Pinopsida; order Araucariales; family Araucariaceae; genus Wollemia; species Wollemia nobilis. The sequence goes on from JAQPPZ010017228.1 coordinate 5,653,018, forward strand.
TTACTCAACAAATCAACTAACGAAGCACCTTTACCCCTTATCACTCCACCTTAGGCAATCCAAACAAAAGATTAATAAAAACCTTAATACCTGCCTCGAGGGGAATCGAACCCTCGTCTTGCCCCAACGCGAATGCCCTAGCCGTGGCCAAGCTGTCGCATGAGCTATGGGCTCGTTGGTGAAAAATAAGCGCCACCCGCTTCTTATCCTTCACCCTCTTCCACCAAGCAAAAAGTATGCGCCTTGGGCACCTCAATAGAACAAAGCCAAAAATGATGCTTGCGGGAATCGAACGCACAACCTCCTTGTCACCAACACCTTTGCACAATCCAAGCTGCCACTAGGCCACGCTGCCCAATGCATTTTGGGAAGTGGTCGTTGTCTCCCTTTAATGTTCGTTGCATCACTTAAACGAAAAACACGAGCTCTTTTTCTTCGCAAATACCAAGCGCAAATATCAACGAGCAAGGATGAATGAATTAAAAAATTCAATGGCATATTTATATGCCTTCCCTTTGCTTTGGAAACGTCGGCCTTTTTGAAACTTCCTTCATGACGTCGGCGGATAAACTTTTAATTTTAATTTTAAAATTAAAATTTAAATTTTAAATAAATTAAAATTTAAACTAAATATTTAAAATTAAATATCTCCATCACCAGGGCACCTTTTTCGATGAAACGAAAAGCCAACTTGGGTTTTAAGAAAAACCCATTTCAAATCTGCCATCCATGGTTTTAAATAAAAACCTTTTGCAAAGCTTCCCTTGAAGCTCCTTTTGGAACCAAATGCCATGCATCCCTTCTTGAACCTTTGATCAAAAACCTTTGCTTCTCATGAAGCTCTTTGTGAAACACAAACATAGTGCTTACTTACATAGATCCTTTTGACATCAATGACAACTCTTAGCTTAGGGACTCAAAATGTCCAACAACCTGTACATACATGATCCTTCAAATTTTGATTCATCCCACCATAACATAACCATTTGGAAAATAAATAGGGTCTTGCAACCATATAGACAGGAAGCAAAATGGCTTTGGATGACCATTATTAGGTAACTCACAAGTCAAAAGAATGGATTTGTGATCTAATCCTGCTCACAATAAATTATGTGAAGAGATTGTATACTTTGTTTGCAACCATTTATTGGATAACAAGAATATATCCAATCTTTCTACTATATGATTTTACCCAATGCATCTATTATCCCATGTATATTGAAAGTTTGAGGGACTAACATCCCAAAAGTCATTTGAATTGACAAATGAAGCAAAATATTTCATTGATTTAGACCATCTTGGAGTACCACCATTATTTTCCAAAGGAGATAGAACAGTGTTAAAATAACATCTAGGAATCCATAGATCATAATGAATCATTATTGTATTTGACAAAAATATGCTAAGGTCCTTCCAACATCTTTCACGAGGAGTAACTATAGTTGGAGCATATACATTTATAACCCCAAATTTGATGTTTTCCTCTTTCCTACAAAATAATCCAGCAACCCAATTACTTTTTGCTTCTAATAATTGCCCATCCCATTTGCATTTGTCCCATATTATTGGAATACCACCTGAAGCTCCTATAGAAGAAACTACTAAACAATCATCCATCTTCCAAACCTTCTTAAAAGCATCCTTATATTCCTCATTGCTTAATTTTATTTCTTGTATTAAAATAAATGTAAGAATATAACAACCTATTAATTCCTTAATAAATTCTTTTTTAGGGGTTTTATTCATACCCCTAATATTCAATGATATAATTTTCATCATCAATACTTTTTATTTTTATTAGTGGCCTTAGCCCCATTTCTTGTTAACACATGTGATATTTTTATTTGGCTTCCCAGATAAATATCCTTTTGAGTTTTTCTCTTTGTTCCTACTTTGATGGTCTTTTTCTCCTTCTTCCATTCCCACCAACACTCTCATCTTCAAAAATCTCTTCTATTTTTTTGTTTTTCATATTGTTCATAATTGAGATTTATCTTCTAAATATTTAAGTTGCCCTAAAGAGTCAAAAGTTCAAGGAATAGCCTCATTAGCATTTTCTTCTTTATGTTTTCCTGAAAACTCTAAATTGCATAGATGATCCTCCATAATCATTACTTTCTTATGTTGGTTTGGAAACCCTAAATTTCCTTGTATATCCTCCATAATATTATCTTTATTGAACTGCTATTGAAACCATAAAGTGCAAGGAATACACTCTATACTACTTGCATTTTTATTGTAATGAGAATATTTTGTGCTACTTGAGAAAAATAAATGTGATTTACTTGGATTAAGCTTGACCTCCTTGACCTCATTTACTTTAAAATTCACCTCCCCGTCTTCCTTTGATTTAAAATCTACCTTCATATTCTCCTTCACATATTTAGCTCCTTGTTATATTTGAACTTGCACATTGTACTTCCTCACCCCTCATATCATATTTTTCTTCTAACGGTTGACTTGAGTGAACTATAATGGAATTTGTCATCTGATGATGTAGAGGGGTTTTTATTACCACTTTCTTAGGAGTGGAAAATCCTTTATTTGACCTAACTTCTCCTATGATATGATCTCCTTATTTAAAATTGAATCTACCCTCATGCCCAAAAATTTCATCTCTTCCTCCATCATTTTCACTTTGCAATCTCTTGCCATGTGCCCAATTTCATGACATTTGTGACATCAAAATGTGATGTTTTTATAATCCACTTGTTGATCCCATTCTCTTGATTCAGATTTAATCCTAATTGATTATTGTAAAGGTTTTGAAATATCCATGGCAACACATATTTGAATATATACAACATGCCTTCTCTCCTTAGTAGTTGGTCCCTCCTAGATGAATTCACCTAGAGTATTACCAATATTCTTCAAAACCTCCTTATTGATGAGTTGAAAAGGAAGTCCAAAAAGCCTAATCCATACGGGAATCCTTTTAATAGTTTTTGCATCCATAGAAAACTTCTCACTCTAAGGTATTATATATATTACGTCTTCACCCCTAAACCATGGGCCTCCATCCATTATTTTATCCCTTATTTTTGAACTATTAAAAATATTGAGAAAAAATCCTTTACGAAGAAAATTCATGGAGTGATTTGAATTCAATCCCCACTTCAACTTGATCCAATTTTGAATCTCAAAAAAACCTGGCCAATATCCATGGAACTTACATATTAATCCTCTAGTTTTAAGAACCATCATATCATGCTCAATCATCTCATCCTTGATAATCACTTCTAGTGTAGAATTTGCTACTTGGATAGGGTTTGCCATAGATTCACTCTTCCTCTTATTGCTAGCTATGGCATCCATACTTCCAACTAGGTCATTCTTACTTTTAGTAAAGACTTTTAAAAATGAATTTATTTCCATGTTACCAAGATTTTATTCAACTGAATCATTTAAATTCTCCTAAGATCTAGAACAAGAAGTAGCACTTGTTCCTTGATCGTACTTCGCTTTCAGTAGTGGTGAGAAGGAAAGCCCATGTTCATATTTTCCAAAAGATTGCAACATATCAAAACTCATCTCAAGAAGTGGAATTGGAAGGATTTTGGTGATGTCAAACAAAAGAAAAAAATGAAATCACTATACAAATAAATTAGTTGAATGCAAATATTATGACTCAAGGCCTAACAAATGAGTGGAGCAGAGAAGAGCTTAGACTTACAACACTTGTGAAAGAATGGGATAAAAGAGAAGAACACCTCTGGAAATAGAAATAAAGAGTCTAATAGTTGCAGGAAAGGGATCATAATACAAGATTCTTCCACAAATATCTTTTATCAAGGCAGACCAATAACTTCATAACATCATTGAGGGACTAGAACGGGGAACAAGTGTATACAAAAGAGGGGATGAAGGAAGTTGTAGTGGATTACTTCTCTATATTATTCTAGGCCATGGAGCTGGAATCAAAATCTAAGGAGAGGATCCTCAAGAATATCCTCAACACTATAATAAAATCAGAGAATCAAGTGCTTACTACACCAGTAACAAGTGAGGAATTGAAACAATTGTTTAAAACAAAAAAAGGAAAACCCTAAGGTTCAATGGATTCCCAATTGAGTTTTATCATGAATTTAGGATATCATCCAAGAAAAATTATTGGAGGTAATGGAAGAAATCATAATTACAAAGGTGGTGCTAAAGAAAGTTAATAAAACTTATATAGCACTAATACCAAAATATTAAAAGGTAAACACAATATCCAAATTCAAACCAATAGCCTTATGCATTGTCCTCTATAAGATCGTCATGAAAAAATGGTAGAAAGATTGAAGCCCTTACACCATAAGATAATCTCTCTAGAACAAAGGGGCTTTCTAGAAGGCTGATAGATAATTGATGAAAATGTATTAGCTCGGGAGGTGTTTCATTCTATGAATATTCAAAAGAAGCCCTCCATGTTCATTAGATTAGATCTGTCTAATGCATATGACAAAGTGGACTGGAATTTTCTCCAAAAATGTTAATACCTTTTTTATTTTACCAGGAGTGGTTCAACTATAGGGTGCATATCATTAGTTTTATATTCAATGATGATAAATGGTTACCCTTCTCACCTTTATGGGGCTTCAAGAGAATTTAGACAAGGATATCCTCTATGCCTCTATATTCATCATATTAGCAAAAGTGCTAGGGATAACATTAGCTAGAAGTAGAAACAATAGGGACTTGGAAGGAATAATAGTGACAGCAAGGGCTAACTCTATTACTCATCTATAATTTATTGATGATTCTACCTTGGTTAGTAAGGCAACAATAAAAGAGGCATCTAAATTTAAAATGATACTCAAAGCCTTCATAGTAGTAATGGGTCAACTAATCAATGAAGATAAATCAAAGGTCTTATTTTTCATTGCTCTCCCAAATAGGAGGCTAAGTTATTAGATAATCTTAGATTCCAATGAACATCTCTTCCAATACCCTATTTTGGAATTCCACTCAATTTGGGTAGGCAAAAAAAGAGGATCTGGGTATGGCTAAGAGACAGGGTGAAAAACAAAGAAGGCAAGTGGACAAATAAATGGCTCTCATTAGGAGGAAGAATAACTCTGGTTAAAGTTGTACTCCAATCCATACCATCTATGTTTCATCAGTTTTGAGTATCCCCATAGCTATACTAAGAGGTGCAAAGGAAACTAAAAAGTGGACCCTTCTCATATGGAAGGAAATATGTTGACCTAAGAAATAAGGGGGACTAAGTACCAAGGCTATAGTTAAAAATAATAAAGCACTAGTAGTGAAACTATATTGGAGACTGCTAAAGAATCCTAATGAGCTTTAAGTAAAAACCTCAAAGCAAAATATGCAGAAAACAAAGGACTAGAGGTTATAGTTCAATCAACACTACCATTCAAAGGTTCCCCTATCCTATCAGTACTAAATATAGGAGAGGGGATGATAAAAAATAAACTCTTCTAGATTGTACATAATGGAGAAAAATCTAGGTTCTGGTTGGACTCCTAGGATGGCTTTCCCCCACTATTAACACAAATTTTAGAATGGGGACCCATTATAGAATAATTACACAGAGCCAACTAGTTGATAGTGCCAGACTATTGGCTTTTTAAACCTTATACTACCACAAAATATCATAGGTTATCTCAACAATATCACACAGGTCCCCAAATATAAAATAGCCACAATAATAAAGGTCAAATAATGATAATATAAGTAGAATAATATGAGCAAATTAATATGTATATAAATGCTTATAATAAATCAAATAACATTCATTTATATATTGAAATATGAATGTAAATAGCCTGAATCATTCATGTACTATGCATGAAGAACAACTTACAATATTAATTTCTCAAAATGTATACAAGCTTTATTGCTCCTCTTTATGTTACAACTTTGGATTATCAATACTTGATTCTTCTCCTTATTTCATTACTATGGAGCATTATCTCCATAATATAGCAATAGTAATGTGACTCTTTAGATACTTGACTATTGCTCTCCTATGACTCTTGGCTTCTCATCTTGTCACTTGTATACAAGATCAATACTTGACTCTACAACACTTGGACATGTCTACAAGACTCTTGGACTCCTAATATAGGACACTTGTGCACATCTTTACATTACATATTTGCACTCTTACATACAAGACACTTGTACACATTCTCTCTTACATGACACTTGTGCATTTTATGCACATTCATACTTACATAAAAGGGGAAATATAAATCACACTCTAAACTATAGACTCAATCCTAATCTATTATTTACAAATGTACCATGAAGGTATCATGGGGGTATATTAGCATGTACCAAATAATGTAATATTCTCCAACATCCCCCTATATTATATTATTTGGTTATTGAAGACTTTAGTCTTCAATCTTGGTCTTTATCTTTGTCTGCAATCTTCAAGTAGTCTTCATCAAGTTCATGAATCTTTGTTTCTCTTGAATCTGCTTCATCATCTTGAATCTTGAGTTCATCTTTGACCTTTATGAATTTTGCTTTGGATTCTTTTTTATCTTCATACTTTGATTCTTTAGACAATGTATCCTCATGATCTAAATCACAAACTACTTGAACTTCTTTGTTGTCATTAGGTTCATGTTCATGAATAGCTAGAATTTTTCTTTTGTCTTTGACCTCAGATTCCATAGCTTGAAATTCTAGATTATGTGCTTCATTGTTAATTACTTTGGAAGACAAGTTTGGACCATATTTAATCCATTTCTCTTTTTCTTATTTTCTAAACATTTTATCATAAAATGTTTTCCCTTCTTGTATTTCAAAAATTGAACACTTTGCTCTATTGTTAGAAGATGCTTCAGAAATAAGTTTTTAAAAAATATTACCTAATCTGAACAATAGTACTTCTCAAATATTCTGCAATATTTTTCTTTGTACCAATCGAATGATAGAGAATGAGATTTTCTTCCATAATATTTACATGGATAAATATTCCAACAATTAGCTTTTTCATGACCAATTATATTACAATAGATGCACCTCAAATATATTTTCTTTGTTTTATCCATCCTTGTTAGTGCTTCAAGTTCTTTTGTCTTCTTGATAAAGTAACATAACCATTTATGCACAACCAAGGCTACTCCTTTATTTTCCTTATAAATAAGTTCCATAATTTGATAATCTATGATATTCCGAGTAGTTGTGGATTATGTGATAGAATCTATTTTGGATGAACTACTAGAGTGAGATTTAGTAGTAACAAGATCTAATTTTGAGTTCTCAAGAGTATTTAGTGATCTTGTTATTTTCCTCTTTTTATCAAGATCATCTACCAAAGTTTGAAAATAAAGCTTTAACTTGTTCACTATTTCTTCACTATCTTCATTGAATGCATTTCTAATAATTTCTTCCATGATATGAATCAATTCAATGATTTTATTCCTTTGAAGTGAACCCTAGTTTAAAAAATCACTCAAATAATAATTCAAATACAAATATGAAATTTGCAAATCCTAATTTTCATAAACCTTTGATGTTGAAAACCTTTTAACTCCCAAATATTTAAATTTGCAAAATTAAAAAAAAAAAATCTAATATTTTAATCTTTTACCTTTCAAAAAACTTCAAAAATCAATAATCAAACTAATTAATTAATATAGAAACCTTATTACTCTAAATCTTTAAAAATTAAAAATAAACTAACCCTTATTATAATTAAAGCCTATTTATAACTCCTTTATTAAAAATAAACTTGTAAAACCTTATTACTCCAAATAACCCTAATCAATAATAATTTTCAATTCTAACCTTAGGTTGGCTTACTCACGAATTGTGTTTGACGAATTCCATGGTGAATCATGTTTACTTGATTACTCAACGGTGAATGTTTCGTAGTAGTCTAAAATCTAAACTCTTTAGTCTTAGGTATGACCTAAGAATTCAATATGATTTTCCTCCTTACTAGAGAACCCAATATCAATGTCAAGGTGACTATGATTGTCCCTAAATGACCAACTTTTTCTTGAGTTGGCTTTCTTACAATATTTAATAGTGATTCTCATCTTCTTCTCTAGAGAACCCAAAAATATGGTCAAGGTGACTTTGTATGTCCCTAAAATCTCCAACTAACTTCTAATTTGGTTTCTATCAATTTATCAAATGTCCAACTTTTTTTTAGTTGGCTCTTTTTCAAATGTCCAACTTTTCTTTTAAGTTGGCCCTTTCTATCAATATAGCTAAGTCCCTGTCTTCGTTGGTTCTCCTTCAACCTAGTGGAAATACTCTAGCCTATTCTACTCAATATGATCTTTAAAAATATAGAGTTCAAGTCTTCACTACCTTTAAAGTGGATAGACTCTAAATTAACTTTATCAAAATGAACAAAGCTAATTAATAATGGTGGCTTAATAAACTCTATCAAACTAGACAAAGTTTATTGGTAGATTTGATACCATTGTTGGATTTTTAAGCCTTATACTACCACAAAATATCACAGGTTATCTCAACAATATCACATAGGTCCCCAAATATAAAATAGCCACAATAATAAAGGTCAAATAATGATAATATGAGTAGAATATTATGAGCAAATTAATATGTATATCAAGGCTTATAATAAATCAAATAACATTCATTTATATATTGAAATATGAATGTAAATAGCTTGAATCATTCATGTATTATGCATGAAGAACAACTTACAATATTAATTGCTCAAAATGTATATAAACTTTATTGCTCCTCTCTCTATTACAACTTTGGATTATCAATACTTGATTATTCTCCTTATTTCATTGTTATGGAGTATTGTCTCTATAATATAGCAATAGTAATGTGACTCTTTAGATACTTGACTATTGCTCTCCTATGACTCTTGGCTTCTCATCTTGTCACTTGTATACAAGATCAACACTTGACTCTACAACACTTGGACATATCTACAAGACTCTTGGACTCCTAATCTAGGACACTTGTGCACATCCTCACATTACATATTTTCACTTTTACATACAAGACACTTGTGCACATTCTCTCTTACATGACACTTATGCATTTCCTGCACATATACACTTACATAAAAAAGGAAATATAAATCACACTCTAAACTATAGACTCAACCCTAATCTACTATTTATAATATAACATGGGGGTACATTAGCATGTACCAAATAATGTAATATTCTCCAACATAAACTATAGTAGACTGACTGATAGAAGTTGGTAAGTGGAGAAGCAATGGATTCCTATCCTACAATGGCCAATACAACTACAGGATCCCCAAAGAGTGGAAATTTAAAGCATTTTAAGTAGAAGGTCTTGTTCTTGTTCTCAAGAAGATGACTCTTTGGGATGGGATAGATTTAACCATAGGGAATACATAGTTGCTTTAGGTTATCAAACACTTAATTAGCCCCACAATAATCACCTCAAGGATATTTTTAAGTAGATTAGGAAATAAAACATGTGGCCTAAGATGTAATTCTTTGTTTGGTTATTATTATATAAAAGGGTCCTTACAGGGGAGCAACTCATGAAGAGGGGTATACACTGACTATTTTGATGTGATATGTATTGAGAAATCTAGAAACCATAGATCACCTCTTCATAGATTGCTATATAGTGGTATAACTTTGAGAAATGATGGTATTACTCTTGGGAATCATATGGCAATGAACAAGGTCTCTTGAATATATATGGAGAGAATTGATGAATCAAGCAGGATGAGGGCTAGACTATAGACAATTGGTGTGGGAAGGAACTTCCCTTCTAGTATAGAACCTCTGGAAGAAGAGAAACAATAGAAATTTTAATCATAATTCTTGAGACAGCTACCTTACCTGGAATAAAATAATAACTAATTTGGTAGAGTCCATCCAACACACACTCAAGACTTCACACACTCAAGACTTCTTTGTTCCCAAGTGATAACTACAACTATATCCTTACTAGATTAAAGATAGATCCAACTAAAAGTAATCAATAGCAATTGGCACTCCCTACCTCAAAATTTGATAAAACCAAAAAGTGGATCCCACCACCAAAAGGAATGGGTAAGTTTAATATTGATGGAGAATCAAGAGGGAACTTAGTTAATGCTAGTTCAAGGGAGATAGGAAGATTAGTTGATGGCACCTTTGCCTTTTATTTTGTAGAAAATTTAGGAATCCTTCCTAATAATCTAGTTGAAGGACTTGTTTTGATTAAAATAATCTAGGAAGCCCTTAAGGCAGGATGGACTAGAGTATAAATAGAATTGGACTCACATATGTTGATCAATAAATTGAATAATCTAGAGACTAATAAAAGGAAGGATTGGAGACTTGAAAGAGTGATATATACCATTAGATCATAGTTGACCAAATTCCATACAATGGATTTGACACACATCCCCTAAGAACATAACAGGGTAGCAGATGCATTAGCTAATTGGGCTCTAGATAAGGGCAATATCAGATGCTATGGATTTCCCCCAAGTGGTGGTCATAGCAAACCAAGGAAATTGCTCCTGGCCATTCTCTATCTGGATGCTTTGATCTAATTTATTGTTTAGTATTTTTTGATTTAATGTAGTGATACTATAGTGTTGTATGTATAGGAGTAGGTCTTATAGTGGAAAGAAATGTCACCTCTGTATTGTTAATAAGTGGCTCAAAAGTGTATCTGGTGGAAAACAACAAAGATGTACAATTTGTTGATTTTAATAAATAGAATCTTTTATAATATATATATATATATATGTTAAATTTTGATATTATCCATAGCTAAAGTAGTTGTAATTCTTTAATTTTTGTTATCATTTTACATTTTTAAATATATATTTTATTTAAATATTTTTTTTTTGTTTGGTTATTGTGAGAAACCCCTATGACCAACGTATAGGGTGAGCTATACTTATCAATAGGAAATTTAACACAAATCCATCACACACCCACCCCCTCACACACTCGCCCATGCCACGGTTTGAACCTTGGACCTCCCAAAGAAGAGCCAAAGCCCAAACCATTGCGTTGCACACCCAGGTGCTTTTTTTTTTCAAAAAGCTTTTAGGCCCCGATGAGGCTTGAATGAATATAATTGTTTAACATAAATTAAAATTTGTTGTAAATAATTTTTTATCCATTTTGTATTTGTTAATAGAAAAAAAATTATTGTCATCATCATGGTAAGTTATCTTTTTCATAAGATCAAATGTCTTGAGATATGATATAAATAAATATTAAACTTATAATAATATATTATAGAATCTTTAGAAATGGTCTAAAAGTCTAATATGATCTAAAGTACCTTTGAAAATATTATATAAATTATTGAAATGTCATTGGAAAAGTCAAGAGGAGAATCTATAGAAACATGTGATATCTTGCTTTTTTCATATAATTATAAATACCAAAAGAATATTCCAAGAGAAGATGAAAGAAATATTTAGATTATTTGACACACAAGAAAAATTCCAAAAATAATATCTCTAGAATATGTTGATACATGTTCATCTCGAGTTCTCCATCTATGTGATATCTAACTCCCATGAGTCTATAAATAGAAATCTCCCCTATATGAGAAAAGTTGAATATTTGAGAGCTCAAGTAAGTGATAGTTAAGTAAGAGATGAGCTAGCAAACCTAGCTAAATTATTGGTCACTTTAATTTAATGTTGATCTAGGGATGTGTCCACATATTTAAGGGTCGTTAGGTTTACTTTCAAAGGTGATTAAAACAAAGGAAATAAAATTAAATAAAGCAACATTTATACCTATTACAATGAAAAGAACTAAGTCATACTTGTTGGGATTAAAAACAAAATAAGAAATGCAATTGCAATTCAAAGGAAATAAATAAAGATATAATTCCATTGTAATTAAAAGAAAACTAAATAGGATGTTGGGAGCAGGATCGCGAGCGGACACAGGCTCAAGATCGGAAGCAAGAGCGGGAGCGGGCACGACCTCTGGGTCTAGCCCTACAGGTTCTGTTGCAGGATCCGGGTCAAGCGTGGGGCCTGGGCAGCCAGGTGGCCAGGGTGGGGACGGGATCTTGGGCGTCGGGCCTCATGACAGTGTTGATGCGAGTGCAGGTCTTGGGAAAAAACCGCCTGACAAAGTTTAGGGTTCTACCCCAGGGGGGCCCAAACCCTCTTTCCAGTAGATCCTGTCTGGCACCAATGGCCAGCCTCGGGCCCTAGGCTCGGGGCTTTCTCTCAAAGGGACGCACATCTCCATCCAAGATGATGTCTACTCGACCTTTGTGTCAGGGTCCTCCTTTTCCCTGGTTGGGAAATTCATAGGGGGGTGCCCGGACATGGAAACCATCCACCGTTGGGCGGCTTCCAAATGGAAAATCTCAGGGCACATGCAGCTTGTAGCCCTAACCAAGGGTTTCTTCCTCATCAAGCTCAACAACAGCGATGATTCCAGTAGGATCCTCATAGGCGGGCCCTGGTTCCTAGGGCGCAAAAGCCTCTTCCTCAGGCGTTACGGAGCTGACTTTAATCCCAGCACCCAAAGCATTAACTTCACCCCGATATGGGTTCGTCTCCCGGAGCTCCCCTTCCATTTGTGGCAAGAGGACGTCCTGAGGCTCATTGCGCAAGCTGTTGGTGAGCTTGTTGCCTTTGATCCTGCTACCAAGGTAGGCTCACGCATGGTCCATGCCAGGTTCTATGTCAATGCGAACCTTGAATCCGAACTCCCTTCTTCTGTCTCCATTTCTTTGGGATCCTTCTTCTGGCGCCAAGGCCTGATTTATGAAAATAAACCCACCTTCTACCCTCTGTGTAGCACTCAGGGGCACCTTCCCCATCAATGCCCCACTTCCAAGAAGGTTGAAGCACCCCACCCCGAGGATCCCCCTACCCGATCCGATAGGGTCCCCTCCCGAGGGCCCCCCATGGTGAACGTAGATCCCAAGAATGGCGAGAAAAAGAAACAAAAACTATTGCCATAGGGGAAAACCAGGTGGACCCTAATCTGATGGTCGTTCAACTTTAGGTATGTAACTCTGAACCTCTTCTCGACAGTATTTCAGAGCCTCTGAGGTGTGCAGAGGAAATCCCCTCCCAGGTCATTGTGGCTTCTGGCCACCCTCGCTCTCAGGCAGCCCCGTAGGCTGACTCTACCCTCACTTGCTTTGAGGAAGCCCCCTCCCAGACCTACGAGTCGTCAGGCCTCCCCAACCCCCTCTCATCCCCTCTAGTTGACCCCTCCCCCTCCCTGGCGGGTGGGGTGTCCTCCACCCCCCACCCCCATTTTCCCTCACTTGATCCCCTTCCCCCCTCCCTTCATTCCCTCCTTCTCAACCTCCCTCAGAGTGCAGCTCCAAGAGGTCTACGGATGACGATGCTGGAAGTTCCCAGTCTGATCTCGAAGAGTTTAGCCCCAAGAGGACCCGCAGCAGGAAGTTTACCATCGAATTTGGTAGCAAAAAGAAGAGAGGGTGCCCCACCCTCGATGACCAACGCATTAAGCTCATAGAGGATGATATAGCTAGCGGCTCCCAGGTGACCCTCCTCGACGACTCTGTGAGCTTCTCAAAAGTAGACTCCCTGAGATCCAAACCCCCGCCTAGCATGGGAAGGGAGGCAAGAGACTCCCCAAGGGTGTCAAATGAAGCTCATCACCTAGAATGTTAGGGGGCTCAATGGTGCCCCCAAGAAATGGATCCTTGCCCAGCTTCGCAAGGACCACAACCCGTCTGTCCTCCTCCTTCAAGAGACCAAACTCGATGAAGCGTCCTCCTCGAGGGTCACCAAAGTTATCTGGAGAAATAGTGATTTTCTATCCACCCCGACTTCTAGCACTATTGGGGGCCTACTGTGTCTGTGGGACCCATGCTCCTTCGAGGGGAGACTCATCTCGTCATCCCCTAGAATCACCAACATCCTGATTCACTATTTGAAGTCAGGGTAGTCTTGGATTCTTTCCAATGTTTATGCCCCCAACAACCCAAATGGAAGATCTGCATTGTGGAACGAAATCAGCACCATGAGGGAGGTGTTCGCTCCTCTCCCCTGGATTCTTATGGGTGACTTCAATAGTCCCCTCTTCCCCTCTGACAAGAGCGGGGGATTAGTGGCACCAACCAAAAGCATGGAAGATTTTGGGGCCTTCGTTGATACCAATGAGCTCATGGATGTCCACCTGAAAGGGGCTAAGTACACTTGGATGAATAGAAGAGTAGGAGCCCACCTCATCCAGGTCAGATTGGACAGAGTGTTCCTGTCCAGGGAAGCCATCCCCCTGTTCATCGATGCCACCCTGCTGGCCCTTCCCAAAGTTGGATCGGATCATAGCCCCCTCCTCTTTGAAGCTGGTAAGCGTCCTCCCCATAAGTGCCCCTTTCGTTTTGAGTCCATGTGGCTGCATCACCCTGATTTTAGGGCCCAGGTTGGCTGTTGGTGGGCCTCCCCAGTCATAGGGTGCCCTGCTGAGCAAATCTATCAAAAATTGAGACTTCTCAAAGACAAGCTCAAGGTCTGGAATAGGGAGGTGTTTGGTAACATCTTTGAAAGCAAAGAAACACTCAAGAAAAAACTAGAAGACCTTGATCTCAGGTTCCAGGAAGGCTGCCAAGACCCGAGGGCTAGAGAAGAGGAGCGCTCAGTCCTAGCCGAGTATCACAACGTCTTAGCTAGGGAAGAAACCTTCTGGAGGCAGAAGTTGAGGGCCCTATGGCTGCACGATGGTGATGCCAATACTAAGTTCTTTCACACCTCGACTCTCAAAAATAGGAGCTCAAACAGAATCCTTGAGCTCATTTGCAGTGATGGCAGGGTAACCAAAGATGAAGAGGACATCAGAGCCGAAGTCGTCGGCTTCTTTTAGGAGCTCCTTGGTGATGACCCTCAGCTATCCCCCTTGGCGGTGGAGACCCTACTGGAGCACATCCCCTCATCCATCTTGGCCCAGTCAAATGAGATGCTCCTTCGACCCCTTTCGGATGAAGAAATAAGCGCAGTTGTGTTGTCCATGAAAGTAGATGCCGCCCCAGGCCCGGATGGGTTTCCCCCCTAGTTTTTCCAATCCTTCTGGGACCTCATTGGCTAGGAAGTGTGTGCGGCCATTCGGGACCTCCAGTTCACCAGCTCCATCCCTAAAGGCATCAATTCCACCTTCATCGCCCTGATCCCCAAGTCCCAGGCGGCCAGATCCCTTTCTGAATTTCACCCCATCAGTCTATGCAATGTCCTCTATAAAATCTTGACCAAGTCCCTGGCAACTAGACTTAAAGGCATCCTTCCCCTTATCATTGCCCCCTGCCAGGGGAGCTCTATCAAAGGAAGGCTTATCACAGATGGGGTCATCATCATTCATGAGGTCCTTCATTCCGCCCTCCTATCCAAGAAGCCTTCCTTCTTGCTCAAGCTTGACATGAATAAAGCCTTCGACAGAGTCAACTGGGAGTTCCTCACCAAGGTTCTCCTCAAGTTCGGGTTCCACCCCTCCTGGGTCAACCTCATCAAAAACTGCGTGTCTTCCCCATGGTTCTCTATCTTGATTAATGGATCCCCGATAGGCTTCTTCCCCAGTTCTAGAGGCCTCCACCAAGGTGACCCCCTATCCCCGATTCTTTTCATTATCCTGGCTGAAGCCCTAGGCCACACCATATCGAGCGCTACTTCCTACGGGCTCATCTCTAGCATCAGGCCAGCATCGGGGCTGCCCCTAGTGTCCCACCAGCAGTTCATGGATGACACCATTCTTGCCACTACCACTTCAGTCCCCCAAGCCAAGGTTATCAAGCAGATCTTGAGTCTGTATGAAGAGGCGGTCGGGCAGAAGATCAATCTCCAAAAAAGCAAAATCTACTTCATTCACACCCCCCTAGCAAGGCAAGCCCGGATTGGGCGGATTCTAGGTTGTACCCCTGACACCCTCCCCTCCACCTACCTCGGGCTACCCCTATTCATGGGGGCTTCCTCCAAGGCCCTATGGAGTGGGCTGATCGAGCGGGTCCAGAGGAAATTGGCCTCTTGGAAGGGTCACCTCCTCTCCCAGGCGGGCAGAGCCACTCTCTCGTCCGTAGTTCTCCAAAGCATTCCGGTGTACTTCATGTCTGTGTTCAGAATCTTGGCCTCCATTGCAGCCCACATCGAGCAAATTCAGAAACATTTTTTGTGGTCTGGCAGTGAAGACAAGAAGAGGATCCCCTTGGTCTCCTGGCCCCTAGTCTATCGACCAAAATGGGAGGGAGGGATCGGGCTCAGGCGGGTTCCCCTAATGAACAACGCCCTCCTGGCCAAGCATGCTTGGAAGGTGTTCACGAATGCCCCGGATGAATGGGTCAGCATTGTGCACAGAAAATATCTCCATCAACACCCATTCCTCAGTGACTTCCAGCCCAGAGATGGATCGGCCTTCTAGAAATCCCTGGCCCTCACAAAAGACATTATTCGAAAAGGGACCAGATGGCTCCTTGGTGATGGGGCCAAGATCAATTTTTGGGATGATAGGTGGATCCAAGATGAGGCCCTGAGTTCTGACAGTGACCTTCGAGCCCTTAAACCGGCCCTGGTGGCCTCCAAAGGTTCCAAAGCATCGGACTACATGGTCAGGTACCAGGGCAGAGCCACCTGGGGGCCCATCTCGGACCCTCGCCACCCGCTTCAAGCTTCCAGGCTCCAACGCCTCCTCGAGACTACCATCATTCCTTCTGGTGGGGGGAGGACAAATGTGTCTGGCATGGCACTAGTAGCGGCTACTTCTCGATCAAATCTGCCTACGCCCTCCAAAGGGACCCAACGGAGGCTCTCTTCCTGGTCAAGCAGGTGTGGGTCAAGAAGTTGATCCCCAAGATCAGTTACTTCGTCTGGATGACCATCCAGAATAAGATCCTAACCATTGAGAACCTGGCCAGGAGGGGCTTCCAAATCCCGAATAGATGCTACCTTTGTTGCGCTACCTGGGAGTCAACCAATCATCTTTTCCTCAGATGCCCTTTCTCCTCCGAGGCCCTCGGTCACCTCCTCACCCTATTTTCCATTCAGTGGGTTTCCCCCAACTCCATCATCGACCTTTTTTCCTAGTGGCCCAATCCCTTTGCCCACCCCACCCTCCGCTCCCTCTGGGCCTTATGTCTTCCCCACCTGCTCTGGCAGATCTGGCTTGAGCGCAACGGCAGAGCCTTCTCTTCCCCGGCCCGCTTCCCCTAGTCGATGGCTACCAAATCGGTGGCCTTCACCCTGGAGAACTCTCGTTCCCTCCCCTCGGGTGGTCCTCCCTGGAAGGCGAGTGAGTCTACCCTCCTCACCTCCCTCGGAGTCCAAGTTCCCCCCTGGCCCCCTTGTCCCCTCCCCAAGAGCCATGACAAGGTGGACAGCCCCTCCTCCCGGGTGGGTCAAACTCAACTTTGACGGAGCCTCCAAGGGCAATCCCGGTCCCTCTAGAGCTGGCGGGGCCATCCGAGACCACAATGGGACCCTGATCTTGGCTTACACTGAGTTTCTCGATTCGCAAACCAACAACTTCATGGAAGCTACGGTGCTACTCCATGGGTTACTCGCCCTCCAAGAGGCCCCTAGCAAAGTGATCATCGAGGGTGACTCCCTCAACATCATCAAGGCCACCCTCAGCCAAGGTGCCAGCTCATGGCGCATCTCCAATATCATCCAAGAGGTTCGGGCCATCCTCTAGGGGCTCCCCCACTATTCCATTTGTCATGTCTTCAGAGAAGGGAATAGGGTGGCCGATTCTCTGGCCAATCTAGCAGCCTCTTCGAAAGGGCTCAACATCTGGACCAAGGACTTTCCTATCGAGCTGGTGCAAGCAGCATCCCAAGACTTCCCTAGTCCCGATGACACTCCACACATCTAGACTCCCCTATCTGTGGGCCTGGGTGACTTGGCGCCACGCCCACCCCAATCGCACGCGGGCCACTAACTTTTCTGTGAATTCCTCCATGATGGCAGTTTCCTACGGTCTCCCTGACCGCGGTCATATCAGTCTGAACATTCGACAGCCTATGGTGCCAGGTGTCTTCCTCCCTAGCATCCACGTCCGAGGTAGCTTGAAACCAATCCCTATAGGATGCATCCTAGCTGGCCTCATTGTCAGATCCATGTTTGGGCCCGTGCCACCTCAAGACGAGCGCCTTGCCACTGGCTTAGCATCCTTTGCTCTTTATGACCTGGCTGCCTGGGCATGGCAACCGCTCGTGCGAGGCCAGCCCATAGAGCCACCTCAGATGACGCACCGTGTGGAGCTCATCCATAGGCCCCCACCCCTTAACTACCATGCCTGCCACCCATCTCACTGACCCCGTCTCACTCCGCTCGTGTCTCCCCCTACCCAAGGCATCGACTCCCGATGCATGCGATCGATCGCTACCTCTTCGGCTTCCTCCATTCGCCTTTATCTTCCTCTGAGCCCTGTCGCCTCCATTCCCTCTTGCCCCTTTCCCCCCATCCTTTCCTGGTGAGCGAATTCTCCTTTCGGCTCCGCCCCCTTCCATCGCTTTCTACCTTGGTTGACCTGTGAGCCCGCCATGTCTTCTCCCAAAACCATCTTCGTCGAGCCCTCGACCCTCTCTCTGAGCAAGTCTGCTTTGGTCTTCTCTGACGCTAAGCAGTATACCCCTTTCCTCCGTAAATTTGTTGGGCCTGATGAGGAGATCACTCAGGGTTTCTTGGATACTTGGAACGAGGGCGAGGTCTAGGTGAAAGGACTGCACTTCAAAGTTACCAGAGAATTTTTGTTCGAGGTCACTGGTTTGCATCGCGAGGAGAAGGGGAGGTTCATTCACCATGATAAACATAATTGGGAGGAGGAGCTCTCCCACTTCCCAGAGTAGAATTGGGACAAGTCTGCCCTGTTCAGGACTGACCTACCCAAACCTTTCGATGAAGCCATTGTGCCTATGATGCAATTCATCACTTGTGATGATCCGGACCAGAAGTTGTACAACTTCCACTTAAGCTTCGTCAATCACCTTCATGGTGCCACCCTTCTGAGCACTCCCCACTTTTTGCTTTACTCCCTTGGCCTTGCCATAGACAGGGCTCAAAAAAACCAAACCCGCCCTTCCCATCAAGGCCTTATGGTCATCCTCTATCGTCATGCCCTAGCCAGCCAGCCCCCGCTCCAGCGTATTCCCCCTGGCTTTTGTCCTCCCCACCGAGGCTGCCGCCTCCCCCGCTGCCTCCCCTGATGCCTCTAAATCCAGGGAGGACATTCCCAGTGACCACGAAGATTCCCCTCCTCCTAAAGAGCGTAGACCTACCCAAAAATGAAGGACGTCATCCCAGGCCCCTGGTGGCACTTCGACCCCTGGTGCAAGCTCTGTTCAGAGGGGCCCGACTCCCAACGATAGCAGGTCCTCAGCCAGACTCAAGAGGCCCAGAGTCGAGGCCATGAAAACCATTGAGATCAGCTCAAATTCTGAGAACAAGCTCCGGATCTTCCCGACCAGTATCCTTCTCGACATGGTGATCAACTCACTCACGTCGATAGCAAATGCGGCTACTACGGTCGTCAGTGCCTTCAAAGAGCTCCGATGCAGGCTGGGGGATGGTCCCGATGGGGATGGGAAGTAGCTCCAAGGTGCGGGGCCTCAGCCTGGGGCAGCCCCGGTGGTTCACCTTGTGTTGCAGGGTGGGCGGGGGTGGCGCTTGGTCTTTTTGGGCCCAGGCCCTCTGGTCTGGTCTGGGATGTTGTTTGTTTTTTTCCAGTGGTTTCTGCCTGGCCCGCGTACGTATTCTACAGGTCTGGATGCAGGGGTCTCTGCACCCCTATGTTTTTTTAGTGGGTATGGGGTTATTTTTGTCTGGTTTGATGGCAAGGGGTCGAGTTTTGAGGCCCGATTTTTTGTTCTAGGGGTACACCCCTGGCCCATCATGTTTTTTTGTTGTTCAAAGTTGTGGCATCTATTGTAAACAAGGTTTTGGGATCCTTCAAAAACCCGTTGTATATAAATCTGCTACTTACCAAAAAAAAACTAAATAATACTTGCTAGAAATAAAATATAACAAGAAATATAGATTATAATTTTAAGGAAATAAATCAACATCTAATTCTACTATAATAAAAAGCAAAATAACTCAAACTTATTGGAAATAAAGAAAAATAGAAAACATAAATTATTATTCAAAGGAAATAAATCATATCTAATACTATTATAAAGAACAAACTAAATCCTAATTGTTGGAATCAAAACATTCATCCTAAAATGTTACTCTAGAAAATTAAATAAAAGTAGAAATAAAAACTTATCACCTTCAGACCTCACTCCTAGGCTCAATGATGCATTGATATTGTCTTAGCAAAAAAACCAAAACAAAAGACATACAATTCATCTATTAATTCTTCAAGACCATATCTTAGTCCTATAAAGTGAAGATTGAGAAGTATTTCTTAGTCCTCCATAAATTGTCAACTCAAGACCATAGAATTTATTTCCAAGGCATGTGCAGTAATAAAGATCTAGCTTAACAAGGGGGTGGAGAGTGCGGGAGGTCCCCTGCTCTGGGGGGTGGACCCTTGTTTCAAATTTCTTGCCTCTCCTTCCTCTAGTCCTGTTGATCTGTGTTGGGCATATCTTCCTGGGATCTCCCTGTCGCATTTCCAAGACCTCCACGAGACCCTCCTCTGCTTCCTAGGATGTGTTATCCCATCCTAACATTTCTATTATGGATTGACTGGTTTATTCCAAAGTTTCTTTCCCTTACGACATCTGGTGGTGGTTGGTTTTCGTATAGCTTGGCTCGTTAGTAGAAATTGCAAAGCCTTTCTTAGTAGACCTTTATGGTCTTCGGGAGGGCCCTATGCTTTTTTTTGTCTGCAGGGAAGTTTTCCTTCATTCTTCTCCTAGGTCTAGCTTTCAAAAGGGTGTATCCTATCTTGTTTGCCTATCTTGTTTTTAGTTCTGAGGTCTTCTCCTGCACCTTTTCTGGTCTTGGGTTGGGGCCACATTTTTCTTGTCTACAGTTGAGTGACTCTTGTGGTTGGGTTCAATATGGGCTTTCAGGAGTGGGTTTGGGATCTTCTATTCCTAGAATATCCTTTCATTGTCTGTTTTGAGGTTTTTCTCTAGATCCATTTTCTACAACTCCTTTCTGGTCTTTGGGGTGGGTCGGTGCTTTATCGTGTAGTTGTAGTTGATGGTGTCTTCAGAACTCTCCCTGGATGGATGTTTGGTGGGATTGGTGGTTTTCCACTACGAGTGATTTTTTGATGGACATTTTTTATAGACCCTTTTATCTTGGTTGGGGACCCGTGCTTTCCTATTTACTACAGAAGCTTGTCTTTGATGGTTGTTCATGTGTGTGGTTTTTTTGCCAATATTGAGATGTCGTGGTGGATCGATTCTTCTCCTGACTTTCCTATCTCTTTCTTGTGCATCATGTCTTCTATGTAGTGATATATTTGTGCATGTGGTGATCTCCCCGTGTTGTTGATCCTCTTTACAGGTTATCACTATTCTAGAGGGATTATCTTTGTCGGGTTAGTTCTTGGATTTACCATACCTTCCTAGACATGTTTTTTAGTTTCCTTGGCCCTTTTTGGGTAGGGTTGAGTTCTTTTCTAGTTTTCCCAAGCTGGTTTCTAGGTTCTGGTCTTATGTTGGGCAGGTTTTTTGGGTGGGACACCTAGTTTCAAACTTAGCCAATTGGTCTCCCTTTCCCATGCCCTCTTAGGTAGGAGTTTTAATTTAATTTTCAAATTTTAAATCTATTCATGTCAGATCTCCCGTGCTAGACAGGTTTATCCTTTTGAGGCTTATCCTAGGCTACCACAAGCTGAGTTTTTTTTATTTGTGTTGTTAATTTTTGTTTATCCCAGGCTCCCATAAGCTAGCTTTTTAAGTTATTATCTTTTTTTTTATCCTGGGCTCCCATAATTTGGTTGTCCTTATTTGTAGTGTGCGGGTTGGTCCCACTTTTTGTTGGTGTGAGATTGTCCCACTGGGATCATCTCCTATTTCACTTTGTGGAGACCTTATCTTTGTGGATATCCTCTCCCTGACCCTTATGTAAAAGGTTTTGGGACCCTTTCAAAACCCTATTATCAATCAAAAAAGATCTAGCTTAACAAGCCTATCTATGAAGCCAAAATAACATCTATACTAATTCTATTATATTCCTACTCTAATTGGCTATGGACCTCTCCTTCTTATGTAGAAAAAGGGGCCCTTTCTAGTTATGAAGGATATATTCATACATTTAGTTTCCTTATAATATCATTCAAATAACAAGACAAGAAAAATGGGGAAGAAAAAAGTTTTATTCAATTCTTGAATATAACCTCTTCAAACTCTACAATGCAATATACCTCCTATTTTATCATACAAAAAAAAACCATAATAACCTACTCATATAGAAGATTTCTAATTTGAGTTAGTTGGAAATAAATCCAACGAATTTTATCTAGAGAAGATAACAACCAAAATAACTTGGTAAATATTTTAACTAATTTGGATCCAACCAAATTAGTTGAAAATCAATCTCAAAAAATCTAACTTCCTTCTAAATAATTTAGATCCATCTGGATTAGTTGGAAAACAATCTCAACATATTTGATTTCCATCTAAATAATTTGCATCTAACCAAATCAATTGAAAATCTAGCCTCATAAATTTGATTTTCATCTAACAAATCATGTTTTGTGGCTACGACCTTTCTACAATAGGTGTTTTTCTATGTAGTAGTCAATTTTGTAACAACAATTCTTCTATAGCTTGAAGATTGTCTGTAGCAAACTAAAACTAACTAACTTTCTACAACTTGACTATTATCTATAGTAGACTGACTACAAAAAACTGACCAACTATAACTAATCAACTTATCTATGAGTCAAAACCACTCTTTTTTTGGTATTAGGTAGAGGTGGTTATAAGGTCCACAAACCTTTTACATAGTCAAAATGGGTTGGTTCTAGCTCCAAGCCCGTATAATCAAAATACAAAATGGATCTTCCAAAGACCCACATTAAGCCATACTTAGAGTCCACAGTCCTATACTTATCGCTGGACTATTCAAGATAAAACAAAAACCAGACAACACCTAGCACTTACTAAACATAACACTAGGTTGTTGTACCTACACTTATCACTTCCCAGGCCCTAGAAAATGGGTTGCCTTTTGTCCCTCTGCCTAATTCCATCTATCGAATTACTCCTCATCAATCACTATGATCTCCTGCTGCTCTAACAGGTTTGATCTTAGATCTTCTTTAGAAGCCAACACCAGTAATTCTTGACGAAAGTTATCCTTCCAAATTTGCATCTCCCTAGCAGAAACTGTAATATTTGCCATTAGATTTGTCGCCTGGTTCCCTTCTCTGAAGGTGTGTTGGATTCGGGCACTAACAAAATGGGATTTATGAATCTTTGCTTCTAGGATAAGCTTTGATATGGTCCAGCTAGGGTCTTTATCCTCCTTAATTGCCTTGATTATATTAAGTGAATCCCCTTCAAAGATTATTTTATTTTAACCCTCTAGTCTATAAATTCTCATTGCTTGCATGCAGGCTCGGGCTTTTGCAAAATGATTTGCTTGAGTTCCCAAACACTCTACAAATGCAAGGACCACTTTTCCTTTCTCATTTTTTAGAACTCCTCTTGCTCTTGCATCCCCCGGATTTCCTTTGGCTGACCCATCAAAATTGAACTTAACCCACTTTTGTGTGGGGGTATCCACTTGACACCATCCCGTGGATTGGTTGCAATGACTGGGTCTGGAGGTTCCTCTCCCCAGTTTCACAAAATCCTCCTATCCCTAGGATACAGAGTCAGACCCTATCCACATCCATTACGGGGAAGAATAGGCCACCGCCATTCTACATGTCTCTACAGATGGAAGGGTATGTTGTACATAACTGTATGATTGACTCCGGGGCCGCGACAACAGTCATGCCCAAGGCAGTGTGCGAAGAGATAGGGATGGAATATACGTGAAGCAGTCATGGCGTACTCCAGTTGGATGGTACCCCTGTGAAGACTGTAGGAGTGATTAAAGATATACCTATCCGACTACACAAGATGCCTCAAATCATAGTCATACAAGAGGTGGTGGTCGTCGACCTTGAGCCATATTTTAGTATGTGCTTGTCGAGAGAGTTTACGATGAAACTGGGAGGATATCTATCTATGGATTACTCTCATCTGGAGATTCCATTCAAAGGGAAGAAGATAAAAATTTACAATGAGAAGCCTTCTACCTTCCTCGTAGAAAAAATGTCCGAAGAGGAGAGCAGTGATCCTGTGCATGCGATAGTGGAAGGGATAGAGCAGGTGGACCTGGTCGAGGAGTCCCTCGCACAGTTAAGTTGTGAAGATGAGTTTTCATTGGCAGACTTTAATGCCATGATAGAAACCGAGATGGGATGTTATGCCATCGCCAAGCCTGAGAAACACATCAAGTTAGAAGATAAGGTCTTCGCCCAAGGATTATGGAAATTATTCTTCGATGGCGCCCGATGCAAAAATGGCGTCGGGGTGGGGATTCTTTTAGTATCACCTTCTGGAGAGCAGAAGGAATATTGTTACCGGTTGGTGTGGAGTTGCACCAACAATGCGAATAGAATATGAAGCATTATGCCTAGGACTCAAAAAAGCAGAGAAGTTAGGCATAAAGCATCTCCAAATCTTTGGAGACTCAGAATTGGTATGCAATCAAGTCACCAACAAGTGCACTTCAAAGAAGCACTATCTCAAGTCATACCGAAATAGGGTATGGGACTTGTTCGACCAGTTCGAATCTCTCAATCTGCAGTCTATTCCAAGAGAAAAGAACCGACATGCCGATGTTCTAGCATCTATCGCAGCCAAGTATTCTCCAGCAGAAGACATGGTGCATAAGCCTAAAGATGTGAGGATGATTTACAGGCCCTCCATCCCAGACAGAGATCTACATTGGCAAGTTTTTGACAACGATGAGCAGATTGTGAATTTTATGATTCAAGAAGCAGCCACAGTTGAGAAGAGAAGCCCTGACGATGAGGAATATGAAGGGCTAGTTCAATTGAAGAATAACCACGTTCCCAAGGGATTAATTACTCTTGAAAGCCTCTTTGATCAGAATGATCGAGCAGTTTCTCACAGGATCAAGGTTAATGCAAAGCAGTATCAAGATTTAGAACTTGAACCTGGAAAAGCAATAAAGGTTGGAACGGATTGCACTTCGGAGGAGCTAGAACAGATCCGATCTTTGTGCAGAAAGTATCCCGACACAGTGGCTTGGTCTTATCAAGATCTAAAGGGATATGATCGGCAACTGATCCAGCATACAATTGAGTTGCAGGAAGGGATCAAACCTTTTCGGCAGAAGCAAAGGCCAGTAAATCCGAAGATCGAGGTCCTGATGAAAGCCGAGCTCCTGAAGATGCTCGAGGCGAAGATAATTTATCCCATAAAGCATTCCTCTTGGGTAGCGAATCTAGTCCCAGTGAGAAAGAAGAATGGAGATATAAGGTTATGCATGGACTTTCGCAACTTGAACCAGGCTTCGCTTAAAGATCACTACCCTCTCCCGTAGATAGATCAGATCTTGCATTCAGTAGTTGGGGCTCAATGCTTCTCCCTACTAGATGGTTTCTCTGGATATAATCAGATCTGGGTTAGGGATGAAGATCAACATAAAACCGCATTCACCACCAAATGGGGAACATTTGCTTACCAGTGAATGCCATTCGGCCTTTCGAATGCGGGGGCCACTTTTCAGAGGGCCATGGATCTAGCTTTTGGTGAGCTCTTGAATAAGGTTATCATTATCTATTTGGATGACATGACCATCTTCTCCCGAAGAAGGGAGGATCATTCTTTTCATCTACAATAGGTATTTGAAAAATGCCAAGAATTTGGCATTTCAATCAATCCAAAGAAGTCCATATTCGTAGTCAATGAAGGGAAGTTATTGGGACATGTGATATCTGAGAAAGGCCTCATTGTAGATCCTGATAGAGCCGAGGCTCTATTGAAGCTCCCACTTCCAGTAAACAAGAAAGGACTTCAATATTTTTTCGGTCAGATCAACTTCGTAAGGAAGTTTGTTCCAGACTTCGCCCAGGTCATCAAGCCGATGTCCGAACTGTTGAAGAAGGATGCAGAATTCATCTGGATGGAGGAAAGGAAAAAAGTGTTCAAAGAGATCAAGACCCGAATCGCTCAGGCACCGGTCCTGACTAACCCTGACTATAATCGGGATTTCATCCTATACGCCATAGGAGAACCTGAGAGCTATGTTGCAGTTCTAACACAAAAGGGGGAAGATGGCGAAGAGCGCCCCATCGCATTTCTAAGTCAAGTGATAAACCCCCATGAAGAAAAATACAATTTCATAGAAAGACAAGTGCATGCAGTCATGAAGTCTCTTAGGAAATTCAAGCAATTCATTTCCCAAAGTCGGGTTACGGTCTTTGTCATTCACCCTGATGTGCGCAATTTCATCATCCAAGGAGAATTGGGAAGCAAAAGGGTCGGTTGGGTCAGCAAGATACAAGAGTTCGACATCGACATTAGGCCCACGAAGCTGGTCCGTGGTCGTGCATTGTGTCAAGAACTGGCGAAGAGCGTAGCGGCCGAAGTGACAGCCTGCCAGTGGGATGACTCGCCAGTAGAAGGATGCTTCGCAAACCAAGAAGAGGATGAGAAAGACTGGGTCGATGAGATAGTTGAATACTTCAACACCGATAGATGTCCTTCACATCTAAATGCTTCACAACGAAGGCATTTCAGGATGCGGTCCTCCCGATATACCTTGCGCCCTGAAGGCCTATTTTTTAGAAACATTGATGGTGTCCTTCTTAGGTGCATAAAATATGATGATAAAAGGAGAATCCTAGGAGAATTCCATTCAAGATTATCTGGAGGTCACTTCGCAGGAAGAGCAACGACATTGAAGATAATCAAAGCTGGTTATTATTGGCCTACACTCTTCGTCGATGCCTTTGCGGTCTGTCATCGATGTGAGCAATGTCAGAAGTTCATCGATCGAAGCAGAAGTGCTCCTATGCCTCTCCGACCAATACAAGTAGAAACTCCCTTTCAACAATGGGGGTTGGACTTCATAGGGGTTATATCGCCTAACTCCTCCGTCGGTCATAAGTTCATCTTGACCGCGATCGACTACTTCACCAGATGGGCCGAAGCAGTTCCCACAAAGCATGCTGATCAGGAGACCGTCATAGCCTTCCTTGAAGGATTGATCACCCGGTTTGGCATTCCCGAAGCAATCATAACAGACAATGGTCCTGGCTTCGTAGGCACCAAAATCAATGAGTTCCTCTACCGATATGGGATATATCATAAAGTCTCCTCCAATTACTATCCACAAGGTAACGGCTTGGCAGAATCAACCAACAAGACTCTGTTGAGGGTGTTAAGAAAGCTCATAGAGATAAACAAAAGAACTTGGC
Organism: Wollemia nobilis; assembly: GCA_028583015.1. Lineage (NCBI taxonomy): Eukaryota > Viridiplantae > Streptophyta > Pinopsida > Araucariales > Araucariaceae > Wollemia > Wollemia nobilis. Next base: position 5,680,302 of record JAQPPZ010017228.1, read on the forward strand.
ACCTTCTTCTAGATCGGGCCTTGTGGGCCGATCGGATTTCTGTCAAGAAGTCGATCAAAACATCGCCTTATGCCCTAGTGTATGGCAAGGAGGCCATCTTGCCAACTCATGTAGAGATCCCTACGCTCCAGCTGCTGGACGATGAAAAGGAAGTTGATTCTATGGAAAATAGGCTGGCTCAGCTTCTGCAGCTAGAGGAAGATCACGAGAAGGCTTACCAGAGCTTCGCTAAGCATGCTCAGGTCACCCGAGATTGGTTCAAGAAAAAATCATCCGATCGCACATTCAAAGTGGGAGATCTGGTATGGAAGTGGGATTCTTGGAAGGCCAAGCCTGGGAATCATGACAAATTGGACGCGTTCTGGGATGGACCGTTCAAAATCATGAAGGTAAATTCGGCCAACTCTTTCATCCTCAAGGATGCAGACGGCCAGGTATTGCCAATCTCTGTCAATGGTCTTCACTTGAAGACTTTTTATCACTGAAGATGTAGTAAAAAAAAAATGTGTGTTCAAATTTTACTTTGTATATAGTTTTTCATCCATGTATATATACTCTGCTTTGAGATCTCCGAAAGGCTAAGTGTTAAAGTTGCAAAGCCCCAACATCACTGAACTCGACGAAAATCTCCTTCGGGGAGTGTTATTGCGAAGCAACTGACGCAAGATACTTCACAGCGAAGCACTTTGGCTTCCAAAGGGTCCTTGGAAGACCGATGGAGTCATTGAAAGAAAGAAGTAGGAGATGAAAAGAGCTTCGCACCCGAAGTATCTCAAGCAACTACTTCGGGTGAAAGTTTTGTGAAGCAGTTTTCAAAAGAAGCCTAGCGAGGCATTTTTCAAAGAAAAAGAGTTTCGGGGGGGCCAGCCTTCCGCGAAGCAAAGAAGTAATGCAGTGAGGGAGAACTACTTCGGGCTCGAAGCATAGGAAATCCGCCCACACCGAAGGTTCACCGTGAAGCAATTTTAGCACCGGTTCCCCTTCGCCAACCCGATGACACGTAAAACAAGGAGCATTTAAAATGTGTCTTGGGGGACGCATCGACAACAACTTAGGGGAATGTTCGGGGTGAATGATTTTAATGCCAAGGTGGTGGAGCGCATCCCGAAAGAATTCTATTGTGAGAAAAGTTTGCGCTCGGGTACGAGGTGGCAGAAGGTCAAGTTCTCGATGCAGGGGAAATCATCGAACCACACGGGCCCGCGTACTACGCCGCTGCGAAGCCAATCAAAAGACACGGCAACCTTCCCCATCCGAGTGTAAATTTAATTATGGCAGGTGCCATAAATAGAGGTAGTTGCCTTCTAAGGCTATAAAACTCAAGCCTCGACGGTAAAGAAGGGTGTTTGCCAACTGGTTCATGCAAGACTGAGAGCTCCCGCCATTGATAGCCTGCATTCCTCTGCCCTTTGCATCGAAATCCTTTGCATTAAGTCTTCTGCACCGTGAACTCTACTGCCACCCATATTCACAATGGGAAAGAAAAACTCTAAAGAGAAAGGTAAGGAACCCGAGGTAGCAGCCCCGAAGAAGGGCAAAGAAGAACAGAAGCAAAGACCTAAGAAGGTCGACTTTAATCCCCGCCCAGAAAAGCAACCTGTGGAGGAAGAAGAAGATTCTGAAGAGGAACAGCTTGAAGAGCCATCGATTGATGGGTGGGAAAAAATTAGGGACACTGAGCTTGCGAAGAGCGTGGCCGAGCTCAGATACACCATTGAGTTTATGACAAGCAGGCTCACCCCAGAGAACAAGAGAGCCGCTGCATATTATTCGTAGATCTACTGGTATCTGACCCCGCCCACTCACCATTGTCCCGAGTTAATCTGTGCCATCGTGCAGAACTACCAGCCCACCTCCAGACAAGTGTTGGACGCTGCGGGCCACAAATTATTTTCTATTCTGAAAGAAGATGTGCAAGCAGCTTTTGCATCGAATCAGGGTCCGCCCAAGGGCTATTCCGTTCGCAATGTCATCCTTAGCGAACAAATGGAGAGGTTCACTACCTCCACTCATATTCTAAAATTTCTAAGAGAAAACCTCAAGGATGGACTCCCTTCGGGCAAGCGTCCCTAGATGCCCCTCCCCTTGACAGATTTCAAGAACACAGACATCTTCTCAATCATTGCATGGGTGGCGGGTCTGTCGACTGATGCTTCGGTGCACCCCTGGCAGGTGTCCTTGGCCGAGTGTATTTCAAGAGGGGAATTCTATGCCCCCGATGCTTCACGGCCGAACACCAACCTAGTCTTCTTCGATTGGGCAGAATGGGTGGCCCGAACCTTGCATACACGGCTTGCCAGCATGAAGAATTCTGGGACGGGCCAGTACTTCGCACCCTGTTCTTTCCTTGTTTGGTTGTTTTTCTACCATGTACATAAGCAATTCCCCCACATTGCCATTTCTTCGAGCGGCAAGGATGGAAATCCTCTGCCTGTGTACCAGTGGACTCCCCTCCTATTGAGGACAGAGTCTTATTATTCTTTTAATCAACAATTCTTGGGACCCGCTATGCATTTATTGACAGGGTCATGCCCTCGGGTACCCCTCAGTTTAAGAGACAGAGTGGTGCAGGAGAAAAAGGGAGATGTGTTTCAACTGACATAGGGGCTCATGATTCACCTATTCGACTTCATAGGGAAGCCCTTCCTGCTACCAGTCTACCCCTCCGAGTACCAGTTCGCATTGGAGGTCGCTCGACAGAGCGATGTTACAAACGTCGTGTACGGCCACGGTCGAAAATGGGCGCACACCTATGACTTCCCCTTCAAAATGGGGGTAATAGAAGTGTTTGCCCTAAAGCAAAATGTTTTCCTGGAGGAAAAGCTTGCCAACTTTGGTTTGCTCCAAATTCCTCAACAATGGCTCTATGACCCCTTGGGGGTGATGAGGGACCACCTCAGGTTCAAGAACTTTCATGTCTGCCCCCATCCAGAAATAGTGGATCAGAGGAACAATCCTAATGGGAGGGACTTGGAATGGCATTTAGAGAGGATGAGGACAATGCCTCCCTGGCATGAGTTCTACCCTATGGAGGCTGAGTTTGATCCTGTTCAGCATCCTTTCCCAACCCCAGACTCCACCTTTTGGAGAAAAGCAAAAGATGATTTGAAGGAGGAGTTGAAGAATTGGGGCGAGGAGCAACTAAGGGAGTGGTGGATAATGAGAGTCCATCACCAAAAGATGAAATCCTATGGACTCTTGGCAGCAGATAGAGACTTCGCAGTTGTGTACGAAGCCAATGCTGGGACTTGGAAGTCCCTCTCCTTCGCCGACTTTGTTCCTCCAGCTATCCCCGGTTCGGGCGAAAGCCCAAGAAGAGATGATGGTGCTTCAGAGTAGGAAGAAGAGGAAAAGGTAGAAGTTGCACATGACACAAGTGCCAAGGGATCGACACAACAAGCAGAGAAGAAAAGGAAGAGGCAAGAACAAGTTCAAGTGCCTCCGAGCCACCCAAAGAGGCCCCGCACGAAGCTTCCAAGTGCTCCTACCGGACAACCTGCATCAAGCCCAACCGAAGCAAACATTGAGGGTGCGACAGCACAAAGTACTGAGGTAGTCCTAGATATAGACATTATCGATGTGGAGGAGCTCCTCCAACAAGAGGGGGTCCCCGAAGAAGAAGTCATGGAGGTCACGAGTACCGAAGTCCAGAAGGAGCAAGAGCCGGTCACGTAGGAAGTCACTACTGCTGCTCTGCCAGGTGGGCATGAAGGTACGCACTCTCCACCCTTTGCCTTGGTTTCTCAAAGCATGTCCCCCACCATCCCGGCCATGAGTTCCCAACAGTCTCTCACTCCCTCACAAAGTCAATCACCTCTTCGCGCGTTGCCCCTTGTCACCTTGAATCTGCCCCATGATCCCGTTAGCTCCACTCCACCCGAGTCATCTGGCCGAGACAAGTCTATTGACACTACTTCACCCACCCATGCCACCATTCCCTCAGTTCTCAGTCAGGGTGAATATAGTACCCCAACTTCAAGCCCCATTCCTTGCTCCCCTGTCACACACAGTATCGTTCCTCTCACCGAAGCTCCTGCTACACCCGTCGTCGAACCTACTGGTGAGGCATCCCCTATCCATTCTTTATATTTGTTCACCCCTTTGGCTGGAGATCCAGCCTCATTTAAATCAGAAATGTCCTTGATGAAGGAATGCCCTCTAGCCGAGAAGCTGCTCCAGGCCCGGAAAAATACCGAAAAAATGTTGAAGGAGGCCAGGAAAAAGAGAGGGCGCTCTCTGGCCGAAGTAGAAAAATGTGCTATTTTTGACCTGAAGGGCGGAAAGCTACATAAAGTAAAGAAGGTCCCTAAGGTCCAGAAGCCTCTGGATGAAATGACTCCGACAGATTATGATTATCAGGAGAAGACCAAGGACCTGGAGCACCTAAATGTAGACAATGAATCTGCATCCATGCATGTCAGAATCGAGACTTTTCGAGCGCATGCGAACATCGCCAATCAACGCAGATTTGAGGCTGAGAGCGCCAATATCAAATTGGAAGAAGAGCTAGCAAGGACTCGCTCCCAGCTAGAGGACGCATAAAAGCAATGTGAGCAGATGAAAAAGGAAGTAGTCTCTTTGAAACAACAGCTAAGACAACTGCAGTATGCAACCAAAAGTCAGAGCCAGATACTGGCCGAAGCTGATGTGAGGGCCAAAGAGCTTGAGAGCAAGATCTTGCAAATGCAGCAATAGTTGTACGAGAAAGAAAACCTAGAGCTATTTGACAGAGGACGAATCAAAGAAATTCGCTCACATTTGCTAAAAGGTTTCAGATCTCGGGCCTCCAGTGCCCTGTCAACTTTAATCTACGTCATCGAAGCTCAGTATGTCATTTCTCAGGAAGGGCCAAAAGTAGATGAAGTCATCCAAAAAATTAAAAGGTGACTTAAACTAGATTTTGAGGTCCAAAGCGTCAAGTATCAGGACCTGCAGGTCACTGCGATGAGTCGGACGGCTAGAGATTGGTCTACGACACAGGCCACAGTTCATGCCTTCTTCTCCAAGGTGAGGAAAGCACAGAAGGTGAAAGACCTCCTGGATATTTTTGAGCATGAGCAGCGCATATCAATGGGTTACTTCCAAGATCTTTCTTCCTTAGGTTTTTCGAGTTTCACGGATGATGAAGGGAACCTTCTGTCCAAGGAAGAACTCAAGCCGATGTGGCTTCAGTTTGAAGGTGACGTCTCAGAAATAGATGGGTGGGCAGAGCCAATTACAGAAGGACAAGTCACAGATTTCATTCTGAGACATTGTAAGATCGTGGCCTGCCTCAATGACCTGAGCGCTAGAGCCAAACATGCTAACATCGGGCAGATTGATCGGTTCCATGTTTTGATCAAGGCCCTACAAGATCAAGAACCATTTCAAAAGGGTGCCTGGGCCCACGTTCGTCGAACTATGGAACGCATCCGTGATCACCTGCAGCCATCCCCGACACAGGAACCCTCGCCAGAAGAGGAAGAAGAAGAGGAGGAAGAACCAAAAGAAGAAGAAGAAGCAGCCATGGAATAGTCCACAGAAGAAGAAAAGGGAGAAGGGTCTGGAGGTAACTCTGGCCCAACGGATCAAGGCTGAGGGTTCTCCCACCGAGACGAGCTCGTTGCCCCGCGAGCCGCCAAGAATGTTGACAATTTTGTCACATTGCACAATGGGGTAGAAAATTCAAAATTTTGTACAGTGTTTCTTTTGTAAAGTATTTCTTTGTTGATTTTGTTTGTAAGTTACAACAATTTTGGCTTTCCCTGCCACCCCCTTTTGTATATAGAATGAAGTTAAAAGAGCTTCGCTACTAAGAAGACTAAGGAAGATAGCTTCGCCCAAAGGAAGAAATGAAGAATGAAAACTACTTCGGGCCCGAAGCACTTCAAACAACTGAAGAATTTTGATTTTCAAAGAATACAAAGAAGTAAAAGAAGAGCTTCGCACCCGAAGCATTTCCAATAGCTACTTCGGACGAAATTTTGTGAAGCGACATTTCAAAAGGATAGCTTCCAAAGAAGGAAGCACTTCAAATTTCCTCTTTATTTTTCGAAGAGGGATCGCGGTCCGAGTTTGCTAAGGCAAGAAAGAAAACTACTTCGGGCCCGAAGCACTTCAAACAACTACTTCGGGCAATAAACTTGTGAAGCGGAACTCGAAAGGTGCAAACATTGAAAAATACTTCATCGAAAAACCAGCGAAGCACCCACTTCGGGCCTCGCCATCAGCGAACCATTTCTACTTCACCAAAAATCTTGTGAAGCATCTGCTTCGGCTAACTTTCGTGCGAAGTACTTTCACCCGAAGCAACATCTTTCGAAGGCAGGAATGCACTTCGGCCGAAATACCCCCGAACCGTAGTTTTGAAGAAGGATCACGGTGAAGCATTTTGAAGACTCACCAGTGAAGTATCTACTTCGGGTGAAGGACCTCAGTGAAGCAGTTTCTGCATGCCTCTCCAGCGAAGCAGCGAGAAATGAAAAGCCCCACTTTGAGGAGGAATATCTGCTTCGGCACTCAACACCCCCGAAGTTGCCTTGCGAAGCTCCATCATGCGAAGTGCAAACCAAGAAGGGAGAATCTACTTCGGCTCAAGTCCATTTGCGAAGTGAAGTTGCGAACGAAAATCTAGCGAAGCGCTTCCAAGGCACGCACTCCAAGCCGGGTATTTTTCCAAGGTGATCAAGTGCCTCATAAATGCATTTTTACGTGCCCAAAAAGACCGCTGCCCATTTTTGGCAATTGGAAATGAAATATCAGTTCTTAAAGGAGAGCCCGGCGAGCATGGCGGCCACTCGAGCACTGCACCCAGAGGCCAAGGACGTTCAGGCGGCTCATTAATGCATATTTCCCGGCTGACCCGGTCATAGCAGCCAGTTTTGGTAACAGATTTGAGAACTCAGTCACGAGAGCCACGAAGAGCCGACTTCTCAGGTTTTGAGGATGTACTCCTCCATGATGTGCATTGATGGCTCAGAGGGTCGGGTCCTCTATAAAAACCCAGGCATTGTAATGTAAAAAGGGGGGGAACTTTCTGCTAGAAAGCTGTTGTAACTTAGATTCCTGTGATTAATACTAAAGAGCTTTGGACTCTATTTCTCTCTTTTATGCTGCCTTCTACGATTATTTCTTTTATCTTTTCTTCATTTGCATACCGTAATTCTGAACTCTGGATTTAGGTGTGTGATTGGAGTGGAATCCCGAGATTTTCTCGAAGGATACATAGGGGAGGAAAACGTTGTATTGGTTTTCTTTTATGCTGCCTGTGGATAGTGTTTCTGTCATATTCACTTTTTCTTAATCGTCGTAACTCTAAACTCTGAATTTCGACGAAAGGGAAAGGGTAATCCTGGAACTCGTCCAGAGGATACATAGGAGGATTAATATTGCGTTCATTTCATTTATTCTTGGTGTTCTTTGTTGCTGTTTTAAGCTATTGGCTAGTAATCGTGCTTCTGGTTCTTTCCCACCATTAAACTACTAAAATTTCTTCCCTTACTCTTTTATTTCTTTCCTGCACCCTTACTCTGTTTATCTCTTTCCTGCACCCTTATCTTAAACATCAAAGTAGTTTAGTATAGGAGCCGGCCTTTCTCCGGAGATTGGCACGAGGGGCATCTCTTCCCTTCGGCCTTTCAATGTTGGTCCAGGTCTAGGGTGCATACACTTACCCAAATCCTTTCCTGGGCAGATTTGATGACCAACGGTGCTAACAATGAACAACTAGGAGGTTGTCTAAAACAACCTGCCAACTAGAAGCTAGTGTGAGCAATGAGGCTCACATCATTAGCATGAATTAAATAAAATATGCCTAAGCTAATACTTAGGCTATATGATATTTGATGTCCTCATCAATACTTCATTTTGACATAGTCATCCCAAGGGTGATCCTATGTTTCTTTACTACAAAAGATTATTCTATAGTAATAGGTTATTCCTTTCATCCCTTTGCTTTAGAATATTATAGTGTAGCAGTAGGATATTCACTATTGTCTATAATTGGTGCTTCAACTGGCTCTTGTCCTTCAACAAATATTACCTATACTATGCCAGTGAAGGGGATAGGTTATAGTAGGTGGTGTTGTAGTGACAATGTTCATTACAACCTCATTGTTTCTCTCTGTATTTTTAAGAAGCCTTACTAGCTTGATCCTCAACTATTTTTTTGTTTACATTGATTTGATCCTTGTGTTGTTCCTACCATAACATCAATAATCTCATGTGACCTAAACACATTAATAATATACATAGTAGTTAGTGATAAGTAATTTAAAATTAAAGTGCAAGTGATAGTTGAGTTTTATGACATGCTACAAGTGAGTTATGAAATAAAAGAGTTAGAAATTATTCTTTTAGACAACATATTGTATTTTGGTCATAAGTCAATAATTTAATTAAAAAATAAACAATTCAAATTGGAGATGAAAGGGGACATAGATGACTCTATGCAACTAAATTTTCAATTCAAAATTCAATCACATGAGGGCATAGAACAATAAAAAATATATTTTTCATTTTTGTCATGAGTCGATAAAAAAATGCTAAAATATGATAAAATTTTAAGTGTGGAATCTTGAGATCATTACACAACATTTTACAAAATTTCAACTCAAAAATTATCCATGTCACATTCAATTGTTAAAAATACTATTTAGACAAACGTATGGGCAAATAGGACTAGATCACAATAACTTCTAAGTCAAAATCAATTGATCCACCATTTAGTAGATGGTAATCTATTGAGAAGTCAATCCATTAGAAAGTGATAACAACATAATGTCACCTTAGAACAATCAATTGAATGAATAAAAAATTTACAAGACTTGAGTTTAGATTATGTCACAAACACCCCAATCCATTGTATGGTGATGTTAGCATTCTCAATAAGGGTGCAAGATGAATTATTCTATAGTATTTATAATTTTTAAGGAAAAAATGCATGATCTATTCAATATATAACTAAAAACAATGGCATGTGGACCAAGGAAGTAATTTTGAAGAAAATATTATAATCTTCAACATGCCATCTCACTATTCACAAGGAAAATTACGTAACAAATTATTTTCAAGCACATAAATCATTTGAACTAAGTATAAAACCAAAAATGGAGCTTGAGTTGAAGATCCATCATAAAACAAATATTTTTAGAAAGTCAGTTAAATATCACATCCATATTTGGATGATTTTAATAAAAATATAGTAGATAGTGTTAGCAATAGAATTTTTAATTTCATAAAATGGATTTACTTGATATTTATATTTTGCTATTTTTAGTATAGCAAGATGCTACAAATAAGTGTTATGACATAATGTAGTGGATCCTTTTCACAATCTTGGTACACAAGATCCCTACTCTTTTTGTATTCTTGGTTAATGTGACCATTATATCTTGTGAATGAAATATATGATTGTGGGAGCAATTCAACTCTTTGTATGTATTATTCTTACCTTATATATGTGAATCGCAAGTATAAGTAGTAGCTATTAAGTTTTGACCCTTTTCATTTCTAGTTACTATTTTTATAATAATTAATTAGTTCAAAATCATAGTTATTTTGATGAGTGTCAATATCATCATCAGATAGGAGCAAAATATAAATACTTTAACATTTATTTTATTACAAAATATTTTTAATGTCTTCCCTTTTATTAAAAAAATCAAGGAACCATCTCTTTTTTGGAGGTTTGATCAAATAAAAGTTTGATCTTTCATTAGTACTATGGTCTAGGTGTAAATATGACCTCATGTGATTCAACAAAATAAATTTTTAGTTTATTTTATCTTCCAATCATACTATGGTGTAGGACACAAATAAAACCTTAGGAATAAGAATAACATAAATTTGTGTTATGTTCAATTGGACACAATTTTAACAATATATGTTTAGAACTTTTGAGCTTGAAAGGAATCTAGTCCATATATTACGGTGATTCCATTGGGGATATCCCATCATGTATTACGAAGTTCTAAATATGGCTTTTACATTTTAAGAAAATTTTGTAATCTTTGGCTATAAAAAAAATAAAGAAATAAAGAATTAAAAAAGGAAAAAAACTATTAAACAAAAAAGGACTATGATGGCTCAAATATTGGCATAGCAAGCATGTTTTCTACCATGGGATGATTCAATCCCTTTGACCTTGGTATATTATCATTATATCACTTTTTATGTGTTTAAAACTTTTCCCATATTCCATGTAACTAAAGAGAATATAATGCATGAACACCTTGAAGTTAAAATAAATCCATGCCATGTAGTACAAAGATATCATGGTTTTTCTCTTGGTTGTTTTCTTTGAAAGGAAAATCTTCATTGTGCTTTAAAATTATAAAGGTCGATAACATTCGTATATGGGATGGTCTAACAGATGATTTTTTTAGAGATTTGAAGAGACATTTGATGTACACTCAATGTTGATGTAGTTTACCACCATCTTCAAACATATTGTTAAATTTATTCATGATTTCAATATAGGCTTTTAAAAGGACATGGAACCATATTCTAACACCAATTAGATAATTTGATGAACAAGCATTCATATTTTATCTAAAAGCATTACAACCTTATTTAGATCTAATCATAAGTTGTTCAAATCATATGGATTCCCAATAATATACAAATATTTTGTTCAAGCTAAATAGATGACTTATGTAGGATGAGTTATTTCTATCAAAGCCACCACCCCTCTTAGTAGATCTTCATCAAGAGCCTTAACTACTTTTAACTCAACAACAAAATCAGTTGCCTTTTAAGTTGTTAAGGACCTTTCCCATACCTATAGAAAAATATTATGGACAAAATGCAAAGGCATATTGGGTACTTAAGTTTAGTCCTTGAGGGACTATCCCACAAGTTCGATATGGATTAGATGCAAGGCTATGATCTTATAAAGGCCAACTACAAACATCTAGGAATGACCTGCAAAGTACATGTTTACTCAATGTCCAAAGTATCTAGACTAGGTGAGTTATTTTTTTTTCTAATATATTATCATGTGCAACTTCCATTTTGATAAACTAATAGTTCCTCTAGAATAAAAAATATTTTGTCATTAGGAAATATGTTTTTACTATATTGAAGAAAATGTCAAGGCAAAAAGCGAAGATTTCGTAATTGATGAGTTAAAGCCTATAGAGGCAATGTAGGGAGGATTTCAATCAAAATATGAGATGTTTAAATTTCTATTAGATGAAAAAATATATATATTTTAGAGAACCTATGTGTGAATATCCTCTTGTGGAAGTGTTTCACTTCTTTAAATATGATACTCCAAAAGTGGACATAACACTATGATGCATATCTTGGAAGTCTTTATGTGCTTTTAAATGAAAAAGTTATATTGAATAGTAAAGAGGATAGGATATTGACCATGATGTATTTACCTAAAATATTAGGGATTAAACCCTATCTTTGTAGATTTAAGTGAGTTGGAGAATGATAATAAAATGTTGGACGAATAGCATCAAGAAAAACCACTAATTTTGATTGATTATATACCAATGAGGTATGTAGATATAAGGTTCCAAACTATAGGTTGGCCACAAGTTTCATCATGTAATGGAATAAAATGGTAGGGAGCCATTAGAGTTGTAGAATTTTTGACACTTGCCCATGTTTCTCCCTAACCTTTTGCCAAAAAAATATATTAATTCTTAGAACCTACCAATTACCTTTTCAACTACGAAATATTTCTCAATAGTATGTTTCCTTATGCATTATTAATGTTTTATAATTTTATCTACTTGTACAAGTTTTAGAATATCCTACCATAAGATATTAGGCTTAAAAGGAAAGGTAGCTATTTTTTGAGTTTTTTAAGTGGATTTGCTTTGAGCTTGCTACAATAGTTGTTAATGAATATTGTATAGAGTAGGTTTTATGCATTCAATAAATATGTTTGCTAAGCATAATTTAGGTAGTAAAGAAATAAATTTGTAGCCCACTGGATAAGGCATAACTAACTATTTTCACTCATAATGAAGAAAATGATTCCCTTCAAGTTGCCAAAATATATAGATTTTCACTCACTACCTTCATTTTTTGAATCTCCATTAAAAATAAATAAATAAACTTGGAGGCATTAAGGTAAGAATGAAAGTTTCCAAATCATAGACAAATTGAGTGAAAGAGGATAATTTTGAAAATGTTACTAAATTTTACTATTTTATTAAAGGGATTGGTTAATGTGTGGCCTCTAATGGTTTTAATAACATCATCTTAGCCAATTAGATCAACGAAATAGAGAATTGGAGTAAGAAACTAAGAAGAACGTAAAATTTTTAAAGCATTATGAGAGCACATAATCTTGATGCAACCAACTAATAAGAATTCAAAACTAGTTTTAAATAATATAAGGAGTTTCAATGGATCAAAATATTTACAAGGTTGAAAGGCCATATATTCAATTGAGCTATTGAGACAACTTCGACAGGGTAGTCTTGTAAAAGGGATATCCCTACCATCTAATATCCTTTTAATATGAAATTCTTTGAGTATATTCCTCACATCAAGATGCAACCATATCATAATTTTCAAGAAAAAATTCTATGATTTGGCCCATCAAACATACAACTAGAAAAGAATGTTTATTTTGAAACAACAAATTGTGTTTTGGTCATAAGTCATAATCTAATAACATTTTGAATGACTCAAATTGAAGATAAAAGGGGACTCAAAGAACCATGTGTAACTAAAATTTTAACTTAAAATTCAATGGATGGGTACATATGTTAACAAATATTATTTTTAATGTTTTTGACATGAATAGAAAAATGGTCAAAATATAATAAAATTTTAGGGTCAAATCTTAAGATAAATATGCAATTTTTTGCATAAACAAAACTCAAACTCATCCACTTGGTATGCATATTGCTAAAAATACAATTTGGACAGATGCATGGGTAGTTGGGACTGAAATTTTCTAAGTTTGGATCAACAAATTAGCTAATTGATAGTTGTTGATCTATTAGGGAGCCAATCTATTGGAAAGTAACATCAACATAACAATATTTGGCCAATAAAACTAACAAATCATAAATTTGTAAGACATAGAGACTAGATGATGTCATTAACACCCTAATTCATCTTATGATGATGTAAACACAACCAATATAGTGTGGGATGAGTTTTTCTATATTTTTTGGATGAATTATAAAGAAAATTTACCCGATCCACTGAGTATACAACCAAAAAGTAATGGTATATGGATTGAGGTACTAATTTTAAAGAATTTTTCTAATTTTGGATGTGTTGTCTTACTATACAAGAGGAAAACCATGTAAAACACATTTTTGGGCACAGAGTATTTTAACTAAAGAACTAAGTCATACTTGTTGGGATAAAAAAAAAAATAAGAAATGCAATTGCAATTCAAAGGAAATAATTCAAGATAAAATTCCATTGCAATGAAAAGGAAAGTAAATAGTACTTGCTAGAAATGAAATAGAACAATAAGAATAAATTACAATTCAAATGAAATAAATCAACATCTAATTCTACTATAATCAAAAGGAAAATAGCTTAGACTTATTGAAAATAAAGCAAAATAGAAAACATAAATTCTAATTCAAAGGAAATAAATCACATCTAATAATACTATAAAGAACAAACTAAATCGTAATGTTGGAATCAAAGCATTCATCCTAAAATGTTACTCTAGAAAATGAAATAAAAATAGAAATAAAAAATCATCACCTTTAGCCCTAACTCCTAGGCTCAATGATGCATTGATATCATCTCAACAACAAAACCAAAATGAAAGACACACAATCCATACATCAATTACTCAAGACCAGATATCAATCCCAAAAAGAAGTGAAGATTGAGAAATATTTCTAAGGGATAAACCCAATCAAACCTGACTTTTGTTACAACACTTTAACTTGCCAAATATGAGATCCTCCATAAATTTTCAATTCAAGACCATACAAATTAATGCTAAGGCATGTGCAATAAGAAAGATCTAGCTTAACTAGCCTATCTATGAAGCCAAAATAACATCTATACTAATTCTATTCTATTCCTACTCTAATGGGCTATGGACCTATCCTCCTTATGTAGACAAAGGAACCCTTTCTACTTATGAAGGAGATATCCATACCTTTAATTCCTCATAATATCATTCAAATAACAAGAGGATAAAAATGGAGAAAAAAAATTATTTATTCAATTCTTGAATATACCCTCTTCAAAATCTACAATGCAATATACCTCCTCTTTTATAAAGAGACCATACAAAATAAACAAATAACCTACTCATATAAAAATATTTCTAATTTGAAATAAATGGAAATAAATCCAACCAAATTTATCTAGATAAGATAAAAACCAAAATAACTTGGTAAAGATTTTAACTAATTTAAATCCAACCAAATTAGTTGAAAACCAATCTCAAAAATCTAACTTCCTTCTAAATAATATAGATCCATCCAAATTAGTTGGAAAACAATCTCAACATATTTTATTTCCATATAACTAATTTAGATCTAACCAAATCAATTGAAAATATATCCAAATAAATTTTATTTTCATCTAACAAATCATGTTTTGTGGCTACAACCTTTCTACAATAGGTGTTTTTCTCTGTAGTAGTCGATTTTGTAGCAACAATTCTTCTATAGCATGACTATTGTATGTAGTAGACTAATTGGCTTTCTACATCAAGACTATTATCTTTAGTCGTCTGATTACAAAAATCTGACTAACTATAAACAATCAATTTGAGAGTCAAAATCACTCTCTTATTCTAATTTATACGTATAGATTATAAATTATTTCTTATTGTTTACAACATTTAAACATATCAAAATCATAATAAACTAACACATAATTGTGTACATAAAACATACTTTTCATGCTAAATATGGATCTTAAAAATATCCTTTTTTTTTGGGGCCCATCATCTTCCCCTTCTTAAAGTTGTTACTAGTCCTCAATAATAAAAATCTCTCTTGAACCTATTATGGTACCTTCCACTATTTCAAATTCATTTAAAAAATACTAAAATATTACAATGTTAAGAAATCCATGAGCTTGAAAGTCTAGATTACTGTACCTATACCACCAAGCTACCTATTACTGGTTTTCAACTTAGTGCTTCATTAGACCTCCATTTTCAATTTTTAGTCTAATGGATTTTACTTTTTTCTTTCTCTTTTTCTCTATTTTCTCTTCTTTTTCTTTTTTAAGAGATATTCACTTTTTATGTGTCATCATTTCATCCCTATAAATTTTTGTTTTAGAAGCATATTTATAGTACATTAAATAAAAACAACATTAAATACTACCTTCTATAGCAAGCTATTGTCTACAATAGTGATTGTAGTATGGTTGGATAGTTGGTTGGATAGAGCAAGTCATTTGGCTAGGTGACTATAGTTAATTATTGTTTATAGTAGGATATTTGGTTGGTTGACTATAGTAGACCATTATCTATAGTAAGATTCCATAGTAGGTTATTGTCTACAAAAAATTGACTATAACATAGATGAGCATTAGATGACACTTATCGAAAGGTGACGTCAGCCAAGGCCCTATCAGTCGTAAAATTTTGAAGGCCCAAAAATAAAAATTGATGGTATTTTTTACAAAGAATAAAATAATATATTATATTCCAAAAATTGCTAAGGAATAGAAATATTATTTTAAACACCCTCAATTTGCTCAAATTGCACCAAAAGATGAGTAACCAAGGTATAATTTCACCTCATAACTATCAAAATTTTTGCAAACCCTGTAGAGAAGTAGCACACCTTTCAAGATTTGGTCGACACATGACCAACATTTGAAAGGTAATCCAGAACTAGTCGACACACGACTTGGTGTTGGTGATGACCCTCAATCTTCAAGACTCCAAAGTGGTAGGTGCTCGTGGTGCCCTTATCAGCATCTCACCATAGCTAAAATCCAATCCTACCAAAGGATTTTTGTAAGATAGAAAATAGGGTAAACTCTTCCTATACTTCCTAAGCATACGAAGGAAGTTGGATTGAGGGGTTTGTCATCGAAGGAACTTCCTCCAACGAATGGTCTTAAAATGTTGTAAAGGCTTAAACCTAGCCCTCATGAGAAATAGTTTACCATGAAGCAAACTTACTCTTAATACTTCTCTTCCTTTTATACTCCTCTCACAAGACCTAGTGCAAAAGAACTAGGCTCTGATACCAATGAAAAGGTTAAAAATCCAACTAAAATTTTTTATTCATGAGTGTGCAATATATAGGCATGGACGTGCCCAAAATACATAACCATCTCCACCAAATCCTCACGTATGGTAAAATATGAGGAAATAGATAAGCTAAAATTGAACTTAACAAATTATATCTTAAGCTAAAATAGCTATATACTATTTTAACTTAACTAATCCTAACAAATCCTTCTAAGTGCCAACTAGTGCACAATAAGTGTACGTGAGAATATTAGAACTCACGTTACAATTATTTGCAAGAAATAAAACTATGCAAACCTAGCTAGGAAGAAAGAGGGGTCATGTGAGTGAACAAACATCAATCCTCATCAAATGTTGGCATGGTCAATGTTGGTTCTATCGACTGTGGTGTGGAGGACATTAGATGTGCCAATAATGGTGTCAAGTATACAAGGGATGAACTAAATATGCAAAGTGTGGTACCACAAAGATTGAGAGTCATGCTATAGTAATTGATTGTGAGAAGTAAGTTATCAAAGATGGCACTATAATGGATGGGGTTGATGCCATGGGTAATAAAGTGGGTGCTAATTGTAACACTTGGATGAGTGTTGACATTGTTGAAAATGTAAGCATATACACTATAATCAGCCCCTGATATGATATTTCGGTTGCTACTAATGTTATCAAGAATGATGTCGTTGATATTATAGTTAACATACAAGATGTTGTTGGGATGGGTATCTAAATGCATACAAGTTGGCACTAAGAGTTCTTCACCTTCATGCTCAATCATCTCATCCTTGATAATCACTTGTAGTGATTCATTCATTGCCTTAATATAGCTTACCATAGATTTGTTTTTCCTTGACTTTTATTGGAAAAACAAATTGCCCCCCTCCCCCCACAAATGGCATCCTTAATTCCCACTAAGACATCCTTAAATGACTTATCTTTATTTATACCCTATGTCTTTTTATGATAATCCTTGGTTCTTCAAAAAATTCCAAAGATCTAGAGTGTTACACTCCAAACATGAAGAGTCGGCTATATTTCCAATTGTGTAAACATTCATTATATATGGTTCATAATAATTTAAATGAGAAACATCATATCTTTTATATTTTTCATCTGCTGCTTCTGCACAAGGGTGTGCCCACCTTAAGTGGCCTTTGATTTTATTTTATTCCGCATCGTGTTTTTCCTTATTCTTGTTTGTTTCCTCGTTCGATTCGACAGTATATATATTTTGTAAATTTATTAAGCAAAGGATAAGAATTATCCTTGCAAGTGGTATCAGATATTAGGTTTGGTGGCTTCCGCTCGCGGCTACAAAACTCCTCTCCACGCCAAATCGCGGATCATTTTTTCGGAGTAATCCCTGCGATCTAGTTCATTGAAACCTTCGCGTTCCGTTTCCACCAGCAGGCGTTCTGTTTTCTCTTTCGGCCGAATACACAGCAGCGTGTATTCCACGCCGTGTTTCGTGCATTTTCATTGCCAAAAACAAATGCTCCGGTTACTCCTGTTTCGTCGTTACGACGTCTGCGTTACGGGCTCAATCACCGGCTTCTGTGCAGTCAAACAAATCGTCACCGAAATCGTGCAGGAACACCAAGCCGTTCGGCCAATCACAGCGCTCATATTACTTTAATTAAAGTGCCTAGCTAAGGTACAAAATTTTAATTTTTTTCGTTTTGGATATATATATCCCACATTTGCGATGGGAAAGAATTTTCGTTGTTTATAAGGGATAAGTCACCTCTTTAAGGTTGTGACTACGGTCACATCCTAAGTCGCCTTTACGCGCGAGGTCATTTAACTTGTCGTTATTTGGTTTGTGTTCGTCTGGTCGTGTCCTTCATTCGTTATTTTGTGTCTCGGTTGTCACGTCTTATTTGGTTTGTGTTCGTCTGGTCGTGTCCTCCATTCGTTATTTCGTGTCTCGGTTGTCGCGTTTGGTCGTGTCCTCTGTTCGTTGTTTCGTGTCTCGATTGTCGCGTCTGGTCGTGTCTTCTGTTCGTTGTTTCGTGTGGTCGTGTCCTCTGTTCGTTGTTTCGTGTCTTGGTTGTCACGTCTGGTCGTGTCCTCCGTTCATTGTTTTGTGTCTCGGTTGTTGCGTCTGGTCGTGTCCTCTGTTCGTTGTTCCGTGTCTCGATTGTCACGTCTAGTCGTGTCCTCCGTTCATTATTTCGTGTCTCGATTGTCGTGTCGGGTCGTGTCCTCTGTCTGGCATCGTATCTCGGTCCGTCGTGTTCACTTGGTCCGTCGTGTCAATTTCGTGTTTGGTGGCATCATTGCAGTCAAGTGGTTAACAGCTGTCATCAGGAAGGTGAGCCAATGAAATGCAGTTTCGTACCACAGTTGGAGTGGTAGCAAGGCGAAAAAACAACACAAATTTTTTATACCTCAGTGTGGCCGAAATTTTGAAGTTCAAAGACTACTAAGCAAGAGATTGTAAGCAGTGCATGAGTAGAAGTTGGAGCAAGGGTCCGGACGGTCGATTATCCAGCTCAGAGACGACCAATAACAACGCAAGGAGACCAAATCGAAGCCCAGGTACAAAAAATTCTCTTTCTCCTTTTAAAATTGGTAGTTATAATCCACATCATCCCCTAGTAGATCCTATGGCTACTAATCCTTCCCCAACTCATGAAAACATCACACAAGGAGACTCAAGTAATTCAGCCATGTCCGATAAGGAGTCTCTTCACAGCATACTAGAGAGTCTACACGACATGGGTCTCACCCTAAAAGAACTTGTGCAAGCACAAAAACAACCTAATCCCAATACTAATCCCCAAAATCACTCCCATGCCCAACGGAATGTAGAAACTGTCGATCCTAATGATGATTGGCAACAACAACGAGGTGATTCGGATAATTACGGAGATCCCTATCAAAGACAACGGTATAACCAAAATCAAGAAAGGGACACGGGTTATCACCAACCAAGAGGCCCTAATATTAACTTTCCACGAATTGATATGCCCACTTTTGAAGGTCATGATCCTCGTGGTTGGTTAGCCAAAATGGAAGGCATCCTTGACTTATATCAAATTAAGGAAATTGATAAAGTTCCTTTTGTTGCAACAAAATTAGGCACTGAGGCCTACCAATGGTTTGTATGGCTTAAAAAAGAGAATGTAGCTATTATTACCTGGAGAAAATTCACTACCTCTTTTTTAGAAAGATTTGATGACGGCGCTACATCATCCTACACAGTAAGATTGTTATCTCTTAAACAAAAAGGGTCAGTTAGTGAATTCGTTTCGGAGTTTACCAGTTTACTACCATACACTTCAGGCCTTAGTCCCGACACAGTGGTAGGTGCATTTCACAATGGTTTGAAAGAAAGTATTCGAGTGGAGGTAGACATGCACGATCCAACCTTGTTGAACAGTTGTATAAGATTAGCCAAGTTGGCCGAGAAGAGACACCAGTTGTCTGCACAGTGGGAAACATATAGTCATCCTTCATACCGCAACAATTCCTTTCATAGAAATGATCAACCATCAAGATATTTTTGTTATAAATGTCGCACTAATCACCCCAGGGAACAAGCTTGTGCCCAAAAACAAAACTTTCATATTGAAGGTGATCAAGGTGAAGGGGAAGAGGATGAACCTTACCAATCAGAAGAACCTATGCCAGAAGACCTACCAGGTACTATAGACGAAAAAGAAGAGGATACAATGGCAATTTCAGTGCATGCTCTCATGGGTTTAACCGCCCACCATACCATCAAGGTACCAGGTTTTCTTCGCCATAAAAAGGTGAATGTGCTAATTGATTATGGTAGCACCCACAATTTTATCGACATCAAAACAGCAAAAGCCTTGAATTTATTCATTAACTCTTCCAACAAAGACAAATTCCAGGTTTTAGTGGCCAACGGGGTGAACGCACAATGCGTGGGTCGCACATCTCAAGTTTCCATAAATATGGGAACTTATACCTGGTTAGGCTCCCTTTTTGTCATGAATTTGGGAAATTCTAATGTCATTTTGGGGGTTGAATGGTTGGAAACATTAGACACAGTTAGCTTCAACTTCAAAAAATTATTTGTGGAATGGAAGGAAAATGGACGAGTCATTCACTTACAAGGCATTACTACTCCTCCAACACAAATGGTGAGCTCTCATAGTATGGAAAAGATGTTAAAAAAGGGTGGATATGGGTTTATAGCTCAAATTAATTGTTTGGAAAAACAATCGATAGCAACTTCGGATACTATTGCACCTGAGTTACAAGATATCATCACACATTACGACGAGGTTTTCCAAGAACCTCAAGGATTACCACCTAAACGATCTCATGATCATGCCATCCATTTGATGCCAGGAAGTGTCCCACCTAACAATCGTCCTTATCGCTATCCTCGGCCACAAAACATAGAAATCGAACGGATCGTTCGGGATTTGTTGGATCATGGAGTCATTCGTCACAGCACTAGTCCTTATTCCTCACCTGTAGTCTTGGCTAGACGAAAAGATAACTCTTGGCGTATGTGTCCTGACTTTCGTTCTCTCAATAAACTCACTATCAAGGACAAATTTCCTATCTTTGTCATAGATGACCTATTAGATGAGTTGCATGGTGCAAAATTTTTTACAAAATTAGACCTTTGCTCTGGCTTTCACCAAATCCGTGTTAGAGAAGAAGATAAACGGCCTTTCGTACTCATGAAGGTCATTACGAATTTTTGGTCATGCCTTTTGGTCTCACTAATGCACCATCCACATTCCAAAGTCTCATGAACCAAGTGTTTCGTCCACTCCTCCGTAAGTTTTTGTTAGTTTTTTTTTATGATATTCTCATATACAGCAAAACTTGGGCGGACCATTTACATCATGTGGATAAAGCCCTTCACATCCTACACAAAGAAAAATTATTTGTTAAACGCTCCAAATGCTCATTTGGTGTTCAAGAAGTCGAGTATCTTGGTCATATAGTTTCACATGAGGGTGTCAAAGTCGATCCCAATAAGATTAAGGCAATTCAAGAGTGGCCTTTACCTAAAACCATCAAGAAACTCCGTGGTTTTTTGGGTCTCACAGGCTACTATCGCAAGTTTGTACATAATTATGGTAAGATTGCAGCACCTCTCACAGAACTCACAAAAAAGGATGCTTTTCGTTGGTCGAAAGAGGCTACTTTAGCTTTTGAAGCTCTTAAGCGAGCCATGTGTACAACTCCGGTCTTAGCAACTCCCAACTTTCACAAACCATTTATTATCGAATGTGATGCATCAGGAACAGGAATTGGGGCTATATTAATGCAAGAAGGTCATCCTTTGGCATTTGAAAGTAAACAGCTTTCCGAAATTTTTTTGGGAAGATCAACATATGAAAAAGAAATGTTGGCTATTCTTCATGCAGTAGAAAAATGGAGACACTACCTAATCAGTAGCCGCTTCATTATCAAAACAGATCATAGTAGCCTCAAGCATTTTTTGGAGCAAATTTTTTCTTATCCAGAACAAAATAAGTGGTTAACCAAACTTCTGGGCTATGATTTCGTTATTGAATATAAGAAAGGGAAGGAAAATATAGTTGTCGATGCGCTGTCCAGAAAATATGAAGATGAAGTAGTCATCAATGCTATTTCAGGTCCTTGTTCCCAATGGGTAACTCAATTACAAATTGAATGGTTGTCCAATAGTGAAACTGCCGGATAATTCATGAATTATCTATAGGGTCTTCCAAACACCCTTTGTTCTCTTATGAAGATAACATCCTTCGGAAGAAGAACCGCATTTACATTCCACATAATTCGAAACTCAAATCAAAGATCCTCGATGAATCACACGCTTCTCCATCGACGGGACATTCGGGATTTTTGAAGACATATTTAAGGGTCAAACAATCATTTTGTTGGAAAGGATTAAAAGCGGAAGTCAAACAATGGGTAGCAGAATGTGAAGTTTGCCAGCGCAATAAAGGAGAAACAGTCAAATCACCAGGATTATTACAACCATTACCCATCCCTGAACGACAGTGGGAACATATATCCATGGATTTCATTGAAGGTCTTCCAAAATCAGAAGGCAGGATAGTAATCTTCGTCGTCGTAGACCGATTATCCAAATATGCTCACTTTCAGGCTTTACAACATCCATTTTCTGCAAGCAAGGTGGCAAAGGTATTTATGGATTCAATTTTCAAATTACATGGTATGCCAAAAAATATTGTAAGTGATAGAGATCCCATTTTTACTGGTAACTTTTGGAAGGAGTTATTTCGCCTTAGTGGTACCAAATTGAACATGTCTTCAGCTTACCATCCATGAGACGGATGGTCAAACAGAAGTAGTTAACAAATGTTTGGGTACGTACTTAAGATGTTTTGCTCAAGATAAACAATACCAATGGAGCCATTGGTTAGCAATGGCAGAATGGTGGTACAACACTTCTTACCATTACTTAATTAAGATGTCTCCATTTGAAGCATTATATGGCACCAAACCTCCAGCCATTGCAGATTACGTCCAGGGATCAGCCAAAGTAGCCAAAGTGGATGATTGGTTCCAACAAAGGCAGTCTACACTCACCATCCTCAAAGAGAATTTAGTCCAAGCACAAAATCGTATGAAACAACAAGACTTGCACCGATCAGAGAGAACCTTTGATATAGGTGATTGGGTGTTCCTAAAGCTGCAACCTTACAAACAATCCTCGTTAAAGTTAAAGTCCAACCAAAAGTTGGCTCCACGATTCTATGGTCCTTACAAAATTGTGCGTCGCATTGGAGAAGTAGCCTATCAATTAGAGCTACCTACATCATCACGAATACACCTAGTATTTCATGTTTCATGTCTCAAAAAATTTATTGGTCAGAAAATACAAAGTCAATCAGACTTACCAGTGCTCGATGAGGAAGGATGCATACATCTCCAACCTGAAGATATACTACAACATAGAATCCGAAGACCGAGATCACGTCGGATTCAAGAATTTCTCATTAAATGGCAAGATTTACCGAGAGGAGGATGCCACATGGGAACTCGAAAGTATCTTCCAGGACATTTCCGACTTTGAGGACAAAGCTTTCCGAGGAGGGGAGTCATGTTACACTCCAAACATGAAGAGTCGACTATATTTCCAATTGTGTAAACATTCATTATATATGGTTCATAATAATTTAAATGAGAAACATCATATCTTTTATATTTTTCATCTCGCTTACTGCGCAAGGGTGTGCCCACCTTAAGTGGCCTTTGATTTTATTTTATTCCGCATCGTGTTTTTCCTTATTCTTGTTTGTTTCCTCGTTCGATTCGGCAGTATATATATTTTGTAAATTTATTAAGCAAAGGATAAGAATTATCCTTGAATAGAGTGAGCACTCTTAAGGTAAGACTCGCTCTCCATTCACATTTGTTCCCCATAAAATTCAAGGATGACATTTGTGTGGAGCTTATAAATTCCATATCAGTGTACTTGGATTTGTAATATATTGCAATAAGTTTGACCCCTAACTATAGATGCCCTTATGGCTATTATGAATATCCCTCTATTGTATTAGAATCTTAAGTTTGATCCTACCTTTAGGTGTCCTCATAGCTCTACAAAGTATCATTTCGTTAGATTGGAACCTTGAATTTTGATGTAAAACTCTTTACTTCTTATTGATTATCTTAAACCTATTTGACAAAAATTATCTATAAGTAATTAGTATAATATAAAAATATAATTATACGAAAAACATTTGATAATGATATATATATATATATATATATATATAAAACCCTTTCAAAAGCATGTGCTTTACCCTAAAATTTTGTTGATGAGCAATTCAATGCTTTAGATGATCGAGGATCTATTATCTTCGTCTTTACCCAACAGGCTAAGGTTTATAGAGATTCCCTCTACAACAAAATATAAAAATATAAATAAATAGATAAATATAGATATATAGATAAAACACTTTCTTATTCATAACACTACAAAGCATCCCTCAATTGGATTAGAACCTCGACTTAAGTTTAACCATATCCTTAGGTGCTTTTACAATTCTAGGAGATATTATTCTCTTAAATTAGAACATGGATTTATGATTTGAAACTCTTTACTCCTTATTTATTACTGTAAACCCTTTAATAAATTTTTTTATTTTAAATTTAATAATCAATATAGCAATACTAATATGAGGGGATTTGGTAAGTTATGGCACTTTCCAAGAGGAGAACTAGGTTCAAACCTTGGAGGCAAGCCTTTCCTAGGGCAAAGGTAGTAAACTGTCCTAACTTCATTGGGTGCAGTCATCCCGATGATGATGGTTCAAATATCGAGCCATAGATGTTCTCCCTTGCATTCGATCACTAATAATGAGGTGAGGTAGGGGTTATAGAGTCAGATCCAAGGATTTGAACCCAGGTTTGGTAGTAGAAAATGAAGGGAAGTTATCAATTCCCCTATGTATAAAAAATACTACTATGAAAACAAAATTAAAAACTATAAGATTACATTGCTAAGGGTTTTGGCCTCTCTTTGAGAGGTCTAAGGTTCAAACCCCAATCGGTATGAGGAGATCCAACCCCTCATAAAATGTGTAAACTCATTGAAAAAATATATAAACAAAATTAATATTCCATTGTAATTTTTTTTATTAGTTAAAGGGGTTTTAAAAGGATCCCCAAACCTTTTATAAAGGGAAAATTACTATAGCCAAAAGAGACAAAAATAAGACAATAGGCCATTACCCTAACACAGGACCCTACCATTAATTGAAACTCAACCAAATAACCATAAGAGAAGAGGACACAAAAAGAGACCCAAAAAACAACTGCCCAACCAGGAGACACCAACTACAACCCATGACTACAAAAGAACAAGGAGGAACCAATTAGGAAGTGGGGTAGAACAAATTCTCATCCTCCTCAAACATCTTATGCAAATAAGATGCTATGACCTCTCATTGATCCCAATATAAGATAGCTTTAAGCTCCTAAATCTCCCAAAGTATCTAAAAGAAGCAAACCTACCAAAAATCCCAGTTTGAGAACCACTTGGAATGCTGCCACTTTTGTCCAAGTAGAGAAACCATCCAACTCATTATTCTGGTTGTAGAAGGATGCCACATTGGACTCGCTCAGCCAATTAAAAGAGGGACAAACAATAGCTTGCAGAATGACTTCCATGGGAGACCAAAGAGAAAAAATATTTCACCTACAACTCTCACAACCAATCAGAAAGCAGAACTTAAGAGAGTAAGGAAACAACTTGCCATCTAGCATGAAGGCAAGTAACCTATGCAAAGCCATCAGGGACATTGATAGGTTGGTCATCATTCATCAATTTGAATTAGGTCTTGTGGGAGATTATCCCTCCAAATGGATAGCTCGAATAGGAGCAACCCTAGGCTGGCGAGGAAGTCAGTCGCCTTGTTACCTTCCCTATACATATGTCTCACCTAAATACTTTCCATACCTTAGAGAATCCAATTAGCTTTCTCAGCCATATTAGCAATATTCCAGCTAGGGACATGCAATCTAGAGATCTTATTGACAACGTATAATGAGTCACCTTTGATAATAATTTTTTTGCAACCAATTAAAGGGAGAAGCACCGTCCCTTAGAAAAATGCCAAGATTTTTAGCAAAGGCCAAAATTATATCTCCACTATGATTTTAAAACACACCTCCTACACCAGCTCTCTCGGGGTTTCCTTTAGATGCACTGTCAAATTTAAATTTGATCCATTCAAGGAGGTGAGATCCACTTGGTTAAAGCTTTGGTATTCCTTGGATTTTGATCAGTTCCTCTTCTAGCTTGCTGGAAACCAAGATTAGCTTCAATGAGGGCTTCAACCTTTGGTCCATCAAGATCATCCAAATATAGGACAAACACATTATCAATAATCGTTCGCAAGACTTTAGCCAAAATAGAAGCAACATCTCTAAAAACTCCCCTAAAAACCATGTTGTTTCTCTTCTTCCAAATACCCCAAACTAGATGAGAGAGACTAAACGACCAAAAGGCATTCAACCTCAGGCTAGCAATGGAGGGAGACCATTGATCAAAGGCATTTGAAAACTGGTTTGAGACAACCCAAAGACCCCTAGGGTATTTAGAAGGAGATAGAGGACCTCAAGTGAAAAGGGATAAAGGAAGAAAATGTGGTTAGTAGATTCAACATCACATCTACAAAGGTGACACCTATTAGGGATGGTCAAACCTCTTTTTTGGAGGTTTTCCATAGTGAGAATCTTGTTTTGGATAGCAAGACACAAAAAAATTTAACTTTAGGAGTAAGAAATTTATACCATATCTTTTTGAAAGGAGGCGGGTCCACAAGATCAACTTCAAAAAGGAAGTAGGCAAACTTCACCAAAAAGGAGTCATCCTTCTCCCCCTTCCATAGAATAAAATATTCAATGTCAAAAGATCTAATGACTTGTAATATTAGAATGTGATTGGGATAGTCCATAGCCTTTCTTTCCCCTTGGTTCAGGTTTGAGAAGTTGAGATTCTACCAGGACTTCACCCCATTACTTACTCGAATGAAGTTTGCAACTTTAGCTCCAAAGCGGGCCCAAGTTATGGGTTTCACAATTGCAGCCTTAAGAATGTGAGCTAGAGGAGAATCACCCACACAAGTGTCTTCCAAAAATTTGATATTTCTACCATTTCCTAGCTTCCATCTGGAACCCTTTGTAATAATATGATGAATCTTAGTGATACCAAGCCAAAAATCTAATCCTATAAAGAGGGGTAAATCAACCAAAAAGTCTCTGTTTTGAGAAATATTTTTGGCTGATAGAATGCGAACCCAATCAACATTTCCATTCTTGAATAACTTCCACCCTTGCTTAGCCGGTATGGCGATGTTCATGCTCTTAACTCTTTTGAGGCCAAGGCCACCAAATTCTCTTCTACTGCATATCTATTCCCAGAAAACCACGTGGAACTTTTTCTTCTCCTCATTTCAAAACTAGAGAAAGGACTTATGGATGAGTGCAACTCTTTGAACAACTTTAGCCGAGGCTTTGAAAAGAGAGAGAAAGAATAGAGGAATGCTATAAAGGGTGGATTTGACCAGTTGGGCTTTGTTAGCCTGACTAAGAAGAACCCTCTTCTAGCCAACCAATTTTCTTTACGTCCTTTCTATGACTGGGTCCCAAAATTTCTCTTTCAACCTCCCCTTAAATAAGGGTATCTCAAGATAGGTAGAGGCGATTCAACCACCCACAACCCAAAATATGGGAGATCACTCTTTGCCTTCTTGGAGAGGTGTTAAGGAAGAAGATTAAACTTTTAAAAAGTTGATCTTTTGGCCCACAACCCTTTCAAAGGACATCCATAATCTTCTTTGCTTGTGGAATGGAAGCCAAGGTGGCTATAA
Source organism: Wollemia nobilis (assembly GCA_028583015.1). NCBI lineage: Eukaryota > Viridiplantae > Streptophyta > Pinopsida > Araucariales > Araucariaceae > Wollemia > Wollemia nobilis. The sequence goes on from JAQPPZ010017228.1 coordinate 5,707,776, forward strand.
GAGTGTCATCAATGAACTGTTGGTGGGATAACGGATCCACTGAAATAGCTGAATTTATACCTACTATGGTTGGTTCTACTTTTATAGATATGACCAAGTCTTCAGCCATAATAATAAAGAGAAAGGACAAAACGGGATCACCCTGGCATAGGCTCCTGCAACTTTTGAAGTATCCCGTAGACGAATTGATGATAACCGAGAAGAATGTTGACAAGATACAAGCATTAATCAGGCTTATCCATATTTGATGAAACTTAAATTTGTTCAGCACTTTCAGGAGGATACTCCACGAAACCGTATCATACACTTTGTTCATATTGAGCTTGAGAAAAATGCCCAGCTCTCCCACTCTTGTACACATAATGAATGAATTCCTGAAACAAAATAGTTTCATCCAAAATCTACCTTCCTACCACAAACCCACTATGAGCTAGGTCAATAATTCTTGGAAGAAATAGTTTGATCCTATTAGCCAAAAATTTTGTTAGAAACTTGTAGATGGTATTACAAAGGCTAATAGGTCTAAAGTCGCTAAAGACCTTAACTCTTTGGAATTTTGGAACAAGAACTAGGAAGGTGGAGTTTACATCTCTGGGAATGGTGCTAGACCTCTGAATCCCTTTCAGGGTATCTCCTATGTCTTTCTCAACAATGTGCCAAAATTTTTGAAAGAAGATTGGGGTAAATCTATTGGACCAGGAGCTTTCAAATTGCCCGTTTCAAAAACTGATTTTTTGATTTCATCGTCCTTAAAGGGGCTCAAGAGGAACGAGTTCATGTTCTCATAAACCAGGTTCAGGATATTTTGGAGTCAGTGATTCTTAACCTGAGAGTCGTTATCCTCCATGTCACAAAGTAAAGATTCAAAAAAACTAACAACCTTTAGTCTAATTTCTTGAATATCATCTATTTTAGATCCATTAGCCTTTAAAATTTCTCTAATTCTATTGGAGGCTCTATGCCTCAGAGTAGATGCATGGAAATATTTTGTATTTTGGTCTCTCACTTTAAGCCACAGTTCCCTCGACTTCTGTTTCCAAAGAATCTCCTCCTCAGCCAGAGTATTATGGAGCTCAACAAGCACCCTTTTCTCTCTATCTCTAATCTCTCGATATTGGTCCCCAACATTGACAACACCCTCAATTTTTGTTAGAAAATATCGTAAATAATACTTTCTTTAGGAGATCTAACCAAAGACAACCTTGTTCGAGATTTTAATGTTTGACTTAACCCACCTAAGCTTAGAAGCTATTTGGGAAATTAAGGGGCCAGAGAAGTCCCGAGACCACTAGTCCTTAATATTTTCTTCCATATTAGGGTGTTGGCACCACATTACCTCAAATATGAAGGGCCTTGGAAACCTCTTGGAAGGCTGATCCAAACACATCAATAGAGGGTTATGGTCCAATCCCACTTTAGGGAGAGAGCACAGAGAAGAGTCTCAAAAAATTGGCAAGGCTTCCTTATATATCAAGATTTTATATAGTCTAATCTGAATGAGCTAGTCCCTAATTCTCCTATTGCTCCATGTATATTTATTGCCTTTAAGCTCAAGATCCATTAATTCATTTTGATTCTATAATAGAGCAAAATCTCCCATACCTCTCGAAATACCCATAATTCTCCCTTTCTTGTTAGACTAGAAGAACGAAGAGTTGAAATCTCTAGCCAAAATCTAGATTTTCCCTTTGAAGGATTGTCTTAGCGCTCAATGAGTCCCAAAGCAGGCTCCTATTAGTATATGAGTTTAGAGCATAGAATTAGAAAGGACATACCAAAAATTGGAATCCTTGTAGCTAAAAAGGATGTTAATAACTCTCTTTGAGGATGATATCACTGAGCTCGTTAGTTTCTCCCTATCCCAAAGAAACTGAAGGCCCCTCCAGGCCCCTTGACTAAATGCACACTCCTCCAAATAGTTTTTTGATAAAATTGATCCTCCCCTCCTATAACTTCATTTCTTGAAGTAAGAAAATATTAGGCAAAAAAAATTCCTCAACGACACCACCACTTGCTGCTTTGTAAGGTCATTCAGACCCCTTATATTTTAAGACAAGAGTTTCATTTATAATTTGGTCAAGTGTTTTCTTCCCCCCTATTCCAATGGGGGAAAGCGATCCAAAGAATGTGATATTCAATTGCTTTTCACAACCCCTTTTCCTTTTTTTGAGCCCAACAAGAGCTGAGTTCCATCCACTATTTTCAACCCCATATCCTTCTTCTTGAGGTCCCTATTAAACAGTTTCCCAGGCTTTCGCTCCACCCCACATCGAGCACATTTTTCTTATGACTACAAGTTTTTGGACCTGGGGAACTCTTATCCAACCTTGGAACACCAGTTCTAGCCACCACCATCTTTGCAAGAGGAATCTTTAGACTGGAAGTTACTATCGTTCCTAAATCAATCGAGAAATTAGCTTCTAAGCCCAAGCAATCAAAAGGGTTTTGCACCTTCAACAAGGGCAATGAAGGAGATCTAAGTAGAGGATAGGAGAAGCCCCCACTTTCCCTCAAAAGGTATTTGAAAACTAGGTTCACAAGAGCCGGAACAAACTCCTCCTGCTCCAAAGCAACTAAGTCGCTAGAAGGACCCGAGACCAAAGATACAACTCCTTCATCTCCTTGAGTCGAGGGTCTAAGCCCCTTCTCCAAAAGGGGCTTATTTCTTTTGGGACAATCTTAGTCCAAGATTTTTTTTTGACTTCTATGCATGGTAATTCATAGGGATATACCCTGATTTTTTATAGTTGTTGCAGAAAACCGACTGATTTCATAAACGATGGGCTAAGTCCAAGAGCCCAAATTCAAGATAAGCTCAATAGATGACAATAAATTCGCTTCCAAGTCTGCATTATTGCACATACGTGCAAAAATTATTTTGGACTTAGATCTCGTAGGTAGGTCAATCGAGACCAGGTCCCCACTACTTTAGCTATCCCCTATAAAACATCATCGTGCCAATATTGGAATGATAGACCTGGGAGCATGACCCAAAGGGGAGCAGAGTTAATCTTTTGGAGATTTGGATTAAAATCCAAACTCCATCAATGAAGGAAGAGACCTCTCTTCTCAAAAAACCAAGGGCCACTACCTAGAGTATACCTCGATTCTTCCTCACAGTTCAACTTGAACATGAAGAAGGCCTTTAGAAGGGCTATGACCTCCAGCTAATCTAGGGACCTCCATTTAGCAAGAGCTCACCTTCTCACCGCATCCAGCTCTGGCCTCGCCCTTAGAAACTTACCCACTAGATTTGAAGCTCCTTGGTCCATAGTAAGTTTCACTAGACCTTCGAGAATGAGAAGCTTATTATGCTTTGGAGATAAGTCAAATAAAACTTTAGACTCACGAAGCCCCGAACCACTTGATACAATTATTGTGTAAAATGACCCATGTAGAGCAAAAGGTTTGGACCTTAGAGGTGTATCCTTAGAGCCTGTGATTGCAAGTGACAACCTGTGATCCACCGTAGTGGTAGGAGAACCAATGACATCCTCAGAACCCAATCCCTGACCTTGAGCACCAATGAACATCAATTCTAGACCAAGCGTACTGGAAGCTGTCAACTTATCGATTTGACTAACTTTTGGACCACCACCCGAATCCCTAGCCTGACCACTCCCTTCAACTTGCTCATCTTTCCTTCCTCATTCGTCAGCCTACTCATCCTTCCCACACTTACCACCAGCTTGCTCGCCCATCCTTCCCTACTTGTATTCTACTTCATTCTATATATATTTTGTTGTACTTAAATTACTTAAAAAAATAATAATAATGTTTTATATATAATTTTAATCTACTTGTGTAGCGTAGTTGGTGAAAGACTTGGGTGTTGGTAGAGGTCGACCCAGGTTCCATTCTCTTTGTGTCCACCCTACAGATACGAGGTGTAGTTGGGAATGTCATATATGCTAGTAGAGGCCAACAAGGCTCCATTCCTCATGTACCCACCCTGTTGATACCCAAATGGTTGTGTTATTCCCCTATTGGCAAGTGTAGCTCTCAACCTTACGAGGGGTCATGATTGGGAGGGGATTGCTCAACCCTATGCGTTGGTCATGGGGTTTTATCACACTAACCATAAAATTTAAAATCTTGTGTAGCATAGTTGGTGAAAGTCTTGGGTGTTGGTAAAGACCGACCTAGGTTCCATTCTCCCTGTGTCCACCTTGCAAATACAAGGTGCAGTTGGGAATGTCCTATGTGCTGGTAGAGGTCGATAAGGCTCCATTCCTCCTGTGCTCACCTTGTTGATACCCAAATGGTTGTGTGTTATTCCCCTATTAACAAGTGTAACTCTCGATCTTATGAGGTATCATGGTTCGGAGGGGATTGCTTAGCCCTATGTGTCGATCATAGGAGTTTATCACACTAACCACAAAATTTTAGTCCCAGAGAGGACAATGCAACGGTTTGAGCTTTGGCTCTTCTTCGAGAGGTCCAAGGTTCAAACCGTGGTGTGGGCGAGTGTGTGAGGGAATGGGTGTGTGGTGGATGTGTGTTAAATTCCCTATTGATAAGCATAGCTCTCAACTTTACGAGGGATCATGGTTGAAAGGAGATTGCTTAGCCTGGTCATAAGGGTTTTCCACACTAACAAAAAAAATAATTAAATCAACATTAAATAAAACAAACTATAAAAAAAAAAACATATATATATATATATATATGGTTACATAGGAGAGTTGGTCACGATCACATTATTTTTAATAACTGACAAGCATAGGGTTCAAACCATAGGTTTGCTTGTTAGGATTCACTATATAAACAAAAGGAATTCTTGAAGCAAGCAACTTAATCAGTAACAACATAAACTATTAACCATCACATAAGAAGAACATAAACATGCAAGACAAGATAAAACACAACATATAACATGGTTCACCCAACACTAGTCCTTTGTATTAACACCAATACAATCTCTTGAAGGGAGTAATCCTGCAACACAACCAGCTGCAAATTCCTCTTCAAAACACCAGCATCTCCACACAATTACTCTAACAATAATTCAACATGCAAACACCCTTGCTTCAAGCTCTACACCAAGCTTCCTTATCTCTCTAAAAGAGATACATAATCCTATGCCCTTCCCATAAACAAGATACTCAAATATATAGAATTATTATAATAGTTTTTCTTAACCATAGACCATATTTTTTATCTTTAAATCTATCTTTTTAATCATTTTTTGCTTTCTTGGCTTTTTGCCTCTTTTTGGGCTTTTTGCTTTTATTTTTCTTGATACAATTAGAAAAAACTTAATTTTAGCCAAGATCAGACTCCACAACCTAACAATCTCCCACATGGAGACTGATCTACACCAACTCTATCGTTGTTGCATCCGCCAAAGAACATATTTAAGCCAAACAAGGAATGTCAACTCCTCCATATTGTTGTAACCATGCTCTGAACCATCACACCGGACTAGTGTCATCCACGCACTTTTATCCTATGATCAACAAGCAACACACAATCTCTCTACCATAAATCAGTGATAATAACAACATCCTCATAATTACTTTGTATCATGGTGAATCAAACATCACCACCATGGCAAGATCTACATACTATGGATGACCCATAGCATGCACACACACAATATGGCTTTGCCACTAGCTTTGAAAGCACACTCCCAGAGTGTGGAATTACCTTCCAACTTAGGGACTTGGGGTCGCAATGACCCAAAGCTATAACCATATTATGTGTTCCATCCTAAAAAATCATACAATAAATCCTAAGCCATGTCCATCTTCTTGGACATGTCTCTAGGTTCCTACTGCTGAAAGGATCAAATCCTCTTTTTCATCTGTTATGTTTGCTTCTCCTCCATCTCCATTTTGAGACCAACAATCTTTCTTCAGATGCCCCTTCTTGCCGCAATGCCAGCACACCATCTTTCCTTTGGACTTGGATCCACCTTGCTCTTCACGGTTCTTCGAATTCACTCTTGTCTTCTGTTTTCCTCTGGCAATCAATGCTGCACCAGATGATGATTCTTTCGTGCTCTTCCTTCGCATTTCATGATTAAGGACTGCACTCACTGCATCATCAAAAGAAAGAATACCAAAAACAATACCATTGCTAATAGCCATTACCAAGCTCTCCCAACTATCAGGTAATGAACACAGGAATAAAATGACCTTCATCTATTCCTCAATTTTAATATTAACCGAGGATAATTGACTAAAAACCGTATTGAAATCATTTAAATGATTAGCTACAGATCCACCTTCTGACATTTTCAAATTGTAAATATGCTTCATTAGAAAAACTTTATTTGAAGCCTAGGGATTTTCATACAACCGTTTTAGTGTGTCCATAAGATCCTTCATAGTCTTCACCTCTGAAATTTTGAATACCACTGAAGCTGCAAGGCACAAACAGATAATACCCAATGCCTTCCTATCTAGAAGAGCCCACTCCTCATCTAACATGCTTAATGGTTGCTTCGCTTTACCTTCCAAAGGTAGATAGAGATCTTTCTGATACAAATAATCATCCATCTGCATCTTCCACGGCTGATAGTTCTAACCATTGAATTTTTCCACTCTGAACTTCCCTTCTTCTGCCATAGCTCCCACTCAAGTCAAGCTCCCACTCAATCCTGAATCCCAACCTCGCTCTAATACCAATTTTTTAGGATATAAACAAAATGAATTCTTGAAGCAAGCAACTTAATCAGTAACAACATAAACTATTAACCATCACATAAGAAGAACATAAACATGTAAGACAAGATAAAACACAACATATAACGTGGTTCACCCAACACCAGTCCTTTGTATTAACACCAATACAATCTCTTGAAGGGAGTAATCCTGCAACACAACCAACTGCAAATTTCTCTTCAAAACACCAACATCTCCACACAATTACTCTAACAGTAATTCAACGTGCAAACACCCTTGCATCAAGCTCTACACCAAGCTTCCTTGTCTCTCTACAAAAGACACATAATCCTATGCCCTTCCCATAAACAAGATACTCAAATATATAGAATTATTACAATAGTTTTTCTTAACCATAGACCATGTTTTTTTTTATCTTTAAATCTATATTTTTTATCCTTTTTTGCTTTCTTGGCTTTTTACCTTTTTTGGGCTTTTTGCTTTTCTTTTTCTTTATACAATTACAAAAAACTTAATTTTAGCCAAAATCAGACTCCACAACCTAACACTACTCCCACCAAACCTATTTCACCTCGGTTTTATGAGGGATCATGGTTGAAAGGAGACTACTTAGCCTAGTCATAGGGATTTCTCACACTAACAAAAAAATAATTAAATCAACATTCAATAAAACATCCTCTAACCTTGGGGGCAACCTGTTTTCAAAGGTAGTAGTGATTTGAATCCTTTGAGTGTGTACCAAACCGACTGATGATGACGATACGAATTTCGAGTAACCGATGGTCCCTTTCACATTGGATCAACAATAACGAGGTGGAATAGGTTTGGTGGGAGCAGACCCGATGGTTTGAACCGTGTGATTGTGACCAACTCTCCTATATGACCCGATATATATATATATATATATATATATATATATATATATATATATATATATATTCGGGTCCACTTCCTCACTCCTCCATCTGGGCCAATAGATAGCGCTGAAATCGTATCGTTGAACCATATCCCTAGACACCTTTTCCTTTTCTATATGATTCGCAACAAACAAGGCATTAGTGCGATCGTATAAACACAGATCGATCAACCCTTAATCAAGTCCCTTTTCTATAGGATTCGAAACAAAGGTTTTGGATCTGACCAAAGGGAGAAGGAGGCGTAGTTGGATTACCGAGCCGACTTTCCCTTCTCCCTTGCCTCTACCCTTGGTATGGAGGAACTGCTGAAAGCATTGTTGCTCAAATGATAGCAGAATAAAGAGTCTCCGGTGAGAGAAGAAGCGGCAACCCTTCTCCCTTCTTATCTTCTGCGGTTGCCCCTCGATGAGATGGATTCGGCCCTACTATTGATTAGAGGTAAACCACTTTGCGATAATTATTGTATTGGAGGGGCGAGCGAGCAACAAAAGGCAAACAACTTTTTGGGGAGAGGGAAGAAGGGCGAGGGTCAGCCTATCTCTCCGCCCCTACTATTTTAATAAGGGCGAGCTTGTTTAAAAATATATATATATATATATATATATATATATATATATATATATATATATATATATATATATATATATATAGGTTAGGGGTCACATAGGAGAGTTGGTCACAATCACATGGTTCAAACCACCGGGACTGCTCCCACCAAACCTATTAAACCGTGTGATTGTGACCAAATCTCCTATGTGACCCCTTTTTTATATATATAATATATAAGGGGTCATATATATATAACCAATGCTTTCAGCAGTTCCTCCATACCAAGGGTAGAGGCAAGGGAGAAGGGAAAGCCGGCTCGGTAATCCAACTACGCCTCCTTCTCCCTTTGGTCAGATCCAAAACCTTTGTTGCAGATCCTATAGAAAAGGGACTTGATTAAGGGTCGATCGATCCACGTTTATACGACCGCACTAATGCCTTGTTTGTTGCGAATCATATAGAAAAGGGAAAGGTGTCTAGGGAGATGGTTCAACGATATGATTTCAGTGCTATCTATTGGCCTAGATGGAGGAGTGAGGAAGTGTACCCGATATATATATATATATATATATATATATATATATATATATATATATATATATATATATATATATAAGGGGTCATATAGGAGAGTTGGTCACAATCACACGGTTCAAACCATCGGGGCTGCTCCCACCAAACCTATTCCACCTCGTTATTGTTGATCCAAGTGTGAAAGGGACCATCGATCACTCGAAATTCGTATTGTCATCGTCGGTCGGTTTGGTACGCACTCAAAGGATTCAGATCACTATTACCTTTGAAAACAGGTTGCCCCCAAGGTTAGAGGATTCAAATCAGATTACTACCTTTGCAAACAAGGTGCCCTCGAGGTTAGAGGATTCAAATCAGACTATTACCTTTGCAAACAAACTGCCCTTGTTTGAACCTAAATGTCTTTTTGATAAGTGTCTACCCCTGAGGTTAAAGGATTCAAATCAAACTACTACCTTTGCAAACAGGCTGCCTCCGAGGTTAGAGGATTCAAATCAGACTACTACCTTTGCAAACAGGTGCCCCGAGGTTAGAGGATTCAAATCAGATTACTACCTTTGCAAACAGGTTGCCCCAAGTTTAAACCTAGATGTCTTTTTGATAAGTAACTAACCAGACCAAAATATTTTTATATAACACCTTATCTTATCTTCATTCTTATGGCGAGGCTAATTTAAATTTTAATTTACATTAAAACTTGAAATTGTGGTTTACAGGTAAGAAGGCTAGAGGCCACTTACATTATCGGTGATGTGACCCGGGTTCTTTCCCGTAGATATGTATAGAAAGTATTTATTTAAAAAAATAACTTGAAATTGTGTGAAGAGGAAGATATAGTTATGAAAATTAGGGTTCCTCGTAGCAAAAGTGGTTGCTATGTCATGAAGGCCCGGTTCGATGCATTTAGGATTAACTTAGATAATAAGGGGTATTATCTTCCACAATAAAGATAAAACAAAAGGCAGTATAAATTGTAGAAGGGACTTCTACCACTTCAGGGGAACCCACTAAAGGCTTTTTTTCAAGCAGGAAGGGATAAGATTCATTCATTTAAAAATTCAATCTGGGTAATAAAACACATATACGTATAAAGTTCACTTCATGCGACAGGTTCATTTGATCCTCCATGGATGGAATTAAGAGGTTTACGCATTGAGTTGAATCATATCAGCAGGGGGTCAGCTATGGCCTCTCAGGCTTTTCAAATGCATTGTTTATCCTCCTCACTATATCATAATTCCCACCCATTTCCACGACATAGAGCATTCACTCAGTCATGGGCAGTATGGAAAAATTCTTACAGAATTACATTGAACAAGGTATTTCTGAGGAAACAGGTCAAAAGAACATTGGTGGTCAGGGCATCAACCCCAGAAGCTGAAATAAATACAAACACAGACATTGTAAAAAATGAGGAAGGTGAAGCAAGGGCTCTGGAATTTTTGGAGGTATGTAGAATTTGTTGACTTTGCAACGTGGGTTTTGGGTTTTAGTGGGTATGGATTATCTCAATGGAATTTACTATGGGTAGTGTAATGTCGCTTCTTTGGGTTTTAGGTTTTAGAGGCAATGATTTATCTCATTGGAATTTGATGTGGGTAGTATAGTGTTGCCTTTTTGGAGTGTGGGGATGGGCAGAAACGGTTTCATATTGGCTGTTTTGATTTGGGTTGAAAGTTTAAGGGCAGAATGATTTATCCCCATGGAATTTAACATGGGCAGTATAGCTTTGCCTCTTTGGGAATGTGTGTGGGCTGAAAGTGTTTCACAATGGATGTTTTGATTTGGGTTGAAAGTTTAAGGGCAGACATTTCCCTTCGTGTAGGCCGTTTCACTTTATGAGAAGTCCAACGTCTTTACTAACTAGACCCATGTTTTTATTTTTATTTTTATAAATTATTTTTTCTTATTTCTTTTTGAAAAGAAATTTCAATTCCAATAGTTGCGATTAGATTCTAACTTGTGGGTGATATCTTTTTGAGGACCCACTATTTGGCACTTAACCATATGCCTGGTAAGATACTTGTTATAACAAGGGGACAAAGGCTAGAAACACAAATTCTGGAACTTCTGGGGAAAAATTTAATGATTCCTCACTGTGGACTATCAGAAAAATATTAACATTCTCTATGCGATTTTACATTCCATCAAGTGGTAGGAGCTCAAGACTTTCAATAGCGATATCAGGCTTATTATGGTTCGAATCTTGTCGAGCCATATATACATTATTGCCAAAATGTTGTAATGCCATGGTAATAGAGGCATGATATAACAGGCGTGGGTCCGATTCAATAACCTATGACCAATTTATTTCATTTTTTTTTTAACATTCCAACCTAGTTAGTGCCTCTACATATTACTCAGCCATATGCCTGTTTTGCCCTAAGCTTAGAAGGATTGGCAAGCTTCAATTTGGCATGGGCTTGGTCAAAGGGTCAAAACCCAAACAGGTAGAATAGTTGAAAGATATAATATAAGGTAGTGTGGGAACTTCTCTCAGGTCTCATCCTGTGTAAGCTATTGATAAAAGTCACCTTTATTTTTTACTTGTTAAATTCTATTGACAATCAAGTGGGCAAAAAATAAGAAAGATAAATCAGACATTGGAAATACTCGAAAAGCAATTGGTCTGATATATCAAAAAAATAATGACATTCTGTATCAATTTTATGTTCAAATGTGGGTCTAAGCGCCCTCTTAAGATAGTATTTGAAATAATCACTTCTACATTGTATAGTTTTGGTAAGTACTATGCCCGCCCTACTCACTTTGAAGTTAGCAAAATTACAAAACTATAGGAGCTAAAATATGTTCAGAAAGAAAATTCCAACATTTTTTGTAATAACCCCACAAACTGAAATAGATGAAAAGAAATGACCTTTATTGGTTTTTACATTTACAACGTGCAGTCTCTTTTATAGCAGTAACAAACTTAAAAACCATAGTTGTGCTCGTACATCTTTGATTGTGAGCAATGTTTAGTTATTGTAGGAAAAATATTGTAGCTTGTTTATTTATGCTTGAAAAACATGGACTGTGGAAGATTGTGGGATTAATATCTTTCATTGTAAAATTGCTTTGTGGATTTTGTTTTATTTTTCTTTTTGTTATTGAGAGTAGGAGTTTAACATCGGTATGGAATTTTGGATGTATGCTTCAAAAACATGGACTGTGGATGTTATGATTTTCATTTTCAAGACAGATGTGGGACAGTATTTCTCTTCCAAGTGTAAGGTTGTGGGATTGATATCTTTCATAGGAAAGTTGATTTGTCGATTGTGTTTTTTTTCGTGTTTTGTTATTGAGAGTGGAAGTTTAACATCGATATGGAATTTTGGACGATGAGACTGGGGATTGTGAGAAGGAATACATGTAAATATTTTGGATGACATTTAGCTTTTTTAGAAAGAGGATTCAGGATAACATATTTATTTGTGGGAAAACAAATGTTCTATGTTTCTTTTCTTTACTGCCTTGGTTTAGGATGGCATTTCCTTCATTATTTAGTATAAGTTGGGTTGATTTGTAAACGAAATGATTGCAAGCTTATTATTTATTAGGTTTTTCCCTTGTGATTGTCTGGTACCTTGACATTGGCTCTAGGACTGATTGAATGGCAATTTTATTGTTTCAGAAAGTGAGAGAAGCAGAGAAACAAAAATTGGAAGAATTAAATGAGATGGAAAGGAAGGCAAATATACAGTTAGAGAGAGAATACATAATGGCCTCATCGTGGAGTAAGCAAATTCTAAAGTTGCAAGGAAAACTTAAAGGAACAGCATGTGATCCAGAGACTTCACATGATATTCCATTCAGCAAGTTCTGGGAGCTTCTTGAAAAAAAGCAAGTTCAATACATTGAATATGCCAACTTGGGCAATCATGTTGCAGGTAAGCAAGTGCATTAACAATGGCCATCCCAACGAGTATTCTTTTAATTTTTTTTGCCTTATAAGCTGCATTTCCTTGGCAATATAAAACTTCTCTCTGAACTGAGATCTCAGGAGTTGCTTTTTGGAAGTTGTTTGCATTGTCATACTTACATATAACTGTCAATACATTTTCTAGGAAGGTGGTTTTATACACTTGTTTCAAAAAATCCATTTGTTCTGCATGGTTGATAAAGATAAGGATTCACATCAAACCATATAAACATGTGATTTCAGGACTTCCAAATTTTCCATGGATTGTCTGAAAATTCTGCTGCAAAAAGATAAGGATGTACATTGTGCCATATTAACACATTATCTCCATCTATTAACATAAATCATCACACCAAAGTCACATTTGCTGGTTCTGCAATGGCTTGGGAAGACAAGTGACTGGGAGTCCAGAAACTTGGCACAACCAACACCAAGACTCAGTTTGGAAGCCGCCGAAATAATGGATACCAAAAATAAGGATGGTTGTTAACATTAGACCGACTTTCAAATAAAAATTGTAGATCTTCTCATTCTAAGAGAAAATAACTTTATGGAGATCATAATTAACCCATACAGGGTTCTCTAGCTTTCTAGTAATTATCACTTCTAAGATCATACATTTGAAAAAATTCACAAATGCTTATTCTGCATATGTTCTGATGAATACTTTAAACATAGGGTAAGCAATTTGATCTCTTAAACTATTCCAATCATTGTTGTAAAGCCAACAATGACCTGTCCCCTCATGGCCTGCCTTGTTTATGTATGGGTTAAAATATTACGTTCAACTTCAGACCATAGTTACCACGTTTGGAATGTTCAATCCAAAATAGTTCTTAGGTTTGAGAGGTTTGATGTTTTTGAAAATGTTTGGTTCAGTTCAGGAAAGTGTATGAATATATGTGTAATGAATCTCTCTCTCTCTCTCTCTCTGAGCTCCTTTACTTGAGATTGTGGCAAGCGCAGCAGCAGGGATGGCAAGTGCAAACACAAGCAGACTTTCCTCTTTTCAACTTTGACAGCAATCTCCCCAGGCCAACTGTCTCTGATATCTCAATCTAGATGATAATGAAGTCTGGATGAAGCCATCTGTTCAATGTGCATGTGAATGGAGTAGTGATGGCGAGTCACATTGGGGGCACTTGCAAAGTGGTGGCATCTCACAATCCTTTTTTATGCTTGCAAACTACAAATGAATTCAGACAGGTCCCAGAGTGATGTTTGTTTTTACTTATTTGTCTTTTTCAGCTTACTAAAAGAATTGCAACTTCTATAATATATATGTATGTATGTATTAAAGAAGACCTAACATGTTCAACAAGAAAATGAAGTTTGGGTTGAACCTAATAACCATGCTTCAGACACATAATGCAAATATATATATATATATATATATATATATTTTATTTACATAGGAACATTCCACTATAAAGAGGTATGCACATCTGATACATGATGCTTTGCAGCATCTGAGCTTGCAAACATGAAAGCTATGAGATTTACAGTAGAACCAATGTAAAGAAAATACAAACCTAACTAAAATGATTGGAAGGGTTGGAAAATCTTCCGTTAGACAGTTGCTAAGAGTAGCAAATGTTGCCCAATCTTTGAGGTTTTTCCCCTTATTAACTACTGTCCAACTAATTCCTCATTTGAGGCATTCAAGAAATTGTCCGTAGTCAAATTTTCCTTATTCTTGTTTAAAGGGCTATTTTCTGAATGATTTCTCTAATTGACTTTGAACAAGACTCCAGAAGAGAGCTTTTCTCTGGTATGTGAAACTGGATGATAGGAGATTGCATGACTGTGCTCTGGAGAGGTATTATTCTGCTCATTAGGAGCTGTCTTGGAAAGACAAGGTGGGGGCTTCATATAATGTGACCTTAGGATAATCCAAATCACCCTCACCGAAGCAGGATTTAGCCTAATATTTTGCATGCGTGTTATCTCTCTCTTTCTCTTTCTCTCTCTCTCTCTCTCATCCTGCTAATCATTTTGATTTTGCCCTTATTCATGTAAAGAAAAGCAATGATGTGTACACAGAGGTGATATTCTCATTTCACAGCACCTGAGTATATGTGGAACCATTATAAGCGGAGACAATGTCTTTAGCTAAATCATGATTAAGGTCCAGTAGGCAAATCCAGGTACAAACTCCCGACCTTTCTGCTATTGAAACAAAAGCAACTTAAAGCTTTGCCATTGAAAGATGAGAGCATCTTCTTCCAAAATTTTAGTTGGGGTTGGGCAGTTTAATATCAGAACTGAAGCTGGAAGTTAAAAGGGTTAGAATCCACGAATTACTGGGTAATAGTTCATTTTTCACCAGAATCGTTGCCCTTTCATTAACATCTGTTTCCTATCTTCAAAATTGAAATGATAACGAAACAATTTTGATCATATAAGAAGTGCTTCTGGCTATGTCAAGAAACCACCCAATGCACTATTTGACCAATCTTTCAGATCAGTTTGAAAAGGCCACAGGGCATGAAGTCTACAAATACAAATAATAACATCCTTCGTTACTGTCTCCCTCTTCCACTATGTCTTCCCTTAAACTGTAAGCAAGGAGCAGGTTGCTTGACCTTCAATGCACCTTATGGAGAACCACATTAATAATGTTCTCATATTCCAAGAGTTGAGTAACCATTATAGCCAAGATTTATCTCTTCAAGTAAAGCATGGCTAAAAGTCTATCTCTAGAAAATCCAGGTTCAAGTTCCTTAGGTTTGGTCCAATGATGTTTCTGTTCTTGAAAGGAACCCAAGGTATTGCCCTTAGAAATAAGATCATCTTCTTCCCAGAAGTTACTTGCATGTTGATAGCTTAACATCAGAAGTGAAGTCAATAGAAGTGAAAGGGGTTAGGATCAATGAGGCATTGACAAGTAGTCCATATTTTCACCAGAACCAATGCCCTTTTTATTAAACTGTTTTCTGTCTTCTTTAGAATTGAAATGATAATGAAATACCTTTGAGAACATAAAAAGTGTTTGTAACTATGTCAAGCAACAACATTATATGCCAGTAATACAATCCTCTATACCTGTCTGATAAGGCCAGAGAGCATGGAACTGCAATGCACCATTCACAATGTTGGCATCATGTGTGTCAGAAGAGAGGAACCATGAGTAACTATATCTTTATAAGACAGTCTAAGAGAGAGGTGAGATTATCAGCAGTTCAGAGGATGGGCTTTGATTATTTCAAAGTTTGTTATAGAACAAAATAATGCTACCTTTACTGCATAGAACACTGCCTGCGCAACTGCATTCCAAAACTTATAATGCAAGATAGTTATGCTGTGATTCAGGAGCCATCAATAAGTTGTAATTTGTCTTTATAAGATAGGCTGAAAATGAGGTGAGATTCTCAGCATTTCAGAGCTTAAAGGGCTTGATAATTTCAAAGGTTGCTGTAGGACATAGTAATGCTAATATGACTGCACACGTTGCCTACTTAATCCCATATAAAAAATTAAAATGCAAAATAGTTAATGCTGTGATGATTGGAATTTTTAGTCACTTCCCAAGTTTCTTACTCTCTAAGAAATTTAATTCTTGATTCTCTTAGCTCTAGATGATAGAAACTTCTTGATGCCTGTTATGACTCTTCTAAGGCCTTCTGACGTACCCTCATTCTGAAGAAAGCCTATTCGTCAGATATTTGCCTGCCAGACTTGGTTCTTGCATGACAGTTCTCTTTACAAGGTTGAGAACCAGACTATTATCCATGTCTTCTCCTGTTCATCATGTTGCTACTTACTTTTCACAAGAGAAATTAAGAGAGCTACTGATTGTCAAGGATTTCAGATCGCGTTTCTCAATGTAGCAATGAATTACTTGCTTACCCCAGTGCAAAATTATGGAATCAAGTGGATTGCTACAGCTTCCTTCTTCCTGATAATATATTCTTCACCCCAACCAAAACTCCGAGGACAATAAGAAAGAAAATACTTATAGGACCTTCACATGTTTGCTAGGTCTATGCTACAGTTTTTGACATGAAGCTTTCTGAACAACTAGAGTATTTGCTAGGCTTTTTGAAGCTTTTTGAAGTTTTTGCTAGGCTTTAGAGCAAGAGGGCAAGAAGGAGTCAAGACAGAGATCTAGACAATTGGTCACATTTGTACTCTTCATTCTGCATTGACGAAGCTCATCAGAGGTCCTCTAAAGTTTGTTATTATTTATTTAGACTTCATGATATTGTTTCCAGACACCTGCTATTCCAGAGGCTTCAGGATATTGGCATCTAAAAGATCTTTATTATTGCTATCATGAGTTTCTGTTAGGTATTTGTTAGGTGGTTTTAGATTGCCCATGGACTCTTGGGTAGGTTGTAGTTGTACTTTAGTCTGACATATGGGGTGCCTTTTCTCATTGATCCTCTTTGGAATCTATGTAAATGACATTGAGGACATTATTGGTCAACACACTCATGCAAAAGGTGTTTGTTTCTACATCACATCCTAATTGTTACACTGCTTTTTCTGATGATGTGGTTCTCCTTACCAATTCTCCTTAAGGTTTTATAACAAGAATTGGATGCTATTACTTGGTTTTGGAGCTTTGAAATGAAATGAAATGAAAGATTTTAATTACGTCTGCGAGACCCAAACATGGCCTATGGGACCCCCAAATATGGAAACACACTTATTCAAATAATATGACCATTAATATCCATGAGAAGGCTGTTCCTTCTCCTGCTGATTTGGGTTATAGCAACTCCCCAACTTTTTTTTTATTTTACAGTCTTCAAATAACTCTATCATAGACCCTTTTCCAAGTGTTTCTTTGTATTTGCCATGAATGTCTGAAAAACAAGGGCATTTATAGATGAAATGTTCCTCTGTCTCTATTGCCACCGTGCTGCATAGAGTACATATCCTTTCTTCCCATTGTTCCTTGGGCGTTGTCCATCTCCCTGTTTCACATCTAAGCCTATGAGAGCTAGTCCTTATCTGAGCAAATGAGTATTTTTTCCCTCCACTTGATTTTAGCGCCTATATATGCTTTTTCCTTATGGTCATACGTTGGGTTAAACTTTGCAATATAGTATTGTCTTTTCTTGCTTGCATTTTTCCACATTCCACTTCTAAACTTTTCATTCACATAGTTTTTTACGTCTTTATTGAAATTTGGGCATTCATTTATGTTGATTTCCCAACATTTCATCCATTTCTGATTTTGTTTCATCCATGTGTTCTTCCGCCTATGCAGCTCTTCGTCTCTAACTGCCCTAAACCATCTGTTGTTTTAAATGTTTTCTGTTTTTTTCAAGTAACATAACAGCTTGGTCATAGCAATTGCCTCTAAAGGGAACATTCCAGTTTCAGCTAGAATAATTTCATAATGGACTGTGGCCTTAATTCTAGGAAAATTTGTAATTAGACGTTTTTGAATCCTTTCTAGCCTCCATTTTGTATTTGTCGTGCCACTAGCCCACACCTCGCAACCATACAACATAGTGTGACAAGTAGGCCAAATAAGACCTTGGTGGTCGTCTAGTCCCACAACTTGACATTCTTACACCGATTTTGAAGTGCATATAGCGCTCTCCAACCACTTTTAGTTCTTTTCATCCTACATGTATTCCAATTGAGTTGTCATGAAAGTCTATGCCTATGTATTTGTATTCTACCTCTACCTCAAGAGGTTCTCCTGCAAACTGAAATTCAAAATGTTGCTTTTTCTTTTTTGCTGAAAAAATCATGATTTTTGTTTTGCTCGTGTTCACCTGCTTCCCAACTTCCTTACAAAAGAGTTCTAGAGCCCGAAGGTGATCTTCTAAATCTTTAGCTGTTTCGGTCACAAAAATTACATCATCTGCATACATGAGGAGTTTTACCACATATTTGGCTAAGTGCGCACCGTCTCCCCAAAATTTGATTATCCATTATTCTAACTTGTCAATGTACAACCCAAATAATGTCGGAGATAGAGGGCAACCTTGTTTGACGCCTATGTCACTCCTAAAACATTCAGATAACCCTTCTTGCGTTCTGATTCTAGCCTTTACATGCTCATATAATCTGTGAACTGCTGCCCTGTAGTGAATTGGAACCTCTAGCTCTTCCATTTTGCTCCATAATTTTTTCCTTGGCACTATGTCAAATGCCTTTTTGAAGTCTACAAAACAACAGAAAGCCTCCTCTCTTTTGTCCCATATTTTTTCCAGTATGTGTCTAAGCGTGATATAGTGATCAATAGTTGAGTGCTTGGGACTAAAATCCGCTTACCTCTTTGCTCTCTTTCCCTTTTCTTCCGCCCATCTGCTGATCCTACGCTCTATCATACTCCCAAACAACTTTGCAAAGAGAGGGTTGATCATGATAGTTCGATAGTTTGAGGGATTATTTACATCTCCACTTTTAAACAAAGAAATGGTCAAGCTAGTTGTCCATTCGGTAGGGAAGCCATTTTGTATGACCTCATTGAAAATCTCTTTGATCTCTGGTGCAAGACTATCTACCCCCCATTTTATATGCTCTACCTGAAGATTGTCTATGTCACGGGCTTTACCAGTTTTGACAACTTGTGGTTAGGCTTGGCAAAACTATGATCTTTAATGCTTCCAAAAGTGCACTTTTCAAGTTCAAGTTCAACTACAAAGGCAAACTTATTGAACTTACAACAACTTGTGCATATCATGAAGTTCAATTGTCCTCCTATCAATCTTGAGCTTTTTTCTCAGTTACAACTTTTTAAAGGATAGGCCTCCCTTTCCTTCTTATAATGTTATTGTTTTCAAATGCACTTTCAAGATATCTCTACTAAGATGTGTCCTTTTTGACTTAAATATGAACTTGTTGTTCTCTATAGATAGAAAGTTTGGTGTCCAAAAAAATATAGGGGTACTTCTCCTCGAGGAGTCTACCCATGGATACATAGGTCGCTGCTTTGTTTGTCACTAGTTGGACAACATTCTCCACTCCCACTTCGAGTACAACCTCCTCCAAGAAGTTGAACAACGACTGTGCTCTTTTCTGTAGACACCTAATTTTGTGCACAAACTGCTCATCAATTCTACCATTCCCCCTATTAATCAACCCCACAACCAACCAAACTAGGTCAGTCACCCTCATGCCCAAATTTGGAGCAACGATTGCTCCAAAAGCAGAATTTCTGGGTCATTAGTGGAAGTGTTGGTAGTGCTTCTACTGCCTTGGCAACGCTTTTGCGGTCTTTTGATTGTTTGACCTCTTCTTGCCCAAATTTGACCTTTAACGGTCACCTAGCATTTGCGCTATAGAACTAAAGTGATGGAAGCGCTTTGGCCTTGTCAATGCCAAAACCGAGATTCTTCTTTGCTTGCGTGAAAAGATTGGAGTTTGATTGTGGAAAAGCAAGAGATTAAGGACATGCAACTGTTAAGCAAGGGATAATATTGGTAGTTCCATGATTGGATCGCCAATTAAACGTGCAACTGGGTTGGAAAATTAAGTTGGTGTATCAGATCCGAGGAGGACAGGCGATGATAGGGAGTTAAAGAGTAGGGAATGTTGGTTTTGTTAGAGACAGGGCGAAAGCACTAGGAGGCGGAAGCGTTGCTGGCGCCTTAGTGCTGCCGCAAATGCTAGGTCACTACTAAAGGTCAAATTTGGATGGGGAAATTCAATTAGTCAAAAGACCGTAGAAGCCCTGCCAAAGTAGCATAAGCGCTACCAACACTTCTGCGTTTGGACCAATCAATACTCCAAATTAGGGTATGAGGGTGACTAAGCTAGTTTGGCTGGTTGAGAGGTTGATTAATAGGGGGGATGGTAGAATTGATGAGTAGTTTGTGCGCAAAATTGGGTGTCTACATTTTGCCCCTTTTTGATACGTTTATTGTATAATGAACACATAAAAAATTGACATAAATGCCCCAATTTTGAGATAGGTAGAAGATGAGTGATGCTAAGATGGGGGTTGGCTTTATAAGTGATGGTAAAGAATTGTGTTTTGGGCAGCATTAAATTGCAGCCTTGCCCTAGTATGCCCCCTTGAGTTTTGGAGGGAGAACCAAGTTGGATTGAGGAAACTCAACTTGATTACAATTCACATTGGTGCAGTGACAAAAGATGGGGATAGATGTACAATACCTACAAAGAGATATATAATAGATTTGCCTTCTCATGAAGGGATTTTGTTTCAAGGGATCAACTTTCTCGATTGCCCACAGGGACTTTAGTTAGCTTTTGGGTCGCCCACAGGGACTTCAGTTAGCTTTGCTATAATACAAAATATATATATATATATATATATATATATACATGTGTATAAAATATAGCTTGCTTGGATTGCATTTAAGCAAAGGCATAAAGCACATTTTTGATAGGTGGATTACCTTTAAGCAAGGCTCTAAATTACATATTTGATTTGATTACCGTTAGGGAAGGGCCTAAAGGACATTTTTGATTTGATTACCTTTAGGCAAGGGCCTAAAGGACATTTTTGATTTTGCTTTGATTACCTTTATGTGCCTGCCTAAAGGGCATTTTTGCTTTGATTACCTTTAGGCAAGGGCCTAAAGGACATTTTTGATTTTTGATTAGCTTTAGGCAAGGTCCTAATGGGCATTCTTGATTTTTTGGTTACCGTTAGGCAAGGGCCTAAAGAACACGTTTGATTTGATTTGTTTGTTAGCGAGAGGACATATTGATTGATTAGCCCGTTAGCCTTAGGGTGTTTTTATTTAATCTGAATTGCCTTGTATAGAAGTGTCATAGAGGAGTTATGCTTGATTGGTGTGGCGACGAATGATGCCCCAAGTCGGTAAGACATTTCATTGCTGACTAGTTGCCCCTACACGTGAAATGTTGGGTGGGAGAGTAAATGATGAGATTGATTGGGCTATCATCACTTGCGAATCTTCGCAATATCAATCATGTAGTCGTTGATGATACAAAGAAATCAATTTGACAAGATTTGCCATCAACATTTGTGAGTTTCACAATATTCGTCATACGACAAGATTAAAGATCAAATTATGTGATAGATCACTCTTGCTGCCTTATAGATCCGTGAGGAAATGGGATATGTAAGTCCATTGCCTAGCAGGTCTATAAGGCGACCAAGAATGATAGGGTTGTGATAGTGAGAAAAATATGGGGAGGTTATGCCAGCCGAATCTGTGAAACCTATAGTATTCATCACATGGCAAGAAGTTGGAGTTAGGAATTTAGAGATGCGATTTTGAGACAAATCAAATTGGAATGATGTGTTTCCTATATTCCTTTTGTGTAGAAGTAGGGGAATGAATGTGACATATCGATCCCGAATTGGTGAATTGGTGTACGAAAGGGCTATAGAGCACACGATAGAAGACAAGAGATAGGGGATAGATAGAAATTGATGGTTTAGATGGATAGAGAGAGATGGTTACGTGAACCATGATTTGATTTGATTTGCAAGGAGAGGACTGGGACGATCCACTCGCATTAGTCACCTAGTCCAAGTGCAATGCAAAATGAAGTATCCTGACTAGGATCATCATTTGCGTTATTGTGGATCCTTGACTCGGTATGCAATAGGCAATCCAGGCAAAGACAACATGTGCATACAAATAGATATGAAGTTTGCCAGAATGCAAGCAGGCAACTTGCATACAAGCAACTGAATAAAACAAGCAGCCAATGTAGACTTAAATTTAGTATTTTTTAAGGTGCATTATATTAATTGGTTCTTTGAGTTCTTTCCATCAAGTGTGGCTAGGTTGTAAGCTCCTGAACCAAATTTGGTAGTTATGATGAATGGACCTAGCCAATTAGGCTCAAGAGCTCGGCTTTGTCATTGGTGTTTTTTTGGTTTTCTTTGAGAACAAGATCACCAACCTCAAAGGAGAGAGGTCATACCTTTTTGCTATAGGTATGCTTAAGCCTATTTTGGTAGATCCGCAAGTTTCTAAAGCATGGATTTGCTTTTCGTCAAGTAGTTTCAACTGGCAAAGGCAAGCAAGACGATATTTGTCTCCTATAGAGGAGTTTTGCAATAGAATGCGCAAGGAAGGCACATCCAACTCAAACAGGAAGACGACTTCAGTTCCATAGACCAAAGCATAGGGCGTCTCTCTAGTGGGAGTTCGAACTAGTGCAATAGGCCCACAAGGTGGGATAAATTTGGAGATGCTAATCTAGACTGGTTTTGTTGACAAGCTTCTTGAGGAACTTGATCAAAGTCTTGTTAGAAGCTTTAGCTTGGCCATTGCCTTGAGGATAGTAAGGCATCGACCATTTGTGTTGGATCTTGTACTTAGCACAAGTTTACATCCTTATTCTTGAAGGGTGCCCCATTGTCATATATTAGCATAGAAGGGATACTGTAACGATAAAGGATTTGGTTTAGGATAAACTTGGGGACTTACACTCTAGTGGCGGAGGATAGAGGCATGGCCTCGACCCATTTGGTGATGTACTTGGTAGCCATGATGATGAAATTTTGTCCATCGGATGACACCAAGTTGACCTTCCCAATGATGTCTAAGCCCTAGATGGAAAAAGGCCAGGGAGAGGTCAAGGGTTGAAGGGCTTGAGAGGGAGCGTGGATAAGGTTGTCATGTCTCTGACACTTATCACACCTCTTGACATAATCACAAGAGACCTTTTCCATGGAGGGCCAATAGTAACCTATTCATAGGAGTTTGTTGGTGATGGCAACTTAGCTAAAGTGACCACTACATGATCCATTGAAGGCCTCTTTAACGACTACTTGGGCTTTGGTTGAGGACAAGCACCTAAAGAAAATGCCATCAAATGAACGATGGGTATAAGATATCACTGATGATGACTAAGCGACAAGCGCATTGCTTGAAGTTCTTGTACTCATTGTGGTCCAACCTGTTAGGCAAGGTGCCAGAATGAAGGAAGGCAAAGATATCCTTGTACCAAGGATCAAGAAGAGGAGAAGCTTCTACAGAAAAGACTTTTAGAGGGAGTTGGCTAGATTCCAGGGTTGAGGGCTCCCCAATTTGTTGAATTGCGATCGTGCCTTGTTTGTCATCCAAATCTAAGGGGGTAAGGGATGCGGCTGAGGCCATAGCATTGGCATGGCAATTACTAGACCTTGGGATAGCGCCAACAATGATCTTATAAAAAACAACCATTAGCTTGGTGACGATGTCTTTATATGGCCTGAGCTTCTCGTCTTTTATTTGATAGACACTATTGACCTGATTCATCACAAGCTGGGAATCTTCAAAAATAGAGAGGGTCCTGACTTGCAAGGCTAGGGCCGCATGGAGTCCTAGGATAAGAGCTTCGTACTCCATGATATTGTTGGTGCATGAAAACTAAAGCTTAAAGTATAGAGGGATACGCTACTACCAAGGAGTGACCAAGACAACTCTTGCCTCCACTCCTTTGACACACCGAGCGCTATTGAAGTACAAGGTCCAAGAGTCAGATGGGTCGGTCTCTAGGTTGAAGATTGACTCATCTGGAAAGTCTACAACTAAAGGATGGCTAGCTACTAGGGATGTAGTTCCTAATTGGTCAACAATGACTTGGCCTTTCATAGACTTTTAGCTAACAAACTCAAGATTGAATTCACTAAGCTCAATCACCCACTTAGTGGTTTGTCTTGAGAGGTGAGGCTTTGACATTAGGTATCGCAAGGGATCGACCCTCATGATGACAAAGGTCTTGTGGTTGAGCATATAGTGTTTAAGCTTTTGGGAGGCAAACACTACGACAAGACAAAGCTTCTCTGGGGGGTATAGCGGACTTTGTAATTGACCAAAGTCTTGCTAATGTAAAAGATGGATCGCTCTCTGTTAGTCGTCGTACTGCATCAACAAAGCACCTAAAGGCATGGTTGGTTGTTGCTATGTACAACAACAAAGGCTTGGATGGATTAGGAGGGACAAGGATAGAAGGGGACAAGGGGTAGGACTTGAGAGCATTAAAGGCTGCTTAACAGTCAACGTCCCAATTGAAGATCACATCCTTCCTCAAGAGCTTGGTGAAGGGTTGACACTTGTGAATGAGTTGGGAGATGAATCTCCGAATGGCCTAAAGCTTGCCTTGGAGACTCCAAAGCTGGGTTAAGGTTCAGGGGGTGGCATGTTGACGAGAGCTGACATTTTGTTAGGGTCCACTTTGATGCTGCGTTGGGATATGATAAATCCCAACAGTTTTCATAACGTCACTCCAAAGATGCACTTCTGAGGTTTGAGGCGTACCTTGTACTCCCTCAACCACTCAAAAATGTGTCTTTGATCTCAAACATGATCTTCTCAATTTAAAGACAGACTAAGAAGATCATTGACATAATATTCTATGATGTCATGCATCATGTTACGGAAGATGTATGTCATTGCTTGTTGGTAGGTCACTCCTGCATTTTTCAAGCCAAAAGGCATGATTTGATAGTAGAAGGTTCCCCATGGGGTGGTGAAAGTTGTTTTGGATTGGTCCTCAAGAGTGATTATGATCTGATTATAACTTGAGAATATGTCCATTAAAGACAACATTTCAATCAATGATGTTGATGTTCGGCAAGGGGAAGTCGTTAGCAACGGGGACAATGTTAGAAATCCAGTCACTATAGCAACGGGGACAATGTTAGAAATCCAGTCAAAATAGTTGATTGCTTTGATTAATTCGACATCCAGAAGCTTTTGAACCTCCTCCTTGACAAGCAAGGTGACTTTAGGATGCATTTTCCGTAGCTTCTACTTAACAGGCTTGGCACCCAGTTCAACAATTAAATTTTAGATGACTAGAGAAGGGTCTAGCCCTGGCATATCGATGTAGGACCAAGCAAAGATGTCATTGAACTTAGTCAAGAGCTCAGTGCACTCTTCGCGTTTGGTTGGAGTCAAGACCTTGCATAGTTTGAGGATTTTGGGATTATTAGGAGTCCCAATATTGATGTCCACAGTTTCCTCAATTAGAATACAAAACTTGTCTTCCAATTGAGGGGGAGCGGGCAACACTCCCAAATTTTTGAGATCTACAGGATCAAGGGATGGTTGATCGTGATTGATTGGCTGTGAGATAGTAGCATTTCCAATTTGGGGAAAATATCTGCCAAAATAGAAGTTGTTTTTGATAAGATAGTTTGAGGGACCACCTTGAGGAGGATCGTGCGTGACATCCTCAATCTCACAGTGATTTGCATCAACAATCAACTTAGGACAGACTAAGGTTAAGAAATTCACACTAGCAAAGCGTGTGAATTGAAAGGAGCTAGGACCTAGGAGGAGCAAAAGCTCCTCCTTCCCCTCGTCCTAATCCAACCCGTTTTTGGAAACGATGTCGTTATGGGATTCTCGAAAGAAAATATTGGCTTTGTTGTTATTTTTGGACTAAATTTAAGTAGGAAGAGGCTCACTACGGTTGGGGATATACCCTATCTTGTAGCGCCCTGGCTAGGCTTCTTCCTCCAAGGGCTCTTTGATGCCCTGTTCATGAAGGCCTAGTCCTGTTCCTCGATATCCTTTGTTTGCAAGCATTTGTTTTGGTATGGGATACAAGTTTGACAGGTAGCAAGAAGCATACTGTTGTTCGATTGGGAAAAGGTTATTGCGATGGATTTGCTCGTTGTTAGCAGTACCAACACAATGGATCAACTTCCTATTTGTACCATTTTACCCTTCCTAGAGGGCAAGCCTATAGTTCAAGGAGGAGGGAGCTTGGGTAGGTCCAAGAAAAGATTGATAGTTATCTTGATTATTATTGTTTAAGTTGATTGAGTTACCAGTTTGAAGTTTGAACTTTGGATTTATTGTTATTTGATTGATTGCTTAAGGTTAATGACCTTAATGCATTTGTGACTTGTAGATTAGAAAAAGAAGGTGATGAAGATGGATTGAGAGAAGGGCAAAGACAAGCTTTAGGGTTTTTGACCTCAATCGCCTGTCAATAAGGGAAGGGCTCGAGGTCGGTTGGAATGTGGATTGTCTTGTCTCAATATTCGTACTTGAAGCATTGATGGAAAGTTGACAGGAAGGCCTGCATTGCATGGATCCATGGCCTTCCTAGAGGAATGTTGTAGGTCAAGTCACAAGGCATGACATAAAAGAGGGTATTGAGAATGCGAGGTCCAACCTTAAGGAACGAGGTTATAGTGCTGCTAGCCTTGCGCCCGTCATTGTTGAACGCCTTGTGACAAGATCAAACTTTTCCAAGTCTTGTTTAGTGAGCCCAAAATTGCTATGAATTTTAGGCTGCATACAGTGAGAGTTGAGCCATTATTGACAAGGATTCGCTTGATAAAGACGTTGTCGATATAGCCCACGATGTAGAGAGGAAGCTCTTTGATAATAAATGTGGATGGAATATCATCCTCGTAGAATGATATTGTTGCATGATTTACCCTAATGGACCTCACAATGAAAATGAGGTCATTAGGGTTTAGATCTTGAGGAACAACCTGTTTGTTCATAAGTTTGAGGAGGATGTCCCTATGCATCTGAGAGGTCCTTTGGAGCTCGAGGATTTTTTTTTTGGTTGGGGTACTTTCCAATTGTTGCTGCAAGTTGAAAGTACCCTTATATTTGTTTGATTGGATGATCAGTGGTGGTCCTTCGGAGGAAGAAATTTTTTTTGAGCGAAGAACCAAAGGCGGTCTAGAAGGTTGGTTGGGTGAAGAATTCTTGTGGTGTTGCCTTGTGACAACACAAATGGAGGAAGAGTGATCAGGATAATAGATTGTTCCCACCATGTTTTGTTCCTATATTAAACATTGTTTGTTCCTTTTGGTCATGGTTTGGCAATGGATCTTGGAAAATCCCAAGATCTTGATTAGAAGAGGATTGGGAGTCAAAGTTGCTGAAGACAACTTGACCATTGTCTATGAGGTCTTGGATAAGGTTTCTAAGACCCTTCCACCTATTGTTTAAATGACCATTGATGCTATGAAAGGCACAATGCTCCCTAGGGTGGAACCAAGAAGCTTTGTCCCTTTTAGGATCTAAGGATTTGATGGGTGGAAGCTTCACCATTTTAACTTAAAGAAGATGGTTTAGGATAGTTGTTGGAGGTGTCTAGTTGGGTGAATTTCCTCTTGGTTTTTGACTATTGAGGCTTCCCTATAACAAGCTTTGGAAGGGCTGTTGCAGTATTCAAGTTGTTGGTAATGACTCATCACCTACAACTTGCTTATTCTTATAACTTCAGTGGGAGGAAGCCTTGTCCTCCTTTTTTGGTTTTGGTTTTCAGATGTTCTTCTTTTAGGAAGACACGTTGGCCGTCTCTAGGTAGAAAGCCAATTGTTCATGGAGATTACCTATGATGATATCTAAGAGGTCTCTTTGTGGGGGGGAGGCATATCGAAGTCTCCCCACTAACGCTCGCCACCTAGCTAAGAAGTCTGCGAAGTTCTCGTCTTTGCCATGTTTAAGCTTATATAGGTCACTAATTGTGACCTTCTCGATATAAACAGAGAATAGTTGGACGAACATATCGACAAGGTCCTTGAAGGTCTTAATGGTATGCCTTGGTATTTGGTAATACCACTCCAAGGCGAGACCACTAAGGCTCTTAGGGAAGATTTTGAGTAGCAACATTTCATCATATGCAATGTCGCTACAAGCAATTGGGAAAAGCCTAAGGTGATTAATGGGATCCTCCTTTCCTTTGTACATTTGAAACTTAGGCGTTTCAAAATTAGGAGGTAAGGGGCGACTAGCCACAATAGGATCTATAGCTTGGTTACACAAAGTCCTCATAGGAGTACTTGGGACTGGACGAAGGCCCTTGGATTGAGGCCATTTGTTATTTTAGCCATAGTTGAGAAAATCGGAATCGGATCAGAATCGGGAAAAATCGGGAGGAGAATCGGCCAAAAATCGGCATTTTTTCTTTGGAAAAACCGAAGAAAATACAAATTTTCATTGAAAAAAAACTTTTTTATGCATATCAAAATTTTTTGGGAAAAAATCGGCTAGCCTATGAATTGGGAAAAATCGGATCGAATCGGGATTTTTTGCAGATTTTCTCAACTATGATTTTAGCTACTCCAGTTGGGAGGTTAAGGGGCGACTAGCCACAATAGGATCTATAGGTTGGTTACACAAAGTCCTCATAGGAGTACTTGGGACTGGACGAAGACCCTTGGATTGAGGCCATTTGTTATTTTAGCTACTCCAGTTGAGAGGTAAAGGTTTGAAGCTCAGAAGAAAAGGGGATTTGATGGCACATGAGGCATGTGTTGTGGGATAAGAGGACTTTGATAGTTGATGAAAGGATAAGATTGAGACATTGGGGCATATGATGTTGAGGTGGGAATCGTACGACTCGCCCCTAAGTCATTCAAGACAAAAAATTCGAGGATGCAAGATAAGAGATTATGGGAGTGAGGTTTTGAGTGAAACCTACATTCACGCTTGGGATAGGAGGAAGGTTGTTGACACAAGGGTGAGAAGGTGGACCACTAGGAAGTATATTCGAGTTAGGGACATAACTTGTGCTCACTTGTTGAGAAATGGGGCAACTCACATTGACCGTAAAATCTCCTCAAGAGGAGGCAAAGATGAATGATTTCGTGAGGACAATGAGGGGTTCTGTGCTCCACCATCCTCGGAAGTGGTGACCATTGGAGGATTAGAGTTAGCACGATTAGAGGTAGATGCATTAAGGTTTATGTTTATGGACCCAGATAATGGGTCCACTTGATTAGAGGCCAAAGGGTTTGAGTTTGGTTGCCGGGGACGAACCAAGAGCGAATCCTCCCCGGTGTTACCATCCTTAGGAATGGTTGCTATGACTTCCTTATGTCTATGTAAGAAAGAGGCCATGTGATCAGGGGGCTTCAAAACTATTTTCCCCTGATCGTCATAAATAGGAGGCATGGAACCTGAGGGAGAAGCTCCCTCATCTTTATCTTCGAAGGTGGGATTCTCGAAGATGGCCTGGCCCTTGGGACCATTGGCCAAGGATCTTGGTTGATGACCAACTGATGCGCAATGCTACGGGTGATGTAACGTCTCTCAGCCATGGCTTAGGAGGGAAGGTGGATTCAATTTATTAAGTTTTGTTTATAGCGTTGATTAAAGAAGAGAAGATGTTTTGATGTCCTTATATCTCCTTCCCTCTATATACCGATCTGACCTATATACCTCAAGGTCTCCCTATATACCTAATCCCTCTCTATGTACTTGTTGGTATGTGAGAGATAGTTGATATGTGGGACAACGACGATACGTGTACCAAGACAGTATGTGAGGGGTAACGATGTCCCTCCTTATGACTCCCACTAGTCCACTTCGTTATACTCCTCAATAGGCATAAGTACGTGTGAGACCCTATGTGGGAGGTTGGTGTCCTGGGCTCACAATATACTCAATATAGCCTAGATATTTGTATTGCAGTTACTCAGAGGATTGTAAATGATCCCCAATAGGACTAGCCTTTGGTTATGTTCTTATTATCTATTTTCAACGTGTTCTAACTACACAAATAGATTTAACAAGGTTCCATGAGCCAAGGGGACGGGGGGACGGTTTTCAGGGACGATAGGCCGATTTTAGAGGACTTCTCAGGGACGGTTGGTATAATAGTATGAAATGTTTTAGAAATTCAGAATAATCTACCGATTCTACACACATCAAAAATGAAAAATACTAAATACTAATAGTAAACAATATAAATAGTCTACAACAAGTTACAAAAATATTTAGAACTTAGAAGCCATTAGATTCTTAGAAGTTAGAATAATTTAAAAATTAAATTTTACAACAAATGTCAAAATGAAACAGAAAAATAGTTGCAAAAATACTAATAGTCTCAATGCTCATTTACAAATAGAACAAAAATACAACAAAATAGTGAAATCAGAAGTACTAATAGTAAATAGTCTCAATGCTCATTTACAACAAAAGAGTTTACAATAAAAATACTAAATGTAAATTACGAAATAGTCTCATTCCTATGGAACTTTTGCTGGGCTATCACTATTAGAATCTGTATCACTATCTTATGAGCTGCCCTCATCATCAAAGTGAAGTGTCTCCAATGGAACTTCAACCAACCCCTCCTTACCCTCTTCCTCATCAATCTGTCCTGCATTCCCTGGATCAACATCCCATCGTGTAGCTGGATATTGCTTGTACTTTGGCTTAACTCTCTCACGAAGGCGAAGAGAGCTATGCACTACAACTAGCTTCTTTGCTCTGCTAGAGGTAAGCCTATTCCTCCTCACACTATGGATAAAGTTGTATGTGGACCAATTCCTCTCAGCAACAGAGGAACTAGCAACCTGTGAAAGAAGCCTAATTGCAAAATGTTGCAAGTTAGGTGTGTCATCCCCATATAGCTTCCACCATCCAATGGGATTTTTTCGGGCAATGGTAGCCCTATCCTCTATACACTTTGGTTGGTTGAAGCAAGGGCTCGAAAGATTCACAAATTGGAGCCACTCATCTCTAAGTTTTGAGCCCTTCTCCCTCATATCTTTTTAAGGGCACTCAAAAACCCTTGTCTCACCTCTGGATCACGATGGGGAGCCACTCTCCCAAGCCTAGGCTCATACCACTTTGGTCTTACTGCATATGCTGCCATATGAAGGGGGGTGTTCATCCTATCCCACTTCCTATGTATAATAGGTCTAATGTTGGCCTCATAGAATAATAATGATGAATCTAGCAGAAATGATTTTTTTAATCTCCCCTAACATGTTGTCAAACGTCTCATAGATCTATCCTAGATTTGGAGCATCTGTGTCAGCATATCTAATGATTGCAACAATTGGGGCAACAAAAGACACAATGTACCTACAAGAAATTAAAAAAAAATTAAAAAAATTTAGACTATATGAGCAATCCAATTTGAAACTAAAAATAAAAAATCATAAATGACATTTCTTACTTGGCTTGAGTCCACCAACTATCATCCAATATTTTGTCTCTAATTTTCTTTCCCTCCTCTGTCCTTGATTCCGGCCACCTCTTCCACTCCGTGCATACTACCATGGACTGTAAAGCATCTTGCACCTCAATCATCCTCTCCAATAAAATGAAGTAGGTGGCGTATCTAGTGTCTCCTGGTTTGATGAACTCCTTTGAGAAGGACTGAAAAAGGGCCAACGAAGTGTGATGGTTGCAAATGAACATTTGCAAGTCTTTGGCTTTTGCAACCATAGCCCTCACCCAATCTATCCGCCCAATTTCCTTTAATGCATGAACAAAACATGGGGTCCAAAAAATGTCTATATGACTATTCTATCATTTGCCTTGCACGTTGGCAAACAGGGGCTGCAACTGTAACTACTTGTAGTGTACAACAAAAAAATTTAGATTCTAGAATAATTTACATAGCAAAAATGGTCTCATTTAAACAACCATATAGATTTAAATATTTTGATTTTCATAAGAAAAACGGAAATTGTCAAATTGATTACTTGTACAACATTGGAGGCTCCAACCTCCTCAATAGCCTCCTTCAACAGGAGGTACTGGAACTCATCATCCTTTCTTTTCCCCATGCAATCAATGGCTTGAAGAAAATAGGGACCTGTTGAACATGTGACAATGATATTGACGATTGGACGTTGACGAATGTCAGTCCACCCGTCCATGATGATAGAACATCCATTTGTCAACCATGTGTTCCTCATTTGCTCCATAACCAAACTGCATTTGGAATATTGTTTGTCCAAGAGAGAGGTACGAAGCTTAGTTTCTCCAGGCGCTGTTATGAAGTCCTTGCCTTGGCTATTTTTTTTACTGCTTCCTTCAAATAGGGGGAATGTGCAATATGGAAAGGAAGCCCATGTGCAAAAAATAATTGTGCTACAACATCATTTGCTTCCTCTCTTGCTTGCACAATAAACATCTCACTTACAATTCTCTTTTTCGTTGAGGGCAGCAGTGGCATACTAGAGGTTTAGGTTGATTCTTGTGGTTGTTTTGAGAAGGCTCCAAGGTTACCTCTAGATGATTGGCCAGCTGTAAGGGAAAGGCATGCCTAAACTTTTAAATTTGGACTCTTGCACAAGCTTATTGGCTTCAGACACTTGTACCCGGGTCACTTTTTTTGCAAGGCCTAACCCTTGTTCCTGCCTTATTAGTGAGATGAGATTCAACCTTAGTATATCTGTCCTTAAACTCAGTTTTACAAAAATTACACAACCATGTTCTTGAGCCCCCAATTTTTTTTTTCCCTTGGTCATAGTTGGTTACAAATTGCAGTAGAGGTTTTTTAATATTGAATGGAACCTTGGAATATTCTTTTAATAATAGTGATGGAAAATCAAAACTAGTCTTAGAAGCAGTGTTGTCCCCTTTGGAAGTTTGAGGTTGGATGGTAGAGGCAGAATCCCTAGCAGCATGAATATTTATATTTTCATTTTGGTTTTGATTTTCACTTTGGTTTCCCCCCCTCCATATGAATTTTAAATGAGTTGGATTCGCCAACTAAACGCGGAACTGAGCTGGCGGATTGAATTGGCATATCGGATCTGACGAGGATGGTTGGTAACAGGGAGTTAGAGTTAGGAATCTTGGATTTGGTAGAGACAGGGTGGAAGCATTGGGAAGCAGAAGCATTACTAGTGCTTTAGTGCTAGCACACATGCTAGGTGACCATTAAATGTCAAATTTGGGCTAGAAGAGGTTAGACAGTTAAAGACCATAGAAGCGCTGCCAGGGCAGCAAAAGCAATACCGACACTTCTGCTCATGACCCAACGCTTGTGCTTTTGGAGCAATCAATGGTCTAAATTTGGGCATGAGGGTGTCTGAGCTAGTTTGGTTGGCTGAGAGGTTGATTAATAGGGGAAATGGTAGAATTGATGAGTAGTTTGTGTGCAAAATTGGGTGTCTACATCTTCACCTCTTGCGAAGCATCAATTGACTTCAAGAAGACCATAGATCCATCCAAAGCCATTGTGAAATTAAGGAGTGTACGGTTCCTCACATTTGTCCATCCGTTAGATAAAATGTTGCGACCCTTTTTACTCTATTATTTTTTGCTCTTTTACAAGAGCACGTGTGTTTGTGACATACTCCAATGGAGGCCCTCTAAAATCTTTTGTAGTAGAGATCCCATTGCCAACCCCACCTAGTGCCCTCACCGAAGCTTCCAAATAACGGTTGTTTGCACAATTAAAAGGAATGTTGCAGTAGTACCAAAATTTGTTATTGCTGTTTTGGCTTCCTTCATCTTCTCCTTCCCCCATGTGGTAGTTTGAAGGGTTGTTTGCCTTGTGTTTGAGGCAGTACCTGAACTTTGCCTAAAAGGTTGTCGGATGCCAGGGCTAATGACGAATTCTTAGGTAGTGGCAGCAACATTCTCCAATTTGACTTCATCCTCATAAAAAGAGCCCAAGGCCCTACCCCATGTCCAATTGCAACCTTTGTTCATTTGGCCTTTATCTTGTAACTGCTGCTTGTTGCCCATCCAAGCCTTGACCTCTTTTTTTATTATATCCTCCGCTACTATGTAGGTCTCCATATTATGGCCATTTGCCCAACAAGATGAAATTTGAAGTGATTGATGCCTCCTCTCATGTTCTTGCCGCAATACTTGTAGAGGACTTGATTTGGCAACGTGCCTTTTATGCCATGCTTCCACATCGAATCTCTCCCTAGACTTGGAGTTGGGGTTGTTGGATTTTGCTCATTGCTACCGTCGTTGGTTCTTTGGCCCGAACCCGAAGAAGTCATCAATTTTTCAAGGAAAAAGAATGCTAAGTATTAAGATTGTAAGAGATGGCCTTGGGTCTAGGAACAATATAAAAGAGAGAAAACAAAAGAAAAAATCCAAAAGAAACTCTAAAAAAGTCTTTTTTATTAAAAAAAAATGAAATCATGTGCTAAGGAGTGAAATCTTCAAAAAGAGGTGTTATATTTGTCAAATCATTCTTCATATGCATTCTACAGTGTCTTGTTGGCCTTTGGAATTTTTTCGTTATGAGTAGAAGGGAAAAATTTGGGAAAATGAGCGGTTTTCCCCATTTAATGGCTTTTTTTTTTTTTTTTACGTTTTGGGGTTTCCATGTGATTTTCACTGAGAAATCGACAAGATTTTGGTGATTTTATCGCTGATTTTTGAGGAGTGAGAACTTTTTTTCCTCGTTGAGCTTGAAATCTTGTGAGATAAACGAGTTCTTGCAAGAACTCAAGGAGATTTCTTACTATGGTCGAGTTTAAGTTTGCTGGTCAATTCCTTTAACTTAGAGCATTTTAAGACTTATCTTCCATCTCCATAGCCTTAGGTCCATGGGCGATCATGCTTAGATACCCATGTCATGCCTTCCTCTTTGGATTGGGCTGCTTCAATGAGTCGTCCTGACAATTGGTGAGGTTGACACTTAGATACTTTTTTTGCTTTTCCACTCTATTGGCATTTATTTATTATATAAATCGACTTACACCCTCTAGATATTCTTTGAATGCTATTGTTATTTCTTTATGAGAAGTGACTAATTAATATGGGTAATCATGCTTGAGTCTTGCAAAGATACCCTTGTCATGCCTTCCACTTTGGACTGGGATGCTTCCATGAGTCCTCTTGACCATGGGTGAGGTTGACACTTAGATACTTATTTGCTTTTCCACTCTATTTGCATTTATTTAATATATGAATCAACTTACGCCCTCTAGATATTCTTTGAATGCTAGTGTTATCTTCTTTGTGAGAAGTGACTAATTAATATGGGCAATCATGTTTGAGTCTTCCAGAGATACCCATGTCATGCCCTCTTTGGATTGGGCTGCTTTGATGAGTCCTAACCATTCGTGAGGTTGACAATGAGATACTTCTTTGCTTTTCCAGTCTATTGGCATTTATTTATTATATGAATCAACTTACATCCTCATAGTGGTGGAGCCAGTGTCGTCGACTATGCTATTTCCTCTACTACCTTCATTCCATTCATTTCCCGGTTCAGCGTCTCTGATCACCCTCCCCCCTTACCGATCATTTAGTTCTTTCTCTTATGTTATCCGTTGTTTCCCTTCCTATTATTTTTGCCCCTCCTCCCTCCCCTTCTGCCCCTCGAGTCATTATAGACTTTGACTATTATTATTCCTTTACCTACATGGATCGGTTGCGTCAAGTTCTCCCCAAGGTGTCTTCTCTTCCCAATGTTTCCTATCGTTCTGCTTGCTTGGTCCAAACTATATGGAAGGCTGCTTTGGACTTGTACTCCCCCACTACTCGTCCTC
Organism: Wollemia nobilis; assembly: GCA_028583015.1. Taxonomy (NCBI): domain Eukaryota; kingdom Viridiplantae; phylum Streptophyta; class Pinopsida; order Araucariales; family Araucariaceae; genus Wollemia; species Wollemia nobilis. The sequence continues at coordinate 5,743,413 of JAQPPZ010017228.1, forward strand.
CCCCCCGTCCTCGTCCCCCTGCTCAGCAAAGGTTGAAATATGCCATTCGGAATCCTTCCTAGCTCTATACCATTTCTCACAAAGACTATAGGATGCTTCTTAGAAAGAAGAAGCTTCTCTTCCTCTTTCAGCATCGACTTGATCTTATCCACTCCCTTCATTAGTCTCCTAAATCCTTCTGGCGCCTTATCCTCCCTCGTGATCGGATTGTTCATGGGATCAATCTTTCCACTTGGACCATTCATGCCTCTTTCCTCTATACCATCCGAAATCAGCCTACCACTACTGGTCCCTCCCCCCTCCTCTTCGTGCCACCTCTTTTCTACTGGTCTTGTCAGGCAGGCTATCAGGAAACTTTGTATGAGCAAAGCAGCAAATTTGGATGGGTTATAGGCGGAATTTCTGAAACATGGTATTGACCCTTTTGTTGGGCCCCTTATTGATCACTTTAATCTCTCTGTCTGTTCTAGGTTTCTTGATTCCTGGACTCATCATATCATTCACCCCATTCATAAGGCAGGTGATCTCCATGAACCTAATAACTATAGGACTATCATGATTGGGCATATCTTTGCCAAGTTCTATGCCACAACATTGGATGTGCTTCTCTCCCGAAGGTTGGAGGAGGAGGGTTTCAGGGCCCTTGGCCAAGCTGGTTTTCGGCAAGATCACCAGACCACGGATCACATTCTAGTCCTCAGAGCTATTATTGAGGAGGCGCGATCTAGGTCCTCGAAGGTTTATTGTTGCTTTGTTGACTTCAGGAAAGCCTTTGACACGGTGCCTCGACATTTACTTCTTGAGAGACTTCGGTCAGTTGGCATCTCTGGGAAACTTTTGACAGCAGTTACACGGTTATATGAGACTATGAAAGGTCGGTTTTGCTCCCCTCAAGGGCTTTCAGACAGTATTCTTAGCACCATAGGAGTGAAACAGGGGTGTCCCTTTTCCTCGACACTTTTTGGGATCTTCATCGACGAGCTTAAGACTTTTATTAAGGAGAACGCTCACGCAGAGGATGGTTGCCTTCTTCACTATGTGCTGATTTCTATTCTCCTCTTTGCTGATGATGTTCTTTTGGCCTCTTCCCTTGAGGGGCTTCAGCGCCATCTGGACAAGCTTGTTGCTTTTTGTGACTCGAGACAGTTGATGGTGAATCTTTCTAAGACCAAGGTTATGGTATTCAATACTACCAAAGAGGCTCTATCTCATATCCACTTCTCTTTCCAAGGTCGGGAGGTCAATATCACCATCTCTTATGTGTACTTGGGGTTCTTTTCACCGGTCCCACTTTTAGTCTGAAACCCGTATGCAGCTCTGTCTTTGCTAGAGAGGAATTGCTTCAAAGCACATTTTCAGGATATACCTGTGAAGATGAGGATTTTTGATGCCTTGGTCAAGCCAACTATTACTTATGGGTCAGTGGTTTGGGGTCCTAGTCTTGGCTCGATTGAGTGGTCACTATTGTTATCTTCTTGGTGAGAAGTGACTTATTAATAAAGTTGTCAAGGAAGATATAAGCATTATATGCAAGTCATTTGGATTTCTGTGCCCCAACCTCTTAGTCCTAAGTTAGCCTTTTTATGCTGCTCATTTCTCGAGAATCTTCTTTTTTGTTAGTTGATAGCACTCTTTCACCAATTGTGAGTATAGGCCAAGCATCATATACGTTTGGACGATAGGATTTATTCCGTCTTGCAAGAGTTGAAGATAGAGAATTTTTTTAATGTCTTTAGGTTCCCTAACTGGTATGAGATTGAAGAGAGATGCTACTGCTTGTACAAAGGGTCAATTTGTCATCTTTTTCTGCAATCGGGACTAGAGTGTTTAGCTCTTTGACTCCAAAAGTGGTTACTCATCAATCTCTTCAAAGGCCCTTGAGTATTAGTAAACTAATTGCCTCCTTTCACTCTGTTCTAGGTGTAGAAGGCACTAAGCATCTTTTGGATGCTACAACTACTAGGAAACACAAATTCAATGAGATTACTTCTGAATTTGGGGGCAGCTTCAGGTCCATCACCAGATTCGTTGCTACCTTTACAGATTCATTGGTCATGGGTGGTAAGAGAGTTTTTGGAATCCTTTCTTTGCATCCTGTAAGGAGTGCCTAGCTAGGCTGTTTTAGTCTAGGCTACTCTCCCATTGATATCATTTGGTCTTATGTTGGCTCTGTTATGGTGATCGATGATGATGAGGTTGACCTTTCTTCTTCCCAGCACTCTACCACTGATTAGGCCCTGCTTTGACTTCCTACCATTGTCTTCATTAGCTTCATCATCCTTGTATGTGATGTATCTCTCCTTGAAATGGCTATTTGGCATTTTTGTATATTATGCTGTTGTAGATCTCAACTTGAAATTGCACTTTTTGACATAGCTAGGGTTTACCATTAGGTTTTACTCCTGTTTGACCTGTATTTTTTGAAATTTATAGTCCCTCTTATTGTCCAAAGCCTCCCTTTAGCTCCCTTATACTACTGGTTAATAGTGTACTTTTGAGTTATATTGAACTGCTTTGGTCATTTGTGAATATTAATATAATTTCTTTGTGAACAGACTACCAGGCCGGTTAATTCCTTTCAGTCTCCTCTAGTAGCGGACAATAAGCACCTCTTGATATGGTTGCATCCTCCTTATAAGGAGATAGAGCTGTGAGACAATTCCTCACCCATAGAGCAGCTATCAGACGATTTTCTCCACACGTAGAACAAGGTAGTCAACATCATGCATGTCAAAATCAAGGTCTACAGAAACACACATTTTTAGATTCCTCTTTGCATTATCTGCTCATGGTCCACCTCTTCCTGACAGTGGATCTTCTTGAACAGTTTGATCCCCCATCTGCTATGCCTGTATTTTACTTACATCATACATGTACTATATGGGGATCTATATGTTCCAGATGATGCCATCTACACAAAGACATTTTCTGCCCATTTTGGGTCGGAGACTGTATTTTGTACTTTTCCTATGCTTTGTACTTTTGTATTCTTTGTAGGAATATTTCAAGCTTTTCCCAGGCTTTTGTAACTAAGTGTATTATTTGATTTCCATTGTCCTACATTTAACACCCCTGTACTTTTGTAACTGTTTGCCTTTATTTCTTTCAATTCTAGTTGAAACTGTTGAAAACAAACAAAATTATAGATCGAAATTGTTGACAGTTTATTCCAAATACAGAATTCTGCTGAAATTTTTGGAGATCATGACTGGAAAGCAAATAATTCCGAAAACTCTGTAAGTAGAACTTGAATACAAAAGAAAGAATTTAAATCTTCCAATTCGGAGTTCATTTATCATCACTACAAGAAGAGTTTTTTGGCATGATCACATTAGGAATGCACAAAAAAAATGTTGTGCACTTGTTTAAAAGTCTGAAGATTTGTGCAGCTGAGGCTCTTATTGGCACTACTGAGCATTGAACCATATTTCTCTTGTGATACAAACTTGTAAATGCTTGAACACTGAAACTTGAAAGTATAATAATAATATGAGTACAAGGGAAAAAACAAATCTTTATATCAACCAAAACACTGTTCCTTTTTGCCCTGTCTGCAGGCTGAATTATTTTTAGATACTCAATATTTGCAAGAGCTTGCCAATAAATAAATAATGAATCTTGATGAAGCTTCATACTATCCTCATTAATTGAAACAGTTGGCAAATTTATATGGATCAATATTTGTTAAACCTATTTTTTCCATGCAGAATGACACAAACAATTCTTGTTTTTGTATTGGAATGCCATAATTACTTGGAAGTATGAAAATGAAGATAGGAAAAATTTGTAAGGACCAAAGATAGAATGCAATAATTCATGTGGCAGTGCTTCCTCATGTATGTGCCCTCATGAATTAGCTAAATCTGACATGGAAAGACCTCTTGTAGGTTGGATAGTTATTTCATTCTTTAGAAGTGCCTTTTACTGATCTATGGTTATTTGTCTTAAAAAGTTACATGTCCGGGGTTTTGGCATAAATGTTTTGGATGAAACATTGAGATCCCCTAATTTATACATGGCTATGAATTATATAGATAGTTTTTGGCTATGGTATGATAGGAATTAGGATGTGTTTTAGAGGCACAAGATGACAGACTTCTTTGAATTTCATTATCAAACAAGTGACATATTTTAATGGAAAAAAGTCAAAATGGTGAAATCTTTGTTGTGGGCAGCTTGTTAATGACAGGGAGTATACCAGTGATGAAATCCTTGTGCTGTTACAGTGTTTATTAGTATAATTGTCTGTCTTTTATTTTTTTCCCTGTCTAATTAGCTACTTCAGTTTTTAGATTGTTTTGTTGCTTGCTTGTACAACATATTTCTTGTCACCAAGAAGAGTTTTTATTTATTACTTAATTTCTTGTATAAACCAAGGGATTTGTATCTTGTCTTAGTTAGGAGAATGGAACTACTTTTTGTAAATTGGCATTAATTCGTCTTGTTTTGCTGGTGCAGTCGTTTTGCCATATTACAAGGAGGATAAGGCAATGGCTGGGCATGCAGAAGAGTTGCTGAAAGATTCAGAAAGGAAAATTGTATTTCGACGTCATGTGGTTAAACAGATGCCTGTTGATTGTTGGAATGACATTTGGAAAGAACTGCATGAGCAGCTAATCAATGTAGAGTTTGTGAACGCGAACCCTCTACTTCCCCAGTTGTTGCCACCTATTGAAACTTCAGTTGTATGGGCCATGCGCCTTGTTCTTGTATTTGTCTTATACTTGATGTTTGATGCCCCTCTGGAAAAGATTTATCAAAAGAAGTTGCCAAAGCGGCCAGTATTGAGAAAACCCAGTCTTACTGATTCTAATCTTGGTCAACTTGGATTTCTGGGGAAGAGCAGGTATGTTGAGATTAGAATTCCATTTTGTTAGGTACAAAGAGTAAACTAGAAAATCTATTGTTTATCATTGCATATAGAAGAAGCAGTCACATAATTTAAGACAAGATTTATCGAGGAGTAAATCACAAAGGAAAAAACCTCCCTAACTAACTAGGAATGCAAAATGCTTAAATCTTTGCTATGCAACATTACAATGAAGCAATACAAAAGTCTGTTTAGATTTCAAAGAATGGCTGTCACAACTTCCACACATTCACTTGCATCTTAACCATCTCCTACATCCTATAACTATTTTTATCAATATTTAATAAGTAACTTTCTCAGTTGTGTGTGCTTAAGTGCCTAGAATTCCCTACACATGGTATCGTGAGTCACTCTAACTATACTCACATGACACTTACCTTAGAGTTACACGTGACATGTCTTTCTAAAGTGTTCACGTGATACCCATATATAAGATTTGTCAAGACAACTTCCTCATCTATAAATGAGTGACACCTCACTTGGAGAGTAAGAGAAATTTCCCTCGAAATGTTATTCTTATAAACGAGAATAATAAACATGTATCCAAGTCCTAGTTTTAGCTGAAGGACACATAAAGATCAACATCTCTAACACCCTCATTAGTCTTTATTTATAGATTAAGAAGATTCACATTACTCTTCCTCCTTAAGGTCAATTTCTTTTAGCCCTAAGTTATTACAATCCTGAGAGAATCTCTTTACATAGTGGCTTCGTGAATATCAGCCATTTGTTAATTTGTGGGACAATACAAGAGATGAATTTGCCTTGAATCAAGCAATTCTTTAATAAAATGATGATGGAGCTCAATGTGTTTGCTTCTAGCACGAGAAATAGGATTCTGTCCCAAGTGGATTGGAGTTTGGTTATCACAAAGAAGTGTTATAGGATAATTTTGATGAGGTCCAAAATCTTCAAGAAATCTTCTCGACCAAATTGCATCTTTTGCAACTTGAGTGCAACCTTTGTATTCAGCTTTAGTTAAAAATAATGAAACAGTATTAACCTTTTTACTATTCCAATAAATTGCAGCAGAACCAAGAGAAAATCAATAACCATTAGCAGATTTGTGATCATCTTGTGCCCAATCAGAGTCTCTGTAGCTACTTTAAACAAAGTTAGATGAACATTATTCAATTCCATAATCTAAAGTTCCTTTCACATATCTAAGAATTTTTTTTGCAGCTCTAAAATGAACTTGTTGGGGATTTTACATAAATCCAGATATCAATCCTTTACTAAATGCAATATCAGGTCTAGTATTTGTCAAATAATTTAAACCACAAGTTGTCTATAAATCTTAGAATCAATATAAGGAGAATTCATAACAATTTAATTCCAAGTTCATAATGAGTAGAATCAACTTTAGCGTCTTTCATATGAAATCTTGTTATCAAATCTTTAACACACTTTCATTCAGAAATGAAAATTTTGTTTGTTTTTGGCTAAACATGCATTCCCAAGAAATAATGCAATATATCTAAACCATCCATTTTAAATGTTTGACTTTATCTTAGACTTAGTAGCATCAATCAAATAGGGATGACTAAGTAATGATTAAATCATCAACATACAAAAGAATGATAACACTATGATTATTGCAATTCTTAACATAAAGTTTAGGGTCATTATTACTTCAAGTAAAACCATGGGAAATAAAGTAATCATTGATTTTGGAATACCTTTCTCTAAGAGATTGTTTCAAATCATAAATAGATTTCTTTAATCTACAAACACAATGCTCATTGTCTTTGTTCAAAACCATCAAGTTGATACATGTAAATTTCTTCATGCAAATATTCATTCAAAAAATGCACTTTTAACATCCATTTGATACACTTTCCATATCATTTTTGTAGCTAAAGCTAACACTAACTTAATTGTGGGCATTTTAGCAATAGGAGTACAAGTTTCATTATGATCAATACCCTCAATATGAGAAAAACCTTTTGCAACTAATCTGGTCTTATGCTTCATAATATCATTTTGAGCATTAAACTTAGTCTTAAACAACCATGTGCAAGAAACGAAAATTTTGTCTTTAGGTAATGTGATTAGATCCCAAGTTGGATTGTTCATCAAAGAATTATATTCTTAAAGCATGGCTTTATTCAAATGAGCATTCCTTTTTGCTTGAGAATATGATTTGGGTCATTGCTTTCATTACTTTGGACATCAATGACTGATTGCAACAACTACTTCTAGTTTGAATTGGAGCATACCAACCCAATTATTCATCACTTCCTTTAGTAATTTTTTTTAAGCCATTTGAAGTAGACTAGTCAATATGCAAATTTGAAAGTCTATCATTAAAATCTTCTCCACTTATATTTTCACTTTTAGAGTCATGATCAACATCATCAATCTCATTGATCTATGCATGTGGCCTTTTTACCAACATGGCTTTATGCTTGAGAGTACCCGAAAATCTATTTTTTGATCCTAATTGTACTGCAAGGGGTATAACTTTGTGCTCGAGCTTCCATTTTGATCCATTCAAGAAGTGTTGGAAAGATTAGAGAGAGAACAACAATTTTTGCAGGCAACTCTATCACAGACAGTTGTTGACACGTTTGTGGAAAAAACATTACAGAGGCTGTCAAAAATGCAAAACAAAATAATTACTAAAAATAGTATTTTTCTATTTTTAGATTTTTGTAGCCAAAATGCATCTTTAGCTGTGTTGATATATCATTAGAAAACAAAACTCAAAAAGACAAGTCATATATATGTAATTTGTCATTTAATATGCACTTTGTAACTCATGGAAGGTGACTCACCACGTTTCCATATGGGTGACTGTTGGTTACGAATCTGCCATGAGGAAAGGATTTGTTGTTATTGCGCCCAGATTCGCCCACCAGATTGAAAGGCCAAAAGGAAGGAATGCCTTCCGTGCCAATCTCCGGAGAAGGCCGGCTTCCTGTGGGGGTGTGTTAATATAAGAGTACAGGAAAGGGATAAAAATGCAAAAAGAGATAAGAGTGCAGGAAAGAGATAAAAGTGCAGAAAGGGATTCCAAATGTGATTGGAGTTGGGTGGGGGGAATAAGCAGCATGACGACGAATCAATCACCACTACTAACAACATTTATCTAGAAACACACATTGAAACTGCAGCTATCAGCGATCCCATGTATCCTCTATCTATGCATTCCAGGAATACCTGGCCATCAAATGCTGGAGTCCAGAGTTCAGTACAACAGCAAGCCATGACACAAGAAACATGAGGCAGAAATGACAAGGAGAGGCAGCATGCAAGATAAAAGACAATAAGCAGAGCCAAGTGCATGTTTATATTTGAGGCAAATGCACAGCTACAATTGTCCCCTAGCAGTATATTCCCCTTCCACCACCTACAATGAAAATGTGGTGGGTATTTATAGCCCAAAATTCCCCGATTACATTCATGGGCATGGAGTCCCAGACAAAACAGTAGCTGACACGAGCGGCTGAGGAGCTGCTGATGCTGACTTCTGTCGGGCCGAACTGTCCTCGCAGCATGGTGTCCTTGAAGGCGGTACAGCTACGTGGCAGCGCGTGGGGGCAAGTCTTTGGTTAGCAGGAACGCGGGTAGGTGCGACAGATGGCACTTCACATCGGCTTTAAATGTTGACAACTGGCGCCGGTAGTGTAGCCCATGCTTTGTCCTTGCGCGGTCAAGTCTTGGCTTGAATCCCGAAGGTGGACACTTGTCAGATGCTGAAGTGTGACATGTGTCTGCCTTGAAAGGCCGCTTATCCAACTTCGCCAGGAATTCGGGCGCCATCGGATTGCGCAGGAGGAAGACAACGCAGTTGGGAGGCCTTCTTGCCTTAGCAAATTCTTGAGTCGACTTTTCCCAACTGCGCACCGGTCAAAGGGCGCACTCCGACTTCGCTGCGGAGTCGGGTTGCGCACCGGTGCTTGGCTGTCTCCATCTGCTGTTCAGACTGCGCATGCGGAAAAGGGGCACAGTCCGACTTCGCTGCGAAGTCGGGTGTCGCCCCAGCACTTAGCCGTTTTTCTGCTTGACCATTTCCCTAGTGCGCCCAGGAAGAAGGGCGCACCCCGACTTCGCTGCGAAGTCGGGCGTCGCCCTTTGACACTTAGTCAAATTTTCAACATTTCCTGTCCTGCTGCGCACTTCGGGCTCCCTACTGCGCTCCACTTGAGGGGCGCACTCCGACTTCGCTACGAAGTCGGGTGTCGCCCCAACACTTAGAAACTTTTTCGAGGAACACCTGCTGAAGTTTACTGGGGGAAGAAAGGGGGAAAGAAGAAGAGGGAATCGAACTGCGAGGGAGAGGAAAAAAGGGAAGAATGAAGGAAGGGGAAAATGAGAAGGAAAGGAAAAGAGCAGCCTATATGCAGAAATCAAAAACATGGCACCCCTGTGCAAAATGTGGCAACATTCTTGGCGGCTCGCGGGGTGTTGAGCTCGCCTCGACGCAATGAACCATGCCTTTATCCTTTGGGTGCAGAGGAACTTCCTTCCCCTGCCTTCTGATGCTCTGGTCGCTTACCTTGGGGCAACTGTTTTTCTTCTGGTTCGCTTTCACCAGTTGCCTCCTCAGTCTCGCCTTCTGAATCTGAAGGCTCTTCACTTTCTGCCTCCCGCTTGCTCATGCGTTCGAGCGCAGCCTTAGCTTGATCCCAGACTGCGGATTGGAAGGGAGTGGGGTCGCTGATCTCTCTGAGTACTGCGTGGAATGCAGCGACCGCGTGCAGGTCAATGGTGTTATATCTTTTGCCCAACTCTTCAAGAGAAGAGTTGATTTTGCAGTACTTCGCCACCATTAGCGACCTGCACTTCTTGAACTGGCTCTGTCCAGCTATCGATTTCAGCTGTATCTGCCTCGAAGGACAACCAGTTCTTCTTTACCTGCTCAAGGGTGAGGAACTCGTCATTTTTGACATAGCTCGGACACCCGTGCTCGGACAGAATGTGAAAGGGTGCCAGGAGAATATGTCTTTCATGTTCCAAGGCGTCCAGCGCCTGCCTGGCCATTCTGATCTTTTCTTTCCGGGCGAAATAAGTGTGCAAGGTTACCCTTGCATTTGCCCACTCTGAGGCAAGATGGGACCTGGGGGCGATTTGGAAGCCTTTGCACTCTAATTCTTCAAGTTTCATAGCCAGGTCTAGCCATTGCCTCGCCTGGTGTTCGGCTTCCTCTACCACAGGCTTTCCCTGAGCAGATACCTCTTCTATCCTGAATACGAAATCCAGAACTGTCAAGGATTTGACAAGGTTGGGCTTGCAACCTTGTAGCAGTTTTGCGCACATCTCCTTCGCCTTGTTCTTTGAAAAGGCCGTCGCTTGTGATGCTTTCTTGGTGAGCTGCGACTGCGCTTGTTCCAGCGAATCCTGCAGTCGTGAAATCTGCTCTAGCGTTGCTTTTCTCTCTTGCTCGGCTGTCTGCTGGGAGGCGGCCAGCTGAGCCTTAAGATCTTCAACTTCTTGTTGCGCTGACCCCAACTGCGCGGTAGCCCTAGCCAAGTCTTCTTCAAGCTGCCTTGTGGCATTCTGCAGCTGGAAAAGCGCTTCTTGGGTCTCGAGATGCTTGACGAGGAGGTTATCTGTTTTACGACGAATACCGTGGATCTCGTATTCTTCATTGATATCATCGAAGTTTTTCTCCTTCGTCTGAAGCTCATAGTCTGCCTCGGTCATATTGCGGAGAGGCTTCTTTACCTTAGGAATCAGCTTTTCTGTCGTAAGCACTCTCCGATTTAGGTCAAACTTTGTGCGCTTGACCGGGGCGGCTATCTCTTCGGCCCTTCTGCGCTTAACTCCTTGAAGAAAAGAGGTGGATCCCCCCATGGCTCTTACTGCCAGAGGCTGGTCCTCGGAGATGCTCATGAAATCGAGGTCCTCCAGCTCCTGGGCTTGCTGCGGCATTTTCCCTGCGAATAGTGAAGTAGGAGGGATACCAGAGGGGGTAGCAGCTTTCAAGGGCGATTGGGTCCTAGGAGTGACAGGCGTTTGGGTAGATGGCGCTGATAGGGTTTCGAGCGGCTGGGGCAAAGGATGCGGAGATGAGGGAGCAGCTTCAGCACTAACTGCGGGTGAAGGCTCTAGGGTTTGACTCAAGGATTGAAAAGCGTTGGGATCTTGAGCAAACTGGTCAAACGAGTGAAGGCTGCTAGATGGCGGGGTAGCTTGGGGAGTGGGAGACGCGGCTAAAGCTTGTCTTGACGAAGTGGAAGATGGGGGTTTTGCAAGGCCGACGCGGACTTGGGCAACAGAGGACGTACCTGCGGGCTCCTCCTGAGCTGACGCTGAAAGGATGGACGCAGCCTGGATGTCTGCTTCTGGTTCGAGGCTGTCTAAAGAGACAACCTCCGGTGCTGCTGCTTGCGGCTGCTCTGCAACTGGTGGCTGTAGTGGCTCCTTGGGCCGCTTGGTCTTCTCAACCTTTTTCTTTTTCTTCTTTGCTGTGGCTGGTCCAGAGGGAAGCGACAATAAAGGGGCTGCAGGCGCTGATGTCCCCACGGTAAACTTGTACTTGGGTCGCGCTGGGAGAATACCTGCCACATTTGGTCCACTAGTTGGCGGCGCGTGCGTCTTTTCTGCTGATGGAGGGGCTAGCTCAGGGGTTGACCGCTCTGATCCTTGCACTGATTCGGGCACTGCCGCAGGAGCTACAGGCTGCATCGGGCCCACTTGACTGTTGGATGGAGTCGCGCTGGAAGTCGCTGGGGTTGACAATGACTGAGGGGTAGCCCTTCTTTTATACCTTATATTTGCGCCTTGAGGAACGCAATTGCGAAATTCAAAGGGCTGCCACGTGTCGACGTGTTGATCATAAAGTGCCGAAAATTCATCATCAATGGCAAGATTCCTTCGGATTGATTTGTCGTGTTGCGTGCGACACCTCATTTTTTAGCATTCGAGGATTTTGTCCTTACGCCAGTTCAGCGGTGCCACCTTAGCGAGGAACTTCTTGAATCCAGCCGACTCCATTCGATGGTCCGGGTTCCTATCAGAATCGTAAGTGACCTCCTCGCAGTAAAATTCATGCCATGGTGGCCACGACTGCATTAAATGAATGCGCCAGTGGAGGTCTGCACCTGTCAAATTCCTTCTCTCCTTCATGATTTCAGGTCTCGGACAGATGTGCGTGAACTTTCCTCGGACCCCGATTGGGTTGTATTTCCAGCGTTGGGGCAGCATAATCAGGCCCATTTCCAGCAGCTCTTGCTCAAGATAAACGTGCTGCCCGATTTCGAAGACTTGGATATTGGCGCAGGTCATAGGATATTTGAATATGTGACCCCTCTTCTTTCCTTGGCCAAATTCCTCTTCGACGTAATCCATTTGCCGCGCCACCTCCATCCCGAACTGATGATCTGTGCAGAAGTAGGGCAGCAAACAAGGCTTTCCCTTGAATCCGTAGATTCGGACAACGATGCCCTGAGTCAGCCGAAAGGTATCCCCGAACTCATTGTTCGACAGACACTTCGTCATTGCCGTTGGTGGGCGAGTTGCGCCACGATTGAACAATCCCATTGCCTGGCCCCAAAATTGGACATTGAACTCGTAAAATGAGCCCTTCCGGTACAGAACTTCAGTCCACTCGTACACGGGGAGCAGCTCTCCTTGTTCGCTCAGCTTCTTCAGGTTGGGGACGTTCATCCGGTGATGCATGTGATACAGGCATAGCCATGTGAGAAATGAGCAAAACCGGAAGTCCGTCGACTGCTTCTGTTGCAATCTCACCAGGCTCGCATGAATTGCGTAGGCCAACCAGTCCACCCAGTCGTAGAATATTGGGCGCTTCCCGCTTTTCTGCGCCGTGGAGTTGTAAAATTCCCCGTGCAAGATGCACTCGGCCATTGCCAGCTGGAAAGGCCGCACCACTCTGTCTGAGTCGCAGCCGAGGACCCACGCCAGGATGATATAAATATATCTGTTTTCGAATCGATCTAGTGGTATGGGGCCAGTCGGCCACTGTCCAGCGTTTAGCGGAGTCTTCAGCTCAGAGTTCAGAAACTCTCTCATCCGCTTCGTCTGCGAAAATCGGCCGGTCTGCTCTTCGATGCTTACCCTCCTGACAATTGCGTCTGGGTTGTACTGAAGCCCTGGGGCGAATGCTGGCTGGATGCTTTCTCGAAAGAGAGTGAACAACATCCTTCCTTTGTTATCGCAGACTTGCCGCGCAGCTAGTTTGTAATATTCAGCAATCACTTCAACCAGATCCGGGCAACAGTGTGTCGGAGGGCACAGGAACCAGTAAAGGTTGGATTTGAACGCCGCTCCGAGGTGGTGGGAAGGCGAAACTTTATCCATCCACTTTGCGATAGTCAGACGCAGCTTCGTGAGACTGATGGAAAACGAACCATCCTTGTACCCGGACAGACGATTGATTGGTGGCGGCGGAGTCTGACCAGCTACGCGCCTCTTCGTTCTGGATTTTCCTTTCTTGCCTTTCTGAGGCGCTGCGCTCTCATGGTCGCTAGACTCTGGAGACTCATCTTCACGCGGCTCTTCACTTGATTGCGCCTGTACGGGCGCTTTTCCCTTGTCCATCCTTGTTGGAACAATCAGAGACAGGAACGAATACTTTTGAGCTTGTCAGGTTTATTCTTCGCAGTCCGGGAGTCAGGTCGAACACTATGAATTTTCTGGCCGTGCCAGGGTCCTTTTTGTAGACAGCGACTGCAATCATTAATGGCGCGAGGGAGGGAGTTAGGGCAGTTAACTCTGGGTTGGTGGAGACGTTATGATTTTGGCGGCTGCGCATGGGCCTTTTTTAGAAAAGCGTGTTTTATTGGCCCAAAGCGCACCTTACCCTTTAAATGCATATTTTTTGGTAATTGCGCAATCATTTAAAGCCTTCTTGATTGTTGTGCCGCTGCTGACGTCACCGCCACCATTTGGGCACACTTTTCAAAGAACTTTATAACCCAATTTAGCCACGCGCCGAACTTCGCCCTGGGCCCACACTTATGATTTTTCTTTCTCCGTGGTGAGCTGTTCGGACTTCGCCCGAAATTCGGGGCGCAGTCGGACTTCGCCCAGAAAAAGGGCGCACTTCGAACTTCGCCCGAAAAACGGGCGCACTTGGATACCGGACTTGGACGCCTTCAACTTTCACCGAATCGCCCAGGATGCGCCTGAGAATGGGAGCGCACTCGGACTTCGCCCGAAAAATGGGCGCAGTCCGACTTCGCCCGGCAACTAGGGCGCAGTCGATACTTGGCATTTCCTTGTAGTCTGCTGCCCGATTGCACCCTTTGGTGAGGGCGCAGCCCGACTTCGCTGCGAAGTCGGGTTGGGCAGCCAGACTTAGACATTTCAGCTTCTCTTTTCAACTACCTTCTTCCTTGTTTCGCCCCATTTGACGAGCGCTGCCCGACTTCGCTGCGAAGTCGGGCATTCGCCTCAGGTCCACTTGGGCTACTAGGAAAACTAAAAACTGAAAAACTGAAATATTTACATGTTGAAAAGTTAAAAATACAAAGAGGGAAATTTGTACAAAGAAGGGCCCCTCCGGGCGCCTTCAGTGGTGGTACAATTTCAGGTGGAACCCGTTGACGGGAATGGGGAGAGGATGTCCCTCCATGTCCCGGAGCACATATGCGTTGAACTGGTTCACCCGGGCGATCTGATAAGGGCCCTCCCAGAGGGCAGCAAACTTTCCATGGTTGCCGGGTTTTGCCTTCAACGAGTCCCATTTCAACACCAGGTCCCCGATTTTGAAAACTCGGGCTGTGGTGCCTTTCGCGAACCAGCCTTGGGTTGCTTCAGCGTGTTTGGTGAAGGCTTGGTATGCTTTCTCTCTGTCTTCCTCCAACTGCAGCAACTGGCAAAGTCTGTCTTCTACTGGATCCCCGCTGCTTCTTTCCTCATCGAGCATCCAGAGAGTGGGTATTTCAAGGTGCGTTGGCAAGACAACTTCTTTGCCATATACGAGCGCATAAGGGGACGTTTTTATGGACTTCTTGAAGGAAATTTTGTCCGCCCATAGCGCCCGATTCAGGAGTAGGTGCCAAATCCTCCTGTTATTCTCCATTGTCCTTCGGATGATCTTCAGTAGATTTTTGTTGGTGGACTCGGCGAGACCGTTCCCCTGCGGGTAGTAGTTGGAAGACATCTTGTGATAGATGCCAAATTTGCTGGTGTACTCTGTGAGTACAGCGCCTGCGAACCTCGGACCATTGTCCGTCACTATCGACTCGGGGACCCCGAAACGGGTAATCAGGCTCTCAAGGAATCTGATGACCGTCTCTTGGTCGACGTTCTTTATGGGGATTGCCTCTGCCCACCGTGTGAATTAATCGGTGGCGGTTAAGATAAACTTGTGGCCCGCTGCAGAGTTCGGCGAAATCACCCCGATGAAATCGAGGCCCCATTGCTGAAACGGAGTCTCGGCTTGGATCGGTTGAAGGGGCAGGGGTGCTTTTCTGTTTTTGCCAGCAAATCTCTAGCATTGATCACATTTGCTACAGACTGCATGGGCGTCTGTAAACAGAGTGGGCCAGTAATACCCAGCTCTGATTATTTTTAAGGCCGTAGGCCTTGCGGAATGGTGACCTCCAGGCATCCCGGAGTGAAATTCTCCAAGGACCCTAGACTGGTATGATTTTCTGATGCACCGCAACAGGATGCCGTCGATGTTTTTAAAGTAAAGCCCCTCGGGACGAAGAGTGTACTTCAGTGCACCTAGCCGAAACCTCCTTCTTTGTGAGGCGTTCATGTGGTCTGGACATCTCCCGGTGCAGAAGTATCTCACTAGTTCATCTGTCCAGTCGCACTCCTCGGGTAAAGAGTTGGCTAGGTTGATGCGTGTTGCTGGATCCTCCCACTCGCGAGCGGATATATCGGCTGCCGCGCTTCGAGCTAGCTCCTGGCACAAGGCTCGGCCTCTGATTAGCTTGGTTGGCCGCACTTCGATGTCAAACTCCTGGATTTTGGCAATCCATCCTGCTCTCTTGTGACCCGACTCTCCTTGTATGATGAAGCTTCGAACGTCCGGGTGGATCACAAAGACAGTGATCTTGCTCTGGGAGACAAAGTGCCTGAATTTTCGGAGAGATTTCATGACAGCATGTACCTGTCGCTCTATAAAGTTGTACTTTTCTTCATGCGGCTGGATGGTTTGACTCAGGAACGCAATGGGGCGCTCCTCGCCATCTTCTCCCTTTTGGGTCAGGATTGCGGCGTAACTCTCTGGTTCTCCCACCGCGTACAGGATGAAATCCTTGGAGTAGTCCGGGTTGATCAACACCGGTGCTTGTGCAATGCGAGCTTTGATTTCTTCGAAGGCTTGCTCCCTTTCTTCAGTCCACAGAAATTCTGTATTCTTCTTCAACAATTCGGACATAGGCTTGATTACTTGTGCGAAGTCCGGTATGAACTTCCGCATGAAGTTGATTTGGCCGAAGGACTGCAGCCCTTTCTTATCGATTGGGGCGGGCAAGCGGAGCAGGGCCTCTGCTCTATCAGGATCTATAGCCAGGCATTCCTCAGAGATGACATGCCCCAGCAGCTTTCCTTCTTTCACCGCGAAGACAGATTTCTTCGGGTTTATGGAGATGCCGAATTCACGACACCTTTCGAATATTTGCCGCAGGTGGGGAACATGCTCTTCTCGCTTGTGAGAGAAACGAGTCATGTCATCCAGGTAGATGACAATCACTTTGTTGAGCAGCTCTCGGAAGGCCAGGTCCATGGCTCTTTGGAATGTGGCGCCAACATTGGATAAGCCGAATGGCATGCGCTGATAGGCGAACGTTCCCCACTTGGTGGGGAACGCCGTCTTGTGCTGGTCCTCATCCTTGACCCATATCTGGTTGTAGCCGGAAAAACCGTCTAAGAGGGAAAACCTCTGGGCTCCAGCAACTATATGGAGGATTTGATCGATCTCGGGAAGCGGGTAATGGTCCTTGAGGGAGGCCTGATTTAGATTTCTGAAATCTACACAGAGACGAATGTCTCCATTCTTCTTCCTCACAGGAACCAAGTTCGCAACCCAGGACGAATGCTTGATGGGGTAGATGATTTTGGCCTCCAGCATCTTCAAGAGCTCGACTTTCATCATGGCCTTGATTTTTGGATTGACGGCCCTCTGCTTTTGCCGGAATGGCTTGGCGCCATCTTCTAGCTCAATGGTATGCTGGATTATTCCTCTGTCATAACCCTTCAAGTCTTGGTAGCTCCAGGCGACGATGTCAGGGAACTCTTGACATAATGATCTGATCTGCTCGAGTTCTTCTGTGGTGCAGTCTGTTCCAACCTTGATTGATTTACTAGGTTCCAGCTCCAGGTCGGCATACTGCTTCAGGTCTACTTTGATCCTATGAGATATGGCTCTGTCATTCTGATCAAATAGACTCTCAAGAGTAATCAGTCCTTTTGGGACATGATTGTTTTTCAACTGTATCAACCCCTCATATTGCTCGTCATCAGGGTCTCTACCTTCGATTGAACAGGCTTCATTTACCAAAAATGTGACGATCTCTTCGTCACAGCTAAACACTTGCCAGTGGGTGTCCTTATCAGGCACAGAAGTCCTGTAAATGGTACGAACCGGCTTCGGCTTCTGGATAGTGTCATCAACCGGAACATACCTGGCTCCAACAGACGTCAGAATGTCAGCATGCTTGTTTTTCTCTTGTGAAATAGCCTTGACATTCAATGAGTCAAAAGACTCCATCAGATCCCAGACCCGATTTCGGTATGCCTTGAGATAGTGCTTTTTGGAGGCGCACTTATTTGTGATCTGGTGGCATACCAACTCTGAATCTCCATAGATCTGCAGATGTTTGATTCCCAACCTCTTCGCCTTTCGCAAACCCAAGCACAGGGCTTCGTATTCCGTCGCGTTGTTGGTACAACTCCAAGCCAGCCTGTAGGTGTAATCCTTCTGGATCCCGGTTGGGGAAACCAAGAGGACTCCAGCACCGACGCCATTTTTGCATCGCGCGCTATCAAAGAAAAGCCTCCACAGCTTCTTCGGTGCTGGTCCCACTTCTCTCCGGGCTGACTTGTCAAGCCTCTCAGGCTGAACGATGGTGTAGCAGCCTTGCTCTGTTTCAATCACGACGTTGAAGTCCCGCAAGGAGAATTCATCTTCTACTTGCAGTTGCTCGAGAGCTCGCTCCGTCATGTCCACTGTCACCAATTCTTCCTCCGTCAGCTGAACCATGCAATCTTCGGGCTCTTCTCTGGGTATCTTCTCTACTAGGTAGGTGGAAGGTTTTTCATTGAATATTTTCAGTCTCCTTCCCTTGAAGGGCACTTCCATATGCGAGTAGTCCAAAGAGAGATATCCTCCCAACTTTGCGGTGAACTTTCTGGAGAGACACATGCCGAAGTAGGGTTCTAAGTCGACGACCACAACCTCCTGGATGACCACAATGTCGAGAGCTTTGTGCAGCCGAATGGGGATGTCTTTTATGACACCGACTGTCTTGACAGGGGTGCCGTCCAGTTGCAGCACGCCTTGGCTACTCCTTGTATACTCCATCCCGATTTCATCGCAAACGGCTCTCGGCATTACGGTCGTGGAAGCACCAGAGTCCACCATGCAGTTGTGTACTATGTACCCTTGCATCCGTAGCGACAAATAGAAGGGAGGTGGTCTGTTCTTCCCAGTGGCTGAGACTGTCAGGGGTTGCACCAGGACAGCGGGCTGTATCTGCTTGCCGTTCTTCATGATTTTCAGGGATTCTTGTAGCAGATCAACCTGGCCTGGGAGCTGAAGAGCATCATACATGCTGATTCTTGCGGGGGTTCTCTTCAACTCGTCTACTATGCTGTAGCCCGAAGTGCTTGCTCCTTCCGCTTCTTTCGTCGGCTCGTACTTCGTCCGTACTGCTGAGTGGCCTCAACTCTCTGTCTCTTGGTTAGAGACGGATATCTCAGCTTCTCCTGAGCTTGTTCTTTTGTTTCAGCTGGAGGCTGAGTAGCGGGAGCTTTAGCCAGAGGAGTCTTTTCTTTGGCTGTGTAGGGCCACAGCCTCTTGTAGGGCGGTAGACCCTTTGGTTGTGCCTTATCTCTTCTGGTGTATACTTTTAAGGGTTTGGCTGCAGCTTCGGCAGACTTCTTGTTTTCCTTGGTAGGAGGCGGCATCGGGACTTCATCTAAAACGGCGAAATTGCTTTCGTCGCCCAGGATCATGTAGAGCTCTTCGTCCTCAATGGCGCTGCCGGCCAAAGTCTAGAGGTAGTGCAGATGTAGTGTACAGTCATCCTCGGCATGCGGGTCGTTGCAGGTAGTGCACCAATTGACCTGGTCGGAATTACCAGGTTCATTTTCTATGGCAGCATTCGTCGGAGGGGGCCGCCGTTGCAAATGTTGCTCAGGGGGGCGATCTTTCGTCAACGCCGGGGGTGGATATGGCCTCCTTGGAGCTAGGTTCATCTGGGCCTGCTTCTTTTTCATAACAGTCATGTCGTTAGACATGGTATGATAGCCAGAAGCCAGAGCCTGTACCTCATGTAGGATTTGATTCTGAATATCATGGTCAGGAGGCGGCGGCAGCTGAGCTGGGGGAGGCAGTGCAGCCAATGGAGGAGGAGTTGAATATTGCGCATGCTGCGGGGAAGCAGGAAGTGCTGGAAAACGCGGAGGACGAGGAGGTGGATAATGAATTTGTGGCGGGCCGTAAGGGTTCACGACCGGCGCCGGATTCCATTGCTACTGGGGTTGCTGTCCTGAAGTGGACGGCTCCGAACCAGAAGCTGATGGATATTGTGATCGGGGAAAGTCAGGGTAAATGGGTGGTTGCACTCTGTGCGGAAGCCTGCCGATGGAGATGATGTCCATTTCAACTTGCTGGGCAGCCTCGTACAGAGCAGGGAATGTGTTGATTCTGGCCACCTTCAGCAGCAGGCAAATGTCTGAGTTGAAGGATCTCAGGTAGTAATAGGCGGCCTGTCCTGCTGATGGTCTGAGTTTGCGAGGCACTCGTTTCCAAGACCTCGCAAACCGGATGTTGAAGTCTGACACCTCCTCTTGGGGGTGTCTCTGAATACTTTGGAACTGATGCAACAAAGAAGAAGGGTCAGCAGACTCGTTGCATCCTTTTATGAGCCTGCCGGCTAACTGTCGCCACCCTGTGATGGATCCCTCTGGTAGTGATCTCCACCAGTAGAGAAGCTTTCCCCTAAGGGAAAGGGCCAGCAGACGGGTCTTCACACTTTCGTCAGTGATGGAGTGGAGCGCAGCCAGGGCAAGAATGTCCTGGATGTGTTCATACGCCGTCGTACGTAGGGATAGACTTTAAGGCAGCAGGGGGCCGGCTTCCTGTGGGGGAGTGTTAAGATAAGAGTACAGGAAAGGGATAAAAATGCAAAAAGAGATAAGAGTGCAGGAAAGAGATAAAAGTGCAGAAAGGGATTCCAAATGTGATTGGAGTTGGGTGGGGGGAATAAGCAGCATGGCGACGAATCAATCACCACTACTAACAACATTCATCTACAAACACACATTGAAATTGCAGCTATCAGCGATCCCATGTATCCTCTATCTATGCATTCCAGGAATACCTGGCCATCAAATGCTGGAGTCCAGAGTTCAGTACAACAGCAAGCCATGACACAAGAAACATGAGGCAGAAATGACAAGGAGAGGTAGCATGCAAGATAAAAGACAGTAAGCAGAGCCAAGTGCATGTTTATATTTGAGGCAAATGCACAGCTACAATAGTCCCCTAGCAGTATATTCCCCTTCCACCACCTACAATGAAAATGTGGTGGGTATTTATAGCCCAAAATTCCCCGATTACATTCATGGGCACGGAGTCCCAGACAAAACAGTAGCTGACACGAGCGGCTGAGGAGTTGCTGATGCTGACTTTTGTCGGTCCGGACTGTCCTCGCAGCATGGTGTCCCTGAAGGCAGTACAGCTACGTGGCAGCGCGTGGGGGCAAGTCTTTGGTCAGTAGGAACGCGGGTAGGTGCGGAAGATGGCACTTCACATTGGCTTTAAATGTTGACAACTGGCGCCGGTAGTGTAGCCCATGCTTTGTCCTTGCGCGGTCAAGTCTTGGCTCGAATCCCGAAGGTGGATACTTGTCAGATGCTAAAGTGTGACACGTATCTGCCTTGAAAGGCAGCTTATCCAACTTCGCCAGGAATTCGGGCGCCATCGGGTTGCGCAGGAGGAAGACAGCGCAGTTGGGAGGCCTTCTTGCCTTAGGAAATTCCTGAGTCGACTTTTCCCAACTGCGCACCGGTCAAAGGGCGCACTCCGACTTCGCTGTGGAGTCGGGTTGCGCACCGGTGCTTGGCTGTCTCCATCTGCTGTTCAGACTGCGCACTGGAAAAGGGGCGCACTCCGACTTCGCTACGAAGTCGGGTGTCGCCCCAACACTTAGCCGTTTTTCTGCTTGACCATTTCCCTAGTGCGCCCAGGAAGAAGGGCGCACCCCGACTTCGCTGCGAAGTCGGGCGTCGCCCTTTGACACTTAGTCAAATTTTCATCATTTCTTGTTCTGCTGCGCACTTCGGCTGCGAAGTCGGGGTGCGCCCTTTGACACTTAGTCAAATTTTCATCATTTCCTGTCCTGCTGCGCACTTCGGGCTCCCTACTGCGCTCCACTTGAGGGGCGCACTCCAACTTTGCTGCGAAGTTGGGTGTCGCCCCAACACTTAGAAACTTTTTTGAGGAACACTTGCTGAAGTTTACTGGGGGAAGAAAGGGGGAAAGAAGAAGAGGGAATCGAACTGCGAGGGAGAGGAAAAAAGGGAAGAATGAAGGAAGGGGAAAATGAGGAGAAGGAAAGGAAAAGAGCAGCCTATATGCAGAAATCAAAACATGGCACCCCTGTGCAAAATGTGGGAACAGTGACCTTTCGATTCACGAAAGGTGAATTGCCACATTTCCTTTTGGGTGACCTTCCATATTCAAATTGGTGGATTTCCAATACACCAATTCTTGTATAAAGAGACTTGCACCCCTTACCTGTAAACAATGTGAGTAATGGATGCAATGTTATAGCCACACATCTCTTCTCAAATATTGCTTGCATTGTACTACATTTTTTTTTGAGCAATAAAATCATTTTGCTATTTTGCTTGTATAGTCTTGTGTTCTGGTTTGTTATATTCTGTTGTTTTTGAATTGCACTCTTTCATGATCTTCCTTAACTCAAAATTCTAACTTTCAAATCAGAGCGGTTTGTCCTTGAAGTGTATGTCCATAAACACAAGATCAGGATATCGTAAGTTTGGGTATCAGACTTGAGATCCCTCTACTTACCTCCCTTGTCGTTTCAAACGATCTTAGCTGAGAACCAGAGTGGACAACATCGAGATAGTTGATCCTTTCAAGGAGATGTTGAACGAAGCCTTCGTGAGATATAGGAATGAGATGATGGATTAGTTTGCTCAAAGTTTTCAATGGCTTCATGTTGCAAATTTTGTAACTTCCTCCACACAACCTCGCACTGCCCTAGCCCCATTTAGTGCTCCCAGACCTTTGAAGGTGCAGGTGAATTTTGATATTCCTACTTGTGAAGGAAAAATTAATGTTGATGCCCCATAAAATTGGTTGGATCAATTATCTTCATACTTCTCTGTAAATAAATTCATCGATGGTGAGAAAATCACTTTTGCACTCTTGAAAGCTTCATTATCTATTCGAAATTGGTGGGAAGGATATTATAACAGGGTCATAGAAGAGAATGAAGATGAAAAAGTGTTCACATGGGATAATTTCATGGAGGCTGTCAAGGAAGAATATTATCCTGTGGGAGCCTATGAAGGCCAATACATGCGATGACAACAATTGCGTAAGGTAAGGACCAATCTGTTCAAGATGATACTGATGCTTTCCACTCAATGGCAACGAAGCTAGGTATTCAAGATATAGAATCCTCAAGTACTACAGTTGGTTGTGATGGTACATTTGAGAGGACATGAACCTCGTTAAATTCAAGACATTGGGAGAGGCATATAAACTACTTGTCATATTGGAGCAAAAGCATAAAAACAAAAATAGAAGAGGAGGAGAAGCAAATAACAACAACTAAAACACTAAATACCAGCCAAAGAAAGGCAAGAGTGACTCTCCAAAGAATTCGGATAAAGGGAGTTAACCCCACAATTAGAACTGGTAGCAAAAAAGACTCCCAAGAAAAGAATCCCTTGAAAGCGAAGAGTGGGAAATGGTGCGATCATCACAAGTGCAACCGACATTCGAGGGAGGAGTGTTGAGCAAATTAGTCATTGTTAGTTGAGTTGCAACCCTCTACATCCACTGCACCATTGCCTCCACATACACAGGCTAAGGATAGAGGGAAGTGAATTGTGGAAGTTGAACCAAATATGACCATTGCCACCACACATGTTGCTCCAGAGGAGTCACAAAAGGAGGAACGTTTGTTTCACTCACAAATGTGGGTCAAGGGTAAGCCATTACATTTCATTGTTGATAGTGGGAGTCAAAAGAATCTGATTTTTGCTCAGATGGTAAAGGATTTGAATTTGACTGTCACATTGTACCCACAACCATATAACATTGGATGGTTACAACAAGGGAGAGGCATTTGTGTCACTCAACAATGTCTCCTCTCTTTTGCCATCAAGCCCTTGAAAGATCAAGTTTTGTGCGATGTTGTACCCTTGGATGTTTGTAATGTGATTTTGGGCCAACCATTTATGTGGAAGAGGCATGGTATATATATGAGTCTAGGCCTCAAAGTGTCATCATCATTGTCAAAGGTCAGTGTTGTAGGATACCAAAGGGATCTCCTCCTTCCTCCGTTTCCTTAATCAGTGCTAAACAATGCATAAAGATGATAGCCAAAACAAGAAAATTCGTTTTGTTGATGATCAAGCTACAATGTAGAAGGAGGATTGTCGCTACATCAATTGTAGGCCCTGCACAACAGAAGTAGATGGACCATATTGTAGCGGAATATGATGACTTGTTTAAGTCACCAACTAGGTACCACTTCATTGTGAGGTAAAGCATTCCATTGATTTAGTTCCTAGTTCTCCTTTGCCTAATTCACTTGTTTATCGTAGATTAGTCCTTGAAAATGATGAAATAAGGAGGCAAATTCAATAATTGATTTAAAGGGGGCACATCAGACCAAGTGCTTCACCATGTGGCAGTCCAATTGTCTTGGCTCCAAAGAAAGATGGAACATGGAGACTCGGTATTGACTATAAAGCTTTGAATACAATCACTATGAAGAACTGCTATCCACTTAGATAGACGACATGTTGGACTAGCTTCGTGGTGCAAAGTTCTTCACCAAAATTGATCTCAAATTTGGCTATCATTAAATACCCATAGAGCCCACTGATGTATGGAAGGTTGCATTCAAATCCAAGGAGAGTTTATTTGAGTGGCTGGTTATGCCTTTTGGCTTGATCAATGCACCTGCCACATTCATGAGAACGATGGATGACATCTTGCATGCAACTCATTTGTGGTTGTATGCTTAGATGACATTCTTATCGATAGTAAGACATGGGAGGAACATCAACAACATGTTCGACAGGTCTTCAGATTCTTCGAAGACACAAGCTATTTGCTTATTTGGGAAAGTGCTCATGTGGCATGATGAAGATTCAATACCTTGGGTATATTGTTGACAAAGAGGGAGTCCATGTTGATCCTAAGAAGATTTAGGTAATTAGAGATTGGCCTACCCCAAAGACTTTGATAGAGCTTCACAACTTTTTGGGTCTTGCCAATTTCTATCAAAGATTTATGTTGGGGTTTTCATACATTGCTTGGCCACTACACCAAGTGACCAAAGGAGGTGTCCAATCCAAGTTCCATTGGGGAGATACACAACAGAGGTCATTTGAAACATTGAAGGACCAACTGTGGTCAGCTCCTACATTTTCCCTACTTGATCTGCATCAACCTTTGATTTAATGATTGATGCATCATTGGGAGCTATTCTCACACAACATGGGCATCCATTTGCTTATCATAGAGAAACATTCAATGAAGCCATTTGAAAATGCCCCACATACAACAAAGAGCTCTATGCCATTTGTCCAAGCATGTAAATAGTGGACGCACTACAACTTGGGCAAGGAAATTATCATCCACACAAACCATAGATCTTTGGAGTTCATTCAGATGTAGAGTAAGCTAAGGAGTGAAAGCTATCAAAAGTGGGCCACATATCTACAACAATTTCATTTGATCATCAAGCATAGGAAAGGGAGTGTCAATTTAGCAGTAGATTGTTTGTGTCGACCTCCAATCATAGCACTCACCACCATTCTTGATTCTTGTGGGCATGATACTTCCAATTGGTTCACCTTGTATGAAGTAGATTCTGATTTTGCAAATGCATATAGAGCTCTTCGTGTGGGTAAGCATGTTTTTTATTTTTATTTGCAAGATAACCTCCTTTGCCACATGGGACATATTTGTGTACCAACTAGTGAGCACTCAAAGATGATTTGGGAAGCACACTTAAGCAAAGTAGTAGGTTACTGTTGGTTACGAATCTGCCATGAGGAAAGGCTTTGGTATAATGTGCCCAGATTCGCCCACCAGATTGAAAGGCCGGAAGGAAGGAATGCCTTCCGTGCCAATCTCCGGAGAAGGCCGGCTTCCTGTGGGTTTTTAGTGTTTTAAGCTAAGAGTGCAGGGAAAGAGATACACATGCGGAAAGAGAATCCAAATGTGATTTGAGTTGGGCGGGGGGAATAAGCAGCACGACAACGATCAATCACCACTACTAACAACAATTAAACACAAAACACTCCATAGAAACTACAGCTATCATTCATCCTATGTATCCTCTATCTATGCATTCCAGGAATACTTAATCACCAAATACTAGAGTCCAGAGTTCAGTACAACAGTAAGCAATGAAATAAGAAACATGAGGCAGAAATGACAAGGAGAGGCAGCATACAAAATGAAGACGATGAAGCGAGCCAAGTATGTATCTTGTATTTAGAAGCAAACGCACAGCTACAATGGTTCCCTAGCAGTATATTCCCCTTCTGCCCCCTTACAATGAAATGATCCGGCTATTTATAGCCCAAGTTCCCCCCGATTACATCTTCGGGCACAAAGTCCTAGACCAGACAATAGCTGACACAAGCGGCTGAATAGCTGCTGATGCTGATTCTTGTCGGCAAGGACTGTTCTTGCAACAAGGTCTCCCTGAAAGCTGTACAGCTACGTGGCAGTGCGTTCGGTCAAACCTTTGGTCAACAGGAATGCGAGTAGCAGTGGTAGATGAAACTTCTCATCAGCTTAAATAGGGGCAGCTGGCGTAGGTAGTGCAACCCATGCTTGTCCTTTATCCCATCACATTTCGTCTCGGATCCCGAGGCTGGACACTTGTCGAATTCTGATGAGTGACACATGTCTGCTTTGAAAGGCAGTTTATCCAACTTCGCCCGGAATCAGAGTGTTGTCGGGTGGCGTAGGTGGGAAACAACACAGTTGGGGAGGGCCTCCATGCCTTAGTCAAATTCTGGCTTGCTTGATAAATCTTGCCCATCTGTGCACTGGTTAAAGGGCACACCCCAACTTCGCTGCGAAGTTGGGTTGCGCACCGGTACTTGGATGATTTTCCCGCTGTTCGGATTGCGCACCAAAGGTGGGCGCACCCCGACTTCGCTGCGAAGTTGGGTTGCGCCCCAGCACTTAGCTGATTTTCTACATACTGCTTTCCCAAGTGCGCCCAGGAAGAAGGGCGCACCCCGACTTCGCTGCGAAGTCGGGTTGCGCCCCCACACTTAGTCAAATTTTGCTCTGTTTCAGCCTGCCTTCGCACTTTGCATCCCCTACTGCGCTCAGACTTGAGGGCGCACCCCGACTTCGCTGCGAAGTCGGGTTGCGCCCTGACACTTAGAATTTTTCAGGGGACACTTGCTCAGTTTTGGGAACTTGACTGGGGGAAGTACAAGGGGAAAAAGGGAGGAATGAAACTGCAGGAAAGGGGAAAAGGAAAGATGGAGAAAGGGAGGAAAGAGGAGGAGGGAAGGAAGAGCAGCACACTTACAAATTTTGAAAACATGGCACCCTGTGCAAAATGTGGCAACAGTTACTTTGGGGTGGAAAAAACTTTGGCAGTACTTCAAAAGTACTTCTATTGGCCCAAGACGAGGAACAATGCCAACACGTTGTTGCCAAACCAACCAAGAAGAAGTAGGGACTGTATACACCATTGCCAGTGCCATCCAAGCCTTGGGAATCTTTCTCCATGGGTTTCCTCTTAGGTTTACCTACATCTAAGCATGGTAATGATTGTGCTTTTGTAGTAGTTGATTGTTTTTCAAAAAATGGCTATCATGATTCCTTGTAAGAAATCCATTTCAATTGAGGATACTACTAAGCTTTATTTTAGTCATGTGTGGCTCAACTTTGGCTTGCCAAAGTCCATTGTATTTGACAGGGATAGCAGATTTCTGAGCATTTTTTGGTCCACCCTATGGAGCATGATGGACACCAAGTTGACCATGTCCATAGCCTTCCATCCTCAGACTGATGGCCAGAAAGAAGTTGTAAATCGATTGATTGTACATCTTCGAATGTACAATTCCAAGCATCCACACACATAGGATGAGAGCCTCCCTTACATTCAGCATGGGTACAATCGAGCTGCACATAGCTCTACCAAACACAACTCATTTCATGTATGTTTTGGGTTCCAGCCCTTGGAACCCATTGATGGAGCTCTCCATGTGCAATCCATGGAGTATTCACCTCATGTACAAAAAAAAGCAAAAAAGACAACATGGTTTTTGGAACAGACTTAGCACATCCAATAACAGGTCCATGACCTCTTAAAAATGACAAATTAGAAATACAAGCATTGCCATGACCAACTCCCACATCAATTCAAGGTTGGAGATAAGGTATGGTTATGTCTTCAGAAAGAGAGACTTGTAGAACCCCATAGGAAGATCAGATCTCTTTGCTATGGACCATACACCATCACCAAGAAGGTGGCAGAAAATGCCTTTGAATTGAATCTTCCATCTTATCTTGGTTTGCATCCAATATTCAATGTTGAACTTCTTAGGCCCTATCATCCACCTTTGTTGGACACTTCCATAGTAGTAGAATAGTTGGACATTGAAGAACTCAATCCAGACAGCTTAGCGCCAGCGGAGGAGGATCAGATTATTGACACATGGATTAGGACCACTAGAAGGCAGTCCACTCAGATGTACAAAGTGTTCGAGGTAGGACAACTTGGTCACCAAGGGGAATGGCTCACGAAAAATCAGATAAAGAAACAATTTCTGCACAGGGGACCATTGCTTTTCAAGGGGGGACGAATGATCCAGGCATATGATCTTTTTACAAAATGGCTTTATGCTCGAAAATCTATTTTTTGATCCTAACTGCACTGTTAGGGGTATAACTTTGTGCTTGGGACACCATTTAGATCCCTTCAAGAAGTGTTGGAATGATACACTGGAAGACTTTGGTTGATTAAATTTATTGCACGATACAGTGCTTCAACCTAAGAGTTGTAAGACATGTTCCTGGCATGAAGTAAACATCTAGCCTTTTTAGTAATGGTTCGATGTTTTCATTCAAGATCACCATTTTGCTCTAGTGTATATGGAATGGTTCTGTCATAATTTATTCCCATTGTTTCAAATAATCAAGAAATTTATTATTAACAAAATTTTCCTTTAAGTCCTAAGGATCTTCAACTTACAACAAGATTACTTTTTAATAAAAGTATGAAATTCAGTAATGAAATCAAGTACTTGATCTTTAGATTTGAAAAATTAAATCCATGTTCTCCTAGAATGATCATCAACAAATCTAAGAGCATATCTACAAACATGAAGAAAAAAGATTCCCCATAGGTCCTATAGATCACCATGCAATAAATGGAACTTTTCACCTGCATTTGAAGCTTTACCTTTGGGAAATGGTTCCCTAGGAATTTTTCCAACCATACAACATGTGCAAGTGTTGTTAAACATAGCAATTTATGGTAGCCCATCAACCATTTTAAGATTATTCATAAGTTCAATACTCTTAAAATTAACAAGGCCTGATTTTTCATTCCACAAATTATTTTCATTAAGCTTAAAAACAAGAGAATAACAAACATTAGTAGCATTGAATTCATAAAACTTGGAAAGATTATCTTGATGTAATTCATAAAACTTGGAAAGATTATCTTGATGTAATTTAAACTATGGCGACTATCTTAAAATCTAACTTCGGATATTTAATATAATAAACATCTTTTTTTTTACAAGAAAAAAACCGTAATTTTATTTCAAGAATGAAAGAAAATTACACTTCTCAAATGCCTTGGCACAAACAAAAACCCAGATAATAGTAGATTACTGGGAGTCAAAATATAATTACAGTTGGTCAGATCAGAGAGGGAAAAAAACCATCTTCAAAATAGCATGGGGATAACCTCCATGCTATCCTTACATATCAATACTTAATCATCCAAATAACCTCCATGTCCAAAACCTGGATAGAAATCAGTGAAAAAGAAACCAGCAGAAAGAAAAGAAACAATTAAAATATGCCATAAAGCTCTAATAAAAAAAACAGGCCCACAGTAAAAACCCAGAGCTAGCATAGAAACGAGGGGTATGATATGTGGGTCCAAGAAGAAACTCCATCCTTGTTCTCTTCCATTTGCAACAAACCTTCTCGAACCTGTTGACCTTATTTTGATAACCTATCTGCTTCTTGATTTAATTCCCTATAAACATGAGTAAGATGTGGTTTACCGACAAGGATGCCACTTGCATTATCGGTGATGTGACCCGGGTTCAATCCCCACGGCGGATATGTATATGTATAAGAAGTATTTACTCAATTTAAAAAAAGAGATATTTTCAAAAAGGGAAATCGCCTCTAGCAGTTCATCTCCCACTGGTCTAAGCAGATAATTATTTAACTGAGTACATCTATTCATCCAGCTGATGACTAGAGTAGAATCTCGAAAAATTTGTAATTTTTTCACATTTCTCTCTGCAGCACACTTCATTAGCAATCTCAATGCTTGAAACTCGGCAAAATTGTTGGAACCTGCCCCAAGACCTGCTTTAAATTTGATATAGTGGATTTCTGAGAAATATAGAATGCCTCCCGCGCTACTAAAAGCCAACTGTCTCTGACTGGCCCCATCAAAAAACCCCATGGTTTAGACTTTTCAATGAACAAATTGTCTACTTGTCGAGGTTTCTTATGTTTGCGAGGCCCTTTATTGATTGAGACCAAAGTCCTCACCTGAAATATGACCTGAAATGGGGGTATTAAATTCCCTTAAAAAATAGTTGCATTTCGTGCCAACCATATACCCCAACATATAAGACATGGTAAAGAAAGAAACTGTTTCAGCTCTTTTTTCAAAAACCACTATCTTAAGCATACCTCCACTGTTTCTTCTTCCCAAATATTTTGTACTCCAGTTATCTGTTCAACTTCTAACTAAACCTGATGAGAAAAAGGGCATTTGATTAACAAATGTGTGATGTTTTCCTCCTCTAACTGACACAACATACAAATACTTGGACCTTGTCTACTTCTCCTTTGTAAAACTTCCCAAGTCAAAGCCTTATTTCTCAAAGCTAACCACATGAAAATAATTGTTTTTTTTGGGGCAGATAATTTCAAAATCTGCTTCCACCATCAAGTAGGCCCTTGAGGATGAGCGTCAAAACTTGCTTTGTAACTAAGTCTAGCTGTATACTGACCCCCGGTTTTGTTGCATGTCCAAGCAATAGTATCTGGTTCAGCTCTCAGCTTGATATGCCTCTTATTAAGACTATCAGTGTAAGCCTTCCATAGAACAGCCTGCTCATCAGAAAGACCCAAGACCTGAGCCCGCTTCCAACCTTGGATCCAAAGACTAAAAGAATCTGATTCCCCCACCTGATGAAGAAAGTATATGCCCTTGACTTGTAAAGAACTTATCATAGCTGTTGACAACAAAATGTTTTCTCCACAATCCAAAATAGAATCAGACCCTATTCTAACTTGTTCACCGTTGCCCACTTTCCAAGCCAAATATTTTCCAATCATAGAAAAGGCCTGTTCTAGTGCCTTCTATTTAATGTATACATTGTTAATGTTTTTCTGTGGACTTCTGGACGAATATACTTCTGTTCAATAATATTCTTCCATAATCCTTCTTTGGTCAAAATCCTCCATAAACTTTTTGCTGCCAAAGAAGAACCAAAAAAATGGATATTTTTAAGTCCCCAACCACCTTCCTCCTTTGGCCTAGCAATACTTTGCCACTTAACTAAAAGAATGCCTTCATGTTCCTTGCTTCCAGTCCAAAAAAATTTGAAGCAGTGTTTTCTTATTTTCTCTAGAACTCCTTTGGGAATGAAGGCTAAGGAGTGCCAAAACACAGGAATTGCCTCAAGAACCGATTTTACAAGTGTTAATCTCCCACCAATAGACAACCATCTATTACACCAATGGTTAATCCTAACTTCGATCTTCTCTAAAAGCCATCCCCAATCTCTCTTCCTTTAAGTATTTGGCTTCAATACAAAACCCTGATACTCAAAGCCTTCCTGGAAATCTAAGAGATTAAAAGGAAAAAGTCGGATTAGACCCTGTTCAGTCTCCTGCTCTGGACCATTAAAGCAAATAGAGGATTTTTGAAAATTTATCTCCATGCCGGTAGCCATACTGTAAGTGTCCAAGATTTCCTTCAACTTTCTATCTTCCCTTAAACTGCCATTTGTGAACAACAATACATCATCAACAAATAATAAATGAGATAAATAAAGGACCCTCACTTTGATCCCGGACAAAGATATTGCCCTCTTTGCATCTTCCTGTAAGTATTTGGCTTCAATACAAAACCTAGATACTCAAAGCCTTCCAAGAAATCTAAGAGATTAAAAGGAAAAAGTCTGATTAGACCCTGTTCAGTCTCCTGCTCTGGACCATTAAAGCAAATAGAGGATTTTAAAAATTTATCTCCATGCCGGTAGCCATACTGTAAGTGTCCAAGATTTCCTTCAACTTTCTAGCTTCCCTTAAACTGCCATTTGTGAACAACAATACATCATCAACAAATAATAAATGAGATAAATAAAGGACCCCCACTTTGATCTCGGACAAGGATCTTGCCCTCTTTGCATCCAAAATAGCTCTACTGTTAGAAAAATATTAAATTACGTGCAAGCAGAAAACACAATAACGCAGAAAAATAGTAACACAAATTTTACGTGGAAAACCTGTAGTGTGCATGAAAAACAATGGGGCAATGGCAGCTTCGATCTTTTATTGATTTCGGCAAATTTTTACATTCAATCAATCTTTACATGCAAGGGTTATTCCCCTTTTATAGAAAAACAAGGAAAAAACTGTTCGTTTCCTTTCCGAAAAAGGAAGACTCCAAAAAACTGTTCGCTTCCTCTTCCAAAAACTGTTCGCTTCGTCTCCCAAAAAACAGTTTGCTGCCTCCAGAAAAAGGAAGACTCCAGAAAACTGTTCGCTGCCTCTCACAACGTACGGTTGTACGGACGACCAAAAATTTTGGGTCAGGGGCTCCGCCCCCAAACTTTCGGGCAAGGGGAACTGGCCGGTTCCCACTTGCGACCCCCCTTAGTGCACCCGGTGCATACGAACAACGCTTGGATCACAATAAATTGCACCACCATACACCTCGTTGCTGAAGATCATTGGAGATCTGGATATTGACTTCACCAATATTTCCTTCAACTTTCTAGCTTCCCTTAAACTGCCATTTGTGAACAACAATACATCATCAACAAATAATAAATGAGATAAATAAAGGACCCCCACTTTGATCCTAAACAAGTATCTTGGCCTCTTTGCATCCAAAATAGCTCTACTCAATCCTTCAGCAACCAACAAAAAAAGTAAAGGAGATAAAGGACATCCCTGTCTCAGTCCTCTCGAGGGTCTAAAGAATTTGGAAGCTGATCCATTGATAAGAACATCAAAAGATACAGAAGAAATGCATCCCATAATCCACTTCACTACCGGATAGCTAAAACTCACTTGTAAGAGCATCAATCTGAGATACAACCAGTTAGTCCTATCATAAGCTTTAGATAGATCTAGTTTAAGGACCATTGCAGGGAGATTTTTAGTTTTAATAGAGTGAAGGCCCTCTTGTGGCAGCTCCTATGGCTTATTTTTTGGAATCAAAGGTTTTAGGCTTCTCCTTTTTTGGAATCAAAGCTAAAAAGTGGAGTTAAAAGCCCCAAAACCTGACCACTCAACCTAACTTTCTCCATTACTCTAAGAAGATCCTCCTCAACAAGATCATAGAAAACTAGGAAAAACTCCACAGGCCATCCATCAGGCCTTGGACTTTTATCCTTTTTGAAAGAATTCGGGACAGCTTTCAGTTCTTCCTTTGTGACCTCCTTCATAAGTAACTGATTGTCCTCCTCTGTCACAAAACTAGGGAAGAAAGTAGTTAACTTTAAAATTTCCCCAATATTGACTCTATCAAGTTCTTTATAGATAGATTGAAAATGTTTTACTCCCAAATCTGCTAACTCAGAAAAACTCCTAACGGGGACCCCTTCTTCATTCTGCATCCCCGTTTTTTAACCATACACTCTACTTTTCATTCTCCATTCAACTTCCCTCCACTCCAAGAATTTGTTCTTAATTTCTAGTTCAACCAGTCTTGTTTTCTCCTCCTCTTCAAACAAACCAGCCTCATTCTTTTTATGAACTTCTGAAATTTGCTTCTCCACCAACTTTAGATCTCTATCTATACTCTCCTTTTTAACTGCAATCCAAGATGACACAACTCCTTTTAATTTTTTTAAAGCAGCAACAAATTGAAAACTTGTCGATGACCTGGAACTTTGGTCATAACCAATCCATTCTTTTTTAATTAGCTGTTGAAAATCTTCTTCCTCCAACCAAATTGGATTGAGCTTAAAAGGACTGGCAGGTTTTGCCTCTTGACTTTCTAATTGAAGAAGTATGGGAGAATGATCTGAGCCACCTCCAGTCTTAACCCATGACCGTTTTCTGTCTATTTCATTGTATAATGACTCTGAGATCAAAAATCTGTCCAACCTCTTTGAGATCCCAGCTTCCCCAACTCTATTATTTCTCCACGTAGGCATTAATTTTATTGGTTCCAAACCAATTAAACGAGCTTCTTTAATCTTCTGTCTGAAGTAATCTGCAAGTCTATCAAGTCTTGCAGATTCTCCCCATACCTCACTTCTATTCATGGTAAAATTTAAGTCCCCACCAATGATACCTTTGGGACAAAAAATCATCCCAGAAGACCTGCCTATCTTCATAAGGACCATAACAATTAATAACTGATAACCTCAAACCCAAGTCTTTAAAAATGAATTTTGTCCACAAGCCTGAAACCATAAAGGAAGAATTAATTAAGGATACTGAGTTCTTCCAGCCAGTCAAAACACCCCCTGAATTTCCAGTAGCATCTAGAGCCAAGAAATCCCAGTTCCTAAGCAATTTACTTAACCCTCCAATGACTTTTGTACTTGCCCCCATGGTTTCTTGTAGAAGGATAACATTCGGATTATGAATTTCCACCAGCCTAGCTAAGGCAAGTCTTTTAGAGGGACTGCCAAGACCTCGGATATTAAGGGGTAACAATATCATTTAAACATCTTAGAGGGGTTTTGTCCCGCTCTAAGGACCCGTTTGATAGATTTTTGTTTACCCTGCTGAATTTCCCTCAAAGCCTTCTCCTGTGCATGAAACAAAAAGATTCCCTACTTGCTGAAGAAGTGGAAGATTCCTCTATAAGGTCCAGATTTAACCTTAACCTTCCAGTAACTGCACAAGTTCTCAACTCGGATTCCCTTTTCCTAGAACATAACAAATATTTGCAAGAGGAGCCCATCTCCAAACCATCCCTTGAAATAGATACCCTCCCTAGAAGATTCACTTGATAGGTCAAAAAGACTTACCCCAATAGCAGAAATATTTGGATAACAATCCCTATTCAATCTGTTTGAGGTTACCGGCCCCTTATCCAAAGTCCTAGAAAATTCCTTGTCCCTGGAACTTCTCTTCGAAGATTCATGAGGAAGTGTGCAGACTTCTTTATTACCTAAGTCTAGATTATTCTCCACATGCATTGGATAGTAATCGTCATAAAGTCTTAGATGACTGATCAAAATATTTAATAGTATTGGGTTCCAATCCTTTCATACGACTTTGTCTCCTTCTCTAATAGCCTGTGAACAGTGAAATGGAGACAAAGCCAGGCCCAAAATTTCTTCCTCCTTCTCTAGAGTTTTGGTTCTAGGTTCAACAACATTCTTTTTGCTTGTTTGTGCCAAATCAGGGAGCACTATTGAGCTCTGAAAAATAGGTATATCTTGATTGTTGTTAGCTGACTTGAAATCCCCACTAGTCATTTGTTTTCTCCTCCATACTTTCTGTGTGAAAGATTGAGAACATTCCTTAGCAATATGTCCATAAACATGACAACGAACACATCTAAAAGGAATCTTCAAATAGTCCAAGGTTTGATTATGAAATGTATTCCTCACAACTATCTCCATACAGTCTAGTAAAGCCTTCACTGATATCCATCTTAACCAAAATCCGAGCTACAGACCAAAAAACACTAGATTTCAAAGAAATATCTATATCTAGGGTTTTACCTAATGAATCTCCAATCTCTTTCAAAGCTCTTTTTGACCATAACTCCATTGGTAGACTTGGAAGTTTTACCCAGATCGGGATTCTCCTAGCAACTTCAGTCCTAGGATCAAAGCAAGTCGTCCAAGCCTTCAAATCCAAAAAAGAAGACCCTCAATACCAACGACCTCCCAAAATTTTCTGTGCATCTTCCTCAGATTGAAGAAGGAAACCTAACCATCCCTTGGCAAGTAAGCGAAAAATTGGCCCATATCCTAAAATTGGGACCCATACCTTCGACAACCACTCATTTAGTGTATTATCAGCTATTTGACGTCCATAAAACTTTCCAATAAGGGCCTTCCCTGAAAACTCCAAAACATGTTCCATCCTCAGGTCTTCCCCAAGTACCATTCTGATCTTTGACCTTCTCTTTTTAACCACTTTATGTGCTTTACGCACTTTAGTAATCGGAGTTGTTGTCTGTGCGGATTGAAAGTTTGGGCCCACTCCACTTAGGGCCTCTAAATCAAGACTTTTACCAATAAAACCAGAACCAAACAAAGGAAACTTTGTCAAACAAAGTGAGTTTGGGTTGTTTGGAGCTTGCTCAAGTTTTTCTTCCCCACAATGAAATGTTTGCTCATTCATTAGACCCATCACTTGAGTAGAGTGTTCTGAGACACCTAAGAGTGAGCAGTCAATAGGACAACCAACCTGATCTGAACCTTTTGACATAAGCTTCCCTCTGTCCACAAAGTCTGATAACCTGCAGTATTATTCTGGCCACTCGAAAAACCCAAGGATCCCCAGTTCTCAACTTCTAAGTCTTGTCCGGAAATGGGACCCTTGACCCTTGGAGTTGAAAAGATGCGTTGCCCCTCAAAGGGGTCCTTTGAGAAGTCCAAACATTCCTCTTCATTCTCCATCAAAACAAGAAACCAATTTTCCAAACTATACTGCCATTTTAAAAATACCAAATAAAAACAAAAGTTAATATTTTCCTTTTGCAAACCCTAGTTTTGTTGCGTGAACTTTATGACTCTAACCGACAAACTTCTTCAAACAACCATTCACATGCATAAAAATATTCCTCCCTGTCAAAGTAACTCCTTTCACCTTTTGCATGCTTTGAATATAGAAAGTAAGTTGTCTAGCCTTCATTTTCTTCACATGAACAGATCTGACCGCAGTTCGGTTTTAAAAAAATGATGATGCTTCTTGTGTCATTATTTTAAAGATATCAGTCAAGAAATGAACCCACCTTATTTTTATTCACATGAATAGATCTGAGCACATTCTAGTTTCAGGAAAAATAAAATAATGTCACTTCTTGTGTTTTTTTATTTTTCTCTGTGCTTCATTTGTAAACCCTAGATTGACTGCGTGCACTCTGTAATTCTAGCCAACAAAAATCTTCAAACTGTTGTTTACATGCATAGAAATATTCCTCCCTAGCAAAGTAAATCCTTTCACCCCTTCAATTTAATTCCTCTTTCCTTCACATTGCAAACCCTAGCTTCATTGCATGCACTTCATGATTGCAGTCGACAAACTTCTTCCAAAGAAAATTTAAATGTAAGAAAGAGGAATGCTTACCTCCTTCATAGTCTGAGCTTTCATCAAAATTGCAGATGGGTCTTCAGCTGTCATTGGGCGGCGTCGATGATGGATCAACCACAACCTGCTGCGGCAACGACAGCAACCTCCAACAAACCCTTTCCGTCCAACCCTCTCCCTCATAGTTTCAAAGTCTTACCTTTAAAAAAAAACATCTTCATAAAAATCTACTTGATAATTTTGACATAACCTAACAATAGAAAGCAAATTCATCTTGATTTCAGGAACAAACAATACAAAGTTAAATTCACGATTAGGTACTACCTTTTCCCATAACTTAAACTTCATATGTCACATCATTTGTAAGTTGTAAAGGATTGTCAGAATCATCAGGAGTTAAAAAAGTAAAAAAAAAAAATGCCTATGGGGAGTCATGTGTAGTGTAGCTCCTGAATCAAGAATCCAGTCTTTAGAAACAAAACTTTGATGAATGGAAACAACTAAAAGTACCTCTTAGATTTGGCTTATTAGGCTCTTTATTTTGACTAGAATTAAGTTTAGGTTGGGAGTCCTTTGAAGATTGCTCAACCTTTTTACCCTCCTCAATATCTTTCAACTTTTAACGACAATATGGTGCAATATGAACTTCTTTCCCACAATGATGACAAGCAAATTTTCCACAATGAGGACAAACAAATTTTCCACAATTTTGATCGTTATATGATTATTGTGAGAAGGTCTATTTTGACCATTACGCCTCTTATTAAATTGTTACTTAGGTTTGAACCTAGATTGAGAATTATATTGCTTACTAACAAAGGCATGCTCACCTTATTGTAACAATTTAGCTTCTTCTTGTAGCAGAAGATTACAAAATAAATCAAAATTTGATTCTTTGCTAGAGAAGGCAGAGCAAGTTGAGAATGAATATTAGTAATAAATTGTTGAAAAGGCCTTGAAAGGCATTTCTTAAGAATAATGTGAATTAGATTTAACAAAATGAGAGTTAATCCTAAGCTTTATATTTAAAATTTCACAAGAATTTCATCCATAGTCTTGAAATTGTTATACCTTAAATCTCTTAATTGATCTTGCAATAAAAATTTTCTTAGGATCATCTTATTGTTATACTTTAAATCACTTAATTGATCTTGCAATCAAAATTTTCTTGACCTATAAGGATCATCTTATTTGAGATTAAACCCAGTTTCTCTAGCTTGGTTACATTTAAATTACATCCACATGAAAGTCAATTGACATAGCTACTCAAGCTAAACCTAAATCCTCTTCATTTTAAAGATTCCACTTATTCTTCTCGTCTTATGAAGTGGGCAAATATGGTTCCGACTTCATGTCCATAATGATGCTAAACAAGTGTTTAATCTTAAAAGTGTATTTCAAATAGGTTTCCAATTGGAGATAATTTGAGGACATCAATTTAACTTTGAGTAGAAGCACGACCATTTTTAAATTAAGTAAATGAACAAAAATTTTTTCTTGAAAAAAATAGACATATTTTTTGATTACCTAGAAAAATAAAAAATTTAACAGTAGAATCGAATTGAATAAAACTCATAACTTTGTAATTGTGAATGAGTCAAGTTCTTAATACACAATTATTAGACAAAATAAAATTTAAAGGCTTAATGAAAGATAATCAAATATTAAAAAAAATAAAATTCTAATGACTAACTAGAGAATCTGCATATATATAAACCTTAGAAAATGAAAAATAAAAAAAAAATTAATTGAAGTTATTAATAATTAACCCTGAACAATGTAAAAGGAAACCTCACTGCCTGACGCCTTCACAGAGAACCTTTTTCGAGGGAAAGGGTGTTTGAAAAAATTTTGACTCGCACTTTCCTCCTGCCATACAGGCTACAAAAAGGGCATTAAAACTTGCCACCATCCAAACAGACGCTGGACCTAGATGCCAATGGAACCTCTTGAGTGACACCCGGCCAAGGCAGACTTGCCATACTGAACCTACCACAGATGCAAACTTTGCACTGACACAAACATGCGTTAGAGGAGAATGTAATTTTTATTTTAATTTATTTAAAAAAAAAAACCATGTTTCCACTGCGCTGATTATGCACTCCACGAAATTGGAAGAGCTTATAAAGGCATGAGGAGGGAACAAAGATGTGTGTTGAAATTGTTGAGCCTCCTTGATGGCTACAATATTTCATTTTTTTTTTGTGACCCCCGAAGGTGGCATCGGAGACTGCTACCTCATTGGCTCTATCATGAATATCAATAAGATGTCTGAGGGAGCAGGTGCAGAAAGTTAGTGATGGAGAGAACAACGATATGGTGTGCAAGAGTGCATGCGAGGTGTTATGTTGTTAACAGAGTTTCCAAGTCCTCATCATAAGACCTCATCCCTAAGGAC
The DNA here is from genome assembly GCA_028583015.1 of Wollemia nobilis. Lineage (NCBI taxonomy): Eukaryota > Viridiplantae > Streptophyta > Pinopsida > Araucariales > Araucariaceae > Wollemia > Wollemia nobilis. The sequence continues at coordinate 5,782,740 of JAQPPZ010017228.1, forward strand.
AAATAAAGATTAACATCCCCAACGCATTTCCATAAACATATTTATTAGTAGTTTATTTAATATTACTATACTAGTATGCACCAGATGGATGACAACTTCAAAAGGCATTTATCATATAACATAAATCTTGCATTAGCCTTTCACAATTCAAATAAGTTATGTTTAAACTATTTTTGGGAGTGTTGGAGACAGGCAAGTCCTTGCCTTTGGACAGTTGCTTTTGCACATAATGTGTACAGAGCATATGAAGTATTCAAAACTTTATGTATCATATAACAATTCCTTGCTATGAATATTCTTTATATGTTATTTCAATAGGAAAATATTCTCCATTAAGTTCTAAAAATCATATGCATTTATGGTTGTAATTTAGTTGCTTACTGGTATGCACTAGATGGATGACAACTTCAAAAGGCATTCATCATCTAACATAAATCTTGCTTTAGCCTTTCACAATTCAAATAAGTTATGTTTAAACTATTTTTGGGAGTGTTGGAGACAGGCAAGTCCTTGCCTTTGGACAGTTGCTTTTGCACATAATGTGTACAGAGCATATGAAGTATTCTAAACTTTATGTATCATATAACAATTCCTTGGTATGAATATTCTTTATATGTTATTTCAATAGGAAAATATTCTCCATTAAGTTCTAAAATCATATGCATTTATGGTTGTAATTTAGTTGCTTACTGGTATGCACTAGATGGATGACAACTTCAAAAGGCATTCATCATCTAACATAAATCTTGCTTTAACCTTTCACAATTCAAATAAGTTATGTTTAAACTATTTTTGGTAGTGTTGGAGACAGGCAAGTCCTTGCCTTTGGACAGTTGCTTTTGCACATACTGTGTACAGAGCATATGAAGTATTCAAAACTTTATGTATCATATAACAATTCCTTGCTATGAATATTCTTTATATGTTATTTCAATAGGAAAATATTCTCCATTAAGTTCTAAAAATCATATGCATTTATGGTTGTAATTTAGTTGCTTACTGGCACATTTGAGATCATCAAGGTCAATTGGATTCTACCAGGAGGAGAATTTTGGTATAATTATTCATCATCTTGTATGGCTTTTCTAGTACGGAAGAGCGTCTTTTGTTTTAATCAGTATCTGGCCCTTGCAAGGCTTATTTAGAAAAGTAAACAATCTTTAATCTATAATCAAATGCTTCTCTGTAAGGAGATGCCTTGAAAACTTCCAATTGGAAGTGTTCTTGGAGCTTTTTACAAAGTCGGTTTGTGATGTCAGAGCTGCAAGTAACAGTTTCAGGTCACAGTTGCAATCCACAGTACTATTCTAAGATGACACTGGTCAATATGCCTTAAGCTTAAAAACAACAATTAAGGAGGACACAATCATTAGCACTTACTGATTTTGTGGTAGAATACCATTGCTATTGGAAGCTAAAGACATCCATAGATGTCCTTTCATTATCAGGTCAATCTGTGATTGCCGACTGAGGTCAAGCAAGATTGTCACAAGGTCGTGTTTAACCCGTTTTATTGGTCAAAGGAGCAATCCAAGGACTCGTGGACTGCTGGAAGGATAACAAAGAAAAACAAAATAATCAATGAAATTAGATTTCCAGAGAAACATCAGATGTTTGAATTATTAAGAAGGGAATAGCTTTAGAAGATAACAAAGAAAAACAAAATAATCAATAAAATTATATTTGCAGAGAAACATCAGATGTTGGAATTATTAAGAAGAGCTTTAGAATATGTCCTTTTTTCTTTTAGAGTGTCCTTCCATAGTCCAAACTATCATATTTGAGAAGAGAAAGAAAGACAATCTATTAATATCCATGAATGACTAGAATAGGTGAATGGGGCTTGAAAGAGACAGTTTGCTACCAAACAATGTAGAAGCCAGAGGAAAAAAGTGTTTTCAGAAAACCAGTGATGTATTTTGACCTGAAAAGGGCCGAACGCTAAACATATAGAGAAGAGAAGATGCTGTGTGGTGCCAGAAGTACAAATAGCCTTATAGTGAACAATTACCAACCAAGGAAGAAATATATTAAGTGGAGAAAGGAGGCCACCTTTAGTTTGTAATGTAATGCAAATTGGCAGTGGAGCCAACATTGTTGTTAACCGTCCTAAAAGAACTAACATAGGATCGAATGATTCTCCTAGGGGAATGGCTAGGATTGAGTGGGCGTAGTTAGATGGGCAAGGGAGGGTACAAAGCCTGACCCCCACAAACTCTCCTACCAACAATGGTTGATGAATTCATGGGAGAGTACAAGAAATTAGTAATGTGTTTCTGTTTAGATCTCTTGGACAGTAAATGATGAGAGGCCAATAGGTATGCTGAAGAGGAAAAATCCCATCTAGCCTTGTGTGAGATGAGGAGAGAGTCAAAACCCTAGTTGCTACTCGCATAAATGGACTTGGTCATAAGGATTTGCAATTGCTGTTCTGGAATTTTTTAGCCTCCAACAGTCGCTTACTGCCTTCAAAAATAGAAGCAGGGTGAAAATTGGAACTCTTTTGGGGTTCCTGATGCCTATGAGTGATTGCTTCCTTAAGGTACAAAGCCAAGCTATCTTTTTTGGCAGCTACCTTTTCTCATGCAACAAATGTGAGGTTGCATGGTTGCAAATTGCACTTCAACTGGGCATGCATAGACACCTCAAATAGTCTAACTTACACACTGTTTGTGATCTGTATAGAAGTGTGCGCACTTTATTCAGTCCAACTAAGATGATCTGGACATGCCAACTAAAACTCTAGCTGGTAACTGATATGAACAGGACATGCAAACTACAACTCTCTAGTTACTAACTGAGATAATTACAAGCTAACTAAGATAATTACAAGGGGATGATTAAGAATGGAGACCATTATATTTCTCATCACTTTCTAATATCTATATTGTTTGTTTAAATAAATGGAGAAAGAGCGAAAAGCTGTATCATTTCAGAAAATGACTTTGAAGGAAGATCCAACATTCTAGTCAACTACACAAAAACCACACATTGATGGGAAGGACTAATATGGCTTCTTGTTGGATTAAAATTTGTGGAATTGATATCAAGCACTATAGTATTGACATCAACAATGGCAATAACATAATTTAATGAATAGTGTGATAGGAAATATTCAAGTATTTCACACAATACCAGAATTGTTCCCACAATCGCCCCTATTGCTTGGCTGAATTAAAAAGTAGGAACTGAATTCAGTATCATCCATTTTGATGACACCATCAATGTGGATACTGAGATGCATGGACTACAAGCTTAGAGGCATACTTCCAAATTTAAGCTTTTATCAGTGATTCCCATAAAATAATGATTGCTGGAAGGACATGAGGATGACAAAGCACTAACATGGCAATACACTTTCATTTGCTACTCAAGCCCATTGTCAACTAGCAAGCTGGTGTTGTGAGCAGTTTAACGTAGTTTTTTGCCAATACTTTGTCCTTGACGGTACATTGGAGAAGTCATGAAACACTGTTTATATCTTCACCAAATGCTCCAAATTGTTCAACAGGTTAAGAGATTTAGATGAGTTCTGCACTCAAAAGTAATGTCCAGACACTTCATGAACAAAAGCTTGAAATGAGTTTGCTTATCATTTCCTCTCTTGGACAAACATTTCATACGGCCTTCAAAATTGAAACAAAACGATGAAAAGGGACATGTGAAAGCTACATTAAGATAGCAGCAAGGATCTTCGACCCTCCAACAACCTTTCTTCCATTATATGCATCTACTACTTTGTCCACCTAGGGGATTAACAAGGTGAATGGAAAAAGGCCTTAAAAACAATTACATTTATTGTAAGTCCCATGGACACTCAGATGAGGAATGCTGAAGAAGAAAGAGGTAAAAGAGAGAAGGCTAGATCACATGTAGTTGAGGCAGAAGATCATCGTAGTAGATAGTTCAAATCCTTTGTTGACTACCTATCTCAAGGACTTCAAGCAAATTTTAGATGTTCTTATTGTGAAACCAAACAACTGATTTGAATGAATCTGAATATTTGACAGCAGAATATGGAAACAAAGCGAGCAAAACGCTTATGACATATCCAACCCCCATTTGATGAAGTGTAGTTGACAAGGCATGATGCTTAAGGTATCTAGCATCTGAGAGTATGGAATGGAAGACATGTATGGACTCTTGCACGACTTAAGAAGCTGATGAAATGGTCAGTTTATGAAAAACAATTCACTGGAAAGATTTGAAAAAACAAACTTTGAATCGAAGCATGCAGAACATGTCTCTGTGTAGATGGTGTCTTGTGGAATATATACATCTCATGTAGTACATATGTGTAATACAAGCTATATGCAGCCCTCGGACAGTAGGTACTCAAATTGTCCTAGAAGACCTGATGTCAGGAAGAGGAATGCTATGAGGGAATAATGCAAAGAGGAATCTAGAAATGCATGGCTGGCTGGATCTGTTAGTCTGCAGACATGGGGGATGTTGACTATCTCATCCTATGCATGAAGAAAATCCTTTGGTAGCTGCTTTATGAAGGAGGCATGTCTCACAGTTCTAAACCCCTCCAAGGAGGATGCATCCATATCATCCAAGAGGTGCTTATTGCCATGTGCTATTTGAATAGGATGAAAGGAGTCAGTAGTGAGAGCCCCTTCAGGACGTACCATATGCTGGTGATTGCTTCTTGGAGGTATACAACCAAGTACTTCTGTTTGGGATATTGAAAAAAAAATAGAAAGTGACCTCCCTGAATCTTCGTATAAGCAATAGTACCTCCCTTTGATCTCATAATACATATAGTCCATGTGGCACTTGAAGATAAAGTGCTTCTCTATCTATGCTCCCTATTTGGAGCAAAGATGACAAATCCTATCCCCATAGGGTTGTGATGGTCCACTGCAATCTTTATTTGATGGGAGCATACTCTGATATGGCCAAGGCTGATTCTGAAGCCATGGGACTAGTAATGCCTGGTATAATTAGGGTGAGTGGTGGTGCCATCCACAACCTGCATATAGTGCTCAACACAAAAGGCCATCTCAGGTCCAAGAGGGTAAAAGGGACAGATCCATGTAACCCGAGTGTATATCTGATAGATATCCTTCTTGACAGACTTATGAATCACCTCTTTGAGGGAGGAGATGAGGGGGCTGTCTAGTGATACTCAAAATGAGGAAGGTGATTCATGAAAATTGAATAGGTTGGAGATGTAAGCTGGTCTTTGGTACCATGCTCTTCTCCAAAAGAGAGATTGATAAAGTCCACTCTCTCTATAGAGCAAAGGGCTTATAATGAGTATTCTTCCCAACATAAAGCACGATCCTCAGTGTTCCACGGGGATGCGTCCCCCACCCTTGGGAATGCGTCCCCGTCCCCATTTCATCCCCAGTATGGGTGTACGTCAAAAGGGACGTTTCCTTGCTGTCCCCCTGTTGGGAGGGACGGTTAGGCTGTCCTCGGGAAGCTGCCAAGCCATGGGGGACTGTCCTCGGTACCCTTGCTATGAGGAGACGCCGTGGGAGATGGTTGGCCATCCTCGAGGACAGCTCGGGGACGCCTAGGCATCCCTCGATCGTCCTCGAGGACAGCCAGCTGTCCCCCACGGTTGGGTGAGCGTGTAGGAAATACTTGAGGTAATTATTTGGTTGTCTAAAATCTAAATTTCTAGTTTTAATATTTTTTCTTGAATTTTATTAAAAATTATGAGATTTTTTTATTTTTATTTTTTAATTTGGACCATTTCTCAATTTGTGGGTGTCATCCTTGCGCAGGGGCCATGCTAATCTTCTTTGTATCATTCCAATTTTATCGAATGTCTCCAAAGAGACTATAAAATTATGAATTTAGATTTGTAATTTTTAATTAAGTTTATTTAGAAATTTACGATTATTAATTTTCATTGTTCAATTTAAGTGATAGAACTTTTTTTCAGGGTCCTTCAACTTGTAGATGGAGAGCAATTGGCAATGGGATACTTGTATGAGACCATGGATAGGACAAAAGAGGCGATCAAATGCTACTATTGAGATGATCAATGCAAATATAATCCCGTTTGGCAAATTAGGACAAAAGAGGCCATCAAACGGTACTATGGAGACGATCAACACAAATATGATTCCATTTGGCGGATTACTGATAAGAGATGGACAAGGCAACTCCCTCGACCTCTTCATGTAGCGGGGTATTTTTTGAAACCCAAATTGTTTTTTCGTTCTAATTTTCATAATGATGAAGAGGTCTAGGGGGCCTTCTATGCTTGCGCTAATAGGACATTAGATGATATGACCAAACATCCCCTGATCCTTGTTGAGGTGCAAGCCTATAAAATGACTTAGGGAAGCCTGTTTTTATCCCCCTTTCGTGTTTAATCAATGACAACCTTGTGGCCAGGTAACACATTTAAACTTTTTAAACTTTTCTACTTGCAATTTATGAAATTATAAAATTTATAATTTATTAAAGTTTTTTTTTGCAGATTTGTGATGGGAAGATTATGGTGTTAGGACACCAAATCTTCAAAGAATTGCCACCTACGTTTTGATTCAAAGTTTTAGTGCTTTTGTGTCTGAGCGCAATTTGTCTGAAATTGAGGTTGTACAAACCAAAAAGTGCAACATGTTGGTCTAGGAGCGCTTCAATGACCTTGTCTTTGTGCAATACAATCTTCAACATCTCGCCAAACAAGTGGAGGGGAATGAATCCTATATGTGATCGATTTGGATGACCTAGATCCACTCTCAGATTGGATTGCTAATGGTGTGCAGGATACTTTGTTCACTGAGGAGGACATCAAGGAGTTGGTGGCGGAAGCAGAACTACTCGAGGATTCGAGGAATTGGAAGATCCTATGTTTGAAGATCCTTCAGTTTGACCATTTGTCCAAGCATCCGGTTCAAGGACAAGGGAGGGAAAGTAAAAAGTAGTTAGAAGATACTTGTGTATGTTGTATTTTGTTGTTTTTTTTTTTATAATTATTTATCATCATGAATTGTAATTTAACTCTTTTTATGAAAATCTAATAAAAAATGGACTTCCTGGCTCTCTATTTTTTGTTTTTTATATGTTGTGAATTAAATTAATTTTCTTTGATGCTTTTTCTGGAGTTGTCAAGAAAATCTGCAAAATTAGGGTGCCACGTTGCGAGTTTTCTTACTAAGGTTGTAATTGAATATAATATTATATATGATGTTATGTGGTTTTGAGTTTAGGCACTATATTTATGAGGTTAGTCTAAATAAAACTTACATTATTATTTGAGTTAGAAGTTCGAACTTCACACTATTATTAGTTATAGTTATATCAACAAGTCATAACTAACCATCATATTAATAATAATATAATAAGTAACAATATCTATATATATATAAACACTTTGTGATATGAGCATGTGTAAAAGCGGGTATATGCGATTGAAATAATGCCCACCCATATTACATCATGACCCCTTACCGTGGTAATTTAACAAATCACTTGATTTTTGGTATGACAAGAAACCTTATATTCATGGGCCGCCTTATTATGGGAGCGTCTATCACATTTCTGGGATTTGAACATGAGTTGTGTTTATATGATTGCATCCCATTTACTAAAGATTCACAATATTTTGGACAGCAACAAACTTATATCAATTAAATTTAGATGTAATAGATTAATAACTATATGATTTTTAGAAATTTCATATTATATTTGCAACATTTGTAAAAAAAAATTATGTTTATATAAATATTTCAGAGTACATAATTTTTATCAAATGATATGAGCTCAAGTGGCTAAAAACATGGAGTTTCAAGGCAGAAACCCATGATCAAATCGTGTTAGGCTGAGTATGCATAATTGCGAAATACTGCTAGGTGGTTTGTTTAAATACCTTGGTAACACTGTTATGCTGTAATATGGGTGGGGCCCATTTCATTTCCATATAACCAGTTGAAAAAAGATGTCTTAAAACTCTTTTATGTACTATAACTATGTTTGTATATCACATTTAATGTGGAATTTAATCATATTTGGTTGCGGCTAAACTTTTTTCAAACTTTATTGTCAATGAACTCTTATTTGAACTTGAACCAGGTGAATTAATTGCACATTCAATCCACTGTTGTTTGAATACTGTAGGACAATATCATGATTCATGAAGGCACAATGTGTTGTTTTACAGTGCAAATTTGATAGGTGGAGGCATTGAATAAAGAAGAGGTCTTTGTGTGTATAATGTTGTATTTTCTACTAGGGGTAAACATTTTAGCTAATATGTCTTTTCTTTACTTTTGGTATTAACAGGGCAAGATTCATCTCTGCAGAGGAAAAGACAGGTGTAACGTTCGATGACTTTGCTGGGAATGAATATGTTAAGCGTGAATTACAAGATATCGTAAAACTTTTGAAGCAAAGTGATGAATTTGAGGGTGCTGATGTGTACTGCCCAAAAGGACTACTTCTGTATGGACCTCCTGGAACTGGTAAAACACTGCTAGCAAGGGCCATTGCCGGAGAAGCAGGCGTTCCTTTTTTCTCTGTTAGTGGCTCTGAGTTTGTTGAGGTCAGTATCTTTTTCTTGCCAAAAGCCCAAAGTTTGCCGAGGCTAGCACCTTTTGTATCTCAGATAATTAACTTCTTATTTTCTTTTAAGAACGCATAATATTGCAAATAGTACTAAATGATATGTTTGGAAAAACTTTGCTTTCCATTTCCATCTAGTAGAGGTGACAAACATCCCTTATCAGTCCTTAGGCTAACTAGTATGAGACATTTCCTTAAGAGATAGAACCTAGTGCAAATCAAGGTCAGTAAGGCATGCATAAAATAATAGATATTTGCATTACATGTTTCTTTTGTAGCAATTTACCTCTCATGGAAAATAAAGTGCTACGCGGTCAAAGTCTAAAAGGGAACCAGAAAGTCCAAGCTGCCTTTCTACATTACCATGGGTCTCCAAATAATGTTGCTCATGAAGACATCCATCTATGAAGATGTCCTGAATATATGTTGAATCTTATTCAAATTTGCTTTGCAATTTACAAATAAAGTCCGTTTGTTGAGGCTGTTTGGGTGTGTTGGTCAATATCGTACAAAGAACCATCTGGTCAAGCATGCGTAGAGTAAAGGATACATGCGTAGAGTAAAGAACCATCTGGTCTGAGCCTGATTCTAAGCTGTTCTCTAATATGTGACTCTATTGTGGAATGTTTCATGTATATGACATTTTTCATTGTACATACTACATACCATAATACATTGCGCATAACATGGGTTTAATAAGTATTAGAATTGATTTGTTACATTGATGTTTACTATGTTTTGATTAGTTTTAAGCATGGGATGGTAATTGATGTGACCATTGTTGTTGTCAACTATCACATCAAATTCATTGATGGCTATATGTTTGTTGCATGGGCAATAGTTTGGGGGATATTTTCCTTGAACTTCAGTACCATATGCTTATGTAGTCATCTTTGACTTGGCTGATGTTAGATATGATCACCATGCTGATGATAATACATTCCATTTGTATACATTGTGTGTTGTTGTGACACTCTCTATGGTCATTGTAACAGATTGCAATTAGTTAATTGACTTATGTTGTTTGTTACGTAAGAAAGAATGGAATATAAACATATTTACATTTTAGTCTACATTTTTGGTACCATTGCTATTTTAGATCCCATATGCGAGTTTGTGACCATTTGTTTCCATTGACTATCATTTATCCGTCTACTATGCATATTTGTTCATTTACGTGGTGTATTAGGAAGAAGAAAAAAATAAAATAAAAACAATTAGTGTGTTGGAGGATGATTGTGGTGGCAATGAGGGGATGATAGGATGAGCTTGGAGATGATGAGGTAGACAACAAGGATGAGGCGCTACCATCAAAAGATAGTGATTGACTTTTGATCTTCATGTATCCTTTGAGGGGCAGCAATTTTCTCCCTTGAGAGAAATCCCTTCCCCTTCCTATTCATTTTGCAACGGTTTCATTACATGTGCATATTTTTGTCTGTCCTCCTCTTACTTCCATTGTCCTAATTGTTGTTACAATTCCTGTATCTATGCCTACATTGTTTTTTTTTTGTTTTTGTTTTTTAAATTGGTTATATGAGATTGAAATGGCTCCACTTGTATTACATCATGACTATGTTACCATGACATTTCAACAAACAACATACCAGTATTTTACAATAACATTTTTGACGATTATGACAAGGTTTAAACTTGGATGTCCACCTTGAAAGTTCATGTTTTTAACCAATTGAGCTCATGCTATATTCCCCCCCCCCTCTAACTTGGTTATATGGGATCAAAATAGGTCCCACCTGTATTATATCAACAACCATATTACTGAAAATGTTTTCACCTACTAGATTGTAACTTTGGTTTATGGTGTGAAACTCCTTACTCCCTTTCACTTGCCCTACACCCCTTGGACAACTATGCCTATACTGTTGATGAAGCTAGTTCCTCCTATTTCTCCACTAGCAATGTTCCATGGGATGAGTGGAAGATGGACCTATTTGTCATTGTATGGGCGTGAGGAGGACAAGGTTGAAAGTAGCATTCACAAATGCTGAATAAATCAAATGGCAGATAACGAGTAGGTAGAGCACTCACCTATCCATGATTCTAAGTTCATGCTTTGGAACCCATCATTAATGGAGCAGCTTCCATTATGGAGCAAACACGACAATTGAGTAGACATGAGCAATGACGAAATGATAGACAATTGTTTAGGAGAAAGACTAGCCAAAGTGTATTCGGTAATCATAGTTTGTGGTGCTTGTAATGGAGCTGATTGATCAATGGCAATGGGTACTTGTTGCATTCTTTTTTGGATGATAAAGATGAAAAACATGGATTGGGCTGATTTATTTGAAGATTTGGGAACACTCAGTTGATATTGACAGAATAAAGAAAGAAAGAAGGAAAGGGATTTAATTATTGTCCACTAGTAACCAATGTACATCAATAGGAATCAAATATTACTTCTAGTTGTAAGAGCTTGGGGGAAGTCAAAGTTGCTCTAAAGATTACAAAATTGCTAATTATAAGGTACAAAACTATAACATTTGACCTATGATGGGGTGGAGCATATTCTTGTGTGAATGGCATTGTATGGGACACATACATCTCAAATATGACACAGGAGATGAAGCATGGCATAATGACAAAGTAGGTTCATGTTATTGATGAGATCATTTAGAGATGCTACATAGTTACATAAGAAAAAGGAGAAGCATAGTTCTTTGAATATCTTAATCATTAAGACTAGCAACATTTTTAAGTGCAAAGTTCATTGAGAATAGGCACTAGTTCATGATCGGGTAATCTAGGGATCTATTTACTATAGTGACTATGTAAATATTTAGACCATGTAATACTATGTGGCATCTTGAGGAGGAAAGGAGGATAAGTGAGATTGCAAATATAAATTAAGTCATGGTTGTAGAAGCTCCAACTTGGGAAAATGCTCAAGAAGACAAAGTTGATTGTGTAGGTTGAGGAGAAACAATAGTTAAAAGAATTGCCGAAGTTAAGCAATAGGTCAGTAAGGCATGTTGACACAGAGAGCAGTCTTGATATGTAGGGGGAGCTTGTCAATAGACAAAAGAAGTTGACATGTCTAGATTTACAGAAAGAAAGAAATTATATCAATGTCCATGGGAGATCAAAGCAGGTCAATGGGTCTAGAATGTTATGATTGGTCAAAATAGTCAGGAGGAGCTAGATCTAGGGCTCCAATGAATACGAAAATACAAATTACAGGGAGAATTTAAAATGGTTGTAACATGGTTCTATGTGGATGTCACTATGTGGAATATATATATCATATACCAAATGTTTCTATGCAAATGTCACTATGTACAACTTGAGTGGGCCTAACTGTGGAGACTTTGGAACTTTGAATAGAGCTCTGAGGTTTGAATCTTGTGGGAGGGTCGGGTTGTATACCATTCTTCGGTAACTAGGGTTTGTTTGGATAACCATATATTGGGTAAACAACATCCTCTATGAGGGTTGTCTCATATGACCTATGGTCTTGTGGACGTCAAAAACTGCTTTTTTTACTTAAAATATATAATTACATCAAGATGCATCTACAAAGAGAGTTGGGGAGGGGGAGATGGGTTGTAATAGTCATACCCGTGTTCCACGAACATAAATTTTCAACCTACTTATTATAAATTTTCTTTTTTAAACATTTATTCACCAAGCATTTTTGGATCCGCAACCTTTAGAATCCTTAACCCTAATATTATTTTTATATAAGTTCATAAATATAAAAGAAACTACACCCACACAGCAAAATTTGTAATTTAACATTCGTGCAATTTTTGGATCCTAGAGCAAATAAGACACCGCATAGCAGGGAGTGAGTATTAAAGTTGTGCAAGTAAGCCTTTAGTCTTAATCCAATTAGAAATTGTTTATGAGAGGAGCAAATATAACACCACATAACGAGGAATGAATATTGCAGTTGTGCACGTAAGCCTTTAGATTTAATCCAATTAGAAATTGTTTACCAGAGGAGCAAATAGGACAATACATAGGGAGGATTAAGTATTGCAATTGCACGAGTTAGTCTTTAGTTTCAATCCAACTAGAAACTGTTTACCAGTGCACATATTCCTTTATCTTTCTTCTTTCCACTTAGACTATCTTGGATTATTCCAACTCTGTAACAGTTAGGGCCAAAAACTTGGGTTTTTCATGTATTAGCTAAAAACTTAGAAATTATAATCAAAGAGAAACAATGACTTGAATTTAAATTTGTAAGACTCGACATTCTTTTGAATAGATTCTTCACAAGCCCATTAAGTTTCATCAATAGGTACTTCTTGGATAAATTTTATTTCAATTTAGAAAATATATTAATTACTGAAATTTTTGTGAATCCTTAAATTCTTTTAAAAATTCATTCCCAAGCAAAATTCTGAGAGGATGTCAACTTTGCAAATTAGAATGTGAACGATAGAAGTTTGTTAAAATTTTTTCATAGTCCTTTAATAATGATTTTTAATAAAAAAAAAAAAAAAAAAAATCATACTAATCAGGGTAACATTTATCTTTTCTAAAGATAAATATATAAGGTCAAAATGGAATTTCCAAAGCTGATATGATTTTTCTCTTAGCTATAAAAGCATATGAAATAAGTCATGCAATTAGTTGAATAACTCCTAAACCTTACACATGTTTGCCTTTGCCACAAACTCTAGCTATGGAGTATAAATTATTCTAAAACCATAAACAGTCATTAAATTGAATATATTTAAGTTCATTTAGTAAGATTGATTGCATCTTTTAATAAATTATAAGCTAACTTAGATATCTATTGTACACAAATCTATTAAACATTGAGAGATATCAAATTCATGCTATGTATCTTAAGCTTTTCGAAGCTAAATATATAAGATAGGCACCTCAAATTTAATATCTCTTAGCGTTTAATAGATATCTAAGCTAGTTATAATATGAGCAAAACTCTGGGATGGAAAAATGGGGGCTTAAACTGTCATAGAAGATCCGGTGCAAAGAACATGTGGACTGAGTGGAGGATGTGCAGAGGAATTTAGAAATACATGCTTGTTTGGACCTCTTGGGTTGTGCATATAGTTGATGAGGATGTGCAGAGGAATTTAGAAATACATGCTTGTTTGGACCTCTTGGGTTGTGCATATAGTTGATGCTGATTCCCTTGTCTTATGTGTGGAGAAGTTTCTTTAGTAGTTATTTTATGGGGGAGGCATTGCTTGACAACACCCTTTCTAAGGGTGCAACTATCACTCAAAGGGTGATTATAGTCGCATGCTATGGGTCTTGAGATGGAGTTAGGAGAAGTGAAAAAGAAGGGGCAGACTTGGAGGAGATTGGTGCATAATACTTGCATGAAGGTGTCACTAATTGCTTTGAGCTTTGTAGAAATAAGCACATTCAATAGAGAGTGTGAGGATAGGATGTGAAGTTTGATTCCTGTACGACATCTATAGTCTAGCCCTCGTGGATGTAGACTTTGAAGGTGCTGTGGTTTAGTGGTTTTTAGAGCTTCATTGATGGTTGTATCTTCCTTCACAATAGGGATTTCATTGGCATTCGTTCCAATGACTACACTGTTTTTCTAATATGATTCAGTACATCAATATTGATGACTCTTCTGATATTAGTGACCTCAATGTTTGTGATCTTGACAATAACACCAATTGTTTACATGTACTTTAATTCCATTTACCCTTATTTTTACTTGTACCATTGTTTTAGAGGCTGCTGCTTATGCACCCCTTTAGCTCTTAATGCTTCTACTCTTGTTGTTAAGAATGATTATGACTAGAGGAGGATGAGGGTGTAGGCAAAACCCTTTGTCATTACATACCATAGTAAAGTTAGTGTGATGTTGGCTTAATAAAGAAATGGAATTTATTTGTAGTGTTGAGGAGTGTTATTCTTTTTCCAAATTTATATTAAACACGTGTATGTTGCATGTGTGATGGATGAGGGGATTTATGAATTAGACTTTAGTGTCACATCATTACGTAGTCAGGTCTGATTTTGATTATATTTGCAATGTACAATGTGTCGATGATAATAATTTATTCTATTTCTATGAATTATGTGTTTGAGTCATTCTTTATGTGCTCAATATTGTAGGCATCAGTTCTAACAAATGCCTAGCACATGCACCACCTACGCCTTGACATGTGTATGCATATAGACGATGAGTATAAAATAATAAGTTTTCATTGTATATAGATCATGTTTGTATACTTGTACATTGCATGAGTGAATGTGTGATATTATGTTTTTGTTTAGATGAGTGAGAACTAGTGGGTAGTTATACATTTGTGTAACTACTTCTCCCTATTTGATTGCTATATAGAGGACCCCTCCATTGTTTGTAGCATTGCATCATCTTGTATAGTGTGTATATGCTGTTGTGTTGATATTCCTGTTGCAAAGATTGTCTTGTGCATATTTTGATACAATAATTTTTCTTTGTGTGATGCTATAAATGTGTATATATGATGGATTGTTTTTGTTAATGTTGCATTGTGTTTGATATTTCTTGTGCCTTCAATTACGGGAATTCCAAAATATTGTACTACATTTGGCATCATTGCTGCAATGAGTTTGGATTGAGGACTATGGGGACATCTAAAATGAAGTGGAAGTGAGAGATCAACACTCCATGAAGTTTGTGTGGATGTGGAGACGAATGGACAACGCAAGTGTTGATGCCAAGGTTTGAAAGGGTTGCACAATGAATGTTGTGAAGAGCAGCTGACTGTGACGAAGAAGTACATGAGAAGAACATGCACGATAATATACACAATAACTTGCATGATAACTTACACGTTAAACCACGTGATAACGTACACAATGAAGTACGCACAAATGTGACCCACAAACGGAAGGAATAGGTGTGTAGACACGTGCCCATTCAAACCGAACGAAGAGCGCGCACATAATAGTAGCGATGTAGCTGCTGGAGAGGTATGAGTTTAGTTGCTAGAGTTTGAATGCGTGTGATCCCCTTGTGAGAAGGGAAGCCCTTAGACAGAAAGGGTGGTTTTCGATGAGGAGAGAAAATCACCATCTTTGTGGGAGACATTGTTACTATCGGTGGAATAAGAGCAAATGGTGGATATTCGACGTAGCAAAGTGTGCATCCAACTAAAGGTTTTCATGCTATTGAAGATGTGCATGCCATACATGCAAAATTGGAAGTTCGTGTAGATAGAGCAAAATTTGATGGAGAGACTCATGTAGACGAGCACGATGTTTTAGTAGTAACTCCAGTAGTGACACAAGTGTGGGGGAGTGTTTGTGGGTGCAAGGGAAGAGAGTCCAACATAGAGACAACCGTAACAGAGTGTATCAAAGAGTGGGTGGAGTTTTGGTACTTGATGGGAGCTGATGTTTTTGTATGCGTAAACAAGGTTGTGTAGCAATAGTGTGGACATTGGATGATGTATAACCTTTGAAGAGTTATTAGGAGAAGAATCATCTATCGAACAATTTGAACCAACACCACCAAGACCAAGTTTGAGTGCAACACAATTGGTGATGGCTATTGCAGTGTGGGCAAAAAACAAGTGCTTGAAATTTTTGGGTGATAGGAAGGAGGATCATGTTTGACATATTGAAGCCTATGTGATGATATGTCAAGCAAACATAGTAACAAATCAGGTAATATGGATGCAACTATTTCCAACCGTGCTAAGAGGAGTTATGATGGATTGGAACCTATCACTCTAGACTCCATTGAATTCATGGGATGAATTGAAGAATGCGTTTGAGGAGTTCAGAATTCTGTACGATGATACAAAAATCATTGGGGAGATATACATCATGAAGTAGAAGAAAGGTAAAGATATGAAGTTATAATCTTGAAAATAAAGAACAAACCTATTAACAAACTGTAGAAATAGTGGTTCATGGATGGTCTTATTCCGAAAATTAAGAAGAAGATGAAGGTTGTACCTCTAATGACATACCGGGAAGCATTTGCTAGAGCGCTAAGTTTGGAGAGCAAGATGAAAACGACATTGAAGATAGAGGTCAAAACAAGGAAGAGAGTTGTTTCGACAATGAAGAAGATGAGAGGGCAATCCTCCAAGGGAGGTCCCAGGTTCAAATCTCCACCCTACCAAAAAAAAGCTGAATTGGGTATCTAAAATCCAATTGATAATGTTGGTGCAGGCAGGGTCGGGTGCGACTCCCGGGTGACTTTGACAGTGTAGAACCCCCTGTTTGTGGTCTCTCAGACCAAGGCGGCTCCGCAAGGGGTTTTTTGCTTTAAAAAAAAAGAAAAAGAAGATGACACTGATGCAACCATCCAAGCGCTCAGGATGGACATGAAGTGCATTATTCGTGAAGTCAAGGAGGGGGAGAAAGATATGAAAAATAGGAGATTTGATGGGTGGACTATCAGACAAAGGGCCACACTAATGCCAAGTACCCTAAGAGATGATATTGCAGTATCTCTAAAGTAAATGGGCATTTTTTGGTAAAATGTTAATTTCACTTCAAAAACATAAAGCACTAGACTTTTGCCATCCAGAAGGAAGCAATAGAGCTAAAGGCAAGCACTTCAAAAAGCAGAGTTGATGGAAAAAGTAGGGGTAGTTGGAATACTCACGAGGGAAGGAGAAATGACAAGTAAAACCAATTTGGTAACATGAGTGGTGCCAAAAAAGATTGCAATATGACTCATTATGAAGATCGATTGTGCAATTTAGGAAGTGCTAGGAGTGGGGTCACTTCATGAGAAGTTGGACAAATGGAGCTAAATGCAAAAGTTGATGGTGCTGTTGCTGTGGTTCGGGCAGCCAAGAATGCAAGAAGCAGTCAAACTGTAAACCTCCTTGATATTGAAGAAGCAACTTAGATGACAAATCACATTTTTGCCATAACATGGGTACAAGCGAAGAAGAAAGCTGCAGAATATCTTGAGCCTACCGAAGAATGAAAAAGGTGGCAAGAAGCTTGTGCACAAGTGAAGGAGGAAATGGCAAGGGGGTAGAGCGACGAAGGTAGAGAGCTCAATACAAGACAAGAAGACGAGATGTGGACAAAAAGAAACTTAGGCGTCTAGTTGATGGAGTTAAACATTTCAGTGAAGGTGGTAAGCTTGTTCCACACAATACCAGAGCAAGACGTGATGATTGGAGAATTAGTATGTAGAACAAGGAAGGATGATGCAAACAACCAAGTTTTGTCATGATTAGTGACTAAGGATGAATTTTTGATCATTTGATGTTGATGATTGACGTTGAGAAACAGCCTGCGTTGATTCACATGGAAATACTAGGTCACAAATTGATGCATGTTATTATTGATGGCGGCTCTAGTGTGAACGCATTGCCTTAGAAAACATGGAAAGAGTTGGGTGTGCCAACCCTGTGGCCACCTTACTTTAGACTACTTGGAGTCAACCAATATGAGATCAAGATGAAGGGAGTACTTAGTTGACAAAGGTTGAAGATTGTTGAACAGACCTTAATGTTGGATTTTGTGGTCATAACACTACAAAAAGCCGTCTATGATGGGTTGTTGGGACAAGGGTGGTTGTGCATGGTGAAGGTGGATTACAATTGGAAGAAGGACCGCATTGCTTTTAAGAAAGGCCAAGACAAGTACACAATCAATGTAAGGAATTGGTTGGTAAGAGAGGACTCGACATCCTTTGACGAGTCAGACATTTCCTCATTTGATGCTAAAGAGAAAGCAATCGACATGGAACCAAATGATGGAGTGTTGGAACTTAAAGAGTGCACAACGAACGAAGGGCACTCATATAGCAGTCTGCTCCATGTGTAAATGGAGGTGTTGGCATTTCTGCCACATTATTTTTTGATAAACTTTGGCCTAAGTAGGGAGCTTTAAAGCGGCAAGGAGCATGCGGAGGTGTTAGGTTTTCGCGGGCCACAAACAGGGGCGATAAAATGGATGAAATAATCTTGGATATTTTATCATTGCAGATCTTTTCGCTAGCTTTTCGACGATATATTATAATAGGCGATCGGGTCAGCGGATCAAAAGTTATGGCCCCAGGAAGCAGGACCAGGAAGCTCAATTTCGGGCCAGGAAATATTCAAAGTGTCGGGCCCCGCCCGACTGCGCTCATCAATTTGTGCGCAATAGGGCGAAAAGACAGGAAAATGCTGCTGAAATATTCTAAGTGTCGGGCCCCGCCCGACTGCGCTCATCCGCCCGACTGCGCTCATACAAAGGTTGAGCTTAAAGACGATTTCTTCCCCCTCCATCAGATGCTGACAGGTGTCCAGCCTCGAGATTCAAGTCAAAGATGTGACAGAAGGTGTGCCGCCAGGGTACGGGACAGATGAGCGTGAACTGACAGATTGTACCGTATCCGCCCCCATTCAAAGCGGCTCAACTTCCCACCTACCGGATTTCCACGGAGCTGCCACGTTTCGGGAGGACCTTGTTGCAAGTACATTCTTTACCCGCAGAGGTCAACATCAGCCGCTTTTGTCGACTTTTGTCAGGTCTAGGATTACGTGCCCAAAATGTAATCGGGGGGAAAATTGCGCTATAAATAGCAGCCTCATTTCATTGTACAAGGGTGGAGGGGGGACATATTGCTAGAGGACTCTGCTGTGACGAACCACCTTCTAATTAATTCAAAGCATCCTTGGCTCTGCTTCTTGTCTCTGTATTTTCGAGATCTGGCACAGTTGAGGCAGAACAGTTCAGTAGAGGCCTACATCACAGAATTCCAGTCCATTTCTGTCAAAGTGGATGATATCTCAGAGAGGCGTCTAATCATTCTCTTCTATGAGGGATTGTCTGAGCCGCTACGTGGTTGGGTAAAGGCATTTGATCCAGTCACTTTACAGGATGCCATGAAAAAGGCGAGAAGCATGGAGTTCGTTGTTCCGAAACAAAAACCAGCCTTCAAACCTTTTCAGAATAACAAAGATAAGAAGGGGTTTGTCCAGAACGCACCTAAAACTGAAACTAAGAAACTATTAGATAATGAGCTCAATGAATTAAGAAAAAGGAAATTATGCTTCAGATGTAGAGAACCATGGGAGTTGGGCCACAAGTGTTCAGTTAAGGTGAAGCAACTAGAGGCTAGAGAATATTTTGAAGTTGATGAATCTGGTTCAGAGCATTCAAATCAACAGGAGGATGAGGAGAATTGTGGAGCAGGGGAGACAGAAGAAGAGACTGAGGTACAAATTGCACATTGTATAGTTTTAAAAAGGGATCTTCTTTCAAGGTCCGAGGAGTCCTTCAGGGGCAGCGGGTGGTGACACTGATTGATACGAGGGAAACTCATAACTTTATTGACGCTGGGTTGGTTGATAAGAGAGGGTTGCAGACAGAAGAATTTCCAGGATTCAGAGTAATGGTAGCGAGATGGGACAGCCATACGGTGTAACCGCGGGATCCCTAAACTACGGATGAAGTTAGGAGGCTATGATCTTACCGATGATTTTTATGTGGTTAATATTGGGGATACTCATATGATTCCGGGAATGCGAGTGGTTAGAATCCTTGGGCGAATTCACTATGAACCTGAGGGCTATGGAGATGAGGTTCATGACAGGTGGCAAGAAGGTGACGCTGAGAGGCATGTCAGACGGCGGACCCCGAGTTGTCTCCATTAAGCGAATGGAGAGGCTTTTCAAACATGATGAGGTTGAGTGGGCAGCAGAGTGTCTCATTACTTCAGCAGGGGATGTACAGGTTAAGTCCACTTACCGACCGGAGATTCGAGACATCTTGACTAAACACTCCAAGGTGTTTAGTAATATTCCTCCAAGGAGACCTCCGGAGAGAGGAATGGAGCACATTATTGAGTTGGAGGAGAGTGCTAAGACAGTTATCACTACACCCTATAGGCACCCTAGGCGACATAAGGATGAGATTGAGAAAACAATTCAAGAATTGCTTGACATGGGACATATCCGACCAAGCAAGAGTCCTTTTGCTTCGGCTGTGGTTTTGGTAAAGAAAAAAGATGGGACTTGGCGTATGTGTGTTGACTATAGGGAGCTAAATAAGAAAACAATTAAGAACAGGCACCCTATTCCACGCATCGACGAATTGATTGATGAGCTACACGAAGCTCAACTCTTCTCAAAAATAGACCTGCGCAGTGGTTACCATCAGATCGGAATGAGAGAGCGGGATATAGAGAAAACAGCTTTTCGTTGTCATTGTGGGCACTTTGAGTTTCCGGTTATGCCTTTTGGGTTGACCAATGCCCCAGCGACTTTCCAGTCTTGTATGAACAAGATTTTTAGCAGGCAGTTGAGGAGGTATGTTTTGATATTCTTTGATGATATTCTGGTTTACAGTCGATCATGGGAGGAGCACCTACAACATCTTGAGGAGGTCCTCCGTATCCTCGAACAGGAATCCTTTTATGCTAAGGAAACAAAATGTGATTTTGGGTTGACAGAGCTCTTGTATCTTGGGCACATTATCAGTGCAGATGGAGTACGTATGGACCCGGATAAAATCAAAGCTATCCAGGATTGGCCAGCTCCAACAAATCTATCTCAGCTTAAGGGATTCTTTGGACTTTGTGGTTTTTACAGATGGTTTGTGAAGGGATTTTTGCAGTTGGCAGCCCCACTCACAGATTTGACCAAGAAGGGTGCCTTCAAATGGTCTGATGAAGCTCAGAAGTGTTTCGAACACTTCAAACAGGTTGTGTTCTTGCCCGGTGCTTGCTATGCCAGATTTTTCACAGCCTTTCGTTTTACAGTGTGATGCTTCCGGTGAAGGGATTGGTGCAGTTCTGATGCAGAACAGACACCCAGTGGCTTATGAGAGTCGGAAGCTCCAGGGGGCAGAAAGGAGTTATTCTATTTATGATAAGGAGATGTTGGCGATAATGCATGCTCTCGCCAAATTCCGGCAGTATCTGGTTGGAGGTAGATTCACTGTCAGCACGAATCATAACAGTCTTAGATACTTCTTGGCTTAGAAGGATCTAAATGAGAGGCAGCAGAAGTGGGTCAGCAAGCTACAAGCTTATGATTTTGACATAGTTTATGTTAAGGGAAAGTCGAATGTGGTTGCTGATGCTTTATCTCGAAGGCCTCACATTTGTTCAGTGACTGGTATTTCAGCAGAATGGCGAGATGTTATTATTGCAGAATATGTCGAGGATGAGTGGGCGTCCAGTTTGCTAGAGGGCAAAGTGCAGGATGACCGTTATATGATTTCACAGGGTTTGATCCTTTATAAGGGTCGCGTTTTTCTTCTATCTGGGTCATGGTTTAGGAAGAGAGTTATCCAGTATTTTCATGATGATCCGACTGCAGGTCATTCAGGTTTCTTTAAGACTTACAGGAGCATTCGGGAGAGATTTTCTTGGAAAGGGCTTAAGAATGAGGTTCTTCAGTATGTTCGTGAGTGTTCTATCTGTCAGCAAAATAAGGATGAACATACACACCCAGCAGGTTTATTGCAACCCCTTTCAATACCGAACCAGAAATGGGAAGGTATATCTATGGACTTCATTATTGGGTTACCCACAGTGCAGGGCAAGGATTGCATTTATGTTGTGGTGGATAGACTCACTAAGTTTGCACATTTCTTTGCTATTTCAGCTACTTTTACGGCTGCTCAGGTGGCTGATTTATTTTTCAGAGAGGTGTTCCGTTTGCATGGAATACCCAAGACTATTGTGAGCGACAGGGATACACGGTTCATGAGCATTTTTTGGCGGGAGTTATTCGGGTTAGGAGGAACCGAGCTCACTCCCAGCACTAGCTACCACCCTCAGACCGATGGGCAGACAGAGATAGTTAATAAGTGGATAGAGGGTTACCTGAGGAATTATGTTTCAGGGCAGCAGAAAGCTTGGGTGAAGTGGCTTCATCTTGGGGAATTCTGCTACAACACAACTCACCACATGACTATTGGTATGACACCTTTCATGGCTTTGTATGGTTATGAGGCTCCAAGATTCATTGATCTTCTATTGGGTGATAGTCGAGCTCCGGGAGCTAAGGATTATTTGCAGGACAGCCAGGACTTGTTGAGGTCCCTCAAGGATAATATCCTTTAGGCTCAGAATCGGCAGAAGCTTTATGCCGATCAGCACAGAGTTGAGCGCAGTTTTGAGGTGTATGATCTGGTCTATCTTAGGTTGCAGCCTTAGAGACAATCTACTCTCAAGAAGAGTGGGAAGGAGAAGTTGAAGCCCAGATTTTATGGACCCTTTCGGGTAATCAGGCGGATTGGTGAGGTAGCTTATGAGTTGGAGCTACCTGGTGACAGCAAAATACATAATGTCTTCCATGTTTCATGCCTCAAAAAGGCGATTGGTGCACGCATTGTTCCTTCTACTGAGTTGCCTCCATGGGATGAGGAGGGTAAACTCATTTTGGTTCCTGAAGCTATTATTGATTACAGGGAGAAGGTGTTGAGGCGGAAGGTAATTAAGGAATATTTGATTAAATGGAAGAACTTACCTGTTGATGATGCTACCTGGGAACATGAAGACATTCTACAGCATCCGGCACTAAGATTGCTTGGGGACAAGCAATTTTTGGGAGGGAGGACTGTCATGTCCCCTTTCTGAGCTCGTCAGCATTGGCACAGTGCATAGCCTATTCATGCGATCCTGTAGGCTATGGGAGCAGTTTAAGGATCTTGGAAGTCAGTTGGAGCAGTTTCCTATTTTTTAGGGCCGTGCTTTTTTTAGAACAGTTTCTATATTTGGACAGTTTGACCAAAAGGGTATCCAAAAATGCTATCAGATGTTGGCTTGGGTCTTCTAGTGCAATTATTTTAATACTCGAAATTATTTAATTATAAAGTCGTATTTAATTAAATAGACTTTATATTATGTGTGCACATAAGTCACAAGTGAATTATTAATTATTTGATAAAGTGACTGAGGGAGACAAGGATTTATTAAAAAGGGGGTTTTTTTATCCCACATTGGTTATGTTATGATACAGACAGGCCGAGTCAATAATAAATAAACTGGTCGGGCTCTCATTCCAGCATCCTTGAACATTGAATATATTGCTTGATGCATTTTGGAGAATTTGCTTGCAGATTCGAGCTTGTTGAGAATGGAAACTCTTGGCAAGGACATCCACTACGGCTGTGAAAGATCAGCTCTATTGGATTTTGATTGTCTTCATTCAGAGGGCAAATTGGAGATCAAAGAGAATTTTTGGTTCGTCACTGATATCTTGTGTGTGTTGGGAGATAGCAGCGATTTAGACCTGTAGATGGTACTTATTTGGAGGCTATAGCAGTTTACTATTCACGCGGCACTGTAGCAGTTTACTATTCAAGCGGCACTGTAGCAGTTTACTATTCAAGCGGCACTGTAGCAGTTTACTATTCACGTGGCACTGTAGCAGTTTACTATTCATGCGGCACTGTAGCAGTTTACTATTCATGCGGCACTGTAGCAGTTTACTATTCACACGGCACTGTAGCAAATTACTATTCACGGCACTATTCACGGCACTATTTCCAGAACGTGGATTGCTGCGATTTGTTTTCAGACTTGAGGAAAATCGGGTATTTTTAGTGCTGTTCATCATTGTAATTTCCCTTGCAATTAAGTTGTTCCAGTTTGTGAAGCTTTCTTTCAGCAGTATACTGTATGTTTAAATCCCATAAAAATACCTAAAAAAAAGAGCATATATTTGAATAAAAAGAGCAAAAATTTGTGTTTTTCTTTTACTAGTCAAAATAGATAGGAAACAATCCAGAATAGGGTGGGTTGAAAGTGCTACAGTGCCGCATGAATAGTAAACTGCTACAGTGCCGCTTGAATAGTAAACTGCTACAGTGCCGCGTGAATAGTAAACTGCTATAGCCTCCAAATATGTACCATCTACAGGTCTAAATCGCTGCTATCTCCCAACACACACAAGATATCAGTGACGAACCAGAAATTCTCTTTGATCTCCAATTTGCCCTCTGAATGAAGACAATCAAAATCCAATAGAGCTGATCTTTCACAGCCGTAGTGGATGTCCTTGCCGAGAGTTTCCGTTCTCAACAAGCTTGAATCTGCAAGCAAATTCTCCAAAATGCATCAAGCAATATATTCAATGTTCAAGGATCCTTCTTATCGAATCGATCGATAAGTAGTCGTGTGAACTCCTCATAGGATGTAATCAAATTATGACCCAAAGTGATCAACCCATGAAACCACCAATCGTGTGCAGCTCCTTCAAGATGTAATGTGGCGAATTTTATAGCTTCTTCTTCCAGCATAGGTCGAAGTGAGAGGCAATTATCAAGTTTATCCACCCATTTCTTGGCTGTACATTTGCCACTACCATCAAACCGAGGTAAAGAAACCTTGTTCAGTGCTTGGTTGAATTCTTTCTATGCTGGTCTAGCCTGATCAGTACGGTGACCACCTCCCTGTCCCATACTCCTCTGCTTCTGAGTGACGTATTGGTCAAATGACCAATGGGCCCTAAGGCCTTCCGGAAGAGCACTATACCGCTGATACCACTCCTCAAACTGATCCTCTATAGGCCCTTGAGCTGTGTGCATCTCAGGTGCTGGAACTTCAGCTCTAGATAAGAACGTAGGTTGAGTCGGTCGAGAAGTAACAACTGTATGTTGCCTCTGATCAGTCATGCCCTGGCTGCCCTTGCTCGGAATATGCCTGTTTGATGAGCTAGGCCCACCATCCTGATTAGTCCCTGTCTGTAGCCCCTGCAAAGTATTAGTCATAGCCATAATAGCATCTGCTAATGCTTCCTATCCCTGTATCATCTGATCCTGCATATCTATCTGTGCCTTTGACAAAGCATTAAGAGCCCCAAATATACTAGGGTTCTCCCGATGCTGATCATCACCCATATTGTCTAGTAATTCAGTAGATCTCTTATGTCGCTCGTACTGAAGATGAAAATCTTTCTCTTTCCCTTTACCAACTGGTTCACTCATTAATTAAACCCACAAGTCGGCAGATATAACTCGCTCTGATACCACTGTAACAACCCACCCTATTCTGGATTGTTTCCTATCTATTTTGACTAGTAAAAGAAAAACACAAATTTTTGCTCTTTTTATTCAAATATATGCTCTTTTTTTTTAGGTATTTTTATGGGATTTAAACATACAGTATACTGCTGAAAGAAAGCTTCACAAACTGGAACAACTTAATTGCAAGGGAAATTACAATGATGAACAGCACTGAAAATACCCGATTTTCCTCAAGTCTGAAAACAAATCGCAGCAATCCACATTCTGGAAATAGTTTGTGAATAGTGCCGTGAATAGTAATTTGCTACAGTGCCGTGTGAATAGTAATTTGCTACAGTGCCACATGAATAGTAAACTGCTACAGTGCCACATGAATAGTAAACTGCTACAGTGCCGCTTGAATAGTAAACTGCTATAGTGCCGCGTGAATAGTAAACTGCTATAGCCTCCAAATAAGTACCATCTACAGGTCTAAATCGCTGCTATCTCCCAACACACACAAGATATCAGTGACGAACCAGAAATTCTCTTTGATCTCCAATTTGCCCTCTGAATGAAGACAATCAAAATCCAATAGAGCTGATCTTTCACAGCCGTAGTGGATGTCCTTGCCGAGAGTTTCCGTTCTCAACAAGCTCGAATCGCAAGCAAATTCTCCAAAATGCATCAAGCAATATATTCAATGTTCAAGGATCTTTGGAATGAGAGCCCGACCACTTTATTTATTATTGACTCGGCCTGGCTGTATCATAACATAACCAATGTGGGATAAAAAAACCCCCTTTTTAATAAATCCTTGTCTCCCTAAGTCACTTTATCAAATAATTAATAATTCACTTAAGTGACTTATGTGCACACATAATATAAAGTCTATTTAATTAAATACGACTTTATAATTAAATAATTATGAGTATTAAAATAATTGCACCAGAAGACCCAAGCCAACATCTGATAGCATTTTTGGATACCCTTTTGGTTGAACTGTCCAAATATAGAAACTGTTATGAAAAAAGCACGGCCCTAAAAAATAGGAAACTGCTCCAACTGACTTCCAAGATCCTTAAACTGCTCCCATAGCCTACAGGATCGCGTGAATAGGATATGCACTGTGCCAATGCTGACGAGCTCAGAAAGGGGACATGACATGTGACGGACCACCTTCTAATTAATTCAAAGCATCCTTGGCTCTGCTTCTTGTCTCTGTCTTTTATGATGCTTTCTGCTAGTATTTCTGCTTCATGTCCATTTACATTTCTGTCTGTGTGAATTCTGAATTCTGGATTTGGGCATTGGTGATTATTTGGATCTGGAATACTAAACAGATGGATACATAGGATAGAATAACAGCTGCAATTTCTGTTACATGCTTTGTTTTAATTGCTTGTTGGTTCGGATGCAAATTTGCGATCGTGCTGCTTGTTCTCCCCCCACCCGAAACGCATGATATTTACATCTCTTTCTTGTTCCCTTATCTTTTTCAATCTCTTTCCAGTTCCCTTTACCTTTTTTTTATCTCTTTCCTGCACCCTTATCTAAAAACCCCCAAGTAGGTTGGGAAAGGAGCCGACCTTCTCCGAAGATCGGCACGGGGGGGCATCCCTTACTCCCGTCCTTTCGATGTTGGTCTGCGGGTCTAGGGCGCATTGACACACCAAGTCCTTCCCAGGTGGCGGATCCGTGGCCAACAGTTTCTGGCACGCCCGGTGGGACGAACAATCTCCATATTTTGTAAAAACCGAGTTTGGTGAATCTTTGGCTTGCCTTCATCTGGCAAAATCACCTGGCGACTCTGACTGAGTTGAGGATCCAAATTTCTTGATTGCAGGTGCCTTTTTTTTAACCTAATAGAAGACACCCCGGAGGAATCAAGGTTTGGTGAGCAACCTTGACCTCACAAGCGGAGAAATGAATGTTCACCTACAGTCTCCATATTTTAAGGAAGCCCGAGTTTGGTGAATCTATGGCTTGCTTTCATCTGGCAAAATCACCTGGTGACTCTGACTGAGCTGAAATAAGGAAGCTCGAGTTTGGTGAATCTCTGGCTTGCCTTCATCTGGCAAAATCACCTTGCGACTCTGACTGAGCCGAAATATGGAAGCCCGAGTTGGTGAATCTTTGGCTTGCCTTCATCTGGCAAAATCACCATGGCAAATCCCTCATACTATGCAAAGCCCTAGAATGTAGCTGTGTGGAACTCGAGAGGCAGATCTCGTCCAAAGTCAACAGTGGGAATATGCAAACACCGCCCAAATGATGAATAATATGGTTGCTTGCGGTTTCTATCGGGAGACGGGCCAAGAGGAGGAACAAAATCCAGGTGGCAAATTCTGAACACAAAGAGGGCACATTTTTGCACCCTTTTTGTGTCCCAGGGCATAGTACGCAAGCATTCAGCCAAAGCCCAATAAGCATGCCTCACCAGGAGGCTGAACCTGAGGAGACCCCGACAAAAGGCCTATCGGCGGAAAGCTCTTGCTATGGCATCAAGGAGTTGGAGGAACTCATGCTCAAGATCCCACAGGTGGTGGACTCTCTAGAGTGGTGGTATTGGCTCCAACCATCATCGCAACCGGTACCCGAAGAGGGCTCTCGTGTGGCAAATCTCCTTGCCAGATTGTTCATCAACTGTATGGGTACCGACATGAATGATAACCTGACATGTTGCACCATGTTCGCGACTTGGCAAACTTTGGGAGGCCAGCCGAACTTCAAAGATCAACTGAAGTACAATCAGATCTAGTCCGGACACTGCAGGTTCACCGGATAGGCAACCAAAGCTAGATTTGTGTTGGCGGCATGCCAATCATGCCGCAAACTTTTGTGTCAATAATATAAATAAGCCGGCTAGTATGCAAAGTTTCAGTTGTTTTCTTAGTTTAGTTTGTGCAGTGTTTTTTTTAGTGTTCCAAGAGGGCCATGGGTGCCAAGTGTTTGAGAAAGAGGTTGCTGCCGAGAGAGAATATCAAGAGGACAGCGAGTATGACTCTGTTGCCCAATGGATAAAGGCCTGGGTCCTCACATTGAGGCGAGCTCAATGCCTCGCGAGCCGCCAGGAATGTTGGCATTTTTGCCACATTATTTTTTGATAAACTTTGGCCTAAGTATGGAGCTTTAAAGCGGCAAGGAGCATGCGGAGGTGTTAGGTTTTCGCGGGCCATAAATGGGGGCGATAAAATGGATGAAATAAGCTTTGGATATTTTATCATTGCAGATCTTTTCGCTAGCTTTCCGACGATATATTATAATAGGCGATCGGGTCAGCGGATCAAAAGTTATGGCCCCGGGAAGCAGGACCAAGAAGCTCAATTTCGGGCCAGAAAATATTCTAAGTGTCGGGCCCCGCCCGACTGCGCTCATCAATTTGTGCGCAATAGGGCGGAAAGACAGGAAAATGCTGCTGAAATATTCTAAGTGTCGGGCCTCGCCCGACTGCGCTCATCCGCCCGACTGCGCTCATACAAAGGCTGAGCTTAAAGACAATTTCTTCCCCCTCCATCAGATGCTGACAGGTGTCAAGCCTCGAGATTCGAGTCAAAGATGTGACAAAAGGTGTGCCACCAGGGTACCGGATAGATGAGCGTGAACTGAAAGATTGTACCGCATCTGGCCCCATTCAAACTGGTTCAACTTCCCACCTACCAGATTTCCACGGAGCTGCCACTTTTTCAGGACCTTGCTGCAAGTACATTCTTTACCCGCAGAGGTCAACATCAACCGCGTTTGTCAGCTTTTGTCAGGTCTAGGATTCTGTGCCCAAAATGTAATCGGGGGGGAAAATTGCGCTATAAATAGTAGCGTCATTTCATTGTACAAGGGTGGAGGGGGGACATATTGCTAGAGGACTCTGCGGTGACGGACCACCTTCTAATTAATTCAAAGCATCCTTGGCTCTGCTTAATGTCTTTGTCTTTTATGCTGCTTTTTGCTAGTATTTCTGCTTCATGTCCATTTACATTTCTGTCTGTGTGAATTCTGAATTCTGGATTTGGGCATTGGTGATTATTTGGATCCGGAATACTAAACGAAGGATACATAGGATAGAATAACAGCTGCAATTTCTGTTACATGCTTTGTTTTAATTGCTGTTGGTTCGGATACAAATTTGCGATCGTGCTGCTTGTTCTCCCCCCACCCGAAACGCATGATATTTACATCTCTTTCCTGTTCCCTTATATTTTTCAATCTCTTTCAAGTTCCCTTTACCTTTTTTTTTCTCTTTCCTGCACCCTTATCTAAAAACCCCCAAGTAGGTTGGGAAAGGAGCCGACCTTCTCCGAAGATCGGCACGGGGGGGCATCCCTTCCTCCCGTCCTTTCGATGTTGGTCTGCGGGTCTAGGGCGCATTGACACACCAAGTCCTTCCCAGGTGGCGTATCCGTGGCCAACAAGAGGACTATGAAGCCTTCCAACCAATATGTTTATGCCTAGGTGTAGATGAAGAGTAAGGTATAGTAAAAGAGGAAATGGCAACATCACTTGACTCTTATGAGGTAAGTGTGTTGCGTCACGTGGTGGAGAGACAAGTGATGAACATGCATATTGAAGAGGAGCAAAAAGCATTATTTCCACCAACTTTTGTAGAGTAAAGTGTTGGTGATGTGTAGACTAATGAAAAATTGCCACATTCATTTGACATGACGAAGATAGCCAAAGATGAAGGGTGACACAAGGTGTAGGTGAAAGTTGGTGAAGAAAATGAAGAAAAAATGATAAGTTGTGGCGATGATTGTGATATCAAAGCTAGGGGATATCAAATTAATTTTCTCTTGCCTTTGTTTGAGAAAGTTAAATTTGATGATAGGCCTTCACTTTTGGCCAGAGTTTTGGAGCGAGCAACACGCAAACATGGAACCAAAATAAAAACAATTCCTCTTTTTTTGAAGCTGGACAACTGCAATTTTGTCAGAGATCTTCAAATTGGCACAAATATCATTTCTTCATTGTTTGAAAAATGGAGAATAGATAGAGAGCTCAAGCACATTGCTCGAGGCATCATTTGTTGGAGGAACCAAAAACCTCTTCGATCTTATCTTTGTAAAAATAAAATTGTTTGAGGGACTCTTTCCCACCTTGTATTTTTGCAATTTTTAATGCGTTTCTTCTCTTTTGTGGGTGGGTGTTTTTTTTGGGGGGGTTGAGCCTGGGACTTCTCTTCTTTTTACCGCCTTGGTCTATAAACCTGCGGTTTGTAATAATGCTTGGGTGTTTTTATCCCACATGCATTACTCTTCAACTCCCCCCTAGAGTTAGGTCTTTATAAAGAGATGTTGTACCTCTTTGAAGCTCACTCTGTTGATGAGACTTGTAAGTCGAAACGCGGTCGAAGTTTTGTAGATGTATCACTTCTTTTTCTGGAATAAAAATTCAATGAAATATTTTTTGTTCCTTTTCTAACTCGTCTCTTTCTTTAAGTTTATAATCCCTAATTTTTCTTCCTTCTGTTTTCTAATACGTTTTTGTTGCCAAGATTATGCTCTTCACTTGCACGTAATGAGATTTGGTGAACCAGAAAGCTTGCAGCACTAGGAGTATGCTCTTCACTTGCACATTTGTAATCTGGCGAATCAGAAACTAGTTTACTTTTTTAGAGTATTGCTTCACCATGTTTCATTTTTCATTAACGAGTTTACCCATTAATGGCGCACACTGCTCAACCAGTTATTGACCTTTCAGATTTTGAATCCTCTCCCATGGTTCCTGATAGTCCCCCCAGTTCCCTTGTTCGTCTTCCTCGCAAGCGTCTACGGCAAGAGGGTTCACGACAACAAATTTGGGAGCTTGAAGAACGGGTCTTCGACACAGATAAAATGGAAGAGTTTTGTAGAGGTCTAATAGAAACAAAAGTTTTTGCTCAGAACGGAAGAGCTCCTTCTACACAGGATAGGACCTTCATAGATGGAATCGATGCAATGCGCGACATTCCTCCACGACCAGAGTCTTTGGACAAGTTGTTGGATACAAGGTTCGAAGAATTCAAGATTATGAGTAGAAAGGCAAAAAAATGCCATTCCAGTTTAGCTTGGCTTGAAGAGAATTTGGGCAAAGGCATTTTTCCGCATACCCTACGATTGGAAAATCGACATCTTCAACTTCTAGATGAAGATATTAATAAACAGTTTTTTGATGAGTCGGAGGCACTCACTGTAACGTTCCTACCAAAACCAACCAATCTTAGAGAGAATTTTTTTTTGTATTTATTATATTCTTATCTAATCATTGATCAATAAGTGATTAAGAAGAATCTCCATGTGGTTCTCTTATAGATGAGTATCCAAGTAAGTCCAAGGTTGCACTTCACAGGAATCAACATGGTCAGTGTCTATCCTATGGATAGGAGTGACCAACCCCTATAATGACCTGCAAGTAAGTTTCTTTACCTCGCAATTGGGAATTCTCCTATCTAAAATAGGAACACATTTTTCCCTACTAGCTTAAATCAACATTAAGCTAGCCTTATGTTAGGTCTCTTTCAACCCGTACATTAGGCATATGCCTTGAAGATTAGCTTGTTCTTCCTTAAGGACAGAACATCAATCATTGCAATGCTTAACTCTCCCCATATCAACAATGGGTAGCTAAGGGGGTTATCACACAAACCCTCATAGACTTGTTAATGTCTACCATTATACCTTACTTGCTTTATTCAACTATAATCTCCACGAAATGAGATATCATTCAAATTCGCCCTTATGATCAATCTCATGTTTAATCACTAGAGATACATCTTTAAGTGTCATGCACGATTTATTCATTTCATTAATTTAGGGTTAATCTATGTCATCTAGACACAATCTTTAATTCTCATTCAAAGATCTAAGCCCTAACATATGATAACTTCATGCCATGACATAACTTTACATATTTTTTTTATGATTGCCTGTAACTGAGAATTACATTGTTTACAGATCTCTTTTAAAGAGTAATACAATTCCTTTTGTATTAATTTACAATCATCCTCAATAGGGGAATTTTTACAATAAAAGAGGGCCTACTATAAAGAGGCCTTGTTACAACATATATACATATCAAATGGGAGCCAAATAGATCCAATCTTCACTCGACTCCACTTGAACCACCAGTACTAGGTTGTAGGTATTTCGGGATCAGGACAACCCATTACATGTATATGAAAATGCATTCTAAGAAAGCAGTAGAATGTAACAATTTCCAATTGAATGCAACTAAACACAATACATCCTCATAATGTAATTGTCTAAAACATTCACATATTCCAAGGAAGGAAATCCCATACTTTCATAAGAATGAAATCCACATCTTCATCCCATATTATTTTTCCACAAAGATATGCCTTTGAAACAAATATTATTACAGTCATCTATTGCTAATCACTTTCAAAGAGAATACCATAAAGTCATTCACGAATGGAATTCTTTTCATGCATAAGATAGACAATACTTTCACAAGTAACTCATATTTCTTTCACCCAAAAATAGCATTTAAACAAATGGATTCAATTATAGATTCACAAATCATCCCATAAATTTGTTTCATAATCTATCACGAGATTATATACCAGATTTGTTTTATAAGCTACCATCATGGTCACACTATAGTTCTTGCACAAATATCTTTACTAATTTGTCTTGTAGTCTATAGTTTTCCACAAATTTAGCTACCAATTTGTCTTATGATCTATCAACAAGATCATACTATAGTTCCACAATTCTAGCTACAATCTCTCTTGCAATATATCAACAAGATTACTCAAGTTTAGCTATGAATTGTCTCGTAATCTATCAACAAGATTACACCATAGACATACAAATTTAGCCTCAAATTTGCCTCAGGAAATCACACTATAGATTTACAAAATTAGCAATAGATTTGTTAACTAAACTTTCGTCAATATTAAACTATAGTTCTCGGATGAAGTGTTTCAAGATTTTTTAAATCTTTCGCAAATTTGTCCCCACATTTTTAGACAAGAATTTTTCCATAATATTGCTCAAGGCTTTTCACAAAACTAAACTAGGATTTACATATAGTTTATCCCAAGTTCTGTTTCACAATTTGTCCCCAAAGTTCTTTAAGAACTCTTGTAATCTAAAATTTGTTTCATGTTCTTCAACATTTTTCATTACAAGCTACACAATTTTATCCTTAGAATTTGTCTCATAACTTTCAACAGAATTCATTAACTTTTCGCAAATTTTATTCCTAAAATTTGTCTCATAACTTTCAACAGAATTCATTAACTTTTGGCAAATTTTATTCCTAAAATTTGTCTCAAAATTCATTAAGGTTACAAATATTATCCTTACAAAAAAATCTTGTATTAGAATTCATGAAGGATACACAAATTTTATCCCTAAAAATTTGCCACTTAGTCCCTTAATCCTTAGTAAATATTGTTTCATAATCTCTTGGACGGGTTTCACTATTTTGTACCTATTTGATAAAGAAATTATTTCACCAAAAAAAATTGAACCTTATACGAGTTCAAGCAAAAGAAGGTTTACCCAAGTTCTGCCAACATCAACTATCCATGCTTCAGTCCATCCGGCGAAGGAAATACAACACAGTCACTAACCCTGAGGTCCTATTGACCAGCAGGCAACTGTCGTGTCTAGCCTCCCCGGCTAGGCGGCTAACGCGTGCTAGCCTCGACCACGATCAGTGGTCGAGGGTTAAATTCCCTATGAATCCATGCGGGTTCGAATCAATCCGTTGTCCCGAATGAGAGCAAACTGGTTTATTATATCCGTTTGACAAAATCTGCTAAATGCTAACACGATGGTAGAAAATGGAGGTCATCGACATCCCACATTGATGGTGTCGTGGGAGGGTTAAGTAATAAGAGTGCCTTAACACTCTTAGTTGATATCCACCAGACGGTGGTTGGGAGGGTTCCGTCGGGGTGCTGAGCCACGATCTTTCGATCTAGACCTTGTTGTCGCGTAGGGTTTCTAGGGTCGATTAACCAGTTTTTAACCAAGTAACACAACGACTAGGATTAAGCGGTCTTGATAGGTCTCCAATGCATTGAAATGAAATTTATGATTAACCAGTTTTAACCAATAAACACAATGACTAGGACTAAGTGGCCTTGATAGGCTTTCGATGCATTCAAATGAGATTTATGCCTAATAAGTGACACGCGGCCTCTCTATTAGGCCTTACACATAGTATAACCTGGTTTACCCAACTCCAATTAAATAAGCATGCGAATATCTAGTTATATAAATATCATGAATTATGGCTAATACTGAAATGATTCGCAAGCTTGTAAGCAAACAAAACTTAAATTTACATAAATCACATTAAAACGAAGATAAGTAGGGAGATCCCTCCAACCTGCAATATTCGCAATAGTTCCAACCTTTTCTTCCTTGTCCTCTAAGCCCTCCTAGCCTTTTTCTCCTCCCCATAATATCAAATGGTGGCCTTTTTATAGCATTTTGGAGGTGCCTTTTCAAATGGTGAAGGGCAAGTTAGGTAATGACCTGTTGGAGGGGTCATTTGGAAGTGCAGACCCAAGAAGGTGATGATGCATATAAAGTGGAGGAATAGTGTTTTAGAAGACCTAAGGACATGATGATGCATATAAGGTGGAGTAATAGTGCCTTAGAAGACCTAAGGTGACTATATTATAATTTTTAAATTCCTTCTAGTGCCTTATGAGTACAAATTCCTTTCCCATGGCACTTAGAGCCAAAATGTTCCTTCCCTAAAATTTTAACTCCTCATTAATATGCAAAACATGCTAATAATTTAATTCATATGTAATCCTCTTATATATATATATATATATATTTTTTTTTCTTCTAGGATGCATTTTTCAAAAGCATTACATAGATCACCACAATTTCCAATACTTTCTAAGTCTTCACAAAAATAAGTATGAGTTTCCTTTTTCTTTGTCAAGCATAAGGGTTCGGTCGAGGTGGGATGTGACACTCACAGAAAAATTTCGCTTGGAAATGGCTAAATTGTATATCTGTAATTTCAAAGAATACATAGATAAATTAGCTACTCAGGCCAATGATTATATTCCCAACATTTTGTTGCTTGTAATTAAGGAAATTCTTGCAGATTCCGTAAATAAACATAAGACAATTTCTTAGGAAATTGCTTTGGAATGGGAATCCCAGATTAAAGAGCTTTTTGAGGGAAAGCTTCAGGCCTGGAGAGTTGAAATGCAAATCCAAAAAGATATGCAAGAGAAAGCCAAAGCTGCTCGAGAGAATGCTGCTTCAAAAGTCCCAGAAGTTAATATATGAGAAGCTACAGAAAGCGTAGCTGACTTGGTTGAAAGAGAAATCAAACAACAAATTGATCGTCTGGAAAAACTAATCATAGGTGCACAAAAGAACTTTCCGGCACAACACAACAAAAATAGAAGTCACAATAGAGGGCCAAACCAGAGAGCCTCTACTACACAGAAAAGGCAATCACAACAACATCCACAACATAGAAATAAACAACAACAACGTCAACCACAACAAAGGAATAAACAGCCAAAACAACAACAACAAGAGGCATAATTTAAACTTTCGGGGCCCTTCTCCAAGAAGACGAAAGAAGGGGAGAAACTTCCAGAACCGCACTTCCTATGTGCAACAACAATTGCAACAGGACAATGGAAGAAATTTCCGCAACTCTAGTTTCGAGAATCCAAGAAAGGGTTTTGCCCCATTTGTTCAGAAGCAGCAAGGGCAGGGGTTCTTCCGTCGCCAAAATGGTAGCGGAAACCAAAAATAACCCCTTGGTCCGCAATTTTTAGCCCACAAGATTTTGGCCGTCGGTATTTTTATAGGAGTCCTATTTGGGCTATGGATGGCAAAATCACAAATCTTGTTGTCCATAATTTTTCCTCCAGAAAACTTACCCAGAATGAAATTGAGGCCCTCAGCTTGGGTTTAAAGTTCCTCCCTGTTCCTCCTCCCATGGCCAAAGAGGTTCTAAAACAGGAGTTTTCAGCCTTTTGTAGACGTCTTCGTCTCGAATGGTTCTTTGGACCGAGAGGTGGCCCTCCAAAACCGCTTAAGCCCATTGATCCTTTCCGTGTTTCCAACCCAAGTTTTAATCCCTCACAGTTTTATAAGCCTTTGGAAGAAATTATTGGCATGGGTGAAAGATTCCTCAATAACAAATTATCTGCTGCCAATCCCACCCGCCAACGTGCCTTTCCACCCCACATTTGGTCTGCCATTTGTTCCCTTGCCAATGACAAATCCATTGTCATTAGGCCCGCAGATAAAAACTTGGGTGTTTGTGTTTTGTCCATGGACTGGTACATTTTAGAAGGCTTTTCCCAGCTTTCAGATCAAAATGTTTACTCTGAAGTGAACATAGTCCCCTAGCAGGATATTTTTTATCAGCTCCAAGACTTGCTTGACTGGGCTTTTAGGAGGAATCTGCTTTCAGAAAACCACAGGAAATTTATGCTCCAGGTAACACCATCCTCTGCCAGAGTATGTGTCTTTTACCTGCTCCCCAAAATCCACAAGCCCAGGCTTTCCGGTCGACCCATTTGTTCCTACTGTGGTTTCATGCTTGAACCTGCCTCCAAATGGCTTCATCATCTGCTCTTGCCAATTTTGTTGAAGCAAAAAAATCATCTCTTGGATTCCATATCTCTAATTAAAGATCTGCATGGCCGTACTTTTCCTCAAGACATCATTCTTTTCTCTTTTGATGTTGAGAGCCTCTATCCCAGCATCCCCACCTCTCAAGGATTGGCAACCCTCCGTCATTTTTTGAGGAACGAATTTGATCCGGCCAAGACAAACTTTGTGGTAAGGCTTGCAGAGATAGTGTTAACACAACACTACTTGGAATTCAAAGGGAAAACATACAGGCAGATAAGAGGAACAGCCATGGGAAGTAATTTTGCTGTGGTTTATGCTTGTTTATTTCTCTGTCATCTAGAGGAACAGGTATTTAATAATGTTGTTGTGGAAAATCTTTTATTTTATAAAAGATACATTGATGATGCCATTGGAGTTTGGCATGGCCCTAAGGAGGATCTTAATGGTTTTCTTGCTGCCTACGGTTCCTTCTATGACAGTATTAAAATTACTTCCTTTGTTTCTGATTCTGAAGTAACACTTCTGGATACTGTGTTTTTTAAGGGGCCTGATTTTGCTCAGACTGGAATTCTTTGCACCAAATTATTTCAGAAGCCGATGAATGCCTATCAATACATCCCTGCTTCCTCCCATCATCCAGTTCATCAAAAAAAGGCCTTTATCATGAGTGAACTCAACAGATTTTTGGTTAGAGAAAGCTCCAGGGATGGATTTATTTCTGTTAAAAATAATTTTTTAACAGACTCAGAGCTAGGGGATATCAAATTAATTTTCTCCTACCTTTGTTTGAGAAAGTTAAATTTGATGGTAGGCCTTCACTTTTGGCTAGAGTTTTGGAGCGAGCAGCACGCAGACATGGAACCAAAATAAAAACAATTCCTCTTATTTTGAAGCTGGACAACTGCAATTTTGTCAGAGATCTTCGAATCGGCACAAATATTATTTCTCCAATGTTTGAAAAATGGAGAAAAGATAGAGAGCTCAAGCACATTGCTCGAGGCATCATTTGTTGGAGGAACCAAAAACCTCTTCGATCTTATCTTTGTAAAAATAAAATTGTTTGAGGGACTCTTTCCCACCTTGTATTTTCGCATTTTTTAATGCGTTTCTTCTCTTTTGTGGGTGGGTGTTTTTTTTGGGGGTTGAGCTTGGGACTTCTCTTCTTTTTACCGTCTTGGTCTATAAACCTGCGGTTTGTAATAATGCTTGGGTGTTTTTATCCCACATGCATTACTCTTCAGCTCCCCCCTAGAGTTAGGTCTTTATAAAGAGAGGTTGTACCTCTTCGAAGCTCACTCCGCTGATGAGACCTGTAGGTCGAAATGCGTTCATATAATTTCTTTTTCTGGAATAAAAATTCAATCAAATGTTTTTTGTTCCTTTCCTAACTCGTCTCTTTCTTTAAGTTTATAATCCCTCATTTTTCTTCCTTTTGTTTTCTAATACGTTTTTGCTGCCAGTATTATGCTCTTCACTTGCACGTAATGTGATCTGGTGAACCAGAAAGCTTGCAGCACTAGGAGTATGCTCTTCACTTGCACATCTGTGATCTGGTGAATCAGAAACTAGTTTACGTTTTTAGAGTACTGCTTCGCCATGTTTCTTTTTTTATTAAAAAGCGTCATTTCCTCCAACTTTTGTAAAGTGTTGGTGATGTGCAAACTAATGAAAAATTGCCACATTCATTTAACATGACGAAGATAGCCAAATATGAAGGGTGACACAAGGTGTAGGTGAAAGTTGGTGAAGAAAATGAAGAAAAAATGATAAGTTGTGGCAATGATTGTGATCAAGTTTTGAAGGCAACAAGTATCGAATCTTTATGTAATATAAGGACATCTTAGCATGGACATATAAGGAGCTCTAGGGATTTTTGCCTGAATTGTATGTCCATTGGATACCTTTGGTACTAGGCTCGCAACTGGTGAGGATTTTGTACCACGTGAACTCAAAACATGACTCTTGTCAATGTGGAGATAGGAAAGATGCTAGATGTGGGCATCATCATCAAAGTGATTATGAGTGAGTGGGTGTCATCAATTGTAATCGGTTTGAAGGAGAGCATGTAGATTCTTATTTGCATGGATTTCAGGAGTTTGATTGCAGTCATGATAAAGGATTTGTTCCTGATCTCATTCATAGATTAAATTTTGGAGGAGGTTGTTGGGCACAAGATCTATTCCTTTTTTGATGGGTTGTTTGGCTACAACCAGATCAGTATCATCGAGGAAGTTAGATTGAAAACAATCTTCATTGAGGAAAATGGATATATGCATATAATGGAATCCATTTCGGTTTATGCAACGCATTGGCTACTTTTTAAAGAATCATCTTCTACATGCTCGAGTAGATGTCAACATGCCAATTCAAGGAATTTTTAGATGATTGGTTGCTCTATAAGAAGAAGAAAGAGCATCTCAAAGCATTGGAAAAGTGCTTTCCTTTCCTTGAACCTAAAGAAGTGCAAGTTGGTTGGTGCCCTATGGGAAACTATTGGGCCATGTAATTTGTCAAATTGGGTTGAAGACGAGTCCCAATAAGATCCATGTTGTAGTGAGTAGGGAGAAGCCATATTATGTCAGCTTGTTGAAGTGCTTCCTAGGGCATGTGGGGTACTATAGAAGATTCATTAAAACTTCCCAAATGGCCTACTCATTGGATGCACTTACATACAAAGGGTATTCCCTTTAGGTGGACGAAGGAGCATTAACAAGCCATTGAGTAGTTGAAGGCTAAGTTGATTGGCGTGCCCATTTTGGTGTTTCTAGGTTGAGACAAGGAGTTTTATGTCCACATTGGTGCATCTAACTTCGCAGTTAGATTGTGGCATTGGATTTGGCAAGGTCACCATTAGAGGCAAGCACGGTAGACTTTACGTGATCATTGATCATCGCATTGACGACACCATAAACTTGCGACCAGGGACTCTTCGTCACATGGTAATTCAGTTTGAGCCTCTTTGGATAATTTTCAGAGGGGACATGGTGATCCTTTTGAAGGAAGAGCTGATCATGAACAACTACAAGACCAACGATTGGGGTGCCGACGTCCACATTGCATATGGGCCCTGCATAACCATCCAGTTTGTGATTGACATTATCATCCATGGTATTCACATTCATCACTACCACCCTGTTGGCAATGCCATGGTGTAGAGCACACCCATGCATTACGATTGGAGGACGATATGCGATGGAGATAGTGTGTCCATCTTTGGGGTAGGTGCATTTGTGTCGATCATTGCTCGCTCTCTTGCTGTGCTGATGACCTTATTGACACCATCGCCTTCAACCACTTTGGTGAGGGGCTTGTGCAACGCATGCCTAGGTGTCATCATGGGTACTTCCACATGGTAAACAATGATTATATCCACTAGTAAATGTATGCAATCGAAGGAAGCGTTGCTCTACTATCAACAGGTGTCGAAGCGTTGGTGTTAGGCTAACACGCGTGCATGTGATTATGAATTGGGGCACTAGTGTGTGTATTCACCAAGCAACACCAGTAGGTGCATGCTAGGCCTATGTAGTTTTTTGACTCAAATTCTTGGTATTCCAAATAAAAAAAATGTAGTGTATGGGATAGTAAACTTTTATGTAAAAGTTGCATTTGCAACAGTGATGGACACCTTAAAAATTTTCAAAGCCAAGTGAGCTGGATGAGACGAAGGGAAAGGCAAAGCCAAGTAAAATGAAATATTTTTAAAGTCCGCGGTGGGCCAAAATAAGACCCAAGGGACCATAAGAAGGACAATAATGATTGCCAGCTAGTAGGCTAAAAAGGCCAACAAAGCCAAGTGCTAGAGCCAGAGCTAGAGCCAATGTTAGAGCCAAGAGCCAAGAGCCCAGAGCCAGAGCCAAGAGTTGGAGTCTGAACCCGCGTCCAAGTACAAGCCCCTATAACTAGAATTGAATTATTTCATAAGGGGTGATTACCAAAAAATGTAATAAGGGGGGATGTTAGGAAAGTATTACATTATTTAGTAATACACCTCACATGTAGTTACAACAATTGTAACTACTACTAAATTATGATTATAGTTATAACCATCTAATATGGTTATAACCTCCTTGATGTATTTAAATATGCAAATGTTAATTGAATAATGTGGATTATTATCTTAACAGGGTGTACATTTGCACGGGAGGGGCTATATTGGCTAGACCAACCCATATACTTTGCAAGTCAGCTATATAATTGCTGCTTTTATTTCATCTATTCTATTTCATTTTGAGATTATGCCAAATTGCTTTGCATTTTACTTTGTTGTAATGATGCTAGTTGCAAGCTATTCTATTATGTTCTATTGCATCTATATGCCCAATGCAATCTGATATGAATTTGATAAGATTAGAATGTTTTTCTGCTTTGTTGCTTTCTTTCTATCCATGATTTTACTGCTTTGTAGCTTTCTTTCTACAAGTCTTGGATCTCCCATGCTATTTCCTTTTACGATATCCTAGGGCAGCCCACCATTCATGTCTCTTACCCCCCTACACCATGTCACCTCTTTTCTTCAGGGGACATCAAAAGAGTTGCACATAAATTAAGTATTAGCAAGGCTGCTGATTTTAAGGGATTTCAAGCTGAGTTCTTGAAGTATGGTGCTGAAACTCTTGGCTATCCCATTGCAGAATTATTCAATTGGGTTGCTTGTTTTGGGTTCCCATCCACAAATCTTGGGACTATTCAGATCCAATTATAGAACTATAATGGTTGGGCACACATTTGCTGAGCTTTATGCAACCTTTTTAAATATGAAACTTTCAAAACTGTTGGATTAGGGCAAGCTTATGGCGAGAGGGTAGGCTGGTTTTAGAAGGGATCATCAAATTTTTGATCATGTTTCACTTTAAGGGCTATTATTGAGGAGGCTCGCTAATGGTCTTCTAAAGAACTTTGTTGTTTTGTGGATTTTAGAAAGGCCTTGGACACCATTCCGAAGCATCTATTATTTCAAAGACTACATGACATCAACATCTCAAAGCTCTTTATCACTGCCATCAAGAGATTATATAAGGTAGTTTATGGCTGTTTTCTGATAGCTTTTGGTTTCTCAAAGGATGTCTAGAGCACCATTGGTATCAAACAAGGCTGTCCTCTTTCTCCTTCACTCTTTGGGATCTACATTGATGAGCTTGAAGAATTTATTTGTCAAAACACACATGTTGACTATGGTTGCCTTCTACATCATGTCTTGATAGCTATATTGTTTTTTGTAGATGATGATGTTCTTCTTGCTCATACTCTTGAGGAACTGTAGAGATAGTTTGATTCTCTTGTTCGCTTTTGTGACTTGAAACAACTAGTGGTCAATATTATCAAGACAAAGGTGATGATCTTCAAAACATCAAAGAGTACTTATTCTATGTTTTAGTTCTTCGATAAGGGCGAGCCGCTTGAGAAAACCTCTACTTACACCTACTTGGGGGTTCAGTTTATAGGTCCTTCCTTTAATATATGACCAACTTCATAGTTATGTCTTTGTAAGGGATAGACATCTCTTACAATCAGGGTTCCACGGGGATGTGTCCCCCCGTTCCTCGCGTCCCCCAACACAGGGGGTGTCTCGGGGACGTTTCGGTGGACGGCTGGGAAACGTCCCCGGGACGCCAGAGGCCTACGGCCTCCCGTCCCCAGGACGTCCCCTGTTTTGGGGCATCCCTGGGGATGGCCAGCTATCCCCGGGGATGGCTGGGTCCCTTTGGGGATGCCTAGCTGTCCCTAGGGACGGCCCGAGCATCCCCAAAGGGGCCCAGCCGTCCCCCACTGCTGGGCACCCAAAAGCAAGTAAAAACATAAAAAAAAAACATGAAAATTTAAATTTTAAAAATAGAAAATTTAAATTTTAAATTCAAGATAACACACCTGCTCCACCTGACATACTACATAATCTCAAATTATCAGGAATAAAATCATTAGCAATAGGCTAATTCCCAAATCTCAGTCAATGTGAACTAGAACAATAAGAGGTTGTAATCTATAAATGTTGGTTCCTTAGGCTCTGCAATCCAATCTGACAATCAATTTCATGTAGACCAATGGCTTCACGATATGCGAATGAATACTCAACATGTAAGAAAATCAGTAGGAAAAACGTCAAGAATACAAATGAACTAACAAGTGCAAATCAAGTTCTAGCCTGTAGAGCAAACAAAAGCAGCTAGAGCAAACAAGTTCTTCCTAGATTTTAAATTTTAACCAAATCAGTCATTAATACCTCTGGATTTGTTTACAAATGGAGTCTTGCACCCTCTGGTCAGGTAACCTTATCCAAATGCTTATTAAGGAATCTTCACTGACCTCAATATCCACAATGAAGGATGCATCACAGAAGAAATTTGTCTACGTAGCTGCAAGCAAATGACTGTATCCACCAATGTCAATCACTCTTAAAATCCTGTATGTCTCCATAACTTCTCCTGCTGTTTCCCTATGGCTTTATTGGGCTTATTGATAGCCTTCTAAAGGGTCATTTGCAGTTTTTCTGCTTCATCCATACTTGGTTTATGAATGGACCCAAAACTTCTATGACTTCACTGGCATTTCTCCAAATAAGATGATTGGACATTTTTCTAGATTTTATTGTGTGTTGGAAGCTGTAGTTTGACTCCAATTCTTGCATGACAAACATTATCATGTGTTTTTCTCTCTGGGAACATGCAGTTTGAAAACATGTGAGTTGGTTGCAAGGTGAGACATCACATGGAGGATAAACTCCTTTTTTATCAGCATATGATCTCATTTAATCAGTGAGTGGTGCATGGCTACTGGCAAAGTTTAATATTAATCTGGCCTTTAAGACTTGTGTTGTTTTTTTGATTTGATTAGATGGACTGATACTTTTGAG
Organism: Wollemia nobilis; assembly: GCA_028583015.1. Taxonomy (NCBI): domain Eukaryota; kingdom Viridiplantae; phylum Streptophyta; class Pinopsida; order Araucariales; family Araucariaceae; genus Wollemia; species Wollemia nobilis. Next base: position 5,826,561 of record JAQPPZ010017228.1, read on the forward strand.
AAACACTGCTTTATCAAAACAGTAAAGGGATTTGTAATGTTTTATTCTTACCATCACTCTTCCCTGTTGACATTATTATGTGGTTGGTCTTGGCCGAGTCTCTAGGAAGTGGGATGCTTAACTAATATTGAGTCAACATCTTGAACAATAAAAGTCAGTATTATACCTAGTGGGTTTAGAAGGGCCTTGGAATCCTAGACATCCTTGGAATCCATGGCATGCTATAGGGATATGGCTACATTTAAAGCCAACTCCATATGAGTTAAAAGTTGCTTGTGTCTTATCAGCTTGTTCATGAGCAACAATTCTAATGAAAATGCATCCCACTTTGGAGTTCTATGATGAACTTTGACACATGATACGGTGGGGTGTGACAAGATTATGCATGACCATTTGTCAAGATAACACACCTGCTCCACCTTCAAGTTATATTTGTTGAAAGTTGAAACAATTAAATGGCTGCACTTAGTAACTAATATCAATATGAATATCCTAATATCATTTTTGTTGTGTGTAGAATTCTGAATTTGTAGATTATTCTAAATTTCTAAAAAAATTCAATTTTCATAGTATTATACCAGCCGTCCCCTGCCAATTTTCTATGATGAACTTTGACACATGATACGGTGGGGTGTGACAAGATTATGCATGACCATATGTCAAGATAACACACCTGCTCCACCTTCAAGTTATATTTGTTGAAAGTTGAAACAATTAAATGGTTGCACCTAGTAACTAATATCAATATGAATATCCTAATATCATTTTTGTTGTGTGTAGAATTCTGAATTTGTAGATTATTCTAAATTTCTAAAAAAATTCAATGTTCAGAGTATTATACCTGCCATCCCCCCCAGCCGTCCCCTGCCATCCCCCGAAACCCGTCCCCTCGTCCCCCAGGCTTGTGGAACCTTTCTTACAATCTTGGAACGCCAATGTTTCCTGCAACACTTCTAATACAATACCTACAAAGATGCACCTCTTTGATTGCATCATTTGTGAGATTTGGGGTCCAAGTCTAGGGTGTGTTGATTGGGCTCGCATTGAGAGGGTCTAGACTACTATGCTTCTGCAATTTATTCAATGTAAAGGAACAACTCCCCAATGCATTTTTCAGGCTGAGTTAACTGCACCTCAGGTCGAGAGAGATATCTGTGTTTTGTGCTTTGCTCCGTAGAATGCGCTACCTCTAGGAGCACTTTTGATCATTGTCATGGATAGTACTAAGAAATTTCTCTTTTTCAGTTAGTTGGCATCTTTATAGATCAATTACCTCTATTCAAATACGCTTTAAATGCTCCTCCCTGCCTTCTTCTTGATAAGAGGGTGATTAATCAAGTAGTTATAGATGATATTTATTGATAATATATTCAGATCACTTGGGTAGCTCCATCTCAACCTCTTAGTCCTAAGTTGGCCTTCTGCACATTTGATGAGGATTGAGAATAGCATTATTACTTGTCCTACATATGTTGAAAGACATCAGAAATACAGCCTTAGGATTCCTTTTGGTCAGCTCAGAGTATGCTCACATTAGTTATGGGTGGAGATGGACCACCATATTCTTTGATAGGATAGGGTATGTTGTCTTTGCTCTATTCTATAAGTGGGCCTGAATAACATTTCATTTTCAGGTGTCATTAGGAGATTTTAGGGAGGTACTATTGCTCATATAGAGACTTAGGTTGATTGTTTGCCTCTTTTTTCAGCTATCCGACCAAAGATGCTTGGCTTTATACCTCTGGGAAGCTATCATTCTTCAGCATTGGTTATTATAGGGGAGACGGATTACTATTTGGCTAATCACCTGATTCTTTTACTCTATTACAATCAAGAGTAATAAGCTTTCATTTGAAGCTACAACTATCCAAAATGTTAATGATGGATCTATGTGCCCTTTTCTGCATACAAGAGTGGTTACTAGGGCTTTAAGACTGCAGTTCTTTGACGTTAGGTTTTGGTCACCCCTCACATTCTAAGGAGCTGTAGACAGACTTAGTTTACTAGTTTCTTGTCCTTTTCTATTTGTTCCACAACCATGGATGCTAGAGGAGTCGAAATCTATGTCTTCCTAGTATTATCCAACTAGGCCCACTTAGTCTTGGCTGTTCTCCTAGGAGCATCATTAGATCCTGTGTTGGCCCTTTTGAGATAGTTGGTGATGACAACAACTGTGCTTCTACTTAACATTTTGGTGCTTGGATCTGCTGCAGCTCCTTTCTATCTCTGTTGTAATTCGACTTCTAGTTGTCTCTTCATCATTACTTTTAGGATGTTAGGGTTTATCCATTTAGGGTAACCCTCGAGGCTGTAATTTTATGCCTACATCTGTTCCACTTCAGTGTAGTTTATGGTAGATTCTTTATTCTAGTTTAACTTATTTTTGTCTTACTTTTTTGGTTGCTACAGTGCATTGTAACAACTCTTTTCAACGAGTCCCAATGGCATACTTTGGCAATTTGTGGACATTAATAAAATTATCTATCTTATTTAATTAGCACTTTCCACTTAGTGTTTTTTCATGTGCTTTGTTGCCTTATCCAGCAAGCACATCTTTATCTTTGTACATCTATATAATATGTTATAATATAGAGAGTAAATAATTGGTTTTGGCAGATATCTTTTTTCATTTGCCCTTCGGTCTCTGCTTTCTGTTGTTTGCATTGCATTGCAGGAACATAACATTTGTGTAAGAGCTCATTGAGGTCAATTCATCCTTGTTTGCTTGGGATCCATCCTTGCTGAATTTGTTTAGCCTCTAGTTGAAATTCGTTTCAGCACGCTGGCCTGCTGTTCATTTTGCTCCTTCTGTATTTGCTGCCCGAGGCTGTTGTTTGTTTTTGTTTTTTCCCCTTGCAAACCAGTATTCTTCTTTTTACTGGCCTTCTTTCTTGGAAAAAGAAAAAAAAGTAGAAGTTCCCTTACCCCCCCTGCAAACCAGTTTTCTGCTTTTCACTGGCCTTCTTTCTCAAATTCTGCTCAAAGTAGATCTGTTTTCTGCAAATTACAGTTTTTTAAGGAGTTTTTGCCTTTTCTGGGCAAAAAAATATTGTCATGGCTAGTTCAGACAGCTCTACACCTAACGCTGATTTAATTCAGTTTTGACCGAAGAGTGGGACGCAGAGCAACAACAAGAGGATTTTCATCTGAAACTTATGGATTGAATGGTAAATATGTTTCAACTTTTCATTGGACAAGAATCTGTCAGCTCGCCCTCTTTGGCTGGCTTGATTGTCCAACCTGACTTCATGTTGGACACCAAGATCTCCAGTCCTCATTTCAGTGCAACAATCAATGGGGATATTTCTCTGATGCTTAAATCACCCTTACCTCCAACAACCGTTCGTCCTTGAGACAAATGCTTTTCAGCATGCTATTGATGTGGTCTTAAGCGGGGAGGACATCTGGTCTGTGATAGCTTTAAGCTCAACATTCAACCCATGAGCAAAAGGAGCAAGACAAAACTTCTTCCTTTGTATAGAATTTGACAAAGCTTCACACCAAAATTCAAGTTATTTTTCCGCATCCTCAAATCACATTCAAGGCACTTTATGACGAGTACCTCATTTTTTCCAAGTTGGTGACCATGTTTGGCTTCTGTTGAGGAAGAAATTTGAAATTTCTGTCACTCATTCTGAAGATCCAATTTTTCATATTTCATCAACCTTTGGTGGATGATATTTTGCTTCCATGTTCAAATTCTTCACCTGTTGTAGAAGTTGGGGACAACTTCCAATAAGCAGGGAGGAAATGATAAGCTTAGAATGTTTTCCTCCTTCATAGCTTTCATTCTACCTATGTTTTTACTGTTTTATAACTTTCTTTCTTTTCCTTCGTTGTAGCTTTCTTTCTATGTTTCTAATTAAAACTTTCCAATGTTTTTTCATGTGCTTTGTTGTCTTATCCAGGAAGTGCATCTTTATCCTTGTACATCTATATAGTACATTACAATATAAAGTATAAATAATCAGATTTGGCAGACATTTTCTCTTATTTGCTCTTACAGTCTCAGCTTTCTGCTGTTTGCATTCCCATCAGCATAAACTGCTGTTATAATTTTACTGCAGGGCCATCTCAGAATTATAATAATTATTGTTCTTTAATGGTCACTTGCATGTTCTCATTGATTGTCAATTTGCCTTTTCTCCATGTTTTTGAATTATGTCCATACAATTACATTGCTAAATGGGACAAGGTATTTTTCTTTGAAGAGAGATTGTTTTAGAAGATAGACACACCTGCATTTACACATTCAAGATTTAAGATTTTGTAGCTCTACACTTGGATTTACAGAGAATATTAGAGTTCTTATTGCTTGGAAGGTTCGTTTTGTTTAATATTATAGTTCTATATGAGTTTATTTAAGGCTTCTTTTACTTTCCTTTCAGATGTTTTCTGGTGTGGCTGCGGCACGTGTTAAGGATCTTTTTGCTCGTGCAAGGCAGTTTTCACCTTCCATCATATTCATTGATGAGATTGACGCCATTGGTGCCAAGCGTGGTGGGCCTGATATTGGTGGGGTGAGCATTTAAATTTAGATTTGTACTAGGCACATTAGTTTTTCTGGCATGGAACAGACATTTAAACACACAAATTTATTATACGGGTTGTCTATCTTTCGTCTATTCCTATAATCTTTTGTGACGAGTCATTTTATATCTTGCAATATTTTCATGAGCCCTTCTCTGTATGAATCTAACTATAAATACAATACGATGTGTTTGTTGATCCTTCAAATTTCCTATGTTACGTACCCCTATGACTCTCTACATTTCATATCCTTTTTCTTATAAAATTCAAAATACCTTGCTAAAAACCAGTCCACATGGATGATTAATTATAACAGCCAGTTCTGACATGGTGCCACCGTAAGCACCACCTTGAACATAATTGAGCATGTACAGAGATGAGTATGTAATACAATTTTGTTGTGTATAAAGTTTTGTCATTTTGTAGTTTGCATACTAAGTATTTGTCAAAATGATTATCAGATATTATTAGTGTGTGAGTAATTAGAATGTCATGTAATTCGGATGTTGTGTAATATGAGGTGTCATGTAAGGGTAGTTAGGGATAGGTACAAGGAAGTTGCGGAAGTTGGCAACTGCTTCCCCTTTCCAGGAGTAGTATAAATCATAGTTAGGGAAAATTGGAATCTGGTAGTAAATTGGCTGGGGAAAAAATCGAGAGAAGAATCAGCAAAAAAAAACCCGAAGAAAACGATTTTTTTTTTTTTTTTTCATGCATATTACAATGAATTAACATTATGCAAATCAAATATTGCAATAAAAACAACAATTCAAGTCAAGACATCATACAAGGCTCAAGCTTTAAGTACACATGAAAGTGACAAAAGTTCACAAAACACATCCTGTATTGCTTATAATATGAAAAGGTACAAATTACAAAATGTGTCAAGACTCAAAATGCCTCAATAGGCTGAATGAATGAATGAACCCTTCAATCCATGAACAACTTGAATGAATGAGGGGAGGGCTTATTTATACACCAAAAAGTAGTTATGCCCTCCAACTACCTCATAACTTCCCCAAATTACATTTCATATGCATTTGACCCATTAATATGATCAACAGGATCAGTAGTCTCTGATTGTTCACTGCACTTTTTGGAATCATCAACATCATGAACATGACGGGCAACGCCCGTCGCCACCTGTGTCGGGGGTCAAGGGGGCGGGAGCCCCCTTGCAGGGTCAAGGGACAGCGTCCCTTGCGGGGTTGAGGGGCAGCACCCTTCGCGTGCTCCCTTGCAAAACCACTGAAACCATCAATGTCTGAACTAAATTTTGCTCCTCAGCAACATTCTGGAAGCTGTTTTAATGTTTAAAAAATATTGATAGGATAGCAGCTAGCTAATAATTTGGCTTGCATATATCAATTTTGTATTTATTTAAAAGGAGAAAAAAAAAGCTAAACCCAAATCCTTAGACTAGGGTTTAGGGTTTACGGTTTTAAATTTGGGAACAACCCTAACCTAATTTCAAACAACCCTAATCTAATTTCAAACAGCCCTAGTCTAATTAAAAAAAAAAAGAGTTTTAAAAAAATTCTGACCTTGAATGAATCTTCTAGCTGGATGTTGTTGGTTGCCAGATTCCTTCACACCGCAATCACTCCCGCTCCTAAGATGCCTTGGCGAAGTTGGTCTAGCTGGTAGCAAGGTAGGAGAGAGTTTTTTGGTCTTTGCAAGAAGTCACGAGAGGTAATTAAAAAAGACATTTTGCTTTTTTCTATTTATTGGTCGTAACCTCTACCCGCGCGGCTGCAGCCGATTTTTTGATGATTTTTTGAAAAAATCGCCGATTTCGATTTTTTCAAAAACTCATCAAAAAATCTTCAAAAAATCGCTGGACTCGTGATAGTTTTCCGAGTCACTCGTTTCGCGAATGACTCGCGATTCCGGCGATTTTTTGCCGATTTTCGTAACAGAGGTATAAATAGACCCCTCACATTTTTCGAATGCTATCTCTTTGCATTTGGGTGCATATCTATATGTGTGCAAGTATAGCATTTGCATGTGTTTGTGAGCATCTGTTGTGAAGAATATTGCTGCTGTACATGATTGTGTATTGTTGATAAATAAATACAAATGACAATGTGTAGTTCAATTCCATTTCACGTCTGAATATCTTTTTATTTTATTATGTTGGATGTTGTTTACTGTTGATATTTTCTATCATTTACTGTATAATTCTTCAAACATGGAATACCAATGTTATGCTACCTTTGGCACCATTGTTGTTCGAAGTTTGAACTAGTGACCATAGAGACATTTGAAGATGGGCGAAAGTGAATGACAAATAATTTGATGCAAGGACGTGGGAGGCATGGACGAAGAAGGGCGAGTGTGAGAATGAGCGAAGAACCTACAAAAAGTCAGAGGATTGCACAACAACAAAGACAAAAATTCCTTGAAGTGTATCCTATGATAGAGAGTTACGTTACGACGGAGAGTTATGTGACATTGAGGAGTTACGTGATGACGAGGGGTTACATGACGTCGTGATGACGAGTTGCACGATGACGAGGAGTTACATGATGATGAGGAATTACATGACGACGAAGTTGGGGACATGCAAACTACTGACATGTTGAGAGAACTTGCTGGTGAGGAAATATGCACAGAAGATAGCGACGAAGTTGGAGTCTTATCGCTAGAAGTGGAGTGTGTGGAACCATTGGGAGGAGGGAAGTTCGGACGAAGTGTAAGTTGAGCGGTTGTAGACATTGTTTTGGATGATGGAGGAAGACGTGCAAGTGGAGGTGCAACAAGCAAACCATAATTGGGCAGAGTAGAACGTTCACGCAAGAGGTGAAGAAAGCGTCAAGGTGGAGCATGCACAAGACGAGACGGAGGAATTGGTAACTCCAGCACAAGTGTTGGGGAGAGTGCCTAGAGGTGTGGAGGACGAGAGCTAAGCACAAGCACAACCACAAGGGATTGTGCTCGACATTGGTGTATTTGCGAAGGAGGTCGTAGAGTGCAAGCACAGCAGGGAGCAGTGGATGATTGTCTGCAAAAGAGTAGTTGGCAGAAGAAGGTTTGTTGAGGGGCAAGGAATTCCACGAACTAGCACTATCAATAATAGAGATAGTTGCAACAACAACGAGTAATTAGAAATGCCCGAAATTCATGGGAGATGGGAAGGAAGATCTTGAATGCCGTATTGGAATGTGCAAAATGATATGGAAAGGAAATGATGTAACGAAGGGAAATGCATGGTGCAACTGTTCCTAGCAACATTAGATGGAGTGGCGATTGATTGGTGCAACTGTTCCTAGCAACATTAGATGGAGTGGCGATTGATTGGCACCTGAACAGAGAAGCACCCTTCATTGATTGGGGAAATCTCAAAGAAGGATTTAACAAAGAGTTTAGAATGCTTTGGGATGATACAAAGATTATTGAAGAGATATTATCTATGAAGCATAGGAAGGACAAGAGCATACATTCTTTACAACCACTAACTGAAGGAATTTATTGGGAAAATGGATGTGAAACCAACCGACGGGTTGCAGAAACTATGGTTTCTAGACAAGTTGCTCCCTCATTATAAGATGTTCCATCAACAACCTACTAGGAAGTGTTCAACTGTGCACGACAACAGGCAACGAAAGTATGAGTCATGAGTGAGATGACGACTTGGACAATGATCAAAATGACCTCAACACAACGATCCAGGCAATGCAAAAGGACTTGGAGAGGATGACCAATGACGTGAAAATTGAGGAGAAAAATAACATTTGGTGTTTAGACTGCAAGACAGAGGGACACATGAACACAAATTGTCCAAAGAAGGCATAATCCAACATTTGTGAAGTCAATGGACATGTGATTGTGGAATGTTTATTTAGCCTGCGATGTGCAAGGCACTAAACATTGATAGTATAGGAAGAGAAAGAAGAAAAACCCAACACTTCTACAAGCAAGCAAAGAGCAACAAGTGGCGGTTATCAAAATAATCGCCAAGGGAGGGGAGAACTTTAATAAGGGAATTGGTTTGATGGAGGTGGCGACAAAGGTCAATTGCAATATAATTCAGATGGCAGGCCAATCATTTAGTGCCAAAGATGTTAGAAGTGGGGACACTTTGCATGCAATTTCACAAACGCACTAGCTGGTAGAAGTGGGAACAACACGACAATGATGTGTTGGTGGTGCAGACTTGGCGACCATAAGGAGGCAAATTGTTTGAAGAAGGCCAGTACCAAAAACTCAAAGAATGTCAACTTTATAGACCTTGAAGAGCCAAAGGTAGACCAGCAAAAAGACAAAAAAACACGTTTTGGCAATGATGTAGGCATAGGCAAATGGGTAGTACCCAAAGAAAAGGGAAAGACCAATGACAAAAGGAAGAAATTGAAGGAACCCATCGTAGTTGAAGAGACATCAATGAAACAGTTGGTAGCACAAATGTTGGACATGAATGTTGCGGTTAGAATGTTTAATCTATTTTGGGGAGTACTAGAGCTTTATGTGATAGTCAGAGAACTAATGCGAATGAAGATAGTGGAGATGCATCACCAACATGCAACAAGACAAATTGCTAAGAATTAGTACATAGACCTAATGGTGTTGATAATAAACGTTGACAAGAAGCCAACATTGATCCATATTATATTGCTTGATCATAAACTGGCGTAAATAATTGTAGACAGGCGTTCTAGTGTGAATGTATTATTGGAGAAGACTTGGGGGCACCATTTTTGTGGTCTCCCAATTTTCGACTATATGGTGCGAATCAATATGGCATTGAAATGAAGGGTGTGCTGATTGCACAGAAAGTAAAGATAGTCGACCAAATGTTCATTCTAGACTTCGTAGTTATCTGCTTGCAAAAACCAGCCTACGACACATTGTTGGGGTTGGGGTGGTTATGCACAATAAAGGTCAATCACAACTGGGAGGACCGACTGACATTTAAGAAAGTCCATCATAAATATGTTATCAATTTCAAGAACCAATCTGTCAGTGAGGAGTTGGCGACATCTACTGAGTCTAATAAATATTTGTCGGATGAAGATCGGATAGGCGGATGAGAAGCAAATGAAGGTGGTGTGTTGGAATTGGAAGAGTGCATGGAAGATGAAGGGCACTCAAACAATGGGTTACTCCATTGGTAGATGGAAGACTATGAGGTATTCTAGCCAACCTACATATGCCTAAGCATGGAAGAAGAAGACCAGGATGATGGACTTTGTAGCACAAACGAAGTAGGAAAATGTAGTTGAAATTCGGAATTGGCCATAAAAGTCGAGGAGGAAAAGATTTCTTTCCCACAGAACTTTGCTGAATATAGTGTCAGCGATGCACAAATTGATAAAAGGGCGACACGTTCCTTTAATGTGGCAAGAGCGGTAGAACCTGACATTGTCAAGTACAAAGGTTTGAAGATGGTGCAAGTAAACCTTGATGAGGGAGATGAAGAGAAGATGATTCATTGTGGAGACAAGTGGGACCTAGTTTTAAAAGTGACAACTTTTAAAATATTTATGCATTACAAGGAGGTCTTTGCATGGATGTACAAGGATTTGCAAGGGATTCCACTTGAGTTGTGCGTACATAAAATTTTGTTGATTCTTGGCCCGTAACCTGAGGAGAAGGCCATACAAGATGAATCCAAAGCATGTAGCCTTAGTGTGGAGATTGACAAGATGTTAGATGCAGGCATAATCTTCAAAGAGATGGTGAGCAAATGGGTGTCTTTCATTATCATCAATTTGAAGGAAAGCAATTAGATCTGCATTTGCATTGATTTTCAAAGCTTGAATGTGGTGGCACTAAAGGATCCCTTTCCAATCCCGTTAACTGATTTGATTTTGGAGGAGTTAGCAGGGCATGAAATTTATTCGTTTTTGAATGGATTTTCGGGCTAAAATCAAATCGGTATTGCCAAGGAGGAGGGCTGAAGACAACCTTTATCATACAATTAAATGTCTTTCAGTTTATGCAATGTCCCTGGCACTTGCCACATTTCAAAGGATCATTTTGTACATAGTCAAGGAAATGTCAATGGGCAAGTTCAAAGTGTTTTGTATGATTGGTTGTTGTATGGGAAGAGGGATGAGCATTTGAAGGCGTTGGAAGAATGCATGAGACTATGCATGAATGCTCGATTTTCTGTGAACACGAAGAAGTGTAAGTTGGTGTCATATGGAAAGTTGCTAGGACATGTGGTGTGCAAGGGAGGATTGAAGATTAGCCATGACAAAATTGGCATTGTGATGAGCATGGAGGAACCATATGAGATGAGTTCATTGAAGTCGTTCTTGGGACATGTTAGGATTTAGCCGAAGGAGTTGTCTGTAGTCAAGAAGATCATACCAAAGTCAACACCATTTTAACGGATTGCTGAATTGCTATACAAAATTGGACTAGATGGAATTTTGTGGAGATGCGTAATGGACGAATAGGTGAATGCAACACTAATGGAGGCTCATGAAGGGTTGGCGGGAGGACATATGGGGCTAAATTCAACTGCAAGGAAGGTGCTTTTGGCAAGGTTGTGGTGGTCCACCCTCTTTCATGATGCGAAGAAGTTTGTGATTGCATGGGATACATGCCAATGAGCCTGAAAGCCACTACAGAGGGACTTCATGCCATTGTACCCATCTCAATTGCAAGATCTTTTTAAACAATGGGATCTAGATTTTGTTGGACCATTGAAGACCAACAAAAGAGGTTGCAAGTACATTGTTGTGGCAATTGAATATCTGACAAAGTGGGTAGAGGCGAGGGTGTTGCCAAATAACTCCACAAAGAGCACTGCATGATTCTTGTATGAACAAATCATTACAAGGTTTATAGTGCCTCTTTAGTTGACAAGTGATTGTGGAGGCCACTTTGTCAATCAAATTATTTAGAAGTTGACATTGAAGTTATAAATATTGCATTCATGGTTGAGTCCATACTATACAAAGGGCAAATGGGTAGGCAGAAGCTATGAACAAAGTTTTGGTTCCAATAATGTACAAGACCTATGGAATTGAGATTACGGACCTAAAGGAGATTTCTAACGATCCTTTGTGTGTATAAGATGACGCATAAGTCAATGATGAATCTTACGCCATTCCAATTGATGTATAGTCAGGATGCAATGGTGTTGGTTGAATTCTTGGTGGCAAGTTTGAGAGTGGTGGTGGAGAATTGTCTTGGCGACAAGAAGAGGCTGAAGACACTCATCAAGCTAGATGAGAAGAGAGTGATGGCACAATGTGCCATGGAGGTTGTGCAACGTTGGCGTAAGCTTTGGCACAACAAGCATCTACAAAAATTGAAGGCATGTGACCTCATATTGAAGTATAATGATAAGCAAGAAATCAAGCTAGGGAAGTTGAAGACCTGGCTTGGGCCCTTCCAAGTTGAAGACTTGTTGGACTGACGCAGGATGATTGAAGAGACTTGATAGGATGTAGTGTCCTAAGATAGTCAATAGTTTGAAGTTGAAATTGTACAATGTTAGGGGTGCAAGTGAACCATGTCAACCATGAACCAGACGAAGAAGAGACAAGTATAGGCATACTAATGGTCACATCGAGTTAGTCTTTGGGGTCCTTTGAAGGGATCTTGATAGATGAAGTTGGAGAATGTAGTCGTGTAGGAGAATATGGTGCAAATGATGTGAGTCTGAAAACAATGAACTTGTGGAGCAATTGGTGTGGTTGTACAAACAAGAAGCGACAAGGTGTCAAAACCTACTGAGTGTCGGAGATTGCAGGTACATCTCAGATTTCCTAACGCTCAAGAAGATCAGAGTTTACTTGCTAATGAAGACATTCAATGAACGACCATGAGGCATGTTAGATAGAAGAACCTTGGTGTGATGAGAATGAACATGAAGGGATGAGTCTTTTGGAAGCCATTAGATGTGCACAACAAAAAATGCATGAAGAAACATAGCAATTTTTGTGCGAAAGGAGCGAAATGTTGAATGTTTGGATTGGCAAATTGTAGAGATATCATGTGCAAGGATTTATGTAGCTACGACAGGATATGCAAGCAACCAACATAAATAGATTCTTCTGAAAGATATTCTTAGAGGCACATGCCAAACGAGAAAATCTTGGGAAGTGTTGACAACCATGCAATGAATTTTAGACTGTCGGGAGTACTAGCTTGGCAAGCGATGTGGGGACAAGTAGAATGTCTTTTTTTCCAGGTAGGAGATTGGTATTAAATTGAATGGAGAGACGTGCATGAAGTGTTGCGTGAACCTGTTCACGACACCAGTGCACTTGAGCGGGCATTGTAGAATGGAAGAGTAAATAATGGCAACTTGTATGAGGAAGAAAGTAGTAGTGTAACCTTGACAAGTCCAAGTAAACTTGTTTGAGGAAAAAAGTAGCAGTGTATCACTGAGAAGTCTAGGTAGTGAAGAGGAAGATTGGAATGAATGGTGCTAGCCCCAGATTGGGCTTCAAAAGACAATTTAGACAGGGAACACTAGGACGGTGCTAAGAGTTGCCCATGACAATGTAGTGATACGCTCGCCAAATAATGACTTTTTGCTACTAGGTGACATTTTGTAGGAAGGATGAGAAGATGAGCTTGAAATCACATCCGAAGGTGAAGTGATACCAACAAAGACGCAGAGTAGGTCAAAATTCGACTAAGTTGTGAGAAGATGGCGCTAGGACAAGTGTAGGTTGCCATTGTCCGCAAAATTTGAACCATTCCTTGGAAAGTTTGAGTGGGTTGTCACGTCCATTAGGTTGTCTGAGGACAACTTGTGATGAGGGCCTCTCTGGATGACCAGGGAAGGAATATGCCCCAGATGGCCCAGAGGCTGTCTCAGCCACCCCCAAGCCATTTGGTGGGGACATTAGGTCCCTAGATGGCGGCCCATGGGGCATGTTGTTTGAACCCTCCCTAGGCCGTTTGAGTCATCTGACGACCCTTGGGCTATTAGATGATTAACCTAGGCTGTTTAGTAACCAAATAAGGTCATCCAACACTCAAGTTGGGTCGTTTGGAGTGCATGTTAGGTGGGTTGGCAAAGTTGAGCCGTTTGGAAACCAAGCAGGGTCGTCTAATGATCAAGATGGGTTGTCTAGAGACAATGTTAGGAGGTTGGTGAAGTCAAGTCATTAAGTCATTAAGCAGGGCTGTTTGGAGAGGGAATTGGGTTGTTTGATGTCCAAGCCTATAAGAGAAGCCATTAGAGAGGGTCGTTTGGATGGCTAGGTAGGTCTTTTGGCCCCTTAGGCCATCCGGGCCAAAGAAGAACTGGGCTGTCTAAACGTCTAGGTAGGCCGTTTGGCTGAAGTGATAGACCAACCAGAAATAGGGCATGCACATTTTCCAAGTGGGCCCGCTATGGACAAGGACAAGAAGCCATATGTACATAAGGTGAACACATCATGCAAATTGAGCAATTGCATGGATGACAGTTAGTGGAGTTAAAGTGGCAGTTAAAGGAGTGGAGGGAAACTTGGATCATGCAAGGTACGTGTCCCTCTACCTCCCTCGACTTATAAGAGGAGAGAAGCTCTCATTTGCTCATTCTCAAACACAAGAGAGCCAAGGAGCAACAAGGAGGAGAAGTAAGTGGAGAGCAAACTGGGCCATTGAACCAATACTAGCTAGGGCATGACCTACGACTAGCCTAGGGCATGTACTGGGATGTCTAGGAGGTGAACCAACTACATTCCACAACGTAGAATTCTGAGGTGGCAAAGGTGATGGAAGAACTAGCTAAGTAAATGCATTTCACTAGAGTGTTGGAGTTAGGGCCTACCAACATTGTACTAGAACTGAGGGTTTTGCTAAAAACCCTTGATTGGCTACAAGAAAAATCCGAATTTTGTGTAGGTGAAGCAGGGAGTGAGAATGAATTTTGAACCTTTGTTGGCAAAACCAGGGAGGGTTTCAAAGAAGTTTGCGTGTCAAAAGGAGAAACCATTGCTCCAATGTTGGAAACTCAAAAGCATGATGCGAAAGGATATCAAGATAGAAGTACGACGACAAAAAGGAAGTGCTTGGCGAAGGGGAAGCTCACACGTGAAGAAAAAATGTGATGTCCGAGGTCTGGGATAGACTATTTGGAAATTGGAGCAAGCCATACGAATCATACAGAATGCTGTCGAAGACAAGGAAAGGGTGAGGAGTGGAGAAGGTCGTCTGATGGAGCAGGGTGATTAGGCAACTTGCCATGGCCGTTTGGTAATTCCAGTGGGATTTTAGGCAACTTGATTGGGTTGTCTAGAAACCATACTGGTTGTTAGGGAACTTGTATTGACCATATGGGTTGTCTAAGGCAAGAAGCAGGTTGTTTGGAGTTGGAAGCGAGTCATTTGGAGTTGGGGCAGGTTATCTTGGCTTGTAATAGGATTAAAAATGATTAGGGCACAAACTCCTAGGAAGAGAGCGCTATGGAATACAAGATGGTTGCCACATGGAGATACGTGAGAATGCCCCATATTGACTGAAAAACGATTGGGGTAGTTGGAATAAATTGTTATTGGAGGGTAACGGTTCCCTTCCTTTGGATAACAAGGAGCCCATCAAGGTTGCATCTACCACCACGATGAAGGCACAAACTTCTTTGGTGGCGCAGGAGAAAGGAAAGAACCTTGTATTACAACATATGTTGTGGCAAAGGGCCAAAGTAGTCAAGGGGCAACAAGAGACAAAGTTATGGTTGAAGAGGAGAAACAACTAAATACATAGTCATAACAAATGCAGGAGAAAAGCAAGGCTAAGAAGGGGAAGGATGCCATAGGAGAATTTGGTGGGAAGAAAAATTAGGAAACCACCATAGAGGATGATGAGCCTGGGGTAGATAAGTGAGTATTTGCACATTGAAGTGCTAAATTTAAGGTAGCACCCAATATATGGCACTAAAATTATTGAACAACTTGACAATTTATTTGAGAAATTGGGTGGAGTGATTGATAAGTTGTGCAATGAGTTTTGAGTCAGTGCTGTTAGAGAATAGCGATTGTGGCAGCGAAGGGTAGATGTGGAGCTGGGCAAATTGTGTGGTTGGGCCTAGGATGAGGAGCGAATGAAGAAATTCGTTGAAATTCACCGAGTTCAGCTATGGAAGCTTGGTGCGGGCAACATTAACAAACAATGATTGGTGTGATGGAGTTGTCGGAGGGAACAACAACCTTGTAGAAGCACCCACCTCGAGTATATGTCGACAAGGATAGATTTGATGTGTCTTGAATTTGAGGCCATGAAACTGTTATCGGAATTGGAATCTCCTTACGCCAGGATGAACTTTTCGGCCTACTTGATACAATGGTTAGCAGTTGGATTGGAGATATTCCATAAGATGATAAACATGATGAAGTTACAAAAGGAACAACTATTCATCTAGTTGACTGAAGTGGAAGAGCAACTTCGATAGGTTAAGGAGGAAGCCAAAGCAGGACTAGCAAGATTGTAGCAAGAAGTGGACCAACTAAAAAAGGCACGGGAGGAACAAATGCAGTTGATTGGATTGTTAAAGTCTTTATGTGTAGTGCAAGAACAGGCTTTTGAAGCTAAAGTTCAGAAAGTAGTGGATAGTAGAAAAAGATCAACTACTTACAGTATCGGAAAAGCTGGAAGCAAAGTTGCATGCTAGGCTTATTGAAATTGAACAGAAGTCACAACATCATGGCTTCCAGTGGGCATGGTATAGAGCCTATGCAAAGCACTTGAAATAGGAAATTGATGCCTTGAAGATGCAAGTACAGGAGTTGGGAGTTGCACCCGTTCAGATTCAATCCAATCCCTAGTTGCAAT
Organism: Wollemia nobilis; assembly: GCA_028583015.1. Classification (NCBI taxonomy): domain Eukaryota; kingdom Viridiplantae; phylum Streptophyta; class Pinopsida; order Araucariales; family Araucariaceae; genus Wollemia; species Wollemia nobilis. Next base: position 5,842,815 of record JAQPPZ010017228.1, read on the forward strand.
AGAGCCAAAGCCCTTAGGAGCAACAATAGTTGTCGATGAGGATGTCGACCAATCTGGAGGGTTAGGCAGATGTAGCAGCAAGTTCTAATGTGGCACCACCTCAAGTACCACCTTGAACATAAACGAGTGTATGGAGACGAATATGCAAATAAAAGTTTTAATTGTATATAAAGTTGTCATTTTATAGTTTGCATGCTAAGTGTTTGTCTTAGTGCTCTGGCTCGGGCTCTGTCACAGTGCTCTGGCTGCTATTAAGAAAAAAGTGGGTCATTCCTCACTTTGTCTTCACATCAACGAATGTCCTTATTGTAATCTTGTCATCCAACCGGATTGCATGGGTAACCAGCCGTTGCAACGACTAGGTGTAGTAGAGTAGATCACTACATACGAGGTTCATTCGGTTACAATATGGTTTTGCAAAAGTTTTGATAAGGTAGCTAAGGTGTCGGTCGCTGCCGAAAATGCACCCTTATAAGTTTTCCCCCTTTGTTGCAAAACATGTTGTAATGGAATTTCTGAAAGAAGTGTGACTAATGTGTCGGTCGTTGCTAAAAATTCACCCTTATAAGTCTTCTTCCCTTTTTACAAAAAATTGTGTGAAGTAAGAAAGAAATGTTTATCCCCCCTTAATTGCAAAAAGATGTGCAACTCATGAAGCTTTGTTAAGGCTTTTACAAAGATTGCCTCATAGGCAAATTTTACACCTAGAAAATCCCCCCTTCTCTTACAAGTACTTTAAACAAAGAGTTTGCTATTTATGAAGCCTAAAAGAGGTACAATCACCCCTTTATTGCAAGTACTTCAAACAAAAACATATGCTATTTATGTAGCCTAAAAAGAGAGTGTAGATGGTGCTTGTCTAGGGTGACAACTTTTGAAATTTGTTTTCCCCTTTACAATACTGTCTTAAGCCATGAGCACTTTGTGTGCTCTTTCTGAACCAAAATCAGAATCGGAATCAGACACTTCACTAGCAACATTGCCTTTGTTTTGCTTCTGTGATGTGCCTTTGCCATTTTTGTTTTGCTTGTTTTTAAACCAGCACCGGTTGGTGTCATGGTTGTCCTTTTTACAATGTGAGCAAAACTTCTTTTGAGGTTTCTTTCCCTTACCTTTTGAAGATGATCCTCCCTTCTGAAAGTTTCCTTTCTTCTTTACACCTTGATTGTTCGAGTAAAGTGCATTGTTCGACACTTCATCACTTTGGAGCTGATTTGCTTCCTCTATTTGAAGCAAATTGACTAACTCCACAAAGGTGACTGTTCTTTGAGATACATTAAGGGATGTGATTAACATCTTATAGGATTCTGGAAGAGCCCTCAATATTACTGAAGTCATAATAGTATCTTTTACTTTGGCTCCTAAAGCATTTAGCTTTGACTTCAGTTCTGCTACTCTGCAGAGGAAGAGTCTACTGATTCTCCCGACTTCATATGGAGTGTATGAAGTTGTGTTTGAAGGTTTAGAATAGTCGATTGATTCTTGCCTTCAAAAATGGTACAAAGTGCATCCTATGCATCTTTACCATTTTTAGCTTCACTTATGTGAGGCTAGATCTCATCAGTAGTAGCTAGGAGAATTAACATGAGAAGACGATTGTTCTTTTTATACCATGCTTTTTGATCTGCTTTTGGTGATGTGGTTCTTGTTTCAGTGCCATCTACTAAATCCCACATTTCCTCTACAGTCAAAATGGCTTTCATCTTAGTTTTCCATGCTGAATAGTTAGGACCTTTAAGCAATTGTGTATCATTTAGGTATTTGTTGATAGTTGCCATGATGAAGGTTCTAAAATTTGCACTAAGATGATCTTTCTTTCACTCTTAAGTGGTATTTAATGGCACCTGCCTGAAAAACTCTCTTTGAAGAAATATGATCAGTTTGAGGATATTTAAGCCAAACAAATAAGAAGTGAAAGAGAATTCACTCAAAAAGATATTTAATGGCACCTACCTGAAAATCCTCCTGAAGAGGAATGATCAGTTTGAGGATATTGAGCCAAACAAATAAGAGTGAATTTTAGGGTTTTTGGTTTTAGGAGAGAATATCAAGAAAAATTGGTTTTAAATTTGTGCAATGAGTTACACAAATTATTCTGAAATTTTGGAGATTTTAGGGCTCTTGATTTTGATGATTTTTAATTGCAAAAGACAAGAAAGTAAATGCAATAATCAATCAAAGAGGACCCACCAAATTTTTATCACTAAGGAGTCGGTCATTGCCGAAAATGCACCTTATTTACTAATTTTTGCAACAGAATTTGGATTTTGTGTTGTGCAAAAAAAAATGATATTTTATGTCTCTTGTTTTCCAATTTTGCAAAGAATGTGGCATAAAACAATTGCGTTTCCTTTTTGTGTTGCAAAATTAACAAGTTTGATTTTTAAGTGCTCCTCACTTTGTGTTACAAGTTTGCAAAGAAATCCAATTGCTTGTCTTCCCCACTTTGATTTGCAAATGGAACAAAGTAGCACTCCTTTCAAGTCAAGTCGACACACGACCCGCGTTTGAAAGGCTTCCAAAAGCAGTCGACACACGACATGGTTTTTATGGACCCAAGGTCTTCAATCTCTTCTCAATTTTGCAAAAAATAGAATGTGCAATTTCATGTATTATATCCCCCTTTGGAGAAAACAAATGCACACTTTGCCTTTGAATTTTACAAAATTTTGTGTCACCTTGTTTTCCAATTTTGCAAGAAAGAATCAAATGTCTTGATTTTGTCCCCCTTTGATTGTGCAAAATTAACAAGGTTGAGAAGATTTTAGGTTCCCTAATTTTGCAAGAAAAATGTTGCTATTAAATGTCTTATATCCCCCTTTGAGGAGAAAACAAAAGCATACTTTTGTTCGTGTTGCAAAAAAAATAGGTCCCCATTTTTAATTTATAAATTTGCAAAATTTAAACAAAAGTTTAATCATAAATTTTGAATTTAATACTAAAAATAAAATTATGTTTGTTTTTGAAAAAATCAATTTATAAAAAAAAGATTTTTATAAACATAATTTATATTTATATTATTAAATTAAAAGATACATTAAAAAAACTTTGAATTTAAATAAAACAAATTTAAAAAATAAAAAAGCTGAAAAACCTTACCTTAGGTTTGTTTTTTTTTCGTGTTTTGGCCTCCCCGACGGGACTCGATCCCGTCACCTGTTGCGGGGGAGCGACTTAAGTTGGCCGCAGTTGCCAGCATGCTCCCGTGGCTGATCCAATAGCCATAGGGAGCGGGGATGATTTTAATCCCCTCTTCACGCACAAGCAAAGAAAGAAACAAAATAGGGATTAATAATCCCACATTTGCCCTGCGGGCAAACTTTTGCTGTTTAAAACAATTTTCGTGCCCCCTTCATGTGATTGCCTTCGGGCAATCAGAAACCCTCTGTTTTGCCACGCAGGTCAACAAATCGCGCGTCGCCACGTCATTTTGCAAGCGCAAAAAATCTGCCACGTCAGGGCCAATCATCGTCAGCCACGTCAGCACACTTGTCCGCCGACGTGACGGGGTCTTCCACGTCATGTGCCATGTCAACACCTAGGAAATCGCACCAGTCAAGATGAGTGGTTCTCCACGTCAGCGTTCCCACGTGTCCCTTGAAGTTTGTGCCACCAACTGGAAGTTAGATGGATCGCCAGGTGGCCCTTGGGTTGCGTGCAGGGTTGCTTTCGCGTGTCGATGGCGTCATCTTGGTAGGGCTAAGGAATTCCTTGCGGTTAGGTTCTTCGTGATCAGTGCACATCGATCTCGATCAGTGGTTTCAAAATCCGAGGCACTTCCTGAGGGTGTTCCGCGTGGCGGTCGTTGATCCGTGGGCCGCTTGCCTCACACGTGCAGGTGCGATTGTTGTTAGGGGTCCTTGTGCTTGTCGTCGATCGGTGGGTAGGGACACCGATAACACATACGGGATCTGATAGCCCGCAGTACTGTTCGCAGTGCCAGAGGGCCGGCAGCACCTGCGGGTTCTAACAACCCGCAGTGTTGTCCATGTCAGAGACAGCCCGCAGTGCCAGAGGGGGTTGGGATTTAGTGCCCCCTGTAGGACAGAAAATGTTGTCCAATCAAAGATCGCACCGCTCTGCCGTTAGCCAATCGGAGGTCAAAGGGCCGTCAGTGGACAACAACTGTCCGTTAGAGATTCCTCGCCTCGGGATGCGTGCCTGTCCAAGGGGTCCCGAGTCTCGAGATTTGGGCCCTTGGTCCAGCTGGAACAGGTCGCTGCCCGCCTTGTCCAGATGCTCCGAGTGCCCATGTAAGCTTTGTGGCTCTGATGCCAATGATGGCAAATATGATGCGAAAATATTAGCCAGAAATGTTAACAAAATATATTATGAGCAATGGTTTAAATAACATAGGCCTTGGGCTAGAGATAGCCTATGACAACTGTTTTTCTCTTAGGTAGTAAACAACGTAATTTAGGAAGCTTTCCCCCCTAAGGTAGCTAACAACTAGAGATTGACGCTAACAACTAATAGCTAATGCTAACAAATGTTGAGAAGATGCTAACAATAATAACTTAGATATTTGCAATATGAATAATGCAAAATATCCTAAGGTAAATAATAAATTAATAAACTAACCTATCCTATGGTAATTACCCAAGTAATGGGATAATTACTCTAACACTGCAGAGGGTCCTTTGGTGTACACTGTTAGCGTATCTGTAATCTGATCTTATTAGGCCAAGGCCGACAATGATGAAGTGCATACGATCGCTCTTGATGTAGCTTACAAGCAAGTGCTATGTAAGCCTACGGGCGTTCTTCTATAAAAGTCCAGGACCAAGAGGGCCTAGTTGGATAATCTTGGGAGGACATGGAGTTCGACCACTCAAGATTCTTGTAGTATCCATGGTTGTGGAACCAATAGAAGAGGACAAGAAACTAGTAAGTTGCGTTTGTCTACAATTGCTTGGTATGTGAGGGTTGTTGAAACCCAATGTCGAAGAACTGTAGTCTTGTCTTGTTGTAAGCAAGGCGAAAGAATTGAAGCCCTAGTAGCCACTATTGTATGCAAACAAAGGCGTATTGATTTGTCGTTAGCATTTTGGATAGTTGTAGCTTCAAATGAGCGTTTAATACTCTTGATTGTAGAGATAGAGTGAAAGAATGAGGTGATTAATCGAGTAGTAGTTTGTCTACCTTGGAATAAATGAGAACGAAGAATGATAGCTTCCCTAAGACAAAAAGCCAAGAATCTTTGGTTAGAATTGGCAAGCGACCCACCTGAGTCTCTATACAAGCAATGGTACCTCCCTTAAATCTCATAATAAATATGACACTTGAAGATGAAATGTTCTTCAGCCTCCACTTGTCGAATAGAGCAAAGATGACATACCCTATCCTCTCAAAGAATATGGTGGTCCGTCTCCACTTGCAATTGATGTGAGCATACTCTGATCTAACCAAGAGGAATCCTAAGGCTGTATAAGTAGGACAAATAATAATGCTCTTATAAATCCTCATGAAATGTTTTTTGTACAAGGCCAAGTTAGGACTAAGAGATTGAGATGGAGTGATCCAAGTGATTTGAATATATTGTTGATAAACGGCATCTCTAACTACTTGATTAGTCACCCTCTTATCAAGAAGAAGTAGCATGGAGCATTTAAAAAATATTTGAATGGAGGTCATCAATCTATGGAGATGCTCACTGACTAGAAAAGAGAAATAACTTCTAAGTACCATCCAGGATGAATACTAAAAGTGCTCCTAGAGGTGATGCATTTGAAGAGCAAAGCACCAAATATGGGTGTCTCTCTCAGTCCGAGGTGTAGTCACCCATTGATCTAAGGCAATGAAGCCGAAAAGTAATTCTTAAGATGCTTGAAAGGCGAAGAGGTTGAGTGCCAAACTTAGCCTAAACAATGCATTGGGAAATTATTTATTCACATTGAATAAATCGTTGAAGCAAAATAGTCTGGACCCTCTCAATGTGAGCCCAATCAACAAACCCTAGACTTGGACCCCAAATCTCAGATATGTAAAGGATTGTAGGTTTGCTGATGTAATCAAAGAGGTGCATCTTTGTAGGTATGTTGTGGAAGTGCTGCTAGAAACATTGGCATTCCAAGACTAAGAGAAATGCGTATCCTTTGCGAAGACATGACTATGAAATGGGCCGAAGATTAAGGGAAGGACCTGTAAACTGGACCCCAAAGTAGGTGTAAGCAGTGTTGATTTCAATTGACTTGCCCTTATAGAAGAATTGAAACTTAGATAGGGCACGGTTTGATGTGTTGTAGATCATCACCTTTGTCTTGCTAAAATTGAATAGCTGCTGTTTTAAGTCACAAAAGTGAGCAAGAGCCCCTCAGGAGTATGAGCAAGAAGAACAGCATTATCTGCTTAAAGCAATATAGCAATGAAGACATGATGTAGAAGGCAACCATTGTCAACATGTGTGTTTTGACAAATAAATTCTTCATGCTTGTCAATGTAGATCCCAAGGAGTGAAGGAGAAAAAGGACAAGCTTGTTTGATGCCAATTGTGGTTTGGACATCGTTTGCGAAATCAAAAGTTGTCTGAAAACAACCAACGACTACGTTGTATAGTCTCTTGATGGCGGTGATAAAGAGCTCTAAGATGCCAATGTCATGTAGTCTTTGAAATAAAAGACTCTTGGGAATGGTGTGAAAGGCCTTTCTAAAGTCTACAAAACTATAGAATACTTTAGAAGACCGTTGGCAAGCCTCTTCAATAATAGCCCTGAGAGTGAAAACATGATCAGTAGTCTAATGATCCGTTCTTAATGTACATGAGGGGAAATAATTTTAAATTTAGGTCATTTCAAGTTACTTCAAAGGAGGTGAAGAAGTTTTACTTTGAGAATCTTTTGACACCTATTTAAGGAGAATGCATGGGCAATCTGACATCAATTTGAATCTTGATGTTTGGTCAAGAAGTGTTATCCTAAAATTTCATTTTCATTTTTATTTTATTACATGTGTTTTCTAGAATTCTTTTGCAGGTGAATAACTATGTCTGTCTTATCAGTCTTGGAATGCCAATGCTTCCAACAACACTTTCAAGACATAGCTACAAAGATGCACCTCTTTGATTGCATCATCAAACTCATCGTCCTTTATGGATATGAGATTGGGAGTCCAAGTCTAGGGTGTGTTGATTGGGCTCACATTGAGAGGGTCTAGACCATTTTGCTTCAATGAATTATTTGATGTAAAAGAACAATTCCCCATTGCATTGTTCAGGCTGAGTTTGGTGTTCATCCTTTTTGTCTTGAAAATGTCTTCAAATTTTTTTTTTAGCTTCATTGTCTTAGATCCATGGGTGACTGCACCTGCAGCTGAGAGAGAACCATATTTGGTGCTTTTCTCCTTAGAATGCATTACCTCTACGGGCTCCTTTGGTCCTCATTGGGGATGGTACTCAGAAGTTATATCTCTTCATCAGTTAGTTGGCATCTCCATAGATCAATTACCTCCTTTGAAATACACTTTAATTGCTCCTCCCCGCCTTCTTCCTAAAAAGAGGGTAATTAATCAAGTTTTCAGAGATGAAGTTTATTGACAATATATTCAGATCGCTTGGGTCGCTCCATCTCAATCTTTTAGTCCTAAGTTGGCCTTCTACACTAAGCATTTCATGAGGATTAAGAATGACAGTATTACTCATGCTAATTATGTCGAGCGACAATGGACACAAAGCCATAGGATTCTCCTTGGTCAACTCAGAGTATGCTCACATTAGTTGCTGGTGGATATGGACTACCATATTCCTCGAGAGGACAAGGTATGTTGTCTTTGCTCTATTTAGGAGGTGGAGACTGAAGAACATTTCGTCTTTAGGTGTCCTGTTTATTATGAGATTCAAGGGAGATACTATTGCTTGTCTAGAGACTGAGGTGAATCGCTTGCCACTTTTTTCAACTATCCTTGCCAAAGATGCTTGGTTCTTTACCTCATGGAAGCTATCACTCTTTGGTGTTAGTTATTACAAGGGGGACAGACTACTTCTCGGCTCATCACCTCATTCTTTCACCCTATCCTTGTAATCAAGAGTAATAAGTACTAATTGGAAGCTACAACTATCCAAATATTAATGACAGATCTGTGTGCCCTTGTTTTCATACAAGAGTGGCTATTGGGGCTCCAGTTCTTTCTTCTTGCTTGTGATAGGACAAGACTGCAGTTCTTTGGCATTGGGTTTCGATCATCTGTCACATACTGAGAAGTTGTAGAAAGGTGCAACTTATTTGTTTCTTGTCCTCTTCTGTTGGTTGCACAACCATGGATTCTAGAAGAGTCTTGAGGTGTTGAACTCCATGCCAACCAGGCCCTCTTAGTCCTGGCGATTCTCCTAGGAGCATCATTAGATCTTGTGTTGGCCCTTTTGGGATAGTTGGTGACAATGATGGCTGTGCTTCTACTTTACATCCCACTATAGATTAATGTTGGTGCTTGGATCCATTGGAGCTTCTTTCTATCTTTGTTGTACCTCAACCTCTAGATCTCTCTTAATCATTACTTTTAGCATATTAGGGTTTATCGATTTTGGGTAACCCTCGAGGCTCTAATTTTATGCCATATAGTTGTTCCACTTTAGAGCAGTTTACACTAGATTCTTTACTCTAGTTTAGCTTATTTTCGTAGTATTTTGTGGTAACTACAATGCATTGTAATTTGTAACAGCTCTTTTCAACGAGTTTGCCTACTTTGTCCATCTGTGGGCATTAATATAATTATCTCATCATATCTCACTCCAGAAGTAAACAGATACATTTATTGTGCACAGATTAAATGTTTGATCAATGAGATCTCAAGAACAGGTTCCATTACTTATCATTATCCAGAATAATGCAGACTTATAAAAATGTCTGTTCAGACCACCAATATATCTATTTTGTCACACTCATTATGATAAAAAATACAGTCCAGCAGAGTCATTATCTGAGGGATAACTTATCTTGTTTCAAACCTGTTGTCTGTTCAGATTTGTCATGAAAAATACAGAGACATCTGTCTGGTCCAAGCCATGAAAATGCAAATCATATTGGTGCTTCTTGCTGTGTGCAGAGTGTTGTACTGCGAACTGCCATCTTTATTTTTACAGCACACAGGTCTCTCTCTATAAATGTTTTGCTTGAGAATGCCTATATCCTATGCTTAGGACTTTGACCCAATCCTTCTCTCTTAAGACACCTGCAAGCTCTGATCTTCTCGTCTTAACCCAGAGATTATCTTACTTGGATTTTGATACTACATTGTATATTAGAGATTTTACAGGATAAAATATAGATGAGAAGGAAGAAATTTAGAAGTTAGAAACTTATGCTCAAATGTGAATTACATTTATTCTGTCCTTCACCAACTAAACTCTGAAACTGACTTGTAATTGCCAACAAATTATGTTAACTATAGATAAATTAACAGTATTGCAAACATTCTAATCCTTATGTCCTCAATGCTAAAATTTTATCTTTACATGACGCCCAATGTTCCACGGGGATGCATCTGGGGCTTTGGGGGCGGTCTTGGAAATGTGTTGTGGTTTCCCATTTAGCCATCCTTCCATTCCTGAAACACATCTTGTTGGCCCAGAAATGTTTCCCACATTCTTGTGCCGGCCCTGTGCCGGAAACCTTGTGGAATATAGACAATGACCTTTGAGAACTAATATAAGCCTATAATACTGTGGGTATGAATAATTTTGAACTTATACAAGTGTGCATTGTTTGAAATATTAAAACCTAGGCACAGTGATATATAGTAACTACGATGTCCTAGTGAAGTATGAGTAGAGTAAGGCTCATGGCGTGCATAGGGTACACAAAATGAGGCTAACATAGAAGACACAGACCAAATGGCCAAATTTGGAGGCAAATAGAAAGTGTTGCGTTAGTACATGCACAATCACTATCTTTCATATGGTGTAGTAAAAGAGGCCTCTTGTTAGCAGAATTTCGTAAATAAAATGTTATTTTTGACATGACAGGTATGTAATTTTATTGCCCAGGTAAGGGGGAGACCAATTTATGTATGGATCAAAGCATCTAGCAGATGTTCAGACCTCCAAATTGGTAGGAAAAGTTCCAGTTGACCAAGTTTATTAACTCACCAATGATATGGTTAAAGATGAGGCATTTATTTGTGGAATGACATATCTCCCAAGGGGGACACTTGAGATTGTCTTTGAAAAATGAAAGGAGACTGATGTTATGTTTGGTTTGATTTAGCAAACAAGAAAAACCCAAGGTAAGGTGCTTAGGACAAAATTCTTCTAAGGAATGATATTATTATTCATTGAACATTATGAGAAGTCAGGAAAGAGACATGCAAGCAAATATACAAACTGTTGCCAATCCCAACTCGTTACAGTAATTAAAACTGGGATATTTTAAGTGCAAGACTATGTAAGGTGTAAGATTCTATTTATGAATGCAGATCTCTCTCAAAATGTGTGTCAAGCATCGCTGATCTTGGTAATACCAAGGAACATAAAGAATCTCCAGGAGTCTGAATAGCCTGGATTATCTTCCTATTTATTATTATAGATAAGACATTGACATTTAATTGTTCCAGTGATTCAACTTCGCTGAGAGCTAGTTTTGCCAAAGGATAACATGTTTTTGAGTCTATAAACTGGTATTCATTTTGTTTGTTAATCTTTTATTCATTTAATAAGAACATTGCACCTTGTAAGAAATTTCATCTATACCTGTCACAGTGTCTATGATCTCCTCTTTGGTCATACCTGTTTAGAATTGGCTCTTGAGGGGAGGGCTTTTGAGTGGGAGTACCGGATTGCTAGAGAATATTTGATTTGCATAATCTTTCACTTCTACAATCTTTGTGTGTGTGTTTGTTGAACACACTCACACAACCACTGAATGGTTTGAACTTGGGTCTCCTGGATGAGAATCCAAAGACATACCTTTGTGTGTGTGTTTTTAAATTTTTAGTTTATATTTAAGAATAATTATTAATTTCTGATGTTTTCTACAATTAACTGGAGTTTGTGAATGTTGGATATAATAATCATTAAACTTACATGGACTTCTTGTGTTCAGGGAGGTGTTGAAAGGGAACAAGGCCTGATTCAGATCCTCACCGAGTTGGATGGTTTCCAAACCTCCCCAGAAAGGGTGGGCATAAATTGTCAATATGCATTGATTTTTATTTTTTCTTTGGAGTTTCCCTTAATGAGATTCTTGAGTTTTTGCACATTTATTTGACTAATTTGATCAGAAACTCAGGTGCTTTTAGTGGGTGCTACAAACAGAATGGACTTGTTAGATCCTGCTCTTATGAGAAAAGGTCGAGTGGACAAGATCATAAGTGTTGGCTTGCCAACAGAGGAAGGGAGGCTAGCAATCTTAAAGGTCTGTGGAAGTAAAACGGTTCAGTTTTTTTTGTTTAATTGATGTATTAAAGTTCTTCAACTATGAACGGGAAGAGTAAGTCATTAGAGATGTTCTGGTGCAATCTGCAGGTTCATTCAAAAAACAAAGCTTTTACATCAGAAGAAGAAAAGGAGCAGCTATTGAAGGAAGTTGCAGAAAGGGCATATGGTGCCAGTGGAGCAGAGCTGCAAAATATTTTGTGAGTCTTCCGATAGTTATTCTTAATATTTCAGTTTTTTGTTCTAATTCAATTTCCATTATTAGATGAAATTAGAAATAGATTGAGACATGGTTTGCCAGGAATGAGGCAGCAATTTTGTGTACCCGGAAGGACAAGGATTACATTGGAAGGGAAGAGCTAATGGAAGCAATTGATAGGGTTTGTATCAACTTCCAATAAAATCTCAGTCTGATGGTAGATAAGTTGCTAAGTGACTGGTTGGAGTGGTTTGTTGAGATAATTCTAGAATTTACATGCTGTTCACTGGTGATCCTTAAGTTTCTACACATTTAATATAACTCTCATCAAATCCTGCTTTTCAAAAATGCTTTTTTTTTGATATCACGATTTAATAAGACAGTTGCAATTGATTGTTTATGCAGCAAGAAGGGAAGTTTGTAACAGGTCAGGAGGACTATACTAAAATTCCTCCAGAAGTAAAAACACGATTGGCATATCGAGAAGCTGCAGTTTCCATTCTTGAATGCTATTATCCTAATCCACATCATCCTTTTGTCAAGGTGAATCCAGTTGTGAATGCATCTTTCCTAGCCGAAGAAAGCTTTCTTACTATACACTGTACTATATGTATAGATATACAGTTAGAAGAATTAATAGTTTTCATTTGGGGAGTTTTTGTCATCTAAATAGGTTGTGAATAAGATGGACATTTCTGATTGCTGCCAGGAATGAAATGTATATTTTTTACTGTGTTCCAGACAGATGTACGTACAGCCGACAGTATACCCAACATGGAGTACAAGGAACCAAGAAATCGTGTTTTTGCAAGAAAATCTGATTACGTGAATTCGATAGTCCGTGTTTGTGCTCGTAAGGATATTTACTTGCCCTTTTTTTGTGCTTTATTGGGCAAATATTTGCTGTTTTTAAATTTTTGTGTGCCTTTCAGTCTTCAATGTGTGATTGGGATCAAATGTGCCTTAATATACAAGTGAAAAAGATCAGGTATTTGCTTGTTTTTTAAAAATTGGTTATATGGGATTGAAGGGGCTCCACCCGTATTACATCATGACTATGTTACCACGGTATTTTAACAATTTTGCAATTATGAATTTATCGCTTAGCAAGATTTGAACTGGGTTCCACCTTGAAAGTCCACGTTATTAACCACTTAAGCTTATGACATTTGATTTTTAAAATGTTAAGGTTCACCCATGGGATTGGAATGTTGGTCAACAGTTTGAAACTCTTCACTTACCACCGCTTGCTCCAAGCCCCTTCGGCATCAGGTGTCTTGTATTTACTCAGCTGTATGAAGGAAATTGTGGGACTGTTTACTCTTTTATAGAGTTAAAAATAAGGCTATTTTGAACTTTGATTTACATGAATGTTAACATGTTATGAAATGGAGCTGCAATGTGTCTGCAGTAGTAGAGTTAAAATTATTTTGGCAAAAGAGTTAAGTTCATTTTGAGTGATTATGGGGAAACATTTTCTTTGTGTTGCAGCCATTATTCTTATCTTATATGAACTGTATTTCATTTTATTAAGTTGAATGGCTGCTAGGATATATTAGGATCTGGGCTGACAAAAGATCTATGTCACTTGCTGGTTTCATATGAGCAATATGCTGTCTTCTTATGTTGTTCTAGTTATATTTCAGGAATGTGGCATATCATAGTTTGATCTATGCATAAATAATTGTTCCAATACTCTCCCCAAGTGTCTCAGTAGTTACAAATTTGACCTAGCTTCCTGGCAAAACGAGTAGAGCTAACTTGCTTGAGGTATAGTTGGTCACATTCATTTGAGTTTTAGAAATTTCATGATTAGTGGCCAATAATCAATCTAAAAATCTTAGTCTTACACGTGTCAAACTAATATTGGGAGAAAACAAGGTTGAAAAAATCATTATAGGCAAATTAATCAGCTAAAATCATAAAAATTGGCAAAAATGTGATTTTATCGTCTTTTTTGACAATGTTGGCAATTTCTTTAATAATATTGGCTACTCACGAATGATAGGCTGTAAAAACATCGCTATATACATGATGATTGTGATTTAATTTTTTTTTTTCACATTAGGGAGAAGTGTACTGGTCCCACTATATTTTGGATTACTTGTGAATTTAACTTGTCATTCTGAGAAAGTTAGCAAAGCTAATTTGCCTCGAGGCATATTTGGTCAGATTCATTACACATTTAGAAAATTCATTATTATCTACTAATAATCAACCTAAGGGTCTTGTACACTTAAAGCTAATATTGCAAGGAGTCTACTAGCATGACTACTTTGTCAATTACTGATGCAGAACTTAAGTGTGTGCATGTGTCTTACAATTTGAATTCTCGTTAACCACGTTTAATTTTGAAATCTATGTACTTGAGGTCCAATATTGCACATGCTTAAGAATTGCCTCTGCACCAATTGTTGGAACCTTGTTATTAAATGGTCCTAGACGTAAGCTGTAGATTCGTTTGGTCTAGACTCTAAATTGCCTGTATTCTACTTATTATCTATAAGACATATTTACCAGGTTTGGTTTGGTTCAGTCTGGTAGGTTTGGAAGGCAAAAGAAGGTTCAGAGGTTTGTTTTTCCCCAAAAAGTTTGAGTTTGGTGTATAGTAAATACGAAAAGTTAATAGAGTATGTTTACAGATATAATAAAAATATATTGGTCCAAAATTGCACATGCTTAAGAACTGCTTCTGCACCGACATTTGGAACCTTGTTATTAATGGTTGTAGACATAAGCTATAGATCCGTTTGGCCCAAACGACCAGCATTCTATTTATTACCTATAAGACATTGTTACCAGGTTCAGTTCGGTCTCTGGTCGGTAAGGCAAAAAAGGTTCAGAGGTTTGGTCCTTTCAAAAAGGTTTGATTTGGATTGGAAAAATACTGAAAATTAATAATAGTATATTTATAATTTTTCAAATTTCAGTTTGTTCTTTTGTTGATGAGAGTATTTTGAAGTTAATTTTAGATTTAAATTTTCTTTAGTTAAACTAAGATTAATTTATTAATGTTCCTAGACAAAGGCTATAGGTTCGTTATTTTCTTACACTCTAAATGACCTATTTTCTACTTATTATCTATAAGACAGGTTTGGTTTGGTTCAGTCTGGTAGGTTTGGAAGGCAAAAGAAGGTTCATAGTTTCATATTTTTCCTAAAACGTTTTAGTTTGTTTTGGCAAAAAATGCTCATAATTATTATAATATACTTATAATAAAAATATATTGGTTTATGGATTATTAGGGATGACTTCAACACAGTTCCATCTCCTTTGGAAAAGAAGGGTGATACTCTAGGATGGTCTAAATAAATGCAAGATTTTGCTTTATATGTCACTTCAAATGGCCTTTGGGATGTTATTTTTTCAGGTTTTCAATATGCATTGGATAATAAACATATTGGGCGAACCATTGGATAGATTCTTGTTATCCAACATATGGTTGCAAACAGAGTATTCAATCTCTTCAGATATTTTATTGCAAGCAGGATCAGATCACAAATCCATTCTTTTGACTTGTGATTTCCCCAATAGTGGTCATCTAAAGCCATTTTGTTTCTAGTCTATGTGGCTCTAAGACCCTTGTTTCTTCTAGATGATTATGTTATGGTGGGATGAAGCAAATTTTGAAAGATCATGTATGTACAGTTTTGTTTAGAAGATGAAATATCTAAAGGAGCAAATGAAAATTCAGAATGCCAAATCTTTTGGTAACATCTTTAAATAAAATAAGGAAATTGAATCCAAGCTGAAAAATTTACAAGAAATAGTAGAAATCAATGGAATGGATCAGGATTCTCATGTGAAAGAAAAACAATTACTTTTTTATTATCATAGAGCATTGGAAAAGGAGTCATATTGGTTCCAAAATTCTAGGGAGAAATGGAAAAGAAAAGAGATAGAAATACAAAACCCTTTCATGCTATAACAAAAACAAAATTTTCTTTTCATGGCATCAAAAATATTTTAACTCCAGATGGAAGAAAGATTGAGGAAGAAGAAGATATGGAAAGAAGCAATAAATTATTTCAAAATATTATGTCGGATACTAGGCAATATAAGGAGGCACAAGGTAAGCTTTTGCAAAATATTCCATCAATTATCATACAGGGACAAAATGAAAGCTTGATGAAGAAGATATCTATGGAGGAGCTACATGAAGCATCTTTCTCTTTCCATCTTAATAAGGCACCTGGCCACGATGGATTTCCTACAATTTTCTTAAAAAAATTCTGGGACTTATTGAAGAGTGACATGTTGGCTGCATTTTAAGAGGCAAAAGGAAGGCTACAACAAGTGATATCAATGCCACTTTTATTACGTTGGTTCCAAATAAAGGCGAGACAAAATATTTTGATAATTTTCTTCCAATAATCCTTTGTAATATGATCTATAAGATCATTAAAAAAATTATGGCAAACAGGTTGAAAGGCATTCTAGATTGTGTTATCTCAGAGGATTTTGTTCATGATAGACAAATTCTTGATGGTGAAATGATTGCATAGGAGACCATACATACTCTTTATTCCATGAAACAACCAGGTATGCTTATGAAATTAGAAATGAATAAAGCATATGATAGGATTTCCTAGAGTTTTCTACATGATGTTCTCAAAAAGTTTGGTTTTGATCATTGGTTGATTTAAATGTATTAAATGTTGTTATAGCACTTCAAATTATTATATTTTGATCAATGTTTCTCTTGCTTGTTGCTTTAAGTCATCTTGTAGACTTTTCCAAGGTGATCCACTATCCCCTTATCTATTAATTGTTCTCATGGAGGTATTAGGGAGAGCTTTCTCAAAGGCAAAAATGGAAGGAAAAATCAAAGGTATTCAGATTGCAAAAAGTGGTCCCTTCAAATCTCATCTCCAATTTGTTGATGTTATTTTTCTTTCGAGTGAGGCCATGGAGCTTACATCAATATTATCATGCTATGAGAAGGCAATTGGACAGTTGGTTAATGCCACAAAATCCAATATTTTTTATTAACATTGCCCTAGATTTACAATGAATTATTGTGGATGTTTTAGGATTTAAAATTGAAATATTTCCATCAACCTACTTGGGTATTCCTTTGTCTTCTAAACGAAATAAAAGGAGCTTTGGGTCTCTTCTTTGGATACAATGAAAGCTTGTTTGGCAGGATGGAAAGGTAAGTTCTGAACCATGGTAGGAAGGCTACAACTGATATAGAGTACATTGCAATCCATCTCTATTTATATGATGTCACTTTCAAGATTACCAGGAGGTATAGCATCAGAAATTGATAAAATTCAAAGAGACTTTTTTTGGAAAGGATGCGAGGAAAAATAAAGGTTTACTCTTTCTAAGTGGAATAGGGTTTGCAAAGGAAAGAATATTGGAGGAGTAGGCATGTAGAATTGCAGACTTAAGAGTTTAGCCTTAGGGGCAAAAGTTGGGTGGAGATTATTTAGAGATCAAGGAAAGAATTAGGCAAAAATGTTGCTTAAAAAATATATAGGTTCTTTTGATGCAATGAAATTATTTAGGGAAAGAACCCTACCCAAAGTATCGCCAACATGGAACTTCATATCAAATAGTTTGCAAGTGATCAAGCAACATACTAGATGGTCAGTCAATGATGGGAATTTTGCAAAGTTTTGGTTTGATGCTTGGTTGAAGCCATATCCTCTTATCTATGATTCAAAATGGCAACTATTGGCTTGGGAATGCTTAGCTTGTAAAGGTCCAAAGGTCAAAATTTATATTAATGTGAGCAGTAACTCCAATTCATGGTTTTCTATTAATAACTTGGTTGAAGAGTTTATTTGCCTATTTTTACACAAAAGGATGTGTTGGTTTTGAATCTATCAAAATATGGTGGATACTAGGTCAAGTTGGGATATGAGGATTTAGAGCAATTAAAATTTCCTATGCCCAAAGATTTCCTTTGGAAGAAAGTTGGTCACTAGAAGCTCTCCTTAAGGCCTCAACATTCCTTTGGTTAGCAATTCAAAGTAAGATTCTTATAGGAGAGAGTCTACAAAGAAAAGGATATCATGGACCTTTCATAAGTGCCTTGTGTGAGAAGGATTTAGAAACATCAAACCATTTAATTCTTAATTGCCCCTTTGTTCACACCATTTGGATTTATTTTTAAAAAAATATGAGGATATATTGGGTAGCGCCATCAACATTAAAAGAGTTGATGAAATGTTGGGTTAATTATTTCAAAGCTAAAGCATTATGTATTTTGTGGAGGATTGGTCTTGCTATTATTTGTTCATTTTTTAAATTTAAGGTTGTTTTCTTTTTAGTGAGACTTTTTTTTTAATAAATTGGTTACATGGGTTTAAAACAGGCACCACCCATATTACATCCTCACCACATAGTGGTATTACAACAAAGCTTGGATATTATCCATGTATCGCTTGACAAGATTTGAACCTTGGTCTCCTCTTTAAATATTGAGAAATCTAACTGGTTGAGCTAATGCCACTTGATAGATTTCAATGAGTTTACACAGGTTTTAATGAGGGGTCCTGGTCCCCTCATACTGAGTGGGGTTTGAACCTTGAACCTCTCAAAGAGAGGCCAAAGCCCTTACCACTGCAGTAAGCTTGCAGCTTATTTAGTGTGACTGTTTTTAAGTTAAATTTAAATTTAAATATACTAGTTAAACTCATGTTAAATTATATTTATTTATTTACTTGAACATAACATTTATTGTTTGCAAATCAGAATCTTCATTTACATCAACTTGAACTAGTGACAATATAGCACCTAAAAACCAAGCTAGCTAAACGAGTCTCCTATTCTGCAATTGCTAGCATGCCTATACAAAATCTGGTTATATCCTAAGACCATTGGCATATGCAAAAGTTAAAGCCTTATAATAACATAAAGACCCATTTTCCAAAGCCTATAACACTTTCCAAACAGCTCTCTTCAGTTGTAATTGTCGATGTTCCATAAATGAGGCTGCTTATGTGGGAACCTTGTGCATCATAACAGTCAGCAAACTGTTATCTATCTTAGCAATCATGTTGTCCAGCTTGACATTCTTATGGAGCCTGAAGTGATGCTGGAAACCTGGTGCTGCCTTTTCATGTAGTGATATTTATTGTTTTTGTCCATGTCCTTGCACACTTTTTGCTTATCCTCCCATCTTTCACTTGAATCATAATTTTCTCCTTCTTCAGACCATGGATATTGACCCTCAAAATATAAGCCACAAGAGTTTCTTGCAGTCAACTTAAGCATGGGAAGCTGCAACACCCTCATTGCTATGTACCATATGGCTAAACAGTGCAATGCCTATGATGTCAATTGGGTCCCACATGTCCGCTGACAATGGGTCAGATGCTTCTATTCTTAACAAAGATTTTAAGACGAAGACAACCTTTTGAAAGAGAAGTGTAGTTAAAAAGATTTAAGCTAAAAATTAGGAATATTTCAGTTTATGCTAAAGACTTGCCTCATTGTTTTCCTTTTTTCCATTGGTGAATAAACAGGTAGGATTATTGAAGAGGAGATATTTGGAGTGGATCATTTATCTTGGAAATCAGGAGTGGCTCTTTCTTTAGCTGGTGCATATGCAGAGAATCTCATTCTACAAACCGGCTTTACAGCACTTGGAAAGATTTATTATAAAACTACAAAGGATGTTGTGGTGCATGTAAGTAGACAAAATGTAGTTGGATTTTAAATTCATATTGGTTATTTTAAGGTATTTACTTTTAGCGAACTTTCATCAATTAAAATTAGGTTTTAAATGATATTGATGGTAGATACTTAAATATGGTTCTCATCATTTTTTATGATTCTCAATTGTAGCTTATTCCGAAAGTACAAGCATTAAGGGACGAGTATGTGCGATATGCTGTCGAAAAATGTTCATCTATTTTAAAAGAGCATCGACCTGCGCTTGAGAGGATCGTAGGTACTATATAATCCAATCTATACTTCATTTACCTTTCCATTACCTCGTGATTTCTTTTGATCAGTTAAGGCAGGCATATTGAAATCTTGTAAACATTCTTAGGAGCTTGTAGTTTGTCAAATCCAAATTGCAAACAGCTCATGATACTTTAGTTTTCTTGTCCCTTGGTAGATATTTTTCTCTCTCAATTTTTTTTTTTACATTTGGGTGGATGAGCCTTTTTCATGTTGACCTTACTGATAGCTTTATGCCTCAATGTTTTTGTCCTTAACACAGATATCTTGCTAGAAAAAGATGAGATTTTAGCTGATGAAATATGGGACATATTCAAGAAGTCTCCAAGGATCCCTCAGGTTAGACTGATTTATTTTACCTCAGTTATTGTTAGATTTCTTTTGTTCTAACTGCTTTTTCAATCACATCTTAAACAACAAAATTTGTGACCTCTGCAGACACCATGTTACAATTGTCATGCAGAAATGTATTGATATGGTGCCCAACTGTGTCGTATTGAACTGTTTGTCACAAATCTTTATGCCCAGTTCTATCAGAACTGATAATAAGAATATAGGTATACTTAAAAAGATTATTATTCACATCATACTCATAAAATTGAATACATCTGACGTGTTATATGTAATGAGATCATATTTAATAGTTTATATCTAAATGCTAGGAACAAGTGATCACCTGGCAGATTTGAGGGCCACATCAAATCAGCTGCTTGGATGATCTATCTTCCATGAGGTCTTCCTACAATTACTTGACCATAAAGAACAATAACGGAATTGCGGGGGGGGGGGGGGTGGAGAGACTCAGTCATTACATGTGGATTAGATTTAACATTCTGGCATCCTGTCTATTCAATAGTGTACTATACTAAGGGTGGCAACATACTATACTAATGAAGGGTGGCAAATGTCTTGTACAAATGCATGTTTGTAGACATCAATGGGTGTTTTAAGAGGATGTGTTGTGTATCAAGTATGGCAGTAAAGATGCGGCAAATAATCATCATCATATCATTATACTCACTTTTGGCCTGGATTCTTTTTGACATAGCCTTTGGATGAGATTGGTCCCTTTTCTAGTGATTTGTTTTTATTGGGGAAGTTGCTTCCCTTTATCATCGTATGTTTGTATGGTGCTCCATTTTTATTTCATTATTCATTGTTCTATAATTTTTGTGCATTTGCATATGTTGATTTTGTAAACGTGAAGCTTATTATTGACACATACCTTTAAATCATGTTATTTAGTAATTATGTGGTATACAAAAGTGCAGAGTTGTCTTCTCATTTCAAAATGCTATAGTGTCAAAGTGTTAAATTTCTTACACATTGTTGAATTTTTTTCTTCCTTTGTTGCTCTGAAGAAATTCTTTTGCTGTAAAAGTGTCTGTGTAATTAACAATGTCCGTAAGATATAGGAGTGTCAAAACTGGTTTAGCTACAAACTTTCTTTGTTTTTGTGCTATACTACAAACCCTCTAAAGTTTAATATAATCTTGGTAATGCAACAATTCATAGTTGAAATAAATCAAGGTTACAGAAGTATCGGGGATAGGGAGACAGGGGAATGGGGAAATGGGTTTCGGGGACGGCGGGGGACAACAAGCCGATTTTGGAAAACGGCTGGGGGATGGCAAGTATAATAGTATTAAAATTTTTAGAAATTTTCATGCAGTAGTGTGCCTTTTGCTGGGCTATTAGTAGCTGTATCTAATGAGCTGCCATCATCATCCAAGTGAAGAGCCTCCAATGGAACTCCAACCAACCCCTCCTGATCCTCATCCTCATCAATCTGTCTCGCATCCTCTGGATCAACATCCCATTGTGTAGCTGGAGATTGACTGTACAATCATTCTTTCTCTCTCTACAAATTAGATCAGATCCTTTTAGATTGTTCTTCTTTTTCACCGAACAATAACTGCCACAGAAATTCTCTTTACAAAGGCTACAGTGTATATATTTTGTACTTTCATGGCACTTAAACAGTTATATACTCCCATAATGGAATCCCAGGATTTATTTTGGGAGGAAGAGTTTAGAAAGAAAACTCCTCAACACTAAAAGGAACTAATCTACAGAAATCAGATGCTCAATTGACAATGCCAGCCATCAAAACCATGAAAAATGTGCAACACTAATGATGGCAGACTTACTTGACCAGAAACAATTGCTTTCATTGTAAAGCCAATCAAACCCCTTTGCTGCTGGTGAGCATGGACCTCCCTTCACTGGAGAAAAACATAATGGATTAGAGAGCAGTTAGTGTGTATACAGCCTTTTACTGTGACCTATCTGCTTCCTCTAGTAAAAATTTGTTCTTTTGGTCTAACATCTGTTAGTTTGGGATCAATTTTTTACCTTTGGTATGAAAACTAAGTTCTGTTTGCCAAAAAATCTAAATCACGTTTTCTTAGGATTTAAATGTCGTAGACTTCGAACTCTGAATAGAGGTCCAAGGTTTGATCCAGTGGGGGTAGGGTTTACATCATGCTTCGGTAACCGGAGAATGGTTGGGATAACCATATATTGGGTAAACATTATCCGTCTTATATGGCCTATGGCCTTGCAGAGTGGGGGTAGGGTTTACATCATGCTTCGGTAACCGGAGAATGGTTGGGATAACCATATATTGGGTAAACAATATCCGTCTTATATGGCCTATGGCCTTGCAGATGTTAAAACTACTCTTCTTCTTTCGTTTTTTAAGTGTCATGTATTTGTTTTGTAGTAGTTTGCATTTTCTTGTATGCTTTTGCAACTCAACATGAATAGGGTGCATGAACATGCTAGCCAAGACTCAACCCAAATTCACCATGCATTGCTTGGAAATAGATGTCATGTGTGGTGCATATTGGATGCACAGGATGTGTCTGATGGATGACTCTTTTTGTGTTGGGTTTGGCCTTTTCTAGATTGTTTGCTTCCTGAAGTATAGATTATTTATTCTCAAGCAATCAAAGCATACAAATCAAGAGAACATGCCATAAGGAAAAATAGCAATTGTATAACAGCAACATCTTTATTGTGTGCAATTGATATACATTACTTACAACAGTAGAGGTTCTTACATTGCAACACAATGAGCCCTCTCATCTTCACCTACAATACCGACAACACAACGACATACAATGAAAATTCAACTATCCCATTCGACTACTCTCATGTGGAATATATACAAAATAAAAAAGGGAGGGTAGATGGTTACTATCCCCGGCCATCATACACTCGTATCTAACTATTTACTGAATTGCAAATTATTCACACAAGATACAACACATTGTCTTATTACATTTGGGTGTTGTGCACATGAGAGAACCCATGACATGTAAAAAATGACAAACACGTGACAACACATGATCAACACTTGTGAATAACCAAAAATGATCATTAACTCCCTCAGATGATGGCACGCTTTTGTGCTTATTCTAATTGTTTTGGGTGCCTACATTTACCCCCTTCTCTAAATTGGTCGGTCTCCCTACCAACTATGCTACTAGATCCTCTTTGCAGGCAGTTTGTAGAACAAGAGCATAATGTATCGGTATCTGATGTTGAGCAAGCAAAGCTCACAATCATTGAACCTCCTGGCATGACTCTTGGTATTTCTTTTGCATCCTCTTCCCAAAGTCATTGTCTCATCCACTAGTGCTCGACCTTGTCTAACTAAATCTGCAAATTCTCCAACTGATGGAATGCAACAGTAAACCTTTGTTTTGTGGTGCTTAACTTATCCTCGAGATCAGCAATACGTTTATCTTCCTTGGCTCGAATTCCCTCCAATTCTTCTCTTCATATGTGGTTTGATTGACTCAACTGCAGTTTTCAAATTCAATTGCGGTCTGTACAGTGTTGGAAATGTGTTGTGATTGTAGAATTCATGCACTGTTTCCTTAAATGCTATGCCGTAGTGATGGTTGCTTGGGCTGCAATCATCTCCTTTCCAGTTCCTGCTTCTTTCTCCAAATGGAAACTTTCGGATGTTTCTCTCTTGCCTTTTATAAGGGAAATTTCCTCCCCCTTTTTTCCCT
This sequence comes from Wollemia nobilis, assembly GCA_028583015.1. Taxonomy (NCBI): domain Eukaryota; kingdom Viridiplantae; phylum Streptophyta; class Pinopsida; order Araucariales; family Araucariaceae; genus Wollemia; species Wollemia nobilis. The sequence goes on from JAQPPZ010017228.1 coordinate 5,866,321, forward strand.
TTCATTCAAAAAAAAGTTATTGCCTTTACAATAATTATGGCCAACCACAATAATTATGGCGAACTATCTTCATCTTCCTATTCTGTGCCTTTTGACACCATTGATGCTGATGCCTTCCCTCACTTCATTGGACAATCATTAAAGTGTTGGTTGCATCTCCTCAACCTCAAAAATTTTAGAATTTTTGGTATTAAAATTTTTGTTAGTTTTCTGGCCATCTTTGGTTCCTTCATTGCGTTCTAGCTTAGAAGCAACTACTTTGCCCTTACATTTCTCCTTTGGACACCTTATTTTTTAATGCAGTTTGTTATGTTCATCTGTTGTTGTGCAATTAGGGCCTCAATCTAGCAGTGCAACCTTTCACTCTCCTACTACAATTGCTCTCTCTTGTGTAGGATCTCTAGTTGCTCATGTCCAATTTGTGCAAGTAAGCTAGGTCCATCTGCTTGAGTTTTACTTCGACTTAACTCATTGCTTCTGCTCCATTCAAGGCCTCACCTTCTTATGCCCTCCAGTCTCGGAAATAATCCAATGACTGCCAAAGTCTTCATAGTTCTTGAGTATTCTTGTTTATGTTTGCTTCTTGTTGGAAGCCTGTGGCAGCCCCATGTTCTCCAACTTATTTACTCACTTTTTTAGTCACTTCACTAATTTGCGATGTTGGAACATGCCCTACCATGTTGCAAAAGATGCACCTTAATGAGCAACATTCTAAGTACCCTAGAAATTGCACATGTACTCATAATCTACGTTTGCTAGGGTAAGTCTACTCTATCTCCTCTTGGTCCACCATTGGCTTAGGTGATAACAAGCAAGCCCCCTTCGTTCTTCCCTTGTCGAATTGCCAACCCCTAATGTCCTATCTTTCAGCTAATTGCTTTTGGCAGCTTCAAAAATTGTTAACCCTTCCAAAAAGTAATCATACTTACCTGACACCTTCGATGGTCTGTCCAAACTCTTTGCAGCTGGCTTGTAGACAAAGAAGTTTACTTGTGTACCAACCTTGTACGGTTTTAGCTTGGAGCCGTTGACAAGATCTTCAAATGTTGTCCCATTTAGTTTCATCAATCATACAGACCCATTATCCATCACTTTGTCAAATTTTGAAGGGGCCCATTATATAAGTACAAAGTCTTCAACTTTTGTGGATTCAACTCTTGCTTCCCATTGTACCTCAAGACAAGGTCTTCCTTCTTGAACTACATGTGACCAAGTGCTTGTCGTGGCATCATTTGCTTCGTGTTGAGAAACCTTAGTGGCCCATTGCACCGTTATCCTCTTTTCCTTCAATTGATTTAGTGAAAATGGTCATTCTTGTCCCTGTGGGGACACCCCAATGGTATGTTGTTGGCGTTTCATCTTGGTGACTTGAGTTCAAATCACGGGGAGGGAGGCCCCTTGTTGCTATGCCCTCGGGGAGTGTGGCCCCCAGTTGTACTTTGGATTACAAAAAAAAAAAAAGTCATTCTTCTAGACTCTTTTGGTCCCCAAGTTAGTTGTCCATAGCCACTCTTGGGCTTCGAATTAGGAATTTTAATAGTATGATGACCTTATTCTTGTAAATTAGTTGGAATGGTTTATGACTAGCTGGCTTGTAGATGGTCTCTTATGCTCACAGGACCATTGGCTATCTCTCTTTCCTATCCACACTCTGGAGTATTTTGTTTGTTGCCTTGACTTGCCCATCAATTTGCGGTTAGTATGGGCTTGATAGCGAGTGAAAGATGTGGAAATCTGATGTCAAATTTTGAATCACTTCATTTACAGAGTGCTCCCTATGATCATTGATGATTTGCAATGGAATACCAAACCTTGTAATAATTTGTTCATATATGAACCTCGCTGTGCTCTTTGCTGAATTGTCAAGCAATGCTCTTGCCTCAACCCAGCTTGTCAAGTAGTTTTTGGCAATGACTATTTACCTACATCTCCGACTTCGTCTTCGTCTTGCGCTTAGGGATGACACACAATCCAATCCCCGTCTCTCGAACAACTCTTGAGGTTATGATGGATGTAGCGTTATGAAGTCATGTTGTAGCCACTTTCCTATTTGTTGGAAAGTTGTCAAACAAGGTGACAAAATATCTAGTGTCATGGAAAAGAGTTGGCCACCATAAGCTTGCCAAGAGGACCTTCCTTCTTGTTGCATCTGGCCCAATATGTCCTATCAATATGTCATGCAGCTCACACACCTCTCTCTCCACACACTAGCGTAGTATCATGTCAGAATCCATTTTGTATAGTAGTCTATCAATTCATTGAAATTGGGCTGACTTTGGCAAAATCTTCCTTCTATCTGATTCCAACAACTCCTGTGGCAGGTTCCCCGTTGAGAAGTACCTGCCAATGTGCTTGATGTAGGGTCAGGGTGATCAATCCTTACCTACACGGCACCACAACTCCTAAGCCTCACTTAGGTAGCGTGGACTACGCCTCCAAGTGTTTGTACCTGCACAAGCCAGCAAATAGACAAGCCAAACAATATTTGTATTTATATAGCGGAAGCAAGCAACACAAGGTTAGCACAATATCGCGATGCACAAGATAGACATCCACACAATGGCCAACACAAGAGTTGCAAGTAGCAAAAGCTTTATTTATATTGGATATGCCATCAAACGGATTACAATGCAAAATGGCACGACGGCTTGGCACTATCGGCCCAGTTACAAAACAAGTGGCTCAAAGGCACACACTCTCTGACCGCCCAACGCCCGCAGCTCGGAACGCTGAACGACTCCTGATACTATGCCCGGTGAGTCCCGATACGCGTCCACTCGTACCACTCACAATCTCGGACAACTCCCTCCACCTCTCTCAACAACTCATGGCAATTTCACAACAGCACTTGGCAACACACAAAACCGACAATGAGCTTGGCAGGAGCAATGGACGTGGGGAGCAACTTGGTGGTCTACCTCGATGATATATTGGTATATTCAAGGAACATTGAGGAACACAGGAAACACTTAGCAAAGGTCTTCAACTTGTTATGTGAGCACAACCTGTATGTAAAGAAAGAAAAGTGCGCCTTTGCTCAGCAAGAAGTGAAATTTCTCGGGCATGTGATTGGTCAAGGTAACATCAAGCCAAACCCGAAGAAGTTAGAGGCAATTAGGAATTGGGAGTCGCCGAGAAATGTACATGGTTTACGCCAATTTTTGGGACAAGCTAATTTCTACAGGCGATTTGTAAGCAGATTTTCGAAGTTGGCATCGCCTTTGACAGACTTATTGAAGAAGGATCAGAAATGGGACTGGTCATCAAAGTGCCAAGCAGCGTTTGAGTTGTTGAACGAGAAGCTAACCTCCTCACCAGTGTTAGCTCTGGCAGACTTCAGTAAGCCGTTTGAGGTACATGTGGACGCTTCGGACTTTGCCATTGGGGGAGTACTCATTCAGGAAGGGCACCCAGTTACTTTTGAGTCGAGGAAGTTGAACGATGCAGAGAGGAGATATCCTATGCATGAGAAAGAGATGACCGGAGTAGTGCATTGTTTGAGGACGTGGAGACACTATCTTCTTGGTGCACACTTTGTGGTCAAAACAGACAATGTGTCCAACACTTTCTTTCAGACTCAAAGCAAGTTAACTGGCAAGCAGGCCAGGTGGCAAGACTTTCTAGCTGAGTTTGATATGGACATAGTGCATACCGCAGGAAAAGAGAATGTGGTGGCGGATGCACTCAGTAGAAAGCAACAGTTAGCAGTGTTGACAATAACGCAAGAGAGCCCAGCTTCTGTCCATGGTGAAAGTAAGATTGTACTTGGAGAGGAGTTGTTGGGAAATATCAAAGAGGGATTGGTTCATGATCCCCAAGTAGCTGCGTTGGTCGACACTGTGAAAGATGAGACTCGAAGGGGTCGGTTGAACAAGTTTAGCATGTTAGATGGAATGGAAAGGGCTCACGTTGGGTGAGTTGGTGGGAGTCGAGCTCACCACGGTCCTGTCTTGGAGAGACCGCCGAAGTTCGAAGAGTGCCACAAGTTAAAAAGATGTAAGTTTAGCTGATGGCTTGATTCTTTGTGCGCTGTGCTTCAGGAAGTATGTCATTGCAACGACAATTATCTTGAAGAAGAGCAGAGGGTCAGTTGCGAGTGAACAAGTTGCATTATGGGATGCAAGGTTCAGTCAGAGGTAAAAGGTGGCAGATTGTTGGTTTCAAAGGGAAGAAGTCGGTCGCGAGGAGGGACACTCGTGAGTCGAGGCACTAATGCGAAGAGTGTTAGGTGCGGGTCAAGGAGTTGGTCTTCAATGTTTAAATCTCTGTGGACTGTGCTTCGGGAGGTATGTCAAGTGCAACGATAGTTATCCGGGAGAAGAGTAGAGGGTTGGTTGCATAAGCTTTGAAGACGACTCAGCCGTCGTTTGCAGAGGTAAAGCGGAGATGGCAGATGCCAAGTCAGTTGGCCAAGGTAAGAGATGTCAAGGAGTTCTTGATCAGCTGGGAAGGTTGTTGCTTCAGTCAGTTGGGGACATAGACAATACCTTGTTAAAAGTGGGTTTTGAGCCTAAGTGTGGGAGCCTCCGTCATAAAAAGAAAGTGTGTGTAGGTAAGGATTGATCACCCTCATCCTGCACAAGTTTATTGTCGGCGAGGTATCCTGAAAGTTATGCAGAGGAAGCTGCCAGAGTGAGTGCAGTAGTGCTACGGGTTTAGATGAAGTGGGACCTGATGTTCAGAGGGCTGCAGACCGAATGTTCAGAGGGACCTGTTCAGTGGGGAGTACTTGCCTATGGCGACGAGGGCGTCACCACTTTAAGTGTGGGAGGATATGGTGGATTGGTTCTCGCCGTCTACCCACGTCCAAGTGCTCCTTGCTTGCCGCCACCGTGCGGGTTGTGCCTCCGTTCGAGAGTATGGAATGAGATGTCGTTGAGTTTATCATGGGCCGTGGTGAAGTGCCATGGTCAAAGCAAGGGAGCAAGGTCCGTCATCAAGCAGGTGGCACGAGTTGGGCGCGTGCCGTTGTAACCTGCCGGACTTAAGGAGGGGCGTCCGTCTGCCGGCATGTCATGTGTCGTGCAGCGGGCGGGTAAGACAGCTAGTTTGGTTGATGGTGTGTGCCAGGCGACCCTCGTGTCGACTTCGTCGCAGGTTCTCTTATGCCTGGGCGTTACGTCGGGCCGTGTGGTCTAGTGGTTCGCCGTCGCCAGCTTGGTTGGAAGGTTGACAGTGCTGCGGGAGTTTGTAAGTGCCTTGTTCGGTCGGGTCGCGTGCTGTCAAGGTTCAGTGTTGTCGTGAGCTGAAGGTTCTTTGTGCCGCTATGTGCTGAGGGATGATAAAGTCTGTCCGCCAAGGGATTCAGGTTGCCGTGAACTTGCGGGGAACTATGTTAAGCCAGGAAGAACGCCGGGTGAAGGGCGTCTGGTGTTCCGTGTGTCGTGGGTTGTAGTTGGGGCCAGTGTTGGGGTCAGATAAGTCAAAGTTGCCGTGCTGTCAAGCGTTGTTGCCGATGTGTCTTGGTTGCCAGAGCTGGAGGCCTGGAGAGTACCTGAGGGACTTAAATGTGAAGGGTGTGCACCTGAGGGACTTAGATGAGAAGGGTGTGGGCTGGCGAAGGGGCCTTGCCATTGAGACTTGTCTTGAACGTGTCGGCTGGTGTGCATGAAGGTTGTTGTGAGGTGTGCTACTGAACCAAAAAGGAAGGCCATCGTGCCAGTGCTTAATGTAAGGCCATTGTGCCAGATTGTATGGCTAAGTGCCAAGCAGTTGTGCCAAGATGTAACCGTGCGCTTGTTATGAATATAAATGTCATTATACATTTTGTAAAGATGCCTTGTGTTGGTCGACTTAGTGTATGGGCGCTTTGTCAGTGTTTTGGCTAACCTTGTGTTGTGTGCTTCCGCTGTCATGTATGTATGCTCTTTGTTGTCTTTGTTGCAGGGTGCTCGATGGTAAGGCGTAGTCCTTGCTGTCTGGCAGGCGGCCAGAAGCTGGGGTGCTGCGTGGGAGAAGGATCAAACCATAGTGGTTCGTTGTGGGCCACGGGGTGTAAGTCCTAACCCTACGACAGTGCTCGTACCATGACGATAGTCCAAAAATGTGAAAAATATGGGCATTTGGGAACTCATTTAACACCCCACCAATTGCAGGTTCCCTAGAATAAATTTGAGATAGCTGTTTTTTTTTTTTTTTTTTAATTTGGTAAACGAAGGGGTTTTGAAAGGGTCCCCAAACCTTTTACAAAGGGGTTTTAAAAGGGTCCCCAAACCTAAAGACATAAAAATATTCAATGAGCACTAGAGAAAAACAGGGCCGATCCAGCATCCAACAGAAGGTTTCAGCAATTCAGATCAAGTGGATCTTGCAATCCCACCTGAAAGAAAATCATATTTGAAACTGAGTGCCCAACAAAGAATTAGCCGGTGGGTCCCCAAGGGCGCTCGAAAAGGAGAATTCAAATTAGGCCTTCCTGCCTAATAAAACCAATTAAAAATGAATAAAAAATCGGGTCTAGCAATCTGGCGAGGTTAAATCAGATTTGAATTTGAGCGCCAAAAAAGAGAAGAGCGTTGAGTTTCTAGGTGCTCGAGGAGACTGAGGCAAATTCGAAAATTGGACTTCCCTCCCAATCATTTGAAATCTAACAATTCCCGCCCAACAGAGGAGACCGTCCTTCCTGCGTCCTGCGACCAAACAGCAACAAACAACAACCAAGGAACGGAATGAAACAACTGGAAACAAAGGATTTGGATTTAACAGACGCTGACAGAGGAACTTTCCTACTTAGGACAAGAGGTAGACAAAAAGACGGGCGCACAAAGAAAAATATTTTGAAATACCTGCCCGAGAGATGAATCCAGACAAAGGGTTTTGAAAGGAACCCTGGACCTTAAACATAATTGGTCCCATTATTTTACATTTTCTATTTTTCTAGTAGGACCACAGGGTTTTGAGAGGAACCCAGAACCTTTGCAGGGTTTTGAAAGGAACCCAGAACCTTTTTACACCTGGTCCAATATTCATCATTTATCCATTTTCCTAGTAGGACCACAGGGTTTTGAGAGGAACCCAGAACCTTTGCAGGGTTTTGAAAGGAACCTAGAACCTTTTTACACCTGGTCCAACATTCAACATTTATCCATTTTGCTAGAAGGACCATAGGGTTTTGAAAGGGACCCAAAACCTTAAACAGGGTTTTGAAAGGAACCCAAAACCTTAAAACAGAGCAGGTCCTTACCTTTTACATTTTCCAATTTTCTAACAGGACCACAGGGATCAGAAAGGTTCCTAGAACCTTGAGAAAAACAAGAACACAAATGATTAAAGATTTAATTTTGTACTAAAAAAGAAGCAACCTCCCTCCGAAGGCTGAAACAAAACTGTTTGCTTCTCACAAACAACATCCCAGCATCCAAAAAACCAGATCAACATTTAGGATCTCCACTTCCCCTTGAATGCTGAAAAGGACCATCAAGACCACGAAGGTCCACTAAAGGATTGAGTACATACCTTTGATGCAAGGATCTGCAGCTCCCGCATCAGATAACGAACCCCTAGCACCTGACACCCACCAGTCCAACGGTCCGTCCCAAAGCACCATTTGCTGTTGCAGTTCCCTCCACTGATCCATCCTTCCGCCCAGCCCAAGTGCCGCAGTTCCATCAGCTGGACCAATCTTCTACTCAACAAGCAAAACAAAGCTTCAAAACTTTTGGCCAAACCAGTACTCACCCAACAAACCAGTCTACCATTTAGCAGCCGCTGGGCCAACAATCTGACTAACAGAACTGGAACTAAGACCAGGTTCTTCGCTGAGATAGTTGGTTGTTGATCACATGCTTTCACCCTAATTTGACCACTACTCAGAGTATAAACTCTTGAAGTGTGACAAACCACCTGTTGACTCACATGTGTATGCTCAACTCATTGAATAGGTACAACAATGCTTGATGAACAACATAGAAAGCTAAGGGTTCTGCAAACAAATAGTGCCTAAACTTTTGCATTGCATATACCATCCCTAGGGTCTCACATCTACTGTACTATAATTCTTTTCAGCAATAGAAAACAACGAACTCACAAAGTATATGGGTTGACCCAACCCACGACTTGTGCCAACTTGCATGCAGTTGCAAAATTTGACATGTCAACATGGACATGGAATTCTTTCCCGCCATCTAGGAAGACAAGAATGGATGCACTAATTAACATGACCTTCAATTGCTCAAAGTCCTATTGGTGCTCCTCCATCCACATGAAGGGATTACCTTTTGTTGTCAAATCATTCAACATGTGGGATATTTGTGCAAAATTCCTGATGAAGCGATTGTTATAAGCCACGTGTAAAGACATAAGTGGGCTGGCATCATATGGCTTCTCCATGTTGACGACAACTAAAATCTTGTTGGGTTCTGTCTTCAACCCACTATAACATACAACATGCCCCAACAACTTTCCAAAGGGCACCAAGAATTTGCACTTCTTTGGATTGAGTGATAGGTGAGCATTAATGCACAATTGCATGCGTTCTTCCAATGTCTTCAGATGTTCCTCCTTCCACCTATACAGTGACAAGTCATCCATGAAGACTTTGAACTTTCCTGTTAACATTTGTTCAAATTTATACAATATGATGTATTTAAAAGTGGCGAGAGCATTGCACAACCTGAAAGGCATCCTATGCATATATTCCTCCACCTCCAAGTATAGTTAGAAAAATTTTCAGGAGCCCACGGTTTCTCACGAAAATTGTCACTTGTGATTTTTTTTTTTTTAAGTTTCTCGGTGCTGAGAAACTCGTTGACTTGCAACAATATTTTTGGCAAAACCTCGCTGATTTCTCGTGAGAAAATTGGCCAATGGTGTGAAAGAAATAGAGGTTTGCAAGGATTTCCGATGTTTGATGGCAGATGTCATTGCCCGAACGACTTTTGGCACTAGTTTTGATCAAGGAAAGGATGTGTTTGACATGTAGGCTGAACACACTATTCTTGCCGGCAAAACTTTTGGGATGTTCTACATTCCAAGCTCCAAGTTGCGCCTCTACCTTTCTTCTCAAGCACATGCAGTATGTGTTTCAATGCAAATTGTGTTTGCTTATATTGCTTTTCTGTTTGTTTGAAGGTTCTTGCCCATTGTAGCTAATCTTAGAACCAAAAAATTGGAGAGAGATGTTCAGAAATCATTAAGATGCATGATTATGAAGCACAAAAAGAACGCTAAGATGGCGAAAATGGAGGGCTATGGTTCCAATATTTTGGGCCTGTTGATGGCTGCATTTCTATCATGTATTTAGTTGGATTTGCTGATTCATAAATTGTAATTGTACCCTTTTCATGAATATCTAATATAAAATCAAAATTTTGGCTCTCCAATTGTTGTTTAAAATGTAGTTTATTTATTGAACATTCTTGTTTGGTTTAGTTTTTGTTGAGTTTTTATCGAGTTTTCCCAAGTTGTCGATAAAATCTCCAAAATTTGGGTTGTCGAGTTTATCGCGAGTTAGTTTTCCAACTATGTCTCCAGGCATAAACATTCTAGTTGAAACATTTCATAGCCACCCACTTGCTAGTGATAAATAGCACAGTCAAGGGTTCTTTGTCTTCCATGCACTTCACTATTCCCAGTTGGTTCGTTCCATCTTCTCATCAGATGAAAATTCTGACCTGTGAAATGATGCAATGTCTGCTCCAACTGACTAGTCTCACACATTTATGGTGAACTTACAGTGTTCCCTTTTGAATGCCAATGGGTCTTTCTCCCACTTATGATCAATTTTTGCCATCATCAACCGGCCTCCTCCCAACAAGGCATCATAGGCAGCCTTTTGCATAGTGATGATTACGAAATTTGGAATGAATGTTCGATTGGCTATGTTGACTTTTTGTCTTGTCAAGACACCCTTCAATTTGATGTTGCTGGTTAGCGTCAACCAACCAAAAAATCAGGTGGCCATAACATCAATGCTTCCAACTCTCCCCATGTCTTCTACAAGAGTACATACATGCTTGTGATGTCATCCACAATGACTTGTGTCAGTATGTGGACTCATATCTCCATGCACACTAATGTTGGCCACTTTCCTATGTTGATCATTAAGATTGTCGAGCCAATAAATTGGTTTCGTGTTGCAATCTTGGGTGGAACATTTCATTCTGATTTCTCCTCCTTGGTCTTTGTAGCATCTCTTCAATAGTTGCATGCAAGTTTGGAATTGCCTTCAACAAGGTTGCCATGTTCACAAGTATGTTAGATTGCAACAATTGACTGCCAAGCTTTACAACAATGTTGATAGTTCCTCCATTTTTTTTACTTGGTCACTGTCATTGTCTGCATCTTGCTTCACCATTTCGTCTTTAATTTTCGCTCGGGCCTTCTGCCACCTCTTCTCTATTGCAAGATCAAGATACTCCTTTGCCTCGGCCTCGGTTATTGCGAGGATGTGCTTTGTTGTCATTGTTCGTTCTTCAATATCAATGAGATTGACATTTTGGTTGGTCCCCTTCTTGGGACAATCTGCTTTTCCATGATTAGTAGGTCCACACCATCTACACATCATTTGGCCAGTAGGCCTAGTAGCTTTGGTGCAAGTCCACTTTAAATGTCCTCACTCATGACATTCATGGCAATGAATGATAGGCCTCCTTGCCATATCGTACAAAAAGTGTCCTTCATTTCTTGTACCTTGTCAATTGTTATCCCTTTTTTCCTGACGATTATTTCTATAACTACCACTAGTCGCACCTCTACCACTCTTCAAAGTGTTAGGCTTATCTATTTCCTTCTAGAGTGCTAATGTCTTGTGCTTTTTGCTCTTGACATTGAATGGTACTTTGCGACCAAGTGACAATGTATCTCACAGATATTGCAGTAATTTTGTTTTGGGCAATTAGCGCTTGTTTGTCGCTTTTTCTGACATTGCGCACAACAAATGTCACGCTTCTTTTTCTTCTTGTCCTCTTTCATATCACGCACGCCATGCATCATGTGCAACATATATTTCTGGGGTGTGATTGATGACCTTGTTTTCTTATCATCACTGTCACTACCAAAGTCACTCTTGTTTTGACTATGACTACAACTCGTCGTCTTCATTTAGCTCCCCAAATTGAGAACTCTCTCAACTACCTCTTGATACGTCGATGGAACGACATTCCTCTTCTTGTGAATGTTCAAATGAAGGCCATCCTAAAACCATCTCTTCTTCAACTTGTTTGGTGGCTGAAATTCCATCTCGGTGATTCTTTCTCAAAACCCTCTTTCAACTTATTCCAAGTGTTGATTGGATTTGTCAACCACAAATTCTAGTCCATCACCATACCCCTCAAAGTTGTTAGAAAGAGTTTTATCCATGTTGCCATGTTCGTCACACCATTTGCCTTCCAGATTGCGATGCAAGTTCCTATATGGCAGATGAGATCCTCTTCGTTGCTATGAAATTTTGGGTGCTTTTGCTTTCCCGTAGTAGAATCCATGATTATCAGGTGTGTAGTTGTCGATTGACTTGCAGTTAGCTAGTTTGCTCCATTCGACAATGTTGAAGGCTCTTTTGTGCTAACTTCTTCATCTTCAAATGTTCTCTTGAATTTAGTGCTCAATTGTCTCCCAGTTGGAATACTTGTGCTTGTGGTTTGTGATTATCTTTGTGAATAAACTCTTATAGGTTGTAGCGAACTCCCAAAAGTCCTTCCAATCCTAGACACTCCTTAGTGGTAGTCTTTACAACATGGCTTTTGCATTTGTGCCTATATTGGTGTCTCTTATCGATCCCCTACTTCATCGTCTTCACAAAATTTATCGTCTTCATGATCTCTACTAGCACATCTTTCATCGATGCAACCTTCGTCATGAGATTCATCGTTGCCAACACTTTCGTTGTCAACACCTTTGTCACCTTCGTCAACACCTCCATTGTGACACTACCTTCAATGTCAAGACATTTGTTGTTTTCGACACTCTCATCATCAGTACTCCCTTCATTTGGACGAGCTTTTGTTGCACGATCTTCTATTGCAAGACTGTCGTCTCTATCTTCTTTGGTTGTCAAAAGCAGTGTCTTAAACAAATTTTCACTTCCCTCCTGCCATGAGGCCAAAACACATAGAGTCTTTGGCATTATGGCTCCTGTTATCAAAAGTGTCTTGCTCTAGGGACAGGCTATATAGAAGGTCCGCCATGTACACTTCCTTATGCTTGTGAAAGGGGGTTTTGCATTGCTATGTCTCTATGTGCACTTCTTCACATTCACCATCTTTACATCCTCCGTCTTCATGGTGTGCAATACACTAAGAAAATTGCTTTGGTTCTTGTCTTTACTATGTGTGTTTTCCATATCTGTGCACGTCCTAATGATTTGATCATTCACTCTATTGTGTTACATTTACGCTCCTCACGTGCTCTCCTTCCCAATCCAGGGTTGTTACTGCAATGATGCCAAATGTAGTATAGATTATTTATTCCCAAGCAATTAGAGTGAACAAGTCAAAAGAACATGCAATAAAGAATGAACAACAATCCTTTTTGTTATGTTTAATTGATGTACATTACTTACAACAACATAGTCACAACGTAACAAGATGATCTCTCGTCTTCACAAACAATACCAACAACACAATATACAATGATGATTCAATGATACCATTCGTCTACACATGTGTAATATATATAAAATGAAAAAGGAGAGGTTGGATGGTTACAACTCTCAACCATCACACCCTTGCACCTAATTACATACCTTTGCAAATTAATCGCACAAGACACAACACATTGTCTTATTACGTTCAGTTGTTGTGCACATGCAACAACTTGTGACATGTACAAAATGACAAACACTTAACAACACATGATCAACACTTAAGTACAAACAAATGATCAACATTAACTCACTTGGATGGTGCCATGTCCGCCTGCTTAGTCTGATTGGATTGGCTGCCTACACTTCCACCCTTGTATCTCAAGAAGAGTACATTAAAGAATTTGCTAATAAGACACGACCCTATAAATCATATTACTTTAGAGGGTATTTGACAAAACAGAAGTTAATGTTAGATGAGACTTATTCCAATAACCAGGATAGATGATTTATTATATACTATCATTCCACCTTAGCTGATGACAACTATAGCAATCACACCTTGAGTGATAGTGTAGATTAAATACCTTTTTGTATTTGGGCAGACAAATGACCTTCTGTAATTATTGCTTAAAAAGTTAAATGTCAAGTATGTGGCCGTGTCATGAACCTTATGTTAATGCTATTTGTCCATAAGCCTATATTTTTGTTATTACTATTATTGGGTATGGTTAACGAATACATTAAGTGGTAGTGAATGATTAAGTTGTAACAAATTTAGGGTTTCTACTCCTGGAATATATATCTTTGGCAAAACCTGATTTTATGTATTGGTTTTGGGTCTTGATCATGTGAATGAAAAAGTGTAGCTCCATTTTTGGAGTTTTTGGAATTTGTGGGATTTGGAAGTGTATGGTTAACGAATAAATCAAGTGGTAGTGAGTGATTAAGTTGTAACACATTTAGGGTATGTACTTCTGGAATATATCTTTGGCAGAACCTCATTTTATGCATTGCTTTTGGATCTTGATCATGTGAATGAAAAACTGTAGTTCCATTTTGGAGTTTTTGGTAATTATGGGATTTGCAAGTGTAAGTCCATCTGGGGTGTGCAAGTGCCCTCATTATTTTCTTCTATAATGCTCTTACAAGTACATCAAATATCTACTTCAGCTCTTCAGTAGCAGCATATTCATATTGGCCCATTTGACTCTATTTTTTTTTTTTATTCAAAATTCTGCAGTGGGTGGGAGTCGACTCAATACCACTTTGAGCTGTTCCGAAATCAGACCAGAAAAATATTGCTGCAGTACTAAAATGTAAAAGAGAGAAAATTTAAGGTAATGGGTGGTTGTACACCCAAAATAAAGTTGCGTCTGCAAATCCCATACATTGCACTAGAGGTTTGGAATGGAGCTATGATTTTCCATTTAAATGATTAAAATGCAAAGCATATAAAAAATAGTGTTTTGCACAGTATATACTCATGAAGAGAGAGGAACTTTAACTATATTACAACTTAATCACTCACTAACCTATATTTAGTGTAATATAACCACTAATAATAATATCCAAAGCAGGGGCTGAAGGGCAAATAGCCCAATAACAGTGTCTTAAAAAGAAAAACCCAGGTAACTGTAACTAGTAATATCAAAGCTATGGGCGTTGGACAAATAGCCTACAAACATACACAGACCATGTAAGTTTTTATTCATATAAAATGCTTCAAAGACCTTTCAGAAGTATACAGACAAATGAACTTTATTAACCACTTAAACAAATTATGCACATGATTATGTAGACAAACTTATCAATGTTTGCTCATACCAAAGTAGACTAAATATGAAATCATAAATCATTGAGGACTCAAATTATGGCTGACACTTAAGCTCTCAACTGCTTAAACAAATCATAATATTATGCTGCTGCCTATATGGAATTTTAAAACAGAAATGGTCAAAACTAGGTGTAGCTTGCCTACGAGAAGACAAATTTATCATGTTCGCCATCTTCCTTGGAAAGAGGAGAAATTTCTCTAGTACAATCTCCTATCATTATGAATCTAAGCTTGTTAGTGAGTGAAAAAGAGATTTAATTAATCGTGTTTATGCCTTTTTGGTCATCAAGTATCAAAATTGGTAATTGACTTTGACGAATAATACCAAACACTGAACTTTTTGCCAGTCAGAATTGCAATAATCTTGTTGAGAGTTCTTTACAATCTGAAGTTCCAAATGCAGAAAATGATAGTCTAATATATAAGCTCACATAGGCTAGAATGTCGAAGGCTGCGTACTGGCCTTTCTAACAGCTTAGATTCTCAAAGTCATATTTTGTGTTGCCTTATTTAAGTGCACTTTGACAATGAGAAGCTATCATTTCTGAATGGGATTTCTAGAGTCCATGCATTAGAATTTAAAGAATCCATAGGATTATTATTAAGGAGCTAGGCACTGTTCCTAGAAACTTGGTTGTTGATTTGAAAATTATCTGAAAGGTCATGGGAACTTGGAACACTGTTGAGACTAGGAATATCAACCACATCTAAGGTTTTGATTTTTCAACTTTGAAACATGGAATTGTATAGCTGGCTTGCTAACAAGCAATCAATTCAAGTTTCTAAACAGGATTTCTAGAGTCCTATTGGTCACGAATCTGCCACAGGAAAGGGTTTGGTTTGTCTATGCGCCCTAGACCCGTCCAACACTTTGAAAGGCCGGAAGGAAGGGATGCCTTCCGTGCCAATCTCCAGAGAAGGCTGGCTCCTTTACTACACTACACTGGGGTTTCAGATTAAGGAACTGGAAAGAAATTGGGAAATTGCTGAAAGGGATGCAAATAACTGAAAGGAATGGGAAATATGGCCACAGGCCAGTGGAATCCGAAGGGGAAGAACAAGCAGCACAATCACTTACTCCTACTTAAACCAGCAGCAATCAATACTATGAATATAACAAAAACTAACACTGAAATATTCTCTGATATGTATCCTTCAATAATTCCAGATTTTGCTCTTTATCACACACTTAAATCCAGATTGCAGAATTACGGCATGCATATAAAGAAACAGAATTAATAGAAACAATGATATAAGGCACATACACAGAAAAGGAGTCCAGAATCAGAACCAGGAGTCTTAAATTTTAATGCAGAATTCAAGTACAGCAGCTCTCTAGCAGAACGTTCCCCCCGATTACATTACATTGAGTTGGTTTTTATAGAGGAATTCACCTCTGTAACATTAATGTCAAACCCTAAAAGTCGCTGGGGCAGCTGAGATTTGACCCTTGTCAGATGACAGTGTATTCATGAAATGCGGCTCACCCGTATCTGCAGTTATGAGGCGTGGCTCCGGACGGGTTTTACCGTTGGGACTGCTTGTCTCATTACTGCGGTTGGTGAAGTCTGTCCTCAGGGGCTTTCCCGGACCTGCCGTCTCGATGGGATGGGCAGGAGACCCAAATTCGTGCGCCATGGAGGCGCCTTAAATTCCCACCTACCTTCTCCTTCTCTGGAAGCGCGCCCCTCGGATGCAGCCTTAGCGCTGAAAAAATGCTCTGGGGAGGCTTCGCTGAAAATCAGGCCCGAAATGCAGCTCTTCGCCTTTGGCATGGTCCGACAGGGAAGGTTCGCTCAAACTGCGCCCGAAATGGGCTTTCGCCGGAGTTGATGCCCGAAATGGGCCTTCGCTGGAGCTGGGGGGAGGGGCGCTTCGACTTGCTGCTTTTGTCTAAGTCCGGAATGGACTTTCACCGGATGGAGTTCGCTCCGGCTAGGTCCGAGATGGAGCTTCGCTGGAGAGGGGACCCGAAATGCAGCTTCGCCTTGCTGAGGAGCGAAGACAAGCTTGACCTTTTGACCCTTTTGCCTTAGACACTTCTTGCCCGAGATGCTTCTTTACTGTGGACGGGGGTTTCGCTGGAGATGGCGCCCGAAGTGAGGTTTCGCTGGATTCCTGGGCGAAAGTGAGCGTGACTTAGCCTTAGGATTTTTCTTGGTGAAGGTAGTGCCTGGAGTGGGCTTTCGCCCCAGTCAAGTCCGAAGCGGACTTTCGCTCACATTGAGGCCCGAAATGCAGCTTTGCCAACGTTGTGGGCGAAAGCAGTTTTGACCTTTGCCTTAGACTTCTCCTGCCCAAATTGTACTTCGCTCCTGGCAAGGTCCGAAGTTAAGCTTCGCTGCCTCCAAGGGCGAAAACGCCCTGTTCGTGCCTTAGCCAATTTCAAGCCTGAAATGGGCTTTCGCTCTAGTTCCTCAGCGAAGCTGTCTTTCGCCTTGAAAATGGGCGAAACTCAGGTTTAGCCTCCCTTTTGAGCGAAGCTGCTCTTTTACTCCTGTTTTTGTGAGCAAAGTTGCTCCGAACTTGGATTGTGCACAAAAGGTGAGCGAAAGAGGATTTCTAGCTGCGCCTCAGCGCCATGAAAATGCCAGAGAAGAGTTTTTGCTGGAGAAAGCCGTTTTTAGAGGAGAAAATGAATCTAAACAGGAAAATATTGCAGCAGCAGTTCAAAATTTCATTTTAGACAAAATGTGGCAAAATTGTCAACAAGTCCATGTAGTAGAATTTAATGAATCCATAGGACTATTATTAAGGAGCTAAGCACTATTCCTAGAAACTTGGCTGTTGTTTTGAAGATTATCTGAATGGTTATGGGAACTTGGAACACTGTTGAGACTAGGAGTATCGAACACATCTAAATATTTGATTTTTCAACTTTGAAACAGGGAATTGTATAGCTGGCTTGCTAACAAGCAATCATTTCAAGTTTGTCTTCTATTACAGATACCTAATTTTATCACTCAAACTTGCCTCTTTATGTTTGCCTCTTTATGTTTAATCTGTCAATCTTTGAATTATGTTCTTTAACAAAGACAATCTTTCTACTATTGTCCATGTAGCCTCCATGCTCCAACACCTGTTTTTTAGTAGCGACATCTCAGAAGTGACACCAGATTCATTTTCATGCAAACTCCCTCCTTGTAGAACCATCTTAAGCCATTGCATGTGATGCACAAATTTATAGATCCCTTCAAGCACAATGTGACCTTGCCACAATAGAATTCCTCAACAATTGGATCATAGGCCCAACTATGAGAAGCTGTAAAGAGTTGACTTGCCATTAGATAAAATCTCAGCTGAAAACTGAGCATATATTAGCAAAGAGATGCCACAATGCTTGACTCAGACCACCTCACTCAGTCTAATTATGAAATTTGATAGTTTTGATGTCAATTTGCTAATTAGTTTGAAACTCAGCAATAACACAATAGAGCTGGCTTGCTCATTTTCCTAAAGAGAAGAGTCAGATCTATAAGGAATTTTGGCCACTTGCCTAAACTACTGGA
Organism: Wollemia nobilis; assembly: GCA_028583015.1. Classification (NCBI taxonomy): domain Eukaryota; kingdom Viridiplantae; phylum Streptophyta; class Pinopsida; order Araucariales; family Araucariaceae; genus Wollemia; species Wollemia nobilis. Next base: position 5,884,184 of record JAQPPZ010017228.1, read on the forward strand.
AATGCAACCTTATTAGGAGATAGGAGGTGGGTGACCTGTGCTTTGTGCTTATCCACAGTTAAGGTAGTGTGGCATTCCCAGACAACCAGTGCTAGCCATGCTGCACCTAGCAGGCAATTAAAACATACACAATAATCAAATGGATTACCTTAAAACAATCCAATGCACGGTGTTCTTGATTTGGGAATGATATCACATAATTGCTATGTTTCCACAGTTGGCATACATAATTCTTTGTTATTCCTTTTACATCTGAGATAACTCTAGCGCTGACAACTCTTGTGACTTTCTTCTGTCATTCCTAGGACTTACTGCAATGGTTCAAACAAAAATCCATAGTTATCAGGTTCAGTTTGGTTTGAGTTCGACCCATATTTTCCCTTCCTAATACTTTAAGGTAGCAAATTTATTTAAAAAATAAGAATCACAGAAATGAAAGAAAATAACTACTTAAAACCTAGAAACCCTAAACTACTAATCAAAACCATTGGAAGTTATTCTTGAAAACATAAAGGGCTGCTATCAATAGAGAGGGGAGAGACCATCAAGGTGGGAAGGTGCAAATGCCATTGAACAGAGACACTTTTAATGCATTTTTTTCATGTGATGAACTTGTTTTTGCAGACTTTTATATTTATTGTGTATGTTTATATATAAATTTTATATACTTGTATTGGTTCTGAGCTGATCTGGAGTTTCGTTTTTTGGAACAATGGAATATGTGAACTTTCTGTATGTGGTAACTTTGCAATAAACAATGAAGACAGATAATAAGCAAACACTAAATACATGTTCAATGCTCTGAATGACCTTAAGCAAGCAGCCACATCAATGAGTTTAAAGTTTGCATGAAACTTGTCTGTTCAAACCAGAGTTACCATATCTGGTAACCCTACTCCTTGGATTTCTGTAATTGTCTATCAGATTCGGATATGGATATGATACTTCTCGGATACGTATCCAAACATATCCGAATAGATGGGTACTGTATCCAAACATATCTGAAAAATATCCCTCTATTTGGTCCATATCTAATACATCAGGATATGGCCTAGGCACTGTTGGTTACGAATCTGCCATTTAGGAAAGGATTTTAATCTTTTGCGCCCTAGATTCGCCCAGCAGATTGAAAGGCCGGAAGGAAGGGATGCCTTCCGTGCCAATCTCCGGAGAAGGCCGGCTCCTATACTAATCTACTTTGATTTTAGAGAAGGGAACTGGAAAGAGATTATAAAAATGCAGAAAGAAATGTAAATATCATGTGTTTCAGGTGGGGAAGAACAAGCAACACAGTCACTAACTCATCACTAAACCAACAACAATCAAAACAATGTATGTAACAGAAACTATTACTGTGATTCTTTCCTATGTATCCTTCATTCAATATTCCAGGTCTACTTAATTGCCAATGCAGCCATCCAGGATTCAGAATGACAGCAATCAGAAAAATAAATGACACGATGCAGAAATACTTGCAGAAGGCAGCATAAAAGAAAGAGACAAATAACAGAGCCAAGTATACTTTGAATTGGAAGCAAGTGTTCAGTTACAGCAGCTTCTTAGCAATATGTTCCCCCCTTTTACAATGCAAGTTCACTGCTATTTATAGCAGAAATTTCCCCCTTTTACAATCGGAGCACAACTCCCCAAACCTGCAAAAGCTGCAGAAAGCTGCCAGATTTGATTCTTATCGGCTTGTAGCATGGTCCTTCTGACTTCGTACAACTCCTGACAGATTCGGTGGTTGAAAAGGGGCGCTTTATGTTAATGCGGTAGGTGCAGTACAGTTTAGCCTTTAGGTTTGTCATTACTGCTCACCTACCCTGTCCTTGGAGTACCACTTCACCCTCCGTGAAATGTGCCCAAATCCCGAAAATTTGCCTGTTTTTATCTGGGGAGGCATTATCTGCTTAACAGTTCTAAAAACTGAGGGAATCCCGCTTTACTTTGCAAATTCCCCAAGATTGCCGAAAATGCACCTTCCTTAGAAATTAACCTGGGCCTTTTTCCCACGGTCGCTGAGAAACGCGGAGATGCCGAGAATCGCTGAATAGCGACGACGATCTCCGGAATTGAAGCTGGGAGCGACCTCGGGTGCAAGCTGAGTAGCGCCCAAAAATGAGCGATTTTGAGAAATTTTGATGGGCGACGGCGATCGCGGGCAGGACCCTTGCCGCAAGTCGTCGAAAACCTGCAGCGCTGTTGAGAAAAGTGCACAACGACGGCGATCGCAGGGAGCAAATACACTTAGGTTTTCGCTTGCTTTGTTTCCTTTCCGCGCGTCGTCGAAAAACTATGCGACGCCGGGCGTCGCCGGGCGGCGACAGCGATCACGAGCGGACAGCTCCTTCCCGCCGTCGTGCGCCCAAAAGGGCTGCGACGACGGGCGTCGCCGGACTGCGACGGCGATCGCGGTCGCGGCAACACTTAGAAAAATTTCAACCTTTTTATGTTGTGCTCCCGATCGCCGAAAAGAAGTGCGACGACGGGCGTCGCTGGGAAGCGACGGCGATCCCGGTCGTCGACACTTAAACATTTTTAAACTTCGCCACGGATCGCTCAAACAGCCCGCGCCACCAAGAATCGCCCAACAGCGACGACGATCGCGGGATAGCCATGCCTTAGAAATTTTTTGCATTTTTCTTTCAAATTTTACATCCAAATCTGAAAATTGATCTGCTTAACATGAACAAACTGAAATTAAAACATGAAAACTGGAAATTACACCGAGGAAGGAGGGAGGCAACAACCTGCTTGAAATTTTCAAAATTCTTCTACCCCTAGCAAAATGTGGCAACATTCCTGGCGGCTCGTGGGGTATCGAGCTCGCCTCGATGCAAGGACCCATGCCTTTATCCTTTGGGCCCGGAGTCACCCCCGGTCCCTGCTTCTTCTTGCTGCTGGCCTTGGCCTTGCTGCTATGGTTTCTGCTGCTCCTCCCTCTCGGGACTATCTTCACCAGATTCATTTTCAGTGCCCTCCTCCTCGGACTCTTCTTCGGACGCTCCTCTTCTTCTTCTGTAGCTTGCTCCGGATTAGCGTCCCCAGAGTCAAGGCGGCCTTGGATGCGTTCGAATGTGACCTGAACCTGAGTCCAGGCCTCCTCCGAGAAGGGCTTCATACTGCGAATATCGCTCACCAAGTGCCTGAAGGTTTCCATCTGGAGTATACCAATCTGCTCAGCCTTCTGGCTCAAGTCTAGCAGGCAGGAGCGAATCAGGCAAAACCTGGAGGTGAGCTGCGTCACCTGTTCCTCTCGAATTGGGTCCGCCCACTCATCAATGTCTGAAGTATCATTGCCAAAGGCGTCCCATGCCGGCCGCAATTCTTCCTTGGGGAGGCAGTTGCCATAGCTGTCTGTAAAGCTCGGGAATCCGAGCGAGGCAAGAGTCTGGAAGAGGTCCAGGCATATATCCTTCTCCTTTTCTAATACGTCCAGTAATGCTCTGGCCCTCTGAATCTTTTGATATCTTTCAAAGAATGAATGCAAGGTTGCCCTTGCAGCTGCCCAATCACGGGCAATGGAATCTGTAGGGGGAATTTGGAGGTTCCGGCGTTCAAGGGCCCAAACCTTGACAGCCAGATCGAGCCAGCGGTCTGCTTGTCGCTCTGCCTCCTCCACCACAGGCTTACCCTGGGCGGATGCTTCTTTCATCTGGGTGGCGAATGCGAGGACCAAAAGGGACTTAGAGGCCCGGGGTCTGAAGTTCTTCAACAGCCGGGAGCGGATTTCCTTGATGTGGTCCTTGGAGAATGTCTCCACCTGTACAACCCTTTCCTCCAGCTGTTGTTGAGCTTGCTGAAGCTGGCCCTGGAGTTCAGCTATCTGGTGCTCAACAACCTCCTTCTGTTCTGCTACCTCCTTTTCCAAGGTTGTCACTTGTTGCTTCAGCTGCTGGCACTCTTTCTCGGAATCGTCCAATTGGGCCTGCATCCTTGCCATGCCCTCCTCCAATTTGATTTTTTCATTTTCCACCTGGTAGTAGCGCTCCTTCAACTGGTAGTGCTTGATGCGCAGCGTATCTGTTCCGTCATGAAGAGCCAGCGCCTCATTTTCAAAGCTGACCTCGTTCAAATCTTTGGTCTTGCGGCGATACTCATAATCTTCAGGGGTCATATCTTTTAGAGGCTTCTTAACCTTGGGAACTCTTTTTTCCTTGTACAACACCATGTTGTCGAAATCAAATCTGGAGCGCTTCTCAACTCCGGCAATCTCTTCGCCTCTTCTCTTCATCACGCTCTGTGCCCATCTGTTGGAGGTGCGTCCAACCTGAGTTGCCACGGGTTGGTTCTCCATAATCTGAATTAAATCTGCCTCTCCGAACAGAGGCCTGGCCAAGGGCAAACCCTGCTGCGACATGTGCTCTTCTGCGAACAGGTAAGGGGAAATGGCAGTTTGGTGCTCTTCTGCTCTTGGGGACGGCTCAGCCTGAGCGGTGGAGGCAGACGGGTTTTCGGGGTTTACAGGCGGATTTTCAGTTAATGTGCCAGCTGCGGGCGAAAGACGTGGAGAACACGGCGGATTTGAGGCAGTGGCGCCTGGTTGGGTTTGGGCTAGGGTTTGGAGGACGTTAGGCTCTGCGGAAGAATGGCTAGGCTGGGATTGTGCAGCGACGGAAGGCTGGATTTCTTCAAGGAAGGGGTGAGATGCGGCGATGGAAAGGGTGGCTGTTGCTCCGCTAACCAAAGGAATGGCAGCGGGGACGGGTACAGCAGCAGAGGACGAAGGCGCCGCAGACACTGACTCGGAAGTTTGAAAGAATAGAGAATGCGTACCTGCGAGCTCCGCCTGAGCTGGTGTGTTGAAGAGTTGGGTCATCCACTGATCTTCTGCTGACGGGGATGTATCCTCCTTTATGGTAACGATTTTCGAGGTTCTGATCTTCTTTTGGGGTGGCGTAACCTCGGATTGCGACACAACCTCCTTCACGGGCGTAGCCTTTTGCCCTTTAGACTTTTCCTTCTCTTTCTTTTGAGAGGGGTGACCTCTTCTTCTTGGGCGCTGGGCGTCGGGCTAACGGTTCCCCCTGAAGCTTTGGGGGGTTTTATCTTCAGCGTGAACTGTTTTTTCTTTTGGGGTGCCGGGAGCGCCTGTGTCGCTCGGGCTTGTGTTGCTTGGGCCGTGTGCTGGGCTACCTCTTGCTTAGATGGCACTGCTCCGGCTGGCTGTTTTTCAGAAGATTGCCGCATCCTGGGCTCTACAACCTGACTTACTTGTACCCCACTGCTGGAACCTTCACCACGTGATTGCAACTGTTTGGGTGGGGCCTGCCCCTTTTGTAGGCGTTGAAAGCCTGGGGGTACGATATGCCGGAACACAATGGGCTGCCACGTGGCATGGTGTTTATCGTAGAGCGTGGAGAATTCATTGTCATTGGCCAAGTCCTTTTCGGACTTTTCCTTCCTAGTACGGACACGCATTATCCACCACTCTGATATCTTTTCGGGTTTCCACCCTTTGCCCTGCAGTTTAGTCAACATCTTCTTGTACGTTTTCGTATTTGGCCTGTGGTCTGCATTGTGGACAGGATCAAATTCGGCCTCCACAAAGTAGAAGTCGTGCCACGGCGGGAAAGACTGCATGTCTTCAATATTCCACTCTAAGTCTCCTCCCGACGGGTTGTTGCGCTCGGCCATGATCTCCTTGCGGGGACAGATGTGGAAGTCCTGTACATTCGTGAAGTCCCTCACTATGTTGAGGGGATCGTACTTCCATCTTTGGGGCAGCTCGACCAAGCCGAAGCTCAAAAGCGTGGCAGTCAGGTACTGATGTTGTCCATTGATGCCGACTTCGATCTCTGCCCAGGTGATTGGATAATTGAACAGATGTCCCTTTTTCCTCCCCTGGCCATACTTCTGATCAGTGTAATCCATCTGTCGTACTACCTCTAAGGCGAACTGGTATTCTGTGGTGTAATACGGCAGCAAGAAGGGTTTGCCCGTGAACCCAAAAATTCTTATCACGAACCCCTGCGTCAACCGGAAAGTATCGCCAAAGTCCTGGCTGATCACTTGTTCTCTCATCGGACGCGGGACGCGCGGGCAGGTGCCGTGGAGAAGGGCTAGGGCTGGGCCCAAGAAGGCCAGATTGAACTTATAGTATGACTCCTCCCTCAGCAGCACCCTGGTCCATTCGTATACCGGAAGTTGCGCGCCATTCTTATCCTTGCGCTGAACTGGGAGCGCCTTCATTTTACTGTGCAGGTGAAACAAGAATAACCACGCCAGGGCCGAACAGTATCTGAAGCTTTCGCTCGCCTCGCTCCTCAATTCCTGTAGGTGCGAGTGAATCCCACGGGCCACGCAGTCTGCCCAGTCGAAGAAGACCGGCTTGGTTTTGTCTGTCATAACCTTGGGGTCGTAGAATTCCTCTCGCAGGATGCATTCGGCAAGAGCGATTTGGTAGGGGAAGACCATCGCATCTGTGCCGCAGCCTAGAACCCAGGCCAGCATGGTATAAATACCCGTACTCTTGAAATCACTCAGAGGCCTAGGCTGCTTCGGCCATGGCCGGGGTGGAGGAGGCTCATGGAGCTGGGACTCCACAAATCGCCGCATTCTCGGATTATCTGTGTATCTGTCCGTTTGTTCTCCGATATTGATATTTCTGATAGTGTAATTCTTGTCCAGTGATAGACTTGGTGCGAAGGCCGCACGCACAGTCTCTGGGTAAAGCGAGAACAAGACGGTGCCCTCATGGTCGCAGACCTGTCTGGTGTTTGGTTTGTAATATTGCGCAATCGCTGCCACCAGTTCTGGGCAATGATGCACCTGCGGGCACAAGAACCAGTACAAGTGGGAGTGGTAAGCAGCGGCGAAGGGGTGCGAGGGAGAAACCTTCTCTCGCCAGTTCTCAATTGTATGCCGCAGCTGGCTGATGCTCTGGGAGTAAATCCCGTCTCTGAGATTTATCCAATTATCAATGGGAGGCGGGGGAATTGGCCTTGGCGGCGCTGTGCGGGCTCTCTTCACTGTTTCGGCTCCCGACGCCTGGGCTTTCCCCTTATCTTTTCTTTCTCTTTCCTGCCCACTCTCTGGCGTGCTTGAAGCCGCTCGGCCTGCTGCTTCACTCTTCTGCCCACTTTCTTTCTTTCCCATGGCGAAGGCAGAATTCACTCAGTTGTTGCTCGTCTGTAAGAAACTCTGAATTTCACTCTTAGTGCAGCTTAGCTTCTGAGAGGTCGTGCTTTATAGTAGCGAACTCGGGATGGGCCTTTAATGGAGGGCACTTGAATTTAATGTTGGGCGCACGGAGTTGGTGGACGTTGATTTTATCCTCGGGTGGCCATGCATAAAATCTTCCTTGGAGGCGCCAATATTTAATTTTTATCTTTAAAGCACATCCCCTTTTACCCTTTTCTCTTAAAAACAATCAGCTTTGGAATCAGTGCAAATCCCCTTTCTTTAATGCGCGCCTTGAAAAACGGGCCTTAACCCCCTTTTGGCACACTTTCCCAGGTCGTCGGATGGAGAGAAACGCGGCCCGCGTAAAATTTTGCATATTTCCCGAAATCGCTCAAAACTTGAGCGATCCCGGGCGCGGGCAGCTTTGGCGAGCGACGGAGGTCATCAACACTTCAAATGGCTTGCTTCCTTACCAAGCTCGACGTCGCTCAAAAAATGGGGCGCTTCTCGGCGTCGCTCAAAAAATGGGCGATCTTGGGAGAAGACGCATTGGGCGAGCGACGGAGGGCGGATCCATACTTAGAAAAACTTTATTTTACTCACGCCCCCTTCTTTCACCTCTTGATCGCCGTCGCCGAAAATCATGGGCGATTCCCGGAATCGCTCAAAATTTGAGCGATTTCGGGATTTCTTGAACACTTAGGCAAATCGGCCACCCCTTTCTTGCTTTGAATCGCTGAAAAAGGATGGCGCTCCCGGGATCGCTCAAAAATGAGCGACCTCGGGCGCCTTTTACTTGGTAATTTTCCTTGTCGCTCTCCTCAACTTGGCCAGCGCTTGGAAGGGGCTCTCGCTGTCGCCGAAAAAACGAAGCGATTCCCGGATTTGTCAAAGAGGCGAGCGACGGAGGGCGGATCCCACAGCATGAACACTCACATTTAAACCCTTCCCCCAGTCTTTTGCTCAGCTCTCTAGGACTTTTCTTTTGCAGGGGAAATTGCTTCTGCATCCACTTGGAATCAAAAATTTTCCAGACCCGAGGATCTGGTGGACAACTTGGCTCAACAACCTAAAATTAAAAAAACTGAAAAGCATATTTACATTCAGGCAAATAAACAAATTAAAACAACAGAAAAGAAATTATGTACAGAGGGAACCTCTTGACGCTTCTCAGTGACGATAGGCTTTCAGATGAAAGCCATTAACCGGTATTGGGAGGATATGACCCTCCATGTCTCTTAGGACGAATGAATTGAATTGATTGACCCTAGCAACCTGGAAGGGGCCTTCCCAGAAGGCATCAAATTTATCATGATTACCTGTTTTTTTCTTCCAGGAATCCCATTTCAGCACTAGGTCCCCGATCTTGAAGACCCTGGCAGTAGCCCCTTTTGCGAACCAGTTTCGTGTGGTGCCAGCGTGCTTCATAAAAGCCTCATGAGCTTTTTCTCTCTGTTCTTCAAGATGCAACAACTGAGCTAGCCTGGCATCAAGGGGATCCAGGTTGTCCTTTTCATCATCCAACAGCCAGAGTGCGGGCATCTCAATATGGGTAGGCAAAACAACCTCTTTCCCGTAAACCAGTGCGTATGGGGATGTCCTGATGGACTTCTTGACGGATATGCGGTCTGCCCACAGAGCCTGATCCAGGTACAAGTGCCAGGACCTCTTATTTCTCTCCAGAGTCTTCTTTATAATATTCATCAGATTCTTATTTGTCGACTCGGCGAGGCCGTTCCCCTGCGGGTAGTAGTTGGAAGAAGCTTTATGGTAAATACTGTATCTGCAAGTAAACTCTGTCAGTTTGGCTCCCGTGAACCCTGGACCGTTGTCTGTCACAATCGCCTCTGGGATTCCGAAGCGAGTTATCAAGCTTTCCAGGAAGGAGATGACTGTCTCCTGGTCAGCGTGCTTCGTGGGTATAGCTTCGGCCCAGCGGGTGAAGTAATCTGTGGCAGTCAAGATGAACTTGTGCCCTGCTGAAGATTCTGGTGAGATCTTTCCAACAAAGTCTAGGCCCCACTGCTGGAAGGGAACCTCCACCTGGATTGGCTGTAAAGGCATTGGAGCGTTCTTATTCCGACCAGCGAACCTCTGGCATTTTTCACACTTCTGGCAGACTTCTTGCGCATCCGCGAAGATGGTGGGCCAATAATAGCCCGCTTTGATCATCTTTAAGGCCGTAGGCCTTCCTGAAAGGTGTCCTCCCGACATTCCGAAATGGAACTCGTCGAGGACTTTTTGTTTTTCCGTTCCCTTGACACAGCGCAAGAGAACACCATCAATATTTTTGTAAAATAGCCCCTCGGGGCGCAGAACATACTTCAGAGCATTGAGCCTAAACCTCCTTCTTTGTGAGGCAGTGAGCTGATCTGGACATCTCCCTGTGCTGAAGTACCACACTATGTCATCTGTCCAGTCACTCTCCTCTGATAAGGAGTTGGCAAAGTTACCTTCCATCACGGGATCTTCCCACTGACAAGCAGACACCTCGGCGGCAGCACTTCTGGCTAATTCTTGGCATAGAGCCCGACCTCGGATTAACTTGGTGGGTCGCACCTCTATGTCGAATTCTTGGATTTTAGCAATCCATCCTGCCCTCTTGTGACCCGGTTCCCCTTGAATGATAAAATTTCTGACATCGGGGTGTATCACAAAAACTGTAATCCGGCTCTGAGAGACAAAGTGCTTAAACTTCTTCAAGGATCTCATGATTGCATGCACTTGTCGCTCAATAAAATTATATCTTTCTTCATGCGGCTGGATTACTTGGCTCAAGAAGGCTATTGGCCGCTCTTCGCCGTCATCCCCTTTCTGGGTCAAGACTGCAGCGTAGCTCTCAGGTTCCCCGATTGCATAAAGGATGAAATCCTTAGAGTAGTCCGGGTTTATCAACACGGGTGCCTGAGCGATTCTAGCCTTGATCTCTTCAAAGGCCTGCTTTCTCTCCTCAGTCCAGACAAAATCGGCATCCTTTTTTAATAGTTCGGCCATAGGTTTGATGACTTGAGCGAAATCAGGCACGAACTTCCTCACGAAGTTGATCTGGCCGAAGAAGGACTGGAGCCCTTTCTTGTCCACTGGGATGGGGAGTTTCAGGAGAGCTTCTGCTCTATCAGGATCAACTGCTAGCCCTCTTTCGGAAATTACATGGCCTAACAGCTTCCCCTCCTTGACCGCGAAGACTGATTTCTTGGGATTGATGGATATGCCGAACTCCCGGCATCTTTCAAACACTTGTTCCAGATGAGAGGTGTGTTCTTCCCTCTTGTGGGAAAACACGGTCATGTCATCTAAATAAATGACAATGATTTTATTTAGCAGCTCCCGAAATGCAAGGTCCATGGCCCTCTGGAATGTGGCCCCAGCGTTGGATAAGCCGAATGGCATGCGCTGATAGGCGAACGTTCCCCATTTGGTGGTGAACGCCGTCTTGTGCTGGTCCTCGTCTCTAACCCAGATTTGGTTGTAGCCAGAAAATCCATCTAGGAGAGAGAACCGCTGAGCTCCTGCGACCACATGGAGAATTTGGTCGATCTGCGGGAGCGGATAGTGATCCTTGAGGGAGGCCTTATTCAAATTGCGGAAGTCAACACAGAGGCGGATATCCCCGTTCTTCTTTCTGACTGGGACCAAATTTGTGACCCAAGAAGAATGCTTGATAGGATATATGATCTTGGCTTCTAGCATCTTCAGAAGCTCTGCCTTCATCATAGCCTCGATCTTTGGGTTAACCGCTCTTTGTTTCTGTCTAAAGGGCTTAACCCCTTCTTCTAGTTCTATGGTGTGTTGTATAATCTCTCTGTCATACCCCTTTAGGTCCTGATAACACCAAGCTACAATATCTGGATACCTTTTGCACAAGGCCCGAATCTGTTCCAGTTCCTCTGGGGTGCAGTCTGTTCCAACTTTGATCACCTTTCCTGGTTCTAGTTCCAGATCTCTGTATTGCTTGGAGTCAACCTTGATCCTGTGAGATATAGCTCTATCATTTTGATCAAACAGGCTTTCAAGGGTAATGAGTCCCTTAGGGACGTGGTTATTCTTCAACTGTATCAACCCCTCATACCGCTCGTCATCAGGGTCTCTACCTTCGATTGAACTTGCTTCATGGATTAAAAAATTGATGATCTGCTCATCAGAATCGAACACCTGCCAGTGGGTGTCCTTATCAGGCACAGAAGGCCTGTAAATGGTATGAACCGGCTTCGGCTTCTGCATAGTGTCATCAGCCGGAACGTACCTGGCTCCAACAGACGCCAAGATGTCAGCATGTTTATTCTTTTCCCGGGAGATAGCTTTGACATTCAGGGAGTCGAATGACTCCATCAGGTCCCAGACACGGTTGCGGTACGCCTTGAGGTAATGCTTCTTGGAGGAGCACTTGTTTGTTATCTGCTTGCACACTAGCTCCGAATCTCCAAAGATCTGAAGTTGTTTGATCCCCAACCTCTCCGCCTTCTTCAAGCCTAAGCACAAGGCTTCATATTCGGCTGCATTGTTCGTGCAACTCCAGGCCAGCCTATAGCAGTAATCTTTTTGTATTCCAGATGGCGAGACTAGAAGGACCCCTGCCCCGACGCCGTTCTTGCATCGGGCGCCGTCAAAGTATAGCTTCCACAACTCATTTGGGGCAGGACCTATTTCTTCTTTAGCTGTCTCCTTGGGCTTCTCGGGCTGGGTGATGGAGTAGCAACCTATGTCTGATTCAATCATGGCGTTGAAATCCAGCAAGGAGAACTCATCCTCCACTTGTAGCTGCTCTATGGCTTCTTCCACTAGGTCCACTTCTGCCAACTCCTCGGTCATCAGATGGACCGTTTCATTTTGCTGCCCTTCCTCAGGTATCTGCTCAACTAGGAAAGTGGATGGTTTGTCATTGTATATTTTCACTTTCCTCCCTTTGAAAGGGACTTCCATGTGTGAGTAGTCCAGCGACAAATATCCGCCGAGCTTGGCGGTAAACTCCCTCGAGAGGCACATGCCGAAGTAGGGCTCCAGGTCAACGACCACAACCTCTTGGATCACCACGATCTCGGGCGCTTTGTGCAACTGGATAGGAATGTCTTTGATGACACCCACTGTTTTCACAGGAGTGCCGTCTAGCTGCAAGACGCCTTGACTGCTCCGCGTATATTCCATGCCGATTTCTTCACATACAGCCCTTGGCATGACAGTGGTTGAGGCACCGGAGTCAATCATGCAATTGTGTACCACATGCCCTTCCATCCGCAGAGACAGGTAGAAAGGCGGTGGTCTGTTCTTTCCGGTGATTGAAGTTGTCAGGGGCTGAGCTAACACGGGTTGTGGTGGCTTTCCTCCTTTAACGGTCTTCAGTGACTCTTGCAATAGGTCCACCTGACCAGGGAGCTGAAGAGCATCATACATGCTGATCTTCGTTGGAGTTTTCTTGAGCTCGTCAACAATGTTGTAGGCCGAAGTAGATGGGCCCTCCGTTTCTTTCGTTGGCTCATACTTGGTGCGGTACTGCTGCGTTGCTTCAACCCTCTGCCGCTTTGTCAGCGACGGGTACTTAAGCTTTTCTCGAGCTTGCTCTTTGGTTTCGGTCGGAGGTTGAGTCACAGGAGCCTTGGTTGGTGGTGCCTTCTCTTTGGCGGGTGGAGGCAATGGTGCTTTATCAGGAGCTTCCGCGGCAGGTTGCACCTTTTCTCTTCTGGTGTACACCTTCAAAGGCTGCATTTGGGCCGCATCCACCTCAATTGGCTTTTTACCATCCTTGGTCAGAATCGACACAGGATCCTCTTCTGAGACCGCAAAGTTGCGCTCTTCTTCCCGAATCATGTTAACTTGCTCCTCCGGGTTGCTGCTTGCAAGAGTTTGGACATAATGTTGATGCAGCATGCAGGTAGCTTCTCCGTGAGGGTCATTGCATGTAGAGCACCAGTGCACATTGTCTGGAGTGCTCGGTCCCGCATTGTTAGCAGCATTTCTAGCCGGAGGCCTATTGGCCTGAGGTACTTGGTCTCTTGTCAGCGCCGGAGGAGGATATGGTCTCCTAGGAATAAATTCCTGTTGGGCCTGCTTTTTCTTCATCACAGCCATGTCGTTGGACAGTGTTCGGCAGACGGAAGTAAGCGACTCTACCTGTTGCAGGATCTTGGACTGCACATCAATATCGGGTTGTGTTGACTGGGCAGGCGGAGGCAATAGAGCTAACGGCGGTGCTGGAGGCAATGTCGGGTATTGTGGAGGAGCAGGAAGTGCTGGATATTGCGGTGTAGATGGAAGCTGAGGTGCCGGTGGCGTGGGAAAATGCACTTGAGGAGGGAATTGAGACACAGCTGGTGCGGGATTCCATGGTGGATTGGGATATGAAGAAGACGTTTGAGCAGACGTCGGTGGATATTGTGATTGAGGGAAATCTGGGTAGATCGGTGGCTGCATCTTGTGCGGGAGTCTACCTATGGCAATCATATCTAGCTCTGCCCTCTGAGCTACCTCATACAACTCGGGGAAAGTGTTAACGCGGGCCAACTTGATGACCAAACTGATGTCCGAGTTAAAGGCTCTGAGGTAGTAGTGGGCAGCTTGTCCATCGGTGGGACGTAGTTCAATGGGCACTCTTTTCCAGGACCGCGCAAACCTCACATTGAAGTCTGATATCTCCTCTTGCGGATGTCGTTGAATGGTTTGAAATTGGTGCAGCAACGAGGACGGATCTGCGGATTCATTGAACCCTTTGACTAGTTGTCCGGCCAGTTGGGCCCATCCCGTAATAGTGCCGTTCGGCAAGGATCTATACCAGTATAAGAGCTTCCCTCGCAGAGAGAGCCAACAACCGGGTCTTGACACTTTCATTTGTGATGGCATGCAGCGCAGCTAGAGCCAAGATATCTTGAATATGTTCATAGGTCGTCTTCCCAGTTCCATCATATGTGGGAAGGGCCTTTAAAGCAGCAGCTGGAACAACATCTTGCCCAACTAGATTGAGGGGTCCAGTGGAGTCAACGGCTGGGAATAGCTCAGGAGCATTTGGCTGAGGATTTGCCATGTCTGCGTCTTGATCGTCTTGATCAGGATCGTGGTAGTTATCAGTGCTTTCTGAAGTTGTCTCTTCAGTTTCAGTTTCTTGCTCCAAAGCTTCGCCTTGATCAATCAGCCTCGGGTGCTCTCCAGCAGCGTTGATGTCAAGCTCATAAAACTCAGGCACCTCCTGTCCCGCGTTCCTAGCTCTCCATCTTGTATGCATGAAGAAGCTTTTGATATTGGACCAGTCTTCGAGACTCAGAGAGTATTCAGGTTCAGCAGAGTCGCCAGGTGTTCACATTTGACAGCACTGAAGCGAACACCGATGCTTCAATACCGCTTATGGGGTGTGACATTTCGTGTCCCACCGGGCGTGCCAGAGAAACTGTTGGTTACGAATCTGCCATTAGGAAAGGATTTTAATCTTTTGCGCCCTAGATTCGCCCAGCAGATTGAAAGGCCGGAAGGAAGGGATGCCTTCCATGCCAATCTCCGGAGAAGGCCGGCTCCTATACTAATCTACTTGATGTTTTAGAGAAGGGAACTGGAAAGAGATTATAAAAATGCAGAAAGAAATGTAAATATCATGTGTTTCAGGTGGGGAAGAACAAGCAGCACAGTCACTAACTTATCACTAAACCAACAACAATCAAAACAATGTATGTAACAGAAACTATTACTGTGATTCTTTCCTATGTATCCTTCATTCAATATTCCAGGTCTACTTAATTGCCAATGCAGCCATCCAGGATTCAGAATGACAGCAATCAGAAAAATAAATGACACGATGCAGAAATACTTGCAGAAGGCAGCATAAAAGAAAGAGACAAATAACAGAGCCAAGTATACTTTGAATTGGAAGCAAGTGTTCAGTTACAACAACTTCTTAGCAATATGTTCCCCCCTTTTTACAATGCAAGTTCACTGCTATTTATAGCAGAAATTTCCCCCCTTTTACAATCGGAGCACAACTCCCCAAACCTGCAAAAGCTGCAGAAAGCTGCCAGATTTGACTCTTGTCGGCCTGTAGCATGGTCCTTCTGACTTCGTACAACTCCTGACAGATTCGGTGGTTGAAAAGGGGCGCTTTATGTTAATGCGGTAGGTGCAGTATAGTTTAGCCTTTGGGTTTGTCATTACTGCTCACCTACCCTGTCCTTGGAGTACAACTTCACCCTCCGTGAAATGTGCCCAAATCCCGAAACTTTGTCTGTTTTTATCTGGGGAGGCATTATCTGCTTAACAGTTTTAAAAACTGGAGGGAATCCCGGCTTTACTTTGCAAATTCCCGCCGGAGATTGCCGAAAATGGGCACCCCTTGCCTTAGAAATTAACTTGGGGCCCTTTTCCCACGGTCGCTGAGAAACGCGGAGATGCCGAGAATCGCTGAATAGCGACAGCGATCTCCGGAATTGAAGCTGGGAGCGACCTCGGGTGCATGCCGTGTAGCGCCCAAAAACTGAGCGATTTTGAGAAATCTTGATGGGCGACGGCGATCGCGGGCCGGACCCTTGCCGCAAGTCGCTGAAAACCTGCAGCGCTGCTGAGAAAAGTGCGCAACGACGGCGATCGCGGGGAGCAGTCACACTTAGGTTTTTGCTTTGCTTTGTTTCCTTTCCGCGCATCGCCGAAAAACTGTGCGACGTCGGGCGTCGCCAGGCGGCGACAGCGATCACGGGCGGATAGCCCCTTCCCGCCGTCGCGCGCCCAAAAGGGCTGCGGCGACGGGCGTCGCCGGACTGCGACGGCGATCGCGGTCACGGCGACACTTAGAAAAATTTCAACCTTTTTATGCTGTGCTCTCGGTCGCCGAAAAGAAGTGCGACGACGGGCGTCGCTGGGAAGCGACGGCGATCCCGGTCGTCGACACTTAACAATTTTTAAACTCTGCCACGGATCGCTCAAACAGCCCGCGCCGCCGGGATCGCTCAACAGCGACGGCGATCGCGGGATGGCCATGCCTTAGAGATTTTCTGCATTTTTCTTTCAAACTTTGCATCCAACTCTGAAAATCGCTCTGCTTAACCTGAAAAGACTGAAATTAAAACATAAAAAACTGGAAATTGCACCGAGGAAGGAGGGAGGCAACAACCTGCTTGAAATTTTCAAAATTCTTCTACCCCTAGCAAAATGTGGCAACAGGCACATCTAGAGTTGTATCCACTACATGAGTTTATAAAAAGGAAAATACACAATTTAAAAAAAATAAAATTTAAAAAACAATGACAGTTCTCTTCTTCATTAATGAAATATATCCTATTTAAAACTCGTATTTGTGTAAACATTTTTTGTGTTATATATTTTTTCTTTTAATATACAAAATGTGTATGCGCAATTTAATGTCTTATGCAGCAATATCCATATTAGAGTCTTGAAAATTTGGTATATCAGTTTTTGATACCATATCTGTATCAGATACAGTATCTGGTTCGCAACATAGTTTCCAACAGAACCCCCAACACGACCTAGGTGTTTCTGGCTTGTAGCTACAATCTTGAAACCTGGAAAAGAATGATAGATAAAATGAACAAGAATCATTGCAATTGCAAACTAGTCTTATTCAATAAGATATCAAGTTACATTGTGTGGACTGAAAATTTCACTAATGTTTGAATGTAAGGGAAAGAGGAAGAGGAAGAGGTCGAACAATGGTAAATCCAAACAAAGCAAATGACAGGTCAAAGAAGAAGAAAACTTTCTGAAGTCACACTTTAGAGGAAAATCAGTGAAATTTGGCAAGTTACACAACAGGCTGAGTTCTGTTGTGCCATTGTGCCTTGAACAAAATAACTATATTAATCGACTTCCTTTTTGTGTGGTACATATATGGTTTCTTGGTAGCAAAGTTTATCCATATAATTTGGTGCATATTGAAAATTAACCTTTAAGCTTTTAACTGTTGGTGAAAAATTACAAATGAGAAGTTGTAGCTATATATGTAGTATGCATCTCTGCATAGACAATGCTTCATTATAGGGAAACTGAACTTAAATTCTCTGCAGCCCCCAGTCAAACCTCTTGATGAATATGGAGCACTGGTATATGTGGGTCGTTGGGGTATCTATGGCATCTCATTGCCTGGTAGAGTGACCTTTAGTGCAGGAAATGTGGGTTATGCAACGTATGGTGCTCCAACGCCACAGGTATGATTATCTTTAATGTAGCATTCATTTATATCTTTGCATATGCACAAGGGGATTAAGGTTAACTCCTTCATGCTGCAGGCACCGATCATTAGAAGTGATGTGTGGAAGATTTTTGAAGAAATGGGTGAGAAATCTTTTGATGAATCAACAGGGCAAGGAGCTGCACCTGATGTTGTGTTGAGTGAACATTTTGTATAAACTAGTATTATAAGTTTACACCATTTTGTAACTCATATGGATTCAATCTCTACAGTGCCAAAATATAAAGTGCAAAGCCTAATTCGTGAGTATCAGGCCACCTCATCATCATATTGATTATTGTTAGATGTGAGGAATCGCTGGAATGAATTTAAAAGAATGTACAAGTTCAATCATGGTCAACCACAGCCATTGAAGAACAGGTTAATATCAAGAATAAGATTTTTGATGCCCCTTATTCTTTACCATTTGTATTCCGATGCAAAAGATGAGGATTCATCCCTATGTTGATAATGCTATAAGAATATGGGCAATGCCAGAAGGGATTTGATAAAAGCCTTTCCTAGCATATTTTGCAAAATTTAGTCACTTGATTGTGGGTTATGAGAGTTCGGTCTTTCAATACTTTGTGACTACAGAGCATGTCCTGAACCTTTTGAGGGCTACTTAATCTTAAAGGATCTTTTCTCTTTGTTGATTAAGTTGTCTGGACTGCATTGCTTTTTGTAATTACATTTGTTCTCCTGACAATAATTCTTAGTGGGAATAAGTAATAAATATAGAAATATAGAAATTAATATCAGCAGTGCATATAGGATGTGAGGATGATTAGAGGAAGTTTTTTTTTTCCTTTTCGGAAAGCACTAGCCTTGGAATGGATTACTTAAAAGAAGTAAAAGATAAAGGTATTTTGTTATTCATAGATTCTGGTGACTGAACTGTGAAAATCTTTAACAAGATAGGTAGCATGTGCCTTGGAATGGATTACTTAAAAGAGGTAAAAGATAAAGGTATTTTGTTATTCATAGATTCTGGTGACTGAACTGTGAAAATCTTTAACAAGATAGGTAGCATGTGCCTTGGAATGGATTACTTAAAAGAGGTAAAAGATAAAGGTATTTTGTTATTCATAGATTCTGGTGAATGAACTGTGAAAATCTTTAACAAGATAGGTAGCATCTTCTCACCTAATTTATAGTTTGCGATGCCAAATATAGCTTGTATGCAAAACAAAAACATATTGAAATTGTGCCTTGGAATGGATTACTTAAAAGAGGTAAAAGATAAAGGTATTTTGTTATTCATAGATTCTGGTGAATGAACTGTGAAAATCTTTAACAAGATAGGTAGCATCTTCTCACCTAATTTATAGTTTGCGATGCCAAATATAGCTTGTATGCAAAACAAAAACATAATGAAATGTTTTAAAAGCTTACAAGCTTTGGATCTGAATGTATTTAAATGCCTACAAGTATTTTGAATTTTGTCCTATACATATTAAGCAATGATGCCTATGATAGAGATCCCGAGTATTTTGAATTGCCCTATACATATTAAGCAATTATACCTATGATAGAGATCCCGATCCAAAAATTGGATTGTTTCAATCCATAATGGAAGACATGTTGATGGAAACTTTGTATCTGGGTTCTCATGCTATCTTTTCTTTCTTTATCCATATACGGAGTTCCACAAACCCCACAATTTGAGCTGTAGAGGACCATTGTAATCTTTGAAACATGTGTTCAGATACTACTACTGTATTTTTTATATTATAGTTTCGAAATGTTTTCATTATTGTGTTGTTTGGGTTTCTGCTTCAAAATCTCTTGAAAAATCAGTCACATGTAGAGGATGCTTGGAAGTTTCCTTCTTTCGTAGAGGCTTGGTTTGTTTTCAAATAACATAGGTATAAACAAAAAATAGAAACATGCAAAACAACAAATATATGATATTGTTCACCTAAGTTATCATGTTTGGTGTCATGTTTGAGTTCGAGAAGGATAAATTAATGTGAAAGTCATTATAAACAAAATCAACTATGAATTTCCCCTTAAGCTTGAAAAACATAAACAAATATTTTTATTAAGTTAAAGGTCTTAAATAAATGTAAATATGTTATGTAACAAAGGTTCAACAATGTAATCCATGAATTATAAAAAAGGCAAAAAGGTGAAGTAGTTTTTATTGCCAGTGAGGTGATAGGCCATACGAGGTGACCCTTATTGAGGATGTTTAAGCAATAGGGTTATCCAACCATCCTTTGGTTATTGAAGCATGGTGTATGATCCTACCTCCCATAGGATTCAAACTTTGGACCTCTCTTTAGAGTTCCAAGTCTCCACTTCTAGGCCTACTCAAGTTGTATACCAACCTTGTTTAGTTCATATTAATTTTTTTGGTTGGTATTTTGTTTTGGTTTTGATGTTTAATTTTATGGATGTAAAGGGACTCAAGTACATGTGGGAATGACCTATGTATACAAGATTTTTTTTCATAAAATAATTTTATTTGCCATTGATTACAAATAGTTCAATAGTGTTTGCTAATTTGTTCAAGTAAGGTAGAAATTTAACAAAATGTTGGCCTTTTTTTTATTAAATTCTGGTAACTTTGGTAACTATAGTTTCTTAATTTCTAGATTAAGTTTGAACTCAAACTTAAATAATTTCTTATATGTTTAAGGTTTTAAAGTGGATATTATTTATGAGCTTTGAACTTTATAAAGAGTAATATATATATAAATATAAATTATAAAAACAAAACAAGTAGAGATATATTTTATTTTAATAAATGAAGTTGAAAGCTAGCTAATAAATATAAGTTGAGGGTGCTAGTATAGTAGCAAGTGACGCAATTGTCATAATGGGGGCACGAGTTGGATCAATGTTGACCACTCTTGTTATCATTATGTAGCTGAAATTATAGGTCAACTTTAGGATGAGGTAGGGTGTGAGTCAAGTAAATTTTGATGGAAAAAAAATCATTAAAACTATGACTTGTTCATCCAAAAGGAACTTTTGATTGAAGGTGCGTGTACTAGTAAGTTATTTGCCACTTTAGATACTATGATGCGATTTGGTTGATATTAAGATTCTTACATGATTGTTATTTGGGTTTGTTTGCAGTCTTGTTTTGTTTAATAAAAAAATATAAGATTTAAAAACAAGCATAGATCCATAAAATTTAAATGATTTTAATTACATACAATCAAATAGTATATATATATATATATATATATATATATATATATATATATATATATTTGTTGGAAAAACCATTATATTGATTAAAATATAATAATTTTACAAGCAACAAGGTGTATATGCACACCCTTAGATAGTCAATAACTATCCATAAAAAAACAGAGGCTAAACATGTCTCAAATTATTAATTGATTTTATAACATCTACCAAGACTATGGAGGCTCGTCTTTGGTAGATTGCTCCTAGTCATCACATCTTGCCTGTAGCATGTGTTTCAACTTGATGTAGAAGATGAATCATCTTGGTGGCCAAATTTACCACAATTAGTTGCAAGTTGTGTGGATTTGGTTGGAGAAATGACCAATGCAAGAAAACAGTGTAGAAAGCATTTTCCCATTGCAAAGATCATTCCCCTAGTGTGCAAACAAATCCTACAAACAGGTTATTAACTATCTAAAGAAAATAGAGGCGAAACATGTCTGAGATCACTAACTGTTTTTACCATATCTACCAAGACTGTAGAGGCTTGTCTTTGGTAGATTGCTCCTAGTCATCAAGCCCCATTTGCACCTTGTGTATTATTTCAATTGAAGACTTTTCTAGTCTAAAAATCTTCCATACCATTTCAATTTTGTTGGGCATCAATTATATAAATATAATTATTGAATTCAAGAACCATTTGAAAATACATATATCTTGAATCAAATATCTTTGGTCTCTTTGTGTAGCAATATATATGTATCTCTCAGAGAGAGGTCACTACAAATGTGTGGGCTTCAATGATTTTTTTAACTTTTAATTAAAAATTGTAAATTTAACTAAAAACTATAAAAAGGGTTCTACTAAACTGAACTAGCCAACAAAACGTAAGTTAAAACCAGGCCTAGTTCAAGTTTGATTGAACCTAATAACCATGAAAAAAGTGTTACGACAATTTATTTGTTTCTAGAGGAGGGGACCAAGGGGAATTTAGACTTGATCTTAAAGGGCACAACTTACAATTGACAACAATCCTTAAACATCATAATGGCAACAAGAAATATGATCAAATAAATAAAAATGATTTATTATCCCCTAAAGCAACATATGTGAATATAAATTCAATATATAAAAATGTACATGCCAACTTTACAAGTGATGTTTTGAAGAGAAAATCATTGGGAAGCTAGATTTGCTTGCAATACAACTCAACTTATTTTAAACTATGAGAGGAGGGAAAATATCAAAGTTGATCATGAACAACAAACAATGAACTAATTAGATCAAAGTATGAGAAAAATATAATAATATACTAGATTGCATATTGCTTCTCATGAGAAATGCTAACCAAAGGAAAAGGGGGTGCCTCTTGGGAACCACAAAACAAGTAACAAATTGTTTGAAAACAATGTCGATAAAAGAAGGCAGAGGTGATGCTTTAAAATTTAGGATCAAGAAAATTAAGGACCATGTCTAGAGTTAAAAACCAATCAATGTCGACTAGGTAGCATGTTCACAAGCATATAAAATAAAGAATGAACATGTGTGAACCAATTTTCAAGAACATGATAAAAACCTTGACCAATATTTGGAACATGAACCAATCACGAGAGAAACAAATGTGAATTTCGAACAAAAATAAACCAAATGAGACAAATGCTAATTTAAAGACAAACTTAAATGGTCAACCAAAACAAAAATGCGATAACAATGGCAATTCGGGATCTTTACCAGTCCAGAGCAACCGTTTTAAAATAGAGCTTCATCTGGCTATTTTAAAATAGAGAGGGTCTTTACCAGTCCAGAGCAACCGTTTTAAAATAGAGCTACTTCCTGTCTGCAGTTTGAGTGATTCCAAGTGGAAGGGTTGCCTGGCCCTCCGGGGGTGGGTTTTGAAGAAGAGCAAAAACAAGGATAGAGAGCTCCGGTTGTTGAATTCCACTTCCCATACATGTTTAGGTAGGAGTGCACAATGAAGGAATCAATTAAACCGACTTGATGCTTAAAAAACAAATAAAATGATATCTTTGTTATGAAGGAATTAAAGGTGAACTTGTACCACCTATTGCAAAGAAAGTTTAATTCTATGTATGTTTGTGTAAAGCATCAATCAAAAAATAAATTCATTCCAAAGTGAAAAGGTAGAATTAAGATAATCTAAGGCTAGTTTAAACCAACATTTAGGGATCAAATCAACGTCCAATCCAACAAGCAATTTTGTTGCAAAGGCTTAAATATGTTGATTATAATGAAAAGAATAGAAAATTGAGAATATACTATGCACCAAATAAAAATTTCAACCTTCATGATTTGTTATTAATATTGAATTCAAAAAAGCAAGCTACTAAGAATGTGCCTTAAGAAACAAGCATCCTATGCCACACCCAAATCTACAGGCATCCTATGCCATCTTGAAATCTAAGTGTGGAACATCAAGGAAAAACAAGAACAATCTAGTTCAAAGCCAAATTTAATGTATATGAAACAATTAGTTACAAATCATATAGCATGCATACGATCACAAAGTAGATGAAAAATTCAAACACCAAAACTAATCCCATGTTAGTTACCAAGAAATATCAAGGGACCTCAAAGAAAATTTTGCAATATACCAATAAACCTATGCTTGAATGATAACCATATTAAACCAAATCAAAATATTATGTTTGTTTTAAATCCAACCATCTCCCATTTGATAAGACCAAGATAAGAAGTAAATAATAATAAATCTATGTGCCACAGAGACCAACTTAAGTTAATAAAGAAGCAATCTCTATATATCCCAAGGTAAGAAGTTTTTTAACAAAATCAAGTTGGAATATAAACGATAAATCTCTAAAAAATAAAGTATGTCCTCAGACATGATAACAAATCCTTGCAATATCAAAAATTCATATAGTGTAACAATGGATGTTCACAATCAACTACTATACTATCTATTATTGTATTTTGCAATACTTTACCAAAATATATAGAAGTAGAACATCAACTCAAATCATATGCAAGAGAATCTAAGAGTGAAAAGAAAGAGTGTTTGACACAAAATATGGAAGGGTGCATATGTTCACTCACACAAATGATCAATACAAGATCACATCAATATAATGGATCTGATGTGTGAGGGGTATTTATATAAAATACCCAATCCTCAATAATAACAATTATGTGTTACTAAATCCTTTCCCATAACATATTATGTATGACGAGTTAGTATCGGTTAATTATAACAAGGTTAAGCCATGGGACCGATAGACTAATTATATTAAATAATAAAAAATTATATTGCATAACGGTTACCTATAGGCTTATACATGATTACATCATACAAATGTTAACCTTGACCAATAAAGTCATATTATGCAACTTTCAACAACCCCCCATAATTTGAATTGAGGGGGTAAGAAAAGAATACATTAATGATAGTAACATCTTCCTCCTCCTTCCCCTCTCAATAGATGGTCTAATAGGCCAATTTGCTTAGACAATAAAAAGAACCATATGAATCTCCCTTCTCATTTGGAAGTTTGTCCCTTATCTTCCAAAGCTCTACTTCAATATTCTATTATTTCACTACACAATTCTTAGTAGGATATCCATCTATTTTATAACATCTACACTAAAGATTCAACATCATTGAGGGATTATCCTTGTTCTTTGGGTTGCTAAGCCTTATTTTTTGTTGATTTGAAGTCTTAAGCATGAGCATATACTTGAGGAAGCACACCAATTATTCCTAGCAACCTAAAAGTGAATAAGAATAGAAATAAAACTCCAAAGGTTATAGAAATTGGTTTATCCATTGTCAACGAAACTACATAGATAACTAGTCCAATAATTTGAAAGAAAAAGTAAGATTAACAAGAATAGATTGAACACATTCCTCTTGTTACAAATAAGTTCTTAGTTAGGAATAATTTTGAATTGAATGTTATACATGTGTTCATTTCTCAATGGATTATCACCTTATTTCATTGTATAAAACAATCATTACATCAATTAAAGTATTATTGCAACCTTCAATGCATCATTTGGTGTGTGCAAAGACAAGTAGACATAAGGCAAGACATGAGATAAGGCACAATTGTTTAGACATGATATAAGTATGTATTCATTGTGAAGCAAGGAGGCATTCATGGCATGACACATTTAAAAGAAGACTATTCTTATGTGGTTTTTGATTGTGTTCAATATGAAACATGATCTACTTATATGGGACTCCTCACCCCTATTAATATCAAGTCATGACACATGTGTGGGTAGTTGACCATCTTGATTTCTAACCAATTAATAATGTTTCTCTTATTTATACAATTTGTTCTAGTAACATATTAATATGATAATTTTTTTCTACTTTAATACCTATGCATTTTGAAGACAAACATTTCAATTTCAAAACTCAGTTGGGACTCATAAAAATAGTCTGCTTTCCAAATTCTAGGAAGTGCCCAACAAGTAATAATCAAAGAGTTGATTTCGAGTGCTATGTTTAGAGAGAAGAGAAAATATTTGGAGAAACATAGAGGACTATGACTATGTCTACATTTAGATAAAAGTGGGATCATGAAAGAGAAGCCATTTTTTGCATAATTGTTCTATGTAGCCTTTGTCTACACATATGATCCTTTAAAGAGATTCATTTGAAAGGAAAGATGTATGAGACAAAGTTATTTGTTGCAAAGCTTTGGCATGCAAGGTAATGAAGGAGATGTGACATTGTTTAAAGGAGAGCTAAAAAAGGAAAGATATATTTTATTCCTTCAACTTTGTTGTTGTGACATAAATATATTTTTATGATGTGGAGGTGAAACATGTGCTACTAAAGAGTAGACACATTATTATCCATCATAAGGAGATGATTTTGCATCATTACCATTGGTTGATGAGTTTGTTTATTGTTCATTGTGGAAGATGAACACTATTATTGATATGCTGAAGTGTTGTTATCAACACTTAGAGAAATAACCAAAGGTGACATTGTTGCACAAAGAAGGTGCAACATGGTGTTTCCAATAACACTCACACAAAGTTAAGAATCAAGAGGGATCATTTGTTTTGCTAAAGGAGAATTTATTATCAAAAAATCATTGGAGAAGTTGATGACCCATGAATGTAGATTCTTCTATGCACTTCAAGAGACATTTAACAAGATAACTCTATTGGTTTTGGAATATTTCATTGTACATGATTGTCTTGATAATATCATTTTTGAGTTTTTTTATTTGAGAAAGTACAAGACTGAGTAGTATGAGAGGAGTAGAGAATGGACCGTAGAGCTAACATGGGGCCTACAAGGGAAATCAAACAAATGAAAACAAACATGGGGAGAAATCCACACACACCACTATCGAGTGATACTTCCACATGAGAGGATGGAGTATATAACTAGGTAATGATTCACTCGTTTGAGGCATTGGGTCATGGTTCACCTGCTTCCACTAGGGCATTTCACCCAAAAGCCTGCTTCCTAATTTGCAAATCTCTATGTGGGTGTTGTGCTTTATATACCACCATGAGGATAATCGTGGGATACATGTGGGATAATGGCAAAAGACTTTTGCAACATTGCTCAAGGTATTTTTAGAATTTTTTAAATGAGAAAGTACGAGAGTGGATAGTACAAGAGAATCATAGAATGGACCTTAGAGCTAACATGGGGGCCACAAGGGAAATCAAACAATGAAATCCACACATGAGGAGAACTCCACACTCACCACCATCAAGCGATGTTGCCATAGGAGACGATGGAGCATACAACTAAGCC
Organism: Wollemia nobilis; assembly: GCA_028583015.1. Taxonomy (NCBI): domain Eukaryota; kingdom Viridiplantae; phylum Streptophyta; class Pinopsida; order Araucariales; family Araucariaceae; genus Wollemia; species Wollemia nobilis. The sequence goes on from JAQPPZ010017228.1 coordinate 5,910,367, forward strand.
ATGATTCGCTTGTTTGAGGGGTTAGGTCATGGTTTACTTGCTTCCACTAGGGCATTTCACCTAAAAGCCTACTTCATAATTTGCAAAGCTCTATGTGGGTGTTGTGCTTTATATACCACTATGAGGGTCATCATGGGATACATGAGGGATAAGGCTCAATACTCTTGGAACATTCCTCAAGGTATTTTTAGAATTATTTTATTTGAGAAAGTATGAGACTGGGCAATATGAGAGGAGCAGAGAATGGACTATAGAGCTAACATAGGGCCCATAAGGGAAATTAACCAACAAAAAACATACATGGGGAGAAATCCACACTCACCACCATTGAGCGATGCTCCCACAAAAGAGGATGGAGTATACAACTAGGCCATGATTTGCTCGTTTGAGGGGCTAGGTCATGGTTTACCTGTTTCCACTAGGGTATTTCATCCAAATTCCTACTTCATAATTTGCAAAGCTCTATGTGGGTGTTGTGCTTTATATACCACCATGAAGGCCATCGTGGGGTACATGTGGGATAATGGCTGAAAACTTTCACAGTGTTGCTCAAGGTATTTTTAGATTTTTTTTATTTGAGAAAGTATGAGACTAGGCTGTATGAGGAGCAGAGAATGGACCCTAGAGCTAACATGGGGGTCCACAAGGGAAATAAACCAATGAAAACCACACATGGAGAGAAATCCACACTCACCACCATAAAGCGATGCTACCACAGGAGAGGATGGAGCATACGACTAGGCCATGATTTGCTCATTTGAGGGGCTGGATCATGGTTCATCTGCTTCCACTAGGGCATTTCACCCAAAATCTTGCTTCCTTATTTGCAAATATCTATATGGGTGTGTTACTTTATATACCACCATTAGGGCCATCGTGGGATACATGTGGGATAATGACTCAAGACTCTCATAGTGTTACTTAAGGTATTTTTATAAATTTTTTATTTGAGAAAGTACGAGACTGGGTAGTATGAGAGGATCAAAGAATGGATCCTAGAGCTAACATGGGGCCCACAAGGCAAATCAACCAACAAAAATCTCACATGGGGATGACTCCACACTTATCACCATCGAGCAATGCTTCCATAGGAGAGGAAGGATCATATGGTTGGGTTATGGTTTGCTTGCTTGCACTAGGGCATTTCACCCAAAAGCCTACTTCTTGATTTGCAAAGCTTTATATGGGTTTTGTGTTTTATATACCACCATGAGGCCTATTATGGGATACATGTGGGATAATGGCTCAATACTCTTGCAACGTTGCTCAAGGTATTTTTAGAATTATTTTATTTGAGAAAGTACGAGACTCACAAGGGAAACAAACCAATGGAAACCACACATGGAGAGAACTCCATAATCACCACCATCGAGCGATGTTTCCATAGGAGAGGATGGAGCATACGACTAAGCCATGATTCACTCGTTTGAGGGGCTGGGTCATGGTTCGCCTGCTTCCACCAAGGAGTTTCACTAAAGCTTACTTCTTAATTTGCAAAGCTCTATGTGGGTGTTTCATTTATATACCACCATGAGGGCCATCATGGGATACATGTGGAATAATGGCTCAAGACTCTTGCAACGTTGCTTAAGGTATTTTTAGATTTTTTTTCTTGAGAAAGTATGATATTGGGCAGTACAAGAGGAGTAGATAATGGACCCTAGAGCTAGAATGAGGGCCTACAAGGGAAATCAACCAATAAAAACAACACATGGGAAGAACTCCACACTCACAACCATCAAGCGATTCTCCCACAAGAGAGGATGGAGCATACAACTAGGCCATGATTCGCTCATTTGAGGAGTTGGATCATGGTTGCTTTCTTCCACTAGGGCATTTCACCCAAAAGTATGCTTCTTGATTTGCAAAGCTCTATGTGAGTATTGTGCTTTATATACCACCATGAGGGCCATTGTGGGATACATGTGGGATAATGACTCAAGAATCGCATAATTGCTCAAGGTATTTTTTAGAATTTTTTTATTTGAGAAAGTATGAGACTCGACAGTATGAGCGTATGAGAGAATGGATCCTAGAGATAACATGGGGTACACAAGGGAAATCAACCAATGAAAATCACACATGGAGAGAACTCCACACACACCACCATCAAGCAATTCTTCCACAAGACAAGTGGTCATGACTCACTTGTTTGAGGGGTTGGGTCATCGTTTGCCTGCTTCCACTAGGGCATTTCACCCAAAAGCCCACTTCTCAATTTGCAAAGCTCTATGTGGATGTTGTGCTTTATATACCACCATGAGGGCCATCATGGGATACATGTGGGATAATGACTAAATATTCTCACATCATTGCTCAAGGTATTTTGGAATTTTTTTATTTGAGAAATTATAAGACTAGGCAGTACAAGAGGAGAAAAGAATGGATCCTAGAGCTAACATGGGATCCAAAAGGGAAATCAACCAACAAAAACCACACATTGGGAGAACTCTACACTCACGAACATCGAGCGATGCTCCTATAAGAGAGGATGAAGCATATGACTGGTCCATGATTTTCTCATTTGAGGGGTTGGGTCATGGTTCACCTACTTCCACTAGGAAATTTCACCCAAAAGCCTTCTACCTAATTTTCAAAGCTCTATGTGGGTTTTGTGCTTTATATACCACCATGAGGGCCATCATGGAATACATATGTGATAATGGCTCAAGACTCTCGTAACATTGCTCATGGTAGTTTTAGAAATTTTTTATTTGAGAAAGTACGAGATTGGGCATTATGAGAGTAGAGAATGGACCTTAGAGATAACATAGGGCCCATAAGGGAAATCAACCAACAAAAAATACACATGGGGAGAACTCCAAACTCACCACCATCGAGCAATGCTCCTACAGGAGATGATGGAGCATATGAATGGGCCATGATTCGCTCATTTGAGGGGTCAGATCATGGTTTGCCTACTTCCACTAGGGAATTTCACCCAAAAGCCTACTTCTTGATTTGCAAAGCTCTATGTGAGTATTTGCATTTCTATACCACCATGAGGGCCATCATGGGATACATGGGGGATAATGAATCAATACTCTTGTAGCATTGCTCAAGGTATTTTTAGAAATTTTTTATTTGAAAAAGTATAAAACTAGGCAGTATGAGAGGAGCAAATAATAGACCTTAGAGCTAATAACATGGGGCCCACAAGGGAAAAAAACCAATGAAAACCACACATGGGGAGAGCACACACTGCCATAAAGCGATGCTCCCATAAGAGAGGATGGAACATACAACTAGGCCATGATTCACTTGTTTGAGGGGTTGGATCATGGTTAACCTGCTTCCACTAGGGCATTTCACCCAAAAGTCTACTTTATGATTTACAAATCTCTATGTGGGTGTTGTGATTTATATACCACCATGAGAGCCATCATGGGATAATGTAGGATAATGACTCAAGACTCATAACATTGCTTAAGGTATTTTTAAATTTTTTTTATTTGAGAAAGTACGAGGCATGGAAGTATGAGAGGAGCAGAGAATAGATCCTAGAGTTAACATGGGGACCACAAGGGAAATCAAACAATGTAAAGTACACATGGGGAGAACTTCACACTCTCCACCATCGAGCAATGCTCCCACAAGAGAGTATGAAGCATATGATTGGGCCATGATTCACTCGTTTGAGGGGCTAGGTCATGGTTTACCTGCTTCCACTAGGTCATTTCACCCAAAATAATTGCTTCCTGATTTGCAAAGCTCTATGTGGTTATTGTGCTTTATATACCACCATGAGGACCATTTTGGGATACATGTAGGATAATGGATTAATACTCTCACAACATTGCTCAAGGTATTTTTAGAAATTTTTATTTGAAAAAGTACAAGACTGGGCAGTACAAGAGGAGTAGAGAATGGAACCTAGAGCTAACATTGGACCCAAAAGAGAAATAAAGCAATGAAAACCACACATGGGGATAACTCCACACTCACAACCATTGAGCGATGCTCCCACAAGAGAGAATGAAGCATACGACTGGGCCTTGATTCTCTTATTTTAGGGGTTGGGTCATGGTTTACCTGCTTCCACTAGGGTATTATATGCAAAACATTACTTTTTGATTTGCAAAGCTCTATGTGGGTGTTGTGATTTATATACCACCATAAGGGCCATTGTGGGATACATGTGGTATAATGGCTTAAGACTCTCACAACGTTGCTCAAGTTATTTTTAGAATTTTTTTATTTGAGAAAGTACGAGACTAGGCTATACAAGAGGAGTAGAGAATGGACCCTAGAGCTAACATGTGGTCCATAAGGGAAATCAAGAAATAAAAACCACACATGGAGAGAACTCCAAACTCACCACCTTTGAGCGATTATTCCACAAAAGAGGATGGAGCATATGACTAGGCCTTGATTCTCTCGTTTGAGGGGTTGGGTTATGGTTTACGTGCTTCCACTAGGGTATTTCATGCAAAACCCTACTTCTTGATTTGCAAAGCTCTATGTGGGTGTTGTGCTTTATATACCATCATGAGAGCCATCATGGGATATATCTAGGATAATGGCTCAAGAATCACAATATTTCTCAAGGTATTTTTAGAATTTTTTTATTTAAGAAAGTACAAGATTGGACAATTGAGAGGAGTAGAGAATGGACCCTAGAGCTAACATGGGGTACATAAGAGATATCAACCAATGGAAACCACAAATTTGGAGAACTCCACACTCACCACCATTGAACGATTCTCTCATAAGAGAGGATGGAGCATACGGTTGGGCCATGATTAGATTGTTTGAGGGTATGGCTCATGGTTTACCTGCTTCCACTAGGGTATTTCACCCAAAATCTTGCTTCTTAATTTGAAGAGCTCTATGTGGATGTTGTGCTTTATATACCACCATGAAGGCCATCATGGGATACATGTATGATAATTTCTCAATACTCTTGTAATGTTGCTCAGGGTATTTTTAGAAATTTTTTATTCAAAAAAGCATGAGATTGAGTAGTATAAGAGGAGCAAATAATGGACCCTAGAGCTAACATGGGGTCCACAAGGGAAATCAACCAACAAAAACCACACATGGGAGACCTCCACACTCACCATATTTGAGTTATGCTTCCATAGGAGAGGATGGAGCATACAGTTGGGCCATGATTCACTCATTTGAGGGGTTGGGTCATGGTTCACCTACTTCCACTAGGGCATTTCACCCAAAAGCTTGCTTCTTGATTTGTAAAGATATATGTGGGTGTTGTGCTTTATATACCACCATGAGGACTATCATGAGATACATGTGGGATAATAGCTCAAGACTCCCACAACATTGCTCAAGGTATTTTTAGAAAATTTTATTTGAAAAATTACAAGACTGGGCAGTACAAGAGGAACAAATAATGGACCCTATAGGTAACATGGGGCTTAAAAGGGAAATCAACCAACATAAACCACACATTTAGAGAAGTCCACACTCACCACCATCGAGCGATGCTCCCACATGAGAGGATGGAGCATACGGTTGGGCTATGATTCGCTTGTTTGTGGAGTTGGGTCATGGTTCACCTTCTTCCACTAGGGCATTGCAACCAAAAGCTTGCTTCCTAATTTGAAAATCTCTATGTGGGTGATATGATTTATATACCACCATGAGGGCCATCATGTGATACATGTGTGATAATAGCTCAAGAATCTTGCAACATTGCTCAAGGTATTTTTAGAACTTTTTTATTTGAGAAAGTACAAGATTGGGCAGTATGAGAGGAATAAAGAATGGACCCTAGAGCTAACATGGGGCCCACTAGGGAAATCAACCATCAAAAGCCACATATGGTAAGAATTTCAAACTCACCACCATTGAGCGATTCTCCCACAGGAGAGGATGGAGCATATGGCTAGGCCATGATTCACTCATTTGAGGAGTTAGATCATGGTTTGCATGCTTGCACTAGGTCATTTTACCCAAAATCCTCATTGATTTGCAAATATCTATGTGGATTTTGTGCTATATACACCACCATGAGGGCCACTATGGGATACATGTGGGATAATGGCTCAAGACTCTTGCAACGTTGCTTAAAGTATTTTATTATTATTATTTTTTAAAATATACTAGATTGGGTAGTACAAGAGGAGTAGAGAATGGACCCTAGAGCTAACATGGGTCCCACAAGGAAATTCAACCAATGAAAACCACACATTGGGAGAATGACACTCAAAAACATTAAGTGATGCTCCCATAGGAGAGGATGAGGCATATGGATGGGTCATGATTCACTTGTTTGACGGGTTAGATCATGGTTTTCCTATTTCCACTAGGGTATTTCATCCAAAAGCCTACTTCCTAATTTGCAAATCTATATGGGGGTGTTGTACTTTATATACCACCATGAGGACATTGTGGTATACATGTGGGATAATGGTGTTAGGTGTGAAGTCCGTATGGCCACTAGACGTTTGGTTTGGTAGACGTCTAGGCTACCAGACGTCTGGTCTGGGAGACGTCTAGGCCAGACGTTTGGAATGCCAGACATCTGGCCTAGCAGATCTTTGGGCTAGACATCTAGGCTGCCAGACGTTTGGTCTGGCAGACGTCTAGGCCAAACATTTGGGCTACCAGATGTCTAGTCTGGTAGATGTCTAGGCCAGACGTTTGGGTTGGCAGACGTCTAGGACATACGTCATGCCAAGAAGATGCCAAAGAAGCATACGTATAGGTAGACGTACGTGGAAGACGAAAAGTCTTGGGAGCGAAAGATAAAAAAAATAGTCTTTGGAGGCTTGCGTTGGAAGATGAAATGAATAGTTTTGGAGTCTTCCTTCTGCTCTATAAAAGGGATGTTATTCCTTGCATAATATAACGAGAGAGTTGTTGAAAATATCTAAGGATGTGAATGTAATATTTTTTGAAATTAATAAGAAGAGAAGTTGCCATTACCCCGTGGTATTTCCTACACATTGCAGGTTTCCATGTAAAATATCTGTGTCACTTGTGTTACTATTTTTGTGTTCTATATTTTTATTATTGTGCTTCCTATTGTAGGTGTGGAATCTTGGAGTTTTTCCTAACATCTGGTATTAGAGATAAGGTTTTGTGTGAGTGGGAGCTGCAACAATGACAAAAGGTGTAACCAAGTTCGAGATTAAGAAATTTGATAGCAGGAACTTCACTCTATGGAAGATGAAGGTGGAGGATTTGTTGGTTCAGAATGACCAAGCGCAAGCCTTGAAAGGGATCGCGAGTAAATTGAGCAGCATAAAATATGATGAGTGGGTAACGCTTGATAGGAAGGTAGTTTCTACAATCCGTCTCTGCGTAGCAGACTATGTATTGTTCAATGTAGCTGAAGAAAAGACCACGAAACCCCTTTGGCAAAAGCTTGAAAAGTTGTATGAAACAAAATAAGAAACTAACAAGGTTTTTCTGAAAAAACAACTTTATAGCTTGAGGATGAAGAAAATTTCATCTATGGTAGATCATTCGAATGATTTTAATACTTTGATTAGTAAACTGGTTTTAGTTAATGTGAATATGGACGATGAAGATAGAGCTATCACCTTAATTTGTTCCCTCCTGGACATTTGGGATCATATGGTGATGACCATCAGTAATTCATCATCAGAAACTCTCAATTTTGATGATGTGGTAGCTGCTTTGTTGGCAGAAGAGTTGAGGTGGAAAATGCCTCTGGAACCCTCAACAAATGAAGCCCTATCTATGAGAGGTCGATCGTTCGAGGGGAGTAAACAAGGTTGAAAGCGGTCCAGATCTAAGTCTAAAGGACATAAGCAGAAAGGGAAGTGCTAGCATTGTGGGAAGCCAGGACTCTCCAAGAAGGACTGTTGGCAATTAAAGAATGGTGAAAAGCAAAATCAGCCACCAACTGAAGCCAATTCAGTAGATTTAAGAGAGACAAAAACATGTGAAGCCTTATGTATCAGTAACAATAGATCAGTGTTATATACCTGGGTTTTGGACTCAGGTGCATCCTTCCACATGTCTCACCACAGAGACTGGTTTGACAAATATCAACCATACTATAGGGGAAAGGTCTATTTGGATGATGATGATCCTTTATAAATTATGGGAAGAGGGGATATAAGGATTAGGCTAGATGATGGTAGAGAAAGGATGCTATGTGATGTGCAACATGTGCTCAATTTGAGGAAGAATTTACTATCAATCAAAATTATGGATAAGCTAGGGTATTCTATAACCTTCTGTAACAACTACTGCAAGATTACCAAAGGAGCTCTTGTAGTAGCAAAGGGAGAATCTTATGGGACCTTATACTGTTTATGTGGTGATACAGTGACAAACCATGCAACATCAGCAACTTCTGTTCAGAATGCAGTAATGTTATGGCATCAACGACTAGGCCATATGAGTGAAAAAGGCCTAAACATTCTGCATGACAAAGGTATGCTTTCTAGGATTAAGTATTGCAATTTAGACTTATGTGAGCACTGTATTTTTGGTAAACAGAAGAGGGTTTGGTTTACTGCAAGTCCTGGTAAGAGTTCTAATTTTTTTTAACTTACACATTCAGATATATTTGGATCAGTCCCCACTTAGTCCTTGAATGGCGCCATCTATTTTTTGACTTTTTTATATGATTATTCTAGGAGAGTGTGGGTGTATTTTTTGAAGAAGAAGTTGGAAGCTTTGCAAAAATTTAAAGAGTACAAAGCATGGGTAGATAAGAGTTTGGGCAAGTCAATTTTGTGTCTCATATCAGATAATGGGGATGAATATTGCTCCAAGGAATTTGATAAATTTTATATGTAGGAAGGGATTAATCACCAAAATACTGTACCATAAACTCCACAACAAAATGGTGTGGTTGAGCGGATGAATCACACAATCATGGAACGTGCAAGAAGCATGCTTAACATAGCCATGTTGGAGAAAAATTTCTAGGTGGAGGCTGTTAATACATCTGTTTATCTTATTAATAGGTCACCTACAGCTACATTGGATGGATAGATTTTGGAGGAGGTTTGGTGTTGTAAGCTAGTTGATTACTCTCATTTGTGCACTTTTGGCTGTGATGCATTTGCCCATGTACCCAAAGAAAAAAGGTCCAAGCTTGACCCAAAGTCAAGAAAATGTATTTTTCTCAGCTATAAAGATATAGTGAAGAGGAATAGACTGTGGGATCCTACTACCCACAAGGTAATTATTAGCCGGGATGTAATTGTTGATGAAAAATTCATGCAAAGGAAGGAGGTATAGCAAAATCCTAATGTTGTACCTACTGAAGTAGAAATGAGTGAAGATGACTATGAAGATGAACATCCTAAAGTTTTTGATCAACATGCATAACAAGTAGAAAAGGAAGTAGAGTAGCCACAACGGTCACAATACCAAGAACTAGAACTGACAGATCATTGGGTTAGAATATCTACACGTCCACAAAAGTGTCTAAAAATATATTCTCATGTGTATCAGTTATCTTTTGTTTTGTTAACTGATGATGGTGAACCTAGTTCATTTCAGGAAGCTAGAGATTATGAGAATGTAGCAAAGTGGAGGAAATCCATGGAGGAGAAAATCAAGGCACTTCAAAAGAATAAAACTTGGGAACTTGTGGATCTCCCACCTGGAAGAAAGACTGTTGGAAACAAGAGGGTGTACAAAGTGAAGAAGAACAACAACGGGCTGTTGGAATGCTATAAATCTCGCTTGGTGGCAAAGGGCTATGTGCAGAAGTTAGGTGTTGACTTTAATGAAATTTTCTCTTCGATTGTGAAGATGACTACTATCAGAGTTCTACTTGCACTTGTAGCTGCAAAGATTTGGAACTAGAGTAGCTTGATGTAAAGACTGCTTTCTTTCATGGTGATATTGAGGAAGATATATATATGGATTAGCCTGAGGGCTATGAAGAAAGAGGTAAAGAGCATTTGGTTTACAGATTGAATAAATCACTATATGGGTTGGAACAGGTGCCAAGGATGTGGTACAGGAAATTTGACACCTTCATGAAGAGCCAAGGTTTTAGCAGGAGTGAAGCTAACCATTGTGCATACTTCAAGAGGTTTGACGATGGCAGTTTTATTATTTTGTTGTTGTATGTTGATGATATGTTGGTTGCAGGTCCCAACATGAAGAAAATCATTGATATTAAGGCTCAGTTGGCTAGGACATTTGAAATGAAGGATTTAGGAGCAGCAAACCAAATTTTAGGGATGAAGATACACAGGGACAAAAAAGGAATTTTTTTTTGGTTAAGTCAAAAGTCATATGTGGAAAATATTCTACAGTGCTTCAATATGCAGAATGCTAAACCAGTTAGTACCCCACTTATTCCACACTTAAAGTTGTCTTCTAACCAATGTCCTAGAACAAAAGCAGAGAAGACAAGCATGTATCGTGTACCGTATTCATCAGCAGTAGGAAGCCTCATGTATGCCATGGCAAGCACCAGACCAAATATTGCCCAAGCAGTGGGAGTAGTCAACCAGTACATGTCAAATCCTGGTAAGGAGCATTGAAATGTAGTGAAGTGGATATTCAGATATTTAAGAGCCACTTCAGATGTTGCCATTTACTTTGGATCGGCATATTTGCAAGTTACATGTTTTGTGGATTCTGATTATGGTGGAGATAGACATGGGAGAAAATACACTATAGGATATACCTTCACCCTTGCTGGAGGAGCGGTGAGTTGGGCTTCCAAGTTGTAGTATATTGCGGCCTTATCAACCATTGAAGCAGAATACATTGTACCAACTCATGCTAGCAAAGAGGCAATTTTTCTAGAGTGATTTTTGGGTGACTTTAAGGTAATGTAGGAGAAAATTATGCTGCATTGTGATAGCCAAAGTGCTATTCAGTTAGTGAAGAATCCAACATTCCATGATCGCATGAAACACATTGATGTCAAATACCACTTTATCAAAAATATGGTAGAAGAAGGTAGGATCCTGTTGCAGTTTATTGACACTGAGGTGAATCCTACAGATATGCTTATAAATACGGTCAAGGTAGAGAAGTTTGAATGGTGCAGAACTTCTCTGGGCTTGCTGAAAAAGTAACAAGGGCAGCATTGGGCAATTGGCATTGGATAAAAATATTCTGGTAGAAGAGTTTCTGAATACTGACTTCAAGTGGAAAAATGTTAGGTGTGAAGTTCGTATGGCCATTAGACATCTGGTCTGGTAGACGTATGGTATGGCAGACATCTAGGTTAGACATCTGGGCTACTAGATGTCTGGACTGGTAGATGTCTAGGCCAGACGTTTGGGCTTCCAGATGCCTGGTCTAGCAGACGTCTAGGCCAGTCATCTGGGATACCAACATCTAGGCCAGATGTCTGGGTTGGCAGATTTCTAGGCCATACGTCATGCCAAGAAGACACCAAATAAGCAGACGTCTAGGTAGACATATGCAAAATACAAAAAGTCTTGGGAGCAGAAGATGAAACAAACAGTCTTTGGAGGCTTGTGTTGAAAGATGAAATGAACAGTTTTGGAGTCTTCCTTCTACTCTATAGAAGGGATGTGATCCCTTGCATAATGTAATGAGAGAGTTGTTGAAAATTTCCAAGGACGTGAATGTAATATTTGCTAAAATTAATAAGAAGAGAAGTTGCCATTGCCCTGTGGTTTTTCCTGCACATTGCAGGTTTCTACGTAAAATATCTGTGTCACTTGTGTTACTGTTTCCATGTTATATATTTTTGTTATTGTGCTTCCTCTTGTAGGTGTGTAATCTTGGAGTTTTTCCTAACAAATGGATCAAAAATATCGTAGCATTGCTCAAGGTATTTTTAAATTTGAAAAAGTACAAGACTGGGCAGTATGAGAGGAGAGAATGGACCCTAGAGCTAACATGGGGCCCACAAGGGAAATCAACCAATGAAATCCACACATGGAGAGAAATACACACTCATGACCATTGAGTGATGCTCCCACAAGAGAGAATGGAGTATACGGTTGGGTCATGATTCACTCGTTTGAGGGGTTGGGTCATGGTTCGTCTGCTTCCACTTAGGAATTTCATCCAAAAGCTTATTCCTTGATTTGTAAAGCTATATGTGGGTTTTGTTCTTTATAAAATTCCATGAGGGCCATTATGGGATACATGTGGGCTAATGGCTTAAGACTCTCGCAACATTGCTCAAAGTATTTTTAATTTTTTTTATTTGAGAAAAAATAAGACTTAGTAGTACAAGAGGAGCAAAAAATGGACCCTTGAGCTAACATGAGGCCCACAAGGGAAATCAACCAATGGAAACCACATATGGAGATAACTCCACACTCACCACCATTGAGCAATGCTTCCACAAGAGAGGATGGATTATACAATTGGTACATGATTTGCTCGTTTGAGGGGTTGGGTTATGATTTACCTGCTTCCACTAGGGCATTTCACACAAAAACCTTCTTCCTGATTTTCAAAGCTCTATGTGGGTGTTGTGCTTTATATACCATCATGAGGTCCATCATATGATACATATGGGATAATGGATGAAGACTCTCATAACATTGTTCAAGGTATTTTTAAATTTTTTTATTTGAGAAAGTACGAGATTGGGTAGTATGAGAAGAGTAGATAATGGACCCTAGAGCTAACATGGGGCCTACAAGGGAAATTAAACAATGGAAACCACACATAGGGATAACTCCAAACTCACCATCATTGAGCAATGCTCCCATAGGAGAGGATGGAGCATATGACTAGGCCATGATTCGCTTGTTTGAGGATCTCGGTCATGGTTCGCCTGCTTCCACTAGGGCATTTCACCTAAAAGATTACAACCTGATTTTCAAAGCTATATGTGGATGTAGTGATTTATATACCACCATGAAGTCTATCATGGGATACATGTGAGATAATGGCTCAATACTCTCACAACATTTCTCAAGGTAATTTTAGATTTTTTTTATTTGATAAAGTACGAGACTGGGTAGTATGAGAGGAGTAAAGGACCCTAGAGCTAACATGGTACCCATAAGGGAAATAAACAAAAAAACACACATGTGGAGAAATCCACACTCACCACCTTTTAGTGATGCTCCCACAAGAGAGGATGGGACATACGACTGGGCCATGATTCACTCGTTTATAGGGTTGGGTTATGGTTTGCCTACTTCCACTAGGTATTTTCACCCAAAAGCCTACTTCCTTATTTGTAAATATCTATGTGGGTATTGTGCTTTATATACCATAATGAGATCCATCATGGGATACATATGGGATAATGTCTCAAGACTCTTATAGCGTTGCTTAAGGTATTTTTAGAATTTTTTTATTTGAGTAAGTACGAGATTGGGCAGTACGAGAGGAGGGAACGTACCCTAGACTTAACATTAGGCCCACAAGGGAAATAAACCAATGAAAACCACACATGGATAGAACTCCACACTCACCTCCATTGAGAAATGCTCCATGGGCATACGGTTAGGCCATGATTCACTTGTTTGAGGGGTTGGGTCATGGTTCATCTGCTTCCACTAGGGCATTTCACCTAAAATCTTCTTTTCTAATTTGTAAAGCTCTATGTGGGTGTTGTGATTTATATACCACCATGAGAGCCATCATGGGATACATGTGGGATAATGGCTCAAGACTCTTACAACATTGCTCAAGGTATTTTTAGAAATTTTTATTTGAGAAAGTACAAGATTGGGTAGTATGAGAGTAGAGAATGGACCCTAGATCTAACATGGGATCCACAAGGGAAATCAACAAATGAAAACCACATATGGGGAGAAATACACACTCACTACCATCAAGTGATGCTACCACAAGAGAGGATTGAGCATACAGTTGGGCCATGATTCACTTGTTTAAGGGGTTGGGTCATGGTTCACTTGCTTTCAATAGGGTATTTCACCTAAAATATTGCTTCCTAATTTGTAAAGCTATATGTGGGTGTTGTAATTTATATACCACAATGAAGGTCATTGTAGGATACATGTGGGATAATCGTTCAAGACTCTAATAATATTGCTCAAGTTATTTTTAGAATTTTTTTATTTGAGAAAGTATGAGACTAGGCAATATGAGAGGAGCAAAGAATGGAACCTAGAGCTAACATAGGACGCACAAGGGAAATCAACCAATAGAAACCACACATGAAGATAAATCCACACTCACCACCATCGAGCAATGCTCTGACAAGAGATGTTGGAGCATACGGTTGGTCATGATTCACTCATTTGAGGGGCTAGGCCATGGTTCACCTACTTCCACTAGGGCATTTCACCCAAAAGCCTACTTTCTAATTTACAAAGCTCTATGTGGGTGTTGTACTTTATATACCACCATGAGGGCCATCATGGTATACATGTGGGATAATGACTCAAGACTCTCACACTATTTGTCAAGGTATTTTTAGATTTTTTTTAGTTGAGAAAGTACAATACTAGGCAGTATGAGAGGAGTAGAGAATGGATCCTAGAGCTAACATGGGATTCAAAAGAAAAATCAACCAATGGAAACCACACATGAGGAGAACTCCACACTCACCATCATTGAGTGATGCTCCCATAGGAGAGGATGGAGCATACGATTGGTTCATGATTCACTTGTTTGAAGATATACAACTTTAGTTTTGTTAGAGACATTTAAATTGACATGAATATTATTTCTCCAATGTTTTAAAAATGGAGAAAATATAGAGAGCTCAAGCTCATTTACCGAGGCATCACTTGTTGGAGGAACCAAAAACCTCTTTGATATTATCTTTGTAAAAATAAAATTGTTTAAGGGACTTTATTTCCCACCTTGTATTTTCACATTTTTTAATGTGTTTCTTCTCTTTTTTGGGTGGGTGTTTTTTTGAGTGGTTGATCTTGGGACTTCTCTTCCTTTCCCCATATTGGTCTATAAACCTATGGTTTGTCACAATACTTAGGTGTTTTTATCCCACATGAATTACTCTTCAACTATCCCCCTAGAGTTAGGTCTTTATAAAGAGATGTACCTCTTCGAAGCTCACTTCGCTAATGAGACCTGTAGGTCAAAACATGTTTGAAGTTTTGTAGATGTAAAATTCAATCAATTTTTTTTTGTTCCTTTCCTAACTCATATATTTTTTAAGTTTATAATAACTCTTTTTCTTCCTTCTATTTTCTAATACGTTTTTGCTACAAATATTATGCTCTTCACCTGTGTGTAATGCAATATAGTGAACCAGAAAGCTTGCAACACTAGGAGTATGATCTGCACTTGCACATCTATGATATGGTGAATTAAAAACTAGTTTACATTTTTAGATTACTGCTTTTCCATGTTTTTTTCATTAATACATAATTTTTTCCAATCACTGTGTTAAGAGAAAATTTTAAGAAGAATATGAAGCCGATGTAGAAGATAATACTAATGCAATCTAGAGAAGAAGACATTTGGTAGTTACTTCCTATCATCAATACTTGCAAAGATAAGTTTATGTGTGTTGATGCAAGTTTTACTATTGTAGTTCCTTTATCAATATATGTTTAGTTTTTTAAGTTTTATAAACTTTTTATATGCACCTCTACATTGTTTGAATTTTATTTCTATTTAAAGTTGTACCATGCCAGTTAATGCATCAAAAGTATTACTGTTTGATTTATAATTTTTGAGGAAAAATAATTATCCTCTTGAAAGATAAAACTTGAGATACATATTGAGTTTGAATATCTATGGGATGATGTATTAAGAGCTACTCAAGGACATGCCATGAACCTTGATGAGTAGAGCAATTTTTATTATGCAGATCAAAAGCCTAACTGATCATAATGTTTGATGTATTTAATTAGATATGATAACTAAATATGCACCAAATAAACTCCACATGATGTTTAAATCAAAAAATAAACTAGTTTCTTCACCTACAAAGTTAGTTGCATTGTTTGAAGATGAAAAGTAGTGAGAAGTTGGAGATTATTTTGAGGAGAATTGTACTATTATGGACCTTGCTCTAAGAATTAGGAAGAATATTGACTAGTGATATTCTTGTTCATATTTTATAATATCTACCATAGATATTATATATTTTATTATGAATCTGAATGTCATTGAAAAAAGTTTGACATTTTAGACTCATGAATTTTATTCAATAAGAGGAAGTAATTCATGAGATGAAGTCAAAAAATAAATGAGCCCTAATATATCATTATAAGGGTAATAATATTATGTATTCAAATAAAATTGGTAGAGCTCCCAAGAAACGACACAATAGAAAAGGTATAATCAACAACAATAATAATAGTAAGAGAACTATTCATGTTCAAGTATGACATGTTATATATATAGGAATCCAAAACATGTACTTAAAGATTTTAAGTACAACACCTTCCCATAGGGTCCTCCAGTGAGAACCAAAAGTAGGTATTAGGAAGTAGAAGAGTCCTATGTGAATATTTTATCTATAAAGCATAGTCTCTTGATGCAATTCCTCGGCCTTGTTTGATTTAGTATGTCAACTTAGGGGCTACCAAACATATGATAGTATAAAAGGAATATTTTATATTTTTCCAACATTCCTCTTATCATGAGTAGGTAACTTTTGGTGATAAATCTAAATACACTATCATAGGTGTCAATATTGTTTCTTTATATCTTGATTCTCATACTTATCACCTAACAAATATTTTTTTATGTTCTTCGCCTTATGAAGAACTTACTCTATAATCAACTGATTGATCATAACTTGAAATTTGAGTTTGATATGATAGAAAAAAGAAGTTTATCTCATTCAAGAAAAGTTTAGGGGTTTTACAGTTGTTACCCATAGTTTGACACTAACAATATATTTTAGCTTGTAGTTGTACTATATGGAAGCTAAGCTTTACCAATGAAGTCAAATGATGTTGGCACTCTTTGGCACCAATGACATAGACACATTAGTTTTAGCTACATGGAAGTACTCCATAACCATGCTATTATGATATGTCTTCCCTCACTTAGCAAGTTTTGTGATATTGATTTGAGTTACATGGAAAAAAACTAGGACCTAGCCCCATTTGTATTTTGTAGTTATTGAGAAACTACTCCACTTGACTTGGTGCACATCGATATTTATGGCCCCATGGATCCCAAATTTAATGGCTATGAGTTTTTTGTTGATGATTATACCCATTGTAAGTGGGTGTATCACTTGTATGATAATTATTATTCCTTCTACTTCTTCAAGGAGTTCAAACCTATTGTGGAAAAGTCTATTAATCACCACATATAGTAATCCACTCATATTGAGGATGGAGTACACTAATAATGGATTTGTATATTACTAAAGTATAATAACACTCAATGATAGTTGACAACTACCTATATACCTCAATATAATGGTGTTATAGAGAGGTATAACCATACAATTTAGGATATGGTATAAACTATGTTGACAAATGAACAATTGGAGCTAACATTTAGGAGTTGTACATGCAATAGTTTATCTATTGAATCATGCATCCATAGAAACATTAGATGGTGTGACTATAGAATAAGAATGTATGGGGGGGGGTTAAGATCTTAGTATCACATGATTCACAACATTCATGTATATTCTAAAGAAAAAGCAAACAAAGTTGTAAGAGAAATCCAAGAGATGCATGTTTCCTGGATATAGTAATGAGTCAAAAGCCAATTGAGTCAAAAGCCTATTAGAAAATATGTTATTTTAAATGAGAATAATAAGTCTAAATCATCTTCTAATAATCCATGTATTTCACATGGAGTTCCTATTTTTATTTCCTAATGATGACGCATAAGAGAGAGAGGCTGGTGATTTTGATGATGTTGATGATCTTATGACAAAGATGATCTTGTAGATGACAGAGTTGAGGATCTAGTACCGTATGATCGATCTTAGTCAAGTAAAGCACAATGAACCTAGTGGTACCTTAGTATAATTCAATATGTAAAGTTGGATAGAGTCTTAGACATATTAACTTCAAGGTCAAGGTATCATGGTAGATTTTATAATGATGTCAATCTTGTTCTTATGTGCATATGGTATAAAATTTTAAACCATCAATATTTTGGAAGGCCTTTGCATCAAAATAATATAAGGATGCCATATATGTTGAGTAGTGGTATTTGATGAAGAATAATACATCACATCTTGTTGATCTTCCACAAGGTAAGACCCATTGGTTGCAAGTGGATTTTCAAGATCAAGTGTAAAATAAATGGTAATATTGATAAGTACAAAGAATAATTGTTGTAAATAGAAATTCATAAAAGGAAGGCATTGATTACAAGGATATATTTGATCCATGATGAGGATCCATATCCTTTGAATGGTGTCAACAACGCTACTACAATTTAGATAAAAGTTGCATAAAATTGATGTGAAGAGTACTTTTCTCAATGGTCACCTCACAAAAGAAGTCTATTTGAAACAACCTAAGGGATTTATCATATTTGGACATAAATAAATAGTATGCCAACTCATAAAGTTTCTCTCTATGGGATGACACAAAATCTCAGATCTTGGTATATTTGTTGGACATTTTGAGTCCCTAAGTCAAAGTTGTCATTGATGTCACCATTGATGCCACCTGATGGAGTCATCATTAATACCAAGAGTTCAGCAGAAAATAAAGGCAACAAAGATGGTCAATTGATATTCAAAAAGAAGGCAAAAGTTTGAGTAAAACAATGCAAAAGACAGAAGTTGAAAAGGAGTGATAATATTTATTTTATAAATTATTTAAATTCAGGATGAATTTAAATTTTATAAATAAATATTATAATGGTTAGAAGTGCCATAGTGAAAACCCAAATAAAATAATTGTAATTTTTATTACAATATTTTATATTGCAAAAATGGGTTTATAAAGTCTAAAAATAATAAACCCAAAATATTGGGTTAAAGGTTTAAAGACCAAAGTTTATGTTAATAAATCCAAAGGTTGGATTGAGGGTTTTAATCAAGGCAACGTTTATTTCCAAGGGAAGCACCTATGTCAAACAAAGCAAAGGAAAGTGCCGACGTCATCAAAGACAAGGGAAGTGCCGACGTGTTTAAAATAATGGGAATGCATATTAATACCATGCCAAAGATTGTTTCGAATTACCCTTGCTCGATTTGAAAAGAAAGCGCATCAAATTTAATGCAGAGCTCATGATAGTATTTCATATTTTTTGTGGGTTGACTTGATGACAAAAAGGACAAAGGCAAGCACTTTGGTGTGTTGAATGCCAACAAGGCATCTTGGCCTAGTGGCAAGTGGGCAACAACTTACGTTTTGGTGTGCACGGTGGTTTGAGTTCGAATCTCATGGAAGCCTTTGGTGGACGTGTTGAAGGCGCCAAGGAATAGGCACAAACATTTTATTTTGCAAGGCTTGGGAGGAGTATTGAAGCACGTGGTGCTTCCTCCCTTCCCAATGAGCTTGTAAGCTCGTGTGGTGTTGGCGCCATGGGCAAAGACTTGTGTGGACTACGTTGAGAGTTTGAAACTCTCCAAAGGCAAAGGTACATTTTGTTATTTTATTTTATTAATGCCTAAGTTGGAGGTATAAGGAATTTAGTGGTTAAAGTCTTTGCATTGTGATTAAGGGTGGTTGTTGAGAAATATTGTTAGGAGGTATAAGGAGAATTCTGGTTTAGTTTTCAAGTCTTAAATTTTGCCATTGTGGAATATTGAAAGGTTAAGACTTTGTGGGTGTATGTTAATTTGAATAAAGGGTTTTTGATTATTGTGAGGATATTGTGTATTGTTTAAGTTGGAGTGATAAGGTGTAATTGTGATATTATTTTTGTGATATAAAAATTATCCTCTAACCCTTATTGAGTTTGTCAAAGAAGTAATTGTGAGTGTGGCAGATTTGTAAAGGGCAATTACTCTTCAAGAAAAGGTATGGGTAAAATTCTTCTTTGTTGAGTTAGGTGTTTGGCTTGATTGAAAATTAATTTTGGAGTGAAAAGGATTTGATTAGGGTTTCCTTTTCAAAAGTGGTTGAGTTAATGCTTCAAGGTTTTCTTGGTTTGAGTGTTGTGATTAAACCTTGTTTTATAAGCATTGTTGTTGAAGCCATTGGTTGTGCAATGAACTTGAACTTGAGTTAGAAAAGAACATGAGTATCATTGTTATGTGAGATTTGTTGTTGAGCATTGTTGGATACATTTTGAGTTGGGTGATACATGCTTGGACTAGGGTTTGTGAGAAAGAGTTGTTCCTTGAGGTGATTTGTTGAGGAGAGTTGATTGAGCCTAGTCAAGTGATTGTGTGAAGTGGTTGTTCAAGTTCCATGAAACAAACTATTCTACATTCTGATTTGAGTTGAGATTGAGCTTTGAGTATAGAACATATTGAGTCTCTAACAATTCTCTTTATGCTTCTATGAGATTGATTTGAGTTGAGATTGAGCTTTGAGTATAGAACATATTGAGTCTCTAACAATTCTCTTTATGCTTCTATGAGATTGATTTGAGTTGAGATTGAGATTTGAGTATAGAACATATTGAGTCTCTAACAATTCTCTTTATGCTTCTATGTGATTGAGAAAGTGATTGAGCATTGAGTATAGAACATATTGAGTCTCTAAAAATTCTCTTTATGATTCTATGAGATTGGACAAGTTCTGTGTGGACTTGTTAAGCAGATTTGAGGCAAGTCTTTGAGAAGGCTTGTGGACTATTTTGTGTGAGATTTTGTGGAAGCTTGCAATGCAGATTTGAGCAAGTCCTAGAGAGGACTTATTGAGCAGGTTTGAGAAAGTCCTAGAGAGGACTTGTTGAGTAGATTTAGACAAGTTATGAGTGAGCTTGTTGAGTAGATTTAGACAAGTTCTGAGTGAGCTTGTTGAGAATATTTGGACAAGTTCTGAGTGAGCTTGTTGAGCAGATTTGGACAAGTTCTAAGTGATCTTGTTAAGAATATTTGAGAAGGTTCTGAGTGGACCTGTTGAGCATATTTGAGCAAGTTCTAAGTGGACCTATTGAGCATATTTGAGCAGGTTTTGAGTGGACCTATTGAGCATATTTGAGTAGGTTATGAGTGGACATATTGAGAATATTTGAGTAGGTTCTGAGTGGACCTATTGAGAAGATTTGAGTAGGTTCTGAGTGGACCTATTGAGCATATTTGAGAAGGTTCTAAGTGAACCTATTAAGAGATATTTGGAGGTGAAAGAGTATAGAGGACAGAGTCTCAGTGGATAGAGATCCAATAACCAGGACAATTGAAGATAGATCTTTTGAGTGAGGAGTCTTCAAGTGGAGAGAGATCCACCAATCAATGCAGTAGAGAGACAAAGTCTTCTAGAAGATCACTAGCCAGAGCTAAAGGGGAAAGAGTTCTCCTATGGAAGAGATCCACGAACTTGAGATTTAGGGGATCAACATCTCCTTTGGATAGAGGTCCATAAACATTGTAATTGGGAAGGATTCCCAAAAGATTATTTGAGAAATATTTAGAAGAAATATTTTCTCTATGGAGGTAGCCCACATTGGGTGAACCACATTAAAATTTGTGTCTCTATTGTGTGTGATGATTTGTGCATTGATTTGGTTATTTCTATTGATATTGCCATTGATTATATTGATTAATACTATTTGGGAAAGAAAAGTAAAAAGTGGTCTTATACTGTTCACCCCCTCTCAGTATAAGCTTATGTTCTTCAATTGGTATCAGAGTTGGTTCCTTCAGAAGAAGTTTAACAACTTGAAGGAAGATCCTACAAGAACACAAATGGCAAAGAAAGGCAAGAGTAGAAGCATGAGACACAAGAAGAAAATAACACCTATGGTCATGAAAGAAAATGAATATGAGTTTAATATTGTTGTGTTGGGAGGACAAATGGAAATAGATTCAAGAGATGAATCAAGTAATGGAGAAATATCTAGACTAATAAAGTTTTGTACCATATGTGGGAACACAGGTCACCATGCAACTTATTGTCCATAAGAATGTTTTGTTTGTGGTCAACTTGGCCATGATGCAAGATATTGTAATGGGTTTAGTAGCAGTGAAGATGAAGATGATATTCTCGAAAATGAAATTCTAGAGATTGGGGTTGAGAAAGGATAACAATGATAATCAAAAAAGGATGAAGTAAAGGGAATCAAACACTTAGGTACTAGAAGAAAAGCAAGGATGCTTGACAAAATAGACAAGGGAAGAAGTGCTTCCAAAGGAAAAAGGAAACATATGGATGATGAAGAATACTCAATTGAAGGAGATTATTAGAAATGATAGAGATGAAATTTATGGTTGAAGAGAAATAACAGTTAAGAGAAAGCTCAGTATTATCAAGGGTTTTAGATGAGATTGACGAAGATAATTTTATAGGATATTTTGAAGATGCGACTTGAGAGACAAGGTTGAAAAATAAGGCATGAGAAGATGAAGGAGTGATCTATAGAAGTCAAAGGCAAAAGAGATAAATGATATGGAAAAGGACAAATGAGTACTCTTGAGAAAGAATGTATGATTCAAGGGAGAACTTATTATGCCGTTGACAAGTAAAGAAGATGAGAAAGCAACACTTTAAGCTTGAAGTCAGTTTCAAGAACTGCGACGAACTGAAAAATTATTGCTCATAGAGGATTAGAGAAGTTGAAGTAAGGTAAGAAGTTCAAAGATAAGTTAGAAGCAAAGATTCTAGAGTGTGAAAGGTTAGAGCACAAGATAGTGTCACTACTAAAGGAAGATTTAAAGGTTCTAAGGACAAGCTATACAAGTATGTAGAAAAGTGCAAAGACTTTGGATAAAATAGTCAATGCACAAAGGTCATAGAGCAACATAATAAGACTTAGTTCTATAGGAAGCAAATAGGTTCAAGAAGAAAAGTGAGATACAAGCTCAAAGACACTTAAGAAGAAGATACATCAAAGAAGATAATGTAAAAGTGGGAGTGAGACATCTAAGGATAAGTTGGACAACAAAGAGTTCAACAAGTAAAGGAACAATGCACAAAGAAGATACAGATGGAACAAACAATCAAAACATGAGACCAATGAGGTCTAGAAAAGTAAGCTTCAATGGAAGATGTTTTTCATGTCACAAGTTTGGGCACATGGCTTCACAGTGCAGGACACATGAAATATAGGAATATGGAAAAGGATAACTTTTTCAAGGGTATTGCTACTCATGTAATGAGTTTGGTCACAAGGCAATGAATTGCAAGGTTCATGACAGAAGAGGATATGGCTTCACTAGGAGAAATCCTAAGACAGTTGCACCTCCAAGGAATAATAACATTAAGTGTTATAAGTGCAATAATGATGGTCACATAGCAAGATGGTGTAGAGAAAATATTCCAAAATCAAGCATGAACAAGAACAAGAATATGAACAAGAACAGAAATATGAACAGGAACAGGAACAGGAACATAGATGAGAACAGGAATAGGAACAAGAATAGGAACATGGATGAGAACAGAAAGGAACATGAACAGAATAGGAACAAGAACATGGATGAGAACAAGAATAGGAATAGGAACATAAGTGATGACAGGAACAAGGATGATGACTTGGAAAGAAACAGTGAGAGGATTCAGAAGACTCAGAGAAGAAGAGAGAAAGATAAAGGCAAAGAATAGTGCTTTCGGGGAGTAGAAATACTCCCACCCTAGAATTAACCACCTCATGTGGAGGTGGGGGAGGGGCTAAGCTAAGAGGCTCATTCTTAGCCCCGAGCCCCAAAGGTGACCCTTTGCCATTGATGTCAAAGGGGGAGAGATTTGTGTATTGGGGAGAGACTTGATATGGGGAGATTTGATATTTGAGAGAGCATTGAGCTAGGGGGAGCAATGTCCTAGGGGGAGCAAAAGAAAAAGAAAGGTCAAGTTTCAGTAAAAGGATATGGGTTGCCATCAATGACAAAGGGGGATATTGTTGGACATTTTGAGTCCCTAAGTCAAAGTTGTCATTGATGTCACCATTGATGCCACCTGATGGAGTCATCATTAATACCAAGAGTTCAGCAGAAAATAAAGGCAACAAAGATGGTCAGTTGATATTCAGCAAGAAGGTAGAAGTTCGAGTAAAACAATGCAAAAGACATAAGTTGAAAAGGAGTGATAATATTTATTTTATAAATTATTTAAATTCAGGATGAATTTAAATTTTATAAATAAATATTATAATGGTTAGAAGTGCCATAGTGAAAACCCAAATAAAATAATTGTAATTTTTATTACAATATTTTATATTGCAAAAATGGGTTTATAAAGTCTAAAAATAATAAACCCAAAATGTTGGGTTAAAGGTTTAAAGACCAAAGTTTATGTTAATAAATCCAAAGGTTGGATTGAGGGTTTTAATCAAGGCAACGTTTATTTCCAAGAGAAGCACCGACGTCAAACAAAGCAAAGGAAAGTGTCGACGTCATCAAAGACAAGGGAAGCGTCGACGTGTTTAAAATAATGGGAATGCATATTAATACCATGCCAAAGATTGTTTTGAATTACCCTTGCTCGATTTGAAAAGAAAGCGCATCAAATTTAATGCAGAGCTCGTGATAGTATTTCACATTTTTTGTGGGTTGACTTGATGGTGGAAAGGACAAAGGCAAGCGCTTTGGTGTGTTGAATGCCAACAAGGCATCTTGGCCTAGTGGCAAGTGGGCAACAACTTACGTTTTGGTGTGCACGGTGGTTTGAGTTCGAATCTCATGGAAGCCTTTGGTGGACGTGTTGAAGGCACCAAGGAATAGGTGCAAACATTTTATTTTGCAAGGCTTGGGAGGAGTATTGAAGCACGTGGTGCTTCCTCCCTTCCCAACGAGCTTGTAAGCTCGTGTGGTGTTGGCACCATGGGCAAAGACTTGTGTGGACTGCGTTGAGAGTTCGAAACTCTCCAAAGGCAAAGGTACATTTTGTTATTTTATTTTATTAATGCCTAAGTTGGAGGTATAAGGAATTTAGTGGTTAAAGTATTTGCATTGTGATTAAGGGTGGTTGTTGAGAAATATTGTTAGGAGGTATAAGGAGAATTCTGGTTTAGTTTTCAAGTCTTAAATTTTACCATTGTGGAATATTGAAAGGTTAAGACTTTGTGGGTGTATGTTAATTTGAATAAAGGGTTTTTGATTATTGTGAGGATATTGTGTATTGTTTAAGTTGGAGTGATAAGGTGTAATTGTGATATTATTTTTGTGATATAAAAATTATCCTCTAACCCTTATTGAGTTTGTCAAAGAAGTAATTGTGAGTGTAGCAGATTTGTAAAGGGCAATTACTCTTCAAGAAAAGGTATGGGTAAAATTCTTCTTTGTTGAGTTAGGTGTTTGGCTTGATTGAAAATTAAGTTTGGAGTGAAAAGGATTTGATTAGGGTTTCCTTTTCAAAAGTGGTTGAGTTAATGCTTCAAGGTTTTCTAGTTTGAGTGTTGTGATTAAACCTTGTTTTATAAGCATTGTTGTTGAAGCCATTGGTTGTGCAATGAACTTGAACTTGAGTTAGAAAAGAACATGAGTATCATTGTTATGTGAGATTTGTTGTTGAGCATTGTTGGATACATTTTGAGTTGGGTGATACATGCTTGGACTAGGGTTTGTGAGAAAGAGTTGTTCCTTGAGGTGATTTGTTGAGGAGAGTTGATTGAGCCTAGTCAAGTGATTGTGTGAAGTGGTTGTTCAAGTTCCATGAAACAAACTATTCTACATTCTGATTTGAGTTGAGATTGAGCTTTGAGTATAGAACATATTGAGTCTCTAACAATTCTCTTTATGCTTCTATGAGATTGATTTGAGTTGAGATTGAGATTTGAGTATAGAACATATTGAGTCTCTAACAATTCTCTTTATGCTTCTATGAGATTGATTTGAGTTGAGATTGAGATTTGAGTATAGAACATATTGAGTCTCTAACAATTCTCTTTATGCTTCTATGTGATTGAGAAAGTGATTGAGCATTGAGTATAGAACATATTGAGTCTCTAACAATTCTCTTTATGATTCTATGAGATTGGACAAGTTTTGTGTGGACTTGTTAAGCAGATTTGAGGCAAGTCTTTGAGAAGGCTTGTGGACTGATTTTGTGTGAGCTTTTGTGGAAGCTTGCAATGCAGATTTGAGCAAGTCCTAGAGAGGACTTATTGAGCAGGTTTGAGCAAGTCCTAGAGAGGACTTGTTGAGCAGATTTAGACAAGTTTTGAGTGAGCTTGTTGAGCAGATTTGGACAAGTTCTGAGTGAGCTTGTTGAGCAGATTTGGACAAGTTTTGAGTGAGCTTGTTGAGCATATTTGGACAAGTTATGAGTGAGCTTGTTGAGCATATTTGAGCAGGTTCTGAGTGGACCTGTTGAGTAGATTTGAGCAGGTTCTGAGTGGACCTGTTGAGAAGATTTGAGCAGGTTTTGAGTGGACCTATTGAGCAGATTTGAGCAGGTTCTGAGTGGACCTATTGAGCAGATTTGAGCAGGTTCTGAGTGGACATGTTGAGCAGATTTGAGCAGGTTCTGAGTGGACCTATTGAGAATATTTGAGAAGGTTCTAAGTGAACCTATTGACAGAGCTTTGGAGGTGATAGAGTATAGAGGACAGAGTCTCAGTGGATAGAGATCCAACAGCCAAGACAATTGAAGATAGATATTCTGAGTGAGGAGTCTTCAAGTGGAGAGAGATCCACCAATCAGTGCAGCAGAGAGACAAAGTCTTCTAGAAGATCACTAGCCAGAGCTGAAGGGGAAAGAGTTCTCCTATGGAAGAGATCCACAAACTTGAGTTTAGGGGATCAACATATCCTTTGGACAAAGGTCCATAAACATTGTAATTGGGAAGGATTCCCAAAATATTATTTGAGAAATATTTAGAAGAAATATTTTCTCTGTGGAGGTAACCCACATTGGGTGAACCACGTTAAATTTGTGTCTCTATTGTGTGTGATGATTTGTGCATTGCTTTGGTTATTGCTATTGATATTGCCATTGATTATATTGATTAATACTATTTGGGAAAGAAAAGTAAAAAGTGGTCTTATACTGTTCACCCCCCTCTTAGTATAAGCTTGTGTTCTTATTACAAAATCTTATTCTCATTAACAAAACTCATTCACCAATATGCAGAAATAAAAAATCATCCAACCATAAATAATTATCCATAGTAACAACCCATACAATACAATAGAGAGATAATACCATTAAGGTAGGGCAACACCAATAATACTCCTTAAGGAAGGAATAACTCCACAAGATATCCTAATATGAGAGGCCACTTCGTGGATAAATATGATTACAAGAGAATACTTGATATGAATGATGATAATCACAATGACAATATTCCTTCTCTATATACCCATCTTCTAATGCTACTTCAGGGATCCAACTCCTAAATCCTTATCCCATTTGTTATTATAAGAAAATATTATAATATAATCAAACCTGGGTTATGTATGGCCCATGTCAACTATCCATAATACTTATATACAGTATAATTTCATATCCTCATATACATATCTCTAGGTACCATAGCATACAAATGTTTCATCCTCAAAACATGACAAGAAACTAAATTTTATGATTTGTTTCTTGTGAATATTACGTCATGTTGATATATTCACCTTATTGTTATGGAGGTTATGAGAATTTGAAAAGTAGTTATCACTCCCAACCTCATACTTCCGTGATTTCACATATCTATACTTCTATCACATCAATGAAAATGTGAATCATAGTGTTTGATTACATTCTAATTTTCTAATATTTGGTATCATAGCAGGATGATATCAAAACAAAGCTTTGAATTATGAAGGTGATCCAATTATGAGGATCAAAAGACACATCTCAAAGTTTATGAAAGCATGCTACCACTGGAGAATCTAGAAAGGATCAAACACAAGTTTGAGCATGGAGAAGACCTTACTGATTAGAGAAGAAAGAATTATTATTTTTATTCTTGTTTGTGTTTGCATGTGTTGTAAGAATTTATTTAATATTAGAGTTAAAAATCCATTTGAGAAGTATTTTGTTCATGATGAAATACGTATCATCATGGAATTTATTGTTTTAATTTGAAAAAATATTGTTTTGTCGTAGGGTTCAAGAAACGTGCTGTCTTAATAAAGAGAGGAATGAGCCATCTGGAGCATTGCACTAGAGTTGAAAATGTTGGCAATCATCTTATTTGTATCTTATTATCATGGTTTATGATAGAGATGCATTGAAGTACAATGAGATAAAAATTACATGAACATGTCATATAAAGTTGTCACCTAGAAGAGTCATTTTATCGTGCCATAATGCATGGGCTATTAGAAAGTTAATTTCTAATGAAATATTACCAGTTGAAGACTTATGCTGTGAATTTTAAAAAATTTTATTACCCATAGTTTACTGGAAGGAAAGTGCTGATCTACTATATGTATAAAATAGGTAGTCCAAAAATGGAAAGGAGGCATCAATATATGTAAATGTAACTAAATAAATAAATAATCCCACATGCTCTGTGGGAAGTATTTTTGAAGCCTTTAAAAACTAATTTTATTTTTATTGTTATTGAATGTAGGTGACAAGATGATGAATTGGAATTTTTAAAATTACCATGGAACATTGATACAATATTATATGAATTTTTCTTGAAGATTCATGTTGGAGGGAAAAGAAATCAAAATCCTTGTACCTCATTTTTTGCCTAGCATGCTTTCTTGTAGGTAGAGACATTGATCATTGCACAAGTATAGGCTTATATATACTCATTGGAAATATAATTTTGAGCCCATTCTAGTGAAAGCATTTATATATATTTGTGAAGCTTATTTTATAAATGTCAATTCCCCAAAGATGTTACCAAATTATTAGTTGTTGAAAGGTGACAACTATTATGAATGGAAGACGAAGTTGAAGATTTAGCTAGAATTCAAATATTTAAGGGAGTGGTACCTAGAATTGTACAAAAGACATGTCATTGACCTAGATGAATATATAAAATTTGATAAATTTGATCAAAAATATAAATTTATCACCATGTTTGATGTATTTGGTGAGATCCAACCATACATTCATGATGTTGTAATCATGAAGGTTGCTTGGGATAAACTTAGTATAGTATTTGAGTAGAAGAATAAAAAATAAAATATATACCTATAGCCCATTGCATTTCTTAAAGATGAAGAATAATGAGAACATAGAAGGCTTTCTATGATGGATTGTTGAGTTGCAAGCCTCACTACAAGAAATAGGAAAAACTTTTAGTGATAGTATGCTTATTCCACTAGTGCTATGTGCAACACCACCAAAATTCAATATTTTGGTAACAACTCTAAATGTGACAATTAAAATACCCACTTTTAAGATATGTTATTCACGAGATGAAGTTTGAAGATAAACATGCTTTTCTCATGCATTAAAAAGGAAAGAATCTAATTTCCTAACAAGCACTAAAACAACAAAAATACAAAGGAAAAAAACAATAATATCAAGGTCAAAGAAACATCACATATTTATTCTTAGGAAAAATAGAACACATCATCCAAGAGTATTGGTACAATACACTCTCACAAGGATCATTCAATAATCCATTAAAATAATTCATTAGGAGGCAAGAAAAATTATTTTCATTGTAAAATGAGGAGTTCACCTCAATGTAAATATGGTAATGTAGCTAAGAACATTGATTCTAATGAAAAAGGACAAGACTATGAGTATTTAGTTCAATCTCTTGATGTTGTTTTAAAATCAAGCCCAATTTGGTGCATTGATTTAGAAGCTACCAAACATATGACAGGCTAGAAGGAATCATTTATGAGTTTTAACCATTCATCTTACCATAGGAAAGTAATATTTTATGACAAGTTGACTTACACTAGTGTTGGAATCAATGATATTCAACAGTATCTTGAAGAGTATACCTATTTTCTAAATCAAGTTATTTATGTGCTTCACCTCACAAATAAATTTTATATAAATCAATTGCTTGATCAATTTTGATTGAATTTTTGAAAATATGTACAAAGAAACATTATCACATTCCAGAGAAATCTAGAGGCTTGAAAATCATTGTTCATGCTACTGTCATAGGGAGGATGTTTTATCTCACATTTGTAATGCAAGACAACTAAGCATTGGTAGCAAAAGTAGATAAAATTACCTCACTATGGCATAGGTAATCTTGACATCTAAGCTTTAACAATTTGAATTCACTCCTAGATAATGACATGGTACATGGAATTACATCTTTGATGAAGCCTCATGACCTTCATATGAGTTATTTAGTTTGAAATTGACATCGAGCTCCATTTATCTCAACCAATCATAACATGGCTGGTCCACTCGACTTAGTGCATATTGATCTAGGTAGACCCATGGATTCAAGTTTTAGTGGCTATAAATATTTTTAATTATTTGTTGAAGATTTTACATGATGGATATAGGTGTACTTCCTAAAGATAAAGGATGAATATTTCTACTATTTTGAATATTTCAAAGCTTATGTGGAGAAGATTGTTGGTTGTCCATTTGTACACTCCACTCAAGTCAAGAAGAGTACACCAATAATAAACTATTTACTTTCTTGAAGTAACATGGTATCAAATTATAGCTAAGAAATACCTACATGCCTCAAAAAAATAGAGTTTTGGAGAGATAAAATTGTACTATTTAGGAGATGGTATGCATCATATGATACCAGTTTAGAGCCAATAATTCGGAAAAAAGCTATTCATTTTATATTATGCTTATTTAATATTGCAACCACACTTCAATTAAATGGTTTCACACTTGAGGAGGCATGGACATAAAATAAACCTTCTATGTCACATATCCATATGTTTGGATGCACTGCATTCATGCATATTCCAAAGTAGAAGTGGATGAAGCTGAAGAATAAATCCAAATGATGCATCATTATTGGATATATGATGGGGGACCGAAAAGTCGAACACACGTAAATTCCAAAAATTTCTTCGATTAAGCTGATATCATTTAAAATCACCAGATAAACAACCCACAGGCTTACAATAACCATAGCTCCCCTGGTATTACGCACGCATACTCTCAAACCCCTGATCTTCTAGTCCACCACCTCTGGATCAATTACAATTTCTCGAGTTTTTATCAAGGTCTCAGCCCTCTAGGTCATTAATGACCCACCAGCACGAAAGTATTAATCAAAACCTGCAAAATCAGCTTTCTCCGCCGAGTCTTCAATTTTCCATCCGTAATTGGCCAACTCCCTGATCCGCCATGAAAGCACACATTTAATAGGTCCTTCCCCTGCAACCGTTGCTTTGTCAAAATATTTATCTACAACAGTTGTCTCTTTTCTCGCATGCATGGCCGTCCACGTGTCCAATTTTGATTTGCCTTTTATCGGTCGTGATATCGCGACCGTTTCTGCCTGCAAGCCCCTTGTCTCAGTTTGTGTTACGATATCGCGACATGTCATGATATCGTGACCATTTTCGCTTGCGAGCCCCTTGTCCAATTTCATGTCACGATATCGCGACGTCGCGACATCGTGACCGTTTCGCCTTTGAGTCCCATGCTCTCTTTTATGTCGCGATATCGTGATCATTTTACATACAAGTCATTCACCCTCCTTTATGTCATGATATCGTGACATCGCGATATCACGACGTCGCGACATCACGACCGTTTTACCTCTGAGTCCTTCACACTGTTTCTTGTCACGATATCACGACATCATGATATCGCGACGTCGCGACATCATGACCATTTCTCCTCTGATCCCCTTGCCTTGGACTTTCCACCTTTGAGTTTTGCTTTTGCCTTCCACCTTTCGCCTTCGAGTCCATGCCTTATGTTTTTTGCCTTTGATCCTTGCTTTTGATTTTCTGTCATGATATCGCGCGTCGCGATATCGCGACCACCTTTGCCCTCGGCCTATGTTCCGCGTTTCTATTGCAATATTGCACGTCGCAATATCGTGACCATTTTTGGCTGCAAGCCTATACTCCGCTTTTATGTCGCAATTTCGCGACCCTCCAACTTCTGCATTTTTTCTGCTAAATACTTCGAAACAGAACCAAATTTTGGAAACACTTAGAAAAATTTGGTTGATGCAGGATTGCTCTGCTGCTACCGGATGCTCCTACATCAGACACCCGGGGTAAATGGAGAAGTGACCTTCACTTCTATGTTGTTTGGTCCGCGTCTCTTGTAATAGCTCCAAACGTGCACCTACCTCTGCAGCCCACTTAAACCTCGTCTCCTGGCAAAAATATTTTTTGCCTTCTACCAGACAAATTCTGGCACTGCTGCACACCTTCTCGTCCACTGCCTGTAATGGATTTAATTTGTGGTGCACTCCATATTTCATCAAGGAGTATGTATTTGCACGACCATCATGCACTGCACTCCGATCAAACTGCCATGGCCTTCCTAACAGCAAATGGCAAGCATCCATGGGAAAAACATCACACAGGATTTCATCCTGGTAATTTTCAATATTGAATGTGACTAAGCACTATTCACGGACCCATGCTCTGTGGTCCTTCCGCAACCATGCAATCCGGTATGGATGCGGGTGCCTCCTCCTTTCCAGCTATAACTTAGCAACCATCTCTTCGGAGACTAAGTTATCTGTACTCCCATTGTCTATAATAACATTACAGACTTTACCTGCACTTTTGCACCGTGTGTGAAATAGGCTTCTCCTCTGCTCTGGTTTGTCTTCCTCAATCAACATGGTTCTCCTCACGATCATTGCTTCTCCTCTCTCAGCTTCTTCAGAATGTTCAGACTCAGCATCTTCCTCTGCTACAATAGCTCTGGCTGGACCCACATGTTTCTTGTTCACCCTCTCGGGGTGCTGGGGACACTCATATGCCCGATGTCCCTCTTCTCCACAGTGGAAATAGGTTCCCCAAAACACTCCTCTTCCATACCCACATCTAGATCTACCTCTTCCTCTTGGGTAGCCATTGTTCTGAACTTGGGGTTTGGGTTCCTCATCTTCCTTCTGATCCCGGCTGTTGCTAACCTCTTCTTTCTTCTCCTCCTTTCCTTCCTCTTTTCTTCCACCAGTCTTCCTTCCATGCCCTCTTCCTCTTTGCTTGATTTTAAACCTTTTGTTTAGTTTTTCTTCAACCTTCAGAGTAAACTGGTAAGCATATTCAATGGTGCTCACCCGAACTAAGCTCAACTCTTCCTAAATATTGGGTCTCAACCTATTGATATATCGGGCCACCTTCTCCTTGCTTGATTCTAAATGGATAGTTCTGATGGAGATCTTATAAAAATCCTTCGTGTATTCTTGGACAGTTTTATTCATCTGTCTCAAACTCTGCATTTTCCTTAGCAGATCCAACTCATAATTTGTTGGAATAAACTATCTTTTTAATTTTTCCACCATTCTATCCCATCTTGTTATCCGTTATTTTCCTCTTCTATTCCACTCTAGCTGCACTCCCTTCCACCATATGCTGGCATGACCCTTCAGCTTGGTCTTAGCGAATCTGACTCTCTCGGGATCTTCAACTTCTTCATACTCGAAGTATTCTTCCTGATCATTGATCCAGTCGATCAATTCCTCCGGATCCAGGTTCCCAGAATACGTGGAAACTTCTATCTTCGGCATCTTCCCAATCTGGGATATGGCTTTGTACAGTCTGGCTTGTACCGGATCCACAGCCTCTTCTTCTTCTTTAGACTGGTTCTCTTCTTCATCTACTTCGTCTTCACTGTCTGCATCTCTTCTTGGTTCGTGCCCTCTGCACAGTTCTTCTTGTAGGGCTTGAACTTGCCACTGCAAAGCCCGGACATCTGCTGCTGTCGCCATGCCTCTCCCACCAATGGGGTTTCTTCTCGGAGGCATTCTACTCACCTTTTTTTTTTTTTTTTTTTTCACGAGCCTTCCCATAGATCCTAGTGTAACTGCCTCACGTCCGGTGATCTGTTACACACTCAGGAACTTTCGGCTCTGATACCACTGATGGGGGACCAAAAAGTCGAACACACGTAAATTTCAAAAATTTCTTCGATTAAGCTGATATCATTTACAATCACTAGATAAATAGCCCGCAGGCTTACAATAACCAGAGCTCCCCTGGTATTACACACACACACTCTCAAACCCCCAAACTTCCAGTCCACCACCTCCCGATCAATTACAATTTCCCAAGTTTTTATCGAGGTCTCGGCCCTCTAGGTCATTAATGACCCACCAGCACGAAAGTATTAATCAAAACCTGCAAAATCGGCTTTCTCCGCCGAGTCTTCAATTTTCCATCTATAATTGGCCAACTCCCTGATCCACCATGAAAGCACGCATTTAATAGGTCCTTCCCCTGCAAGTGTCGCTTTGTCAAAAAATTTATCTGCAACCGCTATCTCTTTTCCTACACGCGTGGCCGTCCACGTGTCCAATTTTGATTTGCCTTCTACCAATCGCGATATCGCGACCGTTTTTGCCTGTGAGCCCCTTGTCTCAGTTTGTGTCGCTATATCATGACCATTTTTGCTTGCGAACCCCTTGTCCAATTTCATGTCGCAATATTGCGACGTCGCGACATTGCGACCGTTTCGCCTTCAAGTCCCATGCTCTCTTTTCTTTCACGATATTGTGACCGTTTTACCTTTGAGTCCTTCGCCCTCCTTTATGTCACGATGTCGCGACGTCGCGACATCACGACATCACGACGTTTTACCTCTGAGTCCTTCACGCTGTTTCTTGTTGCGATATCGCGACGTCGCGACATCGCGACCGTTTCTCCTCCGAGCCCCTTGCCTTGGAATTTTTGCCTCTGAGTTTTGCTTCTGCCTTTCGCCTTCCACCTTCGAGTCCATGCCTTATGTTTTTCGCCTTTGATCCTTGCTTTTGATTTTCTATCGCGATATCCCGTGTCGTGATATCATAACCACCTTTGCCCTCGGCCTACGTTTTGTGTTTCTGTCGCGATATCGCGACCATTTTTGGCTGTGAGCTTATACTCTGCTTTTATGTTACGATTTTGCGACCCTCCAACTTCTGCATTTTTTCTGCTAAATACTTCGAAACAAAACCAAATTTTGGAAACACTTAGAAAAATTTGGTTGATGCAGGATTGCTCTGCTGCTGCCAGATGCTCCTGCATCAATATAACAAGAAGTTGAAGGGATATTTTCTCATGGATATTAACCCCAAGAAGTTATATATTAGTAGAAATATCATGTTTGATGAGAAGAAAAAGTGTACCTCTTCTTCTAAACCATGTGCTATTGACAACACACCTATTTATTTCTTATCTAATGACGATGATGAAGCCTTTGTGAGAGAGGATGCTTATTTTCATGGAGATGAAGGAGATGTTATTTATGGATTTTATGGAGATAATGAACTAGACTACCCACTTTGGGTACCACTTCTAGACCTAAGTGGTATCTCAATACAATTTATGATGTGAACTTGGATTGTGTTCTAGACACATATAGTTCTAGATAAAGAAATCAAAGCAAAGTTTAAAATGAGGTCAACCTATCCTTGATGAGAACTATGGTGTAGATATGTGAACCTTAAATTATTAAAAAATATTACATTAAAGAAGAAAAAATATTCCATGAATGTTAAGTATTAAGCATCGATGAAGAACAATACATGGCAATTTGTTGATATTCCATCTGATAAGAAACCCATTGATTGCAAGTGGTTCTTCAAGACCAAATACAAATATAACAAGAGAATTAAAAAATACAATCAAGAATTATTTCAAAGGGATATTTACAAAAGGAAGGAACTAACTATGATGAAAACTTTGCACCAATAGCAAATATCAAGATCATTTAGATATTTTTACCAATGACTATGTAGTTTGGATAAAAGTTTCATCAAATGGATATGAAGAATGCATTTCTCTATGGTAACCTCAATGAAGTAGTTTACATGACACACCTAGAGGGATTCATCATACCTGATATAGAGAAAGTATACAGGATTTTCAAATATTTCTAGGGATTAAGGAGACACCTAAAATCTAGTACATGAATATCAATGAGCATAGTTTATGACATGGATTTCATCATAGCACATATGATCCAACTATGATCTTCAAAATATAAGAGAGTTCATTATCATAATTATATATTTCAAGGACTTAGTCATAACTAGGAGTTTGATGAAGCTGATTAAAGAGACTAAGAAAGCATTGAAATATTTGTTCACCATGATTAATCTTGGGCTAATGTACTATTATATTGGCTTGTAGGTGTGACAAACTAGGAACCATATGTTCATGTTGAAAATTAAGCATGCTTGGATATTTATCAAGAAGTTTTAGATGATAAATTTTAAGCTCATGGGCACTGTAATGAAAGTGGGATTGCAACTATCATGATATGATCAATCTCCATAAGAGAATGAAACTTTCTATTTCTAGTTGATTGGAAATATTATTTGTCTGACATATACCAAACCTAGCATCAACTATGTTATGAGGTATGTTTTATGGTTCATGTAAGAACCAAATGTGTGCTATTAGAAAGTAGGAAAACAAGTACTTAGGAATATCCTTCGTACAACTAATTATGGTTTACAATACAAGAATAATGATTAATTTTTATTGATAGTTTTTTAGGGACGTAGACACTATAAGATTTATTGATGATAGAAGATCCAAGTTTGGATATGAATTCTTTCTAGGATTTATTCCATTTTGTTGGGGGAGTAAGAAGCAACATGTTGTTGCTTGTTCTTCTACTAATACTGAATATAGTACCATAGAAGGAGCTATCTATGAGATAATATGGTTATGTCACATATTTTTAGGAATGGGAATCCCATAAAAAAACCAATGATCCTGAGTTGTGATAATCAAGGAGTTCTAAGACTTATTTGTAGTCTAGTTTCTTGTGAGCATGCAAAACACATTGAGATTCAATGTCATTTAATACATGAATACGTTCAAGAACACAACATACAACTCTAATTTTATCCCAAAAAGGAGAAATATGCAAACATTTTGACAAAGTATCTTACACATGAAGTTTAAAAAACAAAAAAAATCTCTTGTATGTACTATGATTGAGTATTGATGTAATAAAGGAGTATGTTGTTAATATTACATCATGCTAACATATTAATCTTATGGTTATGGAGGTTATGGAAAGTTGAAAAGTACTTGTAACACCCAACCTAATACCCTCTTGATTTAATATGCATATATAATTATGTCACATCAATGTAAAGGTTAATCATAGTGTTCAAATATATTTTGTGCTTCTAACATTTCTAAGCAATGTTGATAATTGGTGCTAATATTGATCATCTATTCATTTAAGTAAAATATTTATTGGTGGTGGTATTCAATGATGTTAATCTATAATTGCACTTCTTGACTATACATTACTACTTTTTGGATCCATACTCTTGCTACTCTAATCTAATATTAAGAATGATTGATCATGTGGATGTTGGTGCACCACTACGAAATCTAGAATTACTTTGATTTTGTTTGCCAAACATTGTCATAATTGATATTTTCTAAATTTATATAGATCCATAGTAATATTGATGCCCTAAGTCATACCTCCAATATTTTTGTCACTCATGGTGGTGTGGATGATGATATGTTGCAACCTTAACTTGATGTTTTGTTTCCTTTGATTCTTTAGAATTTTGTTCTACTATTTAAATTTGTTCCTCACACTCTTCTCTCATGTGCCCTTATTTTGGTGTATCCTTGTGCTCTTCTAATAGATCTTACTTATACTTTGCTGCTTCTTCATCCTTGGATTTTTTTGTTGTATTTTCTATAGACTCAACTTTTAATTCCTCTATTGGTTCCTCAACTTGTTCCCTTACCATAGCTTCTTCTTATTTCTCCTTGGATTCTTGCTCTTAATTTGAGAAACATCCTATGGTGTTATCTTCTTTTTCCTATACCATAAATTTATGAACTTATTTTGCACATTAAATTTAAAAATACCTAAAGAATCCAACCAAGGATAACCAAGAACAATATCCATATCATCCATATAAATAGCATGAAAATCTAATTGTAAAACATATTTATCCATGGTGATCTTTAAATATCTAAAAATTAGAACATTCTCACCCTCATGTTGTATGTCATTAATTTTTGTTGCTTGAAACTACAATTTAGCCAAAACACTATTAATAAAATTATATCTATTGCTAGGGTTAATGAAAATAATAACCTTTTTCTTTTGAATTCATCCATGAATATGCAAAATAAAATTTTTAAATTAATTTAGATCCTTTTGATCCTTCTCTTGCTTTTGTAATTCCAAATATGTGACTTCTTATTTATTCTTATTATCTTCCCTAATATATTTATCTTTCACCTCCTTGAGTAATTTTATTTATTTTTCATAATGTTTCTTGAAAAATTCCCTCTCTTTTTATTTCATTTCTCTCATTTGAATATTTTATAGTTTCTTCTCAACATATTTAATGACACCCATTAGGCTACTCATTTTTTTATCCTTTCCCTCAAGATTTCTCATATAAATATGTAATGTTTTTTAATATTGAAATGCATAGGTTCCCATATACTCAAGAATAAATATTCCATTTCTTTCCAAGTGCACATGGCATTTACCATACCAAAATTTTTTGCCAATTGTAAAGCTTCCCCATTTAAATAACCATAAAAGATAGCACATCATTTGGTTTCATAAAATTTAGATTTTAACAACTTCAACCACTCTCTCACATCAATTTTCTCTCTTCCAAAAAACCATGAAATCCATGAAATCACATCAAAAAATAATAATGGAAACTAGCACAAAATGAGGGTTCATAAAAAATATATATCTCCTTCTTGATTTAAAGCTAAAATCACACATAAATAAATAGATCCAAAATATCTAACAAACAACAAATGATTTGCTTACCCTAATTGATAGATATCTCAATTTGTTTTTCTAGGAAAAACATGATTTGAAAAATTTCACTACCCCTATTCTAGACAATTGAGTTCACGAGGTCATATCTCCCATAATACTACTCAAATATCTTTATATGACCACTTGTTTTGAAGCCATCCAAATTTTGAACAAAATATCCCAAGAATTGTATGAATCGAACAAATTTACACAAAGATATAGATACCAAAAAATGAGACATTTTCTTGGAAAAAACTCACTCAAATTCTTTAATCTAGAAAAACAATCCAGTATTTTGGAAAAAATATTTCTCTGATACCACTTGTTACAATTTTTTTTCTCATTAACAAAAAGCATTAATCAATATGAAGAAAAATTAAATCATCCTTAGACAAATAATTATCCACAGTAACAATTTACACAATAAGATGGAGATAGATAATACCCTTAAGCTAAGGCAACACCAATAATACTCCTTAAGGAAGGAATTGTAGACACCAAAATCTAGCCACTTATCGTTCATCCATAACTTCCTGCCATATTTATCCATTATTTATATATATTTATATATATTTGTTTAATATAATTCAATAATGATATTATATATATGAATTAATCCCAACCATCCATCATGATTTAATCTCAGCCATTCATCTGCCTTAATCCATGCCACATGCCTAGATTTAATCTCCACCCTCCATCATGTTTTAATCTTGACCGCACAAATTGTGTCATTGAAACACTAACATGCCCTAGAAGAGATTATAAAGAGGAGTCATTTCGATGAATCAACCCCTAACTTTTCTTGAAGTCTAAGTTGCTTGAATCCTAAATTCCTAGAACCTTTGAAGTCCCTAAGAAGCCTTAAGTCTCCTTACCCTTTTCCATCTTCCATAACTCATCGTCACCTCCACATCCACCATCGCCCACCTCGCACGAACCATATATGCTTCTGTATATTATGCTTCAATCCCCTGAGCATCTTTGGGTTCCTCCTATTAATACTTGAGCACCTCTTGCCATCATCGAGTGCCTATAGGAACCTCTTACCATCACATAATGCCTCTAGGCACCTCCTGCCATCACCAAGTGCTTGTAAATATTCCCAGGCCTAATCATAAAATCTAGTGATCCATCGGGTGTCGCTAGGGCATCTGTGTACCAAATCTTGTAACAAATATGAAGAACAAAGAATAGCAAGTTAGCATTATAAGGTAATTTATTTATTGTAAGTATTTTTATTCTTAGATCTATTTATAGCTTCATTTTTGTAACTAGGGTTAGTAATTTTCTTATTGAGGGCCTTACATAGTGGAGCCCTCGCAAGTATTATTGACCTTCTGTTTGTTGTTTGTTGTTTGAATGTTTAGGGATCAAGTTCATTGGTAACTGCTAAAGCTCGAGTGGTCCTGTATAGGATACTAAAGACCACTCACCACACTTTTGGGATTAGATCGAGCATGAAGACACCACCACTATTTGTTTACTAGGGTTTCGGAGAACCCTAGTGTATTGTAATCATTGTATCAAGAATAATAAGCTTTGTAACCCCATATTTGGGGCATATTTTATTATAACATTGAAGATCCATCGATTTTATAATAAAAGTTCATTTCAATGTGCAATTTTGTGTGTCACATTGCTTATTTAATTTTATAGTTCATTATTTTATGTTTTTTGATTTTGCATTCATAAATGGCGATCATGGTGGGACCCACAATGGATTATTTATGCTAGTTATATTGTTATTATTCATTGTTTTTTGTCTTTTGTCTTGCAGGTTTTCAAAAAAATGGGTCACACAAAATTTGCAGAACCAGTTTCTAAGGAGTTGCAAAAGTTACTGAAGGTGCACAGACACCCTACGGTGCTCATGGGACATTTAGGAAACACCCAGGTGCATTTTATAGGCACCCAGGTGCATTTCATAGAGATGAGGAATAATGCATAGACTTATCTGTAAGTCTACCTTAAAATCCTAACTTCTTTGTTTTACGTATTTTCATGTTTTTACAGATTTACGACTAAAAAAAATATAATTATTAATCTATTAAAAGAAAGCATTTTAATATGCATATAGGCATCAAAATAGTCTTTGCATGCATTTGCATTTACATATTACACATTTCCATTTAAATATTTCATGATTTTATGGTGTGTTGCACTTTTTGTTTGCATATGAAACATTAAGAGCATGAATTAGTTTGCATTATAAGGTTAGGAATATTTCCTTTTGCTTGCATAAGGAGGGATAACATTAGTATATTAAAAGTATCCACACACTTGGTGATTCAAGGCAAAAGAGTAGACAAACCCTCCTTTGTTTAGAGAGCAGTATTAAGCGGTGTACTCTACTTCTTTTTGGGGAAATTGATATTTTTGGTGTTGGATTCTAATTTAGACTCGTAAAATTAGTTATTCTTGACATTATATGTACACCATAATAAACTAGAAATATTAAAAGGAATCACACACTGCATGTATCACTTTAAAAAATATTGTGTTGGATTTCATCACTGACCATTGTTTGAGATCTGGTGACAATGGGTTTCATATCCATCCACCAATCTCTACCCCTAGACACCTTAGAACACCCCTAAGAAAACTTGCTAGATTTCATCACCAATAAGAATCTCATTGCCCATCCAAGCCATAGTATTCACCCATTTTAATTCATATTAGTGCATTGAAACACACAAAACCAAAAAAAAGAGAAACATTAACATAAGATAATCAAAGAATCAGGTAATACACACTTTGTTGCATAAACATAAGATTGGATTACCTATTTTTGTGAGTTTTTCATTCTACATTTCATTTTCAGCACATTTTATATTTGGTTCATTAGTTTATGGTATTAACAAGAAATCAAGCTAAAATAATGAATCAAATATCCACCAATCAAACCACTTCAGCAATGGAGTGTTCATCATCACCTTCCACTACTACTTCCATGATCAATACCCCTAGTGTGATATAGACAAGTCATTCAGATTTGTCTACAGGTCCCTCACATACAGTGTCATCCACACCATTTCATATTACCATATCCCAAATAGAGTCATCCTCACCTACCTTTGGTCACCACATCACCCATATAGATATGGCCCAAGTAGAAGCTATTTAGATATCTTCTAACTATGTCTTAGAGTCAGTCCCTAACTCATCTAGGCATGATTCTATTTTCTAGCAAGAACTTGTCTCCTCCTAGTCTTCAAGCCTTACCCAAGTGTATAATAACCCTCTTTTTGAGGTATCTACTACACCTTCCCAACATTTTTCCATACCACAATCATCATGTGCCCAAAGCACATGTATACTATCCTCATATACCTTAATCTATGGTAACCCCTTATATGAAGCACATGTTAATGCTGCTTCACAAGTGCTCATGTCCATGCATTATAGTATCTCCCATAAAGTTGCAATTCCTATTGCAACTTATCCCCCACCTACATCATCAATCCCATCCACATCCATTACATCAACCACTGATGTGAAAATACATGAGACATGGGAATATATCAACAAATTGCTTAAGAAGTGACAAAACGCTCAATAGGAAGTTCAGGTGATCAACCCTAAGTCTCAATTTGTTTCCACTCAGCCCATATTTGTTAGCCAAAGTACATCTTGGGTACCATAATATTTTGTGGTTTCTATTTCAACACCACTGCTAACCCATACTAATTCTATTTCCATTGGCCAACCTATCCAAAGCCCTCATACATCATCTCCATATCTTCATTCACAATCATTACTTCATCAACCACATCAAAATCAATCTACTCCACCAAGTTATCATCACCTCATTACAACTCAACATATTTCCACCTCACCATCACAAAATCATCAAGTGATTCAGGGTTTCCACATTCCTGGGGAGGACCCTCGAATCTAGGCTATGTAGCAACAAATTGATAGTTTGATACAACATACTCCTAGTATGATAAAATAGAAGCCCACTGTACATTAAATGAT
Source organism: Wollemia nobilis (assembly GCA_028583015.1). Classification (NCBI taxonomy): domain Eukaryota; kingdom Viridiplantae; phylum Streptophyta; class Pinopsida; order Araucariales; family Araucariaceae; genus Wollemia; species Wollemia nobilis. Next base: position 5,952,963 of record JAQPPZ010017228.1, read on the forward strand.
CAATCAAACAATTCATCCTTTGGTACCATCACCGCCATATCTGGAAGATTTCACAATATCAAAGTTTAATAAATTTAAAGGGACGAAGAACCCTAAAGAGCATGTGAGCTCATTTATTCATTATTTTTTTAGAATTCAAAGTAATGATGCTCTAATGCTTAGAACCTTCCCTCAAACATTAGGGAGAGATGCTATAGAATGGTATAACCATTTTCCTAACCATAGTATTTATACTTTTGAGCAATTGGTTGAACAATTTATTGAAATATTCTCTCTCAATACAAGAAAACAAATCTTATTATCTAATATATACGATCTAAAACAATATGATGATGAGTTTGTCTATGAATTTGGTAACCATTGGAGGGCCGTTATCACCAAATTGCCATTTTCGCTACCAATGGAAGAGTTGACCCATTTTTTCACTAAGAGTTGCTTAAAAACCATCTTGGCTATTGCAATTACAACATAGATCATTTGATGAAGCTCTTGACCAAGCTAGTACAATTGAGGAGATAAAAATCCAAGGAATGCTTAAGACTAAGAAGAAAAAATGTAAAAATAAGGGCCAATATAAAGGAAGTTATTTTGGCCAATCAAAATCCAATCAGGCCAATCCGACCAATTCATCCAATCAAGTAAATCAAGTGGTCATGAGACAACCAGTAATGGTATTTAATTTTTCATGGTTGTTGTTGCATGGCTCAACAACGAGCCATGCAACAACAACCATGACAAATTAAATATCATGTGGTTACCTCAACTACTCAATAAAGTTAAAATATAGTGCCAACTATGGAAAATAAACCTTGTTGATAATCTGTTTGACAATCCCATCAAGATACCCCATTGGCTGAATATTATACCTCCATTTTATGCAGGTTATATGACACAAATAAACTTCCCTTGCTTGAGGTCAGACCTAATTATCTTGCTAAACATGGTAAAAACTATAGGGAGCATTTTTTTTATCCTTATCATAGACATAATGGGCATGACATTAATAACTACCATCAATTTAAAGATAGAGTGCAAGACCTCATTGAGTTAGGGGCTATCAAGCTTGATAATCCTCTAGCTCAACAAAATTAAAATATTGAGATCTTTCAAACAACACTTCATCATCATGAGAAAGCACAACCAACAACAGGAGGGTCAAATACTAAGACTCCTCCTATTCATGTAGTAACCCGAGGTCAAAAACAACGCTCCAATCAACAAAATGTTCAAAAATAGCCTAGTCATCTGCCCATACCTCCACAGGAAAGTGTATCTCAACTTGACACATCATCATCTCCCATATAATTTTTTGCTAATCCCTCACATCCAATTCATATTACATCTCATTCATCTCAACCCATTCATACAACCAATCGTCCATATAGGCCAATTATCTCAATAAGCAACTGGCTAACCACAAGATTAAAACTAGCTTCAACCAAATTGTCCATATATGAGCTAATTCAACAATCTCCTCCACATTGTGAAGCATTAATGGATATTCTAAAATCCATTGAACTTCAATCTTAAGTGTTGGACATTTTGAGTAGATGAGTTGTCATTAATGTCAAGAGTGAGTGGCCATTGATGTTAAGCTTTCAACACCAATCGGTGGAAGTTTTAGTAGGTAGCATCAGTTTCAGGTTCTCCAATAAGTGCAAAAGGATAGTCCATCTTCAGTTGATCAAGACCCAGTTCTAGGCAATCAAATGAGGTCCAAAGGGAAAAGAAGAGGCCCAGGAAAATAATATTATAATAGTTTATTATAATATTAAAAATGAAATTTAAATTAATTATAAATTAATTAATATAATTTTATTATAAATTAATTTAATTAACTTTCATGTTACTTAATTATAAGTTAATTTTAATTTAATTATAAATTAATTTTTATTAATTTAAATAAACCCTAAAAAGGGTTATAAAGCTAAGTTTATAAATCAAATTTTTAAATTCGATTTGAGCACCGACGTGTTATGACAATAAGGCATCATATATATAAAGGCAAAACCTTTGCCTTAAGACTCCCTCCATGATTTATTTGAATACCAATGTTTTGATTTATGCACATAAAGAAAGTAGCAATTTTCATGTTTGAAAGTATTCGGTGGAAGAGAAGGAACAAATAGGAGCAAGGCTCCTCTCACTTTGTACACACACCGCATAGCATAGCTAGAGACGGTGGAAGGTGTTAAGACGTTTGTTGGCAGGGAGGACACAGGTTCGAATCCCACAGGATTTGTGTTTTGTAAGGAATGAAGGTCTCCAGTTTTGGAAGAGGCACCAATGAGGAAACAAAGGGGGCAAGCACCTTCCCATCCTCATGGGAGTGCCTAGCCCATGTGGTGGGCTAGCACCTTGGTAAGGCACTTGGTGGAGGGGTTTCAGGGTCAAAACCCATCGAGGCCTTTTAGTGGTTGAGAGAAAGGTATGCGTTGTTGATTGTTATGTTGGTTGCTTAATTTGGATGTGCTAAGGTTGAAGAAAAATATAAATAGTTTTATGTGCCTAAGGTTGAAAAATAATTGTTTTTGATGGGTTATAAAATTTAATTTTTGCCTAAATTAATATTGGTTATTAAGTGTTTTGAGGGAGATAAAAGGGTAGGCAATTATTATTTCTTAAGGTTTATTTTTGAAATATTGATTTATTAATTTTGAGATTATAAGGAGCAAGTTGAGTGATTATTTTTATGTGTGATTTTATGATTACTAATTTAAAGGAGTAATAAGGTGTATTTGGGATTGATTATTTTTGTGTTTGAGAAATAATTTGAAAGAGAGTTAGTGTGATATTTTGTCATCTAACCATTGAAATTGGCAAAAAGGAAAATTGTGACTGAAGACAGGTTTTCCTAAGGGTACTTCTACATCAAAAAAAAGGTATGGGCGCATATTCCTAGTGAGTGATTGTTGAATATTGTGAATGCAAAGTTGGAGTGAAAAGGATTGTTTGGTAAGCATTGTTGAAGTATGTTTTGAATTAAAGCTTCAAGGTTTTCTAGAATAAAGAGATATTGATAAAACATTGCATTATAAGCATTGTTGTTGAGGTGATTAAGTTGAGTGAACTTGAACTAGGGTTTGCAAAGATCATGAGTATCATTGTTATGTGAAGATTATTTTATAAGCATTATTGTTGAAGTGATTGGTTGAGTAAAGAACTTGAACTAGGGTTTGCAAAGAACATGAGTATCATTGTTATGTGAGATTTGTTGACGAGCATTGTTGGAAATATTTGAATGATTTGAGACTAGGATTTGTGAGAAATTATTATTTCATTGAGTGGTTGATTGAATAGAGTTGGTTGAGCCTAATCAAGTGAATGTGTTGATGTGATAGTTCAAGTTCTATGAAATAAATTGTTCTATATTCTGAATTGATTTGAGAAAGAGGTTGAGTGTTGATGAGTGTGAAACATATTGAGTCTCTAACAATTATCTATATGTTTCTGTGGTAAAAAGAGTTATTGAAAGTAATTGAGCATTGTGGTGAATGTGAAGCATATTGAGTCTCTAACAATTCTCTATATGTTTCTAAAAGAGTGATTGAAAGTAATTGAGCATTATGGTGAATGTGAAGCATATTGAGTCTCTAACAATTCTCTTTATGTTTCTAAAAGAGTGATTGAAGGTAATTGAGCATTGTGATAATTGTGAAGCATATTGAGTATATAACAAGTCTCTTTATGTTTCTATGAGTTTGGACAAGTTCTAGTGAGGACTTGTTGAGCAGATTGGACAAGTTATAGAGAGGACTTGTGGATAGATTAGTGTGAGATTTTGTGGAAGCTTACAAGGTATATTTGAGACAAGTATTTGAGAAGACTTGAGAGTAGAGTTGATTGATTGATTTGTTCAAACCTTGAGTTAAGGTTTGGGGAAGATCTAGAAGAGTTGATTTGAGATTAAGTCAAGCTTTGTGTTAAGGCTTGAGGATAGATATTGAGGATAGATTTGTGCTAGACCTAAGGACTGTGTTTAGTGTAGATTAGAGGACAAAAATTAAGGATAGATTTGTTCTAGATTGAAGGACTGTGTTTAGTGTAGATTTTAGGATAGATTTTGGTGCATATTTGAGGACATGTTTATGCTAGACTAGAGACAAATATTGAGCAGATTTGTGCTAGATCAAAGGGCTGTGTTTAGTGTAGATTTGATATAGATATTTGAAGGTGACAGAGTATAGAGGATGACAATATCCAGTGGATAGAGATACATTAGCCAGGGTAGTGAGGACATGTGTCTTAAGTGGATAGAGATCCATTAGCTAGAGTAGTGGGAGCAGTAGTTCTTCTAAAAATCACCAGCTAGAGCAAAGGAGGAGTTATCCTATGGATAGGTATCCACAAACTTGATTAGGGTATTGTTGTCTCCTTTAGATAGAGGTCCATAAATATTGTAATAGGGAAAGGATTTCTAAGATATTGATTGAGAAAATTTTAGTGAAATATTTTCTCTGTGGATTAGCCCACATTGGGTTAACCACATAAAATTAGTGTCTCTATTGTGTGTGGTGATTTGTACATTGCTTTGATTACTACTGTTGATATTGCTATCTTTACATTGCATAATATTGATTGGGAAAGAAAAGTAAAAAGTGGTCTTATACTATTCACTCCCCCTCTTAGTATAAGATTGTGTTCTTCATTAAGATGCTAATGCATTTAAAAATTTTATGGGGAATATTCAAACATGTATGGAGCCTTCCATCACTTTCTATGATTTTGAAATTAAATCAATATCATCGGAATCAATGGATCCTCCATTACAGATCATGGATTAAATTTATAGGAAGCCTTTCAAAAGAGTTTTAATTGATATTGGCTCCTCCATAAACATCATCACCACATCCACCATTCAATATCTCAAGATTATAATAGATCACATCATCAAATCCTAATTCACCTTGAAAGCATTTAACGATACTATCTGCTCCATATTTGGCACTATTGTTTTGCCCATTGAAGTGGGGGTCAAAAAATTTCATACTATGTTCCACATCTTGGAAGGGTCCATAGTGTATAATGTACTCCTTGGACACCCTTGGATGAGGGAAATGATATGTGTCCCATCTGTATTACATCAATTCTTGAAATACGTACATGAGGGACAAGTACATTGCATACCAACGTATGTTGAACCATTTAAGTATTGAAATTTCTCAAATACCTATGATTCCATGCTTCCTTCCACTCATATATTCCTCACATCATCAACCACTTTGTCAACTACCCCATCCATATCATCATCTAAAGCCCCTATTCCTGAGGAGCTTCCAATCACCAATTCACATCAAGCATCCAATTACATACCCCCATATTCATCACAATTGGCTAGATGCACATGTGGTTAAACCCAATCAACATTAACCACATCATAAACATCATAACCTTCCATGATCACTCCTTTCAAATCATCATTATCCACGCAGCCAAATCCATATTCATCCATATTAGCCAATATCTCACAATTTGAAATGATGGATTGTGAGATTCCATTAGCCAACCTTGATTCAGTTCCATACACATCGAATCCATCCACATCATCCCAAGTCAAGGTCCACCTCACTAATCCTGGTATTGGTGAATATGTGGTCCAAGATATTACAATCACACTCCTCAACATTCAAAGTGCTAAGGACTACAGTCACCCATGCGACTGACGGGGACCAGGAGATCGTCACATTCACAAATTCCACTTTTCATTAAAAACCCTAAAAATATTTACCAAAATGTCCACATAAACAGCCCGCAGGCTTTACAATGGCCAGAGCTTGTCTGGAATCCAGCTCTCTCTCTCTCTCCTCCCGATCTTCCCGTCCACCCTCCTCAACTTTCATAATTTTTTGGGTCTTTTATCGAGGCCCCGATCCTCTAGGCAATTAATGCCCCGCCTAACAAAAATTCAAATTCGATCTTTCCCCCTCCCCGGGTTTTTCAAAATTTTAGTCATAAATGAGCCATCTGTCCGATCTACCATGAGCTTGCATTAATGGCCTCCCTACCTGCAACCGCCACTTTGTTCTGACTGTCCTCTGCTCTGTTGTCTCCTTCATAAAGTCATCACCGATAATTGTTGTGTTGCCAGAAATAATAAACAAAGAATGCGTGGTCGACACCTCCCTCATCTTTGTTTCCATACACGTAGCCGACCGCCTGTAAATCTGGCCATGCTTTCTCTTTGTCACAAAATATTTGTTACACGTGCCCCTTACCACTGTCAAGATACACGTGGCTGTCCACGTGTCAAAATTGGCCTTGCTCGGCCGTCCGCTCATTCTCTTTTGGCCTTCTTCTTCTCGGTCGTGATATCGCGACATGTCACGATATCACGACCCAACTATCGCCAAGCCCCCAACTTTGAATAATGTCACGATATCGCGACAAAACATGCCCTTGCTCTTGTCGCTGCTGTCGAGGTCACGAAACCGTGACATGTCACGAAATCGTGACATGTCACGATTTCGTGACCCCACCCAACCTTGCCTTGGGTCCCTTGCATTTCGCCTGCATTCACCTTGCCTTTGCTTTTCCTCGCCTTCGCCTTTGGAGCCATGATTTCGTGACATGTCACAATTTCACGGCTCCCCTGCGCTCTGTCTTCGCCGCCTTCGAAACCGTCACGATATCGCGACGTCACGATATCGTGACGTCGTGATATCACGACAAAAACCATCCTCTTGCCTCCGCTATCGAAGTCGTCGCGATATCGCGACGTCGCGATATCGCGACAGAAACTACCCTCTCACCTCTGCAGCCTTTTGGGTCACGATTTCGTGAACCCTCTCCAACCCTTGCCTTAGCTTTTAAATAACTTTCCCTCTGCTTTACAAAACTCCTCCAAACCAAAAATTGCTTAACAAAGCCTTCCCCAAGCTGGAAATAAGTAAAATAAAATGCAGAGTACTTAGAAAATCTGAAAAAATTTTGGAAGATGCACGATTGCTCGACTGCAGCCGGATGCTCCTGCATCAGACACCCGGGGTAAATAGAGAAGTGATCTTCACTTCGGTGCTGTCCGGTCACCGCCTTCGGCAACACCTCCCGACATTCATCTACCTCTGCAACCTGCTCAAATTTCGTCTTCTGGAAAAAAAAATTTCTGCCCTCTACCAGACAAATTCTGGCATTGCTACACACCTTCTCATCCACTGTCTGCAATGGCTTCAACTTGTGCCGTATTCCATATTTCATCAAGGAGTAAGTATTTGCACGACCATCATGCACTACACTTCGATCAAACTGCCATGGCCTTCCCAACAGCAAATGGCAAGCATCCATGGGGAAAACATCACACAGGACCTCATCCTGGTATCTCCCAATATTGAACGTGACTAAGCACTGTTCACGGACCCATGCTCTGTGGTCCTTTCACAACCATGCAATCCGGTATGGGTGCGGGTGTCTCCTCCTTTCCAGTTGCAACTTAGCAACCATCTCCTCGGAAACTAAGTTGTCTGTACTCCCATTTTCTATAATAACATTACAGACTTTGCCTGCACTTTTGCATTGGGTGCAAAATAGGCTTCTCCTTTGTTCTGACTTGTCTTCCTCAATCAACATGGTCCTCCTCACAATCATTGCTTCTCCTTTTTTAGCTTCTTCAGAATGTTCTGAGTCAGCATCTTCAACTGCCACAACTGCTCTGGCAGGACCCACTTGTTTCTTGTTTACTCTCTCGGGGTGCTGGGGACACTCATATGCCCGATGCCCCGATGCCCCTCTTCTTCGCAATGGAAACATGTTCCTCGGAACACTCCCCTTCCATACCCGTGTCCAGATCTACCTCTTCCTCTTGGGTAGCCATTGTTCTGAACTTGCGATTTGGATTCTTCATCTTCTTCTTTCGATCCTAGTCGTCTGCTCTCCTCTTCTTTCTTCTCTTCCTTTCCTTCCTCTTTTTTTCCACCGGTCTTTCCTCCAGGCCCTCTTCCTTTTTGCTTGCTCTCAAACCTTCTGTGCAGTTTCTCTTCCACCTTTAAGGCAAACTGGTAAGCATCCTCAATGGTGCTTACCCGAACTAGGCTCAACTCTTCCTGGACACTGGGTCTCAGCCCATTAATATAACGGGCCACCTTTTCCTTACTTGCTTCTAAATGCCCGGTTCTGATGGAGATTTTATAAAATTCCTCCGTATATTCTTGGATAGTTTTATTCATCTGTCTCAAACTCTGCATTTTTCTTAGCAGATCCAGTTCATAATCCACGGGAATAAACTGCCTCTTTAATTTCTCCACCATTCTGTCCCATCTTGTTATCCATTCTTTTCCTCTTTTGTTCCGCTCTAGCTGCACCCCCTTCCACCATATGTCGGCATGACCCTTCAGTCTAGTCTTGGCAAATATGACCCTCTCGGGATCTTCAACCTCTTCATATTCGAAGTATTCTTCTAGGTCATTTATCCAATCTATTAATTCCTCCGGATTCAAGTTCCCGAAATACGTAGGAACTTCCATCTTCGGCCTCTTCTCGATCTGGGATATGGCCTTGTACAGTCTGGCTTGTGCCGGATCCACAACTTCTTCTTCTTCTTCTTCAAACTGATTTTCTTCTTCATCCGCTTCATCCTCACTGTCTGCATCTCTTCTCGGTTCATGTCCTCTGTGCAGTTCTTCTTGCAGGGCCTGAACTTGCCGCTGCAAAGCCCGAAAATCTTCTGTTGCCATGCCTCTTCCACCAACGGGGTTTCTCCTTGGAGGCATTCTGCTCACCCGATCTCAAGCCCTCCCACAAGTCCTGGTACAACTGCCTCTCCTTCGGCGGTCTGCTGTACGCTCAGGAACCACTGGCTCTGATACCACTGACGAGGACCGGGAGATCGTCACATTCACAAATTCCACTTTTCATTAAAAACCCTCAAAAAATATTTACCAAAATGTCCAAATGAAACAGCCCGCGAGCTTTACAATGGCCGAGCTTGTCTGGAATCCAGCTCTCTCTCTCTCCTCCCGATCTTCCGGTCCACCATCTCCCCCCCTCCCTCTCACCAATTTTTGGGTCTTTTATCGAGGCCCCGATCCTCTAGGCAATTAATGCCCCGCCTAACAAAAATTCAAATTTGATTTTTTTTTCCCCTCCTCGGGTTTTTCAAAATTTTAGTCATAAATGAGCCATCTGTCTGATCTACCATGAGCTTGCATTAATGGCCTCCCTTAACCTGCAACCGCCGCTTTTTTCTGACTGTCCTCTGCTCTGTTGTCTCCTTCATAAAGTCATCACCGATAATTGTTGTGTTGCCAGAAATAATAAACAAAGAATGCGTGGTCGACACCTCCCTCATCTTTGTTTCCATACACGTAGCCGACCGCCTGTAAATCTGGCCATGCTTTCTCTTTGTCGCAAAATATTTGTTACACGTGCCCCTTACCACTGTCAAGATACACGTGGCTGTCCACGTGTCGAAATTGGCCTTGCCCGGCCGTCCGCTCATTCTCTTTTGGCCTTCTTCTTCTCGGCCGTGATATCATGACATGTCGCGATATCGCGACCCAACTGTCGCCAAGCCCCCAACTTTGAATAATGTCATGATATCGCGACGTCGCGATATCGCGACAAAACACGCCCTTGCTCTTGTCGCTGCTGTCGAGGTCGCGAAACCGTGACATGTCACGAAATCGTGACATGTCACGATTTCGTGACCCCACCCAACCTTGCCTTGGGTTCCTTGCCTTCTTCCTGCATTCGCCTTGCTTTTGTTTTTTTTTCCTCGCCTTCGCCTTTGGAGCCGTGATTTCATGACATGTCGCGAGATCACGACATGTCGTGATTTCGTGGCTCCCCTGCGCTCTGTCTTCGTCACCTTCGAAACCGTCACGATATCGCGACGTCGCGATATCACGACAAAAACCGTCCTCTTGCCTCCGCTATCGAAGTCGTCACGATATCGCGACGTCGCGATATCACGACGTCGCGATATCATGATAGAAACTGCCCTCTCACCTCTGCAGCCTTTTGGGTCACGATTTTGCGACATGTCATGAAATCGCGACATGTCACGATTTCACGACCCCTCTCCAACCCTTGCCTTAGCTTTTAAATAACTTTCCCTCTGCTTTACAAAACTCCTCCAAACCGAAAATTGCTTAACAAAGCCTTCCCCAAGCTGGAAATAAGTAAAATAAAATGCAGAGTACTTAGAAAATCTAAAAAAAAATTGGAAGATGCACGATTGCTCGACTACAGCCGGATGCTCCTGCATCAGCGACCCACACCTATCTATAGGAGTGGTATATAATATGGATTCAATGCCTAATAGCATTAATTTTATGTATGGGGGACTTGATTCATCATCCAATTTAGTTACCCTAGATGAACCCAAATCACCAACATCAACCAATATACAACATATGTTAGGTTTTCCATCCTAGTATTTCCATATTGTTAATTGGCAAGGACATGGCCTAGGACGACATGAACAGGGAATGCACGATATCATAGATGTTTCATATCAAGAAATGCATGACCATTCAGTTTTAGATTATCATCCACTTTCATCCACCTCTTCTCTTGAAAAATATTTTCAAAGCTTAAATTTAAATTCAGGAGAAGATATCCATCAGATAGATGACTCCGAAGATGAAGTCTATGAAGAATTCAACCTAATATAACAAATTTGAAGAGGAATCAAACCCCATCATTCCACACACTAAATATGATGAGTTTTGCCTCAGAATGTTCCCCATCCATCAACCCATATTTTTATTGCTGCTTCTATAAGAACAAGCTGACCCAACCTGTGAACTACCAACTTCATTCCATTAATCCATCTCATTGGCCATTTTTTTTGTAATATATGTACATAAATTCAAAAAAATAAAAAATAAAATAAAAAACATAAACAAAATAAAACATTTTTGCATGTACATTGTATTTATTTGTGTTGCTTGCTACTATCTAGGTTTTAGAAAGTTCTAGCATCAGTTCTAGCCAAGAGGATCCTTTCTATTCACCTTCACCACCCATCCATTTTCCCTCTAAGTCAACATGAATCCTATTGACTTATTCACTTCACTCTATAATCCATACGATCTAGAAAAGCCAATTTCAATTGATGTGAGCCTTATTGATATGGATTAGATTTATGAGTTTATCCTATGTGAGGAATTTTCAAGGGTTTCAGCCAATTACATTCCTCTATCACCCGCATATTTGTTGGAAATTTGAGCATGTTTTGTTGTCATTTATGTCAAAATATTGGATGTCCCAATTTTATGAAATTAATGTCAAAAGGGTTGATTAATGTCAAAAGGTTAAAGGTCCTAAATTGATGGAAATATTTGTGAGAAATATTTGTTAATTACCTTGGTGGTAATTTGGCAAAGGTTAAAATATTAATGGTGGCAATAAATTACCTTGGTGGTAATTTGGAAAAGGTTAAATGGTGGCAAGGTTCTCCCTAAAAAGAAAAGGCCCAAAAGGTTTTAAATATTTAAATTATAATATTTAAATCCTTTAGGATTTAAATAATTATAATTAAATATAATAATTTGAATATTCAAAATCGAATTAAAACAAAGGTAGTTGACGCCATATGAAAATTGGGCATGTGTATAAATAAGGCTAAGATAGTGTCAGCCCAAGCATTAATTGAGCATTCGATTTCCCTTGCATGATTTATTTCTCGCATGCAGCAGAGAGAGAAAGGCATAGATTTTCACAATTTTTGGAGGCAATAAAAAGGAAAAAAGTGGTAAGCACCTGTTCCCACCAAAGTGAGATGGTAATTGAGTTGGTTGGCATAGTGCAATGGGATAAGCAAGGTGTAGAGTTTGATTTGCATGAAATTTTTGTTGAGCACAGTCCATTCAAATTTTATGTCGATAGGAAGGAAGATAAAGGAGCACGTGCTCCTTGGTTCATGTGGGGCATTGTAGCCCATGCGGTGGTGGCCCTTGTGTTAGGGCATGTGGGGCTAGGAGGTCACGGGTTCGAGTGACAGCGACGCAAATTAAATTTTTCCAAGAGGTATGTGCATTTGCTATAGTGGGAGTTATAAGGTTTAAATAAATATCTTTATTTACCATAATTGGGAGTTATAAGGTTTGGATAAAGTTTTGCTGCCATGTATAAGGGTTAAATAAATATTATTGTGTATGCTCAATTATGGAGTCATAAGGGATTTTTTTAACTATATTTTTTAATAAAAAAGGGAATGCATGAAATTTGGTAAGTGATGTTGTTTTGAAAAGGAGTTTTAATAGTTTGATTGAAAATTATTTTGAGAAAGGAGTTATAAGGTGTATGTGAGAATTATGTTGATGTAATTGATAACTCTTGTTGATGAAATCTATTTTTAAAGATAGGAGTAATAAGGTGTATAAGTGATTTGGCATTATATAGAGAAATTTTTGTGAGGATAATATTCTTGTGAATATTTTGAGTTATACTATTACTATCTAACCTTGAATTGGCAAAAGAAATCGGTTGAGAGTAAAACAAGTTTTGACGATAATTCACTTGACGTTCATCAAGAAGGGTCAATTGATCTAGGTGAGCTTGTCGCATAGTGTCATCATCGATGAACTCTTTCAATGAGATGCACAATGATGGAATTTCCAATTCCAAGGGTATAATGGCCTCAACGCCATATACTAGCAAAAATGGGGTTGCCCCAGTGGGTGTCTGTATGCTAGTTTGATAAGCCCACAAAGCTAGAGGTAATTGAAGGTGCCAATCCTTATGATTATCCTTAATGGTTTTCTTTAGTATGGCAACTACTATCTTGTTAGAGGCCTCTGCTTGCCCATTAGCTTATGGATAATAGGGTGTTGCAAAGCTATGCTGAATATTGTATTTGGATGTTAAAGCCCACACATATTTGTTCTTAAATGAAGTTCCATTATCCAAAATGATTTTGGATGGGATCCCAAAATGACATATGATATTATGGAGTATGAACTCCACAATACGAGCTCCAATCATAGAGGTTAAAGGGATTGCTTCCACCCACTTGGTAAAATACTCAATGGCCATTATAATGAATGTGTATCGGCCGAGGATGGAGGAGATATCTTACCAATTAGATCAAATCCCCACTAAGAAAATGGCCAAGCCGATTGAATCGACTGTAAGGCCTGCGATGGTAGGTGCATAAGATTAGCATGATGCTAACATTTAATGCACTTCTTGACATACGCACAATAATCCTTCTCCATTGTGGGCCAATAATAGCCCATTCTAAGGATGCACTTAATGATAGCCATGCCACTAAAATGGCCACCACAAGTACCATCGTGAGCTTGCAAAATCACCCAAGCTGATTCTTGGGGCTCGAGACAACGAAGGAGGATTCCATCATAGCTCCATCGATACAAAATATCTCCTAACAAGACATATCTGGTCACTTTTTGTTTTAATGCTCATTTTTTGGCATGCGATAATCCTTGTGGGATGATACCAAGCTTTAGGTAATCTTGTAATTGGGTAAGCCAATCCTGATAAGCTATAGCATCGACTAACTGAATCAACTTGTTCCCATTGTGATTTGATTTGCACAAATGCAGATTGGGACACAACCTTGTGGTGAATGGTAGTACCATTCTCCGAAGGACCCTACGAGATCAAGGACCCCTAGGATGCCTTTGTCAAAAAGTCTTGTGCTTTGTAGAACCACTCATGGTTTGGTTCTATCTGAATCATGTGGACTGATTCATGATTGTTTTGAGCCTCACGCAACATCATGGATTGTGAGAGCATCTTGACCTGGATGGTAGTGAAATTAGTGGAAGGATTCTGAGGGATTAAGGATCCCAAAGATGCCATGGTATCTACAAATTGATTTGATGTATGAGGGACTACCTCGATGTCATACCAATCCAGTTGGGCTAGATAAGTGTCCACAAGCTCCTTGTATGCTTTCAAGATAGGACACCTACATTGATAGATTCCTTTGACTTGGTTGACTATGAGCAAGGAGTCACCAAAGATATTTAGCTTTTTAATCTTCATGGTGAGAGTTGTTTGGAGACCCAAGATTAGGGCCTCATATTCAACATTATTATTGGTGCAAGGGAAGTTGAGTTTAAAATACAAGGGCATTGGAGCTCCTTGTGGCGTGAAAAACATGATCCTTGCACCACCCCCTTGCTCGCATTTCGAACCATCAAAGAACAATGTCATGTCAGCTTTGTTATCCGGTTCTTCGGGTTCGAGTGACTCTAATAATGCAAAGACTACATCATCAAGAAGTTCTATGACAAGAGGCCTATCATCCTGAAGAGGTGCCTCTACCAACTGATCTACTATTACCTAACCTTTGATTGAATTTTTGACTTATGAATTCAAGATCAAATTCTATCAGTAGCATGATCCACTTTGTAGTACGTGTATTATGATATATTCGACTCATCATATACTACAAAGGATTTTGTTTAGATATGACATATGTAGTATGACTTAGCATATAGTGGTGCAACTTCTTAGTTGCAAAAACCACTACTAAACAAAGCTTTTCAATGTATGCATACTTCAGCTCATAGCTGACCAGGGTTTGACTAATGTAATATATCACCTATTCTTTATCTTCTTTGTTCTTCTAGGCTAACATGGTTCCTAGAGCAAAGTCTATGGCTGATATATAAAGCAAAAAAGGTACATCTGGTCTAGGTGGAGCTAACACTAGTGGTGATGCCAAGTATTGTTTGATCTCAGCAAAATCTTTCTAATAGTCTTCATCCCAATTGAATGGGACCCCCTTGTGTAGCATTCGATTCATGGGTCGATATTTATCCGATAACTATGCAATGAAGCACTTTATGGATGCTACTTTACCCTATAGGCTTCTAAGTTCTTTAATATTTATTGAGGGAAGCATTTCTAATATTGCTTTGACTTTTTCTGGATCGACTTTGATCCCTCATTTTGAAATGATGAATCCCAAGAGTTTTCTTGATGTAACATCAAAAATACATTTCTTGGGGTTCAACCTAACATTGTGCTCTATCAGGTGATCGAAGACCTTTCGTAGGACCTCTGCATGCTCTTCACGCAATAATGACTTGGCTAGCAAGTCATCAATGTAATCTTCCAAGATTTTGTGCATGTAGTCATGGAAAATATATGTCATGGCCCATTGGTATGTGGCACCAACATTTTTGAGGCCAAATGGCATAACCTTGTAGCAAAATGTACCCCATGGAGTGGTAAAGGTTATTTTATGTTGGTCCTCGGGTTTGACCCAAATCTGATTATAGCCAAAAAAACCATCCATGAGAGATAACATCTCATGACCAGTTGTAGCATCTACAAGAGCATCAATATTTGGCAACGAAAATGCATCCTTTGGTGTTGCCTTGTTAAGGTCTCTAAAATCCATACAGATATGGATCCTCCCATCAAGTTTTCCTATAGGTACCATGTTTGATACCCATTTTGGATAGTCGATGGGTTGAATGAATTCTACATCCAATAGTTTTTGCAATTCATATTTTACCATCAAAGCGATGGTTGGATGCATCTTCCTAAGTTTCTGCTTGACCAGTTTCTTGGTAGGGTCCAACGAAAGGTTATGAGTAACCAATTTTGGATCCAGACCCGACATATCTTTATACATCCAAGAAAAAATATTAGGTCTATCTATCAATAGAGGTATGAGGATGGCTCGTTCCTCAAGAGATAAGCTTTCTCCAAACTTGACTTTCTTAGGATGATTGGGATCTGAGCTGATATCCACTTCGAAAGTCTCCTCTATCGACATATGGGACCCCTCCTCAAGCTGGTGAGGTGTAGGGATCAAATGGATGTCATCTATTAGGTTCAAGTGATCTACCATATCAGGTTCAACCTCAATATTATAGACATCGTGAGCACAACCTGGGGTAAAATGGAATGGTTGTAACATTTCTTCATTAGGGAAGAAATCCTCAGGTGATGGGGGTGAAGCAGCATGATCAAAATCAATGGCCTCAAGGTTGAGGTGCAATGGTTTTGAAAGGTCGTATGGGTTATGGAGTGGTGTGGTTAAATCAATGGAGATCATATTTATGGATGGAAGGTAATCTCCATGACCACGTGGGTAGGACTCATCAACTACTTATTGCTCTAAATGTTCCCAGTCTAGACTAGGAGGCTTTGGGATTTCAAGATCCACTTTAGGAGGAGATAGGACAACTGGGTCCTCTGGTGGAAGCAACTATGCTAGAATAGGTAGTTGAGGGAATACCCCATGATAAATATCATCTTCATTAGCAAGGGGTATTTTAGGCTCAATGGCTTCTACATGATTATTTAGGGGATGAAGGTGTCTAGGACCTAGATATGCCATCTCAGTTTCATCCACATATTCATCATCGATATTGACCCAATCAATTCTAGGAATGTTCTCTGAGTCAACCTCGATAAAGATGTTCTCATGATAAACCAAAGGAGGTTCTATAGAAACCATAGTTATTGGATGATCATCCCTCCATAGATGTGAAGGGTTGGGGTATGCATAGGGATTCCAATCAATATCTTCCCCAAAACCTAAACTTAGGTGCTCTAAGGATATGGCTAGTAACTCATCCTGCCTATGGATAGAGTATCCTAATCCAAACTTATCGGTGGGCAATTGATATTGAGGCTGATAAGGTGTCTTGCGACCTTGTTCATATAAGCCCAAGCCATTACCATGCCAATGGCAATGGTCAAAATACCTAAGCACAAACTTGAGGTTTGATAGATAATACATGTTCCTTATGAAAGGTTCATCATCATCATCATCGATAGGAGAACGATTCCATGGCTTGGTCAAAGCCCCCATAAATAAAATTGGTCTGATTAGGTGGTATCCCAAGAGGTACCACCATCCCAATAGGAAATGGAGGAACATGTGGTCTCCCCATGTCTTGCATGGATTTGATTATTGGTGTAAATGTGATATTCTGAACCAAATACTCTGCTAGCCTAGGATTAACTAAGTGAACTATCACCTACGGTGTGGATGATGTAGTGGATGATGTAGGTGAGGCAGGTTGAGGCATATCCTCTTCTAGATCAAGTAAATCATCCTCCTCCATGGGAGTCGAAATCTCCATTGATAGCTACATTGGGAATGACTCTAGGCTCTTCTTCTACCATGGGTGCCTTAAGCTTCTGTTTATCCTTTAGTTTTGATGATGATGAAGGCTTATCAAAAGTGACAACTAGCCTAGGAGATTGTGGTGGCACTGATGTGGATGGATCAGCCTACACTAACTTAGACTTATGCTCTAGATGCTTAGTTGGTGATGTGGGTCGAATATCTAGATGCATGGATGGGAGGACAAACTTCCCCAATATATCAACTTGATTCACATACTTGAATGGTTCTTCATTCGAGGGGACGACATGGACTTATCCCTCATAGACATATTTGATGCACTGATGCAAAATAGAGGGAACACATCTCATATCTGGATCCAAGGATGCTCGAGTAAGATGTTGTACTGCATTGCACCTTCCAACACATGGCACATAACTAATATGGTCTTAAGCCCTACCTGAATAGGTAGAACTATGGTACCAACTATGGAGCATAACGCATCATTAAATGCTCACAACGTGAAAGTTGAGGTAACTATGTGTGACTCAAGAAGACTCAAGTGTCCTAAGGATTTTGTTGTAATGATGTTAATTGAAGAGCCCATGTCAATTAACACTCGCTTGAAAGGTATACAATTTATGCAAGCGATAATATGTAGTGGAGGATCCACTACGTTAGTCAAGACTGTCTTGATTTCGTGATCATAGAATGTGATCATGGGCTCTTTGCACTTTTGGATATGCCCCATAAAATTAGTAAAAGCATTCAGGTTCTGGGGCTGGAGCTCAATGGACTTAAGAATTTCCATGAGGGTCTCCCTATGCCTAGGGGACTATTGTATGAGCTCATATATGGATAACTTGGCCGAGGCCATTTGTAGACTTTGAGTGAGCCTGGTTCGGATAGTGATCACCGATCTTGTTGGTGGGCCTAGCAACTAATTTTGAGTTGGCCTTTGCTGAGGCACAGTAGGTATATAGATAGGAGTCATAGGTGGCTCAGGTTGATTGTATCTCTTGTTGCGGGTGACAATATTGATCATGCCAACAAATCCCTATGTGGGTGGATCTGTGTGTATTTTATTGACATGTCCTATCTAATTTCCCTTAGCCTCATGATGGGGTAAGGGTTCCTTGAATATACCCAATTGTTGGTTATCGGGTGCCAAAGGATTATCAATCTGCAATTGATCCCTATCTAGCATGTTTTGTACTAGGTTCTTAAAACCATAGCACATCTCAATGTCATGACCTTTTTGTCTATGATAGGGATAGTATTGGTCCTCTCTATACCCCTTTGGCTTAGGGTAGTTTGGATCCAACAAGTGAACTTTGGGCAAGGTGAACGCCTTGGCCTCGCATAGTCTATTGAATAACGATACCAAAGACTCAGGCAATGGCATGTATTGATGAGGTGGATGACGTTGCTTATCCTTACCCTAATTTTTATTGCACTAATTATAGTGCATTGGAGGAGGTTGAGCCTGATAATTTGGCTGTTGATTGGACTTCTCCACTTTTGGAATGTTCAAGACAACTTGATTCATAGGTGCTGGTTTCACCTGATGAGGGTGGTTGTGCATGTTCTTATTCCAATATTTCTTGTAGAGTTTTAGCTCTCCCTCTTGGACCTTGATGTCCTCTATTACTTTGGCTTGCACCAAAGCTTCCTCGAATGTCTGATACTATTGCAATTGTAGTAGCAACGAGATATGCTTAGCACAAATTTTTGTGAACATCCAAGTTAATTCAGAAGTGGGAATGGGGAATGGTAATTTTGACATGATTTTTCGCCATCTATTCCTATAATCCATAACCGGCTCATCATCATATTGACATAGGTTTGACAAGTTGGATAGATTGGCCTTCTTCTTGATGCCGAAAGAAAAGCGTTCAAGGAAAGCATTTGCTAGTTGTTCAAAGCTAGATATATTGTGCCTTGGTAACTAATTATAGCACTCTAGGGTAGAACCCATGAGTGTGATAATAAATATGTACAATAGTAAGGCATCATTATTCTATAGCTGGAAGCACAAGTTCATAAAACTCGTAACATGCTCCTGAGCATCATCATCCCCCTTGAATTTATCCAACTTAGGCATTTCAAAATGCTTGGGATAAGTTGGCATGGGCACTGATGGATGGAGGGGTTGGTTATATAATTTGCTCAATATGGGTTTTTGGTAAACCACACCTTGTTTCTCAAGTGATTTGATTCACTCTGTGAGCACTTTATAGGCTTGTGATGAGATGATCTCATCTTCTTGGAGAGGTCTCCTAGGTAGGAGGTTTTGATTAGAATGAGTTGGCTGATTGTGATCATCAACCAAGTCTATGAAATATGGTTCAGGATACACCTGATCCTGCTCCTCTACTTTAATCTCTTGATAACCCTCATATTCTAGTGGGTTTGGCACTAAGCGTTGTCTTTGCCAAGAATTATGCATTGAAGTGCGATGAGGATGGTTCTATGTTTACCTATTAAGAAACTCCTAATGAAATGTAGAGCACCTCATGATGTGTTGTTACCTATAGGTACTAGGCATAGCTACTTCTTCTTGAGCTATTCTATGGGATTGTTCTTCATGTAGCTTTTGCTCAAGGATTATTTCTTCATGCAATCGATGTTCATACATCCATTGGTGGTGTAATATTTGTTCTTGTTCATGTTTATGATCTAGTTCTTCACGTTCATGATGCAAATCCTCCAATTGGGATTGGAGTAACTGCTCTCTAGTGAGCATCAGGCCTGGGCAATCGATTTATGTGATCTGTTGTATAGGGTCGCTGACTTTGTAACTCTATGCAAGGGGATTTAGTGATTTTTGTTCTTGTTGAAGGTATAGCTACCCTCTTACCTCATTCTATTGAGGTTGCATTGACTCCATGTTCAACCCTAGGTGTATTTCCCTCATGTGTAGATGGTGCGGGTGTATTGGGTGCTCATCTAGAACACTCACCGTGGGCATATGTATGACGTGCTATCCCTTCGCTACGTGCACTCTCTGAATGAGAATGAGAGGATGAAGGGGCTCTATGGGTTGAATTTTGACCATACCTATCTAAATGATCTAACTTGTGGGTTTTCCAAGGTTGGCTAGGAGGAGTACCTCTTTCACCAATGCTAAGAAGTGGTATGTATTCCACTCCATGCTCAGAGGGATTTGAAGATCTGTTGGGTAAGCGAATGTGCGCAACCCCTCTAGTGTACCCCTCATTGGGAAGATTTTTTCTATCAACATCATGGGATGATTGAGGTCTAGAAGTACCCTCATCATGATCATTAGGAGTTCTCATAGTAGTCCTCCTAGTAGGGGTTTCTTGATGAGATCCCCCATGGGTGGAATTATCTCCATGAAGACTACCTGAACATCATTCAGGTAAAGGTTGGTCTAGTGGGCTATTTCTAAGGTGGTTTATACCTTCTCATGCATTGCCTACCACCTCAGTTGTTACCTAGGTGTGGCTCCATGTAGTGACCATTTTTTTTTATTATCTCGTATGTAATTAAGAAATAAACAATGTATACAAGTGATTATCTCTTTTAAAGATTAATTGTGTTTCCTAGAAAATTGGCTTGTGTGTTTTGATGTGTTGAATATCTTACCACTTTCTTATACGAGTTTGAAAAATCATTGATGTAATTCTCAAATGTTTAAGGGATTTCACCTGTACGCTCTCACATGCTAACCCGATGATGAAGTCCGGATTGTGAAACCCACCAGGGTATGGAGATGAAACCCATACTCGATGAGGGAGCACAGGTCCTACCAGTCCTCACCCAGTTCACCGTAATCAGTGATACACCTTTTGAAGAAGAGTGCATGCAATTTTTTATAGCTACGATGGTTCTTGGAGCTGGCCTTGGCCATGATCGAGTTCAAAAATCATAATATGCAAGCCAAACAAGTGGTGATGAAGGCCACCATTGGTCTTGATCAGTGGTTGGATGTCACTTCCAACTCATCTGATGTTAAATTTACAGTGTGAAGTGTGTGTGGTTCATTTTAATTGATGCAAAAGCAAATATGCAAGATACAACACTCCATGATATTCTCTACATGCATGAAAAATATATTTCAAATTTAGAAATATGCAAGTAAAAATATTTTATCTTTTAAAAAATTGTAATGCAGATCTAAATGAGATAGCCTTTAAGTAGGCTACAAGTAGGTAAACCCTAACACATAATCTATCAGGGGCCATCTCTATGAAAAATGATCAACAATAGTGGCCATCAGACACAGAGTCGATCAAAAATCTGGCCACTGGATTCTAGGGCGATGAGCAGTAGAGGTCAATGTTCCCAATAATGATGGCCAACAAACAAATAGAGATCTAAAATTTTACCTTTAAATTTCTCTATGTTGTCTAATTAAACTGCTATTCTATCAATTTTAGAGAAAAGACAGTAGAAAATAGGGAGAGAACCACTTACAGGTGAAGCCCTCATTCGAAGAAGATGTCGCAAAATTAGGTTTTTTGTGTTCTATTTTGAGGCCATCAAAGATCAGAATGGTGGTCATGCTGGCCATTAGAGCCGATGGTGATGGCCACTATTAGCCATGCTTGCTTAGAATGGTGGTACCTGCAATGCAAAAATAACAAGAAAACTCAAGTTAGCAATAATTTAGGAATGGTCCCGCACGTGATCACCACTATAAAGCAACAAAAACCATGCATCTAACTATGTAACAATGTAAACAAATTGACAAATAAAATTAAGTAACCATCAAGATAACAAGATAAAGAAAATGGGATGCTCTTCTTATTAATAATATGAAACATGGTTACAATATATCCCTCTTAGGGATTCACCAATTTGATACACAATTACAATATGTAACCCCAAAAGGGGAAAATATGCAATCCATAGGGTTCTTGCTCTTTCAAATCTGATTATAGAGGGTTTACTTTAGCAACCTCTACTTTATGATGCCAAGAAAGAGGATCTTGGTGATGCATAGCTCCTGATTAGGCCTGTAACCTACACACAAAGAAACTACAAAAGGATCAATAGCAATGAAAGCCTCTCAAGATGAGGCCCATTTCTTGAAAATGCAAACTATGAAGCAAATGTGTAAAGTAATAAATAAATGCATGAAAAATAGTGAAAGAATACGTAAAGACTAAAAAATATACTACTAATCTATGTCAAAAATCAAATGAAAAGCATCTAAGACTAAAAAAACTAGAAAATATAGGTAAATTGAATGTCATCGCAAGGCCATCCTCAATCAGAATGGTTGGCTCTACTAGTCGTCTTTGGCATCGGTGCCTATGGGCCATTATTGAAAATATCGGTCACCAAACAGAGACTCTATTCTCTGAGCTCGATGAATGGTGATAGTCAATTTGGATGCCAAATTGATGTTCAAGGATCATTGTGTCTAGAAACACAGTTGGATCATGGAATTGGCTTAGAATCGATGGTGAATTGATGAAGCAAAGTGGTGTAATTGGTCCTTCAAGTTTGATTGTACTCCATGGTTGTTGATGTGAGCTCCATGATGCAAATTTGGTAGCACTATGACACTTATGAGATATTGCACTCTCTATTCACAAAAGGGCAGCACTTCGTTGTGGTCTATGGATGATCAATTCTCTCTATTTTCTCTCATTTTTGGGTGCCTTAAATAGACTTCCCAAATTGGGATCCTAGCTTGCTCAAGAAGCCAAGAATCAAGATTCGGTTGGGCTCAAGGTGGTTAGGTGATGTTTCTAGAAGCTTCTCAAACCAAAACCATTGCAAATTGGTTGCACTATAACCAATTTTACTCGACTTGGGTAGCTCGAGTTTGTTATAGACTCGGCCATATTTTATCAAAGTGACTAGCTCTGCAGTCATCCTTATCGCTAATGGTCGTAAGGCCACCGCTAGAGAGTAAAACGACATAGGTTGCAAAGGATTTTTTCCCCTTTTTGAGTGGTTAGAACCATTGTTGGGTCTTGGAAAGGTCCAAGATGAGTCATATGGCCTGAAAAGGTGTCCACATGAGTAGCCTCCTCAACATGACGTGTTTTAGGTGTCTACACATAGACAATACCACCTTTACTAATATCTTTCTTTAGCTACACTACTAATATCATCTAGGGATAAAAATACCCTTGCCCATTGTGTATTCTTAGTCTCTACTTATCTTTATCTATATAGTCTAACCATATATATTGGAAATTAATTAAGGCTCCATGAGCCTTTTACTAGTCCATTCCTAATATGATGTCGAAAGCATGTAGTAATGATACATACAAATTCCATAAGGTAGATAAATTGGATAGGGTGTTATCGACTATGGGAAAACATTGTTCCATTGAGTAGGTTTGTCCAACCCCATACTCAAATTTCCACCCTTGTGCCAAAAATCTTGGTCTTTTTGGAAAATCCTTGACTATACTAGAAGAAATTAAATTCTCATTAGCTCCACTATCTATCAAGATTTTATATTTATTATCAAATATTTTACCATTCAAGAGCATAGGTGTGTCTTACATGTCCAAATTCTAGTTATTTTATTGCCATGTAGATTCTATGGTTGGGTTCCTCTATCTTTTTGCTTAGTCTTGACTGATTTGGAAATTTATTTGCATAGTGAGGTCCCCAAAAATCATAGCAACCACCTTTGGGATATGTATTTCTTTCCTATTTCTTCTCCCCTATCCACTCTATTTGTGATGGCTCTTGATATCTCCGTGTCTAAGGAGTACTGTTATCTTTCCTCTTATAGAATCTCTTCTTAAAATTACCTTGTTTTCCATCATTTTTTCTTTCAAACTTTAGATTTCCTTTTCTCTTCTTGTTATGCTCTTGTTCCCATTTCATAAAACCAACACTCTTTATTTTTCTCAGGGTTTTTCAATTATCTTCTAACAATTCCACATAGTTAAAGTAAGTCTTGTTCAATTACATGTTGGACTTAGCTTATCAGGCCATGTCATAAGCTTTTTGTAGAGTCTCAGGCTTATGCATGTTTACTACCGATATTATCTTAGGATCCACTTCCTAGACAAATTTATGTACCTTCATAGTCTCATCCTTTTCATAAAGTGGTACATAATTAAGCAAATTTACAAAATTCTAGTAATAAATCTCCACTATCTTTGTTCCTTGAAGTGTAGAGAATTCCTCGAATTTCTCCATATAGTGTTGTTCTATGAGGAACCTCTTCTTAAAGGCTTTCACAAAAACTTCCCACAATAGATTTATTGCCTTAATATTCTATTCGATCTTAAAGGTGTTCCACCATTCAAAACTTATCTCCTATAAATGAAGAGTGGCCCAAATTGTTTGAGTCATTGAGGAGTAGTTTTTCATGGAGAATTTCAGGAACCTACTATTGAAATAAATCTCACACATTGAAAGATAATTGAAATACATGCAATAATAGAATAAAAATATGCATAAAGTAATTGTAAAATTAAAATAATCTCACAAATAACTCATAATCATAGGCCTCTTTGAGGGGGAAACCTCATTCAATATTTCATTAAATTGCAAAAATATACATTTGTACATGGCTTCATGCCTTTTAAATAGAAATCTACATGCAATCCTACATAAAGGCTCAAGAGTTGACCTATATGCCAAATTCCATTCAAGCTAGAATCTTCTACCAAACATCGGTTACAATCTTGATAATGGTTACATGCAATGGCATGACTTTGCTAGGTGCCTTACTTGCCATATACATTATAAAGTATTACAAAATAATATTATAATAGAATACCCCCATGTTGGAAGTGGGTAATTACATAATAATGAAAATTACAAAATAATGTTAGGATGGGATCCTAACATTTCCTTCCCCTTTAAACAAATTTTTCCTCAAAGCTGAAGGTGAAGAAATTGGTGTTGGAGCTGATGGAGAGACTCCCATATAGCATATTCTAGCTGGAGTCCATGCCACTGAATAAGGACTTTAGTAATAGTGTGGTTGAAGAGAGTGTGAGTTCAATGATCCAACAACTATTCAAGTTCAAGCAAGATATAACCTTCTTCATCTAACTTTGGGAGTGCAGATTGAACTTGTACTTGATTGCCCACCACATTTTTGAGAGAGGAAATATAAAAAATAGGATGCATATTGGATGTAGGTGGAAGGGCCAATTTGTAGGCTATGACACCAATACATTGTAACACATGGTAGGGCCCATAGTATTTTGTAGCAAGTTTTTAGCATCTGTGAATTTGGAGGGACAACTGTTTGTATGGTTGCAAGCGAAGGAAAACCATATCACCCATGTCAAAAATATGCTCAAAATAGTGTTGGTCAGCCTATTGGCATATCCAATTCTAGGCTATATCCAAATTCATCTTCAATTAATGGAGGACATCAGCATGCTAATTGAGATTAGTGTTGGTTGCATGGACCTTGGATCTACCTAAAATGTAGGAGGAAGCCATGGGTGGAGGGCACCCATAAACTACCTCAAAAGAGGTAACCTTGGTTGTTGTGTGATAGGAAGTGTAGTACCACCGCTAGGCCAAAGGAAGCCATTTCACCCAATGTGTAGGATAATCAGAGGTAAAGAAACGAAGGTTAATTTCCAAATATTTGTTAACAATATCCATCTAGCCATTTGTTTGTAGATGATAAGCTAAATTCATTTTGATATGAGTTCCCTGCAACTTAAATAATTCTTGCCAGAAGTGACTAGTAAAGGTTGGGTCACGATCAGACACAATGGAGGAGGGAAGACCATGAAGATGAAATATAGAATAAAGGAAAAGTTGGGTAATGGTGGATGTTGTGTAAGGATGGTATAGGGAAAACAAATGAGCATATTTTGAAATATGATCCACTACCATGAAGATAATAGATTTTCCTTTGAACTTAGGTAATCCTTCAATAAAATCCATAGAAATATCCATCCAAACCTAGTCAATAATGGGAAAGGATTGAAGAGTGCTTGGAGAGCATACAATTTCACCTTTCATCCATTTATAGGTATCACAAGCTACCATAAAATCCTGAATGTCCTTTTTCATATCCTTCCAAAAAAGTGCGCTTAAGTCATTCATATGTTTTGAGAAAGCCTAAATGGTTGGTAGATGGGGTATCATGTAGTTATGTTATGAGTGGGGACTTGTGGGGAATAAAAAGGTAGTGGTAACATAAACTATGGCCATCCCAAGTGTAGCCTAGACATGAAGTAGGCTTAGTGTGTAGGGAAGCAACCAAAGTCTGCAATTTAGAATCCTAAAGTACCTCTTAGCGTAAGGAATCGATCCATTGGGGAACCGACAATGAAATGGCACAAAACATACTGAGAGCCTTAATTATCGAGAGAGAGCATCAACCACAACATTATCATTATCCTTATTATAGGTGATATCATAATCATAGCCCATGAGTTTAGAGACACATTTTTGTTATTTAGGGGTAGCAACCCGTTGCTCCAAAAAGTATTTGAGACTCTAAAGGTATGTTTTAATGGAGATATGATGTCTGATGAGATATGGCCATCAATGGGTTACTGCATGCATAATTTCCATCATCTCCTTGGCATAAGTATATTTTACTAAATTACAACTAGAGATAGATTTACTAGTGAAGGCCATGGGTATCCCTTCTTGCATCAACATTGCACCAATACCACGACCTAAAGCATTGCTTTCAATGACAAATGGTTTGGAGAAATATGACATGGCCAAAATAGACGTAGTGGTCATAACATGCTTTAATTCTAGGAAAGCCTATTTAGTATGTCCCATCCAAGTAAAATAATCCTTCTTTAACATGGAAGTGAGGGGAGCTATAATTTTACAATAGT
Organism: Wollemia nobilis; assembly: GCA_028583015.1. NCBI lineage: Eukaryota > Viridiplantae > Streptophyta > Pinopsida > Araucariales > Araucariaceae > Wollemia > Wollemia nobilis. The sequence goes on from JAQPPZ010017228.1 coordinate 5,979,732, forward strand.
TACAAATAAATTTACAGTAATAACCTGTAAGCCCTAAAATTCTCCTAAGACCTTTGAGAGTGTGAGGTTTTGGCCATTCCTGACTTGCTTGGATCTTCTTGGGATCAACTTTTATGCCCTCCTTAGTGACAATGTATCCCAAATATTCCACTTATTTCAATCCCAAATAACACTTGGAACACTTAGCATAGAGTTGATGTTGTGCCAAAAATTGGAGAGTCTAATTCACATGAATAAGATGCTCTTCCCATGAGCGAGTATACACTAGAATGCCATCAAAGAAGACTAGGATGAAATTTTTAGGAATGGGGAAAAATTGTTGTTCATGAGGCTTTGGAAAGTGAAAGGAGCATTAGTCAAGCCGAATGGCATTACCAAAAACTCATAGTGACCTTCATGAGTACGGAAAGTAGTCTTAGGAATATTCTCATCCTTGAGCCTGATTTTATGGTACCCCGAGCAAAGGTCAAGTTTGGAAAATACATAGTTCCATGAAGTTCATCGAGTAATTCATCCACCACCAAAATAGAAAATTCCTTATGGTGAGTTTATTGAGCTCTCAATAATTGATACACAACCACCAAGATCCATCTTTCTTGCACACCAATAAAATTGGAGAAGAGTAAGGACTATTGCTTGGCCAAATGACATCAAATTTTGAAAATTCCTATACTAACTTCTCAATTTTTGACTTAAGAGCTTGTGGATACCGATACAATCTAATATTGGGTGGTGTATTGTTATGTAACAAAGGAATAACATGGTCATGAGAGTGACAAGGCAGTAATTCTGATGTCTAAATAAAAATAGGATTCTACTTGGTCAAAATAAGTTTCAAATATTCAAGAATAGAATCCTCATCTGAAGGATGAGGTTGGATCACAAAAATTTGAGCTATGACATCTCGAGATGATTTTTTTTAACAACTTCCCCATTCGACTAGAATTGATAATCTGTGAAGGCTCTACTTTTAAGCCATGGAGAGTGTGGGACTGTCCATTCTGTGAAAATAACATATAAATCTTGGAAAAGTGCCATGATATGACTCCCAATGTGTCCAAAAATTGACCTCCCAACACAATATCACATCCCCCTAGTTGAAGTACAAACATATCCTGTTTGAGTTCATAGTCCTCAATATTAACATTAACATTACACCATTTACCTTTGCAAGGTAAGGTCCCACAATTTGCTACCATAAACTCAAAGGAATTACATGTATGTACATAATAATTTACCTACTTGGAAATGCAAGGATCAATAAAATTGTGTGTACTACCAGAATCAACCAATATGGTAAGACACAAGACCTTGAAATAACCCACAACTTTCATAGTTTGGGAAGTAGTAATGCCAGCAAGAGCATGAACAAAAATTTTAGAATGTTGTTCATCCTCATTTTCTTCCTCTAGCTTGGGTGGTTCCTCTACTAATTTGGTGTCATCATCACTATGGTTACTGGTGTCAGGCTTATCAACATCAATTATGAACAACTTCTTTTGGATGCACCTATGCCTGCAACAAAAATGTTCATAACAATTATAGCAAAAACCTTGGGCATGTCCTGCATCCATTTTTATAGTGGTTAGAAGAAGTGGGTGCAACAAGTTTTTGTTCATTCTGATTTTGGAATCTAGGAGGAAAAGAGGGTTTATCCTATGGAAATTTAGATATCCACCTTTGAGCTAAAAATTTGGACTCAACCAAACGAGCCAAATTGATAGCTTGTCTCATGGATTGTGGTTTAAAAATTGTGATCTCAGCTTGGATATCTTTCCTCAACCTGCTAATATCCACATAGAGCTTTGCAAATTATGAAGTAGGCTTTTGGGTGAAATGCCCTAGTGGAAGAAGGCCAACCATGACCTAGTCCCTCAAATGAGCAAATCATGTCCATGTTGTATGCTCCATCCTCTCTTGTGGGAACATCACTCAATGGTGGTGAGTGTGGAGTTCTCTCCATGCGTGGTTTCCATTGGTTGATTTACCTTGTTGGCTCCATTTTAGCTCTAGGGTTTATTTTTTGCTCCTCTTGTACTACCCAGTCTCGTACTTTATCAAATAAAAAATTCTAAAAAAATACCTTGAGCAATGCTACAAGAGTATTGAGCCATTATCCCACATGTATCCCATGATGTCCCTCATGATTATATATAAATAAAAACACCCACATAGAGCTTTGCAAATCAAGAAGTAGGATTTTTGGTGAAATGCCCTAGTGGAAGCAAGCCAACCATGATCCAACCCCTCAAACGAGCAAATCATGACCATGTCGTATGCTCCATCCTATCCTATGGGAGAATCACTCGATGGTGGTGAGTGTGGAGTTCTCCCCATGTGTGATTTCTATTGGTTGATTTCCCTTGTGGGTCCCATATTAGCTCTAGGGTCCATTCTTCGTTCCTCTTGTACTGCCCAGTCTCGTACTTTCTCAAATAAAAAATCTAAAAAATACCTTGAGCAATGCTGCTAGAGTCTTGAAAAATTATCCCACATGTATCCCATGATGGAACTCATGGTGGTATATAAAGCACAACACCCACATAGATATTTGCAAATCAAGAAGTAGGCTTTTGGGTGAAATGCCCTAGTGGAAGAAGGCCAACCATGACCCAGCCCCTCAAATGAGCGAATCATGGCCATGTCATATGCTCCATCCTCTCCTATGGGAGCATAACTTGATGGTGGTGAGTATGGTGTCCTTACCATATGTGGTTTTTGTTTGTTGATTTTCCTTGTAGATCCCATGTTAGCTTTAGGGTCCATTCTTTGCTCCTCTCGTACTGCCTAGTCTTGTACTTTCTCAAATAAAAAATTCTAAAAATATAACTTGAGAAATGTTGTGAGAGTCTTGAGCTATTACCCTACATGTATGCCATGATGGCCCTCATGGTGGTATATCAAGAACAACATCCACTTAGAGCTTTATAAATAAGGAAGTAGGATTTGGGTGAAATACCCTAGTGGAAGCAGGCCAACCATGACCCAATGTCTCAAATGAGCGAATCATGGCCATGTTGTATGATCCATTCTCTCCTATGGGAGCATCGCTTGATGGTGGCGAGTTTGGAGTTCTCCCCATGTGTGGTTTCTATTGGTTTATTTCCCTTGTGGACCCCATGTTAGCTTTAGGGTCCATTATTTGCTCCTATTGTACTACCCAGTCTCGTACTTTCTCAAATAAAAAATTCTAAAAAAATATCTTGAAAAATGTTGTGAGAGTCTTGAGACATTATCCCACATGTATCCCATGATGGTACTCATGGTGGTATATAAAGCACAACACCCACATAGATCTTTGCAAATCAGGAAGTAGGCTTTTTGGTGAAATGCCCTAGTGGAAGCAGACCAACCAAGACCCAGCCACTCAAATGAGCGAATCATGGCCATGCCGTATACTCCATACTCTTCTATGGGAGCATCACTTGATTATGGTGAATGTGGAGTTCTCCCCATGTATGATTTATATTGGTTGATTTCCCTTGTGGATCCCATATTAGCTCTAGGGTCCATTTTTTGCTCCTCTTGTACTACCCAGTCTCGTACTTTCTCAAATACTTTTTTTTGAAAAAATACCTTGAGCAATGCTACGAGAGTATTGAGACATTATTCCACATGTATCCTACAATGAATATAATTGTGGTATATAAAGCACAACATCCACATAGCTATTTGAAAATCAAGAAGTAGGCTTTTGGGTGAAATGCCCTAGTGGAAGTAGGCCAACCATGAGCTAGCTCCTAAAACGAGCGAATTGTGAACATGTCGTATGCTCCATCCTCTCCTATGGGAGAACCACTCAATGGTGGTGAGTGTGGAGTTCTCCCCATGTGTGGTTTCCATTAGTTGATTTCCCTTATGGACCCCATGTTAGCTCTAGGGTCCATTATTCACTCCTCTCATATTGCCTAGTCTTGTACTTTATCAAATACAAAATTCTAAAAAAATAGTTTGAGAAATGTTGTAAGAGTCTTGAGCCATTATCCCACATGTATCCCATGATGGCCCTCATGGTGGTATATAAAGCACAACACCCACATAGAGCTTTGTAAATCAAGAAGTAGGATTTTAGGTGAAATGCCCTAGTGGAGGCAGGCCAACCATGATCCAACATCTCAAATGAGCGAATCATGGCCATGTCGTATGCTCCATCCTCTCCTATGGGAGCATAAATTAATGGTGGTGAGTGTGGAGTTCTTCCCATGTGTGGTTTCTGTTGGTTGATTTTCCTTGTGGGCCCTATGTTAGCTTTAGGGTCCATTATTTGCTCCTCTCGTACTACCTAGTCTCATACTTTCTCAAATAAAAAATTCTAAAAAAATACCTTGAACAATGTTGTGAGAGTCTTGAGTCATTATCCCACATGTATCCCATGATGGTCCTCATGGTGGTATATAAAGAAAAACACCCACATAGAGCTTTCCAAATCAAGAAGCAAGATTTTGGGTGAAATTCCCTAGTGGAAGTAGGTCAACCATGACCCAACCCCTAAAATGAGCGAATCATGGTCATGTCGTATGCTACATCCTCTCCTATGGGAGCATCAAGCAATTGTGATGAATGTAGAGTTCTCCCCATGTGTGGTTTCCATTGGTTGATTTCCCTTGTGGGCCCCATGTTAGCTCTAAGATCCATTTTCTCTCCTCTCAAACTGGCCAATATCATACTCAAATAAAAAAATTCTAAAAAATACCTTGAGCAATGCTATGAGAGTCTTGAGCCATTATCCCAAATGCATCCCAAAATGGCCCTCATGGTGGTATATAGAGTACAACACCCACATAGAGATTTGCAAATTAGGAAGTAGGCTTTTGGGTGAAATGCCCTAGTGGAAGAAGGCCAACCATGACCCAACCCCTCAAACGAGCGAATCATGGCCATGTCGTATGTTCCATCCTCTTCTATGGGAGCATTTATCGATGGTGGTGAGTGTGGAGTTATCCCAATGTGTAGTTTCCATTGGTTTATTTCCCTTGTGGGCCCCATGTTAGCTCTAGGGTCCATTCTTCACTCCTCTCATACTATCTAATCTCATACTTTCTCAAATAAAAAATTCTAAAAAAATACCTTGAGAAATGCTACAAGAGTCTTGACCCATCATCCCACATGTATCCCATGATGGACCTCATGTTGGTATATAAAGCACAAAACCCACATAAAGCTTTGCAAATCAAGAAGTAGGCTTTTGGGTGAAATTCCCTAGTGGAAGCAGGTCAACCATGACCCATCCCCTCAAACAAGCGAATCATGGCCATGTTGTATGCTCCATCCTATCCTATGGGAGCATTGCTCGATGGTGGTGAGTTTGGAGTTCTCCCCATGTGTGGTTTTCATTGGTTAATTTCCCTTGTAGGTCCCATGTTAACTCTAGGGTCCATTATTCGCTCCTCTCATACTACCCAGTCTCATACTTTCTCAAATAAAAAATAAAAAAAAATACCTTGAAGAATGTTGTGAGAGTCTTGAGCCATTATCCCACATGTATCCCATGATGGTCCTCATGGTGGTATATAAAGCAAAACACCAACATAGAGCTTTGCAAATCAAGAAGCAGGCTTTTGGGTGAAATACCCTAGTGGAAGTAGGTCAACCATGACCCAACCCCTCAAATGAGGGAATCATGGCCATGCCGTATGCTCCATCATCTCCTATGGGAGCATCGTTCGATTGTGGTGAATGTGGAGTTCTCCTCATGTGTGGTTTTTGTTGGTTGATTTTCTTTGTGGGCCACATGTTAGCTCTAGGGTTCATTCTTCACTCCTCTTGTACTACTCAGTCTCATACTTTCTCAAATAAAATAGTACTTAGTAGGTTATCCAACACTGTAGTGGTGTTTTTCTCTACCTCTTTTTGATGTCCATGAGTGCCACCTGCCATTTGGGATAGCCTTGAACCTTTTTTACTAAATTACTAAAAATAGAAGTGTGGTTTTAGGAGTTACTATTTTTAGTAAGGAGTCCAAAAAAGTGCTTGGGTGTTATATATCAATATGATCAGCTTGAAAATATGGTCACAATGAGCTATATCCCACAACATAGATTTTTGGGTACCCTAGACTTAGATTTTGTATTTGTGGAATATTTGGCCAAAAAGGGCTAGTGGAAAATGACAAATTTGAGGAATTTCAAGAAAAAAGGGAATTAAGACTCAAAATTTTTGTGAGAGGTGCAAAAGGGGCTAAATAATATAACAAAATAAATTTGAGGATTTTTGGAGTTGTCCAGGGCTTTTTATGACTTTTTTAGTGCTATTTTTTTCCCTATTTCTGGTTTAAAAATGACTCAAAATAGAGTAATGATAAAACCACTACAACTTATTTGTTATAGCTCTAATTTGTATAATTTTTTTAGTCTACTGGTGCAATCAATTTGTTTGGTTTGGAGCTATAGTTCAAAATTTAGATACTAGATCAACAATCTCTGATCTGTGTGTTCTATCAACTGATCACCTTATCACTGTATTGTCACCTATATTGTAATTATTGACACTAGCAGTTCTATTTCTAATCCTGAACACCTATAATTATTGACTATTATAGTTGACTGTTATTGTTTTTTTTTTGAAAAAAATGAAAACTTGTATTAAAACAAAAACCAGATACAAGCGGGAGAGAACACATCCCGAGCCAGAGCCAAGAGCAACACAACAAGGTCAGCGCACAAAGGCAACACTAGCAGCCACAAGGCACAGAGAACGGACGACGCGAAAAGGCGACATGTCGCGAAAACGCGACATGTCACGAAATCGCGACAGGCAAACCCGTCACGGCCACTTCGGCGCCAACAGTCACGATAACGCGACATGTCACGAAATCGCGACATGTCGCGAAATCGCGACAGGAAGGGCCCTCGACAGCCAACCGCAGAAAGCGTCGCGAAAACGCGACGAAAAAACTAAACAACAATCATGCCGCAAAAGGGTCGCGATATCGCGACAAAAAACCAACCAGTCGCAAAAGAGCCAAACATGCCGCGAAATCGCGACAAAAAAGCCAAGCTGCATCCAATTAGTCAACCTGTTGCAAAAACGCGACACAATACCACCTTTGAACAACATCTTCAAGAGAGGCCCAATATCGCTAGCAAAGCCCAACAAAAGCCACGACAGCGCAACATGGCGCGATATCGCGCAAGAAATTCGCCAAAGGCCAGGAAGGCACAACCTGTCGCGAAATCGCGACAAAAACCAACTCGTTGCCGCGACAACACTACAGGTCGCGATATCGCGACAATTTTCCACCCAGCCGCCTAAGTGCCAAACGTGTCGCGAAATCGCGACAGGAAAACCATGCAGCTTCCAAATCTCAAACTTGTCACGAAAACGCGACGAAATATTTACTTTGCTTTTCAACTTCATGAAGGGAACGAGAGCGCGGCAAGAACGCCACACGGACCAAGAAAGCGGGACCTGTCGCGATATCGCGACATGTCGTGTTATCGCGTGTCGCGAAATCGTGACAGAAACCCACCAGAGGCCGCGGAGGCTCAACCTGTCGCGATATCACGACAACAACTAGCCAGAGGCCGCGAAAACACTACATGTCGCGATATCGCGACAAAAAGGACCCTTAGCAAAAAAAAAAAAAAAACTTTGCACATTATTTCAAAAATTGTTCAAGGCCTTGTCTGATCTCGGCATCCTCCATAGACATATTGCTATGCAGATGCATCCCAACCTCTCTCTCAGCACCCATCTTAGCAAGGAAATCAGCCGCTTTATTGAGAGATCTACTAGCATAAACAGGTATCACATCCTCAACTTCCTTCCAAAGCTCTAAAATTTGGGAAACCAAAATCCGCAGCCTCCAAGCTTTTAAGGCAAAGTTCCTCATGCAATCAAGAGCACCAACCAGGATTTGGGAATCAGACTCAATGATTATCTTTCTGTGACCATGTTTGACGGCCCAGATGGAGGCAGATTTAATAGCAAAGGCCTCAGCTTCATTGTTTGTGGCATATCCCAGACCTTGCAATTCCCAATAGAGCACAGTCCCAGCATGATCACGGCAGATAACTCCACTACCAGCATTACCCGGATTACCTTTTGCAGCTCCATCAGTATTGATTTTGACCCAGCCTTCTGGGGGAGGTTTCCAACAACTTCTTACCTATCTCTCAAGATCAGCAACTCTCCCTTTCAAAGGCTTAGAAGCTGGCTGATTTTCCTCCTCAGCATAGATGGCAACGGTTTCCACAACTTTGCTCCAGATGACCTGCCATATCCCATCCACCGAAGAGAAGGTTTCACGGAAAATACGAGCATTTCTTTCCAACCACACCTGCCACCAAATAAAAAGGAAACCGAGCTCCCAGCCAGTACGAAGAGCTTTAGATATAAATCTACCTCTCTTCCAGCTTTCCCATAAATTGGTCCGGGACAAGTCTCCAAGCGCCTGAAGTTTAAAGTGGGAGAACCAACGATGCCAAATCTGCTGTGGTGAAAGGACAATCAAACAGAAGATGATCCGCAGTTTCCTCATTCCTATAACACAAAACACACCGGGAAGGGCCAATGATGCCTCTAATTCCGAGGTTGTCAAAGGTCAAGATACCATTATGCATCAGCTGCCAAGCAAAGAAGTTCACTTTCGGCCAGCCCTTGGGATGCCATATCTTCCTCCATTCATGAACCGGAAAAGAGTGTGGGGGGGGCTCAAGAAGGATCGAAGCATAGCCCTCCTTCACGTAATAAACCCCAAGGTTCCCAAAGCCCTGTGCAAGCTCATCCTCCTCATCTCTCCCAGTAAGAAACCTTTCTGCCAAAAGTTTTTCCAGAGTTGGAGCCTGCTCCGGAGGGATTGGAATAGGCCATTCACCCAGCCGCTTAAACTTTTGAACCTTATACTCCCCCAATTGGCTGGTATTGAAGTAGCTCTCAATATTAATCCAACCCTTATCTTCAAGAGCTGATTTTAACGGATGCAAATCAGGAAACACAACAAGGATAGGAGGATGCTGATCCCAAGAATCAGTCCAAAACCGGGCCTTCTCCCCTCTCCCAACTTTCCGAACAATTGATCTTTGATAATGCGAGATCCAAGCTTGAGCGCCTGCCACACAAGAGATCCATTACCCTCCAAAGGATAGCGGCCCAAGTCGTTGGGATGAACAAGACCCAAGTATTTACTAGAAAGGATTCTGCTGCAGAGGGACGAAGGCTGGGAAATCCACCTCCAATACAATTTCCCAGCCAGGGCCCGATTGTTAAACTTGGAGCTTCTTAAGCCCAGCCCACCTTTTTCCTTGGGCTGGGTGACCTTATCCCAACCAACCAAGGCCCATTTCCTCTCTCCATTGGCACCTTCCCAAAGAAAACTTCTAGCCGCTTTGTCCAGCTCTTTCCAAATTGAAGGAGGGGCGGCGTAATAGAGAATTTGTAAATAGGCATGGCCTGAATAACAGACTTCAGGAAAGTTAGTCGGCCCCCATAGCTTAACCATCTATGAGACCAGTGATTCATTCTCTCTTTGATGCCATCCAAAAGGTCCTTCCAGAAATCAGCTTTCAGTTTTTTGAAATGCAGAGGAACCCCCAGATAAACAACAGGAAGGGAGGTCCTAGTGAAACCCAGGATCTCCATAACTCTCTCTTGTGACCTTTGATCAAGGTTAAAGAAGACCACTTTTGATTTTGTTTCATTGATGACTTGATTAGAAGCCCGGAGGTAGACGTTAAGAGAATCTTTGATTCCTCTTGCTTCCCTGAGGCTGGCAACTCCCACCAAACCCGTATCATCCACAAACTGTAAATGAGTCAAAACTTCAGCCCCGATTTTAATTCCTGTAATCTGTCCTTGACGTCTTCTTCTCAGGAGGAGTCTGCCTAAACCTTCAGCCAAGATGAGAAAGAGATAAGGAGAGCAAGGATCTCCTTGACGGAGACCCCGAGAGGCTCCAAAAGGTGGCGAGGGAAGCCCCTTAATTAAAACAGAGTAGGAAGGCGTAGAGATACAACTCATGACCCAGGCAATCCAATCCTGAGAAAAACCAAAGGCTGCCAACATCTTGACCAAGAAGCCCCACTCTACTCGTCATAAGCCTTAGACATATCCAGCTTTGATGAACATTCCCTTGTTACCCGAATTATGCATAGAATGGATAGCCTCCCGAGCCAAGATCACTCCATCCAAGATCTGTCTTCCTTCAACAAAACCCCCTTGCTCAGGGGAGATTATATTCTGAAGAAGGGGTTTTAGTCTTTCAACCATAATTTTAGTGATAATTTTGTAAATCACATTACATAATGCAATAGGTCTGAAATCGGAAATGTGAGCCCCCCCTCTCCTTTAGGAATTAAGGTGATAAAGGTGTGATTTAGAGCCTTGAGCATTCTTTTGTTAGTTCGGGATTCCTCAATGACAGCCAACACATCCTCCTCCAAGATATCCCAGAAGGCCTGAAAGAACTCAATAGGGAAACCGTCCGGACCGAGCGATTTTCCCTGTGCACATCCCAAAGACCACCTTCTTGAGTTCATCACGATCAATGGGCTTAAGAAGGGCCTGATTCTCTTCATGAGAAATAATAGAGGGAATGCCCTCAATGACTTCATTTTGGGCTTCCACATCATGCTGCATACTTTCCTTGAAGAGGTTTGAGAAGTACTCCATAGAGAGGGAGTGCATATCAGGGAGAGTGTCAAAAGAGTTTCCAATCTCATCTTGAAGGAATTCCATGTTATTCAATTGCCTTCTAGCACAGGCAGAGCGATGGAAAAATTTAGTATTTCTGTCTCCTTCTAATAGCCAAGTATTTCTTGCTCTCTGGTCTCCAGAGATCTCTTCTTGATTATCAATGTCCTCAACCGCTTTGCGTAAAGCGTCATCCTCGAATTTAAGATGCTCATAAATAATTCCTTCTCTGAATTGTTTTTGCACCTCATTCCATCTGTCCAACAAGGGAGCCCGTTGGAGCTGGAAATCAGATTTGTTAGTTTGCTTCCACTGTTTTAGTTTACTCTTAACAAAAAGAAGTCGTTTATGAAATTTGAACATAGTCGTTCCAAAAGGGAGACGACCTTCTTCCCACCACTGTGGAATTTTCCTTCGTAGGTCCTCTTTTTGCAACCAAAAATTTTCAAATTTAAAAGGTTTGTAATACTTCCCTGACATAGTCCCTCCCTCCAAAAAAATGGGAGAGTGATCTGAGACTGGGCCCTCCAAAATCTGGAATTTGATATTCCATCTAACATAAGCTTCCTCCGAGACCAAAAACCTGTCAAGCTTAACCCTCCTATTGTATGGCTCTCTTCTCTTATTAGTCCAGGTAAAGTTTGTACCAGGGCCTTTGATATCAACAAGGTTAAAGGCCTGGACTTGGGCAATAAATAGCCGGTCCCCTGTATCCAGAACAGGGATGCCACCTTCCTGATCTCTAGCAGATAATTTAGCATTGAAGTCCCCAGCAATAATCCAATCAAAATCTTCCCGGAAAGACCTCATGTTTTGAACAACTTTCCATTGAAACCGCTGACCATCGGTGTTCTGAGCCCCATAGAAATTTGTAATTAAGACTTGTTCAGCTGTAACAATATTCTTAAAAAGAGATGTTAGGACCCCTCTCCAGGCTATATGTTCTATTGCTATCCACGCCAAAGGATTCCAAAGAGTAGCAATCCCTCCCGAGGCACCTAGAGCAGCCACTGCCATATGGCCAGCACCCCTCCAGATTCGGTCGACAGTTTTACTCATAAGGTCTAATGACATTTTTGTCTCCCGAATGAGCAGAAAGTCTGTTTTACTTCTCTCTAAAAGTCTTTGAACAGCAGATTGATGGGTTCTACTGTTTAAACCCCTCACATTCCAAGATTGAATAATCATTGGAAACCTTGGGAGCAATACGAATCAATTGTTCTCGCCAATCCTCCATTGATTAGCTTATCTCCTTGCACTGCAATTAGATCCTTATTGGATTTCCTTGCCCACCCCTTGGGAATTACTATTTTTCGACCTCTTCTCCACCTCGGGAAATTCCAAGAGCCGGTCTTTCTCTGAGCTTTTCTGCAATTCCCATGGTAACATCTTTAATAACGGGCTGAACTGGGGAGTGGATTACCAGAGTCCCGGGGTTTTCTTGCTGCAAAGTCTCAGAGGAGTCAATCACCTGTTCAAGGACAGGGGTTGATGAGGGAGGAGCATGAGTAAGGATGATATTATCCTCAAGGTTCCCATCTGCTCCTTCCATAGTTTGGTCTTCTTGATCCACAAGAGATTTGAAGATTTCATACCGGTTGGTTGGCTTGGGAAGAGCTTGCTCCTTGCCATTTCTCTTTTTGTTTCTTCTTCTCTTCTCGCTGTTCAAAGCCATCTTTCTGGCCCTCGTAACCCGGGGAATGACAGTGGTTCCTTGACCGAAGTGGACTTACCTTCTCGGGAGCGATTTGACATTCCCTGTGGAGCATCCGCTTTGGTGCTCAAGATATTTGGACAGAACCTTGCCAAATGGCCATGCAAATGACAGACTCTACATCGGAAAGGTAGGGCTTCATAGTCTAACTGTCGTATCCAGGAATGTCCTGCTAACTCCAGTTCCATCTCAGCTGGTAGCGGTTGACTAATATCCAGTTCTACACAAATTCTCGCATAAACAACAGTATTTCCTTCAATGGTATCCTTGGAAACTCCCAAAAATCTACCTAGAGAGTTGCCTATCAATTCAAGAATCTGCTCACCCCAAAACTCCATCGGGAGAGCATACAGCCGGATCCAAACCGGGACAGCCGTGGGCTCAATGCGAGGGTCGAAACCCGCTCTCCACGGCTGGACAAATAACCCTGCCGGGCCATGGCTCCTCTTCTCTGATTCAAATGCTCTGTTTCTATCCATTAGGGAAGAAAAACTAATAATAAAATACCCATTGCTTATGGGCCATAAGGAGTACTCACCGATAGGCTCCCAGTTTTGTCTCACCCAGGAATGCAAAAAGTGCAGGGTGGGTCGAATGCCCATGAACTTGCAGATCAGATCATGAGTAGCCCGATAGTTTATCGTGTCTTCAACCAGCTCTGGTTCGATGACTATTTTCGGTCTTGACGCAGATTGCGGGAGACATCCATTGATTCTATGCACAGGAGAACCCTTGCCCGCATTCCTGGATAGCAGATGGAAAGCACTCCGCTGAGCATCAACAGAGGAAGACGCAGGATTTTCTCGTAATATCTCCGCATAAGAGGTCTTCTTCCCCTCGAGAGAACCTGGAAGAGACCCCATTGGGCCCTCCCGGGGCACCGAAAGATCCTAGAACAAAAACCAGCAGCAAACCCCCAAAGACTCTGGAAGAGGTTTCCGATCTGAAACCCTAGAGGCTCGGCCGTCGGCAGTTCAGAAGGTTTCCCGCCAAATCGCCAGAGCTCAAAAATCACGTTATCCTTAAAATTGAAAATTGTTCATGTTGACTGTTATTGTTACTATTGCTAACCCGTCTATTATTATCATCGATCTAACTAGTATTATCACTGACCTGACTGTTACTATCACTGACCTAACTAGTACTGTCACTAACCTGACTATTATTACCACTGATCTGGATGGATACTAGAATATTTTAGACTATTACAGACACTTGTAGACTATTTCGTAGCTGTTGGTGTATGCAAAATTTATTCTTCTATGATAAGGAAGTATTTATCTATATGCTCACTTTTTGGGATCATGAATGCATGTTCAGCAGAACAGGGAGATGTGAGTTTTTTCAGGTTAAATTTTTTAACACAACCAGGGTATGCTAGGTAGAGGATTATGTAACACCCATAGATCTTCTATTATATCACAGTGACAAACAATAGTGCTCGAACCAATATTTTAGGCCACTATCCAAGGAGGATTCCACACATACCCTTGAGCACACTATCCGCCTCTAACAATATGAGAGGGTAATCGTTTGGGATGCTGTGTCCCATGGACTATGGATGATACAAGGACAAAAAGCTTCCTGCTAGATAAATTTTTTTCAACCTAGAATGATCTCCTAATACACCCAAATATGTGTGGGAGCTTGATTTCATGCATGAGGGTTATCTAAGGCCTAGGTATTGGAGCCTAATAGTTCCTCACTTCAATAGATACTTTATGGGCTATCTAGATTAACCAATAATGATATATCCTTCATGATATTTAAAACCCTTGGCATAGGGTTTCTAGCCTACTCAGCTACTAAAAAAAATAGATTGTATTTTTTATTTTATTTTGTAGATTCTTTTTTGGCTTTTTGAATAAAGGAAAACATAATAAAAAACACAGGAAAATTATACCTAACAAGTGAAAATGGTTGAGCAAGAATTGTCGCAGTCGTAGTAAAACTCAGCCCTAGAAAGCACTTTGATACCACTTGTAAGGAACCTACTATTGAAATAAAGCTCACACATATAGAATACTGAAAGATAACTAAAATACATGCAATAATAGAATAACACTATGCAAAAAGTAATTGCAGAATTGAAACAATATCACAAATAACTCAGAACCGCAGGCCTCTTCGAGGAGGCAACCTCCTTAAATATTTCATTAACTTGTAAAAAGATACATTCATACATGGCTTCATGCCTTTTTAAGAGAAAGGTACACACAATCCTACCTAAAGGCTCAAGAGTTGGATTACATGTAAAATTCCACTCGAGCTAGAATCTTCTACCAAACATTAGTTACAATCTTGATAATGGTTACATGCGATGGTACCACTTGTCTAGGTGTCTTAATTGCCACATACATTAGAAAGTATTACAAAATAACATTATAATAGAATCCCCCCACGTTGGAAGTGGGTCATTACATACTAATGAGAATTACAAAATAATGTTAGGATGGGATCCTAACAGAGAAGTAGGTCTCCAATTCATTTAGCCAAGCCTCGATTAAATCACCCCCATATTTTCTAGTGAATTTGGAGGACTTTACATTCTTCAAATCCTTAGCTAATTTTACCTCTATAAGGGCCCTAACTTCTTACTATTTTGTAGGAGGATTTCCTTCTTGTCTAAGCTCAGGATTCCTATGCTAAGAACTCTTACTTACTATAGTTTCCAACAACTATTTTGTTTGGTTTATTTGCTCCCTTTGTTGGTTCATTTGTTCCATTTACTACTCTATTTTCTCTTGCAATAGTGAGACATCAATAATGAGGTTCTCTACCTATTTTTTTAATTTGCTAAACTTTCCCCTAGGGGTCTAGCTTTGACACTATCTTGCTTAGCTTGCCATGGTGGTATGGAAGATCCTCTTCTTACTCTCCTCAAGTTTGGTACCATAGCTTCCTTACCATAAAAAAATCCTAGGTTCGGTTGCAATTCTCCTTCATGCTTACCTCCTAACTACTATTTACATCTTCCATATGTACTAAAAATCAAATAATATCATCCATTGATAATATTTATGGATATTATTACTCTACATAAGATGTCATCCCCTAAAAGTCAACCATCAAGTCAGTTCATCTCTAATTTATTTTCAAGGAATTCTAGTCCGACGACCTAGAGCTTTGATACCAACTATAACGACCCAAACTCTAACCAACATGAGAAAGAGATTTTTTTGACAAGGGATATGATCAAGGTTTACAAGGAGTATCCATAATCATAATTAACTAGGAATAACCATATTTTAAGTCCATAATATTGTAGAAATATCTCGATTGGACAAGAGAGGCCAAGCTCTTTTAGGTACTACGGTTTACCTTGTATACCTTCATGGTACCAAGGATGCTTCAAATTATCACCCCACATTTCTTGTATTATCCATGAATGCAAGATAGCTTGACCATATTGTAGGGATTATTCCTTCTTGATATTTAGAGAAGGGGGATACCAGTTCCCCTACCAAACATAAGTCATTCTATGTTGGTGTCTCTAAGTGTAATATGTTAAGTCCAGTTGGAGGCCCTTCTATAGTGCTCTACCAACTTTAGTGATTGAATACACCATCTATGTGATGGGTAGTATAAGCATCTATAACTCTACATGATAGGTTTCTCATGGATACAAAACCACCTAGGAGTTGCCTCTCTCCAACTACCTCAGGTAGGGGTAAACATAGAGGATACCCTAAACCAGGCTATCAAGAGAACCCAAATCTATATTGATCATGAAGTTTTATTACCATAAGCATAAATTTCTATCATTAACATGGTATTTAGTTCTTTTTCCCAAATGAATATAGCTTACAACATTCCATTTTATATAAGCATATTATTTAAAATATAAATTTCAATAAAAAAATTAAACCAACCAAGATACCCATGGCAAAATTCAATCCATCCATTACATTGCAATCCATTTCACTAAGAGATCATAAATCTTGGCCCTTCCATAGGACCTTAGATAAAAGAAAAGTGTTTACCAACATATATAAAAGATATATGTTACCTTCTATCTCCTTCAGTAATATGTTTGTTCTCCATGACAAAAAGGTGGTAAGAAGGGATCAGGACAACTATTTGAGTATATATGAATGCATTTATATATGAGTAGTTCCAATAATTCAAAACATATTAAACAATCACAAAATAAGCTCATACTTCTGTCCTATTGTCCAGTTTCACTATTCGAACAACTACCATAAAGTAAGTCTTAACTTTTCATATCAAAAGAAAATACATCAAACCCCCATAAATTCTTATTCCATAAATAATTTCATAATATTTCAACATCAAATAGAAACTACATAGTAATCCCCCTAAATTCCTATACCATAAGTAATTTTATAACCTTTCCAGAAAGAAATATTTACTTCTACCAATAATCCATAATTTTCTTTTCCAAGAGAAGAAAACATGCCAAGAAGATTCTATAACAAAAATATTCCAATCAATTAATAGAACTTCTGTCTCCTAATCTAATATCTTAAATAAAACATCTTATGCTTCTAGAAAACAACATAAAATTTGATTTTATTAAAGAACAATCTTACTTATATTTCAGTTACTTCCAAAATTAAACTTGTCTAGAATCCATTAATCTAAAGAGCATATGTTCTAAACTTTAAATGGATTTAATAAAGGGAAGTATGAAAATAAGTGCTAGGTAAACTCCATAGGTAACCATAAATGCACTCATAAATGGTTAACAAAGGCCCAAGCATAGCTAAGCATGGAACAAACCAAAGCATAGAGAGTTAAGAGCAATCATAAATTCCAATTTCCAAGGAAATCATCATAACTAAATAATAAAAAGAAACCAAGGCAGTCAAAAAATAAGTTGGTGCCAAAGCACTCAATAGGGACATTAAGGTTGAGCACCACACACAACAAAACCTTAACCAAGAGGTGGGAACTTAAATAAGACCTATAATAATAAGGTTTAAATAGGAATAAACATCCTATAGCAAGTGAACGATGAGAACCCTGATTATCAACACTTCTTTGAGACACACAGGGAGGAGGATAGCACACTAACAAGCCTTCACCTAGTTGATGTAAAGGAAAAGAACATCGATGCTCAAGAATTCACTAAAACTGTGGTGCCCTCACTTAGAGAATCAACTAACCACATACTCAAACAATGATCAAGGCAAAGGTAATATTTACATTATAGGTAGATATGATCAAAACCAATATGTCCAACCAAATAACAAGCTTTGAAAACTCCATTACAAAGGTGAAAAATGAGTCTAAGAGCACACGAAACATACTTCAATCGAGCAAGCGCATGGTTACAAAAAATAAACATATATAGGCAATGATGAAGGAGAAAAAAGGAATAAAATAACTAAAAAACCAATTAGAAATCAAGATAAAGCATACATAACAATGTAAAATAACACCTATTACATTCTCCTAGTTTTGAAAATGAGCAGCCTGATCTCCTTGCTCTGTCCAAATTGTCTGCTTTAGTCTTCGACCTCCTCTTTTCTCCTCACCCCTGTTACATTCTACTAAACTACCATCCTACTTATTAGCTAGACAATACTGGGTTTCTTTCATCCCTTCAACTATCAAGTGAAACATCCAAGAAAATATTTCCTTTTCCACTCTAGCCCACCACCCAGATCTTCATTCATGAGCCACTCCCAAACGTATCAAGGAGGATTAATGGGTATCACTGCAATATTTATTCAAGAGCCACTCCCATGGTAAGGTGGTAACTAAGATTTAATCAAATCTAAGATACTTATACCATAAATTGAGGACATAAAGTAATCCAAACATTAGAAAACCAAATTTTGATTACATGGTTATAGGATTACTCAAAGTCTACCTTAGTTTTAAAAGATTAAAAACAAGGTAACTAATGCTTCAAGAATAAAAGGAAGACTAAATCCATGTACTAGCATACCATAATAAAATACAAATGCACTCCCTAGATGTTCCACACCATTGTTTTATTCTTAAGTGGGTGACCCTTTTAAAGATAGACTAAGCTATCACCGACTCACTTTAAGGAGACTCATTGCAAGCAACTTCCTAGTCCAATGGCATGAACATGAGCACAAGCAAAAATGTGATGCACCTACATGAAGGGTATTTATCCATGTTACCCTAAGATATTTATGAATAAGTCATAACCATAATTTCCATTTTTAATATGGTCTCTCATTCCTTATGGTCAATTCTCTCGTTCACCTATGAGAGTACCTAATCTTGCAACCACAAAGAGCATTAGCAGTTTCTTATTCTTATATAATGTAGTCAAAATGGTAAATGAATATATCCATACAAAAGCATAAAAACTAAGCATTAAACATCATTCATCAATACTTAGTACATCTTATAAAGAAAGTCCTGCCAAGGTGGGTCATGATAAGATATGAGATTAAGAAATCTCACTAGTAGTGCTAGGCAAACATATAGCAATAGTCCTCTTATGTCTTTGGGTTGTAGGTAATCCATGTGAATAGTAATCCATCACATTAAGCATATTTTAAATATCATATTCTTGGATGTAGAAAATTTCCCCATCCACTAAGGAGGCTTAATTATATTATCATCAAAATCTTACCTTTTTAATGCATGCATCTACTAGCTCTAGGTAGTTCCATACTTGGAGCATCAAGTTCATTGCAAGATCGTAGGTCTAGACCCAACTTAAGCTCCATGGGTCTCTTTTGGACCCAATATTGAACCTTCTTAGACCTTAATTCAATACTTATATAGGAGTGTGTTAGAACTTCACCTCTTCTACTCTTTTATAAGGATAACAAAGAATTATTTTGGTCTTTGAGGTTGAAGGGTGGGATTCTTCCTCTTTCATTTTTTTTCTTTTATTTTTAGAGGATCTTACCTCAAACATTCTTGCTTGTACAAAAACTACTGGATATAATGTGGGAGAGGTAGCAATGGTGATAGGTGGAGTTATAAGGTTGGATTATAATATGGATGGTCTTATAGAAGTAGAAATAGTGTCCATGATGAGCAAAATGAAAAATAGGTGATTTTTGAAGAAATGGAAAATTTTACCAAAGTCTAGTCCCAGAGAATGATTTGCTCAACTTGGATTGTTTTTCACTAGGTTGGGTGAGTTAATAATAACCTTATAAATATTATCCAAATTTATGCTTTAAGGAGTGAATATCTTTAAGGAGTGGAGAATTTCACTCACACTAACTAGTGAATTGCTAGTATA
Organism: Wollemia nobilis; assembly: GCA_028583015.1. NCBI lineage: Eukaryota > Viridiplantae > Streptophyta > Pinopsida > Araucariales > Araucariaceae > Wollemia > Wollemia nobilis. The sequence continues at coordinate 5,999,279 of JAQPPZ010017228.1, forward strand.
TGTGAGCTTAGGTAAGACTTCAGGTGGGATTGACTTGATGGTTTATTGGGGATCAATTCACTAAAAGAAGTCATCAAAGTGCTCATTTAAGGACCCTTGAGCAAAAATAAGGCTATTCAATAGGTGATCAATTGGTTTAGGAAATGTAATCAATTCACTTAGAATTTTAAGCAAATTTCTCAAGGAAACACCCTTGTACATTTGATAGAAACCTTCCCTTTGAAGAGTGAATCATTCATATAATATGATGATGACCTTTTCTATTTTGTATCTTTTATGGTTTCATGAAATTATTTTTGGTATAGGTTGGCTTAGAAAGGGATTTCTTATGAGGTTCAATCCAACCAAATTATATAATAAAAGGGTATTTGATGCTTTAAAATTTACCTAGAAGTGATCATTAAATGGTTTAGATGGAATGTGGGTGTTTCGAGTAATGTGGGCAATGAGTTGTATGTCTTTGGTATCATGTGTAGTGAAAATTAGTCATCCTATGTACATTAGGGTTTTTAAACTCCTCTCCTCTAACTAATTTCTTTTCTTGCACTATTTAATCTTTTTGGTCATTTCAAGCATGAAAGACATTGATTTAAATAGGAAATTTTTTATTTTTGCTATTGCGCTTATCGTTGAGTAATTCAATCTAGTTTCCTTAAGTTGGAATTATTTGAAAAACCTTTTACTACAAACCAAAGATTTTTTTTAGAGAATAGGAGGAAGTGGAAAAAATATGAGGGTACTTTGAAGCACCCTTCTCAAGATTTTCACTTGGACTCAAAAATATTTTTTATTTTTTCTTTATTTTCTTTGTTGTTTTTTATATTTTTTTTCAAATTTTTGTATCTTTTTCTTCAAAAAAAATAGAAGCAAGAATATTTTATCAAGAAAAGGAAAACTTATGTACATATTTATTTTTCTTCTAGAAATAGAAGCTTCTTTAGATGGGTTACAAATTATTGTAGGCATTTTGACTTGTAATTCAAAGAATTTTTTATGGTCCACCTCTTAGGGAATTGAATTTCCAATGGCTTCGTAGTTTGTCTTGGTCCTCATCTCATTTGAATACCAAATAACCTTCATTGTAATTAATTTTCATATCTCATTTTTCAAACCATTATTTAACAACCTTTTGATGTTGAACCATCCTCTTGAATGAATTTTCACTTTCTCATTTTAGGGTTGGTAGGGCATTTTATTATAATTGCAATAGATATATGATAGTGTCCTTAATATTTTATTTATTAAGACATTTAGAGAGAAGGGAGTTCCAAATTGACTAGTAGCATTTCTTCTTTCCTAGAAATTAGCTTTTGGGGGGGTGATTTTATAGAAGCTTTAGGTGTTACCTAGTTTACCCATATTGCTCTTCATAGTTTTCTATGTTAATTTCTTTATTATCTGGCTATGATCATTTTTAGGATCCTCATAAAAATATTATTGGTGGATTTTGCTAGGATATTCTACTGAGGATAGTAATTGAAATATGTCTTGAGCACAAACCCATATTCCAATGTAAATTTTATTACTTTTAACCCTATGAACAAAGTGACATTATTAGTGACTATTATGGATGGAGCCTTGAATTTGGTGATGATATCTTCCAAAAGTTTATCAATTGTTTTTTGATTGGATGAATTTACTAGAACCACCTCATCCCATGTAGTGAAATAATCCATTGTATTCAAAATCCATCCATGTATTTCACTAGATAAATTACTCATCTTGCTAGTGAAATTGAAGCCCCAATATTGGAAGGGTTTAATAACAGTGATAGGTTTTAGTAGCATTGGAACTTTTCTCCTTCTTCAATGAATGTGCAATGAGATTTGCATCTATTAACCAATTAGAAGCAATTGGATAAAGAGGTAGGCCAATAATCTTTCATTCTTAATATTTTATGTGCTATGTTGGTATGTAATGATTCCCTCCTTGATCATGATACTATTTGACTAAGGATTCTATATTTTCCTTCTTAATACATTTCAATATGGCACCATAATATCCTTTTTGAAAATGTACACCACCCAACCATGCACTGTATATTTACTTCTACTTGAATTAGTCCCTTTACTTAGGATTCAATCCTTTTAGGATTAGTATAATCATCATGTACCTTCTAATGTCTCCCAACCAACGTATATGACCATTTGGGTCTATTTCCACCACTACTGCTACCTAATGTATTGGGGAAATGATTGCAATATTTTCACATAGATTTGTTCCCCTGAGGATCTTAGTGGGATTTATTTCTATATCCAACTCCTAGATTTTGTTTATCCATCCCTATTTCTTTTCTCCTAGTTCACCATGTATCACAACAAATCAAGTATTGAGATGAACTATGAGGATAGCAATTTTGCTATGGGATAGGTAGTATATAATTTTTTTTAGTATTTTTATGATGTAAAATACATGTTTTTCAATGAATATGTACCTTTATTTGTAGTTATGGAGGACTTAATTCATGAATAAAATTTAATTTTCTTCATATTTATCCTTATTCTAAGTCAACATTACAACAATGCTTTCATATATCTCAAACACATAGATGCTAAAGTATTTAGATAAATTAGGGTTGATGAGGACTAGTAATTTAGTCATGACATATTTTATATCTATAAAGGATTACTTATGATATTTGGTCTACACTAGGGTTGTATCTCTTTTCAATATTTTTGTGATTGATTTGACCAATTGTGACAAATTGGTTATGAAATTGGCTATAATTTGACATAGGAAGGATCAAATCCATTTTATGGATGTGTCTAAGAAAATCTATTGAAGTACCTTTATTCTATTAGGATATATGGATAAGCTTTATTTAGACTCCACATGCCCTAATATTTTTCACTTTTGGACCATAAAAATAGAATTTTAGGGTTAAGTGAGATATGATACTATCTACACCTTGGAAAGATAGATTTTAAGCATTCAATATGCTTACTTTATTCTTTTGAAAATATGGTTAATAATCAGGATATATGAGTATGATTTCACCTATCATTCATGTAAAGCCAATGTACATAGCTAAATGGAAGTTGGCCCTAGTTTTCAACAAAAGCAAAGGTATTTATCTATAGGTAAAGATCCCCAATTTTTTTGTAAAGCTTATCTTGTGTTGATCATCATATTTAGTCCAAATCTAGTTATATCTTGATAAACCATCTAGGAGTGGTAAAATTTGTAACCCAATTACTTTTATAGAATTTTGTCTATAGTAGGTAGTGGCTAGTGGTCTTTCAATTATGCCCTACTTAAATTTTTGAATTCAACACATAACCTAGTGTCACCATTTTTCTTTCAAATTGGTATTACATTGGTTACCTAGGTGGAATGCTTCATAATAAAGAGTATTTGAACTTATAAAAGGTTTAGAAGATATTTTTTTATGACTATTTTAATATTAGGGTTTAGATTCCTTAATAATTTATCAAAAATTCTTTGCATTGTCCTCTAATTTGATAGTGTGTTGTATAATGCTTATGTGGAACACTCTTAAATCCTCATGGGACCAAAAAATGGTGTCGTCTTACTTCCATAGAGATATTTGAATAAGCATATTTATTCTTTAATGCACTCTTTACCTAATAGTAAATATTTCCCTTCAATAATATCAAGAGGGTGATAGGACGATGCCTTCACTTTAATGATAGATTTCTTTTCACTATCGTCTAGATTGAATTAACTTTCTAGTATGATTAGTCATTTTGGTAACTAGTTTACCTTTAACTAAATTACCTGGTCCTTTATTTTATCTCTATATTCATTCTTATATTTGGCATGGTGAGCCTCTTTAATGAGAAATATGATTTGCTCATCACTATTAAATATTGCTAATAATACAAAATACTAGTGATTACTAGTCTAAAAGTAACCTCTACCTCCTTTTTATCCCAAATTTATGAAGGGGGGTCAAAATTGGATTATGAATCAAAGCAACTACTTTATTGTTCAATTCCATAGGATTTGCTTTCAATACATAACCCATAAATTCCTAGATCCTATTGTTATATGACTTCAAGTGCTTATTCCTAGTGGAAAATTGTGAATTGACCAACTTTACAATTAGCTTGGAGTTGCTAAATATTTGGATATTCTTGATTCTTATATTTTTAGCTTTCCTTAGGCTAGTCCATAGTGCTCTATATTGGCCATGTTATTGGAACAATTGAATAATTTTCTATAGCCAAAATTCATTTGCATACCTCATGGGCCTATGAAATAGATGCTTGCACTAGTTTATACCATCAAAATATATAATCCATACACCATAAAACCCATGTGCCTATTGGCTAGTCAAAGCTAAGAAAATAGCTGGTTCTTCATATATTAGGTAATTCCCTATCTTATTTTCTTTGAACCTTTTTTTGACTCTTCATCATCTTAGAGTAGACCAATAACCATGTCTATATTGGATATTTGATCATCTTCTATAACTTACTCATTCATAAACTTAGGCAATTCATTATAATTAACCATGTCATCCTAATTCAATTTGTACACCAAGTAGTTACATGGAGGCTCATTTTCAATATATATTATTCTTATATCTCATGGTACCTTCATGTAGGTGTAGTCCATCACCAAATACCCATATCTAGATAACTTACAAGTCTATTTCTAAATATTATCATACTAAAATATGTGGAGAGGTCAACCGCTATACTTCTTAGATCACTACTAACTTGGGACACCTTTCTAGAGTCATGATAAAATATTTTAGTACTCTTCTAATACTTATTGAAATACCTTCCATTTGAATTGAAATCCTAGTGGTATTTATGTAGGGTAGTCCCATTTTCATAGATAACCTTAGGTATCACCTAGCATGACAACCCTTGAAACCACTATACATCCAAGATATTACAATTTAGCATAGAAGGGGATCAAATCAACCTCCAATATTTAGATTGAAGGGTTAGTTATGTTAAGTATAATTAATCTAAGTTAGTATAATAAATTTTGTAGGAAAATGGATATGACAAGATAAGTCAAAATGTAATAAAATAAATATTATTGTACAACTATAACAAGATGAGTCCCGATCTTGTTGAGATATTTATAAGGGACCAAATTCCTTTGGTGCAACTATATTTGCAAACATCCTATAACAATGAAGAGAGAGGACTAATACTATATGGGAAGGTGGATCCAAAAGCATAATACATCCATGAATAAAGAGGTCAAATGGTATAATGATCCATGGAAGCCATGCAACAAATTCTTACTAACTACATTTTAAATCATAATTACATTTCTACTTATAAGGACTAGCTATAGTATTCTTTAATAGCCAAAGGATACTTTACAATGAATATCTAGATCTTATTTATAGAAAAATTAAAGCTAAATCTACTTCTAACTAGAGTAATTCAAGCTCTAAATCCTAGTCACATCAACTAAAAAAAATATTTTCTAGTGACAAAAGATCATCCAACCAATAAAATTTATCACTGTATTCATTCTAGGATATTTTAGGAACTCTATTTCCTTTACTAATCCTATTTAAATATAAAGCATCACAACTAAAATAATTGTATTTGTTTCCATGCCTCAAAATCCAAGCCTAACATGACCCCAATAAATATTTTCCTTCAAAGTGTGGTTCACATGTTTACTCCATAGTGTGGAGCATGGTATGGCCTCATGTGCAAAACATTATCTAATCTTGCTATGCAAAGCATTATAATTATAGTATATTACCTTAGGATTTCACCCATATTGGAGATGCATAGAACCTTTTAAATGATAAATTAAAGGCTCCAAGAAAATATAGCTAAAAATGTGTTGGTGGATGAAAACAAAAGTACTGAGATATTTCTCTTCTAGGGTTTTGGTCTTTGGTGAGAGCCATTGTTGCTTAGGGTTTTCTCAACTTTTGGGGGTTTTCCATGGCCCCCAACCTAGCTGCCTAGAAATTAACACTGGTTCCATAGGAGAGAAGGCAAATGAAAATAACACCCATGGAGTGCCCCAAGAAATTGGTTCTTATGGAGAGTCATAAGGTGTGTTCAATCTGCCTTTGATCGAGTTTTATAATACCTGTTAGTGGCTAAAATATTTCACCTTGGTTGGGTATTTTATGGAATGAATTCCCAGTGAAGCAACATTGTAGTCTTGGGTTAGCTCAACTTGGGCTCCTCATGGAGTCAATATTAAGTTGATTCAAAACCTAACAAAGGTTTTTTATCTTCTAGTTTGTAGATGTTGCTCATAAAGATAGTTTATGAGCACATGAATTGGTCCATGAGAAGCTACTTGGTGGTCTTATTTCCATGGAATCAATATTTTTTAGTTTCTAAGGAAATAACCTCCAAGGTCCTAGTCTAGGTTGAGTTCCATGGTATTCCCCTCTTCCTTTGTCCCTTTTTGAATCACATGGAGATAATATTAAGGCGTATCTTATTCATTAAATACAATAACACTTTTAATACCTATATATAGAAAAGGATTTGTGTTGAGGTTGATCTATCCGAGAGCCTATAGAAGGTTGTCAAGATACAGGTGGATGACACCACTATTTTACAATGAGTTGTGTATATTAACCTACCAATTACCTACTTCATATGTTAAGCATCAGACCACAAGGTTAATGATTGTCCACTTATTCCTTTTAATAAGCCAAATCCAACCCTATGCTAAATACTATGTATCCTTCCTAGGAAAAAGAGGTTGGTTGAACCATGATGAGAGAGCATAAAAAATTACATGTCCCTATAGCCAAACTATAGCATCCCCAACCAACAACAAAGGAGGATGGTTTTTAAGTCCCATAGTCCTAAAAACTAGTGGAAGAGCAACTAGATGTAGGGACACCAACAACATAAATGATGGTCACTGAGGCTCCTCCACCTCACCAAAGTTATACCCAAATAACTAATATAGAAATGGTGGTCATCGTGGTTCCTCTGATTCACAACAATTGCATCCTAATAGATACTATGGCCACCAAGGAAATCTCTCCTACCTATTTTACTTCTATGAGATCTTGACATTCTTGTAGTCCCAGGAAGGATAAAGAAGAGGACTATTTACCAATAAAATAACTCTATCTCTCCAATAATTGGTTGGAGAAACTGAAACATAACAACTTTAATAGCTTCAAGGCATTGGAGTTGCTTGAACATATGTAGGATGACAAGGAATTAGTGAAGATGATAACATTTAAATTTTCTCCTAGGGGTCCCCCTCAAATTGATTGGGCTAAATTCCAATGTGCATAGGCACATGATAGTGCAAGGTTCATAATTTTTTTTAGATCTAGATCTCATGTATTTGTAGGAGCTAAAATCTATAGGGTTTTTTGTTCTTCATAGTTTTCTAGTTTATCAATTTAAGGTTTAAAATTTCTCGCATTGTTTTAATTTCTTGTTTGTCTATGTAATCCCTAGATCCCTATTTTAGGTTTTGGGTGATTTTATATGTAATACCTAGATCCATATTTTAGGTTTTGGGTGGTTTCTAAGGTTGACATCTCGTGATTAGTGTAACTAATATTCTTTTTAGAAATACAAGGCACTTTTCAACAACAAAAAAATACTCCAAAACTTAAATTTTGCTAAGTGAAGATCAAAGGAGTGATTTTATTAAGATGGTATGATTGGTTCATAGGAGCAAAGTACTAGGAGAAAATAAATGACTAGTTCATAGGAGTTAAGTTTTAGAAAACTAGAGCAAAACATTCCTAAACTAGAGGAATCCACTCACCTCTTAGAGTGAAGCACTCGTGGACAAGCAAAGGGTGTTAGGACCCCATCCTAACATTATTAAGTAATGACCCCCTTTCCAATGTAAAGAAATCTATTATAATTATACTTTGTAATATTTCTATAATGGTATGTGTTATTTGAGGTGCCTAAATAAATGGGGTCATTTTGTGTAACCGTTATAAAGAATGTAATTGTTTGTTGGTAGAAGATTCTAGCTCAGGTGGAACTTTGCATGTAAGAAAACTCTTGAGAATTAGGGTAGGGCTGCAGGGAATGTATCTTTAAAGTAAAAGAGGGTATAAACATATGTATATTTTTGCATATTGAATCAAAGTATTAAAGGAAGTTGTCACCTTGAAGAGGCCTACAATTCAATATTGTGATTTATGAGATTAATTAATATTTTTGCAATTAAATTTTGTATTGCAATATTCTATTCTTTCATGAATTTCTATTTTTTTATTGTAATATATATGTGAATGTGCTTATTTTAATTATAAGGTTCCTAAAAAGTGGTACCAAAGTACTTTCTAGGACTGTGTTTCATCGTTACTGCAACAATTATTGCCCTGCCATTTCGACTATTAGGTATACATTTTTGTGTTTTTACTTTTCTATTTATTATCCTATTAAAAAATCCAACCTATTTTTTCTTCTATTTTAGTTTATTAGGTTATAAATACTACGTTGGGGGTTTTAAAATATCATGGAGGAGTCATCATTATTGGCTAAGTTATATTACCTATAAAGCATCTAGTGAAGTGAGGGGTGACCAGGCTCCAATACCTAGGCCTCAAATAACACCCATATATAGAATTGAGCTCCCACATATCTTTGGGCATATCGAGAGACCCCCTAATATAAGGAGAAACCTTTAGCTTGAGAAATATTTTTGACTATGTATTTTCCATAGTGTATCAAACATAAAATTTGGGAAGATCACATTCCCATACTATCATAGAGGCAGGTAGTGTGCCTAAGGGTATATGTGGAATAATCCTTGAGTAGTGGCCTAAAATATTGGCCTAAGCACTATCGTTAGTCATTGTGGTATAATAGAGGACTATGGACAATACATACTCCTTTGCCTAGAGTACCATATTTCCATGAATATTTTTCTTGCATACTAGAAATCCTACCATAGAAGTGAGCATACTGAAGAGACAACACTATCATCAAATTTATTGAACAAAAATTTAGACAAACAAAATGGTGGTGAAAGTAACAATCAAGACAAGGCCTACTAATAATAGTCAGGTATCATTTCAGTTAGGTCCATGGTTAGTAATAGTCAAGACAATCTATTCTATAGTTGTTAGTTATATAGTCATTAATAGTTAAGATACATTCTGACTGTACAACTGACAATTACAATTGGAAATTATAACAGTCACAATATTTATCAAAAATAAAGTTTTCTAGGATAACTATCAGAAGCAGTGAGTTCTAGATTCAAACAAAATAATTGTTAGTAATACACATTATAGATCCTGTTAAGGGGTTGTAAAAAAAAAGTCATTTTTGAGTGAAAAATGACTCCAAGAGAAAAATAACACTTGAAGAAACCTCCCTAAATTAAAGTTTGGGGTGCCAAAAAATATTGTTGTGTGATATAGGTCATTGTCCTTGTATCATAGATCTAATTAGTATAGTATGTATCCTCCATGCACTTTTATAGGGTGCCAAAAATCATCATTATGAGACCTAACCCATTAAATTCATCTTCTCGAGTTGATAATTTTTATATATGGCACACAAACACTTTTTTTTACTCATTACTAAAAATAGTAAATCTTGGAACAACACTTCTATTGTTAGTAAGTTAGTGGGAGTGGTCAAAATCAAACATATATGGTTGGAGGGACTAGAGTATCAATGGAATTAGAACAAAGAGAATATATGGATCATTTAAACCACTCACTTAGTAACCTACAAAGTCAAATATCCCACATTGAAAATGAAGTTTCAAAGATGAAAGATCACATGCATGTTATTAGAACTGACCATCCAAATCCAAAATTGCAAAAAAATTCCTAGAGGTTGAAGAATGATTAAGGGAATCCCCAAAGGTGTTCAAGCATCATAACACTAAAGGACTGGGTGGTAGTTTAGTCAATAAAGAGAAAGGAGTCAATAAAGAGAAATAAGTCCATCATTATCTTTTTGACATAAATAACCTATTTATGATGCCTAAATTAGACTTTCTTAAGTTTAATAGAAGGGATGATAATGGTTGGTTGTGTTGAGTAGATCAAATTTTCAAACTTCATAATGTACCTCGATAATTATGGATTATGATGAAATATTTTAACTTTGAATTTGAAGCCCTACAATGGTATCAATGGTTACAAAACATGACTCCTAACCCTTCTTAGGAAGACTTTGAGTCCCAATTACTCACTCATTTTGGTCTTAGTGAGTATGAGGAATTTACAGGAGCCTTGACCAAATTGAAATAAACCTCTATTATCTGAGACTATTAGACTCAATTTAAGAAATTAGCTAATAGGAAAAAGGGGTTAAATGAACTTTTTTTTAGAGTTGTTTTATCAGTGGATTGAAATATGATATAAAGGATGAGGTCAAAATGTTCAAATCATAGTCTATGATGCAAGCCATGGAATTGGTGAGATTAGTGAAAGAAATATTTTTGGCCCAAAGGAGATCATCCAAATTTCCACAAGCCAAACCCAAATTTTCCTCCAAGTTTACATTGAATACTATCAATAAGTCTAACCCAATCAGGTGATTGCTTATAGAGAAAATGGATGCCCATTGAGCACAAGGCTTATGTTACAATTGTGATAAGAAGTGTTTTCTAGGGCATAAATGCATCCAAAATAAGTTATTTTTGTTGGATATCGATGAATTAGAAAGGAATGAAGTATCTAATGAAGCAATAGAACTATAAGAGGAACAATCTCAGGATAAGAACAAAACATAGGAAGAACCCCAATCAAAGATCTCTATTCATGCACTTGTAGGAATCTTGACCCTTTAGATGATGAAGGTAGTAGGATTCTTCAAAGGCTAACATATTACAATTCTTATTAATTGAGGTAGTATGCATATTTTTATTGATCCAAGCTAGCAAATTGTTACATACATGCTTGCAACTCCTTTGAAGTTATAGTGGAAAATGGAGGAACATTACCTTGTAAGGGTAAATACCATAATGTTAAGTTGAATATAGTGTAATCACCAAAAAGGCTCACACCTAAAGTATCATATTGCAAGAATTGATAAGCAAAATACAAAATGCATACAAGAACAAGAAATTGATAATGAAATGATCAATAAAAGATGCTTTATTCCATTATATTGCAATGCCAACTCAAATTACAAGTACATCCCTCTTAGGGATAATCATCTTGTTACAATTGTTACAATAAGAAGTGTTTTATATTTCCATCTCAAGGGTAGGTGTGATTTCAAAGTGCCCTTCAGGATGACACGAAATGCTCTAGGGTAGAGTAGACCCTCTTCTTCGCATTGAGGAAGGAGATGGATGGTTGTAGTTCATTTAAAACCTGTCTCCTACGATCAAGAAACAACAAAAGAATGTAAAAAGCATAGGAAGACTCTCATGATGAGGCCCTTTAAATACAAATAGCATGGGAATAGCATAATGACATGAAATCAAGAAAATGCATAAACTATGCTAAACATGTGCAAATCCTATCAAGATTGATGGAAATATGTAAATGAACAACACAACTATCAATCTATGGAATCAATTACTTGAAATGAAGCAATATAATATGAAAAGAAACCATTAATGTCTAAACTACTATAATGAGAACAATTTAGTAAATACACTAATTATGCTGGTCAAAAGTCTCTAAAATTCTAACTAAACCATTAAAATGCTAAATGTGATCTACTTAAGAATACTAAAAATAAAACAGTAAGGAGATATGTCACCTGTTGCAAACCATAGCTATGATGAGCAGTCTGCACTATAAACCGTGGCTAAAAGCCACGGTGAGAAACCAAGTGGTTTACCCTCCAAATTCAAGGGTTGTGGGATTGACCTCCTTGTCCAATTGATGTTCAAGGGTCACCTTCAATGTCCTCTGATAGGTTTGGCACTTGAATCATTGAATAGGGCCTCTGTTTATCCGAATTAGCATTTCTTGGATCTCCTAGGTCTTTAGGGCATCCATGGCCTAATTCGTCATGATGTTTGACAAATTGACAATGGGGATGGCAAAAAGGCTCTCTCGATACACTCAAGTGAGTCCGTAATTTGACAGGGCTTCACTGCTTTGATCTCAAAATACACTCTTTATGTTTTGCCCTAATTCTTAGGGGTACATATAGGATGTCCCAGGGCTAGGGGTGGCTTCATGGAGAAGCCAATATCAAGAAGGGGTGGTTAGAGTAGTTGGATTGGAAGCTTCCATCCTCTAATCACCTTCTTCTAGAATAAATGGCTATTCAAACCGATTTGGCTTTGATGAAGGCCAATTGAACTTCAGTTAAGACCGTTGGTTATAGCTACGGTCAAAACTGTAAACCACAGGTCTTAGCCATGGTTCAGACTATAGACCATAGGTCTCACCTATAGTTCAGACTGTAGACCATAGGTCTCACCCGTGGTTCAAACTGTAGATCACAGGTCTCACCCGCGGTTCAGACTGACTAGGCCAAGGAGCCCAAATTGAGTTCTTAGAACCATTGCTCTATCTTGGAGTCTATCCAAGATCTTCCATATGGTCTTGTAGCATGTCCCATATGAGTAGTTGTCCTTGACATGATGCATTTTAGGTGTCTACAGATGTCCCTTTTGAGATGCGTTATGAGATCGAACAACGCATGAGCAAAAATACACCACCTAAAATGATGTCTAAGGTTCTATGATGATCATTAGTATGATCAAAATTAGATGCCCCAAGTCCTAAAAAAGGACACACATCCTAGAATCATTGCTTTAAACTGGGTGAAAGACTTAAATTTGATTCCAACTAGATAAAAGGCTTACATTTACTTCCAACTAGATGGAAGGCTTACATCTGGTGCTTTGGTATTTTTGGGTATAATCGGATATGACCGATAGACAGAGTGACAAAGGCTTAACTCATCATTTTTGTTGTTTTTCGCAGCAAAGGGTAAGCTTATGATAATTTTTGGCAATGATTTGTAAGATGAACGCAATTTAACAAGATCAAGGGATCTTATATTGACCTTGATTATGATTTGATATTATGACTACCCCCTCAAGTGATGAGTTGATGAAGGTAATGACAATTAAATGAAGCGACGAGGTCGCTTGACCATTATGAAAGATTTGAATCGATTAAGATTTAGCATTTGAATACTTGGTAAGGCCTAATCAGCTATGATTGCAACTGTTAATAGTAATTATATATTTCTATCCCATGGAGTGGTCCAACCATGAAGGCTTTCTTAGGGAATCAAAATGAAAGTAATTCCAATTAGGCATGTGTTGAATCATATTATCGACGATTTGCTAAAATGGTCATAGACGAATTGCAATAAATATCTCATTCTCATGGAGTAGTCTAGTTGTCTAGGCCTTCTTAGGGATTGAAATGAAGCATAGCAACTCCACGATGATGAATTTTGCCCAAATTTCCTTATGGTATTTTACTCATATTTCCGTATTGCATGGATCACAAGTCGCTGCAACCGCCAAGTGTACAGGGTAAAGAACTAAGTACAAGGCACATTTGGATTTTGAGTTTTATGACTTTGTTGTTATTTTTACATTTTTGAGATGCACGTGTATGCAATGCTTATATTGATTTGATGCTATATGATGTGATGTATGGATTACATGCACTAGATAGCTATTTTATTTTATAATGATGATATGCAGTGATCTAGATGCTTAGATGTGCTTTTTATGATGGATGCATATGGATGCGATGTTTACTTTTAAATGCATATTTAAGTTTGCTTTAGTGTATGCATTTAATTTATGATGATGTCATGATATGCTAATGCAATGTATGTAATGCACTATTTACACAATGGTAATCTAATGTAAATGAACCTATATGCTTTAATCATTTAAAACATAAGGAATGAATGTGATACATGTTTAACAATCTAATGGACGACACCACAAAATGTATGAAAATAATGTGTGTAATTGAAAGTTCTCATTACAATAATTTAATCAATTAATCACCCATATATGAAATGCAATGATATGAAGTGGTATGGTGCGAATGATATAATATGTCATTATATATTCCTTTTTGCACTTGACAGATATGCGTGATACAATCAGTGGCCATCTAAATATCATTTTTGATATCCATATGGTATCTATCCTATATCGTTAAAATTTATGCTCAATGTAATGATGTATCATGAATTGATACTTTGCAATTTGATGATTGAATGACTTTATTTTTGATGGTTTATGAGATTTTGATATTTTGTTGCTTTAGCAAATATTTTTGAGGGTCTTCCATGAGACTCAAACACCCTAGTGGACTGCTCAAAAGTTGTATACTAACCATACTAGACTTCTAAAATACAAGGCTTTTCCTAGGATAGGCCCTAACTATTCATTATCCCTGTGTGTGCACATGAATATATTAAGATAAGACACAAGCATTCCCCAATGTTAGGCGGGATTATTTCAGCCCATTGCTAAGATAGGGGTTCTACAAATGTATTATCCAATCCCAAGTTTATATTTTAGTTGGACTAAGGAACTAAGCAATGCAGGACACATGAAGCTAGCTCTTCCACATTCAAACATTGGTCTGCCCACAAGAAAAATGCAAGTGTATCAGACATATCGTCATGCGTAAGGTACATTAGTACCAAAAATTCCAAGGATTTAGGATCATTCATTTCTATCCTTCAAAGTTCGGTATACTTTCTCATATGTGGTGAAGCAAGGGAGTCGATTCCATATTTGACTTTGACCTTCTTTGGATCTTCATTTGATCTCTCTTCGAACTGGATTTCTGATCTTCATTTGATCTCCACTTAAACTTTGATTTATGATATTCATTTGATATTCACTTTGAACTTGATTTGTGCCTATTTTTATCTTCATTTGATCTTCACTTTTTGGTATTTAAATTTTATAATTTTCTTCAAAAAATTTCCTTTTGGGATTTGACTTTGGGAAACTGTTTTTAGTATATCGATTGAGGATATCGATCTTATGATATTAGTATGGGATATCAATCTGGGAAGTCGATCTATGATATAGATATAGGGTATCAATATTGAGGATTGATGTGGGATATCACTATGGGATATTGCTCATTTTATCATAAGCAAGGGATTTTGAATAGGGAACTAACCTATCGTTTTGCCAACTACCAAAATTTCCCATACTGTTCGCATAGAGGGATAAACCAAAATAACTCTTTTCACCTTAGGATACCCGATCCTACTTCATGGCTTTCATATTACCCTAGTCCTTATTAGGATTTTTTAATTTGTTTATTAGTGATAGGATTCAGATATGCTAAGTGCTATACTAACTGGACCTCAGCTGCAAAAGCAAAGCAAGCTTTCTATCAACTCTTGAGCATACCACTAGGTATGGTTGAATGACCAAAAAACCCTAGTATATCTTCTTAGCAACAAAATAGGTTGTGTTAGGTCTGAGATGTAGACCAATTGGTTCATCCAAACCCCATAAGGGGGTGGAGGTCCAAGGTTCAAATATGAGGCCTCATCGGATTGAATGCTTGTCCCTTTCCTGGTGCTTTCAATGACGTAAAAGGTTTAAAATGATTATGGTATGGTGGTTATAGGGGCAAATTGCACGAAGATCTGTGTGGCGGATTATAGGGTGGACAATGTAGAATACTGTGGCGACCATAAAAGTTGGACAACCTACTCGGATTCGTGGTGGCTACCGATTCCACCATGTAAATTAAAAAAAAAGGTTGTTTTGAAAAACATAATTACTCACATGAATGATGGGTTTATGATAAATGCAAAGATACATGATTTAGACACAAACGTGGTGTCATTTGTAAAACTGATAAATGTAATCCCTCCTACTACATAATGCAATGGATGACGAATGCCTATATGCAATGCGATAATGCAATGAATGCATGAGTGAATGCAAAAAAAATGACAATGAAAAATTCAAATGCAAATGCAAATTTTTTTGGATTTTATGCTTTACCAATTTTTTTTGGATTTTATTAATTTTATAATTTTTATGAGTTTTGAGCCTCATATCTGACCAAATGGTGAGTACATGCCTTTGGAGCCTTTAAATTGACCAAGCTATTTTTCAACAAAATCCTTAGAGCTTTTTAGGATGACCGAGCAGTTTTAAGCAAACCCTCAGAGCCTTTTGGGTTTGACCAAAAGGTTTATGAGCACCTTTGTGACTTTTTGGGATGACCAAGTGATCTTTTAAGAATCCTTGGGGCTTTTGGGTTGACCAAGCAAATTTTCAGAAACTCTTGGTGTCTTTTGATTGACCAAACTACTCATAGATGAGCTTGGAGCCTTTTAGGATGACCAAAAGATTATAAGAAAACCCTTGGGGCCTTTGACTGACATGACCAAGTGGTTTTAGGAACCCTTGGAGCCTTTTGGGATGACTGAGTGATTTAAAAAAAAACCCTCAGAGTGTTTTGAGTTTGACAAAAGGGCTTATAGATGCCTTTGGAGATTTTTGATTGACCAAACTACTTATGGGAGTTTTTGGAGCTTTTTAGGATGATTGACTAGTTACAAGAAACCCTAAAAGTTTTTTTACTGACTTGACCAAGCGGTTTTCAGGAACCCTTGGAGATTTTTGAGGATGATCGAGTGGTTTTAGGCAAACCCTTGAAGCCTTTTAATTGAATTGACCAAGCAGTTTTTAGGAACCCTTGGAGCATTTTGGGGAGGGTATGCTACCCTAGATACCTCTAGTGTGTGCCACTTGATGAAAGTAAGGAAGGTGTGATACCTCTAGAATCCTCACTTTGCCTCATTGAATTTGGCATGGATGGTGGGGAAGGTATGCTACCTTGAAGACCCCAAGTGTGCATGTTATCTACTGAAATGTAATCAACTTGCTTAGGAAGAGTGACAGAAATCAACTCTCCCAATTGAGGTGCGAACCTCAGTGGATTACATGTGTCTTGGAGGGGTAGCAACAATGATCCATTTGTGGATATGATATTTCCATCGATAAGATCCTGAACTACATGTTTAAAGATATAACAATTATTAATATCATGACCCCTCATTCAGTGATACAAACAAGCCTATTCCCTTCTATAAGCTTTAGATCTGGACCTATATGGGTTATACAAGGGTACATCTAGAAATGTGATTGTATTCATTTTGTGTAGCTTACAAACGATGGTTGACATTGATTCAGTTAAAGGTGTCCAAACATGTTGGTCATGCTCTTGGTGAGAAATAGGATGTTGAGGCTTACGAGGCATCAAATGACCTTGGGATCGCACATGAGAAGATGAGGTCTCTACTTTAGTAGGTTGAAACACTATGGGTGAACCATATATGGGATAAACCCCACTATCTATGAGTTTTTGAACCACATGCTTGAATCCATAACAATCGCAAATGCTATGGCCCTCTTTTCTATGATAGAGACAGTAATAATCCTCCCTATAACCCTTATGTTTAACTCTGTTTGGATCTACTGGTTTGATGTCAGGTAAGGTGATGACCTTAGGCTCTTGTAGCTTTTGAAAAATATCAGACATAGAATCATTTAAAGGAGTCCAAATACACTGTGACTGTCTTGGGCACCTGACCCTCATTGGTTCGTTTTGGTCACTCAATGATTGGGTTGGACGAATTGGCTCTTGTTCTTACTAAGATTTTTCTTGTGCTTATACAGGATATGAGTCAGCCTTAGATGTGGGTTGCTTTTGTAATTCTAGGTTTTCAATCCAGTTCATGATATTGTGTAACACCTTATCTTGATCATCCATTCGATGCTTCATTCTATCTATACGACTTAAAACGAATTGCAAGATTGACAAAGAATTCATGCATATTTTCAATGATTGGTTCAAAATTGTGAGACAAGAAAAGTCTCCCCAAGATCAAAGAATGCTCCACAAGATAAATCACACATAAAAGAGGTAAACCCACAACACAAATATTTAGTGGTAAAACCCTAATTCAAATGAAGAAGGGAAACATCCACTATGAAGCTCACTATATTACTCAATGATTCAACAGTACAAGAATGCTTCAATATTATGCAACAATATGCATCAACATAAACTACAACACAAGTCAATATGACAAGATATGATAAGATATGATAATATGTAGTAGAAAACACCCCTATTTAAAGAGAAGCTTTTCTACTACAACCCTAAATCTTATCACAATCTAATCTTATCACAATCTATCAAATATTAGAAAGTGCTTTAGTTACTTTCTAATTTTATCACAATATAATATTTGAGATATGTGATAAGTCATCTATCAAATATTAGAAAGTGATTAGTTACTTTCTAATATTTGCTAGAAAAGGGAAATAAATTTTTCCCAAGAAATTAAATATTCCTAGCACCCTTAATTATTTATTAATTGGGTGGGAATATTTTACATAAGATATAATTATATTCTAATTCAAATATTATTCTTTAGACTTTATATTTTAGTCTAAGAATAATTTACACAATGTTGCATTACATATTCCAACACTCCCCCTTAATGCAATATTGGGGAAAGGAATTTTGAGACAAAGAAACATTCTCCCCCTAAAGATACAAATGGGGATGAGAATAAAATGAGTAATATAGTTACAATGAGCTTCTATGACCAAGAATGGTCTATAATAAGGCACCAATACAAAATGGGCCAAAATGAGACTGTAAGCCCCCAAAAAAGTAGCTTCAGATACAAGCAGCTTACAAATCCATCCATCAACCACAAGTGGTTGCAAATGACAAGAAGAAAACATCATAAGGGTGTCTTCAATAAGCCTGCAAAATTCCAAATGGAAGTATCTGCAAGCTACAAGCAGCTCAACATAAGATCAGTTAGATACATCATCATAAATATATTCACCACAACATATATGAATATCCAAATACGATAACAAAACTGATCTAACAAATAGTGAACTATAAGTCATCACAAAAATATGCCAAGCCATACTTATAGTCACGTGCTATATAGTTGATCAAAAAATATCATGTACAAAGTTGCATAAAACAAACAAGGAGTACCATGATAATGCAAACTCTAAAGTACCATGTACAAAAGTAGCACAAGGCTAACAAAAAAGTACCATGTACAAGAGTTGCATAAGGTATATGAAAATAATAAAGTGTGTACATTGGTTGCATAAAGCCGACCATAAAATATCATGTACAAAAGTAGCATAAATGCTAACAAGAAAGTACCATGATAAACCAATTGCATAATGCCAACTACATAAAAACATGTACAAAGTTACACAAAAAAGCAAGAAAATACCATGTAAAAGATTCGGATAAAGCAATTGCATCATATACCATAATTTCACAATGCCATCTACAAAGTAACATGTACAAAAGTTGCACAAGACAAACAAGAAAGTACCATGTTCAAAATAGATGCAAAAAGCAATTACACCACCAAATATCAACTCATATATAATACAAAACACCTCATAAGGATGAATTTGTCATCACACAAGTGTAACTACACTTCATTCCCCATTGAGGACAACTTCACCAAACCAAGTGAGTTCCTTAGATTACAAAATTACTCCTTGGGAAGAGGTTTGGTGAACAAATTAGCAGAATTATAATATTATGGGCAATACTCCAACTGAATAGTCCCATCCAATACCTTCTCTCTGATAAAATGGGCTTGGATTTCAACATGCTTTGTCCTTTGATGCATTACAGGATTTTTAGCCAAGCCAATAGCTGATTGATCATCATGAAAGATAATGATGAACTACTATAACCATCTTGCAATAAATAACTATAACCATATTGCAATTGAATAAACGAAATAAACCAAGATCAACTTGCAATAGATTAACTTGCAATAAGAAGGTAACTAACCATAACAATCATCTTGCAACAAAATAAACTAACTTGAATTGAACCATAAAACATTTGTTAAATGTTAAATAGTCAATAAGTTAGTAAGTTAGTATTAATTTTAGGTTTTGCTATAGCCTAATGAAATGCCAATTCATCCCACCCAAGGTCAATCAAGCTATCCAAAAGGGTACAGGTACGAGGACCCGAAAAGGACTTGCTATTGATAAAGCGGATTATTTTGGATTCAATAGGTGTTTAGCAAATATAAACTGTGTTGCAAGATTAAGTAAATTTTAATCAAATACTAAAGTTGTTGTTAGGAAGTTGAGTCATTTTTAACCTTCTTGATTAATATGAAAATTAGTAAATTGTAAGTTAGTTGGTTAGTATATTGTTTAGTAGCAAGTTAGTAGTTAGATTAGTTGAGATGCAAAATGTAAGAAAGATGAACAAGAGATAGTGGAGACACAAATACACACACACACTCTCTCTCTTTCTCTCTCTCACTTTCATAATGAGAGATACAAGTTACATTAATTTACAGTATGCTTCAAGCAAATACTAGAGAGAGATTAGAATAAATTAATAAAAATAGGGGAAGAGAGTGAAAGAGGTGATCCGAAATTGCCTTGTATACTCCAAAACATACTTGGATAACCTTGCAAAACAAGCAAACTCACAAACCATTGTTAATGTGAGACAGAAAAATATTGCATTTTAAGGAGAATAATAATAATTTTTAATACAAAAAATTGCTTAACAAAATGCAATTAAATTAATAAAATTTATTCTATTAATAAAAAAATGGTATGAAAAAATTTAAAGATTTTTATAAAGCAAAACTTTTTCAAAAAAACAAAACAATTTTTTAATAAAGCAAAACAATTTTTTTTTTTTTTTTTATAAAGTAAAATTGTTTTTTATTTTATTTTATATATATAACCAACTGTTTTTTTTTTAATAAATAAAAAAAATGACTATATATGGAAATAGGGGTTTTTGGGTCTTCCGGATGCAACCATGGGGTCCGTTTGGCTCCAAAAACCTTTCCAGCAAAAGCTTAATGCCAAAAAGAAATTATAGATTTAAAATGAAAATACTGTTTGCAAAAGATATAACAACTAGATTTAAAAATATAATAAATCTATAAATCCTAATGGCAGATTTGTAAAATAAATTTACATAAAATACCCAAATATCAAATTCATGCAAAAAAAAATATACCTTAATGGGTTTTTCAACTCAAAGGATTGAAGACACTTGATGGAGATCCCAACCGCTCTGATACAAAATGTGAGACAAGCAAAGTCTCCCCAAGATCGAAGAATGCTCCACAAGATCAATCACACATAAAAGAGGTAAACCCACAACACAAATATTGAGTGGTTAGAAAAAGTGAATGCTAGAGATCCATTAGGAAATTGTAAATCATTTATTTCCTTTGTTTTGGTTGATATGGATGCTTCTTGATGGTCCACTTTTATAGCGACAACCACATGGTCATGTTTTTGACTCAGTTCATATTTTTGTTTCACTTTGTACTATTGAAATGTGTAAGCCTGAGTACCCCCAGTTTGATGTGGGGAAGACACCCATTCTTTCTCTTGAAGAGGCACCATGAGCAATAAGTCAGGAGTGACTAATTTTAAAGGTTCTGGCCCTTTCAATGTGGAAGCAATATATGATTGCCCCCTATCTTGTTCTATCTAATTTAGAATCCCTCGATCCTTTGGATTAATGTCAACCATTCCCACAAAATCTTAAGAAGGTGCTTTAGCTTTTAGACCAGTTGTAAGTAAATCATCAACTAGTCGAGATGATCTTGCATTAGTCTTGCTAACTGATGTTTTCTTCTCCTCATTAGGTAATATGATACCATGATTTTTGGTGATGGGAGAATATAGCGATTTCTTGATGTAAGCCATAGTTGCATTTTGATGATTTTATTCAAATGAATATTTTAAGGCTCACATGCCACTAGAGTTTCTTGTAGCTCATCGACTTTATTGTAATATTTGAATGGCTTCGGATCATGAGGGACCACATACACTTGTCCTTGGTGTATGAATTTTAGGTTTTGGTGCACTATGGAAGGCACGTATTCTATATCCCTCATCCATGGTCTACCTAGCAGTATGTTATACTGCCTCTCACCCCCTAGGATATGGCACAATGTAGGAATTATATTTATCCCAACCTTTATAGGTAGGACTATTGTACCGATCATTTGGGATGTGGTATCATTGAAGGCTCTTAATGTGAATGTTGAGTCCTTAATGTGCGAAGGCAACAAATTTAAATGCTTCAAAGCTACAGTCGTGATGATGTTGATAGATGACCCAGTGTCAATCAAGACTCTCTTGTACAGGATATGATTGATGCTCGCTATGATATGTAGCGGAGGATCGGGTTCATCCTTAGAGATTGGCTTAATCTCCTACCTGCAAAAGGTAATCACAGGGTCCTTTTGTAAGTGAATTGAGTTCATTGTTGATATAGACCATGATAGGTTATCAACTTTAGTTGAATTTTTTGATATGTTGGGATGATCAAGGCTTTTCTTACTTTGTGCTATAATATTTATCATACCAATAAAACCCTCATCAGGCGGGGCTATGTGCATCTCATTAACGTGTCCAACTTGATTGTTGTTGACCTCATGGTTGTGTTGAGGGTTTTTGAGTATGTTTATGTTTTTATTATCGATAGCTAAAGGGCTATCTATTTGCAATTTTTTCTTATCCAACATATCCTGCACTACATTCTTGAATGCAACACAATCTTGGATATCATGGCCGTTTTATCGATGATAAACACAATAAATATTGTCTCTATACCCTTTAGGTTTGTGATGATTAGGATCCAAGGCACGTACTTCAGGCAATATTAGGGCCTTAGCCTTGCAAAGGCAATTAAAAATTGATGCCAAATATTTAGGCAATGGTGTATATTTATGAGGTGGATGTCTCTGTTTGTCCTTGCCTTGATCCCTATTGCATTGGTTGTGATGCATAGGAGGAGTTTGAGCTTGATAGATCTCTTATTGTTGGCTTTGTGCTTATTTTGGAATTTTTAACATGATCTGGTTGACATGCGCATGCTCAGCTTGTTGTGGTTGATATCACGTGCTCTTGTTCCATTATTTCTCGCTATGAAGCTCTAGGTCTCCTTCTTCCATCTTGATATCTTCAATGACCTTGGCTTGTGCTAAAACCTTGTCGAATGTTGTATATTGTTGCAACTGGAGCAACAATGATATGTGCTTAGCAAAAATTTTGGTAAACATTTGGGTAAGTTTAGTAGTGGGAATAGAGAATGGTAACTCTGCTATTAATTTTTGCCACCTATCCCCATAATCCATGACTAGCTCATCATCATTTTGACATAGATTGGCCAAGTTATATAGATTAGCTTTATTTTTGGTGCCAAATGAGAAGTTCTCAAGGAAAGCATCCACCAATTGTTCAAAGTTGGTGATGCTATGCCTAGGTAATCGATTAAACCATTCAGGAGCTGCCCCTAAGAGGGTCATAATGAAAGTTATTAACATTAAGGCATCATGTTGTATATGGAAGCATGAACTAATGAAGCCTTTTATATGCTCTTGCGCATCTTCATCACCTTTAAACCTATCCCATTTAGGTATTTCAAAATTTTTAGGGTAAGCAAGACTTGGCACTGATGGACACAATGGTTGATTGTGTATCTTGCTTAGAGTGGGCTTTTGACTAGCCACATCTTGTTTCTCGAGAGATTTGATTTTATCAGCAAGCATCTTGTAGGCTTGAGAAGAGATTATCTCTTCCTCCCAAAGGGATCTTCGGGGTGCAAGCAGAGGTAAGTTCCTTTGAGTGCGAGGTGGTCAATTATATTCATCGGCCACATCTATAGAAGATGGTTTAGGATATCGTTGATCCTGGTCATCCAACTCTGATCTTTCATACTGCCTATGCTCAAGCCTGTTTGGCACCAAATGCTCTCATGGTCAAGAAGCATGTTACAAAGTATGGCAAACATAATCATCTACTCTCCTATTATGCAACTAAAAGTGTGAAGTAGCATGTCTCTCATTGTGTTGCTACCTGTAGTCACTACGAGGAGGTAATTCAAACCGATCCAATCTATTTGATCGTCTTTCTTGCTCCTTTAAATCGAGGAGGCATTGCTCTTCTAAGCAATGTTAATATAACCGTTGCAGGTGTAGCATCTATTATTTTGCACTTTCTTGTTCTAGCTTTTCCAAAAACTCATGCTCAATGTGCAAACTCTTCAATTTGTCTTGAAGCATTTGTTCTCTATGGATTGCATCTGACCTATGTGATCGATTTGCTATGCTAGGTCTAGGACTCTACAACTCCTCGTGAGAGTTGTTGTTTGCTTCAAACTGTGCAACAAGGTTGGCAACTATTTTTCCTTGATGATTCAAGATTGCACTAATATTATGTTCTTCCCTCGAGGTGCAATCCTCATGCAAGGATGTTGCAGAGGTGCCACGTGTTCGCTGGGAACACTCACTATGGGAATGAATAGGATGCAATTGCATGATAGTTCCTTCATACACGATGTACTCCTCAATGGATCTGGTAGATCGATGAGAGGAATGATCACAATATATGCTTATCTGGTCCAATTTCCTCTATTGAGATCTTCCAACACCTTGATCTAATAAGTCAAGGTGATGGGACTTCCAAGGTTTGGCAAGAGGAGTACCTTCCTTGCAAACACTACGATAAGAGAAATAAAACCCTCCATGTTCAAAAGGATTTGGCATTATAATAGGTATGCGAATGGTTGTCTTACCTCTATCTTGCCCTTCATTGGACTGATTTGAACTCCCAGTGTAATGAGATGTGGTAGGTATGGAGGTATTCTCGTTTAGGTCATGAGAAGATTTTTTGTTAATTCTCATGAGTGGGGTTCCTTGATGAGATCCTCTATGAGTGGTGTTGTCTCCTATGAGATGACCTGAAGTGTGTTCAAGCATGTTTTGGGCAGGTGTGCTACCCCTAGAGTTATCTAGACCCGGTGGTGCATTGGGTGCAACCTCAGTCTTAGATCGGGGATGACCCTATGCATTGACCATGACCTTATGAATTTTGACTTCCAAAAAAAGTTGTAAGTGTTATATATCAAAAAGATCAGTGCAATGAGCTGATAACAATTTAGTATTTTTGGAATATTTGGCCAATCGGGGCTCATGGTGAAATGACCACTTTTAGGAATTTTTGGGAAATTTTGAACCATGAAGAGTTAGGACCCAAATTTTTTGTGAGAGGTGCACAAGGGCTAAGCTAAGACAACAAAACAAATTTGGCAAGTTTTGGAGTTGTCTAGACCATTTTATGATCATTTTAGTGTAGTTTTTTCTCAGTTTTCGGCTTAAAAAATAGAGTAATCATAAAACCAAAATAAAATATTCGTTATAGCTATGATTTTCAAACCATTCGATGCAGAATAAAAAATATTATTATTACGGTTATGGTTTGGTCCAAAATCAAGGATCTTATGTTAATTTCCCTAATAATAATGAAACACACAAAGTAGACAATATGATTATCTCTTTTAAGGATTAGATGTGTGTTCTAAAATTGGTTTAGTATTTTTTGAAATTTGTTGAAAACTTAAACTAATCTCATCGTGTTTTTAAATAGTTGATGATATACTTAGTTTAAGAGCTTTCACCTGCATGCTCACAGCTTGACAACCTGGATGTGACTTCCAGGCCGCGTAAATCCCCCATGTGTGGTGATGAAAGTCCACACCCGAAAAAGGAGCACAGGTACTCCCAGATCCTCACCCATTTTCCCCTAGTCAACATTATACCCTTCGAAGATAATACATGTAAATTTTCTAGGGTATAAAAGGTTATTGGATTCGGTATTTGTCTAGTATCCAAGGGTACATAGGATTTGGGCCAATGGATGGAAATAACCTCCACTGTCGTTGAACCCTACTAGTGGTTGGATGCCAAGCCAAAATCACTAGCATTTAAGTGAAACATGGTGTGTGTGGTTCCTTTTAATTTGCATGAAAGAGAAATGCATAAGACATCATTCAAATGATTCTTCTCTATATGTAATGCAAGAAAAAAAAGAACGTTTCACATTAAGAAAGTATGCATGATTAATTTCATATGATATTTAGACAATGCATACTAACTATGAAATGACCACTAATAGAGACTCAAGCAAGCAAAAAAAATACAAAAGACATCCTAGCACATTGAAGACTAGGGTGGACTGCACTTAGAGGTCTGTTGTTCCTATCAACGCCTAGTAAAAACCTAAAAATGAAAGACCTAAGGACTTATGCGCATATTGCCAATTATGTTGTCTTTCCTAATTAGTCAAATTTATTTTGCATTCTGGAATTCAAAAGACAATGAAAACAGATACAAAGAGTGACAGTGGGACCTACTTCAAGTCCCCATCTGAATAAGCTTTATCCCTCTGTTGTTTGTTGTGTCTGTTGTAAACCATAGGTATGTTGTGTGGTCTGCATTGTAAACCCCGTGTTGTAGCTGTGGATAAACAAATGAATCAAAGCTATCAACTGCGGTCTGCACCTACAATTTCAAAAACACAACAAATGACAGTCAGATCGCTTGAATTACAGAGTTCCACCGTGATCGCCTTCTGTAACCACCAAAAAGGCTCACACCTAAAGTATCCTATTACAAGAATTGATAAGAAAAATACAAAATGAATACAAGAATAAGAAATTGACAATTAAATGATCAATAAAATACGCTTTATTCCATTATATTGCAATGCCAACTCAAATTACAAGTACATCCCTCTTAGGGATAATCATCTTGATACAATTGTTACAATAAGAAGTGTTTTATATTTCCCTCTCAAGGGTAGGTGTGATTTCAAAGTGCCCTTCAGGATGAAACAAACTACTCTAGGGTGGATTAGACCCTCTTCTTCACGTTGAGGAAGGAAATGGATGGTTTTAGTTCCTTTAAAACCTGTATCCTATGATCAGCAAACAACACAAGAATATCAAAAGCATAGGAAGCCTCTCATGATGAGGCCCTTTAAAGAAAAATAGCATGGGAATAGCATAATGACATGAAATCAAGAAAATACAAAACATATGCAAATCCTATCAATATTGATGGAAATATGTAAATGAACAACACAACTATCAATCTATGGAATCAATTACTTGAAATGAAGCAATATAATATGAAAAGAAACCATTAATGTCTAAACTACTATAATGAGAAAAATTTAGTAAATACACTAATTATGTTGGTCAGAAGTCTCAAAAATACTAACTAAACCATTAAAATGCTAAATGTGATCTACTTAAGAATACTAAAAATGAAACAGTAAGAATATCTGTCATCTATTGCAAACAGTAGCTCTAATGAGCGGTCTGCACTGTAAACCGCGGTTGAAAGCCGCGATGAGCAACCAAGTGGTTTGCCATCCAAATTCAAGGGTTGTGGGCTTGAACCCCTTATCCAATTGATTTTCAAGGGTCACCTTCGATGTCCTCTAATAGGTTTGGCGGTTGAATCATTGAATAGGGCCTTTGTTTTCCCAAATTAGCATTTATTGGCTCTCCTAGGTCTTTAGGGCATCCATGGCATAATTCATCATGATGTTTGACAAATTGACAATGGGGATGGTAACAAGGCTCTATATATGCACTCAAGTGAGTTTGTAATTCAATAGGGATTCACTGCTTGGATCTCCAAATGCACTCTCTATGTTTTGCCCTAATTCTTAGGGGTACTTATAGGATATCCCAGGGCTAGGGGTGGCTTCATGGAGAAGCCAAGATCAATAAGGGGTGGTTAGGATAGTTGGATTGGAAGCTTCCATCATATAACCACCTTCTTCTAGAATAAATGGTTGTTCAAATCGATTTGGCTTAGATGAAGGCCAATTGAACTTCAGTTAAGATCGTAGGTTACAGCTGTGGTCCAAACTGTAACCATAGGTCTTAGTTGTGGTTTAGACTATAGACCGTAGTTCTCATCCATGGTTTAGATTGTAGACCACATGTCTCACTCATGGTTCATACTATAGACCACATGTCTCACCCATGGTTTAGACTGTAGACCGCAGGTCTCACCTACGGTTTAGACTAACTAGGCCAAGGAGCCCAAATTGAGTGGTTAGAACCACTGCTATATCTTGGATTCTGTCCAAGATCTTCCATATGGTCTTGTAGCATGTCCCATATGAGTAGTCACCCTCGAAATGATGCATGTTAGGTGTCTACATATAGGAAGTATGAAATTAAAACTGATATATTTTCTCTTCAACTAATAGGATGTGATGTTGTGCTAGGAGCACAATTGCTAGGCACCTTGGGAACAATAGATTGGAACTTTACTAAATTATGGATGTAGTTTTCATAGTATAGGAAGTACTACACTTTTCATGGTTCACCAACAAGATCTCCATTTATTATTAGTTCAAGGCATAAGTAGGAGTTAAAAAAATCCTCACATGGGGTAGTAGCTCAATTATTTACAATTCAACCACAAACTTCAAAATAAGACAAACCCCAAGATGATTTGTAACTCATTTTGACTAAGCATGATGTGGTTTTTGTGAAACTAATAGAATTATTATCACATTATTCCCATGATCATGCAATACCATTGGTACCAATAAGCTTTCCACCTAACATCAGAGATTATTTGTACCTTATGCACTTACATCAAAAATTGAGAAGTTGGTACAAGAATTGCTAAAAGCAAGGGTCATTTGACCTAGTAGCAATCCTTATTCTTCTTTAGTGTTGTTGGTTAGAAATAAAGACAGGTCATGGTGGTTGTGTATATATTTTTGTGAGCTTAATAAGCTCACCATTAAGAATAAATTTTCTATCCTAGCGGTTGATGAATTATTAAATGATCTACATGGCACAATTTTTTTCTCCAAATTGTATCTCTGCTTAAGGTATCATCAAATAATATTCAAGGAGGAAGATATCCCAAAATAACATTTTGAACTCATGAGGGCCATTATGAATTTTTTATCATGCCATTTGGCCTAGCTAATGCACCATACACATTTCAAAGCCTCATGAATAATGTCTTCCACCCATTCCTTTACAAATTTGTTCTAGTTTTCTCTAATGATATTATGATTTACAACTTTTGTTTAAGAATAAAATTTATGCCGAGAGGTCTAAGTGTCATATTGGATTGATAGAAGTGGAGTATTTGGGTCACATTGTCACAAAATATGGAGTTAAAGTTGATCCTAAAAAAGATTCAAATTTTTCAAGATTAGCCAAAGCCTCACACCTTGAAGGGACTTCAAGAATTTTGGGATTCATGCGGTATTACAGTAAATTTATAAAGAACTATGGGAAGATAGTAGATCCTTTATCAACCATGTTGAAAAAAAATATTTTATTTTGTTAGAACCAATGGATAAGGTTTTTAGTGAGTTAAAGCAAACCATGACAACCACCCTGGTGTTAGAAACGACTAATTTTTCTAAAACTTTTATAATTGAAAGTGATGCTTCAGGAAATAGAATTAGGGCTATATTGATGCAAAAAGGAATCCCATTGGACTTCACTAGTAGAGCACTTTCATACCAAATTTTAGGTAAATATACTTATGCAAAGGAGATGCTAGCAATTTTACATGTTATTAATCATTGGAGTCCATACCTCATTGGTTGCCATTTTTCAATCAAAATTGACCACCAAAGTCTCAAGTACTTCTTGGAACAATGGGTAGCCACACTTAAACAACAAAAGTGGGTTTCTAAACTAATGGGCTATAATTATGAAATCACATATAAAAAAGAAAATTAAAATATCATGTTTATGCACTATCTCGATAATTTGAAGATTAGAGTATGTTAAATGCTATCTCTACACCAATAATTCAATGGATTCATGGTTCCAAAATCCACCTAAGTGAATGAGATGCACCCTCAAGACCTTGACCAAGAGATTGGATGGATCAAAAATAGGGGTCTCTAAGTCAATCTCCAAAGAAGGCTGATTTTTATGCCTAGCTAATCTAACTGAATGGGTGGGTTGCAGACTAAAGTAAGAAATACAAAAGGTTAGAAATATGAGCTAAACATGGTATAAATTTGACAACATCAAGAGACACAATACAAAGAGTCTCACAATCTAAATTTAAATTAAACCACATAACAGAATGTTGGCAATTTTGGGTACTTTGGGTACATTGCCTTTGCTCAAGTGTATAAGTTGTCATTGATGTCAAGAAGCTCTTGAAGGAATTTGATTTGATGTCAAATAATTTGTTTTGATGAAGGTTACGGCATGAAAGTTTCAAAGGCATTTTGTAAACCCCAAGTTGGCAGGTTTAAATATTACTGGTGGATGCATTAGTTTAATGCATTTGGGTCCAAGAGGAAGTATTTATTTAAATAATTAAAAACCTTGTTAAGGTTCCCTTTAATTATTTTTAAATAAATATTAAATTATTGTTTGCAATGGGTTCTCCTAACCCATGGCGCAAATGTCTTAACTTGTGGGCGCTAGCCAAGACCTCCGTCGATGTGTTAAAATCCTCGCCGACATCAAGAGCTTATGGTAAAAATGCATATAAATCTCCCTCGATGAAAATCAAGAATTATCCCATCCGTATTTTGAAAAGAGTTGCTCACTATGATTTTGTGATCCGTTGTTCAGATTTCTTCTCCGATTGTGTCTTCACCATTTTTGTAAACCTGCTATTCGACTGTGTCCTCACCGTTTGTCGTAAATCCATCATAAGGTTTTCATCTTCGTGTTCACGTTAGAAGAAAGGGAGGCACTATTGTTTTATTTAATCCTTGACATAGAAGGAACAAGACTAACAGCGTGAGGTTTAAACCTCACCGGGTGCCTTTGGTGCACCGGTAGCGGCTAGGCTGTTGGCGCGCTACCCGAATGGGAGGTTCCGTGTTCGAATAACGTGAAAGGGTTTTTCATTGTGAAGTGGATGCAGTGGGTGGTGTTAGAATTCATGTGCAATTTCTCCATAGCACAATTTTTGATGTTGGCCAAGGTATTTTCGAAATTAATTTTTGTTAAGTGTATTTTGCGGATGGAGGACGTTTATTAGAGGGAAAAACATCTTAGGAGTTATAAGGAGTTTAAAGCTTGTTTTATTTTGATAAAATATTCTCTTGAAGGTGTTGTTTGAAATATCTTATTGCATTCTTATGAGAGATAAATTTTATTTTTGATAAGACTATAAGGGAGAAATAAGGTGTATAAGGGATACATTTTTCTTGTAATGTTGAGAGTGCTTTTGGTTGATTATGGAAATGAAAGCATGATGTTTTAAGGTTAAAATTGCTTCTTGTGTGAAGTTTTGAAACCTTAAGTGGGCAGCTTTGAGATTGACATTTGATTTCATTAAATTGGTAATAATCAAGCTATTCTTTACTTGGTTAAAGTGTTGGGCTTACTCCTTTGTTGATGATTTGAAAAGTTGTTTTGTGCTATTGTGATTTGAGTTGGTGGATGCTTTTTGTTCGAAAAATATTGGAGAGAAAAGGAGTTCTACTTATTTCCTTTTCTGATGTTGATTGTGAAATGCTTCAAGGTTGTGTTTTGAGTTGAATGGTGTTGATTGAACCTTGTTTGATGAGCATTGTTGTTGAAGCCCTAATTGATGGTGAAAAGAACATGAGTATCATTGTTATGTGATTCTTTGCATAGTTGGCAATTGTTGGGGTTTCATGTTCTTGAAAGAAAGCATTCTATCCTATCCATTTCAGATATTGAGTTGAGTTTTCATATTTGAGATTGATTTTGAGTTGAGTTTTCAGATTTGAGATTGAGTTTGAGCTGAGTTGATTTGAGTTGATTTTTGAGATTGGGAGTTGAGTATAGAACATATTGAGTCTCTAAAAATTCTCTTTATGCTTCTATGAGTTTGAAAAATCACATTGGGTCTCTAAAAATTCACCTTGTGATTTCATACTAAGAAAGTTTTTTTCTTGGTGAGCTTGCTGAGTTTTGGACAGGTTTCGATGGGGACTTGTGAGCAGATTTGGACAGGTCCTAGCAGAGGACTTGTGAGTTGAGTTTGATAGTTCTATCAGAGAACTTGAGGATAGAGGTGCACTGATTCTTTGAGAAGAACCTGAGGACAGATTTGACAAGTCTTTGAGAAGGCTTGTGTGTAGAGGATTGATATGTTCAAGCATTGGACAGATCTGAAAGACAGAGGAAGACTTGTACTAGACTGACTGACTGTGTTTGGTACAGGTTGTTGAGCTACTGTGGACGTGATCATAGAATGCAGAGGTCTCTTAGGATAAGCATTGAGGATAGGAGGTCTTCAGTGGAAAGGAGTTCCACGTGCTAGAAAGAG
Organism: Wollemia nobilis; assembly: GCA_028583015.1. Lineage (NCBI taxonomy): Eukaryota > Viridiplantae > Streptophyta > Pinopsida > Araucariales > Araucariaceae > Wollemia > Wollemia nobilis. Next base: position 6,031,294 of record JAQPPZ010017228.1, read on the forward strand.
GTAGAGGCAGTTGATCTTCTGAGGGATCATTTCCAGAGCAGAGGGGAAGGTATCTCCTTTGAGCAAAGGCTCATAAATTCTGATTGGGGGAAGGTATCTCCTTTGGGCTGAGGCTCATAAACATTATAATTGGGAAGGATTCCCAAAGAAATTTGAGATAAATTTTAGAGAAAAGTTTTGTGGACGTAGCCCAGCCATTTTGGGTGAACCACGTTAAAATTGGTGTCACTTTGTGGATGATATTGTGCATTGCTTTGATATTTCTTTGGGTATATTGCTTTATTGTTTTGAAGTATAAAGGAAAAAGTAAAAAGAGGTCTTATCTCTGTTCACCCCCCTCTCAGTATAAGCTTGTGTTCTTCAATTGGTATCAGAGCGAGTGCCTTCGAAAAGTTTAATAGCTTGAAGGAAAAGCTAGTAAAGAACACAATGGATCATTCAAGTGGCAATGCAACACCTATTCTTGATGGGTCAGATTTTGGTCTTTGGAGTGCAAGGATGAAGGTTCATCTAATGGAACTTGGGAATGAGGTTTGGAAAGTGATTGAAGATGAGTACACTATTCCTGAACATGGTCCTAATACTAAAGAAGAAAGGCTCCTACATCACAAAAATTCAAAAGCAATGAATGCAATCCTGAAAGGCTTACAAAAAGCAGATCTCACCAAACTGATTCGCTGCAAGACAACTAGTGAAATGTGGAAATAGTTGAAGGTGGTTCATACAAGTGATACAAATGTCAGAAAGGCCATGTTGAGACACTTTAAAGGTATTTTTGAACAACTCAAGATGAATGATGATGAAAATATTAGTGACTACATGCTTTGTATGGATGAGGTTGTTAACTCCATGAAAGACTTAGGTCTTGAGCTTGCTGAAAATGATGTTTGTGATAATATTTTAAGATATCTTCCTAATAGATTTAGTGAAAAGATTTCTGCTATTGAGGAAGCTAAAGATTTGGATAATTTGAAAAAGGATGAGATCCATAGTATACTTGTAGCATTTGAGTTGAGAACTCAAGTGAAGGTTGATGTCAAGAAAGAGACAAATTTCAAGGCTACCAAGAAATCCAAGGGTAAACAACTTCAAGATAGTGATGAGTCTTCTAGTAATGAAGAGGCATATTACAACAAGAGAGGCAAGTTCTCTAGAAAGCACAAAAGTATGAAAAATATAAGATGTTTCAATTGTGGAAATTTTGGTCATTATGCTACTGACTGTACTGTTCCCAAGAATGAAAGTGATGAAGATAAACTGGATTCTAAGAGCAAGGATTCTGAAAAGCACAAGCATCACAGGAAGAACAAATATGAGCACAACAATCAAGGAAAGAGGTATTCTCACAAGCACAAGGAGAGTTTCTACCTAGACAAAGCAAGTACGTGTTCTAGTAGTGATAGTGAAAGTTTTTCAAGTGATGATGAAAATGAGATGTTGTTCATATCAGAAAAAGAGGAAGAACCAAAACATAGATTCATTATCATGAAATGTCTTAGATGTGGAAACTTTGGTCACCTTGAGGATGATTGCACAAATAATGATTTGGTTTCTAGTATGTATGAGGATGCTTCGGAAAACTATAAGGAAGATGCATGTATGGTTTTTGAAAAGGGTAGCACCTCTAGTGATAAGAAATCTGAAAAAGGCTTTGATGATTAAAAAAAAAAACAAATAGAGGAAGATATAGAGGAAGGTGAAGTAGATCTTGAAGGTGAACTTATTAGTGCTCTTAGTGCTTTGAAAAAGGAAAGAAAGAAGAATTCTAGACTCAAGGATAAGTTAGATGAATGTTGCATGGAGAGAGATGATCTTATAGAAAGTCTTGACTTCTCTATAGCTAAGACACAAGAACTCAAGGATGAGTTAGAGTCTAAGGTTCTTGAGTATAGTGAGTTAGAACAAAAAATGGCTTCTTTGAAAGAGGAAACTAAAGAGTACAAGGATAAGATTTACAGGTTTCAAGATAGCTCCAAAAAGGTTAAGTCACTCATCAAAGGTCAAAGAAAGACAACAGATAAAACAGGCCTTGGTTTTGTTAAGCCACACAAGGAACAAGTTGGAGAGTCTAGTAAGAGACTCCAAAAGGAAGAGAGTTCTGATGAGGAAAGTACTTCAGAAAAGGAGTCTTGAATGATAGATGCACAAAAATAGAAAACATAATTCAGAATAAGAAGAAGAAGTTTTCAGAACCTAAGAGGTCAAATAAAGGAAAGTTTCAAGGCAAATGTTTTGCTTGTCACAGGTTTGGTTACATGGCTTCACATTGCATGGCTCAAGTGAAGAAGGTAAATGACAATTTTAGAAGTGCTAGTTTCTTTCAAGGGTATTGCTACTCTTGTCAATAGTTTGGGCACAAGGCAGTTTATTGCAAGGAAAATAATAGGAATAGGTTTGATTAGAACAGGTTTGATCAGAACAGGTTTGGTCAGAATAGGTTTGGTCAAAACAGGTTTGGTCAAGATAGGTTTGGTCAGAACTAGTGGATTCAAAGATTAGGTTTACCTCAGAGAAACAACATCGTCAAGTGTTTCAAGTGCAATAATGAAGGTCACATAATCAGATAGTGTAGAGCTAAAATTCCAGAATACAGGAATAGGAACAATGGCATGATCAGGTCCAAGGATCAAGGCATGGACAAGAACAAGGATGAGAACAAGAACAAGAACAGTGACAAGAACAGGAATATGGACAAAGAGTTCAAGAGAAGGCCCGACAAGGAAGTTATAGATGCTGATGATGATCAGTGCCTAATGGGAGTTTTACTCCCACCCTAGAATTAATCACCTCATCAAGGAGGTGGGGGAGGGACTAAGCTAAGAGGCTCATTCTTAGTCCCAAGCCCCAAAGGTGACCCTTTGCCATTGATGACAAAGGGGGAGAGATATGAGTAAGGGGGAGAGATTCAAAGTGAAGAGGAGAGCTTCAAGTCGGGGGAGCAAAACTTCAAAGGAATATTCTCGATTGTGGGCACGATTGGTTTCAGTTTTGGCTCTTGAGAAGTGTTTTCAGTAAAGGTTTGTCATCAATGACAAAGGGGGAGATTGTTGGCAATTTTGGGTACTTTGGGTACATTGCATTTGCTCAAGTGTATAGGTTGTCATTGATGTCAAGAAGCTCTTGAAGGAATTTGATTTGATGTCAAATAATTTTTTTTGATGAAGGTTATGGCATGACAGTTTCAAAGGTCTTTTGTAAACTCCAAGTTGGCAGGTTTAAAGATTATAGGTGGATGCATTAGTTTAATGCATTTGGGTATAGGAGGAACTATTTATTTAAATAATTAAAAACCTTGTTAAGGTTCCATTTAATTATTTTAAAATAAATATTAAATTATTGTTTGCAATGGGTTCTCCTAACCCATGGTGCAAATGTCTTAACTTGTGGGCGCTAGCCAAGACCTCCGTCGACGTGTTAAACTCCTCGTCGACGTCAAGAGCTTATGGTAAAAATGCATATAAATCTCCCTCAATGAAAATCAACAATTATCCAATCCATATTTTGAAAAGAGTTGCTCGCTGTGATTTTGTGATCCGCTGTTCGGTTTTCTTCTTCGATTGTGTCTTCGTCATTTTCGTAAACCTGCTATTCGATTGTGTCCTCACCGTTTGTCGTAAATACACCATAATATTTTTGTCTTCGTGTTCATGTCAGAAGAAAGGGACGCATTGTTGTTTTATTTAATCCCTGGCGCAGAAGGAACAAGGCTAACAACGTGAGGTTTAAACCTCATCGGGTGCCTTTGGCGCACCAGTAGCGGCCAGGCTATTGGTGCGCTACTCGAACGTGAGGTTCCGCATTTGAATAACGCGAAAGGGTTTTTCATTGTGAAGTGGACGTAGCGGGTGGTGTTAGAATTCATATGAAATTTCTCCATAGCGTGATTTTTGATGTTGGCCAAGGTATTTTCAAAATTAATTTTTGCTAAGTGTATTTTGCGGATGGAGGAAGTTTATTAGAGGGAAAAACAACTTAGGAGTTATAAGGAGTTTAAAGCTTGTTTTATTTTGATAAAATATTCTCTTGAAGGTGTTGTTTGAAATATCTTATTGCATTCTTATGAGAGATAACTTTTATTTTTGATAAGACTATAAGGGAGAAATAAGGTGTATAAGGGATAAATTTTTCTTGTAATGTTGAGAGTGCTTTTGGTTGATTATGGAAATGAAAGCATGATGTTTTAAGGTTAAAATTGCTTCTTGTGTGAAGTTGTGAAACCTTAAGTGGGCATATTTGAGATTGAAATTTTCTTTCATTAAATTGGTAATAATCAAGCTATTCTTTATTTGGTTAAAGTGTTGGGCTTACTCCTTTGTTGATGATTTGAAAAGTTGTTTTGTGCTATTGTGATTTGAGTTGGTGGATGCTTTTTGTTCAAACAATATTGGAGAGAAAAGGAGTTCTACTTATTTCCTTTTCTGATGTTGATTGTGAAATGCTTCAAGGTTGTGTTTTGAGTTGAATGGTGTTGATTGAACCTTGTTTGATGAGCATTGTTGTTGAAGCCTTAATTGATGGTGAAAAGAACATGAGTATCATTGTTATGTGATTATTTGCATATTTGGCAATTGTTGGGGTTTCATGTTCTTGAAAGAAAGCATTATATCCTATCCATTTTAGATATTGAGTTGAGCTTTCAGATTTGAGATTGAGTTTGAGTTGAGTTTTCAGATTTGAAATTGAGTTTGAGCTGAGTTGATTTGAGTTGAGTTTTGAGATTGGGAGTTGAGTATAGAACATATCGAGTCTCTAACAATTCTCTTTATGCTTCTATGAGTTTGAAAAATCACATTGGGTCTCTAACAATTCACCTTGTGATTTCATACTAAGAAATTTTTTTTCTTGGTGAGCTTGCTGAGTTTTGGACAGGTTTCGGTGGGGACTTGTGAGTAGATTTGGACAGGTCCTAGCAGAGGACTTGTGAGCTAAGTTTGATAGTTCTATCAGATAACTTGAGGATAGAGGTGCACTGGTTCTTTGAGAAGAACCTAAGGACAAATTTGGCAAGTCTTTGAGAAGGCTTGTGTGTAGAGGATTGATTTGTTCAAGCATTGGACAGATCTGATAGACAGAGGAAGACTTGTACTAGACCGACTGACTGTGTTTGGTATAGGTTGCTGAGCTACTGTGGACGTGATCATAGAAGACAAAGGTCTCTTAGGCTAAGCATTAATGATAGGAGGTGTTCGATGGAAAGGAGTTCCACGTGATGGCAATAGGTAGAGGCAGTTGATCTTCTAAGGGATCATTTCCAGAGCAGAGGGGAAGGTATATCCTTTGAGCGTAGGCTCATAAATTCTGATTGGGGGAAGGTATCTCCTTTGGGCCGAGGCTCATAAACATTGTAATTGGGAAGGATTCCCAATGAACTTTGAGATAACTTTTAGAGAAAAGTTTTGTGGATGTAGCCCGACCATTTTGGGTGAACCACGTTAAAATTGGTGTCACTTTGTGGATGATATTGTGCATTGCTTTGATATTGCTTTGGGTATATTGCTTTACTATTTTGAAGTATAAAGGAAAAATTAAAAAGAGGTCTTATACTGTTCACCCCCCCCTCTCAGTATAAGCTTGTGTTCTTCAGAGAACAACCTACTTTTTTTATGCATTCAAAACATTAATCATTAATAAATCTAAGAAATGCTAAGTCATTCTAGAACTATAATGATAAATCTAGATATAAATCCATAATGTAGAATAACTATAGTAGAATTACCCATTTTTAGTTTAACAAAAAAATTCTTAGCTACTTAATAAGACAGACATACATGTGTTGCACAAGAAGTTAGCAGGAGTCCAAAAAACAACCCAATATTCATTCAAGAAGGCATATAGGCCCAATAAATACAATTATGCCAATTATAAACATCAAAAGAGCCAACCATTAGAATATCTCACATTCTAGAATATATAGAGATTTACAATGTATTCAATTATCTAAGAATAATTTCTATCAAAGCATATTGTAGGCTTCAAGATAGGTGTAAGGATTGGTTGTTGCATTCAAATCAACCATGCTTAATTACTTTAGGCATTCTCTACTGATGTATATTATGTAAATTTCATTGTGAGGCTAGTTTGCAAGCTGCATCATTGGATTCTAACCATATGTTGATGGTCCACTCCTTTCTATTATGCATAACCAACTGAGTAGGGGTAGGTGTATGGTGACGAAAGCTTCAACTATTAAGATCTTCTAACGGTAATGATTCTTGGTGGTTGATCAACACATGTGAACCCACTAATTTTGGTGATTTTGGATCATTCATGCAGAGGTTGGAATTGTGGAGAGTGTGTCACTTACTACCATATAATCACCTTGGATGAGTGTTTCACTCTTTGGCTTTCACTCTTTGGTTACTGTATTTTCTTGTGTATAATGTCTGATGTTGGGTGACTTTTCTCTAAGCCTTAACACTTTGTCTTTAGGTTGTTATACTTAGAATTATATTGCATTCAATGTTCTACTTGGTTTTCCAGGTGTAGATACCAAAACCTAGGTATTTTTAGAACCACAAATCACATTGCACATTCCAAATTAGCATAATAAAGTATATATACATAAGTCCAAACTTAGACATATAAATCCTACACATTAAAAATATTTTCTAGATTTTATAAATTATGAAATTATTCCTAGGATACCTTGCCTAATCACTAGACATGTGTCCTGGACACATCACCACCACCCCTTACCACATCTCACACACCCATGTCACCCTTGTCCCTTCACATGGGACATCCCTCACACCTAACTCCAATTGCACCTACCCATTAGCCACATCACCCCAATTAAGTGAGATACCCTAGGTGACTCACTATAATTGCCCCTTCCATTTGGAAGCCTTGGAGTGCCACTTGGTAATCCTATCTTGCCACCTCCATTTACATCCAAAATCCCAAGGGTCCTATAAAGGCACCTTCATCCCATAAACCAAAGGAGGTTGAGAAAAAACACTATCAAGTTGTCAGAATCACACTAGGAGCTCACACACATCCTGAGGAGATCAAAGACTCAAAGCCCTAGAGTGCCCTTTTTGGAGCTTTCTGCCATCCAACTTCAACCACCTTTTCATGGTTACATAGTTGCAACTGCCCTCTTGCGATTTACTAATCATTCTCTTGCTATTAACCAACCCCAACCATACACCCATAATTACCCAAAATATAGAGGAACACGATAGATGCTGATCGGTAATTTGATTTTCAGCAACGCACTCAAGTTTTATTTTTATATTTTTTATAGCAAGCATTATTTCAAGGGTCTTATTTTATTTGGTTTTCGATCATGTATACATGTTCTACTGACATTTGTTTGACTTACATATGTATAGGAGACAGGTACTTGAAGAGCTATTGGAGCTAGGAGTGGCCCAACATCCAGGATACAAAAGCCCACTCCCATTTGGAGCTATAGCAGAGGAGTGAAGAAAACCCAGTAGTTTACTAAAAATTTGGAAGACCACCATAATTAAAAGCATTGTATTTAGAGAGAGAGCATTGTAATATATTCCCCAAGACATTGGGGAAAAAAACATTGTAAATTTAGGAGGTTCAGGCTCCGCTGTATCAATATCAAGAAAATAATTTATTTACAATCTCTTCTTTCTACTTTATGTGTTTGGTATTTAGTTATTTTTTCTATAGAAATGGTGATCACAGTGGGATCCCATAAGGTTTCTATTTGTCATTGTCTTGATATTTTATATTATTGATATATGTCTATTTATTATTGTAGATTTCAGGAGTTAGGTCATATGAAGATTGAAGATTAAAATTGATAGACCCAAAGCTCATTTTAATTTGACCATATACCTGAGGAACCACGAGTATGTGGTTACAAACCTGATGAACTGTGAACCAATGGTTAGAACTCTACATAACCACACACCGATAGTTGGAGCACTGTAGAACCACAGATCAGTGGTTGAAAGAATAGGATGGAGCAACGAAAGGAAAAAAAAAGTAGATATATCGAAAACCTTATTCCCCTTTCTTTCACTTTATAATTTTGTTAAGTCAACTAAGAGTCCTCATCCTTGTTTTCCCTTGTCTGCATCTAGGTCTTAGGCTAGGAATATATAAAATCAAAGAAATCAAAAGAAATTGTATTTCATATTTGTTAGAAGAGCATTTGCATAACCTGATTAGAAATAGTATAGGCACGTTTAGGGTTTCAAGTTTGATTTACCTTGATTTTTGATACACAATTGAAACCATGGGTTCGTGGTTGGGAATTCTTAAACATGCATATGTGACTAGTTAACCATGCAATGACGGTTGACTAGGCCCAAATGCCCAGTAGGGGTTAACTCTAAGTACTATAAACCTTGAAAATATGGATTAAAATTAGCCATTTGGCCCCTGATATGTTTATGTTTGCATTTGTATGTTTCTTATTTTTACAGTTAGGCAAAAAAATCACATAATAACTAGCATCACACCCTAATAAATAAAAAAATTACACACTAGCACATGAAAATTTGCAATGTTGGACTTCATCACCAACCCCCAATAAATTACCCCATTATTTGGTCAAGGCTAGTCCAAGAATCATCGTACTCATGAAAAATAGCATGCATTCCTCTTTAGAGGGTGTATCATTGCCCATAGTGAACTGGGTGAGGATTGGTAGAACCTAGGCTCCCTCATCAAATTTGGGCTTCATCACCAAGTATTGATGGGTTTCACAACTTATATTTTATCACCAAGTTAGTGTATGAGAGCATCTAGGTGAAATTCATAGATTCATATTAGGGTCAAACATTGCACATCATTTACACAAAAAAAAATCAAAACTTCTCAAAATTTGAAAAAAAAATTAAAAATAAAAAATAAAATCAAAACTTTATGAAAAACTTAGGAACAATTTGTGTGTTTGTGTACTTTTTATGTTTTTTGCTTGTGATTCTACCATATATTCACACTTATACCCCCACACTTTCTAGTTCATCCAACCCTTAGCATATGGTAACAACCCGTAGTCAAGCCAGAAAGTTAACCCAAATTCAGAATCAGTTATCCTCACCCATAAATTTTCCACCTCTGTCCTCTCAAGCTCCTACCACATTAGGGATAGGTTAAGTCAGTGTAGCCCTTATCGTGTCTTTGAACTTTAATTATGGACCATATAGTGGTACCCCCATTTCAAACACAAATATGATGCAGAGAGCTACTCATGCAACCATTCTCAAAACTCCTAGGAGTGAGACACCCACATCATCTGATGGTTATGTCATGTATGTTGACATGGATGTCATTAGGCTATATTTAAATTTGGTCTTTCCATCATTACCTCCACTTACCATTTCACCTCACACCATTCTCGCATTACAATAGGAAACCATCTTCCTGCACCTACAATAGTCCAACCGAATCTTCATGAATACACTCTTCAAATCGACTGCTGCCACCATGGCCCATAATAATCCATCATCATCTAATCAACACCCCTTTATATTAATAAATCAAAACATCACTTGCACTAACCCCCTCTATGAAGCGTAAGTCAATGCTGCTTCACAAATACTAACATCCATCCCATCCACTGCACCTATGGATCCCACACATCATAAAATCGCCTATTTAGTAATAATACCTTTTACCGCTTACCCTCTGCCTACAACTACTAATATGGTTGCCACACAATTGGCCCAATCATCTACCACCTACATGGCTATACCATATTCATCTATGATTGCCATGCAACAAGCATTTCTATAGCTGCAACAAATAATTATGGATAATTCTAATCGAAGCATTAATCCTAACCTATAGTGGTAGTCATAGGGAGTAGATTAGAACTAACCATCCACATATCAGCCACACACCTTCTTCACACGTGTTTTGACCCCCAACCATGATGATACCTACTAATCCACTTCATCAAATGTATGCTAGCTCTTTAGGTCAATCATGCCCCCATCCCCTCATCATCATAAAATTTATCATCAAAAATAATTCCATAATCAATTTCACACAAACATCCCCACATCATCAAATCATCACTAATAATATACATTATTTCCAATAACAGTAAACCCATCAGGGTTTTAACCCTCTAGAAGATCCAAAGTCTCAATTTTTACAAAGTCATATTGATAGTTTAGCCATGCAAATTTTGGGTATGCAATACTAGAAATATACTCTAAGGCAACTACTCAATCATCCAATTCATGCTTCGGTAACATCACCAACCTATCTAGAAAATTTTTAGATATTAAAGTTTGAAAAATTCAAGGGGGATGAGGACCCTCGAGAGCATGTGATAATATTTATTAATGCATGCTTTAGAATCAAGAATAATGATGCACTCATGCTCCATAATTTCCCTTGGATGTTTGGAGGAGATGCCCTAGATTGGTACAACCATTTACCACATCAAAGTGTCTTTGAGTAACTAGCAGACCCATTCTTGGACTGATTATCTTTGAACATTAGAAAGAAGCCAACATTAACTGATTTTATAAATTTATAGCAATATGATGATGAATCGATCTATGATTTTGGCAACCGCTAAGGGCAATCATGACCAAGTTGTCATTATTCCTCCCTATGGTATAAATAACACGAATGATCACAAGGAGTTATGCCAAACCTATATTCTTGTTATTACAACTACAACAATATAGAACATTTGAAGAAGCACTCACCCAAGCTAGAGTGATAGCGAAAATAAATATTCAAAAGGGAGAGATCAAACCAAAAAAGAAAGAATTGTAGAACAAAAATAAAAAGAGAAATAACCATGGTCAATCCAAGGTTGGATAGGTTAATCAAGTAGTCTTGATCCAACCTCCACAACAAATACAATAAGCTCAAGTACAAGTACAACAACCCCCACAACAATAACAACTACAACAGACTTATTAGGTGGTTCCACCCCACAATAGTTGCAAAACCAAGCTCAACCTATAGAAATTCAAAAACATCAATACAGGCCAAAATGAAACTACACCCCATTACCTAAACCATATTCATCTATCTTCCATAAGTTGTATGATGCACAAGCTTTCACATTACCAAAAATGAAGCCTGATGATCCAAACAAGCCAAAACCTAGGAACTATAAGGAGCATCTGTACTACTCCTTTCATTAGTAGAAAGGTCATGACATCAAGACTTGTTATGGATTTAAGAACATCATGTAAGATTTACTTGAAAAGGGAAAGATCAATATTGATAACCCCTTAGCCCAACAAAATTAAAACCTTGGAATATATAAAGCACCATTACCTCACCATTAGGTAAATCAACAAGAAACATGAGCATCAACTTTTACAGTTCCTCCCAATAAATTTAATCATGTATCCAAACTATACCAAGGTTTTATAGGGGTTATTCATGCAGTCACACAAGGGCAAAGAAAAATGAATCACACACAAGAAAATGAGCCAACCCAAGCAGTACCAGCTCCTGTAGTGCCACCAAATGTGCCCATACAACTAGACCCAATAATTCCATCTCCACTCATTCATATTCCAAATAATCCATCTAGGCCAATCATCGCATTGAGAAGTTGGTTGACACAAAGCTTAAGAATGGCATCAACCAAGTTTTTAATTTATGATATCATACAAAAATCTCCCCCACATCATGAGGCATTAATGGAAATATTAAAATCCATTAAACTTCAAACAAAATATCCTAATGCTTTCAAAACTTTTGTTGGGAGTGTGTAGAATTGCATGGAACCCTCAATAGTATTCTATGATTTTGAGAAAAAGAGTGTATCATCAGAGTTACTCGATCCTCCATTGCATATTGTAGCTCATATTGACTAAAAACCCTTTAAAATAGTGCTTATCTATATCGGATTCTCTATCAACCTCATCACTTCCCCAACCATCAAATATCTCAACCTTCCATCATCTCACATCACCACATTCACCTTCACCCTGCAGGATTTTAATGACGCTTTGTGCTCCATTGTAGAGAATGTAGTTATACCTATAACAATGGGGGTGAAAAAAATCTATATACTCTTCCATATATTGGAAGAGGCCATGCAATATAACATACTTCTTGGATGTTCCTAGATATAGAAAATAAAGTGTGTTCCCTCGACATTACATCAATGTTTAAAATATGTGCACGAGGGAAAAGTCCACTGCATTCAAGATGATACTGAACCATTCAAGTACTACAACTTGATATACAATCCATATGAGCCATTACTTCCATCCACCCATATTTCCATTTAGCCCCCCATCATTTGAACCACTCCAAATAACAACACTTCATCCAAAGCACCCATCCTGAAGGTTTTATGAATAGTTGATCATGTCTTTGCATATCAAGCCATCAATATAAGTCAACCCTCATCCACTTCATACCATTTTTCCTTCACACCTAATCATCCTGCTAATAAACTATCATATTCATTAACTACACCTTCCACTTTACACCCTTCACATTTTTATCCCAACTAAATCCACCAACCACTAACAAATCCATCCAAAAAAATCCACCTCAAACCCCATTACCCGTTGTCCCGTAGATAGGATCACCTATATGAGAAGATCCATTATCTCCATTTGAGCCACAAACCACCATTGAAGCATCCACATCAGCACTTGAGTCATGTATATCCCAGCCGAATCAAGTTGTAATCCATATGACAAACTTGAGTAGTGGTGAGTACATAGTTGGGAGTGTCATAATAACACCACCTATTCAATCTACTATAGATTACGGTCATCCATACGACTAACCTTTGGCCATAGGTGTAGTGTATAGAATGGATTTCAAATCAAATGTAATCAAATTTGTGTATGGGAGAGTGGATTCTTCATCCAATCCATCTCCTCTTAATGAAGAACCTATGCAAAAATTTTGTGCTAACCTAGAATATCTGTCCAACCTAGATTTCCCCTTGCAATATTTTAATCAAGTTTATTGGTAGGGATTTGGTCTTAGATGACATGAACAAGGCCCGCATCACATCATTGAGCCCCAATATCGAGAAGTGCATGAATGCTCTAGCTTAGGATACATGCCATCAACATCAAACTCCTTCGATAATATATTTCAGCAACTAACCTTAGAGTTTGAAGAGGAGGTTGAGGAGAGCGAAGGTAGTGATGATAGTGATGGTGAGTATTTTAACCCTAAATTTGCACCTTACTTGCATGAGGGTTTCCAAAAATGATATGACATATTGTAGAGAGGGAAAACTACCCTACCACATACGGTTAAGGTTGGATCCACAAGGAGGGAACCTTTTGTGGGGTGAATCATGGGGGTATGTTGTGCTCTACACTTAGTGCTAGGGGGATGGGCTCAAAAGGGATGGTTTTAGAACTCGATCCAAGTCCTTAGGATTTATAAGCAAATTTTGATGTGTTCAATTTTAAGAAAAACACCTAATTTTGGTCTTTCTAGTTCTACGCTAAGAAAGATAAATGATAATGCAGAAAATAGAGTATAACAACTGAAAACAAAATGCAAGCATACAAGAGCTAGCATAATATGATTATTTATTTTGAATGCTCAATCACCTAGGATTTATTCCAAAAAATATTTAAATCAGAAACATACAAAATAAATGCACAAAAATTGTCCCTAGATGCAAACTAAATGCTTTTCTCTTTCAAATGCCTAAGAATTATATTCAAATCAGATCAAAAAAATAGTAAGATAAATTAGAACACTTAGATTTAACCAGTGGTTGATCATAGATTTTTTGATGCTTCTTGTCCAATGATATCAAAATACCTGTTCTTGCAATATAATCTAAGAAACACTAAAAAAAATGATGATCAGTGTTAGGGAGTCTACTTAGGCCACTGTATAAAAGTCCTTGGAGGTGCAGTAGTCAAGCCCCCTAGGTCCCTTAGATGACCTTTTCAACACAAAATTAGAAATTAACCTTTGGAGAATTAATTATAAAATAGATATCAATAAATAGTAAAAATAGAAACAAAATATGCCAATATGCTCGGTATGCAGTAATGAAGCTAACCAAACTAACTTACCCCTAGATTGATCTCAGGAAAAATCATGCCTCGTAAAAAGCAAGCATGATAACATTTCGACGAAGTCACGCTACTTCAAAATGGGGTGTGATTTAGTTTCTATGGACTAAAACCCTAAATTGGGGTTAGCAAAGTTGTACCTCGATAGAAATGGGTACGATTTTGCTTCAAAAACATGAAAAATAAAAGCACATGTAGAGGACGTAAATTAAATGCAAAATCACAGAGAGCAAAACCTAAATGGAGAGCGCAGAAGAAACAGAAGAAGACAGTATTCGAATGAGAACTCTTTCCATATGAGCCATAATGCACATCCACCAAGTTAATTAGCAATCCAATCCATACAATAGAAAATCAAAATCTAAAATTCACACTTCGAGTTAGCTTGCAAAAGACGCAAAAAGTAGAGCAAAATTAAAGTAGTGAGTGTTTGAAAATAAATATCGCGTGAGCATTAGTAAGTTCGTGGTTGTGATATATGAAAAGAGTGAGAGTGCTCTTCCTTTTATAGATGATTAGGATAGGCACAAATAAAATCACATCCAATGCAAAAACATGCTAGAGGGTTTAAAACTGGGTCTAAGTGGGCCAAGAAGAAAATAAAATAAAATAAAATAAGATTAAATTAAAATTAGTGAAATCGTTCCCCGTTTTGGTGGGGTGTGATGTCGCTTCTGCGAAGTAGTTCCTCATGAATATGGGGCATGATTTTGATAAAAATACTAGAAAGACAAAATAGGGGGTGAAGAGGCCTACCGTTACCTTTGTCAAGGGTGAGGGACCTCTTAAAGGCACTAAGGAAGATTGCCCACTCAAAGTGGGTCAATTTTCCATGTCTACATTTTTCCCCTTTTTTGATGCATTTAAGGCCAAGTAAATGCATCAAAGAAGGATGTAGACTCCTGAAGGCAAGCATACAAAAAACACAAAGAAGGGGTGATCAGGTTTGGGCAAAGGGGTGAGTCATTACTACCATTAATGCCTATATGGCTAGGGTGCCCCCTTGAGTTTTGAAAGAAAAGAAATTTCCTTAAGAAACTCAAAAAGGCAAAAAAATAAAAACGCTGAATCATAGAGAACAAAGCAAAAGCAGAGAATATTGGGGTAAAATATGAATCTAATGCAACTAGCATGAAATGCATGGAAGAAAAGGATGGAAAGAAGGGAGGGGAATAAAGAGGAAAAATAATGGAAATAGAAAATTATGAAGTGGAAAAAGAATAAGAAGACAAAAATAAAACTCCAAAGATCAACCATTTGAAATCGAGAAGGAAGCTAGATTAGAACCCTGACTAGAGGGTGTTATACTCAAAATATGGTCCATGTATGGAGTGAAGAACTTGCTATGGGTGTAGTACTCACTAAATATGGACCAATAAGTGAAGTGTATAGTGTAACCCGCTATGGGTGGTTGCTCACTAATAATTGTTGTGGGGTGATTACACGCTAGGATGTATGTTGAGGCCTACTATAAATGGCCAAGGAGTTGATCCTGTAATGGGATGTTGGGCCTACTGATTCAAAGAGAGACATAAATCGATAGGGGTGTTAATTTTGATGTAAAATGATGTATGTAATGTATATGCTAGTACTACCTAAAAAGGTGTATGTGTATGTATGTATGGACCAAAAAATATTTGCATAACATAATGTGAGTGTGTGCATGTAGTAGAAGAAATAAGAGGAAGAAAATAAGGAGCAACGAACTATGCGGGTGTGCCCCCAGCTTGAAGTTTCAACTAGTAAAAAGTCAAGAGGGAGGAAGTGCGTAATCAAAGGAGAGAATAATGTATATCCTTATCTGAACAAAGAAGACAAAGGAGAAATAAGAATCATGCAAAAATATAAGGATATACCAAAAGAGGATTGCATTCCTTGACTTGGAGGACAAATTATGATCATTGTAAAAATTTCAAACTCAAGGAATACAAGAAGAATAGAGAAGATAAGAAATAGCAAAGGAAGAAAATAAGATAAGGGATAAAAATACATGGGCCCTAGGTTGGGGCTTCGCTAGGCATCATAACCCTAGTGAAAGTGCAATGCATGTGAGCTAGGACCTAACTAGGTATCATCACATGCCATTGTCACTAGTCCCCAAAAACTATATGAGCAAGAGTCATGAGAAAGCAATAATGCAATGCATGACAAGCAATATGTAAAAACAAAATGACAGACAATCATGCATAGTATGACAGACAAGCATGCAGAATATGTTAGGCAAACATGCAGTATGACCTAACTAAATGCCAGTGCAACATGAAAAACAATCAAGCATAATAATATTTTAAATGCATTATATTCATTGGTTTTTGAAGTTCTTTACCATCCATAGAAGCCAACTTATAAGAACCTAAATCAAACTTAGTTGTTATGACAAAGGGCCCTATCCAATTAGGCTGAGATTTACCTTAGAGATCAACATGAGCATTGGTGTTATTTTCCTTTTCCTTGAGTATAAGGTCCCTAACATCAAAAGAATGATTGCAAACATTTTTAGAGTAAGATCATTGGAGCCTATCCTGATAGGCTAAAAAATGCTCTAAGGCATGAATGTGATTCTCATACAACTCTAATTGGTGAAACTGATCTACATGATACTCATTGTTGACCTTAGCATCTTGCAACAAGATGCACAAAGAAGGAATCTCTAACTCTAAAGGAAACACTACCTCAGACCCATATACCAAGACATATGGTGAGGCCCCTATGGGAGTACACATGCTAGTACGATATACCCACAGGGTAGGATAAAGCTGAGTATGCCAGTCATGACCGATCTTATTAACCAACTTATTCAAAATCTTGATCATAGATATGTTGGATACTTTGGCTTGTCCATTACCTTGAGGGTAATAAGGAGTTGACCATCTGTGTTGAATATTGTACTTAGCACAAAGATTACAGACATCCTTGTTCTTGAAAGGAGTTTCATTGTTAGAAATAATCACCGAAGGTATCCCAAACCTACAAAGAATCTGGTTGAGGATGAAATTAGAAACCTGAGTTCCAGTCACCATAGCCAAAGGCATGGCTTCAACCATTTAGTGAAATACTAAGTTGCAGTAATGATAAACTTATGACCATATGACAACGCGGGATTAATTGTCTCGATAATATCCACTCTCCACATGGATAAAGGATAAGGAAAAGAGATCACCCGAAGGTCTTGAGAAGAAGCATGAATAAGATGATCATGGCATTGACACTTGTCATAGTGCCGAACATAATTGTATTCATATTTCTCCATGGAAGGCCAGTAATACCCCATCCAAAGGAGCTTTTTGTAAATAACATTGTTGCTAAATGGTCTTCACATGAACCTTCATGAGCATCACTAAGAGTAAGCTGGGCTTCATCAAATTTAAGGCATCACAAGAGGATACCTTCAAAATAATGTCGATATAAAGTATTGCCAATTATAACAAATTGGTACACTCTTTTATGTAATTGTAGCAACCTAAAATTGGCGCAGTAAAATTGGAATAATTACATTCACTTTAGTATATAAATTTAAATTCAAATTTAACCTCCCAAACTTCCCGTTAACCGTCGAGAAACCCGTTTCCCCTTTTTTCGCGCCATTTTTAGAGGTTGTTTTGACCGTTGGACGATATCGTCGCCGATCAGACGATATCGCCCCAGATTTGATGATTTCGTCTGGACTAGAACGTCTAGACAATTTTGTCGCAAAACTGAATTTGCATAGTTGGAATCCGTTCCAACGGGTCTCCAATCCGGGCAGAAGCGTGTCTGCGCCATTGGGACCCTCCCCCGTTGGAGATCTCCCAAATTGGGAAGATCTCCAACCTCCCAACAACTCTCCCTAAGCCTATTTAAACTCTAAGATTTTCCCTCCCCAACCCCTGGCTGAATTTATCTGCAAATTGAACCCTTCTGCGCTAAAACATCATAATCTATCTTTTGCACTAGTCCTATAGCCATTTTTTTGTAGGTACACCACTGATTTTTAGCCGGAGCCAGCACCCATCGTCGCCGACGAACCTGTCCAGATCGAAGACGATCTCATCAAATTCGAGACGATTTCGTACTGATGCGAGACGATCTCGACTGCAGTCCACATCGAGGCAGTCAGTGCCTGGAGTTTGCTTTTCTCAACTTTGTCTCTGTTATTTTGTTTTGCAAATTAGATAATCTATTTAGTTTTTATCCTATTTTGCATTTGGAGTTCACCCATCTAGTCTAGATTGCATGTTAAGCTCATAATCTGCCATTAAAGCACAGTAATTTGCATTAATTTTTGTTCTTGAATAGTTTTCAGCATTCATATTATCATTTGGTGTAATTTTCCTCTGTTAGCATAGTGTTATTTCTTGCATTTTGCATCTATTCTCTGTTTTGTAGGTTTCTAACAAATTCGTCTGACGAATTCGTCAGATCTCAGATGATCTCGTCTAATTGCAGGTGATTCTATAGAATTCCAGAAGATCCAGACTACATCAACCACCAAAATCTTCTTCAGACATCCGGATCAGGTATTCCCCATTTTCCTCCTATAAATTCTCTATTTTCTGCTTTCAAAATCTATTTTCTGTATTCATTGAAAGTTGCATTTTCTTATAGATTAAGTTAGATTCGTTCGGCAAAACCTAGGATGAATGCTTAAAGGATAAAACAAACTCATATAAACACATTCCAAAACCTAGGCGTGGAAACTGCCGCCAAATGTTTCCTGGTGAACCCACCATCCGTCGAAAAATCACCAAAATACACCTCCCTTGAGAGGCGGGACCTTCGTGAAGTCCTCTCGTCCGAGGTACCGCACCATCATTTTCCCATCCTCCTTTCAGGCGCGGATCCAATAGCCTGAAGGTAGGGATGCAAAAAATTTGGAGCGATACAGTAATAGCTTAAGCTTATTATGATCTAAACAATCAGGCATCAAACCATATTTAAGAAAAATAAATATGTCATTATACCATGGTTCAAATGGGGAATCTCCGATGGTCAAACACTCTAGGGAATCCAAACAAGAACTCAAAGACGTGGGTTCGTGGAGTTGTTGAATGATAATAAAAGCTTGATCATCTTACAATTCTAAAGGGAATAATGATGCAATAGCATCCATGGCATTCACATGGTGGTTTGATAATCTAGGAACAGACTCTATGGTTACCTACTCAAAAGAAGACAACTTGGTGACAATCTTCTTTTATGGTTTAAGCTTATCATATTAAGTCTGATAAACATTGTTTATCTGATTAACCATAAGTTGAGAGTCACCAAAGACCAAAAGGACCTTAACCTACAAAGCTAATGTTGCTCTAAGGCCCAAGATCAAAGCTTCGTATTCTACAGTGTTATTTGTATAAGAAAAATGAAGTTTGAAGGAAAAGGGGATGAGCTATTTTTGAGGTGTAACTAGAATGATTCCATCTTCGGTTCCCTTCATGAATCAGTATCCATCAAAAAATAATCCAAGACTCAAACTCTTCAATTTCAACATTGAAGCACTCATCGAGAAATTCAACAACTATAGGGTGGGCAGCTTCTAGGGGAGCGGAGGCTAACTAATAAATGATCACTTGAACCTTGATAACCTTTTGACCTATGAAATTTAGATCAAAATCACTAAGGGCCAACACCCACTTAGCAGCTCAACCTGAAATGTGGGGCTTAGACATCAAATAGTGTAAAGGATTAAACTTTGCGATCACCAATATCTTATGGTTGAGCATGTAGTGTCTTAAATTCTAGGAAGAAAACACTACAGTAAGGTAAATATTCTCTAAGGGAGTGTACTAGGTTTCATAGCTGACCAAAGTTCTACTGATATAGTAGATAGCTCTCTCTTTGTTTTCACCATCATTTGTTTTTGCCATCATGTTGATCCAACATGGCTCCCAAAGCATGAGCAATGGTCACTATGTAAAGCAACAGATGCCTACCAGGTATAGGAGGCACTAAAATAGGTGAGGAAGTGAGATATATTTTGAGGTTGTCAAAAGCTTACTGACACTCAAAATCCCATCAAAAAACTACATCCTTTTTAAGAAGTTGAAGGAAAGGATAACACTTATCGGCTAACTAGGCAATGAAACAATGAGTAGACTGCAACTTACCTTGCAAACTATGCAACTTGGTCAGGGTGCGAGGAGGAGGTATATCAATGATAGCTACCACCTTAGCAGGGTCCATTTCAATACCTCACCTAGACACTATGAAGCCTAACTTTTGGCCACGGATCCGCCACCTAGGAAGGACTTGGTGTGTTAATGCGCCCTAGACCCGTAGACCTACATTGAAAGGCCAGGAGGAAGGGATGCCCCTCGTGTCGATCTCCAGAGAAGGCCGAATCCTTTCCTAACCTACTTGGGGGGTTTAGATAAGGGTTTAGGAAATATATTTAAAAAAAGGGGGGAAATGTAACTAGAAAGAGATTAAAAAAGATAATGGAATAGGAAAGAGATGTAAATATCATGCGTTTCAGGTGGGGGGAGAACAAGCAGCATGATCACAAATTTGCATCTGAACCAACAACAATTAAAACAAAGCATATAACAAAAACTGCGGCTGCTATTCTACCCTATGTATCCTTCTGTTTAGTATTCCAGATCTAAATAATCACCAATGCCCAAATCCAAAATTAAGAATTCAGACAGATAGAAATATAAATGGACATGAAGCAAAATACTAGCGGAAGGTAGCATAAAAGGTGTTTGTGGTTCTATCCTATGTATCCTCTATCTATGCATTCCAGGAATACTTAATCATCAAATACCGGAGTCCAGAGTTCAGTACAACAATAAGCAATGAAATAAGAAACATGAGGAAGAAATGACAAGGAGAGGCAGCATACAATATGATGACAGTAAGCAGAGCCAAGGATGCTTTGAATTAATTATAAGGTGGTCCGTCACAGTAGAGTCCTCTAGCAATATGTTCCCCCCCTTTTACAATGATGAGGTGCGGCTATTTATAGTGCAGTTTCCCCCCAATTACAATCTTGGGCACAAAATCCCAGAGTTGACAAAAGCTGACAAAAGTGGTGAAAGAACTACTAATGTTGACTCCTACAGACAGGGGTTGTTCTGGCAAAAAGGTCCTCCTGAAGACTTGGAAGCTACGTGGCAGTGCGGTTGATAAAACTTTGAGTCAGCATGAATGCAGGTAGCTGTGGTAGATGGAACTTGGCATCAGCTTAAATGAGGGCAGCTGGAAGAGGTTGTTTTGGCAAATGCTTGTCCTTTTTCCCATCACATCTTGACTCAGATACTGAGGTTGGACACTTTTCAACTTTTTACAGGGTGCATCTGCCTTGGAATACAGCTTCTCTCTTGTGTCCTACTTTGCCTGGAAACAGAGCGCAACTGGGTAGTGCAAGCGGGGAACAACGCAGTTGGGGAGGCCTCCATGCCTTAGTCTATTTTTGGGCTACTTGGAAGATATTTCCCAACTACACACAAGCTAGAGGATGCATCTCGAATTCACTGTGAAGTCGGGTTGTGCACTCCAACACTTAGCCAATTTGGCTGCTGTTCAGACTACGCACAGGAAGGGGAGCACACCTTGACTTCATTGCGAAGTCGGGTTGCGCATCGAAACTTAGCTAATTTTTGGAGACATTGCTTCCCAACTTTGCACAGGAGGAAGAGTGCAGCCTGAATTCACTGCAAAGTTGGGTTGCACTCCCATACTTAGCCAAATTTCTATTCAGCTCTTCGCACTTCGGCTTCCCAAGTGCGCACAAAATTAAGTGTGCAACCCGACTTCGCTGCAATGTCGGGTTGCACACCCAAAACATAGAAAATTATTGGGCCTTTGTATGAGTGTAGTTGGGAGGCTGAGCATAGTCGGGAGGATGAGCACAGTCGGGCGGGGCCCGAAACTTAGTCAATTTTTTGGCTTGAAATTGAGCTTCCTGGTCCTGCTTCTCGGTGCCATAACTTTTGATCCGATGACCCAATCGCCTATTATAATATATCATCAAAAAGATAGCTAGAATATATGCAATGATAAAATACCCATATATTATTTTATCCCTTTTATCACCCCCATTTATGGCCCATGAAAACCTGAACACCTCTGCATGCTCTTCGCCACTTTAAAGCTCCATACTTAGGCCAAAGTTTATAAAAAATTTAATGTGGCAAAATTGCCAACATTCCTAGCGGCTCGCAAGGAATTGAGCTCACCTCAATGTGAGGACCCAAGACTTTATCCATTTGGAAATAGAGTCACCCTTGCCATCCTCTTGATACTCATTTCCGGCAGCAACCTCTTTCTCAAACCCTTGGCACCCATGGCCCTCTTAGAACAGTAAAACAAAAACACTGCACAAACTAAAATAAGAAAAAAACTAAAACTTTGCATACTAGCCAACTTATTTATATCATTTACACAAAATTTTATGACATGATTAGCATGTCGCCAACATAAATATAGCTTTGGTTTCCTATCCGATGAACCTGCAGTGTCTGGACCAGATCTGATTGTACTTCAGTTGATCTTTGAAGTCTGGCTGACCTCCCAAAGTTTGCCAGGTTGCAAACATGGTGCAACATGGTAGGTTATCATTCATGTTGGTACCCATACAATTGATGAACCATGTGTTAAGGAGATTTTTTAGATGGGAGCCCTCTTCAGGTATTGGTTGTGGTGATGGTTGGAGCCAATACCACCACTCTAGAGAGTCCACCACCTGTGGGCTCTCAAAAATGAGTTCTTCCAACTCCTTGATGTGATAGCAGGAGCTTTTTGGTGATAGGCCTTTAGCCAGGGTCTTCTCAGGATCAGCCTCCTGGTGAGGTATGTTTATTGGGCTTTGGTTGAATGCTTGCGTGCTATGCCCTGGGACACAAAAATAGTGCAAAAATGTGCCCTCTTTGTGTATAGAATTTACCACTGGATTTTGTTCCTCCTCTTGGCTCGTCTCCTGATGAAAACTGCAAGCAACCATATTATTCATCATTTGGGTAGTGTTTGCATATTCCCATTGGTGACTTTGGATGAGATCTACCTCTAAAGCTCCCCACAGCTGCATTCTAGGGCTTTACATAGTATGAGGGATTTTCCATGGTGATTTTTCCAGATGAAGGCAAGCCAGAGATTCACCAATTTGGGCTTCCATATATTAGCTCAGTCATAGTTGCCAGGTGCTTTTGCCAGATGAAGGCAAGCACAAATATTCACCAAACTCGGGCTTCCTAAAAATATGGAGATTATAGGTGACCATCCATTTCTTCGCTTGTGAGGTCAAGGTTTCCTACCAAACCTTGATTCCTCTGGGGTGTCTTCTATTAGATTAAAAAAAGAAGGTGCCTGCGATCAAGAAATCTGGATCTTCAGCTCAGTCAGAGTTGCCAGGTGATTTTTCCAGATGAAGGCAAGCCAGAGATTCACCAGACTTAGGCTTCCTAAAAATATGGATACTGTTTTTCCCACCGGGCATGCCAAAAATTGTTGGCCACGGATACGTCGCCTGGGAAGGACTTGGTGTGTCAATGCACCCTAGAACCGTAGACCAACATTGAAATGCCAGGAGGAAGGGATGCCCCTCGTGTCGATCTCCATAGAAGGTCAACTCCTTTCCTAACCTACTTGGGGGGTTTAGA
Source organism: Wollemia nobilis (assembly GCA_028583015.1). Lineage (NCBI taxonomy): Eukaryota > Viridiplantae > Streptophyta > Pinopsida > Araucariales > Araucariaceae > Wollemia > Wollemia nobilis. Next base: position 6,054,845 of record JAQPPZ010017228.1, read on the forward strand.
TAAGGGTGCAGGAAAGATATTTAAAAAATGGGGGGAAAGGGAACTGGAAAGAGATTGAAAAAGATAAGGGAATAGGAAAGATGTAAATATCATGCGTTTCAGGTGGGGGGAGAACAAGCAGCATGATCATAAATTTGCATCCGAACCAACAACAATTAAAACAAAGCGTATAACAAAAACTATGACTGCTATTCTACCCTATGTATCCTTCTGTTTAGTATTCTAGATCTAAATAATCACCAATGCCCAAATCTAGAATTAAGAATTCAGACAGATAGAAATATAAATGGACATGAAGCAGAAATACTAGCGAAAGGCAGCATAAAAGGTGTCTGCGGTTCTATCCTATGTATCCTCTATCTATGCATTCTAGGAATACTTAATCATCAAATATCGGAGTCCAGAGTTTAGTACAACAGTAAGTAATGAAATAAGAAACATGAGGTAGAAATGACAAGGAGAGGCAGCATACAAGATGATGACAGTAAGCAGAGCCAAGGATGCTTTGAATTAATTATAAGGTGGTCCGTCATAGCAGAGTCCTCTAGCAATATGTTCCCTCCATTTTACAATGATGTGGTGCGGCTATTTATAGCACAATTTCCCCCTAATTACAATCTTGGGCACAAAATCCCAGAGCTGACAAAAGCTAACAAAAGCAACGAAAGATTTGCTGATGTTAACTCATGCAGACAGGGGTTGTACTGGAAACAAGGTCCTCCTAAAGACTTGGTAGCTACATGGTAGTGCGGTTGATGAAACTTTGAGTCAGCATGAATGCGGGTAGCTGTGGTAGATGGAACTTGACGTTAGCTTAAATGAGGGCAGATGGAAGAGGTGGTTTTGGCCCATGCTTGTCCTTTTTCTTGTCACATCTCGGCTCGAATCCTGAGGTTGGACACTTGTCAACTTCTGATAGGGTGCATCTGCCTTGGAATACAGCTTCTCTCTTGTGTCTTACTTTGCCTAGAAATAGAGCGCAACTGGGTAGCGCAAGCGGGGAACAACATAGTTGGGGAGGCCTCCGTGCCTTAGTCTATTTTTGGTCTACTTGGAATATATTTCCCAACTGCACACAAGTTAGAGGGCACAACCAAAATTCACTACAAATTCAGGTTGTGCACTCCAACACTTAGCTAATTTGGTAGTTGTTCGGACTATGCACAGAAGGGGAGCACTCCCCGACTTCATTGCGAAGTTGGGTTATGCTTCGAAACTTAGCTGATTTCTAGAGACACTACTTCCCAACTATGCATAGGAGGAAGAGTGCAGCCCGAATTCGCTGCAAAGTCAGGTTGCACTTCCATACTTAGCCAGATTTTTGTTTAGCTCTCCACACTTCGGCTCCCCAAGTGCGCACAAAATTAAGGGCGCAACCCGACTTCGTTGTGAATTCAGGTTGCGCACCCAACACTTAGAAAATTTTTGGACCTTTGTGTGAGCGTAGTTGGGAGGCTAAGCATAGTCGGTAGGATGAGCGCAGTTGGGCGGGGCCTGACACTTAGTCAATTTTTTGGCCCAAAATTGAGCTTCCTGGTCCTGCTTCTCAGGGCCATAACTTTTGGTACGCTGACCCGATCGCCTATTATAATATATCATCAGAAAGCTAGCGATAAGATATGCAATGATAAAATATCCAAATATTATTTAATCCCTTTTATCACCCTCATTTATGGCCTGTGAAAACCTAAACACCTCCGCATGCTCTTCGTCGCTTTAAAGCTCCATACTTAGGCCAAAGTTTATAAAAAATTTAATGTGGCAAAATTGCCAACACTAAAAAATTGCTAGATGTGACTCCAAAAATGCACTTAAAGTGTTTAAGTGAACTCAGTATTGCCGAAGCCTTTCAAATATTTGTCTTAAGTCATGGACATGATCCTTTAATTCTAGTGACCAAGCCAAAAGGTCATCCACATAGTTTTGGAGAATATCATGCATCATGTCATGGAAAATATAAATCATGGCTTGCTGATAGGTAGCTCCTGCATTATTAAGGCCAAAAGGCATGACCTTCTAGTAGAAGGTACCCCAAGGAGTAGTGAATGTTGTCTTGGCTTGATCTTCAAGAGTAATCATAATCTGATTGTAACCTAAGAAACTATCCATGAGCAAGAGCATTACACATTTTGTAGTGAAATCTACTATCTGATATATGTTGGGCAAGGAAAAATTATCCTTGGGACATGCTAAGTTAATATCCTAAAAGTACATACTCTAATTTTTCCTTCCTTCTTAGCTATAGGAATGATATTGGATATTCAATCATAATAGTCAATGGCTTTTATAAAATTGATGTCAAGGAGTTTTTGGAGCTCCTCCTTGACTGAAAGGGTGATCTTTGGATGCATATTTCAAAGTTTTTTCTTAAAATTATTAGCATTAGGATTAACTACCAAATGATGCATGACAAGGGAGGGATAAAGCCCTGATATGTTAGCATATGACCAAGCAAAAATATCTTGATATTCTTTCAATAAATTGGTCAATTGCTCCCACTCATACATGGTCAAGGCTTTGCCTAACTTAAGGATCCTAGGGGCTTCCTAAGAACCTATGTTCACATATATGGTCTCCTCAATAAGAATAGACAAATCATAATAAAGAGGAGGTAGAGTAGGAATTACTCCTAATTGCTCAAGGTCCTTAGGAGATATAGAACCAATTTCCACTTGAAAACTAGAAGACTCAACCTGCGCTGTGCAAGGGATAGACCCATCAATGCAAATGTCATTCTGAGATAAAGCCTCATCTATAACATGCAACTATAGGGTTAAGACCTTAGGAGAGTGTAGACCCTCATCCCCAACACTCCACTCTAAACCTTGATGAGATTCACCAAAGAGAAGATCTAAATATGAAGAGTAATCTTGATCCTGTGATGCAACATTTGTAGAAAAGTTTAGAGGAATATTGTGATGAATTGATTTGGGATAGATTTTTCGGTGAGAAAAATTCAAATGGATGAGGATATCCCATGATAGAAATTATTTGGTTTTCAAATTTAAATTTTACACATTTGTGAAAATTAGAAGGGACGAATTTCATTGCATGAATCCAAGGTCATCCAAGAAGAAGATTAAAATATGTAGGACAAGACACCACATAAAATTATTTTTAAATTTTTTGGTATGAATCTAAGATCGAGTAATATAGTGCCACAATATTCTTGAGAATCATTGCTAAAAGTTCTAATGATGTCACTGAATGCAATTAAATATTCTTTTTTCAATCAAAATTTTTAAAAGAAACAATGTGTACAAACATTAAGTGAAGAACCATTCTCAATCATAACCCTTTTGATGAGAGTATCCGCAATGTAAGTAGTGATGTATACAGAAGAATATTCTTGTACCCCTAAGGAAACCATATCATTATCTAAAAATGTGAGATGAGGATTCCTGAGGGAACTCATAACCTTTGTCATATCACTAGGAGAAATATCTAGAGATACTGGCTACTATTTCAAAATATTTACCATAGCTTCTTCATGGGCTTGAGGATTCTGTAGAAGTTCTAAGAGGGGAATATTTGTTGAATCATCCATCTTTTGTACTAGTTTTCCTAGAGTAGCTATTATCATTCCAACCATGTTGTTATCATACTATGGTACACTTTTATAGGATACTTGGTTGGTTTATCTTGTTCTATTTTGATTCGGCTGGTTGTTGGAAGATTGAAAACTACTAGTGTCAATGTGAACAACATCAATTAAATCTTGAACCATATGTTTAAACCTTTTACAAGAATTATTCCAATGTCCTTCTAGTCTATGATATGCACAATGTTGATCTACTTTATACCAATGAGTTGTATTGTCTGGTTGTATTACTATAGGTAATTCAATTGCCTTAGCATCCAATAGTTGTTTCAAAACTACTTCCATAGGCATATTGTCTTGTGAAGTTCCTTTAAGGAGGTTTCTAAAGTACAATATGTTATAGGTTGTTAGTGAAATTATTAACAGATCTACTATCACTATCACCTCCTATATGCTTATTCTTATGTTGAGACTTAGTTGACTTATCTTATTTAACCTTAAGTTGACCTCTTCTAATAGGAGCTTGTTCCACTTTTCTTGCTAACTCAATTGCTTGATCTAAAGATGTGACAGTAGTAGTTTCTAGGGCATAAGATAACTGTTATTGTAATTTTTTTTGGTATATTAATTTTATTTAAAATAGGGCATTTGAAAGGTTCCCCAATGCCTTGTACAACAGTGAAACAAAAAGGAGCACTGAACTTTCAAGAGGAACACAACAGAGAGGCATTAAGCCTAGAATAGAAAAAGGAAAACATCCTCTAGGACAAAGGAACATAAAGAGAAACTAAAACCCATCAACCTATACCAAAAAAAAAATACTATCCTTCAAAATAAAGGATCAAAACCCAGAAAGAAAGGATAGTAGTTGCAGCAAAAGGAAAACAATAACGCTCACAGAGGAGTGTCAGTTTGCATTGGAGAAACAACAACGGTGTCCAGAATGGTGTCCTTCACAACATCCTTCAAAATATCCTTTAGATTGTCCTTCAGAGCATTGAGACAAGCTTCCTTGGTGATTTCAACCACATCTTCATCTTTGGCACCCCTTTGGAATCAGAAGGAGCTTCAACAATAGAGATTATAGGAGTATCTACAAAGGTGTCACAAAAGAATAGAAGGCTAAGATCCTGGCGTTGTTCTTTGATACTCACAATATCTTTACCAATGGTTGAGTGGGAAGTATCTAGGTGATCAACTATTGCAGAAGTAGCTTGAACGACCAATTTGTGAAGGTATTTTTCAACTAGGTCAGGCAGTCTCTAGGTGTTCAACTGTTCTTGTAAATTACCAATGAATATATCAAGAATATCTTTCTAAGACATAGGTTGTATTAATAGGCCAACTAAACTTCTCCAACGAGCTAGAAATTCTAAAAACATTTCTTCTTTACTTTGTTTAAAATCATATAAATATCTCAAAATCACTTCCTTCTCAATGTAAGCACTAAACTGATGAATAAACATCTCGACAGTCTTCTCAAAACTCTTCAAATAATAGTTGGGCAATCGATAATACCATTCTAATGCCACTATAGTAAGAATATTTGGAAATGTTTTCAATAATATCATATCATCATAAATAAGATCATGGTAGGGTATCATGAATCCTCTTAAATGCTCTATTGGATCTTCAGTCCCTTTATAGATTGGTAAAATTGGCATAGGAAAATGCTTAGGATAATGTCTAGTAGCAACAATAGGATACAATGGCTTACTACACATTTATTTATAACTATATGTAAACCCTAAAGGCTGAATCATATCCATCCTTAAAACCAACTCCAACTGATTTACTATACTTGCAAAATTCTACATTTTTGGATTATGTGAATTCTCTACATTTCCTTGACTTAGGTTGGACATGTAAAGGTTGTTGTTACATGTGGTGCCTTATGGGAATGGAAGACTAACTTGTGGAATAGAGAAAATAATGTTGATATTAGAAGACTTAAGTGGAAATTGAGAACCAATTTGAGTGCTACTACTAGTTGGAGGAATTTGTGGATTCACTCTAATGTTAGTGGTTATAGTAGTAGCATAAGTAGGTAGACAAGTTTGATTACCATGATTCAAAGGTTCATTCAAAGGGCTATCTTGGAGTGGGATATATTTTTCAAGTAATACTTCTTCCTCTAAGGCCATATCCAAAGCATGTTTATGGTACTTATAGAAAGTCCATATATGGTCAAAATATTTAAAGATAATATTCCCATTGGAATATTGGATAGGATCAAGATGATTATCAGCCTCTTCTTCTAGGTTGTGATTTTCTCTATGAATTTGATCATTCTCATTAAAAATATCATCAAACCTAAGGATTATTTGTCCTTCCCCAAGGTCGGAAGCCATTGAGAAAAAGGAAAAATATAAGAAGAAATAAGACTAAAGAGATATATGCACTTACACATAAAGAAATTATATTTTTAAATATTTGGCCCATAATTTGATGATATTACTTATTGTAAAAAAAATAAAAGGAGGTGTTCACATCGGGTTCACTAAATATGTAGCGGGGGAAAACTTCCCTACTATGTACGATTACCAAAAAAAAGGTTGGATCCACAAGGATGGAACCTTTTGCGGGATGAACCGCGGGGGTATGTTGTTCTCTACACTTAGTACTAGGGGTATGGGTTCACCAGGAACGATTTTAGGACTCGCTCCAAGTCCTCAGGATGTGCAAGAAAATTTTGATATGTTTAGTTTTAAGAAAAACACCTAAATTTGGTCTTTCTAGTTCTAAGATAAGAAATATAAATGAGAATGCAGAAAATAGAGTATAACAACTGAAAATAAAATGCAAGCATACAAGAGCTAGCCTAATATGATTCTTTATTTTGAATGCTCACTAACCTAGGGTTTATTCTAGAAAACCTTTAAAGTAGAAATATACAAAATAAATGCACATAAATTATCCCTAGATACAAACTAAATGCTTTTCTCCTTTAGATGCCTAAGAATTAAATTTAGATTATATTGGAAAACCAGCAAGATAAATTAAAACACTTAGCTTTAACCAATGGTTGATCCTAGATATTTTGATGCTTCTTGTCCAATGATATCAAAATACCTATTCCTGCAAGATAATATAAGAAACACTAAAACAATGATGATCAACATTAGGGGGCTTGCTTAGGCCACTGTATAATAGTCCTTGGAGGTGCAGCAGTCAAGCCCCTTAGGTCCCTTAGATGATATTTCAATATAAAATCATAAATTGACCTTTGGAGAATTAATCATAAAATAGATATGTAGAAATATTAAAAACAGAAATAGAATATGCCAATATGCTTATTATGCAGTAATGAAGCTAACCAAACTATCAAAAAATAGAACTTACCCCCATATTGATCTCAAGAAAAATCATGCGTCACAAAAAGCTGGCATGATAATGCTTCAATGAGGTTGTGCTCCTTCAAAATGAGGCATGATTTTGCTTCTATGGACTAAAACACTAAATTAGGGTTAGAGAAGTCACACCTCAACAAAACTGGGTGTGATTTCACTTCAAACACACAAAAATTAAAAGTGCATGTATAGGACAAAAATTTAAATGAGAAATTAGAGAGAGCAAAAACTAAATGGGGAGCGCAAAAGCAACAAAAGAAGACTAAGTATCTGAACGAGCACTCTTTCCCTCTGAGCCACAACATGCATCCACCAAGTTAAGCAACGATCCAATCCACACAATAGAAAATCAAAATCTAAAATTTGCACTTTGATTTAGCTTGCAGAAGACACAAAAAGCAAAGCAAAATAAAAGCTGTAAATGAGTGTTAGAAAACAAAGATCACATGAGCATTAGTAAGTTTGTGATCATGATATATGAAAAGAGTGAGATTGCTCTTCCTTTTATAGACGATTAGGTGGGCAAAAATAAACTCACAACCAATGCAAAAACATGTTGGAGGGTTTAAACCTAGGTCTAATAAGGCCAAGAAGAAACTAAAATAAAATAAAATAAAATAAGATTAAATTAAAATCAACGAAATCATGCTTCATTTTGGTAGGGTGTGATCATTTTCACAAAGTTGCTCCACACAATTTTGCTAAAAACACTAGAAGAGGCAAAATAGGGGGTGAAGAGGCCTACCCTTACCTTTGGCAAGGGTGAGGGACCTATTAAAGGCACTAAGGAAGATTTCCCACTCAAAGTGGGTCAATTTTCCGTGTCTACACATATCAACATGATAAATTACCTTTTTTATGAGGATTTTGAGGAATTTCAAGAAATGAGACCCAACATGGGCATGATTAATCACATTTTAAATGATACCCAAGAATATGTGGCTCCCATAGAGCCCATTGCAAGATATGAGTCCTACAATATGATGTTTCCCATAAATCGGTCCATATTTCACTTGCACATTACGTGAGAGTGATTTGAACCTGATCCACCACCAACATCTTGGTTGCATCCACAAAATCATAATTCACCCACCATAGGTCAGTTGTTCCATAAGAATAGTGAGCAATATATTTCACTCTCCAAATCATAGCCACTTCACTTCCACCAAGTTAACATGATTTTTGTTGACTTGTTCACCCTACTTCACAATCCATGTGGTTTGGAAAAATTGATCTTGATCAATGCTAGCCTTATTGACATGGACAAGATTTCATTCCCACAATCCATAGCCAAATTCATCCTATATGAAGAATTACTAAGATCTTCTAATGCTTATATTCATCAACAATCTTCACCATCGCATACTTTTATTTTTAAAACTAAAGTAGAAGAAGCATACCTTGAATCCTTTGAACATGTAGAGGATGATAATAATATCATTCCTAGTCCATATCAGTTAGAAGAACGTTCTCACGTGCTTATAGAAGAATCAATTTATGCAAACCTAAGTCAAGATGCAAATAATCCCTAAATCATGAAAAAAGTAAAAGATCTATCTGTAGAAGAGAAATATCGTATGATTGATGTATTTATAAGAAAGAAAGATATTTTTACATGGTCATACAAATACATACCTGGTCTTGACCCCAATTTTATGGTCCATAACCTCACTTTAACTCCCGAAGTGAAACCATTCAAGAAAAAATTGAGGAAAATTCATCCTACCATAGCACTCATTATCAAATAAGAGCTACAAAAATTATTAGACATGGGTTTAATACAACCCATTTATTATCTTGAATGGATCTCAAACATGGTACCCATTTGCAAGCCGAATGGGGAGGTACACGTATGCATAAATTTTTGAGACTTAAACAAAGCATGCTACAAGGATGATTTTCCATTACTGAACATAGATAAACTCATAGAATCTTGTGCAAGCCATGAAATGCTTTATTTAATGGATGGTTTTTCAAGATACAACCAAATTTAAATCAATCTTGATGACCAACACAAAATGGTATTCACCATACCTTGGGGGAATTTCTGTTACAAGGTGATGCCATTCGATATTAAAAATGTAGGAGCTACTTATCAATGTGCCATGACGTATATCTTCTATAACTATATGCACAAAATCATTGAAGACTATGGATGATTTAATCACTAAATCCAAAACATGTCTCAAGAACATTGAAGTACTAAAAAAAGTCTTTGATCTATTGCTTGAACACAAGGTGAGGTTAAATCCTAAGAAGTGCGTATTCGGAGTCACATCAGGTAAACTTCTAGGATTCATTGTATCTAAGTGAGGAATTGAAGTGGACCCTGATAAGGTCAAGGCCATTATTGAGATGCCCCCTCCAAAAAATCTTAAAGATTTGCACGGTTTGCAAGAAAAGATTCAATTTATTCTATGATTCATTGTACAACTCTCAAACAAATGTAGGTCATTCAATCACTTTCTACAGAAGGGGGTTACCTTCTCCTAGATAAAATAATATCAAGAGGTTTTTTATGACATCAAGAAAGACCTAGCTTCACCGCCAGTACTAACACCACCTCATCCAAGAGTCCCTTTTCACCTTTACATTTTTGCAACAAATTTTGCATTAGGGACAATGCTTGTGCAAAAGAATGAAAATAAAAAAGAGCAAGCAATATATTACATTAGTCAAAATTGGTAAGTTATGAAACAAGATATTCTTATATTTAAAATTTGTACTTAGGAGTGGTTTTTGCCACTAAGAAACTTAGACATTATATGCTAAGTAACGCTACCTATGTCATAGCTAGAGAAAATCCTCTACATTATATGATGACTCACACATACAAACATACCCAAACCACAAAATGGATAATGCTATTAATGGAATTTTATCTTGAATTTATTAAAAAAAAATCCATCAAAGGTCAGGTGATAGCTGATCAACTCGTAGAAGCTCCACTTCCAAGTGATCAACCCTTTCTTATGGAGCTTCTAGATGATTCAATATTTTTTATCACTAAACAAGAAGAACTAGTCCCTCCTAAGGATGATGTTGACATCAATCTCTTCTTTGATGGGTCAAAGTGTGAAAAGGGATATGGTGTTGGAGTCACATTTTATACACCCAAAGGAATGCCAATTTCTTTATCATTCAAATTTGAATTTCCATGCACAAATAACAATGCAGAGTACAAATCCCTAATATTGGGACTTCAATCAGTATTAGCTATGGGTATTAAGAAAATAAGAATTTTTTGTGATTTCCAACTTGTTGTTTGCCAATTCAAAGGAACTTACCAATGTAGAGAGCCAGTCTTGAAATAATACCATGAAGTAGCAATGAGATTTCTAATAAAGTTTGAATGGCACAAGATTGACAACTTGCCTCATTCAAATAATAGGTTTGTGGATGCGATGGTTTCTTTAGGATAATTTATTCCTAAGAATAAAAATGAAGAAGTCTATCTGGTTACTATTACAATAATTTCCAAATTTGTAATCACATGAGCATAATTTGAAGGTGAGAAGAGTGTATGTTTCATCCACATAGAACCATATGAATATTACCTTGGTCAAATAAAATACTTTCTCAAGTTTGGGACCATCCCATCTGACTTAATGTGAACTAAATAGAGAACATTCAAATAAAAAGTAGCTCGTTACACTCTCTTAAGGGATGTGTTGTATAGACATGGCTATGATGGAGTCTTACTTTGATGTCTAGATCCTGTAGAGGTACAAAGAGCCATAATTTAAGCCCATGATGGTACTTGTGGTGGCCACTTTAGTGGAATGGCCATTGCAAAGCACCTTTTTTTCATGGGTTATTATTGGCCCACCATGGAAAATGATTATTGTCAATATGTGAATAAATGTTAAAAATGTCAACATCATGCTAATTTGACTCATGTACCATCACAAGAATTACAGCCCATTCAAAGCATTTGGCCCTTTTCACAATGGAACCTAGATTTGATTGGTAAAATTTCACCCGCCTCTTTGGGACAACACAAGTTTATCATAACTACCACAAAATACTTCATTAAATGGATCGAAGCAATCCCAATTACCACTACGATTGGACCTCAAATTGTGAAGTTCATACTCTAGCATAATATATCATTTTGAGATTCCCTCAAAGATAATTTTTGATAATGGTAAGTCTTTCAAAGACAAGGATGTTCAAGCATTATGCAGCAAGTACAATATCCAACACAGTTTCTCAACTCCTTATTACTTGCAAGCAAATGGATAAGCTGAGGCAACCAATAAGACCTTGATAGCCATTCTCAAGAAACTCGTCAAAGAAGATCATGGAGATTGGCATAATCAACTTCCCTTGGCATTATGGGCTTATAAAACAAACATCCAAATTCCAATAGGGGCAATTCCATTTTCATTGGTCTATGGAGCCAAAGCAATCATGCCTCTTGAGCTCGAAATCCCTTCTTTATGAGTTGCATTACAAGAATTCATGAATGAAGACACAACTAGACAAGCATGTCTTGATCAACTAAGTCTGACACTCCTGGATGAAAGGTGGATCAATACCTTATAACATTTACGAGTAAATCAAGATCGCATCAAGCTTTCTTATAATGCAAAAGTCCATCCTCATGAATTCCAAGTAGGAGATCTCATCCTTAAAGAGAATCAATAGAACACCAATGCATTACCACACTTAAGAGATAAATTCATGGCTAATTGGTTAGGTCCATACATTTTCAAGAAAAAGTTGGGTATAGGAACATATAGACTTGGAAATTTAGAGGGGAACATTAAACCTAAGCCATTAAATATTATACACCTGAAGGAATTCTATGCATAGCATAGGTTATATATATGTACATATGAGCATATTACACTATAATTGAACCTCATTTTAGGTCCAATTTGTAGATTTAGATGAATGCTCACTCATATAGATAACATTAGGAAAATATTTCAAGTGCTTATAAGATTTCCTTTTTTTCTATTTTCTTCTTTGCAAATTTGTGGAGGTAGGTCCCCTCTATACTAGTGAACTCCATTTGGCTTTTCTTGCTCAATTAAGTGCATGGTGTTCCAATATGATCATGCAACTATATAGATTAGATATTCTTATGCATATTTTTATAGCTACTCAATGAGGTTGATGACAATTGGATCTTCAATTGAGCTATACTTTTGTTCATGTTGGCATGGTTTTTTTTGGAATTTTTTATCCATGTGATCACCTAGTTTATTTATTTTCTCTTTCATTTAACCAATAATGGCCTTGCACCATGGAACTTTCATTAATGCGAAACATGTTTGCTTTCATTACTTTGGTACCATCACACATGGATCTCAACTTAGCATGATGTTTACCATTTTAGAATTTATTGCCAAGAATCATATGCATTCAGTTCACACATGCCAAGGCATCATCTTGGTAGCTTTTAATACTTTCCTTAATCATGAGGATAACATAGAATCCATTTGACACATCACCACAACCATGGGAAAGGATTGTAGTTACTTGTGAAGGATGACTTGAGCCTATTTTTTCCATTAGGCTATGGAGTCAAAAGGGTAGGAGAAGGAAGAATGGGAAAGTGGAATGTTTGGAGGAAGGGATGTAAGAGAAGGATATAGATGGGTAGAATATGGATATGGAGTAAAGTGATGAAGAAAATGAGATTTCAATACCTGAGGGAGTATGAACCTTTTCTTTTGTTGTGGTTCTAGATATTTTTGTGATTTTTCTTTCTTACCTTTCTATAATTTTGGTCCATTACCTAAGGTTTGATCCTTTCTAGAACAAGGGACAAAAATTAAAATAAAGGGGAAAGCAACACTATGTTTCTTAGGCCATTGTGATCCAAGCCTGAGATAATAGATGGTTTTCTTCCTAAACTCCTAGGATTTTCCTTCTTACCTTCCTATATTTTGGCCTATGTCCTAGGGTTTGGATTTTATCTAGGACAAGGGCTCAAAAGAAAGTAAGGGGAAAATAATTTGATGTATTCTTGAGCCCTTTCAATATCTAGCTTGTATTTCATCCTTCATCTTAAGATAACTTTGCATAGCAATGGGATATGAAAGTGAAGGACTTGCACCCTTATATAGGCCTCTTGGTTGCAGATAAGTCATACTTTAGATCATTTTATCACCCTATAAGTCTTAAAAAGTCTTATTTCCCATGACATATTATGATCATATGATATGCTCTATTCAACTTCTGATTCCAAGGCTTTCTCAATATTCCTATATTACCATTTCTTGCTATTGCAAGAGCTTATTTAACAACTAGTCTATATACAAAAAAATATGACAAAACCCTATACGCTAGCTATGATTGCTTCTTCATCATTTGCATCCAATATATATGATGGACCATATGATGCTAAAATTATGTTTCTCTTTGTGGTATTCATTTTGGGAAGTAAGACAAGACTGGTTAGGAATTTACCATAATTTTAATTTTACGCTTAGCTTTGTTTTTAAGCTTTCTTGAAAAATAGCATATAGAAATAGTTGTAGAGGTTGTTGTTGACCATATGAGATATCAAAGGCTAATTTTATGTATATTTTTATATGCACTATCCTATTCACTAAAATATGAAGACAATTGTCATACTTAAAACTCTTTGATTGGGCATATAGTGCAAAATTTTCCTTTATGACCATCCAGTTTTCTAGTTTATTTCCCAATTTTTTTAGAAATATCTATTGAAATTTGCTCCCAACTTAGAATTATGTAGTCTCATAACAAATTATCAATCCATATTTATTTTTTGAATTTTATTGTAGCATGTGATCACAATCTAGGGAGGTTGAAGCATTACAATTTGAACTTTGCTCATCTTCTATCCTATCGATGATATCTATTTTGGTCAACTTATAAATTTATTGAGACATATTTGTCCTGAATTATTCACATTTTTGCATGTGAAAGGGTATAACATATTTAATGTGAATCCATACCAATTTCTTGATACATGGTACAACTATATGCATGCCATCACATCCCATGTGTTTTTCAATTTGCATCAAAAAATATTTTGACAAATCCATTCTAAATCTTGGAGGTACCTCCACCACTAAGATATCTTGAATTGTTCCTAAATTTAGCATTATTTACAATAGAACTAGCACTTTCTCAGATATCCCTATTACTTTAATTTGTATTTTATTGAATTAGATAACTTGAGGCTGCACGTCAGTGTATTTCAAGTTCATAGTATCACAAATTGCCTTTGGCATGATGGCAAATTTAGCTTCCTGATCTATTAGGTAGTTTTGTAATATAATTTTATCTTCCTACACATCCTATCATTCATTCCATTTTATCACATACATGTCAGTTTACATTATTTCCAAATATATTACATAGTTTCATTACAACATTACGCATGAATTGATGAATTCTATATAGTATATTGTGCTAACATAAGTATCTCATACAATATATACATTTCATCATCTAGATCACTACATCATCCATCTCAATATGCATCCATGCAAATACACATCATAAAATCAAATAAAATTACAACATACACATACATGATGGACATCCATCATCATATCATTAAGCAAATAAACATATTGCATACATTTCATAAAGCAATAAGGCAACACATGATGATAAACAACATAAAATATCATATATATATATGTGTATATGTATGGGATAAAAAGATACATCATACTACCCATAGACTACAATAAAGTGAGTCCTTAGACTTCACACTGCTGCACATCCAAACATCTAAAAAGAGTCACAAGATCCTCTATCACCCTGGTCATGTAGAATCAGTGCTATGGCTCACACTACCACCCACAGTCAAAGTTCGATGTGAACTCCCATACCTGCTACCACCTACCCTGTCAGCCCGTCGTCTAAATATGGGTGCCTCAATCCTAGCTAAAGACTGTCTTGTCTCACTTCATAGAATTTGGTGTGATCTAATGATAGCTGAATCATATAGTAGATGCCCACCAAGGTGAACTACCTCATTCTATAGCTCATCCATGTAGGTCCATACCCATTGGTACCACACCTGGTAGGTCTCCACTATGAAATAGAGCCATGTCACCTTTACCTGTAGCCTAGCCACATACTCACTGCCAGACCCCTCTCACCTAGGGATCTAATATCACAATTGTACCCACAGAGCTGCTATATCTACCTAAGCACCTTGTACCTATGCTTACTGAGCTACCATATCTTCTTGAGCATCCTATACCTATGTCCAAAGGAGATCTCTCTCCTACCTATTTAAAATAAATATAACTTCATATAATAAAGGGGTCAAAAACTTCATTCCTGTGGGGTGGTCCAATCACAATGGCCTTCTTAGGGATTGAAGTAAATAATTTTCCACTTCTCAAGGAGTAATTTAGATTCCCTATGATCTTATGTAAAATTTGACCAAATTTGAGCTATTTTTGGTGGGTTTTGGACCCTTTTTGGTGCATTTTAAGTTGTTTTTGTGCAATTTTTCTGTGGCCATCCTAGGGTGGGATGGTGGCATGTTTTATGGCCATCCTAGGATGGTAAAATAAGATAAACATCCACTCATCCCACCCAAGTATGGTCAGGGACCTAGGAGGGTTATTTTTGGGCTCATTTATGCATTTACAACTTTGTAGCTTGAGAGGTGAGGAGGAGGAGAAATATTTTGAGTAGTGGAGCACTACCAAAATCATCCTACAGTCACCATGAGCTAGCATGTGGACTCATACAACAGTGGAGCCAGTGCGATATGGGTAAGAATTTGAATTTCTTACTGCACTGTGCTTAAAATTGAAATTATGGCTTATTTTTGCTTTTTGATAGAGCACACAAAATTTTTAGTAGTTAAACCTTATTAGGGATGCCCTATAATGTTTTATGCTTTTTTGTGTTTTTATGTGATTTTATTGTTTTTTAGGGCTTTATTTTACCATTATTTTCCTATTTTTGATGGCATGGAAGGCCCAAATTTTCCTAGTTTTGGGGCCGTCCCAGGGTGGGACGACCAGCCTGAGCTATTTAGGGATCATCCCTGGGTGGGACGGTCACAAATTTAGAGGTTGTCCCAGGGTGGGATGGCCACAAAATGGCCTAAAAAAGGGTCCTTTTTGTCCTTTTTGAGTGTTTTGGAGGTATTTGAAGCCTATTTGGAGCCTATTATTGATCGACTTGTCTCTACTAGGTGGTGAAGAGTCGATGTCAAGTTTTGAATCTCTTTGATACCATGATAAAATTATTAATCAACATAGACTAGGAGTGGCTTGATGCCATTGGCCTCAAGCAGGTGATGTGGTTAGAGCCTATGTTGGGTGACCGCACTTACTTGATGATACTTATTGACCTATGAGACCCATGCACCAACACCTTCCACCTACAGATAGGGGAGATGACGGTGATGTTGAAGGACATCTACTAGATATTATGCATTCTAATAGAGGGATAGCTGATTGAGTCTACTCACCATGACCGAAGAGATGCAGTTATGGAGAGGTACTTTGGCAAGGCCATGAATGAGGTGATAAGGGGATCTTATAGTGGATGTATACTAGTGGTGCATTGGTATGAGGCTATGGTACTGGGCATGAGGCACATTTTGTTGATAAAATTGATATCTAATATACTTCTACTAGACTCATCGAGTACCAGGTTTCCCTTGAACCTTTTGGAGTTAGTCTTTACTTTGGTAGGGTGCACTATGGAGTGGCCACTAGTGATGGCATGGGGGATGACACTACTAGTACAATGATATTATGAGCTATACGATATCTACTCTTGAGGGCAAAAGAGCTTGGAATGCAACTTTCTACTACAAGTTTGGGGATGGCAGCATATAAGGGTGGATAGGCCCCAGGGACTACCATGGACAACATGGATAAAGTTGGTGGACTAGGATATTGGCTATGGGATCCTATGGAATGGGGCACAAGAGGTAGGATAGATTTGATGTTGGGTAGGCAATGTGGGTCATTATGCCCAGTATTTTATAGGACTTAGAGTAGTTGATGTTTTTTGGAGACCCTATAGGGATTGCCCAACATGGGTTGATGCTGAGGTGTAGCTTCACTGAGTGAGATGAGGGAGATGGTTGGTGGGATAACATGGGACAAAGCAAGATTTATTTCCATATGCTCATATTATGCAATAGTTTGGGCTATGATAGGGGTTGTCTAGTGATCCAGTGGTTTATCGGTATCATGGGGATGAGAGGACATAGAGGTGGCCTATGGTGGAGGTGGTTAGTAGGGATGTGGATCCCATAGTAGAAATTCTATATTTGGATGATGTTGGTACTACATAGGAGTATGACTCATGGTGGGTGACACTCTAGAGGCAAGGAGAGGGTCCACTAGGAGAGGCTCATCATGAGTCTCCTGATGAGGACTAGGTTGAGGTAGGTGAGTGGCATGGGCATGGGTGCATGGCAAATGAGTAGGTAGACCTCTTGGAATTGGGATATTAGGGTGAATTTAGGGATGATGATACTAGGGATAAAGGGATGTAGGTACAATGGGTGGCATAGGGTGATATAGAGGCTGAGCTATTCAAGGTTAGGCAAGAGAGAGATCTCCTTTGGACACAAGTATAGGATGCTCAGGAAGAGATAATATTTTAGTGAGCATAGGTACAATATGATTAGGTAGAGATAGCAACTCTATGGATATAGTTGTAATCTCAGAGCCCTAGGTGGGAGGTATCCAGTAGTGAGGATGTGGCTAGGCTATTAGTGGAGGTGACACAACTCCATTTCATAGTGGAGACCTACTAGGTGTGGTATTGATGGGGGTGTACTTACATGGATGAGTTGGAGAATGAGGTAGTGCACCTTGGTGGGCATCTACCACATGATTCAACTATCATTGGATCACACAAGAGTCAGTAAAGTGAGACAAGGTAGTCTCAATCTAGGATGGAGGCACCTAGATCTGGATGACGGGTTGATAGGGTAGGTGGTAGTAGGTATGAGAGTTCGCATCAAACTTCGAATGTAGGTGGGAGTGTGAGACGTAGCATCGGTTATACATGACCAGAGTGATAGAGGCTGTTGTGACTCTTTTTGGATGTTTGGATGTGCAGTAGTGTGAAGTTTGAGGACTCATTTTATTATAGCCTACGAGTAATATGATGTATATTTTTACCCCATACACACACACACAAACACACACACACACACACATTTCTCACTTTTCATATTTGTGTTCATTCCCTTCACTTAGTCATTTGTTCTAGAATGTCATTAGAGTTTTTCGGTCACTCAGTCATATCTAGTTTTATTTTCAAATTTTGTAGAAAGCTATCCTAATTTTTAGGAGGTAGAGTCTTGCTTAGATTGTACTTGGTATATATCAAAATACCAAGACATATTTCACTAATAAATCCAAGTTTTCATAAGGAAATATGAAACCTACGAAGTTGTCTAGGTTACCTTATGTGAAAATTTTATCCTGCTCATCCCCCTATGCGGATGGTTCAAGAATGCTGAGAATTGGCAAAAGGACAAACAACTCCTTACCCAATTCCCTAAAATAAACAGTTGTTTTCATCACTATCAATGATCAAAATCCCCCCCAAAAAAAAAATCAAAAGCACAATAAATAGTGGTTATCACCACTCCCAAAATCCCTTTCTCAAAGAAAGCAAAATAAAAAATAAATAGTGATTATCATCACTACATATGAGCAAATATCCCTGAATTCACATAAAAGAAAAGAAGGTAGTATTGAACTTGAATCCCTGGAATTCTTAGTATTAAAAAAACCATTAGGTGATCCTCATTATATGTTTGGTGGCATTAAGATGACTTGGCAATGGAAGTATCCTCATGCATGATGATATGTCTATCACATTAGCTTTGTGTGTATGTGAAGACCAATATTTGCATGTGGATGAGCTAGCTTTTGGTAGCCTGTACTACCTAGTGGTCTAATCCAACAAAGTACAAAACCTAGGATTATGCTACTCATGGGGTGATCTTCAGTACAGATGGGTTACGTAATCCTATTTGGCACTAGGGTAATATTATGCTTATCACAAAATGAACTCACTTGCACACACAAGGATATTGAGTATCTTGGTCATCCTAGCAGATTCATACCTTGTCAAAAAATCTTGCATGGTTAGTATATCATTTTTGACCAGTTGACTAGAGTGTTTGAGTCTCATGAAAACCTCAAAGACATCCTACAACATCCTATCATTCATTACATTTTATCACATACATGGTAGTTTACATTATTCCCAAATATATTACATTGTCTCATGCCAACATTACACATGAATTGATGAATTCTATATAGTCTATGGTGCTAACATAAGTATCTCATACAGTATATACATTTCATCATCTAGATCACTATATCATCCATCTCAATATGCATCCATGCAAATACACATATCATCAAATAAAATCAAATTACAACATACACATACATGATAGACATCCATCATCATATCATAAAGAAAATAAACACATTGCATACATCTCATAAAAAAATAAGGTAACACATGATGATAAACAACATAAAATCTCACATATATATGTGTATATGTATGAGGTAAAAAGATACATCATACTACCCATAGGCTACAATAAAGTGAGTCATCAGAATTCACACTACTACACATCCAAACATCCAAAAAGATTCTCAAGAGACTCTATCACCTTGGTCATGCAAAACTGGTGCTATGGCTCACACTCCCACCCGTAGTCAAAATTTTATGAGAAATCCCACATTTGCTACCACCTACCCTATTATCCTGTCATCCAGATCTAGGTGCCTCCATCCTAGATGAATATTAACCTATCTCACTTTGCCAACTATGGTGTGATCCACTAATAGTTGAATGATCTGGTAGATGCCCACCAAGGCATACTACCTCATTCTCTAGCTCATCTGTGTAGGTCTACCCCCATTGGTATCGCACTTGGTAGGTATCCACTATAGAATGGATCCATGCCACCTCTACCTATAATATAGCCACATTCTCACTATTGGATCCCTCCCATCTAGGGCTTCGATATTACAAATGTACCCAAAGAGCTACTATCTCTACCTAAGCACCCTATACTTGTGCTCACTAAGCTGCTATCTCTACCTAAGCATCCTATACCTATGTTCGAAGGAGATCTCTCTCCTACCTAAAATTGAATAGCTCATCTTGTAGCTCATCATCTATGTCACCCTTTTCCACTCACTATGCCTGCACCCCTTGATCTCCAGTATCATCATCCCCAAATTTAACCTTATCTTCCAAGTCCAAGAGGTCTACCTACTTATTTTCCATGCACTCATGCCCATGCCAATCACCTACCTCAACCTGGTCCTCATTAGGAGCCTCCTCGTGAGCCTATCCCAGTGTCCCATCTACTCACCACTAGCACATCACCCACCAAGAGTCATACTCCTATGTAGTTCCAACATCATCCAAATTTGGAATGTCTACTATAGGATCTGCATCCCTACTAACCACCTCCACCATCGGCCACCTTAGTGTCCTCTCATCCTTGTGGTACCGGTAAACCATTGGATCATTGGGTAACCCCTATCATATCCCAAACTATTACATAACCCAAGAATATGGAAAGAAATCCCACTCTATCCAATGTTGGCCAACCAACCATCTCCCTCGCCTCACTCGATGAAGTTGCACCTCAACATCAGTCCATGCTGGGCAATCCTTGTAGGTCTCCAAAACACATTAGCTACTATGCATCCTAAAAAATATTAGGCATAATTACCCACATCACCTACCTAGCATCGACTTTGTCCTACCTCTTAGACCCCCTAGCATAGGATCCTATAGCTATTCTCTTGGTATGCCAACTCTACCTGTGTCATCCATGGTAGTCCCTATGGCCTATCCATTGCTATATGATACCATCCCCAAACCTACAGTAGAAAGTTGCACCCCAAGCCATTCCAACATCAAGAGTGGATCTCATACAACTCATTATACAACTATGCTAGTAGTGTCATCCCCCACACCATCACTAGTGGCAACTCCACAGTGCACCCTACCAGAGTAAATACTAACTTTAGAAGGTTTCGAGGAAACTTGGCACCTCATG
Organism: Wollemia nobilis; assembly: GCA_028583015.1. Lineage (NCBI taxonomy): Eukaryota > Viridiplantae > Streptophyta > Pinopsida > Araucariales > Araucariaceae > Wollemia > Wollemia nobilis. The sequence goes on from JAQPPZ010017228.1 coordinate 6,075,774, forward strand.
AGTCTAGTAGAAGAATATTAGAGATTAGTGTCATCAAAAAAATGTGCCTCACACCCAGTACCCTGGCCTCATACCAATGCGCCACCAGTATACCTCCATTGAAAGATCCCCCTATTGCCTCCTTCGTAGCCTTACCAAAGTACCTCTCCATAACTACATCTCTCTGGTAACGATGAGTAGACTCAATCAGCTGTACCTCTATCAGAATGCATAATATCTAGTAGATATCCTCCAATGCCATCGTCATATCCCCTGTCGATAGGTAGAAGGTGGTGCATGGGTCCCATAGGTCAATAAGCATCATCAAGTAAGTGCAATCGCCCAATGTAGGCTCTAATCGTGTCACCTGCTTGAGACCAATGGCATCAAGCCACTCCCAATATGCATCAATCAATAAGTCTCTCATGGTATCAAAGGGTTAAAACTCAACATTGACTCTTCACCATCTAGCAGATAAAAGTCGATCAATAATAGGATCCAAATAGGCTTCAAAATGCCTCCAAAACACTCAAAAAAGACAAAAGGGCCCCTTTTTTAGGCCAGTTTGTGTCCATCCCACCCCGGGACAGCCCCCAAATTTGTGACCATCCCACCCAGGGACAATCCCTAAATAGCTAAGGCTGGTCATCCCACCCTGGAACGACCCCCAAACTGGGTAAAATTTGATCCTTCCAAGACATCAAAAATAGGTAAATAATGTCAAAATAAATCCCTAAAAAGCAATAAAATCACATAAAAACACAAAAATAAGCATAAAAAATTATAGGGCATCCCAAATAAGGTTTAAATATCAACATTTTTGTGTGCTCTATCAAAAAGCAAAAATAAGCCATAATTTCAATTTCAATTTTAAGCACAATGCAGTAAAAAATTCAAATTCTTACCCATATCATATTGGATCCACTGCTAGATGAGTTTGCACATTGGCTTATGGTTACTGTAATATGATTTTGATAGTGCTCTACTACTTAGAATATTTATCCTCCTCCTCACCTCTCAAGCTATAAAGTTGCAAATGCACAAATGAGCCCAAATGACCAATTTCTGGCTTAAATAACCCCCCTAGGGCCCTGACCATCTTGGGGTGGGATGAATAGCTATTTGTATGACTGTCCTAACCTAGGATAGACATAAAAAATACCACCTACCACCCTAGGATGACCACAGAAAAATTGCACAAAAACAACTTAAAATGCATCAAAAATGGTCCAAAACCTACCAAAAATAGCTCAAATTTGGTCAAATTTCACATAAGACCATAGGGAATCTAAAGTGCTCCTAGAGACATGGAAAATTATTTACATAAATCCAAAAGAAGGCCATTGTGTCTGGACCACCCCATGGGAATGAATTTTTTGACCCCTTTCTTCCATGAAACCTCAACAAAATCACCAAAATCCTCTAAAAAATGCTCCATTTTTCAATGAGTAAAATCGGAGGAAACCCTAACAAAATCATATGTGTCAAGTGACTCATAAATTTTATCACTGGTCACTCCTTCATTGAATATTTACTTGAGGGGGTAGTCATACTTAACAAATTTATAATCACAATCAAAAATCACACACTCAATCATGCAAATTGTGTTCATCCAATGAATCTTTGTCAAAGACAATCATACCTCTGCTTGGGGCAGAAAACAAACAAATATTTCAACTAAGAACATAATAGGACATATGCCCCTGCCTGTTGGTACACCTCAAAATTTACCAAATACTTGGTATTCTCTAACGCCTAGGGTTATAAGTCCCCTAAACATACTTGGAAAATAAAGAGAAACCAAGACCAATGTCTTTACCCAGTCAGAAGCAAGGAATCAAGAATTCATGCTCTTTCCATGATTGGGGTATCAAAAGTTGGTAGGTTATTGAATAAACCTAATCATTCAGTATTTTAGTCATCTATTTTTGCTCAGTGTTGTGCTGCACACAATGCATCTCAAAAAGGGGCATCTGTAGACACTAAAATCTGGTCAATCCGATTAGGCAATCAAAAGTACTGGTTAATTGACACTATATGGCCCCCTTGGGAAACCCTCATAGGTTTACTAGTGGTACTAACTACTCTTATAAGGCTCTACCTCACTTTAAGGAGATTTTGGGCTATATAGGTATGATTGTCCCACCCTGATATAGTCATTGTTTATGGTCGTTCCACCTTGGGACGGTGGCAAATTGGTTGTCCTAGGGTGGGACAACCACAAGGTTTGACTCCCAAAAAGTCAAATTTGGATAAATGGAACCCAAAAATTGTTATTTGCCCTACCTATTCAAGCATGCAAGTTAGAGGACGCAACATCCTTATGACATGCTACATGTAAGAGACCAAATAGGGAGATTCTCTTCCCCCTTCGATGCATGCCACCCTGGTGGCCAAATGGTACCTTTTGTCATACATGCCCTCACATGCCTTCTTGCCCAAAGGCTTCCTTTGGATATAAAGTGGATCTATTTTACACACAAAAGATAGATAGGAGTTTTGAGATATAGCAACGAAGTGCTGCCAAGATTTCCCCTCACCTTTTTGTGCCCCTTTCCCTTAGAATATCTACCTAGCGAAGGAGGTTTGCAACTGAACTAGGAGGTATAATTTGTTTACAAAACTAAATCATTTGAGTGAATTTCACCACCAAATTTAATGACAACACCAATAGCAAGTTTTTGGACCAATGAATAGAGGAATTGGTGGTAAAATAAGTGTAAAACTGGTGGTCATCCCACCCGAGGATAGTCCCTAGTCTGTGACAGTCCCAACTGTCCCACCTAGGATGGTGGCTAATCTATAAATGATTTATTTACTATTATTTTTTAGTTAGATTCTATATTATCATATGATTATATTGTCCAAATTTCATGTATTTTGGAACTATATTGAGCGAGATATCACATTTTAGTGTTTTGTATGGTCTTATGTAGGTCCACGGAGATCATATGGAGATGCATATGGATATGTGCCTGATTTTTCAAATATAACCATGTTTATTATATTGAAATGTTATTTTATGTATTCTTTCTAAGTTTCATGCATTTTAAATATGTTTAGGGGTATAAATTGCTTGCTTTGGGTTTTGTAGGCTTTGAAGTTCTATTGTGATTATGCCACGCCATAAGATGCAATTTTGATTCTATTTTCAGTAATATATTCCCAAAATCATATATTTTACATACATATTCAATTTAAAGTCATTTGGAGTTGATTTATATTGGCATATTTCATATTCATGCTTTCTAGCATTTTGGTGCCCGTGGGGTTTGCATATTTTCAACATACACACTTGCTATTTAATGATTCTAATTTCCTGGTGTGTAGGTGCAAGTGTCTACTATATCGACCCAATTTTTTTGCACCCTTACCTTCAGGCTAAAGGATCCGTGCCCGAAAGGGGGATGCGAGAAGGATGGAACAATACCTCGGACTGAGAGGCCCTTTGAAGGTCGTGCCTCTCGGGGGAGGGGTATAAGGGTGAATTTTCGATGGATGGTGGGGTTCACCAGGAAACTTTGAGTGGCAGTTTCCACGCCTAGGTTGAGAATGGGTTTGATGTGTTCATTTTGTACTTTAATCATTCATATCCCTAGGTTGGCCAGAATGAATCTAAGCTATTCTATATGAAATGCCAATTTTTATGAATACAGAAAGCGTAAATGAATCTTAAATAGCAGGAATATACTAAATAAGAAAGAATGCACCTGATTTCGGATGTCTGATGAAGATTCTGAAGCTTGTAAGAGTCCAGATCATCTCGAATATGACAGGATCATCTGCAATTGCACAGAATCATCCCAGATTATAGTCGATCATCTGAGATCAGACAAGATCATCGTCAATCTGATGAATTCATCAGAAGCCTGCAATCATAGAAATAGACACCAAAAACCAAAAATGCTACTACAAGAATAATGCAAAATAATAGAAATGACAATATGAATGCTTAATTGATAAATCTAGATAGCAGATTAAAGGAAATGCATTGTTTTAATAACTTATTTTAACTTTATCATGCATTTATGCTAGATGAGGTGAACTCCAGGATGCATAATGAAAATAGATCAAGCTAATGCATAGTAAAATAAAGAAGAAAGATGAGAAATGCAAACTCAGGGCTCTGGTTGCCCCCAATATGAACTGTAGTCGAGATCACCTCCAATCGTACGAGATCATCGTCGATCTACGATAGGATCATCTAAAATCGTCTGGAATCGCCTACGATGATCCAAGCTTCCTCCAGCTGAAGCACAGTGAAAACCTGCAATGAAAAACTTGAAAATACAAATGCAAATGATGAGGGCGAGGATGTTCTAATACAACAAAACTAGAGTTGCAGGGGAATGATCAGCCAGGGGTATAAACTAGGAAAATCCCAAGTTTATATAGGATTAGGGGGAGGTTAAGAGGTTGGGGATCATCCCAATCTGGGAGATCCTCAGCGGAGGAATCTCCAACTGCACGTAGACACGCTTCTGCCCAAGTTGGAGAGGCTGTTGAAACATAATCTAATTATGAAAATTTGGTTTTGGGACGAAATCGTCTAGACGTTCTATTCCAGACGAATTCGTCCGATCTGGGATGATTTCGTCTGATCGGCGACGATATCGTCCAACGGTCAAAACAACTCCTAAAAATGGCACGAAAAATGGGGAGAGCGGTTAACGGGCGGTTTCGAGGTTAAAATTCAAATTTTTATCTTTTTACTAAGGGTTTAACTGCGCCAATTTTAGGGTGCTACATTTTGCCCCCTCTTTAGCAAATTTTTCGAAGAAAAATGCGTTAAAGACGAGTTCTTCCCATTTTACGAGAAAGCAAAAATTTACTCAATTTTCTAGACGACGATTCTAGGTCGAATCGTACAACTGCTTACTATGGTGCCCCCTCCGTGTTTTTACCCAAATCGAACGTTTGAGGTAAAAGCGCGGAAAAGCAAAATTTAAAAAAATGTTGTTTTTAAATAAAATTAAGAAAAATAGGGTAAAACCCTAATTCATTTTTACTGTTCATTTTCACTATTTTTAGAGCTCTGCAGGCAAAATGGTAGAAACAACGCACAGATCGACAGAAGTCCGACGCGGGTTGCGGGTAAGGATCTAAACTGGGTGAATTATGTTTTTAATTTGATTTGTGTGGTTTGCAATTTAAATTTTGACTATTTTGGGGGCATCGCGGCCGTTTTTAGGCCGTCGATGACGTCGGGACGAAATCGTCCCTAGATCGTCGATTTCGTCTGAGGGCGAAATCGACGAAATAGGGGCGATCCCGTCCAACAAGGGGCGATCCCCAAGTTGAGAAATCGGAGATGATTTCATCCTACAAAGGATGATTTGACTCAATTTAGGACGATATCGTCCAATAGTGGATGATATCATCATTTTTTTTTTATAAGATGAAATTGATTTTAATGATTATCTATTAATGATTTTTGTTGTTTGATTGTTTATTTTGCAGAGGGGATTACTAAAAAGTCGGGAGTGGAAATACGGGGGACTCAGAGATGATGTAGCCGCACTCGACCAGGCGGAGCGAGACCGACTAGCGGAGGTCGGACTACAGCATGTGGCAGAGATGCCACAAATACCGATAGACATGGGGCTACTGACAACCCTAGCAGAGAGGTGGTATCCGGGGTCATCCTGCTTTTGGTTACCGACAGGGGAGATGGCTCCCACTCTAGAGGATGTATGGAGGATCTTGAGGATCCCCATACAAGGATGATTGATGACTCCTGTGGCCAATCAGGGCCATGCCATGATGCGCCTGTGCGGAGATCCTAGCTTCGCCCTGGAGAAGGGTGGGGTGAACATCGAGACATTGAGGTAGATGCTTGGGGCATCTCGATTGACTCGAGTTTTGGCAGGGGTGGTGGGTGGCTTACTGCTATGCCACCAGAGCGGATGTAGGTTACCATGGCTACTCTCAGATGTGGTCTACGATATGAGAGACCACGGCTACAGATTTTCTTGGGGTAGCTTTGTGCTATGTCGCTTGTATAGGATCTTGCACGGGGTCATATACAAGGGAGGTCGATGTCTAGTTTTGACATCGCTACTACAGGTTTGGTGTTGGGAGCACATTGTGGTGTGGAGGCTGATAGGGCTTCCACTAATAGGGGTTGATCGAGAGAGACCCCAAGTTTTCTATTGGTGGCTCCAGAGAGGGTCACAATGATGGATAGATCTATCGATGTCTCGAAGGTTGCTAGATGACCTCATCCTAGACCAGATCACCTAGAGGCCATGGAGAGAGCATCCAGGGTGGGGAGAGGATGGACAGGAGCTGGCTCACATCAGGCGAGTCTATTGGCTGAGGATGGAGTGGGGAGAGGTAGAGCTCCACCGCTATGACCGAGTTTTGTGGTAGTTCGGTCTATAGCAGGGGATCCCTTCTCTTAGGGATTATGAGTACTCCCAGACTATCTAGGATAGTACTACATTGAGTGGGGCTCTAGATATGCAATGATTCTAGAGTCAAGATGCAGATGATGCCCCCATTCAGCTAGTGGATGGGGATGATGTAGGGGTGATAGATGGATATGATGCCTGGTACGTAGGCATCCACCCTCCTCGGATGATGAGGGCATAGGGTCCGATGCATGCCATGGTGCGATGAATGGGGAGGCGGTGCTAGGCTACTATCGATGCAACGAGGGGTCACGGAGGGAGGGAGCAATGATGGTCTCCTCAGGAGAGACGTCGAAGAGTGCCACAGTCTCTAGAGAGACCACAACAACCAGAGAGGAGGGAGGAGGGACTCCCTTCTCAGTAGAGGGATAGGCCAGCATCGCCCGATAAGGGCAAGGGTATCGAGGTGGGGGAGAGCAGCGAGATGGTGGCTCTCTAGGCTGAGAATGCCCACCTCTAGGCTCAGGTGCAGACACTACAGGATGAGGCTACATGACTCAGGGCTCAAAGCAGAGGGGCGAGCACTCGGGATCTAGCATGGTCTATTGCTCAGACCACATTCTATCAAGGATTGTACTATCACATGGTTCCAGAGAGCTAGAGGATACCGTTGCCAGCTCCCATTATGGAGCCGATCATGATGGGGTCATCGAGGTCATCCTTACGATCGATGTCGAGGACCCACGACACAACACGGACTTCTATGGGACCACCTCCTCCACGCCAGGGTGGGAGAGGAGATGAGGCTGAGAGCTCGAGGGCTTCTCGAGACTAGCTGCTATAGACTGTAGATTGTATATATTTTTGAGAGGATTGAGTATGCCAGGGTATAGATTGTGGCATACCAATCCAGTTGTGATATGATGTATAGATATTTTGATATATATATATATATATATGATTTTTTTTTGTGATATGACTTGTCCATATGTTTGATGATGCTTCAATTTTAGAATTGTTGATTGATTATTCATGTAATTATGTCGTGGAAAATATTATAATTTTATGTCATGCCATAAAATTTAAATGAAATAATCTGATGTAAACAAATTGGTTGTTGTGGTATGATTTGATGAAAAATAAAAGGGACTTCTAACAATAATTTCAAAGGACATTGTCATTGTTATAGACCATTTCATGGAGTCGTCGCTCGCTAGGTCGTCAAGCTAATCCCAGTATAGAAATATTGTTAAAAGTAAAAGAGTGCTTAAGAGACTGTCTTAAGACTTTGTGTTGTGATGATGAAAAATGATGATGGTGATGATTTGTTTTCAGATTTTCATAAAAATATTATGCATGTAATATTAAAAATATGATTTTTTTTTTTTTGCTAGGCATAAAATTCCTAAGTGTGAGAAAATTTTGAACAATTCCTTAGGAATTATACCATGGTTGCAAAATTGAATGTTGACATAATGAAATGAAATAAAAAAATGTGTTCGTTCTTTTTAAAGCACAATTGTGTAACATAATGATATAAGCCATATGTTTTTATAAATTATAATGAATGGGAAATAAAATTAGAACAATGGTTTGCGCTAGGCATAGAATTATAGGTATAGACTTATACCATCATCGCGAAATCCAAAAAAGTAATTTTATTGCATAATTGATTTTTGATTTTGAGATAAATAGAAAATATATAAGTGACTCACCCGTTCCCCCCCTAATATATAAACGTGACTTTATTTGCTAGATTTTTGAATATGTTGTTTGAAAGAAATTTTGGATTTTTGAAAACAATGTATGTAATTGTTTGTATACGAAACATATATTCTTTTAAATAAGAAGATGAAATTATTCCAAAAAGAGTTGCAAAAATATTTTAAATTATCTCAAAGACAAAACATAGATTTATAAGGAACCCTCATGTGCATATGTGAGTTCATTGCCGATCTTGATTTATCATAATGATACAAAATCTCTCAAATACAAATGTGTGTGCAATTGTTTTGTTCATTGACCAATTTTGAGCAAGATAATTTGATACAAGTAATTTGAATTAACCAAATAAGTGTTCGTTGACCATGATTTATATGCATGTAACCGTACTAGACTACTATGTAAGTCGGGTCATCAAGAGCTAGCTGATCCATAAGCAGACATAGGTCTATACAAAAGAAGGTCGCTAATGTGACAGACATATCACCATGCTAGGAATTACCCAAGGCCAAGCGGGTTGGGCACAAACCACCTGTTATGGGGCTTACCTCACAGTTTTTGAATAATTGAGAATTCCAGGGATTCAAGCTCATTCACCCTTCTTTTCTTTTCAAGGGGTAGGGAAAGGGATTTATTTGCATTTTGCTTTTTCTTTTCTCTTGCTTTTTTTTTTTTTGTATTTTTGCTTGATACTTGAGATAATGCTGAAATATTGCTGAGATGGTACAAAATGATATTTTTCTTTTCCTCATTTTCTTTGACTTTTCTTTTTCTTCCTATACTAGGGATACTTGCTCGGATTGGTCTGTAGAGCAAGGGATTTTTATTCGGGCAGGGGTGAGCTTGTCCTTTTGTCAATTCTCAAAGATTCTAGACCATGTGCATGATAGGATAGCAGGGGAAACTTTTCGCTCAAGAAACCACTTCTACTATGTAGCATCATATCGAATTTGCAATGAAATCATTTTAATGTGAAGAGATATACTTGGTTCAAGTAAATAACAAGATCAATTCTCTATGCTCAAAACTTTATTTAATTCAACTGTGGACTTTGATATAAGAGAGATTAATAATCATACCAAATAAAATCAAGATATTTATGCATGTGAGTGTGAAAGTGCGGGATTCCAAATAAATGTTAATTTATCCAAAATAACTGAAAATATAACTGCAATACTTCAAGAATTGACAGGTGCAAAAATAAAAGATGTTTTTGAAGATTTTGATGATTTTGATGTTTTTATATTTTGATTTTGATTGATGCATTGAGAAGATACACAATGTGATTGTTTTTTTTTTTGAAATTTTTATATGAATGACTAAAATGAAACAATATGCAAAATAACAATATATACAATGATGAAATGACCAGATTTTATGCATAATAGCGTTTAAGATGCATAATGTTCATAGGTTCATTAAGATCTTTACCATCTAAGGTAGCTAATCGGTATGCTCCCGATCCAAATTTAGCAGTGATGATATATGGCCCAAGCCAGTTAGGTTCAAATTTACCTTTAAGATCTTTAGTTGCATTAGTATTTTTTTTATTTTCTTTCAAGACAAGGTCATCGATCTCGAAGGATCGATGATGAACTTTCTTGAGGTATGCTCATTTAAGCTTGTTCTGATAGGCTCGAAGATGTTCCAAAGCATTGATGCGCTTCTCATCTAGGAGTTCCAGGTGACTAAATCTGCCGACACGATATTCATCTCCTACTTCAGTATCTTGAAGTAGCAGAGCCAAAGAAGGAACTTCTAATTCAAAGGGAAAAACTGCTTCAGCGCCATAAACCAAAACAAAAGGTGAAGTGCCTGTGGGGGTACGAACGCTAGTTCGATAAGCCCACAAAGCAGGATATAGTTGAATGTGCCAATCTCGGCCAGATTTATTGACCAGTATTTTGAGGATTTTAATTAATGTTTTATTAGATGCTTCTGCTTGGCCATTACCCTGAGGATAATAGGGAGTGGACCAACGATGTTGAATTTTATATTTTTGACATAATTTCTTGACATATTTATTTTTGAAACAAGTTCCATTATCCGAGATGAGATTTGCAAGAATTCTGAACCTACAAATAATTTGATTAAAAATAAATTTGGAAACTTGGGTTCCAGTGCAAGAAGCTAAGGGCATAGCTTCAACCCACTTCGTGAAATACTCGGTGGTGGTTATGATGAATTTGTGTCCATCAGATGACACAAGATTGATTTTTCCAATGATGTCTAAGCCCCATTTTGAAAAGGGCCAAGGAGATGAAATAGCCTGTAGCTCTTGTGCAGGCGCATGGACAAGGTCAGCATGTTTTTGGCACTTGTCGCAATGGCGCACATAATCATGTGCATCATTTTCCATGGTAGGCCAAAAATATCCTATCCTAAGGAGCTTCTTAGCAATGGCGCTACCACTAAAGTGTCCCCCACAAGATCCATCGTGGGCTTCACTCAAAGCTGATCTAGCTTCTTCTAGATTCAAACATCTCAGTAGGATACCTTCAAAAGATCTCCTATATAATGTATTGCCAATTATGACGAAGCGACTTGCTCATCTACGCAATAATCGACACTGGTTTCTGTTAAAATCTTCAGGGAAGGTCCCATTTTGAAGAAAATTGAAGATATCAATGTACCAAAGGTCAGGAGTAGTGTCATTGATTAGAAACACATCCAAAGGTTCTAAGCATGATTTATTTGAAGCGGGTTCCTGGAGTCGACGAATAATGATGGTAGCATATTCGTCATCTAACTCCAAGGGTAAAAGGGATGCAACTGCAGCCATAGCGTCAGCCGCACGATTGCTAGTTCGAGGAATAGCTTCCAAGGTAACTTGATCAAATAAAGATAATAATTGTAATACATATGCTTTATATGGGCGCAATTTATCATCTCTGGTCTGATAAACATCATTAATTTGATTTATAACAAGTTGAGAATCACCGAAAACCAATAGATTTTTAATTTTTAGTGCCAAGGCAGCTCGTAAGCCAAGGATTAGAGCCTCATATTCAGCAGTGTTATTAGTACAGGCAAACATTAATTTAAAGGATAGAGGTATAAGATGTTTCTGTGGAGATATTAAAATAATACCTGCACCAGCCCCACTCATGCATCGGGCTCCATCAAAGTATAAGGACCATTGCTCTGGATGGTCTGCCTCTAGTTTAAGGCATTCATCAAGAAACTCAATGATGAGGGGATGGGTAGACTCTAAGGGTGCAACAGCTAATTGATCTGCTATGATTTGACCCTTAACAAACTTTTGTCCTATAAACATGAGTTCAAACTCGCTTAGGGCAAGAACCCACTTTGTTGTGCGACCAGATAAATAAGGTCGACTCATGAGATACCGCAAAGGATCGGATTTAGCAATAACATACGTTTTTTGACTGAGCATATAATGGCATAATTTCTGTGTAGAAAATATGACTGCTAGACATAACTTCTCTAATGTTGTGTAGTGGGTTTCATAACTGATTAATGTTCTGCTGATATAATAATTAGCACGCTCTCTTTTCTCATCATCAAGTTGAGCTAGCATAGCTCCTAAGGCAAAATCTGAAGCAAAAATATACAAGATAAATGGGCGATCAGGTCGAGGTGGTGAAAGCACAAGTGGGTTAAGAAGATATTGTTTGAGGAGTTCAAATGCTTGCTGACATTCGTAGTCCCAATGGAAAAAGACATCCTTCTTAAGAAGCTTAAGAAAGGGTCCAGTTTTATCCGCCAACTTATCGATGAAGCGACGGATAGCTTGAAGCTTACCTTGTAAACTTCGTAATTCTGATATATTTGTGGGTGCGGGCATATCAGTGATAGCCGCAATCTTGAGAGGGTCAATTTTGATGCCATGTAAAGAAACTATAACCCCCAATAATTTACTAGACTTAACTCCGAATATACATTTAGCTGGATTCAATCGGATAAGATATTCCCTTAACCGATTAAATACTTTTCTCAAATCATCTAAATGGTCATCTTCGTCAGTAGAACGAGCTATAATGTCATCTACATAATCATGTAGTATATCATGCATCATATCATGAAAGATATAAGTCATGGCTCGTTGATAGGTTGCTCCTGCATTCTTTAAACCAAATGGCATCACTTTCCAACAAAAGGTTCCCCAAGGGGTAATAAAGGTTGTTTTAGCCTGATCTTCAAGAGCTATCTTGATCTGATTATAACCAGAAAATCCATCCATTAGGGATATCATTCCACTCCCAGCAGTAAAATCAATGATCTGATCCATATTGGGAAGAGGAAAATCATCTTTAGGGCATGCAACATTAATATCTCTAAAGTCTATGCAAACCCTAACCTTAGTAGCTTCTTTCTTAGTTACTGGAACTACATTCGAGATCCATTCAACATAATCAATGGCTTGTATAAAAATGACATTCAAGAGTTTTTCTAACTCCCCTTTGACTAGTAAGGCCACTTTAGGATGCATTTTTCTAAGTTTTTGTTTAACAGGTTTAGCATCCGGATGGACTACTAGGTGATGCATAACTACAAAAGGGTCTAAACCTGGCATATCTTCATATGTCCAAGCAAAGACATCTTCATATTCTTTAAGAAATGCAATGTATTTATCCTATTTTTCTTGACTCAATTCTGATCCAATGTTGATTATGTGAGGATTATCCTCAGTGCCAATGTTAATTTTTATGACATTTTCTACTTCCATGTGTAGATTTTTCTCAAAATTAGGTGGGGCGGGTGAAACGCCCAATTCTTGTAATTCTTCCAAGGTTAGTTTGGATAATTCATCTTGAGGAGTCGTGGCCTCAAGCTGGGCTATACTAGGTATAGAGCCATCAAAATAAAATTCATGATGTAACAATTCCTCAACGGAGACATCATGGAAGATATCGCCCTCCAACTCATCGTCGGATTCGACGATCATCTCAGGGTAGGCTATAGATAGCATATTACATGTAAATGGCTTATTCATTAAATGCAAAGCATCACGTTCATCCAAATAATCTTGGTAACACATGAGTTGGTCATCATCCTCAAATGGGAAGGGTTGACCCTTACTAGGAAATAGGCCCACACCACATCGGGTGGGCCACGGTTCTACCTCAAAAGGTTCTTTCATACCATTTTGGAAAGGTCCTAAACCTTTCCCTTTATATCCCAATTTAAGCATTATAGATTTGGCTTTAATATACTCATTAGTAAAATAACATCGAGCATATCCATCATAATGAGTCTTGATGTTTCTGGGTATTCTACCCCAGTCATATCCCTTATAGATAAAAGCGTAGCTCCCGACTTGGTAAATACTTCCCATAGGTTGTGGGAGACCCAAGGTATGAGGAGATGGTGGCAAATTATTTAAAATAAGGGAATCTTGCATGGCAGCATTCATTTTCTCTGATATAAGAATTTTAGATAAATCGGGTAAGAGCTCGTCAGTAAGAGCATAAGAGGTAGAAGGAACATTTCCTACATCTTCTGATGCGGAAACTATGCCTTTGGTGGATGTAGATGTTGTAGAGATGTCGATGGATGATTCTATTATAGGTATAAAAGTTATAGGAGTAGAGCAAGAAGCCTTGGTTGTGGGATTAGGATCTTTTTGAGGTCCTAATGTGGTTTGTTTAGAGGATGGTTGAGCTGCATGTAGAGGTGGAACTGATGGAGAAGAAGTAGATGGCGTTATGGGTGTGTGTTTCACACGTTTAGATGGATAATGAGAATTAGGATGTGTGGATGATAAAGCAGGGCAAAATTGAACGCCAACAGGTTCTGCCAAAGCACACATATCAAAGGGTCTAGGATCACCATGAATGGTAACCAACTGATTCTTAAATTTGAATTTAACACATTGATGTAAAGTTGAGGGAATGGCTCGCATTGCATTGATCCAAGGGTGACCCAAGAGTATATTGTACGATGCAGGGCAATGTACAATAAACACAATCATATCCAAGGTTCTCGGACCAACCTGCAATGGGATGGTAATAACTCCACACGTTTCTTGTGTTTCGTCATTGAAGGCTTTTATGATCATATCAGTTCTTTTCATTTCATCAGTTCTAAACCCAAATATTTGGTAGAAGTCAAAAGTGCAGATGTTTAAAGATGAACCATTATCAATCAAGACTCGTTTAACTGCTACATCTCCAATTAAGGCAGTAATATATAAGGGGTTATCCTTATGTAAACTATGTTGAGGTATGTCTCTATCCCGAAAGTCAATACAATCAACTTCATGAGTTATTATAGTATTAGCCATGGCTTCAGGTTGAATGTCTTGTGGTACCATCATCTGGCTTAATGTGAGCATTAATTCATCTCTATGTGTAGGAGAGGATCTTAAAAGGTCCAAAAGGGAGATTCTAGCTGTAATGTTTGATAGTTGCTCATTAATATTATAAGGAGGTTTAGGTTGCACATTAGGTGCTTGATTCCATTTATTAGGAAATTTCAAAACAAATGGAGTTGATCCATTGTTCTGCATTTGATCTTGTTGAGAGTTTTGAGCCTGTTGTCTAGTAATAGCTCCGATGGTACCCACAATATTATTCTATGGATGATGAATGGGTCTTGGTCTAGCATTTATGGCTTGCTCATTAGAATTTAATTGGTGAGACGATGGTCTAGTAGTGACTCTTCTTGGAAATGGTTCTTCTGGGACCATATGACTTGTGATAGGGAGAATAGGATCTGATTCATCTTCAGAGCTATTCGACTGATTTGAGGTGATTTCCATATCACTCTCAGTCTCATATTCTGTATCACTAAGATCAAGTGTCTGAATATTATGTAGAGGCCTGGTTGTAACCATGGATAAATTTGTGTCAAATATTTCCAAATCATGAGCAGGTAAATGCCCACTAATAGTTCCTACATATCGGGTAGGAGGGGGAACATTATGATGTTCAATTTGATTAGCCACTTCCTTGCCATGTTTTGGTAAAGGATGTTGAAATATGTCCAATGACTGATTGGCATTCTGATTCTGGTTTTGAGGAATGTTCTTTTGAGTATTATTAGGAGGATTTTGCTTAGGTTGAAAGGCTTGTACCTCCATCTCATTGTTATCAATCAGGTCCTGTATTTTATGTTTTAATCTTTTACAAGAGTTGGTAGTGTGTCCAGGTCCTCTATGGAAGTCACAGTGTAAATCAGCTCTGTATCCGGGTATAGTTGGATCAGGTTCCTGGATAGTTGGTAATTGAATCAAACCTCGCTCTAATAATTGTGGGAGAATGGTTGATAACGGTTGATTTAATCTAGTAAATTCTCGAGGAGGTTTATCAGGAGGTTTCAGTATAAATTTCTCCGTTGTCTTCGCAACATTAACAATAGCAATATTTCTACTATCAGTGACTCCATCACCCACAACTTGTTTATTTTTATATTGATTTCTGGATGTTTTCTCATCATCTTTCTTTTTAAGCTGACCTCTCCTAATGAGAGCATCTTCCACTCTTCGGGCTAAGTCTATAGCCTGATCAAAGGTGGTCAAGGTAGCAGTTGACAATTCATAAGATAGTTGGTCCTGTAAATTATTAATAAAGATGTCCAACATCTCCCTATAAGGCAATACAAAGTGCAATTTTCCTATCAACTGTCTCCACCTAGCTAGGAAATCGGCAAAACATTCATCTTTGTCTTGTTTTAAGTTGTACAAGTCTTTAATGGTCACATGCCTTTCGATGTAGGCACTAAATTGATGCACAAAAGACTCAACAGTTTCTTCAAAGTTCCTCAAAGAATTAGTGGGTAATTGATAATACCACTCTAATGCCATTCCTCCTAAACTTTTTGGGAACATTTTTAGCAATAATAAGTCATCATGCGATATATCATGACATGCTATCCTAAACATACGAAGATGCTCTATGGGATCTTCGGTTCCTTTATATATGGGCAAGACAGGCATAGGAAAATGTTTAGGATACGGTTGTGCTACAACTATAGGATCTAGAGGTTGACTACACATCTCTCGATAATTGTACGAGGGACGGTAGGGATCTATCTGATCCATGCGGGAAACTAACTGTTTCACCATGGTTTCAAGATTACTAGTTTGTCCACCATATTGGTTTGGTGGGACATAGGTATGGGATTTATGAGTGTATGACGGTGTGACATAAGGATTAGATGCTATATTGCTATTATGCAAAGCGTTGGTAGGAAGAGTATTATGAAGAGGATTTGTAATAGTATTATGTTGTATTCCAGATTGTTGGTAATTGGTGTTTGGTTTTGTTTTGGGTTTTTGCTGATTTGAGGTATATTGCTCAATGGCTTGGCAAAATAGAGCAGTAAATGAGGGTTTCTTTTGTGTGGGAATGACCCTAGGCTTGCTAACAGGCACTTTAGATGGTTGGGTAACCTGTTGTTGTTGCATGTTCTGGATTATAGCTGCCATATCCAAATTGGATGGTCCAGCTTGATCACTCTCTTGTTCAATAAAGGACAAGGGATTAGTGCATGTGTGAAATACGTCTTCTAGAGTTGCTTGAGTGTCACTAATTCGATCCTTGTCCATGTGGACTGCTCTATTAAGAACACCAATATTAGTATTAATGAATTTCCAGAATTGATCCATGTTTTCAAAAGTAACAGCTCCTCCCAGAGACATTTTAGGGGATGAGGATCCTTCCTCTCTATTAGTTTCTTCTTGTTCATTTCCTACAACAAGATCTTCTTCTTGCTGATCTAGGGTTCCTTCTTCCAGAATTTGATCTTCAGGAAGGACATCTGGGTTATTTAATGGTTTTCCTAACCAATCTTCTTCTTCTTCAGTCTGTTTTCCATTCCTAAGTCTAGGCATTGTGCTTAAACTTAGATTTCAGCAAATATATATACTTATATATATATATATATATATATAAAAAAATATATATATATATATGCGATAGGTTTGAGAGGTATATATTTTAATTATATACCTACTATAATACTTAAAAGGGAAATGTTTTGATTTTTTGTTTTGTTTTTATTTTTGTTTTTATTGTTTTTGTGTTTTATAATATTATTATAAAGATAACAAATAGCATTCTAGTTACAAGAAATAACAATAATAACATAAATGACTTAGTTTTCTATAAATAGTTTATGGATATCGTTGATGGGATCAAGTTCATCAGGAGTCATGAAATGCTCCTCTTCAAATTGAAAATGGCTTTTCAAAAATTTGACAAAGTGTGCTATAGTAATATGATCTGTCTCGGATTCTGACCTGTAGAAATAAAGTTCATGGCAATACTCTCGATATAACATAGCTCTAGGAACTCTATTCCATATTTTTCTATCCGTAAGAATGACTTCTTGATCCTCTATACGAGATAGAAACTTATGTACTACAACTGCATTCTCAAGGTATTCTTCAAAGGTGTACAATTCTGAAGACACAAGTGCTCTTTTATCTGCTAACCACCTATGGCAAGCTCTCTGAAGTTCATGGTACAAAGTTACCTGATCAGGATCCAGGATTCTATCTAGGACAAACCTCTTGATTTGCCTAAGTTCGGTTGATCTAGATTCAATGATACCCAATCTCCTATCAAGTTCGTCCCACAAAGGTTGAACCCTATTTGTTTGAGGTACTCTAAGTACCGAAGTAATCTCTATGGCCGTTAATTGATTTTCAACATTTATGGTGACAGCTCGTATTTTATTATAATCTACCATCTAAATATGATATGCAACTTTAATTGTTTGTCTAATGATTCTAGATGTTTTTAATAATGCATTTATTTTTTTATTGTTATTATTTTTTTACTTTTGTTTGTTTTCAGAAGGCTTTTAGTTTCACGTCGGGTTCACCAAAATGTATCGACCCAAATTTTTTGTGCCCTTACCTTCAGGCTAAAGGATCCATGCCCGGAAGGGGGATGCGAGAAGGATGGAACAATACCTCGGACTGAGAGGCCCTTTGAAGGTCGCGCCTCTTGGGGGAGGGGTATAAGGGTGAATTTTCGACGGATGGTGGGGTTCACCAGGAAAATTTGAGTGGCAGTTTCCATGCCTAGGTTGAGAATGGGTTTGATGTGTTCATTTTGTACTTTAATCATTCATATCCCTAGGTTGGCCAGAATGAATCTAAGCTATTCTATATGAAATGCCAATTTTTATGAATACAAAAAGCGTAAATGAATCTTAAATAGCAGGAATATACTAAATAAGAAAGAATGCACCTGATTTCGGATGTCTGATGAAGATTCTAAAGCTTGTAAGAGTCCAGATCATCTCGAATATGATAGGATCATCTGCAATTGCACAGAATCATCCCATATTATAGTCGATCATCTGAGATCAGACAAGATCATCGTCGATCTGATGAATTCATCAGACGAATCCGTTAGAAGCCTGCAATCACAGAAATAGACACCAAAAAACAAAAATGCTACTGCAAGAATAATGCAAAATAATAGAAATGATAGTATGAATGCTTAATTGATAAATCTAGATAGCAGATTAAAGGAAATGCATTGTTTTAATAACTTATTTTAACTTTATCATGCATTTATGCTAGATGAGGTGAACTCCAGGATGCAGAATGAAAATAGATCAAGCTAATGCATAGTAAAATAAAGAAGAAAGATGAGAAATGCAAACTCAGGGCTCTGGTTGCCCCCAATCTGAACTGTAGTCGAGATCACCTCCAATCGTACGAGATCATCGTCGATCTGCGATAGGATCATCTGAAATCGTCTGGAATCGCCTACGACGATCCAAGCTTCCTCCAACTGAAGCACAGTGAAAACCTGCAATGAAAAACTTGAAAATACAAATGCAAATGATGAGGGCGAGGATGTTCTAATACAACAAAACTAGAGTTGCAGGGGAATGATCAGCCAGGGGTATAAACTGGGAAAATCCCAAGTTTATATAGGATTAGGGGGAGGTTAAGAGGTTGGGGATCATCCCAATCTGGGAGATCCTCAGCGGAGGAATCTCCAACTATGCAGACACGCTTCTGCCCAAGTTGGAGAGGCTGTTGAAACAGAATCTAATTATGAAAATTTGGTTTTGGGACGAAATCGTCTGGACGTTCTATTCCAGATGAATTCGTCCGATCTGGGACGATTTCGTCTGATCGGCGATGATATCGTCCAACGGTCAAAACAACTCCTAAAAATGGCACGAAAAATGGGGAGAGCGGTTAACGGGCGGTTTCGGGGTTAAAATTCAAATTTTTATCTTTTTACTAAGGGTTTAACTATGCCAATTTTAGGGTGCTACATCTACAACACATGAATAAGGAGCAAAATATCATAGAACAAAGTGGCGGTATCATAGGTTTTCCCACCTCAATTGTGGGTACGAGGAAAGACATTGGAAGTGCACGCGAGTTACTTTGAGGATTCAATCCTTGGACACCATTTTGTAACAATTGTATCGATATTGATCCCTCAAGGGGACATCTATGTAACCATGGTTTTGAACCATCGAATTAATAGAAATAAACTTCCTTTTATTTCATTTCTTGCAATTTTGTGTCTTTCCACTGTTACTTGCATGCTTCCATTTTGATGCTCATAACACACTAGCGATAGATGCACATTGTTTAGCTGCATTAGGTGCACCATTTTTCCCCTACTTCACCATCATCCCAAGAATATTTATAGATAACATGAAGGGGAATTAACCCTTATCATGTTCAAGGATGATCACACATATGACAATTTAGGTCTTGATAAAGTTGTGATGTCTTCCATTGAACTTTATAGAGCCACTTTGACCAAATCAACATCTATAGAAACCAGAAGATCTTACTCCAAATTTCCATTTTGTGGAACATCATTTCTAGAATTATGCTCCCTTTCTATCTTTCTCTACTAAATTTTCCTATATACCTTAACTGCATCTATTCGTTGTTCTCTTAATATGGATGGGTAATACAATGTTTGATGAGCTTGTCTTATTTGACAATATTGAAATAAAGCTTCTAGATGACATATATTTGGGCTTGGATCTTATTCAAAATACCTTTATAGATTTAATTTTCTCTCTACATCATCTTCATCTACTACATCCTTCTCCTACTTTTATTCATTCAATATTATATTTAGGCTGATCAGTTCAATTACAAAGTGCTTCTCTATGGTTTTGAAATGGTTTTGTTCCATGGTGAAGGCCATAACATTCTATGATAGATGATTTATCCTTGTATAAGGAATTATTTACTTATTTTATCCATCAAATGTTGAATCCTTGAGCCAATCTAGAAAGGGTTTTCCTTTGGTTTTTCAATTCCTACAAGCTTACTGGTAAGATGTTAAATGATAGCTTATATCTCCTGAGTTGTTTGGGAGTTTAATACAATATTTATTTTATCATTGTAGTAATGAACTAAGGGAACTGCATCCGCTAGAGAAACCAATTGGGGTAATGAGTGAAGAGGTTATAAATCTATTTTATAAGATAATGGAACATCAAATTCATCCAGCTTAGGAGGAAGTTTTCCTACTGAAATCAACATATTTTAAGCCTTCAAAACCATTTGAAACACTTGTGAAAATATTTTATCTTGATAATATCAGATTTAGAGGACCAAATATAAATTTAGGGCTTGAGCATAGTAGATATAGGTATATTCTTATGATGTATTAATTTCCCAAGGGATTCTATCCCATAATATTTTGAATCTGATGTTAAAATCTAGGAGAGCTTCATGAGGACCTCTTTTAATATAGGAAAATTACATGAGTAATGCAAAGAAATCCCTTGGGTCATCAAATACCAATATTAATGGTTCAACCAGGTCATCCCAAGCCTTAATGCTTTTGTCTTCTAAATATATGTACCATTGTAATGCCTTACCCCATAAGGATTGAGCAAGTAGTATAATCATGACATCTTGAAAGGCAATATTACAGAAGACGACTAGAATCAAGACATTAATAATGTTTATAGGTAGATTTCTCACTGCCTTCATATTTAGGCAATAACTTTAGTGCAACCTATAGAATTTTATTAAGGAATGGGAGGTTGAGTGGCATAGTATTATTCCAGGATAGACAATTTTATCCAACCATAGCTTTGAGGATTTTTATAAATGTGTTTGTAGAGCCATATGGTTGGTGCTTAATGCACTATCTAGGCTTTTTTATGCTTTTACTATTTTATTCTAAGCCTTATTTATAATAGAGTCACCACTTCTTTTAGGTTCTTTATTTATACAGAGTCACCAGTTGAATATATAGTCCCTACAAGTGAGTTCAAGACTATTCATCAAAATATTGAATCCTCTAGGCGATTGAAATAGGATCTATGGAATTATATCCCACTAGGTATGCCAAAAATACTCTTGGTTCCAAAATATACCTAAGTGAATGAGATGCATCCTCAAGACCTTAACCAAGATATTTTAGGGCTCAAAAATAGGGGTCTTTGAGTCAACCTTCGAAGAAGGCTGGTTTCCATGTCTAGCTAATATAACTAAATGGGTGGGTTGTAGACTAACATATGAAATGCAAAGGGTTAGAAATATGAGCTAAAATAGGTATAGATTTGGAAACATCAAGAAACATAGTGCAAAGAGTCTTGCAATTTGAATTTAAATTAAACCACCTAACATAACAACCTAATTTTCTTATACATCCAAAATATTAATCATTAAGAAATTTGTATGATGCTAAGTCATTATAGATATTTTAAAGCTACAAAAACCATGCATCTAATCTATTGCAATCTTGTAAACAAATTGATAAAGAAAACTAGGTAACCATTGAGATAACAAGATAAAAAAATGGGGTGCTCTTCTTATTAATGAAATGAATCTCGGTTACAATACATCCCTCTTAGGGATACCAAATTTGATACAAGATTACAAAGTATGTAGCCCCAAAGGGGAAAGATGCACTCCACAAGGTCTTTGCTCTTCCACTATTCTGATTATAGAGGGTTTACTTGCAACCTCTACTTTTGATGCCAAGAAAATGGATCTTGGTGATGTATAGCCCTTGAATAGCCCTGTAACCTACACACAAGAAACTACAAGAAAGGTCAATAGCATATGATGCCTCTCGAAATGAGGCTTGTTTCTCAATAAGTGCAAATTGTAAAGCAAATGCATAAAGTAATGATAAAATGCATGAAAACAGGAAAGAAATGTAGAAATATTGAATGTAAATGTGGCTAATCTAGGTTAGAAATCTAAATTGAAAGGCTACTAATCTGATCTAATGCTAAAACAGAGAAATCAAGACATCAAACTGAGGTCATTGTTGATCAGATCGGTGGGCTCTGTTAGCCACTATTGATGTTAGTGGTGGTGCCTATGGGCCACTATTGAAAATAGTGGCCATGGGATAGAGACTCTGTTCTCTGTGATTAATCCTTGACAATGATAAATTCCACTATTGAATTGATGTGCAAGGGTCGATCGTGTCTCAAGACATAGTTGATCATGAAATTGGGCTCAAATCCATGGCAATTTGGTGTTGAACAACAAGGTGGTTGATCTTCAAGCTTGTGAGATATCCATTGACGAATGTGCCAACATCATGATGTAAATTGGGTAGCACTTCATTGCACCTCAAGGGATATCACTTCTCTCCTCAGTTTGGTAGTGCTTCGCTATGGCAATTGCTCATCAAAATCTCTAGACTTCTCTCTTATTTTTGGGGCCTTAAGTAGACTCCCAAAATTCTCATCCTAGCTTGCCCATGAAGCCAAGAACAAGATTCGGTTGGGCTAGGGCATTGGGGTGAAGCTTCTAGAAGCTTCTAATGGATAACCATTCAAGAATTTGTTGCATTCCAATGGATTTTACTTGGCTTGGGTAGCCCGAGTTTGTTACAGGACTTGATCATATTTGATAGGTATGACTCGGTCTATGGTTGCTATCGATAGGCACTTCCTATCCATGGTTGCTATCAATATCAACAGTGGTGAGCCCACCGCTAGAGAAATCAGCGGTCCAGGCTGAATAGGACTAAGCTGCCCTGTTTGAGTGGTTAGAACCATTGTTGGGTCTTGGAAAGGTCCAAGGTGAGTCATATGGCCTGAAAAGGTGTCCACATGAGTAGCCTCCTCAACATGATGTATTTTAGGTGTCTACAGATACCCCTTTTTGGGATGCATTGTGGGAAAACACAACACTGAGAAAAAATAGACAACCTAACGCCACATTGTAGGTTGATTGATGTTCATTGATCTGGTCAACTTTAGATACCCCAATCATGGAAAGAGCATGCATATCTGAATCATTACCTCCAATAGAATGGTGGCTTAAATTTGATTAAAACTTTGATGAATTATGAAGGTAATCGGATTACATTGTTTGCAAGATACAAGGATCGATGGACAGATTGACAAAGGTTTAGTTCAGTATTTTTGCTTTTTACCCCTACAAATGGGGAAGCTTATGATAGTTGTTAGCAATGATTCATGGATGAATGCAATTTGCATGATTAAGTGTTTAATTGTTGATTTTTATTATGAATGTTATGATTATGACTACCCCCTCAAGCGATGAGTCGATGAGGAAAATGGCAAGTGATGAAAGTGATGAGTCACTTGACCAAGATGATTGATTTGGATAGTGCAAGATGATAACTATTGTTTAGGGAAAGTCCTATTATAGCTATGATTTCAACCATTAATAGTAATTGTACATCTCTATCCCATGGAGCAGTCTAGCCATAATGGCCTTCTTAGGGAATCAAGATGATAGCAATTCAATTAAAGCATGTGATGAATCACTATGTTCGATGATTTGATGAAATTTCATAGAAGAATGAAATGAACGCCTCATTCCCGTGGAGTAGTCTAGCTGCAATGGCCTTCTTGGGGAGTGAAGTGAAGACATTTCAATTCATCAATGAATAATTTGGTTCAAATGGCCTTATGGTAATTTACTCATCTTACCAGATTGCATGGAGCGCAAGTCGTTGCAACCGCCAAGTGTATAGGGTAAATAACTAGGTACGAGGTGCATTTGAGATTGTGATTTATTTGATTTTTTTGTGAATTTTGAATTTTATGATGATTATGGACCGGTAGATGTGATTTAATGTCCAATATGAAGCTCATGATGGTGAAAAATTGAGTGCATTTATTATTGTTTCGTGGTCATCATTTGATGTCTGATGGTGATTTACAAATATCATGGCCATCAACGACGTCAACGATCATGTGACTATGACCATTCTCAAAGAGAGTGGGTACAAAATTTGAAAAATATAAAAGGGATTTTTGGCATTTTTAATTCTCATTATTTCCAGTTGGCAGTTGAGAATAGTGAGCTCTGAGGGAGGAGAGAGATAACTTGACAAGGAATGCTACCAAAATCTAAACCAATCGACATGGATGATCAACCTGAGGCATCAACTAGTGGTAGAGATGGAGCTCCTAAGGTAGACTCTCCATCTCATTCTCATGATTTGTGCATTTTAAAATGAACTTCACTAATTAATGGGTTAAGGAACCACATTAAATTATAGGTAATGAACTTCACCCCTTAGTGTAGGATTTAGCTTAGGTTAGCTTAAGGGTAGCTAGGATTTTAATTTTTGTATTTATGGGTAGGAAATGACCCCACATGGGGGCCACTTTGAGGCCATATTTGGTGAGGGTGGTGCCCAATTGGCCAAATGGGGGCCATCATCACTGTTGGTGGTGAGGTTTAAATCCCAATGATAAAAAATTTGATCATTGGTGGTGGTCATCAATGGCATCGGCAATGGCCATGGCGGCCATCGACATCGTGAGCGTTGCCAACCTTAGGTTAATTTTTTTTTTTATTTTTTTTGTGATTTTTTATGAGTGATGGATTGAATATTTTGAATTATGTTTTGCTACATGTTAGACTCTGACAGCTTAGGCTCGAGAGCCCAATCTATTCTTAGAGTTACGACCATTATTGGATGAGGATGATTGGAAGTGGTTTGAGGTGATTGGCCTCAAACGGGTTGTGCGATTATCGACTATGATGTCGAACCAATCATACCTTACAACCCTAGCTCATCGATGGGATAGTAGGACCAATACTTTCCATATCCCCACTAGAGATATGATGGTGACATTAGAGGATGTCTACCATATATTTAGGATTCCCATAGATGGATGAGCTATCACTTCTTCTCCTACTATGGTGAAGGAGATAATTTTTGAGTAGGTTTTTTAAGATAGAGCTATTGAGGCACTGGGGAACATAGATCATGGTGGGGTTCCATTTAGCACTAGTATTGGTAGTGCATATTCTCTTGATTCTAGGTAGTACTAATGCACATCATCTCAAATGTGCTACTACCAGACTCTTCAAGAGTGAGGTTCCCTTGGAACCTCCTAGATATGGTACAGGACCTGTTGGAGTGTGACCTAGAGCATCCAATGATTATGGCATGGGGGAGCACATTGCTAGCATAGTTATATAATGAGTTATATGATATTACACAATGGGGGTGAGTGGGTATGGGATGCAACCTACTACTATAGATCTAGGGTTGGGAGCATATCCAGATAGATCGACCTAGTGGATTACCATTGGCTCTAGCTAACCTAGAGGAGGATGATAGATGCTATGTAGTCTGGTGGCCATAGGAGGTAGAGACTAGCTAGAGCCATCCACATGTAGGTGAGCTAGCACACTATATTACATCACTAGAGGGGCTACAACCTAGTCAGATCATATGGAGGCCCTACCTAGGCTATCTTGATTAGCCTGAGGTAGGGAGATACTTAGCCTAGAGTGAGGCATGGTAGATGGCTCATGGGGTACCACAGGAAGGAGAGGGAGTACTTCCACTACTCTAGAGTCACTAGGTAGTTTAGGATAGCATAGGATATACTAGAGGAGCCAATCCTCTATCACCACTGAAAGGTAGAGATACAACTCATAACACCACAGATGATAGGTTTGGTAGAGGAGGTGGACCCTCCTATTGATGAGATAGGTTTAGAGGATCTAGGGACCACTATGGAGTATGACACTTGGTGGGTCTCTCAACTATGGCAGGGTGGTGGTAGTCTAGGTAGACCTAGAGATGAGGTGATAGATGAGGGTGGTGATGATGATGAGTGATGAGTGCATCATAGGATAGAGGGTGAGTGGGGGTAGGTAATAGGATACATGGATGAGCCCTAGGATGAGGAGGGTGAGGGGGATGCCCTAGGTGATGAGGTAGCATAACTATGGGCATAGGTATAGAGTCTATAGAAATAGCTACAAACTTCTTAGATGTGGCTCACAAAGTGAGGGACTAGTCTCACACTCACTCAGAGTCAACTTAGTGTAAGATAGCAATAGTGGTAGGGGTATGCAGAGGAGAGGACTACTCTCTAGACTTAGGTTGATACAACCACTATAATGATAGACACTCTATGGATGCATCTGGTGGCCAAGACCATCGAGGTAGATGCTCTCAAGGTACAGCTAGCAATAGCTCCTATAGCTTAGGTTACACCATCCACTCCAGTCACTTAGGGACTGATAGCCTTAGGTGGGGATACAGATATTAGGAGACTATGGGGCATCATAGCAAATTATGGGACATGGCACAATAGATTTAGTATATATTATTACTCTAGAGACTAAGATTAGGCTATGTGGTGGTACTATACCAGCTAGGTCTATAATAGGGGGCTCCCAGCAGAGCAGGTAGAGTGAGTCTGGGTAGTCATCAGTGCAGCCCAATCATAGGTCAGGTGCATGATCTAAGAGATCGATAGGTACTAGCTTTAGGGAGCCTCGTAGAGATGGAGCTAAGGGTGGAGGTGACTTAGGGGGTGCAGGCCCTATTTGATATGTCATGATGACTATATCATTTTTTAGTGTAAGGTCTGAGGACCTACACAATTGTAGCCTATGAGTATTTTTGTACCTCTATGTACTTATGACACATATATATATATGATATCTATTTTATGACTCATTATGTGTTATGTTTTTGATTTTATGTTTATGGATGCATTAATGGATGTAATGCCTAGATGATGATGTGATTATGCTATATGTATGCGATGTAATGATGACATGCAATATCTAGATGATAGATGTATGATTAGATGTTATGATCTAGATGTGTAGATGCACTACTATGTATGCTTATATGGATGCAATGGTGAATGTTAAATGCATGTTTAAATTTGTTTTAATTTTTTATGCATTTAATCTATGTTTATATGATATAGTAGATGATATGTAATGCATTAATTTCATGTGGATGGTCTAATGCAAATGAACTTGTATGCTTTAATCACTTAAAACATAAGGAATGAATCTAATATGTGTTTAAAAAACTAATGGAAGACACCACATAATGTATGAAAATCATGAATGAAAATGGTAACTCTTATCATAAGAATTAATCATTTAAACATCCATATGTGAGATGAGATGATGTGAGATGTAGGGGCTTTCCCTATAAGCTTATGTAAACTAAAATATATGCATAAAATAGTCAGTGGTCATCTAAATATCATTGTTGATATCCATTCGGTATCTATCCTATTCTATGAACACCCCTTAATAAATAAAAGTTCATAAGGAAAATTGTGAATGATTGATGAGATGATTTGTTGCTATAAGGGAATTTTTGAGGTTTTCCATGAGACTCAAACACCCTAGTTGATTAATCAAAAGTTGTATAATGACTACACAAGACTCCTGAAAGATACAAGCCTATTAAGAAGACCAAGATATTCACTATCCCTATGTGTGCAAAGTGAATATATTAGATGAGGCATAAGACTACCTCATTGCCAGGCGGGTTTCATTCAACCCATTGCTATAATGAGGATCACCATATGGTCATCATGATCCTAAGTTTGGATGCAGTTAGACTAGACTACTAGGTAATACAAGCCACCTAAAGCTAGCTCATCCATAAGCTGACATTGGTCTGTACAAAAGAAGGTCACTAATGTGATAGACATATCACCATGCATAAGGATACTCCATTGCCAGGTGGGTTTCATTCAACCCATTGTTGTAATGGAGATCACCCCATGGCAGTTGAATACTGAATATTCTAGGGATTCAAGCTCATTACCCCCTTCTTTTCTTTTGATTGCTTGGGATACTTGCTCATGCTTAGTGATGAAAATCACTATTTATTTTACATTTTGTTTTATTTTGGAGCAAGGGATTTGCTTAGTGATGAAAATCACTATTTATTTTGCTTTGCTTTGGGAATTTTGCTTATTTTGTATAAAAGCAAGGGATTTCTTGGGTAGGGGGGAGCTTGTCCTTTTGTCAATGATCAACATTCTAGACCATGTGCATAATAATATGAGAAAGGAAAACCTTTCACTTAAGGTGACCAAGATCACTTTGTAGTGTCATCCTTCCTTGTTCAAACTAGGATTATTAATGTTTAAAATTGTGATGGGATTTTGAGATATACAAGGTACTATCAAAACTAGACCTCATATTTGAAAGCCAAGATAGATTTCTAAAAAATCTAAAAATATAACTAGGGATGGCTGAATGATTGGAAAACCCTAGTATACACCTGATAGCAACTCATAAGTTGTGTTGAAAAACACATTTACTCATAAGGAATATGAATGATAATGATTTTGAGGATGCATGATTGGCATACAAACATGGTGTCATTCGTAAGAATGTAAACACAACCTATCCTAATGCAAGTGCAATGGATGAATATGCCTAATGCAATGCAACTAATGGATGCATATAATGAAATGCAAAATGTAAATGTTTTTTGTTTTTTGATGTTTTGAATTGTTTTTTGGTTGGATTTTTCATGATTTTATTATTTTTTTGGATTTTATTATTTTATGATTTATGTATAAAATTCCCTTAGATGAAGAATTTTGAGAGGTTCAGGCTCTTCAACACCTTCTAGCGATGTTAGGTGATAAGTACCTAGGTCCTATCTTCTTAGTTATGATGAAGGGACCTAACCAATTGGTCGTAAATTTATCTCGTAGATGAGGTGATAGGTTTGAGTTCTATTGGTTCTCTTTTAGCACAAGATCCCCAACCTTAAAGTCTCTTGGATGGACTTTAATATTGTAAGCTCATTTAAGATGATCTTGGTAAACATGGAGATGCTCAAGAGCATTCACTCAACGTTCATCAAGAAGGGTCAATTGATCTAGGTGAGCTTGTCATGCATAGTGTCATCATCGATGAACTCTTTCAATGAGATGTGCAATGATGGAATTTCTAATTCCAAGGGCATAATGGCCTCAATGCCATATACTAGAAAAAATGGGGTTGCCCCAGTGGGTGTCCGTATGCTAGTTCGATAAGCCCACAAAGCTAGAGGTAATTGAAGGTGCCAATCCTTATGATTATCCTTAACGATTTTCTTTAGTATGGCAACTACTATCTTGTTAGAGGCCTCTGCTTGCCCATTAGCTTGTGGATAATATGGTGTTGCAAAGTTGTGTTGAATATTGTATTTGGACGTTAAAGCCCACACATATTTGTTCTTAAATGAAGTTCCATTATCCAAAATGATTTTGGATGGGATCCCAAAATGACATATGATATTATGGAGTATGAACTCCACAATACGAGCTCCAATCATAGAGGTTAAAGGGATTACTTCCACCCACTTGGTAAAATACTCAGTGGTCATTATAATGAATGTGTGTTAACCCAAATATGGAGGAGAGATCTTACCAATTAGATCAAATCCCCACTAAGAAAATGGCCAAGCCGATTGAATCGATTGTAAGGCCTATGATGGTAGGTGCATAAGATTAGCATGATGCTGACATTTGATGCACTTCCTTAACATACATGTAACAATCCTTCTCCATGATGGGCCAATAATAACCCATTCTAAGGATGCACTTAATGATGGCCATGTCACTAAAATGGCCACCACAAGTACTATCATGAGCTTGCAAAATCACCCAAGCTGATTCTTGGAGCTCAAGACAATGAAGGAGAATTCCATCATAGCTCCATCGATACAAAATATCTCCTAACAAGACATATCTAGTCACTTTTTGTTTGAATGCTCATTTTATGGCATGTGATAATCCCTATGGGATGATACCAAGCTTTAGGTAATCTTGTAATTGGGTAAGCCAATCCTGATAAGCTATAGCATCGATTGATTGAATGACTTGTTCCCATTGTGATTCGATTTGCACAAATGCATATTGGGAAACAACCTTATGGTGAATGGTAGTACCATTCTCCGAAGGACCCTACGAGATCAAGGACCCCCAGGATACCTTTGTCAAAAAGTCTCTAGCTTTATAGAACCACTCATGGTTTGGTTCTATATGAATCATGTGGACTGATTCATGATTGTTTTGAGCCTCATGCAACATCATGGATTGTGAGAGCATCTTGACCTGGATGGTAGTGAAATCAATGGAAGGATTCTAAGGGATTAAGGATCCCAAATATGCCATGGTATCCACAAATCTATTTGATGTATGAGGGACTACCTCGATGTCATACCACTCCAACTGGGCTAGATAAGTGTCCACAAGTTCCTTATATACTTTCAGGATAGGACACCTACATTGATAGATTCCTTTGACTTGGTTGACTATGAGCAAGGAGTCACCAAAGATATTTAGCTTTTTGATCTTCATGGTGAGAGTTATTTGGAGACCCAATATTAGGGCCTCATATTCAACATTATTGTTGGTGCAAGGGAAGTTGAGTTTAAATGACAAGGGCATTGGAGCACCTTATGGCATGAAAAACATGATCCCTATGCCACCCCCTTGCTCGCATTTTGAACCATCAAAGAACAAAGTCATGTCAACTTTGTTATCCGATTCTTTGAGTTTGGGTGACTTCGATAATGCAAAGACTACATCATCGAGAAGTTCTATGATAAGAGGCCTATCATCCTGAAGAGGTGCCTCTACCAGTTGATCTGCTATTACCTAAACTTTGATTGAAATTTGGCTTATGAATTCTAGATCAAATTCTATCAGTAGCATGATCCACTTTGCAATACATGTATTATGATATGTTCGACTCATCATATACTACAAAGGATTTTGTTTAGATATGACATACGTAGTATGACTTAGCATATAGTGGTGCAACTTCTTAGTTGTAAAAACCACTACTAAACAGAGCTTTTCGATGTATGCATACTTTAGCTCGTAGTTGACCAGGGTTTGACTAATGTAATATATCACATGTTCTTTGTCTTACTTGTTCTTCTAGGCTAACATGGTTCCCAGTGCAAAGTCCATGGTGGATATATAGAGAAAAAAAGGTACATCTAGTCTAGGTGGAGCTAATACTAGTGGTGATGCTAGGTATTGTTTGATCTCAGCAAAAGCTTGTTGATAATCTTCATCCCAATTGAATGGGACCCCCTTGTGTAGCAGTCGATTCATGGGTCAACATTTATCCGATAATTGCATGATGAAGCACTTTATGGATGCTACTTTGCCCTGTAGGCTTCTAAGTTCTTTAATATTTATGGGGGGAAGCATTTCTAATATTGCTTTGAATTTTTTTGGATCAACTTTGATCCCTCATTTTGAAATGATGAATCCCAAGAGTTTTCTTGATGTAACACCAAAAATACATTTCTTGGGGTTCAACCTAACATTGTGCTCAATCAAGTGATCAAAGACCTTTCTCAAGACCTCAGCATGCTCTTCATACAATAATGACTTGGCTAGCAAGTCATCAATGTAATCTTCTAAGATTTTGTGCATGTAGTCATGGAAAATATATGTCATAGCCCATTGGTATGTGGCACCAATATTTTTGAGACCAAATGGCATAACCTTGTAGAAAAATGTTCCCCATGGAGTGGTAAAGGTTGTTTTATGTTGATCCTCAGGTTTGACCCAAATCTGATTATAGCCAAAAAATCCATCCATGAGAGATAACATCTCATGACCAGCTGTAGCATCTACAAGAGCATCAATATTGGGCAACAAAAATGCATCCTTTGGTGTTGCCTTGTTAAGGTCCCTAAAATCCGTACAAATATAGATCCTTCCATCAAGTTTTCCTACAGGTACCATGTTTGATACCCATTCTAGATAGTCGATGGGAATAATGAATTCTACATCCAATAGTTTTTGCAATTCATCTTTTACCATCAGAGTGATGGTTGGATGCATCTTCCTAAGTTTTTGCTTGATCGATTTCTTGGTAGGGTCCAACGAAAGGTTATGAGTAACCAATTTTGGATCCAGACCTAGCATATCTTTATACGTCCAAGCAAAAATATTAGGTCTCTCTTTCAATAGAGGTATGAGGATGGCTCATTCCTCAAGAGATAAGCTTTCTCCAAACTTGAATTTCTTAGGATTCATGGGATCTGAGTTGATATCCACTTTGAAAGTCTCCTCTATTGACATATGTGACCCCTCCTCAAGCTGGTGAGGTATAGGGATCAAATGGATGTCATCTGTTGGGTTCAAAGGATCTACCATATCAAGGTCAACCTCAGAATTATAGACATCATGAGCACAACCTAGGGAAAAATGGAATGGTTGTAACATTTCTTCATTAGGGAAGAAATCCTCAGGTGATGGGGGTGAAATGGCATGATCAAAATCAATGGCCTCAAGGTTGAGGTGCAATGGTTTTGAAAGGTCGTATGGGTTATGGAGTGGTGTGGTTAAATCAATGGAGATCATATTTATGGATGGAAGGTAATATCCATGACCACATGGGTAGGACTCATCAACTACTTGTTGCTCTAAATATTCCTAGTCTAGACTAGGAGGCTTTGGGATTTTAGGATCCGCTTCAGGAGGAGGTAGGACAATTGGGTCCTCTAGTGGAAGCAACTACGCTAGAATAGGTAGTTGAGGGAATACCCCATGATAAATATCATCTTGATTAGTAAGGGGTATTTTAGGCTCAATGGCCTCTACATGATTATTTATGGGATGAAGGTGTCTAGGACCTAGATATGCCATCTCAGTTTCATCCTCATATTCATCATCTATATTGACCTCATCTCTTCAATATATTCACTTTCATTCTAAGAATTGTCTCTAGAGTCAGACCTCGGTAGAGATGTTCTCATGATAAACCAAAGGAGGCTCTATAGTAACCATAGTTACTAGATGATCAAACCTCCATAGATGTGAAGGATTGGGGTATGCATAAGGATTCCAATTGATATCTTCCCCAAAACCTAGACTTAGGCACTCTAAAGATATGGCTAGTAATTCATCCTACCTATGGATAGAGTATCCTAAACCAAACTTGTCGGTGGGTAGTTGATATTAAGGCTGATAAGGTGTCTTGTGACCTTGTTCATATAAACCCAAGACCATTACCATGCAAATGGACAATGAAGTCAAAATACCTAAGCGCAAACTTAGGGTTTGATAGATAATACACGTTTCCTATGAAAGGTTCATCATCATCATCATCAATAGGAGAATGGTCTATGGCTTGATCAAATCCCTCATAAATAAAATTGGTTTGATTAGGTGGTATCCCAAGAGGTACCACCATCCCAATAGGTAATGGAGGAACGTGAGGTCTCCCCATGTCTTGAGAAGATTCGATTATTGGTGTAAATATGATATTCTAGACCAAATACTCTGCTAGCCTAGGATTGACTAAGTGGATTATCACCTATGGTGTAGATGATGCAGTGGATGATGTAGGTGAAGTAGGTTGAGGTATATCCTCTTCTAATATTAGGTGAATCATCCTCCTCCATGGGAGTCAGAATATCTATAGTAGCCACATTAGGAATGACTCTAGGCTCTTCTTCTACCATGGGTGCCTTAAGCTTCTATTTATCCTTCAATTTTGATGATGTTGAAGGCTTTTCAGAAGTGACAGTTGGCCTAGGAGATTGTGGTGGTGATGATGTGGATGGATCAGCCTACACTGACTTGGACTTACACTCTAGATGCTTAGTTGGTGATGTGGGTCGAATATCTAGATGTGTGGATGGGAGGACAAACTCCCTCAACATATCAACCTGATTGACATACTTGAATGGTTCTTCATCCAAGGGGATGACATGGACTTATCCCTCATAGACATATTTGATACACTAATGCAAAATAGAGGGAACACATCTCATATCCTAGATCCATGGATGCTCGAGTAAGATGTTGTATTGCATTGTACCTTCCATAACATGGCACATAACTGATATGGTCTTAAGCCCTACCTAAATAGGTAGAACTATGGTACCGACTGTGGAGCATAATGCATCATTAAATGCTCATAGCATGAAAGTTGAGGTAACTATGTGTGACTCAAGAAGACTCAGGTGTCCTAAGGCTTTTGTTGTAATGATGTTAATTGAAGAGCTTGTGTCAATTAACACTCACTTGAAAGGTATGTGATTAATGCAAGTGATAATATGTAGTGGAGGATCTGCTACATTAGTCGAAACTAGTCTTGATTTTATGATCATAGAATGTGATCATAGGCTCTTTACACTTTTGGATATGCCCCACAAAATTAGTAAAAGCATCTAGGTTATGGGGTTGGAGCTCAATGGACTTAAGAATTTCCATGAGGGTCTCCCTATGCCTAGGGGACTATTCTATGAGCTCATATATGGATAATTTGGTTGAGGTCATTTGTAGACTTTGAGTAAGCCTAGTTTGGATAGTGATCACTAATCTTGTCGGTGGGTCTGGCAACTGATTTTGAGCTAGCCTTTACTGAGGCATAGCAGGTATACGGATAGGAGCCACAGGTGGCTCAGGTTGATTGTATCTCTTATTGTGAGTGACAATATTGATCATGCCAACAAATCCCTACGTGGGTGGATCTATGTGTATTTCATTGACATATCCTATCTGATTTCCCTTAGCCTCATGATGGGGTAAGGGTTCCTTGAATATACCCAATTGTTGGTTATCGAGAGCCAAAGGATTATCAATCTGCAATTGATCCCTATCTAGCATGTTTTGCACTAGGTTCTTAAAACCATAGCAATTTTCAATGTCATGACCTTTTTATCTATGATAGGGACAATATTGGTCTTCTATATACCCCTTTGGCTTAGGGTGGTTTGGATCCAACAAGTGAACTTTGGGCAAGGTGAATGCCTTAGCCTCGCATAATATATTGAATAAATATGCCAAAGACTCAGGCAATGGCGTGTATTGGTGAGGTGGATGGCATTGCCTATCCTTACCCTAATTTTTATTGTGTTGATTATAGTGCATTGGAGGAGGTTGAGCCTGATAATTTGGTTGTTGATTGGACTTCTCCACTTTTGGAATATTCAAGACCACTTGATTCATAGGCGTTGGTTTTTCTTGATGAGGGTGGTTGTGTATGTTCTTATTCCAATATTTCTTGTGGAGTTTCAACTCTCCCTCTTGGACCTTGATGTCCTCTATTACCTTGGCTTGCACCAAAGCTTCCTTGAATGTTTGATACTATTGCAATTGGAGTAGCAATGAGATATGTTTAGCATAAATTTTTATGAACATCCAAGTTAATTCAGAAGTGGGAATGGCAAATGGTAGTTTTGACATGATTTTTCACCATCTATTCCCATAATCCATAACCGGATCATCATCATATTGATATAGGTTTGATAAGTCAGATAGATTAGTTTTCTTATTGAATGCTAAAAGAAAAGAATTTGCTAGTTATTCAAAGCTAGATATACTATGCCTTGGGAGATGATTATACCACTCAAGGGCAGCACCCGAGAGTGTGATCATAAAAGTTTGTAGTAATAAGGCATCATTATTCTGCAACTGGAAACACAAGTTCATAAAACTCGTAACATGTTCCTATGCATCATCATCTCCCTTGAATTTATCCAACTTAGGCATTTCAAAATGCTCAGGATAAGTTGGACTAGGTACCGATGGATTAAGGGGTTGATTATGAATTTTTACTCAGAGTGGGCTTCTGATAAGCCACACCTTGTTTCTCGAGTGATTTGATTCGCTAGTGAGCACTTTGTATGCTTGAGATGAGATGATCTCATCCTCCCGAAGGGGTCTTCGAGGAGCAAGTGGTGGAATGTTTCTTTGTGATTGAGTTGGTTGATTGTAATCATCAACCAAGTCTACTAAGGATGGTTCAAGATACATCTGATCCTATTCATCTTGTTCTATCTCCTCATATTGTTCATACTCTAATCGATTTGGTGTTGGGTGTTGTTGTTGCCAAGAAGCATGTAGTGAAGCGCGATGAGGATGAGTGTCTATTTGCCTACCAGGTAGCTCCTGATGAAACATATTACATCTCAAGGTGTGTTGCTACCTATAAGCACTAGGTGTGGGTAATTCTTCTTGAGCTAACCTATTTGATCATTCTTCACGTTATTTTTGCTCAAGAATCCTTTGTTCATGCAAATGATGCTCATACAGATGTTGGTGATGTAACCTCTATGTTTCTTCATGCTCATGTTCTAGGTGCTCATGCTCATTGCACAAATCCTCCAATTGGGCTTGGAGTAATTGCTCTCTTTGGTTTGCATCAGGCCTAGGTAGCTGATCTATTTGATCTATTATGTATGGTCATTGGCTTTGTAGCTCTATGCAAGGATATTTGGCAATTTTGGTTCTAGTTGTAGGTATAGCTACCCTCTTACCTCTATCTATTGAGGTCACATTAACACCATGTTCAACCCTATGTGTAGTGCCCTCATGTGTGGATGTGGTGGGTGTATTGCATGCTCACCTAGAGCACTCACCTTGGGCATACGTATGATGTACTATCCCTTTGCTACGTGCACTCTCTAAATGAGAATGGGAAGATGAAGTGGCCCTATGGGTTGAATTTCTACCATACTTGTCTAAGAAATCAATTTTATGGGTTTTCCAAGGTTGGTTAAGAGGTGTACCTCGTTCACCAATGCTACAAAATGATATGAGATCTACTCCATGCTCGAAGGGATTTGAAGCTCTGGTGGGTATGTGAATGGATGCAACCCCTCTATTACCCCTCTGGGGTTTTGTTAAGTTTACCCCTCATAGAAGTCCTCCTAGGTGGGGTTTCTTGATGAGATCCCCCATGAGTGGAATTGTCTCCATGGAGACTACCTGAATATCGTTCAGGTATGGCTTGGTCAAGTGGACTGACTCTAGGGTGGTTTGTGCCCTCTTGTGCATTGGATACCACTTTAGGCATTGAATGAGTATGGCCCCATGTGGTGACCATTCATTTTTGTATTATCTCGTATGTGATTTAAGAAACAAACAATGTATACAAATGATTATCTCTTTTAAAGTTTGATTGTGTTTCCTAAAAAAGTTGGCTTGTGTGTTTTGATGTGTTGTATATCATGCCACTTTCTCATGCGAGTTTGAAAATAGTTGATGTAACTCTCAATTTTTCAAAGGTTTTCACCTATACGCTCTCACACACACATTCGGTGATGAAGTCCAAATGATGAAACCCACCAGGATATGGAGATGAAACCCATACTCGATGAGGGAGCATAGGTCCTACCGATCCTCACCCAATCCACCATGGGTAGTGATACACTCTCAAAAGAGAAATGTATGCTATTTTCCATGAGCTTCGATGGTTCTTGGAGTTAGCCTTGGCCATGGTTGGGTTCAAAAAATCACAATATCCAAGCCAAACAGGTGGTGATGAAGGCCACCGTTGGTCTTGATCAGTTCGTTGGATGTCACTTCCAACTCCCTGATGTTAAAATTTAGAGCGTGAGGTGTGTGTGGTTCATTTTACTTTATGCAAAAGCAAATATGCATAATACAACATGCCATGATTTTTCACTACATGCATGAAAATAATATTTAAAATTTAGAAATATGCATGTAAAAAATATTTTTCTTTTACAAAAATATGCAATGCAGAGCTAAAATGAAATAGCCTTTAAGTAGGCTCCAAGCATGCAAACCCTAAAAATCAATTTAATAGAGGTCATCTCTGTGAAAAATGGTGCACAATAGTGGTCATTAGACACAGAGGTAGTCAAAAATCTGGTCGTTGGATTCTAGGGCGGTGAGCAGCAGAGGCCATTGTTCCCAGTAGTGGTGGCTAGTAAACATAGAGATTTAAAAAATTTTGCTTTTAAACTTTCTCTATGTTTTTTAATTAAACTTCCTAAATTACATTTTTAGAGAAAATATAATAGAAAATAGGGAGAGAACCACTTATAGGGAAGTCCTCATCCGAAGAAAAATGTTGTAAACTAGTTTTTTTTGTCTATCCCATGGCCATTATTGATCAGATCAGTGGGCTCTGTTAGCCATTGATGATGTCGATGGTTGCCACTATTAGTTGTGTCTACTCAGAATGGTAGTACCTACAATGAAAAAAAAAAACTCAAGTTAGTAACAAAAAAGGAAAGGTCCTGCACGTGATCACCACTTGTAAAGTAGCAAAAATCGTGCATCTAATCTATTGCAATCTTGTAAATAAATTTATAAAGAAAACTATGTAACCATTGAGATAACAAGATAAAAAAATGGGGTGCTCTTCTTATTAATGAAATGAATCTTGGTTACAATATGTCCCTCTTAGGGATACCAAATTTGATACAAGATTACAAAGTATGTAGCCCCAAAGGGGAAATATGCACTCCACAAGGTCTTTGCTCTTCCACTATTATGATTATAGAGGGTTTACTTGCAACCTCTACTTTTGATGCCAAGAAAATAGATCTTGGTGATGTATAGCCCTTGAATAGCCCTATAATCTACACACAAGAAACTACAAGAAAGGTCAATAGCATATGACACCTCTCAAAATGAGGCTTGTTTCTTGAATAAGTGCAAATTGTAAAGCAAATGCATAAAGTAATGATAAAATGCATGAAAATAGGAAATAAATGCAGAAATACTGAATGTAAATACGACTAATCTAGGTTAGAAATCTGAATTGAAAGGCTGCTAATATGATCTAATGCTAAAATAGAGAAATCAAGACATCAAATCGAGGTCGTTGTTGATTAGCTTCCATCGTAGAAGATTGAAGAAAAGGTCTCTTTGAGAAGACTAGAGAAGCTATGAGATTGAAGACCCTAGAGATTAGGTCTCAAGGAGAAGGAAGTAGAAGGTTAGGAAATCCTCATTACAACATTCGAAAGAGGCCATTGAAGGAGTTCGAAAGATAACTTATTGGAGATAAAAAACTAGCAAGGAGGAGTTCCTGATAGAATAGAATTTGGGATAATTATTTCCATCCAATAACAAGCCCAAAAGGAGAAGAATTTGGCAATAAGATTTCCAAATTTAAGAGGATATTGGTGAATACCTCAAGACTTCCAAGTTCTTGAGAAGGCCTAGATTGAAGTCAGATTTTGACAAGGATATTGAAGGATGAAGAATCTAGATGATACTACCAAACATCAGAGGTTTGAAGATTATCTTTGAAGGATTTGAAGGCTTACTTGGAGAAGGAGGATTGCTTATTTATATAACAAAAAATTGAAAGGTTCTTGAAGGAAAATCTTAGTTACAATTTGGAGGAGCTCCCTAGAAATTTTTTGAGATTCAAGGACAACATTTTAGTGAAGATATTGACTACTTTACAATCTAAAATTTTTAGATTTGAGGACAACAAGAAAGCAAAAATATAGGCAGCATCAACAGATGCTAAGTTTCATATTTCTAGGATACATCCTGAAGGAGAGTTGAAGCCACCAAACTATAGTTTCAAGCAACAAGTAGAGGAGTTACAAAGCTGCAAATCGGTGAGTTAAAGTGTTTTTTCAGATAGCAAGGAAGAGCTGCAATTTCATCTATTACAAGTTAGCAATTAGGTGAATCTAATCACCTTGAAATCCTTCATCTTTAGATATCTTAAAGGTAATAAAATTAGGTGTATAGGGTTCATTATTTGAAAACTTATATTTGGTTCATTATTTATTTTCATTAAGCACCTTATTAGAGTTTAAAAGTTGTAAGGAGAAGGGTTCATATTAAATTCTTCAAGGGAGTGCAGAAGATAGTTTCTTTTAAGGTTAAAACCTACACATCAAAATAGGATTTGGTTATATTTCAAGAGAATAAAATTATCAACTTCCTATTATCTACTAGAAGCAAAGAAAACTACATCCTAAACCATTGTTTTTAGTACAAGTTTCAAATTACTTTTAAGAGTTATTTACAAGGAGGAATAAGGAGAAATTACTAGTGCATTATACTAGTTACTCTTAAAGGTTATTAAGTGCATTGGTTTTTAAGTTAAGGTGGAATACCAAAGTGAACAAATCATCATAATATCAAAGTGTCTAAAGACACTATTTAGTGCAGAAAATATACAACTTATTGTGGCATAGAGAAGCCACCTAAAAGGGTGATATACCTCCAAGGAGTGGAGAAGGAAGCCACCATCTCAAATAAGAAGAAGAAGCTACAAAAGGAGACTAGAAGAGTCTTAGATTAAGGTGCAATTAAGAAACCTATTACAAGTTATTAAAGATTTATTTACAAATACCATACTTATCTTCTATATTACATCAAAGGGAGAAAAAAGTTCAAGTCTCTCAAGGACACACTACATAGCTGATTTTCACGTCTACAAGTGGTTGCCATTAGCAAGAGAAAGCACAAGCCAAGGTGCTTAAGAGTAGAGCAATTAAAAGGGATTGATACTTACCTCATCAAGGTGTAACAAGACACCATTATTCGATGCTACAACAACACAAGAGTAGAACCATAGTGAAATACACTTGTCACAGTGGATAAACCTATAGTAAAAGAAGGACAACAAGGTAAACTATAGTGCAATTTGGAAGAAAACTCATTCCAGTTGACAAAGAAAAGGCATAAAGAAGATTCTCATCATTACCCAAGAAACAAGAAGAGCCATTGTATGTCTTGCTATCATAAATAAGCCTTCTACATTGGAGAAGATCCATCCATCCATGTTAGAGAAGAGTAATCCATCTACGTTGGAGAAGAAAAGTCATATCATACTTTGCTATCACAAAGGAGACAAAGAAACTTGGAAATAGTTGGCAAAGATAAGTGTTAATAAAGAAGAAATCGAATTGGTATATTGGAGGCAACTTGCATACAAAGTAAGGTCATACACTTGCCTCAATGATGTAAGAAATATTGTACCACTTGTCACAAAGGAAGGAAAACACTTCATAATTCTAGTGCTCAAGAAGAAAGGCACTTATTCAAAGTAATGCCCATATAAGAGATAAAAGCACTAATAATTAGAGTAATTCTCCAAAGGGGAATCATATCATTACTTAAGCACTTCACACAAGACCTACACCACTTGTCTCAATGTTTTCATAGCTTGTAATGCTCCAAATCTGCATAACCTATGATCCTAAGCAAGATAGGCATCATTTGACATACATTGCCTTCCAATATTCATGCCACTTAGCATATGTTACACAGGAGACAAGGAGTATTAAAGACCTACATAGGAGAACATAGTAGAGGATTAAAAATAAGATCATAGAGAAGATAAGGCACATTAAATAAGAGAGTAATATTATCATAGAGGGTGTCTATTAACCAGCGAGTTCGTTGTCATACACCACAGTCAAGGAGATACAACGCCTATAGTGGAGATTGAAGTCAAAGCAAAGCACCCATTTACCTCATGCATTCAACCTTACAAAGGTATAGTTTCACTTAGATTAATATTTGATTTCATTAAGGAGTGATAAGGAGTAGTATATAAGGTTGAAATTATTATTATTTGCATTGAAGACACAAGCAAAATCAACCTTAGTAAACTTGAAAGCAAATCAAAAGGAGTTTATATCCTTAAATAGTATTTCAAAGCATATTAGTTGAAATACAAGTATATTAATATTTGCAATTAATATCATAGGATATAATAAGGTTTCTATTTGGAAAACCAAATTATTAATTATATTGCAAATATCATCAATTTCTACAATTCTAAATTAATGAGATATAAGGAGTGCTACATCAAAATTTAGTCAATTGGAATTTAGAAAATTGAACCATTGAAAATATAAGGATAGAGAAGCAAAATTATTTCTTGCTTAAAAGAGTTGGAATTTATTGCTCATACTTGTCTCATAGTCACATTAAAGGGATAAAAAAAATCCAACCATAAAGAACTCCATCAAATTGAAAAGTGCATAGTTCAATAGAAGAAATAAGGTGAAATAGGAGTTGAATACTATCATTCCAAAATATTACAAAATCAACTCAAAAGGTGAACTAATAGTCACTAAGCACTTTATCAATTTTATAGCATATTCTAATCACTTGGGATACATAAGGGATTCTAAAAAACCTATATTATACATGGATATGGGTGTGTAACACCCAGTAAAGCATTTTCAAATTTCCTATTACATAATGTGATATATGTTCCTGGATTAACAACTAATATTATTTCAGTAGCCAAGCTAGTGGAGATAAAAAGTATGGTTTAGTTTAGATACTTAAATGGAATCAATATGTGTCTCATCATAAATCAAAATGAGATAGAATCTACTAGGTCAATTCACAGATATAAATATGCTCTAGATTCAATTAAGGCCTCACAAGATATTGTTATATTTCAAAACAATACTAATGCATTTTATAAAAAACAAATGGTACAGAATGAAGAACCCATATATCATAAGAATAGACGAGGGAATAAAAGATTCAAAGTCAAAAGTATGAGAGGTCAACAAAGCTAGGGACAACTTGGCCATCTACAAACTAAAGAATAATAAGGATCAAATCAAGATGAAAAATACTTGAAATATGAAGATCCATATTGAATACTAAAGTCTTAAATACCCAAATAATGTAATACAGGGGGATGTTAGAGTACATTATATTATTTGGTACATGTCAATATACCACCTTGGATACATAACTAGAGTATTAATTTAGAGTAAATTTAAGTAGTTCCTTTAAGAAATGTAAATGTGCATATATTCCACATGTACATGAGTCATAGGTTGAGTAAAGTCTAAGGAACTTATATTCCTATATATATGCCTTGAGCTAATAGAGTGTAAAGTGATAGTGAGATAAAATAGTAGTAGTAGAATATAGAGAGTGTAGAGTATAGAGTAGTAGAATGATTACAATGTAGTCTTGTCAAAACATTTTGTGAAGTGTTCATGTCCTCCATTATATTACATTGTACTATTTTTGTGAGTTTTCATAAATGGTATTTTATTAAGTTATTTCAAAATTCTATTCTCTTATTTTCCTGTATATTCTAGTGCCATTATCATATACTTATCATAGATTGCATATTTTACATGTTGTGGTTGTATTTTATACATTATACATCACCAAAAGCTAACAATATTCAATCTCAACTTCACATGTTGAGA
Source organism: Wollemia nobilis (assembly GCA_028583015.1). Lineage (NCBI taxonomy): Eukaryota > Viridiplantae > Streptophyta > Pinopsida > Araucariales > Araucariaceae > Wollemia > Wollemia nobilis. Next base: position 6,118,924 of record JAQPPZ010017228.1, read on the forward strand.
ATTCAATATGGAGTAAGCATTGAGGTTTTTATTTATTGAGTCTTAGATATGAAATCTATATTGAATACCATGGGTGAATTGGTGGAAGATAGGCTCTTAGTAGCCATCATACTTCAAGTTTTACTAGATTTATTTTGAGTTTTGATCACTTCCTTGTAAGTATCCAATAGGAGGTTGTTATTTGATGACTTAGTAAATTTTATTCAACAAGAAAAAACAACTAACTAGTGAAAGGATCAGTTGATGAACAATGCACTTATGTCTATGTAGTTTGATAGAAAAAAGCCACATATAGATCCTTCTCCATCATCATCATCATGAAAACAAACTCTGAAATAAAAGAGGTATTGTCATATCTATGAAAGAGTATATGATGCAAAGTATTATTGATGTAACTCTTGGACTTGAGCAAATCAAGTTTGCAAACCTCCTCAAAGAAATCCATATTCTAAACCTTGTTTCAAGAAGAAGCAACACAAGCATGTTGCACATGAAGATTTAGAATCAGACTATGAATAGGAATTTGAACTAGTCTACAAGATTCAAATGTTCGAGTTGATGAAAAACCAAAGGATGACATTAGGTACATTGATTCAAGTGCTAACAAGCACATGGCTAGGTATAAAGTATGGTTTGACTCCTTTTAAGCCCAAACTAGAAAAAAATCACCATTTTTATGATTAGACCAATGATATTAAAGGTATGGAAAACATTCCTCCCATCTTGCTAATGATAAATACATAACTAAAAAGGTATTAAAATACTTGTTGAGGTCTCAATTGACATCAAGAGAACCTTGAACTATAACTATGAATCTATTACTTCTAGGAGGTGCATACCCACTAATCATAGCTCAAACCTCGACATTGGATTCATCAGAGATATACTTCAATACAACCTCCAGAGTAGGCTAGTACCTTGTCAAATTTTCAGGTGTTGAGTCAATTAAGCTCAATTAAAAAGGGTAAGTTTAGGGATAGAAATAATACAAGGGTTAGAAAACAATTGAGAATAAGGATGGTTGGACAGAGCTAAAAACATTGACAAATAGCAAGAATCCGTTGATCAATCATATTTCCAGTATGCCACACTTGAGACTAACGACAATCAAAACTCAATATCTTCACCATTAAAATAAGAAAATGCTCATAAAACTATTTCAAACATCTAAATGCTAATAATCCAAATAGCAGAATTATATCAACACTTAGGCTAACATAAATAGAAGTCTTCTACAACATTTATTTAGGCATGAACCATTCCAAGGTGCTCTAAATTAGCAATCCAATATTAGCAGAATTGAATAACCATAAAGCAGTAATAGAAATGCATTCATAGAATGAATTCATAGTTGGTAAAGATGAAAAGCTAGAGGTAAACATCCAAGTAATGCTCCTTATATTTATCTCACAAAAATTACAATGATGTATCAGGCAAACACTCTAGAGCCGATCCTTAAACATGGGGGTTCGATCTCCTTATATAGATTTTTACAATGATTAAACTCCTGGAACATTACAAGGACTTTCTCTATTAAAATAATAAAGTTCTAAGGTGGTAGCCTCTCATGAATCTTAAAGAAGAGAAATAAGTTGTACTCCATTAATGCTATGTCTCTACACTCTACAAAAGCTCAACTCCTCAACTGAATTCCATGGTTGGAGAGGTTATAGATCAATCTAGATTATTCTTCATTCTTCTAGGAACCTTGCACCATTGATTTACAACTAAAAATACAGTCAGATATTGATTTTGATTATGTTTCATATTTTCAAATCTTTTTGTTGCCTTTATCAGGTTTTGTTGTCTTTTATAATCTTTAGAATCCACTGGTTCCTTTTCTACTAATCCTAGCCTGACCATATTGACTGCAGAGTGTGAAGTCTTAGATATTTTGCAACCTTTCAAAGAATACACAACTTTGTATTCAGTCGAGTGAGGTTTGATTGTGTTGATTGCAGAATTAGCTTATATGTGGCTACCAATGACTTTTTGTGAACTTCACTATGATTTTTGCTAGGCCAAGTTTGACCATTTTGACTATGGAACTCTTATTCTGCTTGGGATTTTTGAAAGCTATTATCATTGCTTTCCAGGATCTGTAGATCTGTATTCCACCTTGTGTCATGTGACCATGCTAACTATAGAATTTATGTTTTAGCATATTTTAAACTCTCACTTATTCTAAAGTGAAAACTTTCCACACCTCTATTTTCTACCATTTTGAATTCCGCTTGTCCGACTTTGACCTTGTTGACTATGTAATTTGTCTCCAATGGAACTTCACATAGCCTTTGCCATTTTTTTATTACTTAGAAGATTTATAATTTGGCTAAGTATGTAGCCTTTTGGGGTCTACATTTTGGTGCCTCCTAGGGAGCATTTCTAGCAAGGCTACAAACTTATATCCTTATACTTTGGGTACAGGAGTCAAAAATAAAATGAGTTAAATCTCCCGTCGTGAGTCTTCTACAATTCATTGATGTCCACTGGTTATCGACTTATGTTTCTAAAGAAAAATTCCCTATAAAACCCACTCTCTAAAGTCACTGAAAGAAAACTCAGAGAGTAATGGTTCACATGGAGGCTATATTTAGGAACAATTGTTTCCATACTTAAAATACATGGGAGTATGCTCTCTATCATATAAATAAACGATCGGGACAAGCCTCACACCTTTCACATGTCTGGGTAAACCCATGCTTCTTTTGTTCTCTGAAAGTATCAGGTTCAAAATTGCTCCTCCCAAAAATGATCTTTATATTTTATCACTCTAATTCTATGTAAACCTTGAATTAAAAGCACAAAAAAATTGTTGGTATTATCATATATTTATTGCTAATATTGTTCTTGGGTAGCATCTTTCGCTACCTCCTCTTCTTGCTCTTTTTTCTATTCGTCCTCTTGATTTTCTTGCTGATTTTCTTCCTCCTCTTCCTCTCTTGAATGTTGTTGCTTATCTTTGTCCTTGGCCATTTTTGATTCTGGTTATCCTTTCAGAATGTGTTTCACCAGGATCAAAATATCCATAGCATTATTCTAGGATGCTAATGTAGGATTTTGTATTTTTGAAAGCTAATGATGAACATATCGCAATTATGCTAGTGTATCATAAGAGGAGGAAGCTCCCTATTTTGCTAGGTTAATCATCAGATCCTTTAGTTTGACTGCATTATTCATTAGTTGAGTAACTTTCTCTTGATTGATTGGCTCCTATCATGCAAAAATCTCTAATTCTTCTTGAATCAATACTTGTATACTCCTCTGGAAATATTCATTTTATATTATCAAGTCATTTTCCCTCAAAAATCTATTGAAACCACATTGCACCATCTCCTCATTGATATCAACAATATTTTGTAATTTTTCATCCAATTTTTCAATTAATGGCCACCCTTTCTAGAGTAGATTATTCTTCTTAAGAATGATTCTGGCTATAATTCTTGAAGTGCTCCAATAATTCTTGGAAATGGGCTTACCCAACTGACTACACATAGATTCAAACACATTGAGGAGCTCAATGTATTTTGGAGCAATCAGCCATATCTATTTAGTGGTGGCTTCTATATCCTCTCTTGCTACTAGAAACATCTCACTAGACTTGTTTAGGAAGTCAAAAATATGTTGTATTCTAGAGCACCTCTCCAAGATCTCGGTGAGGATTTCACTTCTGACTTGTTTCACCTTGACCTTGGAAAATATGGTTGATTTCATTTTCTCCTCTTGTGGTTTTTGCTCTAAAAACTTGTATTTGCTTTACATACTGCTTGTTCTATTCGTGCAACTATTGTACCTATTCCTTTAAATCTACCATCTTTTCAAACCTACTTTTTCATTTCTTAGCATCATTTTCTAAGGCTTTCATCTCCTTATTCTGATCCTTAATGATAACTTGAATTCTAGTAACATTTTCCTCTAATTTAGCAACCTTCTCCCAGTAGATATCAGTTTTAACAAACATGGTTTCTATTCTAGACTTGGTTGTAATCATCACATATTATGTGGCCAATTGCTCTATATCTTCTATTTTATCCACTATGTTATAGTCTTCAACTGTCATAAATTTCACTGGTTTGTCTACCAAAGAAATCATTCTGAATTTCATCCTCTTCCAATATACGGGATCAACTATTGTTGTCTTAGCCTAGCCATTCCTTTGGATGCTTGGACTAGATTCATGCTCCAAAAATTTTATGCTTTCAATGAGGAGCTCATGATATTCTAAAGAGATATCACTATGGGATGATCCGTGGGAGTAGTAGGAGTGACATTTGTGGGAAATTAAGGTACCATTGTAGCAAAAAGAGAAAAAGAGGAAGTAATAGTAGAATATGTACTTATAGCAAAACTAGCAACTGGAATAAAACTAGTTGCTATTATTTATGGAGGGTTAAATGGTAGTGATATTACCACTATAACTAGAGGTAATGACAATGCAGGAGTTGTATTAATGGAATTTAGAGGTGGAGAAGGCAATGGGTTCCATGAACATAGATTCGAAGATGAAATTTTGGGGCTTTCGATGATATTGGGTGGAAAATTAACTGAACGAAAGGGGGAATGTGGATGATGTGGACTTGGCTAAGGGGAGTCTGGTTCAAATGAGAATAAGTCCACAATATTCTTAACTTGAGAAGGGCAATGAGACTTCTATAGGGAATAAGTATGAGAAGAATGGGGAATGATATCAAAAATCATACCTGAACCTGCTACTATAGCCTGATTGAGAACTTCAACACTTTTCTCCCTATCTTATTGAATCCCCGATATATCAAACATCATGGGAGATTGTGTTGATATTTCCACTTTATTCAATATCTACTTCTTCAGGGGTTCAACATCAATCTCTAGTACTAAACCTTCTACCTTCCTTTTAAATGGTATATCCAGCTGTATTTTTTGTTGAGGAGGCATTTTAGTAGATTTTGCGACTAGAGTTTGCTTACCTTTCCTTTTAGAGGGAGTGATAGTTGTTTGGTCTAACACTTTTTCCTTTTTCTTTTGGATTTCTTTTACAAGGATCTTTACCTCTACAACTTTACATTGGGATCTTCCCCTTCTTGAAGTATCCTCTTCTGCCCTAGCTTCTTGTATGTTTCCCTCTCCCTATTATAGAGAAGTTATGGATGGTAGGGTAGATTCTTGTTGTTTCTTGGCTATCCCACTCTTTTTGTCCTTTGCTTTACCTCTTTTGGTCTCACTTGTCTCGAATTTCCATAGAAGCATGGCTAAGATTTTATTTGGATGATCCTTCTAAGTCGCAACATTTTCATCATATTTTTTCTCAAATTCCTTTTCAATTTTGGGAGTGGGATATTTGCTCTTATTTGCATTTCTTTCCACTCTCATTTTTTGCCATTCGAGGGTTTTGGCTAGAGGCCACTTGTGAGTTTCCTCCATTTCCTTTTCTCTTACCTGGCTGAGCTAGTGAGAGACCTTGGTTAGATCATAATCATTTGCATGCATATAAAAATATCTCTATGATGGAATTGGTTCCATTTTACTCACATTCCATTTAATAGGAGATTTCTCTCTATTATTTATGTTTTTCTCCATATGCATGCATTTATATTTCACTAGTTTGGACATTTTTCTCCATGCAGCTCCTTGATTCTTGCTATGAATAAATCATCAGGGTCATACCCCCATCTATGTGGAAGTTGTATGAGGCCTAATATTTCCATGGTTGTCGTGATTTGATCACACTATCATTTCGACCACACAGTGATTTCACCCTCATTGAAACCATATTCAATGGTTGCCCTTATTTTTTAAAACTAAATCTACAGTTTATATAATTAACCTACTTGCAATATTCTAGTATGAATAAGTGGTGGGTGATATAATATGGTAATAATAAGGGCTTATCTATAAAACTATATAATCTAATAATTGTACCTTCTGTTAGAATGTACTAGTCTCCTTCTGCCCCATTTACCCTGATTATTTTTTCAATTTTTGGGGCTAGTCTAGGACAATCACCATACATAACCTCGAGAGCAAGTCCAAGATAGTCAATGTTGAAAGGGTAATATGATTGAGTTTTGCTTAGAACCCTAGTCCAATGATATACTGGAAATATGTGTCCATTTGTATCCCTATAATTTACTGATATCCATGGGTATTCCTCTATGGTAGCACCAAAGAACATACAGATCATATTATAACAATGTATTAATACCAAATTTTCTTCTTTCTACTGCATTTACACCAACTACTCATACATTCTTCTAGTGAGGAATGAGGGCCAATTAAAATTGAGGTGTTACTATTATCACCTGGATATGGGACATACATCCTACTATTGTAAATACAAATATGCAATAGCTAATTACCAATAATTCATCTCTACATCTAACTCAAGGCCAGATATAACCACTAACATTGAATAAATCTCTTCTTCTATAAAATAACTCATGGGAATGGGAGTCATAGGCAGGGCTTGACTCAGCTTGGTGTTCTTGAGCTGACTGTATACCCAATCTCTAAAATGACTCTCATTTTGCTTTTAATTCCTTAGGGTATAATACTTGGATTGTTACTCTAAGTTGAAATCTCTAGAGGATGTTCAGGGTAGATGGTGGAAAAATAACCATTAGTACGCTTACCAAAGGGTATTTAATTTCTATCTCTTGCAAAAAAATATCGGATAGAGCATATTTTTAGCGTTAAGCATTCCTCTCTTGAAATTCCACTAGTTTGCAATTCTGCTATACCACTTTGACTACTTTGACTATGGATTTTCCTCCTTGAGTCACCCTCTTGCAAAATGTATCATAGTCTTTTCCAGGAGCAAAAATTTACTTCCCCCTTTTTTTTTTTGCTTCTTTCTTTTGAATGTGGTACGAAAAATACAATATAGAATGCATACATAAAGAAAATATAATACATCATATGTACATATATTACAATAAGAGGATTTTCTCTAACTAAAGTAGAGTTTGAGATGGTACCCATTTACAAGAATGGGTTGTATGTTTCCTCTTTGATCCTGGAGCTGAAATGCATTGCTCTCTTTTACTTCAATGATATTGAATGGTCCTTCCCAAAAAGAGTCAAATTTTTGATGATTGTCTGGCTTAGCCTTTTCAGCATTCCATCTTAGCACCAGGTCACCTTCCTTGAAATTTTTGAACCTTGCCTTCTTGTCAAACCACTCCTTGGTGTTTATGGAGTACTTCTAAAATTTTTCGTATGCCTGAGTTCTCTGTTCCTCTAAATGTAGTAGATGCATCAATCTAGCCTCCAATGGACTTTGATCGAGTTCTAGATCATGACTGGCCCATATTAAAGCTAGTATTTCTAGGTGAGTGGGTAGGAGAGCCTCCTTACCATAAACCAATGCATAAGGAGATGTTTTGATAGATCTCTTGATAGTGATTCTGTCAGCCCATAGAACTTGGTCAAGTAATAGATGCCAACTCCTTTTGTTCTCCTCTAGTGCCCTTTTCATGATTCTAAGCAAGTTCTTATTGGTAGATTCCGCTAACCCATTTCCTTGAGGGTAATAGTTAGAAGAGTTATTGATATTTATACCATACTTGCTTGCGAACCCAATGTATTTTGCACCTATAAAAGTTGGGCCATTATCACTCACTAGTGCTTCTGGGATTCCAAATATTGTAATTAGATTCTCTAGAAAATCAATCACTACCTCTTGATCGGATTTCTTAGTTGGAATAGCTTCAACCCATCTAGTGAAATATTCCATGGTGGTAAGGATGAAATTATGTCCTTACTGATGAATTTGGACTGATAACTCCAACAAAGTCAAGTCCCCACTATTGGAAGGGTTCTTCTACTTGAATCGGTTTGAGTGGAAATGTTGCATTCTTGGTTCTTCCCACATATCTTTGACATTTGTCACAAGACTTAGCTACCTTGAAAACATCTATGAAGATGGTAGGCCAATAATATCCTACCCTTATTATCTTCATGGTAGTTATTCTTCTAGAAAAGTGACCACCTGACAGGCCTTTATGAAACTCCTCGATGACCTTCTATTTCTCATTATCCTTCGGACATCTTAAGAGCACTCCATACAAGTTCTTTCTATACAATCCTTCTGAAAGTAGTAAATATTTAAGAGCTTGCAACCTAAACCTTCTCCTTTATGAGGGATTGAGTCCTTGAGGGCATAATCCTGATCATAAATAAGTTGTCAATTGATCTACCCAATTAGCACCTTCTGAGAGACTATCATCTTGATCATCCTCAACCTCCTGACAGGCCATTATTTGCTCTAAATCTACCTTAGCTGCTAGCTCCTGGCATAGTGCTCTTCCTCTGACTAGCTTGGTAGGATGGATCTCCACATCATACTCTTGTATTTTAGTAATCCAGCCAACTCTTTTATCACCCAATTCTCCTTGAAGGATGAAGTTTCTCACATCTAGGTGAACCACGTAGACTAGAGTTTTGCTCTGGACCAAGTATTGCCTAAATTTTTTAGAGATTTCATAACAGCAAATACTTGTATTTCAATGAAGTTGTACTTATTATAATACTCATGCAACTTCTATCTCCAGAAGAATATGGGGTGTTCCTCTCCACTCTCATACTTTTGAGTAAGTACATATGCATAGCTTTCCTCAGCTCCATAGGCATATACAATAAAATATTTGGTGAAATCTAGATTTATCAACACTGGTGTAGTGGCAACTGCCTGTTTAATAGCCTCAAAGGCTTGTTTCCTCTTTTCAATCCACTTGAACTCCATATTTTTCTTGAGTAATTCAGAGATAGGCCTGACTACCTGAGCGAAGTCTAAAATAAACTTTCGCACAAAGTTAATTTGCCCAAAGAAGGATTGTAAACTCTTTTTGTTTGTGGGCAAGGGAAGGGCTAGGATTGACTTTACTCTATCTGGATCTATTGCCATCCCTTATTTGGAAACTATATGTCCCAGTAGTTTACCCTCATGAACTACGAAGAAATATTTCTTGGGATTAAGAGATATACCAAACTCTCTACATTTTTGGAAAACTTTCTCCAAATGTTCAAGATGTGACTCTTTTCTATGAGAGAATACTGTCATGTCATCCAGGTAAATCAAAATGATTTTATTGATGAGTTCATCGAAGGCATAGTCCATTACCCTCTAGAAAGTGGCTCCTGCATTGGATAGACCAAATGACATCCTCTGATAAGAAAATGTGCCCCATTTGGTAGTGAAAGCTATTTTGAACTGATCTTCATCCTTAACCCAAATTTGGTTGTACCTAGAAAATCCATCCAATAAAGAGTACCTTTCCACTCCTAACACCATCTGAAGGATATGATCCATATAAGGAAGAGGATAGTGATATTTTAATGAGGCTCTATTTAAATTCTTGAAATCCATGCATAGGCAAATGTCTCCATTTTTCTTTCTCACCAGGACCAAGTTGGCGACCCACGTGGAATGCTTGATGGGATATATGATTTTACCTTTCAAAAGTTTAATCAGTTCCTATCTCATTATGGATTCAATTTTTGGATTGATAGGCCTTTGTATTTGCCAAAAAGGTTTCACATTAGGTTCTAGCTCAATGGTATGTTGAATGATATTCTTATCATAGACTTTAAGATCATCATAGGACTAGGCAATGATATCAGGATATCTGGAACATAATGTCTTAACTCCTTCCACCTCTTTTAGAGAGCATCTTACTCCTACATTGATTTTCTTATCTGCTCCTATTTCAACTTCGCTATAGATTTTATCATCTATTCTCATAGTCTTTGCTTTTTTTCCATCTTCATTATCGAATAGGCTCTCCAATGTGATCAGTCCCTTAGGAATATGATTATTCTTGAGATGGATCATATCTTGTTGCTCTATTTCTTGAATGAGATCTTCTTGAACTTTTGATAGACAAGCTTCTCTGACTAGAAAATTTATTATCTGGTCATCACTTTTGAAGACTTGCCATAATATCTGCCTATCTGGGACCATGGGCTTGAAGACTAGCTTGACATTCTTACTTGTAGCTATGCCCAAATATGAGGAAGGGTTGAAATTAGCTCCTTTAATGTCCAAAGCATCAGCTAGTGTATTCCACTCCCTAGGAATGGAGTGAATATTCAACGCATCAAATGACTCCATTAAATCCCACACTCTATTCCTGTAAGTCTTCAGATAGTGATGTTTATTGTTGCATTTTTCTATGACCTGGTTGACCACTAGCTCTGAATCACCAAATATGTCTAATATTTTGATTCCCATATTTTTTGCTTGCATCAACCCTAAACACAAAGCTTCATATTTCATAGTATTATTTGTACAAGCCCAAGTGAATCTGAAGGAAAAAAATTTTACTCCTTCTAAAGGAGATTTTAGCACTATACCAACTTTGGCTCCATTTTTGCACCTTGCTCCATCGAAATGCATAGTCCAGACCTCTGTCTATCTTAACGATTGATTGGATATAGTAGGGACATTCTTTTTAGCCTCAATGGATATATTGTATATGTCTAGCCCAATCTCTGATAGACTGTAGTCATCTCTGAAGGGTAATTCATCTTCTATCTCTAGATATTCTAAGATTTCTACCATTTTTGGTTCTTCCATCACTGAATTATTGTATAAATCTTCTTCAATTTTTCCAATGTGGAAGGACATCAGATTTTTTAGAGTTATTCTTATCCTTTTGCCTTTGTAAGGAACTATCATTGCGGAGTAATCAAGATACATGATTCCACCCATTTTGGTCATGAACTCTCTCGAAAGGCAAATGCCAAAATATGACTCGAGGTCTACTACCACAATTTCTTGGACAATTGTAATTTTTGGGGCCTTATGTAACCTCATCAATACATATTTTATAACTCCCATGGTCTTTACAGGGGTGCCATCAAGTTGTAAAACACCTTGGCAATATCTTGTGTACTCCATCCCCATTTCATCACAAACTGCTTTTGGCATAACAATTGTTGAGGCACCTGAATCTATCATACAATTGTGGACCACCCATCCTTCCATTCTGAGAGAGATGTAGAATGGTGGTGGTTTATTCTTCAGGGTGGTAGGAGATATATTTTCTCTATCCTATGCTATATTGAAAATTGTGGCAGTTTCTTTTCCTTGAGATCTTTTATGCAGGGAAGCTTTCAACAAGTCAATTTGACCGGGGAGGAAAAGAGTGTCATACAGGATTGCTCTAGTTGGAACTCTTTTTAATTCATCAATGATGTTATATTCTATCTAAACTGGTGGAGGTCTCTCATACCTTTTTTTTGGATCTCCATAGTTATTTATGTACTATTGTGTAGCTTTGATCCTTTGGCACTTCGTAATCGAAGGGAAACTTAGCTTTTCTTGGGCCTCTTTTCTTGCACTTTCTTGTTCCCTATTCCTTTCTTTCTCACCTCCCCTTGGAAATCTTACCTCTCTCTCCTATCTTCTAGGGACTGTGTTACTTTTATCTACTACTTGTAGAACAGGAAATTGGTCCTCACTTTGTAGTGGTGTTTCTCTCCTCTTTTGTGAAGGAACCTAGAAACTACCCATCTTCTATGGGTCCACTTGCATGGGCTTCTTTTTGGACCTTGTCATTACCAAAACTTGCTCCTCCTCGGAAGAACCTTGTCCAATCATGACTTGATCATACTACCATAACATGTTGACTCTTCCCTTCTGGTTTCTTTCTACCTTTTCCATGGCTTGCTGCACATGGTGTTGGTACATGGCACAAGATTTTGAGTCATGTGGATCATTGCATACTAGACACCATACATTGACAAGACTGGTCTCAGAAATGTGATCGTGATCATCTTGATTTACATTGACTCTGATTCCTGTACTATTATTGGGACCAGGCTTTTGATCTCTGCTTATATAAGGGAATCTTCTTGGTTGAAATATTTTATCTCTCTCTTCTCCATAGCATTCATTTTATTACTAAGCATCTTGAGTGTACTTTGAATGTCAAGAAGCACAGTGGACTCTTGAGGAGCTTGAGGTGGGAGTGGCAGAAAGGAGTTTGTAGGTATTGGTATTTTTGGTGATGGAATGGGAGTCATCTGAGGGAGGGGTGATGACAAAGGAGGGGGATCCATGTATGAATATGCAAAATACTGACCTAAGGCATGAGATGTCTTGGAACCATAAGGCATGATAGTTTTTGGAGGTAACCTTCCTACATTGATTAGGATGTTCTCAGCCTGCACAACTGCATTGTAGACCTGAGGGAAGGTGTTAACTCTAGACTGTTGTGTTTGTAACCCAAGATCCAACCCCAAAGCTCTTATATAGTACATAAAAGTGAGAGGGGATGTGGGTCTAGATTTTGGTGGAATTCTTTTCCAAGTTCTACTAAATCTCAGGTTAAAGTCCGAAATAGATTCTTGTTGATGTTTTTGCATAGATGTAAACTGGTTAAGGAGGGAAAAGGGATCAGTTGACTCATTGAAATCTTCTACAAAGGGTTCTGCTAATGCAGCCCATGAAGTAATGGTGTTATATTCTAAAGTTTTGAACCAGTGCAAAATTTTCCCTCTAAAGGATAGGGCTAGGATTCTGACAATGACATCCTCATTTTTTATATTATGAATAGTTACTAAATTCAAGATATCTTGGTAGTGCTCGTAGGTGGTTTTACCCAACCCATCATATGTAGGTATAGCTTTTGATACAGCCTATGAAATATCATGCATATGGGCAAGTCTTAGGGGACCAGCTGTATTCCAACTAGGGTATTTTTGTAGGGGCTGATTTGGAGGCACATTCTAAGCCATGTTTACTGGTGATATTCTAGCTAGAGGTGGTTTTAAAGGTGTCTAAAGGGGTTGTTTAGGAGGAGTCTGGTCTGAATGGAATTCCTAGTTTAAATATCTTATGATGGTGGATCCTTTTAGAGGGAGCTCGTAATAAATGAATGAACCTGGATTGTTCTTTGCAGCTGACCTAGTATTCATGAAAAAATTGCAAGTTGTTGGAATGGCTTTCTGGATATTTGCATTCAGGGGAGTCACCAAGTGAATTTATAAATCACCACTTAATGAGGTCAATACAACTCACTAAATCTTGATTCCTCTCGAGAGGGGTAAATAAAATAAACTTTTGTGGGTTATCTATGCTTCTTGTAAACAGTGTCCCACCGAGCGTGCTAGAACTGTTGGGGTCTGAATTGACATCAAGGGAACCTTGAACTGTAACTATGAATCTATGAATTCTAGGAGGTGCATACCCGCTAATCATAGCTCAAACCCTGACATTGGATGGATCAGAGATATACTTCAATCCAACCTCCAGAGTAGGTTGGTACCTTGTCAACTATTTTAGGTGTTGACTCAATTAAGCTCAATTAAAAAGTGTAAGTTTAGGGATAGAAATAGGGTAAGGGTTAGAAAATAATTGAGAAATTAGGTGGCCGGATAGAGCTAAAAATATTGAAAAATAGCAAGAATCCACTGATCAATCACATTTCCAGTATGCCACACTTGAGACTAACAACAATCAAAACTCAACATCTTCACCATTAGAATAAGGAAATGCTCAGAAAACTATTTCAAACACCTAAATGCTAATAATACAAATAGCAGAATTAGATCAAAACTTAGGCTAATAAAAATAGAAGTCTTCTACAATATTTATTCAGGCATGAACCATTCCAAGGTGCTCTAAATTAGCAATCCAATATCAGTATAATTGACTAACCATAAAGTAGTAACATAAATGCATTCATAGAATGAATCTATAGTTGGTAAAGATGAAAAGTTAGAGGTAAACATCCAAGTAATGCTCCTTCTATTGATCTCATAGTAATTACAGTAATATATCAGACAAACACTCTAGATCTGACCCTTAATCATGGGGGTTTGATCTCCTTATATAGATTTTACAATGATTAACACACTGGAACATTACAAGGACTTTATCTATTAAAATAGTAAAGTGTTGAGGTGGTGACCTCTCATGAATCTTCAAGAAGGGAACTAAGTTGTACTCCATTAATGTTGTATCTCTACACTCTACAAACACTCGACTCCTCAACTAACTTCCATGGCTGGAGAGGTTACAGATCAATCTAGACCACTCTTCATTCTTGCAAGAATCTTCCATCATTAATTTACAACTGAAAATATAGTTGGATCTTGATTCCAGTGATTTTTGTCTTCCCAAATATTTTTCACTACCTTTATCTAGTTCCATTGTCTTTTGTACTCTTCAAAATCCGTTGGTTCATTTTTTGCTAATCCTGGCTTGACCATATTGACTATGGAGTATGGGTTCTTAAATATATCACAACATTTCAAAGAATCCACAACTCTAAATTCCATCGAGTAAGGTTTGACTGCATTGACTATGGAATTGGATTTTGTGGTTGCCAATGGATTCCTGCAAACTCCACTACTTTGATTTTTGCTAGGTTAGGTTTGATTTGACTATGAAACTAGCTTCTGCTTTGGCTTTTGGAAGATGTTATCACTACTTTCTAGAATCCACAACTCTGTATTCCACCTTGTATCATTTGACCATGCTGACTATGGAATTTATCTTTTAGAGGATTTTAAACTCTCACTTCTTTTGACGTGAAAAATTTCCACACCTTTGTTTTCTGCCATTTTAAATTTTGCTTGTCCGAATTTGACCTCGTTGACTACGAAATTTGTCTCCAATGGAAACTTCACATAGCCTTTGCCATTTTTTTTATTACTTAGCAGATTTATAATTTGGCTAAGTATGTAGCCTTTTGGGGTCTACACTACTATATGTATCGATATTAGCAAAAAACTTGTTATCTATATCACAAATTCTATATTGAGACATGGAAGTTGAACGTTGAGTTGTTGGTGGCAGAAATAAGTGTTTCATCATAAAACATTACAAGTTTATGGTAATAGGTTCCTACAAGATTGGCTTGTTTACACTTGATGTCATATCATCCCTTAATGTTACATTATCTATAGACATGATAGATGCTACCTATATTTAGCATAGAAGCTATGGTCATACTTACTCCAACTAGGTAAGCATCATATGGTGATAGGTCTATTTGACCTTTCACCCACATTGCTAGTATGCTCGGATTGTTTAGAAGGGTAGTAACATCGAGTCTCTTTTGAGTTAAGCACTCATAGAGCCAAAATTTTGTTGGATATGAGACGTGTCGATATGGTGGTCTCATGTCCACAAGTTTCAATGTAATGATTACTCATGAAATATGTGGGTGTATTTTTTGTAATTAAAGAAGTGCTCAAGAATTTCCAACACTTCAAAAAGTAGTTAGAAAAGAAAACTAGGCATTTTATTCAAGTCCTTTGCTCAAATTGAGGGGTAAATATATATTTAACAAAATTTTAAAGTTTCTCATGCAAAATGGGATCAAACAACAACACACTACCACATACACTCCACACTTGGAGTTGCTGAGAGAAGAAACCATTCCATTATGGAAATGGTTTGCTACATGCTCACAAGAGCCAACTTGGAGTAGCAATAATGGGCTGAAGTTGTCTTCACTATGACTTATCTTTAAAATAGAGTGCCTACAAAGCTACTCCAAGGGATTACATCTAAAGAAGATTGGTCTAGAAGGAAACCTTCAATTGTGCATCTTAGAATCTTTGGAAGTAAGGCATACATGCATGTACCAAAGCAAAATAAGACCAAGTTAGATGTAAAGACCCTGTCATGCATATATCTTGAATGTGATAATGTATTAAAATCTTGTCAAATGATGGATTCAATCACCAAGAAATTGTATATAAGTAGATATGTGGTGTTTGATGAAGAAAATAAACTAAGATAAACACTAAAGACTTTAAGAAGTCCGAAGATGCCACATATCTAGTTGTGAGCATGGATTCAGATGATGAAGTTCATGAAGAAGTTCAAAATTTATTGATGAACCTATAGCAGTTGCTCCATCACAACACAAAAGAATCTAAAATGGCTCACTAGTAATATCTAAGATGCTAAAATTGATGCACCACTTGAGCTAAATTCCATACAACCATGTACTCATAGTAGTACATGACATGAAGTAAATCTAGGCTTGATGACTTTAGTAATGAAAATTTAGAACCAAATTTAATGAAGGATGCACTTAGTTTCCCATAATGGAAGGCAACTATAAAAGAAAAATATACATCTTTGATAAAGAACAAAACAAGGGATCTTGTTAATCGACCAAAAGGAAACAAACCCATACGCTCCAAGTGGGTCTTCAAAATAAAATATAAGTAGATGTATCCATTGATAATTGTAGGACATGACTCATTTCAAAGTTCTATGCATAAGAGGAATTGACTATGTAGAGACATTCACATTTATAGTAAAGATGACCACCATACATGCACTTTGTGCACTAACAACACAATTTGGTTGAGTACCTTCCTCAATGGTGATCTTGAAGAAGAGGTGTACATGAAACAACCTAAAGGCTTTGTTATCAATGGGTAATATTAAAAGATCAACATATTAGAAAATTCATTATATGGGTTAAAGTACGCTCCTAGAGCTTGGTACATCAAAATTAATGTTCACCTATTGTAGCATTGTTCACTAGAAGACCCTCTAAGGCAAATATCTATATTAATAAATTTATATCTAAGATAGTGATCCTTGTGCTATATGTTGATGATCTAGTCATCACTAGAAATTAAGATGACAATAAAAAAATATATTATGGTCACATAAAAAAAATATGCTAAGACACTACTAGAAAAATATAGGATGACAAATTATGAACCTAAGGCAAAACTAATGGATCAAGGGTTACAACTATCTAGATATGACAAGTCACCTCAGGTATCTAGTACTCTTTATCATCAACTAATTGAAAGTATCATATACTTGAGAAATATCAGGTCTAACATCAGTTTTGCTATCAATTGTCTTTCAAGGTTCTTATAGGATCCTAAGGTAAGTCATTGGAAATAAATAAAGAGAATATTGCATTATGTCTGTGGTACAATGGAATATGACATGGAGTACAAGAAGAATGATAAATTCTTTCTATAAGGATACATAGACTCAAATTATATCAAATCTATAGATGACAAGAAGTCAACATCTAGATATGTGTTTCATCTAGGATATAGACCTATCTCATGGAATATAAAGAAATAATATGCAGTGGTATTTTCACCCACAAAGAAAGAATAATGCATAACACAAGGAGTTACATGTGAAACAATATGGTTAGAAATTATATTATCATATATGGGTGAATTGACCAACACTATTGAATTGTTACAATCAAGGTGTTCTAAAATTGATCAAGAATCTAGTATTTCATGAAAGGACAAAGCACATTGAAGCTCAATTTCATTTCATTCGAGACCAAGTTTAGAATCACCAGATTCAACTCTAGTACATTTCCACAAGAGATTAGCTTGCAGATATTTTTACAAAAACACTTCCACATGTCAAATTTAAATTATTTCATAGTCCTCTATGTATACCAACTAATGTAATAATAGGAATGTTAGATAAATTATTACATTATTTGAGGTTATTACACCTCATAGAAGGTTACATGAAAATTCCATATGTTATATAATCTTAATAATAGATATTGTACTTATATATGCAATATTGAAATAATAATATAGAATTTAGTTCTTTCTTTTATGCTCATCATTCACATTGTTTGAATTTTGGTTGCAACAAATCCCCCACCCCCACTCACACAAAAAAACCATAACCTTAACATTATGATTTTTATTTTTTATTTTTTTTTACTTGTAAGCATGCCTACCATTGTAACTATATGGATTTTAAAATTTATAACATATATGGATTGTTTTCTAAATCTGGAGATACACAAAATTTATTTCTTAACTAAAATGGATATTTTTTAGTTGCATATATTTGACTACTTGAAAATTATAGGTCCTATGGAAATTAAAGTGTTGAATAAATATAGCCATTACTTGGTCTGTGAGGACTAGGTGGATTTGTAAGACGTTGGGCACTTACCAGGAGGAGACCTAGGTTCAAACCTCATGGGCATGCCCAATCTAGGATAAATGTAGTAGTTTGACTTGAGTCCACTGAGTGTGCGCTAGCTTGATGACAACAGTAGCAACCCCAAGCCACCGAGGATCTCCCTCACTCTAGGTCATGTTTACCGAGATGAAATAGAGATTATAGTGTTAGCACCATGATTTGATGCTATGATCGAAGGCAATGCGACTTGACCCTGTGACCAATTGTTCAAAAAGGAAAGGTAGTTGTCGATTCCTCTATATATAAAAAAAAATAGCCATTACTTGAACCATTTGCTCTTATATCTTTTCATTCCTTCAAATGACCTATAATTCATTTGTCTCTCCCATCAAAGTTAAAAATTTAACTATCTTTATTTATTAATTAAGATTTTGATATAATCATTTTAAAATCTGGTTGGAATCTTATATTTTTGGGTTAAACAAAATCCCATTGTTATAAATTTGATACCTAGGTATATGAAATCATCCTTTCAAACTTAAATACCCTTAATATTTAGTAATATTTAGGATTTCAATAACCACTAGGGTGTGGTCTTTTAAAGTGTACTCAATTCAAGTATTTTGTTACCAAATTTCATTATCATAAAATGCAAATTATTATGGATGGAAGTAGTAGATGGACTAGTTTCACCTAAGTGTTTGCATTATCATAAAATGCAAATTATTATGGATGGAAGTAGTAGATGGACTAGTTTCGCCTAAGTGTTTGCTAGATTGAGGTTAGTGGTTCCAATCCCGAGACCCTTGGAATAAACAATTAAAATGAAGCAAGGAGTTATTCCTTTATATTTATATATATATATATATATGCATGCAAATTACACTTATATTACATTAAAAGATACAATAATACATAAAATGATAGGCAAAGTAGTTATTGTTCCCTCCAACTTTTTATTAATACTTTAAAAAAAATCTTATAATAATTATTAAAAAAATTCAAAATATTCTTCTTATAATAATATTTTACATAATATTTATCACTTTATTTATATGAAATTTAATTATATATATATATATATATTGCACATACAAACATAAAAAAAAATACTTAATACCTTTAACCTCTTCACACATAACACCCAACACCCCTCCTCTGCCAAGACCTTGTGTCTTTGACTAAACATTAATCGTCTAATAATAAAGTATAGTAAACATTACAATATCAAAGCCTCAACAATCACATTAGAGAATGATAACATTTGTTTTACCACAATGATAAAGCAACTAAATGACATTACAATATTAAACCGTCAACATTCCTATCACACAGTGACATAGCACTCTTATTACCAAATGATAAAGCAACTAAATAAGTTGGATTAGTTGGGGTTTATGGGCCTAAATCATCAACAATTTACTCTCTTGTTTCTCAGTTCTGCAACAATATTTATTTATGATGGATGTAGAAGTTATAATTCAACTATAAAGTGCATGCATACGTTCATCTGAATACAAGTGTATATGAAAGTTATTTCTCAGATATGACTGAATTTCATTTTCACACCATCTTTAACACGTGTTTGTGGTAGATGCTTTATGCTTGCATGTGGATTTTCAAGTTCCCATCTGATTTTCCAAAATAAGAATCAATATCAGCCTCAATGTGGAAAAAGCACTGTAGCCCATGTAAATAAAGTTGCAAAACATATAAAAGCAGTTCAGAATAACTAAACTTACAGTGATATCAAAATCCCAAGGTATATGTTTAACAACAGGGGAGTTGGAAACTTACTTGTAGTCAAGGCAAAGGTGGTACAAAAACATGAAAAGCGTCAGTCTTGCAAGATTGTTTCCAGGGCATAGTCTAGGACCAGAACCAAAGACATGATACACTCCTGGTCTAGGTTTATTTGCCTGCATATCAAAAGGGTCACTTAGTAAAAAGACCAACCACGCCTCTCTATACAGAGCTAGGATGTTTTGCAAGTTTCTCAGAATATTGGCAAACTTTGAAGAGGCAGCAAAATGTTTATGCAGGATTCTCACCAAGACTAAGATAATAGATATAGTCTTGTTAAAAACATGTCATTAAAAAAACAAAAACTGAAAGAAAACTATTAATTCCTATAAAGAACAATTTTTATTTTTCATATACAAATTTCATTTCAAGGTTACATGGGAAAACTTAGATGCTTACATCCCATCTCTCAGGTCTAAACTCCAATGGATCTTTAAAATACTGAGAATCAACATGATTAGTTCGCAACCAGATGATGACCTTCCAGCCCTTAGGAATTATGTAACCTGGTACCATGCAAAACTTTGTCCTTGCATTAGTAGTTTGATTATAATAATGTGATGAAGTTTTACACAAAGTGCATACTATGGACAATAAAACAATAATTTATTACCATTGAATGTTATCTCTTTTTCCACAGTCCTGAAATTAAAGGCTGATACATTGGCAAGCCTAATTACTTCATCAATCACCTGCATTAATGATAATAAAGTCCGGATTAGAAGTCACATACATTTCATCTTCTTTTTATAAGATAAACTTCTTCACTAAAACCTTTGAAGTATAAGTCATGCTTTTAACATCCTCATATGTCAGATCTTCTCCTCCTTTCTTCTCCCTAATGGAAGTAATTTCCTCCTGAAATACAAGAAAAGCTTATGAGCAATGTCCACACTTATGGAAACTGAATGGGAAGAAAAGAAATATATATATATATATATATATATATATATACCATGTACTTATATAACCTTAAGTTTTTGGAGAACTCTGGGGTACTTGGCCAAGTAATAAAGCACCCAAGTGAGTGTGCTAGCTGTGGATGCATATCCCCCTAAGATTAGAGACACCATGTTATCCAAAATTTCTTCCTCGCTTAGTTTTTCACCATTGGAGTCCACTGTATCCATCAAACTCTGCAGGAAATCCTCCTTATTGCTATTGCTGCCCTCATTTACTTTTCTATCTTGTAAGTCAGAAGATATTATATCTGATAGCTGCTTTCTACACTGCACATGTTAGTTGTCACAGCCACATTACTAAGTTATATATATGTGAAATGACAAATACAATAGAGCAATAAAATTCCAACATTTATTTCAAATCACACTTTATATCTAAGAACCTAATTTTGAATGTTTTGATGATACCTTAACAGCAGTGCGGAATGCAGTGCCTGGCAAGTTAATGGGCTGTGCTCTTAATCCATTTAGAAGTCCTTTGTATATCCTCCTCATTTTCTGTAAAATCGAGGCATTCTGAAAGCTAAATAGAATACCACATATGTTGCTAAATGTTACCTGCAATATGGAAACAACATAACACTTTCAACTTTTTGATTGAATTCATACTGAAATCTGATTTACTTCAAGGACATCAATCTAACATTCAAATCTTCCTTCCTTTCCACAAAGATTTAACATTACAGTCTTCTTTCCACAAAGATTTAACATTACAGTCTTCTTCCCTCTCGGGACATCTGATGAAGTGGTGACATATTCTGTATTTAAAATCTTAAAAATTGATTTTTAGTTTACATTTAGTCTACTTTGATAACTCATACCTATCAAGCTTTGTCAATCAATAGGAAGGTTAATAGTGCGAGCTCTGGGCTTAAGTTAACGGGAATGTAAGTCAAACTTTAAAACAAATTAAGTGGTTGATAAAAAGCTAAAGGAAAAGAAAGTAGTTTTAGGAATGTAAAAAATATATTATATATAAATGTAAATATTTTGTAAAACAAAGTTATAAGTTTATTACAGTGGTAATATAAATGTAAATATGTTGTAAAACAAAGTTATAAGTTTATTGTAATAGTAAAAATTTTGGATTTTTAAAAGATCTAAAGTTTAAACCAAAAAACTAAAACTTTTATAATATATATGTAAACTCGTTAAAAAATATATTAAATATAAAAATAAATTAAATAATTAATAAAAAAATAAAAAATAATTTTTAAAATATTAAATTATATAAAAAATATAATTTCTTCAATATATAAAGATGTAACCTCAATAATCACGAATACAACATTATCCTGTTAAACCTTCAATTTAAAATATCAAACTCGCTTAATCAAACCGCCTGTATGGTAATTGATTATCATACCAGTTTCAGCAATCAAAGAAATCTTACAATTCAATAGCAATGCGTACAACTAGAACAATAATAAATATGTGACTTTGAAAACAAGATTGCAAGAATAAACCGAGGCTAATATACACAGACTCATATAAATATCAGCATAAATTTAAGTGGTTTATGGATAAAGATGTTCTTTGATTTATTAAAAAATGCTATTTGTATTATTGGTAATGAGATTGCTTTATTCACAAAGATACTACTTATATTATAAATAATAAACCAGAGTTTAACCCACTACAATATATAAAAAATAATGATAAAATTAAAATAAAATAAAATAAATATCAGCATATAAAATGTCACATTTTTAGGAGGTCCTGGCCCTTGTGGATTTATTATTTTCTTCAGCCTGGTGGATTTGGCCGGGAATACCCACAAATATTCTCCAAAATAATGATGTGTGGGCTCAGAGGTCAGTCCAAAGAAGGGAAAAAATTGAGGTTCTAGGGATAAGCTCAGCCCAAAATAGGCTTGTGTACATCACAATTACCCCACCACTGTACCATCCATCGATGTACAACAACCCTATGTTGGGAAAAAGAAAAAACATTCAGAATAGGATAAGTTATTATACCACGTTGACTTCATCAGCAGCAGTGATTGTGCCTTTCTGAGCCCAACTTTCAAAGGCTGCTCTGAACGAGGGCTGTGTTTTGATGAATATGCTCTTCAGTGACCGTGGACTGTTGATGGCTTCCAGGAGATACCGCCTTATACGTTTGTGCTGCACACCTTCTACCATGCCGATTGAATTTGTGCCAATAAGTTGAGGAGAAGGCCACCCAGCAGTGAAACTGCCATTCTCTGTTGCTGTTCCTGTCACAAATCTATTGGCCTCCGGAGAACATGTTATCACAGTAGGATATTCAAACATATGGGTCCTGTAAATTCCAGTGTCCCCATATCTGCAAAACATGTATACACAAATAAGGACATTCATTTAATTAAATAAAAAATTGTAATGTCATTAAAACGAATAGAAAATATTTTTTGTTGGGACACTGTAGAGTGTTGGGTTTTTCTTGTGGAAACATGTATAATATACCCAGCTGTATGTATCGAGTACATAGTGTTTATATATGTTTTAAAATAAAAAAGAAAAAAAGAGAAGTGGGTGTGTTTGGAAGGTGATATGTTCTTAAACCCCATATTCGAAAAAAAAAGACATTTTTTTTTTTTTAAGGGCCACCTAAAAGAATAAAGAGGAGAAGTGGGGACTGGTGAGTATGTTTTAATGTTCTTAAGTCCCTTTAACTTCTTGATATATTCCAAAGACTTCAAACAAGTGGATGGGTGAGTAGTTACTTGGCCCTTCTCTTCCATATGAAATCATCAGGCCTGGTAGTGAACTTGAAACACCATAGACAATCCAGCAGCTCTCCAATAATAGGCCACCCCATATGACCAGGAGGAAGCTTTCCTCTGTTGGATTTCAAATATGGGTAACAAAACCTCCACTCATTGAAGGATCTGAGCACCCATATCAGCAGTGGGAGCAACCCTACTACAAGTCCTACAGTCCACATGGATAGCAGTATTGTTAGGTCTGGACTAAGAGAAACACAATTAGCTATGTTCATGATGATCTTTCACTTCTCTTGGTTTTATATAACGGGATGCATTTTGTCTCCTCTTGAATTTAGATTCGGCTTTGTCTGGGACATGGGTAAGAGTATTATTCCAGTTCTCTTTATTTGTTCTATTTATTTGTCATGGCTCAGTTGAAAGCATCACGTGTCGTTTTTCCCATCTCCACACTGGACAGAACAAACTTCAATGAGGAATCTAGGAAGGAATACTAATAAAACAAACCTTATTAATATAACAGAGCAATGTTACTTGAAATTGCTAGTTTCAACTTTAAAATCAGAGGACCTTTTTTTTTTTCTTAGAAACCATTTGTCTTAACTGTCAACGAGAGTTTTTCTCGACTTGACAGTCAAATATAAGTATATAAATTATCCTGCTAGTTCTGTCTTTAAATTCATAGAAATAATTTGTCTTAACTATCAATGAGTTCCTAATCAGAGAACTCACCTAACTTTCATGGAAGACTTGTCTTAATCATGTGAAATACTAGATATCCTACTAGATATCCTACTAGTGGGTGTGCCAACCTGTTTCAATCACCGAATGGACCTACCTTAACCTCATCAACCTGTTTCAAGTGATTTTTTTTGGTTTTTTTTAATAAGTTGCTTGAGTTAGATTCTTCTTACCAACCCAAAGAATCCAAATAACACCAAGCAACTAAAAATAAAAAATACTTTTATATTAAAAAATAATATATACAACAAAAAGCTCAATAGATGAACTATAAAACCTTCTAAAAGAAACTTTCACATCTATAAAAGCAATAGTGCAATGACCTTGTACCAATACATTGGATTCTATTTTTTTAAACCAGAGAGGATATTGTTATCTGATATGCTGTCTGGATATTTCGCATGCTGACAAAACTATATATATATATATATGAAGATCTAGAGGGTGTTGTGTGGAATCTTTAGATATAAAAATTATTTCCCTTCCCTTTGTTTCATGCCTATAAAACAAGATTTATTTGTATGAATGATGTGTTATTAATTATTATTTATTATTAATTTTTTTAATATTAAATTTTATTTAAAAATATATTTTTAATACAAAATTAAAATGGGTTTTAGTCTTGCTACACCATCAATAATCATGTATTATTTCGAGGTTGTGAGGGCTTCATGCTTAAGGTCGAAGGTTCCAATCTTGAGCCCCTCTGAGCAGGGTTTTTCTTAGTGGCGAATTTCGCAATTTAGCGCGAATTTTCGGATTTCCAAAATGTCAATTTTGTGATTTTTGGGACCATAGAGGTCGGCCCGTTCGCCCGAAAATTTCGGGATCTAATTTTTTTAGGGTAAATTCGCCCCGTTGTCATAAGGTTTCCCACCCAATTTTTTCCCTAAATTTATTTAAAATAAGAAATATCCCGCCCAAATCGCCCCTTGTACCCCATTATATATAGCTAACCCTGACAACGACTCCCATACAATTACAACATTTTCCTGGATACAAAGCAGAGTATTGACAAAACTAGAGTCCACGACTGCTAGAAGGCAACTGGCAGAAGATGACTGATAGAAGGCGACTGGCGAAAGGCGATTGACAGAAGACGACTAGCAAAAGGCGACCGGAGAAGGCGATTGGCAGAAGGCGACTAACTGAAGGCGACTTGCAGAAGGTGACTGGTAGAAGGCGACTGGTAGAAGGCGACTGGTAGAAGGCGACTAGCAAAAGGTGACTGACTGAAGGCGACTGACAGAAGGCAACTAATAGGAGGCGACTGGCAGAAGGCGACTATAGAAGGCGACTAGGAGAAGGCGACTGATTGAAGGCAACTGACAGAAGGTGATTGGCAGAAGGTGCCTGACAGAAGGCGACTAACAGAAGGCGACTGACAGAAGACAACTGGTAGAAGGTGACTAACAGAAGGCGACTCACATAGGTGACTGGCAGAAGGCGACTAGAAGAAGGCGATCGATAGAAGGCGACCGACAGAAGGTGACTAGCAGAAGGCGACTGGTAGAAGGTGACTCAATTTATCCGTATGCTTCTTTTACCATTAAATTTCATTTTTCATTTTATTAATGGACACTCAATAAGGAGGTTTATTCTGCCTGTGAACAATATTCATGGGACAGATTTCATTGTCTCTAGCGGTAGTTCTCTTTTATACCTATTATTTTCATATTTAAAAATGATGTTCTTTGTTCATGTTATTCTTCTGTTCATACGGGTAAAAATGTCAACTACAGGCAGTGGAAAGAAGGGAGGAGAGTCTTCCAATAAAAGGAGTATCCTCAAATACTTTCCTAATATTTCAAAACCCAGTCTACCATCAAAATCTGCACAAATCGAAGGTATGAACACCTTTACTCACCAATTAATTTTTTTACTTTGTTAATTTTAAATATAATGTCCTCAATTCATAAAGAAGTGTGTTTTTTGGTTGATGGCTTTGTTCACTTTTATCTATAGAAAACACTAGTATGCTTTTAAATGCCATAGTGATAATGAATCTACTATTGACACTAGAATTATCTCTACAGAAAACATTGTTAACCCTGGTATTCCTCCACTTCCACATATCCACGATAATCAACAGTCCACACATGAAGATAATCTCAATCAAATCGAACAACAACATGAAGAGATTCCTGAATCTAACATGCCAAGTGGAAAAGAAACTAATAGTTCTTATGCAGTCCCTACTTTCGGAGAATCTTCATCTAAAAAAATAAACGTGCAAGGTTATCTAGGTGGACAATTAACAGATCATTTCAGCCTGATTGGATATCAGAATTTCCATTTATTGAGCCAGTGTTGCTAGAGAATAGTAGTGATGATATAACAAAATTAAGATGCGTAATTTGCAGTTGGAAACACGAAAAGGAGCATAGATTGCAACTTAAGAAAGATACGGTAGAAAAACATTGTGGAAAGGTTTATATCAAAACAAAAGAAGGTGATCGAGCAACACAAAAAACTTATAGGTGGAAGGATGCATCGAGTGTGCACATATGAGATATGCGGAAGAATATGATAAAGAAATGAAACAAAAGCAAACATTGGTTGAGAAAGGTGCAACGATTCAAGCCCAATTTCAAAAAATGAATAAGTTAACTTTAGCTTCAAAAAGTTTGCAGTTTGTTGTTGTATTTTCTATTCTTAAGAAGGGTAGACCTATGTCTGATTTCATAGATTATAAATCTCTATTTCGACTAGCTAATGTGTAGAACTTACCCAACGCTCATTGGTCAGATCGAAGTGGTTGGGAAATGGCAAAATGTCTGTCATTGGTTGAGCAGAATGACCTTAGAGAGAAAGTAAAAAAGGCAAAATTCATTTCACTTTCAATTGATGAGGTGACTGCAGTTGACAATACATCTTGGATTTGCATGCATGTTTACACATTGGAAAATCATTCAAGGCAACCTCATTTACTAGGAATACGCAAAATGGTGGAAAATTGTAATGCAGAAAACATTTACAATGTTGTTGTAACTAGTTTAAAAGAAGAAGTAGGAATGAATGAAATTGAAATAGCCACTAAGTTAATATGTGTAGGAGCTGATGGTGTTGCTACAATGCAAGGACACATGAATGGTCTTTGTGTTAGACTACAAACATCGGTTGCCCCATATTTGATCCCTATTCATTGCATGGCTCACAGAATGAATCTTGCATACAAAATTGTGGATACATTTACAAATGTTGCCAGAGTGGAAGAGCTTGTCCGTGAAATTCATGAATATTTTTCACGTAGTCCAAAAATATTTTTAGAGTTTCAACAGTTTGCACTAGGAGTTACCGAAGGTAAAAAATTGTTGAAAGATGTGGATACTAGGTGGATTTCGATGTATCTACCGACATTAAGAGTTTTCAAAGAATATCAATCCTTGATAGGGTTTATGTATGCAAATCGTAGGGCGGTTGATAAGGCTAAAGATTTACTTTTTCGAATGAGTGACTTTGAAACTCTTCTCACATTGTGTGGAATTCTTCCAATGTTGGAAAAAATGAATACTTTGATCAAAATTGCACAAGAAAGATCGATTTATATTGTGGATTTCATCGGGGCGAGAATACAAATTTGCATGCATATTGATATGATGTATGCATCTGGTCAAAATTTTATGGATCCCTTGTTTGAGAGTTGGAGAGCATTAACAAGTGTGAATAGTCCTCGAAGCTTTTTGAAGTTCAATATTAACGATCATCTATGTATTAATGTCCGTGGAAATGAAATACCTTTATATTGTTATGGTGTGTGATTGGATATAGCTACAAATGAAGTTGAGAAAATGCCCATAACCTACAATAGATTTCATGTGGTTGTGGATGATACAAAACTTAAACTAAAACAAATAGCAGAATCATTGACAAAAGAAATCAGAGACCGTTTTCAAAGAGATGAATTGCTAGAGGCTATGGGTGTGGTAAATCCAATGTTTTGGGATCCTTGTAATGAATACCAGATTATAAATTCTTTGTTCCTCAAATACATGGGCAGACTTGTTGGCCATTTTAGTCAAAGTGTTGTAGTCAATGGCATTGAAATCAATGGCATTCTGAACAAAGATCTTTTGACAAAACAATCCAACTATTTTGGAACAACAATGTCTGCTCAAGTTTCACAGCTCTCTAACCATCATGAAGTAGGTTCTATTTCATGTTTGTGGAGAATATTACAACCAAGTACTATCTTAAAACATACTATGAGTGAATATTTTCATTTATATGAATTATGTCAAACGATGATTTTGGGATCCATGGAAGATGAAAGGGTGTTCAGTGCACTTTCATATATAAAATCTAAAGTTCGAAATAGGTTGGACAAAAATTTGGAGAATTGCTTGAGAGTATATGTGTCGGCCTATGAGGTGGAGGAGTTTCCTTACGAAAGAGCATTGTCACATTGGAGTTCTTTGGCAGAGAGAAGAGGTGTAACGAATATTGATAATGATGAGGATGATGGTAACAACTGGTCGGATTGTGACGACAGAAATTTTGGGAATGAGTGCAGAACATTTTGTACAATCTGAAAAGAGTTTGTTCCAGACTTCCAACATTATGATGCAAGGATGCATTCATTTGATTTTATTTCACATATTATCATTTGATTTGATTTCACATATCATAATGAGAGGAAGCTATCATTTGATTTGATTTCACATATCGAGAATGAAAGGATGTTTTCATTTGATTTAATTTGAGTTCACATGTTATTATTTGATTTGATTTCACATATCTGAATGAAAGGATGCTATCATTTGATTTGATTTCACATATCAGAATGAAAGGATGCTATCATTTGTTTTGATTTCACATATCAGAATGAAAGGATGTTATCATTTGTTTTGATTTGAGTTCACATGTTATTATTTGATTTGATTTCACATATTATCATTTGATTTGATTTCACATATCAGAATGAAAGGATGTTTTCATTTGATTTAATTTGAGTTCACATGTTATTATTTGATTTGATTTCACATATCTGAATGAAAGGATGCTATCATTTGATTTGATTTCACATGTTACATTATTTTTCTTGTAATATTTGTTATTCGTGAAAGTAATTGCCTATGTTGTATTTTATGACATTTCAAATTAATTCATATAACATAAAAGAACATCTTACTGCATTCACATAATTCAATATTACTTAATATATCAACACAAACAATCAAAACATAACAACATTCAAAACAAAGTTTTAAAAAGATAACACATATCAAACATTATTTCTTCCACTTCAAATTAAGAACAACAAACTTTTACATCATCATAAATAATCAAAACATACTCTCTTTCATTGAATTCAATATTTAAAGAAGATACCATTCATTCGATTATTTACAATACATATCAAACATTATTTCTTCCACTTAAAATTTCCAATAGATAACATATTTTTCGGAAATAGTCATTCATTGTTTCAATTCTCAAAAAGGATACCATTCATTTACAATTTACAATATATATCAAACATTATTTCTTTCGGTTCAAATTACTTAATACATCAACACATATAATCCTAACATAACAACATTCAAAACAAAATTTCCAATAGATAACACATTTTTTGAAAATAGTCTCATTCATTGTTTCAATTCTCAAAAATGATACCATTCATTTGCAATTTACAAAACATATCAAACAATATTTCTTCCACTTAAAATTACTTAATGCATCAACACATAATCATAACATAGCAACATTCAAAACAAAATTGCAAATAGATAACATATTTTTCAGAAATAGTCTCATTCATTGTTTCAATTCTAAAAAATGATACCATTCATTTGCAATTTACAAAACATATCAAACATTATTTCTTCCACTTCAAATTACTTAATACATCAACACATATAATCTTAACATAACAACATTGAAAACAAAATTTCCAATAGATAAAACATTTTTTGACAATAGTCATCATTGATTTTGACAATAGTCTCATTCATTGATTTCAATTCTCAAAAAGGATATCAAACATATCAAACATTATTTATTCCACTTCAAATTAAAACATAACAATAATTAAAAACAAAACTTCAAAATGATAATATGAATTTTTCAGAAATTGCCTCTAACATTGATTTCAATTTTCAAAAAAATACCAGTCTTAAATATTTATAAAAATATAAAGATATAAAGAGTTTTTGTTTCACTTGAAACCCAACACAACAAAGATCTATTGTTTTTCAATGTTTCCTGAAGGTCCACCCACATCTACCTCAATATCCTTTTCTTCTAATGCCCCAACCCTAACCAAAATTTTTGTTGTAGTGTTGATCCCCGATAACAAGGCACTCTCTTCCTTCGCTGGATCTTCTTTGAAAGGTGCATTCAGCTCCTTCTCCTTTTCTTTCAGTTTAGCCTCGACATCCAGGCCCCCATATTTGATAACCTTCTTTAGGTAATTATTTTCTCTAACCGTTTGTTGTAACCTCTTCTTCAATTCAATAGCATTATTAATGCTAATTTTGGTAGTCTTGATCAAAACTTTCATGGCACTGACTTGTTGCTTTAGGTGCTGGAAATTAGACTACAAAATAGAAATAAAAAAAGGTTAATATTTATAAACAAAACATATTTAACAAAAAAAATATTTTTTAGTTAGATGTAGAACTTACATCAGTTGTAAGTCATGTTGTTTTTGCAACTGCTACTTTGTTCTAATCAAGTGCCCATTCATTGAAATATGCTTGGGCTTATGCATTGAGGTTTTCCAAATGATTCATAACAATGACAAGAATTTCATCTCTGTATGTAGACTCGGCCTCCATAGTGCTAGATTCAACTTTATGTAGCAAGGCATCGAGCTTTTGGGGCTCATTCTCCATCTTGAGAAACAACTCTTTTCTTTTTGAAAAATTCTTATATCGGCCATTGATGGCTTTAATCAAAACCTTGGCCCGATATTCCCATTCCTTCAATTTATCAATATCCGAAAGAAGAGTATTATGAACTACAACTTTACATGCATCGGCTAATA
The DNA here is from genome assembly GCA_028583015.1 of Wollemia nobilis. Taxonomy (NCBI): domain Eukaryota; kingdom Viridiplantae; phylum Streptophyta; class Pinopsida; order Araucariales; family Araucariaceae; genus Wollemia; species Wollemia nobilis. The sequence goes on from JAQPPZ010017228.1 coordinate 6,150,006, forward strand.
ACACATTTTCAGAAATGTTTAGGATATCATCTTTTGTAACAGTACGGGCGATGACTTGTTGTGCGATGGAGGGAGAAACTTCGGTGGCATCTACATTGACATCATCTTCTTCTCCATCAATGCCCTCTTCATCCTCAAGAATATCACTTGCCTTTAAAGGGAAATTTTTAGGATTCATACCCTGATAAAGAAAGTCACAATCAAGAGTTCCCGAGGGCATTTGAGATGCACTCTCAACATTTGAAAAATTCTCCAAGGTTAATATCGGTACAATAGAAATATTAGATGATGACACATTTTGTGTCTCTGTAGCACTTCTTGCATTGTGAGGTGGCGGTGTGAGGAACGTTTTACCATGCATGCGTGATTGGTTCCTCGTAGGTGGAACCTGAAGTGGATGGACCTGAACTTGCTTTGGGTGGACCTAAACCTGTTGTGGCTATGGTTGTGGCTGTGGCTGTGGTTGTGGTCGTGGAGGGTCAGATGGTGGAGCCATCCTTTTTTTTAGCCTTTTGAATCTACGAGGTCCCTCTGTTAAATTTCACACAAGAACATAAAATAAATCATTTGTAAATAACAATAGCATTAAAAAATATTTATTCAAAATATACATACCTGACTCAGACTCTGCAGCCATTGATGTTTCAACCATTTGCCCTTTGTCTGAAAAATACGTAAAACACATTAAAAAAACATAATTTTAAGTCAAAAAAATAAATCATTTAAAAAAGCATTTTTGAACAATGCAGAGTAAGGTTACCTTGTGGGTTGGAGGTAACCTCTTCTACGTCAATTGTAACTCTTTCTCTAGTAAAAGGTGTCATAGGTGTATGCTGAATTCGACCATCATCAGACCTCACACGTTTGTTGGGAGTCATTGGTGATGACTACGATTGCATGTCAGAATCAGTAGATACTTCCAGAATCCTAAATGCGACATCCCTCTTACTTGAAGACTGAGATGCTCTTTTATATTTTCAAAACAAAATTAGAGAATAAAAAGATAAAATTAAAAAAAGAAAATAAAGATATTTCAACAAATATTTTTACCTGTATCTCACCATCAGACATGCCAATAGACAACAAACTAGGGTGCAATGTAGTGGGAGGACTGCTCTGTTGAAGGTTGAAATAAGCTTCCTGAAATAAACAAAGAATAAAATTGTTGGTAGTCACTATGTAAGCAGATGCTTGAATTTTTTGGGCACTCAAAAGGTCGTGCTTCAGGCGGTTGGAAATGTGCGTGCACCAGTCAAATTTACCACCATCAATACAATGAAGCAATAAAGAAAGTGCCCAAAAAGGCATTTCTATAGGTCACCCCTGCAGAATAAGCCTTGCCTAAAAAAATTCAATGCAAGCATATAGAAATTTGTCTCCAACATTCGAAATGTTTAAGCCCCTTTTGGACTTAGAAGAATTGACTGAAAAAAGAGAACATTATTAGAAAACAAAAAATAAAACAAGGAGAACATTTTTAGAGAAATGAAACTATAGCAGAACAATATTTAATGTTAAATAAAAAATAAATTTTCAAATTATACCTTTCAGATTGTCAGGATGAACAGCGTAAAGGTTTCCTAGGGTGGATTTATCATCGTCGGTTAAGGCGTACTGGTTGTTCACCAGTACACCATCCAAAAATGGCAGCCCTGTTAGTCGCTGCACATCGAAGGGTTTAACCAAAAAAACAATTTCGTTGTTATCCACATGGATCAAAATAGTGCACACGTCATGGTTGTAACAAGAAACGATCCGTTGCATCAACTGAACGTTAATGTTCAACTGAGGCATCTTCAACACACCAGCAAGTCCAACGGTGTAAATCCACTAGGAATCTCTATCAAGAGTGTTGAAAATGCTCTTGAGATTGGGGCAGAAGGTGTACTTGAAATGAACTTTGGATGGAAGAGGGGAGGAACAACTAGCCATCTCTGAAAAGTAGGAAAACGTTGGCAAAACCTTATAAAAATGATGCCAAAACACTGCTAAAATGCTCTAAAAATGCTGCCAAAATGCACTAAAATTGCTTGGAAATGCTCTAAAAATGCTCTAAAACTGTGGAAAATGCCCTAAAAATGCTGGAAAAAGGTTTTAAAGTTGCTCTAGGAAAAGCTACAAATGACCCTACAAATGAATTTATAGATTTTTTGCATGGTAAGAGTTAATGCATGAATGACACATGGCAGAAAGAAGGACACGTGGCACCATATTATTTATGGTTATGGTGGTCGCCTTGTTCCACTCGCCATCTACCAGTTGCCTTGTGCCACTCACCATCTGTCAGTTGCCTTGCGCAACTCACCATCTATCAGTCGCCTTGCACCACTCACCATCTATCAGTCACCATGTGCCACTCACCTTCTACCAGTCGCCTAGTGCCACTCACCTTTTACCACTCGCCATCTGCCAGTCGCCATGTGCCACTCACCATTTGTTAGTCGCCATGTGCCAGTCACCTTCTTCCAGTCACCTTCTACCAGTCGCCTTTTTCAGTCACCTTCTACCAGATGCCTTGTGTTAGTTACCTTCTTCCAGTCGCCTTCTGCCAGTCACCTTTTGCTAGTTGCCTTGTGGTAGTCCCCTTGTGTCAGACGCCTTCTTCTAGATGCATTTTTGCTAGTCACCTTGTGACAGTCGCCTTGTGTTAGTCACCTTCTACCAGTCACCTTCTGCCAGTTGCCTTCTACCAGTCGCCTTGTGTCAGTCACCTTCTACTAGTCGCCTTCTACCAGTCACCTTTTGTCAGTCGCCTTGTGTCAGTCGCCTTATGCCAGTCGCCTTTTTCCAGTCGCCTTATGTCAGTCACCTTCTGCTAGTTGCCTTGTGTTAGTCACCTTCTACCAGTCGCCTTCTACCAGTCGCCTTGTGTCAGTCACCTTCTATCAGTCGCCTTCTACCAGTCGCCTTCTATCAGTCACCTTATGCTAGTCGCCTTCTGATAATTTTGTTGATACTTGTAGTTGAAAAAAAAAATCGCCATGTTTTGAAAAAATTTCTTCAAAAATTTGAAAAATTTGCCCCATAGTTTATACAGTTTTCACGTTGATTCGCCCCGATTTGATAAATACTTTTTTGGTACTACCCCTTATGCATAACCATGCCTCTGAGGTTCATCTTCCTTAGGTGGAGTGCTTTTGTAGAACAATGAGGGTTTGCAGACAAGGAGGGTTTGCAGCAGAGTGTTGTATTATACATCTATCTTATCGGGTAAGCACATTTTTCATTCTCTTTCGATTTATAAATAATTTAAGTAGATAGGAGAAATACATGGACATATAGTTCCTTCATTCAGCACCCTAGTTGCAAGCTCCACTAGCTTTTAGCTAGAACAAAAAATTTGAAAAGGGTTTTAGTTACCCTCAGAAAAACATACGATAAAAATAAAAATACAAAATATACGACAAATATTTTCCTATCACAAAACAATGAGGGTCGAGTCTGTTTCAATCAGTTTACAGTGGAGGAGGGTTGCAACATAGGAGGGTTTGCATAGATATATATACACAAATTCATTCAACAAGTTTGCAAGGGAGGAGGACTTGCAAAGCAAGGAAGGTTTGCAGCGAAGGGTTTTATTATATATATATTTCATCGGATCAATAGTATAGGGGTTCGACAAGGGTTTGCAGTGGAGGAGGGTTTCCAGAGCAAGGAGGGTTTGTAGTGGAGGGTTTTATTACACATCTATTTCATGTGATAAATAGTATAAAGGATTCGACAATGGAAAAAAGGAAGCAACAATTGCAAGAACCGATATATGTCAATGAGAAATAGTACTAGAGGATATTAAGGCATCAACAAGCTTGAACAATGAAGAGGACATATCGAAAAATAAAAAATAAAAAATATTCTACCATATAAACAAGTGGAGAATAAGGAACAATCAAATGCACTAACCATATTTAAATGAGGAGATCAATTAGCCCAACAGAGGGGACAAAAGAGAGAAGATAAAAGAAACGAAGGCAATATGACAACACAAGAGAATACAAAAGGAAAAACAAGCGAGGAGAAGAAAATCATAAATAACCATAAGAAAGCATTCAACATGGAAAATGGAGGTCACCAAAATGAGTTTTTAGATGAGGAAGAAACTTATAATCCCACAACCACACCACTCATGTGGGCACCAAGACTTTATGTACAAGAGTTAATGAAGGTGAAAGAGAAACTTGAAAGCATAAAAAGGAGGGAGAAATTAAGAGATACTAAATCAGATGAGGTTATAAACACCATTCAGAGGTTGGAAAAGGAAAATAGCCAACTCAAAGAGTAAGTGTCAAAGCTACAAAACCTTGTAAAATGGTTCAGTGTGAATGGCATGTCCTCAAACAAGCCATCCACCCCCCAATCAATGATGTAATAGAGGTGGAAAAAATAAATGCAAATCAAATAAAAGAGGTATGGAAAACACTCTAAAACATGGAAACAAGAGAAAATGAGTTGCAAAATGAATTAGCAAAGGCAAAGACATGGTCTCAAGTAGTAAAAGAACTAGTCAATCAACAAAAAAAGTTGATAGAGAAGCAAGTAAAAATTCAAATAACAAAATATAAAGAAAGACATCAAAAGTTATCAAATATAATCATCAAAGGGTTGAAAGATTATGGGAATAGGGAAGACACAAATTGTTTAACTAGGGACTTCTTGACAAATCGATTACAATGGAAAGGTCAGATAAAAAAAGCAAGCAAAATTGGCAGGCTGAGAGAAGGAGGTAGAAATAGGCATATTTGGGTGACATTTATGAGCTATGAGGATAAAACAAGGTTACTAAAAAAAAGAGACATGCTAAAAGGGTCACAATTCTATTTAGATGACGACCTAACATTTTTACACCAGGAAGAAAGAAATAAGGAATGGAAAAAGGTGAGGGCAACAAGGAATTAAGGGAAATGGGCATATTTAAGAAATGGAAAGGCATACATCACATCTAAAAAAACCTAAAATAATTAGGGAGTATGACCTGCCTGGGAACATATTACAATGGTAAGTTGGAACTGTACTGGTTACCCTTGGAGAAGAGGACTCGGGTTAGGGCCCATTGCTAAAGATAAAGATATAATCATACTGAAGAAAATAAATGAACACAATGGATGTAGGACTCCAGAATTTGTGGGATACAAAAAAATAGCAATATGGAATAAAGCAACAGAAAATGGCAAAGGGCATGAGGGTATTATGGTTTTAATAAAATAGGAATGGGATAGGATCATTAAAATTGAAAAACAAGATAAAAACAAACAGTACATTTGGATAAAGATCCTAGAAAATAAGTTAGTTATTAGCATAGCAGCATGTTATTTTTCTCCCAATAATTCTAAATTCTATAAGAAACATGACCTTAATAGAGAAGACCCATAATACTCCCTAAAAAGAGACATTTTGATATACAATAATTTGGGGGAGATTATATTAATTGAAGATTTCAATGCAAGGACAACAAATAAGCAGGATAACATTCTAGAAGGTAGCGAAGATATTGAGATTAATCCTCTTTGGATGCCATAAGAGGAAAATCAGCAGCGGACCAGGACTTTAGAAGATGAGCATGGGGCTATCACGCAATATGGAGAAGAGTTGTTAGGCCTCTACAACATACATAACTTGATTATTTGCAATGGTTTGAACAAATGGAAAAATTTAGGAAAGTATACATGCAAAACATATTAGGGACAAAGTGTAATAGACTATGCAATATGCTCATAAAATTACATACCAAAAATAGAGGAGCTAGAAGTGGAATATTATCCAATGGAACTTAAGTCAGATCACAACTCAATTGTTATGAAACTTTGAATGCATGGAGACAAACCAAGGGAAAAACACTTGCAAGGCAATAAAAATAAATATCCTCACAAGGGAAACATTCTTTTAATAGATCAAAATTGGTAGAATTTTAGAGTAGTATTAAATAACAAGTTACAATAAAGGGAAGAACTATCTCACAGTAGCAGAGATTACAATAAGAGTGAATGGTTAAAGCACATTATCCAAGAAGCTCTAAAAAATGCAAGAGAGCTAAACCTAAAAAGAAAGAAAGGAATAGCTGCCAAACCAACCCATGATTCGATGAAAATTACAAAAAAGTGCAAATATTACTAAAGGAACTAATGGGTAAAACAAGAGAAAACAAAAAAGTATATGAGAAATTGGCAAGGACAAAAAAAGAAGAATACACGAGAACAAGGAGTAAAGAATTGATTTACTTAGGGAAGCATGAACCAAAGAAATTTTTAAAGGAACTACATGTGAAAAGGATGTAAACTAAAAATAGAATAAGAGTTAATCAGTGGTTGGAGTATTCAAAATAATTGTATCAGTTTAGTAACCAGCAGGAGACACCCCATACTATCATTGTCAAGAAATAACTTTTCACAAATGAAGATATTATTCAAGGGATAAAAAAAGTTAGCAACTGGTAAAGCCCATGACATAGACAATCTTCAGGCAGAGCATATAAAATGGGAGGTAGATATTATGGCACTGTAGATCAAAGAAATTTTAAATGAGGTCATACAAAATGGCTTCCCTACCAAGTGGACAACTAGCTTGACAATTACTTTGTTTAAAAGTGGAGATGTAAATAATCCCTCAAACTATTAAACTGTCATGATCAACCCTCTCTTTGCAAAGTTGTTTGGGAGTATGATAGAGCATAGGATCAACATATGGATAAAAGAAAAGGGAAATAGAGAAAATGGGCAAGCAAGTTTTAGGCCCAAGCACTCAACTATTGATCATTATATCACACTCAGACACAGTGGAAAAATATGGGATAAAAAAGAGGAGACTTTTTGTTGTTTTGTATACTTCAAAAAGGCATTTGAAACAGAGCTAAGGAAAATATTATGGAGCATAATATAAGAGCTAGAGGTTCCAATTCACTACAGGGTAGAATTTCACGGACTAAATAAACATGTAAAGGCTAGAATCAGAACACAATAAAGGTTGTCTGAATGTTTTGGTAGTGACATAGGTGTCAAACAAGGTTACCCTCTATCTTTGGCCTTATTTGGGTTGTATATTGACAAGTTAGAATAATGGATAAACAAATTTTGGGGAGAGGGTGTGCACTTAGCCAAATATGTGGTAAAACTCCTCATGTATGTAGACGATGTAATTATTATGGTCAAAAAATCCAAAGATCTAGAAGATAACCTTTGAGCTCTAGAACTCTTTTGTAAGGAAGTTGGGATGCAGGTGAATATGAGCAAAATAAAAATTATGATTTTTCAGCAAAAAATAAGAAACAACAACTCAAATTTTAATTTGTAGGAGAACCGCTTGAGGTAGTAGTAGAATACAAATACCTGGGCATAGACTTTCATGCAAAAATTAATTGAAATACATGTAGGATGAAAATAACTCAAAGTGGTTGGAGAGCACTAGATGCACTTCAAAATAGTTGTAGGAATTTCGAGTTGTGGGACTGGAAGACCACCAAGGTCTTATTTGGCCTACTTTTTACACCGATTTTGTTGTATAGTTGAGAGGTGTGGGTTAGCGGTACAAAAAATGCAAAATGGAGGCAAATAGAAAGGATTCAAAAATATCTAATCATAAATTTTCTCAAAATTAAGGCCACAACCCCTTATGAAATTATTCTAGCTGAAAATGGAATGTTCCCTTTAGAAGCAATTTCTATGACCAAGCTATTATGTCACTTGAAAAAATAGAAAACATGAAAAACGATAGATGGCCTAGGGAAGCTAGGGATGAAAATTTGCATATGCAAAAGAATACATGGATGAAACGTTGGGAAATCAACATAAATGAATGCCCAAATGTAAACAAAGATATAAAAAAATTATGTGAATGAAAATTTTAGAAGTGGAATGTGGAAAAATGCAAGCAGGAAAAGATAATATTATATTGCAAAGTTTAACCCAACGTATGACCACAAGGAAAAAACGTATATAGGCGCTAAAATCAAGTGGAAGGAAAAAATACTCAATGCTCAGATAAGGACTAACTCTCATATGCTTAGATGTGAAACATGGATATGGACAACACCCAAAGAACAATGGGAAGAAAGGATATGTACTCTATGCAGCACAAGGGCAAAGGAACACTTCATTTATAAATTCCCAAGCTTTTCATATATTCGTGGCAAATACAAAGAAACACTTGGGAACAAGTCTATGGCAAAGTTATTTGAAGATAATAAAATAAAAAAAAGTTGGCGAATTGCTAATCCAAATCAACAAGAGAAGGAAAAACCTTCTCAAAGATATTAAATATCATATGATATGATTTGAGTAGTTGTACTTCCATATTTGAGGTCCCATAGACCATATTTTGGTCTTGCAGATGTAATTAAAATCTTTAATTTTATTTCATCATTGATTAGGTAAAAGTATTATAAAATGTTGTCAACCATGCATACATTATTTAGCCAAATTAAAACTCAGACCTTCTCCTCATAAATGTCTAAAATTTTAATTAATCAAACTCATAAATTTAATTATTTAAAAATATTTTAAAATGAAAAAATAATGGAGATATTAATTATTATTGGTGAGATAATTTCAGCCTCTTCTGATTAATCAAATGAAGCTATTGAATCCATGGGCAAGGTTATTGTTTAGCTATGTTATAAAGATGCATCAATTAGAAAAATTTATTGGTATGAAGTCAAATTATCTTAGATAATAGAGTAATAATTTATGTAATTGAATATTCATTAAATAATAAAAAACTAAAAATTAAATGGTCTTAGTTTAATCGATTAAATTGTTGAACCTTTTAGGAGTAGATTTATATTCGAATACATGCATTTTGTAATACCATTATGTGGCCATGTAATATAGGTGAAACCAATTTCAATTTTATAATTGAAAGAAAAATATATTTATGAACTACAAGTGTAGTCTCCACCTAATAACATACTTCGAACATATAAAATCTCATGAGAATAACCATTCAATCCAATAATTATATATGTCCATACTAATAATCTAAAATTTAGTACAATATTTTGTTTTGATTAGTAAATAAGTCAAAATTACATGTACCAATGCTTTAGATTAGCCTTAAAGGAATATGATAGTGAAACTAGTAGAACAAGACAAAGAGAGAGCAAAATATAGTGTATTTTATTATAAATATGATATTTTCAATAAAAATATAACTCTTTGTCTTGTACAATTATAAAGGTGCCCAAAAAGGGCTTTTTACAATAAAAATGGTGTTGACGCTTCTCTCCCACAGCCAAATGCGATTAAGAGATATTGTTTGAGTGTGTGTGAAGGTGTAGGATATTCCAAGGGCTACTGTAGATGAATAAAAGACTTGCACACAACCAAGAAAAGACAAGTTAGTAGATAAATGGGCCCACCTAAGTTGGGCCTTAGTCAAGATGAAATGTAAACCACAATAAAACAAAATATAACTACTACTAAATAAAACCATAGTGTAGGAAACACATCGATATACTTGGTAAGTGCTGAAATGTGGTCGAGGATCTTACTGTGTGAGCTGTTTTCTATCAGAGACAATACCATCTATGTGGGAGGTGGTAAGCAGTAGGTGGGACCATCTCAAGGGAGACGGTCTCGAGATTGTGACTGTAGACTGTAAACTATCAAACCTGAGATATTATTAGTGGGTGAAAGGGGATCAAGGGGGTCTCGCGAGAATGCTAATGACTATAGATAAATGTGAAAGTGGCTAAGGCAAGTGTGTGGAAATATTTTGGTAGCATAAACTTAGCACAAAATGGGCTCCCTCCCCTTAGCCATGGCTAGGGGTATTTATAGAAATTTGTGGGGTTGGGTGAGTGGGATGCCACATGGCACCACTTGGCTTCCACATGGGCAAGGTAGGTGGGGAAGGGTCTAGAAGATGGTGATGTGGAAAGGGGATAGGTTGGCATATTAAATTGCCTTGGGAAGAGGCATCCTAGGGGGAGGGAAACTAATTTTAAATTAGTTCCCAAGGGCCATGGGAGAATGTGGTAAATATTTTGAAATTGCTAAAATTATGAGGTGGCATTCCTATGACCAGGTGGGATAAATACACCTTTTTGACTTTTTACTATTTTTGGAGGTAAAATTATTTTTTTATGGCTTGGGAAAAGTGCATGGGGTACAATATTATGTTGGGGAGGGGCATATTTTCTAGGTTTCTAGATATTTTATAATAAATTCATTGCCTTGAATATTTTTAACCTTTATTTATTTATTTATTTTTTTTTTAAGCAAAAAATCCCTTGCGGGGCTGCCTTGGTCTGAGAGACCACGAACAGAGGGTTCTACACCGTCAAAGTCACCTAGGAGTCACACCACCCTGCCTACACCAACATTATCAATTGGATTTTGGATACTCAATTCAACTTTTTGGTAGGGTGGAGATTTGAACTTGGGACCTCCCTTGGAGGATTGCCCTCTCCTCTCCAACTCACCTACAACACGTGTTAAACTTTATTAAGGGGCTTTAATAGTGTATTTAATTAATGTTAATTAGTATTGTTATTATTTTATTAATTTTATCATTTTCTATGTAGGAGAGGTCATAAATGAGGTCTATGATGGTGATATTAATTATGTTTTATTAGCATAATTTAGGTTTAATTAAATATTAATAGTGTAGGGAGATGGGTAGGGATTTATTATTATTTATGTTTTTATATTTTATTATTATTTTTATTATTTTTGTGGGTGTAGGAGATATATTCAAAATTTGATTTATTATTAATATTTTACTTGTGGATTATTATTAGGGTTTTGTTATGTATTAATAGAGAATTTAGATACATTTGGCTTAAGTATATTTTTGTGAGGTAATAAAAAAGAAATATCTGGGTCTATTAATTTATAACTTATTATGTTATCAAAAATACTAATTTTTGATGTCTATAGATGCTCCTTTTTGCAATGTGTTGTTTATAAAAACAACATAGTACAAAAACTTATGTTAAAATTTTGTTGTTTATTGCCCCAATGAAATGATTATCCTCATGGGAGTATATTTGGCAACCCCCTCAAGTGGTGAGTGTGCAGGTGAGGTCACGAGGCCAAGGATGAGCCACTTGACAAAATTGAATAATGGTAGGGGGAGGGGTGGTGAGTTAGAGTGATTAGTTAGGGTAGATGGGGGTGGGGGTAGGAAAATAAAGGGGGGAAGGTGAGGGGAGGATAAAGAAGGGTAATATGGGGGGTAAGGAAGATAGGGGGATATAGTGGGGGAAAGGGGAGTTAGCTATGGACTCCTTCGGACAAGGAGGAGGGTAGGAGAAGATGGTGAAGGAAAAGGGGTATAGTGCAACCATGGAAAAAGAGTAGACCCAGATAGGGAGGGACAACAATTACACTATAAAAAAAGGTAAAAAAAGTGTGTAGCCTAAGGAGGCTAGTGAAAAGTGCATAGCCTAATGGTCCAAGTGTAAAAATGAGGAAATGTGAAAAAGGGGTTCCTAAGGGAGAAAATGTACAAAAAAGAGTGCCCAAGGAGGCAATGTGAAAAAAGGGTGCCTAGGGAGGTAGTGTGAAAAAGGGTGCCCAAGGAGGCAATGTGAAAAAGGGTGCATAAGGAGGCAAGAAAAGAGAAAAATAGTGCAATGTGGAGGTACAACTAGGTCTAAAAAGTATCATGGTGCATCGAGTGTGGGGTAGTTGACAAAATAGAGGATGGTTGGATGGATCATGGGTCAGGAAATATACCAGGAGATAAAATCAATCTCGAATTATGAGTGTGGTTTGAAGAGCACCATCTATCACTGCACGGGTGCCCTAATTTCATGAGGGGATATAATCATAGTCCATTGGTAGGGATATAAGTGAACTCGATCTTGAATTAGAAGTGTGGTTTCAAGAGCACCATCTATCACTGCATGGGTGACCCACTTTCATGAGGGGATATAATCATAGTCAATTGGTGGGGATAGGAGTGATTGAGAGAGACGAGGACCCTGGATGAGTGAAGGCAGAGATGGAGGTGAGCAGTCATTGACGGGTAGTGGTTAGGCTACATGAGTGCCTACAAGACCTATTGTATTTTGAATGATTAGTACATAGATAGTGGATGATATTATGGGTTAATATATATGGATAAGACGAGATATAAGTGAACAAATAATTAATGGATGACATGTAATACTAAAAGATAAGGAAGATAGGTAACTATATGATGGATAACGATGATAATATATAATAAGAAAAATGGATGATGGTGATCATAGGAATAATGGAAAACACTTACCTCATTAATTAAAAAGCTTTATTTAAATATACAAGGGTATATAATATCCATGGGTAGAAAAGGGGATGGGAGAAGAGGAAGTGAGAATAATATCCCAAGGATATTTTATGAGACTCAAACACCTTAGTACTCCTCTCAAGTAATGAAATACCCATGCAAGGCCATTAATATTAGAGATCCCTTGAGGCATATCAAAATGACCTAGAACCATTGTGTGTGTAGTGAGTTCATCAACCAAATTTTGAATAGGTTTGAATTTAATCAATCATAGCCCTAATGATAAAGAATAAGCTCATTGTGAAGGCATACTCCATTTCTAGTTAGGCATCTATACCCTCTGTGGAGATAGCACACGGTCCATCTATGTTGCTCCACTTTCGGCTAGGCATCTATAGCCCCAATGGAGTCATCTAATATGCCCAAGGATTTAGGCTGTATCATTACTTTATTTTATTTTTTTTCATTTTTTTGTGAGGGCATGAACCCTTAGGTTTTGGGCTGCTGAAGGAGATACAATGAGCCAAGATAGGTATTAGGACTAATCATGATATCATTATTTCCTAGTCAAAAATAATATTAATTATGTATGTTATGTGTGGATTCTAAGATGTCTCAATAGGTCACGAAGGGAGGCTCCAAATTATCGTGGCTTTGAATGGGATATATGTGCACTTGAGGATAATACTAGGTATGGATGAGTGATTAAATGTCCTTGGGATATGAAGAAATGGATAGTAAGAAGAAAAGAGACACAAGAAGAAATGGATTGTGAAGGACATGTACATACCTTTGCATATGAAAGAAAAAGTGACTGGTTAATGAGATAAGAACCTTTCATGATAAACAAAAGGTGATAGAAATATATTTATCAAAAGTAGATAGAAATAAAAGGTATGGATAAGGATTATAGGGTGAAATCCCCTAGTCAAAATTTGTGGTGAATGATAAATTAGTCCCCAAGCTAGTGGAGGAAGGAGTGGGAAGGGTTAAATTGAGGAGCAATGGGATGAATGATGTGGTCGATGATGGATGTATAGGGACAAAGTTGCACTTGAGTGAGATGGTCAAGGTGTACAAGGTATACAAGACCGACTAGAAGGGATTGAAGTGAAGGAATATGTAAAGGAGAATAACAGGGGTGCTAGAGAAATGTCTTGGTGACTTAACGGTAGTGCCAGGTTTGTGAGTCTATTATTATGAGGAAAGTGACCAGGATAAAGACAAGGATATGGAGAAGATGGAGGAAAGAGTAGGATTAATGGTAGAGCTATGAGCATTTGGCCATGTTAGGGGCATGTGATAGCAAATAGGATGTTGGAAGGAGTGGCAAAGAGGGTGTTAGAAAAAAGGTTTTAGATAGGGTGTTGGAAGAAGAGGTAGCAGAGAGAGTGTTGGGAAAAAAGGTGCCATAGATGATGTTGGAAGAAGAGGTGGTAGAGAGGGTGTTGGAATAAGAGGTGGTAGAGAGGGCGTTGGAAGAAGAGGTGGTAGAGAGGGTGTTGGAATAAGAGGCGATAGAGAGGGTGTTGGAAGAAAATGTGTCAGAGAGGGGAATCGACAAGGGGAGTTGTTCATGGGCTTCTTATGCTAATGTGTAGATGAGATGATTAGAGGTATATGATGTGTTAGGCTTGAACATGAGTGCTCAGAATAATTCATCACTTGATGGAGGGAGAATGGCAAGATGTGGATGCAATATTGGTGAAATAGGAGAATTCTTCTTAGACAAGTTGGAGGGATTTTAGGTGGGTGAGGCATTTTCTTATCATATAAGATGTTAGGGAAAATGGGATGGATGAGGGTAACTTGAAAAGAGTTGATTGTCAAAGTTTGAGGGATTGAAGATCAAGAGTGATGGAAATTTGTTCCAAGTTTACTTTGAATTTATCCCTTGAGGTATTAGATGGGTTAGTATGACTGATGGTGGTTTGGAATAATTTATCAAGTTGTGGGGGTGTGGGAAGAAGAGTCATATAAAATGCATCAGGTTGGATAGGTAATAAGTAGCAAGGATCAGTAGGAAGTCAAAGAGGAGTGAAGAGGTCAACAAATATCATGAGGATGTGGGGGTGCGATGAGGGTATGGTATTAGGGTGGTCTATCATCTCCTCATTCTCCTCATGGATGGAAAGGACTTTGGTGAAGGAGGTAAGGGAAGGTATATATGTATAGCCAAGGCCTGCTTAGGTATTATATAATTAAACTGGAAGGTCAATGGGGGTACGGATGCCTTGCTCGTGATATCCTAAGACAAAATCTTGTCAATGTCATTTTTGAAAATAACATAGGATAAAATATATATTGGAGAGGTAGTCAATGGTAGCACAAAGATGTTCTTGGAAGGAGATGGAGGTCGATGGCAATGTGGGTGTGTTGAGTCCTCCAAAAACAATATTGGTGTGGTTAGGTAATGAACCTAAAGATACAACATCACCTATAGCTAAAGGTGTATCTGAGGGTCTACCAAAATATTTTATAGACTCTACATGTGGTAGGTTTTTAATAGTTATATTATGTATAAGATACTCACCTATGGACGGGTTAGTCATATGTACATTAACATGTGGGATTGTGGTGGGAAGTGAGGAAGGAATTATGGAGGTGGTAAGGGTGTATTTGGATAAGGGTATTGAAGTAGAATCATATGAGGCTAATCAAGGGATAGTGTTTGGTAAAATATCTTGTGATGAGGATGAAGGGTTAATTGAGGTATGGGATAGGACATGGGGATATTCTCCTTGAGGAATAAGAATGGTAGGATTGGGGGTAGGGTTAGGGATAGAATTGGAGTAATGGTCTATGGCTGGAAGAGATGTGTGATCTTGCAATTGAGAAGAAGTGGAGGGTATAGTGATTAGAAATTAAGCTTGGAAGGAGGTAATTTTAAAGTAATGAGTTAATATTTGGGTGAGAGTGATGACAGGTTTAAGTGGGAATGGTTTAGGAGATATGGTGATAATAGATGTAGGTGTTTGTTGGGTGTTAGATGAAGAATTTGAGGGTTGGGTTTGGGATTGAGCTTAGAATTGGTTTTGGTAGTTGGTTTGGCACTAACTTCTAGTGGTTACATGCACCATACCAACAAAATAGGGTTTGTGATCAATATGATTTACTTGGTTAGGTGGTGTGGAATAAGTGGAAAATATGGTGTGTTGGGTAAGGGATTTTGGTAGATCCTAAGGTTCTAATTAGGAGGAGATACGAGATTTTCAACATGAATATCCCCCCATTATATCATGTCCTAGATCACACTTTTAAATTGCATACAATGTTCAATATTATGATCCAATTGATGATGATAGACACAATAAAGATGTGGTTTATAGGATTTGGGTAGAGGCCTATTGGGAAGGGGTTTAATTCTGGGTAGGGTGATGGCTTGGGATTTGATGATATGATGGAAGATATTGGCTAAAGGCTCAGTGAGAGGAGTAAACTCATGTCTTGGTGCTCAACAAGGCTTATTTGGAGGTTGGGATGTAGAAGAAGAGATTAGGGGTTGAGTTGAGGATACTTGAGGTGTTAGTTGAGGTTGTGATTGTGTAGGGTATTGGATAGTGGTAGTAGGGGATGGTGTGGTAAGAACAACTTGATTGGCATGGGGTGACTTGGAAGAAGTGATATTATTATTTTGATTCTTATTAGTCCTCTCTTTCTTCTTTATTTTAATGACACCCTCTTGAATTTTGATGTCATTAATGACCTTGGCTGAGGCTAATGCCTCTTCAAATGTCCCATATTATTGTAATTGGAGAAGTAAGAATATGTGTTTATTACATTTGTGGGTGAAGAGGTGAGTCAACTTAGTTATGGATAAGTAAAAGGGTAATTCATTGATCATGGCTTGCCATTGAGCTCCATAATCTAAGATAGATTCATCTTTGAATTATTTAAGGTTATAAATATTAGTGAGGTTGGCTTTATTTTTAACCAAGAGGGAAAACCTCTCAAGAAAGAGGTTAGCTAATTTCTCAAAGGTATAAATACTATGTTGTGGGAGAACATTATACCACTCAAGAGTGATGCCACTTAGGTAAATACCAAAGGTTTAGAGAAGAAGGTGATCACTACCACTTATTAAGAAGCAAGCGTTAATATATTTACTCAAGAAGTATTTTGGATTACCATGTTCAGTGAAGGGTTCAATTTTGGGAAACTTAAATTTATAAGGGTAAATAGGGGTAGGTACATATAAATGGATGTGTTGGGTGAAAATTTTACTAAGGGTTGGTTTTTGGTAGCCTATGCCCATAGTTTGAATTTTAAGTGCATTCATATGACTGATAAGTCGGTGTATCTCATCTTGTAAATATGATTGTGGCATAGATGGAGAAGATGTATGATTGTAAGTAGGATTATGAGGTGTGGGGGTATAATTGGGATATTGGGAGGTATAGGTTTGGTTTTTGGGTTAAGGTGGTAACGGTTGTGAAGGGTAAGTGGTATATGATGGGTATTGGGGATAATATTGAAGTAAATCAGGAGGTGGTTGGAAAGAGGGAGTTCAATGAGAAGGTTTTGGTTACAATTGAGGAGGAGGTTGAGGGGCTTGTGGATTGGAATAGTGAGGGATTTGGGATGGTGTAAGTTGGGGTTGTTGTTAAGGAGGAAGTTGAGAAACTTGTGGAAGAGTGTATTAGGGTATTTGGGATGGGGTATATTGAGGTTGGGGAGGAGGTTGAGGGACTTGTGGATGAGTGTATTGAAGGTTTTGGGATGGTGTAGGTTGAGGTTGTTGTTATCGGGGCCATTGATAAGATTGAGGTAGTTGTTGAGGAAGAATTTGATATTGGGGGTGTGAAGGATGGATGAGAGGATTTTTGGGTGGAAGAAATGGTTTATTTTGGGATTGGAACAAAGCTACATATTCTTGGTTATAGGAAGTGGTTTGGGGAGAATATGGGGATTAGATGGTGATTGAATTTGGGGCAATGGTTGGACATTAAAAATATTAGATTGAGGTGGAGGATTGGTGCTAGTTTGTGGTTCTGAGGCTAAAGTTAAAAGAGGGTTGGTTGGAGGTGGAATGTTAGGCATAAAAATATTAGGGTCATGAATTGGCATACCATATACCATAGTATAGGGTGGGGTAGTGGTGACATTATATTGGGTATGCAGTGTAGAAGAAGATGGTTGGGAGGGTCCAACATTTGTAGCTAAAAATAAGGAGGTAGATGGTGGTCTAATGGAATGGATAACTACGTTAATTTTAGGTTGGGTCATTAATTGTTGAAGTGGATATGGTATAGAAGTAATAAGTTGGATAAGGTTTTGGGTAGTAGAATAATCAATAAGGGGTTGAGATAGGAGGTCAAAATTGGGAATAAAAGTGGGTGAAGGTTGTGGAATGGTGATTAAGGGTAAGGTAGATGTTGAAGGATCAAAAGGTGATGGGATTTTTTGGGTTCAGGTTGGACTAGCCTCACTAGAGGTATCCTAAGAAACATTCTTGGTATTGGAAATAACGGTAATAATAAGGTAAGCATCATAATTGTGATGGGTATCTAGGATAAATGGGGTATGCCATAGAAAATAGGTACATTGAGAGATTAAGTTCTCACTTACAGGTGGAAAGTTAGGTTTCGTAGAGGATGGTTGGATAGGGTCCATGGTGGGTTGGTTTTGAGCTTGGGCTTGGCTTTGCATCAAAACCATAGAACAAACAAAATGGCCAAAGGTTAGTCACACAAAAAGGTTATATTAATACATCATAACGTTAAGGGGTAATACTAATCATACAAAATAAGAAATTATATATATACAAAAATTAGAAATCAATAATACAAACCACACCAAGTATCTATATATCCATACAAATATATAAATAGGTTTTTTCATGTGTTTTATGTAAAACCTAACCTAGACTACAAAAGGTGGTGGTGAAGTGCTATCTACAAAATATGTGTTGGCACCCTAACACTCTGTCGAATGGCAAAATACCAAAAACTAAAATGGATTCCTGGGATGGAGGTTAGGCACGAGGTAGCCTAAGGGGACAAAAATACCTTTACAAGAGAGTTTGCACTGTATAGGTCTTTCTACTTGCCTAATACCTATGGTAAGATCCCACAATATTTTGCTTCACTCTTGGGCTAGCTTGAACAAAAGCGACAACTACACTCCACCAATATTAAGCCTTGTATTTAAAGGATACCTAACCTAATGATTTCTCTAAGCTAATTCCAAGGGTAAACAACCTCCTCATGATGAAATACACGAGACTATATTACTAACTATGGCAATTCTAAGGGCTCCTAATGGTTGGTGGTGAAATACAATATCACCAAGGAGGTTATACTTGCACTCAAATGTATATATCTGATAATGGAGTGTGGAAAAGTAGAGTGCAAGTGTGTGTGAAATATATTATAAGTAAATAATAGATAGAATATCTATGTTAAGGCTAAATTTAATGCTAATTTAATAGCTATGTAACTACAAATGTAACTATCTATCAACATTTTGCATATAAGGGAGATTGTTTGTAGAGAGACGGTAATAATCAAGATCGCCTCTAAGAAGATAGTTTAGCAGTCAATGCAAAAATAGAAAACAAATAATACCAAGATAAATAACATGGCAAACCACTTTCAAGGATATGGTAGGATAGTGTGAGATCATTTTGGAGGAGGCAATATAGCAATAGATTTGTAAAATAATTAGTAGGCAAGACCGCATTCAGGGAAGTGGTAGGACAGGGTGAGATCATCTCCTGGGATGTGATAGAGAAAACAAGAGTCGTTTAGGATTGTCTCTTGTGTGATATGTGTAGATTGGCTAGATCGTATCTGAGGAGGTGATCATGTTTCAACATAGGAAAATAATAGAGAATGTAAAATATAATGACAGATTGTTCTACCGCCTTTGTGCAAATGGTTTCAAGTAAAACCAGAGACAGTCCTTTAAGCCTAATGGCATATATATCAAATAATAGGTAAAATGAAATAATTTTAAGCTAATTACTACTACCAGTAGGCCTATTTGTAGTATAAATTAAAATCTAAACTAAAAAGAAAAAAATATTAACTAAAAACTAAGCTTATTTGAAGCTATAAAGTAGATAAAAGTGCTAATAAAAATGAAAGTGCAACTAAATATCATTGTTCTAGTTGAATAAAAGTAAGCTAAAAAAAGGGTTGTTGTGTGTTTGAAAGGGGGAAGCCTATTGATACGACTTTTATACACACCATGCGAAGAATGAGCATGAAACTCTGATAACACTTATACGGGATAAATCCCACTCACTTTAGGATCTTGTTGGTTATCCAAGGTGCGAGTTACAGAGTTGGGTCGAATGTCTATTCACTCTTTTCCGCTTTCGGAATAGTTTTCAATATGGACTGTCTGTTACCTTACAACGGGCTCTGAACTTGTTCAATAGTGTTTAGAAGTTGTCACTTGTTGACAATCAGATTTAAAATTAGTTCTTTGATCTAGCTCTTATGGGTCACAGATTTAAATAAAAGACAAATTTAAAAGAAAATAAAAATGGATCATTTCACGGTAAAACAAAGAGAGTAGGGTAAGGCAGAAAGAGAAGTCTATCAAACTTTAGCTGTAAAAACAAAACTACCAATTTTATTTATACTATCGACTTCACAACAGAACAAATCAAAGAAGAAAGTGTCCAGCTTTCTAAGATCACTTTCTGCTAAGAGCATAAGGCAGAGATGGAACAGATCCGAAAGAAAATCATAAACAAAGGGAAGTCCGTTAAAATTGGTATTTCTCACCAGCAGCATAGCTCACACAGTGAGGACAGAGCAATTAGAACAAACTTGAACCTTAAATCCATGATTTTCCCTAGCATACAATAGAACAAATGAAGCCCAACAACATATTTAATCTTGATAACACAGATTTACAACATATATTTAATAAACTTTAAAGAAACGGATAACAAAAGAAGATGAACTTATCACAATCTGCAAAAGATTAGGCTCCTGGCCATGCTATCACAGAAAACAAAAGCACATCAACTCCAAGTCCAAAAATAAAGTATTTAACAAGATTTGCAAGAAATTGCTTCAATAGCCTTTTATTTCTAAGTCTCCGCCTCTCTGCGATTACATTGAGAAGAAGTATTTATAGACTCAGGACAGACCCTGATATTTTTAGAAATATCTTCTTCTCAAACCCTAAATCTTATCATCTTAAACCCTAGTACCCGGGTTTTACAATATAAGCTCTTTTAAAACAAAGTTCGGATAAAACTTAACCATTCTGCAAATCAGTGCAGTCACTTGCCATAAATGGAGAAGATAGAATTCGAATGCCACTTGCATTCACCCGCAACTATGAGTAAATGTCTTCATTAATGCCCTCGGGTAATTTGGATGAATCACCACTTTCTTGACATTTCATCTCCGCAAAGCCATCCCTGAGTTGAAAATCTCTGCAAGCCATTAATTTTGCCATAAATTTTCATTAAATGCATCCATCGACAAATTCCGATAACTGAGTGTAGATATTTTCATTTTTCGGCCAATTCTCGACATACTCCATTAAATGGGCAGTTGCTTAGTCACCGTAAAGTCTCTTTGCGGCCAGATCTATAAAATTTGGATGAAACAACAATTCTCGGCATCTCTCATTTCAATATGGCTGTCTTTGATTAATTTGCACTTAACTTTGTCTTTATGGCCATTTCTCCGTTATCATGTAAGTGCCAGATGGCTTCCTGCATGAAAGACAAACAAGGATTAGCACTTTAAAATTATTAAATCAAAACCTTAAATATTAAAATGAAACCCTAAAGTATATTTGCATGTTGGCTCTATTTTGACACGTGTCGCAAAAATCGTGACACGTGTCCATTTCTAGCTGTTTTCCACTTTCGGGCCTTTTCTGTTAAAGCCGTGAAAATGCGACATGTCGCGATTTCGCGACATGTCGCGAAATCGCGACCTGCTTCCCTATCGTTGTCGTGAAAACGCGACATGTCACGATTTCGTGACATGTCACGAAATCGCGACCTGTTTCTCCCCTTCGGCACTTTCTTCCTTTCACGCAGCGAAAACGCGACATGTCGTGATTTCGTGACATGTCACGAAATTGCACCCCTTGTCTGGCTTTGGCAACTTTCTTTTCCCTTTGTTTCTTCTGGAATGTCACGATTTCGCGACGCCAAGCTTTGCCCTGGGTTCCCTTTTTTGCCATGTGTCGCGATTTCGCGACACCTTCCTTCCATAGGCACTTCTTGCTCACGTTTTCGCTACGTCGCAAAATCACGATGTCGTGATTTCGTGACACCCTCCGGTATCGGGCCCCTTCTGCCAACGACGTCATGATTTCGTGACAATTTTATGCCTTAGACTTTTCTTCTCTCTTGCAGCCACGAAAATGTGACATGTCGCGATTTCACGACATGTCGCGAAATCGCGACCCTTCTTGCTCTTCGCTTTTTGGCTCCTCCTCAACATGTCACGATTTCACGACACCTTTCATGCCTTGGGCGTTTCTCCAAAAACGTCACGATTTCGTGACATGTTTTTGCCTTAACCATTTTCTCTTCCATTCTTTCTCGCAGCCGCGAAAATGCGACATGTCGCGATTTCGCGACATGTCACGAAATCGCGCCCTTTTCTCCAAGGCTTGCATTCTTCCAAATTATGTCACGATTTCGCTACAATTTCATGCCTTGTGCCTCCGACTCAAACCCGTCGCGATTTCGACACCTTCCAAAAATGGAAAGTGTCACGATTTCGTGACCCTTCCAAAAATGGAAGTGTCATGATTTCGCGACGTTCCGTACGTTCTGGCTTTCTCTCTCCAAACCTGTAGCGATATCGTGACATTTCCAAAAATGGAAGTGTCGCGATATCGCGACATTTCCAAAAATGGAAGTGTCGCGATATCCTACAAAATATTCTTTTTTTGCGACTTAGCTGATTTTTTAAAACCTGTCGCGATATCGCGACATTTCCAAAAATGGAAGTGTCGCGATATCGTGACATTTCCAAAAATGGAAAGTTTTGATTTTCAATGAATTTATCTATCTGTATTCTGCATTTTTTTCATATCAGTGAAAGATTTTCTTTATCCATGAATGATTCTAACATGTAAAAAGTGAATTCTGAAATAACAAAGCCAGATGCAAGAATACTTGGATACTTTATAGCAAAACTTGAAGAAGAAAGAGGCAAGCAAAAATTTGGAATTAAAACCTGAAAAACATCAAGAGGGTCCCTTACTTGCAAAATGAAAGCTCAAAATTTTCAAAGGGTGGAAATTCATTTTTCAGTGGGGGTGTGTTGCTTCTCAACAAATGGCGATATCTGCGGGTAAAATAGTAGCATTATTTTAGAACCCAGGACTCTAGTTTCAAAACAACATAGACCATGCATCTTGCCTTGCCACAGATATTCTTCAAAATAAATTGACTACTAACTGATAGTTGTTAAAATTTCCCAAGGACATACTAGGCTGAATCATTTAAGGAAGATTTTTGATGTGCAATTACAAGCGTATAAAACTTTCTTCAAGAATGATTGGGCCTTCGAATGTTGAACTCTGGATTGATCAGCTTTTCTAGATTGTAAAAAGGGGAAACCGAGTAGAGCTCTGTTTACTAGTTTAGCCTTTTACAGCCCCGACAGAGTTACCCTTTAGATTTACACGACCCAAATTTACAAGCTGTAAGGTAGAATCTACAACTTGGTAGAAGAAAAACATCTTTTGAAGTCTTGGCTGTCTCTTTGATTCATAACTTTTTTTTACTTCTTTTTTTTTTATATATATATATTGGAAATAACAGAGTGCCAATTCCATGTTGTCTTGCTCAACTTTCATCTTCTCTCTCTCTCTTTTGAAATATATCAACATCTGAAAAGCCTTAGAAAGAATAACAATTTTCTTTTAATATTTCATCAATCTGGAACTGCTTCAGCACAGGCACTGATAGCCTCTGTGGATACTCAAATAATTACATGAATCATAGTCCCCTCTTATAACCAACTTTTCTTGGATTCCCTAGGAGTTTCTCCGACCAAACAACATAGCGGTTTCTTTATAATTAAAACAAGCTGTGGCAAGCAAGACACAAAATCCAATCATCCTTCCACTTGTTGTTCGACTAAAAAAATAGTTCCACTATTCAGTTCAAACAGACTATCTCACAATTATGATAATGAACACTGGATTCTGGACTCAGAATAAAACAATTTTTAGAAGGCTGACTTTTTCATTGATGCTCAGGCAAAGGTTAAAGAACAAAATTCTTAAAATAAAATAAATTGTACAGACTTCCAAGGATAAACACAGACCCTTAAAAACAAAACAAAATAAAAGAAAACTGCACAGACTTCAAAATAAAATAAAATTAAATAAAACAAAATAAAACAAAACAAAATAAAACTGTACAAGCACCAAAGGAAATAAAATAAAACTGCAGAGTTATTTACAATGTATACACATGTTACAACTTCTTTGTGATTCACTCAAAAATGTACCAGATGGAAAAGCAGAGAAATAGTGCCTTAAAAATTTTGACCATTTGCAAGTAAATTTAGAAAAATTACCTTTCAGGTCCTGTTGACGAAATGCACTCCAGACTATGCTTCCAAAATTTTTTTGCTACCTGGGAAAAAACTTGTGTTTACCGTCTTCCCTCTCTCTTTTTTATTTTATTTTATTTTTTTATGGATCTTGTCCCACTGAAAAACAAATCTGCAACTCTTTCAAATTAAACAAATCATATAATAACAAATCATATGATAACATGTTTATGCTTCTACTTGAAGGGTTTGCAGAATTCTTTCAAAAGGACGGAATGTAAAAACCCCCAGGATCAAATACCTTAAAGCCTTTATAGACCCAGACCATCACATCTTCAGATTTATGTGACAACTCAAAGAGATCATAGTTTATCCGTATGTCCTGGTTCTTAACAACTTGAACATTTTGTGGTTGTTGTACTGCTTCAATATCCAAGACTTCAATTTTTATCCCTCTAGCAGAATTTTCATAATTTGCTTTTTCACCTGAGCCTTGCTTAGATTTAACCCCATCAATGTGTAATGTCCAAACATCATTGTTGTAATTGGTTAGAGCTGTAACTGTTCTCACCTTCTCAGCTGCCAAATTATAAACTCCAATATTTACATCAACATGATTTGCAACCTTTTCTTTGATATTATGTTCAGTAATTAAAGGCTTATATTGAGACTCTTTACCTATTCCAAGTTGGTTGACCACATTCACATTTACTATCTTTTCCTCCTTTTCTTGAAATTCAACAGGTGGTCCAGAGTAAGCTTCAATCAAGTTATCCTTTTGTTCAACAATCTGGGCCAGCTCATGGAGGGTGATGTCAACTTTACTTTCCTTCATATCCTCAATGATGTTATCCTCCTTCTCAGTTACTTCTGCATAGTGATATTGAATCTCATTTTCATCATCCTCTGATGAGGAAGGATCATTATTAGGTTCTGGACTCTCACATCTCAAATTATAACTGTCCCTTTTGAACTGTTGAAAATCCTGTACTTCATCCATAGGAATCTCTACAAGATTTTTTGACTCTACGGGAAAAGTGAAAGAATCTGAAACCCTGGTTGTACTATTTTTGGATGAACTAGAAATATCAATATTTCTTTGATTTCTAGGGAAATTTAACTCACCAGGAAAAACTTCAAATTTGGGTAATGCTAGATCACAAGTGTTTACTTCAAGCACTTCCACTTTGAACTTGTCAGAACCTTTCTCTATATTTTGCACATGTTGAGTGGATGTCACAGTTAACGGAGTTTCCTTGGATAGAGCATGACATGTTGGCACTAACTCATGATGTGGAATGGGATCCGAAATAGGCATGTTCTGTGTAACATAGGATATCAAAGGACTGCTCAAAATTTGAGGTCCTAACTATCTTTCAAGAATTAAAGCTTCTTTATAAGCTCCTGCCAAGGTTGTGATATTGATGTCTCTCTTGAGGAAAATAGAGGTCATCGAATCCAATGCATTCTTATAGATTTCTAAGGCCAGATTTGCATTTGGGATGTAATGACCAGTCATTCTACCGTAAGCTCTTTGGAACCTCATATTGAATGACCTGACAGCTTCTCCCGACTCTCTCTTGATGTTGGAAAATTGTTGGTATAACACACTGGGGTCTATCACTTCCCCAAATTGTGATATAAAAACTTTCTCTAGGTCATTCCAACTGGTAATAGAATTGCTAGTGAGGTTTAGAAACCAGTCATAAGCTCCCTCCTGGAGAGTGAACGGGAACAATCTGCAAGCAACATCTTCATGTTGTATATTTAACAATTTTAGAGCATTCTTATATGCCATCAAGTGTTCTTCGGTTGTTTTATTCCCATCATGCTTATATCTAGGGAGATATCTCTCAGGATGTCTGGGCAGATCATGGGCTATACCCGAAATGTTTAAAGCAGTGGAACCCAACCAATTTGCCATTACTACTTGATTAATGACGGTGATATTCTGAGTTGTAGTTGGAGTAACTACCAGTGGGGATAAAACTATTCTTAACAAACTACTGAACTTGGCCCCCTTTTTTGGCAATTTTAGATATTGTACTGACAATTTACAATACTGAACGGAGTTCAGTGGGCCTTTTAAATGTTGGTGTTAAGTTCCGTTGTTCAGGCAAAAAAATTCAAACAACAAAATTTTAAAGGCAGAGGAGGAAGGAAAATTGGCTACCAGACTTTGGATAAAATACAGCATTTGTCAAGTACCACATACAGTCAGATTTCTCAACTCAAGCGCACTAAGAACGTAAGTTCAGGCCCTCCTTCTAGCGCCATTTTTAAATGTTGGTCCGACTTTTATACACACCCTGCGAAGAATGAGCATGAAACTCTGATAACACTTATACGGGATAAATCCCACTCACTTTAGGATCTAGCTGGTTATCCAAGGTGCGAGTTACAGAGTTGGGTCGAATGTCTATTCACTCTTTTCCGCTTCTGGAATAGTTTTCAATATGGACTGTCTATTACCTTACAACGGGCTCTGAACTTGTTCAGTAGTGTTTAGAAGTTGTCACTTGTTGACAATCAGATTTAAAATTAGTTCTTTGATCTAGCTCTTATGGGTCAACAGATTTAAATAAAAGACAAATTTAAAAGAAAATAAAAATGGATCATTTCACGGTAAAACAAAGAGAGTAGGGTAGGGCAGAAAGAGAAGTCTATCAAACTTAGTTGTAAAACAAAACTACCAATTTTATTTATACTATCAGCTTCACAACAGAACAAATCAAAGAAGAAAGTGTCCGGCTTTCTAAGATCACTTTCTACTAAGAGCATAAGGCAGAGATGGAACAGATCTGAAAGAAAATCATAAACAAAAGGGAAGTCCGTTAAAATTGGTATTTCTCACCAGCAACATAGCTCACACAGTGAGGACAGAGCAATTAGAACAAACTTGAACCTTAAATCCATGATTTTCCCTAGCATACAATAGAACAAATGAAGCCCAACAACATATTTAATCTTGATAACACAGATTTACAACATATATTTAATAAACTTTAAAGAAACGGATAACAAAAGAAGATGAACTTATCACAATCTGCAAAATATTAGGCTCCTGGCCATGCTATCACAGAAAACAAAAGCACATCAACTCCAAGTCCAGAAATAAAGTATTTAACAAGATTTGCAAGAAATTGCTTCAATAGCCTTTTATTTCTAAGTCTCCGCCTCCTGCGATTACATTGAGAAGAAGTATTTATAGACTCAGGATAGACCCTGATCTTTTTAGAAATATCTTCTTCTCAAACCCTAAATCTTATCATCTTAAACCCTAGTACCCGGGTTTTACAATATAAGCTCTTTTAAAACAAAGTTCGGATAAAACTTAACCATTCTGCAAATCAGTGCAGTCACTTGCCATAAATGGAGAAGATAGAATTCGAATGCCACTTGCATTCACCCGCAACTGTGAGTAAATGTCTTCATTAATGCCCTCGGGTAATTTGGATGAATCACCACTTCTCTGACATTTCATCTCCGCAGAGCCATCCCTGAGTTGAAAATCTCTGCAAGCCATTAATTCTGCCATAAATTTTCATTAAATGCATCCATCGGCAAATTTCGATAACTAAGTGTAGATATTTTCATTTTTCGGCCAATTCTCGACATACTCCATTAAATGGGCAGCTGCTTAGTCACCGTAAAGTCTCTTTGCGGCCAGATCTATAAAATTTGGATGAAACAGCAATTCTCGGCATCTCTCATTTCAATATGGCTGTCTTTGATTAATTTGCACTTAACTTTGTCTTTATGGCCATTTCTCCGTTATCATGTAAGTGCCAGATGGCTTCCTGCATGAAAGACAAACAAGGATTAGCATTTTAAAATTATTAAATCAAAACCTTAAATATTAAAATGAAACCCTAAAGTTCATTTGCATGCTTGCTTTCTTTTGACACGTGTCGCAAAAATCACGACACGTGTCCATTTCCAGCTGTTTTCCACTTTCGGGCCTTTTCTGCTAAAGCCGCGAAAATGCGACATGTCGCGATTTCGTGACATGTCGCGAAATCGTGACCTGCTTCCCTGTCGCTGTTGCGAAAACGCGACATGTCACGATTTCACGACATGTCACGAAATCGTGACCTATTTCTCCCCCTTCGGCACTTTCTTCCTTTCACGCAGCGAAAACGTGACATGTCACGAAATCGCGCCCCTTGTCTGGCCTTGGCAACTTTCTTTTCCCTTTGTTTCTTCTGGCATGTCGCGATTTCGTGACGCCAAGCTTTGCCCTGGGTTCCCTTTTCTGCCATGTCGTGATTTCGCGATGTCACGAAATCGCGATGTCGTGATTTCGCGACACCTTCCTTCCATAGGCACTTCTTGCGTTTCTTTGTCGCGATTTCGCGACATTGCAAAATCGCGACGTCATGATTTTGTGACACCCTCCGATCTCTAGCCCCTTCTGCCAACTGCATCACGATTTCGCGACGTCGCGATTTCATGCCTTAGACTTTTCTTCTCTCCTCGCCACGAAAATGCGACATGTCACGATTTCGCGACATGTCACGATTTCGTGACATGTCGCGAAATCGTGACCCTTCTTCGCTCTTCGCTTCTTTTGGCTCCTCCTGCCGCGAAACTGCGACATGTCACGATTTCGCGACACCTTTCATGCCTTGGGCGTTTCTCCAAAAACATCACGATTTCGCGACATGTTTTTGCCTTAACCATTTTCTCTTCCATTCTTTCTCGCAGCGAAAACGCGACATGTCGCGATTTCACGACATGTCGCGAAATCGCGCCCTTTGTCTCCAAGGCTTGCATTCTTCCAAATTATGTCGCGATTTCGCTACAATTTCATGCCTTGTGCCTCCGACTCAAACCCGTCGCGATTTCGCGACACCTTCCAAAAATGGAAAGTGTCGCGATTTCGCGACCCTTCCAAAAATGGAAGTGTCGCGATTTCGCGACGTTCCGTACGTTCTGGCTTTCTCTCTCCAAACCTGTAGCGATTCCGACATTTCAAAATGGAAGTGACTTTCATTGCGATATCGCGACATTTCCAAAAATGGAAGTGTCGCGATATCGTGACATTTCCAAAAATGGAAGTGTCGCGATTTCGCTACGTTTTTGCGACTTAGCTGATTTTTTCAAAACCTGTCGCGATATCGCGACATTTCCAAAAATGGAAGTGTCGCGATATCGCGACATTTCCAAAAATAGAAAGTTTTGATTTTCAATGAATTTATCTATCTGTATTCTGCATTTTTTTCCTATCAGTGTAAGATTTTCTTTATCCATGAATGATTCTAGCATGTAAAAAGTGAATTCTGAAATAACAAAGCCAGATGCAAGAATACTTGGATACTTTGATACAGGCAAAACTTGAAGAAGAAAGAGGCAAGCAAAAATTTGGAATTAAAACCTGAAAAACATCAAGAGGGTCCTTACTGCAAAATGAAAGCTCAAAATTTTCAAAGGGTGGAAATTTATTTTTCAGTGGGGGTGTGTTGCTTCTCAACAAAGCCCAAGGGGGCAAGTTGTGCTAAAAGGGAAGCCTAAGGAGGCTTGTGTGTGTATGTGATAAAGATCCCAAGGAGTAAAGACTACACTAAAAGCCCAAGGATACTAGTGGAATGTGTAAAATTAAAACCCAAGGAGGGTAAAAAGCTAAGCTAAAGAAGCCTAAGGAGGCTTGTGAAAGTGTGTAAGAGAAAATCCCAAGGGGGATAACTATGCTAACAAGTGTGTAAACAAAGCCCAAGGAGGTAAAGTGTGATAAAAAGGGAAGCCTAAGGAGGCTTGTGAAATGTGTGTGATGAGGAGCCTAAGGAGGTAAAATAAGCTAAGGAGGAAACCTAAGGGCCAAGGAAGGTGAACTATGCTAAAGGGTGGGAAGCCTAAGGAAGCTATGTATGGGAGAAGGAAAAATCTAAAAGATAAACTATACTAAATATGTATGTAAAATAAACCTAAAGGGCCTATGTATGCCAAAAGGAACCCAAATTATGTTGTCAAACAAGGTTAGGGATAAAAACCATGGTACTTATTTGGTAGCCTTTGCAAGTGTCATGGATGTTGAAGGTTTGTGTCCTATAGGCTTAAAATATCTATGGTTAGGTTGTATAGTAGTGTGAAACCATCTTTGGGCAAGTGGTCTAGTCTGTATGCAGAATTTTGATAGATAGTTACATTTTTAGTTACATAGCTATTAAATTAGCATTAACTTTAGCCTTAGCATAGATATTAAATTTTTTGTTTACTTAGAATAGATTTCAAACACACTTGCACTCTACTTTTTTACACTCCATTATCATATATATACATTTGATTGTGAGGATATCCACCTTGGTGATGTTGGATTTCACTACCAACCATCGAGAGCCCGTAGAATCACCATAGTTAGTATGATAGTCTCTTGAATTTCATCACCAAGAGTTTGGTTACCCTTGGGACTAGCATGGGGTAATCATTAGGTTAGATGTCCTTTAACCGCAAGGCTTAATAATTGGTGGAATACAATTATCGCTTTGTCCCATCGGGCATACCATTTTTTAGGGAGGAGAAACCACCATCAAGCAATTATTCATAACAAGACAAAGAGAGAAAAATATAGTGTATTTTATTATAATTATGATTTTTCAATACAAATATAACTCTTTGTTTTATACAATTACAAAGCTTCCCAAAAAAGATATTTTTACAGTAAAAATAGTGCTAATTCTTCTCTCCCACAACCAAATGCGATAAGGAGATATCATGTGAGTGCATGTAAAGGTGTAGGATATTCCAAGGGTTGTTGTAGATGAATGAAAGACCTACACACACCCAAAGAAAATACAATTTAGTAGAAAATAAATTATACTCAAAGATGAAGATTAGGAAACTATTATTGAAGTTGCTGAAGAGGCTCTCAAGTGGCATCTTCAGGTTGTAATCCTCACCACTGAACAAGAACATTTATGATGATACAGTGGTGAAGGGTGCAAAATATCCTATATAAAATGCATCTAGGCTCAAGAATTATGGATCCTTTATTATCCAAATATGGTAGTGTGGATTGTACCTAGACCTTGTTGCCAACAACCTTCTTGAGAGAGGATACATAAAAAACTAGGTGAATTTTGGAAGTGGCCAGAAGGGCCAATTTTAAGGTTGTTAACCTAATCCATTATAAAACATGGTAATGACCATATTATTTGATGATGATTTTTTTGTATCCTTGAAGCTAGAGAGATGATTGTTTATAAGGCTACAGGCAAAGAGAAACCATATCCTTGACTTCAAAGCTATGCTTAGAGTGGTGTTGGTCAACTTGTTGATGCATTTTATTTAGAGCTAATTCAAGATTGATATTAAGTTGTTAGAGAAGGAAAGCATATTGTATAAGGTTAGGATCCACAACTTGAACCCTGGATCTTCTTGGAATGTAATAAGAGGGTGTTGGTGGAGTATGACCATATATTGCTTCAAATGGGCTCACATTAGTAGTAATATGAAATGACAATATCACCATTCTTCCAAAGGAATCCACTTGGCCCACAATGTAGGATGTTCTAAGGTGGATCAATGGAGGTATATTTCCAAGCACTTATTGATAAATTTAGTTTGGCCATTATTTTGAGGATGATAAGCCAAACTAATTTTGAGCTAAGTTCCTTGCATCTTGAATATTTCTTACCAACATGATTGCTAAAAGTAGCATTCCCATCGAAGATAATTGATTTAGGTATTTCATGGAGATGAAATATGAAGTCTAATAATACTTGGACAATGAAGGAGGTAGTGTAGGGGTGGGACAAGGAATAAAAATGAACATACTTCATGAGATGATCCACTACACAAAAATAATAAATTTTCCTCCTGATTTAGGTAACCCTTCAATAAAATCCATAGAGATATCTATCAATACTTGTTTGATAATTGTTAAGGGTTGAAGGGTTTTACGAGAACATACATTTCCTTCTTTTATTCACTATCATTGATCAAATTCAACCACAAAATTTAAAATGTTTCTTTTAATTCCCCTCCAAAACAAAGTATACTTGGTCCTTTCATAAGTTTTTAGGAAACCTTGAATGCCTAGCTATTGGTGATGCATGCATTTCCTAATGATTAGGTCCCTCATTGGTGAATTACTAGGAGTGAAAATTTAATCACGATATCATAAAATTTGACCATCCCAAGAATAGCCAGGGTATGAGTTATGAGTTGCTTGGACTTTGTTGACCAATATTTGCAAATAGGAGTCCTTGGTCAATTCTTCCCTGAGATGATGGATCCATTGTGAAAGTGGTGTAGATATAGCATGTAGAATTTCCTACTCTTCGTATAGTTAGGATAAGGCATCAACCACTATGTTCTCCTTGCATTTCTTATAGGTGATTTCATAGTCATAGCCTAACAATTTAGAAACTCATATTTGTTGTTTTGGTATGGCCACCCTTTATTATAATAAATATTTGAGACTTTGAGGATCAGTATTGATGGAAAAGTGTCATCTAATGAGATACGAATGCCAATGATTATCATGTAAAATGGCAAGCATCTCCTTTTCATAAGTAGAATTACCCAATTTTTTTTCTAGAGAGTGCTCTATTAGTGAATTCCAATGGTCTTCCTTCTTGCACCAAAACCATCC
The DNA here is from genome assembly GCA_028583015.1 of Wollemia nobilis. Lineage (NCBI taxonomy): Eukaryota > Viridiplantae > Streptophyta > Pinopsida > Araucariales > Araucariaceae > Wollemia > Wollemia nobilis. Next base: position 6,182,298 of record JAQPPZ010017228.1, read on the forward strand.
CAATGCCAATGCCAAACATATCACTTTCAATTATAAAAGGTTTCAAGAAATTAGGCATTGCTAACATAGGGGTGGTGGTCATAGCTTGCTTCAACTTGTTGAAAGCTTTGTTTACTAGTTTTGACCACATAAAATAATTCCTTCTCAACATGGATATCAAGGAATATATTATCTTCCCATAATTCTTCACAAATTTTTGATAGTATCTAGTGAGTCCCAAAAATTTGTGAAGTCCCTTTAATGTTAGAGGCTTAGGCCAACCTTGAAAAACCTAAATATTTTTAGGGTCCACTTGAACTCCATATTTGATTACAATGTGATCCAAAATTTCAATTTCTTATGATCCAAAAGAACACTTGGACCTCTTGGCATAAATTTAATTCTCATATAAAATTTGTAGTGTTTGATCCAAATTCTAGATATGCTTCTCCCATGAATTATTGTAAATCAATATACCATCAAAGAAGACTAGAATAAGTTTATAAATGAAAGGTCAAAAAATGGAATTCATTAAAATTTTAAAAGTGGAAGGTGTATCGGTCAATCTAAATGACATAGCAAAGAATTCATAGTGCCATTCATGAGTTCTAAAATTTATTTTAGGAATTTCCTCATCCTTGATTCAAATTATATGATATCCTGGTTGCAAATCCAATTTTAAAAAATATTGGGCCCCATGCAACTCATCTAGCAATTCAGTAATTAATAGGAAATTTATCTTTATTAGTAATTTTATTAAGGTCCTTATAATCCACACACAAGTGCCAAGACCCATACTTTTTCCATACCAACAATACATGAGAAGAATAAGGGCTAATTTTGGGACTAATAACCCTTGCAACATGAAGTTCTTATACCATTTTCTCAATTTTTTTTAATTTTTGAGCATATGGATACTAGTAGGGGTAAAAATTTGGAGGAAGACTACCAAGAAGAACTTGAATCACATGGTCATGACAACGACAAGAAGGTAGTCTTTTAGGTTCCTCAAAAAATTGAGCATGTATTTGCATTAAAAATTATAACGCCTCTAGATGGTCCTCATCATTTTCCTCATAATATTTTATAGCAAATAATTGAGCCACAACCCCATGGGATAAATTTTTTAACAATATTTGATCTTATGGGTTGAAATAAATTAAGCATCCCTAGCCTTCATGCCTCATAAGGTGTATTCAATTTCTTGTTAGCTAAATCTTATCCACAACTCAAAAAAGTCCCATAAAACTAGACTTGACATCCACAACCATTGTACCTCCAAAATGATATCACAACCACCAAGTGATAAGGAAAGCATATCTGCCTTAAGATTATATTCTTTTATTTGTATTTTGACATTATGACACTTCCCTTTACATGGCAGGGTGCCTCTATTGGCAATCATGACTTTAAAGGAATTACAAATATTAATGTAACAATTTCTCTATTTGGCCACATGTGGATCAATAAAGTTATGTGTGCTTCTTGATACAATAAAAATTATGATCAATTGTCCTTTTACGTGTCCTATCACTTTCATCATTTGAGGAGTTGATATTCCTGCTAAAGTATGCATCAAGATTTCTTGTTGGGATTCATCTAGAAATTCTAACTATTTTGTGTGTTCCTTCTCTATCTCCAAAGATTCTATGGTTATTGCCTCATCAACATAAAAAAAATACAATTTTGGTATACACACTTATGCCTTGGGGAATACTTATCATCATAGTCATAGAATAACCCTTGGGCTCTTCTATTTTTATCTCTTCTTGGGTCAACTTTTTTATGGTAGAAAATTTATTGGTAGGATGATAGGGATATCCATAGGCATAGTTTTATTTAATTAGTTAGTTTCTTATTTTAAATAATTATTTGTTAGCATACATAAAATATCAGCAAACTTAAGTTAATATTATATTAATAACTTATTGTTGGCTTTTATTATTTTTATCAATATTTAAACAATGGATATCTTGTAATCTGGCATTTTGAATACCTATATGTTATTGTACATTAATAAAATATGGTATCTAGGATTTTTTCCAAATTATTTGATATCATAGTGGTAGATCCACCCTATGAGGGAATATTTCCTTTATGGAAATCCCCCTTGCTGCTTTCCCCCTGTTTACTTATGAAGGTAGAAATATTCCTATCCTATTTTTAAGTATCCTATTTCCTATTAAAATTTTGCCTCATCCACTTGTTTGAGTTTTTTATGGTATTGTAGAAAATATAATGGGTTATGGCAAATTATTCTTAAGTTACTATCATCCATATCCAAACTAAAATATGACATTTGGTGTAAGTGGGCATTGTGACCTAAGCTTGCTCATAGTTCTTCTCCAAGATGATGTGGGAGACCTTCAAGTGATGCACGATGATTGATTTTTGATGTTACCATGGCTATCTTAGTGATGTTTATATGTATCCAGTTTCACATGATAAGGCTAGGACCGAATGACGATAGACATCAACTTCTTGTTACAACCAGTGATGTTGTTCATAACATATGCCCTAAAAAAGCTACTAGATTACCCTATGGGCACTAAGTTCATGAGAATCACCTAAACCATATTTGATGTGTGTCAGGTTGAAATCTGAGCCTTTCAATAGAGACTTGTACAAAAGATAATGCCTGGAAAGCATGGAATAGAGAGGAACAACAAGTTTTTTAACCCCATGCTTAGGATAGATGTTATTGAGTGAGGGTTTCAAAAACTAGGTAGATCTAGAAAAATCATACTTCAATGACTTAAGTGCATCTGTATGGAAGCTAGATGTTTAGTCACCCTAATAATAACACATAGATATAGTTAATCATGGTCTATCATCCATGGTGGAATAGTATGGCACTATTATTGAACAAATTAGACCAACCCATAATAACTATTGCAAGATATGTGGTGCATTTAATGATACCTGATCTCACACAGGGTGGATATTCAATTCTTGAGGACATCCCTATGATCCAAAGTAGGGATCATGCCGAGGAAATGACCCTCCAAAAGAAGCTTGATGAAGAAGACCACATGGAGAGCCATGATGACTCAACTACACTCCACGTTCTACCTCTCTAGCACCACATTTTATCCTGGCCTACTCCTTTTATTTTGCATATGTTCAATCTTGTCCATGAGCTCTGTCTTAGTGGTTTTTCACCATTTTTATCTTGATTAGGATTTCAGACACAAATATCTCTTAGCATCATATTCCTAATCATATGCAATGATATCTCATATTTCTACCTACCATATGTTTGGTCTCCATATACCTTTGATATATTTTTTCTACCACAAATTATTTTGGAAATTTATTTTCTCCTGCTCCTCCACATGTTTAATGTTTTTAATATCTTGCTATGGTGCATAACATGAAGTACAACATAAAACATCTAGAAAATGATTGTCACTTCATCAAATTTCATGATGTTTGTGATGAACACCATCACCATGATACATGATTTCCACATCATGGTCAACCCAATGAAACCTTCATCATCAAGTGGCCTACAATCGACCTTCCCATATTAGTTAAAAAATTCAATTTCTCCATTTGATCTACATGTTCCATCCAATTTTGTGCTCATCTGTAACTCATATGGTTGGATTTTTAGTTCTTATTTTCGTTATAATAAATATTAATTATCCCATATGTGGGGCACACCAAAAACAAATGGCATTTAAAATCACCTTTGATCAATAAAATAATTGGCTAGCCAAGAAGACTAGTCATTTGAATCCTATGGTCTTGAACTGGCTACGTGGTGTCAAACACTTGCTTGTTTAAATTCTCTTGCCAATTGATCTAATACTATGTTGGAGATTTATCTTGAATAAAAATATATAGAAGTAAAAGGTATCCCATGAATTTGAAGAATCCCAAAAGTTTCTATAGGCCTTGAAGAGTCACTATGACTGTTGAACTTCCTAGAATGTGAAATGAAGTGTTGTAACATTATTTTCTCTCTTGTAAATGTAAAATAGAGTATTATAGCTGTATAATATTATGGAAAAATATTTGTAATACTTTTTAGTTCATTTGGAGTGCAAAACAACATTCTATTCCATTCATTTTGTGAAAAACATGCTTGTTGTCCCTATTTTTTGAAACATGTAGTCAACTTTAAAAGTTCATAACTTTTGTTTTACAGCCCTATTTTGCATGTATAATACACTATTCAAAAGGTATTTTTGTGCAGAATTCACTCTCAAAATTTAATCAAATTTTGAGTAGTTTTGGTTCCTCAAGTTTAGACTATTGTGCACTATTGTAAAAAGTGCTATGTTTTTTATTGCTGCAATTTTTTTCTTGCTCTGATTTTGTTGCACTTTTTGTGCTCTTCGTTTTTGGATCAAATACTTCATTTGGTGTCAAATATTGGTTGGTTTTTTGCAGGGTTATGCATAGTGGTGAATATTCACAAATTGGGCGAATATTAGTATTTCCAAAATTTAAAATTGGTGAATATGAGGACCCTCGAAGTCGGTCCATTCGTCTAAAATTTTTAGGATCAATTAACCATAATATATATCCAAATATAGGCATACTTGTACTCATTGGAAATATATTTTCGAGCTTGATCTAAAAATTGTATTTTTATGAAGTTATAAGGTGATTTAATAGGTCAAAAGTTACCCCAAATATGACCTTACTTTTTAGGGCTTCAAATACCCCAAATTTTGGTGTGAAGATGATTTATTTGATTTGCTTAGGATTCACCTTGATTTCAATTAGGATTCATCATTTTTTACAAGTACATTTTGAGTCCAATCCACTATGCATAACCTTGGTTTTTGGGTTTGAGGGAACTTTTGTTCATGGTTAGTCTAACATTTGATCAAGTTCTTGGACAAGTTCATTGAAGAAAAACTTCATATGTTATTGCTTGAGTCTAATGACCAACTTCAATAACTCATTACCCAATCCAAAATTTTAATGAACAATATTATGATTATTGGAGCATAAATATGAGAACATTATTAATTGGAAATATATATTTAGGATTTAGTGGAGAGTGGTTATGAAGAACCACCTGATTGGAACACATTACAAGGAAATGATAGGATAGAAAAAAGGAAAATAAAGAAGAAGAATTCATTAGCCCTCTACGATATTCAATATAATATTAATAAGAGTTTATTTGTGTGTATCACTGCTACTAAATAAACCAAGGAGGATTGGAAGTCTCTTCAAGAGGTTTACCAAGGAAGTGACCAAGTGAGAATGGTGAAGTTGTAGACCATGAAGAAAGAGTTTGAGAATATGTAGATGAAATAGGTTGAAAGTATTGGTGATTATTGTGTTATAGTGAAGGATGTGGTGAACAAGATGGCCACCCTTAGAGAGACCTTAAAGAAAGAAGAATTTGAGAAGAAGGTATTGATATTTCTTATCCCTAAATGAAATCATGTTGAAATAATTTTCAAGGAGAGTAAATATTTATTTACACTTGAATTTGATTGTCTAGTTGGTTCTCTTATGTCACATGAGGAAATACTAAGAGAAACAAGTAAAGAAAATGAGGAGAATGCTTTTAATTCTAAATTTAAACTTTTTGAGAATGATGAAGTTTTTCAAAGCACAAGTAAACAAGCACATGGGAGAGGAAGAAATTAGAATTACTCAAGAGATAGAAGAGGAAGAGGAAGAGGAGATGTTGCTACTAGAAGAGGACATGGAAGGAATTATCAAAAAATAATTGAATGCTACAATTGTCATAAAATGGGATACATTGCATGCTATTGTAGAGTGAAGACCATAAATGGATATACAAGAGCTCACTATGTATGTGAGGATGAAGCTGAAAAAGGTAATTTATTTTTGACTAATGACATGATTGAAAAATAGTCAAGAGTTTGGTATCTAGAATTTGGTTGTTCTAACCACATGACTAGAAAGAAAGAGTTGTTTGCTGATGTGAATGAGAATTTCAAGACCAAGATCATTCTTAGGAACAATAATGCTTTGGATGTGGCTACAAAATATACCATCGATATTGGCACTAAAGAAGGTACAAATAAAATTCATGATATATACTATGCTCCCAATTTGAAGAATAATTTGTTGAGTGTTGGATAATTTGTAGAAAAAAACTATAAATTTATTTTTTATAACAATGAATTTACATTTCTGATAAGAATAATAGGAACCATATGGTCACCATTGTTCCTTTGAAAAGTAATTGGATGTTTCCTTTGAATTTTGAAGGAAAAGGGAGTATTAACATGGCACATATGGCACTTGAAGATAAGAATCGACTTTGGCATCTTAGATTTGGACACTTGAATTTTAAAATTCTAGAATTTTTTTCTTCAAAATACATGGTAAATGGACTACTTAAGGTTGGAGAGCACAAGGGTGTGTGTGAAGCATGTGTGATTGGAAAGCATGCAAGGAAGGATTTTCCAAAAGAAAAAGCATGGCAGACCTCATACCCACTCCAAATTGTACATTCTAATATTTTTGGATCTATGCAAACACAAAGTTTGAGTAAGTCTTCATATATTCTCACATTCATTGATGAATTTTAAAGGAATATTTGGGTGTATTTTTTGAAACATAAGGATGAATATTTTGGCATGTTCAAGATTTTTAGAGCATTGGTTGAGAATGAGAGTGGATATAAAATAAAGTTTTTGAAAACTAATAGTGGAGGAGAATGTTGTTCAAATGAGTTCAATTATTTTTGCAAACAATGTGGCATCAAGAGGTAAATCATTACCGTCTACACACCACAACAAAATGGGGTAGTTGAGAGAAAAAATAGAACCATTGTAGAAATGACAAGAATCATGTTGAAGACAAAAGGTTTGAGAAATTCTTATTGGTCTTATGTAGTTGATACAACAATGTATATTCTTAATAGATTCTCTATAAGAGTACTACACATTAAGACTCCATATGAAGCATGGCATGGCACAAAACCCACTATAAGTCATTTGAGAGTTTTTGGTTGTCTTGAATATGCACATGTGAATAATGAAGTAAGAAAGATGTTGGATCCCAAGAGTGAGCCATGAATTCTTATGACATATAGATTGTATAATTCAAAAAATCACAAGTTTGTAATCCCTATAGATGTAATTTTTGATGAAGAGGTAATGTACAGTCATAAAAAAATTATAAGAAAAATATATGATGTTGAATAAGATAATACAATTAGGGGACAACCTTCAAATGTTCCCTCTACTCCTCCAATCCCACCTAGCAACCCATAAAAAAGTTCAAAGGAGACTACACCAAGTTAAAGCACAAGCAATTCATCTACAAGTCCCACCAAGAATACAAATAAAGTAAAGAGGATACTCAAAGCACATCCAACCAACCAATGATGGACAAGAACTTTCAAAGTAGATTAACAAGAAGCCAATTGCAAGAGTTAGACCAAGTTGTTTCAAGATTGGAAAAGCTCCAAATGTATGGTGATGATGAAGAAGAACCAAAAGGTAAGTTGGTGAATTATGATTCATATTATGAATATGATTGTACTAATGATGTTTGGGCACAATAAATGAAAGAAGATATTGAGTCCATTGAAAAAATGACACATGGAAACTTGTAGAATTGCCCAAGGATAAGAATATTATTGGATCTAAGAAAGTCTAAAAAATAAAGTTTAACAGTAATGGAAGCATAAAAATATACAAAGAAATGCTAGTTGCAAAAGAATTCACTCAAAGACATGTTGTGGATTATGAAGAAACATTTACCCCTATTGCAAGACAAGAGATAATATGAATGACTCTTTCATTGGTAGCTAATAAATAGTGGAAAGTTTATCACATGGATGTGAAAAGTACATTCTTGAATGTTTATCTAGATGAGGAGGTTTATGTTCAACAACATCAAGGTTTTGAAGTGGAAGGAAAGAAAAACCATATTTACAAATTGAAGAAAGCACTATATGGACTGAAGCAAGCACCTAGAGCATGGTACTCAAGAATTAATGGGTACTTCCAATATTGTGGTTTCAAGAAAAGTAAGAATGACCCCACACTCTATTTCAAGAATGAAGGTGATGATATTATTCTTGTGTGCCTATACATTGATGATTTGATCTACATGGGAAGCAATTTAAAGATTAATTATTTTAAGCATTATATGATTAAGAAATTTAATATGAAATATTTAGGACTGATGCAATACTCTCTTAGTGTGGAAGTACATCAAGGTGATGGTAAAATTTTTATTTGTTAATAAAAATATGCAAAATATATGTTTGAGAAATATGACATGGAAAAATATAAACCAGTTTGGACACCAGTGGCACATGAAGAAGTGTTGTGTAGATATGATGGAGAAGAGAAAGCTAATCAAAAATTGTTTAGAAGCATTGTTGTGTGCTTAATGTTCCTTACTACAATATTACTTGATATTGTATTTGTAGTTTCATTTGTATCAAGGTACATGAATAAAAATTAAAAAATCCACATGAGAGAAACCAAGAGAATCTTGAGGTATGTCAAAGAAACCTTGAATCTTGGCATACATTATGATGCTAACAATAAAATGGAGCTTGTTGGATATAGTGACTCAGATTGGAAAGGTTGCTTGGATGATAGAAAATCAACTTTTGGAAATTATTTTTCACTTGGTTTAGGAGTGATAACATGGAGCTCAAAGAAGCAAATTATTTTTTCTTTATCTTATATAGAGGAAAAATATGTTTCAATTACTAAAAAAATTACACAAGCACTTTAGTTGAGAATGGTACTTGAAGAGATTGATGAAGTTCAAATTAGTCCAACAATAGTTTTTTGTGACAACACAAGTGCAAGCAAGATTGCAAAAAAACCTAGTCCATCATAATAAAATTAAACATATTGATTTGAAGTTTCATTTCATAAGAAACATGGTGGAAAATAAGGTTGTAGATTTAAAATATTGCAGCACCAAACAACTTGCAAACATGTTTACGAAAGGTGTCAATAAAGAATTTTTTTGGAGATTGAGAGACAAATTTGCCTCACCACTCAACATCAAGGGAAAGTATGTTGGAGATTGATTTTGACTATAAAAAACATAAAACCAAAAGTCAACCCATGAATTTGAAGAAGCCTAAAATTTTCTATAGGCCTTCAAGATTTACTATGACTGCTGGACTTCCTAGAATGTGAAATGAAGTGTTGTAACATCGTTTTATCTCTTGTAAATGTAAAATAGATTATTATAGCTGTAGAAGATTATGGAGAAATATATATAATACTTTTGAGTTAATTTAGAATGCAAAACAACATTCTATTCCATTCATTTTGTGAAAAACATGCTTGTTGTCCCTATTTTTTTGGAACCTACAGTCAATTTTAAAAGCTCATTTTTGTTTTACAGCTCTGTTTTGCACGTGTGATACACCATTGGAAAGGTATTTTTGTGTAGAATTCACTCCTAAAATTTTATCAATTTTTGAGTAGTTTTGGTTGCTCAAATTCATACTGTTGTGCGCTACTACAAAAATTTCTACTTTTTTGCTACTCCAATTTTTCTTGCTACGATTTTGTTGCACTTTTTGTGCTCTTCATTTTTGGGTCAAATACTTCATGTTGTTAACCACTTGCATTGATTTATACGTGGAAGTTTGAAATTTTGAGTGAGAAAGACAAATAAGAAATTTTATTTTATTTGTTATAGGACAATTATCCCACATTTTCTCTATGGGAGCTCTTATGCTTATTTAATAAACAAATCCTAAGGCTATTGAAATAGACAACCAAGATGGTTGGTTTTAAACCCACGTTGGAGAATTTTATCACTGAACCTTGAGACCATTGACTTCTGATTGATCGCCTAACCTTGAAAGTTTTTGATTGGTTGACTTCTCGATTGCTCCACCCTAATTTTTGATTAGGGGTAAATTAATTAAGTATTTTTACTTAAGTTCTTAATTTAATGCAATTTTTTCTACTTTTATCATTTCCCTTTGTAAAATTTTTACCAATATTTTTGTAAAATTGCACATCTAGGTAATTTCCTTAGTCCTTTTTCAATCTATAGACTTTGGCTTTGGACTTGGATTTATTGTTCTAGTTCATCTATATGCTTCTATGTATTTGTAAGCCTTCAAGCATCTGGCATGTTATTTTGAGTCTTATTTTGGATTTTATGCTTCTTAGCATTGTAAATCCACTTGTCATTATGGGATTTAAGTATTGAGTTGTCTTTTTCATCCTCTGATTTAGTATTTTAATACCTTTGTGGCTCTATAATAAGGAGTGCAATCTCAGTGGTACCCAACACTCCATTATATGCTTTGTTTTAGCAACTTTGTCTTATCTTCCTATGGTTACTTCAACTTCAACTTCAAGTGTTTTCATTGTGGTGGGTGCCTTGACAATACATTATTTATTGTGATATTATTTGCAATGATTTATGCCCTTTTAATCTCTTTTTTGCAACTTTACTCATAGTGAATCAACTCTAATTTGAAGATGCCTTCTTGGTAGGAGAGTATGAATGCTAGTTTGAGGTACATGCTTCTAAGCATGAATGGTGTGAGGAGCACACAATATTTTATGGAGAATATTGAATAAAATGTCTACCATGGCCCTTTTGAGAATTTTTTGCTTTTGGGCACTCCATTCATAAGAGTTATAGTGATTCCACTAAGGCAATTGTATGCAGATACTTTCAAAGGGTCTCTATCATCTTCATCAATTTGAGAATTAAATTTTGGGTACTTGCGCATTCCCATATTATCTTCCACTTTCTTGTAAAAGTATTAGAGTCCAATGCTTATGTGGGGGGAAGGAATGATAGGTATATTCTTAGGCATAGTTTTATTTAATTAGTTAGTTTCTTATTTTAAATAATTATTTGACAGCATACATAAATGTCGAAAAATTTATGTTGTTAAGATTATATTAACAAATTATTGTTAGTTTTTATTATTTGTACCAATATTTAAAGATTGAATATCTTGTAATATGGAATTTTGAATACCTATATATTTTTATGCATTAATAAAACACGGTATTTAGGATTTTTCTCACATTACAAGAGTTGGTGTTGGCTTGGACAAAAAAGGTGGTCAATATTGAGAAAATTTTGGGTTGCGCCCTTGAGCCTTAAATTTTTATTTTTATAGTCTAGCCAAGGTAATTGCCTGTTGTAATGATTTTGGCCTCAAAATTTTAACTTTAGCTTTAATATCATCCTTCAAATCACTCACAAAAAAACTTTGGAAGAATTTGGGACTCAAACTAGTGGTATGATTGGCCAATTTTTCAAACTGAGTTTTATAATATTGAATGGTTGAAGTTTGTTTGAGTTTAGAAAGAGCACCTATAAAATATTCAAATTAACTAGGACCAAATTGAGTGAGGAGAGGATGCTCTAACTCATGTAAACTAAGATCAAGGTTTACTTTCCTAAGCCATTGAAACCAATGCAATGCATCTGATTCAAAACTGAAAGAGGCTATTGTTAGGTGCATATAACGAGGAATACTATAAAGACTAAAATATTGTTAGTTCGAACACATTCAACCTTCTATATCCTTTCCATCGAACTTTGAAAAGTCTAATTTGGCTAGTTTATATATAAGGTTATTGGAAACTTCCCACTGTTGAATTTTGGTGCCCTCATCCTTATAGTCATGAGACCCAAATTGACCATATGTGTGGGTATTATTAGTTATATGACCTTCTGAGTCTTCAATTTTTCAATTTAATTCCTCCTTCATTTCCTTATGTTCCCTTGCTACATGGATAAAGTTGTCATGTAGATATTTGATATCCACCCTTAACTAATTTAAATTTTTATTTAACTGCTTCCTAACATGTTATCTCCAAGACTCTACATGATATAATTTTTTTGATCTAATTCTTGTACCTTTTTTTGTTCCCTAGTACCTGTAGCCATGCTTTAGTATTTTTGACTATCTAATAATACTTACTAAGTTCGATGAGTTACTATTTTTAATAATGATATAGAAAAAGTGTTTGGGTGCTATATATCAAAATTATTAGCTCAAGAAGATGAACATAATGGGTTAGATCCAACAATGATATTTTTTGACACCTTATAAAAGTTACATGGAGGCTATATACCAAATTTATCAACTCTATGAGATGATCAAAATGGGCTATATCCCACAATATATTGTAGTTCACTATCTCTGAATAATGTCTAGCTAACTCTATTACCGATAAATTTCCAATCTATTATGATTCTTGAATGTTATAGACAACTATTACTAATTCTAGCAAACTTTATCTTGACTATTACTGAATCTAATTGAATTCATACCCAATTGTTAGTGACTAATCCTTAAGACCTATATTTATGATTATGTTCATCACCAATTATTTTATCTGTTTCATACAATAATTATGGGATAGTGCAATCTCCTTAGTATGCTCAATTTTTATGGTAGGATTTTTGGTTTTAGGTTTAACATTCAACATAAGTAGGATACTCTAATACAAGGTGTGTGTACTTCACATAGGCCCTCTATTATACCATAGTGATGAATGATAGTTCTCAAACTAATATTTCAAGCCACTACTCAAGGAGGATTCCATGCATACCCTTGACCATACTACCCACCTATTTAATAGTATGGGAGGGTGATATTTTTGGATGTTGTATCCACTGTACTATGGAGGATACATTACCAAATATATTCCTAGGGCTAAAGATCTCTCCTAATACTAGGGGGTCTCCTGATATACCCAAAGATACATGGGATCAAAATTCCATGTATGGGTTCTATCTAAGACTTGGGTATTGGAGCTTGATCACCCCTCACTTCACTAGATGTTTTATGAGTAATCTAGCTTAGCCAATAATGACAACTCCTCTAAGATATTTTAAAACCTCTAGGATAGGGTTTCTAACCTAATAAAATGATACAAAAATGCTAGAATTCTTTTTTTTTAATAAGGAAATTGGCAAAAAATTGAAAACATAAAAAATTTATACCGATAGTCAAAATGGCAGGGTAGGAATTGTTGCAGTCGTAGAAAAACAAAACCTAAAAAATGTAATGAAGAAATATATAAATCTCATAAATCACAACACATAATCATAGGTCTCTTTGAGGGGTAAACCTCCTACAATAATTTCATTCAATGTGTAAAAGGATAAATTCATTCCTACCCGTCACATGTTTAAAGACTTTATCACCTTACCTAATGCTCAAGGTTGGCTTACATGCAAAATGTCACCCAAGCTAGAATCTTCTACCAAATAACACAATTACATTCTTGATAATAGTTACATTAAATTATGTCATTTTTCTAAATGCTTCTAGTGCCACAGACTATTACAAAATATTACATAATATCATTACAAAATATTATAATGAAGGTCCCTATGCTAAAAAGGGATTACTACATAATAGTGTTAGGATGGAATCCTAACAATAAGATTGGACATGTTTTCCATAAGATTTCTCCAATATTTGGATTAATGTTATCTCCTTGATTTCCTCATTTGGATCTCTAGTCTAAACTAATTAATTGCATAAAATAAAATGCACACAAAAAAAAAATACAAAAATTAAAATGCATAAAGTGCAAAAAGTAAATTCATGAAGTTTTAGAGTGTGAGAGATGAAAGTAAATATGGTCATTACATTGAAGTAAGGATAGCATACTAGTAGTCAACACACAATTATTTGAATAACATAAAAATCCATCCATTTTTTTATTATAAAATTGATAAAAAATGATAAGATGGGCTAGAAGAGTTGTACTTGAGTGTTGTGCACTTGAAAAACTATGAGAACAATACCTCTAATGGTATGAACAAGAACTTGTCAATTTTGTAAAACCTCATGAGTACAAAGCATATGTGGATTTCAAAAAATGTAGCTCTAAATTCTCATGACCAAAATATAGTTATAATGAGGGCCCTAGGCCCTATTTATAGTAAGAGCTTACCACTGAATTACTTGGGGTGAAAAAAATTACTCTTAGTAAAAGTAAATATTTGAGGTCAACTTTAGCAAAATGTTATACCTCCAAATGGTACATAAAGCAAGTGTTGAGGTACTACATTGATATAAATTTCCAAATTTATCATCATATCCTTGTACATTTGGTTATGAGGTGAGTTTAGTTTAAAAAATGCAATGAAATTTTGCTTAACCAATATAACGACTCAATACTATATAGTTAATTCAAATTTTTGTTTGATGGACTAAACATGAAATTATCCCATTTTTTATTTGAAAATGTATGTGATTGATAAATAATATTAGTTGTTAGCCACACTTCTTACCCATAACATCGATCACAACATGTATTTTCATTGAGTTTGCCATCACCATGTCCTTCTTGTGGGGGTATGAGCTTATTGTGAGATTCCAATGACTTAACAAGAATAGGTTTTTCAATACTAAATCCATTCATTTCCTTTTTTCTTGAACATAAAAGCCTTGAATTAATTCTAAAAGTGGAATTCTAGGATGGATTCTTTCATAAAAGCTCAAAATTAATGATGAAACTCCACCATGTATCAAAGCGTCCATAAATGATATACCTAAGATATCATGACTTGAAGTATCGTTTATTTTTATAAGTTGGAAGAAGGTGTTTTGAAAGGGTCCCCAAAAATTTTACATCACAACCATGAAGAAATATAACATAATCATAGAACAAAGCCAGTCTAAGAACCATCTAAGTTCAACCTTAGAAAGAGATACTGGATGAAGAACTCAAGAGAAACAAAAGAGAAGAAAACTACATAACATATAATAACTAAAATGCCAACAAGGACAACAAGGTTGTAATGCAAAAACACTAAAAATAATTATTTATAGTCATTCTAGTCTATTCCAAAGGAGGACCTTGAAAAAATAAAATAAAAAATATAAATTAAAGGTTTCCCAAGAACAAACCTTTTTCCACTGCACTTGATAATAGGAACAAGAACTAGTAGATAGAATCTTTTGGAGGATTGCACTCTTTAAGGAAATCCTTATCTTGCGAAAGGTATTTAGCTCTAATAATGTTTACCCATCCAGTGTCTTCTTTCTTCAAGATTTTCCACCCCAATTTGGACATAAGGGAAAGATTCATCTGGCTTAGATTTCTAAACCCCAATCCACCAACACATTTTCTAGAGCAAATTTGATGCCAAACTACTAAGAGAAATCTCCTATTTTCTTCAAAACTAGTCCAAAGAAAAGTTTTTTTGAGTTTGTTCAATTTGAAGGTAAATATACTTGGGAATATTCAAAAGAGATAGGAAGAAAATAGGGATGCTTTGAAGAGTAGCTTTGACCAACTAGGCCTTTCCTACTTGAATTAGGAGATCACATTTCCAACTATACAACTTTGTTTTAATCCTTTCTATAATCATGTTCCAAAGTTCTTTTTTCATCCTTCCCTTGAAGAGGGGCATTCCTAGGTAAACAAAGGGAAGCTCAAAAATTTCATAGCCAATTTTTCTTGCAATTTATTATTGTCTCCTTAGAGGTATATTAATGAAGAATATCTATTTTTTGAAGAATTTTATCTTCTAGCCAACAACCTTATCATAAGATCCTAATATGGCTTTAATATTTTTTGCTAAAGGAACAGAGGTTTTGGTGGTTAGGAGAGTATCATCCATGAATTTTTGATGGGTGATCAACATGATGGAAGAAGTTGGTTTGATTCCCTCTATAGATCTCGAGGAGACCATTTTGAAAGCTCTTCCCAAGGCTTCTACCATAATGATGAAGAGGTATGGGGATAAAGGGTCTCCTTGGTGGAGACCTCTATAGCTCTTGAAATAACCAATGGCAACACCATTTATGATAACATAAAACATAGTTGAAGATATGCATTCCCTAACCAAATTGAACCAATTAGTATGGAATCCAAATTTGGATAAGACTTTAAGGAGAAAAACCTAGGAAACTCTGTCATAGGCTTTGCTCATGTCAAGTTTCAAAAAAATATCAACTTGACCACTTTTTTCCATAGAGTGTACAACTCTATGTATAGAAATAATGCTATCCAGTATTTGACGTCCAACCACATAACCTCCTTGGTTGGGTCCAATAATAAATATAAGGATGACCTTAAGTCTATTTGCAAAAAACTTTGTCAAGATTTGGTAGATAGTATTACACAAAATGATGAGACAAAAACCCTTTAAGTATCTCGAATTACACAATTGATAACCATTATGTCATCATTAACCCTGAAGGGCTAGGTGGATTGGTAAGTGCTAGTCTGGTTGGGCACTTACCAAGAAGAGACCCAGCTTCAAACATTGAGTAAAGCCTATTGCAAAGGTAGAAGTTTGATCTGAATCCTCTGAGTGTGTGTTAGATCGATGATGATGGTACAAATCTTGAGCATTTGATGGTCCATTTCACACTGAGCTATAAAACAATGAGGTGGAATAGGTTTGGTGGATGTAGCCCCTATGGTTTGAATCATACGCTTGTTAGTTACTAAAAATAATGTGGTTGTGACTAACTCTTCTATGTAATCGAAAAAAACCATCATATCATTACTTAAACACTAATAATAAATGCATGTCTTTGTATCTAAGTTAAATTCAAAATAAATATATAAATACTTATATAACACTCAATAACCATCTTATTACATGCATATACATGCCCCGCAATTTTATTTTAACTAATTATTCTCCAATTTAAGGATTTTAAATAGCGATGCATTTAAAAAAATAAATATGCATTAAATAAAATTATTTTAGAAAAGTAAATGTACATTATAAATTTTCATTAAAAGATGCATCTTAATCCATAAACATTTGAATTTAATCCTTATAAGCAAACTCAATCATGCTCATCCAATGTCAACATTATATTGCATACATGTATTATTTAAATTGAAACATGGTTGACCCATATTGATATAACAATTTTAATTAATTAAAATTGGGTAAAAATAAAATATATTGAAATGTAATGATTTTCATTAATTAAAACCAATAAATATTCACTTATTACAATTTTAAGTAATTAAATATAAATAAATATTGTGATTTTTAAAATTTGGTTAGAGCAAGAAACCCCTATGACCGATTCTTAGGGTTGGGCATCCCCATCCCACTATGACCTCTCATAAGGGGGAGATCTAAGCTTATCGGTAGGGAATTTTACACACAACCACACACACTGTAGTTTGAACTTTGAACTTCTCTAAGAAAATCCAAAGCTTGAACCATTCTATTCTCTCCCCAAAAACTTTAATATATATACATACATACAGATTTGGTTAGTGTGAGAAACCCATGCAACTGATGCTTAGGGTTGGACATCCCATCCCATCATGACCTCTCGTAAGAGAATGAGCTGAGCTTATCAATAGAGTTAAACTTATTAATTAGAAATTTAAACACAACCACACACATGGCGCAGTTTGAACTTTGGACCTTCCAAAGAAGAGCCAAATCCACTGGCCCTAATGACTGTAAGGATTGTAATTTAGTCTTTTTTAAAACATTAAATTCTATTAATTCATGCCAAGGTATGTATATTGTCTAAAATAAAACTTATTAAGATATAACCATTTTCATTAATTAAAACTAAACAATATACACTCCTTATAATTTTAAGTAATTAAATTTAAAAGTTGTGATTTGATCTTTATCAAAAAAATAAGTGATGTTTGTTCATGCCAACCTTATATTAGACACATGTATTATCTAAATTGGAACATGGGTAGCATATATTTGTCCATAATAATTCTAGAAAATTTTTATATAGGTATGAAACAATATTTGAATTAATAAATTATGTTGATTTATTTTCATCCTTATATTATGCACATTTACTATTGAGACAACAAAATGGATGATAAATATTAAGCTTGAGATAAAGATAAGCATTAGATTTGACAAGTATGTGAAACAAATAATATCTTCATACTCACTTCATTATTATAAATATGTATTCATATTGGTTAATTAAATGTTTTCCAAAAAATTGAGAAACTCCAAAAATATTTTTTATGGACTAGATCAGAGGAGGAAAAAATGATACACCTTGTAGGATGGACCAAAGTGTGCAGACCCAGGGAAAATGGGGGCTTAGGTCTGAGGAGAATTGCTCATATGAATTTAGCTTTACTAGCTAAGCAGGCATGGTGCCTCATTTCTGGTGAAGAAAATGAATTGACAGCTATCATCAAACGAAAGTATCTTCAAAATATGGAATTTCTAAGTGATTTAGTTCCAATCAGAGGTTCTGTTTTTTGAAAAGCAATTCTCAATTGTAATGAAATCATAAAAAAATATTTAATATGGGTTTTAGGCAATGGTGAGAGGATAAATTTTTGGAATGACAGGTGGGCTAAGGACTAACCACTGACGCAATATCCTAACTTAGCCCAAATCAGAGATATCATGAAATAACTCATTGGCAAAAAAGTCTTCGATTATATGGTTGAGGACAGATGCAGAATGGAGTGGAAACAAATAAAGATTCAGGGATTTCAAGTGGAATCAAATGATCTTTGTAACATTCTCGAACAATAGTTTATCACCATGAGATCCAAGGAAGATCAAGTGACTTGGGCTCTTACGAAAAATGGGTAGTTCACTATTAAATCAGCTTACAAGATTCTACTTGATGATGAGGTTTTTGGCCTCCAAAAGGAGTTAGTTTGGATAAACAATTTAATTCCAAAAATTGTAGTCTTTTCATGGCTGGTTATCCAAGGAAGAATTCTAACCATTGATAATATGATGCATAAAGGTATTTGTATCACTAATCACTATTATCTATGTGCGGCTAATTAGGAAACCATTTATCACATTTTCCTTGAGTGCCCTTTTTCCTTGACTGTCCTAAGTGGGGTTTTTTAGGCCTTCAATATTTCCTGGGTTAAACCAGTCATCGTACTTGATTTGTTCATCTAGTGGCCTTACCCCTTTTCAAGCCAAAGACTTAGATACATGTAGAAAATTTGTTTCAATCACTATCTTTGGCAGGTGTGGTTAAAAAGGAACCATAGAGTCTTTAATGAGTCTATCCATGATCATCAAGCTATCATTGCCAGGATCCTATCATTTTCCAATGAGATTGTGAACCTTATCCCTTTTGATAGTTGTAAATATCATTTGCAGGAGATCACGATTGCTCAATATATAACCTTAACCTTTTTAGATGAGTTTGTGCCTAGGGTAGTCAACCCTACAGCCAATGTTAAGTGGTCCCCACCTCCTACGTGTTGGTTTAAGCTTAATTTTGATGGAGCTACTAAGGATAATCTTGGAAGAGCAGGTGTTGGAGGCATTGTGTGAGATCATAATGGGAATATGATGCATTTTTTGAATATTTAGGAACAAGGACAAACAATGAAGCTGAAGCTAGAGCTATGTGGAGAGGCCTTCAAATGACTCAAGACTTAGAAGGCAATTTGATCGTAGAAGGAGACTCTATGTATGTTATAAATTTCCTCAATAATTGGAAAACACCTCCTTGGAGGATTAAAATAATTTTTGAAGAGGGTAGGATCCTTTTCCAGGGAATACGAGACAGAAAACCCCAACATGTCTTTTGGGAAGCTAACAAAGTTACTGATAAGCTGGCCAATTTGGGTATCGATGGTGATGGACTTTTCATAAGGGAACACGATGTCCCGAGAAAATTAGAGGAGCTTATTCAACAAGAATTCCAAGAATGATAGTCAAATTTACCAACAGGGAAGGCACTGTAAGTTCGAAGGCTATGAGTATTCCTATATCTTTTTTAAAATGGAATCACAATAAAAATTATTCGAGTTGTCAGTCTTGGTGGATGCTGCTTGGAAATACCATGAAGACTAATGGGGATAATGACATGTCAGATAACATGGCTTCTAGGCATCTTAGTAATTTGATGTTGGTTGATAATAACAGGGTAGGAAAGAAACGATAATATAAGACTTCGAACCAGAGCCACATGGACCACTAGATAGCCATCACCATAAATCTAGCCAGCAGGTTCACTTCTCCAAGGCTAATTGGCCAAGATGAGATGTGGTCCCAAAGCATGTCATATATAGAAAAAAGCAATTACCAAAGAATTATTAAGAGTAACTATCAATACAGATCTTGTGGGAGTTTTTTTAGTACTCTGCTATGTGTGTCTACAACTTTTTGTTTCTCCACTATTTCAGATCTGTGTCTATTTCTTTTTTTGTAATTATGATGCAGGTGTGTTTTTTCGGGGTATACCAAGAATGTTGTATAGGAAGTTTCTTTTTGATAATAGGCTATGTGCCTTAATGAATGTAATGGCTTTGGCGGCATGTAGATTTTATATATATAGGATCCTTAGTAAGGACATGTTCATCAATAGCCCTAGGCTGATTTTTGTAAAAGGTTTTGGGTCAACCTGTAAAACTTGGTATTAATGCTATAGTATCTTATTTACCAAAAAATATATATATATAGTTATGAATCGTGATTTAAGTGAGGACTATGATTTAATCATTGTGAAAAGAATAAACTTGTTAATCCATTGCCAACCTCATATTATACACATGCATTATATAGATAGCAACATAGATGGAAAATATTATATTTCAGATAAACATTGTATTTAGCAAGCATATGAAAAAAAGGTATCTCCATAATCACTTCACTAATATAAACATGTGTTCATATCAACCCATGATCATCATGTTCTTTTCAAGCATTGCATATTTCCATATGCTTGTTTTCACCAAGCTTGTCATATTTCATATGGCTTTTGCCTATATATTAAATATGTTTCCAATTGATCATTATAAAGAAATCCAAGTATAAGCTTCATGTATCCTTGTATACATTTCAAAGCTTAATTCATGTTTTATGAAAAGTCACTTTAACACTTTAATTTAGTAAAAATATTTGGTTTCATTATTATATGCTATGTGTTGATAATTTATTTTTGATCATATTTGGTGTAGCATCATATATGGGTTGAATTAACAATAGGCACACAAGCATAGGAGTACACAATGAAAGTAGGAAGAACTGTGGAAGTCAAAGCAAAAAACTCTTTTTTATATATCATTTGTAAGGAAGGAAATATTGCAATAACTACACATAAATTTATAGTCAAGCCTCTTTGCATTACAATAAATCCCATATTCCCAAAAAAACTCCCTCCTAGATGGAATCCAATCCAAATTTAATATCAAAATTAAAATAACAGTTTCCCGCCCAAACTAGGAAACATGGATTTACTCCAAGGAAACTTAAAATAATTTAAAATTTTAGTTTTCTGCCCAGACCATTAATTCAATGGTCATAAAGACCATAGAAATATGTGCGCAAATACAATAGACCAATTTCCTACCTGAGTCATTTATGCAATGGTCATAAATACCATAGAACTATGTGCACAAACACCATAGAATAATTTCTCATTTGATCCATTAATGGAACGATTATAAAGATCACAAAACTGTGTATGCAAAAACCACAAAATAATTTCTTGTTTGATACATTAATGCAATGGTCATAAAGAACACATAACTATGTGTGAAAATACCATAGAACTATGTGGCACCTATCATAATGCCATATATGTCTTTATTTTTATTTTTTATTTTTTGGTTCATGCAAGATTTTGTGAACACAAGGATGTTCCTACATAAGATACCCTTGCTAAAAATAATGTGATCTTGGGGCTCACTTTATGACTATGTAAATGAATGGTTAGCCACCCAAGTTGGCTTACTTCAACTTCAAAAATCCACAAATCTTCCTCAGGTCCTTTACCCTTCCAATGAATCAAATATTCTTTGTACTTGATCTGTTGGGTTTTCTTGCTAATGCGTGAATCCAATATTTGCACTATTTCCTCTCATTTTTTCATAGGTATCTCCCTCCTAAAATGTGATGTTTCCTCCATATATGCACCTTTATAATATTTGGGTACATGGATTGAATATAGATCATATATTGAATACAAATGAGATATTTTAGCCCTTTAGGCAATTTGATTTTATAAGCACTCTCAAAAAATAACGTAAAATATGACAAGGACCTATCTTCTAAGGTTTCAGCTTGTTATATATTTTGCACAAGAACCTATTATTTCTCAAATGTGCCATGAATTACTCCCCTCTGAGTAGGTATTTTATTTGTGATGAACATTTGTGCACTCCTTATACTTAGCATTGCTCTCCTCAAGTTGTTTCTTTACTTGTGCATGCACCTCTTGCACATGTTGCACAAAGTCTTCCACCTTAGTGCTAACATGGGTACCAACTTACACCTCCAAAAGATCTATGAATCTATGAGAAGACAATCCATACACTACTTGAAATGGTGTCCTTCCGATTAACCTATTCACCAAATTATTTTACACAAACTCTGCTTGCACCAACTTAGAATTCCATTGTGTAGGATGCTCTCTTATGAGACATTGTAATAGATTGCCAAGATTCCAATTGAAAAACTTTGTATGACCATCTATCTGAGGATGATATGCTAAACTATAATTGATCCATGTGCCCAATTTTTTTATGCACCAAAATTGGCTAAGAAAATTTGTGTTATGATCTAACATAATGCTACACGACAACCCATGCAATCTCACTATCTACTTGAAAAAAAATTCACTATCTTGGATGTGTTATTCAACTCCTAAAAAGAAATGAAATGCACCATTTTAGAGAATTGGTCCATCACTATGAAGACAAAATCATGACCTCTTTGCATTCATGATAATCCAAGAATAAATTCCATGGATAGTTCCTCCCACGATCCTTTTGGTGTGTACAAAGGCTTATACAACCCTATGTTTTGTAGGACTCCCTTAGCTGTCTGCTAGAATATATATATATTTTTAAAAATTTGTGCACATCCTTGCACAAAATAAGCTAATAGTGCCTCTCTTCCACAATAATTTGTATCTTGTCTATTTCAAAGTGCCCTCTGAGTCCACCTCCATGTAACTCTTTGATGATATTCTCTCTTATCAAACTACATGGGATGTACAACTACTTTATCATGAACTAGTATCCATATTGCACAAAGAAATCCTCAAATAGACCTCTATCTCTAGTACATGACTCCATGCATGTGCACCATGCATAAAAAATATGGATCTGCACCATACAAATCCTTCATCCCCTCCATGCCCACTAGTTTAACTATCATTTTGAACAACAACATGTACCTTATACTCAAGGCATATACCACATTGTTTGTACCTCCTACGTGATGTTTCAACACAAAAATGTAAATGTATAGATATTTTACCTACTTTTTCAACTTTGCACTCATGTCAAGACTCATCCTATGTGGTGCTTTTTTAGGAAAACTAGAACCTTGAATTAGATAAAAACAATGTGAGATTGTGCGCATGGGTGATAATCCATCTAGTATGACTATGCAAATGAATGGTCAACCACCCAAGTTGGCTTACTTCAACTTCAAAAATCCACAAATATTCCTTAGGTCCTTTACCCTTCCAATGAATAAAATATTCTTTTTACTTGCTATGTTGGGTTTTCTTGCTAATGCGTGAATCCAATATTTACACTATTTCCTTTCGTTTCTTCTTTGGCATCTCCCTACTCCAATCTGATTTTTTTGCCATCTATTCACCTTTAGAATATTTGGGCACATGTATTGAATATATATCATATATATTGAATATAAATGAGATATTTTAGCTCTTCAAGTAGTTTGATTTCATAGGCATTCTCAAAAAATGATGTAAAATATTACAAGGACCTATCTTCTTGGGTTTCATCTTGTTATATGTTTTGCACAAGAACCTATTCTTTCTCAAATGTGCCATGACTTACTCCCATATGAGTAGGTATTTTATTTGTGATGAACATATGTGCACTCCTTATACTTAGCATTGCTCTCTTCAAGTTGTTTCTTTACATGTGCATGCACATCTTGCACATGTTGCATAAAGTCTTCCACCTCAATGCTAACATGGGTACCAACTTCCACCTCCAATAGATCTATGAATCCATGAGAAGACAATCCATAAATCACTTGAAATGGTGTCCTTCCAATTAACCTATTTACCAAATTATTGTATACAAACTCCACTTGTGCCAACTTAGAGTTCCACTATGTAGGGTGCTCTCTTATGAGACATTGCAATAGATTGCTAAGATTCCATTTGAAAACTTTTGTATGACCATCTATTTGAGGATGATATGCTAAACTATAATTGAGCGGTGTACCCAATTTTTTCGTGCACCAAAAGTGGCTAAGAAAATTTGTGTCATGATCTGACATAATTCTACACGACAACCCATGCAATATTACTATCTTCTTGAAAAACAAATTAACTATCTTGGATGTGTTATTCAAATTCTAACAAGGAATGAAATGCACCATTTTAGAGAATTTTTCCATCACTATGAAGACAAATCATGGCCTCTCTACATGCATGATAATCTAAGAATAAAGTCCATGGAGAGTTCCTCCCATGATCCTTTTGGTGTGCACAAAGGCTTGTACAACCACGTATTTTCCAGGATTCCCTTAGTTGTTTGGTAGAATCTACACCCTTCTATAAATTTGTGGATATACTTGCACAAAATAGGCCAATAGTGCCTCTCTTCCATCATCATTTGTATCTTGTCTATTTCAATGTACCCTACGAGTCCACCTCCATGTAACTCCTTGATGATATTATCTCTTATCAAACTACATGGGATGTACAAATGCTTTATCCTAAAATGGTATCCATATTGCACAAATAAATCCTCAAGTAGACCTCTATCTCTAGTCCATGGCTCTATGCATGTGTGCCATGCATCAAAAAAATATGGATATACACCATACAAATCCTCCATCCCCTCTATGTCCACTAGTTTAATTATAATTTTGGACAACACATACCTTCTACTCAAGGTATCCACCACCTTGTTTGTACCTCCTACATGATGTTTCAACACAAAAAAGTAACTATATAGATATTTCACCTACTTGTTCAACTTTGCACTCATGTCATGAATCATCCTATGTGGTGCTTTGTTAGGCAAACTAGAGCCTCGAATTAGATCAAAACAATGTGATATTGTGTGCATGGGTGATAAACCATCTAGTATTCCTTCACCAACTATATTTTTGAACTCTTCTAGCAATGCACCTATCTATGGCTTCTCAAACCTACACGTATCTAATTGATCTACTCATGTAGGTGTGACTACTAGTGCATAGTATTCCTGCAAGTCTCCCACCTCCTTGAGAAACTCCTTTGCTAACAACATCATCACTTTTACCTTCTATGCACATTATTCCTCCACTTTCATTGGAGTTAACTCAAACTTCTTCCCATCCTTCATGATGGGAATGTGTTCTTATGCCCATCATAGATAGTGATAACATCATATTGCCAAGGCCTTCCCATCAATATATGACATGCGTCCATTAAAATCACGTCGCACCAAATTGAATCTACATATCCTTCTATATAGAAGGCAACTAGACTCCTCTATGTATGCTTACATGATGGTCTCTCTTTTTTGAAGCTTTTGGAGTTTCTTGAACAAATCATGTACATAGTTAGATGGTAGGAACTTTCCTTTGAGATTTACCACCATATTATTCAATGTGGATGTTTTACGATTATTCCTCTACACACATCTTTTTTGGATCAAGTTCCACCATAAGGTAGCATAACATTTGAACTTTATGGTGATGCACTTGAATTTTTTAGGGTCTTTGATTACTTCAAAATCAAATTATCTATCTAGTTTGGTGATCCAATCCACCAAGTCTTTTGGATTCAATATCCTTGCATAGATTGAAATATCAATCCTCAACTTTCTTCTAACCTTTACTATGGCAGTTACAAATATTTCTTCCATCGTGAGATTCTACGTGGCCTCGCCCTTGTCCTTAGCACCATCCCTATCATATTCATTGATATCACCTACCACTACAACATATCTACGCTGCACGACCTCAATAGATTCCAATACTTCTAGTATGACTCTCATCATATTAGCTAGATCAACATTGCATAGGCTAAAATTATTTATGCCACCTCCTCTTCTAAGTTTGTGATCAATCTCTATGGTTCACTTGTAATGCAGTTATAATTGCACGAATACTTCAAATAGAATAAATCTTGTGAACCAACACCATGAAACATGAGCCTAAGCTTTGATACCAACTGATGCAACATCGTATGTAGGTTGAATTAATAGTAGGCATGCAAGTGCAGGAGTACACAATGGAAGTAGTAATAACTATAGAAGTCAAAATAGAAACTCTTTTTTTATTATCTATAAGGAAAAATTGCACTACTTGTGTGTAGATCTACAACCGATCCTCTTTACATTACAAATAAAACCCTCTCCCCTAAAAAAAATCCCTCTCCATATGGAATCCAATCCAAATTTAATATCAAAATTAGAATAACTATTTTTCACCCAAACCAAAAAATAAGGATTCACTCCAAGGAAATTTTAAAAAATATCAAATTTACAATATCTTACCTGAGTCATTAATGCAATGGTCATAAAGACCATAGAAATTTGTATGCAAAGACCACATAATAATTTCTTACCTAAGTCATAATGCAACGGTCGTAAAGACCACATGCATGCACAAAGACCACAAAATAATTTCTTGTTTGAGCCATTAATGCAACGGTCATAAAGACCACATAACTATGTGTGCAAAGACCACAAAATAATTTCTTTCCTGAGCCATTAATGCAACGGTCATAAAAACCACAAATTACATGCGCAAAGACCATATAACTGCATGCACAAAGAACACATAACTACGTGGCGCCTATCACAATGCTACACATATTTTTATTTTTTGGTCAATGCAAGATTGACGAACACAAAGATGCTCTTGCATCAATATTGATTGCATTAAAAATAGTCTAAAATAGAAATAGAAGCATGCATTTAGAGCATAGAGCTTTTTATAGAATATAAAGTCCTCAATAAATAAGAAAAAGCTAAAAAAATATTTAGATAGTCAATAATTTTAACTATAAAATATATTATGTGCATTTTACTTAAAATTACAATCACGATTAGCTAATAAGAGTTTGAAATAAGGCTATGATGAGTTCAACATACATAATTACTTCCAATCACAATCCTCTAACATTTAATCTTTGTTATTCTTTGTTTATCAATTATATCATTATTGATCCAAATATGTGACCTACTTCCAATCACAATCCTCTAACATTTAATCTTTGTTATTCTTTGTTTATCAATTATATCATTATTGATCCAAATATGTGACCTTTTTGCAACATGGCTTTATGCTTAAAAAATTATTTATTTTTATACTAATTGTTGTTAGCTTTTGATGCATTAATACTTAATATAAATTACCCTAGAAAAATAATCACAAATCAAATATAATGAAGTTACAGTATAATAAACCAAATAATATCTCAGAACGTAATAATAAATTGAATAACTCATAATAATACTCACATAAACATGCTCACAATATTGCACATGAAAATACTAAAAATTATATCGAATAAATGTCTACTAATGCAAGCATAAAATTTTGCACATTCGATTCACCTTCATGATATTACAATGCTTAGTCACAAATATATAATTATATGTGACTCTTCATATGTTGCACTCTTGACCTTCACTCCTTTTTAATAACTCTTTAGTTTCCTATTCTAAGGACACATGTGCACACTTACATATTAGACACTTGTGCACATCTACATTCATAATAATTGCACATATATTTACATGATAGTTGTGCATTTCCTGCATATAATTACATTAAATAAAATATTAACTCACACTCTAATCTAGGATACAAACCTAATATAATATTTATAATAATGTACCAAGGTGATATATTGGCATGTACCAAATAATATAATATTCTTCGACACCCTATATATTACATTATAGTCTTCAATATGGTCTTTGTCTTGATCCTGGAGCCAGTGTTGTCCTTTGTTTATTTCATTAGTTTACTCCCTTTCTACATTTTTATCAAGTGAATGATTAGTACTTTTTAAAGCATCATCTTCATAACTTATTAATTTCGCTGAAAGAGCTTTGAATTCATTTTCTTCAATAGTTTCTTCCAATTCTTGAATTCCTTGAATTTCTTGAGCTATATGTCACTTTTGATTTCTTTCTCTAAATTGTAACTAAGGTTTATTATATTTATATTTAGAAGGGTATTGATGTTGAAATTGTTGTTGATGTGGATAATATCGAGTTTGATATTCTCTTGGTTTTATTGGACTATTTGTTTGACCATTTTGATTTAACTAATTTTCTTGATATTGATTTCTTGGATTATATCTACAAAAATTTGTATTATGATTCCTCCTTCTACATATCTAAAAATATTTGTTACTACTATTAAAAATTCCTCTTGAAGTTGAAGCAACATTTTCTTGTGAGTTATATTTTGATGCTAAGGCATTGTTAGTCATTTCATCTTTAACTGAATTCTATACCTCATTCTCTTGTAGAATATTAATTAACTCATAAAATGAAGTATATTTGCTTAGAATTTGCAAATATGTAACTAGGTGCTTGTAGTTTTCTAGAAGGGCTCTCAAGATCACTTGAACAAGAAACTTGTCCTCTATATTTTCTCCTAAGTTTAATAGCTTTGCTTTTATGTCTATCACTCTTAAAAACAATTCAATGCTTTCACCATTTTAAACTTTTAAAGAATGCAACTAAGTTAGAATATTTAAATAGTAGCTTTGTTATTTCCTTCAAATAACTTGGCTAAAGTATTCCAAGCTTTTGTAGAAGTTGATATTGTGCTTACGTAATGTTGTATCTCATTTGTAATTGTGAATATTATTATCATGAGGGCTTTTGCTTCTTCTTCTTCATAGTTTTCAATTTCTTTATCACCTTCAACAGGTTTAGTTTTTGTTCCTCTAACAATGTTGTAAAGTTTTTCTACTATCAAAATTGATTTCACTTTGTTTTTCCATGAAGCATAATTAGGACCTTTGAGAAGTTGAGACTCTAAAAGAAAGAATTTGTTGGTTGACATGGTGGCACTCATGTAACTTTTGAAGTTGACTACCTTATGTCTCCCTAGGTTTTGAATGATTTTTCAAGTTTCTAAATTTTTCAAAAACCTATGATGTTGAATTCCTTATGTCTCCCTAATTTATTAGAAACTAGAAAGAAATAATTTTGCAAATTTAATATTTCCAAATTTGAAGTAGAATTCCTTATCTCTCCAAAATGATTTGCAAAAATTCTATATGCTTTGAATTTTAAAAATATCAAATGAACCTTTCAAAATATTAAATAACTTTGAAAATATTTAAAATACCTTTTCATTCCTCTCAAATATTTCAAAAAATGAATAAGGTATTAGTTATATTATTAATACTCTTGTCACTCCAAAAATCTTATTAAACCTTATTAAAAATAAAAAATTAAATTATAAACTCCTTATCTCTCCATTAACTTTAGTGATGCAGGAGCATCCGGAGACAGTAAAGCAATCTTGCATCTTCCAAAAACTTTTCAAATTTTTCTAAGTTCTGTGCACTTTGATTTATTTATTTTCAGTATTGGAGAAGGTTTCGTAGATCAATATTCGGTTTGGAGAAGTTTTGTAAGGCAAGGGGAGGAGAGGTCGCGAAATCGCGACCTCGAAAGCTGCTATGTAACTTTGGCAGGGTTCCGTCGCGATATCGCGACGTCGCGATATCGCGACGATATTGCAAAGGCAGAGGAAAGAGCTTCAGTCGTCGCGATATCGCGACGTCGCGATATCGCGACGGTCTTCGAGCAAGGCGGAAGGGAAGGAGTCCTGTCGCGATATCGCGGCCAGTCAGAGGCCGCCACGTGGCATTTTCACATTACAGCATCAAAGACTAAGGCAAGGCGGAGAAATTACAAGGGACTTCATCAAAGTAAAGGCTGAGAGGGGGGAGGGGGTCGCGAGATCGTGACATGTCACGATTTCACGACCCCAAAGAGTTGTGGCTTGAGGAGGCACTTTTGGTCGCGATATCGCGACATGTCGCGATTTCGTGACCTGTCGCGATATCGCGACCAGGTAAAATCTTGACCAAAGAGAATGAGCCGAAGACCGGACAAGGCCGAATTTGACACGTGGACGGCCACGTGTATCAAAACTGTTGAGAAGGGCACGTGTTTTAAAAATGTTGCGGCAAGAAGTAGGCATAGCCAAGTATGCATGCGGACGACCAGGGAAGGTCAAAGTAAACACGTGGACAACTACGTGTGTTGAAACAAAATGAGGGTTACGTAAATTGTTGGGGGAGGTGTCGGCCGTGCATTCCTTTCTTATTATTTCTGGCATTGTAGCATTTACAAGTGATGGCTTGATGGAGGAGACACAGTGCAGAGGACGGTCAGAACAATGCGGCCGGTGCAGGGAAGCCATCAATGCTAGTACCATGGTAGATCGGGCAGATTGCCATTAAAGACTAAAATTTCGAAAAACCCAGGAGGGGGGAAATTTGAATTTGAAAGTTGTTAGGTGGAGGCATTGATGGCCTAGAGGATCGGGGCCTCGTTAAAAACCCAAAATTTTGTAAGGGCAAGGGATGGTGAAGCTCGGGATTGAGGGAGAAGTTGTATGCTGGAAAAACTACTGTAAACTGTATTAAGCAATTTAATGAAATTATTGTGAAATTACTGTGAATGTGTTTGTGAGAATCCCGGCTTTCCATCAAGTGGTATCAGAGCGGGAGCTCCTGAGCGTGTAACAGATCGCCGGAGAGAGGCAGTTACACCAGGATCTGTGGGAGAGAAAAAAAAATATATACATAATGCCTCCACGAAGAAACCGTGGCGGAGTAGGAAATGTGGTGCCGGCCGAAGACTTCCGAGCCTTGCAGAGACAAGTTCAAGCCCTGCAGGCGGAGTTACGCAGAAGGCACGAGCCCGGGAGGGATGAGGAAAGTGAAGACGAAGTTGAAGAAGAAGACCAATCTGAGGAGGAGGAAGAGGCTGTGGACCCTGCACAAGCCCGGTTGTACAAGGCCATCTCTCAGATTGGAAAACAACCGAAGATGGAGGTTTCTACATACTCGGGAAACCTAAATCCAGAAGAAGTGATTGACTGGATAAATGATTTAGAGGAGTATTTCGAATATGAGGAGGTTGAAGACCCTAACCGGGTCAGATTTGCTAAGACCAAGTTGAAGGGTCATGCCAAGCATTTGGTGGAGGGGAGTACAGTTGGAGAGGAACAGAAGGGGGAAGGAGAGAATAACAAGATGGGATAGAATGGTGGAAAAGCTGAAAAGGCAGTTCATCCCGACAGATTACGATTTGGATCTGCTAAGAAAAATGCAGGGGTTTGAGGCAGACAAACAAAACCGTCCAAGAGTACACCGAGGAGTTCTACAAGATCTCTATTAGAACCGGGCATTTGGAGGCAAACAAAGAAAAGGTGGCCCGTTATATCAATGGGTTGAGACTCGGTATCCAGGAGGAACCGAGCCTCGGTTCGGATAAGCACCATTGAGGATGCTTACCAGTTTGCCTTAAAGGTGGAAGAAAAACCGAACAGGCGGTTTGAAGGCAAGCAAAGAGGAAGGGGCCATGGTGGAAGAACTGGTGGGAGAACCAGTGGAGAAAAGTACAAGGACCCAAAGAAGACTGGTGAAACCAGTAGTAACCAGGACCAAAAGGAAGAAGATGTTTATCAGCCTCGAGAACAGAATAGTTACCCAAGAGGACGGGGTGGATCTGGACGAGGATTTGGAAGAGGAGTATTCCGTGGGACATGTTTCCACTGTGGTGAAGAAGGACATCGGGCATTTGAGTGTCCACAACACCGGGAAAGGATGAACAAGAGGCCTGAGGGTCCAGCCAGAGCTGCTGTGGCAGAGGAAGATGCTGAGTCTGAGCATTCCGAAGAAGCGGAGAGAGGAGAAACAATGCTTGTAAGAAGAGTCCTGTTGAATGAGGAAAAGGACACAGACCAGAGAAGAAGTTTATTCCGCACCAGATGTAAATGTGCGGGCAAGGTTTGCAATATCATTATTGATAATGGTAGCACGGATAACCTGGTTTCGAGGAAATGGTTACAAAGCTACGCTTAGAAAGGAAGAAGCACCCACACCCATACCGGGTCGCATGGTTACAGAAGGACCATAGAGCTTTGGTCAATGAGCAGTGTTCCATTAAATTTAACATTGGAAATTATTGTGATGAGGTCCTGTGTGACATCCTACCCATGGATGCTTGCCACATGTTGCTGGGGAGGCCCTGGCAGTTTGACCGGAGTGCAGTGCATGATGGCCGTGCCAACACCTACTCATTGACAAAGAATGGTGTACGCCATAAACTAAAGCCTTTAAAGGATGCGGATGAAAAGGTATGTAACAATTCCAGAGTCTGTTTAGTTGAGGGGAGGAAGTTCCTGAACGGGTTGAAGCATGAACATTTATGTTATGCAATAATCCCTAGAGTTAGGAGGAAGGAATGCCAGGATACCCCAGCAGAAGTCCTAAATCTGCTGGAGGAATTTCCAGATATTGTGTCTGACAATGTGCCTGAGGGTTTACCCCCAGTAAGGAAAATTAGCCATCATATAGACCTAGTACCGGGATCAAGCTTGCCAAATAAAGCTGCACACAGGATGACGCCTGTAGAGACTGAGGAGTTAAATAGACAGGTCCAAGAATTGTTAGAGAAGGGATTGATTCGGGAAAGTTTGAGCCCATGCGCAAGTACTCGCAATGGCTGGCGCCAAAGAAGGATGGGGAATGGAGGATGTGTACAGATTCACGGGCCATCAACAAAATCACTATTAAATACAGATTCCCGTTGCCAAGAATGGATGATATCATGGACTGTTTAAGTGGAGCTGAATACTTCACAAAGATTGATTTAAAAAGCGGCTATCATCAGATCCGAATCCGGGAGGGAGATGAGTGGAAGACAACCTTCAAGACAAGAGAGGGCTTGTATGAGTGGTTGGTCATGCCATTTGGGCTGTCCAATGCACCAAGTACTTTCATGCGGCTGATGAATGAAGTACTGAAGGAATTCTCGGGAAAGTTTGTTATTGTTTATTTAGATGACATATTGATATTCAGCAGGACCCTGGAGGAACACCTGATGCATATCAGGAGGGTCTTTGAAAAACTGCGAGAAGAGCAGTTGTTAATAAATCTAAAAAAGTGTAATTTTGTCAAGAAAGAATTGGTATACCTGGGGTTTGTAATCTCAGCAGAAGGTCTGAAAATGGACCCCGAGAAGGTGAGAGCCATCATTGAATGGCCTACCCCAAGAAGCACAATAGAAGTAAGATCTTTTCATGGTTTGGCCAGCTTTTACAGGAAGTTCATAAGGAACTTCAGCAGCATTTGTGCACCTCTCACAGAAACAATGAGGGGAGATAAAAAGGAGTTCAAGTGGACATCAGGGGCTGAAAGGAGCTTTAATGCATTAAAGAAAAGGGTCACAGAACAGCCCGTTTTAGCACTTCCAGACTTTAACAAGGTGTTTCAAGTGGACTGTGATGCCAGTGGCAGTGCAATAGGGGCTGTACTGAGTCAAGGAGGCAAACCAGTTGCTTATTTCAGTGAGAAGTTAAATGATGCTCGAAAAAAGTATTCAGTTTTATGACCAAGAATTTTATGCTATAGTTCAGGCTCTAAAAAAGTGGAGACACTATTTATTGCCAAAGGAGTTTGTTCTATTTACTGACCATCAGGCTTTACAATACATTAACAGTCAGACAAAACTGAACCAAAGGCACATGAAATGGGTGGAGTTCCTCCAAAGTTATACCTTTGTGCTGAAGCACAGAAGTGGGAAGTCAAACAGAGTTGCAGATGCTTTGAGCAGAAGGCAGACTTTACTGACTAGACTGACAGTGGAAGTAGTGGGATTTGAAGAACTGAAGGGTTTGTACTCTGCAGATCCAGATTTTGCAGAAGCCTGGAAGGCTTGCTTAACACCTGTTACGGTGGACCGAACAAAATGGTTGGATTTCCTAATCCAAGATGGAATGTTGTTCAAGGGAAGCAAATTATGCATTCCAAGGAGCTCCATGCGGGAGAACTTGATTAAAGAAAAGCACAGCGGAGGACTGGCTGGGCACTTTGGTAGGGATAAGACCATTGCCCTGGTGGAGGAAAATTACTACTGGCCACAACTTCAGCAAGATGTGCGGAAGTTTGTGCAAGGTTGCAGAATATGCCAGATGGCAAAGGGTGTAAAGCAAAACACAGGATTATACCAGCCATTACCTGTACTTGAGAGGCCATGGGAGGACATAAGCATGGATTTTATTCTTGGGTTGCCGAGAACACAGAGGGGAAATGACTCAGTATTTGTGGTAGTTGACCGATTCTCCAAAATGGCACATTTTATTCCCTGCCAGAAGACAAGTGATGCAGTTCACATTGCCGGGTTATTCTTCAAGGAAGTGGTACGACTTCACGGTCTGCCAAGAAGCATAGTTTCTGACAGAGATACCAAGTTTGTTGGGTACTTTTGGAGAACTCTGTGGAAGAAGATGAAGACAGATCTGAAATTCAGTTCTGCATACCACCCATAGACTGACGGACAGACAGAGGTGGTGAACAGAAGCCTGGGTAATTTATTGAGATGTTTGATAGCAGATCAACCCAAGGGATGGGATTTAGTCTTACCACAGGCGGAATTTGCTTATAACAGTTCAGTCAATAAGAGCACCAATAAATCTCCATTCCAGATAATATACGGGAACAGCCCAAGGAATGTGTCTGAACTGAGAAAGTTGGACAGGAAAGAAAAGTGTAGTGCCGAGGCAGAAGAATTTGCAGAGCATATGAAGAGTCTGCATGAAGAAGTAAGGAAACAAATTGTAAAGATGAATACTCAATATAAGGCGAGGGCGGACCAGAAGCGGCGGTTCAAGGAGTTCAAAGTAGGAGATGAGGTCATGGTGCATCTCAGGAAGGAGAGATTTCCTGCCAAGACTTATAATAAATTGAAGATGAAGAAGTTTGGACCATGCAGAATACTGGGAAGGCGAGAATCAGGAAATGCGTATGAAGTGGAATTGCCAAGTTGGCTTGATATTTCACCTATTTTTAATATCTCAGATTTAGTGGAATATCATGAGGGAGAAGGTACCGAGATGCCAAGTGCAGAATTGTGGCAAATTCCAGCATCTACTCCAACCACCAACGAGATTGAGGAGATATTAGACACCCGTGAAGGCAGAAGCACCCGAAACAAACAATATTCTGAATACTTGGTAAAGTGGAAGGGCAGGCCTGTTGAAGATGCGACTTGGTTGTCGAAAGTGGAGGTTGACCGCCTGGGTCTTCCCCCAACAAAATAGAAGTGAGGATCACTTCTAATTTACCCCGGGTGTCTGATGCAGGAGCATCCGGAGACAGTAAAGCAATCTTGCATCTTCCAAAAACTTTTCAAAATTTTCTAAGTTCTGTGCACTTTGATTTATTTATTTTCAGTATTGGAGAAGGTTTCGTAGATCATTATTCAGTTTGGAGAAGTTTTGTAAGGCAAGGGGAGGAGAGGTCGCGAAATCGTGACATGTCGCGATTTCACGACATGTCACAAAATCGCGACCTCGAAAGCTGCTATGTAACTTTGGCAGGGTTCCGTCGCGATATCGCGACGTCGCGATATCGCGACGATATTGCAAAGGCAGAGGAAAGAGCTTCAGTCGTCACGATATCGCGACGTCGCGATATCGCGACGGTCTTCGAGCAAGGCGAAAGGGAAGGAGTCCTGTCGTGATATCGCGACCTGTCACGATATCGCGGCCAGTCAGAGGCCGCCACGTGGCATTTTCACATTACAGCATCAAAGACTAAGGCAAGGCGAAGAAATTACAAGGGACTTCATCAAAGTAAAGGCTGAGAGGGGGGAGGGGGTCACGAGATCGCGACATGTCATGATTTCGTGACCCCAAAGAGTTGTGGCTTGAGGAGGCGCTTTTGGTCGCGATATCGCGACCAGGTAAAATCTTGACCAAAGAGAATGAGCCGAAGATCGGACAAGGCCGAATTTGACACGTGGATGGCCACGTGTATCAAAACTGTTGAGAAGGGCACGTGTTTTAAAAATGTTGCAGCAAGAAGTAGGCATAGCCAAGTATGCATGCGGACGGCCAGGGAAGGTCAAAGTAAACACGTGGACAGCTACGTGTGTTGAAACAAAATGAGGGTTACGTAAATTGTTGGGGGAGGTGTCGGCCGTGCATTCCTTTCTTATCATTTTTGGCATTGTAGCATTTACAGGTGATGGCTTGATGGAGGAGACACAGTGCAGAGGACGGTCAGAACAATGCGGCCGGTGCAGGGAAGCCATCAATGCTAGTACCATGGTAGATCGGGCAGATTGCCATTAAAGACTGAAATTTCAAAAAACCCAGGAGGGGGGAAATTTGAATTTGAAAATTTTGTTAGGTGGAGGCATTGATTTCCTGGAGGATCGAGGCCTCGTTAAAAACTCGGGAAAAACTTTGTAAAGGGATGGTGAAGCTCGGGATTGAGGGAGAAGTTGTATGCTAGAAAAACTACTATAAACTGTATTAAGCAATTTAATGAAATTATTGTGAAATTACTGTGAATGTGTTTGTGAGAATCCCCGACTTTCCATCATTTAGCAATAATAAAAAATACAAATATTATATTATAAAAGCCTAAGTTACCTCCATAAAAGGTGCAACTTCCTAGGGTGTCTTGGGCATTACAAATTTGAAACCATTTCTTTGTCCTTTCTTGCCTAAAGCATGTGAATTTTTTTTGTTCATTCCTTGCATGGACAATTATTTGTAACCTATCTCAAAAAATGCTTCATTCTACCAATTCACCTTCCTCCTTTCCACATGGCTTTTTAACAGATTTCATTGTTTTTTTGGCACTTCAACGTTCCATTACATGAACCATTTCAAATTTTGGGTGCTATAATCATTCCAAATCCTTGGTGATTCCTTTTCTTATCTTTTGGTTGATCACTTTCTTAATTCTCATTTTAATGTTCAATCTCCTTTGGTGTAATTCAATGTTTGATTTCCTTCTATGATGATGCTTCACTTCATATAACCTTAGTTGTGTATGGTGTTGGGTTTTTTAATTGGATGGATGGAGCTTAGACCCCTTTGTTTGAGTTCCTCCTAATGTGGTGCTTCACTTACCGAAGCTTTTGTCGCTTCATTTCTCTTATGTTGGTGCTTCACTCGCTAATGCTTGAGTATTTAGGTTGCTTTTATTATGAGGTGATCTTGGGTCTAGTTTTCCAAACCCTTAGTTCTTCAATTGTTATGTAGCTTCATG
The DNA here is from genome assembly GCA_028583015.1 of Wollemia nobilis. NCBI lineage: Eukaryota > Viridiplantae > Streptophyta > Pinopsida > Araucariales > Araucariaceae > Wollemia > Wollemia nobilis. The sequence goes on from JAQPPZ010017228.1 coordinate 6,219,418, forward strand.
TAGCTATTTTTTCCTTAATAATTTCATATTTAGTCCTACAACTATTCTTTGTTGACTAGATTACACTTTATTTGATGCTTTGAATTGCTCAGGTTCCAGCACCAATCGAATTTCAAATAGTACTCAAAAAATAGCTTCTACTCAACCTTCAATAACACTTTCAATCTCCGATAGCGCTTTGAATCTTTGATTTTTACTTTTAAATTTTAATGGCACTTGAATTACAAGATCTTTCACCTAGCAATCTCTTTGCATAGTCAAAAAATATTATGCTAGGACTATTCTCCTTCTTCTTTAGCTTTATTCCTATGGGTCTTAAACCTTTAACTTGTTGGTATTTTTAGTATTGCCTAGCCTCTAACTCGATGTTCTATTTTTTTTATCCTAGGATTTTTTTCTCAAGCCTATTTTTGAATCTTCTTGCTTTCTTTAATACAAACTATCTTTATCTTCTATTTTACCTCCAAACGTATTTTTTTCAAGCTACCTTCATGTTTTCTTAAAGTCTCCTTGCTTGATATGAATAGTGCTACTATAACATTATTTAACTATGGTGCTACTATAGTTCTTCTTAGCTTATAGAAGATGTGATGAATGTTGTCCCACATTCTCTAAAACTTATTGCCATACATCCTTTAAACTTTTGGCAAGATGCTTGCCTTGCAAAACCAATCTTACTTATTGTTCTTCTTTGCTTCCATATTTTTTGTGACTGAATATGCTACCTTCAACTCTGTCCTCAAAATTGTGTTGTCCTTTAACTTAGACTCTCCTCAAGACTTCTTACAATCTTAAAGTCTTCTATGAATTTTAAATTTTTGCAAGATACTTGTCTTTCAAAATATTTTCTTAAAGTCTTTCTTGCTTGAAGTCTTCTAAATCACTTGAAGTATTTTTGGTGCCTTCAAGTTTTTTTACATGCTTGATTTTTATAGAGCAAGCTACATTAATGGTCTCTTTCTTGCTAAATACCATTAGTTATTTTATCAAGGACCTCTTTCAAAGAGTCCCTTTAATCTTCCTTCAATGAGACTTCTTCTAATGAGTATCCTTTTTCTATAAATTATGATGGAACCTTATCTAATGGGTATCCGATGTTCACCTTCAATGGAACATTTTCTAATAAGTCTCCTTTGTCTACTTCTTATTTCAATATCAAGGTCTAATTTCAAGGCCCGAAATCAATAGTATAGACTGCCTTCTATTTCAAATAGATACTTGGAATAGGTTAACTCAATCTATTTTATCAAGGTCTATTTCTTAATGACCTAAAATCAAGGTCTATCTTTGAGACCTAAAAAATATATTTAATTGCAAATCAAATCATTCCCTACGTGAGGAAAGCTCTCGATATTCAAAAAATCAAAGATAAAGTATTCTCTATTTTTTTTATGAAGCTTCTCAAAGTTTGAAGATTAATTTTTTTTTGTAGCAATACTTTAGTTAGATTTCTTTAGCATTACTTAAGAATCCAATATGAAATGTCTTCCAATATCTAAAGCAGAATGACAATGACCAAATTTTCTCTTGAGTTGGCTCTTCAAAAATTTATGAAACTTATTCTTCATTGGTGTTCCTTCAACTTGGTGGAATGGCTTATCTTCACTAGTTTTTATTATCTAGTGGTACTATCCTTAAACTTTAACAACTTTCAAATATTATGCAAGCAAACTTGCTATAACTATGATACCATTATTAGATTTTTATGATCTAATACTTAATATAAATTACCATGGGAAAATAATCATATGATCTAAAATAATAAAGTTACAATATAATGAACCAAATAATATCTCAAAATGTAATGAAAATTTGAATAACTCATAAGAATATTCACATAAACATGCTCACAATATTGCACATGAAAATACTAAAAATGTTATTGAATAAAGGTCTACTAATGCAAGGATAAAGCTTGGCACATTCTATTCACCTTAATGATATTATAAGGCTTAGTTACAAATATATAATTGTATGTGACTCTTCATATGCTGCACTCTTGACCTTCACTCTTCTTAATAACTCTTCATTTTCCTATTCTAAGGACACGTGCACACTTACATATTAGACACTTGTGCACATCTACACTCATAACACTTGCACACATATTTACATGACACATGCTTTTCCTGCATATTATTACATTACATAAAATTTTAACTCACAATCTAATCTAGGACACAAACCAAATCTAATATTTATAATAATGTACCAAGGTGGTACATTGTCATGTACCAAATAATGTAATAATCTCCAACGATTACATTGTCATGGGCATAACTTTGTGCTCAAGATTCCATGGTGATCCATTTAAGAAGAAATAGAAATATTAGAGAGAACACAAATTTTTGTTGGAAACTCTGAAAACTTTGTGGAAAAATACTCTGAAGGCCCCAAAAATACAAAACAAAATACTTATAAAACATAATAATTTTCTAGTTTTTAGATATTTCATAGCCAAAACGTATCTCTCTATATTGACACATCAATAGAAAACAAAACACAAAAATATAAGCCATATGTATTTAATTTTCATTTAATATACACTTTGCAACTCATGGAAAGTGAATCACCATATTTCCATATGGGTGGCCTTCTAACTTACAAAGGTGAACCACTACATTTCCATATGAGTGATCCTCTATATTTAACATGATGGAGTTCCAACACATCAATTTTTCTATAAAGAGAGATGCACCCTAATTGTAAAAGACATGAGCAATGGATGCAATGTTAGAGCCCCACATCTCTTCTCAAAATTTTTCTTGCATTATACTCTATATTTTAAGAAATAAAATCAGTGTGTTAATTTTCTTATATGTATGTGTTCTAATTTGTTATACATTGGTATTTTTTAATTGCACATATTTATGATCTTTCTTAACTCAAAATTCTTAATTTTCATTCAGTTAAAATTTTGAGTTTTAATTTGCTTACCTTTATATCAAAGATATTTGCCATATTTGTTGAACTACTAAGTTTTTTAGAAGCAAATCCTTGATATTATTTATATTAAGAGATAATATCTCACTCATCCTATTTCCTTCTAAATTTTGAATTTTGCCAAGAGGAAAATCAACACTGTGAATGGCTAAAATATTTTCTACCTAATCTATATATCTATTTATATGATAGCTATAACAACCTATAAATTCACTAATACCTATTTTTTAGGGATATTATAATTCTCCTATCTAGGATATCATTTTTATTTTTACTTTTTATTGTTTTTGTTTTTTGTTTTGGTTTTTCCCCACATCTTGTTAACACGTGATATTTGCTTTTATTTCCTCATATCAATATTCCTATGAGGAGATGCAAGCTTATTGCAGTGGTAAGGTATTTGGCATCTCTTTGAGAGGTCCAAGGTTCAAACCCCACTCGGTATAAGGGGACCAGGACCCCTCATAGAAACCTATGTAAACTCATTGAAAATAAATATCCCTATGAGTTTCTTTTTCTTTTTATTTTTTCTTCTTGGGTCTTTATCTCTTTTTTCATTTCCATCAATGTTTTCATCTTCATCAATGGTTTCAATTTTTTTATAGGAAGACTTATCATCTCTAGGTTTATCTTGTTCTACAGAATCTGAAATGCAAGGAATACCCTTAAATCACTTTCTTCTTTGTGTTGCCCTATAAAGCCTATAGTGCAAGGACACTCCTTAATAAAATTACCTTCTTCTGCTATCCTAAAAATATTGAATTGCTATGAATATTCTCCATCCTCATTTATTTATTATGTTGTTGTTGAAACCCTAAAACACAAAGGATAACCTCTAGACTACTTTCATTTCTATTGCCAAAAGAGGATTTTACTACTTTCACCTCCTTTGTTTTAAAATGTTCCACTTCCTCCGCATCTTTCTTTGCAACTTTAATTCCTTATAAATTTTAACTTGCACATTGTATTTTTGCATCCCTTGTATCCTTCTTTGTTTGTTCCAACGATTGATTCGAGTGTGAATTATGGTGGCATTTATCATTTGATGCTACATATAGACTTTCTTTACATCTTCTTCTAGAGTGGCATATCCTTGATCCAATCCATTTTCTATTATAATATGATTTCCTTCCTTCATATTGAAGTTTATCTCATGACCAATTTATTTTATCTCTTTCTTCATCATTTTCACTTTGCAATATCTTACCATGTGTCTAGTCTCATAACAATTATAGCATTGGTATGTTGTGTTTTTATAATCTACTTCTTGATCCCATTGTTTTGATTCATATTTAATATTAATGGATTGTGGCAAAGGTTTTAAAATATCCACAACAACACATATCCAAGTATATAGAACATGCTTTCACTTCTTACTATTTGGTACCTCCTAGATGTACTCTGCTAGGGTATTTTTAATACTATTTAAAATATCTATATTTATAAATTTATATGGAAGTATAAAAAGCCTAACCTAAATCGAAATATTTTAAATAGTTTGTCTCAACAAAAAAATTCTCACTCTATGGTCTTAAATAAAGGGTATCTCTCCTCATAAATTATGGAGCACCACCCATTATTTTGTTGCTGATTCTAAACTAGAAAATATGATGAGAAGAAAAATTATAGGAAGAAAAGTTATGGAATAATTTGAATTCGATCCTCACTTCCACTTGATCCAATTTAAAATCTCTGAAAACTTGGTTAGTATCTAGAAAACTTAAAAATATTAATCCTTTGGCTTTAAGAACTATTGTATCATGCTCTAATATCTCATCCTTGATTGTGACTTCTGGTGTAACATTTAAACTTTCCATTAATTCACTCTTCCCCTTATCTCCAACATCAACATCTATACTTCCATATAGGGCATGCTAACTTCCAATTGGAGCTTTCAAATATGGTTTTCCTTCCATTCAACCAAGTGAGGTTTTCTTCTAACTTGCACTCACTCTTGGCTTGATCATTTTTTGAGTGAGCATGGATTAAAACATTTACACTTTATGGTCTAGTCTTATTTTATCATGTATCCCAAGCATAAGTTAAGCATAATACTCCTCTTGCTCTTCCTTCATTTTTCTTGTATTATGTACTTCTATTCATGGCCAAATCCATGCACTACAAACATGACCATAGAGATAAAAAATAAAAACAATATTAAGAACACACAATCATGCTAAGCAAAGACACAAATCATAATATATAAACTAGGGAAGCAAGAAGGGATTTTTTTGAATTCATACTTAAATTTTGTTCTAAATTAAACAATGAGAGCTTGTTATCAATATTGATTCTTAAAATGAATTTGTTTAACAATAATTTTAATTTTTAAATTTAAAATATATATTTCTAAATAAAAAATATGATACTTAGAATTAATTGGTTTTGAAACATTTTCCCCCTTCACTCTTATACCAACAACATCCTTGATATATCAAAAGGTATTAGCTCAAGTTGTTATATTCCTCAACTTTCAAGGAAGAGATATGTATAATTATTGAGTTGTTGTATTATCACTATATGATCATGATGAGGCCAAGAAATGCCTCATTTTTGCTACATGTTTGACACATTAAAACTGTTATTTACCAATATTTAATATAATTTTATGCCAAATATTTGATTAAAGTATGTTATTTGTTAATGTTGGCATGATTGGATGTTTAGGAATATTGTACCCCTGTTTTGACTATTTTTTTGCATTTTATGACTATTTTTACATGATTTTAAGTAGCAAAAAGCATAATAAATATAATAGAAAATAGGAGGTACCGATATTTGTGATTGGATGAAGTATTTCATATATTTTTCCCACCTTAATAAGATCTGTTAAGGTGATTTGGCACCAATTCAAAAACTCTATTGTAAAATAGGGCACTAAAACTACATACAACATAAATTCCAACTACCTGACACATTAAAGGAAGGCATGGAAGGAGTCAAAAGCAGTGAGTATAATCAATTGTAACATGTTCAGGAAGACTAGGAAATACTCATAACACAACTAGAAGTGCCCCCATGTGGTTTAGTTTGATGACAACAAAAGATCTTACCAATTCTACCTGATATTTTAGAGCTCTCCGGAATGAAAAGCATAAAAGGTCTATTATAATAACAAACACACAAATTGCATCCATTTCATAAGGACTAAGGGAATATAGCATTGGGAAAAGTGTAAAAACCATATTTAAACCTTTCTTATCCATTTATCACCAGATTGGAAGCATGGAGAGTTGCACTAATAACTACTACGGTAGATTCTATCCTAAAATAGACTAAGTCTGCTGTAATAGAACAACAAATCACACATTGGAAATACTATAGTTATTTTTGTAGTTGCAAGTATGGATGTGATGCAAGAGCCTATCTTTAGAGGGTTTTTAAAAATAAGTTTTAAGGAAATTTTTTATTACTCAAAATGGAATTATTTGACGCAAAATATAATTTGTCAAAAATGATAATTGCTAAAAAAGACAAATTTTTATGAAAAAATAATTTGCAGAAAATAGTAATTACTTAAAAAAGACATTTTTTGGTGGAAAAATCTATTTGCCGAAAATAGTAATTTTTTTATTTTTAGGGTTTTAAGCTTTAGGGTTTTCTTTTAGGGGTTTTTTTAGGGCTTCAAGTTTTAGGGTTTTCTTTTAGGGTTTATTTGGGGATATATATTCATTTGCTATTGTATTATAAAGAGGGAAAAGTGAATCCAGGAATGAGAAAATAAAATATTTATTGATTTATTTTCATGTATTATAGTTTTTATGTGAATGAAAGGTTTTACTGATTATTTTTATTTATTGCAATTTTTATGTAAATGGAGAGTTTTACATATTATTTTTATTTATCGTAACTTTTATGTAATGGGAGGTATTTTATTTTGACCTCTTGCAGCTGGATTTATATCATTTGGTATCAGAGAAAGTTAGATCTTGTTGGGAGAAGAAAAGAGAAGAGAAGAAAAAAGAAAAGGAGAGGAGAGCAAAGAGGCTAAAAAAAAAAATCGGTACTCTATGTAGTGCTTGCAGAAGGTTTGTAAAACCTTGGAGATAGAAATTGACACTCTGTGTAAGTGCTTGTAGGAGGTTTTTTTATGTAAAAGCCTCAGAGAAAGAGATTGACACTTTGTTTAGTTCCTATAGGAGGTTTGTAAAACCTTGGAGAAAGAAATTGACACTCTGTGTAAGTGCTTGTAGGAGGTTTTTTTATATAAAACCTCAGAAGGAGGAATTAACACTTTGTGTAGTGCTTGCAGAAGGTTTGTAAAACCTTAAAGAAATAAATTAGCACTCTATGTAGTGCTTGTAGGAGGTTTTTTCTTTTCATTAAAAACTCAGAGAGAAGAATTGACACTTTGTATAGTGCTTGCAAGAGGTTTGCTATTTTAAAACCTCGAATGAATAAATTGGCACTATGTGTAATGCTTGCAGGAGGTTTGAGATATAAAACCTCAGAAGGATATTGGTACTTTGAGGAGTACTTGCAGATGTGTGGCACTCTATGGAGAGTGATTATGAGTTTGATCGAAGGAAATCGCAGGAGCAGAGTTATTTTCAACCAAAGAAGAATGATGCAGGAGACTATCTTTAGAGGCTTTTTAAAAGAAGTTTTAAAGTAATTTTTTTATTACTCAAAATGGAATTATTTGATGCAAAATATAATTTTTCAAAAATGGTAATTACTAAAAAAGACAAATTTTTATGAAAAAATAATTTATCAAAAATAGTAATTACTTAAAAAGATATTTTTTGATGGAAAAATCAATTTTCCGAAAATAGTAATTTTTTTATTTCTAAGGTTTTAAGCTTTAGGGTTTCTTTTAGGGATTCAAGTTTTAGGGTTTTCTTTTAAGGTTTCTTTTTGGATATATATTCTCTTGATATTGCATTGTAAAGAGGGAGAAGTGAATCCAATAATAAAAAAAGAAAATATTTATTGGTTTATTTCCATTTATTATAGTTTTATGTGAATGGAGGGTTGTACTGATTATTTCTATTTATTGTAGTTTCTATGTAAATGGAGGGTTTTACATATTATTTATATTTATCATAGTTTTTATGTAATGAGAGGCATATTACCTCTCATTACATAAAAACTACGATAAATAGAAATAATATGTAAAACCCTCCACTTACATAAAAATTGCAATAAATGAAAATAATCAGTAAAACTCTCAATTCACATAAAAACTATAATACATGAAAATAAACCAATAAATATTTTATATTCTCATTCCTAGATTCACTTCTCCCTCTTTACAATGCAATACCAAGGGAATATATATCCTCAAAGAAACCCTAAAGAAAACCCTAAAACTTGAAGCCCTAAAAGAAAACCTTAAAGCTTAAAACCCTAAAAATAAAAAAATTACTATTTTCGACAAATTGATTTTTCCACCAAAAAATGCCTTTTTAAGTAATTATTATTTTCGGTAAATTATTTTTTATAAAAAATTATTTTTTTAAGTAATTACCATTTTTGGTAAATTATATTTTGCATCAAATAATTCTATTTTTAGTAATAAAAAAATTACTTTAAAACTTCTTTTAAAAAACCCTCTAAAGATAGGCTCTGCATCATTTTGGTAATTACTAAAAAAAATAAATTTTTATGAAAAATAATTTGCCGAAAATAGTATTTACTTAAAAAGACATTTTTTGGTGGAAAAAACAATTTGCCAAAAATAATAATTTTTTTATTTTTAGGGTTTTAAGCTTTAGGGTTTTATTTTAGGGTTTCTTTTAGGGCTTCAAGTTTTAAGGTTTTCTTTTAGGTTTTCTTTGGGGATATATATTCCCTTGGTATTGCATTGTAAAGAGGGAGAAGTGAATCAATGAATGAAAAAATAAAATATTTATTGGTTTATTTCCATGTATTATAGTTTTTATGTGAATGGAGTATTTTAATGATTATTTTCATTTATTGCAAATTTTATGTAAATTGAGGGTTTTACATATTATTTTTATTTATCACAACTTTTATATAATGGGAGGTATTTTGTTTTGACCTCTTGCAACTGGATTTACATTAGGATGTAAAAAATAATATAAATAGGGCTACTCCCTCATTGGTTTAGTTAGTTAAAATATAATTAAGAAGTTAGAAGTATGAATTGTAACAATCACCTTTTTGTAATAGCAATTTTTAATAAAGTGCAGTTTTTATTCAAACATGTTGATTTATGAGTGTGAGAGTATTTAGAGTTTAGGTTTTGGTGTGAAATTACCTTATTATAGACCAAGGAGCAAGGTACCACTCTTAGGGCTGGAGGAAGGAGTAGTTTTACAGGTTTTGTGACAGTTTTTCCGTTTTAGCAGTTTTTGTCCTATTTTTTGCTAAAATCTTGTAACAATATTTTTCTTTGTTTTTAACATATTTCTTATTATATGCTAATGTGTATGTGAATGTATTTATAGATAGATAAACCCTTGTTTTGTTTTCTTTTAATTCTTTTATTTTTTGCATTTGAGTTTTAGCAACATTTCTATGATAGTTTCCTACAACTTTTTTTGACAAGTTTTTGCAGTAGTTTTTCTGACAATTTTATGCATTTTGAATTTAGCATGGTTTAATTAAGTCTATTTCAATTTAGTAATTTTAAATTATTTCATTTAAATTTAGAAAGCATAAATTAGATTTTTTTCTTCGATAATTTCAATTCTGCATTAGTTCAAATTTCGCAAACTAGAAGTAATTTCAATTTCTGCAAATTAAGTTGTAGATACTAAAATCACATCAATCTGATTAGACTACCAAGACACACTCTTATCAGCACCATTTGACCTCCTTAGGTAACCCTTAGGGGTTAAATAGTGGTCCTTACCACTTTTGGGAAGTTCTACCTCACTTTTGGGAATTTTTGGGCCATGTAGCCATGGTCACCCCAACCTAGGCCAACCACTAAGTTTAAGGCCGCACCACCCTAGGTCGGCCACCAAAAACCACCCATAGGTGGGGCGACCACCAAAAACCACCCCTAAGGGGATGACCAATCCCCTAGACTCTTAAAAAGTCAAGGGCAAGATAAATGACAATCACATTCTACCATTTATTCCATCTATTGATTTATGACAGATTGAGGATGCATCAATTCAGTCACAAACCTACAAATTAGAGGCTCAAATTGAAGGACTCTCCCACCCAATGCATGGAAATATTTTGAAAAATGGTGGCACTTGCCTCACATGGCCAAACTTACCCATTTAACCTTGTGCTCTCTTGAGATATAAAGTGGAGCCAATCCACCCAATTAAAGAGAGGTCTTTGGCAATATTTCACCATGAAGTGCTGTCGAGATTCAATCCCTCTTTCACCATGTGTTTTCCCTTGAAATCTCCATCAATTGAAGGAGGTTTTCAAGTGGTCCCAAATATGCAAATCCATTTCAAAACCAATCTATTTTAGTGAATTTGATCACCAAATTTAATTATAACACCCCTAAGAATAGTTTGAACCAGATCCCAAAATAATTGGAGGTAAAAACCAACAGGTTTAGTGGTCGCCCTACCCTAGGATGGTTAACAGTCACAATTACAACACTGAAGTATGGCCAGGGATTATACATATAATTTCATCTATGATTTAGTATATATCATTTGTAGATTAAAATATGTACACTATACTAAGTTTTGGTGCAGTTTTGAGTAGTTTTGTACCTTCTATTATGCTTTTTGCTATTCATATTCACTATCGCATGCATCTCTTCTATTTCATATTAATTAACATATGATATTAATAAATTTGAGTTCTTTGTGTGTAGATCTAGGTATCTTAGCATGCAAGGAAGGAGCTATAAGTCCGAATACAGATAGATCATTGGAGCGGTACTAAAAACCTGCTCTTGGGCAATTCATGAGTGCAAGGAAGGCATTGAAGTGCATATGAGTCATTGAAAGGATTATATCCTTCGACACCTTGTAATTATTGTATCAATTTAGAGCCCTTATGGGGATGCATTGTAACCATAAATTCAACAAGTTGAATAATATAAAGAGGACCCCATTTGTTATATATATATTATTATCATGTTTACATTAAATATCGCTTTTGAATGCTTAGGTGTAATTCATTTCCCTTTTGCTAGATGCATCATTTTTCCGCTCTACATAAGTTAGTTTTAATTATACAAATTAGGAGTTAGTGTGACCTTGAAATATCAAATGAACCTCTATTTCACCAAATAAATATTTTGAAGTAATTACTGGATTGTAACTTGCTAAAATACTCTATCGCAAACAACCCTGGATACTGCCCTAGATTTGATAAATGTTGAAATTTAAATGATTAAAATAATGACACTTATCATTTTTGGCACCATTTCTAGGGAACATAGGTGTTGTGAGGAGATAAAAAAATTTAAATATGCTAAGTTGTGCACTTTAGATCAAAAATCCAAAAATAGAACAACTTGCATGAAACATAGTTGTAAAACTTATAGTTGCACTTCAGAAATTAGAAACACAAGTAGAATGAATGAGTAGGTTAAGGGGTGAAAAATGAAGATTTATTAAGACCCCTTTACCTACCATAGGTAAGCGATACTCACACCAAGGTAGTGAATTGCCTACATTTGAGCTTCCTAATGAACTTGAAAGAAAACCAACATACCCATCATCAAGAAGTATTGAATCTCCTAGGAGAGAAATTATAGAGGATAAACTTTCTAATACCTCCTCACCTAATATTGATAAATCCTCATCATCAGGAAAATTTAAATTTAGTTTATAACAATCTTTAAAGAGGATATCATGGTAGACAAGCAAGGAAACCCAAATAGGGGTAGCAATGTCCATCCTCAAGTAGATAATCCTACTCCTACCAGGAATTTTGAATATCCTATTTAATTAAATCCTACACAAAAATCTCCCATGAAAATAATTTCACCTTTGGTGTTTCCAACCTTTAGGGGTGTTGCATCCAAAGATCCTAATCAATTCTTGTTTGAATTTAAGGTTGTGTGTCAAACATTTGATTACATAAATGACAACCAAAAGCTATTTTTTTTTCCTTCCACACTTAAAGACTTAACTTTACGCTGGTTTATGAGCTTAGAGCCCGAATCAATTTGAACCTAGGAAGAAATGGAAAGAGTATTTCTAGATAAATACCAGGAATACTGCAAGGCAAAAAAATAGGAAGGATGAATTATTTAGAATCAAACAAGAAGAAGATGAAACTCTTGAGGATTACTTGGATATGAAAGCAAATTAATAATGGTAGTGATCTAAAAGAGCTTATGGAAGAATTTTCTAATTTGAAAACTGACATCTTGGAACATATTAATACCACCATTAGAGGAAATGAACACCAAAACCAAATATGTAGAACCCCTAGTTTTTTAGTGTCCAAGATGTAGAAATAAGCATACTCTTCAAGACTATCCTCTAAATGAAACTTCTATATCTGCTATTTGTAGCATTTTTCAAAGGGATATATCATTGACCAAGGCCATCTACTTTCAAGACTCTAAAATATTTTGAAAACACAAATAAAAGAACTCAACTTTGTTGGGCAAAGACAAGGGGAAACTTTTTACAATATCAAAATACCTCATGTTTACCCACAAACTGGGGATAAAATCATTGGATTGTGCCATGGTGTTATTAAGAACCACTATAGTAGTCTTGGAATCAACCTCCATGGATAAATTCTCAAGATTGGTCACAATATGGGTGGAAAAATCCACAATGGAATCAACCTCATCCGTCTTGGATGCAAGCCCAATCTCATGGATAGAGTTGAGGAAAACAATATCCATCATAATAGGGACAACAAATACACCAAGATTAAAATTAAAATTTATTGCCTGGTCCTACTAATAATATCCCTCAAGGAAGAACCCAACAACAATAACATGTAAAGAAACCACCACTTTTGGCCCAACCTGTGGCCAATCCTAATAATACAAGATAGGTAGTTCGTATCTATGTAGATGAATCTAATGAAAATATCACAGTCAATGTGATTGATTGTATTAATATCCAGCTGCATTTGGAAAAGATACTTCTTGAGCCTATTATTGAATAAATAAAAATAAATGAAGATAAACCATAAGCCTTTGGTCCAAAACTACAAGAATCAACTTTGGATAAAGGAAAAGAAAAAGAGGAATACTATACAAAATATAATTTACCTTTTGTAGAAAAGATACCATATCCTGAAAGGTTTGAAAAATATAAAATTATTTTTGAATCATATTTGGTAAAGGAACTAAAAATGTTGACAATTTCACTTCCTTTGTTCCAAGCAATCAAGGATCAAAAAAATTATTTAGGACATGTGAATAAAAAGATTAGGTAAGAAAAAGAAATCCTTTCCTATAATTGTACAAGTATATGGTAAGTTAACTGATTTGCTTTATGGGAATCTTGTTCCACCAAATTATAGTGATCCAATAAGTCCAATTGTCACAATAACCATTGTGTCAATGAAAATTTCTAATGATTTGGTTTATTTAGGAGCAACCATTAACATTATGACCAAAGAAACAATGCAAAAATTATAGTTAACAAATCTGAACCCTACATCTACAATTTTGGAAATGGTCGATAGATCTATTTCAAAACCAGAAGGAATCATAGAAGATATCCCTATGATGGTATTCTCATGGGAATACCCTATTGAATTTTGAGTATTGCAGTCTCACAATTCTGTGAATGGCTATCCAATCATCTTGGGAAGGCCTTGGATTGCAACTGCAGTTGCTTTCATTGATTGTAGGTTAGGGGAGATGACTATTTCTAATGGTATTTATCTAAAAAATATTTCTTTATATAAAAAACCTTCTACAAAATTTTTAGGTCATTTATGGTAATCTAATTCTGATGAAGAAAATAAAGAAACCGTTTCTACACTTGCCACAGTAGTAGCCAAAGAACACATAAAAGAGATAGATTCACATGAGAGAGAATATTTTGAAGATGAAACCATCCTAGTTAATACAATGTATGATGGAATAGAATATGAATCAATGATTGTTCATCATCTATTATGGAATGATGTAGATCAAAAATCTGAACACATATAACCCATTCCATTACAAAATAGTCCCTTCAACTTACCACATGGATGGCATCACCATCTTCTTTCATCCTTTCTTTTCCCATATTAGATACAATTACAACAAAACTTATAACTGATAAATAGATACAAATCTTCCATTCTCTTCTTCCACATCATTGTCCACTTAACTCCTTAGTAAGAAATTTTGAAGGAGTTAATTATGTGCATCTAGGAACTAAGCAAATTGAGGTACAATCAGGAAAATTCTTGAATATCAATAGCTTGTTGACTAATGAATAAGAAACAAAATTATTTGCAGTTTTGAAATGACATGTCCATGCATTTGCATAGGAATACAAATATATGATAGGAACTCATTCTGATGTATGTACTCATAGGATATATACTAAAAATATTAAACCCATGAGACAACTGCAAAGATAATTGAATTCTTCTCTAAGATATATTGTTAAAGAAAAAATCAAAAAGCTCTTAGAGGATTGATACATATATCCAATTTTTGACTGATGGCTTCCTCCATTGATTATTATTCCAAATAAAAATGAATTACTGAGAGTGTGTGTAGATTATTGAGAACTAAATAAAGTCACACATAAGGACCATTTTATATTACCATTTATTTATCAATTGTACAACACACTCGTAGTAAAGAGATATTTTTACTTTCTTGATGGTTTTAGTGGTTATAATCAAATACAAGTTGCACCCGAAGACCAGGATAAAAAAAATACAATTAGAAAAGAATTATACTACTACTGAAAAGGAATTTTTAGCAGTTTTATATACCATTAACAAATTTCGGTACTACATCACTAGTTATCAAGTATTTGTCTATACTGATCATTTAGCTATTAAATACTTGATGAACAAACCCATGGTTGGTGCGATAATAATTCTATGGTTGTTACTATTGCAAGAATTTGACATCACAATAGTAAATAAACTAGGAAAAGCTAATGTGGTAGCATATTACATATCAAGACTAAATAACACAAGAGAAGAAGAGTTAGTTGAGGATACTTTTCCAAAAGAAAAATTGTTGCCATATCAGTATAGTCACCATGGTTTTCTGATATTGCTAACTATTTTTCTACAAGAAAAATTCCTCCTCATTTTACCTTAAAATAAAAGAAATAATTGGTAAAACAAAGCTCATCCTTCAAGTGGATCAAAGGTTTAAAATTAAAATGTGGGCCTGACCATATGTTACAAAGGTGTATTAAAAAATATGAAGTGTATGATATCCTTCTGATGGGGACCGAGATATTCACATAGTCAAAATATACATGCTTTTCGTTAAAATATTTGGAAAATTATATACATGAAAATAAAATAGCTCGCAGGCTCTACAAAGACCAAGCTCGGCTTCGGTCTCTCTAACTATACTACTTCCCCTTCTCCGGTCCACCCCCCCAAATAAAACATTCCAACGAGTTTTTATCGAGGCCTCGATCCTCTAGGCAATTAATGCCCCCACCTAACAAAATTTCAAATTCGTTTTCCCCCGACCGAGATTTCAAATTTGACTGCCATAAATGGGCAACTACCCGATCTGCACTACTGTCTCATCCCATACTGACTATGGTCTGCAACTGTCACTTTGTTAGAATACGTCCTTGCGATGGTTATTCCTCTTTAATACATGTGGCTGTCATCTTTATTTTAGAACACGTGGCTGCCCGCATGTCTATTTTTGGCCTTTGTCTTCAATCGGTCATGTCGCTTTTACACACACAGCCCCATGTCCAATTCGGCCTATCTTCCTTTTGGTGCCGAATCCTGGATCCACATGGCAACCTTCTATTGGTCGCGATATCGTGACATGTTGCGATATCACGACATGTCACGGTATCGCGACCCCCCCATGCCTTAAGCACTTTCTTGCCTTCGGGAGCCGCGATTTCGTGACATGTCACGAAATCATGACATGTCACGATTTCGCGGCTCCCCTCCCCCGCCATATTTCTATGCCTTAGGAGCCATGATTTTGTGACATGTCACGAAATCGTGACATGTCACGATTTCGCGGCTCCCCAGCCCTCACTTTCAATCTTCGCCTTCGGGAGCCACGATTTCATGACATGTCGTGAAATCATGACATGTCACGATTTCGTGGCTCCCCCTCACCCCCTTGCCTTGTCCTCCACTTTGCTTTGGCTTTTGTTGTTGTCTCAAACTCCTACCACATGGCAGCTTCCCATTGGTCGTGATATCATGACCATTTCTGCCTCTACCTCCTGCCACGAGAAATGGTCGTGATATCGCAACCATTTCTGCCTCTTGCCTTCACCTTTCTTCGCCTTGTCTTTGCCAACTCCATCTTTGCTTTTAAGGACGTCACGATATCACGGTGTCGCGATATCGCGGCATCGCGATATCACGATGGAAATCCCCTCCATACCTCTGCCTTCAAAATTGTCGTGATATCACGACGAAAACCAACTTCGTGCCTTCTCTTCCAGAAACGTCACGATATTGCGACGTCGCGATATCGTGACAAAACTTGCCTTTGCCTTTCCACGCCTCTTGGGGTCGCAATTTCACGACATGTCATGAAATCATGACATGTCATGATTTCGCAACCGCCTCTCCAACTTTTTCCATGGTAAAGAACTTCAACTTGCTTTACAAAACTTAAATTTCTTTCAACTTCTAAAAATTTTCAGTTGATGTGGGGTTGCTCTGTTGCCGTCGGATGCTCTTGCATCAGACACCCGGGGTAAATGGAGAAGTGACCTTCACTTTTGTGCTGTTCAGCCCGCATCTTCTGTAACGCCTCCAAACACTCATCTACTTTTGCAACCTGCTCAAATCTCATCTCTTGGCAAAATTTTTTGCTCTCTACCAGACAAATTCTGGCATTACTGCACACCTTCTCATCCACTGTCTGTAATGGCTTTAATTTGTGGTGCACTCCGTCTTTCACCAAGGAGTAAGTATTTGCACAACCATCATGCACTGCATTTCGATCAAACTGCCATGGCCTCCCTAACAACAAATGGCAAGCATCCATGGGGAAAACATCACACAAGACCTCATCGTGGTACTTCCCAATATTGAACGTGACTAAGCACTGTTCACGGACCCATGCTCTGTGGTCCTTCCGCAACCACGCAATACGATATGGATGCGGGTGCCTCCTCCTCTCCAGTTGTAACTTAGAAACCATCTCCTCGGAGACTAAGTTATCTGTACTCCCATTGTCTATAATAACATTACAGACTTTGCCTACACTTTTGCATCGTGTGCGAAACAGGCTTCTCCTCTACTCTGGTTTGTCTTCCTCAATCAGCATGGTTCTCCTCACTATCATTGCTTCTCCTTTCTCAGCTTCTTCAGAATGTTCTGAGTCAACATCTTCAACTGCCACAACAGCTCTGGCAGGACCCACTTGTTTCTTGTTTACTCTCTCGGGGTGCTGGGGGCACTCATATGCCCGATGTCCCTCTTCTCCGTAGTGGAAACATGTTCCTTGGAACACTCCTCTTCCATACCCGCGTCTAGATCTACCTCTTCCTCTTGGGTAGCCATTGTTCTGAACTTGCGGTTTGGGTTCTTCATCTTCTTTCTGATTTCGGCTGCTGCTAACCTCTTCCTTCTTCTCTTCCTTTCCCTCCTCCTTTCTTCCACCGGTCCTTCCTCCAGGCCCTCTTCCTTTTTGCTTGCTCTCAAACCTTCTGTTCAATTTTTCTTCAACCTTCAGAGCAAACTGGTAAGCATCTTCAATGGTGCTCACCCGAACTAAGCTCAATTCTTCTTGAATACTAGGTCTTAACCCATTAATATAATGGGCCACCTTTTCCTTGCTTGCTTCTAAATGACCGGTTCTGATGGAGATTTTATAAAATTCCTCCATATATTCTTGGACAGTTTTATTCATCTGTCTCAAACTCTGCATTTTTCTTAGCAGATCCAGTTCATAATCTACGAGAATGAATTGTCTTTTTAATTTTTCTACCATTCTGTCCCATCTAGTTATCCATTCTTTTCCTCTTCTATTTCGTTCCAGCTGTACTCCCTTCCACCATATGCTGGCATGACCTTTTAATTTAGTTTTGGCAAATCTGACCCGCTCGGGATCTTCAACCTCTTCATATTCAAAATATTCTTCTAAGTCATTTATCCAGTCAATCAATTCTTTTGGATTCAAGTTCTTGGAATACGTGGAAACTTCTATCTTCAGCCTCTTCCTGATCTGGGATATGGCCTTCTACAGTCTGGCTTGTGAAGGATCCACAACTTCTTCTTCTTCTTCTTCAAACTAATTTTCTTCTTCATCCGCTTCATCCTCACTGTCTGCATCTCTTCTCGGTTCATGTCCTCTACGCAGTTCTTCTTGCAGGGCCTGAACTTGCCATTGCAAAGCCCAAAAATCTCCTACTGCCATGCCTCTCCCACCAACGGGGTTTCTCCTTGGAGGCATTCTGTTCACCCAATCTCAAGCCCTCCCACAAGTCTTGGTACAACTGCCTCTCCTTCGATGGTCTGCTATACGCTCAGGAACTACTGGCTCTGATACCACTGATGGGGACCGGGATATTCACACAGTCAAAATATACATGCTTTTCATTAAAATCTTTGAAAAATTATACACACATGAAAATAAAATAGCCCGCAGGCTCTACAAAGACCAAGCTCGGCTTCGGTCTCTCTAACTGTACTACTTCCCCTTCTCCGGTCCACCACCCCCAAATAAAACATTCCAACGAGTTTTTATCGAGGCCTCTATCCTCTAGGAAATTAATGCCCCCACCTAAAAAAATTTCAAATTCGTTTTCCCCCGACCGAGATTTCAAATTTGACTGCCATAAATGGGCAACTACCTGATCTGCACTACTGTCTCATCCCATTCTGACTATGGTCTGCAACTGTCATTTTGTCAGAATACATCCTTGCAATGGTTATTCCTCTTTAATACACATGGCTGTCATCTTTCTTTTAGAACACGTGGCTTCTCGCATGTCTATTTTTGGCCTTTGTCTTCAATCGGTCGCGTCGCTTTTACACACACAGCCCCATGTCCAATTCAACCTATCTTCCTTTTGGCATCGAATCTTGGATCCACATGGCAACCTTCTATTGGTCGTGATATCATGACATGTCGCGGTATCGCGACCCCCCCACGCCTTAAGCACTTTCTTGCCTTTGGGAGCCACGATTTCGTGACATGTCGTGAAATCGTGACATGTCACGATTTCATGGCTCCCCCTGCCCCCGCCATCCGTCTATGCCTTAGGAGCCATGATTTTGTGACATGTCACAAAATCGTGACATGTCACGATTTCGCGGCTCCCCAGCCCTCGCTTTCAATCTTCGCCTTTGGGAGCCGCGATTTTGCGACATGTCGTGAAATCGTGACATGTCACAAAATCATGACATGTCATGAAATCGTGACATGTCACGATTTTGCGGCTCCCCCTTGCCCCCTTGCCTTGTCCTCCACTTTGCTTTGGCTTTTGTTGTTGTCTCGAACTCCTGCCACGTGGCAGCTTCCCACTGGTCACGATATCGTGACCATTTCTGCCTCTGCCTCCTGCCGCGAGAAATGGTCACGATATCGCGACCATTTTTGCCTCTTGCCTTCACCTTTCTTCGCCTTGTCTTTGCCAACTCCATATTTGCTTTTAAGGACGTCGCGATATCGCGGTGTCGCGATATCGCGACATCGCGGTGTCGCGATGAAAATCCCCTCCGTACCTCTACCTTCAAAACCGTCACGATATCGCGACGTCGCGATATCGCGACGTCGCGACATCGCGACGAAAACCAACTTCGTGCCTTCTCTTCCAAGAAAGTCGCGATATCGCGACGTCACGATATCGCGACAAAACTTGCCTTTGCCTTGCCGTGCCTCTTGGGGTCGCGATTTCGTGACCCCCTCTCCAACTTTTGCCATAGTAAAGAACTTCAACTTGCTTTACAAAACTTAAATTTTTTTCAACTTCTAAAAATTTTCGGTTGATGCGGGGTTGCTCTGTTGCCGTCGGATGCTCCTGCATCACCTTCATGCTTGTCATGATGAACCCTCAAGAGAAAACTATTCAGTGAAAAGTACTATTCAAAATTTTTGGGAATTGGTTATTATTGGCTATCCTTTCACAAAGATGTAAAAAATTACATACGACATTACGATGCATGTCAAAGAATGGGGAAACCCACACACACAAATAAAATTCCTTTACAACCTCATATGGTTTTAGAACCATTTGAGAAATGGGGATTATATTTTTTGGGACCCATTGATCCACCATATCAAGGAAAGGTACATATCTTGGTATGTACCAATTATGTGACTAAATGGGCTGAGGTACGTGCTTTTAAACATGCTCATGAAGAGAAGGTTGCTAATTTCCTTTACATATAATTTTTTTAAATATTTTGAGCTCCATGATCTATCACCATATATCATGGACCCCAATTTGCCTCACAAGTCATTGAAGATTTCACTAAAATCTATGAAATCAAGCATAGAAAATCATCACCTTATCATCCTTAGAAAAATGGTCAAGTTGAAGTTACCAATAGGTAATTGAAAATAATTTTAACCAAAATAGTAGCTTCACATAAGAGAGATTGGTTAAAAAAAATACTAGAAGAAGTTTGGGCATACAATACAACATGGAAATCCACCACAGGTTTCACACCTTACAAATTGGTTTATGGTAAGAAGTATCTTTTTTTTTATTGAATTTGAGTTACTAATGCTTCGCACATCTTTGTAGGTTGGTATTGAATTATCACAGGTATAGATGAATAGGATTATGCAACTCAATGCATTGGATAAAATTTATTTGGAAGCACTACATCACATGGAAGTGATCCAAGGATAGCGAAAGATATGGCATGATAGTCATATTCAACAAAGGAAATTTGAGCAAGGAGATTGGGCTTTATTATTTAATTCTCATTATGAAGATTTTTATGGCAAATTGTAGACTAGGTGGCTTGGACCATACCTAATTGAAGAAGTTTTTGGAAATGGAGCATTTCATATTTCTCTCATTGATGATTCAAGGAGAAATTTAATTGTAAATGGACATCGCCTTCGGGTATACCATGAACCATTAACTAAGGAAGAGTTTTTGAAGTAGATTTCACAGTTGGAGCTACACATGATGGGGAGGATTCCTCTCCCATAACTGATTCAGATTGATGTGAAAGATTTTTGAAAAGAAAAAATAGAAAAAACCATGAAAAGAAAAAGAGGAATAATCTTGATTGTGAAATTCCTTCATGGGCACCATCAAGACAAAAGAGATGGAAAATAAGAGAGAAAGAAAAAAATAGAATAATTCAATGGTGAAAACCTTTATAGATGTGCTATTGAATTGGAGCTTACATGAAAATCAATTTTCGGTATGTTTGCCTTCTTGTTACTATCCATAATTGTATAAAAATAACTCATTGCACACATGTTATGTTTTTATTTTTAGGTAGCTTGCTAGCAATCATCGAAAGTCGTAGTTTTTAAGATGTATGATAAATTATCGAGACAGTAAGGAATGTGTTTCTTGCATTTAGTCATAGTTAGAATATAATAAGTGATGTGTGATAATTGAGTATTTGACATAGAATACTTAAAATTGACAAAAAAAAAGGAAATACTATATTCAAAATATCAAGAAACCCCTTTCTTGTCCTTGGTTGTGTATAAAATTTAGAATTGGTTGTACAAAATAGAAAATAGGTTCTAGATATTTGCAATGACCAAGAGCTACAAAATGAGTTTCGAGCTGGCTATAAAAGCACAAAAGAATTGCAAAGCTTCAGAATGACCAGAAGCTCTAGAATGAGGTTTGAAAATTTAAAACTGTGCAATGCACATAAATTTGAATTTGACCTATGCATGCATGTGAAATTCAAATATATATAATTTCCATGTGACACATTTCACCTAGATTCCATGAACTTAGACATAAATCTCCAGATCCAAGTGGTAGTCATAAAATGTGCATCCTCCAGCATGTCCCAACATGATCATGGTACCTAGTTTTCATAACTGGTTTCAGACCCATATGGTCACGGTACTTTGACATGGGAGATCATGCAAATCAAGAATGTGGGCATCCTCTCTACATGATAGAGCTTAGTTAGCTAAATTAAACCATCTAGTTCATCAAACAACTTAAACATGTGCATGATAATCATCAAACATATCATCCTGCCACCCGCAATACGTGCAAATTTTTTTTTTTTGAAATTCAATCCAATTACCATTCACTACATGTCTAGTTGAGGCATGCAAAACTAGCATGGTCTACGCAATATTATAGAGTAAATTTCATATACCAAATCCATAAAATCCTGAGCTGTGTAACCACCAAAAATCATAGAAGCTAATAAATTAAATCAGAGACTGTAAATTTACAAACACAAGCATTGCATTAATGAAGATATTTTTATAAAACCTCTAAGCATACATAGAAGTTACCAGATAAACTAGAGCATTGTTAATAATTTGTAGTAGATGAAAAAATAAGTGTACTAATTTTTTCCAGCATGGGGAATAAAAGGAAGGTTGAACTAGATACCATGGACAAGTTTCACCAATACCCTGAGGTGCTAAAAAAAATCTAGCAGGTAGGACTAATACCAATATTAGAAAAAATGATGGGCATTCTAAGGGTTTAGTATTTGAATTTTCTCACACCCTCTAGAATAATAGAACGATCATCAATGACATGCAGTTTGAGGTAACACCTTTAATTTTAAGTCAACTCATTGAATTACCTTTACAAGGAACAATCATTACTAGAACTGCCAAGAACACACTCCTGAGGTAATTAATGCATTTTTAGAAGAGGGCTATGTGTAACCTATAATGTAGATTAAAAATAATGTTTGTAAAGGATTAAAAATGAGTAACCTTCCACTACCATGAGATCAAGTTGCAATCTAGGTTATTGAGTATCTAACCTGTGAAGGGAAATATGTAGTCCTCTTTGTCCACCACATTAATTTACTTACCCATTCCAAGAATGGCATACAACACCCTAAAATGAGGGTAAATATTACCTTATATTTGCAATAGGAATTAATTAACATGGTAAAACAATACCAACAGGGCCAGGGGTTTCCTAGACACCATGGACTCTTTAAATTAATCTAAAAATATCATTTTATGAGTAATATTGAAATTTTTAACCAATTATTTGCACCTTGGGATGAGTAGGTTTATATTGCAGTAGAATCAGATCAGGAATAAGAGGAAGCTATAGATGAATTAGGGACATTTAAAGATAATTCAAATGAAAGAGGTAGTCTAGAATCTTATGAGACCTCTTCATCCTCCAATGGTCCACCCGCTACTAGAACAAGGGCACAAAGAAAAAGAAATTTGAAAGTAGCCTTGTAGAACTTTCAAGGACTAAGAATTCAATTTTAATGATGAAATAATTGATATTACTACTCAGGTAGAAACATCTGCACAACCAAAACCCTAAAATTATGAAACAATTGGGTCACTGGTTGAAGCAATAGATTCATTAGAAGAGGACACTGATTCTAACTTCATAGGTAATTCTACAGGACCAAAGCAAACTGGTAAAGCGATAGGCATACAATAGCTAAGAAGATCCAATAGACTAAAAACAAAGTCTATTATAGAGGAATTGGTTGGGACAGAAGGAACAAAATTTGAGACATAAACATAGCCACCTTCACCTCCTCATTTGAGATAGAGTTTAAGGAGGAAACAACATGAAATATTTTCAATCAATGAAACCACATCCCCAACATCATCCAGGCCACCAAGAAGGATAAGGTTAATAATATAGAAATATAAAGATGAAGCCAAAAATGTGGTCACATAAGATACACTTTCAATTATTGCAATAAATACATGATTTAAAAAGAATACTGGTACCATTAGAGGCATTGCCCAAAATTCCAAATTTTGGTAGGGAAATAGCAAAATTTTTGCTTGAATTAGCAGAGTATATTTCAGAAGAAGACATCCAAGAACAAATTCTACAATTGCCCCATAGAGTTGAGGAAGAAACCTTGGAGAAAGCACCTACAATTTCTATTCCTTTCTTGAATGTTGTTGAATCAACACAACAACGTACAAAAAATGAGATAACACCCGAAAAAAGGGATGGTAAGGAGTTTATGGATGTCATAGAGGGCTCAAATCAGTGAGAAGATACTTTGGAGATGGGTCAGCAACATGATTTTCAACAGGATTTTGAAAAAGAATCCATTTCAACACTTTCAAATGAAACTCTGAAACATTATGAAACAACTTTGGAACATTTTGCAACTAAACAAGCACATTTCAGAGCAACTTTGAAATGTACAAAAACTATGCCAGAATACCCAAATACAAATCTAGAACAACCAAAGGAGAAAAAAACATTAGAAAATAAAGCCCCTAAAGTTCAAGGAATCTCACTACAAGTAATTGCATCACTGCAAGAAGATACAAATCATTTTTTTAAAAAATTTGTTCAAAAAGTGCAAACAACAGAAATAGGAATTTAGGTTAATTTATTGTCTGAGCATAAAACTCCAGTGGTAGTAGTGCATCCACCTAATATTATCCCACTAGAAAAACACAATGAAGATATTACAAGGTGGATTACATGCTACCAAACCCTTGAGTTGCGACTTGCAATACTTAAACCCATGGACGAGCAGAATAAGACTAGTTACAAAAATTGCTAATTTACAGGTTAAGATGCAGAGTTTATGTCAGATTGCAGAATGCTTAGTACAATGCAGATGACCTTCCAGGTTATACAACTTACTCCTTAAATAATAATTCATTAGATGGGTTAATGTGTATCTACTCTGGGTTAACGTATGATTTAATTACTACTCAAGACTTTTTAGAGGTATACTTACAGAGTCCTAAGAAGCAAATTTTTTTTTTGTGTAAATTCTTTTTGCACAAATATGTCATGGCAGAGGATGTAGAATTTTTTCCACAAATATATACAGGTGATGTACAACTTTGATCATTTATCTCTAATTTTAGCAATTAGTTGTATTGGGATAAGGAAAAAAAATAGAATAAGAAGACTAAATTAGGACTTGAATTATTGTTAAGGCACATCCAACCAAATCCCTCAATATTGATAAGCCAACATTTCAATCTAATGAATAGGCTAGATATAAATATCACATATCTTTAGAATCTTCAAGATGATTTGGATTACTTTCAGTAGTACTATAGGTATAATTTGTTAAGCTCCTTGGTGAAATGTAAGAGCAAGTGGACAAAATTACCCATATCTTTGCATAAAAGAGAGCCCATATCATCTAATAACCTATTATGGTCACATTAAAGGGTAGAGGTAGTGATACATAAGATTATATCATTAAAGCATCAGTGGATAGGCTTAAGTTTTAGGTCACCCATCATTATCACACTAGTTCCCTTTTATTTTGATGTTAATCCTTAGCCTGATCAACAATTTTAGAGTTATTTGAGGGAGTTAAAAAAAAATAGAGGATAACCCAGGTGTTGTAGGTGAGTTGGTGAGGAGAGTGCAATCCTCCAAGGGAGGTACCAGGTTCAAATATCCATCCTACCAAAAAGTTGAATTGGGTATCCAAAATCCAATTGATAATGTTGGTGTGGGTAGGGTCGGGTACGACCCTGGGTGACTTTGATGGTGTAGAACCCCTTGTTTGTGGTCTCTCAAACCAAGGCAGCTTCGTAAGGTGTTTATCTCTTTAAAAAAAATAGAGGATACTATCCTAGCAACTACAAATTTTGAGGGAATTGGTATAAGGAGCTGGATTTTAGTGCCTCTATAGCCTAGCAAAATGCATGAGGGCATGCATCAGGTCAAGTTGGGGGGAATGACAAGGTCAATAAATACCTCATTTTTGTTATATTTTTGACACATTAAAACTGATATTTATAAATATTTAATATCATTTTATTCAAAATAGTTTATTAAAGTATTTTATTTGTTGATGTCTACATGATTGGATGTTTAGGAATATTGTACCCGTATTTTGATTTTTTTTCTACATTTTATGACTGTTTTTGCATAATTTAAGTATAAAAAACATAATAAATATGATAGAAAATAGGAGGTACTGATATTTGTTATTGGCTGAAGTATCTCATATATTTTTCCCATATTAAGAAGATCTTTTGAGGTGATTTGGCATGAGTCAACAACTCTACTATAAAATAGGGCACTACAATTGCATACAACATAAAAATTCTAGCCACCTATCACATTAAAGTGAGGCATGGAAGGAGTCAAAATAAATGAGTAGAATTAATTGTAACATGTTTAATAAGACTAGGAAAGACTCATAACACACATGGAAGTACCCCCATGTAGTTTATTTGATGATAAAAAAATATCTCACCAATTCTACCTGATATTTTAGAGCTCTTCAGAATGATAGGCAAAAATAGTCCATTCTAATAGCAAATGCACAAATCACATCTATTTCATAAGGAATAAGGGAAGAGAGAATAATTATAGGTGTAATAGCCATTTTTTAATATTTCTCAGCCATTTCTCACTAGATTGGAAGCATGAAAAGTTGTGTTGATAACTACTGCAATAGATTTTATCCTAAAATAGACTAAGTCAACTGCAATAGAACAACAAATCATGCATGGGTAGCACCATAGTCGTTTTTGTATCTGAAAGTAAGGATTTCAAAAATAATATGAATAGTAATACTTACTCATTTTTTGAGTTAGTCAGAATATAATTTAGAAGTCAGAAAGTACGAATTGTAACAATCACCTTTTTATAATAGTATTTTTCAATAAAGTGTAATTTTTATTCAAACATGTTGATTTATGAGTGTGAGAGTATTTAGATTTTATTATTTGGTGTGAAATTACCTTCTTCTAGACCAGGGAGAATGGGTCCACTCTCAGGGCTAGAAGAAGGAGCATTTTTACATGTTTTTGTGACAGTTTTTCTATTTTAGCAGTTTTTGTCCAATTTCTAGGTAAAATCCTATAATAGCATTTTCCTTTATTTCTAGCATTTTTTTTAAGTGTGGTGTGCGTGAATGTATTTATAGCTAGCTGAAACCTTGTTTTATTTGCTTTTAATTCACTTGTTTTCTGCATTTCAGTTTCAACAACATTTTCTGACAGTTTCTTGTAGCAGTTTTTTTTGACAAGTTTTTTGCAGTAGTTTTTCTGATAATTTTTATGCATTTTTAATTTAGCATGGTTGAATTAAGTATGTTTCAATTTAGTATTTTTAATTAATTTCATTTAAATTTAGCAAGCGTAAATTAGCTTTTTTCTTCAACAATTTCAATTTTGCAATGTAGTTCAAATTTTACAAATTAGAAGTAATTTCAATTTCTGTAAATTAAGCTAGTTTCAATTCTACAAATTAGGAGTTAGTGTGACCTTTAAATACCAAATTAACCTTTGTTTCACCAAATAAATCTTATGAAATAATGACTAGACTGTAACTTGCCAAAACCTTCTATCACAGACAACCTTAGACAGCGCCCTAGATTTGACAAATATTAAAAATTAAATGATGACAATAACGACACTCATAAATTATGATGTAATATTGTAATACCATTACATGCTTATGATATATTATGGGTACGTTTGTTTCAATCCCATAGACCCTATTAGAAAAAACAAATCATCATAAACCTTTTATTACCATGTCTAATAACATAATTATATTATACATATTATAATAAAACAATCTGCATTCTATTATTAATATTTCTAAATATATTATAAATTAAAGTAACATTTCAAATATTTAATTTCGTAAATTTTCTTATTAAAAATTTTAAACACTCAAGTTATATTCATGACCTTGTACTCACAAATATAAATATTTAAAAAAAAATAACAAAATATCTTAATTTATTTAAGACTTACTCATTTTTTGAGTTAGTCAGAATATAATTCAGAAGTCAGAAAGTACGAATTGTAACAATCACCTTTTTATAATAGTATTTTTCAATAAAGTGTAATTTTTATTCAAACATGTTGATTTATGAGTGTGAGAGTATTTAGATTTTATTATTTGGTGTGAAATTACCTTCTTCTAGACCAGGGAGAATGGGTCCACTCTCAGGGCTAGAAGAAGGAGCATTTTTACATGTTTTTGTGACAGTTTTTCTATTTTAGCAGTTTTTGTCCAATTTCTAGGTAAAATCCTATAATAGCATTTTCCTTTATTTCTAGCATTTTTCTTAAGTGTGGTGTGTGTGAATGTATTTATAGCTAGCTGAAACCTTGTTTTATTTGCTTTTAATTCACTTGTTTTCTGCATTTCAATTTCAACAACATTTTCTGACAGTTTCTTGTAGCAGTTTTTTTTGACAAGTTTTTTGCAGTAGTTTTTCTGATAATTTTTATGCATTTTTAATTTAGCATGGTTGAATTAAGTATGTTTCAATTTAGTATTTTTAATTAATTTCATTTAAATTTAGCAAGCGTAAATTAGCTTTTTTCTTCAACAATTTCAATTTTGCAATTTAGTTCAAATTTTACAAATTAGAAGTAATTTCAATTTCTGTAAATTAAGCTAGTTTCAATTCTACAAATTAGGAGTTAGTGTGACATTTAAATACCAAATTAACCTTTGTTTCACCAAATAAATCTTATGAAATAATGACTAGACTGTAACTTGCCAAAACCTTCTATCACAGACAACCTTAGACACCGCCCTGGATTTGACAAATATTAAAAATTAAATGATGACAATAACGACACTCATAAATTATGATGTAATATTGTAATACCATTACATGCTTATGATATATTATGGGTACGTTTGTTTCAATCCCATAGACCCTATTAGAAAAAACAAATCATCATAAACCTTTTATTACCATGTCTAATAACATAATTATATTATACATATTATAATAAAACAATCTGCATTCTATTATTAATATTTCTATATATATTATAAATTAAAGTAACATTTCAAATATTTAATTTCGTAAATTTTCTTATTAACAATTTTAAACACTCAAGTTATATTCATGATCTTGTACTCACAAATATAAATATTTAAAAAAAAATAACAAAATATCTTAATTTATTTAAGACTTACTCATTTTTTGAGTTAGTCAGAATATAATTCAGAAGTCAGAAAGTACAAATTGTAACAATCACCTTTTTATAATAGTAGTTTTCAATAAAGTTTAATTTTTATTCAAACATGTTGATTTATGAGTGTGAGAGTATTTAGATTTTATTATTTGGTGTGAAATTACCTTCTTCTAGACCAGGGAGAATGGGTCCACTCTCAGGGCTAGAAGAAGGAGCATTTTTACATGTTTTTGTGATAGTTTTTCTATTTTAGCAGTTTTTGTCCAATTTCTAGGTAAAATCCTATAATAGCATTTTCCTTTATTTCTAGCATGTTTCTTAAGTGTGGTGTGTGTGAATGTGTTTATAGCTAGCTGAACCCTTGTTTTATTTGCTTTTAATTCACTTGTTTTCTGCATTTCAGTTTCAACAACATTTTCTGATAGTTTCTTGTAGTAGTTTTTTTTGACAAGTTTTTTGCAGTAGTTTTTCTGATAATTTTTATGCATTATTAATTTAGCATGGTTGAATTAAGTATGTTTCAATTTAGTATTTTTAATTAATTTCATTTAAATTTAGCAAGCGTAAATTAGCTTTTTTCTTCAACAATTTCAATTTTGCAATTTAGTTCAAATTTTACAAATTAGAAGTAATTTCAATTTCTGTAAATTAAGCTAGTTTCAATTCTACAAATTAGGAGTTAGTGTGACCTTTAAATACCAAATTAACCTTTTTTTCACCAAATAAATCTTATGAAATAATGACTAGACTGTAACTTGCCAAAACCTTCTATCACAGACAACCTTAGACACTGCCCTGGATTTGACAAATATTAAAAATTAAATGATGACAATAACTACACTCATAAATTATGATGTAATATTGTAATACCATTACATGCTTATGATATATTATGGGTACGTTTGTTTCAATCCCATAGACCCTATTAGAAAAAACAAATCATCATAAACCTTTTATTACCATGTCTAATAACATAATTATATTATACATATTATAATAAAACAATCCGCATTCTATTATTAATATTTCTATATATATTATAAATTAAAGTAACATTTCAAATATTTAATTTCGTAAATTTTCTTATTAAAAATTTTAAACACTCAAGTTATATTCATGACCTTGTACTCACAAATATAAATATTTAAAAAAAATAACAAAATTTCTTAAATTATTTAAGACTTATAGAGATACCATTCAATATCCTACATCTCAAAAGAATATATATATTAATGTAGTTCACCATATTATGCCACTAATGATAAGGTTTCATTACAACATACATTATTTTTTAATAGTCTTTAATTCATTACATACAAATTTTGGAAAGGATAACACCAAAGTCACATAGTAGATTATTTTTGGGTGAGTTTGTCTACAAATTTTGGTAGCTTGATAAGGGAGTTGGATACAACTACACTATTTTTAGTAACTATCAAGTGCAGGGTTTAAACGACAAGGGTTGTTTCCAACAAGCCTATTCCATATCGTTGTTCTTGACCCAACATGATAGGGAGACCATCGGTCACTCAAGATTCGTACTATTGTCATCAGTCTAGAACACACTCAGAGAATTCATAATAGATTACTACCTTTGCAAATTGGCACCCCCAATATTTGAAGCCAAGTTTGCACTTGATAAGTGCTTGACCAAACAAACACTTACCAATCCACCTAAACCTTGAGAGGTAGCTTGACATTATATTTAATATTTTTCCAACATGAGGGAATATATGACTTTTTTTATTTGATTGTCAATATGTGGTGAACAATTCAAATTACAATTACTATCATTGTAATTTATTTTAATCTTGAATAAATATAATTTTATTATATAAATAGAAGAATAATAAATTTTATATATTAATAAGATTATTTTTTAAAGAATGATGAGAAGTATAATTGAGAGTATAATTAGACTTATTTTACTTGTGATTTGAATTTGGATTCATTTAATGAAAGATTAAAATTTTCATTGTGACAACGGACTTGCATTACTTATTTAATTTTTTTAATGTTGAAAATTGTTAAAATGGTACCGTCATTACCCAAAACATTACCAATATATCTAGCTTGAACTAGATTTAGAAATTTTTGTCAACAAATATTAGAGTTCATTGAAGTTTATTCTTGAACACCTTATAATTCATGTAATATAGAGGTATGAGTTCCATTTGTATCTCCCAATTCCAATTTGTGATGTAATTTTATCATTGAGCTCATCATGCCAAGAAAATATCAGATCTGGAATATTTGTAGCTAGCATTTTGGTTCTTTAGTATAAGTATACTAAAAAAATTTGGATGATACATTGATTGCAAGTAGTCTTAGTGTTAGTAAATGTGTGACTATGGTTAACATAAATAGTCTTAGTGTTAGCAAGTGTGTAATTATGGTAAAAATTCTTCAATGACCAATGATCCACTTTATACGTTACATAGATGATCTTCACAAAAGGATGTTGTTCACCTGGAATATATTTATCCAACCAAACTCAACTTAAAAAAACAACATGGTGTACCACTCTATTCCTACCAAATCAAAACTTAAAACTATAAAATCCACTAAAATTGGATTATTAAAATGGAATATAGTACAAGGCTAGGATGAAGCCAAAGGTAAATCTAATACTAGATAAAAGGATCCAATATTATAAATACTATAGTGTTGTTGGCCTCATGCTCCCCACTGTCAAATTGATAATGATAATATTAGAATTATTCAAATCTTTCTTAGTGAGCCCACAGTTACTATGAACTTTAGGCTATACACATTGAAGATTGAGACACTATCGATGATAATTTATTTGATAAGGAGATCTCTAACCATAAAGGTGGATGGAATATCATTCTCATAGAATGA
This sequence comes from Wollemia nobilis, assembly GCA_028583015.1. NCBI lineage: Eukaryota > Viridiplantae > Streptophyta > Pinopsida > Araucariales > Araucariaceae > Wollemia > Wollemia nobilis. Next base: position 6,251,273 of record JAQPPZ010017228.1, read on the forward strand.
TATTGTTGTATGGTTTACCCTAATGGACCACACTATGGAGGTAATGTCATTAGGGTTTAAATATTTAGGAACAACTTGTTCACCCAAGAACTTGAGTAAGATATCTCTATGCATCGAAGAGATCCTTAAAAGGTTAAGGAGAGAAATTTTAGTTGGGGTGCTTTCCAATTTTTTTTGAAAATCAAAATTTCCCTTACTATTATCATTTTATTGTATGATTAAATATGGTCCTTTGAAGGAAGAAGCCTTTATTGAGCAGAGGATCAAAGGAGGTCTAGCGGTTGATTTTATGGAGGATTCTTATGTTGTTTCCTTGAGACAACATAGATTAAAGAAGAGCGATTGAAATAATTTATTGCTCTAACTAGGTTCTAATTTAAGGGTGGGGTATTTTGATATTGAACATTATTTTCTACCTTCTAGTCATGTTTTGGTAGGAGATCTTGGAAGATCCCAAGATCTTGATTAGAGGAAGCTTGAGAATCAAAGACACTAAAAAAAAACTTGACCTTTATCTATTAGATTTTGGATGAGATTCCTAATGGTCTTACATTTATTTTTTGCATGCCTATTGAATTAGTAAAAGGCACATTATTCCTTGGGATAGAACTATTAAGGCTTTTACTTTTTAGGGTATATAGGCTTGATAGGTGAAAGCTCCACAATTTTAGCCTCAAGAAGCTATTTCAATATGGCCAAAGGTGATTTGGTCCAATAGGATAATTTTTCTCGTGTGCTTGGAATATTGAGACTTGCTTAGGACAAGTTTTTGAAGTGTCATTATGATATTCATGTTCTTATCTTGTCATGAGTCAGTGACTTTGTCACTTATGACATGTTTATTTTTTACCACCCCTTTTGGTGGAAGGAGGACTTGCATTCCTCCTTGATATATTTGACTTTAATATTCCCTATTTTAAGATGGTGGTTTCTACTATTTTGACCATCTCTATGAAACCTTCTAAGGAAGACACACTGGTCATTTCTAGGTAGAAAGTCAATTGTTAATTGAGGTTGTTTATGAAAATATCCAAGAGGTCTCTTTATAGGGGGTATATTGAAGCTTTCCCACTAAGGCTCACAACTTGGCTTGAAAATATATGAAGCTCTTAACTTTGGCTTGCTTATATCTATATAGGTCACTAATTATGACCACCTCATCAATGTAGATAGAGAACTATTGGATGAGTAACTTGACAAGGTCCTTAAAAGTCTCAAGAGTATGCCTAGGTATTTGGTAGTACCATTATAAAGTAGATCCACTAAGGCTATTGGGGAATATTTTGAGCAACAACATCTAGTTGTATACAATGTCATTATAAGCAATTCAAAAAAGCCTGAGGTGATTGAAAAGATCCTCTTTTATTTTGTATAACTAAAACCTAGATGTTTCAAAGTTAGGAGGAAAGGGGCAACTAGCCACAATAGGATCTAAAGTCTAATTATATAAGTCCTCAAAAGAGTATTATGACTGGATAAACACCCTTATATCGATGCCATTTGTAGTTTCAACTTCTCTAATTGGGAGGTTAAGGTTTGAATTTTAGAAGAAAGGGTATTTTATGAAATATTAGGTGTGTGTTATTGTATGAAGGGACTTTGATAGCTAATTAAAGGATAATATTAGGATTTTTGGGTCTAATATCTTAAATTTGGTATTGTACGAATCATCCCCAAGCCACTTGGGATAAAAGAAATTGAAGATGTAATATGCAAGATTGCAAGAGTATAATTTTAAGCTCAACCAATGTAGATGATTGATACAAGGATGAGAAGGTGGATCAGTAGGAAGTATGACTAGATTGGGTATATAACTCAAGCTGACTTGTTGAGAGATAGGGCATCTTGTGTTGACCTTTAGTAACTCCTCAAGAGGAAGGTATGAGTGATCTCCCAAATATTATGGGGGATCCTATGCCCTACCATACACGAAAGTGGTGACAATTGGAGGACTCAAGTCAACATAATTAAAAGTAAATGTAATAAATTTAATGTTCAAGGACACAAGGAGAGGTCTACTTGATTACAATGTCACTATTAGGGGTAATATAAATGAGAACCATCCCTAACATAAGTGGTTATGGGTTCACTACTTTCTCTGAACATAGCTACTAGAACCTCTTTATGTTTATGGAGGAAAGCAACCACCTGGTTAAGAGAGTTAAATACTACTATTCCCTTATCATCATGGTTCGGGGACATGAAACCCAAGGAAGGGGGTCCCTTATATTCCTCATCATAAATATGAATTTTATTAATGGTTTGATTCTCCTCGTTCTTGGTCAAGGGATCAAGGTTAATAGCTAATTTGTGAGCAACAAAGCATGTCATGTAGCATCAATCAACCATGGTTTGGGAAGAAAGGAGATTAAATTTTATTTATAAATTTAATTAAATAAAAAGAGAGAGAATATGTTTTGATATATTTAAAACACATTCTCTTAATATACTAACCTAATTTATATACCTCAGTGGGCCTCCCTATATACCTAACCATCATCTATATACTTGTTAATATGGGAGAGACAATTGGTACATGGGTAGCCAATGATATGTGGGAGTGACCTTATGGATACATGGCCCAAGGAAGTATGTTAGAGGTAATATAAATCCTTCTATGATCCCAACTAACCCACTATGATATACTCCTCATTTAGTGTAAGTATGCAACATAATCTATGTGGGTGGCTAGCAACTTACACTTACTATACCCAATATAGCCTAGTGGTTTGGACTATAGTTACTTAGAGGTTCATGTATGATCTCTAGTAGGATCCCTTGATTATGTTCATATTAATCTTGATTAATATGTTCTAACTACACAAACTAGTTTTAAGTGATCTTAATTAAAGTGGGTTTGATTTTATCTTGAATAAGGTTTGGCTAGGAAAGAAAAGACCTTTTGGGAACAATTGTGGTATTTACATTAGGTTCATAAAAATGTGAGAAAGGGAAAAATGAGGAGCATGAAGGAGAGATCCCAATTTATTTCCTCTTTCCTCTTTCCACTTTAAGAGTATGGAGAATAAAAGTAATAATACTAAGACTATGTTTAATGTGTATTTTTGCAAACACTTATGTTTGTAAAAAAACTATGAAATATTGTTTCTTCCTAAGAACCGCTTCTATCTAGCACAAAACTTTTTTATTTTGGAATATATTTTTATATTTGATCTATGATTCAAAAATATAAACCTAAGACTCAATGACGCACTTTTGAAAAACATATGAATACTTCCTTTTTAGAGAATAAAGGTGTAGATGTTAGCTTTTGATAATATATATTTAAGGAAATGCAACCACAATAACTAAAATGAGCAAGCAATATAAAATTTATGATAATGGAAATATAATATATAGGAAAAAATATAAGAAAATTTTCAATAACTCATAAAACTACCATTAATGAGATCTCATAAAAAAGTATAATGTTGTGTAACGGAGGTCTCAAACACTCCATAATTCATACATGCTTTACATTGTATTTATTTTCTCTACTCATCTCTATTCTTTATGATTATTTCTCTCGTACAAATGCCTATATATAATGAGATATGTTTTTGGCACTTCACCTACCTATGACTCTTCATATTCCTATTCTATGACTCATGTACACATGGACTACATGCAAATCTACATTATCAAGTAATTTGCACATTCCAACACTTGTACATTCATTATATTACATTAAGTGAATGCTCAAACCTTAATCTAAGATAAACTCCTAATATAAATATGTACCCAAGGTGGTACATTGGTATGTACTAAATAATATAATATATTCCAACACCACCCTGTATTAAATTATTTGGCCATTGGAGACTTTAGTCTTCAATATGGTATTCATCCTGGTTTTGGAACTTGAGCTCTTTTTTTCTACTTTCTTCATTGTGCAATCTGTCTATATCCTGATCAAGTATATAATTAGTATCTTCATAAAATACCATTTTTGCTGAAAGAGATTTAACTTCGTGTTCATCTATAGGTTCTTCTAGTTCATGAATTTCCTAAATATCTTGAACTAAGTGTCCTTTTTGTTTTCCTACTCTATATTGTATTTGAGGGTGATTGTATTGATTCTAAGAAGCATATGGAGTCTAAAATTATTTCTAATGTGGATTATATTAATTCTAATATTTTATTGGTTTGAATGGTCTACTAGATTGGCTTCCAAATTTTGTTTTATTTCCATGATATTGATTTCTTGTATTGAATCTACAATAATTGGTTCTATGTCCTTTATTTTTGCATACTTAACAATATCTATTATTCCATTTTTATCTTCCCTTTCGAATGAAGCAATATTTACTTATTGATTAACTTTTGAGATTAAGGCATTGTTAGTCATTTTATCTTTCACTAAATTTTCTACCTCATATTCTTTAGTATATTGACTAACTCATCAAATGATGTATCTTTAATTAGAATTTGTAAATATGTAGCTAAATTCTTATAGCTTTCTGGAAGTTCTCTTTGAACAAGAAAATTATCTTCTACCTATGCTCCTAAGGATAACAATTTTCCTTTTATATCTGCTACTTTCCTTAGGAAAAATTCTATACTTTCACCACTACTAACTTTTAGAGAATGCAATTGAATTTGAAGATTAAATATAGTGACTTTATTCCTTCCTTCAAATATCTTGGCTAAAGTTTTCCAAGCTTCTCAAATTTTTTTTGTTGAACTAATGTATGGTTGTCTTTCATTTGCAATTGTAAATGTTATTATCATGAGTGCTTTTGCTTCATCCTCTCCAAACTTCTAAATCTCTCTAGCATCTATAGTAGGTTTAGTTTTTGCTCCTTTAACAATATCCCAAATCTTTTCAACTATCAATATTGACCTCACTTTGTTTTTCCATGAAGTGTAATTAGGTCCTTTAAGAAGTTGGGATTCTAAAAGTATGAATTTATTTGTTGCCATAATAACACTTGTAGACTACCTTATATCTCCCTAGTTTTGAGTATATGATCAAATTTGATAAGATATTTCCAATTCTTAAGTTTTGTAGAATACTTTGTATCTCCCAAGTGTTTTGAATATACTATGGTCTTTGATAAGGTACTTAAATTTCTTATTTTTTCCTTTGAATTGAAACCCTTTTATCTCCCTAATTTTCAACTACTATTCTTCACCTTATTTCTCCCTATTTGTGAATAGAAAGCTAAAGATAATTTGAATGTACTTTCAATTGATGGAAATATATATCGTCAAGACTTTAAAATTGGATTCCTTGTCTCATTAATTTGAGAAAGAGACTAATTCCAATGAAGTTTTCCAACTTTTCACTAACTTAATGCAGTGCTTCAGTTTTAATAGTAAGGTTTCTAAACTTCAAAATATTTAGTTGGTGTTGAACTCCTTATATCTCCCTAACTAAAAATTTAGAAAAAAAAGGATATATGTATATTTAATGTTTCAATTTTATTGTAAAAAACCTTATTCCTCCTAGTTAAATTATTTGTAAATATTTCAATACTTGAATATCAAATAATGCAATTTTCAAAACGGATCTCAAGTTATATTCTCCTTAATTTTGATAGTCTTTCTAATCAATCAATAAATAATCTAAGGTTATAATTTACCAATTTATTTTCTTATATATCCATGTATTTAATTAACTAAAATTAACCTTAGTAATGATAAACCTTATGCCTCTTTTTTTTTTTGATAAAAAAGGTCTTAAATTAAAACAAACGGGTTTTTTCGGTTGACCCAAAACCTTTGTAAAAAAGCAAAATAATGCTGACAGCCAAAACCAGAGAATAGCAAAGGATCCTCGACCCTCTAACTAAACCAACCATCCATGAATTACAAAAAAAACAACAGGATGCCTCAAAACAAGGATACCAAAAATAGAGAAGAAAACCGCTAAGAGACAGTGGAGAAACCCCAGGGATGATGAACCACATCGCCAAACAAGAAGTCTTCTGATCAGCCCGCCTCAAAAATGGTCCGGGAGGGTCCACATCACTCCTCCTCGACGTCCTCCTCAATCTGCTCCTTGTCAATCTCCTGGTCATCGGCGTCTTCGACCATATCCTTAGCGCTCTGGAAGCCCTCATTGAAGAAGACTTTGGTGAGGGCATCAAGGATCTCTTCGGTCTGCTTGGCCATAGTCGCTAAGGATGTCAAAACAAAGTGTTTGAGGACCATGACGTTTATTTCAGGCCCATAATCCTTCGAGTCAACACAGATGGCTTTAGAGTTACATTGAGCAAGCTTGCTCCTTAACCTTATGCCTCCTTAACCTTGATGAAATGCAAATAATATTTGAGTATTAATATACCTACTTGGAAATGAGGCACTATGTTTTGGTCTCTAATCCTTTGATTGCAACTTGCACACTAATTTGGGTGCTATTCTCCTCTCAGTATTCAATGCTTGGCAAAGTCCTTTCACTACATTTATTGCTCTTCCTTTTTATGGTGCTCTTTTCAACTTTTGACTATCCTCCTCTTGCCTCTTCAACATTCTCTCATATTGAATGCTTAATATGCATGATTTGTAATAATTTGGGCTCTTCACGACTAACTATATTCTTTCTTTACGTGCCACATTGCATTCACCGTAACATTTGGATGTTACTTCTTATTGCTCTTCCCTTTTAGGTGGTGTTATGACAGTGTAGGTGTTACTCTATGATATATGCCCTCCTTTATCAATGAGCACTATTTTGAGGCATTATCAATGACTATTGGTGCTATTTTATTTTGTGCCAAGTGGTATATAAATTCTTTAATTTTCATGACAAGTGGTGGCTCTACTCTATATCATATAACCTTTTTTTAGCACTCAATATTCCTTTATTTTCCTTAATATTTTTTGTCAACTCCTTTCTTTCAACATATGTTTTTTGGTCTTACTTTTGCAACTATTGAGCACTTCTTGATTTCAAAAGTTTGGTGGTGGCTCTTCTTCTTCAATTGATGCTCATTTTCAAATGTGGTGGATCCTCCTTTGGTGGTGCTTCAATACTTCGTCCTTGGTGGTTCTTTGTTTTCATTGTTCTATGAGATATACAAACCTCTTTACATGGGTAAAAGCTTTTCCACTTGATTTATTTTTCTTCCTTAAGACTTGCACTTTAGTCCTTGTTTTGGCTTTGTCCTTATTCTATAGTTATCTTCTTTATTTTGCTGCATGTATTGATCCAATGTGGGCACTTCCTGCTTGGAGTTTTAGCTCCCTATTTGGTGTATTTAGACACTTTAACTCTTGCATTTCTTTTGCTACTTTAAAAAACCAAATATGTTACTTTTAAAAATTAGAAATGAATATGTTTTTAACTTAGATAAAATACCTTTATTGCAAACTTTTTTAGTCTCCTTTTGTAGCTTATCTTATTATATTTTTACTATTCAAACTTGTTCAACCTTCTCCTTTTTCTTTAATAATATTGCACTCCGTTAGCTTACAAAAAAACATTCACTATATAACTTCTTCTCCTTATTACTCCTATTTCAAGCAATATTTTAACTCTATATTTTGTTGTTTGTATTTTGCAGGTTCTGAGATGAAAATGCTACCTCCTTTCTTGGCTTGAAGACCTTTAACTTAAAATATTTATGCTACCTTTAATAACTCTAATATGGTGTTTTTAAAATCTTGTAATGAACTTAAATAATCAAATTACATAACACTAATATGACATAAATTTTGGCCTCCTTCTTGTAGCTAGTCTTCTAGGTGATTTGGTTCACCTATTTGCTACACAAAATTTTTAAAATTTGCAGCTCTCCTTTCTACTCAATTATTACCTCAAAATTATCAATATTGCAACTTCAATTCCTTGCTGCCCTAAACTTGTCAATATTGTAGCTCTAATTGATGCCTTATTTTTCTATCAAGCCTTTTTAATTGGTTTTCCAAGGGCTCTTTAAGATCTACCAAAATATTATCCAAATCATAGCTTTATATCACCTTCAATTTGTAGTCCTATGACTCTTCAATTTCTGTTGTAAAAATCAACAATCTTCTCCTTTGAAAATCATCCTTCAAAAACTTTATGATTGTCTTCAAAGATCTCAAATATGATGGTCTCTTCTACCTTCTTTCTCCTCCTTATATCTTGTCAAATTTTAACTTCAAAATGGACCTATTTGCAGGCCTCCTTCTCAAGAATTTGAATGTCTTGAGGTCTTCAAGAATCATTTTTAAAATTTGGTAAACTTATTTCCAAATCCTTTTTTCTTTTGGGCTTGTTGTCGAATGGTGACAATTGTCCAAAATTATTCTTTATCTGGAGTTTCTCCTTGATTTCTTCTTATTTCTTGAGCTTTCTTCAAATATCCTCCAATGGCAACTTCAAATTTTTAGTAGGGCTTCTCTAGCCTTCTTCTTCTTTCTCCTTTTAACTTTTCTTGAGACCTCTTCTTTTGGGTCTTCAAATTATGTAGCTTCTCAAATATTAAATAATACTTCTCCTAGTCCTCCTATATATTCAATATTCAATATTTTAGCTTCCAAATCTAGAAGTTCTTCAATGGGACCTCTTTCTTGGGTCTCTTCTTTCTAGAGCTGCTTTCTTCTTCCTTCAATCTGTAATTTGCAGTCTTCAATATTCTATGGAGATCTCTTTCTTGAGTCTCCTTAATGTCCAATATCTAGTATTATATGGGGACCTCTTTCTTGAGTCTCCTATTTATTCAATATTCAATAGGGCTCCTTTGACCTCTTTCTCTCTTCTCAATCTTCAATCTGGAATCTTTAATCTTCAATAAGGACTTATTATCTTGGGTATCTTTTTCCTCAATCTTCAATAGATTATTTTCCTTAGACCTCCTCAATCTTCAATATCCTATCTTTTACTACAACTCAAAAAAATAATTTCTTGCAATAAAACTTAGATAGCAACAAGTAATTTCATCTAAATAACTAGATAAATAATCTTCACTAGTTATCCTTCAATCTAGTGGGGGTGAGATCTTTGTTGAGTCTTAGATTTCATGATTTTTATTACAATCATGTGGAAATACTCTAGCCAAATAGCAATTCTACAATTTTTGGAAATGAAATCTCTCTATCTCCTCTTAATCTCTCTTATGGCTCTTTTTATCTCCTATCAATCTACCTTGTGCTCTGATACCACTGTTAGCTTTTGATGCTATATATTTAAGGAAATGCAACCACAAGAAATAAAATGAGTAAGCAATAATAACTATATGATAATGACAATATAATATGTAGGAAAAATTTATAAGAAACTTCTGCAATAACTCATAAAACTACCATTAATGAAATCTCACAAAAATAGTACAATGTTGTATAATGGAGGTCTCAAACACTCCATAATTCATACATGCTCTACATTGTATCTACTTTCTCTACTCATATCTATTCTCTACTATTATCTATGCTTCTCTCTTTCTCCTAAAAAGGCCTATAAGTTTCTTGGCCCTTCATCTACCTATGACTATTCATATTCCTATTCTATGACTTATGTACACATGGATTACATGCGCATTTACATCATCAAGTACTTTGCACATTCTTACATTTGTACATTTATTATATTACATTAGATAAATGTTCAAACCTTAATCTAAGATAAACTCCTAATCTAAAGATGTACCCAAGGTGGTACATTGACATGTACCAAATAATGTAATATATTCTTATAGTAGAAAATAGTTTACCTTAAATACAAGCTATGTGCAACTTTTGTTTCAATGCCTACAAAAGAATGATTTAATTTTTCTTCCTATTTCAATCATAGTTAATATAGGATTCAAAAATTTTCCTTTGCTAATTAATCAATAAAAAAAATAGAAAACCCTAATTACTACATAGAAGAAACAAATATCATGCCCTAAAATAGAAATGACAAAATGTGGGATAAAAAGTACCAGATTCTGTCACAAAGGCAAAAAAATGATGCACTTGCAAAAACGCCTCTAGTTCCTTATTGACACTTTCATAGAACCTATTAAAATTGTATAAGATAAAAACAAAAAAAGTGGCAATCAACATAAAGGAGTTTGTCATGTCTTAGAGAAGATGATGACTTTATTACTTCAATAATTATACCATAATTTGAGACAAAATGATAGAAATCATGCAAATCAAAAAAAGATAATGAATCCTAAAATATAAATGTTGAATACATGTAGAAAAAGGAAGAAGAAACACAAACCAAGACCATAGGTTACCCCTTTTTAGGTAGAATATTGATAAGTGATGCTTGTTAATAACTTGATGATGATTGTATGACAATTTAATGCTTGTTATGAATTGCTAGAAAAATGAAAAGATGTAGGTTTTACAAACACGTTTTTTGAAAAATAATTCCCAACAATATGGATATATTTTTTGATAGTTCTTCTCCTTAAAATAACTCTCTTTTTTTCTTTTTTAGCAATTCTTTTTGTAATATTTTTACAGTTTTTTCTCAATATCTTGCAATCTATTTTAGGCCTTCACCAATGAATGGTTTTATATAGGTTTCTAGGTTTAGGATTTTTATTTTTAACATGCTATTGGGCCAAATTTAACATCTAAATTTAATATATTAAAAAACATTATCTGTTGGCAATAAAATAATCAAAAATACCTAGGTGTTATTTTCTCATAGTTTGAGGCATTCATCATTATGGAAGGATAGGCATATATATACTCATTGAAAAATATTTTCAAGACCATTCTAATGGAACTATTTGTTTATATATTTTTAAATATTTACAATGGATATTAATGCCTCGAATGTGCCATTTTTTTTGGAGCACTAAATATTCTAAATCTGGGAATGAAGAAGATGTATTAAGTTAAGTTGATTATAAGGTTGGTGAATGGGCATTATAATGGACTAAGTACAAAAAATTGGATGTTTGCAACCATGAAAAAAACCACCTTATTCCTTTAGGATAACAAAATCTAGAATTCTTTTCAATCTATTTACCGTAATTTTTGAAATGATCTAATAAATCATGTTACAAAGGCTTACAATTTAATTATCAAAATATCTAACCTCATATTTCTTGAAATATAATGTGATAAAGGTTGCATTAATATCATTTATTATAGCCTTCCTTTATCAGGACTCTTAAACCATAACCAACATATCGCTCTTCAAAACATTCCAAAATTTTTATAAGAAAATTACAGGACTTTGAGACTTGGTGCCTTGTTAGGATGGCAAGAGAAAAATATCTTATATACCTCCTCGATAGATATCTTCTTTGTCAAGATTTAATTTTTTCATTTTGTGACAATTGATGGAATATTTTGTAAAAACTTATCTTGTCTCCTTATCTTGTCTAACCTTTGAAAAAATATCTTTGAAATAATTAATTGATTCCTTATATCTTCATCTTCCTCAATATTGTTTCCATGTGGAGTTGAAATGTCTTTAATAAAATATTATTTTATTCTGGTTGTAGCATGAAAAGTTTTGGCACATCTATCTCCTTCCTTGATCAATCTCTCCCTTGATTTTTGAAACTAGTATAAATCATGTTTTTTCAATGTTTAATGATAATGAGAAAATTATTATTTTTCTTGAACATAATAATCTTGGTCCATTCCATTGATTTCTACTATATCTTGTAAATTTTGAGCTTAGATTCAATTTCCTCTTTTTATGTAAATATATTACCAAAATACTTAGTGTTCCAAATCTTTGTTTGTCCCTTTAAATATTTCATTTGTTGACTAAACATGTACATACATGACCCTTCAATATTTTCTTCATCCCATTATAACATAACCATATGGAAGAAATCAAGGCCTTGGAACCAAATGTACTGAAAGTAAAATGGATTTATATGATCATTATTGAGTAAATCACAAATTAAAATAAGGGATTTGTGATCTGATCCTACTCACAATAAAATATTAAAAAAACTTGTATCCTCTATTTGAAACCATTTGTTCAATAAAAAAAATTCATCCAATATTTCTATTTTATGAGTTTTCCTAAATACATCTATATGAGTTTGTCAACTGTAGTGGCCTTTGGTCATATCATCCTAAAGGCTATTAGAATTAACTCATTAAGCAAAATTGTATATTTATTTAGACCATCTAGGAGTACTACCCTTCTTTTTGAAAGGAGATAAAACAACGTTGAATTCCCCCTAAGAATATATAGATCACAATTTTGAATCATCATGTATTTGACAAAGATATGCTAAGGTCCTTTCAACATATTTCATGAGGACTAACTATAGTTTGAGCATATACATTTAAAATCCCAACTTTGATGTTTTTCTCTTTTCCACAAAATAGGATTACAATCCATTAATGTTTTATCCTAGTAAATATCCATCCCATTTGAATTTATCTCATATTGTTTCAATACCTTTGGAAAATCCTATAAAAGAAACTACTAGACAATATACCATCTTCCAAAAAATTTGAATGCATCTTTATATTACCTACTATTTATTTTTATTTCTTGTATTAAAATAAACCCATAACTATAACAATCCATCAATTCCATAATAACTCTTTTTTAGGGGTCTTATTCATATCCCTAATATTCCATGATACCATTATTATTATTATTATTTATTTTTATTAATGCACTTAGCCTCACTTCATGATAACACCTTTGATATTTGTTTTTGGTTTCTTAAAAGAATATCCCTTTCATTTTTTTTTTATCTTTGTTCTTACTTTGAACATCTTCTTGTCCTTTTTCTATTCTCACTGTGAGAAGGGGGAATATCATGAAGGGCCTCCAAATTATTATATTTGTAACATCTCTCCTATCACTTAGGCTAGGGTTAATTGTAAGTCTAAGTCTAAGGTTTAATGGATTCAAATTAATGAACACCTAGTTTCTCACTAAGATTTTTTTTGGGTAGCTTAACCTTAATCAATGCAATAGGAAGGTATTGCAAAATATTTATTTTTTAGTTTTTTATGATGCATATTAAAGATAAATTTATTTCAAATACACGAAGATAAAACAATAAAAAAAGTCCTAGGAAACCTATATATATTATTCCATTTTGAGGAGATGCAAGACTATAGTTGGTTCTCTAATGTTACTTGACAAGCATTTTTTATTTCTTTCCCTTTTATCCTTTAATGGATAAAAATAGAAAATGTAGAATAGTATATGCAAACACAAAATAGGCAATTTTTATAATCTAAAATTATAGAAATAACATCTAGAGTTTTTTATTGGAGGAAAAACTACTCTGCTAGGGTTTGATGAAGAAAAATTGCTCTGCGGGGATGGCAGCAGCTTCCGGAGGAGGTTTGAAAAATTGGAGGAATATCGTGATGACATCGGGTCCAGCACAGAGAGTGCATGCTCGTGATGTTTTTTCATCTGAAAATGACTGGAAGGAATAGGATTTTCCAGTGCATGTCGGGAACCGCTTGTTAAATAAAAATGGATGTTTGGAATGATGTGAATCCAGACCAGTTCTAGTGGTTCAACCATAATCGATGGCGGAAGATGTGGAGTATCTAACCAAACATGCACTTATTGGCAAATTTTTGGGCATCCGAATTTCTCTACCCTTTGTGGAGGCTTGGGTCAGGAAGACTTGGAATCCTGAAGGTGATGTGGAGGTGATGTTGAGTGCGAACAACTATTTTATGGTGGTTTTATCTGGTATTGCAGATCATAACAAAGCATTTGAAGGGGGCACTTATTTCTATAACTAAGTGGGACTATTTATTAAACCTTGGCATGTGGGTTTCAACCCATCAAAGGAGCGGTCGTCGCGGGTTCTAGTATGGGTGCGGCTTCCATGGCTTCCATTGGAATTTTGGAGAACTGATATCTTGCATAAGATTGCCCTTCTACTTGGGAAGCCGGTTGGACCATCACAATAGACAATGGATAAAAAGGTAATATTTTTTGCTTGTATTTGTGTTGAAATTGACTTAAATAATCCTATTCCAGATTCTATTGAAATACAATTTGGATCAACTACATGGGTTCAAAAACTTGACTATCAAGCTCTTCCATTTTGTTGCTAGAATTGTCGTGAATATGACCACTTGCAAATAAAATTCCCTAAGTTTGTCCCACCTGTGGCTTCAAATCTTGGGCCCTCTCGATCTAGAAAAAGTTTGTATAAAGGCAAATCCTTGATAAAGGAAGGGAAATGGGATAAGGAAGGTTTTGTTTCTATAAAAGCTCGAAACAAAGGACGAAGGGCAAACAAAGACCTTAAGGATAGCCAGCTAGATGCTCTACTCAACCATTTTGAAATACTAGATGATCTTGATCAGTGCATAGAGATACCTGAAACCTCGCTACCTAATGCAAATATAACAAGGCCAAATCAGATGTCTTTTCTTGAGGGGGAACTTAAGGAATCAGATCTAGGGGGTTTAAATGAAGAATAAAGGGCTTTGGATCTGAGTATAGGAGACATGGTTGGGTCTAGCCCTATAAGGGAAACTATTTTAGAAAATGGTATAGATTTAGTTATTCCCTCTCCTACTCAGGCACTGATGCAGTCATCCTTGGACTACAAAATTCCTACGATGTTGGGATTGCAATAGAAAATAATTAAAAAAAGTTTGTCGGATAATAATATGAAGGTGGGTCAGAAGAAGGACCATTATAAATTTAAGTTAATGGGGGAGACTTTGGTGGATTCAGGCTTGGTGAGAACATTGGAATCCCATTTTTATAACCCCCAAAAATGATTATCCTCTCATGGAATGTAAGGGGATTGAACAACATCCCTAGACAAAAAGTTGTTCATGATTTGGTTCATGTGCATTCTTCGGATGTGGTGTTTATTCAAGAGACTAAATTGGCTATTGATAGTATGTTCAATACTGCTCCCAAGTTGTGGAGAAGGGGGAATGCCAGTGTATTGGTGTATGTGGATATGCTGGTGGCGTTAATTTTTTATGGGATCCGGTTAAGATATCCCCTCTTATTTGGATTTCTAGCAGATGGTCTATTTTGATGGTCGGGCATGATAATGAATCTGGTGAAACCATCCTAATTACAAATGTGTATGCTCCTATTGATTACAATGGTAAAGTGAATTTGTGGGAGCACATTTGCTTTGTAAGAAGTTTGGTTCCCCTCTACCTATGGATTTTGGCTGGAGACTTCAACTCTATAACTTGTCTAGAGAAGAAACGTGGTGGGGTGGACCGTCTCAAGTCTTTTTCTTCTGTATTTAGTGCTCATATCTAGGCCCTAAACTTGGTTGACATCAAGCCAGATAATGGGATATTTACTTGGGACAATAGAAGGTGTGGAGAAGCTTCCATATTAGAGAGACTGGATAGGCTTTTTGATATCCAGTTATTGGATGGGTAATAACAGAAGTGCTAGTTCTGTGATTCTGGAGGGTAGGGGATCTGATCATTGGCCTATCAAACTCTTTGCTTTGGAGTTAAGGCTAAAAAATAATCTCTCCTTTAAGTTTAAAATTATGTGGATTTGTGATCCTAAGCTTCATGATTTCATGCAAGGCTGGTGGACCACTAGAAAACCTCCTCATGGCACCGCTATGTATTCCTTTATGAAGCAACTACAATTTTTAAAACATAAATTGAAGAGATGGAATAGACTAAATTTTGGGAACCTTTCCTTGTCTAAGCTGGCAGCTCTTAGGAGGATGGAAGAAGCTTCAAGGAAGATTAGAGATCAGGGATTCACGAAGGAGCTTCTTATTGAGGAATTTGAGGCTACGAAAGACCTTGCTAAATGGGAACTGAGGGAAGAATTTTTTTGGAAACAAAAAGCTTGAGTAGATTGGCTTTAGGAAGGGGATAGGAATACAACCTTCTTTTATAACTTAGTTAAGGCTCACCATAATGGTAACCTGGTTACCTCTCTTATGAATTCTCAGGGTGCCCTACTCTCTTTTTTCAGGGATATTGTATAAGAGACTAAGAGGTATTTTTCCTCTCTCTTCAAGGAGGACTCCCTATCAGATGATGAGAATGAAAAGCTTATTCTAAACTGTATTCCAATGATTATTTCTAGAGATATGAATGAGCACTTGATGGGTCCAATTTCCCTTGAGGAGTTGGAAAATGTTGTATTCAAAATGAAAAAAGGAAAATCCCCAAGCCCATATGGATTCTCGACTGAATTTTATCAGGAGTTTTGGGATTTAATCAAAATTGATCTTTTGGAGGTGGTCCATGAGTACCAAAATAACAAACAGATGCTAAGGGCCCTAAATGCTACCTTTGTGGTGCTTATACCTAAAAAGAGGGAGAAAATTCCTTGGATATGTTCAGGCCTATTGCTCTCTACAATGTTGTGTATAAGATCATCACAAAAATTATTATTGAGAGGCTGAAGATATGGTTGAGAAAGATCATCTCTAAGGAGCAAGGAGGGTTTGTTGCTGGCTGATAAATATTGGATGGGGTTGTTATTGCTACAGAAGCTATTCACTCTATGGAAAATTCTAAGGAGAAAACTATGTTCATTAAGTTGGACATGGCCAAAGCCTATGATCGGGTCAGATGGTCCTTTCTTCATAAAGTTCTTACTGCTTTTGGATTTGAGGAGGAATGGATTAGATGGGTGATGAGATGTGTTTCTTCTTCCTCATTCTTTGTTATTGTTAATAATGAGCCATCAGAGCTATTTGAGGCCTCAAGGAGATTGAGGCAAGGAGATCCTTTATCTCCTTATTTGTTTATCATTATGGCGTAAGGGTTGGGAAGATTGCTCAAATCTCAAGTCATGCAGGGTCTCATTTAGGGGTGGAAGTGGGATAGTAGTTTGCCACCTCTTTCCCACCTTAAATTTGTTGATGATACTACTTTTTTGGGAGTTTCCACTATTAGGGAAGCTAGAAATATTAGACAGTATCTTGACATATATCTTGGTGCTTCTGAATAGTTGATTAATGAGGACAAGTCTTCTATTTTCTTCTTCAATACCCCTCCTATTATTCAATCCAGGATTGCTCACATTCTAAGATTCCAGGTTGGGACTCCCCCCTTCATTTATCTTGGTATTCCAATTTCATATCATCCTCTACCTAGATCTTCTTGGCAGTCTATGTTTAAGTTTAGAAGGAAGGTGAATCACTAGACTTTCAGATGGCTATCCACTGTAGGTAGAGTGTTGCTTCTAAAATATGTTGTTCAAGATTTACCCATTTATATATGTTTTGTACAAATAAATCCCTCTCACTTCATCAAGGACATGGATGCTTTGTCAAGATAGTTTTTATGGTCTAAAAACCTTGATCAATCTAAATGGAGTTTGGGTAGGTGGGATTATATATGTAGGCCAGTGTAAGAGGGAGGCCTTGGGTTGCGATAGACAACTCTTTTTGGGTAGGCTTTGGCTGCAAAAATTTATTAGAGATAGTGTACCTCTCAAGATCATATTTGGGCTAAAATATTATCTTATAAATACTTGAGAGCTATTTATGAGGTTGAGATCCCTAGAGTCAAGCATGGTTGGGAAAGGTTCAGTTATCTAGGACACTCTAAAAAGAGGAGCTAATTTAATCAAACAGGGTTTGTTCTCGATTTGCAATCAGGGATCAAATGCTCTTTTTTGGGAGGATTCTTGGGATGGCCACCCTTCTATATTGAATCAATATCCTAGGTTACATTCCTTAAGCATTTTTTTCTTGGAAGCAGGCTGGTCTCGTGTGGACTTTAAAAAAATTAATATTTTAGAAATATGGAGATGTACAGGTGGAAAGATCCACAAGAATGGTCCCAAGGGGGACTGGCCAAGGAAAGAGAGGTGGTTGTTCTTATTATTATGAGGAGGTCTTGTTATTCTTTGAGGGGTAAAGATATTCTGGCTTGGAACCCTGATCCTAAGGGAAACTACTCGGTAGCCTATGGTTATCAGGTTCTTGATAAGCAAAAGTATGGGAGTCTTCCTATCACTTGGTGGAAAAAGGTGTGGAACAAATTTGCCTAGCCAAAATGTAACTTCTTTCTCTGGTTGGCAGCTCGTAATAAATGCCTCACTTGGGATAATGTGAGAAATAGGGGATTTTAGGGTCGCTCTTTTTGTGTCCTTTGCAGTAAGAATGAGGATGCCTCTTCTTATTTATTTTTCCAATGCTCCTTTGCCAGAGATATTTGGCACCGTTGGTGGAGTTCCTGGAACCATCCATGTTTTCATGTGTTGTCCCTGGTGGATTTTTGGAGTAGTTTGGGTAGACCTCCGGCCAAGGCCCCCTTCCTTCAGGTGGCTTGGAATTTGGGCCCTTCTTACATCATCTGGAAAATTTGGCTTGAACGGAACCAATGCATATTTTAGGGCAATTATTTGGCTATTCAATAGATCTAGCAAAGGATCTTGTATATGGTTTAGAAAAACATCCATATCAAATGTGATGTGGACCCTCTTTTGGATTCTAGGGAGGAGAAGGTACAACAAGCCCTTGGTCTCTTTGGGGATGGTGTGAACTCTTCTAACCCTAGTAGGGTTTCTCAGCTTAGCAAGAAGGTTAGGAGAGATGGTAGGTGGAGGCCACCCCCTAGAGGAGTTTTAAAAATTAATACTAATGGATCGTCCAGGGGTAATCTTGGACATGTTGGCATTGGCGGTGTTGGGAGAGATTCTATTGGTGGTGTCAATTTTTTCTTTTCCATTTATAAAGGTGTTCACTCCAACAATTTTATGGAAGATCTTGTAATTCTTAAGGCCTTGCAGATGGGGTTTTATCTTGGCTGGCATAGGATTATTTGCGAGTCTGACTCTCAAATTGTGGTTAATATTTTAAATAGTAAAAGGGTGGAGGAAGTTAATTGACAGTTGGACTCTATAGCTATTCAGATTCTCAGAATTATTGAAGAGTTCAAATTTATATCCTTTGTGCACATTCAAAGGGAATGGAATGTGGTTGCTGATTTCCTAGCCAAAAGGGCTTTTGAGCTGCTGGATCCTTGGAGTATCGATAATTGGGAGAGTCTCCCATCTGGGGACTCTCAAAACCTATGGGAGTTGATCCACAAGGATGTACAAACTTAATGTGGTTTTTTATTGTTGTCTTTTTTAGGTGTCATTCTAGTATAGTGGTTTTAGCCTATTTGGTTGTTTATTTGAGTCCTGGTTGGAAGCTCAGTTGTACTATGTAATCCAATATTTTTATCAATAAATTTTTACCCCTTTATTTAAAAAAAAAAAATATAGATTTTTTGATCCAATTTTTGCCTTAGTGGAAAAAACACTAGTAGGATGTAGAAGTGCTATCGACACTACTATTGCCTAGTGCAACTTTTGTTGATAACTCTTGCTTGGTAGGAGCATATTTTGGTCCAAAAAAGTGTTGTTAGTGCTACTACTATTTGGAGGCAGTTTTGCTTAGGACTCCTATTTTAAAAAAACTTGCAAAAAAAACAAAAAATAGATTGTGTTAGTAGTACAGAGGTTTGTCTAGGTGAATAGAGAATGTGTGTCTTTCTTGATCAGCATTAAATCCCTTTTCAAAAGACAAAAATAAATCAATGCAAAAAGATAAAATGATGACTATAATTTCAATGGAAAAAACACCACTAGGGGTGCATTAGCACCACTAGTGCTTATATCAATTGATGGTACGTTCACTTTCTATAACAAATTATGTCTGCTAAAGTAGAAATAGAATGTAGTAGTGCCATTGATACTATAATTTGGTAGTGCTTTTACCTGCAACTACAATAGAATAAGTTCATTGGAAAAAAGAATTTTTATTTTTTAATTGATTCAATGAGGATCCCTAGTAGACAATACAAGCATCCGAATGGAGGTAATAAGATTATCTAGTTGATGATAAAGGATGCAAACAAAGTGATCATGTATGCACTATTTGATATACAAGCAAGGTTAGCATGCAATTATAAAATTATTACAAAGAAATAAAATAAGAATAACAATGAAGCTAAGATATGAGAGAACACAACCAATTAGGTATAAGTGAGCTTGTAGCCTCAAGAGCCTTAGTTGACATCCCATTGTTATGATGAAGTAGATGAGTTTGCTATTGCTTTGGATTGTTGAAGCAGAGCTTCACTATTATAAAAGATCCATATTCAATTTGATAGGGCTTCGCTATGCTCAAAAGTTGCTTCATGGTTTGGGCTCTCCAAGGGTTGGATTTACAAGAAGCTATGACTCCTTAAAGGATCCTTTGGAGGAGGTTTGCAATGAAGTTGATGGCATCAATTGAAGATAAATTTTCAAAAACTTAATATATAATTTAAGGATTGAGATAGAAAAGGGAAGTTTTGGGGCATTGGATTGTCATCCAAGTTGCTACTCAAGTGGTGGATAAAAATTGTTTGATCATGTCCATATGGTGGGTGGCTTAGCAGTTACTAGTTTCCTATATTTCCTTTTTCAAGTTTGACAGTGAATAGCACTAGAAGCAATAACAATGGCAGTGCTAATGATTTTGGCACTAGTGCCAAAATGATCATTGTTGGGCATATTAGATGGCAAATGATGAAAATTTAAATATATTATAAAATCACCAACAAGAAGCAGAAGTGTCATTGATACTATTGGTTAGGTCCCAATGCTTTTGCCTTTAGAGCAATAAATGATTCTAGATTGAGATTTCAGATAATAAACTTGACTTGAATGCTTGATTGGTTAGCTAATGGAGATATTGATATGTTTTGGATAATTTATTATGTGCTCAAAATTGGGCATCTACACCCACCAACATTTTCATCTTTATTAATCTCTTCAATTTTTTTATATTGTTCATAATGAGACTCATATTTTAAAAATTTGTGTTCCCTTAGAGAAATTGAAATGTAAGGAATAGCCTCACAAACACTTCTTTATGTTGCCTTGGAAACCCTAAAGTACAAGGATGACCCTCCATATTAATTAATTTCTTATGATACATTTCAAATCCTAAATTTTCATGGATATCCTCCATTGAACCCCTAAAGTGTAAGGGATATACTCTATATTATTTTTATTTTGGTTGTAAGTAGAGAATTGTATACTATTTGAGGAATATGAATATGAATTATTTGGATAAAAAATGACCTATTTTACCTCCTATACTTTAAAATTTTCCTCCCCATATTCCTTTGCATCTTTAGCTACTTTTGGATTTGAAATTATGCATTGTAATTCCTCATCCCTTGTGTCCTTGTTTACTTCTAGTGGTTGATTTGAGTAAAGTGTAATGGCATTTATAATTTGATGATGCAAAGGGATTTCTTTGCCACTTTTTTGGGAGTGGAAGATCCTTGATATGATCCAAAATCTGCTATAATATGATCTCCTTGCTTCATAATTAATTTTATTTCATTTTCAAAAATTTCTCTCTTTTTCCATTGTTTTTAATTTACAATTTCTTGACATGTGTCCAATATCATAACATTTACAACATTGAAATGCAATGTTTTAAAAATCCACTTATTTATCCCATTTTATTGATTTAAATTTAACCCTAGTGGACTTTGGAAAAGGTTTTGAAATATCCATGGAAACACATATTCGTATGTATACAACATGCCTTTGCTTCTTAATAGTTGGTCCCTCCTCGATGAGCTCCCCTAAATTATTACCAATATTCTTCAAAACCTCTTAATTGATAAGGTGTTTTAGAATACCAAAAGGCATAATCCAAACCAAAATCCTTGTAATAGTATCTATCTCCACAAAAGAATTATCACTTCATGGTATTAAATGTAATTCATCTTTCTCCTTAAGCCATGGGCCACCATCCATTATTTTATCCCTATTTTCTAAATTGGAGATGATGATGAGAAAAAATACTTTTGGAAGAAATGTTATAGAGTAATTTGAATTCAATCCCCACTTCCACTTAATCCAATTTTGATTCTTCAGAATACTTGGCCAACATCTATGGAACTTACATATTAGCGATATGGTTATTGATACAGTATTATCTCGTCTATTTTTTTCATGAAAACAGTGACTTAAAATAAGGTTTTCAAAGTAATGATATAACTTTATATGCTTGAGTTTTTGTATTATCAATAATGATTATTATTTTTGAATAAGCTTTATGTGGCTTCTAGTGAGAGCTCCCATTAAAATAATAATATATTACATTGTTATCACTACATTGTTGTCAAGGTAAGTAAACCATAACCAAGTCACTTTTTTATGAAATATATTATTTTTTTTCCTTTCTATTAAATATATTTGTCATCTTCCTCAAATTGTAAAGTTTTTGAAACCAACTCCTTGATATTGTTAAGAGATAAAATATCACTCATCCAATTTTTTTCTAAATTTTGAATTTTAC
Organism: Wollemia nobilis; assembly: GCA_028583015.1. Taxonomy (NCBI): domain Eukaryota; kingdom Viridiplantae; phylum Streptophyta; class Pinopsida; order Araucariales; family Araucariaceae; genus Wollemia; species Wollemia nobilis. The sequence continues at coordinate 6,273,415 of JAQPPZ010017228.1, forward strand.
CAAGGTGAAAATCAACAACGTAAATGACTAAAATATCTACTTCCTAATTTCCATATCTAAGGCCTGTTATTAGGACTAATATTTACAAAGAGTTCTATAAAATATCTACAATATTTAGACTAGATTTAGGATAACTAGATTTTTTAATGTCCCCATGAGCAAATCAAGGTAGCAGATGCAATGGCAAACTCAGGCCTAAATCGAGGAAATCTATTTTTTTAATGGAGACCTCCCCCTATGGTATATGTAACAAATTAGGGAAGACCTCTATCGTATCTTATGAATTTTGGTAACATTGATTGTTAAATTCCTTTTTTTTTTTGCAATAGCTTAGTGCAATTAGAGCATTGTATCCATTCCTCTATAAAAATTTGGATGAAAGCCTTATTTGTTTGGAAGGGATGATGATGTAACCTTCTTGCTCACTTTTAATTAATAGAAAATCCTTTTTACCCAAAAACGTATCTATATTTATAAATATGCTATCTATAACAACATGTCAATTCCATAATATCTCTTTATTTAGAGGTCTTATCATACCCCTAATATTCCCATATATCATTTTCATCATCACTTTTTGTTTTTGTGGGTTTTTCCTCACTTATTGAAAACACTTATGATATTTTATTTTGTTTTCCCATATCAATATCCCCTTGAGTTTCCTCTTCTCTTTATTTTTGCTTCTTGGGTATTCCGTTATTTCTCCATTCACACCAATAATTTCATCTTTTTCAATGTCTTCAAATTTTTATAGGAAGACTTATCATCTCTAGAATTGTCTTGCTCTAACAAAATTGAAGTGCAAGGAATAACCTCAAAAAAAATTCTTCTTTATATTTCCTTGGAAAACCTAAAGTGCAAGGGCACTCCTTGACTGTAACAACCCAAGTCCACTCAATTGGTTGCCCTACTAAACAGATAAGGTTAAACAAGAAGGTCTAATTTTTTTTTGTTTCCAACCTACATTTTGTTTAAAGTATACCTTCAAGGTACATAGTAGGAATTGATTCACCCATTAAATCATTATCATGAACTTAAATTAGTATGACATATTGCACCAACATTTGGATTCAAGATTGTTGCAGACAGTCATCCAAGTGGATGAGATAGGCCACATCCCATAAATACACCATTTAGTGGAGTCAACATATCTCATTTATCATCCTCATTTTATAGCATGAGGATCAATCCATGATAGGGATTATCCTCTAGGTCCCATAACACCTAGAGGGTGGATGCTTGCTTCCCCATCTCGTATCATTCTGAACCTTCAATTTTTTTGTCAACCATGTTCTATAAATGAATATAAGGGTTCTAATGTAAATATACCCCATGTCTATCTGATTGTCCTCTTCCCGAAGTTATATAGAGCTATGCCAATAACCTAGACTAGGTCTTAATCGCACATACTCATTGCAACTTATCACAACTTATCCCATACCAAACATCGAGGCTAGTTTAGCTAAGTTACATGGGTATGGGACTTATCACAATAATTTTGAGTAGCAATATATAGATGGCGTCCCATGCCACCTTATCATTAAATGTTTTGACTGATTCATATATTTTGACCAATTCTATCAATCCAACAGTTTCTCTTGAACACTATTGCATGCATACCCGCACCTCAACATATTGGGTGTCTTTTTAAGCATCCTCAAATATACATGTTGGATTTTTATGAGAGGTAGGATGTTCCAACTTCTAACTAAGGTTTAATGTTTCATCATTTCTAATTTTTTCCCTTAATAAGTTTCACCCTCCCTAAGTTCTAAATAGAAACCAATTGAAAATTTAGTTCACAAATGAAATCAACTACAAATAAAAATTTCATATTAAATACATTCTTTAATGAAAATCCACTCATTCACCAGGAGGTTAATTCTCGGGTTACCATTATCATGTAAAACTAACATCTTTTAGGAGAAAGCTATGGTTTCAAATTTTTGAGTTTGATCACACAGGTGACACTAGTTTGCTTTGGCTACCTTTAGCTCCATAACAACCCTTATCCACAAGCAACGAAGAGTACTAGAGGTGCTTAACTAATATGCAAGTTCATTTACTACTCAATCAGAAATAAAGAATTACATATGCATCCCATTCTCTCTTGTTAAACAACATCACTGCTATTTGTACTTTTTGACCATTAACAAACTACTAGGTATTAATAGAGAATCCAAAAGGTTTAGAACCATTAATATGACAATTCTTTAATTAATATAGATTTATTTTTCTAGAAACACACTCTTTCTATCATATCCAAAATATTTTTTTGAATGATAAGAATATGAAGAGTTCACTAAAGAAAAATATACTTGTTTAACATTGCAGAGATCAAATAGTTTAAAAACAATAATTAATGCATACAGGCTACACAATACTTGATCCCAAATGGATTATCATTCATATAAAATTCTAAAGGATGAATCATATCACTATGTTCTCTGGATATTTCAATTAAACTTGCACACAAAGCAATTCTCCCAGACTTCCTTTAAGATTTTCCAAGGTAGTTTATTAACAAGCTATTGGTCTTAGTTTACATAGTATCTAGAAGACCTTATAGTTACCAACACTTTCACTTTAACTTAAAAATGCACTTAAAACATATAATTCTATTTTCATATGTTAATTACATCTTTCGACCACTGTTGCATAGTGATGAATCCACTAAAACTTATAAAAGGAGATAAAATTTCAAATAATAATATAAAATTCAATGCATGGGCATTATAGGTTCTCTTTCAACTACAGTCTAGCTCATCCACCTCTAAAGTCACCAACCAAAACTATCCATTGCCAACTTGTGGAAAGTTGGGGTTTTAAGATAATGTGCGATGAGATTCTAGCTCTCATTTTTAATGAATGCATTTCTATATGCAAAAAATAATTATTACAATAATAAAATAATTATTCACACTGCATTTCATTAATATATGTATGCTTTTCAACATAGTTTTTCCACATTTTCCATATAATATTTGCCATACACGAAGTAGAACATATATTCTCTTCCATGTAGTAATTCAAATAAGCATAACCAACTATATCATATTTTTTGTTCATATATAGAATTCATTTTTCCTTTTCCTATACACACAACGAGCAAAGAAGAGATTTTTATACAAAAGCACAAAGAGCAGTTCATTCCTCTAAACTTGCAAATAGTAACCAAGGATACTTTTGGCACATACAGTTCTTTTTTATTTTAAATAAAACTATTAAGCAAAGTATATATATACAAGGAATTCCACCTAGAATTATTATTCACTAAAAATTTTCTTGAGTGCTCTCGCCATGCCTAAAACTTCCTTTCCAACAAGTCTTCCTCTCTATTTTTTTGGAAAATCCTCCTCCCTTCTCATTTCCTATTTCCTTTTTACTTAAGAACGTTTTTTCCTTTTCCATACTTTTCAGACGTCAGGTATGGAGGGATTTAAAAACCAATTTGGTACCACTCACCTAGATTTCGCATGATTCGGTTGACACCACTCTACTCCATACTCACCATAATTTTTACCAAATATTCTTCAATGCAAATTATATATTTCCACATGGTTAAATTTAGGAAGAAGCTATATATAATTTCCACGTATGATTCCAATCAAGTATTGCTTTTAACAAACACACAAGGATATATTCCAATGATATGTTCATATGTACATGTGCTAAATAGTCTCACATTTATATCCTATTCTTATATGTATATATATGCCTTTGACCAAATATCATACGCATAACTAAAATAAAATAAAAAGTGGCTTCCATCATCATTGCCACACAAGACACAAGCGCATCCTACTCTATACCATCCAATAACAAATAAATATTCAAAACAAACATGTACACTTTTGATTCAATCAAAAAATCTACATGATATGCAAGTGTGTGAGCATCCATGTAATCATGAGCTGAATCATCACTTCCCTTTCTTACCCTTTTCTATTGACTAGCCTCTTTTCATTGACATCCTACAACTATCCTACACTCATAGAGATTGTTTGCAGTACCATGTTTCATAAGAAAAAGGTAAGTTTACTATTTGTTTATTTTCTTCCTTCATCATGTGAAGAGGGTCATTACATCCTCCCCCACTAGAAACAAATATAGTCCTTGTGTTTTAAACTAGTTTAAGCAAAATAAATATTTATGTACAATCATATATTTTACATGAATCAAAATATTCAAGCAATTCCATTGTTCCCATTTAGTATTAAATATTTCCAACAAGATGTCATCATAAAATCATATCACATTTTCATATGATTGGTATTTAATTTCATCATAGATTATGTCATAATTAAAACAATTAATCATACTTCTTCATATGTTCCAAAATATTTCACTTAGCAATATAAAACATTCACAAGCTAATCTATACAGTAATTCTACAAACATATTAAACTGTACTCAGTATCCAATTTCATATCCATATGCATATATACATATATCATAAAATTATATACAAGTTTATGATAAGGTATACATCTTCCTAAACAAATAAGAAAATTACCATTGCATATCTGCCATGTCTTCCCAAGTAGCATTTTTATCTAAGTAGTGGTCACATTGGACCCGACATTGCTCTATGTTTCTTTTCCTTAGATTCTTGGTTCTAAAACAAAGTAGGCGAACAAGTCATACATCAATATTTAATGGATAGGTCATCTACAATTTTGAAACATCCAACACATGAGTAGGATTAAAAATATACTTTCTAAAGAGGGATACATGAAAGATATTATGGATTTTAGATAAGCTAGGTGGTAGAGATAGTATTTACGCTACAATGCTTATCTTAGCTACAATATCAAATGGACCCACATATCTAGAGTCAATCTTGGAGGATTTGATAGAAATTTTAGTTGGCTTCACCCTTAAGAATACTTTGTCTCCCACATAATACTCCCTTGGTGATCTTTTGAGGTCTGCGTAGCTCTTCTAGCGATCTACGACCTCTTTCAGCTTTTGTTGAATTCTCTTTAATTGTTCATCCATTTCTTTCACCATTTTTTATCCAATCACTACTCAACCTTCCAGATTATCCCAAGATAATGGAATTATACACTGTCTCCCATATAGGGCTTCAAAAGGTGCCATACCTAGTGATGCATGATAACTGCTACTATATGCAAATCTACTAGCTATAAGTAGTCTTTCCACTTTGTGTGCTAATCCATATAGTACATTCTCAACATATCTTCAAGTACTTGATTCACCCTTTTGGTCTATCTATATGCTTCAGGGTGATAAGCAATACTAATATTTAGTTTAGTCAGTAATGCTTGATATAATACCTACCATAATTCATAATTAAAATGAGAATCTCTATAAAATATTATAATTTTTGGAAAACCGTGTAGCCTTACTACTTTCCTGGTAAAATTACTTGCTACTATGGTCGTGTCATATTGCGCATTGCCTAGTATAAAATGTGTAACTTTGGTTAATTTATCCATAATTACTAAAATTACATTATACCTGAATCTTGTTATAGGCAATCCCACTATAAAATCCATTGATACCACTTATCACTTGTGCATAGGTATCTCATGTGGGTACAACTTTCCAGGTGGATGTAGATGTTGTGCTTTCACTCTTTGGTATTCCAAATATTTTCCACATAGTTGGTGATATCTTTTCTCATCCATGGCCAGTAGTAAAAGTTTTCAAATTTTTACACATTTTTTCCCCTTATGGATGTGCACAGAATAAGGATTAGTGAGCCTCCTTAAGGATTGTTTCTCTCAATCCTCCTGAATTAGGGACTACTAATCTATTATTGAAAAATAACAAGTCACACTTGTAAACATATTCTACATCCCCTTCAGGTTTCTGTCCAACCTGTCCAACACAAGAATGACAAAATTCATCTTTTTCTTACCATATTTTAATTTGATCCAATAGATCATACTAGCATTTTGTGATTATGTTAATATGCCCTCTCCTACTCAAAGCATCGATGATCTTATTTTCTTTACCCTTAATGTACTCAATGCCAAAATCATACTTTGCTAAGAATTCTATCCAACATTGTTTTTTGGAATTCAATAAGAGTTGATTAAATATATACTTTAGAATATGGTGATTTATCTTTAGCTCAAATGGTTTTCCCAATAAATAATATCATCAAATTTTTAGGGCATGCACCACCGCTACCAAGTCTAAATCATGAGTGGCATAATTGACCTTATGTCTCTTAGTTTTTTGGACTCATAGGCAATCACCACATCACATTGTGTTAAGATCCTCCCTAACCATTAAATTTATGCATTTGTACAAACTGGGAACTGCTTACTAGGATCAGGCAATTATAGAATCAGTGTAATTATCAATATTTATTTTAAAACCTAAAAAGCTTCTTCACATTGCTCTATCCATTTGAAGAATTTTTCTTTTCTTTGTAGATTTGTAATGGTTTAAGCAATTCTTGAGAACCCTATAATGAATCATCTATAATATCTTGTGATTCCCATAAAACTTCGCACCTCTATTACATTAGTAGGTGTTGGCCATTCAATAATTGCCTCAACTTTCTTGGGATCCATCGTAATACCTTCGGTAGAGATAATATGTCCAAGATACTACACTTGAGACTATAAAACTCACATTTGGTTAATTTTCCATATAGTTTATTCTTTCTAAGAATCTCTAGCACTATTTTCATATGTTGGTCATGCTCCTCGTCCTCGGAATAAACCAAAATGGCACCCAAAAATATGAGTACAAATCGATCTAGTTGTTCTCTAAAAATTCTATTCATGAGAATCATGAATATGGCTGGGGCGTTGGTTATCCCAAAAGGTAAAACAATAAACTCAAAATACCCATACCTTGTTCTAAAATACGTCTTAGAAGAGTCTTCCTCTCGAATCCTCAACTAATGATAACCAAACCTTAATTCTATATTAGAAAATATGGTTGCTCCTTTTAATTGATCAAATAAATCATCAATTCTTGGTAAGGAATACCTATTTTTAATAGTAAAATTATTCAACATCTAATAATCTATGCACATCCTTAAGGTACTATATTTATTTTTAATAAACAAGATAGGAGCTCCCCATGGTGACACACTTGGCTTGATTAGCCATTTTTCAAGCAAATCTTGAAGTTGTGTTTTGAGCTCTTGCAACTCTATTGGTGTCATTCTATACGGAGATCTAGCAATCGGTGCAACACCAGGTAATAATTCAATTGAAAAATCAAATTCCCTCTAAGGAGGTAACCCTGGTAGATCCTCTCAGAATACATCTTTGAATGCTTGCAAAATTGGGTGCTTCTAAAAGAGTTTATTTTTCTCTTTAGGCTCTTCTTTCCTATTCATCTTAACTATGAACATCATACCCCTCTTTATAATAATATTTTAACTTGCATTGTAGTCAACAAATGTGGTTTAACTTCACTTGAAACACAAAATATTCTAATTCTTTGATTGGATTCATCCATAAATTCCACCCATCTCTCTTCAAAATTTAGAAGATCCTTATGCGCCTTTAACCAATCAACTCCCAGAATAATATCAAATGTATGCAAAGGGGCCACATACAAATGCCAATTAGTCTTTCCTTGTGGCATGATGATGTGGGGGTCAAATAGGCATTGGCTAACATGGTAGGTTTACCCTGATCCATACTCTACCTTCTAACCATTGGCTAAAAATCCAAGTCTAACAAGTAAATCCCTCACTAATTTAGATTCAATAAAGCTATCTATTGACCCACTATCAATCAATAATTACACATTTTTACCATTTTTTTTCCATTCATTAAGAAAGGAGTAATTTGACCATTGAGTTCAGAGCTACCTATGGCTGCAAAGATTTTGTGGCTAGCTTATTCTGGGGCTTTTGGGGGTTGATCAACCCTAAGAGGATATTTATTGGTATAATGAGCTCCTTGACACATGTAGCAACCATTTGGTGGAGCTCTATTTCCCTTGCTGGTATTCTCATTTCTGTTCATGGGCACAATTTCCCTAGTCCTTTCTTGACCTATGAGTTTCTAGTCCTATCTTTTGGAAAAATCCTTAGCATCTCTTTTGAACCTTCCACCTTGATAGTTAGGTTTATTTTTATTATATTTCTTATTATTATCTTCCCCCTTGGGTTTCTTACTTTAGTCATTCTCCCACCTTATAAAACCAAAACTTTTTTGCTTTTTGAGTTCATATTTTTCCTTTTTAGATAGCTTTTGATGATTAAAATATGCCTTTCTCATTTCCTGATTAGCTTTCTCTTTTCTTGCCAAGTCAAATGTAGTAGGAAAATTGATAGGATTGTGCATATTTACCACCCTCATGATTCTAGGATGTAATCCCAAAATGAATTTCTGAGTTTTCATTTCTTCGTTACTCTCATATTGGGATGCATATTTTAATAGTTGTATAAAATTTTGGTGGTATTCATGTACGGACATACTTTCCTATTACAAATTTGATAATTCCCCAAATTTTTCTACGTAATATTGCCTTTTCAAGAATCTATCTCTAAATTCCTTGAAAAACTCCTCCCATTTGAGGTCAACAACTTCTACTTCATGCCCTTTCTTATAATATTTCCACCAATCTAGGGCTACTTCAATCATATTCATAACTACCAAAGCAGTCTTGGATTTAGAGGATAGGACCACTAGAGAGAAGTAGGACTCCAATTCACTTAACCAATTCTTAGCCAACTCACCATTGCCCTTTCCATTAAACTTGGATATCATGACCTTTTTTAGGTTCTTGTCCAACTCCTTACTCACCTTGGCCCTTATGGTAACTAGATATCTTAGGTTCCCTTGGTACATCCCCTACCCTATCTAATCTAGTTCCTCTTTCCCTAGTTAAGTTTTCTATTACCCATTGTTGTTGGGAAATGAATTCTTGTTGTTGGGCCATATGGATTTTTTGTTGGGCCATCTCTTCCCTTTGTTTCTCCATGTGTGTTTACAGCAACTGCATAAATTTTGCAAGGTTTTTACCCCCTCTAAAAGGTTCATCTGGAGGTGGTTCATTTAATCATTTCATCCTTATTTCACGTTGAGGACCTTCTCACCTTAAACTCATTCTTGGTCCCCTTATAGGTATTTCAGTGGCTTCCTCCTCTCTACCTCTCACATGATTTCTCAAGGACCCACCATGCACCATTGGTGCAATTTTAACCTATAGGTGAAATAAGTAGTACATTAGTTTATATCAACTAATAAATTTCATATTTAGAGTCTACAACTTAGAATCATGTTTGCTCTGATACCATATGTAACAACCCAAGTCCACTCACTTGGTTCACCTACTAAACAAACAAGGTTAAACAAGAAGGTCTAATTTTTTTGTTTCCAAACTACATTTTATAAAATGTATACCTTCAAGGTAAATAGCAATAATTGATTCATCCATTAAATCATTATCATGAATTTAAATTAGTATGGCATATTGCACCAATATTTGGATTCAAGACTACTACAGACAACCATCCAAGTGGATGAGATAGGCCACATCCCGTAAATGTGCCATTTAGTGGAGTTGACATATCTCATTTATCATCCTCATTTTTTGGCATGAGGGTCGATCCATGGTAGGGGTTATCCTCTAGGGCCCATAACACCTAGAGGGTGGATGCTTGCTTCCCCATCCCTTGTCATTTTGAACCTTCGATCTTTTTGTCGACCATGTTCTACTACTGAATGTAAGGGTTCTAGCATAAATATACCCTATGTCTATCTGATTTTCCTCTTCCTAGAGTTAGATAGAGCCATGCCAATACCTTGGCCTAGGTCTTAATCACACATACTTATTGCAACTCATGATCATTTGTCCCATACCAAACATCGAGGCTAATTTAGCTAAGTTACACAGGCATGGGACTTATCACAGTACTATCGAGTAGCAATCTAGAGATGGCATCCCATACCACCTTCTCGTTAAAGGGTTTGACCAAGTCATATATTCTAACCAATTCTATCAATCCAATGATTGCTCTTGAAAATTGTTGCATGCATACCCGCACCTCAACATATTGGGTGATTTTTAAGCATCCTCAAATCTCGATGCTGGATTCTTATGAAAGGTAGGATGTTCTAACTTCTAACTAAGGTTTAATATTTTTCATCATTTCTAATGTTTTCCCTTAAGAAATTTTACCCTCCCTAAGTTCTAAATAGAAACCAACTGAAATTTTAGTTCACAATAAAAGTTTCACATCCCACATAAATGCGGCAGAAGCCATTATTCAACAATCAAAGTCTCTTTTTCACAAAATCGTTTCAATATTCAAAATATTACTTTATCTAATTTCTAAGACTTTGAGTTTAACTTCGTAAGCTACATAATCACTTTTCTAAGTTTTTAAAACATTTAAATCATAAAATGGTTGCTCATGTAACAAGATAAATAATTTCTTAGCTTTATTTATATTACTAATCAAATGAAATTAGCTCCAAATAAAACTTTCACAATAAATACATTATTTAATGAGAACCCATTCATTCTCTAGGAGGTTAATTCTTGGTTTACCATTATTATGTAAGACTAACATCTTCTAGGAGAAAACTATGGTTTCATATTTTGAGTTTGAACACAACAGGCGACATTTATTTACTATTTCACCTTGGCTGACCTTAGCTCCATAACCATCCTTGTCCACGAGCAATGAAATGTATCGAAGGTGTTTAACGAAAATGCAAGTTCATTCACTTCTCAATCGAAAATAAATAATTACATATTCACTCCTCACTTGTCAACAATGTCACTGCTATTTGTGTCAGCTGACCAATAATGAACTACTGACTACTAAGAGAGATACTGAAAATCTTAGCACTACTAATTTACCAATTATTTAATCAATATGGATTCTCTTTTCAGGAAACACACTTTATTCTATCGTCTCCTAAGTTATCTTGAATTATAAGAATAGGAAGAGTTCACTAAAAATACACCCATTTAACATTGCATAGAATAGATGATTTAGCCACAACAGTGAATACATACAGGTTGCACAATACTTGATCCCAAACAAAATATCATTCTTATAAAATTCTGAAGGATGAATCATTTCACGATGTTCTTTGGACATCTCAATTAAAACTTGTATACAAAGCAATTATCCCAGAATTCCTTTACGATTTTACAAGGTAGTTTATAAAAAGACTATTGGATCATAGTTTATAAATTCTCTATGAGACCTGACGGATACCAACACTTTCACTTAAACTTAACAATGTGCTTACAACACATAACTCTCTCTTTAGTTTTTAACTACATCTTTCAGCCACTATTGCATAATGATGACTCCACTAAAACTTATAATAGGAGATAAAATATCAAATGGTAATATAGACTTCAATGCATGGACGTCACAGGTTCTCTTTCATCTACTATCCAGCTCATTCGTCTCTAAATTTGTAAACCAAAACCATCCATAGCTAGCTTATGGAAAGTTTGGGTTTGAGATAATGTGGGATCCTTTTCTAGCTCCTATTTTTAATGAATGCATTTCTATATATAGCAACCATTTATTGGAAACAATCAAACAATGATTCACACTGTATTTCATTAATATATGTATGCTTTTCAACATAGGTTATCCATATTTTCCATACAATTATTGCCATACACAATGCAAGACATATATTCTCTTCCATGCAGTAATTCAAACGAGCATAACCAGCTATATCATATTTTTTTCAGATATGGAATTCATCTTTCCTTTTTATTTACACATAGTGAACAAAGAAGAGCTTTTTATACAAAAGCACAGAGAGAAGATCATTCCTCTCCATTTGCAAACAACAACCAAGAAAACTTCCAACACATACAATTCATTTTCATTTAAAGAAACTATTAAGCAAAGTATATATAAAAAGAATTCCACCTAGAATTATTTTTCGATAAAAATTTTCACCGAGTACTTTCTCCATGCCTGCAAATTTACTTTCTAGCAAGCCTTCCTCTCTCTTTTCCAACAAATCATCCCTATATCTCAGCCACCATTCCTTTTTTACTCTAGTATGTTTTTTCTTTTCCATTATTTTTGGTTTTCAGGTATGGATAAAGTTAAAATCCATTATAGCACCATTCACCTGGCTTTCACACGATTCGGATGACACCACTCTACTCCATACTCACCATATTTTATAAAAAATATTCTTCAATGCAAATTATATATTTCCACATGGTTAAATTTAGGAAGAAGCTATTTATAATTTCCACGTATGATTCTAATCAATTTTTGTTTTTACAAACGCGCAAAGACATATTCCAATGATACGTTTGTATGCACATTTTCTAAATAGTCCCACCTTTATATCTCATGCTTATATCTATATATATACGTTTGACTAATGATCATACACATAACCAAAAGAAAAATAAAAAGTGGCTCCCATCATCATTGCCACACAAGACAAAAGCACATCCTACTCTATGTCATCCAATAATAAACAAACCTTCAAAACAAACATGCACACTTTTCATTCAATCAAGAGCTCTACATGATATCTAAGTGTGTGAACATCCATGTACTCATAAGCCGAATCATCACTTCCTTTTCTTACCCTTTTTCGTTGACTAGCTTCCTTTCATTGACATCCTACAACTGTTATGCACTCATGGAAACCATCAACAATACCATATTTCACAAGAAAAGGGCAATTTTACTATTTATTTATTTTTTTCTATTTATCATGTGAGGAGGGTCATTACATTAATAAAATTACCTTCTTATGTTGTCCTAAAACCCCTAAATTGCTATGAATTTCCTCCATCCTCATTTCTATATTATGTTGCTTTTGAGACCCTAAAGCATAATGGATAACCTCTAGACTAATTTCATTTTTATTGCTAGGAAATAATTTTATATCACTTAATTTGCAACATTATTTCATTTTGAATTTGAACTTACACATTGTACTTTCTCATCCATTATAAACTTCTTTTTTTCTTCTAATGGTTGATTCAGATGCACTATGGTGGCCTTTGTCATTTGATGTTGTAGATAGTATTTATTTGCCTCTTCTTCTAGAGTGACATATCCTTAACCTAATCCAGTTTCTACTATAAAATGATTTCTTTGCTTTATATCATATCTTCCTTCATCATTTTCACTTTGCAATCTCTTACCATGTGTATAATATCATAACAATTATAGCATCATAATGCTATATTTTCATAATCTACTTGTTGATCTCATTCTTTTGATTCAAATTTAATATTATATGGAAGTCCAAAAATCCTAACCCAAACCGAAAGCCTATTAATAATTTTTATCTAAAAAAATCTTTTCACTCCATGGTATTAAAAAAAGGGCACCTCTCCTCTTAAACTATGGACCACCATCCATTATATTGTAAAATATGATGAGCAGAATTTTTTTTGAAAGAAAAGTCATGGAGTAATTTGAATTCAATCCCCACTTCCACTTAATGCAATTTTAAATCTCTGAAAACCATGGTCACTATCTATGGAATATACACATTAACCATTTTATTTTAAGAATTATTATATCATCCTCCATCATCTCATCCTTGATATTACTTTTTGTGTAACATTTGTTACCTAGATTAAACTTGCCATATATTCATTCTTCCTCTTATCTAATCCATACCTCCAACCAAGGCATGCTGACTTCTAATGAGAGATTTTAAATATGTCTTTGCTTCATTACAACTTAGTGAGGTTCACTCCCAACTTGCATACACTCAAAAATTGATCATTTTCTAAGTGAAGATGAACTAAAAGCTTTACACTTTATGATCTGCTATGATTTGATCATGTATCACAAACATAAGTTAAGCATAATACTCTTCTTGTTTTTCCTTTTTTTTTTGTACTATGTACTTCTATTCATGGTCAAATCCATGCACTACAAACATGACCATAGAAATAAATGACAAAAACAAGAATAAGAACACACAAGCATACTAAAAAAAACCACAAACTTATAATATACAAACTAGAGAAGAAAGAAGGGATCTTTGGAATTGGTATTTAAATTTTGTCCTAAATAGAATAATGTGAGTTTGTTATCAATAACGATTATTAAAATGAATTTGTTTAAAATAATTTTAATTTTCAAATTTAAAATATATATTTTTAAATTTAAAAAGTGATACTCAATATTAATATTAATTATTTCTGAAACATTTTTCCCCTTCTATTTTTATACTAACAACATCCTTGGTATATCAAATAGTATTAGCTCAAGAGATTATATTTCTCAACTTTAAAAAAGAGACCCATGTTAAAATTTTGCCAAAATATACATGCATAATTGTCAAGACGTTGTAATACTATTATATGATCAATGATGTAATATTGTAATACCATTATTTACATATTGATAGTAAAAAAAGTTGTGGCTGTAACCTCTCTATATATAATATACTATTATGTGGTTATGATATAACATAGATAAAATTGTTTTAGAATGTAAATATAATTTTTTTTTTTTTTGAAAAATTAACCCTCTTGATTATTTGGGAATTATAGATATGCCATTCAATATCATGAATCACTTTAAATCATTGAATAAAATAAATCAACAATTTTGTGTAGTTCCATCCATAAAACAACATCTTATGTCACTAACAATAAGGTTTAATTACAAAATACACTATTTATTTATTTTATAGTGTTTAAATCAATTCAGTACATGCAACTTGTGTTTGGGCAACTTTGTATGCAAAGCAAAAATTCAATTAAGCTTTGTAGTTAGTCTTTATATTTATATTTTTTAGCTACCTAAGGGACTAGATGATTTTTGTTGGGTTGTTTGTTTTGCTAGATAATAAGGGGTTGTACTTGGGTTGTTTTTTTTTTCCTTGATAATAAGGGGTTGTATTCGGGTCTCCCATACTTGACAAATTACATCTCTCTTATTTAGATCTTGAGAGTTTACAAATAGATACACTTCTCATCTCAATTGAGATGCTATAGCTAGAAAACTACATCATTTTACATAAAATGTCTGAATTTTTTATTTTCATTTTTTGGATCTTTTCAAATCTTTGTATGAATACAATTACTTCAAAATTTAGCATATTTCTTGATATTTTCCTATGGTAGACTTCACAATGCCAAAACTTCACCTCTACTATCTATGCCTTGCATCTTAGTAGAGTAATATTTTCCAAAACATCACACTATCATAGTCCGCTTTACCAAATATGGATTGCTAGTATCCTTCCTGAAACACAACTGCAACCACAAAAATTATAATAAATAGTTTAAATAAAAACACATTATTTTTATAAAAAAATGGATATTACCAATAGAAAACATTAAAGTAAATCTTAATCATTAATTTATTTAGGCAATCAACATTTTTTTTAGCTTCAACTAAACTTTCTACTTCCTCTAACCATAGAAAGGAGATTTTAACTTCACGATCCTCAATCAAAACCCTCTATTGGTTAGCTTATCTGCACATTTTCTTATTTCCCTTAATATATGTGTCAACTTGATTTCTTCAAACTCTTTAGCAAGATCTTGAATTTCCACAATTATCTCTTGTATGTTCCATGGAGCCTTTGCATTAATAAAAATTGCATTTATTACTATGAGAGAATCACCTTCCATCCATACTCTATTCCATTTCATTTGTTTATATATTTTTAACCCTTCTAAAGCTGTCCCAACTTCAGCTTAATTATTTGTCTTAAATCCACTATTGAAAGCATAATGAGATAAAATATTTCCTCTATTATTTCTAATTATTCCTCCTCCTCCTCCTGGTCCTGGGTTTCCTTTAGATTTTCCATCAAAATTCAATTTAACCCACTCCACATCTATTGGTTTCCAATTCATATTCTTTACCTTATTTTTGCTTCTCTTGTACCCAACATCATAATTCCATTTAATGACTTGACTCTATATATCAAGACTCTCTACTTCTAATTAGGAATGGGGTGAGTTGATAGGGTTGGTTTAGACTCTTCTATGGCTAAACATATCTTCTTTTTCATTACCTCTAAATTGCTTTCCTTTATTTTAAATATTCTTCTATTCCTTTCTAGCCATATAGTCCAAAGTATTGTATCTTTTGATATATCCCATATTGTTTGTAAAGCCTCACTTTTATAAGTACTATGCCATTGCTTTAACCAATATTCAAATTTGCTATTCATCACCATGCATTTACCAAACATATTAAGAATCCATTGCCATAGATTCCAGAATATTGAGTAATATCCCAAGACATGGTCAATACTCTCCTCCTCCTTATTATAGAAAACACATTGATATGGACCATGAAAACCCCTTTAAATAAGGTTATCGTAAGATAAAATTCTTTTATGACCTACTACCCAAACAAACATTTTAACTTTAGGAATGCTTGGGCTATCCCAAATATCTCTCAATATTCAAGTGACATTATTATTATGTTGGTGTTGAACATTATATCCAATTCTTGTCGTCTATTCTCCTAAGCTCTTCAACTCACAAATCAATTTATCCTTGGCACCCCTCAAAATAATCACAGTGTTATCTTTCTACTCAAATGCCTTGTAGCATCAATGTCTTGTATACTTGTATAAAAATATTCTTTCCATTTGTATCTTCCTTCTCGATCCTTGTACAAATTTTTGAAACCCTATAACCATATTTGTCTTGAAGCAATCTCATCCAAGGTTTCAAAACTAGATCTAAATTGAGTGTTTTTTTATCACACCAAGTATCCATCCAAATAGAAAAAATTTCTCCAGTTTCCACCACCCATATTAAATATTTAATCATAAGATCAATAGATTTTTTAAACCATTCCAAAGAGTAGAACCATTTGGAAGAGAGAATGTAGTAAATATTAAACCTGGGTCATTGGGATCAACATACTTATAAGAATTCTTGTCCATTGTATTTGAATCTCTTTGTATAATCTCCAGATAAATTTTCCTCTAAAAGCTAAGTTTGTATCTATAAGATCTCGTAAACCAAGACCTCCCCTAGTTTTGTCATCACACAACTTTCTCCATTTCACCAAAGGAAATTTCCTTTTATCATGTAAACTTGACCATAAAAAGGATTGCATAATAAATATTAAGCATTTTCAACTGATTTTAGCATAGAATGCAATGACATATAATATTTTGGAATGGCTTGCAAGACTGACTTAATTAACTACACCCTTCATACTAATGATAACCATCTAACTTTCCAAGCTAGAAGTTTATTTGAAACTTTACTAATAACTGGATTCCATAAATCTATCCTCATTATTCCCTCAAATAAAGGCATCCCTAGATAAGTTGTTGGTAAATTTGCCTCCTCCATTTGAAGCAACCTACAAATTCTTTCTTTGATATTAGCAGGAGTGTTAAGGAAGTAAATTTTGGATTGGTCCTATTAATATTTCTCCTTGAAGCTCTTTCTTACTATTTTAAAAAGTTGTTCAAAGCTCTAGACTTATTTATCATTGCCCTTCCAAAAAGGGTTGTATCATCTACAAATTGTTGATGGCTTATGTTATCAATATTTTTACTAACCTTAAGTCCACTTATAAGCCCATATTTGTAAGTGTTCTTTAAGTTCCTACTCAAAACTTCTGCAATAATAAGGAACAAATAAGGAGATAGAGGATCTCCTTTTCTAAGGCCTCTCTTGGCTTTAAAATATTTTGTCAATAATCTATTGACCAACATTTAATAAGAAACTATAGAGACACAAGATATAATCCATCTAACCTAATTCTTCCCAAAACCAAATTATCTAAAATTTCAAAAAGAAAATCCCATTTAACACTATCATAGGCTTTAATCATATCATATTTTAAGATTATAGCTTTATCTTTTCTTGAAGCTACTGAATGTATAACTTCATGAGCTACTATGATCCCATCCAAAATTTTTCTTTCTTTCACAAATCCTACTTGCTCTTCTGAAATAATTTTATATAACAGTGGCCTTAATATATTTTCCATCACTTTGGAAATAATATTATAAGCCATATTACATAGTTTTATGGGTATAATGGAATCAAACAATTCATCATCCTTATTTTTTGGAATTAGGGTAAGATAAGTTGCATTTATTTTATATGGAATGTATTGTTTTACCCCAGACTAATCCAGTACCACCAATAAATAATCCTTCACTATATCCCAATTATGTTGGTAAAAAGCTACAGAGAGCCCATCTAGACCTAGGGATTTATCCTTATTAAAAGATAAAGGAGCTAAATAAACTTCTTCTAGAGTGACAGGCTCCATAAGTTTCCTATTGTATTCATTTTTTATAACTGAAGGAACATCTTGAAGAAGTTTATCATTAAGAACTTTGGTCTCCTCTAAACCTAGAATATTCTGATAAAAAAACTTTACCTCTTTTCTAAATTCACTCTGATCTTCAATCCAAACCCCTTATATTGATTTAATTCTACTAATTCTAGAAGATGATCTCTGTACTATAGCCATCCTATGAAAAAAATTTGTATTTTTATCTCCTTATTTTAACCAAGTCTATATTGATTTTAATTTCTAGAATTTCTCTTCCTTACTGAAAATATTATGATATTCACTAATTAACTCCCTTTCCTCCGAGCTTGTATTATTTTCATCACATTTTTGGAATTTTAAAATTTTATATTTTAGTTATTCTTTCTTCTCAAAAATGTTTCCAAAGGTGTTCTTGTTCCATTATTTTAATCTAGATGTCATAGCTTTAATTTTGTTTGGAAGAGCATACACCCCACCATTACCTAAATAATTTCATGCTTGATCTATCATATCAAAAAATTGAGGATGGTCTTCCCACATCTGATCATATTTAAAATATGATCTTTTTTGAATTCACTTACCACCATTTTAACTATTTTTGGCCAGTGATATGATACTATCCTTGTTAAGATATTAATTTTAGCACAAGTTAATTCATCTAGCCAATGTTCTAAGAGAATGCATCTATCTATTTTTTTTGCAATTAGGTTTTAGACTCTCCTATTTTTGGTACAAGTATAGTCATCTTCTTCAATCTCAACTTCCCATAGATTGTTGTTTGAATAAAAGATGAGAAATATTTCATACTTTGGATCAATTTCCTAATTCCTCCAAATTTTTCATTTAGCTTGGTTATGGCATTAAAATCTCCAATGATCATGAATCGAGTTTCTTGGTATTTACTTCTCATAAAGGCTTCAATCCCACTCCAAAATTCTAATCTACTTGATTGAGTTGTAGGTCCATAAACATTGATAAGGATGAAGTGAATATCTGCAAAGTAGCAAGTGACTAAAGAGGCTATAAATATCTAGTTTTATGAATGGTTACTGTAGCACCCTAAAATTGGCGCAGTTAAACCTTAGTAAAAAGATAAAAATTTGAATTTTAACCCAAACCACCCGTTAACCGCCCGTTACCCGCTCCCCTTGTTTTTCATGCCATTTTTAGGATTTGTTTTGACCGTTGGACGATATCGTCGACGATCAGAAGAAATCATCCTAGATCTGACGAATTCATCTGGAATAGAACGTCCAGACGATTTCGTCCCAAAACCAAATTTTCATAATTAGCTTCTATTTCAACAGCTTCTCTAACTTGGGTAGAAAGCGTGTCTGCGTGGTTAGAGTCTCCCCCATTGGAGATCTCCCAAATTGGGATGATCTCCAACCTCCTAACCTCTCCCTAATCCTATATAAACTGGGATTTTCTCAGTTTATCCCCTTGAACCCCCTGGTTGATTGATTTCCCTGCAAATTTAGTTTCTTGTGCATTAGAACACCTTCACACCTTCGTTTGCATTATGTATTTCAAGTTTTCTTGCAGGAATTTTACTATTTTTCAGCCGGAGCAAGCTCGGATCATCGTAGGCGATTCCAGACGATTTCGGATGATCCTATCGCAGATCGACGATGATCTCGTACGATTGGAGGTGATCTCGACTGTAGTCCATATTGGGGGCAATCAGAGCCCGAAGTTTGCATTTCTTTATCTTCTCTCTTCATTTTCTTATGCATTAACTTAGTTTATTCTTTTTTTGCATCCTGGAGTTCACCTCATTTAGCATAGATGCATGATAAAGTTAAAATAAATTATTAAATTGATGCATTTCCTTTTAATTGCTATCTAGATCTATCATTTAGGAAAATTTACTGTCATTTCTATCATTTCCCCTTGCTTTTGCAGTTGCATTTTTGGTTTTTGGTATCTGTTTCTGTGACTGTAGGTTTCTGACGAATTTGTCAGATTGACGATGATCTCGTCTGATCTCAGATGACCGATCGAGATCTGAGATGATTCTATGCAATTTTAGATGATTACATATGATTTGAGATGATTTGGACTTCTACAAACCTCAGAATCTTCATCAAACATCCGAAATCAGGTATATTCTGTCTTATTTAGCATACTTTCTATGTTTAGCACTTATTCATGTTTTTTGTATTCATATAAATCAGCATTGGCATATAGAATAGCTTAGATTCATCTTGGCCAAACCTAGGAATTGAATGATTAAAGTACAAAATGAACACATCAAACCTACTCTCAACCTAGGCGTGGAAACTGCCACTCAAAATTTTCCTGGTGAACCCACCATCCGTCAAAAATTCACCCTTATACCCCTCCCCCGAGAGGCGCGACCTTCAAAGGGCCTCTCAGTCCGAGGTATTGTCCCATCCTTCTCGCATCCCCCTTTCGGGCGCGGATCCTATAGCCTGAAGGTAAGGATGCAAAAAATTTGGAGCGATACATTTTGGTGAACCCGACGTGAAAACTAAAAACCTTTTGAAAACAATCCAAAAAAAAAACATAAATGCATTTAGAATCATCAGACAAACAAGTAAGATTGCATATCATATTTAGATGGTAGATTATAATAAAAGACGAGCTGTCACCATTAATGTTGAGAATCAATTAGTAGCTATAGAGATTACTTCTTTGCTTAGAGTACCTCAAACATATAGAGTCCCACCTTTATGGGATGAACTTAATAGGAGATTGAATATTATTTCATCTAGATCAACCGAACTTAGGCAAATTAAGAGGTTTGTCCTAGATAGAATCCTGGATCCTGATCAAGTGACCTTATACCATGAACTTTAGAGAGCTTGCCATAGGTGGTTAGTAGATAAAAGAGCACTTGTGTCTTTCGAGTTGTACACCTTTGAGGAATACCTTGACAATGCAGTTGTAGTACATAAATTTCTATCTCGTATAGAGGATCAAGAGGTCGTTCTTACGGATAGAAAGAGATGGAATAGAGTTCCTAGAGCTGTGTTATATCGAGAGTATTGCCATGAGCTCTATTTTTACAAGTCAGAGTTAGAAGTAGATAACATCACCATAGCACACTTTGTCAAATTCTTGAAAAACCATTTCCAATTTGAAGAGGAGCATTTCATGACTCTTGATGAACTTGATCCCATCAATGACATCTATAAACTATTTATAGAAAACTAAGCCATTCTTTTATTATTATTATTTCTTGCATTTAGTATGTTGTTTGTTGTCTTTATAATATTATCATAAAAACAAAACAAAAATATAACAAAAATCAAAACATTTTCTTTTAAGTATTATAGTAGGTATATAATTAAAATATATACCTCCCAAACTTGTTGCAAATATATATATATATATATATATATATATATATATATATATATATTTGCTAAAATCTAAGTTTAAGCATAATGACTAGACTTAGGAATGGAAAACAGATTGAAGTAGAAGAAGATTGGTTAGGAAAACCAATAAATAAACCAGATGTCCTTCCTGAAGACCCAATTCAGGAAGAAGGAACCCTAGACCAACAAGAAGAAGAGTTTGCTGAAGGAAATGAACAAAGAGAAACTGTTAGAGAGGAAGGATCCTCATCCCCTAAAATGTCTCCGGAAGGAGTCATTACTTTTGAGAACATGGAACATTTTTGGAAGTTCCTCAATACTAATATTGGCACTCTTAATAGAGCAGTCCATATGGACAAGGATCAAATTAGTGACACTCAAGCAACCCTAGAAGAAATATATCACACACGCACTAATCCCTTGTCCTTCGTTGATCAAGAAAGTGATCAAGCTGGACCATCCAATTTGGATATGGCCGCTATAATCCAGAACATGCAACAACAACAGGTTACCCAACCACCTAGAGTGCCTATTACCAAGCCTAGGGTTATTCCCACACAAAAGAAACCTTCATTCACTCGCTCTATTTCGCCAAGTTATTGATCAACATACCTCAAATCAACAAAAGCCTAAAACAAAACCAAACACCAATTTCCAACAATCTGGGATACAACATAATGCTACTACAAATCTTCTTCATAATACTCTTCCTACCAACCATTTGCATAATAGCAATATAGCATCTAATCCTTACGTCACGCCATCATACGCTCAAATACCACCGAACCAATATGGTGGACAAACTAGTAATCTGGAAGCCATGGTGAAACAGTTAGTCTCCCGCATGGACCAGATAGATCCCTACCGTCCCTCGTACAATTATCGAGAGATGTGTAGTCAGCCTTTAGATCCTATAGTTGTAGCACAACCATATCCTAAACACTTTCCTATGCCTGTCCTACCTATATACAAAGGAACCGAAGATCCCATAGAGCATCTTCGTATGTTTAGGATAGCATGTCATGATATATCACATGATGACTTGTTATTACTAAAAATGTTCCCAAAAAGTTTAGGAGGAATGGCATTAGAGTGGTATTATCAATTACCCACTCATTCTTTGAGGAATTTCGAAGAAACAACCGAGTCTTTTGTTCATCAATTTAGTGCCTACATTGAAAGGCATGTAACCATTAAAGATTTGTACAACTTAAAACAAGACAAAGATGAATGTTTTGCTGATTTCCTAGCTCGATGGAGACAGTTGATAGGAAAATTACACTTTGTGTTACCTTATCGAGAAATGTTGGATATCTTTATCAATAATTTACAAGAACAACTATCCTATGAGTTATCAATCGCTACCTTGACCACCTTCGATCAAGCTATAGACTTAGCTCGAAGAGTGGAAGATGCTCTCATTAGGAGAGGTCAGCTTAAAAAGAAAGATGATGAGAAAACATCCAAAAATCAATATAAAAATAAACAAGTTGTGGGTGATGGAGTCACTGATAGTAGAAATATTGCTACTGTTAATGCTGCAAAAACAACGGAGAAGTTTATATTGAAACCTCTTGATAAACCACCTCGAGAATTTACTAGGTTAAATCAACCTCTATCAACCATTCTCCCACAATTATTAGCACGAGGTTTGATCCAATTACCAAATATCTAGGAACCTGATCCAACTATACCCGGATACAGAGCTGATTTACACTGTGATTTCCATAGAGGACCTGGACACGCTACCAACTCTTGTAAAATATTAAAACATAAAATACAAGACTTGATTGATAACAATGAGATGGAGGTGCAAGCCTTTCAACCTAAACAAAATCCTCCTAATAATGCTCAAAAGAACATCCCCCAAAATCAGAATCGACATGCCAATCAATCATTGGACATATTTCAACATCCTTTACCAAAGCATGGTAAAGAGGTGGCTAATCAAATTGAGCATCATAATGTTCCCCCTCCTACCCGATATGTAGGGACTATTAGTGGACATTCACCTACTCATGATCTACAAATATTTGACACAACTTTATCCATGGTTACGACCAGACCTCTATATAATATTCGGACACCTGATCTTAGTGATACAGAATATGAGACTGAAAGTGACATGGAAATCACCTCAAATCAATCGAATAGTTCTGAAGATGAATCAGATCCTATTCAACCTATCACAAATTCTATGGTTCCAGGAAGAACCATTTCCAAGAAGAGTCACTACTAGACCATCTTCTCACCAATTACTTTCTAAATGAACAAGCCATAAATGCTAGACCAAGACCCATTCATCATCCAGAAAATAATATTATAGGTACCATCGGAGTCATTACTCGACAACAGGCTCAAAATTCTCAACAAGATCAAACTTCGAACGATGGATCAACTCCATTTGTTTTGAAAGTTCCTAATAAAGGGAATCATGCGCCTAATGTTCAACCTAAACCTCCTTATAATATTAATGAACAATTATCAAATACTACAACTAGAATTTCCCTTTTGGACCTTTTAAGATCTTCTCCTACACATAGGGATGAATTAATGCTCACATTAAGCCAAATGATGGTACCACAAAATATTCAACTTGAAGCCATGGCCAATACTATCATAACTCGAGAAGTCGATTGTATTGACTTTCGGGATAGAGATATACCACAACATAGTTTACATAAGGATAACCCCTTATATATTACTGCCCTAATTGGAGATGTAGAAGTTAAACGAGTCTTGATTGATAATGGTTCATATTTAAACATTTGCACTTTTGACTTCTACCAAAGATTTGGGTTTAGAAGTGATGAAATGAAAAGAACTGATATGATCATAAAAGCCTTCAATGACGAAACACAAGAAACATGTGGAGTTATTACTATCCCATTGCAAGTTGGTCCAAGAACCTTAGACACGACCATGTTTATTGTACATTGCCCTGCATCATACAATATACTCTTGGGTCGCCCTTGGATCAACGCGATGCGAGCTGTTCCCTCAACTTTACATCAATGTGTTAAATTCGAATTTAAAAATCAGTTGGTTACCATTCATGGTGATCCCAGACCCTTTGATATGTGTGCTTTGGCAGAACCTGTTGGAGTTCAATTTTTCCCTGCTTTATCATCCACACATCCTAATTCTAATCATCCATCTAAACATATGAAACACACACCCATAACATCATCTACTTTTTCTCCATCAACTCCACCTCTACATATAGTTCAACCATCTTCCGAACAAACCACATTAGGACCTCAAAAGGATCCTAAACCCACAACCAATGCTTCTTGTTTTACTCCTATAACTTCCATACCTATAGATCCATCCATAGACATATTTTTTGCATCCAAAGATGTAGGAAATGTTCCTTCTACCTCTTACGCTCTTACTGATGAGCTCTTACCCGATTTATCTAAAATTCTTATATCAGAAAAAAAAAATCTGCTATGCAAGATTCCCTTATTTTAAATAATTTGCCACCCTCTCCTCATACCTTGGGCCTCCCACAGCCTATGGGAAGTATTTACCAAGTCGGGAGCTGTGCTTTTATTTACAAGGGATATGACTAGGGAAGAATACCTAGAAACATCAAGACTCATTATGATGGATATGCTCGATGTTATTTTACTAATGAGTATATTAAAGCTAAGCCTATAATGCTTAAATTGGGATATAAAGGGAAAGGTTTGGGACCTTTCCAAAATGGTATGAAAGAACCTTTTGAGGTAGAACCATGGCCTACCCGATGTGGTGTGGGCCTATTTCCTAGTAAAGGTCAACCCTTCCCATTTGAGGATGATGACCATATCATATCTTACCAAGATTATTTGGATGAACATGATGCTTTGCATTTAATGAATAAACCATTTACATGTAATATGCTATCCATAGCTTACCCTAAGATGATCTTTAATTCATGATGAGTTGGAGGAGATATCTTCCATGATGTCTCCATTAAATTTTAAGAAAGAACATGCATAATTATTACATTGCCAAACCTTAATTTATGAAACTCGCTATACTATTAGAAATTATGTCTTGATATTTTCTACACAAAAATTAGCCATTATATGCTCATAAATGTATGTTATTGCTAAATTCGACCCTTTGGTATCTCATGAGTCCCTTATTTATCTAGTCCACAAAAGTGGGTTCTTGCGCTAAGTAGTTTGAACTCACTGTTTATAGGACAGAAGTCTTAAAGGTCAAATCATAGCAGATCAATTAGTTGTTGCACCCTTAGAGTCTACCCATCCCCTCATCATTGAGTTTCCTGATGAATGCCTTAAACTAGAGGCAGACCATCCAGAGCAATGGTCCCTATACTTTGATGGAGCCCGATGCATGAGTGGGGATGGTGCAGGTATTATTTTAATATCTCCGTAGAAACATCTTATACCTCTGTCCTTTAAATTAATGTTTGCTTGCACTAATAACACTATTGAATATGAGGCTCTAATCCTTGGATTACGAGCTGCCTTGGCACTAAAAATTAAAAATCTATTGGTTTTCGGTGATTCTCAACTTGTCATAAATCAAATCAATGATGTTTATCAGACTAGAGATGATAAATTACGTCCATATAAAGCATATGTCTTACAATTATTATCTTTATTTGATCAAGTTACCTTGGAAGCTATTCCTCGAACTAGCAACCGTGCGGCTGACGCTATGGCTGCAATTGCATCTCTTTTGCCCTTGGAGTTAGATGACGAATATGCTACCATCATTATTCATCGACTCCAGGAACCCGCTTCAAATAAATCATGCTTAGAACCTTTGGATGTGTTTCTAATCAACGAAACTACTCCTGAACCTTGGTACACTGATATATTTAATTTTCTTCAAAATGGGACCTTCCCTGAAGGTTGTAATAGCAACCAGCATCGGTTATTACGTAGACGAGCAAGTCGCTTCGTAATTATTGGTAATACCTTGTATAGGAGATCTTTTGAAGGCATCCTATTGAGATGTTTGAATCTAGAAGAATCTAGATCAGCTTTGAGTGAAGCCCATGATGGATCTTGTGGGGGACATTTTAGTGGTAGCGCCATTGCTAAGAAGCTCCTTAGGATAGGATATTTTTGGCCTACCATGGAGAATGATGCACATGATTATGTGCACCATTGCGACAAGTGCCAGAAACATGCTGACCTTGTCCATGCGCCTGCACAAGAACTATAGGCTATTTCATCTCCTTGGCCCTTTTCAAAATGGGGCTTAGACATCATTGGAAAAATCAACCCTGTGTCATCTGATGGACACAAATTTATCATAACCGCCATCGAGTATTTCACGAAGTGGGTTGAAGCTATGCCCTTAGCTTCTTGCACTGGAACCCAAGTTTCCAAGTTTATTTTTAATCAAATTATTTGTAGGTTTGAAATTCCTGCAAATCTCATCTCAGATAATGGAACTTGTTTCAAAAATAAAGATGTCAAGAAATTATGTCAAAAATATAAAATTCAACATCGTTGGTCCACTCCCTATTATCCTCAGGGTAATGGCCAAGCAGAAGCATCTAATAAAACATTAATCAAAATCCTCAAAATACTGGTCAATAAATCTGGCCGAGATTGGCACATCCAATTATATCCTACTTTGTGGGCTTATCGAACTAGCATTCGCACCCCCATGGGCACTTCACCTTTTGTTTTGGTTTATGGCACTGAAGTTGTTTTTCCCTTTGAATTAGAAGTTCCTTCTTTGGCTCTACTACTTCAAGATACTGAAGTAGGAGATGAATATCGTGTTGGCAGATTTAGTCAGTTGGAACTCCTAGATGAGAAGCGCATCAATGCTTTGGAGCATCTTCGTGCCTACCAAAACAAGCTCAAGCGAGCATACCTCAAGAAAGTTCATCATCGATCCTTTGAGATCGGCGACCTTGTCTTAAAAGAAAATAAAAAAAATACTAATGCAACTAAAGATCTTAAAGGTAAATTTGAACCCAACTGGCTTGGACCGTATATCATCACCGCTAAATTTGGCTCGGGAGCATACCGATTAGCTACCTTAGATGGTAAAGATCTTAAAGAACCTATGAACATTATGCATCTTAAGCGCTATTATGCATAAAATTTGGTCATTTCATCATTGTATATATTGTTATTTTGCATATTGTTTCATTTTAGTCATCCATATAAAAATTTCAAAAAAAAGTAATAGTATTTATTCTTTCAATTCATAAATTAAAATCAAAATATAAAAACTTCAAAATCATCAAAATCTTCAAAAACATTTTTTATTTTTGTACCTGTCAATTCTTGAAGTATTGCAGTTATATTTTCAATTATTTTGGATAAATTAGCATTTATTTGGAATCCCGCACTTTCACACTCACATGAATAAATATCTTGATTTTATTTGGTATGATTATTAATCTCTCTTATATCAAAGTCCACAGTTGAATTAAATAAAGTTTTGAGCATAGAGAACTGATCTTGTTATTTACTTGAACCAAGTATATCTCTTCACATTAAAATGATTTCATTGCAAATTCGATATGATGCTACATAGTAGAAGTGGTTTCTTGAGCGAAAAGTTTCCCCTGCTATCCTATCATGCACATGGTCTAGAATCTTTGAGAATTGACAAAAGGACAAGCTCACCCCTACCTAGAATAAAAATCCCTTGCTCTACGACCAATCCGAGCAAGTATCCCTAGTATAGGAAGAAAAAGAAAAAGTCAAAGAAAATGAGAAAAAGAAAAATATCATTTTGTACCATCGCAACAATATTTCAGCATTGTCTCAGTTCCAAGCAAAAATACAAAAAAAAAAAAAGAAAAGAAGCAAACGAGAAAAGAAAAGCAAAAAGCAATAAAATCCTTTTCCCTACCCCTTGAAAAGAAAAGAAGGGTGAATGAGCTTGAATCCCTGGAATTCTCAATTATTCGAAAACTGTGAGGTAAGCCCCATAACAAGTGGTTTGTGCCCAACCCGCTTGGCCTTGGGTAATCCCTAGCGTGGTGATATGTCTGTCACATTAGCGACCTTCTTTTGTATAGACCTATGTCGGCTTATGGATTAGCTAGCTCTTGATGACCCGACTTACATAGTAGTACTGGTATGGTTACATGCATATAAATCATGGTCAACGAACACTCATTTGGTTAATTCAAATTACTTGTATCAAATTATCTTGCTCAAAATTGGTGAATGAACAATACAATTGCACACACATTTGTATTTGAGAGATTTTGTATCATTATGATAAATCAAGATCGGTAATGAACTCACATTTGCACATGAGGGTTCCTTATAAATCTACATTTTGTCTTTGAGATAATTTAAAATATCTCTGCAATTCTTTTCGAATCATTTCATCTTCTTATTTAAGAACATTTGCTTAGCATAAAAACAATTAAATATATGTCTTTCCAAAAAACAAAAATTTTCTTTCACATCTTCAAAAACCTAGTAAATAAAGTCATGTTTATATATTATTATTTTCTGTTTATCTCAAAACCAAAAAATCAATCATGCAATAAAACTAAAATATCAAATTCTTTTTTGGATTTCGCGATGATGGTATAAGTCTATACCTATAATTCTATGCCTAGCGCAAACCATTGTTCTAATTTTATTTTCCCATTCATTTTAATTCATAAAAACATATGGCTTACATCATTATGTTACCCAATTGTGCTTTAAAAAGAATGCAAATTTTTCTATTTCATTTCATTATGTCAACATTCAATTTTGCAATGATGGTATAGTTCCTAGGGACTTATTCAAAAATTTTATCACACTTAGGAATTTATGCCTAGCAAAAATCATATTTCTTTTAATATCTCATGCATAATATTTTTATGAAAATCTGAAAACAAATCATCACCATCATCATTTTTCATCATCACAACACAAAGTCTTAAGACAGTCTCTTAAGCACCCTTTTACTTTTAGCAATATTTCTATACTGGGATTAGCTTGATGACCTAGTGAGCGGCGACTCCATGAAATGGTCTATAACAACGACAATGTCCTTTGAAATTATTGTTAGAAGTCCCTTTTATTTTTCATCAAATCACACCACAAAACAACCAATTTATTCACATCAGATTATTTCATTTACAATTTTATGGCATGACATAAAATTATAATTTATTTCCAACGACATAATTACATGAATAATCAATCACAAAATTCAAAATTAAAGCATCATACAACATATACACAAGTCATATCATCAAAAAGACAATCTATATATATATCAATCAAATTATGTACATCATCTGGATTGGTATGCCACAATCAATACCCTGGCATACTCAATCCCCTCAAAAAGTAATAATAATATATACAATATGTAGTCTATAGCAGCTAGCCTCGAGAAGCCCTCGAGCTCTCACCCTCATCTCCTCCCCCACCCTGAGGTGGAGGAGGTGGTCCCATAGAGGTCCGAGCTGTGTCTCGGGTCCTCGCCGTCGATCGTGAGGATGTCCTCGATGATCCCATCATGATCGGCTCTGCAATGGGGGCTGGAAATGGTATCCTCTGCCCTCTATGGAGCCACCAGTAGAAAACCCGAGGCCTCTCCCGGTCAACCCCTATCAGTGGGAGTCCTACCGACCTCCGCACCACGATGTGCTCCTAGCACCAAACCTACAGTAGTGATGTCACAACCAGACATCGGCCTCCCTTGTATATGACCCCATGCAAGATCCTATACAAGCGACATAGTACAAAGTTGCCCCATGCATATCTATACCCATGGTCTCTCATGTCATAGACCACATCTAAAAGGAGCCAGGGTAATCTGCACCCTCTTTGGTGGCACAATAGTAAGCCACCCACTACCCTTGCCAACACCCGAGTCAACCTAGATGCCCCAGGCATCTGCCTTAGAGACTCGATGTTCACTCCACCCTTCTCTAGGGTGAAGCTCGGGTCTCCGCTCAGCCTCATCATGTCCTGGCCTTGATTGGTCATAGGAGTCATCAACCGTCCCTGTATGGGGATCCTCAAGATCCTCCATACGTCCTCTAGTGTGGGAGCCATCTCCCCTATTGGTAACCTAAAGCAGGATGACCCCGGATACCACCTCTCTGCTAGGGCTATCAGTAGCCCCATGTTCGTCGATACTTGTGGCATCTATGCCACATGCTGCAATCCGACCTGTGCTAGTCGATCACGCTCCGCCTGGTCGAGCACGGCTATGTCATCTCTTAACCCCCCGTATTTCCACTCTCGACTCTTTAGTAATCCCCTCTACAAAACAAACAATAAAACAACAAAATTCATTAATAAACCCATCATTAAAATCAATTAAATACAATTCAAACAAGCTTAATTTCATAAAAATGATGATATCGTCCACCATTGGATGATATCGTCCTAAATTGGGCAAAATCATCCTTTGTAGGATGAAATCGTCTCTTATTTCGCAACTTGGGGATCACCCCTTGTTGGACGGGATCGCCCCTAGTTCGTCGATTTCACCCTTAGACGAAATCGACGATCTAGGGACGATTTCGACAAAATAGGGAAGATTTCATCCAGACATCATCGACGGCCTAAAAATGGCCGTGATGCCCCAAAATAGTCAAAATTTAAAACAAAAAATTGCACAAAACAAATTAAAACATAATTCACTAGGATTAGATCCTTACCCGTAGCCCACGACGGACCTCTGTCGATTGGTGTGTTGTCTCAACCATTTTTGTCTGCAGAGCTCTAAATCAGTAAAAATGAATAGTAAAAATGAATTAGGGTTTTACCCTATTTTCTTAATTTTATTTAAAACCAACAATATTTTTTTTAATTTTGTTTTTTCGTGCTTTTACCTCAAACGTTCGATTTGGGTAAAAACACGGAGGGGGCACCATAGTCAGTAGTCGTACGATTCGACCTAGAATCATCGTCTATAAAAATTGAGTAAATTTTTGCTTTCTCGTAAAACGGGAAAAACTCATCTTTAACGCATTTTCTTCAAAAATTTGCTAAAGAGGGGGCAAAATGTAGCACCCTAAAATTGGCATAGTTAAACCTTAGTAAAAAGATAAAAATTTGAATTTTAACCCAAACCGCCCGTTAACCGCCCATTACCCGCTCCCCTTGTTTTTTGTACCATTTTTAGGATTTGTTTTGACCATTGGACGATATCGTCGACGATCATACGAATTTTGTCCCAGATCTAATGAATTCGTCTAGAATAGAAGGTCCAGATGATTTTGTCCCAAAACCAAATTTTCATAATTAGCTTATGTTCAACAACTTCTCTAACTTGGGCAGAAAGCGTGTCTACGCAGTTAGAGTCTTCCTCGTTGGAGATCTCCCAAATTGGGATGATCTCCAACCTCCTAACCTCTCCCTAATCCTATATAAACTGGGATTTTCTCAGTTTATCCCCCTGAACCCCTTGGCTGACTGATTTCTTTGCAACTTTAACTTTTCATGCATTAGAACACCTTCACACCTTCGTTTGCATTACGTATTTCAAGTTTTCTTGCAGGGATTTTACTATTTTTCAATCGGAGCAAGCTCGGATTGTCACAGGCGATTCTAGATGATTTTGGACGATCCTATCACAGATCGGTGATGATATCATACGATTAGAGGTGATCTTGATTGTAGTCCAGATTGGGGGCAATCAGAGCCTAGAGTTTGCATTTCTTTATCTTCTCTCTTCATTTATTTATGCATTAACTTGGTTTATTCTATTCTTGCATCATGGAGTTCACCTCATTTAGCATAGATGCATGATAAAGTTAAAACAAATTATTAAATTAATGCATTTCTTTTAATTACTATCTGGATCTATCATTTAGGCAAATTTACCATCATTTCTATCATTTCCCTTTGCTTTTGTAGTTGCATTTTTAGTTTTTGGTATCTATTTCTATGACTACAGGTTTCTAACGAATTCGTCTGATGAATTCATCAGATCGACGATGATCTCATTTGATCTCAGATGACCGACTGATATCTGAGATGATTTTATGCAATTTTAGACGATTACGTATGATTTGAGATGATTTGGACTTCTACAAACCTCAAAATCTTCATCAGACATCCAGAATCAGGTATATTTTGTCTTATTTAGCATACTTTCTATGTTTAGCACTTATTCATGTTTTCTATATTCATATAAATCAGCATTGGCATATAGAATAGCTTAGATTCATCCTGGCCAAACCTAGGAATTGAATGATTAAAGTACAAAATGAACACATCAAACCTACTCTCAACCTAGGTGTGGAAACTGCCACTCAAAAGTTTCTTGGTGAACCCACCATCCATCAAAAATTCACCCTTATACCCCTCCCCTGAGAGGCGCGACCTTCAAAGGGCCTCTCAATCCGAGGTATTGTCCCATCCTTCTCGCATCCCCCTTTCGGGCACGGATCCTATAGCCTGAAGGTAAGGATGCAAAAAATTTGGAGCGATACGAGTTACACAAGAGGTTCTAGAAGAATTCTAACAAGTTAGAATTCCCCCTACTGCTCCTTCAGAATCCATAGCATCCCATTCACATCTTTCCCAAATTGATTTCATAGTTTTAAAATTTATTCTTTTGTCATTTTAGTTTCATGGATACATAGAATATCAGA
The DNA here is from genome assembly GCA_028583015.1 of Wollemia nobilis. Taxonomy (NCBI): domain Eukaryota; kingdom Viridiplantae; phylum Streptophyta; class Pinopsida; order Araucariales; family Araucariaceae; genus Wollemia; species Wollemia nobilis. Next base: position 6,306,515 of record JAQPPZ010017228.1, read on the forward strand.
TTAATTACTTAAACATAGGTCCCTAAGAAACCTATGATTTGATGGGGCATTAGCACCTCTTATATTCCATAAGATGATAATCATGTCTTATTAAGGGCTTTTGACCCATCTTATCATTTTGTTGTTTGGTAAATAGAAGTTCAACCAACTTAGTTTGTGTTCCTTTCTCTATGTTAGTTCTTGCTTCCCTGGATATTGGTTGATAATTTGAGGGTTTTCCTATTTTTACCTTGCCTATATCAGGAGTAGGTCTTATTATTCTATTCCTTAATATTCTTTCACCATTTTTTTCAACATATTTATCCTCTCCTAGCTCTATTATAGAAGCTTTTGACTTATTCTGCTCATTTTCTGGTATTTCCTTATTAATGGTAGAGGTATTAACTTCTAAAACTACATTTTATTTAACAATTATTTTCTCTTGAATGGTGCATGGTACTTCAAGAGAGTCTTCAAAATCTGATGAGACACATTCCTTAGGTTCATCGAGAATGTTCTTTCTTAAATTAGTATCATACTAAGTAGACGGTTCCTTGCTAATATGTTGAAATTATTGTACTGTGTCCTCTAAGTTTTGATCTACTTTTTCTTCAAAGGATAAAGCCTCGAAAGAATTGGAATTTCTTCCAGTATCCTTCCTTATTGGTATCTACTATTCATTTTCTTTTATTTTTCTAGATCTATTTTTTGAAAGTTGAAAACCATATTTATCCATAACTATTTGCAAATTTCTCTTACGATTTTCTACAAATTATTTTGTTGGGGTCTTCTTAGGGCGTAATCTCTCAATATGCCCCACCTCATGACATATTATACATCTAAAAGATATTTTTTCATAATCTATAGTTTGGTTCCACATCTTATCCCCATACTTAAGAATGATTGATTATGGTAAAACTTTACTTATATCAATCATGACCAATATTCGAGCATAAATAGCCAAAAATACATCTTTGGTTGTATATGAAATCTTAAGGAATTATCCTAGAGTATTTTATATTGACTTGAAGGTATCTATTTTCTAAAATTCAATGGGTAACCCAAACATCCTAACCTAGACTAGTACTAGGGATATATTTACATTTTCAAGTGAAAATCCTTCATACTAGTGGGTAAAGAAGAGCCCTGCTCTTCCCATAAACCAAGGACCCCCTTTTAGGATTCTTTATTTTTCTTCCTTAGAAAAAAAATGGCTAGGAAGGAACCTTTAGAAAGAAATGATAGAATCACTCCTGGAGACTTCCAACTCCTATCAATCCATTTTCTCAAGGTTGAAGCCCTTGGCCAATACCCATTAAATTTACCAAAAAATGCCCTATCTTGGAGCAATGAGGATCTATTTGAGGTGTGCTCACTAACCTTTGCCACTAGGGATGATTCTAAGGATTTAACTATAAATCGATCCATGGAAAGGAAACTAAAACTCAAAATATAATAAAATTTATCTAGAATTCCTATAGCAAATATAATATTTGATAAAAAAAACTTTATAGAATTATCATGCATAATTTCTAGGATAAATAAAGGGAAAAAATAACTTAGCTGAAAAATTCTATCCAGATAGAATGTATTACCTTGCTGAAGTCCTAACCCTTCATTGCTCTTCCCATTGTTCAAACCCTAGTTGATAGATATTAGCAATTTTATTTTTCACGACTTGAAAAATCGTCACTGCACTTGTTCTGAATGGTTGAATTCACAAGGTCGTATATCCCTTAATATTGCTCAAATTTTTGCATATGACCACTCATTTTAAAGCTATTCAAATTCTGCACAAGTTGGTCCAAGAATCGGCTGAATCAAATATGGCTCCTAAAAGATGAGGTATTTTTTAGGATAAAACCCTAATCCTTCACACTTAGCAATTTTGTTTTTCGTAACTTGAAAAATCATCACTGCCCTTGTTCTGAATGGTTGACTTCACATGATCGTATCTACCTCAAATTTTATTAAGTTATTAATATGTGGTGATAAATTTAAATTGCAATTACTATCATTATAGTTTATTCTACTTTTAAATAAATATAATTAATTTTATATAAATAAATTTGTATTTATATTTATATGTTGAGAATACTAATTGTTTAAGAATGATGAAAAGTATAATTATGGATATAACATGGTTCATCTTCGATTGAAACTTAAATTTTTTAAAGAAAGATAAAAATTATACCAACTTGAATAGTTTAATTGCAATGATGGACTTGTATAATTTATTTAATATTTTAACATTGGCATCATCCAAAACATGGAGGATGTACCTGACTTAATTCATATTTGAAATTTATTTGTAAATAAAGACTACAGTCCATTGAATATTTATCTAGTCTCTAACACCTTATCTAATTCAAATAATATATAGAGATAAATTCCATGTGTATTCCTCAATTTTAATATGTAATGTAATTTTTTCATTAAGCTTATCATGTCAAGAAGTATCACATATGGCATATTTGTAGCTAGAATTTGCTTCTTTGGTATACTCTTAGTTATCCAACGATGATTCTAGTCTCTTGGCATAGCAAAAAGCAACAGGTGGTTGCTATTTTTTCTATAGAGGCAGAATATTGCGTAGCTAGTGGAGCACCCTACAAGATAATATGGCTATGTCACATTCTTACAAATATGGGTCTTCCAAAGAATCTTCCACTGCATTTGTTTTATGACAATCAAGGTGTTTTGAACCTTCTCAAGAATCCTATTTTTCATTATCGTACCAAACACATTTACACAAACTGTCATTTCATTCGAGATGAAGTTCCAAATCATCGTATACAACTCCAATACATTCCTACTAAAGAGCAACTTGCACACATTTTCACCAAAGCACTTGGAAGAGTCAAGTTCGAAGTATTTCACAAAGCTCTCTGCATTTTGCCATTAATGTAATAAGGGGGGATGTTAGCATACATAAGGATATTACATTAATGTATTTAAATTTAAAAAGGGTGTGTTTATCATGCGCTTGTTAGCGCTCCTCCAAACTATTGGAGGTTGGTTGGTTGGTTACCCAACCAACCTTAGCCATGTATATATAATCTCCTCAAATCAATAAATTGTTCACGCTTTGAATTATTTACCTTGTAAAATTCAATAGGGATTGGGTCTCTCATATTGAATGGGTAGACTTCTATTATATTTTATTGAGTTTTATAGATTTTAAACTTCATTTTAGTCTTGTATTTTGAGTGGGTTTTATAGATTTAAATTTTAATTAAAGGGATAATATTGTAACTATATTATATTATTTTTCAGTGAAATTTGGTTGGATAAACATATTTTACTTATACATCATATTTTATGAAATGGAGTTTGGTTGGATAAATATATTATAAAAATTGAAGATTTTGTATATAACCTATAAAAAAAATCATTAATCGTTGGATAATTGAGAGTATACTGAAGAAGAAAATTCTAGCTACAAATATGCCATATGTGATACTTCTTGACATGATGAGCTTAATGAAAAAATTACATTACATATTAGAATTAAGGTATACACATGGAATTCGTCTCTATATATTATTTGAATTAGATAAGGTGTTAGAGACTAGAATCATCTTCAATGGACTGTAGTCTTTGTTTACAAATAAATTCCAAATATGAATTAAGTCAGGTACATTCTCCATGTTTTGGATGATGCTAGTGTTAAATTATTAAATAAATGATACAAGTCCATCATCACAATTAAACAATTCAAGTTGGTATAATTTTTATCTTTCTTTAAAAAATTTAAGTTTCAATCGAAGATGAACCATGTTATATCCATAATTATACTTTTCATCATTCTTAAACAATTAGTATTCTCAACATATAAATATAAATACAAATTTATTTGTATAAAATTAATTATATTTATTTAAAAGTAGAAGAAACTATAATGATAGTAATTGCAACTTAAATTTATCACCACATATTAATAACTTAATAAAATTCGAGGGAGATACTATCCTGTGAAGTCAACCATTTGGAACAAGGGCGATGATGATTTTTCAAGTCACGAAAAACAAAATTGTTGTGTGAAGGATTAAGGTTTTTTCTAAAAGATACCTCATCTTTTAGGAGCCATTAAATTTACCAAAAACTACCCTATCTTGGAGCAATGAGGATCTCTTTGAGGTGCGCTCACTAACCTTTACCACTAGGGATGATTCTAAGGATTTAACTATAAATCGATCCATGGAAAGGAAACTAAAACTCAAAATCTAATAAAATTTATCTAGAATTCCTATAGCAAATATAATATTTGATAACAAAATTTTATAGAATTATCATGCACAATTTCTAGGATAAAGAAAGGGAAAAAATAACTTAGCTGAAAAATTCTATCTAGATAGAATGTATTGCCTTGCTGAAGTCCTAGCCCATCATTGCTCTTCCCATTTTTCAAACCCTACTTGACAAATATTAGCAATTTCGTTTTTCATGACTTGAAAAATCGTCATTGCCCTTGTTCTGAATGGTTGAATTCACAAGGTTGTATATCCCTTAATATTGCTCAAATTTTTGCATATGACCACTCATTTTAAAGCTATTCAAATTTTGCACAAGTTGGTCCAAGAATCGGCTGAATTGGATATGGCTCCTAAAGTTGGAAAAAACTCATTTTGTGGACAACAGGGTTTGTATTGGGGATGATCCCACTATTGATATGGGTGCTAAGATCTTTCAATGAGTGGAGGTACTATTTCCCATATTTGAAATCCAACTAGGGAGAAAAGCTTCCTCCTGGTAATATGGGATGGCCCATCATAAGAGAGTTGCTAGACTTGCTATGGTATTTCAAGTTCACTATAACTCCTGATGAAGTCATATGGAAGAGAAGGGCCTAGTAAGTATAAAATATCTCTAATTTTCGTAAATATGTATATCCTATATCCTCATGTGTTTATATATATTGTGTTTATGTATATTTCTTTACTAGTCATGAATACACCCTTATGTGTATATATTGTTTTTTAGATATGGGGATACTGGGATTTACATGACCCATCTGTTTGGATACCCTCCCATTATAACATGCTCTCCAGAGGTCAAAAAATATATGTTTGGTATTGGGATAGAGGATGGTACCTTCAATTTAGGTTGGCTTGCTCCTCAACTACTTGGATAACAATCAATCAACATGGTGGAAGGGGAGAATCACAAGCATTTTAGGCATCATCTAGTAGAATCCATCAATAGACCCTAGTCACTAAAGAACATATTCATCAAATTACAACCAGTATTCAAAGATGTTTTCCATGCTTGGAATAATAAGGGCAAAGCCATACTTATGATGAGACCATAGTGGTAAGTAATGATCTATTGAGACTGTATGAGAGTGTGAGTTGCTCAACCTCGAGTAGGATAGGCATCATATAATATCAAAATGTATGAACAGGATAAGTATCATACAATATAAAAATGAATGGGTAGAATAAATATCATATATGATGTCCTAGGTGGTAGGAACCTGGTTCCTAGTAGCTTGGAAGGATGGAAAACAAATGGAATAAAATGTAAAAACAATGAAAAATGTATTGAATCACTTTTTGTATTTGAATCACTATTTCACTAGAGGTAAACCTACCAATGGATTTATAAATATATCTTCTTATAATTCGATGGATGCCTATTGACACCCTCATGAATGAATATAAATATCTATCCTAGAGTTGTGAGGTGAAAATACACAATGGTCCATAATCATAATAAGTGAATTAATATGGATTAATGGTTAGGATTAGGATCCTAACATGCCACCCTACTTAAAAAGAGCTTTTTCCTCAAAGTGGAAAGTGAGGAAATTGTTGCTAGATGTGATGAAGTATTTCCTAGGTAGCATCTTCGGAAGGTTGTTGGAAATTTGAGCAAGATTTTTTGTCATTGATGTCAAGAAGTTTGATGTCCAGTTTTGTCATCATTGATGTCAGAAGGTTGTTTTTCCAAAAGGTAAGAAAGTGGTTAAAAGAAAAAGGATATAATATTTATTTTAATATTATATGCCTAAAGAATCCTAAAATGTTGAAGACCCAAGGGAAGAGGAGCGTGTTTAAATAGAAATAGTGATATTATAATATTTTGGACAAAAGGAATAGGTGAAGCATACCGAGGTCCAACGAATCATTAAAAATATATATCCTTGAAAAGACCCATTGAGCAGATTATAAAGGTTTTAATTTAATTTATTTAAATTAAAATATTTTAACCTATGGTTAAAATTTTAATTTAAATAATCAAATGGCGCCAAGGTTTAAAATTTAAATTCGAATTTGAAATTTGAAAATTTCATGGGCCAACATGTTAAGCACAAAGGACAAAGTATAAATAGGGAAATTATTTTCATTTCCATAATACAATGCTATTTCATATGCCAAGGTGGATATAATATTTGTGCATTGCATTGTTGAAAAGAAGAGTATATTCATGAGGTTTTAAATTAAAGGAGGTAAACTCATGTTGAAATTTGTGTGACATGACAAATCCATTCCAAGGGTGCTGAGTAGCGTAAATGGTGGTCAAAGGTTTTCTAAGGTACTCGCAAAGGGGAGATCGTGGTTTCGAATCCCACAGGATTCATTTTGGTAAAGTAGGAAGAAGCATTTTATTTTCATCAAAATCCATGCGGAGGTATTAATAAAAGAGATTGGACTTGGATTCATGTGTGGGCATGTAGCCCAGGAGGCAGCTTAGCCTTGGTCTAAGGCACTCCGGTGGCTTGGTAGCGGGTTCAAGTTTAGGTACAATCAAAGATGTGCACAATAGTCTTTTTGAGACCTGGTCCAACGATCATAAGGTATGCATATTTTATTTTAAATTTGACAAGATTTGGAGGGCGCAAATAATATAGAGGACACATGATAATTATAAAGTGCATAGGTGGAATACAAAGGGAGTCATAAGGATTATTGAAAAATATTTTAGTTTTGCGTAGAAAAATAAATAAAAAGGATTGAAGTTTATAAGGTTATAACAAAGGAACTTGATTTTTATATGTTGAATGTTATTTTGAGAAGTTTGGAGTTTATAAGGTGTTAACAAAGGAACTTGATTTTTATATGTTGAATGTTATTTTGAGAAGTTTGGAGTTTATAAGGTGTTAACAAAGGAATTTCATTTTTATGTATTGAATATTATTTTGAGAGGATTGAATATTATAAAGTGTTAATAAAGGAACTTTGGGTTGAATGTTATTTTAAGAGTATTGGAGATAATAAGGTGTATTTGAGACTTGATATTTTTTGTATTTCTTGAATGGTGAAATAATTATTGAGGAGAATATTTGTGTGGATATTTTGAGATAGACTGTTGCTATCTAACCTATAAATTGGCAAAGAGGATTTGATTGTGATTAAGACAAGTTTTGAAGACATATCTCCATCAAAGCAAAAAGGTATGGGCACACTATATTTTGTTTAGAGTGGTTGAAATGATTGTATGAAATATAAGGTGGAGTGAAAAGGATTGTTTGATAAGAATTGTTGGAAATGTTAAGTGAGTTTTCATATGCATGATTGGTGAATGTTTAAGAGAACATTTGAGTTAGATATTGAGGATTATTTGAGTTAGGGTTTGAGACCCACATTGTGCATTTTATTTGGAGAAGTTTGAAAACACTTGGTTAGGGTTTGTAAGCAAGTTGTGTTTCATTGAGTGAATGATTGAGTGAAGTTGGTTGAGCATTATTGATTGAGAGTTTGGGAGTTGTAGATCAAGTTTCATACATTATTTTGAATTGATTTAAAAGAGAGATTGCAAGTGATAGTGTGTTTTTTTGAGTAAAAAAATTTGTGAGTGAGAAACATATTGAGTCTTTGATAGAGTACATCATTATCTATATGTTCCAAAGGTTAAAATAATTATGAAATTGAATGTGTCTACTTCAAGTTAAAGGAATTACTTTAAATATTGGACAAAGCATTTGATAGGATTGTGTGCAATATTTGAGATTGATTGAGCATATCTTGTGAGTTTTTTTGAGCATGTGTTTGAGCAGATTTGAGTAAGCTTTTATGAAAGCTTGAGGATAGAGTTAAGCAAGATTTTCTGAAATCTTGTAAGCAGATTTGAGGTAAATATTGGTGAATACTTGTTGAGTATATTTGAGGTAAGTCTTGGTGAAGACTTGTTGAGCATATTTAAGGTAAGTCTTGGTGAAGACTTGTTGAGCAGATTTAAGGTAAGTCTTGGTGAAGACTTGTTGAGTAGATTTGAGGTAAGTCTTGGTGAAGACTTGTTGAGCAGATTTGAGGTAAGTCTTGGTGAAGACTTGAGAGCATTTTGAGCAAGTTCTTGAGAGGAATTGTGGACATATTTGAGGCAAATATTTATGAATACTTGAGAGAAAAGTTGATTGATTTATTTGTTCAAGCTTTGTGTTAAGGCTTGGGGTAAATATGAGCAGAGTTGATTTATAATTTGTTCAATCTTTATGTTAAGGCTTGAGGCAATCCGAGTAGAGTTGATTAGTGAATTGATCAAGATTTGGGTTAAGGCTTGAGGATATATTTGAGTACAGAGTTTGGTGCATATTTATGCTAGAACTAAGACAAAATTAGAGTAGATTTGTACTAGACCGAGGACAAAATTTTAGATTTGATACAAATATTGAGTAGAGCTAAGAGCAAGCTTTGGAGGTGATAGAGCAGAGATAATAGTCTCCAGTAGATAGAGATCTGTTAGTAAGGGTAGTGAGGACATAGGTCTTCTGAGTGAGGATAGAGGTCTTCTATGGAGAGAGATCCACAAGCCAGTGTAGTGGGGGCATTAGTCTTCTAGAATATCATAAGCCTGAGTAGAGGGGAAAGAGTTCTCCTATGGATAGAGTTCCACAAACCAGAGAAATGATAAGGAGTTCTCCTATGGATAGAGTTCCATGAAATAGTAGAGGGATTATTATCTCTTGTGGGTTGGTGCCCATGAACTAGCAAAGGATATTATTGTCTCTTGTGGATTGGTGTCCAATAAATTGATTAGGGTATTGGTGTCTCCTTTGGACAGAGGTCCATAAACATTGTAATAGTGAAGTTATTCCCAAGATATTTATTGAGAAAATTTAAGTGAAATATTTTCTTCGTGGAGCAGCCCACATTGGGTGAACCACGTTAAATTGGTGTCTCTATTGTGTGTGATGATTTGTGCATTGCTTTTATTACTATTATTAATATTTCCATTGATTATATTGGATAATATTATTTGAGAAAGAAAAGTAAAAGTTGGTCTTATACTGTTCACCCCCATCTCAGTATAATCTTGTGTTCTTAAAAGGTAGACCTCTCCATCGAATCAAAATTTTAGTGATGGTGCGATGTCAAAGTTGACGAGTGCGATGATCCAATATAGCTTTAGGTTCAACCATGAGTGATCCATCCTCTATGAACTTAGGTAGTTGAGTTTTTGTGGTAATGTGTGTGCCAAGTACTAGTTTAAGGTAAGAGACATGGAACACAAGATGAATTTTGGAAGATTCTAGTAATTCTAGTTTATAAGCAATGGACCCAATGCATTGTAAGACTTCATAAGGTCCATAAAATTTAGAAGCTAACTCTTGTGGATATTTTATTTTGAGAGAAGTTTGGCGATAGGATTGAAGATGAAGGAATACCATATCACCTTCTTGAAATGCTCATTCGATTCTATGTTGGTCTACTTGCTGCTTCATATAATGTTAGGCTATGAGTAAATTATCCTTGAGAAGGCAAAAAATATTATCTCTAGTAGAAAGTTTAGAATCCACAGCTAGCACATTAGTACTTCCTAAAATATAAGAGGTGATGGAAGGTGGTACTTGGTCATCTAAAGATTCATATGGTGTCATCTTAATGGTGGTATGATATGAGGTATTATACCACCATTCGGATAAAGGAAGCCATTTAACCCAATGAAAGGGTTGACTAGAAATAAAAAAACTTAGGTAAGTTTCCAAACATTTATTAAAAACTTATGTTTGACCATTGGTTTGGGGATGATACGCTGAACTCATACGAAGTTGAGTTCCTTAGAGTTTAAAACAATTCTCATCAAAAATTACTAGTGAAAGTTGGGTCACAATCACTTACTATGGTGGAAGGCATGACGTGTAGTTTAAAGATATTATCAAGAAAGATTTGGGGGACGGTACTATCTATGTAAGGATGGTCCAAGGGGTAATAATAAGCATATTTAGATAAGTGATCCACCACAACTAGAATAGTAGTTTTGCTAGGCCTTCAACAAAATACATGGAAATATCAACCCATGTTTTGGTTGGGATAGGGAGAGGTTGAAGAAGGCCAGGGGTCCTTATAGTCTCTCCTTTTTGTCTTTGGTAGGTCTCACATTCATCCATAAATTTCTTGATATTGTGTTTCATTCCTACCCAATAAAAGGATCAAGTCACTCTTTTATAAGTTTTAAGGAATCTAGAATGTCCTACAATAGGTGTGGCATGTAACTCATGGAAGATTTTGGTTCAATATGAGGAGGTAGGAGATAGGACAATACACCCTTTATACCTAAGTATACCATTTCTCCAAGAGTAGTGAGGCTTACTTGTGGGGTCTTGTTGGACTTGTTGAATTAATGTTTGCATTGTAGTATCATTAAAACATTCTTCTCAATGTTTTGCTTAGTGGTGAATGTTCACAAATTGGGAGAATATTAGCATTTTTGAAAATGCCAATTTGCGATTTTGGGGGACCCTGGACGTCGACCATTTCGCCCAAAATTTTTGGGTCAAAAAATTTTTGAAGTGTCGATTCGTCGTGCATTGATAATAGTATTAGGTTTTTTTTTTAAATTCGTCGACACTCCCACCTAAGTCGTGGAGCATTTTCACCAATTTTTTTTAATTTTTAAATTATCCCACCAAATTCGCTAACTATACCACTATATATAAGTAACAAGCTAGAGATAGTTTTCATTTATAACATTCAAAAAGTAAAACTCTAAAGCAAAAAGATGAACTAAAACATTCGATCTATTGTAGATTCCACCGGACTTTAGAGTTTTGTACACGGATCGACACGACATAGTTCTCCACCCGACATGATGACCGGATGTTATATCCACCCGGATCGGTAGTCGGTCTACTTGTTCCACCTAGACAACTAATTCCAACCGGGTCGTCTACCGGACTACATATTCCACCCAGACCGTTAGTCGGTGAGCTTCTTCCACCCGAACCGGTTTTCGGACTTCCTGCTAATCACAATTCGATGGTCGACATATAATTTCCGCTCGGATCGAATACCGGGTTCTAGTTCCACCCGGACCGCAAGCCGGATCGACCATTCACCCGGACCGACAACTCGTTTCCTACATGAACCACCTGGTGGGTCTCTTTTCAGATGGACCTTTTCCTACAAAAGGTACTCTATTTCTCTTTAGACATTTGAATCTGTGATCCTGTGTTTTTTGGTTTTATAGAGAATAATAGTTGTAGCACTTGTAATAATAAGATCTATATTTTTATCATCTAATTTCTGGTTTTTCTTTAGTTGTGTTTTTATCATTTACTGAAAATAAATCAATGCTTTGTTCTCCATTTTTCCTCCTATTTTCTATCTATATTAAAACTATTTGATTCTCTATTTCCATTAAGATCCCATTTTCTGTTACAATATTTTTAAATAGGTATATAATGTGGTTCTCTATGGACAAAGTGATGCTCTACTTCTTGTCCACTTTGTACTAGAATTTTATATTTTTCAACATTTTGTATCTTTGATTAAATTGTATTTCAAATTTATATTTATTGGTTTTTTGCTCTTATTAGTTATAGGTACTATCTCCAAAAAATAAAGTATTTGAATACCCTAAAAAAATCATAATAAAGAATGACTGGAAACAAGTATTTATTTTCTTCCAACCATCTATACGTTTATTCTAATTACAATATTATCTTAAGGCTTCATAAAAGTAAGATGTCTTCAACATTTTATTACTTTTCTAAATTGAAAAATATTTTATTTACAAGTAAAATATCACCTACTAGCGAAGCAAAAAAAGGGGTCAAATCTGAAAAAAGTCTCCTAAATTATTTTAGGCATACATTGAAATCAAGTGAGCCATCGACATCTGTGTAAATTCAAGGTACAAATTATTTTTGACTACTTAACAGTTAGGTGTATTTGGTAGTTTAAATAATGCTTTCTTCCTCAAATGGTTAGGGTGCCTCTAGCCATATTGCATGATGATATAAACCATATTTATGTTTGTTAGTTTATTTTGTTAAATTAAAAAATAATTAAGAATAGTATTGTATGCTACTATGCAGAATACCATGTGGACCATGATATGCATCCGCTTGAAGATATTCATCACCAAGAGATGACTTCTAATGAAAATTCTCTTAACAATGACATCCAACAAGCACTTGAATATAATCCTCAAAATAACATAGTTGAAAATGAAAGCGATAAATCAAATACATTACAAAATTCTTTTGAATCTACAAGCGAGAAAAATAAAAGGAATTCATCTAACTATGTTATTGGAAGGGCATTTAAGAATGAATGGGTAGAAAAATTTCCATGGATAGAGCCTATCCTAACTAATGACAACCAAGTCGATGATAAAGTATGTAGATGCAAAATTTGTAGTTGGAAATTGGGCAAGGAGCATAGGTTGCAAAATAAGATAGATACAATAGAAAAACATGTTGGTAAATTTTATGTAAAATTTAAAGGAAGTGATGGTGAAATTATTAAAATAGTTAGGTGGAAGGATGCATCATAATGTATGCATTTCAGATATGCAATAGAATATGATAATCACTTAAAGGAACAACAATCTCTTGTTGAGAAAGGTGCAACAATTGAAGCCCATTTTCAAAAAATGAAAAAGATCACCTTAGGGGTAAGTTCTACGGTTTGATGTTGTACTTAGTATTCTCAAGAATGGTAGACCTATGTCCTATTTTATTGATTATAAGCACCTATTTCAGCTGGCTAGTTTGTAAAAAATTCTGAGTTGCCATTGGTCTGATCGAAGTGGTTGGGAAATGGTAAAATGTATATCATTAGTAGAGAAGGAGGACCTGAGGGAGAGAGTAAAACTTTCTAGATTTATTTTACTATATATTTATGAGGTGACGGTTGTGGACAACACATCTTGGATTTGTATGCATGTGTATACTTTTCAAAACAATGTCAGGTAGCCTAGTTTGCTAGGATTACATAAGATGGTTGAAAATTTAAATAAAGAAAATATTATTAATGTTGTTGTGACTAGTTTAAAATATATTACAAGAATGAATGACATAGACATAGCCTCAAAGTTAATATGTGTTGGAGCTTGATGGAGCTGCTATAATGCAAGGGCATAGGAGTGGTCTCTGTGTTCGACTGCAAACCATAATTGCACCATATATGATACCCATTCATTGCATGGCTCATAGAGTGAATCTTGCATATAAAATCGTGAGCACTTTTGAAAATGTTGCAAGAGTGGAAGACCTCATTCATGAAATACATTCTTATTTTTCTTGCAGTCCAAAAAGGTTTTCAGAGTTTCAACAGTTTGCACTAGGAGTTACAGAAGGAAAAAAATGTTAAAAGATGTAGATACAAGGTGGATTTCATTGTATCAATCTACACACAGAGTTTTTATAGAATATCGATCATTAAATAAGGTTTATAGACACAAGTAGTAGAGGAGTTGATAAGGAAAAATATTTATTGTTTCATTTGACTAACTTTGAAACCCTGCTGACGTTATGTGGTATTCTTCCAATGTTACAAGAAATGAGTAGATTGATAAAATTTGCACAAGAGAGATCCATCTATATCATTGATTTCATAAGGATGAGAAAACAAATATGTGTTGTTATTGAAAATGTATATGTGTTCAAAGCATATTTTAAAGATCCCTTGTTTCATAGTTGGAATAAATTGACAAACGTGAACGATCTAGAAAGCTATTTGAAGTTTGACATCAATGATCATATTTGTATTAACAATCATGGAAAGTTGATACCTCTTTATTTTTTTGAAAGGCAATCAAGTATAGGTGTGGACGGTGTTGAACAAGTTCCTATAACACACAATAGATTTCATGTTGTATTACAAAAAACTAGAACAAATTTGTCCAATATAGAAAAATCTTTGACAAGTGAGATAAGAGATCGATTTCAGAGAGATGAGTTGCTTGAGGCCATGGGTGTGGTTAACCCCATGTTTTGGGGTTCTAATAGTGACTTCAATTCGAAAAATGAGTTGTTTGTTAAATATATGATGAAACTTATTGAGCATTTCAGTAAAATTATGGAAATGAATGGTGTTACAATCAATGGTATACTCAACAAAAATATTTTGAAAGAACAATCAGCACATTTTGGAAGAACAATGCTTGGGCAAACATCACTTTTGAGTAACATCCATGAGACTGGTTCCATTGCACGTTTGTGGCAAAAATTGTATCCAAGTACTATCCTACAAGATACTATAAGTGAATACTTCTGTTTATATGAATTATGTCAAACAATGATTTTGGGATCAGTGGAAGACGAGAGGGTTTTCAGTGCACTATATTTTGTGAAATCTAAGCTTTGCAACACTTTAGAAAAAAAAATTAGAATTTTTTTTGAGAATATATGTATCATCCTATCAGTTGGAAAATTTTCCCTATGATAGAGCAATTGTAGTGTGGAATTCCCTTGCAGGTAGGAGTGTGTTGAATATGACCGATATGGAAGATGATGATGTTGTTAGTGATCATAATGTGGAGATACATATTTCCACTATGCTTCATAGTGATGCAGAACAAGTAGAAAATTGTTTGTTCAAGCTACCTGATTTGTGATTTTTTTAGTATTACATTTTTTCAAGTATTTCACAATTTGAATTCATTTGACATTAGATTTCACAATAGAGATTATGGACAAGCTGAGCATTGTTTGTTTCAGCTACTTAATTTGTGATTTATCAAGTATTGTGATTTTTCTAGTATTTCACAATATATTGGAATTGATTTGATATCAAATTTCACAAAATTTGATTATTAAGAAGTTTTCATGTTTTGCTTTTTTTTTTTTTTGAAATAGGTTTAATTACCTTTATATCATAGTATTTGTTTGTTTCCATGACCTGAATTGTAATTTTTTACAAGTATTTACAACATTGATTAAAATGAATTTGTTAGTTATCATTTTCATCTATAAATTTTTTACAAGTATTTACAACATTGATCAATATGAATTTGTTAGTTATCATTTTCATTTTCAATATGAATTTGTGTTTATTTGTTATCACAAGATTGTTTCATCTATCTTAATTGTAACTATGATTTATAACACAACATTGTCATTCAAATTATATGTTTTATGATTTATAACATAGCATTGTCTTTCATATTTGATTATAAATGTATGAGTATTATTGTTTTTGAAATGATTTCAACTGATTTTAACTACATTCATATTGATATTGAGATTATAAACAGTTAAAATCATTTAAAAAAAAATAAGAGCATTCATAAAAAACAAGAAGAGCATTCATATTGATTTTATCTGACACAAGTAGAGCATTCATATTGACACAAGAAGAGCATTCATATTTATCATTTTGGACAAGAAGAGCATTCATATAGATTTTAACTGCATTCATATTGATTTCAACTGCATTCATATTGATTTTATGACACAAGAAGAGCATTCATATTGACACAAGAAGAGCATTCATATTGATTTTATGACACAAAAAGAGCATTCATATTGACACAAGAAGAGCATTCATATTTATCATTTTGGACAAGAAGAGCATTCATATTGATTTTAACTGCATTCATATTGATATTGATATTATAAACAGTTAAAATCATTTCAAAAACAAGAAGAGCATTCATATTGACACAAGAAGAGCATTCATATTTATCATTTTGGAAAAGAAGAGCATTCATATTGACTTTAACTGCATTCATATTGATTTTAACTGCATTCACATTCATATTGAGATCATAAACAGTCAAAATCATTTCAAAAACAACAATATTCATATTCATATTCATATTGCCATAGACAAAAAATGCATCAAAATATTATAAACAGGAAGAACAACAAAATTAAAGAGGATACAAAATTTGTAAATTGACTTTTTCATATATAGATTTAAAATATATTATAATGTCTTTAGTTGTTCTGAAAAACAACACAATTTTCATGCAACATGCAAATTTTTCAAACTACTTTTGACATTCTGGATTCTCTGTCGATGTTTTTCCTGAACTTGAGCCTGAGGTTTCTCCTGTACCTGCCTGTTCTATTACTTTTTCTACATCTTCTACACCAGGCGTTGACAGTGCTCCGGATCTGACTAAACTTTCTTGTCCTTTCTTAAAATTTTCCAACAGCCTAACTTCTTCTTTGGTGGGATCTTGAAGCACTTTCAAACCAGGATTTTTCTCCAGTCCTTCCCTTATCAGGAGATCTAGATCCACTTCAAGTTTCTCTCGCAAATATTTTCTGAGAATGTTATTATCTCTTACTTTCTGTTGGGTTGTTCTCTTCATAATAATGGCAGTTTCCAAAAATTTCTTTGCAGCCTCTATGTTGACTTGCATGCTCTGAACCTGTAATTTCAAATTTTCAAGATTTGATTGCAAAAAAAAAAACATAAGTTAGTAGAGTTATATGACATAATTTAAGCAACTTCAACAGGTTTATGACATAAGTTAGTAGATTTAGCAAAAGAAAAATATGCATCTAAATTCTCACCTCGACCACATCTCTTGCAGCTAAGGCAACTTCAATAGTTTTCTTGTTGAAAGCCCATTGGTTATAGTACGCTTGGGCTTCAACATTGATGTTCTCAATTCTATTCAACATGATTTTTAAAACTTCATCATCGGATGAAGTCCTACACGTCACTAATCCTGAATTGGCCTACTGTAGCAGACCACTAAGCTTCTCGGGTTCGTTCTCATAACGAGAAAAAAGAGTCTCCCTTCTATTACAGTTTTTATAACGGGTATTTATTTTCTTAATAAGCACTTTAGCCCGAATTTCCCACTGTTTCATAATTTGTAAATCTTTAAGCACCCTCTCTTGGAGGGTTGCTTCAATACCATCACTCATAGAAGACTGAATATCAAATTTAACTTTGTCATCCTCGAATTGAGGATGACAATGGGCTTCCATTGCAGGAGCGGATACTATTTGCTCAGTTGTTGTGGGTGCTTGTTCTTCTGCCTCTGCATGTGGATCTTCAAGCACATCTATCGCCTGAAAGCCCTCAATGTTTCCTTGCAAAAAAAATTCATCATCAAGCGAAATATTATCTAATCCAACATTTGCGGTTGACACCTCTGGTACTTGACTTGTGTTAAATGAAAAAGTGGGGAAAACACCCTACGATCTTGGCTGCATAAGTATTTTACCCCTTCCACGGGCCATATGGATTTGCCCTCTCATTTTTTGCACCTGTGGTTGTTGTGGTGTTGGCGGTGGCCTCATGACTTGCTACTCTTGGCTTCTCACGATTTGATCTTGAGAGCCACCTGACATTCAAATACAAAATTGCCAAAACTATTTTCATAAAACAAAAAAAAAAAATTCAAGAAAAGAGAATGATTTACCGGACGATGATTGGATCTCATGTACAATGCGACGGTCGAGGGTTGTGCATAATTTTGAAAACATGAAAATTTTAATAAAACTTATTATAATTTTAGGTAACACACTAAGTAATATACTGATAAAATATTGAAAGTGAAACTTACGTGTAGGACGGTTGATCTGACTAGATTCAGGTTGAGGTCGATGAGAAGGAGGAGTAACCTACCATGTACGTTTTGTTGGCCTCGACAATGGTGATGATTTTGATTCATTATCTTTAGAATCACCACATGCCTCATGCATGTGACCCCTTACACCAACATCCTATTTTTTAGTTTTGGTCACTGACTTTCTCTGCAATCATGTGAAAAAAAATGAAAACTAAAAACAGAGCTAAAATATATTAAAAATTGGATTTGAAACATGGACTTACCCTCAATTCCTCTGAACTCATACCCAAGTTCAGCAGTGTGGGATGCAATGTTGTTGGTACTTCAGTTTTTTTAAATCATAAAAACTTTCATAAAAAAGAACTAAAATAAAGTTAACGATCGCCACCATTTTGACTTCTTCTGTTCCGATGTCGTGCAACTCTGTTCTGATGCATTCTAAAATGTACGTGCACCAGTCGAACTGCACGCCTTGAACAGTGTGAATGATATAGGTCAATGCCCATAATGGAAGTTCTGTTCTTCCAAGCAAAAATAGTCTTGCTTGGAAGAACTCAATAATGGCCTTCATATTTTTATTTTCAATGCAGTTGTAAGTTAAGCCTCTCTTAGACTTAGCCACGAAAGCTGCATCAAAAAAAATTAGATGAAAAAACATGTTAAATTTTGAACAATAATAGAAATAATTGATGGGAATTATACCTTCAACCACTTTCCAAGAAATATCGAATTCATCCTCCAAGTATTTTTTGTCACGCTTAGCCATAGTGAACCTCGGAGACACGACAGGGAAACTCTTGTGTGGAAGTTCTGTTAACCTCTGGATGTCCGAAGGTGTGACGGTGAATGACACTTGTTTATTCTAAAATGTGACATTCACTATTGCACGATCATGGTCGTAACCATCAATGATACTCTGCAAAAGGTGCTTGTCGGTCTTGAGCTACGACATTGTTAGCAAGTGCTGCAAACCTGATGCAGAGAGCCACGTATTGTCATAACCAGGGGTGGTTGACAAATCTATCATGGCGGTGCAAGTAGCATTCTTGAACACCAAATTTCCAATGGCAGTTTGAGTAGATGTGGTAGGATTGGCCATTGTTCGATAAAGTAAAAGGAGAAAGTGGATTGCAAAGAGTGTGGGGTGATAGTGTATCTGAAGGAGTTCGAGAGCAATCACAGAAATGTAACTAAAAAAATGACTTCCCAATGTCTATTTATAGATACAAATGATAGGATTTGGACACGTGGTAGAATGTCATTCGGCATGCATTGAGTATGATAGATAGACTGACACGTGGCAGAGTAAACGTTGGTCCAGTGATGGATCTTTTCCACCTGGTCGGTATGTCAGACTTTGTTTTCACCTGGTCCATTTTTTGGACCTCAAAAATCACCCGGTCCATCAATCGAACTATGGTTTCCATCCGAGTCATTTTCGGTCTATGATTTACATCCGGTCCGCTATCCGGACCTCTATTTTCACCCGACTCGTTAGCCGGTTCTCGAATTCCACCTAGGCCGTTGGTCGGTCGAGGATTTCCATCCAGGTCGTTACCCATCCTCGATTTCCACCCGAGTCATACTTTAATTTTCACCTAACTTGTATCATCATTTCTTGCTTTCCACGTGGTCGGTCACCAGTCTATGTTTTGCACCCAATCCATTTTTTGGCTTTGTATATTACTGAAGAACACACACTTATACTGAGAGGGGGATGTGAACATTATAAGACCACTTTTTACTCTCTTTTCAAACCAATATCAATTAATGTCCTTAATTGCAATAACAAAATATAGCAGTGTGCATTAATAACTCAGATAGCAATAGTAAGCAAGAGCACAAGTCACCATAAAAATTTGAGATAGAAGATTTAATGTGGTTCCCCAAATGTGGAGTACTCCACAAGATAATCTTCTTATAATATTTCACACAAAAATAAGGATCCTTATCCAATACAATTATTTATTTGATATGCTCAAATTTAGGCAATAACAAGCTCACACATAACTTTTCCAAATCTGCATAACAAGCTCACACAAAACTTATCCAAAACTACTCAACAAGCTCACATAGAACTTGTCCAAATTTCTTTGATCTTATCAAATCTAGGCAATAACAAGCTCACACAGAACTTGTCCAAATTTACATAACAAGCTTAGATATAACTTGTCCAAAACTGCTCAACAAGCTCACATAGAACTTATCCAAATTTGGTCAACAATCTCACACAAAACTTGTCAAAAAATTCTCAACAAGCTCACTAAGAACTTGTCCAAATATGCTCTAGCAAGCTCACCAAGAACTTTCTCAAATCTGCTGTAACAAGCTCACTAAGAACTTGTTCAAATATGCTCTAGCAAGCTCACCAATAACTTGTCCAAATCTACTCTAGCAAGCTCACCAAGAACTTGCTCAAATCTGCTCCAACAATCTATCCCAAAGGCCTTCTCAAAGGCTCAATAAATCATACACAAACTACCATAAATCTATCTAGAAATCTATCCCAAAGGTCTTCTCAAAGGCTCAATCAATCATGCTCAAGTAGTACTCAAATCTCATCCACAAATCTATGAAGGCAAGGCTCAAATATGAACTCAACAATGAATGACAATGCACTCTACAATGGATGACAACAATGATCCACAATGATCTCAACTCAACTCAAATCAACTCATAGAAGCATAAAGAGAATTTTTAGAGACTCAATATGTTCTAAGCTCAATCTCAACTCAAATCAGAATTATAAAATAGTTTGTTTCATGGGACTTGAACAATCACCTCACACAATAACTTGACTAGGCTCAATCAACTCAACTCAACCAATCACCACAAGGGATAACTCTTTCTCACAAAACCCTAGTCCAAGCATGTATCAACCAACTCAAATATTTCCAACAATGCTCAACCACAAATCTCACATAACAATGATACTCATGTTATTTTCAAGTTCTTTACATAACCAATGGGCTTCAACAACTATGCTTATAAAACAAGGTTTAAACACAACTCTCAAACCATAAAATGTTGAAGGATTCAACCAACCACTTTCGAAAAGGAAACTACAATCAATCCTTTTCACTCCAATGATATTTCAGAAATCAACCAACCTAAACAATCAATAGGAGAATGTGCCCATACCTTTTTGATGCCAAGAAGTTATCCACAAAATCTGCCACACTAAACACAACTTTCCTATACAATATCAATAAGAGTTAGTGGACTTCAAATAATAATCACAAGATAAAACATAACTCAATTTACACTTTTTTACTCCAACTTAATAAACACATCCACCAAAGTCCTTTTTTAATAAAAACCTTTATCAAAATAATAATCAATAAAACTCTCAGAAATTATTTTATAACAACTCCTTATTTCTCCTAAATATTAATTCTCAATTTCATGAACATCAAATTAAATCAACAACTCATCCACCTTTGAAATAATAATCACAACCCTTATAAAAACAAAGTTTAATTAAAAACTTTAATTATTCCTAACCACCTTATAACTCCAACTTAGGGCTTAACAAAATTAATTAGAGCAAAAACGTATTTACCTCATCAAGGGGATTCAAACCCCCAACTTTATCACACTATGAGCGACTAAGGTTGCCACACGAGCTAGCCGCTCGTTTGAAAGGGAAAGGTACAACGTGCCTTAAAACCTTTCCTCCCTTTCCGCAAATCAAAAGCACTTCGAGCGTTTTTCTTCCAACGCCTTTCGAACGCAATCAAGGGGATTCGAAACCTTGATGTTTCATCTGCCCCATGCCTTAGCCAAAAGCCAATTGCCAATGCATCACGCTGCCCACTATGCCTTTTTTCTTGACCTCACTTTGTCTTATTCGCTGCTTCCGCTTTCCAAAGGATTTCACACGAGCTCTTATTCAGATTCTTTTTCCAACAATTAATTCATGAGCAAGCATAATATTTGAGAACTTTTGGTACCCCCTTTATATAGTCTCCTCATTATTTTGATGATGTCGACAGAAATCTTGCATATTTAATTTTAAATTTAAATTTAAATTTTAAATAATTAAAATTTAAACTAAATATTAAAAATTAAATATCTCCATCATCGGGGCACCTTTTTCAACGAAACGAAAGGCCAACTTGGGTTTTAAGAAAAACCAAGTTCAAATATACCATTCATGGTTTTAAATAAAACCTTTTATTTTGCCTGCCTTGGTTTTCACAAAAACCCTGTATTTACCCATGCTTTCCAAAATATCGTTTGGCCACCAAAAGTCAATGTGATCCATGTGACATCAATGACAACATAAAATAACTCAAATTGCCAAAAATTACCCAGTGCGTAATTGGGCTGTGTTTTAAACCGGTCTGTTATCGATCTGTGTTTTCCCTCTATTCGCCAATTTTTTCTAATTTTTTTCAAAAATTAAGATAATTCGCCATGTCCTCCGACATGAGGTTAACCTGGATTCGCCAGGGTTCACAACGGATTCTTAATTTTTTACAAGGACATTTCCAGTCCGACCCCTTATGCATAATCCATATTCTTCCATTACTTGGTCTATCCATTTGGAAATAGGAGAGGAGAGGGCGTGCAATTGGGGTACTTCTTCAAATTTCCATGAAAGGGCATCAAAAACCAGGTTATCCTTTCCTTTTCGATATATGATCTCATAATCATATCCTAATAGTTTAGTAACCCACTTTTGTTGTTCAAGAGTGGATATGCACTGCTCATGAATTTTTTTTAAACTATGGTGATCAGTTTGAATAATAAAACGTTTGCCAATAAGGTAAGGTCTCCAATGTTGAATAGTATGAATAATAGCCAACATCTCTTTCTCATACGTAGAGTGGGCCAAATTTTTCCCAAAAAATGCCTTGCTAGTAAAATCCAATGGTCTTTCATCTTGCATGAGAATGGCTCCTATTCCTACTCTAGAAGCATCGCTTTCAATAATGAATGGTTTGGAAAAATTTGGCATGGATAACACATGAGTGGAAAATATGGTATTTTTTAAAGCGGTGAAAGCATCGTCAACCTTTGGAGACCAAAGAAAAACATTCTTCTTGAGTAGAGCTATTAAGGGACTACGATCTTGAAATAATATTTAAAAAATTTATGATAATACCCCGTTAATCTTAAAAAACATGTAAGCCTTTCAAGGTTTTTGGGGTAGACCAATTTTTCACATCTTCAATCTTGTGAGGGTCCTCCTTAACTCCTTTGGAGAAAATATGTCCAAGATATTCAATTTCTTGTTGTCTAAAGTAACATTTTGATCTTTTGGCATATAATTGGTTGTCCTCCAAAATTTTTAATGCTTGGTCTAAATGACACAAGTGATCTTCCCATGTTTTGCTATAAATCAAAATGTCATCAAATAAAACTAAGATAAATTTTCGAAGGTAAGGGTGGAATACCTGGTTCATTAGACTCTGAAATGTAGAAGGGGCATTGGTAAAGCCAAATGGCATAAGCATAAATTCATAATGCCCTTCATGAGTGTAGAAGGTATTCTTTGGAATATCACATTCTTTTACTCGAATTTTATGATAACCCAATCTTAAATCTAATTTTGAGAAGTATGTAGCCCCATGAAGCTCATCTAACAACTCATCGATGACGGGGATGGGAAATTTATCTTTGATGGTGAGTTTGTTAAGGGTGTGGAAATCAACACATAGACGCCATGACCCATATTTATTTCAAACCAATAAAACTGGAGAAGAGTAAGGACTCACACTAGGTCTAATAACCCCTACTTTTAGTAATTCTTGCACCAGTTTTTTTATTTCTATTTTCTGTAGAAAAGGATACCAATAAGGTCGAATATTAGGGGGTTGATGCCTTGGAAGAAGTTGAATTGCATGATCGTGGCTATGTTGAGGGGGCAACCCTTTTGGTTCATTAAATACTTGAGAATGGTGTGCTAGAAGTTGTTGTAATTCAGATGCCTCTTGGTGTTCTTCATTTGCAGGTTGGATGGAAAATAATTGTGCAATCATACCCTTACCTTTGCAAATAATTTTATCCATTCTATGAGAGCTTACTATTTGGGAAGGACCAAATTTTAATCCTTTAATAGTATATGTTTGATCTTTCTGTGTGAATTTCATCCATAGGTCTTCAAAATCCCATTGGATTGTGCTGAGTGTTCATAACCATTGTACTGCTAGGATGATATCGCATCCTCCTAAGGGAAGTACATACATGTCCCCTTTCATGTTATAATCACCCATAGTGAGTTTAATATTTTGACACTTTTCCTTGCATGCAATCCTTCCTCCATTGCCAATCATGACCTCAAAGCTATTACAAGGATGTATAAAACAATTGGCTTGTTTTACCACCCTTGGATCAATAAAATTATATGTGTTTCTAGAATCCATAAGCACAGTGAGATTTTGTTTTTTAAAGTATCCTTTGACTTTCATATTTTGTGGGGAGGAGAAACCAACAAGGGCATTAAAATATATTTCTGGTGTATATTTTGTGTTATCCTCGGGTGTATTCGACACCACTTCCACCGTAATATTATCCTCTTATTTTGAACCACAATGATCAATCGTATCCAGAATATATAGTTTTGGCATAATACATTTGTGGTTGGGGATAAATTTCTCATCACAATGAAAACAAAGGCCTTTTTCTCTTATTTCCTTCATTTCCTTAGGGCTGATACATTTAATTGGTAAGACTTGATTAAGTTTTTGTATGGTGTAAGTATTCTATGATTTCCCTATAGGTGGTCTTCCTAGTCGATGTTGGTTATTGAATTTCTCTTCAATCATTTGGGCTAGTGCAATAGTTTACATCATGTTAGTGGGATTGAGCATTTGTATTTCTAATCAAATGTCTTCCTTTAAGCCACTGATGAAACAACTTTGGAAGAATGAGACATTTAGCCCTAATGTAAGATTTGCCAATTTTTCAAATTGAGCTTGGTATTCTCGCATTGTAGTGGTTTGGTGGAGTTTGGTAAGGGCTCCCATGAAATATTCAAATTTAGTAGGGCTAAATCATACCATTAGGTTTTTTATAAATTCTAGCCATGTAGGGGTGTCATTCATCTTTTTGTACCACTGGTACCATTGGGTGGCAGTACTTTCAAGGTGGAAGGATGCAATGTGAACCTTTTGTGCCTCAAGGACCTGGTAGAGGGAGAAGTATTGGTCAACCTGATATATCCAATTAGTGGGGTCACCTCCTTCAAATTTTGGAAAATCCAATTTAGTGGTTTGAGATAGGATGGGTGTTTGTGGTCCCCAAGCAGTGCTTGGTGTGTTGGTCCCCCGGTAGATTGGCTAGCTTGGATTAGTGTCATATTTTGTTTTACCATATTAACAGAGTGGTTATAGGCATCAATTTTTAAATCCATTTTTACTATTTTATTTTCATATTCTGCCTTTGGTATAGTATTGTTTGTAATTTTGTCCTTCCATTGGCATAACTCCTCCTTTGTTATAGTCTTATTTGTAAGTTCTTCCTTCCACTGACGAACCTCCTGCATGAAATCCTTGAGAGGGTCCTGCGATTGTGATCTCCTGCCATCGACCATTGTAGAACTGGTTTGTAAGATGTAATTTCTCTTAGGTGAACAAAATTAGGTTTTATTGAAATTTTTGCAAAAGAATTTGCAAATATTATGTAAATTTAGCAAAAAAATTGTGTAATTTGACAATTCTTTTCACCAAAAAATTGGTTTGTCAACTATTAGACCTTAACGGTCACTAATTGAATTTAAATTTTGAATTTTTTGCAGGATGCAACGACTAGAAGGTGAATTTTGACGGGCAAAGGCCGAGCTAGGACAAAATCTATGTCAGCGACCGACGGGTGGCTAAGGATGGAGTCGACGTTAGCGAGCGGCGGGCGGCTAAGGCAGAGTTACGTCAAGTTAAAGAGCATGGTAAGGGAAGCGATGAAAGGTAATCAACAGTGGACAAGTGGCAACAAGGATGGAATGGAAGGGTCAATAATGGTCTAGCAAGTTGCGTGGCAGGCGTCGCACAAGGGGCACAAAGATAGTGTGATCAAAGTCACGTTTTATCTTATGCACCTAACTTTATTTAAACCTTAAATTTCCTTCTATGTAGTCAATGTGGGATTAAAAAGTCCTGTCAACTTTAGAATTTTTTTATGGCTTCGCCAGATATCAAACGGCGTGCCGCAACAACAGAATTTTGAAGAGTTAAATAAGGAATTTTTTAAGCATGTTGTTTGTTGTCGCTTGCCGAATTTTTAATTACCTCTTGTAACAGTTTTATCCTTCGCTGATTACTATTATGTTGGGCGGTCGTCTTCCTTGTAGGAACACGATGGCTAATAATGGTGGATACACGAACAATGATATGGACTTGCAGAAGAAGTGTGATGATGATGTTTGTGGGCTTTTCAATGTGTGAGTGGTGATAAGGCACAAAATGGAAGAGTCTCTGATACCAGATGGTAGGAACCTGGTTCCTAGCAGCCTGGAAGGATGAAAAACAAATGGAATGGAATGTAAAAACAATGAAAAATGTATTGAATCACTTTTGTATTTGAATCACTGTTTCACTAGAGGTAAACCTACCAATGGATTTATAAATATATCTTCTTATAATTCGATGGATGCTTATTGATATCCTCGTAAATGAATATAAATATTTATCCTAGAGTTGTGAGGTGAAAAGACACAATGGTCCATAATCATAATAAGTGAATTAATACGAAATAATGTTTAGGATTAGGATCTTAACATCAGGTTATAGAACCATGGTCCCTCTTACCACCACTAGACTTACAACTGCAGGACTTTTCTTAGAAAGTTACTTATAGATAGCAAATGGTAAAAACTTTTAAAAACTATTGAATTTATGGTCTGTTAGATATAATTTGTGTAAGGTGTTGTAGATGGCATTCAGGAACATAGGCGTGTTACTATTCAGCTTTGATAAAGTCCCAATGCTAGGAAAAATGGAAAGGATATACAGGGGAGTTTTAGATGGGCTTAGAGCCCATCCTATCAATCTCCCAGGGACTGCATATTCTGCATATTATCATGCTCTCAAGGTGATTTCACATGGAAGATTTGAAATGAAATTGTGTACTACTTAATGTTTATACAATGTGAACAACGTATTGAAAATAAGTATATACTTATAATTGCCTTTTTTTTCTCTTTTTGGGTGCATAAATATGCAGTGCAGGAAGAAGATATCAGCTATTATATTGTCTGAGATGCGTGATAGAAATGGCAATAAGGAAGGTGCGAAGACAGATTTCTTGCAGGGTTTAATGGATTCAATGGACTCCAATGGTGGAAAACTGACTCAACAGGAAATCGTGGATACCATAACCTCTCTCCTATTAGGTGGATATGAGTCCACAGCCAGTTCCATGACATGGGCTCTCTATTATTTGTGCAAGTACCCCAACTGCCTTCATAAATTAAGGGCATAACATCCATCCAAATCTCTCTCTTTGCATTTTTTCCTCTCTCTTCCTGTGATAGCCTGGTTAGTCCTTTACTTGTACCAATCAAATGAAGATTTCTGTAATGCAGGAAGAAAACAGATCAATTCAGGAGAAGAAAGGAGATGCTAAGCTTCTGGTTTATGAAGATGTGAAGGAAATAGCTTATACTTCTAAGGTAATCTTTTTTATATTCAAAGAAAGTCTATATGTTTAGATAGATAAATGTATAGATAAGTAGACACAAGAATTTTCCCTGGCATAGAGCGCAAAAAAACATACTTGTTATCAAGTCTATATTATTATTTATGCTTAGTCATAAGTTACTTTCCTTTTTTAAATAAAGGACAATCATTGTGGCAATGTCATGATACGATAATTGTTTGCTTGTTGGTGCAGGTGGTTGATGAAGTTATCAGGCTTGCAAATGTGGCAAATTTCATGTTCAGAACGGTGGCAAAGGACGTAGAATTCAATGGTAATTTACCTCTTCTGTAATCATTATTATGCAGAGTTTTCTATGTCATAACATTTATTGAAGAATAGTTTTTTTTAATTATTATTCAATCAGGTTTCAAGTTTCTAAAAGGTTGGAAAGTAATAGTTTGGATTCGTACCATTCATGTTGATCCTGAGTACTTCAAGGACCATAACATTTATTGAATAGTTTTTTTTCTCAATCAGGTTTCAAGTTTCCAGAAAAGTTGGAAAGTAATAGTTTGGATTCGCACCATTCATGTTGATCCTGAGTACTTCAAGGACCCTTTGGAGTTTGAACCTGACAGATGGAATGTAAGTTTCGGAAATTTTATAAAATTCCATTAAAAATTATAATTTTTAAATATGCATGATGAATAGTAAAATTTTGACGTACATGGTGTTATTTATGCAGGGATTTAAGACTAAACCAGCGGTATATAATGTATTTGGTGGTGGTCCTAGACTATGCCCAGGAAACAACCTTGCAAGGCTGCAAGTCTTGATTTTCTTACATTACATATCCCTTCATTACAAGTAAAGTTTACAATTTTATATGTAATGTAAATTACTTGCATGAGCTTGCTCAACAGACTTGTGAATGATCAATTTGTTTTGAATTGGAATGATTTCCATGGTATGCTAATGAATATTATTGCTGTCATTTTAAACAGGTGGGAGGTTCTAAATCCGAATGCAGCTGTAAAGTATTTGCCAAATCCTAAACTAGCGGATGGTGCAAAACTGAATTTCAGTCACCTTTAAAAGAAATGGATGGTATATACAATTCATCCATAGGCATTTCAACCATGTTTTAGAGGACTGTGTTTGATCTACATAAATATTTAGTATTCATAAATTATTTCAATAAAGATAATTAATATATCGTTTGCAAGGTTTTTGACGTGAAAAATGGATTGAACCTAGAAAACACTATATCAAACACTATATCAAAATAATACACCTACAGACACAGCAATTAAAAAAGCATTTTAACAACTTCAATAATATGTCAGGATAATTTTTAAAATTGAAAAAAATGATTGCATGTGAGATAAATGCTTTTATTAAAATTATTAATATCTAAGTGATTTAGATGTTAAAAAAATATTTCAATATTGTAAAAATAAACTAATTACATATTGTGCATAATGCTACAAAATAAAATGCGGAATGCTGGTTGTGCCTTTGCAAATTATTTATGAAATTAAAGAAGAAAAGTTAGTAAACGATGAGTGTTCTTTTCTTTTTTTTAATTTATTATAATTTTTTACGTTTTGGTTTTAATTTGGTTTTTTTTTTTGCTATTATAACTTTTAGTTATTTTAGATATTTACGTTTATCACTATTATGAGGCGGAGTGATTGGAACCCTTGTCTCTGCTCTTGCAAAAGCATTTTGACAATTAAACGAAACCCTCAACCATTAAAAAATAAACTAATCGTAAAATTAAAATGATTTATTTTTTATATATTAAAAATTAATTATATAGAGTTGAGTGGAGATCGGATGTTACACCAAACAATATAATCATAGGTTACTTTATCTTGGGACTATTCATCATAGTACCAGGATTTGAAGTTTGGTGGTGGCATCCTTTTTAATATTATTTCATAATACTTAAGAGGAAAATGATGTTATATTATTTTTTTGCAACCTGGCAATTATTAGGCGGTCGGGAGATTGATTATTCTTAGGAGGTAGGTACGTAGTTTAAGGAAACTATGGAGAATGTAAATTTAAGGCTTATTTATTCTATAATTTCTTGTTTTTAGGAATTGATTCTTACCATTATTAAAAAGTACGCAAGTTTTGATTGCTTTATTCTCTTTTAATATTAAGAAAGTGATTAAATATAGTTTTATGGTTTCAAAGAATCATAACAAAATATTAAGGATTTGGTAGGAGTTTTAAGACATAGGTAGAGATCCACAATAATAGTATTAAGAGGAAAGATCTAGTTTGGATAGGCAATGAAGGTGGAGATGGAAACAAGGAAGGAAGAGAAGAGAATAGAGGGCAGAGATGACTATATCATTTAATGAATTGGATTTTGAGGATTTTAATAGGAATTTTGTTTAGTAGAATTTGAATTTGATTGGAATGATTATGAAGTTGAACAATAGTAAAGATGATACTTTAAATATTTTATTGAACTTGTAGTTGATGAGATATATTGATTGCAAACAGTCACAAGGTGAGATAAGTATGAAGGCAAATGTCAAGAGTGGAGGTTTCCATTATGTAGGTGAGCTTATACATGAAGGGCTAGAAGTTAATAGTCATAATCATATATGTTGGCTGATTGTTGGCAATTCTATATTAAGGAAATTTAGACCAAATATAGCTAGAGTTGGCTAATTTGGAAACTCTATATAGGAGAAATGGTGGCAATCATGAAGTTTGATATCTAAAAAGCAATAGTTGATGTAGTTTCAAAAGTAATTATGAAGTCCATGAAGAAGGGTCTCGTTAAATGTATGCATATGTTGATGGGGTACTTGCATAGGAGTAGAATCTACAAAGGCTGCTCTAAAATATGTGAATAAATTCACTTGGTTGGTCATGAACTATCTTCTTCTTTTTCAATAATCTATACGTGGTCTCAATTTGGGGTCACTCATGAAAATATCAAACACTATTTATTGTCGGGTCAATTAAACCATATCCAACTTGCTCTTTTATCAAAGATATTCTTCATTTCCTTTTCTATCAAATCTATTCTTCTTCCTCAAATTACTATCTTTCTACAATTATTTTGATTAAATATCACATGGAAGTTGCCTTCTAAAATTTTAATTTCATCAAGATGAATATCCACACTGTGATTGGTTAAATTAAATGCTACCTAATTTTCTTCTCTCTAGATATGCTCACATTTCCAAGAGTTTGCCTTCAACAATTGTTGATGAATATTAGCAGTAATGTTATTTTTATCTAATTCTCATATCCATTTTTGTTGATAGCAGTAATGGTAATTTGTGAATCTTCCTCAATTAAAATATATTTCCATCACTTTTCAATTACAATTTTGATCCTTGTAAGAAGTGTTTTACCCTATGCATAGTTGTTAGTTGAAGCTCAATGTGATTATCAATAAGCAAGGAGAATTTTTGCTTCATTATTTCAAAAAACATAACCTCAACTAGATTTTTCTAGATTTACTTTGGAAGCACCATCAAAATTAATTTTGATAAACCCAATTTGTGGGCATTTCCAATTTACCATAGATTGAATCAAATCCTTTTTGCTAACTCTGTAGATGACCTTTTCATGTATATTCAAATCTTGTAACCAAGAGGCTAGCACCTTTTTTTTGCACTTAGACTTCCTATGATGAAAATCATGTCTATGAATATTCTATAAGAGAGGCAATAACACAATTCCAAACTTGCGCATGATTTTGATATTTATTTCTAAAAATTCTATTATTCCTTTCAAGTCATAAATTCCAATAAATAATAGATGGACCGATCCTCTATGTAATATATAATACTTTAGCTCTGAAATAACTAATCCAATATTTCATCAACTCTTACAATGTTTATGAAGCTAGCCAATCTACTTCAATATTTTTGAAAAAGGAACCCCAAAGAGTGTAATAAAGGTACAATAAATAATTAAATGCTTAGATATTTCAATATTATTCTCACACAAGGTACACCTGAAATATTTGTGATATCCTCTTCTTTGTAGAATCTATTTTATAATAATCTTCTTTAGATTGCTAATGATAGGAATGTTGAGGCCTTTGAGAGGGCCTATTGTGATGGAACATTCTTCCAAGGGGAATCATTTAGAGTAGAAAATTTTAATTTCTCTAAATCCTTATATCCCAAGTTGGTATCTACCATATTTTGATACATTCCAAACCGATTCATCCTTTCATGTAAAAATAGGAAAATAAAACTCTTAAACATATATTAAACCTCATATGTTATTTTTTTGAGTTCTTCTCTTTCAACCATGTTACTAAGAGAATATAATATTTGACCTTTGGACCTTTACAAGCTAAACATTCCCAAGCCAAAGGTTGCCATTTTAAATCAAATATAAGAGGATAAGACTTCAAACAAGCATCATACCAAAAATATCCATAATTCCCTTGTTGACTGACCATCTAATATGTTTCTTGATCAATTGCAAAACATTTGATATGAAGTTCCATGTTGATGATCATTTAGGTAGGTTTCATTTCTTTAATAATTTCATTCTAACAAGAGAACTTGTATATTTTTAAAGGAACACTTTTGCCAAACTTTTCCTTTCATATTTAAACAATATTTGGCTAAGTTTTACCCTTAAATTCAAACTCTTAAGTTTACAATTTAATAAGCTTGCCCCTCTAGTAATCTTTCCTCTATGAACTCTATCTCACTTACAAAAAGGAAACATAAAAAAACTCATACAACCTTTCCAAATAAAATTTCTTCAAATTGTATCAAATTTGAATGTTATACCTACTAGCAATATTGAAAGTGACACCTACTAGCAATATTTAAATTATTTTTGTGTCTTTCAGAGCTTCAAGGGGATGATTTTTGCTCTTCGTAAGTCTCAACATCTTGGTATGTGGTTCCTCAGTGGTTTTTTGAGATAGTCCTTTGCTTTAAATTCGTTCATAGTTATGTGGTGGACCGTGATATTTTATTTATTGGAAGCCTCTTCGTGTTGGAAACCTGAGGGAGAGGTGATGTTCTTGGTGAAGGAAGTCTATCTCCTATATGTGGCTATTGAAATAAATATTTTTGTAATTCATAATCTAAAATTGATGGAGATTAAACAATGAAAGATTTGGGGCTCATTGACGATTGCGATCAATTACTCGAAGGAGGTCTCTGGTATGGTGAGAGATGTTATCCATGAGGTATATTTGTTGGTCAATAACTAGCTCGGTTCTATCCTTCGTATTTTTTGGTATTCTCTTGTGTCTATTTTTGTTTCTATGTCTTTTGTGTGTTTTTCTTGTCTTTGGTTTCTCTCGTTGTGGTGGGTGGTTTCTATCTTGTTGTGTGGTTTTTTTGGTGGTTCTCTAGTATTCATGGGGTTGCTATAAAATGTTGAGTGACTCCTTTCAAAACCCTCTTTTCTTAATAGTATAAAAAAAATATTGAAAGTGACACCATATAAATAGGGATACATTGCAATTTAGTCTTTATGAGTTGTAGTCTTCTATCCATGGTCAAGAACTTACCTTTCCAACCTACCATACAAGATTTAATTCTATCCAAAATTGAATCCTAAAGCTACATTTTCTTTCCTTTATGAGATAAATAAATGCCCAAATATGTAGATGGATTTTTTTCAATTTCAAACCCTAGAATGTTCATAATAATTTAGTGTAAAATTAGGGCAATATTAATGGAAAATATAAAAAATCTTGTAGTATTAACCAATTATTGGTAGCCTTCTCATAGAATAATAATAATAACTTAAACTCCATAGACTCATTGGATAAGGGATTACCTAAGAGAAAAGTACCATCAATAGATTGAAAATGAGATTTTAAAGGAATTTTTATTATAACTTGAATGCCTTTGGTTTTTCCTTCCATTTGTGCCTTTGAAAAAGCTCTCAATAATATAATAATAATAAATAGATATGGAGATAGGTGGTCACCTTAGCAATGTCCATGAGATGACTCAAAGTATCAAGTAGGGGATCCATTGATAAAAAAAAAAATTATGGAGTGCTATAACAACATCTAATCAATTCACGATAACCTTGATCAAAGCCAAAATTTTTTAAAATATCATGTAAAAAAATCCAACAAACCATATCATATGTTTTGTTCATATCCAATTTCATAAGCATATCTTATTTTTTTAGGGAATAAAGGGAACATAATGCCTCCTCTACAACGATTACACCACTAAGAAGTTGTATACCATGAATAAAAACATCTATTGCTTTGGGATAACATAATACAAAATATTTTTCAACTTGTTTGTCATAATTTTTAAAATGATGACAACAAGGTATTTTGGAAGGTGTACAAATAGGTGAGGACATGTTAAATCATATTCAATTTATGGATGATATAGGTCTCTTTGGGGAGGCCAAAATTCGGGAGGCTAGAACATTGAAAGCCATATTAAAAACCTACATGGATGCTACTAGTCAGCAGGTGAATGTGGCCAAATACAAGATTGTTTTCTTAAATACTGATATAAGAATCCAGTATCAAATTCTATCCATTTTGAGCTTTTCCCAAGGTACCCTTTTGATTGATTACCTAGGGATTCCCCTTATGATAAAAGTTTTGTGGGATGGCCCAAGGATGGGTAAGAAGTGGGCTCTTGTTACTTGGGATAAAATATGTCAGCCTAAAGCTCGAGAAGGCCTTGGTTTTCATAAAGCAGCTTTAAACAATCAAGCTCTTGCTGGGAAGCATTATTGGAGATGGATATCCAACAAGGAGGCTTTATTTAGTAGAGTCATCACTAGTAAGTATTTGGGTTCTATCCCTCATCAAGAAATTTATTGCATTCCTCTAAGGGCCCTGGTTCCATTATTTGGAAGGTCCTGAAAGCTGGTGAACAATTGGTAAAATCCAAACTTTTTTGAAAACTAGGTACAGGAGAGAAACCTAACTTTTGGAGTGATTCTTGGGACCAGAATCCCCCCTTAATATATGAATTTCTAGATTTTTAGATCTTGCAACAAAGCCTTGAGGGTAGATTATGGATAAATATGGCTTCATACATTACTTCCAAGAAAATTGGATATTTATCTTTCTTTGAGTGGAAGAGGTTAGAAGAATGGCTTATTCCTGTCACTCTTCATCAAAGACTTATTATTAATAAGATCCTCAAGTAAAGGTTCCCTACAGGGAAATAGGAAGATGATAGTATCGCCTAGGGCCTTGGTACTTTAGGTGTCTTCATTGTTCATGATGGTTATAATGCTTTGCTCCCTCCTCCATTGATCCTGTAGGATGCCCCATGGGATAGAGTTTGGGTGGCTAAGGGTTGGCCTAAAATTAATTTATTTTCTTGGGAAGTGATGCATAGGATTTGTCTCACCTATGATAACCTCATGAAGAGAGATTTTTATGGCCCTTAAAACTACATCATGTGTAACTCCCGGGAGGAGACACTTGATCATCTTCTTTTTCAGTGTGCATTTGGAAGAGATTTGTGGAAAATGTGGTTAGATCTCTTTAAGGTTCACCTAAACTTTTAGGTGACTCTTTCTAATATCTGGGATATTTGGAAATTTAGAAAATTCAAGAATACCTCCATTCAATTAGGTTGGTCCCTAGGCCCAAGTTTCATCTGGAAAGAAATTCTAGAATTTTTAGAGAGGAGTTCAGTTCAATGGAGTTAGTTTGGCATAAAATTGTTACCAATATTTTTGAAACTATCAAAGCTCACTTTAAGGACAAGAAAAATCAGGTGAATGAGGGGACTCCCAAGCCATAGATTTTGGGACCATGGCAGCCTCCTCCCCAGATTTCAAAAATATTATTTTTTATGGTGTAGCTAAGGATAACTTAAGGGCTGCAAGTATTGGTTTTCTTAGAAGATATTTCAAGGGGAATATCCTCCATTTGGAGCTAGAGGGTATCGAAAGGGCTACTAACAATGAAGTTGAAGGACTACCTATCAGATAAGGTTCTCTCAATGCATGGGAGAATGGGGTTAGAAAGATCATAGTTGAGTCTGACTCAAATTATGGTGGGGATTTTGGATGTTATTAGAAATTTTAGACCAAATACTTGGAGGATAAGAAAAATTGTGATCCAAATTAAGTCTATTTGACAAAAATTCGAGGATGCCATCCCAGTCTCTGTTGATAGACAAAATAATGCAATGAGTAATTTTTGGCTAAACATAGCAGTGAAAGTTTGGTTGGATATATGTTGAATTCTAATTAGGATAAGGACACTTCTGAATGGCTGGAGGTGAACCAAATGGTTCTTAATTTAGCCAGCAAAGTCTTAAGTAAGGATGAGGATAGGTCTAGAGTCCATTAAGCCTTGTGGATCAATGGAGGATGAACAATTATTTGTTGGATTTTTTGTTGCCTCTTACAACATTTTGTGGCCCTTTTTGAGATAACACTGATAGTGTTTATAGGATTGTCAAGCCTGCTAGGTTACTTAGGATCAATGGAAAGAAGAAATGGGACCAGGTTAAAAAATTTTAATCTTTAGATGGTAATTAATTTTTTGTTATTTTTGGAAATGATAATTCGAGTTTCATTCAAATATTAGGGCTTGCCAAAAGTGGTAGACCTATAACATCAGTTTTATTCTTGTTCTATCAATATAATTTTTTTTACCTTTTCAAAAAAAAAAAATTTAAAATAATCTAATAAATCATATTAAAGAAGCTTATTATACAAAAATTATCAAAATATTTAATAGATGTGGCATTAATACACTTATAGCCTTAGCCTTCCTTTACTAGTATGAAAAAATTCCACGCTATTTTAGACTAAAAATGTGGCACAATATTCATCAACAGTCCTCTCCTGAGCAGTATTATAGCATCTGAGCTCAATGTACTGGCCCTACGACACTTGCATGCATTATGTAGGCCCTTGATGTCACCAGTCCTAACCCTTTTTTAGTAGAAACCATTTTCACACTTGGAAGGATGTTCTTGGGAGGACCGTTACAAAATGGCTAGCTAGCAGTATGGAAAACCCAATCCACAGGCTAGAAAAGAAACCTAAGCTTTATGATCAGAAATAAAAACCCAACCAAGGATCAGAAGATGGATCCAAACCCTAAGTCAAAATCTTGAAGCTTTGATACTAGCTGATAGATGATGTAGAACCGAAGCAACTTGATTCTTGCAATTCCTTCAATATAATTTTTAGATACAAAATACCCTGTTCAAGATAAGGTCGTATTAAAAATATTTTAGGGAAACATTAATTGAGTCAGACGTTGAATATCTAGAAGATCGACTATTTTACATGTGTGGCTGATTAAAAGTGTTGATTATTTACATTAAAGAATCAGTAATTCGTTATAATTTTTTATGTATTTTGTAGGTTTGAATCTGCTTTTTACTATCATTATAACCTTCAGTTGTGTTAGGTAAAATTTTTAACCTAATTCAAGGTGCTGGCACAACTTGCCCTCTGATACTACGAGACTTGAGGGATTGGAAACATGGTCTCCATGCTCCCATAAAAATATTTTGACCACTGGACCATGCCTTCAAACCAGGTAATTTTTAACTATTTAAAATAATATTAAAACCTTAATTGATCTAGATTTTTAAAACCTTAATTTCCTTCAATGGTATTTATAGATACAAAATGCCTTGTTTGAGATAAGGGCATATTAAAAATATTTAGGTGAAACATTAATTGATCTTTCTCTAGAAATCAATTCTTGAATATCTAGAAGGTTGACTATTTTACATGTGCTTAGATGGTTGACTAAAAGTGTCAACCATTTACATTAACAGTTTATTAAAAAATATATTTGTATTATATGTAGTTACATTATATGTTATATAAAATGTAATATTTTTTTTGGTTACATAAGAGAGTTGGTTACAAATACTATTTTTAGTAACTGGAAAGCGTGGGGTTCAAACCATAAGGATTGCTCCTAATAAACCTACTTGTATCATTCTTGTTTACTTGATGTGATATAAGTACCACCTATCACTCGGGGTTCATACCATCAT
Source organism: Wollemia nobilis (assembly GCA_028583015.1). Lineage (NCBI taxonomy): Eukaryota > Viridiplantae > Streptophyta > Pinopsida > Araucariales > Araucariaceae > Wollemia > Wollemia nobilis. The sequence goes on from JAQPPZ010017228.1 coordinate 6,343,762, forward strand.
CATCGTTCTGACGCACACTTAGAGGATTTGGAGCAAACTACTACCTTTGTAAAGGGTTGGCTTCCCCCCAAGGTTTGAACCTAGGTCTCTTCTTGGAAATTATGGGGGATTCTTGTGTTCTTACCTTATGATATCATATAAGGAGGAAGAGTGATTGAAATAATATATTGCTCCTACCAGGTTCTACTTTAGAGGTGGGACAATTTAATATTGAACATTATTTTCTAACTTATAGTCATGTTCTGGCAGTAGATCTTAGAAGATCCAAATATATTGATTAGAGAAAGCTTGAGAATCAGATCCATTGAAAAAAACCTAATCTTTATCTATTAGGTCTCGGATGAGATTCCTAAGGGTCTTACATTTATTGGTTGTATGACCGTTGATTTTGTAAAAGGTGCATTGTTCCTTGGGGTGAAACCAATAAATATTTTTCTTGTTATGGTCTACAAACTTGATAGGTAGAAAATATTTATGTTTATGGAGGAAAGCATCCATATGGTTAAGGTATTTGAATGCTAATCTCTAGTAATCATCACAGGTAGGGTACAAGAAACCCAAGGAAGTGGCTCCCTCATCTTCCTCTTCATAACTAGAATTTTCAAAAATAGTTGGATTCTCTTTGTTGGAATATATTACATTATTTGGTACATTCTAATGTATCATCTTGGGTACATATTTATATTAGAAGAGTCTCTTAGATTAGGACTTGATTATTTACTTTATGCAATGTAATAAATGCACAAGTGTTATAATGTGCAAAGTACTTGATGATGTAAATGTGCATGTAGTCCACATGTACATGAGTCATAGAATAGGAAGATGAAGAGTCATAGGTAGGTGAAATTCCAAGAGACATATATCTTTATATATAGGCCTTTGATAGAGTGATATAAGAGAGCAACATAATCTAAACAAGAGTAGATACAATTTAGAACTTGTATGAAGCATGGAGCATTTGAGATATTCACATTTTGTATGAAGTTCCTATTTTCATGAGATTTTGGTAGTGGTAGTTTTATGAGTTATTTCAAAAATTTCTCATGCTATCTACAAGCTTAGTAAATCACCATTATCATATAGTTAATATTGTGTGCTCATTTTAGTTCTTGTGGTTGCATTTCCTTAAGTATATAGCATTAAAATCTAACAGTGGTATCAGAGCCACAATGGAGATTGATAGGAGATAGGGAGAGCCACAAGAGATTGAGAGGAGATAGGAGATCTCATTTTTATAATTTTTAGAATTTTTGAAATTACTATTTGTCTAGAGTCTTTCCAAAGTGTTGTAGAAAAATTGGTGAAGACTAAGATTCAACATAGATCTCTTTTCCACTAGATTAAAGGATAACTAATGATGTTTATTGATTTATAGATATCTAGAGATTTGCATGAATTTTCTTGCTACTATCTAAGGTTTTTTGCTACAAAATACTAGTTCTTAGAAGTTGAGAAGCTTCCTACAATGGATAAAGAAGAATTTTATCTTTGATTTCATGAAAGTATATATGCTTTCCTCGTGTAGGGATTAGTTATATTTTGTATAAAAAGTAGAATATTGAGAAATAGGAGACCCAAGAGAAATATATCATTGAAGAACTTCCAGATTTGGAAGATAGAAGATTAAATATTTAAGATAGAAGAGGAGTAGGAAAAGTCCTATTGAATATTTGAGAAGCTACAGAATTTGAAGACCCAAGAAGAGGTCTCAAGAAAATTTGGAAGGAGAAAGAAGAATAAGGTTAGAGAAGCCCTATTGAAGAATTTGAATAAGTGGCCATTGGAGAATATTTGAATAAAACACAAGAAAGAAGAAGGAAGAGAAGGAGTAGCTCCTAAAAGGAAAATTTTGGGACAATTGTTACCATCCAACAACAAGCCCAAAAGGAAAAATGATTTGGTAAGAAGTTTGCTAAATTTTAGAAAGTATTCTAGAAGATATCAAGACATTCATATTCTTTAGAAGGAGGCCAATAAATAGGCCATGTTTGAATTCATAATTTGACAAGAATATTGGAGGAGAAAGGAGCTAGAAGAGATCACCAGATTAGAGAAATTTTAAGACTTCCATTAGAAGTTTGAAGGTTGATTTACAAAAGAGAAGATTGCTAATTTTGTAGTAGATATTAAAGAGTCACAAGCTAGAAAATTGAATGTGACATAGAGCTACAAATTGGAGGAGTTTCCTAGAATATTCAAGAGAGTTAAGGACACCAAAACAAAGTAGGAATTGGCTGCATTAGAAGATAAAAATTACAGAGTTTAGGATAGCAATAGGACAACAATTTGGGCAGCAATTAGAGCTGAAAAGTGATGAATTTAGGGCAGAAAAAGCATAAGTAATTTGATTTGTAAATTCTACTATCTCAGGACAAAAAATAGGTGAGTCAAATCACCAAGAAATCTAGCTACAAAAGGAGACTAAAAGGTATGCAATATTGATGCAATAAAAGTTCATTATTTAGCTTATTATTAAGTATTTAAAAGCACCACATTTGAGGTTTTAAAGTAGCAAAAGAAAATGTCTCAAGTTTATGTCTTCAAAGTTGGAGAAGATAGTATTGCAAGGTATTAAAACTTGCACAAAATAAAGGAGAAGTTAGATATAATACAAGGAAAATAAAATATCAACTCCTTACTATCTATTGGAAAATAAATAAGCCAATACTATATAGCAAATATTGGATACAATAAACTATCCAAAAGGTAAAAGTTTTGGCATGAATTAGAAGCTTGGAGTCACCATAGAAGAAACCACCAAGCATTGAGCCAAGGAGGATCCGTAGTAGAAGAGTAGCCAATGAGGAAAATACAACGTGTAAGAGAAACCACCATTACCATGTCTTAGTAAATAGGAGCCAATAGAGGAGTAGTGAAAGGGAGAGGTGCCACTACTACATTCGAGAGGAAAACCACCATTTCAATAAAGCAAGGGTGATGGTTGAAATTTAGGGGAGCAAGCAATTGAAAGGAACGAGGCTTTTTTTCCCTAGAGTTACATACAATAGCCAACAATCATGTTAGATAGCAAAGAGCCATGAAACAACAAGGTCAAAGTCATCAAAGTGTCATTTGCAAGGGACAAGGTTATTCAACCATTGGAGGTTGGAAAATGTAGCACCATCTTGAAAATTACTACTAGCAACTCAACCAACATAAAGCAGAGGTGTCATTCATAGCAAAGGAACTCAGGTGTAGCATTGAGAATTACTAAGTGAAGAGGAGTGAACTAGCATTATAGAGGAGCTTATCAACTAAATTAGAACAAAGGAGCCACGTAGAGAAGATACAATGCATGAAAGAGTGTTACAAAGTAAAGGATAACACCACATAGAGAAGATATAGTGCATGAAGGAGCATTACAAAGGATAGAGTCATGTATAAGAAGCATTACAAAGAATAGCGCCACATAGAAGGAGCTTTACAAAGTAAATAATAACACCACATAGAGAAGAGACAATGTATTTACAAGAAAATAGGAGTGAAGGAGCATTAAAACCACATAGATGAGAGACAACACATTACCAAGTAAGGGGGAGTGAAGAAACATTATTGAGAAGAGAATCATCACCACTTAGAAGGAAAAGGAGATGAAGAGTTACACTGCCAAGTGTCACAATGCAGAAGACAACTCCAAGGGAAGAGAAAATATTTTCTTTGCATGAGTTATAAGTCTCATAAACCATTTGTACAATAAGGTAATGCAAGTGAAGGCATCAGAGGACAATCAAAGGTGAGTAAAACCAAAAATATGAGAAAGTTAGTCAACATCATAGAAGGCGCCAAAAAGGGAGAGCATTGAATGCTATAAGAGAAGCATCATATTGAATTGAATATAGAGAGGCAAACAATACCTTAATTTGAGTGTAAAGTGCAAGTTGCAGAGAAGTCAAGGGGAAGTAGATCGCATACACAACACACACCATAGTCAAGAAGGTATTTTAAATTATTTAAATTAACATACATTTTTATAAATGTATAGGATAAATAAGGAACATTAATACTAAGGCTAAACCTAGTTAGTCTTTTATGCTTGATATTAATTAAATAAATGGAGGTATAAGTAATTTCATTGATATACTATTACCTTAGATGCTTTATTGAAATAATTGAAAGCCTTTTTGAAGCAAGAAAGATTTAATTGGAAAGAATTTGGAACTACTTTATTCAAGCATTAAAAATATTTGCAAATAACTTAATTTGGAGGAAAAAGGAAGTCTACATAGAAATTGAAACATTTAATTTACAAATGTAAGGAGATATAAGGAGTTCAACACCAATACAAATGATTGAAATTTAGAAATTATACTATTAATAATTGAAATATACAAGAAATGAAACATAGAGCTATTGAAAAGTTGGAAAATTGCATTTTGAAATTAGTCTCTTTCTTAAATTAATGATACATAAGGAATTCAACTCTAATGTCTTGAAGATAGAAAATTTCATCAATTGAAAGTGAATTAAAATTATTTTGAGCTTTCTATTCACAAATAGTGAGAAATAATATGAAGAATAGTAGTTGAACATTAGGGAAATAAAATGGATTCAACTCAATAGAAAAATAAGAAAGCTAAGCACTTAATCAAGACCATAGTATATTCAAAATACTTGGAGATACAAGGTATCCTACAAATTTAGAATTGAATAGAGTATATCAAATTTGATCCTATACTCAAATTCCAAGTTGGACAAAAAAATCAAGTCTCAAAACTAGGGAGTCATAAGGTAGTTAGCCTCAAATGTTTGGAGATTTTAAAATTATACCAAAAATTATTCTTTTTAAACCAAAAATTTACAAGGAACGTTACTTTAAAAATAACTATGGAAAAGCTTATTAAGTATACAATATTCAAGGAATAAAAATGATTCAGAGATATAATTGATTCTAGAAATGATAATAGGAAAGATGCAATTAGAAGAGAAGAACCAATATGGCATAGAAATATTTTTGAGAACTCACAAGCTAATAGTTTGGCAAAGGCAGATTCTATAGAAACATCTTCCAATGACATGATGAAAGAAATTGATGATAACTATACTAATGGAGATATTGGGAATAAAATAAAAAAACCATACTCAAATGGTAGAAGATAATATTGATCATAAAGACATCCTAAAAATCTATGAAAGAAGTAAAGGTAGAGTAGCTTTAGTTGTACACAAATGGTTTTACCATTTTATCAAGGAAATGGATGAACTTGAATTTCCAAAGACAAGTAACAAAGGAATAGGAATATCTTCACAATGTACTTATTGCAACAAGGCAGGTCATGATGAAATCAAACTATTGGATTTTCCATCCATGTAAATATTGTGGAGGAAAATCTCACTCATCTTTTCTCTATTACTATAAAAATAAGTACTATAGGATATTTTAAGAGATAATGGTATTCATATTAGATTTTTTTTTCAAGTTCTAATTTTTTAAGCATCTACTAATTATGAGTTCAAGTTTGAATTTTTTGAAGAACAAGAAGAGAGGTCATTAAACTAACAAAAGGAATGAAAATAGATCAGTTATGATCTACTTAAGACTTGCAAGATAATGAGATCTCTTGTTCATCAAAGATACTTGAATAAATTCAAGAATGAAGATCTTATCAACCACTTTGAAATACATAGAAGCAGTGAAATGAATAAGATAAGAAAATACAACATGAACTCCAAGAATAAAATGAAGACTAAACCAATAGAAGGATATGAACCAATAAAGTTGAAGAACATCTGAAAGATGAAGATCCATATTGAAAACTAAGGTATTCAATAACCAAATAATGTAATATATAGGGGTGTTGGAATACATTACATTGGCATGTACCACCTTGGGTACATCTTTAGATTAGGAAGTTTGTCTTATATTAGTATTTGAGTATTTACTTTATGCAATTTAATAAATGCACAAGTGTTAGAATGTGCAAAGTACTTGATAATGTAAATGTGCATGTAGTCCACATGTACATGAGTCATATAATAGTAAGATGAAAAGTCATAGGTAGGTGAAATACCAAGAGACATATCTCTTTATATACAAGCCTTTGATAGAGTGATAGAGAGGAGGAGGTAGCACAAGATAGACTAGAGTAGATACAATGTAGAACTTGTATGAAGTATGGATCATTGGAGATCTCCACATTTTGTATGAACATCCTATTTTCATGAGCTTTCATTAATGTCAGTTTTATGAGTTATTTTAGAATTTTCTCATTAGTTTTGCATGCTTAGTATATTGACATTATCATATAGTTAATATTGCATGCTTATTTTAGTCCTTGTGTTTGCATTTCCTTTAATATATAACATCAAAAGCTAACACTCTTGGCTCTTGGTCAAGTGATTGGGGTTAGTAGCTAACTAGTGAGCAACACTATATTTATGTAGCTATTGGAGGTGTTACATTATTTGGTCCCATTGTAAATATTTCTATTAGGATGTGAGTTTTATTTTATGTATAAATTATGTGTCAAGTTAGTAGGAGTGTGCATGTGTCATGTATTTAAGTATGTGAGGTGTCTAGTTAGGAAGTGAAGAGTTATGAGTGTGATGTGTCTAGTTTAGAAGTAGGGAGTTATATGCAATCATGAGATACTTTATCTTTATGTAATATATAGGAATTATTATGTAAGAAAATAAAATGAAGAATCAAGCTCTCCTATGATTTTGAGGAGAGTAAAATCCAAGAGTCATGTAATGTAAAAATTCTCAAATATATTTATATTAATACAAAGCTATGTAATTTTAAACTTGAATAAGCTTTGCTTTATGCATTCCTTAAGTTTTATCAACAAATATTTCTAGTGTGATTTTATATGATATTGATGTTTATTTGATAATTGATTTATAATATTGATTTATTTATCCTATAATTCATTAACCTATGGATAATATAATTATATTGCTAATTAGAAACAAGTAAGGAATGGTGGTCCAAGCTGAGAGCAAGTTATAATCATAGGAAGATCCAGGAGGAGATGATTGTTTTCCAAGTTATGTTTGGAGGAAGGAGAAGATTATGGAAAGAAGAGTAACGAGATTTAGATATTGGAGATATAATACTAGATGAGACATGCAAAGAGACAATAAATTTAAGACTAAAGGAGAGAGAATATAATATTAGAGGAGATGTCTAGATGTGTTGCCTAAGAGAACTTATTCCCCAAGAGGAAGGATGTGCTAGAGAATGTTCTATCTAAGAGGACATGTTGCCTATGAGAAATTTAAGGAGAATATGTGGATGAGCCTAAACATTTAGAAGTATTGAGCACTCACTACAAATAAGGAGGAAGCATTTGGGATAAGCTTTATCCATGAACATTGAAGAGGATGCTCTGTTGATAATGTTGCTATAGAATGATATTACCTTAGGAAGAAAAATGTCTAAATTTTTTATTGAAAGCGCTATGGAAGCACCTAATAGAGAGAGTGACAAGAAGTAGGAGCAAAAAATACAAGCTTAGAAGCATTTCAAAGCATGGTTAAATTTTATATCCTAAGCATGAGAGGAGAAGCAAAATTATTGTTGACAAAGCATGGAAGTGCATGGGATAAGTGCTTCAAATAAAGGTAATTTTATTTTTAATAAGTGAATAAAAGTAATTTATTTATTTTATTATTTTTAATAGGTTATATGGGATTGAAACGGGCCACACCTAGATTACATCATCACCACATAGTGGTATTACAAAAAAGCTTGTATATTATGCATGTATCGTTTGACAAGATTTGAACTTGTATCTCCTCCTTGAAATTTTGAGGAATCTAACCGGTTGAGCTAATACCACTTGATATAATAAAGGTAATTTATTAACCTTTAATTTATTTGACTTTCGAAGCCATACAAAGGATAATAATTTGATTATTGATTTATTTTGGTAGTCATAATAAGGTTAATTTAAATTCATTTAATTTTGGGAGTTATAAGAAGGGAAATAATTTAATTATTAATTTGATGTCGGAATGAATTTTTTAATGTGGAGTGATAAGAAGAATTATTAAAATTTGTATGATTGTATTGGATTATTAACCAATTAATATTTATTCCATTGATCATTGTAATATATAAAACAATTAATGCCTAACTTAGCCCGTATTCGTAGGATCTAATAACAATTTAGTCCTTGAAATATATAGGCTAATGTTAGGTCAAACAAATAGTAAATCTAACATATGCTAACAATAGTTGTTAGCATAACTAACCTAAGGTAGGAATAATAACCAAATAGGGTAATAATATAGTTACCATAGGATGGTAACTCTAACATCCCCCCTTATTACATTATTTGGGTAATTGAATAACTACTAGCTATGCTAACATCCCCCTATACAACATATTTGGGTAAAGTATATAACTGCCCCAATACAGTGAAGAAGAAGAAGAGAAATGAAAGAATGGTGGCTCATGCTTTGTCTTCGGCTCTGGATCTGGCTCATGGCTCTAGATTTGGCTCTAAGCATACCTCTAGAATTGTACCTCTGGGTCTATCTCAGGATCTGCCTGTGAAACTGCCTCTAGATCTGCCTGTAGATCTGCCTCTGGAACTTTGTCTCTAGGTCTGTCTTTAGGTCTGTCTCTGGGTCATTATCTCTAGGACTGCCACTTGGTCTATCACTGGATTTGCCTTGGGGTCTACCATAGGTTTTACTTTTTTGGTAGAATCCATACAACATTTCTTTCATCATGGTCCATTGTGTGAGATCTGTCCATCCACAATCAATATGAACCTTGTTGGCCATTTTTAGTTTGTACCAACAACTTGAAGAAGAGTGATTCGTACATCCACAAGAATCACAAGGATGTAATCTCCAACACTTAGCTGCAACATGTCCTATCTTTCCACAGTGACTGCAACAATGCTTTTTAGGAGTTGTAGGAGATTTAGGTTTTACAAACATAGAATTACTGGTACTTGCATGTCCAGTATAGCCAAGGCCTTCATTCTTTGCCCTGACATCTGGCATTATTGGAGTTTTAATGCCTTGCTCATGTTTACCTAATATCTCACCATTGAATCCCATTTTCTTCATAATTTTGGAACCAAATCCTTTGGTGTGTTTTTCAAAACACCCAATTTCAACATCTTCATCAATGCTTTTAACAATATTGCATTTGTCGCTATTGATGAGATTATGGAGCTCTTTTTGAGGAGGTTCAGTTGTTAAGTCACTAGTGTCACAAGCAAAATCTGCTACTGAAATGAGATCACTTGTGCTACAATTGATATCTACCATAGAAGGTATGAGGTCGCCTGTATCACAACAAGCATGTGCCATAATGGGCTGAAGGTCACTCGTGTCACAACAAGCATTCGCCACAATGGGCTGAAGGTCACTTGTGTCACAACAAGCGTTTGCCTTTAGGACCTCGCTTTCCTCACTAATGTCCCTTTTCTGTTGTGCTTTATCAAGAGCATAAAATGACATGAATATGCCCATTATAGCACCAATAGGGATTAGAACACCATTTTTCTACATGTCTCCACAAGACACAGAATCATTGATTATGGCATTTACACCACTCCTTAGTGTACAAAATGTGCCATCTTCATAATAATCTATCCCTTCCAGGTGTGGGGAAAAATATGGGCCTTTAACTGATTTTGCAACATCATCAGTTTGTTTTGGGATAGTTTTCTTCTTTGATCTACCCATTCTTAAGGTGTCGGTCTCTGTTGAAAATGCACCTTTTACAATAAAATTTTGCAAAATAATTTGACTAAGGTTTCGATCACTGCCAAAAATGCACCCTTATAAGTCTTCCCCCCTTGGTTTTGCAAAATTATATCTCCCCCTTAGGACAAAAAATTGCAACTTAGAAAGCCACAAAGGCTTTTACAATGTGAGGTAAGAAATAAATGTTTGATCCCCTCTTGTTGCAAAATATTAAGGTGGAAAAAATTGACCTCAAAGGTATATATATTTTTTAAATTTAAGTTTGAAAGTAAAAAAATAAATGATTAATGAGACAATTCTAGTTTTAAATAAAGGTTTCTTAATTAAATTTAGAGGTTGGGTTTAAATTTAATTAAGAAAACAAATATTTAAATAAAAAATTGAAACATTAAAAAAATATTTAAAAACTAATCAAACAAAAAAAAAAAAAAAAAAAAAATTGTTTTATACCTTTGGGGCTGTCGGTGGGATTTGAACCCCCGACCTCCCAGCAGGGAGCGCCTTAGCACCGAGCGTGGATCCACCCCAGCTACCACTCTGATGAGTATGAAAGAAGACAATGTCTCCTTTATTGCTCGGATGGCTCGCCAAGCTGATGGCTCTCGCGACGCTCCTCCTCCAAGAAATTGTGCAGCTCACCAAGCCGATGGTGCCTGCGGTTCACCAGTGGTGGCTCCTCCACGCAGGCGGTGGTGGCTCTGCCAAGTGCTTCACCTACAAAATCCCTGCTCTGTCATCTACTTTAGTGGCATTTTTGGTGGTGCTCACCAGCACTTGGGTAACACTTTTGGGCAGTGCGATGACACAGATACCTCTCAGCAGTTGGCGTATCAAAAACACATAAATTTGATGCAAATATTTGTTCTTTGTTGATCGAATGCTAGGAATCCTTAGCTGTCTAACTATCTTGCATAACTAGTGAAGCGATCTTGTGTCTTGTAGATGTAGCAGTTGATGCAAGTGTGTGGTGTTTTGTAAGTACGTTTCTCAGACTATCTACAAGTGTGTTTCTTAGACTCCAACGATCTAACATGCCAACAAGGATATCTCCTCAAGGTTGGCTCTCACTAAAAAAATTCTCTAGGCTGCAAATGGCTCTGCCTACTATTGTGGCAGTTCTCCCGTGAGTTTTTTTTGTGTCCAATATGACTGCTACCAGTGTCTCGGTTGCGCAGTGTTGTCAAAATATACAACCAAAAAATTCAACATTTTTCCAATCCACTATGTCTGCAACTAGGGAATCGGGGAAGAGTTCACACCTTCTCCGTCGGGTGGCTCAGAATGCCACTGGTGCTGCTCCTTGATCCTCTTTTCACCCAGATCAGTAGTCAGACTATCTGCCTATAGCAGATCACAACGGATTCACCAAAATAAGTCTCCTCATGCTCTCGGATACGAATGAGCCTAGAGTTCTATAGCTCTGATACCATATTGGATTATTAACCAATTAATATTTATTCCATTGATCATTGTAATATATAAAACAATTAATGCCTAACTTAGCCCGTATTCGTAGGATCTAATAACAATTTAGTCCTTGAAATATATAGGCTAATGTTAGGTCTAACAAATAGTAAATCTAACATACGCTAACAATAGTTGTTAGCATAACTAACCTAGGGTAGGAATAATAACCAAATAGGGTAATAATATAGTTACCATAGGATAGTAACTCTAACAGATTGGAGAAGGAATTAATTATTTGATGAAATTAATTGATTAGAGGAAATTAAATTTGATTCATGAAATTGAATTAATGATTGATTGATGAAATTGATAATTGGAAGGAAGAAATTAAATTAATGATTGATTGAAATTGAGAGATATAATAAGGATTGATGAAATTAATTTGATTTGATAATTGATGAAATTGATTTGATTAAATATTTGAAGAATTGAATTATTGATTGATTGAATTTGAAGGGAGACATAAGAAGAAAAAAAATAAGGAAATGAATTAATTGAAGAAATTGATATGATTGAATTGAAGAATTGAATTATTGTAAATTTGATTGATTGAAGATATAAGAAGAAAATTTTGATATTGAAGGAAGAAGATTAAAAATTGAAATTATTTTGAATATTGAAATTGATTAAATAAGAAGAAGATTATGAAACATTGTTTGAAAATTGAAAATATTATTGAAGAAAGGTTGAAAAGGAAAAATTAAATTTCAGAACAATAAGGAATCCAACATTGAAGGATTTAAATTTGTTCAATTTTATTACATCAAGATAATGTAGATTTAAAGGACTAGACTTTAAGAAAAGAAAATTTCAAAGAAAAATATATTGTCATAGACATGTACCAAGATATAATAAACCATGAGAAATACAATCAAATTCATATATAGAATATGAATAAGTTTCATGCTACATTGATTTAGGGGAAATCCATCACATAAAAAGAAAATTTTATTGGTTCGATTCAATTCAAGTTAAAACAAATATACCAATGAATATAGCATATGACAAGATTTATCATGTATAGGGATCAAGAAATGTCACTCTTAGCCTACCATATTCTAAATGCACATTAGAAGATGTATTGTATGTTCTTGGTATAGCAAATAATCTCATTTTAGTATCTCAATTGCTTAACAAAGGAAGAATTGTGGAGTTCAAATACATTAATGGAAATAAGAAATATCTCATTAAGAGATAAAATAAAATTGAAGCCATGAGATCTCATAAGAGTGGGATATTTGCATTGGATATGATAGAAATATCACAAAAAAATTTAAATCAACTTTTGCCACAAGAGTAACATCAAAAGAAATATTATATTGAACATAAAACCTTTATGGAAAAATAATATAGATTCTCAAAAATAATAGGGAATATGGTAATGGAGCAGAGCCAACATCACAAGCAATGTCAAAATCAAAACTGGAAGACAAAGACCAAAAGAAGATATTGAGAGATTGAAGGCAAGAACTCTTCACACAAAATAATGTAATATGGAGGGTGTTGGAGGTATTACATTATTTGGTCCCATCATAAATATTTATATTAGGGTGTGAATTTGATTTTATGTATAAAGTATGTGTCAAGTTAGTAGGAGTGTGCATGTGTCATGTATTTAAGTGTGTGAGGTGTCTAGTTAGAAAGTGAAGAGTTATGAGTGTGATGTGTCTAGTTTAGAAGTAGGGAGTTATATGCAATCATGAGATACTTTATATTTATGTAATATGTGAAACTTATTATGTAAGAAATAAGATATAGAGTCAAGTTCTCCTGTGATTTTGAGGGGAGCAAAAGCCAAGAGTCATGTAATTTGAAAAATATCATGTGTCTTTATATTGAGACAAAACTATGTAATTTGTAACTTGAATAAGCTTTGCTTTATGCATTGCTTGAGTTTTATCAATAAATATTTTAAGTATGATTTTATGTGATATTGATATTGATTTCATGATATTTATTATTGATCCTAGAATCTATTAACCTATGAAGAATATCATTATATTGTTAACAATAGTGTTTCTAGACCATGGTTTGGGGAGAAGGGAGATTAAATTTTGTATACTGAGTTAATTAAGAAAGAAGAGAGAAGGTGTATTTATATTTGTATGTATCCTTCCCTAAATATGCTAACCTAACATATATAACTCAAGGACCTCCTTATATACCTAACCACCATCTATATACCCACCGATACATAAAACATAGTTGGTACATGGGTAGCCAATGATACGTGGGAGTGATCTTTTGGATACGTAGCCCAAGGATGTGAGAGGTACTATAATTCCTCATCATGACTTCCACTAGCCCACTGTGATATATATTGGAATATATTACATTATTTGGTACATGACAATGTACCACCATGGGTACATCTATAGATTAGGAAAGAGTGTCTTAGATTAGGATGAAAGTATTTACTTTATGCAATGTAATAAATGCACAAGTGTGCAATGATATTTTGGCAATGTAAATGTGCATAGTTGTCCCTATGTACATGTGTCATTAGAATAGGAATATGAAGAGTCATAGGAAGAGTGAAGGCCAAGAAACACCATATGAAGAGTCACATTCCATCCTATATATGGATGTGCAATTATAATATAATAGCATCACAAAGGGAAGATCAGGAGATGGGACATCACCCATGGAGCAATGGAAGGTGATGTAATATGATGTATTTGAGGTCTTTTATTCAATAAGAGTTTATTGTATTTTTCAGCATTTGCCATTAGCAATATTGGAGTTATTTCATATTCTGAATATAAGCTTATTTGCTTAGCATTATTATTTCCTTCATATTGAGTTGAGTATTATTGATTTAGTGGCCATATTATTGAGTGGTTATTCATTAAAAGCTAACAGTGGTATCAGAGCCATGGTAGATCTAGCCATAATAGGTCTAGATAGGAATTGAGAGAGCCACTAGAAACTATTCTAGTTTTTCATCATTCAACACCATTGTTGCATTTTTGCAAACTAGACGCGCCTTTGGACCTACCCCTTGAAAAAATTGTTGGCTTTGATATTGTTTGATAGAAGTTATTATATAGATTGGAAGGAAGGAAATTTCTACTGGTTAAGAAGAGACCAATAAAGATAAAGGAAATTACCTCTAGAAAGAGAAACCAGAGAAGATAAAGGAAATTACCTCTAGAAAGAGAATCTAGAGAAGATAAAAGAAAATTACCTCTAGAAAAGAAAACCAGAGAAGATAGCATTTCTCACTAGGTTGAAAGAAAACTAGTGAAAGTTAAAGATTTACCTATTCCAAGAGCAAAATTGGAATAGAAGAAAATTTACAAGTCTTGAAGACAAACCTTGATATTGAAGATTTAGAGACCCTTAGAAGAGGTCCTATTGATAAATTTGATTGATTGAAAGAATATAGATTCCATATTATTGATTGGCTAGAATATTTCCACAAGGTTGAAGGAACACTTGTGAAGACTAGGATTCAACATTGATTTGATTCCACTAGTTATAGCTAGTGAAGATTATTATTTCTAGAACTTTGAATATATTATTGTTGCTTAAGTTCTATTGCAAAAAATAGACATTGAAGGAGGTCCAAGAAGAAGGCCCCAATTGAATATTGAGAAGAACCAAGGAGAGGTTCTCATTGCAAGACTGTTGATTGAAGAGACCCTAAGAGAGGTCATATTGAAGAACTTCCAAGATTGGAAGATTGAATATTAAATATTGAATAAAGAAGGACTATTGAAAGTCCTATTACAAATTTTGGAGATCCAGAAGATATCTCATTGAAGAATTTACCATAGTGGAAAATTAAAGAAACCAAGGTAAGGTTTCATTGAAAAATATATTTGAATGTTGCAGAATTAGAAGACCCAATATTAGAGGTCTAAAGAAGATTTTGAAGAAGAAAAGAAGGCTACAGAAAAGCCTTATTGAAGAAGCTGAAGTAGCCATTATTGAAGGATATTTGAAGTAGAGTTCATGGTAGAATATTGCAAGTAGAAAGAGTACCTAACTAGAATAAATTGGGACAATTATCACCATCCAACAACAAGCCCACAAGGAAAAGGATTTGGCAAGAAGTTTGTCAAATTTGAAGAAGATTTTGAAGAACTCAAGACATTCAGATTCTTGAGAGAGAAGACAGAGATAGAGGTCAGATTTGAAGATAGAATTCAGCAAGAAGTCAAAAGAAAGCAAGAATATTGCAAAAGCCACAAATTTGAGAAATTTGAAGATAGCCACACAAGTTTTGTAGGCTAATTTGTAAAAGCACAAGTTGTTGATTTTTAGAAGAAAAGTTGAAAGGAAAAGGACTGCAAAAAGTAGAAGCAAAAAGTTGTAGATTGAAAAGATTTGGAGAAGCTTTCAAGGAATATTTGGACAGCCAACTAAGAGTAGGCTTGATAGCAAAGAGAGCAGCAAATTTTAAGGTTAGTAAACTTCATCAAATCAGATTTTGGAATAACAATTAGAAGGTGTTTAAGCTGCATTTTTGGGCAGCATTGTAAGAACAAAATTAGCTGCATTTTAAAGAAGCTTTGGGAAATATTTGAGATAGATTTGGATAGAAAAGCATAAGGATTAGTAGAAGCACCTACGAAGGAGGTTTATTGCAGATTTGGAGTGCATTTGGACAACATTTGAAGCTATAAAAATCAAAGTTAGAAAGCACCTATTTGAAGAAGAAGAAAGCACATGTTTGAAGGAGAAGAAAGCACATGTTTAGAAGAAAATAAAGCAAGCTTTGAGGTAGCCATTATTTCTGAAAATTGAAGGATCTACTAACAAAAAATTGAAGGGTGAAAATCCAGCAAATACAAGATAGTAAGCTACGAAGGAAGAAGCTACAAAAAGGTGTGTAAAATTGATGCCATATAGATTACTATTGCAGAATTTTTAAAGGAGTTTATCAAGAGTTTAAAGCATCAGTTATTGAAGCTATTTAGAGCTATCTAAAAGAAGTATTTTAAGGTGTCATTAAGATAAGAAAGGACACTATTTCACACTATTTAATTTATAGAAAAATTGTATATTATAACAACAAAATTACAAGTTTAATTGGAGTGATAAGAAGTTGATTATATGTTGTTTTTTAATAAGAGAAAATCAGATTTATTTAACATTGATTAGTGGGATAGAATCACTTTATTATCTGAGAAAGTTGAAATATTATAGCAGCATTAGATTGATTTATTAAAGGAGTTATAAGTGTTAGTATATGCTGAATTTTAAAGTGAAAGAAGAAGCAAAATATTCTACGTTTGTGAGGGAAAATAACCCTCAAAGTACAACATATTTTGAAAAGGAAAAGAGCTCCAAATTTGGGCAGATTTTAGGTGTTTAAAAACATTGTATTTATAGTTGGGAGTGGTATAGAAAACCACCAAGGAAGTGGTGAAAACCACCACTATATAAAGCACCATTCGATAGCAGATTATAGGGGGAAAATACTCCATCATACATCCACCCACTTGCAGGAAAAAGCACCAACAAAAGAGCATAAGGAAAAGAAGCCATTAGGCTCAAGTTTTGGCCAGCCCAAGAAGGTAGAGAACATCATCCACAACCTGCAAAAGTACTATTACAACCATTCAAAATAAGGTAGATTACAAGAGAAAGAAAATACAGGGTGCATTATCAAAGAAGAAAAAGAAACTGCCATAGTGATTACCATAGGGCCACCATTGAAGCATACAAGAAGGTCTTTGGTTGAAGCCATCCATGAGCAAGTCCACCATCATCCAAAGGAAGGAGAAACCTCAACAAGAATACATTTTCAAGAAGCTAGAATACATTTTACAAGGAGCAAGAATAAGTTTGGGAAGAGCAAAGGCATTCAAAAGCCTTACAATCCATACATTTGGAAAAAGAGTGCATGCACAAAGAGTTGATTACACTTGTCTCTTCCAAAAGAAGGGAATATATCCACTTGGCACTAAAGATAGAAGTTGGTGCATAAGGTTGAACGTAACTCTTCATGAGAAAAGAGCACTCAAACATTCAAACATTCTTCATTATTATCCAAGCGCCCAAGAAGACTGTGTAACTCCCAAGTTGCAAGAAAGAAAGTGACAAGTGTCCACTTTATTCTATTCATGAACATTAGCACCACCAAGAAGGAAGACAAGGAGTCAAATAACGTCTACACCACGTGGCACACATCCAAAGAAAGGTGAAGCGCTCATATAGTCATAGAGATATTAATATAGTAGTTTTTCCAGCGCCTTACATAGCAAATGTAAGAGGAGAAGCATTAAATAAGGTCAAAGCATCTTTGAAGAGTCATACGAAGCATTCCAAGCAAGTTTGACCAGAGAGATAAGTGCCCAACAAGACCAGCAAGGAGCCCTGAATATTCGAGGTATTTACCATAGCATTTTACCATATATTAAAGTTTTATATTGATAGGAGGAATAAGAAGGGAATATATTCTAAGGTCAAAGTTTATTAAAAGTAAAAGTGGAGTGATAAGCATTTTTATAACCTTAGAAAATCAGATTATTATTTTGAAGCCTATAATTATATTTTTGAAGAGCATTTTCTGGAATTTGAAGGTTATATTGGAGTTTTGTAAAATTGCATACCATAGTTTACAAAACCAATTAAATATTTGCAAATTAAATAAGGTTGGAGAAATAAGGATTCTACATCAAATTAGAATTACAAAATATTGCAAATATTATTTTCAAAATTTCTAAATTTCTAATTTTGGAGGTATAAGGATTTCTACATCAAAAATAGTATATGAAATTTAGAATTAAATATTTTATCCACAAATTTGGGAGATAAAAGGAATCCTACATATTGAAAATATTGCATTGAATAGATTAATCTCTAAATTCAAATTATTAGAGATTTGAATATTTGTAAAGGATTGTTGATTAATAATATTGTCTTTCAAACCTTAGGGAGATACAAGGGTTTCTACACAACATATAATTGAAAGAACAATATTTGAAACTTGAGAAATATCATCCTTAGTCTATCTCTCACAACTAAGGAAGTACCTTTTAAAATTGATAGTTTCTTGATAAATTCAACTAGGGAGTCATAAGGAAGTCTACTCCAAAGGTTCCATCAACATTATTTGAGCACTTAACTTAGAGTACAAGGGAACATTAGTCTATCAAGACTAAAAGAAGAAAGAGAAAATGTCTACATCAAAGAATACAGTAAATAATGATGTGGAAAATATCATTAGAAAAGAAAGAGCAAATGTCATAAAAATGGGAATCAAGAACTCACTCACAAAAGGAAACTTAGATCTTACTTCAAAATTGATCTATAGTGAAGCTTTAGAAGAAGACTTCACAATCCTGGAATACTATATTCATGCTAGAATCATTGAAGCAATTGATCAAAGAAAAGAGGAAATTACCCTTCCACTAGACATTGGAAGTGTATTATATATGGGTTTACTCACACTTCAATATTACAAACAGGAGAATGCAAAGCAACAAGAATTGCTTGGATCACTTAAAGCAAAAATGAGAATAGATGAATCTTTCTTAGAAAAGATATTTTCATCATCATGCAGTATTGATACTTCAAGTTCCTCTATTTCAAAGCCATATCATGATGCTCTAAGCAATTGTATAGATGATACTATACTAACAAAGAAATGCAATGAAAAGAGCAAGGACAAAGAGAAAGTCATCTTGCAAGAATCTGAAGATAGCATGACTACGAAGACCATCACCGACAATGAAGAAGAACCTGATAGAGAAGGTATACAATGCAAAATTAATTGAAGATAAAAGAAGAAGAAGATCCATATTGAAGACCAAAGTTCTCAAGAACCAAATAATGTAATATAGGGGGGTGTTGGAATATATTACATTATTTGGTACATGACAATGTACCACCATGGGTACATCTATAGATTAGGAAAGAGTGTCTTAGATTAGGATGAAAGTATTTACTTTATGCAATGTAATAAATGCACAAGTGTGCAATGATATTTTGGCAATGTAAATGTGCATAGTTGTCCCTATGTACATGTGTCATTAGAATAGGAATATGAAGAGTCATAGGAAGAGTGAAGGCCAAGAAACACCATATGAAGAGTCACATTCCATCCTATATATGGATGTGCAATTGTAATAGAATAGTATCACAAAGGGAAGATCAGGATATGGGACATCACCCATGGAGCAATGGAAGGTGATGTAATATGATGTATTTGAGGTCTTTTATTCAATAAGAGTTTATTGTATTTTTCAGCATTTGCCATTAGCAATATTGGAGTTATTTCATATTTTGAATATAAGCTTATTTGCTTAGCATTATTATTTCCTTCATATTGAGTTGAGTATTATTGATTTAGTGGCCATATTATTGAGTGGTTATTCATTAAAAGCTAAAAATATATTCCTCACTAAGTGTAAGTATGCATGAGATATTGTGTGGGTGGCTGGTAGCCGAGGCTCACTATACCCAATATAGCTTAGTGTCTCATGATATGATTACCCACAAGATCATGTATAATTCCAAGTAGGTCTAGCCCTTGGTTATGCTTTTGTTAATTGATAGGACTTAACATTAACAATATTTCTATCATTTTTTTCTTAATTTAACCCTAAACTAATTATCTCTTGTTACCTATTGTGGATTTATATGTTTTACCTATGTATGAATAATTAAATTTTATTTCAATAAGAATTGAAATAAGATGTTATTTGTTTGTTTTAATAAGAGTAATCATGTGTTTTATTAAGAAAAGAAAAATGCTAAATGAATATTTATTTCTTGTTGAGCATATCTATCTTTTCTTTTTAAGTTGTTGCCTATTACTATAGAAAGATATTTCCAAAAATATTGTAGAATTGTGACACAGTTACTAAAGAAGAATATAATTGTGTCCAACCAACATTTCTTAGAGGACAATTGGTAGATAACAGAGAGAAAATTGGCAAATGATGGACCAACAGTTGGCAGAGAAGACTTGGAAACTCCAATGAAGATGCCTCAAACCTAGAATTCTAGCCACACCTAATCCCTTACAAACATGTGTTGAAAGCTAAAAATATAGGACCAAACTATTTGATGCTAAAGAGGGAAGTAGTTGCTAGAATTACTCTTCCACCTAAGAAATAGCAGGGTTGATTGCTATTTCAAGGTTGAACTTGTTAGATTTATTTTTAGAGTATAATATTTTTTTTTTAGGTTGTTAGAAGTTGTAAAAGGTAAAAATAAGGGATTGCTTATAAATTATACATCCCATAATAGGGGTTGAACTTTTCTAGAGCATAAAAATAGGGAGTTAATTTGTTCATTTTTAGATGTTGTCTATTATAAGATATTTCCACCTAAGGAAATTCTAGCATGAATAAAGTGTTATTTTGATTAAAATTGAAGTTCTTATTTTTATGCTAAAATTATTATTTCTTATAATTATGTTGAATTAATTTTTGTAGTTAATTAGTAATTAATTATAGGGATAAATTCAAATCTAGGCTATCTAGGTAGGGTCTACCTTGTTTCAATAGGGTATCTTGAATTTCTACCCTTACTAAGAAGGAATTAGGATGTAGGTAGGTTTTGTTGCTTTTTACAATAGTTGTAGATGTTTCTTCAGTAATTTATAGTTCCTAGATTTTAGCTGTAGAAAATAGAACCACTCAACTGCATAAAATCCTTTCATTGGCTAATACAAAGCAATATCCCTATAAAATTTGTAATCTTGGTTGACCATCACAGTGAAAAGTTAAGGCTCAACACTTTTTGATGTCATTGCTGGGGAAAGAGGTTCCACAATGCTAGGAATTATGTCTATTGAGGATTTTTTATGTTTAAATGCCAAGAGGGGCTAAGGGGATCTTCAAATTAGCAACATAAGTGCTAGTGTGGATAAGAAGGTGTTGGCAGTTTTTCCACACTAAATTTTGATTGTAAAAATTTGAAGAATATAAGATGAATGATGTAGTTGTTTTAATTTTACTATTTTAATATAACATTTTTATTTCCCTCCTTGAGTGACTTTATTAAATAAATAAGGTTTATTTCATCCCTAGAAATACACAACAAGTTTTGCCAGTAAAAATTAATGAAAATCATGGGCAAAATATAAAAGGAAGAAATGTATGGCAAGGAACGTCTCAAGATCAAAGGAGCGATGAAAATGGTCCAAGGCTTCAATAGTTATTATTAAAAGGTAAAGTTCTAGTGAAGATAAATGGGAAGACATTTTCGCCCTAGGGAAGGGGTGAAAATCATTTTTGCCCCTCTTTTGGGCGAAAAGCTATGTTAAGAAGATTTTTCCCAAGTGAGAAGAAGGCAAAATTTTACAAAGTGGAAAAAGAGCAAAAATAATGGATGGAAACTGGTCAAATTCAAAGTCACCCCTAGGGGGCAAAAATCATTTTTACCCTTCTTCAAGGTGAATTTCTAAACAAATATCTTCTTGGAGCAAATATCAAGCAAAACATGTGCCTTGTGAAGTCAAAGTCAAATTCGCCCTAGGGGGGCGAAAATCATTTTTGCCCTTATTTTGGGTGAAATCCAAGTTGAGGATGTTTTTTTTAAAGAAAATGATAAAGTGACGTCATTCGGGTGAAGGTTGCTCCATTCAAAGTCAAAGCAAATTTAAGGAAGGCAGTTGCCAATGTGATTTCATCCCATTTTGAGAAGAACATTGATTTAGCCTTGTTTGGAGTGAAAGTCTCGAAAAAGTATCCTTATAAGTCGGTCAAAGTCAAATTCACCCTAGGTATGGGGTGAAAATGAATTTTCACCCCTCTTTTGGGTGAAAAGCTATGTTAAGAATATTCTGCCAAAGTGAGAAGAATGCAAGATTTTACAAAGTGGAAAAGGGTGAAAATAATGGATGGAAACTAGTCAAAGTCAAAGTCACCCCTGGGGGGGTGAAAATCATTTTTGCCCTTCTTAAGGGTGAATTTCTAAATAAATATATTCTGGAGTGAAAATCAAGCAGAATGTGTGCCTTGTGAAGTAAAAGTCAAATTCATCCCAAGGGGGCAAAAATGATTTTTGCCCTTCTTTTGGAAGAAATCTAAGTTGAGGATGTTTTTCAAAGCACAAATGATGAAGTGATGCCATTCAGATGAAGGTTACTCCAATCAGATTCAAAAAAAAATTAAGGAAGGTGCCTTCCAATGTAATTTCACCCCATTTTGAGAAGAACATTAATTTAGCCCATTTTGGAGCAAAAGTCCCAAAACAGTATCCTTATAAGCCGATCAAAGTCAAATTCACCCCAGGTATGGGGTAAAAATCATTTTTTCCCCTCTTAAGGGTGATATCAATTATTTTTTCCCAGTTTCTCATAGAAGTCATTTATATTTTATTTTTTAAGTGAAATTAATCAGGTAAAGACCAAAAGCATGTTAATGGGCAAAAACACCAGATTGCTTGGGCGAAATCAATTCTTACCCCTTCCTTTTAGAAAAGTTTTCTTTCAAAGGTGCCACTATTGTTGATATTTTTTAGGAAAGGTTAGATACTGATGGAATTTAATTCTTGAAGCAATGAAATTAATATTTCCATAATTCCTTCTGAAGAGATGCCAGTATTAAATGCTATGTCCTGGATTCTAGTGTGATCTTGTTTATTTTTTAGGCATCCTCCACTTATTTTACTCCTTTTTGCAACAAGGTTAATTTGCATTAGGTCTCTCTTGGTGAAGATAATATTTTGAGGTGCAAAGTGATGAAATGGTATATATAATTTAATATCTAAGATCCTGATTGTCATGCGATATTGCTAAGTTTTGATGCACCGACACCTGGAACATGTTTCCTATCATCCATATTTTTTGATTTCCTACGTGCACTCCATGAAAATAGGATTGTTGCCTCTTGAAGAATATTTTTATTTGAGTATTGTCATTGTTGAGGAGAGAATTGATCTTGTCAATATTTGACTAGCCAACCTTTTGTTTTTATTTGCATTTAATTTTAGAGGTGAAATCCTCTATAAATACTAAGCATTTTGATGTAATGAGAAGGATGAACACTCTGCAAAAAAACACTTTGAGTTTTCTACATCAATTAAAGGATTCGTGGTTTCTGGTTCCTGGAGTAGTGTTGTATGCAATTTTTTTCTACCTTTCATTTATGTTAATTTCATGTTCTTTGTTAGGTAAATTTAAATTCTACACTTCTAAATTTAATTCTTGGTAGAAAACTAAATGCTGAAATGGTCATTGGAAATTATCCCTACAATTTATGAATGGTTCCTATGATTTCCTTCCCATTACATGTTGATTGAAACTTGATTTGATTTTTAGCTAGTATTTTATCCCCATCCTGCATTTTCTAGCCCATAGACTTATTTCCCATTTATTTCTATCATTTCCCATCTCTTTCCTATTACCTTAAGCTTTAAACCAAATTATATTAGTAAGGGACCCAACCCTCTTTGGAGATTTTCCCGATGGACATCTCTCTCCTTTGGCCTTTCAATGTTAGCCAGGTCTAGGGCGCATATATTTTATGATTAAGCAAAATTGTACCCAACAGTTTTTGGCACGCTTGATGGGACCTTAAAAGCTCTACTTTGAGCAGTATTAAGATTTTATGTTCATATTTTTACTATCTAATTAGAACATTTGGAAACTCAATTTTACCTAGAATCCTCCGAATGTGAAGTGAGTGAAAGCTTTCTTCATGATCACAAGATCAAAGGCCAAAAATTTTGAATATCCCATTGAGTTTTATGAGCTTGACACCCAAGTGTTAGGAGAACATCCTAGGTTAGTCACTCTGACTATTCCATCAGTCGTAACTTCTTCACAGGCAGCTAGTGTGTTTTATATTCCTTCAAGTCCAACTAGCACAACCACTAGCTTTCCTCCTCAAGCAACACTCCAGTCCAAATGGCTCAAAATCTACCACCTCAACCACCAAGGTAGTTCTCGGTATGGAATAATTTTGAAGCTTTGAATCTATAAGTTCAAAATCTAATTCTACAAGCAACATTGAAGTCTTTGCCTACCTACAATGGTACGGGTAAGACAACTTATGAGCATGTCCAAGATGTGGCTTCTCTGGCAACCATTCACAGTATCATGGATGAGGATGTCATGGTAATATTACTTGTGCTCTCTCTTAGAGGTAAGTTGCTTTACTGGTACCGATCTTTATAGCCTACCACTATTACCACCTAGGATTAGTTGACTAAATTATTGATCAAAGGGTTCAATGAACAAGTGGATCCATTCTCTCTATTGCATCAATTTACCACCATTTAGAGGCATCCATAGGAGGAAATCATGGACTTCAACATCAGGTTATCTCAAATTTGGTAGAGAGTTCCCGATGGTCTACAACCCACTCATGAACAAGTTGTACTCTATTACCTTCATGCTTCCAAATCCAATATTAGCATGGCCATTCGACAGTCCAATGTTAACACATTTTTTGATTTTTATTCTGCTACACAAAATACTAAATCTGATCCAATTGCTATTGATAAGCTTCCATAAAAAATGATGATGCTTATATTTCTTGATCTTCTGCAATATTTATATGCCAACGCATCTTCTCGGCCATTGCCAATGTCTCACATGTATCTGGTTCCTTCATGGAATCCTTGTGCATCTCAAACCATAATGAAATGTTCTATCCCACAACTACCTATTCCAATCATTCCATAATTACCTGCTTTAGTTCCATTCCCAACACTGTCATCTCTGCCTGTACCCCTTCCATTACCAGCTTCTCTAGCACCCCCAAACCTTGATCCACAAGAGAAGTTGTTGAAAGAGATGTAGCCAATGAACTAGACCATAAGAGCGATGGGCAATGAGATCACGATTATTAAGAGGAAGCAGACTAAAAGAGATTTCTAGCATAGGATATTTCAACCTCCACTAATCACCAAGGGGCAAGCAACTTCAACTAGCAAGGCACCTGAGAGAAATCCAACTGTATTGACAAACAAAGAAGCTAGCACATTGGATAAAGCATATTGGTGCTCTACCTAAAATGATCTGTATGGTAAGGAAAATTGCATGGTTCACCTAAACTACATGCAAACATTGGCAAAAAGTTCTTTCGATGGTCAAATCAACATGATTATAGAATTTGATCATAATTTCATGGTTTGTTATGAAGAGCAAGTTTTAGTTCTGATGAGAGCTGGAAAAAATACGTCACCGTGGATCCAGTTGAGATGGAACCCCTGAAGGTACCTATTGATCCAAAGGTACAAAATGAGAAAAAATAAACACAAGCAAAAGTGACTATTACAGCGCCCAAGCCAGATGCATCTATCATATTAAAATATCTTTTGCCTTTGTGAGAAAAAGAAATATTGTAAGAAAAATCTTCAACTTCACAAGCAAGAGCTAAAATGGAGTAACATGCCAGGGAAAAGCTCAAATACCCATCCTTGACCAAGTGTTAGATGGTAGATGTTACCCAAAAGTACCAAAAAAAATATGAGATGACCAATGAAGGAAAAGAGTCTAGTGCATCCACGTACAACATTGTTGAAGAGCTAAAGAGGATTTCAACCAAGGTGAGTCTCTATGATGCATTGTACTTGCTTGGAAAAGTGGACTTGTTGCAAGAATCATTGAAATTTGTGAAATATAAGGAGAATAATCTGATTTAGATAGTGTTACCTCAAACGTTGATGACTTTTGCAACTAGAAAGAATAGACCACCCCCTTCTACTTGCCTCTTAGGATGGAAGACTGGATTGTGCACAATTACATGATCGACTCCAGCGTTGCAATGACTATCCTGCCAAAGGTAGTTTGTGACGTTATGGGCATGGAATATACAAGAAGCAACCTTGGTGTCTTGTAATTATATGGAATCCCTATGAGGATAGTGGGGGTCATCAAAGACATCCCCATTGTTCTGCATAAAATTCCTTAGATCATTATGATCCAAGAGGTGGTTGTGGTTGATCTAGAACCATATTTTAGCATGTGCCTATCACGAGAGTTCACTTCCAAGTTGGGAGGCTGCCTTTCTCTAGATTATTCTCATTTGAAAATTCTTATGAAAGGGAGGAGAATACAAATTTATAACAAGAAAACTTAAAATTATCACATAGAGAAGATTGAAGAAGAAGATAAACCCATGAATTCTGTCAACTTGATGACCGAAGAATTGGAAGAATTGCATTTGATGGAAAAAGTTCTGGATGAGCTTCGAACAAAAGATGAGTTTTCAATGCTTAATTTTAATGCCATGATGGAGACTGAAATTGGTTGTTACACCATTACTAATCCTCAAAAATCTAAATTGAAGGTGTATGATGATCAAGATCATGTTCCTAATCAATTATTAAAGTTGTACTCTGACGATGCTAGATGCAAGAATGGCTTAGGGGTAGGGATCATTCTCATTTCTATATAAGAATTATTCCTACCCCTACGCCATTCTTGCATCTAGCACCATCAGAGTACAACTTTCATAATTGATTAGGAACATGATCTTTATCATCAAACACCTTCACTTTAGCTTTTTTAGGCTTAGTAATGGTGTAACAACCAATTTCAGTCTCCATCATGGCATTAAAATTGAGCATTGAAAACTCATATTCTGTTCGAAGCTCATCCAGAAATTTTTCCATCAAATCCAATTCTTTGGTCATCTATGTACTACTTTTAATTAATAATTTTTTTTTTTTAATTATTTGATTTATTTTTATATTTAACAATACATTTTTTTAATAAGTTTACATGGGTTTTTAGGTTTTTATAAGGGTTTTTCTTTTTTTTATATTGAATATAATTAAAACCTTTTGGATGAGCTTCGAACAGAAGATGAGTTTTTATAATTTATTTATTTTTTAATTATTTGATTTATTTTTATATTTAATAATACATTTTTTTAATAATTTTACATAGGCTTTTAGTTTTTTATAAGGGGTTTTCTTTTTTTAATAAGTTTACATAGGTTTTTAGGTTTTTATAAGGGTTTTTGATGGAAAAAGTTTTGGATGAGCTTCGAACAGAAGATGAGTTTTCAATGCTCAATTTTAATGCCATGATGGAGATTGAAATTGGTTATTCCACCATTACTAAGCCTAAAAAATCTAAAGTGAATGTGTTTGATGATCAAGATCATGTTCCTAATCAATTATGAAAGTTGTACTTTGATGGTACTAGATGCAAGAATGGCGTAGGGGTAGGGATCATTCTCATTTCTCCTTTTGGAACACAGAAGACTTATTCATATCTACTAACCTAGAGTTGTACCAACAATGTTGCCGAGTATGAAGCACTTTGTCTAGGCTTTAAAAAAGCAGACAAGCTCAAGATCAAACAATTGTAAATTTTTGGATATTATAAGTTGATCGTCAATTAGGTAACCAATAAGTGTGTTTACAATAAAAATTACCTTAAGGTATACCGTAACAAATTTTGGGACTTGTTTGAGGCCTATACATCATTGAACATCCAAGCAATCTCGCAGTAGCAAAACAAGTATGTTGATCTCCAGGCATCCCTTGGTGCTAATTTTTCTCTAGTTGAGCATGTGGTGAGAAATCCCAAGACTATGAGGTTAGTTTATAGACCTTCGATACTTGACAAAAATATATTTTGAAAAATTTTTGACAGTGATAAACATATTGTAAATTTCTTGATAAGAGAAGCTAGTAATGTGGAAGAAAGAACGCTTGATGAGGAAGAAGTAGAGGGATTGATCCAACTGCAAAATAATCATATCCTGAAAGCATTTATTACACTTGAGAGTCTTTTTGATCAAAAAAATAGAGCAAAAAAGCATAATATCAAAGTGTATGAAAAGGATTACATTGAAATGCAGTTGGGACACGAAAAGTTGATCAAATTTGGCATCGATTGCAATCAAGAAGAGCTGGAGCAAATAAAAAAATGTGCCATGAGTACCCAGACATTGTTGCTTGGAGCTACTAATATTTGAAAGGCTACAATAAATATGTGATCCAACATACCATTGAGTTGCAATAAGGAGTGAAACCCTTCAGGCAAAAGCAGAGACCAGTCAATCCCAAGAATGAAGCCTTGATGAAAGTAGAATTGCTAAAAATGCTAGAAGCCAAGATCATTTACCCAATTAAACACTCTATCTAGGTAGCAAATCTGGTCCCTATGAGGAAGAAAAATGGAGATATCTGCATATGCATGGATTTTAAAAATTTAAAATAGGCATCTCTAAAGGATCACTATCCGCTACCGTAAATTGATTAGATTCTTCATGTAGTTGTTGGTGCTCAAATATTTTCTCTATTGGATGGATTATTTGGCTATAACCAAATTTATTTTAAGGATGAAGACAAATATAAAATGGTATTCATAATGAAATGGGGAACATTTGCTTATCAGCGAATATCGTTTGGTCTCTCAAACGCTGGAGCAACTTTCCAAAGAGCGATGGATGTACGGTGAGTTGTTAAATCACGTTATTATGATTTATTTGGATGACATGACTATCTTCTCTCACAATAGGGAGGATCATAATCTACATTTGAGACAAGTGTTCGAGAAGTGCTAGGATTTTAGAATATCCATCAACCCGAAGAAGTCCATCTTTGCGATAAAAGAAGGAAATATCATGGGACACATTATTTCAAAGAAAGTTTTGGCTATAGATCTAGCTAGAGTTGACGCTCTCCTGTATCTTCTATTACTAGCTAATAATAAGAATTTGTAGTCATTATTTGAGTAGATAAACTTTATTTGAAATTTCATTGTATATTTTAACCAAGTGGTAAAGTCGATGACTGAGTTGTTAAAGAAAAATGTTGAGTTCAAATAGACTGAGTAGAGGAAGCGAGCATTCAGAGAGATCAAAATATAATTGTTCAAGCCTTGGTTCTGGTCAACCCTAATTATTAAAAGGATTTTATCCTATATACCATTGGTGAACAAGAGAGCTATGCAGTGGTGCTTACGCAAAAGGGAGATGATGGAGATGAGCGGTCAATTACTTTCTTAAGACAAGTTATCCAACCACATGAAGAAAAATAAAATTTTATTGAGAATTAGGTATATGCGATGATGAAATCCTTGAAGAAGTTTTGGTATTTTGTTTCCTAGAGCAAAAAAATAGTTTATGTTGTTCATCTAGATATCCAGAGTTTCATCATCTAGGGAGAGCTTGGAGACAAGAGAGCTAGTTGGGTTTCCAAAATCTAGGAGTATGACATCGAAATATGATCAACCAAGCTAGTTTGATATCAAGCACTATGTCAAGAGCTTGCAAAAAGCACTGCATCTAAGTCCATGGTTTTCCAACTTGAGGATTTAGTAAGCGAAAGTAATTTCGCTAATCACTTTGTAGGTGATCATGATTGGACAGAGGACCTTGTCAAATATTTCCATTTAGGAAGATGTCCTCCACACCTTAGTGCTTCACAGAGAAGGAGATTCAAACTTTAGACCCTTAGATATGTGATGTTGCCAAACAGGTTGTTCCATAGAAACTTTGATGGAGTATTTCTCACATGCATTCGAAAATTAGAAAAAAATAATCCTGGAGGAGTTTCATTCTAGTTTATTAGGAGGCCATTATGTAAGGAGACCAATGGCATTGAAGATCACTAAAGCAGGCTATTTCTGGCCCACTCTCTTTTTAAACACTTTCAAAGTTAGTCAGAGTTGCAAAAAATGCCAAATATATGTCTGTACAAGCAAGAATGCATCATTATCTCTTCATATGATTCAAGTAGAAGCACCATTTCAGCAATAGGGTTTAGATTTTATTGGGTTCATTGATCCCAATTCCTTTGCCAAATATAAATACATCCCAACTGCAACCAACTATTTCAGCCAATGGTTAGAAGCAATCCCGACCAAGAAGGCAGATTAGGAGATAGTTATCTCTTTCCTTGAGGGATTAATCACTCATTTTGGCATACCAAATGCAATCATAACGGATAATGGAACTCCCTTTATCAATTCCAAGATCAGCGAATTCATAAGTACGGGATTTATTTAAAGATATCATCAAACTATTATCCATAGGAAAATGGCTTGGTTGAGTCCATAAACAAGAATTTGCCAAGAATTCTAAAGAGAATTCTTGGCGACAACAAGAGTAGTTGGAACTTTATATTGAACCAAGTATTATGGGTCGATCGCATATCCATGAAAAATCCATTAAAACATCCCCTTATTCCTTGGTATATGGCAAAGAAGAATTCTTGCCCATTCATATTGAATTGCTAGCCCTTCAATTATGGCACTTATTGGGTAGTGAAGATAATGAATCTAACCCCATGAGCATGAGGTTGGCTCAACTTTTATAGCTAGAGGAAGAAAGGGAGAAATCGTACAATACCTTCATGGAACATGCCCGGATGACACATAAATGGTTTGGCAAGATTTTTTTTGAAAAATCATTCGAGGTAGGTGATCTAGTGCTGAAATGGAACGAGAACAAGGCTAAGCCTAGCAAGCATCACAAGTTTGAAGCGATATGGGAGGGCCCATTCCAAATTTTAGGTGTGAATTAGGTCAACTCATTTTATTTGAAGGATATGGATGGCCTTATGTTGCCAATACCAGTAAATGGTCTTCATTTGAAGGCCTACCACCAGTGACAAATTTCTAATCAAGTATGTATATATGTACATAATTTTTTATCTGTTATTTTATTTTGAATCAAGTATTTTTAAAATGATAAATAAAAAAAAATGGATGAAATGTTTTTGTCGGGAGAATTTAATTATATCTCAAGCAAGTGTTTTCACCCCGAAATCACATCTTTACTAAGTAAAACATTTTCACCCCGAAAATATTTTAAAAAGGCTTTTCAATCATATGCTGGGTGAAAATCATTAAAAAAAAAACAATTCTTCGACAATTAATTTCGGAGGCAAAGTCAAAGTTGAATTTAAAAATTTGTCCAAATGCATAATTTGCTTTAAAAGCACCCCTATTTTTAATTTTAAAAAAAGGAGATAAAAAAAAGAAGGGGGGATAAGAGAAAAGCAAAAAGGTAAAGCAAAATTAAAATATGAAGACTTTTATTTTCACCCGTAAAAGGAAAATTCATCATGTTTTTCTATTTTTGGGGCAAAATCCTCATTTATTTCCCCAAAGATGTTTTCAGAGTGAAACTGCAAGAAAAGATAAAAAATCACATGCTTTTTCAAGAACTCCAAGTGGCAAGATTATTTTTGATAGGGAAGGGGGTGAAATTAATTTTGCTTCACTTTTTCAGCAAAAGCACTCTCAGTTAAAGCTTACTTTTTAGCAATAAGTTTTTTTGGGGTGAAATAAAAAAGATAAATTATTTTAAAAGGGGTTGCCAAGCATGTAATTTTTCCAAGCAAGCAAGGAAGAGTATTTTTAGAGCATCAGTCGAATGAAGCTACCAGTTGCATGATTACTTTCACCCAGTTATCGTTTTTGGTGAAGTAGGTACACCCAGTTGATGTTGTTTGATTAGTAGCAGTTGAATTTGGAGTAAACTTCAGTTGAATGTATGGAATTGAGCTAATTTCATTGGTGAAACCCTCATAAGATGTTTTTGGTGGTTTAATGCAGTGAAATTAATATTTTTTACCCCAAAAGAGTACCCATTACTCACATGTGGCATTTATAATTCTCAAAGTGAGTTATTAAATAGTTAAATTGTACCCTTTTAGTTAAAAGTGGCTAGGAACGAAGTTTGAGGAATAATTATAGTGCAAGGGCGTTAATGGTAGTTAAATTATCATGAAAAAGCATACTAGGCAAGAGAACCAAGGGAGCACATTCACCTGAATTCATCAAAAGCACCACCTACATTTAATTGGGTAGTTGGGAGTGAAAGTTTTATATATGACAAACCAGAAGCTTGCATTTAAAGAAATATTGAGATTATTTTTTTGGAGCATTTTTCTATTATCATTCAGTTGTTCTGAATTGCTACTTTGTTGTAGGATTATCATATTTTTGTAGTAAATATGATTGTACGAAGATGAGAAAGAAAGTTGTGGAGCCCAAGAAAGCCCAAGGAGGCAAAAAAGCTAAAAAATCTAGGTGAAATGAAAATATAGATCTTGACCCATATTATGACATGATGGATCATATTGGAGAATGTGCTATCTCAAAAAAGGGCATGGAAAAATTGCACCAGAATGTGGAAGCTGCTTTCGGGTAAGGCATGACGCTAAAATTCCCATTAACTATTTCCTACCATGCGTAGCTTTCATGGTACCTATGTACACTTGTTCATACTTACCCCGATATGGTGATGGTAATTTCAACGTTTTACAATCCTTCCATGAGGGTAGTTTAGAATATGAAAGGATACAAATTGTTCACCATTTTGGCTAGTGTAATTAGAGAAGCATTTACGTGTGGGGTGAAGCCTTCTTTGGATGTTATGTTTAAAAAAATAAATCTCAAGAAGTAAAAAGAGAGGTACCAATTGACTGTGAAATTGTGCTAGTTCATGGAGAATCAGTTGATAAAGGCACCCTAGTTTGGAGAGCTACCAACTTTACCAAAGCCTCTGATAGAATTTAAAATTCTAGACAGGATTTCCATGTTGACTTGGGTGTTTGATATTTCTATCGATTCCACAGTGTATAAATGGCAAGGGGTGATAGTACAATGTATTTCGTAGGTGTAATTTTATGCCCCAATAGCAATGCAAGCAAGCACAAACCTGATTTTCTTCAACTGGATAGATTACATTGCTCGAGCAATGCATAATCAGTTGGAGAAGATATAGAGCGAAGGAGCAATACCATTTAGACACACTTCATTTTTGACCTGGTATTTCTTCTTCCACATGCATTGGAATTTTTATTTCATAGTGGTCAAGCAGGTTGATGAGGCAGAAAGGAAGTTGTCAATTTATTCTCCAAGCTTGTCCAAAAAGGAGTCATTTTACAATTTCAATTGCATGTTTTTGGGCCCTGCCCTTGAACTTATTTTTGGTACATGTGAGAGAGTGCCAAGGACGATGAGGGAGCAAAAAATTACAAAGGAGAAAGAAGATATTTTCTTGTTGATGCAAGGCATCGTGGTACACATTTTTGAATTCACTAGAAAGTTGTTTCTCCTTCTGTATTTTACTACAAAGTGCCTTTTTGCAATGGAATTTTTTTGCTAGACCAACTTCATCAATGATTTCTATGGGGTAGGACAAGGAAAGAACACTACATGCACCATGCCATTTCACTTCGATGGCATTGAAGTAGACCAAGTTGGCCAAAACAAGTTGATTAATGAAGCTCTCTATGACATGGGTATGGTGGAGTTACCTCAATAGTGGAAGTACAACCCTTTGGATAATTTCATGGCATTGATTAAATTCAAAGTTTTTCATTGTTGCCCCTAGGTAAATATTGAGCAGCATAGAAATAATCCAAAGGGGTATGATCTTGAATGACACATTGAGCAAATGATGACATTCCTGCCATGGCATGACTTCTACGAGATGGAGGCTAAATATAACCTTGTAGTTCACAAGCACCAGATTCCTCCTCTAGGCTTGTTTGGAAAAATGAAAGAATAGTTGCCCACTTGGTTTGAGGATAAAATTACTAGCTGGTGGGTTATGAGGGCCCACCTAGGAAAACCAAGTCAGCTTATGGATTTGCAATGGATGATGCATTTTCAGATGTATATGATGAATACTATGATAGTTATTATCCAATATCTTTTTCTAAAATCGTACCTTGGAACTTTTAAATATTTGACGATGAAGAGATCATGGTTGGATAGGATCAATGTACAGTTGAGGAGGTGCCACTTGTCAAAGAAGAGAAACAACCAGCATTGAAAGTACATCCCAGTAGAAGATTAATAGCAAGAATGAGGCACTTCCTTTTCCAAAAATATCTAAGAATCCAAGAACATACATCGTTTCTTCATCAAGGTGTGAACCCTCCTGCAGTCAAAGCCACATAGGCTAACATTTCAAAAAATACTCCTTTGATTCAGGTAGGACAACTTGGCCAGCATTTAGAAGATATAGATCTAGAGAAGGAGACAGAGGAGGAACAAGACAAGGGTGAGCCATTGTCACAACCACCCTCATCATAAGCTCAAAATATGTCAGAGCCTGAAGGTACATCTCCTCTACTCTCTTCCATTTCTCTTGAGCATTCAGTGACTATTGCACCCCATTTCGTAGTTATCACTTTTGTCTTACCTCCATTCGGTATACCCTCCACTTCTATTTTACTTCTCGTTTCCCAATCCCTATTCACCAATGCTCCCTCTTCTTCTATTCCTGCTTCTACTACTTCTCTTTCTTTTAGTTATTTTGCATCTAGGCCCAATATTTTTTTACTCCCTTCATACTCCATTCCAGTAGTTTCTATCATGGCTATAAGTACCCAAGATCCTTCTCGAGTAAGTGTAACTGTAGCCAAACATCTCCCTTACATTCCCTCAACTACTCTCGTTCCACCAACTATTCCTATTTATACTTCCCTTCTCAAACCAAAAACTTGGTAGGCTCATTTTCCCTACTCCATTTATTGAGTTGCAGGTGCTTCCAGATCCATATATGGAGATTATGCTAGAACATATTGTTGCAGCAAAAATAAGTCAAGCCCACCAAATTTCATCATAGTGGCTGAAAGATCGTAAGAAAAAAGAAGCTCAAGCTCCGACAAAGACATTGAAGAAGGTCATTTTTGACCTTGAATCTATGGATTCCCACATGGTAAAAATGATTCCCCGAGTCTAGAAGCCCCAAGGATAAATGAACCCAAGTGATTACTCTTATGAAGTTATTACATAGGACCTAACAAAAATTAATATTACGAAGAATATGGGGAATATACAGGTGGATATGAGCTCTCTTAACCTGCACAATGAGCATTACAAGAAAATATTTTTCAAGGCTAAGGCAAATATTACTGAGTTAAACGAAGCTTTGGCCAAAAATAGGGCACACTAGAAACAAAAAAATCAGAGGCAGAGCATTGGAAGGGAAAAGTGGTAGAGTTGTAGAATGCAACCAAAGTATATCATACAACTTGGGTAGGAGCATAGAAGCAAGTGCAAGAATTAACCACCCATCTTGAAGCTTTATAGAAATATCTAGTTGAAAAAGCCACACAATTAATGGGCTTCTCCAAGGAGAAGATAAAAGAAGCTCATCGTCATTTAACTAAATATAATGTGACATTGGCAGCAGATGCACTCAAATTTCTATTGTACATTCATGAGGCTCGGATAATAACTTTCATTGGTGATTGGACCTTGGAGTATGTCAAGGAGTAGTTGTAACCCAAGTTGGATATGGCACTAAATATTCATATGTTAGCTCAGTTTGACTTCCAAGTTAATATACTAAGTGGGATGGATTGATCTTGGACCAGCACCAGTATTATGTTGTGTATCTACTTTTCCAAGTTAGAGCTAGCTAGAGAGGGTCTAAAGTTGGCTACTATGTTTGAACAGGAGAATTGTATTTTACTAGTTTATTTTGAGGCTCTAGCTAATGCTAGGTTTTTGAGCTTCATTGATGATCAGGGGGAGATTTTTTCGAAGAAAGAATTGGAGATGTCCTGGCAGAATGTTTCTAAATATTTTTTAGATATCGGTAGCTAGGAGGAGCCAATCATGGAGGAACAAGTACTGCCATGCATAGATAGGCTTACCCACATGGAATCATCCCTGTTGGAGCTTAGTCATAGAGCTAATCACATTAGTTTATACCAGGTTGATATTTTATGCTTTTTTATTGATTCACTCTAGTATCCTTTGAAGATCGATGAGGAGTCTTGGCCTGTAGTGGTTGCAGTATATGAGATCACCAATGCAAGTCTCACCAAGCAAGAAGCATGAATACGAGTAGAATTAGAGCATAAATAGGTTGTAGAAAAGCAAGATAAATAGGCACAAGTGGAAAGGAAAAAGGAGGTTGCTAAATCAAATATACCATTTTATAAAGTCGTTGGCAGTGATAGCTAAACCCAATGGATAAAGGCCTAGGTTCAATTGCATCTAGATGAGTTGAATACCCCAAGAGTTGCCAAAAGTGTTGGTAATTTTTCCACACTAAATTTTTATCATAAAAATTTGAATAATATAAGATGATTAATGTAGTTGTTTTGATTTTATTATTTTAATGTAACATTTTTATTTCCCTCCTTGAGTGATTTTATTAAATAAAGAAGGTTTATTTCATCCCTGGAAATACACAACAAGTTTTACCAATAAAAGTTAATGAAAATCATGGGTAAAATATAAAATGGAGAAATGTATGGCAAGGAACATCTCAAGATCAAAGGAGCGATGTAAATGGTCCAAGGCTTCAACAATTATTATTAGAAGGGAAAGCGCTAGTGAAGATAAATGGGAAGACATTTTTGCCCTAGGGAAGGGGTGAAAATCATTTTCACCCCTCTTTTGGGAAAAATCCATGTTAAAAATATTATGCCCAAGTGAGAAGAAGGCAAGATTTTACAAAGGGGAAAAAGGGCAAAAATAATGGATGGAAACTGGTCAAACTCAAAGTTGCCCCTAGGGGGGCGAAAATCATTTTTACCTTTCTTTAGGGTAAATTTCTAAATAAAGACGTTCTAGAATGAAAATCAAGCAAAACGTGTGCCTTGTGAAGTCAAATTCAAATTCGCCCTAGGGGGTGAAAATCATTTTCACCCTTGTTTTGGATGAAATCCAAGTTGAGGATGTTTTTTTGAGCACAAATGATGAAGTGACGTCATTCGATTTAATGTTGCTCTAGTCAAAATCAAAGTAAATTTAAGGAAGGTGCCTACCAATGTAATTTCACCCCATTTTGAGCAGAACATTGATTTCACCCAGTTTGGAGTGAAAGTCCCAAAATAGTATCCCTATAAGCCAGTCAAAGTCAAATTCACCCCAGGTATTGGGAGAAAATCATTTTCGTCCCTCTTGAGGGCAAAATCAATAATTTTCACACAGTTTATCGTAGAAGTTATTTCTATTCTATTTTTTAGGTGAAATTAATCAGGTAAAGATAAAAAGTACGTTAATGGGAAAAAACACCAAATTTCCAATCAATTCTTAACCCTTCCTTTTAGCAAAGTTTTCTTTCGAATGTGCCACTGTTGTTGATATTTTTTAGGAAAGGTCAGATACTAATGGAATTTAATTCTTGAAGCAATGAAATTAATGTTTTCATAATTCTTGCTGAAGAGATGCCAAGATTAAATGCTACGTCCTGGATTCTAGTGTGATCATGTTTATTTCTAATGTGCCCTCCACTAGTTTTGCTCCTTTTCGAAACAAAGTTAATTTGCATTCGGTCTCTCCTAGAAAAGATAATATTTTGAGGTGCAAAGTGATGAAATGGTATCTAGAATTTAATATCCAAGCTTCTAATTTTTGCATGATATTGCTAAGTTTTGATGCACCAACACCTGGAATGTTTTTCCTATCATCCATATTTGTTGATTTCCCAAGCGCACTCCATGAAAATAGGATTGTTTCCTCTTTAAGAATGTTCTTATTCGAGTATTGTTGTTGCTAAGGAGATAATTGCTCTTGCCGATATTTGACTAGCCAACCTTTTGTTTTTATTTACATTTAATTTTAGAGGTGAAATCGTCTAAATACTAAGAATTTTTATGTAATGAAGAGGATGAACACTCTACAAAAAATACTTTGAGTTTTTTGCATCAATTGAAGGATTCGTGGCTTCTAGTTCCTGGAGTAGTGTTGTATGCAATTGTTTTCTGCCTTTCATTTATGTTAAGTTCATGTTATTTGTTAGTTAAATTTAAATTTTGCACTTCTAAATTTAATCCCTGATAGAAAACATAATATTAAAGTGGTCATTGGAAATTATCCTTGCAATCTATGAATGGTTCCTATGCTTTCCTTCCCATTACATGTTGATTGAAACTTGATTTGATTTTTAGTTGTTAGTTTATCCCCATTCGGCATTTTCTAGCTCATAGCCATATTTCCCATTTCTTTTTATCATTTCCCATATATTTCCTGTTACCCTAAGATTTAAACCAAATTAGATTAGTAAGGGAACCAACCCTCTCTAGATATTGGCCCAAAGGACATCTCTCTCCTTCGAAATTTCAATGTTGATCGGGTCTAGGATGCATATATTTTATGATTAGGCAGATTCGTACCCAGTAGAAGGATTGTTCATTCCTCAAGCTAAGGAGAAAAACTAAAATTTAGGTTCTATAAGTATTTTGTTTTTAACAATTATTTGTATTTGAGAATTTGATTTATTTCTTTTTTTTTTCACAATTGTTTGTTTTTGTAACTGGTTTATTTTCAATATTTTTTTTATCTCATGAATTTCATTTTTGAAGAATACTTTATTTGAGAGAAAAGTATGAGTGAATGAATTTCCAATAGGATAATCGTAGTAGATTCATTGCTACAACTTCCAACCCCAAACCTAAACTATTGGGTACTAGCTATTTTGAGGAGAGGATACCTACTGGAGAGGATATTGGTGCTTTCATGATAAACCAAAAATATCCCACTTCTGCATCTACTAAAAATCAACCACTTAATACTACTAATGTTTTAGTAGAACAACATATTAAACTATATATTCAATTGTAGGAGCTAGGAATATTCATCGTTTGTCTACCCAAATACTGAATAGGGACAACCATGGGTTTTATATCCCTCTACTCTTGAGATTAAAGAATAGTCTAAAGAGGGAAAAAAACTAGTCAAACATTTTTCTATTCCTAAAATAGAAGACAAAAAGTCACAATATCAAGTTGAGTCTTCTTCAACTTTTACACTAACATCAAACGAGAATTAACCATTCATATCCTGGTGGACTCCATGGACCAGCAAGATGAGTGATGAACTATAACAACAATACGAAGGACACATTACATCTAGTTTTCTAATATGACTTCCAAGATGTGATGCCAATTCCAATGGATAGATGAATAATATATCTCCTTTAGCTCTTCCTACCTTCTATGGACTAATAGTTAAAGATCCATATGCTTTTATTTTTTATTTGAAGTACTCTATCACACTTATGATTACATGATAGATGCACACAAGCTCAAATGGTTCCCATCTAAATTATAGGATTCTACCATGAGATGGTTATGGGCTTATTGAAAGACTTTATTAGTTCATGGGATGACAATGAAGGGATGAAAGAAATATTTCTAGAAAAATATCAAGATTATTGTAGAGTATGTAATCAAAAGGATGAGCTCTTTGTTAGAGAATATTACATAATTTGGCACATATCAATGTACCACCATGGGTACATTGTTAGATTAGGTGTCTTAAATTAGTATTAGATTATTTACTTTATGTAATGTAATACACAAGTATCTTTAGTTAGGTGTGCATGTGCACAAGTGTCCATCATGTAGAATGCAATAGGAAAGTGGAGAGTCACATAAATTATATATTTGTGATAAAAAATTCTAATAAGTATGGAACGTGCATTGATCATAACATGTATTAGTAGATCTCCATTTTATAGTATTTCCTCCTATTTTCATGAGATTTTATTAATGACAATTTTATGAGTTATTGCAGAAGTTTCTTATGAGTTTTACATGCTTAGGATATTACCATTATCACAGATTCAATATTGCATGCTCATTTTAGTTCATGTGGATGCATTTTCTTAAATATTATGAGTTATTGCAGCAGTTTCTTAAAAGTTTTACATGCTTAGTATATTTCCATTATTATAGAATCAATATTGCATGCTCATTTTAGTTCATGTGGATGCATTTTCTTAAATATTATGAGTTATTCCAATAGTTTATTATAAGTTTTACATGCTTAGTATATTGTCATTATCATAGATTTAATATTGCATGCTCATTTTAGTTATTTTGGATGCATTTCCTTAAATATACAACATCAAAATCTAATAGTGTTATCAGATCCACAAGAGAGATTGAGAGGAGATAGGAAATATCAATTTCAAAAATTTTGAAATTGTTTTTTGACTAGGATATTTCCACAAGGTTGCAAGAAACATCGTGAAGACTACGGCTCAACATAAATATATTTCCACTAGATTTAAGGATAACTAGTGGAGCCTATTGATTTTTAGATATCCAATAGCTTTCTACTATCTAATTTTTATTGCTAGATATTTGATGCAGCAACAACAAATACATTGAATATTGAAGATTCCAGATTGAAAATTGAGAAGAGAGGAAGAGGCCAAAGGATCCCTATTGAATATTTTAAAAACTACAAAAATTTGAAGACCCAAGAGAAGAGGTCTAAAGTAATATTGAAATGAGTACAGGCTAAGTCTTGGACAACATTTGACTAAAGAATAGTGCTGAAAATTTTAAAGTTAGAGGGCAACAATCTAAGCAAACAAATAGTTGCATACTTGAAGGTTTTGTATATTGAAATAGTGAAGGAAAGAAGCAAGCAAAATGTAGCATAAGAAGGAGATAAAGTTTAGTTGTTTGAAAGTGAAAGTGTAAAAACTTGCTATTAGCTTGGAAGGAGAAGAACTAGCTGGTCAAAAATATGAGACATCAAGGTAGAAATTGTAGCACTAGGGGGCAAGTATCCAAGAGTTGCTAAAGTCTAATAGTGGACCATCCTATAGATGTGCAAGAGTATTATTTTTAGAGAACCACCATTGAAAGAGTATTTATGAAGTTAAGAAAACCACCATTGGAAGTATTAGAATTGAAACATAGGCATTAAAAATATATTAATAAAGTTGGAGTATAAATAACATTCACAATAGGCTAAATATAGCCTAAATATGTATGAAATATAACCCCCTAGTTTGTAGCTAACAACACGCTAATGATGCTAACCAAACTAATATGGCACTAACAACTAACAATCTAGTAAATCATGCTAACAACTAATATTTGTTAATCAAAAGTGATTAATGAATATCTAACCTTAGGTAGTAAATTAATAATCTACCTAGGATAATTTACAAATTACCAAATGAGGTAATAATTATAGTTACTATAGCATAGTAACTCTAACATCCCTCCTTATTACATTATTTGGGTAATGTATATAACTACCGCAATACAGTGAAGGAGAGAAATGAAAGATGTTGATATGTTGACTCTTGCTCTAGAACATGGCTCTAGCTCTTGGCTCTAGCTCTATGTGTACCTATGGATGAGTACCTCTAGGACTATCTCTAGATCTTC
The DNA here is from genome assembly GCA_028583015.1 of Wollemia nobilis. Classification (NCBI taxonomy): domain Eukaryota; kingdom Viridiplantae; phylum Streptophyta; class Pinopsida; order Araucariales; family Araucariaceae; genus Wollemia; species Wollemia nobilis. Next base: position 6,384,886 of record JAQPPZ010017228.1, read on the forward strand.
TTGTGAACCTTCCACTAGATCATCACCTTTGGGACTACCACTCGGTCTATCACTAGATCTACTATAGGATTTACCTTTCTTATAGAAGCCATACAATATTTCTTTCATCTTGGTTGAGTTGCTTTGGCTCATGGCTCTAGCTTCTCTTGCTTAGATCCAAATTTGGTTCTATCACCTCTAGGTCTAAGTAAAATAAGTACTTCTAGAGTACTTAAGCAAATATGGGTCATCCCTCAATTTGATTTAATAGTAATGAATGTCCTAATTGTAATATTTTTATCCTATCAAATTGCATGGGTAACAAACTACTGCAAGTGCTAGGTGTACTAGAGTAGATCACTACATACGAGGTTCACTTTATTACAATATAATTTTGTAAAAGTTTTGATAAGGTAGCTAAGGTGTCGGATGCTACTAAAAATACACACTTACTAGACTTCCCCCTTTTTGCAAAATATGTTGTAATAAAATTTGGCAAGAAGTTTAACTTAGGTGTCGATCTCTACCGAAAGTGCACCCTTATAAGTCGTCCTCCCTTTTAAGAAAAATATTATGTGATGTAGGAAATAAGTTTTTATCCCCCCCTAAGTGTAAATGATTTTAAACTTTATGAAGCTTTGTAAGGCTTTGAAAAAGATTGCCTCCTAGGAAAATCTCAAAAATTTCACCAGAAAAATTCTCCCTTTATTACAAGTACTTCAAATAAAAATATTTTCTATTTATGAAGCCTAAAAGGAGGTAGAATCCCCCCTTTATTGCAAGTAATTCAAACAAAAATTTGCTATTTATAAAGCCTAAAAAGAGGTTTAATTTTGATGACTTCTACTTTTCTAATTGCCTTTACAAATTTTATCTCCCTCTTGTCAAAATATGTTTTGAAGGAAGAAAGGAACTATCCCCCCTTAGTGCAAACTATTCCTACTTTGAAGGTTCCTTATTTCACAAAAAAAAATTCTTTCTTTTGATATTCCATAAAAGAGTATTGAAAGAGAATTCACTCTAATTGATATTTAATGGCACCTGCCTAAAAGCCCTTTTGAAAAATGATGATTAGTTTGAGGAGTTTAAGCCAAACATGAAGAGTAAATTAGGGTTTTTATGGAGTGAATAGCAAAAAATTGGATTTACCTATACAATAAATTACACAAATGGGTGTAAAATTTGGGGTCTTAAGCTCGTTTGATTTTAACTTAAGAGGTAATTGCAAAAACAAGAATTTAAATGCAACAATCCATCAAAAGTACCCAAAAAAATTTAACACTTAGGTGTCGAATTCTATAAAAAATGCACCTAATTTAACAATGCCAATTTAACCAAAGGTGTTGAATGCTATCGAAAATACACCTTATTATAGTAATTTTTGCAAAATATTTGATCTTGTGTTTGCAAAAAAATTGATATTCAAAATTCTCCCCTTGTCTTACAATTTTGCAAATAATGTGACTAAAATATAATTGCCCTCATTTTTGTGTTGCAAAATAAACAAGTTTCATTGTTTCAACCCTTTGTTTTTCACAATTTTCCATTCCTTGTGTTATAATTTCACAAAGAGAATACACTTGTGTCCCCCTTTTTATTTGCAAAATAAACAAGGTTGTGAAATTTTTTATCTTCAATGTGATGAGATCTTTCATCATTTTGCAAAAATGAATGTGCAAAATTGTGTGTTATATCCTAGGGTTTGAGAAAACAAAATGCATAGGTTGCTTTTGATTTTGTAAAAAGTTTTGATATTAAAGTGCCCCCCTCCTTGTGTTACAAATTTGCAAAAAAGAATCACAATTTCTTGTCTCCCCTTTGCTTTACAAATTTAACAAGGTAGCACACCTTTCAAGCCAAGTCAACACACGACAAGCTTTTGAAAGGTTATCCAAAACCAGTCGACACACAACTTGGTATTAGTGGACCCAAGGTCTATTTTTCATGAGAAAAACTCTTACTCTCAAAACTAGTGTGTTAGAAATATTTTGAGAAAGTTTTAAATCTCCCAGATTTGAAAAAAATGTGTTATTTATTTGTATTACATCTCAAAATTTTGAGAAAACAAAAACACTATTTTAATTGATTTTTTTGCAAAAAAAAAATCTCCTTTTCTTTGATTTTAATTTGCAAAATTAAAAAATAATAATAATCAAACATTTTAATTAATAATAAAAATAAAATATTTGTTTAATAAATCAATTTAATTTAAAAAAATTGATTTAAAACATAATTTATATTTAAATTATTAAAAAATATGAAAAATTTTAATTTAAAAAAAAAAAAACAAACTAGAAAAAATATGTTAAAATGTTAATTTTTTTTTTTTTGCATAAGATATCATATATCTTAGTGCTCATGTGAGTGCACGGGGGCACGCATGCCTTTAAAATGTAGTAAAGCCTTTTGAATGAGGAAGCCTTAAAAGGCTTTGGGATTAATATCCCACATGCACCATGTTGGGTGCTCTTCCCTCCTTTAAAATCTTGAACCCACAATGTATAAAATGATTACCTCCGAGCAATCACAAATGTCTTTTTTCTGCCCAAAGCACAAACAAGAACCTGCCACATTAGCACGGTAGAACTAATCATGATGCACCAGGTTTCCACATGTAAGAATGCCACATCACACAACCAATCATCATCATCCATGTCAACTGGAGCCCATAGGTGCCATGTGTTTGTCTTGAGTTATGCACCAATCTAGGTCAATATAGTTTGCCATGTAAGCTACTCTTGGGTGCTGCTAGGTCTCCATATGCTTTGGAATTCATCCTCAGATTCTATGCCTGTTAGTTTCAAAATTCTATACCTTGGTAGAACAAGTGATTTTAGATATTGTCAGACCCAATTTTAGGATCTGAGTCATCATTATCCATTATAGGTTGCCACCTAAAGTTCTGTGGATACGTGGAGTTTAGCACCCTGTCGTTGTAAGTGGATGCTCCACTATCAGTGGATGCATTGGAGTTTAGTATATATTTAGTAGACAGTGCACCTATCGATTGGACTCCATTGTGCAGGGCTATCAAATCTCGTGTCAGCTTAGGATCTACAAACCTTGTAGTACCTATGTGTCCTATAGGACCTACATGCCCTACGAGACCTGTAGAGATGGTTAGTCCTGTGCGATGCGGGTTGGCTGTCCAATAAAAAAATTCAAATAACTCAAAATTACTACAAATTCAACGAAAGAACAATCGAATTTCACAAAAAATATTAGCAAAAAGAATTTGCAAAAGCCAACAAATGCATAAGAAATTCTACGAGAACCTTGGGATGGGTGTCGATGAAATTCCACCATGTGTTTTCATGCAAGCTCTAGGAGGGCATCCCAATTTGATATTTTGGCCCCTTTTTCCAGTCCACTGCTTCCTCAAAAAAACTGCCCATTGGTTCGCATCGCTCAAGTCACCTTGCCCAAGTTTAGCGCTCTGATACCAATATTAGAATTGAAACATAGGCATTAACAATATTTTAATAAAGTTTGAGTATAAATAACATTAGTAACATGCTAAATATAGCCTAAATACATGTGAAAGATAACCCCCTAGTTTGTAGCTAACAACACGCTAATGATGATAACCAAACTAATAAGGCGCTAACAACTACTATTTGTTAATCAAAAGTTATTAACGAATATCTAACCTTATATAGTAAATTAATAATCTACCCAGGATAATTACAGACTACCAAATGAGGTAATAATTATAGTTATTGTAGCATAGTAACTCTAACAAGAAGAGCTAATGTTAGAAATATCTCTTCAATGCCAAAGAGAAGACTGAAGTTGGTGAAGGTTTACTGATTTTATTTACTATATAAATTAGGAGGAGAAAGCATTTTACGTAGTTTGGTTCTCCAGTACTAATGACAAAGTCTAGTTTTTAAAGCTCGATAAATAAAAGGAGAGCTATATCCCATAAAACTAGTGGACAAGTTTTTAGCTTAGGAGTAGCAGTGGTATAGAGATACAACAATAGTTGCTTACACTGTTGGAACAACCACCACCATTCGAAAACATGGCATTTTGAATTTAGAAGCTAAAGGACTCTCAAAGGAGCATTCAAGAAGGACATCTACATGAACAAGATTGCATAGTTCCCAAGGTATATTGAACAAAGAAACACCTGATTTGATTCAAGATAACATACCATATGCAAGTTCTCTCACCAAGATTTCGTTGAGCTCAAGCAAGGTACACTTCTAGGATATTTAAATTTAAATTTGAAATTTAAATTTAAGTTAAAGTTGAGTTGGAGGGATAAGGATAATATTTAATTTTTATAAAGTTTTTAAGGTTTAAATTGGAGTGATAAGTATCTAAGTTTGTTTAAAAGTTCAAAAATAAAAGAAAACAAAAATTTTTTTTTTAAAGGAGGAACTTAAGGAAAGCCAAGAAAACATTATTTTTTATAAAATAAAAAGATATCTATATATTTTTTTATTTATTTGGACATAGATTCATTATTTTTTATTTTTTCGTTACATAGGAGAGTTGGTCACAACCACACTATTTTTAGTAACTAACAAGTGTAGGGTTCAAACCATAGGGACTGCTTCATCCAAACCTATTCCACTTTGTTATTTTTGACCCTATGTGAAGGGGATCATCGATCACTTAGGATTCGTATTGTCATAGTTGGTGTGGCATGCACTCAGAGGATTCATATTAGACTACTACTTTTGCAAATAGGCTACCCTCGAGGTTTGAACCTGGGTGTCTTCTTGGTAAGTTTGTATCCATACAAGCACTTACCAATCCACCTAGCCCTCGGTGTGGCCAAAATTAAAACAAAATATATACTAGTTGCATTGTAATGCTTCCTCTAAACTCCATATCACTCAACTACAACATTAATATCATTTTTTATTTATTCCTCTTAGACCTAGGAACCATTATTTTAATCACCTCACACTTTATATTGGCCTTGATTTCCTTGCAAGAATAGGGTTATTCATATCAAGTCTTCAAAGCTCAATCTATAAAGTCCCTATAATAAAGAATTTTTTACCATCTCTATTTCAAAAACCCTAAGTCTCTCCTCCACTATTTCAGGGTCCTCATATTTCCTCCTTGCCTCATTCTTCTCCATATCCTATTGTTTGAATCATTACCTAAAAAATAATAAACAAAAAAAAAAGAATTAAAAATTAGAGGGCAAAATTTCTACCATTTACGATGAATCCTCTCTAGAATCCCTCAAAATTTTCCATCAAGGGTTTCAGCTTATTTTTTTTGTTTAAAGGGTGAAGAATGATGAGAGTAGCAAAATTTTCTCCATAGCAAATATTCCATAAGCATTTCATGTAACCCTAAGTAGAATTATAATTTCCAAGTGTATTGGAAGGTTACCCTTCATAAATTAATTAAAATGTGAATATAAATTATTAAACAAGTGAGTTAAAGTAGAATGATACACCACTTAAGGAGGGCAAAGTCCTGTAGCCACTTGGAGAGGGTGGAGTCTCTTGCGAATACGCAAATGATAAAATGATGATTCGATGATAAAATTAAATGAATGATTCTACCTATAAATATATGAATTAATTAATGAATGGACGTGATCAATCAATGAGCCGACGCATCCATTGGGGTTGTTACATGGCTCCCCTCCTTGAAAAGCTTTGTCCTCAAAGCTGGAAATGACTGGAAAATGCTTTCTGATTCCCATGTAGCATCTTCTTCTGGAAGGTCCTACCATTTAATAAAAAATTCTTGAATCTGGTGAGATCGAAGATGACGTACTCTGGTTTGCAATATTGCTTCAGGTTGAAGAGTTATTCGCCCTTCTTCATCTAGTACTGGAAGCTCTGTCTGTGTTTGCACTTTCTGACCAATCACTTGTTTGAGACAAGATACATGAAAAACTGGATGTATACGAGAAGAGGGTGGAAGCTCCAATTGATATGCGACTTCACCAATGCGACGAACTATCTTGTAGGGCCCATAAAATCGAGGAGCCAACTTCTGACTAGACTTGATCTTCAAGGATAACTGCTTATAAGGTTGTAGGCGCAAAAAGACCATATCTCCTACATTGAATTGTCGTTCTGAATGATGTAAGTCGTGTTGTTGCTTCATACGATTTTGTGCCTGGATCAAATTATCTTTAAGAAGGTTGAGCATTGTCTGACGATGTTGAAACAAGTCATCTACCTGAGCTACTTTGGAAGATCCTGGAACATAGTCTGTGATTGTTGGTGGCTTCTGACCATACAAAGCTTCGAATGGAGACATCTTGAGGGAAAAATGGTAAGAAGTGTTATACCACCATTCCGCTAATGAAAGCCATTGAATCCAGTGATACTGCTTATCTTGAGCAAAGCAACGAAGATAAGTACCCAAACATTTGTTAACTATTTATGTTTGACCATCAGATTGTGGGTGGTATGTGGAAGACATGTTCAACTTGGTACCACTGAGACGAAATAATTCTTTCCAAAAGTTGCTAGTGAAGATGGGATCACGGTCGCTCACAATAGTTTTGGGCATACCATGTAACTTGAAAATGGAGTCGAGAAATACCTTGGCCACTTTACTTGCTGAGTAGGGATGTTGTAGGGCACAAAAGTGAGCGTACTTGGAAAAACGATCCACAACCACAAAAATCACTGTTTTACCCTCTGACTTGGGGAGACCCTCAATGAAATCCATTGATATGTGTTCCCATTGGTGGTCTAGAATTGGTAAGGGTTGCAGTAGTCCTGGAGATTTCACTGTTTCACCTTTATTGCGTTGGCATACCTCACATTCGGCCACAAATGTCCTAACATCAGATTTTAAGCCTTTCCAAGAAAAATATTGTTTCACTCGTTGGTATGTTTTCAAGAATCTCGAGTGTCCTGCTGAAGGGGATGCATGCAATTCTTGGAGGACCATAGATTTAATAGTGGAACCCTATGGAAGGTAGATGTGATCTTTCTTGTGAAGCACACCATCTAAATATGAGAAGTAAGGATGCCTTGATGATCCTGTATTCATGTCTTGAATAATTTGAGTAGTTTCACTATCAACCAACCATTCTTCTTGAAGTTGGGACAACCATTGGGGACAAGGGCCCGAAATGGCATTGATGGAGATCTCATCTTCATATTTGTGAGACAATGCATCAGCTACCACATTTTCTTTGCCTTTCTTATACTCAATCATGAAATCATACCCCAAAAGTTTGGTCATCCATTTATTCTATTCAGGGTAAGATAGATGTTGTTCTAGAAAATGCTTAAGACTACTATGGTCAGTCTTAATGATGAAATGACTGCTTATTAAATAATGCCTCCATTTCTCAATGGCGTGTAAAATAGCCAACATTTCCTTCTCATAAGTGGATCACCCCAAATTCTTACCTGAAAGTTGCTTGCTCTCAAAAGCCAAGGGATGACCTTCTTGCATTAAAACAATACCAATCCCTGTACCCAAAGCATCACACTCGATGATGAAAGGTTTGCTAAAATTAGGAGTAGCCAATACTAGGGTAGAGCACATGGCTTCTTTGAGAGATTGGAATGCCTGAGAAGTTGCTTCATTCCACTTAAAAGCGTCCTTTTTGGTAAGTGTCGTGAGAGGTGCTGCAATTTTGCCATAGTTGCGTATAAATTTTTGGTAATAGCCTGTAAGACCTAGGAATCCCCTAAGTTTTTTGAGGGATTTAGGTAGAGGCCAATCTTGAATAGCTTTGATTTTTTGAGGGTCTACTTTGACTCCTTCATGGGATACGATATGACCTAAGTATTCGACTTCTTGGACCCCAAAGGCACATTTGGATCTTTTAACAAAAAGTTTTTCCTTATGTAGTAGATGAAGGACCTTGTCAACATGGGTTAGGTGATCCTTCCAAGATTTGTTGTAAATTAGGATATCATCAAAGAAAACTAAGATGAACTTACGAAGATATGGCCTAAATACATGGTTCATAAGGCTTTGAAAGGTTGATGGAGCATTAGTAAGACCGAAAGGCATGACTAGGAATTCATAATGACCTTCATGAGTTTGAAAAGTGGTTTTAGGTATGTCCTCTTCCCTAACCCAAATTTGGTGAAAACCTGAACGAAGATCCAATTTAGTGAAATAACTAGCACCATGTAATTCATCTAATAAGTCATCAATGATAGGGATAGGGAACTTATCCTTGATGGTAATTTTGTTGAGAGGTCAAAAATCTGGACACATGCACCAAGAGGTATCCTTACGATGTACCATTACTATGGGTGATGAGTAAGGACTGATGCTAGGATGAATGATGCCATGTTCTAACATTTCTTGTACTAGCTTCTCTATTTCTATCTTTTGAGGTTGAGGATAGCGATAAGGATGAACATTAGGAGGAAGACTTCCAGGAATGAGATGTATGGCATGGTCATGTGATCATTTAGGAGGTAGACCCTTTGGTTCGCTGAAGACTTCTTCATAATTATCCACAATAGTTTGAAGATCCTTTGAGAGAATTGCAGGAGTATCCAAGGATTGAGCTTCCATGGAATTTATTTGAGCTATAAAACCATAAGCACCCTTCTTTAGTAACTTCTCCATGCAGTGAGAACTCACCACCTTGGATGGTGGAGATTGAATTCCTTGAAGACAAATAGTCTTCCCATTCTCTGTCCATCTGATGTATAATATTTGAAGATTAAGAGTAACATCACCGAGTTGAGATAGCCATTCTGCGCCCAAAATGACATCTGAGCTCCCTAAGTTCATGACGAAGAGAGTTCCACACCAAGTATAACTTCCCATTTGTATCAAAACTAGAGATGTTCGGCCCACACATTGAGCATTACCTCCATTTGCAATCAATACTTGAAACTTATCTTGATTAGAAGTATTCATATACAAGTTCAAGGATTTGGTAGTTTTGAAATCGATAAAGTTATGTGTACTACCTGAGTCTATCAACACATTAACACGTTTGTGCCTAATAAATCCTTGTACCTTAATTGTATGATGAGATTTTAAACCCATAAGTGCATGTACTGAGAGAGCAATAGTATCTTCTTTAGGTGTTACTTCACTAGTATCTGTTGGTTGTTGTTCTGTATCAGTGAGTGACTCTGGTTGAACTACATCTTCTTCTTCATTGGTGTCATATTCCACTTGAAAGGTTTGACGTACTGCACAGGCTTGATCCCTTGGATGATAGGAATGACATTTAAAGTAGAAAAATCTTGAGGATTGTTCATTATTGTGAAAAGGACGATGAAAATTAGAATCACGTTTATAGGGTACCACATCTTGAAGTTTATTTTTGGTTGCTTGAGCTATACGGGTGGCATCATCAAGAGTACATGGATCATGCATGTCGACTTCCTTTCTTATTTTATCCTTGAGACCATGATGGAAGGTGGATACCACTACTGCTGGATTCAATTCATGTGTATAGGTAAGAAGACTTGTGAATTCAGTGACATAGTCTTCTACTGAACCAGTTTGCTTGAGTTCCATAAGGCGAACCACATATGATGAAGAAGAACCTTTATCAAATATTCTAAGGAAAAGTTCCTTAAATTCAGGCCACATAAGGGAGCGATTATGTTGACGAAGCTGCCATAACAACCACTGATAGGCCTGGGTACCCAGTTTACAAGATGCAAATGCGACACGACCGATTTCTGGAATATGGTATAGACAAAAAATACCATCCATTTTGGCTAGCCAACCTCTGGGATCATATCCCTCAAAAGTGGGCATGTCAGTATGAGGAACTTGAACATCATGAGGCCATTCTAAGAATCGAGAGGCATCACCTACTGAAGGATCAAAATCGAAAGAAGTTTTTGGGGGTACTGATGCTTGACGAGTATTTAAAGGTGGAGGGTTGACAATGGCTTGAGAGGATTGACTATTTAAAGGTGGAGGGTTGACAATGGCTTGAGAGGATTGATTATCTAGCTTGAGAAGTTTAGCCACTGAATCCCTTATTTCATGTAATACTGAATACATAGTAGCAAGGTCTTTTTGTTGTTGCCCTAAACAATGATGCACACCTGCATCCACACTAAGGGGAATTTTAGCGACAAGGTCTTCTTGGATAAAGACAAAGTCTTCTTGGTTAGAAGAAGTGCCATTGTGGTCTGGAGTAGGGGGGATGTTGGAATTGTCTTGATTTGGAGAAGCCATGGACCAGTGGTGAGGGTTAAAACTATTAATTCTAAAAGGAGAATTATGTTGCGTACCTTTATTTCGTGGTTATCTTTTTGGTGTATTCAGGGACCCTTCGTTTGGTCTATCTGTGCATTGTAATCTTTTGTTTGCTCCTCTATTCCACTTGTTTGGAGTGGTTTGATCACTCATGCACTTGATTTACAGCAAAAAAATTACTTTCAATTTTGGCAAAATGTTAAATCAATTTCTGACCAAATTTGTTGTCAAATATTTTTTTGACAAAAAATTGGTTGTTAGCTTTTTGACAAATTTTGTTGTCAAATTTATTTTTGACAAAATTTGTTATCATTTTTTTTTAATTTGTTTTAGATCCCAATAGTTAGCAACCAGTTGGACTAACTAGGACAAGTGAGGACAAACAAGATGCACCATATTGGATTGACAATGAGACTAGACCTGATACTGATGAGTCTAGACCTGATACTGATGAGTCTAGACCCGATACTGATGAGTCTAGACCCAACACTAACCATAAGATTGGATTGGATGATAGGACACAAACTTAGATATTGGACAATACATAACTTAGATAGCATTGATTACGAGGATGGGCAGGTAACTGACTACGAATGAATAGTAGTATGATGAACATATAGGAGAAGCGAATACGTGGAATGAAATGGAAAGTGTGTATGTGGTGGATGAAGTATGATCATGGACATAGTGGAGGTCGTATGACTATTTTAGAGTAGGATGATACATGAAATTCTAGGTAGTAAAGGAACAAGGGACACACGGGCAAATGATGGAGGATTTCTAATGCATGAAGGAAGATGTGAACAACAAGCTGGTTAGATACCTTTACATGCCTTGGTGTATATAAACCTCTTGGACTCATCAGTAGGATAAATATGAGATTCAAAATTCCCAAAGTAACACTTTGAACCTTAATTTCTTTCATGATCAAATTTAAATGTTTAGCGATTAATAAATGGATAACATGATTGTTGCTCCAAATAATTTAATTAACAAACAATATGGATTTTTAGGGTTGTTGCATAAGTATCGTGACCTAAATGCAATATAAAAAAATTATGCTTCTCTTCTACGAATAAATTCATCATGAAATATAATTTGTGATGTTGTGATTGTATGTAAGTATTAGGACACCGATTTTGATAAGTAATTGCATTGGTCTCTATGGATGGATGTGAACGACGGTAAGGTAAATTCGATCGTTCACTTGGACAAGAATAAATTATAAGATTTAACCCTTTTATTTTGTCAATTTATTCAATGTGAGACTATGAAGTGACTTGGTAGAATACGGACAACCAGCTACAAAGATCTTTTTTGCTTCAACTAGCATTAAATTGAAAAACAACTCATGGGTACCAATATGTAATTATTACTGATATGCCTACTATCGGCTATTATACCTGTTGTGTTGTTGGTTATATTTGTGGTGATCCATGGATGATATATGCATTCTAATAATGACATATTTTTTAATACCTTGGAAAATTTGTGGCTTTAGCTAAATGTTTTAGAATTTCTTTGTCTAGTTACTGAAGGAATTTTATAATTCTTTTAGCTTTGCTTTGTTTGAATTTGTATCCCAAAACCTTGGATTAACTTCCTATAATGAAGGCTCTGACACCACTTGGAAGGTTACCCTTTGTAAATTAATCAAAATATGAATATAAAATATTAAACAAGTGAGTTGGAGTAGAATGATACACCACTTAAGGAGGGCAGAATCCTGTAGCCACTTGGAGAGGGTGGAGTCTCTTGCAATATGCAAATGATAAAATGATATTCGATGATAAAATTAAATGAATGATTCTACCTATAAATAAATGATTTAATCAATGAATGGACGTGACCAATCAATGAGCCAATGCATCCATTGGGATCGTTACATGTACAACCACGATATGAAGGAGAGAATACTAAATAAAAAAATGCATTGGATAGTAATAACACCTTTTATTTAAAGTGTTTCAAGAAGAATTCCTAAATAAATAAATAAAATCTAATTTAAGCACTGGATAGTAATAACGCTTCTAAATCAATCATCATAGCATGTAGAATATTCATTTAACAACATTGATTGGAATAAAAATATAAGAAATCAATTTCTTAAATCTTACTTTCTATATTTGAAATGGCCTAGGTGGAGCAAGTCAGAAGTAGAATTTACAATAGACGTGAGGTAAAGTTTTTTGATAAGGAATCAATTTCTTAAATCTTACATTCTATATTTGATGCATAAAGTAAGAAGTCAAATATTTGATTTGGAAAATTTGAGAATGTGAAAAGTAAAAATAAGGGGAGCTATAAGGTTAGAATGAAATAATTAAATTGATTTTTTTTTATAAGCTTTTTAAAAGTTGGAGGTGAATTTAATTTGGAAGTTATTTAGAAACATGTTTTTTTTAATGCATTTTAAAAAAAGGAAGGGAAGTTTTTTATTTGGAAATTTTATTATTTAGGAGAGATCAGGTTGACGAAATAAATTAATACTTGATTATTTTTTAATAAAGTGAAGTTAATTTTATGGAGTGATAAGTAGGAACTAGTAAGTTAGCTTTATTAAATCAATTTTTAGTTTTGCTTTACTATTTCTTGAATTAATTGATTATTTGTAAAATTAATTAAGTTGGGAGACAAAAGGTATTCAACATCAAACCTAGGTGAAATTAATTTTGCAAAATTCATATTTTCATTAGTTTCTAACATTTTGGTGATATAAGGTCTTCTAATATTCAAATTGATTTATTTGAAGAAATATATTGAATTAGTGAATTATTGCAAATTTAATTATTTGGGAGACAAAAGGATTTCAACCTCAAAATTTAAGAAATAAACAAATTTACAATTCTTTACAAAACTTCTAAATTTCTAAACATTTGGGAGCCATAAGGTATTCAACATCAAAAACATAGTTTTGCAAAATTTAGAATTTAATCAATTGTTCAAAATTAGGGAGACATAAGGTTGTCAACATAAATATTGAAAATTGAAAATTTATCTTTAATCTATCATTCAAAACCTAGGGAGTTATAAGGTAGTCTACTTCAAAAGAACATGGTAAAGAAAAATAAAATGAAAAAGAATACTAATGATCAAAAAATTGAAATACAAAGACATGAGTTAATATTTGAAAACCTATGTGTCCAAGAAAAAATTAGACATTCAAGAAATTTTAGAAAGGTTAAAAAGGTTAAAATGTCATACACAACACATAATAGAAGAAATTGAAAATGATACATCAATAAGTGACAAGAATGCCTCACATCAATGTTGAGAGAAATAAAAAATGAAAATTTCTTAACACTTAGTAGTTATTTGAATTCAAAGCTTCAAGAGGCATATACAGTTTCTAAAAGATATTTTATGTTACCTAGTGATATAGGACACTTGATATATATGGTATTTATTTCTTATGAAATCCTTAAGGATAAGAATAGAAGATAAGAGGACATCATTAAATATTTAACAATAAGTTAATTGATGAGACATTGAAGAATAGACTTAATGATATTACCATTGAAGTACGAAAAGGAAAATTTTAAATACTTTAGAAATGCATACAAAGTACTATCAATGATGCTAATGATTGTTATGAATATTTTGTTACTATACCTATTATTCTATGGAAAATAATCTACAAAGGAATTTTTACTCTAAATATCTCTAAGATGAGAAAACAAGAAAAATTTGAAGTAGAGAACCAATCAATGATGAAATATGCTTCTTGTGATACGAATAATTTAAGGCCCATGATGATAGATTCAAGTTGCAATACTATAGAATAAAATCCATTGATGATTGATGCATGTTGTGATACTAGTGATCTTCTTCAAAACAAAAAATATGTAAATTATGATTCTTGTCAAAATGAAAGGAAATATTGTAATGCAAGCAATGACACTAGTAATTTAGAATTTATGAAAAAATAGAAGAACCTATTGCAAATATTGATGCTATATGCGATACAAGTGATTTGAATATAGTTCATGCTATTAGAATTGATTAAGGTATAGATTCAAATGATGATAAATATAGTGATGCTCATAATTGTATTGACCAATCTAAGATTGTATTGGTCATTTGATGGAGGACCAAAATTCAAAATTCCAATCTTTTATTTTCTTTATCGGAAATCCATTTACAACACTAGCCCGCATGCGTAGTTTTCTATTTCTTCATGTAAGATGCCTCACGTTCGGTGATCTCCTATGCTCCCAAGAAGAATACAATCTCCCAATCCCAAAACTCGGCTCCTCCACCACCCTCTGACTGAACCTTTTCATATTTTATCTTCACTGGCAACTGACACCAGGTTAGCCATGGAAACATGCATTGATTAGCTATTTGAACGTCTCTGACCTTTGGGCACAGCAGTCGAGTGGCCACCATGCTCAGTAAGCTTACCGGGCAAGCAATCATGCATTAATGAGGCCTTTGACCACCTCAAGAAACATCATCTGGTAACGCGTGCCTTCTCGAATTGTGAACCAGTAGTATATCGTGATATCACGACATGTCGCGATATTGCAACATTTTTCTTCCTCGCTGCCTTTTCTCTCCTTTGGGTTGCAATATCGCGACATGTCACGATATCGCAACATTTTCCTCCTCGTTGCATTTTCTCTTCATCAGGTCGCGATATCGCGACATGTCACGATATCACAACATTTTCCCTTTCGGATCTTCTTTCTCCTTTGTGGTTGTGAAATCGCGACATGTCGTGATATCACAACATCTTTCCTTTCTACCTTCTCCTCGTCTCTCGGGTCGTGAAATCGTGACATGTCATGATATCGCGACATTCTTCCTTTTTGCTTCCTTCTCACCTCTTTGGATTGCAAAATCATGACATGTCACGATATCACGACATTTTTCCTTTTTGCTTTCTCTCTTCGCTTCGGGTTGCGAAATCATGACATGTCATGATATCGTGATAGCCTTGCATTTCGCCTTCGCTCTCTGCTTTGGGTCACAAAATTGTGACATGTCGCGATATCGCAACAGCTTTGCCTTCCGCCTTTGCTTTTTTCTTCGAGTCATGAAATCGCGACATGTCGCAATATCGCAATAGTTTCCTTCCTTGGTTTCTTTCTGCTTGTTCAGTCGTGATTTTGTGACATGTCGCGAAATCATGACATTTTCTTCTCTGGCCTTCCTTATCTGCTTTCGGTCGTAATTTCATGACATGTCATGAAATCGTGACATTTTCTCCTTTGGCCATCTCCTGTCTTCTTTCGGTCATGATTTTGTGACTCGTGATTTCACGACATGTCGTGAAATTGTGACATTTTCTTCAGACGCCCTGTCTCCCCTGTTTCGGTCATGATTTCATGACATGTCACAAAATCACGACATTTTTCTTGGACACCTTCTCCCTCCTTCCTGAGTCGTGAAAACGTGACATGTCATGATATCATGACATTTCTCTCCTCTGTGCCTCCTCTTGTCTTCTGCTCATGAAAATGCAACATGTCATGATATCGTGACACTTTTCCTCCTTTGCACTTTCTCTCGTCCTCTGGTCACGATAATGCGACATGTCGTGATATCATAACACTTTTCTCTCTTGCGCATCTTCTCGCCTTCTGGTCACGAATTTGCAACATGTTGCGAAATCACAACATTTTTGCTCCACGTCTTCTCTCTCTTGATTTGGTCATGATTTCACGACATGTCGTGAAATCGTGACATTTTCTTTGGGCACCTTCCCTCACCTGCTTCGGTCGCAATTTTGTGACATGTCATGAAATCATGACATTTCTCCTCTGTGCATTCTCTCTCCTCCTTGATTCGCGAAAACGTGACATGTCACGATATCATGACACTTTTTCTTGTCACGATATCATGACACCAAGGCAAACACTTAGAAATTTTTTTGTTGATGTGTGATTGCTCTGCTGCCACCGGATGCTCCTGCATCAAACAACCGAGGTGGATTGAGAAGTGACCTTCACTTCTACATTTTTCTGTCACCTTCTCACAACTTGCAAAGTCTTCAACCTCCACCCTCATTATTGTCAGCAACCTCTTTTCATCCATCCCCTTCAGCAAATAGATTCTAGTGTTGTTACATACCTTTTCTTTCGCCTCCTTCGAGGGCTTCAGCTTATGGCGCACTCCATTCTTTGTCACAGAGTAGGTGTTTGCATGACCATCATGTACTGCACATCGATCAAACTGTCATGGCCTTCCCAACAAAAAATGGCAAGCATCCATAGGCAATATGTCACACAAGACCTCATCACAGTAATTCCCAATATTAAATTTGACCAAGGACTGTTCACTGACCAATGTCCTATGGTCCTTCCACAACCATGCAATTTGGTATGGATGCGGGTGTCTCCTCATATATAGCTATAAATTAGTAACCATTTCTTCAGATACCAAGTTATCAGTACTACCATTATCTATAATCACATTACAGACCTTACCCAAACTCTTGCACCTTGTGTGGAACAGGCTCCTCCTCTGGTCTGATCCTTTCTCCTCATTCAACAAGGTTCTCCTTGTGAACATCACTTCTCCTCTCTCTGCCTCCTCAAAATGTTCTGATTCAGCTCTTTCATCTGCTACAGTAGCTCTGGAAGGACCCTTAGGTCTCTTATTCATCTTTTCTTGGTGTTGTGGACACTAATATGCTCGATGTCCTTCTTCACCACAGTGGAAATAGGTTCCACAAAATCCTCCTCTTCCAAATCCATGTCCAAATATACCTCTTCCTCTTGGGTAGCCATTGTTCTGATCATGGGGCCTATAATAATTATCTCCCTTCTAATTTTGACTGCTACTAGCTTCTTCTTTCTTCTCATCTCTTCCTCCATATTTTCTTCCACCAGTCCTTTCTCCATGGCCTCTTCCTCTTTGCTTACCCTCAAACCTTCTGTTCAGCTTCTCTTCAACCTTTAGAGCAAACTGGTAAGCATCCTCAATGGTGCTAATCCTAACTAGACTCAACTCTTCTTGAATATTGGTTCTCAACCCATTGATGTAACGAGCCACATTCTCCTTCTTAGCCTCTGAATGGCCAGTTTTGATGGAGATCTTATAAAACTCCTTTGTGTATTCCTTGATAGTTTTGTTTGACTGTCTCAAGCTCTGCATTTTCCTTAGCAGATCCAATTCATAGTCAGCTAGGATAAACTGTCTCTTCAACTTCTCTACCATTCTATCCCATCTGGTTATTCTATCCTTTCCTCTTCTATTTCTTTCTAGCTATACTCCCTTCCACCATATGCTGGCATGACCCTTCAGCTTGGTCTTGGCAAACTTGACCCTATCAGGATCTTCAACTTCTTCATACTCAAAGTATTCTTCCAAATCATTGATCCAGTCAATCAACTATTCTGAATCAAGATTTCCAGAATACGTAGAAACCTCCATCTTTGGTATCTTTCCAATCTGATAGATGGCTCTGTATAACCTGACTTGTGCAGGATCTATGACCTCTTCTTCTTCCTCAAACTGGTCCTCTTCTTCATCAACTTCATATTCACTTCCTTCTTCTCCTCTGGGTTCAAGTCCCCTGCACAACTCCTCTTGCAGGGCCTGAACTTGCCTCTGTAGAGCCCTGAAATCTTCTACTGGCACCATGTTTCTCCCACCACCATGGTTTCTTCATGGATGCATTCTTCTTCACTCTCTTCTCACAACCCTTCCACAGATCCTGGTGCAAGCTGCCTCACTTTCGACGATCTGCTCACACACTCAAGAACTCTTGCTCTGATACCACTTGATGGGGGACCAAAATTCAAAATTCCAATATTTTATTTTCTTTACCGGAAATCCATTTACAACACTAGCCCGCAAGCATAGTTTTCTATTTCTTCATTCAAGCTGCCTCACGTTTAGCGATCTACCTGCACTCCCAGGAAGAATACAATCTCCCAATCCCAAAACTCAGCTCCTCCACCACCCTCTGATTAAACCTTTTCATCTTTTATCTTCACTGGAAATTGACACCGGGTCAGCCATGGAAACATGCATTGATTAGCCGTATGAATGTCTCTGACCTCTGGGCACAGTAGTCGAGTGGTCGCCATGCTCAGCAATCTTACCAAGCAAGCAATCATGCATTAATGAGGCCTTTGACCACATCGGGAAACACCATCTGGTAATGCATGTCTTCTCAAATCATGAACCAGTAGTATGTTGCGATATCACGACATGTCGCGATATCATGACATTTTTCTTCCTCGTCACCATTTCTCTCCTTTGGGTCGTTATATCATGACATGTCACGATATCGTGAAATTTTCCTCCTCGCTGCCTTTTCTCTTTGTCGGGTCGCGATATCGTGACATTTTCCCTTTCGGCTCTCCTTTCTCCTTTGCGGTCGTGAAATCACGACATGTCGCGATATCGCGACATCTTTCCTTTCTACCTTCTCCTTGCCTCTCGGGTCACGAAATTGTGACATGTCACGATATCGCAACATTCTTCCTTTTTGCTTCCTTCTCACCTCTTTGGGTCATGAAATCGTGACATGTCATGATATCATGACATTTTTCCTTTCTGCTTTCTCTCTCCACTTCGGGTCGTGAAATCGCAACATGTCACGATATTGCGATAGCCTTGCCTTCCGCCTTCGCTCTCTGCTTTGGGTCGTAAAATCATGACATGTCATGATATCATGACAGCTTTGCCTTCTGCCTTCGCTTTCTGCTTTGGGTCATGAAATCATGACATGTCGCGATATTGCGACAGTTTCCTTCCTTGGTTTCTTTCTGCTAGTTCGGTCGTGATTTCGCGACATGTCGCAAAATCGTGATATTTTCTTCTCTGGCCATCCCTGTCTGCTTTCAATCGAGATTTTGTGAAATCGTGAAATTTTCTCCTTTGGTCGTCTCCTGTCTTCTTTCGATCGCGGTTTCGCGACATGTCACGAAATCATGACATTTTCTCCTCTAGTCGTCTCCTGTCTTCTTCGGTCGCGATTTCATGACATGTCACGAAATCACGACATTTTCTTCAGACGCCCTATCTCCCCTGTTTCGATCATGATTTCATGACATGTCATGAAATCGTGACATTTTTCTTGGACGCCTTCTCCCTCCTTCCTGAGTCGCAAAAATGTGACATGTCACGATATCACAACATTTTTCTCCTCTGTGCCTCCTCTTGTCTTCTGGTCATGAAAATGCGACATGTCATGATATCGTGACACTTTTCCTCCTTTGCACTTTCTCTCATCCTTTGGTCGCGATAATGCGACATGTCATGATATCGCGACACTTTTCTCTCTTGCACCTCCTCTCGCCTTCTGGTCACGATTTCACGACATGTCATAAAATCATGACATTTTTGCTCCACGTCTTCTCTCTCCTAATTTGGTCACGATTTCGTGACATGTCACGAAATCGTGACATTTTCTTCGGGCACCTTCCCTCACCTGCTTCGGTTGTGATTTTGTGACATGTCACAAAATCATGACATTTCTCCTCTATGCCTTCTCTCTCCTCCCTGAGTCATGAAAACACGACATGTCGCGATATCGTGACACCAAGGCAAACACTTAGAAATTTTTTTGTTGATGCGAGATTGCTCTGCTGCCATCGGATGCTCATACATCATCATTTTAAAAAATATACCAAAGGATTTGGTTCAAATATGATGATATGTAAAGATATAGGTTTAGAAAAACATAAACAAGAAATAAAAGAACAAATTGTACCAAAAGTAAGACCCAAATGTGAAGGTCTTGGATATATAGGTCGGACTAGAAGCAATAAGCAAGGACCTAAGTTTGTGATAGGAAATAGTGACATCAAATAAATGATAAATATTGATAGGAACAATTGTAATAAAGGATAGAATGGTCAAAGGGATTTGGTAACAAAAAATAGATGTAGTCATTATGGCAGATAAGAGTATAAGATTAAAAGATGTTGGAATCTCCATAGTTGTAAAATTTGTGGAGGTACCAATCATTCTCAAAGACATTGTTGGTACAAAGAAAATCATTTTTTTGAATGGATATACACAATGACAAGAAAATCCATTAATGGATTCCCTCAAAAATATTTCTCAAAGTTTAGATATGGGAACAAGAAAGGTATGAACTTCTTCAACAACAAAATTAGAAAGAAAATAGTAATAGTGTCAAAATCAGAATACAAAGTCAAGAAAAAATATGAAGCTCAAGCAGAATATCAAATGCAAGGTCACTTGAAGAATGAAGACATTTATGAATATCCATATTGAAGACTAAAGTATTAAATAACCAAATAATGTAATACAAGGGGGTGTTAGAGAATATTACATTATTTGGTACATATCAATGTACCACCATGGGTACATGGTTATATTAGGTGTCTTAAGTTAGTATTAGAGTCTTTACTTTATGTAATGTAATAATGTGTAGGTAATGCACAAGTGTCTTTAGTTAGGTGTGCATGTGCACAAGTGTCCATCATGTAGAATGCACGTGTCCTTAGAGTAGGAAAGTGAAGAGTTGCATACTATTATATATTTGTAATAAAAATTTGTAATAAGTATGTAAAGTGCATTGGTCATAGCATGTATTAATATATCTCCATTTTATAGCATTTTCTCCTATTTTCATGAGTTTTCATTAATGGTAGTTTTATGAGTTATTGTAGAATTTTCTTATGAATTTTACATGCTTGGTATATTGTCATTATCATAGATTAAATATTGCATTGCTCATTTTAGTTCTTGTGGATGCATTTCATTAAATATATAGCATCAAAATCTAACACTCTTAAGAATAACACTGATAGAATATGAACCATTAGAGGGTTACATTGAGTAGTTCAAATTTATGTAGAAAAGAGAAGATATTGACTTGGAATAAAGTCTACTCAAAACTATGTTTTTAAAAGGACTACAAGAATAATCACTTGATATCCTCAATTTAATGGGAGGAGGATATATTATAGCCTAAAAATTGAGATAATTATGGAACTATGCATTAATTATTCTTGCACAAAGTCAACATTGCATAGCCATTGAGTTGGAAAATCTAGAGGAGTCACATGAGGAGAATTGGGAGATTTATTGGACAATATTCTAACTCTACAGACACACTAAGGCTAAAGCTTATAACAAAAAATGTACCTATGGTTGTTTACTATCCTTGTTGTAGATAGAAGCATGAGATTCATAAGTGCTCTTTGTACAAGATTTCAATCTATATTATTTATGAATAGAAGCATTCAACAAATAGCTATCAGTATCTATCTGTAGTGAAGTCAACTTTAAAGGATTCTAAATTTTAGGAAATCAGATATGTTTACTTTATTGCTCAAAGAAAACCATAATAGGGATTCACACAAGGATTATATCTTCCAAGTATGCCTAATTATTATGTTCCTTCTAATAAATTTTCTTATTTTGTATGAGGATGGATACCTCCACAATAACCATGGTCTAGACAACCTCAATGATCCTAACCAAATGAATGACCTCCAATTAATAAACCTTGGGCCATAGTAGGTTTGGCAAGCCCAAAAATTACCATATAAAGGGTTTCAACCTAATCAGCCTAAAAAACACCAATATAGAGGGTTGGCTCCTCAATAACAATAAAATATTTTGCCTACCCCTATTAACAATCCAAAAAACCACCTCTTCCAGTCCAACCAGTACCCAATTCAAATAATCAACTAGCACAATAGCTGATCTATGAGGCTAAAGGAATATACTCTATTGAATTGCTACCCTATAGTGAAATTCAATTACGATCAAGAAAAACTTTGCTTGATCCTATCATTACAGAAGAAATTGATGATGACCCCCCCTATATCTTCTAAAACTCCAATCATTAGGGAACCATTTTGAGTAACAAAACTACATTCTTCTTTATAAAAATAAATATCTATTGTTATTGAAGAAAGACCTATTATTTTTGAAGAAAAACATGATAGTAAATCTAAACTTGTACTTGAACCTCTTTTCCCTCATATATTGACTTTAATAAAATAGGTTCATAAACCTAAGTTTGACTTAGTAGAAGATCTTAGAAATATTAATATTAATATACCTTTGCTGAAAAATCTTGAAGAAGTTATCGTTTATGCCAAAACAACTAGATAACTATTCATCAAACACCTAGGAAGAAAAAGAAAAGATCCCAAGACCATTCAAGTCTTAGGAAAATATTCTGACCTGATGTCTAGAAAAATTATTCTTCCTAAATATGGGTATGCTATAATTCTAACATTAAATGTAAATATAGGATAAAAAAAATTGCAAAATATCTTATTAACTTAGGAGCTGCCATAAATGTAATGATCAAAGAAACAATGAATATACTTGGCTTACAAAATATATGTCCCATACCTATTGTTCTAAAATTGGTTGATTGTTCTACTATACAACCAAAATAAGTGCTTAATAATATTCTAGTCAAAATAACATCATGGGAATATCCCATATATTTTGTAGTCTTGTAAACTAAAACCAAGTTAGAAGGACATCCTTTGATACTTGGTAGACCTTGGTCAACCACTATGGATGCTTCTATTAGTTGTAGGTTAGGTAGCATGACCATATTTTATGGCATGAGTACTAATAAAATTACACTTTAACCATCTTCAAACCCTTTTGAATCATATTGTAAGCATTTATGGATTTATGAATCAGAAGATAGAGAAATCTTCTAATCTTTAGTCATGCAGCTTAGTGCCTATGAATACATTATTGAAGAAGAATTTTGTGATAAATTCATACATATGAAGATATAGGTTCGTGTTTAATTTATACTTAGAATACTTTTAGTCATTTCATATGTATCATACTTACAACCTAAAGATCATTGGTAGGTTCATTTGCTTGCATAATCCTCATGTTAGACATACTTATCCTTTAGAATCCATCATTCCACATGATGCCAACAATTCATAGAACTCTGTTATTTTTCACCAACTACAACCACAAAAATTTCCATTCAATTATTTAATAATAACATTTATGAAATTGATACCAAAAACTTGGGTTGTTATAGACATAAAATTTGACCCACCAAAAAGGTTCAAATCTTCCTTAGATCCCTAGCCAACCATCCAAACTTGCTAAGTGTAAATTTTAGGTCTTTTTACCTTTTCCCTTTGCCTTTTCTACCTAGCTTTACCAAATTCATGCCACTCCATACTGGGTGTGAATTTGGCTTGCTATATTCACACCTTGAATGTAGGGGGTGTGAATTTAGCTTTGTAGGGGTTTTTATTACTTAAACCCCTTGCTCTATTGACTCATTTTGAGGTCAGCTTTTCCCAAAGTAAAATTTCATTTTTCCACTTGTTTTACCTCTCAAATATATTATAAATAAGGTTTTGGATATCCTTAGTCAACCCCAATGCTTTTTGTAAATATTCTAACTATTGAATCACTCATATGCTCATGCTTTCAAGTGGATTTATGCTGCAAGTTAATGTTTTGGCTATTTTGGTTCTTGGTGATTGCTGCCCTTGGGGATTGAGTGAAGAAGTATTAATGATTGGATAGATAAACCATTTTAGAATAATTATTCCACTCTTCATTAATTTTTACTTGCTCCATCAGCTCATCAGGTTTTATACTTGTTTTGTTAACATTTAAAACTCTATTTTTTGTATTTTGCACCCTATTTTTCACTGTTTCAAGCCCTAAAAAGGGCATCTAAACCAGATTCATACCTTGCCTATACAGGGCATGAATTGGGTCAACCATATTTGTACCTCCTAGCTAAAAGGTATAAATTTAGTAAAATTGGGGTTTTGGGGGTAAGATTTACAGATTGAAACACTAATTTGCACCCTACTTTGAAGCTTTCTATTGTGTCCATCTTAGCTACATTTTATATTACTATTGCATATCTGTTTTACTATGTTTTTGAATGTTTCAAAGGTCAAATATTATTTTACTTTTGAATGATCAAATAAAAGGACCCAGAGGACTTGACTATTGTACCTCCAATCTCAGCTATATAGTGACCTAAGTAGGCCCCCAAACGTTGATCAAATTTTCTAGGGTTTTGTGAATATATTTTATAGGATTGAATCTATTGGATATTCAAGATGCAAGATAAATCTTGGATAAAACATTGGATAAGATAATTACCCTAATAGATCTTTAGGTTATTTTTTGTTTACTTTTTGCTCACTTTTGTGGAAAACCTAGATCATAAGCGATTAAGTTTCATAGGCATATGAAAAAAAAAAGAGCATATAGTGTGCATCTAGGGTTTTTTTTGTGCATTCCCTTGGACCCTTGCTCAAAAGTTTTTTATTTTCAACCTAGGGTTTTAAATTATTGAATAAAATAATCATTCTAGGCTTAGATTGTGTATTCTTGCATCTTGTATCTTGCATTGTTCTTTCATTTTCTTAGCTTAGTATAGAAAGTCCAAACATAGGTGTATGTTAAATTGAACACATCCAAACACATTCCACCCTAGACTTGGAGTGAGTCTTTAAATTATTCCTAGTGAACCCATCCCCCCTTACACCGAGTGTAGAGTTATAACGGCCACCGCGGTCACCTCAAGGCTTCCCTATGAATTTAGCCTTGGGAGTTGTACTCTGATGCATGGTTTTCCCCCTCTACATATTTGGTGAACCTGATGTGAATACATGTCTTAGTGGCCAAGATAGGAAACCTCTTCATTTTTATTTTTTAAAACTTTTAATAAGACCACTAGTTTGTGTATTATTTGTTAGTTTTCTCTTCTATCCTTTCACTCCTTCTAATGGCTCCAATCCTTAGAATTTAGCAAAAGCATCTTGAATTTGATCATATTCTTCAAGAAGATGATCAGGTTGATCAGGAAATTGAAACTAAAACAAACTATGATTCCTTTGAAGGACCTAATGGTGGTTTCCTCTTTTAAATAATTTGAGCATGTTTAGGTTTGTATGAAATATCATAAGGAGAAATTACTAAAGGCTATGGAGTGGGAAGCCCAAATCGAAAGAGGTGAGATTCCTCCTCCTCCTCCTCTAGTAGTCTCGCATAGGTATGTCCATGATAACCCTATGTTAGAATATTTACATCATGATAATCTTGCTCAACCAGGTTATGCCACTACTATAACCACCAAAATTGGAAGGATTGCACAAGTCTTTCCAACTAGTAGTTTCACCCAAAATTATGTTCAATTTCCTCCTCAATATTCTAGTCTTAACATTTTTGCTTCTATTCCACAAACCTTTAGTTATTATATCCAGAAAGGTACCACATATCACAATAGTATCAATACCTCCAACATGAGCCAAGTACCCATTCAATGACCTACATATACCCATTCCTTAGGGAATCTAGGGACATTGCAAAGCAATAATATTAAGGTGTAAAGTTTAACTAATGTGGTGAAACAATTGGTTTATGTTGTATTTTTTTATCATAAAGCCAACACTAGAACCATGACTATAATCCTGAGATATATATGAAGGCAAGCACATGCTAATCAAAACCCAAACTAAACATTGGAAGAACCTAATCGCTTTGATTCAACCTCAAAATAAGGATGGCATACCTTTGTCAACTTAATAAATGTTGACTCTTTTTAGCTCAAAATTATGAAGTTTTACATATAGAAATAGAAGGCTTATAAATGTATAAATGAATAATGAACAAGTGAAGCTAATAGCATAGACATCTGCTGTTAGGTCCTTACAATACTTGAACTGAGTTCATGGCCCTCCTTCTAGCACCAATTAGGTGTTGGTCCGGCTTTCATACGCACCCCGCGAAAGGATGGGCAGGAAGCCCCGGAGACATCCACGGGATGGATCCCACTCGCTTTAGGATCTAGCTGGTTATCCAAGGTGTGAGTTACAGAGTTGGGTCGAATGGCTATTCACTCTTTTCCACTTCTGGAATAGATTTCAATATGGACTGCTCTATTACCTTACAAGGGGTTCCTGAACTTGTTCAGTAGTTGCAAAAGTTGTTTATCAGATTTAACTTGAATTCTTGATCTAGCTCTCATGGGTCAGCAGATTTAAATAAAAGACAAACAAAGAAAATAAAAATGGATTATTCACCAAAAACAAAGAGAAGGTAGGGTAGGGCAGAAAGAGAAGCTTATCAGACTTTAAACTGTAAAACCCTAAACTACCAATCTTATCTATGCTATCAGCTTCACAACAGAACAAATCAAAGAAGAAAGTGTCCAGTCAGTCTAAGATCACTTTCAACTAAGAGCACAAGGCAGAGTGAAACAGATCTAGCAGAAAATCATAAATCGAAGGGCAGCTGGTTAAAACTGGTATCTTTCACCGATAGCCTAGCTCACACAGTGAAGACAGAGCAATTAGAACAAACTTACACCTAAAATTTGTAATTTTCCCTAGCAGACAAGAGAACAACTGAAGCCTAACAACATATTTAAACTTGATAATGGCAGATTTACAACATATATCTAACAAAATTTAATGGAACGAATAACAAAAGAAGATACACTTATCACACTCTGCAAAAGATTAGGCTCTTGGCCATGCTATCATAGAAAAGCTAAAGCACATCAACTCCAAGTCCAGAAACAAAAGATTTCACAAAATTTGCAAGAAATTGCTTATAAGCCTTTTATTTCTAAGTCTCCGCCTCCCGCGATTACATTTAGAATCTGTATTTATAGACTCAGGAAAAACCCTGATCTTTTTCAAAATATCTTGCTCAGACCCTAAATCTTATCACACTTAAACCCTAGGACCCGGGTTTTACAATAAAAATCCCTTTAAAATCAAATTCCGGATAGAACTTAACCCTTCTGCAAATCTGGGGAGTTAGCTGCCATAAATGGAGAAGATAAAATCTAAAGCCACTTGCATTCATCCGCAGCTGCAAATAAATGCCTCCATTAATTTTTGTTGGTGAGCCAAATGAGTCACCACTTCTCCATCAATTTGATCTCCGCAAAGCCATCCCGAGTTGAAATTATATCCATGCTATTAATTTGGTCATAAATTTGTCATTGAATGCTCTCATCGGCCTCTTCTCCTCTAGCATGGCGGTGTTCGATCAAATCTGCACTTTAACTTTGACTTTATGGCCTTTCCCGGTTGTCCCGCAAGTGCCAGATGGAATCCTGCATGAAAGACAAAAAGATTATATTAGCACTTTAATAAACATTAAATTAAAGCATTTAAACATTAAAAACAGATTAAAATCAGCTAAAAAGCTTGCATGTCGGCCTCTGTTTGTCTGATTCACGTGCTTTGACACGTGTCGCTACCCCAGGATGCCTTCTGTTTCCCGCTGGAATGCACTTCTGGTCAACTTAGGGCTTTCTCTTTCCTATCGTGATTCGCGACATGTCACGATTTCGCGACATGTCACAAAATCGTGACGTCCCTGGCTCATCGGCAACTTCTTCCCCCGTCGGCCATGAAAATGTGACATGTCGCGATTTCGTGACATGTCGCGAAATCGTGACCCTTCTCCGTCAACCGCAACTTTCTGCTCCAACAGTCGCGATACTGCGACATGTCGCGATTTCAGGACATGTTGCAAAATCTCGCCTGCCCTTGCTCTTGGCTTATTTCTTCGTCTCCTTTCCTTCTCTCTCCAAAAAGTGTCACGATTTCGTGAAATGTCGCGAAATCGCGACCATTTTCATACTTAACCAATTTTTTATTCTACAGCCCACTTTCTCTATCCTGCAGCAAAAATGCGACATGTCGCGATTTCGTGACATGTCGCAAAATCGCGCCCTTCCGTACGTTTTCTTTCTCTCTCCTCCGGCAGGCAGCGATTTTGCGACACTTTCCAAAAATAGAAATGTCGCGATATCGCGACACTACCAAAAATGGAAAGTTTGATTTTTCATGAATTTATGTAACTTTTTTCTGGATTTTTCTCGGTACCGGTGCAAGATTTTGTTTGTGCATGAATGATTCTAGCATGTAAAAAATGAATTCTTGGATAACAAAGCTGGAATGCAAGAAAAACACAACTTTAAAAAGGAGGCAAGCAAATTTGGATTTAAAACCCGAAAATCATCAAGAGGGTCCCCGCTGCAAAAATGGAAGTTCAAAATTTTCTAAGGATGGAATCTCATTTTTCAGTGGGGGTGTGTTGCTTCTCAACAAATGGCGATATCTACGGGTAAAATAGTAGCACTATTTTAGAACCCAAGACTCTGGCTTCAAAACAAAAAGACCATGCATCATGCCTTGCCACAGACATTCTTCACAATAAATTGACTGCTAACTGCTAGCTGTTAAAATTTCCCAAGGACATACTAGGCTGAATTACTTCAAGGAAGATTTCTGATGGGCAATTTCAAAGGGTATAAACTTTCTTCAAAGATGACTGAATTGAATGATAACTTTGGACTGATCAACTTTTCTAGATTGTAAAAGGGGAAACCGAGTAGAGCTTTGTTTACTAGTTTAGCCTTTTACAACCTAGACAGAGTTACCATTTAGATTTACACGACCCAATTTACAACTGCAAGGAAGGATCTTCAACTTGGTAAAAGAAAAATAGCTTTGGAAGTTGGCTGCCTCTCTCTCATATAACTCTTTTTTTTTTTTTTTTTTTTATATATCAACACCTGAAAGGCATTAGAGAAATTACAATTTTCTTTTAACATTTGATCAATCCGAAACTATTTCAGTCTAGGCACTGATAGCCTCTGGTGACACCCAAATAATTGCATGAACCATAGTCCCCTCTCATAACCAGCTTTTCTTGGATTCCCCGGGAGTTCCTCCAACTAAACAGCATAGCAGTTTTTCTATCATTAAAACAACTGTGGCAAGTAAGACACAAGATCCAATCATCTCTCTACCTTTGTCCTGAATAACAAAATAGTTCTACAGTTCAGAGCAAGCAGACTATCTCTATTAGAATGGTGAACAGCATGGGCATTGGATTGTGGATTTATCAGCTCAGAATAAAACAATTTTTAGCAGGCTGACTTTTCATTGATGCTCAGACAAAGGCAAAGAACAGAAACCTTTAGAAGCTAAAGGACTTTGCACAGACTTTCAAGGACAGACAGGCCTTAAAGCAAAACAAAATAAAACTGTACAGACTAAAGCACAGAACTGTACAGGCAAGGGAATAAAATAAACTGAACAGACAGCAAAGAAAAGAACTGAAACAAAAGACTGTACAGACTAAAATAAAAGCAAGCTAAAACAAAAGACACTATACAAGACAGCAAGGAAAATAACTACAATAAAGAACTAAAGCAAATAAAACTGGGAGAGCTATTCACAATATGTACACATGTTACAACTTCTTCATAGCTTACTCAAATGATACATTGGATGGAACAGCGGAAAAATAATGTTTCAAGTATTGACCATTAATAGGGAGGTCCAGAAAATTACCATCCAGGTATTGCAAGCGGAAAGCATTGTTATCCAATATTTTTGCAATTTGGTAGGGGCCTATCCACAGTGGGTGCAACTTTGTGTGCTTACCCTTCTTCTCATGGGCCTTGTCCCACAGAAGCACTAAGTCACGCCGATCTGAAAGCCTTCACCTTGGCTCTCTTGTCAAACCACCGCTGACAGTTTCTTGGTGTCTACTGAAGTGCTCCAGGGCTTGGAGTCTTTCATCCTACAAGTTAGTCAAATCTAAAACTTGGGCTTCTGCATCATCATGATCTTCAAAATAATCTAAGGCAAATTGGTAGGTGGGCAACTTCAAGGAGATGGGAACAATTGGTTGGGTACCATACAGCAAAACAAAGGGAGAGGTCTTAAGAGCCACCTTGTGTGTTATCCGGTCAGCCCACAGTGCATATTTCAACAATGTATGCCACTGCCTGGGTTTATCTGCTGTAGACTTTTTGATGGCATTCATTAAGTTCTTGTTTGTTGACTCAGCCAATCCATTGCCTTGGGGGTAGTAGTTGGATGAGAATCTGATAACTATCCCCATCTGGTATGCCCAATCTACAAATTCCAACGATTGGAAGGCTGGTCCATTATCACAGACCAAATTTAGGGGAACCCCAAATCTAGTTATGACATTTGATTCAAGAAATTCAATGACTTCCTGGGTTGTACTTCTTGTAGTGGCTGCTGCTTCAACCCACCTTGTGCAATAGTCAGTAGCTGTCAGCACATATTTATGTCCTGCTAAGGAATTTGGATTGATTACCCCCACAAAATCAAGTCCCCACTGCATGAAAGGTTTGTTTATCACCACTGGCTGCAATGGCAGGGCTCGGTTTGCCTCTTTGGCTGCAAATGTCTGGCACTGATGGCAGGTTCTGACATGTTGATGTGCATCCTTAAAAAGTGTAGGCCAATAATAGCCTGCTCTCAGTATCTTATGTGCAGTGGTAGATCCTGATGAATGTCCTGCCCCTAGTTTTTCATGAAAGCTAGCCATGACTTCACTGACTTCACTGGGAGAAATGCACCTTAGAAAGATGCCAACATAATTCTCCCTGTACAGAGTACCTACCTTGAGGAGATAGTGAGCAACTTTTAACTTTAATGCTCTCCTTTGAGTTCTGTTCAAATGGGATGGGCAAACTCCAAACTGTAGCAGATGAATGATATCCCCATACCAATCATTAGATTCAGAGTTTAATTGATTAACTTCCTGCTGTAGAGGTATTTTAGCAATGTGCCTGGACAAGCCAAGTCCTCTGATCAGTTTAGCAGGCCTAATTTCCAAGTCATATTCTTGCAACCTGGTGACCCAATTGCCCCTCAGTTCACCCAACTCATTTTGACTTAGAAGATACTTCACAGCTGGGTCTGGCACTATGGCATGAGTTTTGCTTCTGAGTATATAATGTCTGAACTGTTTCACTGCCCTTACCAAAGCATAGGCCTGTTTATCTAAACGGGAATATTTCAGTTCAGCTCCCTTCAAATTAGTGCTCTTAAAAGCAATTGGATGTTCTCCTATATCTCTCCGTTGAGTCAGCACTGCAGCAAGTGTATGTTCAGAAGAGAATGTGTACAGATAGAAATCTGCACTGAAATCTGGGCTTACTAATACTGGTGCTTGTTTAATGGCTGTCTTTATTTCTTGAAAAGCAGTCTTAGCTTCAGTGGTCCAGGCAATGCGGGCAGTTTGCTTTAACATATCATTCATTGGTTTAACTATCTCTGCAAAGCCTGAGATAAACTTTCTGACAAAGTTAATCTTTCCAAAGAATGATCTCAACTCTTTCTTGGAGTTGGGAAATGGTATGCCAGATATGGCCTCAAATCTGCCTGGATCCATAGAAATGCCATCCTTTGTGACCAAATTCCCAAGCAGTTTGCCTTCTGTTACACCAAATATGCATTTCTTTGGATTCAGAGAAATGCCAAACTCCCTGCACTTGTTAAACACAGACTCTAAATGCTTTACATGGTCAAACTTAGATTTGGAAAAGACTGTTAGATCATCCATGTAAACTACAATACATTTGCCCATAAGCCCCTTGAAGGCATGGTCCATTGCCCTCTGAAATGTTGCTCCAGCATTTATTAAACCAAATGGCATTCTCTTGTAAGCAAAAAGTACCCCACTTGGTTGTAAAAGCAGTCTTCATTCTGTCTTCTTTCTCCACCAATATCTGGTTATAGCCTGAGAAGCCATCCAAGAAATACATCATCTCTGATCCATTAATAATCTGTAGTACTTCATCCATAGAAGGCAGGGGATAATGTCCTTTTCAGATGCTTTGTTCAGATTCCTAAAATCCACACAAAGGCGGATCTCTCCATTCTTCTTCCTGACTGGCACCAGATTGGCCACCCAGTTTGAATGCCTGATAGGAAAAATAATTGCTGCACTCAAGAGCTTCTCCACTTCTTTTTGAATAAGGGGTTCTAACAGAGCATTAACATGCCTCTGTTTTTGTTTGAAAGGCCTTCAAGATTCTTTCAAAGGTATAATGTGGGTGTAAATTTTTGGATCAAATACCTTTAAATCCTTGTATGACCAGGCCATTACATCCTTAGACCTGTGCAGGAAATCAATCATATTTCTCTTTATCTCTGGATCACAGTCCTTTGCCAACTTGATGTTCCTTGGATCCTCTTCAGTTCCTACATTCAAATTTTTAGTCTCATTGTCTGTGGTGCCCACATAATCCTCAGAATTCACCCTTTGCCTGATCTTGTCAACATCGAATAGCCTCTCCAGCTCTACCATTCCCTTTGGGATTCTGTTGTACCTCAATCTCATGATTCCCCTATCATCATCTAACTGTTCCATCAGGGTGTCCCTTTGGCCCTCATCAATTATAGCATTCTCAAAGGTATTGGTACTCTGCAGAAAGTTCACAATCTGTTGATCATCTGAGAAAACTTGAAAGCTGTCTATATTGTTTGGAACTGAAGGACAGGGGACTAACTCAATTGAAAACTTATCCCACTTAAAATCTTCCAATGGCTTTAAACTTGCAGCTGAAGATGCCAAGACATCTGAATGTGAATTTTGTTCCCTGGGTATATGTGTTAAGTTAAATGCATCAAAGCCTTCCATAAGATCCCAAGCTCTATGCTTGTATCCTTTCAGATAAGAGGCTTTACACTGAAACTTACCCCTGACTTGACTTGCCACTAATTCTGAATCAGTGAAAACTTGAATGTTCTTCACATTTTTATCCAATGCAAATTTTAAACCTAAAATCAGAGCTTCATACTCTGCTAAATTATTAGTACATGGGAACTGTAGGCGGTAAGACATAAAAAATGTCTGACTTTGAGGTCCTTTGAGGACTGCCCCTTTCCCAAACCACACTTACATCTGGCTCCATCCACATGAAGTGTCCAAACTTCATTAGTATGTACGAGGATGAGCTTTGTTAAATTTATTATTCTGCCGAGTTGTTAAATTGTAGACTCCAATGTCTACTTCTGCAACATTGACAGTTTCATTTGCAGCATTGTACTCTGTAATCGTGTGCTTGTACCTGGGTTCTCTGTCAACCCGCAATTGATTGGCCACACCCTTCCATGGCAACCACATGTGTGAAAATTCTATTGCCAGATATCCATTTAGAGACTTAGACCAATCCCTACTCAACAGCATTCCATACCCCACTGGGATATCCACAACTTGGATTTCGATCTTATGTTGAGCCCTTGGCTCAGATGCCAATTGAATGTGAATTTTTTGCAGCTCTCCCACAACCTTAAATTTTGACTTGTCCAATTGGACAACTCTCCTCTCAGACTTCATTGGGGTCAGCCCCAACTGCTGACAAATTGCCAGTGGCATGACATTAGCAGATGCACCTGAATCTACCAAAAAATTATGTAAATTCTTCCCAAAAATTTTGACAGTCAGTAAAAATGGGGGAACTTCAGTCTTTTCCTTGTACATGGTCAGATTGGCATTGGCTATTTTCTTCCCTTTATCTATAGGTTTAGCAGCAGGGCCAGAGTATGTCTTTATCAGATTGTCTCTCTGCTCTGAAATCTGTGCCAACTCATGCAGAGTAATGTTAGCCTTAATCTTTTTCATATCCTCCACTATGTTATATCCTTTGTTAAGTGGAGGAATAGCAACATCTGGTACTCTCTGAGCTCCTCCCTTTGGTGGAGGTGGATTATTGCTTGGAGAAGGGTCAGGAGGAATATTGTGAGAGTTGTCAGGAGGAGTTGATGTGGTATTAGGCTCAGGATTCCTGTTTCTTAGGTTGTAGCTATCTCTTTTGTACTGCTGGAAGGCCTGTACTTCATCCATGGGCATTTCAACTACATTCTCAGATTCATCCCGGAAAGAAAAAGAATCCAAGACCATAGCTGCACTGTGTCCAGATGAACTTGGGCCCTCAACAGTTCTTTGATTTTCCTGAGAGGTGAAATCTGCAGACAAGGCCTCAAATGCATTGCAAAATTCTAGACAGTATAACTCTCCATGCTGAGAAGTGGCATGGATTCTGCACCAGTTGGGCAGGGCCAAATCACAAATTTTCACATCATGAGCTTTACCTTTGTAATCTTTATTAGGTTCATATGGGGGCCTGTTAAATCTGTTTGGTTGATATGAATATCTGTTGGGGTTGTCTCCAGTAGAAGTTTGTCTTTTAAAACTCAAAAAATCATTGGCCAGCTTTTGAACAATCTTTGAGACTTCTTCAATCCTTGCATTTTTAGCTTCTTTCACAGGGTTCTGTACATTCTCAACCGGTGCAGCAGCCACTGGTGCTGCTGATGGTAAAGTCTGACAAACTGGCAGCATCATCTGATGTGGGATAGGATTGAATATAGGAGCAGGCTGTGTGATCAGAGGAGTTTGTTGAATATTTAAAGGCTGGGGTCCCAACTATCTTTCCAGGATTAAAGCTTCTTTATAAGCTTTTGTCAAGTTGGTAACAGTGGCATCTCTCTTCAAGAAGACAAAGGTCATTGGGTCTAGAGAGTTCCTGAAAATATCTAATGCCAGGTCAGCATTCGGTACATAATAGCCAGTGAGTCTACCATAAGCTTTCTGGAATCTAACATTATAGGACCTGATGGACTCATTCAGTTCTCTTTTGATGCTAGAAAACTGTTGATATAAAATTCTGGGATCTATCACTTCTCCGAACTGTGACACAAAAACTTTCTCTAAATCATTCCAACTGGTGATGGAATCATTGGTAAGATTTAGAAACCAATCATAGGCTCCCTCCTGGAGAGTGAACGGGAAGAGTCTGCAGGCAACATCCTCATGTTGTACATTTAATAACTTCAGTGCATTCTTGAATGCAACTAAGTGTTCCTCTGCAGTTCTTGTCCCATCATGTTTGTACCTGGGGAGATATCTTTTTGGATTTACGGGCAAGTCATGGGCTATACCCGGAATGTTCAAAGCTGTGGAGCCCAACCAATTTGCCATAGCTAATGGATTGACAGGAATATTCTGAGCTCTGGTTGGAGTAACAATTAGTGGTGATAAAACTATCTGTGATAGAAGTAGCGACATGTCGCAAAATTGTGCCTGCCCTTGCACTTGGCTTCTTTCTTCGTCTCCTTTCCTTCTCTCTCTAGAAAGTGTCACGATTTCGCGACATGTCACGAAATCGCGACCATTTTCATACTTAGCCAATTTTTTTATTCTTCAGCCCACTTTCTCTCTCCTACCATGAAAATGCGACATGTCGCGATTTCGCGACATGTCGCAAAATCGCGCCCTTCCGTACGTTTTCTTTCTCTCTCCTCCGGTCGACAGCGATTTTGCGACACTTTCCAAAAATGGAAATGTCGCGATATCGCGACACTTCCAAAAATGGAAATGTCGCGATATCGCGACACTTCCAAAAATGGAAAGTGTCACGATTTCGCTACACTAAAATGACTTAGCTGCTTTTTGATTTACCTGTCGCGATATCGTGACATTTCCGAAAATGGAAGTGTCGCGATATCGCGACACTACCAAAAATGGAAAGTTTGATTTTTCATGAATTTATGCAACTGTTTTCTGGATTTTTCTTGGTACCGATGCAAGATTTTGTTTGTGCATGAATGATTCTAGCATGTAAAAAGTGAATTCTTGGATAACACAGCTAGAATGCAAGAAAAAGCACAACTTTAAAAAGGAGGCAAGCAAATTTGGATTTAAAACCTGAAAATCATCAAGAGGGTCCCCGCTGCAAAAATGGAAGTTCAAAATTTTCTAAGGATGGAATCTCGTTTTTCAGTGGGGGTGTGTTGCTTCTCAACAAATGGCGATATCTACGGGTAAAATAGTAGCACTATTTTAGAACCCAAGACTCTGGCTTCAAAACAAAAAGACCATGCATCATGCCTTGCCATAGACATTCTTCATAATAAATTGACTGCTAACTGCTAGCTGTTAAAATTTCCCAAGGACATACTAGGCTGAATTACTTCAAGGAAGATTTCTGATGGGCAATTTCAAAGGGTATAAAATTTCTTCAAAGATGACTGAATTGAATGATAACTTTGGACTGATCAACTTTTCTAGATTGTAAAAGGGGAAACCGAGTAGAGCTTTGTTTACTAGTTTAGCCTTTTACAGCCTAGACAGAGTTACCCTTTAGATTTACACGACCCAATTTACAACTACAAGGAAGGATATTCAACTTGGTAAAAGAAAAATAGCTTTGGAAGCTGGCTGCCTCTCTCTCATATAACTCTTTTTTTTTTTTTTTTTTTTTTTTTTTATATATCAACACCTGAAAGGCATTAGAGAAATTACAATTTTCTTTTAACATTTGATCAATCCGGAACTGTTTCAGTCTAGGCACTGATAGCCTCTGGTGACACCCAAATAATTGCATGAACCATAGTCCCCTCTCATAACCAGATTTTCTTGGAATCCCCGGGAGTTCCTCCAACTAAACAGCATAGCAGTTTTTCTATCATTAAAACAAGCGTGGCAAGTAAGACACAAGATCCAATCATCTCTCTACCTTTGTCCTGAATAGCAAAATAGTTCTACAGTTCAGAGCAAGCAGAATATCTCTATTAGAATGGTGAACAGCATGGGGTACTGGATTGTGGATTTATCAGCTTAGAATAAAACAATTTTCAGCAGGCTGACTTTTCATTGATGCTCAGACAAGGGCAAAGAACAGAAACCTTTAGAAGCTAAAGGACTTTGCACAGAATTTCAAGGACATACAGGCCTTAAAGCAAAACAAAATAAAACTGTACAGACTAAAGCACAGAACTGTACAGGCAAGGGAATAAAATAAACTAAACAGACAACAAAGAAAAGAACTGAAATAAAAGACTGTACAGACTAAAATAAAAGCAAGCTAAAACAAAATACACTATACAGACAACAAGGAAAAGAACTACAATAAAGAACTAAAGCAAATAAAACTGGGAGAGCTATTCACAATATGTACACATGTTACAACTTCTTCATAGCTTACTCAAATGATACATTGGATGGAACAGCGGAAAAATAATGTTTCAAGTATTGACCATTAATAGGGAGGTCAAGAAAATTACCATCTAGGTCTTGCAAGCGGAAAGCATTGTTACCCAATATTTTAGCAATTTGGTAGGGGACTATCCACAGTGGCTGCAACTTTGTATGCTTACCCTTCTTCTCATGGGCCTTGTCCCACAGAAGCACTAAGTCTGCCAGCCTGAAAGCCTTCACCTTGGCTCTCTTGTCAAACCACCGCTTGACAGTTTCTTGGTGTCTGCTGAAGTGCTCCAGGGCTTGGAGTCTTTCATCCTGCAAGTTAGTCAAATCTAAAACTCGGGCTTCTGCATCATCATGATCTTCAAAATAATCTAAGGCAAATTGGTAGGTGGGCAACTTCAAGGAGATGGGAACAATTGGCTGGGTACCATACATCAAAACAAAGGGAGAGGTCTTAAGAGCCACCTTGTGTGTTATCCGGTCAGCCCATAGTGCATATTTCAACAATGTATGCCACTGCCTAGGTTTATCTGTTGTAGACTTTTTGATGGCATTCATTAAGTTCTTATTTGTTGACTCAGCCAGTCCATTGCCTTTGGGGTAGTAGTTGGATGAGAATCTGATAACTATCCCCATCTGGTATGCCCAATCTGTAAATTTCAACGATTGGAAGGCTGGTCCATTATCACAGACCAAATTCAGGGGAACCCCAAATCTAGTTATGACATTTGATTCAAGAAATTCAATGACTTCCTGGGCTGTACTTCTTGTAGTGGCTGCTGCTTCAACCCACCTTGTGCAATAGTCAGTAGCTGTCAGCACATATTTATGTCCTGCTGAGGAATTTGGATTGATCACCCCCACAAAATCAAGTCCCCACTGCATGAAAGGTTTGTTTATCACCACTGGCTGCAATGGCAGGGCTCGGTTTTCCTCTTTGGCTGCAAATGTCTAGCATTGATGGCAGGTTCTGACAGGTTGATGTGCATCCTTAAAAAGTGTAGGCCAGTAATAGCCCGTTCTCAGTATCTTATGTGCAGTGGCAGATCCTGATGAATGTCCTGCCCCTAGTTTTTCATGAAATCTAGCCATGACTTCACTGACTTCACTGGGAGAAATGCACCTTAGAAAGATGCCAGCATAATTCTCCCTGTACGAGTACTGCCTTGAGGAGATAGTGAGCAGCTTTTAACTTTAATGCTCTCCTTTGAGTTCTGTTCAAATGGGATGGGCAAACTCCAAACTATAGCAGATGAATGATATCCCCATACCAATCATCAGATTCAAAGTTTAATTGATTAACTTCCTACTGTAGAGGTATTTTAGCAATGTGCCTGGACAAGCCAAGTCCTCTGATCAGTTTAGCAGGCCTAATTTCCAAGTCATATTCTTGTAGCCTGGTGACCCAATTGCCCCTCAGTTCACCCAACTCATTTTGACTTAGAAGATACTTCACAGCTGGGTCTGGCACTATGGCATGAGTTTTGCTTCTGAGTATATAATGTCTTAACTGTTTCACTGCCCTTACCAAAGCATAGGCCTATTTATCTAAACGAGAATATTTCAGTTCAACTCCCTTCAAATTAGTGCTCTTAAAAGCAATTGGATGTTCTCATGTATCTCTCCGTTGAGTCAGCACTGCAGCAAGTGTATGTTCAGAAGAGAATGTGTACAGATAGAAATCTGCACTGAAATCCGGGCTTACTAAGGCTGGGTGCTTGTTTAATGGCTGTCTTGATTTCTTGAAAAGCAGTCTTAGCTTCAGTGGTCCAGGAAATCTGGGCAGTTTGCTTTAACATATCATTCATTGGTTTAACTATCTCTGCAAAGCCTGAGATAAACTTTTTGACAAAGTTAATCTTTCCAAAGAATGATCTCAACTCTTTCTTGGAGTTGGGAAATGGTATGCCAGATATGGCCTCAACTCTGCCTGGATCCATAGAAATGCCATCCTTTGTGACCAAATTCCCAAGCAGTTTGCCTTCTGTTACACCAAATATGCATTTCTTTGGATTCAGAGAAATGCCAAACTCCCTGCACTTGTTAAACACAGACTCTAAATGCTTTACATGGTCAAACTTAGATTTGGAAAATACTGTTAGATCATCCATGTAAACTACAATACATTTGCCCATAAGCCCCTTGAAGGCATGGTCCATTGCCCTCTGAAATGTTGCTCCAGCATTTATTAAACCAAATGGCATTCTCTTGTAAGCAAAAGTACCCCACTTGGTTGTAAAAGCAGTCTTCATTCTGTCTTCTTTCTCCTCCAATATCTGGTTATAGCCTGAGAAGCCATCCAAGAAAGACATCATCTCTGATCCATTAACAATCTGCAGTACTTCATCCATAGAAGGCAGGGGATAATTGTCCTTTTCAGATGCTTTGTTGAGATTCCTAAAATCCACACAAAGGTGGATCTCTCCATTCTTCTTCCTGACTGGCACCAGATTGGCCACCCAGGTTGAATGCCTGATAGGAAAAATAATTGCTGCACTCAAGATCTTCTCCACTTCTTTCTAAATAAGGGGTTCTAACAGAGCATTAACATGCCTCTATTTTTGTCTGAAAGGCCTTCAAGATTCTTTCAAAGGTATGATGTGGGTGTAAACTTTTGGATCAAATACCTTTAAATCCTTGTATGACCAGGCCATTACATCATTAGACCTGTGCAGGAAATCAATCATATTTCTCTTTATCTCTGGATCACAGTCCTTTGCCAACTTGATGTTCCTTGGATCCTCTTCAGTTCCTACATTCAAATTTTTAGTCTCATTGTCTGTGGTGCCCACATAATCCTCAAAATTCACCCTTTGCCTGATCTTGTCAACATCGAATAGCCTCTCCAGCTCTACCATTCCCTTTGGGATTCTGTTGTCCCTCAATCTCATGATTCCCATATCATCATCTAACTATTCCATCAAGGTGTCCCTTTGTCCCTCATCAATTATAGCATTCTCAAAGGTATTGGTACTCTGCAGAAAGTTCACAATCTGTTGATCATCTGAGAAAACTTGAAAGTTGTCTATATTGTTTGGAACCGAAGGACAGGGGACTAACTCAATTGAAAACTTATCCCACTTAAAATATTCCAATGGCTTTAAACTTGCAGCTGAAGATGCCAAGACATCTGCATGTGAATTTTGTTCCCTGG
Organism: Wollemia nobilis; assembly: GCA_028583015.1. Classification (NCBI taxonomy): domain Eukaryota; kingdom Viridiplantae; phylum Streptophyta; class Pinopsida; order Araucariales; family Araucariaceae; genus Wollemia; species Wollemia nobilis. The sequence continues at coordinate 6,424,898 of JAQPPZ010017228.1, forward strand.
GTATATGTGTTAAGTTAAATGCATCAAAGCCTTCCACAAGATCCCAAGCTCTATGCTTGTATCCTTTCAGATAAGAGGCTTTACACTGAAACTTACCCCTGACTTGACTTGCCACTAATTATGAATCAGTGAAAACTTGAATGTTCTTCACATTTTTATCCAATGCAAATTTTAAACCTAAAATCAGAGATTCATACTCTGCTAAATTATTAGTACATGGGAACTACAGGTGGTAAGACATAAAAAATGTCTGACTTTGAGGTCCTTTGAGGACTGCCCCTGTTCCAGAACCCTGCTAACATCTGGCTCCATCCACATGAAGTGTCCAAACTTCATTAGTATGTACAGGATGAGCTTTGTTAAATTTATTATTCTGCCCAGTTGTTAAATTGTAGACTCCAATGTCTACTTATGCAACATTGACAGTTTCATTTGCAGCATTGTACTCTGTAATCATGTGCTTGTACACAGGTTCTCTGTCAACCCGCAATTGATTGGCCACACCCTTCCATGGCAACCACATGTGTGAAAAGTCTATTGCCAGATATCCATTTAGAGACTTAGACCAATCCCTACTCAACAGCATTCCATACCCCATTGGGATATCCACAACTTGGATTTCGATCTTATGTTGAGCCCTTGGCTCAGATGCCAATTGAATGTGAATGTTTTGCAGCTCTCCCACAACCTTAACTTCTGACTTGTCCAATTGGACAACTCTCCTCTCAGACTTCATTGGGGTCAGCCCCAACTGCTGACAAATTGCCAGTGGCATGACATTAGCAGATGCACCTGAATCTACCAAACAATTATGTAAATTCTTCCCAAAAATTCTGACAGTTAGTAAAAATGGGGGAACTTCAGTATTTTCCTTGTACATGTCCAGATTGGCATTGGCTATTTTCTTCCCTTTATCTACAGGTTTAGCAGCAGGGCCAGATTATGTCTTTATCAGATTGTCTCTCTGCTCTGAAATCTGTGCCAACTCATGCAAAGTAATGTTAGCCTTAATATTTTTCATATCCTCCACTATGTTATATCCTTTGTTAAGTGGAGGATAGCAACATATGGTACTCTCTGAGCTCCTCCCTTTGGTGGAGGTGGATTATTGCTTGGAGAAGGGTCAGGAGGAATATTGTGAGAGTTGTCAGGAGGAGTTGATGTGGTATTAGGCTCAGGATTCCTGTTTCTCAGGTTGTAGCTATCTCTTTTGTACTGCTGGAAGGCCTGTACTTCATCCATGGGCATTTCAACTACATTCTCAGATTCATCCGGGAAAGAAAAAGAATCCAAGACCATAGCTGCACTGTGTCCAGATGAATTTGGGCCCTTAGCAGTTCTTTGATTTTCTTGAGAGGTGAAATCTGCAGACAAGGCCTCAAATGCATTGTAAAATTCCAGACAGTCTAACTCTCCATGCTGAGAAGTGGCATGGATTCTGCACCAGTTGGGCAGGGCCAAATCACAAATGTTCACATCATGAGCTTTAACTTTGTAATATTTATTAGGTTCATATGGGGGCCTGTTAAATCTGTTTGGTTGATATGAATATCTGTTGGGGTTGTCTCCAGTAGAAGTTTGCCTTTTAAAACTCAAAAAATCATTGGCCAGCTTTTGAACAATCTTTGAGACTTCTTCAATCCTTGCATTGTCAGCTTCTTTCACAGGGTTCTGTACATTCTCAATCGGTGCAGCAGCCACTGGTGCTGCTGATGGTAAAGTCTGACAAACTGGCAGCATCATCTGATGTGGGATAGGATTGAATATAGGAGCAGGCTGTGTGATCAGAGGAGTTTGTTGAATATTTAAAGGCTGGGGTCCCAACTGTATTTCCAGGATTAAAGCTTCTTTATAAGCTTCTGTCAAGTTGGTAACAGTGGCATCTCTCTTCAAGAAGACAGAGGTCATTGGGTCTAGAGAGTTCCTGAAAATCTCTAATGCCAGGTCAGCATTCGATACATAATAGCCAGTGAGTCTACCATAATCTTTCTGGAATCTAACATTATAGGACCTAATGGACTCATTCAGTTCTCTTTTGATGCTAGAAAACTGTTGATATAAAATGCTGGGATCTATCACTTCTTTGAACTGTGACACAAAAACTTTCTCTAAATCATTCCAACTGGTGATGGAATCATTGGTAAGATTTAGAAACCAATCATAGGCTCCCTCCTGGAGAGTGAACGGGAAGAGTCTACAGGCAACATCCTCATGTTGTACATTTAATAACTCGGTGCATTCTTGAATGTAACTAAGTGTTCCTCTGCGAGTTCTTGTCCCATCATGTTTGTACTTGGGGAGATATCTTTTTGGATTTCTGGGCAAGTCATGGGCTATACCTAGAATGTTCAAAGCTGTGGAGCCCAACCAATTTGCCATAGCTAATGGATTGACAGGAATATTCTGAGCTCTGGTTGGAGTAACAATCAGTGGTGATAAAACTATCTGTGATAGAAGTAGCGACATGTCGCAAAATCGCGCCTGCCCTTGCACTTGGCTTCTTTCTTCGTCTCCTTTCCTTCTCTCTCTAGAAAGTGTCACGATTTCGCGACATGTCGCGAAATCGCGACCATTTTCATACTTAGCCAATTTTTTATTCTGCAGCCCACTTTCTCTCTCCTACCGCGAAAATGCGACATGTCGCGATTTCACGACATGTCGCAAAATCGTGCCCTTCCGTACGTTTTCTTTCTCTCTCCTCCGACCGACAGCGATTTTGCGACACTTTCCAAAAATGGAAATGTCGCGATATCGCGACACTTCCAAAAATGGAAATGTCGCGATATCGCGACACTTCCAAAAATGGAAATGTCGCGATATCGCGACACTTCCAAAAATGGAAAGTGTCGCGATTTCGCTACACAAAAATGACTTAGCTGCTTTTTGATTTACCTGTCGCGATATCGCGACATTTCTGAAAATGGAAGTGTCGCGATATCGCGACACTACCAAAAATGGAAAGTTTGATTTTTCATGAATTTATGCAACTGTTTTCTAGATTTTTCTCGGTACCGGTGCAAGATTTTGTTTGTGCATGAATGATTCTAGCATATAAAAAGTTAATTCTTGGATAACACAGCTGGAATGCAAGAAAAAGCACAACTTTAAAAAGGAGGCAAGCAAATTTGGATTTAAAACCTGAAAATCATCAAGAGGGTCCCTGCTACAAAAATGGAAGTTCAAAATTTTCTAAGGATGGAATCTCATTTTTCAGTGGGGGTGTGTTGCTTCTCAACAAATGGCGATATCTACGGGTAAAATAGTAGCACTATTTTAGAACCCAAGACTACGGCTTCAAAACAAAAAGACCATGCATCATGCCTTGCCACGAGACATTCTTCATAATAAATTGATCGCTAAGCTGCTAGTTGTTAAAATTTCCCAAGGACATACTAGGCTGAATTACTTCAAGGAAGATTTCGATGGGCAATTTCAAAGGGTATAAACTTTCTTCAAAGATGACTGAATTGAATGATAACTTTGGACTGATCAACTTTTCTAGATTGTAAAATGGGAAATCGAGTAGAGCTTTGTTTACTAGTTTAGCCTTTTACAACCTAGACAGAGTTACCATTTAGATTTACACGACCCAATTTACAACTGCAAGGAAGGATCTTCAACTTGGTAAAAGAAAAATAGCTTTGGAAGCTGGCTGCCTCTCTCTCATATAACTCTTTTTTTTTTTTTTTTTTTTTTTTTTTTATATATCAACACCTGAAAGGCATTAGAGAAATTACAATTTTCTTTTAACATTTGATCAATCTGGAACTGTTTCAGTCTAGGCACTGATAGCCTCTGGTGACACCCAAATAATTGCATGAACCATAGTCCCCTCTCATAACCAGCTTTTCTTGGATTCCCGGGAGTTCCTCCAACTAAACAACATAGTAGTTTTTCTATCATTAAAACAACTGTAGCAAGTAAGACACAAGATCCAATCATCTCTCTACCTTTGTCCTGAATAGCAAAATAGTTCTACAGTTCAGAGCAAGTAGACTATCTCTATTAGAATGGTGAACAGCATGGGGTACTGGATTGTGGATTTATCAGCTCAGAATAAAACAATTTTCAGCGCTGACTTTTCATTGATGCTCAGACAAGGGCAAAGAACAGAAACCTTTAGAAGCTAAAGGACTTTGCACAGACTTTCAAGGACAGACAGGACTTAAAGCAAAACAAAAAAAACTGTACAGACTAAATCACAGAACTGTACAGGCAAGGAAATAAAATAAACTGAATAGACAGCAAAGAAAAGAACTGAAATAAAAGACTGTACAGACTAAAATAAAAGCAAGCTAAAACAAAAGACACTATACAGACTGCAAGGAAAATAACTACAATAAAGAACTAAAGCAAGTAAAACTTGGAGAGCTATTCACAATATGTACACATGTTACAACTTCTTCATAGCTTACTCAAATGATACATTGGATGGAACAGCAAAAAAATAATGTTTCAAGTATTGACCATTAACAGGGAGGTCCAGAAAATTACCATCTAGGTCTTGCAAGCGGAAAGCATTGTTACCCAATATTTTAGCAATTTGGTAGGGGCCTATCCACAGTGGCTGCAACTTTGTGTGCTTACCATTCTTCTCATGGGCCTTGTCCCACAGAAGCACTAAGTCTGCCAGCCTAAAATCCTTCACCTTGGCTCTCTTGTCAAACCACCGCTAGCAGTTTCTTGGTGTCTACTGAAGTGCTCCAGGGCTTGGAGTCTTTCATCCTACAAGTTAGTCAAATCTAAAACTCGGGCTTCTGCATCATCATGATCTTCAAAATAATCTAAGGCAAATTGGTAGGTGGGCAACTTCAAGGAGATGGGAACAATTGGTCGGGTACCATACATCAAAATAAAGGGAGAGGTCTTAAGAGCCACTTTGTGTGTTATCCGATCAGCCCACAGTGCATATTTCAACAATGTATGCCACTGCCTGGGTTTATCTGCTGTAGACTTTTTGATGGCATTCATTAAGTTCTTATTTGTTGACTCAGCCAGTCCATTGCCTTGGGGGTAGTAGTTGGATGAGAATCTGATAACTATCCCCATCTGGTATGCCCAATCTGCAAATTCCAACGATTGGAAGGCTGGTCCATTATCACAGACCAAATTCAGGGGAACCCCAAATCTAGTTATGACATTTGATTCAAGAAATTCAATGACTTCCTAGGCTGTACTTCTTGTAGTGGCTGCTGCTTCAACCCACCTTGTGCAATAGTCAGTAGCTGTCAGCACATATTTATGTCCTACTGAGGAATTTGGATTGATTACCCCCACAAAATCAAGTCCCCACTGCATGAAAGGTTTGTTTATCACCACTGGCTGCAATGGCAGGGCTCGGTTTGCCTCTTTGGCTACAAATTTCTGGCACTGATGGCAGGTTCTGACATGTTGATGTGCATCCTTAAAAAGTGTAGGCCAGTAATAGCCTGCTCTCAGTATATTATGTGCAGTGGCAGATCCTGATGAATGTCCTGCCCCTAGTTTTTCATGAAAGCTATCCATGACTTCACTGAATTCACTGGGCGAAATGCACCTTAGAAAGATTCCAGCATAATTCTCCCTGTACAGAGTACCTGCCTTGAGGAGATAGTGAGCAGCTTTTAACTTTAATGCTCTCCTTTGAGTTCTGTTCAAATGGGATGGGCAAACTCCAAACTGTAGCAGATGAATGATATCCCCATACCAATCATCAGATTTAGAGTTTAATTGATTAACTTCCTGCTGTAGAGGTATTTCAGCAATGTGCCTAGACAAGCCAAGTCCTCTGATCAGTTTAGCAGGCCAAATTTCCAAGTCATATTCTTGCAACCTGGTGACCCAATTGCCCCTCAGTTCACCCAACTCATTTTGACTTAGAAGATACTTCACAGCTGGGTCTGGCACTATGGCATGAGTTTTGCTTCTGAGTATATAATGTCTTAACTGTTTCACTGCCCTTACCAAAGCCTAGGCCTATTTATCTAAACGGGAATATTTCAGTTCAGCTCCCTTCAAATTAGTGCTCTTAAAAGCAATTGGATGTTCTCCTATATCTCTCCGTTGAGTCAGCACTGCAGCAAGTGTATGTTCAGAAGAGAATGTGTACAGATAGAAATTTGCACTGAAATATAGGCTTACTAAGACTGGTGCTTGTTTAATGGCTGTCTTGATTTCTTGAAAAGCAATCTTAGCTTCAGTGGTCCAGGCAATGCAGGCGGTTTGCTTTAACATATCATTCATTGGTTTAACTATCTCTCGCAAAGCTCTGAGATAAACTTTCTGACAAAGTTAATCTTCCCAAAGAATGATCTCAACTCTTTCTTGGAGTTGGGAAATGGTATGCCAGATATGGCCTCAAATATGCCTAGATCAATAGAAATGCCATCCTTTGTGACCAAATGCCCAAGCAGTTTGCCTTCTGTTACACCAAATATGCATTTCTTTGGATTCAGAGAAATGCCAAACTCCCTGCACTTGTTAAACACAGACTCTAAATGCTTTACATGGTCAAACTTAGATTTGGAAAATACTGTTAGATCATCCATGTAAACTACAATACATTTTCCCATAAGCCCCTTGAAGGCATGGTCCATTGCCCTCTGAAATGTTGCTCCAGCATTTATTAAACCAAATGGCATTCTCTTGTAAGCAAAAGTACCCCACTTGGTTGTAAAAGCAGTCTTCATTTTGTCTTCTTTCTCCACCAATATCTGGTTATAGCCTGAGAAGCCATCCAAGAAAGACATCATCTCTGATCCATTAACAATCTGTAGTACTTCATCCATAGAAGGCAGGGGATAATTGTCCTTTTTAGATGCTTTGTTCAGATTCCTAAAATCCACACAAAGGCGGATCTCTCCATTCTTCTTCCTGACTGGCACCAGATTGGCCACCCAGGTTGAATGCCTGATAGGAAAAATAATTGCTGCACTCAAGAGCTTCTCCACTTCTTTCTGAATAAGGGGTTCTAACAGAGCATTAACATGCCTCTGTTTTTGTCTGAAAGGCCTACAAGATTCTTTCAAAGGTATGATGCGGGTGTAAACTTTTGGATCAAATACCTTTAAATCCTTGTATGACCAGGCCATTACATCCTTAGACCTGTGCAGGAAATCAATCATATTTCTCTTTATCTCTGGATCACGGTCCTTTGCCAACTTGATGTTCCTTGGATCCTCTTCGGTTCCTACATTCAAATTTTTAGTCTCATTGTCTGTGGTGCCCACATAATCCTCGAAATTCACCCTTTGCCTGATCTTGTCAACATCGAATAGCCTCTCCAGCTCTACCATTCCCTTTGGGATTCTGTTTTCCCTCAATCTCATGATTCCCCTGTCATCATCTAACTGTTCAATCAGGGTGTCCCTTTGTCCCTCATAAATTATAGCATTCTCAAAGGTATTGGTACTTTGCAGAAAGTTCACAATCTGTTGATCATCTGAGAAAACTTGAAAGTTGTCTATATTGTTTGGAACTGAAGGACAGGGGACTAACTCAATTGAAAACTTATCCCACTTAAAATCTTCCAATGGCTTTAAACTTGCAGCTGAATATGCCAAGACATCTGCATGTGAATTTTGTTCCCTGGGTATATGTGTTAAGTTAAATGCATCAAAGCCTTCCACAATATCCCAAGCTCTATGCTTGTATCCTTTCAGATAAGAGGCTTTACATCGAAACTTACCCACGACTTGACTTGCCACTAATTCTGAATCAGTGAAAACTTGAATGTTCTTCACATTTTTATCCAATGCAAATTTTAAACCTAAAATCAGAGCTTCATACTCTGCTAAATTATTAGTACATGGGAACTGCAGGCCGTAAGACATAAAAAATGTCTGACTTTGAGGTCCTTTGAGGATTGCCCCTGTTCCAGAACCCTTCTTACATCTGGATCCATCCACATGAAGTGTCCAAACTTCATTAGTATGTACAGGATGAGCTTTGTTAAATTTATTATTCTGCATAGTTGTTAAATTATAGACTCCAATGTCGACTTCTGCAACATTGACAGTTTCATTTGTAGCATTGTACTCTGTAATCATGTGCTTGTACCTGGGTTCTCTGTCAACCCGCAATTGATTGGCCACACCCTTCCATGGCAACCACATTTGTGAAAACTCTGTTGCCAGATATCCATTTAGAGACTTAGACCAATCCCTACTCAACATCATTCCATACCCCACTGGGATATCCACAACTTGGATTTCGATCTTATGTTGAGCCCTTGGCTCAGATGCCAATTGAATGTGAATGTTTTGTAGCTCTCCCACAACCTTAACTTCTGACTTGTCCAATTGGACAACTCTCCTCTCAGACTTCATTGGGGTCAGCCCCAACTGCTGATAAATTGTCAGTGGCATGACATTAGCAGATGCACCTGAATCTACCAAACAATTATGTAAATTCTTCCCAAAAATTCTGACAGTTAGTAAAAATGGGGGAACTTCAGTATTTTCCTTGTACATGGCCAGATTGGCATTGGCTATTTTCTTCCCTTTATCTACAGGTTTAGCAGCAGGGCCAGAGTATGTCTTTATCAGATTGTCTCTCTGCTTTGAAATCTGTGCCAACTCATGCAAAGTAATGTTAGCCTTAATCTTTTTCATATCCTCCACTATGTTATATCCTTTGTTAAGTGGAGGAATAGCAACATCTGGTACTCTCTGAGCTCCTCCCTTTGGTGGAGGTGGATTATTGCTTGGAGAAGGGTCAGGAGGAATATTGTGAGAGTTGTCAGGAGGAGTTGATGTGGGATTAGGCTCGGAATTCCTGTTTCTCAGGTTGTAGCTATCTCTTATGTACTGCTGGAAGGCCTGTACTTCATCCGTGGGCATTTCAACTACATTCTCAGATTCATCCGGGAAAGAAAAAGAATCCAAGACCATAGCTGCACTGTGTCCAGATGAACTTGGGCCCTCAACAGTTCTTTGATTTTCCTGAGAGGTGAAATCTGCAGACAAGGCCTCAAATGCATTGCAAAATTCCAGACAGTCTAACTCTCCATGCTGAGAAGTGTCATGGATTCTGCACCAGTTGGGCAGGGCCAAATCACAAATGTTCACATCATGAGCTTTACCTTTGTAATCTTTATTAGGTTCATATGGGGGCCTGTTAAATCTGTTTGGTTGATATGAATATACGTTGGGGTTGTCTCCAGTAGAAGTTTGCCTTTTAAAACTCAAAAAATCATTGGCCAGCTTTTGAACAATCTTTGAGACTTCTTCAATCCTTGCATTGTCAGCTTCTTTCATAGGGTTCTGTACATTCTCAACCGGTGCAGCAGCCACTGGTGCTACTGATGGTAAAGTCTGACAAACTGGCAGCATCATCTGATGTGGGATAGGATTGAATATAGGAGCAGGCTGTGTGATCAGAGGAGTTTGTTGAATATTTAAAGGCTGGGGTCCCAACTGTCTTTCCAGGATTAAAGCTTCTTTATAAGCTTCGTCAAGTTAGTAACAGTGGCATCTCTCTTCAAGAAGACAGAGGTCATTGGGTCTAGAGAGTTCCTGAAAATCTCTAATGCCAGGTCAGCATTCGGTACATAATAGCCAGTGAGTCTACCATAAGCTTTCTGGAATCTAACATTATAGGACCTAATGGACTCATTCAGTTCTCTTTTGATGCTAGAAAATGGTTGATATAAAATGCTGGGATCTATCACTTCTCTGAACTGTGACACAAAAACTTTCTCTAAATCATTCCAACTGGTGATGGAATCATTGGTAAGATTTAGAAACCAATCATAGGCTCCCTCTTGGAGAGTGAATGGGAAGAGTCTACAGGCAACATCCTCATGTTGTACATTTAATAACTTTAGTGCATTCTTGAATGCAACTAAGTGTTCCTCTGTAGTTCTTGTCCCATCATGTTTGTACCTGGGGAGATATCTTTCTGGATTTCTGGGCAAGTCATGGGGTATACCCGGAATGTTCAAAGCTGTGGAGCCCAACCAATTTGCCATAGCTAATAGATTGACAGGAATATTCTGAGCTCTGGTTGGAGTAAAAATCAGTGGTGATAAAACTATCTGTGATAGAGATGTGGCCCTTCTGTGGCTACTTCTTCTCAGAGTTTCTAATTCAGGGACAAGGAGCTCTCCAGCTCTGGGGTGGGACCTTGTTACCCTGTATGTAGAATCAAGTTTTCACAAGCACTTATAACTTTGCAGTTCTCAACAGGTTCTGTATTTGGCAATTTAAAACACTGCACTGACAACTTATAAAAATTGTACTGACAATTTACAAAACTGTACTGACAATTTACAAAACTGTCCGGAGTTCACTGTGGGTCCTTCAAATGTTGTTGTTAGGTCCTTACAATACTTGAACTAAGTTCATGGCCCTCCTTCTAGCACCAATTAGGTGTTGGTCCGGCTTTCATACGCACCCCTACGAAAGGATGGGCAGGAAGCCCCGGAGACACCCACGGGACGGATCCCACTCGCTTTAGGATCTAGCTGGTTATCCAAGGTGCGAGTTATAGAGTTGGGTCGAATGGCTATTCACTCTTTTCCACTTCTGGAATAGATTTCAATATGGGTCGCTCCGTTACCTTATAGGGGGTTCTGAACTTGTTCAGTAGTTGCAAAAGTTGTTTATCAGATTTAACTTGAATTCTTGATCTAGCTCTCATGGGTCAGCAGATTTAAATAAAAGACAAACAAAGAAAATAAAAATGGATCATTCATCGAAAACAAAGAGAGGGTAGGGTAGGGCAGAAAGAGAAGCTTATCAGACTTTAAACTGTAAAACCCTAAACTACCAATCTTATCTATGCTATCAGCTTCACAACAGAACAAATCAAAGAATAAAGTGTCTAGTCAGTCTAAGATCACTTTCAACTAAGAGCACAAGGCAGAGTGAAACAAATCTAGCAGAAAATCATAAACTGAAGGGCAGCTGGTTAAAACTGGTATCTTTCACCGACAGCCTAGCTCACACAGTGAAGACAGAGCAATTAGAATAAACTTACACCTAAAATTTGTAATTTTCCCTAGCAGACAAGAGAACAACTGAAGCCTAACAACATATTTAAACTTGATAATGGCAGATTTATAGCATATATCTAACAAAATTTAATGGAACAGATAACAAAAGAAGATACACTTATCACACTCTGCAAAATATTAGGCTCCTGGCCATGCTATCACAGAAAAGCTAAAGCACATCAAATCCAAGTCCAAAAACAAAGGATTTCACAAAATTTGCAAGAAATTGCTTATAAGCCTTTTATTTCTAAGTCTTCGCCTCCTGCGATTACATTTAGAATCTGTATTTATAGACTCAGGACAAACCCTGATCTTTTTCAAAATATCTTGCTCAGACCCTAAATCTTATCACACTTAAACCCTAGGACCCGGGTTTTACAATAAAAATCCCTTTAAAATCAAAGTCCGGATAGAACTTAACCCTTCTGCAAATCTGGGGAGTTAGCTGCCATAAATGGAGAAGATAAAATCTAAAGCCACTTGCATTCATCTACAGCTGCAAATAAATGCCTCCATTAATTTCTGTTGGTGAGCCGAATGAGTCACCACTTCTCCATCAATTTGATATCTGCAAAGCCATCCCGAGTTGAAATTATCTCCATGCTATTAATTCGGTCATAAATTTGTCATTGAATGCTCTCACCAACCTCTTCTCCTCTAGCATGGCGATGTTCGATCAAATCTGCACTTTAACTTTGACTTTATGGCCTTTCCCGGTTGTCCCGCAAGTTCCAGATGGAATCCTGCATGAAAGACAAAAATATTATATTAGCACTTTAATAAACATTAAATTAAAGCATTTAAACATTAAAAACAGATTAAAATCAGCTAAAAAGCTTGCATGTCGGCCTCTGTTTGTCTGTTACGCGCTTTGACATGTGTCGCTACCCCAGGATGCCTTCTGTTTCTCATTTGGAATGCACTTCTGGTCAACTTAGGACTTTCTCTCTCCTATCGTGATTCTGCGACATGTCGCAATTTCGTGACATGTCGCAAAATCGCGACGTCCCTAGCTCATCGACAACTTCTTCCCCCGTCGGTCGCGAAAACGCGACATGTCGCGATTTCGTGACATGTCACGAAATCGCGACCCTTCTCCGTCAACCGCAACTTTCTGCTCCAACAGTCGCGATTTTGCGACATGTCACGATTTCGCGATATGTCACAAAATCGCGCCTGCCATTGCACTTGGCTTCTTTCTTCGTCTCCTTTCCTTCTCTCTCCAGAAAGTGTCGCGAATTCGCGACATGTCGCGAAATCGCGACCATTTTCATACTTAGCCAATTTTTTATTCTGCAGCCCACTTTCTCTCTCCTATCGCGAAAATGCGACATGTCGCGATTTCGCGACATGTCGCAAAATCGCGCCCTTCCGTACGTTTTCTTTCTCTCTCCTCCGGCCAGCAGCGATTTTGCGACACTTTCCAAAAATGGAAATGTCGCGATATCGCGACACTTCAAAAATGGAAATGTCGCGATATCGCGACACTTCAAAAATGGAAATGTCGCGATATCGCGACACTTCCAAAAATGGAAGTGTCGCGATATCGCGACACTTCAAAATGGAAGTGTCGCGATATCGCGACACTTCCAAAATGGAAGTGTCGCGATATCGCGACACTTCAAAAATGGAAGTGTCGCGATATCGCGACACTTCCAAAAATGGAAAGTGTCACGATTTCGCTACACTAAAATGACTTAGCTGCTTTTTGATTTACCTGTCGTGATATCGCGATATTTCCAAAAATGGAAGTGTCGCGATATCGCGACACTACCAAAAATGGAAAGTTTGGTTTTTCATGAATTTATGCAACTGTTTTCTAGATTTTTCTCGGTACCGGTGCAATATTTTGTTTGTGCATTAATGATTCTAGCATGTAAAAAGTGAATTCTTGGATAACACAGCTGGAATGCAAGAAAAAGCACAACTTTAAAAAGGAGGCAAGCAAATTTGGATTTAAAACCTGAAAATCATCAAGAGGGTCCCCGCTGCAAAAATGGAAGTTCAAAATTTTCTAAGGATGGAATCTCATTTTTCAGTGGGGGTGTGTTGCTTCTCAACAGTTCTATTTTAGAAGAATAACCACTCAATTTTATATGTCCTCTTCTACCTATTTGTTTCAGGTATACACACATGATAATACAAGGCACATGTTCCAACACACAACTACCCTATTTTATTTATGATGACCGTAATCAGCCACTTTATTTATATGTTGGCTATGTACACAAAAAAATTAGTGTGAAATCCCATGCCTAGCTTTGAGACTCATTGTGAAACTATCCCATAAATCTATAATACTCTGTCCATATAGTCCTAAATTTATACCTTTTCTTGAACCCTTGGTCAGAAACTTCATATATTTTTCTTTTTTTCAATAAATGACACTCTAATTTGACACCTCTCTTCAGATGATGAGTGTGAGAATCTAATGATGATTCCCCAAATTTTGAGATCTCAAAAACTTACTTCTAGCATGACATCCAAGCCACCAAATTGTTCTTGAGATATTCATATCCATGTGAATACAATTATTAAGCTTTTTGGTCTATCACAACTACCTTATCACTCATATGAGATATAAGAAAATGGCCATTGGATATCCTTTGGTGATGAAAATAACTTATCAACTTCATCCCTTGTTTCTCATTATCACTAGAAAAGCATTGTACATATTTTCCTTGTGAAGGACTATTGACTTTTGCTTTAGTTTACTAATGATCTTAGGAAGCATGTAGCAGTGATTTGTTTGTATTTTTCAAAAATGAAGGAATGAAGGACCTTGCTATATATTTTAAAATCATATTTTTCTCCAAATATCATTACCTAATTTGTTTCCTTCTCAAAACCAAATCTAAACTATCTAAGTAAAGCTTCAAAAATGCATATGCCAAATAAATGGGGAACCTTCACTACTAGTATGTTATGAACCATGACCAAATTCGGGTGTCCATAAACATCATCACAATGTGCCTCAAAATACCCATGGCCCTTATTGTTTTTCCTTTGAAGTTCATCCACTTGGATTCCATCTGACCTATAGCCAAACTTGAAGCTTCACAAACTTTTACGGGTATTATTGATATTTCAACTCTAGGATATATTACACAATTGTGCAATATTCCTTTATGTATGAAGAGTAGCAGATAACATGTACAAACCTCCTTTTCTTGGAAACCTAGGACTTTATCCTTAAAAATTATACTATAATCCTTAATCCCTAGAGAGACATCGATCAAATCAAATTTTGGTTACACTAGAAAATCCTCTCTGAAACTTTGTTCACGTTGAAAGGAATCTTTGAGTAAGTCTTGGCATTGGTCCACATTTTCCTTCCTCCCTCAAAGTGAAGTATATTTCTATGTTTCCAATCATTTCTTTGTGTTGTCTTCTTCTTGAATTCGATGCACATGGAGGTAGTTGCCCCTATACATAGAGAGATTGATATCTGCATTACAAACTATCATACTTCTCTAAACCTCTCACTGCAGGCATCCTATATGAATAAAATTGATGCCAAGAAAAGCTTATATTTGTATTCCTCTTCACCCTGCCTTCAGTCCTCTTGATATTTTCTTTCCTAGTGAGGACTATAATGGATGGGATATAGACTAAAATTCTATCCAAGTTGCCAATATTGAATTTCTTCATCACTAATCCTTTCATTATTATATCCAATGGACACTATCCCTTATGTTCATTCCACAAATCAGAATGCTATCTCATTAATTTTAATTCCTAATTTCTACAGACGTAACCCATATGATGACCAGAAGAACAATTGTCCCTATTATTCTGGTGGGACCATGATTTTACCTCTTCTTGGAATTCATTATAGAATGATTTGATAGGAGTATTGAATGAAAGGTTAATTTATCTAGGAGGAAATTTACCCACTAAAATCAACATGTTTTCATCTTGAACAACCTCTTTGAAGACCTGGGGGAACCTCTTTTATTTGGACTATTGAACAAGGATAATTCGATCAGGATGGAGTGCATGAATGTAATAGAGATATACTTGGGGATGGGAGGGTTGGTATTCTTGGGGAATTCTTTTACAAATTCTTTTGGAATGAATATTAAACTTAGGAAGACTTTCCTAGGAAGATCTCTTGGTAAATAAAAATATAGTGAGCAATAAAAAGGGATCTCCAAGATTATTAAATTCATCAATGAGATCTCTAGAAAAATCCATCCAGCCACAAATACTTTTATCCTCCAAGGATCTATACCATAACAATACTCTCCCCTTAAGAGACAATATAAGTAGTCTAACCATGACATCTTTAGCCATAATATTGAAAATAGAGGACAACCAGACTATATCTTGATAGTGCTCCTTTGTAGATTTTCCTTTTCCTTCATATCTAGGAATATTTTTTAGAGTGATTCTTGGCATTTCATGAAGAATTGGGATATTTAATGGTCTTGTGTTGTACCTTGGGGGATAATCTTGATAGTCCATATAACCTATACTATGGTAGGTATATTTCAAAAGGTAAAAAAATTCATGATGTGAATCAGACTCAAAAATGCTAGGACAAAAAATTTATGAAGCTATATAAGATAGCTAGGTATGGTCTCCAAGTTCCTCAATCATCAAATTCTGCAAGTGAATTTAAATTCTTTGCTTATAGGATCAATGTTATTCACCTGAACTTGATATTTTTGGGTGATAAATACTATGATTGAAGACAACTGATCACCAATTGAGCTTTGTTCTCAACATATTTGCCATAATATTTTAAACAAAATATAATAATGTAAGAAACCACCGAACCCTAAATTATCTAAACTGTGGGATGAAGTATCCCACTAGGCATGACAAAAAACTATTATAGTCTAGTTTTTCATCAAGCCAATGCTAGAACTATGACTATAACCCTGAGATATATATGAATATGAGCACCTGCTAATCACAACCCAGACTAACCATTGGAAGAACCAAATCGCTTTGATTCAACCTCTAGAGAAGGATGGCATACCTTTGTCAACTTAATAAATGTTGACTCTTTTTAGCTGAAAATGATGAAGGTTTAGGGATAGAAATAGAAGGGTTAGAAAAGTATGAATGAATAATGAATGGGTGAAGCTAACATCATAGACATCTGCAAGATATCTTCCAACAAATCATTTTATAGAAATGAGATTTGAGACTAACAACATTCAAAACTCAACATCACTCTCCATCAATGACCTTTGACATACTTAAATAATTATTCCAAACATTCAATATTAATTATCCAAGTTAACAAAATAAGATCAATACCCTAACTAACAAAAATAGAAATATCATAAGCATGCATATAAGTATGAATTATTCCAATTTGCTCTAAGTTAGCAATCCAAATTAATATAATAAACTAACCATAGCAACAATAGTAGAAATAACTTCACAATATTATGATCAACCAATCAATATAGATGCAAGTTTGAGGTAAACATCCCTTGTAATGCTTATTTTATTAATTGCAAAAAATGTACATAGTAGTGCAAGCAAACACTTCAAAGTTGACCCTTTGAAATAAGGTCACTGCATTTATTTATAGATTTATAGTGAATTTCATGTTAAGCATTACACGGAAGTTTTCTTGAATTCTTGGCCACTTGCCATCAATGGTGTTATCCATATACACCTTCTTGATCAGTTATAACATAATTTCATATTAGAGTCTTTTCAATATTTGATGATTCTTGTGCTCTTCTCTTATCCATGGATCCACAACTAAATATGTTTGAATCACAAATTTTAGAAGCTTCCTGACAATAAGGGGTAGTTGGTTTCCATAATACATGGTTCACCTTTCCTCTATTTCCCTATAGAGATTTGAAACTAGAGAGGAGTTTACCTACACCATTGATCTACTAATAGATGGTTGCATTTGATTTCACATAGCCAATTTTTGTTATGCCCTCCTTTAGTCAATGCAAGATTCTCCTCAACTTCAGCCACACAACTACGTGAAATCAATATTTTGCTCCTTTTATTGTTGAGATTAGTGCAATCCTTATTTGTACGCCAATAATTAAGGAGACAAGAAATCATGTGATTCCTCGATTTAGACTTCTTTGTAAACTTCCTTAGCAAAAATTCCCTTTTCAACTTTTTTCTCTTGGCAAGTCTTTTTTGGTGCTTTCAATTTTGTGCGCAGATAACAAAGGAAACAATAAATTACATGGTTTGTTTTTCGATTGAACTTTGCATATTTTCTCATGATTTCATGTTTTCTAGCACTTTTCTATTTTTGAGTGCTTTTGTGATTGCGCACGAACAACAAAAAAGATGAGAAATATCATGCTTACATCTTTCACTTGATTTTATATTTTCCAACGAATCTTTGATTTTGACCTTTTCCTATGGATTTACTTTTTGCATGCTTTTCTGAGTTGTGCATGATTACCAATAGGAACAAAAAATCATGGTGCTTTACTTGCAATGGGTATTAACACTCTTTACCACATAATCCTAATTTTCAGAAAAATTTTCTTTTCTAGTGCTTTTAGGTTTTCATGTGACTAACAAAGAAAACAAGAAATTGCACGCACAATAGTGTTTGCCTGATTTTACCTCATTGCGATTTCAATATTTCTAGTGCTTTTCTTATTTCTCTTTTCTCTGAGCCAATCATCCTTCTCTCTTAGGAAATTTCACTTCTATTGCATCATGAACCTTGGTCATGGCAAAAATTTGGCTATCCAAAGATTTTTTTTCAAAAATTTTGACACATGTAGCTTTTTAGCCTAAAATTTTAAAATTGGAAATGATTCAGCCCTCTAGTTTCATCTACAACTATAAATAAATGTGCAATTAACCCCTATACCCTATTGTTTCTGCCCGACCTTATCCTAAGTATTTTTTCATATCATTTTTGCCTACATACAGGGGAACAAAATATCCAATGAGCATTTAAGAAGGTTCATAACAACTTACCACGATATCAAATATGATGATATATTGTTACTAAATATGCTTCCTAAGAGTCTTGTTGACATGCATTAGAATGGTATTATCAGTTACCTAGTCATTCTTTGAGAAATTTTGAAGAGACGACTGAATTATTTGTTCAACATTTCGGTGCTTATGTTGAGAATAATGTAACCATGAAAGATGTCAATAATCTAAAGTAAGGTAAAGAAGAAAGTTTTTCAAAAAATTTGTCTCATTGGAGGAGTCTATTTGGATGTTTGAGATATACTCTACCTCCTCGAGACATGCTTGAGATATTTATTGGAAATTTTCAAGAAAAATTATCTTATGCATAAAAAACTACCACTATAACATCTTTTGATCAAGCAATTGAGTTAGCAAGGAAAGTGGAACAAGCTCTTATCAGAAGAGGACAACTCAAAGTGAAAGAAGATAAAACTACTAAGTCACAATATAAGAATAAGCATGTGGTAGGTGATGGTGCAGCGGATAATAGACCTGTTAACAATATCATTAACAACCTACAAAAAATGATACTTCAAAGACCTCCACAAAGGAATTCCACAAGACTTAACATGCCTATGGAAGTAGTTTTAAAGCAAATTTTAGAAACTATTGTGATTGAATTACCTCCCATAAGGAAACTAGACACTACAAATTAATGGTATAAGGTAGATCAACATTGTGCATATCACAGGGTAAAAGGACACTAGACAAATTCTTGTAAGAGGTTGAAACATGTGGTTCATAATTTGATTTATGCAAGATGCCTTATCATAAAATGATCACATTCATCAAATAATAAACCTTCTACTTAGCAAGCAACCATGACTAATAAATATATGGGGATATTTCAAAATCCATTACCTAAGCATAAAAAATAGATAACTAATCAATGTATCATCAGAATATACCACCTACATATGATAATATGGTTGGTATGGTAGGAGCAACTACAAGGAAACAAGCTCAAGCTCAGTTGGTTCAGTAGCCTCAGTAGGAGAAGAGTTCTTCATTGCAACCCATATTGGTTTTTAAGAATAATCAGAGAAAGAGCATAGGAATAGGAACTCCACATTTAGTGTTCACCAGTAGTTAACTAGTACCCTAGCCAAGATTTCTATCTTAGAACTATTGAAAACTTCTCCTATTCATAGGGAAGCTTTGTTAGAACTTCTAAGACAAAAATTTATCCCTCCAAATATTTTTCCTAGTGTCGTAGTTAATGTTGTAGGTTCTCTTGGGATACATCATATCACATTCTTGGATGACGATAAGCCTTCCTCGGACTTGCAATGGGATTCTTCCCTCTATATTACAACATTTATTGTGAAAACTTTTGACAAAATAATCTCGATTGACAATGGTTCTTCCCTTAATTTACACACTTATCAATTTTTCTAAAATTTTTGATTAAAATAGGAAGACTTAACTAAATTCAACATTATTATCAAATATTTCAACAACGAGTCCCAAGAAGCATGATGTGCATTCCTTATCTTCTCGGATCATTTTACCTCTTTGAGGCCTATTTTAAGTTCTTCATTTATTTTGGATTAGAGAGGATGTCCCAAAGAGACATGGCTATTGTAGACCTCCTTAGGTGCTCCACCAAGTTGAAGGTTCTAATAGAAGAGGCTCTTGTAATGATTGGCGTTGTCAAAATACTAGTTCTTTTTTTTCTTGGAGGTGGTTCTGACAAAGTTGCAATAGGCTTGTTGAGTGAATATTTTGTCCTGTTACAAAATGAACACGCAACTGGAGTCTTATACCAGAAGACTCTTTCTTGCAAAGAAATATGCTATTTTTCTTTAATTTCTCCAAGCTTCTTGTAAACAGACCTATATATGCTTAAAACCACTTTTGATTTAATGCAAATAAATGAATGTATCCCAGAATAGTTCAGATCCTGCAAGTAACTGTTAACAAGGGGCCTTTGTTGATTCACAGCAAACTTTGTAACCCTAATTTGTTAAAGTAACCAATCATGTAACAAAAGAAAGAAAAATCCTTTTATGTTCTGACATTAATGAAATTAACATGCGGTTTATTTTAGTGTTAATTGGTTCATTTTATCTTTTATTTAATTGTTATGCTATTTTAACATTAGCTTCTAAATGAGATTAAAAATATATCAAAAACTGAATCAGAAATGTTCTTATTCGAATCAGCTGGAAAACCAAAGAAGGATGTTAATCTGGTTAGCAATCTCCTCCCTGCAAAACCCCAAGTTATGAGATGAAGCTCTAAAACAACCTGACCTAACAGACCTGTAATAAACACAGTCAAATCAAATCAGATGCTAGACTCTAAGGAAATAAATGATTTGCATTGTTTTGTCATTCACCTATCGCAACCCACATTACGGTGTAAACAAATAGATACAAAACAAAATAATGCAAAGGAAAGATATACGATAAAACAGTAGTCTTAGCCTTCAATCTCCTTTTGGTTTCACACACAAAAGTTACTCTTGCCAAATAACTCCTTTATTCAACAAAATAATGCTTTTCAGTTTACAATTTCTAGCCCCGTATCAATCTACATTTCTGTTATTTAAACTTTTTGTTGCTGCTCTATGACGCTTCGTTTCAGTTCCCAGGACGCTTCGTTTCAGTTTCCCGCCTTTTGGTGTTTTAACCCTTCGCTTGAATTTGCAACGCTTGATCTTCTCTACGACTAGTAACTGTCGATCTGAAGCGTTACTCTGATCCTCATGCCTTTGCGCCACGTGTCCAGCGTTTCCTGTAGTTTCATAACGGTTCCTCAAAAATCATGACCAAAAATAGCATGTAGCCTTGCTCCTTTGGTTTCACAGTGAAAACGTGACATGTCACGAAATCGTGACATGTCGCGATATCGCGACGCTTTCATTCTTCATACGCTTCGTTTGCAACCCTATCCCCTTCTCCCCTCTCCCCCCCTCTCTACATTCCTAAATCGTGACCATTTTCATCGTCCTACCTTTGCCACGCGAAATCGTGACCATTTTATTCTCCTTTCCAACCTCACACCATTTTTCTGAAATCTGACCATTTTCATCATCCGTACACTTTGCCAAAACACGTCTGAAATCGTGGACCATTTTCATCATCCGTATCCTTTGCAAAACCTAAATCGCGACCATTTTCATCATCCTCCTTTGCCCTAAATCCGTGACCATTTTCATCATCCTACACTTTGCAAACCTCACAAATCGTCGACCATTTTTCTTATCCATCAATAATCAAACACGTACGATTTCGCGACGTTTCCCCTGTTGACCATGTTGACCATGATTTTGCGACACGTCGTGATTTCGCTACAATTTTTCATTCTACCTTTCTCTCTCCTCTTTGGGCCACGACGGAGCAACATGTCACGATTTCGCTACAATTTTTCATTCTTCATCAGCGACGGAGCGACATGTCGTGATATCGGACACTTTTCTTTTTTTCGGCGACATGTCGCGATATCGTGACACTTTTCTTTTTTCAGCAGCGATCGAGTGACATGTCGCGATTTCACGACACTTTCTACACTTGTGCATTTTGCCCCTTTTCTTCATTTTTAGCATCTGGGTCACTGAGATTTTCTCTGAAAACCTGCAAAAAAGGTGGGTCCCCAATTTTGGGGTGTGTTGTGGATTAGCCACAACAAATGGCGACTCTGCTGTCAAATGCTCCAGAGCATTTTGTGAGAACCCAACTTGAAATATATGAGCTTAGATACAGGCGTTAGCACATAAAAGATAAACAAATACCGACAGATCAGAAGTACATGAAACATCAGAATCATTAGTATTAGCTCGGTGTGTGCTATTTGTTTTCATTCCTTATCGCTTGGACTTGATCAACATTCCATTGTCGGTTTTACATGCATGCATGTGTGAGATTGTAAATGATTTGTGAAACCTAATGAATATGCTTAGAGATTTTGCTTTTACAAATGCATAGACCTTCTAATATCATATACAAATATTCAAGATTGTCAAACCCTCTTAGGATCAACCATGTGTATAATGAATTGTTTTATTAGATCCCAAAGTTGGTTATGAGTCACTATTATCTTGAACCCATGTGTAAGTGAAAGTGAAATCAGAGCTTTGGGAAATCAGACTCCCAACTTAATCTAGATGGGAGTTTAACCCTATTCTTACTACTCTGATTTGGAATTCATTACCTCACTTTGAGCAAAATGATTTAACCAATTATGGAAGAAATGGTCATGCTAGTCTAACCCTTTGAACAATCAGTGGTCTTGTTTTTTAGACAAGACATGTTGTCATGCATGGGCATACCTAACCCCATAATCCATGACTTAACTTCATTTCTTTGGACCTTGGGGATGACTACCCATCCTTTGCAGAGGACAAGTAGTACGATCCTTCCAATCCAATATAAAGATGAGATGGGAAACATTAATTTTACTTCTTGGATCTTGGGGATGACTACCCATCCTTTGCAGAGGACAAGTAGTACGATCCTTCCAATCCAAGTCTTAGATGAAAATGGAGAATATTAATTTTATTACTTGAACCTTGGGGATGACTACCCATCCTTTGCAGAGGACAAGTAGTACGATCCTTCCAATCCAAGTTTTATCATGAAATGAGACATAGGAGCTTTGGGGAATCAGATTCTCAACCTAGGCGAGATGAGAATTATGCCCTATCCTTACTACTCCATGTAGGTCAAATCAAAGCTTTGGGGAGTTGGATCCTCAACCTAAGTTCGATGAGGACTTAACCCTATCCTTACTACTCTGATTTTAGGCTTTAAGCTTAATGGAAGTGGTAAAAACCACTGTTTTAAGGATCATGTTGCATAATAGGATAGACATGAAATATTCCTTTCGCTTGACCCTTTTCCTCCAAGCAAGGTTTTGATCATTTTGCCCAAGATCTTTTTTAATGTGTACAAACTGTGCTTGGTTCTAGATATCTTGGGGCTCAGTTTCCAACCTTAGGATTTTTCTTTATTTATGTTATAGTATAACCCTAAGAGGATTTAACACACTTTAATGATTTGTATCTGAAATGCATATGTAACTAAGATGGCATGAATATGCAAAGTGAGATGTACTATGAATGCATTGCCCTTTGAATTGCAGATGAAGTATTACCATAATTTGTAAAACTGACTACTTCATGCATCACAAGCCCCAAACGACATTATTTAACTGTTTGTGTTATATGTGGAGCTTTTACAACATAATTCCAATGCTTCATATTCTCCCAATCTTAGGCATGTGTTTAACATTTCAAACTTTTATTCCTTTTTTTTTTTTTTATATAAGACAATGAAAAATTTCAAATAAACACACCACCTAAATGTCCAACCTGCACACACAAAAGAACAAAGCACAACATTAATACAAAAACCTGAACATGTCAAAAACACACAACTTAAATATCAAATCTGCACACAAAAGAAACAAAGCATGGCATAATTACATATAATACAAAACCCAGCTGCCTCAAGCCTGGAAGTAGTGTTTCAAGTGCAACCCATTGATAGGTAATGCCAAATCCTTTCCATCCAAGGTTCTTAGTCTAAAACTATTTTCCCCTAGGACTTATGAAACTTGGTACGGACCCAACCATAAGTAGTCAAACTTATCATGATCCCCTTTCTTCTCATGTCTTTTGTCCCATAACAACACTAGATCTGATATTTTAAAGGCCTTGGCCCTAGACTTTTTGTCAAACCATCTCTTTACTACATCCTGGTGTTTACTAAAATGAAGCATAGCCTCATCCCTTTTTTCATCCAGATGCATTAATTGTGTTAGTCTAGACTCAAGTTTATCATCAGTTCCGCAATAATCTTTCATAAAATGCAGCATTTGTAACCTGAGATTTGTAGGAAAAATGGGATCTTGTCCATAAACCAGATGGTAAGGAGATGTTCCTATTGCTTCTTTGACTCTGATTCTGTCAGCCCAAAGAGCCAACTTAAGCTTGTTATGCCAGTCCCTCGGATTTCTTTCCAACAATTTTTTTATGACATTTAACAAATTCTTGTTAGATGATTCGGCCAATCCATTACCTTGCGGATAATAATTGGAAGAGAATTTTAAACTCACACCACTGTCAAATGCCCAATTAGCAAATTCCAAAGAAGAAAAAGTTGAACCATTATCACTTACAATTGAGTTAGGCATCCCAAACCGAGTGACAATATTATCCTCTAGGAATTTAATAACAACCTCCGACGTAGCATTCTTTGTGGGGATAGCTTCAGTCCACCTTGTGCAATAATCCGTAGCTGTCAAAATGTATTTGTGGGAATCGGATGAATTGGGACTGATAATCCCAACAAAATCCA
Organism: Wollemia nobilis; assembly: GCA_028583015.1. NCBI lineage: Eukaryota > Viridiplantae > Streptophyta > Pinopsida > Araucariales > Araucariaceae > Wollemia > Wollemia nobilis. The sequence goes on from JAQPPZ010017228.1 coordinate 6,449,111, forward strand.
GGCCCCATTGCGCAAAAGGTCTAGACTCAATTACGGATTGTAAAGGCATGGAAGCATTCCTGTCTCTATTGGCTGCGTTTGACATATATGACATGACCTCACATGAATATGGGCATCTTTGAATAGTCGAGGCCAATAAAAACTGGCTCTAAGGATTTGGTGGGCTGTGGCATTAGCGGACCCATGTCCTGTCCCATGTTTACCATGAAATTCCTCGAGGATTCGCACTGCTTCTTTTTGATCAACACAACGAAGGTAAATACCTTCATGGTTTTTCTTGTATAACGTGCCGGATCTAATTAGGAAATTAGCAGACTTCAAGCGCAAGGCTCTTCGTTGAGTAGAATTCAAATGCGGTGGACATTTACCATTTAAAAGAAAATACACCACATCTGTATACCACTCATCTTTGGTAATATCCGCGACTTCGTAATGTTGACATGAAATCGCGAGATCCTTTTCTGCTATTGCCTTAACCAACCCTTGTCCCCGCACTATCTTCATCGACTGAATCTCAAGATCAAACTCCTGCAAAGTTGAAACCCACTTACCACGTCTTTCACCTAATTCATTCTATATGAACATGGCTTTGATTGCAGGATCCGAGACGATAGCAAAGACCCTACTGTGGACTATGTAATGCCTGAATTTTTTCACAGTCTTAACCAGAGCATACATTTGCTTGTCCAAGATGGAGTATCTCAGTTTCGCATCTTTGAGAGGACTACTCAGGAAGGCAATAGGATTTTCAATGTTGCCTTCACTCTTCTGAGTTAGAACACTCGCAAAGGAGTGATCTGAAGCAAATGTGTAGATATAGAAAGGCTTCGTATAATCGGGACTCACTAAAATCGGGGCTTTAGAAATCGCGTCCTTGATGTTTTTAAAAGCATCTCTATTTTCATCTGTCCACTTGATCTGGACCTCTTTCTTTAACATGTCGTTCAAAGGCTTTGCTATTTCTGCAAAATCTGCAATAAATTTTACGACGAAATTGATCTTCCCAAAAAATGATCTCAACCCCTTCTTGCTGTTGGGACAAGGAATCTGCTGTATGGCCTCTATTCTCTCAGGGTCAATGGAAATTCCATCCTTAGATATTATATGTCCCAATAACTTCCCTTCTGTCACCCCGAAAATGCACTTCTTTGGGTTGAGAGAAATGCCATGTTCCCTGCATCTTTGAAAGACTTTCTTAAGATCCCTGACGTGGTTTTCCCTGTTCTTAGAAAAGACAGGAATGTCATCTACATAGACGATGATGCACTTACCTATGAGTCCCTTAAAAGCAAAGTCCATAGCTCGTTGGAAGGTGGCACCTGCGTTCAATAGTCCGAAAGGCATTCTCCTATATGCAAAGGTGCCCCACTTTGTGGTGAAAGCAGTTTTCATCCTATCACTAGGATGGATAAGAACCTGATTATATCCCGAATAACCATCCAGGAATGACATCATCTCCGACCCGTTTACCTTTTGGAGTATTTCATCAATGGTGGGTAATGGGTAGTTGTCCTTTTGGGAGGCTTTATTAAGATTTCTAAAATCGATACACAACCTTATTTCTCCACTCTTTTTCCTCACGGGGACCAGGTTAGCAACCCATGTGGAATGCCTAACAGGAAAGATGATCTTAGCTTCTAACAGTCGCTTCACCTCTTTCTCTATCAAGGGTTCTAATAATGGATTAACTCGCCTCTGTCTTTGCCTGAAGGGTTTGGAATCTGGCTTCAATGGAATCGTGTGCATTATGACATTCTGATCATAGGTTTTCAACTCCTTATAACTCCAAGCTATGCAGTCTATGTATTCTTTTAATGCATTGGCGATGGAATCCTTCTCCTGCTTGGTACATGCTTTTGCTATAAATACTTCTCGAGGGTTTTCTGCACTTCCAATGTTAACCAAATCACAGGCTTCTCTGGGAGGTGGAACCTTTTTACCCTCTCTTGGTTGATATCCGATATCGAAAGTTTTTTCTAATGAAGCCATCTCATCTGGCATCTTATTGCATTTTCCAATAGCTTTTTCTTCCAAATCTTCCTCCTCTAGATCCCTTTCATCTTCATCTATAACCTGCTTTTCAAATATACCAGAATTAGTGACAAAATGGAATATGTGCCTGTCACTATCAAACACTTGGAAATTCATGACATTATCTGGTATCGAGGGACAAGGGACCAGTTCTATGGAGAATTTCTTGCATTTCTTATGATCCACTGGTTTCAACATACTCGCAGCTACGGCTAGAGAGTCTGCCAGACGATTGCCTTTTCTAGAGATCAAAGATATGTTAAAGGCATCAAACTCATCCATTAAATCTCTAACCCTGGTTCTGTAAAGTCTGAGCCGCTTATCTTTACACACATATTGTCCCTTCACTTGTTTTACCACCAGTTCCGAATCACCAAGGACCTTGATACACTTAACTTTCTTTCGAAGGGCCAATTGAAGTCCGAGAATCAAGGCCTCATATTCTGCCATGTTGTTGGTGGCAAGGAACTACAATCTGTATGCAGCGAACATAGGCTCCTTATCCGAACATGACAATTCAACACCGGCTCCTGCTCCTTGTTTGGACCTGGATCCATCAAATCTTAAAGTCCAAATGTCCTGATGTCCTTTAGTAACGTTGCACCCAATATTTTCATTTTGGGAACTTTCAGGTGTTTCTATGTCCAAACAATATGCTCCCAGCTCTGCCTCAATGTATTGGATCTCATTCGGTTTGTTGTACTCCGTGATCATCTCCTTGAGCCTAGGCTCACTATCAATCCGAATTTGGTTGGCCACTCCCCTCCACGGCAACCACATATGTGAAGAATCTGTCACAATGTAACCATTCAGGTTTTTACTCCAATCTCTTCCCAAAACCATGCCATACTTGATAGGAATGTCGAGGACCAATATGTCTATGTGATGTTGAACCCTGGGTTCTGAATTGACCTGAATAAGAACATCCCCCACTTCTCCCACTGCCTCCATGGTTGATCTATCCAGCTGCACCACCATGCTTCTAGAAGGTTTTGGTGTAAGTCCCAATTTTCTATAGATTTCTAGGGGCATGATGGTAGCCGAGGCCCCTGAATCTATTAAACAATTGTGCAGGTTTTTACCTGCAATTCTAATGGTTATCAGAAAAGGAGGTATATCTCGTTTTTCCTTTTGTAAAACCAATCGGGACTCAGCACTTTTAGCTTCATGAACTTGGGCAGATGGATCTAATCTTTTTGGTGGACTTACTTCTTGGCCTAATAATCGGGACATATCATACATTGAGACATTGGCCTTAGTTTTCTTCATGTCTTCCACCAAGTCATAAGTGGGTTTTTCTGGATTTGACATATTTTGCACCATCTTAGACTTTTCCACTTTGGATGGAGGAGGGGGATTGACATCTCCTTTGAAATCAGGAGGGAGTAATTGGTTGCTTGGAGGAGTAGAGGAAGTTTTGGGCTCCTTAGAACTCCTAGTGTAATACTTGTGATTTCCTTTCCCAAAACGTTTGTTGGCATGGACTTCCAATGTTTCTTCATCTTCGTTTCCAAAAAATTCCACATCCTCCTCTTCTTCACTTTCTTGGGAATGTATAACCTCAGTCAATATAGACTCATGCTTCCCGTGGCCACAGTGCATACAATCGTTGTCACAAGGTCCCGATTCTCCAAAATCTTTCGAGACATCTGCATGATTGGCTACGGGGTTGGGTACTCGCCCATTATTCGGCTGCGTGTTGTATGTTCCTTTTCCTCTATGGTTATGAGGCCGGTTATGACCCATGGCTTGGTCCACTTTTTTATTGACATTTCCCACCGTGACCAAAACTTTGGCCAAGGTTTCCTTCATGTTTTCTATGGCGGATTCGGACCCTTGTGGTTGAGGCACTGTAATTTCGGGTCCAGTTGTGTTTGTTGCATTAGCCACCTCTGGAATAGGTACAATGGCTTGGGTCTGGGCAGGTGGATTCCATCCTGGATTCACACTTTGAATAGCTTGGGTCTAGGCAGGTGGATTCCACCCTGGATTCACACTTTGAATAGGAGTGATTGTTGGATAAGTCGTTGGGCTTGGCGTGCTAATCGGAGCAAACCCCGGCAAGGTCAACAAATTACTGCCCATGCCGAACCCAGGCAAACCCATCGGGCTATTTTGAATTAATCCCTGCGTTTGCACGGAGGCATTCGGATAACCTGGAAATGGCGTCACTTGGGTGGGTGTTTGAAAATTATTCATCATAGGAACCTGTGGTGCCATTAACTGGTTCATCATGGCAAATTGACTATATGGACCATATTGTCCCATCCCAGTCAATTGAGACAATCCTGCTCCTGGCAGGTTCATCTGTTGTTCGAGAGTCATTGTTTCTGCATAGGCCAAAGGAAGCGTCGTAACCTGAGGGTTCCTTCTAGTCAACAAAGACGTTAAAGGATCCAAGGCTCCGAAATATAATTGCAAGGCGACTGCAGGATCTACCGCAAAGTGACGAGTCAGATTCGTGTATAGTTTTTGGAACCTCTGGTTAAATGTTCGTATGGGCTCATTGGGTAATCTTTTACATGATACGAACAGATTGTAGATTATGGAGGGATCCAATAACATTCTAAACTGGCTAATGAAAGCGGTTTCTAATTGGGCCCATGAAGTGATGGACCCTGCTGGAAGATTTCGATACCATTCATTGGCCGTGGGGTCTAGACTAGCAGGGAAAACTCGGCAAGCAACATCCTCGTGAGTAACCCCTTGCCTAAACATATAGTCCTTGTAGATTTGAACATGATCTTCTGCTGTTGTGGGACCATCGTGCAAGAATTTGGGTAATCCCCTTTCAATGTTTCTAGGCAAGTCATGGACTGCCCCTGGAATATCTAAAGGGGAACTTTGCGCACCGTACCAAAGGGCAGGTGGCTGTTGTTGTTGTTGTTGTTGTTGGGCCATATTATTCAAAGGTGTTAACCCTGTGGGAACAATTGGAATGCTTGGAACTATGGAGACAGATATCACGGGTGTTACTGTCGCACTTGAACTTAAAGGTTCAGGCCCGCTAGATGTACTTGAGTCTAAAGAAATCCCTAACTCAAGTATACTGGGTGGTATTTCGATTTCTAATGTTTTGTTTTTCGGCCTCCTAGCAATGGGAGAAAGGCTTTGGAAAATAGTTTCCCCTGTGGTTTTAGACCTAGTAGCAATGTACTCAGGTTGGGCCGACTTGGAAACTCTAAAACCCAAAAGACTTCTCTCAACTTGCTTGCAAAATACAGTATCCAACTGTTATACCTGCAAGCACAATAAGTGGAAACAAAACTACCCACATTAATTGTTAGAACAAATCAAAAATCACAAAGCAATAAAGAAGGCCCTCCTTCTAGCGCCAAAATGTTGAGTGAATATTTTGTCCTGTTACAAAATGAACACGCAACTGGAGTCTTATACCAGAAGACTCTTTCTTGCAAAGAAATATGCTATTTTTCTTTAATTTCTCCAAGCTTCTTGTAAACAGACCTATATATGCTTAAAACCACTTTTGATTTAATGCAAATAAATGAATGTATCCCAGAATAGTTCAAGATCCTGCAAGTAACTGTTAACAAGGGGCCTTTGTTGATTCACAGCAAACTTTGTAACCCTAATTTGTTAAAGTAACCAATCATGTAACAAAAGAAAGAAAAATCCTTTTATGTTCTGACATTAATGAAATTAACATGCGGTTTATTTTAGTGTTAATTGGTTCATTTTATCTTTTATTTAATTGTTCTGCTATTTTAACATTAGCTTCTAAATGAGATTAAAATATATCAAAAACTGAATCAGAAATGTTCTTATTCGAATCAGCTGGAAAACCAAAGAAGGATGTTAATCTGGTTAGCAATCTCCTCCCTGCAAAACCCCAAGTTATGAGATGAAGCTCTAAAACAACCTGACCTAACAGACCTGTAATAAACACAGTCAAATCAAATCAGATGCTAGACTCTAAGGAAATAAATGATTTGCATTGTTTTGTCATTCACCTATCGCAACCCACATTACGGTGTAAACAAATAGATACAAAACAAAATAATGCAAAGGAAAGATATACAATAAAACAGTAGTCTTAGCCTTCAATCTCCTTTTGGTTTCACACACAAAAGTTACTCTTGCCAAATAACTCCTTTATTCAACAAAATAATGCTTTTTAGTTTACAATTTCCAGCCTCGTATCAATCTACATTTCTGTTATTTAAACTTTTTGTTGCTGCTCTCGGCTGCTCTGTGACGCTTCGTTTCAGTTTCCAGGATGCTTCGTTTCAGTTTCCCGCCTTTTGGTGTTTTAACCCTTCGCTTGAATTTGCAACGCTTGATCTTCTCTGCGACTAGTAACTGTCGATCTGAAGCGTTACTCTGATCCTCCTGCCTTTGCGCCACGTGTCCAGCGTTTCCTGTAGTTTCATAACGGTTCCTCAAAAATCATGACCAAAAATAGCATGTAGCCTTGCTCCTTTGGTTTCACGATGAAACGTGACATGTCGCGAAATCGTGACATGTCGCGATATCGCGACGCTTTCATTCTTCGTACGCTTCGTTTGCAACCCCGTCGTGAAATCGCTACCGCTATCTCCATCGGGCCCTCTCATCAACTCCTCATCCCTCACTCGTGACCATTTCGCTTCATCGTCTTCTTGTTCCGTACACTTTGCCAAAACACTCCCGAAATCGTCGACCATTTTCATCATCCACTTTGCCAAACATCCAAATCGTGACCATTTTCATCATCCGTACACTTTGCCAAAACACGTCACGAAATCGTGACCATTTTCATCATCCGTACACTTTGCCAAAACACGTCGCGAAATCGTGACCATTTTCATCATCCGTACACTTTGCCAAAACACGTCATGAAATCGCGACCATTTTCATCATCCGTACACTTTGCCAAAACACGTCGCGAAATCGTGACCATTTTCATCATCCGTACACTTTGCCAAAACACGTGAAATCACGACCATTTTCTTTTATCCAAACGCGTCGCAAACCACGTCACATTTAACATCCTTCCACTTTCCCATCATGATTCGCCAAACCTTTTCACGATTTCCGACCATTTTCTACCTCCATTATTTCCCTCTGCCGCTTTCAAGCCACGAAAATCAAACACGTCACGATTTCGCGACCGTTCCGCCCACCTGCTATCGTTGACCATGTTGACCGCGATTTTGCGACACGTCGCGATTTCGCTACATTTTTCATTCTGCCTTTCTCTCTCCTCTCTGGGCCGCGATGGAGCAACATGTCGCGATTTCGCTACAATTTTTCATTCTTCATCAGCGACGGAGCGACATGTCGCGATATCGCGACACTTTTCTTTTTTTTAGCAGCGACGGAGCGACATGTCGCGATTTCGCGACACTTTCTACACTTGTGCATTTTGCCCCTTTTCTTCATTTTTAGCATCTGGGTCACTGAGATTTTCTCTGAAAACCTGCAAAAAAGGTGGGTCCCCAATTTTGGGGTGTGTTGTGGATTAGCCACAACAAGGCTCCCTTGAAGGTTTAGGGGTAACTCTTATCATTGTTAGGACTGCTTAGCCCCAATTAATTGGTGCAACTTGTGTTGGAGGGGTCTTCTGATTATCTTCTTCTTTTCTCTAAGACCTAACCTTAGTAAAGCTAGGTGTCCCCTGATCTTAATTGAACCTTATTTTGTTCCACATATTATACTCTAATCAACTTTTGACATCCTACTTAAGGTACCTTCTTCATCCAACACAATGTATACTTTCGCTTCATCCTAGAGATTAAAAAGTTAGAAATTGATGGTATGGTCAAATATTGAGTAATAAAATCTTGACTTAGCATCAAGACTTTTGATTGAGAAAAATGAGTGATATTGTGATTGAAAGGGATGCCCCAACATATTTAGATCCCGCTATGACATAATAGTTGAAACAAGGAAAGTTAGGAGTAGGATAGTACGAGCCATTGGGATATTCAACATAGTTGTTTAGGGTGGCAAATAGGAACCTAGTTGGGCTTGTAGTAAATTGGTGGATTGGGACCAATATGGGTACTATTTATTCAGTTAGAGACTAGGGATGACTAGGATTCTTTTTTTCCAAAAATATGGTTTTATGATATCCAGTTGGAGGTAAACAAAAATCAGGGTTTCCTTGTTGGAAAGAAGGCTTTGGATAACTTTTATAAGGAAACCTTTAGATATTACACTACCTCTTTAGGGATGTGATATTATTAGTAAGGGTCCTCATAGTTTTGAATATCTCATCCATTTAAACATCTAGAGGAGAAAAATTTAGATTTTGTTCTAGGAATGCAGGAGGACGAGATGTAATGGTGACAGGTTGTATGGTTGTAGAGTAATGGTAGGGGTACTAAATGAAGGGAAACAATGGTAGAGGTGGTCTAGGAGCTAGCCTTCCTATTTGGATTAGATATTTATTAGCCTAGATGGTTATCTCATAGGCATCCAATAGTTAGTTAACACCCTTAGAATTGACTATAATGGTAATCTTAGAATCAAAATCTTTTATATAGTAAATGAATTCTATACCCAAAGGTGGTTAGATCTTGTTGGGGATTCTTTGCCAAGTCTTATGGAATTAGATATTTAAATAATCTATTGTCTCTGTAGGTACCCTCTTGATATTTGTGAGTTGGTCTAGGAGAGATGCCCCATCTATCTTATTTCTAAATCACTTTACCATGATATCCACTAGTTGGTCCTAGATTTTGATTGATCATAGATTGAGACTAGGGTACCATTTATGAGATCTCATTTAAAAAGAATCCATCAATAGCCTCAAGGCTATATCTTGATTTTTAATTAAATGCACAATGCATAATATTACCAGGTGCTACAAGTGTTATATTAGAGTGACAACATCTTCTCCAGAGAAGTAGGAAAATGATTTGAGCATCGAGGCAGGAATTAGGTCCCCTGTGTTAGGTATAATTGGTGGTGCCATAACCACCATGTCAAAACATTAGTTTCTTCTTCTTTATCTCTAGTTCAAACATGGTACCAACTCTTGTTGATTGGCTTAGGTGAAGGCTTTGGTCATAGGCCTTCCACTCATATAATTATAACCTCTATTTGAGAATAGAGTCATTATGTAGGGATATTTTGCTTCAACAAGTTGATGAGATAGAGACCCCCATTGGAATCTCAATCTATCTTTTGTGAAATTACTTCTCCAAATGTCTATTATTTTTAATTTGAATCGTCAAATAGAGTCAACAAGTGAATTGTATAGGTGATTCTCTTCAAGCAAGAATAATATGACCTTCATTGGAGTCATAGTCAGACTTCTTCAATCTTCATGGGGTGATCTATAGAGCTTTTTCCCACTAAGCATGCTAGACAAATTATTATATTTTCAAAATGAACCCGTGAACCTATATTGGGGGGTGACAAGACAAACACGCTTGCACATTTCTTAGAGTGAAATAGTATGAAGCATCATAGATGAAGGAACCTCTTGCAAGGCAACCTTCAAGATTTTTAATCAAGGTTGGATCCTCATAAAAATATAATCTTTGACACAGTGCATCTTTATGAGTTGAGGCTAGGAAAGAATTACAATGAAAGTAAAAAATAATAAATTAAATGATTATGAAGAAAAATAAATATCTAAGCTACAAAGATGATATGCCAAAGAAATTAGAACCCTTAATTTATTACTACAAGTGGCAGTTAAATATAAAAAATTCCACCTATGGCTAGTGAACACATTCAAGAAAAAACATCACTAGGAATCGAGATAAGCTAAGAGAAGAAGGATGGAATAAAATTAGTCATAACTTCCATTAACATTGTTAAATGATTACAAAACAATGAGGTCCAAAGGGTTCAATTCTACTTAGGCATGAGAAAAGTTTCAAGCTCCCCTTGTTACAGTAGGAAAGAAGTGTGAAAGGAAGAGCCCGTAAGGTCAGGTATTAGGAACAAGCAAACAAATACCATGCTTGTTACAATAAATCATTCATATTTATTATCCAAGATGAGGATGCCTTCCCTTCGAAGTTTAGTGTAGAATGTCTACAAATATATTTTGTTCCTATAGTCAATAATCCTTCTACAACTTGTGTGACAACAACTTCGAGGTCTTTGGATATAGGGACATAAATATTGAAAGCTTTTAGGTCTTCTTGATCAAGTGTGGATGACTCAACTCTCCATTGTTGTGAGGGTGGACACACCATTAGTCTTTCATTGTGTTTCTTCTAGAATGCATCGCCTTGTTGATGCTATGAATATGACTTCCATGACTAGTGCAGGTTGGTAGGATAAGCTCATGCATATGGTGGGAAATGGTCACAACTGATGTATACTTGATTTTTATAGACTTGGTTGTAAAATTCAAGCTTTGTATTCAATGGTGGAATATCTTTTTAATGCTCGTTTGCTTTATCTCTCCTTCATGCACACGACTACTATGTATCCTCGGATAAGGTGGAACATTCTTCAACCAATGATGGGTCTCCCTTGTTAAGGGTTGGTGCTTTCCTTTCTGAGGCTATTGACTTATCACCACATGTTTGACTTTGGGGCTTTGTTAAAGCCTTCTTTCCTTGTTTGCACTTTCCTCTGTCAAAAGGATTGTATAGGCTATTGGATTAAAAATCAATGACCCAGATGGATAGGAAAAGAAATTTGCAACCTCCTCCTAAGTATTATGGAAAATTCAATACTGATGGAGCCTCTAGAGGTAACCCTAGAAAATCTAGTGTGGGAGAAATTGGTAGACTTTTAGATGGCTCCCTGGTTTTTACTTTTGCTGAGAATTTGGGTATTCTATCCAATAAATGTGTTGAGGGGTATGGTATCCTCAGAGGCCTTCAAGAGGCTACTAAGGTTGGATGGGAAAAGGTGTTAGTTGAGTCTAAATCTCAACTCATGATTAATATTTTTAAGACTCCTAAGAATCATAAGGTTGATAGGAGAATAAAAAGAATTATTGAGAAGATTAAATTAATACATATGGGATTTTTGAAATTTGATTACAATCATGTGGTTAGAGATCAAAACAAGACTACTGATGCTTTAGCTAATTGGGCTTTAGATAAAGGTGATCTCACTTGTTATGGCCACCCTCCTAGATGATAGGCTTCGCAAATAAGAAAAACTCTTCTTTCTATCATTTCTTTGGATGGCTCTAGTTCTGAAGGTACCTAGTTTCTTCATGCTTTATTTTTGCTTCTCTTTTATTTGGTCAGGGTATTTTAGTTCCCTAGCTTAAACTATTCTTTCTTTTGTTTTCTTTGTTGATTCTTATCTTAAAATTATTTTGGTCTAGCAAGGTCATTGTTATGTTCAATTATTTTTTCTTTTCTTTTTTTCCTTTTATTTTTTGTTTAGTTTTTTGAGGTGTGTGTATTTTTTTTTTTTTTTTTAGTGTTCTTTGTGTTGTTCTTGTGTGTTTGTCATGTGTTTTTCTGTGTTTTTTGTTAATGTTCTTGTTTTTTTTGTTGTTCTTGTTCTTGTGTTTCTATATGTTTGTGTTATTTTTTATGTGTGAGTGTTTTCTATGTTTTTTGTTTTTTTTTATTGTCTATTGTTGGTTATTTTTTTATTTTTATTTTTATTTTTTTATTTTTTAGGTTTTAGTTGTTTTTGTTGGTTATGTCTTTGTAGTGTTTTGTTGTTTTTGTCATTTTTGTATTTTGTTTTGTGTTTTTTTTATCTTATTGTGTGTGTGTTTGGTTGTGCTTTATCTTTTTGACACACTCAAGGAGCATGTTTTTTATTTTATTTTATTATTTTTATTTTTATTTATTTATTTATTTTTTTAAATCTTATTGTGTGTTTGTTTGCTCCTTGAGTATGTCAAAGGTGGTAGGCCAGGTTCGAGCCCTGAGTGATTTTGGAAGAATAGATACCCTTGCCTCCTTGGATATTACCCGAAAGTGGCATCCCTTCTGGGATGTTTTCCAAAAACCAAAAAAAAAAATCAACAACCCACAAGCCTTAATTCCCTTGATATGTCTAAACCTAGGCGAAATGTGAGTGTTGACCATGGATGGAGGATCTAATAGATAACATGGCTTCTAAGATTTTTTGCACTTCTTTAGAGCTCCTTTCTTTTGATTGAAGGCAGGAAATACCTCCCGATTGCATTACCCTGGTCCATATTGCTTTTGATTATCTTTGTGGAGTGAAGCAAGGTTGTAGGGAAAAGTTCCCTACAATCACCATATAGAAAATTTAAGAATTCTTAAATTGTCTTAAAGAATTACTTGTCAAACCAAATCTAGTTATATGTTTATGTTTATTTTTCAAATATGATAAAATATTTTCAAAACCTTAATGAAATCTAAAAAATACTTGTTATTAAAAATGTATGTATACAAAGATGCTCATAATAAAAATATACACATATTCTCTCTATATATAATATTATATAATAATGAGATTGAATATCATTTTGTTGATATATTATATGTTCGTGATAAAGTTTATAACTAAAAATATGATACAAATAAAGGAGTCTACATTTTTTTTAAACTTATTACCCATATATCAACTATAATTTATGTGTTTTGCATGTTGTTAATTGAATTTTGATTGAACTTTAAAAAATTTAAATTCAAGGAACATTTTGTCATTAGTTCAAATCTTTTACTTATTTCTCATCCTTAAATGCATTTGGGACATAAAACTAGCACACATTCATATCAATTAGTTATTCTCTAAATCTATGTGGACTATCATTATATATATATTAAATATAAAATTATTACATCTATTATGTCCCATGAGCACAATGTTTTGGGCTTTGTTTCTTTTATGGGAGGTCCAAAGTTCAAACCGTGACATGTGTGTGGTTATGCTAAATTCTTTATTGATAAACTCAGTTCTCCCATAAAAATTTCTCTAACCATAAATCGTTTAATTCATATATTTGATATTAAATCTCTGATTTTATTTTAGGTTTATAATCCATCTTGATTATTTTTTTTGAAAAAATTGAAAAAAACTTGTATTAAAACAAAGATCAATTACAATTGGGAGAAGACACATCCCAGCCGAAAATAATGAAAGCACATGATTACAAGAGAAGAGGAATATTTGCAATGGATCCAAATCTCTTGAACCAAAACCAAGCTAGCTGAGAGAGCTGATAGATCTGTTACAACAAATTATCGTGAAAACGCGCAGCAAACACCAACTTCACCTCTGGCCGCAAAAAAGCTACAAGTCACGAAATCGCGACACAAGACTTCTCTGACCGCAAAAAGTCAACCTGCCACAAAATCGTGACATGTTGCGAATGTCGTGAAATCGCGACAATAATCCACCCTTGGCTGTGACGGAGCAACATGTCGCAATTTCGCGACAACTTTTCGTCAGCGGCCACAACGATGCAACACGTCATGAAATTGCGACATCTTTCCTCCAGCGGCCGCGACAGTGCAACATGTCGCGATATCACGACAACTTTCCCTCGACGGTTGCGATGGTGCAACATGTCGCGATATCGTGACAACTTTCCTCCTTTGGCCGCGATGGCGCAACATGTCGTGATATCGTGACAACTTTCCCTCGGTGGCCGCTACGGTGCAACATGTCGCGATATCGCGACAACTTTCCTCCTTTGGCCGTGACGGTGCAACATGTCGCGATATCATGACAACTTTCCCTCGGTGGCCACGATGGCGCAACATGTCACGATATCACGACAACTTTCCTCCTTTGGCCACGACAGCGCAACATGTCGCGATATCGCGACAACTTTCCCTCGACGGCCACGATGGCGCAACATGTCGTGATATCGTGACAACTTTCCTCCAGCGGCCGCGACAACACAACATGTCGCGATATCGTGACAACTTTCCCACAGTGGTCGCGACGGTGCAACAAGTCACGATATCGTGACAAGTTTTCTCCAGCAGCCGCGACGACGCAACATGTCATAAAATCATGACAATTTTCCTCCAGCGACCATGACGGCGCAATATGTCATGATATCGTGACAACTTTCCTCTAGCGACCATGACAGTGCAACATGTCGTGATATCACGACAGCTTACCTCAAATGGCCGCGATGGCGCAACAAGTCACGAAATCGTGACAAAAACCACCCTTAGCTTTTTCATTGATCATTGGCGCAAGGATCTTTCAAGGCCCTGCCTAATCACCTCATATTCAATAGGCATGTCACTGTGCAACTGCACTCCTACCTCTTTTGCAGCACCCATCTTAGCCAAGAAATTGATCGCTTTGTTTAAATCTCTACTCACATATACTAGAATCACATCATCTAATTCCCTCCATAATTTCTTGATTTGAGAGACCAGAATCCTCAACCTCCAAGCGTTCAATGAAAAGTTCCTCATGCAGTCTAGAGCTCCAACCAGAATTTGAGAATCAGATTCAAGAATTATCCTCCTATGGCCCTGAGTAACTGCCCAAATAGAAGTAGATTTGATAGCAATGGCTTCTGCTTCATTATTTGTGGCTCTACCCAAGCCCTGCAGTTCCCAATAGAGCACTGATCCCTCATGATTCCGGCAGACCACGCCAATTTTGGCGCTACCCGGATTGCCTTTGCAGCTCCATCAGTATTGATTTTAATCCAGCCTTCTGGGGGTGGTTTCCAACTGGTTCTGTCCTGTCCCTCTCGCTTTTCAACTCCCTCTTCCATTGGCCCAGGACCAACCTGAGTATCCTCTTTAGCGTAGACGGCAACAGTTTCTGTGACTTTGCTCCAGATGACTTGCCAAACTCCATCTAGAAAGGAAAAGGTTTCTCTAAAAATTCTAGCATTTCTCTCCAACCACACTTGCCACCAAATGAAAAGCTCCCACCCAATTTGAAGAGCTTTGGATTTAAATCTACCCCGGTTCCATCTTTCCAAAATATTAGTCCGATTCATGTCACCATTAACCTGGATTTTATAATGAGAGAGCCATCGCTTCCAAATCTGACGCGTGAAAGGACACTCAAACATCAAGTGATCAGCTGTTTCCTCGTTCTTGTGACATAAAACACATTGAAAATAAAATCCATCTTGATTATATCAAGTAAATGTATATAACAAAAAGTTAAAATACAAAACAAAATTAAAAAAAAAAAATTAGAATAAATATTGCAAATTTTAAAAAAATTATAATAAGTATTGAAAATTTTAATTATTATTACATACCATGGCTTGTATTTCTCAAATGATATTTACGGATCACTAGTGAATGACTAAATAACAATTGAATTATATATATATTCAAATATTTATAAATCTTAAATAAAATCAACTATTAACCATTACGAAACGGTTTGTTCATTTAAAATTAGTAATAAGAATATTTGTATTTATTGCTAAATCTTTATAAAAGTTTTCATGCTTCGATTAGTAGCCTCATCATTAGTAAAAGCTACTATTGTCTACATGAATGTACCCTCCTCTGCTTGCAGTTTAATAAAGGTAAATGATTTTTTAATTTAAATTGATCTAAATATATATATGATTACATAGAGAGTTGGTAACCATATATATGATTACATAGGGGAGTTGGTAACCATACATATATATCTGATTACCTAGGAGAGTTGGTTACAACCATTATTTTTTTTACTGGTTGTCCCAAGGTTCAAACCTACTAAGTACATAGGAGTGTGGTCTACGAGCAAGGATGCATTATCGTTGATGTGACTAGGGTTCAATCCCCATGGTGGATGTGTATAAGAAGTATTACTTAAAAAAATTCAAACCTACTGCTTCCAACAAACTTATATTATAATTGACATTATCATTGATGTGACTCGGGTTCAATCCCCATGGTGGATGTGTATAAGAAGTATTACTTTAAAAAAAATTCAAACCTACTGCTTCCAACAAACTTATATTATAATTGACATGTTTACATATGATAATGTTTCATTAATAATGATAGTTAAAAAATTCAAACCTTCTGCTCCCAACAAACTTATATTATAATTGACATTTTTACATATGATAATGTTTCATTAATAATGGTAGTTATTAATAAGTGATGCAAAGGATATTATAGTGGTATATTTTTATAATAGTTCGGGCTTTGGTTATTCTTTGAGAGGTTCGAGGTTCAAGCATAGTTTTTGGTTTTACAAGGGGTTATGTTTGGGAGGAGAGTATTCAACTTTATGTGTTGGCCATAGAGATTTCTCACACTAACCAAATATATAAATAACAATGGTATATTTTTTTGTTTTCATTTAAAAAATTTAAATTCAAAGTAGAGAAACTAAGACCCTTTACATATAATAATGACAGTTATTAATAAGTTTCATTTAAGAAATTTAAGCTCAAAGTAGGGAGACTAGGACCCTTTACATATGATAAACGCGAAGGATATTATAGTGATATATTTTTTTGTTTTTATTTAAGAAATTTAAGTTCAAACTATGGAGACTAGGACTCTTTAAAAACACATATTTTATTCTAAAATTTTAATTTAAAAAAGATAGGCTAGTGATAGCTACCATGTGTTTACAGTGAACTATTCTAAAAGATCGAATCTCATTGACTTTGTCTTTACTCAACGAATTATAATTTCTAAAAGTTCTACCCAAAAAAATGGTTTCCTTTAAGTTTGTTACTTTTACCATATAATTTTGATAACAAATTAATTTTAATTAAAATATATAATAAATATTATTTTCTATGGTTAATAAATGAAATAAAAACTTATAAGGGTTATAAAATTTATGATATATAAGAATACTTTAGCATAATCCTCAATTTTATTATAATATTTTATGTTCAACTTTTTAATATATGTTTTTTTTATGTTTATTAGAAATTTATTAAATTTATTTTTGTTGAAGTTAAGTTGTTTATTCCTATTTATATTTAGTATTTTTAATGAGATTGTATATTTCTATTTTATGTAGGTTTATTTTTTTTAATGGGTTACATGGGATAAAATAGTCATCATCCATATTACATCATGATTACATAGTAGTATTTCAATAGTGGGGCAATTATGTAAGTATTGCTAGGAAAAATTTAAACTTAAGTCTCCTAATAAATTGAGGAATATAATTTGTTGAGTTAATATCATTTGATAGGTTTAGTTGTTTTTTTTCAATTAGTTATATGAGACTGAAACAAACCCCACATGTATTACATCATCAACACAGTGGTATTACAACAAAGCTTGGATATTTTTTTTCGATTGATGAAAATGGGTTTTTGAAAGGATTCCAAAACCTTTTACAAGCAAGAAAGAAAAGGTAAACTAGAGCACTCGTGATTACTTAAAGAAAAAAACAAGTAGCACTAACAACACAAACAAGGGTGATCCAAGACCTAATTAGATCACCACAAGGAAACCGAAAGAAAATACTTACCAAAAGCAAAACCCAAAGATCAGATCAACCAGGGGATAAAATCGACACTAAGAAACAAAAAGGACCTAGAACAACCGCTAAAAAACTGGGTTTGAAGTACTAATAGAGTTATAATCCATAGGTTTGATAATAGAATTCATCATTTTTTGGGCTTGTTGGATAATGGTACAAGTTGTGCTAAAAGACATCTGCCAAAATGGAAATGGGCTCAAAAAAGGTATCCTTATGAATTTCACTTACCATTTGGGTACAAGTCGTCCCTTTGACCATCTTCAGATTTGGGTGTTTTGAACCTGTTGTGAGAGTCATCATATGACTATTTATCGTTCCTATCAAAAATTGATATTTTGCTATTGGCTTTCCAAAATTTGGTTGACCGACATATTAGCATAGAATTGAGGATCTTCTTGTCTTTTGCTTCCTGCATCAATCATTTCTTTCTCATTGTCAGACACAATGATATTTACATTGCTAGGACCAACTTCTAGGTTCTTGCAGAGAGAACCCACAACAATCAACACAACCTTCAAGAACCCACAACAGTCAACACAACCTTCTCAGACTCCTACAACACGTGCGTGAAGAGAATTAAGTGCAACTCTTGATGCTTTGGATGAGTGGAAGAATCAACTTTGATGCTCTTCACAGTGATTTCCAGGGACCTCACCATGTAGTCTAGGATATTGATATTTTTAATATTCTGTAGATTATTCACGAAGGTCAAGTGAAAAATTTTGAGGGGTTCATTAATCTCATCTATAGTGAAGTATTGCATGATGCGAATTAGAACCCTATTCCAAGGTGCAAGAAGACCAGTTCTAATAATACCTCCATTATTTTTTATGAGTCTTTTACCGAAATACCTCAATTTAGCTTCCAAAGAGTGTCTATCACGCTTAATAATATCCCCATCATATGAAAACATGGTCACCTTGACCAACAACTAATTGATAATTTTAAAGGATATACTACAAATAGTAACCCATCGGTTGTGCCAGGACCTAGTGAATTCCATTGAAATTTTAGGGTTCACACCATTGAATTTATGTATAATAGACATGAAGCCATGACTATCAAGGATCTCCTCAACATCAAATTCAATAAGAAGGATATCATGCTCAAGTAAATCCATAGAAAAGAAGCAAGTGCTAGCAACAAGATCCACACTATAAGGGGCAGGACAAGTTAGCATGACTAGAATGAGCAGGGTTCTGAAGGTAGAAATAGGGAGAACATCCCTTACAAGTGATTCACCTAAACCAAGATTCAAATTTCTCAAACATTGACTAAAAATTTGAGGTATTCTTGACATATGAGCAAGTAAGACAACTGAATAGACCTCCCCAGTGAAGATGCACCTTTGGTTGACATTCTTTCTAGCCAAGTTCTAAGTAGCAACAATGAGGATAACAAAGGTAATCATTTTGCAATTTTAAAAATGATACCTACCATAAGAACTCAAACACTCCTCACAGGCATAGGTATCACAAGTACCATAGGAAACACATAGCATACCAATTGCCTCAAGGAACCAGAAGATACAAAAAAATCCAACTTTCGAAAACAATGAGACACAAACTAGAAGGGATCATCGAAAAAACAAGCAAATCCAGTACAAGCCATCATTCTCAATCCCATCACTTTTGAAGCACCGTATCGGATTCTAGAACTAGAATGGATGTTCCAAACCCTCAAAATTTTTAGGATCTTATTAGCTTTAAAGTTAACAATTCTAGAAGAGCAAGTCACATTGCAGATCACAATTAAGGACGAGGTTGACAATAGATAAACTTGAAGAGGCTTAACACAAGTAATGAACACATGGGTTATGTAAGCCCAATTGTACTAATGTGAAACTGACTCACATAGATCCAAAAAATCCCGCTATGGATAGTGAAATTACACATCAACAAAGGTCAACCAAAGGTGAGTTGGTTTACTATAGACAACAAAAAAATGGTCCAGACAACCCACAAACCAACAGGGACATAAAAAACTAAATGATAGATAAGGACACTCTTAGTGATCAAAACACTGACCCAAGGATTCAACCCATACTCAATTTTAATGGAAAACAATAAGGATCCCCTATTGGTAAGCATCCCAGAACCAAATACTACCAAATTGGAGGTGTACCCATTAGGAGACTACCATAAACCAAATTTAAAAAATCAGGCAACCATCATTATTAGCATGAGACATAATATTTGGAGGAAATTTATCATACCAAGTCTAAAGTGACTCATATTCCACTCCTTTATTTACCAATATGCCAGTTGCATGGTTTCCTTATCTATACACATGTTGAGTAATGATATTTTTGAACATATCAATGAATTTCAGACATTCATTTATGATGTTACACGTGCTTCATGTGGGTGCCTATTTATTTTTAATGCATTTGATTATGTTAATTAAGTCACCTTCTATAATGAGGTTCTCAATATTAAGACACTCACTTAATAAGATACCTAAATAAAGAGTCTGGGCTTCAACAATATTGATGGTTTGGACTTCCATAAGATGCTTTTCCCTTGGTAATTCTTGATTAACCCACCACCTCCTACTCTGCTTGGATTACCTTTAGCTGCACCATCAAAGTTTAGTTTATGCCATCCATTAGGAGGTAGATTTTACCTAATCAAAGATTTGTCAACCTTGGGGAATAAAGGTTTGGGATTCTCTGATTGGAGTTTTAGAGATGCAAACAAGGTAGCTTCCAACCTATAGTTTAAATTTTAAAAATATTGGATTAGAGAAAAAATTTCAGAAGCATAGGTGATAGCACAGATAAACATCAATTTAGGATCATTGGATGAACAACCAAATACTCTATTGTTTTGCTCTATCCAAACTTTCCAGAGGTAATGAGGAAGTAAAAATGACAAGAAGACCTTGACTCTTGGGTGTAGGATCAGATTGTTCCACTATTGGCAAATCTCATACATAGTTCTAGGTTGGACACATGCAATGTTGATTAAATTAAAAAGATATTCTAGAACAGAGTGAGAGAAATTACACTAAATGAAAATATGAATAACATATTCCCAGTTGAACTTACAGAAGAAACAACAGTTAGGAAGGTACAACCCTTTCAAAAGGAGATTATCAGTGGTAAGGATTTTGTTTTGGACAGAGATCCATAGGAAGAAAGTAATCTTGGGTACTAAATTTTTAAGCCAAACAACATTGTGGGCAGACCAATGATAAACTAACTAACTTTGAATGTAGTAGGTAGTTTTGATCGAATATATACTATTTTCACAAGGTTACCAAATGGAAGTATCCTGGGCTAACACATTGCTAGGGATAACATAAATTTGTAATAGATTGAAAATTTCAACATTTGTTTAGGCCAAATTGATATTATCAGGAGGAATGTGCTTCCAACTAGCAATTTTTAGGCCACAATCAATAAAGTTACTCACTTTATCACCAAAAAGGCAATCATTGAAGGGCTTCAAACTAAGCAAGTTTAGAATATTAATCAGCGGCTAGTCCATGAGCCATCTATCTCTCCAAAAATCAATACTCATTCCATTGCCAAGGTACCACCTAAGACCAGCTTTAATGATGCTCTTTTTTTTAATCACTGAATTCCAAAACCATGACCCATATGGGGAGGGTGATCGCCTAAGAAATATTGGTGTTGGATGTAATTATTCTTGACGATATCAACCCAAGTGGCATGTTCGTTACTTACAATTCTCCACCCATGTTTACTAATAAGGTTCAAATTCATCTTGCCCACTTTTTGAAAGCCTAACCCTCCTTGACTCTTCTTGGTATAGATCTTATCCCACACTACCAATGGGTATCTCTTACAATCTTCTATTCTAGACCAAAGGAACTTCATTTGAATATGTTCAAGACAAAGCTTGGATATTATCCATGGATATTAAGTTTAGTTGTTTTAATTATATATTTTTTATATTAATGTAATATTCAATTTTAAATTCATTAATAGAATTTATGTTCCTAAATTGATTAATGGGTTTGCTATTAATGATTTATTATAAAATAAAATCAAATTAAGAGTAAACACATACCTATGCTTAGATTTTAAGTTATATATATATATATATATATATATATATATATATATATATATATATATATAACTTTATTTTAAATCGACGATGTTGCTTTGAACATATAAAAGTATACATAGATTTTAAACTTAAATTTATATAACTTCATTTTAAATCCATGATGTTGCTTTGGACATATAATAGTACACATAGAATATAAAAAGATTAATTGAAAACCTAAAAATACAAATACACCTTAAGATAAGATGTAAAAATATACATATAAATAATTTTTAACCATATAGATTTTATTTTCGATGGGTAAATAAGGATCATTCACTCTATCTAAGAATCATATATCTATGTTGCACATTGTTAAACAACTATGCTCAATTGGTGAAAAGGTATGCTATTGGGTGATAAAAATGTTGAAATTTTTTAGAATACCATTTTGAAGGATCTTAACTAAGGTTAATCGAAGGTGAATGATTGTAGATAAAGTTTTAAAGGTTAAGGGTTTGATAGTAAATCATCAAAGGTTAAAGGTTTTATGTAAAATAAATTATTAGGTTTTTTTTAGGTTAATAGGAGCAATTAAATATAACTTGATCAATTGAATCAATTTAATATGGATGATTATAAATAGGGGTAAGTAGATACAAAGAGTTTTAATAAGTCTAATCAAGTACTAACAAGTTTTTGAATAGGGTGAATAGAATTATATCATTCTAATAGTCAAAATTTCTAGTTCACATAAAATCTACTCTTTTATGCTTGATATACCCATATAAAGTATGGATAGTCTATAAAGATCTTGATGATTTGTTAATAAAGTTTGAAATCTAGATGTAAATGTGGTGAACTAGTACTCACTTTTACTCGGACTTGCTAGTTTTTAAGGATGAAAACCATGTAAAACCAAACAAAATCTATGGAATGAAGTGACATGCAATGAAACTTCTAAAATAATGAGAGAAACACAATCATAATAATAAATACACTATGATTTTAAGTTTTAAAAAAACTCTTGAAAAAGAAAAATTATGAACAAATTTCTCAAGCTTCATATTTCTTACCAAATTAAGATATTAAAAGAGATGTATATTATTTGCATTTTGACCCTCATTGAGATGTTTAACTATATAATGAATTTCTTTGCAACCTTACATATCATCTATCAATAATTACTTGCTCTTCTTTTGTAAACTTGCTTGTCTATGCTCCTAGATCTTCAATACCTCTTTCTCTTTTTGTCTTGGTTAGAAATAAGCCTCATCTAGTACCTCTTCTAAATTTAGGAATGGACTTGATGTTCCTTGGGTTTTTATGTTTTTACAAGTATAAAGATGTCTCATGCTTCCTTTGCATATATTTCATTTGAAACTTACCTATTTTAGTTTTAGGCCACCTTGAACATGGCAAATTAGTTCATTCTTAACCATTTTGTTGATTGGAATTTATTTGGCTTTTAGAGGGCCAAAGAAGAATAAATTTTATAGAACATGTGTAATAAATAATTTTCAGCATAATTTTTGTTAAGGATTGTATTGTAAGCCAAAATTTGTCCCCCATCCTTGATAAATTATATCTCTCTTCTTTAGAGCTTGAGAGTTTACAAATAGATACACTTCTCATCCCAGTTGAGATGCTATAGCTAGAAACCTACATTTTACATAAAATTTCTAAATTCTTGATTTTCATTTTTTGGGTCTTTTCAATTTTTGCATGAATACAATTACTCCATAATTTAGCATCTTTCTTGATATTTTTCTATAGCAGCCTTCACAATGCCAAAACTTCACCTCTACTATCTATGTCTTGCATCTTAGTAGAGTAGTATTTGCAAAACATCACACTGCCATTGTCCACTCGACCAAATCTAAATTGCTAGCTGAAGTCATAGCCCTTCATTGCTCTTCCCATATTTTGAACCCTAGTTGGCAAATATTTACAATTTCATTTTTTGTGACTTGAAAAATTATCACTGCCCTTTTTTTGAATGGTTGACTTCATAGTGTTGTATTCCCTCAATATTGCTCAAAGTTTTGTATATGTCCACTCATTTTAAAGCTATTCGAATTCTACATGAGTTGGTCTAAGAATTAGCTATATCGGATCTCTTCATGAAGATATGGCTCCTAAAAGATGAGATGTTTTTCATGAAAAATCCTAATCCTTCACACTTTTTCACGACTTGAAAAATTATCACTACCCTTGTTTTGGATGGTTGAATTAATAGTATAGTATCTCCCTCAATATAAATTAGAGTTTTGCATATGATCACTCATTTTAAATCTATTCAAATTCTGCAAAATTTGGTCCAATAATAAGTTGAATCGGATAACTCTGTGAAGATATGGCTCCTAAAAGATGAGATATTTTTAGGAAAAAACCTAATACTTTGCACTTTACATTTTTTTTCTCATTGTAAGTAGCCTTCCATGCTCCTTCAACCTTCCCAACCTTCCACTCAGTATCCCAACCTTTTGTTGTAGCTCCTTCAGCAATCCCAATCTTCCACGCTCCTTCTACCTTATCAGCCTTTCATGTTTCTTCAGCCATCTCAACCTTCCACCCAACATCCTAGCCTTTCATTATAGCTCCTTAAGCCAGTCCAACCTTTCATGCTCCTTCAACCAACCCACCCATCCATACTCTTTTAGCCTTGACACTTCAAATATCAACTCATCATTCAACCTTCCACGCTTCTTTAGCCTCCAACCTTCCATGCTCCTTCAACCTTTAGATTTGTTGATTGTTAAAGCACCAGCATTTGCTAGGCCTCTTAGGGGAAACCCCATATATATAAGATATCAATTTATATCGTATATAGTTTTCTAAGTCCTTTTTCACTTAGAAAAATAATCACTCAAATTACACATCTTTTGAATGACTTGTACCTAAAACATGACTCACACATCCCAACTATACTTTCATCTATTTTGAGATCAAATAATTTTGAGCATTCATTTTAATATAAAAAATAGCTCCATGATTTTTTGTTAAATTTAAATTTCATATAAATAATTATGAATAAATTATTTAAATGATTTATACTTTAAACTTTAGTTTATACCATATGTATTCTTGTAAATTTGTTTCAACCAATCACTCAAATTAGACACCATTTGAAAATTAATGATATCATGTGGTTGACTTATGCCTAAAATATGATCTACTGATATTGAATCTTATGTTAGATAATTCTTGCATTATTTGAGGTTATTACACCTTATAGGAGTTTACATGGAAGTTAAATTTATTACATCATCTTGATAAAGAATACGTTGTACTTATATGCAATGTTGAAATAATTATGCAAAAGTATGGTTCTTTGATTAATACTAAAACCTTCATATAGTATTAGATAAAATATTGCATGTTACTAATTACTCACATTATTAGACAAAGTCATTATAGACACTCCAAAATTTGGTACATTGTATCCTACTTATGTTATAGTGACAAAAATACCAAGCTTTGCAGCTACTTGCATAGCTTGAATATGACTAGTTTCAATCTTTCAAATAAGAAGCTTTAGTAGAACATTGGAGAACCACTACCGAAGTTGAAAACCTGGGACATCATGGGGCATGACATTTGAAGGTAGAAAGTTCTAAAAAAAATTGTCCTACACAAATAGAATTATGCAAACCTTCATGGCATTTGTCATCACCACTGACACTTCTATCCATGTAAATAATGTTCATGAATTCAAAACTTTGAATATGAGATGTCGTTGTAGTGTGAACGATATCTTATATTTTTGTAAATTTTATTAATGGTGGGAATCCATTTTTACACATGTGTTGTCAATATTGGATGTATGTTGTCCTTTTGTTAATTATCTTACTTTGAGAAATAAATCTTGGATGTCATCGTTCTTCGACTAGATTCTAGACTTAAAGAACTTGAGGTGATACTACTCACTCCATGAAGTCTAAGTCATCATATTCTTATAAACATAATACTTCTTATTTATCTATTGATAAAAATATTGCCATGTTGTCAAAGAAGCTATTGGAGTTTGATTCTTAAGTGGCTATGAGGACATATTGTTCTCATTTCTTTTGTGAGCACTTGACTTGATTTCCCAATAATACGGTAGAATTTTCATCATGGAGATTTTGTGCAATGTATTTCAAATAGTGATCGCCACCACATCAAAGGATTTGTTGCCTATGGTTTATCTTTCTATAAACAAGGTGAACCTCATGCATGAAGGCATGGAGCTTAGGATTTATGGTGCACTTCCATTTTGAAAGTAGAGCATAATCAATAATCAGGAGTAGCAATGGTGTTTGCATTGACTAAGAATAGTGACTAGTCGATTTGACATCAAGCCAACATGAAGATCCTTAAAGGTGTAGGTCTCAAGTTCAATTCCCTATGTCTCATTTTTTAAAATTTGAAAAGGCATATTTTGTAAAGGGTTAAAAATATATTTTCCCTTTTCATGCATAAATTCTTATGTGGGAGAGTTGGCACTTTGAAAGAGAGTATAAAATTTTAGAGAAGAGAGGTCAAGGGGTCAAAACTCACTAAGACCAAAAATATTTTTTTACTACACTAGAAAGAATTTATTTTAATTTTACAAATTCCTATAGTTTATTTGAGGGCAAAAGTTTTAATTCTTTGGCTTCGTTGCATGAGTATTACAAGAAGCTCCATTTTCCATGGGATGGTGTTTTACCCTATTTCTCCTACCCACATTTATCACCCTTTTTTGTGTCGTGCCTACTGCCCTAACAAATCTTATCCTTTCTGGTAGTTTTTTCCTTTTTGGCCAAGCATTACTTTCTATTTATTCCTGTTGTGGCTTTATCAGTGGACGCATATTTTTGTCTCTGTTCCTTTGGGCCTGTGTTTTTTTACCTTAAATTTCTTTCCTTTCTTAATTCCTTTTGTAACCATGAAGGAAGGGAAAGTTGTTTTCATTGAGCCCGAGACTCTTGAACTGGATTCTATTTCCACTGATATGTTTAAAGATTAAAAAAGAATCATTGATCTCTTCAACATGTTTTACGGTGTGGACGAGGAGGTTACTAAGGCTTTCATGACAAATTGGGACAACGACTTTGTTTCGATCCATGATGTCCAATTCCATATTTCCTTCGAGTTGTTGGCAGACCTGACGGGGCAAGATTTGGATGGAAAAGTTATTAGAAGAAACAAGCACAACTAGGAGGCGGAGTTGACACACTTCAAAAAAAAATCACCTATCCACAAGAAGGTAAAAAAAGTTTTGTTTTGTCATCACTTGTCAATGCCTTAGAAAGAAATTTTAAAGCCAATAATGTAATGTTTTACTTGTGACAACCCCGAGTCCCAACTATGTTGTTATCATCTAGCCTTTGTAAATCACTTTAGAGACTCAAAAATGATGAACATTCCTACCGCCTTATTCTGGTCCATGGACTATACTATCACTATCAATTTTTTCAAGAAATATAAGGTCAAACCTTGTCACCAGGGTCTTTTTAAAGTCCTATACAAGTTCCTCATTCTACATTTCCCTTCAGGTAACCTCCTTGCCCCTGAGTCTGAGGAAGAGAATTCTTCCTCAACCCCGACTTTGAATAATACCAAATCCAAAAGAAAATACAAAGAGGGTAAATCCTTTTCTGATTTTTCCACCAGGAAGAAAGCCAAAGTTGAAACGACCCCTGTTCATAGTTCCCAGAGGCTGAAACACAAAGAAATTTCCAAAACCCCTCTGTCCACCTCTGTAAAAACTCCACAGGATAAGTCTAATTCTCCTTACCTAGTTAAAAGGTATCTTCACAAGTTGGTTGTGCATGCAACTTCAGCCACCATTGACCATCTTGAAACTACTCATTTGGCTATTAGAAAGGTGATATCAACTCTCAAAGAACAACACCATACACTGAGACTCTTATTTTTCAGTGATAATTTTGATAATGTTCCAGTATTGACCAGTGCTGAGGTATCCTTTGATACCAAAATTGATGTCAAATATGTTGTCAATGATGAATATGTAATGGAGATCACTAAGGATGCCTGTACCACTGTTCTTAAGGATAGTACTAAAGAGATTTCAAAAACAGATGTGAAAGACGTTGGCCTGGAAGGTGTTGCTTCGTCTCTCATGCAGATGAAAATTCTCCTTGATGGCTGGTGACTTTTCCTCTATTTTATGGTTTCTTTGTGGTGGAGGATCGCTTCTTTTTGAGTTCCTTTGTGGTAGAGGATCGCTTCTTTTTGGGTTCTGTCATCTTTCTACCTATTTCTCTCTATTCCTTTTTGTCAAAGGTTATTTCTTTTTGCTCCTTTTAGTCTAAGGTTGTAATTTTTTTCAAAAAGCAGTTATGTGGTTCCTTTTCATCTGCTCCTTTTTTCTCCTTTGATGTACAAGGCATTGGGGTGCCTTTCAAATGCCCTGTTTTTAATAAAATTATTAATTTACCAAAAAAAAGTATTAATTTTTAACTATAATGAATATTTTATAAAATTAAAATGGGGTGGAGTATTTTTTTTTGTAAAAGGTGCATTTTCAATGTTGATTGACACCTTAAAATTTTTTAATGATTTATTTTACAATTTTATCATATTTTGTATACCATTAAACCATGTGCTTGAGTACACAAGCACCATTCAATATCAATAACACCTCTAGATCACATTTACATGTAAAGTTGTTGCATTGAGTTACAATATCTATAACCTAACAAAGCTATCATAATTATGAAAATAAATTGACCCTTTAGATCGTCAAGGAGATATAAGACCATTTTTTTGCTACTTTCACTTTGTATTCATACTCCATTTGTCACTATCAGTAAATGTAAATCCTAAAATCAAAAAATTTTGAGTATATAGGGAATATGCATCCATGTACAAGGATTTACTTTTAATTAGGTGTCATGGTTAATACAAATATCTTTTCATACTACCTTGGTACCCTGTATCATTCTCTTTCATGTGCCTTAATGTGTCTCTCATGTACGATCATTTATATCAAGAGGATTAGCCTCTTCCATGTACCAGCAAGTATATAGTGAGGGTTGATATATAAAAAAGGTTTGATATATTAGATGGGTGGTATAATGAAAGGGGGGCCATTTGGGAGTCATAAGGAACCCTTACCATGGCAACTTTATAATTTTCCTTATATAATCATAACTACTTCAAGGTTTAAAATTTGGACATTTGCGGACTAAGATGAGAACCACCTTGATCACTGAAAAATCTAAGACATAGTCAACAACACAATCACTCAACTTGAAGAGGAAGAAGATACCCAATAGAAGTTTGATGATGCAAATTCTAGAGCATTTATGGCCACCACCCTTTCCATTGGAGATGTTGTTCAACCACACATTTGTGAAGCACAAACATATAAGGATTCATGGGACACACTTTCTACCATATTTAAGGGGAAGAATGAATCAACAATATTTCATCTTTGTTAGAGTATATTACATTATTTGGGACATGTTAATGTACCACCTTGGGTACATAATTAGAGTAGGAATTTACTTTAGAGTAAAATTAAGTAGAATGTGCAATGATGTAAATTTGCATATAGTCCACATGTACATGATTCATCAGATAGAGTCATAGGTTGAGTAAATACCAAAAAACTTATCTTCCTATATATACCTTGAACTAATAGAGTGTAAAGTGATAGTGAGAGAAAATAGTAGTAGTAGAATATACAGAGTACATAGTATAGAGTAGTAGAATGAGTACAATATAGTCCTTTCAAAACAATTTGTAGAGTGTTCATATCCTCCATTATATTTCATTGTACTACTTTTGTAAATTTTCATTAATGGCATTTTATTGAGTTATTGTAGAAGTCTATTCTCTTATTTTCTTGCGTATTTTAATGTCATTATCATATACTTATCATAGATTACATATTTTACATCTTGTGGTTGGATTTCCTACATTAGACATCACTAAAAGCTAACAGTGGTATCAAAGCCATGATAGATCGATATAAAATAGGGAGAGATACAAAGAGATACTGAGAGAAGATCAAAAAATATATTTTTAGAAATTTTAAAAATTACATTAGCTAGAAAAACTTGTGAAGACTAGGACTCAACATTAATTCCACTAGACTAACAAATCTGTTAGAAATAGACTATATTATATCATTTGCATAATGTAAATGTACCTTTCTTGTTACATGCTTAGGACATTAGATTAATTTAGGGGGAATTTATATAGTTACTTCATACAATTTAATAAATGCACAAGTGTCAATGTGCAAGTTGTATATGTGTAAGCTATACCTTGCACATCTAGGTAGAGTGTTAGCTAAGGAACCTATTTCCTATATAAATAGCCATAGACATAGAGCAACATATAGCAGTAGGAAGTAGTGTAGAACAATGTGGTGTGATGTAACAGAGTGTGATGTAATGTGATGGAGTTTGATATGCTCAAAGCCCAGTAGCTTTATTCAAGGAGTATTCATTTCCTCCACAACTACTTTGTAAATATTTCCATCATTTATATTTATAGTATATTTTTAATCATCTCATAGATTTACTTTATTTCATATTATTCTGCATCTTGTTATTGTTATCTCCCATTACATGCTACATCAAAATCTAGCAGTGGTATCAGAGCTATGATAGGTCAATAGGAAAACCACCATTATCATTGATCCTAAGTTTTTATCCAGTCACTATCAAAAATTCTCAAAAGATTATAGGTGGTAGAATTAGGGAGAGCCACAAGTAAGGACTGAAAGAAATCTTAGTTTCTAAAATACTAAGATTCAATATGTCTAGAGTCTTTCCATAGAATAATAACGGAAAACTCATGAAGACTAGGACTCAATATTTGATCCACTCATTTGATGAATCAACTAGTGAAGCTCATCTAAGATATCTAGATAAATTTATCTGAAGTTTATTTTATTATAGGGAATTAATTCTTAGATGATTGGGACACCTCCTACAATAGAAAGCTAGAAGATTTCAACTTTATTTCTTGAAGGTCGAAGTGCCTTCATAGTGCAAATATTAGTTGTTGTAAGTGAAGAATACTAAAAAAAAGACTTTTGGATAAGAATCATGGTAAATTTGGGATACAGGAGATCTCCATTGCTAGATTGGAAAATTCACAAGAAAAAAAGGCCATAGAAGCCTTGATCTAGAAGAAAAGGTAATAGAATATTTGGTTCAAAATAAAATTATTCCACAAAAGCCTTGATATTGAAGAAAAGGCCACAAAAACCTTGATACTAAATAAAAGGCCACATAAGCCTTGAATAAAATGCCATAGAAGCCTTGATACTAAAAATGCCACAGAAGCTTTGATCCTAAAGAAGACTCTAGAAGAGAGTATCTGATTTGAAAGCAGATTTTAGTACTAATACTTTGTTACAAGAACAGGGATATTCAGTAAGTTGGAAAAGCTTCCTACAAGAAACATAAGAAGAGTATATTCTTCAAAATAAATCCAACACCTGAAGCAAAGGATATCATGAGAAGATATCATTGATGAACTTCTAAACTTGGAATAAGAAGAAGGACTAGGAGATTCCTCATCGAATCCAGAAGTAGCAGAATTAGACGTCCATGAGAATATCTCACCACCAACACTTCCAGAAGTAGAAGGTTGAATATAAGGTCTCAAGGAATACTAGAAGAAGCTGAAATATCAAAGGCCTTGGAGAGGTCTCTACGAGAATCCAATAAAAGGCTTGGAGATCCTTGCTAAAGAAATCATCAAAGAAGTTCCAAGGAGTACTCATTGGATAAATTCACTATTACAGATAGTGAAATATTTGATACAATTGTCACCATTCGATAATAAGCCCAAGAAGAATCATTTGGAAAGGAGTACCAAATCTCATAAGACCTCAAGACATTTAGAATATTGATAAGAAGATCCTATTTGAAGTTAGAATTCAACAAGAATCTTGAAGGAAGATTCAGACAGAAGAAGCCTACCAAATACAGGATATTTGGAGATTACCTCTCACAATAAGAAGGCACCACTTCAGAAATAAATATCTCTCCAAATATACAATAAAAGGAGGATACTACAAGAGGCTAACAAGCCACAAAAATCCTAGGCTCATGAAAAATATTTTGAGATCATATTTTGGTGAATATGAAGTTGTTCAAAGCAGTTTATAAAGAGCTGCAAGATCTTACTCAAGGTAGCAACTTGGTGATCTTAGACACCAAGATCTATATCCTCTAGAGAAGTGGCAAAAAGGGATTTTAGAAAAATATAAGAAACTATTGGTTCAAGTAGATTCATTAAAGTGGATTACTTATCATATTTTTTTAAGCACCTTGAATGGATTAAAGTTGCAAAAAGGAGAATTGAATTACAGTATTCAAAAGTGCAAAAATAAAAGTTTCTTTAAAGTTCATTTGCACTTTAGTATTTGATTAGATTTTATAATTTTAAACTATCTATCAAATACCTATCATCTACTTTGGAAAGCAAAATAAGACAATCTCCTACTACCTTACTTATAAGGAAAGTATGTAATAATTCATGAAGATTAATTTCAGATTATTCTTTATTAGTTACAGTAAATTGATTAAGTGAATTATTTTTTAGAGTTTATTGGAGTGATAAGGTGAAATGGTTAGTGCATTAGAAGTAAAATATTATTAGATTCATTTGCACTATTATATTGCTCTCAAAAATATTATTGTTTGTGTTTATAATAAGGGCACAAAAACAAAAAAAATCAAAGTTTCTAAAGACACTATTAGTGCATAAATATCTACAAATTTTAGTGGCCTAAGGAAGCCACAAAATCAGCTCAATCCTCCAAGAATTGGAGAAGAAAGTAACCACAAAAATAGCAGCAAATGAAGCCTTGAACAAGACTTTGTGAGTCTCAAGTGCAAAGCACACGAAATAATGCAAAAAAATACAACAAAAAGAGAGCATATATCAAGTGGTTACAAGCTTGGATCCATTTATAAAATATCCAAGAAAAAAGGGGAAGGTGTATAATCAAAGAGACAACCTCAAAATCCCTATATTACACTCAAAATTTTGCCTCAAACCTAGTAATTTAGATTTGAAATAAGGAGTGCAAAAGAAGGTACAAACAAGGATATTTTATAAAAAAATACTTTGCATTATGTTGCACTATCCTAATATGGTTTATACAAGGAGAGAAGGCAAATTTAAAGGTGCCTCAAAGGAACTACACTCACTGGAAAAAAACAGTCAAAATTGGTCATATACTAGCATCAATCCAAGCATAGCTCAAGGAGCCACTCAAAGGGCTCATTATCCTCACATCCTTGATGACTGAACCTACAAGAGACAAGGTTTAAAATCAAAGGGAGAAACAACATCACTCGAAGAGAAACATCATCTATGAAAGGAGGATGTAAACAAGTAATAAAGAAATGAAAAATCAAAGCAACATTGGAGTGTTTCTTACTCCACATCTGCTAGCAAAAATTGGTGCTCAAAGCCTCCAAGTTGTTGCTCCACATCCTAGCTAAAAATACTGCAGGTGAACTATGTTGAGCAAGGTGCAACAACAGTATTGTCATTGTTGTCAACACAGTCAGACAGATCGATTGATGCAGTGGACAGGAGTTTCATACAGATCGGTTGATGCAGTGTATAGGAGTTTTAGACAGATCGATTGATGTAGTGGACAGGAGTTAAGAGGTTCTTCAGAGTCTGTACAGTGATTATCCAAAAGATCAAAGTGGCCCATATGCTAAAAATCAAAAGAAAATCACAAGGAATAAAACTGTCGTGATATCGCGACATGTTGAGCAAGGAAGAAAACTGTCGCGAAACCGCGACATGTTGAGAAGAAAGATAAACTGTCATGATTTCGTGACATGTTCGGAGAGAAAGTGCAAGCAAACAAAACTGTCATGATTTTGTGACATGTTTTGAGAGAAAGCACAAGCAAGCAAAACTATCGCGATTTCATGACATGTTCGAAGAGGAAGTGCAAGCAAGAAAAACTATCATGATTTTGTGACATGTTCGAAGAGAAAGCGCAAGCAAGAAAAACTGTCATGATTTCGTGACATGTTCGGAGAGAGATAGTATGAAAGAAAAAGTGTCACGATTTCACGACATGTTGGAAGAGAAAAAGGCAAGTAGAAAAAGTGTTGCGATTTCGTGACATATTGCAAGAGAGATTGTACGGATGAAAAAGTGTCGTGATTTTGTGACATATTGCAAGAGAGATAGTACAGAAGAAAAAGTGTCGTGATTTCATGACATATTGCAAGAGAGATAGTACGAAAGAAAAAGTGTCATGATTTCGTGACATGCTGGAAGAGAGAGAGTCCGAAAGAAAAAGTGTCACGATTTCACATGTATTTTGTAGGCCAAAGCAAAGAGAAAGAGGAGAGAGAAAAAGGTGTTGCGATTTTGCGACATGTTTCATTTTCATGGGCCAAAGCAAAGAGAAAGATGAGAGAGAAAAAGGTGTCATGATTTTGCGACATGTTTCATTTTCACGGTCCAAATCGAAGAGAAAATGCAAGGAGGAAAAAGTGTCACGATTTTGCAACATGTAGCATTTTCGTGGTCCGAAGTAAAGAGAAAATGCAAGGAAGAAAAAGTGTCATGATATCATGACATGTTGCATTTTCACGGTCCAAAGCGAAGAGAAAATGCAAGGAGGAAAAAGTGTCGCGATATCGCGACATGTAGCATTTTTGCGGTCCAAAGCGAAGAGGAAGGCAGAGAAGGAAAAGTGTCACGATATCACGACATGTCGCATTTTCATGACTTGAAAAGAGTAGGAAGGCCAAGAAGGAAAAGTGTCACGATATCACGACATGTCGCATTTTCACGACTTGAAAAGAGCAGGAATGCCGAGAAGGAAAAGTGTCGCGATATTGCGACATGTCGCATTTTCGCGACTTGAAAAGAATAGGAAGGCTGAGAAAGAAAAGTGTCACGATATTGCGACATGTCGCATTTTTGCGACTAAATAAGAAGAGAGAAAGTAAGAAGGCAGAAGTGTCGCGATATCACAAAAAAAGTAAAGAGGAAGAGTACGGAGGTGAAAGTGTCATGATATCGTGACATGTTGTGTTTTTGCGGGTACAAGCAAACAGAATAAGCAAGGAGGCAAAAGTGTCGCGATATTGCGACATGCTTTGTTTTTGCAGGTACAAGAAAATAGAAGAAGCAATGAGGTGAAAGTGTCACGATATTGCGACATGTGTTTTCGTGGGTGCAAGCAAACAGAAGAAGCAATGAGGCGAAAGTGTCGCGATATCGCGACATGTGTTTTCATGGGTGCAAGCAAACAAAAGAAGCAAGGAGGCGAAAGTGTCGCGATATCGTGACATGTTGTGTTTTCGTGAGCTAAGAAGAGAACCCAACCGAAATAAGATATGTGATAGTTAACTGAAGTAGTACGATAGTTATAGGTGCAGTTATAGAGAAAAATCATGCAGCTAAAATAAGAAGAGTTAACTGAAGTCGGTACGACAGTTACAGGTGCAGTTATAGAAGAATATCATGTAGCTAAAATAATAACAGTGAACTAAAGTCAGTACGACAGTTACAGGGGCAGTTACGGGTTGCATGCATAAATATGGAAGTTAAAAATAGAGTCAAAACTTTGTTATAAAAGGAGGTCTACGTGGAGAATTAAAATGCTACTAAAAAAGAGTGTACGCGCTTGGGATTAAAGTGAGGTGGATTTAATCTTGTGAAGAGAGCAAGAAGAGAGCGAGATGCATGTGAGAGGCGAGCGAGTGAGGTGTGCGATAGGTGAAGCACGAGGAGAGTGCGCAGGAGTCAAGCAAACAGGGTGTGTAGTGGGCAATGTTGAGAAAGCAATAGACCAGTCAGGGTCTTGTAAAAGTGAAGGCATATTTATGTCAATCTTCTAGTTTCAGAACAGAAGTCCAAGTTGGTGCTTGGCATCAGGAGTTGGTGCTCCTTCCAGTTGGTGCTGGTAAATCAGGGGTTGGTGCTCCTTTTTGTTGATGCAAATAAATCAGGGGTTGGTGCTCTTTTTTGTTGGTGCAGATAAATCAAGGGTCGGTGCTCCTTCCAGTGGGTGTTGGTAAATTGATTGTAAAGTTGTTGCTTTGCAAAGGCTAGATTTGGATGGGAGTCCAAACAGTCTATTTTTGAGGATTAGCCAAAACTGGTGAACCTCGATACATATTGTGTTGTTTGATGCTCTTTGTTATATTTGCTTTATTGGGTTTTAAGTTTTCATTGTTTCTACATTAAGAGTTGAAGATTTAAGTTTTTAAGAGCTACACTGATTCACCCCCCCCTCTCAGTGTCTGTGTGAGACTAACAAACTAAATAAGAGTTGGGGATTTTTAGAGTTAAAAGGATATCCATAGGGTCTGTTTGAACTAGTGATAGATATGACGTACATGTAGAGAAGAAAGTGATACTTGTAACTCAAGGTAAACCTTAACTCTCAAATCAAGCAAGTGCTCATCTTCAATAGAGGAGTTACACAAAAATACTGGTGCATTGAGTGCATGGAATATATTTATCCATTGGGATACCAAATTTTTTTCTAAAGAACATAATTTTCATACATTACTTGAAGGAAGACAAGTGTTTCTTTGGCATATAATTCTCCTCAAGCACTCGAAGGGAAATGAACGTGCCACTTGGCACTTCAAACAAGAATATTATCCATTTTAAGGACATCAACGATCAAGGATAGCAAGCAATATTCGTCTTTGCATTTATCACTTCGATGTCTGCATGCATAGGGCTAAGTTGCATCATGTCAATAAGGTGATAAATCCTTCAATGCTCAAGTCAAGAGAGATCAAAGGAATAGTCTATACGTTGCTAGATTTGGAATGCTTTATACAAGGATAAGCTCCAAGCGATTCCATTGGAGGGTACAGTAAAATCATTCAAAGTGTTTACGTCAATATTGCATCCCTAGTTCATCTAAAAATAGAGCTAAATATTTCTTAGTAAAATGTAAAGTTCATTCCCATTCTTATGTGCTTTCTTTCCTTGGGAGTTATAAGGTTAAAATTGAAGGAATTTGACTATATTGAAAGCCATACTTTAAAGGCAATATTTTATCAAATAAATATAATATTTGCAATATAAAACCTAGGAGTAATAAGGATTTCTACTGGAATAAAAATATTGAATTTTTGCAAATATTATTGTGGTCTAATTTTTCCAAAAATTAGGGATTCAGAAGGGCTACTACATCAAATTTAATTTATTGGAAATTAGATACACTTAATTTAATTCCCAAAGGATTATTTAAAAGAGAGGTTTATCATAGTTTTTACAAAGGTTGGATATTTATCATATTATTGTCTCAAACTTCTCAAAAGGAGATAAAAGATCCAACATTATAACCTCTTTAAAATTTGGGAAAAGTGCTTAGTTCAATAGGAGCAATAAGGGATAATAGAAGTTGATTTTGGTATTTACAAAACTTTACAAAGTCAATCAAATATTGAACTATAACTTACAAAAGCACTACATATTATCCATAACATACTAGGGAGCCATAAGGCATTCTACAAAACTTGGTAATATTAGCATCTATCAAATATTATCAAGCTACAAAATATAAGCTTTGGTGAGTAGAAATTATGTTTAGAATATATTCATTTCTCTTCCATAAATTATCAATCCGGTAAGTTCGTAACATTACGAGTGTCATGCATAGTATATACCTACAGTGTGGGGGAATGAATCCTTTTGTACCTATTTAATTTTCTGGGGAATGTTTATGCATTTTGATTTCAACCAAACCAAATAAAACAAGGTGCAAAAAATTAAAATTTTGGAAATAAAAATACTGAAAATAAAAGTGCAAGAAATTAAATGTGCAGGAAAATAAAACACACAACTAAATTAAAATAAAACATGAAATAAAGTAGTAAATCTAATCTACTGAAAACTAATAACAAAAATAAAATAGGGGAGGACTATTGCAAGGATTGAGCCTAGGCTCCCATAGATAGTCTACTCGGTTAATCATGTAATAGTTGCTTTAAGAAAATAAGAGTATTTGCACTCCTAAGAATTTATACAAAAATAAAATAAAATAACTTGTGTATTTGATCCCCTTTTTCATTCATATTGACTGCATCCTTATATAATATGCAGCTAAATATCATTACAATAACATATCGGTCTATTTTTAATTACATAACATGATTTGTTACAGTCGGCTCATACACAAGTATTATTCTTCTCTTGAAATTATTTCCGTTCATTGGAAGGATAAATATAATAATCCTTGGGTGTACATAAAAAACTATTCCTAAAACAGTGCATCCTAAAAATAATGCCTTGAGAGCTTTATAAGGTCAATTGCTCAACTAACCAATAAAAATACTTTATCTTATTTTAGACATAATGCACCATTAAAATATTTCTCTTTTGTCTCACATGCAACAACCTCCTTAGCCCATTGGTCAACCAGTCAAATTTGACTTGGTGCATCTTACCAACAAAAGTTATTTGCATCAAGGTGTCTTCTTCTACATCAAGGTAAGATCAAGGTGCCTTATTACTCATCAAGGTGCCATTAAGACATATTCCTATTGACTTGGTCAAATAAAGGCACCTTCCTGTTGACTTGGTCAGATCAAGGTACCTTCTTACACATCAAGGCACCTCCAAATGTATGGGATCAAGGTGCCTTCAAATGTATGGGATCAAGGTGCCTTCTTGTACATCAAGGCACCTCCAAATGTATTGGATCAAGGTGCATTCTTGCACATCAAGACGTCTCCCATCACAATGCCATATCCAAGTAGGATGTAGACTAGAAAACACAAGATTAGTAGCAAAACCTGCATTTATACACATTTTTCACTACAAACACTAGTCAAGCATAATACTGCATTTTCTATCAATTATATGCATAATTTATATAAAAATACATCTCTAATGTTAATTAAACCAATAACGATGCCCCTTAAAAATGTATATAAAATGAGCATTTATGGTGCTCATCATCCCCCCATGCCTAAATATTATCACATCCTCGTGACAACAACCCCCTAGAATAATTTTTTTTTTAATAAATAAATATACGGGAACAAGGCACCGTCGGGAGCAAGGCATCGTCAGGAGTAAGGCACCGTCGAGAGTAAGGCACCTCCCGCAATATATTTTATTTTATTTTATTTTATTTTTTCAAATATTCCTAGGGCAATGAAAATTTTCTAATATCCGAGGTATGCCATGTGTCTAAAATCTAATGGCAATTTTTGACAAAGAGAATTATGGGGACATCTACTGGTATTAACATAGAAATGATTTTTTTAAAATAACTAAGCACATAATTAATAGAAAACTCAGTACATACCTAGGTGAATTTCATAAAACATGATGTCTATGATGTTGATGGTGAAATGTCTTCATTTGTCCTATAATCATGGTGTACCAAAAAAATGTTGTTGTGACATCGGTGCATCTTGAAATCCTTTTTTTTCTGTTTGACTACCTTCATCATCAACACCGCTAATCATCTCCATTTTTATTCCTTTGAGTGTTGATGCACCAACAGTGAAGCCAGTAAATTAAACATAAACAATCAAATCATAGCCACTGTGAAGTAGTGTAGGTCTTTGTCTGCTCCAAGAGTCAAAATTGCAATTGTCATCCAAAACTGCATTGACATGGGACCTTCAACACCAAGATTCTATCATCTTAAGATGGTGCATTAATTTTAGGATTGGAAAATATCAAAAATTTACCATAGCCAGTAGTGTGTACACTAAAAACTATGATGGTAGTGTTGTGCAATGGTGTCTATGGTCCATTTTAATTCGTACTACAACCACGTGGTCCCCATCACAACCAAATTGCTCTTCATAAATTCATATCTTAGAACAAATTATGTAGACTAATCTAGTTTCCATTCAATAACCCTTGGCAGTTAGTGAAGACAACATTATTTCTCATGGATTCTAAAAACATGAAAATCTAGAAAATAACATAGTTTTGAATTTCCCTTGGTGATATTTTCTATGCAGTTTCCATAATACAATAGAGAATATGAAAATTTTGTTGCATAGCCTTCTACATTGCAGTCAATTTTACCCATTGGGGATATTCTTTCTGTGGGTGTGGATTTTAACAAGTCCATCATTGTAGCCTTAGTTTACCATTTTTTTTAAGCTTCAACTTGAGCCTCTTTTTTTGGTGTTGTCGTGCGATGATATTTCTTCTCTTGAGGGTGATCATGCTACCATAAAATACGAATGCTAGCTTCACGCTCCTACCATTTTTTATTTTGCTACTGCTAGTTGGATATTTCTCATTCCCCTTATGAACTAAGCTAGTTCTAGGAAAAGGGGATACTCTCTTCCAACAAGTAATAGAAAATAAAGCTCTATTTTTTCTTTGCACTATAACAGGAGATTCAAGCTCACCATATTATCCCCCACTTAAGTTGGTGACACCCTCATCTCTAGTAATAGGTACCTTTGTGCAATAGGTCTACAACTCTCTGAACATCAGGTCCCATACTGAATAATAGGTACCCCCAATCTAGGGAGAAGAAGTTTGAGCACTACTGGGTATAAAGTGGGTTTGCAGCTCTTTTCTCAAGGAAGACCTACAACTTATTTTTAGCACTTCCACAAGGCTTCTTCTCTTTCCCAGTTGTTAGATTCTCCACAAGGCTATTTTTTCAAATATATGGGCACCACTCTTCCTAGTGGAAGATTGGTACCGCTTATTGGGGCCTTCCTCTAGGTGGAAAAGGTATTGTTGTACTGGGCTGATTGTATGCACTATCTTCTTGGCGGGAATTAAGTGTCATTTCCACTTTGCTGCACTCCTAATTGTAGGGCACGAGATGTCACATATGTTAGGCCTAGCTTTAGTTGGCTCTGCCTACAGATCGTGCTCATGGTTGTGTCCTACGAAACTAAACATATGAAAGTAGGAAAATATGAATCATGAAATTAATGCTTGATAAGCCTGGTTTCCCCAAATTCTTGTACTCGCATGCAGTTCATGATTTTCTTCAAATTACAAAAACACAAAAGTAGGGAAAATAATAATTATGACATCCATGCCTGATAGGCCTGGTTTCCCTAGATGCCTATACTTGCATGCATTTCATGATTTCATGCAAAGCAAAATAATAAAACAAATTATGCTAGGCATAACATGTTCCATGCAGTATTTTTTTTTTAAATAACTCCAAACCATTGGGAGGATTCACACAATTCACTCTTTTTTTATCTGCTCCTTTGTGCCATCGTACCACATAGGTTCTAGAAGCATCAAGGCACCTAGTTGTGGATCAAGGTGCCCTTGACCAACGTGCCTACTTATGAATTAAGGCACCCTTGTCCAAGGTGCCTACTTATGTATCAAGGTGCCATAACCAAGGTGCCTATTTGTGGATCAAGACACCCTTGACCAAGGTGCCTACTTATGGATCAAGGCACCCTTGACCAAGGCACCTACTTGTGGATCAAGGTGCCCTTGATCAAGGCACCTACTTGTGGATCAAGGCATCCTTTATCAAGGCATCAAGGTGCCTCATAACTTCTTCTTTTTTGATCAAGGTGCCTCTACTGTAAGGTATCAAGGCACCTCGTCACTTATTCATTTTTTGTGTATCCTCCTCTTTTTTTCTTTATATAACGAATGTGTGAACATTTGTCAAAACTATTGGTATGGTATGGGGTCTCCCCCATGTCGATGTCTGATCCAATATAAAAAATTTGACTATTATTGAACTTTGTCTTGACACTCTACTTTGTTCTTGGTATAGCATCTCTAACTCTGCTTATCATTTACTCAGGTTGTAACAGTAAAGCACTTTGTAGCAAAATTATCCCCCAATTTCCACAACCACCTTGGGCTAGAAGCCTTTCACTTGATCAAGGTTACTTAGCCTACCTTCGGGTGCTTATGTTGCCAAGGAAAAACTCTGCTTTCTTTCACCTGTTTGGATAGGATGTTACATGATTGAGGTGCACAAGATGGTTCATATAGTGCCATTACAAACTCCATGTATGAATCTCACTTTTACAAAATCTTCATAGACATCTCCTTATTTTTCTATATCGCACTTCATGTTGTCCTACAAAACATAAAAGAAAAATCTAAACTAAAGGCATTAAAATAAAATTCTAACTATTTTTTTTGTGATAATACTATGAACAACATTCCTTGTGTTGTTGGTGACAATAGTGAATGTGGGGTCTCGCCCCATGCCTAGAACTAAACTAGTCTCTCAAAATAATCCTTTTCTTTATCTAGTTTAGTATGTTGTAGCATGAGAAGAGCATCTTCCTGCATAGCCTCAAAACCAAAAAAGTTCAACTTATTTGAAAAATATGTAGGCTAGCAAACGACTATCTGCAGATTGACAATTTGGAGAAAACATGGTATAGCAGTATTTTAAAAACACGTGCTAGTTTTTGATAGGTTGCCTTAAGTGCAAGTGAAGAGTATACTTCATAACAAGATATTCTTTTTAATTATGCTCGATCATTTTTCCTGCTACTGATGTCATCATTAAAAATTTACCAATATGTTGAGAATTTTTAAGCCTGCAATTTTTTTTATCATTAAAACTAGGCTTCTTGAGGCATAATTTCTTAAATGGTTTCTGTGTAAAAACACATCCCTAAATATTTTCAACTATATTAGACCTGGGTTGTGCCATTTATTTGATTCCTTGAAACCATTCAAAATATGATGGAAATCCTTCATTGCCTGATTTTCTAATTTTTTTAACAACACAAGTTATTCCTACTTCTACACTTAATAAGGTACATCAGGTTCATTCCCGTATTTACCTGAGAAGCTGGTAAATTTAAACAGTTGCCTATGAGATTCAGCTCTATTTGTATCGACAACTATTTTGGCCTTGCAAATAGACCCTTGGTAGGCTCATGCTTCTTAGGTAGAAGATCTACAGATAATTTTAAATGGGATTTTTAACTGACTTGTGGATCTTAACACTACATTTTTGACACTCCCCGACAATAGCACCAAAATGGTGAGAAAAAATTATGTTTAGAAAACAATTATTTTTCTTCCATAAATTATCAATCTGGTAAGTTCGTAAACTTACGAGTGCCATGCACAGTATATTCCTGCAGTGTGGGGGAATGAAATCTTCTGTACCTATTTAATTTGGTGGGAAATATTTATGTATTCCGATTTCAACCAAACCAAATAAAACGAAGTGCAGAAAATTAAAATGCTAGAAATAAAAATACTAAAAATAAAAGTGCAAGAAATTAAATGTGTAGGAAAATAAAACACATAGCTAAATAAATTAGGAAATAAAGCAATAAATCTAATCTACTGAAAACAAACAACAGAAATAAAATAGGGGAGGACTACTACAAGGAGTGGGCCTAGTCTCCCATAGATAGTCTTTCTGGTTAATCACGTAACAGTTGCTTTAAGAAAATACGAGCATTTGCACTCTTAAGAATTTATACGAAAAATGAAATAAAATAACTTCTATATATGTGATCCCCTTTTCGTTCATTTGGCTTGCATCCTTATATAATATGTAGCCAGATCTCATTACAATAAAATATCAATCTATTTTTAATCATGTAACATGATTTGTTACAGTCAGCTCATACACAGGTATTATTCTTCTATTGAAAGTATGTTCGTTCACCAGAAGGATAAATATAATCATCCTTAGGTGTACATAACAAACTAGTACTAAAATAGTGCATCCTAAAAATAATGCCTTGAGAGATTTACAAGGTCAGTCGTTCAACCGACCAATAAAGTACTTTATCTTATTTTAGAAATATTGCACCATTAAAATATTTTCCTTTTGTCTCACGTGCAACAACCTCCTTAGTCCATTGGTCAACCAGTCAAAGTTGAATTGGGCATCTTCCCAACAAATTTTTTTCCTCATCAAGGTGCCTTCTTCTACATCAAGGTGCAATCAAGGCATCTTCTTCCTCATCGAGGTTCCATTAAGGTGTCTTCCTATTGACTTGGGCAGATCGAGGCACCTTCCTGTTGACTTGGTTAGATCAAGGCACCTTCTTGCACATCAAGGTGCCTCCAAATGTATGGGATCAAGGCACATTCAAATGTATGGGATCAAGGCACCTCCAAATGTATGGGATCAAGGTGCCTTCTTGCACATCAAGGCACCTCCAAATGTATGGGATCAAGGCATCTTCTTGCACATCAAGGCACCTCCAAATGTATGGGATCAAGGCACCTTCTTGCACATCAAGGTACCTCCCATCACAATGCCAGCTCCAAGTGGGATGTAGACTGGAAAACACTAGATTAGTAGCAAAACCTGCATTTATACACATTTTCCACTAAAAACACTAATCAAGCATAATACTACATTTTCTATCAATTATATGCATAAGTTATATAAAAATACATCTCTAATGCTAATTAAACCAATAACGATACCCCTTAAAAATGTATATAAAATGAGCATTTCTTGTGCTCATCAAACTTTTCTCACAACCTAAAAATCCTTAAGAGTATATACTCACATTACTTGGGAGACATAAGGAAGCCTACACAAATAAGGATTAATAAGGGTTTTATCAAATCAAGATTATATTAATTGGAA
Source organism: Wollemia nobilis (assembly GCA_028583015.1). Lineage (NCBI taxonomy): Eukaryota > Viridiplantae > Streptophyta > Pinopsida > Araucariales > Araucariaceae > Wollemia > Wollemia nobilis. Next base: position 6,492,977 of record JAQPPZ010017228.1, read on the forward strand.
TATTATCAACATTGACTAAGGTAGATAACTCTATCCCAAAGAATACAAGTAATACAAATGACTACTAGCATGCTACGCAAGACTCTTAAAAGTGGAATAAGAAAGATACCAACATGGATTAAAAACCTAATGGATTACAATGATGAAAAAGTAAAATAAAAGGAATAACCAATACAATATTTAATTAAGCTTTGAAACTGAAAGCCATATAAAGGGATATTCAACAAGTGAATCTAACATCAAAGGAGACTCAATAAAGGAAAAAATTGATCAACAAGATTTTATTTAAAAAGGAAAATATGGAATAGATTCAATTATGCATATATGGTTAGAAGATATTATTAAGGAGATATACAAACATGATGTTCCTAAAATAGAATTCAAAGTTGTCATATCATCTCTATTGTGCACCTATTGCAATCAATATGGTCATGAAAAAAATTGTTGGAGTTTCCATCCTTGCAAACATTGTGATGGAATAAATCACTCATTTTTTTCCTGTAATTTCAAATACAAATACTATAAGGGCTATGAAAGAAGATTACTACAAATAATAAATTGTTATCTTTAAGAACTTATTTCAAATGTATCTACTAACATTGATCTCAAGGTTGATACTTATGAAGAGTAGATAAATTGGTCTTACATAGGTGCAAAAGAAAGGAGAAGAACCTATTTAGATCCACTCATGACATGCAAAATCATGAGAATGATTATTCACCCAAAATACCTGATATCAAAGGATGCTAAACTGAAAAATGTCAGAGGCAATAACATGAAGACTAAAGCAGTTGAAGAAGATAAATCTAAAGAAGGAGGAATACAATGCAAAGCCAATTGAAAGAAGAACCTACAAATTTAGCCTATTTTTGCATCATCTGAAGACTAAGGAAACTACAGAATAATCAAAGTTATCATATGGAAGAATATCCCCATTGAAGACTAAAGTCTTCAATATCAAAATAATATAATATAGAGGGGTACTAGAAATAGACTATATTACATCATTTGGATCATGTAAATGTACCTTTCTTGGTACATACTTAGGATATTAGATTACTTTAAGGGGAATTTATCTAGCTACTTCATGCCATGTAATAAATTCAGTAGTGTCAATGTGCAAGTTGTATATGTGTAAGCTATCCCTTGCACAACTACATAGAGTTTTGGCCAAGGAACCTATTTTCTATATAAAGAGCCATAAACATAGAACGACATATAACAGTAGGAAGTAGTGTAGAATAGTGTGGTGTGATGTAATGTGATGGAGTGTGATATGCTCAAAGCCCATTCTTAAGTAGTAGCTTTATTCATGGAGTGTTCATTTCCTCCATAGCTACTTTGTAAACATTTCCATGATTTCTATTTATAGTATATTTTTAGTCATCTCACAGATTTACTTTATTTCATATTATTTTACATCTTGTGATTGCTATCTCCCATTACATGCTGCATAAAAGTCTAAAAAAATCAAGTAGTTAAGATTCATTATCTCCAGATTTATAGTTTCTTCCATTATAGTCCTAATACTTTGTTGCAATAAAAGGAAATTCAAATAAAGTTGGGAAGCTTCCTACATAGATCTAGGAAGAATATCTTAATTAGAATCATGCCAATACTTGTAGAAACAAGTAGAATATTTAAGATTTTAGAGACATGATAAAAAGGTCCCATTACAAGAGTTGTAGACCTACAAATTGTAGAAGAGAGGAAAATGCCACAATAGCCTTATTGTAAACTCAAGAAAGAAGAGACTCTAGAGAAGAGTCTAGGAGAAGATTGGAGATTGGTGATCTCCATTGAATATTAAAGCTTGTATATTATAGAAGTAGAAAAAAAATCAAGAAGCTAAAGATACCCAAAAGAGGTCCCATTGAAGAACTTCCAGTCTTGGAAGATTGAAGAAATAGGACTAGCAGTAGTCCTATTTTAGATTCCAGTAGCAGTAGATTTTAGAGATATAGGAAGATCTCATTACAAAACTTCCATAGTAGAAGGTTGAACGAAAGGTCTCATTGATAATACTGGAGAAGCTATGAAATTGAATATCCTGGAGAAGAGGTCTCAAGGAGAAGGAAAAAAATTCTAGAAAAGCCTCATTACAACATTTGAAGAAGGTCATTGAAGGAGTTCCAGAGAGAAATCATTGGAGAAATATACTAGCAAGGAGGAGTTCCTAATAGAACAGAATTTGGGATAATTATCACCATCCAACAAAAATCCCAAAAGGAGAATAATTTGACAAGAATCTTACCAAATTTTAGAGGAGATTGGTGAAGACCTCAAGAATTCCAAATTCTTGAGTAGATGGCCTAGATTGAAGTCAGATTTTGACAAGGATATTGAAGGAGGAAGAAGATAGACGATACTACCAAACCTGAGAGGTTTGAATATTATCTTCAAAAAAATTGAAGGTTTACTTGGAGAAAGAGGATTGCTTATTTCTATAGCAAAAAATTGAAATGTTCTTGAAGGAAAATCTCAATTATAATTTGGAGGATTTCCCTACCAAATTTTTGAGATTCAAGGACAACATTTAAATGAAGATATTGACTACTTTGCAATCTGAAATTTTTATATTCAAGGACATCAAGAAAGCAGCAATTTGGGCAGCATCAATAGCTGCTAAGTTTCATATTTCTAGGATACATCCTGAAGGAGAGATAAAATCACAAAACTATAGTTTCATGCAACAAGTTAGAGGAGTTACAAAACCACACATTGGCGAGTTAAAGAGTTGTTTCATACAACAAGGAAGAGATACAATTTCATCTATTACAAGGTAGCAATTAGGTGAATCTAATCACCTTAAAATCCTCCATATTTAGATATCCTAAAGGAAAGAAACTTAGGTGTAAAGGGTTCATTATTTGAACACTTATTTTTGGTTCATTATTTAGTTTCATTAAGAACCTTATTAGAGTTTAAAAGTTGCAACGAGAAGGGTTCATATTAAAGTATTCAAGGGAATTCAAAAAATATTTTCTTTTAAGGTTAAAACCTGCACATCAGAAAAGGAGTTAGATATATTTCAAGAGAAAAATATCAACTTCCTATTATCTACTAGAAGCAAATAATACTACATCCTAAAGCATTGATTTTAGTGCAAGTTTCAAATTACTTTTAAGATTTCTTTACAAGGAGGAATAAGGAGAAATTACTAGTGCATTATACTAGTTACTCTTAAAGGTTATTAAGTGCATTGGTTGTTAAGTTAATGTGGAAGACCAAAGTGCACAAATCAGAATAATATCAAAGTGTCTAAAGATACTATTTAGTGCAAAAAATCTGCAATTTATTGTGGCATAGAGAATCCACCTAAAATGGTGATATACCTCCAAGGAGTGGAGAAGGAAGCTGCCATCTCAAATCAAAAGAAGAAGCTACAAAAGGAGACTAGGAGAGTCTCATATTAAGGTGCAATTAAGGAACCTATTACAAGTTATTACAGAGTTATTTACAAGCACCATACTTGTCTTCTATATTACATCAAAGGGAGACAAAGTTTCAAGTGTCTCAAGGACACACTACATAGCTCATTGTCACGTCTACAAGAAATTGCCATTAGCAAGGGAAAGCACAAGCCAAGGTGCTTAAGAGTAGAGCCATTCAAAGGGCTCGATACCTACCTCATCAAGGTGTAACAAGACACCATTATTTGATGCTACAACAACACAAGATCATGCCATAGCTGAATACAATTGTCACAGTGGACAACCTACAATAAAAGAATAACAACAAGGTAAAATATAGTACAAGTTGGAAGATAACTCATTCTAGTTGGCAAAGACAAGGCATAGAGAAGATTTTCATAATTACCCAAGCAACAAGAAGAGTTATTGCATGTCTTGCTATCACAAAGAAGCCTTATATATTGAAGAAGAGTCATCCATCCATGTTAGAGAAGAGTCATCCATCTACATTGGAGATGAAAAACCACCTCATACTTTTTTTCACAAAGGAGCCAAAGAAACTTGGAAATAGTTTTCAAAGATAAGTGTTAAGCAAGAGGCAAGTGAATTGGTACATTGCAGGTAACTTACATGCAAAGGAAGGTTATACACTTACCACAATGATGTAAGGAATATTGTACCACTTGGCACAAAGGAAGGAAAATACTTCATAACTCTAGTGCTCAAGAAGAAAGGCACTCATTCAAAGTAACACCCATCTAAGAGAGAAGAGCACCAAGAATTAGAGTAATGCTCCAAAGAGAATCATATCATTACTTAAGCACTTCACACAAGACCTAAACCACTTATCTCAACATTTTCATAGCTTGTAATGCTTCAAATTCACATAACCTATGATCCTAGGCAAAATAGGCACCATTTGACATATTTTGCCTACCAATATTCGTGTCACTTGGTATACGTTACACAGGATACAAGGAGTATTAAAGACCTACACATGAGAACATAGTAGAGGATTAAAAATAAGAGCATGGAGAAGGCAATGCGCATTAAAAAAGGGCGTAAGATTATCATAGAGGATGTCCATTAACTAGCAAGTTTGTTGGCATACACTGTAGTCAAAGAGATACAACACCTATAGTGGAGATTGAAGTCAAAGCAAAGCACTCATTTACCTCATGCATTCAGTCTTACAAAGGTATAGTTTCACTTAGATTAATATTTTTTTTCATTAAGGAGTGATAAGGAGTAGTATATAAGGTTGAAATTATTATTATTTGCATTGAAGAAACAAGCAAAATCAACCTTAGTAAACTTGAAAGAAAATCAAAAGGAGTTTATATCCTTAAATAGTATTTCAAATCATATTAGTTGAAATACAAGTATATTAATATTTACAATTAATATCATAGGATATATAAGGATTTCTACTTGGAAAAAAATATTATTATTATATTGTAAATATCATCAATTTCTACAATTCCAAATTAGGGAGATATAAGGAGTGCTACATCAAAATTTAGTCAATTGAAATTTAGAAAATGAACCATTAGAAATTTAAGGATAGATACGAAAAATTATTTATTGCTTAAAAGAGTTGGAATTTATTGCTTATACTTGTCTCATAATCATATTAAAGGGACAAAAGGAATCCAACCATAAATAACTCCATCAAATTGAAAAGTGCATAGTTCAATAGAAGAAATAAGGTGAAATAGGAGTTGATTACTATCATTCCCAAAGCATTAAAAAATCAACTCAAAAGGTGAAATAATAGTTACTAAGCACTTTATCAAGTTTATATCATATTCTAATCACTTGGGATACATAAGGGATTCTACAAAATCTATATTATATATGGATATGGGTGTGTAACACCCAATAAAGTATTTCAAAAATTTCTATTGCATAATGTGATATATGTTCCTGGATTAACATCTAATCTTATTTCAGTAAAAAAGCTAGTGGAGAGCAAAATGATGGTTGATTTTAGATACTTAAATGGAATCAATATGTGTCTCATCATAAATCAAAATGAGATAGAAGCTATTGGGTCAATTCACAAAGATATATATGTTGTAGATTCAATTAAGGCCTCACAAGATATTATTATATTTCAAAACAATACTTATTTATGAGGAACAGATGGTAGAGAATGAAGAACCCATATATCATAAGAATAGATGAGGGAATAGAAGATTAAAATCAAAAGGATGAGAGGTCAAAAATGCTATGGACTACTTGACCATCTACAAACTAAAGAAGAAGAAGAAGGATCAAATCAAGATGAAGAATACTTGAAATATGAAGATCCATATTGAATACTAAAGGCTTCAATACCCAAATAATGTAATACAGGGGGATTTTAGATTATATTACATTATTTTGTACATGTAAATATACCACCTGGGGTATATAACTATAGTATTACTTTAGAGTAAAGTTAAGTAGTTACTTAAAGCAATGTAATAAATGCACAAGTGTTAGAATATGCAATGATGTAAATGTGCATGTAGTCCACATGTACATGAGTCATAGGATAGAGTCATAGGTTGAGTAAAGCCCAAGGAACTTATCTTCCTATATATACCTTGAGCTAATAGAGTGTAAAGATATAGTAAGAGAAAATAGTAGTAGTAGAATATAGAGAGTGCAAAGTATAGAGTAGTAGAATGAGTACAATGTAGTCCTTTCAAAATAATTTGTGGAGTGTTCATGTCCTCCATTATATTGCATTGTACTATTTTTGTGAGTTTTCATTAATCGTATTTTAATGAGTTATTGTAGAAGTCTATTCTGTTAGTTTCCTACATATTCTAGTGCCATTATCATAAACTTATCATAGCTTACATGTTTTACATCTTGTGGATGCATTTTCTACATTATACATCACCAAAAGCTAAAAATATTCAATATCAACTTCACATATTGAGAATTCAAGATGGAGTAAGCATTGAGGATTTTGTTCATTGAGTCATAGATATGAAATCTATATTGAATGTCATGGGTGAGGTGGAAGATAAGCTCTTAGAAGCCATCATATTTCAATATTTACTAGATTTATTTTGAGTGTTGATCACTTCCTTGTAAGTCTCCAATAGGAGGTTGTTCTTTGATGACTTATTAAATTTTATTCAACAAGACAAAACAACTAACTAGTGAAAGGATCATTTAATGAACAATGCACTTATATCAATCTTGTTTGATAGAAACAAGCCACATATAGATCCTTCTCCCTCTCATCATCATGAAAACAACCTCAAAAATAAAAGAGATATTGACATATCTGTGAAAGAGGACATGATACAAAGTATTATTGATGTAACTCTTGGAATTGAGGAAATCAAGTTTGCAAACCTCCTCAAATAAATCCATAGGCCAAACCTTGTTCCAAGCAGAAGCAACACAAGCATGTTGAACATGAAGATTCAGAATTAGACTATGAATAGGACTTTGAACTAGTACACAAGGTTAAAATATTTGAGGTGATGAAAAACCAAAGGATGACATTAGGTACATTGATGCAAGTTCTAACAAGCACATGACTAGGGACAAAGTATGGTTTGACTCCTTCCAAGCCCAAACTAGAAACCAATCACCATTGTTGATGATTAGACCTATGATATTAAAGACATGGGAAATATTCCTTTCATATTGATAAAGATAAATACACAATTGAAAAGGTATCATACTATATTGAGATATGGAAGTTGAATGTTGATTTTTTGGTGGTAGGAAGAAGTGTTTCATCATAAAACATGATAATTTTATGGAAACAGATTCCTACAAGACTGGATTTTTTACACTTGATGTCATATCATCCCATAATGTTACATTGTCTGTAGCCATGATATATTCTACCTATATTTAGCATAGAAGTTATGGTCATACTTACTACAACTAAGTAAGCATCATATGGTGATAGGCCTACTTGACCTTTCACCCACATTGCTAGTATGCTAGGATTGTTTAGCAGGGTAGTAACATCGAGTATCTTTTGGGTAAAGCATTCATAGAGCCAAAATATTTTTGGACATGAGATGTATCGATATGGTGGTCCCATGTCCACAAGTTTCAATGTAATGATTACTCATGAAAGATGTGGGTGTAATTTTTGTAACTAAAGAGGTGCTCAAGAATTTCCAACACTTCAAAAAGTAGTTAGAAAAGAAAACTAGGCATTTTATTCAAGTCCTTTGCTCAAATTGAGGGGGAATATATATTTCACAAAATTTTAAGGTTTCTCATACAAAATGAGATTAAACAACAACACACTACCACATACACTCCACACCTGGAGTTGCTGAGAGAAGAAGCTATTCCATTATGGAAATGGTTCACTACATGCTCACAAGAGCCAACTTGGAGTAGCAATATTGGTCTGAAGTTGTCTTCACTATGATTTATATTTAAACTAGAGTGCCTACAAAGCTACTCCAAGGGGTTACACCTAAAGAAGATTGGTCTAGAAGAAAACCTCCGATTGCGCATCTCATAATATTTGGAAGTAAGGCATACATGCATGTGCCAAATCAAAATAAGACCAAATTATATGGGAAGATCCTATTATGCACATATCTTGGATGTGATAATGTATCAAAAGCTTATCGACTGATGGATCCAATCACTAATAAATTGTATAGAAGTAGATATGTGGTGTTTGATAAAGAAATGAAACTAAGATAAAAACTGAAGACTTTAAGAAGTTTGAAGATGCCACATCTCTAATTGTGAGCATGGAGTCAGTTTGAGTTGTCATTGATGTCAAAGGAGCATGAATTATTCTTAAAGGGTGAAAATTTTATAAGGGTGTACAATATATCATTGAGGTCAAAGATGGGTTTGATAAATAGAAAACAGTGGAAAATCATCCAAGGAAAATATATATTACAAGGAAATTTTATTGCAAAGCAAGGCAATTGTTTTTAAGGATTATAATATTTAAATATCAAATTTAAATATTATAAAAGAGATGGAAAAAGGTTTAAAAGTGCTTGGGACAAAAGGTTTAAAAGAAGGACAAAAGTTTAAAAGCTTGAGACAAAAGTTTTGAAATTATAGAAGGCTTTAGACAATGGTTTAAAAAGTAAAATATTATAATATTTACATCCAAAGATTTAAAATATTATAATATAAACAAGTGTAAGTTTAAAATGTGCCAATGTCATTAAGAGCAAGCATAAAGTCAAAATTTTATAAGCAAAATATAGCGTCAGTGTTACATTGTGAAAATGAAATACTTATATAAATGGGGAATAATAATTCATTTGAGTAACGTTTTGAAGTAGCACAAATTGAAAATTTCTTCATGGTAAATTCGTGGAGAGAAGAAGATAAGAACAAGAAGCACACACCTATTTGGAGGTAGAATCAAAAATAAAAATAAGAATAAGATAGTGTGTTTGTGATTCCATATACGTGGCTAGCCTAGATGGTAGCCTAGCCTATGCTAGAGCATTGTGTAATAGGAGGTCATGGGAATGATTCACAATGATACCATTTTGTTGAGATTTTGGTCAAGAGGAATTCAAAATAGACTTTAAAAGATAAATCGTGTACCTTGATTTTTGTGTGGATAGCTAGCTCGAACGGTAGCCTAGCTTGCACTAGGGCATGAGCAAGTAGGATTTTATAGGGTCTATTCATTATGGTTGTGTGTGTAAAAAAAATGGAACTATTTTTGTAAATATGGGTTTGGAAAGCTCATCATAATCATTGAGGTAGATTTAGATATTTCAACAGGTTTTGGAGCAGATTTAAGAAGGCATTTTGAGCAGGATCTGTGATTAAATTTGAGTATGTTTTGTGAGATAATTTGAGTAGGATTTGTAAGCATATTTGAGTAGGTTTTATGAGCATATTTGAGCAGGTTTTGTGAGCTAATTTGAGTAGGCTCTGTGAGCTAATTTGAGCAGGTTTTTGTGAGCAGTTTTGAGCAAGTTTTTGTGAGCAGATTTGAGTAGGTTTTTGTGAGTATATTTGAGTAGGTTTTATGAGTAAATTTGAGGATATTTTTGTGAGCATATTTGAGCATAATTGTAAGTAGGTTTGGAGCATATTTGAGCAGAGTTGTGAGTAAGCTTTGGATTAGACCAGAGTAGAGGGGATTGGTGTCTCCTGTGGATTGGTTTCCATGAACCAGAGTAGAGTGGATTGAGGTCCATGAACTAGAACAAATAGAATTGGTGTCTCATATGGATTGGGGTCCACAAACTTATGAGAGGGGACAGGTATCTCCTATGCATAGAGTTCCACAAACATTGTAATAGGGAATTGATTCCTCCAAAAAAATTTGAGAAAATTTATAAGAAATATTTCTTAATGGATGTAGCCCACATTGGGTGAACCACGTTAAATATGTGTCTCTTATGTATGTGGTGATTTTTGCATTATTTCATTATTGCAATTGATAATAATTGAAGTTACTGCTTTGGAAATAAAAGTAAAAGTTTTATCTTATACTGTTCACCCCCCCCTCTCTGTATAATCTTGTGTTATTCAATTGGTATCATAGTGGGTTCCTTAGTGAAAGCCTAATAGCTTGAAGGAAGATTTTACTTAACATAAATGACAAAGAATAAAGAACCAGAATCAAGTAAATAATCAAGCAGTGGAGAAGAGACTAACTTTGAGAGAAGAAATAAGAAGGATCCAAGAAAACACAAATGTTTTAGTTGTGGTAACATTGGTCACTATGTAGCTAATTATCCACAAGCTGAAAATAGTAGCAGTGAAGAAGAGACTAACTTTGTGAGAAGAAATAAGAAGGATCCAAGAAAACACAAATATTTTAGTTGTGGTAACATTGGTCACTATGCAGCTAATTATCCACAAGCTAAAAATAGTAGTGGTGATGAAAGCCTCTTAGATAGTGAAAAAGGAGAAATCCTAATTTTTGCCATAGAATAGAATGAAGGTGCTCCTGTTATCAAAGACAAAGAATAAGAGAAAGATGATGATATTGTAGTTGAATACCAATAAAAAGAGAAATGTTTAGAAAAGGAAGAGGAACCCACAAACGATATGGAAGAGAAACTTTATATTGATCTTGAAGAGTTAGAAAGGAAGAACTTAATATTGAAGGCTCAAGTACAAGAGGATGACAAAACAAAGGTAAATATTCTATAATATCTCACTGATTTAAAAAACTAAAGTTAAATAGGCAAGGAAAATTGAAGAAGGTATGGCTGAGTAGTTAAAGGCAAAACAGATAGAATGTGAAAGACTAGAAAATGAAGTTATCTCTCTATGGAAGGGACTTGAAAATTTTAATGATAAGATATCTTAGTTTAATAAAAGCTCAAAAACCTTGGATGATATTATCAAAGTACAGATATCTCCGTTTATAAATATTGGACTTGGTTTTGAAGCTCAAGAGAAACACAAAGAGGAGTCAAACTCAAAAGAAATAGAGGCATCAAAGAAAGTTATTAAAGAGGAACCTAAGACCTATGTTGGTGTGTTGAGAAGTGGAAGCATCAATGAGGAAGAAAACAAAGCACCATCAAGGGACAGGGACCATCATATAAAAAGCAATGAGAGAACCATGCAGCAATATCCTCCAAGGTAATCAAACAGGTTTCGATATTTCTTTCATGGTTATTGCTACTCATGTAATATTTTTGGTCATAAAGCTATACATTGCAAGGTTCATGGTAAGAATGATTATGGCTTCACAAAGAGAAATTTAAAGTCATTCACACCTTTCAAAGACTACAACATCATGTGTTTCAATTGCAATAATTTTGGGCATAAATCTAAATGGTGTAGAATAGTATTACCTGAATTTCCAAAGTCAAGCAAAAAGGATAATGGTGAAGATGTTCAAAAGGATATGACCTTCAAAGTTTGGAAAAAGAAAATTGAAAAATAAGAAGAGCATTGTAAGTTGGGAGTAGCTTTACTCCAATCCCAAAATTTATCACCTCAAGTAAATAAGGTGGTGAGGGGGTTGTGCTAAGTGTATTATTCTTAGACCCAAGGAGCCCTTTTCCATTGATGTCAAAGGGGGAGAGAATTTAGTGAGGGGGAGAAGCTTGTCAGGGGGAGTAGATTGGGACTCCAATTGAAATATAAGAAAAATGTTGTAGGGTTGCCATCCATCAATGAAAAGAGGGATATTGTTGGAAATATTGAGTTGTCATTGATGTCAAAGGAGCATGAAATATTCTTCAAGGGTGAAAAGTTTATAAGGATGGAAAATATATCATTGAGGTCAAATATGGGTTTGATAAATAGAAAATAGTGGAAAATCATCCAAGGCAAATATATATTACAAGGAAAGTTTATTGCAACACAAGGCAATTATTTTTAAGGATTATAATATTTAAATATCAGATTTAAATATTATAAAAGATATGGACAAAGGTTTAAAAGTGATTGAGACAAAATGTTTAAAAGAAGGATAAAAGTTTAAAATCTTGGGACAAAAGTTTTGAAATTATAGAAGGCTTTGGACAAAGGTTTAAAAAGTAAAATATTATAATATTTAAATCCAAAGATTTAAAATATTATAATATAAACAAGTGTAAGTTTAAAATACACCAATGTCATTAAGAGCAAGCATAAATTCAAAAATCTATAAGCAAAATATAGCATCAACGTTCCATGGTGAAAACAAAATACTTATATAAATGGGGATTAATAATTCATTTAAGTAAGGTTTTGAAGTAGCACAAATTGAAAATTCCTTCATGTGAAATTTGTGGAGAGCAGAAGATAAGAAAGGGAAGCACACACGTATTTGGAGGCAGAATCAAAAATGAAAATAAGAAGACAGTTCGTTTGTGATTCCATCTAGGTGGCTAGCCCAGACGACAACCTAGCCTGTTCTAGAGCATTGTGGAACAGGAGGTCATGGGGATGATTTGTGATAATACTGTTTTGCTAAGATTTTGGTCAAGAGGAATTTGAAAAAGACTTTAAAATATAAATCATGCATCTTGGTTTTCGTATGGATAAATAGCTCGAACGGTAGCCTAGCTTGCACTAGGACATGTGCGAGCAGGAGGTTACAAGTTCGATTCGTGGTGGTTGTGTGTGGAATAAAAAGAGAACTATTTTTGTAAATATAGGTTTGGAAATCTCATCATAAACATTGAGGTAGATTTAGATATTTGAGTAGGTTTTGGAGCAGATTTCAGTAGGCATTTTTAGTAGGCTTTGTGAGCATATTTGAACAGGTTTTGTGAGCTGATTTGAGCAGGCTTTGTGAGCATATTTGAGCAGGTTTTATGAGCATATTTGAGCAAGTTTTATGATCTTATTTGAGCAAGATTTTTGAGTAGATTTGAGTAGGTTTTATGAGAATATTTGAGTAGGTTTTTGTGAGCAGATTTGAGCAGCTTTTGTGAGTATATTTGAGAAGGTTTTTGTGAGCAAATTTGAGTAGAGTTTTGAGTAGGTTTGGATAAAATTTGAGCAGATCTATGAGAAGGCTTTGGAGAAAACTAGAGCAGAGGGGATTGGAGTCTCCTATGGATTGGGGTCCATGAACCAAAGCAGATTGGATTGAGTTCCATGAACCAAAATAGAGGGGATTGGTGTCTCCTGTGGATTGGGATCCACAAACTTGTGAGAGGGAATATGTGTCTCCTATGGGTAGAGTTCCACAAACATTGTAATAGGGAATTAGTTCCCACAAAAATTTTTGAGAAATTTTATAAGAAATATTTCTCCATGGATGTAGCCCAAATTGGGTGAACCACGTTAAATCTATGTCTCTTATGTGTGTGGTGATTTGTGCATTGTTTTGTTATTGCAATTGATAATAATTAAAGTTACTACTTTGGAAAGAAAAGTAAAATTTTTATCTTATACTATTCACCCCCCCTCTTAGTATAAGCTTGTGTTCTTCAAAATTGTGAACCTAAGGCAACACTAATGTATCAAGGGTTACAACTATCTAGATATGACAAGTCACATCAGGAATCTAGTACTCTTTATCATCAACAAATTGAAAGTATCATATACTTGAGAAATACTAGGCCTAACATCAGTTTTGCTATCAATTATATTTCAAGGTTCTTGTAGGATCCTAAGGTAAGTCATTGGAAATAAGTAAAGAGGATATTGCATTATGTCTATGGTACAATAGAATATGGTATGGAGTACAATAAGAATGATAAATTATTTCTATGAGGATACATAGACTCAAATTATATCAAATCTATAGATGACAAGAAGTCAACATCTAGATATGTATTTCATATACGATATAGACCTATCTCATGGCATAGAAATAAATAATATGTAGTGTTATTTTCATCCACAAAGAAAGAATAATGCATAACACGAGGAGCTACATGTGAAACAATATAGCTACAAATCATATTATCAGATATGGGTGAATTGAGCAACACTATTGAATTGTTACAATCAAGGTGTTCTAAAACTGATCAAGAATCTAGTATCTCATGAAAGCACAAATCACATTGAAGCTTAGTTTCATTTCGTTCAAGAACAACTTTAGAATCACCAGATTCAACTCTAGTACATTTCCATAAGATATTAGCTTGCAAATATTTTCACAAAAACACTTGCACATGTCAAAAAAAATTGATGAAAAAAGTAAATTTATATTAAACTAAGATAAAAGCCTTTACAATAAAAAAAGTGGGTGGGTTAACACACCCCATGGGGAATCAAACTAACCCTCATTGACAAGGGTTAGTAAAGAAAGCCACCAACAAAACACAAGTTTATCAATCATGATTATTGATGATCATTACATCAAAGAAAACATATCATATGGAGTAATGTACCCTAGCATGTTGTACTACATAAATTGCTAGTGATTATGGGATGGGAATCCACCCCTCTGCATCACAATTAAGGCCTTTAGTACCCACGTCGCTCCAAAAAAATATTGGCCCAGGTGAAACTAGTTGAATATCATCCCACCCCCAAATATAGTGGGACAAACAAGCAATGTCAACATTAATCCACTTCCTAATTGGTGAGGGCTGGGACCAGTGCCTATCTATGAGAGCACTTCTTGTATATGATTGAGGCTGATGATGAGAGAAGGATCAAAAATGCTCTTGAGAAGAGCGCTCTAGGGGATGTGGTTGATTGTACACAGAGCATTGGCCTAGTGTGCTAGAAGAACTTGCAGATGATCCAACTCTATAGAAACTTTGTTAGCTTGAGTACATATCTGTAGCCACATGTCATTAAAAACTTCTAATTTTTTAGCATGAGTAATTGTGACATAAGGCATATATTATTTAAAAATAATTTTGTTATGGGTCTTCCAAATATGAAAGAGCAGGCTAATCCTAAAAATCTACCACACTTCAAAAAGTTACAAAGATAAAGTAAAAGAGTCCCCAAGAAGAGCTTGGGTTCAAAAAACTCTTGCAACTATAAATGGGAAAAAAGTAAAGAACTCATTCCCAAGATTACCTAGATATTCTGCAATTCCAAAAGAGGTGAGTACAAGACTCGAGTACACCACAAAAATAACATTTCAGATCAAGAATTCCAAGGTGCTTCAAACGTTTCCCCGAGGGAAGGCCTTGACACAACAAGCTCCACACAAAAAAAACTGCTTGGGCTCAACATAAGTTGCCCAAACATTTTGAAATCTAGAATTCCATATAGTCCATGTAGAATAAGTCCCAATGCTAATTGAGCTTAGGCACCAGATTAATATGAGGAGATAACCATTTATACCCTTAATGAGCCTTATAATTAAGCAAAGGAGTGTCAACATGCCATATCTAGTCTGACCACCAAGGATGCTACGAGCGCACACTAATATTATGCAAAATAGAAAATGGGTGAGAGAAATAACATCATACGTATATTTATCTACACCATTCAGCTTGAAGGTGCATTTGAAATCATCCCATGGGATCCAATCCTTAGTTTGGTGAGAAAAAAAATCAGCTATTGTAACAATACCATTTTTGAAAAACTGTTGAGCATGAATCCATTGCACCCGAGCTAAGGGAGAACCTTGATGAAGAAACATGGAGGACCACCAAATATTCATAAAATTGATGGATAAGCCTTTACGGAAGCCATCTCCTCTCCAACAGATCCAAGGAGTGAGTTGCTGCTAGGATTTCCATATACTTTTAATAACAAAGGAGCCATAAATCTTAACAAAAACTAGAGCAACAATGAGAGAGGAAAAATCCAACCCTCTCCATGCTCTACAGTTTAAGGGAAGACCAAAGGAAATAAAATGTCGAACCAGAACTTTCCAAGCTTCAGATTCCCTCAGAGCCCTGACCACCCACTTAGCACACAAAGTAATACCTTGTCATCTACAGTCCAATAGACCCATTCTTCCATATTCTCTGGGAAAACAACAAATATCTAAGGCAACTCTATGAAATCCCTTTGTCTCAGAAAAATTATTCCAAAGAAAATCTTGAAGGATTTTCTCAAACTTCTTATATCAAGCTTGTGAAGGAACCCAGCAAGAGGAATAGTATACATGAGTGGCAAATAAAACTTTAGAGTAAATATGAAATTTACTTGCTAATGACAACTTCTTAGTAAGCCAGAAATAAATTTTTTTCAACTCTTTGAAGCACATAATTACGAAGCAAAGTAGGGGAGCCTTGAAAGGCAAAATGAATACCAAAAAACTTAAAAAATTCTCCAGGAGGGATCCAATTCCAATGATACCCTTGAAGCCAAGGTGGCATAGGCAAGGGAGACTGTTTGAAGCAAGAGGTCTTCCTCCATTGTATGCTAGAACCAAAGGTTGTGCAAAAGTTTTTAGACTAAATAAAGCATTAGAAATAGATTGATCCTCTTCCCTTATAGTAATAAAGGAATCATCAACAAAGTGACCATCAATAATTTGGTCCTGATCATTCGAAAGAGCAATTCCTTTAATAATACCTGCAGAAGCTTGATCAGCTAAAAGACAGTCGAAGGCTTCAACAACAAGCACATATAAAGAGGGAGCAATAGGACACTATTTTTGAACATATCTGAAAAGGACCACTGTTGTAGACTATAAATTGTTCAAATTGAGAATAGCCAAAGCATATTTGAATAGAATAACAATAGTTTAAATGAAAAGTAGCTTGAATCCTAAAGCTTTGAATATAGCAAGAATGAATCTCCATTCAATGCGGTCATAAGATTTTTCAAAATCAATCTTAATAAAAAATATGTTTTGGTTTGACATCTAGGCCCATTCCATGCCCTCTAAGATAATCCAAAACATTATCGACAATGTACCTTGAATAAATCTAGTTTGCTCTCATATGACTATCAAAGGAATAAGAGGCCTAAGGTGAAGAGCTAAAGCTTTGGCAATGATCTTGTAACTAACATTCAAAAAATTAATAGACCTTCAATTAGTGATCAACTCTGGGTCCCCTTGCTTGAGTATGAATTTGATATTGCCTCTATTAATAATTGCTCCCAAAGAGCCTACTCGAAGAGTCTCCAGATAAAATTTATGCAAATCAAGACCAACTAAGTCCCAAAGACACTTGTAGAACTCACAGGAAAAGCCATCCAGACTTGGAGCTTTGTTATTTGTCGTTTGAGACAATGCATCCTCCAGATCTGTAAGGGAGAGTAGTTTATCACACCCTGCTCTTTAAGACTTTGAAATCTAACTAGTACAACTGCCATACAAGTTGTCAGTGCTTGCTCCCGCTTAGGGGAATAAGCTTGAGCGGCAAAAACATTAGTATAGTGCTTGACAAAAGCATCAATCATTTCACAGTCCTCTATGTATACCAACTAATATAATAATGGGAATGTTAGATAAATTATTACATTATTTGAGGTTATTACACCTCATAGAAGGTTACATGAAAATTGCATATGTTATATAATCTTGATAATAGATATATTGTACTTATATATGCAATTTTGAATTAATAATGTAGAAATATGGTTCTTTCTTTTATGCTCATAATTCGCATTGTTTGAAGCATGAATTTTTTTATTTTTTGTTTTTTACATGTAAGCATGCCTACCATTGTAACTATATGGATTTTAAAAAATTATAGCATATATGGATTGTTTTTCTAAATTTGAATATACACAAAATTTATTTCTTAACTAAAATGGATATTTTTTAATTGCAAATATTTGACTACTTGAAAATAATAGATCCAATTGGTGTATCCTGTGCAAAAATGCCTGTGAGTCAACTTCGCATGTTTTTTTGGAATGTCCCTTTTCTCTAGCAGTTCTCAACCAAGTTCATAACACCTTTGACATCTCCACAATCCTCCCACATTCCATTTCCCTCCTTATTAAGCAATGGCCCCGACCTTTCAAGAGCAACCAACTAAAATTCATGTGGCAAGCTTGCCTCCACCTTTTCCTGTGGCAGATATGGCTCGAGAGAAACGCTAGAATTTTCAAAAATCAAGCCACTGATAAGAAGATTATCGTTGTCAAAATCTTGGCCCTTGCTGCGGAGAATGCCTCTCTTGTTTCATCTTCAAACCCCCCCTCCTAGCTTAGAATCAGACCTAACCAAACTTTTCAATCTATCTAACATCTCTGCCATGCCCCGTAATTCTGTTGACAGGTCTATCATCAAGTGGGTCTTACCACCTACTAGGTGGCACAAGCTCAATTTCGATGGTGCAGCTAAAGGCAACCCAGGAGCGGCAGGCGGAGGAGGAATTCTCAGAAATCACAGAGGAGAAATAATTTTGGCCTTTGCCTAAAACCTGGGAATTCAATCCAACAATATGGCAGAGGTGCGGGCTCTGTTCCAAAGTTTGATCCTCTTGGAAGGGTTGACCATCAAAAAACTTATCATCGAAGGAGACTCATTGCACTATATCAACTGGCTTAATGGTATCGCTAATAATACCAATTGTTAGTCTTACAATGACACTGAGAGGGGGGGGTGAATCAGTGTAGCTCTTTAATCTTGAATTTATAGCTCTTAAAATAGCAGCAATTAAAACTTATTACAAGATACAACAAGAATAACAAAAGAGCATCACACAACACAAGATTTAACGAGGTTCACCAATGTGGCTACTCCTCAAAAATGACTGCTTGGACTACCATCCAAATCCAGCCTTTGCAAAGCAACAACTTTACAATCACTTTACCAAGACCCACCTGGAAGGAGCACCAACCCCTTATTTATCCGCACCAACGAAAGGAGCACCAACCCCCGATTTACCAAACACCTACCGGAAGGAGCACCAACCCCTGATGCCAAGCTGCAACCTGGACTTGAATTATGAATCTAGAAGATTAACAGAAAGATACCTCCACTTTTACAAGACCCCGACTAGTCTGCTTCACCTTTGCGATCTCTATGCACTCTTCTCTCTCTGGGAAATTACTTTGCGCAATCTGCTGCGTCATAGTCGAACGATCGTCTTCTCCCTTTTGCGCACTCTGCTTCCTTTGTGAATTTTGCACTTAGCACGATTCGATACGACTTGCACTCTACGCTCGCGACAGAACTTCACACACTTCAACCACATAAAATCTCCAAACAACCTTCCTTTTATAACAACATTTTCATGATCAAAACCCCAATCTTAGTCGGCTGTAAACCCTGATCTTAGTCGGCTGCAAACCCTAATCTTAGTCGGCTGCAAAGGTCTTCATCGGCTTCAACTCAACCGCAAAAAAGCATGTCACGATATCGTGACACTTTTGCTTACTCTCTCTTTCTCCTTGCTTTGGTCCTCGAAAATACATGTCGCGATATCACGACACTTTTGTTCTCTCTCTCTTTCTCCTTGCTTTGGACCGCAAAAATACATGTCGCGATATCGCGACACTATTTTCTCTCTCCTCTTTCTCTTTGCTTTGGCCCACAAAAATACAACATGTCGCGATATCGTGACACTATTTTCTCTCTCCTCTTTCTCTTTGCTTTGGCCCACGAAAATACAACATGTCGCGATATCGCGACACTATTTTCTCTCTCCTCTTTCTCTTTGCTTTGGCCCATGAAAATACAACATGTCGTGATATCGCGACACTATTTTCTCTCTCCTCTTGCTCTTTGCTTTGGCCCGCAAAAATACATGTCATGACACTATTTTCTCTCTCCTCTTTCTCTTAGCTTTGGCCCACGAAACTGCAACATGTCGTGATATCGCGACACTTTCGCCTCTGTATACTTTGTCTTTGCTTTTGTCATGATATCGCGACACTTCTGCCTCCGTACACTTTCTCTATGCCTTTGTCATGAAAATGTGACATTGCGCGATATCGCTACACTTTTGTTATTCTGCTTGCCTGCCCTTCTTGAGTCACAAAACTGCGACATGTCACGATATCGTGACACTTTTGTTTCTCTTCCTGCCTGGCCTTTTCAAGTCGCGAAAATGCGACATGTCGCGATATCGTGACACTTTTTCTTTCTCTTCCTTCCTGCCCTTTTCAAGTCACGAAAATGTGACATGTCACGAAATCGTGACACTTTTTCTTTCTCTTCCTTCCTTTCTTAAAAATGTGACATGTCATGAAATCGTGACACTTTTTCTTTCTCTTCCTTCCTACGCTTTCTAAGTCATGAAAATGCGACATGTCACAAAATCATGACACTTTTTCTTTCTCTTCCTTCCTACGCTTTCTGAGTCGCGAAAATGCGACATGTCGCGAAATCGCGACATTTTTCCGATGAACTTTCTCTCTCCTATTTTAGTCGCGAAAATGCGACATGTCATGAAATCGTGACACTTTTCCAACTTATTTTTTTTCTTTGAACTTGTCGCGAAATCATGACACTTCTTCCTGCTTTCTCTTTTTCTTCCAACATGTCACGAAATCGTGACAGTTTTTCAACTTGCCTTTTTCTCTTCCAACATGTCACGAAATCGCGACAATTTTTCCTGCTTTCTCTTTCTCTTCCAACATGTCATGAAATCATGACAGTTTTTCCTACTTCTTCTCTCTCTTCCAACATGTCGCGAAATCGTGATAGTTTTTCTAGCTTTTTCTCTCTCTTCCAACATGTCGTGAAATCATGATAGTTTTTCTTGCCTGCTATATATGTCGCGATATCGTGACACTTTTCTTACTTGTCTTTTTCTTTGATCTTTTGCAAATGGGCCACTTCGGTCTTCTTGGAAACTCACTGTCCATACTCTGAATAACCTTTGAACTCCTGTCTTCTACATCTGAATAGCTTTTGAACTTCCTGTCCACTGCAACAATAGATCTATCTGACTGTGTTGACAACAATGACAATACTCTTGTTGCACCTTGCTCAACAATCTCCCCCTTTGGAATTGTTGGCAACACATGTGCAATTTTCTGTAACTCTTCTCCCCCTTTGACAATAATACCAAAGGGCTACTGTAGACTCCCCCGAGTCCATGCACAACATTCTCAAGCAAAATTGATTACACTTAGCAAAAATCATGAACATGAGCAAAAAGATAATCAAATACTTAGATGCTCCCCCTGAGAATGTGATCCCTGTAGCTAGTCAATTCTTGGGAAGTGTGACCACTCCCAATTTATTGTGAAGGTACTCAAAAACTTCCTTGGGCAATGGTTTTGTGAAGATATCTGCTACTTGCTCTATAGTTGGAACAAAATCCAACTTAACCTCACCTTCTGCAACTTTCTCCTTCAAAAAGTGATACCTGATAGCGATGTGTTTTGTGCGTGAATGCATAACTGGATTCTTGGAGATGTTAATGGCATTGGTGTTATCACACTTAACTGATATTGGCTCACTGAAGCAGATACCAAGATCTTTCAAGGTTTGTTTCATCCACAATACCTACGTACAACATGTTGTCGCTGCAATATATTCTGCCTCTATTGTTGATAAAGAAACTGACTCTTGTTTCTTACTGTGCCATGTGACCAATCTGTCTCCAAGATAGAATGCACCTCCACTGGTACTCTTTCTGTCATCTACACATCCTGCCCAATCTGCATCTGAATATGAAATAAGGGTGAAGTCTTTACCTTTTGGATACCATAACCCATACTCCATAGTACCCTTGAGGTACCGAAGAATCCTCTTTACTGCTGTCACATGAGTCTCCTTGGGATTTGCCTGAAATCGTGCTACCATGCATACCGCCCGCAAAATATCTGGTCTGGTAGCTGTCAGGTACAGTAAGCTTCCAATCATAGATCTGTACATGGTTTGATCAACAGGTGGAGACTTGTCATCCTTGCTCAACTTGCAGCCTGTTGTCATGGGAGTGCTAACTGGCTTACAATCCTCCATTGTGAATTTCTTTAACATCTCTTTTACATATTTAACTTGAGAAATAAATATGCCCTTCTTACTTTGATTAACTTGCAACCCGAGGAAATACGATAGTTCACCAATCATTGACATTTCAAATTCTTTCTGCATCTTATTTGCTAAATCTTTACATGACTCATCTTTGCTACTGCCAAATATGATATCATCTACGTATACAACAAGAACAATAAGATGCCCATTTTCTATTTTGACATACAAATTACTATCCACCATACCTTTCTTAAACCTTTGTTGAGTGAGATAGTTGTCTAGCCTTGCATACCATGCTCGGGGTGCCTATTTTAAGCCATATAATGCTTTCTTCAACTTGCAAACAAAGTTTGGATCATCACCAAGTTGGAACCCATCTGGTTGCTCAATATAAACCTCTTCTTTAAGTTTCCCATTCAAAAACGCTGATTTCACATCCATTTGATAAACTTTGAAATTCTTGTAGACTGCTAAAGCCAGAAACATTCTAATTGCCTCTAGTCTAGCTATTGGTGCAAAAGTTTCCTCAAAGTCAATGCCTTCAACTTGTGCATAACCCTTACATACCAATCTTGCTTTATTTTTGACTACCTGTCCATCTTCATTCAATTTGTTTCGAAAGATCCATTTAGTTCCGATTATATTTTTATTTGCAGGTCTAGGTACTAACTCCCAAGTTTCGTTTTTCTCGATCTGATCTAATTCTTCATTTATTGCCTTCATCCAACTTTCATCTTTGCTTGCATCAGCAATATTCTTGGGCTCAATGCTGGATAATAGAGAGTAGTTACTTACTACTCTTCTTCTTGTCTGAACACCAACTTTGGGGTCTCCAATTATTTGCTCTCTAGGATGATTTTTTTGCCAGCTGCCTGTTTTGAATTTCTTATTTTCTTCCACTTTTGAATCACAACTTAAATCATCTGAGTCAATTTTCTGTATCTTTTCCATTTCGTTTTCCTCATCTCCTTCAATAACCTCTTCATAAATTGGGTAGTTCGTTTCATAGCTAATTACTCATTCTCTACCTTCATCAAATTTAACATTAGCACTGTCCACAATTTTCTTTAGCCTCTTGTTGTAGCATTTGTAAGCTTTGCTTCTTGGTGAATAACCAACAAAAATACCTTCATCTGCTCTATCTTCAAACTTGCCAAGATTGTCTTCAGTTCTTTTGATATAGCACTTGCTGCCAAAAACTTTGAGGTATTTTGTTGTTGCCCTTTTACCGAACCACAATTCATAAGGAGTTTTGTTTTCATGTGTTCTCAGCATGTACCTATTTTGGATATACACCGCAGTATGGACTGCTTCTTTCCAAAATTTGTCTTCTACTCTACTTTCAGCCAACATAGTCCGTGCCATTTCCTACATAGTCCTATTCTTTCTTTCTACCACTCCATTTTGCTGAGGTGTCCTAGCTACTGAGAACTGTCTCCTAATACTGTATTTTTCACAATACTCTGCAAACTCCTTTGAAATGAATTCTCCTCCTCTATCCGATCTTAAACATTTGATCCTCTTTCCTGTTTCATTCTCAACCTGGTTTTTGAAAATCTTAAACATATCAAAAGCTTCTGATTTATGCTTCAAGAAAAATATCCATGTCATTCTGGAATAGTCATCAATGCACAACATAAAATATTTGTCACCATTTATGCTTTGTGTTCTCATGGGTCCACATAAATCAGTGTGTATTAGTTCCAGAGGTTTGCTTGTGTAGTATTCTTTTGTTTTGAATGTGACTCTAGTTTGTTTCCCATTTTGGCATGAAGCACAAATGTTGTTTGCAGGTTTGCTGATGGTGGGAATATCTCTCACTACCCTTTTTGAGGTGATTTTTACTAGATTATCAAAACTGATATGCCCGAGTCTCTTGTGCCACAACCAGTTTTCTTCTTCCTGTCCAATAAAACAAGCTCCTTCGAAGTCTCTCGAGAGCGTGTACAGGTTTCCAGATGTCCTTGATCCAGTTGCTATTAATTTTCCACTGTTTGTTTTTCTGACTTCACAACCCCTGCTTCTTAAAAACTACTTCATGACCTTTATCACAAATCTGACTTACGCTCAACAAGTTATGTTTCAAACCATCCACAAACAAGACTTCTTCTGACTTAATCTTTCCATCAATAATTTTAACTGAACCTTTGCCAACTATCTTAGCTCCATCATTATTTCCAAACTTTACTGAACCACCTTCATATTTCTGTAACTTCTCAAATTTATGTTTGTTACCTGTCATATGACTGGAGCATCCACTATCAAGTATCCATGGTACATGTTTATTCTGTGCTTTAAATGTTGTTTGTACTATTAAGGATTCCTTTTCTTCCTTAAGTTGCTCTTTTTCTTTCCACTCCATTTTGATGGAAGTTTTGGGCTCTTGTTTTGCCTTTCCCTTATCAACAACATGTGCATGTTTTACGGGAAGTTTTCTATTTTGTCTCATCCTATTTGGTTGAAATTTTCTTTCCTAAAACTGATTTGATGCAAATGTACTTCTACAGTTTCTTGCAATGTGCCCAAAATTATGACAGTTATAACATTCTACTGTATAATTCATCAGAGGAGAAAAAGCATTTCTACTGGTGAAATTCCTTGGTCTTACATTATATTTGCAGTCTGAGATTTTATGTCCATAGCCATTGCATTTAAAACAGAAACCAGAAAAGGGATAATTGAACCTGGGTGATGGTCTTTGCCATGTTGTCGTAGGAGCCATAGGTCTTCTTCTTCTTTGATGTGTGACATTGGTGAATCCATCATTGTCAGTTCTCCTTTCGTGCCTAGCATTATTGCTTTCTTTTGCATGAGATATTTTTCCTTGATCAACCTGTTTCTTATCTTCATTCTTTATGGATTCTACATTTCTGGCCTTTGATCCATTTGAAGATTCTCCTTCGACGAAACCTAGACCAAATTTGATGCCTGCAGGCCTTTGGTCATTTATGATCTTATCCAACTTCATAGAACTTTCTTCACGTTTGTGATAACAGCTAATTTTCTTATTCATCTCTTCTAGTTGCATTCTTAAACCAACAATCTCTTCTTCTAGCTTGTTGCAATAATCTATTTTCATGGTTATTTGCACTTCGAGATCTTCAAATATTTTCGTGGATTCTTCTATCTGTACTTTCAAACTGGTTATGATTTCGTTTGCATCCTCAAGCCTTTTTGAAATTTTCTTATTCTTTTTCTTCTCTATTTTCCACTCTTCAAGTGCAGAGATCAATTCACCTTCTAGATCTACTTCAACCTCAAGGTTTTCACCACATACTTTAGAGTTCACTCCTTCTTCCTTTTTTGATTGTACTTCTTCAAATGCCATGAGAAGAGCTTCACCTATTTCCTCTTTAGAATCCTCTTTTGGAGAAGTGATGGGTACTGTGTATCTATTAACTACTGAATCCCAGATGTCGTATCCCAAAGCACAGAGATATGTCTGCATCCTGATTCTCTAGAACGTGTAATTAGATCCATTAAACACTGGTGCTTTGTTTGATGAGAAGCCTTCATCTTCTGCCATTGTGTTACTTCCAAGATCACCCTAGCCGATTAAGCTTGTACAGGAACTTGGCTCTGATACCAATTATTAGTCTTACAATGACACTGAGAGGGGGGGTGAATCAGTGTAGCTCTTTAATCTTGAATTTATAGCTCTTAAAATAGCAGCAATTAAAACTTATTACAAGATACAACAAGAATAACAAAAGAGCATCACACAACACAAGATTTAACGAGGTTCACCAATGTGGCTACTCCTCAAAAATGATTGCTTGGACTACCATCCAAATCCAGCCTTTGCAAAGCAACAACTTTACAATCACTTTACCAACACCCACTAGAAGGAGCACCAACCCCTTATTTATCTGCACCAACAGAAAGGAGCACCAACCCCTGATTTACCAGCACCTACTGGAAGGAGCACCAACCCCTGATGCCAAGCTGCAACCTGGACTTGAATTATGAATCTAGAAGATTAACAGAAAGATACCTCCACTTTTACAAGACCCCGACTAGTCTGCTTCACCTTTGCGATCTCTGCGCACTCTGCTCTCTCTATGAAATTACTTTGCATGCAATCTGCTGCGTCACAGTCGAATGATCATCTTCTCCCTTTTGCGCACTCTGCTTCCTTTATGAATTTCACACTTAGCACGATTCGATACGACTTGCACTCTGCGCTCTATGATCGAACTTCACACACTTGACAACAACCTTTAATTCTCCAAACAACCCTCCTTTTATAACATTTTCATGATCAAAACCCTAATCTTAGTCGGCTATAAACCCTGATCTTAGTTGGCTGCAAACCCTAATCTTAGTCGGCTGTCAAAGGTCTTCGTCGGCTTCAACTCAACCGCAAAAAAGCAACATGTCGCGATATCGCGACACTTTTGCTTACTCTCTCTTTCTCCTTGCTTTGGTCCTCAAAAATACAACATGTCGCGATATCGCGACACTTTTTTCTCTCTCTCTCTTTCTCCTTGCTTTGGACCATGAAAATACATGTCGCGATATCGCGACACTATTTTCTCTCTCCTCTTTCTCTTTGCTTTGGCCCACGAAAATACAACATGTCGCGATATCGTGACACTATTTTCTCTCTCCTCTTTCTCTTTGCTTTGGCCCACAAAAATACATGTCACGATATCGCGACACTATTTTCTCTCTCCTCTTTCTCTTTGCTTTGGCCCGCGAAAATACATGTCGCGATATCGTGACATTATTTTCTCTCTCCTCTTGCTCTTTGCTTTGGCCCACGAAAATACATGTCGTGATATCGCGACACTATTTTCTCTCTCCTTTTTCTCTTAGCTTTGGACCACGAAACTGCAACATGTCGCGATATCGTGACACTTTCGCCTCTGTATACTTTGTATCTCCTTTTGTCGTGATATCGTGACACTTCTGCCTCCATACACTTTCTCTATGCCTTTGTCGCGAAAATACGACATTGCATGATATCGCTACACTTTTGTTATTCTGCCTACCTGCCCTTCTTGAGTCGCGAAACTGCGACATGTCACGATATCGCGACACATTTGTTTCCCTTCCTGCCTGGCCTTTTCGAGTCGCGAAAATGTGACATGTCGCGATATCACGACACTTTTTCTTTCTCTACCTTCCTGCCCTTTTCGAGTCACGAAAATGCGACATGTCGCGAAATCGTGACACTTTTTCTTTCTCTTCCTTCCTGCGCTTTTCGAGTTGCAAAAATGCGACATGTCACGAAATCGTGACACTTTTTCTTTCTCTTCCTTCCTACGCTTTTCGAGTCACGAAAATGCGACATGTCGCGAAATCATGACATTTTTCCAACAAACTTTCTCTCTCCTATTTTAGTCGTGAAAATGCGACATGTCACGAAATCGTGACACTTTTCCAACTTATTCTCTTTTCTTCAAACTTGTCGCGAAATCGTGACACTTCTTCCTGCTTTCTCTTTTTCTTCCAACATGTCGTGAAATCGTGATAGTTTTTCAACTTGCCTTTTTCTTTTCCAACATGTCGCGAAATCGTGACAGTTTTTCCTGCTTTCTCTTTCTCTTCCAACATGTCGCAAAATCATGACAATTTTTTCTACTTCTCTCTCTTCCAACATGTCACGAAATCACGATAGTTTTTCCAGCTTTTTCTCTCTCTTCCAACATGTCGCGAAATCGCGACAATTTTTCTTTCCTGTTGTATATGTCGCGATATCGCGACACTTTTCTTACTTGTCTTTTTCTTTGATCTTTTGCAAATGGGCCACTTCGGTCTTCTTGGAAACTCACTTGTCCATACTCTGAATAACCTTTGAACTCCTATCTTTTGCATCTGAATAACTTTTAAACTTCCTGTCCACTGCAACAACAGATCTATTTGACTGTTTTGACAACAATGACAATACTGTTGCTACACCTTGCTCAATAGAATGCCTCTCTTGTTTCATCTTCAAAACCCCCCCTCCTGGCTTAGAATCGGACCTAACAAAACTTTTCAATCTATCTAACATCTCTGCCATGCCCCGTAATTCTGTTGACAGGTTTGTCATCAAGTGGGTCTTACCACCTATTGGGTGGCACAAGCTCAATTTCGATGGTGTGGTTAAAGGCAACCGAGGAGCGACGGGCGGAGGAGGAATTCTCAGAAACCACAGAGGAGAAATAATTTTGGCCTTTGCCTAGAACCTAGGAATTCAATCCAACAATATGGCAGAGGCGCGGGCTCTGTTCCAAAGTTTGATCCTCTTGGAAGGGTTGACCATCAACAAACTTATCATCGAAGGAGACTCGTTGCACTGTATCAACTGGTTCAATGGTACCGCTAAGCCTCCCTGGGCCTTTGCTTCGATTTTCCAAGAATGCAAGGCCCTAATTGGCAATTACCCAAAATTAGTCATTAAGTATCAATACCGAGAAGGAAACAAAGCTACGGACTGGCTTGCTAATAAGGGAGTCGGCGAATCTGACATTCAAGTGTGGAGAGACTCCTTCCCCAGTGGCCTAAGGAACGATCCTACAAGTTTCAATGTTTGCACAATGTGAGATGTTATCAGGGGATTGGTTTGGTATGCTGATGAAACTTGTCGTGATATCACGACACTTTTTCCTTCTCCTTTGGCAGTGAAAATACAACATGTCGCGTTATCGCGACACTTTTCACCTTTGGCCGCAAAAATGCAACATGTCGCGATATCGCAACATTTCTTTCTCCTTTGGCCGCGACGTTGCAACATGTCGCGATATCGCGACACTTTTTTCTCCTTTGGTCGCGGTGTTACATCATGTCCCGATTTCGTGACACTTTTTCTCTTTCGGCCGTGATGATGCAACATGTCGTGATTTTGTGACACTTTTTCTCTTCGGCCTCGACGATGCAACATGTCACGATTTTGCGACACTTTTTCTCTTTGGCCGCGACGATGCAACCTGTCGTGATATCGCGACACTTTTTCTCTTTGGTCGCGATGATGCAACATGTCGCGATATCGCGACACTTTTTCTCTTTGGTCGTGATGATGCAACATGTCGCGATATCGCGACACCTTTTCTCTTCGACCGCGATGATGCAACATGTCGCGATATCGCGACACCTTTTCTCTTTGGTCGCGATGATGCAACATGTCGCAATATCGCAACACTTTTCCTCTTCGGCCACGATGGTGCAACATGTCGCGATATCGCGACACCTTTTCCTTCTTTGGCCGCGGCAATGCAACATGTTGCGATATCACGACATTTTTAATCCTTTTGCCGAGACGATGCAACATGTCGCGATTTCACGACACTTTCTCTCCTTTGGCCACGATGCTGCAACATGTCGTGATATCGCAACACTTTTTTTCCTCTAGCCGCGACGATGCAACATGTCGCGATATCGCGACATTTTTTCTCCTTAGGTCGCGATGATACAACATGTCGCGATATCGCGACACCTTTTCTCTTCTGGCCACGACATTGCAACATGTTGCGATATCGCGACACTTTTCCTCCTTTGGCCGTGACAATGCAACATGTCGCGATATCGCGACACCCTTACTCTTATGGCCGCGGCGATGCAACATGTCGCGATATCGTGACACTTTTTCTCCTTTGGCCGTGACAATGCAACATGTCGCGATATCGTGACACTTTTTCTCCTTTGGCCGTGACAATGCAACATGTCGCGATATCGTGACACCTTTCCTCCTCTGGACGCAACGATGCAACTTGTCGCGATATCGTGACACTTCTTCTCTTCTAGTAGCAACGTTGCATCCTGTCGCGATATCGCGACACTTTCTCTCCTTCGGCCGCGATGTTGCATCATGTCGCGATATCGCGACATCTCTTCCTCCTTTGGCCGCGACAGTGCAACATGTCACGATATCGCGACACCTTTTCCTCCTTGCTTTTCTCCTATGCTTTGGACCGTGAAAATGCAACATGTCGCGATATCGCGACACCTTTCTTCTTGTGGTGTTTTGCTTTTCTTTGATCTTTAGCTCTTGGGCCTCTTCGGTCGGTTTGGAAAACATGTAAAAAATACTTGTACAAGGTTCAGGGACCTTTCAACACCCTTTCAACCAATAAAAAAAAAATAATAGATCCTATGAAAATTAAAGTGTTGAATAAAGATAGCCATTACTTGGATCATTTGCTCTTATATCTTTTTGTTCCTTCAAATGACCTATTATAGATTCATTTATATTAAATTCTCTCCTATCAAAGTTAAAATTTTAAGTATATTTATTAGTTAATATTTTGATATAACCATCTTAAAATCTGGTTGGAATCTTGTTAAAATTTTAAGTATATTTATTAGTTAATATTTTGATATAACCATCTTAAAATCTGGTTGGAATCTTATATTTTTGGGTTAAACAAAATCCCATTGTTATAAATTTGATACCTGGTTGTTGAAATCATCCTTTAAAACTTAAATATCCTTAATATTTAGGATTTCAATAACCACTTGGGTGTGGTCTTTTAAAGTGTACTCAATCCAAGTATTTTGTTACCAAATTTCATTATCATAAAATGTAAATTATTATTATCGGCTCATGTAGAGGAGTTGGAGAGCAAGTGGGTGGTTAAAACTCTCAAGTTGAAATGAAATCCAAAGGTCCCAGGTTCAAATCTCTCCCCTCACATGCTGTGGATATGCGATGTACATGAAATAGTTTCGCTTAAGTGTTTGCCAGCTTGAAGTTAGTGGTTCCAATCCCGAGGCCCTCTAGGAATAAACAATTAAAAAGATGGAACATGAGATTATTCCTTTATAAATAAATAAATATATATAATTAATGCAAATTACACTTATTTTACATTAGGAAATACAACAATACATAGAATGATATGATAGGCACTACAAAGTAGTTATTGTTCCCGCAACTTTATTATTACTTTAGAAAATAAAATATTATAACAAATATTAAAAAAAATCTAAAATATTCTCTTCATAATAATATTTTACATAATATTTATCATCTCATTTATATTAAATTTAATTGAATAAATATATATAAATATAAACATTGCACATGAACAAAACAAACACTCAATAGAGATTACCTTGACCTCTTCACATAACACCTCACTCACTCCTGTGCCAAGACCTTGTGTCTTTGACTAAAGATTAATCGTCTAACTCTATTATCATAAAGTATGGTAAATGAAAGCCTCAACAATCACATTAGAGAATGATAACACTTGTTTTACCACAATGATAAAGCAACTAAATGACATTACAATATCAAACCCTCAACATTCGCATTAGAGAGTGACATAGCACTCTTTTTACCAAATGATAAAGCAACTAAATGAGTTGGATTAGTTGGGGATTATGGGCCTAAATCATCAACAATTTACAATCTTGTTTCTCAGTTCTGCAACAATATTTATGATGGATGTAGAAGTTATAATTCAAATACAAAGTATGCATACATTCATCTGAATACAAGTGTATATGAAATTTATTTCTCAAATATGACTGAATTTCATTTTCACACCATCTTTAACACTTGTATGTGGTAGATACTTTATGCTCGAATGTGGATTTTCAAGTTCCCATCTGATTTTTCAAAATAAGAATCAATGTCAGCCTCAATGTGGAAAAAACACTATAGCCCATGTAAATAAAGTTCCAAAACATATAAATTATACCAATATCTAAAAAGTTAGATCATGAAACAGTTCATAATAACTAAACTTACAGTGATATCAAAAGCCCAAGGTATATGTTTAACAACAGGGAAGTTGGAAACTTACTTGTAGTCAAGGCAAAGTTGGTACAAAAACATAAAAAGCGTCAGTCTTGCAAGATTGTTTCCAGGGCATAGTCTAGGACCAGAACCAAAGACATGATACACTCCTGGTCTAGGTTTATTTGCCTGCATCAAAACCATATCAAAAGGGTCACTTGGTAAAAAGACCAACAACACCTCTCTATACAGAGCTAGGATGTTTTGCATGTTCCTCAGTATATTGGCAAACATTGAAGAGGCAGCAAAATGTTTATGCAGGATTCTCACCAAGACTAGGATAATAGATATAGTCTTGTTAAAAATATGTTATAAAAAAAAATTAAATTAAATTAAAGAAAACTATTAATTCCATAAAGAACAATTTTTATTTTTCATTTCAATTCTACAAATTTCATTTTAAGGTTACATGGGAAAACTTAGATGCTTACATCCCATCTCTCAGGTCTAAACTCCAATGGGTCTTTATAATACTGAGAATCAACATGATTAGTTCGCAACCAGATGATGACCTTCCAGCCCTTAGGAATTATGTAACCTGGTACCATGCAAAACTTTGTCCTTGCATTAGTAGTTTGATTATAATAATGTAATACTCTCAGATAAGTTATATACAAAGTCCATACTATGGACAATAAAACAACAATTTATTACCATTGAATGTTGTCTCTTTTTCCACAGTCCTGAAATTAAAGGCCGATACATTGGCAAGCCTAATTACTTCATCAATCACCTGCATTAATGATAATAAAGTCTGGATTAGAAGTCACATACATTTCATCTTCTTTTTATAAGATAAACTTCTTGATTAAAACCTTTGAAGTATAAGTCATGCTTTTAACATCCTCATATGTCAGATCTTCTCCTCCTTTCTTCTCCCTAATGGAAGTAATTTCCTCCTGAAATACAAGAAAAGCTTATGAGCAATGTCCACACTTATGGAAACTGAATGGGCAACTGAATGGGCAGAAAAGAAAGAAATATATATATATGCCATGTACTTATATAACCTTAAGTTTTTGGAGAACTCTGGGGTACTTGGCCAAGTAATAAAGCACCCAAGTGACTGTGCTAGCTGTGGAGGCATATCCCCCTAGGATTAGAGACACCATGTTATCCAAAATTTCTTCCTCTCTTAGTTTTTCACCATTGGAGTCCACTGTATCCATCAAACTCTGCAGGAAATCCTCCTTATTGCTATTGCTGCCCTTATTTACTTTTCTATCTTGTACGTCAGAAGATATTATATCTGATAGCTGCTTTCTACACTGCACATGTTAGTTGTCATAGCCACATTACTAAGTTATATATATGTGAAATGACAAATACAATAGAGCAATAAAATTTCCAACATTTATTTCTAATCACACTTTATATCTAAGAACCTAATTTTGAATGTTTTGATAATACCTTAACAGCAGTGCGGAATGCAGTGCCTGGCAAGTTAATGGGCTGTGCTCTTAATCCATTTAGAAGTCCTTTGTATATCCTCCTCATTTTTTCTAAAATTGAGGCATTCTGAAAGCTAAATAGAATACCACATATGTTGCTAAATGTCACCTGCAACATGGAAACAGCATAACACTTTCAACTTTTTGAATTTATACTGAAATCTGATTTACTTCAACGAAATCAATCTAACATTCAAATCTTCCTTCCTTTCCACAATGATTTAACATTACAGTCTTCTTCCCTCTCCTTTATTGGACATCTGATGAAGTGGTGACATATTCTGTATTTAAAATCTTAAAAATATTGACTCTTACTTTACATTTAGTCTACTTTGATAACCCCATACCTATCAAGCTTCGTCAATCAATAGGCAGGTTAATAGTGCGAGCTGTCGGCTTAAGTTAACCGAAATGTAAGTATCAGGCCACCATGCCAAACTTTAAAACAAATTAAGTGGTTGAAAAAATTTAAAGGAAAAGAAGTAGTTTCAAAAAGTTATTTATTCGAAATAAAAAATATATATTAATATATTGTTAAATATAGTTATAAGTTTATTGTAATGATAAGAGTTTTGGTTTTTAAGTTTTAAGGTTTAAATTATATTTAATATATAAAAATAAAAATCTTTTGCAAATTCTTTTAAGAATTTTAAGGTTTTAACTATATTCAATATAAAAAAAAAAAAAAACCTCTTACAAAAATAAACTTATTAAAAATATATATTATTAAATAAAAAATAAATCAAATAATTAAAAAAAATTAAAATGTTAAATTATATTTATTTAATATATAAAATTATAAAAATTCAACTCCAATAATATAACATTATCCTATTAACCCTTCTATTTAAAATATCAAAATCTACCTCAATCAAACCGCCTGTATGGTAATTGATTATCATACCAGTTTCAGCAATCAAAGAAATATTACAATTTAATAGCAATGCGTACAACTAGAACAATAATAAATATATGAATTTGAAAACAAGGTTGCAAGAACAAACAGAGGCTAAACAGAGGCTAATATACAGACATACTGATATACCAAGATATTAGTATAAATTTGTGTACGTGTTGTAATTTATAGTTAAGGATGTTATTTATATTATAGATGATGAAATTGATTTATTGGCAAAATGTTATTTGCATTATAAATAAGATTCAAATTTAACCTATAACAAAAATATATGTAAAAACATTAATAAAAATAAAATAAAATAAATAAAACAATCTCATATTTTTAATGAGGTCCTCACCCTTGTGTGGGGTTTATTATTTTCTTCCAGTTGGTGGATTTGGCCGGGGAATACCCAACAAATATTTTCGAACATAATTTAAGTATATTTTGAAAAAGTCTATAAATCAGATGTATGGGCTCAGAGGTCAGTCCAAAGAAGGAAAAAAATTGAGGTTCTGGGGATAAGCTCAGCCCCAAATAGGCTTGTGTACATCACAATTACCCCGCCATTGTACCATCCATCAATATAAAACCACCCAATGTTGAGAAAAAGAAAAAGCATTCAGAATAGGATAAGTTATTATACCTCATTGACTTCATCCTCAGCAGTGATTGTGCCTTTCTGAGCCCAACTTTCAAAGGCTGCTTTGAATGAGGGCTGTGTTTTGATGAATATGCTCTTCAGTGACCGTGGACTGTTGATGGCTTCCAGGAGATACCGCCTTATACGT
Organism: Wollemia nobilis; assembly: GCA_028583015.1. Taxonomy (NCBI): domain Eukaryota; kingdom Viridiplantae; phylum Streptophyta; class Pinopsida; order Araucariales; family Araucariaceae; genus Wollemia; species Wollemia nobilis. Next base: position 6,527,432 of record JAQPPZ010017228.1, read on the forward strand.
TTGTGCTGCACACCTTCTACCATTGCGATTGAATTTGTGCCAATAAGCTGAGGAGAAGGCCAGCCGGCAGTGAAACTGCCATTCTCTGTTGCTGTTCCTGTCACAAATCTATTGGTCTCTGGAGAACATGTTATCACAGTAGGATATCCAAACATGTGGGTCCTGTAAATTCCAGTGTCCCCATATCTGCAAAACATGTATACACAAATAAGGACATTCATTTAATTAAATAAAAAAATTGTAAGGTCATTAAAAAGAATTGAAAATAATTTTTGTTGGGACACTGTAAAATGTTGGGTTTTTCTTGTGGAAACACAAGTTAGAAATGATGTCTCTAATATACCCAGCTGTATGTATCGAGTACATAGTGTTTATATATGTTTTAATAGAAAAAAGAGAAGTGGGTGTGTTCGGAAGGTGATATTTTCTTGAACCCCATATTCGCAAAAAAAGACACAAATTTTTTCAATTTTTGTTTTTTTAAGGGCCACCTAAAAGAATAAAGAGGAGAAGTGGGGACTGGTGAGTATGTTTTAATGTTCTTAAGCCCCTTTATCTTCTTGATATATTCCAAAGACTTCAAACAAGTGGATGGGTGAGTAGTTACTTGGCCTTTCTCTTCCATATGAAATCATCAGGCCTGGCAGTGAACTTGAAACACCATAGAAAATCCAGCAGCTCCCCAATAATAGGCCACCCCATATGACCAGGAGGAAGCTTTCCTCCTCTGTTGGATTTCAAATATGGGTAACAGAACCTCCACTCATTTAAGGATCTGAGCACCCATATCAGCAGTGGGAGCAACCCTACTACAAGTCCTACAGTCCACATTGATCCTGTTCTCTGAGCAGTATTGTTAGGTCTGGTCTAAAAGAAACACAATTAGTTATGTTGATGATGATCTTTTACTTCTCTTGGTTTAATATAATGGGATGCATTTTGTCTCCTCTTGAATTTAGATTCGGCTTTGTCTGGAACATCGGGCAGAGTATTATTCCAGTTCTCTTCATTTGTCATGGCTCAGTTGAAAGCATCATTTGCCGTTTTTCCCATCTCCACACTGTATAGAACAAACTTTAACCAGGAATTTAGGGAGGAATACTAAAAAAAACAACCTTTATAAACAAAGTAATCTTACTTCTTTAAAAATTGTTTGGATGAATAAAAAAAAACCAAAACCTAAACGGTTTATTATTAATAATTTTTTTTTTAACTTTCACTTCGGGATCCTACTAGTTCTGTCTTTAAATTCATTGGAATAATTTGTTTTAACTAATAAAAAAAACTCACCGAACTTTCATGGAAGACTTGAAATACTAGATATCCTACTACTGGTGGGTGGGCCAACACGTTTCAATCACCGAATGGACCTACCTTAACGTCAACCAACCTGTTTTAATGTATTTTTTTCTATTTGTTAAAAAGCTGTACATGTTAATTTTCCTTTGATTAATAGTAGTAGAATGTTTGTTCCTTCCTCAATTAGATTAATTTATTTTTATTTAACCAACTAAAATTTATAAAAAAAAAATTATAAAAATTAAAAAAAAATCACATATATACAAACTTGTCTAGACGGATGTTGCCAACCTATTATCATAGCACGTAAGAATCTGGTGATTCAGCTTATATTGATTTTCTTTATAATAGCACGTAAGATGAGTAGGATTCCAATAATAACAAACGGAGTTAACGTCAACCTAAAAAATCAAAGAGCTATGATGACAACAGGCAACTTAAAAAAATCATTTTTATATTAAAAAAATAATATAAACTAATTTTTATGATTAAGCAAAAGCTCAATAGATGGAACTACAAAAACCTTCTACAAGAAACTTTCACATCTGTCAAAGCAATGGTGCAAAGACCTTGTACCATTACATTGGATTCTATTTTTTTACCAGGGAGGATGCTGTTATCTGATATGCTGTCTGGATATTTGGCATGCTGACAAAACAATATATGTGAGGATCTAGAGGGTGTGGGTGAAATCTTTAGATATAAAGATTATTTCCCTTCCCTTTGTCCCATGCCTAGTGGGTGGAATCTTTAGATATAAAGATTCTTTCCCTTCCCTTTGTCACATGCCTATCAACCAAGATTTATTTGTATTAGTGGTGTATTTTAAATCAATAATTAGTATTAAAAAAACATTTTTTTTTAGTATTAAGGTTTATTTAAAAATATATTTTTTAACATAGAATCGAAATAGGTTTTAATCTTGTTACATTATATAAAATTATTTTAAAACCTTGCCAACTATGCATACATTATTTAACCAAATTAAAACTTGGTCTTCTCTTAAAAGTCTAGAAACTTAATTGATCAAACTCATAATTGTGATTTTTTATTTTGGATACGCAAGGGAGTTGATCACATTAGTAACTGAAATCATATGGGTTGCTTTCAACAAACCTATACCACCTCGTTGTTGATGACCTGGTGTGAAGGGGACCATTGGTCGCTCGGGTTCGTGTCATCTTGAGCACTTACAAGATTCACATCAGACTACTACAAATGCAATCTATTGAATACAACCTCTGATGATTAATTAAATGAAGCTATTGAATCTATGGGTAAGGCTATTGTTTAGCTAAATTATTAAGATGCATCAAATAGAAAAATATATTGGTACAGGTCAAATTATCTTAGATAATAGAGTAAAAATTTATGTAATTGAATATTCATTAAATAATAGAATAAAAACTAAAAATTAAATGGTACTAGCTTAATTGATTAAATTGTTGGACTTTCGAGGAGTAGACCTATATTTGAATCTTGGTAAGTTATACATGCATGTTGTAATGCCATTATGTGGTCACCATGTAATATAGGTGAAATCAATTTCAATCTTATTGTCACATCCCACTTCGATCCAAAACCTTGTGCTTGGTAAAATGAAATTAATGCTTAATTTATGAACGCATAGAAAATATTCAATTTATTTAAATATTTTTGAAAACACATTCAAGAAAAGAAATAACATATATTTTAAATAGAAAAAGGGAGTTGTCATGTGAATTTAATTATTAGTGTGCTTTGCAAACTAATATGATGTTGAAATACTTTGAGGAAAGTATTTTGGTCCTAAAATGCCATTAAAGGCCATGAGGAAAAGAATATGTACCCTCCCTATTCTAGAAAGAATTTAAAAATAATATTGGTCATTCAAGAGTTCTTCAAAGCACTATTGGCTACCCTTTGATGTGCATTATGTCCTCAAAGTTATAGAAAAATACTATGCCACTAACTTACCTACATCACCATCCACCTGACCTCTCCAAAAGGTCATTACCTAGACTACCCTTCACCCTTGGAGGAGGCACCCCCTGAATGCTATAAAAAGCCACCATGGGTTAACAAAAAGAGGATAGGCTAGAAAAATCCTAAGAAAATATGGATAGGAAAATTTGGGCTTAGGGATTATGCTCTTCACCCTTGGGTGAATCAGAAACCAAACAACCTTAAGTGGTAGATGCATTTGCTAAAAATATTGGAAGAGTTATTTAAGAAGGAAGGGCTACTGGGCTTAGAGGGCAGGGGAGAAAGGGTGAAAATCTTGCAAATTTCACAAGTCAAAGTGTTTATTTTTCTTTTTTAACTCTACATTTTCTTTCACCTATAATCCTTAATATGTATTCGATGCAATGCTTAATGAATGGCTCTCCTTTTAACATATTTTATATTGGCCACATATCTCTATGTTTGATTAGAGTTGTAATAATAATTTAATCACTCCGAGATTACCCAAGGAAGGAGGATCGATTTAATATAAATCTAGATGGTATGTTAGTTTATTCAAAATTAACTATAGACCTTAGAATCCATGCGCAATAACGAAACCTATGTTAGCGTTGACAATAGAACTCCCACCACCGTCGATGGGTGGTTACTAGCTATAGAAATCCAAGGTGTACTTATGTAATAGTACCTCCCATGATCCCATCAATGTGGGATATCTTGTGTTACAACTTATGTCGCTACGACGCGTAGACACTAAACTTTCTTCCAATATCACAGGTAAGGAACAAGGATAACATGTGTCTTCCATACCTCACCGCTATCATATGTTTTTCAGATTGTCTAATTTCATCAAGGTGTCATCATTGGGGACGTCAATTCACTAGTAATCACCTAATTTTGTAGAAATCTCTACTAAAATTGATCCCCTTGTATTTGATTGAATCCTTCTGTTATATGCACAAATTTGAGATAGAAATACCTCAATCGCGTTGTCTCATGATCCTCAATACATTGGTTTGGGGTTCTTCTTCCTTTCTAGGAGACCCAACGAATGTGCCTCGACATCATGAACCAACGTTCACTCCTGTGTCAAAGGTAAATCCTTGCAAACATAGTAATCTACCTAATATATTTTCTATTTATCAAAATTTGTTACCTATACAATGATGTCTTTAGATCTGATTTGATCACCACACGATAATAAATGACTATCTGAATCAAGTGTAAAATACTAGTTATGCTAGCTCTAGTGGTAAAATTTTGATATTGTAAGAAAGAGGATCAGAATCCTGATAGGTGTGCCGAGTGTCGTACCATGAGAATGTCGACGAAGCCACCAAAGGGATGATGACATTTAAACTGGTCCAAGCCTTAGTCGCTGCATGTCCATCTAGAAAACCAGACCTCATGTGGGTAGATACAATCCCTCTAGCAAGACATTCGAATTACAGTATGCTTACAACCTTACATGATTTAATAGAAGTAGACCCCACTATGAGCAGTGATCATGCAATGATGGTCGTGTTGGATAAACCAAGGTAAGAAGAACTAGTAAAGTGTAACTATCAAAAATTAATCGATGTTATAAAATCCCTCTTTCTTTGTATAAAGTTATGTTTAAATAAGAATCTCCTTTCATTTACATAAAGGGATAGATTAAGTAAACAAAAAGACGCTTAATGAAACCCCCCTAAATAACACAAGCTTATACTAAGAGGGGGGTGAACAGTATAAGATCACTTTTTACTTTTCTTTCCCAATCAATATTATGCAATGTAAATATAGCAATATCAATATCAATAATCAAAGAAATGCACAAATCACCACACATAATAGAGACACCACAATTTACATGGTTCACCCAATGTGGGCTACTCCATGAAGAAAATATTTCATTGAAATTTTCTCAATCAATATCTAGGGAATCCTTTCCCTATTACAATGTTTATGGACCTCTATCAAAAGGAGACACCAATCCCCTAAATCAAGTTCATGGATCTCTATCCATAGGAGACACCAATATCCTAATATCTGCTTTGGTTGGTGATCCTCTAGAATACCTCTTCCTCCACTGCCCTTAGCAAATGGAACTCTATCCATAGAAGACACCTATCTTCCCTGCTCTATCTGGATATCTTTATCCTCAAATTTGTCACCTCAAAATCTTTTTTTGAAATCTGTACTAAACACAGTCCTTCGGTCTAGTACAAATCTGTCCTCAATCTCTGTCTCTGGTCTAGCACAAACCTATCCTTTGATCTGCACCAAAATATATTGTTGAATCTGTACTAAACACAGTCATTCGATCTAGCACAAATTTATCCTCAATCTCTATCCTCAAGCCTTAAATCATGTCTTGACTCAATCTCAAATCAAATCTGCTAGATCTACCCCAAACCTTAACTCAATGTTTGAACAAATCAATCAATCAACTCAGCTCTCAAGTCTTCTCAAAGACTTGTCTCAAATCTACCTTGTAATATTCCATAAAATATCACACTAATCTATCCACAAGTCCTCTCTAGAACTTTATACAATATGCTCAATAAGTCCTCTCAAGAACTTATCCAAATTTGCTCAATAAGTCCTCACAAGAACTTATCCAAATCTGTTCTCAATCTGTATTGTAAGCTTCCACAAAAGCTTACTCAAATCTTTCCACAAGTCTTCTCAAAGACTTGCCTCAAATATTCTCAACAAGTCCACACTAGAACTTGTCCAATCTCATAGAAACATAAAGAGAACTGTTAGAGACTCAATATGTTCTATACTCATCACAATACTCAATCACTTTCAATCACTCTTTTAGAAACATACAAAGAATTGTTAGAGACTCAATATGCTTCAACTCAATCACTTTCTCAATTCAATTCAGAATATAGAATAGTTTATTTTATGGACCTTGAACAAACACTTCACACATCCACTTGAATAGGCTCAACCAACTCTACTCAACCAATCACTTAATGAAACAATCCTTGCTCACAAACCCTAGTTCAAGTATATGATCACTCACTCAAAATATTTCCAATAATGCTCAACAACAAATCTCACATAACAATGATACTCATGTTCTTTTCAAACCCTAGTTCAAATTCTTCACTCAACAACTCACTTCAACAACAATGCTTATAAAACAACTCTCACATAACAATGATACTTTCAAGTTCTTCACACAATTAATGGATTCAACAACAATGCTTATAAAACAAGATTTTAACATCAACTCTTTATTCCAAAAAACCTTGAAGAATTAACTCAACACACTCAATAACGAAACCCTAATCAAGTCCTTTTCACTCCAAACTTATTTTCCAGAAAACCAACCAATCAAATCAACTATGGAAGAATGTGCTCATACCTTTTTATTGATGATGAAGGAACCTCAAATATCTGCAACAACTATAAACACTTCTTTGCCAAACTCAAGGAGTTAGAATATACTAAACTCTCTCAAATATACAATGCAAAATATCAAAACACACATAAACCTTATCACTCCATCTTAAAGAAAGCATCCATCAACATATACAAAAATTATTTGACCAAATACACATTATGATCTCCCAATTAAAACAATATTCAATATCAAAAATATTGTCAATACAATCTCCTTTTCAAACTAACCCAATGGCAAGAAGTCCTTTTAAATTTAATCACTCTTCAATTCACTTTTTGATAAATCAAAAACATTATAATAACTTTATTTAAAAATAAAGTTCAACATCTTATTCCTTCATTTAATCAAAAAATAACAATTAAAATAGGCACCTTTCAAAACCCCTTATAACTCCCTAAAACCTTATGTTTATACATTAGGCAATTAAAAATTAATGCAAAATTTATTACCTCTGCCTAGGTGTTGAGCAAGGCATTGCAAGAGTATTGTCATTGTTGTCAACACAGTCAGTTAGATCTAATGATGCAGTGGACAAACAGTTCAGAAGTCATTCAGATGCAGAGTACAGAAGTTCAAAGGTTATTCAGAGCATGGACAGTAAGTCTCCAAGAAGACCATAGTGATCCATTTGCAAAAAATCAAAGAAAAATATAAGTAAGGAAAAGTATGCAGGCAGCTAGAAAAACTGTCGCAATTTCGCAACATGTTTCAAGAGAGAGAAAGTGCTGGAAAAACTGTCGCGATTTTGTTAAAACAGCGAACTAAATTGTATTATTCAGCAGTGCAGTTTAAATAATACAGCAACAACAATATTGTCGGAGGTTGCCAAACCAACCAGCGTACAATAGCATGTTGTTATAACAAAATAACAAATGCTCAAATAAAACAAATAATGAAATAACAACTGTATAACTATGCTAACATCCCCCCTTATTACATTATTTAGGTAATAGGATGACTACTAGCTATACTAACATCCCCCCTGATTACATCATTTTTCAATACAAAGAGAGTTGCGAAACAACTCAAATTTGACACGTCCAAGTGCCTTAGTGAAAATGTCTGCAACTTGAGCATCGGTGGGAATGTGCTGAAGCTGAATTCGGTGCTTTGGAACTTCATCTCGAATGAAATGACATTGTGTGTCAATGTGCTTTGTTCTTTCATGATGGCTGGATTCTTGACGAGGTTCGAACACCACTGATTGTCGCAAAACAAGTGTATTGGAGATTTTGATGGATGGCCCATACTTGTCAGAATGCGACGCAACCATCACTTCGCACACAGCTTCACGTGCGGCGCGATACTCTGCCTCTGTTGATGAAATAGCAACCACTGTTGCTTCTTGCTTGTGCCAAGAGACAGGACCGGATCCCAGATGAAAAATGTATCCAGAAGTTGACTTGCGATCATCAAATGATCCGGCATAGTCAAAGTCCGTGTATCCTTGCAAGAAGAATTTGTTGTTCCTCTTGTATTCTAGGCCATATTCCATAGTACCACGGACATAGTGAAGAACACGTTTTGCTGCTTTATAATGAGTGGTCTTAGGCTTCTGCATGAACCTCGAAAGATAGTTGACAGCAAATACGAGATCTGGCCTAGTATTGGTCAGATATGTGAGACTCCCAATCAACTTTTGATAGAGAGTACCATCTACTTGAGGTGAATCATCATATCGCGATAACTGAAGTCCATTCTCTATCGGAGTTGCCATTGGCTTGCAATCAGTCATGCGATATTTTTCCAGCAATGTCTTGGCACATTTTTTCTGAGACACTTTGATGGAGTGCTCCTTCTGGCTGGATTCCAGGACCAAGACGATAATGGAGAAGTCCGAGATCTGTCATCTCAAAATATTTACACAAGTTTCTTTTGACAGTAGAGATCATAGTTTCGAACTCCCTGTAATGAGCGAGATCATCAACATAGAGTACAAGCAACACTATCTCATAACCCTGTTTCTTGAAATAGAGGTTTGCATATGACGGACATCTCTTAAATCCATGCTGCATAAGGTGATTGTCCATTTTTATATACCAAGCTCGAGGAGCTTGTTTCAGACCATATAAGGATTTGACCAATTTGCAAACCTTTTGGTCTTGGCCTTCCACTTCAAATCCTTCTAGCTGAGTCATGTAGACTTCTTCTTGGAGATCACCATTTAGAAAGGCACTTTTGACATCCATCTGGTGAACTTTCCACCCATATTATGCTGCCATAGCACACATAACTCGAATTGTGGTCATCCGAGCAGTAGGTGCAAAAGTTTCCTCGTAGTCAATGCCTTCCTTTTGAGCATAGCCCTTTGCAACAAGATGGGCCTTATGCTTATCAATTGTTCCATCTGCCTTGTACTTGACTTTATATACCCATTTGCAGCCAATGGGTTTCTTTCCATGCGGTAGATCAACAAGCTTCCAAGTTTTATTTTTCATCAAAGACTCATACTCTGTATCCATAGCGGCCTTCCACTGAGGCTCACTAAGAGCATATTGCACTGATGCAGGTTCAAGATCATCTATGGTAGACATGAATGCCCTGTCATCATCAATATCCATATCCTCTGCTTCTGTACGTGGAGTTACAGAAAGTTCCTCAAAATATTGACAAAGATCATCAACCTCACCAGTTTCTTTGGCTTCTTTTTCCTTTTGAGCCATACTGCGTGTACGAGGTCTATCCAAGTTCAAATTGGGAGGAGTGGATAAATTTGCGTCTCTGATTGTATTTGTACACCATTTTGGGTTCTTCTTCGATGGTGTTGAAGAAGATGTAGAAGGACCTCCTATCTGTGTTGATGAAGGAATCTTCTCTTCCTTAGATTCCATAATATCTAGGTGTACTTTAGATGTGCTCTGTGATGTGAAAGCTTCATCAAAGACAACATATCTGCTGACATGAATTTTCTTGGTCAAAGGATCTATCAAACGATATCCTTTAGAGTGCTCATCATAATCGAGAAAAATACATCTCAGTGTTTTCTCATCTAGCTTCTTCCTTTTCTCTTTTGGTATGTGCATGAAAGTGTGACATCCAAAAATACGTAGATGAGATATGGAGGGTTTTTGACCACTCCATGCTTCCTGTGGAGTCATTCCTTTTAGGGCCTTTATGGGTGCCCTATTCAACAGATATATTGTAGTGGTGACAGCTTCTGCCCAATATTGTTGCCCAAGAGTAGCTCCTGTGAGAATACAACGAACCATTTCCATGATAGAACGGTTCCTTCTCTCAGCAACTCCATTTTTTTGAGGAGTATAGGCAGTTGTTAATTGTCTCTTGATTCCATGCTTATCTAAGAATGCAAAAAATTCATTAGAGGTAAACTCCCCCCTTCGATCTGAGCGGAGGGTTATAATAGAAGCTCCTGACTCCTTCTGAACGGATTTCTTGAACTGCTGGAAGAATGCGAAAGCTTCGAATTTCAATTGGAGAAAGAAAACCCACATCTTTCGTGAGGAGTCATCTACGAATAACTGAAAGTACCTCTTCCCTCCACAACTGTTGGGTGTGAAAGGACCGCACAGATTGGTGTGAATTAACTCTAGAGGTTTTTGTGCTCTTGTTGAGCTCTTCTCAAATGGTACTCTATCGTTGCTTTCTGCCAGCGGTCGGAGCACAACGGCAATGTGGCAGAAAGGGAAGGAAGACCCTTTACCATCTCATACTTACTGAGCTCAAGTAAGTAGCCAAAACTAAGATGCCCATATCTCTTGTGCCATAGGGAAGTTGCCTCCTTGGTAGAGACAGTCATGGCAACATGTGGAGTAGAGATAGCATCTAGGGCAAATAAGTCGTGCTTATATGAAGCTGTTGCAATCTGCTTACCCTTCCTGGTAATAGTACAAAACTTCTTGCCATTCTCAACATGAAAGTTGACAACCATATTTCTATCCAAGATTTGTGTGACTGACAACAAATTGTTAGCCAATCCCGGAACATAGAGGACTTTGTCAATCTGACACTTGCCATCAAGAAGAGTGACTGAAATTGTACCCTCTCCCTGAACCCTGTAGGTTTTATCATCAGCAATGGTGACAGGTTTGCCCTCTTTGGCCACGAATGATTCAAACCACGATCTGTCGCCAGTCATATGTTTGCTAGCTCTAGAATCGACATACCAAACAGGATCCCTCCGTGTGGAATCTCGTGGTAGTCATGAGCACCTTGTGTGCCCATTCGGAATCCGAGTCAGATTCTTCAACAACAACATTCACCTGGGGTTGCTTGTTTTTATTTTGTGGTTTGTTTTGGCCTTTCTGCTTGTTCTTATGCCAACACCTGTTGGTGTCATGGTTGTCTTTCTCACAGATATTGCACCACCTCTTCTTCTATTGAGGTTGTTTTCCTTTTCCTTTCATGTCCTGTTGAGAATTTCCTCCTTTCCGAAAGTTGCCTCCTTTTTGCCCATTACCTTTCTTCCTAGAACCCCTGCTGTTGGTGTATAGGGCTGTATTGAAAGAATCATCCTTGTGAAGTTGGCATGCCTCCTGTTGTTGAAGCAGATTGACCAACTCGATGTAGGTAATTTGTCATTGAGACACCTGGATGGAGGTGATCAACATATCAAATGAAGAAGGTAAATCTCTCATCACAATTGAAACGAGAAGCTTTTCGTCCACATAATCTCCCAAAGAATTCAATCTCTCTTTCAATTCAGACACTCTGCACAGAAAGAGTTCAACTGTTTCACCCTGTCTCAAACTCAGGTTATGAAGTTGTTATTGAAGATGAAGAATGGTGGAATCATTATTTCCCTCATAGATGGTTCTAAGGGCATCCCATGCCTATTTACCACTTGCTTTGTCAGCTATATGAGGTTGCACTTCATCTGAAACAGACAAACAAAATGAGCACCTTTGCTCGACTGTCTTTCTTGTCAAAAGCTATCTGATCGGCAGAAGGAGTTGTGGATCCTGATGCTGATGAAGGCCTAGATGTTACTCCAGTAACAATATCCCATAAATCTTCCATTTGGAGAATTGCCTTCATCTTATGTTTCCATGGTGTATAATTTGGACCTTTCAATAACTAATGAGGATTAGTCATCAACTTTGCAAGGGGGGAAGTCGACGGGATTTGAACCCCCGACCTACAGGCTCCCAGAGCCTTACCGATTTATAGAGAACAAGCTCAGACGTCGTTGTAGCAGCTATATTAGGCGGTGGATACAGTAGCCCAATCACGACAGCTTTATCTGTAAGTGCTGGCCAGAGGTATCACAAATACCGAACAGCTGCAGTGCAATAAATTGCACGGATGGGTTTTAATTATTTCGGGGACTTAGGGAGTGAATTTGATTTTAATTTTTAATGTTATAGTGCAAAAGACAAATATGCAACATACAACAAAAAAAATGCCCACAGGAATAACCCACAAGGTGTCAGGCGCAGCCGAAAATGCACCTTTTACAATTCGCCAAATTGCTTTTTCAGAAAATTACTCACATTCCCCCTTTGATTTTTTGAAAAAAATATCCCCCCTTAAAAAAAATCTCTTTAACAAAGCATTTTAATAATTATTATGTATTTAAAGTTAAAATAAATAATTTTAATTTATATAGTTTTAAAAACTTATGAAAAAATAAATTAAAATTAAATTTTAATTTATAAAGTTTTAAAACTATAAAAAAATAAATTAAAATTAAAAATTTTAACTAAAAAAATAATAATTTAAAAAAAAATTTGAAAAAAAATTATACCTTTGAAAGGGGGGAAGTCGGCGGGATTTGAACCCCCGACCTATAGGCTCCCAGAGCCTTACCGCACGGCTCACGACCACGTGAGCCAGCGGGCTGATCCGAAAGGATCAGTGGAGCCCCTCCTTTTTCAACCCCTGGTTGTGCCTCCTCCTCTGCAGCGGCCTCCGACTGGGCGCTGGCCTCGCTGCTGCTTCGTCGCACTACCGTCACGCGCCGGGGTTTTGCTTTTTTTTTTTTTTTTTTTTTTTAATAAAAAATTCCCGGGGCGCGCTCACGTTCCTCTCGCGGCAGCTAGCGTCCCGGCAAGCGATGAGGCTGCGTTCCGCACCACGCGTGGTCTGCGCGCATTCAACCGGGGGCAGGTGCTGCGTTAGGGTGCGGCGCGTTCAATGGGGGGGAGGGGGAGTTGGACGTCCACGATGTCCGCGTGGCGCTGGACGTCGCTGCGTCCAGCGGGGGGGGAGGAGGAGGAGACGGACGTCCGCGTGGCGCTGGACGTCGCTGCGTCCGATCGGGGCGGGGAATGGGCGCATCCACGTGGCGCGCGTGACGTCCAGTGGGATGCGTGCACGGCATCCAAAATTTGGGCGCGTGCTGCGTCCTACGGGGATGCCTGCGCTGAGTCCAAAGCAGGGAGGGACGCGCGCTCTGTGACTTGTGGGATGTCCCGCAATTTTTTTTTTTTTTTTTTTAAATTAATCACGCGATGGCGTGATTAAAAACAATCACGTCGCGGAAAAATTTAAAAAAAATACTCGCACTGCACAACAACCTTCTCCCAGCAAACAGCTTTCGCCTCCAGCCTTCTCTCCTCACGCTTCCCTGCAAAAAAAATTGCCATAGCAATCTGGCTCTGATGCCATGTTAAAACAGTGAACTAAATTGTATTATTCAGAGTGCAGTTTAAATAATACAGCAACAACAATATTGCCGGAGGTTGCCAAACCAACCAGCGTACAATAGCATGTTGTTATAACAAAATAACAAATGCTCAAATAAAACAAATAATGAAATAACAGCAGTATAACTACGCTAATAGATTTCGTGACATGTTTCAGGAGAGAGAAAGTGCTGGCAAAACCGGTCACGATTTCGCGACATGTTTTAGGAGAGAGAAAGTTCGGGCAGAACTGTCGCGATTTTGCGACATGTTGGAAGAGAGAGAAAGTTTGGGCAGAACTGTCGCGATTTCGTGACATGTTGGAAGACAGAGACGAAGCTGGCAAAACTGTCGCGATTTCGTGACATGTCGCATTTTTGCGACTCGGAAAGTGTATGGAGGCAGAGAAGGAAAAGTGTCACGATTTTGCGACATTCTGCAGAGAAAGCGTACGGAAGCCAAAAGCATCGCGATTTCGCGATAAGCTACAAAAGAAAGCGTACGGAAGCCAGAAGTGTCACGATTTCGCGACAGGCAGTAGAGAAAGCGTACGAAAGCCAAAAGCGTCGCGATTTCATGACAGGTTGTAGGAAAAGCCTTCGAAAGCTGAAAGCGTCGCGATTTCACGACAGGATGAAAGAAAAATGTACGGATGCAAAAAGTGTCACGATTTCATGACAGGCAGCAGTGAAGAAGCTAGCAAGATGAAGATGTCACGATTTCACGACATGTCATTTTTGACATGTCAGTTTCGCGACTCTAAGAGGAGAGAGACTGTACGACGCCATAAATGTCATGATTTCATGACAAAAGCAGAGAAGAAGGCCTTGAAGCAAAAAGGGTCACGATTTCACGACAGGAGTGAGGATGACGTCAGCAAAAGTTAGAAGTGTCACGATTTCGCGACAAGAACGTTGTCAAAGCAGACAAAGGCCAAAAGTGTCACGATTTCACGACAGCAAGCAAAAGAAGGCGTACGATTGCAAAAGGTGTCGCGATATCGTGACATGTTGTAGTTTCACGAGGAAAGCTACAGAATCACAAAGGCGGTTGAAGCCGACAGAGTTAAATCTGAGCCGACGAAGATTAGGGTTTTGCAGTCGATGATCTTTAGGGTTACAGTCGACTATAGTTTAAGATTTGTTATTGAAATATCTATTATTTAAGGAGGGCTATTTTGGAGTTTGAGTTGTAGAGTGTGTATCGAATTTGCGTGAATTAAGTGCACGGGGTGCAGAGGTTGAGTCATGTCGATCTAAGTGCGAAGTGAGAGCGAACTGAGAGCAAAAAAGCACAAAGGAGCAGAAGCGATCGTTTGATTGTGTTAAAGCGAAGTGCGTGAGGCAGTTGCACAGAAGCAAACTGGTGGTGCGAAGAAATTGCGTAGAAGAAGCAGAGTGTACAGAAACAACAGACAGTTTGCAAAAAGGTTGAAGGTATTTTTTCTGTTATTTTCTTTGAAGTCCAAGTTGCAGCTTGGCATAAGGGGTTGGTGCTCCTTCCAGTAGGTGCTAGTGAATTAGGGGTTGGTGCTCCTTTCTGTTGGTGCAAAAAAATTGAGGGGTTGGTGCTCCTTCCAGTTGGTGGTCGGTAAATAAGTTGTAAAGTTGTTGCTTTGCAAAGGCTGGATTTGGATGGTAGTCCAAGCAATCATTTTTGAGGAGTAGCCACATTGGTGAACCTCGTTAAATCTATGTTGTGTGATGCTCTCTTGTTAACTTGCTATATCTGGTTTAAGTTTGCTTTATTTCAGCATTAAGTATTGCAAGTTTAAAATTTTAAAAGATCACACTGATTCACCCCCCTCTCAGTGTCACTGTGAGTTTAACAATTGGTATCAGAGCAAGGTTCCTGAATAGGCTCAATCAGCTAGGGTGATCCTGGTAGTGACGCTATGGCAGGTGGTGAAGGTTTCTCCTCAAACAAAGCACCATTGTTTGACGAAACTAATTATGTGTTCTGGAAGATCAGGATGCAGACATATCTCTGAGCTTTGGGATTTGACATCTGGAATGCAGTAGTTAATGGTTACACAGCTCCTGCCACTGCTCCAACCGACAGCACCGATAAAAAGGCTTTTGAAAATGACTCTAAAGCAAAAAATGCCATCATGTGTGGATTAGTGGACAGTGAGTTGGTCAAAATCATAAATTGTGAATCGACAAAAGATGTTTGGGACAAACTAGAAAATATTCATGAGGGAGATGACAAGATCAAGGAAGCCAAGCTTCAAACTCATCGAGCTCAATTCGAATCATTAAAAATGACCAACGATGAGAACATAGAAGCCTTTATGTAGAGAGTTAATGGAATCACTAATTCAATCAGAGGTCTCGACGAAGATTTGGATGATGCTACTATCGTGAAAAAGGTTTTAAGATCGCTTCCCCAAAGGTTTGATTCTAAAGTCTCTGCCATAGAAGAAGCTAAAGACCTAAATCACTTTAGTATGGATGAGATGCATGGTTCCTTGACTGCTTATGAAATGAGAATAGGAAGGTCTAATCCCACAGACAGAGAAGCAGCATTTAAAGCCCTAAAAGGTAAAGACACAAAACAAGAGTCTGAAGAAGAAGAAACTTCAGATGAAATGGAAGCAAATTTTGTCAAAAACTGAGAAAGGGCAAAGGAAAATACAGAGGAAAGCTACCTTTTAAATGTTTCAACTGTGGAGGCATTGGACACTTTGCAACCAAATGTCCTCTCAATGAGAAGAACAAAGGTGAGGAAACTTCGCATCAAGAAAGAAGTGAATGGAGGAAGAAAACAAACTTCAGAAAAGGCAATTTCAAAAAGAAAAGTTTTATCTCCAGGAATGCAAATTCTTCAGAGGACAGCTCTAGTGAGGACTCTGAAGAAGGAACAGGTGAAGCTCTATTCATGGCATTTGAAGTAGAAAAATTAGAAGAGGCAGAAAACTCAGAGAAGAGAGAAGGTATGAACTCTAAAGTGTCTGTTGAAAAAATTGAGGCTGAAGTTGATCTAGAAGGTGAGCTGGTTTCTGCTCTTGTAGAATGGAAATCTGAGAAAAGAAAGAATAAAAAACTTTCAAGAAAGCTTGAGGATGCAAACGACATTATAACCAGTTTAAAAATACAGACAGAAGAATACAAGAAAATGTTCGAAGATCTTGAAGTTCAGGTAACCATGAAGATAGATTACTGCTGTAAACTAGAAGAAGAAAATGTTGGTCTTCGAATGCAGATACAAGAGCTGGATCAAAAAATTAGCTGCCATCACAAACGTGAAGAAAGTTCGATGAAGCTGGATAAAATCTTAAGTGATCAAAGACCCGCAGGCATCAAATTTGGTCTGGGCTTTATTGAAGGAGAATCATCAAACGGACCAAAAGCCAGAAATGTTGAATCTGTAAGGAGTGAAGATAAGAAATAGGCTGATGAAGGAAAAACAAATCATGCAAAAGAAAGCAGTAATGCTAGGCCCGAAAGGAGAACTGACAATGATGGCTTTACCAAGGTCACACATCAAAGGAAAAGAAGATCTATGGCTCCTACAACAACCTGGCAAAGACCATCTTTCAGGTTCAATCATTACTTTTCTGGTTTCTGTTTCAAATGTAATGGTTATGGACATAAAATTGCAGACTGCAAGTATAATGTAGGACCAAGAAGTTTCACTAGTAGAAATACTTTTGCTCCTCTAATAAATTATGCAGTAGAATGCTTTAACTATCATAACTTTGGGCATATTGCAAGAAATTGTCGTAGTACCTCTGTTTCAAATCAACCTCAGAAAAGAAGAGTTCAACCATATAGGACAAGACAAAATAGAAAACTTTCTAAAAGATATGCACAAGATACTGAAAAGGGAAAATCCAAACTAGAGCCCAATACCGTAGTCAAAATAGAGTGGAAACAGAAAGAACAGCTTAGGGAAGAAAAGGAATCTCTAATAGTACAGACAGCTTTCAAGGCTCAGAATAAATGTGTACCATGGATTCTTGACAGTGGTTGCTCAAGTCATATGACAGGTGATAAACAAAAATTTGAAAAATTACAAAAATATGAGGGTGGCTCTGTAAAGTTCAGAAATAATGATGGAGCCAAGATAATCGAAAAAGGGTCAGTTAGAATTAGTGATGGGAAAATCAAGTCAGAAGAAGTTTTGTTTGTGGATGGTCTGAAACACAACTTGTTAAGTGTCAGTCAGATCTGTGATAAAGGACATGAAGTAGTTTTCAAGAAGCAAGGCTGTGAAGTCAAAAAAACAAACAGTGGAAAACTGATAGCAACTGGATCAAGGACGTCTGGCAACTTGTACACACTCTCAGAAACTTTAGAAGGTACTTGTTTCATTGGACAGGAAGAAGAAAACTGGCTGTGGCACAAGAGGCTTGGGCACATAAGCTTCGATAATCTGATAAAAGTTAGCTCGAAATAGGCTGTGAGAGATATTCCTGCCATTAGAAAACCTTCAAATAGCATTTGTGCTTCTTGTCAAAAGGGAAAGCAAACCAGAGTCTCATTTAAAACAAAAGAGTATCACACTAGCAAACCTTTGGAACTTATACATACAGACTTATGTGGACCCATGAGAACACAAAGCATAAATGGTGACAAATACTTTATGTTGTGTATCGATGATTATTCCAGAATGACATGGATATTTTTCTTGAAGAATAAAATAGAAGCTTTTGAAATGTTCAGATCTTTCAAACATCTAGTTGAGAATGAAACAGGGAAAAGGATCAAATGTTTACGATCAGATAGAGGAGGAGAATTCATCTCAGATGAATTTATAGAATACTATGAAAAACATGGTATCAGGAGACAATTTTCAGCAGCTAGAACACCCCAGCAGAATGGTGTGGTAGAAAGAAAGAACAGAACAGTACAGGAAATGGCTCGCACTATGCTGGCAGAAAATAAAATAGCAGACAGATTCTGGAAAGAAGCAGTCCACACTGCAGTATATATCCAAAACAGATACATGCTGAGAACTCATGAAAGCAAAACACCTTATGAGTTGTGGTTCGGTAGAAAAGCAACAACAAAACACCTCAAAGTTTTTGGCTATAAGTGTTACATCAGAAAAACTGATGATAATCTTGGGAAATTTGAAAATAGAGCAGATGAAGGTGTCTTTGTTGGCTATTCTTCAAAAAGCAAAGCTTACAAATGCTACAACAAGAGACTCAAGAAAATTGTGGATAGTGCCGATGTTAAATTTGATGAAGGTAGGGAACGAATAGCTGACTTTGAAGAAAACTACCCAATCTATGAAGAAGTCATTGAAGGAGATGAGGTAAATGAAGCAGAAAACAAACCTACACTTGATTCAGATGACTTAATCGATGACTCAGAGGTGCAAGAAAATAAGAAATTCAAAACAGGCAGCTGGCAGAAAAATCATCCAAGAGATCAAATAATTGGAGATCCCACAGCTGGTGTTCAGACAAGAAGGAAAGTAATAAGTAATTACTCTCTTTTATCCAGCATTGAGCCCAAAAACATAGATGAAGCAAGCAAAGATGATAGCTGGATGAAGGCAATAAATGAAGAATTAGATCAGATTGAAAAGAACAAAACTTGGGAATTAGTACCTAGACCTGCAAATAAGAATGTAATCGGCACCAAATGGATATTTCGAAACAAATTAAATGAAGACGGACAGGTCATTAGGAATAAAGCAAGACTGGTTTGTAAAGGCTATGCACAGGTTGAAGGCATTGATTTTGAGGAGACTTTTGCACCAGTGGCCAGACTAGAAGCAATCAGAATGTTTCTGGCCTTAGCAGTCCACAAGAACTTCAGAGTTTATCAGATGGATGTAAAATCTGCCTTTTTAAATGGGAAACTTGAAGAAGAGGTCTATATTGAACAACCAGATGGTTTTCAAATTAGTGAAGATCCCAACCTTGTCTGCAAATTAAAGAAAGCTTTATATGGATTAAAACAAGCACCACGGGCATGGTATGCAAGGCTAGACAACTATCTCTCTCAACAGGGATTCAAGAAAGGTTTGGTGGACAATAATCTGTATGTCAAAACAGAAGGTGGGCATCTCATTGTTCTTGTTGTTTATGTAGATGATATCATATTTGGCAGCAGCAAAGATGAATCTTGTAAAGACTTAGCAAATAAGATGCAGAAAGAATTTGAAATGTCTATGATTGGTGAACTGTCTTACTTTCTTGGGTTACAAGTTAATCAAAATGAGAAAGGCATATTCATTTCCCAAATCAAATATGTGAAAGAGATGCTAAAAAGGTTCACAATGGAGGACTGTGAAGCCAGTTAGCACTCCCATGACAACAGGCTGCAAGTTGAGTAAAGATGACAAATCTCCACCTGTAGATCAAACCATGTACAGATCAATGATTGGAAGCTTACTATATTTAACAACTACCAGACCTGATATTCTGCAGGCAGTTTGCATGGTAGCAAGATTTCAAGCCAGTCCCAAAGAGACTCATGTGACAACAGTAAAAAGGATTCTTCGGTATCTCAAGGGTACCATGGAGTATGGGTTGTGGTATCCAAAAGGTAAAGACTTCACTCTTATATCATATTCAGATGCAGATTGGGCTGGATGTGTAGATGACAGAAAGAGTACCAGTGGAGGTGCATTCTATCTGGGAGACAGATTGGTTGCATGGCACAGTAAGAAGCAAGAGTCAGTTTCTTTATCTACAACTGAGGCAGAATATATTGCAACAACAACATGTTGTACACAAGTTTTTTGGATGAAACAAACTCTGAAAGATCTTGGTATTAATTTCAGTGAGCCAATAACAATAAAATGTGATAACACCAGTGCAATTAACATCTCCAAGAATCCAGTTATGCATTCTCGCACAAAGCACATTGCCATCCGGTATCATTTTTTGAAGGAGAAAGTTGCAGAAGGAGAGGTTAAATTGGATTTTGTCCCAACCACAGAACAAGTAGCAGATATTTTCACAAAACCATTGCCCAAGGAAGTGTTTGAGTACCTTCAAAACAAATTGGGAGTGGTCACACTTCCCAAGAAGTGACTAGCTACAGGGATCACTTTCTCAGGGGGAGCATTCGAGTATTTGGCTATTCTTTTGCTCATAATCATAATTTGTGCTAAGTGCAACAAATTGTGCCTGAGAATTGTGTGCATGGACTCAGGGGGAGTCTACAGTAGCCCTTTGGTATTATTGACAAAGGGGGAGAAGAGTTACAGGAAATTTCACAGGTGTTGCCAACAATTCCAAAGGGGGAGATTGTTGAGCAAGGCGTTGCAGGAGTATTGTCATTGTTGTCAACACAGTCAGTTAGATCTAATGATGCAGTGGACAAACAGTTCAGAAGTCATTCAGATGCAGAGTACAGAAGTTCAAAGGTTATTCAGAGCATGGACAGTAAGTTTCCAAGAAGACCATAGTGACCCATTTGCAAAAAATCAAAGAAAAAGACAAGTAAGGAAAAGTATGCAGGCGGCTGGAAAAACTGTCGCGATTTCGCGACATGTTAGAGGAGAGAGAAAGTGCTGGCAAAACTGTCACGATTTCGCGACATGTTGGAAGAGAGAAAGTGCTGGAAAAGTGTCACGATTTCGTGACATGTTGGCAGAGAGAGAAAGTTGAGAAAGCTGTCACGATTTCATGACATGTTGGAAGAGAGAGAAAGTTTGGGTAGAACTGTCACGATTTCGTGGACAATGATCGAAAAGAGAGAAGTGTGAAAACTGTCATGATTTCATGACATGTCGCATTTTTGTGACATGAAAAGTGCAGGAAGGCAAAGAAGGAAAAGTGTCACGATTTCGCGACATTCTCAAGAAAGCGTACGGAAGCAAAGTGTCATGATTTCACGACAGGCAGTGAAGAAAGCGTACGGAAGCCAAAAGTGTCACGATTTCATGACAAGTTGCAGGAAAGCTTTCGAAAGCTGAAAGTGTCACGATTTCATGACAGGATGAAAGAAAAATGTACGGATGCAAAAAGTGTCACGATTTCATGACAGGCAGCAGTGAAGAAGCTAGCAGGAGGAAGATGTCACGATTTCGTGACATGTCACAGTTTCGTGACTCTAAGAGGAGAGAGACTGTACGGTGCCAAAAATGTCATGATTTCATGACAAAAGCAGAGAAGAAGGCCTTGAAGCAAAAAGGGTCACGATTTCGCGACAGAAGTGAGGATGACGTCAGCAAAAGTTAGAAGTGTCACGATTTCGCGACAAGAACGTTGTCAAAGCAGACAAAGGCCAAAAGTGTCACGATATCGCGACAAAGGCCAAAGGAAGGCGTACGGTTGCAAAAGGTGTCACGATATCGTGACATGTTGTAGTTTCATGAGGAAAGCTACAGAAACACAGAGGCGGTTGAAGCCGACAGAGTTAAATCTGAGTCGACGAAGATTAGGGTTTTGCAGTCGATGATCTTTAGGGTTACAGCCGACTATAGTTCAAGATTTGTTATTGAAATCTCTATTATTTAAGGAGGGCTATTTTGGAGATTGTGGTTGTGGTGCATGTATCGAATTTGCATGAATTAAGTGCGCGGGGTGTAGAGGTTGAGTCATGTCGATCCAAGTGCGAAGTGAGAGCGAACTGAGAGCAAGAAAGCGCAAAGGAGCAGAAGCGATCAGTTGTTTGTGTTAAAGCGAAGTGTGCAGGGAATGTTGCATAGAAGCAAACTGGTGGTGCGAAGAAATTGCATAGAAGAAGCAGAGTGTACAGAAACAACAGACAGTTTGCAAAAAGGTTGAAGGTATTTTTTTGTTATTTTCCTTGAAGTCCAAGTTGCAGCTTGGCATAAGGGGTTGGTGCTCCTTCCAGTAGGTGTATGGTGAATTAGGGGTTGGTGCTCCTTTCTGTTGGTGCAAAAAAATTGAGGGGTTGGTGCTCCTTCCAGTTGGTGCTGGTAAATAAGTTGTAAAGTTGTTGCTTTGCAAAGGCTGGATTTGGATGGTAGTCCAAGCAGTCATTTTTGAGGAGTAGCCACATTGGTGAACCTCGTTAAATCTGTGTTGTGTGATGCTCTCTTGTTAACTTGCTATATCTGGTTTAAGTTTGCTTTATTTCAGCATTAAGTATTGCAAGTTTAAAATATTAAAAGATCACACTGATTCACCCCCCTCTCAGTGTCACTGTGAGTTTAACACTAGGTGAGAATCGAACCCTCAATGCAGCTTCTCCCCACACCCTAGCTGCAACTTCAACGACTGCACGAGCTAGGTGCTCATTTGGAGAACCAAGAGCACAACGTGATATATGTTCTTCCCAATGCTCTGAAACCCAAAATATCAACACATTGCTTCTTTAGATACCAAATCACAACACGCCAAAACGTCCTTACCAGGAATTGAATGCGAACCACTCTGCACCCGCACAAATTAACTCACGATTGCTTGCCACTAGGCCACGTTCCTTGGTGGATATGAGGGTTTTTCCTTCAATGTCTTTAACAATTTTGATGGCGCCTTAAGACGAAGATTCGTCTTCTTCTTTGCACGAGTATTCACACAACATATGCCACTATTCTTTCTTTTAAACGAAGGGTATGTTCTATGCCTTTTAGGTATATAGTTTTTATACATATTATCTCCAATAATTGTGAACGTCGGCGCCTTCAAAATTTAAATAGTTAATTTATAATTTATTTAAATTCTTTAGAATTTAAATTTTATAAAATAATTCTTAAACCCCTTCTTGGCTTATTAAAGCCCTCTTTGATTTTTCCTCTTTGCATAGATAATATTTATTTATAAAATTTAAATTCAAATTGAATTTAAATATTTTATAAAATAAATATTAAAACCTCCTTTAACTTTTCAAAATTCTTCCTTGGGTTTTTATGAAAAACCTTTTATTTTTCTTGTCCATAAAAAAGATTCCTTGGGTTTTTACGAAAAACCTTTTATTTTGCTCATCCATGGTTTTAATAAAAACCCACCTTCATATGCTTCCACATAATATTAAAAATATTATGAAGCTCTTTTGCCATTGACCTTTGCATTGTTCCTTGACATATTCCTTGACATCAATGATGACTTCATTCTTTGACATCAATGACAACTTTGACTCAAAATGTCCAACACCCCTCCTACTTTCTAGATTAAGGATCAACATTTCATTATACACTTAAAAAAAGGAGAATCTCTTTTAAGTTGTATATAAGTATGAGAAACCTTGTTGAAATAACATAAAGGTTATTCCAAAGGTAGTATGGAGAAAACATGACAATAATTCCCACATCCATTGAATTGTAAGGATTGTTGTGAAGGAATAATTCCTTTAGTAAGTTATGAAACAAATTTAAATGAATTAGTAAGTGCAATATTGTCATTATATTGTGAAGTAAAAATAGGTAGAACCATATAAATTCCTTTGTATTCTTGAGTAAAGATTATGGTAAATATTTATGTAAACCAGGATGAACTATTGTCTAATATTTTGTGATATATTGTGAAAGATTTTAGATAATGGACTTTGATAAGTTTAACATTATCCTTTATGAGCTATAGTTCATCCTTGAAAATTAGTTAATAAACCTCAATTGTTAATAGTGTGTATCTATAGTGTCTTTCAGAAAGCAAAATTAAGGGCCAAGTGAATAAACCTATAGTGTAATCTTGTGTGATAGATTACTTGTGGAGTTGTAGCTAAACTTGAGTAATCTTGTTGATGGATTGCAAGAGGGATTGTAGCTAAACTCATGGAACTATAGAATGATCTTATTGGTGGATCTTGAGACATCTTGGTAGCTAAATTTGAAGGAAGACTATAGATTATAAAAAAAGGGAACAATATTAACAAACACATTTATCAAGAACTATAGTGTAACCATAATGATGGATCATAGAATTAATTCGGCTTATAACCTTGTAATAGGTTGTGATTAAGCCTTGGAAGGATTTGTAGATCTACAATTAAAATCTATTTTTTTAAATGTTATTTATGCTTGAAAAAATATGAGATATTTGTGAAAGTATGATTTGTTTAAATTCTATTTATGTGTGAAGAAATATGATTGTTTAAATGCTATTTATATGTGAAGAAATATGATTTGTTTAAATGCTATTTTTGTGTGAATAAATATGATTATTTAAATGATATTTCTATGTGAAGAAATATGATTGATTAAATGCTATTTCTATGTGAAGAAATATGATTTGATTAAATGTTATTTCTATGTGAAGAAATATGAATACTAATGAAAGTATGATTGGTTTAAATGCTATTTTTGCTTGAAGATATATGAATACTTATGCAAGTATGATTTTTTTGAATGCTATTTATGTTTGAAGATATATGAATACTTATGCAAGTATGAATTGTTTAAATGCTATTTCTGTTTGAAGAAGTATAAGATACTTGTGAAAGTATAATCTGCTTAATTACCATGTGCATGAAAGGTATCTCACTTATGGACAAATTTATGATATTCTAGAAAATAGTTGATTGTAATGATACTAATTTCAAAGGCATGTCTTTGAAAGATATTATATAAAAATGTGATTTTCAGTCTTAGGAAAGTATGGGATTCCCTTCCTTTGAATGGTGGAATGATTTAGACAATTACATTGTGAGGAATGTATTGTGTTTAGATGCATTCAATAAAAAATTATTGCATGCTATTGTTTGTCTAGAATACATTTAATATACATGTATGGATTATTTCGATCCCAAAAACACCTACAATCTAGTTCTAGTGGATTTAAGATAACCAAGCGAAAGTTAGAATTAGTCAACATCCATTGACTATGTACACATGTTGTAACAAAGGCCTCTTTAATGAAAGGCCCCATTATTGAAAATGTATTTATTGAAATCAATTGTAATTAATTATACCACTCCTTGAGAGGATGTGTATACCATGTAATACTTGACTTCAAATGATCATAGAAGAAAACTAGAGCTATACCATGATATGGAGTTATCTCATGGTAAGATTTGAATCTTTAAAATTAAATTTAAGAGTTGAGTCTATTTGACATAATGTATCCTTAAAACTAGAAGGAATGTATGATTTATGCTTGTCACTTAGAAATTAACTATGAAAATGATTATTAGAGGGAAAACATCAAAAGTTATCTAATTCGTGGAGATTATAGTTGGTTAAATCAAGTAAGAAAAATGGTAGACATTCATAAGTCTATGATGGTTTGTATGATAACCCACATTAGCTTCCTATGGTTGATATGAGAAGGTTAAGCATTGCATTATTGTTGTTATATCCTTAAAGAAGAATCAACTAATCCTCAAGGTATACACCTAATGTATAGTTGAAAGAGACCTAACATAAAAGCTAGTTTAATATTTGATTTAAACTGGTAGGAAAAAAAGGTTTTCCTATTTATAGAATAATTCCCAATTAAAGGGTAAATAAACCTTACCGGTAGGTCATTATAGGGGTTGGCCACTCCTATCCATAGGATAATACACCAACCATGTTGGAGTCTTATGCAATGCAACCTTGAACTTACTTGGAAACTAAACTATAAGAGAACCACATGGAAATACTTTCAATTCACTCATAAACTAGAGATAATGATAAATTCCCAACAAAAAAAACTCCCTTAGGTTGGTTGGTCTTGGAGTTAGGGTTGTTACAGTTGGTATTAGAGCCTAGGTTGATTAGGCATAAAAGATTCCATGATTTTTTTTTAAGAAATATGAATAAATGCATGTTTGGCAAGGAAAGAAAACTTACTTGGAGGTTACCAATGGGTAAGTCCTTTCTCCCAAGACCGAACCACTAGTGAATCAAATTGGAAGAGTTAAGCAAACCCTCCATAATCGTGGGTCTTAAGAGGTGTACCTGATATTATTTTGAGAAATTGTACTTGAAATTCATAGCTCCAATCTAAGCCTCTTTCTTGCAAAGGCACTGTATTGCAAATCAACAAGAGTTATTTACAAATCCTAGTAATAAAGAAATTGTATTAGTAGGATCTTCACATTAGAAGAAGATAACAATTTTTTTTTTCTTTTAATATGTTATAACATGGATTTTGACCAAACATGGAAGTCATATAAACTTAGCAAGTAGCAAACTGAAACTTCAATATGGCTAAAAAAAAACACCAATACATGACCACCAAATGGTATTCAGTTACATTAAAGTATTACATACTAATTATATAGTAAGATACCTTGTTGCAGAACACATATGATATTTAAGATTCACTTATAATAGGAATAAATGCATAATTGTAAAAACTGACACATCTTAAATTCAGGAAAACATGGCACCTGGGTTGAGAAGTGGAAGGTTGAGGGGTCCTCAAAAGGAGAAGCACATTAGCACTGACAATGTTGAGGATAGACCTTAGGGGATAGTTCAGGTTATTCAAAAAAGTAGAAAATATCACAATTGTTGTGCAACCAAGGCAAGGGGAAATAACTTTGTATAGAGAGCAAATGGTTCAACAAAATAGATTGTTGAAAACCATTAGGGTAGAGATGTAGAAACCTGAGAATAAGAATTCAAAATCAACAAACCCCAAAGTATGGAAAACTAATAATGCTAAAAAAATGCAACCTCTGAAGCAGGTAGGACCACCTCCTACCAATGATAAGGATAAGGGAGATCAATGGATAGGCCAAAATCATAAATTAGGATGTTATGAATGCGAAGGTCCGCATTATTCTAGGAATTGTTCCCTTTGTGTAGAATATAGCCAAAAGGCAAATGGGAAGGGCCACAAGATCTATGTAGCCATCGACACCAGAACCTAGAAGGACAAACCACTCCTTTACTCATAAATGGTAAAATATATGGTAGAGATATTAAAATTCTAATTTATAGTGGAGCCACAAATAGCTTTATTTATAATAACATAATAAGGGGCATGCTGGAGAGAATTGGATCTTTGGCACAAGGGTGGAAAGTGGAGTACGGGTTAGGTTAGACCTACTCTGAGGATCAATGCTTCCCCACAGCTAAAATTTCTCTACCCACTAGATCTACCATTTGGCACTTATATGTAGCACCTCTACATACCTTCGACATCATCTTGGGCATGGATTGGCTAAAAGCTCACAAGGCTTTGATCAATTTTCGATATCGATGAATTGAGTTCATTAATGATAGGAAAGAAAGGGTAAAAATAGTTAGTGAACAAGATTCCTTTAAGCCTGTACTATAGTATGCAATGCAACTAAAGAGAGTCATAATGAGAGGAGGTATGGCCTACGTGGTTAAGTTGAATGAAGTGGAAGAAGTAAATGAGGATGAATCATTTTATAAATTTCTAATTTTGCAAGAATATAGGGAAGTATTTACCTTAGAACTCCCTAGGATACCTCCTAAGAGGGAATTTGACTCCACCATTGATCTGGTACTAGGCACAAAACCCATCCATAGGGCTCCTTAGAGGATAAACCCAGAGATGTAAGAATTGAAGGTGCAACTTCAAGAATTACTTGACAAAGGGTTAATCAAACCAAGTGTATCTCCATGGGATGCACTGGTACTATTTGTGAACAAGAAATATGGTTTGCTCAGGCTTTGTATAGACTACCAGATGTTGAATAAAGCTACTATCAAGAACAAATATCCTTTGCCAAGGATAGAAGATCTATTTGATCAACTAAAAGATGCCATCATATTCTCCAAGATTGATTTGAAATCGAGGTATCATCAGTTGAGGATTCAGAATGAGGATACTCATAAAACTGCTTTTAAAACCTAGTATGGACACTATGAATTCATTGTTCTACCATTCAGATTAAGCAATGCACCGACTATGTTCATGAATATTATGAACAGTGCATTTAGAAATCAGCTGGACCAATTTGTATTGGTATTCTTAGATGATATTCTAATCTATTCTCATAGTAAAGAAGAGCATGATAGACACTTGAAAATCATGCTAGATTTATTAAAGAGAAATCAACTCTACGAAAACCTATCCAAATGTGACTTTTATGTACTGTAAGTACACTTATGGGAATATATAATCTCCATAAATGGAATTGCAATAGATCCTCATAAAATCGAGGTCATTTTGAATTGTCCACCTCCCACTAATTTAATAGAAGTAAGAAGCTTCATAGATCTAGCAGAGTATTACTGAAGATTTTTGAAGGACTATTCTAAGATAGCCTCCCCAATAAAAAAACTTCAAAGAAAAGGAAAGGTGTTTGTATTGACAAAA
This sequence comes from Wollemia nobilis, assembly GCA_028583015.1. Lineage (NCBI taxonomy): Eukaryota > Viridiplantae > Streptophyta > Pinopsida > Araucariales > Araucariaceae > Wollemia > Wollemia nobilis. The sequence goes on from JAQPPZ010017228.1 coordinate 6,555,753, forward strand.
AATGTGAATCTGCCTTTCATTTTCTTAAACAAAATCTCACTTCTACCCATATACTAAAAAACCTAGACCCAAGGAGAATTTTTAGTTTGCATAGATGCTTCTTTGGAAGGATTGGGAGGAGTGTTAACCCAAGATAAAGCAGTAGTGGCCTATAAGTCAAGAAATATCAAGAAACATGAGGTTAACTATGCTACCCATGCGACACCTTTCTTCTTGTGGTGTTTTGCTTTTCTTTGATCTTTAGCTCTTGGGCCTCTTCGGTCGGTTTGGAAAACATGTAAAAAATACTTGTACAAGGTTCAGGGACCTTTCAACACCCTTTCAACCAATCAAAAAAAAACTATGCTACCCATGACTTAGAACTAGATGTAATGGTACATGCCTTAAAAATTTGGGAACACTACCTTGTGGATAAATCCTTTGAGTTGAGAATTGATCACTAGAGTTTAAAGTATATCTTTACTCAGCCTTTGCTAAATGCAATATAGAGAATGTGGATTTATTTCTTGTACGAATACTATTTTGTCATAGAATACATAAAAGGTAAGGAAAATAAGATCACCGATGCTCTAAGAAGAAGAAGGTACATTACCACACTAACCTGAAGTCATATAGATCTTATGGGTCAAGTTAAATAAGCCCATTCTCAAGATCAATTCTGTATTGAAATACAAACCAAAATGGCACAAGATCCTAAGATAGCTAAATATTATGGTCTTAAGGATGGACTTTTATAGTTCAAGTATTGGGTAGTCATTCGGACGATCATGAGGGAAGCTCATAGATCCATATACTTTTCTTTTCTAGGATGATCCAAGTTGAATGAGAACATGAAGAAGACCTTCTATTGGCCTGGTATGAAAAAGTATGTCACTGAATTTGTTGCTCAATGTTTGGAATACTATAAGGTAAAGGTAGAACATAAGAACCCAGTAGGTCGATTATACCCACATGATGTACCTGTACAAAAGTGGTAAGTAATATCAATGGATTTCATAGTTGGGTTGCCTAAGACCAGGTACCAACATGATGTGATACTTATCATGGTAGAAAAACTGACCAAGGTAGCACACTTCATACCAAGTAGAACCAAGGATGATGCAGTAGTGGTCACCAAAAAATTCACCAAAGAAATCTTCAGGTTGCATGGATTTCCTAAAATTATCATCTCTGATAGATATTCTAGGTTCACATATGATTTCTGGCAAGCCCTCCATCATGCAATTTACACTACACTAAATACAAGTTCTACTCACCATCCGAAGATAGACGGGCAAACAAAAAGAGTCAATCAAGTCTTAGAAGATATACTTCACATATACTACATGGATAGAAAGTCTCGATGGGAAGACTTTTTTATCTTTAGTATAGTTTGTCTACAACAATGGATATCATGTGTTGGCAATTTTGGGTACCTTGGGTACATTGCCTTTGCTCAAGTGTAGATGTTGTCATTGATGTCAAGAAGCTCTTGAAGCAATTTGATTTGATGTCAAGGAATTTGTTTTGATGAAGGTTTTTCAAAGCATGATCAGTGAGTTTCCAAGAAGTCCTTAGTGGCCCATTTGCAAAAGATCAAAGAAAAAGACAAGTAAGAAAAAGTATGCAGCCGGTTGGAAAAACTGTCACGATTTCGTGACATGTTTGAGGAGAGAGAAAGTGCTGGCAAAACTATCATGATTTCGTGACATGTTAGAGGAGAGAGAAAGCCCCTTTCGGACATGTTAGAGGAGAGAGAAAGATCTGGCAAAACTGTCGCGATTTCGTGACATGTTGGAAGAAAGAGAAGAAGGAAAAACTGTCGCGATTTCGTGACATGTTGGCAGAGAAAAAGACAAGTGGAAAAACTGTCACGATTTCGTGACATGTTGGCAGAGAAGGAGAGCAAGATGGAAAGTGTCACGATTTCGTGACATGTCGCATTTTCGCGACTCGAAAAGTGTAGGAAGGCAGAGAAGGAAAAGTGTCGCGATTTCGTGACATATTGCAAAGAAGGTTGTACGGACGAAAAAGTGTCACGATTTCATGACATGATGCAGAAGAGAGAGTCCGCAGTGTGAACTGTATTTTCATGACAAGATCGAAGAGAGAGAAAGTAATTTGAAAAGTGTCATGATTTTCGACATGCTAAAGAGTAAAGTGAGGACTATCACGATTTTGCGACATTGCTAAAAGCTCAAAATGAGAACTGTCGTGATTTCATGACATGCAACAAAGGGAAGAGTTTGAAATGAGAAGTGTCATGATTTCGTGACAGGCAATAGAGAAAGCGTACGAAAGTTGAAAGCGTCATGATTTCATGACAGGATGAAGGAACAACTTATGGATGCAAAAAGTGTCATGATTTCATGACAGGTTGAGATGGCAGCATTCAGTTGGAGAAAGTGTCATGATTTCATGACAGAAATAGGAAGCAAGTCTTCAACGGAAGAAGTGTCATGATTTCATGATGAATTCAAGAAGGAAGAGCTCGAAGGCGAAAGTGTCATGATTTTCGTGACATGTTCGCGTTTCGACGGGTAAGAGAAAAGCATAAGGAGAAAGTGTCACGATTTCGTGACATGTTCCATTTTTTCTTGGTGCAAGCCGAGAAAAGGTTGAGAAAGCGAGAAATGTCATGATTTCATGCACGAAGTGAAGATGTACTGAGGAAGTGTCACGATTTCATGACAAAAGCAGAGAAGAAGGCCATGAAGACAGAAGGGTCACGATTTCACAATAGAAGTGAAGATGACGTCAGTAGAAGCAGAAAGTGTCACGATTTCACGACAAGAACTTAAGTAAAGTCGACAAAGGCTAAGGTGTCACGATATCATGACAAAAGCCAAAGGAAGGTGTACGGTTGCAAAAGGTGTCATGATATCGTGACATGTTGTAGTTTCACGGTAGAAGCTACAGGAGAGTTGTAGAGGTAGTGAAGCCGACAAAGTTAAATTTGGGTCGACGAAGATTAGGGTTTGCAGCCGACGTAGTTTGAGGATGTGCAACCGACTAAGATCAAGGTTTTAATCTTGAAAGTGTTAGTATAAAAGGAGGGCTGCTTGGAGAGTTTAGTATCGATCGAAGTGTGCGTTCGAAGAGCGACGTTCATAGATAGAGTGCGGGGGTGAAGTTCGATCATCGAGAAGCAGAGTGCAAAATTCGATAGCAGTGTACTGAGTGCATTTCATCGAATCTTCTAAGTGAGAGAGATTGCAAGGAAGCAGAGTGCGCGAAGACGCTGCTGCTATGATTGCGTAGAGGTGCAAAGGTCGATGTTCGATCAAGTGCAGCTGTGATTGCGCAAAAAGAGTGAAGGACTATGTTTTGTGCAGAACAGAGGAAGAGGACATTTGTGCCAGATCGAAGGACTGTGTTTGGTGCAGATCAAAGAAAGAGGAAGAGGACATTTGTGCTAGACCGAAGGACTGTGTTTAGTGCAAATTCGAGGACCAACTTTGAGGTGATAGAGTTGAGGACAGAGGTCTCCAGACAGAGCAGGGAAGACAGGTGTCTTCTATGGATAGAGTTCCATTTGCTAAGGGCAGCAGAGGCAGAGGTCTTCTAGAGGATCACCAACGAGAGCAGAGCTAGGGGAAGGTATCTCCTTTGGGTTGGTGCCCATAAACATTGTAATCGGGAAAGGTTTTCCCAGAATTTGAGTTGATAAAATTTAGTGAAATATTTTATCCGTGGAGTAGCCCACATTGGGTGAACCACGTAAATTGTTGTGTCTCTTTGTGGATGGTGTTTTGTGCATTGTTTTGATTACTGTTGTTGATACTGCTATCTATTCACTGCATAATATTGAATTGAAAGTTGAATTGAAGGAAAAAGTAAAAAGTGGTCTTATACTGTTCACCCCCCCCTCTTAGTATAAGCTTGTGTTCTTCAATTGGTATCAGAGCCGGTTCCTTCGAAAAGTTTAACAGCTTGAAGGAAAAGCTTGCAAAGAACACAATGGACTATTCAAGTGGCAATGCAGCACCTATTCTTGATGGATCAGATTTTGGTCTATGGAGTGCAAGGATGAAGGTTCATCTAATGGCACTTGGTAATGAGGTATGGGAAGTTATTGAAGATGGGTACACTATTCCTGAACATGGTCCATATACTAAAGAAGATAGGCTCCTACATCACAACAATTCTAAAGCAATGAATGCAATCCTAAAAGGCTTACAGAAAGCAGATCTCACCAAAGTGATTCACTGCAAGACAACTAGTGAAATGTGGAATCAGCTGAAAGTGGTTCATACAGGTGATGCAAATGTCAGAAAGGCCAAGTTGAGACATTTTAAAGGTATGTTTGAACATCTCAAAATGAATGATGATGAAAATATTAGTGACTACATGCTTCGTATGGATGAGGTTGTTAACTCCATGAAAGACTTAGGTCTTGAGCTTGCTGAAAATGATGTGTGTGATAAGATTTTAAGATCTCTTCCTAATAGATTTAGTGAAAATATTTCTGCTATTGAGGAAGCTAAAGATTTAGATAAATTGAAAAAGGATGAGCTCCATAGTATACTTGCAGCATTTGAGTTGAGAACTCAAGTGAAGGTTGATGTCAAGAAAGAGGCAGCTTTCAAAGCTACCAAGAAATCAAAGGGCAAACAGATTCAAGAGAGTGATGAGTCTTCTAGTGATGAAGAGGCATATTACAGCAAGAAAGGCAAGTTCTCTAGAAAGCACAAAAGCATGAAGAATATAAGATGTTTCAATTGTGGAAAGTTTGGTCATTATGCTACTGACTGTACTTGTTTCCAAGTATGAAAGTGATGAAGATAAACAGGATTCTAAGAGCAAGGATTCTGAAAAGCACAAGCATCACAGGAAGAACAAAGATGAGCACAACAATCAAGGAAAGAGGTATTCTCACAAGCACAAGAAGAGTTTCTACCTAGACAAAGCAAGTAAGTGTTCTAGTAGTGATAGTGAAAGTTCTTCTAGTGATGTTGAAAATGAGATGTTGTTCATTTCAGAAAAAGAGGAAGAACCGAAACATAGATTCATTATCATGAAATGTTTTAGATGTGGAAATTTTGGTCACCTTGAGGATGATTGCACAAATAATGAATTGGTTGCTAGTATGTATGAGGATGCTTCAGAAAATGATAAGGAAGATGCATGTATGGTTTTTGAAAAGGGTAGCACCTCTAGTGATAAGAAATCTGAAAAAGGCTTTGATGATTCAGAAAGCAAGCAAATAAAGGATCTTGAAAGTGAACTTACTAATGCTCTTAGTGCTTTGAAAAAGGAAAGAAAGAAGAATGCTAGACTCAAGGATAAGTTAGATGAATGTTACATGGAAAGAGATGATATTATAGAAAATCTTGATTTCTCTATAGCTAAGACTCAAGAACTCAAGGATGAGTTAGAGTCTAAGGTTCTTGAATATAGTGAGCTAGAACAGAAAATGGCCTCTTTGAAAGAGGAAACTAAAGAGTACAAGGATAAGCTGTACAGGTTTCAAGAAAGCTCCAAAAAGGTTAAATCACTTATCAAAGGTCAAAGAAAGACAACAGATAAAACAGGTCTTGGTTTTGTTAAACCACACAAGGAACAGGTTGGGGAATCTAGTAAGAGATTTCAAAAAGAAGAGAGTTTTGATGAAGAGAGTATTTCAGAGAAAGAGTCCATGAGTGATAGATGCGTAGAAATAGAAAACAGAATTCTGAATGCGAAGAAGAAGTTTTCGGGACCCAAGAGGTCAAACAAAAGAATATTTCATGGCAGATGTTTTGCATGTCACAGGTTTGGTCACATGGCTTCACAGTGCATGGCTCAAATGAAGAAGGTAAACAACAATTTCAGAAGTGTTAATTTCTTTCAAGGGTATTGTTACTCTTGTCAACAGTTTGGGCATAAGGCAGTTTATTGCAAGACAAATAACAGGAACAGATTTGGTCAGAACAGGTGGATTCAAAGAACAGGTATGCCTAAAAGAAATAACTTTGTTACTTGTTATAAGTGCAACAATGAAGGTCACACAGCTAGACAGTGTAGAGCTGAACTTCCGAGGTACAGGAATAGGAAAAGTAGTATGAACAGGTCCAAGGATCAAGGCATGGATAAGAATAGGGATGAGAACAAGAACAAGAATAGTGACAAGAACAGAAATACGGACAAAGAATTCAAGAGAAGGCCCGACAAGGAAATTGTAGACACTGATGATGATGAGTGCCTAATGGGAGTTTTACTCCCACCCTTGTTTTAATCACCTCATCAGGAGGTGGGGGAGGGACTAAGCTAAGAGGCTCATTCTTAGTCCCGAGCCCCAAAGGTGACCCTTTGCCATTGATGACAAAGGGGGAGAGATATGAGTAAGGGGGAGAGCTTCAAAGTGAAGAGGAGAGCTTCAAGTCAGGGGGAGCAAAACTTCAAAGGCAGATTCTCAGTTGTTAGCACAGTTGGTTTCAATTTTGGCTCTTGAGATGTGTTTTCCATAAAGGTTTGCCATCAATGACAAAGGGGGAGATTGTTGGCAATTTTGGGTACCTTGGGTACATTGCCTTTGCTCAAGTGTAGAAGTTGTCATTGATGTCAAGAAGCTCTTGAAGCAATTTGATTTGATGTCAAGGAATTTGTTTTGATGAAGGTTTTTCAGAGCATGATCAGTGAGTTTCCAAGAAGTCCTTAGTAGCCCATTTGCAAAAGATCAAGAAAAAGACAAGTAAGAAAAAGTATGCGGCAGGCTGGAAAAACTGTCACGATTTCGCGACATGTTTGAGGAGAGAGAAAGTTTGGCAAAACTGTCATGATTTCGCGACATGTTAGAGGAGAGAGAAAGCTGAATCTGATTTACATGTGAAACATTTGAAGAAAGAGAAGAAGGAAAACTGTCACGATTTCATGACATGTTGGAGAGAAAAGAAGTGGAAAAACTATCACGATTTCGTGACATGTTGGCAGAGAAGGAGAGCAAGATGGAAAGTGTCACGATTTCGTGACATGTCGCATTTTCGCGACTCGAAAAGTGCAGGAAGGTAGAGAAGGAAAAGTGTCACGATTTCATGACATATTGCAAAGAAGGTTGTACGGATGAAAAAGTGTCACGATTTCATGACATGATGTTGAAGAGAGAGTCCGTAGTGTGAACTATCATGATTTCATGACAAGTTCAAAAGAGAGAAAGTAATTCAAAAAGTGTCACGATTTTGTGACATGCTAAAGACAAAGTGAGGACTGTCACGATTTCGTGACATGCTGCAAAACTCGAAATGAGAACTGTCATGATTTCATGACATGCAGCAAAGGGAAGAGTTTGAAATGAGAAGTGTCACGATTTCGCGATAGGCAGTAGAGAAAGCGTACGAAAGCTGAAAGCGTCATGATTTCATGACAGGATGAAGGAACAACTTATGGATGCAGAAAATGTCATGATTTCATGACAGGTTGAGATGGCAGCATTCAGTTGGAGAAAGTGTCACGATTTCATGATAGAAATAGGAAGCAAGTCTTCAATAGAAGAAGCGTCATGATTTCACGATGAATTCAAGAAGGAAGAGCTCGAAGGTGAAAGCGTCACGATTTCATGACATGTTCCAGTTTCGTGGGCGTAAGGCAGAGAAAAGCATAAGGCAGGAAAGTGTCACGATTTCATGACATGTTCCATTTTCACTAGTGCAAGCCGAGAAAAGGTTGAGAAAGTGAGAAATGTCATGATTTCATGATAGAAGTGAAGATGACATCAGAGGCAGAAGTGTCATGATTTCATGACAAAAGTAGAGAAGAAGGCCATGAAGATAGAAGGGTTTTCATGACATAAGTGAAGATGATAGAAAGTGTCACGATTTCTGAAAAAAAAGTAAAGTCGACAAAGGCTAAGGTGTCACGATATCATGACAAAAGCCAAAGGAAGGCGTACGGTTGCAAAAGGTGTCGCGATATCATGACATGTTGTAGTTTCATGGTAGAAGCTACAGGAGAGTTGTAGAGGCAGTGAAGCCGACAAAGTTAAATTTGGGTCGACGAAGATTAGGGTTTGCAGTCGACGTAGTTTTAGGATGTGCAGCCGACTAAGATCAAGGTTTTAATCTTGAAAGTGTTAGTATAAAAGGAGGGCTGCTTGGAGAGTTTAGTATCGATCGAAGTGTGCGTTCGAAGAGCGACGTTCATAGATAGAGTGCGGGGGTGAAGTTCGATCGTCGAGAAGCAGAGTGCAAAATTTGATAGCAGTATACTGAGTGCATTTCATCGAATCTTCTAAGTGAGAGAGATTGCAAGGAAGCAGAGTGCATGAAGATGCTACTGCTATGATTGCGTAGAGGTGCAAAGGTCGATGTTCGATCAAGTGCAGCTGTGATTGCGCAAAAAGAGCGAAGGACTATGTTTTGTGCAGAATAGAGGAAGAGGACATTTGTGCCAGACCGAAGGACTATGTTTGGTGCAGATCAAAGAAAGAGGAAGAGGACATTTGTGCTAGACCGAAGGACTGTGTTTAGTGCAAATTTGAGGACCAGCTTTGAGGTGATAGAGTTGAGGACAGAGGTCTCCAACCAGAGCAGGGAAGACAGGTGTCTTCTATGGATAGAGTTCCATTTGCTAAGGGCAGCAGAGGCAGAGGTCTTCTAGAGGATCACCAGTCAGAGCAGAGCTAGGGGAAGGTATCTCCTTTGGGTTGGTGCCCATAAACATTGTAATCGGGAAAGGTTTTCCCAGAATTTGAGTTGATAAAATTAGTGAAAGATTTTATCCGTGGAGTAGCCCACATTGGGTGAACCACGTAAATTGTTGTGTCTCTTTGTGGATGGTGTTTTGTGCATTGCTTTGATTACTGCTTTTGATACTGCTATCTATTCACTGCATAATATTGAATTGAAAGTTGAATTGAAGGAAAAAGTAAAAAGTGGTCTTATACTGTTCACCCCCCCTCTCAGTATAAGCTTGTGTTCTTCATCATGCTTCTTTAAAAATGGTTTCTTTTGAGGATTTTTATGGTCAAATATGCATAACACCATTGTCATGGGACAATATTGAGGATCGAGACATCATTGGACCTAATACGCTCAAGAATATGGAGGAACAAATGAAAGTAATCCGAAAAAGGCTTAAGGAAGCTTTGAATTGCTAGAAGAGTTATACTAACTTGAATAGAACTCCTCAAGAATTTTTTGTGGGAGATAGGGTATTCTTGAGGATAAAGCCTATGAAAAGTGCTATCAAGTTGATAAAACTAGACCCAAGATATGTTGGACCATTCGCCATCCTATAAATAATTAGCCATGTTGCCTATAGACTTGACTTGTCACCTAGTTTGGAAAAGATCCATGATTCTTTCCATGTGTCCCTTCTTAAGAATATCTTGATGATCCTAATCATGTGTTAGATGTCTCAAAACTGTAGATGGTGGATCCAACGTACATTGAGGTGAAACCAGTAAGAATCCTCGAGTTTCACTCCAAGACCATGAGAAAGCAAAACATAGAGGAGTGCAAGGTCCAGTGGGACCTATATTCTAAAAGGAATGCCACCTAAGAAAATGTGGAGGAAATGAGGAATCACTTTCCTTATTTATTTGAAAAATGTGTAATATTGTTTCAAATAGAATTTGTGTGATGCATAGATAGATACTCTGATAGAGATACTTATGCATCGATGGTGGTATGTGATGGTTAAATATCTACCTAATTATACAAACTTATGTTTGTGCACCTTAGACATGGCCAACATTAAAAGGCCATAGGAAAATATTGTTCTTCGTGCCAATATCCAGAAAGGGTTGGCTCCCTTACTAAATCTTACATGGGTTTAAAGACTAGAGTTGCAGGAAAGAAATTGGAAATAACAAAAAGATATGGGAAATATAGCCATAGGCCGAAGGTGTAGGATTGGGGATAGACTAGAATCAAGAAATCCACCCAAGAATTGAAGCAGCATATAATAAAAGAAAAGCAGTAGAATTTACTTATAGCCTTGCAGAGACAACCTCCAATACGACATTCCAAAAGTCACTCCCTTACCAATAATGTTCAAACTTAGATGCATAATTTAAACTTAATAGTAGACAATGAATATGAGCATGAAATAGAATGCATAAAATAGAAAGAAATCACACACAAGATCACTTAAAAATTTAGAAGCCTAGTATCTTCTATTGATGCAGAGAACTTGAATAGTTTTTCTACAGAATGTCTAACCCCCCCTTTACAATGGAATTTTATTGGTATTTATAGAGGATTTCACCTATTTCATTAAATACATATGAAGACAAAATGCTCACAGATCAGGAACCTTTGTTAGATAATTCTTCCTTGAAGTCATTGAAAATCCTTCTTTTGAGGTGATGATCCAAATTTTAAGTAAATTCTTTTGGGAAATCGGTATTTCTGGGCATCGGTACATAAAAAACTGCAAGGCTTGGTCATTGACTTGGTACATTTTCCATCCTCAAAAATATGATTCTACTGGAAAATAATGAAAATCACCTTGCACTTTTAATATTGCTGCTCTTTTTGCTCGAGATCCACAACCTGAGTTACTCTTCGCCACAAGAATTTAATATTTTTTATTCGCTTGTCTTGGGTGCTCTTGAAAACTCGTGATGTCATTGATAGCACAATTCGATTTAACTAGACAATAAGCGAATGCTCATTTACTTATTCCATGGCATTATTTGATGAAGAGGGCACCCCTGACTTAGCAGCAATCAATCCTTTTTACTCTAGGTGAAAGCACTTTTAACAACTTCCTTAAACTCTACGGTCACCCTCAAAAGACGAGAAATAGGCTATTACCTTCCTTTTGGGGTGAACGTGAAGTTGAATTTTCAAAGTCAGTATAACCCTTTGACTCTTCACCCACTTTACCATTCATGGTCTGTTTACCCCTAGGAGGGGCAAATGGAGATTTCACCCCTCAATCGGGGTGAATGCAAATGTTGACTTTCAAAGTCACGCTTTTAAATACATTCACCCCAAATTGGGGTGAACGAAGGGTGAATGCACCTTCCTTTGAAAGTTATCCATTTTTTCTAAGTTTTACAATGCTTTAAAAAAAAAATTACGATAACACCTTCAAATGGCCAATTGTGTTGGGCGAGTGCGTCTCTCCATATTTTTGAGGATGTTCACCCCAAAGTGGGGTGAACAAAGCTTTCACCCCAACCTTGGGGTGAATGTGTTTCTTCCCTTATTTTTACTTCGGATGACATCAATACTTAGCCAATTTTGAAACTTCATTTTTTAATTTCTCTCCTTTTGCTTCAACGAGGAGTGCATAGGGCTTTCACCCCTTAGTTAGGACAAACACGTTTAGCCAAAGTTTATCATTTCTTCTTCTTTTACGTTCGCCTCAAGGTGAGGTGAATGACCCTTTCGCTTGTTGCTTGAAGCCAGTGAAGCTTTTATTTTATGCATTTAGTATTCTATGCACCATTTTACAACTATTTTACAGGCGATCCGAACCAAAGTCTCCAATCCATTTCCCAACCATTTTCCTTAAAACACCCATTAAACCAAAAGGATGTAGGAAAACAAAGAAGAAAAATAAAATATAACTACAACATATTATATCGGTCAAAATACTGTATGTTAATATTAATATATTTTGCCGCATTACAATAAAAAATTCATCAAAAATATTTCAATGTGGCCTATTACAAAATTGTCAATATTTCTGGTGGCTCATGGGTATCCAACTCGTATGGATTCAAGCGATACTAGAACTTTATCCATTGAGCTTCTATGGAGTCTTCTTGTTGACTTCCTTGGTTGATGCTTTTGATGTAGATGCTTTTCTTCATGCCTCATCTTCTGCCTTCTCAGTGGCTTCAACCTTTTCTTTTACTCATAGTACTGTCTGCTTTGCTTCTTCTGCTATCTTTTCTACCGCTACGTACTCTACTTTTGCTTGTTCCTCCTATTCATTGAGGCTTTTGAAGGTCACCTCATAGACTATGACTGCCTCCTCCTAAGCATGAGTGGTGAATAAACAGGTAAAACTCAGTGACTCATAAACAAAGTGTATATTCTCGATGTCTTCTAGGCTGAGGCGTTTCACTCACTGGACTGACTCAAACAACACCAGCTCCATGCAAGTGAACTTTTGCATAAGTGGAAGCACACGTGCTTCTGTGATGGGCTTCTTTCATACATAAATCTCTGAGGTATCCTCCACAAACTTCTTCTAGACCACTTCCAATTGTTCTTTTAGTAGAGGTTCACCCCACTCATCTATAAAATCCAAAAATTTGATATCGACAAGAGCATCAAAATGAGTCATGGAAATAGTAATGCTCTCGCTCGATGGCATTAAGAATTTTTTGGCCTTCCCTAACCATCTCCATCATTTAAAAGTATCTACACAACATTAATTTTGCAACATACCAAGCGTGATCCATTTCACTCAAGGGGCGAATATGTATGTTGGAATGTGCTAGGGCCTAAATTTTTACTTCCATATCCATGTAAGGTTCCAACATCTCTTCTATGCTATCAATCAACTTCTACCCCATCTTAATTTGTATCCAATATATCCAGAGGTAATTCAATACTTTAATTGATTATGCGGCCAAATTTTTGTAGTTTTGGACTAAGTGAAGGTGTGCCTCATTGATGCTTTTTGGAGATAAACCTGGAGCCTGTACGACCTTCTCCACTAGTTGATTTTGTATGGCATCCAGATACATTCAGAGTGCTTGCATTTCTATTCATGATGTGTACCTTTCTTTCAAGTGCACTCCTACCTATTGGTGTAAGTGTTCATTCTTTGTGGTTGTTTTCTCCTATTGCACTCTAGTTTTGACCAAGGCACTTTCGAGTTCGATAAATTTATTCTCATGATCAAAATATTTCCACTTATAATACTTGCCATGCAAGTATACCAAACTCATATAAACTTGTATGTTTCCCATTTTCTCTATGGTATCAATACTGGCAAGATCTTCTGTTATGGTCTCATAAACGTAATCACTCGACATCATTTCTCCTTGTGGCTTCTGGACTAGGGGAGTGATTTTATTTGTGTGAGCTTCCATGGCAACTAGATCAAAAGTAAATTTCTTGAGGGGCCGAGCTGGAGCTAGAGCTTCTTTCTACCTTTTACTTTTCAACCAATGCGACGAAATGAGGTGCGCCCAATTTATTTTTCCACTTTGTGTTGCTTCATCACTACCTCAACTTTAGGCAGTACATGCAACTCCAAAAATGGTGTTGTAGACACCCAAAAGTTGCACATTGCTATACCTACATACTTGTAGATCCTTTTGGACACTTGTAGGTTTACATAGGCCATCCTAGGTACCCCTAGGCTATCGTAGACTAGTGTAGACTATTGTAGATCCTCCTAGACATGCGTAGATTGTTGTAGTCATGCGTAGTCATACGTAGATGATCGTAGTCATGCGTAGTCATGCGTAGATCGCCATAGATTATCATAGCATCGTGTAGACTCCCATATACCACTCCATTGGATTTCAGGTCCTAAACCCTCATAAGCCTTCAAAATCACATCCCATGCATTGGGATATCCTCCAACAACCTATTTGCACTCAATTGAGGCCCCCACGGGGTATTAATTGACCAAAACAATTAACAAGTCAATTCCAAAAATCTAATTTAATGTTGACTTCACTTAAGTCACCTTTTTAGGGCAAAATTGATTAAAAGAACCCTTAATATTGATTAACACTAATTACATCCTCCCACATGTGTGAAATTAGGGTTTGTTAGGATATTTCTTTAATCATGTCCTAAATTGACTTAAGACCTCCTAATCAGGATTAGCTCTAATCCATCCTCACACATGTGTGAGGATGGGATATTTCTCATAAGGAATGTGATGTTGCCACATTGCATTTCCTAACCTAACCCTAGTCAGAATTCAACCTAGGTTTAGTCTATCTAACTCCCCCTGCACCTTGCCATTTCCTATAAATAGTGGGTCCTAAACCCCTAATTACCTCTCTCTCCCAAATTCAACAAAGCACAGAAACTCTACAGAAATGGATAAAGTGAACATTGAACAGTCAGTTCTTAGATGCACATAGTCAGATTTCGATAGTATACAAAGGCACCCCAGCTGCCTAGGAATTGATCCACCAGAGGGATTTTGCAAAAGGGACCTCACAGCTCAGATCACCCCTTGCCCCATGAATCCGGCCTCAGTTCACCCCCGGGTGGCGAATTGGGTCTACAGGCCCCAAATCACCTCAAATTTGGGAGGTAAGCTTTGTTTTACCATATTATCAGCTTCTGCATACTTTATTTCAGTTTTTATTATGTTTTCATGGTCATTTCATCTTCCTAAACATGGGGCCTGACTAAGGCAAGCCCCCCATCACACTAACCCCTTTTGTAGGTTCTTCACAGGTTATTTAGCAGATCTGAAGAGGAAGAACAACATCAAACAAACAACAACCCGATGGTGGCCCACATACAAAGAAGCCCACCTACATTGAGGGACGATTGAAGAAGACATCAAATTGATTGTAACATTATTAGGAAAAGAAATGGATAAAGGGCATCATGTCCCTCTTGTAACACGTATCTCTTAATATCAATGGAATTACAATTTCTTTGTTTAATGCATCATTGTGTTTTGTGTTAAATTATCAAATGTCATTTTCTACCCATTTCATTCTGGCACGCCTAGTGGGACCCCCACAACGGACAATGCTAGGTTAACTATTTCAAGTGAATCTAACTTTGTTCTCTATTTTCTATGTTTTTAGGTACTGTATCTATTCTTCACAGAGATCTCCAAAGCCCTAGGAACCACCCTAGGCCATCAGATTTCATATTTGGAGCCTCTAAACTGGATTCGCCCCCCACCCTATGAACCAGTCACCAATTCACCCCCGGGTGGTGATCTACATCTAAGAGCCCCAAAACCTCACAATATTGGTTTCTCAGACCTCCCTGCAACCTCCAGAGGCCTTCTGAACTGTCAGATATCAGATCTGAGCCTTCAAAACTGAATTCGCCCCTCGGGTGGTGATTTGAGCATAGAAGCCTCAAAAACCCCCAAATCCATAGGGGTGACTCTTTCAGGGGCCAAGAAAACCCCCCATAGCATCAGAATGTAGGTATGCCTCATTTTACACCTCTGTTCTGTAATATTTTGAAAGCACAAAGCATGCACTAGTTAAATAACAATTTCTAGGTGTAGATTTGCTTTCATTTCAAGTTTGTAGGATTGTTAAATTTCTCTGAAGTTTCAAGACCTGCAACTTTCCAGCAAGTTCTTAAAATTTATTTTCAAATAAATTTACATTTCCTTTAGTTGTTTGCATGTAGTACAAGCCTACCTTATTTCCCCCTTTGTTTATAGCATCTATCACTAAAAGAAGTGCACATTTCTAAAGTTTAAATTAGGGTTTCCTAATCCCCTATTCCATGTCATTTAATTTCTGAAGCATGTTGTAATCTATAGTTTAAATCAGGGTTTCCTAATCCCCTTTTACTTCACACACTTGGATTGCATGTTTCCATGCTTTGCAAAGTAGATTAATTTGTTTTATAAAGGCATTTAGGACTAGACCATTTCTTTGCAAAGAATACAAGTTATCTAATCATTTGCTTTCAAAAAGGCATTAGGATTAGTTTTCTTTTGAAAAGGCAACTAGTTAGTTTCTTACCTTGCATACATCGTTAGCAAAACATAAACCCACACACACTCACATGGTATTTAAACAAGTGGTGAGATTGGACTTCATCCCCAATCCATCGCTCGAGATTGGTGTGGATCGAGTTTCACTCTCCATCAGCTCACCCCCTAGACACCTAGCAGCCCCACAGGAGTGGTTTTATGGATTTCATCACCAAAAAATCCCCCACTTTTGTGATTGGGCCCTGGATTTCATCACCAATGGTTACCTATAGAGTGGGATAGGATTAGATGCCTTCATCCACAAGGCTAATATAATTAGTGGAATTGGTAACTATCATTCTTGACTAAGCCCACTCGAGGGTGAAGCGAAAGCATGGGGTATGTCGATAGCAGGTCTTAGACAGTGCCACCTCTCTTCGTGAGAGGAATTTGTGAACTCACTTCAGCATAGTGGGTTCCACCCCCTTTAGGATATCATTTTACTGCACCTTCCATACAGGTCACCATTTGCACGTTGTGATACCATTCTATTATGTGCATCTTTGGGTGTTGCAGGAGGTTTGATATTGATGACATTCCCGATTTTCTAGAGTACTCACTCCATTACCCATGATTCTACATAGGGAGTATCAACATCACAACACACAAAACAAACAAAACACTTTTATATTTTCTTAGCATTTAGAATTGATTCTGGTCTACCATTGTTTGCATGATCACGGACCGGTCTCAACACATTACACTATATATTGTTTTACTACACACAACATGTCACTTACTTTACACTTACATTAGACATAGTTGAGTCTACATCACACAGGGTTTATTCCTAAAACCCCTTTTACACATGCTACTATGCCTGTGGTCACCCGTAGTAGAGCGTGTGAGCAAGCACACTCTATGGAGGAATGGCCTCCCCCTTCCTCTAGTCAGTCCACTCTTACTCCTTCGATCATGAAGGGGAAGACCATAGACACATCTGATTCACGCATAGAATCCGATGTACAACTCACACACATGATGCCTCATGATGAGACATCAACCTTGAGTGAAGCCCTTGCTACTTCACTCGCAGAGGATTACCCGCTCCTTTCAGCCCCATCCTCACCTAATCCATCGACCACATTCTGTGACCATGTAATCTACACAGCACCAGGACAACCTCCTCCATTATTTACCATAGATGAGGAGGTCATGCCTACTTCACCCACCTTTGCACATCCCTTCTTCCAAAATCTATCTCAATCCCTTTTTGAGAATGACTCATCCCTCCTAAACCGTACCCGTCCTGAGGTCGCATCATTCACCCCTACCATAGGAATGGTGTCTGACCCATCCTCCTCCACTATAGGAAGCCAGAAGCCATCCTTCCAAACTGCACAATAGATCCCTTCCCAGTAGGAACCACAAGCATTTCCTCAAACCTCACACCCATACTCTTCACAAGAGTACCAACCATCATCTTCCCAAGAGCCATTCTTCACCATATCTGAAGGCACCTCCCAATAGCCCCTTCAGACGCAAGATGCACAAACCCAAGCGGGAGTGTACACATATACTTTCCCCTCAACCCAAGCTCCTACTTCGGTAGCTTATCCCACCTTTTCAGTAGCTTTTCCACCAATCTCCCAGGTATCCGGAGTGTATGATACCCAACCTTTAGAGCCACCTTTGCCTACGATGACCTTTAGGATACCACCACCTCCTCCTTTTTAGGCTCCCACTACCAATCTCCATCCTACCTATGGACCGAGACCGACAGCTTACCCACCCACTCAACCAAACTATTCCACACAATTTAGCTTCCCTACTTCCTACCCTCCAGGGTAGAGACAGATCCCATCCTTTGATACCTCATCTCGACCACCCCTAGCACCGGTAGTTCCGACACCTACACCACTACCAGCTACACCTAGCTTCTTTATGCCTCCTCTAGCTTGGTCATCACCACCTATGGCCCAACCATTACAATAGGCTCCAACCCAACAAGTACCCATGCCACAACCACATGTTTCCCAATCACAATATTATTACCCACAATAGACACCTACCCCACAACCTAGTGTGCCCATAGATACGATAACACATGTCGCCCAGTACCCACCTTATCATGATCAGGCACAACAGTATTCTCCATAGTATTGTGAAGAACAACAATATCAATATCCACCACATCCACAGGGTCAGCCTACCATAGCCCAACCCTCTACTCCTATGGCACCCAAACTTCAACTCTTACGAGATGAAGTCAAAATGTTAAACCTATGCACCTCTAGCTACGGGCCACAAAAGCCCTGTTATGATGAACTATGCAATGAGCCAGTTCACCCATCAGTTCCCATTCCTCCCTACCCCTATCGCTTTGAAATACCAAAATTTGACAAGTATAGAGGTAAGGAAGACCCTAGAGAGCATGTGAGCAATTACCGCTCATCCTACTACCAACTTCATAGTAGTAACCCTCTCATGTTGCGTACCTTCTCCCTATCCCTCATTGGGCCAACACTAGATTGGTACAACATGCTCCCATGCCATAGCCTGTATACCTTTGAGCAGTTGGCCAACTCCTTCCTAGAGCACTTTTCCATCAACATCAAGAAAAAGACCACATTTTTTGATGTCTATGCCTTACGATAGGTGGATGATGAACCCATTACTGAGTTTGTTTCCAGATGGAGAGCGATTATCCATGACCTCACCCATAGCCTCCCCACTTTGGAGCTTGTGACACTCTTTTCCAAGAGTTGCCACAAACACATTTCCACATCCCTCCAACTTCACCAAAGTCGCACTTTTGAAGATGCCATCTCACAAGAAAAAGTGATCGAAGACATTAAGGTTCAATCTGGGAAGATTAAGTTGAGAGCCAAATCCAACTATAACTCCAACTTCCACTTCAATAGACCCACACCAAATCAACCTTACCCTTGGCCACCACAAGCCAACCAAGTCACAACCGCTACCCTAGCACTAGCACCGACTCCTCCACCCTATACACCATAGCCACAAGCATTCCAAGCTAATGCTCCTACCCCACCTCGACCACAACAATACCAAG
Organism: Wollemia nobilis; assembly: GCA_028583015.1. Taxonomy (NCBI): domain Eukaryota; kingdom Viridiplantae; phylum Streptophyta; class Pinopsida; order Araucariales; family Araucariaceae; genus Wollemia; species Wollemia nobilis. Next base: position 6,574,339 of record JAQPPZ010017228.1, read on the forward strand.
GCATGCACCCACAGGGTTCCACCATGCAACTTCACACCCTTATCCGAACCATTACCAGCCCTATTCCATAGATTGTATGAGGGCAACCATCTCGTTCTACCTGAGATCCACCCATTGGATCCAAATTCACCCAAGCCTCATGACTATAATGAGTAGCTCTTCTATCCTTTCCATAGGTAGCATGGCCATAATATCGATTCGTGTCACTCCTTCCATGGGCAAGTTCAAGACCTAATCGATAGGGGCACTATTCAGGTAGCAAACCCTCTAGCCCCACAAAATCAAAACCTAGGGATTTTCCAAAACCCCCTACCAGATCACAGAGGACCCAATCCTCCTAGACCTCTAAACAATCCCCCGGCTCCACCTCACCAAGTGAACAATGTCCAGCGTGATCCTCCATCACGTGGTGTAGTAGGTATGATCAACCTTACTACGAGGAACCAACGATACCCATCACGCCAGACAACACCTATTGTTTCCCCCCTTATCTAGTTCACATCACCACAAGTACCTCAAATGCCTAATACCATACCACCACCACCTCAAAATATGATTACCATCCATGGTAGCCTAACCCATCAATTACGTAATGCCCCCATGCAGCTATCCATATTTGATCTCCTACAACAATCTCAACCCCATCGTGAGGCGTTGAATGACATCCTACGTTCCATTGACTTAGAGACACATGACACCAATGCCTTTGTCAATTTTGTTGGAAATATCCCATGCTGCCTCCAGCCCTCGATTAGTTTCCATGACCATGAGATAACAAAACTCATAGGAGAAGGAGCAGATCCCCCTCTCCACATACAAGCCAATATCAATGATATCACCTACAAGTGGGTACTCGTTGACATGGGCTCATCCATTAGCATTATATCCATAGTAGCTCTACATCACCTACACCTCCCTCCAACCCATTTTTCCATGCCTTCCCTAGACCTGCGTGCTTTCGATGGCTCCATGAGACCTACCGTAGGATCCATAGTTTTACCTATTCGTGTAGGCATCCGTACAATCCCCATCCTCTTTCATATCATCCAAGGAGAAATGCAATACAATATTCTCCTCGGTCACCCTTGGATTAGAGACATGCAGTGTATCCCATCCACACTACACCATTGCCTCAAGTACATCCACAATGGACTTGTTCACTGTGTCCTAGCCGATGGAGACCCCTTTAAGTTTTGTAATGTCATAGACCTTCCCCCTGTGCCATCATTTTCATCCTCCCAACTATTCCTTGTATCTTCTCACCAGTCAGTAGGAGCATCGATATCCTCCCCAACTTCCACCTCAACGTCCCAGTGTTCATCAAGAGCACAAGCCTCGATGTCTGCACCATTAGCACCATATTTTGAGGGACCCAAAACCTCTACCATGCCTTTCTCACCACCATCCTTATGGCCTCCACAATCATCCCAACCTCTACCATTCCAATTTCCACCCATGGTGTCGCAACCACCATTGCCACCCATTACACAACCTACTACATTACCTCCTCCACCCTTGCATACGGAAGCCCCTATCCTTCCTACACCACAAACACCTCCTCTTACCTTTCGATCGAAACCTAAGACATTCACATCTCCACGTATCCCAACACCTGCACCGATATCTTCCCCTACGTAGACCAAACATCATGTTCAAGCCACAACAACCAAACATCATGAACAAGAACAACCGACACCCAACTCAGATGAACAACCTCCACACCCTTCAGCCGCTACCATCAGGGAATCTCAACTTTCTCCTTCCTCATCTGATTCTGACACTCCACCTTAGTCGCTAGATCATGCCACACCACGCATATCCATATTCATGACAAATAGTGGCCCAGGAGACTATAATGTACGTGATGCCCACGTATGTGACCCCCCTATCCAATCCACCCATGATTTTGGTCATCCTTCAACTTCGATCCTTACCATTGGAATCATCATCTAGTTAGGAAGTCCCAAAAACCATACCAATTTTGTGTATGTGGGAGTCGACTCTTCGATCCCCCCACCAACTTCTCCACCACCACAATCTAGCTCTGGTGATGCAATTACACACCTAGCCAACCCTCAATTTGCCTTGCGCTACCTATAATATTTTCATTGGCATGGGTTTGGGCTAGGCCGTTATGAGCAAGGGCTACGTACACCCATTAACCCTCGTGTTCGATCACCTACCAAAAAATTGGCCTAGGTTATCGCCCAACCATCGTCTATACATTAGAAGATGAGATCCAATATTTATCCCTACATCCTCCTCCTCATCCAACACATACCTTGGAAGAGTACATCGATATGGATATACTAGAAGACACGCCTTCACCCACATCAACCATCACAGTCCCCTGTGACTTCTTTCAAGAATCTCCTACATCCGATACCTCCTCATTCTGTGATGTGAATAGATTGGTAGAACACTTTGCTACTTTATCCCTAGCTACACCAATGGAGCTTGACATAGTCCCTCCTGAGCCATCACAGACACGCTTATCCACATTTCTACCTATACATAGGTAACTACAGAGAGCAGCTTCTCATCCTCGTTCACCTCCAATCATTCTATGACCTCCCTTGAGTCTCTTAGGGCATGCACAAACTATCCAACCTCCCTCACTAGACTCTTCCCCACCTACTTCACCTACAACATCGGTCAACATGGTTGAGGTAGACTTATGTTCTCCCCTCCATTACAGTCACTAGCTAATTCGAGATGATACCCCAAATCCAAACTTTATAGATCTTGCACATATCGCACAATTATCAGACAAATATCAACCATTCAACCATCTCCTCCAGAAAGGAGTAAACTTCAAATGGGATAATAATTTTCAAGGATAATTCGATGATATCAAAACCTACCTTACATCACCATCGGTTATGTCACCACCACATCCAAAATTACCATTGACTCTATACATTTTAGCTACAAAATTTTCTCTAAGTACACTCCTAGCCCCAAAAAATGTGCTCAAAAAATAGCAGGCTATCTACTACATCAGTCGCACACTAGTTAGCTATGAGACAAGATATAGATACATGGAAAAACTATGCTTAGCGGTTGTATTCTCTACTCAAAAATTATGCCACTACATGTTAAATCACACAAATTTTGTCATCGCTCAAGAGAATCCCCTACGGTACATGATGAACAAGAGCTATCATAATTCACACACAACCAAATGGATCATGCTCTTAACTGAATTCGACCTAGAATTCGTATCTCAAAAGTCTATCAAAAGATAAGTCATCGTCGACCAATTGGCTGAAGTTCTGTTGACTGATAACCAACCCCTACTCATTCAACTCCCTGACGATTACATCTTCCATATAATTGAAGAGGAAGAATATGTCGAACTTGAATTTATATCCGACCTCACCCTATTCTTCAATAGTTCCAGGTGTCTCCACACTAGGGGTGCAGGCATTATCTTCTTTACAATAGAAGGAGAACCGCTCCTCTTTTCATTCAAAATCAATTTCCCTTGTACCAATAACAATGTAGAATATGAAGCCCTAATATTAGGACTGAAACAAGCACACTCTATGCACATAAAATGCCTCCACATCATAAGTGATTCACTCCTCATAGTTAATCAAGTGTAGGAACTCTGGCTATGCAATTGTCCAATACTTTAGTAGTACAAGAAAATTGCACAATAACTCCTATCCCAATTTGAGTGGTATGACCTCGAATTTGCTCTACGATCATCAAACCATTTTATAGACATGATGACCTCCTTAGGATCCCTCATTCCATAAAATCCAACATTTGACACAACATCCGTGTCCATCCATATACTTAATTGATTTGCTATATCACCCACACCCCTTATAGATGATGGTGGTGTGTATGTGGTATACACTGAACCCCATGATCCATGGTTCTCACAAATTAAAGACTACATAAAACTAGGTTTCCTACCATGTGATATACCCCATGCTCAACACCGAATCTTCAAACAAAGAGCGATCTGCTACACATTGCTGGGGGACATCCTTTACCACCGTAGCTATGACGACATGCTCCTGGGTTGCCTAGAACCGCAATAATCTCAATGGGTTGTACAAGAAACCCATGATGGTACTTGTGGTGGCCATTTTAGTGGCATGGAAATCACCAAACACATACTTCATATGGGTTATTACTGGCCCAAAATGGAGAAATATTATTGTGAATATGTGAAGTGTTGCATCAAATGCCAACAACACGCCAACCTAACATATTTACCATCCCAAGCACTTAAAACTATATAGTCCATGTGACCTTTTTCCCAATGGGTCCTGGATATAATTGGACAAGTTACACCTACCTCCTCTAGCAATCACAAATTTATCATCATGACAATAGAATATTTTACCAAGTGGCTCGAATCCATCCCACTGGTCCAAACTACAAGAGACAAAATTGCAGCATTCATCATAGATCATATCATATAGCGCTTTGGAATTCTCTCCCAAATCATTTTTGATAATGGTAAATCCTTTAAAAACAAGACTATCTGAGCCCTATGTAATAGATTTCACATACATCGTAGATTTTCTACCCCATATTACCCTCAGGGTAATGGCCAGGTAGAAGACACAAACAAAACTATATGTTCCATTATCTGTAAAACCATAACAGAATCTCACCAGGATTGGCATAATCAAATGCTCTTGGCCTTGTGGGTGTATCGTACAAGCATCCATACTCCTACTGGGGTAACACATTTTTCACTTGTATACGGGGGTATCATACCCCTTGAGCTTGAGATACCTTCCTTAATGATATCTATGAAATATTTTATTGATGACGAAACTGCTCGTCAAACTCATCTAGATCAATTAACACTCCTTGATGAACATCACATCCATGCCATCAAGCACACACAAGTTTATCAAGATCACCTTCACCATGCCTACAATAGTAAGGTACATCAAAGTGAATTCAAAATTGGTGACCTGGTTCTACAAGAGAACCAACAAATCACAAGTCAACCTCACCAACAGTGTGATAAATTCGCTCCAAACTGGTTGGGCCCATTCATTGTTACACACAAATATGGCTCAGTAGCATATCATCTGGTCAATATTGAAGGCCTTAATGATCCTAAACCCATCAACATCTTGCACCTTCATGCATTCAATGCATGATGCACAAACATATTTACCATCATGAGTGCCACACAATACTAGTAGTAAATCACTAAGCACATCACTATTTAGATCTGTTACTTTGCTTTATTATTTCACTATTTATGCACTTTCATATTTATGTTATTTTTATGCTATGGGTATTTTTCTTTCCTTTTGTAGGATCCACATCAACAACAGGAGAGTACTATAGTGTACTCACTCACCACAATGCAGGACCATCTGCAACCACAACATATACCCATCACATCGGCTGATCTAGCCCAACCACCAGTTACCCTTCACACCAAACGCTCTCCACACTCATCCCATTCAGGACATCATGCCTCACCTCTATACCATTCCCCTCATTAGTGAGGTCCATCCTATTCACCACGCTCTAGAGACAACCAGGTCACCCTATCCTCTTTTGATGAAAAAGAGGAATCCACCCAACCCCAAGAATAGGGTTCACCCTCCCATCCATATGATGATCTTAGAAATCGCTATTCACCAATAAATCATTCCCATCACCTCCTAGGAGATTATCATCCTCCTAATAGAGGATACACCCATTACCCAGCTCACCCATCATGCCTACCCACCCCATTGCCCAATGGTGAGTCCACCTACACCTAGGATTTGCAAGCCCACGTGACCCAAGCTTCTCAATATGGTCATGCAAACATTCCCTCTTCCCATTCATGTCGTATCTTAGAGCCATCGCCCATGCCATCGATCCTCAAGACGTCACCTTACCCCTATGAGGTTTGTCTTTCTATCAAGCTCTCCAATTCTTGAGACCTTTTCATTCTTCCCCCTCATCATCAAGATATTATCCACTGTCCCATGCCTATAAGACCACACCACACACATCAAGACCTTGATCACCACCTTCACCAACACAATCACCATAGCATCATGAGATACAACATCTCTTCTCCTATGTCAAGGCTCTAGAGTTGCAGATAAGCCACTATCATTACCATGTACACCCCTGCCAGTCTCCCATGACCCGTACACCTTCGTCTTCACACAAATCCATCCTTAGATCCTATGCCCAACCTACATTGGACCCTCAACCCATGCACCCATAGGTAGACCGACCTTCATAACCTCCAATGGAGCACTATATTTACCCCACATTGGTTCTATACACACCATTTTTAGAAATGTTTTACCATCTCATGCATCAGGGACTTATTGAATTACATGAGATTCGGCCCATTGACCCCTCACACCCCAAACTATAAAATTACATTGAGATCCAGTACTGTATCTATCATCACTAACCAGGGCATGACATCAAATATTATAGATTATTCAAAACCCTGATGCACAATATGTTGCACATACCCCATCACCAGAGCGTTCTCTCTTGTTTAGCTGACTTCTAAGTCCTCCACGTTGTATTACCCCCACAACCTTTCCCTCTTGTAGTACCCTAACAACACCATCCCATTACATCCACAACATATCCAATTACAGTGGTAGTCACAATCCAAGTCGCATCATCATTTCATCATCCCACTCTCGACCTGACCCACGTCATTTTGCTCGATAGTATTTTAATTACTTTTATCCTTATGTCTTATTTCTTCTACTTCTTACCTACGCCAACTCACTTCTCTCCTATATTCGTTGGATTTTAGTAATCTCCTTTTCTTGATTGGTTACCAAAATCTATTTCTTATCGCTTTGTCCGTATGTATATTCCACTCTCACATCTTCCTTCTCTTGGCAATTATTACATACATATGTACAACACACATCTTATACAACTACTACACACACACACCGCACGTTGGGGCAACCATGATCATAACATCATGCCTGTTTTATCCCCATTACACACTTTACTCATCTGTAAATAAGTTCTAAAATTATCCTTCTACACAGCATAACTTTCCTCTTGTAAATATTGAATTCCCCCACATGAGTCGTTTACATTTACATCCATTGAACATATTCATATGCTTTATATTTAGAATTTTAATTCATGTTTGTACATTCTCCCACAAAATGTGCCTTAGCAAGAGTAATAAATGCACTTGTTAGCATCACCACTTGTATGTCCATTCCTCCTTTTCAGGATCAGGGTATACATAGGTGTCGTGTTTAATTTTGACCACTCTATAGTTCAGGAAATCCAATGTCACCCATAGCTATTGAGTATTGTACATTCTTCTTATGGTCCTTTAGGTTGGTTCAACTTCTCTCATGGATCACTCACAACAGGTTACACATTAAACAATTTTGAGACTAGGAAAGAGGACATCTTGAGTAGATATCGCCATCTAGCGAATGGTATCCCCTGGTCATCCTATCGCTTGCATGGTCAATATACGACTTTGGGATAAACAAAGGGATCAAGCATAAGAAAAAATAAATTATTGGGTAGAAAACAAACTTCATCATCCATACAAAAAGAGCACCACAAGAATACAAAAGAGCACCAAACAAAAAAAGAGAAAATAAAAGAGCACAACCATAAATAGGTCAACACTAGATTAGGGGCAAAAAACAAAAGGAAATACCTCTTGATATCACCCATGTTATGCTTACCGTATTTGGTCCTTAAGTTCAACATAACACCATGGGATGATTTCCATCGCTAGCAATAGGCTCCAAGAGCCTACCTACCAGTGGAATAGTCTTACAGGTGGCAACACATCTATAACATTAGCATCTCGCTTTTGTATAGATCACTATTATGGACGGATGAGCTAGCTAGTCCGATAGCATCTACAATGGGTTAATCCTACCTCCCTAAAAATGGATAAATGAACCTTACACATTCACACACATAGGTCCAAGATAGACTTTGAACCAACCTTATTATGTTATAAGTTGCCACAAACACTTGTATAGCTACGGGTTTGAGATTTTATAAACTGATGCATAAGGAGATGTCTTAATAGACATTTTGATAGTGATTATATCTACCCATAAAACTTGATCAAGTAACAAGTGCCAACTCCTTTTGTTTTCTTTTAGTGCTATTTTCAAAATTTTGAGTAATTTTTTATTGGTGGATTCTGCTAGTCCATTTCCCTTGGGGTAATAGTTAGAAGAGTTCTTTACATTTATGCTATACTTATTGGCAAACTCAATATATTTTGCACATATAAAATTTGGGCCATTATCACTTACTAATACCTCTAAAATTCCAAACCTTGTGATCAAACTCTCCAAATATTCAATCACTACTTCTTGGTTTGACCTCTTGGTTGGGATAGCTTCAACCCATCTAGTGAAGTAATTAGTGGAAGTAAGGATGAACTTATGACCTGCTAATGAATTAGGGTTGATAACTCCAATAAAGTCAAGTCTCCATTGCTAGAAAGACTCTTCCATTTGAATTGGTTTGAGCAAAAATATTGCATTCTTGGTCCTTCCCACATATATTTGACACTTAGCACATGACTTAGTTAATTTGAAGGTATCTATAAAGATAGTGAGCTTGTAGTATCCTGCCCTTATTATTTTCATGGCAGTCATTCTTCCTGAAAAGTGACCTCCTGATAGTCCTCCATGAAATTCTTCAATGAACTTCTATTTTTTATTATATTTTAGACATCTTAGAAGTACCCCATCTAGGTTCCTCTTGTACAATCTTTCAGGAATCAATACATACTTCAAATACTATAGTTTGAATCTTCTCCTTTGTGAATAATTGAGACCTTGCAGACATACTCCTATTTAGAAATAGGTTATCAATTGATCTACCCAATATGAGCCCTCTAGAAAACTGCCACTATGATCATCTTCTACTCCCTCGTAGGCTATTGTCTAATCTAAGTCTGCTTTAGTTGCAAGCTCCTAGCATAATTATCTTCCTTAGATAAACTTGGTAGAATGGATTTCAACATCGTACTCCTATATTTTAGTAATCCAACGGGCTCTTTTATCACCTAGTTCTCCCTAAAGTATAAATTTCCTTACATATGGATGAACTACATAAACCAGAGTCTTTCTCTAAACCAAGTACTATCTAGACTTCTTTAGGGATTTCATCACTGCAAATACTTACCTCTTAATAAAATTATACTTAGTCTAATACTCATACAAGGTTTGACTCTAGAATAAGATAGGGAGTTTTTCCTCATTCTCATCCTTTTGTGTGAGTGTTGATGAATAACTTTCCTTAGATCCATAAGCATATAAAAACATTCTTTGCTAAAATAAGGAATTATAAATACTCGTGCAATTGCAATTGATTTCTTTATAGCCTCAAAGGCTTGCTTCCTTTTCTCAATATATTTGAATTCCTTGTTATTCTTGAGTAACTCTGAGATAGGCTTCACTACTTGAGAAAATTCTAAGATGAAATTTTGTTAAAGTTAGTTTACCCAAAGAAGGACTATAAGCCTTTCTTATTTTTAGGAAGGGGAAGATCCAGAATTGACTTTATTCTCTTAGGATATATTTCCATCCCTTAGACTATGTTCCCTAATAACTTGCCTTCATGGACAATGAAAAATGAATTATTTGGATTGAGGGATATGCTGAAATCTTTGCACTTCTGGAAGACCTTTTCTATATGTTCCAGATGATATTCCTTTCTATGAGAAAATACTATCATATCATCTAGATAAATCAAAATTATTTTATTGATCAGTTCACCAAAATCATAGTCCATGGCCCTTTGAAACGTGGCTTCTGCATTGGATAGGCCAATTGGTATTCTCTAATAAGCAAATGTGCCCCACTTAGTTGTGAAGTATATTTTGAACTAGAATTCCTCTTTGAACCAGATATGGTTGTACCCAGAGAAGCCATCCAATAGGGATTATATTTCCACTCCTGATACCATCTACAAAATCTGATTTATCTAAGGAAGTGAATAATTATCTTTCAGTGATGCTCTATTTAAGTTCTAGAAATACATAAATAATCGAATGTATCCATTATTATTTCTTACTGGACCAAGTTGGAAACCCATGTGGAATGATTGATAGGATAGATGATCTTTCCTTTAATAAGCTTAAGCAATTCCTACCTCATTATGGCTTCAATTTTAGGATTGATAGGCCTTTGTCTCTGTTTGAAAGGTTTTGCATCGAGCTCTAGCTCAATGGTATATTGAATGACCCTCTTATCATAGACCTTGAGGTCCTTATATGACTAGGTGATAATGTCTGGATATTTAAAGCACTATTCTTTGACTCCCTCAACTTATTTTGGGTAACACCTTATTCTAACATTAATCTCCTTCTTCTATTCTATTTCAATCTTACTATAAATTTTATCATCTACTTTCATAGTCCTTGATCTCTTTCCATCTTCGTTATCAAAAAAGATCTCCAATATGATTAAGCCTTTAGGAATGTGAGTTCAACTATATTATATTTTGTTGATATATTTAATAGGAAGTCTCTTCGTCCACATTGGCTAAACAAGCTTCTCTGACTAGAAAGTCTATTATCTAATCATCATTCTCAAAAATCTTCTAGAATATCTGTCTATTTGAAACTGTATGTTTGAAGACTAATTTGAATATTTTACTTGCATTTTATCCAAGGTCTGAGGAAGGATTAAAATTAGAGCCCTTCACTACCAAAGCATCAACCAATGTATTCTATTCCTTGGGGATGGAGTTAATATGTGCATCAATTAATTCCATCAAGTCCCATACTCTATCCCAAATGTCTTCATATAGTGATGTTTACTAGTACACTTCTCAGTAACTTGGTTTACCACCAACTCTGAGTCACCATAAATATCTAGTATCTTGATTCCCATTTTTCTACTTGCATCAATCCTAAGCACAGAGCTTCATATTCTATGACATTTTTGGTACAAGCCCAGGTGAATCTAAAATAAAAACTCTTCACTCCTTTTGAAGGATACTTCAACACTACATCAGATTCAGCTCCATTCTTGCCCCTTTTTCAATCAAAATGCATTGTACAAATATCTGTCTACCTGAGTGAATAGTTATATATGGCAGGAATATTTTTTTCTACCTATGATGAAATAATGTACATACCCAAGTCTATTTTTGACAAGCTATAATCATCCTTAAAGGGCAATTCATCTTCAATTTCTAAATCTTCCAAGACTTCTACTAACTCTAGCTCTTCCATCACTAAATGATTATACAAATCCTCTTCAATTTATTTATTATGAGAAGGTGCAAGCTTCTCTAGGGTTATTGTTTTCCTCTTGCATTTATATTGGACTATCATAGTAGATTAGTCCAAATACATGTATCCTCCCATCTTGGTTGTAAACTCTCTTGAAATATATATGTCAAAATATGGTTCAAGATCAACTACCATGATTTATTGTATGATAGTCACCTCCGAATATCTATGCAATCTCATCAATACATCCTTTATAACTCCTAAAGTCTTCACCGGGGTACTATCAAGTTGTAAGACCTCTTTACATGACCTTGTGTACTCCATGTCCATCTCATCATAGATTGCTATTGGCATAATAGTTGTTGAGGTGCTAGAGTCTATCATACAATTATGAACTATCCATCCCTCCATTCTAAGGGAGATGTAGAATGGAAGAGGCTTGTTCTTCAGGGTGGCAAGATACATTTTTTCCTTATATTGTGCCAAATTGAAAACTGTGGCGATTTTCTTTCCTTGGGACTTTTTATGTAGATAATATTTCAACAAATTTATTTGGCCAGGGAGAAAAGGTGTATCATACATGCTTGCTCTAGATGGTACTCTTTTCAACTCATATACTATATTATATTCCACCCAAGTTGGGGGAGGCCTTTCATACCTTTTTTTTGGTTATCCAAATCTTCTTTTGTACTATTGAGTAGCCTCTATTATTTGTACCTTTGTAATGGAAGGGAAACATAAATTTTCTTAGGCTTATCTTCTAGAACTTTCTTGCTCTTTACTCTTCTCCTTTTCACCTTCTCTTGGAGATTTTACCTCCTTTTCTTACCTCCTAGGAAGTGTATTACCTTTATCAGTAGCTTGTATAATGGGAAACTTGTCATTGCTTTGTGGTGATGGCTCTCTTTTCTTCTGAGAAGGCACATGGAAACCATCCATTTTTTGTGGGTCTACTTGCAAAGACTTCCTTCTCGATTTGGTCATGATCGAGACCTGTTCCTCTTTTGGAAACTCTTGTCCGATCATGACTTGATCATACTACCACAACATGTTAACTCCCTCATGATTTCTCTCTACCTTTTCCATTTCTTGTTGTACATGACGTTAGTACATCATACATGTCTTAGAATGATGTGGATCATTACAAACTAAGCACCAAACATTGACCAAGCTAGTTTCAATTTCAAACTCTTGCTCTGATTGATTTGCATTGAATTTGGGGCCTACAATGCCACTTGTACTTGAATTTTGATCTTTAGTAATGTAATGGAATCTTCTTGGTTGAAATATTTCCATTTATCTCTTTTCAATTGCATTGATTTTTTTGTTGATCAATTTAAAAGTGCTTTGGATGTCTAGTAATATAGATGTTTCTTAGGAGTTCTGATATGGAAGAGGAGGAAAAGGGATAGAAAGAGCTATATTTGGAGGATATTATGAAGCTACTTGAGGGACTTATGGAGGATCCATATATGGAGTGGTGAATTTTGGTGGGAACTAGGGAATCTCATAGTAGTAAGGCATTACCATTTTCAGTTGAAGTCTTCCTACAATAATTAATACATTTTCTACTTGGATAACTACCTGGTAAACTTATGGGAAGGTTTTTATACCAAATTTTTGAGTTTTTAGCACCAGGTCTGACCCAAGGGCTCCGATGTAATACATATATGCTAAAGATACACCACTAGTCTGGCATCAAGGGGAATCCTCTTCTAAGTTATACTAAACATCAAGTTAAAATTAGAGACTAGCTCATGCTAATGTTTTTGCATAACTATAAATTGATTTAGAAGGTAAAATGGATCATATGACTCATTAAATTATTCTACAAAAGGACCTACTAGATTTTCCCATGAGGTAATGATTTTATCCTCTAATGTTCTAAACTGTTAGTATCACAATGACACTGAGAGGGGGGGTGAATCAGTGTATCTCTTGTTACTTAAATATTCAACTCTTAAAGCTAAAACAATGAAAACTTAAAACCAAATAAAGCAAATATAACAAGATAACATCACACAACATAAGATGTATCGAGGTTCACCGATTTGGCTACTCCTCAAAATGATTGTTTGGACTCCCATCCAAATCTAGCCTTTGCAAAGCACCAACTTTACAATCAATTTACTAGCACCCACTGGAAGGAGCATCAACCCATGATTTACCAGCACCAACTAGAAGGAGCACCAACCCCTGATTTACCAGCACCAACTGGAAGGAGCACCAACCCCTAATTTCAAGCACCAACTTGGACTTCCATTTTGAAACTAGAAGATTGACATAAAAATGCCTTCACTTTTACAAGACCCTGACTAGTCTATTGCTTATCCAACGTCTACCACAATTCATAAAACACACATGCTTATCGCCTGCACTGAAATCCCCTTTTTAAATTCTCCAGAAAACAACCCTTTTATAACTATCCTTTCTTTTTGTAACTCCAATTGTAACTCCTTTCATATTCTCATACGCCACTTGTCAATTGTAACACCTTCTTTCATATTCTCATATGCCACTTGTCAATTGTAACTCCTTCTTTATGTAAATCCTTTTGTATATATTTAGAAGGCATTTCGTCAAACACATCACATGCAAATAATTGACACCATATTCTCCGACCATGACTGTTCGTTTTCTCGGTCATGACTGTTCATTTTCTCCTTCGATGACTGTTCGTTTTCTCCTTCATGACTGTTCATTTTCTCCTTCGATGATTGTTTATTTTCTCCTTTGATGACTGTTCGTTTTCTCCTTCATGACTGTTCGTTTTCTCCTTTGATGACTGTTCCTCTTCTCCTTCATTACTGTTAGTTTTCTTTTTCGATGACTGTTCATTTTCTCCTTCATGATTGTTCATTTTATTTTCTCCACATGGCATGTGTCCACTTCTTTCCATGTGTAATGACCATCTTAGATGATTTCAAATCATTAAAGATTCCTTATAGGTCCACGTCACTATGCAGTCTTTAGTTTCACTATCCTGGTGTTCATCACTAATATCAGACGCACTGTCAACTACTCTGTTCCTTTGGTGAAAATGCAACATGTCGCGATATCACGACACTTTTGTTTCTCTGCCTGCCTGCCCTTTTTGAGTCACAAAAATGCGACATGTCGCGATATCGTGACACTTTTGTTTTTCTGCCTACCTGCCCTTTTTGAGTCACGAAAATGCGACATGTCACGATATCGCAACACTTTTTCCTTCTTGCTCTTTCTCTTTGCTTTGGCTCGCAAAAATACATGTCACGATATCGCGACACTTTTTTTCTCTTTGCTCTTTCGGCTGCGAAAATGGAACATGTCGTGATATTGCGACACGTTTTTCTCCTTGCTTTTTCTCATCTCTTTTGGCCGCAAAAATGCAAGATGTCACGATATCGCGACACTTTTTTCTCCTTGCACTTTCTCTTTGCTTTGGACCGCGAAAATGCAACATGTCGCGATATCGCGACACTTTTTCCTCCTTGCATTTTCTCTTTGCTTTTGACCTCAAAAATGCAACATGTCACGATATCGTGACGCTTTTTTCTCCTTGCATTTTCTCTTTGCTTTGGACCGCGAAAATGCAACATGTCACGATATTGCGACACTTTTTTCTCCTTTCTTTTTCACTTCTATTTTGGCTGCGAAAATGTAACATGTCGCGATATCGCGACACTTTTTTCTCCTTGATTTTTCGCTTCTATTTTGGCCGCGAAAATGCAACATGTCGTGATATCGCGACATTTTTTTCTATTTGATTTTTCGCTTCTCTTTTGGCCATGAAAATGCAACATTCGCGATATCGCGACACTTTTGCTTTTCTCTTTTGGCCATGAAAATGCAACATGTCACGATATTGCAACACTTTTTTTTTCTTTGCGGTGTTTTGCTTTTTCTTTGATCTTTATCTTTGCTTTGGCACGCAAAAATACATGTGATATCGCGACACTTTTTCTCCTTGATTTTTCTTTGATCTTTAGCATATGGGCCACTTCGGTCTTCTTAGAAAATATGCAAAAAGGTGGGTAAACATCCTCATAAGCATTTAACATCACTGTAAATACTCTGAGTAACCTCTAAACTCCTGTCCATGGCATCAACCGATCTATCTGATTGTGTTGACAACAATGACAATATTGTCGCTGCACCTTGCTCAACAATCTCCCCCTTTGGAATTATTGGCAACACACGTGCAATTTCCTGTAACTCTTCTCCCCCTTTGACAACAATATCAAAGGGCTGCTGCAAACTCCCCCTGAGTCCATGCACAACATTCTCAAAAAAAAATTATTACACTTAGAAAAAATCACAAACATGAGCAAAAAGATAAACAAATACACAAATGCTCCCCCTGATTATGTGGCCCCGATAGCTAGTCAATTCTTGGGAAGCGTGACCACTCCCAATTTATTGTGAAGGTACTCAAAGACTTCCTTGGGCAACGGTTTTGTGAAGATATCTGCTACTTGCTCTATTGTTGGAACAAAATCCAACTTAACCTCACCTTTCATAACTTTCTCCTTCAAAAAGTGATACCGGATAGCAATATGTTTTGTGCGAGAATGCATAAATGGATTCTTTGAGATGTTAATGGCACTGGTGTTATCACACTTAACTAAAATTGGGTCATTGAAGTTAATACCAAGATCTTTCAGGGTTTTTTTCATCCATAATACCTGCGTACAACACGCTGTCGCTGCAATATATTCTACCTCTGCTATGGATAAGGAGACTGACTCTTGTTTCTTATTGTGCCACGCGACCAACCTGTCTCCAAGATAGAATGCACCTCCACTGGTACTCTTTCTATCATCTACACATCCTACCCAATCTGCATCTGAATACGCAATAAGGGTGAAGTCCTTACCTTTCGGATACCATAACCCATACTCCATAGTACCCTTGAGGTACCGAAGAATCCTTTTCATTGTTGTCACATGAGTCTCCTTGGGACTAGCCTAAAATAGTGCTACCATGCATACTACCTGCAAAATATCTGGTCTGGTAGCTGTCAAGTATAGTAAGCTTCCAATCATAGATTTGTACATGGTTTGATCAACATGTGGAGATTTGTCATCCTTGCTGAACTTGCAACCTGTCATCATGGGAGTGCTAACTGGCTTACAATCCTCCATTGTGCTCTTTTTTTTTATAGCATCTCTTTCACATATTTAAGTTGAGAAATAAATATGCCCTTCTCATTTTGATTAACTTGCAACCCGAGGAAATACGAAAGTTCACCAATCATTGACATTTCAAATTCTTTCTACATCTTCTTTGCTAAATATTTACACGACTCATCTTTGTTGCTGCCAAATATGATATCATCCATGTATACAACAAGACCAATAAGATGGCCATTTTCTATTTTGACATACAAATTACTATCCACCATACCTTTCTTAAACCCTTGTTGAGTAAGATAGTTGTCTAGCCTTGCATACCATGCTTGGGGTGCCTGTTTTAAGCCATATAATGCTTACTAATGTGATCTTCAAAATTGCAGCGTTGATTCATCATGAGGTCACAAGGATGCTATAAAGCTTTGCTAACATTTTTGGATAGTTGGGATCCTCATGCATTTGACCATGCAATCGAGACACTCGGCATCAATGCTATCTTCTATAGCTTGCAGAACCATGTGACCGAGGAACAGATTGAATATGAACCAGATGAACTTACTCCACAAGAAGTGACTAATAACGAAGGTGATAATGCATCTAACGGTCATAGTGACAGTGTAGTTGAGTACTTTCCTTCCTTTTCAGAGCCTGAACTTATCATCATTAGTGATGATGAAGAGGAGGTAGTTGAGAACAACTATGAACCTGAAGAACCTGCCTTCATTGTCATCAGTGATGATAGTGACAATGGCTATGAACCTGCTTCATACAAATTAGAAGAAATTGGATACCTGAAGATTGGTGACCCGATGGCAATTGAACAAAATATTGCACACACAGTTGAGAAAATGTGTAATGATCAAGTGTGGATCGATCTGAATTTGTCTCCTTGAATATTTGTACTCAATTTGTATTGATGTAACTTCCTACTCATGTAGCCGCTTTGAATGCAATAATAAAATGTGAGCTTTCTGATTTTGCAAGCGAATTAAATATTTTCACCAAAGCGTCATAATAGATCTAACAATCTTCACATCAAAGTGTAGTAAAAATACACACTGCTTTTATCGAAACACATATATGCATATAGGGCAAATTTCTTTCACTAAACCAAATTATCAGAACTGTTATAATCCATAAATTTAAACAATGGCAGTAAGAACCATTAAAAGTACAACATTGACATATAGCAATACTACCAATGGTAACAAATCTCAATTTAATCACCACCCTTCACGGTACCTCCACAAACAACTACATGAACTGAAACACACTTTGACAACTATACAACAACTCCCCCTGACTACTTGCCTTTCATCCTCAGATAACCAAAAAAATACATAGGAGCATTAAAATAAAACTTTAAGATTGCTCCCCCTGAGGATGTGCTAACTAGAGCTGCTTAGTGCAATAGAGGAGTAGTCTCCTTCAGTCCAAGGAGACATGATTTCCTCTCTTCTTTCTTTCTCCAAGCTTCCTTGAACTTGGGCTTGAGTTTTTCAATTGCATCCCTATTTTGAACCTTTTCGTGAACTTGAAAATTTCTCTTGGGTGGTTGTCTCTTGTGCATCCTTGATGGATGATTATTTTCCTTTCTTTTATGCACATGATTTATTCCCTGTCTGTGTAGCATTCTTTGTGTTTGATGAAATCTATTGTCTTGCCTTAGATTAGATACAAAAGTGCTTGGAAAAAACCTTTCTATGTGCCCATGACCATTACATTTAAAACATTGCATATGGTGTTCAATCAGAAAAGCAGATGTATTTCTACCATCATAACTCTTTGATCTATTATTCAATCCATAATAAATTGCCTTATGACCATAATGGTTGCATATAAAACAATAGCCATTAAAAGCATTATTATGAATAGAGTGAGAGTGATAGAACCTCTTTTGTTATGGTTGCTTTGCTGTAGATCTCCTTTGATATTTTCTTCCTTTTGAAGATTTAGCTTCAAACTTTTCTTGCTTCGATCCTTCAATAGTGAACTTCTTCTTCTCTGCATATTTTGAAGATGAATGTTGTTCTGCTTCATATCCAAGACCAAGCTTAGCCATGGAGCTTCTTTGTTGCATTATCATTTCATCTAGAAACTCTGTGCTCTTCTCAAATTTGAGATTTGTATTGGCCTCTTCTAGTTTTTTCTTCAAAAAAATAATCTCTTCTTCTTGTTTGTAGCAAACAATCTCTTTCTCATTGATCTGTGACCTGAGAGTTTCTTCAATCCTTTTGGACTCTTCTACTTGCAACTTTAGATCACTAATAACTTTGTTAGATTCCTCTTCAAGTTTGCTACATACATCAAATTTATCATCCAGGTGTGACTTCAAGGCTTCTTCTATTTTCTTGGCTTTATAAATTTGTAAGAAGAGATATTCAATCTTATCCCCATATTCTTCCAACTTCTTGGATAGTATTTTGTTCTTTTTCGTTTCTATATTCAACTCTTCAAGTCCAGTGATCAACTCACCTTCTAGATCTACTTCAACCTCAAGGTTTTCATCACATACTTTAGAATTCACTCCTATATTTTCTAGTTCAATTTTCTCTTCCACAGGAACTGAAACTGACTGAGATGCCTTATTGGAGGAGGATCTATTCTTCTTACCCATTGCGTACTAATCCAAGATTAACCCTAGCTGATTTAGCCTAACAAGAGAAACTGGCTCCGATACCAATTGTTAGTATCACAATGACACTGAGAGGGGGGGTGAATCTGTATCGCTCCAAATTTTTTGCATCCCTACCTTCAAGCTATAGGATCCGCGCCCGAAAGGAGGATGGGAAAAGGATGGTGCGGTACCTCGGACTGAGAGGACTTTGCGAAGGTCCCGCCTCTCAAGGGAGGTGTATTTTGATGATTTTTCGATGGATGGTGGGTTCACCAGAAACATTTAATGGCAGACTTCCACGCCTAGGTTTTGGAATGTGTTTAAATGTGTTCGTTTTAACCTTAAGCATTCATATCCTAGGTTTGGCCGAATGCATCTAGATTACTCTATATGAAAATGCAAGTTCAATGAATACAGAAAATAGATTTAAAAGATAGAAACAGAGAGATTACAGAATGCAAATGAAGAATACCTGATCCGGATGTCTGAAGAAGATTCTGATGTTGAAGCAGTCTGGATCGTCTGAGATTCGACAGAATCATCTGCAATCAGACAAGATCGTCTGAGATCTGACGAATTCGTCAGAGACCTGCAAAACCGAAAACAGATGCAAAATACAAAAAATACTACAGTGCTAACAGAGGGAAATGATATAAAATGGCAGCAATGTTATCAAACTGCAACTTAAACACAGAAACAGAAATGAATTGTGCTAATTTGATGATAATTAAGATTTAATTATGCACTTAATCTAAATGGGTGAACTCCAAATGCAAAATAATATAAAACACTGAATAGATTATCTAATTTGCAGAATAAAATGACAAAAAAGGGTTTGAGGAACGCAAACTTCAGGCACTGATTGCCTTAATATGGACTGCAGTCGAGATCGTCTCGCATCAATACGAAATCGCCTCGAATTCGACAGGTTCGCCTCCGATCTGAACAGGTTCGTCGACGACGATAGGTGCTGGCTTCGGCTGAAAAATAGTGATGTACCTGCAACAAAATTGATGTGGAACTAGTGCAAATGCAAGATTGGGATGCTTTAACGTAGAGGGAATCAATTTGCAGAGAATTTCGGCCAGGGGTTGGGAAGGGAAAATCCTAGAGACTAAATAGGCTTAGGGGGAGTAGTTAGGAGGTTGGAGATCATCCCAATTTGGGAGATCTCCAACGGGGGGAGGGTCCCAACGGCGCAGACACGCTTCTGCCCGGATTGGAGACCCGTTGGAACAAATTCCAACTTTGCAAAATCAGTTTTGCGACAAGATCGTCTGGACGTCCTAGTCCAGACGAAATCGTCAAATCTGGGGCGATATCGTCTGATCGGCGACGATATCGTCAAACGGTCAAAACAACCTCTAAAAATGGCACGAAAAAGGGGGAAACGGATTTCCTAGCGGTTAACGGGCGGTTTGGGAGGTTAAATTTGAATTTTAAATTATTTACTAAGGTGAATGTAATTATTGCATTTTTACTGCGCCAATTTTAGGGTGCTACATTTTGCCCCCTCTTTAGCGAATTTTTCGAAGAAAATGCGTTAAAGATGAGTTCTTCTCGATCTACGAGAAAGCAAAAATTATTCCCATTTTTAGGCGACGATTCTTGGTCGAATCGTACGACAGCTTACTATGGTGCCCCCTCCGTGTTTTTACCCAAATCGAACGTTTGAGGTAAAAACGCGAAAAAGCAAAAAAATTATTTTTGAATAAAATTAAGAAAAATAGGGTAAAACCCTAATTCATTTTTACTGTTCATTTTTCTGGTTTTAGAGCTCTGGAAGCAAAAATGGTGGATATGATGTATATATACTGTTGATATATATATGATATGTTGTTGATCATATGACTTGTGTTATGTGTATGTTCTTATGATGCTTTTTAATGTTTGATTGATTGATTTGATAATTGGATGTAATTATGTCGTTGGAGATATTATAATTTGAATGTCATGGTGATATTTTTAAATGAAATAATCTGATGTAACAAATTGATTGTTTGTGATGAAATGTGATAAAAATAAAAAATAAAAAGAGACTTCTAACAATAATTTCAAAGGACATTGTCGCTATTATAGACCATTTCATGGAGTCGCTGCTCACTCGGTCGTCAAGCTAGTCCCAGGATAGAAATATTGTTAAAAGTAAAAGAGTGCTTAAGAGACTGTCTTAAGACTTTGGTGCAATAGTGCAAATGATGATGATGATGATGGTTTGTTTTCAGATTTTCATAAAAAATGTTTGTGCATGAAATGATGTTCAAATGATTTTTGCTAGGCATAAATTCCTAAGTGTGATAAATTTTTTGGATAATTCCTTAGGAATTATACCATCATTGCAAAATTGAAGGTTGACATAATGACATGAAATAATGAAAATGTGTTTGCTTTGGAAAAGCATAATTTGTGTAACATAATGAATTAAGCCATATGGTTTTCATGATTTTGAATAAATGGGGAATAAAAATTGTTACAATGGTTTGCGCTAGGCATAGAATATGTAGGTATAGACTTATACCATCATCGCGAAAATCCAAAAAAAAATAGTTTTATTGCATGGTTGATTTTTGATGAACAGAAAATATGAAAATGAGGACTTGCGCTAGGCATAAAATTCCAATTTTGGTTTTGAAACTATACCATCGTCACGAAAGTCAACCAGATATATATATATATGTTTTGATTGTATATTTTTGAAAGAAATTTTTGATTTTTCTATTATATAGTTGTCTTTGTGGTAAACAATCTGTACTTGATTTATTCCAAACAAGTTGCAAAAATAATATTTCAAATTATTTTGAAGACAAAAGTTAGATTTATAAGGAATCCCATGTGCATATGTGAATTCATTTCCGATCTTGATTTATCATAATGATACACGAAATCTCTCAAATACAAATGTGTGTGCAATTGCATTGTTCATTTACCAGTTTTGAGCAAGATACTATGATACAAGTGATTTGAAGAAACCAAATAAGTGTTCATTAACCATGATGTAGATGCATATAACCATACTAGGCTACTATGTAGGTCGGATTATCAAGAGCTAGCTAATCCATAAGCAGACATAGGTCTTGTACAAAAGAAGGTCGCTAATGTGACGGACATATCACCACGCTAGGAGTTACCCAAGGCCAAGCGAGGTTGGGCACAAACCACTTGTTATGGGGCTTACCTCACGCTTTTCGAATAATTGAGAATTCCAGGGATTCAAGCTCATCAACCCTTCTTTTCTTTTCAAAGGGTAGGGAAAGGGATTTTATTGCTTTCTTGCTTTCTTTTGAACTTTGCTTATTTTTCTTTTTGTATTTCTTTTGCTTGATAATGCTTGGAACATTGTTGTAATGATATAAAATAACATTTTTCTTTTCTCTTTTTTTTTTTCTTGAACTTTTCTTTTTCTTTTTCTTTGCTAGGGATACTTGCTCGGATTAGCTGTAGAGCAAGGGATTTTTATTCGGGTAGGGGTGAGCTTGTCCTTTTGCCAATTCTCAAAGATTCTAGACCATGTGCATGATAGGATAGCAGGGGAAACTTTTCGCTCAAGAAATCAGTTCTACTATGTAGCAAAACATGGAAATTACAAATATAATCATTTTATTGTGAAAAGATGTGCTTGGTTTAAGTAAATAACAAGATCAATTCTCTATGCTCAAACTTTATTTAATTGAATTTTGTGAACTTTGATATAAGAGAGATTAGTAATCATGCCAGATAAAATCAAGATATTTATTGTTGTGAGTGTGCAAGTGAGGGATTCAAAATAAATGCTAATTTATCCAAAAATAAGTTGAAACATATAACTGCAATAATTGTAAGAAAATATATATAAATGATTTTTGAGAAAGTTTTGAGAATGTTGACTCTCTCTTTCTTCTTTATTTTATTTTGGTTTCGAAAGAGTCAAGCATATAGCTGTTTTTATATTTTTATCATTATTTTGATTTTTGTTTTTGAGTAAACAATTTAACAAGTGCTTTAAATAAATGCAATAGATAGTTTTGAAGATTTTGGATGATTATGAATATTTTTGATGTTTTTGAATAAATTGAAAGAAATACAAGATAGTAATTTTGAACAAATATATACATGGATGAAATGACCAAATTTATGCATAGTAACGTTTAAGATGCAAAATATTCATGGGTTCTTTAAGTTCTTTACCATCTAAGGTAGATAATTTATATGCTCCTGATTCAAATTTAGCAGTAATAATGTATGGTCCAAGCCAATTGGGCTCAAATTTACCTTTAAGGTCCTTAGTTGCATTAGTATTTTTTTTTTTGAAGATTTTGAGGATTTTGATTTTTTTTTTGTATTTTGATTTTAATTTATGAATTGAAATTGGTGGTATATACAAGATGATCTATATACACTATACAAGGTTATTTGAGTATAGCATGTCTAAGGTTGCTTCAAAATCAAAGGAGGTTTTGAAGGATAATCTGGTTGAGGTGAAGGTAAGAACAGAAGGTGATGAATAAAAGGTAGTGATAACAAAAGCTTTGTTATAATGTAGAATAATGTAGCAAAAGATTTGACTTTTATATGTGTAAAATTGATCATGTTACAAAATAAAATGTCAGAAGGATAAGAAAGTTCTTCATTCTTATCACTATATTCCAAGTCTTGATAAGATGGAGAAAGTATATGTGAAAGATATGCATGGGTGTTATTTGGTAAACAAGGATGATCATATATGGATGAAGAAAAGTGATGGATAGAAGATAATTGTGACAATAGAGAATGTATAGAACTTGATGTTTCAACCGTTAAATATTCTTCAAATGGTGTTGGGTCACCATGTATGGTAACAATTTTATTTGCAAGTTCAAACTTCAAACATTGGTGAAGAGTGGAAGGGAAAACCCTCATCGTATGAATCCAAGGACTCTGGAGAAATAGGTTGTAAGGTGAAGGACAATATCCTACATAGAATAAAGTATCCAGGATCTTGGATCCAATATTAAAGGGAAGAATTATAGTACCTTGAGCTTCTTGAATTTCATTGCTAAAATATTTTATAATAACATTTGATTCATTAAGATCTTCTTCCTTTGTTTTGAAATTTTGGAATAATTGATAAGTGCATAAATTAAGAGAGGAGTCATTATCTACCATGATAGTTTTAACAAGTGTTTCTTTACTAGATCCTGTAATGTAAAGATAGGAGTCTTCTTGTGGAGCTAGAGGAAGGAATATCCTCATCATAGAATGAAATATGGTTAACCTCAAGAGGGTTTACACCATTAATTATGTTCTTAGAGAAAATATGATGAGGAACAAATTGTTGGCTAGGTATTTTGAACAAAATTTCCTTGTGATAAATTTGGAATACTTCTAAAAGGGATATCTTTGCTTGAGGATTAATCACTTGTTGTTGATTATCAAAGTGGATTTCAGATTGAGATTTTGATTCTAAAGATGAGCTTTCTATGCTTACATTCCATTTTGGATCATTCTCTAGAGCCAAAGATAGTTTTGAAGGTTGGTCAAATGAGGAATCCATATCTTGAATATCGGATTGAGTTGATTGAACTTGAGGTTGCTCATTTGTATTTTTTGTTACAATATTAATAATATCATCATGATGGGACACATTAACATGCAATATTTGATTGGTTTCTTGTTGTTGATAATTGAATAGGGGTTCTTGGGAGATCCCCATGTCTTGATTGATTATTGGTATTTGTTGTGTAGGAGTTTGATTGTTTACTGGAGGTTTATCATCAGTTGTAGATTGTAATTCCTTTATATTAAAAAGACCCTTATCAATCAAATCTTGAATTGCACATCTTAAATCTTTACAATTTTGTGTCATATGTCCATCTACTCTATGATATTCACAATGTAGCTCAGGTTTAAACCAATCTGCTGTGGTATCAAGTTGTCTTACGGAAGGGAGTTCAATCTTATTTGTGTCAAGTAAATACTTGAGAATTATATCCATTGGTTGATTGAGCTTAGTAAATTTACGTGATGAAGGTTTTTGAGAGGTTTTTGATAAATGCTTTAGGAATTTCGTCATAAAAGGGCCTAATGGTTTCTCACCTCTACTTTCTTTATTATGGGTAGAATGATTATAGGAAGATTGTGAAGTATGATGTGAGTGCATGGTAGAATTGGAAGAATAAGTATTTTCTTGTGGAAATGGATGTGTTGTATTGAAAGAAGCATGTTGAAAAGGTGGTGGAGGATTATATGTGGGTTGATAGACATAATATGGATATATGGGAGAATAGATAATATCATTATGAAGAGGATTGGAAAAGGGATTGTTTTGTTGAGTTATGGATGAAAAATGAGAGAAGTGTGATGGAGGTGATGTTGAATAGGGATAAGGTTGATCATAATCAACAAATGTATTTGGCTGAATTCTTCCAACATTACTAATGGGCTCATATTGATTTGAGTAAAAACTCATGGTTTCTTTAGTACTTCTAAAAGTAATATTTAGCATCTACTATTTAGAATTGAATCTAAAACATATAAACATGAAATGATGATTTTGTTTTTGTTTTTCTTGTATACATATATATATATTTTTGTTTTTGTTTTCAAAAGGTTTACAATGCATTCACGTCGGGTTCACCAAAATGTATCGCTCCAAATTTTTCGCATCCCTACCTTCAGGCTATAGGATCCGCGCCCGGAAGGAGGATGGGAAAAGGATGGTGCGGTACCTCGGACTGAGAGGACTTTGCGAAGGTCCCGCCTCTCAAGGGAGGTGTATTTTGATGATTTTTCGATGGATGGTGGGTTCACCAGAGAAACATTTAACGGCAGCTTCCACGCCTAGGTTTTGGAATGTGTTTAAATGTGTTCGTTTTAACCTTAAGCATTCATATCCTAGGTTTGGCCGAATGCATCTAGATTACTCTATATGAAAATGCAAGTTCAATGAATACAGAAAATAGATTTAAAGAATTAAAACAGAGAGATTACAGAATGCAAATGATGAATACCTGATCCGGATGTCTGAAGAAGATTCTGATGTTGAAGCAGTCTGGATCGTCTGAGATTCGATAGAATCGTCTGCAATCAGACAAGATCGTCTGAGATCTGACGAATTCGTCAGACGAATTCGTCAGAGACCTGCAAAACCAAAAATAGATGCAAAATACAAAAAATACTACAATGCTAACAGAGGGAAATGATATAAAATGGCAGCAATGTTATCAAACTGCAACTTAAACACAGAAACAGAAATGAATTGTGCTAATTTGATGATAATTAAGATTTAATTATGCACTTAATCTAAATGGGTGAACTCCAAATGCAAGATAATATAAAACACTGAATAGATTATCTAATTTGCAGAATAAAATGACAGAAAAAGGGTTGAGGAATGCAAACTTCAGGCATCGATTGCCTTAATACGGATCGCAGTCGAGATCGTCTCGCATCAGTATGAAATCGCCTCGAATTCGACAGGTTCGCCTTCGATCTGAACAGGTTCATCGATGACGATAGGTGCTGGCTCCGGCTGAAAAATAGTGATGTACCTACAACAAAATTGATGTGGAACTAGTGCAAATGCAAGATTGGGATGCTTTAACGTAGAGGGAATCAATTTGCAGAGAATTTCAGCCAGGGGTTGGGAAGGGAAAATCCTAGAGACTAAATAGGCTTAGGGGAGTAGTTAGGAGGTTGGAGATCATCCCAATTTGGGAGATCTCCAACGGGGGAGGGTCCCAACGACGCAGACACGCTTCTGCCCAGATTGGAGACCCGTTGGAACAAATTCCAACTTTGCAAAATCAGTTTTGCGACAAGATCGTCTGGACGTCCTAGTCCAGACGAAATCGTCAAATCTGGGGCGATATCGTCTGATCGACGACGATATCGTCAAACGGTCAAAACAACCTCTAAAAATGGCACGGAAAAGGGGGAAACGGATTTCTCGACGGTTAACGGGCGGTTTGGGAGGTTAAATTTGAATTTTAAATTATTTACTAAGGTGAATGTAATTATTGCATTTTTACTGCGCCAATTTTAGGGTGCTACAGAATCAGTGTATCTCTTGTTACTTAAATATTCAAATCTTAAAGCTAAAACAATGAAAACTTAAAACCAAATAAAGCAAATATAACAAGATAACATCACACAACATAAGATGTACCGAGGTTCACCGATTTGGCTACTCCTCAAAATTACTTTTTGGACTCTCATCCAAATCCAAAATTTGCAAAGCACCAACTTTACAATCAATTTACCAGCACCCACTAGAAGGAGCATCAACCCCTGATTCACCAGCACCAACTGGAAGGAGCACCAACCCCTAATTTACTAGCACCAACTGGAAGGAGCACTGACCCCTAATTCCAAGCACCAACTTGGAATTCCATTTTTAAACTAGAATATTGACATAAAAATGCCTTCACTTTTACAAGATCCTGACTAGTCTATTGCTTACCCAACATCTACCACAATTCACAAAACACACACGCTTATCGCCCGCACTGAAATCCCCTTTTTAAATTCTCCAAGCAAAAACCCTTTTAACTATCCTTTCTCTTTGTAAATCCAATTGTAACTCCTTTCATATTCTCATACGCCACTTGTCAATTGTAACACCTTATTTCATATTCTCATATGCCACTTGTCAATTGTAACTCCTTCTTTATGTAACTCCTTTTGTATATATTTAGAAGGCATTTCATCAAACACGTCACATGCAAATAATTGACACCATATTCTCCTACCATGACTGTTCATTTTCTCGGTCATGACTATTCATTTTCTCCTTCGATGACTGTTCGTTTTCTCCTTCGTGACTGTTCATTTTATCCTTCGGTGACTGTTCATTTTCTCCTTCGATGACTGTTCATTTTCCCCTTCATGACTGTTCATTTTCTTCTTCGATGACTATTCATTTTCTCCTTCATTACTGTTCGTTTTCTTTTTCGATGACTATTCATTTTCTCATTCATGATTGTTCATTTTCTTTTCTCCACATGGGTATGCGTCCGCTTCTTTCCATGTGTAACGACCATCTTAGATGATTTCAAATCATTAAATATTCCTTATAGGTCCATGTCACTATGCAGTCTTTAGTTTCACTATCCTGATGTTCATCACTAATATCAGACGCACTGTCAACTACTCTGTTACTTTGGTGAAAATGCAACATGTCACGATATCATGACACTTTTGTTTCTCTGCCTGCCTGCCATTTTTGAGTCGCAAAAATGCGACATGTCACGATATCGTGACACTTTTGTTTCTCTACCTGCCTGCCCTTTTTGAGTCATGAAAATGTGACATGTCGCGATATCGCAACACTTTTTCCTTCTTGCTCTTTCTCTTTGCTTTGGCCCACGAAAATACAACATGTCGCGATATCGTGACACTTTTTTCTCTTTGCTCTTTCGGCCATGAAAATGCAACATGTCGTGATATCGCGACACTTTTTTCTCCTTGCTTTTTCTCTTCTATTTTGGCCGCGAAAATGCAACATGTCGTGATATCGTGACACTTTTTTCTCCTTGCATTTTCTCTTTGCTTTGGACCGCAAAAATGCAACATGTCGTGATATTGCCACACTTTTTCCTCCTTGCATTTTCTCTTTGCTTTGGATCGTGAAAATGCAACATGTCACGATATCGTGACACTTTTTTCTCCTTGCATTTTCTCTTTGCTTTGGACCGTGAAAAAGCAACATGTCGCGATATCGCGACACTTTTTTCTCGCTTTTTTGCTTCTCTTCTGGCCGCGAAAATGCAACATGTCGCGATATTGCGACACTTTTTTCTCCTTTATTTTTCACTTCTCTTTTGGCCACAAAAATGCAACATGTCACGATATCACGACACTTTTTTCTCTTTGCTTTTTTGCTTCTCTTTTGGCCGTGAAAATGCAACATGTCGCGATATCGCGACACTTTTTCTTTTCTCTTTTGATCACGAAAATGCAACATGTCGCGATATCGCGACACTTTTTTTTCTTTGCAGTTTTTTGCTTTTTCTTTGATCTTTCTCTTTGCTTTGGCCCATGAAAATACAACATGTGATATCGTGACACTTTTTCTCCTTGCTTTTTCTTTGATCTTGAGAATATGGGCCACTTCGGTCTTCTTGGAAAATATGCAAAAATGTGGGTAAACATCCTCATAAGAATTTAACATCACTATACATACTCTGAGTAACATCTAAACTCCTATCCACTGCATCAACCAATCTATCTGACCGTGTTGACAACAATGACAATATTGTCGCCGCACCTTGCTCAACATAAACTAGTGCAAGATATTTCCTATAAAAGAAAGGGCTAAAAGTCTGACTATGACATCTTGATTCTTGATATTATGAATAACTTCTAAGTTCAATATATCTTGGAAATGCGTGTATGTTGTCTTTTCGATACCATAAAATGTGGGTATATATTTTGTAATAGCTTGAGGAATGTCATGAATATTGGCAAGTTTGAGCGGTCTAGAAATATCCCAACTAGGATAATTTTGTGGGGGCTCATTCTAATTAATGTGTTGATCCATTGTAAGTGGGATTCTTTGTGGAATTGGTCCTGGAGGCACCATAGGGGGTGGTTCAACTGGGGATTCTTCTGCCAATGAGTCTAGGAATAAACTTCTTATGATATTGGACCCTCTTAAGGGAAGCTCATAAAATATAACAAGGTCATGACTATTTTTAATGAATGACCTAGTATTCATGAAAAATATACTATACTAGGGTGGTTTGCTTTTTGGATACTTGCACTCAAGGAGTCACCAAGTGAATTTACTCCCTCCACTAAATGAGGTCAAGATAATTCATTAAATCTTTATTCCTTCAGGTATTCTCAAAGAAGTGGGTAGGGAAAAAGATAATGTGTATTTAGGGTCCCATCGGGTGTGCCAAAAATGTTGGGGTCTAAATTGATATTAAGGAGAACTTGAACTATGATTATGAATCTATGAATTTCTTAGAGGTGCACATACGCTAATCATAGCTCAAACCCCCATATTGTATGGACCAAAGATTATGTCAATCCAACCTCCAGAGTAGGCTAGTATACCTTATCAACTAATTGGTGTTCACTCAATTAAACTCAAATAAAAGTGCAAGTTTAGGGGTAGAAATGAGATAAGGGTTAGAAAATAATTGAGTGAATAATGGCTATATAAAGCTAATAGCATTGAAATATATCAAGAATCTTCTGATCAATCACATTTCCAGTATGCCACACTTAAGAACAACAACATTCAAAACTCATTATCTTCACCATTAAAGAATAATAAAACACTTAGAGAACTATTTCAAACATCTAAAATGTTAATAATACAAATAGCATAATTAGATCAACCTTCAGACTAACAGAAAAATAAGCTCTCTACAACATTTTTTTAGGCATGAACCATTCTAATTTGCTCCAAATTAGCAATCCAATATCAATAGAATTGACTAATCATAACAATAGTAGAAAAAATGAATTTACAGAATAAAATCATAGAGATGAAGGCACAAGCCTGAGGTAAACATCCAAGTAATGCTCTTTCTATTTATTTATCAAAAAAATTACAGTAAATGTAGACACTAAAATCATGTCAATCCAATTAAGTGATTGAAATAATTGGCTAATTGAAATCATATGGACCCATTGGGCAACCCTCAAAGGTTTAATAGTGGTCCTAACCACTCTTGGAAGGCTCTACCCTACTTTTGGAAGATTTTAGGCCTCATAGGTATGACCGTCCCACCTTGGGATGGTCACAGTTCATGGTCGTCCCACCCAGGGACGGTGGCATAGTGGCCGTCCCTGGGTGGGACGACCATAATATTTGACTCCTAAAAAGTCAAATTTGGAAAAATGGAACCCAAAAACTACCATTTACCCTACCTATTTGAGCATGTAAACATGAGGCCATAGAATCCTTGTGACATGCTATTGAATGGAGGCCAAAATGGGATATTCTCTTCCCCTTCCAATGCATACTCAGTTTTAGACAAGTGGCACCTCTTGCCATGCATGCCCTTGCATGCCTATATTCCCAAAGGCTCCATTTATCTATAAAGTGGATCCATTTTCAACACAAAAGAGAGAGAGGATTTTTGATACATAACAACAAAGTGCTACCAAGATTTCCCCTCATCCTTTTGTGCCATTTTACCTCGAAATCTCTATTTAATGAAGGAGGTTTGCGAGTGATCCAAGAGGCACAATGTGTTTGCAAAAATAAATCATCTGAGTTAATTTAACCACCAAATTTGATTAAAATACTATTTATAGGGTTTTTGACCAATCCACTAAGGAATTAGTGGCAAAATAGGAGCAAAAATGGTGGTCGTCCCATCCCAGGATGGTTCCCATTCTATGATAGTAACCACCATCCCTGCAAGGGATAGTGATAGATATATAAGTAATTTTTCTACTATTTTTAATTAGGCATATTCTAGGTTAGATTTTGAACATGTTGTCCAAATTTCATACAATTTGAAGTTATATTGAGAGAGATATTACAATTTTAAGGTTTTGTAGGCTTTCGAGGACCATCTGAAGATGCACATGAAACTGTGATTGATATTTCTAATACATTGATACAGGTATTATTAAAATAACATGTTATGTAGAATTTCCAAGTTTGGTTTTATTTGGAGGCGTTTTGATCCAGAAATTGCTTGTTTTGGATTTTGCAGGCTTCGTAGGTGCACTGCAAATGCGACACCGATTCAGAGGTAATTTTTGTTCTATTTTCAATCAGATTTTTGCAAAATAATCTATTATGTATATCTCTATAATTTAATATCATTTTTAGTTGTTTTAGATGGGAAAATTGCATATTTACACTTTCTAGCTTATAGTTACATGTATCGCTTTTGCATGTTTCACATTCTATGCACTTGCTATTTAAAAAATATGGTTTCCTTGTGTGTAGGTGTAGGTTTTACAGTGCATGAGTAAGGAATACAATATCATAATAGTTAATAACAACGCGACGACATCATAGGTTCATCCACATCAATTATGGGTACGAGGAAGAACATTGGAAGTTCACACAATCTTGTTTGAAAGGACTTAATCCTTGGGAACCCCTTTTTGTAAACAAGTGTATCAAAATAAGAGTCCTCAAGGGGAAATATATGTAACCATATTATGATTTATCAAATAAAATAGAGAGAAACACCATTTTCTTGCACTTATTTGGCTTCCATGGTTTCTTGAATTTATCCTTTTATAATGCTTGATTAATACTATATATAGATGCATCTTGTTTAGCACTCTTAGATGCACCATTTTTACCCTAATTCAGTGGTAATCATGGTGGTACCTTGTCCCTATTGAGTTGGTTAAACATTTAACCCTATTTTTGTTTGCATTCTATTGTAGGAATTGGCAATATTGGCCTGAAATGACATCTGTACTGCTGACCGTTCCACCCTAGGATGGCCACACAACCATCCCACCCTAGGATGACCATAAAAATTGCCACCATACCACCCTAGGATGGTCACAAAACAAGAGCTTTTATGCTCCAAATTCCAAAAATAGCAGGTTTATAGGCCATTGAGGTAGGTACCAAAACCCTTTGTTTTCATTTCTACGGTTCAAAACTACTGAAATATGGGTTTTCTTACCTCTTTTGATTGTTTGAAAAGTATAATATAGGTTTTTGCATTTCTATAACTGAAAAAAAAAACTAAAATAAGAAGGAAAACTAAAAAGAAACTAGGTAGAAATACACCTCTATGGTTTGATTGGTTCTAGCCTACCTAATGGGTAGGTTATCATTTAGGGAATGCATTTGGTAGGTTACTTTTTATCTATATTTTAAGAAAGTAAAACATAATTTCTTTGCATCTAGTGAAATATCATTGAGTGATTCATTTTTTACTTTATTTTGGCTTAAAAAATAACCACACACACCATGTTCCACTTGAATTCTAGTGAGTCAAATTTCATCACCAACCACTAGTAGAGGTCAGCGACGGTGTCTTTCATCTCCACCTATTGCCTAAAATTCAATGAACCCTTTTTCTTTGCCAAGGTCGGCTCTAAGATCCAATGTAGCTTGTAAAATTTACATGTACTTATCTTTGAAGGGTATAACTCCGACCAAGTGAGTATTGGGTGAGGATTGACAGGACCTGTGCTCCCTGATCAAGTATGGGTTTCATCTCCATACTTAGGTGGGTTTACGTGATCAAAATTTTATTACCAGTTGTCAATATGTGAGCATATAGGTGAAATCCAATTAAACACGATATTATCATCCAATAAAATTAAAACACATGACATGAGGTCATATTTACAAACAACACATCTGAAACACATAAAACTGCTTTGGGTATCACATCTAAAACTTAAAAGAGATAATCACTTGTTTTATTGGGTGTTTCATTTTATTGCATGTTGTTTCATTAAGAATTTGTAAAGGAGATAATCATCTAGGGTTTCGTAGAGAGTAATAGTGGTATGCACCCGCAACCAAGCCCAATCATGGGTGAAAGCTATAGAGGGTGGGCTAGGAGACATGAGTCATATCTACTTTAGCCCCAAGGATTTGGTTATACCCCCCTGGCAAGCTTCTACTCACCTGAGTCCCAGAATAGTGGGACATTAACAACACCTACAAGGGATCCCTATGCAAGACACCTCACTAGGTTGTGGACCTTACCCGAGAGAGTATTCCTGATATGTAGAAACATCACATGTCTTACTTGAAAGATAACATCACACTGAGGCATAAGTAGATAGAGTGATGCCATGCATATGCATACCTGATAGGTCTAATACACTTGCTTATAGGCCATATCACAACTTCACACATTGGGCAGGGCCGATTGATCATACTTCACCCTTACACTTCCCTGATAGGTTCCAAAAGCCTAGACAACAAGATGAGTATGATACTCATCACTCAGGGTGAGAGAACTTAGCCCTTCCATTCCTCATCCATGAAGGAATACATGAGGAAATCCTTGATTATCCTCAAGAGTAATATATCACACAAGAACGATGTGCCTCTACACCCACTGAGTATAAAGAGCATATTCCCAAGCCCAAACATCAAGTAAATGCAGCTACCCTCGATTGAGGGAAGCACACGATGAATATCATAGATTATCTTGAACGAAGTCGGATTTAGGGTGAGACTCCTAGGCCTCCTTGGCCTTGCATAGTGAAATAGATCAATAAAGAAGTTGAAATATATGTGGAATTCCAAGTGTAGTTCAAGCAGCTTTGATGAGACAAAGAGCGACTAGACCACTTGCATCAACTTGAGAAAGAAAGAATCAAATGGTAGAATAATGAACTATTCCAAAAAACTTTACATGAGAGTGTCCCTACCCTAGAACATATATATAGGAAGTACTTTCGAGGCAACCCACTCTCATTCAATATAGGTATCCTAGGCCTTATACAATGTTACCTTCGCAACCTCCTAGGCTAGATTAGTACTTGCATCCTAGGCCAAACATAGAGTGCCCATCGCAGGTAGCTACCCCTCTATATAGGCCGACTCAGGAGATGCCCTATGGGACTTACACCCAGCATGATACAGAGGTGGAATATTTGGAAATGCCTTATCAAGGCATGGAGGTGACATGCCACCACCTAAAAATAGGCTTTATGATCCTTTCCCTTCACTATAGGATAAGATCAAAGAAGAGGAGATCAAATCCTCTGATGCATATAGGGTACTGCTAGAGTGCTTAGAGTTAGTAGAGAACAAGACCTCTGGATCTAGATATCAAAAGCCCACTTTGCACCAGCTACATAATCAGCCCATTCATCCTTCAGTGCCTATCCCTTCCTATACAGAGTAGTTTAATATGTCTTAGTTGGCTACCTTTAAGGAGAATAAGATGCGCAGGAGCATGTTACCATGTTTTTGAGCCAATGCTTTGGCATCCAGGAAAATGACACTTTGATTTTACAAAAAATTGTGAATACCCTCTCTATCCTAGCCATCAAGTGGTTTACCCAACTCTCAAAGCATAGCATCCACAATTTGGATCAACTCGTAGATGTGTTTCTAGAATGCTTCACCTTCAATACCAAGCAGAAGGTGACACTGGCTGATCTCACTGGGTTGAAATAATATGATGATGAATCAATAGAAAATTATAGTAGCAAGTGGTGAGAGATGATCATCAAGCCACCATATCTACTCCCCATGTCGGAGTTGACTCATATGTTTGCCAAGAGATACCTAAAGCTGATCTCCTTGCTATTGCAACTACAAAAATATCTGACTCTTGAAGATGCCCTAGCACAAGCTAGAACAATTGAATACATCAAGATTCAAGAGGAAGAATTTGTGAAGACTCACAAGGAGTGGAACAAGAATGCTAAGAATAGCCCAGTGCAACCTAAGCCATCAGTAGTCAATCAGGTTGCCATTAGCATCCCAGGGCCAACGCAACTCGCACCACCTCAAAAGCTTTATTATCAGGCCACACCTAGGAACTATAACAAGGACAACCAAAATAATCAAGGGAAAAATCAATAGCATCACCCCAAGTGATAGTTCA
Organism: Wollemia nobilis; assembly: GCA_028583015.1. Classification (NCBI taxonomy): domain Eukaryota; kingdom Viridiplantae; phylum Streptophyta; class Pinopsida; order Araucariales; family Araucariaceae; genus Wollemia; species Wollemia nobilis. Next base: position 6,609,748 of record JAQPPZ010017228.1, read on the forward strand.
CACCCATTGCAGAGTCTATGGAATATTTTTTTGAGTGCATCTTGGTGGCTAATGTGATTAATCTGCTTGAGACTTGACCTATCGACCCAAATGTACTAAAGCCCAAAGGGTATCGAGAAGACCTATATTGTAAGTTTCATAGGAAAAATAGGCATGACGTGTAAATATACTATAAATTCAAGCATCTAGTGCAAGACATGATCTATAGGGATGCCCTCCAGGTCAACAACCCTATTACACCAAACAATCAACATATGGGTGTTTTTAAAGACCCATTACATGCCCATGCAGAGCAGGCTAAGCTAGTGTCCTAGGTAAATGAGGTTAATCATGCACCCCCTAATCAAGGTTATATCAGCATGATCAGCATTGTAATGAGGAATAGGTGGCACCCAAGTCCAGTCACACCACCTGTGGCTCAGAGTACTTTTCCTTCAACATCATGGCCTCTACCACCTCTAGTATTGAGCCTCCCACCTCAACCTATGGTCATAATTAAGACCAAGATCACTTAGAGCCTAAGAATTATTTCTACTCAACTCTCCATATATGATCTCATTTAGCAATCTTTGCCTCATAGAGAAGCTCTAATGGAGATCCTTAAGGCAATTGAGCTACAACCCTAGGAGTATAACTCCAATAATTTTGTGAGGAAATTTTGTCAATGCACGAAACTGGTGATTACCTTTCAAGAAGATGAGGTTAAACCAGTTCCAAATGATATGGTGGATCCTCCCTTGAACATCATTGCATGTGTAAATGGAACACCCTATAAGAGAGTGTTAATAAAAATTAGCTCTTCTAGAAACTTAATAACTACAATAGCTCTCAAGCATCTAGGGCTCATGGAATCCCATATTTTTGAGTCTACTTACACCCTCCAAGCATTTAATTATGCCATATGCTCAATAGTTGGTACGATAGTCTTACCTATCCATGTAGGAAAGAAAACCATACCGACATTATGCCACATATTGGAGGGTGAGATGGCATATAATATCTTGCTATGCAGACAATGGATCAGGGACATGAAGTGCATCTCTTCCATCACTCACCAATGCCTAAAATACACCTATCAAGGACAAGTTCATGTCATCTCAGTGGACCTAGAGCTCTTCAAATACTGCAACATGGTGCAGTAGAACCTTGAGTCAACCTTATCATCCACCCATCTGGATTTTCAACTAAATGAATCCAACTAAGGTCTAACTCCATCACCATCATCTTCATTCAATCCATCATCATCTCATTCCATACCATCCTCATCTTCGACACCCATAGGCATGCCTTCATCATCGATGAATCCTCCATCAAGGAACATGGGGAAGAGGCCTATTGATGATATCCCTCTGATCATATCCACCATATTCACAAGCAAGATTCCTAGCCCAGTGGATGAGGAGCTATCTCATGAGGCAAATATAGAATCAATTCAAGCCTCACTCTCGTCTCCTCCTTTTCCATAGCCACAAGTCACAGTGCATCTAAATTCCATCGGTTTAGGATATTACATGTTTAGGAACATCATAGCCACCTCTGCTATCAATATGGTGCAAGATATGTGTCAACCTCATCTTCCCATAGGCACTATCATACCTCTTGGAATTCCCCCTAATCAGAAAATTTTTATTTATGGGGGTCTTGACTATGGCATTGAGCCTTATCAATAGCAGGAAGAGGATGAATAACCATTTTTCGAGGATATCAACTACATGTCCAACCCTGAATTCTCCATGAGGTATATCCACCTCTATAATTGACACAGTTATGGGTTGGCCTTGTATGAGCAAGGCACCCGCGTTCCTTACCAATCATAGTATCAAATGCCTTATCACAAGTCTGGTTTGGGACACAACAAGCATGTGCCCATCGACGTCCTCACGGATAGTCTAGAGTGCATGACTATGGACTTTAGGGATGATCTTGCACATGATTCCTATGCCAAACCTAGCCGGTTCTATTCACTGGGAGACTATTTCCCCACACCGGTGGGTAATTAAGAGACACCTTGTGATATCCCCCGATCCTATGAATGGGGTGAAAGTTCACATACCCTTCCACACAATAGTGAGGAAGAAGATCAGGGGTCTCCCTATGAGTGGACATATGATGATGAGTCAGATTATGAAGTGGTGTCCATTGAATATTCCAGTTTGCATGTCGAGTTCACATGGATTGTCCCATTGAATGATGAGTATGAGGGTTATCTATGTATGTTCACCTTGAATGACCCTATATGGTTCTAGTTCATCTCTATAGAAGGACAAGTCAACCCACAGTCACACCGACCACCTCCAATCATTTTTCCTCCATCGCAACCACCTCCTCAGGTCTTACAACATCTCGATGTCGATAGACACCACTAGCCACCTAGGGGAAATAATCCATCCTTAAACATGATTTCCATATACCTTTTTGAGCCCATGCAAGATATGAATAACCCATCAAAGCCACTACACCTCGACTTGGGGGTAATTAAATTTGATCGAGGAGATTCTCCTCCATTGCCTTCTCAATACTGGCCTTACAATGAGATTGCTACAACCATTTCATTTCTCTCCAAGGCTTACTCACAATGTCTTCCATACCAAGGAGGAACTTGAGGTTCCAATTGATGATCTAAAATTAGTAGATGACATTCATCTGATTCCTACTCCCCACCAGTTGGAGGAGGGATCACATATATCAATTAAGCCAATGATTGACCAAGATATCAGCTCAGATCCTAAGAATCCTCAATGTATCAAGTTAGGGGAAAGATTATCCCCTACTGAGCAGGCCGATTACATAGCCCTTCTCACGGAGAATAAGGAAGCATTTTCATGGACCTACAAAGACATGCCAAGAATGGATCCAAATCTAGTCATGCATAATCTGACGCTTGATCCCAAGGCCAATCCAGTTAAGAAAAATCTTAGAAATATGTATCTAATAGTAGCCTTAATGGTTAAGGATGATCTATAGAAGCTGTTGGATGCCAAGTTCATTATATCAGTGGACTATCTGCCATGGTTGTCCAACATGGTTCTAGTCAAGAAGCCTGATGGGAGGATTTGCACATGCAATGACTCTCAAGACCTGGATAAAGTGATTTCTAAGGATGATTTTTCTTTATTAAGCATCGATGCCCTGGTAGGTGCTATAGTGGACCATGAATGTTATCCCTCATGGATGATTTCTCTAGATATAACCAGATTTGTATCAACCCAAAAGACTAGCTCAAAACAACATTCATAATGCCTTAGGGAACATTTTGCTATAAGGTCATGCCTTTTGGCCTTAAAAATGTTGATTCTACCTACCAGCATGCCATGACATACATATTCCATGATTACATGCATAATATTTTAGAATATTACATGGATGACTTACTGGCTAAATAATTATTATACCATAGCATCTCAATGTCTTGCGCAAATTCCTTGATCACCTTATTGAGCATAATGTGAGACTAAACCCCAAGAAGTGCATATTCTATGTCACATATGGAAAGCTCTTGGGATTTATTATCTCTAAAAGAGTCATTGAAGTGGACCCAAACAAGGTCAAGGTAATCCTCGGGATGCCTCCTCCAACTACCATTAAGCAACTACAAAGCCTGTAGGATAAGGTCGCATCAATCAAGCGTCGATCAACTCACAGAGGCTCCCATCCAAGATGAGAAACCTCTTAGCATGGATCTTCCCAATGATGGATTCTTCCAAATATTAGAATCACTTGACTCTGATGAGACTGATTCGTAGGCCAATATGACTCTATTCTTCGATGGCTCCAAATGTGAGCAAGGGGGTGGCACAAAGATCATGTTTTTCACACCTCAAGGGGCTCCTATACCCCTATATTTCAAAATTTATTTCTCGTGCACTAAAAACAATTCCAAGTATGAAGCCTTGCTCATAGGTTTTCAAATGGTTGTCGCTATGAAAATAACCAAGCTCAAAAATTTTGGTGACTCCTTGCTCATCGTAAACCAGGTCAAAGGGATTTACCAATGCAAGTGTCTAGTTCTACAAGGCTATAAAGCCCTTGTGGATAAACTCTTGGTAAAGTTTAAATTGTATGATATCGAGGCACTCCCTCACTAATCTAATTATTTTGCAGATACAATGGACTCCCTAGGGTGCTTGATCTTGTAGAACCTTGCAGATGATATGACAACCATTCAGGTCAAAATGCTATCACAATATACGGTTGAGCGTGAGAAAAATTATTCCATGCTATAAGTCCACTTGATTCAGATTGAACCTCATAAATATAGGTTCTCATAAATTCATGAGCACCTGAATCATGCTTCTTGGGGGATGTTGTTCCCTCAAACCACTTTTGATAATAGCACAATGCTATTCTTACAAGTTCTACCCCACTCAACATTCAATCAAGATGAACTTCAAAATGAATAGGTAATTCATGCAATCGAGGCTTCCTCACAATAGGACTGGTCTACCCAAATCAAGGATTACCTAAAGCTTGGTAATATACCTTCTGGGTTATCGCATGCCATAAAAAAAACATTTAAACAAAAAGTAGCAAAGTATGTCTTGCTAGGAGATATTTTGTATCATCGGAGCTATGAAGGTATCCTCCTTAGTTGCTTAGAGCATCAAGAGTCAGTTTGGGCAATATCCCAAGCATACAATGGTTACTTATGGTGGCCATTTCAGTGGCATGGACATCACAAAGTGCATTCTTCACATGGGTTACTATTGGATAACCTTAGAATGAAATTTTTGCACTTATGTTAAGAAGTACGTAAAGTGTCAAAACCATGCTAACTTGACACACGTACCTTTGTAGGCCTAACAACCAATTCAATCGGCCTGGCCATTCTTGCAATGGGGGTTTGATTTAATCAAGAAAATTTCACCTACCTCCTTGGGCTATCACATGTTCATCATTACAACTACCGAGTATTTACCAAAATGTGTGGAAGAAATTCCCCTTAACACTATGATAGGACCCTGCATAGTGGAGTTCATATTGCATAATATCATTTTTCATTTTGGTATTCCATCCAAGATCATTTTTGATAATGGGACATTGTTCAAGAATAAATATGTGCGTGCTTTGATAGCAAAGTATAATATCTAGCATAGCTTTTTGATACTCTATTATCCAAAATAAAATGGGCAAGTAGAGGGATCAAACAAAATATTGATTGCCATTCTGAAGAAAATAGTTAAATAAAATCACACTGATTGACACACGCAAATACCCCTTGCTCTATGGGCCTACCGCACTAGTATTCGAATACCCATTGGGGCCACTCTATTTTTGCTAGTCTATGGCACTGAGGTAGTCATACCTCTAGATATGGAAATACCATCACTACACATATCCATGCGAGAGTTTATAGATGATGATATCATGTTGTAGGCTCGCTTAGACAAACTTACATTGCTTTATGAACAACACATCAATGCCTTTGAGCACCTGTGTGTTTATAAATAGTGAATTAGGAGAGCTTATAATATGAAAGTCCATCATAGATATTTTCATGTTGGTGAATTCATTCTGAAAGAGAACTAAAAAAATTCTAATTTACCGCCCCATATATGCGAGATAAGGTTATGGTAAACTGGTTAGGCCCTTTCATCATCACTAGTTAGATCAAACCCAAAACTTACCGCCTAGCCTCCCTTAAATGAATCAAGGATATTGAACCCTTGAACATCCTTCATCTACAATATTTCCATGCCTAGAGTGTTGTGGCCCACCCAAAAATGCTCCAAGGGTATCTACGTACTGATTGGTCAACCCAAAATGCTCCTAGGCGGTCTGCGATCGTCTAGGTCACCCTAAAATGCTCCAAGAGTATCTCCAAACTACTTGGTCAACCCAAAATGCTCCTAGGTAGTCTATGATCATCTAGGTCACTCTAAAATGCTCCAAGGGTATCTCAAAATCACTTGGTCAACACAAAATGCTCCTCTATGGTCTATCACCATCTAGGCCACCCCAAAATGCTCCAAGGGTATCTACGAACTACTTGGTCAACCCACAATACTCCTAAGTGGTCTACGACCATCTAGGTCACCCAAAAATGATCCAAGGGTATCTACGTATCGCTTGGTCAACCCAAAATGCTCCTAGGTGGTCTATGACCATCTAAGTCACCCCAAAATACTCCAAGGATATCTACGTACCACTTGGTCAACCTAAAATGCTCCTAGGTGATCTACGATCATCTAGGTCACCCCAAAATGCTTGAAGGGTATCTACGTACTACTTGGTCAATCCAAAATGCTCCTAGGTGGTATACGACCATTTGGGTCACCTCAAAATGCTCCAAGGATATCTACGTACCACTTGGTCAATCCAAAGTGTTCCTAGGTAGTCTACAATCATCTAGGTCACCCCAAAATGCTCCAAGGGTATCTAGGTACCGCTTGGCCAACTCAATTTCCTCCTAAGTAGTCTACGATTGTCTAGGTCATCCTAAAATGCTCCAAGGGTATCTACGTACTGCTTGGTCAACCCAAAATGCTCCTAGACAGTCTATGACTATCTTTGTCACCCCAAAATACTCGAAAGGTATCAATAATCTGCTTGGTCAACCCAAAATACTCTTAGATGATCTACAACTATCTAAGGCACCCCAAAATGCTCCAAGGGTATCTACAAACCGCTTGGTCAACCCAAAATGCTCTTAGGCGGTCTACGATCATCTAGGTCACCCTAAAACACTCCTAGGCGATCTACGATCATCTAGGTCACCCTAAAATACCCCAAAGTTATCTATTAGCTCTTTGGTCACCCAAAAATCCCCAATGGCATTTACTAAGCCCATTGGTCACATGTATATACATATATATCAATCAAAATCCAAAAACATCATAAAAACATCAAAAATACAAAAATATCACATTGCATCACATTGCATACAATTGCATTATCAATTGCATTAGGCATACTCATCATTATACATTGCATTTTAGAGTTGCTCAGATATTTCTAGCACTGATACTGTAAACTAGTCATCATTCAAAATCAATTATTTTATAGTCATTATTCACATCATTTCATATTTCACATATCATTTCCACCCACATTTCCCATTTTTTCACATTTGTGTCCATTCCATTCACCTAGCCATTTATTCTAGAATGTCATTAGGGTTTCGGTCACTCAACCATCTCTAGTATTCTTTTCAGATTTTGTAGAAAGCTATCCTAATTTTTAGGAGATAGAGTCTCGCTTGGATTGTACCTTATATATTTTAAAATCCCAGCACATTTTCACACCAATAACTCCAATTTTTGCACAAGGAAAGATGAAACCTACGAAGTGGTCTAGGTTACCTTAAGAAAAAAGTATTTCTTGTTCATCCCCCTATGTGAATGGTTCAAAAATACTAAGAATTGATAAAAGGACAAGCTCCTCCTTACCCAATTCCCCAAAATAAATAGTGGTTTTCACCACTATCAATAAGCAAAATCCCAAAAAGTAAAAATCAAAATCAAAATAAAAAATGGTTATCATCACTCTCCAAATCCCTTGCTCAAAGAAAAAAATACAAAATAAATGGTGATTTTCATCACTAAGCATGAGCAAGTATCCCTAAAATCAGATAAAATAAAATAAGGGAGTATTGAACTTGAATCCCTAAAATTCTTAGCATTTGACAAACCATAAGGTGATGCTCATTACAGATTAGGTGGCATCAATCCTACATGGCAATGGTGGCATCCTTACGCATGATGATATGTCTTTCACATTAGCATTTTTCCTGCATACAGACCAATGTTTGCATGCAGATGAGCTAGCTTTTGGTAGTCTATCCTACCTAGTGGTCTAATCCAACTACATAGAAAACCTAGGATTGTGATACTCATAGAGTGATCTCCAGTATAGATGGGCTGAGTCAATATTATTTGGCACTGGGGTAACCTTATGCTTATCTCAAAATGAACACACTCACACACACAGGGATATTGAGTATTTGGGTCATCTTAGCAGATTCATACCTTGTCAAAATGTCTTGCATGGTTAGTATATAACTTTTGATCATTTGAATAGAGTGTTTGAGTCTCATGAAAAACTCAGGGACATTCTATAACATTCTACTATTCATTCTATTTCATACCATTTTATCACAAATCCATTACATAGTCTCATGAAAATGTCATACATGAATCGATGAATTCTATACAATCTATGGTGCTAACATAGTATGTCATATAGTATACATATTTTATCATATAGATCAATAAATCATCCATTTCATTACGCATCCATGCATATACATATCATCAAATCAAATCACATTACAACATATGCATACATGATAAACATCCATCATCATATCATAAAGCAAATAACTACATTGCATATATCTCATAAAGCAATACAAAACTAAATCATGATAAACATAGAAAAGCTCATATATATCTATATATGTATGGGGAAAAAAGATATATCATAATACTCAAGCCACCCATAGGCTACAATAAAGTGGGTCCTCCTGACTCCACACTACTAAAAATCTAAAATATAAAAAGAGCCATCAGAGTCTCAATAACCATGGTCATGCAAGACCGATACTACGAATCTCATCCCTACCCTCAGGTCGAGTTCACCAAGAATTATCTAACCTAACAACACCTACCATTTCTACCCTCTATGTAGAGCTAGGTTCCCCAATCCTAGCTGAATATTATCATGTACCACTTTGCCAAGTCTGGTGTGACCCACTAGCATATGGACTGGCTATTATGCACCTCCTTAGGCACACTATCTCATCCTCCAACTCATCAGTATAGGTTCAATCCTATTGACATCACACCTGGTAGGTATCCACTAATACCTAGAGCTATGCCACCTCCTCCCGTATCCTGGCCATATCCCCACTGCTAGGTCCCTCATGACTAGGGCTCTTGGACCTTAGTTGTGCTTGTAGAGCTAATATCTTTGCATGGGCATCCTGTACCTATGTCTAAAGGAGATATCTCTCCTTCTTGACCATGAAACTAATCCTGGAGATCTATATCTATGTAACCTTATGTTATCTACTATATTTGCATCCCCTGATCCCTAGTGTCATCATCCCTAAATTCACCCTAATATCCTAAGTTTAGGAGGTCTACCTACTCATCTGCCATGTGATGAAGCCCATGTCACTCACCTACCTCTCCTTGGCCCTCCTTAGGAGCATCCTATTGAGCCTTTGCTACTACCCCTACTGCATCCCCCTTAGTGGTCCCTCCCCTACCACTAGCACATCACCCACCAGGAGTCATACTTCTCTATAGTCCCGGCATCATCCAAGTCTAGAATGTCTATTAAAGGATCCACCTCCCCTCTTACCACCTCCACTATCATCCACATCAATGTCCTCTCATCCCCATGGTGCTGGTAGAACACTAACTCACTGGGAAATCCCTATCATAATCCAAATTTATACATAACCCAAGAATAAGGGAAGAACTCCCACTCCATCCCATGTTGGCCAACCAACCATCTACCTTGCCTCATCCAGCAGAGCTACACCTCAACATCGAACCATGCTGGGTAGTCACTGTAAGGTCTCTAAAGTACATCTGCTACTTTGAGTCCTACAAAATATTGGGTATAATGGCCCACATCACCCGCACAGTGTCAACTCTTCTCTACGTTCTGGACCCACTATCATGGGATTCTATAGCCAATCTCTCGGTCCACCAACTGTACCTGTGACATCCAAGGCAATCCATGTGACTGATCCACAACTATGTACTGCCACCCCCACATCTATAGTAGAAAGATACATCCCAATACCTTCTACCCTTGGGAGCAGATCTCGTATAGCTCACTGTATAGTTGTGCTAGTAGTGTCGTCCCCCATGCCATCACTAGTGGCTGCTCCACAATGCACCCTACCAGATTAAACACTAACTCTAGAAGGTTCTAGGGAAACCTGGTGCCTGATGAGTCTGGTAGTAGCATATTAGAGATTATTATCATTAAAAAAATATTCCTAATGCCCAATACCATGACCTCATACTAATACCCCACCAATATACCTCAACTAAGATACTCCCCTATCGCCTCCTCCGTGGCCCTAACAAAGTACATCTCCATCACTGCCTCTCTCTAGTCATGATGATTAGACACAATCGAATGCACGTATATTAGAATATGTAATATCTAATAGACATCCTCTAGAATCATCATCATATTCCTTTTTGGTAGGTGGAAGGTTTTGGTGCACGGATCCCACAAGTCAATAAGAGCAGTCAAGTACGCATGGTCACCCACCACGGGATCTAACCGTATCACATGCTTGAGGCCAATGACATCAAGCCATTCCAAGTATACCTATTTAAATATTTCTCTTGTGTTCTAAAATAGAGTTAAAAATTGATACTGACTCTTAACCACCTAGCAGAGATAGGTTGGTCATTAATAAGCAATAAACCGGCTTCAAAACGACTCAAAAATACCCAAAAAAAGACCAAAAAATACTATTTTTTTAGGCTAGTTTGTGATTGTCCCACCTAGGAATAAACCCCAAATCTATGACCATCCCACCTAGGGATAGCCACCAAATAGCCCAAGTTGGCCGTCCCACCTAGGGATGACCCCCAAATTGGGCCTTTTAGGCCACCAAAAACAACAAAAATTAAGCAATAAAAATCCATAAAAAGTAATAAAATTGCATAAAAATACAAAAAACAAGCATAAAAAATTACAGGGCATCTGTAATTAGCTTCTAATACCAAGTATTTAGTGTTCTCTGCCAAAAAGCAAAAACAAGCAATAATTCCACTTTTAACACTAGCATAGCAGTAAGAAATTCAACTCTTACCCATCTCGCACTAGCTCCATTGTTGGACGAGTCTGTACACTAGCTTATGGTGACTATAGGATGATTTTTGCAGTGCTTCACTACATAGAATCATTCTCCTCCTCCTTACCTCTCAAACTACAAAGTTGGAAATGCACAAATGAGCCCAAATGACCCATTTTTGGCTTAATTAACCCTCCTAGGGCCCTGACCATCCCTGGGTGGGATGAGCAGATAATTGGTCAATTATCCTACCCTGGGATGGTCATAAACTATACCACCATCCCACCCTAGGATGGCCACCAAAAAATCTCATCAAAATAGCTCAAAAATACACCAAAAAGGGTCCAAAACCCACCAAAAATAGCTCAAACTTGGTCAAATTCAATAGGCATCCAAATGAACCTAAATTGCTCATGGAGAAATGGAAAAGTCCTTATTTTAATCCCTAAGAAGGCCATTGTGGTTGGACCACCCTAGGGGAATGAATTTTGTGACTCATTTCTTCCATGAAGCGTTAACAAAGTCACCAAATCCTCTAAAAAATGCTCCATTTTTCAATGGTCAAACTGAAGTAACCCTAACAAAATATGTGTCAAGCGACTCATCAATTATCTCACCGGTCATTCCCTCATTGACTCATCACTTGAGGGGATAGTCATACTTAAATATTTCATAATCAAAATCAACAATCAAACACTCAATCATGCAAATTGCATTCATTCAACGAATCATTGATAAAGACAATCACGCCCCTGCTTGGGGTACCAAACAAGCATAAATTTCAACTAAACAAATGCTTGGTATTATAGAATCAAGAAGTAACTCAATATTCATTGCTTCATGAATGAATAACATCCAAGGTCAAGTCAACCTGAACTGTAAGGTTGCACTTGAAGCAAGTTCCTTAGCTCGTTAGAAGCAAGGATTCAAGAAAGCATGCTCTTTCCATTATTGGGGCATATAAAGTTGGTTAGGTTATTTAATAACCCTAATAATTCAACATTTTAGTCATATTTTTTTTCTCAGTGATGTGTTGCACATAACGCATCTCAAAAAGGGGTATCTATAGACACTAAAATCATGTCAATCCGATTAGGCAACCGAAAGCAGTGGCTAATTGACATCATATGGCCCCCTTGGGCAACCCTTATAGGTTTAATAATGGTTCTAACAAATATTGTAAGGTTATACCCCAATATTAGGAGGTTTTTGGGCACATAGGCATGATCTTCCCACCCTGGGACGGTCATAGTTCATGGTCATCCCACCCAGGGATGGCGGCATAGCGACCATCCTTGGGTGGGATGACCACAAGTTTTGACTCCCAAAAATTCAAATTTGGACAAATGACACCTAGAAACTACCATTTATCCCACCTATTTGAGCATGAAAACCTGAGGGTGCAAAATCCTTATGACATGCTGCAGAATGAAGGCCAAAATGGGAGATTCTCTTCCGCTTCCAATGCATGCTCAGTTTTAGACAAGTGGCACCTCTTGCCATGCATGCCCATTTTCCCAAAGGCCTCATTTGGCTATAAATTTGATCCATTTTCCACATAAAATATAGAGAGGATTTTTGAGACAAAAGCAACAAAGTGCTGCCAAGATTTTCCCTCACCCTTTTGTGTCATTTTCCCTTGAAATATCTATCTAGAAAAAGAGGTTTGCGAGCGATCCAAGAGGCACAATTTATTTTCAAAACTGAATTATCTGAGTGATTTTGACCATAAAATTTAATTAAAAAACTATTGAGAGGGTTTTTGACCAATCCATTGGGGAATTTATGGTAAAATGGGAGCAAAACTGGTGGTCGTCCCACCCGAGGATGGTCTCCATTCTGTGACAATAACCACCGTCCCTACAAGGGGTTGTGATAGATATGTGCACAATTTTTCTACTATTTTTAATTAGGCATATTATAGGTTATATTATGAATATTCTATCCAAATTTCATGCAATTTGGAGTTATATTTAGCGAGATATTATAATTTTAAGGTTGTGTAGGCTTCCGAGGACCATCTAAAGATGCACATGAAACTATGAATGATCTTGCTAATCCAATTACATGAGTCTTAAAATATCATTTTATGTATAATTTCCAAGTTTGGTATTATTTGGAGGTTCTTTGGTCCAAAAATTACTTATTTTGGGTTTTATAGGCTTCGTAGGTGCACTGCAAATGCGACATCGATTCAGAGGCAATTTCTATTCTTTTTTTTATTAGATCTTCCAAAAATCATCTATTATGCATATATCTAAAATTTTAGATCATTTGGAGTTGTTTTATATAGGTGCATTGCATATTTAAACTTTCTAGCTTATAGTTGCATGTATGGCTTTTGCATGTTTCACATTCTATGCACATGATATTTAACAAATCTGGTTTCCTTGTCTGCAAGTGCAGGTTTTACAGTGCATGAGGAAGGAATACAAGATCAGAACAACAAAGAACAAAGTGGTGGCATCATAGGCCCACCTCAATTGTGGGTACGAGGAAGAACATTGGAAGTGCACACAAGCTTGTTTGAAAGGAATTGATCCTTGGGCACCCATTTTTGTAAACAAGTGTATAAAAATAAGAGCCCTCAAGGGGAAATCTATGTAACCATGTTCTGATTTATCAAATGAAATAAATAGAAACACCATTTTCTTGCACTTATTTGGCTTCCATGGTTTCTTGAATTTTTCTTTTTATAATGCTTGATTAATACCAAATATAGATGCATCTTGTTTAGCACTCTCAGGTGCACCAATTTTCCTTTACTTCAGTAATATATTGGGAAAACACTTCAGAGTCGACCCTTAAAAATAAGGGTTTGAACTCTTTATATAGATTTTACAATAACGGTAAAATAATGGAAATATTACAAGGATTTTCATGCTAGATCAGTAGAATGCTGAGGTGGCGGTTTCTTATTGACTTTCAAGAAAAATAATGGAGTTGCGCTCCATGAACTTTGCAAATTTGAGCTCTACAAGTTGCTCGGATCTCAACTAAATCCGGTAGCTGAACTAGTTGTAGGTTGATATGGATCATCCCCTATTCTTGATCATCCTTTTCATTTATAGATATGTGTAGATTAAAGATACAATGCCAAACAAAAGATAAAGAAGTCACGATAAAAAGTAAGACAGAACACAGTTGTACAAAACAAACGATTTTTATTAATCAACGAAGTTTAAAAACTCCTTTTGAGTACAACAGGGCCTGTAACCCTTTTCGTGATACAAAAATTACAGTTTGTGCTAGGGTTCTTCGAAACCCTAGCTGGCACAATGGGTGGCGTCTCCAAAGAATATATCTTTAACCCCAACAAGGTGAGTGGGCTTTGTTGTATCTTGTAGCTCGGACCACTCCAGCTTAAACAGCTGCTATCAACACACCAGATCTGCCATTAAAATCTTGCACACATTAACACTATCAAGGAGTTAGAAATTAATAAGAGGGCTCCACTGTGTGAGCCCTCATAAACAATTTAAAACCCTAGAAAAATAGAATGCAGGAATTCAACAACAGATTAATAAAAGAAAAGAAGTTACTTGCTTTAAGCTGATTTATACCTGTTCTCTGTTAATGCGGCTATACCAGGCGGCACCTGGAAGTAATGTGGCTATCAAATCGGCTGCAGAAGGTGCCCTGGTGCACTCGCTGAATGCCTGCGTGCTTTTGAATCAGGGTTTCAGACGCCGGTCTGCGTCTGTGGCTACGGGTAAACACCCGCGGGCACTTGCGACAAGAATGTGGAATTCTGCAGAGTGCTACAGAAGAGATGGCGATGAAGTTGGCGATGGATGCAGCGATGGATGCGGCGAAAATGATGCGGCGATGGATAGCTGAAGAGATAGATGAAATAGAAGAGATAGGTCCAAAAGATAGCAAAGATAGTAAATATAAGAGAAGAAGATAGGGTTTGAGCCATCAAAGTGACTCAATTTATAATCCACTCTTAGGGCACACTTTAGGGTTTTAACGACACTTTGAATGTGTGGCTAAGATTAAAGTGGATCCAAGGGTAGAGAATAAATCTAGGTTGTGAAACGGATTAAGATGGATGGACGAATGAGATTAAATGAAGAATGGACGGCTTAGATTAAATCACTTAAACTATATTTATATATATATTAAAATATTAAAATATATATATAAATAATAATTTAAATACATTTGGGGATGAAAAATTGCGGGAAAGGTGAAATTGGGCCAAATAATGGCGGGAAGGTGTGGATTTGGGCCAAATAATTGCGGGAAGATGTGGATTTGGGCCAAATAATGGCGGGAAGGATGGATAACTGACGCATGGCTGACAGGAAGGTATAGATGACTTACAAGTGGCTGGATTTTGGTGTCTATAGATGCCCCTTTTTGAGATGCCTTATGTGAAGACACAATGCAGCACAAAAACTTAAGACACCTGAAAAGCTGGATCAGACGCAACTCTCTCTCAAGACTAAAGCACAACTTTGAAGACCAAAGAAATAAAAGAATATTTAAAAATTTTCAGCTTACCCCCTCAATTGGCGAGCGAGAATGGTTCTCACAAGCCAATTGGAAGAAATTCAGAAGAAAATGAACCGTTTTTGCCCCAACGGTAAAAAAAAAAAAGGGGTTGGTGTATGAACCATCTGTTTATGTCCCAACAGAAAAGGGGTTGGTGTACAAACCAGAAAAGAATATGAGTGATGTGAAAGATGGACCGTTTTCTGCCCCAACGGTTATAAAGGGATTTTTGCCAAACTGTAAACTCCATGATCATGTAAGATGAATTCCATTATAGGAAAATTAGAAATTGATAACGGATGCCCCAACTCCTGTGTGTGAATCCGTACTGTTAATGAAATTGCCTTGTTGGCGCCATTGATATGCAGAGATGAAATATGCATGAAAGAGTCCAAAACTTAGAGATGCTCCTAGTGACTGTATGGATAATTCCTCGGGTCGGAACCAATCAACCTAGGTAGCCTCAATCTCTAGCAAGACTCAAAATAATGATGATATTAAAGATTGTCCATGTTTAAGGCCCCATGAACTAGGCCATCAATGACAACTCGTTGAGCAAATTAATCTTGGTATGAGGTCACTTGAAAAGTAGAATACCCAAAATTGATTTCCAATTTTCAAACAGTGAAATAATTGATGATGATAAATGGTAAGTGTCCATATGGTGGTTTAATCCTCTTACCGAATTGCATGGATTCAAATCGCTGCAATCGCCAAGGTGATAGAATATACCACTAGATACGAGGTTTACTTTAATTTGATTTGGCAAAAATATGCATGATGAAAGAAGAATGAATGAAGTTGACGATAGATCAGAAGAATTGCTGAATGTGGTTAATTTTGTGAAGGTTTTGAATATTTTTAACCCAATTTGTAAAACAATGATGAATGATGCGCTTTTTGAGCGAAATGACAAGATTTGTGTCCAAAACTGTTGTAACCTTCACAAATTTTTTTATTATGATAAGAAGAATGGATGAATTGAATTTGATGAAATTTGGAGGAGGTAAGCTTCAATTTTGCAAGTTTTGTTCCTTTATTCAATACTGACACCAAACGTCGGTGTGCATTTCGGGGTGGCAGAGACGCCCACCGGTGTTTAGGCGCTCTGCAAATGCAGCACTATGTCTGAATGTGCCATGAAACGCCCCACTGTGTTTCAGGGCACCAAAACCAGCTATTTAAACAATTTTAGAGAGAATTTCGCTCATTTGTGCGTTCGAGCTTGAGAGAAGTGCGTCTGGGGGAATGGAGTGAAGTGGAGTGAGAAGTTGTGAAGCACGCGGGAGCTATGGCGGAGGTGGGAGCGGACGCGCCAGTGCAGCCAGCTGAGGTATTTGTTTATTTAAGCAAGTACTTTTATGTGTTTTTTTTTTTTTTTTGGAAAAAAAATTTGTAACAAATTTTTGTTTTGTTGTTTTGTAGCTTAGGGTGTTAGAGACACGACACCGATTCTCCCCTATTATTCCGGGTATGAGGAGGTCATTGTCCTAGGATGACTGGGAGATATTGGAGGCAGTGGGGCTAGCAGAGGCAGCCCGATTGGAGGTAGTTCTGGCGGATGAGGGGTACCTCTCGGCTTTGGCCAAGAGGTGGGATCCAGATCGGGGGACGTTCTAGCTCCCGACTAGAGAGATGACGGTGACGCTTGAGGATGTATACCGCATCCTCAAGGTGCCCGTGGAGGGGGCGCGGGTGGAGGTTGGATGAGATAGAGCTACGGAGATGGCCAAGGTGTTTGGTGAGGATGGCAGAGAGGGCCTAGGAGAGGCCGTAGGAGAGGCTAGGGAGGTACCCCCTAGCGGGCATGAGAACGAGCTGGCGCAGCTACAGCAGCAGATAGCAGAGCACGATGCTATGCTAGCTGCTCGGGATGAGAGGATAGCTTGGCTAGAGTAGTAGGTGGTAGAGTGGGATGCCCTGTTAGCTGCTCAGGAGGAGAGGATGGCCCAGCTGCAGGCGGACTTGGATGGAGTGACCAGGGTGCCCCAGGATGACAGGGTGACGAGACTCCAGGCAAAGCTAGTGGAGCGGGAGCGACGACACAAGATAGACATAGCTAGGTTTAGGTCGAGGACTCGTTACATTGAGGCTCTGGAGGACACATTGTTTAGGCATCACATTGTGTTGCCTGATCCTCCATACTCTTCTATCTCTAGGCATAGTGAGTCTAGACACACCACTAGGTCTAGGGCTCCTACTAGGTCTCAGGGGTCCTCTTTTGATGGTTAGCTTAGTGCTTAGATGCACTCTTTATGAGCCTTGGTGCTCTATTGTATATTGTAGCCTTTTGGCATTCCTCGTACAGTTTGTCTTTTATACATATATATATATACATGGCTTTTATTTATTTGGTGTTTTACTCTCTTTTGTGTGAATGCCTATGTTTTTGTGATGCATGTTTTTATATGTTTTAATGTTTTTGATGCATATGTGATGGAATGGAATGCAAAATTATAGATGATTAATGCGAGACTAAGTAAATGAAATATGCACTAAGAAGCACTCATACTTTTAGATAGTTAGATTTAGCCAACTGTTATCATAATTGTTTAATCAGGGGCACCGAACTTGGTGGCTTGTGAATGGATGACGTATGGAATGACATGAATATGGAAGAAGAAATGGAGGGAGATATGGAGGTTGATATGGAAGACTATTTTACAAAGACTCAAACATGCTAGTGGTATCAAACAAACTTACTAATACCGCCTAATTCAACTAGGACCAAATGTGTGTGCATGCGAGTTCATTAACCAAATCAGAAGCATGGTAGTGACTCTAGGCAATCAAAAACTTGTGTGTGTGCAAGTGTGTTCATTAACCTCATCTTGCATAAATTAGGTAACCTGTTATGGAGAAGACCCCGAAGCTAGTTTGTCCGTATGAGCATTCAGAGGTCTCTTTTTGAGGAGAGACATGTCGCCACGCAATGAGTATACTCCACTATCAGTCAAGAGTCTATAGCCCCGGTGAAGGTTAACTCCATAGTCCATGTTGTTTTTTGACCTTTGTAAGCCTTGGGGATGACTACCTATCCGTCTGACTGGACAAGTAGTATGATCCTTACAACTTATTTGGGATCAGTGGTGAGTGAAAAATGTTCATCTCCTTAGAGATTTGGGGAATCGAATTCTCAACCGAAGTATGATGAGAATTTTACCCTATCCTTACTACTCTGTTTATATTTATATTTTGTGATTGCTTGTGATAGTTGTAAGAACCACTGTTTTATGGACTATGTTTGCATGATAGGACAAACGAGGATTACCCTTTTCACTTCAAGGCACAACCCAAGGATGGTGTTATCTCTCTTTGACACAATATGTTTTTAAGATGTGAAAATGTGATAGGTTCAAGACCGTTTTTGAAATCATTTCCCAATACTCAAGATTTTATTTAGTGTAATTTGTGATATGGCCCTAGAGAAATTTGACATGCATTTCGAAGTTTGCTTAAAACAATAGGAATGGCTGAGTGACTGAAAACATTTTGGCAATGTAAATATGTGCAAATGGAAAATGGGTGTACGAATGACAATTTGGTTTGATGGATTTTATGAAGGTGCCCCTGATTAAGGCAACATGACTTTTGCGTGACCAAATTTTATATCCAAAAGATAGAATGGTCTCTAACATGATATGCAACTATGGCTGAAAATGAAATGTTATGGTTTTCAATGAGATGTATGCACATGAAATGCAATGTTTTTGAATGAGATGTATGCAACTAACAATGAAATGCAAATTCTTTTTATTTTATTTGTTTTTTTTTTTTGTACAAGCCATGTATATATGTACATATAAAATTCAAACTATGCATAGAATGCCCTCAAGTGTATAACATTAAGTGGTTCGGGTTCTTCCTCTCCCTCTAAACTGGCAAGTCTATAAGTTCCATTACCCACTCTTTCAGTGACCATATATGGACCTAACCAATTAGCCACGAATTTATCTCGAAGATGCGGCAATGCATTGGTGTTTTGTTGATTCTCTTTAAGGACAAGATCTCCTACTTGAAATTCTCTTAGATGAACTTTGGCATTGTAAGCATGTTTCAATCGATCTTGATAAACTTGCAAATGCTCTAAAGCATTGATTCGTTTTTCATCTATGAGTGTGAGTTTATCAAGACGTGCTTGTATAGCAGTATCATCATCGATAAATTCCTACAAATAAATTCGCAAGGAAGGAATCTCAAGCTCAAGAGGCATGATTGCTTCAGCTCCATAGACCAAAGAAAATGGCATTGCCCCAATGGGAGTTCTGATGCTTGTTCTGTAAGCCCATAATGCTAAGGGGATTTGTGTATGCCAATATTTATGATTTTCTTTAAAAAGTTTCTTAAGAATAGCAATTATGGTCTTATTGGAAGCTTCAACTTGTCCATTGGCTTGTGGGTAGTAAGGAGTTGAGAAACTATGTTGAATATTATACTTTTTGCAAAGAGCTCGAACATCCTTATTCTTAAAAGACTTGCCGTTATCAAAAATTATTTTAGAGGGAATACCAAAACGACAAATGATATGGTGAAGTATAAACTCCACAATTTTGGGACCTATCGTACTGGTTAGAGGAATAGCTTCAACCCACTTTGTGAAGTATTCAATGGCTGTAATGATGAAAGTATGTTGTCTTGAAGAGGCAGGTGAAATCTTGCCAATTAAATCGAGACCCCATTGTGAGAAGGGCCAAAGGCTTTGGATGGGCTGTAAAGCTTGTGATGGTATATGGGTTAAATTAGTGTGTTCTTGACACTTTTTACATTGTTTAACATATTTGCAACAATCTTGTTCCATAGTGGGCCAATAATACCCCATACGTAAAATATGCTTCGCAATGGACATTCCACTAAAATGACCACCACAAGTACCATCATGGGCTTCAACAATAGCTCTATGTGTTTCACCTGCTTCTAGACAGTGGAGGAGTAATCCATCATATCCACGTTTATACAACACATCCCCCAAAAGAACGAAACGAGCTGCCTTTTGCTTAAAACAGCGATGGGCAGTTCGAGACAAATCAGATGGGAGTGTTCCAAACTTGAGGAAGGCTACTATCTCACTAGACCAAGGCTCATATGGATCCGAATGGATAAAGCAAACATATTTTTCATCCTTAGACTCAGCACGGATAATTGTAGACTTAGAGATTGTGGAAATGATTAGGGGCTGTACCTTTCCAAGGGAGTCCTTTGGAATCAATGATCCAAGAGAGGCCATGGCATCCACAAATCTATTAGTTGAACGAGGCAAACTAGTGATCTCATACCAATCAAACTTAGAGAGCAACTTCATTGCTACATCATGATAAAGCTTAATGGTAGGTTCTTTGGCTTGGTATTCTCCTGTAATTTGTTTAACCACGAGTTGAGAATCCCCAAATATCCGAATACGCTTAATGCTCATACCTATAGCTGATTGAAGACCTAAAATTAAGGCTTCATACTCTACTGTATTATTGGTGCATTGGAAGTCTAGTTTGAATGATAAAGGGATGGGAATCCCTTGAGGTGTATGAAACACAACTCCAGCACCTTGACCTTTCGCACACTTAGAGCCATCAAAGAATAGCATGATGTCAACATCTTCCTCCGGAATGATGTCCTCTTCTTGTTCAATGATAGCAAATACCGAATCATCTGGGAGCTCAATAATCAAAGGATGATCACTAGGTAGTGGAGCTTCCGCAAGTTGATCGGCTATAACTTGACCTTTAACGGATTTTTGGCTAATGAATTCAAGATCGAATTCGGTAAGCAACATTATCCATTTAGCGGTACGAGTGTTATTATAAGTGCGAGACATCATATAACACAGAGGGTTTTCTCTAGCTATGACATATGTTGTATGGCTAAGCATATAATGACGAAGTTTCTTAGTGGCAAAAACCACTGCTAAGCACAACTTTTCCACATAAGCATATCGGGTTTCATAGCTTACCAATGTTCGACTAATATAATAGATAGCTTGCTCATGATTTTGTTCATTCTTTTGTGCAAGCATTGTCCCTAAGGCAAAGTCCGTTGCTGAGATATAAAGATTGAAAGGGACTTCTGGACGAGGCGGAGCTAAGACTGGCAGAGACACTAAGTACTGCTTGATGTCATCAAAGGCTTTCTGACACTCATATTTCCATGAAAATTGTACCCCCTTTTGTAGTAGGTGGCAAAATGGCCTACATTTATTAGAAAGTTGTGCAATAAAACAACGGATTGAATTAATCTTTCCTTGCAAACTACGCAACTCCTTCAAATTAGTTGGGGGACACATTTCCATAATGGCTTTGACCTTGTTTGGGTCCACCTCAATACCTCGTTTAGAGATAATAAAACCTAGGAGTTTGCCTGAGGTAACACCAAAGACACATTTCTTAGGGTTCAACCTTACTTTATGCTCTAGAAGTCTATCAAAAACTTTTTCCAATACATCAAAATGCTCTTGTCAAGTTTTAGATTTTGCCAATAAATCATCCACATAATCTTTGATAATCTTATGCATATAATCATGGAAAATATAAGTCATGGCTCGTTGATAGGTTGCACCTACGTTCTTAAGGCCAAAGGGCATCACCCTATAACAAAAAGTTCCCCAAGGTGTGGTAAATGTTGTTTTGTGTTGATCTTCAGGGTTTATTCGAATTTGGTTGTATCCTGAAAATCCATCCATGAACGAAAGCATTTCATGACCAGCGTAGGTGTCAACAAGAGTATCAATGTTTGGAAGAGGAAAGTCATCCTTAGGACACGCTTTATTTAGATCTCAAAAATCGGTGCAAACACGTATCCCCCCGTTAGGCTTGCGAACGGGTACCATGTTAGAAATCCACTCAGGATAATCAATCGAGACGACAAATTTAACATCCAAAAGTTTTTGAATCTCCGATTTAACTATGAGGGCCATGGTAGGATGCATTTTCCTAAGTTTCTGTTTGATAGGTTTAGCATATTTTTGTAAGGTGAGGTTATGGACAACCAAATTAGGGTCTAGGCCTGGCATGTCTTTGTAAGACCATGCAAATATCTCCTTCTTTCGCTTGAGTAGAGCAATCATTTGCTCTTGTTCCTCTGATGATAGATTTTTAGCCGCTTCACAATTTGGGTGCCATCTTGGTCTGGACTAAGGTCTACATCGATAGTTTCTTCAATAGACATGTGGGAACCTTCCTCAAGCTGATGGGGAGTAGGGATCAGATTTATGTCATCTAAAATGTCATCAAGTTTCTGTGTCTTGCTCTTGTCTATGTCTGCCTAGAAGACCTCTGGCTTAGAAGATGAAGGTGAATATGGAGGTGAAGGAGGAATGTAGTTGGCGGAAGCCCTTAACAATTCCTCGAAAAGAATGAACTCTGAAATAGATGGAGGGGATGAAATCCGAACCATGTCAATCAGGCTTGGGTTGATCGGGATTAGCTTATCCGGATCATATGGATTATGGAGTTGGGTGAATAAGTCTTCAAAATTCATTGTCGACTTATGGAAGAAAGGATGGGTGGAATGGAAGGGAAAACCGGTGAAGACTTCGGAAGACCTGAAATGCAAAACAACATAGTGTTTCAATTTTTTTTTTTTTTTGTAGTTTGAGTTTTTTTTTTTTTTTTGCAGTGGTGAAAACCACTATTACACACATACATAAAGCAATAAAGTATTTTTATATATTTTGATTTTTTTTTTTTTTTTTTGGAAATTTTCTGATTTTTTTTTTTTGGTAGTGGTGAAAACCACTATTTTAGTATATACATATAATACAGGTTTGGATTATGGCTTATGGATGTGGCGGAGGGGGTGGTTCACCTCGTTCTTGTGGAATAAGCAAGTGAAAGATGGCCTCTTGGAGAGGGAACAATTGGAGATAAAACTCGTCTTGTTTAATGAGGGGAACAATGGGCGCCGACTCTTCTTCAGATTCATCACCATTTGACATGACGTCAAATTCTTCATAGGCTTCATCTTCGGATTCGTCGGGGTGGAGGATTTCTTCTTCGAAATTAAGATTAATGCTTTGAAAAGCTCGTTCAAAAGAAGAAAGGGATGGAAGTGGTTGGTAGCCCTGACCAAAACGCTTAGTGGGTCTCTGATATGGCATATCGATGCGTTCAGTTACCCCTTGCTCGTATCGACCTAGGCCAAATTGCTGCCAATTATGTCTGTGGAAATAGCGAGAGGGAAAACCCTCCATCCTTTCGATATTGGCAGGGATAGGATGCTTAGGTTCTAGTATGGTGGTAGGACTAGAAGATGACTCTATTCCCCCATATACAAAATTAATGGAATTTGGCATAGAACCCATGTTATAAACCGATCCAATGGATAAATGTTGGTCATGTGGATGACCAAAATCTTTAAATGTTTGCACATTGAACGGTGTGATGTGGACATCTTGAATGGCATACTCACCAATACCTGCATCAGTGAGATGGACCTTGACTTGGGAGGGAGAAAGACTAGATGATGGAATAGAAGAATGTGGGATAGAAGAATTGGAAGGATTTGGTTGGGTTGATGCTTCACTAACTTGTGAAACATCAGCTGGTGATGGTTGGGAAGATGGAGGAATAATAGGTGATGTTGAAGAAGGTGTAGAAGAATGGGGTAATGACGTGGAAAGATATGATTGGTCATGGCCACATGTGCATGTGGTCACTGATGAAGAAGGAAGATTAGGAGATGAAGAAAGTGGTGAATGAGATGGAATAGTGGAAGATGAAGATGGTTGCGATATGATGGGTAGCTCTTCAGGAATGGGAGATTTAGAAGAAGATGGTATAGAAGAAGTAGATGTGGTCAAGAAAAGATGAGTGGATGGCAACACAATCTCATAAGGATTTGAGACATAGTTGCAATGTTTGAAGGGTTTAGTGTCAGCAGGTACATAATGAACCTGTCCCTCATATACATACTTCAGACATTGATGCAGTATAGAAGGGACACATCTCATCTCCCTAAGCCAAGGCCATCCAAGCAATACATTGTATGCCATGGACCCTTCCAAGATGTGAAACAAGGTATGCAAAGTTCGGGCCCCTACCTCAATGGGCAATATAATTGTGCCAACCGTGGAAGATAAAGCATCATTGAATGCTTTAAGAGTAAAAGTCGACTTTGTGATAAGGGATGGCGATAGCTTTAGATGACTCAACGCCGATGTTGTAATGATATTGATTGAGGAACCGGTGTCAATTAAGACTCTCTTGAATGTCTTGTTATCGATCTTGGCCATGATATGTAGTGGAGGATCTATAATTTTTGTTGACATAGGTTTGATTTCAAAATCATAGAAAGTGATGGAGGGCTCCATGCATGTTTGAATACTCCCCACAAAGTTGTTGAAGGCATTAGTATCTTGAGTTTGAAGCTCGATTGACTTTAAGATTTCCATTAATGCCTCTCTATGTGGAGGAGATTGTTGAATGAGGTCATAGATCGATAACTTGGCAGAAGCCATTTTTAAACTTGTAGTTAACCGGCTACTCAATGACATGATTGGTCGTTGGCGTTGAGTAGAATGATTTAGCGGTTGTTGAGAAGTACTAGCACGTCGTTGGGTCACTGTTACCTGAGGTGGACTGGGGGTTTGTACAGGTGGCTGTGGTTCAGCCCGATTTGGTTGGTTCGCCCTTTGACCCCGGGTTACTACGTTAATAGTACCCATAAAACCTTGGTATTGTTGTACATGGTTGACTTGATTAGGAGGAGTTACCTGAGTTACTCCACCTGAAGTTGTTGGAGCTTCCTCCCGATGTGGTAGGGGTGTTTGAAATATACCAAGATTTTGATTTTGTTGGCCTAAGGGGCTATCCAATTTAATGGCTCCAATATCAATAAGATCTTGGATCACATGTTTGAAAGCTGTACAATTATTGATATCGTGCCCATTTTGCCTATGATAAGGACAAAATAGGTACTCCTTGTAATACTTCCCCCTTCTAGATGGGTCTAAAGGTTTAAACTCAGGTAAAGTTAACTGATTAGTGCTATATAACTTATTGAATATGACCGCATATGGTTCATCTAAAGGTGTGAACTGTCGCTTGGGATGATTGTTTTGCCAAGGTCGAGTTTCCATGGTTGGCTCAGTATTGTGAGCTGGTTGAGGAGGGACGGGTACCGCATGATAAGCAATTGATTACGGTTGACTTTGCATTACTTTTTTTTGTTGAGCCATTACGGGCTAGCTCGCCACCACTCGATTAACTTGGTTAACATTTGAGGCTGTACTAGCCTGTGCTTGTTTGTTTTGGCCATAATTATTATTTCGTTGTTGGCCCTTTTGTTGCCATTCTTTTCTACGGGGTTTTAAAACACCCTCTTGGACTTTAATGTCTTCTATGATACTTGCTTGGGCCAAAGCCTCTTCAAAAGTCCTGTATTGTTGTAATTGGAGTAACCAAGAGATAGGTTTTAGACAACTCTGGGTGAACATTTTGGTTAACTCCTCCATTGGTAGGGAGAATGGCAATTTATTAATGATAGCCCTCCAACGGTTTCCAAAGTCATAAACAGTCTCATCGTCATGTTGCTTGAGCTTGTATAAGTCGGACAATGAGATTTTCCTTTGGACATTTAGGGAGAATCGTTCTAAAAACAGATTAATCAATTGTTCGTAAGCATAAATGCTATGGTGATCTAAATGATTATACCATTGTACAACATCTCCCCCTAATGTCTGAGGAAAATTTCTGAGCATAAGAGCATCATTATTTTGGATTCTAAAGCAGGCATGCATGAATGAGCTCACATGTTCATGAGGATCTTCAGTTCCTCAAAATTTGTCAAACTTCTTTAATGTGAAATCAGTCGGATATGGTGGTGAAGGTACCGAAGGATGAATTGGTTGATTGATCAACGACCTTAGTGTAGGTTTTTGACTAGATGAGCCAGGCATGTTGAGCATAAGGTTGTCAATCTGTTGTTGCATAGCATGAAAATTTTGATTCGTTTGATGATTATGGTGATGCAATGGAGGAGTGGAAAAATGATAAGATGGGATGAAATTGCCTGGATTAGGCAGTGTGGAATGGATAGGTTGTTGGTATGGATGATACCAAAAAGAAGGTGATTGGGGTGGATGATGAATTGGACTGGGTTGGGAGAAAGGTGGGGTAGGAATGGACACCACCAAAGATTGGGGTACCCGTGTGGGGCTCGAGCTAAGAAAAGTCGGTCGGGTAGAAATTGGTTGGGGTGTAGGATTTACTATGACAGGTGGTTGAGCATTTTGTTGCTGTTGTTGCTGAAGCAACTTGTCGAGGTACTCCCTAACCTTATCAATCTCTAACCCAAGGGAGGTGGGATGATTGGATGAAGATGGAGGGCAGGCTGCCATGGTAGTCACAGGAGACTGCATAGCAGGGGCACTGAAGTTGGAAGGGCAGGCTGCCATGGTAGTCACAGGGGACTGCATAGCAGGGACAATGAAGGTGGCTGAAGTAGGCGGTACCTGGGAAGAAACAGTAGACTGTGCCCAAGGTAGGGTGAAACCATAAATGGTTTGGGAAGAAGAGGGTTGAAATTGGTCATGGCTAGAGGAGGTTCCACCGGCCTCATAGAGAGAATTGGTGTACACCGGGGTAAATGGAGGAGAAAGTGGTCGGGAAGACACTACATTTGTCTCCAAAGGAGGGCAATTGAGCATCTGGGAAGATGTTGGAGATGAAGCCGACTGAACAGATACCACATTAGCCTCAAAAAAAGGGTTAGTGTAGACCTGAGTGAAACCAGCGGGTATGGTTGATGCAATATCCTGTTGAAAAATAGAATCTTGCATAGGGGAATCTTGGATTGGCTCAAGGACATAGCCAGTGCCATCTCTTAAGTGAGTTTGCACTTGGGCCATATCAATGTGGGTAATATGACAGGAATTGTCTTCCTCCATGGGCATGGCCATGTGATAGACGGTAGAAGAGCGTGAAAGACCTGTAGGTGAACCTGCCTGAAATTCACTAGGATAAGTGGTCATGTTGGTGGTGGGGATGTTTTGTGAATTACCCATTTGATTATTTAGATTTAACATTTTAGATTGATTCCTTGTTAAGACCATGAAGCAATAAATCTAAACAAATTCAGAAAAGAAGAATGCAAAACTTGAATGATAAATTTACACTAAAGAAATTATCAGAGAACAGTCACAACCTAGGTTTCAACCAATATGTCTTACCTGCGGTTAATTAATTATTTTTTGATCTTAATCTGCAGTAAATTTTAATTGTCCGGTTTATGAGTTTTGCATGTGATCTAATCTTGAATTATTCACAAAAAAGGTAAAAAATATGGCTAGGAAAGGACAACGAGATTCTTACTGGTGATGAAATCCAGCAATTTTGCTCGGGGGTGACCTATGGTGTACCGAGGCGGAAGTTTAATGGATGGAGATGAATTCCACCGTCACTAAACTTCAAGCAATACCTGGTGATGAAATCCAGATATTACTGTTTTAAATGCAATATGAAATGCGATGAATTTTATTTTAAATGTTTTAGTTGTCTAATGTATACATACAAAGCTATAAATCAAAAGTTCTAATGATCTAAGCAAGAGGCCACTGAAAATATGCCATTTCCTATGAAGAAGTGGAGTACACCATTTAAAACCCCTCGCCTACCAATGATATCGGATATCAAAGGAGCAACCGAAAGGTTCGTCCACTTCTCCGCTCGGAATCACCCAATGGCAGGAGTACTATTGACATCCAATCAATAGTCCTACTTAGATAACTAAAACAGATAATTCATAGCTATTCTAATATGCAGCTAGGTATGCAATTTTTTTTTTTTATGCAAGCAACAACCAATAATGCAATGCAAAAAAATGTAACTAAAAATGTAACAAAAAAAATGTATATACAGC
The DNA here is from genome assembly GCA_028583015.1 of Wollemia nobilis. Taxonomy (NCBI): domain Eukaryota; kingdom Viridiplantae; phylum Streptophyta; class Pinopsida; order Araucariales; family Araucariaceae; genus Wollemia; species Wollemia nobilis. The sequence continues at coordinate 6,637,859 of JAQPPZ010017228.1, forward strand.
TTAACTGTTCTTTTCCAGATTACTTAGTTTTTGTTCATTTTAAAGCAATGATCTAAAAAAAGAAGCAGAATATGGCAGAAAAACCAAAAACATAAAAAGTACAGCACTTACTTGGAAGCCTACGCTTTTTCTATAAAACTGCCTTCAAACGCCCAAGGGAGTCTGCACAGGCTGAAACACACCTCTGCGTTTCGGATTGGACTTCCAGACGCCGCTCTACGTCTGCTACGTTTTCTGCAAACTCCTCAGAAACCCTAGTTCGCTGGAATAGTGAATTTCATGATTTCCAAAACTTGCAAAATAAAACAAAAACAGGAATAGATCAGTAAAGCAAGTATTAAAAACATGAAACCCTAGGGGGTCCCACCGTGATCGCCATTTGTAGATTAAAGATACAACGCCAAACAAAATATAAAGAAGTCATGATAAAAAGTAATGCAGAACACAGTTGTACAAAACAAACGATTTTTATTAATCAATGGAGTTTAGAAACTCCTTTTGAGTACAACAGGGCTCGTAACCCTTTCCGTGATACAAGATTACAATTTGTGCTAGGGTTCTCCGAAACCCTAGTTGGCACAATATGGTGGCGTCTCCGAAGAATGTATCCTTAACCTCAACAAAATGAGTGGGCTTCGTTGTATCCTTTGGCTCGAACCACTCCAGCTTAAGCAGCTGCTATCATCCAATCAAATCTGCCATTAAAATATTGCACACATTAAAACTACAAAAAGGTTAGAAACTAGTAAGAGGGCTCCACTGTGTGAGCCCTCAAAAAATAGTCTAAAACCCTAGAAATGAAATAAATAGAATGCAGAATCTAACGGCGGATTAATACATAAAAATATTACTTGCTTTAGAATCTATACCTCTTTTTCTGTTAACGCGGCGAGACCAGGCGGCACCTGGAAGTGATGTAACTATCAAATCGGCTGCGAAAGGTGCCCTGGTGCGATCGCTGAACGCCCACATGCTTCTGGATCGGGGTTGCAGACGTCGGTCTACGTCTGTGGCTGCAGGTAAACGCCCACGGGAACTTGTGACAAGAATGGGGGATTCTACAGAATGTTGCAGAAGGGATGGTGACGAAGTTGGCGATGGATGCGACGATGGATGCGACGAAAAGGGACGGCGATGGATGGGTAGGTTTAGCTGAAGAAGAGATAGATAGCGATAGATAACAAAAGAGAGATAGTCAAAGAGATAGCAAAGATAGCAAAGATAGGAGAAGAAGAATAGATTAATAAAAGAAAAGAAGTTACTTGCTTTAAGCTGATTTATACCTATTCTCTGTTAACGCGGCTAGACCAGGCGGCACCTGGAAGTAATGTGGTTGTCAAATCGACTGCAGAAGGCGCCTGGTGCACTCGTTGAATGCCCGCGTGCTTCTGAATCAGGGTTTCAGATGCCGGTCTACGTCTGTGGCTGCGGGTAAACGCCCGTGGGCACTTGCGACAAGAATGTGGAATTCTACAGAGTGCTGCAGAAGAGATGGCGGTGAAGTTGGCGACGGATGCGGCGATGGATGCGGCAAAAAGGATGCGACGATGGATAGCTAAAGAGATAGATGAAATAGAAGAGATAGGTCCAAAAGATAGCAAAGATAGCAAAGATAGGAGAAGAAGATAGGGTTTGAGCCATCAAAGTGACTCAATTTATAATCCACTCTTAGGGCACACTTTAGGGTTTTAATGACACTTTGAATGTGTGGCTAAGATTAAAGTGGATCCAAGGGTAGAGAATAAATCTAGGTTGTGAAACAGATTAAGTGGATGGACGGATGATATTAAATGAAGGATGGACGGCTTAGATTAAATCACTTAAACTATATTTATATATATATTAAAATATTAAAATATATATATAAATAATAATTTAAATAAATTTGGGGATGAAAAATGGCGGGAAAGGTGAAATTGGGCCAAATAATGGCGGGAAGGTGTGGATTTGGGCCAAATAATGGCGGGAAGATGTGGATTTGGGCCAAATAATGGTGGGAAGGATGGATAACTGACGCGTGGCTGACAGGAAGGTATAGATGACTTACAAGTGGCTGGATTTTGGTGTCTACAATATGTAACTAAAAATGTAGGCAAATATTTATTCTGATGATGCTTGGTCTTCCCTAGTTCTTTCCACTGGCACTCTTCAGGTTTCACTGCATTCTTTTCATATTTGAAATCCACTACTTTGAATTTCATCAAGTTAGGTTTGACCAGTTTGACTACAAAATTAGAGCTCTAATACAATCCACACCATCCTCTAAAATTTGTTGGTTTGGATTTCGTTGAGTAGGGTTTGACCAATTTGACCATAAAATGAGAGCTCTGAAATAATCTACATCGTCCTTCAAAATTTACTGGTTCAAATTCCATTGACCATCATTTGACCATGTTGATCATGAAATTTTGATCTTGCATTGGTTTTCGGTGAACTTTAACACTGCATCATCCTTTCGTATTCAAATCCACTACTTTGAATTCCACTAGCACCTATTTGATTTTGTTTACTATGAACTTCTAATTCTAGTAGAGTTTAACATTGCCAACATTTCACAAATTTTCCTTCCAAAACTTAGCTAATTTTACCAAACCTACTATGCATGTGGCCTTCCGCTGTAGAAACTAACCTTAGGTTGTAGTCACTCTTCTGGATTTTGCTACTCTAAATTCTGTTAGGTGTTGTTTGACTACGTTGATCATGTATTTTGCACCTTAGAAAAATTTAACATTGCTCTTGAGTTTTTCCTCAACACAGCCAATTTTATAAAATTTTCTATGTGGTCTTTTTGGACCTACAGGTTTAGAGAGAGGATTTTTACCCTATTTGGAAGAAACATGGGACTCCTTTTTCGGATCATCATCGTCACTTGCAATATCAATGTTTGGAATTTTTTGGATTGATATAAAGACAAGGGATTGCTTAGATGGGATTGCAATAATGATGGACTTTTGGGCTTGTTTTTGGAGGGCATCATGGTACATAATTAAATGAAGGCCTTGATGGATGTGTTGGGATAATTTATTCTTCCCGATACTTTCAATGGAGATCTCTATGGAGATAAAGGTAGTTAAGTATGTTGATGAGATTAACATACCTTAAACAGTTCAAGAAGATGATGTGGAAGCTACAAAGTGATGAGACAATATTATCCATGGTGAATTATTGCATCATTGAGATCATGACTCTATCCCAGGGTCTAGGAAGGGATTTCCTAACTGCACCATTCTCCCAAACAAGATTTTTTCTCTTTTTAGAGAAATGGTTGGTCTCCTTGATCATCAAATGTCTATCATAATGAATAACTTGGCCAAAATTATTTAATTTTGTGATATATTATAGTATCCAGATGCTAACCTTGAATTGTAGACTCCAAATAGTGACTCGACCATGATTCTAGGATTTCATGAACTCATTAGAAACCTCTACATCACTACAATTAAATTTCTTTAGGAAAGAGAGGAACCCATGATTTCTGAGAATATCCTCAATAGTTGGGTTGGGTTATAGGATTTTAGGCTCCAATGTAGCCATACTTACGCAACACAAGAAACTTCTAAGGATAGGATTACTTCTGATGCAAGGGGATAACAAGAAACTTAGGTAGCGATGATGACAATAGTCCTCAAAAGCCTATATTTAATTTTGTGAGATGAAGATGCCTTGAGAAGCTTGCATGAGATGCATGCCAAAGCTTCTATAGGTAGATCAGTTCATGGGCTATTGATAGTTACCAATGTTATCAATCTTGGAAGCAAGAGCCTTGGCATACAAGAAAATCATGGTATGGGGAATGAACACCCATAGTTGATTCAAACCAAGATTATATTTAGAGACATGAGTGTATCAAAAATGATTTACTATAATGTGCAAGAGGCTCATAGAATGGGAAAGGTATACCCAAGGTTGAATTAGCTCAGGATTACAATCGATGAAAAAATCATCTTGGAAATGAATAATCCACAAGTACATAATCCAAGTTGTAGCACCCTAAAATTGGCACGGTTAAAACCTTAGTAAACAGATAAAATATTAAAATTTGAATTTTAACCCCAAAATGCCCGTTAAACCGCCTTTTACCCGCTTTCCTCATTTTTTGTGCCATTTTTAGGATTTGTTTTGACCGTTGGACGATATCATCTCAGATTAGATGAAATCGTCCCCGATCTGACGAATTCATCTGGAACGGAACATCCAGACGATTTCGTCCCAAAACTAAATTTTCATAATTAGCTTTTGTTTCAACGACCTCTCAAACTCGGGCAGAAGCGTGTTTGCGCAGTTGGAGATTTCCCTGTTGGAGATCTCCCGATTGGGATGATCCCCAACCTCCCAAACCTCTTCCTAATCCTATATAAACTAGGATTTTTCTAGTTTATCCCCTTGATTACCCCTGGCTGGCTGGCTGATTCTCCCTGAACCCCCAACCCCTTAGTTGATGGATTTCATTGTAGAGTTAGCTCCTTATTCCCTCGCACTATTTTGCTTGCATTCAATATTTTTGTATTTTTATTGCAGGAACTCTACTATTTTTCAGTCGAAGCTAGCTTGGATTGTCGCGGATGATCTCGGATGATTGTGGACGATCTCGTACGATTGGAGGTGATCCTAACTGTAGTCCAGATTGGGGGCAGTCCGAGTTTAGAGTTTGCATTTTCTTAGATTTTTTTGCATTTTTCATATCATATCTCTGCACTGTTTTAAGTTATTATGTTTTATGCATCTTGGAGTTCACCTCATTTAGCATAATCGCATGATAAAGTTAAAATCAATCATTAAATTTACTGCATTTCCTTATTTTTTATTAGAATCTACTATGTAGGCATGTTTGCTGTTATTTCTACCATTATCCTTTGCTTCTGCACTTGCATATTTGGTATTTTGCATCTATTTTTGTGATTGCAAGATTCTGACGAATTCGTCAGATTTCAGATGATTCTGTCTGATTTCAGACGACCTTCTATGATTTGGGATGATTACATACAAACTGAGATGATATGAACTACTACAAGACTTAGAATCTCCATCAGACATCTGGGATCAGGTATGACACCTTCTAGTTAGCATATTCTGTGTTATTTGCATCCATTTCTATTTTTTGTATTCATTTAAATCAACATTGGCATATAGAATAGTTTAGATTCATATCGGCCAAACCTAGGAGTTGAATGATTAAAGCACAAAATGAACACATCAAACACACTATCAACCTAGGCATGGAAACTGCCATTCAAAAGTTTCCTGGTGAACCCACCATCCATTGAAAATTCACCCTTATACACCTCCCCTAAGAGGCGGGACCTTCCAAGGGCCTCTCAGTCCGAGGTATTGTCCCATCCTTTTCACATCCCCCTTTCGGGCATGGATCCTATAGCTTGAAGGTAAGGGTGCAAAAAAATTGGAGCGATACATTTTGGTGAACCCGACGTGAAACATAAACCTTTTGAAAACAAAAACCTGTCTAAAAAAAAAAATCAGAAAACAAAACATAAATGCATTTAGACTTAAGAAAATTTGCATGTCATATTTAGATGGTAGACTATAATAAAAGATGAGCTGTCACCATTAATGTTGAAAATCAATTAGCAGCTATAGAGATTACTTTTGTGCTTAGAGTACCTCAAAAAAATAGGGTTCAACCTTTGTGGGACGAACTTGATAGGAGATTGGATCTCATTTCATCTAGAGCAACCGAACTTAGGCAAATCAAGAGGTTTGTCCTAGATAGAATCCTGGATCCCGATCAAGTGATTTTGTATCATGAACTTCGAAAGCTTGCCATAGGTGGTTAGCAGATAAAAGAGCCCTTGTGTCTTCTGAGTTGTATACCTTTGAGGAATACCTTGAGAATGCAGCCGTAGTACATAAATTTTTGTCTCGTGTAGAGGACCAAGAGGTCGTTCTTACAGATAGACAAATATGGAATAGAGTTCCCAGAGCTATGTTATATCGAGAATATTGCCATGAGATTTATTTTTACAAAACAAAATCTGAAACAGATAATATCACCATAGCACACTTTGTTGACTTCCTGAAAAACAATTTTCAATTTGAAGAGGAGAACTTTATGACTCCTGATGAACTTAATCCTATAAATGATATCTATAAACTATTTATAGAAAACTAAGTTATTATTTTATTATTGTTATTTCTTGTATTTAGTGTGCTATTTATTGTCTTTATAAGCATAAAAAAAAAAAATTATAAAAAAAAAAAAAAATCAAAACATTTTCTTTTAAGTATTATAGTAGGTATATAATTAAAATATATACCTCCCAAGTTCTGTTGCAAATATATTAATATATATTTGCTAAAACCTAAATTTAGACACAATGACTAGACTCAGGAATGGAAAACAAATTGAAGTAGAAGAAGATTGGTTAGGAAAAACCACAAATAAACTAGATGCCCTTCTTGAAGATCCAATTCAGGAAAAAGTAACCTTAAACCAAAAAGAAGAAGAATTTGTGGACACAAATGAACAAAAAGAAAATGATAGAGAATCCTCATCTCCTAAAATAACTCCAGAAGGAGCTGTTACTTTTGAGAAAATGGACCATTTTTGGAAATTTCTCAATAATAATATTGGCACCCTTAATAGAGTAGTTCATATGGATAAAGATCAAATTAGTGATACTCAAGCAACCCTAGAAGACATATATCACACATGCACTAATCCTTTGTCCTTTGTTGATCAAGAGAGTGATCAAGCTGGACCGTCCAATTTGGACATGGCTGCTATAATCCAAAACATGCAACAACAACAAGCTACCCAACCACCTAGAGTGCCTGTTACCAAGCCAAGGGTTATTCCCACACAAAAGAAACCTTCATTCACTATTCTATTTTGCCAAGCTATTGATCAATATACCTCAAATCAAAAAAAGCCTAAAACAAAAGCAAATACCAATTTCCAACAATCTGGGATACAACATAATGCTACAACAAATCTTCTTCATAATACTCTTCCTACCAACCATTTGCATAACAAGAATATAGCATCTAATCCTTATGTCCCGCCTTCCTACGGTCACAAATCCCATACTCATGTACCACCAAACCAATATGGTGGACAAAATGGTAATTTGGAAGCCATGGTGAAACAGTTAGTCTCTCGCATGGACCAGATAGATCCCTACCGTCCCTTGTACAATTATCGAGAGATGTGTAGTCAACCTCTAGATCCTATAGTTTTAGCACAACCATATCCCAAACACTTTCATATGCCTATCCTACCTATATATAAAGGAACCGAAGATCCCATAGAGCATCTTCATATGTTTAGGATAGCATGTCATGACATATCACATGATGATTTGCTATTACTAAAAATGTTCCCGAAAAGCTTAGGGGGGATGGCATTGGAATGGTATTATCAACTACCTACTCATTATTTGAGAAATTTTGAAGAGACTGTTGAGTCTTTTGTGCATCAATTTAGTGCCTATATCGAAATGCATGTAACCATTAAATATTTGTACAACCTAAAACAAGACAAAGATGAGTGTTTTGCTGACTTCTTAGCTCGATGGAGACAGTTGATAGGAAAATTATACTTTGTGTTACCTTATCGGGAGATGTTGGATATTTTTATCAATAATTTACAAGAACAACTATCCTATGAATTATCAATCGCTACCTTGACCACCTTCGATCAAACTATAGACTTAGCTCGAAGGGTGGAATATGCTCTCATTAGAAGAGGTCAGCTCAAAAAGAAAGATGATGAGAAAACATCCAGAAATCAATATAAAAATAAACAAGTTGTGGGTGACGGAGTCACTGATAGCAGAAACATTGCTAATGTTAATACTGCAAAAAAAATAGAGAAGTTTATATTGAAACCTCTTGATAAACCACCCCAAGAATTTATGAGGTTAAATCAACCTTTATCAACCATTCTCCCGCAATTACTAGCACGAGGCTTGATCCAATTACCAGCCATTCGGGAACCTGATCCAACCATACCCGAATACAGAGCTGATTTATATTGTGATTTTCATAGAGGACCTGGACACGCTACCAACTCTTGTAAAATATTAAAACATAAAATACAAGATTTGATTGATAACAATGAGATGGAGGTGCAAGCCTTCCAACCTAAACAAAATCCTTCTAATAACACTCAAAATAGCATTCCCCAAAATTAGAATCAGAATGCTAATCAATCATTGGACATATTTCAGCATCCTTTACCAAAACATGGTAAAGAGGTGGCCAATCAAATTGAGCATCACAATGTTCCTCCTCCTACCCGATATGTAGGGACTATTAGCGGAAAATTACCTGTTCATGATCCTCAAATATTTGACACAACTTTATCCATAGTTACGACTAGACCTCTACATAATATTCGGATACTTGATCTTAGTGACACTGAATATGAGACTGAAAGTGACATGGAAAACACCTCGAATCAATCGAATAGTTCTAAAGATGAATCAAATCCTATTCAACCTATCACCAGTTCTATGGTTCCAGAAGAACCATTTCCTCAAAGAGTCACTACTAGACCATCTTCTCACCAAATAGTTTCTAATGAACAAGCCATAAACGCTAGACAAAGACCTATTCATCACTTGAAAAATAATATTGTAGGAACCATCGGAGCCGTTACCAGACAACAGGCTCAAACCTCTCAACAAGATCAAACTCAGAACAATGGATCAGTCCCATTTGTTTTGAAAAATCCCAATAAAGGGAATTATGCGTCTAATGTTCAACCTAAGCCTCCTTACAATATTAATGAACAATTATCCAATACTACAACTAGAATTTCCCTTTTGGACCTATTAAGATCTTCTCCTACCCATAGGGATGAATTAATGCTTACATTAATCCAAATGATGGTACCACAAAATATTCAACCTTAAGCCATGTCCAATACTATCATCACTCGAGAAGTCGATTGTATTGACTTTCGAGATAAATATATCCCACAACATGGTTTACATAAGGATAACCCCTTATATATTACTGCCTTAATTGGAGATGTAACCGTTAAACGAGTCTTGATTGATAATGGTTCATCTTTAAACATCTGCACTTTTGACTTCTACCAACGATTTGGGTTTAAAAGTGATGAAATGAAAAGAACTGATATGATTATAAAATCCTTCAATGATGAGACACAAGAAACATGTGGAGTCATTACTATACCCTTACAAGTTGGTCCTAGAACCCTAGATACGACCGTGTTTATTGTACATTTCCCTACATCATAAAATATACTTTTGGGTCACCCTTGGATCAATGCGATGCGAGCGGTTCCCTCCACTTTACATCAGTGTATTAAATTTGAATTTAAAAACCAGTTGGTTACCATTCATGGTGATCCTAGACCCTTTGATATGTGTGCTTTGGCATAACTTCGTTGGAGTTCAATTTTGCCCCCTCCTGTCATCCACACATCCTAATTCTTATCATCCATCCAAACGTGTGAAACACACACCCATAACATAATCTACTCTTTCAACTACACCTATACATATAGCTCAACCATCTTCTGAACAAACCACATTAGGACCTCGAAAATATCCTAAACCTACAACCAATGCTTCCTATTTTACTCCTATATCTGAAGAACATGGACTTATACTGAGAGGGGGGGTGAACAGTATAAGACTTAACCAATTAATAATTTTAACTTTAGATAGTAGTGGCATCAACACAACATTAATCAAGACATAAATCATCACACATTGAAGACCCATTTTTAACGTGGTTCACCCAAAATGGTTGGGCTACGTCCACAAAACTTTTCTCTAAAAATTTCCTCAAAGTTCTTTGGGAATCCTTCCCAATTACAATATTTATGAGCCTCGGCCCAAAGGAGATACCTTCCCCTAATCAAAATTTATGAGCCTTTTCTCAAAGGAGATACCTTCCCCTCTGCTCTGGAAATGATCCCTCGGAAGATCAACTGCCTCTACCTCTTACCAGACACGTTGAACTCCTTTCCATTGAAGACCTCCTGTCCTTAATGCTTAGCCTAAGAGACCTCTACCTTCTATGATCACGTCCACAACATCTCAGCAACCTGTACCAAACACGGTCAGTCGGTCTAGTACAAGTCTTCCTCTGTCTTTCGGATTTGTCCAATGCTTGAACAAATCAATCCTCTGCACACAAGCCTTCTCAAAGACTTGCCAAATCTGTCCTCAGGTTCTTCTCAAAGAACCAGTGCACCTCTGTCCTCAAGTTCTCTAATAGAACTATCAAAATCAACTCACAAGTCCTCTGCTAGGACCTATCCAAATCTGCTCACAAGTCCCCACCGGAACCTATCCAAGATTGCTCACAAGTCCCCACCAAAACCTGTCCAAGACTGCTCACAAGTCCCCATCGGAACCTGTCCAAGACTGCTCACAAGTCCCCATCGAAACCTATCCAAAACTCAGCAAGCTTGGCCAACATCAAAAATCATGCTATGGAGAAATTGCACACAAATTCTAACACCACCCACTGCGTCCACTTCACGATGTAAAACCCTTTCACGTTATTCGAACGCGAAACCTCCCATTCGGGTAGCGCACCAACAACCTAGCCACTATCGATGTGCCAAAGGCGCCCGGTGAGGTTTAAACCTCACATTGTTAGCCTTGTTCCTTTTGCACCAAGGATTAAATAAAACAACAGTGCCTCCCTTTCTTCTGACGTGAACACGAAGATGAAAACCTTATGGTAGATTTATGACAAACGACGAGTACAAAAAAAATGAACAGCGGATTCATGAAAATGGTGAAGACACAATCAAATGACGGGTTTACAAAAAATGGCGAAGACACAATCGAAGAAGAAATCCGAACAACGGATCACAAAATCACAGTGAGGAAGAAATCGAACAACAGATCACGAATTCACAGTGAGCAACACTTTTCAAAATGCGGATTAGATCATTCTTGATTTTCATCAAGGGAGATTTATATGCATTTTTACCATAAGCTCTTGACGTCGGCGAGGAGTTTAACACGTCGGCGGAGGTCTTGGCTAGCGCCCACAATCTTAAAACATAGCGCCCACATAGTTAAGACATTTGCACCATGGGTTAGGAGAACCCATTGCAAACAATAATTTAATATTTATTTAAAAATAATTAAAGGGAACCTCAACAAGGTTTTTAATTATTTAAATAAATACTTCCTCCTGGACCCAAATGCATTAAACTAATGCATCCACCTGTAGTCTTTAAACCTGCCAACTTGGGGTTTACAAAAGACCTTTGAACTGCCATGCCGGAACCTTCAAGAAACCTTTTATCAAAGCAAAACTTTTGACATCAAACAAATTCCTTCAAGAGCTTCTTGACATCAATGACAACTTATACACATGATCAAGGGCAATGTACCCAATGTACCCAAAATTGCCAACAATCTCCCCCTTTGTCATTGATGGCAAAACTTTACTGAAAACACTTCTCAAGAGCCAAAACTGAAACCAACTGTGCTAACAACTGACCAACTGTGCCCACAACTGAGAATATTCCTTTGAAGTTTTGCTCCCCCTGACTTGAAGCTCTCCCCTTCACTTTGAAGCTCTCCCCCTTACTCATATCTCTCCCCCTTTGTCATCAATGGCAAAGGGTCACCTTTGGGGCTCGGGACTAAGAATGAGCCTCTTAGCTTAGTCCCTCCCCCACCTCTCGATGAGGTGATTAATTTTGGGGTGGGAGTACAACTCCCAATTTCTCCCTTAGATACTCAAACGTATCTCTTGGAAGAGGTTTGGTGAAGATATCTGCAATCTGCTCTTTAGTAGACACATACTCTACCTTGACCTGCTTGTCTTGCACTTTCTCCCTTAGAAAGTGATACTTGATGGAAATATGCTTTTTCCTTGAGTGCATTACCGGATTTTTGAAAATACTTATGGCACTTGTATTATCACAAAGTATGGATATGGGTTGTTCATGCTTGACTTTGAAATCCTCCAAGGTGGTTTTCATCCATAAAACTTGTGTACACCCAGCCACTGCTGCTATGTATTCAGCCTCTGCTGTAGATAAGGAAACTGAAGGTTGTTTCTTACTTAGCCAAGAAACCAAACTCTTTCCCAGAAAGAATGCTCCACCACTAGTGCTTTTCCTGTCATCAATACTACCTGCCCAATCTGCATCTGTATAAGTTGTGAGAGTGAAATCATCACCTTTGGGATACCAAAGCCCAAATTCCATAGTGCCCTTCAGATATCTGAATATCCTCTTAACTGCCATAACATGAGAATCTTTAGGAGCTGCCTGAAATCTTGCTACTAACCCAACTGCCTGCATGATATCTGGTCTGGTAGCTGTAACATATAATAAACTGCCAATCATTGATCTATACAACCTCTGATCTGCCATTGGAGATTCATCATCTTTACTCATCTTGCACCCTGTAATCATTGGAGTACACACTAGTTTGCTGTCCATCATCCCAAATTTCTTCAACATTTCTTTGATATACTTTCCTTGAGAGAGAAATATACCATCTTTTGATTGAGCAATCTGAAGACCTAAAAAGAATGACAGCTCTCCAATCATAGACATCTCAAATTCCTTCTGCATGGTGTTAGCAAAATCTTTGCACATCTGAGTATTATTTCCCCCAAAAATAATATCATCAACATAGACAACCATAATCAACATATCATCACCTTCATTCTTAATATACAAATTGCTATCTGCCACACCTTTCCTGAAGCCTTGCTCATGAAGATACCTGTCAAGTATTGAGTACCAAGCCCTAGGTGCTTGCTTTAACCCATACAAGGCCTTTTTCAGTTTACACACATAGTCTGACTGTTCTGAGAGAGACACTCCTTCTGGCTATTCTATGTAGACTTCTTCTACCAACACCCCATTTAGAAAAGCTGACTTTACATCCATTTGATATACCTTGAATGATTTGAAGCTTGAAAGGGCCAAAAACATTATGATAGCTTCAAGACGAGCAATAGGAGCAAACGTCTCTTCAAAATCAACACCTTCTACTTGAGCATAACCTTTGCAGACTAACCTTGCTTTGTTTTGACAATCTTTCCATCCTCATTGAGTTTATTTCTGAATATCCATTTTGTGCCAATGACATTCTTGTCCTTAGGTCTTGGAACCAATTCCCAAGTTTCACTTTTCTCTATTTGATTTAGCTCTTCATCCATTGCTTTTACCCAAAACTTATCCGCACATGCTTCACTGAAATCTTTTGGCTCAATCTGAGATAATAATGAAACATTTGTAGAATCATGTGAGGGAATGACTCTTCTTCTTGTTTTCCTGCTATTTGGATCACCAATGATCAAATATTTGGGATGATGTTTCTGAACATATCGTGAAGGAGTTTTGGGAAGCGGTTGTTGTCTTTCCTCTTCTTCATCTGAAACCTCTCTGAATTCTTCTTGACAAATTTCATCACTGAGTTCCTGGACTGGTTCTCTTATCCCTATATTTTCATCAACTGTTACATTTATGCTCTCTACAACTGTATGAGTTCTTTTGTTGAAGCATCTGTAGGCCTTGCTTCTGCTGGAATACCCAAGAAAGATTCCCTCATCACATCTAGGATCAAACTTACCCAAATTATGATCTTCCCTTCGATGAAGCACTTACTCCCAAACACTTTGAAGTATTTTACTGTAGCTAGTCTTCCTTTCCACAACTCATAAGGAGTTTTATGATGATTGACTCTAAGTTGGGCCCTGGTGATAATGTAGACTGTTGTACTGACTGCCTCTTTCCAAAAGCCATCTGAAATTTTTGACTCATTTAACATAGCTCTAGCCATATTTTCAATAGTTTTGTTTTTCCTTTCAACTACTCCATTTTGTTGAGGAGTTCTTGCTGTTGAATATTCTCTTTTGATTCCTTGTTGCTCATAGTATTCCATAAATTCATTTGAAGTGAACTCTCCTCCTCTATCTGATCTTAAGCATTTGATTCTCTTGTCAGTCTCATTTTCAATCATTTCTTTGAAAGCTTTAAATTTTTCAAAAGCTTTAGATTTTTCTTTGAGAAAAGTAACCCAAGTCATTCTAGAATAATCATCTATAAACAACATGAAGTAGCTTTCTCCCTGAATGCTCTGAGTTCTGGTAGGGCCACATAAATCAGTATGAATAAGATCCAATGGTTTTGAAGAAGTATACCCTTTTGATTTGAAGGTCTATTTTCCATGTTGACAAGGACCGCAAACGATGTTATGGGGCCTTTTTATTTTGGGCAAGTCTCTAACTGCTTCCTTGTTACTAATATTGACAAGATTATCAAAGCTCAAATGCCCCAATATTTTATGCCATAACCAACTCTCATCTTCTTGAGTTAGAAAACACTTTTCCTTTTTTATCTCACTTAGCATGTAAAGATTGTTTGGAGTCCTTGTAGCACTAGCAATGAGTTTTCCATTTTTTTCTTTACTTATCTCACATCTATCCGAAAAGAAAGATACTATGTGCCCTTGATCACAAAGTTGACTCACACTTAGAAGATTATGTCTTAGGCCTTCTACATAAAGCACATTTTCTATTTTGGATTTCCCATCCAAACTAAGAGTCCCTTTACCATAGATTTTAGCTGACTGTTATCTCCAAAGCTGATTGTTCCTCTGTTTGTTTCTTTTAAGACCAAAAACTTTTCCTTTTCACCGGTCATATGTTTTGAACAACCACTATCAAGATACCATTTCTCTACTTTGTCTTGAGCATGAAAAGTAGTTTGAACTATCATTGACTTAGATTTGATCTCATTTCTCTTTTTAGTGAACTCAAGGCTAGATCTATCCAAACTGCACATCCTTGCTATATGCCCAAAATTATTGCACTTGTAACACATGACATATTTATTCATAAGAGGTGCAAAAGAGTTAACATTTTCCTTACTATGGCTATTCACAGACTTATTGCAATGCATAGCTTTGTGACCAAATTTCTTGCAGGAAAAACAATAGCCATGGAAAGTATTATGTAACCTATTTTGATGCCTTGGATGATTGTTCTTCTTGTGACCAATTGGAATCCACCGCTCTTCAGGATGAATATTGATCTTGCTCGAAGCCCCTGTTTCTTGAATGGTGATACCATCCTGATATTCTCACAATGACACTGAGAGGGGGGGGGCGAATCAGTGTAACTATTTAAAAACTTGAATCTGCAACTCTTAAAACTTAAACATGCAAGCTTAAAAATAGATAAAGCAAGTATCACACAAGAGCATCACACAACACAAGATTTAACGAGGTTCACCGATGTGGCTACTCCTCAAATAATGATTGTTTGGACTACAATCCAAATCCAGTCTTTGCAAGGATTCACTCTTTACAATTATTTTACCAGCACCCACTGGAAGGAGCACCAACCCCTGATTTTTCTGCTGCAACAGAAAGGAGCACCAACCCCTTTTTCCAAGCACCAACTTGGATTTCTATTTTGCAAAATAAATTGACATAAAAATGCCTTCACGTTTACAAGACCCTCACTGGTCTATAGCTCATACAATTTTATCTCACAGAAGCATAAAGAGACTTGTTAGAGACTCAATATCTTCTTTTCAAATCTAAAACCTCTCTGTTATTTTTACAAGAAAAATGTGCAGGTTTCAGTTCTCTTGTTGTTGTTCATACAGCACTCTTACCACACCACGCCTTTTGATATATTCAATAAAGCACAGTTGCAGTAACCTTCTAACTATGCCTGTTCGATCCTTATATTCTTGATTTCTTGGAACGGCTCAATTTCAAACGGTTCGAATTTCCCTCCTAATTTACATGCATCTTCGGCTACGAACAATGTGTCAAACCCTCTCTGACACGTTCTGCCATTTAGCCGCTTTCTTTCTGTCCAGTTCTGACATTCTTCTCTGTACATTCTGACGGCCTTTTTTTGACAACCTTTTTCTGTGTGTTCTGACACCTTTTACTGCGTATCTCGGTGCTCTGTTCTTCTTTCTCCCTTTTTGAGTTCTGTGTTACCTTTTACTTCTGCACTCGACTGTATCTTCTTGATATACACAACAAAAAAAATCTCTGTAATTGATTCTCGGTATACTCAACCCTGTGACAGCTGTTCTGTCTTTAATGTTTAGTTCCGTAGCTTCCCTATGTAACTGCCACCTTTCCCAGTCATGCTGTATCACGGCCCTGCAATAGCCGTTCTTTTCTTAAATGCACTGTCTTGAAACTCTCACTTGTAACTCCAGTTAACTGCAGATCTGACCCAAGTTAACTTTACTATAACTGGTTGCATGCTTATTCGACACCTGTCACTGTGCATGCATCTTTGGCTTTTTCCCGCCAAAACTATTACCTGTCGCGATATCGCGACATTTCTTCCAATTTGACTTTCTCTGGTATGTTGACTACGAAAAACTGACTTGTCGCGATATCGCGACGTCTTCTGTCTCCTAGACTTCCTTTCTGTATGCAACCGTGAAAACATTACATGTCGCGATATCGCGACGTTTTCAGCCTCCTTCTTCTTTACTCGGCATACACCCGCAAAAATGAGACATGTCACGAAATCGCGACGCTTTCCACTTTCCTGCACTTTCCTTCGCTTGCCTCCGCGAAAATGATACATGTCACGAAATCGTGACACTTCTCAGTTTTGCTGACGTCATCTTCAATCTCGTCGTGAAATCGTGACGCTTTCGGCTTCCTGGGCTTTTCTTTCAACTTGTCACGAAATCGTGACACTTCTCGGTTTTGTTGATGTCATTTTTAATCTCGTCATGAAATCGTGACGCTTCTGGCTTCCTGCGGCTTTTCTTTCAACTTGTCATGAAATCGTGACACTTCTCAGTTTTGCTGACGTCATCTTCACTTTGTCGTGAAATCGTGACGCTTTCGGCCTCCGTACAATTCTCACTTCATGCAGCCGCGAAAACCTTACATGTAGCGAAATCGCTACACTCTTTTGACTTAGTATTTTTCTTTGCTGCAGCTTCCTCTTGCTTCTACTTGCTAAGCTTAGACTTGTAGCGAAATCGCTACCCCATCTTGTTCTGTGTTTTGCACTTGTAGCGAAATCGCTACACCTATCTCCCTTGCATTCTGAACTTGTAGCGAAGTAGCTACACCTTTGTGCCTTGTGTTTCAAACTTGTAGCGAAATCGCTACCACTTTTCGCCTTGCATTTTGAACTTGTAGCAAAATCGCTACCACTCTTTGCCTTGCATCTTGGACTTGTAGCGAAATCGCTACCACTTTGTGCTTAGGCATCTGAAGTCTGCTTCGGCCCGTGAAAGTCTGACATGTAGCGAAATCGCTACACTTTCTTCACTTAGTACTTTTTGTTTGCTTTTGCCTCCAACATGTCGCGAAATCACGACAGTTTTCATCCTAGGCGCTGCTTCTTCAAACTTGTCGCGAAATCGTGACACTTTTCGTCCTTGACACCTTTGCTCCAAACTTGTCACGAAATCACGACAGTTTCTCAACTTAGCCTCTTTCCTTCCAGCATGTCACGAAATCGTGACAATTTTTCATGAACTTTCTCTCTCCTCCTTTTTGTCACGATATCGCGTGACACTTTGCGCCCTTAGTGCTTTTCTTCCCCTACACCTTCCCACACAACCACCTTCTCTCTCCTCCTTCATGTTGCGAAATCATGACAATTTTGCTATGCATTTTCTCTCTCCTACGTTATGTCGCGATATCGCACTTAAACATGTCGCGATATCGCGACATTTTTCTTCCTTGTCTTTTTCTGCAAATTTCTGGATCTGGGTCCCCTCTGTTTTCCTTGAAATTCACTGCACTTGATCTGACTGACCTCTAAACTGCATCAACTGCACCAATCTATCTGTGTTGACAACAATGACAATACTTTTGCAATGCTTTTGCTGCACCTTGCTCAACAATCTCCCCCTTTGGAATTGTTGGCAACACACTGTAACCTTGCTCAATTTCTTCTCCCCCTTTGCCAATAATACCAAAGGGCTGCTGCAGACTCCCCACGAGTCTATGCACAACATTCTCAAGCATAAATAATTTTAATGCTCCCCCTGAGAATGTGTTCCCCATAGCTAGTCAGTGCTTGGGAAGTGTGACTACTCCCAACTTACCCCTAAGGTATTCAAAAACTTCCTTGGGCAAAGGTTTGGTGAATATGTCTGCTACTTGCTCTGTAGTTGGAACAAACTCCAACTTGACCTCGCCTTCTGCAACTTTATCTTTCAAAAAATGATACCGGATTGCAATATGTTTGGTGCGGGAATGCATGACCGGATTCTTTGAAATGTTGATTGCACTAGTGTTATCACATTTGACTGAAATGGGCTCATTGAAGTGAATACCTAGATCTTTCAGTGTTTGTCTCATCCATAATATTTGTGTACAACATGTTGTTGCTGCAATGTATTCTGCCTCGGCTGTGGATAGAGAGACTGATTCTTGCTTCTTGCTGTGCCATGCCACCAATTTATCTCCAAGATAAAATGCTCCTCCACTTGTACTTTTTCTATCATCAATACATCCTGCCCAATCTGCATCAGAATATGCAAAAAGAGTGAAGTCCTTTCCTTTTGGATACCATAGGCCATACTCCATAGTACCTTTGAGGTACCTAAAAATTCTTTTCACAGCTGTCACATGAGTTTCTTTTGGACTAGCCTGAAATCTTGCAACCATGCAAACTGCCTGTAAGATATCCGGTCTTGTGGCTGTCAAATACAGCAGGCTCCCAATCATAGATCTGTACATTGTTTGATCAACATCTGGAGATTTATCATCCTTGCTCAACTTGCAGCTTGTTGTCATGGGGGTGCTAACAGGCTTACTATCCTCCATAGTGAACTTTTTCAGCATTTCTTTTACATATTTAATTTGAGAAATAAAAATCCCTTTTTCAGTTTGATTAACTTGCAATCCCGGGAAGTATGAAAGTTCACCAATCATAGACATTTCAAATTCTTTCTGCATTTTGTTTGCTATGTCTTTGCATGATTCATCATTGCTTGCTCCCAAATATTATATCATCTACATAAACAACAAGGACAATAAAATTGCCATTTTCAGTTTTGATATATAAGTTGCTATCAACCATACCTTTCTTGAATCCTTGCTTAGTGAGATAGTTGTCCAATCTCGCATACCAAGCCCTAGGTGCTTGTTTCAAGCCATACAAAGCTTTCTTCAGCTTGCAAACAAAGTTAGGATTGTCACAGAGTTGAAAACCATCAGGCTGTTCAATATATACTTCTTCTTCAAGATTTCCATTCAGAAATGCTGATTTTACATCCATCTGATAAACTTTGAAATTTCTATGAACTGCTAAAGCCAAAAATAGTCTTATTGCTTCAAGTCTGGCCACTGGTGCAAAAGTCTCTTCAAAATCAATCCCCTCAACTTGAGCATATCCTTTGCAGACTAATCTTGCTTTATTCCTTACAACCTGTCCGTCTTCATTCAATTTGTTTCGAAATATCCATTTAGTACCAATTATGTTTTTATTTTCAGGCCTTGGTACTAATTCCCAGGTATTATTTTTCTCAATTTGATCTAGTTCTTCATTTACTGCCTCCATCCAGATTTCATCTGTGCTTGCTTCAATAATATTTTTGGGCTCAATACTGGATAACAGAGAATAGTTATTTACTACTCTTCTTCTTGTCTGAATGCCAACTGTAGGGTCCCCAATAATCTGCTCTTTGGGATGATTTTTCTGCTAGCTGCTTGTTCTGAATTTCCTATTTTCTTCTCTTTCCAAATCATCTGAATCTGATTTCTGTCTCTCTTCCTTTTCTTGATCTTCATCTTCTTCAATAAATTCTTCATAGGTTGGGTAGTTTTCATTATTGCTGATTTCTTGTTTCCTGGCCTTCATCAACCTTCACATCCGCACTCTCCACAATTTTCTTTAGTCTTTTGTTGTAGCATGTGTAAGCTTTACTTTTTGTTGAGTAACCAAGAAAAATTCCTTCATCAGCTCTATCTTCAAACTTGCCAAGATTGCTTTCAGTTCTTTTAATGTAACACTTGTTGCCGAACACTTTGAAGTATTTTGCTGTAGCCTTTTTGCCAAACCACAGTTCATAAGGTGTTTTGCTTTCATGCGGCCTCAACATACATCTATTCTGAATGTAGACTGCAGTATGAACTGCCTCTTTCCAGAACCTGTCAGCAATTTTGCTCTCTGTTAACATGGTTCTTGCCATTTCCTGCATAGTTCTGTTCTTTCTTTCAACTACTCCATTCTGCTGAGGTGTTCTTGCTGCTGAAAACTGTCTTCTTATTCCATGTTTTTCACAGAATTCTGCAAACTCATCCGAAATAAACTCTCCTCCTCTATCGGATCTCAAGCATTTAATTCTTTTTCCAGATTGATTCTCAACAAGATTTTTGAAGGTTTTAAACATCTCAAAGGCTTCGATTTCTGTTTCAGAAAGAGTACCCATGTCATTCCGGAAAAATCATCTATACACAGCATAAAATATTTGTATCCATTTATGCTTTCTGTCCTCATGGGTCCACACAAATCAGTGTGAATCAGTTCTAACGGCTTGCTTGTGAAATACTCTTTTGCTTTGAAAGTAGATCTGGTTTGCTTCCCCTTTTGGCATGACTCACAAATGTTGTTTGATGGTTTACCAATAGTGGGAATGTCTCTTACTGCTCTTTTCGAGCTGATTTTTACCAGATTATCAAAGCTTATGTGACCGAGTCTTTTGTGCCACAGCCAATTTTCTTCTTCCTGTCCAACCAAGCAAGCTCCTTCTGAAGTCTCCGAGAGAGTATACAAATTTCTAGAAGTTCTCAATCCAGTGGCTATTAACTTTCCATTTTTTGTCTTTCTTACTTCACGACCCTCCTTCTTGAAAATTACTTCATGACCTCTGTCACAAATTTGACTTACACTCAGTAAGTTATGCTTCAGACCTATCACAAAAAGAACTTCCTTAGAGTTGATTTTACCGTCACTTAACTTAACTGATCCTTTACCCACTATCTTTGCTCCATCATTGTTTTCGAATTTCATAGAACCACCTTCGTATGTCTGTAGCTTATCAAACTTCTGTTTGTCTCCTGTCATGTGACTGGAGCATCCACTGTCCAGAATCCAAGGAGCAGATTTATTCTGTGCTTTGAGAGCTGTTTGAACGATCAGAGATTCCTTGTCTTTCTTCGGTTGTTCCTTTTCTTTCCACTGAGATTTGACAGCAGATCTGGTCACTTGCTTTACCTTCTCCCTTTCATTGGCTTGTGACAGTTTTTCGAGAAATTTTCTGTTCTATTTTGATCCAGTTGATTGATACTTTCTTCCCTGGTATTTATTTCCTGCAAAAGAGCTACGACAATTCCTTGCAATATGTCCGAAGTTATGACAGTTATAACATTCTACAGCATAATCTATCAAAGGAGAAAAAATATTTCTACTAGTAAAATTTCTTTGTTCTACATTATATCTACAACTTGAGATTTTATGACCATATGCATTGCATTTAAAACAATAACCAGAAAAGGAACGAGTGTACCCGGGTAATGGTTTTTGCCATGTTGTAGTAGGAGCCATGGGTCTTCTTCTTCTTTGATATGTGACTTTGGTAAATCCATCATTTGCAGAACTCCTTTCAAGCTTGGACTTATTGTTTTCTTTTGCTTGATACGGTTTGTCTTGATCAACCCTGATCTTGTCTTTATTCCTTATTGGTTCTACAGTTACAGCCTTTGAGTCCTTTGAGGATTCTCCTTCATCAAAGCCCAACCCAAATTTGATACCCGTAGGCCTTTGATCATTTAACATTTTATTCAGCTTCGCAGAACTGTCTTCAAATTTATGATGACAACTCAGTTTCGGATTCATCTCTTCTAGCTGCAACCTTAATCCAACTATGTCTTCTTCTAGCTTGTTGCACTCATTTATTTTCACGGTTAGCTGTGCTTCAAAATCTTCAGACTTTTTCTTATATTCTTCAGTTTGTACTTTCAAACTGATTATTAAATTGCTAGCATCCTCAAATTTCCTTGAAATATTTTTATTTCTTTTCCTTTCTGCACTTAACTCTTCAAGTGCAGCAACCAACTCACCTTCCAGATCTATCTCAGCCTCATCCTCTAATTTTTCTTCACACTCCTGGGTTTCTTCTGTTCTCTGTTCTTCAAAAGCCATGAACAAGGCTTCACCAGTTTCTTCTTCTGAGTCCTCACTGGAACTATCTTCAGAAGAGTCAATATTCTTTGAAATGAAGCTTTTCTTCTTGAAGTTCCTTTTTCTAAAATGTGGTTTCTTTTTCCAGACATTTCTTTCTTGGTGTGTCCCTTCATCACTTCTGTTTTTCTCATTCATTGGGCATTTTTCTGCAAAGTGCCCGATGCCTCCACAGTTAAAGCACTTGAACGATAGCTTACCTCTGTACTTTCCTTTTCCCTTTACCAATTTTCTAACAAAATTTGCTTCAGTTTCATCTGTAGATTCTTCTTCCTCAGATTCTTGTTTAGATTTTATATTTTTCTGTGCTTGAAAAGCTGCTTCTCTGTCTGAGGGCTTAGTTTGTCCAATCCTCATTTCATATGCTGTTAGAGAACCATGCATTTCATCCATACTGAAAAAATTTAAATCTTTTGCTTCTTCTATGGCAGAAACCTTTGCATCAAACCTTTTATTGAGAGTTCTTAGTACCTTCTTCACAACGACTGCATCTTCCATTTCTTCCCCGAGTCCTCTTATTGCATTGATGATTCCATTTACTCTCAGCAGATAGGCTTCAATGTTCTCATCATCGGTCATCTTTAATGCTTCGAACTCGGGCACGATGTGTTTGCAGCTTAGCTTCCTTGATTTTGCTATCTCCTTCATGAATGCTTTGCAGTTTGTCCCATATGTCTTTAGCAGATTTGCAGTTCATGATGCGTATCAACTCACTGTCTACTAATCCACACATAATAGCATTCTTGGCTTTCGAGTTGTTCTCAAACTTTTTCTTCTCAGCCGCATCTGTTGGAGGAACAGTGGGTATGGTGTATCCATTTTCAACAGATTCCCAAATGTCATAACCCAATGCACATAGATAAGTCTGCATCCTGAGTCTCCAGAAAGAATAATTTGTTCCATCGAACAGAGGAGCTTTGTTAGAAGAAAAACCTTCACCATCGGCCATTGTGTTTCTTCCAAGATCACCTTAGCTGATTAAGCTTGTACAGGTGCCTGGCTCTGATACCAATTGATATTCTCACAATGACACTGAGAGGGGGGGTGAATCAGTGTAACTATTTAAAAACTTGAATCTGCAACTCTTAAAACTTAAACATGCAAGCTTAAAAATAGATAAAGCAAGTATCACACAAGAGCATCACACAACACAAGATTTAACGAGGTTCACCGATGTGGCTACTCCTCAAATAATGATTGTTTGGACTACAATCCAAATCCAGTCTTTGCAAGGATTCAGTCTTTACAAATTATTTTACCAGCACCCACTGGAAGGAGCACCAACCCCTGATTTTTTGTTGCAACAGAAAGGAGCACCAACCCCTTTTTCCAAGCACCAACTTGGATTTCTATTTTGCAAAATAAATTGACATAAAAATGCCTTCACGTTTACAAGACCCTCACTGGTCTATAGCTCATACAATTTTATCTCACAGAAGCATAAAGAGACTTGTTAGAGACTCAATATCTTCTTTTCAAATCTAAAACCTCTCTGTTATTTTTACAAGAAAAATGTGCAGGTTTCAGTTCTCTTGCTGTTGTTCATGCAACACTCTTACCACACCACGCCTTTTGATATATTCAATAAAGCACAGTTGCAGTAACCTTCTAACTATGCCTGTTCGATCCTTATATTCTTGATTTCCTCGAACGGCTCAATTTCAAACGGTTCGAATTTCCCTCCTAATTTACATGCATCTTCGGCTACGAACAATGTGTCAAACCCTCTCTGACACGTTCTGCCATTTAGCCACTTTCTTTCTGTCCAGTTCTGACATTCTTCTCTGTACATTCTGACGGCCTTTTTCTGACAACCTTTTTCTGTGTGTTCTGACACCTTTTACTGCGTATCTCGGTGCTCTGTTCTTCTTTCTCCCTTTTTGAGTTCTGTGTTACCTTTTACTTCTGCACTCGACTGTATCTTCTTGATATACACAACAAAAAAAATCTCTGTAATTGATTCTCGGTATACTCAACCCTGTGACAGCTGTTCTGTCTTTAATGTTTAGTTCCGTAGCTTCCCTATGTAACTGCCACCTTTCCCAGTCATGCTGTATCACGGCCCTGCAACAGCCGTTCTTTTCTTAAATGCACTGTCTTGAAACTCTCACTTGTAACTCCAGTTAACTGCAGATCTGACCCAAGTTAACTTTACTGTAACTGGCTGCATGCTTATTCGACACCTGTCACTGTGCATGCATCTTTGGCTTTTTCCCGCCAAAACTATTACCTGTCGCGATATCGTGACATTTCTTCCAATTTGACTTTCTCTGGTATGTTGACTGTGAAAAACTGACTTGTCGCGATATCGCGACGTCTTCTGTCTCCTAGACTTCCTTTCTGTATGCAACCGCGAAAACATTACATGTCGCGATATCGCGACGTTTTCAGCCTCCTTCTTCTTTACTCGGCATACACCCGCAAAAATGAGACACGTCGTGAAATCGTGACGCTTTCCACTTTCTTGCACTTTCCTTCGCTTGCCTCCGTGAAAATGATACATGTCACGAAATCGTGACACTTCTCAGTTTTGCTGACGTCATCTTCAATCTCGTCGCGAAATCGTGACGCTTTCGGCTTCCTGCGGCTTTTCTTTCAACTTGTCACGAAATCGTGACACTTCTCAGTTTTGCTGACGTCATCTTCATTGTCGTCGCGAAATCGCGACGCTTTCGGCTTCCTGCGGCTTTTCTTTCAACTTGTCATGAAATCGTGACACTTCTCAGTTTTGCTGACGTCATCTTCCGCTTTGTCACAAAATCACGACGCTTTCGGCCTCCGTACAATTCTCACTTCATGCAGCCATGAAAACCTTACATGTAGCGAAATCGCTACACTCTTTTGACTTAGTATTTTTCTTTGCTGTAGCTTCCTCTTGCTTCTACTTGCTAAGCTTAGACTTGTAGCGAAATCGCTACCCCATCTTGTTCTGTGTTTTGCACTTGTAGCGAAATCGCTACACCTATCTCCCTTGCATTCTGAACTTGTAGCGAAGTAGCTACACCTTTGTGCCTTGTGTTTCAAACTTGTAGCGAAATCGCTACCCCATTGTGCCATGCATTTTGAACTTGTAGCGAAATCGCTACCACTCTTTGCCTTGCATCTTGGACTTGTAGCGAAATCGCTACCACTTTGTGCTTAGGCATCTGAAGTCTGCTTCGGCCCGCGAAAGTCTGACATGTAGCGAAATCGCTACACTTTCTTCACTTTGCTGCTTTGCCTCCAACATGTCACGAAATCGCGACAGTTTTCATCCTAGGCGCTGCTTCTTCAAACTTGTCGTGAAATCGTGACACTTTTCGTCCTTGACGCCTTTGCTCCAAACTTGTCGCGAAATCGTGACAGTTTCTCGACTTAGCCTCTTTCCTTCCAGCATGTCGCGAAATCGCGACAATTTTTCATGAACTTTCTCTCTCCTCCTTTTTGTCGCGATATCGCGACACTTTGCGCCCTTAGTGCTTTTCTTCCAAAACTGTCGCGATATCGCGACACTTTCTCATGCACTTTCTCTCTCATCCTTTTTGTCGCGAAATCGTGACAATTTTGCTTGCGCCTTCTCTCTCCTCAGCCATGTCGCGAAATCGCGACAATTTTGCATGCATTTTCTCTCTCCTTCGTTATGTCGCGATATCGCGACATTTTCACCCCCGGATCCAAACATGTCGCGATATCGCGACAGTTTTCTTCCTTGTCTTTTTTTGCAAATTTTTGGATCTGGGTCCCCTCTGTTTTCCTTGAAATTCACTGCACTTGATCTGACTGACCTCTGAACTGCATCAACTGCACCATTCTGTCTGTGTTGACAACAATGACAATACTTTTGCAATGCTTTTGCTGCACCTTGCTCAACACATCCTTCTTTTGCTTTTCACATGGAGTATTCTGTCTGAGAGCTAACTGTTCCAACTTCACTCTAAGAGACATAACCTCTTCTTATAGTTTCTCGCAATCAGCTTCCTTTCCTTTGAGAACCTCTGTCAAAACCTGTTCAACCTTCTTCCCTTCTTCAACTAGAATTTTGAAGTCTATAACACTTTGAGACAATTCTGATCTTGCTATCTCTTCTTCCCCGACATTGATGCTTGAGAATAGAATTCTCTTCCCTGAATTTCTCAAGATTTTTTAAATCCAAGAAGAATTCACCTTTGAGATCGAACTCAACCTCTTCATCTCTTTTTGAATCTGTATGTTCCTCTGATAGATCCTTCTCCAAGCTGTTAGGATCTTTTTGGAGAGACCTGCTCTGATACCAATTGAAGAACATGGACTTATACTGAGAGGGGCGGGTGAACAGTATAAGACTTAACCAATTAATAATTTTAAATTTTGATAGCAGTGGCATCAACACAACATTAATCAAGACAGAAAACATCACACATTGGAGACCCATTTTTAACGTGGTTCACCCAAAATGGTTGGGCTACGTCCACAAAACTTTTCTCTAAAAATTTCCTCAAAGTTCTTTGGGAATCCTTCCCAATTACAATATTTATGAGCCTCGGCCCAAAGGAGATACCTTCCCCTAATCAAAATTTATGAGCCTTTGCTCAAAGGAGATACCTTCCCCTCTGCTCTGGAAATGATCCCTCGGAAGATCAACCGCCTCTACCTCTTTCCAGCACGTGGAACTCCTTTCCATCGAAGACCTCCCGTCCTCAATGCTTAGCCTAAGAGACCTCTACCTTCTATGATCACATCCACAAGCAACTCAACAACCTATACCAAACATAGTCGATCGGTCTAGTACAAGTCTTCCTCTGTTTGTAATATCTGTCCAACGCTTGAACAAATCAATCCTCTGCACACAAGCCTTCTCAAAGACTTGCCAAATCTGTCCTCAGGTTCTTCTCAAAGAACCAGTGTACCTCTGTCCTCAAGTTCTTTGATAGAACTATCAAACTCAGCTCACAAGTCCTCTACTAGGACCTGTCCAAATCTGCTCACAAGTCCCCACCAAAACCTATCCAAGACCTGCTCACAAGTCCCCACAGAAACCTATCCAATACTGCTCACAAGTCCCCACCGGAACCTGTCCAAGACTGCTCACAAGTCCCCATCGGAACCTATCCAAAACTCAGTAAGCTTGGCCAACATCAAAAATCGTGCTATGGAGAAATTGCTCATGAATTCTAACACCACCCGCTGCGTCCACTTCATGATGTAAAACCCTTTCGCATTATTTGAATGCGGAACCTCCTGTTCGGGTAGCGCACCAACAGCCTAGCCACTACCGGTGTGCCAAAGGCGCCCGGTGAGGTTTAAACCTCACGCTGTTAGCCTTGTTCCTTCTACGCCAGAGATTAAATAAAACAATAGTGCCTCCCTTTCTTTTGACGTGAACATGAAGACGAAAACCTTACGGCATATTTACGACAAACGGTGAGTACAAAAAAATCAACAGCGGATTCACGAAAACGACGAAGACACAGTCGAATGACGGGTTTACGAAAAATGACGAAGACATAATCGGAGAAGAAATCCGAACAGTGGATCACGAAATCACAACGAGGAAGAAATCGAACAGCAGATCACGAATTCACAGCGAGCAACACTTTTCAAAATGCGGATTAGATCATTCTTGATTTTCATCGAGGGAGATTTATATGCATTTTTACCATAACCTCTTGACGTGAGCGAGGAGTTTAACATGTCGGTGGAGGTCTTGGCTAGCGCCCAAAATCTTAAAACATAGCGCCCACATAGTTAATACATTTGCACCATGGGTTAGGAGAACCCATTGCAAACAATAATTTAATATTTATTTAAAAATAATTAAAGGGAACCTTAACAAGGTTTTTAATTATTTAAATAAATACTTCCTCCTAGACCCAAATGCATTAAACTAATGCATCCACCTGTAGTCTTTAAACCTGCCAACTTGGGGTTTACAAAAGACCTTTGAAACTGCCATGCCGGAACCTTCAAGAAACCTTTTATCAAAGCAAAACTTTTGACATCAAACAAATTCCTTCAAGAGCTTCTTGACATCAATGACAACTTATACACATGATCAAGGGAAATGTACCCAATGTACCCAAAATTGCCAACAATATCTTCCATACCTATAGACTCACCCATCAATATCCCTATGACATCTACATCCACTACAGGCATCCTTTCTACACCCGACGATGTAGGAAATGTTCCTTCTACCTCTTATGCTCTTACTGATGAGCTCTTACCCGATTTATCTACAATTCTTATATCTAAGGAAGCCAACACTGCCATGCAAACTTCCCTCCTTTTAAATAAACTCCCACCCTCTCCTCGTACCTTGGGCCTCCCACAACCTATGGGAAGTATCTACCAAGTCGGGAGTTGTGCTTTTATTTATAAAGGATATGATTGGGGAAGAATACCCAGAAACATTAAGACACATTGTGATGGATATGCTAGATGCTATTTTGCTAATGATTATCTTAAAGCTAAGCCCATAATGCTTAAATTGGGATATAAAGGGAAAGGTTTGGGACCTTTCCAAAATGGTATGAAAGAACCTTTTGAGGTAGAACCGTGGCCTGCCCGCTGTGGTGTGGGCCTATTTTCTAGTAAAGGTCAGCCCTTTCCATTTGA
Source organism: Wollemia nobilis (assembly GCA_028583015.1). NCBI lineage: Eukaryota > Viridiplantae > Streptophyta > Pinopsida > Araucariales > Araucariaceae > Wollemia > Wollemia nobilis. The sequence goes on from JAQPPZ010017228.1 coordinate 6,666,545, forward strand.
GGATGATGACCATCTCGTATGTTATCAAGATTATCTAGATAAACAAGATTCTTTGTGTCTAAAGAATAATTCTTTTACCTGCAATATGCTATCCATAGCCTACCCTGAAATGATTGCCGAATCCGACGACGAGTTGGAGGGAGATATCTTTCATGATGTTTCCATTGAGGAATTGTTATATAATGAATTTTATTTTGATGGCTCTATCCCGAATATAGCCCAACTTGAAGCTACGACTCCTCAAGACGAATTATCCAAGTTAACCTTGGAAGAATTACAAGAATTAGGTGTTTCATCCGCCCCACCTAATTTTGAGAGAGATTTACATATGGAAGTTGAAAACGTTATAAAAATTAACATTGGAACCGAACATAACCCTCACATAATCAATATTGGATCAGAATTGAGTCAAGAAAAACAAGATAAATACATTTCATTTCTTAAAGACTATGAAGATGTCTTTGCTTGGACATATGAAGACATGCCAGGTTTGGACCCTTCCGTAGTTATGCATCATCTAGTAGTCCATCCAGATGCTAAACCTGTTAAACAGAAACTTAGAAAAATGCATCCTAAAGTGGCCTTACTAGTCAAAGGAGAACTAGAAAAACTGTTGAAAGTCATTTTTATACAAGCCATTGATTATGCCGAATGGATCTCAAATGTAGTTCCAGTAACTAAGAAAGAAGCCACTAAAGTTAGGGTTTGCACCGATTTCAGAGACATTAATGTTGCATGCCCTAAAGACGATTTTCCTCTTCCCAACATGGATCAGATCATTGAATTTACTACTGGAAGTGGAATGATATCCTTAATGGATGGATTTTTTGGTTATAATCAGATCAGGATAGCTCCTGAAGATCAGGCCAAAACAACCTTTATTACCCCTTGGGGAACCTTTTGTTGGAAAGTGATGCCATTTGGCTTAAAGAATGCAGGTGCAACCTATCAACGAGCTATGACTTATATTTTTCACGATATGATGCATGATATCCTACATGATTATGTAGATGATATCATAGCTCGTTCCATCAAAGAAGATGATCATTTAAATGACTTAAGGAAAGTATTTGATCGGTTAAGGGAATATCTTATCCGACTAAATCCAGCTAAATGCATATTCGAAGTTAAGTCCGATAAATTATTAGGGGTTATAGTTTCTTTACGTGGCATTGAAATTGACCCTCTCAAGATCGTGGCTATCACAGATATGCCCGCACCCACCAATATATCAGAATTACGAAGTTTACAAGGTAAGCTTCAAGCTATTCGTCGCTTCATCGACAAGTTGGCAGACAAAACTGGACCCTTTCTTAAGCTTCTTAAGAAAGATGTCTCTTTTCATTGGGACGAAGAATGCCAAGAAGCATTTGAACTCCTTAAGCAATATCTCCTCAAACCACCAGTGCTTTCCCCACCTAGATCTGATCGTCCTTTTATCTTGTACATTTTTGCTTCCGATTCTGCCTTAGGAGCTATGTTAGCTCAACTTGACGATGAGAAGAAAGAACGTGCTAATTATTACATTAGCAGAACCTTAATCAGTTATGAAACTCGCTATACCATATTAGAGAAATTATGCCTAGCAGTCGTATTTTCTACACAGAAACTACGACATTATATGCTCAGTCAAAAAACGTATGTTATTGCCAAATTCGACCCTTTGCGATATCTCATGAGTCGACCGTATTTATCTGGTCGCACAGCCAAGTGGGTTCTTGCGCTAAGCGAATTTGAACTCACCTTCATAGGACAAAAGTCTGTTAAGGGTCAAATCATAGCAGATCAATTAGCTGTTGCACCCTTAGAATCTACTCATCCCCTCATCATTGAGTTTCCTGATGAATGCCTTAAACTAGAGGCAGACCATTCAGAGCAATGGTCCCTATACTTTGACGGAGCCCGATGCATGAGTGGGGCTAGTGCGGGTATTATTTTAATATCTCCGCAAAAACATCTTATACCTCTATCCTTCAAATTAACATTTGCTTGCACCAATAACACTGCTGAATATGAAGCTCTTATCCTTGGATTACGAGCTGCCTTGGCATTGAAAATTAAAAGTTTATTGGTTTTCGGTGACTCCCAACTTGTCATAAATCAAATCAATGATGTTTATCAGACCAGAGATGATAAATTACGCCCATATAAAGCATATGTTTTGCAGTTATTATCCTTGTTTGATCAAGTTACTTTGGAAGCTATTCCTCGAACTAGCAATCGTGCGGTGACGCTATGGCTGCAGCTGCATCTCTTTTACCCTTGGAGTTAGACGATGAATATGCTACCATCATTATTCGTCGACTCCAGGAACCCGCTTCAAGCAAATCATGCTTAGAACCTTTGGATGTGTTTCTCATCAACGAAACAACTCCTGAACCATGGTATACTGATATATTTAATTTTTTGCGAGAAAGGAACCTTCCCTGATGGTTGTACTAGCAACCAGCGTAGGTTATTACGTAGACAAGCAAGTCGCTTTGTGATTATTGGTAATACCTTGTACAAAAGATCTTTTGAAGGCATCTTACTGAGATGTTTGAATCTAGAAGAATCTAGATCAGCTTTGAATGAAGCCCACAATGGATCTTGTGGGGGACATTTTAGTGGTAGCGCCATTGCTAAGAAACTCCTTCGGATAGGATATTTTTGGCCTACCATGGAAAATGATGCACATAATTATGTGCGACATTGCGACAAGTGCCAGAAACACGCTGACCTTGTCCATGCGCCTGCACAAGAACTGCAGGCTATTTCATCTCCTTGGCCCTTTTCAAAATGGGGCCTAGACATCATTGGAAAAATCAACCCTGTGTCATCCGATGGACACAAATTCATCATAACCGCCACTGAGTATTTCACGAAGTGGGTTGAAGCTATGCCATTAGCTTCTTGCACTGGAACACAAGTTTCCAAGTTTATTTTTAATCAAATTATTTGTAGGTTTGGAATTCCTGCCAATCTCATTTTCGATAATGGAACTTGTTTCAAAAATAAAGATGTCAAGAAATTATGTCAAAAATATAAAATTCAACATCGTTGGTCCACTCCCTATTATCCTCAGGGTAATGGTCAAGCAGAAGCATCTAATAAAACCTTAATCAAAATTCTCAAAAAATTGGTTAATAAATCCGGTCGAGATTGGCACATTCAGTTATATCCTGCTTTGTGGGCCTATCGAACTAGTGTTCGAACCCCCACTGGAACTTCACCTTTTGTCTTGGTTTATGGTGCTTAAGCCATTTTTCCCTTTGAATTAGAAGTTCCTTCTTTAGCTCTACTACTTCAAGATACTGAAGTAGGGGATGAATATCGTGCTGGCAGATTTAGTCAGCTAGAACTTCTAGATGAAAAGCGCATCAATGCTTTGGAGCATCTTCGCGCCTACCAAAACAAGCTTAAGAGAGCATATCTTAAGAAAATTCATCCTCGATCTTTTGAGATCGGTGACCTTGTCTTAAAAGAAAATAAAAAAAATACTAATGCAACTAAAAACCTTAAAGGTAAATTTGAGCCCAACTGGCTTGGACCATATGTCATCACTGCTAAATTTGGATCGGGAGCATACAAATTATCTACCTTGGATGGTAAAGAACTTAAAGAACCTATGAACATTATGCATCTTAAACGTTACTATGCATAAAAATTGGTCATTTCATCATTGTATATATTTGTTTTGCATATTATTTCCTTTTTAGTCACTTATTTAAAACATTTCAAAAAAACAATTATCTTGTATTTCTTTCAATTCATAACTTAAAATTAAAAACATCCAAATCATCAAAATCTTCAAAAACATCTTTTATTTTGTACCTCTCAAATTGTGAAGTATTGCAGTTATATTTTCAGTTATTTTGGATAAATTAGCATTTATTTGGAATCCCGCACTTTCACATTCACATGTATAAATATCTTGATTTTATTTGGTATGATTATTCATCTCTCTTATATCAAAGTCCACAGTTGAATTAAATAAAGTTTTGAGCATAGAGAACTGATCTTGTTATTTACTTGAACCAAGTATATCTTTTCACATTAAAATGATTTCATTGCAAATTCGATATGATGCTACATAGTAGAAATGGTTTCCTGAGCGAAAAGTTTCCCCTGCTATCCTATCATGCACATGGTCTAGAATCTTTGAGAATTGACAAAAGGACAAGCTCACCCCTACCCAGAATAAAAATCCCTTGCTCTACAACTAATCCGAGCAAGTATCCCTAGCATAGGAAGAAAAAGAAAAGTTCAAGAAAAAGAGAAAAAAGAAAAAGGTTATTTTGTATCATCACCACAATATTTCAGTATTTTCTCAAATATCAAGCAAAAATACAAAAGTACAAAAAAAAAAAGAAAAAAAAGCAAAAGAGAAACGCAAAAGCAAAATGCAATAAAATCCTTTCCCTACCCCTTGAAAAGAAAAGAAGGGTGAATGAGCTTGAATCCCTGGAATTCTCAATTATTCGAAAACTGTGAGGTAAGCCCCATAACAGGTGGTTTGTGCCCAACCCGCTTGGCCTTGGGTAATCCCTAGCGTGGTGATATGTCTGTCACATTAGCGACCTTCTTTTGTATAGACCTCTGTCGACTTATGGATTAGCTAGCTCTTGATAACCTAACTTACATAGTAGTCTGGTACGGTTACATGCATATAAATCATGGTCAACGAACATTCATTTGGTCAAGGCAAATTACTTGTATCAAATTATCTTGCTCAAAATTGGTGAATGAACAATACAATCGCACACACATTTGTATTTGAGAGATTTTGTATCATTATGATAAATCAAGATCGGTAATGAACTCACATTTGCACATGAGGATTCCTTATAAATCTACATTTCTCTTTGAGATAATTTAAAATATTTTTGTAACTCTTTTCGGAATAATTTTATCCTTTTATTTCAGAATTCTTGTTGTTTGTATAAGAGCAATTACATACATCTTCTCACAAAATCTTAAAAATAATTTCAAACAAAATTTTCATATTATTATTTTTCTATTTATCAAAGGTCAAAAAATTCATCTTGCAATAAAACCAACAATCTATTTTCTTCTTTGGATTTCGCGATGATGGTATAAGTCTATACCTATAATTCTATGCCTAGCGCAAACCATTGTTCTAATTTTATTTTCCATTTATTTTAAAACAAATTCATCAAAACATATGACTTGCATCATTATGTTACACAATTATGCTTTACAAACAAACGAACACCTATTCTATTTCATGTCATTATGTTCAAATTCAATTTTGCAACCATGGTATAAATTCTAAGGAATTGTTCAAAATTTTATCACACTTAGGAATTTATGCCTAGCAAAATCATATTTCTTTTCGTATCTCATGCATACTATTTTTATGAAAATCTGAAAACAAATCATCAAACCATCATTATCTCCATCATTACAACACAAAGTCTTAAGACAGTCTCTTAAGCACTCTTTTACTTTTAACAATATTTCTATACTGGGATTAGCTTGACGACCGAGTGAGCGGCGACTCCATGAAATGGTCTATAACAACGACAATGTCCTTTGAAATTATTGTTAGAAGTCTCTCTTTTATTTTTTATCAAATCACACCACCACAACCAATTGTTTACATCAGATTATTTCATTTAAAATCTTACAACATGACATCAAATTATAATATTTCAACACGACATAATTACATGAATCCTCAATCAAATAAGCAAACAATTCAAACATTAAAGCATCATAAAAACATATGAACAAGTCATATCATCAAAAACAAGATCATATATATATATATCAAAAAATTATATACATCATATCAAAACTGGATTGGTATGCCACAATCTATACCCTGGCATACTCAATCCTCTCAACAATCTCTACAAAATCTATAGTCCATAGACACCTAGCCTCGAGAAGCCCTCGAGCTCTCAGCCTCATCTCCTCCCCCACCCTGACGTGGAGGAGGTGGTCCCATAGAGGTCCGGGATGTATCTCGGGTCCTCATCGTCGATCGTGAGGATGTCCTCGATGATCCCATCATGACCGGCTCTGCAATGTGGGCTGGCAGTGGTACCCTCTGGTCTCTGGAACCATGTGATAGTATAGCCCCTGGTAGAATTTGGTCTGAGCAATAGACCATGTCATATCCTGAGTGCTCACTCCTTCGCCCCGAGCTCTGAGCCGTGTAGCCTCATCCTGCAATGTCTGCACCTGAGCTCGGAGGCGGGCAACCTCAGCCCGGAGAGCCACCGTCTCGTTGCTCTCCCCTATGTCAACACCCTTGCCCTTATCAGGCGATGGTGGTCTCTCCCCTGCTACGAAGGGAGTCCCTCCTCCCTCCGCCCTGTCTCCCATGGCCTCTATGGAGCCCGTGCCATCCTCTGGCATCTCTCCTATGGGATCCACCGTTGCTCTCTCCCCTCGTGACCCCGCGCTGCCTCAATAGCAGCCTGTCATCGCCTCCCCATCTGGCGCACCACAGCGTGCACTGGACCCTACGCCCTCATCATCCGAGGAGGGCGGATGCCTACGTACCAGGCATCGTAGCCATCCGCAACCCCGACGTCGTCACCATCCACTGGCTGGATGGGGGCATCGTTCGCGTCCTGACTCTAGAATCACTGCATATCTAGAGCCCCGCTCAGTGTAGTACTATCTCGAATAGTCTGAGAGTACTCGTAATCCCTGAGAGAAGGGATCCCCTACTGTAGACCGAACTATCATAGTACTCGATCATAGCGGTGGAGCTCTACCTCTCCCCGCTCCATCCTCAGCCAGCAGACTCGCCTGATGCGAGCCAGCTCCTGCCCATCCTCTCGCCCACCCGGGGTGCTCTCGCCATGGCCTCCAGGTGATCTGGTCTGGGATGAGGTCGTCTAGCAACCTCCGTGACATCGATAGATCTATCCGCCGCTGTGACCCCCTCTGTAGCCACCAATAGAAAACCCGGGGCCTCTCCCAGTCAACCCCTATCAATGGGAGCCCTATCGGCCTCCGCACCGTAATGTGCTCCCAGCACCAAACCTGTAGTAGCGATGTCAAAACCAGACATCGACCTCCCTTGTATACGACCCCATACAGGATCCTATACAAGCGGCAAAGAACAAAGCTGCCCCATGCAAATCTATACCCGTGGTCTCTCATGTCGTAGACTATGTCTGAGAGCACCCACGGTAGTCTGCATCCGCTCTGGTGGCACAGCAGTAAGCCACCGACAACTCCTACCAAAACCCGTGTCAGCCTAGATGCCCTAGGCATCTGTCGTAGAGACTCGATGTTCACTCCGCCCTTCTCCAGGGTGAAGCTCGGGTCTCCGATGAGCCTCATCATCGCCTGGCCTTGATTGGCCGTAGGCGTCATCAACCATCCTTGTATGGGGATCCTCATGATCCTCCATACGTCCTCTAGAGTGGGAGCCATCTCCCCTGTCGGTAACCGAAAGTAGGACGACCCCGGATACCACCTCTCTGCTAGGGCTGTCAGTAGCCCCATGTCAGTCGGTACTTGTGGCATCTCTGCCACATGTTGTAGACCGACCTGTCCTAGTCGGTCACGCTCTGCCTGGTCAAGCACGGCTATGTCATCTCTTAGCCCATCGTATTTCCATTCCTGGCTCTTTAGTAATCCCTTCTACAAAACAAACAATAAAACAACAAAATCATTAATAAACCAATCATTAACATCAAATTAAACAACTTAAAATCAAGTTTAAAATGATATCGTCCACCATTGGATGATATCGTCCCCAATTGGGCAAAATCATCCTTTGTGAGGATGAAATCGTCTCCGATTTTGCAACTTGGGAATCGCCCCTTGTTGGACGAAATCGCCCCTAATTCGTCGATTTCGCCGTCAGACGAAATCGACGATCTAGGGACGATTTCGACGAAATCGGGATGATTTTGTCCCGATGACGTCGACGGCCTAAAAACGGCCGCGATGCCCCAAACAATCAAATTTAAATCAAAAAACTTGCACAAAGTTAAATTAAACCTAATCTACTAGGATTAGATCCTTACCCGTAGCCCGCGCCGGACCTCTGTCGCTTTGTGTGCTGTCTCCACCATTTTTCTTCTCTGCAGAGCTCTGGAACAGTAAAAGTGAATAGTACAAATGAATTAGGGTTTTCCCTATTTTCTTTAATTTATTTAAAAATCAGCATTTTAAATTTTTGCTTTTTCGCGTTTTTACCTCAAACGTTCGATTTGGGTAAAAACACGGAGGGGGCACCATAGTCAGCATTCGTACGATTCGACCAAGAATCGTCGTCTAAAAAATTGAGTATATTTTTGCTTTCTCGTAAAACGGGAAAAACTCGTCTTTAACGCATTTTCTTCGAAAAATTCGCTAAAGAGGGGGCAAAATGTAGCACCCTAAAATTGGCACGGTTAAAACCTTAGTAAAAAGATAAAATATTAAAATTTGAATTTCAACCCCAAACCGCCCGTTAAACCGCCTTTTACCCGCTTTCCCCATTTTTCATGCCATTTTTAGGATTTGTTTTGACCGTTGGACGATATCGTCTCGGATTAGACGAAATCGTCCCCGATCCGACGAATTCGTCCGGAACAGAACGTCCGGACGATTTCGTCCCAAAACCGAATTTTCATAATTAGCTTCTGTTTCAACGACCTCTCCAACTCGGGCAGAAGCGTGTCTACGCAGCTTGGATATTTCCCTGTTGGAGATCTCCCGGATTGGGATGATCCCCAACCTCCCAAACCTCTTCCTAATCCTATATAAACTAGGATTTTTCTAGTTTATCCCCCTAATTCCCCTGATTCTCCCTGAACCCCCAACCCCTTAGTTGACGGATTTCATTGCAGAGTTAGCTCCTTATTCCCTCGCACTATTTTGCTTGCATTCGGTATTTTTGCATTTTTTATTGCAGGAACTCTACTATTTTTCAGTCGAAGCTAGCTTGGATCGTCGCGGACGATCTCGGACGATTGCGGACGATCTCGTACGATTGGAGGCGATCCTGATTGTAGTCCAGATTGAGGGTAGTTCGAGTTTAGAGTTTGCATTTTCTTAGCTTTTTTTGCATTTTTCATATCATATCTCTTGCATTGTTTTAAGTTATTATGTTTTATGCATCTTGGAGTTCACCTCATTTAGCATAATCGCATGATAAAGTTAAAATCAATCATTAAATCTATTGCATTTCCTTATTTGTTATTAGAATCTATTATTTAGGCATGTTTGTTGTTATTTCTACCATTACCCCTTGCTTCTGCATTTGCATATTTGGTATTTTGCGTCTATTTTTGTGATTGCAGGTTTTTGACGAATTCATCAGATTTCAGATGATTTTGTCTGATTTCAGATGACCTTCTATGATTTGGGATGATTACGTACAAATTGAGACGATCTGAACTGCTACAAGACTCAGAATCTCCATCAGACATCCGAGATCAGGTATGACACCTTCTAGTTAGCATATTCTCTGTTATTTGCATCCATTTCTATTTTTTGTATTCATTTAAATCAGCATTGGCATATAGAATAGTTTAGATTCATATCGGCCAAACCTAGGAGTTGAATGATCAAGCATAAAAATGAACACATCAAACACACTATCAACCTAGGCGTGGAAACCGCCATTCAAAAGTTTCCTGGTGAACCCACCATCCATCAAAAATTCACCCTTATACACCTCCCCCGAGAGGCAGGACCTTCAAAGGGCCTCTCAGTTTGAGGTATTGTCCCATCCTTTTCACATCCCCCTTCCGAGCGTGGATCCTATAGCCTGAAGGTAAGGGTGCAAAAAATTTGGAGCGATACACAAGTGTTTAGAAATTATTAAATAGTGAGGAGCCAAAGGTGGTGGTAAAACCCATCAAGGCATAGAGGGGTTTGGTACAATGGTAAATCAAACCCAAAGACACAATGGAGGGTGGATAGGTGGCAAAGGGATAAGCATAGGCTTGAGGGGTAACATGGTTGGTGGGGTTGACCAAGGAAGTCAATATGGTAGGGCTAGGATAGAAATATGAGTGGGGATGGAGGTGATAGGTGTTAGTATTAGGATGAATAGGGGAGTAGGGATGGAAATGGCAGGTGGTGGGGTTAAGATTGATGAAGGATATATGATGGATATGATAGGTTGCAACATGATGGAAAGGTTTAGGGATGAAGGGGATGTTGCCACTAAAGACACAGTGGCTGATAGATAGAGGAGGCCATGGAAGTAAATCAAATAGTTTGGGGCCAATCATTTAAGGATGCAATGATGAGTGATTGGATAAAGTTCACTCATCAAACTTGAAGAGACTATGAATGAATGTCAAGATTGACCATCAAATCAATAGCATGGTTGCCTTCCTTGTAAATATGTTGAATGATGCTATCATGGAAGCCAATGAGCTATTTAGATTCTTGAATGAGAGTGGAAACCCTCCAGGCCGGGACTCTATCACTTATGAGGTAATTTATGATGTTTAGACAGTCACCTTCAATGATAAGATTGCAGGGGAGATCACTAAGAATGGATAGTCCCTAGTACAAAGCTTTGGCTTTAGTGATGTTATTAGTTTGGCAACCCAAGTTCTCAACATAAGCAAGGATGACGTTCCCAAAATGATATCTGATGATGCCACCACCTTTTACTTTCACAAGGTTTCCTTTTGTAGCATCATCAAAGTTTAGCTTTAACCATCTAATAGGGGGGATCCATATGATAGTTGCTCTTGATGGTATGGATTTTTGTGACAATATGATGAAATATTGAGAGACGAGGCAATGGTTTCTTCAAGCCCAGGATTGAGGGCTTTCAAACAAAGGACCAACTAGGCATTCTCAACAATGACACACAACACTCTAACACTGATAGAAAGGGGGTCCTTGGAGGAGTTGGAGAAATCTTCACAATTGTGCTCAAGCCACACTTATCATGGGTAATGGTGTAGTCAGAAGGACCATAGAGTAGGTTTATGCATAGTGGTGAATATTCACAAATTGGGTGAATATTAGTATTTCCAAAATTAGAAATTGGTAAATTTGAGGACCCTCGACATCGGCCCATTTGCTTGAAATTTTTAGGACTAATTATTTCTTAGGATCAATTTTCCACAATATATATCCAAACATAGGTATATTTGTACTTGTTGGAAATATGTTTTCAATACTAATCTAATGGTGGTATTTGTATGAAGTTATAAGGTGATTTAATAGGTCAAAATGTACCCCAAATATGACCTTACATTTTAGGGCTTCAAATGCCCCAAATTTTGGTGTGAAGATGATTTATTTGATTTGCTTAGGATTTACCTTGATTTTGATTAGGATTCACCATTTTTTTAAAGTACATTTTGAGTCCAAACCCTTATGCATAACCCTACCATAGAGCTTTGAGATGATTATTTCAAAATGGTTTAGGTCACTGAGTGAAAAGATAAAGAATTAAATTCAATTGTACCCACTCAATGTTGAAGGTTGATAGGAGGAACCTAAGGACATCTCTAGAAAAAGGGTAATCAAGAAAATATGATGGATTGATTACCATTTGGATTGGCATAGGTAATAGCAGTTGGGAGGGATTAATCCTCTGATTAGGAGATTATTAATGATCAATATTTTGTTTTAGATGACCAACCAAGAGAAAATATGATCTTAGAGATAAGGCCTTTAGACCATATGGATTTGAGTGGGAGAGGACATGCAATGGGATAATCCTGGATGAATTAAGTCATCTTGATTAATAATTATGCACTGTCATAGTCTCTCAAGATAGGGAGGTCCAAAGAAAAATTGTTGAGAATGATATAGGAATTGAGGAGGGAGTGGAGTGAGTTGGTAGAAACCCTAAGATTTGGGTCGATGAAATTTATAGGGATGGGTTTCCAAGCAATATCATTAATGAAGTCAAAAATTTTGGTCCCAAAAAGATGATTAATAGTGGGCTTCAAAATGGTAAAATTAGGATTCTCAATTAATGGTTGATCATAGATCCATGAGTCCTTCCAAAAATCATTGAGGTGGCCACTACTGAGTTGCCATCTTGTGCCTCTCTATATTATGAATATGGACTTTATTATTTAATTCTAGAAGGTGGATCCTCCATAGTGTAAATTTGCATCCAAGATTTTAAGATTCTTCAAGTATTTTATTTTGATGATGGTCACCCATTATAAGTTGGCATTGGTGAAGATTTTCCATACTTGTTTAGCAATAAGAGCTAGGTCCATCTTTTCAATTTTCCTGAATCCTAACTCACCTTGGGTCTTCTTGGTATAGACCTTATCCCAAGTAACCAGGGGAAATATTTTCTTATTCTCAGATCCTGACCATAGGAACATTTTTTTAATTTGTTTGATTTTTTGACATATCATTGTCGAGACTTTAAAAATTGACATAAACTACATAGGAATGCTTTGGAGATATGCGTGCACCAACATTGCTTTGGAAGCTTGACTCATGAGCACCCCTTTCCAGCAAACAAGTTTTTTTAATGTCTTTCAATGATGTTATTACACATACCTTTAGTTGGATTGTTTGTGAAGAAGGGATGTGTTGTGACTATTCCACAACATGCCCCAATTTTGGGGACCCACCTTGAATTTTGTGGTTTATGGGAAATTTTGGTTTACATTGAGTGATTGGTTGATTTATCATGGTATTAGTGTTGGAAATATTTGTGATCGATCTCTTTTGTTCACCTATGAGTGACCTCATGATGTTACCAATAGTATCTTTCCATGGTTGAGTACCACGTGGCTCATGTGCTTAGGATTTATCTAGTTATCTTAGGTGTCATGTTGGCTTGGTTTAATGTTTTTCAAATGTCAATTCATTATGGAAATCCTATTATTAACCATGGATCAATAAAAATAAAAGAAATAAAAAGAAAAAAGAAAAATAAAAAAAATGAAACAAAAAAAGAGAAAAAATAATAATAATAAAATATCTATATATATATATGTGTGTGTGTGTGTGTACATATATAAGTGAATTAAAAATGAAGCAATCCATGTGCTTCTCTAGTTTTGCAAAGTATATTAAGGGTATGAATTTGGGATGCTTTTTTATAGTTTTGTTTATTTTTGAAGCTCTAATGCAATCTTATTAAGATTTGACTTCATGGCTAGTTATTAAAGTGGTGGTGGTATTGATTTTAAAGATGACTAAAAATATGGCTAAGCACAAACACAACACTGCCAACAAAGTTAGCGACATGACTTGACACAATGCTGCCAACACAATTAGTAGCATGACTTCCAAGGAGTACTACAGTGGACACATATTGCTAAAGGTGGACCGATTAAGTGGTAAATGAGGATGAATGTGTGAGGGGAGTCAGATCACTAGGTGGTGACCAAAATATAGCTTGTTCTTTTGTGGTTATAAATTGGTCTTGAGTCCACTACATCCCATATGTGGGATTATGACTCCAAAGGGGTTCATCATCATCTCCATGGAGGAATGTACTTCTTGAACATTTGAAAGCTTCATTACCATAGTGCCTTCACCTCCCCACCATTAGGATAACTGGTTGTGCCTATAGAGTGGATATCATTCACACCAAAATAAGGTCGTGGATGATGATCAAGATTAATAATGGAGAGGCGATGATTTTTTAATCCAAAGTGGATCAACTAAAACAAGTTGTATTATCAGTATGTGAAGTCATTATGGTGTAAAGTTATAGATCCTAGAGGTTTACAAGTCTTCCACTTGATGATGACTTTCATCACTTCCTTGGATGTGGAACTACATGGAATCATTGTAACTTTCTCACATTGGTAGTTTCATACGTCGAAGATAACCCGAAGATATATGAACACTGCATGTCGAATGGAATTTGTGATAACATTGAATGTCATGATCAATATGAGAAACACGTTATTGAGGGAAGGGAATTAGGTTTTGTGTTATGAAAAAATATTTAACGAGATTCTATCTTTCTTGTGGTGTTAAATTCATCTAAAAAAAACTAGAGTGATACACAATGGTCATGATTTTTTAAATAAATGTGGGGAAGTGGTAAAGGAGATGGCCAAGATTGTGAAGATATATTCTATTCAATAGTTACATTACCTGCTAAATTCCATGATATAGGTAAACTTCAGTTCATTGGGGAGCCATTTCTTAGCAACACACTAGATAATGCAGTTGTAACTCAACACTGCAGAGATACCTTGACCCCATGTGGTAAGCTCATAGAGGGTGTCATGTTGGTGATGTGGAAAATCAAAATTACAAAGGGAAAGGTACCGATGGTATGAGGATTGTGGATGGTTCAAACCTTTAAGGACATCCAGGAATGAATATGCAGGGGATGAGGATATGAACACGAAGATTCATACCCATAAAATATGAAGCATTTGTATTTATTTGTGTTATTCATATCAAACGTGTGCCATCTGAAGTAAATAAAATAGTAGAGTTTGACCATCCATGGATAAATATAACACATTAGGTAGCCATAATTGCCATGCTCTACTTGTTTCTAATTTCCAGAGAGTCGTTACATGGTAAATTAGGCCAAACAAGAAGATACAGGGAAATTGTAGATAAAAATGTTATTGAAGAAGCTTTAAAATAAAATGAAGTTCATTGAGAAGGGGAGTTACAAAAAAGGCATTATGAAATGGATGAATGTTATGAAATGGATGAATATGATGAAATGAAGAATGAAAATGATTAATGTATCTATACAGGACAATAACTAAGGCGAAGAAATTTTTGGAGGTAAGTGTTACGAAGCCTAAAGGGAGAAGGTGGAAGGAGAAACACTATGAAAATCAATAGGAAAAAAAGAAAGCCAAGGGTTGGTTTTCAAAAATTTTAAATATCCATGCATACCAACGAAGAAGAGGCTAGAATTTTTTGGAATAGGAGGGCATGAAGAGGATTGGAAGGCTTTCAAGCTACTGCAAAAGGATTCTTCTCACCTTGTATGCAGAAAGAAGGTTTTGAATATATGTTTTATTGCATATTTTTCTCCCACATGTATTGAGTTCATTTAATGGTGTTTTATGCATGGATATGGTAGCATCATTTAATGTTTTTAATGCATGTTTTTATCCCTTAGACTCTTGCACTTAACCAGATTTAGATTGTGTGGATGCAGGTCTAACCTGGTTTTGTTTTAGTGTTCATGATCTTCTTTTTCTGTAGAATAGGAGGGATTAATTTACAGTAGCTCTCTTTGATCGCTTTTTTGCACTTTGTTTCCATATTATTTCAGATTTTTTTCATTTTTCTCTAACCTTAGCTTTTGTTTTTATTTATTTTTCATTTTATTTTCTTTAAGTTCCATCAAGCACTCAAAGCCCTAAAAGGTTATATCGTTTTGCACAAAAATCAATAATGGGGGTTTTGAAGTAATTAGAGCATCCAAATAATTTTGTTTCTTAAGGCTAACATATTAAATTATTTGGACACATTTAATTAAGGCATTTCTTAAGGTTCCAAAATAAAATTCTTGCACTCCACAGGTTCTATCATTTTAAAATTTGTTTAACAAAGCAAGATAAAATTTGTTAACAAAGCAAGATAAAATCTGTTTCACAAAGCAAGATAAAATGAATTAAATCACCATTTCGGGATTCACATTTCAAAAGTAGATTTTATTTTATGCTCAAACAAAGCTTAACAAAGAGAAGATAAAATTTGTTAACAAAGCAAGATAAATTTCAAAAAAGATAAAATGAATTAAATCACCATTAGGTTCACATTTCAAAGTTAAATTTTATTTTATGCTCAAATCAAAGCTTAACAAAAGAAGATAAAATCTACTTAAAACACTTTGAGATAAAATGAATTAAATCACCATTCCAAGATGTTCATAGAGGACCAATAATGTCAAATTGTCTATTTTCAAATTTCATGAACAATAAAGAGAATCGTAAATCAAAGTAATACCAAACCATAGGCCCCTTGTTAACAATTACTTGCACCTCTAAGGTATTTCAACATATTTTCATATTTTCACAAGCATTCAAGCACACATTAAGAAAATAAGAACCTTGGAGAAATTTTGAATTTCTTTGCAAGAGAGGGTTTTCTAATAATACCCTGACTATGATGGTGGTTTTGCAATTGGGAAAAATTATCACTCAATAGAATTGGTGCTAGAAGGAGGGCCTATTTGAAGGTATTGGTTTTGACTAATGAGGTTTTGTTGATAGGTGATCACATTCATTGATTGGAAATTTCTTTAATTGATGATGCATTGATGCTAACCTTTTACAAATTGAGAATATTTCTTATTGTTATGGTTTAATTGATGCATTGTTAACAAACACTTGTTGTTGTCATTGTTAAGCTGGAACCTAAGGGTATCATTACTAGATCTAAGGCTACAGAAGATACCATTTTCCAAAGCCTATCTCCTACTTAGAGACACAGAATATCCAAGAGTGAAGCAATTGTTATTCCACCTAGTGGGATTTCAGTTGAACCACCTATTATTCCTATTCTTCCTATTGTTCCTTTAGTCACACCACCACCAAATCCAATGGCTAGAAATGCTACTTGGATGGGAGGGCATAGTAACCCCTTGAACATTGTTGGAGATGCCCATGATATGCCCAAGAACATAGAGAAATTCTTACCCAAATACAAACATGATGGCACCAGATTAGTAGAGGAACACATTCAAGCTTATAAAGACACCTTAATTAGATTGCAAGTGGAACATGAAGATGTTGCTTGTAGAATGTTTCCTTTGACCCTAGATGACTTGGCATATGACTGGTACATCAGTCTACCTACCAACTCCATTACATCCTGGGTCCAGTTAGAAACTACTTTTGTGAATCAGTTTAGGTTACCCTTAGATCCTACCATAATCTATCATCAATTTGCTTCTTGTAGGAGGGAACCCAATGAACCATTGAGAATGTTCAACATGATATTTCAAAAACTCTATTCGAGACTAACTTCTCCCTATGCTCACTGATATTTCCCTTCAGATATACTTTAGGGCATTAGATCCCATGACCTCCATGTTTGTTAGGAGAAACCCTTTGGTCACTACTCTTGCCTTAGCATACACGGAGGCCATGACTATCGAGCAACAGTTGATGCCATAGGGTTATGGGATAGGATAATTACCTACTATAGGACAACCTAGGGCATACAATCAAATCCCAATGATAAACTAGGTATTGTCACAATAGACTTCGATGTTGAACACTTTGCCCTACAATCAATTTTACCCTACCATGCCCACTTATCCTTCCACATTCACTTATCCGACTACACCCACCTATCCAACCACTCCATTACTCTTAGAGAATCAATTGGCCACCCATAGAGCCATAGAAATGAATGCTCAAGCCTTGCCTACATTCTTAAATCCAACACCCATACAGAGTTTGAATCCATTTCAAAATCCAAATATTCAAACTCAAGGCACCTTGCAAAATCAAAATGTTCAAAATCAAAACATGGTACCAAATCAAAACATTCTAGGTGTTTGGAATCCAACTAATCCTACCACTACTACTATTCAACCTAATGAGCCTAATTCAGAGGTAAAATACCTAAAGAGGCTTGTCCAGAAGCTAAGTAGTGACATGGTTCAGTTACAAAAGTAGGCACCACAAAACTCACAATAAAATAGAAACTATAGTTTTTAGAGGAAATAATGGAACACACGACCAAACAATGGGGGTGTACCTAGTCCGGTTGCTAATAAGAATAATGCATCTACTAGTTCTAGTCAATCTCATACAATTGTTAATATTTCAGATTTGACTATGAACAACTAGTGTAGGATGCATTCCACTAAAGAGCACAATGAAAATGAATACCCAAAGTTTAGAAGACCATAGATATTTTGCAATAAGAGATGGATGATTTGGAATTAGTACCTAATGAGGACTCTTCTCATCAAGCTAGTTCAAGCAAAGGTAAGGGAACTACTTTAGTTGTTGAAAATTTTGATCCAAAAGATGAGGAAGAAGAGGAGGATGATGATCCCATAGAAGAAGAAGTTTAGGCCTTTAGGCAATTTAAAAAGGGAAATCACAACTACCAATTGAGAAGTAAGAGTAAGATCCCAAATACTTCTTCTACTCCTCCAAATAATTCCATTATTCCACTAGATACTAAGGCAAATAACAATCCTACACCTCCATCTCGGATTGATTCATCCAAACCACCACAAAAGGTGTAAAATCTTGATAAAATTGCTTATAACATTGTTGATGATTTAAAGAAAATAAAAGCTAACATCACTTTGTTTGAAGT
Source organism: Wollemia nobilis (assembly GCA_028583015.1). Lineage (NCBI taxonomy): Eukaryota > Viridiplantae > Streptophyta > Pinopsida > Araucariales > Araucariaceae > Wollemia > Wollemia nobilis. Next base: position 6,684,722 of record JAQPPZ010017228.1, read on the forward strand.
TGCACAACTAACAAACCAACAAGATTCTTTGATTAAGGCTTTTGGTGGATCAAGTAAAATTGATGCTAGGAAAACTACAGAGGCACATTTGGTCTTGCGAAAGGATAAAGGAGAGGTTCCTCCTTTCCTTCTAACAATCAAAATTGTAGGAAAGAATTTACACAATTATCTAGTAGATTCAAGTGCATCAGGTAATGTAATGCCTTATGTTACTTGTCAGAGGTTGGGTTTGAAACCCAATCCTTCAAATAGAATGGTGGTACAATTAGATAGATCTGAGGTGAATATCGTAGGCATGCTTCAAAATATTCATATTCAAATTTCATCAAAACCTAGAATTCAACAATACATTGATATTCATGTTGTTGATATTCTTGACAAATATGGTATGTTGTTGAGTAGGGATTGGAGTAGAAACTTGAATGGCTATATGGCCACTAAATTTTTCACACATGTGGTTACCTTGGAAAGGGGTAGCCAATAAAATCCAAATTGAAAGAGAGCCTAGACTCAAAAATTTGATCACAAAATATAATAGAACAAATGAAACCCTTTATAATGAGTCTGAGTTGGGTGTTTATACATTGGATACCAAGTTGGTTACAAATAAATCTAATGCTGAAATTCTATCTTGTAACCCACTTAATGATGATAATCTTGTTTGGATACTTAAATTTGATGGATCTAAATCCAAACAAGGTAGTGGAGTTAGGGTTGAACTCATTAGCCCTAAAGGTAGGTCTTCTCTTACTGCATTTAGATTACAATTTCCATGTACTTGCAATGCAATGGAGTATGAAGCATTAATTTTTGGATTACAATTAGCTCTGAATAAGAACATTAAATATTTGAAAGTTTTAGGGGATTCAAAGTTAGTTGTTAGGCAAGTAAAGGGGCAATACACATGTCATGATGAAAGGCTAATTCACTACAGAACTAGAGTTAGAGACTTAATAGATGAATTTGAAGCCTTTAACATTTCTCTGATTTCTAGAAAGAGTAATCATGTTGTAGATTCTTTGGTAGTCATAGTAGGTACATTAAATCCCATCGATAAAAGAAAATTAAAAATTTTTCAATAGAATTGGTTCCTTGTCCTTCTATACCTGATAATGTTAAAAATTTATAGGTATTTGAAAGTGATAGACACATCTTTGACTTTGTAACTAACTCAGGTGTTTTTGAAAATCAGGTGATTGATGAAGACCAACGGTTACAAGAGGATGAAGATGAAGAAGATGAGGTAATGAAGAGAACTAATGCTATCCCAAAAGGTATTGTCTCACTTGAAAAGCTTTTTGATATTGACTACCAAAGCAAAAGGTGTGACAAAATCTCACCTTCAAATGATGCATATGATGTAGTTAATATTGGAAATAATGAAGATTCACATAATGTACTTATTGGGAAAGCATGCACACATCATGAAAAAGAAGGAATAATACATACACTTAAATATTATATGGATTGTATTGCATGGAATTATGATGACTTAAAAACTTACAATCAAAACATTATCATGCATACTATTCCTTTGAAACCTGATTCTAAACCATTCAGATAGAAACAATGACCAGTTAACCCAGTGCTAGAACCTCTCATAGAGAAGGAAGTTAAAAAGTTATTAGATGCAAAAATTATATTTCCTATCCGACATTCCACATGGGTTGCAAACATAGTTCCTATTAGAAAGAAAACTGGAGAGATTCGGTTATGTATTGATTTCAGGAACCTTAATAAAGCTTTGCAAAAAGATAACTACCCTCTTCCTTCTATCGATAACATTTTACAAATGGTTAATGGATCTGAAATGATGTCCTTTCTTGATGGATATTCTGGATATAATCAGATTCTTATTGACCCACGTGATAGAATGAAGACTGCATTTACTACTAAATGGGGAACATTTGCTTACAAGAGAATGCCTTTTGGTTTGCTTAATGCAGGTGCTACATTTCAGCGTGCCATGGACTATGCTTTTAGAGACCTCATTGGTAAATGCATAGTCATTTATGTAGATGATATCCCTATTTTCTCAAAGAAATGAGAAGATCATATTAATGATTTGAGAAAAGTTCTTCAAAGGTGTAGAGAACATGGAATTTCACTAAATCCTAAAAAGTGCATCTTTGGAGTAATTGAGGGAAAATTGTTAGGACATGTAATATCAAAATATGGCATTTCTATAGATCCTACAAGAATAGAGGTAATTCAAAATATTCCTTTTTCGGGTAGTAAGAAAGAGCTTAGATCATTCTTTGGGAAAATTAATTTTGTTAGGAAATTCATTTCTGGATTTGCTAAAATTGTTAAACCATTGAATGATATGTTAAAAAAGGATGTTAATATTAGTTGGACATGTGAGGCTAGGACTGATTTTCAGAGTGTTAAATATGCCATTTCTAATGCACCTATTTTGGTAAGTCCTGATTACAAGAAACCATTCTTCATCTATACTTTTGCATCTGATCATTCATTTGCTAGCGTGCTAACTCAGAAAAGTGAAGGTAATTCTGAAAACCCTATTGCTTTTATGAGTTCACCTTTGAAATATGCATAGTTAAGATATACCATTTTGGATAAACAAGTGTATGCCTTATTTAAAACTATCAAAAATATTAGGCATTACATTTTGCATAGTAGAGTTTTTGCCATTGTACCTGACCCTGCTGTGAAAACCATGTTGATGCAGAATGAACTAGGCAAAAAATGAGGAAAGTGGATGTCTACCTTACAAGAGTTTGATCTTGAGATCCATCCAATGAAGCTAGTTCAAGGACAAGGCTTGACAAAAGCACTTGCGAAGATTGATCCTCAAATTTCTTGTCAACAATATAATGTAGAGGATATCATGCAAGATGAATGGTATATTGATATTGTTTATTTCCTTTTGAATGGTAAGTGTCCTTCACATTTTAATTCCATGCAAAGAAGAGCTCTTCATTTAAAGTCTATGAACTTTATGATTAATGTTGGTGTGTTGTACAGGAAAAACCATGAAGGAATTTTTCTTCATTGCTTGAATAAGGAAGAATCCACTCACATCTTACATGAGTTTCATGGTAAGTATGGGATGGGGCATGGTTCTGCAAATGCCATTGCACACCAGATCTTGAGATCTGGTTACTATTGGCCACACATATTTAAAGATGCCCATTCCCATGTACGTTCTTGCCATATTTGTCAGCTTGCAACTAATAGGGAGAGACATGCACCTATGCCATTACAACCTGTAGTTGAGATGAGATCTTTTGCTCAATGGGGCTTAGATTTTGTAGGGGTCATAAACCCTAATTCTTCAGCTTCCCATAAGTTCATTCTCACCACCTTTGACTATTGTACTAGATGGATAGAAGCTATCCCCACCAAGAATTGCACTACTGAGGTTGTTATTCAATTTTTGGAAGAACACATTGTGACTAGGTTTGGAATGCCATATTCAATTGTTTGTGATAATGGTCCTACTTTTACTTCACTTCATTTTGTAGAATGGGCATACGACAACAAGGTGAGCATCAAATTTTCTTCTAATTATTATCCGCAAGGTAATGGCTTAGTCGAATCATCTAATAAGAACTTGTTGTCAATTATTAAGAAATTGCTTGAACATAATCCTCGGGATTGGCATAATAAATTGAAATTTGCATTATGGGTAGATAGAATAAGAATTAAAGAATCCATAGGAACATCACCTTATCATTTAGTGTATGGTCAAGATCCAATTTTTCCTTCAAATATTAAATTGCAAACTTTACAATTCATGAAAGAATATCTTGAAACAGATGATAAAATTGAAGCTCGTCTCACTCACCTCATGCATTTAGATGAAAAATGAGAGGATGCTTTACTTCATTTTAGTAAACATCAGGATATTGTTAAAAGATGGTTTGACAAACGAGCTAAAATTAAAGAATTTAGGATCTCTGATTTGGTTTTATTATGGGATAAGGCACATGAGAAAAAGGGTGAGCATAATAAATTTGACTATCTTTGGCTTGGTCCTTATCAGATTTTAAAAATTCTTGGAGAAAACACTTTTCGATTGAAAACTTTGAGTGGGGAGGATATTCATTTACCTATTAATGGGTAGTTTCTCAAGCATTATTTTCACCCATGAAGTAATTGAATTCTTGTATCATTTGTACCATGCTTGTATATTATTGTATATAGCTTTTTGGTTTTCATGCTTTTGCATTTAGATTTTTCTTTGTGTGGTACTTTTGTACATAATATCTTGTTTTGCAAGATTTTGCTATTTTCTTTCTTGTCAGTTCACATTAGGTTAGGTTTTGGTTTATTTTTCAGTTTTGCTTTTTATTTTCACAAGTGCACTTTGGGTTGGTTCCTCCGATTGAGGTAGTGTTTGGTGATAGCTACTAACTCCTGGTTTCTTTGTTGATAGTGTTCCTTTGTCATGTAGGATGGATGGCCTAGTTTAGAATCAAGTGGAATTGAGGAAAAGGAAATGAAATTATTTAGTAATCATTCTTAGATTTTGGACTAAGATGGTGGATTTTGGAACAATGAAATATTTCGTTGAAGCTCCACATGTAACTCACTATATTAAAGGGTATTCTTTGAAATCTTGAAGGATAAAGTCATTTTGGTTTGCAAATTAAGGTAAAAATCTAATACACTCCATATTTAGCCTTAAGTGGTCTCTAACCCAGTTGGCATACAAATTTTGCAAAGCAATTAAATGCTTAATAAAAAAATAAGAAATGCAAAATTAATCTAATGCTTGGGTGATTCAGATAATCTCTACCGAGGCTATAGATGCCTGGTTGGTAGTAGAGCAAGGTCTAGAAGAGATCAAGGTCATCTCCACTGGGGCTATAGATGCCTGGCTAGTAGTGGAGCAATGTAGAGGCACATTTTTAATGAGTGACATTCTATAGCCTAAATGCAAAACAAATGATGGAATCTAGATTGTTTCAAGAATGCAAAATGAATCACAATTCACACACTGAGCAAAGGCAAATGGTTCATTTATTTTCATTTGAAGTTGTCTACCCCCATCTTCTCTGGATATTGCTAGATGATTTTTATTTCTTTGATCTTTGGTTTTCTTGGTTTCAGATCGGGTTCTTCATCCGAAATGCTCAGGAGCATTTCCCAACAGAGTCACCATTTGTTGTGACTATTGCACAACATGCCCCAAATTTGGGGACCCACCTTAAATTTTGTGGTTTATGGGAAATTTTGGTTTACATTGAGTGATTGGTTGATTTATCATGGTCTTAGCATTGGAAATGTTTGTGATCGATCTCTTTTTTTCACCTTTGCATGACCTCATGATGTTACCAATAACATCTTTCCATAGTTGAGTACCACGTGGCTCATGTGCTTAGGATTTATCTAGTGATCTTGAGTGTCATGTTGGCTTGGTTCAATGTTCTTTTATATTAAATCATTATGGAAATACTATGATTAACCATGGATAAATAAAAATAAAAGAAATAAAAAGAAAAATTAAAATACATAATAAAATAAAAAATTAAATAAAACTAAAAAGATAAAATTATAATTAAAAAATAAAACAAAAAAGAGAAAAAGTAATAATAATATATATGTGTGTGTGTGTGTATAGACATATAAGTGAATTAAAATGAAGCAATCCATGTGCTTCTCTAGTTTTGCAAAGTCTATGAAGGGTCTAACTTTGGGATGATTTCGTATAGTTTTGTTTATTTTTTAAGCTCTAATGCAATATTATTAAGGTTTGACTTCATGGCAAGTTATTAAAAATGTGGTGGTTTCAATTTTTGATATAAGTGGAAATCCAGCTAAGCATGGACATAGTGCTACCAACACAGTTAGTGGCATGGCTTGTCACAGCACTGCCAACACAGTTAATGACATGGCTTCCAAGGAGGACTATAGTGAATACAGACTACTAGAGGTGGATCGATGATGTGGTAAATGAGGATGGATGAGTGAGGGAAATTAGATCACTAGGTGGTGACCAAAATATAGCTTGCACTTTCATCGTTATAAATTGGTCTTGAGTCCACTGTGTTCCATATGTGGGATTGTGACTCCAAAGAGGTTTATCATCATCTCCATGGAGGACTGCGCTACTCAAATGTTTGAAATATTTGTTACCATAGTGCCTTCACCTCCCCACCATCAGGATAGTTGGTTGTGCCTATATAGTGGATATCATTCACACCAAAATAATATCGTCGATGATGATTAGGATTAATAATGGAGAGGCCTTAAATTTTCTTTAATCCAAAGCAAATTAGCTACAACAAACTCTGTTATCAATATGTGAAGTCATTATGATGCAAAGTTATAGATCTCGAAGGTTTACAAGCCTTCTACTTGAGAAATTTTGTCACTTCCTCAGATGTGGAACTACATGGAACTAGTGTAACCTTCTCACATTGGTAATTTTGTATGTCGAAGATAACCCAAAGATATCTGAACACTACATGTCGAATGGAAGTTGTGGTAATTTTGAATATCAAGATCAAGATGAGCAACATGTTATTGTGGGAAGTGTAGTAGGGCTCGTATTATGGAAAAATATTTAACGAGATTCTATCTTTCCTATGGTGGTAAATTTATCTAAAAAAAACTAGAGCGATATGCAATGGTCATTATTTGTTAAATAAATATGGGGAAGTGGTGAAGGAGATGGTAAATATTGTGAAGACAGATTCTATTCAGCAATTGCATTCCTTGCTAAATTCAACAATATGGATAAAATTTAGTTCATTGGGTAGCTATTGCCTAGTAATACATCAAATAATTTAGCTGTAGCTTAGCACTGCAGAGATACCTTGACCCCATGTGGCAGGCTCACGGAAGGTGTAATGTTGGTGATGTGGGAAATCATAATTACAAAGGGAAATATACCAATGGTCTAAGGATTATGGATGGTTCAAATATTCAAGGACATCCAAGAATGAATCCATAGGGTATGAGGAGATGAACATGGAGATTCATACCCATAAAAGATGAAACATTTGTATTTATTTGTGTTATTCATATTAAACGCGTACCATCCAAAGTAAATAAAACAGTAGATTTTGACCATCCATGGATACATATAACACATTAGGTAGCCATGATTTCCACACTCAACATATGTTTAAGATTTCAGGGAGCTTTTACATAAAATTTTATTGAATATAAAGGGGAGACAAGAAGATAAAAGGAAAACATAGACAAAAATGTTCTTGAAGAAGCTTTAAAATAAAATGGAGTTCATTGAGAAGGGGAGTTACAAAAAAGATGTTATGAAATGGATGAATGTTATGAAATGGATGAATATGATGAAATGACAAATGGAAATAATTAATGTATCTATACAAGAAAATAATGAAGGTGAAGAAATTTTTAGAGGGAAGCATTACGAAGCCTAAAGGGAGAAGACGAAAGGAGAAACACTATGAAACTCAACAAGAGAAAAATAAAGCCAAGGGTTTGTTTCTGAAAATTTTAAATATTCATGCATACCAATGAAGCAAGGGATGGGATGTTTTGGAACTAGAGGACGTGGAAAGGATTGGAAGGCTTTCAAGCTATTGCAAAAGGATTCTTCTCACCTTTTATGCATACAAAAGGTTTCGAATACAAATTTTTTTTATTGCACATCTTTCTCATACATGTATTGAGTTTATTTAATGGTGTTTTATGCATGGATATGGTAGCATCATTTAATACTTTTGGTACATGTTTTTATCCCTCAAACTCTTGCACTTAACCAAATTTATATTGTGTGGATGAAAGTCTAAACTGGTTTTATTTCTGTGTTCATGATCTTCTTTTTTTGCAGAATACGAGGAATTAATTTACAGTAGCTCAATTTGATCGCTTTTACGCACTTTGTTTCCATTTAATTTCAGATTTTTGTAATTTTTTTTAACCTTAGATTTTGTTTTTATTTATTTTCTTTAAGTTCCATCAAACACTCAAAACCCTAGAAGGATTATATATTTTTTCTGCATTAAAATGGGGGTTTTGAAGTAATTAGAGCATCCAAATAATTTTTTTCTTAAGGCTAACATATTAAATTATTTGGACACATTCAATTAGAGCACTTCCCATGGTTTTAAAATAAAATTCTTGCACTCCACAGGTTCCATCATTTAAAAATTTGTTAACAAAGCAAGATAAAATATATTTAAAAAAAGCAAGATAAAATGAATTAAATCACCGTTCCAGGATTCACATTTCAAAGTTAGATTTAGTCATTTTATTTTATGCTCAAACATAGCTTAACAAAACAAGATAAAATTTGTTAACAAAGCAAGATAAAATCTGTTTAAAATAGATAAGATAAAATGAATTAAATCATCGTTCTAGGATTCACATTTCAAAGTTAGATTTAGTAATTTTATTTTATGCTCAAGAAAATATTAACAAAAGAAGATAAAATCTATTTAAACATCTTAAAAATGAATTAAATCACCATTCTGCAATCATTATTTCAAAGTAGACAGTGGATCAATAAATACACATTTTTAACAATCACATGAACAACAAAATTGTTGCAAATAAAGTTAATATTGAACCACAGGCCCCTTGTTAATAGTTACTTGCAACTCTAACGTATTTTAATAGTTGTATATTTTCACAAGCAATCAAGCATTTTTAAGCAATTAATTAAACAAGAACCTTGGAGAAATTTTGATTTTCTTTGCAAGAGAGGGTTTTCTAACAACACCTTGATTGTGAGTATGATTTTGTAATTGGGTAAAATTATCACTCAACAGGAAGGCCAAGGTATGAGGATGACAGGTCAGATATGGTGTATCCAATGACTTGAGTAATCTTTAGTTTTCTATCCATGAGGCTATGTATGAAATAAATTTTACTTTTAATGTATTTGACCACCTAGGCAGTAGCTTCTTCATAGAGATTAAGGATGGTCTTTATGGATTTTTATTTGACAATAGAGGCAAAGGTGGCCAAGATCATGTGATCAAAAAATTGTTAATGATTGATTAGTCTGATAGAGGAGGTTAATTTGATACTAGAGATCACCCCTATGAAACAAGTTGATTTGAGAGCTCTACCAATAGATTCAACCAAAATAATGAAAAGAAAGAAGGACAAGGGACCACCATGTCTAAGTCATCTATTTTTTTGAAATATCCCATTGTTGACCCATTGAAAATAATAGAAAATGTCATTGCCTATAATGTCCTAAAAATACTAGAAGTGATGTGGAAAACCATCCAGGCTAGGAGATTTGTTCTATTGCATGGAAAAGAGAGCCTTCTTGATTTCATCATGGGATAAGGTTCAAAGTAGGTGTAAATTGGACTCAAGAGTGATAAGGTAGGAAATATTTTGGAGCAGAGAGTTATGGGAATAATCAGAACAAAGAAGGTAGGACCCCAATAGATTCTCAAAGTAAAATTTAGCTTTAGAGTGGACCTCATACAAGCTCATCATGATAGAACCATAATTCTTCAGCAACTCCCTTATCTTGTTGAAGCTTCGATGTCTAAGGGTTGAGGCATGAAAATTTTTTGTGTTAGAATCTCCTTCTTTTAACCATAGAGCCCTATATTTTTGCCTCCAAAAAGTTTTTTCTTTTGCTAATATATTATGATAATCATCCAGGATCCTCTTCTCATCGTCCCTGATATGAGAGGTTAGGTGACCATCTTGGATTTGATCTTCGACCATATGTAGCTAATATTTAATGGTTTATTTCCTCTCAAAAATATTTCCAAATATTTCCTTGTTCCAGACCCAAAAGTTATTTTTGATAAATCGTAGTTTTTTGGTAATTCAAGATATGGGGGACTAGAGAAGTCTTGATCCCACCATTCAAAAATCCTAGTTTTGAGATTGGGGTGCTAAATCCGCATGTTTTCAAATCTAAATGGTGTTTTATAAACTATAAAAGACTTGAGACCTTTGAATATCAAGGTATTGTGATCCGATCCAATATTGGGAGGGGAATGAAGGGTAGCATCCCTAAATAGATGAATGGCTTCCTTGGCTAGGATAAATCTATTGAGCCTTCTTTGAATAAGTTGATTGTTAATCCTTTTGTTACTCCATGTGAATTTTATTTCCTTAAGTTGAACATCCATGAGCTCATTATTATCCACAAATTATCTAAAAATATTCATAGCATTTATGTGATATGGCTAAACCACATTTTTTATTACACAGATAGAGGGGGGATTTAAAGTCTTATACTAGCATCCAAGTTATTTGAAGAAAATAGTTCTCATCTTAGATAGGGTGTTCCACAAGGTAATCCTCCCCTTGGGAGTATTAGGGGCATATATATTAGAGAGGATCCAGGTAGCATTACTATATTTTTAAAAAGCATGATATTTGTGATTCTACCAGAAGATGATGGTAGTCTTCCTTCAAATTTGGATGGGTCCCATAGGCATAGGATTCCTCTTGAAGTTCCCTAGGGTGGGCTGGAAATAAAATCACTATTTTTCCAAATGATTTTGTTAATTCTTTCAATATTGGTTTCATCAATTTTGGTTTATTTAAGAATACAAATAATGGATTTAATTTCTTTTCTCAAAACCAATATTTGTTTGGTCAGACCATTGAGGCCTCTCACATTCCATGATATGATCTTAATTTATGGATTTTTGTAGAGGATTTTTCCTTGGATTTTCTATGAGGAAGGATTGGTTCTCTTTCCATCTTGTTTGGATATATCAACAAGGGTATCTAAGAGGGTGGTTTGAGTTTCGTTGGCAATCTCATCATCGACTTCTTTCTTTATTTGATCTTGAGTAGAAGGCCATCCCTTATTTTTATCACTACCTACATTAATGGATATCTTCTTGTAACTTGTAGTGTTATGCTTGAGTAGGATGACATTATCTAGGACCTCAGAATTATGATGGTCGATGAGTTTGATCAGACTAAATTTTACTGCAATATCAGTATGGTCAAACGAATTGGGAGGATTTTAGGTTCTATCAAGGTCGATGAAGCCAAGAAACTTAAAAGGACTATGGTTTTCAGGGTGGTTAATATAATTTGGAGGTCCATGGGTTATATCATAGTTAGGGTAGGAGGAAGACTTAAGAGGACTACGATTACCCAAAGGGCCATGTCTAGGGCTACCGATATGTAGGGACAACACAACATTAGAATCAAATGCACAATGCTACAGAGAGTGAGACAGTCCATATCTAGATGGGGAGTGAGGGGTACTATATAAATTTAGAAAAAATGTTAAGTCTTGATGTTCAGTGGGGTGGGTGACTGTGTTAAGATCGTCAAATTATTTGAAAAATGGATTGAAATTATTGGGGAAGGTGAAGGAAAAATATACCTATTCTTGATCCTGGGATTGTACCTGAAATTCAATTTAATTTCCTTTGGATGCCTGATGATCCTACATGGAGGGAGGATTTTTGAAATTAGGGGAATACTTTGTAGGAGCATCATGAGGGATTCTATAACATCCTTCATATTTCCTTTTGGACTCTTTCTTGAGAGTTGGGAATTTGGATCTGAGGTGACCTTGACTGTGGCATTTAATTTAGAATAATGTCTTGTTTTCATACTCGATAGCTTGGCATATATGGTAGGAACCATATATTAAGTTCACATAAGTAGGCAACTCAGATTTGATATTGGCATTGACACAAATGCATGCATAAACCATCCTACTTTTAGATTTGGTTGTCAGATCAATGGCAACAATATCTCCTATGGTGCTGGTAATACCTATAAAATTTTTAGTATCCTAGATTTAAGTTGGAAGTCCTAGGAGTCTCACCCAAATGGGAGTTGTGTTTATAATATGGATTTCCAGGTTGAAGTCTTCGATCCACCATCTGATGAAAATACTATGACGATCGAAGAACCAGGGTCCACTAGTGAGGATACAGTTGGTATCATTTGGATTTTTAAGCTTGATGAGGAAAAAGCCCCTGGGAAAGGCTACTAACTCCATGTTACCACTAGGGTTCCACTTGGAAAAAGCCCATTTTTGAATGGTCTCGATGTTTGGTCTTCCTCTAATGAATTTTCCAACTAGAGATAGGGAATCCTAAGCTATAATAGAGGTCATCACATTGGAAGGAATGACCAAGTACCTACCTTAAAGAGTGAGATAATATGGACCAGGATGAAGAGAAGGAAGCATGGTCCCTGAGCCATACCAGATGACCTTTGCAAAGGAGATAGATTTAAAATTTTATTGATCTGATGAGGGATTCCCTCCAACCCCCATGACTTCCACTCCCCCATAGGGGAGGTCTTGGGATCTGGCTTCATTGATATCATCATTTGAGGGCTCACTATCACCTAGAAATCCACCATATCTACTGATCATTGTTGATCTATTGATCCCTCTTGTAGAAAATTTAAAAATTTCCTCCCCATATAAGTTCATCCCGCCTTAATGTAAAACTTTAATCATAGTCAATTCCTTCCTTTTGTGCATAGACATTTGTAATAAGATATACTTTATATATGTCAATGGTTCTATTAAATTTTTATTTGGTCTTAAATACCCACCTACAACCAATGAGTTTCCTACTAGGTAGATAATCAATAATTTACCACATCTTGTTCCTCATCATTGCTTTCTACTCAATGTTCAAGGAATTATTCCACTCCTTTGATGCAAAAACTTTATGAACCATTGAAGGTTTATATATATACACCACCATATTCATGAGGGTGAGGTTGACCTCATTTTGAACTCTAATCCATATTTTTTGTCTAAAACTAGATGTGTCTTGAACATGATCTAAGTTTGTATCACAAACTATATTAAATTACAACTTGGGCCTATGAGTGTTACTCAAAGTGGATGGTCTTGGATCATTCGATCCATTAGCTCCATAAAAAATATATTTATCATATTCATTCAAATCAACACCCTCTCTCTAAAAGGCTTCATCATGATCATCCTTAAACATGAAAACAACAAGTTCTTTTCCAACAACATGTGGATTTGAAGAAGACATATATTTGTTCTTCTCATCAAAAATAACAAATTTAATAGTATACAACTTATTGGTTTTAGGAACCATGATATGATATCCCTTTAACTCACTGCTATATTCAATAAATATACATTGCTTTGAATTCTTCTCCACCTTCATTTTCTTTTGCTTCAAAATGTGCATGAATGTAGTGCATCCAAATATGTAGATATGTGGCATAGAAGGTTTTTCCCATCCATACCTCTTAAGGTGTGACATCATTCAATGAAAATATGGGTGCATGGCTTAATAGGTAAACCATATTATGAATAATTTCTTTCCAAAATTTTATCTCTAAATTGGTATTACTTAGCATGCATCACACCATCTCCTAAATAGTATAATTGTGTATCTTTACAACTCCATTTTGTTGAGGTGTGTAAGCAGCCATTAGTTGTTTATTAATATGATGTTGCTTCAAGAGAATATAAATTTTATTATTGATGTAATTTTCCTTTATCTAAGTGGAGTATATAAATGGGATTACCATTAAATCTTATACACATAAGCTTTAAATTATTTGAAATACTAGAAAGCTTCATCCTTTGTATTTAGAAAATACATCCATATTCAATGTGTATGATGGTCAAAAAATAGTTGAAAATGACCACAACAAATATAATTAATTAGTATTTGAATACAAATATAATTGTATTTAAAAGTTGATAAATTAAAAAATTTAAATAACAATAAAAGGTATAATTAAGAATACAACAAAGCTTAGTACATTAATTTGAATTTCTTTGATAAGATACCAAATATATATCAACTTGAATAGTTTCATTGTGATGATGGATTTGTGTCATTTATTTGATTATTTAACGCAAAAAATATTAAAATAATATCATCTAAAATATTACCAATATGTTTTACCTAAACTAGATTTGGTATTTATTGTTCAATGAAAACTATAGTCCATTGATGTTGATTCTAGTCTCTAAAACCCTATCTAATAAATGTAATATAGAGAGATATGAGTTCCATATGTATCCCCCAATTTTATTTTGTGATGTAGTTTTATCAGTAAGTTCATCATGTCAAGAAGGTATCACATATGGCATATTTGTAGCTAGCATCTTGGTTCTTTGGTATAAGTATAATAAAAATATTTTGGATGGTACATCAATTGAAAGTATTCTTAGTGTTATTAAGCATGTAATTATGGTTAAAATTTTAAATTTTATTTCTAACAAGTGTAAAATTGTGGTTATAGTTCTCCAATGGCCAATGACTCACTTTATAGGTTATATGAATGATCCTCATGAAAGCATGTTATTTACCTAGAATATATTTATCCAACAAAACTTTACTTGCAAAAACAACATAGTATACAACTCTATTCTTATCAAATCAAACTTTAAACCTATAAAACCTACTAAAATTGTACAATTAAAATGGAACACAATATAAGGCTAGGATGGCTTTTAACATGTGTGCAATTATGGTTAGAGTTCTCCAAGTGCCAGTGATTCACTTTATAGGTCATATAGATAATATTCACAAGAGGATTTTGTTCACCTAGAATATGTTTATCCATTCCAAATTCACTTACAAAAAACATAGTTTACAACTATATCCCTATCAAATAAAAATTTAAACCTATAAAACCTACAAAAATCTATACAATTAAAATGGAATATAATACAAGGCTAAGATAAATCTAACAAAAAATCCAATATCAAACAAAGGGATCCAATATTACAAATACTATAGTGTCACTGACCTTGTGCTCCCTATTGTTGAATACCCTAGTGGCCATATTAGACTTATTCAAATATTGATTTGTGATCCAAACGTTGCTAACAAATGTTAGATTGCACACATTAAGGGTTGATCCATTATTAATGAGAATTCATTTGATAAACATGTCATTGATATAGGTTTTAATATGGAGAGGGAGCACTTTGACCATAGATGTGGGTGTAATATCATCCTTATATAATGTTATTATTGTATGGTTTACCCCAATGAACCCGACCACATAAGTAAGGTCATTAGGGTTTAAATATTGAGGAACAACTTGTTCACTGAAGAACTTGAGTAAGATATCTCTGTGTCAAAGAGGTCCTTAATATACAAAGAGAAGAAATTTTAGTTGGGGTACTTTCCAATTATTATTATAAATCAGAAGCACCTTTACTATTGTTTTCTTATTGTATGATTAAACATGGTCCTCTAAAGGAAGAATCATTTCTCCAATATAGGACCAAAGGAGGTCTAGGGATTGATTTAATGGAATATTTTTGTGTTGTTTCATTGTGACAATATAGACAATGGAAGAACAATTGAAAAAATTGATTACTCCCACTATGTTTTGATTTAGAGTGGGATAATTCAATATTGAACATTATTTGCTACCTTTTGGTCGTGGTTTGGAAGATTATCTTAGAATATCCCAAGATCTTGATTAGAAGAAGCTTAATAATTGGAGCCACTAAAAAGCAACTTGACCTTTATCTATCAAGTATTGGATGAGATTCATAAGGGTCTTACATTTATTATTCACATGACCATTGACTCGATGAAAGATGCATTGTTCCTTGGGGTAAAACTAATAAGGATTTCCTTGTCAAGGTATATTGTCTTGATAGGTGGAAGCTTCACCATTTTGGCCTCAAGAATCTATTTCAAGATGGACAAAGGTGGTTGGTCAAATGGGGTGAACTATCTCTTGGGCTTGAATTGTTGAGACTTGCTTAGGGCAATATTCTAAAGGGTTATTATGGTATTCATGTTCTTGTATTAGAAATATTTTGTGACTCCATTGCTCTTAGAAAAGTGGGAAGATAACAATTCAAAGATCATTTCTTAAAACTACATTATGGAGACAAAGCTCCATAACTTGATGTACAAGTTCAAAATTTGAAAAACTTTGGATTGTATCTTTCTAATTAATACAATAGGTTTCTTTCTATATTGTTATTCATATCATTATTGATCTTATCATATTGTGGCTATATTATATGTTATCATATGATGTATAACCTATGATATTTTTTGGTAGTATTAAGGCTTAAAAAACCATCAATGGTATTAGAGATACCATCAGACTCTATCTATATTGATAGAGTTTTATTTTAGCCACTATTATAAATTGATTTTATCTAGTTTGATAAATTCAATTAAGAGTCTATCCACTTTGAAGGCAGTAAGAATTGGACTCTATTTTAAGTTCATGTTGAGTAGAATAGGCTAGGGTTATTTCACTAGGTTGAAGGAAAACCAATGAAGAATAATGCTAAGCTATATTGAAGAAATAGAAGAGCCAACTTAGAATATGACTGGTCATTCAAGAAAGAGATATCTTGATATTGATATCGATATTGGATTTTGTATTAAGGAGGAGTATCATATTGGGTTTTTAGGTTCAACCTAAGATAGCATTGCTTTTAGAAAATATTTGCAATCTAGATTAAGGTATAGAAATATGAGAATATTTCTATAGAGGATAGAGATGATTTTCAGCTTCTAAGAGCATAATATTGAAATATAGAAAGAATAAATCATATTGAAAGAAGAAGAAATATAGAAGCAGATTGAGAATAATTCAAAGCTTCCTAAGTATATAGAAATAAATCAAAACAGAAGAAATATGATTGATATATCAATCTTGAATAAATATAAAAAAAAGCATCTAGCTTACTTTATATTGCTTCAAGCATTGGATTAGAATCTAAAGTTGATAAAATTTGCAAGTTAGTAGAAAATAAAATAGGCTTATATAAATAATAAAAGAAAGACCCTTATAAAGTAAAGAAAGAGGCTCAATGGAATATAGAGAAGAAATATAGAAGTATGTATAAGGAAGAGAAAGCATCATAGTGTCATCATAAAATAATAACAACAAGACATTGTTTATGTAACGACCCTCCTCACACAATTATTGGTTAATAAGTAAAGAGATAATAAATTTACCTTTTTCTTGTGAATTGTGGTACTACTGATAGTCTTTGTGAGTGCAGGACCAGATTCAAGTTGTCGATGAATGGAAGCAAGTCGACGAAAAAGGTAAGAAGGGAAGTGATGATTCAGCTTACGAGTACATGAAAAATCACGCTTTTCATTTCATAATAGGTGTTTTAGGCCCAAAATGGCCACATATTTAGGAAAATTTTACAATTTTTATCTAAGTGGAAAAGTCTTCATTCTGCACACCTAACAATGTATTTTGGAGCAGATTCACAACAGGAGGCATGAGTCCGCCCGACACTTAGAGTATTTTTATGCTTGGAGCGATTCCATTGGGGAATTCCTTTGTGTTTGGCTCCGAACTGGCAAAAATTCTTGAATCCGCAAATTTTTTAAGAGGAAATGACATCAGCGATAAAAAAGTGTGGATTTGCGACCGCTTAATATTTTGGAAAACTTCACGAGTGGCTAGGTCTTAGAAGGCCCGACTTCGAAGAACATAGAATGGTGACAATACGGGATGCTACTGACAAGGTAGATATGAATTCATGACTAAAGGTGATTTTAACTTTTCCTTTTTATAATGATGATGATGTAGAATGTTTTATTCTGAGGATAGTGCGAAATGGAGAAAAGCTCATGTTGCACTATGACGGGTCCGAATTAACGATCATATGCTAATGCACTTGCTCATATCAGAATGGAATCTATAAAAGTCATAAAGGAGGAGTGATTTCATCAATATTTTTGTGCAAATTGGAAGGCACCTTGGAGATAATGAAGAAATCTGAAGAAAAAGAGCAGATTCAATCTTGCTTAGTTTTCATATCATTTGGGAGTTGAATTGGCGTTTCCACAATTTTTGAGATAGAAGAATGATGTCACCAATATTTTAAAGTGGAATGGCACCATTTATCCTCATCATTGTAATAAGATTTTATAAGATTTAATAAAAACCATATAATGAGGGAGATCAACGTTGGATATTGCATCAAAGAATCTAAAGTATTTAGAGATGTTTCTTTACCAGACTTGGAGCAACCAGTTGGAAGAGGAAGTTGAAGCATTGAGGGTTTTCAAGAAAGTTGAACCAGAGGTGGTTACAGATCGACGAAGGTAGACAGTATCCAAGAAGAATCAATTATGATACGTGATTTCCAATGGCTTGGACTCCAGTTGCACCAAATAGCCATCAAGTTACAGAGGTCCCGAGTTGCAATGGCGGACCACATTCAACGGATTTCTCGAAGGATGTACTAGTAAGCAAATGCCAACAATAATTTTTTGTTGTGTTTTCAAAATAAATCTTTGTAATGTTCTTAGTGAATTTTAATTTCTACAAAACTATAAATAGAGGTCAAACCCTCATTTTTAAGGGTCATAGCGTGTTTGCCTATGCTATTGTAAATATTTCCAAGAGCTAATGTAAGGTGCATTACATTGATCTTCGCCTCAAATTTTGTATCTTCATGTTTTATATCAGAGGTTTGAATTCTTTAGTTGTATTTCTATGAATACTTAAGTGGTTATTTTGTGCCAAATTAATGGATTACTAGCTTTTAAAGTAATTGAAATCTACTTCTGAGATTGATGTTTATTGTTTGAAAGTGCATTTTTGTAGAATCTAAGTATTGGTGAATTCTGTTATTTTGATTATCATTTTCTATAATATTTCTTAGTTGTGCTTTAATGAATTAAGAGTCATTCAATTTGTGATAATGTTGATCTGAGTAATGTATCTTTGGGTTAGTTTTTAGAGCTTTTTATGGTGGTGCAATGATGTTAGCCTATCTGTCCAATACTATTCACATTTCCCTAACCTTAATATCTTATTACCCTAACCTTCAAACCCTAAGTGAGCATAATTGTGTCAACCCCATGTTTAAGTTGACAAGGAACCAACCTAGTATGGAGGTTGGATCAGAAACTCTATTTTGGTCCATCCAATGTTGAGTGTTGAGCTATAGCTATCGGGTGGAAGCCTAGATAGAAAATAGAAATACATACAGCCACAAAATCAAGTGAAAAATTGGTGCTATTTAGTTCCCAATAGTTTTTGGCATGCTCGGTAGGACCAGTTTACAAGGAAAATGAAACCCATCAAATGAGTTACTATTATCTCAACCCGAAGGAACCAATATTAGGTGAATTATCTTGACCTTGTAAGTAGAGAAGAGCAAGTTCACCTGACGATTCACTAGTCTTTAGACTTAGAAAAAAATTATCCCTGTAGACCAGTGTCCTTTCATGTATACCAGGTCTTTCAAAAGGAATAACCCTAAATCCTATTTTTACTATGAGTTACCTTATAGACGGGATGCTATTGCTAGAATTTTAGATCAAGATATCCTCACAGAGGAAGAGCTTTTGGAAGAGGATTCTATAGTCCATCTAATAATTCCCTCAATAAGACCTATATATGGAAATATGACTCAAAATGGACCCCCTAATCAGCCATTATAGAAGTATCCTAGCTAGAACACATTTGATCCTCTCAGATTAGCCCAAATGAATGCCATACCTCAGGTTGTATATAAAACTAACCCCACTTATGATGGTTTTGGGAAAAAAGCTTATGAGCACTGTCAGGATATCTTGAACCTGACAACAATCCACAACATTAAGGAAGAAGATATTATTGTAAGAATTCTAGCCCTGTCCTTCAGAGAAAAGATATTGCATTTGTTTAGAACCTTGGAAGACAATACTATCACTTCATGGAAATTTTTAGCCAAGCCATTCATAGAGGAATTCAATGAATCTACTAACCCATTTTCTCTACTTAATCAATTTACATCCATGTAGAAAAATCAACAAGCAACTCTCTCATATTTCAATTAGAGATTTAGCAGAACATGGAAATAATTCCCCCCACTACCAGACCAACTATATGTTTGGATTATATGTATTATATTCGAGCTCTTGGATCAAATTTGGGGCTACAAACACAACAATAAAGAGTAGAAACCTTCCCCCAAGTTTATAATGCAGTTCATGTTAAAAATATCCTAATCAATGATTAAGGCTTCCCCCAAAAACCGTGTTGCCTTACAACTCAGAAACCACTAGTGGTAAAATTCAAACCACAAACACTTATCATATGGACCCCCTCTCTTTATCATATCCATATCCACAAATGAATGTTATCCCTCAACCAAAGCCTATATCCTCTACAACCCCTTTTCCTCCCCTTCCTTCTCAAACATATCAGGAGTTTTCTGCTATTATGGATATACAAAATACTTTGAAAACTCTGAGCAACAGAATGAATTCAATGGAAAAGAGAGACTAGGAAAGGTCACAACAGATGAGGTTTCCACATGTAAACAAGTATCAGAGTGATCCTAGTAACAGTACTAGGGTCACGGTGAGTGTAGTATATGAGGATCCAAAATGTTCTTCAAATACTACTCTTATGAATGTTTGGCGCCTAGTATGCAATGACCCTCATGACTCACAATCTTGTGTGATTGTATCGCTCCAAATTTTTTGCACCCTTACCTTCAGGCTATAGGATCCATGCCCGGAAGGGGGATGTGAAAAGGATGGGACAATACCTCGGACTGAGAGGCCTTTTGAAGGTCCCGCCTCTCGGGGAGGTGTATAAGGGTGAATTTTTGACGGATGGTGGGTTCACCAGGAAACTTTTGGATGGCAGTTTCCACGCCTAGGTTGATAGTGTGTTTGATGTGTTCATTTTTATGCTTGATCATTCAACTCCTAGGTTTGGCCGATATGAATCTAAACTATTCTATATGCCAATGCGGATTTAAATGAATACAAAAAATAGAAATGGATGCAAATAACAGAGAATATGCTAACTAGAAGAAGTCATACCTGATTTCGGATGTCTGATGGAGATTCTGAGTCTTGTAGCAGTTCAGATCATCTCAGTTTGTACGTAATCGCTTGATATTCCTTGGGATCATCCCAAATCATAGAAGGTCATCTGAAATCAGACAGAATCATCTGAAATCTAACGAATTCATCTGACACAAAATACCAAATATGCAAATGCAGAAGCAAGGGATAATGGTAGAAATAACAACAAACATGCCTAAATAATAGTGTCTAATAACAAATGAGGAAATGCAGTAAATTTAATGATTGATTTTATCTTTATCATGCAATTATGCTAAATGAGGTGAACTCCAAGATGCATAAAACATAATAACTTAAAACAGTGCAGAGATATGTTATGAAAAATGCAGAAAAGCTAAGAAAATGCAAACTCTAAACTCGGACTGCCCTCAATCTGGACTACAGTCAGGATCGCCTCCAATCGTACGAAATCGTCCGAGATCGTCTACGACGATCCAAGCTAGCTTCGACTGAAAAATAGTAGAATTCCTGCAATAAAAAATGCAAAATACCAAATGCAAGCAATAATTAGGCAGGGAGGCAAGGGAGACCGAGGGATAAACTAGAAAAATCCTAGTTTATATAGGATTAGAAAGAGGTTTGGGAGGTTGGGGATCATCCCAATCTGGGAGATCTCCAACAGGGAAATCTCCAACTGCACAGACACGCTTCTGCCCGAGTTGGAGAGGTTGTTGAAACAGAAGCTAATTATGAAAATTTGGTTTTGGGACGAAATCGTTTGGACGTTCTGTTCTAGATGAATTCGTCAGATCGGGGACGATTTCATCTAATCTGAGATGATATCGTCCAACGGTCAAAACAAATCCTAAAAATGGCACGAAAAATGAGGAAAGCGGGTAAAAGGTTGTTTAATGGGCAGTTTGGGGTTGAAATTCAAATTTTAATATTTTATCTTTTTACTAAGGTTTTAACCGTGCCAATTTTAGGGTGCTACATTTTGCCCCCTCTTTAGCGAATTTTTTGAAGAAAATGCGTTAAAGATGAGTTTTTCCCGTTTTACGAGAAAGCAAAAATATACTCAATTTTTTAGACGACGATTCTTGGTCGAATCGTACGAATGCTGACTATGGTGCCCCCTCCGTGTTTTTACCCAAATCGAACATTTGAGGTAAAAACATGGAAAAGCAAAAATTTAAAATGTTGATTTTTAAATAAATTAAAGAAAATAGGGAAAACCCTAATTCATTTTTTACTATTCATTTTTACTGTTCCAGAGCTCTACAGAGAAGAAAAAATGGTGGAGACAGCGCACAGAGCGACAGAGGTCCGACGCGGGCTACGGGTAAGGATCTAATCCTAGTAGATTAGGTTTAATTTAACTTTGTGCAATTCTTTTGATTTAAATTTGATTGTTTGG
The DNA here is from genome assembly GCA_028583015.1 of Wollemia nobilis. Classification (NCBI taxonomy): domain Eukaryota; kingdom Viridiplantae; phylum Streptophyta; class Pinopsida; order Araucariales; family Araucariaceae; genus Wollemia; species Wollemia nobilis. The sequence continues at coordinate 6,706,817 of JAQPPZ010017228.1, forward strand.
GGCATCACGGCCATTTTTAGGCCGTCGACGTCGTCGGGACGAAATCGTCCCGATTTCGTCGAAATCGTCCCTAGATCGTCGATTTCGTCTGACGGAGAAATCGGTGAATTAGGGGCGATTTCGTCCAACAAGGGGCGATTCCCAAGTTGCAAAATCGGAGATGATTTCATCCTCACAAAGGATGATTTTGCCCAATGTGGGACGATATCATCCAATGGTGGATGATATCATTTAAAATTTGATTTTAAGTTGTTTAATTTGAATGATTGAGTTATTAATGATTTTGTTGTTTTATTGTTTGTTTTGCAGAAGGGATTACTAAAGATCCGAGAATGGAAATACGATGGGCTAAGAGATGACATAGCCGCGCTTGACCAGGCAGAGCATGACCGACTTGGACAGGTCGGTCTACAGCATGTGGCAGAGATGCCACAAGTACCGACTGACATGGGGCTACTGACAGCCCTAGCAGAGAGGTGGTATCCGGGGTCATCCTATTTCTGGTTATCGACAGGGGAGATGGCTCCCACTCTAGAGGACGTATGGAGGATCATGAGGATCCCCATACAAGGACGGCTGATGATGCCTACGGCCAATCAGGGCCAGGCGATGATGAGGCTCACGGGAGACCCGAGCTTCACCCTGGAGAAGGGCGGAGTGAACATCGAGTCGCTACGGAAGATGCCTGGGGCATCTAGGGCTGACACGAGTTTTGGTAGGAGTTGTCGATGGCTTACTATTGTGCCACCAGAGTGGATGCAGACTACCATGGGTGCTCTCAGACATAGTCTACGACATGAGAGACCACGGGCATAGATTTGCATGGGGCAGCTTTGTTCTGTGCCGCTTGTATAGGATCCTGTATGGGGTCGTATACAAGGGAGGTCGATGTCTGGTTTTGACATCGCTGCTGTAGGTTTGGTGCTGGGAGCACATTGCGGTGCGGAGGCCGGTAGGGCTCCCATTGATAGGGGTTGACCGGGAGAGGCCCCGGGTTTTCTATTGGTGGTTGCAGCGGGGGTCACAACGGTGGATAGATCTATCGATGTCATGGAGGTTGCTAGATGACCTCATCCCAGACCAGATCACCTAGAGGCCATGGCGAGAGCACCCCGAGTGGGCAGAGGATGGGCAGGAGCTGGCTCGCATCAGGTGAGTCTGTTGGCTGAGGATGGAGCGAGGAGAGGTAGAGCTCCACCGCTATGATCGAGTACTATGATAGTTCGGTCTACAATAGGGGATCCCTTCTCTTAAGGATTACGAGTACTCCCAAACTATTCGAGATAGTACTACACTGAGCGGGGCTCTAGATATGCAGTGATTCTAGAGTCAGGACATAGACGATGCCCCCATCCAGCCAAGTGGATGGTGACGAGCGCGGTTGGGCGGATGGCTACGATGCCTAGTACGTAGGCATCCACCCTCCTCGAATGACGAGGGCGTAGGGTCCAGTGCACGCTATGGTGCGCCAGATGGGGAGGCGACAGTAGGCTGCTATTGAGGCAGCGTGGGGTCATGAGGGAAGAGAGCAGTGGTGGATCCCATAGGAGAGATGCCAGAGGATGGCACGGGCTCCACAGAGGCCATGGGAGATAGGGCGGAGGGAGGAGGGACTCCCTTCATAGCAGGAGGAGAGACCACCATCGCCTGATAAGGGCAAGGGTGTTGACACAGGGGAGAGCAACGAGACAATGGCTCTCTGAGCTGAGGTTGCCCGCCTCCGGGCTTAGGTGCAGACATTGCAGGATGAGGCTACATGGCTCAGAGCTCGGGGCGGAGGGGTGAGCAGGGATGATCTATCATGGTCTATTGCTCAGACCGCATTCTACCAGGGGTTATACTATCACATGGTTCCAGAGAACCAGAGGGTACCACTGCCAGCCCCTATTGTAGAGCCGATCATGATGGGATCATCGAGGACATCCTCACGATCGACGACGAGGACCCGAGATACAACCCGGACCTCTATGGGACCACCTCCTCCACGTCAGGGTGGGGGAGGAGATGAGGCTGAGAGCTCGAGGGCTTCTCGAGGCTAGGTGTCTATGGACTATAGATTTTGTAGAGATTTTTGAGAGGATTGAGTATGCCAGGGTATAGATTGTGGCATACCAATCCTGATTTGATATGATGTATATAATTTTTTGATATATATATGATCTTATTTCTGATGATATGACTTGTTCATATGTTTTGATGATGCTTTAATGGTTGAATTGTTTGCTTATTGGATTGATGATTCATGTAATTATGTCATGTTGAAATATTATAATTTGATGTCATGCTATAAGATTTTTAAATGAAATAATCTGATGTAAACAATTGGTTGTGGTGGTGTGATTTGATAAAAAATAAAAGAGACTTCTAACAATAATTTCAAAGGACATTGTCGCTGTTATAGACCATTTCATGGAGTCGCCGCTCACTCGGTCGTCAAGCTAATCCCAGTATAGAAATATTGTTAAAAGTAAAAGAGTGCTTAAGAGACTGTCTTAAGACTTTGTGTTGTAATGATGGAGATAATGATGGTTTGATGATTTGTTTTCAGATTTTCATAAAAATAGTATGCATGAGATACTAAAATATGATTTTGCTAGGCATAAATTCCTAAGTGTGATAAAATTTTGAACAATTCCTTAGAATTTATACCATGGTTGCAAAATCTGAATTTGAACATAATGACATGAAATAGAATAAGTGTTCGTTTGTTTGTAAAGCATAATTGTGTAACATAATGATGCAAGTCATATGTTTTGATGAATTTGTTTTTAAAATAAATGGAAAATAAAATTAGAACAATGGTTTGCGCTAGGCATAGAATTATAGGTATAGACTTATACCATCATCGCGAAATCCAAAGAAGAAAAGAGATTGTTGGTTTTATTGCAAGATGAATTTGTGACTTTTGTGATACATAAAAAATAATAATATGGAAATTTTATTTGAAATTATTATTTTTGAGTTTGTAAAAAGGTGTATGTAATTGCTTTTATACAAAACAAAAAATTCTGAAAAAGGATAAGATTATTCCGAAAAGAATTACAGAAATATTTTAAATTATCTCAAAGACAAATGTAGATTTATAAGGAATCCTCATGTGCAAATGTGAATTCATTACCGATCTTGATTTATCATAATGATACAAAATCTCTCAAATACAAATGTGTGTGCGATTGTATTGTTCATTCACCAATTTTGAGCAAGATAATTTGATACAAGTAATTTGCCTTGACCAAATGAATGTTCGTTGACCATGATTTATATGCATGTAACCGTACCAGACTACTATGTAAGTTAGGTTATCAAGAGCTAGCTAATCCATAAGCTGACAGAGGTCTGTACAAAAGAAGGTCGCTAATGTGACAGACATATCGCCATGCTAGGGATTACCCAAGGCCAAGCGGGTTGGGCACAAACCACCTGTTATGGGGCTTACCTCACAGTTTTTGAATAATTGAGAATTCCAGGGATTCAAGCTCATTCACCCTTCTTTTCTTTTCAAGGGGTAGGGAAAGGATTTTATTGCATTTTGCTTTTGCGTTTCTCTTTCTTTTCTCTTTTTTTTTTTTTGTACTTTTGTATTTTTGCTTGATATTTGAGAAAATACTGAAATATTGCTTGTGATGATACAAAATAACCTTTTCTTTTTATCTTTTTCTTTTGAACTTTTCTTCTTTTTCCTATGCTAGGGATACTTGCTCGGATTAGCTGTAGAGCAAGGGATTTTTATTCTGGGTAGGGGTGAGCTTGTCCTTTTGTCAATTCTCAAAGATTCTAGACCATGTGCATGATAGGATAGCAGGGGAAACTTTTCGCTCAGGAAACCATTTCTACTATGTAGCATCATATCGAATTTGCAATGAAATCATTTTAATGTGAAAAGATATACTTAGTTCAAGTAAATAACAAGATCAGTTCTCTATGCTCAAAACTTTATTTAATTCAACTGTGGACTTTGATATAAGAGAGATGAATAATCATACCAAATAAATCAAGATATTTATTCATGTGAATGTGAAAGTGCGGGATTCCAAATAAATGCTAATTTATCCAAAATAACTGAAAATATAACTGCAATACTTCACAGTTTGACAGGTACAAAATAAAAGATGGTTTTGAAGATTTTGATGATTTGGATATGTTTAATTTTAAGTTATGAATTGAAAGAAATACAAGATAATTGTTTTTTGAAATGTTTTATATAAGTGACTAAAAGGAAATAATATGCAAAACAAATATATACAATGATGAATTGACCAATTTTATGCATAGTAACGTTTAAGATGCATAATGTTCATAGGTTCTTTAAGCTCTTTACCATCCAAGGTAGATAATTTGTATGCTCCTGATCCAAATTTAGCAGTGATGACATATGGTCCAAGCCAGTTGGGCTCAAATTTACCTTTAAGGTTTTTAGTTGCATTAGTATTTTTTTGATTTTCTTTTAAGACAAGGTCACCGATCTCAAAGGATCGAGGATGAACTTTCTTAAGATATGCTCGCTTAAGCTTGTTTTGGTAGGCGCGAAGATGCTCCAAAGCATTGATGCGCTTTTCATCGAGAAGTTCTAGCTGACTAAATCTGCCAAAGACGATATTCATCTCCTACTTCAAGTATCTTGAAGTAGTAGAGCTAAAGAAGGAACTTCTAATTCAAAGGGAAAAATGGCTTCAACACCATAAACCAAGACAAAAGGTGAAGTTCCAAGGGGGGTTCGAACACTAGTTCGATAGGCCCACAAAGCAGGATATAATTGAATGTGCCAATCTCGACCGGATTTATTAACCAATTTTTTGAGAATTTTGATTAAGGTTTTATTAGATGCTTCGCTTGACCATTACCCTGAGGATAATAGGGAGTGGACCAGCGATGTTGAATTTTATATTTTTGACATAATTTCTTGACATCTTTATTTTTGAAACAAGTTCCATTATCGAAAATGAGATTGGCAGGAATTCCAAACCTACAAATAATTTGATTAAAAATAAACTTGGAAACTTGTGTTCCAGTGCAAGAAGCTAATGGCATAGCTTCAACCCACTTCGTGAAATACTCAATGGCGGTTATGATGAATTTGTGTCCATCGGATGACACAGGGTTGATTTTTCCAATAATGTCTAGGCCCCATTTTGAAAAGGGCCAAGGAGATGAAATAGCCTGCAGTTCTTGTGCAGGCGCATGGACAAGGTCAGCGTGTTTCTAGCACTTGTCGCAATGTCGCACATAAGTATGTGCATCATTTTCCATGGTAGGCCAAAAATATCCTATCCGAAGGAGTTTCTTAGCAATGGCGCTACCACTAAAATGTCCCCCACAAGATCCATTGTGGGCTTCATTCAAAGCGGATCTAGATTCTTCTAGATTCAAACATCTCAATAAGATGCCTTCAAAAGATCTTTTGTACAAGGTATTACCAATAATCACAAAGCGACTTGCTTGTCTACGTAATAACCTACGCTGGTTGCTAGTACAACCATCAGGGAAGGTTCCTTTCTGCAAAAAATTAAATATATCCGTATACCAAGGTTCAGGAGTTGTTTCGTTGATGAGAAACATGTCCAAAGGTTCTAAGCATGATTTGCTTGAAGTGGGTTCCTGGAGTCGATGAATAATGATGGTAGCATATTCATCGTCTAACTCCAAGGGTAAAAGAGATGCAACTACAGCCATAGCATCAGCCGCACGATTGCTAGTTCGAGGAATAGCTTCCAAAGTAACTTGATCAAACAAGGATAATAACTGCAAAACATATGCTTTATATGGGCGTAATTTATCATCTCTGGTCTGATAAACATCATTGATTTGATTTATGACAAGTTGGGAGTCACCAAAAACCAATAAACTTTTAATTTTCAATGCCAAGGTAGCTCGTAATCCAAGGATAAGAGCTTCATATTCAGCAGTGTTATTGGTGCAAGCAAATGTTAATTTGAAGGACAGAGGAATAAGATGTTTTTGCGGAGATATTAAAATAATACCCGCACCAGCCCCACTCATGCATCGGGCTCCGTCAAAGTATAGGGACCATTGCTCGAAATGGTCTGCCTCTAGTTTAAGGCATTCATCAGGAAACTCAATGATGAGGGGATGAGTAGATTCTAAGGGTGCAGCAACTAATTGATCTGCTATGATTTGACCCTTAACAGACTTTTGTCCTATAAACGTGAGTTCAAACTCGCTTAGCGCAAGAACCCACTTGGTTGTGCGACCAGATAAATACGGTCGACTCATGAGATATCGCAAAGGGTCGAATTTGGCAATAACATACATTTTTTGACTGAGCATATAATGTCGTAGTTTCTATGTAGAAAATATGACTGCTAGACATAATTTCTCTAATGTGGTATATCGAGTTTCATAACTGATTAAGGTTCTGCTAATGTAATAATTAGCACGTTCTTTCTTCTCATCGTCAAGCTGAGCTAACATAGCTCCTAAGGCAGAATCAGAAGCAAAAATGTACAAGATAAAAGGACGATCAGATCTAGGTGGGGAAAGCACTGGTGGTTTGAGGAGATATTGCTTAAGGAGTTCAAATGCTTCTTGGCATTCGTCATCCCAATGAAAAGAGACATCTTTCTTAAGAAGCTTAAGAAAGGGTCCGGTTTTGTCTGCCAACTTGTCGATAAAGCGAGCGAATAGCTTGAAGCTTACCTTGTAAACTTCGTAATTCTGATATATTGGTGGGTGCGGGCATATCTGTGATAGCCACGATCTTGAGAGGGTCAATTTCAATGCCACGTAAAGAAACTATAACCCCTAATAATTTATCGGACTTAACTCCGAATATGCATTTAGCTGGATTTAGTCGGATAAGATATTCCCTTAACCGATCAAATACTTTTCTTAAGTCATTTAAATGATCATCTTCTTTGATGGAATGAGCTATGATATCATCTACATAATCATGTAGGATATCATGCATCATATCATGAAAGATATAAGTCATAGCTCGTTGATAGGTTGCACCTGCATTCTTTAAGCCAAATGGCATCACTTTCCAACAAAAGGTTCCCCAAGGGGTAATAAAGGTTGTTTTGGCCTGATCTTCAGGAGCTATCCTGATCTGATTATAACCTGAAAATCCATCCATTAAGGATATCATTCCACTTCCAACAGTAAAGTCAATGATCTGATCCATATTGGGAAGAGGAAAATCATCTTTAGGGCATGCAACATTAATGTCTCTGAAATCGGTGCAAACCCTAACTTTAGTGGCTTCTTTCTTAGTTACTGGAACTACATTAGAGATCCATTCAGCATAATCAATGGCTTGTATAAAAATGACTTTCAACAGTTTTTCTAGTTCTCCTTTGACTAGTAAGGCCACTTTAGGATGCATTTTTCTGAGTTTCTGTTTAACAGGTTTAGCATCTGGATGGACTACTAGATGATGCATAACTACAGAAGGGTCCAAACCTGGGCATGTCTTCATATGTCCAAGCAAAGACATCTTCATAGTCTTTAAGAAATGAAATGTATTTATCTTGTTTTTCTTGACTCAATTCTGATCCAATATTGATTATGTGAGGGTTATGTTCGGTTCCAATGTTAATTTTTATAACGTTTTCAACTTCCATATGTAAATCTCTCTCAAAATTAGGTGGGGCGGATGAAACACCTAATTCTTGTAATTCTTCCAAGGTTAGCTTGGATAATTCATCTTGAGGAGTCGAGGCCTCAAGCTGGGCTATACTAGGTATAGAGCCATCAAAATAAAATTCATTATGTAACAATTCATCAATGGAGACATCATGGAAGATATCCCCCTCCAACTCGTCGTCGGATTCGGCAATCATTTCAGGGTAGGCTATGGATAGCATATTGCAGGTAAAAGAATTATTCTTTGGACACAAAGAATCTTGTTTATCTAGATAATCTTGATAACATACGAGATGGTCATCATCCTCAAATGGAAAGGGCTGACCTTTACTAGAAAATAGGCCCACACCACAGCAGGTAGGCCACGGTTCTACCTCAAAAGGTTCTTTCATACCATTTTGGAAAGGTCCCAAACCTTTCCCTTTATATCCCAATTTAAGCATTATGGGCTTAGCTTTAAGATAATCATTAGCAAAATAGCATCTAGCATATCCATCACAATGTGTCTTAATGTTTCTGGGTATTCTTCCCCAATCATATCCTTTATAAATAAAAGCACAACTCCCGACTTGGTAGATACTTCCCATAGGCTGTGGGAGGCCCAAGGTACGAGGAGAGGGTGGGAGTTTATTTAAAAGGAGGGAAGTCTCGCATGGCAGTTGTTGGCTTCCTCAGATATAAGAATTGTAGATAAATCGGGTAAGAGCTCATCAGTAAGAGCATAAGAGGTAGAAGGAACATTTCCTACATCGTCGGGTGTAGAAAGGATGCCTGTAGTGGATGTAGATGTCATAGGAATATTGATGGATGAGTCTATAGGTATGGAAGATATAGGAGTAAAACAGGAAGCATTGGTTGTAGGTTTAGGATCTTTTCGAGGTCCTAATGTGGTTTGTTCAGAAGATGGTCGAGCTATATGTATAGGTGTAGTTGAAAGAGTAGATGATGTTATGGGTGTGTGTTTCACACGTTTGGATGGATGATAAGAATTAGGATGTGTGGATGACAAGGCAGGGCAAAATTGCACTCCAACAGGTTCTGCCAAAGCGCACATATCAAAGGGTCTAGGATCACCATGAATGGTAACCAACTGGTTTTTAAATTTGAATTTAACACACCGATGTAAAGTGGAGGGAACCGCTCGCATCGCATTGATCCAAGGGTGACCCAAAAGTATATTGTACGATGCAGGGCAATGTACAATAAACACGGTCGTATCTAGGGTTCTAGGACCAACTTGCAAGGGTATAGTAATGACTCCACACGTTTCTTGTGTCTCGTCATTAAAGGCTTTTATAATCATATCAGTTCTTTTCATTTCATCACTTCTAAACCCAAATCGTTGGTAGAAGTCAAAAGTGCATATGTTTAAAGATGAACCATTATCAATCAAGACTCGTTTAACGGCTACATCTCCAATTAAGGCAGTAATATATAAGGGGTTATCCTTATGTAAACTATGTTGCGGGATATCTTTATCTCGAAAGTCAATACAATCGACTTCTCGAGTGATGATAGTATTGGCCATGGCTTCAGGTTGAATATTTTGTGGTACCATCATTTGGCTTAATGTAAGCATTAATTCATCCCTATGGGTAGGAGAAGATCTTAACAAGTCCAAAAGGGAAATTCTGGCTGTGGTATTGGATAATTGTTCATTAATATTGTAAGGAGGCTTAGGTTGAACATTAGACGCATAATTCCCTTTATTGGGATTCTTCAAAACAAATGGGGCTGATCCATCATTCTGAGTTTGATCCTGTTGAGAGGTTTGAGCCTGGTTGTCTAGTAACGGCTCCGATGGTTCCTACAATGTTATTTTGCAAGTGATGAATAGGTCTTGGTCTAGCATTTATGGCTTGTTCATTAGAAACTATTTGGTGAGAAGATGGTCTAGTAGTGACTCTTCGAGGAAATGGTTCTTCCTGGAACCATAGAACTGGTGATAGGTTGAATAGGATCTGATTCATCTTCAGAACTATTCGATTGATTCGAGGTGATTTCCATGTCACTTTCAGTCTCATATTCGATGTCACTAAGATCAAGTGTCCGAATATTATGTAGAGGTCTGGTCGTAACTATGGATAAAGTTGTGTCAAATATTTGAGGATCATGATCAGGTAATTGTCCGCTAATAGTCCCTACATATCGGGTAGGAGGAGGAACATTGTGATGCTCAATTTGATTGGCCACCTCTTTACCATGTTTTGGTAAAGGATGTTGAAATATGTCCAATGATTGATTGGCATTCTGATTCTGATTTTGGGGAATGCTCTTTTGAGCGTTATTAGAAGGATTTTGTTTAGGTTGGAAGGCTTGCACCTCCATCTCATTATTATCAATCAAATCTTGTATTTTATGTTTTAATATTTTACAAGAGTTGGTAGCGTGTCCAGGTCCTCTATGAAAATCACAATATAAATCAGCTCTGTATCCGGGTATAGTTGGATCAGGTTCCGGGATAGTTGGTAATTGGATCAAGCCTCGTGCTAGTAATTGCGGGAGAATGGTTGATAAAGGTTGATTTAACCTAGTAAATTCTTGGGGTGGTTTATCAAGAGGTTTCAATATAAACTTCTTCGTTGTTTTCGTAGTATTAACATTAGCAATGTTTCTGCTATCAGTGACTCCGTCACCCACAACTTGTTTATTTTTATATTGATTTCTGGATGTTTTCTCATCATCTTTCTTTTTGAGCTGACCTCTTCTAATGAGAGCATCTTCCACCCTTCGAGCTAAGTCTATAGCTTGATCGAAGGTGGTCAAGGTAGCAGCTGATAATTCATAGGATAGTTGTTCTTGTAAATTATTGATAAAAATATCCAACATCTCCCGATAAGGTAACACAAAGTGTAATTTTCCTATCAACTGTCTCCATCGAGCTAAGAAGTCAGCAAAACACTCATCTTTGTCTTGTTTTAGGTTGTACAAATCTTTAATGGTTACATGCCTTTCGATATAGGCACTAAATTGATGCACAAAAGACTCAGCGGTCTCTTCAAAATTTCTCAAAGAATGAGTAGGTAGTTGATAATACCATTCCAATGCCATCCCCCCTAAGCTTTTCGGGAACATTTTTAGTAATAGCAAATCATCATGTGATATGTCATGACATGCTATCCTAAACATACGAAGATGCTCTATGGGATCTTCAGTTCCTTTATATATAGGTAGGACAGGCATAGGAAAGTGTTTGGGATATGGTTGTGCTACAACTATAGGATCTAGAGGTTGACTACACATCTCTCGATAATTGTACGAGGGACGGTAGGGATCTATCTGGTCCATGCGAGAGACTAACTATTTCACCATGGCTTCCAAATTACCAGTTTGTCCACCATATTGGTTTGGTGGTACATGAGTATGGGATTTGTGACCGTAGGAAGGCGGGACATAAGGATTAGATGCTATATTGCTATTATGCAAATGGTTGGTAGGAAGAGTATTATGAAGAAGATTTGTTGTAGCATTATGTTGTATCCCAGATTGTTGGAAATTGGTATTTGGTTTTGTTTTAGGCTTTTGTTGATTTGAGGTATATTGATCAATAGCTTGGCGAAATAAAGTAGTGAATGAAGGTTTCTTTTGTGTGGGGATAACCCTTGGCTTGGTAACAGGCACTCTAGGTGGTTGGGTAGCCTGTTGTTGTTGCATGTTTTGGATTATAGCAGCCATGTCCAAATTGGACGGTCCAACTTGATCACTCTCTTGATCAACGAAGGACAAAGGATTAGTGCGTGTGTGATATATGTCTTCTAGGGTTGCTTGAGTATCACTAATTTGATCTTTATCCATATGAACTGCTCTATTAAGGGTGCCAATATTATTATTGAGAAATTTCCAAAAATGGTCCATGTTCTCAAAAGTAACAGCTCCGTCTAGAGTTATTTTAGGAGATGAGGATCCTTCCTCTCTATCATTTTCTTTTTGTTCATTTGCACCCACAAATTCTTCTTCTTGTTGGTTTAAGGTTCCTTCTTCCTGAATTGGGTCTTCAGGAAGAACATCTGGGTTATTTTCTGGTTTTCTTAACCAATCTTCTTCTACTTCAATTTGTTTTCCATTCCTGAGTCTAGTCATTGTGTCTAAATTTAGGTTTTAGCAAATATATATTAATATATTTGCAACAGATCTTGGGAGGTATATATTTTAATTATATACCTACTATAATACTTAAAAGAAAATGTTTTGATTTTTTTTTTTATAATTTTTTATTTTATTTTGTTTTTGTTTTTATGCTTATAAAGACAATAAACAACACACTAAATACAAGAAATAACAATAATAAAATAATAACTTAGTTTTCTATAAATAGTTTATAGATGTCATTGATAGGATCAAGTTCATCAAGAGTCATAAAGTGCTCCTCTTCAAATTGGAAATTGTTTTTCAAGAAGTCAACAAAGTGTGCTATGGTGATATTATCTGTTTCAGATTCTGTTTTGTAAAAATAAATCTCATGGCAATATTCTCGATATAACACAGCTCTGGGAACTCTATTCCATATTTTTCTATCTGTAAGATCAGCTTCTTGGTCCTCTATACGAGCTAGAAATTGATGTACTATGGCTGCATTCTCAAGGTATTCCTCAAAGGTATACAACTCAGAAGACACAAGGGCTCTTTTATCTGCTAACCACCTATGGCAAGCTCTCTGAAGTTCATGATACAAAATCACTTGATCGGGATCCAGGATTCTATCTAGGACAAACCTCTTGATTTGCCTAAGTTCGGTTGCTCTAGATGAAATGAGATCTAATCTCCTATTAAGTTCGTCCCACAAAGGTTGAACCCTATTTGTTTGAGGTACTCTAAGCACGAAGTAATCTCTATAGCTGCTAGTTGATTTTCAACATTAATGGTGACAACTCGTCTTTTATTATAGTCTACCATCTAAATATGACATGCAAATTTTCTTAAGTCTAAATGCATTTATGTTTTGGTTTTTATTATTTTTATTTTATTTTTAAAAAGGTTTTTGTTTTCAAAAGGTTTCTGTTTCACGTCGGGTTCACCAAAATGTATCGCTCCAAATTTTTTGCACCCTTACCTTCAGGCTATAGGATCCGTGCCCGGAAGGGGGATGTGAAAAGGATGGGACAATACCTCGGACTGAGAGGCCTTTTGAAGGTCCCGCCTCTCGGGGAGGTGTATAAGGGTGAATTTTCGATGGATGGTGGGTTCACCAGGAAACTTTTGAATGGCGCTTTCCATGCCTAGGTTGATAGTGTGTTTGATGTGTTCATTTTTATGCTTGATCATTCAACTCCTAGGTTTGGCCGATATGAATCTAAACTATTCTATATGCCAATGCAGATTTAAATGAATACAAAAAATAGAAATGGATGCAAATAACAGAGAATATGCTAACTAGAAGATGTCATACCTGATTTCGGATGTCTGATGGAGATTCTGAGTCTTGTAGCAGTTTAGATCATCTCAATTTGTACGTAATCGCCTGATATTCTTCGGGATCGTCCCAAATCATAGAAGGTCATCTGAAATCAGATAGAATCATCTGAAATCTGATGAATTCGTTAGAAACCTGCAATCACAAAAACAGACACAAAATACCAAATATGCAAATGCAGAAGCAAGGGATAATGGTAGAAATAACAGCAAACATGCCTAAATAATAGTGTCTAATAACAAATGAGGAAATGCAGTAAATTTAATGATTGATTTTATCTTTATCATGCAATTATGCTAAATGAGGTGAACTCCAAGATGCATAAAACATAATAACTTAAAACAATGCAGAGATATGTTATGAAAAATGCAGAAAAGCTTAAGAAAATGCAAACTCTAAACTCGGACTGCCCTCAATCTGGACTACAATCAGGATCGCCTCCAATCGTACGAAATCGTCCGAAATCGTCCGAGATCGTCTGCGACGATCCAAGCTAGCTTCGACTGAAAAATAGTAGAATTCCTGCAATAAAAAATGCAAAATACCAAATGCAAGCAATAATTAGGCAGGGAGGCAGGGGAGACCGGGGGATAAACTAGAAAAATCCTAGTTTATATAGGATTAGAAAGAGGTTTGGGAGGTTGGGGATCATCCCAATCTGGGAGATCTCCAACAGGGAAATCTCCAACTGCGCAGACACGCTTCTGCCCGAGTTGGAGAGGCTGTTGAAATAGAAGCTAATTATGAAAATTTGGTTTTGGGATGAAATCGTCTGGACGTTCTGTTCCAGATGAATTCGTCAGATCGGGGACGATTTCGTCTAATCTGAGACGATATCGTCCAACGGTCAAAACAAATCCTAAAAATGGCATGAAAAATGGGGAAAGCGGGTAAAAGGTTGTTTAACGGGCAGTTTGGGGTTGAAATTCAAATTTTAATATTTTATCTTTTTACTAAGGTTTTAACCGTGCCAATTTTAGGGTGCTATAGTGATGTATCAACACCATGTTCAAAAAGCCATGGATCAAGTTGAGAGGAATCAAAAGGGGAGAGTTAATATGTTATGGCACCTTGACCAAATCATGGTTGGAAAAGAGCTGGTTGAGGAAAGCCCAATTGTTGTTATGACAAGGTCTGGGAAGAAAGCTTTGCAAGTAGACCCCCAAAAAATGGGGCAATTCCAAGTCCCTTCTTAGAAGAAAGTAGATCCCCTCCCTCAGAGTAGTAACACCTTCCCTATTCCTCAAGCTAAGGAAAAAGAGAAGACAGATAGTCTTCCTAAGATACCAGAAAGGGAAACAGAAGGAGACCGAATGAGATCTAAATATGAAGATCAAGAAAGACTGAGGTTCCCCTCTATCACTAAAAGACAAATATTAGAGGCCACCCAACAATATAAAATAAGATATGGTGAGCAAGAAAGAGGGTTGGAAAGACTCTCCTTGACTAAGTCTGAATACAACATTGTTGAAGAGATGAAAAGGATCCCATCAAAAGCTAGCATGTATGACACTCTGTTCATCCCTGGTCAAATTGACCTGCTTAAAGCTTCCCTCAACAAAAATCCTCAGAATAGGTTGGCCACAACAATCCTTAGTATGCCATCAAAAAAGAAAGAAATGACACCTGCTGTTTTAAAGAATAAACCTCCCCCTTTCTATATATCCCTAAGAATGGAAGGTTGGGTAGTCCAAAATTGTATGATTGACTTAGGAGCATCAACTATAGTTATGCCTAAAGCAGTCTATGAGGAGATGGGTATGGAGTATACCCGATCTTGTCCTGGAGTATTACAACTAGATGGGACACCTGTCAAGATGGTTGGAGTCATTAAGGATGTACTGATGAGGTTGCACAGAGCCCCTGAGGTGACAATAGTGCAAGAAATAGTTGTGGTTGACTTAGAACCCTATTTTAGATTATGTCTTTCAAGAGAGTTTACTACAAAGCTAGGGGGATGTATGTACATGGATTATTCTAGCATGGTAATCCCTTTCAAAGGAAAGAGGATAAGGATAACACCTAAAAAACTAGTAGCTTATCACATTGAAAATATTGAAGAAGATATGTGCAATCTTAATCCCTTGGAAGAATTTGAGCTGGTGGAAAACATTGAAGAGTTGGATATAGAGGACGAGTTGCCTTTTAGATAAGACTACAGTCAGTTCAGAACTAGTATGGGAACATACAACATCTCAACAGAATCAGAGAAGAAAATCCCTGCTATATCCAACTAGTATCTGAGAGAGAAAGAAACTTGGATCATGCACTTTGATGGTGCTAAATGCCAAAATGGTGCAAGAGTTGGTGTGGTCCTTTAATCCCAATCAGAAGGTACAAAAAATTTTGCTTACAGACTGACATGGTCATGTACTAACAATGCGGTAGAATATGAGGCCCTATGTCTAGGATTGATACAAGTAGAAAGTATGGGCATTAATATTTTGAATATATATGGTGATTCTGAGCTAATAGTCCATCAAGTAAGAAATAGGTGCAGCAATAAGCACCATTACTTAAAAGCTTACAAAAATAGGGTATGGGATTTAATGGAATATTTTGATGCCCTAAATTTAAATTTTGTTCCCAGAGAAAAGAATACTCTGGCTGATTCATTAGAAACAAAGGGAGCTAACTTCAACCCTTCTATAGACTTTGGAATCAAGAAGGCCAAGGGAATTAAAATGATTTTTAGACCTGCAGTACCAGACAAGCAGATTTTTTGGTAGTTTTTGAAAGTGATGAACAAATAGTTGATTTTTTGGTGAGAGAAGCATGTCTCTCTACTATCCAAGAAGAGAATTTAGAAGAAATTGATCAACAAGACATTATCCAACTAAGGAACAATCATATCCCAAGAGGGTTGGTCACCCTTGAAAGTTTATTTGATAATGAGGACAGAAAGAAGACCAAAGCCATGAAGGTCAACAAAAAAATCTATAAAGAAGTTGAAGTTGGTATAGAAAAGAAGCTCAATGTTGGAATCCGATGTTCACCTGAGGAAGCAGAGGATATCAAAGCTCTATGCTTAAGATACCAAGACATTGTGGCTTGGTCATATGAAGACCTCAAGGTGTATGATAAAAAGGTTATCCAACATACTATTGAGCTAGAGCCTGATGCAAAACCATTTAGGTAGAAGCAAAGGCCAGTCAATCCAAGGATCGAGGCCATTATGAGAGAGGATCTCTTAAAGTTATTAAAGGCTAAGATCATATACCCAATAAAACATTCTACTTGGGTAGCCAATTTGGTACCCGTGAGAAAAAAGAATGGGGATATACGCTTGTGTGTGGACTTTAGAAATCTGAACCAAGCATCCCTTAAAGATCACTACCCCCTCCCTCAGATTGATCAGATCTTGCAAGTAGTGGTAGGAGTAGAAATATTCTCACTTATTGGATGGTTACTATGGATATAACCAAATTTGGGTGAAAGATGAAGATCAGTATAAAAAAACATTCACCACAAAATGGGGTACATTTGCCTACCAGAGAATGCCTTTTGGGTTGTCCAATGTAGGAGCCACATTTTAGAGAGCTATGGACTATGCCTTTGGAGCACTGATCAACAAGGCTATTATGATTTATCTGGATGACATGACTATGTTTTCCCATGATAAAAAAGACCATCTGTCACACTTGGAGCAAGTTTTTCAAAAATGCAGAGAATTTGGTATTTCACTCAATCCTAAGAAGTCATTCTTTGTAGTCCATGAAGGAAAGCTACTAGGTCATGTGGTCTCAAAAGAGGGCATGGCCATAGATCCAGATAGAATCACATCAATTCTTGCTCTTCCTTTGCCTACAAATAAGAAGACATTGCAGTCTTTCCTAGGCCAAATCAATTTTGTTAGGAAATTCATTTCTGATTTTGCATAGAAAGTAAGGCCTATATCTGAGCTACTCAAGAAAAATGCCAAATTCAAGTGGACTGAAGCCAGGAAATAAGCTTTTGAGATTATCAAGCAATCCATTGCAATAGCCCCAGTACTAGTAAACCCAGATTTCAGCAAAGATTTTATTCTTTATGCATATGGAGCTGAAGAAAGTTATGCCTCAGTACTCACTCAGAAAGATGATCAAGGGGAGGAACATCCTATGTTCTTTTGGAGCCAGACACTCCATGATTATCAGGTCAAATACAACTTTATTGAAAGGCAAGTATTTGTTGTGATGAAGTCACTAAAGAAGTTCAGGCAGTATTTGGTACAGAGCAAGACCCTGGTATATGTAGTTCATCCGGATGTAAGAAGTTTTATCCTTCAGGGTGATCTAGGAGACAAAAGAGCTGGTTGGATTACCAAAATCCAAGAATATGATGTAGAAATACACCCCACCAAGCTAGTGAGAGGTAGAGCCTTATGCCAAGGGTTAACAAAAGCTGCAACATTGGCAGAAGTAACAGCTTGCCAGGCAACAAAAGAAAATCAGGTCGAAATAATACAAACTAAAGACTCTGATTGGATTGACCAGATGATTAGGTATTTCCAGAGTGGAGTATGCCCCCTTAATCTAAGTGCTTCCCAAAGGAGGAGATACAGGCTTCATGCTTTGAAATATGTATTACTACCAGAGGGCTTATACAAAAGAAACTTGGATGGAATTCTTCTAAAATGCTTAAAGGATGACCAACAAAAAAGGGTCATGGAGGAATTCCATGGAGGATCAGCTGGTGGACATAGTTCAGGTAGGGTTACAACTTTAAAAATCATAAGAGCAGGCTATTATTGGCCCACTGTATTCACTGATGCTTTTAAAGTCACCCGGGCTTGTGACAAATGTCAGAGATATGTGGGAAGGACAAGGAATGCTTCATCCCCCCTCAAGCCCATTCAAGTTGAAGAACCTTTTCAACAATGGGGGCTAGATTTCATAGGGGTTATCAACCCCAATTCCTCAGAAGAGCATAATTTTATCTTAAATGCCACATATTATCTTACCATATGGGTAGAAGCTATTCCTACCAAGAAATCAGATCAAGATGTTGTGATCAATTTTATGGAAAATTTGATTTCAAGGTTTGGAGTTCCGGAAGCTTTGGTGAGTGACAATGGCCCAGATTTCATAGGAGCCAAGTATATTGAGTTTTCCAGTAAGTATGGCATTACTCTTAAAAATACTTCCAATTATTATCCACAGGGTAATGGACTTGCAGAATCTACCAACAAAAACCTATTAAGGATTTTGAGGAAATCACTGGAAGGTAATAAAAGAAGTTGGCACCTATTGTTGGACCAAGCTCTATGGGCAGACATGATTACTATTAAGAAGTCCATCAATACTTCCCCTTATGCACTAGTGTATGGCAAGGAGGCAGTGTTACCAATCCATTTGGAGATCCCAACACTTAAGCTTGTCAATTCAGAGGAAGAGTCAGAAGAAGATCCTGTGAAAACCAGGTTGACACATTTGCTGCAATTAGAAGAGAGTAGAGCTCAGGCATATGAAAATTTTCAAAAGCATTCATCAAAAATTAAAGCATGGTTTGATAAGAAAGCCAGATTCAGGAAATTCCAGGTTGGAGACTCAGTTCTCAGGTGGAATGTTGATAGAGCAAAACCAGGCAAGCATGAAAAATTTGATTCTTTTTGGGATGGTCCTTTCAGGATAGTGGAAGCCAAGGAGTCTAATGTATTTCAGCTGGAAGATCCGGAAGGAAACATACAACCAATTCCGGTGAATGGTTTTCACCTCAAGCTCTACTATGTGTAAGGAGTGAGCTCATTGTAACATATGTATATACATTGTATAATTATTTCCCTTCCTTTCTGCACTTTGTACTTTAAATTTCTTTCTGCACTTTGTAATTGGTTTTTCTCTGAAAAATCTTGAAAAAAAAAATAATTGCAAAAAATGACTAAGTATGGGCTAAGTGCATAGCGAAGTTCCATTCCGCACTCAATTCTATGTAAAGCTTTCTAGAACGACGCGCGCTCTTGAATCCGCATCAAAATATGCTAGATCCCCATGGAATGGCGTAGAGGTTTCTATCTCATGGAATGGTGAGTCATTAGTCAAAAGAAAGTAAAAGACGTTCCCAATCTGGGAACCTTTCGAAGCCAATGCTGCTGGAGCGGAATCAAGACGGAAAGTCATGCCTAAAAGTTTCTAAGTGTCCACGGACCCAAAAATCTTCTTAAGCCATCGGTTTCAAAATCGAAGTGGAACCAAGCAATAATTCTGACCGTGACACGTGGAGACCAGAGAACGATCCCGCATTCAATGCTAACGAACTTGCACCATGACCCAAGAGTAGCCGAAGGGGTGCAGTGAGGTGGCAGTGCAATTTGAAATTTTGACCAATGAAAAGATAGAATGCCACCATTGAGCCACCGAAGGGAATGATTAAATGTTGGAAAGTGTGCCAATGGTGAGATCGCGTAGTAGCTGCATTAATGGTGGAGGATACACGTGTTCCAAAAAATAAAAAGTGACAAAAGACATACACGATGCTCATTTGGTATCTATTTGCATCCCCAGAGTGTTAAAAGGCAGAGTGAATTTTTGAAGAATTTACCGCAAACTGCAGGGAGAATGAAGTCTTGCTACTATCAAAATGGCACCCAAGAGATCACTCACTGAGGTACCAGAGATGGGAGCAAGGTTACAGGCTCATGTTCGTCAAACCAGATGAGTCACGGACACAGTGATGACAAGAGAAAGGAGGACCCGTCTAAGGACAGATTTTGAATTCCCATATTTTGGAGGAAAGCCAATGCACCGACAAGGTACTATAGCTATAAAATATTTCTTGTTCACCTATATCTATGATTCTATACATCATTACCCCGAATTAGTCTCTACTATGATTCAATTCTATGATTCTGAAAATAGAATGATTAAAACCTCTGAGGGCATTCCCCTATTCACAATTACAAAAGAATTCTGCCATGAATTATTTGTCGTAGGAGTAGGGCCACCCTCAAAACCTAGACCGTTTGACATAGCAGAATTAGCTAGGGCTTATGCTGCAATGGTAGCTTTAGAAGTAAAGAAAAAGGCTATAGAAAAATGGTTGCATCTTAATTTTAGAAGAATAAGGAATGAAGATGAAATGCCTGAAGTCCCTATTCATATTGATGAATTTGCAAATCCTGAATTGTTTTCTATGTTGGCTTGCATGGAGGGTTTAAATTATGATATAATGGTACATGGCTGGCAAATTTCCGTAGCATACTGTATTTATAACAAAAGAATGTATGAGAAGGATGTAGGAAAGAAAGGGACTAGAGTGATTTATTTTGATTGGCCAACTTTTCTCGCACAGAGGATACATGAGCAGCTAGTAAGCATGAAAAGGGGCGTTGATGCTCCTAGTTTTAGGCATTGCTCAAGTCTGGTGTGGATGTTCTATGCTGCCACCAAAGACAGAATGTCATGGATTCCGATCAAGGATAAAACCAATGATGGGGAACCCTTGCCGGTTTATTATTGGACAAGTCATTTGAGGAGCAATGAGTCCTATTATAGATTCAATTTGGAATTTTTGGGACCTACCCTAAAAATAATGTATGGTAAGTGCCCTAGGTTGCCACCTTTAACTGAGCAGATTCTGAGAACAAAGAGTGCAGAAGAAGGAGACTGGTATTTGTTGACCGAGGGCACGGTAATCAGACTGTATGGTTTCATGGGTAAACCTTTTCTCCTACCCCACTTTGTCATGGAGAGGCTTTTTGCCTTAGAATACCTGAGGCAGGTGGAGTATATTGATGCAAACTATGGTTCTGGGAGAAAGAGGAAGTCTTTACTTACCCACCGCACTATGGATGACATTACCATCACCAAGAAGGGGCAGAGCCAACAAATTGGCCAATACCTTGACAGGTTAGGTCTGTTTTATATTCCCCAAAGATGGAGTTATGACCCTGATGGCATTTTTACTGCAAGGAATAAAACCCTAAATGGACCTAAGGCCTATAAGTTTGAAAGGAGGCCCAGGGCTCATTTTGAACAAGGCAGAAACAATGATGAGACTACTCTTTTAGAGTGGAATGTCTCAAATATGGGTCAACTGCCTCCATGGTTGGATTTTTATGAGCAAGTTGTTGATTTTGACCCTGAAAATAAGCCAAGTCATCGGATTACAGAGGCTACAATTGAAAATATTGAGGCTGAATCAGCAAAGAAAAAATATCCTCCGCTTGAGGCTAAGTCTGCAAAGAAAAAGGATCCTCCACCTGAAGAAGAGATTGTAGAGGAAGAAGAAGAGGAGGAAAAGGGACCATGGAATGTAGCAAAGATAACAGATTGGTGGAGAATGAGGATTGAAATTGGAAAGCCTAAGTCCAAGTTTGGAATGAAGATTGACAAAGAATTTTCAAGGAGATATAATAAAAACATTGGAACCTGGAAACAAAAGGATGTCAGAAACATAGTATTAACGGTTGAAAAACCTCAATCTGGTTCTGAATCCCTCCCTCCACCTACAGATCATGAGGCTCATCTAGAAGAACCAAGAACTCCCTTGACAGTGGCTGAAGTACTAAAGACCTTTCATCCTACCACTGAGCAGGTGGAAACGTTTCCTAAGGGAGCTAAGTTGATGAGCAAAATGCAATATTCTAAAGAAAAGGTTGTCAGTACCCCAGTTATTGAAACAACATCTAGGCCTAAACTCTTAGCTTTGGGAGCATGACCTCCAGACACAGATATCAACTGGAAAGAGAAGGATGAAATATTTAAGTACAAACCCCTATCTTTTACCCCTACAACATCAATTGAATTACGTCCTATTTCTGAACAATCATTACTTTCTGGAGTAGTGCAAGAAGATGTGTTGGAAGAAGATTCTGAGAGTGAGATGACTACTTTTCAATTAGTTCATAGAAGGACTAAGAGGGTCCCAGAAAGAGAGGAAAAAGAGATTTCAAAGAAACAAAAATTGGATATGGAGGAGATTGCTAAAGAAGTAGCTGATTTTGCTATGGGAAAATTGATTGATCAGGAGCAGCAGCAAGATACGAAGATAGAACAAGAACACCCTACATCAGTAGGTGAAGGTATGGCTTCTAATCCCTCTTCTCCTCTTCATCCTCATGAGTCCCCAAAGAAATATCCCTCCCTTTCTAATCAAGAAGACATGACAAGTGTACCTCCTCCCTCTCATAGTCCACCACATAAGTCATCAATAGCCACCGAGGTACAAGTCACTCATGTTTCCTCACAACCACCTCAAATCCCATCTCCAACATCTGAGGTTCCTACTCCCTCATCTACCATCATTTCACTTCCATATTTTTCATCACCACCATCAATGGGACACTGCGTTCCAAGTATATCCATCCATCCGATTGTTAGTCTTGCATCAGTTTCCATGAGTCTACCAGCAACAACAACAATAGTAGTTATAGAGTCCACTATTGTCACAGAGGTTGTTGTAACTATATCTTCACCCCCATCATCAATAGTTCAGTCCACCCTTTCATTTCTAGTGTCATCATCTCCCCTAGTTGTTGGTATTTCAAGACCTATTACTGTACCAAAAGAGTAGGCAACCACTCAGAGTATAAATGATTATTGGGTAGAGAAGCTTACTAAGTCTTCCAACAGGATGGTTGTCAGAAGAAGAAGCATGTATGTTGATCATATTTCTAGATAGAGAATATCAAGATCTATGACTCCACTAGTGAGAAAACCTGAAACTGAGATGACTATTCAAGATTATCGAGTGGAGGAGGTCACAGAAGATATTGATAAGCTTCCTGAGGAAGATGAGCTAATTATAGCCAAAGCCCACTTGGATACCTTCTATGTGAAAAATGATTTAGTCAGAGAGAAGGTAGATAAGTTGGAGAAATAGGTTGAAAAGCTTAAGAAGAGTCTCAATGATAAAAAATAAATAGAAAAGGCTCTGAGAAAAGAGGCTAAGGGTTGGCAAGAGAAGTTTCAAAAGGCCAATAAATTGAAGGACCAATTAGAAGAGCAAAAGAAGTTGAATGAAGATCAAGCAAAATAAATTCAGAATTTAAAGCATCAGCTTCAAATCGAGAAAGCTAAACCTTCAGGCTTTTCTAAGAATGAGTTGAAAAGGATTAGGAAGGAGTTGCTTTCTGAGGTCCAGGAAAAATGTTCAGGTCTTCAACTTATGATTGATTATCTCGATGATGCCAACCGCCTACTCTCCACTATTCAGAAAGAGCTAGATCAAATCACTGGAGAGTTGCAGCCTATGGTGATTTCGATAGAACAAATGTACAGGTTGGTTGATAGTAGACTCAATGATTCTGCTAAACCTATTCCTAATAAAGAATGGAATCTCTCCAGAGTTGCTGCCAAGATAGTGGTTAAAAAGCATAGGGCACTTCAAAGAGCCTGGTTGTTGGTTGACATGATGGAAAATATGATTAGGGATGTTGTTGAATTAAATAAGGAAATGATTCAGGTTGGTTTCAGAGGACTCTGGAAGGAGGATCACAACTTGTTATCTATGGAAGAGATCCAACAGAGCATTAATGAGAATTTGAAGGATGAGTCTGGAATAGATTCTCTAGAAGAGCCACTACCCCAAGAACAAGTTGTCCAATTGATCATGGATTTTACCCGTTTGAGAGATCTTATGGAAGAACTGGTGAATAGAGGGAATGCTGCTAACTATGAGGACATTGGAGAGCTAGAATATGTTTATAAGCAGCTCAAAGAAACATCAAATCTCTCTGAAGAAGCCTGGAAATAGGCTCTACAATATTTGGAATTAATGGTTCAGTTGTTTGGAAATACTTCTGGAGAAAGAGGTCAGAAAACACCTACTCCAGAAGAAGAAGGAGAAGAAGAAGAAAAGGAAGAAGAGGCCATGGAAGAAGGGGAGCTGGATAGATCAGTGATAGGCCCAGAAGGGGCTCACACTTAGTTCATTTTTATTTTGTACATATGCATAAGTTTTGTATTTTTGTTTTGACTCTGACAATTGTTAGAAGTAAGCAATAAAGGCATGAAGCCTATAGAGGCAGAAGAGCAATGGACTATATGTGAAGGCATTTATTGAAATAAGGCCTTATAAAAGGAGTAGAGTTGTGTCTAGTTTTTGAAGACAGTGGCAAGATATGTATTTTTGACACAGTCTCTGTATGAGCAAGTAAGTTTTATATATTTTTTGGCATCACTTCGATATGAACCTTTACTCTCTAGGCAGACTGTCAAAATTTTTAGAGAGTAGTGGTTATATAGAAGTTATTCTATAAAATATGTTTTTGAAGATGAGTATGTTTGACTCCAAGGCCCAATGGATAAGACTCTGAGTTCGATTGGTTTTGCGAGAAAATCCACCCGAGAGGCGCCAGAATGTAGGCCCAAAATGGCCACATACTTAGGAAAATTTTGCAAATTTTGTCTAAGTGGGAAAGTCTTCATTCCGCACACCTAACAATGTATTTTGGAGCGGATCCGCAACAAGAGGCATGAGTCCACCCGACACTTAGAGTATTTTCATGCTTGGAGCGATTCTCTAGGGACTTCCTTTGTGTTTGGCTCGGACTAGCGAAAATGCTCGAATCCACAAAAGTTTTAAGAGGAAATGATGTCAGCGATAAAAAAGTGTGGATTGGTGACCGCTCAATATTTTGGAAAACTTCACGAGCGGCTAAGTCTTAGAAGGCCCGATTTCGGAGAACCCATAGAGTATTTGCACCCGAAATGGTGACAAGGCGGGATGCTATGGACAAGGCAGATGCGGATTCACGACTAAAGGTGATTTTGACTTCTCCTTTCTAGAATGGTGACGAGGCGGAATGTTTTATTCTAAGGATAGTGTGGAATGGAGAAAAGGTCATGTTGCACTATGATGGGTCCGGATTGACGATCATATGCTAATGCACTTGCTCATCCCAGAATGGAATCCACAAAAGTCATAAAGGAGGAGTGATGTCATCAATATTTTTGTGTGGATTGGAAGGCACCTTGTGGATAATGAAGGAATCTGAAGAACAAAGAGCGGATTCGATCTTGCTTAGTTTTTAGATCATTTGGGAGCCGGATTGGCGATTCCATAGTTTTTGAGATAGAAGGATGATGTCACCAATATTTTAAAGTGGAATGGCATCGTTTCTCCCTGCCATTGTAATAAGCTTTTATCAGATTTAATCAGAACCATATAATGAGGGAGATCAATGGTGGAGATTGCATCAAAGAATATGAGGTATTTAGGGATGTTTCTTCACCAGAATTGGAACAGCCAGTTGGAAGAGGAAGCTGAAGCATCGAGGGTTTTCAAGAAAGTTGAACCAGAGGTGGTTACAGATCGACGATGGTAGATAGCATCCAAGAAGAATCAATGATGATACGTGATTTCCAATGGCCTGGACTCCAGTTGCGTCGAACAACCAACAAGTTGTAGAGGCCCTGAGCTGCCATGGTGGACCACATTCAATGGATTTCTCGGAGGATGTACCAGTAAGCAAATGCCAGCAAGAATTCTTTGTTGCGTTGTCAAAATAAATCTTTGTAATGTTCTTAGTGAATTTTAATTTTTGCAAAACTATAAATAGAGGTCGAACCCTCATTTTTAAGGGTCGGCTCTAGTGTGTTTGCCTGTGCTATTGTAAATATTCCCAAGAGCTAATGGAAGGAGCATTACATTGATCTTCGCCTCAAAATTTGTATCTTCATGCTTGATATCAGAGGTTCAAATTCTTTAGTTGTATTTCTATGAATACTTAAGTGGTTAGTTTGTGCCAAATTAATGGATTACTAGCTGTTAAAGTAATTGAAATCTACTTCTAAGATTGATCTTTATTGTTAGAAAGTGCATTTCTGTAGAATCTAGATATTGGTGAATTCTGTTATTTGGATTATCATTGTCTGGATATTGAAATCGTTGTCTGCAATATTTCTCTGTTGTGCTTTAATGAATGAAGAGTCATTCAATTTGTGATAATGTTGATCTGAGTTATGTATCTTTGGGTTAGTTTTTTAGAGCTTTTTATGGTGGTGCAATGTTGTTAGCCTATTCGTCCAATATTGTTCACATTTCTCTAACCCTAATCTCTTCTTACCCTAACCTTCAAACCCTAAGTGAGCATAATTGTGTCAACCCCCTATTTAAGTTGACAAGGAACCAACCTACTCTGGAGGTTGGATCGGAAACTCTGTTTTGGTCCATCCAATGTTGAGTGTTGAGCTGCAGCTATCGAGTGCAAGCCTGGATAGAAAATAGGAAGATAGACAACCGTAGTATCAAGTGAAAACTTGGTGCAATTCAGTGCCCAACAGGTGCATTACAATTAGAAATTGTATGAGTCATGTTTGATTGTTGTTGTTTATTGTTATAAAAAGTGATATGCATATAGTTTTTGTGGTGATGATGATGGGAGCCACCATTTACTTAGATTTGCATATGTTCAATAATTAAAATTAAAATTTAAAAGAAAGAGAATAGAACTAGTGGCAAATGGATACAATATAAACTTTAAAAAAAGTTAAAAATAAAGTAATTTTTATATGTATTATAGCCTTTGATGGCATGTCACCATTGCTATTGTTATTGTTTTAAAACAAATACATTAAAGAGAATTGAATCCAATGGGTGGTGGTGTAATGAAGGTTCGGGTCATAATGATTGTTTTGAGTGTTGTGTGGTGATCCTTTCTCTTGTGTGCTTATTTGACATTATGCATGCTTTTATGGGGAGTATTGTTCTGGGTTTTGTGAGTCATGAGATGAGGGAATGAAAATTGTGAGAGTATTATCTTTTTAGTTTTGGTTTTTGGGAAAAATGAGCAGAGATATGTGATTGGAATGAATTGGAGAAAAAAATGGAAGAAGAGGACAAAGTGAAACATACTATGTTTTCTTTGAAAAAGTGTTTGCAAAGGGAAGTGAAAGGAAGATTACATCATATTCAATCGGAGGCAAGAATTAAAGGTTTGATATTTTGTTTTCTTTCACTGTGAAATATATGAAAACCAATTCTAACTATTTCCAGTTGATAGTATTGAAATAAAATCATGATATATGCTTTGTGATACAGTGAAAGGATATGAATGTGAAATTATGAATTCTATGAGTAGTGTAATGCTTGTTTTGGGTGTTGTTATGCTATTGTGTAAAGAATTGATTTGGATATAGTTATATATGAAAAGAAATAATAAAAGAGTCATGCTTGATTGGATATTAGGCCTCGCTGCCTTTGAAAGGTGACTTACATATCAATTGATAATTAAGAGGCTTGTGTTTGAAATAAATATAGACTAATATAGTCTTAAAGTTAGAAGAATTCTACTTTTAATTTGATGCACTTAACATATATTTTTCATATAGATACATAGCTCCTTGAGGGAATACTTTTAATGTAACTCAAGTAGTTATAGGGAAAAACTAAGGTTAGCAAATGTAATCATTATCATAAAAGATATTTGCATTGCATATATTTTAGTAGAGTTTAGTTAATATTTGAATGAGGAATTATCCTTACCTTTTAAAACAAAAGGATAAATACTCTTCAATGAATAAACAATATAATTATTCGAGAAGAAATATCTAAACATTTAAACATCTAATCGTCACCAAATTTCTTTTGACAAAAAGCCAAATTCCTATTCGTCTGAAGGAGGCTCCATTGACTTGGTTAGATTTAAACCTCTCTATTTATATTTATATTTATATTTATATATATATATATATATATATATATATATATATATATATATATATATTTTTTAGGTTAAAGAATTGGTCATAATTACACTAATTTTAATAATTGATAAAGATAGGGTTCAAACTACAATGGATCCACCCAACAAATCAATTGTGTCTTGTTATTGTTGACCCAACTTTAAGGGGATCACTAGTCACTTAAGACTTCTATCACTCGTACGATCACTGTCGGTTTGGTGCAAACTCATATCGTCATTGTCGGTTTGGTGCCCACTCAAAAATATAAACTACTACCTAGAAACAAACAAGCTACTCCAAAATTTGAACCTA
Organism: Wollemia nobilis; assembly: GCA_028583015.1. Classification (NCBI taxonomy): domain Eukaryota; kingdom Viridiplantae; phylum Streptophyta; class Pinopsida; order Araucariales; family Araucariaceae; genus Wollemia; species Wollemia nobilis. Next base: position 6,734,747 of record JAQPPZ010017228.1, read on the forward strand.
AATATCTTCTAAATTTTTTATTATAATCTTTTTAATTTTTTTATTATAACCTCTTTATGTAAATTTCTCTATCTAAAATTTTTATTATAACCTTTTTATCCAGATTTCTTTATCTAAATTTTTTATTATAACTTTAACTTATATGTTTATATTTATTTTATTAATATTTTTATATATATTAGACGATAAACATTACCAAAAGTTTATAAAATAAATATTAATTAAAAAATAATTTAATTAAGAAATAATTCGCCCTAACTTAAATGTTAAAAAACCAAAAAATCGAAAGGGATATCTTCGTATGGTGAAAGGGTGTGGAGAACATTGTGAATATCGAAAGGCCTAAACTATTGTTTTGAATTTTTGGTTAAGGACAAAAATACAAGTTAACATCATTTATTTTATTATTCCAAGTTGAAACGACGACATGTATGTGGAATGAGCCATTCCTCAAAATATGGAAAAATAGATATGTCCTCTTTAACAAGGATAAAAAATTATAAATAAATTTAAAATAATAATAATAATAAATTAGTTTTTAAAGTTAACGTGAACAGAATTCCAATCATAGAATATGCTATTAGATTTGCATCATCACATTATTTAGTTAGAAAGCAAGAGGAGTTAAGGTGAACAGAATTCTAATCATAGAATATGCTATTAGACTTGCATCATCAAGTTAATTAGTTAGAAAGCAAGAGGGCCAGCGCCTACACACATGCTCATAGAATATGCTATTAGATTTGCATCATCACATTACTTAGTTAGAAAGCAAGAGGAGTTAAGGTGAACATAATTCTAATCATAGAATATGCTATTAGACTTGCATCATCAAGTTAATTAGTTAGAAAGCAAGAGGGCCAGCGCCCACACACATGCTCACACATGCTCAAACTCGATGTTAATAGGGGTGAGGAATCCCACAAAATGGGACCAAGGACTTGCATCTTTAAGCCTGCTACCCCATTGGCAAAGAGTATGGCAAGTGTTGAGGTTTATGAGCCACTCAAGTCCCACAACACAGTCAATGTGGGATTATTCACAAACACAAGACAAATAGGTATTAACGTGAACAGAAAAAATTGGTTGCACCTTTCATTCTTATGTGTTTAGGTATTTACAAGAAAATATTTAGGTTCAAATATAAGAAGAAATCTTGATTCAAATTTTTAAAGCATATTGTTGCAAAGTTAGTAGTTTGATCTGAATCTTCGCACCACAACTACTAGTGATCCCTCTTAAACCAGATAAACAATAACAAAGTGGTATAAACTTGTTAAAAACAACTTCTATAATTTAAATCCCACAATTTATAGTTATTAAAAATAATTTAAATGTAACAAACTCCTTTTATTATAACATTAAATCATTTGTTTATATTTATCTTATCAATTTTTTTTATATATTCTAGAAGATACACTACCAATGGATTTATATAAAACAAGCGTCAATTAAAAAATAATTTAATTAAGAAACAATTTGTACAACTTAAATATAAAATAATTTAATTAATAAACAACTTACATCAACTTAAAAAATATAAGATATAAATGAAAAAAATAGAAAGGAATATCTTTGTATGGTGCAAGGGTACGAACAGTGTGAATATCGAAAGGCCTAAAGTATTGTTTTGCATCCCTGGTTGAGGAGGGACATTCAATTAGAATTTTTTTGTATGTCTCAGCAAAGATGTTACAATGATAAAATGTATTGGTTTTTTTAACGTTTTAATATGCTTTTAATTTTTCAATCTACTAAAAAAAAAAAATTTATGAAAGACAACCGAATTATGTACATTACAAAAAATTATAATGATCAACAAAAGATCAAGAAACATGTTATCGAAAGGATAAGTTGGTTAGTAACATAAGTGTTTGTTAATGGGTTATACTTCTACTCATAATTTAAGGATTATAAAGGTTTTCTTAAACAACACACAAAAACATATTAAATGAATACACAAGAATTTAGAATTTAAATTTTACTTAGTTTTAATTTATTTATATAATATTTAATATTTAATAAGTTTTTTTAATGAAATAATAAATAGGTCTTTAGTCAATATCAATGGGTTGTGTGTATAAGCTATCTCTCAAATGGTTAAGGTTTATAAAGGTTTTCATAAGCAACGCGCCAAAAAAATAACATTTAAATGAATACACAAGTACTTATTTATATCTAATCTTGCTTGAACTTGAATTTTGCTTAGCCTTTCTTTCTCTTTATTTATTTATTTATTTATTTATTTATATATATATATATATATATCATGGGGTTAAGGCTTATAAAAGTTTTCATAAGCAACGCAAAAAAAAATCATGTTAAATGAATACACAAGGATTTATTTATATCTACTCTTGTTTGAATTTGAATTTTGCTTAACTTTTATAGATATATATAGGGTTATGGTTTAATGGTTGAGAGATACAGTTGGTTCAATATTTGTCAATGGGTTGTGTCTATACCCTATCTCTCATAGGGTTAGGGTTTATAAAGGTTTTTATAAGCACATAATAAAAAAACATGTTAAATGAATATACAAGGACTATTTATATCTACTCTTGTTTGAGCTTGAATTTTACTTAGTCTTACTATAAATATAAATATATAAAAATAATATATATTTTTTATTGAGTAAATACTTCTTATATATATACATATCCGTCGTGGGGGTTATATATAAATAATATTTTAAAGTTTTTTTATAAAATAATAAATAGGTTTATAGTTAATAAGGTTATGGTTTAATGGTTGAGACATATGGTTGACAAGGTTCATATGAAGGTTTAGATCTCGAAGACACCGAAGTGAATTCTTTAATATTAAGTAGATTTTTTTTTTTGGTTAGTGTGAGAAACCCGTGCGACCAACGCACATGGCTAAGCAGTATTCTCTCAACCATGACCCCTCTTCTCCCAATCATGACCCCTCGTAAAGCTAAGAGCTATGCTTATCAATAGGGAATTTAACACAAACCCACCTCTCACACACTCGCCCACGTCACGGTTTGAACCAATATTAGGTAAATATTACTAAAATTGTAAGGTCTGTGAGTTCAAAAATGAAATGTATCCTTCATGGGTTTATCAACAAGTAAGAAGGATATTAATTGTCTACAAGGACAACATATTGGTAAAGGTTCTAGATTCTCTTTGGGGAGACCTAGGTTCAAATCATAAGATTTTCTTTGGGGAGACCTAGATTCAAACCACAACATACCTAGAGGTAAAATCCATGATTAAAATTTTGTTCCACATTAATACTTGTTTGTTTGTCTTACCTGTAACTTGAAAGCTTGGCAATTAATTTCTCATTTATTGGCTTGGATGTTTAACTCCTTACGACATGGCTTAAGCATCGTTCTGAATAATATTTGGAGTAAAATTATCCTTCATAAATTATCCTCCATAATGATAAACCTTTAGTTTTGTGCAATAGTACTCTTCGAGGACTGATATTTTTTAAGAAATGCATAAATAAAATAAGGGATATTTGAGATCCAGGCATCTGTTCATTTCTCACTTGAACCCAGATTCGCAAGTATTGTTCTCTTCCCTCTTCATTCAAGGAGTCTTATGGGCTTGGTAAGGGCTTTGGCCTCTCTTTGAGAGTTCTAAGGTTTAAACCTCACTTAGTATGAGGGGACCAAGACCCCTCATAAAAATTTGTGTAAATCATAAAATATGTGTAAATCTGTGTAAATTCATTAAAAACAATTAGTCTTATGGCCTTGTTGTGGCTTCCATTCCATATGAGGTCCTTATAAAGTTGAGAACAACTTCCTACAATATATGGGCTGACTGGAGATGGCTTAATGACCATAGAATCTCTTCCATTAAATTCATATGGATCTACAAAAATCTTTTGTGTCCTTTACCATTGGACTCTAAGCTCAATGTCAAGTGGCAAGTCAATTTTACCAATGCCTAGTGGAAGTCTCTTGCTGCTCAAATTTGAAAAGTTCATGTTGAATTCAAAACTCAACTTCTTGAATGGCGGGTTCTACATAAAAAAACTTCCAACTTCTAAAATTTTGGCTCCAATTTTATATATTTCTCCTCAATGTAATTTTTGTGCTTCAAAAGCTATTATTCACTTGTTTTGGTTATGTGACATGACTAAATAGCTTTGGGATGTTTTCTACACTTTTTTATTTCCATCCTTCACTAGATCTTGAAGGCTTCCTTTGCTTGGTTTTTTCTAGCAAGATCATTGTCTCAAACGTTGGGATTTTTGTAGACTCATTTTTCTCAAACATATTTAGAATTTTAGATGCAAACAGATGTTTATCAACTCCACTCTTCGATGGGGTATTGTTTTAGTAGACTTATCCTTTGATATTTCATTACATTTGGAACATATTCATTCCCATGTTGAAGCTTCCAATACACTCGATGTTATCGATAGGTTTCATTAGATATTTCACATGATCCAAGATGTTCAAAATTTCTAAAACAAAATGAAAAAGAAGACAATAAACAATGATGAACAAGTTCATGAAATCATTACTTCTTTTTCTTCCTTGAAACTTCAGAAGATATAATGGAATACATGCTCAAAACTTCTTCGCATGACAAACTCTCCCAAATATGAGTGATGATATCAAACATATTGCAATAGGATACAACTATAGTTTCTTTATTGTTATTAGTTTTTCTTCTTATATATATTTAGTTATAGATGCTTTACTCTATATCCACTTAATTTTATTTTATTTTGTTGGTGGACGGTGCTAGTACCATATTATTATAATGTTTTGGTTAATAACATAATATAATCTTAGCTTTTACTAAAAAAAAAAAAACTTTGATTGATTTAAAAGTTCAATACATAGATCTAAAGATTCTATTTTCCAAAGCACATTGATGGAGTTATTTTAAATATTTTTGATTAAATATTCCATTATGGTTATCTAAAAGGATAGGTTGTCGATGCCTCTATTTAATTCCTTGGACAACCAAATCTGGTTAACTTCATTTTTACCCAACAAACTAAATTTATAAAGATTCTCTACATTTAAAAAAGTACTTCATTATGATTCTACATAGGAGGTGAAGTGATTGAATTCTGGTAATAAAGCCTTAATTGTTCAAAATATTTTGAAACCAATAATGAATAATACATGTATTTTAGTGAAAAGCAAAACCACATAAATGAAAAACAAATAGCCTTTTAATAATTGATTGAAACAATTTGAAACCAATAATGAATAATACATGTTCCAAGAGGACAACACAACGGTTTGTGTTTTGGATCTTCTTTGGGAGGTCCAAGGTTTAAACCGTGACGTGGGTGGGTGAGTGTGAGGGGGTGGGTGTGTTTTCATTAAAATAATAATAATAATAATAAATACTGTCCGACGGTCCCCATCTCACGCCGGGTTACCATGTACCAAGACGGTGGAAGTCTTGGGAGCCTTTATAGATAGTTTGAACCCTACCAGCTGTGCTGGTAGTTACTAAAAATCGTGATTGTAACCATTGCTTTTATATATAAAAAATAATAATAATAATAATAATAAATAATACATTTATTTTAATGGAAAGCCAAACCAAATAAATGAAAAATATATATCCATTGAAAAATAAATAGGTTGATGTGGAATAACTTTTAAGAAGATTTAAAAGGTTAAGGTTTTGAATTTTTTTTTTTTGGAATGCATAGGGGAGTTGGTTACGTCCACCTTATTTTAAGTAACTATCAAGTGGAAGGTTTAAATTATAGGGGTTGCTTTTAACAAGCTTATATCACCTTATTATTGTTGATCCAACATGAGAAGGACTATTGGTTGCTTATAATTCACATCGTTGTCGTCGATTTGATACACACTTAAAATATTTTGCTTATGATTCACATCGTCATGCAGGGTTTAAATCATAGGGGTCATTTTTAACAAGTCTATACCACCTTATTATTGTTGACTCAGTATGAGAAGGATCATCGATTGCTTATGATTCACACCATTGTCATCGGTCTAAAACACACTAAAAATATTTTGCTTATGATTCACATCGTCATTGTCGAACACACACTCAAAAGATTTTGCTTATGATTCATATTGTTATTGTCGGTTTGACACACACTCAAAATATTTTGCTTATGATTCACACAATCGTTGTTAGACACACACTCAAAAGATTCATATTAGACTACTACCTTTGCAATAAACATGCCCCCAAGGTTTGAACCTAGGTCTCTTCTTATACGTGCCTAGACAAACAGAAAAATACCAATCTACCTAACCCTTGGGGGCTAGGTTTTAAAATTTTAACTATGAAATTTAAAGTTTAAATTTAAAAGAAGACAGAGTTGTACACTATATTTTAATAAAGATGGATAAATATATGTATAATAATATTTATTTATATGATCTATGCGATTTTATAAATGTTAAAAAATTATTTTATATTTTTATTATATTAATAATATTTTGTGAAAGTATTTATATGTTTTAAGCACTTAATTTTTATATTTACTAATGTAAATAATATTATCTCAAGGTTTTTATATTTTCTAAGAACTTAATTTTTATATTTATTAATATAAAATATTAAAAAATTAATGAATAAAATGATTATTTATGTATAGGATGTAACCATTTATATCTATAAAATATTAGGGTATTCTTTTTAATAAAATATCTCATATTTAAGGAGTCATGTCTTCGTTACGGGTTGTTCAATTCAACTGAGTCTTAAACCAATTTGTGGAAAAAATTGAAGAGTTTTAAAATAAGTGATCATATGAAGGAATCCAAGCAATGTTGAGGGAGATGCGATCCTATGAATACAACCATCCAAAACAAGGATAGTGATAATTTAAGTCATGAACGAAATTTCAAATATTTGATAGTTAAGGTTCGGATGATGGGAGAAGCAATGGGGGCTAGGGTTTCATTGAGGCAAGATATTATGTTTGGGCATATAATGATTTAGCTAAGTTTATTTTTTTCTTCTTTATCTTAGAAATTTTGCATGCAAATTATTATAAATTTTTATCAAATATTATATTCACTATAAGATATTATGGTAAATTTCAATAGATTTTGAGTTTTAGTTTCCTTCCTAAGGACTGATTTATAGCTAAATCCTTATAATCATCCCTATTAGTAAAGGTTAGTGAGAGCCTGACAAAGGAACAGTCAATGTTGCTCCAAGGTACAATAATTGTTGGTAAGTTTAATGGGTCTTGACCAGGGGCTTTGGCCTTGAGAAAATGGATTGATAGGAGTTGGAAGTATCCAAGAGTGAGTCTATCCTTTCCTCCCAAAGGTTTCTTCCTAGCCATTTTTTATTCAAGGAAAGAAAGAGATAGAATCTGAAAAATGGGTCCTTGGTTTATGGGAAGAGCATGACTCTTCCTTACCCATTGGTATGAAGGATTTTCACTTAAAAATGTAAATCTATACCTAATACTTGTCTAGTTAGGATGTATGGGTTACCTATTGAATTTTGAAAAATAGATACCTTCTAGGCAATATGCAACACTCTAATTCTTTGAGATTTCAAAAACTATAAAAGATGGATTCTTGACTATTTATGCTCGAATATTGGTCATGATTGATATAAGTAAATCTTTACCAAAATCAATCATTCTTAAGTATGGGGATACAATGTTTACCCAAACCATAGATTATATAAACATATCTTTTTTAGATGTAGAAGATATTATGAGGTGGAGAATATTGAAATATCATGCCCTAAAAGAGTCCAACATAATCATATGTAGAAAACTGTAAGAGAAACTTACAAATGGATATGGATGAGGATGGTTTTCAACTTCTAAAAAATAGATCTAGACAAATGAAAGAAAATAAACGGTGGATACGAGTAAGGAAGGATATTAGAAGAAATACCAACTCTTTTGAGTCTTTAGCATATGAAGAAAAAGTAGATTAAAGCTTAGAGGACATAGTACAACAGGTTAAACATATTAACAAGGAATCATTTATTCAATATGATCCTAACATAGGGACAAACATTCTTGATGAACCTAAGGAATGTGTTTCATCAAATTTTGAAGACTCTCTTGAAGTATCATGCACCATTCAGGAGAAAAAAATTGGTAAAGAGAATGCAGTGTTAGATGTTAATACCTCTACCATTAATAAGGAAATACCAAAAAATGAGCAGGACAAGTCAAAAGCTTTTGTAGTGGAGCCAGGAGATGATAAATATGATGAAAAATAAAGTTATGATAGAACATTGAGAATTAGAATAATAAGACCTACTAATACATGCAAGGCAAAAAGAAGAAAACTCTTAAATTATCAAGCGATATCTAGGGAATCAAGAGAAAGCATAGAGAAAGGAACACAAACTAAGTTGGTTGAACTTCTCTTTACTAAACAACAAAAATATATTGGTAATTTATAGGCAGTACCAGTAGCGCCTAATGAGGTATGATTATCATCTCATGGAATATAAGGGATGTTAATGCCCCCTTAAAGAAAAGGTGTATCAGGGACCTTTGTTTAAGTAATAAGCTTGATATTATTTGTACCCAAGAAACTAAAATGACAAAAGAAGAAGTTTCTAAAACTATGAAATCAGTATGGACGAGATGTGAATAGGATGTGAACGAGTAGCAAGGGGAATTCTAACTTGTTGGAATCCTATTAGAACATCTTGTGTAACCATTCATAAAAATAGGCATTGGATAGCCTCTTTACTCACATGCTACTTTGAAAATATTTATTTCATCCTTATCAATGTCTATGAACATATAACTCAGTTAAGCAGATTAGAAGTTTGGAGTGGGATTAAAGCCTCTATGATAAGTAAAGACCAAGAAGCCCGATTCATGCTCATAGGAGATTTTAATGCCATAACCAAGTTGGATGAAAATTTTTGGGAAATTAGGAAACTAACCCAAAGTATGAGAAATTTCTCAGGTTTTATTCAAAATAATAATTTATGGGAGGTTGAGTTTGAAGAAGACAACTATACATAGACAAAAAATAGGAGAGGCTAGAACCTAATAGCAAAACAATTAGACAGATGCATACTCTCATATCATTGGCTAGATGAAGGAACTTGTGCTAAAATTAATACCTTATCAGGGATTGGTTTAGATCACTAGCCAATAAGAGTTAAAATGGTGGTAAATGAAAAAAAAGATCATATTTTAAATATGAGTAAATGTGGGAAGACCATACTCAATTTATTGATATAATAGCACAAATGTGTAATTCTTCAAGGAACAATGGGCTATATACTCTTCCAAAAAAAATTAAATCAACGACATCTAGGTTAAAAGAATGGAACAAGAACACTTTTGGAAGCATTTTTGACAAGAAAGAAGAACTAAAAGATAAACATTCAAAATTTCAAAATGGTGATCATAATAATCCAAGCTCGGAGGAAAGGGATTTGCTTAGTGAATATCATAATATTTTGAGTACGAAGAGAAATTTTGGAGATTAAAATCGAGACAAAGTTGGTTAAAAGAAGTAGATAAAAATGCAAAGTTTTTTCATAGGATGACAATATACAAAGATCAACCTCTAGAATTAGTAAAATTAAATTACTAGAAGGGGTTTAGATTGAAGACTAGAGTGAAATCAAAAAGGAGGAAAGGTCTTTTTATCATAATATTCTAGGATCAAAAGAGTTTGAAGTTCTTAATGATAAACTTCTACAAGAAGTACCTTTAGTTATCATAAATTAATACAATAGGAAACTGATGGAGCCTACTACTCCGGAAGAAGTTCATTTAACTCTTTTATCTTTTAATAAGGATAAATCCCTAGGTTCGAATGGGCTATCTACAATATTATATCAACATAATTATGATATAGTGAAGGGTTCTTTATTGATGGCAATGGAATAGTCTAGGGAAAAACAATACATACCTTATAAAATAAATGCAATATATCTTACCCCAATTCCAAAAAAGAAGGATGCAAAATTGTTTGATGGTGATAAGACATAAGCCTATATAATACAACATATAATATTATCTCCAAAGTGATGGTGAATCAGTTAAGACCATTATTAGACAAAAAAAAATTATACAAGCAAGGAATATTTGTGAAAGGGAGATAAATTCTAGATGGGATCATAGTAGTTCATGAAGTTATGCATTCAACAATTTCAACATAAGAGAAAGCAATGATCTTAAAACTTGATATGAGTAAAGCCTATAATAGGGTTAAATGGGATTTTATTTTTGTAGTATTAGAAAAGTTTGTATTTGGGAAGAAATGGGTTAGATGGATTAAAGCTTGTGTCTCTACAATTTTATATTTAGTATTGGTTAATGGGTTAGTAATAGAATCATTTAAATCCAAGAGAGGTCTTAGATAGGGAGATCCTCTATCACCATATTTGTTCATTGTTATGGCAAATTTTTTGGGTAGGAACTTGAATAAGACTAAAAAATATGGCATTATAAATAGACTTAAGGCTAGTAATAACATCAACAACATCATCTATCAACAATTTGTAGACGATACAACCTTATTTGGGAGGGTAAGGATAAATGAGGCCAGAGTTTTGAATAATTAATAAAGGAATATGAAATAACATCAAGGAAAAAATTTAATAGGACAAAATCCAAAATTTACTTCCTAAACACCCCAACTAAAAAGCAGGGATATGCAGGTTCCCTTATTTGAGGGGAGACTAAGGATAGAATTTTTGAATCTAGTTATAAGTAAAGTTTAGAATAAACTATTGGTATGAAAAGGTAGATGATTATCGTTAGCAGAAAGAGTACAACTATTCAAATCAATCTTACATGTCATTCCAACATATTATATGTCCTTGTATACTATGCAAAAATTGATTGAAAAAGGTTATTATATATTATGTGGTAATTTTTGTGGTCAAGATTATATGATAGAAGAAAGTTTCCTTTGGTGAAATAGAGTAAGGTATGTGTTGATAAAACTAGGGGAGGTCTCGATTTAAGAGTTCTTATGGATGCAAACTTAGCTCTTAGGGGGAAAGTAATTTGGAGATTATACAAAGATAGTCAAAGAAAATGGGAAAGAATTCTTCTAAGTATGTTGATCCCAAAGACCCAAGCTTAATATTTACTGCATTCTCTCTACCAAATAGTTCTACATTATAGAACGATTTTAAAAAATTAATTCATATAGTGATTAAAGGTTTAATATGGGTTGTGAATTTAATTATCGAGAGAGTGCAACAACAAGTGTGAGTACAATCCATGAGGGAGTGCAACAACCACTACAAGCATAAGTTGGGAGTGAGTGCAGCCGAATATGAGTGCAAGCTCAAGCCTGAGCCGAGAGTGAGTGCGGTTGGAAGTGAGTAAGAGTGTGAGCCCAAAGTGAGTGTAGCTAGAAGTGAGTACGATGTGAGCATGAGTTGGGAGTGAGTGCAGCCGACTAAGTGTAGTCGAAAATGAGTGTAGCCAAAAATGAGTGTAGTCAAAAGTGAGTGCGATCACGAGCCAAGAGTGAGTGCAGTCAGAAGTGAGTGTGAGCGTGAGTTGGGAGTAAGTGCAGCCATAAATGATTATGAGTGCAGGCTAGGAGTGAGGAGGAAGTGTGAGCAGGAAGTAGAAAGTAAGGTGTGATCTAGTTGAAGAAAATCCAGTGTGATCTAAGAGGAAGTGTAAGCCAATATTTAGTCATGGTGAAAGAGTAGCGGGTTCATATGGAGTGCATCAATGCTTCAAACTCTTACCATGAATGTGTGGAACATTGTTTCCTAAAAATTGCTAAAGTGAAGGAACATCGAGAAAAATAAGAGACAAGGGCTATTGCAAGCCAAGAGGGAGTGCAATCTAGGAGTGAGTGCAATGCAGGAGAGAGTGCAAGCTGATATGGGAGGTGAGCCAAGAGGTAATGCAAGCCAAGAGCAAGCCCCATTAGCTAGTGTGGAAGAAAAGTCATATTTGAAAGCCCTAATGGGAAGTCAAGATTCCCTAGTTAGAAGTATGGAGGTCTAAGTTGGAGATAAGCATAAGAGCAAATACATGGCAAGTTTGATCCATGTAGCAAATGTTACACTAGAAGTGAGTATCAAGGATTAGATGATTGAGCGTGATATAATGGTTCTTAAAAGCATAGGGTTAATATGTAAGTTCCATAGATCATGGCTAGGGTTTTTAGAGATTTAAAATTGGATCAAGTGGAAGTGGGGATTAAATTCAAATTACTTTGACTTTTCTTCCTAAAGGTTTTTTTCTCATCATCTTTTCTAGTTCAAAAATTAGGTATAAAATAATGGTTGGTGGCCCATGGTTCAGGGGAAGAGATGCACTTAATTTGAGACCATAGAATGAATTTTTTTTTGTTGAGACAAAAAATATTAAGAAGTTTCCAATTTGGGTTAGGCTTTTTGGACTTCCATATAAAATTATAAATGAGGATGTCTTGAGAAATATTGGAAATACCCTAGGGTAATTCATCAAGGAATGATTGTTGGACATTTTGAGTTAATGAAGTTGTCATTGATGTCAAGGAATGAATTGTCATTGATGTCAAAAGGTCAAAAGGAGCAATGCAAAAGGTTGATGGCAAAAGAGCTTCATAATATTTATTTTTAAATATTATGTAAAAGGTTTTTATTAAAACCTTAGGTGGGCAAATTAAAAAGGTTTTCTAAAACCTAAGGAGGCTTTAATTTTTAATAAAGCCCAAAGAAGATTTAAAATATTAAATTTATAATATTTAAAATCTTTGGAATTTAAATAATTATAATTTAAAATAATTTGAAGGCAAATGTTAGCGCTGACTCCCCAACGTATTTCCTTTGCCGATGTGTATGGAAAGGAAGGCATAAGGTATTAATACCTTAGCCATTCCAAAGTTTGGAATAAGATTTAATGCATCCGAAAATACGAAGAGCTCGTGTAAAATATTAAAAGTGCCTCCTGATTAAACGAAGTGTGGTTACATTAGGCATTGAAGGAAGAGCCAAGGGCTCTTAGGAGGTTGAGGAAGTCAAAGCACGTATTGCGCTTTAAGGCTCCAAGTGGAGCATGTGGATCACATGACGTGGAAGCCGTGACCAAGGCATTGTGGAGAGTTTGGTGCAAGTTCGAGTCCCATGGATTGTGAAAAGGGTATTAAATTTTTGAAAGTATTTTTATTTGCATTTGCTAAGGTTTAGGAGGAATAAGGTGGAAATTAGGTTATGAAATTAACCTAAGTATTGAGGAAAGAATTCTATGAATGAAGGATTGATTTTTGTTAAATTAAAAGCTAGGGTAATATTGTTTTACCTTAGTAAAGTGGGAAATTAATTTATTGTATTATTTTATAAAGTGATTTATTTAATTAATGCAATATTAAGTAGGGGGTCATAAGTAGAGTTTGGATTGTTTTTTAGATATATTTATGAAAAGGGTTATGATGAAACTGAATTGTTTTTTTTTGAAAAATTGAAAAACTTGTATTAATAAAAAAGGCAATTACACAAGGGAGAAAACTCATCCCAACCAACAGCAGAGAACTAGACAACAAGCGGAGAGCACAAAGGCAACACAAGCCCCCACAGAGCACAGAAGACAACAAGGCGCGAAAACGCGACATGTCACGAAATCGTGACATGTCACGAAATCGCGGCAAACAACCCCGTCGCGGCCGCAGCAACACCAACAGTCACGAAAACGTGACATGTCGGGATATCACGACAGAAAAAGCCCTCCGCGTCCGATTGCCAAAAAAGTCACGAAATCGTGACAGCAACTCCCTCCGACGGTCAATCATCACAGGCGTCACGAAATCGCGACAAGAACTCCAGGAAGCATCAAATCTCCAAAAGGGTCGCGAAATCGCGACGGAATTTCTTCGAAGCGCCCCGCCAGCAAAAGTGCCACGATATCGCGACATATTCTCATCTTGACTCCCAGTCCACAAAAGTGTTGCGATATCGCGACAATTTTTACCAAAGTCATGAGTGTGCCAAAAGTGTCGCGAAATCGCGACGAATTTTCCTTTCAGTTCCCAATCTTCAAAACTGTCACGATATCACGACAAGTTATCCTCATTGCAACTTGTCTTCAAAATTTTCGTGATATCGCGACAATTAATCCAGATGACGCCAGTGTGCCCCAACTGTCGTGATATCGCGACGATTTTACCATGCAGCTTTCGATCGACAGAAATGTCACAAAATCATGATGAAATGTGCCCTTTGCTCAAGTTCACCAAAAAAGTCGTGATATCGCGATGATAATCCTCATTGTAGCCAGTCTTAAAAATTGTCGCGATATTGCGACAAGAAATCCAGATGGCGCCAGTGTGCCCCAACTGTCACGATATCGTGACAATTTTACCATGCAGCTTCCAATCGACAAAACCAGCCCACCCCCCCCCGCCCGGCGCGCGCCCCCCCCCCCCGCCGCCGCCCCCCCCCCCCCCCCCCGCCCCCCCCCCCCCCCCCGCCCCCCCCCCCCCCCCCCCCCCCCCCGCGCCCCCCCCCCCCCCCCCCCCCCCCCCCCCCCCAGCCGCCCCCCCGCCGCGCGCCGCCCCGCGCCCCGCCCCCCCCCCCCCCCGCGCCCCCCCCCCGGCGCGCGCCGCCCCCGCCGCCCCCGCCCCCCCCCCCCCCCCCCCCCCCCCCCCCCCCCCCCCCCCCCAACCCCCCCCCCCCCCCCCCCCCCCCCCCCCCCCCCCCCCCCCCCCCCCCCCCCCCCCCCCCCCCCCCCCCCCCCCCCCCCCGCCGCCCCCCCCGCCCGGGCCGGCCCCCCCCGCCCCCCCCCCCCCCCGGCCCCCCCCCGCCGGCGCGGCGGGGCCCCGCGCCGCCCCCCCCCCCCGCCCCCCCCCCCCCCCCCCCCCCCCCCCCCCCCCCCCCCCCCCCGCCCCGGCGGGGCCCGGGAAAGGGGGAGAAGAAGGGAGGGAAAGAGGGAGGGAAGAGAGAGGCTAAGAGGGATAGGGAGGAAATCCACCTCCTCCCCACGCCCCCCCCCCCCCCCCCCCCCGGCCCCCCCCCCCCCCCCCCCCCCCCCCCCCCCCCCCCCCCCCCCCCGGGCGCCCCCACCCTCCCCTCCCCCCCCTGCCCGCCCCCCCCCCCCCCCCCCCGCGGCGCCCCCCCCCCCCCCCCCCCCCCCCCCCGCCCCCCCCCCCCCCCCCCAAGAGAAAGGAAGGGAGAAAGGGAAAGGGAAAGAGGGACGAGAAGAAGCCGAGGGATAGAGGGAAGCCGAAGAGGAGAAAAGGGAGAAGAAACAGGGGAGGGAGGGTAAAAGACTGAGGGAGCCCAACTTTGATTAAAATAGGTTAGAATATTTCCGCGGTTGACCAATCCACAATTTTACAATTTTATCCTTGGTATCTTTTTTTCATGATGAAACTGAATTGTTAAAATGTTCTTTTGATGAGTTAGAATTTTGGAAGAAGTGTTTTAATTAAATATTTATGGTGTTGGATATCATTTTAAGGAGTAATAAGGTGTAATTAAGTTTGATTATTTTTATAATTGAGAATTATTTTGTGAAGACGTTAGTGTGATATTTTATCATCTAACTATTGATATTGACAAAAGAGAAAATTGTGATTGATATAGGTTTTCTAAGGTCACTTCTACATCAAATAAAAGGTATGGACATATTATTCCTAGTGAGTGATTATTGAATGTTGTGAATGCAAAGTTGGAGTGAAAAGGATTGTTTGGTAAGCATTGTTGAGTGTGTTTTGAATTAAAGCTTCAAGGTTTTCTGGAATAAAGAGTTCTTGATAAAACCTTGCTTTATAAGCATTGTTGTTGAGGTGATTAAGTTGAGTGAATTTGAACTAGGGTTTGCAAATATCATGAGTATCATTGTTATGTGAAGATTATCTTATAAGCATTGTTGTTGAAGTGATTGGTTGAGTGAAGAACTTGAACTAGGGTTTGCAAAGAACATGGGTATCATTGTTATGTGAGATTGGTTGATGAGCATTGTTGGAAATATTTGAATGAGTGTTCATATGCTTTGACTAGGGTTTGTGAGCAAAGATTATTTCATTAAGTAATTGGTTGAGAAGAGTTGGTTGAGCCTAGTCAAGTTGATGTGTTGATGTGATGGTTCAAGTTCTGTAAAACAAATTGTTCTATATTCTGAATTGATTTGAGAAAGAGGCTGAGTGTCGATGAATGTGAAACATATTGAGTCTCTAAAAATTCTCTATATGATTCTGTAATAAAATATAGATTGAAAGTGATTGAGAATTTTGTGAGTGTGAAGCATATTGAGTCTCTAACAATTATCTATATTTTTTTATGGTAAAAGAGTGATTAAAATTTATTGAGCATTGTGATGAGTGTGAATCATGTTGAGTCTCTAGAAATTATCTTTATATTTCTATGAGTTTGGACAAGTTCTAGTGTGGACTTGTTGAGCATATTTGAGGTAAGTCTTAGAGAAGACTTGTGGACAAATTTGTGTGAGCTTTTGTGGAAGCTTATAATAAATATTTGAGGACAAAGAGTTGGACAAGTTCTAGTGAGGACTTGTTGAGCAGATTGGAAAAGTTCAAGAGAGGACTTGTGGACATATTAGTGTGAGCTTTTGTGGAAGCTTACAAGATAGATTTGAGACAAGTCTTTGAGAAGACTTGAGAGCATAGTTGATTGATTGATTTGTTCAAACCTTGAGTTAAGGTTTGAGGAAGATCTAGCAGAGTTGATTTGAGATTGAGTCAAGATTTGTGTTAAGGCTTGAGGATAGATATTGAGGATATATTTGTGCTAGACCTAAGGAATATTTTTAGTGCAGATCATAGGAAAAATATTGAGGACATATTTATGCTAGATCGAAGGACTGTGTTTAGTACATATTTGAGGATAGAATTTGGTGCATATTTGAGGACAAGTTTGTGTCAGACCAGAGACAGATATTGAGCACATTTGTGCTAGACCGAAGGAATGCGTTTAGTGTAGATTTGAGATAGATATTTGAAGGTAACAAATTATAGAGGATGACAGTCTCCAGTGGATAGAGATCCATAAGCCAGGGCAGTGAGGACATGTGTCTTCAATGGATAGAGATCCATTAGCCAGAGCAATGTGGGTAACAATTATTCTAGAAGATCGCTAGTCAGGGCTAAGAAGAAAGGAGTTCTCCTATGTATAGAGATCCACAAACTTGATTAGGGGATTGGTGTCTCCTTTGGATAGAGTTCCATAAACATTGTAATAGGGAAAGGTTTCCCAAGAGATTGATTGAGAAAATTTTAGTGAAATATTTTCTCCGTGGAGTAGTCCACATTGGGTGAACCACGTTAAATTGGTGTCTCTATTGTGCATGGTGATTTATGCATTGCTTTTATTACTGTTGTTGATATTTCTATCTATACATTGCATAATATTGATTGATAAAGAAAAGTAAAAAATGGTCTTATATTGTTCACCCCCCTCTCAGTATAAGCTTGTGTTCTTCAATGACTAATTACTAAGGAGTGAAAGCATACTATATATACTCGAATATGCGTTGCTATGGATATTTTAAAACCTTTGCCACAATCCATTAAGATAAAATTTGAATCAAGATAATGGTATCAATAAGTAGATTATGAAAATATTGCATTTTGTTGCCACAATTGTTATGAATTTGGACACATGGCAAGAGTTTGTAAAGTGAAAACTATGAAGAAAGAGACCAAAAATTCTAACCATTAGATAAAATTTAAGATGAAGAAAGAAAATCATATAGTAATAGAAGCTACATCAGATCAAGCATATTCCACTCTGAAAGAAGAGGCAAAGAAAGCCTATCTACCATATTATTTGGCAAGTTTATAAGGAATTAAAGGTGCAAAAGAAGATGTGGAGAGAAATCCTAAAACAAAGATAGTAAAAGAGGTCAATTTTATTCTAGGTAAATCATCTTCATTTTCCTCAAGTAGTATAAAATCCTCTCCAAGTAATAAGAGTGATAGGAATGAATATGTTATCCCTTGCACCAAGGTTATGCACAAGGGGTAGGTCCAAAAATGTATATATAATAATGGGGTGAATCAATTTTGAAACCAAGGTGAATATGGTTCAAAGTCATGTAGAAGACATGGAAAATTGCCTTTTTTCCATGGGAAAAAATAAAATTTTGGTGAATTCATCAAAAAATTGACAAATGGGAGATGACCATGAGAGACCACCACCGAGAGACTATAAATATTGCTCACCATAGGATTCAAAAATAAAATATTGAGAGTTGTAAATTTCAATGGTTGTGTTAGCCTTCTTGTTACCTTTTCATTCTCATAGGCACAAACTCACACTTTGGGGCCAATCCATTTACTTTCAACAACTTATTTACTGATTACTTAGTGGGTTTATAATACTCTTTGTAATTTATATTTACTGATACATATTAACCCTACCTTTATCTGAAAAGGAAAAATACTTATCCGGATGCAATTTAGGTGGATGAAATTCTACATCATTTACGCTCATATTATATATATAAGAAAGAAGAAACACTAATAGTAATAGGAGAGCTAGGGAGGGTCTATAGGCACCAAACAAGAGATGACAAGAGAGGGTCTATAGAAACCAAAAAAATATGATCGAGGAGAGTGTATAGGCACCAAATAAGGGACAACTATCTCCTAGAAAAAAGGGATGACCAAGAAGAGTCTATAGGCACCAAAAGAGATATGATCGGGGAGAGTCTATAGGCACTAAGGGACGAACAAGAGAGGGTCTATAGACACCAAACATGAAACGACCAGGGAGAGTCTATAGACACCAAAAAAGAGATGATCAGGAAGAGTCTATAGTACAAACAAGGGATGACCATCCCCTAGAAAAAAGGGATGACCAAGAAGAGTCTATAGGCACCAAAAAGGGATGACCAAGAAAAGGTCTATAGGCACAAAAAATGGAACAACCAGGAAGAGTCTATAGACACCAAAAAAGAGACAATCGGGGAGAGTCTATAGGCACAAAACAAGGGATGACTATCTCCTAGAAAAAAGGGATGACCAGGAAGAGTCTATAGGCACCAAAAAAGGTATGACCAAGAGAGGGTCTATAGACACCAAAAAAGGTGCGATTAGGAAGAGTCTATGGTCGAGGATGATCATAGGTCTATGCTTTTTCCAAAGGGGGAGATACTACGGTTGATTGCACTACTGCAAATCACACATGAAAAAAGGTATATTTGGTGTTAAAGGGCATGTCATTTCTATGTGATATTTGATTTAGCTTAGCTTTTAGGTGGAAGATTCAAAGGTTAAATATTAGTTTCAATTTTAGTGCTAGGGTCTAAGGGTCTATTTTCAGATTTCATGGGGATTTTGCATCTCAAAAAGCTTAGTTTTCTTGTCTAATTGCAACTATTCAGAAGAATAGGAGAAACGATGCCCCATAACTGACTGATTAGATTTGGGGAGGTTATACATTCTAAGGTAACGATAAGAAGAAATATACTCCAAAAAATTATAAAAAATGTTGTCTTTTAATTTTATTTTGTATCAATTTTTAATTGGATGTTGCTAGATAAAATGGAAGAATCAGGGAAGTCTCCTAAATATTTGAAGTCAGTCCCCCAATTAGGTAAGCCTCACTAGTGCGCAATTTGATTATAAGAATTTCATCAGGCAACACCCATGCCTTGTCACCCTAACCACATATTCCATACCGATTATATTTTCAATTGGATTAAGTAGGGTAAGTATAATTGCCCCATCTATAGGGGGTGCCCAAATTTCCTCTTTCACCTTCGAGTACTGGTAGTGAATCATAAATACAAGTTGGACATATATATATATATATATATATATATATATATATATATATATATATTATTTTCTAGGGTTTGGAATAAACGTAGAAAATTCCCTTTTATAAGGGTAGATAGAGGTGAAAAAGAGTGGGCGTTGTTCTATTCCATGTTGCATCCGTCTAATGATTATGATTCTCAACCTTTGTTTATAAATATTTCATTATGGTCTCTAGCCACTTTAGATTATCAGAAGAAAGGTTTGGTTATAGATAAATTGAGCTTTGATAAATGAATGATATGGAATTTATAGTCAAATCTATTGTAAAATATTTATTTCTTTTGATATTGTTTTTTATTTATTTTTATCCAAATAATGTTAGAAGTAAAATGGACATTGATAATATTTATTTTGATATGAGAGGACAATTTTCATGGGATGTGAAATATTAAAGGTTAGAGCTTATCTTATTATTCTATTAGATCATTTGACATCTTACTTTTTAATATGATTAATATTTCCTTACGACTATCTCCTAGAAAAAAGGGATGACCAAGAAGATTCTATAGGCACAAAAAAATGGACGACCAAGAGAGGGTCTATAGACACCAAAAAAGGGACGACCAAGAAGAGTCTATAGACACCAAAAAAGGGATGACCAAGAGAGGGTCTATAGACCTCAAACGAGGAATAATCTGGGAGAGTCTATAGGCACCAAAAAAGGGGTGACCAAGAGTGTGTCTATAGGCACCAAAAAATGGATGACTAAGAGCATGCCTATAGACACCAAAAAAGGAATGATCAAGATTATGTCTATAGAAACCAAATGAGGGACGACCAGGGAGAGTCTATACACACCAAAAAAAGGATGACCAAGAGAGGGTCTATAGACCTCAAATGAGGGACGATCTGGGAGAGTCTATAGGCACAAAAAAAGCGACGACCAAGAGTGTGTCTATAGGCACCAAAAAAGGGATGACCAAGAGTGTGTCTATAGACACCAAACAAGGGATGACCAAGGAGAGTCTATAGACACCAAAAAATGGACGACCAGGAAGATTATATAGACACCAAAAAAGGGACAACCAAGAGAGGTTCATTAGACCTCAAATAAGGGATGATTTGGGAGAGTCTATAGGCACCAAAAAAGGGATGACCAAGAGAGGATCTATAGACCTTATACGAAGGGTGACAATGGAGATTATATAGGCACCAAAAAAGGGACGACCAAGAGAGGATCTATAGACCTCATACGAGGGATGACAAGGGAGAGTCTATATGCACCAAGAAAGGGACAACCAAGGAGGGTCTGTAGGCACCAAATAAGAGACGAGAAAAGAGGATCTATAGGCTCCAAACAAGAGATGACAAGAGAGGGCCTATAGGCTCCAAAAAAATATGACCAGGGAGAGTCTATAGGCACAAAACAAGGGATGACTTTCGAAAGTATATAGGAACAAAATTAGGGATGACCAAGAGAGGGTCTATAGGCACTAACCAAGAGATGACCTGGGGAGAGCTTACAAGCACCAGTTGTAGTACAATAGAGGAGACTACCCACTACATGGTGCACATCAGCTGGTTGCATGCCACATGTCGATCATACGATCAACAAAGCCATGTGTCAACATCTCGTTAAGACTATGCATGCAAACACCTATGTAAGGACACGAGCACTCATTTTATTTTCCTACACAACACAAAAACATTTAGAAACCTTAAAAAATTCTTTGAAACCCTTCTACGACTTACAACAATGGCTACAATGTCTTCCATTCAATAAAATTTTATATTCAAAAACCTCATTTCCTAACTTATCTTGTAAAATCTCAATGATCCTGATTACAATTTAACATGGATGAGGAAATCTAGGCTTCTAGGGCTAGCAAAAATGCCCCAATTCAACACGGATATATATTTATTGAATACAATAATCCAGTCCTATGACAATGATGGGTCGATCGTTACAATGATGATAGACAACAAAACCCTAACCTTTTCAGTTAAATCGTCTGATGTCCATTGATTGACAATCCTTCCCTATCAAAATTGTGAATCCATCTCATCAAAATTCAATCTAACTAATCAAGAAAAAAATATGTAGAGACTCAGTACAATATCTCATCGACTACGTTACAAGGTAAGGATTTGAAATTACTTCACTTTGAAGAAATTTTGCTTGCTTATGTATATTTCAACCCTACAATCATGATAATGTTCTTATAGAATCTTCTACATACATAGGAAAGATAGACTGCTAGTATCTTCTATAGATTTAAACTTGAAGTCATGACTGTGTTAGTATAGGATATTCACTAGATTTAGAAAAGATAGACTGGTATGTTGAGTATTAGGGTATTGTTCTTAGTCACTTGACACAACCTCAGGTTGCTATGAGGTTTTGACCAACTTTTATGTTATTATAGATGGAGGGTTTGTTAATGCTTACAGGTCTCATCTTGAAATGTTGTCATTACATATTATTACAACAAAGTTCTTCGAGAATGTTTAATACCAAAGATCCTATCGAGAAACCATCTCTGTCTTGGGTGGATGGGTTTGGGAAATATTCCTAAAGTTTCTTGTTCCTTGTGTAATATGTAAATATAATTATTAATTATGTTATAATCTTTTTGCAGTGCAATCAACTCCATCTAGAAGGGGTGTCATTTTTTTTTCTGTTACCAACAACTTCCTTAAAGCAGTCGTGGAGTTCTTCCAAGCACGTATTTTTTTGTAGGGGAGAACATTAAACGTACCTTTATGGGATTTGGCGTATATTGTGGATTATCTTGAACATAACAAATACGACTAGTCCTCGTATATTTTTGGTAAAATAAAAAATGAACTTCAATACGCGCGCACAAATACTACTATCTCTTCTATCATTGTTGCTACTACCAATTACTTGATTATTTGTTAATGAAGCATAGTATAATGTAAACAATGCCACTGTCACCACCTCACTCCATGCCAAATTGAAATCAATTGGCTTAAGCACCAAAGAGGTGAAGGTAATTTTTTTTTTTTATATTTAAATTTACAATAAATTTATTTTTGTTATATTATAGTGTTTACATTTTAAAATTTTTAATTCACTTTAATGCAAAGAAGAGCGATGCCAACTTTGAACAAAAGAGAGATTGTAAATAGAGGAATAAACCCAAAGGCTAGTGGAGATTCTGACACATTGTCACCACAACCTTCACTAACAAGGTCTGTGAAATGCATTAGGTCTTCTGCATCTCCTCTTGTTCATCTAGTTGCCTCTTCTATTGCACGTCCATAATACATCGATGTCGAAGAAGTTAGCCAACCCATTATAGGTAAAGTTTCTTTTTTCAAAATTGGGTTCTATAATTTATTTCTCTTTAATTAATTTTAGTTATCATTCATTAATGTTTTTTAAATGTATTTAGGGCATCATCCCAAACATACTTCATAATTGGCCCTATCTGAATAGGCCACAATGACATCTGGTATGGGTAATTATAGTTAATTATTAATTTTATAATAAATATTTATTATAATAATAAATATTTATTTTGTAGGGTCAAGTCAATCGCATCGTAGACAATGAATGATGGCACATTTACTACCACTGCCTCTACATATGCCACAATACATAGAACCTTTTGAACAACCAATCGAATCGGGGCAAGAGACCAGATTATAACACAATATGCATAATTAAATTTGCCTTTCCCAAATTTTTATTACAATATTTTCTTCAAATATTTATTTATTTATTTTTAATTTGGCCTTAGGTCTATCACAACGATCGACGCAGCAAACTATACCACCACTACCTTCATAATGACAATAGTTGATGAGGGGTCATAAAATGCGTGGAAAACAATTATATGTTGCAAGGAGTTCAGGAGGCCCGACGCAAACCCTTTTAGACTTTTCCACTTTTTCAATGGGAAATGTTTCAAATATTTTGTGTGAGTATCCTGGGTTGCCTAGTCCTCCCTTGGATAAAGATTATCTTATGCAAGGTTTGTTTCCTGATAGTTTTAAAGGTTCTTATATGCTTGAAATGGTCCATTCCCTAGCAATACCAGCAAAAACCTCCTCATTCTAGTAGTGAGGAGATTTGGTGATCTCACCCAAACTAGGACCTATGAAAAATTTTAGGTCTCCATATTGAAATCAGGTCCCATCTCCTTAGAAAAAGGCCACGCCTTCCAAAGAACTAGACCCCCTATAAAATTCTCTCTAAATCAATAAAATAAGTCATCTTAAGAGAGGACGATAATCTTATGACCATTTGACCTCCACTTAGAAAAAGCCAATTTTTTGATCGCATCCAAGTTAGGTCTAACCCCCATAAATCTGCCTACCAAGTGATGGGAACCTTATTCAATGGCCATATTAACTAGGTCATCTAGAATAAAAAACTATCACTTTTCTATAAGAAGATCAAACTTGGTCTTTGAAGACTCAAGCTTGCCCAACACACTTGAGACCAAGACCATTTTCCCTTATCTGCTATGTCCATAAAATTAGCTTCCTAAAGAATTTTTGCACTATTTGACTCCACCTTGCCATTCCCAATGCCACTGAGATTGCAACTACTATTA
This sequence comes from Wollemia nobilis, assembly GCA_028583015.1. Taxonomy (NCBI): domain Eukaryota; kingdom Viridiplantae; phylum Streptophyta; class Pinopsida; order Araucariales; family Araucariaceae; genus Wollemia; species Wollemia nobilis. Next base: position 6,758,951 of record JAQPPZ010017228.1, read on the forward strand.
GTTACAATATCACTACCAAACTTGTTCCTGTTGTCTTATTCTTCAAAAGAAATGACTTTGGTCTGAGTTTGATCCACCACATATTGCAATATATCCTTGTGCACTTCAAGCTCCAGATTGCTCAAGTCCTCCATAAATAACTACAACAATTGCCTCAACACCACCAACGACATGTCATCTGACACTATGTGATCAATGAAAGCCTTAGCATTCTAAACATGATTGTTGGATAGAATGGATGCGAGTATGAGTTTGTATTGCTTTATTTTTTGCCTCTGATCAGTAATGGCTGCCACAAATTGTAGAGCATTCATGATTTCACCCACCATTTCCATCCTTCATGAAAACCCTAACTCAAAGTAGTCCTTCGACCCAAGATGAAAGTAAATATTACTACTAATTAAGTTATCTACTTACTACTAGTTAACTTATCTACTATCATACTTTTTCTTTATAGATATGTTGAAATTTTCAAATATACTTTTATTAATAATTCATGGGCATCATCAAATGGCATTAGATCAACGAAGTTATATTCATCAACTTTCAAGTTTTAAGGAGAAGATCAAGGTTTGAATCTTGCCAAACACTACATGCATAATAGCCAAATTATTGTAGAACCATTATATAATCATGATATAATAAAGGTGAGGCTTGTTTCAATCCCACATAATCAATTGAAAAAATATTTGGACATATAAAATTAATATTATTTTTGACCCACATCTCTTCTTTTCAACTTTAATAATCTGTGAGTTTCCTTGAATTTAAATATATCTCTATCATTTTTCCATAGTTGTATTTATACTTCTAAGAAGTGCCCTAGCTTTTGCATAGTTGTTTGTTGAAGTTCTATATAATTCTAAATAAGTGAAGGAACTTTTGTTTTTTGAGAACAAGAGGTTGTATTTGGGTCCTCCACTCTTAACAAATCACAACTCTCTATTTTAGAGGTTGAGAGTTTACAAATAAATTTAATTCTCATCTCAATTAAGTTGCTATAGCTAGATACCTACATCATTTTTCATAAAAAGTTTGAATTCTTAATTTACATCCTTTGGATCTTCTTCCTTCTTTTGTGTGAATACAAATATTCCAAAATTTAACATCTTTCTTCTTGACATTTTTTTGCAACCTTCACAATACCAAAACTCCACCTATCTATTGTCTATGCATTGCATCATAGTAGAGTAATATTTACAAAACTTTATGCATTGCATCTTAGTAGAGTAATATTTACAAAACTTCTCGCTATCATAGTCTGGTTTACCAGATCTTAGTTGTGCATGGTGAACTGTATTCCATAGTACATCACCCATAAAATATTAAAAAAATCTCATACTCAAGATGGTCTTTGAACTTCTATGGAACCACACTGTAATAAACCCAAATTCCCAACCAAAACTAACCATTATATCCATTATTTTTTTTAAAAGCTTACATACGTATGAGAGTCTTTTATATAGTTTTCCATTAAATAAATAGTCACATGAGTTTCCAAGATTATGCACCACACAAAAATCAACTTGATTAGAGTTTATCCATGTGTATGGGAGTGGCCAGTGTCCCATAATGATCAATAAGAATTTTCCAGTCTGTTTCAACCAGAACGCTCATTTCCCTTTTTGAGTTTAACCCCAAGTTAAACTAGTTCCAACCATAGGTATATTTTTAACCTAACCATAGGTATCTTTCATCTTAATCACATGTATCTTTCAACCTAACCATAGGTATCTTTCAACCTGGATTTTAGCGTATGCCTTGATGACTACTCATTGTTTTCCAATGATATAATCTTTTTTAGGTGTAGTGCTTAACTAGCCAACCATACCCCATATAATTTGTTAAGGGAATCGTCCAACTGATTTTTGTAGGCATATGTTGTCTACCACTTTATCTCATTGACTATTAACCGTTTATATATCTCATTTGTATAATATTTGATATGTTTATGTTCATCCTGTGTTTCCACATTTGTACTTACATAATTATAAAGATCTAATTTAACCATTCATACTCAAAGCATCCACTTGAGAATTCAAGTAATATATATTAGATCAGGTAAACAATTTGTTTTTAGAACATAATACTTTAAAGAGATTTAACCTGATTATAGCCTATACAATCAGATATTTGGAAGTTACATTATGGAACCTTTTCAATGAATCATAAATTCCTACAAGCTATTACATCATTTATTTTGCAAAAAGCTCTTAATGTTACAACAATAGCCTCATTGAGTTGAATACAATAACAACTTCTTATTGTCTTCAAATCTCTTTCAAGTTCATTAGGTACTTTAGGAATAGTTGCCTTAGTCCAACCAGTACTAGGTGATAGGTTACTTGGGATTAGGACAATCCAAATTATGAACATGCATATCAAATCTACAAAATGCCATGCAATAGTAATCCATAGAATGCAAACAATTTTTCATCAACCAAGCATTCAACACAATTCAAGAGTAGGAAATCCCATACTTTCCTAAGAATGAAACTTTTCTCATTCCTTTCATCCCATATTTCATCACACAAGAAACATGCTCTTGAATCTATACTAATTGCATCCATTGAAATCACTGTGAAGAACCCCCATATGCTCTTGAGAAATGCAACCCAGTTACCCTTTCTCCCATATTAGACTATGCCATCACAATATTTCATTTCTTAATTTAGCATGCATGATTCTATTTATACAATGCATTGGAATCATAGTATGGTAAAATGTACCACTATACATTTTTGTTACCAAGACCCAAGAGACATAAGCACCCAGAAATAACATTTAAACAATCTTGTTCATAACATAAAATCATAATATCAAAATAATCCACTACTAGCATCTTTGCTAGATTTGGCCAAAAACATCCATCATAATCAATAAAACTCTCTAAGAGTAGACCAAACCATGTTTACTACATATTTTAAAAAAGACTATACCCTTTAATGTAAGCCACTCTAATTTTCAACTTAGAATTGAATTCTTATATGGTGATATACATATATATGTAGCATTGGATTACATCAAACAGTTTTGTGTCATATTAATATTGTTCATGACTGGAGATATTTATAGACTCACGAACATTTCAAAACTTAATACCATAAATGGACAAGGTACCCATATAAATTTTCCTTGGGTGAAGACCCAAAGTGACAATCACGAAACTTAGGTCTATGATTCCTATCCACAAACCTTGTTACACCTTCTTGTTTCATTTCACCATCCATACTCTAATTGAACTCTTATCATACTTCCTTAAAGCATTACTATTGATAGGAAAATTCTTCCCATCGATTTTAATTTTTACAAGGGAAGGCCTACATTAGGTGCTAGCGCTTTAGCCTAACGGCTAAGCACTTAGCATGCTTATCGAGGTGGTAGCCTCCTTAAAGCCTTTCGACGACATGGCCCTCAACTCTTGCCCAAAGCCTCATGCCTATGTGCATTTCGTTCATGCATGGGGAGCTCAAACCCTAAGCAACCAACCGGATTGTGACAAGTGGCACAAACTGAGTCATAGATGGGTTTCAACATTGGCGGTTATGGTTTGTCACTGTTAGATATATAATTATTATTTTTTATAAGACCTTTAGGGAAATAACCCTAATTTTTAATTTACCAAAAATCAATGTCATTTCAAGCTTTCACAAGACAACGACTGCGTTTCTTTCAAACATGATCTGCATCGCGTAAACTCTCTCTAAAACCCAATCCAAGTCAAATTGAAAGTCCCTTGCACTCGTCGAACAGGACTAGGGTTTCAACGTTTGTCCAGAGGATGCATTGCATCCCATCCGGAAGACGTCGTCCGGGAATTCCTATAGAAGGCGCCGACCATAGCATCTACGTTTTTTTTATGACATACCCCCTCTAGATGACAAGTAAATCTATACATCATCGATGACCCTCATATCTACAAGTAGAATGATTCTTGTCCCTCATCCCATAACTAGATCGCTCAGTTTATGATATGGCTACCCAAAACGTACTATACAAGGCATGAGAGTCCTATAATGGAGCTTGAGCGCTCTTACCGAAGGTAAACCTGCGCTCAAGATCGTAGAACAGGGCTTCTTCAATATAAAACTTGAGATCACTCTGTCTTTAACACATTCAAGAGGCACTCTTTTTTTTTACCATAAAGCCTAGACTTAGCCCTTGTGCCTACTATACATAAGCTTCTACCTTACCCATGCATGCTCACATCAAGTCATATTCATTTTCGTGAGTTTCTTTATAAAATGGTCCATTAAACTCAAATCCTCTATAAAGGTAATGCAAACCATATTTTCAAACAAGAACCCTCATAAATTGCAAAACAACGAACTTCTTAAACTCAAAGCTTTTCTTTATACTCCATTAAACCCTTTATCTCTTACAATAGTAAGGCTACTTCTATATTATCACTTCATTCCTTAATCAAGCATACCCATTATCTATATGGTATTTGGAATTCATAATTATGACCTGGACCTTTCGTTGACTTCCTTTGACCCAAGCTCTGGCAAGCCTCCCAGTTCTTTGTCCCACACGTGCTTCTTTTTTTCAACAAAGTAACGAGGCGAGGAAAACTAAGGTAAATCATGAGGCCCTTCTAGTTTCTAATCCGAGTAAAACCCAGAGAGCATACTCCCTAGGAACCTCTAGATTTCCAAAACCAATTTGCAAAAAATGCGAGACTTTTGGTTTATGATCCAATTTTATTGGAGAGCATACTCCCTAATCTCACTTCACAAATATCGCTTCCCTCATGCCTTCCCAAATGTCTCTATTTATAATGGAACTCACCCTCCCCCATAACCATTTTTTTATTATTAAAAATTGTTAAAGCTGAGCCCATCATAAATGTTATCTAGAAATTGGAGTTATTTTGAATTTGAAAATGAGGTGGTCCAATCACAACCCAACACATACCAATTCTTCAACTAATATTTTCTTAATTGTTAAGCAATTATTTAATTAACTTAATTAATCACAATTAACTTGTAACTAATCTAGGGACAAAATAGCACTAGATTTAATGTTTCTTTAATGCTGTCCACTAATCAAGCTTAACACAAATTAAAGATCTTCATTAACCAAGTAAACCAATCTTTAAAATTAATTTCTCAACTAACTAAGGAGACAAAAGAAACTTTCTAAGTAAATGCCTTAAATACCACTAACAATTTATATTTAGCAACAAATTCTCCTAGTTTAGCCATGCATAATTTATCTATTTTTATTTCATAATTACCTCTATGAAATCAAACCTTAAGCTATATAATGCAAACACAAAGTAGGATAAAAATTTGGGATGTTACACACATCTACCTCCAAAACTTTGTTATGGAAAAACAAGAAATGCAAGGAGAAAAGCTCCACAAGGGATCACAATGTCCCAGGCAGTTGAGTAAAAATCCCAATCTGGATTGGCATAATAATAAGAATTGCTATACTCTGGTATATATCGAATCGCACGGTATGCATCATATGCATGTGGCACAGACCTTACCAGTGTTATTCCAATGTAAAAGTAGGGCACCAAAATTGCCTCCTTTATATCCCAAAATAGGTTTCCCAGAACTTGGGGAAGTAAAAAGCCATCAAGGACGAGGCCTGCATAAGACCTAAAGTCTTCCCACAGGGAAAGCTGACTATTTTTTTTAAGGAAGTGCACACTTCTAGGATCTGATGTCCCCCACCAGTGAGCAAGACAAGCTATTAGACCTCCAACCAAATAGAGAGGCAGGCACAGATATAGAACCTTTTTTTCCCAGAACCACGCACTCTTCTCCCCTGCTGCAGCAAGTCTAGCAATCCAAGCTAATTGGAGAAGCCTAAGTTGCAACAGAAATGCAACCATTGTCATCACTCGAACAACCACTTCATTCACTTCTAGCCACCCTCCACCTGATTGGAAAATGTTTTCCCTCTCCTTCATGAAAAATGCTTCAAAGTTGAGCACCAAAGGAATCATGTGCCCTAAGGTGAGAACAGTAAGCATCAACAACGAGACAAAAGGCACAGAATTTGAATGTTTCTTCACGTACAAGAGTTGGGCAATAATAAAAAGAGCTGTAAATGAGAGTGAGATGAGGCGCACGATGATCTCCAAATCTTTCCTCCAGATGGTTTCTTCTGCTTGCTTTCTGTACACATTGGTTGAGGACAATTTCATTGTCTTAAAATAGAGAGCCTCTTTCCCTTTCCTAAGACTACTGATCTTCCCACTAAGATGTTCTGTCTCAAAGAACTCTGGATTCATGGGAGCATAGTCTACTTCTATAAGAATTTCACAATCCATATTCCCATCAAGTTTATTCCCCAGGGAACCAACATGACGACAACCGATCATACACAATGATCCTGTCTGAGGGTCATAGACGCCCTCAGCCGACGTTGAAGAGATCATTTGATATGAACCTTTGGCTTCAAAAAGTTTGATTCCCGAACTGTAAATGGTAGCTAACATTCACCGGGCCACTAAAACCTATGTTTGGAGGCCCACTAAAACTTATGTCTGGAAGCTCACTAAAACCTATGTCTATATACCATACTCTTTCAAATTTATTTTCAAAAATTAAGGGGCGTATTGAAGCATAACCTCTTCCCTTGCCAAGGCCATCGACAGAAGCACGAAATGCTAGATCTCCAAAAGAGTTCCCATCCGGGTACTTTCTCCCCGGCTTCTTTCGCAGAGACATCTTCTTGTCCTCGAACCTCTTACTGCAATACTGTTTCACCTTGTAAATTTTTGTGTACTTGTACTGCATATCAGTTGAATCCCCAAGAGCTCCCCCCATTCCAGCAGGCCCTCTGAATGCGAAGTCCTTAAAATACATAGAGTCATTCACATTCTTGTCACTCTGTACATGACCCACAACTAAATTCCTAGAAACAACAGTGAAAGTCCTTGGAAACTGCATCGAAATGCTGATACCACAATCCTTCTCAGACACATTCCTTCCCCCATCTCCAACACTGCAGGCCACCATGCACAACTGACCCTTTTCAGCATCCCACTGCCCCTCCCCAATCAACATCATCCTGGGAAGCACAAACCGAGATGCAACATTCCACGACCGGCAGCGAAACTCAAAAAAGCCACGCACTTTTCCTTCTGCAGTACAATATAAATTTTGCACTCACATACTACTGAGCATTAGCCTTGGATCACTCACATTAAAAGGAGTGCAATTACTCCCATTGCACCCACTGTTCAACTCCAACTCAACATAATTCAACCTACCCCAAAAACAATCACGACCCCCATTCCCACCATTACCCTTCAATACATCTATGTTAGCATCCACAACATCAGGCTTCCTGGCCTTACAAACACTCTGGGCATCCTTAACCCTAGTGTACTCATAAGGCCCATCATAGGCTGCAGATATGAATATGGGCTCAAATGAATTCTCCTCATCCAAGCTCTCCACAGTCCCGTTGATAAAACTAGTGAGAATTGTACTCACCTAGGGATAAGAAAACTTGACAGAAACAGATGAAACCCTAGCAGAGCCATTAGATAAATACCTGTAACCCGATCCGACCATGCATGACCTGTGGGAAGAGTTCGACCAAAACCCTTCGGCACGAATACGGAAAATCTCTGTTATCTTGAGGGTCCCCTTGAACTTGAACACCCCCTCCTGGTCGGTTTTCAGGGAATTAAAGGCAGAAAACGAGACGGATTTCGACCGGGGACTCCAGACATAAGCGCTACTGTTGAACAGCGAGTCCCCGCCCTCGTAAAAACCCCGGCGAAACCCTAGAGCATTGGTTTCTCCGAAGTACCGACTCAGATTATTTCTTACCGTGTTCGCCGCAGGAACAAATCTTTCACAGTGCTTCTTATACAGTTGATCGTGCTCCTGGGCGGCAATTCTGGTTGCAATTTGAAACACCAGTAGAAGGAAAAACAGAGGCAAAAGCCGCGAATTTCTGACTGAATTGGCCATTCTTGAGCTCGAAATGGAGTGCGGGAATCTGCAGAAATTACCCATAATTTGGAATTCTCAAGAGAGATTCAAATTCGAGATGTTCTGTTGGAAACATGATGCGGAACAAAAATACTCTTCCCCCGTCTTTAGAGTGTTCAGGGAAGACTTTACGAAGACTCTGCCATTTTGGCTCCGCCTTAAGTCGGGGTTAAGGTCAGTTTTGCGTTGAGGTTAATCGATGGTTTGGGTTTTGGGCTATTGCGAGCCAGGAGGGAGTGCAAGCCGAGAGTGAGTGTGAGGCAAGAGAGAGTGTAATACTAGAGGGAAGGTGAGACAAGAGAGAGTGCTAGCCCCATTAACTAGAATGGAAGGAAAGCCATATTTGAAAGCTCTAATGGGAATTCAGGATGCCCTAGTTGGAAGTATGGAGGCCCAAGTTGGAGATAAGCAGAAGAGCAAATACATGGCAAGTTTGATCCAGGTAGCAAATGTTACACTAGAAGTAAGTATTAAGGATGAGATGATTGAGCATGATATAATTGTTCTTAAAAGTAGAGGAATAATATTTAAGTTCTGTAGACCATGGCTAGGGTTTTTAGAGATTCAAAATTGGATCAAGTGGAAGTGGGAATTAAATTCAAATTACTCCGTGACTTTTCTTCCTAAATGTTTTTTTCTCGTCATCTTTTCTAGTTCAAAAATTAGGGATATAATAATGGTTGGTGGTCCATGGTTTAGGGAAATAAATACACTTTATTTAAGACCATGGAATGATTTTTTTTTAGACAAAAACTATTAAGAAGTTTCTAGTATGGGTTAGACTTTTTGGACTTCCATATCAACTTATAAATAAGGATGTTTTGAAGAATATTGGAAATACCTTAGGGAAATTCATCAAGGAAAGCGTTCCTCTCTAGGTGTTATGGGCCCTAGAGGATAACCCCTACCATGGATCAAACCTCATGCTAGAATATGAGGATGTTAAATGAGATAATTTGACTCCACTAATGGCACCTTCATAGGATTTGACCAATCTCATCCACTTAGGTGACTATCTGTAATAGTCTAGAACCCAAAAGTGGTATGATATACCTGTACTAAATAAAGTTTATGTTTATGATTTATTGGGCGAAAGAAATTTGCTATGAACCTAAAAGCATTCTTATGAGTAAAATTATAGTCAAAAATAAAAAAAATGACCCTATGATTACACTTGTTTATTTTTAGTAGTACAACCAAGTGAGTAGACTTGGGTTGTTACATATGGTATCAGAGCATAAGTGATTCTAAGTTGTAGACTCTGAATGAGAAATTTGTTTAAGTAAAATGCAAAAATGATAATTTACCTCTTTCACCTATAGGTTGAATGGAATGGATGCTACAAGGTGGGTCTTTGAGAAATACTATGAGAGGTATGGAGGAAGAAGCCACTGAAAGACCTATAAGGGGACCAAGAACGAGGATAAGTTAAGAAGGTCCTCAATGTGAAAGAAGGATGAAATGATTGAATGATCCTCCTCATAATGAACCAGCCAGAGAGGAGGGAAATCTTGCAAAATTTGTTCAATTATTACAAACTCACATGGAAAAACAAAAGGAAGAGATGGCCCAATAGAAAAACCATATGCCCAAACAACAACAATTTATTGTCCAACAATTGTGGGTCATAGAAGACTTAGCTAGAGGAAGAGAAACTAGATTAGGCAGGGCAAAGGAAGCACCTAGGGAACCTAAAGGATCCATTAATGGAAGGACTAGGATGAGTAAAGAGTTGGATAGGAACCTGAAAAAGGTCCTAATATCTAAATTTAATGGAAAGGATGAAGGCGATTCAATGGAAAATTGGCTAAGTGAACTAGAGTCATACTTTTCTCTAGTAGTTTTATCCTCTAAATCTAAAACTGCACTAGCAGTTATGAACATGACTAAAGTAGCCCTATATTGGTGGAAATATTATAAGAAAGGGCATAAAATAGAAGTTGTAGACCTCATATAGGAGGATTTTTCCAAAGAATTTTAGGATAGATTCTTGACTACGCAATATTATTTGGAGAAATTTGGGGAGTTCTCTAATTTGCACTAAGAAAGCATGTCGGTGTGTGATTACCACCAAAATTTTATTCAACTCTTGAAATATGCACCTCAATATGAAATCAATGAAGAAATGAAGACTCAAAAATTCATTTTGGGATTACATCCTACAATCATGATGGTGGTAAATATGCACAACCTTGATAATTTACCAACTACTTTTGATTTGGCAAGAAAAGAGAAAGCCAATCAAGAAACTATAAAGGCATATTTTAACTATAAAAATATATTCAAGAAGGAAAAATATGAACTTAGAAAGTGAAAATGTGCTAGGTTTATGATATGGGATAAAGATCAAAATAAGAAACGCAAAGGAGGAGAGCAAAGTAGGCAAGGTGGAAAAAATAAACCTAATAATCAAGGTGGTAAATTCAATAGATATGGTAGAGAATTTCCCAAAAGATAGGACTTAGTAGGTCAGGAAAGGACTAGAGAAACTGCACATTAGGACAGAAATGAGAATAATAACTAAGAAAATAGAGCTCCACCAAATGGATGCTATATTTGTCAAGGAGCTCATTATGCCAACAAATACCCTCATAGAGTTGATCGATGACATAAATACCTAGAAGAGGCAACCTAAAGGATCTTTGTAGCCATAGGTAGTTCTAAAATTGATGGTCAAATTATTCCTTTCTTAATAAATGGAAATATTTTTTGATAAAAATGTGCAAAATTTTATAGATAGTGGATTAACTAATAGCTTTATTTCTACTAGATTAGTGAGGGACTTACCTGTTAAACCTAGATTTTTGGTCAATGGTTGGAAGATAGAGTACAAGTCTAGGAAAACCTACCAAGTTAACTAATTCTTGTTTGACCCTCACATCACATTTACAAAAGGAAAAACTAATTGACATATGTATGTGGCACCTTTTCATGCGTTTGATATCATTTTGGGAGTTGACTAGTTAAAGGTGCATAAGGCTCTTCTAAATTTTGAAGAGAGATGGGTGGAGTTTATGGATGATTCTAATAAAAATGTTAGTATTTCCTATGGTTGAGGAGAAGTTAAACCACATTTATTATCTAAAATGCAGTTAAATAAAGTTATTAGGGAGAGAGGAATGATCTTTATAGTTAAGACGATTAAGAAAGAAGAAATTAAAATGGAATCTGATCTCTTCCAAAAATATCTTGTGTTGGGAGAATTCAAGGATGTGTTTTCGGAGAATATTCTAGGATTACCTCCTTAGAGGGAATTTGATTTTTCTATTGAGTTGCTACCTGGAGCTATGCCTTTTGCAAGGGCATCGTTTAAAATGACTTCCATAGAGCTACAAGAGCTCAAAATGCAACTTCAAGATTTGCTAGAAAAAGGGCTAATCAATCCAAATGGTCACCTTGGGGAGCTCCTATTTTGTCTGTCAAGAAGAAATATGGTACCTTGAGGATGTGCATAGATTATCAAATGTTTAATAAGGTTACTGTAAAAATAGGTACTTGTTACCTAGAATTGATGATTTGTTTGACCAATTGAAAGGAGCGACCACTTTCACAAAAATTGACTTAAGATCTCATTATCATTAGTTGAGAATATGAGAAGAAGAAACTTCTAAAACAAAATTAAGAATAAGGTATGGATATTTTGAATTTATTTTCCTACCATTTGGGTTGACTAATGCCCTAACCGCATTCATGAATCTCATGAATAGTGTTTTTAGAGAGCAGTTGGATCGGTTTGTGCTCATATTTTTGGATGACATACTGGTATATTCTAAGGATAAGGAGGAACGTGACCAACATATGAGAATTGTGCTTGAGATTATTAGAAAGAATCAATTATATGGAAAATTATCAAAATGTGAGTTTTACATTTTGTAAGTACAGTATTTGGGACACATCGTCTTTGCTGAGGGGATTGTAGTAGATCCCAAGAAAATAGAAGCAATTGTAGATTGGCAAACACCTCCTAATGTGATAGAAATACGAAATTTTATGGGGATTACAAGATATTATTGATGTTTTGTTAGAGGTTTTCAAAGATTTTTCAACCCATTACAAACCTTCAAAGGAAAGGAAAATCCTTTAAATGGATAAAATAGTGTGATGAGGCTTTTCGAGTTTTGAAAGAAATGTTGACAACCGCACCAATATTGCATTTGCTTGATCCTAATAAGTAGTTTACAGTGTGTACAAACACATAAATTGAAGGGTTAGGTGGGGTTTTGACTCAAGATGATGTGGTTATTACCTATGAGTCCATGAAAATTAAGAGGCACGAGATATATTACGTTACTCATGATTTGGATTGGAAGTGGTTGTACATGACCTAGAAATTTGGAGACACTATATGTTGGGAAAACCTTTTGAATTAAAGACAGATCATCAGAGTCTATGGTACATATTTATTCAACCCTTATTGAATGTCAAGCAAAGATGTTGGATGGACTTTCTAGCTGAGTACAATTTTGGTATTGAGTACATTAAGAGTAAGGGGAATAAGGTCGTAGATGCTATGAATAGAAGAGGATATATCACTGCAATGACCAAATTCCAGTATGGTCTGTTATATCAAATTAATGTATTGCAAGGAAGAGATGAATTCTGCCAAACTTGTAGTGCTCAGGTTGAGCAAGAACCTAAAAAGAGTACAAATTATGTATATAAATATGATATGTTATTTTATAAGAATATATTGGTAGTTACAAGTACAGGTGGGTTAAGAGAATCAATCCTTAAGGAGGCACACGATACTCCTTATTCAACACACCTGAGAGGGGTAAAAATGTATGAGAATTTGAGAAAATATTACTATTGTCAAGTAATGAAAAATGATATCACTAATTATATGGCTAGATGTTTAGAATATCAAAGAGTGAAAGTGGAACATCTACATCTAGCTAGAAAGTTGTACCCACATGAGATACCTATGCAAAAAAAAAAATGGTATCAATGGATTTTATCATGGGATTGCCTAAAATAAGATTGAGGCATGATGAAATCTTGGTAGTTTTGGATAAGTTATCCAAAGTTGCACATTTTATATTGGGTAATGTGTAATATGACACACCTGCAGTAGCAAGTAAATTTTCTATGGAAGTGGTAAGACTACACACATTTATAGAAATTATAATCTCTGATAGAGATTCCTGCTTTACCTCTAAATTTTGGAAAGCATTGCATGAGGCATTGGGAACAAAATTAAATATTAGTACTACTTATCACCCTAATATAGATAGGCAAATCTAGAGGGTGAATCAGGTGAAGAACACAGGATTATATTGAGAGGGAGGGTGAACAGTATAAGATCAAATTTTACTTTTCTTTCCCAAAAAATATTATCCAATACTATCAATGATAAAATCATTAGTAGTAATAAAAGTAATGCACAAATCATCACACACAAGAGAAACACAAATTTAATGTGGTTCACCCAATGTGGGCTAATCCACGAAGAAAATATTTCTTCTAAAGTTTCTCAACAAATATCTTGAGAATCAATTCCCTATTAAAATTTTATGGATCTTTGTCCAAAGGAGACACCAGTCCCCTATGCTCTAATTTGTAGATCTCTCTCCATAGGAGAACTCTATCCCATTGTTTCATGGAACTTGATCCAAGAGAAATCTATCTCCTCAACTAGTTTGTGTATCTCTGTATAGAAAAAATTATCTCCCCAGCTGGTTCATGGATCAAACTCCACAAAACTCTTTCCCCTTTCTCTAGTTCATGGATCTCTCTCCATAGGATAACTTTATCCCCTTGCTTTGATTCATGGATCTCTCTCCATAGAAGAACTCTATCCTCTTGCTCTAGTTCATGGAACTCTATCCATAGGAGAACTTTATCCCCTTGCTCGGGTTCATGGATCTCTCTCCATAGGAGAAATCTATCACCTCTGCTTTGGATGGTGATCTTATAGAAGACTTCTACCCCCACTGCTCTAGCTTGTGGATCTCTCTCCATAGGATACCTATATCCCCATTGCACTAGCTGATGGATCTATATCCACTAGAGACTAATATCCTCTCTACTTTGTTACCTCTAAATATTGCTCTCAAATATGTCTCAAATCTGCACCAAACTATGTCCCAAGTATAACATAAATTTGCTCTAACTCTGCTCATAAATTTACACCAAAATTTGTCCCAAGTCTAGCACAAATTTGATCTAAATCTGCTCATGAATCTACACCAAATTTTATCTCAAATATTTCACAAAAATTTATCTCAATTCTAGCACAAATCTGCTCTAACTCTGCTCACAAATCTCCACCAAAATATGTCTTAAATTTACCCTAAGCCTTAACACAAAGCTTGAATAAATCATTAATCACACCTACTATCAATGCTATTTCAAGTCTTCACAAGACTTGCTCAAATTGATCCTCAAGCCTTATCAAATACTTTCTCAAATTTACCTTCAAGTATTTTCAAAATATTTACTCAAATCTGCCTTCAAGTCTTCTCAAAAGACTTTCTCAAATCTGCCTTCAAGTATTCTCAAAAGACTTGCTCAAATCTACCTTCAAGTCTTCTCAAAAGACTTGCTCAAATCTGCCTTCAAGTCTTCTCAAAAGACTTGTTCAAATCTGCCCTCAATGCTACTCACAAAACCTACTTTAAATATTTCCAAACCTTGCACACAAAAAAAGCTTATATATTTTTTAGAAATACTTTCTTCAAATAGATATATTCTACTCAAAATTCGTTTAACCTCTGGAACATATAAAGAATGATATGCACTTGCAAATAGCTCAATATGTTCTACTCAATTTTTAATTTTATCACTTTCACATGTCTCACATTTATTTCTCTTTTAAAGGTAGATTTAATCTAGCACATGACACCTATCTTCCTGATGTACACACTTCCTTTCAAAAATATGATTTCTAATATTTTCACGTTCACTTTCATTATCACTCAAAACCAATGCCCAAAAGCTTCAAAAAATCATTAAAACAATGAAGCACAATTTGCTCACAAACCCTAACACAGGTGTTTCCACTTTATTTCAACAAAGATGCACAATGTAGGTCTCAAAACCTAACTCAAATATTTCCAACAATGCTTATCAAACAATCCTTTTCACTCCACCTTATGTTCCAAAACATTCACTTCAATAAAATACTTTAAACAAGGAGTGATGTGCCCATACCTCTTAATTTGCTCTTATGGAGATATGTCTTCAAAACCTGTCTCACAAATAACTAATTTTTCTAATGCCACTTCAAAATTCAGATTGCAAGATACTTTCTCAAAACATCCACATGAATTTTCACCTCAAAAGATATTTCACCATACAAAAATTACAATAAAATATCAAACCACTATAACACCTTATTACTCCTAATATTGCAAATTAATTTTCAACCCAACAAAGATCACAAATTACACAAGAAAATTTTTCATTTACACCTTATACCTCCTTCTTATGAAAACAAAAATAATGCACTTCAAATTTCAATAAGACCAAAGAAATTATCACTTCATCTCAAGCATCAACCAAGCACTAGCAATATAAAATTTCACCTTTCATCACTTTCTAAAATAAAAATCTAATCACTTTACTATCCTTATAGCTCCCTGACCATTTCATATCACAATGATAAAATTTGACTAACCCTTATAACTCCCTAACCAATTTACATCAACATGATAAAAATTAACTAACCCTTATAACTCCCTAACCAAGTACAAAATGCATACCTTTTCAAAAAATTTAATTCTACCCTCAAGTGTTTTCATCGTTGCTTGAACCCACGATCTTACTGGCCCCTGTGCCCTAGCACAATGGAAAACACCACGTGGGCTAGCTGCCCACACAAGCCCAAGGAGCACGTGCTCCTTCTTCTCCTCTACCGTCGACGCAAAATATTTCAATCATGCAAAAATCCTCCATGCGAATCGAACGTCAAACCTGCCACCTACAAATCACTCTACAATATGAGATTACTAGATAGGATACCATCCTATATTGGATGATGTTTGGACACCCACCATATTAATATCTACATTGCCTCAAAATTTGTAGAAATCTCTCTCTCTGCATCCGCCTCTTGCCGAACGAAAATGCTAATATTAATTCCCGAGGATGATTTACAACTTTGGTTTGCAATAACATTAATCCTTTTATACACTTTTATTTTTTGACTTTGGACATCGAATTTACTTTGAACAAATGTCTCCATGCAATTTCAGATTTTTGGCACCATTTAAACCTTTTCAAAAATATTATAATAATTAAAATCTAAGGTAGATTTAACTATTATAATCTATATTTTAACCTTTGAGTCCTTTAATTTTTAATTATTATAATTATTTAAATCTTCATAGATTTAAATATTATAATCTATATTTCTTCTTGGACCTTTTCTTTGGAAAACCTCTTCCTTTTTCTTTTGCAAATGCCACCATAGTAAAACCATTAAACCTTTATTTTTCTGGACATAAATGACAACCAATGTCATTAACCTATGCCATTAATTATTTGACATCAATGACAAAAATAAACTCAAAATTTCCAACATCAGGTACTAGAAGATATGCTAAGAATGTTCTGCATGGATCAGCATACAAAGTGGGAAGACTATTTATACCTAGTGGAATTTGCATACAACTATAGTTATCATGCATCACTAGGTATGGCACCTTTTGAAGCCCTATATAAGAGAATATGCAAAACTCCCTTATCTTGGGATAATATGAAGGATTGGGTAGTGATCAAGCCAAAAATGGTAAAAGAAATGGAAGATTAATTGAAAAGAATTCAGCAAAAGTTGAAAGAGGTCGCAGATCGCCAGAAGAGCTACGTGGACCTCAAAAGAACACCAAGAGAATATTTTATAGAAGATAGGGTATTATTAAGGATGAAACCAACTAAAATTTCTATAAAATATTACAAATTTGACTCCATATATGTGGGTCCATTTGAAATTATGGCCAAGATGAGCCCTGTTGCTTATAGACTTGCTCTACCACCAAGCCTATCCAAAATTCACAATGTCTTCCATGTGTCCCTTTTAGAAAATATATTCCTAATCCTACTCATGTTTTGGATGTCTCCAAATTGCAAATGATTGATCCACTAAATATTGAGGTTTGACCTGTTCACATACTTGGTTTTAGAACAAAGAATCTAAGGAAGAGAAGCATAGAGTAATATCGAGTCCAATGGGACCACTACTCAGATAAAAACACCACCTAGGAGGACGTGGAAGATATGCAACAAAAATTTTCTTATCGATTTGAGTAGATAGATTTTTTCAAAAAAATTCATATGATTTAATGATATATGTATATATGCAAATGGACATGATATTGGATACTAAGTAGAGTAGTTTATGTTTGATTGAGTTACTGAGTAGAGTAGCTTGTATATATTTTGCATTACTAAGTAAAGTGGTTTTGAACATGTGATGGTGTATGTTTTGATTGAATGCAATATGACATATTATATGATTTGGTTATATGCCCAAATGTGAGTAATTGTGATTTTATGATGATTAGGATGATTGGGATATTTTGTGTGAAATGGGAACGATGAATTTGTTTGATTACTTTTGGTATTTGTAAAAAAATATATGTAAAAATATTTCTTTTGATTACCTGGTTTAAAACACAGGGGTTGTGTTTGTCTCTAATGGGGGAGGATGTAACGACCCTCTTCACATGATTATTGGTTAATAAAGTAAAATATATAATAAACTTACATTTTTCTTGTCAATTGTGGTACTATTGATAGTCTCTATGAGTGCAATACCAAATTCAAGTTGTCAATGAATGGAAGCAAGTCAACGGAAAAGGTAAGAAGGGAAGTGTTGATTCGGCTCTTGAGTACATAGAAACTCGTACTTTGCATTTCATATAGGCGCATTACAATTTGCAATTGCATGATTCATTAGTGATTGTTGTTTTTTGTTATTATAAAAAGTGATATGCATATATTTATGGTGATGATGATGGGAGCCATCATTTACTTATACTTGCATATGTTCAATAATCAAAATTAAAATTTAAAATAAAGATAATAGAACTAGTGGAAAATGGACACTATATAAGCTCAATTTTTTTTTAAAATAAAGTAATTTTTATATGTATTATAGCCTTTGATGGCGTCTCACCATTGCTATTGTTTTTGTTTTAAAACAAATACATTAAAGAGAATCGAATCCAATGGGTGTGGCATAATGGGGCTTTGGGTCATAATGATTGTTTTGAGTGATGTGTGATGTTCCTTTCTCTTGTGTTCTTATTTGGTACTATGCATGCTTTTATAGGGAGTATGGTTTTGGGTTTCATGAGTCATGAGATGAGGGAATGGAAGTTGTGATAGGATTATCTTTTTAGTTTTGGTTTTTGGAGAAAAATCAGCAGAGATGTAACTAGAACAAATTGGAGGAAAAAATAGAACAAGTGGATGAAGTGAAACATACTGTGTTTTATTTGAAAAAGTGTTCATGAAGGGAAGTGAAATGAATACTACATCGTATTCAATGGGAGGCAAGAAATAAGGGTTGGATATTTTGTTTTCTTTCACTATGAAATATATGAAAAATAAGTTTGACTATTTCCAGTTGATTGTATTGAAAGAAAATCATGATATATGCTTTGTGATACAATGAAAGGATATGAATGTGAAATTATGAATTCTATGAGCAGTGTAATGCTTTTTTTGGGTGTTTTTATGTTGTTGTGTAAGTAATAGATTTGGATATAGTTATATATGAAAATAAATAATAAAAAATTCATGCTTGATTGGATATTATGCCTCTGTGTTTTACACAAATTTTATTTAAGTTTGAGTGAGGTTTCCAATTACTCTATCTGTGACTTTTAATGATGGTTTTGGAATGTGAACTACAATAACTTGATTACTTTGTTTGTGACTTTCAATTATAGTTCTAGAATGTGAACTATGGAACTTTAAGACATAAAATTTGAGAGATGGATTATTTGAACTCTTGCTTGTATGTTTATAAAATTGGTAGCAATAAAAATTGTTTGCATTGTAGAGTGCATATCATGTAAATTGAGTAGCATCTGATCCTTGGAACTGCTTATGGAAAAACTTACCTAGCATAAAGAGCTGAGCGACTATGGATACGTCTAGAATGGGATGAAGTCATTATGGATAGCAAGAGGACCTTGTTTTTATAGTACCAATGCATTATGAAATTGCCCAACATTCTTACTTTGGTGCTATGATAGAAGACAAAATTTTATCATGAATTTATTACATTACATGGATTGTAATGTAAAACTATATGTTGAAATTTTTTTGAAAAGTGTTCTTTTTGGGTAGCAGAAATCGAAGGAGTAAAGTTGACTAGTTTTGTAAATGAAAACTTAGTAAGGTCACCTATTGGGAAGAGTACCCCTTTTGATAATTTATTGTTTGCCTAGAGTCGTAGATGACAGGGATTTATTCCATCGCTCGAAAGTGCTCTTGTAAACTAATTTTTCTCCATAATAATTGGAAAAGAAACAAAAGTTTAATTTATATTTAAGAGTAAAGGAAAATGGAGCTATTCTCTATTGAGAATGTAATTGTTTTGCTTTGACCATTGTGCATTTCAATAGAAATTATTTTATAAATATGTGTAATTATTTTTGGTATAGCTTTCTCAATGGGGCGACTCATTCTTGGATAAAATTTATAAGTGCAATTGGTTTTATTTTATTTTACTTTTATATTTGGTCAAAACTTATGTGAGTTACCGGTTATGATTTTATAAGATGACTTGCAAACTAAGACAAAGTTCATGTGAACAAGCTAATGGCTGATGTTTGAATGAAAATTGAGGGCTATTTTAGAATATTGTCAGTTTCTCATATTCTGATGGAAAATCAGGATAAAACCCTTGCCTGATAGCTCAACCAAAGTTGGAAATCTTGCACTAGAATTGATAACTAAAAAATGGAAAACCTATATGATAAACTGAAACATTGCTTGTAGAACTAAACTTATACCCGAACAAATCAATTAGGGTAAAATGGTTTGACAATAATGAAAATAATTCTTTATTTCAACTTTTTTATAATTATAGTCATGGATAAGTGATCTGTTGAGTAGAGGTAGAGTTTATCCTATCACTATAAAAGAAAGTTGTTTAATGCATATTTTGATATCTTCATTTACATCTGTGGTGATACTCAAGGAAAGAAAACCAACCATTCTTGGTAGAATGGCAGTGTAAAATGAATAGTTATATCAACACTCAACTTGATTACTATAAAGTGAAACTAGAGGGTAAATCAATTTATAGGTATAAATTTGCAGCTAAGACAACAGAAAACGTAGCTATTTGTTTCCTTTGAAAATTGACTTACCTATCAATTAAGATTCAAGAGGCTTGTGTTTGAAATAAATAGATACTAATATAGTCTTAAAGTTAGAATATTTCTACTTTTAATTTGATGCACTTAACATCTCTTTTCCATATGGATACATAGCTCCTTAAGGGAATACTTTTAATGTAACTCAAGTAGTTATAGGGAAAACTAAGGTTAGAAAATGTAAACATTACCATAAAAGAGATTTGCATTGCATATATTTTAGTAGAGTTTAGTTAATATTTGAATGAGGAATTATCCTTACCTTTTAAAACAAAAGGATAAATACTCTTCAATGATTAAATAGTATAATTCTTCAAGAAGGAAGATATGAACATTTAAACACCCAATTTTTTGAGGTGCAAGTATGCACACAACTGATTTCAAGAGTAATTGTAGTCTGATAGGATTGGTCGAAGAATATGACCCTATTGAAACTTGTAATGAGAAGGTGTTATGGGATGCCATCTCTAGATTGTTGCTCGATAGTACTATGATAAATCCCATGATCATTTGAATTAGCTAGACTAGCCTCGATGTTTAGTATGTGAAAAACAATTAATCGTCACAATGAGCATGTGCGATCAAGTCCAAGGTTAGGGTATTGACATGGCTCTAGTTGACTCCAAGCAGGGGATTAATCATCTAGACACTGGCATATGTACGTTGATTCCTCGTATTTTAGAAATATAATAATTCGATAGGTAGGTTGTGGATTCACAAAATGCTAAGGGATGGGGAAAGAAAGCATACCCCTCTAGATGTTATGGGCCCTAGAGGATAACCCTTGCTATGGATCGACCCTCATGCCAAAACACGAGAACATTAAATGAGACAAGTTGACTCCACTGATGGCACCTTCATGGGATTTGGCCAATCTCGTCCACTTGGGTGACTACCTACAACAGTCTATAACCCAAAAGTGGTATAATATTAATTTACTAAATCATGTTTATATTTATGATTTATTGGGTGATTTTTTTTCTATGAACTTGAAAGCATTCTTATGAATAAAATTGTAGTCAAAAATGAAAAAACTTATCCAGTGATTACGTTTGCTTATTTTAGCGGTACAACCAAGTGACTAGACTTGGGTTGTTACAGTTTAGGATAGCATAAAGCATCAATAATAGAGGGCAACATAAATCTACAGAGGAAAGAGAATATTAGGCTAAGATAGCACAAAGTTAAAGGTAATGTCATTAGACCAACACATGTTTGCATAAATAGATATCTTCAAGATGACGTATATAAAGGAAAATGTTATCAGACCAATTCACATGGTTTAGGAGGCTAATGGATCAACGTTCATAGAGGAATAAATACTCAAGGTATAGTATGCAAAAAAAGGATAGGTTTACAAGCAAAAGCTATTTGGCAACATGCAAGAGATAGTATCAAACACTAACACTTGAATCAATTTGTAATGCAGTCATAATCTAAAGCCTAAACCTACAATACAACACAAAAAGTGAGCAAGGTAAAGGGGAAGCAAAAGCAATTATAACCAAAGTGAATGTAGCAATATAGTAAGAAAGCACAATACGTCACTTAAAGAAAGTCTTTCAACATAGAAGCCACATCGTATAGAAGCCAAAGGAGTAAGTTTGTGAGGAAGACAAAGCCAAGAGAAGCATGTGTTTGAGATAGTAAGAAATATTTTATAGTGGAAGCACCAAACTACATTGAAGAGCAGTTTCATATGGAGTAACATTTGAACATTTGAAAGCTATTTTGAGTGTAATTTGGAACGTTATGCTAATTTAAGTACCATTTGGAACATAAGGAGTATTGTTTTGAAAGTCATTTGAAGTACAATTATTTAAGGAAATGAAACACACCATGCAATTGCCCTAGCATATATTAAAAGCTATCTGCATGGACAACCACTCAAGAACAGAGACATGTGCAAAGTCAAAGTTGGAATTAAAAGCTAAAGTTTCTAAGGTTAGTCTTTAAATTTTAGGGTTTTTTTGAAGCTAAGTTTTTAAATAGGAGTTATAAGGGTTAATTAAAGGTTTTTGAATTATTTTGGACTATTGATTTATTTGGTTGGAGTGATAAGATGTTTAGGGTTAACAAGGTTAATAAAGTTCTTTAAAGTTTTTTATTAGGTTGGAGTGATAAGGAATTCAACTAGACTACTTATTTTTAAAAAATTATAATTTAGAGTTTTTTAAAGAATTTTTTATTTGGGTTTTATTTAAAAAAATTTAAAATTCTTGAATTTTTACAAATTTAAATATTTGGGAGGTAAAAGGTTTTCAACATCAAAGGATTAGGAAAAATAAAAATTTACAAAATTCATTTTTAGTTTCTAAACTAGGGAGACATAAGGTTTACTACTCCATAGGAATTAAACCTATAATTCATTATGTATTATTGGTACATTGATTCTGGAGCAAGTAGGCATATGACTAGAAACAAACAATGGTTTAATACCTTTCATAAAAAATACAAGAAACCGGTTGTCATAGCAAATAGTATGACTTATGAAATCAAATTAGTAGGAGACGTTCTAGTTGATCTAACAAATGGAAAATGAGTAATTAATAATGTGTCATATGTCCCATGATTAAGTACTAATATTCCTTCAATATCTTAGATTATGGATCAAATTTTAGTAGTTGAATTTAAAGT
Organism: Wollemia nobilis; assembly: GCA_028583015.1. NCBI lineage: Eukaryota > Viridiplantae > Streptophyta > Pinopsida > Araucariales > Araucariaceae > Wollemia > Wollemia nobilis. Next base: position 6,781,887 of record JAQPPZ010017228.1, read on the forward strand.
TATCAAGGAAAAAATAATGTCTTATTATCAAGCAATAAAAAGTGATAGCCTCATAATATTATAGAGATAGTTTTTTCACTCTATATATAGTGATAAATATAGCTCTATCAGTGAGAATCTCATAAACAAAAGAGCTTTGGCATAAAAGACTAGGACATATAAGTGCATTGTCATTGAACGATATGAATAGATATCAAATGGCTAAAGGTTTACTAAGATTTCTTGGGAATATATATTTTGCCTAGAATATCTAGCAGGAAAACAACATAGGATACCTTTTCAACTTTGTCAACATAGATCTCAAAAACCATTGGAATTAACATATATAGATTTATGTGGATCAATGAATGTTACTAGTTTTGGAGGACACAAATACTTTCAACTATTTGTTGATGATTATTCTAAAAAAATGTGGATGTACTTTATGAAATAAATGTGGATGTACTTTATGAAATACAAATCTGAAGTATTTATTTGTTTCAAATAGTTCAAACTTCTAGTTGGAAAAGAAAACCATCAAGAATATTTGTTCAGATAAAGGAGGTAAATTTATGTCAAAATAATTTAATTTATTTTTTAGAATAAAAACACAACTCACTATAGCATATTCACCACAACAAAATGGTATTGCAGAAAGAAGAAATAGATCTATCATGGAAATGGTTAGGTGTATGTTAAAGGAATCTCATATTGATTATTAGTATTGGGGAGAGGTAGTTAAGACAATTGTATATTTGCAAGATATATTACCTACAAGAATACTAAAAAATGTTATTCTAGAAGAAGTATTGTTTAGACAAAAACAAATCATAGAGTGATTGAGAATTTTTGGATCAAGGATTATATGCATATTCCAAAAAAAGAAAGAACAAAATTAGATGAAAAGACTGTGTAATATATTTCTTAGTTATGATGATAAGTCAATAGGATACAAAATATTTGATCCAAAAAAAAAAGAAAACCTACGTAAGTAGAGATGTAGTATTTAATGAAGGAATGAATAATGTTATTAAAGAACAAAAAGCTAATTCATAAGCTATTCTAAAATTTTCAAAAGAAGACTCATCGAATGAAGACTTAGAATTAGAGTTACAATATGAACAAAATAAAAATAAAACAATTACTATAAACTTATAGATACAAGAACCTTTATGGCTTAGAAATACATTTAAACATTCAAAACTAGAGTAAATGCTAGATCATACTACTAAAAAACCTCAAACTCATAGTCTAACTAGAGTAAACAGGGGATTGATAAGTTATATGGCAGAACCTACAATGACATTTAAGGGATTAAATAATTCAAAATAGAAGGTAACTATGAAATCAAAATATGAAACATTGATGAAAATAAAATATGGAATCTAGTTGATTTATCTCCAAGAAAGAAAATATTTAGTTGTAAATGGATCTACAATATAAATGAGATAATTCACTTAACATGTACAAGGCTTGACTAATTGCAAAAGGATACACACAAATAGAAGGAATTGATTATGAATAACCTTTTGCACCAACAAGTATGACTACTGTAAGAACAATTTGTGCTTTGGCAGCACATCATGGATGGAAACTACATTAGATAGATGTAAAAAGTGCATTTCTTAATGGTGATATTGAAGAAGTTTATATTTCACAACCAGAAGGATTTGTAATTAAGGGTCAAGAAGACAAAGTTTGAAAATTGGATAAATCTTTATATGGTGTAAAGCAAGCACCAAGTGCATGGTATATAAAAATTAATAATCATTTATTACAACACAACTTCAAAAAGGGTTGGGAATGACATCAAATTTAAATCTCTATATGAAAAGGGTTGGGAATGACATAATAATACTTGTGGTGTATGTTTATGATATAGTAATTATAGGAAGCTCAAAAAGTCTACTAAACAAAGTTTAAAAGGATCTAGAAAAATATTTTGAGATGATAGATTCAAGATTTCTTCATTATTATCTTGGATTATAAATTTATTAAACTCAAAATAATATTACAATAACACAAAGTATGCAAAATCTCTACTTGAAAAACACAATATGAACAATTGCAAACCCAAGGATGCTCCTATGGAATAAGGATAGTAGTTATTTAGATATGATGAGAGATATTTAGTTTTAACTACAATCTATCATCAATTAATTGGAAGTCTTATATTTAACAAATACTCAACCAGATATAGTTTTTGTTGTAAATTATCTTCCAAGATTTATACAAGAACCTAGAGAAAGTTACTGGAAAGCTACAAAAATAATATTAGAATATATCAATAAAACTACAAAATATGGACTTACATACAAAAAGGATGATAAGAAGTCTTGTCTATAAGGATATTTAGATTTTTAATATGCTATATCTATAGATGATATAAAATATACATCAAGTTACATTTTTATCTTGGTCAAGGACCAATTTCCTAGTATAGTAAAAATCAACATGCATTAGCACTTTCATCTATAGAGGTAAAGTATTGTACAAGTAAGGATGCAGTCTATGAAGCATTATGGTTACAATATATACTCTCAAATATGGGAATCAAAAGAACTCTAATGATAATAAATTGTGATAATAAAAGAGTACTAAATTTGATAAAAAATCTACTTATTCATGAAAGAACAAAACATATAGAAGCTCAATGTCATTCTATTAGGCATCATTTCCAAATTCATCATATTCAATTCAAACATATTTCTACCAAAGATCAAATTGCAGATATTTTTAGAAAGGCACCAGGTCAAAGCAAGTTTCAAATATTTGGAAAACATCTATGTAGATCAAGAGAAACATACATCAAATAATGTAATACAAGGGGGTATTAGAGCATATTACATTATTTGATATATGTCCTAGGTGAATATCAACAGTATCTTAGACAAGTGGCAAGATAAGAATTCAAAGGTCATTTTGTAAAACTATATTATGAAGATAAAGCTCCATAACTTGATGTACAAGTTCATATAATGAAAAATTTTGGATTGTATTATTTTTTATTTAAACAATAAGATTCTTTCTATATTATTATTCATGTCATTATTTTGATCTTATTATATTGTGGCTATATTATATTTTATCTTGTGATATATAACCTATGATATTTTGTGGTAGTATTAAGGCTTAAAAAGCCATTAATTTCCCATGACATGTTTATTTTTGTACTATCCCTTTTGGTGGGAGGGATTATCTTTCTCCTTGTTGGATTTGGATTTAAGATGCCTTATTTTTAAGAGGGTAGTTTCTACTCTTTTGGTCATCTATATAGTACCTTTTATGGAAGACACATTGGTCATCTCTAGGTAGAAGGTCAAATTTTTATTGAGGTTGTCTATGAAAATGTTCAAGAGGTCCCTTTATGGAAGGCATATTGGAGCCTTCCTACTAAGTCTTGCCACCTAGATAGAAAATATATGAATCTCCCATCTTAGGCTTGCTTGCATTTATATAAGTCACTAATTGCAAGATTCTTCTCAATGGAGACAAATAACTAAAAGACGAACAACTCAACAAGGTCCTTGAAGGTCTTAAGAGTATGCCTAGGTATTTTGCAATACCATTATAAAGCAGAATCATTAAGGCTCTTGAAAAATATTTTGAGTAGAAACATATCATCGTAGGTAATGTCATTGCAGGTAGTTTGAAAAAAGCTACGGTGATTGATAGGATCCTTTTTACCTTTGTATAGCTAAAACTCAAGCATTTCAAATTTAGGAGGAAAGGGACCACTAGCTACAATAGGATCTACCTGTTGATTACATAAGGCCTCATAAGAGTACCTATGACTAGATGAAGACCCTAAGATCAAGGCCATTTGTTATTTTAACTACTCTAATTGAGAGGTTAAGGTTTGAATTTTAGAAGAAAGGGGATTTAAAGGCACATGAGGTGTGTGTTGTGGGATCAAAGGACTTTGATAGCTAATGAAACGATGATATAAGAATATAAGGGCATATGTTGTTGAAGTTAGTATCATACGGTTTATCCCTAATCCATTTTAGATAAAAGGACTTGAATATGTAGGATGAAGGATTGTGAAAATAGGATTTTAAGCAAAAACTGCATTCACGTTCAAGATACAAGGAAGAATATCAACACAAGGACGAGAAGGTGGAGCTAGGAAGTATGTCTAGGTTGGGGATATAACTTGTGCTTGCTTGTTGAGAGGTAGGAAAACTCAGGTTGATCCATAAAAACTCCTCAAGAGGAGGAAGGGATGAATGATTTCCCAATGATGATGGAGGATGTTGTGCTCTACCGTCCATGAAAGTGGTGATGATTGGAGGATTAAAGTCAACATAATTAGAAGTAGATACATTAAGGTTAATGTTCAAGGACCCAAGGAAGGGAACCACTTGATTAGAGTTTACTATTGGGAGCAGTACAAGAGAGAACCTTCCTCGGTAGAAGTGGTTATTGGATCACTTATTTATTTACACATAGCTAATAGAACCTCTTTATGTTTATGGAGCAAAGTATCCACCTAGTTTAGGAAGTTGAAGGCTACTTTCCCCTGATCATCATGGATAGAAGACAAGGAACCCAAGGGATTTGATAACTTATATTCCTCTTCATAAATAAGTTTTTTATAATTTATTTTATTCTCTTAGCTCTCATACAAGGGATCAGGGTTAGTAGCTATCTAGTGCACAACACTACATATCATGTAGCATTGCTTGACCATGGTTTGGGAGAAGGGAGATAATTTTTTTTTATAAAGTTAATTAAAGAAAGGAGATATTTTGATCCTCATATGTTTCCTTCCATTGATATACTAACCTAGCCCATATACCTTAGGGGCCTCCCTATATACCTAACCCTCTATATATCCATAGGTATATGAGAGATAATTGGTACATGGGTAGCTAATAATATGTGGGAGTGAACTTCTAGATACATGGTCCAAAAAGATATGTGAGAGGTAATATAAGTCATCCTTATGACTCTCACTATCTCACCATGATATATATACTCCTCACTAAACATAATTATGTGTGAGACCCTATGTGGGTGGCTAGTGGCTTAGGATCACTATACCCAATATAGCTTAGTGGCTCATACTACAGTTACTCAAAAGATCATGCATGATCCCTAGTAGGACTATCCCTCGGTTATGTTCTTGTTAGTATTAATTATTGTGGTCTAACTAATTAAAAAGTATTTAAGTGATCTTATGTGAGGTTGATTTTATCTTGATTAAGGTTTGGCTAGGAAAGAAATAACATATCTAGGAATCTTTAGGATGTTCATCAAAATGTGGATAGGAAAAAAAGAGGACTATGAAGGGGAGATTCCAACATCTTTCCTAATTCCTCTTCTCAATTTGAGATTAGGAGAATAAAAGTGATAATAGTAAGACTATGTTTAATGTATATTTTTGCAAACACCTACTTTTTAAAGAAATATAGGAAACCAAGTTTCTTTCTAAAATTCACTTCTATCTAGCAATTTTTTTTTTTTGAATTTGGGGTTTAATATTATATTTTATGTATGATGCACAAATAGAAATACAACAAAAGGAAACCTAACACTAAATTATGCACTTTAATGAAAACTGACTCATTCCCTTCTTGGACAAGAAAGGTGCAACAAATAATTTACCCTAAAATACAAGCTACATGCAATTTTGTTTCAATACCTACAAAATAATGATTCATTTTTTTCATGTTTTGATCACAATAAAATAGGATTCACAATGTTCCCTTTGCCAACTAATCAACAAATAAAAATAGAAAACCCTAATTACTACATAAAAAAATCTCATAGCCTAAACCATAATTGACAAAATGTAGGACAAAAAGTATTCAATTTTATCATAGAGATAAAAATATCGCCTGCTTGTAGAAGTGTCACTAGCTCCTTTTTGACACTTTTCCAAAACCTATCAAAATCCTACAAGACAAAAATAGAAAAAGAAGTGATGATTAGCATAGAGGGGTCTATCAGATCCTAGTAAAGATGGTGTCTTTCTTTGTTCAAAAATCAAACCCATGTTTTGTGAGACAAAAGGATAGAAAACATGCAAATGAAAAATGTATAACAAATGCTAAAAGATAAATTTTGAATAGATGTAAAAAAGGGGAGAATAGACACAATCCAAGACCATAGGTTGTCCCTTTTTTTGTGGAGTATTTTTTAAAGATTCTTGTTAATGTCTTGATGATGATTTGATGTTGATTTGAAGACAATATGATGCTTGCTATGAATTTCTAGAAAAATGAAAGGATGTAGGTTCGCCAAACAAGTTTTCCTAAAGTAATTCCAACAACATATGGATAAATTCTTCTTTTCCTTAGAAAAAATGTTATATTAACCCTCTTTTTAAAACGTTATTATAATGTTCCATCATCTAAGCCTTGGTAATCACTTATGGTGTAACATTTGCTACCTAGATAGAACTTGCCATATATTCATTCTTCGTAATATCTCCAACTTGGAAATCCATACTTTAAGATAGGACATGTTGACTTCTCATTAGGGATCTCAAATATGGCTTGCCTTTCATGCAAACTTTTGAGGCTCACTACTAGCCTAATTATTTTTTGAGCAAAGATAATTTAAAGACTTTAAAACTTTATGATCTAGTTTTGATTTGATCATGTATCCCAAACATAAGTTAAGCATAATACTCCTATTGCTCTTCCTCCCTTTTTCTTGTACTATGTACTTCTATTCATGGCAAAATCGATGCACTATAAATATAACCATAGAGATAAATGATGAAAACAAGAATAAGAACACATAAACATACTAAGCAAAGATGCAACTCATAATATACAAACTAGGGAAACACGAAGGGATGGTTGAAATTCACAATTAAATATTGTTCTCAATAAATCAATGTGCGCTTGGTGTTACTAATAACTATTAAAATGAATTTGTTTAAAAATAATTATAATTTTCAAATTTAAAATGTATTGGTTTGAAATAAAAAAATAAATAACACTTAAATCTTAGTATTAATTAGTTTCAAAACATTTTTCTCTAACCATTTTTATGTTAATATCTTTGGTATATCAAAATGATATTAGCTCAAATGAGTATATTTCTCAACTTTTAAGATAAAGACTTAAGTTAGAATGTTCTCAAACAGTAGATACATAATCACTAGATTGTTATAATACCCGTATATGAACATAATATAATAGTGTAATATCATTATATAATTATGATGTAACATAAATAAAATTGTTTTATAACCTTATGGTCTAAATATAAATATTTAAGAAAACTAAATATTATATTTAAGAAAAGACAAAATATCCTTTCCAGAATATTTAGGACTTGCAGATATGCCATTTAATATCATGAGTCACTTCAAATCATTGAATAAAATAATTCAACGTAGATCCACTTATAAAACAACATTCACTTACAATAAGATTTAGTGACAAGGATGACACTTGCAGTGATGTGACCCGAGTTTAACCTTTGAATAAAATAATTCAACGTAGATCCACTTATAAAACAACATTCACTTACAATAAGATTTAGTGACAAGGATGACACTTGCAGTGATGTGACCCGAGTTTAACCTTCACGACGGATATATATATATATATATATATATATATATATATATATATATATATATATAATAAATAAAGAAGTATTTACTTAAAAAGACAATAAGGTTTAGTTGCAACAATTCTTCCTTTTGGGCGACTTGGTCTGCGAAGCTAACAATTCAATTAATTTATGTAGTTTGACTTTATATTTAATTTTTTTCCCTACATAAGGAAATATATGAGTTTTTTTGGTTGTTCATATAAGGAATTTAAATTCTAGTTACTATTTTTATAATTTCTTCTACTTTTAAATAAATATAATTAATTATTATAAAAATAAAATTATATTTATATTTAAATAGTTTTATTATAATTATGATGATGAGTTTATATTATTTATTTAATTTATTAATATAATAAAATCTTTAAAATAATATTATTTATATATTTAATCTAAATATAAATTTAAAATTTGTTTGTCAACGAAAACTACAATCTATTAAAATTGATTCCAGTAATATAGAGAATTTCCATGAATATCCCCTACTTCCAATCTGTAATGTAATTTTTTCATTATCACATATGGTATATTTGCAGCTAAAGTTCTGGTTCTTTGGTATAAGTATAATAAAAAAATTGAATTGCACATCAATTGTAAGTAGTATTGTTAGTCTAATTATAGTCAATAGAATTAATTTATTCCCAAATTCCAATCTGTAACGTAATTTTGTCATGAAGCTCATCATGTCAAGAAGGTATCACATACGGTATATTTTATTTTATTTTATTTTTATTTTTTTGTCATGAAGCTCATCATGTCAAGAAGGTGTCACATATGGTATATTTTTCTTTGATATAAGCATAATAAAAAAAATTGAATTGCACATGTAACTATTACTTAATGGTAAATTGAAAATCATGATTAGAGTTGTCTAATAGGTTATATGCAGTATCTTCATAAAGATACTGTTTACTTAAAATGTATTTATCAACCAAATCTCACTTGGAAATCAATATAATATTCTATCATATAAACCTAAAACTGTGCAATTAAAATGAAATATTATATAAGGCTAGGATGAAGCCATAGGCAAATCCAATACCAAACAAAGGGATCCAATATTATAGAGACTGAATCCCACTGTCGCTTCAAATCAAAACATTATTGCTAACAAACCAACAGCAATGTGGACAGTAGCATTTGTATTGGGGGCAATCCCACTGTTGATATGGGTGCTGAGATCCTTCAATGAGTGGAGACACTGTTCCCCACATTTGAAATCCAATATAGGAGGAAAGCTTCCTCCTGGTCAAATGGGATGGCCAATTATTGGGGAGCTGCTAGACTTTTTATGGCATTTCAAGTTCGCTGGAACGCCTGACGAATTCATATGGAAGAGAAGAGCCAAGTAAGTAAAAAATCTCTTACTAATTTGCATAGATATGTGTTTCCCCATATCCTCATGTGTTTATATACATTGCTTTCCTAGTCATGGATACACCCTTATGTGTATATATTGTTTTGCAGATATGGGGATACTGACGGAAATTGAAAAATTACAAGATCAAAGACAGCCTCTCGTTAGAGGCAATACAGACGCAGACAAACAGAGGCAGAAACCAAAAACATGATTTTATTGAATCACAGAGAAGCTCATACAAATTTGAAACAGATTCAACACAAAGCTCTGCTGAGCACACAAACGCGGACATTGCCGCCTCCCGCGGAATACTTCGCCTGAAAACGCTCGCACCGCTGCAGTGTGCAGGGAACCGGGGCAGCTGCCCAGAATGCCTAAAACAAAGGCATACATACATTTATAGGCGGTCCAAGAAACCAAACCCTAAACCAACATTTACAAAACCATGGGCAAAACAGCGGTATCCCGGGTTTAACCAGCTGCTGCAACGCAGTACCTCTGCATTGATGGCGGTAGTTGGGATTAATTTCCAACACACCCCCTTAATCACAACTACTGGAAGGATGTTCTCTCTACTTCCTCGCTGGCGCAGGTTCAATCCTCGACGGGAAACCATACCCTGCCTGCTGGTCCTGTCTCCAAGCTCTGATACCATGACGGAAATTGAAAAATTACAAGATCAAAGACAGCCTCGTTAGAGGCAATACAGACGCAGACAGACAGAGGCAGAAACCAAAAACATGATTTTATTGAATCACAGAGAAGCTCATACAAATTTGAAACAGATTCAACACAAAGCTCTGCTGAGCACACAAACGCGGACATTGCCGCCTCCTGCGGAATACTTCGCCTGAAAACGCCTGCACCGCTGCAGTGTGCAGGGAAACTGGGGCTGCTGCCCAGAATGCCTAAAACAGAGGCATACATACATTTATAGGCGGTCCAAGAACCCAAACCCTAAACCAACATTTACAAAACCATGGGCAAAACAGCAGTATCCCGGGTTTAACCAGCTGCTGCAACGCAGTACCTCTGCATTGATGGCCTGCATTGATGGCGGTAGTTGGGATTAATTTCCAACACACCCCCTTAATCACAACTACTGGAAGGATGTTCTCTCTACTTCCTCGCTGGCGCAGGTTCAATCCTCGACGGGAAACCATACCCTGCCTGCTGGTCCTGTCTCCAAGCTCTGATACCATGACGGAAATTGAAAAATTACAAGATCAAAGACAGCCTCGTTAGAGGCAATACAGACGCAGACAGACAGAGGCAGAAACCAAAAACATGATTTTATTGAATCACAGAGAAGCTCATACAAATTTGAAACAGATTCAACACAAAGCTCTGCTGAGCACACAAACGCGGACATTGCCGCCTCCTGCGGAATACTTCGCCTGAAAACGCCTGCACCGCTGCAGTGTGCAGGGAAACTGGGGCTGCTGCCCAGAATGCCTAAAACAGAGGCATACATACATTTATAGGCGGTCCAAGAACCCAAACCCTAAACCAACATTTACAAAACCATGGGCAAAACAGCAGTATCCCGGGTTTAACCAGCTGCTGCAACGCAGTACCTCTGCATTGATGGCGGCGGTATCCCGGGTTTAACCAGCTGCTGCAACGCAGTACCTCTGCATTGATGGCGGTAGTTGGGATTAATTTCCAACAGATACTGGGATTTACAGGACCCATCTGTTTGGCTACCCTGCCATTATAACATGCTCTCCAGAGGCCAACAGATATGTGTTTGGGACTGGAACAGAGGATGGCACCTTCACTTCAGGTTGGCCTGCTCCTCAACTGCTTGGAGAACAATCAATCAACATGGTGGAAGGGGAGACTCACAAGCGTTTGAGGCGTCATCTGGTAGAAGCCATCAACAGACCCGAGTCATTGAAGAACATATTCATCAAATTGCAGCCAGTATTCAAATATGTTTTCCAAGCTTGGACTGATAAGGGCAAAATCCATACTTCTGATGAGACCAGAGCGGTAAGTATAAGTTGCCCAATCTTGGGTAGGATAAGTATCATACAACATAAAAATGTATGGGTAGAATAAATATCATATATGATGTCTCAGGTTATAGAACCATGGTCGCTTACTGAGGCAAAGGTTACCACCATTACCACTGCAGGACTTTTCTTGGAAAGTTACTTATATATACCCAATGATAAGAACTTTGAGAAACCATTGAATTTATGGTCCTCTGTTAGATATAATTTGTGTTAGTTGTTGCAGATGGCATTCAGGAACATATGTTTATTACTATTCAGCTTTGATAAAGGCCCAATGCTCGGAAAAATGGAAAGGATGTATAGGGGACTTTTTAATGGGCTCAGAGCCCATCCTATCAATCTCCCAGGGACTGCATATTACCATGCTCTCAAGGTGATTTCACATGGAAGATTTGAAATGAATTTTTTTATACAATGTGAACAATGAATTGAAAATAAGTACATACTTAAAATTGCCTTTTTTTTTTCTTTTTGGGCAAGTACATATGCAGTGCAGGAAGAAGCTATCAGCTATTATATTGTCTGAGATGCGCGATAGAAATGGCAATAAGGAGGTGCGACGACAGATCTCTTGCAGAGTTTAACGGATTCAATGGACTCCAATGGTGGGAAACTGACTGAAGAGGAAATCTTGGATACCATAACCTCTCTCCTATTAGGTGGATATGAGTCCACAGCCAGTTCCATGACATGGGCTCTCTATTATTTGTGCAAATACCCCAACTGCCTTCAGAAATTAAGGGTATAACATCTATTCAAATCTCTCTCTTTCTATATATATGTGTTTTTTTTTCCTTCTCTCTCTTCGTGTGGTAGACTGGTTAGTGTTTTGCTTGGACCAATCAAATGAAGATTTCTGTATTCCAGGAAGAAAACATATCAATTCATGAGAAGAAGGGAGGTGATAAGCTTCTGGTTTATGAAGATGTGAAGAAAATGGTTTATACTTCTAAGGTAATCTTTTTGATATTCAAAGAAAGTCTATATGTTTGGATAGATAAATTTATAGATAAAAGACTTTTTCCCGGCATAGAGCGCAGAAAAAACATACCTTGTTATGAAGTCTATATTATCATTTATGCTTAGTCATTAGTTACTTTCCTTTTGAAAATAAAGGACAATCATTGTGCCAATGTCATGATATGATATTTGTTTGCCTGTTTCTGCAGTTGGTTGATGAAGTTATCAGGGTTGCAAATTTGACAAATTTCAAGTTCAGAACAGTGGCAAAGGAAGTAGAATTCAATGGTAATTTACTTCTTCTGTAAAGGAATTATTATTGTGCAGAGTTCTCTATGTCATAACATCTATTGAAGAACAGTTTTTCTAATTCAATCAGGTTTCAAGTTTCCAAAAGGTTGGAAAGTAATGGTTTGGATTCGCACCATTCATGTTGATCCTCAGTACTTCAAGGATCCTTGGGAATTTGATCCTGACAGATGGAATGTAAGTTTCTGAAACTTTATACAATTCCATTAAAATCTAATCTAGATCTGCATGATGAATAATAAAATTTTGATTTACATGGTGTTGTTTATGCAGGATTTTAAGCCTGGACCAGGGGTATATAATGTATTTGGTGGTGGTCCGAGACAATGTCCAGGAAACAACCTTGCAAGGCTGCAACTCTTGTTGTTCTTACATTACATATCCCTTGCTTACAAGTAAAGTTTTTATTTTATATATATATATATATAATTTTTTTTTTTGAAATCTTATAAGATTATCACAGTTTTAAAGTTTTAGATAAAGTTTTAGATTCATGGATCATGTAAATTACTTTCATGAACTTACTCAACATACTTGGTCATGGTCAATTTATTTTGGATTGGAATGATTTCCATTTTATACTTAATGAATATTATTGCTATCTTTTTTAACAGGTGGGAGCTTCTAAATCCAAATGCAGCTGTAAAGTATTTGCCAAATCCTAAACTAGCGGATGGTGCAAAATTAAATTTCAGTCGGCTTTAAAAGAAATACATGGTATATTCATCCATAGGTATTTCAATTAGGTTTTATGTTTGTTCCCCATAAATATGTACTATTCATAACTTAATCCACCAAAGATAATTGATATATGGCTTGCAAGGTTCTTGGCACAATGATATTATATCTTTTTATATATATATATATATATAATTTGTGAAGAATGAGATTAGACTTAGAAAATACCATATTAAATTTTATAATTATAAATAAATTAAAATAACTAAGAATGCACCTACAGAGACATCAATATAAAATAACATTTTAACAATAGTATGTCATGATATTTAAAAAATATCATTGAAATAAATGTATTTATTATAATATTTTTTAATATTCTTAAAATTTGAATATTTTGTATATATTAAAATATTATAATTAATATTTAAGTATGGTAAAATAAATAAATAAAACTATTGCATATTGTGCATAATGCTGCAAAGGAATATGGGGAATGTTGCTTTCTTACAAAGTATTTTGTGTAAACTTTGTTTTAGTATAGGAGTGGATGAAAATAAAGGAGAAAAGCTAATAGAAGATGAGTTAGTCATCTACCTGAAATTGGTTATATAGAGTTGAGTTGAATCTCCTTTATATTATATTATTTCAACGAGTTATATTAGTGTGATGTTTATTTATTTATTTATTTTTACATATTAGTGTGATGTTACAACAAATGGTTGTTTTATCAGGGAAATGTTCATCACAATAAAGCGATTTCAAGTTTGGTGGTGATATCCTTTTTAATACTATTTCATAATACTTGGGCCTAAAATGATGCTATATTATGCTTTTTCAACTTGACAATTATTGGACATAGTATCCTATGTGAATTTAAATTTTATTGTATATTAAAAAAAAGTTAGGAGAATTATTTTTCTTACGAGGTAGGTGTGTACTTCATTTAAAAAAACTTTGAAGAATGTAAATATATGTCTTATTTATTCTAAGGATATAAGTTTTGGTAGTTTTACTCTCTCCTCAAATTTAGGAGAAAGTGACTAGATATAGTTTCATGGCATGGTGGAAGCATAACAAAACATTAAGTATGTGGTAGAAGTTTCAATCCATGGGTAGAGAGCCACAATAATAGCATTGAGAGGAAAGATCTAGTTTGGAGAGGCGTGGAGATGGAATCAAGGAAGGAGGAGAAAAAAATGGAAGGAAGAGAAATGACTACATCATCACGTGGTGAATTGGGTTTTTAAGATTCTATAAGAATTTTGTTTAGTAGGAATTCATTTTGATTGATATTATTATGAAGTTAATGGATAGTGAATATCATACTTCCAATACTTTATTGAACTTGTTGTTGATGAGACATATTGATAGCATGCATTTACAAGATGAGTTAATTATGAAGGCAAATGCCAAGAGTGGAGGTTTCCACTATATAGGTGAGACCATACATGAAGGGCTAGAAGTTAATATCCTTAATCATATATGTTATCCGAATGTTGGCAATTTTTATATTAAGGAAATTTGGACAAACAATTGCTAGATATAGGTAATTTGAAGATTTTATATAGGAGAAATGTGATAGTCATGAAGTTCAATATCTAAAAAGCAATAGTTGATGTAGTTTTAGAAGTTATTATGAAGTCTATAAAGAAGGATCTCATTAAATGTATGCATATGTTGATGGGTATTTACATGGGAGTAGCGACTACAAAGGTTGCTACATAATATTTGAATAAGATTCATTTGGTTGGTCATGGACTATCTTCTTATTTTTCAATAATCTATATGTGGCCTCTATTCGGGGCCACTCCCATAAAAATATTAAACATTACATTTGTTTTCAAGCCAATCAAATGATATCCAAATTTCTCTTTTATCAAAGATATTCTTCATTTCCTTTTCTATCAAATGTATTCTTTATCTTCCTCAAATTTTTATAATTCTACAATCATTTTCATTAAAATATAATCTCACATGGGAGTTGCCTTTTAAAATATTGATTTCACCAAGATGAAGATCAATACTATGGTTGGATAAATTATATGCTAATTGATTTTCTTCTCTATAGATATGTTCATATTTCCAAGAGTCTGCCTCCAACAATAGTTGATAAAAATTAGCAATAATGTTATTTTTTATCTAATCTCTATATTCCTTTTTGTTAATAGAACTAATGATAATTTTTTAATCTCCCTCAATTGAAATATATTTCCATCACTTTACAATAGCAATTTTAATCATTGTAAGAAGTGTCCTACCCTATGCATAGTTGTTAGTTGAAGTTCCATATGATTATATGTAAGTGAGAAGGATTTTGTCTTTATTATTTCAAAAAACATCACCTCTACTATATTTTGTTGGATTTCCTTTAAGAACACAAGCTTATATTGAGAGGGGGGTGAATAGTATAAGACCACTTTTTACTTTCCTTTCCCAAACAATATTATGCAATATATCAATGAAAATATCAACAACAATAATCAAAGCAATGCACAAATCATCACACACAATAGAGACACCAATTTAACGTGGTTCACCCAATGTGGGATACTCCACGGAGAAAATATTTCACTATAATTTTCTCAACAAATATATTTGGAATCCTTCTCTATTACAATGTTTTATGGACCTTTGTCCAAAGGAGACACCAATCCCCTAATCAAGTTTATGGATATCTATCCACAGGAGACACCAATCCCCTTAGCTAGTTCGTGGATCTCTATCCACAAGAGAACTCCTCCTCTATTTTGGCTGGTGATCTCTTAGAAGACTACTGACTCCACTACACTGGCTTGTGGATATCTCTCCACTGAAGACTCATGTCCTCACTACCTTGGCTAATGGATCTTTATACACTGGAGACCACTATCATCTATTCTATCACCTCCAAATATTACTCTCAGATCTATCTCAAATCTACACTAAACACAATCCTTTGATCTAGCACAAATCTACTCAATCTTTGTCTCAAATCTGCACTAAACATAGTCCTTTAGTCTAGCACAAATATGCTCAATCTCTGTCCTCAAATATGAACTAAACACAGTCCTTCATTCTAACACAAATTTGCTCAATATCTATCTCAAATATGCACTAAACACAATCCTTCGATCTAGCACAAATCTGCTCAATATCTATCTCAAATCTATCCTCAAGCCTTAACACAAAGCTTGATCCAATCACAAATCAACTCTGCTAGATCTACCCCAAATCTTAACTCAAGGTTTGAACAAATCAATCAAACAACTTTGCTCACAAGTCTTCTCAAATACCTACCTCAATTATGCATTGTAAGCTTCCATAAAAGCTCACACTAAACTGTCCACAAGTCTTCACCAAGACTTGCCTCAAATATGCTCAACAAGTTCTCACTAAAACTTTCTCAAATCTGCTCAACAAGTCTTCACCAAGACTTACTCTAATATGCTCAACAAGTCCTCACTAGAACTTGTCCAATCTGCTCAAAACGTCTTCACCAAGACTTGTCTCAAATATGCATTGTAAGCTTGAAAAAAAGCTTACTCAAATCAACTCAATCTATTACAAAAAACCTTTTCAATAACACACACAAGTTTCACACAGAATTTTGTTTGACTTCAGAAACATATAGAGAATGGTTAGAGACTCAATATGTTTCACACTTACAAAATACTCATAAAACTCAAATTGATCTCTTCTAAAAAAACTCTTCAATCTCACAAACAAATTTCATTCAGAATTTTGTTTAACCATAGAAACATGTAGAGAATGGTAAAAGACCCAATATGTTTTGCACTCAATCACTTTCAATATCTTTCTCAAATTAGTAAAGAAAAATTTGTTTCATAGAACTTGAACTATCACTCCAATGCTTTCAATCAATTATGCTCAACCAACTTCACTCAACCAATCATTCAATGAAACACAACTTTCTTACAAACCCTAAACAAGTGTTTCACAATGCTTTCAACAACTCACACTGTAGAACTCAACCTTGAATCAATATAATTTCAAATTCACATAACAATGATACTCATGGTCTTTTCACAAATCCTAATCAAGCACATGAGAGCTTACTCAAATATTTCCAACAATGCTTATCAAACAATCTCACATAACAATGATACTCATGATATTTTGCAAATCCTAGTTCAAGATAGTTCTCAATGTCCCATAACAATGATACTCATGATATTTCACAACCTCTAATCATGCACATGAAGTCTCACTCAACATTTCAACAATGCTTATCAAACAATCCTTTTCACTCCAAATTAGCATTCACAACATCCAATTCAACAAATTTTCACTCATAAGGAAGATGTGTCCATACCTTTTATTTGATGAATAATTGACCTCAAAATCTGTCTCAATCACAATTATCCTCTTTGGAAATATCAAAGGTTAGGTAGCAAAAAACTTCTCAAATGTTCATTCAAATATTACCTCCAATTATTTCACCATACAAAACATTAAATATCAATTACACCTTATAATCTCCACACTTAAAAATGATTAGCAAAAATTAAACAACTCACTTCAAAAATTAATTTTCTTTATTCACCTTATTACTCCTTCTAGATTTAATCATCAAAATTATAAAATAAAATTTAATTTTCATAAACCTTATATCTCCCTCCTAACACAAAAACCTCATGCCAAATAAAACCTTAGGACAAAATTTAATTTAAAAATTAAATACCTCTTTTACCCTTGGTGGGATTCGATCCCCCGTTGCGCTGCCACCAATGCCCTAGTCGTGGCTCAACTGTTGCATGAGCTAGGCACTCACTGTGGAAGGCAAAAGTGCCTTGTGTGCTTTGTCTTCTATGTTGGGCATCCAAAACTAAAACAAACACAACAAAATATTGTCGTCGAGATTCGATCATTGGACTTCCCACCTTGTAACATCTCAACACATAGTTGCTTGATGCCAGCCCAACCACACAGTTGGTTATGAGGCTTTAAGCCTCCCTCCTTTTGTACTTCGATGGCCATCAAATTAAAACAAAAACTTATATTTTTCCTTGCACACAAATCACGAAAATCATAGGCTCTCTAATGTGAATCGATCGAAGGTAAGACTTTGATCAATCAATGCACATGGTATTTATACCATTGTGCCATATCCCTTTGGATGTAGCGAAGGGGGAAACTTCGTATGACGTCGACGCTTAATAAATAGATATTTGCCCTTATAACACTAACCTTAAGGTTAATTAAATCAAACTATAAATTAATTAATAATGAAATTATTATAATTAATTTAATAACTTTACACAATATTTATCCTAGAAACCCTCAACCAAGAAAACCAACATAGTATTATCTTATTATTGTATTAACTTGATCGTCTCCAATAAAATAATATTCTCCTTCTGTCTCTCTGTTCAAACCCAAATGCAAGTGCAATATATATAACAAAGGCACATGCACAAATTTTACAATATTATGGGCAAAAAATCAAGGGTTCAAATATGGTAATCCTAAAAACCCATATGGGTCTAAAAATAACTTAAAACCCTAAAAATTTGATTGGGGGCTTCCACCTCCAAACCCCTACTTTTTGGAGGGCTACCACCCTAAAAACCCTATTCAGGGCCCAACCCTACCCCGAACCCCAGTGAGTATATCGTACATAGCGTCCAGTACCTTTTAGTGTTAACCCCACCAAAATAACATGGAAAATATTCAATATATTTTCAATAATTTATTTGAGCTTCTCCTAAACCTGTGTAGCTTATCTCTAGACTCTTTCACTTCCTTCCTTAATGAAGCTACTTCATGCTCTAACCTTTCATATTATAAAACATTGCTTCTAACTTCTCTTTAAATCTCCTTGTCTTAGTTATTGAGTTAATTAGATCCTCTATAAGCTTTCCTTTCTCTTCATCATATTATTGAAATTAAAGCTTGAGTTTTGAGTTCTGCTTTCTTACCTCTCTTAATGCATCAAGGGCATAAATAAGCTCACCCTCAAGATCAACTTCTCCTTCCTATGATTCTTTTGATTCTTCCTCTACTCTTTTGTCTTTAAAAACATCTTCATTCTTTTCTGACTCTTTTCTACTAGAAGCACTTCTTCTTCTATTGCCAAAAGTAGACTTTCCTCTTTTCGACCTTCACTAGCATCTTTATATTCATCTTAACTAAAACTGAATCTATTCCTTGTACAACTATCTTCAATATGACAAAAGTTACCACATCTAAAACACTTGAGAATCATTAGACCTCTCTTTCTAACATATTCTTTTTTTACTATCATAAATAGAGTTTCTTCTTCTTAATTACCTGAGGACATGTCATCACTATCACTAAAACTCTTACTTGCCTTATCTGCATAAAAAATCTTCTTATGCCTTTGGAAAAACTTATTTTCTTGCTTGATTTGTCCATCCCTATTTTTCTTTTGGTACCTGTGTTTTTTTGCTTCCATGTTCTTATGATCCTATTTCTCATCACCACTGCTATTTCCAGCTTCTGGACAATTAGTAGCATAGTGACCATATTTTCCACATGTAAAACATCTAATTGATTTTGTACATTTATACTTTATTGAGTCCTTGTTCCTTCTGCCATAATTTGCTTCTTCATCACTGGATAACTCATTGCTTGAATCTGACTTCTTACCCTTTGTCTTCTTAGTAACTTTGAAGGTTGCTTCTTTTTGGGGAATAGGTTCCTCTTTTATTCTCATCTCAAAAGATGTGAGAATTCCTTCCCTTGTCAAAATTTCAATATGTTTTGACTCTTCTATAGTTGAAATATTTTCACTATACATTTTTGGAAGTGACCTTAAAATCTTATCACAAACATTTGTTTCCTCAACTTTAAGTCCGAGTCCTTTCATGAAGTTAACAACCTCATCCACACTAAGTAGATATGCAACAATAATTTTCTCATCCTTCATCTTTAGATCTTCAAATGTTCTCTTGAAATTTTACAACTTTACCCTTTTGAACTTTTTGTCTCCCTCATATATACCTTTCAACGTATCCCAAATTTCCTTTGTTGATGTACAATGCATAGCCTTTATAAACTTTATTTCATACAAGCCCCCTAAAATTCCATTCATTACCTTTAAATTACTTAGTTGTAGGAGCTTACCATATTTATCTGTAGGTGGATTTATTGGTGGTATGTATCCATTCTCAACTGCTTCCCATATTTCATTTTCAAGTGCCATTAGGTGAAACTTCATCCTCATACTCCAAAGTGCATAGTTGTTCCCATCGAACAATGGTGCTAAAATTTTATGAAGATCCATTCTAAGAATCCATCTATGTTCTTGTAAGCTTTCCCTTCAAGTTGTTAAACTCTTCCGAAGGAACCCGCTCTGATTCCAATTGAAGAAAACAATATTATACTAAGAGGGGGGTGAACAGTATAAGACCATTTTTTACTTTTCTTTCTCAAACAATATTATGCAATATATCAATAGCAATATCAACAGTAGTAATAAAAGTAATGCACAAATCATCTCACACAATAGAGACATCAATTTAATGTGGTTCATCCAAGGTGGGGTACTCCACGAAGAAAATATTTCACTATAATTTTCTCAACAAATCTCTTGGGAATCCTTCCCTATTACAATGTTTATGGACCTTTGTCCAAATAAGACACCAATCCCCTAATCAATTTCATGGATATCTATCTATAGGAGACACCAATCCCCTCAGCTAGTTTGTGGATCTCTATCCAGAGGAGAACTCATCCTCCTCTTCTCTAGCTAGTGATCTCTTAGAAGACTAATGTCTCCACTACACTAGCTTGTGGATCTCTCTCCACTGAGGACTCTTGTCCTTACTCAGAAGACCTCTATCCTCATTGCCCTAGCTAATGGATCTCTATCCACTTGAGACCAATGTCCTCTTCTCTATCACCTCCAAAGCTTGTTATTAGATCTATCTCAAATATACACTAGACACAATTATTTGGTCTAACACAAATCTACTCAATATATGTCTCAAATATGCACTAAACATAGTCCTTTGGTCTAGCATACATTTTCTCAATCTCTATCTTAAATTTACACTAAACACAATTCTTTGATCTAGCACAAATATTCTCAATCTCTATCTCAAATCTGCACTAAACATAGTCCTTCGTTCTAGCACAAATCTACTCAATCTCTATCTCAAATCTGTCCTCAAGCCTGAACACAAAGCTTGATCCAATCACAACTCAAATATTCTATATCTGCCCCAAAACTTAACTCAAGGTTTGAATAAATCAATCAAACAACTCTACTTACAATTCTTCTCAAAGACTTACCTCAATTATTCATTGTAAGCTTCCACAAAAGCTCACACTAAACTATACACAAGTCTTCACCAAAACTTATCTCAAATATTCTCAACAAGTTCTCACTAGAACTTTCTCAATCTGCTCAACAAATATTCACCAAGACTTACCTCGATTATGCTCAACAAGTCTTCACAAATACTTGTCTCAAATATGCATTGTAAGCTTTCACAAAATCTTACTCAACTCAACTCAATCTATTACAGAAAACCTTTTCAATCACACAAACAAGTTTCACATAGAATCTTGTTTGAATTTAGAAACATATAGAGAATGGTTAGAGACTCAATATGTTTCACACTCACAAAATACTCACAAAACTCAACTTGATCTCTTCCAAAAAACCTCTTCAATCTCACAAATAAATTTCACTTAGAATTTTGTTTAACCATAGAAACATATAGATAATGGTAAGAGACTCAATATGTTTCACACTCAATCACTTTCAATCTCTTTCTCAAATTAGTAAAGAACAATTTATTTCACAGAACTTGAACTATCACTCCAATGCTTTCAATCAATTATGCTTAGCAAACTTCACTCAACCAATCACTCAATGAAACACAACTTACTTACAAACCCTAAACAAGTTTTTCACAATGCTTTCAACAACTCACACTATGGAACTCAATCTTGAATTAATATAATTCTAAATTCACATAACAATAATACTCATGGTCTTTTCACAAACCCTAATCAAGCACATGAAAGCTTACTCAAATATTTCCAACAATACTTATCAAACAATCTCACATAACAATGATACTCATAATATTTCACAAACCCTAGTTCAAGATAGTTCTCAACTTCACATAACAATGATACTCATGATCTTTCACAACCTCTTATCATGCACATGAAGGCTTACTCAATATTTCAACAATGATTATCAAACAATCCTTTTCACTCCAACTTAGCATTCACAACATCTAATCCAATAATTTTTCACTCATATGGAAGATGTGCCCATACCTTTTGTTTGATGAAGAATTGACCTCAAAATTTATCTCAATCATAATTACCCTCTTCGGAAATCTCAAAGGTTAGGTAGCAAAAATCTTCTCAAAATTTCATTCAAATATTCCCTCCAATTATTTCACCATACAAAATATTAAATCTCAATTACACCTTATAATCTTCACACTTAAAAATTATTAGCAAAAATTAAACAACTCACTTCAACAATTAATTTTCTTTATTCACCTTATTACTCCTTCCAAATTTAATCATAAAAATCACAATATAAAATTTAATTTTCATAAACCTTATATCTCCCTCCTAACACAAAAACCTCATGCCAAATAAAACCTTAGGATAAAATTTAATTTAAAAATTAAATACCTCTTTTGCCCTCGATGGGATTCGATCCCCCGCTGTGCTACCACCAGTGCCCTAGTCGCAACTCAACTACCACATGAGCTAGGTGCTCACCTTGGAAGGGAAAAGTACCTTGTGCACTTTGTCTTCTATGTTAGGAGCCCAAAACTAAAACGACCACATCAAAACACTACCATCAAGATTCGATCGTGGGACTTTCCACCTTGAAATATCTGAACACACAACTACTTACCGCTAGACCAACCACACGGTTGTTTGAGGCTTTAAGCCTCCATCCTTTTATCCTTCGATGACCGTCAAATTAAAACAAAAACTTATCTTTTTCCTTGCACACAAATCACAAAAATAATAGGCTCTCCAATGTGAATCGATCGAAGGTAAGACTTTGGTCAATCAATGCACATGGTATTTATACCATTGTGCTATCTCCCTTTGGATGTCGGTGGAGGGAGAAACTTCGTATGATGTCGACGCTTAATAAATAAATCTTTGCCCTTATAACCCTAACCTTAGGGTTAATTAAATTAAATTATAAAATAATTAATAATGAAATTATTATAATTAATTTATAATTAATTTAATAACTTTAAGGTTAATTAAATTAAATTTAAATTACCCATGTGTTGTAGATGAGTTGGAGAGAAGAGAGCAATCCTCCAAGTGATGTCCCAAGTTTGAATCTCCGCCCTACCAAAAAGTTGAATTGGGTATCCAAAATCCAATTGATAATGTTGGTGCGGGCATGGTCGAGCACGACACTTGGGTGACTTTAACAGTGTAGAAACCCCTATTCGTGATCTCTCAGACCAAGGTGGCCCCACAAGGGATTTTTTGCTTAAAAAAAATTTAAATTATAAATTAATTTATATTGAAATTATTATAATTAATTTATAATTAATTTAAGACCTTTAATATTATAATATTATTTTTCTTGGGCCTTCCTATTGCTCCTTTAGACCTTATCTGACCACCTTGAATATTATAATAAGATATATTATAATATTATTTCCCTTAGGCCTAGAAGCAATATTTCTCTTGCACTACTTATTGAAATTGACTCTTGGCATCCTTCCTTTTGCACTGCTCACTGAAATTGACTGTTGACATCAATGACAACAAACCTTGCTCATATTTCCAATATTCCTATGGAATCATCATCAAAATTAATTTTGATAAACCTGATTTTTGGATATTTCGATATTACCATAGATCAATGCAAATTCTTTGTGTTAACTCCATAATTATAGATGCCCCTTTCATATATATTCAAATCATATAACTAAGAGGCTAGTAACTCTTTTTCTACGCTTAGACTTCCCATGATGAGAATGATGTATGTGAACATTCTTTAAGAGAAGAAATAATATAGTTACAATCTTGGGCATGATTTTGAGGTTTATTTTTTTAAATTCTATTATTCCTTTCAAGTCATAATTTTGATAAATAATAGTAGGACCTTTCCTCATTGTAATGCATAATACTTTAGCTTTAAAATAATTAACCAAAATTTCGTCAACTCTTTCAATGTTGATGAAGCTAGCCAATCTACTTTCATATTTTTGAAAGAACATCACTAGATAGTGTATGAAAAGGGACAATAAAGAATTAATTGATTAGATGTTTCAATATTATTATCATATAAGGTACACATATAAGGTCCATGATATCCTCTTCTTTGTAGATTCTCTCCTATAAATGTTTTGCTTTGGATTGCTAATGAAAGGAATGTTGAGGCCTTGGAGAGAGCCTATTGTGATGAAACATTCTTCCAAGGGAAATAATTTCGAGTAGAAAATTGTGTTTGCTCTTGTTAGCAATTTAATGCTATTTCTTCATAGAATAATTTCATAGGATCTCACAATAATGAACATAGAAAACTCACTATTTTTTCTTTTTTTAAATATATGCTCTAAGTAATTCATAAATGCAATGCTTGTTCGATATAATATTACATGGCTTTATATTCAATATATACATACATGAGGCTCTTCATATGTACATGAATTGACATTTACACTTACATAAACACTTCATCTCCTCATACTCAGGAGAGATCTAGCTCTCCACATTTCTTTCTTACATAATAATAAATCTTACTTATTTACACAAATACAAAGTCTCTTATGATTGCTCATAACTCCTCACTTCTAAACATGATATTTCACTCAAATAATCATACTTATTAACATGATATATCACACACATAACTCCACACTTATTTACATGACACATATTATCTCTTAATAACATGACACATATTATAGACTCAAATATTAAACACACACTAGACTAATCTATTTACAAGGTACAAAATAATGTAATACTCCAACACCCCCTTCCCGTATTATATTATTTGGTATGAAGACCTTTTTACTTCAATTTCATTCAATTCTTCTTCTTGGTCTTGGTATTTTTACTTGAGTACTTCTTATGGTTCTCAATATTTACCTTTAATTTGTTTCTTGTACTTTTGAGGAAGTCATCAAAGAATGTATTGTCATGTTCTTTTGCCATAAAGTTTTTATTCTCAATATAATATTTCTTTGGATATCATTATTTTGGTAAAAGTTGATCCAAATTTTTTTGTGCAATTTCTATAATGTCGAAAGCAAATCTGCCATTTTTGTAGGATCTCATAACTTTAATTTTGTTTAGCTTTTTAATAAGACATCTCTTATTGCCATTGATGGTTTTGAATTCTACCATTCTTCCTTTATATAGTAATTGTGATACTGAAATTAGATTATTTGTTATACTAGGAACATAAAGCATATTTTCCAATGTACATTCTAAATACAATAGACTAAGTGTGACATTCCCTAATATTTGTACTTGATAAATTTTATCATATGCTATCTTGATTGGTATACTTGGTTTTACTTGTATGGAATCAAACCAATACAAGTTGTTAGTCATATAATGTCTAGCTCCTAAATCAATGTACCAAGCATTATCTTCATATTCAATTTTTGGTTTTGCTTGAATTTTTGATGTCTTATTGTATCATAGAACATGTTTGTGACCATATATTCTCTATATTTCATAATATTTCTTCATGATATTTTCTTCTTTGAGCATATGTGACTCTGAAAAACATCACTTTGATGCACTGATTTTGTTATTTCACAAATTTCAAGTTTCTTCTTTAGTTTTAATCACATTTATTTGGTGTAGAATCCCTTATTGTTCCCAAATATTCTTCAATTATTATTTACTCTTTCTTCAATTTTCAATTTCAAATTTAATATTCTTTTTAATTTGTTTAAAACCTTTTATCTCCAAATTTTCAATTCAATTTTTATTCAATTATTAATTTTTTTCTTCTATCATTAAATTCTTTCTTCTTTCTTCTTTTTATTTTCTTCTTCTCTTCTTCAAATTCAATTTTCAAATTCTTTCTTCAATATTTAATTATTTCTATTTTTCAAATTCTAATCTTCTTCAATATTCTTCTTTTCTCCAATTAATTTTATTTTCTTTCTTTAATTTCTTCTTCTTTATTTAATTAAAATTAAATTTTTCAATTTCAATCTTTCATTTTCTTCTTCTTTCCCAATAATATTATTCTTCAATTATTTAATCAATTATATTCTTATAACTCCCTTCATCATTTTTAATCAAATTTTCTATTTTATTTCTTTCAATAATATTCTTCTTATTATAACCCCCTTTAATTTTTCTTTCTCCAAAAAATTTGTTCTTCTTCACTTTGATTTTATTTCCTCCATATTGATGTTTCTTCTTATAACTGTCATTCATAAAATTAATTCTTTCTCCTTAATTTTCATTCCTTCCAAGATTATTATTAAACTTCTTATATCTCTTGCAATATTTTTCTCATGTATTCTTAATGAAAGTTAATCCTCCTTGACTTTAGCTTTCATTAAATAAATCAATGACAAAAATACCTCTACATGTGGCATCCTTTTTTCCAACATTCATGCTCTATAGTATTTAATTTCAAACATTACTCTCCTTGTAACATTTTTCCTCAAAAGCTTTTGATTTCATATTACTACCTATGTGTTGAAAATGTTTTAGACTCCTCAGGTCTGCATGCTCACAACATGGGTTGGGGTATTTAGCTTATTTTTGTGCATGATTTGATTGTTCTAACTTATTTAGACGCCCTCCTTGGTATATATGGCCTAATTTAATCAAATATTATTTGTTTCTATACACCTTTCTATTAATTAGTCAAATGTTTCCTCTCTTTGCTCTACTAATGCTTGGTTGTTACCTACTTTCAGTTCATCAACACATGACTTTTCTTTTCTTATAGATCATGTTCACATTTGAGCTACTTCTTCTTATTGCTTATGGTCATGTAACTCCTCTTGGATCATGTTCACATTCGAGCTTCTTTCTCTCAATGATTATGGTCACATTCGAGCTTCTTTCCACTCTCATTCACATTCAAGCACCTGCTATTTATATCCAAGCTTGTAAAATTTCTTCTTCTGACACTCTCACTCTTGCTAGTTTTATCTAGCACTATCTCCTCCAAACTTACAAACACTCTCTTAAATATTCTCTCCTATTTCTATCTCCTTTACCCTATGATCAGCATGGCTTTCTAAGCACACACAAGGTGGCTCTGGTACCACTGTTAGTAATTTAATATTATGTCTTCATAAGATAATTTCACAAGATCTCACAATAGCTCAAGTATAATTCTCACACAATAATAAACATTAAAAAATTCTTAAATTATTTTATTGAAAAATATCTACTATAAGCAATGCATAAATGCAATGCTTGTTTGATAAAATATTACATAACTTTATCTTCAATATATACATAAATGAGGCTCTTCATATGTACATGACTCTTGACCTTTACACTTACATAAATTGTTCATCTCCTCATATTCATGGGAGTCAGGAGATCCAACTCTTTACATTTCTCTCTTACATAATAATAAATCTCACATATTTACATAAAGATAAAGTCTCTCATGATTGCTCATAACTCCTCACTTCTAAACATGACACTTCACTCACATAACTTACACTTATTAATATAACACCTCACACACATAAATCCACAATTATTTACACAACACATATGCTCTCTAAATTACATGACACATATTATAGACTCAAATATTAAACACACACTAGACTAATCTATTTACGAGGTACCAAATAATGTAATACCTCCAAAAACTCTAAATCCTCATATCCCAACTTAGTATCTACCATATTTTGATACATTCCAAACCAATTAACCTTTTTTTGTAAACATAAGAAAAATACTCTTAAGCATCCTTTAAACATCATCTGCTATTTGTTGGAGTTCTTCTCCTTCAACCTAGTTACTAATAAAAATCCATGATTTCTAGTTGTTTCTCACATTAGTATAATATTTGACCTTTCAACCTTTACAAGATATACATCTCCAATCCAAAGGTTGCCATTTTGAATCAAATATAAGAGGATAAGGCTTTAACAAAGCATCATATGGAAAAATTTCATAATCCCATTATTTATTGACCATATAATATGTTTCTTGATCAATTGTAAACCATTTGACATGAAATTACATGTTGACTATCATTTAGGTAGGGTTCATTTCTTGAATAATTTCATTGCATCAATAGAACTTGTATATTTTTTAAGTAACATTATCGCTCAACTTTTTCCTTCATCTTTAAATAATCTATTGCCAAGTTTTCCCCTTAAATCCATACTCATAATTTTACAATTTGGTAAGAATCCCCCTCAAATATTCTTTCCTTTATGAACACTATCTCCCTTAAAAAGAGGAAACCTAATAAAAATTCTCACAACCTTTCCAAATTATTATTTTTTCAAATATTATCAAATTTAAATGCTATACCTACTAGCAATCTTGAAAGTGACACCATATCAATAGGGATGGATTGCAATGTAGTTTTTATGAGTTGTAGCTTTTTATCCATGGTCAAGAACTTACCTTTACAACCTACCAAAAAAGAGTTCATTCTATCCAAAATTGAATATGGAAGCTATATTTTCTTTATGAGATAAATGAATGCCCAAAAATGTTGATGGAATTTTTTCCAATTTTAAACCCTAAAAAATCTGAAATAATATATTTTAAAGGTAGGGCGATGCTAATGGAAAACATCCTAGTTTTTGTAGTACTAACCAATTATCTTGTAGCCTTATCATAGCATGATACTAATAATTTAAACTCAACAAACTCACTAAGGGATGATCCAAAATAAAAAAACAATTAACAAATTGAAGATGAAATTTAAAAGGATATTTATTGTAACCTAGATACCTTTGATTTTTCCTTCCATTTTACCTTTGAGAAAGCTCTCCCTAATGTATCTATAATAATAATAAATAGCTATGGATAGTGGTTCACCCTATCAATGTCCATGGGATGACTCAAAGTATCAAGTACGGGATCCATTGATCAAAATAGGATATTATGGAGTGTTATAAAAACATCTAATTGATTCACAAAAACCTTGATCAAAATCATTTTTTTTGAGAATATCATGTAAAAAAATCCAACAAACCTTATCATAAGCTTTATTCGTATCTAATTTCAAGGGAATATATGGTTTTTCATGCAATGAAAGGAACAAAATGCCTCCTCTGCAATGATTATACCATTATACCATTAGAAATTTGTTTATGATTGTGAGGAGCCAAAAAAGGTGCATTAAGGGGAGGTCCAAATGCCTTTCCTATTTCGTTTTATTAATTCGATATTAGGGATAATAAAAGTGATAAGACTAGGATAATGTTTAATGTGTATTTTCACATACACCTAAATTCTAGGAACCAAGTTTCCTTTGGAGATCCACTTCTTTCTAGCATAGACCTTTTTTATTTTGGAATTTAATCTTATCTTTGATCTATGATGCATAAACAAAAATGCAGCAAACAAAAACCTAATACTAAATGATGTACTTCTTGATTTTGGTATTTAATCTTATCTTTGATCTATGATGCATAAACAAAAATGCAGCAAACAAAAACCTAATACTAAATGATGTACTTTTGATGAAAATTAACTCCTTCCATTTTTAGAAAATAAAGATGTAATAAATAGCTTACCCTAAAATGCAGGCTACATACAATTTTTGTGTCAAAACTTACAAAAGAATGATCTAATTTTCATCCTTATTTTAATCATAGCTAAAACAAGATTCACAATTTTTCCTTTGCTAATTAATCAACAAAAAAAATTAGAAAATCCTAATTACTACATAGAAGAAATAGATCTCATACCCTAAAACAAAAATGATAAAATGCAAGACCAAAAGTACCTAATTTTGTCATAGTAAAATATATCACCCATTTGCAGAAGTGCCACTACCTCCTTATTGGCACTTTCACAGATCCTATCAAAATCCTAAAAGAAAAATTCCAAAAAAGTGGTGATCAAGATAGAGGGATCTATTAGGTTTTATAAAATATGATGATTGTATTGCTTTGACAATAAGGCCATATTTATTAAGACAAAAGGATAGAAAATATATGAATTAAAAAAGAATTTTGAATACTAAAAGAAAAATGTTGAATAGATGCAGAAAGGGGAGAATAGACACAAGGCCAAGACCACAAGTTGCCTCACATCTATTGGGGGATTGTTGAAAGATGCTTGTTAATGACTTGATAATGATTTAATGCCAATTTGATGATGATTTGATGCTTGTTATGAATTTATATAAGAATAAATGGATATAGGTTAACCAAACAAGTTTTCCACAAATTAATTCTGAAAATATATAGATATATCTTATGATAATTCTTCTTCTTGTTAGAAGAACTATTTCTCTTTTTTGCTTTTTGTAGCAATATTGTTTGTAATATTTTGATAATCATTTTGACAATCTCTTGCAATGTACTCTAGGTCTTCTCAAAGGGTGACTTTATATAGGGTTTTATGTTTAAGGTTTTATTTTTTAACATGGCACTAGGTCAGCTTTGGTGCAAAAATTTTCTCTTTTTTAAATATTGGTTTTTAATGGGAAAAAGGTTAAAAATGTCGAGTGTTTTTTTCTCTTATTTTGAGGCATTGATCATTAATATGGGAGTATAGGCAAATATATACTCATGTGAAATATTTTTTTTATCCCATGCTAATGTAAGTATTTTCTTGTAGTTCTATGAATATTTTCAATAGATATTAATGCCCCAAAGATATCATTGCTTTTGAAGCACTACATGTTTCAATTTTGGGCATGAGGAAGGTGGATTTAGTTAAGTTGATTAGAAGGCTAGTGGATGGTGGAATAAAGTACATACAATTAGGTGTCTATATTTTCCCCTTTTTGATGCATTTATTGTAAAATAAATGCATTAAAAACTAATGTAGATGCCCCAATTTTTTTGTTGGTGAATTGATGAGCGATGAGAATATTAATTAAAGTGATGTTAAGGATTGTGTTTCTAACAACATTAAATTTTGCCTTGCCCTAGTATGCTCCTTCATGTTTTAGAAGAAAACCTATGTTAGATTGAGAAAAATATATTTGGTTATGATCCATATGAGGGTAGTGGTGAAAATTTGACTAAGATGGGATGAAATATTAAAAGGTGATTTGATCAAGATTTGAAAAAGGATTTGGGTTTGATTTGATAAAGGGAGTTTTGATTGAAATGATGGTTGATTAGAGATTTTATTGATGGTTAATGATTGATGTTGAACTAAGGATAGGTTCAGGAAAACCATATGAAGAGATAAAAGAGGGGAGATGAAAAGAGATGAATGAAAAAATCAAAGGATGAGACATAGAATGCTATGATTTTTTTTAATTGATTACCTTTAATTGTTTTAAGGATATTTTTGCAACTGATTACCTTTAAGTTCTATCTTAAAGGGTATATTTTTAAGTGATTACCTTAAAGGATATTTGTGTAAGTGATTACCTTTAAGTGTTACCCTAAAAGATATTTTTGAAATCAACTAGCTTTAGTGTGAAATTAAATATTTTTTTAGATTGACTACCTTTAAGCATGAATTTAAAAGATAATTTAGAGATCGATTACCTTTAAGCATGAACTTAAACAAAAAAATTTGAGATTGATTATCTTTAAAAATGAACTTAAAGGATAGTTTTTTAGACTGGTTACCTTTAAACATGAATTTGAAGGACAATTTTTTAAATTTATTACCTTTTTTTTGCATCTACTAGAGAAATTGGTAACTTGTTACATTTTTCATTACCTCTAATTTCACTAAGTAAACTTCTTAGCATAGTCAATAGCATTGGTGTGACATGCCCTCTAGTTGTACGAGGCCTAAGGGATTAAAAATATGGTCTCCACCGTCCCAAGTGAGTGCTTTGATCACTGGGTTGGATCCTCTAACCTTAAATTGATTACCTTTAAGCATAAACTTGAAGGATAATTTTTTGAGATTGATTACCTTTAAGCACAAATTTATAGAACAAATTATGAGATTGATTATCTTTAAGCATGTACATAAAGAATGTTTTTTGAGATCAATTACCTTTAAGCATGAAATTAAAGTACATTTTTGAAAAATTGATTACTTTTGAATAGACTCCCAAAGGATATTTTTGATAAACTAATTACATTTGAGAGAGCGCCCAAAGGACATTATTGATAAATTGATTGTCTTTGAGAGAGCACCCAAAGGGAATTTTTTTATGAATATGATTACCTTTGAGCAAGCACCTAAAGGATATTTTTATGAGTAGGATTATCTTTAAATAAATTCTTAAAGAATATTTTTGATGTGTTGATAATTTAATACATGATTGCCTCTAAGGAAACACTTAGAGGGCATTCTAATGAGTTGATGATATGTAATTAATTTAAGCAAGTGATTAAAGGAAATTTTGATGATTGAATTACCTTTAACCACCTACTTAAAGGATATTTTGATGATTTTATTTAGTTAGCCATAAATTTTTTAAAAATATCTAATTAGCCTATTAGTTGTAGGGAATATCGATTGATTTTGCCCCTTAGCCTTAGGACAATCAGAGTGATGTCTTATTTGAGTTTCCTCATAGAAAAGTGTTATAAAATACTTATGCTTGATTGGCATGACAACAAATGATGACACCAATTAGGGAGACATTTTATTATTGGATAATTGCACCAACATGTAAGATGTTAGGTGGAAAAGAAATAAAGAATAAGATTGATTGAGCTACCAAAACCTACAAAGGCTCACAATATTCATCATGTAGCCATGGATGATACAGAAATAGTTAATGTGATTGGGTTTATGATCAACACTTGCAAAATTCACAATATTTATCATATGGAAAGGAAGTTGTAGTTTAGAGGATCTTGAATATTTCATTTCAAGACAAAGTAGATTGAGCTTGATAGACATAAATGATAAATATAGATGATAGATTGACGATTTAGATCAATAGATTGATAAACATAGATTGACTTAAGTTCATGAAGAGGTAGATTGATTTTCATTAATGAATAAATAGATTTACGACTGATATATTGATGTAAATTGATAAATATGGACTAAGTTGGATTGATTGATAAAGATATATTGATTTGATTTGATAGAGATATCTAGATTCAATTGCTAGATATAAGTTGATTCAAATTGATAGTGATATATTGACTTACATTGATAGGGATATGTTGATATAAATTGCTTAAAATAAATTGATTTAAGTTGATCAAACATAGATTTGATTAGAAATTTAGCTGAAAAATATAGATTGACCCTAGTGAATAAAGATGGATTAATCAAGAGGAATGAATCAAGATAATTTTATATGAATTGATAGTAATGATGAGAGAGGGTGAAAATGGTATGGAAAGTTTGATAAGTATAGATTGAATAATATTTATGGATTGAGGTGGATGGGTTTGAATTAATAAATATGTAGTGATTTAGCTTGATTTAGATTGATAAATATAAATATATTGTGTGAACCTTAATCTAATTTACAAAATATGGGGACTAGGAGGATCTACTCGCATTAGTCACCTAGTATAAGTGCAATGCAAGGATGAACCACCCTAACTAGGATCATAATTTGAATCATCATAGATCCCTAACTCGATATGTAATAAAACAATCAAGAAGATACAAACACATGCATATAGGTAAGTGTGAGAACAGGATGCCAGGTAAGTAAGAAATGATAATCAATAAACTACAATAAGCAAATAACATAGAATCAAATGTAATATTTCTTAAGATGCATGATGTTAATAGGTTCCTTTAATTATTTTTACTCAATTGTAGCCAGGCAATAAGATTTTAAACCAAACTTAGTAGTGATGATAAATGGACCTAGACAATTAGACTCAAATTTATCCTTAAGCTCTATTTTAATGCATTTGGTAGTGGTCCTAGACAATGTCAGGTAACAACCTTGACATATCCCTTAATTACAAGTAAATTTTCTAATTATTTTCTTTGAAATCTTATAACATTATCAAAGTTTCATATTCTTGGATTTTGTAAATTATTTTCATGAGCTTACTCAGGTACATGATCCATTTGTTTTGGATTGGAATGATTTTCCTGTTATGCTTATAAATATTATTACTATCCTTTTAAATAGGTGGGAGCTTTTAAATCCAAATGCAACTGTGAAATATTTATCAAATCCCAAGCTAGCAGATGGTGCAAAACTAAATTTCAGTCACCTTTAAAAGAAATAAATTCTATATGCAATTCATCCATAGGCATTTCAATCATGTTTTACTAGATTACCCTAAATATGTACTAGTCATAAATTATTTCATCAAAGATAATTGATATATAATTTACAAGTTTCTTGAGAAATGATTAAATTTTATTGAAAGTATATATATACTCTTAATAATGATATTGAGATAGCACTTAGAAGCAAAGTTAGCCTAGAGAACACTATTAAATTTTCAAATTTTAAATAAACCTTTTAAAATATTGCAACAAGGAACTAATAATGTGCCTATAGGTACATCAATATAAAAAAGCATTTTAACAACTTCAATAGTATATGAGATTTTTTTTGAAATTATAATTTTTATTACATGTTAGATGAATGGTGTTTTCTAACCATTATTAATATTTTAAGATTCTAAACAATTAGCATGTAATAAGATGTTATAATGAAAAATTGAGTATTGTGAAAATAAATAATGATACTCTAATATATTATCCATAATGCTCTAAAAGAATACATAGAACGTTGGTTGTACCTTTACAAAGTATCGTGTGAAATTTTTTTTTGAGTATAGGAGATGGATGAATATAAAGGAGAAAATCTAGTAGAAGAGGAATTGGTCATTATCTTGTTTCTTAAATAGAGTTGAAATGATCACATTCTCTATATATAAAAAATTGGTTTTATAGAGTTGGGTAGAGTTCAATATGTGTTATATCATTTCATCGGGTCATATTACTGTAGTATTTTTAATGTAAAGGCCTAAATTTTAATTAATTTAAAAATACAAGTCCTTACAACCAAAATAATAGGTGGATAGGCACACCCCAATATGTAGTCACACTAACTTAGGTGGAGTTAGGCAGTGTTACTTAAAACAATAAAAATAGGGTTAAATACATCACCAACCACAACACCAAAAAGTATGCATTAAATCATGTCAACCATGGAGGTATGCTCACGAGGTGAATGACCATCACCCACTAGATGCTAACAAATGATATTAGAAGGAATGGAAATGAGCCACCTATCCTCCCTAGGCATGTCAACATTATCACTTGTACCAGAACCATCAATGCCATCAGAGACAAGATCGAGAAGGTTGTATAGAAGGCACTTGGATGATCATACATGGGGTATTAATCCAGTGCTGAATAAGAGTGTGAAGATGCTCCACCTCTATATGAAATTTATCCACTTGAACTGAAATCTAGAGCCAAAAATTAGAGCAAACTGTGCACTTATCAACAATTAAAAATTCATCTAAACTATGTTGCTAAGAAAAGAGAATTTTGTTATGATTTTTCCAAATATGAAAGAGCACACTGATGTGAAGAATGTTCCACACTTCCAACAAGATTAAGGAAATATTTTGTGGGTCGCCAAGCAAAACATGATGCCAGGTGAATGAACTGGCCATATGAGGCTGAAAGAAGGTCTCAAGCCAATTCTAGGCCATTTGAGCTTTTGTGCATTGTCAAAAAAGATGAAGTGGGTCCTTTGGAGCACCCCAAAAATGATAGGAAGGATTATTTATTCCATGGTAGTTTAATATCTTTACAAGAGGAAGACCATA
The DNA here is from genome assembly GCA_028583015.1 of Wollemia nobilis. Classification (NCBI taxonomy): domain Eukaryota; kingdom Viridiplantae; phylum Streptophyta; class Pinopsida; order Araucariales; family Araucariaceae; genus Wollemia; species Wollemia nobilis. The sequence goes on from JAQPPZ010017228.1 coordinate 6,817,586, forward strand.
TGATAAGAGGCTCCAAGCAAATAAAGCTTGTTTGGGTTCAATATATCCTATCCAAGCCATTTTAAATATTAGAATCCAACGAGTTTGAGTGGAAATAAGATCCCACCGGGAATTGAGCCTTTGAATTATAGGAACATTGGGAGTAATCCAAGCATACCCTAACTTAGATTTGTAAGTAAGAAGTGGGGTTTTCTTAAACAATCCGCAATCATACCACCAAGGCTTTTGAGAATGTCTACAGATCATGGGCCAAAGGGAAAATGGGATATAGTCCAAAACAATATCATAAGTAATATTATCATCTGGTCACAAACCAAACAATATCCTGAATTCATCCCATGGAATCCAATCCCTGGAATATCTAAAAAAAAAGTCTGCCACTATTGAAATCCCTTTCCTAAAGAACCACGGAGAATGAATCAATTGCACATAAGAAAGAGGGGAACCTTGAAGAGTAATAAAAGGTGACCACCAAACATTATAAGTGAAAATAGAAGCACCTTTCCGATGCCCATCCCCTAGCCAACTCAACCAGGGCTTAATTTTCTCCCAATCCCTCCATACGCTCTGAATGACAAAATAGCCTTGAATTTTAACTAGGATAGGAGAAACTAGGAGGGATTAAAAATTCATCTCTTTCAAGCCTTCCTACCAAGAGGTAAACCAGTGGAGATGCAGTGCTGAATGAGAAAATTTCAAGCTTCAAAACCACTTAAGGCTCGAAGAATCCATTTAGCAGATAAAGCAAAACCTTATCTTTGACAATCATGCAATCCCATACCTCCTAATTTTTTGGGAAGATAATATATTTCCCAGGAAACTCTATGAAATTCTCATTTATGTGATGAAACCCAAACAAAATACCTTAAAAAAATTTCCAACTTTTTATAGCAGGTTTGAGAAGGGGCCCAACAAGATGAATAGTACACATGAGTAAAAGCAATAATTTTGGAACACACCTGAAACATACCAACTAGAATAAGTATTTTGGTGATCCAAAGGGAAATTTTTTTCTCTAATTTTTGTAAAACATAATTCCACAAGATCGCAGGGGAACGCTGGAAAGCAAATGGGATGCCAAGGAATTTAAACATCTCCCCTGGTTGGATCCAATGCCACTATAGTATTACAATACTACAACAATATAAGTATAGGTTGCTTTATTTTGAGAATGTCTATCATAATACGGGGATTTAAAATTTTATGGTGGCATCTTCTTTAATATTTTTATAATACTTGAGTCTAAAATGATGTTATATTATGCTCTTTCAACTTAGCAATTATTGGGCATTGTATTATCATGAGAATTTAAATTTTATTGCAAATAATAAAATGGCTAGGAGAATGATTATTCTTAGGAGGTAGGTATGTCATTTAAGGAAACCTTGAAGAATGTAAATCTAAGGTATATTCATTTCGTAATTTCTTGTTCCTTGGGATTAATTCATATCAATGTCAAAATGACATAAGTTTTGGCTATCTTACTTTATCCTTAAACAAAAAAATGACTAGAAAAAATTTTAATGACATGGTAGAGGTATAAGAAAACATTAAGTATTTGATAGAAGTCTCGAGCAATGGATAGAGAGACATAATAAGAGCATTGAGAGGAAAGATCTGGTTTGGAGGTGGAGATGAAATCAAGGAGGAGAAGATAATGGAGGAAAGAGAGATGTCTACATCATTAGGTGATGAATTATGTTTTCAGGATTCTAATAGGACTTTTGTTTAGTAGGAATTGAATTTGATTGTTATCATTATGAAGTTGGGGGATAGTAGAGACAATACTCCAAATACTTTATTGAACTCATAGTTGATGATACATATTGATAGTAGTCTATCACAAGGTGAGGCTTGAGCTAAGTATGAAGGCAAATACTAAGAGTGGAGGTTTCTATTTTATAGGTGATATCATACATGAATGTTTAGAATATTATAGCCATAATCATACATGTTGCCTGATTGTTTATAATTCTATTTTAAGGAAATTTAGACCAACAATAGCTAGACTTTGGAGATTCGATAGAGGAGAAATCTGATAGTCATGAAGTTTGATATCTAAAAAGTAATAGTTGATGTAGTTTTAAAAGTTATTATGAAGTCCATGAATAATGGTCTCACTAAATGTATGCATGTTGTGATGGGGTACTTGCATGGGAGTACCAATATCAAAGGCTGCTCCAGAATATATGAATAAGGTTCACTTGTTTGGTCATGGACTATCTTTTAAACTATATGTGGTCTATATTGGGGACCACTCCCATCAAAATACCAAACATTACATTTGCTATAGTGTCAATTAAACCATATCTAGCTTTCCCTTTTATCAAATATGTTCTTCATTTTTTTTCTATAAGATATATTTTTAATCTTTATCAAATAGATATGTTTTTTCAATCAATGCCTTGCAATCATTTTCATTGAGAGGTAAAATATCACTTGGTAATTACCTTTAAATTTTTATTTCACCAAGATAAAGATCAACATCATGATTTGCTAAATTATCTACTAACTAATTTTATTCTCTATAGATATGCTTACATTTTCTAGAATCTTCCTCCAATAATAGTTGATGAACATTAGCGATAATGTTATTTTTTATATAATACCCATTTTTATTTTTATGAAAGCATTAATGATAACTTTATATTTCCAAAACTTAAAGCATGTTTATAGGCATATATTGTTGGAAATTTTGAGTCCCTAAGCTAAAAGTTGTCATTGATGTCAAAAGGACCTATGTAAGTAAGCACTATGATTTTGTTCCACAAAGAGCTTCATGAGAAGCAAAGGTTTTGATCAAAGGTTCAAGAAGGGATGCATGGCATTTGGTTCCAAAAGGAGCTTCAAGGGAAGCTTAGAAATTTTTTTTTATGAAAACCAAGGAAGGCAAGGAAAGGTTTTATTTAAAACCATGGATGGCAGATTTGAAATGGGTTTTTCTTAAAAACCAATTTGGTTTTTTGTTTCATCAAAAAAGGTGCCCCGGTGATGGAGAAATTTAATTTTAAAGGTTTAGTTTAAATTTTAATTTATTTAAAATTTAAATTTAAATTTTAAAATTAAATAAAAGAGTTTTCCTGCCATGTCCGTCGACGTCATATATTTTATCATGCAAAGGTTTGAATATTTAAAGGGGTTTATTTTATCAACCAAGGAGGTGACAAGAAATATTGTCCGCATTCGATTATCCCCTCCTTCGCAATCGTCAATTCCCCCCTTCCGATTTCGTTTGCGCATTGCACGTGAAACAAGAGAGCAAGTTTCAAGGCATAGGTGGAGAGGATGGAAATATAAGTCTCAAAGTTTTAAAGCCTCCATGTGGGAGGCCTAGCCCACACAGCGGGCAGAGAGTGTGCTAAGGCGCACGATAAGGAGGAACGCGGAGTTGAAACCACCTGAAGCCATTTTGCAAGGTATACCATAATTCGATCGTCGAAATTTTTGAGTGTATGAAATATTTCAAATTTGATAAGGTTTTTTTAAGCATCGACTTTCACGGAGAGTATAGTGGATTTAATTTTTGCATATGGCTAAGGTTTGATATTTTATTAATGTGGGATATTGCCTAAGAAGGCTTTGTGATTATTATTTTTTAAGTGCAAAAATGTTGAAAGGAAGGATATAACATATTTGAGTTATTTTATGGTATAAGTGGTTTTTGGAGTGACAAGGTTATGCAATGTTCTGATTTATTTTATTTTATGGTATAAGTGGTTTTTGGAGTGACAAGGTTATGCAATGTTTTTATTTATTTTATTTTATGGTACAAGTGGTTTTAGGAGTGATAAGGAAGTTGTGCATTAATTATTAAGAAGGTTTTCTAATTAAAAGCCTTGGTGAATATTATTGTGAAGTGGAGTAATATTGATTATTTTGTGATCTTCTAACCCTTGTGAGGATTGGCAAAAGAATATTGTGATTGTGGCAGATTTCCAAAGAGGCTTCTTCATCTTCATAAAAGGTATGGGCACATTCTCCTATTTATTGATTATGGTGGTTGATTATAAAATACCTTTGGAGTGAAAAGGATTGATTGTGGTTTCATTTTTGAAAGTGATTGGTTTAATGCTTCAAGGTTTTCTGAATTGAGAGTTGTTATTAAACCTTGTTTTATAAGCATTGTTGTTGAAGCCAATTGGTTATGCAAAGAACTTGAAATTGAGTTAGAGAAGAACATGAGTATCATTGTTATGTGAGATTTATTGTTGAAACATTGTTGGAAACATTTTGAGTTGGTTGATACATGCTTGGACTAGGGTATGTGAGAAAGGGTTGTTCCTTGAGGTGTTTGGTTGAGTAGAGTTGATTGAGCCTAGTCAAGTGGATGCATGTGGTTGTTCAAGTTCCCTGAAACAAACTATTCTATATTTTGGATTTGAGTTGAGATTGAGATTTGAGTATAGAACATATTGAGTCTCTAACAATTCTATTTATACTTCTATGAGATTGATTTGAGTTGAGATTGGGATTTGAGTATAGAACATATTGAGTCTCTAACAATTCTCTTTACACTTCTATGAGATTGATTTGAGTTGAGATTGGGATTTGAGTATAGAACATATTCAGTCTGTAACAATTATCTTTATGCTTCTATGATATTGAATTGAGATATTGATTAAGTATTGAGTATAGAACATATTGAGTCTATAACAATTCTCTTTATGATTGTATGAGATTAGACAAGTCTTTGGGAAGGCTTATGGACTGATTTTGTGGAAGCTTGCTATGCAGATTTGAGCAAGTCCTAGAGAGGACTTGTTGAGCAGATTTGGATAAGTCTCGAGTGAGCTTGTTGAGGAGATTTGGACAAGTTCTGAGTGATCTTGTTGATAAGATTTGGACAAGTTCTGAGTGAGCTTGTTGATAATATTTGGACAAGTTCTAAGTGAGCTTGTTGAGTAGATTTGGACAAGTTATGAGTGACCTTGTTGAGCATATTTGGACAAGTTTTGAGTGAGTTTGTTGAGAATATTTGGATAAGTTATGAGTGAGCTTGTTGACCAGATTTGAGCGAGTTCTGTGTGGGCCTGTTGAGCATATTTGAACAGGTTCTGTGTGGACCTGTTGAGCAAATTTGAGCAGGTTCTGTGTGGACCTGTTGAACATATTTTAGTAGGTTCTATATGGACCTATTGAGCAAAATTGTACTAGATCTAATGTACTGTGTTTAGTGCAAGAGATTGAGCAGAGTTGTGCTAGACCGACTAGACTATGTTTAGTATAGTATTGAGAAAGATCTTTGGAGGTGACAGAGTCTCAGTGGATAGAGTTCCAGTAGCCAGGATAATTGAAGATAGATCTGAGTGAGGATTCTTCAAGTGGAGAGAGATCCACCAGTCTATTGATGGGGGGACCAAAAATTGATCCGAAAAAATTCTCAATGCTCATTAACAAACTTGGAAAAATTTACAAAAATGGTAGACTCTGCCAAATAAACTTCTTTTACAAAAATATAGTTTATTAATTTTTACATTACATTACAGCATTTCAACTCTAGAAGAAAAACAGCCTAACAGGTCCAGAATGGCCCTCTTGCCTTCACGGCTGCAACTCTGTCTTCGTAGTTTCTTGACTGCAACTCTGTCTGTGTTGTTTTCTGACCCTTCTGCATGCCTTTGCTTCCCCATTTTAAATGTTCTGGCATGAATCTTCATTTCCCTTTTTTGACCCTTTGTTTCATCTCTCGTGCCTCTTCGTTGTTTTGGATTTCGAAACGTTCTGACTCTTGGTCTTTGTCTGCTTTCACTGCACCTTGGGGCCACGGCTTGTCCAATGCTGCCACTGTCGACTCTATCCACCTATCACCCAATGATGACGTTCGGTAAACCAACTACTCGATAATTTCCTCTGTAATGACCCCTATAACTGCCTGCCTTTTATTTCCTTTTGTTTGGTCGTGAAAACGTGACATGTCACGATATCACGACATTTTTGCTTTACTGCCTTCTTGCCCCTTTTCGAGTCGCGAAAATGTGACATGTCGCGATATCGCGACACTTTTGCTTTTCAGCCTTCCTGCCCTTTGCGAGTCGCAAAAATGCGACATGTCACGATATCGTGACACTTTTGCTTTTCGGCCTTCCTGCCCTTGCCGAGTCACGAAAATGTGACATGTCGCGATATCGCGACACTTTTGCTTTTCGGCCTTCCTGTCCTTGGCGAGTCACAAAAATGCGACATGTCGTGATATCGCGACACTTTTTCTCTCCTGCGCCTCCTCTCATATTTTGGTCGCGATAATGCGACATGTCGCGATATCACGACACTTTTCTCTCCTGCGCCTTCCCTCGCATTTTGGTCATGAAAATGTGACATGTCGCGATATCGTGACACTTTTTCTCCTTTGCGCTTTCTCTCATCCTTTGGTCACGATAATGCGACATGTCACGATATCGCGACACTTTTTCTCCTTTGCGCTTTCTCTCGTCCTTTGGTCGTGATAATGCGACATGTCACGATATCGTGACATCTTTCCTTTTCAGCTCCTCTTTCTCCTTTTTGGTCATGAAATCGTGACATGTCGTGATATCGCGACATCTTTCCTTTCTGCATCCTCCTCACCTCTTCGGGTCGCGAAATCGCGACAGCTTTGCTCTATGCTTTCTCTCTCTATTTTGGGTCACAAAATTGTGACATGTCGTGATATCGCAATAGTTTCCTTCCTTGTTTTCTTTCTGCTCCTTCGGTCATGATTTCGTGACATGTCATGATATCGTGAAATTTTCTTCTCTGGCATTTCCTGTCTTCTTTCGATCGTAATTTTGCGACATGTCATGAAATCGCGACATTTTTGCTCCATGCCTTCTCTCTCCTTCCTAAGTCACGAAAATGTGACATGTCGCGATATCGTGACACTTTTCTCTCTTGCACCTTCTCTCGGCTTTTGGTTGCGATAATGCGACATGTCACGATATCGTGACACTTTTCTCTCTTGAGCCTTCTCTCGGCTTTTGGTCGCGATAATGCGACATGTTGCGATATCGCAACACTTTTCTCTCTTGAGCCTTCTCTCAGATTTTGGTCGCGATAATGCGACATGTCGTGATATCGCGACACTTTTTCTACTTGAGCCTTCTCTCAGCTTTTGGTCGCAATAATGCGACATGTCGTGATATCGCAACACTTTTCTTCTTTGTTGACATGTCGCGATATCACGACACTTTTTCTACTTTTCTATATTTTGCCTTTCATTGGATGCTCCTGCATCATCTATACAGTAGAGAGACAGAGTCTTCTAGAAGATCACTAGTTAGAGTAGAAGGGGAAAGAGCTCTCCTATGGAAGAGATCCACAAAATTAAAATTAGGGGATCAGCATCTCCTTTGGACAGAGATACATAAACATTGTAATAGGGAAGGATTCCAAAAAGAGATTGATCAAGAAAATTTTAGTAAAATATTTTCTCCATGGAGTAGCCCACATTGGGTGAACCATGTAAATTGTGGTGTCTCTATTGTGTATGGTGTTTTGTGCATTGCTTTGATTACTGCTATTGATACTGCTATCTATACACTACATAATATTGAATTGAAAGAAAAAGTAAAAAGTGGTCTTATACTGTTCACCCCCCTCTTAGTATAAGCTTGTGTTCTTCAATTGATATTGAAGTGTGTTACTTCAAAAAAGTTTGACAACTTGAAGGAAAAATGGTCTAAGAACACAATGGATCAAAAGTATTAAATAGACAGACTCTTCAATAATGCAGTACCAGTATTTTATGGAAGTGACTTATATTGATATATGTTGATGATATTTTACCTGATGGTACTTGGAAATGAAGTTTGGGATGCAGTGGAACTTGGATACAATTCAATAGTCAATACTCCTATAGATAAGGAAGGTAATCTTCTAATGCATGCAAACTCAAGATCCATGAATGCAATTATAAAATGATTGTGTAGATCATAATATATGAAGGTTATGGATTGTAAAAAAACAAAATAAATGTGGGAACCTCTGCATGAAATATATAAAAGAGATAAAAGAGTCAGAATGTCTAAGATCAGAAATCTCAAAGGAGAATTTGAGAACTTAAGAATGAAGGATGATGAAAACATTCGTGACTATCTCAGTAAGATTGATGAAATTTTACATGAGATGAAAGGTCTAGGAATGAAGGTTGATGAATCTGATGCTTTTGATGAGATCTTGAGAACTCTTCCAAAAAGGTACAGTGAAAAGGTTTATACTATAGAAACATCAATTGATAGTGATTATTTGACAAGGAATTCTTTGCTTGGCATGCTTACTACTTTTGAGATAAGAACAAAATATTCTATTCCTCTGAAATAAATTGCTTTCAAAGTAGACAAAAAGAAAAGGGGAATGAAGATAGAATCGAGCAGTGAATCATCTAGTGATGAAGAAGTAAATTATGGTAGAAGAGATAGATATTCTAGAATATCCATAGATATAATATCTATCAAATGTTTCAATTGTGGAAAATATGGACACTATGCAACCGAATGCAAATATCCAAAAGGTAACAATGATGAATAAAAATAGGATCATAGATATAGGGAATCAGAAAGATACAGGTACCAGAAGAAAAACAAGGATGGAAAAAGCAGGAAAGGAAAGAAGTTCTTAAAGAGACAAAAGAGAAGCTACTATGTGGAAAATGCAAGTACTCAATTGATAGTGATGCTAGTTTTTCAAACAATGATAGAGATGAAGTCCTATTTATGGTTAAAGAGAAAGATCCAGTTAAGAAAAGGACTCCAGTTATTCTCAAGTGTTTTAGATGTGGTAAATTTGGACATCTTGAAGATGATTGTACAAGGGATGGTTATAGTTTCAGTGATGATTATTTTGAAGATGCACTTGATAGACCAGATGAAAATATTCTAATGGCATTAGAATAAGAAGTGAGTGATTCTATATAAGACAAGCCAGAATGAAGTAATGATATGGAAAAATGCAAACAAATAGAGAATTATTCAGTAGAGAATGGCTATGATCTCAAGGGAGAACTTATATATGCCCTTGACATAGTAAATATGTTTAGAAAGCAACACTCTAAGCTTGAAAATCAGTTTCAAGAACGTGCTGAAGAAATATTATTGCTCATAGAGGATTTAGAAAAGTCAAAGGCTAAGGCAAGAAAGTTCAAGGATAAGTTAGAAGCAAATATTTTGGAATGTGAGAAGTTAGAACAATAAGTGACTACTCTAAAAGAATATTTAAAGGAATCCAAGATAAATATGAAGAGTTTCAAAAATAGCTCTAAGAACTTGGATAAGTTCATCTGTGGACAACAACAAACATCATGTTCAACAGGTCTTGGATTTGGAAATGATAAAAAGAAACAGAAAAAATAATCTACTTCAAGTCTTGATGAAGAAGAAACTTCAGAAGAAGATACATCAGAAGAAGACAGTTTAAGTGTAAGTGGGACATCAGAGGATGAGTTGGACAATAAAGAGTTCAACAAAGAGAGGAAAAATGTACAAAGAAGATACAGATGAAACAACAATCAGAACAGGAGATCAATAAGGTCAAGACAAGGAGGCTTCAATGGAAGATGCTTTTCATGTCACAGGTTTGGACACATGGCTTCACAGTGTAGGACTCATGAAAGATAGGTATATGGAAAAAATAAATTTTCCATGGGTATTGCTACTCATATAATGAGTTTGGTCATAAGGCAATGAATTGTAGGATTAATGATAGAAGAGGATATGGCTTCACTAGGAGAAATCCTAAGATAGTTGCACATCCAAAGAATAATAACATTAAGTGTTATAAGTGCAATAATGATGGTCACATAGCAATATGGTGTAGAGAAAATATTCCAAAAATAGGCATGAACATGGATAGAAATATGAATAGGAACATAAATATGAACAGGAATAGAGACTCAAAAAATAATAAATACTAAAAAAAAAAGAGAACAGGAACATGGATGAGAACAAGAACAGGAACAGGAACAAAAGTGATGATAGGAACAGGGATGATAACTTGGAAAGGAACAGTGAGAGAATTCAGAAGACTCACAGAAGAAGAGAGAAAGATAAAGGCATAGATCTATGCTTTAGGGGAGTAGAAATACTCCCACCCGAGAATTAACCACCTCATGTGGGGGTGGGGGAGGGGCTAAATTAAGAGGATCATTCTTAACCCCGAGCCCCAAAGGTGACCCTTTGCCATTGATGTCAAAGAGGGAGAGATTTGTGTATTGGGGAGATATTTGGTATAAAGAGATATTTGATATTTGAGAGAACATTGAGCCAAGGAGAGCAAAGTCCCAGGGGGAGCAGAAAAGAAGGTCAAGTTTTAGTAAAAGGATATGGGTTGTCATAAATGACGAAGGGAGAGATTGTTGGACATTTTGAGTCCCTAAGCTAAAAGTTGTCATTGATGTCAAAAGGACCTATGTAAGTAAGCACTATGATTTTTCTCCACAAAGAGCTTCATGAGAAGCAAAGGTTTTGATCAAAGGTTCAAGAAGGGATGCATGGCATTTGGTTCCAAAAGGAGCTTCAAGGGAAGCTTAGCAAAAGGTTTTTATGAAAACCAAGGAAGGCAAGGAAAGGTTTTATTTAAAACCATGGATGGCATATTTGAAATGGGTTTTTCTTAAAACCCAAGTTGGCTTTTCGTTTCATCGAAAAAGGTGCCCCGATGATGGAGAAATTTAATTTTAAAGGTTTAGTTTAAATTTTAATTTATTTAAAATTTAAATTTAAATTTTAAAATTAAATAAAAGAGTTTTCCCGCCATGTCCGCTGACGTCATATATTTTATCATGCAAAGGTTTGAATATTTAAAGGGGTTGATTTTATCAACCAAGGAGGTGACAAGAAATATTTTCCGCATTCGATTATCCCCTCCTTCGCAATCGTCGATTCCCCCCTTCCGATTTCGTTTGCGCACTGCATGTGGAACAAGGGAGCAAGTTTCAAGGCATAGGTGGAGAGGATAGAAATATAAGTCTCAAAGGCTTAAAGCCTCCACGTGGGAGGCCTAGCCCACATGGTGGGCGGAGAGTGCGCTAAGGCGCACGACGAGGAGGAACGCGGGGTCGAAACCACCCGAAGCCATTTTGCAAGGTATGCCATAATTCGATCGCCAAAATTTTTGGGTGCATGAAATATTTCGAATTTGCTAAGGTTGTGTTAAGCGTCGACTTTCATGGAGAGTATAGTGGATTTAATTTTTGCATATGGCTAAGGTTTGATATTTGATTAATGTGGGATATTGCCTAAGAAGGCTTTGTGATTATTTTTTTAAGTGCAAAAGTGTTGAAAGGAAGGATATAAAATATTTGAGTTATTTTATGGTATAAGTGGTTTTTGGAGTGACAAGGTTATGCAATGTTTTGATTTATTTTATTTTATGGTATAAGTGGTTTTTGGAGTGACAAGGTTATGCAATGTTTTGATTTATTTTATTTTATGGTACAAGTGGTTTTAGGAGTGATAAGGAAGTTGTGCATTAATTCTTAAGAAGGTTTTCTAATTAAAAGCCTTGGTGAATATTATTGTGAAGTGGAGTAATGTTGATTATTTTGTGATCTTCTAACCCTTGTGAGGATTGGCAAAAGAATATTGTGATTGTGGCAGATTTCCAAAGAGGCTTCTTCATCTTCATAAAAGGTATGGGCACATTCTCCTATTGATTGATTATGGTGGTTGATTATAAAATACCTTTGGAGTGAAAAGGATTGATTGTGGTTTCCTTTTCGAAAGTGATTGGTTTAATGCTTCAAGGTTTTCTGGATTGAGAGTTGTGATTAAACCTTGTTTTATAAGCATTGTTGTTGAAGCCAATTGGTTATGCAAAGAACTTGAACTTGAGTTAGAAAAGAACATGAGTATCATTGTTATGTGAGATTTGTTGTTGAAACATTGTTGGAAATATTTTGAGTTGGTTGATACATGCTTGGACTAGGGTTTGTGAGAAAGGGTTGTTCCTTGAGGTGTTTGGTTGAGTAGAGTTGATTGAGCCTAGTCAAGTGGATGCATGTGGTTGTTCAAGTTCCATGAAACAAACTATTCTATATTCTGGATTTGAGTTGAGATTGAGATTTGAGAATAGAACATATTGAGTCTCTAACAATTCTCTTTATGCTTCTATGAGATTGATTTGAGTTGAGATTGGGATTTGAGTATAGAACATATTGAGTCTCTAACAATTCTCTTTATGCTTCTATGAGATTGATTTGAGTTGAGATTGGGATTTGAGTATAGAACATATTGAGTCTCTAACAATTCTCTTTATGCTTCTATGAGATTGAATTGAGATATTGATTAAGCATTGAGTATAGAACATATTGAGTCTCTAACAATTCTCTTTATGATTCTATGAGATTGGACAAGTTCTATGTGAGCTTGTTAAGCAAATTTGAGACAAGTCTTTGAGAAGGCTTGTGGACTGATTTTGAGTAAGCTTTTGTGGAAGCTTGCTATGCAGATTTGAGCAAGTCCTAGAGAGGACTTATTGAGCAGATTTGGACAAGTTTTGAGTGAGCTTGTTGAGCAGATTTGGACAAGTTTGAGTGAGCTTGTTGAGCAGATTTGGACAAGTTCTGAGTGAGCTTGTTGAGCAGATTTGGACAAGTTGAGTGAGCTTGTTGAGCATATTTGGACAATTTTTGAGTGAGCTTGTTGAGCAGATTTGAGCAGGTTCTGTGTGGACATGTTGAGCATATTTGAGTAGGTTTTGTGTGGACCTGTTGAGCACATTTGAGCAGGTTTTGTGTGGACCTATTGAGCAGATTTGAGCAGGTTCTATGTGGACCTATTGAGTATATTTGAGCAGGTTCTGTGTGGACCTATTGAGCATATTTGAGTAGGTTCTGTGTGGACCTATTGAGAAAAATTGTACTAGACCAAATGTACTATGTTTAGTGCAAGAGATTGAGCAGAGTTGTGCTAGACCGACTGGATTGTGTTTAGTATAGTATTGAGACAGAGCTTTGGAGGTGACAAAGTATAGAGGACAGAGTCTCAATGGATAGAGATCCAATAGCCAGGACAATTGAAGACATATATGAGTGAGGAGTCTTCAAGTGGAGAGAGATCCACTAGTCAGTGCAGTAGAGAGACAAAGTCTTCTAGAAGATCACTAGCCAGAGCAGAAGGGGAAAGAGTTCTCATGTGGAAGAGATCCACGAACTTGAGATTAGGGGATCAACATCTCCTTTGGATAGAGGTCCATAAACATTGTAATTGGGAAGGATTCCCAAAAGAGATTGATTGAGAAAATTTTAGTAAAATATTTTCTCCGTGGAGTAGCCCACATTGGGTGAACCACGTAAATTGTGGTGTCTCTATTGTGTATGGTGTTTTGTGCATTGCTTTGATTACTGCTATTGATACTACTATCTATACACTGCATAATATTGAATTGAAAGAAAAAGTAAAAAGTGGTCTTATACTGTTCACCCCCCCTCTCAATATAAGCTTGTGTTCTTCATATATTCATCATAAGAAGTATCAAATATGAAAAAATAAATACTAATTTTTTTATTACAAGATTTCAATATTACATACAAGGTTCATCTATGAAAATAAAGATAGCACAAAGGATCTATGTCAATATATGGTAAAATGGAAATGTCTAGAAGTTGGGTTCAATAAAAGTAATTTTGGTGATGCTTCCAAATGAAAGTTGTCTAGAGTAGTATTTTTTGAAATAATTAAGGAAAACTTCTTCTCACCTACTCATAATCCTATGGAATTTTAATTGATAGCTATATAGAGGTTAAGGTACATTTTATAGGGATCAAAATTGCTACTAAAAATTATAGAGATATATTTCAATTAAGGGGATTAATAGATTATTATTAATGTTTTTTTTTTTGGTAGATAAGATACTATAGCATTAATACCGGGTTTTACAAGTTGACCCAAAAACTTTTACAAAAATCATCCCAGGGTTGTTGATGAACATATCCTTACTAAAGATACTATATATGTAAAATCTACATGCCACCAAATCTAGCATGTTATCAAAACGAAACTTCCCATAAAACATTTTGGGTATACCCCGATAAAACACACATGCATCATAATTACAAAAAAGAAACATACAAGGATCCCTTCCTTGAGACAATGGAGAAACAAAAAGCTATAGACACACATAGCAGAGTACTGAAAAAAACTCCCACAAGCTCTGTATTGACAATTAATCTTAATAATTCTTTGGTAATTGCTTTCTTCCGTATATGACATGCTTTGGTACCACATACTATCTTGGCCAATCAGCCTTGGATAAGTGAACCTGCTGGCTAGATTTATGGCGGTGGCTATCTGGTGGTCCACGTGGCTTTGGTTCGAAGTCTTATATTGTTGTTTCTTTCCTTCCCTATGATTATCAACCAACCTCAAATTACTAAGATGACTAGGAGCCATGTTATCTAACATGTGACTATCCCCATTAGTCTTTGTGGTATTTCCAAGAAGCATCCACGAAGACTGACAGCTCAGATAATTTTTATTGTGAGTTCAATTCAAAAAAGAGATGAGAATACTCCTAGCCTTCAAAATTACAGTGCCTTCCCTGTTGGTAAATTCGACTATCATTCTTGGAATTCTTGTTGAATAAGCTCATCTACTTCACTCGGGACACCGTGTTCCCATTTGAAAAGTCTGTCACCATCGACACCCAAATTGGCTAGCTTATCAGTAATTTTGTTAGCTTCCCGAAAGACATGTTGGGATTTTCTATCCTGTCTTCCCTGGAAAAGGATCCTAGCCTCTTCAACAATTGTTTTAATCCTCCAAGGATGTGTTTTCCTATTATTAAGGAGATTTATAACATGCATAGAGTCTCCTTCTATGATCAAATTCCTTCTAAGTCTTGAGTCATTTGAAGGCCTCTCCACATAGCTCTAGCTTCAGCTTCATTGTTCATCCTTGTTTATAAATATTCAGAAAATGCAAGCATCATATTCCCATTATGATCTTGCACAATGCCACCAGCACTTGCTTTTCTAGGATTGCCCTTAGATGCTCCATCAAAATTAAGCTTAAACCAACCCGTAGGAGGTGGAGACCACTAAACATTGGCTCTGGGGTTGACTACCCTAGGCATAGACTCATCTAACAAGGTTAAGATTAAATATTGAGCAATCGTGGTCTCCTGCAGATGAGGTTTACAGCTATCAAAAGGGATAAGGTTCACATTCTCATTGGAAAAGGATAGGATCTTGGCAATGATAGTTTGATGATCATGGATAGACTCATTAAATACTCTATGGTTCCTTTCTAACCACACCTACCAAAGATAGTGATTGAGACAAATTTTCCACATGTATCTAAGTCTTTTGCTTGAAAATGGGCAAGGCCACTAGATGAACAAATCAAGTACGATGGCTGGTTTAACCCATGAAATATTGAAGGCTTGAAAAACCCCACTTATGACAGTCAAGGAAAAAGGGCACTCAAGGAAAATGTCATAAATGGTCTCCCAATTAGCCCTGCACAGATAAAAATGATTAGTGATACAAATACCTTTACGCATCATATTATCAATGGTTAGAATTCTTCATTGGATAACCAACCATGAAAAGACTACAATTTTTGGAATTAATTTTTTTATCCAAACTAAGTCCTTTTGGAGGACAAAATCCTCATCATCAAGCAGAATCTTGTAAGTTGATTTAACAGTGAACTGCCCGTTTTTCGTAGGAGCCCAAGCCACTTGATCTTCCTTGGGTCTCATGGGGATAAAATGTTGCCTGAGAATGTTACAAAGATCGTTTGATTCCACTTGAATTATTATTTGTTTCCACTTCATTCTACCTCTGTCCTCAACCATATAATCAGAGACTTTTTTGCTAATGAGTTCTTTTGTAATATCTCTAATTCGGGCTAAGTTAGGATATTGCGTCAGTGGTTCATCCTTAGCCCACATTTCATTCCAACAATTTATCCTCTCACCATTGCCTAAAACCCATCTTAAACCTTTTTTGATGATTTCCTTACAATTAAGAATTGCTTTCCAAAAAGCAGAACCTCTGATTGGAACTGAGTCACTTAGAAATTCCATATTTTGAAGATACTTTTGTTTGATGATAGTTGTCCATTAATTTTCTTCACTAGAAATGAGACGCCACGCCTGCTTAGCTAGTAAAGCTAAATTTATATGAGAAATTCTCCTCAGACCTAAGCCCTCATTTTCCCTGGGTCTGCACACTTTGGTCCATCCTACAAGGTGTATCCTTTTTTTCTCCTCTGATCTAGTCCATAAAAATTCTTTTTGGAGTTTCTCAATTTTTTGGAAAACCTTCACAAGGGCTTTGAAAACGGAGAGGAAATAAATTGGAATGCTTTGAAGAGAGACCTTAGTGAGGGTCAGTTTTCCTGCTTGAGATAGAAGATGACCTTTCCATCCAGCAAGTTTTTTTGAATTCTTTCAATAACCTTGTCCCACATTGACTCTCTTGGAGAACCAATGAAAATAGGGAGACCAAGATACGAAGTGGAGAGGTTTGCTATATCACACCCTAAAATTTTTGCAATCCTTCCTTGCCTCTGAATGGGGGTGTTCAAGAAATAAAACTTGATTTTACTGAAATTAACTTTCTGACCAGCAATGTCCTCGTAGAGTTGCAGGATGTATTTAATTATTTTGGCCTCAACCACTAATGCCTTAGTCAATATAAGGGTATCATCGATGAATTGTTGGTGAGAAACAACCCTAGTGAGAGATGTTGCCTTGATTCTCGATATTAGCCTTGAAATGCAAGCATTTTTTATGGTTCTCCCTAAAGCTTCGCCACAATGATGAATAACATGGGGCTGATAGGGTCCCCCTGCCAAATTTCTCTATGACTTTGAAAGTAACCAACAGTTGTTCCATTAACTAGAATTGAGAACCATGCTTTAGAAATACATTCTTTGATCAAATTAACCCATTGGTGGTGAAAACCAAACTTAAGGAGGACAACAATCAGAAAGTCCCAATTTATTCTGTCAAATGCTTTGTTCATATCAAGCTTGAGGGCAAAAATAGACCTGTTAGTCTTATGAGTAGAGTGCAGAGCTTCATGAACTGTGATAACTCCATCCAAGATTGACATGTCCTGGACAGAGCTTCCCTGGCATGGATCTATGATGCGGGGTAGAATATATATCATTCTATTTGTAATGGCTTTAGTTAGGATCTTGTAAGAAACATTGCACAAACTGATTGGCCTGAAGTCATCCATAGATTCAGGGGTTTGCTTCTTAGGAATTAGAGAAATAAAAGTAGTGTTGATACCTTTTGGGATATGATTGCTTGCTTGGAATTATCTGACAGCAAAAATTACATCCTCAGTTACGATGTCCCAAAAAACTTGATAGAAACGATGGGGAAAGTCATCAAGTCTCGGGGCTTTGTATGGCTCCATGCTAAACAAGGCTTCCTTAATTTACTCATCAAAAAAGGGAGCTAGAATCTTAAGGTTTATATCCTCATTTATTATGCTAGGCATGGATTGCAAGAGAATATATTTAGCCTCCTCATTGCACTACGATTCCTGACCAAGGATAGAATTGAAATAAGTTACTGCCTCCTTTTTGATTTCTGTTAAGTCTTGAGTAATAGAACCATCTGCTTTTTAAAAAAAAATTATCTTGTTATTGCTTCTGTTTCTAAGTGTGGTGATGTGAAAAAAATTGGAATTTTAATCTCCATATTTCAACCAAAGAGCCCTTGATTTTTGCCTCCAATATATTTCCTCACAGGCCAAAATTTTATGAAACTTTGCTAGTTTTGTTCATTCCTCCTGCCTAGTAGTTTCATCAGCATCACCATGTTGGATCCTCTGATCAATTATCTTCAAACTTTCAACAACCTATTTTTTTATTTTCAAAGAGGTTCCCAAAGACCTCTTTGTTCCAAGTTCAAATATTTTCCTTAACAAACTTTAATTTTCCAGCAAGTTTAAAAGCTGCACTACCCCTGACAAGCTGCTGCCACCACTGACTTAAATTATCTTTGAAACTAGAATGTTTGATCCACATAGATTGAAATATGAAAGGTTTCTTGAAGGATAGAGTTAGGGATCTCCAACAAAATGCGATTATGATCAGAGGCAATTTTAGGAAGGGCTTGTAGGGTAGAATCACAGAACAAGTTTGTAGCCTCCTTTGATAGAAAAAACCTATCAAGCATTTCTTGAATGAGATGACACCCTATCCGTCGATTGCTCCAGGTATAATTTGCTCTTCTAAGTTTTACATCCATCAACATGTTGGAGTTCACAAAGTCATTGAACTCATCCATGCTCCTAATAGGTGGTCCATTTCCACCCATTTTTTCTGAAGGGTAAAGAGGAGTGTTAAAATACCCAGCCAGAATCCAGGGGACATTATGAAAGATTTCACTCAGATTGCCTAAGTACTCCGACAATAGAGCTCTCCCTTGAATTGAAGTCGGGGCATAAATATTTGAAAGGATCCACGACATGTTGTTTATTTCCTTAAATAAAACACTAAGAACCCTTTCATATTTATAAATAATGGTGCCTTCTACTATCCGAGGATCCCACAAAGTCATAAGGCCTCCAGATGCTCCTCTAGCTGATTTGCAAACCATATCCCCTTGATTCCAATTTTTTTTTGCTATTTTTTTTTACTGAATCTCATCAGTTTTTGTTTCTTGCAACATGATAATAGTTGGATTCACTTGATTTCTTATTGCACTGACTTCCCTGTGTTTGGGTAGGCCATTGAGGCCTCTCACGTTCCATAAGATGAACTTCATTTAGATTGTTTGGGATTTCTTCCTCTCCCCCTCCCTTGAGGAGTTTTTCCTAATTTTTTGTCTTCAAAACCCGAAATGACCTGTTGAAATAAGGTTCTTTTTTTTCCATTGGCAATATCATTATCAGTTTTAATTTTTGATTCTCAGCATTTGATATTCTCCATCTTCTTTTTTCACTACCAAAATATATAGGAGACTTCATAGTGCTCCTGGTTTGTTTAGGACTAAACTGAGGGGAGCTAATTTGTTGTAGAACCGAACTGCCATATTCCTCAGTCTGAAGAGTTTCACATATCTCCACCCCTACATACAAATCTTCTCCTTTTTTCCTATATTCCCTTGGTCTGTGGGACGACCCCTCAGTAGGATTCACTTGGCTCCTAGTGATGATGTTAGGGAGATGAGATTTTTTATTTTCCAATGCCTCAACTTTCTTCCTAAGTTATTCAAAATTAGGGTTTGGCTTTGGGGTGCCCACTAGGCTTGAAGTATTTCTAGCATTGGGGTTTAAGGATCCTGACTTGGATGTGTATTCTAGAGATCGTGCATTAGGGTTTGTATTTGTGATGCCCACGAGGCTTACAGTAATTTCAACATTAGGTTTTGACGATCTTGACTTGGATGGGGATTCGAGAGAGTCAGAAATATTATCCTGAAGGTGTTGGGCTTCCATGTCTTCTGATAATCCTCCTACTCCCATATTGGATAGAATTGAAAATTTATTTGAAACTAGAGGATTGGAACTTACCTGAGTATTTTGGTTGCCAACAACCTATTTTTTTTTGTTGTCTTGCTGGGACCCTGCACTGTCTCTTTTCTTTTTTTGGTTTATTATTAATGTTATCAATGATAATAGATGTGTTTATTACATCAAAAATTGTATTATTGTTTATGTTCATCAATTATTGATGGATGTGATATCTTGGAAAAGGATTTAATAGAAAAAAATAGCAATTTGAGGAAGATGAAAAATATCTTTAATAGAAAAGCAAGCTAGATATGGTCTCAATATCCTCATAGTAAATTTTATATTTTTATGGGATTGGCATCCAATAGAGGCCATACATAGCTATTAAAATATAGATCAAAATAAAATGATATTTTTGATATTTTGTATAGTTATAAGGATGAGGTCCCATGATTATAAGGTAATAGTTCATTTCACACAACCACATCTTCTTCTTAGCTTGACTTCACGTTTGCTAAAGTCAATTATTTTTTAATTAATTAAATAAAAATACAATTACATAAAAATACTCTTAGGGCTCAAAGGAATAACCTATGAAAGCATGAAAACTATAAACCTACCAACTTACAAATCCCCTCCACAATATCATCAAATATGGCCACTATATCAATGGTATAACCATGTTGACCTAAATTATCCACCATACCCTTATACAAAACCAAGTAGAATATAAAATAGCATAGAATATACAAAAAACATCAATAAGTTTGCAAGAAATTGGAATATGGGCCAACAAGAAAGCCCTATGTTTCACATTAATACTTAGCCTAAGATGTTTTATGTATGTAACCCATCAATTGATGCATATATTACAAAATCTCTATCCTTCTAAGCCACTCAAAATGTCATCCCAAAGACTATGGATGACAATATCTGAGTGACAAAACCATGTAGATTATCATGCAAACCATTCAATATTTCCATGCAAAATATGATATGTAACTCATTTATGAGATACCCTCAAAAATTATTATGCACCTTAGTGTTTTAGTCCCATGCAAATAAATTATCAATGTATCGTGTGTGAGAGTAGTCTTCACTAGTGTCCAAAAAAGTACAACTCCCACATTCCATTGATGAATATACTTAAGTATTAAATTATCCTCCCCTACAACTCTTTTCTCGCTAGTCCTTATGGCATATTTATTGGCTAAAGCCATCCTCCTTTATGGTCAAGAGTCTACGAATTGTGAGCATAATCATGTGATACAAGAAATATCATCTTTTGTGCTTTCCTTCATATCATATGACCATTCAAATCATGATTCCACCTTTCTAGACACCAACACAAAGCATTTTGAGTCCACATCAACAAGCTACTAAATCTTTTTCTCATGCTACTTAGCCCTACTAACAACCAAGTCACTTCTCATTTGGTATGCCCTATTAATGCAAAGCAAACATGTAAGAATTTAGAAGAACACTCCTCATAACAACTTCTTAGCAGTCTAGAGATAAGAACCCTTCTCTACGTGAATCTCAATAAGTAGCTTCTAGTTCCACATCTTTATTCCATCCCCTATTTCCTCTTTATATAACCCTAAGAATTGAGTTTCCCTTAAAATTACCATTAAATGCTAGAATCAAATATTTCAAATCATTAAATGAGTATTTTATTAATTTTTTTCAATCTTCTACAAATATTTTGAAAACAATCCATTGCTAGGGTTTCATATCTATACTCAAGAAAAGAAAAATAATTAAATAAAAAAATACATTTAGACAAGCCTAGGTTGCGATCACCACCTATGTTAAATAAGGTAAAGGCATTATGCTTGGACACTTTGTCAACCATAATGTAAACTAATATCTAAAGACCCTCACACAGTCATTCTCATGTCATTCATTTGTAAAATGGTTATTATGTATCTCTTTGTCAAATTCAAGAATGTCTTCCATAAAACTACAATAAAAGAAAATATTCTTTAACCAAAAAAAGATCATACAGATCTTGATTTCTCTTGGTTGTGAGGTGTCATGATATGTTTATCCAAGGCAATATAACCATCTTTCTTTATATAAAATTAGTATACACTTTGATATCTCATGCCATTCATTTATAAAATGGTTATTATGTATCTCTTTATCAAATCCAAGAACGTCTTCCATAAAACTACAATAAACAAAAATTTCTTTAACCAAAAACAAATCATACAAATATCGATTTATCTTGGTTGTGTCATAATATGTTTGTCTAGGGCATTATAACAATATTTCTCTATAGAAAATTAGTATACACTTTGATCTCCTCTAATCTAAGAAACCCCCAACTAGAAAATAAGAAAGAACTGGCAAGGAATAATTCTATATTTAAAAATTTCATTCCATTAAAACACAAAATAAAACTCTCTACAATCTTTCTTAGATTATACCAAAATAAAAGTCTCTACAATCTTTCTTAGATTATACAATTAAAATTATATTAAAGTGACAAAAACAAATTTAATTACACATCTAATTTGGCCATTTCCTTTATAGATCTACTTGCCATAATAATGTCCACTGAAAGCATACTTGTCGTCAGGTTGGTGCTCTTTGTTGCTTTTCAAAGCATTTCCACTAATAGCATCTCCAATTATTATTATTTGGCCATTTCCTTTATAGATCTACTTGCCATAATAATGTCAAGTGAAAGCATACTTATCATCACGTTGGTGCTCTTTGTCGGTATTAAAAGCATTTCCACTAATAAAAATCTCCAATTATTATTATATTTTCTAATGACAATAGGCCAGACAATGCCAAAACATGGCATCTTCAAAAGGAAAGAAAATCCAGGAATCTTGACTCCAGAGCTCTCTACTTTTTAAGACAGAATTTTGATCTCTGCATGATGCAGATTTAGATACCTGTTTTTATGGATTCTACGTGGGTATTATCGCTTTCTCTGACATGGGTGTTGAGATAATTCAACGAGTGGAGATACTGTGGCCCATATTTGAATTCCAAAAATGGAGGAAAGCTTCCTCCTGGTCACATGGGATGGCCCATAATTGGAGAGCTTCTAATATTTGTTATGGTGTTTTAGGTTCACTGCCAAGACTGATGATTTCATATGGAAGAGGATGGCCAAGTAATTACAACTCTATAAATTTTTTTAATTGATTATTATTATTTATATTATATTATTAATTATTATATAAAATTATAATAGTTAGTATTTATGGTAGATTATATTAACTAACAATGTTAAAATTATCTATTTAAAATTCATATTTTTAACCATTATATTTATAAGTCTCCTCTTTCTCTTAAGAATTTTAAGATTTAATTTTTGCATATGGCTAAGGTTTGATATTTGATTAATGTGGGATATTGCCTAAGAAGGCTTTGTGATTATTATTTTTTAAGTGCAAAAGTGTTGAAAGGAATGATATAAAATATTTGAGTTATTTTATGGTATAAGTGGTTTTTGGAGTGACAAGGTTATGCAATGTTTTGATTTATTTTATTTTATGGTATAAGTGGTTTTTGGAGTGACAAGGATATGCAATGTTTTGATTTATTTTATTTTATGGTACAAGTGGTTTTAGGAGTGATAAGGAAGTTGTGCATTAATTCTTAAGAAGGTTTTCTAATTAAAAACCTTGGTGAATATTATTGTGAAGTGGAGTAATGTTGATTATTTTATGATCTTCTAACCCTTGTGAGGATTGGCAAAAGAATATTTTGATTGTGGTAAATTTCCAAAGAGGCTTCTTCATATTCATAAAAGGTATGGGCACATTCTCCTATTGATTGATTATGGTGGTTGATTATAAAATACCTTTGGAGTGAAAATATTGATTGTGGTTTCTTTTTCGAAAGTGATTGGTTTAATGCTTCAAGGTTTTCTGAATTGAGAGTTGTTATTAAACCTTGTTTTATAAGCATTGTTGTTGAAGCCAATTGGTTATGCAAAGAACTTGAACTTGAGTTAGAGAAGAACATGAGTATCATTGTTATGTGAGATTTTTTGTTGAAACATTGTTGGAAACATTTTGAGTTGGTTGATACATGCTTGGACTAGGGTATGTGAGAAAGGGTTGTTCCTCGAGGTGTTTGGTTGAGTAGAGTTGATTGAGCCTAGTCAAGTGGATGCATGTGGTTGTTCAAGTTCCATGAAACAAACTATTCTATATTCGGATTTGAGTTGAGATTGAGATTTGAATATAGAACATATTGAGTCTCTAACAATTCTTTTTATACTTCTATGAGATTGATTTGAGTTGAGATTGGGATTTGAGTATAGAACATATTGAGTCTCTAACAATTCTCTTTATACTTCTATGAGATTGATTTGAGTTGAGATTGGGATTTGAGTATAGAACATATTGAGTCTCTAAAAATTATCTTTATGCTTCTATGAGATTGAATTGAGATATTGATTAAGCATTGAGTATAGAACATATTGAGTCTCTAACAATTCTCTTTATGATTCTATGAGATTAGACAAGTCTTTGAGAAGGCTTGTGGACTGATTTTGAGTAAGATTTTGTGGAATCTTGCTATGCAGATTTGAGCAAGTCCTAGAGAGGACTTGTTGAGCAGATTTGGACAAGTTTTGAGTGATCTTGTTGAGCAGATTTGGACAAGTTCTGAGTGAGCCTGTTGAGCAGATTTGGACAAGTTCTGAGTGAGCTTGTTGAGAAAATTTGGACAAGTTCTGAGTGATCTTGTTGAGCATATTTGGACAAGTTTTCAGTGAGCTTGTTGATCAGATTTGAGCCAGTTATATGTGGATCTATTGAGCAGATTTGAGCAGATTCCATGTGGATCTGTTGAGTAGATTTGAGCAGGTTCTGTGTGGACCTATTGAGCAGATTTGAGCAGGTTCTATGTGGACCTATTGAATAGATTTGAGCAGGTTATGTATGGACCTATTGAGCATATTTGAGGAGGTTTTGTGTGGACCTATTGAGTAAAATTATACTAGATCAAATGTATTGTGTTTAGTGCAAGAGATTGAGCAAAGTTGTACTAGAACGATTGGACTGTGTTTAGTATAGTATTGAGACAGAGATTTGGAGGTGACTAAGTACAGAGGATAAAGTCTCAGTGGATAGAGATCCAGTAGCCAGGACAATTGAAGATAGATCTGAGTGAGGAGTCTTCAAGTGGAGAGAGATCCACTAGTCAATGTAGTTGAGAGACACAATATTCTAGAAGATCACTAGCCAGAGCAGAAGGAGAAAGAGTTCTCATGTTAAAGAGATCCACGAACTTGAAATTAGGGGATCAACATCTCCTTTGGATAGAGGTCCATAAATATTGTATTAGAGAAGTATTCCCAAAAGATATTGATCAAGAAAATTTTAGTAAACTATTTTCTCCGTGGAGTAGCCCACATTTGGTGAACCACATAAATTATGGTGTATCTATTGTGTATGGTGTTTTGTGCATTGCTTTGATTACTGCTATTGATACTACTATCTATACACTGCATAATATTGAATTGAAAGAAAAAGTAAAAAGTGGTCTTATACTTGTTCACCCCCCTCTCAATATAAGCTTGTGTTATTCATATATTCATCATAAGAAGTATCAAATATGAAAAAAGAAATACTAATTTTTTTATTACAAGCTTTCAATATTACATACAAGGTTCATCTATGAAAATAAAGATAGCACAAAGGATCTATGTCAATATATGGTAAAATGGAAATGTCTAGAAGTTGGGTTCAATAAAAGTAATTTTGGTGATACTTCCAAATGAAAGTTTTCTAGAGTAGTATTTTTTGAAATAATTAAGGAAAACTTCTTCTCACCTACTCATAATCCTATGGAATTTTAGTTGATAACTATATAGATGTTAAGGTACATTTTATAGGGATCAAAATTGCTACTAAAAATGATAGAGATATATTTCAATTAAGGGGATTAATAGATTATTATTAATGTTATCAATGATAATAGATGTGTTGATTACATCAACAATTGTATTATTGTTTATGTTCATCAATTATTGATGGATGTGATATCTTGGAAAAGGATTTAATAGAAAAAAATAGCAAATTGAGGAAGATGAAAAATATATTTAATAGAAAAGCAAGCTAGATATGGTCTAAATATCCTCATAGTAAATTTTATATTTTTATCGGATTGGCCTCCAATAGAGGCCAGACATAGCTATTAAAATATAGATCAAAATAAAACTCAATTATTGATCTTTTGTATAGCTATAAGTATGAGGTCCCATGATGATAAGGTAATAGTTCATTTCACACAACCACATCTTCTTCTTAGCTTGACTTCACGTTTGCTAAATTCAATTATTTTTTAATTAATTTAATAAAAATACAATTACATAAAAATAATCTTAGGACTTAAAGGAATAACCTATGAAAGCATGAAAACTATAAACCTACCAACTTACAAACCCCCTCCACAATATCATCAAATATGGCCACTATATCAATGGTATAACCATGTTGATCCAAATTATCCACCATACCCTTATACAAAACCAAGTAGAATATAAAATAGCATAGAATATACAAAAAAAGATCAATAAGTTTGCAAGAACTTGGAATATGGGCCAACAAGAAAGCCCTATGTTTCACATTAATACTTAGCCTAAGATGTTTTATGTATGTAACCCATCAATTGATGCATATATTACAAAATCTCTATCCTTCTAAGCCACTCAAAATGTCATCCCAAAGACTATGGATGACAATATCTGAGTGACAAAACCATGTAGATTATCATGAAAACCATTCAATATTTCCATGCAAAATTCGATATGTAAATCATTTATGAGATACCCTCAAAAATTATTATGCACCTTAGTGTTTCAGTCCCATGCAAATAAATTATCAATGTATCGTGTGTGAGAATAGTCTTCACTAGTGTCCAAAAAAGTGCAACTCCCACATTCCATTAATGAATATCCTTAAGGATTAAATCATCCTCCCTTACAACTCTTTTCTCGCTAGTCATTATGGAATATTTATTGGCTAAAGCCATCCTCCTTTATGGTCAAGAGCCTACGAATTGTGAGCATAATCATGTGATACAAGAAATATCATCTTTTGTGCTTTCCTTCATATCATATGGCCATTCAAATCATGATTCCACATTTCTAGACACCAACACAAAGCATTTTGAGTCCACATCAACAAGCTACTAAATCTTTTTCTCATGCTACTTAGCCCTACTAACAACCAAGTCACTTCTCATCCGGCATGCCCTATTAATGCAAAGAAAACATGTAAGAATTTAGAAGAACACTCCTCATAACAACTTCTTAGCAGTCTAGAGATAAGCACCCTTCTCTATGTGAATCTCAATAAGTAGCTTCTAGTTCCACATCTCTATTCCATCCCCTATTTCCTCTTTATATAACCCTAAGAATTGAGTTTCCCTTAAAATTACCATTAAATGCTATACTCAAATATTTCAAATCATTAAATGAGTATTTTATTAATTTTTTTCAATCTTCTACAAATATTTTGAAAACAATCCATTGCTAGGGTTTCATAACTATACTCAAGAAAAGAAAATTAATTAAATAAAAAAATACATTTAGACAAGCCTAGGTTAAAGACCCTCACACAGTCATTCTCATGTCATTCATTTGTAAAATGGTTATTATGTATCTCTTTGTCAAATTCAAGAATGTCTTCCATAAAACTACAATAAATAAAAATATTCTTTAACCAAAAACAGATCATACAGATCTCGATTTCTCTTGGTTGTGAGGTGTCATGATATGTATTTCTCTTGGTTGTGAGGTGTCATGATATGTTTGTCCAAGGCAATATGACAATCTTTCTTTATAGAAAATTAGTATACACTTTGATCTCTCATGCCATTCATTTATAAAATGGTTATTATGTATCTCTTTATCAAATCCAAGAATGTCTTCCATAAAACTACAATAAACAAAAATATTCTTTAACCAAAAACAGATCATACAGATCTCGATTTATCTTGGTTGTGTCATAATATGTTTGTCTAGGCCATTATAACAATCTTTCTCTATAGAAAATTAGTATACACTTTGATCTCCTCGAATCTAAGAAACCCCAAACTAAAAAATAAGAAAGAACTGACAAGGAATAATTCTATATTTAAAAATTTCATTCCATTACAACACAAAATAAAACTCTCTAGAATCTTTCTTAGATTATACCATTAAAATTATATTAAAGTGACAAAAACAAATTTAATTACACATCTAATTTGGCCATTTCCTTTATAGATCTACTTGCCATAATAATGTCCAGTGAAAGCATACTTGTCACTTAAGATCTCTGCTTTTTAAGACAGAATTTTGATCTCTGCATGATGCAGATTTAGATACCTGCTTTTATGGATTCTATGTGGGTATTAGCGCTTGCTCTGACAAGGGTGTTGAGATCATTCAACGAGTGGAGATACTGTGGCCCATATTTAAATTCCAAATATGGAGGAAAGCTTCCTCCTGGTCACATTGGATGGCCCATCATTGGAGAGCTGCTGAACTTGTTATGGTGTTTCAGGTTCACTGCCAAGCCTGGTGATTTCATATGGAAGAGGAAGGCCAAGTAATTATAACCCTGTAACTTTTTTAACTGATTATTATTATTTATATTATATTATTAATTATTTTATAAAATAATAATAGCTAGTAATTATGGTAGATTATATTAACTAAATGCTAAATTTCTCTATTTAAAATTCATACTTTTAACCATTATATTTATATTTATAAGTGTCCTCTCTCTTAAGAATTTTAAGATTTTGATAGATGTTCATGTGCATGTAAATACAATGTTGGACAGATATGGAGACACTGGCATCTACATAACCCATTTGTTTGGGTACCCCACAATTGTAACATGCTCTCCAGATGCCAACAGATTTGTGCTGGGAGGTGGGGAGGATGGCACTTTCACTGCGGGTTGGCCTTGTCCTCAGCTCGGAGAAAAAGCAGTTAACAATATGGAAGGGAAGCAGCACAAGCGTTTGAGGCGCTGTTTGCAGGAAGCCATGAACAATCCCCTGTCACTGCAGATGATTTGTACAAGATTACACCCTGTATTCAAAGAAACCTTTGAGGCTTGGGCTGCTCAGGGTAAAGTCACTGCCGAGGCCGAAACCAGAGCGGTATCTACTTTTTTTTTTTTTTTTTTTTTAAATCTTTTTGTAGCAAACCATATATTACAACAATTTCAATTTAAACATTAAAGTGTTTATAAGTATGGGTTTTCTAATAAGTATTTATTCTTTTTTAACTCTTATAAACGTATTTCATTTACTTTTATTTTAGGAAAGGAAATTCTTTCATATAATAACTTTGAAAAAGAACATCAGAATCTTCTTTGATATTACATTCTAATTTTTTTTTTTTTTTTCCAAGTTGGCATTCGAAAACATGTGTTTTAGTATTCAGCTCTGAGAGAGGCCCACTGCTGAACGCAATGGAAACTATGTACCAAGGACTTTATAGAGGAGTTAGAACCCATCCTATTAACATACCAGGCACTGCATTTCATCATGCTCTTCAGGTAACATCAAATTGCATTAAGCATATTAATACAAAATGCAGTAAATAAATCAAAATCCAGTTATACATAAAAAGATGATATCTTTTTTTAAGATCACAGCCAAGTCAACAGGTCTTATGGGCATTATGGACTCCCTTCTGTAAGAATGAAAAGACAAAAATGTATATGTATTCACACATACTTTCTATTGCTTAAATTTTTAGACATTCAAATTGAATGTATTATTTGTCTTCTTGGTACAGAATATTTGTTAAAATTCTTTTTTCTTGATAAAGTATATTTGTTAAAATTCTTTTTCATGATAAAGTTGATATAAAGGACATGTAAGAGTTAATATTTTGAGAGAGAAAAAAAGATGATATAAAAGATTTAGGAAAAGTACATAAATAAAAGGAAAATAAATTACCTATATAAACATGAGTTAAAGTAAACAACCTACTCTAACAATCATTAATATCTCCCTCTAAAATGCTACTTTTGATATTTACTTTGTTGTCACCTTGCTAGATCTAGTCCTACCTCTATCCAGTGATGTACTCATCACCTCAATGGCTCCTCCTTCTCCTCCTCTTCCCCCTCCTCCTCCTCCTCCTCTTCCTATCCCTCTTCTCTAGCTATCTCTCTCTCTTCCCTATTCATCTCTCCCTCTCCACCCTTTGCTTTCTCTATGTCCTCATCCACAACCTGTCTTCCCCACCATCGCTATCACACCCACCACATATTGTACTCTAGTATAGTGCCAATATCATCTACATCTGGTATTACAATCACCTCATGCATCGCTACGTCTGGTAGGTCTATCCATGGTGTCAGTCCACCATCATAATTAAGCCTTTGATATACCACTAATGCATCTGGAATACCTTATCTTAATCCAAATTGGTACTAAACTCAAGTAAACCAAAAAACTTGATCTGTGTACCTCTACAACTGATCACCCATCTCGATCATCTAACCTAGCATAGGTGTGTCGCTTACTCCCTCTATGCTAGCACTCCCCTCCATGGTTACCATATAATATCCGGAGACCTTAAGCTCATGAATGTATCATGATAGTAATATATGTCACCCTTATGAGGTCTCCTCACCCTCCTCTCAATATCAATACATCATCTCAATATATATAGATACTTCACTCCCATAAAACTATGGGCATCATATGGTAGTCCTCCTGGTCAATCCATGGCTATATGCTCCCATCCCCACACTTGTAGCAACAAGCTAGGTCTCAATCCAATATTTTGTGCCCTCCTAACCTCGTACAAATCAATGTATATCTATGTCAAAAGCGTCAATGTCCATGCATATACAACTAATTGTTGTACCATGTCTACCATAATCCCTAGTAGATTCCATAGGAACCTCAATCTTGATGAGTCTCCTGGGAACCTGGATATCACAACCATGGCCAATGCATGTCTCCATCTCAATCTACCCTTATCATAGCACTACTCATAAAGCACATCATTGTTACCAGTATTCACCTCCCCCAGACCTCTCCAAATACCCTTTACATAACAGTGCCCTTATATGAGTCGCCAACAAATATAATGGTAGTACCTTCAATTGACACCCAAAAAATCCTATAAATATCCTCCAAGGTGATGGTCATTTCCCCTATAGGGAAATAAAATGTACACCTATCGGGACCCCACCTCTTGTACAAGGTAAACAAATACACATGGTCACAATGAAGTGTCTCCATCCGAACCACCCCCTCAAATCCTATGACGATAAACCACTCCCAGTTATTCTCATCTAAGATGTTCTAAATCAGGTAGAAGAATGACCAAAATTGGTGTCGAGGCTGAAGCATCCTCACCTATCAAGGTTTTCCCCATCAAATCCAATCTCCCCCAAAAAATTGCAAGGACCCTAGCAGTTGGCATCAACTGTAGGGTCTCCTATGATCTTGGTTCAAAGGATACTTTAACGTACCCTTTATCCACAATTATCCCTCAGAAATAAAAAATAAAACAAAAAAACATCTCAAAAACAAGAAAAAATCAACACCACATGTCATTTACACACATTGAAAAATGTGCAACAGAAAACCAAAAATAAAAATTAGTGCAAACATGCAAGCCACACAATCAAGCATAAAGCATCAAAAATACGAAATACTAGACAATAAGGTAAAAAGTTGACTAACCAGTCCTATACTCTCTCCCCTACTTGGTTTTTCCCCGCTATTGGCCATCTCGTACACTCGCCTCACCAATTCAATAGTGCTTTGCATCACAAATCTCAAACTCACCTCTCTCTTCTCTCAATTCCTCCAACTCGTGTTGCACAAATGAGCCCCCGCATCTCACTGTGGTCCCTTTTAAACTAGATGACCCTCAACCATGACATGTGGCCTACAACCATAGGGTCCCTTGTGGTCAATAACCATAACCTCCCATGCAATTCCCCGCTTTGCAAATTTTACCAATTTGTTTTGCATCCACCAACCCATTTCGTCATTTTTTTCATCATTTTATCCATATCTCTCAATTCCATGGTTGTGCAATGATATTTTTATCTAGCGCTTCACTACTATGTTCTGCTTCTTCACCCATCAACTCGCCACTTGAGGGGGTAGATATTACTCATCAATGTTGCCTTGGACATAATCAATATCAAACACCTAATATTGGAATCACTTTGTCCAAGAACTTTGTTGGGAACTATCACAAGCCCTCCTTTGTTGGGGTAAGCAAAAAGCATAATTTCTTTTCTCAATCAAAATTTAATTCAATCAAATTTGGTATGCTCAATGCCAATGTTTGTATGGTTACTCATGAATTCCCTACATCGAGGTGGTAAACTAAGACCACTTTTAATCGATTTGTAGCATCATGAGGATACCTACTTATGGTTGGTTAGCTTACTAAGTCAATCAAGATTGACAATTTGTCAAATGTTTACAGGATGTTCATCCCTTCCACAATTGGGGCATCTTACATTGTTCATGATTCGAGATAAATCTTGCATCTCCTCCCTCATCAGTATTTACGGTGCATCAAAAGTCGTAATCAATCATAATCATTCATCATCAATTCTTCCATCTCATAGTTAACCACCAATTCAATGTCATATATTTTTGCACTACATCATGTTTTCACACACCAAATGTAGACACCTAAAAATATCCCATTATCCCTTGTGTAGTGCTATTGGTTAATTAATTTGCCAAGCCCTCAAAATTTGCTTAATTTACCTAAAAATACTATTCATTCTCTTTAGCCCCCTTTGCCACCTTATCCCCCTCCTACGCTTAGCACCTAGTCACCATGTGACCACCCCTTTAGCCTAGCCTAGGGCCACCTCACCCTAGTCTACCCTTTGACTAGCCTAGCCTCCACCTAACCCTAGCCTACTCTACACCCTAATTTCCACATCCTCATACCCAT
Organism: Wollemia nobilis; assembly: GCA_028583015.1. Taxonomy (NCBI): domain Eukaryota; kingdom Viridiplantae; phylum Streptophyta; class Pinopsida; order Araucariales; family Araucariaceae; genus Wollemia; species Wollemia nobilis. Next base: position 6,849,904 of record JAQPPZ010017228.1, read on the forward strand.
TAAATGCACTAAAGACCATGAATACTTTGCACCATCAATGCATTTATGACATGGATGACTTTGCATCTACATGTCATAATGAGGGTGAGGACTTTCTTCATCCCTTGCATTTATAAGGTATGGTGCACCTATACCCATTTAATGCATGTGGTTGGATGAGGAATTTCATCCACCCAAGGTCATTCATGAGGTATGGTGCACACCTCCTCCTCATAGGCCACCTCACAAGAAACCTCAACCCTCTTAAACCTTGGCCAAATTCTATAAATAGGAGGCAATTTCCTTCATAACCAAAGAACACACATTTGTATAATAAAACTTTTCATAAATCACTCTAGCCTCCATTGCATACAAGCCCTCTTTGGTGCCAACCCCCATGGATACCTTCATGTGCCTATGCTTGTCCTCTTGTGTTGTAAATTGCTCACAGGTATAAACAAAAACGGTCACCAAATCTGGACTGGAGCCTCCATAGAACCAGAAGAGCTTCCTCTTCAACGGAAATTTTTGTTTGACCAACATGATGCCAACCGCAGGGTGGGTTGCGGTTCCCATAGGGAACCTGTTTCATACATCCACAGTCCAAAGAAGCAAAAATCAAGGTGAGAAATATTGTTTTTGTTTATTTTAGTTTATGTTAACTCAGTTTCCATGCTATAATTCAATTTTCCTTTCTTGCACTCTTTTTTATCAAATCAAATCTAATCAAGACAGGCCCACAGGTGCTACTAATTCAATGTTTTTATTGTGTGTAGATGTTAGAGGCTCTCTCCAATCAAGTGGTGGTACACATGCAATAAACTCACCCTCCCTTTGAGGTGATCAAAATAAGACACAAAGTTCCATAACCAATGCACTAGAAAGATGGCTTCCTCCTCGAAAGATCCCAAATTGTAGCCCATGGGGCAAAAAGTGTAAAAGAGAAAAATCTTGTAACCTCTCTTTATTTATCAACGAAATGACATGTTTTTTATGAACACAAAGGGGATTAATTAAAAAAATTCAATTGGTTATATGGGATTGAAATAGGCCTCACCCGTATTACATCATCACCACGTAGTGATATTACAACAAAGCTTGGATATTATCCATGTATTGTTTGGCAAGATTGAGACTTGGATCTCCTTGAATATTGAGGAATCTAACTAGTTGAGTTAATGGCATTTGATAGGGGGTTAATAGATTATTATTAATGTTATAAATGATAATAGATGTGCTAATTAGACCAAAAATTGTATTATTTTTTATGTTCATCAATTATTGATGGATGCAATATCTTGGAAATGGCAGTAGATATATAAACAAGGAAAGGGAGTAGTAGATATTTTAACCAATCATGATGTTGATCTTTGTCTTGACAAATTTTTCAGGGATATTTTATCTTTTCATGAAAATGATATCAAGGCATTGATAGAAAGAAAATAGTAATTGAAGGAAGATGAAGAATTTCTTTAATAGAAAGGCAAGCTAGATATGGTCTAAATATCCCCATAGTAAATGTTATATTTTTATGGGAGAAAACCTCCAATAGAACCCAGATATAATTTATTAAAAACAAATTATAATAAAACTCAATAATCAATATTTTTTACAACTATAACTATGAGGTCCCATAATGATAAGGTAATAGTTCATTTCACACAACTACATATTCTTCTTAGCTTAACTTCATGTTTGCTAAAGTCAATTATTTTTTTATTAGTAAAATAAAAATGCAATTACATCAAAAGTCTCTTAGGGCTCAAAGAAATAACCTATGAAAGCGTGAAAACTATAAACTTACCAACTTACAAACCCCCTCCACAATATCATTGACAATGACCACTATATCAATGGTATAACCATGTTGATCTAAATTATCCATCATACCCTTATACAAAACCAAGTAGAATATAACTAACACAGAATAAACAAAAGACATCAAGGAGTTTGTAAGAACTTGGAAGATGGGCCAATAAGAAAGCCTTAATTTTCACATTAAGACTTAGCCTAAGATGTTTCATGTATGTAACCCATCAATTGATCCATGTATTACAAAATACCTGTCCTCCTAAGCCACTCAAAATACCATCCCCAAAACTATGAAGGATAATATCTCAGTGACAACACCATGTAGGTTATATGCAAAATTCTATGTGTAACTCATCTCTAAGATGCCCTAAAAATTTATTATGCACCTTAGTGTTCATCCAACTATGAAAATTCCCATGCAATTTATCAATGTATCCATCCTTATCTATAGGATCTAGTTTAAGATGTGAGAGAGTAGTCTTCACAAGTGTCCAAAAAAGTGCAATTTCCACATTCCATCAATGAACATCCTTAAGGATTAAATAATCCTCCCTTACAAATCTTTTCCCTCTAGTCATTATGACATATTTATTGGCTAAGTCCATCCTCATTTATAATCATGAGCTTATGAATTGTGAGAATAATCATGTTAGACAAGAAAGATCAAGTTCTCTTTTGTGCTCTCCTTCACATCGTATGGCCATTAAAGTCATGATTCCACCTTTGTAAATACCAACATAAAGCGTTTTGAGTCCATATCAACAAGCTACTAAATATTTTTCTTATACCATTTAGCCCTATTAACAACCAAGTCACTTCTCATGTAGTATACCCCATTAATGCAAAGTAAACATAGAAGAATTTGGGAGAACCCTCCTCATAACAAATTCCTAGCGATCTAGAGATGAGCACCCTTCTCTATGTGAACCTTTAAAAAATTCCACCCTCATAACAAATTCCTAGAGATCTAGAGATAGCACCCTTCTCTAGTTAGAAGCTTCTAGTTCCACATCACTATTCCATCTCCCATTTCCTCTTTCGATAACCTTAAGAATCAAGTTTTCCTTAAAATCAACATTAAATGCTCTACTCAAGCATTTTAAATCATCAATTGAAAACAACAATAGATATTTTATTAGTTTTATTTAATATTCTACAAATCTTTTGAAAACAATCCATTACTAGGATTCCATGACTATACTCAAAAAAAAAAAAAAATTAAAAAAAATATATGTAGACAAGCCTAGATGGCGATCACCATCTATATTAAACGGTAAAGGCATTATCCTTGAACACTTATCCAACAATCATATGATCTAAGTATCTAAAGACCCTCCCACAAGTACAAGCATTCCCTTACCATTTATTTATAAAATGATTATTATATATCTCCTCGTTAAATCTAAAAATATGTCTTCCATAAAGCTACAATAAATAAAAATACGAAAACAGATCATACAAGTCTAAAAGATCTCCATATATCTTGGTCGTGAAATGTTATGATATGTTTTTCAAAGGTATTATAACAATCTTTCTTACAGAAATATAGTATACACTTTTATCTCTTCTAATCTAAAAAAAACTCCAAATAAAAAATAAAAACCCGTTATAATAATTTACATAAACATACTTCACTTCAAATACCATATTTTAAATTATATACTATAAATTTTTTAATTCAATATATAAAATTAATAGCAAACTCTTAACTACCTATAAAAATAGACTAAACTTCAAATTATATACAATTAATTTTTAATCCAATATAAAATTGATAGCACACTCTAACCACTCAAAGACCAATTGGAACCAAACTATTCTAAATACACCAGCATTAATAAATATTTATATTTTCAATTCCTCTTGTTATGGTGTTATCCTCTTCTTTTTATTTATATATATAATAACAATCAAAGCATTCAATTGATTACATGGACCCCACCCCTTAGGGTGGATTAAGTTAAATTTCGATGGGGCAGCTAGGGACAACCCAGGTGAAGCAGGGGCTGGAGGCTTACTCAGAGACCACAAGGGTGAGGTGCTAATAGATTTTGCTGAACATATTGGAGCTCAAACTAACAATGTTGCTGAAGTGAGAGCGGTTTGGAGGAGCTTAAAGGTGGCAGAGAATTGTCGAGGGAAACTATTGGTGGAAGGCGATTCTCTCATTATTATACTAAGAGAGCTCCTTGGATATTTCATGACTACATCCAAGAAGCGAGGGCTCTGATTCATGATCGACCCGAGGCCATAATTTCGCATACCTTTCGGGAAGCAAACATGGCAGTTGATAAGTTGGCGAATGAAGGCATTGTAGCAGCAAACTTGATCACGTGGACTACAAATCTTCCTCATGCGGTCTCGACGGTGATAGAAAATGAGAAAGTTCAAAATGAAAGGCTCAGAGTGGATCAATGACAAAAAATGGGGGAATTTTTCAAAATATTTTTTGAACCTTATAATGGCTTTGGTCATATTTGTTTTTTTCTTTCATGTGACTAGTATTTTTTGCAGCTGGTGGGGTGCTGATATAGTTTCGTTATCTGCAAATTCATGCATGGGAAACATCTCCTTTGGCCTCAAGTCTTGTCCAAGGTGTGTTTGGTTTCAATGTCGCAACAGGGCCTTGGCGGGCAATAACGTGTTGGAGATCCCTGACGATGGGGTACCAGACCCCACTGTAACAGTATTGAAGAAGATGGCGATTTCATCATCCAATATTATCAACCAGTTAAAGAGTCTGTCTGGCCTCATTAGTGCAGCTATTGATTTGCATGATTCTCTAATTTTTCTGTTTTACAGCGAGCAGTTCCAGGAGTGCGAGGAGTCGAAGGCAGAATCTGAAGTTGATGGCAAGGAGGAATCTAAGGATGAGGATGATAAGGAGTCAGATGAGGACTACAAGGAAGACTGAATGCTTGGCCTCTTGGCTGTTCGTTCTGTGGGATGTTTGTTTGACTATATTCTGCTATTTTTTGTATGAGCACCTTGCATGATTAGTTTTTCTCATTTTTAGTTCTGTTTTGCGTCTTTCTTTTATGATGGCTATAATATTAGGCTTTTATAGTTTAGTTTGGTTGTATTTAGATGGAAGAGTAGGGCTTGGCCCTTGTTGTTGTTGTCAGATTAAACTTGTAGGGCTTGGCCCTTGTTGTCAGATTAAACTTGTAGGGCTTGGCCCTTGTTGTTGTCAGATTAAACTTGTAGGACTTGATCCTTGTCCAGTTAATCGGTAAATCCTATTTTATAAATGGTTTTGAGTCAACCAATTAAAATCCGATATTAATTATAATAACCTTCACTTTTTTATTAAAAAAAAAAAAAAACATTCAATTGAAAATATATTAGAAACCACCACCTACTAAATTGAACTTGACTCTCGAAAAAACCAAATACAAGGTATCCTCACAAAAATCTCTCTATTTAAATTCTATTCATTACAATACAAAATACAACTCTAGAATCTTTCTTCTTAGATTATACTATAAAGTATATATTAAAGTAACAAAAATAAATTTAATTACACATGATGAGCATCTAATTTGACAGTCATCAGGCTGGTGCTGTTTGTCGTTGTTCAAAGCATTTCCACGAGGCATCTCCAATTATTATTTTTTTTGTAAGGTTAATAGGCCATACAATGCCGAAGCATGCCATCTTTAAAATGAATGAAAGTCCAGGAATCTTGTCACCAGAGCTCTCTGCTTTTTAAGACAGGATTTTGATCTCTGCATGATGCAGATTTAGATACCTAATTTTATGGATTCTATGTGGGTATTAGCGCTTGTTGTGGGGCTGCTCCCACTTTTGACATGGGTGTTGAGATCATTCAACGAGTGGAGATACTGTAGCCAATATTTGAATTCCAAAAATGGAGGAAAGCTTCCTCCTGGTCACATGGGATGGCCCATAATTGGAGAGCTGCTGAACTTGTTATGGTGTTTCAGGTTCACTGCCAAGCCTGATGATTTCATATGGAAGAGGATGGCCAAGTAATTATAACCTATACTCTTTTTAATTGATTATATAGAAATATAATGGTGTTTATTTTATAATAAATCATTGGGTCGATTATATAGCAGATTATATTAATTAACAAAATTTGATGCTAAAATTCCTTATTTAAAATCCATAGTTTTTAACCACTATATTTATATTTGTAAGTCTCCTCTTTCTCTTAAGAATTTTAATATTTTGCATAGATGTTCATGTGCATGTATAAACAATGTTGGACAGATATGGAGACACTGGGATCTACAGAACCCATTTGTTTGGGTACCCCATAATTGGAACATGCTCTCCAGAGGCCAACAGATTTGTGCTGGGAGGTGGGGAGGAGGATGTCACTTTCACTGCAGGTTGGCCTTGTCCGCAGCTAGTTGGAGAAAAAGCAGTTAACAATATGGAAGGGAAGCAGCACAAGCTTTTGAGGCGCTGTTTGCAGGAAGCCATGAACAATCCCCAGTCACTGCAGATGATTTGTACAAGATTACACCCTGTATTCAAAGAAACCTTTGAAGCTTGGGCTGCTCAGGGTAAAGTCACTGCCGAAGCGGAAACCAGAGCGGTATCTACCCTTTTCTTCTTTTTTTTAATTCTTTCTGTAGCAATCCATATATTGCAACAATTCCAATTTCTAACATTAAAGTGTTTATAAGTGCAGGTTCTCTTATTCATATATTATAACAATAACAATAAGTATTTATTCTTTTTTAACTCTTATAAATGCATTTCATTTACTTTTATTTTATGAAAGAAAATTCTTTCATAAGAATAAGAATATGTTATAGCAAATAATAACTTTAAAAAGAACATCACAACAAATCAATTAAAAATTAAGAATTCTAACTAACTTCTTTGATATTACATTCTAAATATTTTTATTATTTTATTTTTATTATTATTATTATTATTATTATTATTATTATTTTTGCAGTTGGCATTCGAAAACATATGTGTTTTAGTATTCAGCTTTGAGAGAGGCCCACTGCTGAACGCAATGGACACGATGTACCAAGGACTTTATAGAGGAGTTAGATCCCATCCTATTAACATACCAGGCACTGCATTTCATCATGCTCTTCAGGTAACATCAAATTGCATTAAGCATCTTAAAACAAAATGCAGTAAATAAATTAAAATCCAGTTATACATAAAAAGATGATATGTTTTTTAAGATCACAGTCAAGTCAACAGGTCTTATGGGCATTAGAGACTTCTGTAAGAATGAAAAGACAAAAATGTATATGTATTCACACATACTTTCTCTTGCTTGCATTTCTAGACATTCAAATTGAATGTATTATTTGGCTTCATGGTACAATATATTTGCTAAAATTCTTTTTTCTTGATAAAGTTGATATAGAGGACCTGTAAGAGTTAATCTATTCAGAGATAATATGTTTTGTGGAAGTGTTAAACTTCTCTGTGTGTTAAAAAAAAAAAAATTAGTTTTTCATTTCAAATGTCTATATAATCAAGCCTTGCAATACAGTGCAGAAAGAAGCTATCAGCTATAGTATTTAAAGAGATGCAAGATAGGAAGGCTAATCAGGGGTCTATGAAGATAGATATTTTGCAACGGTTGATAGATTCAGTGGACTCTAATGGTGAGAAATTGAGTGAAGAGGAAATTGTGGATACCGTAACATCTTTACTTTTAGCTGGATATGAAACCACAGCCAGCGCAATGACATGGTTGCTCTATTACTTGTCCAAGTACCCCCAAATACTGATCAAACTGAGGGTACATCGCATATTATTGCACTTTTAGTTTCATTCATTTATATATATATTTCCCTTCTGTCTTACTGGGTTACAAAGATAAAGAATTTTGCAATATGGATGGATAACAATTTTCTGTGTTACTAGGTTTACAGTGATAAAAAACTTTGCAATTTTTTGTATTACTAGTTTTATATTGATCAAGAATTTTGCATTTCAGGAGGAACATAGTTCCATTCGTGAGCAAAGAGGGGAAAATAAACCGCTTGTTTACGAGGATCTAAAGAAAATGAGTTATACTTTTAAGGTTGGGATCAAATGACTTGGACTTTGTTTTTAACTTTGTTGGAATTTATATTATAGCAGTGCAACTTCTAACAATACAACTGACCTGCAAACCCCACCGTCTACATGATCTCAATTAACTGAATTTTGATTGTGACAAGCTGTTGTGTACAATCTCAATCTTAATTTGAGTAGATTGTTTTGAAATTCTAAATAAGAAGTGTAAATTTTTTTAAAAAATAAAAAATTATACAACCTAAGTAAACACTTAAATATTTCACTTCTACATTTTACTTTCTATATAATCAGCAACCCAACTTGACAGAAATCACCTGTTATAGTTTTTCCATCCTAACATTCATTGTACTCAGCAAATACAAACCAATCATTATTAATGCTTTTACAATTATACATGTCTAAGTTTATCTGAATATGTTTCATAGTCTTGTACTCAGTAACACGGGTGTTTTAAATAAGACTCTAAGAGAATTTTTATTTTTTAATTTCACATATTGAGGGCATTTGGTCATTCGTATATTAATTTTCATTATTTTTGGTATCAACCTTATGTTGTCCTCTGATGTTTTCTTGGTCACTGTTGATGTTGATGTCTTCAGGTGATTGAAGAAGGTATCAGACTTGCATATACAGTAAATTTTCTCTTCAGAACAGTAACAAAGGATGCAGAATTCAATAGTAATTTGTTTTCTTTCTTTTAAAAAAATTAGTGTTTTATAATTATTTGTATATTTATTTTTTAATAGATTATATAAAATTTAAACAAAATTTATTTGTATTTTATTATAACTATGTAGCCTTATTAAAACAGTTTAAGAATTATACTAATTAAAAAAATTTAAACCATTCATGAAATACCATTTAAAAGTTTTCATAGAAAATATTATAAAATAATTCATCTTCTTAGATTAATTAAAAAACCTTTTTCCTTTGAGCAGGTTACAAGTTTCCAAAAGGGTGCAAAGTAATAATTTGGTTACGCACTCTTCACCTTGATGGTCAATACGTCAAGGACCCCCTAAAGTTTAATCCTGATAGATGGAATGTAAGTTTTAATCCAAAACCTGGAGTATATGGAGCATTTGGTGCTGGACCCAGAATGTGCCCTGGAAACAGCCTGGCTAGAACAGAGCTCTTCATGTTCTTACATTACATATGCATGGATTATAAGTAATTTTCAGAGTCCTTCATGATGCAAATTGTGGCTTTGTATTTTTCTCAACAAGCTCATTGTGTTCCTAATCCATATGTTTTTTTTTCAATTAAAATACATCAAATTTCAAAGGCATATTATGCTAATGAATGATTGTTTTTGGAAACAGGTGGGAACTTGTAAATCCAGATGCAGCTATAAAGTTTAAGCCAAATCGAAGACTAGTAGATGGTGCTAAAATACACTTTAGCACCATCTAAATGGCATTTGCAATGTATCAACAGGTTGTATTACAGCTGTTACGTTGAATAAAAGCATCAATTTTCCAAATCTATTCCAGCTAAAAGGGATTGTTGCCCTTTTAAATATGAAAAGCATAATTAATAATTAAAAATAAAGTAATTTTTAATGTTATTATAAGTTATAGATTATATGGACTTTGTAAGAATACTAGTGTTTATCCATGCACTTCTTTTAAATTTGAGTATTAGACTTATTGGAAGTTAAAATGTTTTAATCTTGAAAACAAGTTTACAAATTGATAATTGATTGGTTGTATGTTTATATAGATGGAAAAAAATAATTATTTAGATAAAGGAAATTCTTTTATAAATTAATTATTTAAAATATATATAAAGCTATATTATGTAGAAGAAAAAATATGATAATGTAGGTCATGTTGAGTTTGAGATCAAAGTTTTGCCTATCCTATGTGGTGTTACAGGATTTTAATCCAGTTGCTTATGGATGTTAAGTTTGAGATCAAAGATCTACCTATCCTATATGGTGTTATGGGGTTTTAATCCAGTTGCTTATGGGTGTTGAGTTTGAGATAAAATATGTGCCTATCCTATGTGGTGTTACTGGATTTTAATCCAGTTGCTTATGGGTGTTTTGTTCTTTTGGGTTCCTATTTGGTTTGGTCTTGGTAGACCATTTCACTTTGTGGTCTGTTGCACCTCGAAATATTTTAGTTTTATGGGTTGTCTTGTTTGTGATGTCTTAATTTTGAGATTGTTAGTAGATCTATAGGTGTTTTCTTGTAAAAGGTTTGGGGTCCCTTTCAAAACCCCTTCTTCCACCCTAATAACGTATATATATGATTAATTTATCAAATGACATTAGTTTAACCAAAAAAATTCCTCGAATTTTAAAGAGGAATCTTTCCAAACCGTATATGCATAAGGATGAGTTGGTTTAGATTCTACAAAACTATGATGGTTTAGAATGAGTTTTAGTTTTCTATATTTGCATTGAAGGATGAGTTGGTTTAGAATCTATAAAAATATGGTGGATACTTGATCAAGTTGGGATATAAGTATCTAGAGCAAATAGAATTTTTGGTTATTTGAGGCCCTCCCTAGGGCCTCAACATTCATTTTATTAATAGTCCAAATTAAATTTAGGATTAGACAGGTTGGTGAGCAAATCCAGTGTTTGGCTAGTTGGGATAATTTGGACAATCATTGCAAACATATGGTTTAGGAGATTTGGCTCCAATGCAGATCTCATTTTAGTGTTGTAACCAAAAGTGGTTAATTTTTAGGATATTCGGTTTAGAGTCATGGAAGTTTTTTGTAAATTTGAAAGGAGGAAATGGGTGCTCTTGCTAGCTAAGGTTAGGAGGATTCTCATCCCAACTTGTAAATAATCTTGTTTCAATTTAATTTTTTCAAATTCTTTTTAAAAAAATAGTCCAAATCAAAATTCATACATGTGATGGTCTACAAGTGTTGGTTGTATTACCCCTTCACCTAGTTCAACCCCTGTTAAGTATTTCTGGGTAAAAATATTGATTCCAAAAATTAGCTTTTTTTCTAGCTTGTCAAAATCGAATTTTAACTATGGATAATTTAATCATCAGAGGTCTTACCATCCCCCACTATTACCCTCTTTGCAAGTCCAATTGGGAATCAACTATCCATATTTTCCTACAATACCCTTTTTCTCTTTCCATTCTAAATTCCCTGTTTGATTTGGTCAACTTTATCTGGTTTCAACCGCCTTCCATCGTCCTTTTGTTTGAGTAATGGCCTAACCCTTTCTTTAATTCCCAGTTAAAATTCTTGTGGTCCACATGCTTGTACCATTTACTTTGGCAGATTTTGATGAAACGTAACAACAGAATTTTCAAAGGAGTTTTCAAAGACTCTTAATATGTCTTCCTTCGCATCACCACATTTACCTTTGGAAATACCTGCATTGTCTTGTCGAATGGGGTCCCTAAACCTGGTCTCAAATATCGCATTTTTGCAAGTTTTAATCTAACAAATTGTGTTGCAGGAACTCCTCGACCTGTTGTTGATAGATCAGACATTAATTGGACTCCTCCTCCTATAGGATGGATAAATATCAACTTCTATGGAGCAACTAAAGGAAATTGTAGAAGGGATGGGAGCGGAGGCATAATCAGGGATGACAAAGGAAAAATCATTGCAGCCTATGCAAAGAATATCAGATTTCAAACAAACAACTTGGTTGAGGAGAGAGCTCTTTATCAGGGCCTAATTGTCCTAAAAGGCTTTGGCTCCAACAACTTAATTGTTGAAGGAGATCCCTTGTTGATCATCAACTGTCTCAAAGCTTATCAATCCCTTTCATGGAGTCTTTCCAATATCATTTACGAATGCATGAGGCTTGTTAGCAGGTAATCTAATATCATTATCAAGCACATGTTAAGAGAAGGAAATAAATCTACTGACTCACTTGCTAATAGAGGTGTTCAAGAAGAGACCCTTCGGGTTTGGCATGTTGATTTCCCTCAGAACCTCAGGTCTACCAATCGGGATGATGACATTTGTTTACTGTAAATTTCCTTTCAGTATTTTTGTAGTTCTTGGAACTGTTTGTGCTTAGGTTTATTTGGGTTTCTTTCCTCTCTTCATTTGGTTTAAGATGTTGTTTTAGTTGCTCCATTTTTTCTTCTTGGGTTAATCCTATGGATTTACACTGTTTCACTTTTATACTTTGTGAAAGGTTCAGGGTCCCTTTCAAAACCCTTTCCCATTAATTAAAAAAAGTACTAGTTGTATTAAATTATTTGGCACCTTTTTAAATATATAGAATATGGTGTGTTTTATATTTAGAGTGTGTGTTTAATATTTAGGTCCATAGTATATGTCATGTGTGCAAGTGTGAGTTATAAGTGAAAGGTGTCATGTGAGTAAGTGAAGAGTTGTGTGAGGTGTCTTGTGTGAAGTAGAGAGTTATGTAATCATGAGAGACTTTGTCATTATGTAATATGTGAGAGAAGAGGAAAATTCAAGAGACATGCATATGAAGAGTCTCATGTAATTATATATTGAAGATAAAACTTTGTATTATGTATCAAATTAGCCAATAATTTATGCATGCTATTTTAGATTTTATCAATAATATTTTAGTGTTTTTATGTGTGCATTAAATATTTGTGATATCCTATGGAATTTATCTTGTGATTAGAGTGACAATTTTCTAACATTGGTATCAAAGCTAGGTATCTACAATGGAGAGATTGCAATGATTGAAAGTGAGGGGATCATATTTTTTAAGGATCCAAGCCTTGTAGAAGGAAGACCCCATATTTGTAGAAGACAAGTGGTTAAAATATAATATTTGTAAGAAGCCAAGCGTTGAATAAGGAAGACTCATGGTTGCACACATTTACAAAGATTGGAGATTGAAGAAGAAGAGAAAAAGAAGAAGAAGAAATCAAGTTGATGTCACCCAAAGATTGAAGAAAAGGAGGGTTGAGGTTGCCCAAAGTTGAAGATAGCCAACTAAATAGAAAATAACAAAAAATATTGGAGAAGAATTGTCAAGGTAAGGCAGAATTAAATTTATTTTAGAAAGTTATTTTGGAAGAAGATTGAATTAAAGTGATTTTAATTGTTGAAGAAATTAATATTGTTGCTGAAAGATATAAGAAAAAAAATTGGAGGAAGAAATTTGTGGGAGTTAAAAGAAGAATTGAAATTTGAAAATTTTAAGGAAAAATAAATTGAAAGAAGAGATTGTTGAAGGAAGAACACAAAAATAAGAATAGAAAAGTTGCTGAGAGAATAGAAGCCAAAGGAAATATTACAATCTAAGTTTCTTGAGAAGAATACATTTCCAAAGTTGGAGAAGAATCTATTTTCAGAGTTGAAGAATAATTTGCATGTCTTTTGAAGAAAAAAGAGCCCAAATGCACATATGAATAAAAGAAACTTCTATGAGGAACAAAATATTGAAGCAGTGAAAGAACACATATCAGCCAGTGTGCAGGAAGAAACAGGCTCTCTTTTTTTAAGTTGATCCGGAGTATCGCTGAAACCTCTAACCAAAAGCACAAAATAAAGTATAACACCATTAAAGATGTTTTTTTAAGCATTGGAAAAAGTGCATTCAAAAGGAAAAGTTTTCAATTAATCGAAAGAGATTGATTTATAGGGTGATTTTTTTTTAAGACAACAAATATTTGACATTGACCAAAGTTACGGAGCAGTCTAACAATCTACAATCTAGATGTTACAGCAGAAATTGAGGAGTTTGGGAGTATTAGTATTAAATATTCCGTGGAAAGTGGGAAGTTATTTGAATGAGAGTGCAAGGAAAAAAATTGAAAAGTTATTTCTAAATAATTATAAGGAGATGTTTAATTAATTAATGAAAATTTTTGGTGAAGAAAATTAAAGTAGAGAATTATTTTAAGAAAGAGAAAGTGTCAAAATATTATTTAGAGTGATAGGCTAGAAAAAATTAATAAAGGAGAAAAATTAATTGGAAGAATGAAATTAAAGGGGAGTTATAAGGTTAAGGGAGTTGGAAAAAATCATTGAAAGAAATTAAAGAAAAAAAAAATTGAATTGAAATCTAAAAGAACAGTGAAGAATTCAAAATTGAAGAAAAATTAAAATTTTGGAGACAAAAAGATTTTTACGTAAGAATTATTGAAAATTGAAAAAAAAATGCAAATTATTTGAAGACTTTAAAGAGCAAGATTTTTTTATGTACAATTGTTACATTCTAAGTATGACAGGAACAAAGAATAGCATCAAGATTAAAAATAAGAGGTTGAAGGAGTGTCAACTTAAGAACGAAAAATAAGAATCAAAGAAAATTGAAGGCAAAAAGCCTTCACACAAAAATAATGTAATAGTGGGGATGTTGGTGGTATTACATTGTTTGACACCTTTTTAAATATTTAGAATAGAGTGTGATTTATATTTAAAGTGTGTTTAATATTTACCTCAATAGTATATTTAGAATAGAGTGTGTTTTATATTTAAAGTGTGTTTAATATTTACCTCAATAGTATATAGTGTGTGTCATGTGTTCAAGTATGAGTTATGAGTGAAAAATGTCATGTGAGTAAGTGAAAAGTTGTATTAGGTGTCTTGTGTAAAGTAGAGAGTTATGTAATCATGAGAGACTGTCATTAAATAATATGTAAAAGAAAAGGAAATGTCAAGAGACATGCATATAAACAGTCTCATGTAATTATATATTGAAGACAAAGCTTTGTACTACGTATCAAATTAGCAATGCATTTATGCATACTATTGTAGATTTTATCAATAATATTTTAGTGTTTTTTTGTGTACATTATGATAAATATTTGTGAGATCCTATGGAATTTATCCTATGAGTAGAGTTATGATTTGCTAAAACAAATAAGAGGATATATGTTGGTCACAAATTTTCCTAAGTACAATATTTCATCACTTGTGCGCCCTAGACTCGGCCAACATTGAAAGGCCGAGAGAAAGATAAGTCTCCCGAGACAATCTCCAGAGAGGGTTGGCTCCCAAACTAATCTAAACTGGTTTCAAGATAAGGATGCAGGAAAGAAATGGGAAAATGCGAAAAGAAAGGGAAATAACAGAAAGAGATGGAAATATGGCCGAAGCCAATAGTTAATGGGGAGAACAACCTCAAACAACAAATAACCTCAACTAGATCCTGAAGCTAAGCAACAACTGATTCTTAGAATGCATATACAAAAATTAGATCAAGCATTAGCTGTAAGTTCGCTTCCAATTGTACTCCAAACGTTCAAATGCAAATACAACCAAATACAGAACATCAGAATTCAACTTATATTAACACTAGACTAACAGAAGTGACTCAGATAGAAAGCAAAACTTGAACGATAGTTTGGATCACCAACTCCAGAAGACACTAAGAATAGAGCAAAATGCATCTAGGATCTCTGCTTCAATTTTTGCAAAAAGGTCTTCCTCATTTTGCTTGAGATTTTACATTGGTATTTATAGAGGCCTTCCCTCTTCCTTTCGAATCACAAAATTTAATACATAAAATAGATTTCCTAGAAGAGGTCCACAAAATAGGCACTTGAAAAGAGAAACAATCCCCCTCAATCTGCCTCGGAGAAATCACACTCCTTGTTTTTATGGATCAAAATTGAAAATTAAACAAAAAGAAGGGACCATATTTCCTCATTAAATGACCGTTATCGAGGTAGGCTGGAAGTTGTTAGGAGATCACGAACAAGAGCTTTTAATACTGGAGGTGTATTTAATTTTGGCAGCATTGAAAATTGCCTCAATTTCTTCCATCTTGCGCACATTAGTAAACAACAACATTTAATCTTGGTGCCTCTTTGACCACGATCTAAAAATCATTTGGAGAGATTTTATTTGATCCTTATCTTCTCCTCACGTTATCCTATGCAATTTTGAAGAAAAATGCAGACAGAACTGTATCAGGCCTTTGTTTTTCTTCTGTCGTGAAAATGTGATAGGTTGCGAAAATGCGACATGTCACGAAATCGTGACACTTTTACCTTACTGCTCTCTCTTCTTGCCACTAGTCATGAAAATGCAACATGTCGTGAAATCGTGACAGTTTCTCATCATTCAGATTTCTCTTCTTGCAAGTCACAAAATCGCGACGTGTCACGAAATCGCGACATTTTCCTTTGCCTGCCTTCTTCGCTGCTCCAAGTCACGAAAACTCACCATGTCGCGAAATCGCGACATGTCACGAAATCGTGACATCTGCCTTCATTTTGCTTTCTTTCCACAACATGTCGCGAAATCACGACATCTTCCTCTTTCTGGATTTGTTCGCTGCTCTTTTTCACAAAAATGTAACATGTCATGAAATCGCGACAGTCCGTACCATTTTTCTTCATTCACGCTTGTTCACCGCGAAAACGCGACATGTCACGATATCGTGACAATTTATTTCTACCTTGGACTCTTCAGCTTTTGTTTCGTGAAAACGCGACAGGTCGCGAAAATGTGACATGTCGCGATATCGTGATGTTTTTTTCGTTTTGTTCTTCTGTCTTCAACAAGTTGCGAAATCGTGACATGTTTCTATCTTCTTGTACTTTACTGCTTTTCGGCCGTGAAAATTCGTCATGTCACGAAATCGCAACATTTCGTACTATCTGGCTGCTTCCTTGCTTTCTCCTCGTGAAAACGCGACATGTCGCGAAATCATGACATTTCTCTGTGCTTTGCCCTTTCGCCCCAATGTCACGAAATTGTGACAATTTCCTATCTTCTCCTTCGTTGTCGCTTCTTGTCGCGAAATCGTGACAAGTTTCTCTTCTTGCACTTTGTTTCCAAAACTGTCGCGATATCGCGACATCTTTCATCCGCCTTGTGTTATCTTCAGCCCTTCTGCGAAAATGCGACAGGTCGTGAAAATGCGACATATCGCGATATCGTGACAATTTTCTTCGAACTTGTACTTTTTTTTCCTTTTCAGCACGAAAACACGACAGGTCGCAAAAATGCGACATGTCGCTATTTCACGACATTTTTCCTATCACTGTGCTTTGTTGCCACTACAAGTCGCAAAAATGCGACATGTCGCGATATCACGACAATTTTGCCTTGACTGCTCCCTTTGTTGTTTCCTAGCACGAAAATCCAACATGTCGCGATATCGCGACAGTTTTACTCCCTTGCTTCCTTTGGCTGCTTTTAGCCGCGAAAACGTGACAAGTCGCGAAAATGCGACATGTCGCGATATCACGACATTTTTCATACTCAGCTGTTTTCTTCATCGGACGTCGCGAAACTACAATAGGTCGCGATATCGCGACAGTTTTACCTTTTCACTTACAAACAGAGGAGTGAGTATCTTTACAATTTGAGCATTCTTTTGCATGAACAGCAACAACAAAAACAATGTGGCAAAAATTCCAACAATATCATGGACCTTTTATCTCATTCTCATTTTAAGGAGAAAGTAGAAACACTAGATTGTCTACTTTTTATTTGTTCCTTTGCTTATGTCATTTAGCGCTAGTTCTTCAAAAAAATAGAATAAATTTGGTAGATCTATAATCATTGAAAGGGCTGATGAGATAATTGATCAATTTTTCAAATCTAAAGTATTATATATTCTATAAAGGATTGAACTTTTCATTATTTATTGGAACCTATGACATGAAAGGAATAATAAAAATTTAAAAATAAATCTCATAACCATATTCAGGTTTGAAATTGTATTGTTGCCTCTCTTATTATTTGAATTTATAACATTATTTGTCATCCAAACATATAAAAACTATAGTTTTGTAGACCCATATGCATTATTCAGCATGTCCTCTTGCATGCATTATTTTAATATGTTCTCCTTAAGAATTTCTAAGTATGAACCAAGGAAGCCTTTGTGAATTAGAAGTCTTATTTTCTCCTTTCTCATATTCATCATCACACAATCAAATAAGGGCATATTGAACATTTGGTGCTTCATTTTGAATTCAAAATTTTCATATTGTACATGGTCTACATGAAAAACACCTATTTGAAGTTGGTAAAAAACACTTATATGAGAAAAATTTGTGCTTATCTAGTGGAAACTTCCCACGCATTTTCTGAAGCAAAAGTAGGGCACAACTAACAAGCATTTTCTAAGACTGGACAACATCTAATTGACAGACACATCACGTTAATTCTCAGACACTGTAATGTGCATTGTTAAATCAACTTTGTGTGAAATTTTAGCTTTGAGTGAAATGCTAGGAGAATTTGACAGGTATATGGGTAATTAGTGCTACATCTAATTCTTTTATATTTATGAATTTTATTGCATTTAAAAATGAAATGTTTCTCCTATACATTACAACTTGAGTAGTGGGATGGTTGGTTAGTGAAGCAAAGTTAAAATATTTAATTAGTGGTTATAGGTTCAATTCCCTTGGGTACCTATTTGAAAGAGGGATTTGCTAGCCAAGAAATATTGCAAATGTTTTTTCTATAGTTTTAAAATAGAAAGGAAATACAAATTGTTTGCTAAAAAATGCATTTAGGGAATCAAAAGGTATAAATATGGATTATATATTTTTTTTAAGTGGGCAATTTTTCGAAAAGTGAAAATTTGATAATAAAAAAAATGAGATATATATTTTTATTATATAGAGAAGTTACGTCCATGTATGAGGATTTATCTTTATGCAGGTGATACTGATAGAATGAATCCTTTTCAATGCTACCTTGATGTCATGTATCTATTTCTTTCACATACCTTAAGGTCTCTTTCATGTAGGTTTGTATATATCAAGAGGGCTAGTGTTTTCCACATACCGATAAGTATATCAAAAAGACTGATATATAGGACTTTTGGTATATAGAAAATGGATCATTTTGGGAGATATAAGAAACCCTCACCATGTTTATATCAAAATTATTTCTCAAAAAATCTCAATTGCTAAAGGGTCCAAATTTTGCACCATGGAAGGCAACAGTAAGAACAACACTAGTAGTTGAAAAACTTTGGGATATAGTTATTAATGATGAACTTTATCCTAAGGAGATAGAAGATGAGTATAAAAATGATGAAAGAGATGCAAGGGAACTTATGCTCATCATATTTGGAGTGGTTGATGAAATACAACCATATATAAGTGAAGCAAAAACATTAAAAGATGCATGGAATAAATTTTATACTATATTTGAAGGGAGAAATGAAGTCACAATCCTTCATATTTAGTCATAACTTCATACACTAGGGGTCCAAGTTGGTGAGAGTATTGAACAATTCCTATAAAGAATTGTAGATTTGAAATCATGGTTGAATACAATGGGAGAAAAGGTGAAATATAAGCTCTTAGTCTCAATTGTTCTTAGGGATCAACCTAAATCATTCAAAATATTGGTCACATCTCTCTGAATATCAAATAGAAGTGTGTTATTTGAAGAATTAGTAAACATGCTTCAACAATATGAAGTTGAGAAATAGTTGAGAAATGAGTTATCTAATAATGCTCTTATCTCTAAAAAGAAACCTCAAAAAGGTTCAAAGGGTTCTTACACCCCATATTTATCACAAAATTAGTCTCAATGGAGAATGAGGTATTGTCATATTTGTGAAAAAGGGACATAATACAAGATTTTGTAAATATAACTCATTGGCTCAAAGGAAATAATTTTGAAGATATCCTCAAGGGTATCAACAATATAAAAAAGGGCAACAAGGACAAGTGTAATATCAAATATGGCAATATAAAAAATACCAAAGAAACAAGGGTATATTGCATAGGGTGAACCAGAACCAGATTATGAAGAAGAATGTGAAATAGCACATAAAATTATTATGGCCAAGGACGTGTCAAAACCAAGAAATAAATGAGACTATAAACAAGCCAAAAAACAATGTCAAATTCAAAAGTGTGTGTCATAAAAATATTGTGAGGGTGGAGAATTTTTAAAACTTCAGTTTTTTTGTAAGAAATACTCAAAAAAATTGATGAAGGATACTTTAAAAATGGTATGACAATATCGATTGGTTCAATGAGAATAATGTATATGACACTATTCACCTTTAACATCCATGAGGTACAATGTAGAAAGAAATTTGAAAGATAATCCCATGATGAATGATGTTTGTTGTGACCCAAGTGATCCTTAAAAGATAAATATCAGTTGTGATACAAGTAATTTGAGTCCAATGAATGGTAGATGGTTGTTGTGATACAAGTGATTTGAAGCCTACAATGACTAATGTGTGTTGTGATACATGTGATCATGTCCAAATGAAAGATATAGCTTGTGATACAAGTGATTTAATATTGTTGATGAGAGAGAAATTTGTGTATATGATAGTTGTGGTGGCTATGACAAAGGTCATATTGTTAGAGTTGATAGTGATATTGATACTTTAGATTGTGTTGAAGGTTATTATGATGATTTGAATATTGTTGGTCATAGTGGTAGTCAAAGTGAAGATGATGAAGTTTGTTGTTTGAATAATGATGAAGAGATTTGGTTTTATAGCAAAGTCCATAATGGAGATGAAGAATTTGGGTGTTTTGAAAAGCACACCAAAGGTATTGGTTAAAAATAATAAATAAAATGGGATACAATGGTATAGGTTTGGTAAGATATGGGCAAGGTGTGAAATTATCCATAATGTTAGGAATAAGGCCATAGAATGAAATATTTGGTTATGATGGCCTAAGAGGAAGCAATGAGACAAAGTTTGTGATAGGTAGCAATAACAAAAAAATTGTGGAAAAAGAATCATTTGCAAAAGTTCCTAATGTGCCATTGTGGAAGAAGTGGACATGTGAAAGCTAGGTATTGAAACCTGTATTCTTGTGGAATATGCAGAGGTAATAATCACTTCAAAAGAAAGTGTTGGCATAAAGAGAAAGTGACCAAAAAAATACATATAAATTATGGATGGATGAATGTGTCAGAATGGGATAAAACAAAAGAAATGTTGAATGGTTTCTACAAAAGGAGACCAATTTTGTTGAATATAAAGCATGCAGAGTTTTCCATAAAAAAATGTCTTGGAAAACTTAAGATAAATGATTTGTTTATCAAAATATGACCTAGGCTATGCTCAAAAGATCTTGCAATTATAAGAGCCTATATATGAAGATGACCTAATAAATGCTTGAAAGACCTACAGTGACAAGACCTATAGTGAAACATTGCGGATGATTGTGAAGATGTGAAATATTCCAAAGATATAATGCACTAGTAATTTCCTAGAGGTGATGACCTAGAGGTAAAGGGCCCAAAGGTAATTATGACCTAGAGGTAACCCAAATATGATGATGACCTAGAGGTAATATAAAGACAAAGAGGTAAGGACCCGAAGGTGATCCAAAGATAATGATGATATAGATACAAGGACCCAAAGATGACCCAAAGAAAATTATGACCTTGAGACAAATATCTAGAGGTATTGACTAAGAGGAAGACCTAATGACTAACCAAAGAGGCAGACCTAGTGGAGATTACTTATAGTGCCAACAAAGATAGAGCCAAAACATAGTTCCAATGTACCACCCTTGAAATTATGGGAGGTAATGATCTTTATACCAAATAATGTAATAAGTGAGGAGGGTGTTAGATTTTATTACATCATTTATCATATTATTACATTACTTGATGTGACGTAATTATTAAGAAATGATTTATGATGCCATCTCATGTAAGTTTGGATACTCACATCTCCCATGAGAAGATGAAAAGACATGTTGAGGGTGAAACATCAAAGGGTGAAACATGAAGGGTTTCTTGAATCAAAGAGAGACACCATATTGTATTAAATATGCATGTTCTATGTTGGTGAAGGCTAGCAGATTTTGAAGGAAATACATGCTACAAATATTTGATGAGATGTATGTTTGTGTTTAATATTGTTCTTGTATAATAGTTTTGTAAATTTTATTGTTTGTCTTCCTCCATTTCCAATACATAACATGTTTATAGGAATATGTTCATCATAAGAAGCAAATATGAAAAAAAAATAGATATCAGCTTTTATTACAAGCATTCATTATTACATACAAGGTTCATTTATGAAAATAAATATAACAAAAATTATCTATGTCAATCTATGCTAAAAAATAAATATCTATAAGTTGGATTCATTTATGAAAATAAAGATAATAAAAAGGATCTATGTCAATATATGCTAAAATATAAATTTTTAAAGATAATAATAATGAAGAGATTTGGTTTTATGGAAAATACCATAATGGTTATGAAGAATTTGGATGCTTTGAAAAGCATAACAAAGATTTGGTTCAAAAATAATGAAGAAAATGGGATATAATGGTATAAGTTTCGGAAGATACAGGCAAGGTGTGAAAATTCCCATAATACTACGAATAAGGCCATAGAATAAAGCCCTTGGTTATGATGGTCCAACAAGAAGTAGTGAGAAAAAGTTTTTGATAGGTAGCAATAACATAGTTTGTGGAGAAAGAATCATTTACAAAATTTCTAAGGTGGGTTGTTGCAATCATTATGGAAGAAGTGGACATGTGATAGCTAGGTGTTGGAACCTACATTCTTGTAAAATTTGTGGAAGTAATAATCACTCAAAAATAAAATGTTGACACAAAGAGAAGGTGACCAACAAATTCATATGAATTATGGATGGATGAATGTGTTAGAATGGGATAAAACAAAAGAAATATTGAATGGTTTCTTCAGAAGGAGATCAATTTTATTAAATGTAAAGAATGAAAGGTTTCCCATGGAAAAATGTCTTGGGAAACTTAAGATAAATAATCATTGTATCAAAATATAAATCAAGTTATTCTTAGAAGAGCCTAAAAATAGGAGCTTGCAAATGAATATAATCCAAGCAATGCTTGGAATACTTGTAGTAACATGACCTATAATGCAACATTATGTGGATGATTCTAAAAAAGTGGAGGATTCTAAAAATATAATTCAGTGGTTTTTCTCGAAGGTGATGACCTGGAGGTAAAGGACATAGAGGTGATTATGACCTAGAGGTAAAGGACATAGAGGCGATGCTGACCCAAAGGTGACCTAGAAGTAAAGGACCCAAAGGTGATGATGATGCAGAGGTAATGGCCCTGAGGCAAATACCCAAAGGTAACCTGGTGATTGACCAAAAAAGGAAGAACCAATGGAGATTACTTATAGTTTTAACAGAGCTAGATCTAGAGCCATAACATAGTTCTAATATGCCACCCCTAGAATCATGGGAGGTAATGATATTTATATCAAATAATGTAATAAGAGGGGGTGTTAGAATTTATTATATTATTTTTCATATCATTACATTATTTGATGTGATGTAGTTATTAGGGAATCATTGAAGGTAAAACACAAAAGTATGAAACACCAAATATCTCTTGAATCAAAGATACACCATATTGTATTAAATATGTATGTTGTATGCTGGTGAATGCTAGCATATTGTGAAGGAAATACATGCTGCAAATATTTGATGAGATGTATCTTTGTGTTTAATATTTTCTTGCATAATAGTTTTGTAAATTTTATTGCTTGTATTCCCCCATTTCCAACACTTTAAGCATGTTTATAGGCATATATTCATCATAATAAGTATCAAATATGAAAAAAGAAATACTGTTTTTTATTACAAGATTTCAATATTACATACAAGGTTCATCTATGAAAATAAAGATAGCACAAAGGATCTATGTAAATCTAAGGTAAAACGGAACTGTCTAGAAGTTGGGTTCAATAAAAGTAATTTTGGTGATGCTTCCAAAGGAAATTTATGTAGATTAGTATTTTTTTAAATAATTAAGGAAAAATTCTCCTCACCTACTCATAATCCTATGGAATTTTAATTGACAACTATATAGATATTAAGGTACATTTCATAGGGATCAAAATTGCCACTAAAAAAAGATAGATATATATTTCAATTAAGGGGATTTATAGATTATTATTAATGTTACCAATGATAATAGATGTGCTGATTAGATCAACAATTGCATTATTTTTTATCTTCATCAATTATTTATGGATGTGATATCTTGGAAATGGCATCAAATATATAAAAAAAAGAAAGAGAGTAGTGGATATTTTAACCAAAAAATATGTTGATCTTTGTATTGACAAATTTTAAATTTTAAAAAGTTATTTGTTGAGGGACATTTTATCCTTTCATGAAAATGATATCAAGGATTTAATAGAAAAAAAATAGCAATTTGAGGAAGATGAAAAATATCTTTAATAGAAAAGCAAGCTAGATATGGTCTAAATATCCTCATAGTAAATGTTATATTTTTATGGAAGTGGCCTCTAATAAAAGCCTGACATAACTTATTAAAATATAGATCAAAATAAACTCAATAATCAATATTTTGTATAGCTATAAGTATGAGGTCCCATAATGATAAGGTAATAGTTCATTTCACACAACCACATCTTCTTAGCTTGACTTCACATTTGCTAAAATCAATTATTTTTTAATTAATTAAATAAAAATGCAATTATATCAAAAGACTCTTAGGGCTCAAAGGAATAACTATACTCAAGAAACAAAAAATAACTATATTTTTCAATCTTCTGCAATCCATTGCTAAGGTTTCATAACTATACTCAAGAAACAAAAAATAACTAAATAAAAAAATACATTTAAAAAAGTCTAGGTTGCCATCACCACCTATGTTAAATAAGGTAGCCTAGGTTGTGATCACCACCTATGTTAAATAAGGTAAAGGCATTTTTCTTGGACACTTTGTCAACCATAATGTAAACTAATATCTAAAGACCCTCACAAGAGTCATTCTCATGCCATTCATTTATAAAATGGTTATTATGTATCTCTTTATAAAATCCAAGAATGTCTTCCATAAAACTGCAATAAATTAAAATAGTCTTTAACGAAAATAAAGCATACATATCTTGATTTATATTGGTTGTGAGATGTCATGATATGTTTGTCTAAGGCATTATAATAATATTTCTTTATAGAAAATTAGTATATACTTTGATCTCCTCTAATCTAAGAAACCCCCAACCAGAAAATAAGAATTGATCTCCTCTAATCTAAGAAACCCCCAACCAGAAAATAAGAAAGAACTGGCAAGGAATAAATCTCTATATTTAAAATTCCATTCCATTACAATACAAAATAAAACTCTCTATAATATTTCTTAGATTATACAATAAAATGATATTAAAGTGAAAAAAAAAAATTAATTACATATGATGAGCATTTGATTTGGCCATTTCCTTTATAGTGAAAGATTCACGCAATGGCGGCGGTAGGAATTTCGCTTTGATAATACCTTGGAGGTATTTTTCTCTTAAAACATACCGAAATTTCTTTTCGAAAAAACTAAGGGTAAAAAAACCTTTTTGAAATAACTAAGGTCGAAAATGTATTTTTGGAGGAACTAAGGGTAAAAATACCTTTTCGAAGGAGCTTTGGACGAAAATGACACAGCAGGTCTATTTTCGCAAGGGAGAGGCAGATAGAGAGTTTCAGAAGTGATAAAGAGTTTCTCAAACATGGATAAAGAACCAAGATAAATTAAAACATCCACCCAAAATATTTTGTGCCTATCAAGGGTTTTCTTGCCTCCGAATGAACGGAGATTAAAACACAAGAGATTTATATTTCTCACAAAAGGAAAGAAGCATAGAGAAAATATATATTTTAACAACTGAAAACAAACTAATCTGCTATCGCAGTCTTACAATGCTTAATATAAATAAACTTTTACCGAATGCTTCTTTTTATCAAAAGCTTTACAGAAACATATGCAAATCCTATTACAGATTAAACTTAAAAATTGAGATTCTAAATGTTGTGGATCTAGGTCCTTGTCTTTAGTCTGCTACCGCTCCGCTCTCGCTATTCTCGTCTATTCTGCTTTGAGGATGTCACCGATCGAGTGAACAGAGGGATAAGCCTTATCTTCTGATAAGGGACTAGATTTTCTTCCTATCTACAACTAATGGTATTAATTATGAACACCATAAAATGCGGTAATCTAATTTTACCACAAAACTATAATTTAAATTGAATATATCAGTATCCAGTGAATGATGTAGAAGATAATTCTGTCAGGAGGTGTCAAATCTGGTTTAATTTTCTAACACCCTTATTTAAACCAGATTTTATAAAATCTTTGACACCGAGCATTTCCCTCAGCCTGTTGAAGTCTTCCTCCTTCAAAGGTTTTGTGAAAATATCTGCAACCTGCTCTTTTGACCTAAAAAATAGTAATTCAATTTTGTTAGATTTCACCAGTTCTTTGATGAAATGGTATCGGATGTCAATGTGCTTGGTCCTGCCATGAAACACTGGATCTTTCGACAGTGCTATGGCGGAATTTTTGTCATAGTAAATTATTGTTGCCCTTTCCTAGTGATGATTGAGTTCACCCAAAATTCTTCGCAGCCATACTGCCTGACATGCGGCTGAAGTGGCGGTAACATACTCTGCCTCAATAGTTGATAATGCAACAATTGGTTACTTCTTGGATGACCATAATACTACACCTGATCCAAGGTGAAATGCAAATCCGAAAGTGTTCTTCTTGTCATCTGTACTACTAGCCCAATTGCTATCTATGTAGCTGATAAGTTCTAGTTGGTATTTTCTATAATAAAATATTCCATGGTTCTTGGTCCCATTGGCATACCGCAATATTCTTATCCCTGCCTACAAGTGAATTTTCTTCGGTGCTTCTATAAATCTTCTAATAAGACTCACTAAAAACATCAGGTTTGATCTGGTTACTGTCAAGTACATCAAACTTCCAATAAGTTGTTTGTAGAATGTTGGATCAACATTGCTACCACAATCATTCTTGCTCAGCTTCAAGCCTATTGCAACTGGTGTGATGGCAGGTTTGTTGTCCTCCATCTTAAACCTCTTCAGGACATATTTTGCATACTTACCCTGAGAAATGAAGATGCCATCCATAGATTTGTCAACTTCAATACCAAGAAAGTATTTCATCAGACTTAAGTTCGTCATCTCAAACTCCTTTTTCATGGCACTTCTAAACTGCTCAAACAACATAATGTTATTGCTAGTATAAATCAGATTGTCTACATACAAGAAAACGATTATCATCTCCCCCTATACACTAGTCTTCATGTACAGAGTGTGCTCATATGGGTATTTGATAAACCCATTCTCTTGAAAATAGGAATCAATCCGGCTGTACCAAGCCCTGGGTGCTTGCTTCAACCCATACAAAGCTTTCTTCAACTTTAGTACTTTGCCTTCTTGCCCTTCTAGCTCATAGCCGATTGGATGGTCTATGTAGACTTCTTATTCCAATACTCCATTAAGAAAGACAGTCTTGACATCCATTTGGTAAACATTCCAACCCTTCTGGGCTGCCAATGTCAGAATCATTCTGACTATGTCAAGTCTTGCTCTAGGTGCATATACCTCATGATAGTCAATCCCTAACTTCTGCTTGTAGCATTTTACCACCAATTTGGCCTTATGCCTATCAACCTCACCTTGGGCATTAAACTTGGTTTTATATACCCACTTGACTCCAATGGTCTTCTTCCCTGCCAGAAGATCCATTAACTGCTAGGTCTGGTTTGTTGGATATTTTGAGTAGATGAGTTGTCATTTATGTCAAGAGTGAGTGGTCATTGATGTCAAGATCAGTCAGTGGCAGTTTCAGTGGACAACATCAGTTATAGGTTCTCCAATAAATACAAAAGGATAGTTTGTCTTCAGTTGATCAAGACCCGATTCCAGGAAGTTAGATGAGGTCCAAAGGGTAAAGAAGAGGCCCAGACAAATAATATTATAATAGTTTATTATAATATTAAAAAATAAATTTAAATTAATTATAAATTAATTAATATAATTTTATTATAAATTAATTTATTAATTAATTTAATTAACTTTCATGTTACTTAAGTTAATTATAAGTCAATTTTAATTAATTATAAATTAATTTTTATTAATTTAATAAACCCTAAAAAGGGTTATAAAGGAGATTTTATAAATCAAATTTAAAATTCGATTTGAAGCGCCGACGTGTTATAACATCAAGGTATCATATATATAAAGGCAAAACCTTTGCCTTCAGTCTCCCCTCATGAATTATTTGAATGCCTATGTTCTTGATTTATGTGTAGAGAGAAAGCAATGATTTTCGTGTTTGAAAAGTCTTCGACGGAAGAAAAGGAACAAAAAGGAGCAAGGCTCCTTTCACTTTGCACACGCGCCATGTAGTGCAGCTGGTGATGGCGGAAGGTGTTAAGATATTTTTTGGCAGGGAGGATGCAGGTTCGAATCCCATGGGGTTCGTGTTTTGCAAGGAATAAGGTTTACGTTTTGCGAACAATGCCTAGCATGGGGAACAAATGGAGGCTAGCACCTTCCCCTTCCCGTGGGAGCGCCTAGCCCACGTGGTGGGCTAGCGCCTTGGTAAGGCACTCGATCGAGAGGTTTCGAGGTCAAAACCCATCGAGGCCTTTTAGTGGTTGAGAGAAAGGTATGCGTTGATGATTGTTGGGTTTGTCACTTAATTTGGATGTGCTAAGGTTGAAGAAAAATATAAATATTTTTATGTGCCTAAGGTTGAAAAATAATTTTTTTGATTGGTTATAAAATTTAATTTTTGCCTAAATTAAAATTGGTTATTAAGTGTTTTGAGGGAGATAAAAGGGTAGGCAATTATTATTTCTAAAGGGTTATTTTTGAAAGTTTGATTTATTAAATTGGAGATTATAAGGAGCATTTTGAGTGATTATTTTTATGTGTAAATTGATGATTGCTAATTTCAAGGAGTAATAAGGTGTATTTGGGATTGATTATTTTTGTGTTTGAAAAATATTTTGAAAGAGAGTTAGTGTGATATTTTGTCATCTAATCATTGAAATTGGCAAAGAAGAAAATTTTTATTGAGACAGGTTTTCTAAGGGCACTTCTACATCAAACAAAAGGTAGGGGCACATCTTCCTAGTGAGTGATTTTTGAATGTTGTGAATGCAAAGTTGGAGTGAAAATGATTGTTTGGTTAGCATTGTTGAGTGTGTTTTGAATTAATGCTTCAAGGTTTTTTGGAATAAAGAGTTATTGATAAAACCTTGTTTTATAAGCATTGTTGTTGAAGTGATTAATTGAGTGAAGAACTTGAACTAGGGTTTGCAAAGATCATGAGTATCATTGTTATGTGAGATTAGCATTGTTGTTGAAGCAATTAGTTGAGTGAGGAACTTGAACTAGGGTTTGCAAAGATCATGAGTATCATTGTTATGTGAGATTGATTGATAAGCATTGTTGAAAACATTTGAGTGAGTGTTCATATGCTTGGACAAGGGTTTGTGAGCAAGAATTATTTTATTGAGTGATTGCTTGAGTAGAGTTGGTTGAGTCTAGTTAAGTGGATGTGTTAAAGTGATAGTTCAAGTTTTATGAAACAAATTGTTATATATTATGAATTGATTTGAGAAAGAAGTTAATTGTGAATGAATGTGAAACATATTGAGTCTCTAACAATTTTCTATATGTTTCTATGATAAAAGAGAGATCAAAAGTGATTGAGAGTTTATGAGTGTGAAGCATATTGAGTCTCTAAAAATTCTCTATATGTTTTTGTGGTAAAAAAAAGTGATTGAAAGTAATTGAACATTGTGGTGAATGTGAAGCATATTGAGTCTCTAACAATTCTCTTTATGTTTCTATAAAATTGGATAAGTTCTAGTGAGGACTTGTTGAGAAGATTTGGACAAGTTCTAAAGAGGACTTGTGGAAAGATTTGTGTGAGCTTTCGTGGAAGCTTACAATACAGATTGAGAGAAGATTTGGATAAGTTCTAGTGAGGACTTATTGAGCATATTTGGACAAGTTCTAGTGAGGACTTGTTGAACCAATTTGGACAAGTTCAAGAGAGGACTTGTGGACATATTAGTGTGAGTTTTTTGTAGAACCTTACAAGGCAGATTTGAGATAAGTCTTTGAGAAGACTTGAGAGCAGAGTTGATTAATTGATTTGTTAAAACCTTGGATTAAGGTTTGGGGTATATCTAGAAGAGTCGATTTAAGATTAAGTCAAGCTTTGTGTTAAGGCTTGAGGACAGAGATTGAGGATAGATTTGTGCTAGATCAAAGGACTATGTTTAGTATAAATTTGAGGATAGATTTTGGTGCATATTTGAGGACAAGTTTGTGTCAGACCAGATATAGATATTGAACAAATTTGTGCTAGATAGAAGGACTGTGTTTAGTACAGATTTGAGACAGAGCTTTGAAGGTGATAGAGTATAGAGGACAGTCTCTAGTGGATAGAGATCCATTAGCCAGGGTAGTGAGGATAAGTGTCTTCAATGTATAGAGACCCATTAGCCAGAGTAGTAAGGACATCAGTTCTTCTAGAAGATCACCAGTCAGAGCTAAGGAGAAAGGAGTTCTCCTATGGATAGAGATCCACAAACTTGATTAGGATATTGGTGTCTCCTTTGGATAGAGGTCCATAAACATTGTAATAGGGAAAGGATTCCCAAGAGATTGATTGAGAAAATTTTAGTGAAATATTTTCTTCGTGGAGTAGCCCACATTGGGTGAATCACGTTAAATTGGTGTCTCTATTATGTGTGGTTATTTGTCCATTTTTTTATTATTGTTGTTGATATTGCTATCTATACATTGCATAATATTGATTGGGAAAGAAAAGTAAAAAGTAGTCTTATACTTTTCACCTCCTTCTCAGTATAAGCTTGTGTTCTTCATGGTTCTTATCTATGGCCTTTATCTCATCATCCATAGATTACACCCATTTCCTAAATTGAATTGATTCTTAAAATGAAATTTGATCACACTCAAAAAATAAAGCAAAATCAGAATGTTATTCATCAATTTCATTCTTGGTTACCTCATAAATATCTTGCAAGCTCTTGTCTTCGATGGTGTGTTCAGGTTGGAGATTCTTCTTCCAAGATGAGGTGACTGTGATGATGAGGCAGTGATGCTATTAGCACTGGTACTACTGCTTGAAGCTACAGGTGGATGCAATATGTCTTCTTCCAAGTCCTCAGAATCAATAATTGTTGGTTCTGGTTGACCAATACGGGATTTCCAATTCCATGCTTCATCTTCCAGGAACTTCACATCTCGGTTGATGATCAACTTCTTTGTTACATGGTTATACAACTTGTAAACCTTCGACTCTTCATTATAGTCAATGAAGATGTATTTTTATGCCTTGTCATATAGATTCTTTCTCTTCTCATCTGGAACATGTGCATATGTTATGCACCCTAAAACTCTTAAGTGAGCAACACTAGGCTTCTAGTTGCTCCAAGATTCTTGAGAAATCATGTCCTTCACACTCGTTGTGGGACACCTATTCAACAGATAAATTGCACAACATATAGCTTCTGCCCAGAACTCATATGGTAATGCCTTGGCATTCAGCATACTCCGTGTCATCTCCATAATGGTTCGGTCCTTCCTCTCTACAACACCATTCTGTTGTGGTGTGTATCTAGTTGTGAACTACCTTCAAATTTCATTTTGCTTGCAAAAATTATGGAATTAATTGGAGATGTACTCACCTCCTCCATATGTCCTGAGGGTCTTCACATAATAGTCGCTCTATTTTTTAACCAGAGCCTTGAACTTCTTGAATTTGTTGAAAGCTTCTGAATTTTTATTGATGGGATATACCCATGTCCTTCGACTGAAATTATCAATGAAATTCTAAAAAAACTTTTTATCGATAAATGTGCTAGTTTGCATAGGTTTGTAGATATCTGAATGCACCAGCTCCAATTACTATGAAGCTCTCCAAGATTGTCTTATAGGGAATGCATCCTTGTGCTGCTTATCGACTAAGCAACCTTCACAAACTTGATTTGGTTGCTCTATAAGGGGTAAACCCTTCACCATTTGTTTCTTGTAAAGTAGGTTTAGGCCACTAAAACTCAGATGATCGAATTTGAGATGCCACAACCATGTAGCATCTTTCATAACTGCACTAAATGACAACAACAATTTATTTTGAATCTATAGGGGGAACATTTTGTTCTTTGTCATGGACACAGTTGCTACGAGCCCATTCTCCTTGTCCCGGATGATACAGGCTCCATTCTTAAATTGCACAGTGTGCCCCTTCTGCACAAGTTGTCCAACACTCAACAAATTGTGTTTCAGCCCAAGCACATAATACACATTAGTGATTTAATTCCTTTCACCTTGCTTGGTGCGGATAATGATTTTTCCTTTTCCAATGATAGGTACCTTGTTGTTGTTCCCCATATTTACTTCAGATTGGATAGTTTTATCCAACTATGATAACATCTCTATATTCCTAGACATGTGGTTGTTGCAACCATTATCGAGATACCAGGTATTCTTCTAGCTCTCCTCCTTAGTACTACAATCTAACAATAGATTCCCACAAGCATCTCTACACTCTGCATTTTCATTTTCATTTGTGTAGTGGACTTGTTGCTTATTATCCATGACCATCTTGTTTCTACACTCATAGCTATAATGACCAAATTTCTTGTAGTAATAATATTGGATCTTTGATTTATCATACCTCTTATTTGATCCTCCTTGTTGATTTCTTCTGTTGCCTCTTCCTCCTACTTGATGGAAGTTGTAGCTTGTCTCTCCTTCATTGGAATTTGACCTTCCTCCTCACTTGTTACCTCTTCCACGCTTGCCTCTGCTATTCTGCCCTCTTCCTTCTTGATAACTGGAGTAACCTTGGTGGGATTCATCTCTGCTATTGTCTCAGAATGAGACTTATGTCTTAAACGCTTGCTCTAACGAGGATTGAGATGACTGATTCAACCTCTACTCATGTGTTTGCAAAGAACCCATGAGATCATCTATAGAGAGGGTTGTCAAATCCCTCGATTCTTTGATTGTAATCACCACTGAGTCAAACCTTACTCGTAGGCTCCTCAGTATCTTCTCCATAATTCTCTGATTCTCCACATTTTTGCCATTCAAACTCATCTAGTTGATGACACTCATTTTTTGGGTAAAGAAGTCGCTCATGGACTCCGACTCACTCATCAGCAAATTTTCAAACTCCCTTCTCAACATTTACAACCTCACCAACTTCACTTTGTTGGTGCCTTGAAAGAAGCTGGAAAGAATTTCCTATGCCTCCTTCGATTTGGTTGCTGATGCAATTCGCAAAAATTGTCTCCTCGACCACCTGCATTATATAAAATAATACCTTTTGGTCCTTCTTTCGGTTCTCCTCCAGCAAATCTGACTTCGCCTAGAAGAGAGCGCTCACGACTGTTGCATATGCTAGTTATGCATAGCCATTCTAGACTAGGTCCCATAGCTCCTAAGACCTGAACAAGATCTTCATCTGGATGCTCCAATAATCGTAGTTCTTGCCATTGAAATGTGGGATCTGCAACTACAGCGGGTTGCCACTAGAAGCCATTGCTTCTTATCTTCCACAATTCTAGCGCTAGCTCTGATACCAATTTGAAATATTCACGCAGCGACGATGGGAGGACTTTCGCTCTGAAAATACCTTGGAGGTATTTTGCTCTTAAAACATCTCGAAATCCCTTTTCGGAAAAACTTAGGGTAAAAATGCCTTTTCGGAAGAACTAAGGGCAAAAATGGAACTAAGGGCAAAAATGCCTTTTCAGAGGAGCTTTGTACAAAAATGACAGGTCTATTTTCACGAGGGAGAGGTGGACAAAGAGTTTTGGGAGTGATAAAGAGTTTCTCAAACATGGAGAAATAACCAAGATAAATTAAAACATCCACCCAAAAGATTTTGTGCTTGCCAACGGTTTTCTTGCCTCCGAATGAACGGAGATTAAAACACAAGAGATTTATATTTCTCACGAAAGGAAAGAAGCACAGACAAAATATATATATTATAACAACTAAAAACAAACTAATTTGCTACCGCAGTTTTACAATGCTTAATACAAAAAAAACTTTTACCGAATGTTTCCTTTTCTCATAAGTTTTAGAGAAACATCTGCAAATCCTGTTACAGGTTAAACTCACACATGGAGATTCTGAATGTTGTGGATTCAGCTCCTTGTCTTCAGTCTGCTACCGCTTTGCTCCCGCTCTTCTCCTCTATTCTTCTCTAAGGATGTCACCGACTTATATAGCTGGGCGAACTGAAGAATAAGCCTTATCTTCTGGCAGGGGACTAGGGTTTCTTTCTATCTACAACTGTCAGTATTAATTGCGCACACCATAAAATGCGGCGAAGAAGATAATTTTATCAGAAAGTGTCAAATTTAATTTTATTTTCTAACATATAGATCTACTTCACATAATAATGTCAAGTGAAAGCATACTTGTGATCATGCTAGTGCTCTTTGTCGCTATTGAAAGCATTTCCACTAATAGCATCTCCAGTTATTATTATTTTTTCTAAGAACAAAAGGCCAGACAATGCCGAAACATGGCATCTTTAAAAGGAAAGAAAATCCAGGAATCTTGACTCCAGAGCTCTCTACTTTTTAAGACAGAATTTTGATCTCTTCATGATGCAGATTTATATACCTACATGCAGATTTATATACCTGCTTTTATGGATTCTATGTGGGTATTAGCGCTTGTTCTGGGGCTGCTCCCACTCTTGGGTGTTGAGATCATTCATAGAGTAGAGATAGTGTAGCCCATATTTGAATTCCAAAAATGGAGGAAAGCTTCCTCCTGCTCACATGGAATGACCTATCATGGGAGAGCTGCTAAACTTGTTATGGTGTTTCAGGTTCACTGCCAAGCCTGATGATTTCATATGGAAGAGGATGGCCAAGTAATTATAACCCTATAATTTTTTTTTAATTGATTATTATTATTTATATTATATTATAAAAAATTATAATAGTTAGTAGTTATGGTAGATTATATTAACTAACAAAATTCGATGTTAAAATTCTCTATTTAAAATTCATTTTTTAACCATTATATTTATATTTATAAGTCTCCTCTTTCTCTTAAGAATTTTAAGATTTCGATAGATGTTCATGTGCATGTAAATACAATGTTGGAACATATATGGAGACACTGGCATCTACAGAACCCATTTGTTTGGTACCCCACAATTGTGACATGCTCTCCGGAGGCCAACAGATTTGTTCTGGGAGGTGGGAAGGAGGATGGCACTTTCATTGCAGGTTGGCCTTGTCCTCAGCTAGTTGGAGAAAAAGCAGTTAACAATATGGAAGGGAAGCAGCGCAAGCGTTCGAGGCGCTGTTTGCAGGAAGACATGAACAATCCTCAGTCACTGAAAATGATTTGTACAAAATTACACCCTGTATTCAAAGAAACCTTTGAGGTTTGGGCTGCTCAGGGTAAAGTCACTGCCGAAGCCGAAACCAGAGCGGTATCTATTTTTTTTTTTTTTTTCAAATCCTTTTTGTAGCAATCCATATATTACAAGAATTCCAATTTAATCATTAAAGTGTTTATAAGTACCGGTTCTCTTATTCATATATTATAACAATAACAATAAGTATTTTTTTTTTAACTCTTATAAATGCATTTCATTTACTTTTATTTTATGAAAGGAAATTCTTTCATAAGAATATGATACAGCAAATAATATATTTGAAAAAGAACATCACAACAAATCAATTAAAAATTAAGAAGTCTATCTTCTTTGATATTACATTTTAATTTTTTTTTTTTTTTTTTTCAAAGTTAGCATTCGAAAACATATGTGTTTTAGTATTCAGCTCTGAGAGAGGCCCACTGCTTAACGCAATGGAAACGATGTACCAAGGACTTTATAGAGGAGTTAGAGCCCATCCTATTAACATACCAGGCACTGCATTTCATCATGCTCTTCAGGTAACATCAAATTGCAGTAAGCATCTTAAAACAAAATGCAGTAAATAAATCAAAATCCAGTTATACATAAAAAGATTATGTGTTTTTTTTTTAGATCACAGCCAAGTCAAGAGGTCTTATGGGCATTAGGGACTCTCTTGTTAGAAAAAATAAAACTGATTTCACCCTTGACGCAAGTCGCTCAGGAAAGGAGCGATTCCAGGAAGCGCACGCCTAGTGGATCGATAATGGGCAACACTTTCGGAGTTCGCTACCAAAAACCGACTATTTGATTTGACGTCTCAGTTATTTCCCGCGTGTGGATTGGTGAGTTGTTTCCCGCCTTGTCTTCCATGCCCAACTATAAATACTGGAATTGTTGGCATTTTTGAGAGAGTAGTGGTGAAAGAGCAGTAGAAGGAGCAGAGAGATCTCCGAGAGTGCAGCAGTAGAAGGAAAGGAAAAGAGTACAGCAGCAACTGGTTTAACTATTTAATCCTGCATCTTTTGCGGATGTTTGTAACTCCTCAGCAGAGGATTGATTGTAATCTTATTTCTGTTATTGAAATATAAGTCTGCATGTTTATGGGTGCTAAATCTTTGTTTTGACCCTTATAATATTAAAACCTTCTTTTTGTCGCTCAAGTTGATAAGCACTTATCCACCATCTTTTATCGCTGGCGAACTCAAGCAGCCCGCAGATCGCTCATTTAGATGAGCGATCTTCATCACTCTCTTTGTAGCCAGCGAACCCTGTCAAGCTGCTTATCGCTGCCTTAGACGAGCGATCCGTGGCTGTACCACTCTCGCCAGCGACTCGCGACCAAACTGTTGATTTATCCAGTTCGCTTTACTTGGCGAGCAACTCTAAGAGTCGCTCATTTCGTGAGCAACCTCCGACATCAATTAAATCAAACGGATCTTCCAGAGTTCTACTCTTTCGCGGTTTAAAATTCCTGACCTCCATCACTCCATTTTGCTTGCGATTCCCGGAATCGCATATGTTGCTGGCGATCGTCGTCTCTAGCGACTTTCGTCCTTTGGCAGTATAAAAACCTTCTTAACCTCCCTCGCTCGTTTTTACTTACGATTCCCGCAGGTGAAGCTAGCGATCGTCGTCCAAGTTTGAAAACTAATTGACCTCCATCGCTTCATCTTGTTTGCAATTCCCGGAATCGCATGTGTTTGCTGGCGATCATCGTCACTAGTTTGGAAATCAAATTCTTCAAATTGGTATCAGAGCTACTGTTGTCGTCCCGTGGAGATTGAAGCATGGCTTCCGAAAATCACTCCCTGCAGTTGCAGATCCCGCGGTTCAACGGCAAGAACTACGACTACTGGAGCATCCAGATGAAGATCTTGTTCGGGTCGCAGGAGCTTTGGGACTTGGTCGAGAATGGCTACCCAAAACCGGCAGATGCAGCAGCACTGGCCGCACTCTCCCAAGCAGACAAGGACCTGTTGAAGGAAAATACGAAGAAGGACCAGAAGGCCCTGTTCTACATCATGCAAGCGGTCGAGGAGACCATTTTCCCGTGGATTGCAGCAGCAACCAAGGCGAAGCAAGCCTGGGAAATCCTGGCCAGTTCATATCAGGGCACCAACAAGGTGAAGTTGGTGAAGCTGCAGATGCTAAGGAGGGAGTTCGAGAACCTGCAGATGAACGAGTCAGAGTCCATGGGCGATTTCTTCACCCGGACAACGGACGTCATCAACCAGATGCGGTTGAATGGAGAGATCGTGCAGAGCCAGAGAATCATGGAGAAGATTCTCAGAAGCCTACCTGCTAAGTTCAACTCGGTTGTGATAGCAATCGAAGAATCGAGGGATCTGACAACCCTCTCGGTAGACGAGCTCATGGGTTCCTTGTAGACACATGAGCAGAGGCTGAGCCATTCATCTCAGTCCTCTCTAGAGCAGGTGTTCAAGGCGTAAGTCTCATTTCGAGATAGTGGCAGACAAGATTCCCACCAAGGCGCCTCTAGTTCTCAAGGAGGAAGAGGCAGAGGCAAGCATGGGAAAGGCAACAAGCAAGGAGGAAGGTCAAACCCTAATGATGGGGAGACCAACTACAACTTCCATCAGCAAGGAGGAAGAGGTAGTGGAAAAAATTAGCAAGGTGGATCCGGTCAGAAGAAGGACAAATCAAAGGTCCAATGTTACTACTGCAAGAAGTTCAGCCATTACATCTTCGAGTGCAAAAAAAGGATGGCCAAGGAGAACCAACAACAAGCCCACTACACAGATGAAGCTAAAAATATGGGGTCCAGAGATGCATGTGGGAACATGTTGTTGACGTGCAGTATTGAGGAGGAGAGCCAGAAGAACGTCTGGTATCTCGATAGTGGGTGCAACAACCATATGACGGGGAACAAGGAGATGTTCTCACAACTAGATGAAACAGTCTAGTCTAAGGTGAATATGGGGAACAACAACAAGGTTCCTATGATGGGGAAAGGCAAAATCCTCATCCGCACCAGGCACGATGAAAGGAAGTAGATCTGTGATGTGTACTATGTGCCTGGTCTGAAGCACAACCTGTTGAGTGTTGGACAACTTGTGCAGAAGGGGCACACTGTTCAATTCAAGGATGGAGTCTGCACCATCAGAGATAGAGAGCATGGACAGATTGCAATAGTGTCCATGATGAAGAACAAGATGTTTTTACTGTAGATTCAGAATGAGTCTCTGCTGTCTCTGAGTGCAGTTGTGAAGGATGCTACCTGGTTGTGGCATCTCAGATATGGTCACCTGAGTTTCAGTGGCCTGAACTTGCTGCACAAGAAGTAGATGGTGAAGGGTTTACCCCTCATTGAGCAACCAAATCAAGTCTGTGAGGGTTGCTTAGTCGACAAACAACACAGGGATTCATTCCCTTTAGGGCAGTCTTGGAGAGCCTCACAGCCATTGGAGCTGGTGCACTCAGACATCTACGGTTCGATGCAGACCAACACATTTATCGGCAACAAATACTTCCTGACCTTCATTGATGACTTCAACCGAAAGACATGGATTTATCCCATCAAGCTGAAGTCAGAAGCATTTTCCAGATTCAAGGAGTTCAAGGCTCTGGTGGAGAAACAGAGCGGCTACCAGGTGAAAACCCTTAGGACAGATGGTGGAGGTGAATACATCTCCAATGAATTCCAAAATTTGCAATGGAATTTGGAAGCAACTTACTACCAGATACACACTGTAGCAGAATGGTGTAGCTGAGAGGAAGAACAAAACCATTATGGAGATGGCATGGAGTATGTTGAAGGTGAAGGACTTGCCTCATGAGTTCTGGGTAGAAGTTGTAACCTGTGTAGTTTACCTTCTGAACAGATGTCCCACCAAGAGTGTGAAGGACAAGATTCTCGAGGAAGCTTGGAACAACCAGAAGTCGAGTGTGGCTCATTTGTGAGTTTTTGGGTGCATAGCATATGCACATGTTCTAGAAGAGAAGAGGCAGAAGCTGGATGACAAGGCGGAGAAGTGTATCTTCACAGGATACAGTGAGCAGGCGAAGGCATATCGACTGTATAATCCTGTGATGAAGAAGCTCGTCATCAACCGAGACATGAAGTTCCTCGAGGATGAAGCCTGGAACTAGAAGTCTAAGACTAGCCAGCTAGAGCCAATAGTTATTGAATCTGTGGACTTGGAGGAGAATACTATGTAGCCACCTGTAGCCTCAAGTAGCAACAGTGGTGCCAGCAGTAGCATAGCCTCACCATCTCGGTCACCTCCACTTGCAAGCAGGATTCCTAACTTGAGGACACCCACGAAGACGAGGAGCTTGCAAGACATCTACGAGGCAACCCAAAATCATGAAGATGAAGAACACTCTGACTTTGCATTCTTTACTGAGTGTGATCCAATTTCATTTGAAGAGGTAAGTCAGAATCAAAAGTGGGTGAAGGCGATGGATGAGGAGATAGAAGCCATTGAGAAGAATGAGACATGGCAGCTAGCAGATCTCCTAGTAGGGAAGAAGACCATTGGGGTCAAATGGGTTTACAAAATGAAGTTCAATGCCCAAGGAGAAGTTGACAGGCATAAGGCTAGATTGGTGGTGAAAGGCTACAAGCAAAATTCAAGGATTGACTACCATGAAGTGTATGCGCCTGTAGCCCGACTTGACATAGTCAGGATGATCCTGGCACTAGCAGCTCAGAAGGGCTGGAGTGTTTACTAGATGGACGTCAAGTCAGCCTTCCTCAATGATGTTTTGGAAGAGGAGGTCTACATAGACCAGCCACTAGGTTATGAGATGCAAGGACAAGAGGGCAAGGTCCTCAAGTTGAAGAAGGCCCTGTATGGGTTGAAGCAGGCACCCAGGGCATGGTATAGCCGAATTGATGGCTATTTTCAGGAGAATGGGTTCATCAAATGCCCATATGAGCACACCCTATACCTGAAGACAAATGAAGCAGGGGAGATGATAATCATCTGCTTATATGTGGATGATCTGATTTATACTAGCAATAGTGATGTACTATTCGACCAGTTCTGAACAACCATGAAGAAGGAGTTTGAGATGACCGATTTAGGGTTGATGAAGTATTTTCTCGACATCGAAGTTGACCAATCAGCAGATGGCATCTTCATTTCTCAGGGTAAGTATGCGAAGGATGTCCTGAAGCGGTTCAAGATGGAGGACAACAAACCTGCCATCACACCTGTCACCATAGGTTTGAAGTTGAGCAAGTTGGATTCCAGCAGGAATGTTGATCCAACTCTGTTCAAGCGGCTAGTTGGCAGTCTGATGTATCTGACTACAACTCGACCAGATCTGATGTTTGGAGTTAGTTTGATCAGCTAATTTATGGAGACTCCGAAGGACACGCATTGGCAAGTAGGCAAGTGGATCTTACGCTATGTCAACGGGACGTGGAACCATGGCATATTCTATGCCAAATGAGACCAGCTAGAACTGGTGGGCTACATAGATAGCGACTAGGCGGGCAGCACTGATGATCGAAAGAGCACTTCCGGGTATGCTTTCCATCTCGAATCGGGAGTAGTGTCATGGTCATCCAAGAAGCAACCAATCATTGCATTGTCCACTGTTGAAGCCGAGTATGTCACCGCCATGTCAGTCGCATGTCAGGAAGTATGGCTGCGGAGGATTTTGGGTGAACTGAACCATCCACCAGAAGGGGCGACAACAATATTTTGTGACAACAATTCTGCCATAGCACTGTCGAAGGATCCAGTGTTTCATGGGCGGACGAAGCACATCGACATCCGGTATCACTTCATTAGAGAGCTGGTGAAGTTGGGTGAAGTCCAGCTACTATTTTGCAGATCCAAGGAGCAGGTAGCTGACATTTTCATAAAGCCTTTGAAGGAGGAAGACTTCAGTAGATTGCATGAGCAGTTGGGTGTC
The DNA here is from genome assembly GCA_028583015.1 of Wollemia nobilis. NCBI lineage: Eukaryota > Viridiplantae > Streptophyta > Pinopsida > Araucariales > Araucariaceae > Wollemia > Wollemia nobilis. Next base: position 6,890,712 of record JAQPPZ010017228.1, read on the forward strand.
AAAGTTCTTGTGAAATCAGGTTTAAAGGAGGGTGTTAGAAAAAATAAACATGATTTCACCCCTAACGCAAGTTGCTCCAGAGACGAGCCATTCTTGGAATTGCTCGCTCACTGCAACGATCCTAGAAATCGCTCAGGAAATGAGTGATTCTAGGAATCTCACGCCTAGTGGAACGATAATGGGTAACACTTCTGGAGTTTGCTACCAAAAATTGACTATTTTGATTTGATGTCTTAGTTATTTCTCCCGTGTGGGTTGGTGAGCTGTGTCCCACCTTTTGTCTTCCATGCCTAGCTATAAATACTGGGATTGTTGGCATTTTGAGAGAGTAGTGGTGAAAGAGCAGTAGAAGGAGCAGAGAGATCTCCGAGAGTACAGCAGTAGAAGGAAAGGATAAGAGTACAACAACAGTTGGTTTAACTGTTTAATCCTGCATCTTTTGCAGATGTTTGTAACTCCTCAGTAGAGGATCAATTGTAATCTTATTGTTGTTATTGAAATATAAGTCTGCATATTTATGGATGTTGAATTTTTGTTTCGACCCTTATAATATTAAAACCTTATTTTTATCGCTCAAGTTGATAAGCACTTATCCACCTCCTTTTATCGCTAGCGAACTCGAGCAACCCGCAGATCGCTCATTTAGATGAGATATCTTCATCACACTCCTTGTAGCCAGTGAACCCTGTCAAGCTGCTTATCGCTACCTTAGACGAGTGATCCGTGGATGTACCACTTTCGCCATTGACTCGTGACCAAATTGTTGATCTCTCCAGTTCGCTCTGCTTGGCGAGCGACTCTAAGAGTCGCTCATTTCGTGAGCGACCTCCGGCATCAGTTAAATCAAACAGATATTCCAGACTTCTACTCTTTCATGGTTTAAAAATCCTAACCTCCATCGCTCCATTTTTCTTACGATTCACGAAATCGTATATGTTGCTGGCGGTTGCCGTCTTTAGCGACTTTCATCCTTTGGCAGTATAAAAACCTTCTTAACCTCCCTCGCTCGTTTTTACTTACGATTCCCGATATCGTGGATGAAGCTAGCGATCGTCGTCCAAGTTTGAAAACTGATTGACCTCCGTCGCTCCATCTTGTTTACGATTCCCAATATCGTGCGTGTTTGCTGGCAATCGCCGTCACTAGTTTGGAAATCAAATTCTTCATCCCTTCTGTAAGAATGAAGAGACAAAAATGTATATGTATTCACACATACATTCGATTGCTTACATTTCTAGACATTCAAATTGAATGTATTATTTGGCTTCTTGGTACAATATATTTGCTACAATTCTTTTTCTTGATAAAGTTGATATAGAGGACCTGTAAGAGTTAATATTTTTAGATATAATATGTTTTGTGGAAGTGTTCAGCTTCTCTGTGTGTTAAAATTTTTTTATTAGTTTTCATTGCAAATGTCTATATAATCAAGCCTTGCAATACAGTGCAGAAAGAAGCTATCAGCTATAGTGTTTAAAGGGATGCAATATAGGAAGGCTAATCAGGGGTCTATGAAGATAGATATTTTGCAACGGTTGATAGATTTAGTGGACTCTAATGGTGGGAAATTGAGTGAAGAGGAGACAGTGGATATCGTAACATCTTTACTTTTACTTTTAGTTGGATATGAAGAGATTGAAGTTTGAATCTTGCCATATGATATATGCATAAGGATGAGTTGGTTTATAATCTCTAAAAATGTGGTGGTTTAGAATGAGTTTTATTTTTCTATATTGGCATGGAAGGATGAGTTGGATTAAAATCTATAAAAATATGTGGATACTTGGTCAAGTTAGGATATAAGGATTTAGAGCAAATAGTATTTTCTTCTCTTAAGAATTTATCTTGAAAAAAATTGGTATAACAATTTATCTTGAAAAAAAATTGTTTATTTGAGGTCCTCCCTAAGTGTAATGACCCTCCCTAAGTGTAATGACCCTCCTCGAACGATTAATGAAAAAAGTAAAATATATATATACCTACTATTTCTTGTGAAACATGGTACTACTGACAGTCTCTGTGAGTGCAGGTTAGTTGCAAGATGACAATGAAAGGAAGCAAGTCGGTGAAAAAATGTAAGAGAAGTGATGATTCGGCTCACGAGCACATGAAAACTCGTGCTTGCATATCATTTAGGGGCAATGTAAATTGCATCTCTACGTGAGTTAAATTATTTTAAATATTTTTTGTTCGCAAATAATGAGAAATGTTTCTATGGTGGCAATGATGATGGGAGCCACTAGCTTGGAAAGGCATGTGAGTGTTTGCTTATTTGGACATGTTTGTGTGTCTAATACTTTGAACGTTCTTTTGTTTTAATAAAGTGATCTTGAGTGTTTAGAAGTGGCAATGAAGATGTCTTAATTATGGGAGCCACCCTTTATTTTATTTTTTTCGGTAAAAAATTTCATTAATAGAGCGGCCCCAGAACCTTTTACAAAAGGTCAGCAGACCATCGAGAGGGCCAAAGGGTAGGCCTTATGAAAATCAAAAGGAGCACAGGGGGATGGTCCCGGAGGGACCATCACCAACTGTATTAACAAACTGGTACGCAGGATCAACCCATACATGGGATCAAACTGAGATGCGGGATCAACCCGTACACAGGATCAACCCGTACATGGGATCAAACAGGAATGCAGGATCGATCCATATAGAAATAATTCAAAAATGGCATGCCAATAGAGCCCAGAAATCAAAAAGGAGAATCCTGCCCATGCTAGAAAAAATTTAAAATTAAAAATCCTGCCCAAATCGAAAAACTGAAATCTGACAAGGAGAAACCGGAAATCAAAACCACTTGGGAAGAAAATACGTCCTTGGAGAGGAAGCTAGACCATAGAAAACCATAAAGTAAAAATTAAATCTACAACAGTGAAGGAGAAACCTATCCATGAGGGCACGGGACCAACAGAAATTGTCCCAACAGAGAAGATCCCGACCAGAAAGCCACGAGACCAACAGAAATTGTCTCAACAAGGAAGACCCCGACCAGAAATCCACGGGACCAACAAAAACTAACTCAATAGAGAAGATCCCAACCAGAAAGCCATGGGACCAACACAAACTGTATCAGTAGAGAAGATCCCGATCAGAAAGCCACGGGACCAACAAAAATTATCTCCGTAAGGAATTTCCTGACCAGAAAGTTATGAGATCAACAAAATTGTCTCAACAAAGAGGATCCTGACCAGAGAGCCACGAGACCATCACAGACTGGTCTAGCAATAAAAACCCATCCAAAAAGGTATAGGAAACCCAAATATCCATCCAAATAGGTAAATCTGAAACCCCAACTACAACAAGGAGAATCCCATGAATAGTTGAAGGAGAAAAGACAACCTAAAAAGTGGATCAATAGACACCAGAGATCTCAGTATGCCATGAGATATCTCTATAGAGGAGACTGAATACGCAAGCTAAAGAGAGAGTCCAGAGACACCAACCACCAAGAAGACCCATGACTGGAGCAATCCTAGATACAAGGATTGTCAACAGGACCCGACAACTGCAACAATGATGAAAAACGAGGTCCCATCCCAAAGACCATTAATTATAGAGACTGCAAAGCCAAGCGAGACAACCATCCATATCAGAAAAGCACACAGTCCCACCAAGTCCGTTGAGGGAAGAAACCTCGAGAGCCAAAACCACAGCTGTGAGAAGAAGCATATGGTCTCATCCTAAGACCAAAAAGGTAGAATGTAGTAGAGTCTCCACTAGCACACCCTGAAACAGAAAAACCAAGAGGCACTACAAACCCTGATCTAGAGCAATATGGATGACCATATGTGGATGATAAAATCAAGGCTCCCCCAAAGCTAATAAAAAACACAGACTGGGATCTCGAGCACCAGAAATAGGAAATAAATTTTGAACCCTCTTCCAGAAGCCACAACCCCCCAACTGGGAAAACCAGAATCCAACCAAACCAAGGCACTTGGGATAGCTGGGACAGGGTCACTGGGACAGTCCAAATAGCTGTGTAAAAATAGTCAAATGCCAAAAAACCAGCCTGGAAGGATCCAATTGAATCCTTGAAGCATGGGAGATGAGCAGGGGAGCGAGAAAATGGAATGGGAACATCCCTCCAGGGTCGTGGCCGCCAACTCCCTAACTCATTTCTAATATTTTGCTTTTGGAGCCACCCTTTATTTGCTTGAGTGAAGATTTGAAAATATTTTCCTTTATTCTTTCATGATTTTATAGAAAGGTAATTTTATAAAAAATAGAAAATATAAAGTAATATAGTTTTTTTTTTTGTTTCTTTAAAAAAAAAAAAACTTGTGCAAAATTGAGTTGTAGTTCATTGTGTATTTGCTCTACATTTCATATTTAAGAACTATGGTATTTGATGTTAAAAATAAAAATAAAAATAGATCCTCCATGTTTAGTTATGATGGCAAATGATGTGTGTTGTATGGTGGTCGAAACTCCTTCCATGTTGGACTTCATGCATACCTCTAATTTTATTTTGTTCAAAACATGTGTAAAATAGTTTATGTTATTATTGTTGCTTTGTTTAGAAATGGTTGAAAAGTGGTTAGAGCTAAGATTGATAAACCTTCATCCTAGTGGGATGCACTTGGAACGTTTATTATGATTAAAAACAAATATCAATAATTGTTGAAATGCCATGATAGAGTGTTATGCGTACGAGGTTGTGGAGGGGAGGCTCGAAAATCTGGAACTATGCATGAGAGAGGAGAAAAACAACTTACCAAGTTCCTCAGATGTTGTTTTGGAGTAGGGAAAAAAGGAAGAAAAGGTAAGATAATGGGTAGCAGAGGAGAAGAAGGAGGTAAGAGGCATCGAAGATAGAACGACAAAGGGTGAATTGGAAGAACATCGAATGGTATTGGGTGGGAAACAAAAAGATACAAGTTAATCATTCAATTTGACTTCTTTATGATGAATGCATCTCCATGTTTTTTGAATGTGTTCGTTTTCACTGAAAACGCTGAAGAAAGAAACTGTTGAGTCACCTTTGTGCTACTGTGTTACTTTGAATTTGAAAGCAGTGTAAAACTAAGAATGAATGTTGTTGTGTTACCATGTTAATTCAAATTTGAAAGCAATGTAAAACTAGGAATGAATGTTGTTATGTTACTATGTTAATTCAAACTTGAAAGCAATGTAAAACTAGGATTGAATGTTGTTGTGTTGATTGTGTAAAATCGTAATTGAAAATCAATGCAAGGCTGGGAAAGTACTACTTTGTTAGTTTGTGTATTTATATTTTGAAGCAAAGTATTGATGGTAAAGTGATGCCTTGTTGCTAGTTCTTTAAGAAATGAAAGAAAACATTTGTGAATTTATATTTTCTTTGGTACCTGGAAAAAACTTTGGTTGAGAAAGATAGGTTTTGTAGAAATTGCTACATGATAAAATAGGTAGTCTATAAAGAAAGAAACATGTTGAAAAACTTAGATTTAATCTCGGGTAGGGAGATATGTGAAATTTCAGAATGATTCTATGTTAGTATAGATTGCATGTGTGAATAGTAGGATGCATCATCATCTACCATGATCTGTATCTGATCCCTAGTAGCGCTGCATGGATACTTTTGTGTGAGTATAGCTTTTTTGAGGATAGCCAACATTGAAGTGTAGTCGATAACCAAAGATGTGTGCGGACGTGGAACCGACAACACCAAGAACTCACAGATGAAGGATGATGACCATTACTCTATTAAGGAAGTAGTTACTAGAATTTAGTCAAACACTTTGAGTAGTGAAGTCTGTTTGTTAGGAGCCACGAAACAACACAGTTACGAAAAGTAAACATATGAGGTAAATGATGGACCAAACCTTAGAAGATGATAGTTTAAACCTTTATAAAAATGTGGAACTTCTCCATGTAAGAAAAATAGGGTGATGCCCTCTTGTACACTTGTTTTGAATGAAGTATTCTAAGTTGGAATCAGCGACGCCGAATAAAATAGATTTGTCTCAAATATTTTTATAACTATACTAATAATGAATTATTGTTTCTGAATTCTTCTAAGCATGCTTTAATTTGATGTCACAGTTAATTATTTAATCAAATAAACTTTAGTTATATCTCAATAAATTTTGGATGGATTTTGACAATCATTTAGTTATGTCTAAGCATAACATTTGCAGCTTATAAGTTATGTTATATCAAATGATTGTTGTTTAAATCATATAATGATAGATCGTATAGAATCTTCGTGAGGGGAGTCAATCGAGTTATTTACTTTTTTTAAGAATATGAAATATCTACAATAAAACTATGAAATGCGAATTGCAAAACAATGATGGAATTCGTGAAGTGGTTTTCTTGACTTATTGATTTAAATAAATAATAGTTATGCTGGAAATATGAAACATTGAGAGCGTAAAACCTAAACCAAAAGTTGAGCAAATGGTTTTTAGAATCCTCTTTTGTGAAACATTAAACCTACATTTGTCTTGGGAGTGACTCTACTTTAGGTATGCACACAACAAGCTTCGAGATAGTTGATGACTGACGAAATTGGTCAATAAAAGACTCGGTCAGGTTTGAACGGGAAGGTGGTATGGGAAACCTTTTCCAAGTTGTACTCAAAGAGCATAGTGATAAATTCCTTACTCATCGAACTTAGCTACTAATATTAGCCACAGGGTTTGGTATGGGATAAACCACTATGAGTTGCAATGAGTATGCGTAATGAAGTCCAAGGTTAGGGAATTGACATGGCACTAAATGGCTCTGAGAAAAGGGTTTCACTAGTTAGTCACGGAGGCATAAATACGCTAACATCTTCTATGGTTTAAGAACAAGTCGACTAGATAGTCAAATGTTTGGTATGAAGAGATAAGGGATAAAGGCATCCACCCTTTAGGTGTCATGTGTCCTAGAGGATAACCCTTGTAGTGGTTTGACCCTCATGCTGGAATATGTAGATGTTAAATGAGGATAATTGTTTCCACTGAATGGCTTCTCAACGGGATTTGGTCAATTTCGTCCACTTGGGTGACTGGCTGCAACAGTCTTGAACCCAAAAGTAGTATGTTCTGCTTGTGCTATATTGTTTTTATATGAGTTTTAATTCCATTTGTGAGCTAAATTGATGATATTCTAAAAACAAACCTTGTAAACTAGAAAAATATTTTAGGGTAAAAGAAAATTTTTTTAGAAAAAAATATCTTGGGTTTTATTGATCTTCTTACCGAGCAACTAGGTGAGTAGTTAGACCTGGGTTGTTACACTAAGGTCTCAACATTCATTTTATTAATAGTCCAAATAAAAAGTAATATTAGGCAGGTTGGTGAGCAAATCCAAAGTTTGGCTAATTTGGATAATTTGGACAACCATTGCAGACATATGGTTTAGGAGATTTGGCTCCAATGCAGATCTACTTTTATTGTTGTAATCAAAAGTGGTTAGTTCTTAGGATATTGGGTTTTAGAGTTATGCAAGTTTATTGGAAAGTTAAAAGGAGAAAACGGGTTCTCTTGCTAGCTAATGTTTGGAGGAGTCTCATGCCAACATGTAAATAATATTTTTTTAATATTATTTTTTCAATTTCTTTTTCCAAAAAAAAATTCAAAATAAAAATTCATACTTGTGATTGTTGGTAGTATTACATTAATTGGCACCTTTTTAAATATATAGAATATGGTGTGTTTTATATTTAGATTTCATGTGTGCAAATGAGAGTTATTAGTGAAAGGTGTTATGTGAGTAAGTGAAGAGTTGTATGAGATGTCTTGTGTGAAGTTGAAAGTTATGTAATCATAAGAGACTTTGTTATTATGTAATATGTGAGAGAAGAGGAAAATTCAAGAGAGAGACATGCATATTAAGAGTCTCATATAATTATAAAACTTTGTATTATGTATCGAACTAGCAATGCATTTATGCATTCTATTGTAGATTTTATCAATGATATTTTAATATTTTTATGTATGCATTATTGTGAGAAATATTTGTGATATCTTTTGGAATTTATCTTGTGAGTAGAGTGGTGATTTTATAACATTGGTGATTGTAATGATTGAAAGTGAGAAGATCAATTTTTTCAAAGAGCCAAGCCTTGTAGAAGGAAGGCCCATATTTGCAAAAGACAAGCGATCAAAATATAGGTTGCACGTATTTACAAAGATTGGAGATTGAAGAAGAAGAGAAGAAAAGAAGAAAGAAGTTAGGTTGAGGTCACCCAAATATTGAAGAAAAAGAGAGTTAAGGTCACCCAAAGTTGAAGATAACCAACTCAATAGGAAATTGTAGAAAAGATTGGAGAAGAATTTTCAAGGTAAAGCAAAATTAAATTTATTTGAGAAAGTTATTTTGGAAGAATATTGAAAGAAAGTGATTTTAATTGTTGGATAAATTAATATTGTTTCCGGAAGATTTATGAATAATTTTTTGGAGGAAGAAATTTGTGGGAGTTAAAAAAAGAATTTAAATTTGAAAATTTTAAGGAAAAAGAAATTGAAAGAAGAGATTGTTGAAGAAAAAATTGAAATAGAAGAATAGAAAAGTTGTAGAGAGAGAATAGAAGCCAAAAGAAATATTTCAATCTAAGTTGTTGGAGAAGAATTCATTTCCAAATTTGAAGAAGAAACTATTTTCAGAGTTGAAGAATAATTTGCATGCCTTTCGAAGAAAGGTGAGCCCAAGTACACATATGGAGGAAAGAAACTTTTGTGAGGGACAAAAGTTTGAATCAGTGAAGGAACACATATCACCAAGTGTGCAAGAAGAAATAAGTTTGCTTTTTTTAAAAGCTGGTCCAGAGTACATTATCTTAAAGTCTCAGCTGAAACCTCTAACCAGAAACACAGAATAAAATATAACATCATTAAAGCTGGTTTTTTTAACCATTGGAAAAAGGGCATTCAAAAGAAAATATTTTCAATTAATGGAGTGTTTGATTTAATTGAAGTTTGGGTGATTGTATAAGGTGATTTTTTTAAGACAACAAATATTAGCATTGACCAGTGTGAACAGAGCAGTCTAAAAATCTAAATGTTACAGCGGAATTGAGGAGTGTGGGAGTATTAATATTAAATCTTTGGTGGAAAATTATTTGAATGAGAGTGCAAGGAAAAAAAAATTGAAAGCTTATTTCTCGAATTATAAGGAGTTGTTAAATTAATTAATGAAAAGTTATGGTGGAGAAAATTAAAGTAGAGATTTATTTTAAGAAAGAGAAAGTGTCAAAAAAGATTTTAGAGTGATTGGAAAAAAAAAATTAATAAAGGAGAGAAATTAATTAGAATAAGGAAATTAAAGGGGAGTTAAGGGAGTTAGGAAAAATCATTGAAAGAAGTTAAAGAAAAAAAAATTGAATTGAAATCTAAAAGAGTAGTGAAGAATTTAAAATTGAAGAAAATATATAATTTTGGAGATAAAAGGATTTCTACTTAAAAATTATTGAAAAATGAAAAAAATACAAATTATTTGAAGATATTAAAGAGCAAGATTTTTGGATGTACAATTGTTACATTCTAAGTATGATAGGAATAAGGAATAACATCAAGATTCAAAATCAGAGGTTGAAGGAGTGTCAGTAGAAGAACGAAGATAAGAATCAAAGATTGAAGGCAAAAAGCATGGTTATGCACAGTGACGAATATTCGCAAATTGGATGAATATTAGCATTTTTTTTTTTGAAAATTTTGAAAAAACTTGTATTAAAACAAAGATCAATTACAAATTGGGAAGGGAAATTTCCCATCCGAAATCAAAGAGAACACCAGCTTACAAAAGGAAGGAAGATTTGCAATGGGGCCAAATCTCCTAAACCATTAACTAGCAAACAGGGGGGTCAGATTGGTCTGTAGATGCAACTTGTTGTGAAATCATGACACTCTTGCCCTCTTCTCCTTTGGCCGCGAAAATGCAACATGTCGCGATATCGCGACACTTTTTTCCTTTGGGCGCGACAATGCAACATGTCGCGATATTGCGACACTTTTTCCTCTTCTGTTTGTGACATTGCAACATGTCGCGATATCGCGACACTTTTTCCTCCTTTGGCCATGGCAAAGCAACATGTCGCGATATCGCGACACTTTTTCTCCTTGTGCAGCAGCGTTGCAACATGTCGTGAATCACGACACCTTTTCCTCCTTTTTCCGCGACGAATATATCGTGACACTTTTTCTTTCTCGGCTGCGACAAAGCAACATGTCACGATATCGCAACACTTTTTCTTTCTCGGCCGCGACGAAGCAACATGTCGCGATATCGTAACACTTTTTCTTTCTTGGCCGCGACGAAGCAACATGTTGCGATATCGCGACACTTTTTCTTTCTCAGCCTCGATGAAGCAACATGTCACGATATCGCGACACTTTTTCTTTCTCTGTCGCGACAAAGCAACATGTCGCGATATCGCGACACTTTTTCTATTTTGGCCTCGATGAAGCAACATGTCGCGATATCGCGACACTTTTTCTTTCTCGACTGCAACGAAGCAACATGTCGCGATATCGCGACACTTTTTCTTTCTCGGCCATGACGAAGCAACATGTCGCGATATCACGACACTTTTTCTTTCTCTGTCGTGACAAAGCAACATGTCACGATATCGCGACACTTTTTCTCTTTCGATCGCGACGAAGCAACATGTCGCGATATCGCGACACTTTTTCTTTCTCGGTCGCGACCAAGCAACATGTTGCGATATCACGACACTTTCTCTTTTTTGACCGCGACCAAGCAACACGTCGCGATATTGCGACATCTTTCCTCCAATGACCGCGACCAAGCAACATGTCGCGAAATCGCGACATCTTTCCTTCCTTGGCCGCGACCAAGCAACATGTCGCGATATCACGATGCCTTTCCTTCCTTGGCCATGACCAAGCAACATGTCACGATATCGCGACGCCCTTCCTCCCTTGGCTGCGACCAAGCACCATGTCGCGATATCGCGACACCTTTCCTCCCATGGCCGCGACCAAGCAACATGTCATGATATCGCGACAGCTATCCTCCCTTGGCTGTGACAAAACAAAATATCGCAATGTCGCGACACCTTTCCTCCAGTGACCGCAACCAAACAACATGTCATGATATCGTGACAACTATCCTCCCTTGGCCGTGACGAAACAAAATGTTGCGATATCGCGACAACTTTCCTCCCTTGGCCGCGACGCAGCAGCATGTCACGAAATCGCGACACCATTCCACCCTTTGCTTTTTCCTTGATCATTATCTCAAGGACCTTTCAAGACCCTGCCTAATCACCTCGTCCTTAGTAGCCATGTCACTGTGCAATTGAACCCCAACCTCCTTCTTAGCACCAATCTTAGCCAGGAAGTCGGTCGCTTTGTTTAAATCTCTACTCACGTAGACTGGAACCACATCGTCTAATTGCCTCCATAGTTCCTTAATTTGATTAACAAGAATCCTCAACCTCCAAGATTTCAAGGCAAAGTTCCTCATGCAATCTAGAGCTCCGACCATTATTTGAGAATCTGATTCGAGTATTATCCTCCTATGGCCCTGTTTAACTGCCCAAATAGAAGCAGATTTGATAGCTATGGCTTCTGCTTCATTGCTTGTAGCTCTTCCCAAGCCTTGCAGTTCCCAATAGAGCACTGCTCCAACATGATTACGAAAAACCACTCCAATTCCATCTCTACCCGGGTTGCCTTTTGTAGCTTCATCAGTATTAATTTTAATCCAACCTACTGGGGGTGGTTTCCTACTATCTTTGATCTGTTCCTCTTGCATTTCAAGTCCTTCTTCCATTGCCCCGAGAGCCACCTGAGTTTCCTATTTAGCATAGATGGCCACAGTTTCAGTGACTTTGCTCCAAATGACCTGCCAAACTCCATCTAACAAAGAAAAAGTTTCTCTAAATATTCTAGCATTTCTCTCCAACCACACTTGCCACCAAATGAAGTTTAATCCAAGCTCCCAACCAAGACGAAGAGCTTTAGATTTAAATCTACCCCTCTTCCATCTTTCCTAGATATTAATTCGGTTCAAGTCACTATTAACTTGAATTTTAAAACATGAAAACCATCTCTTCCAGATCTGGCGCGTGAAAGAGCACTCAAACATCAAGTGGTCAGTTATTTCCTCACTCTTGTAGCATAATACACATTGGGAAGGGTCAATGATTCCTTTACATCTGAGATTATCAAAAGTGAGAATTCCATTGTGCATGAACTTCTAGGCAAAAAAGTTAACTTTCAACCACCCTTTGGAATGCCAAATCTTTCTCCAATCCTCAACCTAAAAAGTATGCGGGGGAGGCTCTGGAAGGATCTTGTCATATCCGTCCTTCACCGTGTAGACACCAAGGCTCCCATAGCCCCAAGCTAATTCATCCTCCTCGTCTCTACCTGTGAGGAATCTTTCTGTCAAGATTTTAGTCATGATGGGTGCCAAATTCGGAGGGATTGAAATTGGCCACTCATCCAACTTCTTAAACTGCTTAAACTTGTAATCCCCTAGATGACTAGTGGTGAAATAACTTTCAATTTGAACCCATCCCTTGGTTTCAATGGCTGCTTTTAAAGGTTGCAATTCAGGAAATTCGAAAATGATAGGTGGGTATTGATCCCAAGAATCTGACCAAAAATGTGCCTTCTCCCCTCTCCCCACTTTCCAAAATAATCGATCTTTTACAACCTGAGATCCTAACTTGAGAGCCTGCAACACTAAGGATCCAGTACCTTCCAAAGGGAAACGACCCACCTCATTTGGGTTAACTTGTCCCAAATATTTCTTGGTTAGGATTCTCTTGAATAAGGAAGTTGGTGGGAAATCCACCTCCAGTAAAGCTTTCCAGCCAAAGCTTTATTATTTATCTTAGATCTTCTCATACCCAAACCTCCTTTTACCTTGGGCTGGGTCACTTTGTCCCAACCAACTAAGGCCCATTTCTTCTCACCTTTTGCTACTTCCCATAAATTTTTTTTGGCCATCTTGTCCAACTCTTTCCATATAGTATGTGGGGCAGCCAGGATAGAGAATTTATAAATTGGCATGGCCTGAATGACTGACTGTAGAAAAGTTAATCTACCCCCATAGCTTAACCATTTGTGAGACCAATGATTGATTCTATCCTTGATACAATCCAAAAGATTCCTCCAGATCTCTATTTTTAGTTTTTTGAAGTGCAAAGGGACCCCCAAGTAAACCACTTGGGAGAGAAGTCCTTGTGAATCCCAAGATCTCTAAGATTCTACCCTGAAGCCTCTGATCAAGATTGAAAAAGACCACTTTGGATTTTTTATCATTGATGACTTGGTTTGAAGCCCTAAGGTAGACACTAAGAGTATCTCTGATCATTCTTGCTTCCCTGAAGCTGGAAACTCCCACCAATCTAGTATCATCCACAAACTGTAGGTGAGTTAAAACTTCCTCACCCACCTTGATACCTGTTAGAAAACCTTGTTGTCTTCTTCTCAAGAAAAGTCTACCTAGTCCTTCAGCCAATATGAGAAACAAATAGGGAGAGCAGGGATCCCCTTGACGAACGCCACGGGTGGCTCCAAATGGTTGCGAGGGGAGACCCTTGATTATTAACACTGAGTATGTCAAAGTAGAGACACAACTCATGACCCATTCTATCTAATCCTGAGAGAAACCAAGGCTACCATCATCTTTGCCAAGAAGCTCCACTCCACCCTATCATAGGCCTTTGACATATCTAATTTTATGAACATTCCTTTATTACCAGAAGTTTGCATTGAATGGATTGCCTCCTGAGCTAGAACCACCCCATCCAGGATCTGTCTACCCTCAACAAAACCCCCTTACTCTGAGGAGATAATGTTATGTAAAAGAGTTTTTAGTCGCTCAGCCATTACCTTTGCGATTATTTTATATATCACATTGCATAAGGCAATAGGTCTATAATCTAAAATATGAACCCCCTTCTCCCCTTTTGGAATTAAGGTGATGAAAGTATGATTTAATTCTTTAAGCATTCTTTTATTACCTCTGGACTCCTCTATAACAGCCATTACATCCTCCTCCAAGTTATCCCAAAAGGCCTAAAAAAACTCAATTGGAAAGCCATCTGGACCTGGAGTTTTTTCGGTGCTCATTCCAAAGACCACATCCTTCAGTTCCTCTCTTTCAATGGGTTTGAGAAGGGACTGATTTTCTTCTTCAGAGATAACAGAAGGTATGACATCAAGAACGTCGTTTTGAGCCTCTTCATCTTGCACCATACTTTCCTTTAAAAGTTTAGAAAAATAATCCATTGCATGGGACTGCATACCTGGAAGAGTATCAAAGGAGTGTCCATTCTCATCTTGAAGGGCTTCCATGTTATTCATCTATCTCCTAGCACATGCAGTCCGATGGAAAAAATTGGTATTTCTATCACCTTCTAATAACCAAGTGGTTCTTGCTCTTTGTTTCCAGAAGGTCTCCTCTTGGTTGTCAATGTCCTCAACCGCTTTACGTAAGGCATCATCCTCGGCTTTGGGCTACTCAGTAATTTTTCCTTCCCTAAATTGTCTTTGGACCTCATCCCATCTGGCCACCAAAGGAGCTTTTTGGACCTAGAAGTCTATTTTGTTAGCTCGCCTCCAAAGTTTTAGTTGAGCTTTGACATGATGAAGTTTTTTGTGGAATCTAAACATTGTTGTCCCATAGGCTGGGCGGCCCTCTTCCCACCACTGAGGAATTTTCTTTCGAAGTTCCTCTTTTTGTAACAAAAAATTCTCAAATTTAAATGGTTTGTGATGTTGCCCTGTCTTAGTCCCTCCTTCCAACAAAATGGGAAAGTGATCTGAAACAAGACCCTCCAAAATCTGAAATTTTGTATTCCATTTTACAAATGCCTCCTCTGAAACTAAAAAATGGTCTAACTTTACCTTCCTGCTATGTGGCTCCCTCCTCTTATTACTCAAAGTATAGTTGGTACCAGGGCCTTTGATATCCACTAAGTGTAAATCCTGGACTTGAGAAATCATAAGGTGATCCCCTGGGTCCAAAATTGGGGTTCCCCCTTCCTGATATCTAGAGGATAATTTAGCATTAAAGTCCCCAGCAATAATCTAGTCTAAATATTCCCTTGAGATTCTCATGTTATGCACAGCTTTCCATTGGAGCCGCTGACCATCAAGGTTTTGAGCCCCATAAAAATTTGTGATTAAAACATGTTCAGCTGTGACATTATTCCTAAAATGTGATGTGAGAACACCCCTCCAGGCTAGATGTTCTATTGCAGTCCAATCAAGAGAGTTCTAGAGAGTAACAATCCCCCCTGAGGCCCCTTGGGCAGCCACATCCATATGACCAGCACCCCTCCAAATTCTGTTAACTGTTTTACACATAAGATCTAACGACATTTTTGTCTCCTGAATAAGCAAAAAGTTTGTTTTACAGTTTTCTAAGAGTCTTCGAATAGCATATTGATGGGTTCTACTGTTTAAACCCCTAAAATTCCATGATTGTATAATCATTAGTTACCTTGAGAGCAATAAGAATCTATTGGCCTCACCGATCCTCCAGTGATCAGTTTGTCTCCTTGAGCTGCTAGCAATTCCTTATTTGATTTTCTACCCACTCCTTGAGAGTTGCCATTCTTTGATCTCTTTTCCACCTGAGTTATCCCTAAAGTTGGCCTTTCTTTGTTCTTTTCTACTATTCCCATGCTGACATCCTTGATCATTGGCTACTCTTGGTTATGAACTATCAATGCCCCAACACTCTCAGACTGCGGTAACCCACTGTGGTCAATTACCTACTCTATGACGGGGGGAGAAGAAAGAGGAGCTTGAATGTGAATGTTATTATTTTCATTATTACCATCCATGCCTTCCATGAATTGTTCCTCTTGGTCCACTAGTGTCTTAAATATTTCATACCTATTGGCGGGTTTGAGGTGGGTTTGCTCCTTGCCATATTTTTTCTTTTGCCTTCTCCTTCTTTTAGGTTGTTCAAAACCATCTCTCTGAGCTTCATTGCCCTGGGAGGTATTGGCTTGTTCTTTGTTTATTGTTGCCTTACCCTCCTTAGGAAGATTCGACATTCCTAGAGGAGCCTCCATTTTTGTGGTCATATTATTTGGGCAAAATCGGGCCAAATTCCCGTGTTTGTGGCAAACTCTACATCTAAAGGGCAGAGCCTCATAATCCAACTATTGAATCCATGATAGTCCTGCAAGTTCGAGTTCCACCTCTGTCGGAAGAGGCTGGCTAAGATTCATTTCCACACATATTCTTGCATAAACAACTGTGTTCCCTTCTATTGTGTCTTTGGAGACACCCAAATGTCTTCCAAGGGAATTACCGATCATCTCCAAAACCTGCTCACTCCAAAACTCCATTGGAAGTGCATACAGATGGATCCAGACCGGGACAGCAGTGGGTTCAATTCGGGGATCGAAACCCACTCTCCAGGGTTGAACAAATAAACCTGTCGGACCATAATTCCTCTTCTCTGATTCGAAAGCCCTGTTTCTATTGACCAGAGAAGAAAAACTAACAATAAAATACCCATTGCTAATAAACCAAAAAGAGTACTCACCATGAGGCTCCCAGTTTTGCCGGACCCAGGAGTGCAAAAAATTTAGGGTAGGGCGAATACCCATGAATTTGCAGATCAAATCATGATTAGCTCTGTATAAAATTGTTTCTTCGACCATCCTTGGTTCAATGACAATATTGGGCCATGAACTGGATTGTGGCAGGCATCCATTGACTCGATGCGCTGTTGATCTGTTTCTCACAGCCGTAAAGAGCATTTTAAAGGCAAATCTTTGAGCTTCGTCCGTCTTGGATGGAGATTTATCTTTTAGCATATCTACATAAGAGATATTCCTCCCTAGGAGAGGATCCGGAGAAGTCCCCATTGGACCCTCCTGGAGCAACAATCTTGCCTTCAGATCCATAGTAACCAGAAATCTCTTCGAAAACCCAACCGATGCCCTCGATTTTCCTTAGCTTCAGAAACCCTCTTCTTTTAAATTTTGTTAAGTCAATGAATATTAGCATTTTTGAAAATGTAAATTGAAGAATTTAGGAGACCCTGGACGTCATCCCTTTTGCCCAAAATTTTCGGGATAAAATATTTTTAGGTGTCGTTTTTTTAAAAAATAGCCAACACTGCTATCTAAATCAAGGACCAGGGTTATGCATAGTGGCGAATATTCACAAATTGGGTGAATATTAGGATTTTCAAAATTGAAAATTGGCAAATATGAAGACCCTCGATGGTGACTCATTCGCCTAAAATTTTTAGGACCAAATTTTTCTTAGGGTCAATTCGTCGCAATATATATCTAAACATAGGCATATTTGTACTCGTTGGAAAGGTCTTTTCAAACTTGATATAATGGTGGTGTTTTTATGAAGTTATAAGGTGATTTAATATGTCGAAATTTGCCCTAAATATGAACTTAATTTTTAAGGTTTCAAATACCCCAAATTTTGGTGTGAATATGATAGATTTGATTTACTTAGGATTCTCCAGGATTCGCCTTGATTTCAATTAGGATTCATCAATTTTTACAAGTATATTTTGAGTCCAACCCCTTATGCATAACCCTATCGAGGACCCTTTTCACCTTAAAATTATAAAATTGTCCTACCAAATTTTCCATACCATTATATATAATTAACATGTTAGCAATACTTTTTTATTTAAAACATTCAAACTATTAGAAAATTGAGAATTCCACTAAACTTCAGTTGTGTGTAGAAACTAGCTAATCCGGAATAAAACTCTTTTATGCCCTAGATTGATTTTTGGACTCTATTATACACTCAAAATGACAGTCAGACCCTATCAAACCCTTTTCTACACTATATCGGCTATTGGATCCTTTTATGCACTTGGAACGATAGTTAGATCATGTTCTACACACGGATTGATATCCAGACCTTGTTCTGCATCCAAACAAACAGTCGAACCCAGTTATGCACCCGAACCAAATTTTAGACCTTTTTATATCGGACCATTATCTACATCCGATACATAGCCAAATCTTGTTTTGCACCCGGTCTGTATCCAGACCATGTTTTGCACCCGATCTGAGATAAAACCATAAAAAAAATCTATTTTTGGCTTCGGGTACGTTGCCCCCTGGACCCCACGACAACACAAGTAGGGGGCGTTGCCCCCCTACATCCCCCTTCATGGAGTGGGTCCAAGTGCGGCTGAAAACAAAACCTCTGAATTAGAGAGAGAAACAGAGTCCATAACCAACACCATGTTATGTACCTGGTCCAAGACCAGACCATTTTCTATACTTGGTTTGAGGCTAGACCATTTTCTGCACCAACCCATGGTCGAATATCGTTTTCCACCTGGTCCAACCAGAACTTTCAAATTCGCCAATGTTTTATATTTTTTTTGAAAAAATAAGGTAATTCGACATTACATGAAGTTGGCCACGATTCACATGAAGTTGGCCATGATTCGCCATAGTTTTGCAATAGATTCACTATTTTTTACAAGTACATTTTGGGTCAGACCCTTTATGCATAACCCTGGCAAAAAGCCTTCACACCAAATAATATAATAATGGGGGCACTGGTGGTATTACATTATTTGACACCATTTTAAATATTTAGAATAGGGTGTGTTTTATATTTAAAGTGTGTGTTTAATATTTACCTCAATAGTATATAGTATGTGTCATGTGTACAAGTGTGTGTTGTGAGTGAAAAGTGTTATGCGAGTAAGTGAAGAGTTGTTTTAGGTGTCTCATGTAAAGTAGAAAGTTATGTAATCATGAGAGATTATCACTATATAATATGTAAAATAAGAGTAAACGTTGAAAGACATGCATATAAAGAGTCTCGTGTAATTATATATTGAATACAAAGCTTTGCATAATGTATCAAACTAGCAATGCATTTATGCATGTTATTGTAGATTTTATCAACAATATTTTAGTATTTTTATATGTGCATTATTATGAGAAATATTTGTAAGATCCTGTGGAACTTATCCTATGATTAAAGTGGTGATTTTCTAAAACAAAGAAGAGGATAGCATGGACCTTTTATCTCATTCTCATATTAAGGAGAAATTAAAAACACTAGATTGCCTACTTTTTATTTGTTCCTTTGTTTATGCCATTTAGGGCTAGTTCTTCAAAAAATGAGAATAAATTTGGTAGATCTATAATCATTGAAAGAGTTGATGAAATAATTGATTTATTGTTTCAAATTTAAAGTATTATATATTCTATAAATAATTGCACTTGTCATTATTGGAACCTATAGTATGAAAGGAATAATAAAAATTTAAAAACAAATTTCATAACCATGTTTGAAAATGTATTGTTGCCTCCCTTATCGTTGGACTTTATAACATTATTTGTCATTCAAACATCTAAAAATTATAGTGTTGTAGACCTGTATGCATTATTCAACATGTCCTCTACATGCATTATTTTAATATGTTCTCCTTGAGCATTTCTAAGTATGAGCCAAGGAAGCCTCTCTGAATTAAGAGTATTATTTTCTCCTTTCCCATATTCATCATCACACAATCAAATAAGGGCATCTTGGACATTTGGCTCTTCATTTTGAATTCAAATTTTTCATACTATACATGGTCTACATTAAAAACACCTATTCCAAGTTGGTAAGAAACACTTGTCTAAGACAAAATAGTGCTTACCTAGTGGAAATTTCCCATGGGCGTTCTGAAGCAAAAGTAGGGCACAACTGACAAGCATTTTCTAAGACAAAATAGCATCTAATTGGTAGACACATCACGTTAATTCTCAGACACTATAATGTACATTTTAAAATCAATTGACCATGTGTGAAATGTTGGGGAGTATTTGATGGCTATATGAATAATTAGTGCTACACACAATTTTTTTATATTTGTGAAGTTCATTGCATTTAAAAATGAAATGTTTCTCCTATACATTACAACTTGAATAGTTGGTTAGTTGGTTAGTGAAGCAATTTTAAAAGAATTTAAATAGTGGTTATAGGTTCAATTCCCTTGGGTACCTATTTGAAAGAGGGATTTGTTAGCCAAGAAATAGTGCAAATATTTTTTCTCTATATTTTTTAAAATAGAAAGGAAATAAAAAAATTTAAATATATTAACTATGGATTATATATATTTTTTGTTAAGTGGGTAATTTTTTGAAAAGTGAGAAGTTGATAATAAAAGAAACGATAAGTAGTTTTTTTTTTTTAAATTGAAAGTTTTGAATTTTATTGAAGTTAGAGTTATTTAGTGAATTTATTTTAAGGAGAATTATAATATTTTATAAAAGGTGCATTATTTGCAGTGATCAACACATTATTTTTTTAAACAATTTTTTTCATCAAATATATTTTTTAACACAAAAACCAAAAACATGTGCTTTGCACAATCGCAACATTTAGTATAAATAATGCCTCTAACTTGCATTTACAAATAATGTTGTCACATTAAGTTACTATGTCTAAATCCTAATATAGTTATCATTATGACATCTAGGCATTGACCCTATAAATAATTAGAGAAGAATAAGCACACATTTTTGTGATATTCTATTTTACTCCATCTTTACCCAATTGTTACTATCGTTAGACATAAATCCTAAAATTAAAAAAAAAAGTAAGTATATAGAGAAGTTATGTCCATGTATGAGGATTTATCTTTATGCAAGTGTCATTGATAGAATGAATCATTTTCAATGTTACCTTAATTTCATGTATTGATTTCTTTCACATACCTTAAGGTCTCTTTCATGTACTATCGTATACATCAAGAGGTCTAGTTTTTCAGCATACCGATAAGTATATCAAAAGGATTGATATATAGGACTTGTAGTATATAGAAAAATACCATTTTTGGAGATATAAGAAACCTTCACCATGTCTATATCAAAAAAAAATCTCATAAAATATCAATTGCTAAAGGGTCCAAATTTTACACCATGGAAGGCAAAAATAAGAACAATACTAGTAGCTGAAAAAAATTGGGATATAGTTATTAATGATGAAACTTATCCTAAGGAGATAGAAGATAAGTATAAATATGATGAAATAGATGCAAGGGGACTTATACTTATCACATTTGGAGTGGTTTATGAAATACAACCTTATATAAGTGAAGCAAAAACATTTAAAGATGCATGAGATAAAGTGTGTACTATATTTGAAGAGAGAAATGAAGTCACAATCCTTCATCTTCAGTCATAACTTCATACACTAAGGGTCCAAGTTGGTGAGAGTATTGAACAATTCCTATGAAGAACTGTAGATTTGAAATCAAAGTTGAATACAATGGGAGAAAATGTGCAAGATAAGCTCTTAGTATCAATTGTGCTTAGGGCTCTTTCTGAATCATTCAAAACATTGGTCACATCTCTCTAAGTATCAAATAGAAGTGTGTTATTTGAAAAATCGATAAACATGTTTCAACAACATAAAGTTGAGAAATAGTTGAGAAATAGTTGAGAAATAAGTTATCCAATAATGCTCTTATCTTCACAAAGAAACCTCAAAAATGTTCAAAGGGTTCTTCTACCCATAATAATCATAAAATCAATCTCATTGGAGAAGGAGGTATTGTCATATTTGTGAAAAGGGACTAATACAATATTTTGTAAATATAATTCATTGGCTCAAAGGAAATAATTTCGAAGACCTCCTCAAGGGAATAAAAAATATCAACAAGGGTAACAAGGACAAGGGCAGTCTCAACAAAGACCAGAGCAACAAGGGTATATTACATAGGGTGAACTAGAACCAGATTGTGAAGAAGAATGTGAAATAGCACATAAAATTCTTATGGCCAAGGAGATGTCAAAACAAAGAAATAAAGAATATTGTAAAGAAGCCAAGAAACAATGTGAAATTAAAAAGTGTGCATCATCAAAATATTGTGAAGGTGGAGAATTTTCAAAACTTAAGTCTTTTTTGTAAGCAATACTAAAAAAGTTGATGAAGGATACTTTAAAAATGGTATGACAATCTCAATTGGTGTAATGAGAAGAATGTATATGGTACTATTCACCCTTAACATCCTTGAGGTGCAATGTAGAAAGAAAATTGTGATGAATGATGTTTGTTGTGACACATGTGAACTTTAAAAAATAAATATCAATTGTGATACAAGTGATTTGAGTCCCAAGAATGGTAGATGGTTGTTGTGATATAGGTGATTTGAAGCCTATAATGGCTATATACAAAGGAAAGATATAGCTTGTGATACAAGTGATTTGAACATTGTTGATGAGAGAGAAGTTTGTGTATATGATAGTTGTGGTGGTTATGACAAAGTTCGTATTGTTAGAGTTGATAGTGACAATGATATTTTAGATTGTGTTGAAGGTTATTTTTATGATTTGAATATTGTTTGTGATAGTGATAGAGATCAAAGTGAATATGGTGAAGTTTATTGTTTGAATAATTATGAAGAGATTTGGTTTTATGGCAAATGCCATAATGGTGATGAAGAATTTAGGTGTTTTGAAAAGTATACCAAAGGTATTGGTTCAAAAATAATAAATAAAATGGGATACAATGTTATAGGTTTTGGAAGATATGGGTAAGGTATGAAATTATACATAATGCCAAGAATAAGGCCATAGAATGAAGGCTTTGGTTATGATGGACCAAGAGGAAGTAGTGAGACCATGTTTGTGATAGGTAGCAATAAAAAAATGGTTGTGGAGAAAGAATAATTTGCAGAAGTTCCTAACATGGGTTGTTATATCCATTGTAGAAGAAGTGGACATGTGAAAGCTAGGTCTTGAAACCTGCATTCTTGTAGAATTTTTGGAGGTAATAATCACTTCAAAAGAAAGTGTTGGCATAAATATAAAATGACCAAAATATATATATATGAATTATGGATGGATGAATGTGTCAGAATGGGATAAAGCAAAAGAGATGTTGAATGGTTTCTATAAAAGGAGAACAGGTTTGTTGACTATAAAGAATGAAGGGTTTTCCATCGAAAAATATCTTGAGAAACTTAAGATAAATGATATTTTTATTAGAATATGACCTCGGCTATGCTTAGAAGAGCTTGCAATGATAAGAACCTATAGATGAAGATGACCCAAGCAATGCTTGAAAGACCTATAGTGATAAGACCTACAGTGAAACATTATGTGGATGATGTTGAAGATGTGGAAGATTTCAAAGATATAATGAAGTGGTAATTTCTTAAATGTGATGACCTAGAGTTAAAGGACCTAAAGGCGATTATTACCTAGAGGAAACCTATAGGCAAAGGACCCAAAGGTGATGATGACCTAGAGGTGATCTAGAGGTAAATGACTTAGAGGTAACCCAAAGGTAATGATGACCTAGAGGTAAGGACCCAAAGGTAATGATGAAATTGAGATAAATATATAGAAGTAATGACTAAGAGGAATACCAAATTCCTAATCAAATAGGTAGACCTAGTAGAGATTACTTATAGTGCCAATAGAGCTAGAGCCAAAACATAGTTCCAATGTACCACCCTTGAAATCATGGGAGGTAATGATATTTATACCAAATAATGTAAAATGGAGGGGGGTTGTTAGATTTTATTACATTATTTATCATATTATTACATTACTTGATGTGATGTAATTATTAAGGAATGATTGATGATGCCACCTCATGTAAGGTTGGATAGTCACATCTCCCATGAGAAGATGAAAAGACATGTTGAAGGTGAAACATCAAAGGGTGAAACATGAAGGTTTTATTGATTCAAAGAGACACCATATTGTATTAAATATGTATGTTGTATGTTGGTGAAGGCTAACAAATTTTGAAGGAAATACATGCTACAATATTTGATGAGATATATCTTTGTGTTTAATATTGTTCTTTCATAATAGTTTTGTATATTTTATTTATTTTCTTCCCCCATTTCCGACACATAACATGTTTATAGTAATATGTTCATCATAAGAAGCACAAAACATGAAAAAAAATATATTAGCTTTTATTACAAGCTTTCAATATTATATACGAGGTTCATTTATGAAAATAAAAATAACAAAAAGGATCTATGTCAATCTATGGTAAAATAGAAATGTCCACAAGTTGGGTTCAACGAATATAATTTTGATGGTGCTTCCAAAGAAAGTTGTCCAAAAGTGGTGTTTTTTAATAAAAAGACAAAATTCTCCTAACCTACTTATAATCCTATAGAATTTTAATTGAGAACTATGCAAAGGTTAAGGTACTTATTATAGTGATCAAAATTGCTATTAAAAAATGATAGAGATATATTTCAATTAAGGGTGTAGACACTTAAAAATATCATGTTATCCCTTGTGCAATGTTATTGGTTAATTAATTTGCAAAGCCCTCAAAATTTGTTTAATTTACCTAAAAATAATATTCATCCTCTTTAGCCTCCTTTACCACCTTAGCCCCCTCCTATATTTATCCCCTTTAGCCTAGCCTAGGGCCACCTCATCCTAGTCTACCCTTTGACTAGCCTAGCCTCCACCTCACCCTAGCCTACTCTACACCCTACTTTCCACATCCCCATGCCCATTAAATGCATTAAATGCCATGAAGACTTTGCACCATCGATGCATTTATGACATGGATGACTTTGCATCCACATGCCATAATGAGGGTGAGGAATTTCTTCATCCCATGCATTTATGAGGCATGGTGCACCCATGCCCATTTAATGCATGTGGGTGGATGAGGAATTTCCTCCATCCAAGGGAATTCATGAGGCATGGTGCACACCTCCACCTCATATGACACCTTAGCCCCCTTAACCTTGGCCAAATTCTATAAATAGGATGCCATTTCCTTCATAACCAAAGAATTCACATTTGCATAACAAAACTCTATAGAAACCAATCTAGACTCCATTGCATATAAGATTTCTTTGGTGCCAACCCCCATGGATGCCTTCATGTGCATATGCTTGTCCTCTATTGTGTTGTAAATTATTTATAGGTGTGGACACAAATAGCTACCAGATCCAGACCAAAGCTACCAGAGAACCAAAAGAGCCTTTCCTCTGAAGCAATTTTTTGTCTAACCAACACGACACCAACCACAGGGTGGGTTGCGATTGACAGCCCCCAACCGCACCTTAGGGTGGAGTTCTTGCACGGAACTTGTTTCAGATATCCATATTCTAAAAAAGCAAAAATCAAGGTGAGAAATGTTGTTTTTGTCTATTTTAGTTTATTTTAGCTCATTTTCCATGCTATAATTCAAGTTTCCTTTCTTGCACTTTTTTTTATCAAATCAGGTTTGATCAAGACAAACCCACAGGTGCTACTAATTTAGTGTTTTGATTGTGTGTAGGTGTTGGAGGCTCTCTCCAATCAAGTAGTGGTACACATGTAGTAAAACCAAACCCCTTTGAGTTGATCAAAATAATACATGGAGTGCCATAACTAGTGCATTGGAAATAGGGCTTCCTCCTTGAAATATCTCAAATTGTAGCCCATGGGGTAAAATTTGTAAAAGAGAAACATCTTGTAACCTCTCTTTATTTATCAATGAAATGACACATATTTTTATGAACACATTTTGGCTATCACGATGGAACTTCTAAACCCTCTTGTTTTATTTTATTTTCTTTTTAGCTATCTTTCTTATGATTTTTCTATTTCTCACTATATTTTTAGGTGCAAAAACCAACATAGACTCTTAAAACCTTGAGTCATCCAATCAGGTTCAATGCAAAAGCCTTTTTTGGTCTACATGCAAAAAATGCAAGGAGGGTTGCAGTTGCCATCTAGAATCACATGGATCCTTACGATTTCTAAAGAACTCAAAAACTAAACCCAAACAAGTCAGGTACCAAATTTTCTAGAGTTTTCACATCAAACTTTCATAGTTGTAGGTAAGTAGGAGATTTCTTTATCTACTTAATCATGAGATTTCTATCTCACTCATTAAATCGCCTTCTTAGGCTAAAGTGCTTTACAAAAATCCCTCCAAAGGTGTAAACATTCACCTCTCAACCTCTAAAATCAAAGTTTTTTAGTTTTTTTCCATTGCAAACTCCTTGTTCAGCACTTTACTTGCCTTTTCGATAGAATAGTTTTCCTTTACTAGTATTATTGCTTTCAATATCATTTTCAATGTTTTTATAACTTTATGTTATTTTTTTTGTAGAACAAAAATCAACAAAACTAGTCATCTCTAGCAAAAGAATCAATCCTAGCCTAGAAAGACTCTCAAAATTACTCCCAATCTTGACCGCATGCACCCTTGTGATTGTTGCCTTGAATCACATGATACCCTATGACTAATTCTAAATAGCTAAAACCAAGCAACCAAATCCTATAAAACACTTCCATCCAGCCTCCAAATGGTAGAGGATAGTAGGTAATCATTTCCCCCATCCTTTTTTTAGTCAAAATTGCAAAATTTCTTGTTTCAAAATCAAAGATGTCCTTTGAAGATTTGCTTCCAAAGCACCCAAACTACTTTCTTATTTTCAAAAATCAAATTTATTTTCTGGCATACTTATAGTCTTGTCTTTTTAGTAGCATAGATTAATCATTTGCATAAGGCTTGAAGAAAGCCCCAAATTTATTTAGCTCCATAATTTAAGCCAGATTTCAATCTAAATCATACATAAAGCTCTAGGTAGGAAACTGGTCATAACCCTAATCAGTATATCTTGACCATTGTAGATAGATTTGTAAAAGCCTTTAAAATTTTTGTTTTATCCTTTAAGGATTGTATTTGCTTTCAAAAGCATTCAAATTTTTTGCTTTCTCCTTCCTTAAGGGTTTACTTTCAAAACATATTTCATTTCCTGTATCTTTCCTTTCTTAAGGATTAATCGTGCTTACACAAACTATTTAAATTTTTGTTTTCTTCCATTGCATTTCTTTCTTGTCACTTTTCTTACAAGCATAAAATTGGCTTTCTCACTTTCTAGATAGAAAAATTTGTTTTTCTTAGCATAGAATCTACTTTTATTACAAATCATGTTAGACACTATCAAAAATCAAGAATTTTCTTTCAATTGCTTGCATAAGGTAGTTTCTATTTGTGCACTTTAATTCAAAAAGCAAAAAACTCACGCACTTGCATGTTCTACTAGTAACATTGACAAAGTTGGATTTCATAACCAACTATCAATCAATATCTACGATGTTGGGCTTCATCTCCAACCGTTGACTCGCCCCTAGACATCATAGTAGCCATTCGAGTAGTTTTTTGAACTTCATCACCAAAAATCTCACTAACCTTGGGATTATCTCAGGGTAGTTTAGGATAGATACCCTCGCTCACAAGTCTAAATAATTCGTGAGTGTGCATATATTGTTATTGACCAAGCCTGCTCGAGGGTGAAGCAAAATCTGACTGGGCTACCATAGGTCTTAAATAGTGTTGCATCTTACATAAGAGGTTTATTTTTCCTTTAAGTCACCTCACACCATTTCCATCATAGGAACCCTTCTCTTGTTTGTGTATTTGTCTCTCTTTACGTACCTTTGGGTATATTAGGGAGCATGCATCGACATCCCTTAGTATATTTCATCCATCCACCCATTTTATTTTGTTTTTAGAGATCTTCAAAATTGAACGCATACCAAAAACACATAAAAAAAGTAAAAAAATCACACAAAGACTAACAATCTAATGAACTTCAAACAAATCAACACAAAATCATCCCCAAAATGCACTCACCTAAAATTTGTTCATTTTTTGCAAAATCAGTTGTTTGATTAGTTAAATTATTTTGAAAATTGTAGAAAAAATAGAAAACCAGACCTGCAAACATTCAGAAAATCTCTCCTTTTCTATTTTTCCATCATCCCAACCTCTATAATCTATCTCTAATATAATTCATAAGGACGTAGTTGTGGATAAAAATCGTAGGATACCTTTCGATTGAAGCCAAAATCGTAGAGACACTTGCAGTTGCAACCAGGATTGCATAGAGGTGTAATTTTGTTCTGTACCAGGTTGAATTCCCTTTCTACCCCTCCTTTTCATCCAATACTATCACCTCCTCCTTCCATCATGGTTCTTACCAAAATTCAAGCTTGAGAGCAAGAGTGCTTAGCTATAGAGGCTTCTAGGGTAACCCCTCCTCCTTCAACCAACTTGTTTATCCAATCAGAGGAAACCACCTCCACTCCACCTTAGAATCCACCCCCCTATTCTCATAGCCAATATCTAAATGATCCATCACAACCTAGGCCTTTGAATTATGACCAAGGCCTAGAATAACAAGCCACTCACAATCAAACACCAAATAATCCTAGCAAGACGATCACTTCTCCAACCCCCTATCCGCATGTTATGCATTTTGAGCACAATTGTATTCCTTATATTACCTATTTCAATCATTATTTCCCTTTCTCTTCTTCTCATTCTCAACAACCTCTCTTACCACATCATTCACAGCTAGATTCACCTCAAACATCTTTACCCCCTCTCCTTGTTCCTAAATATCATTATTCTTCTATTTCTCATGTTATGATTGACCCTAGTGTTGTATCCCAAATTGTGGGCACGGTATCAACTACTTGTTCCTCCCAACACTTATGACACTTCTTCTAATCTTGTTTCTTCATCACAAAATCTTACTTCTCAAATGTCATCCTCATTTGCCTTTGTTTATTTCCATCTATTTCCTAATTTGCATGTGAGGTTCCTTCTCATTCTACTTCTTCTTCTCTTTCTTCAGTAATCTTCTATCCTCTCACTCCCCCTCATGATTTCAATCAATCCAATACCACTCATTTTCTGAACTTCCTTTCTAATCCCCCTCCTACTGATGCTCAAGCTACTGGTTCTCTCTATCCAACTTCTTTCCCTCCCTTCACTCTTCCTTCACCTCCTCCTTTTCAACAACCTTCTTTTAACTATTCTTATCTCCAACAACCTTCTTTCATGTAATAATTTAGGAGAACCCTCCTCATAACAACTTCTTAGCAGAGATGAGCACCCTTCTCTACGTGAACCTCAATAAATAGCTTCTAGTTCCACATCTCTATTCCATCCTCTATTTCCTCTTTATATAACCCTAAGAATTAAGTTCCCCTTAAAATTACCATTAAATTCTATATTCAAACATTTCAAATCATTAAATAAGTATTTTATTAATTTTTTTTAGTCTTTTACAAATATTTTGAAAACAATCCATTGCTAGGGTTTCATAACTATACTCAAGAAAAGAAAAATAATTAAATAAAAAAATACATATAGACAAGCCTAGGTTGCGATCACCACCTATGTTAAATAAGGTAAAGGCATTATGCTTGGAAACTTTATCAACCATCATGTAAACTAATATCTAAAGACTCTCATACAGTCATTCTCATGCCATTCATTTGTAAAATGGTTATTATGTATCTCTTTATCAAATCCAAGAATGTCTTCCATAAAACTACAACAAATAAAAATATTTTTTAATCAAAAAGATATCTTGATTTATCTAGATTGTGAGGTGTTATGATATGTTTGTCTAAGGCATAACAATCTTTCTTTATAGAAAAAAGTATATACTTTGATCTCTCATGCCATTTATTTATAAAAAAGTTGTTATGTATCTCTTTGTCAAATCCAAGAATGTATTTCATAAAACTACAATAAATAAAAATATTCTTTAACCAAAAACAGATCATACAGATCTCCATTTATCTTGGTTGTGAGGTTTCATGATATGTTTGTCTAAAACATTATAACAATTTTTTTTTATAGAAAATTAGTATACACTTTGATGTCCTCTAATCTAAAATACCTCCAACTATAAAATAAGAAAGAACTGGCAAGGAATAAATCTCTATATTTAAAATTCCATTCCATTGCAACACAAAATAAAACTCTCTAGAATCTTTCTTAGATTATGCCATAAAAATTATATTAAAGTGACAAAAAAAACAAATTTAATTACATGTGATAAGCATCTAATTTGGCCATTTCCTTTATAAATATATTTGCCATAATAATGTGTGAAAGCATACTTGTGATCAGGCTGGTGCTCTTTATCTCTATTCAAAGCATTTCCACTAACAGCATCTCCAATTATTATTATTTTTTCTAAGAACAATAGACCAGACAATGCCAAAAAATGGCATCTTTAAAAGGAAAGAAAATCCAGGAATCTCGAAACATGGCATCTTTAAAAGGAAAGAAAATCCATGAAGTCTCGAAACATGGCTTTTAAGACAGGATTTTGATCTCTGCATGATGCAGATTTAGTTACCTGCTTTTATGGATTCTATGTGGGTATTAGCGCTGCTTGTTCTGGGGCTGCTCCCACTTTTGACATGGGTGTTGAGATCATTCAACGAGTGGAGATACTGTGGCCCATATTTGAATTCCAAAAATGGAGGAAAGCTTCCTCCTGGTCACATGGGATGGCCCATCTTTGGAGAGCTGCTGAACTTGTTATGGTGTTTTGCCAAGCCTGATGATTTCATATGGAAGAGGATGGCCAAGTAATTATAACCCTATAACTTTTTTTAATTGATTATTATTATTTATATTATATTATTAATTATTATATAAAATTATAATAGTTAGTATTTATGGTAGATTATATTAACTAACAATGTTAAAATTATCTATTTAAAATTCATATTTTTAACCATTATATTTATATTTATAAGTCTCCTCTTCTCTTAAGAATTTTAAGATTTTGATAGATGTTAACTTTTTAATTGATTATTATTATTTATATTATATTATTAATTATTATATAAAGTTATAATAGTTAGTATTTATGGTAGATTCTACTAACTAACAAAATTTGATGCTAAAATTCTCTATTTAAAATTCATATTTATAACCTTTATATTTGTATTTATAAGCCTCCTCTTTCTCTTAAGAATTTTAAGATTTTGATAGATGTTCATGTGCATGTAAATACAATGTTGGACAGATATGGAGACACTGGCATCTACAGAACCCATTTGTTTGGTTACCCCACAATTGTAACATGCTCTCCAGAGGCCAACAGATTTGTGCTGGGAGGTGGGGAGGATGGCACTTTCACTGCAGGTTGGCCTTGTCCTCAGCTAGTTGGAGAAAAAGCAGTTAACAATATGGAAGGGAAGCAGCACAAGCGTTTGAGGCGCTGTTTGCAGGAAGCCATGAACAATCCCCTGTCACTGCAGATGATTTGTACAAGATTACACCCTGTATTCAAAGAAAACTTTGAGGCTTGGGCTGCTCAGGGTAAAGTCACTGCCGAAGCCGAAACCTGAGCGGTATCTACTTTTTTTTTTTTAAATCTTTTTTGTAGCAATCCATATATTACAACAATTCTCTACTTGAAGTGTTTATAAGTACCGGTTCTCTTATTCATATATTATAACAATAACAATAAGTATTTATTCTTTTTAACTCTTATAAATGTATTTCATTTACTTTTATTTTATGAAAGGAAATTCTTTCATAAGAATATGTTACAGCAAATAATAACTTTGAAAAAGAACATCACAACAAATCAATTATAAATTAAGAAGTCTAACTATCTTCTTTGATATTACATTCTAATTTTTTTTTTTTTTTTGTGATCAAGTTGGCATTCGAAAACATATGTGTTTTAGTATTCAGCTCTGAGAGAGGCCCACTGCTGAAAGCAATGGAAACGATGTACCAAGGACTTTATAGAGGAGTTAGAGCCCATCCTATTAACATACCAGGCACTGCATTTCATCATGCTCTTCAGGTAACATTTAATTGCATTAAGCATCTTAAAACAAAATGCAGTAAATAAATCAAAATCCAGTTATACATAAAAAGATGATATGTTTTTTTAAGATCACAGCCAATTCAACAGGTCTTATGGGCATTAGAAACTCCCTTCAGTAAGAATGAAAAGGCAAAAATGTATATGTATTCACACATACATTCTATTGCTTACATTACTAGACATTCAAATTGAATGTATTATTTGGCTTCTTGGTACAATATATTTGCTAAAACTCTTTTTCTTGATAAAGTTGATAATATGTTTTGTGGAAGTGTTAAGCTTCTCTGTGAGTTAAAAGTTTTTTATTAGTTTTTCATTGAAAATGTCTATATAATCAATCCTTGCAATACAGTGCAGAAAGAAGCTATCAGCTATAGTATTTAAAGAGATGCAAGATAGGAAGGCTAATCAGGGGTCTATGAAGATAGATATTTTGCAACGGTTGATAGATTCAGTGGACTCTAATGGTGGGAAATTGAGTGAAGAGGAGATTGTGGATACCGTAACATCTTTACTTTTAGCTGGATATGAAACCACAGCCAGCGCAATGACATGGTTGCTCTATTACTTTGCAATTTTTTGTATTACTGGGTTTATATTGATCAAGAATTTTGTATTTTTCAGGAGGAAAATAGTTCCATTCGTGAGCAAAGAGGGGAAAATAAACCGCTTGTTTACGAGGATCTTAAGAAAATGAGTTATACTTTTAAGGTTGGGATCAAATGACTTGGAATTTTTTTTTAACTTTGTTGGAATTTATATTATAACCATGCAACTTCTAACAATACAACCGACCTGAAAACCCCATCGTCTATATGATCTCAATTAACTGAATTTTTATTGTGACAAGCTGTTGTGTACAATAGAAATTATTTTAAATAAAAGTTTAAAAAATAAAAAATTATACACCATAAATAAACACTTAAATATTTCACTTCCACATTTTACAACCCAACTCAACAGAAATCACCTGTTATAGTTTTTCCATCCTAACATTCATTGTACTGGGCTCCAAGCAAATAAAAACCAATCATTATTAATTTACTCAGCTCCAAGCACATACATACCAATCATAATTAATGCTTTTACAATTATACATGTCTAAATTTATCTGAATATGTTTCGAGAATTTTTTATTTATTAATTTCACATATTGAGGGCATTTGGTCATTCGTGAAGGGTTAATGGCGATTTTCTTTCTCCGAAGAGCGTCCGCTCAGACCGCGCAGGGCAAGCTCCAGGCTACGGAGCGCAGTGCGGACTGCGCAAAGCTTCGGGCGAAGGACGTGCTTCGCCGCGCAGTGCGTCCTGCGCTGGATCTGCGGCGAAGTGCGTACTTCGCTAGAAGAAACTGCCGAAGTGCGGACTGCGCTAGGCAGCCAGCCGAAGTGCGCACTTCGGCCGAAGTGCGAACTTCGCTGGGAGAAAATGCCGAAGTGCGGACTGCGCTAGGCAGCCAGCCGAAGTGCGCACTTCGCGCGGAGTGCGAACTTCGCAGCTTCGAGCTGCCGAAGCGTGGCTTTCGCAGCGAGGTGCGAACTTCGCTCGGCGTCCAACTTGCAAGCTTCAGACTTGGCCAACTCTGGCCATGAACTTCTTCGTCTTTCGCGGGTGCTGCTGGGTTTGCCCGGCTTGGCAAGACCCGAAAGATAGGAGAGTAACGCCGGAACAGAGAACAACAAGATAAGACTTAATCAACTGCAAACCCTAAAGATGTTACAGTCAAAAGCAAACTTTATTCATATGAACAACTAGGGTTACAGAATTCCTCAACCGAGGAAGTAACAACATCTGCAGGCTACGCTGCAGGATAAACTGGACAAGGGAAATGTCGAGTCTGCTGCTCGGACATTTATCAGCTGAGCCTCACTGCTCACTGAAACACTCGCCCTTCTTTCTCTGCTCACTTTCACGAACTTCTCTCACACCCGCTCTGCTTCCTTCTTCTACGCACTCTCTCGCACTAGTTTGTCTGTAGAACCGAACCGTCCTTTTATAGCCGCGGGGAGAGGAGGATAAGGGTTATCCTCTGACAGCTCCGGATAAGGGTTATCCTCGGACCGACCCACATCTAGGGTTTCTGACAAACGCCGACTGGGTATTAACACCTGCGGAGATCGGATCTGCCAGGTGTCAAATATGTCAGAAGATAAGTGCGACGTCATGTCACACTTTTGTCGGGATCCCGGAGCGCAGTTGGGCTCAGGCGTGAAATCTGGGTTTATTTTTCTAACACCCTCCTTTAAACCTGATTTCACAAGCACTTTGACTCCAAGCTGCTCTCGCAATCTGTTGAAGTCTTCCTCCTTCAAAGGCTTCGTGAAAATATCTGCCAATTGCTCCTTGGATCTGCAAAACTGCAGATGAATTTCTCCGGACTTCACCAACTCTCTGATGAAGTGATAACGAATATCAATGTGCTTCGTCCGGCCATGGAACACGGGATCCTTTGACAGTGCAATGGCCGAATTGTTGTCACAGAAAATTGTTGTCACGCCTTCCGGAGGATTAAACAGTTCGCTCAGAACTCTTCGCAGCCATACTGCCTGGCATGCGGATGTCGTGGCGGCAACATATTCTGCTTCGGCTGTGGACAACGCAACAATGGGTTGCTTCTTGGACGCCCATGAGACTGCCCCTGATCCAAGATGGAAAGCATACCCGGAGGTGCTCTTCCGATCGTCAGTACTGCCAGCCCAGTCACTGTCAGTGTAGCCCACTAGCTCCAACTGGTCTTGTCTGGCGTAAAATAGGCCATGGTTTCGCGTCCCGCTGACATAGCGCAAGATCCTCTTGCCTGCTTGCCAGTGCGTGTCCTTCGGAGTCTCCATGAAACGGCTGATCAGACTGACTCCGAACATCAGATCCGGCCGAGTTGCGGTCAAGTACATCAGATCGCCAACTAGCCTCTTGAACAAGGTTGGATCTACAGACCTCCCTGTATCCAACTTGCTCGGCTTCAAACCTGTGGCTACAGGTGTGATGGCGAGTTTGTTGTCCTCCATCTTGAAGCGCTTCAGGACATCCTTCACATACTTGCCCTGAGAAATGAAGATGCCATCTGCTGATTGGTCAACTTCAATGCCGAGAAAATATTTCATCAGCCCCATGTCAGTCATTTCAAACTCGGACTTCATGGCTGTTCTAAACTGCGCAAATAGGCTGCTGCTATTGCCAGTAAATATCAGATCGTCTACGTACAGGCAGACGATGATGAGCTCACCTGCTGCATTTGTCTTCATGTACAGGGAGTGCTCATATGGGCATTTCTGAAACCCATTCTCCTGAAAATAGCCGTCAATACGGCTGTACCATGCCCTGGGTGCTTGCTTCAACCCATACAGGGCCTTCTTCAATTTCAGGACTTTGCCTTCTTGCCCTTGTATTTCATAACCGGGCGGCTGGTCTATGTAGACCTCTTCTTCCAACACTCCGTTGAGGAAGGCGGACTTGAAATCCATCTGGTACACGCTCCATCCTTTCTGAGTTGCGAGTGCCAGAATCATTCTGACTGTGTCAAGTCGGGCTACGGTGCATACACCTCATGATAGTCAACACCTGACTTCTGCTTGTAGCCTTTCGCCACTAATCTGGCCTTATTCTTGTCAACTTCTCCTTGGGCATTAAACTTCGTTTTATATACCCACTTGACCCCAATGGTCTTCTTTCGTGCTGGAAGATCTGTTAGCTGCCATGTCTCATTCTTCTCAATGGCTGCTATCTCCTCATCCATCGCATTCACCCATTTGCGATTCTGACTTGCCTCTTCAAACTCCACTGGATCACATTCAGTAAAGAGAGCAAAATCAGAATAATCTTCATCTAATTGATTACGGGTTACCTCATAGATGTCTTGCAAGCTCCGAGTCTTTGCAGGAGTCCTCAGGTTCTGAATTCTGCTTGCAAGTGGAGGTGACCGGGATGATGAGGGTGTGCTACTGCTGGCACCACTGTTGATGCTTGAAGGCACAGGTGGTTGGACTCTGTCTTCCTCCAAGTCTACAGATTCAACAGTTGCTGGTTCAGACTGACCAGTCTTTGACTTCCCGTTCCAGACTTCATCCTCCAAGAACTTCACGTCTCGGCTGATGACAAGTTTCTTTGTCACAGGATTGTATAGCCTGTATGCCTTCGCTGGTTCGCTGTACCCTGTGAAGATGCATCTTTCAGCTTTGTCATCCAGCTTCTGCCGCTTCTCATCTGGAACATGTGCATATGCTATGCACCCGAAAACTCGCAAATGAGCCACACTTGGCTTCAACTTGCTCCACGCTTCCTCTGGAATTTTGTCCCTCACACTCTTGGTGGGACATCGGTTCAGCAGATAAACTGCACAACTTACAGCTTCTGCCCAGAACTCATGTGGCAAACTTTTTGCCTTCAGCATGCTCCGTGCCATCTCCATGATTGTTCTGTTCTTCCTCTCAGCTACACCATTCTGCTGCGGTGTATATCTGGCAATGAACTGCCTCCGAATTCCATGTTGCTTGCAGAAGTTGTGGAATTCGTTGGAGATGTACTCTCCACCTCCATCAGTTCTGAGAGTCTTCACATAGTAACCGCTCTGTTTCTCAACCAGAGCCTTGAACTCCCTAAACCTTGCAAACGCTTCTGACTTCAACTTGATTGGATAAATCCAAGTCTTCCGACTGAAATCATCAATGAAGGTCAGGAAATACTTATTGCCGGCATATGAGGTGGTCTGCATGGGACCACAGATGTCTGAGTGCACCAGCTCCAAAGGCCGTGATGCTCTCCAAGATTGCCCTACAGGGAATGCATCCCTGTGTTGCTTGCCGACTAGGCAACCTTCACAAACTTGGTTCGGTTGCTCTATAAGGGGTAAACCCTTCACCATCCGCTTCTTGTGCAGCGATTCAGAGCCACTGAAACTCAGGTGACCGAATCTGAGATGCCACAGCCAGGTAGCATCCTTCTCAACTGCACTCAGAGACAACAAAGATTCATTCTGAATCTGCAGCGGAAACATCTTGTTTTTCGTCATGGACACAGTTGCAATTTGTCCATGGACTTTGTCTCTGATGGAACAGACTCCATATTTGAACAGTACAGTGTGCCCCTTCTGCACAAGCTGTCCAACACTTAGCAGATTGTGTTTCAACCCAGGCACATAAAAGACATCTTGAATTGTTTTTCTATCACCGTGTCGGGTGCGGATGAGGATCTTTCCTTTCCCCATCACAAGAACTTTGATGTTGTTCCCCATCTTGACTTCGGACTGGACTGTTTCATCCAGTTGTGAGAACATCTCCCTGTTCCCAGTCATGTGGTTGCTGCAACCACTGTCAAGATACCAGATGTTTTTCTTGCTCTCCTCTTCAATACTGCAAGTCAGCAGCACATTTCCTCCTGTCGCATTTTTGGGTTCCTCCGAATAATGGGCTTGCTGCTGATTCTCGTTCGCCATCTTCTTTCTGCACTGAGTGGCATAATGGCCGAACTTGCTGCAGTAGTAGCATTGGACCTTTGACATGTCCTTCTTCTGCTGAGAGCCACCTTGCTGATTTCTGCCAGTGCCTCTTCCTCCTTGCTGATGAAAGTTGCAACTTGGCTCAAGTCCTGAGGGTTTGAGTTCCCTCCTTGCTTGTTCCTTCTCCCACGTCTGCTTCGCCTCTTCCTCCTTGAGAACTAGAGGCGCTGTGCTGGGAGTCTTGTCTCGTCGCTGTCTCGGATCGAGACTTGCGCTTTGAAGGCTTGCTCCAAAGAAGACTGAGTTGAGCGGCTCAGCCTCTGTTCATGGGTCTATAGGGAACCCATGAGTTCGTCTGTCGAGAGGGTTGTCAAATCCCTCGACTCTTCGATTGCTATCACAACCGAGTCGAACTTCGCAGGCGGACTTCTGAGAATCTTCTCCATGATTCTCTGGCTCTGGACATTTTCTCCGTTCAACCGCATCTGGTTGATAATGTCCGTCGTCCGGGTGAAGAAGTCGCTCATCGACTCGGACTCGCTCATCTGCAGGTTCTCGAACTCTCTCCTGAGCATCTGCAGCTTCACCAACTTCACTTTGTCGGTGCCCTGATACGAACTCGCCAGGGTTTCCCAAGCCTGCTTGGCCTTGGTGGCTGATGCAATCCGCGGGAAGATGGTCTCCTCAACCGCTTGCATGATGTAGAAGAGGGCCTTCTGGTCCTTCTTCTTGTGCTCTTTCAACAGATCCCTGTCTGCTGAGAGAGGGCGGCCGATCTGCTGCATCTGCCGGTTCTGGGTAGCCGGTCTCGACCAACTCCCATAGCTCCTGAGATCCGAACAAGATCCTCATCTGGATGCTCCAGTAATCGTAGTTCTTACCGTTAAATCGTGGGATCTGCAACTGCAACGAGTTTCTCTCGGAAGCCATGCTTCTATCTCCGTGTCACGGTACTATCAGCTCTGATACCAATTTGAAGGGTTAATGGCGATTTTCTTTCGTCGAAGAGCGTCCGCTCAGACCGCGCAGGGCAAGCTCCAGGCTACGGAGCGCAGTGCGGACTGCGCAAAGCTTCGGGCGAAGGACGTGCTTCGCCGCGCAGTGCGTCCTGCGCTGGATCTGCGGCGAAGTGCGTACTTCGCACTTCTTCCTAGCCGAAGTGCGCACTTCGGCCGAAGTGCGAACTTCGCTGGAAGAAACTGCCGAAGTGCGGACTGCGCTAGGCAGCCAGCCGAAGTGCGCACTTCGGCCGAAGTGCGAACTTCGCTGGGAGAAAATGCCGAAGTGCGGACTGCGCTAGGTAGCCGCCGAAGTGCGCACTTCGCGTGGAGTGCGAACTTCGCAGCTTCGAGCTGCCGAAGCGTGGCTTTCGCAGCGAGGTGCGAACTTCGCTCGGCGTCCAACTTGCAAGCTTCAGACTTGGCCAACTCTGGCCATGAACTTCTTCGTCTTTCGCGGGTGCTGCTGGGTTTGCCCGGCTTGGCAAGACCCGAAAGATAGGAGAGTAACGCCGGAACAGAGAACAACAAGATAAGACTTAATCAACTGCAAACCCTAAAGATGTTACAGTCAAAAGCAAACTTTATTCATATGAACAACTAGGGTTACAGAATTCCTCAACCGAGGAAGTAACAACATCTGCAGGCTACGCTGCAGGATAAACTGGACAAGGGAAATGTCGAGTCTGCTGCTCGGACATTTATCAGCTGAGCCTCACTGCTCACTGAAACACTCGCCCTTCTTTCTCTGCTCACTTTCACGAACTTCTCTCACACCCGCTCTGCTTCTTCTACGCACTCTCTCGCACTAGTTTGTCTGTAGAACCGAACCGTCCTTTTATAGCCGCGGGGAGAGGAGGATAAGGGTTATCCTCTGACAGCTCCGGATAAGGGTTATCCTCGGACCGACCCACATCTAGGGTTTCTGACAAACGCCGACTGGGTATTAACACCTGCGGAGATCGGATCTGCCAGGTGTCAAATCTGTCAGAAGATAAGTGCGACGTCATGTCACACTTTTGTCGGGATCCCGGAGCGCAGTTGGGCTCAGGCGTGAAATCTGGGTTTATTTTTCTAACAATTCGTATATTATTTTTCATTATTTTTGGTTTCAACGTTATGTTGTCCTCTGATGTTTTTTGGTCACTGTTGATGTTGATGTCTTCAGGTGATTGAAGAAGGTATCAGACTTGCAAATGCAGTAAATTTTTTCTTCAGAACAGTATCAAAGGATGGAGAGTTCAATGGTAATTTGTTTTCTTCTTTAAAACAACTTTCAATCTTTAATTATTTTTATTTTTTAATAAATTATATAAGATTTAAATAAGTTTTATTTATTTGTATTATATTATAACTATGTAAAAGTATTAAAACAGTTTGATATGATATGTGTTTAATTTGAACTACTAAAAAATTTTAAACATTGATCTAATATTATTTAAAAGTTTTTATTTTTTAATAAATTATATAAAATTAAAACAAAATCTTATTTATATTTGTAATTATGTAAAAGTATTAAAACAGTTGGACATTATACGTGTATAACTTAAACCTAAAAAATTTAGATTTGTAAATATTTTTTTTGGTTGGAGCAGGTTACAAGATTCCAAAAGGGTGGAAAGTATTAATTTGGTTACGCACTCTTCACCTTGATCCTCAATACTTCAAGGATCCTCTAGATTTTAATCCTGATAGATGGAATGAAAGTTTTAATCTAAAACCAGGAGTATATGGGCCATTTGGTGCTGGACCCAGAACGTGCCCTGGAAACAACCTGGCTAGGACAGAGCTCTTCATGTTCTTGCATTACTTATGCATGGATCATAAGTAACTTTCTGATTCCTTCGTGATGCAAAGCTTATGATATAATTGTGGCTTTGTTTCTCAGCAAGCCCATTGTAGTCTTAATCCATATGCTTTTTTCAATTAAAATACATCAAATTTCAAAGGCATATTATGCTAATGAATGATTGTTTATGGAAATAGGTGGGAACTTGTAAATCCAGATGCAGCTATAAAGTTTAAACCAAATCCAAGACCAGCAGATAGTGCTAAAATACACTTTAGCCAGATCTAAATGGCATTTGCAATGCATCAACAGGTTGTATTACAGCAGTTATGTTGAAATAAAAGCATAAGTTTACAAATCTATTCCTTGCTTGCCATCTTAATTGTTTTTGGTGTCCGGACTCGTTTTTATAGTATTGATCGTTTGGGTGGCCTTAAGCTAGGAACTGTGATTTTTCCAACTTCCTTTTTACTATAACCTCTCTCAAATAATTGATTAGTAATTTTTAATATCATAAGTTATAAATCTCATATGTTATATAGATTATATTAACTATGGAAGAATACCAATGTTTAACTTCTTTTTTATTGTAACCTCAGTAATTTTTAATATTATAAGTTTAAGTTATAAATCTCATAAGTTATAGATTATATTGACTATGGAAGAATACCAATGTTTATCCATGCATAACCTTACCTCTTTTAAAAATGGCCTACCAAAAGATCCCAAAAATGGCCTACCAAAAGATCCCAAAAATCAAAAAGGAGAATCTCGCCCATGCTGGAAAAATTTTAAAATTAAAAATCCCACCCAAACCAAAAAACTGAAACATGCCAAGAAGAAACCAGAAATCAAAACCACTTGGGAAGAAAATCCATCCTTGGAGAGGCAGCTAGACTAGAGAAAACCATCATGAAAAAATGAAATCTACAACAGTGAAGGAGAAACCTGTCAATGAGGGCACGAAACCAATAAAAACTATCCCAGCAAAGAAGATCCCGACCTGAAAACCATGGGACCAAAAAAAACTATCTCAACAAGGAAGATCCCGACAAGAAAGCCACAGGACCAACAGAAATTGACTCAGTAGAGAAGATCCTGACCAGAAAGCCACGATACCAACAAAAATTATCTTAGTAGAGAAGATCTCGACCAAAAAGCCATAGAACCAACAAAAATTGTCTCAGTAAGGAAGATCCCAACCAAAAAGCTATGGGACCAACAAAACTGTCTCAGCAAGGAGGATCTCGACCAAAGAGCCACAGGACCATCACATAATGGTCTAGCAATGAAAACCCATCCAAAAAGGTACGGGAAACCTAGAGACCCATCCAAATGGGTAAATATGAAACCCCAAATGCAGCAAGAAGAATCCCACAAATAGTTGAAGGAGAAAACATGGCATGGAAAGCGGATCAGCATACACTAATAATCTCGGCAAACCACGATATCTCTCTATAGAGGAGATTGAATACGTAAGCTAAAGAGAGAGTCCAGAGACATCAGCCACCAAGAAGACCCATGACTAGAGCAATCCTGGATAAAGGATTTTCAACAGGGCCCAATAGCTACAACAATGATGAAAAATGAGGTCCCCTTCCAAAGACCATTAATTATATAAACTACAGAGCCAAGCCAGACAACCATCCATATCAGAAAAGCACACAGTCCCACCAAGTCCATTGAGGGAAGAAACCTCGAGAGCCGAAACCACAGCTACGAGAAGAAGCACGGGTCCCATCCCAAGACAAAAAATGTAGACTGTAGTAGAGGCTCCACCAGCACACCCTAAAATAGATAAACCAAGAGGTATTGCAAACCCTAATCTAGAGCAATATGGAATGGCCATTTATGGACGATAAAAGCAGGGCTCCCCCAAAGCCAAGAAAAAACATAAAATGGGATCCCGAGCACCAGAAATAGGAAACAAATGTCGAACCCTCTTCCAAAAGCCACAACCCCCCAACTGGGCAAACCAGAATCCAACCAAACCAAGGCACCTAGGACAACTGGGACAGGGTCACTGGGACAGCCCAAATAGCTGTGTAAAAACATTCAAACGTCAAAAAACCAGCCTGGAAGGTTCTAGGTGAATCCTAGAAGCATGGGAGATGAACAGGGGAGTGAGAAAATGGAATGGGGACATCCGGCCAGGGTGGGAGCGGTCCACTCCCTAACTCATTTTCAATATTTTTCTTTGGGATCCACCCTTTATTTTCTTGAGTGAAGATTTGAAAATATTTTCCTTTATCCTTTCATGATTTTATGGAAAGGTAATTTTATAAAAAATAGAAAATATAAAGTAATATAGTTTTTTTGTTTCTTTAAAAAAAAGAGAAAACTTGTGCAAAATTGAGTTGTAGTTCGCTGTGTATTTTCTCTACGCTTTATATTTAAGAACTATGGTTTTTGATGTTAAAAATAAAAAGAAAAATAGATCCCCTATGTTTAGTTA
The DNA here is from genome assembly GCA_028583015.1 of Wollemia nobilis. NCBI lineage: Eukaryota > Viridiplantae > Streptophyta > Pinopsida > Araucariales > Araucariaceae > Wollemia > Wollemia nobilis. Next base: position 6,932,933 of record JAQPPZ010017228.1, read on the forward strand.
TGATGGTGAAAGACGTGTGTTGTATGGAAGTCGAAACTCCTTCCGTGTTGGACTTTGTGCATACCTCTAATATTATTTTGTTTCAAACATGTGTGAAATAGTTTATGTTATTATTGTTGCTTTGTTTATAAATGGTTGAAAAGTTGACAGAGCTAAATTTAATAAACCTTCATGCTGGTGGGATGCACTTGGAATTTTTGTTATGATTAAAAACAAATGCTGAGAATTGTTGAAATGCCATGATAGAATGTTATGCGCACAAGGTTGTGGAGGGGAGGCTCAATAATCTGGCACTATGCATGAGAGAGGAGAAAAATAGCTTACCAAGTTCCTCGGATGTCGTTTTGGAGTAGGAAAAAAAGGGAGAAAAGGTAAGATAGTGGGTAGTAGAGGAAAAGGATGGAAGAGGCATCGGAGACAGAACGACGAAGAGGGAATTGGGAGAACAACAAACAGTATTGGTTGAGAAATAAAAAGATATAGGTTGGTCATTCTATTTGATTTCTTTATGATGAATGTGTCTCCACAGTTTTTGAGTATGTTCGTTTTCATTGAAAACATTGAAGAAAGAAACCGCTTAGTCACCTCTGTGTTACTTTGAATTTGAAAGTAGTGTAAAACTAGGAATGAATGTTGTTGTGTTACTATGTTAATTCGAATTTGAAAGTAGTGTAAAACTAGGAATGAATGTTGTTGTGTTACTGTGTTAATTAAAATTTGAAAGCAGTGTAAAACTAGGATTGAATGTTGTGTTGACGGTATAAAATCGTAGTTGAAAAGCAATGCAATGCTGGGAAAGTACTACTTTGTTGTTGTGTGTATTTATATTTTGAAGCAAAGGAATGATGGTAAAGTGATGCCTTGTTGCTGGTTCTTTAAGAAGTGAAAGAAACCATTTGTGAATTTATATTTCCTTTGGTACCTGGAAACAACTCTGGTTGAGAAAGATAGGTTTTGTGGAAATTGCTACCTGAGAAAATAGGTAGTCTATAAAGAAAGAAACATGCTAAAAAACTTAGATTTAATCTCGGGCAAGGAGATATGTGAAATTTCAGAATGATTCTATGTTAGTATAGATTGCATGTGTGCATAGTAGGATGCATGATCATCTACCATGAGTCGTATTTGATCCCTAGCGGCGCTGCATGGATACTTATGTACGAGTATAGCTTGTTTGAGGATAGTCGACATTGAATTGTAGTCGGTAACCAAAGACGTGCACGGGCATAGAAGAGGCAACACCAAGAACTCACAGATGAAGGACGATGACCATTACTCTGTTGAGGAAGCAGTTACTAGAATTTAGTCAAACGCTCTGAGTAGTGAAGTTTATTTGTTAGGAACCAGGGAACAACATAGTTACGAAAAGTAAACATCTAAGTTAAAGGATGGACCAAACCTTAGAAGATGATAGTTTAAACCTTTATAAAAATATGGAACTTTTGCATGTAATAAAAATAGGGCGATGCCCTCTTGTGCACCTATTTTGAATGAAGTCTTCTGAGACGGCGCCGGATATAATAGATTTGTGTCAAATATTTTGATAACTATACTAATAAAGAATTACTGTTTCTGAATTCTTCTACGCATGCTTTAATTTGATGTCACAGTTAATCATTTAATCAAACAAACTTTAGTTTTATCTCAATAAATTTTGGATGGATTTTGACAGTCATTTAGTTCTATTTAAGCATAACATTTGCAGCTTATAAGCTATGTTATATCAAATGATTATTTTGTAAATCATATAATGGTAGACCGGATAGGATCGTCGTGAGGGGATTCAATCGAGTTATTTACTTTTTTTAAGAATATGAAATATCTACAATAAAACTATGGAATGTGAATTGCAAAACAATGATGGAATCCGTGAAGTGGTTTTCCTGACTTATTGCTTTAAAGAAATAATAGTTATGCTGGAAATGTGAAACGTTGAGAGCATAAAACCTAAACCAAAAGTTGAGCAAATGGTTTTTAGAAACCTCTTTTGTGAAACATTAAACCTGCATTTGTCTTGGGAGCGAATCTACTTTAGAATGGTAATAATTCCATGGAAGTAGGGAATTTAGTTTCAGATGGCAAACTTCCTTTATGTCTAATTAGTCCTTATCTTTTAAATTGTAATGTTTCTTTTTTTTAAAAGAGAGTTACCTACTCAAGGGAGTTTTGGTAGGCTTATTTTGTAAGGGAATTTTAGTGGGATAACCACAAAAATACTCTTAGGAATATTGAATTGATATTATTACATATAATCATCTAAAAATATTGAGGTGCAAGTATGCACACAACAAGCTTCGAGACAGCTGATGACGGACGAAATTGGTCAATAAAAGATTCGGTCAGGTCTGAACGGGAAGGTGGTATGTGACACCTTTTCTAGGTTGTACTCGAAGAGCACGGTGATAAATTCCTTACTCATCGAACTTAGCTAAGATTAGCCAAAGGGTTTGGTATAGGACAAACCACTGTGAGTTGCAATGAGTATGCGTAATGAAGGCCAAGGTTAGGAAATTGACATGGCACTAACTAGCTCCAAGAAAAGGTTTCACCAGTTAGTCACGTAAATATAAATACGCTAACCTCTTCCATGTTGGTTTAAGAACAAGTCGACTAGATAGTCGAAGGTTTGGTATGAAGAGATAAGGGATAAAGGCATCCACCCTCTAGGTGTTATGGGCCCTAGAGGATAACCCTTGTCATGGTTCGACCCTCATGCTAGAATATGCAGATGGTAAATGAGGATAACCTTATCCACTGAATGGCTTCTCAACGAGATTTGGTCGATCTCGTCCACTTGGCTGACTGACTGCAGCAGTCTTGAACCCAAAAGTGGTATGTTGTGTCTATGCTATATTGTTTGTATATGAGTTTTAATTCTATTGGGTGATCCAAATTGATTATAGTTTGAAAACAAACCTTTTAAACTAGAAAAATATTTTAGCATAAGAGGTAAACTTTTTAGAAAAAAAATATCTTGGCTTTTATTGATCTTCTTACCGAGCAACCAGGTGAGTAGTTAGACCTGGGTTGTTACACTAAGGCCTCAACATTCATTTTATTAATAGTCCAAACCAAAAGTAATATTAGGCAGGTTTGTGAGAAAATCCAGTGTTTGGCTAATTTGGATAATTTGGCCAGCCATTGCAGACATATGGTTTAGGAGATTTGGCTCCAATGCAGATCTTATTTTACTGTTGTTATCAAAAGTGGTTAGTTCTTAGGATCTTGGGTTTTAGAGTTACGCAAATTTGTTGGAAAATTAAAATGAGGAAATGGGTTCTCTTGCTAGCTAATGTTTGGAGGATTCTCGTCCCAACATGTAAATAATCTTTTTTTATTATTATTTTTTCAATTTCTTTTTCAAAAAAAAAAGTCTAAATCAAAATTCATACATGTGATTGTCTACAAGTGTTGGCAATATTATATTAATTGGCAAAATTTTAAATATATATAATATGGTGTATTTTATATTTAGAGTTCATGTGTGCAAATGAGAGTTATAAGTGAAAGGTATCATGTGAGTAAGTGAATAGTTATATGAGATGTCTTGTGTGAAGTTAAGAGTTATGTAATCATAAGAGACTTTGTTATTATGTAATATGTGAGAGGAGGAAAATTCAAGAGAGAGACACGCATATGAAGAGTCTCATATAATTATATATTGAAAATAATTTTTTGTATTATATATTGAACTAGCAATGCATTTATGCATGCTATTGTAGATTTTATCAATAATATTTTAGTGTTTTTATGTATGCATTATTGTGAGAAATATTTGTGATATCTTGTGGAATTCATCCTCTGAGTAGAATGGTGATTTGCTAACATTGGTGATTGTAATTATTGAAAGTGAGAAGATCATCTTTTTCAAAGAGCCAAGCCTTGTAGAAGGAAGGCCCATATTTGTAGAAGACAAACGATCAAAATATCAGGTTGCACGTATTTACAAAGATTGGGGATTGAAAAGAAGAGAAGAAACGAAGAAAGAAGTTAGGTTGAGATCACCCAATGATTGAAAAAAAAGAGAGTTAAGGTCACCGAAAGTTGAAGATAACCAACTAAATAGGAAATTGTAGAAAAGATTGCAGAAGAATTTTCAAGGTAAAGCAAAATTAAATTTATTTGAGAAAGTTATTTTGGAAGAAGATTGGATTAAAGTGATTTTAATTCTTGGAGAAATTAATATTATTGCCAAAATATTTATGAATAATTTTTTGGAGGAGGAAATTTGTAGGAGTTAAAAAAAGAATTGAAATTTGAAAATATTAAGGAAAAAGAAATTGAAAGAAGAGATTTTTGAAGGAAAAATAAAAAAAGAAGAATAGAAAAGTGAGAGAGAGAGAGAATAGAAGCCAAAAAAAATATTTCAATCTAAGTTGTTGGAGAAGAATCCATTTCCAAAGCTGAAGAAGAATCTATTTTCAGAGTTGAAGAATAATTTGCATGCCTTTCGAAGAAAGGTGAGCCCAAGTGCACATATGGAGAAAAGAAAATTTTGTGAGGAACAACAGTTTGAAGCAGTGAAGGAACACATATCACCAAGTGTGCAGAAAGAAACTGGCTCGCTTTTTTAAAAAGCTAGTCCAGAGTACATTATATTAAAGTCTCAACTGAAACCTCTAACCAGAAACACAGAATAAAATATAACACCATTAAAGCTGGTTTTTTTAAACCATTGAAAAAAGTACATTCAAGAGAAACATTTTTTCAATTTATGTAGAGAGTTTGATTTAATTGAAGCTTGGGTGATTGTATAAGGTGTTTTTTTTAAAACAACAAAGATTAGCATTGACCAGCATGAACATAGCAGTCTAAAAATCTAGATGTTACAGCGGAAATCGAGGAGTACGGGAGTATTAATATTAAATGTTTGGTGGAAAATTATTTGAATGAGAGTGCAAGGAAAAAAAATTGAAAGGTTATTTCTCGAAAATTTTAAGGAGATGTTAAATTAATTAATGAAAAGTTCTGGTGGATAAAATTAAAGTAGAGATTTATTTTTAAAAAAAGAAAGTTTCAAAATATTTTAGAGTGATTGGAAAAAAAAAAAATTAATAAAGGAGAGAAATTAATTAGAAGAAAGAAATTAAATGGGAGTTATAAGGTTAAGGAAGTTAGGAAAAATCATTGAAATAAATTAAAGAAATAAAAATTGAATTGAAATCTAAAAGAGTAGTGAAGAATTTGAAATTGTAGAAAATTTATAAATTTGGAGACAAAAGGATTTCTACTTCAGAATTATTGAAAATTGAAAAAAAAATTATAAATTATTTGAAGATCTTAAAGAGCAATATTGTACAATTGTTACATTCTAAGTATGACAGGAATAAGGAATAGCATCAATATTTAAAATCAGATGTTGAAGGAGTGTCAGCAGAAGAACGAAGATAAGAATCAAAGTTTGAAGGCAAAAAGCAAGGTTATGCACAACAACGAATATTCGCAAATTGGTCAAATATTAGCATTTTCGAAAATGTAAATTGGAGAATTTGGGGGACCTTGGACATCGTCCCTTTCGCCTAAAATTTTTGGGATAAAAAAATTTTAGGTGTCATTTTACCGTGGGTTGATAATAGTACTACGAATTTTTTTCAAAAATTGTCAGCACTCCCGTCTAAATCAAGGACCCTTTTCACCTTAAAATTTTAAAATTTTAAAATTATCGTACCAAATTTTCCATACCACTATATATAATTAACACACCAGCAATACCTTTTTATTTAAAACATTCAAACTATTAGAAAATTGAGAATTTCACCAAACTTCGGCTATGTGTAGAATCTTTTATGCACCAAATCGATTGTCAGACTCTATTCTACACTCGAAATGATAGTCAGACCCTATCAGACCCTTTTCTACACTAGATCAACTATCGGATCCTTTTCTACACTCGAAATAATAATCAGATCTTGTTCTGCACACGAACTGATATTCGGACCCTGTTTTACATCCAGACGGACTGTCGAAGCCAATTCTACACCCGGATCAAATTTCAGACCTTTTTCTACCATACCATTATCTGCATCCGATACGTAGCTAAACCTTGTTTTACACCCGGTCTCTAGCCGGACCTTGCATTGCACCCGGTTCGAGATCAGACCATAAAAAACATTTATTTTTGGCTTTGGAGTCGTTGCCCCCATGGACCCCATGGCGACACAAGTAGGGGGGCATTACCCCCCTACACCCCCCTTCATGGAGTGGGTCCAAGTGTGGCTAAAAAAAAAACCTCTGAATTAGAGAGAGAATAAGGCTCCACAACCAACACCATGTTCTATACCCGGTCCGAGATCGGACCATGTTTTACACCTGGTTTGAGGCCGAACCATTTTTATCATTTTCCACCTGGTCCGGCTAGAACTTTCAAATTCACCAATGTTTTATAATTTTTTTTGAAAAAATAAGGTAATTCACCATTACATGAAGTTGGCCAGGATTCGTCAGGGTTTTGCAACAAATTTGCCATTTTTTTACAAGTACATTTTGGTTCCAACCCTTTATGCATAACCCTGAAAAAAAAAACCTTCACACAAAATAGTGTAATAATGGGGGTGTTGGTGGTATTACATTATTTGAAACCTTTTAAAATATTTAGAATAGGGTGTGTTTTATATTTAAAATGTGTGTTTAATATTTACCTCAATAGTATATAGTATGTGTTATGTGTGCAAGTGTGTTCTGAGTGAAAAGTGTTGTGTGAGTAAGTGAAGAGTTGTATTAGGTGTCTCATGTCAAGTAGAGAGTTATGTAATCATGAGATATTTTCACTATATAATATGTAAAAGAAGAGGAAAGGTCGAGAGACATGCATATAAAGAGTTTCGTGTAATTATATATTGAAGACAAAGCTTTGTATAATGTATCAAACTAGCAATGCATTTATGAATGCTATTGTAGATTTTATGCATAATATTTTCGTATTTTTATGTGTGCATTATTATGAGGAATATTTGTGATATCCTATGGAATTTATCCTATGAGTAGAGTGGTGATTTGCTAAAACAAGGAAGAGGACATCATGGACCTTCTATCTCATTCTCACACTAAGGAGAAATTAAAAACACTAGATTGTCTACTTTTTCTTTGTTCCTTTGCTTATGCCATTTAGGGCTAGTTCTTCAAAAAATGAGAATAAATTTGGTAGATCTATAATCATTGAAAGAGTTGATGAAATAATTGATTAATTTTTTAAAATCTAAAATATTATATATTCTATAAAGAATTGAACTTGTCATTATTTATTGGAACCTATGGTATGAAAGGAATAATAAAAATTTAAAAACAAATTCCATAACCATGTTTGAAATTGTATTGTTGCCTCCCTTATTGTTTGACTTTATAACATTATTTTTCATTCAAACATCTAAAAATTATAGTGTTGTAGACCCATATGTAGTTTTCAACATGTCCTCTCCATGCATTATTTTAATATGTTCTCCTTGAGCATTTCTAAGTATGAGCCAAGGAAGCCTCTGTGAATTAAGAGTCTTATTTTCTCCTTTCCCATATTCATCATCACACAATCAAATAAGGGTATCTTGGACACTTGGTTCTTCATTTTGAATTCAAATTTTCCATACTATACATGGTCTACATTATAAACACCTATTCCAAGTTGGTAAGAAACACTTGTCTGAGACAAAATAGTGCTTACCTAGTGGAAATTTTCCACGCGTGTTCTGAAGAAAAAGTAGGGCACAACAGACAAGCATTTTCCAAGACAAAATAGCATCTAATTGGCAGACACATCACGTTAATTCTCAAAAACTATAATGTACATTTTAAAATCAACTGACCGTGTCAAATTTTGGCTTTGAGTGAAATGTTAGGGAGTATTTGATGACTATACGGATAATTAGTGCTACACCCAATTCTTTTATATTTGTGAAGTTCATTGCATTTTAAAATGAAATGTTTCTCCTATACATTACAACTTGAATAGTTGGTTAGTGAAGCAATTTTAAAAGAATTTAAATAGTGGTTATAGGTTCAATTTCCTTCCTTGGGTACCTATTTGAAAGAGGGATTTGCTAGCCAAGAAATAGTGCAAATATTTTTTCTCTATATTTTTCAAAATATAGAAAAATTTTGCAAGATAAAAGATAATAAAAAGTGCATTTAGGGATTAAAATATATAAATATGGATTATAATTTTTTTGGTTAATTGGGTAATTTTTTGAAAAGTGAGAAGTTGATAATAAAAGAAAAGGATAAGTAGTGTTTTTTTTTTTAAATTGAAATTTTTAAAAAAAATTGAAGTTAGAATTATTTAGTGAATTTCTTTTAAGGAGAATTATAATATTTTATAAAAGGTGCATTATTTTCAGTGATGAGCACCTTATTATTTATTAAACAAATTTTTTCATTAAATATATTTTTGTACACAAAAACCAAAAATGTGCTTTACACAATTGTAACCTTTAGTATAAACGATACCTCTAACTTGCAGTTACAAATAATGTTGTCACATTAAGTTACTATATCTAAAGCCTAGTATAGTTACCATAACGACATCTAGGCATTGACCTTATAAATAATCAGAGAAGAACAAAGACACATTTTTGTGATATTCTATTTTATTCCATCTTTACCCAATTGTTACTATCGTTAGACATAAATCCTAAAATTAAGAAAATCTAAGTATATAGAAGTTACGTCCATGTATGAGGATTTATCTTTATGCAACTTTCATTGATATAATGAATCCTTTTCAATGCTACCTTAATTCCATGTATCGATTTTTTTCACATACCTTAAGGTCTCTTTCATAAATTGTCATATACATCAAGAGGGCTAGTTTTTTCCACATACCGACAAGTATATCAAAAGTATTGATATATAGGAATTGTGGTATATAGAAAAGAGGACCATTTTGGGAGATATAAGAAACCTTCACCATGTCTATTCTCATAAAATCTCAATTGCTAAAGGGTCCAAATTTTACACCATGGAAGGCAAAAATAAGAACAATACTAGTAGCTGAAAAACTTTGGGATATAGTTATTAATGATGAAACTTATCCTAAGAAGATAAAAGATAAGTAGAAATATGATGAAAGAGATGCAAAGGCAGTTATACTTATTACGTTTGGAGTGGTTGATGAAATACAACCTTATATAAGTGAAGCAAAAACATTGAAAGATGCATGAGATAAATTGTGTACTATATTTGAAGAGATAAATGAAGTCACAATCCTTCATCTTCACTCATAAATTCATACACTAAGGGTTCAAGTTGGTGAGAGTATTGAATAATTCCTATGAAGAATTGTAGATTTGAAATCAAAGTTGAATATAATGGGAGAAAAGGTGGGAGATAAGCTCTTAGTCTCAATTGTGCTTAGGGCTCTTTCTAAATCATTCAAAACATTGATCACATCTCTCTAAGTATCAAATAGAAGTGTGTTATTTGAAAAAATGATAAACATATTTCAACAAAAAAAAGTTGAGAAATAGTTGAGAAATAAGTTATCCAATAATGCTCTTATCTTCACAAAGAAACCTCAAAAAGGTTCAAAGGTTTATTCTACCCCATCTTAATCATAAAATCAATCTCAATGGAAAAGGAGGTATTTTCATATTTGTGAAAAGGGACATAATACAAGATTTTGTAAATATAATTCATTGGCTCGAAGGAAATAATTTAGAAGACCTCCTTAAGGGAATCAACAATATCAACAAGGGTAACAAGGACAAGGGCAATCTCAACAAAGACTAGAGCAACAAGGGTATATTACATAGGGTGAACTAGAACTAGATTGTGAAGAAGAATGTGAAATAGCACATTAAATTCTTATGGCCAAGGAGGTGTCAAAACCAAGAAATAAAGGATATTGTAAACAAGCCAAGAAACAATGTGAAATTAAAAAGTGTGCATCATCAAAATATTGTGAAGGTGGAGAATTTTCAAAACTTAAGTCTTTTTTGTAAGCAATACTAAAAAAAGTTGATGAAGGATACTTTAAAAATGGTATGAAAATCTCGATTGGTGCAATGAGAAGAATGTATATGGTACTATTCACCCTTAACATCCTTGAGGTACAATGTAGAAAGCAAATTGAAATAATAAAAAAGTTGAAAGATAATACCATGATGAATGATGTTTGTTGTGACATAAGTGAACTATAAAAAAAGATATATATCAATTATGATACAAGTGATTTGAGTCCCAGGAATGGTAGATGGTTTTTGGGATATAGGTTATTTGAAGCCTATAATGGCTAATGTGTGTTGTGATACATGTGATCATTTACAAAGGAAAGATATAGCTTGTGATACAAGTGATTTGAACATTGTTGATGAGAGATAATTTTGTGTATATGATAGTTGTGGTGGCTATGACAAAGGTCATATTGTTAGAGTTGATAGTGACAATGATACTTTAGATTTTATTGAAGGTTATTTTGATGATTTGAATTTTTTTTGTGATAGTGGTAGAGATCAAAGTGAATATGGTGAAGTTTTTTGTTTGAATAATTATTAAGAGATTTGGTTTATTGGAAAATTTGGATGTTTTGAAAAGCATACCAAAGGTATTGGTTCAAAAATAATAAAAAAAATGGGATACAATGGCATAGGTTTTGGAAGATATGGGAAAGGTGTGAAATTGTCCATAATTTCAAGAATAAGGCCATAGAATGAAGTCTTTGGTTATGATGGCCCAAGAGTAAGTAGTGAGACCATGTTTGTGATAGGTAGAAATAACAAAACATTTGTGGAGAAAGAATTATTTGCAGAAGTTCCTAACATGGGTTGTTACATCCATTGTGGAAGAAGTGGACGTGTGAAAGCTAGGTATTGAAACTTGCATTCTTGTAGAATTTGTGGAGGTAATAATCACTTCAAAAGAAAGTGTTGGAATAAAGATAAAATGATCAATATATATATGAATTGTTGATGGATGAATGTGTTATAATGGGATAAATCAAAAGAAATTTTGAATGGTTTCTATAAAAGGAGACCAAGTTTGTTGACTATAAATAATGAAGGGTTTTCCATCGAAAAATATCTTGAGAAACTTAAGATAAATGATCTTTTTATTAGAATATGACATAGGTTGTGCTCAGAAGAGCTTGCAATGATAAGAACCTATAGATGAATATGACCCAAGCAATGCTTGAAAGACCTATAGTGACAAGACCTACAATGAAACATTATGTGGATGATTTTGAAGATGTGGAAGATTTCAAAGATATAATGCAATGGTAATTTTTTAAAGGTGATGAATTAGAGTTAAAAAAACCTAAAGGTGATTATGACCTAGAGGTAACCTAGAGGTAAAGGACCCAAAGGTGATGATGATCTAGAGGTGATCTAGAGGCAAATGACTTAGAGGCAACACAAATGTAATGATGACCTGGATGTAAGGATCCAAAGGTGACCCAAAGCCAATGATGAACTTGAGACAAAGATATAGAGGTAATGACTAAGAGGAATACCAAATTCCTAATCAAATAGGTGGACCAGTAGAGATTACTTATAGTGCCAATAGAGCTAGATCCAAAACATAGTTCCAATGTACCACCCTTGAAATCATGGGAGGTAATTATATTTATACCAAATAATGTAATAAGGGAGGGGGGTTGTTATATTTTATTACATTATTTATCATATTATTTCATGACTTAATGTGATGTAATTATTAAGAAATAATTTATGATACCATATCATGTAAGTTTGGATAGTCACATCTCCCATGAGAAGATGAAAATACATGTTGAATGTGAAACATAAAAGGGTGAAACATGAAGGGTTTATTGAATCAAATAGACACCATATTATATTAAATATGTATGTTGTATGTTGGTGAAGGCTAACAAATTTTGAAGGAAATACATGCTGTAATTTTTGATGAGATATATCTTTGTGTTTAATATTGTTCTTTCATAATATTTTTGTATATTTTATTTCTTTTCTTCCCCCATTTCCAACACAACATTTTTATAGGAATATGTTCATCATAAGAAGCATCAAATATGAAAAAATATAATGGCTTTTATTACAAGATTTCAATATTATATACTAGGTTCATTTATGAAAATAATGATAACAAAAAGGATCTATGTCAATCTATGGTCAAATAGAAATGTCCACAAGTTGGGTTCAATGAAAATAATTTTGATGGTGCTTCCAAAGAAAATTTGTCCAAAAGTAGTGTTTTTTTTTAAAAAGGTAAAATTCTCCTAACCTACTTATAATCCTATGGAATTTTAATTGAGAACTATACAAAGGTTAAGGTACTTATTATAGGGATCAAAATTGTTACTAAAAAATGATAGAGATATATTTCAATTAAGGGTGTAGACATCTCAAATTGTCACATTATCCCTTGTGCAGTGCTATTGGTTAATTAATTTTCAAAGCCCTCAAAGTTTGCTTAATTTACCTAAAAATACTATTCATCCTCTTTAGCCTCCTTTATCATCTTAGCCCCCTCCTTATCCCCTTTAGTCTAGCCTAGGGCCACCTCACCCTATTCTACCCTTTGACTAGCCTAGCCTCCACCTCACCCTAACCTACTCTACACCCTACTTTCCACATCCCCATGCCCATTAAATGAATTAAATGCCATGAAGACTTTGCACCACCAATGAATTTATGACATGGATGATTGTGCATCCGCATTTCATAATGAGGGTGAGGACTTTCTTCACCCCATGCATTTATGAGGTATGATGCACCCATGCCCATTTAATGCATGTGGGTGGATGAGGACTTTCCTCCATCCAAGGGCATTCATGAGGCATGGTGCACACCTCCACCTCATAGGACACCTTAGCCCCCTTAACCTTGGCCAAATTCTATAAATAGGATGTCATTTCCTTCATAACCAAATAATTCACATTTGCATAACAAAACTCTATAGAAACAACTCTAGAATCCATTACATATAAGATGTCTTTGGTGCCAACCCCCATGGATGCCTTCATGTGCATATGTTTGTCCTCTTTTATGTTGTAAATGGCATACCTTTTTATGAACACATTTTGGCTATCACGATGGGACTTTTAAACCCTCTTGTTTTATTTTATTAGATTTTTAGCTATATTTATTATGATTTTTCTATTTCTCACTATATTTTTAGGTGTAAAAACCAACATAGACTCTTAAAACCTTGAGTCATCCAATCAGGTTCAATGCATAAGCCTTTTCTGGTATGCATGCCAAAAATGCAATGAGGGTTGCAGTTGCCATCTAGAATCACATGGACCCTTGCGATTTTTAAAGAACTCAAAAACTAAACCCAAACAAGTCAGGTGCCAATTTTTCTAGAGTTTTCACATCAAACTTTCATAGTTTTAGGTAAGTAGGAGATTGTTATATCTACTTAATCATAATATTGATATCACTCGTTAAATCACCTTCTTAGGCTAAAGTGCTTTATAAAAATCCCTCCAAAGGTGTAAACATTCATCTCTCAACCTCTAAAATCAATTTTTTTTAGTTTCTTTCCACTGCAAACTCCTTGTTCAGCACTTTACTTGTCTTTTCGATAGAATAGTTTTCCTTTACTGTATTATTGCTTTCAATATTATTTTCAATGTTTTTCTAACTTTATGTTCTTTGTTTTTTCTAAACAAAAATCAACAAAACTAGTCATCTCTAGAAACAGAATCAATCCTAGCCTAGAAAGACTCTCAAAATTACTCCCAATCCTTACCGCATGCACCCTTGTGATTTTTGTCTTAAATAACATGATACCCTATGACTGATTATAAATAGCTAAAACCAGGAAACCAAAGCCTATAAAACACTTCCATCCAACCTTAAAACGATACAGGATAGCAAGTAATCATTTCCCTCATCCTTTTTTTAGTCAAAATTGCAAAATTTCTTGTTTCAAAATCAAATATGTCCTTTGAAGATTTGCTTCCAAAGCACCCAAACTACTTTCTTGTTTTCAAAAATCATATTTCTTTGCTGGAATATTTATAGTCTTGTATTTTTAGTCGCATAGAGTAATCATTTCCATAAGGCTTGAAGAAATCCCCAAAATTTCTTTTCCTCCATAATTTAAGCCAGATTTCAATCTAAATCATACATAAAGCTCTAGGCAGGCAACTAGTCGTAACCCTAATCATTATATATTAACCATTGTAGATAGATTTACAACCAAGTAAATCCTAGAAGCAAGTCTTGCTTTTAAAAGGCTTTAAAAAATTTGTTTATCCTCTAAGGATTGTCTTTGCTTTCAAAAGCATTCAAATTTCTAGATTTCTCCTTATGGATTTAATTTCAAAACATGTTTAATTTCCTATATCTTTCCTTGATTAAGGATTAATCGTGCTTACAAAAAATTAAAAAAAAAAAAACTCTTCCATTGCATTTCTTTCTTTTCACTTTCCTTACAAGCATAAAATTGGTTTTCTTACCTTCTAGATAGCAAAATTTATTTTTCTTAGCATAGAATTTATTTTTATTACAAATCATGTTAGACATAATCCAAAATCAAGAATTTTCTTTCAATTTCTTGCATAAGGTAGTTTCTATTTGTGCATTTTAATTCAATAAGCGAATAACTCACACACTTGCATATTCTACTAGTAACATTGACAAAGTTGGATTTCATCACCAACAGTCAATCAAGATCGACGATGTTGGGCTTCATCTCCAACTGTTGAATCGCCCCTAGACATCATAGTAGCCATTCAAGTAGTTTTTTGAACTTCATCACCAAAAATATCACTACCCTTGGGATTATCTTAGGTTAGTTTAGGATAGATTCCCTGGATCACAAGGCTAAATAATTCGTGAGTGTGCAGCTATCATTATTGACCAAGCCTGCTCAAGGGTAAAGTGAAAGTCGATTGGGCTGCCATAGGTCTTAAATAGTGTTTCATCTTACATAAGAGGTTTATTTTTCCTTTTATTCACCTCACACCATTTCCATATTAGGAAGTCTTCTCTTGTTTGTGTATTTGTCTTTCTTTACGTACCTTTGGGTATATTAGGGAGCATGCATTGACATCCCTTAGTATATTTCATCCATCCACCCATTTTATTTTGTTTTTAGAGATCTTCAAAATTGAACACATACCAAAAACACAAAAAAAAAGTAAAATAAAATCACACAAAGACTAACAATCTAATCAACTTCTAACAAATCAGCACAAAATCACCCCCAAAATGCACTCACCTAAAATTTGTTCATTGTTTGTAAAATTACTTGTTTGATTAGTTAAATTATTTTTAAAATTGTAGGATAAAAAAATCTTTTTCTATTTTTCCATCATCCCAACCTCTATAATCTATCTCTAATTATTGTTTACAAAATTACGTGTTTGATTAGTTAAATTACCAGACCTGCAAGTAATCAAAAAAACTCTCCTTTTCTATTTTTCCATCATCCCAACCTCTATAATCTATCTCTAATATAAGTCATAAGGACACTTGTAATTATGGATAAAAATTGTCGGATACCCTTTGGTTGAAGCAAAAATCATAGAGACACTTGCAGTTGCAACCAGAATTGCATAGAGAGGTCTAATTATGTTATGTACCAGGTCACATTCCCTTTCTACCCCTAATTTTCATCCAATACTATCACCTCCTCCTTCCATAATGGTTCTTACCAAAATTAAAGCTTGATAGCAAGAGTTCTTAGCTATGTAGGCTTCTAGGGTAACCCCTCCTCCTTAAACCAATCCATTTAGACAATCAAAGGAAGCCACCTCCACTCCACCTTAGAATCCCCCTATTCTCATAGCCAATATCTAAATGATCCATCACAACCTAGGCCTTTGAATTATGACCAAGGCCTAGCATAGCAAGCCACTCACAATCAAACACCAAACAATCCTAGCAAGACAATCCCTTCTCCAACCCCCTATCTTCATGTTATGTATTTTGAGCACAATTGTATTCCTTATATTACCTATTTCAATCATTCTTATCCTTTCTCTTCTCCTAATTCTCAACAACCTCTCTTACCACATCATTCACAACTAGATTCACCTCAAACATCTTTACCCCCTATCCTTATTCCTAAATATCATTATTCTTCTATTTCTCATGTTATGATTGACCCTTTGTATCCCAAATCGTGGGTACAATATCAACTACTCTTGTTCCTTCCAACCCTTAAAAAAACTTCTTCTAATCTTGTTTCTTCATCACAAAATCCTGCTTCTCAAATGCCATCCTCATTTACGTTTGTTTATTTCCATCAAATTACAGATTTGCATGTGAGGCTCTTTCTCATTATGCTTCTTCTTCTCTTTATTCAATAATCTTCTATCCTCCCACTCCCCCTCATGAGTTCAATAAATACAATATCACTCATTTTTTGAAGTTCCTTTCTAATCTCCCTCCTATTGGTGATCAAGTTACTGCTTCTCTCTATCCAAATTCTTCCCCTCCTTCTTTCACTCTCCCTTCACCTCCTCCTTTTCAGCAACCTTCTTTTAATTCTTCTTATCTCCAACAACCTTCTTTCTATTCTTCTTAGAAGCGCATGTAACCCAACGCTTTTTATCCCAATCATCCTCCTAATTCTTAGCTTAATTCATTCACATATCCTCCTTATAATAAAAATTCTTTCTTAAATCAATCTCCTCTTCCTTATCATTCTAATCCAACCTCTTTCTTCACTTATCCTCCCTCTTGGACTTCTACTATGCCTACTACCCCTTCTTTCCACCCACTTCCACATTCTCCTTATGAGTGGTTGTCTTCTCAGTCACAGATTCCCCATCAAGATCCTCCAACCCAACACCAAGCTCCTCCAACCCAATACCAAGCTCTCCCAATCCAAAATCAACCCCCATAATTCCAAATCAGTATTTTGTGGCCCAAGCTAATCAATGGGCTACCCCACTACAGTATCCACCTCCTCCATCCTCTTACCCCTTTCACCCATATTATTCTTTCCCTCTTCAGCCACCACCTCCCTCCTCTCAGGTGAATCCCATAGATTATTTTGGCCAAGCTCCCCATCCATCTTATTCACCTCTACCACCATACCAATATACATATCCATTCTTTGATTATCCTAAACCACCCATTATAGATATGTCCATCTAGCCTCCCTTGATAACTCATAATTCTCATTCTTATTAAAAGTATATAATGCAAGATAAGATCAAAAACCTTGAGTTGCAAACAAGTGGCTATGGGTACCAAAAATCCACCTATATCCAACTTTGTAATGAACCTATCAACCCTTTAGTTCCTATGCACCTGTATCCCTATCAGTTTGAGCCACCCAAGTTTGAGAATTTCAAGAGAAAATAATAACCAAAGGAATACCTATAGAATTACAAGTTTGAATGCTACCATATCAATGGTAGCAATCCCCTCATGCTCCAAACCTTTCCTTTGTCCCTTGGGGGATAATCCATGGATTGGTTAAACAACCTACCCCAACACAACCTCTTTTCATTTGAGCAATTGGCTAATCTTTTCTTGGAACATTTATACATAAACATGAAAAAGAAAATGTTGTTTCCTAACCTTTATAGTTTGCAACAATTTTATGATAAACCAATTAATGATTATGTCTCCAGATGGTTTGGGGTGATCAATGATTTGATATTTTCTATTCTCCTCTCTTGAATTGGTCAAGATGTTTTCTAAGAGTTGCACCAAGCATATCTCTAAAACTCTACAAATTTGGCAACATCACTCATTTGAGGACACCATTGCTCAAGAAAAATTTATAGAGGATATCAATACCTAAGACGGGGAGGTCAAAATTTGCAAGAAGAATGATTTCCCCAACAATTTTAGCAAGGGCAACCCTAATCCTAACCAATCTAGAGCTTCCCAAACTAATCAAGTCACATTGAGTGCAATAATAGCTTCACAAAAATAAAATACTCAACTATGACTCTAGGGCTATCAACACCCTGGACCTGAATTTCCCCCTCCCCAATCCAATCAACATTTTTTTGTAACTAGTGCCTTTCTTGTTCATCTTGTAACTGGACTCCCCTCTCAAATCCATTGATCAACATCTTTCCAAAGTTATACAATATAGGCAATCTTGCCTTACTCGACACTAGACTAGAAGATCCTAATTGGGTCAAACCAAATTGGTACAACAAGCATCACTTCCATTTCTATCATCATCAATGTGGAAATGATATTATAAATTATTACAACTTTAGAAATATGAATCAATATCTAATCGATCACAAAGTCATTCAGGTTGATAACCCCTTGGCTCCTCCTAATCAAAACCTTGGCATATTTAGAAATACTCTACCTCATCATGGGATGCAACAAGCACAAGATAGTGCCTTGACATTTCAACCCATGCCCTAGTATATCAATCATGTCAATGGTGTCCCTTCCCACACAGTTTTTGTTGGGATGATTAACATCATAACCAAGAACAAACGTTATCAAGAACAACCTCCTCACCAGTGTGATCCTCCTTTTGTTCCCTCTTCTTCCATTGTGCCCCTTATGTAAGGTGTGCCTCTCCATAAATGACCTACTATAATTATAATGAGTAGACTCACACATCAACTTAGAACAACATCAAAAAAGCTATCAATATATAACCTTCTACAATAGTCTCAACCTCATTATGAAGCTCTGAACGATATGTTATGGTTGATAGATCTTGAAACAAATGACACTAATGTATTTTCCAGTTTTGTGGGAAGTGTAAGAACCTGCATGAAACCCTCAATTATATTTTATGATCATGGACCCATAACTCTTGAGGGAATAAGGTTTGATCCCACTATGCATATCATGGCAAGAATCGATGGTATCACATTCAAGTTTGTGTTGATTGATATCAACTCATCCATCAAAATAATCTCCATTGTCACCTCAAGAACCTCAAACTCTCTTTCAGTTATCTTGTTACCCCAAACCTTGACTTGTGGGCCTTCAACGGTAATTTATGCTTAAATTTTAGTATGATAGTCCTACCTATTTGGGTGGGCATAAAAACCATACCCACTTTATGCCATGTCATTTAATGAGAGATGTAGTACAATATTCTTCTAGAAAGACCATGGATTTGGAACATGCAATGTGTACCTTACACCCTCCATCACTTCTTGAAGTACATTCATGAGGGATAGGTACATCACATCCTTGTCTATGATGATTCATTCAATTTTTACAACATGGTAACCCTCATGCAAGGTTCCACTCTTCCCTCTACCCACCTTGCCCCTACAATTGTTCATCCTATCACATCCACTCAATTGACACCCTTGTATGTCACTCAACTAGTTCCTCTAGTGGAAAACCCTTCTCCTTGTCTTGCTTCCTCAAAAAATCATTCACCTCCTCCATTGTATTCGACTCACATCCCTCCTATGTCATTGCCTTATTCCATCATTAATTCTAAATTTATTATTCTTCCCAATCCTCCTATATTTATCCTCTTCACCCCACCATTCCTAGGATCTTTTAGCCCTCATCCTACCCCTCTTGTTGAATCTTCTAGACCAACCCTATAGTTTCTCCATACCTTTTTTGTTCCCTCGACTACTCCCCAAGAGTGTCACTCTTGGGATCAGTTTGCCACTCAATTTGATTCTCAACTTGTTGAACCTAACTCATCTATTTATTCTCTTCCCAACATGATCTCTCTTGAATTCCAACCTTCATCATCCTCTTCATCCCATGTAATGTCAAAAAACTAGGGATATTTCATAGCAATCATGTCAGGATGACCTACATGTCTATACTTATATCTACTCCAGGTCTACGGAAGTACATTGTACATAATGCTTGTATCTCCCCTTCTAGATTTTATTCAATACAATATTTTTATTATCCTCAAGATGTACCTTTGACCATCGGTATCGTGGTTCCTATCAATCCATTGAAAAATAAAATAAATTTTGTGTATGGAGGTATTTACACCTCTTTGGAGAAGCTTGAGCCCAAAGAGCTTAAGGCACATTTTTGTGGCAATATTAATTATATGTCCAACCCTTCCTTTTCCATTAGATATTTTAAATATTTCTAGTGGAAAGGATTTGACCTAGGTCATTATGAGCAGGGCCTGAGGTGCCTTATTGGTCCACCTTATCAACAACCTTGGGATAAATCTGGATTAGGCTAATTATCAAGGATACACAACTACCTTCCTTGAGAAATAACTCAAAATCCTAAATCTGAGTATTGTAGAGGATAATATTGATGAATATATAGATCCTAAGTATCCCTCTCTCACATGGTGGATATTCCTGAGGACTTTTTCCAAGTTTTATTTATCCACATTGCTTCATTTGACACTTCTAAATATGATATTAATGAACAATTCGATGATATCTCAATTTCTTTTGATAGCTCTAGATATGTGTCCTAAAATATCTTGCATGTAATTTATAATATTTTTTATCAACCAACCCATCTCATTTTGCCTCGATGATCCCCACCTGATGTGGAAACAACACTCAAAAACTCGAAGCAAGAATGAGCACAATGAAAAACTGATTTGTATTGCATACCAAAAATATATTTATAGGCATGTCTGCCTTTACAAAGTGGAATTAAATGCACCAATATGTGTTCTTATTAAATATTGTTACAGTTGATCCATGTGAATAGGGATGATATGGAATATCAATCCCTATCATTCCTCCCCACCCTAGAAGCATTGGTCTCCAATGCATCTAAAAGGGATGGAAAATCTTGAGCCAACTGTGCTGAAGTGATCCACTTAGCCTGGTGAGGAAGCTCTCCACGTTGTGCAACCAGATACAAAGTTGAAGAACCCTGTCGAGTGTGGTGAGTCCTGGTGTCGAATAGACGGTCCTCCTCCAATGGAAGTTGGAAATCAGGAACAACATTTGATGGATGACTAATGGTCGATGGGCTCTCTAGCGTGGACTCATGATATGGATAGAGTAGATCAACATTGACAACATCATGAATACCTAGGTGTGCTAGAAGATCCAATCTGAATGCATTCTCGAATAGTTGTTGAATGATTGTGTAAGGCCCATAACAGAGAGGTTTGATCTTGTTGTGTGCCTTCTCTAGAAATCTCTTACAATCAAGGTACAACCAAACTCGATCACTTGTCTAAAAGGAGTGTGGAACACTATGGTGATCCATAGCCTATTTTTTTGCTTCTATATCTAATGCAAGATATGTACAACCTTGGACTATAGCTACTGCAAACACTAGATTAAGGATTGTGCTTTCTCTTGTTCATGTTGCATGTGTACTGTGACTGGAGATGGAAAAGCCAAGGGTAACTCATATGGAGCGACAGGTTGAAACCCTAAAAATACCTCAAAAGGACTATGACCAGTGGATGTATGGATTGCTCTATTATATGTATGATCAATATGAGTTAGACTGAGATCCCACTTTGCTGGTGACGTATGGTGGTAGAATCGAAGACTCTGGACAAGTGTACGATTGACGACTTCTGTTTGACCATCAGACTAAGAATGAAATATTGTGGAAAAATTAAGAGACACACCTAATAGTTTCCACAAGGACCTCCAAAAATGGCTGACAAAACAGGAATCATGATCGGACACAATACTTGTGGGAAGACCAAAATATCGTCAGATGACATCAAAAAACAATTTGGATAAGTCTACAGCAGAACTTATTTTTCGACATGGAATGAACTTAGCCATCTTATTGAAACGGTCGACTATGACAAAGACATAATCATGTTGATGGACGGTCATGGGAAAATCACTAACAATATCCGTAGATATACTTTCCCAAGGATGAGAGGTGATAGATATGGGCATACTAAGACCAAGCCTACAGTTGGATGACTTAGACCGACTACATGGGACACTTTGTTTTAAATACTTGAGAACATCTCTTTGCATGTGAGTCCAATAAAATAATCGTTGCAGATGGTGAAGTATCTTATGTTTGTTGAAATAACCACTATAGAGTGTGGAATGAGCCTCTCTTAGAAGGGATGGTCTGATAAAATTAGGGACACAAAGCTTATCAAGACGGTAAAGCAACCCCTCCTTGAGATGGAAATCCTAAAAGAGAATTAAATTGGAGGAGGGTGGATGTTGTAATTTGTGATAAAATATGGCAAAGTCAGGATCATTAGGGTACTCATTAGGTCAATATTGGAAAGCTAAATGAGATGTTGTAACAATGGTTAGGGTTGTGGCTGATGGAGGATGGCTGAAGCAATCGACAACAAAATTTTGACTACCCTTCTTGTATTTGATGACTATATGAAATCGCTGTAGATAGGAGGCCCATTTCATGTGGCGTGCTTCTTGGATTTTTTTTTGTGATTGAAGAAACTGCAAGGGTAAATGATCTATGTGAATAATAGTTTCTTTACCAAGAAGATAGTGACACCAATATTTGATAGCTTGGACTAAGGCATATATTTCCTTATCATAATTGGAGTAATTCTATTTTGTTGTAGAGAATGACTCAGAATGATAAGCAACGGGATGTATATTTTATTTTAGAACAACATCAAGAGAAAATTGAGAGGCATCAGTTTCTATTTCGAAGGGCTATCGAAGATCAAGAATGGCTAATATAGGAGTGTAGCAAAGCTTATCTTTGAGATCGACAAAATCTTGATTGTGGGTATTTGTCCAATGAAAAATAGATTTGGCTTTCGTCAATGAATGCAATGGAGCAACAATGTTTGAGTACCCTGAAATAAATTTACGATAGAAGTTAGCAAGGCCAATAAAACTTTTGAGTTCAGTGATATTTGTGGGAGTAGGCCATTTGAGTAATACTTCTACTTTGACAGGTTCAACCTGGATACCATAAGGATTTATGATGAAACCAAGGTATGAAATTGATGTTTGGGAAAATGAGCACTTGTTCAAGCTGGCAAATAACTGGTTCTTATGAAGGTTGGCTAGAACATGCTCCAAATGCTGTAAATGTTTGGCCCAAGTCTTGGAAAATATCAAGATATCATCAAGATAAATTATTACATATTGATCAATACAATCACGGAATACTTCATTCATGAGCCTCATAAATATAGTTGGAGCATTGGTGAGACCGAATGGCATAACTAACCATTCAAACAGTCCCACATTTTTTTTGAAATTTGTTTTCCATGTATCCTCTGCTTGAATTCGAACTTGATGATAGCCACTCTTAAGATCAAGTTTGCTAAAGAATTTAGGCCCTTGTAGTTGATCTAATAAGTCATCAATCCGAGGAAGTCGATACCTATTTTTTATTGTTATTTTATTGAGTGCCCTAAAATCAATGCAAAATCTCCAAGTACCATATTTTTTTAGAACAAGCAGAATTGGTGAGGCACAAGGAGAGGTGTTGTGCTTTATGAATCCCTTATCCAATAATTCTTGCAATTGTTTTTCTATTTCATCATATTGTATAATGGATTTCCTGTACATTGGAACATTTTGAAGAGATGCTGCTAGAATGATCTCAATTGCATGATTAATTGTTATTTTCGGTGGTAAAGAAGTGGGTTCCTAAAACACACTTTCATATTTTTGTAGTATTATTTTTACTTTGGAATTGTTGACTTAAAAATAAATGGTGTTTTTGCCCTTTATCTGTTGCTTGTTGTTCTTTTGGATGAATGAAAATAAGTACAAGTGCTTGACCATTATTACTGGCTTTTCTAGCTTGGCAACAAGTAAGCAAAAGATTGTTTGATTGCTTTGCAGATATTGGAGTGCTTTTAATGAGAAATTTTTTGTGATCTTTTTTCAGTGTATATGTATTTTTATATGCACCATATGTTGCTCTCATATCATATTGATATGGTTTACCGAGAAGTAACCCACAATAATCCATCGATGTGACATCACATGTTACTGCATCTCTAAATTTGGTACCAAATACAAAAGCCAGGGTGCATGTGTGTGTTATTTTTGATGTGTTTGTGTTGTCCTTGTTAGAGTAATATTCCATTAACTTGGGATACTTACCCTTTACTCCACTAGGTAAAAGAGTATTTACATTTATCTTTTACTATCTAGATATTTATTCTTCTATCCTAGGTTAATCTCTAAATATCCTAGGTTAGTGGTTTGGTTAGACTTCTCTACCTAGGTTAGTGGTTAGCATCACGCAACTCCCTAATCTATTGTTAGAGGGTAGTTAGCGCTATTTCCTAATGTTGTTAGTTAGTCTATTTATTTAATCATAGACTTTCTATTGTAATCGTTGGTTGATTAATTGATCTTTGTATTTCCGCTCACTCATTTGATCACATTGGTATCATCGCAGCCGGGTGGCCTAATACGAGCTTCGCTCGTTCCACCCGACCTGGACCTGGCATGGTCTTCGAGGGCCCTACTGGCCCTTAGGACCTGCAGGGATCCCGAGGCGGATCCCAGGCAGCAGGGCCCGCAGGCCCATATCATCGAGCAACCATGGGAGAGGGCCCATAGGCCCACGTCATCGGGCGACCACGAGAGAGGGCCCATAGACCGAGATAGTTCAGTCTGACCTGTCGGGCCTGACAGTAGGCCAGAGCCCACAGCATAGGGCTCGGATCTCGAGGGCAGGAGGCCCTCTGGTAATCGGTAGCCCCTAGTGCTGCTGCCCCCATAGGGTCCAACACACAGTTAGGAGGGTAGGCACGCCCTCCCAGGCAGAGATCGAACCCAACCCGAGGGCAGGAGCGCCCTCGGGTCTGACCCCCACTGACAGGGGACATCCCTGTCAGGAGATCTGACAACCACTGATAGGGAAATCCCTGTCAGATCTTTGACGACCGGGATCTGAGAGGGTAGGCGTGCCCTCCGATCCCCGACGACCGACGACCAGAGACCCTACAAACTACGGACCATCCCGGGCACAAATCCCGAGGACAATCGCAGCTGGGACCCATGCGTGCTTGGGCATAGATCTCGAGGCACTGACATAGGACCTGGATAGGAAATGTGGCAAGTGCCACCTCGACAGTGGATGACTCGACCTAGACCAGACACGTGGTGAATAGCCACTGACCTTAACACGCACATCGAGGTGCTGACTGGATTGGACCAGACACGACACATGGCGAAGAGCCACTAGACTTGACCTGGACTAGACACAACACATGGCGGATAGCAAATGGATGAGGACGAACACGATGAACAGCTGCTGGAAGAGGACGGACGTGACACGTGGCAGACAGCCACGTGTCACCGGACCTGACAGGAGGGTGACACGTGGTGGACTAGCCACGTGCCACCTGACCCGACTTTTCGTGACGTGGCGACGAACAAAAGGTCGACGAAGGACTCGGATTGCCCAGGAAATCGAGTCCTCATAGGGGCTAAGTCGTTTTTAAACGACTTACATGCGCCTTCACGGCGCATGTGGGACTAAAGTCCCAAAAGCTTTTTTAAAAAAGCTTTAGAGCGCGTCACGCGCTCCAAGCCCTAGGGAGGGGAGGCTTCAAGATGAAGTCTCCTCCCCCATATCTCCGTCGGGCTAGCTAGCCCGACTGGAGGTTGAGCCCTCGCCAAGGCGCGGCCCGATAGGGAGGTCGGGAGTTCGACTCCCGTCGGGGCCAGAAATTTTTTTTTAACGCGGGCGGAGGAATGGACCAAGTAAAAAAAAAAGGTAAATTTTTTTATTTTTTTTGTAATTTTTTTTATTTTTAATCATTTTTTTTAATAATTTAATACCTTTTGTCTAAAAATCAATTTTTTTTTAATATTACATTGATTTTTTTACAAAATTAAATTTTATTATTAATTAAATAATGATTAGATTTATTAAAATTTTGCATTAAAATAGAGAATTAAGGATTTTTTTTGCAAACAAATCAAGAAGAGCTTTTGTTTTCTCCACGAGGGGATATAAGACATAGAAGAGCATTTTTTTTTGCAAATAAGAAAACCCTAAACTCTTCTCAACCTTGTTAATTTAGCATACAATAAAGGTTCAAACATGAATCCTTTTTTGCCAAATTGTAACACAAGGAGACCCAATTTTTTTTGTAAAATTCAAAGGCAAAGTGTGCATTTGTTTTCTCCAAGGGGGGATATAAGACATAAAATTGCACATTCTTTTTTGCAAAAATTTGAGAAGTAATTGTAACCTTTGGTCCATCAAAAACTAAGTCGTGTGTCGACTAGTTCTGGAAGCCTTCCAAATGCGGGTCGTGTGTCGACTTGTCTTGGAAGGAGTGCTCAAAATTGTTAATTTTGCAAAATTCAGGGGAGAAGACAACATTGTACTTCTTTTGCAAAATTGGAAAACAAAGTAGGAGACATAAAAATATCATTTTTTTGCACAACACAAAACACACATTTTGTTGCAAAAATTAAAAAGGTGCATTTTCGATTTTACTCGACACCTTTATTGGCAAATTAGGTGCATTTTCGGTTGCATCCGACACCTAGGTGATAAGAATTTTGTGGGCATTCTTGTTTGATTATTGCATTATTTCTTTTGCAATTATAAGTCATAGAATCAAGAACACACTAAACCCCAAAATTTCACAAATTTGTGTAAATCCTTGCACAGATTTAAAGCCAAAATTACTTGATATTCTCTCCTAAATCATCAAAACCCCTAATTCACTCTTATTTGTTTGGCTTAATTTCCTCAAACTTTTCATCCTTCTTGAAGGGAGTTAAGGCAGGTGCCATTAAATATCTGTTTGAGTGAATTATATTTTGGTACTCTTTTAGGGTAATCAAAAGAAAGAACAAGTTTTAAAGAAAATAAGGAACCTTAAAAGTTGCAATCCTTTGCACTAAGGGGGGATAATTCCTTTCTTCCTTCAAACATCGATTTTGATAAGAGGGAAATAAAACTTGTAAAGGCAATCAGAAAAGTCCAAGTCATCCACATTAAAACTTTTCTTTTAGACTTCATAATAGCAATCATGCTTGAAGTACTTACAATAAGAAAGGACAAATTGGTGAACTTTTTTGATCAAATTGCCTAGAAAGCATAGTTTTGCACAAATTGTAAAAATGAAAACCATGACACCATTCAGTGTTGGTTTCAAAACAAGCAAAACTAAAATGGCAAAGGCACATCACAGAAGCCATCTTTCTAGTGAAGTGTCTCATACTGATTATGTTTCTGGTTCAAAGATAGCACAAGGAGTGCTAAATTGCTAAAATAGTTTTGTAGAGGGAAAACACATGAGTCCCTTGGGCAAAAGCACCATTTTCTCTCACTCTTCTTTTAGGCTTCATAAATAGCATAAGTTTTTTGTTTGAAGACCTTGCAATAAGGGGTGCTTGTACCTCTTTTAGGCTTCATAAATAGCAAATTCTAGGTGTTTGAAGTACTTGTAACAAGAGGAGCGATTTTTTGTGATGTAAAATTGTCTAGGAGGCAATATTTGTAAAATCCTTCACAACACTCTTGAGTTGCATATTTTTTGCAATTGAGGGGGGATATCCATTTCTTTTCTTCACTCATTTTTGTAAATAGGGAAGATGACTTATAAGGGTGCATTTTTGGCTTTGACCGACACCTTAGTCACACTTCCTTCAGAAATTAATTACACTATGTTTTGCAACAAGAAGGGGGGAACTTATAAGGGTGCATTTTCGGCAGTGACCGACACCTTAGCTACCTTATCTTTTGCAAATTCATATTGTAAATGAATGAACCTTGTATGAAGTGATCTATTCTACTACACCTAGCGATTGCAGTGGTCGGTTACCCATGCAAATCGGTTGGATGATGTGATTACCATAAGGACATTCGTTGGCATGAAGACATAGTGAGGAATGACCCACTTTTTGCTTAGGAGCAGCCAGAGCACTGTGACAGAGCAAAGAACCAGCAGATCAACATCTTCTTCACTGTATTGGGGCAGTTATATACTTTTCCCAAATATTGTTGTATTAGAGGGATATGTATGTATTACCCAAATAATGTAATAAGGGGGGATGTTAGAGTAATATTCCATTAACTTGGGATACTTACCATTTACTCCACTAGGTAAAAGAGTATTTACATTTATCTTTTACTATCTAGATATTTATTCTTCTATCCTAGGTTAATCTCTAAATATCCTAGGTTAGTGGTTTGGTTAGACTTCTCTACCTAGGTTAGTGGTTAGCATCACGCAACTCCCTAATCTATTGTTAGAGGGTAGTTAGCGCTATTTCCTAATGTTGTTAGTTAGTCTATTTATTTAATCATAGACTTTCTATTGTAATCGTTGGTTGATTAATTGATCTTTGTATTTCCGCTCACTCATTTGATCACAGTCCTTCCACCCAAGAGAGTATGGGTGAGGATGTTTTGAAGTAGGAAGCTTAAGCTTATCGACAATGGACTGCGCAATCAGATTCTTCTACGATCCATTGTCGATTATACAATAAACTATAAAGTTATGGAGCAAGTGAGCCCGAGTGATGAATAAGTGGTCATGGTCACCAGCTCAAGAATAGTGATTCATGAGTGTTACATTATTGAGTTGCCCTCTCAACTCTTCATAAATTTTGATTTCACCAGAATTATCGATGGGGTTATCACAAGTCCCCTCATCGGACTGTAAAAAAAAAATATTTTTTTGTAATTATGGGCATTGAGTTTTATCATGGCCTTGCCTCTTACAATAGTTACAAAATTCCTTGTTTGGAGCATGATAAAATGAAGAATAAGAAGAAGAATAATCTTTAGAAGCAAGGGATGCATAAGAAGTGGGATTAACAGAAGAATATTAGGAGATCTCGTTCTATCAACCTGATTCTTGTACCCATCCTCTGTAGATGCACTCAAGTAGCGAGACTCTTGATGTTGTGCAATGAACTTCTCTTCATCTAAAATGGCATGTTTGAAAACATCATCCAATGTAATGCAAACAATGTATTTGACTTCCCTATAAAAGTGGGCTAGAATACCACTTTTAAACTTGGCAATCAAGACCGCATTAGAATTGGAGATCCTAAGTAAAACTCGAAGGCGATTGAAGTGATGGATAAAATCCTATATGGATTCTTTCTTTCCTTGATGAAGGCATAGCCATTGATTCAATAAGTCATACTCATAATTTTATGGATAAAAATAAGCCTTTAAAATTTTTACCATCTTCTCCCACATACCAATTTTTCTATTGGCTATGAGAACCTTGGCTATGTTAGAAATTATGCACTTTGCAATTGGAACTTTCATTGTATTCGATGTCTGATGGTACTTGAACCAAGTCTCCATGTCAATAATCCAGCTTTGGAGGACATAAAAATCTTGTGAGCCTTCATATAATTTCACATCACACTTTGGATGGGAAGAATTTGAAGAACCTTGTAGATTTTGCAATATGGCAGCCATTTGTGCCATTTGTGCTTGCTATGCTGCAATTTGTTCTTGTTGTTTTGCCCATTTTTCATCATGAGAGGTCGTTATTTTGGCCAATTTTTCAACAATGGCCATGTTTGTAGCCATCGGTCAACTAGGATTGGGAGCCAGGATATTTACTTGGTGACAGGTTACTAATCAAAAAAATTGTTTCAACTTTGTGTAATATGCCCTTCCCTCATAATGGCAGAATTAATGAGGATATTTAATGGCCTAACGGTCAAGAGGCACAAATCACAATGGCTAACGGTAAAACTCCCCAATGGCTAGGCAAGTGGGACTAGCATAGGCGATAACGGTCAAGAGGCACAACTTACAATGGCTAATGATCAAACTCCCCAATGGCTAAGCAAAGCAGGCTAGCCCAAGAGGTCAAGGTAGTACTTACAACAAATAATGATAAAATGCCCCAATGGCTAGGCAAGGTAGACTAGCACAATCACTCCTAAATCAAGGAGGACAATACATCTTGACTTTATCGAACGACAGCGAACAGCACGAGAGGAGCACACGTCATTGCGGGAGGAGAATACAGTGCCTAACTTGTCTGGACGTCTGACAGCATGAGAGAAGCACAACACATCAACAACATGGACAACACGGTAGGGAGCATACGTCAACACATAGAAAGCAAGGAAGGAATGGAGTAGCAATGTAACAATGCCATCTTAAACACTCTGTGACATTGCTGAATGGAGAAATATGATGTGGATCTTGATGTTGAAAGGTCAGATATAGGGCATGTACCAGAAGAGCACCTCAGTCATATTTTTGAGAGTAGATATTCAAGGAGATGTGATGGTACGTACTGCATAGTAAGGGTAGCAATGGCTGCGACAAATCAAAAATTGCACCAAAGCCCGAGATGAAGGATGACAGCATAAGAAACTAACAAAAGAATGAAAAATCCAATGGTAGTATTGATAGCTGAGGTCAAGGTCAGAATGACCTAGCTAGCTATGATTCGGGGATGTAGAGGACTCCAGCAAAGTTTTTTGAAAGAAAATGGCATGCTCGAATGCTTCTATAAGGAAAAGAGTGTTATTTCCAAGCCAAGACCTATTGCTGGTTTTCTCATTCCCCCTATGAACCAATATGGCCTAGGGGAAGAGGATATTTTCCAATCAACATGTGGCTTGGATACCACTGATGTGGAAAAAACACTCAAAAACTCAAAACAAGAATGAGCACAATGAAAAACTAATTTGTATTGCATACCAAAAACATATTTATAGGCATGTTTGCCTTTACAAAGTGGAATTAAATGCACTAGTCCGTAAAAAATCCAATGGTAGTATCGATAGATGAGTTCAAGGTCATAATGACCCAGCTAGCTATGAGTCGGGGATGTAGAGGACTCTAGCAAAGTTTTTTGAAAGAAAATGGCATGCTCGAATGCTTCTATAAGGAAAAGAGTGTTCTTTCCAAGCCAAGACCTATTGTTGGTTTTCTCATTTCCCCTATGAACCAATTTGGCCTAGGGGAAGAGGATATTTTTCAATCAACACGTGGCTCTAATACCACTAATGTGGAAAAAACACTCGAAAAATTGAAGCAAGAATGAGCACAATGAAAAACTGATTTGTATTGCATACCAAAAATATATTTATAGGCATGTCTGCCTTTATAAAGTGGAATTAAATGCACCAGTCCATGTGCTTATTAAATTTTGTTACACTTGATCTGTGTGAATAGGTATGGTATGGAATATCAATCCCTATCACCACCTCATAACCACCATATTGTAAATATGCTTTTTATTGATATTTTCATCCCATTTGTCTATGCAAATCATCCCAATAGAACCCTCAACATTGACCCTAGTTATATCAACTTCAATCATATTTCTTCCACTCCTTCCCCTCTTGACTTTCTCCCCTTCAAAACGTTAATATGAAACTCAAACACCTATATTCCTCCCTTTCCATCTCAATTTTCTTTCATGAACTAGGCTAAAGTTATTGATAACAAGGAATTTCTTATTGAGAATGTAGTAGATGATCTACATCTCATCCCCACTCCCACCCAACTTGAGGATGGCTTCGACATGCTCATGGAAGACACCATCGATATTAACATCAGTTTTGACCCCTTCAATCCTTGCATCATCAAGCTTGAAAACATTTATCCCTTAAAGAGAGAGCAAGCTTCATAGAGCTCCTCACATAATATAAGAAAGTGTTCACTTGGTCCTACATAGATATGCCTGGCCTTGATCCAAATTTTGTGGTCCATAACTTAACCCTAGACAACGACGCTAAGCTAATCAAATAAAAATTTAAGAAAGTGCATCCCACCATTGCATTGATGGTCAAATAAGAGTTACAAAAATTCTTAGACGTGGGGTTCATTTAGCCAATTGATTATCCTAAGTGCGTATTAAATGTTTTTCCCATTGGAAATGCTAAGAGAGAGATACGCGTATACATATAATTTTGTGATATCAACAAATCATGTCCCAAGGACAACTTACCCATATCTAACATTGACACATTGGTCGATTCTATATATGGTCATGAAATGCTCTCCCTAATGGATGGTATTTTAGGATATAACCAAATCCAAGTTAATCTTGATAATCAACACAAAATATCCTTCACCACCTCCTAGGGGATATTTTACTATAAGGTCATGCATTTGGCCTTAAAAATGCAAGCGCTACATATCAACGTGCCATGACCTACATCTTTCATAACTACATGCATAACATTATGGATGATTTATTGGCTAAATATAAGAATCATAGTCAACACATCGATGTTTTACACAGTCTTTGACTGACTTCTAGAACATAATGTGAGATTGAATCCTAAAAAATGTGTCTTTGGTGTTACCTTAGATAAAATTCTAAGGTTCATCATCTCTTAGAAAGGTATTGAAGTGGACCCCAACAAAGTGAAGGCCATCACAAAAATGCCATCCCCTATGAACCTAAAGTAATTGTGTAGCTTGGAAGGTAAGATTCAAGTTATTTATCACTTCATCACACAATTATTAGATAAGTGCAAGTCATTCAACCATCTCTTATGAAAGGAGATAGCATTTAAATGGAACCAAAAGTGTTAGTATGCTTTTGATGCTATCAAGCACTACCTCACATCCACACTAGTTTTATTCCCACCTAGACCAAGTTTTCCCTTTCACCTATATAATTTTGCAACCAAATTTACCTAAGGAGCCCTTTTGGCTCAGAAGAATAAGGTTAGTTGAGAGCAAACCATATACTATATTAGCCATACCTTGGTGATCTATGAAATAATATATGATTATATGAAGAAGGTGTGCTTAGTAGTATTTTTTCTACTAGGAAACTTCAACATTACATGTTCAACCCTACCATATATGTTATTTCCATGGAAATCCCACTATGATACATGATGGGTATATCCTACAATAACAATAGAACCATAAAATAGATAATGCTTTTAACAAAATTCAACCTCAAATTCATCAATAAAAAATCCATAAAAAATCAAGTCATCACAAACCAATTTGTGAAAGCTCCACTTGAAGATGATAAATCTCTCTCATCATCGAGTTTCATGATGACTCTATCTTACATGCTACTGATCATGCTACTATAGAGGACAATTTTAATAAATACATAGATCCTGAGTATCCTTATCTCACCAAAAATATCTTTCCATAATCCATTATGGATATTTGTGAGAACTTTCTCCAAGTTTCCTTGATCCACATCACTTCATCTAACACTTTTGAAGATGATCCCGATGAACAATTTGATGATATCTCAATTACTTTGGATAGCTTTGAATATGTTTCCTCCTGTATCTTACCCATGATCGATAATCCAAATGATCAACCACCTCCCATTCTACCTCAATGGCCCCCACCTCATCACCACCATATTGTAAATAATATTTCTATTGATATTTTTACCTTGCTTCTCTATGCAAATCATCCCAATAGAATCCTTATCATTGATCCAAGTTATATTGACTTCAATCATATTTCTTCCACTCCTTTCCTTCTTGACTTTCTCCCCTTCAAACCATTGATATGATACTCCAATGCTTATCTTCCTCTCTTTTCCTCTCAATATTCTTCTATGAACCAAGATGAAGTCATTAATAACAAGGAAGTCCTTGATAAGAATATAGAAAATTATCTACATCTCATCCCCAATCCTACCTAGATCAAGGATGGCTCCCACATGCTTGTGGAAGACACCATTGATATTGACATCAGTTATAACCCTGCCAATCCTTGCATCATCGATCTTGGAAAATATATTTTCCCTAAAGAGAGAGCGAGCTTCATAGAGCACCTAACACAATATAAGAAAGTGTTCACTTGGTCCTACACATATATGTTTGACCTTGAACCAAATTTGGTGGTCCACAACTTAAACCTAGACTACAATACTAAGCTGATCAAACAAAAACTTAGGAAAAGGCATCCCTCCATTATATTGATGGAATTACAAAAAATCTTAAACATAGGTTCATTCAGCCAATAGATTATCCTAAGTGGGTATCAAACATGATACTCATTGGAAATATTAAGGGAGAATATGCATATGTATATATTTTTATGATATCAATAAAGTGTGTGCCAAGGATACTTCCCCTACCTAATTGTTTAGTGTCAAACACTGGTTAAATTTGTCCTATATATGTCACATCACTCGCATTTAAATTGTCAAACCAGGGAGCTCGTAGACTTTTGAAGTGCCATGGTTGAGACTGCTCACACTACCACTTTTGAGATGAGTCCATTCAACTATCATTGGGGGTGTTTGTAAAACAACAATTGATTCATCCACACCAATAAAACTCATGCATAAATAAAATATGTAAAAATAAACACACCACACTGAAAGTGGTAAACACACTTACATAATTGAAAAGCACACCACTCTAAAGTGAATAAATTTAATCTAAGAAATAAACATACTATCATGCATAATTATATCTACAAAAATAACTAAGAATCAGGGGTGGAATACTGGCTTGGAGTGGGCCCGAGCTCCAGCAGATCCCGCCCAATGAATCACGAAGACAACGCACAAATGAAAGAATGCTCAAGATTTTATTAACAGTGCAATGAAATATTACATGCGATAATGTTCTCTGAAATATTTCCTCCCCCTGCTATAGAGAAGTCTGTGTGTTTATATAACACACACAAGACTTCCTATTGTAGTTTTGTTACAATAGGCATCCTGGTTATAGTCTAAACTGGGATAGTTTAGTTACTGTAATAGGCATACGTTTAAACCTCTTTTCGTCGTCTCCCAGCAATTAGATGATTTTTGCTTGGTTACGGTTCTACTTCATTGAGTGGTTACGTGTTCATCCACTCCGGCTGGGATAGCTCATTCATTCAACGGTTTCCCACAGATGACGTGGAACTATGGTCAACGGGGTCCTTCTATAGCCATTTGGTCAACACGTATAATCCTAGTGCCTACTTGAGTAAGGTGCCTACTTGGAACCTACTTGAGTAAGGTGCCTACCTCAGTAAGGCACCTACTTGAGTAAGGTGCCTACCTCAGTAAGGCGCCTACTTGAGTAAGGCACCTACCTTAGTAAGGCACCTACTTGAGTAAGGTGCCTACCTTAGTAAGGCACCTACCTCGGTATGCCTTAGTCTGATGAGCGGAAGTGTGCCAGGTCCATGTAGGACCTCGACTGAGAAAAAGATGACAAAATCAGGTGAATAACTACACAAAACACACTTCACGCATAGATTAGATAATACACATGATTTCATTAAATAAATACATAATGTTTCATAAAAATATACAACTCATTATATATTGCGATGCAAAAACCGTTAGTACTTATACAAAAATATGAGCATATATGGTGCTCATCATCCCCCCATGCCTAATATGTGCCATGCCCTCGTGGCACCTAAAACCGGTAATCACCTCCTTCGCATAGGCCACTTCTCCCTATTTATTTTTCTTACTAGTGGCCTTTTGCTTTCCCTTTAGTCTGAGGCTTATGTTTTTGCTGTGGGGCACTGGTTTGTTGCAAGGCATTTTTAGGCTATGTTGTCCTTCAGCTATGTTGGATTTTAGTTGTGTTGGGTTGGCCTTCATTCTATGTCATCTTCCTATTGCACTGGCTATGCCTCCCTATCATGCTTGGCCTAGCACCTATGTTGGGTGCTACTACCACAGTCGTTTCTCCCTTCTAGAAGGCTACCTCTGCTTCCTGCCACAAGTTAGCGAGTTGAGGGCGTAACTCTCCGAAGGGAATGTCAGAATCATCCCTCTTTTGAATGACCATGCTGGCCTTGTACAGCCAAATTTCTTTAGGGGTGAGGCTAGCATTTTCTTCTACGATCGCTGCTGCCTCTGCCTTTGGTCCGTATATCCCCCATATTTCCAACCATTTCCTCATCTTGGAAGGTCGACCCTGTGACGAACCATAGATCTCCCAAAATTGGTCATCCATAGTAGGGTCCACACAGATACCAGACCCTCTTTTGACCTTCTTGGTAGCTTTCCTAGCTGCCTTTACCACCTTGAACTCCTCATGGATATTTTCAAATTTTTCTTTTCGTTTAGTGAAGGCTTGCATGCCTTCTTCCCATTCTTCATTCGAGTGGGGGTTCGATTTGGCGAATGTAACTCTGGCCTTTCTTTTGGCCCTCTTCTACAATGTTTGAGGCACCTTCCCTTTTCTCCTATCTGGTATTGTGGCAGCCTATGTGGGGATATCTTCCTTTCCTGTGGGATATGCCTCCCTATTAGAGGCTCCGAGAATCTGCCCTTCTGATCTTAGGTCCCCCATAGTTGTCTCCCATGTTTCCTGGTCACTCGATGCCTGCTCCTCTGGTTCTTTAGGTAGTGGTCCCTCAATTTTGGGTACCTAGTACTCCGGAGAGTCCTTCTTGGCCTCGGGTTTAGGGTTTTTCCCTTGGCCCTACCCTGAAGGCTCCTCATCGTCATCAATGTCAATAATAGGGGTTTCTATTTGAAAAATAGAATTCCCTTGTTCTTCTGCAGTCACTCTATCAGAGGTGCACGAACCCTCTCCTACCTCTACTTCCTCATTTTAGGCATCCAACCTGACTACCCCAAATGATACTACCCTCTCTAGTGAGGTTGGAGAGTTTATGGGCACCTCAATTGCCCAATCTATTTGGGTAGAGGTGTCCTGCCTCTCAATCACCTTGATCTACAACTGCTGGTTCTCTACCCTGAGCTACTAGATTAGTTGTTGTAATTGGGTGATGGTGGCCTCCTACCTCTACATATTTCTCATAGTCATCTCCTTAAATTCCTCGAACAACACCTACATCATGAAATTCTTGCTCTGCCCAACATAGTCCTCTCCCATCGGCACCTCGGACTGTTGTTGCAGTCTTGCCAAAGACTATGAGTCTTGTGGACTACATGCAGCCAAATTCTGCAAGGTTTGGGCTGTGAATCCAACCTCCATGTCTTCCTCTTCTTCACTTGAAAAAATTAGTCACCGTAGGCATCTCCGACCACGTATGCACTCCATCCATCGAGTTGAGGGTTCGGGGCTGGAGGATTTTGACCTATCCTCCATATAATTGGGCAAAGAAATTTGCCCCTCCTCTACAGCATCTAGTGAAGTTTGGGGTTGTTCCCCTTTGGAAATTCCCCCCAATTTAGCCTCGTATCTAGCCTCTAATGTCTCCTACTCCTATGCATCATAATGTTTGGCCCTAACTTCTTCGATCGCTACTCGTAATTCAGCCTCTTACTCTGCTTCGATCGCCACCTGCTCTTGTGCACTAGAGTTTTCATCCCCTACCACCGATGAGCTTCCCTTGTGCTCCTTCACATGGCATATCAGGGCTATAATTATCCCATGGTGGGCTAGGGCAGAGGTCACCCCTCTTTGGTATCACGATGCCTCATCCTATAGGGCATTTTCTAGGTAGAATGGGATGTTAATTTCTCGCCCATGCACCAGGTGGTTCAAGAACTGCATATGGTTCATGTTTAGGTGTGAATACTTCCTGGTGCATGTGAAGTATCTCACAACCTACTCAAAGAGATTCCTCAGGTGCATCGAGAGTCCCTATTTTGGGAGCCCCCCATGGTCACATCGAACATTCCTCTATTTGAGAAACAATTTTGCACACTGTTTTGTCACGCCATATTTGTATGTGCATTCCCCAATGAGGGGGAGACCGGTGACATGAGCAATGTGCTCTGGGGTGACTGGAATATCTAGTCCATACAACTAGGAAACTCCTCCACTCACAATAGCAACAAAATCCTTTGTTGCCTCTATGTCCTGGTCTTGGTTGACCAGGTGATAGTAATTCATCCACCCGACCGCTTCGAACCGGTTGCGGACTTCTCCTCTAATCCCCTTAGTGTCGTTGGGCTCATGCTTTTTGAGTGCATGATTCTTCGAACATCCTCCCATGGAAAACTCTCTGCTAATTTCAACTAGCTTGATGCCCTATTCTCAGTAAGGCACCTTCTTATAGACTCAGGCACCTAACTCTAGAAATTATTTTCGCATTGGGGTTGGTAGGGTACGCCACCCGAATTGATTTTCGGTATGATGTATTAGGCATGAGGGGTGAATTCAATTCTTGCATCGGCATTATTTTCAAAGAAGCATATCATATGAAAAATTACATATATATTTAAGAGAAATCATGTGCATACCTGATTGGTCATTTCATGTTGCATGGAGTATGCCAATTTGGTACTTGATAATATATTTCCCATGTGCTGATTACATCGCCTTGGGTGTTGCAATTCTGGTTCTCTCGAGGTCCTACGCTGAAAATGTGGTGGATCCTATTGGTTCAGGTTGGGACGCATATCTCCTCGATGGTTGGCCTTGGGACGTGTAGAGATCCTATCCAATAATTTCAAAATATTTTTAGGTGCTTTCGGATTTCCATCACATGAGATGATGGTGTTGGCTTTGGCTGCTCCACGTACTGCCAAGTTGCACATGTGCTTTTGAGTCGATCGAGGTGCCTGCTTGAGTAAGGCACCTACTTAGGCACCTACCTCAGTAAGGTGCCTACCTCAGTAAGGCACCTACTTGAGTAAGGTGCCTACCTCAGTAAGGCACCTACTTGAGTAAGGCGCCTACCTCAATAAGGCACCACTTGATCATTTTTTTCTTTATCATGGTCAAATACCTCTAGAGTGGCACCTCCTTGGTGGAGTAAGATGCCTCCCCTCTAGAGTAAGGCATCATAGTAAGGTGCCTCCCTTCTATAGTAAGGCACCTCCCTTCCAAAGTAAGGCGCCGGAGTAAGGCACCTCCCTTCCTGAGTAAGATGCATCCCTTTCAGAGTAAGGCGTAAGAGTAAGGCACCTCCCTTGAAATTTTTTTTTTTTTTTGAAACCGTGGTCAAAACACCTCTGAAGTGGCACCTCCTTGGTGAAGTAATGCACCTCCTTGGTAGAGTAAGGCACCTCCCCTCCGGATTAAGACATTGGAGTAAGGCACCATAGTAAGATACCTCCATTTTAGAGTAAGGCGTTGGAGTAAGGCACCTCCCTTCCTGAGTAAGGTGCCAGAGTAATGTGCCTCTCTTCTGGAGTAAGGCGCCAGAGTAACGTGTCAC
This sequence comes from Wollemia nobilis, assembly GCA_028583015.1. NCBI lineage: Eukaryota > Viridiplantae > Streptophyta > Pinopsida > Araucariales > Araucariaceae > Wollemia > Wollemia nobilis. Next base: position 6,971,671 of record JAQPPZ010017228.1, read on the forward strand.
CCTTCCAGAGTAAGGCACAGGAGTAATGCACCTCCCTTTTGGAGTAATGTGTCCTCCCATTGTTGAAAAGTTAGCAGGGTTTGACGTGTTCGTTGATGTGAGGTTGATAAATCCTCACTAAAATTCTCCTTGCACTACGTCGACGTCTGCTTCATCCAGGCATGGGGTGTGTAATTTGTTCTTTGTAGGGAATTGGTGTTTTCACCCATGCTTGGATCAGAATTATCTTCCTGAATGTCCAAGTTCATGGATGCTGAGCTGGTCTAGGCCTTATGACCTAAGATGCCTATTATTCAAGCAATCAGGCCATTTCCCTGTAAAAATAAAAAGAAAAAAAATAAAAATACAGTTAAATGTGATTCATGCCTATTAGGCCCTAGCTCTCAAGATGTCTGTAGCTTGCATGCGGGCGTTGTTCCTTAAAAACACATTGTAAGCTAAAAAATAGGAAACTACTCTAGCTTATTTTTGGTGGACACCTCTATGTTCACCATGTTGTTGAGAACTCTGGCAAAATTTACTTGGATGGGGTCTCCCCCATGCCTATTCTGGACTCCACCAGCAAGCTTTTGGATGTGTGGTATGGGCACAACCGATGGTCATTAGCTATTAGAATGGTGTTGCTATCATCAATTGTCTTGATGCACACAACACCATTTTTGATGATTTCCACCACTTCATATGGTCCCATCCACCTTTGCATCAGTTTTCCCTTCCACTCCTAGAACCTGGAATCATACAATAGTACCCAATATCCTTATTTAAATTGTTTTGTTTTAATGTGGTGGTCATGCCACTACTTCCTTTGCCTCTGCATGATTTCTATTCTCTATAGGGCATCCATTTGAAATTTGTCCAACTGGTTCAGCTACCAAATTCATTCCCTCTATGCTTCATCCAGGCTCAGGTCCAGTTCTACCACCGTTCTGAGCATCTTAACCTCAAAATCGATGGGCATCATTGCATCCTTCTCGTATACCATATGAAAGGGGGTAAAGCCTATGGTTGATTTCCATGTTGTATTGTATGCCCACACTACCTTTGGAAATCTTGCAGCCCAATCCTTTCTATGCTATTGCATGGTTTTCATCAAGATGTTCTTGATTTCCCTGTTGGTCACTTCCACCTGCTCATTCACCTACGGATGGTAGGGGGTAGTCTTGTTGTGTCGAACCCTGTATTGCTCCATCAACTCCTCAATTAGCCTGGAGGTAAATTGGGGTCCTTGGTCCATTGTAATTTCCCTGGGCACCCCAAACCTCATAAAAATATGGGTGAACAAGAATTCGGCTACTGTCCCTTCCTTGGAGTCCCTCAGTGCCTGGACTTTGACCCATTTAGTAACGTAGTCTATGCATACTAGAATATATCTCCTCCCGACTGAAGGTGGGTTGATGGGTCCCATAAAATCCATGCCCCACTTGTCAAAGGGCTCTATATGCATGTGAGGTTGAAGAGGTATTTTGTCCCTATGGGTTAGCCTACCCATTCTCTAGCATTCATCACACCTGCTGGAGTATGTGGCTATGTATTTGACTAGCGTGGGCCAAAAATACCCAATATATAACACCTTATACGTAGTCCTTCACCCTGCAAAGTGCCCTCCACATGGCTCACTGTGACAAACTTTGAGTATCTCCAAAAACTCATGCTCTGCTACGCACTTCCTCACGATTTGGTTAGGCCTTATTTTAAATAGGATGCCATCAATCCATTGAAAGTAAGTGCTATTTTCAATCACCACTTGTTTCTCTCTATATGAAAGAGCAAGGGAAGTTTTATCGATGACAAAATAGCTGGCAATGTCTACATGCCATGGTGTTTTTTTGTTGATGATGAACAAGTGTTCATTTGGGAACTTATCTTCTACCGATGTATGATCTATTGGTATTAGTCTAGATAGGAAGTCCATGACTACATTATCTTTCTTTGGCTTATCGATGATGGTAATGTTGAACTCATGTAGCAACAAAATCCACATGATGATCCTACCATTGATCGTTGGTTTACTCATTAGGTACCTGATGGCCGCATGGTCCGTGTGAATGAACACCTTGTACCCAGTGATATAGTGGTAGTATTTGTTGATGACATGTACCACTATGAGAAATTATTTTTCTATCATCATGTAATTAAGCTCAGACCCTGCTAAGTTCTTGCTGACATAATAAATGGCATAGAATTCCTCACCATCCTTCTACCCGAGAACCGCTCCAATTGCATTATTGGATGCATCACAATATATATGAAATGGGACAACCCAATTTAGGCCCTACAAAACTAGGGCAGAAATCAACTTCTCCTTCATCGTTTTAAATACTTTCTCGTAATCCTCCATCCAAATAAACTCTATGTCCTTCATCAGCAGGGTGTGCAGCGGTTTGGTGATCTTACTGAAGTCAATGATAAATCACTTGTAGTACCCGATAAAGTCGAGAAAACTCCTTACTTCCCTCTGCATTTTAGGTTGGGTAAGTCTTTAATGACTTATATTTTCTTTTGATTCGCTTTAATTCCCTCTGCTGAGAGATGGTGTCCTAGAACTATGCCCTTATGCATCATCATAAAGCACTTTTCATTATTGACGGATAAGTTTTTCTCTTCACATCTTTGGAGCACTCACTCCAAGTTCATCATTGCTTATTCAAAGGTTTCATCGTAAATGGTGAATTTTTCCATATATACCTCAACTTCCTCCCCCATCATATCCAAAAATATGCTTAACACCACCCTTTGGAAGGTGGCTGGTGCATTGCATAACCCGAAGGGTAGCACTCTGTAGGCGAACATTCCCCATGGGCAGGTAAACATTGTCTTATCCTAGTCCTCCTCCTTGATTTGTATTTGGTTGCATCCAATGAATCTATCCAGAAAGGAGTACTTTCTCCCAAAAAATGTGTCGAATACCTGATCAACGAAGGGAAGCGGGAAGTGATATTTCTTGGTCATTTTATTCAATGATCTATGATCCACACCGATCCGCCATTTCCTATTTTTCTTGGGGACCACCACAAGTTGTGACACCCATTCGCTATCGGAGATTGGGTAGATTAATCTTGCTAACATGAGCTTTTGTAGCTTAGCTTTAATAATTTCCTTCATTGTTGGATTCATCCTTCTCTACGGCTATCTAACTGGGATCGCCTGCTCTTTGAGGTAGATTCGATGGGTGCAAATTTATGGGCTGATTCCCTTCATATCTGAATAATTCTAGGAAAATGCTTGTTGGTTCCTGGCTAGGAGTTCTTTTAACTCTTTTAGTTGTGTGGGGGTCACCTCACTACTGTAGCACGAGTGGAGTGCAATATTCATGGTAGGGATGTGATGAGATATATTTAATATAACTTCCAATAAATTGCACTTAATCTAGCCAATTTCGTATAATTCACAACTATACAATGACTAAAACGTACGACTAGAGACCGTACAATCCCAAATTGTACAGTTGTACGATCATAACTGACGATTGTACTATTTCTCCAAGAATCTTGGAATCACTTAAATCTCACTCACTTTTCTAGGATTCACTTGGAAATCACTTGATTTAGCCTCAGTATGCTTCAAAGTATAGTTTTAGACCAAAAAATCATTAGATGTACGGAATTATAAACCCTTGTATGATTTGATCACATCATTGTATGGTTTGGTAAAAACTCTCATTTTGCCAGATCTATTGACTTATAAAAACACCCATTTACATCTTATTGCCAAAAATATCATTCCTAATAATGGGTAACAACCATTAATATGAGTTTCTCTTTATTTCTCTATTTCTCATAATAGTACATTGGATGGTTGTACAGTTTCTGGGTATGCAACTCCACCACAGATCTAGGCTCCATAGTACCTGCAATATCAATAATAATTTCCCAACAATACATTTATTGATATTTCCATCATATCCACACACATGCATAACCAAATTTGATTGAAATAAATATTTATATTATTCTGAAGTTGTACACACAGAGTGTACGTTACAACATAAAATGCAACAGTAAATTCCTCTTATCAACCCATAAACTGCACATGTATGGTAGCCATGAACAATAACAATCCAACAACAACACAACCATCAAGCAACAACGAAAAATCCCAAAAAAATGAATGGGAGGCTTATAATGGTTGTCCAGGCCGTTCCAAAGCAGTTCCTGAGACAGTTCATTATTTACAATAGCCCATACATTAATAAATTTAATTAATTTTTACTAAGGTTTTATTTGATTTTCATCAAATTACATTTAATTTGCATTTCTTCACATTTCATTTCATTTCACATGCCTTTTAAAAATTTATTTCTTAATTGTACAATTTATACCAAATTGTACAATGTACATTTTAACATGTCAATTGTACTATCTCACTAGATAGTACATACATTCTTCTTGCCAATTGTACTATCTCAATAGATAGTACATTCTTCTTCAGTATTGTGTAAATCCTAGTTTTATGCTTGCTTCTTATGTGGATTTGCCTGCCTAAATCTATCCCCTCCTCTAAATTGATCAACATCCTCGATGACACATGCTCTAGACATTGGGGATAGAAGCACTACACCCGGTACTTCAAGCACTTGTCACGCTCCTTTCGCTTCCTTCTATTCCAAAGGTCCTCAATAACTGGTATCACTGCCAACTACTTCTCATAGTATTAGCCTTGAACTTCTCTGTCTTGACCATTGTTGGACATTCTTCTCCTTGTATAGATTGCTCCTATACGGACTGCACTTGTACGGACTGTACCTGTATGATTTTACTTGTACGGACTGTACCTGTACAATTTTACCTGTATGAACTACACCTATACGATTTTATTCTATATGGACTATACCTATACAATTTCCAAATTGTACCATTATTCAATCCAAATCGTACAACATCCTAAATTGTACGTTTTACCACTTACAATTGTGCCTTCTTTGACACTTGTACAATTTCATTCACTAACTGTATGATTTGGTTCATTTGTATGATTTCAACCAACCTTTGTTTAGTTCCTTCTTGCAGAATCTTACAATCCTATTCTTCTTTGGTCAAGTTTACTTGTATGACACTTTGCTCCATTTGAACCATATCTTCTAATTTTACAAGTGATTGTTCCATGTGAACAATATCCTCCCTGTTTACAATTGACTGTTTCTCTTGAACAACATCCTCTAACTATATAATTGGATTTTCAACTTGAACAATATCTCCCAATTGCACATTAGCTATACTTTCATTATCTGCACTTAAATAACAACACTTCTTAGTGCCCTCCATTGGTAAATCAAACTTCTCCATTTGAGTAACAATTTGGTGTACACAATCATCTTGGATATCAGTCTTCTCCATGTTGTTCTCTCATATGGCAGTATGTTGTTCTTCCTTGTCAACAACAATCACTTCCTCCTCCATTGAAATCAAGTTTACTTCCTCGCTTCTAAGCATGTTTCTCAAGTTCACCTCCACCTCCCTTATTTCCTCGCAAGAGTTAGAACTTGTCTTTGATGCTTCAGTTTCTACATGCCTTACTAGTTCATCTTGATTTGCAGTACTATCACAATCATGTGCAAAGTATCCCAATAATTGGCATTGCCCACATTGTACAATGGGTCTAACCTCACTGGCATCCTGTATTTTGCTACTTTTATCTCTGGTATGGTTGTCACGCCCTGCATCACCACTGACATTCTTCCTTTGTACAACCTTGCTTTGGATTGCATCTACTTGTGGTGACGATCTTACAGTCTCTCTATTACAATCAACATCAAATTCATCATTATTTTCTTTGGAGACATTTTCTTCCTTGGAATATTGACTCCCACAATTGGACAAGGGACTACTCTCCTACTTAAAATTAGCATTCTCATTGTCTGACTCATCCTCAATATTTGAATCATTTTTTGCCTCTGAGCTACTCTCATCGTCATTACCAAAATGCCACTTCATTGGTGCTACTTTTGCCTCACTTTCCCAAATAAGAGCATAATATATAGCTTCTTGGTATGTTCCTGGAGGGAAAATCTTCATCTTTGTTTTATACATAGGAAGAAGTCCATCTACAAACCACATCGTCTTCAATTCCTTGGACTGGTCTTTCTCAAAATGATCAAACAACCCACTTAGATTTTGATTATAAGAACAAACAGACTCATGCTCACCCTGTTTCATTCTATAAATTTCAATAAGAATCTCATCCTCATTATCATATAACCGAAATTATTTTACAAATGCATCTCATAATTCTTTCCATGTTTGGTTCTTCTCTTCTGGTAATTTCATATACCAGTCTATTGCATATCCTCGAAATGTTGTAGGAAGCAACCACCTCCATTCTACCAGTCTGTCCAACTTCTTTCCACATAAAGCAACAAAATTTCCAATGTTGAACTGGATCTTCTATTGATTCTCTATAAAACAATGAAAATTTACATGATATGCCCAAATTAGCCTTTTTTTTGATAGGTTGGCTTTCTGTAGCCTTACATACATCAACCTACAATTACTCTTCTGCTATACTCCATTTTTTTTATTAGATAACATTCCATCCTATAGTTGCTTCGATGTCGGACTCCCATCCTGCTCACCATCGAACACAACTATCTGTAGTTTTTCTAGTGCTAAAATCGCATCACACTATTGGACTTGTCATCTTCCCTTGCAACTGATGTCAGACTCTCGTCCTGCTCGCCATCGTGCATCACTACTAGAAATTGTTGTGGTATCAAACACTCTTTACCAACCTTCAATTTCTTACCAAACTTTCTAATTAAATTTGGCTAAACTTGACTTATACACTTTATCAACCCATTTGTATGGTTACATGTACTTGTACTATTTGACTAGAAATTTTACGGTTTACCTTGCAACTGTACTATTTCATTGGCAATTGGACAATTTACTTTCTCACTGTATGATTTACATTACCACTGTACTACTTTATTGGCAATTGGAAAATTAACTTTCTCACTGTACAGTTTATCTAACACTCGTACAACTTTCCTTCTTGCTATATGGATTTCTCTAGCAATCATATACTTCTTCCTTTGGTTGTACGATTTTCCCCAACCATCATATGATTCTTGCCAATAACCACATACTTTTTGCTTTTTCACTTGTGACTGTGCAATTCTTTCCTCCATTCGCATGGATCTCTTTGGATGATGCACATAAACTGAGCAACCTTTCAATGTTTGTAAGTTGCAATCCTTTGTACAATTATCAGCTTTAAAATTGTACACACCCTCTACAATATAACCATCAACTCTATTTTTCACATCAACCATACACATCCCATTGTGTAGTTTATCATCCACATCAAAAAATTCATCTTCCACATCTATGGCTTCAACTGGATGCCATAGTATTTGTTGTACATCTCCCAAGCAACTTGCTTCTCACAACTCCATGTCATCAAGTGTACCCCCAATTTATAGAGACCAAGTCTCAAAGATGTAGAAATGGAATGCAGCATACTTTCCTATATATTTACCAAATTAACTATCCTCTACTTCTCTGCAATCTCGTCTTTACAAACTTGTATCTATCATCCACCCCAATGTTCTTCCATAATACTTACTCTTCCAGAACCTTCATCATTCTCAATAATGATAAAAACTGGTTCATATCCACATGGTAACGGGCACCAAATGTAGCATGAGTGGAGTGCAGTATTCTTGGGAGGGATGTGATGAGAGATATTTAATATAACTTCCAATAAATTGCACTTAATCTAGCCAATTTTGTACAATTCACAACTATACAATGACTAAAACATACTACTAGAGACTGCACAGTCTCAAATCGTACAGTTGTATGATCATAATTGACGATTGTACTATTTCTCCAAGAATATTGGAATCACTTAAATCTCACTCACTTTGCCAGGATTCACTTGGAAATCACTTGATTTAGCCTCAGAATGCTTCAAAGTATAGTTTTAGGCCAAAAACTCATCAGATGTATGAAATTATAAACCCTTGTACGGTTTGGTCATGTCATTGTACGATTGGGTAAAATCTCTCATTTTGCCAGATCTATTGACTTAGAAAAATATCCTTTTACATATTATTGCCAAAAACATCATTCCTAATAATGGGTAACAACCATTAATATGAATTTCTCTTTATTTCTCTATTTCTCATAATAGTACATTGGATGGTTGTACGGTTTTTGGGTATGCAAATCCACCACAGATCTGGGCTCCACAGTACCTGCAATATCAATAATAATTCCCCAACAATACATTTATTAATATTGCCATAATATCCACACACATGCATAACCAGATTTGACTAAAACAAAGATTTATATTATTCTAAAGTTGTACATAGGGAGTGTACGTTACAGCATAAAATGCAGCAATAAATTCCTCTTCTCAAACCACAAACTGCACATGAATGGTAGCCATGAAAAAGAAAAATCCAACAACAACACAACCATAAACCAACAATGAACAACCCAAAAATTTGAATGGGGGGCTTATAATGGCTTTCCAGGTCATTCCAAAGTGGTTCCTGAGACAGTTCATTATTTACAATGACCCATACATTAATAAATTTAATTAATATTTACTAAGGTTTAATTTGATTTTCATCAAATTACATTTCATTTGCATTTCTTCACATTTCATTTCATTGCTCATGACTTTTAATAATTTATTTCTTAATTGTACAATTTATACCAAATTGTACAATGTACATTTTAACTTGTCAATTGTACTATCTCACTAGATAGTACATTCTTCTTGCCAATTGTACTATCTCACTAGATAGTACATTCTTCTTCAATATTGTGCAAATCCTAATTTTATGCTTGCTTCTTATGTGGATTTGTCTGCCTACAACTACTAATGTTCAGTGTTCTACCAGGCTCAATATCAATTTTCCAGGTGTGGTGGTCTTGAGAACCAAACAACGGTGACTCAAGAACTGTGAGGAAGGATTCCCCTCGAAGGAATATCATGATGATGCCATATTTGTAGGCTTCTTCCTCCAAGTTTATTAATGCCATCATTAGCTGGAGCATAGATAATGAACTATCCTCTTGAATGCCCGATGTGGGTTCTCCCAGTGTATCCACGGACTGCACAAGAGGTGAGATAGTTAGTCTCTTGACTTTCTGACCACTTGATATGGTCATAATTCCATTATGGCAGTTGATGTAGGAGTCAGCCATAGGTAACCATGGCCTCCCTAGGATGAGTGTATAACCACCCGATCCTATTTTAGACTGCAACACCAGGAAATCCATCAGGTATTCCCATGTGTCAACTATCACGATGATGTCTTCAATCATTCCCTTTGGTGCTATAGTTGATCGATCGGCCAATTGTAACACCGTCTTGGTGGGTTTTAGGTTTGTGAGCTTTAGATTCTGCATGGTCTCCTATGAAATTACGTTGATGGTTGCACCTAGATCAACTAAGGTGTTAGACAACAAATGCCCTCTTATTTTTATGGTCAGCATCTGGCTACTTGGGTCTGCGTATTTGGGATGATATGCATTCCCCATCATCAAGTCGATAAATTTTCCTTTGATATTGATGGTCTATGCTACTTTACATCCTGGTTTCCTTAGACATAATTCCTTTGTCACTTTGGTATATATTGGGACATCTCGGATGGCTTGGAAGAGCGGGATAGTTATGGTGAGATTCCTTAAGCTAGAAAGGATATCGAACTCATCCTGTGTTGGCTTCCTATGTTCTTGCAACCATTTAGGGAATGGAGCCTCTATTTTCTCAAAAACTTTTTCTTCCTCCACCTCTTCTATCAGATGGGAGTTTCCTATGTTTCCTCCTCTTCTACCAGTAGAGGTGCTTCTACTCCTAGTTGCTTTTTTTATCTAAGTTTAATGGGATTAAAACTAATATGATACATCAGATACATCTCTCCTTCTACTTGATATGCAGGTTGGTTTTCCTTATTATTTTGATTCACCGTTGGCTGTGTTGGTAACTGTGCAGGTCTCATCATAGGTAGGGCTGGTAAGCCTTACTGAGGTGGAGCCTATACCATATTTTATAGAGTGGAGTTCCATAGAATGTGGTTCCTCCAATGCTTCCTAGAATGATGATATGGCATCCATGGTTGCTGGTTGGAAAATGCAGCTCCTGGAGACACGTTCGTCCAAGGTGGCGGTCCCTACCATCCCATATTGGGTGGTTGCGGCTGCTCTTGTGGTATATATGGTCCTCCTCCATAGGGAAACATCCTCATGGGCATAATTCCCATAGGGGGTTGCTACCAATTTCTTCGATTGCCCATGAAATAAGCTTCACTTACGTCAGTATCCTCCTTGGTATTAGGTAGTTGTGGGTACAGTTGAGTTTTTTGATTCTATTGGAAAACCACACATACTCTGACCTTGTTCTCTGAGCATGCATTCCTAGCATGCTTTTCCCTATATTTTAGGTAAAAATAGGTCAATGTTGCATCCTTCTCTTATTTCTTCTTCTCCAGCAAGAGCGTATCTAACTGCAGTGCTAGAGAGGATATCATTTCGCTCTTTAAATATTCCAACATGTTGTCTATCTCTATTTTTGTGACCTATGTGGTTGCCTTAACTATTATGAAGGTGGGCTTACCTCTCCTCTGTGAGTAGTTCTGACATAATTTTTGAATGTCTTCCATCACATGTTGGTAAACGTCTCCCCCCGAAATCATGTTTAGCGCTTCCAATGACTCGTTGTTGAGTTCTCTCAGAAATATTATTTTGAGGGACTTATCACCTAGCTTCGTGTGAGGTGATCATTGTAGGTTGAAATTGAACCTTTCCTAGTATTATTCTAGGGATTCGCCCTCCTTCTGTATCATGTTGAGGACTTATACTTTGGAGTCTCATGCTCTACCAAAGTCTTGGTACTAATCTAGGAAGAGCTTCCTCATTTCTTCCCATGTGGCGATATGATCTTTCCCCAGCCCAATAAACCAGCGTAGAGCTGAATCGTCCAATGTTGATGACAATGTTTTAAGCTTCTGAGCATCTGACTTATAGTCGAAAGACCTACACAACACATCAAATTTAAACAAAAATAGGTCAGGTTCTTCGGTTGGGTATCCCCTAAAGGTAGGGATATGGGCAGGGGATATATTCTTCATTTTTATTTTCCCTAATCCTTCCTCTATCGGGAAGCTAAAACCATACGAAACTTCTTCGGTCATTTTTTAGGAAGTGTGGTCTCTAATGTAGCTTATATGGATTTTTTTCATTTAGAACTTTTTGTATTAGAGCCTCTAAGTCAGGTGGTGTTATGGTCTGATCCTCTATGGTATTCCATAGTAGGTCTTCCTCTGAGGGTGTTCTTTTAAAAAATGGGTTCACGATGATCTGTTCTTTCCAGGTCGATGAGATGAGGAGGCGCTTTGCACAAAGTGAGGATGCTCACTCTAGTGGACTGTTGGTGATGAGTCAGGGGAATCTAATTTAGACTCTAAATATTTAGTGGAATTAGATTTTTCTGATGGTCTCTATCTTATAAATCGATCGTCGGGTCCTATTTTTCTTGGACTCATACAAGGTCAAATAGAAGGTTTTCAAGAGGTACTGTGGTCATTCTACCAGTGGTGCTTCCCCAAAAATGACACAAAAATTTTGGGTGCCAAACATTGGTTAAATTTGTCCTATATGTGTCATAGCACTCGCATTTAAATTGTCAAACCATGGAGCTCGTAGACTTTTGAAGTGCTATGATTGAGACCGCTCACACTACCACTTTTGAGATGAGTCCGTTCAACTATCATTGGGGGTGTTTGTAAAACAACAATTGATTTATCCACACCAATAAAACTTATGCATAAATAAAATATGTAAAAATAAACACACCACACTGAAAGCAATAAACACACGTAATTGAAAATCACACCACTCTAAAGTGAATAAATTTAATCTAAGATACAAATATACTATCATGCATAATTATATCTATGAAAATAACTAAGAAGCAGGGGTGGAATACTAGCTTGGAGTGGGCCCGAGCTCTAGCAGATCTCGCTCAACGAATCATGAAGACAACGTGTAAATGAAAGAACGCTCAAGATTTTATTAACAATGCAATGAAATATTACATGTAATAATGTTCTCAAAAATATTTCCTCCCCTTCTACAGAGAAGTTCGTGTGTTTTTATAACACACAAATGACTTCCTATTGCAGTTCTGTTACAATAGGCACCTTGGTTTCAGTCTAAAATGGGATAGTTTAGTTATTGTAATAGGTGTACATTTAAACCTCGTTTTGTCATCTCCCAAAAATTGTATGATTTTTGATTGGTTATTGTTCTTCTTTGTTAAGTGGTTACATGTTCATCCACTCCAACTGGGACAACTCGTTCATTCAGTGGTTTTCCACATATGACATGGAATTGTGTTCAACTGGGTCCTTCTATAACCATCCGATCAACATGTATAATCATGGTGCCTACTTGAGTAAGGCGCCTTTTTGGCACCTACTTGAGTAAGACACCTACCTCAGTAAGATGCCTACTTGAGTAAGGCACCTACCTCAGTAAGGTGCCTACTTGAGTAAGGCACCTACCTCAGTAAGGCACCTACTTGAGTAAGGTGCCTACCTTAGTAAGGTACCTACTTGAGTAAGGCACCTACCTCAATAAGGTGCCTACCTCAGTATGCCTTAGTCTGATGAGCGAAAGCATGTCAGGTTTGTGTAGGACCTCGACTGAGAAAAAGATGACAAACTTAGGTGAATAACTACACAAAACACACTTCACGCATAGATTAGATAATACACATGATTTCATTAAATAAATACATAATGTTTCATAAAAATATACAACTCATTATATATTACCGCACAAAAACCGTTAGTACTTATACAAAAATATGAGTATATCTGGTGCTCATCACTAACATCAACACATTGGTCAATTTTATAGCTGGTCATAAAATCTATCCTTGATGGATGGTTTTTTAGGATATAGCCAAATCTGATTTAAACTTGATGATCAACACAAAATATCCTTCACCACCCTCTAGGGGATATTTTGCTATAATATCATGCCATTTGGCCTTAAAATTGTAGGCGCTACATATCAATGTGACATGACCTATATCTTGTATGACTACATGCATAACCTTATGGAAGATTATGTGGATGACTTATTGGATAAATCCAAGAATTACAGTCAACACATCGATGTCTTGTGCAAAGTATTCGATTGACTTCTATAATAAATCCTAAGAAATGTGTCTTTGGTGTTACCTTAGGCAAACTTCTAGGGTTCATCGTCTCTTAATAGGGTTTTGAAGTTGACCCCAATAAAGTGAAGGCTATCATAGATGCTATCCCTTACAAACCTAAAGTAATTGCATAGCTTGCAAGACAAGATTCAAGCAATTTGTCACTTCATCACATAATTATCATATAAGTGCAAGTCATTCAACCATATCTTACAAAAGGAGGTAGCATTTGAATGGAATTAAGAGTGTTAGGATGCTTTTGAGGCTATAAAGCACTACCTCACATCCACACCAATTTTATCCCCACTAAGGCCAAGTTTCCCCTTTCATTTGTATATTTATGTAACCAATTTTACATAAGGAGCCTTGTTGGCTCAAAAGAATGAGGCTAATTGATAGCAGACCATCTACTACTGTATCCAAACCTTGGTGAGCTATGAAACAAGGTATTCTTATATGGATAGGGTGTGCTTAGTAGTAGTTTTTTCTACTAGGAAACTTTGATATTACATGCTCAAACCATACCACTTATGTTATTGCCAAGGAAAACCCACTACAATACATGATGGGTAGATCCTACAATAATAGTAGAACCACAAAATGGATAATGCTTTTAATAAAATATGAACTCAAATTCATTAATAAAAAATCCATAAAGGTCAATTCATCATAGACCAACTTGCAGAAGCTCCACTCGAAGATGATAAACCTCTCATCATTGAGTTTCTTGATAACTTTCTATTCCATGCTACTACGCTTGAAGAATATGTCAAACCTGAAGATAAATCTAACCTAACACTCTTCTTTGAAAGTTCTCAGTGCAAGAAAGGGGAGGTATTGGAGTATTTTTTTGCACACCACAATGGGATCTACTACCCTTTTCTTTTAACCTTGACTTCCTCTACACCAACAACAATGTTGAATATGAAGCTCTCATCCTTAGCCTCAAAACTACAATCTCTATGCACATCAACCGACTTCAAATCATCAGTGATTCTCTTATCATTGTCAATCAAGTGAATGGTATTTGTAGATACAAAAATACAACACCAAAATATATAACAATATAGATTGAAATAAATACAATATATTGCACAAAAGAGATATTTGTATTTATATGGGGGAGCCTCACATATTCAATGTTACAATAAATAATTGATTCCTTCTTTGATACAAAGTATTACAATACTAGGGTTATTTGAAACCCTAGTGAACAGTTTTTGTGGTGTCTTCAATCATGTTCTTGATCCCAACAGAGGTGAGTGGGCTTTGTGCTATCCAATATTGGGCACCTCCAGCTTACGCAACTGCATAATGCTTATGTATCTTCCCAAACCTGCACATAGAAAATAACAACAAAGGATTAGTAGCAACTGTGAGGGATCCATTGTGTGATACCCTCAAATATGAAACAACAAACCCTAGTTATGCAATAAAAATACTATAAATAGATATTATAATATTAAAATAAATATACCAATGAAAATTTTACCTTGTTGAACTTTTTATTTTTTGATCTGTTGTACATGTTGTAGGGAAATGGTGCAGCAATTCCCTATTGTCACTCGAGGGTTAGTAGGGCTACAGAGATCTGGTATGAAATGCTCGTAGGCACTTTGCAGTAGTAGAAAATGCTTTTGGATGCTCAAAAATGTTGTAAAGTGCTTAGAGGTGCTTGGCGGTGAATGGGGAGCGCCCAGAGGCGCTCGATGGTGACAGGGAGTGCCCAAAGGCATTCAAGAGCTAAGGTGAAGATTTGTAGAAGTAGATATGGCTGAGCGAGAGGGGTGGAAGTGGGGGCTATGGTGAGAGAGGATGGATGGAGAACTAAATATAGTAAGCACTTATAAAAATTACTTAGGTCAAAAGACTTAGGGGTTGAGCCATAAAAATGACTCCTATTAATCCACACTAGGATATGTT
Organism: Wollemia nobilis; assembly: GCA_028583015.1. Taxonomy (NCBI): domain Eukaryota; kingdom Viridiplantae; phylum Streptophyta; class Pinopsida; order Araucariales; family Araucariaceae; genus Wollemia; species Wollemia nobilis. The sequence goes on from JAQPPZ010017228.1 coordinate 6,986,773, forward strand.
AGGGTTCGAGCGACACAAATTGTGTGGCTCAGATTAAAACACATCATAGAGTGGATATTAGTTTCATGTGTGTGGCATGGATTGATGTAGATGGGTGGCTAGGATTAAGTTAAATCGTATGGATGGGAATTATTTATATATAATATTTATATTTATTAAATATATATAAAATATAATATTAAACATATATTTAATACATAAATAAAGGGGTAAAGATGGTGGAAAGACCTAGATGGATGACAAGTGGCTAGATTTTAGTGTCTACATATACCCCTTTTTGTACTGTGTTGCATGAAATACAATGTAGTGCAAAAACACAAGACACCTACTTGGGCTAGGTGTAGAAGCAGCTTTCTCTTGAGATGAAAAATGAGCTTGAATACAAAAGAATTTAAAAAATTAGATTTGTGTACCTTACCCCCTCAATTGGTGAATGAGTTTGCGGATGAATCTCATGAGCCAATTGAAATATGTGTGCAAAATATTGTGGAGAATATGAATAATGTAAATGTGATACCATTTTTGCCCCAATGGTGGGAAGGGGATTGGTGGAAAATGTGAAATTATTGTGTCTTTTTTTACCCCAATAGATGAAGGGTTTTGTGAAAATGTGATGAAAATGTGTTTATTTTTGCCCCAATAGATGAAAGTTGAAATTGTGATAAAAATATTTCTATTTTTGCCCCAATAGATGAAGGGATTTTTGCCAAGTGTGGATGCCATAATCATGTGATATGTATCCCATTGTGGGAAATTCAAAACCAAATGTGGTTGCCCCAAATTTGGGGTGATTCGATGCTACTAAATAATGTGCCTTAGGGCATAATTGATATGCAAGGACAACGATGCAAATATATATACAAAAAATAGTCAACTTTAGAGGGATGTGTGGGAGATGATGAAGATGGGGATGATGTGGAGGAGATTTTGGATTGGTCTCCAGGTTGGAGTGAGGAGGATTAGACAAGGCTAGAGCAGTAGGTGGTAGAGCAGGACACGATGGTGATAGCTCAATATGAGAGGATCACAAGGCTCCAGGCAGAGCTACTATAGAGGGAGCACCAACACAATGTTGATATAGTGCATATTTGATCTCGGTAGAGGTATATCGAGGTTTTGAAGGATAATTTTTAGAGCATCATATTCCTCTTCCAAATCCTTCAATCTCATGTGTATACGAGGCTTCTAGACAGTGAGTCTAGGCATAGTGCTAGGTCTAAGACTCCTTCTAGGTCACAAGGGTCCTCTTGGAGGGCTTAGCTAGTGCTTAGATGCACTTTTTGTATATGAGCCTTGGTGCTCCATTATATGTAGCCTTTTGGCACTCATTGTACATGCAATATTTATATATATATATATATATATATATATATATATATATATATATATATATATATATATATATATATATATATATACATGGATTTTATTTTTATTTTATGTTTTTATGTGAATGCTTTTGTGGAATGCATGTTTATATGGATTATTAATGCAATTTATGGAATGCAAATGTTCTAATGATCACTTATAACTTATATGTTTTCTTGGCCATGTTTTAACATTGTTTTCTAATCAGGGGCACAAAAATTGGTAATATGTGGAGGGAAATACTCATGAGATGACATGGATGTTGACATGGAAGAAGATATGGATGTTGATATGGAAGAATATATGAATGTTGATATGGAAAATGATATGGATGTTGATATATAAAATTGACTATTTTGTAGAGACTCGGACATACTAGTGGTATCAAAAAAACTTACTAAAAATACTTAATTCTTCTAGGCCAAATGTGTGTGTAGTGAATTCATTTACCGAATCACGAGTATGGTAATGACTCGATGTAATCAAGAACCAATGTGTGTGCAAATGAGTTCATTAACTCATCTTGAGTAAATTGGATAAACCTTGTTATAGATGAGACCAAGAAGCTAGATTATCCTTATGTGTAGTCATAGGTCTCTTTAAAAGATATGTGTCACCATGCATGAGTGTACTCCACTGCCAATCAAGTATTTATAGCTCTAGTGGAGGCTAACTACATAGTCTAAGTATCTTGATCTCTTAAGTTTTGGGTATGACTACCCAATCATCTGACTAGAAATTTAGTACAATACTTACAACCCAATGATCAATGGTGTGTGATGTAAAATATTTAGATCTTTGGGGAATCAAATTCTCAACCTAAGTATGATGAGAATTGTACCCTATCCTTACTACTCTATCTTTTGAATTTGGAAGCAACTGTGATGGTGGTGAAAACCACTATTTTTATGGACTATGTTGCATGATGGGACAAGCAAGGATTACCATTTTCACTTCGATGTTCAAACCAAGTATGGTGTTATCCCTCTTTGACACAAGATGTTTTTAAGATGTGGATTTGTGGCTGGTTCAATATTGTTTTGGATTCAATTCCCAAAACTCAAGAATTTCTTAGTGAATATGTGTAATGGTCCTAAAAAGAACTTAACATGTATGTTAGATGTTTCTTAAAAAACTAGGAGTGGTTGAGTGACCAAAAACACCTAAGAATTATGGACATATGTAGGCAAATGATAATTTGGCTTGGTGGAATGTTGTGGATGATGTTGTGAAGGTGTCCCTGATTAAGGCAACATGAATTTATTGGACTAATTAAGATCTTGAACTTAATAAATGATCCATACTATAAAATGTGAAATGAGAATGGAATTTGTGAAATGCAATTTGTGAAATGGAATGCATGCCAATGCAATGCAATGTTTTTGAATAAAATGTGTGCAAATGAAATGCTATGTAAGTGAAATACAATGTTTTTGAATGACGTGTGCAAATGGAGTGCAATATATTTGTGTATTAGCCATGTATATGTACATATATATAAATCACATTATGCATAGAATGCTCTCAAGTGTATGACATTAAGTGGTTCGGGTTCTTCCTCTCCATCTAGACTAGAAATCCTATAAGTATCGTTACCCACTCTTTGAGTGACAATGTATGGACTCAACCAATTAGCCATGAATTTATCACAAAGATGTGGTAATGCATTGGTGTTTTGTTAATTCTCTTTAAGGACAAGATATCCTACTTGGAATTCATGTAGATGAACTTTGGCATTGTAAGCACACTTTAGGCAGTCTTGATAAACTCATAAATGCTCTAAATAATTGACTTGTTGCTCATCAAGAAGTGTGAGTTGGTCAAGATGTGCTTGTCTAGTAGTATCTTCATCTATGAATTTTTACAAATAAATTTGCAAGGAGGGAATCTCAAGCTCAAGAGGCATGATGGCTTCAGCCCCATAGACCAATAAAAATGGTGTTGCCCATGTAGGCATGTGGATGCTTGTTCGATAAGCCCATAATGCCAAGGCAAGTTTGGTATGCCAATATCTATGATTTTCATTAATGATTTTCTTAAGAATAGAAATTAAGGTCTTGTTGGTAGCCTCATATTTTCCATTTGTTTGTGGGTAATAAGGAGTCAAGAAACTATGTTGGATATTATATTTCTCACGAAGGGCTTGAACATCCTTATTTTTGAAAGACTTACCATTTTTAGAGATTATTTTGAGGGGATACCAAAATGACAAATGATGTGGTGAAGTATGAAATCCATAATTCTAGGTCTTTTCGTATTGGCTAGAGGAATTACCTCAACCCACTTTGTGAAGTATTCGATGACTGTGATGATGAATGTATGTTGTCCCAAGGAAGGAGGTGAAATTTTGCCAATTAAATCTAGATCCCATTGTGAGAAGATCCAAAGGATTTGAATAGGTTGTAAAGCTTGTGATGCCACATGAGTTAAATTAGCATGTTCTTGACATTTCTTACAATGTTTAACATAAGTGCAATAGTCACATTCCATGGTGGGCCAATAATAAACCATGCATAGAATGCACTTTACGATGGTCATCCCACTAAAATGACCACCACAAGTACCATCATGAGCTTTAGCTATGGATATTTGTGCCTCACTAGACTCAAGACAATGAAGGACTCCATCATAACCATGTTTGTACGACACGTCCCTTAATAGAACAAAACGAGCTACTTTTTGCTTGAAAGTGCATTTAGCAGTTCAAGACATGTCAGATGGGAGTGTTCCAAAATTGAGAAAGGCTACTATTTAGCTTGATCAAGGATCATATGAATTTGATTGGATAAATAAAATATCCTTTTTCATCCTTATATTCAACATGGACAATTGCAGATTTAAGATACCATTGAGATAATAAGGGGTTGTACCTCTCCTAAAGAGTCTTTTGGAATAGGTGACCCAAGAGAGGTCATTGCATATACAAATCTATTAGTCGAACGTGGCAAACTACTTATTTCATACCGATCATGCTTAGAGAGCAATTTCATTTCTACTTCATGGTAAAGTTTAATGGTAGGTTCTTTGCATTGGTATTATCCATTGATTTGCTTGACAACAAGTTGATAATCACCAAATATCTTGATACGCTTAATGCTCATAGTTATGGCTGATTGAACACCTAATATTAAGGATTCATACTCTGTTGCATTGTTAGTGCATTAGAATTCAATTTTGAATAATAAAGGGATAGGCACCCCCTAGGGTGTATGAAACACAACTTCAACACCTTGACCTTTTTTATAATTGTTGAAGAATAGTGTGATATCAACATATTCCTCCATAATAACATCTTCTTGTTCGATGACATCAAATATCGAATCATCTAGGAGATCAATAATCAAAGGATGATCACTAGTTAGTGTAGATTCTGCAAGTTGATCAGATATAACCTGACCTTTAATGGATTTTTGGTTGATGAATTCAAGGTCAAATTCAATAAGAAGCAGTATCCATATAGTGGAGCGGGTTTTGTTGTAAGTGCGAGACATCATATAACATAGGGGATTTTCTCTAGCTATGACATATGTTGTGTGACTAAGCATGTAATATCAAAGTTTCTTAGTGGAAAAACCATTGCTAAGCACAATTTTTCTACATAAGCATATCTGGTTTCATAGTTGACCAATGTCTGACTAATGTAATCGACAGCTTGCTCTTGATTTTCTTCATTATTTTGTTCAAGCATTGTCTTTAATGCAAATTTTGTTGCTAAACATAAAGATAATGTCATCAAAGGATTTTTGGCACTCATATATCCAATAAAATAGTACCCCCTTTTGTAGCAGGTGATTGAATGGCCTACATTTATCAAAAAATTATGCAATGAAACGATGGATTGATTGGATATTTCCTTGTAAACTATGCAATTTCTTTAATTTTATTGGGGGAGGTATATCTAAGATGGCCTTGAACTTGTTTGGGTCCACCTCAATGCCTCTTTTGGAGATAATGAACCCTAGTAGTTTTCTAGAGGTAACACCAAAGACACATTTCTTGGGGTTCAACCTTACATTATGTTCTATAAGTCGATAAAAAACTTTCTACAATACACCAATGTGCTCTTGTCGAGTTTTTGATTTAACCAAGAGATCATCCACATAGTCTTTGATAATATTATTAATATAGTCATGTAAAATGTATGTCATGGCACGTTGATAAGTGGCACCTAAATTTTTAAGGCCAAAGGGCATCACCTTGTAACAAAAATTTCCCCAAGGTGTAGTGAATTTTATTTTATGTTTGTCATCAGGATTTATTCAAATTTGGTTTTATCCTGGAAAACTATCCATGAGAGAAAGCATTTCATGATCAACATAGGTTTCAACAAGAGTATCAATTTTTGGGAGAGGAAATTCATCCTTAGGATACGCTTTATTAAGATCTTGAAAATCAGTTCATACACGTATCGCCCCATTAGGTTTACGAATAGGTACCATATTTGAGAGCCACTCAGAATAATCAATGGGTATGATGAAACCCACATCTAATAGCTTTTGGAGCTCTTATTTGACCAATAGGGCAATGGTAGGATGCATCCTTCTAAGTTTTTATTTGATTGGATTAGCATCAGGATGTAAGGTGAGATTATGGACAACCAAGATAGGGTCAATACTAGGCATGTCTTTATAGGACCATGCAAAAATGCCCTTCTTCCTCTTGAGGAAAGCAATTAATTACTCTTGTTCATCATTGGATATGCTTTTGCCAAGCTTGATAATTTAGGGATTGTCTTTGTCTAAACTAAGGTCCACATTGATGGTATATTCAATGGACATATGGGAACCTTCCTCAAGTTGATGGGGTTTTGGGATCAGATGAATATTGTCTAAGATATCATCAAACTCCTCTAACTTATCATCATCTATGTCTGCTTGGAAAACCTTAGGATTTGAAGGTGAGGGTGAATGTGAAGGCAGAGGGGATGGAATAATGTAGTTGGATGAAGCCCTTAATAATTCCTTGTACAAGACAAACTCAAAGAAGGATGGAGGTAAGGAAATCTAGTCCATATCAATAAGACTTATGTCAATTGGATTTGGCTTTGCAAAATCGTATGGATTACAGAGTGGGGTGAATAATTCAATAGGATTCGTATTGACTTAAGTGAAAATGGATTAGGTTGAAATGGATGGGATGGGTAGAGCCTAAGAACTGATGCTAGGACCTTGGTAAACCTGAACAGCAACAAGCAACACAAATAAATACACTTAACTAAATGCTATATACATGCAATGTAGAAAAAGAAAATGTTTTTGTTTGGTTTTTGTGTAGTGGTGAAAACCACTGTTTTTGTGTTATGTACATATGTTACAATTTTGACTTATGAAATGTATTAATGATATGGAGGTGGTGGTTCACCGGTATGGGAAGTTCGCTCTTGTGGAAGAAGCAAGCTAAATATGGGCTCATGGATGGGGAACATTCTGAGATAAAACTCATCATGTTCGGTATGGGGAATGATGGGATTTGATTCCTCTTTAGATTCATTAGAAATTATCGACATGAGTTCAAATTCTTCGTACATTTCATCATCAGATTCATTGGGGTGGAGGGCATATTCTCCTGAATTTAGAGTAAGCCTTTGGAAGGCTTGTTCAAGAGAAGAGGTGGTGGAAAGTGGAATGTAACCTAAGCCTAAACGGTCATCCATTTATCAATATGGAATATCGATAATGTTGTGCATTCCCTGTTCATGCAGTCCTAGGCCATGTCCTTGCCAATTAATGATGTGAAAATTATTGGCAATTTGAGTTATTTTGTGTTGTCATTGATGTCACATGGATCACATTGAGTTTTGGTGGCAAAAGCACTTCATAAATAATCATTTATGATATTTTGGAGAGCAAGGATATATACAAGGTTTTGTGGCACAAGAGGCATATAATATTTAATTTTTTAAATATTATATTAATGGTTTTTATTAAAACCAATGGTAAAGGTTTTTATTAAAACCAATGGCAAGGGTTTTATTAAAACCATCGAAAGGTTTTTTATTAAAACCAACGGAAAGGGTTTTCATTAAAACCATTGGAAAGGGTTTTTCATTAAAACCACTATGCTAAGACTTCTCCAAATTATGATGGATGAAAAGGTTTTCCAATAAAACCTAGGTGCAAAAAGTTTCATGGCGAAATTCAAAAGAATGAAGGAGATATCCCAATTCAAAGTTAAAAGGTGAATTATTAAATTTTTATTTAATAATTCTAAGGTCTAAAGTTGTATTATATTATCCGTCGATGTGCAAAGGTTGGGGAGATTAATAAAGATTCATCGACGTCATTCGAAGGCATGGAGGTGCATATAAATAAAAGGTTAAAACCTTTGTTTATTGAAGACTAGACATAGCGCATGAGAGAGAGTCGTCGAAAGGGGAGCAACGAAGAAAGAAGGATAAATAACTTTTGATTTGAGAGCAAGGTCAAGTAAACAATGTGGGAAAGTGACGTCACGCAGGAGCCTATAGCGCAGTTGGTAGCGCACGAACTTTGCACAAGGTAGGTTCGTTGTTCGAATCCCGCCAGGGGCAAAGTGTTTTGCTAAGGAAGGCAAATTAAGTTTTTTAGATTTGAGCGCAGGTAAAGTTGGGTGTTTGGGATTAAATCCCAATGTGGGCTGATGCCCATATGGTAAGCGCCTCACAGTGCTAGGTGAGAGGAACAGAGTTTGACTCCCATGAAGGTGTGAAGGCGCATTGATTTTTGGCAAGGCATTGACGATTTCGAAGGTGTGAAGGCGCATTGATTTTTGGCAAAGCATTAACGATTTTGAAGGTGGTGAAGGCATTAATTTTGCAAAGATTTAAGGTTGAAGGCTACAAATTTCTTAAAAAGGTATTTATCTCTAGCGCATGGTAATATTTGATATTGTCAAAGTTTTGGTGCATTGAAAATCATTTCTATTATAACTAGGGAGTCATAAGGTATTTAGTGAAAATAAATGATTGTTGTATGTGCTTAGGGAGTTATAAGGTGTGAAGTTAAATATTTGTGATTGTTGTATGTGGAGTTATAAGGTGTGGAATTAAAAATAAAAGCATAGGTGCTTGTTGTATGTGTTAATGAAATTAGGGAGTCATAAGGTTGAAAAGTGTTGAACTTGTTATATGTCCTAGTGCATGATTTAATTATGAAATTAAACTAGGAACTTGAGACCTAGTTAATTGCTACCTTGAGTTAGAAGACATGCACATGAGTTAGGGTTTGAAGTTGAAGACAAATTGCTTGATTATGTGCCTTGGCTATTGAGAGGAAGTGGATGGATTAGAAAATCAATTTTATGGATAAAATTGATGCTTGAGTTCCATGATTGCTTTAGTGGAGTTCATTGAGAGTATTGCCATTATTGAGGAGGTTTTTGCTATTGCTTTGAGGAGATTATTGTTGGTTACTTGTTAAGTCCATTGCCACTATTTGAGACCATTGAGGAGATCATTTTCTAGTCACTTGTGGATACATTTGTCTTTCATTTGAGGAGATCATTGTTGGCTATTTGAGAGCTCTTTGCTTGAGGGAGTTGTGCTTGTTTCTTGAGAGCTTATTGACATTGCATGAGGAAGATATTATTGAGAACCTATTGCTATCACTTGTGGAGATTGTCCTTGGTTGGTTGAAGTCCTCATTGTTATTTCTTGGAGAGGTTTCCATTTGAGAGATCATTTGTCATACATTTGAGAGTACATTGTTGAGCATTGTTGTCATCCATTTGAGAGTACATTATTGAGCATTATTGTCATCAATTTGAGAGATCATTTGTCATACATTGTTGAGATCATTGTGGATCATTGTTGTCATCCATTGAAGAGTACATTTGCCATTCATTTTTGAGCACATTATTGAGTATTGTCATCATTCATTTGTTATCCATTATTGAGTTCATCATTGAGCCTTGCCTTCATTGATTTGTGGTTGAGATTTGAGTGCTACTTGAGAGTCATTGGTTGAGCCTTTGGGAAGGCTTTTGGGATAGAATTTCTGGACAGATTTGAGACAACTTTTGTGCATGATTGGTTGAGCCTTTGGGAAGGCTTTTGGGATAGAATTTTTGGACAGATTTGAGACAACTTTTGTGCATGATTGTTTGAGCCTTTTGTGAAGGCTTTGAGAATAGATTTGGGACAACATTTGAGCAGGATTGTTTGAGCCTTGTGAGAAGGCATTGAGGTAGATTTGTGAGCAGTGAAAGAGATAGGACAGAAATAGAAAACACATCAACACTAGTTGCCTAGCTAAGCAGATCAATGGATAGCCTAGCTGAGCAGATCAGTGGATAGCCTAGCTGAGCAGATCAGTGGATAGCCTAGCTGAGCAGATCAATGGATAGCCTAGCTAAGCAGATTAGTGGATAGCCTAGCTGAGCAGATCAGTGGAGAGCCTAGCTGAGCAGATCAGTGGAGCCCACCTGAGTAGATCAAGACAACCTAGCTTTGAGCAGATCAAAGTAATCATTTGTATTGGGATAAGGATCCCTATTTATTTATGAAATATTATAAGGAGATTATCTTGTGGACTACCCCACATTGGGGGAACCATGTTAAATCTTGTGTCTCAATTGTGTGTGATGATTTGTGCACTTGCTTACTATTGCTATCTATGTTATTAATGCACACTACTATATTTGGTTATTGCAATTGAGGACACTAATTGATATTGGTTTGGAAAGAAAGTAAAAAGTGGGTGCTATACTGTTCACCCCCCTCTCAGTATAAGCTTGTGTTCTTCAATTGGTATCAGAGCGGGTTCCTTCGAAAAGGCTAACAGCTTGAGGGTAGATTCTACAAGAACACAGATGGCTTCACAGAATGGATCATCTACAAGTAAGGCTCCACTATTTGATGGTAACAATTATGCTTTTTGGAGCATGAGAATGAAGAACTATTTGATATCACAAGGATATGAGGTATGGCAGATGGTTGCAAAAGAGTATAAGGTTGAAGGTGATCCCGAGATAGATAAGACTATCAAGAAATTGGTTGAGATCAATGCAAAGGCAATGAATTGTATTCTGAGTGGGCTTCATGAGACAGATTTTGCAAAGGTCATGGTATGTAATTCAGCTAATGAAATGTGGACCAAGTTGTGGAATACCTATGAAGGAGATTCCAAGGTAAAGTTGGCAAAACTACAAACTCATAGAAGAAGATTCGAAGAATTGAAAATGGAAGATTCTGAAGATATTACAAAGTTCTTACTTCGAGTTGATGAGATTGCTAACACCATGAGAGGTCTAGGATTTGAGATGAAAGAATCAGATGTTACTCAAAAGGTTTTGAGATCACTTCCCATGAAGTATGATGCAAAGGTTTCAATGATAGAAGAAACAATGAATATCGACAAGCTAACAATGGAAGAACTACAAGGAACTCTCACAACTTATGAGATGAGGATAGATAAGCATCAGGCTCCAAAGAAAGAAATTGCATTCAAATGCTTTAGAGAAAAATAAAGGGAAATATCCAGAGATAGATAGAGATTCAGATAATGATGAGGAAGCTAACTTCATCAAAAGGAAAAAGGACTCAAGGAATTACAGGGATATGAAGAAAGTCAAATGCTACAAGTGTGGTGATTATGGTCACTATGCAAACAAGTGTCCACATGAAGAAAATAGTGATGATGAAAAATAGGGTCACAGAAGAAAAGAAGAAGGAAAGCATAAGCATGACAAAGATGATAGGTACAAGCAAAGCAAGCATGAGAAGAAGAAAAGTTTTCATAAGACTAAGAAAACTTTCTACATTGAAGAAGCAAATGATAGCTCAGATCACAGTGATAGAGACAAGTCAGATGATGAAAAGGAAGAACATATATTCTTAGGAATAGAAGGTGAAAGAGAACAATGCTTTGTGTGTGGTCAAAGAGATCATAGATCAGGATATTGCAATGGCTTCAGTGATAGTGAAGATGAAATGACACATCAAGGAAACAGGCATGGTCAAAGAATTCATGAGAGTTTGTTTGCTATAGAAGATGATAATGATCTCAGTGATAGTAAATATGAAGAAGTCTCACTTTTGGTAAAATAAAAAGAAGAGGATGAGCCAAGAAAACAAAAATCAGAAGTCAAAAGGCTAAAAGAAGAAATCAGGAATCTTGAAAACAAGATTCGAACAGATGTCAAAATCAGAAGAACTACTTCAAAATCAATGATCTAAGAGATGAGCTTCAAGATGCAAAAAGGATAGAGGAAAGGATGAATGAAGAACTAAGGGTAATGATGGCAAGACATGACACATTAGATGAAAAGGTTCAAAAAGGAGTGGAAACATATTTTAAGGTTGTATCTCATTTCCAAGAAAAGTCACACTCAAAAGGAAAGGAAGTTCTAAAATATGAAAGCAAGGAAGCACCTAAGATTCATGAAGAAAGTTCCAAAGCTCCTATGGCTCCAAATATCCAGTTTGGATCTTGTTTTGAGATAGGTGAATCAAGTTCAAGAGGTAAAGAAATTCTTGAAGAAGAAAGCAAGGAAGAAGTTAAGGAAGAAGATTTGGATACCACAAAGAAGGATCAAGGATACAATGCACAAGTCAAAGATGATCACAAGGATAAAGGTCAAGAAAGGTATGAGGAACCAAGGCATGAACAAAGGGATTTTCAAGGACATTGTTTTTCTTGTAATGGATTTGGACACAGGGCTATACATTGCAGGGTCTATGGATCAAAGAAGTTTGATTTTACTAGAAGGAACTTCAAAGGAAGAAGGTATGGTTTTCAGGGACATTGCTTCTTATGCAACAGGATTGGTCATAGAGCTTCTCAGTGCAAAGGAAATGAGCAATATGGTTTTGATTATAGAGCTACACAATTCAGAGGTCATGGTCAAAATGATTATGGAAACAGAGCTTCACAATACAAGGTTCAAGAAAGGAATGGATATGGAAATGATTTCAAGAAAGAATTCAGGATATGGGCACCATCCAAAGGCTACAATATCAAGTGTTTTAATTGCAATAACTTTGGACATATTGCAAGATGGTGTAGGACTCAATTCCAAATAGGTTCAAGGCAAGAAGGTCAAGCAGTTTCAAGGCAAGAAGGTCAAACAGGTTCAAGACAAGAAGATCAAGTAACTCATCAAGAAAAGGATATCAAAAATATGTGGAAGGAAGTTGACAAAGGAAAGGAACAATGTAATATGGGAGTAAATGTACTCCCACCCCAAAATTAATCACCTCAAGAGAGAAGGTGGTAGGGGGGCTAAGCTTAAGAGTCATATATTTTAGCCCCATAGGTGTCCCTTTTGCCATTGATGTCAAAGGGGGAGAGATTTGAGTAAGGGGGGAGAGCATTGAGTTAGGGGGAGCAGCCTCCAAAGAGAACATTGAGATAGGGGGAGCAGCCTCCATAGAGAGTATTGAGTCGGGGGGAGCAACTTTGATTTTCAGAAATGGCTTTTGTAGTGATTGTGGTGATTTGCATTAGAGGTGTTGCCATCAATGACAAAGGGGGAGATTGTTGGCAATTTGAGTTATTTTGTGTTGTCATTGATGTCACATGGATCACATTGAGTTTTGGTGGCAAAAGCACTTCATAAATAATCATTTATGATATTTTGGAGAGCAAGGATATATACAGGGTTTTGTGGCACAAGAGGCATATAATATTTAATTTTTTAAATATTATATTAATGGTTTTTATTAAAACCAATGGTAAAGGTTTTTATTAAAACCAATGGCAAGGGTTTTTATTAAAACCGACGGAAAGGTTTTTTATTAAAACCAATGGAAAGGGTTTTCATTAAAACCATTGGAAAGGGTTTTTCATTAAAACCACTATGCTAAGACTTCTCCAAATTATGATGGATGAAAAGGTTTTCCAATAAAACCTAGGTGCAAAAAGTTTCATGATGAAATTCAAAAGAATGAAGGAGATATCCCAATTCAAAGTTAAAAGGTGAATTATTAAATTTTTATTTAATAATTCTAAGGTCTAAAGTTGTATTATATTATCCGCGACGTGCAAAGGTTGGGGAGATTAATAAATATTCATCGACGTCATTCGAAGGATGGAGGTGCATATAAATAAAAGGTGAAAAACCTTTGTTTATTGAAGACTAGACATAGCGCATGAGAGAGAGTCATCGAAAGGGGAGCAGCGAAGAAAGAAGGATAAATAACTTTTGATTTGAGAGCAAGGTCAAGTAAATAGCATGGGAAAGTGACGTCACGTAGGAGCCTATAGCGCAGTTGGTAGCGCATGAACTTTGCACAAGGTAGGTTCGTTATTCGAATCCCGCCAAGGGCAAAGTGTTTTGCTAAGAAAGTAAAATCAAGTTTTAGATTTGAGCACAGGTGAAGTTGGGTGTTTGGGATTAAATCCCAATATGGGCTGATGCCCATGTGGTAAGTGCCTCACAGTGCTAGGTGAGAGGAACAGAGTTTGACTCCCATGAAGGTGTGAAGGCACATTGATTTTTGGCAAGGCATTCGATTTTCAAAGGTGTGAAGGGCATTGATTTTTGGCAAAGCATTAATCGATTTAAAGTGGGAAGGTGCATTAATTTTGGCAAAGGTATTAATTATTTTAAGGTTGTGAAGGCTACAAATTTTATAAAAAGGTATTTATCTCTAGCGCATGGTAATATTTGATATTGCCAAAGTTTTGGTGCATTGAAAATCATTTCTATTATAACTAGGGAGTCATAAGGTATTTAGTGAAAATAAATGATTGTTGTATGTGCTTAGGGAGTTATAAGGTGTGAAGTTAAATATTTGTGATTGTTGTATGTGGAGTTATAAGGTGTGGAATTAAAAATAAAAGCATAGGTGCTTGTTGTATGTGTTAATGAAATTAGGGAGTCATAAGGTTGAAAAGTGTTGAACTTGTTATATGTCCTAGTGCATGATTTAATTATGAAATTAAACTAGGAACTTGAGACCTAGTTAATTGCTACCTTGAGTTAGAAGACATGCACATGAGTTAGGGTTTGAAGTTGAAGACAAATTGCTTGATTATGTGCCTTGGCTATTGAGAGGAAGTGGATGGATTAGAAAATCAATTTTATGGATAAAATTGATGCTTGAGTTCCATGATTGCTTTAGTGGAGTTCATTGAGAGTATTGCCATTATTGAGGAGGTTTTTGCTATTGCTTTGAGGAGATTATTGTTGGTTACTTGTTAAGTCCATTGCCACTATTTGAGACCATTGAGGAGATCATTTGCTAGTCACTTGTGGATACATTTGTCTTTCATTTGAGGAGATCATTGTTGGCTATTTGAGAGCTCTTTGCTTGAGGGAGTTGTGCTTGTTTCTTGAGAGCTTATTGACATTGCATGAGGAAGATATTATTGAGAACCTATTGCTATCACTTGTGGAGATTGTCCTTGGTTGGTTGAAGTCCTCATTGTTATTTCTTGGAGAGGTTTTCATTAGAGAGCTCATTTGTCATCCATTTGAGAGTACATTGTTGAGCATTGTTGTTATCCATTTGAGAGTACATTATTGAGCATTGTTGTCATCCATTTATGAGATCATTTGTCATACATTGTTGAGATCATTGTGGATCATTGTTGTCATCCATTGAAGAGTACATTGCCATTCATTGTTGAGCACATTGTTGAGTATTGTCATCATTCATTTGTTATCCATTATTGAGTTCATCATTGAGCCTTGCCTTCATTGATTTGTGGTTGAGATTTGAGTGCTACTTGAGAGTCATTGGTTGAGCCTTTGGGAAGGCTTTTGGGACAAAATTTTTGGACAGATTTGAGACAACTTTTGTGCATGATTGGTTGAGCCTTTGGGAAGGCTTTTGGGATAGAATTTCTGGACAGATTTGAGACAACTTTTGTGCATGATTGGTTGAGCCTTTGAGAAGGCTTTGAGGATAGATTTGGGACAACATTTGAGCAAGATTGTTTGAGCCTTTTGTGAAGGCTTTGAGAACAGATTTGGGACAACATTTGAGCAGGATTGTTTGAGCCTTGTGAGAAGGCATTGAGGCAGATTTGTGAGCAGTGAAAGAGATAGGACAGAAATAGAAAACACATCAACACCAGTTGCCTAGCTGAGCAGATCAATGGATAGCCTAGCTGAGCAGATTAGTGGATAGCCTAGCTGATAGACCTATTGGATTAAGGACGCTAGTAGAGATCAATGGATAGCCTAGCTGAGCAGATCAGTGGATAGCCTAGCTGAGCAGATAAGTGGAGAGCCTAGTTGAGCAGATTAGTGGAGCCCACCTGAGCAGATCAGGACAGCCTAGCTTTGAGCAGATCAAAGTAATCATTTGTATTGGGATAAGGATCCCTATTTCTTTGTGAAATATTATAAGGAGATTATCTTGTGGACTACCCCACATTGGGGGAACCACGTTAAATCTTGTGTCTCAATTGTGTGTGATGATTTGTGCACTTGCTTACTATTGCTATCTATGTTATTAATGCACACTGCTATATTTGGTTATTGCAATTGAGGACACTAATTGATATTGGTTTGGAAAGAAAGTAAAAAGTGGGTGCTATACTGTTCACCCCCCTCTCAGTATAAGCTTGTGTTCTTCAAAAATAACAATATAGAAATCCTAACATATTTTGTATGTTGGCAGGTGTTGGTTCTTTGGGTTCTTCTAGGGGAGCTAGATTTGATGAAGAATCAATTCCCCCATATACAAAATTTATGTTTTTGGGACCTGAACCCATGTCATATACTACTCATATGGATAAATGTAGGTCATGTGGGTGACTGAAATCCTTAGTGGTTGAAATGGTGAGCGGTGTGATGGTGATGTCTTGGACCACATATTCACCAATACCAGGATTAGTGAGGTGGACCTCATCTTGAGATTGTTGAGCAAGGTGCAGCAAAAGCATTGCAAAAGTATTGTCATTGTTGTCAACACAGATAGAATGGTGCAGTTGATGCAGTTCAGAGGTCAGTCAGATCAAGTGCAGTGAATTTCAAGGAAAACAGAGGGGACCCAGATCCAAAAATTTGCAAAAAAAGACAAGGAAGAAAACTGTCGCGATATCGCGACATGTTTTCTGTCGCGATTTCGCGACAAAACCGAGGAGAGAGAAAATGCATGCCAAATTGTCGCGATATCGCGACATAACGGAGGAGAGAGAAAATGCATGCAAAATTGTCGCGATTTCGCGACATGGCTGAGGAGAGAGAAGGCGCAAGCAAAATTGTCGCGATTTCGCGACAAAAAGGATGAGAGAGAAAGTGCATGAGAAAGTGTCGCGATATCGCGACAGTTTCGGAAGAAAAGCACTAAGGGCGCAAAGTGTCGCGATATCGCGACAAAAAGGAGGAGAGAGAAAGTTCATGAAAAATTGTCGCGATTTCGCGACATGCTGGAAGGAAAGAAGCAAAGTTGAAAAACTGTCGCGATTTCGTGACAAGTTTGGAGCAAAGGTGCCATGGACGAAAAGTGTCACGATTTCGCGACAAGTTTGAAGAAGCAGCGCCTAGGATGAAAACTGTCACGATTTCGTGACATGTTGGAGGCAAAGCAGCAAAGTCGAGTAACTGTAGCGATTTCGCTACATGTTGCAGTTTCGCTGGCTGAAGCAAAGAAAATGCACTAAGTCAAGAAAGTGTAGCGATTTCGCTACAAGTTTGAAATACAAGGCGCAAGAGTGTAGCGATTTCGCTACAGGTTCGAAATGCAAGGCGAAAAAGTGTAGCGATTTCGCTACATGACAAAAAGCATGGAAACAAAGGTGTAGCGATTTCGCTACATGACAAAATGCATGGAAACAAAGGTGTAGCGATTTCGCTACAAGTTGAAAAAGAGCAAACAAGAAGGTGTAGCGATTTCGCTACAAGTCCAAAATGCACAACGTGAAGATGTAGCGATTTCGCTACCAGTCAAAAGATCAGAACTCAAAGTCGAAGCAAGAGGAAGCACCAAGGCAACAAAGCTGTAGCGATTTCGCTACATGTAAGGTTTTCGCGGCTGCATGAAGTGAGAATTGTACGGAGGCCGAAAGCGTCGCGATTTCATGACAAAGCGGAAGATGACGCAAGCAAAAGCTGAAAGTGTCGCGATATCGCGACAAGTTGAAAGAAAAGCCGTTGGAAAAGCGAAAAGTGTCACGATTTCGCGACGTGTTTCATTTTCACGGGTGGAAGCGAAGCAAGGTGCCGGAGAGCGAAAAGTGTCACGATTTCGTGACGTGTTTCATTTTTGCGGGTGTATGCCGAGTAAAGTAGGAGGAGGCGGAAAACGTCGCGATATCGCGACATGTAATGTTTTCGTGGTTGCATACAGAAAGGAAGTCTAGGAGGCAGAAAACGTCGCGATATCGCGACAAGTCAGGTTTTCGCAGTCAACAGCCCAGATAAAGTCAAACAGGGAGAAATGTCGCGATATCGCGACAGGTAACAGTTTGGCGGGAAAAAGGCCAAAGAGGCATGCATAGTGACAGGTGTCAAAAAGGGCGAAAAAGGAAATCATGCAGCCAATAATGTAAGAGCTAGCTGGAGCCAGAGTTGCAGTCAAAGTGACAGATGTCAAAAAGCACTGAGGAAAACTCATGCAGCCAACCAAGGACAAGTTAACTGGAAGATACGAAACAACACATTTAAGAAAAGAACGGCTGTTGTAGGGCCGTAATGCAGCAGTGCTGACAAAGGTGGCAATTACAAGAACAATAAATTAAAAGTCAGAACGGGCGTTACAAGGGTGGATACCAAGAATCACGATTACAGAGAAATTGATTATCAGGTTGCATATTTCAAGAAATGACAGTCGCGGTCAGAAGAAAGTGGTCGCACAGTATTCAAAAGAAGAAGAAAGAAGAACATCAGAGAGCCGAGGTACGCAGAAAGGCTATCAGGATACATGTCAGGATACGCAGAATAAGGCTGTCAGAAAGTGTAGAGAAGAATGTCAGAATATGTCAGTAAGAAAGCGGCTAAAAGGCAGATCGAGTCAGAGAAGGTTTGACAGATTGATTACAGCCGAGAATGCATGAAAAATTGGAGGGAAAATTTGAGCCGTTTCGAATTGAGCCGTTCGAGGAAATCAAGAATATAAGGATCGAACAGGCATAGTTAGAAGGTTACTGCAACTGTGCTTTATTGAATATATCAAAAGGCGTGGTGTGGTAAGAGTGTTGTATGGAAAAACAGCCATAGAACTAAAACCTGCAATTTTATTCTAAAAATTCTTGAGAGAGGTTTTAGATTGGAACAGAAGATATTGAGTCTCTAACAATTCTCTTTATACTTCTGTGAGATTAAATTGCATGAGCTAGACCAGTAAGGGTCTTGCAATAGAGAAGGCATTTTTATGTCAATATTTTTGTTAAAAAATTGAAATCCAAGTTGGTGCTTGGTAAAAGGAGTTGGTGCTCCTATCTATTGCAGCAGAAAAATCAAGGGTTGGTGCTCCTTCCAGTGGGTGCTGGTAAATAATTTGTAAAGATTGAATCCTTGCAAAGATTGGATTTGGATTGTAGTCCAAACAATCATTATTTGAGGAGTAGCCACATCGGTGAACCTCGTTAAATCTTGTGTTGTGTGATGCTCTTGTGTGATACTTGCTTTATCTATTTTTAAGCTTGCATGTTTAAGTTTTAAGAGTTGCGGATTCAAGTTTTTTAAATAGTTACACTGATTCACCCCCCCTCTTAGTGTCATTGTGAGAATATCAATTGGTATCAGAGCAAGGCACCTGTACAAGCTTAATCAGCTAAGGTGATCTTGGAAGAAACACAATGGCCGGTGGTGAAGGTTTTTCTTCTAACAAAGCTCCTCTGTTCGATGGAACAAATTATTCTTTCTGGAGACTTAGGATGCAGACTTATCTATGTGCATTGGGTTATGACATTTGGGAATCTGTTGAAAATGGATACACCATACCCACTGTTCCTCCAACAGATGCGGCTGAGAAGAAAAAGTTTGAGAACAACTCGAAAGCCAAGAATGCTATTATGTGTGGATTAGTAGACAATGAGTTGATACGCATCATGAACTGCAAATCTGCTAAAGACATATGGGACAAACTGCAAAGCATTCATGAAGGAGATAGCAAAATCAAGGAAGCTAAGCTGCAAACACATCGTGCCCAGTTCGAAGCATTAAAGATGACCGATGATGAGAACATTGAAGCCTATTTGCTGAGAGTAAATGGAATCATCAATGCAATAAGAGGACTCGGGGAAGAAATGGAAGATGCAAGTTGTTGTGAAGAAGGTACTAAGAACTCTCAATAAAAGGTTTGATGCAAAGGTTTCTGCCATAGAAGAAGCAAAAGATTTAAATTTTTTCAGTATGGATGAAATGCATGGTTCTCTAACAACATATGAAATGAGGATTGGACAAACTAAGCCCTCAGACAGAGAAGCAGCTTTTCAAGCACAAAAAAATATAAAATCTAAACAAGAATCTGAGGAAGAAGAATCTACAGATGAAACTGAAGCAAATTTTGTTAGAAAATTGGTAAAGGGAAAAGGAAAGTACAGAGGTAAGCTGCCGTTCAAGTGCTTTAACTATGGAGGCATCGGGCACTTTGCAGCAAAATGCCCAATGAATGAGAAAAATAGAAGTGATGAAGGGACACACCAAGAAAGAAATGTCTGGAAAAAGAAACCACAGTTTAGAAAAAGGAACTTCAAGAAGAAAAGCTTCATTTCAAAGAATATTGACTCTTCTGAAGATAGTTCCAGTGAGGACTCAGAAGAAGAAACTGGTGAAGCCTTGTTCATGGCTTTTGAAGAACAGAGAACAGAAGAAACCCAGGAGTGTGAAGAAAAATTAGAGGATGAGGCTGAGATAGATCTGGAAGGTGAGTTGGTTGCTGCACTTGAAGAGTTAAGTGCAGAAAGGAAAAGAAATAAAAAGATTTCAAGGAAATTTGAGGATGCTAGCAATTTAATAATCAGTTTGAAAGTACAATCTGAAGAATATAAGAAAAAGTCTGAATATTTTGAAGCTCAGCTAACCGTGAAAATAAATGAGTGCAATAAGCTAGAAGAAGACATAGTTGGATTAAGGTTGCAGCTAGAAGAGATGAATCGAAAACTGAGTTGTCATCATAAATTTGAAGACAGTTTTGCGAAGCTGAATAAAATGTTAAATGATCAAAGGCCTACGGGTATCAAATTTGGGTTGGGCTTTGATGAAGGAGAATCCTCAAAGGACTCAAAGGCAGTAACTGTAGAACCAATAAGGAATAAAGACAAGATCGGGGTTGATCAAGACAAACCGTATCAAGCAAAAGAAAACAATAAGTCCAAGCTTGAAAGGAGTTCTGCAAATGATGGATTTACCAAAGTCACATATCAAAGAAGAAGAAGACCCATGGCTCCTACTACAACATGGCAACAACCATTACCCAGGTACACTCGTTCCTTTTCTGGTTATTGTTTTAAATGCAATGCATATGGTCATAAAATCTCAAGTTGTAGATATAATGTAGAACAAAGAAATTTTACTAGTAGAAATATTTTTTCTCCTTTGATAGATTATGTTGTAGAATGTTATAACTGGTCATAACTTCGGACATATTGCAAGGAATTGTCGTAGCTCTTTTGCAGGAAATAAATACCAGGGAAGAAAGTATCAATCAACTGGATCAAAACAAAACAGAAAATTTCTCGAAAAACTGTCACAAGCCAATGAAAGGGAGAAGGTAAAGCAAGTGACCAGATCTGCTGTCAAATCTCAGTGGAAAGAAAAGGAACAACCGAAGAAAGACAAGGAATCTCTGATCGTTCAAACAGCTCTCAAAGCACAGAATAAATCTGCTCCTTGGATTCTGGACAGTGGATGCTCCAGTCACATGACAGGAGACAAACAGAAGTTTGATAAGCTACAGACATACGAAGGTGGTTCTGTGAAATTCGAAAACAATGATGGAGCAAAGATAGTGGGTAAAGGATCATTTAAGTTAAGTGACGGTAAAATCAACTCTAAGGAAGTTCTTTTTGTGGTAGGTCTGAAGCATAACTTACTGAGTGTAAGTCAAATTTGTGACAGAGGTCATGAAGTAATTTTCAAGAAGGAGGGTTGTGAAGTAAGAAAGACAAAAAATGGAAAGTTAATAGCCACTGGACTGAGAACTTCTGGAAATTTGTATACTCTCTCGGAGACTTCAGAAGGAGCTTGCTTGGTTGGACAGGAAGAAGAAAATTGGTTGTGGCACAAAAGACTCGGTCACATAAGCTTTGATAATCTGGTAAAAATCAGCTCGAAAAGAGCAGTAAGAGACATACCCACTATTGGTAAACCATCAAACAACATTTGTGAGTCATGCCAAAAGGGGAAGCAAACCAGATCTACTTTCAAAGCAAAAGAGTATTTCACAAGCAAGCCGTTAGAACCGATTCACACCGATTTGTGTGGACCCATGAGGACAGAAAGCATAAATGGATACAAATATTTTATGTTGTGTATAGATGATTTTTCCAGAATGACATGGGTACTCTTTCTGAAACAGAAATCAGAAGCCTTTGAGATGTTTAAAACCTTCAAAAATCTTGTTGAGAATCAATCTGGAAAAAGAATTAAATGCTTGAGATCTGATAGAGGAGGAGAGTTTATTTCAAATGAGTTTGCTGAATTCTGTGAAAAACATGGAATAAGAAGACAGTTTTTAGCAGCAAGAACACCTCAATAGAATGGAGTAGTTGAAAGAAAGAACAGAACTATGCAAGAAATGGCAAGGACCATGTTAACAGAGAGCAAAATTGTCGACAGAGTTCTGGAAAGAGGCGGTTCATACTGCAGTCTACATTCGGAATAGATGTATGTTGAGGCCGCATGAAAGCAAAACACCTTATGAACTGTGGTTTGGCAAAAAGGCTACAACAAAATACTTCAAAGTGTTCGGCGGCAAGTGTTACATTAAAAGGACCGAAAGCCAATCTTGGCAAATTTGAAGATAGAGCTGATGAAGGTATCTTTCTTGGTTACTCAACAAAAAGTAAAGCTTACACATGCTACAACAAAAGACTAAAGAAAATTGTGGAGAGTGCGGATGTGAAGGTTGATGAAGGCAGGAAACAAGAAATCAGCAATAATGAAAACTACCCAACCTATGAAGAATTTATTGAAGAAGATGAAGATCAAGAAAAGGAAGAGAGACAGAAATCAGATTCGGATGATTTGGAAAGAGAAGAAAACAAGAAATTCGGAACAGTGCAACTGGCAGAAAAATCATCCCAAAGAGCAGATTATTGGGGACCCTACAGGTTGGCATTCGGACAAGAAGAAGAGTAGTAAATAACTATTCTCTGTTATCCAGTATTGAGCCCAAAAATATTATTGAAGCAAGCACAGATGAAAGCTGGATGGAGGCAAGAAATGAAGAACTAGATCAAATTGAGAAAAATAATACCTGGGAATTAGTACCAAGGCCTCGAAAATAAAAACATAATTGGTACTAAATGGATATTTCGAAACAAATTGAATGAAGACGGACAGGTTGTAAGGAATAAAGCAAGATTAGTCTGCAAAGGATATGCTCAAGTTGAGGGGATTGATTTTGAAGAGACTTTTGCACCAGTGGCCAGACTTGAAGCAATAAGACTATTTTTGGCTTTAGCAGTTCATAGAAATTTCAAAGTTTATCAGATGGATGTAAAATCAGCATTTCTGAATGGAAATCTTGAAGAAGAAGTATATATTGAACAACCTGATGGTTTTCAACTCTGTGACAATCCTAACTTTGTTTGCAAGCTGAAGAAAGCATTGTATGGCTTGAAACAAGCACCTAGGGCTTGGTATGCAAGATTGGACAACTATCTCACTAAGCAAGGATTCAAGAAAGGTATGGTTGATAGCAACTTATATATCAAAACTGAAAATGGCAATTTTATTGTCCTTGTTGTTTATGTAGATGATATAATATTTGGGAGCAAGCAATGATGAATCATGCAAAGACATAGCAAACAAAATGCAGAAAGAATTTGAAATGTCTATGATTGGTGAACTTTCATACTTCCTGGGATTGCAAGTTAATCAAACTGAAAAAGGGATTTTTATTTCTCAAATTAAATATGTGAAAGAAATGCTGAAAAAGTTCACTATGGAGGATAGTAAGCCTGTTAGCACCCCCATGACAACAAGCTGCAAGTTGAGCAAGGATGATAAATCTCCAGATGTTGATCAAACAATGTACAGATCTATGATTGGGAGCCTGCTGTATTTGATAGCCACAAGACCGGATATCTTACAGGTAGTTTGCATGGTTGCAAGATTTCAGGCTAGTCCAAAAGAAACTCATGTGACAGCTGTGAAAAGAATTTTTAGGTACCTCAAAGGTACTATGGAATATGGCCTATGGTATCCAAAAGGAAAGGACTTCACTCTTTTTGCATATTCTGATGCAGATTGGGCAGGATGTATTGATGATAGAAAAAGTACAAGTGGAGGAGCATTCTATCTTGGAGATAAATTGGTAGCATGGCACAGCAAGAAGCAAGAATCAGTCTCTCTATCCACAGCCGAGGCAGAATACATTGCAGCAACAACATGCTGTACACAAATATTATGGATGAGACAAACACTGAAAGATCTAGGTATTCACTTCAATGAGCCCATTTCAGTCAAATGTGATAACACTAGTGCAATCAACATTTCAAAGAATCCGGTAATGCATTCCCGCACCAAACATATTGCAATCCGGTATCACTTCTTGAAGGATAAGGTTGCAGAAGGAGAGGTCAAATTGGAGTTTGTTCCAACTACAGAGCAAGTAGCGGACATATTCACCAAACCTTTGCCCAAGGAAGTTTTTGAATACCTTAGGGGTAAGTTGGGAGTAGTCACACTTCCCAAGAACTGACTAGCTATGGGGAACACATTCTCAATGGGAGCATTAAAATTATTTATGCTCGAGAATGTTGTGCATAGACTCGGGGGGAGTCTCAGCAGCAACCCTTTGGGATTATTGGCAAAGGGGGAGAAGAAATTGAGCAAGGTTACAGTGTGTTGCCAACAATTCCAAAGGGGGAGATTGTTGAGCAAGGTGCAGCAAAAGCATTGCAAAAGTATTGTCATTGTTGTCAACACAGATAGAATGGTGCAGTTGATGCAGTTCGGAGGTCGACCAGATCAAGTGCAATGAATTTCAAGGAAAACAGAGGGGACCCAGATCCAGAAATTTGCAAAAAAAGACAAGGAAGAAAACTGTCGCGATATCGCGACATGTTTTCTGTCACGATTTCGCGACAAAATCGAGGAGAGAGAAAATGCATGCCAAATTGTCGCGATATCGCGACATAACGGAGGAGAGAGAAAATGCATGCAAAATTGTCGTGATTTCGCGACATGGCTGAGGAGAGAGAAGGCGCAAGCAAAATTGTCGTGATTTCACGACAAAAAGGATGAGAGAGAAAGTGCATGAGAAAGTGTCGCGATATCGCGACAGTTTCGGAAGAAAAGCACTAAGGGCGCAAAGTGTCGCGATATCGCGACAAAAAGGAGGAGAGAGAAAGTTCATGAAAAATTGTCGCGATTCCGCGACATGCTGGAAGGAAAGAAGCAAAGTTGAAAAACTGTCACGATTTCATGACAAGTTTGGAGTAAAAGTGCCATGGACGAAAAGTGTCACGATTTCACGACAAGTTTGAAGAAGCAGCGCCTAGGATGAAAACTGTCGTGATTTCGCGACATGTTGGAGGCAAAGCAGCAAAGTCGAGTAACTGTAGCGATTTCGCTACATGTTGCGTTTTACTGGCTGAAGCAAAGAAAATGCACTAAGTCAAGAAAGTGTAGCGATTTCGCTACAAGTTTGAAATACAAGGCGCAAGAGTGTAGCGATTTCGCTACAGGTTCGAAATGCAAGGCGAAAAAGTGTAGCGATTTCGCTACATGACAAAATGCATGGAAACAAAGGTGTAGCGACTTCGCTACATGACAAAAAGCATGGAAACAAAGGTGTAGCGACTTCGCTACATGACAAAATGCATGGAAACAAAGGTGTAGCGATTTCGCTACAAGTTGAAAAAGAGCAAACAAGAAGGTGTAGCGATTTCGCTACAAGTCCAAAATGCACAACGTGAAGATGTAGCGATTTCGCTACCAGTCAAAAGATCAGAACTCAAAGTCGAAGCAAGAGGAAGCACCAAGGCAACAAAGCTGTAGCGATTTCGCTACATGTAAGGTTTTCACGGCTGCATGAAGTGAGAATTGTATGGAGGCCGAAAGCGTCGTGATTTCACGACAAAGCGGAAGATGACGTCTAAAAGAAAAAAGCAGCAAAGTGTCGCGATATCGCGACAAGTTGAAAGAAAAGCCGTTGGAAGCCGGAAGCGTCGCGATTTCGTGACAACTTTGAGGATGACGTCAGCAAAAGCGAAAAGTGTCACGATTTCATGACGTGTTTCATTTTCGCGGGTGGAAGCGAAGCAAGGTGCCGGAGAGCGAAAAGTGTCACGATTTCGCGACGTGTTTCATTTTCGTGGGTGTATGCCGAGTAAAGTAGGAGGAGGCGAAAAACGTCGCGATATCGCGACATGTAATGTTTTCGCGGTTGCATACAGAAAGGAAGTCTAGGAGGCAGAAAACGTCGTGATATCGCGACAAGTCAGGGTTTCGCAGTCAACAACCCAGATAAAGTCAAACAGGGAGAAATGTCGTGATATCACGACAGGTAACAGTTTGGCGGGAAAAAGGCCAAAGAGGCATGCATAGTGACAGGTGTCAAAAAGGGCGAAAAAGGAAATCATGCAGCTAATAATGTAAGAGCTAGCTGGAGCCAGAGTTGCAGTCAAAGTGACAGATGTCAAAAAGCACTGAGGAAAACTCATGCAGCCAACCAAGGACAAGTTAACTGGAAGATACGAAACAACACATTTAAGAAAAGAACGGCTGTTGCAGGGCCGTAATGCAGCAGTGCTGACAAAGGTGGCAATTACAAGAACAATAAATTAAAAGTCAGAACGGGCGTTACAAGGGTGGATACCAAGAATCACGATTACAGAGAAATTGATTATCAGGTTGCATATTTCAAGAAATGACAGTCGCGCTCAGAAGAAAGTGGTCGCACAGTATTCAAAAGAGAAGAAAGAAGAACATCAGAGAGCCGAGGTACGCAGAAAGGCTGTCAGGATACATGTCAGGATACGTAGAATAAGGCTGTCAGAAAGTGCAGAGAAGAATGTCAGAATATGTCAGTAAGAAAGCGGCTAAAAGGTAGATCGAGTCAGAGAAGGTTTGACAGATTGATTACAGCCGAGAATGCATGAAAAATTGGAGGGAAAATTTGAGCCGTTTCGAATTGAGCCGTTCGAGGAAATCAAGAATATAAGGATCGAACAGGCATAGTTAGAAGGTTACTGCAACTGTGCTTTATTGAATATATCAAAAGGCGTGGTGTGGTAAGAGTGTTGTATGGAAAAACAACCATAGAACTAAAACCTGCAATTTTATTCTGAAAATTCTTGAGAGAGGTTTTAGATTGGAACAGAAGATATTGAGTCTCTAACAGTTCTCTTTATGCTTCTGTGAGATTAAATTGCATGAGCTAGACCAGTAAGGGTCTTGCAATAGAGAAGGCATTTTTATGTCAATATTTTTGTTAAAAAATTGAAATCCAAGTTGGTGCTTGGTAAAAGGAGTTGGTGCTCCTATCTGTTGCAGCAGAAAAATCAGGGGTTGGTGCTCCTTCCAATGGGTGCTGGTAAATAATTTGTAAAGACTGAATCCTTGCAAAGACTGGATTTGGATTGTAGTCCAAACAATCATTATTTGAGGAGTAGCCACATCGGTGAACCTCGTTAAATCTTGTGTTGTGTGATGCTCTTGTGTGATACTTGCTTTATCTATTTTTAAGCTTGCATGTTTAAGTTTTAAGAGTTGCAGATTCAAGTTTTTAAATAGTTACACTGATTCACCCCCCCCTCTCAGTGTCATTGTGAGAATATCAGAGATGATGTGGAAGGACTATGATTGGATAATGGCTCAGGGAATGGTGGAGATGAAGACGTCTCACTATCTATCAACTTGGCTTGTGAAATATTGGGTGTTGGAGATGGATTGGATTGGGAATTTTGTTGGATGGATGATGAGGATATGGAAGGCAAAGTTGTGGATTGACTTTGACCCAGGGTTATGCATAAGGGGTCGGCCCCAAAATCTATTTATAAAATCAAGGTGAATTGTCTTGGAATCCCGACGATATTTGTAGAAGTATACATGGCGAATTGCATTTATTTGTTTCCAAAAAATTTCAAACCGTGGCGAATTTCATTAATTTATCTCCAAAAAATTTCAAACCATGGCAAATTTTTCTGTGTTGGGGGCTATGAATATCGGTTTGCAAAATCTAAAAAATGTACGGCATACTTAAAAGCTTTAGGTCGATATGAAAGACTTTAGGCCGACATGACGATCGATAGCATGACGATCAGCTATAGGCATGACGATCGATCGAGATGACGATCGACTAGGAATGTCGATTGACTGCAGGAATATCGATCGGCTACAGGAATATCAATCAGCTGTACGCATGCTGATCATTTGGAGGCATACCTATCAGTTATAGGAATGACGATCGGTTGTAGATATGACGATCGATTGTAGGCATGATGATCGACTACAAGAATGTCAATTGGCTACAGGCATGACGATCGATTGTAGGCATGATGATCGGCTACAAGCATGATGATCAGCTATAAGAATGCTAATTGATTATAGGTATGATGATCAACTATAGGCATGATGATCTATAGGTATGATGATAGGCTACAGATATGATGATCGATTGTAGGAATATCGATCGGTTGTAGGCATGATGATCGGTTGCATGTGGATCGGTTGCAAGCATGTCGATGTGCTGCAATAGTGTCGAGTTCCCAATCGGTAGCAGTGGTGCATATGTACCATGTGTCATCCATCCATTGAATGATTGCATGCAGAGGACACGTGTCACCCATCCAAGAGCTTATTGCATGCAGAAAAGTCTATATAAAGGGATTAACAATCATTTTTTCATCTTTTCTATCACAGTTTTAACCATTTTCCTCCTATTTTAACGCATTCTCACCCATTTTCCTCTCATTTTAATACAATATGAACCCTCTTCCTCCACTTTTATCTTGGTTTTATCATTTTACCTTAATTTTTAAGCGATTTTTAACCCTTTTTCTCTCATTTGAACCCTTTTCCACTGTATCTTCTTATCCATACCCGTACACCCTATGGCATCCCCTACAACCCCTGGAATGTTTAAAGTTAATTATAAAAACCTGGTTTACCCCCTGATTTCAGAAATTTTATCAACACCGAGTTACGACATGTCTTGGGTCACGAATTGTGGTCTTCGGGGTCTAGTTTCAATGTCGCATTTTGACATGGACATTAAACTGGTGGAGAGGATCATTGTAGCTTATAATATGGATTTGGGTAAGGTAAATCTTGTCATCGACAACAAAAACATCGTTCTTTCTTTCATAGCCATAGATGTCGCAGATTGATAGCATTGCCCCATGCTGGTGTTGAGCCTGTCACTTCCAAATACCAATTAACTGATGAGGACAAACTCTACTTGGAGACCAACTTCAAAGTGCAGTCGGAATATTTTCAAGGTATAACTATTTTTTTATTTAATTGAATTTAAATTCTTGTCACTAGTGTACAATTACTGATTTTGTATTTTTGCAGTTACGTCCACCAAGTCCAGAAGGGGTTTGACCGTATCGATGATTGAAAATAAATTTCTTCGGGCATGTTGTGAATTCTTCCTTGCCAGACTCATTCTACAAGGAAGGCCGACAAAAATTCTGATGTGGGCCTTAGCGTATTTGGTCCGTTGTATTGCACACCAAAAATTCGATTGGTCCACCTATGTCTCACATCGGATCAGATTGGAAATTGAGAACGTGAAAACCCATGCTTCACCCTCATCGATAGTTAGCACATGCAATTATATTATTGCTTTTTTTTATGAATATTTTTATAATTTGTAGAACACTCCTGTACCAACATCTTGGCACTCAACCCTAGTCAATTTAGCCATGACAGAACAATAGGTTCAGGTAATTTTTTTGTTAATATTTAAGTAAATTTTTTTATTTTTCCATTGTTTATCTTTTTGTAATTTTGACATTTTATACCAAACATAGAAAAGGGCATCCTCTTCCTCTTCAAAGTGGGATGTTGTTGTCAGAGGTTATAATCCAGAGGAATCAAGAGACTCCGAAACACCTATGGAGGAAACAACACCACCGCTAAGGAGAAGATCAACAAGGAAACGTAGAAGATCTAGTTCTCCTGATCATCAACAACCTACGGCTGCACGTCCTGTGCCAACGGGCGTAGTTGCGCAAGAGGTTTCATATTCGAGGAGTAAGTTTTAATTACTATCGAAACAAATTTTTCACAAATTTTTTACTATTTTTAATTAATTTTGTTATTTTTTCAGATGTACAACATGCCCACATTCCATTTGCAGCAGCAGCTACGCAAGATTTTTTTTCTTCTGCAGGTAAGTGTTATAACAAAGTTTGCAACCAATTTTCATAATTTAATTTTATAACTAGTTTTTATTTTCTACCTTCACAAATTTTATAACTAATTTTTATTTTTATGTTTCAAGGTCCCTTACAACAATTTCGTCAACAAAATCAACAAATGTCGCCCCCTCCTCCACAATGCCAAACTCAAATGCGAGGTCAATGCTTCCCAGTTGGAAAACACATTCTTCCATCTAGGCCATAGAGAGAAGCAACACAACAATTTTCAGAGAAAGAAGCATCAAAGACTTTTTCAAGATTCGGTCATATTTCTATTGCTAATTTTACTTTTAAGGATATACCGAAAGCTTCTGGTGTTGGGTTGGATGAAGTTCCACTTGATAAAGATTTATTTTTGCAAGATAACACACCCACTACTTTTCAACTATCAGAATTGCTTCAAGACAAAGGAAATGAAGGTGCAGAATGTTCAAGCAAATCTCCTCCAAGGGAAACAAGCACCCGTCAAGCTCCTCCTCGACAAGAGGATGAAAGATTAAACATTTCAGAAAAATATTTGGTTTTCGATAATGTTGAATCTACAATTAAGGATTTACTACTTCCAGATATAATAGAAATGAAAAAATGGGAGTATCGGGCAAAGGTGTTGATAAAGGAAATTAATGCCCGATACAATAATTTTTCAAAAAGAGAAAAAAAAAATTGTTGTTGAAAATGAACCTAAAAATATGGAGGCTCTACTACAGCAAGTAAAATCTAGCATTTTGAATGTGAATACATCATACACAGATGAAATTTTAAATTTTATGATGAACATATTGGAGAACATAAACGGTGAGGCCCAAGCTTATTACAATGAATGGGCAAGTGATAAGAAAAAGGTTGTTGTTGTTGTAGCTGCAAAGAATGTTGCTGAGGTTTGACTTAATCACTTTTGTGTTCAAAAATTTTTTGTTCTCTTTTTTAAAATGTAATTATCTTTTCATGTTGATTAACTATTTTTCCTTTTTGTAGGTAAAGTATGAAAATCTCAAGAAGCGAGGTTCAAAACCTCATGACTATCTCAGGATGGCAAAGGAGTTCTTAAACGCTTCCATGGCAATGAAAAAAGAGCACAGGAATCAGTTCGACAAAACAACATTTTACGAAAAATCATTATCCGCAATGGATTGGATCCTGATGTTCTGCTAAAGGAGAAGGGTAAAGAAGTTCAAGGACCAACATCTGAAGATGTTGGCAAAGAAGAAAGCACCCTTCTCGATGGAATGCAAAATGTTGAGAAGATCCTTATCAATTCTGGAGCAATTGATAGTACTGTTACCCAACCCGAGAAAAGAGTCGTTGGAATGCAGAATGTGGTAATCGTGGAAGTAGTGGATGAGGAAAAAGGAGTTGAACATGGGAAAGAAGAGGGAGGAGTCATTGCTATGGAGACTATGGAAGCCATTGAGAAGGCAAAAGGAGTGGAGGAAGGGGGAAAATATTCTGAAGTGAGAAATTGAATTTTAAAACTTGATATTTCGAAAGACAATTTTAAGACATTTCATATGTTTTCATTTGAAAACAAGATACTTGCTTTTATTATTTTACTATTACACTATTTACATTTATAATTGTGTGTTATTTTCATTTTGTCTTTTTTATTATGCTATATTGTTTTCATATTCAATGTTAGTTTACGATGGAGATATTAATGAAAGGGTTAAATTTCAATTTCCATATATTATGCTATGTTGTTTTATATTTCAATTTTCAAATGAGTTTACGAATGATATATCTATGCATGTGTTTAAATTTTAGTTTATTCATATTCATTCTTGTTGTAGTATAAAAGTGAGTATTTTCATTTCTATTATGCTATATTATTTTTATATTTCAAGTGAGTTTACAAAGGATATATCTATGCATGGGTTTCAATTTTTAATGCATTCATAGTCATTCTAGTTGTTGTATAAAAATGTGTATGGTCATTTGTATTATGCTATATTGTTAATCTATGCATAGGTATAGATTTACATGTTATTCAAAGTTATTCATGTTGTGATATAAAAATGAGTATTGTCTTGTGGATTCTGCTATGTTGTTTTTATATTTCAATTTTCAAATGAGTTTACGAAGGATATATCTGTGCATGGGTTTAAATTTTTAGTTTATTCAAAGTCATTCTTGTTGTTGTATAGAAAAGTGTGTTGTCTTTTTTATTATGCTATATTGTTTTCATATTCAATGTTAGTTTACGATGGAGATATTAATGAAAGGGTTAAATTTCAATTTCCATATATTATGCTATGTTGTTTTATATTTCAATTTTCAAATGAGTTTACGAATGATATATCTATGCATGTGTTTAAATTTCCGTTTATTCATATTCATTCTTGTTGTAGTATAAAAGTGAGTATTTTCATTTCTATTATGCTATATTGTTTTTATATTTCAAGTGAGTTTACAAAGGATATATCTATGCATGGGTTTCAATTTTCAGTGCATTCATAGTCATTCTAGTTGTTGTATAAAAATGTGTATGGTCATTTGTATTATGCTATATTGTTTTTTATTTCAAAGTGAGTTTACGAAGGATATATCTATGCATGGGTTTCAATTTTTAGTGCATTCATAGTCATTATAGTTGTTGTATAAAAATGAATATGGTCATTTGTATTATGCTATATTGTTTTATATTTCAAAGTGAGTTTACGAAGGATATATCTATGCATGGGTTTCAATTTTTAGTGCATTCATAGTTAGTCATTATAGTTGTATAAAAATGAATATGGTAATTTATATTATGCTATATTGTTTTTATATTTCAAAGTGAGTTTACAATGGATATATCTATGAATGGGTTTAAATTTTCATTTACCATATCTAGAGTAATATACTACATGCATTTTTCATACATATGTAGAGAAATTTTTACTAGTTATGTATGTATACAAGGTTTACTCAATGATAAAGCATAAACCATAAAAAATCACTATATTTTGTCACATCATACAACTTATGATACTAATGATACATACAGACATACATTTAAAGTCAAAGGAAAAATAACTATGTTTTGTCAACATATTCAAATAGTTCAATAACATAGCATCATTACGTATACATGGTTTTCAAATTTTCAACTTACTCAAAGTTATAGCTTAAATCATAAATATTGAAAACATAGACCTGTCCATATCATTAAAAAGCAAACATGCATAATAATTGAAAATTGAATGATTATATGATTTTTTCAAATCACTGAAATTTTACAACAAATCAAATACGAAAAATCTTTGATAATATGAAATTTTTCAAATCATTGACATTTATAAATGATATCAAATACGGAAAATCACTGATAATATGAATTTATTCAAATCACTAAAATTTTACAAAATGATTTCAAATCCCAAAAATCTTAGATTATATGAATTTGTCATATAATCATTGCAATTTTTAAATTTTTGGAAGTTGATACAAAGCTTTATCGACTTCTCCAAAAGAACCGAGAATCATTTGTGAATTCTATGTTTCCATAATCTCATCATCACTCCTAGCTGAATCATTTTCGTCATTATCAACCATATTAGAGAGACCTCTTCTTTATGCTAGGGACTTCCAATATGTCAACGCTCTATCATAGGGAAACTTACCCACCTCGTACGATGACACATACATTCTCAAACAATTTTCCAAATTTCTGTCCAACCTATTATGAAATTTTGATTTAACAAAAGTTAATGCACTGAAAACCCTTTCATCTTCAACAGATCCCAAAATCATTGTCTGACATAATTCATATAAAATAAAGTATTCACTCATAGTATCTTGCAAGACACTACTTCGATACAATTTTTGCCAGAAATGCGTGATTGAACCAGTCTCATGTGGATTTTTGAATTGTGCAATTTGATTATCCATTGTTATTCCAAAATTGGTTGATTGATGTCTCAAAATATATTTGTTTAGAATACCATTGATTTCAATGCCATTTATTTCCACACTTTTAGAGAAATGTGTCATAATATTACCCATATATTTTACAAACAACTCACTTCTACTACTATGGTCACCACAAGGATTCCAGAAATTAGGATTAACAACAACCATGGCCTCAAGTGTCTCATCTCTCTTAAAATGATCTCTTATTTCACTTGTTAATGCATTTGCAATTCTTTTCAATTTATTCTTAGTGCTATCCAAAACCTCATCGAATCCGGAATGTGTAACGGGCACTTGTTCAACATCATCTGGTCGTAGTATTTAATCACTTTTCAAAATGATATACAGGAATCAACTTTCCATGGATAGCAATACAAAGATTATCGTTGATGTTGAACTTTAAAAAGTTGTTCGGTTCATTGACATTAATTAACGTATTCCAACTATCAAACTTGGGATCCTCAAAATGTTTTTCGGATAAATAAATCCTATCAATAATCATACATATTTGTTTTCTCATCCTCATGAAATCGACAATATAAATTGCCCTTTCCTATGCAAGTTTAATCATAGTATTCATTTCTTGTAACATTGGTAGAATACCACATAATGTGAGAAGAGTTTCCAAGTCAGTCATACGAAAAAGTAAATCTTTTGCCTTGTCAACATCCCTACGATGTGCATACATAAACCCAACCAAGGATTGATATTCTGAAAATACCCTTTTTGTAAGAAGAAACAGTGAAATCCACCTGGTTTCCACATCTTTTAACATTTTTCTGCCTTCAGTTACACCTAGAGAAAACTGTTGAAACTCTGCAAACCTTTTTGGACTGCATGAAAAGTATGAGTGTATATCACGGATGAGTTCTTCCACTCTAGCTACATTATCAAAATTGCTCACAATTTTGTATGCAAGATTCATTCGATGAGCCATGCAATGAATAGGAATCACATATGGGGCAATGGAAGTCTGAAGCCTAACACAAAGACCATTCCTTTGTCCTTGCATTGT
The DNA here is from genome assembly GCA_028583015.1 of Wollemia nobilis. Classification (NCBI taxonomy): domain Eukaryota; kingdom Viridiplantae; phylum Streptophyta; class Pinopsida; order Araucariales; family Araucariaceae; genus Wollemia; species Wollemia nobilis. The sequence goes on from JAQPPZ010017228.1 coordinate 7,021,456, forward strand.
AGTCGCACCATCAGCTCCAACACAAATTAACTTTGTGGCAATTTCCTTTTCATCCATTCCGACAATATCCTTTAAACTAGTTACAACAACATTATAAATATTTTTCGCATTACAATTTTCAATCATCTTATGTAGTGCTAGTAAATGAGGTTGTCTCAAATGATTTTTGAATGTGTAAACATGTATGCAAATCCAAGATGTGTTGTCAACAAGTTGTTACCTCATCAATGGAAAGTGAAATAAATTTGGCTTGTTTCACATTCTCTCTCAGGTCTTCCTTCTCAACCAGTGATAGACATTTTACCATTTCCCAACCACTTCGATCCGACCAATGTGAACTGGTAAGGTTTTGTACATTGGCTAGTTGAAGTATTTCCTTAAAATCAGCAAAATCAGACATGGGTCGACCTTTTTTAGAATACTGTATACAATAGCAAACTGTAATTTCTTTGAGGCTAATACAGTCTTATTAATTTTTTGAAATTGTGCCTCGATTGTTCCACCCTTCTCAATGAGAGTTTGTTTTTGTTTCATTGCTTTTTCATATTCAAGTGCATATCTCACATGCACACATTCTATTGCATCCTTCCACCTATGAAATCTGTTAATTGTTCCATCACTTCATATTTCTTTGATGTAAACTTTCCCACAGTGTTTTTCTATTGTGTCTTTCTTATTTTGCAATAAATGATCCTTTCCCAGCTTCCATGTACAAATAATGCATTTACACACATTCAATTTCTCATCTCGCTCAATAAAGGGGTATAACCGTGCCCATTCATTTTTAAAATCCCTTCCAATAGTCCATTCACTTATCTTTTGACGTTTAGATTTTTGACTACAAGATTCCCTAGAGGTCTGAATTTTAATTGTACTATCTTTTTCTTTTTCGGTTGATGTGTCTGAATTTAAAATCTCCTGAAGTGGTTGTTGAATGTCGTTATTAGGAAAATTATCATGTGGTCCCATCTCATCTGCTAGAATATCTTTGAGTGAACGCACATCAGGGTCGACAATGTTTACTGCATTCAATGTTTGGTGTTCTCTATCATTTTTTGTTGTAAAAAAGGCACTATTTTAAAGAATTAACATAATACAGTTTTACAAAGCATTTAAAAAGAGGTAGATAAGCAGAAAACCATTTATCTATTAATAGAGAAAGGTTTTACATTTAAGAAGAACATAAATATTAAAAAATTGATGGTAAAAGGTGTCTGTACCTGCAAGTTGTGTAGAATCTGTAGAGATTGATGCCTCATTGCATTTTGATATTTGTGTAAAATATTTTAGAATTATCTTTTTACAAGAATATTGGCCTCCCTTCTTTCCATATTCAGTAGGTGACATTGTATCTGTAAAGAAAAACCTTCAGATGTTAGGAAATGTATATGAAATTGAAGGAAAATAGAAGACATCCCTCAAGACGAACCTATGCTGCCTTGTAGAATGACATCTGAAAGACAAGAAGTAGTCTGACAAGAAAATGCTCCTAACACACAACATGACAGGGATACTTATCGACCACAGTTGCAGATAGTGCTTCTACACTATGTATGAAACATACTCTAAGAGACAAGAAGCAGTCTCTAACAAGAGAAATGCTCCTGACACACAACCAGATGACATTGATAGTTGTCTACCACAGTTGCGTATAGTTCACCTACAATGCCTATGAAACTGTAGAAAAAGAGATTTGGACAAAAGAACAATGGAAGAAGAATACTCTACCAATTTTTAGTCATGAATCCTCTACAACCGATAGGCTTTTACCGATAGACACTTCCCTGCAACCGATCGACTTATACCGATCGATAGTCCCTACAATCGATAGACAAATGTCGATCACACGTCCCTACAATTGATAGAATGATGTCGATTGACACCTCTACAATCGATAGATAAATTTCGATCGACTATCCCTACAATCGATAGGCTTATAACGATAGACAACTCTACAATCGATCGATGAATATCGATCGACAACACTACAATCGATCGACTAATATCGATCGACATGGTCCTACAACCGATAGACTAATGTCGATCGACACATCTACAACCGATTGAAAAATATCGATCAAAAATCCCTACAACCGATAGGTAAACATTGATCGATAGTCCCCACAATCGATAGATGAATGTCGATCGACACCTCTACAATCGATCGACTAATGATGATCGACATGGTTCTACAATCGATTGACTAATGTCGATCGACACCTCTACAATTGATAGATAAATATCGATCGACAATCCCTACAATCGATAGGCTTATATCGATATACATCCTCTACAACCTCATAATAGACACCTCACCTTATCATCCAATAGACACTCTACATGCCTATTAAAACATCTACAACCGATCGCTTACATCGCAGACACGACTCTCAATTGATCGCTTATATCGACAGACATGACTCTACAACCGATCGGCTTACATCGATAGACATGACTCTACAACCGATCAACTTATACCGACAGACATAACTCTACAATTGATCATCTTGCATCGATCGACACTCCTCTACAATCGATCAATTTATTTTGATAGACACTCCTCTACAACCTTCTCAAGTTTTTCATTGTTTTAGAGCTATTTTTGAGTTAGAGTATTTTTTATGTATGTTTATCGATACCCAGTACAGTATATATACGGGTAGTATATGAGGCGATTTGGGTGGGAAAAATAAAATCATTTATAATTTGAAGGTGATTTGGGTGGGAAATATAAAATCATTTATAATTTGAAGGCGAATTGGGTGGGAAAATCAAAATCATATGTAATTTGAGGTCGGCGAATTAAAATAAAGTTAGGTTCATGATTATCAACGATGGGTGAATTTACCCCAAAAAAACTTCCACCCCGTAAATTTCGGGTGAATGGGCCCCAGTGAAAGGATCCAAAATTAGCCTTTTCAAAATTTTAAAAATCCTAAATAGAGCCAATTTATGATATTTCGTGCTTATGCATAACCCTGCTTTGACCACATGTGCATGTAATCAATGATGAATATGATGGGGGCATGGAAGCTTGGTGTGGATTGGTGATAGGGTACTCCTCAAGAAAGGAATTTTTTTATGAAGAAATGGGTGAAGTGGTAGATGGATTGGATAATGGTGATAGAAAAAGGTGTGTGGAAGGAAGAATGGATTCATAAGTGTAGACACCAAATCCTAGCCATTCGCCTTCCATATTTGTCTTCTTGCTATTTCCACCACCTAATCCTAGCCAATTTTCCCACTATTCCTATTTTCCTATCATTTTCGATCATTATTCACATTATTTATATATATTTATTTTATATATATTTAAATATAATATTTTATCTTATATTTTAACATATATTTAATAAATATGTATTTATTTAAGTGAATTAATCCCAGCCATCAAATTTCATTTAATCCCGACCATTCGTTCACATCAATCCATGCCACGCTAGATTTATTATCAACCCTTGGATGTGCTTTAATCTTAGCCACATGATTAGTGTTGTTGAAACCCTAGCATGCCCTAGGTTAGATTATAAATAGGAGCTATTTTGATGGCTCAACCCTTGAGTCCTTAAGTCTTTTGTGAACCTTCAGTCCCTAGATTCCTTGAGTTCCTGATTGCCCTGAATCCCTGATTCAAAACCCTAACTTCCCTAAGTGCCCTAAGGCCACCATATAGCCTTTTGTGCCTTAACCCATTCCATTCATCCTCCCTCACTTGCCATATATGTCATTGCAACCTGCAACCCCATTCGATCTACTTATTTAGAATTTCCCATTAGATGCTAGGTGCCCACAAGTGCCTCCTCAACCAGTCCCAAGTGCCCATGGGTGTTTCCTGTAGTCTCCAGGTGCCCACAGGTGTTTCACGCTCTCATTCTTGAAGTCCCCCTAGCCTCCAAGCAACACAATGGAATTGTCACACCAACCACATGCTTCAGATATCATACGCCAGATAGCGAAAAGGTAAAACAAATCAACCCTAAATTTATTTATTTCATTGCATGTGTTTTTGTTTCTACCCATTTTATTTATATTACTTAGTTAGTATTTTTATCATTTCTTACAGAGGACCTCATGCTATGGAGCCCTCTCATATACTACTAACTATTTTATGTGTCATTGTGTGCATATCAGGAGCATTACATCAACATCTGGAGTGGCCCAACCTTGGATATCCAAAAATCCCACTCAACCCTGTTGGGATCAAGACATGATTGAAGACACCACAACCTTGCTTCTTAGGGTTTTGTATAACCCTAAATTTTTGTATCATTGTATCAAAAATGATTCAAGGATCCAAGCTTGTAACAATGGAGTTTCTAGGCTCCCCCTATCAATAAAGAATTTATTATGTTGTGCAAACTTGTGTTATCTTGCATTTTATTTTGTTCAAAGTATTTCTTGTAGTGTTGCATTTTGCATCTTTCAAAAAAGTATCGATGTTTGGGATATGGAATTTATCCTTAGGACACGCTTTGTTAAGATCTTGAAAATCGGTGCATATGTGTATCACCTCATTAGGATTGAGAAATGGGACCATGTTTGAGAGCCACTTAGGATCATCAATAGGAACTATGAAGTTCACGTCTAAGAGTTTTTGAAGCTCTATTTTTACCAAGAGGGCCACGGTAGGATGCATTCTCCTAAGATTTTTTTTGACCAACTTAGTATTAGGTTTTAAGGTGATATTTTGGACCACTAGACTAGGGTCAAGACTGGGTATGTCCTTGTATGACCATGCAAATATACCCTTTTTCCTCTTGAGGAGAACAATAAATTACTTTTGTTCATCAGGTGATAAGATTTTTCCAAGATTGACAATTTGGGGATTGCCTTTGTTTGAACTAAGGTCCACATCGATAGTATCTTCAATAGATATGTGGGAACCTTCCTCAAGATGATGGGGTGTAGGTATCATATGAATATCGTCTAAGATATCACAAAACTCTTCTGACTTATCCTCATTTAAATTTTCCTAGAAAACCTCAAGATCTGAAGGTGAAGGTGATGACGAAGGCGGAGGGGATGGAGGAATGTAGTTGGTGGAAGCCCTTAATAGTTCCTAAGATAGGATAAAATTGGCAAAGGTTGGAGGTAAGGAAATCCGATCCATATCAATAAGGCTTATGTCAATTATAATTGGTTTATCCGGATCGTATGGATTACGGAGTGGGATGAATAAATCAATAAGATTCATGTTGACTTATGGTCAAGGTGGACAAATTTGGATGGAATGGATAAAATTAGTGCTAAGAGCTTGGTTAACCTGAGCAACAACAAGCAACATAAAACATGTTTTATTAAATGGTGTATTTACATATGTAATGCAAAGAATGCAAACATATTTAATGGTGATAGAAAAAGGTGTGTGGAAGGAAGCATGGATTCATAAGGATTTGAGATAAAATTGCAATACTTAAATGGCTCAACATCCATTGGTATGCAATGTACTTATACCTCATGAGCGTACTTCACGTATTGATGTAGTATGAAAGGGACACATCTTATATTACTCATCCAAGGTCTTCCAAGGAATACATTGTACGCCATAGATCCTTCCAAGATGTGGAACATTGTGTGCAACATTTTTACCCCCACTTCGATGGGCAAAACAACAGTGCCAACTGTGGAACATAAAGCATCGTTGAATGCTTTTAGGGTGAAATATGACTTGGTGATCTGAGATGGAGGAAGGTTAAGATGATGAAGGGTATATGTAGTGATGATATTTATGGAGAAACTGGTATTAATTATAAATCTTTTGAAAGGCTTCTTGTCAATTAGAGCCATGATTTGCAATGGAGGATCTACTGATTCCAATGAGATTAGCTTAATCTCAAATTCAAAAAATGTAATGGAAGGTTCCATGCATGTTTGAATTCTCCCTACAAAGTTTTTGAAGGCATTAAGATCTTGATATTGTAATTCAATGGATTTCATAATATCCATTAATGCCTCATGATGTGGAGGAGATTGTTGAATTAGCTTGTATGTTGACAATTTGATGGAAGTCATCTTTAGGCTTTTGGTTAATCGACTACTCAATGAGATGACTCGTCGTGGAGAAAGATTTATGGGATGAATGGGGGGATTTGGTTGGCTAGGAATATGAATTGGTGGTTATGTATTATGGGAAATTTGAATGGGAGGTGATGTGGTGGGTTGTGACACACTTGCCTGAGGTTATTGCCTTGCATTTTGGTGGTTATTTCATTGACCTCTAATGACCACATGAATGGCACCTACAAAAATTTGGTATTTTTGGATGTGATTAACTTGATTAGGAGGAATTTTGGTATTATTCCCTCCCATATTTGGTTGCACCTCCTCATGATGAAGAAGTGGTGTTTGAAAAATACCAATATTTTGGTTTTGTTGAGCAATGGGGCTGTCAAGATTGATAGCCCCTAAGATAATAAGGTCTTGATATATCTTTAAATACATGGTAATTATTGATATCATACCCATTTTTCCTATGGTAAGGATAAAATAAATATTCTCAATAATGTTTTCCATGCTTAGCGGGATCATATTTTCTGATTTTGGGCAAGTCAAGTTTATTTGTGTCATAAAACCTTCATAAGATGGTAGCATACGACTCATCCAAGGGGGTGTATTGGTGATTCTATCATATAAACTATCACTAAGTATGGTTCTCTATAGCTGTAACTATGCTTTGCATAGCTTGAGTTATTTAGGGTGATGCATGATAAGAAATTTATTGTGGTTGTTATTGCACTGACTATTGTTGAGCCATTACCGACTATCTCATGACCACTTGATTAACATGATTAGGCTGATTGGTTGGAGTGGCCTGTGTTGATTTTGATTGGTTAGAATAATTGCTTTTATATTGGATCTTATTTTGCCATTCCTTTTTCCTAGGCTTAAGTATCCCCTCTTGGATTTTTATCTCCTCGATGACACTAGCATGTGCTAGAGCTTCTTCAAATGAACAATATGTTTATAATTAAAGCATCCAAGAGATGGGTTTTAAACAACTCTTGATGAATAGTTTGATAAGCTCATCCATTGGTAGGGTGACTGGTATTCTGGTAATGATGACCCTCCAATGGTTTCTAAAATCATAGATAGACTCTTCGTCATGTTGTCTTAAACCATAAACATCACACAATTAGACTTTATTTCTAACATTAAGGACAAAGCTCTCAAATAATAGGTCAACCAATTGTTCAAAAGTATAAATACTATGACTAAGAAATTGGTTGTACCACTCTATGGCATCTCCTCCTAATGTTTGAGAAAATGTTCTAAGCATGAGAGCATTGTCATTTTGGATTCTAAATCATGAGTGTACAAATATGCTTACATGCTCTTTGGGGTCCTCAATCCCCTTGAATTTATCAAACTTTGGCACTGTGAAATCTTTCGGATATGGTGGTGATGGTACCAAAGGTTGAATGGGTTGGTTAATCAGATAACGTAGATTTGGCTTTTGGTTTGTCATACCAGGAGTATATTGTATAAACTGATGTATTAGTTGTTGTCTTGGCCTTGATTCTAGGGTCTCCCTAGGAATGTGAAAAACCTAAATTACCTGATGATTTTGAGGTGTGGTGGAAAAACTATTGTGGTGTGACTAAATGATGATGGTATTGATGATGATGACTAGGTGAATTTTATGGAAATTGATGAAGATAATATTGATGATGGAAATATGGAGAATTTTGGAATAGGTACAGTGCATGGGGGTTATGGTTGGGTTGGCCTATGAGAATGGATTTGGTATGATTTATGGGAATGGTATTGGTATACCTTGATGGAGGAGTAGGGATGGAAACCATAGAATATTATGGTGTTCATGATGGATCTTGGTTAATTAGGATGGTTTGAGTAGATTTTGGTAGAGTCTTAGGGTTAGCTTGCACTTGTTGTTGACCATTTTGATGTTGCTTAAGTAATGTGTTCAAATTTTCCCACGCTTCATGAATTTTTCTATCAGAAATGAAAGGTATGAACATAGATGGCATGGAAGAAGTGGCTGGGAAATAAGTTACACTTGGTATGGTAACTTGGGAAGTTGGAACTTGTAAATCATGTGCTTCATACAAGGGGTTGGTTTAGGTGGATGTATATGAAGATGGGATAGAAGTGCTAGGAGCACTTGTGTATTGGGGAATGGATACATGAGAGGAAGGTAAAACTGATGAGGGTTATTGTACACCTGGGTAAAGTTGGATGGTGGCTGGGAATGAACAAGTTCCTGTTGTAAAGTAGGATCTTTTCTAGGTGAGTTGGGGACTGACTGTAAGACATAGTTAGTAGACTTCATAAGATCTTCTACTTGTGCCATGTCTATATGGGTAATGTGGTGATCAATGGTTGGTGAGGTTGACTCTATTTTGGGAATGACCATATGAAATGTTATGGGTGACACTAAATTTGAGGGACCTAAATAAAAATCTACCTGTATCACATTTGGTAAATCTACCATAGAAGTGGTGGGGAAGGTGGATGAAGGTTCCATGGAATTGTTTTAATTTAATGCTTTTTTTTTATTTCATATTAAGACCATAAGCAAATAAACAAAATACAAATTGTGCAGTAAAGTGAAATGCATAATTGAAACTTCTCAAAAATTAAATAGAGATAAATCAATGCTAATTTTGTTCAGTAATGTGTCTTACCTCATTCATTGATTATCTCATCTTAGTGTGAATTCAATTTCTTAGATTTTTATTTCATGTGTTTCAATGTGCTAATCTAAATTAGAAATGGATGAATCCTATGGCTTGGATGGGGTAAAAATATTCTTGCTGGTGATAAAATCCAACAAGTTTACTCAGGGATAATCTAAGGTATCTAGAGACAGAGATTGGTGGATGGATATGAAAGCCATCATCACCAAATCTCAAGCAATGGTTGGTGATGAAATCCAACCACTACTAATTAATGTGAAGCGTGAAGTGTGTGATTATTTTTAAAGGTTTCTAATTTTCTATTGTGTACATACAATGTTATAAAAATAACTACTTTTGATAGTCTAAATTAGAATCCAATATCTAGAATACCAATTTCTCCAAAGGATGTAAAGTACATCGCTTAAAACCTACCCTAAATAGTTGGGGGGTTCGTCTACTCCTCTATATGGAATCACCCAAGTACGGGGATACTTTTGGTATCTTGACACTATTCCTATTTAGACTTACAAAAATAGAAATCTCTAACCCTAGGATGCAAACTAATGTATGTGCTTGACAGTTCAAATGCAAACAATAATGTAGCACACCAAAAAATTAAGAAATATTTAAGAATAAATGTGTGACTGAATGCAATGATTAATCTAATGTCTAAAATGCAACTAAAATGATTTGTTTTTGCCTTATTTATTAGTGATGTTCATTTTAATCTAGAAATCTAAAAAAGCGTAAAATGCCAGAATATGTAAAAATAGAAAGTTAGGGTTTGATAGTAAACTCACCTAAAAGCCTGCGTTTTTGCTCTAACTCTCTGTAAAATACCCTTGGGTGCTTCTAAAATGCACCTGGGAATTTTTGGATGTCCCTGGATTACCACAGGACATTCACGCACCTTCTACAACCTTCTACGAATCTTCATAAACCCTAACTCAGTGAAAAACTATGAAATCTATGCTTCTAAAAACCCTGCAAGATGAGACAAAAAATAGCAAATTAGTCAACAAAGTAAATCAAAATGATAAACCCTTAGGGGGTCCCACTGTGATCACCATTTGTATATACAATTATTCAACACAAAAATATATAACATGGTAGATTGAAATCAAGACAATATATTGCACAAAAGAGATATTTTTATTGATATGGGGGAGTCTCAAATCTCTGATGTTAGAATAAATAATTGATTCCTTCTTTGATACAAAGTATTACAATACTAGGATTATTTTAAACCCTAGTGAACAGTGCTAGTGGTGACTTTAATCATGTTCTTGACACCAATAGAGGTGAGTGGGCTTCGTGTTATCCAATACTAGGCCACTCCAACTTACACAGTTGCATAATGCTTATGTATCTTCCCAAACTTGCACATAGAAAAACAACAAAGTATTAGTAGCAACTATGAGGGCTCCACTACGTGAGACCCTCAGACATGAAACAACAAACCCTAGTTGTGCAATAGAAATACTATAAACAAATATGAGAAGATTAAAATAAATATAACAATGAAAAGTTTACAGTGTTGATGGTAGAGATCACGTTACACAAGCAACACCGAACAAATGATACACAAGTGTTTCTCCTTTGAACAACTCAGAGAATCAAACCTTTCCTTACTTTCATGCCAGAAATGAGGATACAAAAGAAAAATCCCTTTTACAATTTCAAAAATTCCCTCAAATACCCTGTTTTCCCCTTTTCCCGCCTAAAACCATCTATTTCAAATTTGAAATTTGGGGGCAACTTGTCGAGGTCGTAACTTCGCGCTCGTTGACCCGATTGACTATTACAACATATTTTTGAAAATGGCATGAAACGAGCTAAGCGGGGGAACCTTGGCTCTTCATACCAAGGCTCGTGTCTAGCCGAAAATCCTCAAATTCGACCTCTAAGACCTTCAAAAATCTCCTGCAAGTTAAACTAGTTTTACTAGTTTTACAAAATTAAACAATTACAATTTTTTTTGGGTGATGCAAGATCACTCTTACACCACTGGATGCTCCTGCATCAGACACCCAGGGTAATTTTGAGAAGTGACCTTCACTTCTCTATTGTTGGAAGAAAACCAAGGCGTTCAACCTCAGCCTTCGACAACCAAGATGAATCTTCAACAGGTCTGCCCTTCCACTTAACCAGATATTCTGCATACTGCCTATTTTTGGTACTTTTGCCGATGCGGGTATCCAGGATCTCTTCTATCTCTTCCGTCTCTAGAGTAGATGCTGGAATATTCCACAATTCTGCTACTGGTCCCTCACCATTGTCTCCTTCATGGTATTCTGCCAAATCTGAAATGTTAAAAATAGGTGATATGTTAAGCCCACTTGGCAATTCCACTTCATATGCATTGCCTGAATCCCATTTTTCTATGATTTTGCATGGTCCAAACTTCTTCATTTTCAGCTTGTTATAGGTTTTAGCAGGAAACCTTTCTTTTCTCAGATGGACCATAACTTCATCTCCCACTTCAAATTCCTTAAACCGTCGCTTCTGGTCTGCCCTTGTCTTGTACTGAGTATTCATCTTAGTAATATGCTTCTTCACTTCTTCATGCAAGCTCTTCAGATGCTCTGCAAAGTCCTCAGCCTCAACACTATTCTTTTCCCCTCTATCCATCTTTCTCAACTCAGAAGCATTCCTTGGGCTGCTCCCATACACAATCTAGAATGGGGATTTATTAGTACTTCTATTGATAGAATTATTGTATGCAAATTCTGCCTATGGAAAAACCAAGTCCCAACCCTTGGGCTTATCTCCTACCAAGCATCTCAGTAGATTACCCAAACTCCTATTCACCACCTCCGTTTGCCCATCAGTCTGCGGGTGGTATGCAGAACTGAATTTCAGATCTGTCTTCAATTTCTTCCATAGGGTCCTCCAAAAATACCCAACAAACTTTGTATCCCTATCGAAAATAATACTCTTTGGTAGACCATGAAGTCGTACCACCTCTTTGAAAAACAACCCTGCAACATGAACTGCATCATTAGTTTTTTGGCAGGGAATAAAATGTGCCATATTTGAAAACCTGTCAACCACTACAAATATGGAGTCATTCCCCCTCTGTGTCCTTGGTAGGCCAAGAACAAAATCCATGCTGATGTCCTCCCATGGTCTCTCTAGTATAGGTAATGGATGATATAATCCAGTGTTCTATCTCACACCCTTGGCCATCTGGCATACTCTACAACTTTGCACAAATCTCTTCACATCTTGCTGCAACTATGGCCAATAGTAGTTCTCACTAACGAGGGCAATGGTCTTATCCCGACCAAAGTGTCCAGCCAACCCTCCACTATGTTTCTCCTTGACTAGATTCTCCCTCATTGAACTCCTTGGAATGCATAATTGATTTCCTCTAAACAACATTCCATCTTGGATCAGAAAATCCAACCACTTAGTCCTGTCCAAAGTAACAGGTGCCAAGCAAGCCCTCCAAGCCTCTGCAAAATCAGGATCTTCAGGGTACAAACCCTTAAGTTCATCAAACCCTACAACTTCCACCTTCATTTCTGTCAACAAACACTGCCTTCTACTTAAGGCATCTGCAACTCTGTTTGACTTTCCGCTCCTGTGCTTCAACACAAAGGTATAACTCTATAGAAACTCAACCCACTTCAAGTGCCTCTGATTTAGCTTCCCTTGGCTATTAATATACTGTAAGGCCTGATGATCAGTATATAGAACAAACTCTTTTGGCAACAAATAATGCCTCCACTTCTTTAGAGCCTGAACTATAGCATAAAACTCTTGATCATAAACTGAATACTTCTTCCTAGCATCATTGAGTTTCTCACTAAAATAAGCAACAGGTTTACCTTCTTGACTCAATACAACTCCTATGGCACTACCACTAGCATCACAATCTACCTGAAATACCTTATTAAAATATGGAAGTGCCAAAATAGGTTGCTCTGTGACCTTCTTCTTCAACATATCAAAGCTCTTATCTGCTCCTAAGGTCCACTTAAATTCTTTCTTATCCCCTCTCATTGTTTCTGTAAGGGGTGCACAAATACTGCTAAAATTTCTAATGAATTTTTTGTAAAAACTTGCTAGACCATGAAATGATCTTACCTCAGTTATGCTCCTTGGAGTAGGCCATTCAATGATAGCCCTCACCTTTTTTGGGTCCATTTTTAGACCTTCGACTGAGATGACAAATCCCAGATACACTAACTCCTTCACAAAACTGCACTTCTTCAAATTAATCAGCAACTGCTCCTCCCTCAACTTCTCAAAAACCCTTCTGATATGCATCAGGTGCTCTTCCAGGGTCTTGCTAAATATTAAAATGTCATCCAAATAGACAATGACAAATTTTCCTAAAAACTCCTTCAATACCTCATTCATCAGCCGCATGAATGTGCTTGGTGCATTGGTTAGCCCAAATGGCATGACCAACCACTCATACAAACCCTCTCTAGTCTTGAAGGTTGTCTTCCACTCATCTCCTTCTCTGACACGAATCTGATGGTACCCACTCTTCAGGTCAATCTTTGTGAAGTACTTGGCTCCACTCAAACAGTCCATAATGTCATCCATCCTTGGCAATGGGAATCTATATTTTATGGTGATCTTGTTAATAGCTCGGGAGTCTGTACACATTCTCCACTCTCCATATTTCTTTGGTGCTAGTACTGTAGGTACTGCACATGGACTCAGGCTCTCCTGAATCAGTCCCTTTTTTAGCAACTCTTGGACTTGCCTGTTTAGCTCCTCACTTTCTACAGGAGTCATTCTATGGGCTGCCTTATTGGGTAAACTAGATCCTGGTACCAAATCTATATGGTGACTGATCTTCCTCATTGGTGGCAAACCCTCGGGCACATTATCTGATATAATATCTAGAAATTCTTCTAATAGACCTGAGACTTCCACTGGGGTATCTTTGCATTCTTCTTCCCTAACTCTAGGAATTAATGCATAGCACATATGCTCATGCTTCAAACCATCCAAAAACCTTCTACCTTCAACTAAATAGATTATGGCACTACTACATACCTTTTCATCCACCTCCTTCAGGGGCTTCAACTTATGGCGCACTCCATTCTTTGTCAGGGAGTAAGTGTTGGCATGACCATCATGCACTGCACACCGATCAAACTGCCATGGCCTTCCCAATAGCAAATGGCAAGCATCCATAGGTAGGATGTCACACAGGACCTCATCACGGTAATTCCCAATATTAAATTTTACCAAGCATTGCTCACTGACCAAAGCCCTATGGTCCTTCTGCAACCACGCAATCCGATATGGATGTGGGTGTCTCTTCCTCTCTAATTGCAATTTGGTAACCATTCCTTCTGAAACTAGGTTATCTGTGCTACCATTGTCTATGATAATATTACAGACCTTACCTGCACATTTACACCTTGTGCGAAATAAGCTCTTCCTCTGATCTGGGTCTCTCTCCTCATTCAGCAAGGCTCTCCTTGTGATCAACACTTCTCCTCTTTTTGCTTCTTCAGAGTGCTCAGATTCAACATCTTCATCAACAACAATAGCTCGGGCATTACCTTTGGGTCTCTTATTTTTCCTCTCTTGGTGTTGTGGACACTCGTATGCTCGATGTCCTTCTTCCCCATAGTGGAAATAGGTTCCACGAAATCCTCCTCTTCCAAACCCTCGTCCAGACCTTCCTCTTCCTCTCTAGTAACCATTGTTCTGATCACGAGGGTGGTAAGCATTATCTCCCTTTTGGTCCTGACTACTGTTGGCTTCTCCATTCTTCTTATGATCTTCATTTCATCCTCCATTTGTTCTTCCACCAGTTCTTCCACCATGACCTCTTCCTCTTTGCTTGCTCTCAAACCTTCTGTTCAGCTTCTCTTCAACCCTCAGGGCAAACTGGTAAGCATCCTCTATGGTGGTCATCCTGACCAGACTTAACTCCTCTTGAATACTTGCTCGTAACCCATTAATATAATGGGCTACCTTCTCCTTGTTGGCCTCAGAATGGCCTATTCTGATTAAAATTTTATAAAACTCCTCTGTGTATTCTTTGACAGACTTACTTGACTGCCTCAAACCTTACATTTTCTTTAGCAGATCCAACTCGTAGTCAGTTGGAATGAACTGCCTCTTCAACTTCTCCAACATCCGCTCCCATTTTGTTATCCTTTCTTTTCCTCTTTTGTTTCTGTCTAGTTGCACTCCCTTCCACCATATGCTGGCATGACCCTTCAACTTGGTCTTAGCAAACTTGACCCTATCAAGATCTTCAACCTCCTCATACTCAAAGTATTCTTCCAAATCATTGATCCAGTCAATCAACTCCTCTGGATCAAGATTTCTAGAATACGTAGAAACCTCCATCTTCGATCTCTTTCCAATCTGAGATATGGCTCTGTATAACCTGGCTTGTGTAGGATCTACCACCTCTTCTTCTTCCTCGAACTGGTCCTCTTCTTCTTCAACTTCATCTTCACTACCATCTTCTCTCCTTGGCTCAAACCCTCTATGCAGCTCCTCTTGCAGAGCCTGAACTTGCCTCTACAAAGCTCTGAAATCTTCTTCTGGCACCATATTTCTCCCACCACCATGGTTTCTTCATGGAGGCATTCTGCTCACTTCTCTCACAAACCCTAACCATAGATCCTGGTGTAAACTACCTCACGTCCGATGATCTATTTACACACTCAAGAACTCCCGCTCTGATACCACTTGGTAGAGATCACGTTACACAAGCAACATCAAACAAATGATACACAAGTGTTTCTCCTTTGAACAACTCAGAGAATCAAACCTTTCCTTACTTTCATGCCAAAAATGAGGATACAAAAGAAAAAGCCCTTTTACAATTTCGAAAATTCCCTCAAATACCCTGTTTTCCCCTTTTCCCGCCTAAAACCATCTATTTCAAATTTGAAATTTGGGGGCAACTTGTCGAGGTCGTAACTTCGCGCTCGTTGACCCGATTGACTATTACAACATATTTTCGAAAATGGCATGAAACGAGCTAAGTGGGGCGATCCTTGGCTCTTTGCGCCAAGGCTCGCGTCTAGCCGAAAATCCTCAAATTCGACCTCTAAGACCTTCAAAAATCTCCTGCAAGTTAAACTAGTTTTACTAGTTTTACAAAATTAAACAATTACAATTTTTTTTTGGGTGATGCAAGATCACTCTTACACCACTGGATGCTCCTGCATCAATTGAACTTGTAATTTTTTGATATATTGTAGTTGTTGCAGGGAAGTGATGCAACGATGCCCTAGCATCACCCAAGGGTTAGTACAGTTGTAGAGATATGGTCTAAAATACCTGCAGGTACTTGGTAGTAGCATAAAATACCTGTGGGTACTCACAAATAGTGGAAAGTGCTCAAATGTGCTTTGTGGTGGAGGGGAAGCACCCAAAGGTGCTCAGTGGAGATAGGGAGAACCCGAAGGCATTTGAGATTTGAGGTGAAGATCTGTAGAAGCAGATATGGCTGAGCGAGAGGGGCAGATGTAGGGGCTATGGTGAGTAAGGATGGAGGGAGAACTCAGGATAGTAAGCACTTAGAAAAATTACTTAGGGAAAAATACTTAGGGTTTGAGCCATCATAATGGCTCCTCTTAATAATCCACACTAGGGTATGTTAGGGCTTGAGCAACACAAATTGTGTGGCTCAGATTAAAACAAATCGAAGGTTGGATATTAATTTTGGGTGTGTGGCATGGATTGATGTAGATGGGTGGCTAGGATTAAGTTAAATCGGATGGTTAGGATTTATTTATATATAATATTTATATTTATTAAATATATATATATAGTATAGCCTCAAATATCCAATTTTACAATAAAGAATTGATTCCTTCTTTGATACAAAGTATTACAATACTAGGGTTCTCCGAAACCCTACTGAAAAGTACTAGTGGTGTCTTCAATCATGTTCTTGATCCCAAGAGAGGTGAGTGGGCTTTGTGCTATACAATACTAGGCTACTCCAGCTTACACAGCTACACAATACTTATGTATCTTTCTAAACCCGCACACAGAAAATAACAACAAATGATTAGTAGAAATTGTTAGGGCTCCACTGCATGAGACCCTTAGACATGAAACAACAAACCCCAATTGTGCAATAGAAATACTATAAACAGATATGAGAAGATTAAAATAAATATACCAATGAAAATTTTACCTTGTTGAACTTGTTTTTTGATCTATTATAGTTGTTGCAGGAAGTGGTGTAGTGATGCCCTAGCATCACCTGAGGGTTAGTAGGGTTGCAGAGCTCTGGTCTAAAATGCATGTAGGTACTCGGTGGTAGCAAAAAATTCCCGTGGGTACTCAAAAATGGTGGAAAGTGATCAAAGGTGCTTGGCGGTGGAGGGTAAGTGCCCAGAGATGCTTAGTTACGATAGGGAGAACTCAAATGTATTCAAGAGTTGAGGTTAAGATCTGTAGAAGCAGATCTAACTGAGTGAGAGGGGTGGATGTAGGGTCTATGGTGAGTGAGTATAGATGGAGAACTCAGGATAGTAATCACTTTGAAAAATTTCTTAGGGTAAAAGACTTAGTGTTTGAGACATCAAAATGGCTCCTATTAATAATCCACACTAGATTATGTTAGGGTTTAAGTGACACGAATTTTGTGGCTCAGATTAAAACACATTGAAGGGTGGATATTAATTTCGGGTGTGTGGCATGGATTGATGTAGATGGGTGGCTAGGATTAAGTTAAATCGGATTTTTGGGATTTATTAATATATATAATATTTATATTTATTAAATATATATAAAATATAATATTAAAATATTAATATTAAACATATATTTAACAAATATGCCTAGATATACATAAATAAAGGGATAAAGATGGCAGGAAGACCTGGATGGACGACAAGTGGCTATATTTTTGTGTCTTCAGTATTTATCAATGTTGATACAAAATACTCAAATGGTACAAGAATATTGTAGAAGCATTGTTGTCATAATTTGAATGGTATAGTATTGAAGCCTCTCCAAGGTTTGCAAATCGCTTTGCTGACACCATGGTATCTATTGGCTCCCTCATCCCTCAAAATCTGTATGATAAGGTAACCCATGTGTTTGTCATAACCCTCCATAGATCTTCTATTTCTGGGAAGACCTCTCTCCATGATGTGGACATCAATTTTGTCCAAGCAGAGCCTTATGATTCCTAGTTTTCAAAAATCAAGGATTACATTAAGCTTAGTGTGCTTCCTCCTAATTTACCTTTTACAGGAAAGAGAACCTTCAAGAAGAAATTTGTGAGGTACACCCTCTTGGGGGACATCATCTATAAGTGGAGCTACGATGGTATCCTCCTTCATTATATGGAACCACATGAAACCAACCATATCATCTATGTAGCTCATGACAATACTTGTGGTGGTCATTTTAGTGGAATGACTATCACTAAGCACATCTTGCACATGGGATATAATTAGCCCACCATGTAATGCAATTGCTATGCATATGTCAATAAATATGTTAAATTCCAAAATTATGCCAATTTAACCCATTTATCATCACAAGATTTACAGCCCATTCAATCTTTATGGCCATTTTACCAATGGGGTCTTGACCTTGTAGGCAAGATCTCTCTAGCTTCATTAGGGAAATACATGTTCATCATAATAATAATTGAGTACTTCACCAAGTGGATCAAATTCATTCCTCTTATCCAAACGACTAGTCTTAAAATTGTGGAATTCATCATGCATCACATCATATGTCATTTTGGCATTCCCTCTAAAAACATCTCAAATAATGGTACATCATTCAATAATAATGAGGTATGATAACTACACCAAAAAAGGGCTTTTATAATGGCTAAAATAACACAATTTTTTATGGCAATAAAAAACCACCCTAACAGATCCTAATAAAACCACCCTCTTAGGATAACCACCCTCTTAGGATCATCCTAAGAGGGAGGTTTCAAACGATCCTCATAGGGTTTCCTAAGAGAGTGGTTTTAAACCACCCTCTTAGACCTAAGAGGGTGATTTTAAATCACCCTCTTAGGGCTAAGAGGACATTTTAGTCAACCCTAAGAGGGCAGTTTAAAACCACATCCTTAGGGTCTTAGTACAAAATATATATATAAAGACTACAAGAAAAGTAAATGTAAATATGATTGATTCTAAATATGAGCATTTTCTTTCTAAGGAATAAGCAACAATGAACCATCAATATTTATTTAGAGTAGTGTACATATGGAGGGAGCGTGAGAAAAGTATATCTCTCATTTTCATTTTAAAACTTGAGCTAGTACTTGACAACGAACGATCGATACTTATTTAGAGTAGCGTACAACACAACAGATGGAGGGACCATAGTAAAAGCAGAGCTCTCCTTTTTCTTATTTCAAAGCTTGAGCTAGGGATTTAAATTAAAAGTGCAAATATTTTTCACTAGGTGGAGTAGTGTGCAACACTATAGATGAAGGGAGAGAAGTACCAGTCGATTCTTTCTCTGCCTTACCCAATGAAAGGATTTTTTAAGTGATAAGAACTACTCATGCTTTGGAATCTGGTTATCTTTCATCAGAATTTGTTATTCGAGTTTACAGGGCTTCCCAGAACTTTTAATCCCATAAAATTTAATCAATTTGGGTTTTTCCAAAAGCTTTTATTTATTTTGAGGTTTGGCTGGCCATGTCGGTTGGACAAGGGTTTCAACATCACTTCCAAAATATTTCAAGGTTTTTTATTTCGGGGTTTGTCTAGCCATGTCAATTGGATAAGGGTTTTTTATTTTGGGGGTTGACTGGCCATTATTTCTTCTTCCCCCTCCACCTCTTGCTTTGAAACTTCTCATGAGCTCTTCTTGTTGCAGCCTTGATGCCAACACTACATCCAGTTCCTCTTAATTGTCATTTCTTCTTCCTCATCTTGTCTCATTGCTTCTCACAATGATTACTTCTGGCTCATTTTCTTCCAATCTTGGTACTAAAAGCTCTCTTCCTTGAATAGACATGGCTACATATTGGAAGACTCTCCTGAATTTGTATGAAACATTTCAATTGACCACCTAGCATTGAATTAAAACCTAATTTATTGTGGAAGAAATTTATATATGGGAGAGGAATTCAAATTAATTTTCTTATGGAAGAAAAATTGTAATGTGGTTGGACAAGGGTCTTTTAATAATAATTTGAATTAATTTTATTTGGTAATTGACTGGCCATGTCGGTTGGACAAGGGTTTTTTATTTTTGGGGTTGACTGGCCATTATATCTTCTTCCTCCTCCACCTCCTACTCTAAAACTTCTCATGAGATCTTCCTATTGTACCATTGATGCCAGTGCTACATCCAATTCCTCTTGATTTTCATTTCTTCTTCCTCCTCTTGTCTCATTGCTTCTCACAATGATTACTTCTGGCTCATTTTCTTCCAATCCTAGTACTGAAAGCTCTCTTCCTTGAATAGACATGGTTGCATATTGGAAGGCTCTCTTAAAGTTGTATGAAACATTTCAGTTGGCCACATAGCATTGAATTAAAACCTAATTTATTGTGGAAGAAATTTATATATGGGAGAGGAATTCAAATTAATTTTATTATGGAAGAGAAATTGTAATGTGGTTGGACAAGGGTTTTTTAATTGTAATTTGAATTAATTTTATTTGGGGTTTGACTGGCCATGTCGGTTGGACAAGGGTTTCAACATCACTTCTAAAATATTTTGGGGTTTTTTATTTCGAGTTTTGACTGACCATGTCGGTTGGACAAGGATTTTTTTATTTTAGGGGTTAACTGGCCATTATTTCTTCTTTCCCCTCCACCTCCTACTTTGAAACTTCTCATGAGCTCTTCCTGTTGTAGCCTTGAGGCCAATGCTACATCCAATTCCTCTTAATTGTCATTTCTTCTTCCTCCTCTTGTCTCATTGCTTCTCACAATGATTACTTCTAGCTCATTTTCTTCCAAGACTTAGCCTTGCCCATGGGAGTTTCTTATTTTCATCATATTAACACATCTTTAATTTGGGATAATATTTTCTTGATATACATATGCTCTTTTTATATATTCTCTTTATTTTGTATCCCCATTCTTATTATCACTTGTGAAACTCCATGAATAGATCTTTAACTCATACAACAAGTGTAATACAACTTGTCTCCTCCATAGTTATGTTAGGTTATGATCAATACATAAAAATACTTGATCATGAGATTTTAAAATATGCTCGTATGTACCTTGAATAGCTTATATGTCATGATTGTTATCCAATATCTCTAGTTTTAAAGTTTTGATGATTCCACATACTCTTTATAAAAAGGATTTAAGATCATACAAACTCATTATACTAATAGAACTTATTGTTCATATACTTAAAGTGAACTGACCATATTTCATCCCTATTGTATTTATAATGTACTCATGTTAAGTTACCTTTAAAAATTTATCTCTATTTAAATAGATCATATTAACATTTGGATATAAAATTCTTTGTATACATGCTTGAATCATAAATATTCTTTTGATATTAATTATGTGGATGGAGATCCCAAGAACACTAGATATTATGACCTTATCATCTACAATGAATATGATAAAATAAATCTTTCATGTGCATTTAATATTTATTTAATTCACATATATACATATCTATTTATTCTTGACTCCATTGTAGCTTGCATTAGACTAGTGTTCAATTTAGTTTTTATTTGAAGGTTGGTGTCATCTTGGATATATAAATATAAATTTATTCTATTTATTGAGCATTATTTTATGCAGTAATAACTTCTTCACTTTATAATAAACAACTTTAATTTTTATTGAATTTTATGTTCTATCAACTAACACAAACCTATAACTTTAGGCCTTGAGATCACTTCAATATGAAATCTGAATAATTGATCAATTAAAAAATTTGAGAGTTTATTATTTTTTATTATATTAACGATTATCTTTAATTTGTGATAATATTTTCTTGATAAACATAGGTTCTTATTATATCTTCTCCATATCTTGTATGCCCATTCTTCTTATCACTTGTGAAACTTCATGAAAATAAAGATCAGTTATTTTTCTTACTTCATGAATAGATATTTTGCTCATACAACAAGTGTAACAGAACTTGACTCCGCCATAGATATTTTAGGGTATCCTCATACACAAAAATACTTGATCATGAGTTTTTAAAATAAGCTAGTATATACCTTAAATAGTTTATATGTCATGATTGTTATCCAATATCTCTATTTTTATAGTTTTTAACTATGCCACATACTCTTTATAAAAAGGATTTAAGATGACACAAAATCATTATACTAATAGAAATTATTGTTCATATACTTAAAGCAAACTAACTATACTAATGTTAAGTTATTTTGAGGTTTGATTTGCCATGTCGGTTGGATAAGGGTTTTTTATTTCAAGGGTTGACTGGACATTATTTATTCTTCCCCCTCCACCTCCTGCTATAAAATTTCTTATGAGCTCTTCCTGTTGCAGCCTTAAGGCCAGCATTACATCGAGTTCCTCTTGATTTTTATTTTTTCTTCCTCCTCTTGTCTCATTGCTTCTCATAATGATTACTTCTGGCCCATTTTCTTCCAATCCTAGTACTGAAAAGCTCTCTTCCTTGAATAGACATACCTACAAATTGGAAGGCTCTCCTGAAGTTGTATGAAACATTTCAGTTGACCACCTAGAATTGAATTAAAACCTAATTTATTGTGGAAGAAATTTATATATAGGAGAGAAATTCGAATTAATTTTATTTGGAATTTGACTGACCATGTTGGTTGGACAAGGGTTTCAGCATCACTTCCAAAATATTTCAAGGCTTTTTATTTTGGGGTTTGACTGGTCATGTCGATTGGAAAAGGGTTTTGTATTTTGGGGGTTGACTGGCCATTATATCTTCTTCTTCCTCTACCTCTTGCTCTAAAACTTCTCATGAGCTCTTCCTATTGCAACCTTGAGGTCAACGCATCTAGATCCTCTTGATTGTCATTTCTTCTCACTTCTCTTGTCTCATTGCTTCTCACAATGATTACTTTTGGCTCATTTTCTTCTAGTCCTGGTATTGAAAGCTCTCTTTGTTGAATATACATGGTTGTAGATTGTAAGGCTCTCCTGAAGTTTTATGAAACATTTCAATTGACCACCTAGCATTGAATTAAAACCTAATTTGTTGTGGAAGAAATTTATATATGGGAGAGGAATTCAAATTAATTTTATTATGGAAGAGAAATTGTAATGTGGTTTTCATCATATAGATTTCCCAAGATAATTTTGAGTCACATTGTATTCTTCCACTCTGTTCATTTCAGTATTGCATATCATGGCTATGGTCTGGTTTCTTTAGGACTTTTCTTTGGCAGTTCATCTTGACTTTTTGGTAGCTTCTAATAGTGGTATTATTAGAGTTTTCCTATATTCAAAAGGTATGTTCAGTATTGTATTTTATGCATAAGGGGTTTACATTATGTATTTTGTATGAATTTAAATTGTTATTAGTACTAAATTGTTACTTTTCTTCATTTTTCTTATTTTGCTTTGTAATTTTGCTTCATTGTTATGGAAATTATTGTGTAGTGGTAGCTATTGGAAAATGATGTATTTATTTATCAAAATGCTTGTGGAATGTGAGTGTGTGTATTAAAATTTTTTGGAATTGAAGGTTGGTATAAAATTCCTTCTCTAAAGCAAGGCTTGGAGCTAGTTTCTACCATTTAATTTTGCATTCGTACTGATGTACCCTATGTAACAAGATTTGATGAATCTAATCTATGTATTTCAAATTTTATTGAATTTTAACACCAACATTTAAAATTTAATTAGAAATACTGGTTTATTGGTTAGCCTTAGTAAAGGTGGAAAGCTTTGGGAATGAGTATTAGGTAACTGAGTTGGACATAAACTAAACATTTTTCAACTACATTGCAATTTTTTTTTTTAATTTTAAATTTTTTTAAATGGGATTGAAACGGGCCCTACTTGTATTACATCATTACCACATATTGGTATTACAACAACTTGGTTGCTATTATGCATGTATTGCTTGGCAAGATTCGAACCTAGATCTCCTTGAAAGTTGAGAAATTGAACCGATTGAGCTAATGCCATTTGATACATACATTTCATATTTTTTTCAATGAGTTTACAAAGTTTTTTATGAGGGGTTCCAGTCCCCTCATATTGAGTGGGGTTTGAACCTTGGACCTCTCAAAGAGAGGTGAAGGCCCTTACCATTGTAGTAAGCTTGCAACTTATATGTACATTTCAAGTTACATTATAGCAAGTTTTAGTTTTTTATGTGTTTACATTTTCTTTTTGTTTGTTTTTTAAAATTAATTATGATTAGTTATAAAAATATTTGCATAATTTTAACATCTTGAACTTCATTCTCATCTTTATCAAAAAATTGTGTCAAATTTATTTCAAGCTTTTTGAAGTTGAACCTTGTAACTAAGCTTGTACTTACTATGGATGTGGGTCAAACATGTTTGGATATTAACATTAATAATGGTTCTATTTTAAACCCACTATGATGATAATACTTTTCCTGAGAAGTTTACAATGCATAAACCTCATGGGTACTTATTTAGCTCTCAAGTAACTACTGTTTCTTTCAAATAATTTATGTATCTTCAACTAAAAAATTGTGGTGATAATCATAGTATAGAAACTCGGACTCGACAAGGACTCGGTAAGGCCAATTTTTTGACTTGGACTCAAACTTCGAAAAAAAACTCTGCAAAAGAATAACCTGAATAAAAGACTTTGCATCACTACATGCTATCCCTACAATTGTACATAACATTGGTGGTGGTGATCAAGGCACATTAAGCTACTCAAAACCTTCTAGGCCTGATTCATCAATGGTATGACTATTATTTTAAATATAAAATGATTGACTTAGTTTGTATTGTACACTATGTAGTGAATTTACCTAGGCTATCAATTTTCCATGTAGGGATTGAAACTGACACTAATCACTCAAACTGAGAGAAGGAAATGCTACTTGACTCAGATCCATAAGGATAACATAGTGGTCGAAGGCACAATGATTAGTATTGACCCTAAAGACCTTGTACATGGTCAACGTTTGGGTGAAGGTTTTTGGAAATTCAATGTGCACGTCACCCATAAAGAGGAAATAATCTTATTTAGAAGGAATGATGAGATGGCCACAATGAAGGATGTTTTGGGCTCCTTCATTGCCTAGCCTATATCAGATATTTTTTACAAATAATGGGCAGCCAAGCTAGGAGTGAGGTGAGTAGGTATCCTAAGCATGAGGTTGTCTAGTCAGATAGAAGAAGGTAATTTGGTAAAAAAAATAAGAGAGAGAATGCAAGTGCTTCTAGAGCATAGGATTAAGAGTCTAACCATGCATACATGTTGTAATTTTTTAAAATGAATATTTATTGTGTTCAGTAAGTGTTAGTTATGAAATTGATGTTTCATGTTTGACTCTTAGTCCTAGTCCTTAGTAGCAATACTTGATTTGCATAGATGGATATTTATATATCTAACCAAAGTCTTAGGATACCCTCTCGCCTCATATCTTATGGTTGGGGTAGGTAGGGATGTTTAGACATCTTCCCATTATATGGAGGGCTTAGGTTGTCCATTCACCTATATCTATAAATAATAATTGCACTTGAAATAAGAATTTTCCATTTACATATATAATCATAACTAATTTTGCACTTGAAATAACATTGGCATGAACATAAGAAGGTGAAGGAGGAGAAGATATGGTTGTATACTATTTTCTCTAGGAAATTTTAAGTAATATGAAATCATTCCTCCCAATATTATTTTGTTCTCATTTGTATATGGTAGTCAACTTCATATTTTTTGAAATCTATAGACCATGATTTATAAATAGCTTTAAATTGTGCATGTCTCATGTTTTCCTCATACATGCAACTTAATTGTATATAATATCAAGGTCATAATGAGATTTATCTTCTAAATATTTATGCTACCATAAAGAATATCAAATGCAAATATTAGCCTCATAAACACATTCTTCTTTATGTCCTCGTAAATTCATTATTCTTTATTTTTGTTGTAATTTTATTTGATCATTGATCACAAGGTGAGTTATATAAGTGGAAGGTTCAATTTTTTTCAACACTCTTGATAATACCTACATGTGTATATAACATCTTTAGAGAAAAAAAAAAACTCTTGTCTCTTGGTTTTTTCCATTAGCATAATGGGAGACAAATAATTCAAGCTCCATGTAGTCGAAGATTCTGAGCTTGACCATTCGAATGAAGCAAATAATGAGGTTGGCAAGAGAGTTTATGAAGTATGGAAAGGCCGCAATGTAAGTTTTATTTTTATGAAACTTCTTTCATTGCTATAAATTTATATATTTTTGCAAGGATATAGCAGACATTTATCTTTTGTGTGTATGGTTGGTTTTTGCTAGGTTTTTCTATTGGGTGGAAGGTTGATATTAGCATGCAATAGCCTAAGGAGATTGATTTCAATATTGTTTGGGATCATCATCCTAGTTGTAGTATTTTGTGCTTTAGTAGGGATAAGCTTTGTGGAAATACTTCCACATGGGTTTGCAATTATGGTTATCACAGTTGGTTTCACAACATATGTGAGTATGAACCCTTTCTACCAAAATAAAAAAAAATAAAAAAAAAAAAAAAATATATATATGTATGGATGGTTACTCACTATTTAGTTGTGTGTCATCCTGAGTGGGGTGTGGGATGTGGTAAGAATTATCTAATTTTTGGTTGGGTTTATGTGATGCTTGTTGTTAATAAATGCTAATTTTTTACAAGTAGCATATATTCAATGAAGAAATTTGATCCACTAGGGTGTGGTAAGCATTATCTGATTTCTAGTTGGGTTTATGTGATGCTTGTTGTTAATAAATAGTAATTTTTCTGGTTGGGTTTATGTGATGCTCAACCTAAGTGATGAAGGGGGTCAATACTAAAAATTGAATTCTTTGACAGTGATTTCAGAGATGATTGGGCTACGTAATGAGTCAAAATTCATTCAAGCTGGTGTAAGTGCTTTGATCATTTCCTTCTACATTGTGAAGATGATTTTATTTGATAACTTTCTACTGATAATAATGCTAAATGCAAGGCACAAGCTGACTACTAGATGTGTGTCTGTGTGTTTGTTTTACTTTTGCCTAACAATTTTTTCCTCTCCCTTCTCGTAATACTCGTGTTGTCTTTGGAGGCAATAAAATGTCTCACTTCGTAACTCTTTGTAATTGTCACCTTTTACCTCAAAGAAGGAAGCCAAGGAATTGTTTAACCTATGGATTTCTCTAACTGCTCTTAAATTTTCCAAGCTAGTCATGATTGATTACAAGCATTTACCAAGTTGGCCATTTATTCCATCTAATATATTTTGTATTATTTTTTATGAAAAATACTTTTTAGCCTTACAAATTATGGTCTGTTTGCTTTATGTTCCACTTTTGTTTTAATTTTCCTCAGAAATCATAGTAAATATCGAGTTTGTTAGATACACAACACCTTGGAAGTTTTATGTATAGATAACGCTTTTTTTCTGTAAATGAATTCAGTTATTTTGTTAGCTGACATATGATTCCTCCTTTCATCATGAGTGTTTAAATTTCACTAACCAAAATAAAGTGGAGTTGTACAACTAAATAAATTCTTCATTTACTTTAGGTTTGTTGCTCTCATTGCATTGAACTAAGTTTGTAAACAAATCTCTTCATCTATGGAGGTTCCTTTTGCATGTTGGGAGCATAATTTTGTTTTAATGATCAGTTTTGTCAAATCTATAGATTTTGTAAATTTGTACATTTAAAAAATGTTTTTACCCTTGTTTATACTTTTCATATTTATCCTTATAATCTGAAACCTTTTTTAACCATTCTTAGTCCTTGCAGGTTCACACTGTACTGGATATTGGTTGTGGTTTTGGTAGTTTTGGGGCTCATATCTTTTCTAAATAGTTGTTAACCATGTGCATCACTTCTTATGAGGTTTATGGTAGTCAAGTTCAGTTAGCTCTTGAGGTAGGACTTCCTACAATGTTGGGATCTTTTATTTCTAGACAACTTCCATATCCTTCATTATCCTTTGATATGGTTCATTGTGCCAGGTGTGGGATGTGGGGATAGAAAATAAATATTGTGAGATATATAGTTATTATTATTACTATTTTTAATCTCCCTACTTAAAAAAGTGAGACTAATATTTCATGAGTCCTATAGTCCATAGACTTTTAATGGACTAGCAATAATGCAAGTCCTTGATTAATTCTTATAGAATTTACCACTGTAATCAACCACTGGATTGCAATATGGTGAATTACTATAGTGGATATATTGTCTTGATGTGTTGTGGGTATAGTAGGTCATCTTGCATTTCACTCAATATTTCATTGTTATGTAGTACAATCTATTGTTATAATATATGGAATTCCTCACTTTATCAACATTAAATTATATTTTTATAAGATCTCTTACTACTGTTAACATCATTGTATTAACTTCTTGTAAACAACATTGTATCAGTGTTGTCTATAGTGGGCTTATTGCTAGTTTTGTGTATGGTAAATATAGTGGATTATTTTATCTTGCATTAAGTGTATCTCTAAGATATATGCAATTTGTTGTTACAAAGCCATTGCTTGCATGTGACATAATTTCAATTATAATTCCTGTGCTAATAAATCATTATTTATGTTTCTTTAAAGTTCACATTTAACACCTAAGTGTTGTAGGTGAGTTGGAGAGGAGAGGGCAATCCTCCAAGGGAGGTCCCAGGTTCAAATCTCCACCCTACCAAAAAGCTGAATTGGGTATCAAAAATCCAATTGATAATTTTGGTGCGAGCAGGGTTGGGTGCGACTCCTGGGTGACTTTAACGGTGTAGAACCCCCTTTTCGTGGTCTCTCAGACCAAGGCGGCCCCGCAAGGGGTTTTTCGCTTTAAAAAAAAAAAAGTTCACATTTAAGCATGAATTTTTTATAAGACTATCATAAATGTTTGATTTAAATTTTAGTTATATTTCACTTTCTTTCTCAAGTTATTCTTTCAACCTTCCCCCCGACGTTCTTTCTCAAGTGTTGTTTGTTTGTATTTTGAGTTGCATGTTGGCTATTCACGTTTTAAGTTGACTATTGGTTATTTACATTCTAATTTGACTGTTGGTTGTTTGCAATATATCTTGAGTGGTTGTTCATGTTCTGAGTTGACTATTGATTGTTTGCATTCTAAGCTGATTGTTGGTTGTTTGCACTATGTCCCGAGTGTTGTCGTTTGAGTGTTTACTTTACATATTGAGTGACATTTTGAGTGCCATTGTTAGCTTGTATTATGGCTCACTATAAGTGTTCTTCGCTTGGTATCTTGATCATTGAATAATACACTCTGCTTGATGGCTTGGCTCACTGAATAATGTGCTTCGCTTGATGGCTTTGTTCATTGAATAATGCACTCCTTTAGATGGCTTGGCTTAGGTGCTCCTCTGGTTGGGCACTATGTTGGTTTGGATTTAGGTGCTCCTTTGATTGAGTGCTATGCTATTTTAGTTGAGGTAAACCATTGCAAAAAATGAGCACATTTGAAAAGTAACTTCATTTGTTTCTAATATTTTTTTTGTTAGATAAGATACTATAGCATTAATACCGGGTTTTACAGGTTGACCCAAAACCTTTTACAAAAATTAGACCAGGGATTTTGATGAACATGTCCTTACTAAGGATCATATATATGTAAAATATACATGTCGTCAAAGCCATTACATCCGGTAAGGCACATAGCCTGTTATCAAAAAAAACTTCTCATAATACATTTTGGATATACCCTGAGAAACACACCTACATAATAATTACAAAAAAATAAACAGACATAGATCCCTTCCTTGAAATAGTGGATAAACAAAAAGCTATAGACACACATAGCAGAGTACTGAAAAAAAACTCCCACAAACTCTGTATTGATAGTTACTCTTAATAATTCTTTGGTAATTGCTTTCTTCCATATATGACATGCTTTGGGACATCCCGTCTTGGCCAATTAGCCTTGGAGAAGTGAACCTGCTGGCTAGATTTATGGCAGTGGCTATCTGGTGGTCCATGTGGCTCTGGTTTGAAGTCTTATATTTTTGTTTATTTCCTACCCTATGATTATCAACCAACCACAAATTACTAATATGACTAGGAACCATGTTATCTGACATGTGACTGTCCCCATTAGTCTTTGTGGTATTTCCAAGCAGCATCCACCAAGACTGATAGCTCGAATAATTTTTATTGTGAGTCCATTTCAAAAAAGATACGGGAATACTCATAGCCTTTGAACTTACAATGCCTTCCCTGTTGGTAAATTCAACTATCATTCTTGGCATTCTTGTTTAATAAGCTCCTCTACTTCGCTTGGGACATCGCGTTTCCATTTGAAAAGTCTGTCACCATCAACACCCAAATTGGCCAGCTTATCAGCAACTTTGTTAGCTTCTTGAAAGACATGTTGGGCTTTTATGTCCTATCTTCCCTAGAAAAGGATCCTAGCCTCTTCAACAATTGTTTTAATCCTCCAAGGAGGTGTTTTCCAATTATTGAGGAGATTTATAACATGCATAGAATCTCCTTCTATGATAAAATTGCCTTCTAAGTCTTGAGTCATTTGAAGGCCTCTCCACATAGCTCTAGCTTCAGCTTCGTTGTTCATCCTTGTTCCCAAATATTCAAAAAATGCAAGCATCATATTCCCATTATGATCTCACACAATGTCGCTAGTGCCTGCTCTACCAGGATTGTTCTTAGCCACTCCATCAAAATTAATATTAAACCAACCCGTAGGATGTGGGAACCACTTAACATTGGCTCTGGGGCTGACTACCTATTGTGGCTGATCCACAACGTACCCCAAAATTGGGGACCCACATTTTTTGCATGTGTTCCAAGAAGACTGAAGTGGCCCATAGGCTAAAGATCAAGGAAAAAAGCAAAACACCACAAGGAGAAAAAGTGTCGCGATATCGCGACATGTTGCACCATCACGGCCAAAAGAGAAAAAGTGTCGCGATATCGCGACATGTTGCACCATCGTGGCCAAAAGAGAAAAAGTGTCACGATATCGCGACATGTTGCACCATCGCGGCCAAAAGAGAAAAAGTGTCGCGATATCGCGACATGTTGCACCATCGCGGCCAAAAGAGAAAAAGTGTCGCGATATCGCGACATGTTGCATTGTCATGGCCAAAGGAGAAAAAGTGTCACGATATCGTGACATGTTGCATTTTCATGGCCAAAAGAGAAAAAGTGTCGCGATATCGCGACATGTTGCACCATCGTGGCCAAAAGAGAAAAAGTGTCGCGATATCGCGACATGTTGCGTCATCGGCAAAAGAGAAAAAGTGTCGCGATATCGTGACATGTTGCATTTTCATGATCGACGGCACAGAGAAAGCACAAAAGAAAAGTGTCGCGATATCGCGACATGTTGCATTTTCACGGAAGAAAAGTGTCGCGATATCGCGACATGTTGCGTTATCATGGCCAAAAAGAAAAAGTGTCGCGATATCGCGACATGTTGCATTTTCGCGGCCAAACAAGAAAAGTGTCGCGATATCGCGACATGTTGCATTTCACGACAAAAGGAAGAAAAAGTGTCGCGATATCGCGACATGTTGCATTTTCGATGGCTAAAAGCAACAAAAGACGGAAGGGCAAAAGTGTCGCGATATCGCGACATGTTACATTTCCGCGGATTCAAAAGGCAGCAAACAGAGAGAAGGAGGCAAGAAGTGTCGCGATATCGCGACATGTTCCATTTTCGCCAAGGTAACAGACTTGCATAGTGACGCGGATATAAGGACAAAATCCAATGAACAAGACAAAGCGTTACATAAGAAATCTTTAATGATTTGAAATCATTTAAGATGGTCGTTACACACGGAGGGAAACGGACGCAAGCCCATGTGGAGAAAACGCAGCGAAGGGCCACAAAATGGAAACCAAAGCACACGCATACAAGGGAAGGTGAAAAACAGTCAGGGAAGGTGAAACGAACAACCATCAGAAAATGAAACGAACCGTCATGGAAGGAGAAACAATGTTTTCAGAAGTTTAAATACGCCATTCAAAGAGGTTTGAAGGCGAGATAGCCATTCTGGACCTAGTTGGGCTGTTTTTCTTCCATAGACTGGTTTTTCTTCTTCATGGACAGGGTTGGAAACCGCTGCAAGCAGAGTTGCAGAGTTGAAGGCGAGAAGGCCATTCTGGACCTGTTTGAGTTGTTTTTCTTCCACATACTGGTTTGGGAAAACCAAAAATTCTGCTATTGTAAAATGACATATTTTTAATGCAGAAGTTTTCAGAAATTTGCATCTTGTGGGCAAGAAAGAAGGAGATTTTCTTTGCATGCTATGGATTTAATGTTTATTCTTTCATTTTTTCAGATTTCGAATTTATAGATAATGTTAATGCCATTTTTTTTGGGTTACATTAGGCGAATATTTGAAATCTGAATTTTATTTCGTACCCTAGGAACCAACACTTAGTCTATGGGGATTGTGCTTGTTTTGCAAGTCCAATAGGTTAGGTTGCATGCATGGAGACCTCACATCTTCGGTTTTGTCGAAACAGGATAGCATCATACTGAGTGCATTTTATTTTCAGTTTTCTGCATTTCATTTTCATTTTTTTGCATTTTATTTTTTCCCAAAAATTTTAACTTATTTTCAGGCATTAAAAATAAACATTTAAAAAATTTCAAAATCCAAAAAAACAATGAACAATCACTAAAGTTTCATGATGAAATAAACCAACATTGCCCCTTGTTTACGATTACTTGCAATCACTAAGGTGTTCCAAGCATTTAAATTGAATATCTTTATTTGAGATTACTAATACACATATGCAAATGCTAATACAAGCGGAGACCTTGGAGAAGTTGTTTGTTTAACTTCTTTGCAAGAGGGGATTTGGAACCCAAATCCTAAAGGAGAGTGTACTTTCACAACTGGGTGAAAATACCACTCAACAGATTGGCGCTAGAAGGAGGGCCTGAATTGTTTTATTTCGGAGTGATTTAAATGCTATAGGGATTTAAATTTTGAATATTTCATGCCCTATTGATTATTATCTTTAGCCCTCTTTTAACAACACAACCTTGTAGTGTTAAAAGGAGGACATGAATTGCTATGCATTGTTCTAACGCTTTTGATTGTTCAGACAAGAATAATGTGTTTTGATTTGATTTTAAAAATTTTGGTTTGATATTTGCTAGTCAATTTCATGCTTATTTGTAAGGAATTATTTTTTGTCTAAAATGTATTTGTTGTCGGTATTATGCTCTTCACTTGCGTGTAATGCGATCTTGTGAATCAGAAAGCCTACAACACTAGGAGTATGCTCTTCACTTGCGCATATGCGATCTGGTGAATCAAAAACTTCCATTTTTAGAATACTACTTTGTCATGGTTCCTTCTTTCATTCACGACTAACAAATTGATTTTGAAGTTATTCTTTGAATTTCATTAATTGCAGGATTTTTCTGTGTGTCGCAGGTTTTCTTTGAGGTACTGAGAGTTTTGTCAGGTTCTTGTAGGGTTATCATCATCGATTTTGAATCAAATGGCCCAACCTCCACCACCTCCTTGGTACGGAGCCCATAACATTCCTTTGAATATTGCAGGGGATATTCACGAGATCCCTAGGAATATAGATAGATTTTTGCCCAAATACAAATCGGATGGCCCAAGGACCGCAGAAGAACATATTCAGGCCTATAGGGATGTTTTGATAAGATTGCAAGTTCAACATGAAGATGTGGCTTGTAGACTCTTCCCCATGAGCCTAGACCAAGTGGCCTACGAATGGTATATTTGCTTACCTCATCGGTTCCATTACGTCATGGACGCAAATGGAGAATGCTTTTGTCAACCAATTCAGGTCACCATTAGATCCCACAATCATCTATAATCAGTTCATTACATGCAAAAGAGGCCAGGGTGAGCCAATCCAAACTTTTAATCAGAGATTTCAGAAGTGCTATAATAGAGCAATTCGGCATTTTGCCATTGATCCCGTAGTAGCTTTGCAAATATATTTTGGGGCATTGGATCCTATGACGACAATGTTTGCAAGGCGAAATCCTCAAGTTACCACGCTTGCTCTAGCCTACAATGAAGCTATGACCATTGAACAACAAATGACACCACAGGGTTATGGGTTTTCCCAGATGCCTATGGTAGGACAATATGGTCCATATGGTCAAGCTCCTATGATGAATCAGATCATGGCACCACAAATATCAGGCATAAATGCTTTGCCTTATCAACAACCATATTCATCAACACCCGCTTACGCACCCAATCCAATTCCGATTCAAAGTGTGAATCCCTACGCAAATCAAGTGGCTCAAAATCCAACTCAAATGTTAAGTCAAGATCTCACCAATTACGCAAACCCTACTGGAACTAGCAATAACATAGCTCAACCAAAAGAGATTTATTCAGAGGTTGAAGAACTCAAAAAGATGGTTCACAAATTGAGTAATGATTTGGTTCAAAAATAGAAGTATGAATCCCATGCCCCTCACCCAAATCAAAATTTCAACAATAGAGGGAGACAGTGGAATACGAAGCCAAACAATGGGGGTGTGCCTTCCCCTATTGCTAATCAGATAGATACTTCTGTAGGACCAAGTCACTCTAGTTCCATTCTTAATATTTCTGATTTTGCGTGGGAAAAGGGGTGTAGATTGCATAATACAAAGGAGCATAATGAAAGGAATTGTCCCGAAATTGCTAGGTATACCCATTGTCTCCAAGCTCAAGTGGATGATTTGGAACTTGTGCCAAATAATGGTCCACCCCAACATCAACAAGGAGAGGACAACATTTTGGTGGTGGAAACTCTATATCGTCAAGAGAGTGAGAATGAGGAAGGTGAAGATGAATGGGATGAGAAACATGTTGATGAATCAGAAGATGAAGAAGAAGTACTTGAGCGTCACAACTTGAACTTGGAGGATGATTACTATGATTCGTGGAAGAAATGGGAAGAACATTATCAATCTAAATCTTCTAATAAACTTGTTGCGTCAATTAATATGCAGGATAACTCAATTGCTTCCTCACATGAGGATACTATAAATCCTGTACAATTTGAGAAAGTTTTGGAAGAGGAATTCGAATCTCATCAAATTTTGGAACATGATAAGGATTCTACAACCATGAATCAAGAAAGAGAGTCATTTGCTTTAGATTCCTTTGAGGGAAAAGAAATTGAAAATCTTGATCCACTTACTTGTGCTACAATGATTATGCCATTTCAAAATGAGAAAATTACAAAACCTAAATCATTTGGGTTTGATATCATTGATGATCCAATTGAAAATCTCACGTTACCCAAAACAACCCAAGTGATTGATCATGGAAATGTGTTAGTTAACCCACCCCTAGATAGACAAGACTTATGGTTTGAAAGGGATGGACATATTTTCAATTGGGTACCTAAGTTTGGTGCCTTTGATAAACAAGTCATGGAGAAAGAACAAGTGCTACATGATGATGAATGTCATGAGAGAAAAGAGGAATTTTCAAATCCTCTTCAAGTAAGGTCAAATGAAAGCGTGCCAAAGGTAAAATCTCACCGTTTTGGTTTCACCATGCAAAATTCGAATGAAGGTTTGCCTAATGAATGGTTTGATTCAAATATTATTAATGTTATGGCTTTATTGAATGAAAATGAAAGCTTATTTCTACACCATGAATCAAAGTGCGGAATGGACATCTTAAAGAATAGACATAAAAGAATTGAACATCAATCATTGTCTAATCAATTTGAAAACTTGAAGCTCCACCATAGGATTATTAATGAAACTAAATCAAATTGGTATGGTGAGAGGGGCAAGTGGAGGTTTGTTTCTTTGTTTGGTTTGATCTTGTTTTTGTTGGATTCCTGCAAAACTTGGTATGCGTATCACGTCATATGTCTTTTAAAGAATTCTAATCAGGTTTGGGATCCGGGAAAATGATAATCCAAACTTTTTGTACATTTGTATATACTTTTGGTTTTCGTGTTTTGGTTTCGGAATGGATCTCATTTTGGTTTTAAGTTTTGTGTGTTGGTCCTTTGGACATTTTTGGTTTGTCAACTTAGGTCCTTATGAATGTTGACTAAGACTTGGAGAATATGAAACATCGGAATTGTATTGCGGAAAGCTCCACAAATATTGCAAACACATTAAAGAATATCGTTTGGAACTTGTGATGCATGAAGTTGTCTGTTTTTCACATTATGGTAAAGTAGGTGATATATGC
Organism: Wollemia nobilis; assembly: GCA_028583015.1. Classification (NCBI taxonomy): domain Eukaryota; kingdom Viridiplantae; phylum Streptophyta; class Pinopsida; order Araucariales; family Araucariaceae; genus Wollemia; species Wollemia nobilis. The sequence goes on from JAQPPZ010017228.1 coordinate 7,057,330, forward strand.
TCCATCCGCATTTCAAAAGGAGCAATGCATTCATATCTCATATTACATTCCGCATTGCATATACATTTCATCTCAGTTGCATCTTCATTTCATGTACAATCATTGAAAAGGTGTCGAATCCTCTTAGGGTTATTACATAACATATATTAAAAGGATCCTAAGGTTGGGAACCGATGCCCGAACTATCTTGAACCAAGCACGTTCTACGCATATTAAAGAGGATCTTGAGCAAAATGGTCAAAACCATACTTGGAAGAAAAGGTGAGGCGAAAGGAGTATTTCGTGTCTGTCCTATCATGCAACATAATCCTTAAAACAGTGGTTTTTACCACTCCCATAAGTGCTTAAAGCCTAAAATCAGAGTAGTAAGGATAGGGTTAAATCCTCATCGAACTTAGGTTGAGGATCCAACTCCCCAAAGCTCGATTTGACCTTCATGGAGTAGTAAGGATAGGGTCTAATTCTCATCTCGCTTAGGTTGAGAATCCGATTCCCCAAAGCTTCTATTTTGCCCACTCAAGAACTTGAAATTCCAAAGCAAATATTTTTCATTTCTTTATTAATATTGGATTGGAAGGATCGTACTACATGTCCCTTGCAAGGATGGGTAGTCATCCCCAAGGTCCAAGAAATCAAAAGTAGAGCCAAACCATGGATTATGGGGTTAATCTCCATCGGGGCTATAGACGCCTGGTTGGCAGTGGAGTATGCTCATGCGTGGCAACATGTCTTGTCTAAAAGCAAGACCACTGATCGCTCAAACGGACAGGCTAGCCTGACAGTTTCATCCATAACAGGTTAAATCATTTTGTTCAAGATGAGGTAATGAACTCCAGATCGAGTAGTAAGGATAGGGTTAAATTCCCATCTCGCTTAGGTTGGGAATCCTATTCCCCAAAGCTCTGATTTCACTTACACTTGCACATGGGTTCAAGATGGTAGTGACACATAACCAACTTTGGGATCTAGTAAATTAATTCAAGTATACATATATTTGGTCCTAAGAGGGTTTGATAGTTTTAATATGTTTGTTCATGATACTAGAAGGTTTGAGCCTTTGCAAAGCAGGTTGTTATATCTCTAACATAGTTGTCATACATCAAATCCTACACAAATCATTCATAGCCTTGCATACGAATCATAAGTGAAACTGACAATGGAAAGTTGAACGAGTTTCAAACGATAGGGAATGAAGCACATTGCACACACCGAGCTGATGCTTAATAATTCTAATGCTTCATGTATTTCTCGTCTAGTTTCATTCTTGGGATATTTGCTGACGCTTGTATTTGAGTCTTGTGTTTTTTTTCAGGTTGAGTTCTCACCGAAATGCTCAGGAGCATTTCCCAATAGAGTCGCCATTTGTTGTGGCTGCTCCACAACGTACCCCAAAATTGGGGACCCACATTTTTTGCATGTGTTCCAAGAAGACCGAAGTGGCCCATAGGCTAAAGATCAAGGAAAAAAGCAAAACACCACAAGGAGAAAAAGTGTCGCGATATCACGACATGTTGCACCATCGCGGCCAAAAGAGAAAAGTGTCGCGATATCGCGACATGTTGCACCATCGTGGCCAAAAGAAAAAGTGTCACGATATCGCGACATGTTGCACCATCACGGCCAAAGAGAAAAGTGTCGCGATATCGCGACATGTTGCACCATCGCGGCCAAAAGAGAAAAGTGTCACGATATCGCGACATGTTGCACCGTGACCAAAGAGAAAAAGTGTCGCGATATCGCGACATGTTGCATTTTCGCCAAGAAAAGTGTCACGATATCGCGACATGTTGCGTTTTCGCGGCCAAACAAGAAAAAGTGTCGCGATATCGCGACATGTTGCATTTTCGCGGCCAAACAAGAAAAAGTGTCGCGATATCGCGACATGTTGCATTTTCACGGCCAAAAGAGAAAAAGTGTCGCGATATCGCGACATGTTACATTTTCATGGCTAAAAGCAACAAAAGAGAGCAAGGAGAAAAGTGTCGCGATATCACGACATGTTACATTTTCGCGATTCAAAAGGCAGCAAAAGGAGAAAGAAGCAAAGGTGTCGCGATATCGCGACATGTTCCATTTTTGCCAAGGTAACGGACCTGCATAGTGACGCGGACATAAGGACAAAATCCAGTAAATAAGACAAAGCGTTACATAAGAAATATTTAATGATTGGAAATCATTTAAGATGGTCGTTACACACGGAGGGAAACGGACGCAAGCCCATGTGGAGAAAACGCAGCGAAGGGCCACAAAATGGAAACCAAAGCACACGCATACAAGGGAAGGTGAAACGAATAGCCATCGAAAAATGAAACGAACCGTCATGGAAGGAGAAACAATTGTTTTCAGAAGTTTAAATACGCCATTCAAAGAGGCCAGAAAGGGGGTGGAAAACTGCTGCAAGTAGCATTGCAGGTTTGAAGGCAAGATAGCCATTTGGACCTAGTTGGGCTATTTTTCTTTCATACTGTTTTTCTTCTTCATGGACAGGGTTGGAAACCGTTGCGAGCAGAGTTGCAGAGTTGAAGGCGAGAAGGCCATTCTGGACCTGTTTGAGTTGTTTTTCTTCCACAGACTGGTTTGGGAAAACCAGAAATTCTGCTATTGTAAAATGACATATTTTTAATGCAGAAGTTTTCAGAAATTTGCATCTTGTGGGCAAGAAAGAAGGAGATTTTCTTTGCATGCTATGGATTTAATGTTTATTCTTTCATTTTTTAGATTTCGAATTTATAGATAATGTTAATGCCATATTTTTTGGGTTACATTAGGCGAATATTTGAAATCTGAATTTTATTTCGTACCCTAGGAACCAACACTTAGTCTATGGGGATTGTGCTTGTTTTGCAAGTCCAATAGGTTAGGTTGCATGCATGGAGACCTCACATCTTCGGTTTTGTCGGAACAGGATAGCATCATACTGAGTGCATTTTATTTTCAGTTTTTTGCATTTCATTTTCATTTTTCTGCATTTTATTTTTTCCCAAAAATTTTAACTTATTTTCAGGCATTAAAAATAAACATTTAAAAAATTTCAAAATCCAAAAAAACAATGAACAATCACTAAAGTTTCATGATGAAATAAACCAACATTGCCCCTTGTTTACAGTTACTTGCAATCACTAAGGTGTTCCAAGCATTTAAATTGAATATCTTTATTTGAGATTACTAATACACATATGCAAAATGCTAATACAGCGGAGACCTTGGAGAAGTTGTTTGTTTAACTTCTTTGCAAGAGGGGATTTGGAACCCAAATCCTAAAGGAGAGTGTACTTTCACAACTGGGTGAAAATACCACTCAACACTACCCTAGGTACAAACTCATCTAACAAGGTTAAGCTTAAATATTGAGCAATCATGGTCTCCTGCAGATGAGGTTTACGGCTATCAAAAGGGATAAGGTTCACATTCTCATTGGCAAAGGATATGATCCTGGCAATGATAGTTTGATGATCATGGATAGACTTATTAAAGACTCTATGGTTCCTTTCTAACCACACCTACCAAAGATAGTGATTGAGACAAATTTTCCACATGTATCTAAGTCTTTGTCTTGAAAAGGGGTAAGGCCACTAGATGAACAAATCAAGTATGGTGGCTGGTTTAACCCAAGAAATATTGAAGGCCTAAAAAACCCCACTTAGGACAGTCAAGGAAAAAATGGCACTCAAGGAAAATGTGATAAATGGTCTCCTAATTAGCCCTGCATAGATAACATCGATTAGTGATACAAATACCTTTACGCATCATATTATCAATGGTTATAATCTTCCTTGGATAACCAGCCATGAAAAGACTACAATTTTTAGAATTAAATTTTTTATCCAAACTAAATCCTTTTGGGGACAAAATCCTCATCATCAAGTAGAAGCTTGTAAGCTGATTTAATAGTGAACTACTCATTTTTCGCAGGAGCCCAGGTCACTTGATCTTCCTTGGATCTCATGGGGATAAACCGTTGCCCGAGAATGTTACAAAGGTCATTTGATTTTTCTTGAAATCCTTGAATCCTTATTTGTTTCCACTTCATTCTGCCTCTGTCCTCAACCATATAATCGAATACTTTTCTTCCAATGAGTTCTTCCATGATATCTCTGATTCAGGCTAAGTTAGGATATTGCATCAGTAGTTTTTCCTTAGCCCACCTGTCATTCTAGCAATTTATCCTCTCACCATTGCCTAAAACCCATCTTAAACCTTTTTTTATTATTTCCTTACAATTGAGAATTGCTTTCCAAAAAGCAAAACCTTTGATTGGAACTGAGTCACTTAGAAATTCCATATTTTGAAGATACTTTCATTTGATGATAGTTTTCCATTCATTTTCTTCACCAGAAATGAGACGCCACACCTACTTAGCTAGTAAAGCTAAATTTATATGAGCAATTATCCTCAAACCTAAGCCCCCATTTTCCCTAGGTCCGCACACTTTGGTCCATCTTATAAGGCGTATCCTTTTTTTCTCCTCTGATCCAGTCCATAAAAATTCTTTTTAGAGTTTCTCAATTTTTTGGAAAACTTTCACAGGGGCTTTGAAAACAGAGAGGAAATAGACTAGAATGCTCTTAAGAGAGGCCTTAGTGAGGGTCAGCTTTCTTGCTTGAGATAGAAGATGACCTTTCCATCCAACAAGTTTTTTTGAATTCTTTCAATAATCCTGTCCCACATTGACTCTCTCAGAGAACCAATGAAAAGAGGGAGACCAAGATACAAAGTGCGGAGGTTTTCTATATCACACCCTAAAATTTTTGCAATCCTTCCTTGCCTCTAAATGGGAGTGTTCAAGAAATATAACCTACTTTTACTGAAATTAACTTTCTGACCAGTAGCGTCCTCATAGAATTGTAGGATGTATTTAATTCTTTTGGCCTCAACCACCGATGCCTTAGTCAATAGAAGGGTATCATCGACAAATTATTGGTGAGAAACAACCCTAGTGAGAGATGTTTACTTGTCGGGGCTGAAATTTTATTATTTACTAGAACTAGGGGTGAAAGAGAGAGAACCTCATTTCTTTTTCCTCTAAGAGTCTCAACAAAAGATAACCACTTCTTGGGCCCCGCATTGTCCTTTGTATCTTTTTTTAGGGTCTTTCTGAGGAGGGTCAGGCCCCCACGTGATGCCCACCTCCAAATCTACCACAGCCTGACCGCCTTCCTATGGATCCTCGCTTGATCCATGCTCGAGGTTCCCACCCACCCCTTCTGTACCTGCTCTACCTCTACCACCTTGGCTGAGATTCCTGCCTAGAAAAATTAAACCCTCACTCCCACCGCACCCGCTAAACCTCATCTCACTCATTCTTGATGATGCACAAACAAAATTATCTTGAAATACCATTTTTTTTAGCCTTGACAACCAGAGACCTATGGGAAAATAAATATGAAAGTAATATTAGTTGTTTCTAATATGATATGAAATTAAGATGTTATTTATGAACACAAAAATTGTTATTATGCATGTCGTTTCTAAAGTTGCCAAAGCTCGACTTTTTTTTTCTCGTTTTCTTTATATTATTTTTAGGTGATACCCTAAGAGGGTGATTTTAAAATACCCTCTTAGGCCTAAGAGGTCTTAACCCTAAGAGGATGGTTTTAAATTGCCCTCTTAGTCCTAAGAGGATGGTTTTAAACTACCCTCTTAGTCCTAAGAAGGTGGTTTATAACCACCCTTGTAGCCCTAAGAGGGTGGTTTTAAACCACTCTCTTAGACCCTAAGAGGGTAGTTTTTAGCCATCATCATATGATGCATACTTTTTACGATGTCCTCACAGACAACGTTTGAATAATCACCATTAAATATATTTAAGGGTGGTTAAAAACTACTGTTAAAGCCTTTTTTTGGCATAGTGGAGCAATATGTGAAAATATCCAACATAGCTTCTCAACTCCTTACTATCCTCAAGGCAACGACCAAGCTGAAGCCACCAATAAAAATATTTACACCATCCTTCGCAAGATCATTGTAGAGTCTCATCGAGATTGGCACAATCAAATATCTTTAGCACTATGGATATACATAACAATAATTTATACATCCACTAGGAAGCTCCATTTTCATTAGTTTATGGTATTGAGGCCATTATGCCCTTAGAGTTAGAAATTCCTTCTTTGTAAAATTTAATTGTAAGAATTCATTGATGATGACACTGCATACCAAGCTCATTTATACTAGCTTACACTTATTGATGGACATCAAGTAAATGCTATTGAGCATATTTGGGTTTATCAATATTGTGTTCAGTGTGCATACAACAACAAAATCCATGAGTATGAATTCCAATTTGGAGACCTAGTGCTTAAAGAGAATCAATAGAATCCAAATCAACCACACCACTTGAGGGATAAATTTGCTCCCAATTGGCTAGGTTCGTATATTATCAAGAAAAAATTTAGTTTTGGAGCTTATAAGCTTACTAATATTGAAGAAATAGAGGAGTCTAAACCCCTCAATATCAACCATAATTGTGCTTTCTATGCGTAATCCTATCTCATAAGGCTCTCAAATTCTTGTACATTCTTCTTCAAAAACAACAAAAATATAAAAACACAAAAACAAAAAAATACATTTAATGGTAATGTTCAACTCATTATTTCATTATTTTAATTCTTTATTCACCCAAGTAACAAATATATCTTAAGGTTTCTCAATTTAAATTAGCTCCTTCCTCATTTTACTTCTCTTTTCTCATCTTTTTAAACCTTTCTCCAATTCTTCTCTTCTTTTCCTTATTCTCTTCTTAGGATTTATGTCAATTTTGTATGGTCATGCATAAATGTCTACATACCTTTGATGGGTCCTTTCTTCTCGTCCCTATTCTTCTCCTCTTTTTGTTTCTCTTTCTTCACTTAATTCTTTCCATCATTATTATTTCCTCAATCTACATTCTTTTTCCTCTATTTTATCTTTTCTTGCAAGCATTTGCACTTCTCTTGCATAATTCTTTTGCATTTCATTCATTAAGTATTCATGCATAAATAACATTCTATAGACACTAAAATCTGGTCAATCCGATTATGCTACCATAAGCAATGGCTTCATGACACACCAAGGCCCCTAGGGCAGCCCTCAGGAGGCATACAGTGGTTCTAACCACTTAGTACAAGGTTTTGAAAGGTTCTAGGCCACTTTTGGGACCTTTTGGACACCCTGATGCTATTCGTTCCACCCTGGGATGAATACAAAACCTATTCATCCCACCCTGGGATGAATAGCAATATTCATCCCAAGGGGGAGCGAATAGCAGGTTTGATTGGAAAAAGTCAAATCTGGACAAATGGCACCTAGCAATGGTTACATTTTTTGTCCCTAACATCTAGAAAGTCAGAGCATGCAACATCTTAATGCTCTAGCCCATGAGGGAGGCCAAATTGGGAGATTCTCTTCCCCCTCCAATGCATGTCACCCTGGTGGCCAAGTGGCGCCTCGTGCCTCGCATGCCCTCGCATGCATTTTGACCCATGAAGCCTCCTTGGGCTATAAAGTGGATGCATTTTCCACACAAAAGGAGAGGATATTTTTGAGGACAAAGCAATGGAGTGCTGCCAAGATTTCCTTCCACCCTTTTGTGCCCATTTTCCCTCGAAATCTCTACCTAGCGAAGGAGGTTTGCGAGTGAACTAGGAGGCGCAATTTGTTACAAAACTGAACCATCTGAGTGAATTACCACACAAAATTTGATGAAAATACATCTTATAGTGTTTTTGGACCATTTCCCAAGTGGAATTGGTGGTAAAATTTAGGAAGAAATGGTGGGCATCCCACCCCTAGGCGCCCCCCAATTTGTGACAGTCCTATTCATCCCACCCTATGATGAATAGAAATATATGCATGATTTTATTACTATTTTTAATTATTTATTTTCTATATGCTATTATTATGCTGCAGTTCAAATTTTAGGTCATTATGAGCTATATTGGCCGAGATATTGCATTTTTAGTGTTTTGTAGGGTCTCTTGCAGGTATCCGACGGTCATTTGAGAGAACACCCAAACTATGACTGATATTGCAAATATGATCAAATGGGTTTTCTTATAATATTATTTTATGTATTCTATCCAATTTTCATACATTTTGGATATGCGTAGGGTCAGAAATTGTTTGCTTTGGGTTTTGTAGGTTACGAACGGTCATTCGAATTTTGAAGCCCCATCGGATGTAATTTTGGTGCAATTTCTAGTGATATCTTCCCAAAACCTTCTATTTTACATCCCTCTAAAATTTCATGTCATTTGGAGTTGATTTGATATATTTTCTCATTATTAGCCATTTTGCCCCTATGGGGATTGCATGCTTTTTATCACACGCACTCGCTATTTGATATTTTATGGTTTCCTTGTGTGTAGGTGTAGGTCATTACAGTGCATTGGGAAGGATCATAAGACATATAGATCAAAGACACAAGTGGCAGCAACCTTGGCCCGCCCACCTCGATTGTGGGTACGAGGAAAGACATTGGATGTGCACCCAAATTTCTTGAAGGATTTTGATCCTTGGGCACCCGAGTTGTAAAAATTTGTATCACCCATTTTGAGCCCTCAAGGGGATGCATTGTAACCTAGAATTTGATCAATTTTATTAATAATAAATCTATTTACTTTGCTTTACTTCTTGTTATTCGTTATCTTTTCCATCTTTACTTGCATGCTTCCGTTTGATGCTCATAAGCGATAGGGCATAGATACACATATTTTTTATCATCATTTGGTGCACCATTTTTCCCTAATTCAGTGGTGATCATGGTGGGACCTAGTCCCTTTTGCTTTAGGTGAATTTTGGATCTCATTTTTCATCTTTTTATGTTGCAGGTGCTATTCGTTCTGGACTGAAACGAACTCTGACCTGCTATTCGTGCCACCCTAGGATGAATGTGAATTCATCCCACCCTAGAATGAATACAGACCTGCTATTCATCCCACCCTAGAGCGAATAGAAACCAGAGAGCTTTCTGAGCAGAATTCTAGAAATAGCAAGTTTTGGCAGTGATGAGGTAGGTTCCTGAGTCTTCCATCTCTATTTTGTATTTACAGAAACTATTTATTTTTCATATTATCTGGTTTTTCTCGCATATTTGCTTGTTTAGAAAGGTTAGAAGCTAGTTTCCTTTTCTTAAATACAAAATAACAAAAACACATAAAAGGAGAAAAATCAAAACAAATTTAAAGTAGGAATGCATCTCTTTGGATTGCTTGCTTGTAGCCTACCCAATGGGTAGGCTAGCATTTAGGGCTTCCGCATTTCTAGATACATTCATGAGTTATTTTTTTCATACTAACCTTTCTGAAAGTAAAACGCACCTTATGCATGCATTTAGTGAATGATCATTGAATGCTTCTTTGCTTACTTTCTTTAAAGTTAAAAGGAACCTCACACATCACGTTTCATTTTAACATCGAGGTGGCATTGGCTCTCACATCCAACCAGTAGATCGAGACCAATAGTGGATGTAATTACCACTCGATTGTTTCATATGAAAGAGTATCATCAGGACCTCATCCTTTGCCAAGGCCGACCCAAGATCTATCCTAGACCATGGGTTATAGCACGTATTCCTCTTCGGAGGAGTGTATCACTGTGCACGGGGTGATTGGGTGAGGGTTGGTAGTACCTATGCTACCTCGTTGGATATGGATTTCATCACCATATTCAGCTTGTGCGAGTATATAGGTGAAATCCTTTAAACATTTGAGTACATCATCCAACAAGATTTTCAAACATGTGACACAAGGTCATTCTTTACAAACAACACATCTGAAACACACAAAATAGTTTAGGGATTCACATCTAAAACTTAAAAGAGATAATCATCTATCTTATTGAGTGTTTCCTTTCTTGTTTGTTGTTTCATTAAAAATTTGTAAAGAAGATAATCATCCAGGGTTTGATAGAGAGGCACGATGGTATACACCCATAGCCAAGCCCAATCATGGGTGGAAGCTATGGAGAGTGGGTTAGGAGACATGAGTCATCTCCGCTTTAGCCCTAGGGACTTGGTTATACCTCCCTGGTGAGCCTCCACTCCACCTAGCCCCAAGACAGTAGGGCATGAGCCACACCTCCGAGGGGACCCTCTATGGGACACCCCGAGGGATGATGGACATTACTTGGGAGAGTGTTCCCGGTATGTAGATGCATCACAGGTCTTCCTTGATGAAAGGCAACAATGCATTGAGGTGCTAATAGATAGAGTGGTGCCATGCATCCGCATACCCATCAGGGCTGACACGCCTATTCATAGGCAAGAGCATGACTTCACACACTAGGTAGAGCAAGTCGATATGACCTTGCCTACCCATCACCTTGATAGAGTACAATAGCTTAGGCAACCCGATGGGTATGACACTCATCACTCGAGGTGAGCCAATTCTACCCTACCCTTCCTCGTCCATGAAGGAAGGCATGAGGAAATCCTAGAATTTCCTCAGGAGTAGTATTCTATGCATGCTCGATGTGCCTCTACACCTACTGAGTATAATGAGCAGATGTTCCAGCCTGAACCTCAAGTCAATGCGGTGAACCTCGAAAGAGGTAAGCACCCGATAGATATCATAGATTATCTTGAATGAGGTCGGCCCCAAGGTGAGGCCCCTAGACCCCCTAGGCCTCACATGGTAGAACAAATCAAGCAAGTAGTTGCAAAGTATATGGAATGCCAAGCTCAGTTCAAGCAGCTTCGGTAGGACAAAGAACAACTAGACCACTTGCATCAACTTGAGAAAGAGAGGATTGAATGGCAGACCAATGAGCTATTCCAACAGACTCTATGGGAGAGGGTCCCTACCCCTAAGACCCATAGGTAGGAAGTCCCCCCGAGGCAACCCACACTCATTCGAGATAGGTCTCCTAGACCTTATCTAGCATTGCCTCTATGGCCTCCTAGGCCGGATCGAGACTTACCTCATAGGCCAGATACAGGGTGCCCATAGTGGGTGGATACCCCTCTTTATAGATCGGCTTGAGAGATGCCCTATGGGGCCTACAATGAGCATGAGCTAGAAGTAGAGTATTTGGAGATGCCTTATCAAGGTAGGGGGTGACAGGCCACCACCCCACAATAGGTTGGAGGATCCTAGACCTCCATCGTAGGATGTGAGCAAGAATGAGGAGATCAAGTCCTTAGACCCATACAAAGAGCTGCTAGAGTACCTAGAGTCGGTAGAGAACAAGACCTCTGGGTCTAGATCTCAAAATCCCACTATGCACCAGTTGCATAGTCAGCCCATCCATCCTTCAGTGCCTATGCCTCCCTATCCAGAGCAATTCAAATTGCCTCAATTGGCTATGTTTAAGGGAGAAGAGGATGTGCAGGAGCATGTCACCAGATTTCTGGGCCAATGCTTCGACATTCATGATGATGATGCTTTGCTTTTATAGATATTTGTGACTACCCTTTTGGGCCCCACCTCAGAGTGGTTTTACTAGCTCCCTAAGCATAGCATCCACACTTTGGATCAACTTGCAGATGCATTTCTAGAATGCTTCACCTTCAATACCAAGAGGAAGGTGACACTGGCCGACGTAGCTGGGTTAAAACAATATGATGATGAGTCAATAACAAATTATGGCAATAGGTGGTGGGCCTTGCTCGCCAAACTACCTTATCTCCTCCCCATGTCGGAGCTGACTCAGATGTTCTCCAAGAGCTTCCTGAAGCCAATCTCCTTGTTGTTGCAACTGCAATAGTACCCGACTCTTGAAGATGCCCTAGCATAGGCTAGGATCATCGAAGAAATCAAGATTCAAGAGGGGGAAATTGTGAAACCTCACAAGAAGGAGTGGAGCAAGAACAATAAGAGCACCCCAATGTAGTCTAAGCCAACAGTAGTGAATCAGGTTGCCATTAGCATCCTGGGGGCAGCGCAAGTTGCACCACCTCAAAAGCCCAATTATCAGGCCACACATCGGGACTATGCTAAGGACAATCAGAATAGTCAAGGGCAAAATCAATAGCGCCACCCCAAGTGGTAGTTCACGCCCCTTGTAGAGTCCATGGACTCATTGTTTGAGCACCTCTTAGTGGCAAATTCGATCAATCTACCTGAGAGTCGACCTATCGACCCGAATGCACCCAAGCCCAAAGGGTACAAAGAAGACCTATATTGCAAATTTCATAGGCAAAATGGGCATGATGTGAACATGTGTTACAAGTTTAAAAACTTGGTACAAGACATGATCGATAGGAAGGACCTTCAAGTAGACAACCCTATCACACCAAACAACCAACAGATGGAGGTCTTTAAAGATCCCTTGCCTGCCCATGCGGAGCAAGCCAAGCCAGTGCCCTAGGTGAATGAGGTTCACCATGCCCCTCCTCAGCAGGGGTATGTCGACATGATCAACATTGTCATGAGGAATAGGTGGTACCCAAGTCCAACCGCACCACCTATGGCTTAGAGTGATGTCCCTTCGACATCACAATAGCCACCGCCTCCTCTACCAAGCCTTCCACCTAGGCCCATGGCCACCATTAAGAGTAAGCTCACTCAGAGCTTAAGAACAACATCTACCCGACTCTCCATCTACGAGCTGATTCAACAATCGCAACCTCACAGAGAGGCTTTGATGGAGATCCTTAAGGCCATAGAGCTTTCACCCTAGGAGTCTAACTCCTTCAATAATTTTGTGGGGCATGTAAGATAGTGCACTAAACCGATAATCACCTTTCGAGAGGATGAGCTTAAACTGGTTCCAAATGATATGGTGGACCCTCCCTTGCACATCATCGCATGTGTAAATAGGACACCATACAAGAGAGTGTTGATAGACACTGGGTCTTCTAGAAATATCATCACCATGATAGCTCTCAAGCACTTGAAGCTCTCGATATCCCATATTGTCGCATCTACATACACCCTCCGAGCATTTAATGATGCCATATGCTCAATAGTTGGTACGATTGTCCTACCAATTCAGGTAGGAGAAAAGACCATCTCGATGCTATGCCACATACTAGAGGGTGAGATGGTATACAATATCCTATTAGGTAGACCATGGATTAGGGACATGAAGTGCATCCCTTCCATTGCTCACCAGTGCCTCAAGTACACTCATGAAGGGCAAGTTCATGTCATCCCTATGGACCTAGAGCCCTACAAGTACTGTAACATGGTGCAGCAGCTCCCCGAGTCAACCTTACCATCAACACACCTAGATTTCCAACCGAATAAATCTAGCCAAGGTTTGACCCCCTCATCATCACATGACATACCTTCCTCATCATCGGCACCTCCTTCGATGCCCATCGGGCCGATGGATCCTTTGTTGAGGAACCTAGGGAAGAAGCCTATTGATGAGGTCCAACTGACCATATCCACCATCTCCATAGAGGAGATACCTAGCCCAGATGATGAAGAGCTACCACAAGAGATAGATGATGAATCAGATCAGGTCTCACTCTCATCACTCTTCTATCCATAGCCTCAAGTGATAGTGCACTTGGCTTCCACTAGATTAGGAGAATACATGGTTAGGAATGTCACAGCTACCCCTGCTATAGAGTCGGTGCAAGACATGGGTCGACCCCGTCTTCCCATAGGCACTATTGTACCCCTAGGCATCCCCCCTAATCAAATAAATTTCATCTATGGGGGACTGGACTATGACATCAAACCCTACCAACAGTAGGAGGAGGATGAGGAGCCCTTCGTAGAAGACATCAACTACTTGTCTAACCCTAACTTTGCCCTGAAGTACCTTGACCTTTGCAATTGGTATGGTTACGGGTTAGGCTTGTATGAGCAAGGCACATGGGTTCCATTTCAACCCTAGTACCAGATGCCATATGATAAATCAGGATTGGGACATAATCACCCCTTGCCCCTGGATGTTCTCATAGATGGTCTGGAGTGCCTATGCCTCAACTATAGAGATGAGTTGGCCCGAGATCCCTTTGCCAACCCTAATCATGTCTACTCATTGGGGGACTATTTCCCTATGCCCTTGGGAGATGATGAACCACCTCACGATGGTATCCAATCCTACGAGAGAGGTGAAGGTTCATGCACTCTTCCCCATGATAGTGAGGAAGAAGATCCAAGGTCCCCTTATGAGTGGATGTCAGATGATGAGTCGGATTATGGAGTCACACCGATTGACTCTGATAGTTCTGATGGAGAATAGCACAGGTCATCCCTTGGGATGATGATGATGAGTACTATCTATGCATGTTCCCATTACAAGATCCCATTTGGTGATAACTTCTACCTTTAGAAGAGCAAGTTCACCCATAGCCACACCGACCACCACCTATCATTCCACCACCTCCGTAGCCACCTCCTTAGGTCATGCTGCATCCGGAGGTCCATGGTCACCACCAACCACCTAGGGGAAATCATCCATCCATAAATATGATTTCCATAGATCTGTTCGAGCCCCTACGAGATCTGAATAACCCATTAAAGCCATTGCACCTCGACTTGGGGGTAATCGAATTTGATCGAGGAGATTCACCCCCATCACCTTCTGAGTATTGGCCTTGTGATGAGATGCTACAGCCATTTCACTTCTCCCTAGGGCCAGCTCATGATGTCTTCCATGTTGAAGAGGAACCCGAGGTTCCCATTGATGATCTAAATCTAGCAGATGACATCCATTTGATCCCTACCCCCCACCAGTTGGAGGAGGGGTCGCATATGTCAATCGAGCCTACGATTGACAAAGATATCGGCTCAGATCTAGAGAATCCATAGTGTATCAAGCTAGGGGAAAGTCTATCCCTCGAAGAGCAAGCCGATTACATAGCCCTTCTCACAGAGAAGAAGGAAGCTTTTGCATGGTCCTACAAAGACATGTCAGGACTGGATCCAAATCTAGTCACCCATAATCTGATGCTTGACCCCAAGGCCAAGCCTATCAAGCAAAAGCTAAGAAATATGCATCCAACGATGGCCTTGATGGTCAAATATGAGCTACAGAAGTTGTTGGATGCCCAATTTGTTATTTCTATAGACTATCCACCATGGTTGTCCAACATGGTTCCCATCAAGAAGCCAGATGGGAGGATTCACATTTGCACCGATTTTTGAGACCTAAACAAAGTGAGTCCTAAGGATGATTTCCCTTTGCCAAGCATCGATGCCCTGGTAGATGCCACAATGGGCCATAAAATGTTATCCCTTATGGATGGTTTCTCTAGGTACAATCAGATTCGTATCAATCTAGAGGACCAGCTCAAAATGGCATTCACAATGCCTTGGGGGACATTTTGCTATAAGGTCATGCCTTTTGGCCTTAAAAATGTTGATGCCACCTACCAGCATGCCATGACATACATCTTCCATGACTACATGCATAAGATTTTGGAAGATTACATGGATGACTTACTAGCTAAATATTTATTACGCCATGAGCATCTTGATGTCTTGAGCAAAGTTCTAGATCGCCTCATCGAGCATAACGTGAGACTAAACCCCAAGAAGTGCATCTTCGATATCACATCTAGAAAGCTCTTGGGATTTATCATCTCTAAGAGAGGCATTGAAGTGGACCCCAATAAGGTCAAGGCCATCCTCGAGATGCCTCCCCCAACCATGATCAAGCAGCTCTAAAGTCTACAGGGCAAGATCATGTCCATCAAATGCTTTATAGCACAATTTTTGGACAAGTGTCACCCCATGAACAAGTTGTTGCACAAGGGGGTCACATTCCATTGGGATGACGAGTTTTAGGAGGCCTTTGATGCAATAAAACAATACCTAGATTCATCACTAGTGTTGGTACCACCTAGACTAGGAGTGTCATTCTGCTTATACATCTCAGCCACTGAGATTGCATTGGGCGCCATGTTAGCCCAGAACAATGAATTTCATAAGGAGCAGGCCACTTACTATCTCAACCGCACCCTAGTCAGTTATGAGATCAAGTACGCATACATTGAGAAATTATGCCTAGCGGTGGTTTTTACCACCAAGAAGCTATGACATTACATGCTTAGCAACACCACGTATGTTGTATCTAAAGAGAATCCATTGTGCTACATGATGAGCCACACTTATCATAGTAGTCGCACGATAAAATGGATCATGTTGTTGATGGAGTTTGACCTTGAATTTGTTGGAAAAAAATCAATTAAGGGTCAGGTCATCACTGATCAACTCGTAGAGGCTCCTCTCCAGGATGATCAACCTCTTAGTATGGAGCTTCCCGATGAGGGGGTCTTCCAAATATCAGAATCACTAGATTTTGATGAGCCTGAGATGCAGGCAGATATGACCCTATTTTTTGATGGCTCCAAATGCGAGCAAGGGGGTGGCATGGGAATCATGTTTTTCACACCGCATGGGGCTCCCATACCCCTATCATTTAAACTTGATTTCTCATGCACCAACAATAATGTCGAGTACGAAGCCTTGCTCATAGGCCTTCAGATGGCTGTCACCATGAAGATAACAAAGCTTAACATTTTTGGTGACTCTTTGCTCATTGTTAACTAGGTCAAAGGGATCTACCAGTGCAAATGCCCAGTTCTACAAGCCTACAAAGCCCTTGTGGATAAGTTCCTAGAAAAATTTGAATGGTATAACATCGAGGCACTCCCTCGATCATCTAATCATTTTGTGGATACAATGGCCTCCCTAGGGTCCTTGATCCTGCAAGACCCTATGGATCAGATGACTACCATTCAGGTCAAAATGCTCTCATAGTCTGTGGTTGAGCATGAGAATGCTCAAGTCATGCCAGAAGTCCACTTGATTCAAATTGAACCTCATCAAGAGAGATTCTCACACATTCATGAATGCTTGAACCAGGACGATTGGGGGACTTTGTTCCCTCAAGCCCCTTTTGATAGCAATACAATGCTATTCTTACAGGTTCTCTCCCAATCAGCTTTTGCTCGGGATGAACTTCAAGAGGGACAGGTCGTTCATGCGCTCGAGGCTTCCTCACAACAGGACTGGTCCACACAAATCAGGGAATACCTAAAGCTTGGTAACCTCCCTCCTAGGTTGTCGCATGCTACTAAAAGAACATTCAGATGGAAGGCGACAAAATATGTCTTGCTAGGAGACATTATGTATCATCGGAGCTATGAAGGGATCCTCCTTCATTGCTTAGAGCATCAAGAATCAGCTTGGGCAATCGCCCAAGCACACGATGGTACATGTGGTGGCCATTTCAGTGGCATGGCCATCGCTAAGCGCATTCTTTGCATGGGCTATTATTGGCCAACTTTAGAGTGAGATTGTTGTGCATACGTGAGGAAGTGCATGAAGTGTCAGCACCATGCTAATTTGACACACGTGCCTTCTCAAGCCTTGCAATCGATTCAATCGGTGTGGCCATTTTCATAATGGGGATTGGATTTAATCGAGAAAATCTCCCTTGCATCCTCGGGCCACCACATATTTATTATAATGGCTACCGAGTATTTCACTAAATGGGTGGAAGCAATTCCCCTTACCACTACGATAGGACCCCGCATAGCGGAGTTCCTATTACATAATATCATTTGTCATTTTGGTATTCCATCCAAGATCATTTTGGATAATGGGACATCATTTAAGAACAAATATGTGCATGCTTTGATAGCAAAGTATAATATCCAACACAGTTTTTCGACACCCTACTATCCGCAAGCAAATGGGCAAGCAGAGGCTTCCAACAAAATAT
This sequence comes from Wollemia nobilis, assembly GCA_028583015.1. Classification (NCBI taxonomy): domain Eukaryota; kingdom Viridiplantae; phylum Streptophyta; class Pinopsida; order Araucariales; family Araucariaceae; genus Wollemia; species Wollemia nobilis. The sequence goes on from JAQPPZ010017228.1 coordinate 7,074,937, forward strand.
TGATTGCCATTCTCAAGAAAACTATCAGAGAGAATCACACAGATTGGCATACACAAATACCCCTTGCTCTATGGGCCTACCACACTAGTATTCGGACACCCACTGGGGCTACTCCATTTTCACTAGTGTATGGCACCGAGGCGGTCATGCCTCTAGAGCTAGAAATCCCATCACTGTGCATATCCATGCAAGAGTTCATCGATGATGACACCGCACGATAGGCTCACCTAGATCAACTTACGTTGCTTGATGAACATCGTATTAATGCTCTCGAGCACCTACATGTTTATCAAGAGTGACTTAAGAGAGCCTACAATATGAAAGTCCACCTAAGGGACTTTCAGGTTGGTGATCTCATTCTGAAGGAAAACCAACAAAATTCTAATTTGTCACCCCATATGAGGGACAAGTTCATGGTAAACTGGTTAGGTCCCTATGTCATTACTAGTCAGATAGGACCCAAAACTTATCACCTAGCCTCCCTTGAAGGTGTCGAGGATCCTAAACCCTTGAACATACTTCATTTGTGGCCATTCCATGCCTAAGGCATGATGGTCAACCTAAAATGCTCCTAGGTGGTCTAGAACCATCTAGGTCACCCCAAAATGCTCCAAGGGTGCCTATATCCCGCTTGGTCAACCTAAAATGCTCCTAGGTGGTCTAGAACCATCTAGGTCACCCCAAAATTCTCCAAGGGTGCCTATAACCTGCTTGGTCAACCTAAAATGCTCCTAGGTGGTCTAGAACCATCTAGGTCACCCCAAAATGCTCCAAGGGTGCCTATATCCCACTTGGTCAACCTAAAATGCTCCTAGGTGGTCTAGAACCATCTAGGTCACCCCAAAATTCTCCAAGGGTGCCTACATCCCACTTGGTCAACCTAAAATGCTCCTAGGTGGTCTAGAACCATCTAGGTCACCCCAAAATGCTCCAAGGGTGCCTACAACCCACTTGGTCAACCTAAAATGCTCCTAGGTGGTCTAGAACCATCTAGGTCACCCCAAAATGCTCCAAAGGCATCCATAAGCCCTTTGGTCACCCCAAATGCCCCAATGGCCCCCAATAAGCCCGTTGGTCACATGTACATACATATATATCAATCAAAAATACAAAAACATTGCATCACATTGCATTTCAAAAACATCATCAAAATATCAAAAATACAAAAATATTGCATCGCATCACATTGCATCCCATTGCATTCTATCATCGCTTGCATTTAGGCATACTCATCATTAGCACTTTACATTTTAGAGTTGCTCATACATGTCTAGCACCATGATGGTACACTACTTATCGCTCAAAATCAATGTTGTGAAAGTAATCATAGTTCAAAGTTTCACTTATCATTTTCACCCACATTTTCCATATTCCATATTTGTGTCCACCCCTTCACCTAGTCATTTGTTTTAGAATGTCATTAGGGTTTTTGGTCACTCAACCATTTCTAGCTTCTTTTCAGGTTTTGTAGAAAGCTATCTTGATTTTTAGGAGGTAGAGTCTTGCTTAGATTATGCCTTGTGTACATCAGATCCCAAACACATTTACACATTAATAAATCCAAGTTTTGCACAAAGAAATATGAAATCCATGAAGTGGTCTAGGTTACTTTAAGAGAAAAGGTCATCCTGCTCATCCCCCTGTGCGAATGGTTCAAGAATGTTGAGAGTTGGAAAAAGGACAAGCTCTTCCCTACCCAATTCCCCAAAATAAATAGTGGTTTTCACCACTATAAAAAATCCCAATTCCCACAAAATCCCAAAAGTTCAATATCAAAATCCTCAAAAAGCAAAAAGAAAAAGCAAAATAAATAGTGGTTTTCACCACTCATCCCAAATCCCAAATCCCTTGCTCAAAGAAAACAAAAATACAAAATAAATAGTGATTTTCATCACTACATATGAGCAAGTATCCCAATAAAATTGAAGAAAATAAGGGAGTCAAACTTGAATCCCTGGAACTCTCAGCATTTGGAAAACCATCAGGTGATCCTCATTACAAGTTTGGTGGATAGCCTACTTGTCAATGGCGGTAGCCCCATGCATGATGATATGTCTATCACATTAGCTTTTGGTGTGTGTACAGACCAATGTTTGCATGTGGATGAGCTAGCTTTTGGTAACCTAGATTGCCTAGTGGTCTAGTCCTACTAAGTACAGAACCCAAGATTGTGACATTCATAGAGTGATCCTCATTCCAAGTTTGGTGGATAGCCTATCTGGAAATGGTGGTATCTTTATGTGTCTCATAGGAATGAACTCACTTGCACACACAGGGATATGAAGTACCTTGGTCATCCTAGAAGATTCATACCTTGTCAAAAAGTCTTGCATAGTCAGTATACAACCTTTGATCAAGTTAGCTAGAGTGTTTGAGTCTCATTAAAACCTCATCTACATTCTCTAACATCTCAGGTCAATCATTCCATTTCTACCACATTGCAATAATACATTTCCACATTCCCATTACACAAAAACAACAAAGAAACAAAAAGGAACAAAAAAAAGTGTTAATGTGTTTTGTACAGTCTATGGTGCTAACATAGTATGTCAAATCATTAGCCACAATTCATTTTTATCAATCAATCAAATATCCCATCTCACTATGCATCCACGCATATAGATAGCATCAAATCAAAATCAAAATACACATGCATACATGATATCTATCTATCACCATCTCATTGCATCCATATGCATACATACTAAGCATTTAACACATAATCATAAATCCATACACACATTGCATTCATACAATAAAGCAATAAACGAAACACATGATGACCACAATAAAATCTCATATATATATATATATATGGGGCAAAAAACACGTACATCAGAGTTTCCAAAATGCCCATAGGCTACAAAAATAAAGTGGGTCCTCAGACCTCACAATGCTAAACATCCAAAAAACCCAAAAATAATCCCAAGAGTCTCCATCACCATGATCACGCAGGATCGGTGCTATGACTCACACTACCCCTAGTAGTCCGGGTCCACTGAGACCCCCCATGCCTGCTGCCACCAGCCCTATCCTCCCTCTACCTAGTAGAGGATTGCACCATCTCGCTCCATCAAGACCGGTGTGATCTGCTACTCTCCATCATCTAATAGCTACCCCCCAAGGTGCACCACCTCCATCTCCAATCGATCCACATATGCCTACCTCCACTATCCCCACACCTGATAAGTCTCCACCATTGACTATAGTCGTAATACCTCTACCCATAGCTTCTCCATCTCCTCAATGTTGGATCCCTCCTACCTTAGACCTTGAGCTCTCAGCTACACCTATAGGGAGGATATATCAGCCTGGTCCTCTCGTGTCTATACCCGTAGGAGATCTCTCTCCTATCTAACCCTAGCCAACTCAACCTATAGCTCCAGATACCGGTCACCCTATGCACCCTATGGTACCTATGCCCCAGGATCCTCTACACCCATATCATCACCCTAATCTCCCAAGTCTAAGAGATCTCCCTACTCATCGCCCTCTACCTAGTCCTCCTCTAGAGCATCCGACATCATCTCATCCACCACCCCAACTACCTCACCCCCTAGCATCCCTACACCTCACCACTGGCGCATCACCCACCATGAGTCATACTCCTCTATAGTCTCGACATCATCCATATCAGAAACATCTACCACAAGATCTGACTCCTCACCCACCTCCTCCATAGTAGGCCAGGATAGCATCCTCTCATCCCCATGGTGCTGGTACACCATCGGCCCCCCAATAAACCCCTACCATAACCCAAACTACCGCATGACACAAAAAAATGGGAAGTACTCCCACTCGATCCCATGTCATGCAATCAACCATCTACCTTACCTCACCCATCAGAGCTGCTCTCCAACATCTACCCAGACCGAACAATCCATGTATGGTCACCATAACACCTACCTCGGTGCCAGGTGAGAGAAGAGATCAACGTAGTGATCCACATCACCCACAAACCCGACTCTGCCCTCTCTCCTGCATCATCTACCATAGGATACCATATCCTATCTCCCTATCTGCTAGCTGCACCTGGGTCATCCAGGGTAAGCCCTATGGTCACCCCACAACTATGTGCTACCACCCCCAACACTGCAATAAGAAGCTACAGCCTAAGCCCTTCCACTTATGATAGCGGATCTCATACAACTCATCATAGAGTTGTGCCAGCAAGGTAGTCCCCCATGCCATCACTAGTGGCTCCTCCTTGGTGCACCCCACCAGGGCGTACACCAACTCTAACAGGTTCCAAGGGAACCTAGCTCCTGATGAGTCGAGGAGGAGCATATTGGAGATGAGAGTCATTAGCAGTGCATGCCTCACCTCCAACACCCCCTCCTCATACCAATACCCCACCAATATCCCTCCATTACGATAATCCATCTCTACCGCATATGCATCCTCCCCAAAGTACCTCATCAACACTACACCCCTCGGTCACGGTGCAATGATCAGATAGGTCACCCCTCTATCAAAATCCTTAGAATTGATAGATGTCCTCCAACATCACCATCATCTCTCTCATTGGTATATGGAAGGTGTTGGTGCATGGGTCCCATAAACTAATCAAAACCATCAAATAAGCTCGATCACCTACCACAAGCTCCAACCGAGTAACTTGCTTGAGCCCTAGGGCATCAAGCCACTCCCATTACCTCAGTCAAGGCATCCTGTGGTCCCGAAGAGCTTTGGCTTTCTATACCAACTCTTCACCACCTAATAAAAAAATAAAAACAAATAAAAACATCAAAACACAAACCAAAAATAATAAAAAAATAGGTAGTACAATATTCAATAAGCGAGGTCATTTGAGTTAGTATTTTACCCATCATGCATCGACCCCTTCACTGGATGCCTCCGCCTACTGACTCATGATGATAGCGGGATGATTTTGACAGTGCTTCACTACGCAAAATCACTCTCCTCCTCCTCACCTCTCAAATCACAAAAAAAAACATGCAATAATGAGCCCAAAACTTGCATTTGGGTATTATATAGGCCTACAACAGTCCTATTCATCCTAGGGTGGGATGAACACACTTTTGACCATTCATCCCACCCTGGGATGAATACCAAATTTATATTCATTCCACCCCAGGATGAATACAAGATTCATAGGTCAAAACAACCTTCAAATGCACCAAAAAGGTCCAAAAACCCACAAAAATAGCTCTATTTTGGTCAAAAATTTTGTATCAATAAGAGAGGCAAATAATAACACTCCTGGATGCTTGGAAAGAACCTTACTTCAATCCCTAAGAAGGCCACTATGGCTGGACCGCCCCACAGGAATGAGGTTTTTCATTCCTTTCCTCTAGGAAGTAGCAAAGAAAAGGGTTCAAAACCCACCAAAAACATGTCAAATCTGATGGAATTCATTCAGGGTCAATATGGAACACAAATTTCTCATGGATGCATGGACAAGTTATTACTTTACTCCCTAAGAAGGCCATTGTGGCTGGACCGCCCCACGGGAATGAAGTTTTCAACTCCTTGCTTCCAGGAAACCCCCATAGCATCATCCAAATCCTTTCAAAACTGTGCCATTTTTCAATGAGTACAACTTAAGGCAACCTCAACAAAAGTCATCTGGGTCAAGTGACTCATCACTTTTCTCATGAGTCATTCCCTCATCGACTCATCGCTTGAGGGGGTAGTCATACTCAAGTCAAATCAACAAGCACACACTCAATCATGCAAATTGCGTTCGTTCAACGAATCATTGACAAAGACAATCACGCTCCTGCTTGGGGCAGCAAACAAGCACAAAGTATCAAATTAAAATACTTGGCATTTAGTAGGCATCATGGAACCATAGGCCTCGCCTCTCCATGACAGACAATATCTAAGATAAAGCAAGTTCCTTAGCTCGTCAAAAGCAAGGATTCAAGAATGCATGCTCTTTCCAGGATTGGGGCATCTAAAGTTGGTTAGGTTATTGAGTAACCTTAATCATTGAATATTTTAGTCATCTATTTTTGCTCGACGTTGTGCTGCACACAACGCATCCCAAAAAGGGGCATCTATAGACACTAAAATCTGGTCAATCCGATTATGCTACCATAAGCAATGACTTCATGACACACCAAGGCCCCTAGGGCAGCCCTCAGGAGGCATACAGTGGTTCTAACCACTTTGTACAAGGTTTTGAAAGGTTCTAGGCCACTTTTGGCACCTTTTGGACACCTTGCTACTATTCATTCCACCCTGGGATGAATACAGAACCTATTCGTCCCACCCTGGGATGAATAGCTATATTCATCCCAAGGGGGAGCGAATAGCAGGTTTGACTGGAAAAAAGTCAAATCTGGACAAATGGTGCCTAGCAATGGTTACATTTCTAGTCTCTAACATCCATAAAGTCAGAGCATGCATCATCTTAATGCTCCAGCCCATGAGGGAGGCCAAATTGGGAGATTCTCTTCCCCCTCCAACGCATGTCACCCTGGTGGCCAAGTGGCGCCTCGTGCCTCGCATGCCCTCGCATGCCATTTTGCCCATGAAGCCTCCTTGGGCTATAAAGTGGATGCATTTTCCACACAAAAAGGAGAGGATATTTTTGAGATCAAAGCAATGGAGTGCTGCCAAGATTTCCTTCCACCCTTTTGTGCCTAATTTTCCCTCGAAATCTCTACCTAGCGAAGGAGGTTTGCGAGTGAACTAGGAGGCACAATATTGTTACAAAACCAAACCATTTGAGTGAATTACCACACAAAATTTGATGACAATACCCCTTAGAGTGTTTTGGACCATTTCCCAGTGGAATTGGTGGTAAAATTTAGGCAGAAATGGTGGGCGTCCCACCCTCGGGTGCCCCCCAATTTGTGATAGTCCTATTCGTCCCACCCTGTGATGAATAGAAATATATGCATGATTTTGTTACTATTTTTAATTAGTTATTTTCTATATGCTATTATTATGCTTCAGTTCAAATTTTAGGTCATTTTGAGCTATATTGGCCGAGATATTGCATTTTTAGTGTTTTGTAGGGTCTCTTGCAGGTATCCGGTGGTCATTTGAGAGAACACCCAAACTATGACTGATATTGCAAATATGATCAAATGGGTTTTCTTAGAATAGCATTTTATGTATTCTATCCAATTTTCATGCATTTTGGATATGCGTAGGGTCGTAAATTGTTTGCTTTGGGTTTTGTAGGTTGCGAGCGGTCATTCGAGTTTCAAAGCCCCATCGGATGCAATTTTGGTGCAATTTCTGGTGATATCTTCCCAAAACCTTCTATTTTACATCCCTCTACAATTTCATGCCATTTGGAGTTGATTTGACATGTTTTCTCATTATTAGTCATTTTGCCCCTATGGGGATTGCATGCTTTTTATCACACGCACTCGCTATTTGACGTTTTCTGGTTTCCTTGTGTGTAGGTGCAGGTCATTACAGTGCATTGGGAAGGAGCATAAGACACCTGGATCAAATACACAAGTGGTGGTAACCTTGGCCCGCCCACCTCGATTGTGGGTACGAGGAAAGACATTGGATGTGCACCCAAATTTCTTGAAGGATTTCGATCCTTGGGCACCCGAGTTGTAAAAATTTGTATCACCCATTTTGAGCCCTCAAGGGGATGCATTGTAACCTAGAATTTTATCAGTTTGATTAATAAGAAATCAATTTATTTTCTTTACTTCTTGTTATTCGTTATCTTTTCCATATTTACTTGCATGCTTCCGTTTGATGCTCATAAGCGATAGGGCATAGATACACATATTGTTTATCATCATTTGGTGCACCATTTTTCCCTACTTCACATTCAGATCATAATGTGCTAATTTGGTCACATTTTGGATGCATGGATACACATTGACCAATCCTAATTGGCATAATTAATCAATGACATGTTTTATCACACACTTTTATTCCCATTTGCATGCATCATGTTTTTGTATCATTGTCATATGTTAAAGTGTAGCATCATTATTTATCACATCATCTTGTTAATCACATTGCACATAAGTGTCCTACGTCTATTTCAAAATTAGCTATAAGCAGTCACTAGCTATCCAAACTATCATTATATATTATTCAGTCACATTCTTAGGTTGCTTGGTAATAGAAGTCCTTCATGTTATTCAACCACTTCTAGTTGATTCAATCAACCTTTATCAAATTTTGTTATGTTCTAAATGTGATTTTAGGCTTCCCTTGACTAACTTGAGTTCTTTCTTGGACCAATCACAAATCACACATTAAGCAAATTTTGAATTTGGGGAAGACAATGCCATGAATAGTCTTCCCATAAAGCAAAAATTTTCTTGTTTATCCTATCATTCACATAATATAAACCTAAGGATCCAAAAATGATAAGCTGCCAAAAAAAATAAGAAACAAAATCAAAAAGGAAATAAAATAATAAAAATAGAATTACCAACAACTTGTCCTTGGTTTCCTCAAGTATTTTAGATGTCTCCATCAGGGCTATAGACACATGGCTGGTAGTGGAGCAACATTGATGGATTGTAGTTCTAATCTTCATCGGGGCTATAGACGCCTATCTAGCAGTGGAGAATGCCTTATGAGTGGTGACATGTTTGTCACAGTAGCAACCTTATTTTGTACAAACCACTACGCACTTGTGGATGAGCTAGCTTATATTTGCTAAGTTTACAATTGGTTAGTCCAGCCTTTCTCAAGATGGAAAATGAATATCATTACACAACTATGGTCCATGATAGGATTAATATTATTCGGTATGGTCTAGATTTCTATGGGATATTGAATAACTATTATGTGAGTTTGATTGTTCAAACTAAGGTGTTTGACTTTCTAGAAATTCTTCTAGTATCCAATTTTTTTTGAAAATGTGAGCAAACCACATCACAACTAGCTTCAATTTCCTCACTATGTATTAAACTCATTTGGTAATGTTCATCGTTCCTTGTCATTAGATTCATGATAAATCCATGGTTCTCTTAGTCTACTCATGATAATTATTCGTATTTCATTCATCATGTCCATTACATGTTAATTTTTCTTCTATTATGTTAATATATTAGTATGAGTGTTAAATTTTCATTGATTATTCAAATAAGCATATCCAAAAAAAATGACTAAATAAACACATGTGCATATAAATTGAATCATCATTTATCACATCAAGCATATCAAATCAATCACATCTACCATATCATATCACATCTATCTAATCACATGCATTAATCAATCAAATGCATCATATTGCAATAACATAATATATGTCATGTTGTATATCATCATGGATGTCCATAGGCTACATCATATATACATCTATATCTATATCGTGTTGTACAATATCATACTCATCTCATCAAAAATAAAGCTCTACAAAAATGGTGGTCTATCTACCACAATAAAAATGAAGCTTATAGCTTCTAACCATTGGGAGTCTCTTCACTCCCCTCCTATCCTATTGATCTATATCCCCTGATCATTTGTTGTCTCTCATTACCCTAGGGTTGAGTTACTCCTAAAATCTGTGACACTCCTAGATCTATGAATCGAGGCACTATTGGGGCCACTAATGTTGTTCTCCTAAGGCTACAATTATATTTGGAAGTAAAACAAGAGGGAATAGCTAAACCTTATCCCACCAGTGTATCCTCTAAGACTATCACTTTGTCCTCTCACAAATATGTTATCATATGCTCCTCCTTAACATACTTCAATCGAGAAATCTCCACCATTAAATATATCATGTCTCCCCACCCCTCAGCTAATATGCCTTCCATTGAAGCCCATCTCTCTCTACAATGGCAGCATCCCACTCAGCCCATAGTCCCATCCTCTCAAGTGACCATGCAACCTCTCAATCTATTTGTTGTGACTCCAAATATTAGACCAATAATCTCAACTCCTAATCCTCCTCAATGGTATCCATAACATCACCCCACTACATAGTATCATCAACATATCCCTCCCAAAATATTGCTTTTGATGCTTTCTTTATTATCGTCCTACTAGACCTATTCCTACCTCTATTAAGTGATGTACTCATCACCTCAATGGCTCCTCCTCCTCCTACTCCTTGTCTTCCCCCTCCTCCTCCTTCTCCTCTTCCTATCCCTCTTCTCTAGCTATCTCTCTCTCCCCTAATCATCTCTTCCTCTCCACCCTTTGCCTCTATGTCCTCCTCCACAACCCATCCTCCCCACCATCGCTATCACACCTATCATATATCATACTCTGGTGTAGTTCCAATGTCATCTACATCTGGTACTACAATCACCTCATGCATCTCTATGTCTAGTGGGTCTACCCATGGTGTTATTCCACCATTATCCTTAAGCCTTTGATATACCACTAATGCATCTGGAATACCTTGTCTTAATCAAAATTGGTGTTGAACTCAAGTAAACCAAAAAAAATGATCTATGTACCTCTATGATCGATCACCCATCTCGATCATCTAACCTAGATTAGGTGTGTTGCCTACTTTATCTATGCTAGTGCTCCCCTCCATGGTTTCTATATAATATCCTAAGGCCTTAGCTCATGAATGTATAATGATAGTGATATTTGTCACCCTTATGAGGCCTCCTCAACCCCCTCTCAATATCAATACGTCATCTTAGGATATATGGATACTCCACTCCCATTAAACTATGGGCATCATATGATAACCCTCCTTGTCGATCCATGGCTATATGCTCCTATTCCCACACTTGTAGCAACAAGCTAGGTCTCGGTACAATCTATTGTACTCTCCTAACCTCATAAAAATCCATGTATATCTATGCCAAAAGCATTAGTGTCCATGCATATACAACTGATTTCTCTACCATGTCTACCATAATCCTTAGTAGGTTCCATGGGAACCTCAATCCTGATGAGCCTGATAGTATGAATATGAATAGCACAACCATGGCCAATGCATGTCTCCATATCAATCTACCCTTATCATAGTGATTCTCATAAAGCACATCATTTTTGACAATCTTCACCTCCCCCCAGCCCTCTCCAAATACCCTCTACATAGTAGTGCCCTTATATGGCTTGCCAGTAGCTGTAATGGTAGTACACTCAATTGGCACCCAAAAAATCCTATAAATATTCTCCAATGTGATGGTCATTTCCCCTATAGGGAAATGAAATGTACACCTATTGGTATCTCGTCTCTCACACAAGGCAAAAAAATATGCATGGTCACAATGAACTATCCCCATATGAACCACCCCCTCAAATCCTATGGCCCTCAACCACTCCCAATAATCATCATCTAAGATATAATCTGGTAGAGCAATGACCAAAATTGGTGTCAAGGTTGAAGCATCCTCACCTACCAAGGTTTTTTCCTATCAAATCCAATCTCCCAAAAAAAATTGCAAGGACTCCAACAGTTGGTATCAATCGTAGGGTCTCCTCTGATCTTGGTTCAGAGGGTATTTTAACATACCCTTTATCCACAATTATCCCTCAGAAACAAAAAATTTGAAAAATCATCTCAAAAACAAGAAAAATTCAACACCACATGTCATGCACAAACATTGAAAAACATGCAATAAAAAACCAAAAATAAAAACAAGTGCAAACCTACAAGCCACATTATCAAGCATGAAGCATCACTCATTATTATTTCATCCTAAGCTATTCTTTTTTTTCTACAATTTCATTTTTCTAAAATTAAGCCCTAGGTTTCATTTTTATCTCGAAAATACAAAATACGATATAACAAGTTAAAAAGTTGACTAACCAATCTTGTACTCTCTCCCCTACTTGGTCTTGCCTCTCTATTGGTCATCTCGTATGTTCACATCTCCAATATAGTAGTGCTTTGTGTCAAAAATCTCAAACTCACCTCTCTCTTCTCTTAATTCCTCCAACTTGTGTTGTGCGAATGAGCCCCCGTACCTCGTGGTGGCCCCTTTTAAACCAGATGACCCTCAACCATGACATGTGGCCTATGACCATAGGGTCCCTTGTGGTTAGCAATCGTAACCTCCCCTGCAATTCCCCACTTTGTGAATTTTACCATTTTTTTGCATCCACCAATCCATTTCATCATTTTTTTCATTTTCTTCATCATTTTTCTCCATATCTCTCAATTCCATGGTTGTGCAATGATATTTTTATCAAGTGTTTCACTATTATATTTTGCTTCTTCACGCATCAACTCACCACTTGAGAGGGTAGATATTACTCATCAATGCTACCTTGAGCATAATCAATATCAAACACCCAATCTTGGAATTGCATTTTTCCAAGAACTTTGTTGGGAACTATCACAAGCCCTCCTTTGCTAGGGCAAGCAAAAAGCATAATTTCTTTTCTCAATCAAACTTTAATTCAATCAAATTTGATATGCTCAATTCCAATGTTTGTATGGTTACTCATGAATTCCCTACATCGATGTGGCAAACTAGGACCACTTTTAATTGAATTGTATCATCATAAGGATACTTACCTATGGTTGGTTAGCTTACTAAGTCAATCAAGCTCAATAATTTATCAAAGGTAAAGTTTCAAGGATATTCATCCCTTCCACAATTGGGGCATCTTACATTGTTCATGATTCGAGATAAATCTTGCATCTCCTCCCTCAACAGCCGTTATGGTGCATCAAAAGTCGTAATCAATCATAAAAAATCATAATTATTCATCATCAATTCATCCATCTCATAGTTAACCACAAATTCGATATCATATATTTTTGCTCTACATCATGTTTTCACACACCATAGTACAAAAATGGACAAAATGTAGGCACCTAAAAATGTCACAATATCTCTTGTATAGTGCTATTGGTTATTAATTTTCCAAGCCCTCAATATTTGCTTAATTTACCTAAAAATACTATTTATCCTCTTTAGCCCCATTTGCCACCTTATCCCTCTCCTACGCTTAGCATCTAGTCACCATGTGACCACCCCTTTAGCCTATCCTAGGGCCACCTCACCCTAGTCTACCCTTTGATTAGCCTAGCCTACACTTAACCCTATCATACTCTACACCCTACTTTCCACATCCCCATACCCATTAAATGCACTAAATGCCATGAATACATTGCACCATTTATGCATTTATGACATGGATGGATTTGCATCCACATGCCATAATGAGTGTGAGGACTTTCTTCATCATATGCATTTATAAGGTATGGTGCACCCATACCCATTTAATGCATGTGGTTGGATGAGGAATTTCATCCACCCAAGGACATTCCTGAGGTATGGTACACACCTCCTCCTCATAGGCCACCTCACAAGACACCTCAGCCCCCCAAACCTTAGCCAAATTCTAAAAATAGGAGGCAATTTCCTTCATAACCAAAGAACACACTTGTATAACAAAAATTTACATAAATCACTCTAGCCTCCATTGCATTCAAGCCCTCTTTGGTGTCAACCCCCATGGATGCCTTCATGTGCCTATGCTTGTCCTCTTGTGTTTTAAATTGCTCATAGGTATGGACACATATGGCTACAAAATATGGACCAGAGCCTCCAGAGAACCAGAAGAGCTTCCCCTCTGAAGGAAATTTTTGTTTCACCAACATGATGCCAACCGTAGGGTGGGTTGCGACTAACAACTCCCAACTGCACCTCAGGTGCGGTTCCCACAGGAAACCTATTTTAGACATCCACAATCCATAGAAGCAAAAATAAAGGTGAGAAATGTTTTTTTTGTTTATTTTAACTCAGTTTCCATGCTATAATTCAATTGTTCTTTCCTGCACTCTTTTTTACCAAATCAGGTCTGATCAAGACAAACCCACAAGTGCTACTAATTAAATATTTTGATTGTGTGTAGGTGCTAAAGGCTCTCTCCAATAAAGTGGTGGTACACATGTAATAAAATCACTCTCCCTTTGAGGTGATCAAAAGAAGACACGAAGTACCATAACTAGTGCACTAGAATGAGGGCTTCCTCATCAAAAGTATTGGAAATATGAGCAATTTTTGTTGTCATTGATGTCAAGAGTTGTTAAGAGTTTGTTTTTTCAGTTTCAAGGTCATCAAGAGGTTTTTCCAAAAGGCAAGGAAAGGTTTAAAGGGATAGGATATAATATTTATTTTTAATTTTATATGCTACAGTGGTCTAAAAGGTCGAACATCCAACGAAGGAGAAGCAGTTTTAAAAGGAAGTCCCAAGGAGGGTGAAACAGATTTAAAAGGTAAATATAATATTATAATATTTAATATTATAATATTTCAGGTTGCAGGTTGAGGTGAAGAGAACAGGTCCAAGGAGTAATTAAAAATAATTAATTCCTTAAAAGACCCATTGAGTACGTTGCAAATTATTTAATTTAATTTATTTAAATTTAAATATTTTAACCTGAAGGTTAAAATTTGCATTTAAATAAATATTGGGCACCAAAGTTAAAGGTCATAAAATAATTTATTAAATCGAATTTTAAATTCGAAATAAATCGTCGACATCAAAAGTGCATAATTCAAAGCATGTATAAAGGGGTAAAAATTTTAATTAAAATAAATCCATGCATATTCGAATATCCAAAGGCTAATAAAAACGTGCGCTGCTTTGTTGTGAGATAGAAGAAAATTTACGTGATTAAAACCTTTGGAGGGCAAGCGATGGTTTAAGTGCATGAGGTGTAACCCAAGCGTAACCAAAATGCTAGTTAGCATAGTTGGTAACTAAGGTAGAGTTAATACATTTACGTGGAAATAGGTTGAGGTTTTGAATCCCCACGCAGTTGGTTTTTAAGGAGGTCTATTGTGTTTTTTCGATCGTCAGATTTTTTGAAAGTAACATAGGGAAGTGTCTGCGGTTTTAGGCTTGTGTGGGCATGTGGCCCAATGGTTGCTAGAGCGCAACGGTAGCAGTGAGGTCATGAGTTTAAGACACAAGGTGTGCACTACCATTTTGCATGTGGGCAAGGAGTATAAGGTATGCACTAATGTTTTTTATTTAAATTTATTAATAACACCAAGTTTGGGGAGCACATTGAGGTCACGTGACTTTATATAGTGCCTTGGGAAGTAGGGAGTCATAAGGTGTTTAATAGTTTATATTATTTTATGTTTTGAGAAATTAAATAAATATTGGAGTAATAAGGTTTAATTAAGGGATTAATTTTTTAATATTATTTTGAGAAATTATAAAGGAACTTGGTCTTCTATGCATTGATTGATTTGGAGTTGATAAAGAAAATTGACTTTTATGTGTTGAGAAATATTTTGATAAGTTTGGAGATAATAAGGTGTATTTGAGTCTTGCTAATTTTTGTAATGGTGAATTAATTTTGAGGGGATTAATTGAGTGAAAATTTTGAGAAGGATTTTTGCTATCTAACCTTTGAGATTGGCAAAAGAGATTGATTTTGATTGAGACAAGTTTTCAGATCAAATCTTCATCAAAACAAAAGGTATGGGCACATCTTTCTTATGAGTGAAATATTGTTGGATTATATGTTGTGAAATGTAAATTTTGAGTGAAAAGGTTTGTTTGATAAGCATTGTTGAGTGAGTTTTCATATTAATGATTGGTGAATGTTTGTGAGAATAATTGAGTGTGAAATTGAGAACTGTCTTGAACTAGGGTTTGTGAAAGAATATGAGTATCATTGTTATGTGAGATTGTTTGATAAGCATTGTTGGAAATATTTGAGTAAGCTTTCATGTGCATGATTAGGATTTGTGAAAATATCATGAGTATCATTGTTATGTGAATTTGAAATCATCTTGAGTCAAGGTTTGAGTTCCATAGTGGGAGTTGTTGGAAGCATTGTGAAACACTTGTTTAGGGTTTGTAAGAAAGTTGTGTTTCATTAAGTTATTGGTTGAGAAAAGTTGATTGAGCATTATTGATTAAAAATGTTGGATTCATAGTTAAAGTTCTATGAAAAATTTTATTATTTATTCTAAATTGATTTGAGAGAGAGTTTGAAAGTGATTGAGTATTTTGTGAGTGTGAAACATATTGAGTCTCTAACCATTCTCTATATATTTATGTAAGTCAAACAAGATTCTGAGTGAAACTTGTTTGTGTGATTGAAGATGTTTTCTGTAAAATATTGAGTTGAGTTTTTGTATGCAAGTTTTGCAATTGATTTGAATAAGCTTTGGTGAAATCTTGTGAGCATATTTGAGTAAGTCATAGAGTGGACTTAAATACAAAGTGAAGCAAGCTTTTGTAAAAGCTTGTGGTTAGAGTTGAGCACGTCCTAGAGGGGACTTAAGGACATAATTGAGTAAGATTTTGTGAAAGCTTAAGGATAGATTTATGTGAGCTTTTGTGGAAGCTTACAATGCATATTTGAGGTAAGTCTTAGTAAAGACTTTTTGAGCAGATTGGACAAGTTTTAGAGAGGACTTGTTGAGAAGATTTGAGGTAAGTCTTTGTGAAGACTTTTTGAGAAGATTGGACAAGTTCTAGAGAGGACTTGTTGAGAAGATTTGAGGTAAGTATTGGTGAAGACTTGTTGAGCAGATTGGAAAAGTTCTAGGGAGGACTTGTTGAGCATATTTGAGGCAATTCTTTGAGAAGACTTGAGAATAGTTTGATTGATTCATTTTTTCAAGCTTTGTATTAAGGCTTGGGGTAAATCTAGCAGAGTAGATTTGTGATAGACCTAAGGACAGTGTTTAGTGCAGATTTGAAAATATAGATTGAGCAAATTTGTAATAGACCGAAGAACTATGTTTAGTAAATATTTGAGACAAATATTGAGCATATTTGTGCTAGATGGAAGGACTGTGTTTAGTGTAGATTTGAGATAGATATTGAGCAGATTTGTGCTAGATCGAAGGACTGTGTTTAGTGTAGATTTGAGAAATATATTGAGCAGATTTGTGCTAGACTGAAGGACTATGTTTAGTACATATTTAAGATAGATATTGAGAAAATTTGTGCTAGACCGAAGGACAATGTTTAGTGCATATTTGAGATAGACATTAAGTAGATTTGTGCTATACCAAATGACATTGTTTAGTACAAATTTGAGACAGAGGTTGAGTAGGTTTGTGCTAGACCGAAGGACAGTGTTTAGTGTAAATTTGAGATAGAGATTGAACAAATTTGTGTTAGACCGAAGGACAATATTTAGTGTAGATTTGAGACAGATATTGAGCAAATTTGTGCTAGACTGAAGGATAGTGTTTAGTGTAGATTTGATATAGAGATTGAGCAAATTCATGCTAGACTGAAGGACTGTATTTAGTGTAGCTTTGAGACAGATTTGAGAGTAAGCTTTGGAGGTGACAAAGTAGAGAATAGGAGTCTCCAGTGGATAGATTTCCATTATCTAGGGTAGTGAGGATAGGTCTTCTGAGTGAGGATAGAGGTCTTCAATGGAGAGATATCCACAAGCCAATGTAGTGGAGGTAGTATTCTTCTAGAGGATCACCAACCAGAGCAAAGGAGAAGGAGTTCTCCTATGGATAGAGGTCTACAAACTTGATTAGGGGATTGGTGTCTCCTTTGTATAGAGGTCCATAAACATTGTAATAGGTAAGTATTCCCAAGATATTTGTTGAGAAAATTTTAGTGAAATATTTTCTCCGTGGAATAGCCCACATTGGGTAAACCACGCTAAATTGGTGTCTCTATTGTGTGTGGTGATTTGTGCATTGCTTTGATTATTATTTTTGATATTACCATTGATGTATTGTATAATATTGCTTGGGAAAGAAAAGTAAAAAGTGGTCTTATACTGTTGACCCCCCTTTAAAAATATTCCAAATTGTAGCCCATGGGGTAAAAAGTGTAAAAGAGAAACATCTTGTAACCTCTCTTTATTTATCAATGAAATGACACATTTTTATGAACACAAGTGGGATTAATTAAAAAAAATCAACTGGTTATATGGGATTGAAATGGGCCCCACCCGTACTACATCATCACCACGTAGTGGTATTACAACAAAGCTTGGATATTATCCATGTATTACTTGGCAATATTCAGATTTGGGTCTCCTTGAATATTGAGGAATCTAACTTGTTGAGTTAATGTCATTTTATAGGGGGTTAATAGATTATTATTAATGCTATCAATGATAATAGATGTGTTGATTAGACCAACAATTGTATTATTTTTTATGTTCATCAATTATTGATGGATGCAATATCTTGGAAATGGTAGTAGATCTATAAACAAGGAAAGGGAGTAGTAAATATTTTAACCAATCATGATGTTGATCTTTGTCTTAACAAAGTTTTGAAGGAGATTTTATCTTTTCATGAAAATGATATCAAGGCATTGATAGAAAGAAAATAGCAATTGAAGGAAGATGAAGAGTTTCTTTAATAGAAATACAAGCTAGATATGGTCTAAATATCCTCATTGTAAATGTTATAATTTTATGGGAGCAAACCTCCAATAGAACACAGATATAATTTATTAAAAATAGATCAAAATAAAACTCAATAATCAATATTATGTACAACTATAAGTATGAGGTCCCATAATGATAAGGTAATAGTTCATTTCATACAACTACATCTTCTTCTTAGCTTGACTTCATGTTTTCTCAAGTCCATTATTTTTTTCTTAGTAAAATAAAAATGCAATTACATTAAAATTCTCTTAGGGATCAAAGGAATAACCTATGAAAGTTCTTCATGTTTTCTAAAGTCGATTATTTTTTATTAGTAAAATCAAAATGGAATTACATCCAATCGAAAATGAGAGGATGGAAAGCGAGAAAGGTAGCGATCGAGCAGCAGATGGAGAGTGACAGGGAGGATACAACAGAAAGGAGGCAAGACGGTCAGGTGAGTGTCCAAGAGGGACCAGTCGTGACATGATTGACGGGGCAGTGGCTGATGCATTAGGGACCCGGGCAGATGGGTCAGATAGGAGTGGAAAAGACCCACCTGATAAGGAGGGGCAAAAGGGCAGGCTTAACCTAAACCAAAAATGTTCCTACGCTTAGGTCCTGAGGCCAAGATCATCAATAAAGCAACCCTCCCAGGAAATACTTCCTTGTGGAACAGACCTAGTTATGTCGAAAGACCTAATGAATAGCTACATGGATCTTGAGCATTTCACTCTGGTTGGCAAGTTTGTTGGAGGGAGACCAAACATGGAGACCATTCATAAATGGGTGTTTTCCAAGTGGAAAACCAGTGGAAACATGGAAATCATTTTCCTCTCTCGAGGTTTCTTTGCCATCAGACTCAATACTCAATAGGACAGCTGCAACATCTTAGTTGGGGGACCCTAGTTCCTCGGATGTAGGAGCCTCTTTCTTTGAAAGTGGGGGAATGATTTTAACCCCAAAACTCAAAACATAAATGTAGCTCCTCTGTGGGTTTGGTTTCCAAACCTTCCTTTCTAGTTCTGGCATGAGGATTTCATTCAAGGGATATCCCACTCCATAGGTGAGTTCATTGCCATCGATCCCTCCACCAAATTCTAATCCAGGATGGTCCATGCCCACTTCTGTGTCTCCGCTAACTTGGAGATAGAGCTACCTTCCTTCATCAATTTGTACAAAGGATCCCATATGATCAGGAGGTAGCCCATCGAGTATGAAAACAAGCCTATCATTTGTACTCACTATTGCACCCAAGGTCATCTACCGAATCAGTGCCCTAGTTTGAGGACCCATAACCAAAATGTGACAGGTCCCACCAAGGGCATGCAGAGGAACCAGGGCATCCCCCCTCTCAACAAGGAACCGCTCATAGGGCCAAAACACATCATGTGTAATCCTTCTCACCGAGCACCTCAAGAGGCTGGCTAGAGCGCCACTGTAGAACAAGGCAAGCAAACTAGTGAGCAAGGAGAAGGATCCCTACCAAGCCAAAAGGAGCAGGAGGTGCTCCCAAAATTTTTGTTTCTCATTAGTCCCACCATAGAGGATCCAATGGCCCAGGTACAGACCCCTCCCAAAATGGTATGTCCAAATTCTCATTCGGATGAACACCTAGTGGTGAGCAACGAAAAATCCCCAATTTGCTCGAATAGGGGAGAGGCACCCCCTTCTCCTTCAGATGAAAAAGAAGACCTTTCCCTCTTGGGAAGGATCAGCCCTAGGAACACCAGGAGCCGGAAGCATGCAATAGACTATGGCAGTGAAAGGAAAAGAGGGAGACCCTTTGACAATGAGAAAAGAAATAAGGAAACAATGGAGGATATCGCAAATGGGACCCAGTCGATGCTTTTTTTCGACGAGTTCGACAATGATAAGCAAGGAACCAAACCCCCCTTCTAGATGGTGAAGGGAGGCATTAAAAACCCCAAACCCTTGAGATGAAGGTTCTCTCATGGAATGTGAGAGGCCTAAATGAGGCAGCCAAGTAGAGGTTGGTGGCTGACCTAAGGAAAAGGATTAATCCTTCCATATTCATCATGCAAGAAACCAAAATTGACAAATTCTACTCTCAAAAGGCTACCAAGGCCATTTGGGCTAGTAGAGACTGCCTTTTTAGTCCTGCTCAAGGCACGTCTGGGGGGCTTATGTGTCTGTGGGATCCTACCCTAGTTTAAGGAAGGCTTTTTTCATCATCGAATATGATCCTAAACATTTTGTTTCTCTCCAAGACCAGCAATTAGTCTTGGATTCTATCAAATATTTATGCCCCAAACTCACCCAGTGAGCAGGCCGCGATGTGGGAAATAGTAACTCAAATGAGAACCAAATTTAACACCTTTCCTTGGATATTAGCAGGGGACTTCAATAGTCCTTTGCATCCATCTGAAAAGAGAGGAGGTAACGATTCTTATAGCATAATCATGGAGGACTTCAAAGGGTTTGTCAATACTAATGAGCTCATGGATGTTCAGTTCAAAGGATCCTATTTTACTTGGAGCAACAGGAGGATTGAGAGTGGACTCATCCTAGTCAAGTTGAATAGGTTCCTAATTTCTCAAGAAGCTATCCCATGGTTTGGCGATGCCACTCTGCTGGCCTTACCTCGGATCGGATCAGACCACAATCCCATCCTCCTTGAATCTGGTAGGCCTCCCTCCTTTAAAACTCCTTTCTATTTCGAAGCCATGTGGACCCAACACAAGGATTTCAAAAATCAAGTGTCCTCTTGGTGGCATCAAAGTGTCAGAGGGTCTGCCACTTCTCGGCTAGCTCAGAAGTTGAAGATGATCAAATAAAACCTAAAAATATGAAATAGGAAGGTCTTTGGCAACCTTTTTTCCAACAAGAAAGCTATTACTGAGAAACTTCAAGACATAGAAATGAGAATCAAAGCAGGGGACCACAACAGCCCCACTAGGGAGGAGGAAAGAAACCTCCTAGCAGAATTCCATAATATCGTGGCCAGAGAGGAAACTTTCTGGAGGCAAAAGTCAAGAGACCTATGGTTCAAGGAAGGTGATGTCAATACAAGGTTCTTTCATGCCTCCACCATGTGGCATAGGGTATCCATCAAGATCAATGAGATTGTGTGCAGCAATGGATCAGTGTCCACTGACATTGTGGAGATCAAGACCGAAGAAGTGTCCTTCTTCCAAAACCTCTTGGGAAGTGCCTCAAAGGATGACAATCAAGCTCAATATACTCTCCTTGCTAATATCCCCAACATCATTCCTCAGGACTTAAACTCCATACTGGTGGATCCCTTCACCCACGATGAAGTTAAAGAGGCCTTGTTTTCAATGCAACCTGATAAATCCCCTGGACCAGATGGTTTCTCGCCAATGTTCTTCCAAACTATGTGGGATGTGGTGTAGATTGATGTTTGTAAAGCTATTAGATAAATTCAGGAAACCAAAGTTGTCCCTCGCAGTTTCAATTCCACTTTCTTGGCCCTCATCCCGAAAGTCTCTGCTTGCAAATCCATCTCTGATTATAGACCCATCAGCCTATGCAATGTCATCTACAAAGTTTTG
The DNA here is from genome assembly GCA_028583015.1 of Wollemia nobilis. Lineage (NCBI taxonomy): Eukaryota > Viridiplantae > Streptophyta > Pinopsida > Araucariales > Araucariaceae > Wollemia > Wollemia nobilis. The sequence continues at coordinate 7,096,687 of JAQPPZ010017228.1, forward strand.
ACCAAGGTTATGGCCAACAAGATGAAGGTCATTCTTCCTCTCATCATTGACCAATCCCAAGGTAGCTCGGTTAAAGGGAGGAACATCTTGGATGGGGTCATCTCGATTTATGAAACCCTACATTCGACCTCAATGTCTAAGAAGTTTGTCATGTTTCTTAAGTTGGATATGAATAAAGCCTTTGATAGGGTTGACAGATGCTTTCTTCAAAAAATCCTTCTCAAGTTCGGATTCCACCCTTTGTGGGTCGATCCCATCCAGGGCTGCATTTCCTCTCCTTGGTTCTCAATTCTAGTCGATGTCTCCCCCACCAGGTTCTTTCAAATTTCAATAGGTTTATGCCAAGGGGATCCTCTATCCCCCATACTTTTCATTATCCTTGCAAAAGCGTTGGGAAGAGCTCTCAATGATGGACCACATCAAAAGAATGTGACAGGGATCCTCCCTACCTCTAAGGGTGATGCGATCATCCATTAGCATTTTGTGGATGACACACTTCTATCCACCATAACGTCAGTAGCTCAAGCTAAATCTATCAAATGAATCCTTGGTCTCTATGAGAAGGCTACCGACCAAAAAATAAATTACATCAAAAGCAAGATCTTTTTCATCAACACTCCGATCAGGCGTCAAGTCTAGATTGCAAGGATCCTAGGATGCTCAATTGACTACCTTCCCACCACCTATCTTGGCCTCCCACTTTTTTGCGGGCATGCAAAGGAAGGGATGTGGAATATGGTGATTGAGAGGATCCACAAAAAATTGGCGTCATGGAAAAGCAAGTTCTCGTCCCAAGCTACCAAGGAAACCCTTACAATGGCTTACCTCCAAGGTATTCTGACTTTTTTCATGTCTGTTTTCAGAGTGCCTTCCTTAGTTCTTCTCAAGATCGAGTAGGCTCAATGAAATTTCCTTTGGTCAGGAAATGAAGATAAATCCAGGATCTCTCTGGTAGCCTGGGACAAAGTGTGCAGAAGCAAAAAGCAAGGTGGGTTAGGGCTCAAAAGAATGGCCATGATGAACCTTGCGCTCATTGCCAAGCACACCTAGAGGATCCTAGTCGAAGAACCAATCGAATGGGTTAGGATTTTTAGGAGGAAATACCTCAACAACACTCCCCTTCTTGAGGGTGGAATTCCCACCGGGGGTCAACTTTTTGGAAAGTCATTGGTCAAGCCAGACAGTTGATCCAAAATAGCATCAGGTGGATCCTTGGAGATGGTCAAAGTATAGACTTTTGGAAGGACATGTGGGCCCTAGAGGATCCTCTATCAGAACAGATCGGGTTGGCTCAACTTAAAAGTTTCCTAGATAACAATGTTGGGCAGAAGGTGGCCGATTTCATTGAATGGAGAAATGGCTCCCTGCAGTGGAAATTCATCAATGCATAAGGGCTAGAGTCGGAGGTCGGCTTCCTATCCTCAATCCTCAAGGACATCATCATACCCACTAGTAGAGGACCAAACAGATTGATATGGAGGGGGACCGATGATGGGGGTTTCCCTGTCAAAATTACCTATGGGCTCCAGTGCAAAGGACCAATTTTGGAATTTCCTTACAACTTGATCTGGAGGAAAGGAGTTATCCCAAAGGTAAATTTCTTTTATTGGATTGCTTTTCAGAACAAATCCCTCACTATTGACAATCTTCATAAGAGGGGGTTTGCTTTAGCTAATAGATGCTACTTTTACGAGTCTGCCTGTGAGTCCTCTAACCATCTCTTCTTGCACTATGGCTACACTAGGTCGGTCCTTGGTGCCATCCTCTTCGCCTTCTAGATCCAATGGGTTTTCCCCAAGATCATCAAGGAGGCTTTCTTCCAATGGGGCAATCCTTTTAAAAACCCCAAGCTCTATTTCCTATGGAATGCTTGCCTCCACCACTTTTTGTGGCAAGTATGGTTAGAACGCAATGGTCAAATATTCAGTCACCCCCCCAAGAATCCTCCCTCAGTCGCTCATAGGGCCATTGCCTTTGCCATTGAGAATGCCAAGCTTATCCCTAGCCCTTGGCCCAAACATGTGTTCGAAGAAGGTTTGTTCAAATCCTTTAAGTTATCCGAGGAGAGTAAGGAGCGGGAGGATCCACGGGTTTCTAGGAAGGACGTCAGGTGGGTCAGGCCTCTTCACGGGTTGTTGAAGCTAAATTTTGATGGGGCATCTCACGGCAACCCAGGAGCGGCCGCTGCAGGTGGGTCAGTCCGAGATCACAATGGAAATCTTGTAATGGCTTTCTATGAAAACTTAGGGCATCAAACCAATCATGTCACAGAGGCTAGAGGATTATTGATAGGACTCGAGCTCATGACGGAGGATCCCCGTCCCTTGGTTATTGAAGGGGACTCTTTGAACATTATCAACTACATGACAACTTCCAAGGTTCCAGCATGGAAGGTTTACAATATCATCACTCGGGCCAGAAGCATCCTTCGTTGGAGGAACCAATTTTAGTTAAAGCATACCTACAGGGAGGGCAATGGTCTAGCTGACCACTTAGCAAACAAAGGTTTAAAGTCCACATGTCTTGTGGTGTGGCATTAGAATTTTCCAGCAGACATTGAGAAGATCGCTAGCTAGGATATAAATAATGTCTCCACATAAGCGTGATGTAAGGACAGAGCCTAGGTGGTCGGGCTTGGGGAGAGCCATGATACCTATGCCACTGGATCCAATTAGCACACTTGTCATGATGGTTCATGGCAGGTATGATGGGAATGATCTTTTCCCAAATTCCCTCGAAATGTGGTCCAGTAGATCTTCGGTTCTATCCCTCGTGCTTGGCAAAGTTCGAAGATAGGTGGATGTTTTGTTCATCTCCCCTGCTAAGATTTGTACGGGCCCGACATGCCCAAGCAAAGATCACCATTGGCCCTCTCCCAGGCACATCGAGAGGACGCTCCATTCCACATCTCTAGACATAACTACCAAAGGTGCCACTACCTTCGGCAACATGTGGCACCTTCGAAGGTTGCGTGTCCACCTCAGCATCAATATTTACCACCATCCTGGATATAACACTATCTTTGGTAATGATGGCTCTCTATGCATGCATGTGAGGCTCATATCCAAAGAAAAACTATTTAATTTAGTGGTGTTTGAGTGAGCCTTATATTTTTGTGTAAGGTGTCCCCTGGAGTGTGGTGCAGAGTCGTCTGGCTTCCCTCCTGGCGTGTGTGTTTGTCCTAAATCCATGGCTTCTCCTTATGTCGATCCGATTGATCTTTCCTTGTGTGACGAAGCCATGATGTTTATGAAGGCCAAGGGTATGCTCCCTTTCCTCCAAAAATTCCAAGGACCCGAAGACGATGTCACCCATGCCTTTGTGGACTCCTGGAACCGGGGTGAGGTTGTGGTGAGGGGGCTAAATTTTAAAATCTCCATTGAGCTTATGAGTGAGATCATTGGGTTGTCGGTGGTAGGTCGTAACATTCGGCACGATCGTCACAATTGGGAAGAGGAATTGGAGCAATTCCTTGACAAAGGACGAAACCTTGGGTGGGATAAGTCGGCCCTCCTTCGCTCGACCCTCCCTGAACCTTGGAATCTTGCCATCATCCCCATCCTTCAATATGTTACTTGCGATGATCCCGACAAGCCTCTTCGTAGTTTCCACATCAGTTTTGTAAACCACCTGAGGGATGCCAAGCAGGTCTGTTTCCCGACTATCTTGTCTACTCCCTTGGCCTCACTATCGAAAAGAGCAAGAAATCATCTTACCCTCCCATCCACCAGGGGTTAATGAGTGTCATCTTCTGCCATGTCGCTGCAAATCGTCCTCTACCCCAGGAAGTCCTTCCTATTGCTACCCAAGACCCGAGTAGTCTTGGTTCTATCCAAGAGGATGGGACTTCCAGCCCTATCCATAACAGCCCCCCTAAAATGGCCAATCCTACATCCCTCCAAAGATTTTCTTGTAGCAAGCCAGCCAAGAGAGGATAGACTGATGCCCCGACCCCATCTCGATCATCTCTGTGGATTAAGAAGGTGAAGAAGGATAAAGGGACCCCACCGCAACAGATCAACTCTGACACTAAGAGTGAAGCCGAGGGGTTGTCTCCCCAGTTTATGTTAGACATGACGGCCAACATCCTCTCCTCTACAAATGCAATGGTGAGGATCCTCAAGTGCTTCAAGGGGCGTGAGACCCAGGAGGATCAGGAGGATCCGGACGTGTAAGGAATTTTCCTGGGATGGTTTCCTTTTTGTCATCTAGTGGAAGTGATCTATATAATGGATGGTTATGTGTTTTTATGGTTTTTCAGCTAGTTTTTGACCTCCGTTAGGAGGGGTTGATGTAGCCCTCATGGGCATCACTGTGTTTTTTTTTGTTTTTTTGGGAAATCTTCATATGGTACCTAATGTATTAGCCCAAAGGGCTCTCTCTAATGGTAAAGGCTATGGCCTCTCTTGTTATAAGGTTTTGGGATCCTCTTAAAAAACCCATTTTGTATATAAATTAATCTACTTACCAAAAAAAAAATGCAATTACATTAAAAGTCTCTTAGGGCTCAAAGGAATAACCTATGAAAGCATGAAAACTATAAACTTATCAACTTACAAACCCCCTCCACAATATCATTGACAAGGACAACTATATCAATGGTATAACCATATTGATCTAAATTATCCATCATACCCTTACAAAACCAAGTAGAATATAACTAACATAGAATAAACAAAAAACATCAAGGAGTTTGTAAGAACATGGAATATGGGCCATCAAGAAAGCCTTAGTTTTCACATTAAGACTTAACCTAAGATGTTTAATGTATGTAACTCATCAATTGATCCATGTATTACAAAATCCCTGTCCTCCTAATCTACTCAAAATATCGTCCCAAAAACTATGAATGATAATATCTCAGTGACAACACCATGTAGGTTATTGTGCAAACCATTTGATATTACCATGCAAAATTCTGTGTAACTCATCTCTAAGATGCCCTAAAAAATTATTATGCACCTTAGTGTTCATCCAACTATGAAAATTTCCATACAATTTATCAATGTATCCATCCTTATCTACAGGATCTAGTTAGTTTAAGGTGTGAGAGAGTAGTCTTCACTAGTGTCCAAAAAGTGCAATTTCCACATTCCATCAATGAACATCCTTAAGGATTAAATCATCCTCCCTTACAACTCTTTTCCCTCTAGTCATTATGACATATTTATTGGCTAAATCCATCCTCCTTAATAATCATGAGCTTACGAATTGTGAGCATAATCCTGTTAGACAAGAAAGATCAAGTTCTCTTTTGTGCTCTCCTTCACATTGTATGACCATTCAAGTCATGTTTCCACCTTTGTAGATACCAACACAAAGCATTTTAAGTCCATATCAACAAGCTACTAAATATTTTTCTTATGCCATTTAGCCCTATTAACAACCAAGTCACTTCTCATGCAGTATACCCCATTAAAGCAAAGTGAACATGGAATAATTTGGGAGAACCCTCCTCATAACAACTTCCTAGCGGTCTAGAGATGAGTACCCTTCTCTATGTGAACCTTAGTTAGAAGCTTCTAGTTCCACATCACTATTCCATCCCCCATTTCCTCTTTCTACAATCGAGTTTCCTTTAAAATCGACATTAAATGCTATACTAAAGCATTTCAAATCATCAATTGAAAAAACAATGGGTATTTTATTAGTTTTCTTCAATCTTCTACAAATATTTTGAAAACAATCCATTGCTAAGGTTCCGTGACTATACTCAAGAAAAAGAAATGTAATTAAATAAAAAAAAAGTCTAGACCTAGATGGCGATCACCATATATATTAAATGAGGTAAAGACATTATCCTTGAACACTTGTCCAACCATCATATAATCTAAATATCTAAAGACTCCTCCCACAAGTACAAACATTCCCTTGTCATTTATTTATAAAGTGATTATTATGTATCTCTTTGTTAAATCCAAGAATATGTCTTCCATAAAACTACAATAAATAAAAATACCCTGTAATGAAAACAGATCATAGAGTCTAAAATATTTCCATATATCTTGGTTGTGAAGTGTTATGATATGTTTGTCAAAGGTATTATAACAATATTTCCTATAGAAAAATAGTATACACTTTTATCTCCTCTAAAAACCTCCAACTAAAAAATAAAAAGGGATTATAATAATTTACATAAACATACTTCACTTCAAATACCATACTTCAAATTATATATAATTAATTTTGTAACCCAATATATAAAATTGATAGCACACTCTTAACTACTCATAAAATTTAAAACCAAACTTCAAATTATATACAATTAATTTTTTAACCCAATATATAAAATTGATAGCACACTCTAACCACTCATAAAATTCAACACCAATTGCAACCAAACTATTCTAAACACACTTCCATTAATAAATATTTATATTTTCAATCCCTCTCTTTATGGTGTTATCCCTCTGTTTTTATATATCAAAGCATTCAATTGAAATTATATTAGAAACCACCACCTATTAAATTAAACTTAAATCATTTTAAAAAAAAAAACTTTTACTATTAAAATATCTTTAGAGAAAAACAATCTATATTTAAAATTCTATTCCATTACAATACAAAATACAACTCTAGAATCTTTCTTCTCAGATTATACCATAAAGTGTATATTAAAGTAACAAAAATAAGTTTAATTACATATGATGAGCATCTAATTTGGCCATTTCCTTTATAGATCTACGTGCCGTGAAAGCATACTTGTCATCAGGCTGGTGCTGTTTGTCGTTGTTCAAAGCATTTCCACGAGGCATCATGAATGGCATCTCCAATTATTATTATTTTTTCTAAGGTTAATAGGCCATACAATGCCGAAGCATGCCATCTTTAAAAATGAATGAAAGTCCATGAATCTTGTCTCCAGAGCTATCTGCTTTTTAAGACATGATTTTGATCTCTGCATGATGCATATTTAGATACCTGATTTTATGGATTCCATGTGGGTATTAGCACTGGTTGTGGGGCTGCTTCCACTCTTGACATGGGTGTTGAGATCATTCAACGAGTGGAGATACTGTAGTCAATATTTGAATTCCAAAAATGGAGGAAAGCTTCCTCCTGGTCACATGGGATGGCCCATCATTGGAGAGCTGCTGAACTTATTATGGTGTTTCAGGTTCACTGCCAAGCCTGATGATTTCATATGGAAGAGGATGGCCAAGTAACCTATACTCTTTTTAAATGATTCTAATGGTGTTTATTTTATATTAAATCATTGGGTCGATAATATAGCAGATTATATTAACTAACAAAATTTGATGCTAAAATTTCTTACTTAAAATCCATAGTTTTTAACCACTATATATATATATTTGTAAGTCTCCTCTTTCTCTTAAGAATTTTAAGATTTTGCATAGATGTTCATGTGCATGTATAAACAATGTTGGACAGATATGGAGACACTGGGATCTACAGAACCCATTTGTTTGGGTACCCCATAATTATAACATGCTCTCCAGAGGCCAACAGATTTGTGCTGGGAGGTGGGGAGGAGGATGGCACTTTCACTGCAGGTTGGCCTTGTCCTCAGCTAGTTGGAGAAAATGCAGTTAACAATGTGGAAGGGAAGCAGCACAAGCGTTTGAGGCGCTGTTTGCAGGAAGCCATGAACAATCCCCAGTCACTGCAGATAATTTATACAAGATTACACCCTGTATTCAAAGAAACCTTGGATGCTTGGGCTGCTCAGGGTAAAGTCACTGCCGAAGCCGAAACCAGAGCGGTATCTATTTTTTTTTTTAAATTCTTTCTGTAGCAATCCATATATTACAGCAATTCCACATTCTAACATTAAAGTGTTTATAGGTAGAGGTTCTCTCATTCATATATTATAACAATAACAATAGGTATTTATTCTTTTTTAACTCTTATAAATGCATTTCATTTACTTTTATTTTATGAAAGGAAATTCTTTCATAAGAATATGTTACAGTAAATAACAACTTTAAAAACGAACCTCACAATAAATCAGTTAAAAATTAAGAAGTCTAATTATATTTTCCTGATATTACATTCTAAATAAATTTGATTTTTTGTTAGCTGGCATTCAGAAACATATGTGCTTTAGTATTCAGCTATGAGAGAGGCCCACTGCTGAACGCAATGGAAACGATGTACCAAGGACTTTTAAGAGGAGTTAGAGCCCATCCTATCAACATACCAGGCACTGCATTTCATTATGCTCTTCAGGTAACATCAAGTTGCATTAAGCATCTTAAAACAAAATGCAGTAAATAAATCAAAATCCAGTTATACATAAAAGATAATGTTTTTTAATGTCACAACTAATACAACAGGTCTTTTGGGCATTAGAGACTCCTTTCTGTAAGAATGAAAAAATAAAAAATGTATATGTATTCACACATACTTTCTACTGCTTACATCTCCAGACACTCAAATTGAATGTATTATTTGGCTTCTTGGTAGTTGGTACAATATATTTGTTAAAATTCTTTTTCTTGATAAAGTTGATATAGAGGACCTGTAAGAGTTAAACTATTCAGAGATAATTTGTTTTGTGGAAGTGTTAAGCTTCTCTGTGAGTTAAAAGATTTTATCAGTTTTTCATTGCAAATGTCTATATAATCTTGCAATACAGTGCAGAAAGAAGCTATCAGCTATAGTATTTAAAGAGATGCAAGATAGGAAGGCTGATCAAGGGTGTATGAAGATAGATCTTTTGCAAGGATTGATGGATTCAGTGGACTCCAATGGTGAGAAATTGAGTGAAGAGGAGATTGTAGATACCCTAACATCTATACTTTTAGCTGGATATGAAACCACAGCCAGCTCAATGACATGGTTGCTCTATTACTTGTCCAAGTACCCCAAAGTCCTGATCAAATTGAGGGTACAGCAATTATTATTATTGCACTTTTAGTTTCTTTCTTATATATATATATATATATATATATATATAGATAGCAATTTTCTGTGTTACTAGGTTTACATTGATCAAAAACTTTCCAATTTTCTGTATTACTGGGTTTATATTGATCAAGAAGTTTGCATTTCAGGAGGAAAATAGTTCCATTCGTGAGCAGAAAGGGGAAAATAAACTGCTTGTTTACGAGGATCTGAAGAAAATGAGTTATACTTCTAAGGTTGGATCAAATGACTTGGAATTTGTTTTTAACTTTGTTGGAATTTATATAATAACAATGCAACTTCTAACAATACAACTGACCTGAAAACCCCATCGTCTATATGATCTCAATTAACTGAAATTTGATTGTGACAAGCTGTTGTGAACAATCTATATCTAATCCTATAAAAATTATCTTTTAAAGTTTTGAAACTTGAATAGATTAATAGTATCAAAATTCTAAATAAGAGTATAAAGTTAAATTAAAAAATAAAAATTAGACATCATCTTTTTATATAACTATGTAAACACTTAAGTAACCACATATTTTACTTCCACAATTTACTTTATACAACCCAACTTTTACTTTCTTTATCAGCAACTCAACTTGACAGAAATCACCGGTTATAGTTTTTCCATCCTAACATTCATTGTACTCAGCTCCAAGCAAATAAAAACCAATCATAATTAATTTTTTTACAATTATACATGTCTTAAGTTTTTCTGAATATGTTTCATAATCTTGTACTCCGGAACACAGATGCTTTACATAGAACTCTTGAGAATTTTTATTTTTTAATTTCACATATTGAGGGCATTTGATCATTTATATATTAATTTTCATTAGTTTTGGTATCAACATTTTGTTGTCCTGTGATGTTTTTTCACATATTGAGGGCATTTGATCATTTATATATTAATTTTCATTAGTTTTGGTATCAACATTTTGTTGTCCTGTGATGTTTTTTTTTGGGTCAATGTTGATGTTTGATATGTTCAGGTGATTGAAGAAGGTATCAGACTTGCAAATTCAGTAAATTTTCTCTTCAGGACAGTAACAAAGGATACAGAATTCAAGGGTAATTTGTTTTCTTCTTTAAAAAAAAATCTAAATAAGTTTTATTTGTATTATATTATACTCTCAATTTTTTTAAGTTATTATAACAATTTAACAATTATACATGTATAACTTAACTCAAACTTATTTAAAAAATTTAACCTATCAATCTCATACCATTTAATAAAATATTGTGAAATAATTTCATCTTCTTAGATTAATTAAAGAACCTTTTTTTGGTTTGAGCAGGCTACAAGATTCCAAAAGGGTGGAAAGTAATAATTTGGATACGCACTCTTCACCTTGATCCTCAATACTTCAAGGACCCTCTAGAGTTTAATCCTGATAGATGGACTGTAAGTTTTAAGCTGTTCAATAAAATCTTATCTCTATGAAAATTAGCTCTTCAAATATAGCTTTTTAAATTTGTTATTTTTTTATTTTAATATAAATATTGGTGAGATGCAGGGGTTTAATCCAAAATTAGGAGTATATGGAGCATTTGGTGGTGGACCCAGAATGTGCCCTGGAAACAACCTGGCTAGAACAGAGCTCTTCATGTTCTTGCATTACATATGCATGGATTATAAGTAACTTTCTGATTCCTTCATGATGCAAAGCTTGTGATATAATTGTGGCTTTGTATTTTTTTGAACAAGCTCATTGTAGTCTTAACCCATATGTTTTTTCAATTAAAATACATCAGATTTCAAAAGCATATTATGTTAATTAATGGTTGTTTTTGAAACCAGGTGGGAACTTGTAAATCCAGATGCGGCTATAAAGTTTAAGCCAAATCCAAGACTAGCAGATGGTGCTAAAATACACTTTAGCAAGGTCTAAATGGCATTTGCAATGTATCAAAAGCTTTTTTTATAGCTGTTCTGTCAGTTTCCAAATCCAAGACTAGTAGATGGTGCTAAAATACACTTTAGCAAGGTCTAAATGGCATTTGCAATGTATCAAAAGCTTTTTTTATAGCTGTTCTGTCAGTTTCCAATTTTATTCCAGCTAAAAGGGATTGCTTGCCGTTTTAAATATGAAAAGCATGATTTAAAAATTAAATAAAATAATTTTTTATGTCATGGACTTATACGTTGCAGGTCTCATATGTCACGATGTAATGTAAGAATACCCTTGTTTATTTATCCATACACGTGTAAAACCCTACTTTTATATTTGAACATTATATTTATTGAAAGTTAAAAGAATGTATCAACCATCAAAACAAGTTGACAAATTGATAATTACTGGTTGTATTTTTATATAGACAAAATAAATCAATTATTTAGATGAAGGAAACTCTTATTTGAGAAATATTTTTGAGAAATATTTAGGTTTCATGTCCTTTGAAGAGTGATTTAGACTTAAATTTGAACAAAGTTAAAACTATGTATCAACCTTCAAAACAAGTTGACAAATGGATAATTATTTATTCTATTTTTATATACATAAAATAAAATAATTATTTAGATGAAGGAAACTCTTATTTGAGAAATATTTTTGAGAGATATTTAGGTTCCATGTTTTTTGAAGAGTGGTTTAGATTTCTTATCAAGCAAATGACCAATGCAACTATCATTTGAAAAACATTAGTGAAGGTTTTTTCATTAGTGAGCAATTTTTTGGTTTGGAAAATAAGAAATAGGAAGAATGTAAAAAAAGACCTTGGCTGAGGAATGGATGGAATTACTAGCTATCTCAAAATTTAGACATCTAAATAGAATTATTAGATTAGACATCTAAATAGAATTATTAGATTCTCGTGGGGAATATCAAAACTTAGATATCTAAATAGACAAGGGCTCAAAATATTAGCACATGCAACATCTATGGACAAAACAAATTTATAGATTTCAGCAGAAGAGTTACTTTTGGAAGGAAATGAAGTTGAGTAATGGAGCAAGTATACAATGGATCTGACAAGGGTTTTTATAAGACTAGAGCAAGTATATAATGGATCTAACCTCTAGTATATAATGGATCTAACAAGGGTTTTTATGGGACTAGAACAAGAAGAAGACTCTCTAGTATGGTCAAAGAACCCAACTAGTGGACAATTTATAGCTAAAGAAGGATACAAGGCAATGTTTGAAGATAATAATGAGAGGTCCTTTGGTGGTGGAGTAGAATTTGGAAGATGAAAGCACCCTTGAAAATCAGAATTTTTTCTTGGTTAGCTTTAGCTAATAAGGTATTGACATGGGATGTTCAACAAAAGAGGTCCTGGCAAGGTCCAAGTTAATGCAATTTGTATAAAAGGTAAGAAGAAACAATAGATCACTTGTTAGTTCACTATGATTTTTCGAGAGAAGTGTGGAGGTCTATTCTACCCATGACTAAGGGGAAGGGACAGTGGTCAACAAAGAATCTATTGGATAATACGCAAAAATAGTTCAAAGATAAAGGCTTAAAGGAATACATGTGCATTCCATTAATAGTGACATGGGGTCTGTGGTTGGAAAGAAATTCTATGTTGTTTGAGAGCAAGAAAATTCTATCTATTCAAGTTCAAGCTCACATCAAATATATTTGTGAAAGTATAAAAAAGCTCCAGAATTAAAGGTTGTAAGACAGGTTGGAAGTTTGATAGTGGATATTACGAAGTCTTGGGATTTTTTTTTATGGAGCTTGTCAAAGACAATCCATATAGATGTGGGGCACAAGGAGTGTTATATTAGGATGAAAATCACAAATTCACTTTCAAAGCAAGTCTTGGTGAAGGTACCAATAATGTGGAAGAGTGGAAGAATTTGATCTCTTTGTTAAGAATGGCAGTGGAACAATGGCAGTGGAACAGGGAATAACAGAACTTCAAGTATTTGGTGACTCAAAATTGGTGGTGGTGGATTGGGCTTCAGGTTTAGTATGGATGCAAAATTTGATACTTAGGCCTTATTATGAACAAGTGAAAATACTAGAAGTATCATTTACAAAGATATATTATAAACATATTTACAAAGAACTAAATGAGGAAGCAGATGGTCTATCAAAAATTGCCTTGGATATTTCAGTTGGTACTTGGTTAAAGGAGTAGTGTATAGAAGTTGGTACTTGGTTAAAGAAATGAGTAGTGTATGGGACAACTTGGTTAAAGGAGTAATGTATAGAAGTTGGTAGTTGGTTAAAGAAAGGAGTAGTGTATGGGACTATGATTCCACTACAGTCTGTAAGTTGCCTTGGATATTTCAATTGGTACTTGGTTAAAGGAAGGAGTAGTGTATCGAAGTTGATACTTGTTTAAAGGAAGGAGTAGTGTACGGGACTATAATTCCACCATAGTATGTACCCTTTTGATATAATTTGTGATTTATGATACCTTTCTTGTTTTTTTTTTCTTTGGATAATTAAGGTCATATTGAAATATGACTAGTGGTATAAAATACTCATAGCATTTTAATTTTTTTTTTAACTCTAAAATGAAAGTTGCAAATTATTTTTTCAAGGGAACAAAATATGTGTGTAAAATATTAATTTATCAAATGGAATTAGTCTATTAAGTTAGATTCCTTAACTTTGAGGAGACTGAAGTTCGAATCTTGTCAAACGATACATGCACAATGCTAAGTTGTTATAATACCACTGTGTGGTCATGATGTCATAAGGGTGGGGCCATTTCAATTCCATATAACCCATTGAAAAAATATTTAAAATTAATTTTAAGATCAAATAATAACGTGAATTCTTAACTATTCAAATATTTGTATAATTCTACAATGGTTATTTAAAATTATTAAATAATATATATTTGAGATTAATTTTAAACTCAAATAGTAATGTGAGTTCCTAAATGTTCAAATTGTGTAATTCTATAATTTTGCAAGTAAGAAGGGAGTGCCACTTTTTCTTGTTTAGATATTAAGGGAAATTAAAAATTATAGGATTTGTATGAAGAAAATCTAGGTAGCATGGAAGGAAATTTTGAAAGTCTTAATTGAAATTTGTTGAAAATTATGATATTAAATGACAAAAAAAAAGAACAAGATAAAAACTAGACAAAAATTAGAACAGGATACAAATAAGATAAAATTGGAATTGCAAGTCACCTAAATTTGGAGAGAATTTTAAGCACCAAAAGACTCTTGAGACAACCAAGAGATATCAAATTTATATATATATATATATATATATATATATATATATATATATATATATATATATATATATAATTATAGGGCATTTTATTGAAGTAGAATATACAAATTAGAACATTGATGATTCATTGGAGGGCCTCTGGATAATTTTGTTTTTTTTTGTTTTCTCCTTACTACATTGTGTTAATATTTGTTTTAGACTACCACCACATCTCATATACGGATATTAGAGCTTGAAGTTAAAGACTAGAGAAGTGGAGGGCTTAAGGATTTGGTTCTCTTTAACCAAAGAATTAAAAATTCAAGTTTTTGAAGGAAAACTTTATAAATTATTGTTGTAGTTATCATAGCACATGGTAATACTTCATTATCCTTCCCAAAATTAAAAGGATAAAAATACGATTATTATTGCACAAAGATAAGGACTTTGTTGATTGTCAAAGAAGTGTAAAGTGTTGTGAAAAATGGATACAAGGAACCAATAAATTAAAATCAGCCACACAGAAAAAGAATACAAAGGAAGCACAAAGAAAAGATGTCTTAGCTTTGTATCACATACAAGCAACTCTTGATAGAAGCATTTTTCTAAGAATTACAAGTGTCAAGACTGCCAGAGGAGCTTGGCACACCTTGATAATAGCCTATCAAGGGTCAACTCAATTGAAATTAGTATATATGGTGAAAATAGCCTATCAAGGGTCAACTCAAGTGAAAATCTAAAAATTAAGAATAAGGAGAATATGGGAGTCTATTGTGTAAGAGTGTATGAAATTGTGCACAAAATGGGTATATAAGGTAAAGAACGAGCACAATAATATGTTGTCAAAAATATGTTACAAACATTGACATCAAAGTGGAACAATTGTGCAATGGTTATTGAATAAAGTAAAGAGTTGAAAAATTTGAAGTTTGATGTATTGGTGGGATCACTTATGTCCCATGAACAAAGAATTAAAAATGGTGAAGAAGAAAACTTGGAGCAAAGGTAAGATGGTCAAACAATAATAGCGCTAGTTCAAGATTCAATCCCCAAGGTCAAAGAGGGGAGTAGCCAAATCAACATTCTATAAGAGGTATAGGCATATTTGTGGACAAGAGGAATGTTCAATATCACTATTGCAAAAGGGATGGCTACTATGAAAGAGAATGTAGAATAGAAGCAAGAAATACAAGAGGGAAAATTTAAACTTTTCACATGAAGGTGAAAGCTCAAAAAATATATTTGTCATGTAATGAAGCAAAAGTTTCAATTAAAGAATGTTGGCACTTGTATTTTGGTTGTTCAAATCATATGAATGGTGTAGACACCAAATCCTAGCCACTTGTTGCTCATTCAGGTCTTCCCACCTTTTTTTACCCATTATTTACATTATATATATATATATATATATATATATATATATATATATATATATATATATATATATATATATATATATTTAAATATTAATATTTTATATTATATTTTTATATATATTTAATAAATGTGTATATATATGTGTAAATTAATCTTAGCCATCCATCTTGATCCAATATTAGCCATGCATTCACCTTAATCCATGCCACCTACCCAGATTTAATATCCAGCCTCCATCTCGTTTTAATCTTGACCACACAAATTGTGTCGTTGAAACCCTAACGTGTCCTAGGGAAGATTATAAATAGGAGTCATTTTTATGGATTAACCCCTAAGCAACTTGAATCATGAATTTTCTTGAGTCCCTCACATCCTTCCCTTCGCTTTCGCTCACACTCGCCCTTACATTCGCCATCGCATCCATCGTTGTAGCCCTTGCCTAGAGAAAATTTGCTTCTACAGACCTTGCTTCAATTTCCAAACACCCGCCTGCTATTTTTAAGTGTTTTTAGGTGCTTTCCACTATCCTCAAGCACCCACGGGTATTCTCTGCTACCATCGAGCACCCACAAGCATTGCAAACAAGAATTATGTAGCCCTACTAACCCTCAGGTGTTGCTAGGGAATCCACATACCATCTTCCTACAACAACGACTACAAATCAGCAAACGTCAAGTTTACAAGGTAAGTCTTTTATTGTTATACTAATTTCATTATTTCCATATTTGTATGCATTTTATTACTTGGCATTTAAAGTTTATTGATTTTTGAGGGTCTCAAACAGTGGAGCCCTCACAATTACTACTAATCCAATTTTGTAATTCTGTGTGTGCAGGTTTGGAGATATACAGGTATTGAACGGATTTTTAAGTTGGAGTGGTCTGATCAAAGGATATCTAAATCCCACTCACTTATATTGGGATCGATCGAGCGTGAAGACACCACCCTGATTTGTTGGCTAGGGTTTTGGAGAACCTTAGCATATGGAGATTATTGTATTGAACAATAAAGCTTTGTAAAAACCCCAATATTGGGCATATTTGGTTGTAATATCAAGAATCCATCCAACAATAAAAATCAAATTTATTTCTATGCAATCATATGTGTTTATATTGCTTTAATTGTTCATTTGTTTAAGTTTAGTTATTTGGTATTGTTCGATTTGCATCTACAAATGGTAATAAGGAGTTGTTTGTGGATTTGGATGACTCGTACAAGAGCAAGGTGGATATTTCTCAAACATATTTTATCAAGTGAAATTTTATTTTACTTTATCTAATTTCTCTATTTAGATAGAGATGGGACATCTCTCATACATCACTCAAATTATTAGGTAAACTTCTTTGGTTGCTCTATAATATCTACTCTTTCTGGTATATATCCAATCTTTGATGGATGTCTTCAACTGTTGATTTGTCCTCTTATATCTTAAGCCACTTATTTTTGGCTTATCAATGCTAGAATTTTTCCTATCTAGTTCAATTTCTTATCTTTAATAAAATATGCTAGGCAGTAAATATCGAAACTTTCTTATCAATCAAATTATTATAAATCAACTCTATCTAATCAAATTATTTTAAATCAACTCTATCTAATCAAATTTAAGGTCACACTACATTCTTTATGATGCTATTTTCTGTCCTGAACCTATTCAAATTTAAATTCACACCAAAATTCTTCTCTAATGCTAGCTTTAAAATATGCCTCTTCCAAAATAGTGGGTAGAGTGTGGTAAATCTAATAGAGCCTACTCATAGTAGCTCTAATACCATTGTTGGATTTTTAGCCAGATTATCATAGGTCCCAATGTTCAAGATCACAATATATTATTAAGCATTTGAGAATTCAATATGTGTGGTCAATATTAATAAATAAGCATTCATATGAAATAACAATAATATGAAGTAAAATGACCAATGTCATTCATGCAATAACATGAAGAAAACTTAACACAGGTGTTGTAGGTGAGTTGGAGAGGAGAGGGTAATCCTTCAAGGGAGGTCCTAGGTTTGAATCTCCATCCTACTAAAAATTTGAATTGGGTATCCAAAATCCAATTGATAATGTTGGTGCGAGCAGGGCCGGGCATGACTCTCGAGTGACTTTGACGGTGTAGAACCCCCTAGTCGTGGTCTCTCATACCAAGGCGGCCCCACAAGGGATTTTTCTCTAAAAAAACTTGAAGAAAACTAATAGTATAATTTCTCAAATTATATACACGCTTCTTGAAATACATATATTTTTTGATACAGTACATGGAGCTTTATTTTCATAGTATAGCCTTAGAAAGGTATTCTTCAATACTTGACTATTACACACCTCATATATTCAGGAGATATATCCTTTCATATTCCACATATACGACAAGTATTTCATGTCTTTTGGCTTCTCATATTTCTAATTATATAGATAACTCTTAACTCTCTATTTGCTATTACACTCTTTAATCTATGGCACTTGCACACTTTACTGT
Organism: Wollemia nobilis; assembly: GCA_028583015.1. NCBI lineage: Eukaryota > Viridiplantae > Streptophyta > Pinopsida > Araucariales > Araucariaceae > Wollemia > Wollemia nobilis. The sequence goes on from JAQPPZ010017228.1 coordinate 7,114,534, forward strand.
ATGACACATTGCACACTCCTACATCTATACATGTGCACACTTTATTGCATGATACTTGTGCACATTCTCACCCTCTGCACTTGCACACATAATTACATGAAACTTGTGCACATCCTACACATGAACACGTACATAAAGATAAATGTAAATCACACTCCTAAACTATAGACACACATCCTAATATATTATATATCGTAAGGTACCATGGGGATACATTAGCATGTACTAAATAATGTAATATTCTCCAACACTCCTAAGAAAGTGGCAAAGAAATCCCTTGTACATCATCAAATGATGAAGTTCATTATAGTTTACTTGAAATATTCATTAGAAGAAAACAATTGACATAAGGGATGAGGAAGTACAATGTACAAGTTCAAATTTAGAAAGAGTTAAAGGTATTAAGGTAGATCGGGAGTAACTTTTGAAATTAAAGGAGGTGAAAGAGTTCAATATTAATCCAAGTAAAGCGTATTCATTTTTCTTTAGTATAAAATCCTATCCTTTCAATAAAAATGAAAGTTCTATAGATTCTATAGCTTACACTTTAAGGTTTCAAGAGTAAAATAATAAAGAAATATATATGGAATGTATGTATTGAAATTTAGGGTTTATAGAAAAGCATAAGAAAGTAATTAGTATGAAGTATCATCCTTGTAATTTAGGGATTTATGGGTACTTTAAAGAAGAAAGTGTTTATGAGGTTATTCTTTGTATTTTAGATTCTCTAGGGTAGGATAAATTATTAGAAGATAGGTCTCATTATGAATAGTTTAGAAAAATATAAGAGATTTATGAAGATGAGAGTGTCGGTAGAAATGAAAAAATGATAGGAAGGACTTTAAAGCAAGAACAAAGAGAAAATGAAACTCAAAGGGATATCTATTTGGGAAACCAAAAACAAATATCACAGGCATTAATAAGAAGTGGGGCTAAACCCACTAATAAAAATAAAAAGTGATAATAAAAATGGTATTATGGAATATCAAGGGTATGAATAAAATACAATAACTAAAATTTATTAAGGAATTAATAGTTCATTACAATCTTGAATTAATTTTAATACAAGAAATAAAATTAAGCAGTGAGAAATGTAGGGATGAATTCAAAACAAATTGCAAGATGGGGGATTTTTTGGTCGTTTCTTCAACTATAGAAGCTTCCATAGGTATTGTGACACCACCGAACAAACACAAATGGGATGGAAAATTGGTAGAAGCAAGAGATCTATCTTGTAGGAAAGAGGAAAACATCAAAGTTAGATTTATAAATAAATAAGTAAATAAATAAAATATATATATATATATATATATATATATATATATATATATATGCTTCAAATATAATTGCTCCTCGTGAAATATGTTAGAAGAACCTTAGCATTTTTTTGTCAAATACAATTATGATTCATAGTTGTGATCTATAGATTCTTTGGGGGCACTTCAACGTAGTTCTATCTCCTTCAAAAAAGAAGTGTGGTGGTATTGGATGTTCCAAATCAATGTAGAATTTTGCTTCATTTGTCAATTCAAATGGACTTTGGGATGTTATTCCTTTGAGTTTCCAATATACATGGGATAATATACACAATGAGTAAACTCATATAGTATAAATATTGGATAGTTTTTCATTATCCAACATATAGTTGTAAATAAAGTATACAAGATTTGTAGATATTTATTGTAAATAAGATTTGATCACAAACTCATTCTCTTGAGATATGATTTACTTAAAAATGGCCATCCAAAGTCATTTTATTTCCAATCTATGTGTTCCAAAATCCTAATTTCTTTAGTGGTCACACTATGTTGGGATGAAGCAAATTTGGAATTATCATGTATGTATAGGCTTTTTCAAAAGATGAAATATCTAAAGAGGAAAATAAGATTTAAAATGCTAAATATTTTGGTAACATATTTAAAGAAAAGGAGGAAATTGAATTCAAACTCAAAAATTTACCTGAGATAATAGAAAACAATGGAATGGGCTAGGATACTTCTATGCAAGAAAAACAATTATTTTATAATTATAATAATGTATTGGAAAAGGAGGGGTCATATTGTTTCCTATAGTACCTTTACACTACCTTGGGATTCACCATTTTGAAATTGTTTAAAATAGTGAAATCAAGCAGCTAATGCCTTCTAAACATCTTTAAAATTTGATTAAGTCTATATCAAGTGTTGATTGGTTTAGGAGTGATCTACTTATAAAGTGACCTAATTGGCTCGTGGAAGTGAAGCACTCAAGGTCAACTAGCAATTCACTAGAAAAATCAAATGATTCACTCACTTCCTAAAGTGAGTCACTTGCTAACTAGTAAAGAGATAAAAATAAATAGGTAGTTCTCACGGAGAATATTTTGAGAGCAACATTTTGGCATGTAGTGCCATATTAACTCGTTTTGAAAGTCTTATAAGCATGTTAGAGGCATATTTAATTGTATGTAATAATTGGATATCATAATTATGTTAGATATTCCCAAAAATCCTTACTTTTACTAGGAGTAATAGTTTCTCATCCCACGTATTGTAGGGGTAAACTCTTACTTTAAATAAGAGCCATGGGTTGCATTGTAAACATATTTTGGCCATGAGAATTCAGACCTACACTCTATGAAACCCATATTATGCTTTGTATCTCATGCAACTGGTGAGATATTTATAAGTCCTTTGCATTCCAACAATGCAATGGGCTCCTGGATTTCTAAGAGTGTGAGAATTGAGGCATAGTTCTTTTGCCCATATTATCATTCACTCAGAATGGAAATAAAATAATGTTATTTATATTCTTATGTTTATTCATGACACACTTCCTTGTTATGGTTATGACTGTATTTTATTTGAATCCCTTCTACCCATAATCACCAATTTGTGGTAAATGCTATTTTATTAATCTAAAATTAGGGTTGCAAAATGAGCTTCCTCTTGAAAAAGTTTTTATCCCTTTTTACACTTGAATTTGAGAACATTTGCTAGTGTCTATCGATGCTCTTAGTGAAGGTGGGCTTCTCTGTGTGTGTGACACCAATAGTGATGTTTGATTTTGTCCTTTTGTACCTACTTTGGGCCTATAAAAGGGAGTTAGTGTGTTTGGGGGCCTTCCTTGGTCAAGCCACGTAGTTATAAAGACAAATCGACTCAAACATGAATAAAAACATGATGAAAATTGATGGAAATGTTGTAAAAAATATGTAAAATTGATATATACCTAATTTGATGTTGTAAATCTATTGTAGGTATGGTTTGCATGGCAGCATACGAACTAGATCCCAAGTTCATAGGTCAGGGTGCGAAGTAAGCTATTGACTGTTGCTACAAAGTTTCCATTCGAACAAGTTGCAAGTGATGTATGTTGCTATTTTTTAGATGTAGAATAGTTAGAAGGGATTCTGACACAATTTTGACAGAGTTTGGGTATGTTGACTGAAAGTGAGAGAGATAGATTAATGAAGGAATTGGTCCTCTATTTATAGAGGAAACCAAGCTTAGGGGGATTTAGGTGTATTAAACCCTAGGGTCAAGTTCTATTGTGGTTAAGTTAGGTTTTTTGAAGTGGTAAGCTTAGTCATCCTTTCACATGCCCTAAGGAAAATATCCTATCCTCACACGTGTGAACTAGGATTAGGGTTAACTCTAGTTAGCTAATCCTTAAGTTAGGTGAGGGTTGAGTTAGGTATTATAGAAAATATCCTAACTAATTTGGGGTGCACACGTGTGAGGACATTTTTAGGGCTAATTTGACTTTTAACCCTAATTAAACTCAATTAAGTGATAAAGTACACTTTAAGTGGAAATTCACTTGCAAATTAGAATCCTAATTAGCATAATTAGGGTTTTTATAAGGAATGGTCCCATGAGGGCCTTAATTAGGTGTAGGAAAGGGCTTAGGTGGCCTTAAGGGGCTTGTAGGTAGCCCTTCTATGACTAGAATGTGTTTTGTACATGTTTTGTATAGTTTTTTAGGGTTTTATGCCTACGAATAATTATGACGGTCTACGATGGTCAACGATGGCCTACGAGTGTCTATGGGCGAGCATGTGCGACTTTTAGGTGTCTACACTTTTCATGCATTTTTATTTTTTGCACTTTACTTTTATGAAATTAGTATAGGTTTGCATAAGAGTATTTAGAAGGGATAGTGGGGAGTCAAACTCAATCCTAATATTAGGAAGAGTCATTAGCCCTTCCTTCCAACTTTATTGAAACTAGAATTAGGGCACATCATTAATTCAGAAATTAAGACAATTTTCTAATTCAATGTAGTTTATGGAACATTGGGACTCATCCTCATTATTCATCCGTAATTTACCATATTTGCCAAAAATTTGTCTAAATTAATCGATTTTCATGCCAAATTTTCATTCATCATAAAATCAATTGATTTGAATTAAGGGTAATTTTTGCAACTTCTTGCATAGGTAGTGATTTTTTTTGTTTGAGCCAATCTCTTAAACATTCTCCTAAAGTCCATTTATATGAGCGATTCACTCCATTTTGCAAGTGATTTACCATGAATCTTTGATATTTCTAAAAATAAAATCTAGAGAAATTTGGCAAACCTAAGGACTTGATATATGAAACCTAGTCTTAAATTGGCCTTGAAAATAACATAATTTTATTATTGGTGCTTGATTTTTACAAGTGCTTTCTGAATTGTGACTCAAAAATGAACTTTATAATTTTAAAATTTTCACAAACCTAGCAATACAAATAATAGCAAAACTATGTCAAACCTAAAATCTAATCTTAATGTTGCATCTACCAAAGGCAAAATGTAATTAGGGATAATTTTGAGACATTTTTGTCATAGATAAAATTATTTAGTGTATTTCCTCTATTCATCAAGTGTTTACTCCAAAATAGCGATTTCTCTTCAAGATAAAGAGCAATTATTTTAGAATCTACAAAGTGATTCAATAGAAAATAAGTTTCTTTCTAACTCCTCCTTAGAGAGTGATTTGCTCTAGTTTTGAAGTGACTTGCTTTGAGCAATTTTTTTGGATCCCCTACTCTTCAAAAAATTTAAAGTTCAAATAATTTTAAGGAATCATCTAATTTTGTAAGTAAAATAATCCAATTTACTCAAAGTAAAATAAGCAAAAATCTAGAATTCAATGGCTCAAAGAAGATTGAAACACAAATTTCTTCCACAAATCTCTTCTAGCTCAAAGATCTCACAACTTTATTTCTTCCCTAAATTCAAATTCTAGAGATGTTGTCTACACTTGGGATGGCATGAAATCTATTGTTGTGAATTACTTTTCCAATATTTTTGTTGCTACTCCTCTTGAATCGGCTTCTCAACAAAATTTTCTTCAAGTGATCCCTTCTATTATCACTTTTGAGGAGAACTATATTTTTACTATTCCTCTTACTATTAATGATCTTCAAATGCAAAAAGGGAAAACTTCGGGTCACGATGGTTTTCCCATTTATTTCTACCAAGAGTTCTAGGATATCCTTCATGCTGATTTATTAGAGGTGGTGGAAGAAGCCAAGAAATCCAAATAAATTTTGAAGGTTATCAATAACTTAGACACTAAAAACTGGTCAATCCGATTATGCTACCATAAGTAGTGACTTCACGACACACCAAGGCCCCTAGGGTAGCCCTCAGGAGGTATACAATGGTTCTAACCACTTAATGCAAGGGTTTGAAAGGTTCTAGGTCACTTTTGGCACCTTTTGGACACCTTGTTGCTATTCGTGCCACCCTAAGATGAATACAAAACCTAATCATCGCACCCGGGGTAAATAGCAGCATTCACTCTAGGGTAGAGCGAATAACAAGTTTGATTGGTAAAAATTCAAACCTGGACAAATGGTGCCTGCCAATGGTTACATTTTTGGTCCATAACAGCAATGAGGGCAGCATATTAATGCTCCATCCCATGAGGGAGGCCAAATTGGAATATTCTCTTCTCCCTCCAATGCATGCCATCCCGATGGCCAAGTGGCACCTCATGCCTCGCATGCCTTTTGACCCCTGAAGCCTCCTTAGGCTATAAAGTGGAGATATTTTCCACACCAAAGGGAGAGAATATTTTGAGGACAAATCAATGGAGTGCTACTAAGATTTCCTTCCACCCTTTTTGCGCCAATTGTTCCCTCAGAATCTCTTCCTAGCGAAGGAGGTTTGCGAGTGAGTTAGGAGGTGTAATCTGTTACAAAACCAAACAAAATAAGTGAATTACATCATAAAATTCTATAATAACACATTTTTTAGGATTTTTCATCATTCCCAAGTGGAATTGGTTGTAAAATTTAGGGAGATTTTGTGGGCGCTGCACCCGGGGCGCCCCCTAATATATGATAGTCTTATTCGCTCCACCCCGGGATGAATAGATATATGTGCATTATTTCTTGATTTGTTTTTATTATATATTTTAAAAATTCTTATATGATGTTTTAGTCCAAATTTCATGTTATTTTGAGCTATATTGGCCGAGATATTGCATTTTTAGTGTTTTGTAGGGTCTCTTGTAGGTATCCTACGATAATTTGATATAACACCCAAACTATGATTGATATTATAAATATAATCAAATGGGTTTTCTTAGGATAGTATTTTATTCATTATTTACAATTTTCATGGATTTTGGATATGCGTAGGTTCAGAAATTGTTTACTTTGGGTTTTTCAAGTTGCAAATGGTCATTCGAGTTTCAAAGCCCCATAAAATACAATTTTGGTAAAATTTTTGGTGATATATCCCCAAAACCTTTTTTTTTACATCTCTCTAAAGTTTCATGTCATTTGGAGTTTATTTGATACATTTTCTCATTGCTAGCCATTTTACCCTTGTGGGGATTGCATGCTTTTTATAACACGCACTCGCTATTTGATGATTATGGTTCCCTTGTGTGTAGTTTCAGGTCATTACAGTGCATTTTGAGGTACCCTAAGACATAATAGATCAAATATGCAAGTGGTGACAATTTTTCCTACCCACTTTGATTATGGGTACGAGGAAACACAATGGATGTGCACCCGATTTCTTTGATATATTTGACCTTTGGGCACCCAAGTTGTAAAAATTTGTATCACACATTTTGAGCCCTCAAGGGGAGACACTGTAACCCTTAATTTTGGATCATTTTTATTAATAAGAGATATACTTGTTTTGCTTTACTGCTTGTTATTCGCTATCTTTCCATTTACTTGCATGCTTTCGTTTGGTGCTCATTAGAGATAGGGAATAGATACATACATTGTTTATATTTAATTTGCTGCACCATTTTTCCCAAATTTAGTGGTGATCATGGTGGGACATAGTACCTTTTGCTTTAGATGAAGTTTGAATCTCATTTTTCATCTTTTTATGTTGCGGGTGTTATTCCTTATGGCCTGAAGCGAACTCTGGCCTGCTATTCGTGCCCCTCTAAGGAAAATGTGAATTTTTCTCACCTTGGAGAAAATGTAGACCTGATATTCATAACACCCTATATTGAATATAAAATAAAGAGCTTTTGGAGCAGAATTTCAGAAATAGCAAGTTTTGGTAGTGATGAGGTAGGTCCCTGAATCTGTCATCTCTGTTTTGCAGTTACAGGAAACTATTTATTTTTAGTGTTGTGTGGTTTTTCTCTTTTGTTTGCTCAAAAATGTTAAAGGTAGCTTCCTTTTATTAAATGCAAAATAACAAAAACACATCAAAGGCAAAAAAATCAAAACAAATTCAGAGTAGGAATGCATCTCTATGGTTTGCATGCTTGTAGCTTACCAATGGGTAGGCTAACATTTAGGGCTTTGCATTTCTAGATACATTTGTGAGTTTCTTTTTATATACTAAACTTTCTAAAAGTAAAATGCACCTTACACATGCATTTAGTGAATGATCATTGAATGCTTCTTTGCTTGCTTTAAAGATAAAAGGAACCCCACACATCACGTTTTATCTTAACATCGATGGTGTTGGGCTCTCACATCCAACCCGTCGATCGAGACCAATAGTGGATGTCATTACCACTTTATGTAATCATGTGAAACAGTATCATCAGAATCCATTTGTGGCCAAGTTTGACCTAATATCTATCTTAACCATGCAAAATAGCATGCATTCCTCTTCGAAGGGGTGTATCACTGCGCACGAGGTGCTGGGTGAGGGTTGGTAGTACTTATGCTACCTCGTTGGATATGGATTTCATCACCATATTCATATTGTGCGAGTATATATGTGAAATATTTTTAAAAACTTGAGTACATCATCCAAAAATATTTCAAATACGTGACACAAGGTCATTCTTTACAAACAACACATCTAAAACACACAAAATAGTTTAGGGATTCACATCTAAAACTTAAACAAGATAATCATCTATCTTATTGAGTATTTCCTTTCTTGTTTGTTGTTTCATTAAAAATTTGTAAAGAATATAATCACTTGGGGTATTTATAGAGGATCGTTATGGTGCGCACCCGTAGCCAAGCCCAAACATGGGTGGAAGCTACGGAGAGTGGATTAGGAGACATGAATCATCTCAGCTATAGCCCTCGGGACTTGGTCATACCTCCTTGGTGAGCTTCTACTCCACCTAGTCCCAAGACAGTAGGGCATGAGCCTCATCTCCAAAGGGACCCTCTACGGGACACCCCGAGGGATGATGAGCATTACTTGGGATAGTTTTCCCGGTATGTAGATACATAACATGCCTTCTTTGATGAAATGCAACAATGCATTGAGGCGCTAATAGACAAAGTGGTGCCACACATTCATGTACCCATCAAGGTTGACATGCCTATGAGCACTAATAGGCAGAGTGGTGCCACACATTCATGTACCCATCAATTCTGACATGCCTATTCATAGGCAAGAGCATGACTTCACACACTGGCCATAGCAAGTCAATACTACTTTACCTCTACATCACCATGATAGGATACAGCAGCTCATGGAACCCAACGGGAATGACACTCATCGATCTGGGTGGGCCAATTCCACCCTACCCTTCCTCGTCCAAGAAGGAAGGAATGAGAAAATCCTATATTTTCCTTAGGAGTAGTATTTTGTGCATTCCCGATGTGCCTCTACGCCTACCGAGTATAATGATCAAATGTTCCAGCCCGAACCTCAAGTTAATGCGATGAACCTCGAAAGAGGCAAGCGCTCGATAGATATCACAGATTATCTTGAATAAGGTCGACCCCAAGGTTAGGCCCCTACACCCCCTAGGCCTCACATAGTGGAACAAATCAAGTAAGAAGTTGCAAAATATGTGGAAATCCAAGCTTAGTTCAAAAATCTTCGACGTGACAATTAGCAACTAGACCCCTTGCATCAGCTTGAAAAAGAGAGAATTGAGCGGTAAACTAATGAGTTGTTCCAGCTGACTCTGTGGGAGAGGGTCCCTACCCCTTGTAGACACCTAAAATGCATCATGTTGATGGAGATTACTCATATGGGCACCTTTGCAGACCATATGAATGACCTTGGACCTTTCCAATACCAAGCAATGGTTTTAACCACTCAATTTGGGCTCCTTGGCCTATTCAGTGCTAACTGCGACTAACACCTGTAGTTAGCAAAAGCCTACATGCTAAATGCGGATGAAAACTAAGGTTAGAAAAATCTTGTATGCTAACCATGACTGACACCTACGGTTAGCACTGTAACAAACTCATGCGACCAGAGTTGAGTCAAATCAGTTGCAACAGCCGAATTGCAATGGTTTTCAAAGCGGTTTGGGTTGGGGAGAATCCAGAATCTTCCTCCCAACTGCCAATTCTTGTTCTTGGATTCTCCATGAAGCTAGAGAAATGATTTTGGGATTCTACTTAAGACCCCAATTTTAGATTGCAACAATCCTAAAGAAAATCTCAATTGCACATAGCGGAGCCCTGTCGGATTGGAGAGCAATTTAATATCCCATTGAGGAGTAATGAAGTGTTGTCAAATTGATCGATGACAATTGTGCATGCAAAAATGGAGATCTCAAGATCTTAAGGAGAAAGCTTGACAATTGACACACTTACATTGTTAATTCCATTGAATTCAATTGCCAATCTATTCCAAAAAACATAGGTGACCCTTAACCATCAATTCCTTGGAGGATTTAAGAGTTTCTGGCCCTGGTTTCTAGAGAAAGGATACTTTCATCTTAACCACGGTTGTCAACCACAGTTAACAGTACCAACCACACCTTCGACCTGTAGTTAGGGTTTTATTTTGTCCTTCCTCCATTTTAGCAGTAGATTTCCATTTTTGCAGTAGACACTATTGTAATTGATGTATCAAATGGGTATCCCTAAGAGGGATGAATATGTAATTTGACTCCATTGAAATTAATAAAGGATTCCTTGTATTCATGTTATTTCTTGTTATCAATTTATGCATGCCTATTTGTGTATCTTTCTTCAATTGCAATAGTTAGATCGGGTGTGAGCCTTTTGGTGGTTACACCCCTAATACTCATAGACAGGAAGTCCCTCCAAGGCAACCTATGCTTGTTCGAGAAAGGTATCCTAAACCTTATCTGATGTTGCCTTTGCGGCCTCCTAGGCCAAAGTGAGACTTACCTCATAGGCCAGATGCAGGGCACCCACAGTGGTAAGACTTCCCTATTTATATACTGGATTGAGAGATGTCTTATGGGGCCTACAGTGAGCATGAGTCAGAAGTAGAGTATTTGGAGATTCCTTATCAAGTTAGGGGGGTGACAGGCCAACAAATCACCTTAGGTTGGATGATCCTAGACCTCCACCTTAGGATGTGAGCAAGAATGAGGATATCAAGTCCTCAGATCCATATAAAGAGCTGCTAGAGCGCCTAGAGTCGGTAGAGAACAAGACCTTTGTGTCTGGATCTTAGAATCCCAATATGTGCCAGTTGCGTAGTCAACCAATCCATCCTTTAGTACCTGTGCCTCCCTATCCATAGCATTATAAGTTACCATAGTTGGCTATGTTTAAGGGATAAGAGGATGCACAAGAGTATGTCACTAGATTTCTTGGTCAGTATTTCAGCATTCATGATGATGATGATTTGCTTTTATAGACTTTTATGACTACCCTTTCAGGCCCTAACTTAGAGTGGTTTTACCAGCTCCCTAAGCATAGCATTCGTACTTTGGATAAACTTGCAGATGCATTTCTAGAACACTTCACCTTTAGTACCAAGAGGAAGGCAACATTGGCCAACATAGCCAGGTTGAAGCAATATGACGATGAGTCAATAACAAATTATGGCAATAGGTGGCGGGACTTGCTCACCAAGCTACCTTATTTGCTCCCCATGTTGGAGTTGACTCAATTTTTTTCCAAGAGCTGCCTAAAGCCCATCTCCTTGTTGTTGTAGTTGCAACAATACCCTACTCTTGAGGATGCCTTGGTGCAAGCTAGGACTATTGAAGAAATCAAGATTCAAGAGGGAGAGATTGCGAAGCCTCACAAGGAGTGGAACAAGAATTCCAAGTGCACCCTGCCATAGTCCAAGCCAGTAATAATGAATCAGGTTGCCCTTAGTGTCCCAGGGCCAGCACAAGCTGCACTACCTCAAAAGCCTAATTATCAGGCCACACACCAGGACTATACTAAGGATAATCAGAATATTCAAGGGTAGAATCAATAGTGTCACCCCAAGCAATAGTTTACACCTCTTGCAGAGTCTATGGACTCATTTTTTGAGTGCCTCTTAGTGGTAAATTAGATCAATCTGTCTGAGATTTGACCTATCGACCTGAATGCACCTAGACCCAAAGGGTATATAGAAGACCTAAATTGTAAATTTCATAGGTAAAATGGGCATGATGTGAACATGTGCTACAAGTTTAAAAACTTGGTATAGGACATGAACGATAGGAAGATCCTTTAGGTGGACAACCCTATCATGCAAAAAAACTAGTAGATGGATATCTTTAAGGATCCCTTGCCTTCCCATGTAGAGCAGGCCAAGCCAGTACCCTAGGTTAATGAGGTTCATCATGCCCCCCATCAATAGGGATACGTTGGCATGGTTAGCATCATCATGAGGAATAGGCGGTACCCAAGCCTAGTCGTACCACTTGCGGCTTGGAGTGACGTCCCTTCAACATCATAGTAGCCACCACCTCCTCTACCAAGCCTTCCACCTAGGCCTGTTGCCACACTCGAGAGTAAGCTCGCTCAGATCTTGAGAACAACGTCTACCCAAATCTCCATCTATGAGTTGATTCAGCAATCACAACCTCATAGAGAGGCTTTTATGGAGATCCTTAAGGCCATAGAGCTTTAGCCCCAGGATTCCAACTCCTTCAACAATTTTGTGGGGCATATCAAATAGTGCACTAAATCGATGATAGCCTTTCTAGAAGATGAGCTAAAATCAATTTTTTATGATATGGCAGACCCTCCCTTGCACATCATTGCATGCATAAATGGGACACCATACAAGAGAGTGTTGATAGACATAGGGTCTTCTAGCAATATCATCACTACAATAGCTCTCAAGCACTTGAAGCTCCTGGCATCCCATATTTTTCCATATACATACACCCTCTGAGCCTTTAATGATGTCATATGCTCGACAATTAGTATGATTATCTTGCCTATTTAGGTAGGAGAGAAGACCATCTTGACTCTATGCCACATACTGGAGGGTGAGATGGCATACAATATATTGTTAGGCAGACCATGGATTAGGGACATGAAGTGTGTCCCTTCCATTTATCACTAGTGCCTCAAGTACACCCATGAAGGGCAAGTTCATGTCATCCCTGTGGACCTAGAGCCCTACAAGTATTGTAACATGGTGTAGTAGATCCCTAAGTCAACCTTTCCATTGACACACCTAGATTTCCAATCGAATGAATCCAGCCAAGGTTTGACCCCCTCATAATTGCATGACATATCTTCCTCATCATCAAAATCCCCTTCGATGCCCATTGGACTGGCAGAACCTTTGTTGAGGAACCTAGGTAAGAAGCCCATTGATGAGGTATAGCTGACCATATCCACCATATCCATAGAGGAGATACCTAGCCTAGATGATGAAGATCTACCACAGGTGGTAGAATATGATTTAGATTAGATCTCGCTCTCATAACTCTTCTATTTGTAGCCTCGGTTGACAGTTCACTTGGCTTCCACCTGATTAGGAGAATACATGGTTAGGTAGGTCACAACTACCCCTACTATAGATTCAATGCAATACATGGGTCAACCCCATATTTCCATAGGCACTATCGTATCCCTAGGAGTCCCTCCTAATCAAACAAATTTTGTCTATGGGGGACTTGACTATGACATCAAACCCTACCAACAACAGGAGGAGGATGAAGATCCCTTTGGAGAGGACATCCACTACTTGTCTAACCCTAAATTTGACCTAAAGTATCTTGACCTATGTAATTGGCATGGTTATGGGTTAGGCTTGTATGAGAAAGGCACGCGGGTTCCATTTCAACCCCAGTACCATATGCCATATGATAAGTCAAGATTAGTACATAACAACCCTCTACCTTTGGATGTTCTTGTTGATGGCATGGAGCGCATATGCCTCAATTACAGAGATGAGTTGGTTCGAGATCCCTTTGCCAACCCTAATCATGTCTACTCGTTGGGGTACTATTTCCCTATGCCCCTGGAAGACAACAAACCACCTCGATATGGTATCTAATCCTATCAGAGAGGTGAAGGTTCATGCACTCTTTCCTATGATGGTGAGGAAGAAGATCCATTGTCCCCTTATGAGCAGATGTCAAATGATGAGTCAGACTATGGGGTCATACTAATTGAATCTAATAGTTATGATCGAGAATATGCATAGATTGTCCCTTAGGATGACAATGATGATTACTTTTTGTACCTATTACCATTACAAGAGCCCATTTGGTGATAAATTCTACCTCATGAAGGGCAAGTTCCTTCACAACCACATAAAACATCGTCGATCATACCACCACCTCCACAACCGCCTTCTCAGGTCATGCTGCATCTAGAGGTCCATGGTCACCACTAGCCACCTAGGGGAAATCATTTTTCCATCAATATGGTTTCCATAGATTTGTTTGAGCCATTGCAAGATCTGAATAACCTATCAAAGCCATTGCACCTCAATTTAGGGGCAATTGACTTTGACCAGGGAGATTCACCCCCATCACCTTCTGAGTATTGGCCCTACGATGATATGCTCTAGCTATTCCACTTCTATTCAGGGCTAGCCCATGATTTCTTCCATGCCAAGGAGGAACCCGAGGTTCCCATTGATGATCTAAATCCATCGGATGACATCCATTTGATCCCTACCCCCTACTAGTTGGAGTAGGGGTCGCATATGTCAATTGAGCCTACAATTGACCTAGATATCAGCTCATACCTAGAGAATCCATAGTATATCAAACTAGGGGAAAGCCTATCCATCGAGGAGCAAGCCGATTACATAGCCCTTCTCACCAGGAAGAAGGAAGCTTTTGCATGGTCATATAAAGACATGTCAGGATTGGATCTAAATCTAGTACCTACAATCTGATGCTTGACTCGAATGCCAAGCCTATTAAGAAAAAGCTTAGAAATATGCATCCAACAGTGGCCTTAATGGTCAAATATGAGCTACAAAAGTTGTTGGATTCCCAATTTGTCATTTATGTAGACTATCCATCATGGTTGTCCAACATGGTTTTCTTCAAGAAGCTAGACGAGAGGATTCACATTTGCACCAATTTTTGAGACCTAAACAAAGCGAGTCCTAAGGATGATTTCCCTTTACCAAGCATCGATGCCCTAGTAGATGCCACAATGGGCCATAAAATATTATCCCTTATGGATGATTTCTCTGGGTACAATAATATTTGTATCAACCCAAAGGATCAACTCAAAACGATGTTCACAATGCCCTTGGGGACATTTTGCTATAAGGTCATGCCATTTGGCCTTAAAAATGCCGATACCACCTACCAACGTGCCATGACATACATCTTCCATGACTACATGCATAAAATTCTAGAATATTACATGGATGACTTACTAGCTAAATCATTATTACACCATGAGCATCTTGAGGTCTTGAGCAAAGTATTAGACCGCCTCATTGAACATAACGTGAGACTGAACCCCAAGAAGTGTATCTTCGGTGTCACATCTAGAAAGTTCTTGGGATTGATTGTCTCTACGTGAGGCATTGAAGTGGACCCTAATAATGTCAAAGCCATCCTTGAGATGCCTCCCCCAACCATGATCAAGCAACTCTAAAATTTTAGCGCAAGATCGCGTCCATCAAGTGCTTCATAGCATAATTGTCGGACAAGTGTCGTCCCATGAACAAGTTGTTGCACAAGGGGTTTGCATTCCATTGGGATGACGAGTGTTAGGAGGCCTTTAACATAATAAAATAGTACCTGGATTCACTGCTAGTGTTGGCACCCCCTAGCCCAAGATTGAAGAATACAAGCTTATACTGAGAGGGGGGTGAACAGTATAAGACCTCTTTTTACTTTTTCCTTTATACTTCAAAACAGTAAAGTAATATACCCAAAGCAATATCAAAGCAATGCACAATATCATCCACAAAGTGACACCAATTTTAACGTGGTTCACCCAGAATGGCTGGGCTATGTCCACAAATATTTTCTATAAAAGTTATCTCAAAGTTCTTTGGGAATCCTTCCCAATTACAATGTTTATGAGCCTCAGCCCAAAGGAGATACCTTCCCCCAATCAGAATTTATGAGCCTTTGCTCAAAGGAGATACCTTCCCCTCTACTCTAGAAATGATCCCTTAGAAGATCAACTGCCTCTACCTCTTGCCAGCATGTGGAACTCCTTTCCACCGAAGACCTCCTGTCCTCAATGCTTAGCCTAAGATACCTCTACCTTCTATGATCAAGTCCATAGCAGCTCAGAAACCTATACCAAACACAGTCAGTCGATCTAGTACAAGTCTTCCTATGTCTATCAGATCTGTCTAACTTTGGAACAAATCAATCCTCTGCATACAAGCCTTCTCAAATACTTGCCAACTGTCCTCAGGTTCTTCTCATAGAACCAATGCACCTCTGTCCTCAAGTTCTCTAATAGAACTATCAAACTTAGCTCACAAGTCCTCTACTAGGACCTATCCAAATCTGCTCACAAGTCCCCACCGAAACCTATCCAAAAACTGCTCACAAGTCCCCACCGAAACCTATCCAAAAACTCAACAAGCTCACTAAGAAAAACTTTCTTAGTAGGAAATCACAAAGTGAATTGTTAGAGACCCAATGTGATTTGTCAAACTCATAGAAGCATAAAGAGAATTGTTAGAGACTCAATATGTCCTATACTCAAATCCCAATCTCAAAACTCAACTCAAATCAACTCAGCTCAAACTCAATCTCAAATCTGAAAACTCAACTCAATATCTGAAATGGATAGGATAGAATGTTTTCTTTCAAGAACATGAAACCCCAACAATTGCCAACTATGCAAAGAATCACATAACAAAGATACTCATGTTATTTTCACCATCAATTAGGGTTTCAACAACAATGCTCATCAAACAAGGTTTAGTCAACCAACACCAATCAACTCAACATCAACCTTGAAGCATTCAACCAATCATCACAAGAAAAGGAAACAAGTAGAAATCCTTTTCCCTCCAAACATATTTGAACAAAACATCCATCAACACAATATCACCAAATGCAAAGAATAACTTGCTCAAATCAACTCAATGGAGTAAGCCCAATATCATGAATCAAGTAAAGCAATAACTTGATCAAACAACCTCTATGGAAGCAACTCAACCATAAAACTCAAAACAGCCAACCAAGGGTTCCACCAACTCAATGCAAGTATCTAGACTCATAAATATAAACCCTAGTGCACAAAGCTTCCACTATCTCAAACCAAAAATTCTCCTTAAGGATAACAATGCATAAGTAGTCTTCAACAAACCAGAAAATAGGATTTACACCTAGCCAAAGGATACCTAGTAGAATACCTTTTCACTCCAACCTTACTTCAAAAAACATACACCAATCATACTCATAAGAAGAATGTGCCCATATCTTATTGGAGTAGAAGAAAATTGATCCTTAAAGCTGTCACCACACACAACCCTCAAACTTCCAACCAAGTTAGGGTTAGAACCAAGATAAATGAGCATATATAAAAACTTTCCTTAATACACCTTTTAGCTCCTCTTCTTTAAAAACAACCACCAAAGAAGCCAAAAAACACAACCAAAACTTACACCTTATATCTCCATTTTTAAATTTAGCATAGCAAAAGACTAATCTCAAAAATACAACCAAAGAAATATCCCCTTATTTCTCCTATGTATTTTAAACAATGCTAAACAATGCCAAAAATCATATCAAGAAAATAATCACACCTTATAATGGCTGCCCTTGAAGAATCCAAAATTCGTGGCACAAAACACGTTTTAATAAAAACATGACTAATCCATGCATAGCTCCCTCCGCGAGGATCGAAACGTAGACCTCCACCTACGCAAGGCCCAAACGCAGCCTTTGCTGCCACTAGCCCACAAGGGGCTTACGAAGTCCAAGACGGACTTCCTTCCACATAAACGGTCAAGCTTTTCGAAAGCTTTTCAAACCACGAGCTCTCCTCTTTCACAGCGTAAAAAGAACATTCGATCGCAGCAAAACCAATTAATTGCCTTCGATTTTCCAAGAGGGTTTAACCTTAGGAACCTTCTCATATTTATAGTCCATACGTGGACTTTAGAACATGTCAGCTGCAAAGAAAAGTAATTTCGAATTTAATCAAAATTTGCTTTCTAAAGGGTTTAAAAACCCTTAAAGTATTTTTAATAAATTAAAAATAATTTCTCCCTTAATTAATTAATTAATTAAAACCTTGAAGGGTTTTAAATAATAATTAAATAAATAATAAAGAGAACCTCCATTGGTTTTAATAAAAACCATTGCCAATGGAATCTCTCCGGATTCTCTTAAAAATACTCTCTTGGAATCTTCCACCTTTGAAGACAACACATCCTCTTAACATTAATGTTATTTTCTTTTGACATCAATGACAACTCATAGACAAGAAGCTAGGATCTCAAACCCAAAATTGCCAACAAATATTTCCATTCCGTTTATACATCTCAGCCACTGAGATTCCATTGGGCACCATGTTAGCCCAGAACAATGAGTTTCATAAGGATCAGGCTACTTACTATCTCAGCCGCACCCTAGTCAGTTATGAGATCAAGTACGCATATGTTGAGAAATTATACCTAGCGGTAGTTTTCACCACCAAGAAGCTATGGCATTACATGCTTAGCAATACCACATATGTTGTATATAAAGAGAATCCATTGTGCTACATGATGGGTCATGCTTATCATAGTAGTCACACAGTGAAATGGATCATGTTGTTGACGAAGTTTGACCTTGAGTTTGTTAGACAAAATTTAATTAAGGATCAGGTCATAGCCAATCAACTCACAGAGGCTCCTCTCCAAGATGATCAGCCTCTTAGCATGGACCTTCCTGATTATGGGGTCTTCCAAATATCAAAATTTTTAGATTCTAATGAGCCTGAGGTGTAGGAATACATGACCCTATTTTTTGATGGCTCCAAATGCGATCAAGGGGTGGCATAGGAATCATGTTTTTTACACCGTAAGGGGCTCCCATAACCCTATCATTTAAACTCAATTTCTCATGCACCAACAAGAATGCCGAGTATGAGGCCCTGATCATAGGCCTTCAAACGACTATAACCATGAAAATAATAAAGCTCAACATTTTTGGTGACTCCTTGCTCATTGTTAACCAATTCAAGAGGATCTTCTAGTGTAAGTGCCCAGTCCTGCAAGCCTATAAGGCCCTTGTGGATAAATTCCTAGAAAATTTGAATGGTTTAGCATTGAGGCACTCCCTCGATCATCTAATAATTTTGTGGATACAATGGTCTCTCTGGGGTCCTTGATCCCGCAAGACCTTATGGATCAGATGACTACCATCCAGGTCAAAACACTCGCAATCTACGATGGAGTGTGAGAACAATCAAGTCATGCCAGAAGTCCAATTGATTCAAATTGAACCTCATCAAGAGAGAATCTCGCACATTCACGAACGCTTGAACTAGGCCAATTGGGGGACTTTTTTCCCTCAATCCCCTTTCGATAGTAGAACAATGCTATTCATGCATGTTCTTTTCCAGTCAGCTTTTTCTAGGGATGAACTTCGAGAGGGATAGGTCGTTCATGTGCTCGAGGCTTCTTCACAATAGGACTGGTCAACACAAATTAGGGAATACCTAAAGCTTGGTAACCTCCCTCATGGATTATCGCATACCGCTAAAAGAACATTCAGACGAAAGGTGATAAAATATGTCTTGCTAGGAGACATTCTCTATCATTAGAGCTATGAAGGGATCCTCCTTCACTGCTTAGAGCATCAATATTTGACTTAGTAAATTGCCCAAGCACACGACAGTACATACAATGGCCATTTCAGTGACATGGTCATCGCCAAGCGCATTCTTTGCATGGGCTATTATTGGCCAACTTTAGAGAGAGATTGTTGCACATATGTGAGGAAGTGCATGAAGTGTCAGCATCATGCTAATTTGACACATGTACCTTCTTAGGCCTTGCAACCGATCCAATCGGTATGGCCATTTTCACAGTGGAGGTTGGATTTAATCGGGAAAATATCCCCCACATCCTTGGGCCATCACACGTTTATCATAATGTCTACTGAGTATTTCACTAAATGGGTGGAAGCAATCCTCCTTACCACTATGACTAAACCCCGCATAGCAAAGTTCCTATTGCATAATATCATTTATCATTTTGGTATTCCATCGAAGATCATTTCGAATAATGGGGCATCATTTAAAAATAAATATGTGCATGCTTTGACAACAAAGTATAATATCTAGCACAATTTTTTGACACCCTACTATCCACAAGCAAATGGGCAAGTAGAGGCCTCTAACAAAACATTGATTTCCATTCTCAAAAAAAATGTTATAGAGATTCACACATATTGGCATACACAAATACCTCTTGCTCTATGGGCCTATCACACTAATATTCGGACACCCACTAGGGCTACTCCATTTTCACTAGTGTATGGAGCCAAGGCGGTCATGCCTCTAGAGCTCGAAATATCATCGATGTGCATATCCATGTAATAGTTCATCGATGATGACTTTGCATGGCAGGATCGCCTAGATTAGCTTACACTACATGATGAACATCATATTAATGGTCTTGAGCACCTGTGTATTTATCAAGAGTGACTTAAGAGAGCCTATAATATGAAAGTCTGCCTAAGAGACTTTCAGGTTGGTGACCTGGTTCTGAAGGAGAACCAACAAAATTTTGATTTGCCACCCCATCTAAGGTACAAGTTCACGGTAAAATGGTTAGGTTCCTATGTCATTACCAATCAGATAGGATACGAAATGTATCACCTAGCCCTCCTTTAAGGTGACGAGGATCCTGAACCCTTGAACATCCTTTATTTGTGGCCATTCCATGCCTAGCGTAGGATGGCCCAACCCAAAATGCTCCAAGGGTGCCTATATCTCGCTTGGTCAACCTAAAATGCTCCTAGGTGGTCTAGAACCATCTAGGTCACCCCAAAATGCTCCAAGGGTGCCTATATCCAACTTGGTCAATCTAAAATGCTCCTAAGCAGTCTATAACTATCTAGGTCACCCCAAACTTCTCCAAGGGTGCCCATATCTCGCTTGGTCAACCTAAAATGCTCCTAGGAATTCTAGAACTGTCTAGGTCACCCCAAAATGCTCCAAGGGTGCATATATCTCGCTTAGTCAACCTAAAATACTCCTAGGTGGTTTAGAACCATCTAGGTCACCCCAAAATGCCCCAAGGGCACCTACATCCTGCTTGGTCAACCTAAATACTCCTAGACGGTCTAGAACCATCTAGGTCAACCTAAAATCCCCAAAGGTATCCATATGCCCTTTGGTCCCCCCAAATGCCCCAATGGCCTCCAATAAGCCTGTTGGTCACATGTACATACATATATATCAATCAAAAATCTAAAAACATTATCAAAATATCAAAAATACAAAAACATTGCATCGCATTGCATTTCAAAAACATTATCAAAATATCAAAAATACAAAAACATTGCATCACATTGCATTTCAAAAACATCATAAAAATATCAAAAATATAAAAATATAGCATCACATCACATTGCATCCCATTGCATTCTATCATCGCTTGCATTTAGGCATACTCATCATTTGCACTTTACATTTTAGAGTTGCTCATGCATGTCTAGCATCATGATGGTACAATACTTATTGCTCAAAATAAATGTCATGAAAATAATCATAATTCAATGTTGCAATTGTCCGTTTTCACCCACATTTTTCATATTTCATATCATTTGTTTTAGAATGTCATTAGGGTTTTGGTCACTCAACCATTTCTAGATTCTCTTCAGGTTTTGTAGAAAGCTAGCTTGATTTTTAGAAAGTAGAGTCTTGCATTGATTATGCCTTGTGTAAATCAAATCCCAAACATAGTTAAACATTAATAATTCCTAGTTTTGCACAAATAAATATGAAATCCATGAAGTCGTCTAGGGTACTTTAAGTGAAAAGGTCATCCTACTCATTACCCTGTGCGAATGGTTCAAGAATGTTGAGATTTGGAAAAAGGACAAGCATCTTCCCTACTCAATTCCCCAAAATAAACCATGGTTTTCACCACTATCAGAAATCCCAACTCCCACAAATCCCAATCCCTCAAAACAATCAAAAAAATCAAAGAAATCAAAAGTCAAAATTCAAAATCCCAAAAGTTCAATATCAAAATCCTCAAAAAGCAAAAAGCAAAAATAAAATAAACCATGGTTTTCACAACTAATTCCAAATCCCATATCCCAAATCCCTTGCTCAAAATATATAACAAGATACAAAATAAACAATTATTTCATCACTACACATGAGCAAGTATCCCAATAAAATTGAAGAAAAGAAGGGAGTCAAACTTGAATCCCTGGAACTCTCAGCATTTGGAAAACCATAAGGTGATCCTCATTACAGATTTTGTGGATAGCCTATCTGGTAATGGAGGTATCCTTACACATTATGATATGTCTACCACATTAGCTTTTGGGTGTGTGTGTAGACCAATGTTTTCATGTGGATGAGCTAGCTTTGGTATCCTAGATTGCCTAATGGTCTAGTCCTATTAAGTACAAAACCTAGGATGGTGGCATTCATTAGGTGATCCTTAGTACAGGTTTGGTTGAGAGCCTGCTTGGCACTGGCGGTATCCTTATGCATCTCACAAGAATGAACTCACTTGCACACATAGGGATATAAAGTACATTGGTCATCCTAGCATATTCATACCTTGTCAAAAAGTCTTGCATAGTCAGTATACAACCTTTGATCAAATCAGCTAGAGTGTTTGAGTCTCATAAAAACCTCACCTACATTCTTTTCGTATATCATCTCATTTACTCCATTTCACTACATTGCAATAATGGTTTCAAATTTGCATTAAAAAAAAAAGAGGCAAAAACAAAGAGCGTTAATGTATTTTGTACAGCCTATAATGTTCACATAGTATGTCAAATCATTAGCTACAATCCATGTTTATCAATCATTAAAAAATTTCATCTCACTGTGCATCCATGCATATAGATAGTCAATTCCAATCAAATCAAATTACATAAACATACATGATATCTATCTATCACCATATCATTGCATCCATATGCATACATACTAAGCATCTAACATATAAGCATAAATTATTACACACATTGCATTCATACAATAAAACAATAAATGAAATGCATGATGATCATAATAAAATCTCATATATATATATATATATATATATATATATATATATATATATATATATATATATATATATATATATATATATATATATATGGGATAAAAAGAGTACATCATAGTTTCCAAAAGTGCTCGTAGGCTACAATGAAATGGGTCCTCAAACCTCACAAGGCCAAATAAAAATAAAACCCCAAAAATAGTCCGAGTCTATGTCACCATGATCACGCAGGATCGGTGCTACGACTCACACTACCCCTAGTGGTACGGGTCCATTGGGATCTCCCATTCTTGCTGCCACCAGCCCTGTCCCTCCTCCACCTAGTAGAGGATTGCACCGTCTCACTCCACCAATACCGATGCGATCTACTGGACTATCCATCATCCTATAGGTTCCCTCTAAGGTGCACCACCTATATCTCAAGTCAACCCACATATCCATGTCTCCGTTGCTCCCACACCTGGTAGGTCTCTACCACTGACTGTAGGTACAATACCTCAACCCATAGCCTCTCTATCTTCCCATCATTGGATTCCTCCTGCATCACACTCTGAGCCCTTAGCTAAACCCACAAGGAGGATATCTCGGTCTAGTCCTTCTGAGTCTATCCCTATAGGAGATCTCTCTCCCACCTAACCCTAGCCAACTCAGCCTATAAATCTGTAGGTTGGTCACACTGTACACCCTCTGGTGCTTATGTCCTAGGATCATCTACCGCCATGTCATCACCCTAATATCCCAAGTCTAGGATATCTCCCTAATCATCACCCTCTGCCTGGTCCTCCCTTGGAGCATCCAGCATCACCTCATTCGTCGCCCCAGCTACCTCACCTCCTAGGGTCCCTATACCTCGCCACTGGTGCATCACCCACCATGATTCATGTTAGTCTCACAATGACACTGAGATGGGGGTGAATCAGTGTAGCTCTTTATAACTTAAATCTTCAACTCTTAAAGCCAAAACAATGAAAACTTAAAACCGAATAAAGCAAGTATAACAAGAGAGCATCACACAACACAAGATGTACCGAGGTTCATCGATTTGGCTACTCCTCAAAAATGAATGTTTGGACTACCATCCAAATCCAGACTTTGCAAAGCACAACTTTACAATCAATTTACCACCACTAACTAGAAGGAGCACCAACCCCTAATTTATTTGCACCAACAGAAAGGAGCACCAACCCCTGATTTGCCAGCACCAACTGGAAGGAGCACCAACCCCTAATTTACTAGCACCAACTGGAAGGAGCACCAACCCCTAATGCCAAGCACCAACTTGGACTTCAATTTTTAACTAGAATATTGACATAAAAATGCCTTCACTTTTACAAGACCCTGACTGGTCTATTGCTTACCCAACATCTCCCATAATTCACAAAACACACACCCTTCTCGCTCGCCTCTCGCTCTCTTCGCAAGATAGAATCCACTCATAAAATTCTCCAAGCAACAATCCTTTTATAACAATCCTTTCTCTTTGTAACTCCAGTTGTAACTCCTTCTTTCATATTCTCATGCACCACTTGTCAATTGTAACTACTTCTTTATGTAACTCCTTTTGTTTATTTTGAGAAGGCATTTCGTCAAACACTTCACATGCAAAGAATTGACACCATATTCTTCTACCATGACTGTTCGTTTTCTCGGTCATGACTGTTCATTTTCTCCTTTGATGACTGTTCATTTTCTCCTTCATGACTGTTTGTTTTCTCCTTCATGACTATTCGTTTTCTCCTTGCATGACTGTTCATTTTCTCTTTGCATGTCTATTCATTTTCTCTTTGCATGTCTGTTCATTTTCTCTTTGCATGACTGTTCATTTTCTTCTTCATGACTGTTCGTTTTCTTTTCCCTTGTGCATGCATTTGTTTTCTCCTTCAATGACTATTCATTTTCTTTTCCATGACTGTTCGTTTCTATTTTGAGGCTCTTCTTAAGTCGCGAAAATGCGACATGTCGTGATATCGCGACACCTTTGTTACTCTACCTGCCTGCCCTTTTTGAGTCATGAAAATGCGACATGTCGTGATATCGTGACACTTTTGTTTCTCTTCCTGCCTACCCTTTTTGAGTCGCAAAAATGTGACATGTCGCGATATCGCGACACTTTTTCTTTCTCTGCCTACCTGCCCTTTTTGAGTCACAAAAATGCGACATATCGCGATATCGTGACACTTTTTCTTTCTCTGCTTGCCTGCCCTTTTTGAGTCCCAAAAATGCGACATGTCGCGATATCGCGACACTTTTTATCTCTCTACCTACCTATCCTTTTTGAGTCACGAAAATGCAACATGTCGCGATATCACGACACTTTTTTTCTTTGCTCTTTCTCTTCTCTTTGGACTGCAAAAATGCAACATGTCACGATATCGCAACACTTTTTCTCCTTGCTCTTTCTCTTCGCTTTGGACCGCAAAAATGCAACATGTCGCGATATCGTGACACTTTTTCTCCTTGCTCTTTCTCTTTGCTTTGAACCACGAAAATGCAACATGTCGCGATATCGTGACACTTTTTCTCCTTGCTCTTTCTCTTTCCTTTGGCCCACGAAAATACAACATGTCGCGATATCGCGACACTTTTTCTCCTTGCTCTTTCTCTTTCCTTTGGCCTACAAAAATACAACATGTCGCGATTTCACGACAAAAGCAAAGAAGTGAAGTACGGAAGCAGAAGTGTCATGATTTCATGACAAAAGCAGAGAAGAAGACTTCGAAGGCAGAAGTGTCACGATTTCACGACAAAAGCAAAGAAGTGAAGTATGAAAGTAGAAGTGTCGCGATTTCATGACAAAAGTAGAGAAGAAGACTTCAAAGGCAGAAGTGTCATGATTTCATGACAAAAGAAGAAAGCAAGACTTCGAAAGCAGAAGTGTCACGATTTTGTGACATGTCGCATTTTCGTGACTCGAAAAGGATAGGAAGGCAGAGAAGCAAAAGTGTCATGATTTTGCGACATGTCGCATTTTCGTGACTAGAAAAGGATAGGAAGGCTGAGAAGCAAAAGTGTCGCGATATCGTGACATGTCACAGTTTTGCGACTCAAGAAGGGCAGGCAGGCAGAATAACAAAAGTGTAGTGATATTGTGCAATGTCGCATTTTTGCGACAAAGGAATAGAGAAAGCGTACGGAGGCAAAAGTGTCACGATATCGTGACATGTTGTATTTTTGTGGGCTAAAGCTAAGAGAAAGAGCAAGGATAAAAAGTGTCACGATATCATGACATGTATTTTCACGGTTAAGTTGAAGCCGACGAAGACCGATGAATAGCCGACTAAAATTAGGGTTTACAGTTGTCATGAAAGTCGACTAAGATTAGGATTTACAGCCAACTAAGATTAGGGTTTTCATATCAAACATTCTGTTATAAAAGGAGGGTTGTTTGGAGATTTGAGAGGTTGTTGAAGTGTGTGAAGTTCGGTCGGAGTGTGCAAAGAGCAAGTCATGTCGAATCGAGCTAAGTGCAAAATTTGCAAAGAGAGCAAAGTGCACGAAAGGGAGAAGACAATCGTGAAGGTCGATTGTAGTGAAGCAAAGTGTGTGAAGTGATTGCGCAGAGAAAGCAGAAGATGCAGTGTAGCTATAGATCGCAGAAGATGTGTCTGTACTGTGAACAGTGAGAGAGTTTGGGTAAGCAATAGACCAGTCAGGGTCTTGTAAAAGCGAAGGTATTTTTTTTGGTAAACTTCTAGATTCAAAATTGAAGTCCAGGTTGTAGATTGGCATCAAGGGTTGGTGCTCCTTCTAGTTGGTGCTGGTAAAATAGGGGTTGGTGCTCCTTTCTATTGGTGCAGATAAATAAGGGGTTGGTGCTCCTTCTAGTGGGTGCTGGTAAATTGATTGTAAAGTTGGTGCTTTGCAAAGGATGGATTTGGATGGTAGTCCAAGCAGTCATTTTTGAGGAGTAGCCACATTGGTGAACCTCGTTAAATCTTGTGTTGTGTGATGTTCTCTTGTGATACTTACTTTATCTGGTTTTAAGGTTTCATTATTTTTGTTTTAAGAGCTATGAATTTAAGTTTAAAGAGCTACACTAATTCACCCCCCCTCTCAGTGTCATTGTGAGACTAACACACTTTTTCTCCTTGCTCTTTCTCTTTCCTTTGGCCCATGAAAATACATGTCATGATATCATGACACTTTTTTTCTTTGTGGTGTTTTACATTTTCTTTGATCTTTAGCATATGGGCCACTTCGGTCTTCTTGGAAAATATGCACAAAGGTGGATAAACATCCTCATAAGCATTTAACATCACTGTACATACTATGAATGACCTCTGAAATCCTGTCCATTGCATCAACCGATCTATCTGAATGTGTTGACAACAATGACAATATTGTCGCTGCACCTTGCTCAACAATCTCCCCCTTTGGAATTGTTGGAAACACACGTGCAATTTCCTGTAACTCTTCTCCCCCTTTAACAACAATATCAAAGGGTTGCTGCAAACTCCCCCTGAGTCCATGCACAAAATTCTCAGGCAAAAATTATTATACTTAGCAAAAATCACAAACATGAGCAAAAAGATAAACAAATACACAAATGCTCCCCCTGAGAATGTGGTCCCGATAGCTAGTCAATTCTTGGGAAGCGTGACCACTCCCAATTTATTGTAAATGTACTCAAAGACTTCCTTGGGCAACGGTTTTGTGAAGATATCCGCTCCTTGCTCTGTTGTTGGAACAAAATCCAACTTAACCTCACCTTCTACAACTTTCTCCTTCAAAAAGTGATATCGGATAGCAATATGTTTTGTGTGAGAATGCATAACCGGATTCTTTGAGATGTTAATGGCACTGGTGTTATCACACTTAACTTTAATTGGCTCACTAAAGTTAATACCAAGATCTTTCAGGGTTTGTTTCATACATAATACCTACGTACAACATGTTGTCGCTACAATATATTCTACCTCTGTTGTGGATAAGGAGACTGACTCTTGTTTCTTACTGTGCCATGCGACCAACCTGTCTCCAAGATAGAATGCACCTCCATTGGTGCTCTTTCTGTCATCTACACATCTTGCCCAATCTACATCTGAATACGCAATAAGAGTGAAGTCCTTACCTTTCGAATACCATAACCCATACTCCATAGTACCCTTGAGATACCGAAGAATCCTCTTCACTACTGTCACATGAGTCTCCTTGGGACTAGCCTAAAATCGTGCTACCATGCATACTACCTGCAAAATATCTAGTCTGGTAGCTGTCAAGTACAATAAGCTCTCAATCATAGATCTGTACATGGTTTTATCAACATGTGGAGATTTTTCATCCTTGCTCAACTTACAACCTGTCATCATGGGAGTGCTAACTGGCTTACAATCCTCCATTGTGAACTTTTTAGTATCTCTTTCACATATTTAATTTGAGAAATAAATATGCCCTTCTCATTTTGATTAACTTGCAACCCGAGGAAATACGAAAGTTCACCAATCATTGACATTTCAAATTCTTTTTCCATCTTATTTGCTAAATCTTACACGACTCATCTTTGCTGCTGCAAAATATGATATCATCAACATATACAACAAGAACAATAAGATGGCCATTTTCTATTTTGACATACAAATTACTATCCACCATACCTTTCTTGAATCCTTGTTGAGTAAGATAGTTGTCTAGCCTTGCATACCATGCTCGAGGTGCCTATTTTAAGCCATATAATGCTTTCTTCAACTTGCAAACCAGGTTGGGATCATCACCAAGTTGGAAACCATCTGGCTCCTCAATATAAACCTCTTCTTTGAGTTTCCCATTCAAAAATGCTGATTTCACATCCATTTGATAAACTTTGAAATTCTTGTAAACTGCTAAAGCCAAAAACATTCTAATTGCCTCTAGTCTAGCCACAGGTGCAAAGGTTTCCTCAAATTCAATACCTTCAACTTGTGCATAGCCTTTACATACCAATCTTGCTTTATTCCTGACTACCTATCCGTATTCATTCAATTTGTTTCGAAAGATCCATTTAGTACCAATTATATTTTTATTTGTAGGTCTTGGTACTAACTCCCAAGTTTTTTTTTCTCAATCTGATCTAATTCTTCATTTATTGCCTTCATCCAACTTTCATCTTTGCTTGCGTCAACAACATTTTTGGGCTCAATACTGGATAATAGATAGTAGTTGCTTACTACTCTTCTTCTTGTCTGAACACCAACTGTGGGGTCTCCAATTATTTGCTCTCTAGGATGATCTTTCTGCCAACTACCTATTTTGAATTTCTTATTTTCTTCCACTTCTGAATCACTGTTTGAATCATCTGAGTCAATTTTTTGTTTCTTTTTCGTTTCCTTTTCCTCATCTTCTTCAATAACCTCTTCATCAATTGGATAGTTCTCTTCATAGCTAATTACTCGTTCCCTGCCTTCATCAAATTTAACATTGGTACTATCCATAATTTTCCTTAGTTTCTTGTTGTAGCATTTGTAAGCTTTGCTGACGAATAGCCAAGAAAAATACCTTCATCCGCTCTATCTTCAAACTTACCAAGGTTTTCCTCAATTTTTTTGATGTAACACTTGCTGCCAAAAACTTTAAAGTATCTTACTGTTGCCTTTTTACCAAACCACAAATCATAAGGAGTTTTTCTTTCATGCATCCTCAACATGCACCTATTTTGGATGTATACCGTAGTATGGACTGACTCTTTCCAAAATTTGTCTGCTACTTTGCTCTTAGTTAACATAGTCCGTGCCATTTCCTGCATTGTCCTATTTTTTCTTTCTACCACACCATTCTGTTGAGGTGTCCTGGCTGCTGACAACTGTCTTCTAATACCATATTTTTCACAGTACTCTATAAAATCCTTTGAAATGAACTCTCCTCCTCTATCTGATCTTAAACATTTAATCGTTTTTCCTGTTTGATTCTCAACTTGGTTTTTGAAAACCTTGAACATCTCAAAATCTTCTGATTTATACTTCAAAAATAGTACCCATGTCATCCTGAAATAGTCATCTATACACAACATAAAATATTTGTCACCATTTATGCTTTGCATTCTCATGGGTCCACATAAATCAGTATGTATTAGTTCCAAAGTTTTGCTTGTGTAGTACTCTTTTGTTTTAAATGAGACTCTAGTTTGCTTCCCCTTTTGGCATGAAGCACAAATGCTATTTGATGGTTTTCCAATGGTGGGAATATCTCTCACTGCCTTTTTTGAGCTAATTTTTACTAGATTGTCAAAACTAATATGACCGAGCCTCTTGTGCCAAAACCAATTTTCTTCTTCCTGTCCAATCAAGCAAGCTCCTTCTAAAGTCTCTAAGAGAGTGTACAGGTTGCCAGATGTCCTCGATCTAGTTGCTATCAACTTTCCACAGTTTGCTTTTCTGACTTCATAACCCTACTTCTTAAAAATCACTTCATGACCTCTATCACAAATCTGACTTACGCTCAACAAGTTATGCTTCAAACCAACCACAAACAAGACTTCTTTTGACTTGATTTTTTTGTCACTAATTTTCACTGAACCTTTGCCAACTATCTTAGCTCCATCATTATTTCCAAATTTTACTGAACCACCTTCATATTGCTGTAACTTCTCAAATTTATGTTTGTCACCTATCATATGACTGGAGAATCCACTATCAAGTATCCATGGTGCAGATTTATTTTGTGCTTTAAATTTTGTTTGTACGATCAGGGATTCCTTTTCTTCCTTAGATCGATCTTTTTATTTCCACTCTAGTTTGATTACAATTTTGGGCTCTTGTTTTGAATTTTCTTTTTCAGTAGCTTGTGCATGTTTTTCAAGAAATTTTCTATTTTGTCTCATTCCATTTGGTTGAAATTTTCTTCCCTGAAATTGATTTGATGCAAATGTACTTCGACAATTTCTTGCAATGTGCCCAAACTTATGACAGCTTATAACATTCTACTGCATAATCCATCAAAGGTGAAAAAACATTTCCACTGGTAAAATTCCTTGGTCCTACATTATACTTGCAATCTGAAATCTTATGTCCATAACCATTGCATTTAAAATAGTAACCAGAAAATATATGATTGAACCTGGGTGATGGTCTTTTCCATGTTGTTTTAGGAGTCATAAATCTTCTTCTTCTTTGATGTGTGACATTGGTGAATCCATCATTGTCAATTCTCCTTTCATGCCTTGCATTATTGCTTTCTTTTGCATGAGTCAATTTTTCTTGATCAACCTATTTCTTATCTTCATTCTTTGATCCATTTTATGATTCTCCTTTGACAAAGACCAAACCAAATTTCATGTCTGTAGTCCTTTGGATATTTATGATCTTATCCAGCTTCATAGAACTTTCTTTATGTTTGTGATGACAACTAATTTTACGATTCATCTCTTCTATCTGCATTCTTAAACCAACAGTCTCTTCTTCTAGTTTGCAGCAATAATCTATTTTCATGGTTATTTGTACTTTGAGATCTTCAGATATTTTCTTGGATTATTCTATCTGTACTTTCAAACTGGTTATGATTTCATTTGCATCCTCAAGATTCCTTGAAATTTTCTTATTCTTTTTTCTTTCTATCTTCAATACATCTAGAGCTGCAATTAGTTCCTCTTCCAAATTTACTTCTGTATCAATTTCTTCTTCATCACATTCTTGTTCTTTTTCTATTTTTTCTTCTTTGAGTGCCATGAAAATAGCTTCACCTATTTCATTTTTAGAGTCCTCAATATAGTTGTCTTCTGATGAACTGACATTCTTGGAGATGAAACTTTTCTTCTTGAAGTTGCCTTTTCTGAATTTTTTTTTTTCCAGTCACTTCTTTCTTGGTGCGATCCTTAATTACTTTTTTTCTTCTCATTAAGTGGACAATTAGCTACAAAATGCCCAACGCCTCCACAATTGAAACATTTAAGTGGCAACTTTCCTCTGTATTTTCTTTTTCCCCTTTTTAGTTTTCGAACAAAGTTTGCTTCCATTTCATCTGATGTCTCTTCTTCCTCAGATTCTTGTTTTTCCGGTAAGACCCCAAGGTCTTACTATAAAATTATTAACAAATTAATGTAAATGTAATCACAAGCCACTCAAAGGGGGCTCCCTTGTAATCGCTTTGCCACTATAGGGGGCTCCCTCCTTAGAATCTATGCTTATTATTCTTATTATTCATGGATGATTTGATATGGATGGCCAAACTAATATATATATCTACCCTAAAGCTATGTTGGTGAAGAGACATGATGGTTCACGTATGAAGAGACGTGATGGTTCACGTTATGAAGGGTTGTGATGGTTCACTTTATAAGTTAATAATATAATAATTAAATGATTAATAATACTAACTAATACTAACTAATAATGTTAGGATTGAGGATCCTAACATGCCACCCTACTTAAAAGGAGCTTTGTCCTCAAAGCTCAAAGTGAGAAGCTTTTTCCTTTGTTTTAAAAGAAGGATTTGTGTAAGTTCTTGGACTCTTTTAATGGCATCCTTTCGCAGGCAGGGATATCGAGAAGGATGAAGCATTAGCGGGGGGTTGCCAAGAACAATAGTAGAATCTTCCTTAGGAAAATCATGATGACGATGGGAGGGCAACCCTTGGGGTTCCTCAAATACTTTAGAATGATGCATCAAAAGTGATGGTAATGATTTCATATATTTTTTTGGTTCCTTGGTAGAGCCAACGGAGAAGGAGTGTGTAGTCACTCTACGTTGGTTCCAAATAGGTTTGGTCATATGGTAAGAACTCACTATTGGTGAGGAATTTGAGTGTAGTTCTTGTAAAGTGCATGTTTGGCCATAATGAGTCACTTCGAGAATGTATTGAGATATTTCTTGCTCATTGTCCTTGTTTTCCACATATTCCTCTTCTTTTTTATCTTTTGTGGTTTCCTCATCTTCCTTACCTTCCTCATCGTTACCATATTTAGTGCTATCTTTAGGTGTGTCCATCACTATGTCTACCTCTATATCATTTTCTTCTTCTATTGCCTTATCGAGGTTAGCATTATGCATCATCTTGGGAGTGATGTAAGTGGTTGATGAATTCTCCAGAGGTGGTTTCCATAATCGATGTTGTCCGTTGATTTTGTCTTCGACTAATTTGGCCAATCCATAGGTTTGCATCATGGTATAGGGATTGAACCTTGTCACCTCCATTCTAATTTCTTCTTTCAATCCACTAATGAAGTTATTGATGAGAATTGATTCATCCAACCCTGTGTTGTGTTTGGTGATATCCTCAAACCGAGTTTGATACTCATGCACGAAAGTGATTTGACGAAGTTCCTTGAGCAAATCCCACATGGTTGGGTTCCACATGGCTCTGATACCAAATGGTAATACCCCAAGGTCTTACTATAAAATTATTAACAAATTAATGTAAATGTAATCGCAGGCCATTCAAAGGGGGCTCCCTTGTAATCGCTTTGCCACTATAGGGGGCTCCCTCCTTAGAATATATGCTTATTATTCTTATTATTCATGGATGATTTGATATGGATGGCCAAACTAATATATATATCTACCCTAAAGCTATGTTGGTGAAGAGACATGATGGTTCAAGTATGAAGAGACGTGATGGTTCACGTTATGAAGGGTTGTGATGGTTCACTTTATAAGTTAATAATATAATAATTAAATGATTAATAATACTAACTAATACTAACTAATAATGTTAGGATTGAGGATCCTAACATTTGCTTTCATATTTTTATGGGATTTAAAAGTAGCTTCTCTATCTATGGGTTTAGATTTTCCTATTCTCATCTCATATGCAATCAAAGAACCATGCATCTCATCCATACTAAAAGAATTTAGATCTTTAGCTTCTTCTATAGCTGAAACTTTAGAATCAAATATTTGAGAAAGAGATCTTAATACCTTTTTTACGATGACAGAATCTTCGATTTCCTCGCCGAGTCCTCTAATCGCATTAATGACTTCATTAACTCTCAGCATATATACCTCTATGTTCTCATTGTCATTCATCTTTAATACTTTGAACTGAGCTCGATGTGTTTGTAACTTAGCCTCCTTAATCTTAGCATATCTTTCATAAATGCTCCTTAGTTTGTCCCATATTTCTTTTGTCATTTTACAACTCATATTTTTTACCAGTTCACGGTCCACTAATCCGCACATGATAGCATTATTTGCTTTTGAGTTATTCTCAAATAGTTTCTTATCGGCAGCATCGATTGGAGAAGTGGTGGGTATTGTGTATCCACTATCTACTGAATCCCAAATGTCGTATCCCAAAGCACAAAGATATGTCTGCATCCTGAGTCTCCAAAATGCATAATTAGTTCTGTCAAATAATGGTGCTTTGTTTGATGAGAAGCCTTCACCACCTGCCATTGTGTCACTTCCAAGATCACCCTATCCGATTAAGCTTATTCAGGAACCTCGCTCTGATACCAATTTTTAGTCTCATAATGACACTGAGAGGGCGGGGTGAATCAGTTTAGCTCTTTATAACTTAAATATTCAACTCTTAAAGCCAAAACAATGAAAACTTAAAACCAAATAAAGCAAGTATAACAAGAGAGCATCACACAACACAAGATGTACCGAGGTTCACCAATTTGGATACTCCTCAAAAATGACTGTTTGGACTACCATCCAAATCCATCCTTTGCAAAGCATAACTTTACAATCAATTTACTAGAACCCACTGGAAGGAGCACCAACCCCTGATTTATCTACACCAACAGAAAGGAGCACCAACCCCTAATTTACCAACATTAACTGGAAGGAGCACCAACCCCTGATTTACCAGCACCAATTGGAAAGAGCACCAACCTCTAATGCCAAGCACCAACTTGGACTTCAATTTTGAACTAGAAGATTGACATAAAAATACCTTCACTTTTACAAGACCTTGACTGGTCTATTGCTTACCCAACATCTCCCACAATTCATAAAACACACCCTTCTCGCTCGCCTCTCGCTCTCTTCGCAAGATAGAATCCACTCATAAAATTCTCCAAGAAACACTCCTTTTATAACAATCCTTTCTCTTTGTAACTCTAGTTGTAACTCCTTTCATATTCTCATGCACCACTTGTCAATTGTAACTACTTATTTATGTAACTCCTTTTATTTATTTTGAGAAGGCATTTCATCAAACACTTCACATACAAAGAATTGACACCATATTCTTCTACCATGACTGTTCATTTTCTCGGTCATGACTATTCGTTTTCTCCTTCGATGACTGTTTGTTTTCTCCTTCATGACTATTTTTTTTCTCCTTCATGACTATTTGTTTTCTCCTTGCATGACTATTCATTTTCTCTTTGCATTTTTGTTCATTTTCTCTTTGCATGACTGTTCATTTTCTCTTTGCATATCTGTTCATTTTCTCTTTGCATGACTGTTCGTTTTCTTCTTCATGACTGTTCATTTTCTTTTCCCTTGTGCATGCATTTGTTTTCTCCTTCAATGACTGTTCATTTTCTTTTCCATGACTATTCGTTTCTATTTTGAAGCTCTTCTTGAGTCACGAAAATGTGACATGTCATGATATCGCGACACTTTTGTTACTTTGCTTGCCTGCCTTTTTTGAGTCGTGAAAATGCGACATGTCGCGATATCGTGACACTTTTGTTTCTCTGCCTGCCTGCCCTTTTCGAGTTGCAAAAATACGACATGTCACGATATCGTGACACTTTTTCTTTCTCTGCCTGCCTGCCCTTTTTGAGTTGTGAAAATGTGACATGTCACGATATCGCGACACTTTTTCTTTCTCTTCCTGCCTACCCTTTTTGAGTCCTAAAAATGTGACATGTTGCGATATCGTGACACTTTTTCTTTCTCTACCTGCCTGCCCTTTTTGAGTCACAAAAATGTGACATGTCACGATATCGTGACACTTTTTTTATTTGCTCTTTCTCTTCGCTTTGGACCATGAAAATGCAACATGTCGCGATATCGCGACACTTTTTCTCCTTGCTCTTTCTCTTCACTTTGGACCGCAAAAATGCAACATGTCACGATATCATGACACTTTTTCTCCTTGCTCTTTCTCTTCACTTTGAAATGCAAAAATGCAACATGTCACGATATCGTGACACTTTTTCTCCTTGCTCTTTCTCTTTCCTTTGGCTTGCGAAAATACAACATGTCGTGATATCGCGACACTTTTTCTCCTTTCTATTTCTCTTTCCTTTGGCCCATGAAAATACAACATGTCATGATATCGTGACACTTTTTATCCTTGCTCTTTCTCTTTCCTTTGGCCCACGAAAATACAACATGTCGCGATATCGTGACACTTTTTTGCTTTGCGGTGTTTTACTTTTTCTTTGATCTTTAGCATATGGGCCACTTCGGTCTTCTTGGAAAATATGCACAAAGGTGGGTTAACATCCTCATAAGCATTTAACATCACTGTACATACTCTGAATGACCTCTGAACTCCTGTCCATTGCATCAACCGATCTATCTGACTGTGTTGACAACAATGAAAATACTGTCATTGCACCTTGCTCAACAATTCATACTCCCCTATCATCCCAACATCATCTATGTCTGTAACATCAACCATAGGATCTGACTCCTCATCCACCTCCTCCACCATAGGCTAGGATAGTGTTCGCTCATCCCCATGGCACCGATACACTATCGGCTCCCCAAGAAACCCTTTTTGTAGCCCAAACTATCACATGACTCGAGCAAATAGGAAGTACTCCTACTGAGTCCCATGTTGAGCAATCGACCATCTATCTCATCTCACCCACCAGAGCTGCTCTCCAGCATCATCCTAGAATGGACAATCCTGTATGGTTGCCATTGCACCTATCTTGGTGCCAGGTGAGATAAGAGATCGATGTTGTGATCTACATCACCCACAAACCATTGACTATACCCTATCTCGTATGCCATCTGCCATAGGATGCCATATCCTATCTCTCGATCTACTATCTATACCTGGGTCAACTAGGGTAAGCCCTGTGGTTGCCCCACAACTATGTGTTGCTATCCCCAACACTGTAATAGGAAACTACACCCTAATCCCTTTCACCTCTAACATCGGATCTCGTACATCTCATCACAGATATATGCCATAATGGTAGTCCCCCATGCCATCACAAATGACTCCTCCGTAGTGCACCCTGCTAGGGCAAACACCAGCTCTAAAAATTTCCATGGGAACCTAGCTCCTGATGTTTTTGGGAGGAGCATATTGGATATGAGGGTCATCAGTAGTGCATGCCTCACCCCCAACACCCCCTCTTCATACTAGTACCCCACCAGTATACCTCCAATCCAATAATCCAACTTCATCGCATCCGCGTCCTCCCCAAAGTACCTCCCCAACATTGCATCCCTTAGGTCATGGTGTGATGATTGGATGGGTCACCCCTCTATCGAAATCCTTAAAATCTGGTAGATTTCCTCTAGCATCACCGTCATCTCTCTTGTCGATATATGGAAGGTGTTGGTGCATAGGTCCCATAGGTCAGTCAACGCAGTCAAATAAGCTCGGTCGCCTATCACAAGATCCAACCGAGTAACTTTCTTGAGCCCCAAGGCATCAATCCACTCCCAGTAAACCTTAGTAAAGGCATCTCGTGTGGTCTTTAAGAGCTTTTATTTGCGATACCAGCTTGTCACCTAATAAAACAAAAGATAAAACAAATAAAAACATCGGAAACAAGAAAACAAAAAGAACAAAAAAAAATAATAGGTATTACACTTGTAATAAGTGAGGTCACTTGAGTTAGCATTTACCTTCTTCACACTAGCCCCTTCACTGGATGCCCCCTCTTTCTGACTCATGATGATACAGGATGATTTTGACAGCGCTTCACTATGCAAAATCACTCTCCTCACCTCTCAAACTGCAAAATAAAACATGCAATAATGAGCCCAAAATCAATTTTTGAAGATTATATAGGCCTACAACAGTCCTATTCACTCTAGGGTAGGGAGAACGCACTTCTAGAAATTTTTTCCACCCTATGATGAATACAAAATTTGTATTCACTCCACCTCGGGATGAATACAGGGTTCATTGGTCAAAACAACTCCAAAATGCACCAAAAGGGTGCAAAAACCCACCAAAATAGCTCTATTTTGGTCAAATTTTGTAGTAATCAAGAGGTAAATAATAACACTCTTGGATGCTTGGAAAACACCTAACTTCAACCCCTAAGAAGGCCACCATGGCCGGACCAACCCACGGGAGCGATTTTTTTCATTCCTTCATCCAGGCAGTAACAAAGAAAAGGGTTCAAAACCCACCAAAAACAAGTCGCATCTGATAGAATTCATTTAGGGTCAATATGGAATACAAATTTTTCATGGATGTATGGATAAGTTATTACTTTACTCCCTAATAAGGCCATTGTGGTTGGACCACCCCACAGGAATGAAGTTTTCAACTTATTGCTTCCACGAAACCCCCATAGCATCATTCAAATCCTTTCAAAATTGTGTCATTTTTTAATGTGTACAACTAAAGGCAACCTTAACAACAGTCATCTGTGTCAAGTGACTCATCACTTTTCTCATGATTCATTCCCTCATCGACTCCTTGATTTATGGGGTAGTCAAACTCAAGTCAAATCAACAAGCACACACCCAATCATGCAAATTATGTTCGTCCAACGAATCTTTGACAAATATAATCACGCTCCTGCTTGGGGCTATAAACAAACACAAAGTATCAAATTAAAGTGCTCAGCATTGATGGCATCATGGAAACATAGGCCTCACCTTTTCATGACAGACAATGTCTAAGCTTAGCAAGTTCCTTAGCTTATCAAAAGCAATGATTCAAGGATGCATGCTCTTTGCAGGATTGGGGCATCTAAAGTTGGTTAGGTTATTGAGTAACCCTAATAATTAAATATTTTTAGTCATCTATTTTTTCTTGGTGCTATGTTGCACACAATGCATCCCAAAAAGGGGCATCTGTAGACACTAAAAACTGGTCAATCTGATTATGCTACCATAAGTAGTGACTTTGCGACACACCAAGGCCCCTAGGGCAGACCTTAGGAGGTATACAGTGGTTCTAACCACTTAATGCAAGGGTTTGAAAGGTTTTAGGCCACTTTTGGATACCTTACTACTATTTGTACCACCCTAAGACAAATACAAAACCTATTCATCGCACCCTGGGGCGGATAGTAGCATTCGCTCTAGGGTAGAGCGAATAGCAAGTTTGACTAGAAAAAAGTCAAACTTGGACAAATGGCACCTGCCAACGATTACATTTTTGGTCCATAACAACTAGGAGGGTAGGGCACACAACATCTTAATGCTCTAGCCCATGAGGGAGGCCAAATTAGGAGATTATCTTCTCCCTCCAATGCATGCCACCCCGATGGCCAAGTGGCACCTCATGCCTCGCATGCCTTTTGACCCTTGAAGCCTCCTTAGGCTATAAAGTGGAGATATTTTCCACACCAAAGTGAGACGATATTTTGAGGACAAAGCAATGGAGTGCTGCCAAGATTTCCTTCCACCATTTTTGTGCCAATTATTCCTTTGGAATCTCTTCCTAGTGAAGGAGGTTTGCAAGTGAATTAGGAGGCATAATCTATTACAAAACTAAACCAACTGAGTGAATTCCATTACCAAATTCAATTACAACACATTTTATAGGTTTTTCATCATTCCCAAATGGAATTGGTGGCAAAATTTAGGGAGATTTTGTGGGCGCTGCACCCCGGGGCACCCCCTAATCTGTGATGATCTTATTCGCTCCACCCCAATACGAATAGATATATGTGCATGATTTCTTGACCATTTTTTATTAGATATTTTATAGATGCTTATATTATGTTATTCTGAGCTATATTGGCCGAGATATTGCATTTTTAGTTTTTTGTAGGGTCTCTTGCATGTATCTCGTGGTCATTTGAGATAACACTCAAACTGTGATTGATCTCACAAATATAATAAAATGGGTTTTCTTAGAATATTATTTTATTCATTATTTCCAATTTTCATACATGTTGGATATGCGTAGGGTCAAAAATTGCTTGCTTTGGGTTTTGAAGGTTGCGAACAGTCATTTGAGTTTCAAAGCCCCATAGGATACAATTTTGGTGCAATTTTTGGTGATATATCCCCAAAACCTTCCATTTTACATCTCTCTACAATTTCATGTCATTTTTAGTTGATTTGATACGTTTTCTCATTGCTAGCCATTTTGCCCCTATGGGAATTGCATGCTTTTTATCACACACACTCGCTATTTGACGATTATGGTTCCCTTGTGTGTATGTGCAGGTCATTATAGTGCATTGGGAGGTACCCTAATACATCATATATGAAATACACAAGTGGTGGTAACTTTTTCCTTCCCACTTTGATTTTGGGTACGAGGAAAGACAGTGGATGTGCACCCAATTTATTTGAGATATTTGACCTTTGGCCACCCGAGTTGTAAACATTTGTATCACCCATTTTGAGCCCTCAATGGGACTCATTGTAACCCTTAATTTTGGATTATTTTGATTAATAATAGATATACTTTTTTTGCTTTACCGCTTGTTATTCACTATCTTTCCATTTACTTGCATGCTTTTGTTTGGCACTCATTAGCGATAGGGCATAGATACATACATTGTTTATATTTTATTTGGTGCACTATTTTTACCTACTTTAAATAAAACTTATATAAATCTTGTCCCAAAAACTCAAGAGGCTTATCATATATCAGCTTTTAGACCTATTACTTTATGTAATGTTCTTCTCAAAATCATTACTAAGATCATGGAAGAAAGGTTGAAGCCTCTTTTGCATAAGATTATTTCCCCTAAACAAGGAGGTTATGTGGAAGGGCATTAAATAGTGTATGATATATTTCTTTCTTGGGAAGCCATCCATTCCATGGAAATGCAAAAATATCCTTCTATTTTCATTCATTTAGACTTATCCAAAGCTTATGACAGAGTGGATTGGTACTTCCTTATCAAAGTTTTGAGGCAATTTGCTTTCTCTCAATATTGGATGGATTAGATTATGGGTTGTATCTCTTCAGTATCCTACTCAGTTCTTATCAATGGCAAACCTTCACAAATATTCCTAGATTCTAGAGGTAACAGGCAAGGTGACCCCCTCTCTCCTTATTTATTCATCATTCTTGTTGAATGCTTGGATAGGACTATAACCAAAAATAGAGACAAGAAAATCCTTGAGGGAATTACTGTTGCTCATGGAGCTAGGCCTATCTCTCATATTCAATTTTTTTATGACTCTAATCTATTAGGTAACGCTGCAATTAAGGAAGCTTCTAAAATTAAGAAAATTATTAGCTATTTTTCTAAGGCTATCAGACAATTGATCAATGAAGACAAGTCTAAAGTCATCTTCTTTCACTACTCTACCAGATAGGAATCCATGGTCTTGGATAAATTAAGATATAATAAGACCTCCATTTAGATCACTTATTTAGGCATCCCTATCAATACTCAAAGATAGAAAAATAATGACTGGTATTGGTTGTTGGACAAAGTTAAGAAGAAAATTGCAAAGTGGACCAATAGGTGGCTTTCTTTTGGGGGTAGAATTACCTTGGTAAAATTTTTCCTTCAAGCTATATCTATTTATGTTTCTACCATGTTGAATATCCCAAATGTTGTTCTTCAAGAATTAGATCAAATTAATCATCAGTTCCTATGGAGTGGTACTAAGAAGAAAATAAAATGGGCCTTGGTGAAATGGGACACTTTATGTCTTTCTAAGAATGAAGGGGGGTTAGGATTTTGGTATGTTATTAATAACAACAAAGCTTTAGCTGCTAAATTATATTGGAGTATTTTACATAACCCCAATGGCCTTTGGTTCAGTAATCTCCATGCTAAATATACTAAGAACAAAAGTCATGAAGACCTTGTTTGTTATCAATTGCCTACCAAAGGTTCTCCCATTTTAGGGATTCTTAATACTGGTGAGGATTTGATTAAGAAAATGTTATTTTAGATCATTCATAATGGTCAACAGATAAATTTTTGGATAGATTCTTAGGATGGTTTTTTTTTTTTTAAGAAAAAAACTCCTTACGGGACCAACTTGGTCTGAGAGACCACGAACAGGGGGTTCTGCACCGTCAAAGTCACCCGGGAGTCACATCCGACCCTGCCCATACCAACATTATCAATTGGATTTTGGATACCCAATTTAGTTTTTTGGTAGGGTGGAGATTTGAACCTGGGACCTCCCTTGGAGGATTGCCCTCTCCTCTCCAACTCACCTACAACACCTGGGTAATAGATTCTTAGGATGGTTACCAGCATTTGATAACTCAGTTTCCTGATTGGAGGCCTTGGATGTAGGAGCTTCATTGATATAATTGGATAAAAGAGGTTAATTATTGTCGATACCATACTGGTAATCTAGAGGTTGGTAGATATTGGATCCCTATTGA
The DNA here is from genome assembly GCA_028583015.1 of Wollemia nobilis. Lineage (NCBI taxonomy): Eukaryota > Viridiplantae > Streptophyta > Pinopsida > Araucariales > Araucariaceae > Wollemia > Wollemia nobilis. Next base: position 7,156,592 of record JAQPPZ010017228.1, read on the forward strand.
GGATTGGCCTATTCAAATTCCAAAAATTCAAAGATAAGACATCCAATGCATCCTGCATATGAGATCTCTCTCTTGGTCCCATTATAAAGATTATTTTGGATGGAACAAAACTACTAAGGGTGAGTATTCACTTGCTCAAGGTTATTTGGCCTTATGCCACAATAATCCCAACCAGTTTTATGATATATTTTTTCAATTGTGGGCTCAAAATCTTTGGCCTAAGATGAGTTTCTTTATTTGGTTTTACTGCACCATAGGGTGCTAACAGGTGAGCAACTTATGAAATGTGGTTTTCATGGCCCTTTAAGATACGAAATGTGTGGAGAGAATGTGGAAAATCTTAGCCATATTTTTATTTAGTGTGCTTTAGTCTCTGAGCTATGTAGGAGAATGACCATATTACTTGGATTACAGTGGTCCAATTTTTCTTCTTTTGAATAGCTTTAAAGGGGTTGACCTAAATAGGAGGGTGTTGATCATTCCATTAGGCGGTTAGTTTGGATGGGTTCTAACATTCTACCTTGGAATATTTGGAATGAAAGGAACAATCAGATTTTCAATAAAGAAAGAAAGGATATTCACTATATCTGGAAAAATATCATTGCGAACTCAGTTGAATCAGTACAACAACTCCTTAATCACCCCCAAAACTCCCACCAAAGATGAGATCAAGTGATGCAAATATTGAAGATTAACTCGTCTAAGGGCAACCAACTTAAAGGAAATGTGAGTAATTTCAATATGGAAAGAACTCGGAATTGGCAACCTCCTCCTAAGGATTATGGAAAAGTCAATATCGATGGAGCCTCTAGGGGGAACCCTAGAAAAGCTAGTGCAGGAGGAATTGGTATACTTTAAGATGACTCCCTGGTTTTCACTTTTGCTGAGAATTTGGGTATCCTTTCCAATAACCTTGTTGAGGGGTATGCTATCCTCAGAGGCCTTCAAAAGGCTATTGAGATTGGATGGGAAAAGGTATTGGTTTAATCTGACCCCCAACTCATGATTAATATTTTGAAGAATCATAAGTTTGATTGGAGAATAAAAAGAATTTTTGAGAAGATACAACTAATCTAGATGGGCTTTTTAAAAGTGGATTACAATCATGTGGTCAGAGAACAAAATAGGAGTGTTGATGCTTTAGCTAATTAGGCATTGGACATAGGTGATCTTACTTGCTATGGCCACCCTCATAGATGGTGGGCTTCACAAATAAGGGAAGCTCTATTTTTTATCCTTTCTTTGGATGGCTCCAGTACTAGAGGTACCTAGTTCCTTTTGCTTTGTTTTTGCTTCTCTTTGGTTCGATCAGGGTATTTTAGTTCCCTAGCTTAGACATATCTTTCTTATGTTTCCTCTGTTGAATCTTGCCTTAAAAGTATTTTGGCCTAGAAAGGTCATAGTTGTGTTTTTTTTCCTTTTTTTTTCAGTTTTTTTAGGGTTGTGTGTGTTTTTTGTATTGTTTCTTTTTTTGTTGTTTTTTTTTTGTTTTGATGTTTTTGTGTTTTTTTTCTTTTTTGTGTTTTTTTGTTTTTCATGTTTTTTTTTGTGTTTTGTGTCCTTGGTTTTTTTAAGTGTTTGTGTTGTTTTGTTGATTTTATGGTTTTCTTATGTGTTGTGTGTGGTGTGTTTTTTGTTGTTATTTTTTTTATATTTATTTTTTTATTTATTTTTTGTTGTTTTTATGCTTTTATGTTGTTTTTGTTTTTTTTGTGGTTTTTATTATTTTTTTTGTTTGTTTGTTTGTTTGTTTGTTTGTTTGTCTTTGTTTTTTGTTGTTGTTGTGTTTTTTGTGTTTGTTTGTGTTTTGTGTTTGTTTATGTTTTTGTTTTTGTTTGTTATTACTTTTGTTGTTTTAGGCATGCCTGTTGAGTGTGCCAAAGGAGGTTGTCCAGGTGCAAGCCCTGGGTATATTTTGTAGAATAGATACCTTTGCCTCCATAGGAGTTACCCAAAAGTGGCATCCAATTTGGGATGTTTTCCACAAACAAAAAAATAGAATGGGCTAGGATACTTATATGCAAGAAAAACAATTATTTTCTAATTATAATAATGTATTGGACAAGGAGGAGTCATATTGTTTCCTATAGTACCTTGACACTACCTTGGGATTCACCATTTTGAAATTATTTAAAATAGTGAAATCAAGCAGCTAATGCCTTCTAAACCTCTTTAAAATTTGATTAATTCTATCTCAAGTGTCGATTGGTTTAGAAGTGATCTACTTATAAAGTGACCTGATTGGCTCATGGAAGTGAAGCACTCAAGGTCAACTAGCAATTCACTAGAAAAATCAAGTGATTCACTCACTTCCTAAAGTGAATCACTTGCTAACTAGTAGAGGGATAAAAATAAATGGGTAGATCTCATGGAGAATATTTGAGAGCAACATTTTGGTATGTAGTGCCATATTAACTCATTTTGAAATTCTTTTAAGCATGTTGGAGATATATTTAAGGGTATGTAACATTTGGATATCATCATTATTTTAGAGATACCCAAAATCCTTACTTTTACTAGGAATAATAGTTTATCATCCCAAGTATTGTAGGGGTAAATGTTTACTATAAATAAGAGCCATGGGTTGCATTGTAAACATATTTTGGCCATGAGAATTCAAACCTACACTCTATGAAACCCATATTATGCTTTGTATCTTATGAAATTGGTGAGATATTGACAAGTCCTTTACATTCCAACAATGGAATGGGATCCTAGATTGTTAGAGTGTAAGAATTAAGGCATAGTTATTTTTCCCATATTATCATTCACTTTGAATGGAAAAAAATGGTGTTTTTAGATTCCTATATTTATTGATCACACACTTCCTTGTTATGGTTATGACTGTATTTTATTTGAATCCCTTGTACCCTCAAAATTTTCATGCATTTTTATTTTTGTACTATACTTTTATGATATTAGCATAGGTTAGCATAATATTATTTAGAAGGGATAGTGGGGAATCAAACTCAATCCTAAGGTTAGGAAGAGCCATTAGCCCTTCCAAATTTATTGAAAATAGAATTGGAGCACATAATTAATTCAGAAATTAAGATAATTTTCTTATTCAATGTAGTTTAAGGAACACTTGGTGGGACTCAACCTCATTATTCATCCTTCATTTACCATCTTTACCAAAAATTTGGCTAAATTACTTGATCTTCATGCGAAATTTTCATTCATCATAAAATCAATTGATTTGAATTAAGGGTAATTTTGGCAACTTCTTGCATAGGTAGTGATTCATTTTGTTTGAGCCAATATTTTGAGCATTCTCCTAAAGTCCATTTCTATGAGTGATTCACTCCATTTTGCAAGTGATTTAATCTAAATATTTGACATTTCCAAAAATCAAATCTAGAGAAATTTTGCAATTCTAAGGACTTGATATATGAAGCCTAGTCTCAAATTGGCCTTGAAAATCACATCATTTGATTATTGGTGTTTGATTTTTCAAGAGCTTTTTGAATGGTGACTCAAACATGAACTTTATAATTTTGAAATTTTCACAAACCTAGCAATACAAATAATAGCAAAACTATGTCAAACCTAAAATCTAATCTTAATTTTTCATCTACCAAAGGCAAAATGTAATCAGAGAAAATTTTGAGATATTTTTGTCATAGATCAAATCAGTTAGTGATTCCCTCTATTCATCAAGTGTTTACTCCAAAATAGTGATTTTTCTTCAAGATGAAGAGAAATTCATTTAGAATCTACAAAGTGATTCAATAGAAAATATAAGTTTCTTTCTAAATCCTTAGAGAGTGATTTGCTCTAGTTTTGAAGTGACTTACTTTGAACAATTTGTTTGGATCCCCAACTCTTCAAAAAAATTAAATTTCAAATCATGTTAAGGAATCATCTGATTTTGTAAGTAAAATAATCCAATTTACTCAAAGAAGTAAAAAAAGCAAAATTTTAGAATTTAATGTTGGAAATATGAGCAAGTTTTGTTGTCATTGATGTCAAGAGATTGATGTTCAAGTTTAGTCGTCATTAATGTCATCAAGTGGTTTTTCCAAAAGGCAAGGAAGAGGTTAAAAGAAATAGGATATAATATTTATTTTAATATTATATGCCTAAAGCGGCCTAAAAGATTAAAAGGAAGGAGAAGCAGGTTTAAAAGGGAATAATAATATTATAATATTCTAGGCTAAAGGTTGAAGTGGAGGAAAAATGATGTCCAAAGAGTCTTTAAAATATAAAGTCTCAAAAAGACCCATTTGGCAGAATGTAAAGATTATTATTTAATTTATTTAAATTAAAATATTTTAACCATAGGTTAAAATTTTAATTTAAATAAATATAAAAGGCGCCATAAGTCTAAGTTTAAAATTTGAATTGGAAAGCACCGACGTTTTGGAATACTTTGCAAAGGATATAAAAGGAGGAAATATTTTTTATTTCAAACCATCCATGCATATTCGAAGCCCTAAAGAGAAAAATAAAATCATGCGCCGAAGAGAAGAGAGAAAGATTTGCATGTGTTAAAAATAAGAAGGGTAGATCTTGTATAAGACAAAGTGGAGCATTAAAAATATCACCAAGCGCTTGGTAGCGCAAGTGGCGATTGACGATTGGTTAAGGCGTTTGTGGAAGACAGGTCAAGTGTTCGATTCGCGTCCCCTTCATTTTGGTGGTGGCAAAGGTTTTTTGTTCATTTTTGGAAGGTGCCGAAGAGCAAGGTAAAAGGTGCATCGTGCACCTTTGGTTTTGTCGTGGGCGTGTGGCCCAATGGTAGCCAAGCCATAAGGCTTAGGCACCACGATGATGGTTGGTCGTGGGTTCGAGTTGAGCGTAGTCGTGAGGGCATTATTTTATCATGGGCCACCATCTAAGGTAAGAGGTTATTTTATTTTTCCAAGGTGTGATTTGTGATAGGGGGCCACGTGAATTATTGTTGGTGCTTTGATTATTTCTTGTTAAGGTTAGAGATAGGGAGTCATAAGGGAGTTTAAATATTTTAATTTTTTACTTAGCATTAAAATAGAGATTGGAGATATAAGGTGTTTGAAAGGAAATTAATTGTGTTGGATTTTATTGTTTGAATATTGGAGTTAAAAGGATTAACCAAAGGAATTAATTTTATAAGTGTGAAAATTGGATTTATAAAGTGTTTTAAAGAAGTTTTGATTGGTCATGATTTGAATATTATTTTTGTGAAGTTTGGAGATTATAAGGTGTACTTGAGAGCTAATATTTTTGTATGGTGAGATAATTATTGAAGGAAATATTTGAGTGGAGATTTTGAAATAAATTGTTGCTATCTAACCTTAAGAATAGCAAAGAGAATTTGATTGTGATTGAGATAAGTTTTTGAAGACATATCTCCATCAAAAAAAAGGTATGGGCACATCTTCCTTGTGAGTGAAATATTGTTTGGGTTTGAAGTTGTGAAATGCAAAGTTGGAGTGAAAAGGTTTGTTTGATAAGCATTGTTGAGTGAGTTTTCATATACATGATTGGTGAATGGTTGTGAGAGCAATTGAGTGTGAAATTGAGAACTATCTTGAACTAGGGTTTGTGAAAGAACATGAGTATCATTGTTATGTGAGATTTTTGATAAGCATTGTTGGAAATATTTGAGTAAGATTTCATGTGCATGATTAGGGTTTATGAAAAGATCATGAGTATCATTGTTATGTGAGTTTGGAATCATCTTGAGTCAAGGTTTGAGTTCCATAGTGTGAGTTGTTGGAAGTTTGGTGAAACACTTGGTTAGGGTTTGTAAGCAAGTTGTGTTTCATTGAGTGGATGGTTGAGTGAAGTTGATTGAGCATTATTGATTGAAAGCATTGGAGTGATAGTTCAATATTTGTGAAACAAATTATTCTTTATTTCTGAATTGATTTGAAAGAGAGTTTGAAAGTGATTGAGTGATTTGTGAGTGTGAAACATATTGAGTCTCTTACCATTCTCTATATGTTTCTATGGTTAAACAAGATTCTGAGTGAAACTTGTTTGTGTGATTGAAGAGGTTTTCTGAAAGAGATTAAGTTGAGTTGTGTATGCAAGTTTTGTAATTGATTTGAATAAGCTTTTGTGAAAGCTAGTGAGAAGATTTGAGTAAGTCCTAGAGTGGACTTAAGGATAGATTTGTGTGAGCTTTTATGGAAGCTTACAAGCAGATTTGAGATAAGTCTTGGTGAATATTTGTGTAGACAGATGGATAGTGTTTAGTGCAGATTTGAGATAGAGATTGAGTAGATTTGTGCTAGACCGAAGGACAATGTTTAGTGTAGATTTGAGATAGAGATTGAGCAAATTTGTGCTAGACCGAAGGATAGTGTTTAGTGCATATTTGAGATAGATATTGAGCAGATTTGTGTAGGGTAGAGGATAGTGTTCAGTACAGATCTGAGATAGAGATAGAGTAGAGTAAGAGCAAGCTTTGGAGGTGATAGAGCAGAGGATAGTAGTCTCTAGTGGATAGAGATCCATTAGCTAGGGTAGTGAGGATAGAGGTCTTCTAAGTGAGGACAGGGGTCTTCAGTGGAGAGAGATCCACAAGCCAGTGTAGTGGAGGCAGTAGTCTTCTAGAAATATCATCAACTAGAGCAAAGGAGAAAGGGTTCTCCTATGGATAGAGATCCATAAACTTGATTAGGGGATTGGCATCTCCTTTGGATAGAGGTCCATAAACATTGTAATAGGGAAGGATTCCCAAGAGATTTGTTGAGAAAATTTTAGTGAAATATTTTCTCCATGGACGTAGCCCACATTGGGTGAACCATGTTAAATCATGTCTCTCATGTGTGTGATGCTTTATGTAATGTTTACTGCTTTAATATTGTTGATGTTATCATATGGTTTGAAAAGCAAAATTTTTTATCTTATACTATTCACCCCCTCTAAGTATAAGCACATGTTCTTCAATTGGTATCAGAGTGGGTCTCTCCATGAAAAGACTAATAGCTTGGAGGAAGATCCATAAAAAACACACATGACTTTAGAGAGTGAAGAAGAGACCATGTTTGACATAAAAGAGGAATTCTTTGCTACTCTCAAGAACCTTGAAAAGGTTAGAAATAAGAACTCAAGTTTGAAGGATCAAATTCAAGAGGATGAAGAAGCAAGGATAGAACTTCTATAGAGTCTCACAGAACTCAAGATAAAGGTAGAAGAGGGAAATAAAATTGAACAAGATATGATAGATCTATTAAGAGCAAGGGAAACAGAGTGTGAAATATTGGAAGCAAAAATTATTTCTCTAAGGAATGAAGTTGAAAAGACCAAGTTACAACAAGATATAAAGTTAGGGAAATAGAAAGAGGAGTCAAGCTTTCATGAGGCAGAGACATCAAACAAAGATAAGCTCATGACTCATACTCTAGAAGGAAAAGACATCAAAAAAGAAGAAGGAAAAGAAGAACCATGGACAAGAGTTAATCACAACAAAAAGAGAAGCACTCGACCATATTTTCCAAGGCATTCAAACAGGTTACATAATCTCTTCCATGGCTATTGCTTTTCATGTAAAAAATATGGTCATAGAGTTGTACATTGCACTGGTTATGTTAAAAATGATGTTGATAGAAATTTCAATTCTTTTGCACCTCTTATGAATAAAGATGTCATATGTTATAAGTGCAATAATTTTGGTCACAAGGCTAGATGGTGCAAAATGGTATTGCCTGAGTCAAGTAAAAATAATACAACATCAACAATTAGGAAAGAGAGAAAAGGGCATGGGAAAGCTAGATCAATGTTAGTACAAACAACTCTTCATGTTCAGGATAAGGAAAAACAATGGTTTCTTGATAGTGGATGTTCTAGTCACATGATAGGAGACAAAAGTAAATTTCTTGTACTCAAAGAAATTGATGGAGGATCAATAAGATTTGGTGATAATGGATCAACAAAAATTATGTGGGAAAGGAACTCTGAGTTTAGATAATGGGAAAACAAAAATAGAGAATGTATTGTATGTTAAGGGGTTGAGGCACAATCTATTAAGTGTGAGCCAACTTTGTGATCAAGGGCACATGGTTACTTTTCATCCAAGTAGGTGTGAGATTAGGAAGTCTAAAACTGGAAAACTTATTGCAAATGCAAATAGAACTACAAACAACCTCTACATGTTAAGTGAGATTAAAGGGGAAAAGTGTTTTCTATCACAAGAAGATGAGAGTTGGTTGTGGCATAGAAGGATGGGTCATTTGAACTTTGAAAACATAGTAAACATAAGTAACAAGTAGGCTATCAGAGATTTACCAAAGCTAAAAAGGCCACAAAACACAATTTGTTCACAATGTCAGCATGGGAAGCAAACTAGAACAAGTTTCAAGTCAAAAGGATTTATGTCTTCTGAGCCATTGAAGCTAGTGCACACTAACCTATGTGGTCCTACAAGGACAAAGAGTTTACAAGGTGAAAGTTACTTTATATTGTTTATAGATGATTATTCTAGAATTATTTGGGTAGCCTTCTTGAAAGAAAAGTCAGAAGCTCTTGAGAAGTTTAAAGCTTTTAAAGAGTTAGTTGAAAATGAAATAGGGAAAAGGATTAAGAGTTTAAGGTCAGATAGAGGAGGAGAATTTACCTCAAATGAATTTATAGACTTTTATGAACAACATGGGATCAAAAGAGAATATTCAGTAGCAAGAACTCCTCAACAAAATGGGGTAGTTGAAAGGAAAAATAGGACAATTGAGAATATGGCCAGAGCCATGTTAAATGAGTCTAAGATTTCAGATGGTTTTTGGAAAGAGGTGGTACATACAACAACATATATCATCAATAGAGCTCAAGTAAGAGTAAATCATCACAAAACTCCATATGAGCTCTGGAAAGGAAGACCAACTACTATAAAGTACTTCAAAATTTTTGGAAGCAAATGTTACATAAGAAGGGAAGAGAAAAATTTGGGTAAGTTTGACCCAAGATGTGATGAAGGTATTTTTATTGGCTATTCTACTAAGAGCAAAGCCTATAGATGCTATAACAAAAGGACACATACTATTATAGAAAGTATAAATGTAACAATTGATGAGAAGATAGGATCAAGAGAACCAGTTCAAGAAATTGTGTATCAAGAAGATGAAAGTTGTCAAGAAGAGTTATGTGAAGAATTAGAGGAAGAAGATGAAACACAAAGACTATTTCCTAAGACTCCATCCAGGTATGTACAGAAAAATCATCCAAGGGATAAAATAATTGGGAATCTAGATGAGAGGCAGACAAGGAGAAGGATAATAGCATCAAATCAACAAGTAAATTTCTCTTTGTTATCTAAAATTGAACCAAAATATTTTAATGAGGCAAGTGAAGATGAATTTTGGATTAAGGTAATGAATGAGGAGCTAGATCAGATAGAGAAAAGTAAGACTTGGGAACTTGTCCCATGACCAAAAGGTAAGAATGTGATTGGCACTAAATGGGTATTCAGAAACAAGTTAAATGAAGATGGTCATGTAGTTAGAAACAAAGCAAGGTTAGTATGCAAAGGTTATGCACAGGTTGAAGGAATTGACTTTGATGAGACATTTGCTCCAGTTGCATGACTTGAAGCTATAAGAATATTCTTAGCCTTCTCAAGCTTCAAAAACTTTAAAGTATATCAGATGGATGTTAAATCAACCTTTCTAAATGGTGTCTTGGAAGAAGAGGTTTATATTGAGCAGCCAGAGGGATTCAGCTTAATTGATAAACCAGACTATGTATGCAGATTGAAGAAGGCACTTTATGGACTAAAACAAGCTCCTAGAGCTTGGTACTCAAGATTGGATAAGTACCTTCAAGAACAGGGTTTCAGGAAAGGAATAGTGGATAGTAACTTATACATCAAGAATGAAGGGAATGACTTACTAATTATGGTTGTTTATGTGGATGATATCATTTTTGGAGGTAACAATGATAAGATGTGTCAGAAATTTGCAAAGAGCATGCAAAATGAATTTGAGATGTCAATGCTTGGTGAGTTGTCCTTCTTTCTTGGACTTCAGATTTCATAATCAGAGAAAGGAGTATTTCTTTCACAAACCAAGTATATAAAAGAAATGCTAAAGAAATTCAAGTTAGAATATTGTAAACCAGTGAGTACCCCCATGGTTACAGGATGCAAGTTAAGTAAAGATGATGAATCTCCAGAGGTAAATCAGAAATTGTATAGATCTATGATTGGAAGCTTATTGTATGTCATAGCTACAAGACCAGATATCATGTAGGCAATTGGATTAGTGGTAAGGTTTCAAGCAAGCACCCAAGGAAACACATGTAGTAGTAGTAAAGAGGATTCTCAGGTATCTAAAAGGGACTATGGATTTTGGGCTCTGGTATCCCAAAAGTGATAGTTTCACTCTCACAACTTATACAGATGCAGATTGGGCTGGCAACATTGATGACAGAAAAAGTACAAGTGGAGGAGCATTCTTTCTTGGAGACTGTTTGGTCTCTTGGCTAAGTAAGAAATAGGCATCAATATCCTTATCCATAGTAGAAGTAGAGTATATTGCAAGTGCTTGTTGTACATAGGTATTATGGATGAAGTAAACTTTAGAGGACTTCAAGGTAAAGCATGATCACCCTATTCCCATATTGTGTGATAATACAAGTGCTATAAATATCTCAAAGAATCCGGTGATGCACTCCAAGACAAAGCACATTTCGATCAAATATCACTTTTTGAGAGAGCAGGTGATAGATAAGCAAGTCAGATTGGAATATGTTACTACAAAGGAGCAGATTGCGGATATTTTCACTAAGCCACTTTCGAAAGAGACTTTTGAGTATCTTCGAGGAAAGTTGGGAGTAGTTCTACTCCCACCCCAAAATTAACCACCTCAAGAGAGGAGGTGGGGGAAGGGCTAAGCTAAGAGTCTCATTCTTAGCCCCAAGCCCCAAAGGTGGCCCTTTGCCATTGATGTCAAAGGGGGAGAGATTTGAGTTAGGGGAGAGGGAGCAGTTTCTCAGGGGGAGCAAAACTGAAAAAGGAAAAAGAAATGGTAAAAGGAAAGAGGGTTGCCATCAATGACAAAGGGGGATATTGTTGGAAATATGAGCAAGTTTTGTTGTCATTGATGTCAAGAAATTGATGTTCAAGTTTAGTCGTCATTAATGTCATCAGGTGGTTTTTCCAAAAGGCAAGGAAGAGGTTAAAGGAAATAGGATATAATATTTATTTTAATATTATATGCCTAAAGTGGCCTAAAATATTAAAAGGAAGGAGAAGCAGGTTTAAAAGGGAATAATAATATTATAATATTTAATATTATAATATTCCGGCTAAAAGTTGAAGTGGTAGAAAAATGATGTCCAAAGAGTCTTTAAAATATAAAGTCTCAAAAAGACCCATTTGGCAGAATGTAAAGATTATTATTTAATTTATTTAAATTAAAATATTTTAACCATAGGTTAAAATTTTAATTTAAATAAATATAAAAGGTGCCATAAGTCTAAGTTTAAAATTTGAATTAAAAATTCGAATTGGAAAGCGTCGATGTTTTGGAATACTTTGCAAAGGATATAAAAGGAGGAAATATTTTTTATTTCAAACTATCCATGCATTTTGAAGCCCTAAAGAGAAAAATAAAATCATGCACCGAAGAGAAGAGAGAAATATTTGCATGTGTTAAAAATAAGAAGGGCAGACCTTGTATAAGACAAAGTGGAGCATTAAAAATATCACCAAGCGCTTGGTAGTGCAAGTGGTGATCGATGGTTGGTTAAGGTGTTTGTGGAAGATAGGTCAAGTGTTCGATTCACGTCCCCTTCATTTTGGTGGTGGTAAAGGTTTTTCATTCATTTTCGAAAGGCATCGAAGAGCAAGGTAAAAGGTGCATCGTGCACCTTTGGTTTTGTCATGGGCGTGTGGCCCAATGATAGCCAAGCCGTAAGGCTTAGGTGTCACGATGATGGTTGGTCGTGGGTTCAAGTCGAGCGTAGTCGTGAGGGCATTATTTTATCATGTGCCATTGTCTAAGGTAAGAGGTTATTTTATTTTTCCAAGGTGTGATTTGTGATAGGGGGCCACGTGAATTATTGTTGGTGCTTTGATTATTTCTTGCTAAGGTTAGAGATAGGGAGTCATAAGGGAGTTTAAATATTTTAATTTTTACTTAGCATTAAAATAGAGATTGGAGATATAAGGTGTTTGAAAGGAAATTAATTGTGTTGGATTTTATTGTTTGAATATTGGAGTTAAAAGGATTAACCAAAGGAATTAATTTTATAAGTGTGAAAATTGGATTTATAAAGTGTTTTAAAGAAGTTTTGATTGGTCATGATTTGAATATTATTTTTGTGAAGTTTGGAGATTATAAGGTGTACTTGAGAGCTAATATTTTTGTATGGTGAGATAATTATTGAAGGAAATATTTGAGTGGAGATTTTGAAATAAATTGTTGCTATCTAACCTTAAGAATAACAAAGAGAATTTGATTGTGATTGAGATAGGTTTTTGAAGATATATCTCCATCAAACAAAAGGTATGGGCACATCTTCCTTGTGAGTGAAATATTGTTTGGTTGGTTGAAGTTGTGAAATGCAAAGTTGGAGTGAAAAGGTTTGTTTGATAAGCATTGTTGAGTGAGTTTTCATATACATGATTGGTGAATGGTTGTGAGAGCAATTGAGTGTGAAATTGAGAACTATCTTGAACTAGGGTTTGTGAAAGAACATGAGTATCATTGTTATGTGAGATTTTTTGATAAGCATTGTTGGAAATATTTGAGTAAGCTTTCATGTGCATGATTAGGGTTTGTGAAAAGATCATGAGTATCATTGTTATGTGAGTTTAGAATCATCTTGAGTCAAGGTTTGAGTTCCATAGTGTGAGTTATTGGAAGTTTGGTGAAACACTTGGTTAGGGTTTGTAAGCAAGTTGTGTTTCATTGAGTGGATGGTTGAGTGAAGTTGATTGAGCATTATTGATTGAGAGCATTGGAGTGATAGTTCAATATTTGTGAAACAAATTATTCTTTATTTTTGAATTGATTTGAAAGAGAATTTGAAAGTGATTGAGTGATTTGTGAGTGTGAAACATATTGAGTCTCTTACCATTCTCTATATATTTCTATGGTTAAACAAGATTCTGAGTGAAACTTGTTTGTGTGATTGAAGAGGTTTTCTAAAAGAGATTAAGTTGAGTTGTGTATGCAAGTTTTGCAATTGATTTGAATAAGCTTTTGTGAAAGCTAGTGAGCATATTTGAGTAAGTCCTAGAGTGGACTTAAGGATAGATTTGTGTGAGATTTTGTGGAAGCTTACAAGCATATTTGAGATAAATATTGAGTAGATTTATGCTAGATCAATGGACAGTATTTAGTGCAGATTTGAGATAGATATTGAGCAAATTTGTGCTAGACCGAAGGACAATGTTTAGTGCATATTTGAGACAGAGATTGAGAAGATTTGTGCTAGACCGATGGATAGTGTTTAGTGCATATTTGAGATAGATATTGAGCAAATTTGTGTAGGGCAGAGGACAATTTTTAGTACAGATCTGAGATAGAGATAGAGCAGAGTAAGAGTAGGCTTTGGAGGTGATAGAGTAGAGGATAGTAGTCTCTAGTGGATAGAGATCCATTAGCCAGGGTAGTGAGGATAGAGGTCTTTTGAGTGAGGAAAAGGGTATTCAGTGGAGAGAGATCCACAAGCCAATGGCAGTGGAGGTAGTAGTCTTCTAGAAAGATCATCAACCAGAGCAGAGGAGAAAGGATTCTCCTATGGATAGAGATCCATGAACTTTATTAGGGGATTGGCATCTCCTTTGGATAGAGGTCCATAAACATTGTAATAGGGAAGGATTCCCAAGATATTTGTTGAGAAAATTTTAGTGAAATATTTTCTCCGTGGACGTAGCCCACATTGGGTGAACCACGTTAAATCATGTCTCTCATGTGTGTGATGCTTTGTGTAATGTTTATTGCTTTAATATTGCTGATGTTATCATATGGTTTGAAAAGCAAAAAATTTTATCTTATACTGTTCACCCCCTCTCAGTATAAGCACATGTTCTTCATTTAATGGATCAAAGGAGATCAAAACACAAATTTCTTCCACAAATATCTTCTAGCTCAAAGATCTCACAACTTTATTTCTTCCTTAAATTCAAATTCTGGAGATGTTATCTACACTTGGGATGGCATGAAATCTATTGTTGTGAATTAATTTTCTAATCTTTTTGCTGCTACTCCTCTTGACTCAAATTCTCAAAAAAATATTCTTCAAGTGATTCCTTCTCTTATCAATTTTGATAACTCTATTTTTACCGTTCCTCTTACTATTAATGAGCTTCAACAAGTGGTTTTTAAAATGCAAAAATGGAAAACCCCAGGTGCTGATGGTTTTCCCATTGAGTTCTACCAAGAGTTCTGGGATATCCTTCATGCAAATTTATTATAGGTGGTGGAAGAATCCAGGAAAGCCAAGGAAATTTTGAAGGTTATCAATAAAACTTATATAACTCTTGTCCCAAAAGCTCAAGAGGCTTATCATATCTTATCTTTTAGACCTATTGCTTTATGTAATGTTCTTATCAAAATCATTACTAAGATCAGGAAAGAAATTTTGAAGCCTCTTTTACATAAGACTATTTCCCTTAAACAGAGAGGTTATGTGGAAGGGCATCAAATAGTGGATGAGATAGTTATTACTAAGAACCCATCCATTCGATGGAAATACAAAAATTTCCTTCTATGTTCATTCGTTTAGACTTAGCCAAAGCTTATGATAGAGTGGATTGGCACTTCCTTATCAAATTTTTGAAGTCTCAAGATTGGATGGAGTGGATTATGAGTTGTATCTCTTCAGTATACTACTCAGTTCTTATCAATGGCATACCTTCACAAAAATTCCCAACTTCTAGAGCTATTAGGCGAGGTGACCCCCTCTCCCCTTATTTATTCATAATTCTTGTTGAATGCTTGGGTAGGACTATAACTAAAAATAAAGACAAGAAAACCCTTGAGGGAGTTACCATTGCTCATGAAGCTAGGCCTATCTCTCATATTTAATTTTTTTATGAATTTACTCTATTAGATAAAGCTATAGTTAAGGAAGCTTAAAATTAAGCAAATCATTAGCTATTTTTCTAAAGCTACTAGGCAATTTATCAATGAAGACAAGTCTAAAGTTATTTTATTTCACTACTCTACTAGACAGGAATCCATGGTCTTGGATAAATTAAGATATAAGAAGACCTGCATTCTGATCACTTATTTAGGCATCCCTATCAATACTCAAATATAGAAAAATAAATATTGGTATTGGTTGTTGTACAAATTTAAGAAGAAAATTGAAAAGTGGACCAATAGGTGGCTTTATTTTAGGGGTAGAATTACCTTGGTAAAATCTATCCTTCAAACTATACTTATTTATGTTTCTACTATGTTGAATATCCCAAAGGTTGTTCTTCGAGAATTAGATCAAATTAATCATTGGTTCCTCTAGAGTGGTACGAAGGAGAAAAGAAAATAAGCCATGGTGAAATGGGACACTTTAGGTCTTCCAAAAAATGAATGGGGGTTAGGATTCTAGTTTGCTATTAATAACAAAGCTTTAGCTTCTAAATTGTATTGGAGGATTTTACATAACCTTGGGCCAATAATATTCATGCTAAATGTGTTGAGAACAAAAGTTCTAAAGACCTTTTTCGCTATCAATTGCCTACCAAAGGTTCTCCCATTTTAGAATTTCTTAAGACTATTGAGGATTTGATTAAGAAAAAGTTATTTTAGATCATTCATAATGGTCAAAAGGTAAATTTTTGGACAGATTCTTGGGATGGTCACCAACCTTTGATAACTTAGTTTCCTGATTGGAGGTCTTGGATGAAGGAGCTTCATCAAGATAATTGGATAAAGGTGGTTAATTATTATTGATACCATACTAGTAATTTAGAGGTTGGTAGATATTGGATCCCTATTGAGGACTGGCCTATTCAAATTCTAGAAATTCAAAGACAATATATCCAACTCATCCTACATATGAGATCTCTCTCTTGGTCCCATGATAAAGATTGTTTTGGATGGAACAATACTACTAAGGGTGAGTATTCACTTTCTCAAGGTTATTTGACCTTATGCCATAATAATCCCAACCAATTTTATGACATATTTTCTCAATTGTGGGCTCAAAATATTTGGCCTAAGGTGAGGTTCTTTATTTGGATTTTATTGCATCATAGGGTGTTAACTAGTGAGAAACTTATGAAACGTGGTTTTCATGGCCCTTTTAGATGTGAAATGTGTGGAGAGAATGTGGAAACTCTTAGCCATATTTTTATTGAGTGTACCTTAGTCTCTGAGCTATGGATGAGAATGGCCATCTTACTTGGCTTACAGTGGTCCATTTTTTCTTCTTTTGAATAGATTTGGAGGGATTGACCTAAATGGGAGGGTGTTGATCATATCATTAGGTAGTTATTTTGGATGGGTTCTACCATTCTACCTTGGAATATCTAGAATGAAAGGAATAAGAGGATTTTCAATAAAGAAATAAAGGATATTCACTATATCTGATAAAAAACCATTGCCAACTTAGTTGAATAAATCCAAAAACTCCTTAATCACCGCCAAAACTCCCACCAAATATGGGATCAAGTGATGCCAATATTTAATATTAACTCTTCTAAGGGAAACTGGCTTAATGGGAATGTGATTAATTGCAATATGAAAAGAACAAAGAATTGGCAACCTCCTCCTAAGAATTATGGAAAAATCAATACCGATGGAGCCTCTAGGGGGGACCCTAGAAAAGCTAGTGCAGGAGGAATTGGTAGGCTTTTAGATGGCTCCATGGTTTTCACTTTTGTTAAGAATTTGGGTATCCTTTCCAATAACCTTACTAAGGGGTGTGGTATCCTCAGAGGCCTTCAATAGGCTGCTAAGTTTGGATGGAAAAATGTGTTGGTTGAATCTAACTCCCAACTCATGATTAATATTTTGAAGACTCCTAAGAATCATAAGGTTGATTGGAGAATAAAAATAATTGTTGAGAAGATTCAATTAATCTAGATGAGCTTTTTGAAGTGGATTACAATCATGTGGTTAGAGAATAAAACATAAGTTTTGATGCTTTAGCTAATTGGGTATCGAACAAATATTATCATACTTGCTATGACCACCCTCACAGATGGTGGGCTTCACAAATAAGGAAATATTTTCTTTTTATCCTTTCTTTGGATGGCTTCAGTACTAGAGGTACGTAGTTCCTTTTTGCATTATTTTTAGTTCCCTAGCTTAGACGTATATTCCTTATGTTTCCTCTGTTGAATCTTGCCTTAAAATTATTTAGGTATAGAAAGGTCATAGTTGTATTTTGTTTTTTTGTTTTCTTTTTTTTTAGATTTTCGAGGGTTGTGTGTGTTTTTTTGTACTGTTTTGTTTTTTAGTTGTTTCTTTTGTTTTTTTGTGTTTTTGTTGTTTTTTATGTTTTAGTGTTTGTGTTTTTTCTTTTTGTATGTTTTTGTTGTTTTGTATGTTTTTGTTTTTTGTTTTTTGTGTTTTTGGTTTTTTTAAGTGTTTGTGTGTTGTTTTGTTATTTTTATGGTTTTCTTATGTGTTTTTTGTGTTGCATTTTGTTGTTGTTGTTTTTTTATTATTATTATTTTTATGCTTTTATGTTGTTTTTGTTTGTTTTGTGGTTTTTATTTTATTTTTTTGTTTGTTTGTTTGTCTTTGTTTTTTGATTTTTTTGTGTTTTTGATGTTTTTTTAAGTTTTTGTGTTTGTTTGTTATTATTTTTTTTTGTTAGGCATGCTCGTTGAGTGTGTCAAATGGGGTAGGCCAGGTGCTAGCCCTAGGTGTTTTTGAAGGAATAGATACTTTTGCCTCCTTGTGACTTACCCAAAAGTGGCATCCCATTTGGGGTGTTTTCCACAAACAAAAAAAAATTAATGGGCTAGGATACTTATATGCAAGAAAAACAATTATTTTATAATTATAATAATGTATTGGACAAGGAGGAATCATATTATTTCCTATAGTACCTTGATACTAGCTTGGGATTCACCATTTTGAAATTGTTTAAAATAGTGAAATCAAGCAACTAATACCTTCTAAACCTCTTTAAAATTTGATTAAGTCTAGCTCAAGTGTTGATTGGTTTAGGAGTAATCTACTTATAAAGTGACCTGATTGGCTCATGGAATTGAAGCACTCAAGGTCAACTAGCAATTCACTAGAAAAATCAAGTGATACACTCACTTACTAAAGTGAATCACTTTCTAACTAGTAGAGGGATAAAAATAAATGGGTAGATATCATGGAGAATATTTTAAGAGCAACATTTTGGCATGTAGTGCCATATTAACTCATTTTGAAAGTCTTCTAAGCATGTTAGAGGTATATTTAAGGGTATGTAACATTTGGATATCATCATTATGTTAGAGATGCCTCAAAATCCTTACTTTTACTAGGAGTAACCGTTTCTCATGCCAAGTATTATAGGGGTAAACTCTTACTATAAATAAGATCCATGGGTTGCATTGTAAACATATTTTGGCCATGAGAATTCAGACCTACACTCTATGAAACCCATATTATGCTTTGTATCTCATGAAATTGGTGAGATATTAACATGTCCTTTGCATTCCAACAATGGAATGGACTCCTAGATTTCTAAGAGTGTTAGAATTGATGCATAGTTCTTTTTCCCATATTATCATTCACTTAGAATGAAAAAATAATGTTATTTATATTCTTATATTTATGATCACACACTTCCTTGTTATGATTATGACTGTATTTTATTTGAATCCCTTGTACCCTTAATCTTTTCATGCATTTTTATTTTTATACTTTACTTTTATGAAATTAGCATAGGTTAGCATAAGAGTATTTATAAGGGATAGTGGGGAGTCAAACTGAATATTAAGGTTAGGAAGAGCCATTAGCCCTTCCTTCCAACTTTATTGAAACTAAAATTGGGACACATCATTAATTCAAAAATTAATACAATTCCCTAACTCAATATAGTTTATGGAACACTTGGTGGGAATCACCATCATTATTCATCCTTCATTTACCATATTTACAAAATTTTTGGCTAGATTACTCAATTTTCATGCCAAATTTACATTCATCATAAAATCAATTGATTTGAATTAAGGGTAATTTTAGTAAGTTCTTGCATAGGTAGTGATTCATTTCGTTTGAGCCAATATCTTGAACATTCTTCTAAAGTCCATTTCTATGAGCGATTCACTCCATTTTGCAAGTGATTTACTATGAATATTTGAAATTTCCAAAAATCAAATCTAGAGAAATTTTCCAAGCCTAAGGACTTGATATATGAAGCCTAGTCTCAAATTGGCCTTGAAAATCACATCATTTGATTATTGGTGCTTGATTTTTACAAGTGAATTCTGAATGGTGAGTCAAACATGAACTTTATAATTTTTAAAATTTCACAAACCTAGCAATACAAATAATAGCAAAACTATGTCAAACCTAAAATCTAATCTTAATTTTACATTTACTAAAGGTAAAATGTAATTAGGGAAATTGTTGAGATATTTTTGTCATATATCAAATTATTTAGTGATTTCCTCTATTCATCAAGTGTTTACTCCAAAATAGTGATTTCTCTTCAAGATGAAGAGAAATTCATTTAGAATCTACAAAGTGATTCAATAGAAAAGACAAGTTTCTTTCTAACTCCTCCTTAGAGAATGATTTGCTCTAGTTTTGAAGTGACTTGCTTTGAGCAATTTTTTTGGATCCCCTACTCTTCAAAAATTTAAAGTTCAAATCATGTTAAGGAATCATCTGATTTTGTAAGTAAAATAATCTAATTTACAAGTGAATTGCTTCATAAGCCAATTTATCAAAATGTTCCATGTTTGTAGACTTATGAATATATTCTTAAAGATAAAAATTAGGAAAAGAGTATCAACTTGTAGATATAGTTTCATATCACCAAAGGAACACCTAAGAGAAAAGGAAGGAAGGATCCATTATGTGGGTACATCAAGATGATGAAATCAAGGAAATCCCAATGTCTAATCTATTTTCATCAAAATGTAAATGCCTATTGGATGATACCATTAGTGAAAGTCCTACATCCCAAGAAATTAGTTTCTTATATCATCAAATGAGTTATTCATTTGTCTTAGCAAATAATACTTGGTCCCACACAAACCCTCTCTATATAATGTACTTTGATGTAAATAACCCAAAAAATAATACACCTTTTGGGATATCTCATCATGTCATCAACATGAATACCCAAAATACACCTACTAGTGTTGCTTCAACTCAAAGTCTACCTAGATCTATTTTATCCAACACATCCAACCTACCATTAGATTAATATGTAGAATCTTTAGGATAGATATTTTTAAATAAAAGTTAGGGCCTTACTCAAAATTTGCAAATTCTAATAGGACAACTAGGATGTAGGTGGCCCATGGAAACACCTAGGGATAAACACCATCTCCACCTAAGTAGCATAATAAAATACACAACAAGGTACACATCCTTAAAAATAGTAGATTTCTAACTAAGGCTTGTAGTATACTCCCCATTTCTAAACATGAAATATCCTCCAAATCAACAATGGGGTTATCAAAATATTCCACCTCCTCCTTTCCATATATCAAATACTTATTATCCTCCTTAGAAATAACCTAAGTACCCTCCATATCCACCTTAGGGTTACATGATATATAATTATCTACCTCCACTACAATAACGCAGACAACCTCCTCCTCCATAGAATAATACAATGCCTCTCCTAGGCATGAAAATCAACTTCTCATTTGGATATATCGAGTACACCTAGGATATTATTCCTCTATTCCACCTATTTCTATGAAAATCTTACCCACTTTTTACAGAAGTATGAATAATATGGCAGTAGATTAGCTCAGCAAGTTCTCTACACTTAAGTCAATTCATTGCATTCAAGATGAGGATATTATGTTATGCTTACTAATTTACTCAAATGGTGATAAATTTGTATTGTGGCATAGAGGTTTGTTAGGTAATATTTTTGATAGTTTGGAATCAATTGTAGATTTTTTCATGCTTATATTTGGGTGTATGGGTAATGGTTATACAATTATATTTATTAAATCAATACAAATGTGTACCCAAGAAAATATACATGATTTTAACACTATATTCTTAAGGGCATTAAATATAATCCCATAAAATGTTAGGCCTAATGAATAACAAACATTAATGAATCAATATGAACACTAATGTTAGGCTCAACAGGTCATTATCTTGGAACAAATGGTACCTATGATAATTTAGCCTACATACAACAACCTCAACCATAATAGCCATTTTATGTCTTTTCAAATCCTAATAATGTAATATTTTCAAGTTTAGTGTTGAATAAATAAATTAATATTCCACATTTGAAGGCGATGCTATATGCCCTAACCAAAAAGGAGTTGGGACAAGGGAAAAAATGCTTTAGGATTAACCCACAATCTAGAAATATATTGAGTTGAATAATGGAACAACATTATTTAAGAGATTAAGGCCATAAATATTCTTGAATTACAAATTTTTAGTAGCTACATAGCAAGAGAAACACAAAGAAAACAAATTTGTTACAAATAAAGCTCAAGAAAAGGTACAAACTAGCACACAAAGAAAGAGAGCTTGATAATAAAAGGAGAAATATAAAAGGAATAGATAAATACATAAATAAGAGGATCAAGAAGGAAAGGGATCAACTTCAAAAGGAGTTATAGTGATGTTTGAAGTACCCCTCTCTCACCAGTGAGGGTCATGTGAATGCTATGAGGTAATGTTAGAATTTTATCACATTCAACAAAAGTAGCACTATTGAATTTAAGTTTAACATCACTAAAGAATGCAAAATATACCTTCCAAGGTGAGTATACTGAGGCGCTATATCTACCTAGCCATTTGGATTTACTTCAAGTCATTAAAAGAGAAATTTATTAGCTACTGTAAAAACAAGTAACTAGATCCTACTTAAACTCATATAGTTAAACATAAAAACCTAACAATATAATATATAATTGATACCTAGGTTAATATAGATGAAATACTAAATTTTCCAAAGCCTAAGGCACTAAAATTACCTCCCTTTTCTGACTCTGAATATTGAAAACTATTTGTTGAGAAGTTGAATAGTAGACTCAGGGGTAGCTGTAACAATGATGCCAAAGTTTGTGAAGAAATAGGTTTTCCTAGACTAATACAACTAGGCCTTAGATCCAAATGGATGATACTAGGATGAATGTAGATCGAGTTCTCAAATATTTAATTATAACCATAGCTAAACACCTAATGTTAATAGCAGTATAAGAGGTGATAGTTGTCAGTATTTTCTTGTACTTCAATATGTTGTTGCTGGGAGAAGGCATGCAAATTATTAGGATATGGGTACTTAGAAATAAATTATACCCACATAAACATGCTTAGATATTAAAAAATAATCTAAATTGAGAAAGAGCCTCCTTGCAACTACCTATTACAAAAACAATCTGATAACAATACTATAAACTAGAACAAACTCTTAAATTTTGGAGAAGATGATGAAGGAACTAAATATGATCAATCCTCTAATATAGACATGATAATTATTGTGCTTCAAGATAAACAAGATATAGAGGTTTATTATGAAGATATTGATCTTAGGAATTATCCCATTATAGCATAACCATCTAACCTTTGAACATTAACAAGTAAACGATCTAATAAAACTTGGACGATATATTTTTATGGTGCTAGAGCCAAAAATTAGGAAGGTGTTGGCATCCAATTCATTGATCCATAATATGTACAAACTAATTTTTTATATTTATTATTGTTCAATTGCATTGATAACATGGCAAAATATGAGGTAATATGCATTATCTTAAGGAAAACCAAAAATATGGGGATGAAGAACCTAAGGATAAATAGTGATTCCAAATTGGTTGTAAATTAGGTTACTTCCCAATATGCCATGAATAATAAGCACTTTAAAAACATACAATAACTAGGTCTCAGATTTACTAGAGTTTTTGGACACATGAAATCAAGGCAATCCCTAGGGATTTGAATACCAAATTGGGTGAACTATCAGAAATGGGAGTAATATTTGAACCCACCACTAATATATGGAATAATCCAAAGGATTTAAAAGTGGTATTCAAGCCAACCACCCCTGATCACTCAAAGGTCTTCAACAATGGTGAATAGATCATTGAGTTTCTAATCATATAAACCTAGCATGTTGAAGAGAAAATTTAATATGGGGACAACATTAAATATTGGGTTATATAATTGAAAATAAACCAAATTCCAAAAGTGTTAATTACTCTAGATTTCCTATTCAATGTATATGATAGCATAAGGAAATAAATTCTCAAGGTAAAATTCTCTTCTTATCATCATGGCAAAGTCGCTTAAGAAAAAAACTTACTATTAAAGAAGGAATACACCTAAGAATATATTATCCTATTCAAGGAACTATGTGGCAAGCATGGGGATAACATTTCTTGGAATTAAAAGATCATAAAACATACTATTAAGCTACAACCTAAAGCCAAACCTTTTTTATTAATATAGTAGCTAGTAAACCCTAAAATTGAGATAGTGATGAAGAAGGAAATTTTGAAGATCTTATAGGCCTATATCATATTTCTAATAAAACATTCCACTTGGGTCATTAATATAGTTTATATACACAAAAAGAATGGTGATATAACGTTGTGTTTTGACTTTATTAATTTGACTAAAGTTTCACTAAAGATCACTATCCCCTACTCACTATTTGATCAGATTTTACACAAAGTAGCAGGGTCACAAAAATTGTCACTCTTGGATTGTTTCTTAAGATACAACTAAATTTGGATGAAGTATGATGACTAGCAGAAGACAACATTCACCATGAAATGAAATTGTTTTGCTTACCATAGGATGCCCTTTGGACTATCAAATATTGGGGTTACCTTCCAATATGATATGGACATTACTTTTACTAAACTTGTTGGTGAGACAATCCTTATATACCATAATGATTTGATTGTATATTCTAGGGATAGGTTCAAACATATAAAATATCTTGAGCCCATTTTTTAGAGGTGTAGGGGATTTGTTATACCATTTATCCATAAAAACAGTATATTTTCATGGTTTAGGAAGCAATTTTCTAGGTCATATAGTGTTAAAAAAGTCTTAGCCATATACCCAAATACGATAAAATTCATTCAAGACCTTCCATTTCCCACATCAGTCAAAATAATATGGTATTTCCTAGGTCAAATACAAATTGTTGTCAAATTTTTAACCAGATTTTCTCAAATGTCAAACTAATTACCAAATGCTAAAACTGGATGTCACCCTAGTCTGGCTCAATGAAGCTAATAAATCCTCCAAAGATATCAAATATGCCATAGTAAGATCCCTAGTCCTATTCAACCCAGAGTTTTCCAAAAAAATAGGATCTATGTTTTTAGGAAAAATAAAATTATTGTTGTAGTCTTGACTTAGAATAACAAGGACAAAGAATACCCCATCTTGTTTATGAGTCAAATCCTCCATAATAAAAAATAAATGCATTCTTCTATTAAATATTTACCATTTTCCATCATGAAGGCTCTCAATAAATTTAGATACTATTTATTTTAGATCAAAACCACCATCTTCATAGTGCACCCTAATGTCTAATTTGTCATGCTTCACAATGACTTGGAGGAAAAGATAATTGGGTGGATTAAAAATATTTAATAATTTGATATCAAAATTAAACTTACCAATCTCATTAGGGGTAGATCCTTATGTGAGAATATGGAAATACTATTTCCAAAAGATCATGTCATCTAAGTGGAGAAAATCAAACCATATGACCATGCAAGATGGATGGGGGATATTTGTAGATACATGACCACTGGATGGGTACCAAAATAATTAATAGCTAAGAAAATATTTTGATTCAAATAAAATATAATACACTATATAGAATGATGATTTCTTATTTATAAAAGGATATGATGGTGTCTTAATTCTACATTGAAGAAGAAAATATAAAATCCTTGATCAAGTTGTATCACAATGAGGGAGGGCATTATTTTGTATCAACCACAACCCATAAAATATTGAGGGATAGATACTACTGGCATACCATATTTTTTTATTGCCTCTAATGGGTTAAAAACAATAAGTCCTATTGTATGCTCATGGGGAAAATAATGAAAGTGTTGATACCTCTAAATCCCTTTATTGTGATTGAACCTATTAAATAATGGGACCTAGAATTTATTCAAAAAAATAGTCCACTATTTAGTGTATGATACAAGTAAATCCTCACAACCATAGAAAATAGTACCAATAAAATTAGCCAATCAATAGGTGGTGGTCCAATTACTAGAAGACATCATTACCAATTCTAAAACTTTTGTTTCCATAGTCACTAACAATGCCATCTATTATAGAGGGGCTAAAGTGATGAAAATTTCCTTGGAAAATGGCCTTTGCCTCAAGTCAGTGGATTAGAATAATCAACCAATAAGAACATAATAAAGATTCTAAAGAAGACTATTGTTCGATCATAGAGGGACTAGAATACTAAGTTGAGAAAAGCAATATGGGTAAATCAATTTATGCCAAAGGCATCAATTGGATCATCATATTACAAGCTAGTCTATGGCAAAGAAATCATGCTATATTTTTGGCAATTAGTCTTATTCTACTACCCTATTTTCTTCTAAAGTCCCATTTTTCCATATTTTTTTTATTATTCCCTCTCATCACATTTCTCTTTTCTATCATCATCATGCATTTTATATTTGTAAAAATTAATCTTGAATCAAGACACTCACTTAAGCGAGCAAACCATGCTCAATATTAAGGGGGTTGCTCACCCTAGGGACTACCCTATGTTGAACGACCAGGAAAATCAATCATCCCCCAATGATCCCAACAAAATCGCTCACACGAGCCCACACCAAGCATGAGAATCCTACAAGAGGTTTTTAAATCGCTTGAGCTTCCTTGGATTTTTATTTTCCTATCTAAACAAGTTGATATCTACATGAATTGCATTGTCCTTGATTTTCCTGATACTATGCTCATATTCCTAATTTAAGTAATCTCTTCACATGAGTTGCATAAGACTAACCCTATAATGGTACTAATATCCTTCATGACTATCTATGTGGAAACCACTCAGCTATTGATTTGCTAGATAGAATCTACTAGGGGCTTCTTGGGTGAGCTAATCACTCCACAAACCCATGAGGATTTTATTTGCTAAAAAATTCTAAAGTTGACTACTCGAAGGTAACATAATAAGCAAGTCAATCACTCACTTATCTAAGCTTGTCCAAATTCCCTATGAAGAGTGAACCATACAAAATTGCAAGTGAATTGCTCAACTAATTAATAAAATCGCTTATCAAAACATAAATTTTCCAAGTTATTCTAAAGGAGTGAATCACTTTAGTCTTGCAAGTTAATTTCTTGAAAATATGAGCAAATTACTCCAAAACCCTAACTTAGCCAACAATATTTAGCATTCCTCAATTTAATATTCTCTCAATTCCAACCACCAAGGACACATCTTTCATCTATGAACGCCCCTTTATACCTAATGATAATCCTATATTGCCACCACCCATTGTAGTTGCCCCACCCACATCTGCTTCATATTCTCTAATACCAGTACTTCCACAAGAAGTAGAATCACCAAAATAAAAGGGTAAGAAGAAAAGGAAGAGAAATAAATATTCCTTCCCTTCTCCTAAGATACCAAAGAAACTATTTGAGGATACTATTGTGGAATTATATGGTGTCCTTTAGAATTTGTTGCCACGCCATAGAATACTTCTTAATCACAAGCATCATGACAGACTCTAGTGGATCTGCCATTTTGATTCAAGAAAAGACTCTAAACAGACTGAATCGGGTTAGGATACCCCTAAAGTGAGCTCACAATATTCCTATATGTGCTTATATTCATCCAAATAAAAAATATAAAATTTGTTTATTCTTTGACCAAGATTTGCATAACCCTTTAGTTGTGCCTTATATTTGACTAGTGCCTTTTCTATTTTCCATTGTAGAAATATTTTAAATACATTAATGCATTTAGAAAGAAAGAGAAAGAAGATGTTGAGTCAATTATGTTTGTTCAAATAATGTAACAAGCATAACTAATTACCAATAAAAGTGTTGGATATTTTGAGTCCCTAAGTCAAAGTTGTCATTGATGTCACCAGATGAAGTCATCATTAATACCAAATATTTCAGAAGGAAAAAAAGGGGATAAAAATGGTTATTTGATATCCAGGAAGAAGGCCAAAGATCAAGTGAATCAGTGCAAAAGACAGAAGTTAAAAAGGAGTTATACTATTTATTTTATAAATTATTTAAATTCAGTGTGAATTTAAATTTTATAAATAAATATTAAAGGTACTTTATCAAAAGTATAATATTATAATAGTGGTTATTATAATATTAAATGTGCCATGGTGAAAACCCAAATAAAACATTTATAATTATTATTATAATATTTTATAAGGCAAAAGTGGGTTTTATAAAGTCTAAAGATATTTTAATAAACCCAAAGGTTGGGTTTAAGACCAAAGACATTCGAATCCTTTATGATCTCTTTCGACGTCATAGAAGACAACAAGGAAAGCGTCGATGTTTTCAAAGTAGTGAAAGAAGCATATAAATACTATGCCTAAAGTTCAGATTTATTATTTTTGCTCTAATGTGAAAAATATTGGTCTGTGGAAGTAAGAGTTCGTGTATGTATACGAAAAATGTGATAGCAAAGTGTTGAAGGGAGGAAACTTCAAAAGTTGCATAAGACAACGTGGTCTAGTGGCATTTTGGAAAGTGCAAAAGCATTGGCTGCAAGGGAGTTCATGTTTGAATCATGACGGGTGCATTGTGATGTGTGTTGAGTGAAGCACCTATGATGCACGTTCTTTTGCCAAGGCTGAAGAAGAGAGAGAAGGTTAAGAAGCACGTGGTGCTTCGTTAACCTCAACAAGCGCTTGACTCATGTGACAATCTTGGCTACGGTTAATGCAATCATAGGGGGCAATGTCAAGGGTTCGATTCCCTCCAAAGGCAAAGGTAATATTTTAAATTTTTTTTAATTAAATGCCTAAGTTGGAGGTATAAGGTTGCTTAGTGGTTGAGTTTGGAAAGGTTTCTTTGTAATAAAGTTTTTGGTGGTTGAGAATTACCTTTAGGAGTTATAAGGAGAATTCTGTTTTTATTTTTAAAGTCTTAAATTGCTATTGTGGAATATTAGAATATTAAGACTTTTTGGGTAGTATGTTATTTTGAATTAAGGGGTTTTGTGATTATTGTGAGGATATTGATTACTAATCAAGTTGAAGTGATAAGGTGTAATTTTGATATTATTTTTGTGATATGTTTTGTTGAAGAAAATTATACTCTAACCCTTATTGAGATTGGCAAAGAAGTAATTGTGAGTGTGGCAAATTTGTGAGACCAACTACTTGTCAAACAAAAGGTATGGGGAAATTCCTTCTTGGTTGAGTTGATTGATTGGCTTTATTGAAAATTAAGTTTGGAGTGAAAAGGACTTGATTAGGGTTTCCTTTTTGAAAGTGGTTGAGTTATTGCTTCAAGGTTTTCTAATTTGAGAGTTGAGATTAAAACCTTGTTTTATTAGCATTGTTGTTGAGATCATTAATTGAGTGAAGTGTTTGAGTTAATGCTTCAAGGTTTTCTAAAATTGAGAGTTGTGATTAAAACATTGTTTGATGAGCATGATTGTTGAAGTGAGTTGTTATGTAAATAACTTGAATTAGGGTTTGAAAATATCATGAGTGTCATTGTTATGTGAGATTTTTTGTTGAGCATTGTTGAAAACATTTTGAGTTGGATGATACATGCTTGTACTAGGGTTTGTGAGCAATTTTTGTTTCTTGAAGTGATTGGTTGAGTAGAGTTGATTGAGCCTAGTCAAGTCGATGTATGAAGTGATGGTTCAAATTCCATAAAATAAACTATTCTATATTCTGATTTGATAAAGTGATTGAGTTTGTGAGAATAGAACATATTGAGTCTCTAACAATTCTCTTTATGCTTCTATGAGATTGAGTTGAGAAAGTGATTGAGTTTTTGAGAATAAAACATATTGAGTCTCTAACAATTCTCTTCATGCTTCTATGATATTGAGTTGAGAAAGAGATTGAGTTTTTGATAATAGAACATATTGAGTCTCTAACAATTCTATTTATGTTTCTATGATATTTAAACAAGTTTTGTGCGAGCTTGTTGAGCAAATTTGGACAAGTTCTATGTGAGCTTGTTGAGCAGATTTGGACAAGTTTTGTGTGAGCTTGTTGAGCAAATTTGGATAAGTTCTATGTGAGATTGTTGAGCAGAGTTGTGCAGGTTCTGTGTGGACCTATTGAGCAGATTTGAGCAGGTTTTGAGTGGGCCTGTTGAGCAGATTTATGCAGGTTCTGTGTGGACCTATTGAGAAAATTTGGACAGGTTTTGTGTGGATCTGTTGAGCAGAGTTGTACAGGTTTTGTGTGGACCTATTGAGCAGATTTGAATAGGTTCTAAGTGGACCTATTGAGTAGATTTGAGTAGGTTTTGAGTGGACCTATAGATAATATTTGTGCTAGACTGACTGTACTGTGTTTAGTGCAAGAGTTGAGTAGATTTGTGCTAGACCGACTGGATTGTGTTTAGTATAGCATTAAGACAAGGCGTTGGAGGTGACCGAGCAAAGAGGATAGAGTCTCTAGTGGATAGATATCCATCAGCCAGGACATTGAGGATAGGTCTTCTAAGTGAGGACAAGAGTCTTCAAGTAGAGAGAGATCCACCAGTCAGTGTAGTGGAGGCAAGGTCTTCTAGAGGATCACCATCCAGAGCAAAGGAGAAAGAGTTCTCCTATGGATAGAGATCCATAAGCCAGATTTAGGGGATCAACATCTCCTTTGGACAAAGGTCCATAAACATTGTAATTGGGAAGGATTCCCAAGAGATCATTTAAGAAATATTTTCTCCGTGGAAGTAGCCATCTTTGGGTGAAGCACATTAAATCTGTGTCTTTATTGTGTATGGTGTTTTATGCATTGCTTTGATTACTACTATTTATACACCACATAATATTGTTTTGAAAAGAAAATTAAAAAGTGCTCTTATACTGTTCACCCTCCCCCCTCTCAGTATAAGCTTGTATTCTTCAAAAAGAAATCATCAATTATATATTCAAATAATGTAACATGTAAAAGATGATGAGCACCAAAAATGCTAATTTTTATACATGGATTTCTAACATATTATGCGACATTATTATTATAGAATGTATGTTTTATGGAAGCTTTATATATATTTAACAGTAAATTATGTATATTATCTAATATTTGTTTTTAAGTGAACTATGTGCAGATTTAGTGGTTTTTACAGTATTTTAACATGTTTACGTCAAGGTCCCACTTAGACCTAGCACTTTAAATTTGATGAAAGCAAAACATCTGCAGTCACCATTAAGGCACCTGATTCCCTTTCCAACTCCTATTTGGCACTTAACTGACATGCGTCTGATTCCTGTTAGGCACCTGCTTCTTGTTAGGCATATGCTTCCCATTAGGCATCTGCATCCCATTTAAAATAAGGTGTTTGCTTCCCATATAAAATAAGGTGTCTGCTTCCCATATAAAATAATGTGTCTGATT
This sequence comes from Wollemia nobilis, assembly GCA_028583015.1. Taxonomy (NCBI): domain Eukaryota; kingdom Viridiplantae; phylum Streptophyta; class Pinopsida; order Araucariales; family Araucariaceae; genus Wollemia; species Wollemia nobilis. The sequence continues at coordinate 7,187,187 of JAQPPZ010017228.1, forward strand.
CCCATATAAAATAAGGTGCCTGAATTTTGTTGATGTAAAATGACAGCGTGACTCCTATGGTCGGTAGAACAGAACAGATATTTTAAGTATGGATGCAGATGATATTTCAACAAATATAAATATGAAGGATAATATCAAAGACCATGTGTTTTCTATTTTTTAGCAAATACGTAAATAGCAATGCAAATAGATAAAGCATAAAATCAGACGTATTCTATTTTGATAAAAAATAAAATATATTAAATCAATCCAGAATTAAATATTTATGCTTTATCTCCATTATTTGTGTGTGTTGTTGTAACCAAAAAATCAGGAATTGATTTGCTCTCAAATGTAACAAGGCATGGCTGCATATCTTATAAATATGCAAGCCACCCCTGATAAATGTATCCTGATCCTAGATGTGAGAATTGCTCTGTAAATTTTTGAAGCTGCAATATATTCATTTGATTGTTTTTATTAATCTCATTCTAGCGCCCAATGAATGAATTGACCGAGCGAAAGACTACTGGATCTTGGGCCCACTCTAAACAGTACTCCTCCTCTTTTACCTTACTTTCTTATTTAATATATTTACTATTTTTTAGATTATTTAAATTCTGTATTTTCCCTTACTTTTTGTAATTTCTAGCAATGTGTGATTTTAATTTTTGAATGTAGTTTAGGTATGTTTTCATAGGTTAGATTATTGGTTTGGAAATCAAATTCAGAACTTCAATGAAACACCAACACCCCCCAAACCAATAGGTATAGAGGGACTCATTCTTTGCACTACAGGTATATGTTGTGCTATGATACTCACAAGTTTATGAGCTACCCCAGGTTGACAATTAAATGGAGGTAATTAATTGAATCATAGAAAACTAACCAATGTTTTACCCAATATTTTGGCATCGTTGCCAGGGAGTGTCACAATTGTAGTGTATGATCCATACGTAAGTTATTTTGATTATTAATTTCATATTTCCTTGCTTGTAGATCATCTACCTGCGAAGCATGAGTCCACCAAGAGCCTAAAAATTTTAAAAAATCATTTATTGAAAAAATAGAAAACACCTCAAGCTTAGGATATTCTAGAAATAGTTATTAAAGAAAAAAAAACCATCCATTTGAGTCATCACATTATACAGAATATTTTAGTGATGAGGATGGGAAAAATTCAACAATTATTCCAAAAGTATTCCAAAAAAAATGAAAAACTACCAATACAAGGAATAGCCTCCATAATTAAAACAAAAATAGGAACATTGTTTAATGGTGTGAAGAGTGAAATTTTATATCTTGCTTCACAATAAAATACATTCCAGAAGAAGAAGCAAGAATCTGAAGCAATGTTTGTCTTTTTATGTTCAAGGTGTAGAAAAAATCATGGAAAAAAATAAATGTTCGGAGAATGCAGTAGAAGTTTTTGAAAACTGTCATCTGGATCATCATACCAGGTTTTTTCCACAAATTATAAAAAAAATCCAAAAGTAGAAACTTACTTCATGGATCAATCTCCACAAACACAACCATTAGAAAATTCTAGCTTACCAGTTTCACCTTCTACTAGGCCAAAATAGTTGCTGGAACCACCAGAGTCGAATCCCAGCAATAATTGTTTAAATTCACTAGCTAGTCAGGGAGTTACGGGAATAAACCCAATGTGCCATAATAGTATAGAAATAAATCATGTTGCTAAACAATAAAGTAATGAATGACTTCCACCGTATCCTGAAAGGTTATGGAAAACCAAATAAATGACACCACCTACGTTTGACATTATGAAACAGTTAAGAAATCTTACTAATATCGTTCCTCAAACTATCAGGTATGTGCCTATTTACATTGAATCCATTAGACCGAGATGGAAACCATAGTAAAAAACAATGAAGGTGATAGATCAACATGTTGATCTAATATTAGATAAAACCTATCTCAAAAGCCCAGCTTTAATGATAAAAATTTTAGGTTTAACAATTCCCAACACTTTGGTACATTTTAATGCTCATATTATATGTAGAACAGGAAAAATGACAATTAATGAAAAACTGTAAAAACAATAGTCATCCACCTGCCTGCACAATCTGCCAATGAGTTGGATAAATCTAGTTTTGAGGTCATCCAGGAATATCCTCTTTCCATGCTGCAAAGAATCATAATACTGGATAAAGAAGGGGATGGGACAAACAAAGACTTAGTTGTATCAAATTTTTGACATAGACTAAGATCTTATTACAAGCCCCAAATTCCAAAGGCTTGCTCGATTGCAAGCATGGGGGAGACCCCACCTTCAATGTTATCACCCACAACACGATGAACGCTATTACAATGTTTAGCTAAAAATAATAATTAGAATTTTATTTAACACCATTAGTTTAGGTTTTTTCTTTTTATTTTGTTAGGTTTTGCAGACATCAAGAGGCTCAATGTAGATTGTAGGCATCCAAGGCAATCTGACCTACCAGCATGTGTCGTTCCCTTTTATTTTTTCAAAGGAAAAAAAATATACTAGAATATGAAAAATTCCAGAATCTAAAAAATTCTAGAAAATTCCAGAATCTGAAAAAAATCTATAAAAATTATAGAAACTGAAAAAAAAAATCTGGAAAAATTCCAGAAACTGAAATTTTTTTGGAAAATTCTAGAATCTGGACAAATATGAAAAATTCTTAAAAAATATTCCAAAATTTGGAAAAATTTTGAAAAAAAAGGGCATAGTTCCATGGGACTTCCCAGGTGGTCACCCATCTCAGTTCTACTCCATGCCATAATGCTTAACTTTAGAGATTTTATGGGATATGCTACCAAGCGCTCAATAAAACACATATGTTGCATACAGGTTCACACCATACGCAAATGTGCAACACTCGACCATGGCAGCACCAGTTGTGACAGATAAAATATGATCTTAAGTGGTTCACAGTACTCTATTGAGCAACACATCTCTGCTCATAAAAAAAAAAGTTATAAATATTTCACAAAGTGAGGGATTTTTACGAGTCTATAACAACACATGATGAAACAACATGAGTAACAGTCAGTCAGCTCCACTTACAACTTTGCCATGCACCTCACATTCGTGATATTGAATCAAATGCAAGAATGGGGGAGACTCCATATTTTTTTACCAGCCATTTGACGAATGTTCACGTATTTATCATAAATAAAAAGAGGAAAGAAAAGATGGCATGGACCTATTTTGCTTAACATAAATTTTCTTTTATTTGTGTTTTTATTTTGCAGGAACATGACCTTGGTGCAACTGCTAGGCAACTTGGTAAACCTAGGCTTAACAAGCACAGGTAACATGAACCTTCCCAGCTTTCTAGGATATTTCTAAACCTGAATCTGCACAAGAATTGGACTGGTCTTTATGGACAATAAAACACCTAACTGCTGATTTGGGGGTGGATGCAGATTTTTTGTCCTTGTTCTTCAACCAAAGCGCTTCAGGCCTGATCAACCTTATAGCACACATCCAAAGAAAATCCAACACCCATTGAATAAAGATAAGCATATATTTTTCATTTTATTATGGGAAAGTTGCTTGACTCCCGTAAAACGCATGATTCCCATTTTATGGTGGAAGGTGCTTGATTCCCATTTTATAGTAGGAGGTGCTTGATTCCCATTATATGGTAAATGGTGCCTAACTCCAAGCATGTTAAGAATACAGTACCCGCCTCTCAACTTTTGGTAGATCAACGCCTGATTTCTGGCATCTCCAGGAGAGCGCCCGACTTCTAGTTTTATGAGAAAGAACCGATGGCAAGTCTTCCAAACATGTAAAAAAAATTGTATAAATTTTGCTTTATGTACGATGCCTGATTGGCAGCAAAAGGCACTTGCATCTTGTTTGATCCTCATGTGAATAATATTCAACATTGGGAAGTGGTCCGTGCCACATCAATAGCTCATCCACATGCATAAAGTCAAAATCTAATGGATAAAATTATCTTAATTTTTGCATTAGAGATTTATGCATGTTCCAAGGTCATCAATGAATAGCTTCCGAGGAAGGGATGTGTGTCGTCTCATGAAGACATATTTTTTCTAATATTTTCTTGAATTTGTATAGGAAAACTCAAATGAATAAATTACAGTAATCAAGAACCAGTCATATAGAGAAAAAAATTCCAAATGGGAAATAAGCATGTTGTTCTTTGTTCCAATACACATGGTCATCATCAAACAACTAATACAAGTGCACCACGAACATTTGCGCATTATACATGCACAAAACATAATATAGATGTGTACTTAATTTTCTATTTTGTATATATATAGTTCTGAAAGAAATATATTTTTGTAAAATAGGGTTGACTTGATCCTCATCAAATTGTTCATCCAATCATTTAGCCCCATTTGGTATTTTGTCCATATGCAAATATTCTGTTTGGAGAACACTCATGGTCATCATCTTAAAAATAACATACAAGCACCTGTTTCTCATATACAAACACATGCTTCCCATATACAGACCTGATTTCCATATACAAGTGCTTTCTTCCCATATACAGACCTGATTCCCATATACAGGTGCCTGCTTCCCATATACAGGCATGATTCCCATATACATGCGTCTACTTCCCATATACAGGCACATGGATCCCATACTAAAAAAAAAAGTTTGACCATGGAGAAATCCACAAATTATTTGCTAAAAAAAATGAGCTACCATAGCCAGAAAGAGAAGAAATAAAAATAGAGTCTATTGTATAATTGTTGCTATAATTGGAAATTATAAGCATCGAATGTCACAAGGGTGTGTCACTCTTTAAGAATAGGGGGTGTCACGAGGACGCGCCACTCTTTTAAGCATGGGGGGATGATGAGCACCAAAAATGCTCATTTTTATACATGGATTTCTAACATATTATGCAACATTATTATTATAGAATGTAAGTTTTATGGAAGCTTTATATATATTTAATATTAAATTATGTATATTATCTAATATTTATTTTTAAGTGAATTGTGTGCAGATTTAGTGGTTTTTACGGTATTTTAACATGTTTACATCAAGATCCCACTCGAACCTGGCACTTTCAAGTTGATGAAGGTAAAACATCTGCAGTCACTAGTAAGATGCATGATTTCCTTTCCAACTCCCGTTTGGTGCTTAACTGACGAGCGCCCGATTCCTGTTAGGCGCCTGCTTCCCGTAGGTGCCTGCTTCTTGTTAGGCACCTGCATCCCATATAAAATAAGGTTTTTGCTTCTTGTACAAAATAAGGTGCATGCTTCCCATATAAAATAAGGTATCTTCTTCTCATATAAAATATGGCACCTGCTTCCCATATAAAATAAGGCACCTAACTTATTTTAACGTAAAATAATAGCATGACTCCTATGGTCGGCAAAACAGAACAGATATTTCAGCGATGGATGCAGATAATATTTTAGCAAAGAAAAATACGAAGGACAATATCAAATACCATGTATTTTCTATTTTTCAACAAATACATAAATATCAATGCAAATAGATAAAGCATAAAATCAGATATAATCTATTCTGATAAAAAATAGAATACATTAAATCAATCTAGAATTAAATATTTATGCTTTATATCCTTTATTTATGTGTGTTGTTGTAACCAGAAAAACAAGAATTGATTTCCTCTCAAATGTAACAGGGCATGGTTGCATATCTTATAAATATGCAGGTTACCCCTGATAAATGTATCCCGATCCTGGATGCGAGCATTGCTCTGTAAATTTTTGAAGTTGCAATATATTCATTTGAGTGTTTTTATTAATCTCAATCTAGCATCCGATGAATGAATTGATCGAGCGGAAGACTGCTAGAGCCTGGGCCCACTCTAAACATTACTTTTTTACCTTGCTTTCTTAGTTAATTTATTTACTATTTTTTTTAGATTATTTAAATTTTGTATTTTCCCCTGCTTTCTATAATTTCCAGCAATGTGTGATTTTAATTTTTGAATGTAGTTTAGGTATGTTTTCATAGGTTATATTATTGGTTTGGAAATCAAATTCATAACTTCAATGAAACACCAACATCCCCCAAACCAATAGGCACAGAGGGACTCATTCCTTGCACTACAGGCATATGTTGTGTTGTTATATTCACAAGTTTACAAGCTACCCTAGGTTGACGATTAAATGGAGGTAATTAATTGAACTGTAGAAAACTACCCAATGTTTTGCCCAACAAAAGAGACACACAAAACTAACATAGAGAATTGATAAAGGAAAGAAGCCTATAATTGTATTGATATCAATGAGTTTTACAATGAGAGTTGGCTTGAATTTCTATAAAGCTCTTTTAGATTAATACAATAAGAATTCTCATTCAAATGATGTAATAAGAATCCTTCACCCTTTTGTTGCTTTTTGGTAACAGTCAGGCCTCCAGACCTCTGACATAGTAGTTGAAAATGATCTCAGTTCCTGAATAGTTCTCTATCAAGACCTACATAGAAATGGGAGGAATAAGATATGGCAAAGAGAAAAGATACAAGAAGATAATACAAAAATACAAGGGCACTCTTAGTATACCTCTAGCAAAAAATTACTATGCAAAAAGCTTGATTCTTTTTTTGGCTATAACAATCCTTCTTATAGCTTCAGGGAGCCATGTTTTCTTATAATTGGCCTCATCTAAGCCCTCCACTAATCATTATCCTCTACCCTTGATTGGTTGATTTTGTTATAGCTCAAGAATAGTTGTTTTTATTTGTTTTATAAAAAATCAGTAACTGGCTGCCTCCAGATTTTAGACTTTCAAAATGGGGTACAATTGTATGTTACTTTAATTTTATGGTTGACCTATCCTTGTGTCTTTATCTTCTTTGACCCTATTTTTAGCCCTTTTAACTATTTAGCTTGTGGTTCCCGTGCTACTTGTCGACACTTTTATGTGACCTTAGCTAGCATTTTTTACTTTATCTCTTTTTTCTGACATCCCAGGTAAATCAACCATTTGCAACGAAGCCTCAATGCAAAAATTACCTACAACTTTAACTTTGTCAATTGTCTTCAAAGATCTATTCTTATTATCTTTTATTCTTGATTCACTATCTTTGAAACATCTAACTATAGTCTAGATTACCTTTTGTAATTGGTTGTTGATCTATATACTTGTCTAAACCTAATCTCCCTATGGTATACTTGTTATTTTAAGGTGCATGCCCAATAGTATGTGGAAAATATTTACTCAACCTTGTACTTTGGCCTATGTGCCTTTAATCCTCATTGTCTAGTTTTTCTTGGGTTACCACTACTTATTTTAAATTATGTGCTAGTCTACTGGCCACCTTCACTTCGTCACTTGATTTGTAGATATTTTTAAATCTTCTGCTAACTATGACTGTCAGACTTCAATTTTTTGAAGCCATAATTTCTTTATATAATTCTATAAGTGTTTTTCATGGAATTAATGCTTCACTAGGATACAATTCATTCATCATTTTCCTTCCACCAATCAGAGTCCAACACCCGAGATTTGGTTAACTAATCAAAGTCATTCACCTTCATCTTGGTGGGTGAATGAGAGTCATCCATATTTCATCCAATCGTCATACAACACCCAATTTTTGAGGGATAAATCAGAGTCATCCACCCTCTTTTGGTGATGCAATTTGGGTCAATTATCCTTAGTCAATCGTCTCTTAATATTGGAAGTGTGGTGCTTGAATCTAGGTCATATACCTCTTTATGGTGATGTAATCTTGGTCACTCATTTCTAGCCAATCACTTGGAGACATCCTCATCTTGGTGATGAAATCCCATGATGCCATGTGGTAAAACATTTATTTTCAGAATTTTAAGCATGTGGCCAAGAGATTCAGTTTCTAATGAAAAGGGGATGTATCGCTAAGGGAGACTATAGACCTTAGGGAAATGCAATAATTCTTTCATAGGGGGGCTTTAGACCTTATGAATGGCAATTATTTTTCAAGGTAGACTTAACATTTAAAAAGGGCAAAAAAGGAGGGTTAAGTATGCATTTTTGTGACCCTTAATGATTTTTTTAGAAATATAATGTGTATGACCATGGGGGAGACTCATATAAGTAAATGATGTTATGAGGATAGATCCTAGGAATAGTGAAAGCCATATTTTAGGGGGACTTAAACTTAGGGCCTTGGATAAATGACCATTGCACTTTAAAATATGAATAAATTTTTAAGCTAGGTCAAGCCTCTAAAAGTCTCAGTGGTACAACTTATTTTTCTTTTACCTCTTGCTAATAAAATATTGGCACCCGAGTTTTGATGATCCAATTACAGCCATACACCTTTTTTTGGTGCTTCACTTTTAGTCATCCATTATTGGACTAATAGGATGCTAGTGCCCTCCTCATGACAAATAAATATGAGCCATCCAACCTTGATCTAGCAGGGCTTTATGAGCCCTTCATATTTGGGCCAATCGTCATCCAGTGCCTAGTTCCTAGTGATCAATTAGATGTGTCCACCCCCTTTTGGTGATAAATCAGAGTTACCCATTTTATACCAACAAGACCATAGGAGAAAATTTTAATTTTTTATGGAAGGGAGAAAATGTGCATAGACATGAGGTAGTCTTGTAGGCCTTAGAAAAATATATAATTTTTTCATAAGGGGTCTTTCTTTAATCCTTATAACATCATTATCTCTCTAAGATCGACACAATGTTGTGGCTTTTAAAATTGGCAAGAGGGGAATTGAGTATATGGAACTTGACCCTCATATATATTTAACCTCATAAACTAAGGTGCAATACCATGGAAATGAAAATAATTTATTCTCTAGGGAAGTTGCAATATGATTATGAGGATAAAATTTAGGTTTTGGGAATGGTTTTGACTAGGGAGGATTTATTTATGAACCATTAAGGTTTTTGAGGGACCTTAAGAATTAGGGCCTATGAAAAATAATGTTATTGTATCATCTTATGAATAAATTTTCACTCCTTCAAATCCTTATCTTTTTCTTACCGTGGCACAACTTATTTGTCTTATTCTTGTCCATGGTACATTTTCTGTCTTATTATTCCCACCAATTGTCATTCGACACTCAATTTTTGTAAGCCAATCAGGGCTATATGTCATTATCATGATGATGCAATCTGAGTCATTTATTCTTCTATCCAATCACCTAAAGACACCCAATTTTTGGGGGGCAGATTTGGACCTTTCACTATTATTTTAGTGGAGCCTCTTCAGCTGATCATTTTGGACTAATCGCCTAATGATTCCCTTCTTTTGATGGGTGAATTAGAACTATTTATTTTTTAGCCAATCACCATCTAGCACACCATTTTTGGCAATAAATAAGAAGTGTCCGCCCCATTTTGGAAATAAATCAGGATTACCCATTTTGCTTCAATCAAACCTTTGGAAGATAATTATTTTTATTTTTTTTGGGTTGTGCATATATTTTTTTGGGAGTAATAACTTTAGGCCTTAGTATATGGGGTAAAATGATATTTTTGGTACCTTTATTTTGGACTTAGGGACTAATGTGGAAAAGGAGAATTTTTTCCTATGTGTTCTTAGAGGATGAGAAATATTATGTTTCTTGGGGGATCCTTTCAGGCACAAAATTTTTATAAAAACGTGGAATGTGCTAATGGAGGAAAACGATGAGTGAATGACCTAAGGCTTAGGGAATAAAAAAATGTTTGATGAACCTTAGACCTTGTAAAAAATTGGAGGGTGATGGTTATGAAATTTTCCAAAGTGATCTTAAGGACTATGGGAAAAAAAATTGATGGATGATGATATTTGGGGATATTTTGGTGATGACCTTAGGGACTAAAAATTTAACATTGAAGGACTAAAACTCATGAAGTAATGACCTTGTAAAAGAATAAAACCTTGAGGACCCTTTTGAGAACAAACATACTTTGATTGAGATAAATAAATTCAAAGGACTTTTGGACATGACCATAACAAAGGAACACCTTGAAGTGTTTTTAACTAGCCTTATTTCAAAAACTTGATAGCCATTTATTTTGGCTCAAAAAAAAAACATAAACCTAGGCCTTACAAGATCCTTCAAAATTTGAAATTTGGGGTCACTCTTATGTTGGATTTTTAGGATCCAACATTTCCCTACAGGAGTATTGACGAGGGGAAATATAAAAACCCCATTAGTTAGGTTAGGAGATAACCTTTAATGTGATTTAACTTGGGACTCTAAAATGACTCATGAAGCATAAGTTAGATATGGATATTAAGACTTGACATAAAATTGGTGTTTTAAGTGTGGAAATGCCCTAATTATAACTTTGCACAAAAGATATGATCCCTTTGGACATAGCTTTAGGCCTCAGTCATGGAGAGAAGAATCATTCTATATTAGAGAAGGCAACATCAAAAAAATATTGAAGGTGATAGATGATCCTACTATGTGGGTCTCTTACAACTTGAAGACCCCAAAGTACTTTTAATACAAGGGAATGAGTAACTACTAGAGGGACCTCTTAGTCTCATACCTCAAGAAGCCCAACCTATTATCTGAATTTAGCTTCATAATAGATTTTAAAAATTTTAATATGCCTAAATGGTTCTTTCTAGGATTATTGAGATGTTGGGAAAGATATTAAACTCAAAAATTTATAAAGAACACATTGCCTTGCCCCATGTAGTACAAACTTACATTGGACACTGCCAATGAGTGAATGTGTCAAGTACATTATTGGCCAAATGGATACTTAGTTGAAAGTGTTGGAGATATTACATTATTTGGTAAATATTAAAGTATCCCAATGTACATTGTACATTTTTAAATATTATATTAGGGAGTGTATTTATATTTTTTCTAATGTAGGTGTAAAATATGCAAGTGAAGAGTCACATGATATGTGGTAATATGTAAAGTGAAAATTCATGAGATTTTTTTCATACATGAGGAATAGAAAATGATGCATCTCCCAGATGTTTGAGGAGAGCAATTTTTTATTATTGAAGAGTCATATTGTAAGGTTATATTATGAAGACAAAGCTCCATTCATTGTACCAAATGAATAATGATTAAAGTTTATATTAAGAATTATTGATTCATGAATAATATTGTCAATTTGATTATTGTGAAATATTTTTGTTATGATTATATGAGTGGACTATTTTTTGTGATTAATATTTTATCCTAGTAAAGGGACTTGTGAGATAATATTGAAGAATTTCTAACAAAAAAAAATCAAAGAATTGAGAAATTTTACCTAAACCTTGTACATAGTCTAGCTCATCCTATACCAAAAGAAACTTTCTTATCCTACACCTTGAAAAAGGCTTAATATGATTAATGTAGCTATAACTAGACCATCTAGCCCATAAAGAACAATATGAGCATCAACACTAGATTTTTCATCTCTACTACACCCATAACATTGCCAATGGTTAGCTCGACAATACAAAAAATATCCATTAAAGGGTAGAAGGATTTGAAGGAGTATGAATATATATTTGGAAATGTGATAGTGACTCAAGAAGAATAATAAGGGTAGACACCTCAACTCAAGGAGTGGAAAATACCTCAAATATTATCCCATTTCGAGTTGGGGATAACAAATATTGTTGTTGCGAGCCAAACAAGGGTCTGAATAAGATTGCTTACAATACCACTTGATATGAATCCGCTAATCCTACTATTGGGGGGTGTTTTCAAAATGGTTGTCAATCATTCATGCACTCCTCAATAATTTACGTAAGAAGAAAATAATTAAATCTATGGAAATGAAACATTCACACTTTCCTGAAAATGAATCTACTGAAAATACTGGGAATAGTAATGAGGTAAACGACCTTTCAAAAGCAATAGACTAATCTAGAAAATAGAAGAAAAGTGGGGAAGAAATACTGGCTTGGAGTGGGCCCAGGATCCAGTAGTTTCCTCCCAGCTGAACACGCACTTAGAACTCTTAGAACTGTAATATATTTATCAAAGTGTTACAATCTCTATCTGTCTTTGTATCTCTATATGAATCTATATTAATCTATATATCTCTCAGAACAGTCTGCGCGTGTTTATATAACATAACCGCATAACTTCTGTTACAAAGGGGTTACAACAGTCGATTCATCCCAGACTAAATTAAAATAGTCTGGTGAATGCAATCGACGTCTTCTTAAAATTGGAATTTGGTTCTAACGATGGTGTATTCGCTGATTGGTTTGTGCTTCGCCTGGCATTGGTAAGACATTTTCATACATTGGTGCGATCTACAATTTAGCTCTACATGACGTAGAGTTGTAACTGCACCAGCCGCTGTTGTCCACGTCATGCAAATCTGGTCAATAGGCAAAGAACAGAGGTGCCTTCCTTATGAGGAAGGTGCCTAAGTATATCGGGTGCCTTCCCTATACAAAAGGTATCTTATTGTCGTGGCACCTTCCTAGAAGAGGAAGGTGCTTACCTTCTATTGGTGCCTTCCTATGGGAGGAAGGCACTTGCCTTCTAGTGGTACCTTCCTTATGGGAGGAAGGCGCTCGCCTTCTGTGAGGAAGGCGCATCTTCTAGTGGCGCCTTCCTTATGGGAGGAAGGTGCTTTACCTATTGTGGTGTCTTCTCGTCGGTGCCTTCCTTATGAGAGGAAGGTTATTCCTTCCCTTTGGCACCTTCCTGGAGGAGGAAGGTGCTTTTCTTTCCTTGGCGCCTTCCTGGAATAGGAAGGCGCCGACATTCTCTTGGCGCCTTCCTGGAAGAGGAAGGCGCCTACATTCTCTTGGCGCCTTCCTAGAAGAGGAAGGCGCCTACATTCTCTTGCGCCTTCCTGGAGGAGGAAGGTGCCTATGTTCTCTGCATTGACCCCCAAAGAAATAAAGTTCCAGGTCCATCAAAAATACCTCAACTGATCCAAATCTAACTAAACCAACTGCAATTCCACAAAACACACTGAAAACACACAAATTAGATAACACGCATAATTTCATCAAATATCTATATAATCATTTATAAAAGTATGCAATCCTTATTATACAGCCACATAATGATCAATAAAATGTGTAAAAAATATGAGCATTTCTGGTGTTCATCATCCCCCCAAGCCTAACATATGACATGCCCTCGTGGCATCAAAACTGTAGGTAACCCAGTTGATCCTTCATCGTTTCCATTTCTTGGAGGGTTTGGCTTCCCTGCAGCCCGAGTATGTCTCTTCTGTGCATTGGCATCTGAATGTGTGGCTCACCTTTTCCTATGTAGAACTGAGGGTGTGGTTGTCAATTGTCCCTTTCTCATTCTGGATGCTACTAGCAGTGATCTAGCCAGCGTCGTCTCTACTGATTGGAATGTAGCTTCGATAGCTTGCCAAATTTTAGCGTCTAGAGGTCTGACCATTGCCAGAGGGATATCTAAATTATCCTCCCTGGAAGGTACTACATGGGCCTTGTATAATTTGGCCACTTTAGGAGTAAGCCCTACATTCTCCTTTGTAATGGCAGCAGCCTCCAATCGAGGGTAATATACCCCCCATAGTTCCAAATACCTCCTCATCGTGGAGGGTCATCCTCGGGATGAACCGTAAATATCCCAGAACTGGTTGTCCTCTACCAGATTAACGTAGATGCCAGAGTCTCCTCTCATCCTCGAGGCTGCCTTCCTGGCCTCTTTGGCTTCTTTCATCTCCTTGAGTAGTCTATTGAACTATTTTCACCTTTTGAATAATTGCTGCATATCCCACTCATCTTCTTTTGGCTCGACGAAGGTCACCTTCGCCTTCTTTTGAGCCATCCTAGGCCTTTTTCTCTGGCCTCTACGGAAAATTCAGCGGCTCAAATAGGGGTCTTCTCTTTCTCCATGGCGGATGTCTCCTCGCTCTAAGGGGCCTACTCTGGAGCGTTCTCTTCATTCTATATTGCTATCTCTAGGGGTGATCCTTCGTTCTCCTGTATGTCCAGTGTCGACCCCTCAGGCTCTTCTCCTTCTTCAGATTTGGGGAGTTCTTTATTATCCTCTGGTCATGTCTACTGTTGGATGCCCTCGTCCTGCTCTGTATCACTTAGGACAATGACAGGGGGTATTGTGGGACTTATCTTCCCTTCACTCCTAAAAATAGAGGAATTCTTCCCTGCCTCTTGGCTACTCTGTCAGGCGTCCGATCGAATTTCTCCCGAAGAGAATACTCATTTGGTAGATGTGGGATAATTCATCGGGACTTCTTTTTCCCAATCAGTTTGAGTGTATGCATCCCTTATTTTTGTTCCCCTGTCCTGAAGCAACTGGTTTTCCTCCCGTAACTGTCAGACCAGTTGCTCGAGCTAGGTGATCTGTCTGTCTCGTTCCTTCAACTCCCCTACATGCTTGTTCTGGAAGTCCTCTAGAATTTGCTAGGTCATCCAGCAATTGGTTTTCCATTTGAGTGCCTCCTCCAAGGCCGCATCGACCTGGTCATTGTTCTCAGAAGTCCCTACATCTTGTGGGATCCGGTTCAACAATTCCTAGAGGGTTTGGGCTGCAACATCTACTTCCAGGTCACTCTGTTCTTCCTCTGTCGAGAGGAGTCATCACAAAATTTTCCTCCTAGGGACTGGTTCTATCGGGTGAAACTTGTCCTCGCTGCTAACAAGCGGTGCTCCTTCCTCATGCTCAGGCACTAGGGAATTCCCTCTTCCCTTTGTGCTCTCAGGAACTAGTGACTACCCTCCTTCCTCTGTGTTTTTGGGAACTAATGACTGCCCTCTTTCCTCTATGAAATAGGGCAATGCCAATTGCTCAATGCTCGTTATTTCCTCTCCAGGGCATCCCTCATCTTGCCCTGCTTTGGCAATAGCATCATGTTGCTTTTCTTGGCTGCCATCTCCCTCTGTGTCGAGGTTATACCTCTATGCTTATGCATGGTGGTCCAGTGCTGATATCATCCCATGGTGGGCAAAGGCATATGGTGCCCCCTTCTGGTACCGAGCCGCTTTGTCCTTCAGATAATTTGCCAAGTAGAAGGGCACGTTTAACTTCCTTCCATGCACCAGGTGATTGAGAAACTGCACATGATTAGCATGTAGAATAGAGCAACCTGCTCAAATATCTTTCACAGATTCATGGGGAGGCTATTTTTGAGTAACCCCTCCTTGTCTATCAACACATTCTCTCCTGGAAGCAGCACCTTGGCGTACGGCTTCAATAGTCTACCTTTGTATACACATTCCCCTGTGAGGGGCAATCTAGTTTCCTGTGAGATGAACTCAAGGGTGACTGGAATTTCTACCCCTCGTACTTGGGACACATCTCCCCTTAAGGAGGTAGCAAACTCCTTGGCTACCTCCATGTCCTATCCCTAACTAACTAGGGTACAGTATTTGAACCATCCCTCAGCCTCGAACTGTGTTTTCACTGCTCCTCTGATTTCGTCCATATCACCTGGTTCATTCTTCTTCACTGCATGATTCTTAGACCTTCCTTCCATGGCGCCTTCCCTTACTACTGCTATTTTTTTTTGTCCTTCCTTCCTCAGGAAGGCGCCTTCTTATAGGGAAGGTGCCTAACCCTAGTAGTTATGGAAGGTGCCATATCATTGGCACATGGTTTTTACTATGGGGGGATATGATCTTTATGATGGCGGTATATTTTCCGGTACTGCATATTTTATAAATAATTATATAAAATTTTGAATTAACATGCGTGTACCTGATTCGGTGTTTGAGGCATCGTGAAGTCCGCTGATTCGTCGATTTGTGACATGGGGGAGGGGTATGGTCATCTGGTGCCGCTCATTCGTGTGATGCTTCATTCTGCTTGAGGCATCCGGGAGGCGTGAGTGCTGGCTATATGCGGAAGGCATTCTTTGGTACCTTCCCCATGTGGAAGGTGCTGATGTGGTGCCTTCTCGATGTTGTCGGTGCTTTCTGAATGGATGCGCCTTCCGATGATGGAAGGTGCCTCTAATTGGATTTGTCATCCGGTGGTGGAAGGCACCTTCTTGATGATGGTGCCTTCTTGCTATGAAAAGTGCTCCTAATTGGGTGTGCCTTTTCAATTTGGAATGTGCCTTGGTCTGCATGCACCCTTTCGATGTGGAAGGCACCTCGACATGCATGTGCATTCTCGATGTGGAAGGTTCTTCGGTCTGCATGTGCATTCTCGATGTGGAAGGCACCTCTGGCTGGATGTGCCTTCCTGATGTGGAAGGCGCCTTGGCTTTTTTTTTTTTTTGAACTCTTAGAACTGGGTTGGGTGCCTTCTTTATAAGGAAGGTGCCTTCCCTTGGCGGGGTGCCTTCTCTATAAGGAAGGTGCCTTCTTCTAACTGGGTGCCTTCTGGATGTGGAAGGCACCTTCTTCTGGTTGGGCGCCTTATTTTTGTTGGGCACCTTCTTTATAAGGAAGGCACCTTCTTCTCGATAATCATATTGTGATTGACTAGGAAAGGGTAATAAAGCCTTCCCAGTATTGCTTCATGCTACCTCAGCTTCTACCTACGAGACAGTGTCTGAATGCTGAGCCAAATCAGGCCTGGTTTCCCAGATACCTATTCATCGTGCTATCAGGTCCTCCACCTGCAAAAAGCAACTAAAAAAAAAAGGAAAATAAAGGCAGTTCGACGCATTCCGTGTCTGTTAGGCCCTGAGTTAGGATGCCTACAGCTTGCATGCGGGTGTCATCCCTGCAAAAACACACTATATATAAAAAAATTACATTAACTAATTTTGGGTGAGCACTTCCATGCCCACCATTTCACCTGTGAGAGTTCGGTCCAGATCTAGCAATATGGGGTCTCCCCCATGCCTATTCTGGATTCTACCTGTAACGTTTCGGACGTATTATAGGGGCATATTCGGTGGCCATTGACTATGAACATGGTGTTGCTATCGTCAATTGTCTTAATGTGCACCGCCCTATTCTTGATGAGCTCTACCACCTCATACGGCCCCATCCATCCCTGCATTAATTTGCGCTTCCTCTCTTGGAATTGAGAATCATACAACAGTACCCATTCCCCTTATTGGAAATGCTTCAGCTTAATGTGGCTATTATGCCATCACTTTCTTTGCTTCTGTATAATTTTTATCCTCTACAAAACATCTAATAGGATTTCATCCAGCTGATCTAGCTGTCGAATCCTTTATTTTTGAGCTTCATCCAAGCTCAAGTTCAATTTTGAATCCATTATCAGCGTCTTGATTTCAAATTCGATGGGCATCATCGCATTTTTCCCATAGACCAGTTGGAAAGGTGTAAATCCTGTGGTGGATTTCCACGTGGTGTTATATGCCCAGACTGCCTCCGACAACCGTGTAGCCCAATATTTCCTGTGTTGTTACACGGTATTTGTTAGGATGTTCTCTATTTCTCTTTTTTTCACTTCCACTTTCCTATTTTCCTACGGATGGTAGGGCGTAGTTTTATTGTGCCAAACTTTGTATTGCTCCATCAGCTCCTCGATCAACTTGGAGGTAAATTGAGGCCCTTGGTCTATTTTTATCTCCCGAGGGACCCCAAATTGTGTAAAAATATGGGAAAATAAGAAATCAACGACCGTTCTTTCCTTTGAATCCCTCAATGCCTATACTTCAACCCATTTGGTAACGTAGTCCGTACAGACCAAAATAAACCTCCTCCTCATCAAAGGTGGATTAAAAGGTCCCACGAAGTCCATGCCCCACTTATCGAAAGGTTCCAGGTGTACCTGAGGTTGGAGGGGCATTTCATCTTGATGGGTTGGTCTTTCCATCCTTTGGAATTCATCACACTTGCTGGCATATGTAGTCGCATCCTTAAACAGAGTGAGCCAAAATTACCCAACCTGTAGGATTTTGTAGGCAGTTCATTTCCCTACAAAGTTTCCTCTGCATGGCTCGTCGTGACATGATTTGAGTACTTATGATAACTCATGTTCTGCTATGCATCTTCTTATAATTTGGTCACGTCCTATTTTAAATAGGAGACCATCCATCCATAGGAATGATGCACTTTTCTCTATGACCGCCTGCTTTTCCCGATAAGAGAGCAGGTGAGGTCCTTCCGATGGCCAAGTAATTGGCTATATCTGCATACCACGGGGTTTGCTCACTAATAGTGAATAAATGTTCATTCAAAAATTGGTCTTCCACTACTTGATGGTCTGCTGGTATCAATCTAGATAGAAAATATGCCACAACATTATCCTTACCTAATTTGTCGACTATGGTGATGTCAAATTCTTGCAGTAGCAACATCCATCTGATAATTCTTCTGCAAATTTTTGGCTTGCTCATTAGGTATCTGATAGCCACATGATCCATATGGACAAATACCTTATATCCGATGATATAGTGGCAGAATTTGTTTATAGCATGGACAACTGCTAGGAATTCCTTCTCTGTCACCGTGTAGTTGAGCTCTGCTCTTGCCAAGTTTTTACTAACATAATAAATGGCATAAAATTCTTCACCATATTTTTGTCCGAGGACTGCTCCAATCACACCCTTGGATGCGTCATAGTAGATATGTAATGGTATGGCCCAATTTGGTCCTCTTAAAACTGGTGAAGGTATCAATTTCTCCTTAAGCAATTAGAATGCTTCTTTGCAGTCTTTCGTCCAATTGAACTCCACATCCTTAGATAATAGAGTGTGCAATGGTTTGGCAATTTTTCTAAATTTGGCGATAAATCACCGATAGTATCCGGCTGATCCAAGAAAAATTCTTACCTCCTTCTACGTTCTGGGGCTGGGTAGGTCTCTGATGACCTCAATATTCCTTTTATAAACTTTTATTCCTTCTACAAAGAGGTGGTGCCCCAGTACAATGCCTTCTTGCATTATCATAAAGCATTTTTCATTGCTTAGGGATAAATTATTTTCCTTGCTTCTATCGAGCACTCTTTCCAAATTCATCATTTCCTCCTCAAAGGTTTCTCCATAGACGGTGAATTCATCCATGTATACCTCGACCCCGTATCCCATCATGTCTGAGAATATGCTAAGCACCACCCTTTGAAATGTGGTAGGTGTGTTGCATAGTCCGAAAGACAATACCCTATAGGCAAACATTCCCCATGGGCAGGTGAACGTTGTCTTATCCTGATCTTCTTCTCCTATCTGGATCTGGTTGTATCCACTGAATCCATTTAGAAAGGAGAAGTACTTCCTCCCCGAGAGTGTGTCCAAGACCTGATCAATGAACGAGAGTGGGAAGTGGTCTTTCTTGGTTGCTTTATTCACTGCTCTGTAGTCCACATAGATTTGCCACTTCCTATTATTTTTAGGGACCACCACTAACGGTGATACCCACTCGCTATCAAAAATTGGATATATGAATTCGACAGCCAAGATTTTGTGCAGTTCTTCCTTGACAGTGTCTTTCATTGTCGGGTTCATTCTTCTTTGCGGCTGTCAGCTTGGAGTTGCCTGAGCATCTAGATAAATCCGATGGGTACAGATCTCTAGGTTGATGCCCTGTATATCTGATTAATCCCATGCAAATGCTTGTTGGTTCCTTACCAGGAGCTCTTCTAATTTTGTTAGTTGTGTGAGATTCAACCTACTGCTGATATTTAATTTTCTTCCTAGCCCAATGTGTATCTTCCAAATGTGGTGATCTTAGGCGCCAGTCAACGGTGATCCAGGTGCGGAGATGGAGGGTTCTCCATGGAGAAACTCCATAATAGCACCATCTTCATCCTCTTCTATCAACTCCTCCAATGTCATCACTGGTTGGATCATGGACAGCTCTGGATTTCCATGCTCAATGATCATGGGTTCTCCTACTGAGTCAACAGACTGTGCTAGAGGCAAAATGGTCAACATTTTAATGTTCTGCTCATTGGAGATTGTCATCAGCCCATCCCGATAGCTAATGTAAGCATCAGCTATTTCTAGCCATGGCCTCCCCAAGATGAGTGGGTAATCACCCAACCTAGTTTTGGATTGCAAAACTAAAAATTCGGTTGGGTATTCCCATGCACTGACCATTACTATCACGTCTTCCAACATCCCTTCTGGTGATTCGGTCAATCAATCAGTTAGCTGTAGCACTATCATGGTGGGTTTTGATTCGTAAGTTGTATCCTATGCATGGTCTCCTAAGAAATTACATTAATGGCTACTCTGAGATTGACCAACGTATTGGACAGGGAATGTCCCTCAATTTTTATAGTCAGCATCGGGTTGCCTGGGTCTGCATACTTCTGATGGCATGTTCTGCCCATCATCAAATCTACCAGTTTACCCATGACGTTGATAGTCTGGGTTGCTTTTCATCCTAACCTCATCAAACACATCTCTTTGATTGCCTTGGTATATATTGGAACATCTCGGATTGCTTGAAATAATGGAATTGTCACTATGAGGTTCTTCAAGCTTGACAAGATGTTGAACTCTAGCTGTGTTACTTTTCTTTGTTCTTACAGCCAATTAGGAAATGGATCCTTCACTCTCTCAAGTGTTTCTTCCTCCTCTACTAAAGGTGTTTCTTCTACCTCTTCCTCCTCTTCTACCAGTGGAGGTGTTCCTACTCCTAGCTACCTACCTGACCTAAGCTAAATATTGTACATAGGATACATCTCACCCTCCACGTTGTATGTTGGTTGGTTCACTCTGTTATTTGGATTTGTCGTTGGTTTTATGGGTACCTGTTCAGCTCTCACTACTGGAAATGCTGGTAAATTCTATTAGGGGTGAGCAGGTGCTACGTTCTGTAGAGCCTGATTCCATGCAGTGTGGCCTCTCCACTACTACATAGGATATGGATATGGCATCCATGGCTACTGGTTTGGGAATGTTGTTGGGGGTGTGTTAGACCAGGGTTATGGCCCCCACCACACCATGTTAGGTGGTTGAGGTGGTCCTTGGTGCATGTCTGGCCCTCCCCCATATGGTGGCATTCTGGTTGGCATATTCCCCATAGGGGGCTATGGCCAACTCTTCCTATTGCCTATGAAATAGGCATTCATGATTTCAGCCTCCTCCTGATTACTAGGCAGTCGTGGGCACAATCAAGTTTTATGATTCAGCCTACAAATTATGCATAGTCTAACTTTGTTCTTTGGGCATGTATTCTTTGCATACCTCCCCCTACATTTTGGATAGAATAAGCTAATGCTACGTCATTCTCTTGCTTATTTTTCTCTAATAGCAATGTATCCATCTGCAATGCTAGAGATGAGAGCATTTCGCTCTTTAAATCCTCTAGCAAGTTACCTATTTTTGTCTTTATGACTGAAGCAGTTGCTTTCATGGTTCTGGAGGTGGCCTTGCCTCGCATTCTTGAGTAGTTTTGGCATATTTTCTGGATGTCTTCCATAGCATGCTAGTATACATCACCTTCGTAGATCATGTTAAGAGCCTCCAGTGATTCATTGGTAAGTCCTCTCAAGAATATGCTTTTGAGGGACTTATGAGATAGTCTCGCATGAGGATATCATTGAAGATTAAAGCTGAATCTCTCCCAGTACTCCTGAAGAGACTCATCTTCTTTCTGTGTCATGCTCAGGACCACCACCCTGGAGTCTCTTGCTCTCCTGAAATCTTGGTATTGCTCTAAAAAGAGCCTCTTCATCTGGTCCCAAGTGGCAATGTGTTTGTCTCCCAGACCGATGAACCATCGTAGAGCTGCATTGTCTAATGTAGAAGGAAATATTTTTAGCTTCTGCGTATTAGATTTGTAGTCCACAGACCTGCATAAGACATCAAACTTAAATAAAAACAAGTCAGGGTCCTTAGTCGGGTATCCTCTGAAGGACGAAAGGTGAGCAAGGGATATGTTTTTCATTTTGGCATCTCCTACTCCTTCCTCTATCAATAAACTAAATCTAGATGAGACTTCATCTTTATCAGCCATTTTTTTAGGAAATGTGGTTTCTAATGCAGTGCTTATGGCCTTATGGTCGTTTAAGACTTTCTGAGTCAAATATCTAAGGTTGTCTGGTGATATCGTCTGATATTCTACAGCGTTCCACAACAGGGATTCCTCTAAGGGAGTCCTATTAAATAGGGGATTTATGATGATTAGTTCTTCCTCACATTGATGGGATGAGGAGGAACTTTGCACAAAGTGTGATTCCTCACTCTAATGGATTGCTGGTGGGTCGAGCGAGTCTAATTCAAATTTAGAATGCTCGACTGACTCTGGTTCTGATGGATTGGTTCTTACAAACCGACTGTCCGGTCCTCTTCTTCTCAAAAAACTCATACAATGTCATATGGAAGGTTTTAGGGTATTGTAAATAATCTAATTGATATGCTTCCCCAAAAATGGCACCAAAATGTTGCGGGCCAAACAAAGTTAACTTTTTCCTACTTTTTTCACATGCCCGTGCATTTAATTATCAACCCAGGGAGCTTCGTAAACTTACAAAGGGTCTAAATAATATTGCTTACAATACCACTCGAAATGAATCCGCTAATCCTACTATTGGGGGGTGTTTTCAAAATGGTTGTCAATCATTCATGCACTCCTCAATAATTTACATAAGAAGAAAATAATTAAATCTATGAAAATGAAACATTCACACATTCTTGAAAATGAATCTACTGCAAATACTGGGAATAGTAATGAGGTAAACAACCTTTCAAAAGCAATAGACTAATCTAGAAAATAGAATAAAAGTGGGGAAGAAATACTGGCTTGGAGTGGGCCCAGGCTCCAGCAGCTTCCTCCTAGCTAAACACACGCTTAGAACTCTTAGAACTGTAATATATTTATCATAGTGTTACAATCTCTATCTATCTCTGTATATCTATATGAATCTATATCAATATATATATCTCTTAGAATGGTCTATGCGTGTTTATATAACACACCCGTAGAATTTCTGTCACAAAGAGGTTACAACAGTCGATTCATCCCAGACTAAATTAAAATAGTCTGGTGAATGCAATCGACGTCTGCTTAAAACTAGCATTTGGTTCTAATGACAACGTGTTCACTGATTAGTTTGTGCTTATCCTAGCATTGGTAAGATGTTTTCATACGTTGGTGCGATCTCCAATTTAGCTCTACATGACGTAGAGTTGGAACTGCACCAACCACTGCTATCCACGTCCTGCAAATCTAGTCAACGGGCAAAGAATAGATGTGCCTTCCTTATGAGGAAGGTGCCTAAGTATATCGAACGCCTTCCCTATATGGAAGGTATCTTATTGCCGTGGTGCCTTCCTGGAAGAGGATGGTGCTTATCTTCTATTGGTGCCTTCCTGTGGGAGGAAGGCACTTGCCTTCTAGTGGCTCCTTCCTTATGGGAGGAAGGCGCTCACCTTCTGTGAGGAAGGCACGTCTTCTAGTGGTGCCTTCCTTATGGGAGGAATGCACTTTTCCTGTCATGGTGCCTTCTCGTCGGTGCCTTCCTTATGAGAGGAATGCGCTTCCTTCCCTTTGGCACCTTCCTAGAGGAGGAAGGTACTTTTCTTTCCTTGGCACCTTCTTGGAAGAGGAAGGCGCCTTCTTAATTTTGGTGCCTTCTTGGAAGAGGAAGGCGCCTACATTCTCTTGGTGCCTTCCTAGAAGAGGAAGGTGCCTATGTTATCTTGGCATCTTCCTGGAGGAGGAAGGCGCCTATGTTCTCTGCATTGACCCCCCCCAAAGAAACAAAGTGCCAGGTCCATCAAAAAGACCTCGACTGATCCAAATCTAACTAAACCAACTGCAACTCCAAAAAACACACTGAAAACACACAAATTAGATAACACGCATAATTTCATCAAATATCTATATAATCATTTATAAAAGTACGCAATCCTTATTATACAGCCGCATAATGATCAAGAAAATGTGTACAAAATATGAGCATTTCTGGTGCTCATCAATTGTGGTCACATTTGTATTTTTCCTTTCATTCCACCTTCAGTGTTTTCCTTTTTTTTATCCATTATTTTATATTCTCTCCTTCTTCTCCTACTCCTTCTAGTGTACTTCTCTCACACTTTTTCTAGTGTAGACCATGGTTTTCTTAGATGTATCCCATATCCAACTGTAGTAGTTATTATTGGAACCACCCCTATCACCTCATTCCCATATCCATCCATCCAAATTTTCACAACACAAATATGAGTGTCATATGCACTATTATTGTCATCTTCATCCACCTCATTACCAATGATATCACTATTGGTCAAAATATTAGTGTATCTAGCATCCTAGTTGAACCCTTCCATATTTACTATCTATAGGGCCCAATATAGAGATAGGGCCAACCCCCTACCTTTATAGTATATTTAGGTCCCAAATATAGAGTCAAATTCCCTTCAATTGCTACCTAATTCATTCCACCAATAATGTGAACTTGTCCACCATGTCTACCTTCCCATGCAAGGTAACTCCTCCTATAGGTGACAACATCACCCATTCAACTAAGGATATTGAGTTTGTAGAAGTACCCTCTTAAGATTGTATAACTGGAGGATTGAGTTAGGACTCCATATGAAAAGTTCTTTATGATTTAGAGGAAATAAATATAAAAAAGACTTTAATATTATTGTCACCTAGGAGAAAAGGTGGAAGAATAAATACAAGAAGTTAAAATACAAGACCTCCAAGGTTTTAAATTTGATGAATTCATAGCTAGCAAGAAAAAGAGATAAGTTCTACATTGTTAAATAAATAGAATATGATCCATTTAAGGTACTTATTTCTCCTACCAACTTGACTATTAGGTTTTTCAAGATGGATATGATTCAAAAATATCCATATCAAATGATCCATCTCACAAATCAACTTTCAATAAATGCGTCCATGAAATTTAATCAACATACAGTTGAGGATGAAGCACTAAAATATAAAATTGAAGAACTAGAAGCAAAAGTGCCACAACTCAAGGTATAGAAGGAACAACTCTATTTGAATAATAAGACACCAAAGAAAGGTACACTAGAAAAGTATCAACTAAAAAGGTAAGTTGAGGACCTCAACATTAGCTTGTCAAAGTTGAGAAAAATATACAATAGATAGAGGATATCTCACAACGACTAGCACAAGGGTAAAACCAGATTGAGAAACTCCAGGAGGCTATTTAGGAGAGAGAAATAAGAGTATTTAAGAGCTAAAACTTTAAATCTAGCAAAAATATTTGTAGACCATAAGAAGTTTTGTGACATCCAATCGATCAAGTACCTTTGGGACAAGATGAAGATAAAAGTGAACACCAATGAAAGATTTTGGCATCCTATGTTGAAAACAACCTAAGCAAAGTAACAAAAACCATTGAACAACTTTAAGAATAGCTACTATCTAAGGGATAATATCAATAATTAATAGAACTTGTATCCACCATGTTGGCATTACAAACATAGCATCTAGGGATAGATAACGATCTAGTCAAGAAGCTTAATAAAATTATAGATGTCCAAAAGGATCTACAGGTTGATAAGAATGCTTTGGCATATTTGAAGACCTTAGTATAACAAATGGTTAAGGAGAATCAAGGATTATTTTTTATCAGGTTGCCAGACATTTTTGACCCATAAATGAAGATCCTCAATGATGATATTATAAATGCCATGTTTGAAGAGGAGAAGGTAAATAAAGGGATGCAATTGAATTGTACAAAAATATAGAGGTAATGTATGCCAAGATTCATAATCCCAAGGGGAAGAAGGATGAATCATCAAAAAATCCATATGAAGATATTCGGGGAGAGGCCAAAGAACTGGCATCTATTTAAATTTTAGATGATGAGTGGCAGAAGTTGTTGGAATGGTTGCGACAAAAGATAAAATAAGAGACCATAATTTTGATAATTTTATAGACTTCATACCTAGGGATAAAGGTAGTATCTATGATCTCTTGCCAATCAATATCGGTGTCCCATGTAGTCACCAAAAGTATAATGCCTTGACACTATATTGATATTTTTCATTTTAGAAGGGTACAAAACAATGAATTTGAGAATCCAATGCCTTCTAAACCCTTCAAAACTTAACTAAGTCTAGCTTAGGTGCTAATTTTTTAGGAGCAATATACTTACAAATTGACCTAGTTGGTTCATGGGATCAAAGAACTTAGGGTCAACTAGTGATTTTCTAGCAAATTCAAGCAATTTGCTCATTTATTTGAGTAAATCACTTATCAACTAGTAGAGGGATAAAAATAAATACATGAATTCTAAGGAGAATATTTTAAGTGTGATAGATTGTAGTGGCACACTAACTTATTTTGGAAGTCTTCTAAGCCTCTGAGAGACATATTTAAAGGCATGCAATATTAGTAGGTGCATCATTTTGTTAGAGATACCCCCAAATCCTTACTTTTACTAGGAGTAATAGTTTCTCACCTTAGGTAACTCGTGGGTAAACTCTTACTATATATGGGATCCATTGTAAACATCTTTTTACCATGAGAATTCAAATCTACACTCTATGAAACCCACATTGTTCTTTGTATCTCATGAAATCCATGAGAAACTAGCAAGTCCTTTGTATTCAATCAATGAAAATTCCCTTCTAGTTTGTTAAAAGTGAGGTGATTGAGACATAGCCCTTTCTCCCATCTTATCATTTAATTAGCAATTTCATTCTTAATGAATGGTAAACATTGTTGTTATTTAGGTTCTCATGTTTTTATTGATCACATACTTCCTCACTATAGTTATGGCTATATTTTATTTGAATCCTTCACACCCTTAATCTTTTCATGCATTTATATTTCCTACACTTTACTTTTATGCAATTAGTATAGTTTAGCATTGAAATATTTAGTGGGGATAGTGATAAGTTGGCCTTGATCCAAAATTTGGGAGGAATCAATGGCCCTTTCATCTAACTTTGATGGAACTAGAATTAGGGCACATCATCAAATCAAAATCTAGGATAATTTCTTGGTTCAACAATTTTAAAAATCTAGGGCTAGATGGATCAAGAATGGAGATACAAATACCAATTGTTTTCATGCTATAGTCAACTCATATTCTTTCATTGCACAAAATTTTTAACTCCACATAGAAGAAATACTAAGGAAGAAGAAAATATTAGGAAGAAATCAGTTAATTATTTTAAAGATATTTTATCAAATGTTAGGGACGATAAAGAGGATTATGGTAAGCTTTTTTTAAATATTCCATAAATTATCACCTAAATATAAAATGAAATTTTGATGAAGAAAATATCTATCAAGGAGCTACATAAGGCAATTTTCTCTTCCATCCTATTAAGGCACTTGGCCCTGATAGATTTCTCATAAAAAAAATAAAATTTTGGGATTTTATTGAATTGTGATATTTTCATTGTAGTTGAAAATGACTAAAAATAAAATTTAGAATTGGTTAGATCCACCTTTATTACATTGATTCCCAAGAAATTCAAGGTGAAGTATTTTTATATTTGCAATATGATGCAGAGGATCATTTCAAAAGTTAATACAAATAGGTTTAAAAGCATGATAGACTATGTTACCTAAGAGGAACAAAGTGGGTTTATTCATGGTAAATAAATTTCTAATGGTATAATAATTTCACAAGAGGCTATGCATTATATTAATTCCATGAAAAAAAATGTATGCTTAGGAAATTATATTTGAACAAATCATATGATAAGGTTTGCAAGAGTTTTTTAAATGATATTGTCAAAAAGTTTCTTTTTTTATTGGTTGAAGGAAGGGGTTTTGAAAGGTTGCCCAAAATTTTTACAAAGAGAAATCCCTTAGAGAGGTCCACACTAAAAACAAGGGACAAAATGAAACAAGGTCCCACCTAGGGGACCCTCAATGAAAATTTTCGCACAAAAGGATAAAGAAACAAAGGGAAATCAGGGCCTAAACAAGAGGTGCCAAGGTGAGGAAGGATTAGATAAGCACAAAAATCAGAATGAATTTTTTTTGCCTAAGCAAGGGAATCCCACTCAAACAAGAAGTTTAAAATTTTTGAAAATTTTCCCCTTCTTTGAGGGGGTCTCCCCAAGCACGACCATCTAGTGGAAACTAGGTAGGATCTCTCCAAACCCCACTCCCATCATTTTTGTACAAATAAAATAAAATTATGGTACTTTTACTCCTTTTAACCATCCAAGGAAACTCAAGAAGGACTTATCCATAATCAAAGAAGCACACTAAAAAATAGAGGTATAGAAACACACTAAAAACTTAGATCTAGCAACCAAACCTAGAGCCAAAAAGTCATTATCCTTGGAAAAGCTTCTAAAATCCTCCTCAAATTTCTTAGGAAACATAGGAATGACTCCTCTAGATCTTAAGGTATAAAAAACCTTCAAGGAGGCCAGTAGCTTTTATAGGTTGCACACATATCTGGAATATAGGGGGTAGTCTAGCCCCAATAGAAATTCCCATGACACTGGGACTTAGAGATGTGCATGTCCACAGGAGAAATTCTCCCAAAAATTGGCCACACACCCTTGAGTGAAAATAGGAGGCCTTACTAGCCCTTGGAGAACCTCCCAAGAAACTAGGGTTCGAGGATGCAAAAAGTTTCCTTTTAATCAAGGTAGGTGTGAATGTATTAGATGTTATAACACACCAAAATATTCTATTTTTATCAATGTAACACTTGTTAGATATGTTTTATTCATCTCATACACTCTGATAGGGTAATCCACTATCTCCTTATCTATTTATTATTCTTGTGGAGGCATTAGGAAGAGCTTTCTCAAAGGCTAAAACAGAAGCAAAAATCAAAGGCATGCAAGTTGCAACAAATGGTCCCTCTACCTCTTATCTTTAATTTTTTGATCATATTTTTCTATTGTGACATCCCTCAGTCTGTGAGGCTATGTATTTTAGGTTATTACTATCATGCCATGATAAAATTACTACATAATTGGTTAATACTACAAAATCTAGGACTTTTTTTATTAACCCTGCCTAAAATTTACAATGGATCACTATGGACATTTTGGTGTTTAAATCTAGAAAACTTCCATCTACATATTTGGGTATTTATTTTGTCTCATAAAGGAAAGAAGAAGGAGCTTTAGAACTCAATCTTGAATGCAATCTTATTTGGCAAACTATAAAGGTAAATTCTTAACCATGGTTGGAATGCTACATCTCATAAAGACTATATTGCAATCCATTATTATTTATATGATGTCACTTTCAATATTATCAGCAAGCACATATAAATTTCATAAATTTCAAATAAATTTTCTTTAGAAATGGTGTGAGGTTAACTTAGATTTTCTCTTTATAAGTGAAACAAAGCTTGCAAAGAAAATAATATGGGAGGGGTATGTTAGAATTCATCAAATTTTAGAAGCAAATAGAAGCTAACCATACACTCAAGTCTTATACAAAAATTGAAAAGGATAGAAAAGAGAGAGATCTTGTGGGAACCAAAGACACCATAATTAATCATTATATCCATAGATAATATTACATAACACTCTGGTCATTAAATGAGGATTGGAAGGGAGTATTTATAGTAATACAAAAATCCTAATTGTATCATAAATTTTAATCTAAGTTGACATAATAAGAGGAATTTAGATAATTACAAGTTATAAAGAGTGTTTAACCATAACAAGATTAATCACAATCCATAAGGATTACATAATAAAATATTATAAATAATAAATACATTGTACAATGAATTTTCATTATTCTAAATTAAGGGGACAAGGAGAGAAGAAATTAGTTATAATAATATCTTATTTCCCATAATATATGCTCTAATGAGACTCTATAGTTGAGGCAAATCCTTCTAAATCTCCCTCATTATCGGGAAGATATCTGCCTAACTTCAAGGATTCAACTTTAATCCTTTGTAGCTTCAGTAAGCAATTGTTTTTTAATGTCCTTCCCTCATATAGTATCTACAAGTGGTTTTTATTTTTCTTGAATACTTAGCTTGGCCCTTGGATCCCTAGGTCTTAGCCTCCTTATATTTTAATTACTTTGCATAAGCCTATAGTTATGGAGTGCCATCACAATTTTGCATTGCCACCTAAAAATGAACTATGAGAGAAAAAAGCTAACCAAGAGTAAGAGTCTTCTAAGATTCCAAAAGCATAGGAATAATATGAACCATTAGGTTCAACATCTAAAAATAGGGGGGAGATTAATAAGGAAAATATTAATGCATAATGCATCATCTTTATTTTTGCCTCCAGAAGATTCAATATCTACCCTCAAATTCTTAAATCTCATAATATAGCCTTTAATATTATCAAACTCAACTAGTTTGAAAGAATAAATCTCTAATTCCAATTGACTTACTTTAGTAGTATTAACTTCCCTAAAAAGTTCATGTAATTTTAACCATACCTTGATAGGGTCACTCTCCTCTTTGATGTGGAAAATCAACTCTAGTTCAATTAGCAAGGGAAAATGTCCAAGAGCCTCTTATTTTCTTTGATGGTAAGTTTCAATATCAATAACCATCACTTTATCCTATTGAAATATGCACCATAATTTCTTACTTTATAGCAAGCCAATCATATTAGTTGACCAAACACTATAGTTTTTTTCATTAAGATGCATAACTAGGGCTTTGTGGTTCATCTTACACAATCTGACCCCTAATAGTATAGCAAGTCTACTAACTAATGCCACCACTTCATAGAGCTCAAAATATCATTTAATTTAAATAAATGGGCTTATAACACTTCTATAAGCAAAATTTATGACCTTCAAAGGTTTTTCCCTAATGGACCCCAAAAATTATAAAATAAATGCTTAAAAATTAGGGTTTCAAGTACCAATCTTAACCTACCACTCGGCAAAAATAATTTACTCCTATGCTCCAATCTAGGTTCTCCACTTTAACTCCTCTTATCTACCTAATAATTACCACTTATCTCCACTTTACTGGTCAAGTAGATATATATGCAAAAATGGATTGATTTGACACAATAGAGGGCCACATCAGTTGCCACATCAACCTCTTATTTGTTAAAATGCTTTAATGTGCCCAAAGGAACTTGAAGGAGATCAAACTCAAGTCTCCCCTAAGCTATGTTTCATGTACTAGATATTTTATCCATGCCATAGATGGGAAGGAAGAGCATGCAAATTTTTCTTAACTACCAACCATACCATTCTCTTTGGTAAAATAAATTGGCACACAATTTGATTGCACATCATTTGCTTACTAAGGCACCCCTACTATCTACTTGGATAGTGCATGCCATAGTAAGTAAAAGTTCAATCCTTCCATAGGAGACACTAATTTGACCACTTTCTACAATATATGGGATAGGCATGATTTTAATTTGTGCCTCGTTCCTTCTACAACAACCTCCAAACCATAATTTCATGGCTTTTCTTGGATAAGAATGGTGAGTTCTAGGGGCATTAGGGAAAATTTGTAACAACCCACCAAACCAACCCAAGAAAGAGATATTTTTTTCTCACAAGTAAAGACTCGCAAATAAGCCCCAATATCTTTTAGCATTATAAGGCATAACCACATTTTGAGTTCAATGTTACTATATACAACACTCAAGTGGACAAGAGTGGTCAACTTCTTGTGTTTTTGGGGTTCACCTTTCCAAACCTCATCATTTATAAAGGATTCCTATAGTGGTTACCTCATTTTTCCTATACCCTCACCAATATATGACAACTTAAACATGATATAGGAATCATTCTTTAAGGTCCATAACACTTAAAGGGTTACACTTATTCCCTAACCCTACATAATTCCATCTATGTAGGATTATTTTGGTGAAATGCCTTAGTGCTTAGTTACCACACCTTTATGGGCTAACTAATTCCATTACCACTCACCTAGTAATGAGCATGGTCACCCAATTCTCACCATTCAAGGTACCACCACTATACTATCTTGTGAATGATTTCAAATGCCTCGCTACTTTGGGACATCCAAGCCTCACCGTTCAAGGTGTAATATTCATAATTATCTATTTATTACATCATCGCAACTCCTCCCAATTTTGAAAATACCTAGTTATTGCATCACCACAACTCATCCCAGGATTCACAACTACCTGGTTATTGCATCATCGTAACTCCTCCCATGATTATATTATCTTCTTGACTAAAGGGTTTCTCTAATATGGTTCTACATTCATTCCCAATAACCCCATACAAATCCCAGGATTCATATATATTAACAAAATAATAACATCTCTCTCAAAAGGAAATAAAGTGCTATTACATTCATAAATTCAACCTAGCACATTGCTAAACTAGTAAATTCAAATACTTTTCAATTCATAATACTAGCATTTAGCAATTCCTTTACTAATAATGGAAAGAATGAAACAACATCTAAAAGAATTATAACCATAATCTAGGAATTATATTCCACCATTATTTTTGATAACATATACTTTCCATTTGACACATAATAATCATTCCAAGATCTTACATAAAATAATCATAACATATAATATTTCATCTTTGCACAAGTCTTGAAATGTTATACAAGTACATTTACCAAACATCTTTTCCTTCAACAAAACTTTACATAAAATCAATACATTTACTTTCAAACAACTCTTTCTTCAACAACACTATTACATGGCAATACAAAGGATCCATAACATCATCTTCCCTTTCAAGGTCTTCCTCTGGATAGCTGCTTTCTCACGAACTTAGACTAGAAGTTTAGGGATCATGAAAACTCTTACATGCATATGCAAGCCTAAATGCACTATGAAAGAAGCATACAAAAATACAAGAACTCATGCAAGAATAACCATATAATATTTTTGAGATAATTCCATACTTCTCTCTATAATGGATTCAAACCTCATCTATCATATCCTTCAAGAACAATTCATAACTTACTTTACAACCATTGCCCAAATCTTATTTACCCCAACTAAATTGTGAAAGAACACTTTGTTATTAAAACAAATTTAAACCCCTCATTTCTAATAAATAACATTAATCCATATTATTTTAATACTCTCAAAATAATATTCCAACAAAAACAACTTCCATCAATATAATAATTAATGACTAATAACCAAACCCTTAGTCACATCACTAAAATGACATCTTATAAAGCCATTATTTTCTTTCTAAATAATATAAAATTAATTTAGTTCTATATTGTTTTAAAACCATTTTAACAAGGTTCTATGAACTATAAATGGTTCAAACTTCCATATCATTTGATAACTTAACATTGGCAACAAGCACCATAAAATAAAAAGTATACAACATCAAATGAAATAAACATAAGGACATTTAAACCTAGCAACCAAAACCATTACGTAGAGGCTACCAAAACCACCAAACAAAGCAACTTAGTAATATTTCTAGGCTTCTAACAATGCATCCCAAAGATAAGTACTACAACTTGGGGTGACAAAGAGGGTAGCTAACCCTAAAATAATGACCTCCTAAACTTAGAATAGTAGAACCAATAAAGCTTAGCTAATCCAATATGGCAGTATAGGTTTACATAACACTGATTAGAAAGGTGTCTACAACCCCCAACATCCTCCAAATGAACCAAGATAAAATTTATAGGCTCACTAAGGTTCTCTACAAACATAAACAAAACAACAAACACCAACACAAACCACTCAGTCAAGGAGATGTCTAGGATATCTAACCAAAATCGATTCCACTGTGATCAAGCAATAAAATACAAATACTATTATAGAAAGCAACTAGCAAAGGAATACTAAGGCACCCTTATACATAGACTATGCCTTCCTTAAACAAATAAACTAGCTCATCTATAGCAGCACTTCAAGTAGACTAGAGAGCAGAATAAAAAATTTAAGCAATAGCATCCAAACATGGGGATGTCACTACCAGGTTACCCAACTTTTTTCCATACAATTGATCTTTGAACTCCTTCAAAGAAGTATCCCAATAGTAAGCTTCTCTTTTTTTATATTCATTCTTTGCTCTACTTCCAAACCCCCCCTAGCTAACCTCAAATCCTCTAAAGAACCTCCTCGAAGATCAACCATTGGGGTGGTTTATTTTTGCATGCCAGTTATGCTTAACAAGGTAATGCTTCAGCATGTTGAAAAGGTTTCCCTAAGAGCCATATTTCCAAAGATCGAGGATCCAAACTATACCACTTTTCCATTAACTTGAATTCATAATGTTAATAAATCTCCCTTCAAATAAAGTAATTATAATAATATCAATTTAAAAGTAAGCACTATAATTATTCTACCCTTAGATAAATATAATTATATTAATATTTTGATTTATATTAGCACCTTAAAAAATAAATAAATTACACATCCTCTATAATTGATTTATTTAATATAAAACGTTAATATTAACCATTAACATTGATATTTAATATTTCATGTATTAATAATACTAGCACTATTATTAATACCTAATTTGATTTAACCAACCAAATTCCAAGCTTCAAGCACATTTATCATAGCATAACTATGATAGATACCAACTAACATACCAAGCAACAATATGCAACATAATGCTTCTTTCCTTAAGTAGGAGGTTTTATGGTAACTGTAACATTATCACCCTCCTACAAAGGATGCCTCTTTTGTTTTAATAGAAACCTCATTACCCAATGGTGCATTCAATCAAACATACACATGCAATGCACCTACATGAAGGGTTTTCTTTTTGCCCTTGAGCTATTTATGAGAATTTCATCCATCATTTTCCTTCTTCTATCAACTATAGTGGTTGTCCCATACCAATCCACCCATGAGAGTACCTGGTCCTGCAACCACAATTTTCATCAATAGTACCATATTCCAAAAGTAGAATAATAAAATTATAAAATTCCACTACCACAAATATTGATAGTATAAAATGATATTATGCATTTTATATCCACACATCAATACATAAAATAAGTATCAAGAACAAATCCTGCCAAGGCGGTTCAATACACAATTCAAGGTCTTCAAAAATAACATACTCTCTTCCTCACAAAATCTAAAGTATACACAAACTCAAACTTGTATCCTCTAGGTCACAACGTGCTAGCATGCATTAATATAGCTACAATGGATGCCCTACATACTAGATAAAGGTACACTCTCTCCCTATAGGGAAAGCTTATTCATGCCACTTGATGCATGGGTGCCAAGACAAATCCTTAGCATGCAAAGGAGTTGTGATTTGAATTCAAAAAAATATGTCAAATTTCTAAAAAAAGAAAACTCTAAATTAAATTTGTTTGACACTAGAAAAATCACCTTTTAATCTCTAAAATTAATTATTTTAAACAAATCAAAGAGACTCCAAGACCTTTGCAAAATCAGATAAAAATTTGAAGATAGATCTTTTTATCTCACAAGCAAAACCAACAAGAAGAACAAAAGGAGAAATTTTCCCTTTAGTTCAAAATAAAAATTAAAGGCACTAAATAATATATTTGTGTGACCAAGTGATCCATATACATACCCACTTTAAAACCATGTTATAATTCACAATGTTCTTCAAATATAAATAGAATCTAACCATTCACTCAAATATTATATAGAAAATGAAAAGAATGACAAAAAAGAGAGATTTTGTGGGAACCTGTAGGCACCATAAATAAACACTATAACTATAGATAATATTACACAAAACATGGATAATTGAATGAGTGGTGGGATGGGATATTTATAGCAATACCAAATCCCCAAGTACATAACCTAATATGACATAACAAGAGGGATTTAGGTTAATTACAAGTTATAAAGAGGATTTAACCATAACAAGGTTAACCATGGCCCATAGGGCTTACATAATAAAATATTATAAATAATTAATACATTGTACAATGAAATTCTCTTAGCGTTATATAACACATTGCACAATATCAACCTTGGCCATGAATCAGATTATAATTTAACAAGGTAGGCTTTGGTAGGAATTTATGACATCATGTAATAGTTAGGGTAGATAATTCAAGAGTTGCACCGAAATAGGTGGTTGATAATTGTCCAAACCAACCATCTCACCTTCATTGTATATATTCACATTTTAATTAAACAACACTATCCAAAATCTTATTGATCCAACATGTGGTATTAGAGCTCTTATTGTTCCTAGAGTAAGTTTATGAGGTGCTTGTCAGTAATGACTAAGAGTTTACTTCAAGGAAGAATATATTGAGGTATAGAAATTCCATCATAATTAAGAGAAGTTATAACTCATAATATTGAGAGATTGTTGTAGCTTGTAAGGAAGAGAAAAGCACCCATATTGGATAATATTTTTTCCATTCAAAAGTTATTATTTTTTACTTTTTAGGTATGATGTTGATTTTAGATATTGTAGTTGAGAAGGCAAACAACATCATGCATTGCTAAGGTGTAGAGTACTTATGTCATCTAAGAGAAGTGCATATAAATTATATTGAAGATAAGTATGAAAATAATTGTTTTCATCTAGAATAAATAAGCATGAAAAAAATATTGTTGTATCTAAAGGTAATCAAACTATAAAATTTGAGGCATAGGCTATCTTATGGAGTTTGTTATATCAAGTGGATATAACCAAACATCTAAATATATTAATATTTATGAGGATATCCTAAGGATAGAGGTCATTAATAACAAACCATCTAACATGAGTCATATGGGTATACTTGGGCCATCTAAAAATAATTGGGTCATCCATTGACTAGGATATCCAAATGAATATTATGCACTATGGTCATTTGATCATTCTATAAAAGTCATATAAAGTGTACTTTAGGCCATCATCTAGCACGGGTTGTATAAAAAGTGTAGGCTATCATACAACTAAATCTAAGGGTCACCCATTTATTGGGTTGTTCTAAGGATATGCCATTTTAAGTGGGACATTAGAAACATAAATATTTTTAAAGTTAGTCTAAATACTTTATAAAAACAAAATGTGCCATTTGTTACGAATATATATATATATATATATATATATATATATATATATATATATATATATGTAAAGGAAGCATTATCCTACAAAGAGAAAGTATCAAGGAGAGTTTCATCCAAAAGAACAAAATAAAGTTCATATTTAGGTTTCAACAGTGTTTTATTTGTTAAGGAAATTCAATATGGTGATTAAAGCATCATTATGAAGCAAATTCATGTAAATTTAATAGTTGAATACTTAGGATGCACCTTCTAGATGGGGATTCCCCTCAAACCGTGATCCCCCAACTTCATTTGGATCCATAATTCTTGATGCATAAATAGCTCATGGTTGATCTTCTATGTCTAATTTGGTTTGATAATTTTGATTTAATGGCTTCGCCTAGCATAGACTTTATCATATGATTTTATATCCATCCACTTTTTTGTGACTTAGTGTATTATATATTTTCTAAAGAAATATAATTATTGTACATTTTCATCAAAATAATATCCATTCTACAAGTAGATGCATCATCAAGGCAAAGAGAAATGTAGACGCATAATGTTGTAGTTGTTCATCGAGAAAAAAAAAATTATATGCATAATGTCACAATTACATATTGGATAATAGGCATGGAGCTATTAAAAAACATGCAAGGAGGAGTCGTCCATTGATAGAATATGATATTAAATATTGAATGAAGGCATGTCATTATATCTATAGCTAATATTTGCATGTTTTTAACCTAAAAATTTACCCAAATAACACACACTTAATGAATGATGTTGTAACCCTATTCATTGATAAAAATATTTTGTATCTAACTAAACCACCACAATGTTGAATACAGGACATAAGATTTTCTAACCCTAATTTTCATCAAAAAATATGATAAACTGCATGAAACATCCACCATTTGATTGTAATGATGAATGGTTCCTAAATGTTGAATGTACATTGTTGGAATAACTTGCAAGAAAATCCTAATGTGCTCAAATTTATGATAATAATCACTTTTAATGTTTATTAGATCAATAATATCAATGACAAATATGAATCTTATGATCATGCAATTTCCATGTGATTTGATTGGCTAGCACTATGCAAATGAGTGATAATGACACCATTTGTGTTTGAAGATAAACTATTGATTTATCCAACATACACCAGGCACTAGAACATGTTCATATTTATTCATAAATGTATTTACAAAAAGCATTGACACCCTATAGTGAACATCAAGAGAAAACTTTTAGGGATCTCTATCGAATGACCTAGAACATGGAGTTTGTGTAGTGGATTAGTTAGAGTAAATGAAAGTGATGTTGATGTGATAAAAATAATATTTATTGAATAATGATATTCATACGAAGCTTTGAATACATATTGAAGGCTGATTAAATATTAATGAAGTCAAATTTAAATGATAATACCTTTAGTTTTTGTACTTAATTTTACAACTTTGGGAGATTTTAAAAGGAGACAAATATTAAATATTTTTGTGTACCATCCTATTATTGATTATAAGCACATTTATAATCATCGTAAGGGGTTTTTTCATCCCAATGCAACCATCCTCTTGAAGAAATATGTTGAAGTAATTTTTAGGACTACATGTTAACAAAAAATTTTAGGTTGAGGGAGGGCATATGGTTAACCTGATTGTGACCTATTTTGAAGATCTAATTAGACTACATTATCTATTACAAATAATGATTCATTTGAGAGAAGTGGAGACCTTGTATTTTATAAATAGTAGAGTGTGTCCCTATTTGCATATGCTCTTGTGAATAGGTGTGTGTGTCCCTATTCACTTGTGAAGTATTGTACTTATGATTGGTTGAGTGTGTTCCTAATCACATGGGTTTGTATATAGATGAGTGTGTTACTATTCACAATTGTGTAGACGAATAGCATGTGTACCCCTATCCACTTATGATGTACAATATCCTTGATTAATTCTAGTGTGGCTAGTCTCACTAAGATAAACAATTGAGTCTATCCTCATTCATGATGATATAAATCATGTACTAATGTGTGTGTCCTATTCCATTATCTTTTTGAACTGTGTAAGTTGTTTATTCTTGCCTCTATTTGAAGTATGATGTAATAAATGGGAATGTTAAAAATTTATTACATCATGTAATATAGTTAGGATAGATAATTTGGGAGTTGCACTTAAATAGGTGGTTGATATTTATTTATACAAACCAACTACCTTGCCTTCATTGTATATATTTACATTTTTATTAATGCAACACTATTTAGTATCTTGTTGATCCAACAATCTTATGGAGTCATAGACATATGATTTTGACTTAGGGATTAAACTTGGCTAGAGATTATTCAAAGATCAAGGAAAAAGTTGGGAAAACATGTTACCTCAAAAATATATAGATTTTCTTGATGTAATTAAATTATTTAGGAAAACAAAAACTACCTAAAGGATTTCCAATATAAAACTTCATAGTGGATAGTTTACAATTGGTCAAGAAACATAGTATATTGTCATTCAATGAGGGGGATTATGCAAATTTTTGGTTTGATGTTCGGTTGAAGCCTTATCATTTTATATTTTATTTAAAATTACAATCATTAACTCATGCATCTCTAGCTTGTAAAGATCCAATGGTCAAAAATTATATTAATGTGAGCAATAACTGTATATCATGAATTTTTATTAGTAATAGGATGGAAGCAAAGGAACTTAAAAAATTTGCTGATGAGTTTCAAAATATACTTCAAGAATTTTATTTACCTATTTTTACATGAAAGAATGAAGTGGTTTGGAATTTATAAAAATATGGTCGATACTCAGTCAAATTGAGTTGGAATTTAGAGCAATCAAAATTTCCTTCTCCTAATGATTTTCCTTGGAAGAATTTTTGGCTAGTAATTTCTCTTCCTAATACATCAACACTCCTTTGATTAGAAATCAAAATAAAGATTCTTATAGAATAGAGTCTACAAAGAAGAGGATACCATAAACCTTTTAGATTTGCCTTGTGTGAGAAGGTTCTAGAAGCATCAGACCATTTAATTCTTTATTGTCCTTTTTCTCAAACCATTTAGGGATTCATATCCTAAAATATATGAATATATTAGGTAGCTTCATCAACATTGAAATAGCTAATGAAATATTGGATTAAATATTATAAAGCCAAGAATTATGTATTATTAGAGGATCATTACTACTATTATTTTTTGGAATTTATGGCTTAAAGAAACAATATAAGTTTTAAAAATAAATCTCAAAATCATTCTCATGTTTGAAATTATATTATTACCTCTCTTACAGAATGTTTATAGAGATGATGCTTATCATGGGAAGTCTCAAGTATGAAAAACGATATGCTAGTTTCCTAGTTATAGGATTCAAATATAAATGGAAGGATCACATGTGACATTGGAGTTAACATAAAAGATTTTCTTTGGTGTGTGGTAAAATAGAAATATCTATAAATTAGGTTTATGTAAATTAATTTTGATGATGATTTCAAAGGAAATCTAGGAAAATTTGACAAAGGTGGTGTCTTTTCAAATAATGAAGGTAAATTCCCCTTACTTAAAATCATATGGAACTTCAACTAACAAATATGCAAACACAATTTAGAAAGTAAAAGAGGAAAATGGAAACATTTTGAGAAGATTCGAAGTGTTGGCATGATTAGCAACAAACTACTTCAACGACTTGTATAAATATCCAAACAAAGAAAATATAGTAGAGATAATCAAACTATTCTAAATCTGTCCAAGATGGTCAATGAAGAACAAAAAGAAGTTTTGTTATCATAAATCGCCTAAGAGGAGTTACATTCAGTAGTCAAATCATTCTAGAAATGGAAAAGTATAGGTTTGAATGGATGGACAATTGATTTTTGTTTGGATTTTTATGAAATATTAGATGAGGATATTTTAAAAGTGGTAGAATAATCAAGGATTAAGGGACAATTTCTAGGATCCATAAACCCCACTTTCTTGGCTTTGAATCCAAAAAATGATAATACAAAATATTTCAAGGATTATAGACCTATCTCTTTATGTAATACCCTCTACAAAATCATCTCAAATATTATAGCTAAGATAATTAAAGGGATATTCTTAGATAATTTTTTAGAAGAATGGATTGAGTTTTTAAGTAAAATCATATTCATGAAGCAATAGGGGTAGCCCAAGAAGAACTACATTCAATAAATACAAGGAAGAAATAAGAAATGGTTATAAAATTAGATCTAACAAAATATTTTAATAAATTAACATAGTTATACATCATGTTGAGCCTAATTCAAATTGGATGTAACATTCCCTTTGTAAATTGGGTGGTGGGATGTATCAATTCAGCCTCTTTTGCTATAATTATAAATGGCTCAACTTCCAATTTTTTCAAGCCTTCCATAGGTTTGAGACAAGGGTTTCATCTTTCTCTTCTCCTTTTAATTTTGGTAATAAAAGGTTTGAGTAGACTAATCAGGGAACAAAAATTATAGGAAATGATCAAGGGTGTCAAAATTGGTAATTCTTTGAAGGTAACACATTTGCTCTTTGAACATGATGTTTTAATTTTTGGAAATGGGACATCGAAGGAAATCTCAAATTAAAAAGAAGTGTTAGACTTATATTCTATGGCTACATGAATAGACATAAATCAACAAAAAATAAAAATAACCTTCAATAGGTTTTAGCTAGGGTAAACAGAAGCAATAATGATATTTTTGGTTTCAAGCAAGTAGAATTTGATAAAGAGATAAAATATTTAGCATTGGGTCTAGTTATACACCAAAATAAAGAAGAGGATCAACATTTAGTACACTAGGTGACTATCATTTGGGGTCACCTTATGTTGGTGAAATTAGTCTTGGAAGCCATTGCAGTCTACTGGTACTCCGTGGCTTACATTCCCATCACAATAGTCAAAAACATAAGGAATAAGTGTTTCCAATTTCTTTGGTCAAGGAATAAACAAAAGGATGAAATAGCACTAGTTAAATGGAATAGAACAACTAAACCAAAATAGGATGGGGCCTTAAGAATATATATAATCTTGGAAAATCTTTTGTAGCAAAATTTTATGGAGATTGATAACCAACAAAGAATTATGGTAGGAATTAATTCAAGAGAAATATCTAGGCACCTTGTTCTTTGTATATTGGATTAGACAATAGAATAAATCAGTTTCAAAAAGCACAATTATTTGGAAGGCACTAGTGAGAGATTTCCCATTAGTTGGGAATTTATTAATATGGTAAATAGGAATGGAAAGGAAGGATATGCAAATTTTGTGGCTAGGTAAAAACATACTTTCAACTTTCACAAAACATAATAGATCATATCTATATACAATAAAATATGATGTTAGTGCATGTGGTAATAGTAGAGAGTACTAATTTATGGAAACAAGGATGGCTCACAGTAAAAGAGCTAACATTGGGAGGAAATGAGCATAATTACACAAAGGAACTAAAAAGAGAAAATATAAGACT
Organism: Wollemia nobilis; assembly: GCA_028583015.1. Lineage (NCBI taxonomy): Eukaryota > Viridiplantae > Streptophyta > Pinopsida > Araucariales > Araucariaceae > Wollemia > Wollemia nobilis. Next base: position 7,229,205 of record JAQPPZ010017228.1, read on the forward strand.
AAATCAACAAAGATACTTTCTAATATGGTCCAAGAATTCAACAAGTGGGTAGTACACAACCAGAGAAGGGTATAAGTTAATATTTTACAACACCAATGAGGAAAAGCTTTAGTGGTGGAGTAGAATATGGAAGGTAAATCTCCCCTAAAAACTAGAATATTTGCTTGGTTAGCTCTAGCTCAAAAAGCACTAAAATGGGATTTTCTTCAAATGAGGTCCTATCAAGGACCATTTAAGTGTGTCATGTAAAGAAAGGAAGAAGAAATAATGGACCATATTTTGGTTTGTTTTCCTTTTGCAAGAGAAGAGTGGAATTAAATTTTATCTTTGACTCAAGGGAAAGGATAGTGGCCTACTAAAACTCTTTTGGATAACATATAGTAGTGTTTAAATAAAGAGTATTAAAGGAGTATAAATGTGTCCCTTTGATAGTGGCATGGGGCTTATGGTGAGCTAGAAATGCAAGCTCATTTATGATAAGGAAATTTTAATGATTTAGGTGCAAATGCAGATTAAATTCATTTTTTAAAGTCTAAAAATATCCCCAAAACCAAAATTGAGAAATCGTATAGGAACACTAATAGTGGATCCTATGATGCCATGGAACTTCTTTCATGGAGCTTACCAAGGCAACCCATATAGGTGTGGGACAAGGGGAGCACTTTACGTAAATAATAATCATAAGATATTTTTTAAGGTAGTTTTAGGGGAAAGCACAAATAATATAGTAGAATGGAAATGATCCTCTTGATGAGAGTTGTAGTGGAGCGATATTTACAACTTTATATATTTAACCAAATAGTATTTCAAAATATGGTTTGAACCTTCTAGTAGGCACTTAGTAGAGGGAAGAATTTGTTAGAGGACTTGAGGTTTCCTCACAATCCTATTCTTATTAAGGATAGTATCAGATATCTATTAAAAGAATAAAAGAGTTTTAAAATGGATCATTTCTATTATTCTATAGAAATATAGGCTTCATAATAGCATTAGTATTCAAAATTAAAACTTGAGTTCTCAATTTTAGAACTCCAGTAAGAGTCATTCAAGAACTATGATTGATCAAGAAGTTACTCTTGCTTTCCACCTGTCAATCCTAATATTAGGATTATGTTTCTAGATTGTAATTTGATTGTAGGTCGTTACAACGAGAAGGATAGTACTCCTCTCAGTTCAGTATGGAAAAACTCCTAGATGGGATGTAACTAAAATTCTTGAGGGTACTTCATATCCATTGCATTATAATTGTTTTCAAACTCAAAAATAAAAATTACACAAATTTTCAAGGAAGAATGTGTGTGGAAGTTGTGAATTTTACATCATGTTCATATTCACCTTATGATTACAAAGGTTACAGAAAGTTGAAAAGTAGTTTTAACTTTCAACCTTGAACCTTCTTAATTATACATGTATATATACTTCTATCACATAAATATAAAGGTTGATCCTAGTGTTCAAATGCATTCTATGTTTTTAACATTTGGCATCAAAGTAGGTTGATATAATAATGAAGCTCTAATTTGTAAATGTGATTCAGTTGTTGATTAGGAGACACATCTTGGAGTTTATGATAGTGTGTTGCTACTAGAAAAATAAAAAGAATTAGATGTAAGCTTGAGCAAGGAGAAGACCTTACCGATGAAAGAAGAAGAATATTTCTTCTTTGTTTTTCTTGTTTATGTTTGCAACTTTTGTAGATATTCTATAACTCTTGGAGAAATTATAAATCCATATAAGTATTTAATTTATGGTAGAAGGGTTATTTATACAAAATTTATTTTTTTTATTTAAAAAAATGTATTTCCATCTAATGCAAGAAATGTGTCATCTAAAAAAAGAATGATTCATCCATAACATTGCATCGGAGAGAATTTTGACAACCATATTCTTCATATCTAACTACCCTAGTTTGTGTTAGATATGTATAGGAGTGGAGAAAGATTAATTAGACATGATCATTTACATCTAGAGTTGTCATTACAAGATATTATCATCTAAGGTGAAGTTTAATATTGCCATCTGAAATCGCCGGACTGAATGCTTGTCCCTTTCCTGGTGCTTTCAGTGGCATAAAAGGTTTAAAATTATTGTGGCATGGTGGTTATAGGGGCGGACTGCGCAAAGATCTGTGTGGCGACTTCTAGGGTGGACAACGTAGAATACTATGGCAGCCATAAAAAGCTAGACAGCCTGCCCGGATTCGTGGCGACTACCGATTCCACCATGTAAATTCAAAAAACAAAAAAATAAAAATAAAAATATTGCCATCTGAAATAGGGTTGTTTGAAGTGAACCTTGATCTCATCATCTATTTATAGGGCCATATAATAGCAAGGACATCTAAAGATCCATGAGGGTTTTCTATTATGAAGTTTTCACCTATCAATGCATGGGTCATATGAAATTTGAATTCTAGTGAAGTGTTACCTATTGAAGTCTTGTGTCATGCATTAAAATTTTTAAATAATATAAAACATCTATCACCTATAGTTTACCCAGAGTATCATGATATATTACATGCAAATAACATGTTTTCCATAAATGGAAAGGAGATGCCAACATATATAAATATAAAAAATTAATATAAATATCCTACATGTTGCATGGGAAGGTACTTTGAAACCTTTAAAAACTATTTTTATTTTTATAATTATAAAATGTAGGTGATAATACAATAATTTGGAAATCTTTTATTGCACTAGAATATTGACAAAATATTATAGGAATATTCCTAAATATTCAATTTAGAGTGAAAGAATTCATAATCCTGCACCTAATTTTTTACTTGACAAGTCCCTATTATTTTCTCATATTTTGACACATTAATTTTTGTTTTAGGTATACTCATTGAAAATATTTTTTCAAGCTTGATCCATTGGAAGCATTAATCCATGGTTTTTTTATAAATTTTCTATGACTACTAACATCCTAAAGATGATGTTTCTTGATTCACAATTATTGAAAGGTGACAATTATTCTTCTTGGAAGATGAAGTTGAAGATTCACTTTGATTTTGAAGACTTATGAGGAGTGGTATCTAATATTGTGCAAAGACATATCATTAACCCAGATGAACAAATATCATTTATAAATTTGATCAAAAATCCATATTGATTATAATGTTATACGTAAATGATGAGTTATAGGCATACATTTATGATGTTATAACCACAAAGCACACATGGGACAAACTCAATATCTTGTTTGATTCCAAGAACCAAAACCAAATTCTATACCTATACATATAACTACATTACTTAAATTTGAAGAGAGATAAGAAGTTAGAATGCTTTCTACAATGGATTGCTAAGTTGTGAGCCTTGCTACAAGCATTAGCTTAAATTTTCAATGATGTTGTGCTTTTTTAATAGTGTTATATGCACTTCCACAAATATTTGGCATATTAATAATAACTTTGAAAGCAACAAATCGGAGTCTCACATTTGAGACTCTTGTAAATTTGTTTTAATAGGAGTAAGCAATTCAAGATATGAAGGTTTTTTGCTTACACATCAAAATATAATAAGTATACAAAATTGATGAAAGGTGGACCCTCTACAAGCATTAGGACTAGAAAAAAGACAAAGGAAAAAGGTAACAATGGCACCAAAGACAAAGAGATGTCACATGTTTGATATGTGGAAAACTAGGACACATTCTTTAGGAGTTCTAATACAACACTTTCTCAAAATATCTTCCAAAAATAATTCAAAGAATTCATCAAGAGGTAAACAAAATAGTTTCCATTTATAAAGTAATAATACACCTCAATGCCAACATGGAAATGTAGCTAAGGACATTGATTTTGGTACAAAAAGGATAATACTATGCCTATTTAGTTCAATCTTCTAATCTTGTTTCAAGTTCTAGGCTAGTTTGGTATGTTGATTTAGGAGCTACTAGACATATGACAAGCCAAAAGGAATGGTTTATGATCCTTGATGATTCATCTTAATGTGGGTAAGTAATACTTAGTGATAATTTTATATATATTATTGCTATAATCAATGATGTTCAATTACATCTTGGAGAGCATACATGTTACCTAACTCAAGTTCTTTATGTGTCTAGCCTCACAAAAATTTACTTTCTATAATTCAATTACTTGATCACAACTTGCATGTTAAATTTTTGAAAATTGGTGAAAATAAATGCTATATAATTCAAGATAAATCTATAGGTTCAATGACCATTGCTCATGCTACTAGCATAAGGAAGATATTTCAACCTATGGTTGTAATGTAATATAGCCAAGTACTAGCAATAAAAGTAGATGAAGCTACCTCGTTATAGTATAGGTGATCTATAAATCTAAGCTTTGACCTTTTGAAGTCACTTCTACATCATGACATGGTACACAGACTACCATCTTTGATAAATCCTCATGACCTTTGTATAAGTTATTTTTCTAGAAAGCAACATCAAGCCCCATTTGGCTCAAGCAATTATTGAATGACTAGTCCACTCAACCTGGTGCATACCAATTTGTGTGGATTCATGGTTACAATTTTAGTGGTTGTAGATATTTTTAGTCATTTATTATAATCATAAATAATGCATGTGGTGTTAGAAGTATTACAGTAGTTGATACCTTGTAATATTAGTGTAAGTACCATATAAATAGTTTAGTTTAGAGTGTGATTAATATTTGAGTATATAATAGGTGTCATGTAAGTAAGTGTGGAGTTATGTAAGTGAGATCTCATGTTAGTAAGTGTGGATTAATTTAAGTAAAGAGTTATGTAAGTGTTTATCATTTAGTAATTGCAATCATTAGAGTTTTTATCCTTATGTGGATATGTAGATTCAATAATAGATTTACTTTTATGTGGTATTTCTCCCATGAGAAATACAAAGTGTTATATCTCTCATGTGCTTGAGGAGATGAATATTTTGTGGAAAATTGAAAGGTCAAAAGTCCTATGAAAGTTAAGAGATTCATATCCATGTATATGTTGAAGATAAAGCATTGTAATGAGGTGATCGAATAATCATTGTGTTACTTAACTAAATATATCAATATTATATTCAGTGAGTTATTTTTCATTGTTATTATAGATTGAATATATGTCATTGTGTGAGGATTCAAACTTAAGATGCTATGAAAGAATATAGTTTAATTGCTAACAATGGTATTAGAGCTACATTTGGCATGCTTGGTAGAAAGAGAAAGTTTGTAAGAGAAATAAATGTTTGAGAAGAGATATGATGAGAAAGAATCCACATTTGTTAGATATATAGGGTTGAGAGAAACCTTGCTTGAAGTCCAAAGTGGAAGGAGTCATCAAAGAGTAGAGTTATAGGAAATCTATGGTGAGAAAGAGGCCATATCTATAAGTAGCCACATTGAAAAATAAATAATAGGAAAGCAACAGTGAAGAGCTACGAATTCAGCCATGGGCTAAAAGAAGTAAAATTGAAGGTGTTGAACGTTGGAAAATGGAGCAATGAGTATGAAAATGCTGATTTGGAGAACATAAGTGTTTGAGAAACATATTCGAAACCAATAGAATGGAGAGCATCTAGGAAATATTAGTTTAGATAGTAGATAGTGTTTAAGAAATGCAGTCAAAGCCTTGAGAAATGAGGTTAAATCAAATCAAGGAAAAACATATGTTTATAGAGGAAGGTGTAATGAAGCAAGTGGATGTAACATAGATATAATGGAAGGATATTTCTATCCTTCTTCACAATGAAAACATAGAGATAGATCAACTATTTACGAACAATGATCACACCACTATTTCCGAGAATAGAATGAATGAATATCTGATTGCAAATAAGAAATGCAGCGGAAGTATAAAAATAATCAAACGCCACTTGAGGTGGGCACACCCTCGCCGTATAGGCAAATGCGAATAACGCAAATGAATTTAGAAATAAAGATAGATGATTTTAATTAAACCATTGCAAATCAAATATATACTAAATATTAAAGCACTTGGAAAACATAGCCGACGCAGGCTATGTTTGGAATGTAGCATGACTCCCCTCCTCGAAAAGCTTTGTCCTCAAAGCTGGAAATGTCTAGAAAATACTGTCAGGTTCCCAGGTTGCAGCTTCATCTGGTAGGCCCTGCCATTTGATGAGAAATTCTTGGATGTGACGAGAGCTCCGTATGCATGTTCTGCTTTGTAGAATTGCTTATGGTCGGAGATATATACGCCCTTCTGTATCTAGTATTGGTAATTCGGACTGAGAGTTCACTTTTTGGCCGATCACCTTGGCATGGTCATGTGATCTTTGGGAAGGTAGTCCCTTTGGTTCATGGAAGACCTCTGCGTAATGTGCTACGATGTCCCGTAAATCTGGAGCAGAAATACCCGAAGTTGCTCGAGATTGCTTTTTCAAACAATTAATTTGATCTATGAATCCGTATCCAACCTTTTGTAATGTTTTCTCCATACTATGAGAGCTCACCATCTGTGATGGAGGAGTAGTAATGCCTTGTAAGCGAATGACCTGTCCTTTTTCCTTCCATTCCACAAATAATTTTTTGAAATTGAAGCTAACCGTGTCTAGTGTTTCCAACCATTCTACTCCCAAAATGACATCAGAGTTCCCTAAATTCATTACGAAGAGAGATCCATACCATGTATAAGTTCCCATTTTAATGGAAACTTTAGATGTTTGCCCAATACATTGAGCGTTTACCCCGTTGGCTACTAGAACCTAGAATTTGTCTTTGTTGGACGAATTAATGAATAAATTTAAAGCTTTTGTTGTTTTGATGTCGATAAAATTGTGGGTACTGCCGAAATCAATTAGCACATTTACCTTTTTCTGGCGGAGAAATCCCGGTACCTTGATTGTATGGTGGGCTGTTAACCCCATGAGGGCATGCACTGAAATAGCCATTGTATCCTCTTCCTTCTCTTCTAGAACAATCGATAGTTCTTCTTGAATAGGTTCTTCCTGGTGGTATGTTTCTTCTTCTTCTCCTTCATATTGAGTGCATTCAATATGAAAGTTTTGTTTTTGTGCACATGCCTATTCTCTGGGATGGTGATTGCGACATTTATAGCAGAAGTATCTTGATGGTTGATCATTTCTGTGAAAAGAGTTGTTGCCATACGAAGGATGATTATAAGTTTCATGCTGTGTAGACAACTGAATTCTCTTCTCAGCTAGCTTGGCTATTCTTATGCAATCGTTCAACGAGGTTGGATTTTGAAGGTCCACCTCCACCTTAATATTTTCTTTCAAACCATTGCGAAAAGCTCCTACCACTGTGTCTGGACTGAGGTGTAATGCATACGATAGTAAACTGGTGAATTCGGAGACGAACTCACTAACTGATCTTTCTTGCTTAAGAGATAACATTCTTACTGTGTATGATGATGTAGCTCCTTCATCAAATATTTCTAAAAAATAGGTAGTGAAATTCTTCCAGCAAAGAGTAGCTCCTTTCTCGCGTTTAAGCCATATGAACCATTGGTAAGCCTCAGTGCCTAATTTTGATGCAGCGAAAGGGACTTTATCAACATCCTTAATTTGGTATAAGTCGAGAATGCCTTCCATTTTTGCTATCCAACCACGAGGATCATGACCCTCAAAAGTGGGCATATCAATGCGTGGAAAATTATTAGGACCTCTCGGTTGGTGATAACCCATATCCCTTTCCTGATCTTGGTTATACCGTTGTCTATGATAGCGATCCTTGTAATTATCCGAATTGCCTCTTTGCTGTTCCCAATCGTCATCCTGAGTGTCATTTTCTTCATTCCTTTGGGCATGGGAGTGATTTTGGGGATTAGTATTGGGATTAAGCTAGTTTTGTGCGCTCACTAGGGTTTTTAGGTTGGCACTAATTTTGTGCATACCAGCTAGTAATTCTCGAAGAGCTTCATCAGTGTTAATGGTCGAGTTGCCTGATTCTCCTTGTGTGACGTTGTCGTGAGTTGGGGAAAGGTTAGTAGCCATGGGGTCTACTATTGGATGATGCGGATTATAACTGCCAATTTGAAAAGGAGAAGGAGAATTTTTTGTACCTGGGCTTCGATGAGGTCTTCTTGTGTTGTTATTGGTCATCTCCGAGCTTGATAGTCGACCGTCAGATCCTTTGGTCCACCTTTTGCTCATGCACTTGTTAACATAACCTGCTTAACAAATTATGCCTTTGATTTCTACAAAAAAATTGGTTGAATTTTGGAAAAAATTTGTTGTTCTCTGCCTCAACTGTCGCTCCAACTGCGACGCGGAATTTTGAATTTCAACGGTTAGCTCCTCAACGGCTAGATTTCAATTGAATATGCAATTCCAACGACTATCTTTCAATGGACTAATGGCTAGTTTGGACTGTTATTTCCAACGGCTATATTGGGATACTTTGAGGCATGTGGGACCACCAGACACATGGACATCGACTCTAGACGAAACCAATGCAACAGGACCACCCGACACTAAGAACGACCACAACGACCACTGGATTCAATGACACGAGACACGATGCCAGATGCTATACAACAAAGGACCGAGGGACCAACGCACGATGCGAGACACGATGCCAGACGCAACCAACAAGAGACATGACTTATGATGTGAGACGATGATGAGCACCACCAGATGCGAAACCCTGGACTGAATGGGGATAGGACACGACAGAGCCAAGGACCACTATGGACAAGACAACCGATGACGAGGACACGACATAGAAGACAACATGAAATACCACCAGACTAACGATAGTTGGACTGCAAGACAGAACTGGAGGACACGAGGCAAGGGTTTGCGGGTAAGCTACGCGTGGGGAGAGCTTATGTGACCTAAGTCACATTCAACATAGCACCCCTTCATGCTTAAAAACCACTTAATTGACCCCCTCCTACTAAATGTGGGATAAAGAATGCAATTGCATTTAAAATTAAAACTTGTACCTTAGGTTTAGCCTTAATAATTCCTTTTTCTTGCGTTTTTATTGGTCGTTGGTCCCGGATATGCGCTATTGTTTACTGCGCGTCACAGCTCGAGTCTTTCGAACGCACCAGATACTGCTGCTCGATTTAATCGTTGTGGACGACCCTTCGTCTGGATCCTACCTTCTGGACATGTTCATTAGCTTGTGGGGATGGCTTGAAACGTCTCTGCCCTTGACAATGTTGCTTGCCTCGCTGCTTCGTGAAGGAGAGTCATTAAGAATTATTTGAAAACCACCTGCCTATTGGTATCACCACGACGAGCGAGTGCTAGTGTCAAGAGGACCGAGCATGGAGACAGTGCTTGGTACAACGTAGCCTGGCTACACAGCGAGGAATGCATTTGGAGGAGATGAAGTTTAGCAGCTACACAACGAGGAATGCATTCGAAGGAGATGAAGTTTAGCAGCGGATCGATCAGGACACAACCAAGTCTTTTGGATGATACCACTTGGAAGGATATTTCTATCCTTCTTCATAATGAAAACACAGATACAGATCAACTATTTACGAACAATGATCATACCACAATTTCCTAGAATAAAATGAATGAATAACTGATTGCAAATAAGAAATGCAGCTGAAGTAATCAAACGCCACTTGAGGTGGGCACACCCTCGTCGTATAGGCAAATGCGTATAACGCAAATGAATTTAGAAATAAATATTGATGATTTTCATTAAACCATTGCAAATCAAATATATACTAAATATTAAAGCACTTGGAAAACATAGCCGACGTAGGCTATGTTTGGAATGTAGCATATAACATAATGTCTATTGTTCAAAACAAAAGGTGCCAAAGAAATTCTTAGATAGGAGATCCTTCCTAGAAGAAACGTCAATAAAGTTTCTAAGGTACCTTAATTTTACTGAATAGATTATTTGACCATGCACAAATATTAAGAAATTAATCATTTCAAAAGTGATAATTATAAGGTTTTAAAGAAGAAATAAGCATTTATTTGAGGAAGTTAATAAATTGGGAGAATATCATAATTTATTGTTGAAGAATTAAAATAAGAATATTAGAGTAAATTAATTAAAGGAATGCTATTTTTAGATTTGAAAAATTATTTGGAAAGAAGAATAATTATTGAAGGACAAAAATTGAAGATAAATTATTGTGTGAACAAATTAAAAGGAGAATTAGTTGAAGGAAAAATATTACAGTAAGAAAATATTGAAGAAAGAAAGAATGTGAAATATTTGAAGGTGAAGAAATTAATTATAAATAAAGGAAGGATTATTTGAAGAAAAAATTGGAGATAGAATTTTTTTTTTTTTTTAACATGGTGGAATCGGTAGCCGCCACGAATCTAGGTAGGCTGTCCAGATTTTATGGTTGCCACAGTATTCGTGATGTCCGCCCCAAAAGCCACCACACAGATCTTCGCATAGTCCGCACCTATAACCGCCATGCCATAATCATTTTAAAACTTTTACGTCACTGAAAGCACCAGGAAAGGGACAAGCATTCAATCCGACGAGGCCCAATATTTGAACCTTGGACGTCCGCCCCCTTATGAGGTTTGGATGAACCAATTGGTCTACACCTCGAACCTGAGATAGAAAATTAAAGTTGAAGAAAGAGATTAATTATTTGAAAGAAGATATTGTTTATTGAGAAAACAAATATTAAGAAGAAGAATATTGAATTGAATATTAAAGAAAAATGAAGAAGAAAATTAGAAAAGAGAAGATAATTATTACAAAAATTGTATTGAGGAAAAATTCATTTATTAAGGGAAAGAAAAAAAGCATTTGAAGATTGAAGGAAAAGAATTATTTGAGAAGGAAAATTATATTGAAGAAAAAATATTAATTTTGGATTTATAAGGATTTCACATCAAAAGAAATTATATTGAAGAAAGGAATTAAAAATAAAAGACTAAGTGAAGATTGTAGAAGAAAGAAGATTTATTAAATATTAAATTTGGGAGTAATAAGGAATTCTACAACAAAGGAAATTAACTACATTGAAAAAAATGCTATTGAACACATATTTGAAAGAAATAAGAAAAGGCATAGAGTTAAATTTAAAGGATTTGGAAAGATGGTATTGGTATGCAAAAACAGTTATTTAAAAATGTTCAAGATGAATTTTGAGATATAATCCATGAGTAATGGTCAAAATACTCCAAAATGTCTTTTAGTAACTTATAAATAAGTAAACCTTGATTTGAGTAAGGAACAAACTAAGGCATCATGAAAATTGTGCAACCAATATGGATAAGAAAAACTTTCTTCATGTATAATCCAAGTACAAAGAAATTCATGATAAAGGACATCATAAATATTATTTGTGGTACTTATAAAACCATGACGAAAAATATGAGTTATGACCTTATTCAGAAAACATATATGACATATGGAAAAAGGAATTTGAGCATAGACAAAGAATGTACAAAAGGCATATTTGATGATACAGAATGTGGTGTTCATCCTACATTCGAGAGCATCAATAACAAGTTTGATAATAATAATTTTAGAGGTAATGAGCTATGGGATTCAGATAATAGCAGGGGTATAAATAATATTAGTGATGAGTTATATTATTGTGATGACTTGTTCAAAAGTATGATAGGTACAGGAAATAGATGTTATCAATATTGTGACAAAAATAGGTATCTTTTGAATAAAGATAAAGAAAAGGATAGGTTCAATGCCCAAACCTGGAGTTAGAGCAAAAATACCAAAGCCATAATGAAGGATTAAAAGCAAATGAAGACAAAGGACCTTCTTACCAAATAATGTAATATAGGGGGGTGTTGGAAGTATTACATTATTTGGTACCTTGCAAGATTAATGTAAGGACCATGTAAATAGTTTAGTTTAGAGTGTGATTAATATTTGAGTATATAATAGGTATCATGTAAGTGTGGATTTATGTAAGTGAGGTTTCATGTTTTTAAGTGTGGAGTTATGTAAGTGAGGAGTATGTAAGTGTTTGTCATTTATTATGTGCAATCATTAGAATCTTTGTCCTTATGTGGATATGTAGAGTCAATAACAGATTTATTTTCATGTGGTATTTCTCCCATGAGACATATGAAGTGTTAGATCTCCCATGTGTTTGAGGATATGAATAGTTTGTAGAAAGTAGAAATGTCAAGAGTCTTGTGAATGTGAAGAGACTCATATCCATGTGTATATTGAAGATAAAGCATTGTAATGAGGTAATCGAATAAGTATTGCATTACTTAAATAGATATATCAATATTATATTCAATGAGTTAGTGTTAATTGTTATTATAGATTGAATGTATGTCATTTTGTGAGGATTCAAACTTAGGATTCTATGAAAGAATATAGTTGGATTGCTAACATGTAGTTGTATTTCCTAAAGATAAAGGATGAAGCTTTCCACTATTTCAAAGAGTTCAAATCTCATGTAGAGAATATTTTTGGTCATCTCATTTGTACACTCTAATCATATCAAGGGGGAGGGCACCAGTAATGATTTTTTACTTTTCTGAAGCAACATAGCATCAAATAAGAAATTTTATTCATGCCTCAACAAAATTGAGTTACATAGAATAAAAACTATATTACTCAAGAGATAGTGTAATGCATATTGAGTGATGTCAATTTGGACCTAATATTTTAGGCTAAATTTGTTTATATTGTAGTCTAGTTATTGAAATATGCACTCACACTTCTATCAAGTGGTGTCATTATTGAATAGGTATGGATGAGAAAGAAACCTTCCATGTCACATATTTGTATATTTGGATGCATTGCATTCATGCACATTCTAAAGCAAAAGCAAAATAAGTTGAAGTATAAATCCAAGTGATGTATCATCATTGCATACAAAAGTGAGTGAAATGGGTATTGTATCATGGGTCTTGACACTAAGAAGTATATCAATAGAATGTTGTGTTTGATATAAGTGTACCTCTTCTTCTAAGCCATGTGTTATTAACAAAGCACCTACTATTTTCCTATCTAGTGATGGTGATAAAGCCTCTAAGAAAGAGGATGTTAATTTGATGATGATGGAGATGTTATTTATGGATTTGATGGACTAAGACCATCCACTTTGGGTACTATTCACAGGCACAAGTGGTATCTCAATATAGATCATGATACAAATTTAGGTTGTGTTCTAAACACATCTAGTTCTAGACCAAGAACTCAACATAGAGTTTGAACTTAGGTCAACCTACCTAATGAGCACTATGGTGTATACATATGAACCTTTAATATTTTGAAAATATTTTACATCAAAGGAATGAGAGGATGTCATGAACGTCAAGTATCAAGCATGAATAATAGGACATGGTAACTTATTGAACTTCTAGTGGCAATAAATCTTTTTTTTTCAAGTGTAATTTTGAAATCAAATTATGGATGCATTAATAAATACAAAGTAAATGTTTTTCAAAGGGTTATGCATAGAAATAAAGAATCATTTGTAATAAAAATTTTGCACCAACAATGAATATCAAGAGCATTCATATGTTTTTTGTAATGGCTATGTATTTTGAATGGAAGTTGCATCAAATAAACATGAAGAATACATTTCTTAATGGTGACCTTAATAAATTCTACATGACATATCAAAAGGTATTATTCATACTTGATCAAGATAACAATGCATGTGGGCTCTCCAAATTTCTCTATGGATTGAAGCAAGCACCTATATATTGGTACATGAAGATGTATGAGCATCCCCTATGCCATGGACTCTATTGTAGTCTATATGATTTGAACCTATACTTTAAAACATAATGAAGGGATGTTATGATCATCATTGTGTATATAAATGGCATGGTCACCACTAGGAGTTAGATTAGTCTAATTGAAAAGACCAAGAAACAATTTAAGTGTTTGTTGGACATGACTAATATTGGTCTAATGCATTATCGTATTATCTTGGAGGTGTGACAAACTGAGAACCATGTGTTTATGTCATGAAGTTTACCAAGATATTACTCAAGAAATTTTGAATGATAGATTGCTAACCCATGGACACTCTAATGGAAATAGCATTGCAACTATCATGTTATGATCCATCTCCACAGGTGAATGAAACTTTCTATTGCTAGTTGAATGAGAGTCTCATTTATCTAACATACACCATACCTAACATTAGCTATATTGTGAGCTATATTTTATGGTTCATGTAATAACCAAAGGTTTGTCATTGGAAAGTAGCAAAGTACTTATGTATATCCATGGTATTATTTAGCATGGTTTGGAGTACAAGAAGAATAATCAACTCTTCTTTATAGGTTTCATGGATGCAAACTATGTAGGATCTATTGATGATAGTTGATTCACTTTTGGATATGTATTCTTTCTAAGATCTAGTTTTATCTCTTAGGGATTGCTCATTCTTACACTAAATTTGAATATCATGCTATAGGAGTTGTCTTCAATATGATATTGTTAAATCACATCTTGTCAAGAATGGGCATTCCGTAAAAGAAATCAACAATCTTGAGTTGTAATAATCAAGGAGCTATAATCCCTTCAGATTTGACTCCCATCATGACTAAAATTCTGACAAAAATATTTCTTACAGGGGGAGACATGGAGGATGAATTAGCTTGGGGCTTTAGGAGTCTTGGTTTCTATACAGTAAAGGATGTATATGACAGCATTCTCCTAGAGCCCCCCCTCATACTTTTCAGAGTTGAGGACTGGAGGAAAATCTGGCACTCTAAAGGTTGGCCGAAAGTTAACTTTTTTGCTTGGCAGTGCATGCACAATGGAATCCTCACTTTTGATAATCTCAGATCAAAAGGTATCATCGGCCCTTCTCAATGTGTACTATGCTACAAGAGTGAGGAAACTGCTGACCATTTGTTGTTTGGTTGCCCTTTCACCCGATAGATTTGGTTGCATTGGTTTGCATACTTTAAAATTCAAGTAAGTGGTGACTCGAACCGGATGAATATCTGGGCAAAATGGTAGAAAGGTAGATTCAAATCTAAAGCTCTTCGTATTGGCTAGGAGCTCGGTTTAAGCTTTATATGGTGGCAAGTATGGTCGGAAAGAAATGCCAAAATTTTTAGAGAAACTTTTACTGCTCTAGACAAGGTTTGGCAGACCATTTGGAGCAAGGTTACCAAAACTGTGGTTGTTCATCTTTGAGGAGGAAGCTCAAATTGAAATTGGAGCTATGGAAGAATGCATTGAAATGCAAGGGGGACAGGACAAAAATTGTTGGAAACCTCCCCCTAAAGGTTGGATTAAAATCAATACTAATGGAGCTGCAAAAGGCAATCCGGGTAGAGCCAGAATTGGAGTGGTGTGCCGAAACCATGCTGGGACTGTGCTCTATTGGGAATTGCAAGGCTTGGGAAGAACCACTAATAATGAAGCCAAAGCCATTGCCATCAAGTCTGCTTCTATTTGGGCAGTGAAACATGGCCACCGCAGGATTATTCTTGAATCAGACTCGCAAATAATGGTTGGAGCTCTAGACTGCATGAGGAACTTTGATCTGAAATCTTGGAGGTTGAGGGCTCTTGTTACCCAAATTAAAGAATTATGGAAGGAATTGGAGGATGTGATCCCAGTTTATGTGAGTAGATATTTGAACAAAGCGGCTGACTTTCTAGCTAAGATGGGTGCGGAAAAGGAGGTTGGATTTTAGTTGCACAGTGACATGGATATTGAGGATGAGGTGATTAGACAGGGTCTTGAAAGGTCCTTGAGCTAATGACCTTCAAAAAAATAGAGTACAATGAGGGACCCCATGGCAGCTAGTTTTTGGTTCACAAAAATTAGCTCCGATGCTGTTCTTCCTTTACTATTGTATGATTGTGTCCTCTCGGACCTCGGCTAGGAAGAGGCTCTTCCCACATTGTAATTGATCTATGTCTTAATACAAGTTTTTTTTCAAAATTTACAAAAAAAATAATCAAGGAGCTATAAATCTTGTTAACAATCTGGTTTTTCATAAACATACAAAACACATTGAGTTTCAATATCATTTAATATACTAACATTTTCAAAAACACATAATACACCTCTAGTTGTGTCCCATAGAGGAGAAATATGCATATATTTTGACAAAGTCTCTTGCACATAAAATCTAAATATTTAGAGATTTTTTGTATGTACTTTGATAAATCATTGATGTAATAAGATAGGAATGTTGTGAATATTATGTAATGCTGACATTCACCTTTGTTAAAAATACAAAATAGATTTGCAAACAATGATTAACTTTAGCATTGATGTGATAGAAGTATATATACATGTGTAATAAAAAAGGTACAAGGTCAAGAGTTACAACTACTTTCCAACTTCACATAAGCTTCGTAACCATAATGTAAATACATCAAAAAATGTTGTGAATATTACATCATGTTGAGTATTTACCTTATTTTTATTAAGGTTGTGAGAAGTTGAAAAGTGGTTATAAGTCTCAACCTCATAAAAAAAATTTATACATGTATATATACTTCTACCATTAATGCAAAGGTTGATTGTAGTCTTCAAATGCATTCTATATTTCTAATATATATATATATATATATATATATATATATATATATATATATATATATATATATATATATATATTATTTGATTAAGGAAAGTCTTATTGTTTCTTATGTTTATTAAATGAAATAATAGTGAATAATTAATTACAAATATAACAATATTTAATTTTAAATTAATGGTTTTTTCGTTCAATCAATTAAATTCCTTAACTTTTAAGGAGGAGACGTAGGTTTGAATATTTCTAAGTATACATGCATAATAGCCAAGCTATTGTAATAATATGGGTGAGACCCATTTTAGTCCCATGTAACCAATTTAAAAATTAGGTTTGGATCGTGTAAAGTGATGCATGCATAATAGGTAAGCTATTGCAATACCTTCATGTGGTTATTATGTAAGATGAATGAGACCCGTCTAAATCTCATATAACCAATTTAAATATATTTATTTATTTTGATAGTAGTATATTTATGAATACAAATTTTGATGATATATTTGTTACAAATAGATTATATTACATCATTTGGATCATGTAAATGTACCTTTCTTGGTACATACTTAGGACATTAGATTACTTTAGGGTGAATTTATCTAGTTACTTCATGAAATGTAATAAATGCACAAGTGTTAATGTGCAATTTGTATATGTGCAAGTTGTCCCTTGCATAACTAGGTAGAGTGTTGGCCAAGGAACCTATTTTCCTATATAAAGGGCCATAGACATAGCAATATATATAGCAATAGGAAGTAGTGTAGAATAGTGTGTTGTGATGTAGTGGAGTGTGATGTAATGTGATGGAGTGTGATATGCTCAAAGATTCCTCTTGAGCAGTATATTTATTTATGGAGTTTATGTTTCCTCTATAGCTACTTTGTATACATTTCCATCATCTCTATTTTTAGTATATTTTCAATCTTGTAGATTTAATTTATTTCATATTATCTACATCTTATTATTGTTATCTCCCATTACATGCTACATCAAAAGCTAACAGTGGTATCAAAGTTATGGTAGATCAATAGGAAAACCACCATTATCATTGACCTTGAATTTTTGTCAACCTAACACGTCATTGGACCATTTACTGTCAAAAATTCTCAAAATATTCTAGGTGGTAGAATTAGGGAGAGTCACAATTAAGTACTAAATTAAATCTCAATTTCTAAAATACTAATATTGCATATGGCTAGAGTCTTTCCAGAGAGTTACAAGAGAAAACTCGTGAAGACTAGGACTCAACATTTGATCCACTAGTTTGATGAATCAACTAGTGAAGCTCATCTAAGAGATCTGGAAAGATTTACCTAAAATTTATTTTATTGCAAGGAATTAATTCTCATATGATTGGGGCAACTCCTACAACAGAAATCTAGGATATTTCAAATTCATTGCCTAAAGGTTGGAGTACCTTCATAGTTCAAATATTAGTTGTTGCAAGAGAAGAATACTATAGAAGAGACTTCTGAAGAAGAATTGTGGTGAAGTTGGGAGATATGAGATCTCCATTGCTATATTGGAAACTTCAAAAGGAAAAATACCACATAAGCCTTAATCTAAGAAAAGGCCACAGAAGCCTTGATCCAGAAGAAAAGGCCACAAAAGCCTTGATATTGAAGAAATGCCACATAAGCCTTGATATTGAAAAAGGCCATAGAAGCCTTGATCCTAAAGAACGCTTGATAAGAGAGTATATAATTTACAAGTAGATTTTAGTACTAATACTTTGTTGTAGGAACATGGAGATTCAAAGAGTTGGGAAATATTTCTACAAGAAATATAGGGAGAGTATCTTCTTTAGAATAAATCCAACACCTGTAGCAAAATAGATCAAGAGAATATCTCATTGAATAACTTCCATACTTGGAAGAAGAATAAGAAGGACTAGGAGAGTCCTTCTTGAATCCAAAAGTAGAAAAATAAATAATGCAGGAGAAGATCTCACCATCAACACTTCCAAAAGTAGGAGGTTAAATATAAGGTCTCAAGGAAGACCAAAATAAGCTGCAAGATCAAAGGCCTTGGAGAGGTTTTTATGAGAATATAGTAAAATTCTTGGAGAGCTTTACTAAAGAAATAATTAGAGGAGTTCCAAGGAGAACTCATTGGAGAAATTCACTACTGGAGATAGTGAAATATTTGGGACAATTATTGTCATCCAGAAACAAGCCCAAGAATAAAAAAATTTCAAGAGTACCAAATCTTAGAATACCTCAATACATTTAGAATATTTAGAAGAAGATCATGTTTGAAGTAATAATTCAACAAGAATATTGAAGGAAGATTCAGACAGAAGAAGCTTACCAAATCCAGAAGATTTGGAGATTGCATCTCACAGCAAGAAGGCTCCATGTTAGAAATAAATATCTCTTCAAATCTATAACAAAAGGAGGAGACTACAAAAGGAGAACAAACCACAAAAATCCTAGGCTCATGAAAGAGATTTTGAGATCATATTTTTATGAAGACAAAGTTGTTCAGGGTAGCCTACAAAGAGCTGCAAGATCTTACTCAAAGCAACAACTTGGTGATCTTAGACAACAAGATCTACATCCTCTAGAGAAGTGGGAAAAAGGGCTTTCAGAAAAAGGTAAGCAACTATTGGTGCAAGTAGATTCATTAAAGTGAATTACTTATCAGATTTGTTTAAAGCATCTTAATTTGGATTAAAGTTGCAATAAGGAGAATTGAATTACAGTATTCAAAAGTGCAAAAAGATAAAGGTTTCTTTAAGGTTCATTTACACTTTAGGAGTTGATTAGATTTCAAAATTTCAAACTATCTATCAACTACCTATAATCTATTTTAGAAAGCAAAAGAAGACTAGCTTCTACTACCTTGCTTATAAGGAAATTGTAGAAGAATTATTGAAGATTCATTTTAGATTATTCTTGATTGGTTGTAGTGAATTTATTAAGTGCATTACCTTGAGAGTTAATTTGAGTGATAAGGTTTAATTATTAGTGCATTAAAAGTGAAAATTATTAGATTCATTTGCACTATTATTACTCTCAAAAGAAATTAGTTTTGTGCTTTTGAGAAGGGTACAAAAGCTAGTTTGCATAAAGTGTCTAAAGGCACTCTTAAAGCATAGAAATATGCAACTCATAATGGAAAATATAATCCATAAAAATTGATTAGTACAAGTGAATAAAATCTAACCAATATAAGCTTCAAATATTGAGACTTTGTGAGTTTCAAATCCAAAGTACTACAGGGTTAAGTGCAACAGAAAAAAGCTTCTATCTACAGCATTTGTAAAGCTTGGATCTATAATTAAATATACAAGCAAATAGGGCAAGGAATATATCCAAAGGTACATCCTCAAACCCTTATTTGTGCATTCAAAATTTGCTGCAAAATTAGACTACAAAACCTGCAAGGAGTGCAAAAAGGGTGCAATAAGAACATATTATTCTAATTGAAGATTACAAGTGAAGAACATGAGCTTATACTGAGAGGGGGGTGAACAGTATAAGATAAAACTTTTTGCTTTTCAATCCATATGATAACATCAGCAATATTAAAGCAGTAAACATTACACAAAGCATCACACACATGAGAGACATGATTTAACGTGGTTCACCCAATGTGGGCTACTCCACGGAGAAAATATTTCACTAAAATTTTCTCAACAAATTTCTTGGGAATCCTTCCCTATTACAATGTTTATGGACCTCTATCCAAAGGAGACACCAATCCCCTAATCAAGTCCTTTGGGGTGCTGCTATCCATAGGAGAACTCCTTCTCCTTTCTCTGGCTGGTGATCTTCTAGAAGACTACTGCCTCCACTGCACTGGCTTGTGGATCTCTCTCCACTGAAGACCTCTGTCCTCACTCAGAAGATCTCTATCCTCACTACCCTGGCTAATGGATCTCTATCCACTGGAGACTACTATCCTCTACTCTATCACCTCCAAAGCCTGCTCTAAACTCTGTTCAATCTCTATCTCAGATCTGTACTGAACATTGTCCTCTGACTCTACTCACAAATCTATCTCTACTCAGGCACAATTTTACTCTCAAATTTACACCAAACTCTGTCCCCAAATCTATCTCTTCTCTGACACAAACCTGCTCACAAATTTATACCAAAATCTATCCTCAAATCTATCCTCAAGCCTTAGCACAAAGCTTGATCAAATCACAAACCAACTCTGCTCAGATTTGCCCAAAGCCTTAACACAAGGCTTGAACAAATGAATCAACTCTGCTTTCAAGTCTTCACAAAGACTTACCTCTAATCTATCCTTAAACTTTCACAAAATCTCATTAAAACAATTTTAGAAAACTCAACTTAATCTCTTTTAGAAAACCTCTTCAATACCACAAACAAGTTTCACTCATAATCTTGTTTAACCATAGAAACATATAGAGAATGATTAGAGACTCAATATGTTTCACACTCACAAAACACTCAATCACTTTCAAACTCTCTTTCAAATCAATTTAGAATAAAGAATAATTTGTTTCACAGAACTTGAACTATCACTCCAATGCTTTCAATCAATAATGCTCATCCAACTTCACTCAACCATTCACTCAATGAAACACAACTTGCTTACAAACCCTAACCAAGTGTTTCACTATACTTCCAACAACTCACACTATGGAACTCAAACCTTGACTCAAGATAATTCCAAATTCACATAACAATGATACTCATGATATTTCACAAACCCAGCTCAAGATATTTCTCACACACAAATATCCACAAACATGCACATGAAAACTCACTCAAATATTTCCAACAATGCTTATCAAACAATCCTTTTCACTCCAACTTTGCATTTCACAACATTCAATCAAACAATATTTCACTCACAAGGAAGATGTGCCCATACCTTTTGTTTTGATGGAGATATGTCTTCAAAACCTGTCTCAATCACAATCAAATCCTCTTTGCCAATTTCAAGGTTAGATAGCAACAACCTATCTCAAAATCTCCACACAAATATTCTCTCCAATAATTATTTCACCATACAAAAATATCAAGTCTCAAGTACACCTTATAATCTCCAAACTTCAAAAAATAATATTCAATTCACAAACAATCAAAACTCCTTTGATAACACTTTATAAACCCAATTTTCACACTTATCAAAATAAAAATTAATTCCTTTGTTTAACACTTATAACTCCAATATTCACACAATAATATTCAACACAATTAATTTCCTTTCAAACACCTTATATCTCCAATATTTATTTTTAATTCTAATTAAAAATAAAAATATTAAACACCCTTATGACTCCCTATCTTACTCAGTAAAACTTAATCAAAGCACCTTCACAAATATCATGTGGCCCCTAGCGCTATTCACACCTTGGAAAAATAAATCAAGTGCTTACCTTATATGATGGCCCACGTTAAAATTAGCACCCTCATGACTGCGCTCGACTTGAACCCACAACCAACTATCGTTGTGGTGCCTAAGCCCTAAGGCTTGTCTATCGTTGGGCCATATACCCAAGACAAAACCAAAGGTGCATGATGCACCTTTTACTCCTTACTCTCGATGCCATTCGAAATAAAACAAAAACCTTTGCCTCACTCAAAACAAAGGGGATGTGAATCGAACCCCTAACCGCCTCGCATAATGCCTTAACTAACCACCAATCACCACTTGCGCTACCAAGCGCTTGGTGAATAATTTATGCTCCACTTGGTCTTATTACAATTATCCCTTTTAACACATGCAAATCCTCTTTCTTCTCTTAAAACAGGCACAAATTCTTTTCCTCTTTGGGCATTCGAATTGCATGGATAATTTAAATAAAAATATTGCCCCTTTTTATACCTTTTGCTATGCACTCCAACACGTTGACACTTCCAATTCAAATTTTAATTTAAATTTTAAACTTAGACTTATGGCACCTTTAATATTTATTTAAATTAAAATTTTAACCTATAGGTTAAAATATTTTAATTTAAATAAATTAAATAATAACCTTTAACAATCTGCCAAATGGGTCTTTTAAGAATTTATTTCTTAATGATTCCTTGGACCTCATTTTTCTTCACCTCAACCTTTTGCCCAAAATATTATAATATTATTTATTAAACCTCCTTCCTTGGGTCTTCAATATTTTAGGCCGCTTTAGGCATATAAAAATAAATATTATATCCTATTTCCTTTTAACCTCTTCCTTACCTTTTGGAAAAACCACCTGATGACATTAATGATGACGAAACTTGAACATCAACCTCTTGACATCAATGACAACAAAACTTGCTCAAATTTCCAACAATCTCCCCCTTTGTCATTGATGGCAACCCTTTTTCCTTTAACCATTTATTTTACCTTTTTCAGTTCTCCCCCTAGAAACTTCTCCCCCGATTGAATGCTCTCCCCCTAACTCAAATCTCTCCCCCTTTGACATCAATGGCAAAGGGCCACCTTTGGGGCTAAGGATAAGACTCTTAGCTCAGCCCCCTCCCCACCTCCTCTCTTGAGGTGGTTAATTTTGGGGTGGGAGTAGAACTACTCCCAATTTTCTTCTAAGATACTCAAAAGTCTCTTTCGAAAGTGGCTTAGTGAAAATATCTATAATCTGCTCCTTTGTAGTAACATATTCCAACCTGACTTGCTTATCTGTCACCTGCTCTCTCAAAAAATGATATTTGATCAGAATGTGCTTTGTCCTGGAGTGCATCACTAGATTCTTTGAGATATTTATAGCACTTGTATTATCACACAATATGGGAATAGGGTGATCATGCTTTATCTTGAAGTCCTCTAAAGTTTACTTCATCCATAATACCTGTGTACAACAAGCAACTACTGCAATATACTCTACCTCTATTATGGATAAGGATATTGATGCCTATTTCTTACTTAGCCAAGAGACTAAATAGTCTCCAAGAAAGAATGCTCCTCCACTTGTGCTTTTTCTATCATCAATGTTGCCAACCCAATCTGCATCTGTATATGTTGTGAGAGTGAAATTATCACTTTTGGGATACCAGAGCCCAAAATCCATAGTCCCTTTTAAATACCTGAGAATCCTCTTTACTGCTACTACATGTGTCTCCTTGGGTGTTGCTTGAAACCTTACCACTAATCCCACTGCCTGCATTATATCTGGTCTTGTAGTTGTGACATACAATAAGCTGCCAATCATAGATCTGTACAATTTTTGATTTGCCTCAGGAGATTCATCATCTTTACTTAACTTGCATCCTATAACCATGGGGGTACTCACTGGTTTGCAATATTCTAACTTGAATTTCTTTAGCATCTCTTTTATATACTTGGTTTGTGAAAGAAATACTCCTTTCTCTGATTGTGAAATCTGAAGTCCAAGAAAGAAGGACAACTCACCAAGCATTGACATCTCAAATTCATTCTGCATGCTCTTTGTAAATTTTTGACACATCTTATCATTATTGCCTCCAAAAATGATATCATCCACATAAACAACCACAATTAGTAAGTCATTCCCTTCATTTTTGATGTATAAGTTACTATCCACTATTCCTTTCCTGAAACCCTATTCCTGAAGGTACTTATCCAATCTTGAGTACCAAGCTCTAGGAGCTTGTTTTAGTCCATAAAGTGCCTTCTTCAATCTGCATACATAGTCTAGTTTATCAGTTAAGTTGAATCCTTTTGGCTGCTCAATATAAACCTCTTCTTCTAGAACACCATTTAGAAAGGTTGATTTAACATCCATCTGATATACTTTGAAGTTTTTGAAACTTGAGAAGGCTAAGAATATTCTTATAGCTTCAAGTCATGCAACTAGAGCAAATGTCTCATCAAAATCAATTCCCTCAACTTGTGCATAACCTTTGCATACTAATCTTGCTTTGTTTCTGACTACCTGACCATATTCATTTAACTTGTTTCTGAATACCCATTTAGTGCCAATCACATTCTTACCTTTTGGTCATGGGACAAGTTCCCAAGTCTTACTTTTCTCTATCTGATCTAGTTCCTCATTCATTGCCTTAATCCAAAACTCATCTTCACTTGCCTCATTGAAATATTTTGGCTCAATTTTAGATAACAAAGAGAAATTTGCTTGTTGATTTGATGCTATTACCCTTCTCCTTATCTATCTCTCATCTGGATTCCCAATGATTAGATCCCTTGGATGATTTTTCTATACATACCTGGATGGAGTCTTAGGAAAAAGTCTTTGTGTTTCTTCTTCTTCTTCTGATTCTTCACATAACTCTTCTTGACAACTTTCATCTTCTTGATACACAATTTCTTGAACTGGTTCTCTTGACCCTATCTTCTCATCAACTATTACATTTATACTTTCTATAATAGTACGTGTCCTTTTGTTATAGCATCTATAGGCTTTGCTCTTAGTGGAATAGCCAAGAAAAATACCCTCATCACATCTTGGGTCAAACTTACCCAAATTTTTCTCTTCCCATCTTATGTAACATTTGCTTCCAAAAATTTTGAAATACTTTACAGTGGTTGGTCTTCCTTTCCAAAGCTCATATGGAGTTTTGTGATGGTTTACTCTTACTTGAGCTCTATTGATGATATATATTGTTGTATGTACTACCTCTTTCCAAAAACCATCTGAAATCTTAGACTCATTTAACATAGCTCTGGCCATATTCTCAACTATCCTATTTTTCCTTTCAACTACCCCATTTTGTTGAGGAGTTCTTGCTGTTGAATATTCTCTTTTGATCCCATGTTGTTCACAAAAGTCTACAAATTCATTTGAGGTAAATTCTCCTCCTCTATCTGACCTTAAACTCTTAATCCTTTTACCTATTTCATTTTCCACTAACTCTTTAAAAGCTTTAAACTTCTCAAGAGCTTCTAACTTTTCTTTCAAGAAAGCTACCCAAATCATTCTAGAATAATCATCTATAAATAATATAAAGTAACTTTCACCTTGTAAACTCTTTGTCCTTGTAGGACCACATAGGTCAGTGTGCACTAGTTTCAATGGCTCAGATGACATAAATCCTTTTGACTTGAAACTTGTTCTAGTTTGCTTCCCATGCTGACATTGTGAACAAATTGTGTTTTGTGGCCTTTTTAGCTTTGGTAAATCTCTGACAACCTGCTTGTTGCTTATGTTTACTATGTTGTCAAAGTTCAAATGACCCATTCTTCTATGCCACAACCAACTCTCATCTTCTTGTGATAGAAAACACTTTTCTCCTTTAATCTCACTTAGCATGTAGAGGTTGTTTGTAGTTCTATTTGCATTTGCAATAAGTTTTCTAGTTTTAGACTTTCTAATCTCACACCTACTTGGATGAAAAGTAACCATGTGCCCTTGATCACAAAGTTGGCTCACACTTAGTAGATTGTGCCTCAACCCCTTGACATACAATACATTCTCTATTTTTGTTTTCCCATTATCTAAACTCAGAGTTCCTTTCCCACAAATTTTTGCTGATCCATTATCACCAAATCTTACTGATCCTCCATCAGTTTCTTTGAGTACAAGAAATTTACTTTTATCTCCTATCATGTGACTAGAACATCCACTATCAAGAAACCATTGTTTTCCCTTATCCTGAACATGAAGAGTTGTTTGTACTAACATTGATCTAACTTTCTCATGCCCTTTTCTCTCTTTCCTAATTGTTGAAGTTGTATTCTTTTTACTTGACTCAGGAAATACCATTTTGCACCATCTAGCCTTGTGCCCAAAATTATTGCATTTATAACATATGACATCATCATTCATAAGAGGTGCAAAAGAATTGAAATTTCTATTAACATCATTTTTAACATAACCAGTGCAATGTACAACTCTATGACCATATTTGTTACATGAAAAGCAATAGCCATGGAAGAGATTATGTAACCTATTTGAATGCCTTGGAAAATATGGTCGAGTGCTCCTCCTTTTGTTGTTCTTGTGATTAACTCTTATCCATGGTTCTTCTTTACCTTCTTCTTTCCTGATGTCTTTTCCTTCCAGAGTATGAGTCACGAGCTTATCTTTGTTTGATGTCTCTACTTCTTGAAAGCTTGACTCCTCTTTCTATTTCCCTAACTTTATATCTTGTCGTAACTTGGTCTTTTCAACTTCATTCCTTAGAGAAACAATTTTTGCTTCCAATATTTCACACTCTATTTCCCTTGCTCTTAATAGATCTATCATATCCTATTCAATTTTCTTTCCTTCTTCTACCTTTATCTTGAGTTCTGTGAGACTCTATAGAAGTTCCATCTTTGCTTCTTCATCCTCTTGAATTTGATCCTTCAAACTTGAGTTCTTCTTTCTAACCTTTTCCAAGTTCCTGAGAGCAGCAAATAATTCCTCTTTTATGTCAAACATGGTCTCTTCTTCATTCTCTGAAGTCATGTGTGTTCTTGATGGATCTTCCTCCAAGTTGTTAGTCTTTTCACGGAGAGACCCACTCTGATACCAATTGAAGAACATGAGCTTATACTGAGAGGGGGGTGAACAGTATAAGATAAAACTTTTTGCTTTTCAATCCATATGATAACATCAGCAATATTAAAGTAGTAAACATTACACAAAGCATCACACACATGAGAGACATGATTTAACGTGGTTCACCCAATGTGGGCTACTCCATGGAGAAAATATTTCACTAAAATTTTCTCAACAAATTTCTTGGGAATCCTTCCCTATTACAATATTTATGGACCTCTATCCAAAGGAGACACCAATCCCCTAATCAAGTTCATGGACATCTATCCATAGGAGAACTCCTTCTCCTCTACTCTAGTTGGTGATCTTCTAGAAGACTACTACCTCCACTACACTAGCTTGTGGATCTCTCTCCACTGAAGACCTTTATCCTCACTCAGAAGATCTCTATCCTCACTACCCTAGCTAATGGATCTCTATCCACTAGAGACTACTATCCTCTACTCTATCACCTCCAAATCCTACTCTAAACTCTATTCAATCTCTATCTCAAATCTGTACTAAACACTATCCTCTACTCTATCACAAATTTTCTCTACTCACAAATCTATCTCAATCACCACTCCATATATCTCTACTCTAGCACAAACTTGCTCACAAATATATACCAAACTCTATCCTCAAATCTATCCTCAAGCCTTAGCACAAAGCTTGATCAAATCACAAACCAACTCTGCTCAGATTTACCCAAATCCTTAACACAAGGCTTGAACAAATGAATCAAATCTACTCTCAAGTCTTCACAAAGACTTACCTCTAATCTATCCTTAAAATTTCACAAAAATCTCATTAAAAATTTTAGAAAACTCAACTTAATCTCTTACAGAAAACCTCTTCAATAACACAAACAAGTTTCACTCAGAATCTTGTTTAACCATAGAAACATATAGAGAATGATTAGAGACTCAATATGTTTCACACTCACAAAACACTCAATCACTTTCAAACTCTCTTTCAAATCAATTTAGAATAAAGAATAATTTGTTTCACAAAACTTGAACTATCACTCCAATGCTTTCAATCAATAATGCTCATCCAACTTCACTCAACCATTCACTCAATGAAACACAACTTGCTTACAAACCCTAACCAAGTGTTTCACTATACTTCCAACAACTCACACTATGGAACTCAAACCTTGACTCAAGATGATTCCAAATTCACATAACAATGATACTCATGTTCTTTCACAAACCCTAGCTCAAGATAGTTCTCATTCAACTCAAATGATCTCACAAACATCCACAAATCATGCACATGAAAACTCACTCAACCATTTCCAACAATGCTTATCAAACAAACCTTTTCACTCCAACTTTGCATTTCACAACATTCAATCAAACAATATTTCACTCACAAGGAAGATGTGCCCATACCTTTTGTTTTTATGGAGATATATCTTCAAAACCTGTCTTAATCACAATCAAATTCTCTTTGCCAATTTCAAGGTTAGATAGCAACAACCTATCTCAAAATCTCCACACAAATATTCTCTCCAATAATTATTTCACCATACAAAAATATTAGCTCTCAAGTACACCTTATAATCTCCAAACTTCACAAAATAATATTCAATTCATAAACAATCAAAACTCCTTTGATAACACTTTATAAACCCAATTTTCACACTTATCAAAAATAAAAATTAATTCCTTTGTTTAACACTTTTAACTCCAATATTCACACAATAATATTCAACACAATTAATTTCCTTTCAAACACCTTATATCTCCAATATTTATTTTTAATGCTAATTAAAAATTAAAATATTAAACACCCTTATGACTCCCTATCTTTCACCTTAGCAAAAATTAATCAAAGCACCTTCACAAACATCACATGGCCCCCTAGCGCTATTCAACACTTGGCAAAAATAAATCAAGTGCTTACCTCATACGATGGCCCATGTTAAAATTAGCACCCTCAAAGACTGCGCTCGACTCGAACCCATGACCAACCATCATCGTGGTGCCTAAGCCCTAAGGCTTGGCTGCCATTGGGCCACACGCCCAAGACAAAACCAAAGGTGCACGATGCACCTTTTACTCCTTGCTCTTGATGCCTTTCAAAATCAAACAAAAACCTTTGCCACGCTCAAAATGAAGGGGATGTGAATCGAACCCCTGACCTGCCTTGCACAAATGCCTTAACCAATCGCCAATCGCCACTTGCGCTACCAAGCGCTTGGTGAATAATTTTATGCTCCACTTGGTCTTATTACAAGGTCTGCCCTTTTAACACATGCAAATCCTCTTTCTTCTCTTAAAATAGTGCATGAATTTCTTTTACTCTCTTGGGCATTCAAATTGCATGGATAATTTGAAATAAAAATATTTCCCCCTTTTATACCTTTTGCTATGCACTCCAACACGTCGGTGCTTCCAATTCAAATTTTTAATTCAAATTTTAAACTTAGACTTATGGCGCCTTTAATATTTATTTAAATTAAAATTTTAACCTATGGTTAAAATATTTTAATTTAAATAAATTAAATAATAACCTTTTAACAATCTGCCAAATGGGTCTTTTGAGGATTTATTTTTTAATGACTCCTTGGACCTCATTTTTCTTCACCTCAACCTTTTGCCCATAATATTAAATATTATAATATTATTATTTCCTTTTAAACTTGCTTCTCCTTCCTTGGGATTTCTTTTTAAACCTTCTTCTTCTTCCTTGGGTCTTCAATATTTTAGGCCACTTTAGGCATATAATATTAAAATAAATATTATATCCTATTTCTTTTAACCTCTTCCTTACCTTTTGGAAAAACCACCTGATGACATTAATGATGATGAAACTTGAACATCAATCTCTTGACATCAATGACAACAAAACTTGCTCATATTTCCAACAACAAGGTATTACTCTACATTTTATGCGGGAAAAGGGCAGATTTAAGGTGCCACTTAAGGCACAAAAACTACAGGGAAATACAACCAAGAATGGTCGAACGTCAATCAAGAAATACTGAACATCAAGAAAGAAAGTTTGAACATCAAGCACTCCTCATCCACAACATAAGAAGCCATTCAAAGGGGCTTACTCTTCACATCTTTGATGGATGAACCTATAAAAGGCAATACTCATATCAATCAATCATTGACTTCCATTTACATAGATAGAAAGGGAACTCTCTTTTATAAGAAAAAAGGTGGTAGATTCTACCTCAATCAATGTGGATGAATAGCGTAAAAGGTGCACATTGAAGGGAACAAGGAATAAGGATAACAGGTGATATATTCAAAGGTTGCTATCTTGGTGAAGGTTATCCATCAAAAGAATCATCTACAATGTCATTCGAAGATCTAAAATTACCTCAATGATCGACCAGCAAGAGAAGAGGTCTCTTGCACTCCAAGAAACATAGCAAGCAAAGAAGTGGCATACAAAAAGGAGTTATACTCTCCTTGAAAGTGTTATAGTGAAATAACTCCATGCCAAAATGTTGAAAGCCATTTGGCATGAATTCTCTAAGGTGTAGTCCCATTTCTTAACGTCCAATAAAACTCACAAAGGAGTTACAAGCACTCACACAAGTGTTCATGTGTTACAAGGTGACCAAGAAGCTAGCAAAGTGTTACTAAAGGATTGTTACGTTACAAAGGAGAGAGCTTGTACGTAACGCTCAGTGAAACTTATCAAAGCCTTCACCATCTTAAAAGGCATCAAACATGAAGCAATCAGAGTCTTCGTATTTATCACTTTGTTGTCTCCATGCATAGAGTTGAGTTGCAGTGTGTAAAGAAGGTGGTAGAGTCTTCAATGCTTTAGAGAGGTCAAAGGTAGAGTCTAAACGGTTCTAAATTTGTAACACTTCACACAAAGATACTTTCTAAGAAGTTCTATAGGAGGGTACAGTTAAAGCATTCAAATATTTTATGTCAATATTGTTGTCCTATCTGAAAACAGCGTTGATTATTGCTTGGTAAAAGGTAAGGATTATTCCCATTTCTATGTGCTTTCTTTCCTTGGAAGTTATAAGGTTAAAATTGAAGGAAATTGATTATATTTAAAGCCATACATCAAAGGGAATATTTTATCAAATCAATCTAATATTTGCAATATAAAACCTAGGAGTTTCTACTGGAATAAATATTAAATATTTGCAAATATTATTGTGGTCTAATTTTTCCAAAAATTAGGGAGTCATAAGGGTTACTACATCAAATTAATTTATTGGAAATTAAATACACTTAAATTAATTTCCAAAGTGTTATTTAAAAGAGAGGCTTATCATAGTATTTCAAAGGTTGGAAATTTATAAAATTATTATCTCAAACTTCTCAAAAGGAGACAAAAGATCCAACATTATAACATCTTTAAAATTTGGTAAAAGTGCTTAGTTCAATAGGATCAATAAGGGATAATAGAAGTTGATTTTTTACAAAACTTTAAAAAATCAACCAAATATTGAACTATAATTTACAAAAGCACTATATCTTATCCAAATAATACTAGGGAGTCATAAGGCATTCTACAAAAATTGGTAATATCACCTTTTATCAAATATTATCAAGTTACAAAGTATAGACTCACATTACTTGGGAGTCATAAGGAAGCCTACAAAACTAAGGATTAATGAAGGTTTTATCGAATCAAGCTTATATACTTCAATTAGGAATCATATATTCTAATATAGGGAGTCATAAGATAGACTTTTAAGATTCTTGCAAATTCAAATAAGGATCTATCATGGATGATATCTTGAGAAATACTTTCAATAATGAAGAACTACTACACGAAGTAGAATACTACTCTCAAAACTTAATAGATACTGTAGAAGGATATGAGTATCTATCTAATAGTGACAAAGAGAAATTTTTCTTATTTCTTAAAAAATATAAATAAGGTAACTATACAACATTGATTTTTTATCTTTAGGATATTCTCTTCAAAGCATGGTGGAATTCACAAATATTGGTTATAATTTCACCATAAGAATGTTTGATGGTGTATCTATCACTAATTGTGTTTGTACTTACTCAACACAAGGAACAAGATAAAGAATCATATTACTA
Organism: Wollemia nobilis; assembly: GCA_028583015.1. Lineage (NCBI taxonomy): Eukaryota > Viridiplantae > Streptophyta > Pinopsida > Araucariales > Araucariaceae > Wollemia > Wollemia nobilis. The sequence goes on from JAQPPZ010017228.1 coordinate 7,261,001, forward strand.
TGATGACAAACTAATTTGTCATGAAGCATAAATTCTACCAGCACCAATGTAGAATCACAATAGAAAAAGAATAAGGAAAAGGAATAAAATATATGCTAAAAAATACATGGCATCATGAAGACTGAACTAGTTGAACACATACAACAATCAGAAGAACCTCCAACTACAACTTAATTTGCATCATATGAAGACATAGATTATCTACTGAACCTGATCACAGTAAGCAATGAATGAGAATACAAATTCCATTATCCAATGGAAGAAGATACACATTAAATAAAAAGTATTCAATATCCAAATAATGTAATGCATGGGGGTATTAGAAATAGATTATATTGCATCATTTGGATCATGTAAATGTACCTTTTTTAGTACATACTTAGGACATTAGATTACTTTAGGGTAAATTTATATAGTTACTTCATGCAATGTAATAAATGTGGACACCAAAAACTAGGCATCCACAAAGTCACATTTGGCACCCCACCTCAAATCTTGCATAATAAGATTATATGTCTAAGTTTAGACTTAGGTATATAAAATACTATACATTATCTTATTTTCTAGATTTATTAAATCTAAAAAATTATCCTAGGATACCCTGCTTGCCCACTGGACATGTGTCCTAGCCACCTCACCAGTATCCCTTACCACATTTCATACACCCTTGTACCCTTTGTTCCTTCACATGGGGAAACCCTCCACAAATCACTCTACTTGCAGCCACCTCATCCTAGTTAAGTGAGACACCCTAGGTGACTCACTCTAACTGCTTCCTCCATTTCGTAGCCCTAGATTACCACTTGGTAATCCTGGCTTACCACCTCTCATTTCCCTCCAAAACCCTAAGGGGCCTATAAAGGCACCTTCACCCCATCCACCAAAAGAGTTTGAGCATTAGTACCATCATGCTACCATATTAGCATCAGAATTTCATGTGCATTTCAAGAGGGATCGATATCTAAAGCTTGAATGCCCTATTTTGTAGCAATCTACCACTCAACCAAAACCATCCATCTATGTTTACACAATCAAAACCGCACTTGTGAGATTTTCCCACTGCCCATGCATGGTTAACTAGTCACCACCACACATCCGCAATTTCTTAGAGCTAGAAGAACACAATAAAAACCCGATCAGTAAGTCTCATTTTTGTAGTAAGGAATCTATTTTTACATTCTCTATTATTTGCACTATTATTTCATTCGAGGGTTTTATATTTGCATGATTTTCATCTTTGTATACAGGTGTTACTAAACCTAGTTTGCTTTTCATGTGTGTGTAGAAAGTAGGTATCTTGGAGAGTTTTTGAAGCTAGAGTGGTCCCTACATCAGATAACAGAAGCCCACTCACCCTTGGAGTTGTAGCAGAAGGATGAAGGACACTAGTTTCTTGTTTGGAAGACCATATTATTCCATTTGGATACTTGTACCATACATTGTAATATTACACCCAATACACTTGGGGTAATTCAAAATAAACCATTGTAATATTGTGAGATTCAGGCTCCCCTATTTAATACAAAAATATATCACTTTTTTATTTTCAAATTTTTCATTTTGTGTATTTTTTTGGTGTCAATATTTTGTTACAAAAAATGGTAATCACGGTAAAACCCCCTAAGGGGTTCGTTTGTTTTAACCTTGCTTTTATTTAATTACTGATCTATTTTTTTGTGGTTGTAGGTTTTGAGAGCTCAAGCACACAAATATATGATCTCGAGATTGGTGGATCTGAGACCTATTTATGTTTGGCCCTACTATTGATAAACCATGCACCTACAATTACAGACTTGTACAACCGTGCATTGATGGTTAGACACCTGACAAAATACACACCGACATTTTTAGATCTATAGGACCATGCATAGGCAGTTGGGTACCTAAGGAAATGCACATAGGTGATTATAGTATTGTGGCACCACAGATCGATGATTGAAGTGCACTGTAAGGAGCAGTGAAAGGAACACAAGTTTGTACCCCTATACCTTTCTTTCCTCTATTTTTAGTTGTAGTGTTGCATATAGGCTATATTAGGAGTCATTCATGTTTGCCCTTGTCTTCATTTAGGATCCTAGGATAGATATATTTACATTCAAATTTTAAAACATAAAAAGTAAAAAAAAAATCAAGGAATCTGCATTTTTAAGTTAGGTAGCAGAACATATGCATAGCCTGGCTAGAAATAATTTAGGCACATTCGACTTTTGGGCCTGATCTTCCCCTATTTTTTTGTTCAGTTGGAACCGTGCACCTGTAGTTGGTATTTCCCAAACACTCATGTGTGGTTGGTAAACCACACAAATACAATTTATTAGAACCAACCGCCCACCCATGGTTTGGCCCTAACAATAGAACTTAGCTAGATATTTCTTGAAATCAATAATTTCAGCCCCTGCTATGATTTGTCTGCTATTTTCTATTTTCTTGTTTATACATTAGGCATTAAAATGGAATTACATAATAGATTGCATCACACAATAAATTAAACAAACCTCACAGACTCACTCGAACATTGGTAAGGTTGGACTTCATCACTAGCTCCCAATAGATATTATTACCCTTTTTGTGATCAAGGTTGGCTCCAAGAACCGTCGTAGCCTGGAAAATTACACGCATTCCTCTTCAGAGGGTGTATCACTACTTAGGTGATATTGGATGAGGACTAGTAGGACCTATGTCCCCTCATTGATTATGGGATTTATCTCCATAGTCTGATGGGATTCACAATCTAAACTTCAGCATAAAATATGTGTGTGCGAGCGTACAGGTGAAATCCTAGAATCATTTTAGGGTAAACATTTTGCACATTGATTTTTTTTCCCAAAAACTTCAAAAACTTAAAAAAAAAATCAAATCAAAAATAAAAATATCAAACTTTGTGCAAACTTAGGAGCAAAAAATATTGTTTATTTTTTTGCTTTGAGTGTTGTTTTACATTGTGTTTCCATCATGCATTTACACACATACACTTGCATTTCACACATCATCACACCTTAGCATATGGTAACAACCCATGGTCAAGCCAAAAATTTAGCACTAGTTCAAAGTCAGTTGTCTTCCCCTATGGATCCATCTCAATCTGGTCAGGTCCCTAACACTTCAGTGGTAGGGCAAGGTAGTGCAATTCCTACTATTTCCCTGAACTTAAATGCAGGGCCCTCCAGCATTACCCTTATTTTAGACAGAGATATTATGCATAGGGCTACCCATATTGTTATTCTTGAAACTCCTAGGATTGAGCCACCCACGCCAATGGATGGTCGTGTCATGTACATAGACATGGACACTGTTAGGCAGTACTTGAATGTAGCTAATATGGTCCTTTTATCATTGCCATCGCTCACCATTACACCTCACACCATCCCATCATTCCATCAAGAATTCACCTTCCCATGCCCATAGCAGTCTAGCTAAACCTTCACAAATCCACTTTTTGAGCACACTGCTATCACCATAGTCTATACCCATTCATCATCATCTATTCAACCTCATATCATCACCTTCGATAATCATACCAAATAAATAAGTCATCTACACCAATCCCCTTTATAAATAATCGATCAATGTTGCTTTTCAGATCCCTATGTCTATTCCATCCACAACACCCATAGGCACCATGATCCATAACCCCCCTCCTTCGGTAGCAATGCAATTTTCCACTTATCCATCACTTACATCCACTACCGTGGTTGTCATGTAGCTTGCCCGATCATCCATATAATACATGTCCATACCCTTCTCTTCTATGTTTGTCATGCAACAAGCTTTCTTACAATTACAACAAATGATCCTTGATAATACTAATCGAAGCATTAATCTTGATCCACTATAGGAGTCACAGGGAGTTAACCAAAACCAACCACCTACATCCCAAGCTCATACCTTATTCACTCAAGATTCATCTTGGGTGATGCACCCCCCAACCACCATGGTTGCTAATCCATATCATCAAGTGTATGCTAACCCTTCAAGTTAGTATACTATCCTACCTCCATTACCTCATCACTACAAAATTCCTCATTAGTAGCCATACCACCATTTACTTCATGCTAACAGCCCCCATCATCCAAACCCTACCAATGGTGTATAGTATTTCCAATAGTAGTAAGAAAACCAGGATTTTAATCCTACAAAAGATCCTAAGTTCCAGTTCTTACAGTTCTAGATTGATAGCCTTGCCATGCAGATACCAGATTTGTAGTATCAAAAGCCCACCATAAGGCAGCTACTCAATCACTCAATCCATACTTTGGTACTTGTACTACCATATCTAGCTAATTTTTAGGTGCTGAAGTTTGATATATTTAAGGGGGATGAGGACCCCCAAGAGTGTGTGACTAAATTTATTAATACTTATTTTAGGATCGAAAACAATGATGCACTCATGCTTCACAACTTTCCTTAGATACTTGGAGGAGAAGCCTAGGATTGGTACTACCACTTACTACATCAGAGTGTTTACACTTTTGAGCAACTTGCGAATCAATTCCTAGAGCAATTCACCTTGAATATAAGAAATAAAACTACATTGACTGATCTACTTAGCTTGAAGCAATATGATGATGAATCAGTCCATGATTTTGGAAACCATTGGAGGGCAGTTATGATCAAATTTCCATTATCCCTCCCCATAGTAGAATTAATGAGAATGTTCACAAAGAATTTTTCCAAACCCATCTCTTTGTTGCTATAATTGCAATAGTATATAAAATTCGATGATGCACTCACCCAGGCCAGAGTGATAGAGGAAATAAAGGTTCAAGAGGGTGAGATTAAGCCTAAGAAAAAAGAGTGGCAGAACAATAACCAAAAGAGGAATAATCACGACTAGTCCAAGGTCACATAGGATAATCAAGTATTCTTGGACCAACCATCATAGCCAATTCAACATGCCCAAGTACAAGTACAACAACCCCAACATCAACAAAAACAACCACAATAACTAAACTATCAAGCAGTTCCACCCCCATAACATGTATAGAACCAAACACAACCTACAAAAAGGTAAAAACATTATTTTAGGCCTAAGCGCAATTAAACCCCACTACCTGAGTCATACTCGTCTATTTTCCATAAATTGTATGAGGCATAAACTTTTACGATACCTAAAATAAATTTCGAAGATCTAAGTAAGCCAAAATAAAAGTGTTAATGACATTGAAAATTACCACAAGTTTAAAGGTATTGTGCAAGATTTATTAGAAGCGAGAAAGATCAATATTAATGACAATCCACTAGCCCAACAAAATTAGAACCTTAGGATTTATCATACATATATACCTCATCATGAGGCAAACCAACAAGTAACGAGAGCATCAACTTCTATTGTTCCTCCAACCAAGTGAACTATGTGTCTCAACTATACCAAATTTTTGTAGGGGCAATTAGTGTGGTCACCTGCGAACAAAGTAGAACAAATCAAACACAAGCAACACCTAATCTTATGATAAAACCTAATGTACCCATACAATTAGGCCCATCCATTCCACCTCCACCTTTCCATAATCCAAGTCACCCATCTCGCCCAATCATCACCCTACAAAGTCGGTTAACACAAAGCTTGAAAAATGACATCAGTAAAACTATTAATTTATGAGCTAATACAAAAATATCCCCCACATCGTGAGGTATTTATGGAGATTCTAAAGTCCATAAAAGTACAATCAAAAGACCCTAATGCCTTAAATGCCTTTGTGGGAAGTGTACAAAAATGCATGGAGTCCTTAATAGTATTTTATGACTTTGAAGAGAAGAATGTATTACCATATTTACTAGATCCTCCATTGCACATAGTTGCTCATATTTATAGAAATCCATTCAATAGGGTTCTCATTGATACCAGCTCCATAAATCTCATCACCACACCCACCATCAAGCATCTAAACCTACCATCATCCCACATCACATCAGACACCTTCACCTTGAGGGTCTTTAATGAGGCTCTATGCTCAACTATGGGGAACGTAGTTCTACCTATCATCATGGTGTGAAGACTATCCATGTACTATTCCATATTTTGGAAGGGTTTATGCAATATAATATACTTCTTGGATTCCCCTGGATCAGGTATATTAAGTGTGTGCCCTTGACATCACACTAATTTCTAAAATATGTACATGATGGTAAAGTACATTGCATCCAAGCAGACACTGAGCCATTCAAATATTGCAACTTCATCTCAAATCCTTATGAACCACTGCTTCCATCCACCCACCTCTCCATTCAGCCACTCATCATCCAAACCACTCCCACTAACATCACATCATCTAAAGCCCCCATCCCTAAGGCCTTACCAATAGTAGACAAAGCTTTTGCATACCAAACTATCAAGCTGAATCAACCATAATCCACCTCATTTGATTTCTTAACCACGCTCGATCATCCTACTAACCAACCATCAACTTCATTAGTCACACCTTTCACTTCACAAATACCTTTTACATTTTTAGCACAAGTCAATCCACCTCCATCAATCACTAACAATCCCATCAAGCCTAATCCACCTCAAGCTTCGACATCCATCATCTCGTAAATAGTATCACCTATCTGAGAAGATCCATTACCTTCATCTAAACCACAAGCCACCACTGAAGCACCCTCCTCATCCATTTATCCATCCACATCCGAACCATCCCAAGTTGCAATCCATCTTGCCAATCTAGGCATTGGTGAGTATATTGTCAAAAGTGTCATAGTTACACCATCTATTGAGTCAATCAAAGATTATGGTCACCTAAACGACCCACCTTTAGCTATAGGTACAGTGTATAGAATGGGTTCTAAGCCTAATTGGATCAAATTTGTATATGGGGGAGTGGATTCTTCATCCGATCCACCTCCTCCACCTAAGGAACCTTTACAAGAGTTTAATGTTAATTTAGAATATCTATCCAACCCAGATTTCCCTTTATGATATTTTCATAGGGTTAACTAGCAAGGATACGAACTTGGATGACATGAGAAGGGTCTACATCACATTATTGAGCCTAAATACTAAGAAGCACATGATTGCTCTGGTCTAGGATACAGGTCTTCTACCTCAAATTCTTCTTTCGAGCATACCTTTCAATGACTCACTCTTGAGTGTGAAGAAGATGAGGAGAGCGATGATTGTGATGATACCAATGATGAATCTAAATGAGGTCTTTACAGATATTGTATTGCATAAATTCATGATTGATCATATTCCAAATAATTACATCTTTGATGAATATTTTAGAAATTATATCGATGATGAGGATTTTGGATAATTCCAACAGATGGAAGTAAACCTAGATTGTATCATTTGAATATTGATGATCCCCAAGAATATGTGGTCCCTACAAATCCCATCGAGAGAGATAAGTGGTATAATAAGATTTTTTCCATAGATCATACCATCTTTTGCTTTAACAAGGAGCATGAGCGCCTTGAGCCAGATCCTCCACCACCACCTTGGCCACTCCTGTAGCATCGCCATTCATCCACATTAGGTAAGTTACATCCTAGAGAGAGTGATCCATCACTCCTAAAATCACAACCACCTCATTTCCACCAAGTCAATATGATTTCCATTGACTTGTTTGCTCCATTCCATAACCCGTATGATTTGGTAAAGCTGATTTCAATTATTGTTAGCCTTATCACCATGGATAATATTTCATCTCCTCCATCCATAACTAAATTTATCATATTTAAAGAGTTACTACAAGCTTCAAACACTTACATCCTGTTGGGAATTTTGGGTTTGAGATCCTAGCTTCTTGTCTATGAGTTGTCATTGATGTCAAAAGGAACTAGCATTAATGTCAAGAGGATTTATTGGCTTCAAAGGTTGAAGATTCCAAAGAATCTTTTCTAGAAGATTCCAGAGAGATTCCATGTGGCAGATGAAAAGGTTTTTATCAAAACCATGGCAGGTTTAAGGTTTTTTATTAAAACCAGGTGGATGCATTAAGGGTTTTTTTCAAAACCACTCTCAGCTTAATGCAAAGGTTGGAGACACTTATTAATTAAATAACTTAATTAATAAAACCTTTTTAAGTTTTTTTAATTAATTATTTATTTGATTTAGTGATTAAATTATTTTAATAATTTAATGAGTTCTCCACCTAAGGTCTAAGGTCTAAAAGACCTTTGATTATTTTTAAATAATCAAAAGGGTTTCATAAACCCTAAAGTTGTTTCAAAGGCGCCAAAGTAATATTAATTCAAAAAATTTGAATTATCCTTCCGTCGACGTCGTGCATAGCATGGAAGTTTGGCTATATAAGCCATAACCTATAGTCCAAAGCAAATGAGTGAAAGAAATTTGAATTGCACAAAGGTTGGGAAGTAAAAGCTATGGCTATTATTTTTTCGCCATGTTTATCCGCCACCAAAGGGTTAAGGAGAAGGAGACTCTTGCTAGCCTTCAACCTAGCGTCGTTGGCCTAGTGGCAACGACTGTTCTGCGAAGGCACTTGAAGGGAGGTCAAGTGTTCGACTCCCACCGTGGAGTGTGAGAAGATTTTTTGCGCTCCAATTTTTTCGGAGGCACTGTTGACCCACGATTTTCGAAAGCATTTTTTTGGTCAGGTTTTTTAAATAAAATCTGCATTTTGTTAAAGAAGAAGTGGTTGGGTAGATTTATTTAAAATTATTTTTGAGGTTAAATGCTTCTTTGGAGATATAAGGTTGATAGTGTGTGGTTGAGATTTTTGGCTTGATTGTTGAGTGAGATTTTCTTAGAAGCTATTATTCCTTGAGCATGGTTTAATTAATTTGGAGAAATAAAGTGTAAACGGATATATTGTTTGTATGCTTTATATTTTTGGTAGTTGACTTCTAAGGATTGGAGTCATAAGGTGTTTTATGGAATAAATATTTTTGTGGTTACTTTTATGATCTAACCCTAACTTGGTGGCAAAGTTGAGGGTGGTGTTGGTAACAGAGTTGAAGAACTATTCTCTTCTTCCTCAAACAATGGTATGGGCAACTTCTTCCATGTATATTGTTGATGGTGTATTTTCTGAAATTGAGTTTGGAGTGAAAAGGTTGTCTACTAGGTATTCTTGTTGGTGTAAATCCCATTTTCTGGATATTGAAGATTGTTTATGCATTAAAATCATTGATGAGTTTTTTGGGTGAATGCATAATTCTGGTTGAGGAAGAGGAAGCATTTTGTGCTAGGGTTTATGTTAGTAAGTCTTGCTACTTGCATTGAGATGGTGAAACCCTTAGTTGGCTTTTTTGAGATTGATGGTTGAGTTGCTTCCATAGAGGTTGTTTTGATCAAGTTAATGCTTTACTTGATACATGATTTGGGCTTACTCCATTGAGATTGATTTGAGCAAGTTATTCTTTGCATTGGTGATTTATGTTGGTGGTTGTTTTGTTCAAATACCTTTGGAGGGAAAAGGATGTCTACTAGTTTCCTTTTCATGTAGTGATTGGTTGAATGCTTCAAGGTTAATGTTGAGTTGAATGATGTTGGTTAAACCTTGTCTATAAGCATTGTTGTTAAAGCCCTAATTGGTAGTGAAAAGATATTGGTTGTGGAAAGAACATGAGTATCATTGTTATATGAGATATTGCATGGTTGCAAATGTTGGGTTGTGTTTCATGTTCTTGAGAAAAGCATACTACATCTATCTTATTCTTTTGAGATTGAGATTGATTTGAGATTGAGATTGGGAATTAAGTATAGAACATATTGAGTCTCTAAAATTCTCTTTATGTTTCTATGAGATTTGAGATTGAGATTGGGAGTTAAGTATAGAACATATTGAGTCTCTAAAAATTCTCTTTATGTTTCTATGAGGTTAATGAATCACATTGGGTCTCTAAAAATTCTCTTTGTGGGTTCATGCTAAGCAAGTTTTTCTTGATGAACTTGTGAGCTGATTTGGACAAGTTCTAGTGAGGACTTGTGAGCTTATTTGGACAGGTTCTAGTGAAGACTTGTGAGCTGATTTGGACAGGTTCTAGTGAGGACTTGTGAGCTGAATTGGATAGGTTCTAGTGAGGACTTGTGAGCTTATTTGGACAGGTTCTAGTGAAGACTTATGAGCTGATTTGGACAGGTTATAGTGAGGACTTGTGAGCTGATTTGGATAGGTTCTAGTGAGGACTTGTGAGCTGATTTGGACAAGTTCTAGGGAGGACTTGTGAGATGATTTGGATAGGTCCTAGCAAAGTACTTGAGGACAGAGTTGAAGTGGTTCTTTGAGAAAAACTTGAGGATAGTTTTGGCAAGTATTTGAGAAGGCTTGTGTACAGCAAAGATTGATTTGTTCAAGCTTTATGAGTTGAGCTTGGGACAGATCTGACAGAGTGAGGAAGACTTGTGCTGGACCGACTGACTATGTTTAGTACAGGTTGATGAGTTGTTGTGGAGATGATTAGTGAGGACAAAGGTCTCTTGAGGCTAAGCATTGGGGACAGGAGGTCGTCTGTGGAAAGGAGTTCCACGTGCTAGCGGAATAAGATGCAGGTGATCTTCTAAAGTATCATTTCCAGAGTTGAGGGGAATGATTCTCCTTTGGGCAGGAGGCTCATAAATTTGTGAGGAGGGGAAGGATTCTCCTTTGGGCAGGAGGCTCATAAATTCGTGAGGAGGGGAAGGATTCTCCTTTGGGTAGAGGCTCATAAATACTTGAGTAGGGGAAGGTTTCTCCTTTGGGCTGAGGCTCATAAACATTGTAATTGGGAAGGATTCCCAAAGAACTTTGAGAAAGCTTTTTAGAGAAAAGTTTTGTGGAGGTAGCCCATGTTGGGTGAACCATGTTAAAATTGGTGTCTCATTGTGTGTTGCTTTATGCATTGCTTTGATATTGCTATTGGTTCATTGCTTTGCAAAGTTGAAGTTAAATAGAGAAAGTAAAAAGAGGTCTTATACTATTCACCCCCCCTCTCAGTATAAGCTTGTGTTCTTCAATTGGTATCAGAGCGGGTTCCTTCAGAAAGTTTAATAGCTTGAAGGAAAATATTGTAAAGAACACAATGGAATCTACAAGTGGTAATGCAGCACCTATTCTTGATGGGGTAGATTTTGGGCTTTGGAGTGCTAGGATGAAGATTCATCTTATGGCTCTTGGAAATGAAGTTTGGGAAGTGATTGAGGATGTGTATACCATTCCTGAGCATGGCCCTTCTACTAAGGAAGAGAGGCTCCTACATCATAGCAATTCAAAGGCAATGAATGCAATCCTAAAGGGTTTACAGAAGGTAGATCTTACCAAGGTGATTCACTGCAAGACAACTAGTGAAATGTGGAAACGGTTGAAGGTGGTTCATACAGGTGATGCAAATGTTCAAAAGGCCAAGTTGAGACACTTCAAAGGTATGTTTGAACAACTCAAGATGAATTATGAAGAAAATATTAGTGACTATATGCTTTGTATGGATGAGATTGTTAACTCTATGAAGGAACTAGGTCTTGAGCTTGCTGAAAATGATATTTGTGATAAGATTTTGAGGTCTCTTCCAAATAGATTTAGTGAAAATATTTTTGCTATTGAGGAAGCTAAGGATTTGGATAAGTTGAAAAAGGATGAGCTTCATAGTATACTTGCAGCATTTGAGTTGAGAACTCAAGTGAAGGTTGATGTTAAAAAGGAGGTAGCTTTCAAGGCTACCAAGAAATCCAAGGGTAAAGAGCTTCAAGATAGTGATGAGTCTTCTAGTGATGAAGAGGAATATTACAGCAAGAAGGGCAAGTTCTCAAGAAAGCACAAAGGTATGAAATATGTCAAGTGTTTCAATTGTGGAAAGTTTGGTCATTATGCTACTAACTCGTATCGTCGCCAATGATGAAAGTGATGAAGATAAACAGGATTATAAGAGCAAGGATTCCGAAAGGCACAGGCATCAAAGGAAGAATAAAGATGAGCAAAGCAATCAAGGAAAGAGGTACTCTCACAAACACAAGAAAAGTTTCTACCTAGACAAGGCAAGTAAGTGTTCTAGTAGTGATAGTGAAAGTTCTTCAAGTGATGTTGGAAATGAGATGTTGTTCCTAACGAAAAAAGAAGAAGAAAAGAAACACAGATTTGTCCTTATGAAATGTTTTAGATGTGGAAATTTTGGACATCTTGAGGATGATTGCACAAATGATGGATTTATTTCTAGTTATACTATGTATGAGGATGCTTCGAAAAATTTTAAGGAAGATCTTTGTATGGCTTTAGAAAAGGGTAGCACCTCTAGTGATAAGAAATATAAAAAAGTCATTGATGTTTCAAAAGGTAAACAAATAGAGGAAGTTATAGAGGATGGTGAAGTAGATCTTGAAGCTGAACTTGTTAGTGCTCTTAGTGCTTTGAAAAAGGAAAGAAAGAAGAATTCTAGACTCAATGATAAATTGGATGAATGTTGTATTGAGAGATATGAGCTTATAGAAAGTCTTGACTTCTCTATAGCTAAGACACAGAAACTTAAGGATAAGTTAGAGTCTAAGGTTCTTGAGTGTAGAGAGTTGGAACAGAAAGTGTCTTCCTTGAAAGAGGAAACTAAAGAGTACAAGGAGAAGCTTTACAAGTTTGAAGATAGCACCAAAAAGCTAAATTCAATCATCAAATATCAAAGAAGGACAACAAATAAAATAGGTCTTGGTTTTGGTAAGAAACAAATGGAACAGGTTTGCGACTCTGCTGGGGAATCTAGTAAGAGATTTCAAAAGGAAGAGAGTTCTGATGAGGAAAGTACTTCAGAAAAAGAGTCCTTGAGTGATAGATGCACAGAATCAAAAAATAGGAATTAGAAAAAGGGGAGAAATTTTACAGGACCTAAGAGGTCAAATCAAGGAAAGTTTAATGGCAGATGTTTTGCTTGTCACAAGTTTGATCACATGGCTTCACATTGCATGACTCAAGTGAGGAAGGTAAATGACAAATTCAGAGGTGGTAATTTCTTTCAAGGGTATTGCTACTCTTGTAAAAATTTTGGGCACAAGGTTTTTTATTGCAATGCTAATAACAAGAACAAGGTTGGTCAGAACATATGGAGTCAAAGATCAGGTATGCCTCAAAGAAATAACGTTATTAGTTGTTATAAGTGCAACAATGAAGGTCACATAGCTAGATAGTGTAGAGCTGAAATTCCAAGGTACAGGAATAGGAACATGGGTATGAATAGGCACAAGAATCAAGACATGGATAAGAACAGGAATGATAACAAGAACAACAACAAGAACATGAACAGGAACAAGAATATGGACAAGGAGAACAAGAGAAGACATGGTAATGTAGCTATAGACACTGATGAAGATCAGTGCCTAATGGGAGTTTTACTCCCACCCCAGAATTAATCACCTCAACAGGAGGTGGGGGAGGGACTAAGCTAAGAGGCTCATTCTTAGTCCCAAGCCCCAAAGGTGACCCTTTGCCATTGATGACAAAGGGGGAGAGATATGAGTAAGGGGGAGAGCCTCAAGTCAAGGGGAGCTGATTTCTATACAGCAATTTTGAGTTTCAGTGTTGTTGAGAAGCATGGTTTGCCATCAATGACAAAGGGGGAGATTGTTGGCAATTTTGGTTTTGAGATCCTAGCTTCTTGTCTATGAGTTGTCATTGATGTCAAAAGGAACTGGCATTAATGTCGAGGATTTATTGGCTTCAAAGGTTGAATATTCCAAAGAATCTTTTCTAGAAGATTCTAGAGAGATTCCATGTGGCAGATGAAAAGGTTTTTATCAAAACCATGGCAGGTTTAAGGGTTTTTATTAAAACCAGGTGGATGCATTAAGGGTTTTTCTCAAAACCACTCTCAACTTAATGCAAAGGCTAGAGACACTTATTAATTAAATAACTTAATTAATAAAACCTTTTTAAGGTTTTTTAATTAATTATTTATTTGATTTAGTGATTAAATTATTTTAATAATTTAATGGGTTCTCCACCTAAGGTCTAAGGTCTAAAATACCTTTGATTATTTTTTAAATAATCAAAAGGGTTTCATAAACCCTAAAGTTTTTTCGAAGGTGCCAAAGTAATATTAATTCAAAAATTTTGAATTATCCTTCCGTCGACATCGTGCATAGCATGGAAGTTTGGCTATATAAGCCATAACCTATAGTCCAAAGCAAATGAGTGAAAGAAATTCGAATTGCGCAAAGGTTGGGAAGTAAAAGCTACGGCTATCATTTTTTTGCCATGTTTATCTTCCGCCAAAGGGTTAAGGAGAAGGAGACTCTTGCTAGCCTTCAAGCTAGCGTCGTTGGCCTAGTGGCAACGACTATTCTGCGAAGGCACTTGAAGGGAGGTCAAGCGTTCGACTCCCGCCATGGAGTGTGAGAAGAGTTTTTGCGTTTCGATTTTTTCGAAGGCATTGTTGACCCGTGATTTTTGGAAGCATTTTTTTGGTAAGGTTTTTTAAATAAAATCTGCATTTTGTTAAAGAAGAAGTGGTTGGGCAGATTTATTTAAAATTATTTTTGAGGTTAAATGCTTCTTTGGAGATATAAGGTTGATAGTGTGTGGTTGAGATTTTTGGCTTGATTGTTGAGTGAGATTTGCTTAGAAGCTATTATTCCTTGAGGATGGTTTAATTAATTTGGAGAAATAAGGTGTAAAAGGATATATTGTTTGTATGCTTTATACTTTTGGTAGTTGACTTCTAAGGATTGGAGTCATAAGGTGTTTTATGGAATAAATATTTTTGTGGTTACTTTTATGATCTAACCCTAACTTGGTGGCAAAGTTGAGGGTGGTGTTGGTAATAGGTTGAAGAACTATTCTCTTCTTCCTCAAACAATGGTATGGGCAACTTCTTCCATGTATATTGTTGATGGTGTATTTTCTAAAATTGAGTTTGGAGTGAAAAGGTTGTCTACTAGGTATTCTTGTTGGTGTAAATCCCATTTTTTGGATATTGAAGATTGTTTATGCATTAAAATCATTGATGATTTTTTTGGGTGAATGCATAATTCTAGTCGAGGAAGAGGAAGCATTTTGCACTAGGGTTTATGTTAGTAAGTCTTGCTACTTGCATTGAGATGGTGAAACCCTTAGTTGGCTGTTTTGAGATTGATGGTTGATTTGCTTCCATAGAGGTTGTTTTGATCAATTTAATGCTTTACTTGATACATGATTTGGGCTTACTCCATTGAGATTGATTTGAGCAAGTTATTCTTTGCATTGGTGATTTATGTTGGTGGTTGTTTTGTTCAAATACCTTTGGAGGGAAAAGGATGTCTACTAGTTTCCTTTTCATGTAGTGATTGGTTGAATGCTTCAAGGTTAATGTTGAGTTGAATGATGTTGGTTAAACCTTGTCTATAAGCATTGTTGTTAAAGCCCTAATTGGTAGTGAAAAGATATTGGTTGTGGAAATAACATGAGTATCATTGTTATATGAGATATTGCATGGTTGGCAATTGTTGGGTTGTGTTTCATGTTCTTGAGAAAAGCATACTACATCTATCTTATTCTTTTGAGATTGAGATTGAGTTGATATTGATATTGGGAGTTAAGTATAGAACATATTGAGTCTCTAACAATTCTCTTTATGTTTCTATGAGATTTGAGATTGATATTGGGAGTTAAGTATAGAACATATTGAGTCTCTAACAATTCTCTTTATGCTTCTATGAGGTTAATGAATCACATTGGGTCTCTAACAATTCTCTTTGTGGGTTCATGCTAAGCAAGTTTTTCTTGATGAACTTGTGAGCTGATTTGGACAGGTTCTAGTGAGGACTTGTGAGCTTATTTGGACAGGTTCTAGTGAAGACTTGTGAGCTAATTTGGACAGGTTCTAGTGAGGACTTGTGAGCTGAATTGGACAAGTTCTAGTGAGGACTTGTGAGCTTATTTGGACAGGTTCTAGTGAAGACTTATGAGCTGATTTGGACAGGTTCTAGTGAGGACTTGTGAGCTGATTTGGACAGGTTCTAGTGAGGACTTGTGAGCTGATTTGGACAAGTTCTAGGGAGGACTTGTGAGCTGATTTGGACAGGTCCTAATAGAGGACTTGAGGATAGAGTTGAAGTGGTTCTTTGAGAATAACCTGAGGATAGTTTTTACAAGTATTTGAGAAGGCTTGTGTGCAGCAGAGATTGATTTGTTCAAGCTTTATGAGTTGAGCTTGGGATAGATCTGACAGAGTGAGGAAGACTTGTGCTGGATCGACTAACTGTGTTTAATACAGGTTTATGAGTTATTGTGGAGGTGATCAGTGAGGACAGAGGTCTCTTGAGGCTGAGCATTGAGGACAAGATATCGTCTGTGGAAAGGAGTTCCACGTGCTAGCAGAATAAGAGGCAGGTGATCTTCTAAAGTATCATTTCCAGAGCTGAGGGGAAGGATTCTCCTTTGGGTAGGAGGCTTATAAATTCATGAGGATGGGAAGGATTCTCCTTTGGGCAAGAGGCTCATAAATTCATGAGGAGGGGAAGGATTCTCCTTTGGGTAGAGGCTCATAAATACTTGAGTAGGGGAAGGTTTCTCCTTTGGGCTGAGGCTCATAAACATTGTAATTGGGAAGTTTTCCCAAAGAACTTTGAGAAAGCTTTTTAGAGAAAATTTTTGTGGAGGTAGCCCATGTTGGGTGAACCACGTTAAAATTGGTGTATCATTGTGTGTTGCTTTATGCATTGCTTTGATATTGCTATTGGTTCATTGCTTTGTGAAGTTGAAGTTAAATAGAGAAAGTAAAAAGAGGTCTTATACTGTTCACCCCCCCTCTTAGTATAAGCTTGTGTTCTTCACATCCCACATCAACCTTCATCCTCGTCTACTTTGGTTTTTTAAATTTAAGTAGAGGAGGGATCACTTGCATCATTTGAGCATGTGGAGCATGATATCCATGTCATCCCAACTCCACATCAATTGGAATAAGGTTCTCATATGCTTATCAAATAATCCATCGATGTGAACCTTAGTCAAGACGTGAACAATCCATAAATCGTAAAAATTGCAAAATATTTATTCGTAGAAGAGAAAGTGCATATGATCAACATCTTAACAAGTAAGAAAGAGATATTTGCATGGTCATACAAGGACATGCCTAGAGTTGACCCCAATTTGGTGGTCCACAACCTTACCTTAGTGCTAGATGCTAAGCCTTTCAAGAAAAAAATAAGGAAACTTCATCCAACCGTGGCATTGATTGTCAAGCAAGAGCTACAAAAACTACTAGATGTGAATTTCATAGTCCCCATTTATTATCTAGAGTGGCTCTCTAATATGGTACCTATTCACAAGCCAAATGGGAGGCTACGTGTATGTACTAACTTTCAAGATCTAAACAAAGCATATACCAAGGATTATTTTCCTATACCCAACATCGATCTGCTTATAGACTCTTATGTAATTCATGAAATGCTTTCATTAATGCATGATTTCTCAGGATACAATCATATTCGAATTAATCCTGAGGACCAACACAAAATGGTATTTACGATGACTTGGGGGAGAATCTGCTACAGGGTGATATCTTTTGGTCTAAATAATGCAGGAGCTACCTATCAACGTGCCATGATGTACATCTTCCATGACTATATGCATAAAATTATTGACAATTATGTGGATGATATGATTACAAAATATAAGATGCATCTTGAGCATATTGAGGTTCTAGAGAAATTTTTTGATCGATTTCTTGAACATAAGGTAAGGTTAAATCCTAAGAATTATATTTGGTATTACATCAGGAAAACTTCTAGGATTCATTATCTCCAAAAAAAGCATTGAAGTGGATCCTGATAAGATCAAGGCCATCATCGAGATGCCACCTCCAATAAATTTGAGACAATTATGTAGTTTACAAGGAAATATCTAGTCCATTCGTTAATTCATTACACAAGTCTCAAACAAATGCAAGCCTTTCAATCACTTGCTATAGAAGGGGGTGACTTTTTCCTAGACAACCAAATGTCAAGAGGCTTTTGATGACATAAAGAAATATCTAGCTTCACCACAAGTTCTTACGTCACCTCATCCAAGAGTCCCTTTTCATATTTATGTCTTTGTAATATGTTTTGCACTAGGGAAAATGCTTACATAGAAAAATGAGAATCACAAGGAGCAAGCAATATATTACATTAGTCGAACATTGGTAAGTTATGAGACAATATATGCTTACATCGAGAAGTTGTGCTTAGTAGTTGTTTTGACCACTAAGAAACTTGGACATTACATGCTAAGTAACACTACCTATATCATAGCTAGAGAAAACCCTCTACGTTACAAGATGACAATTTCTCAAGATACAATCAGATTCGAATTAATCCTGAGGATCAAAACAAAATGACATTTACCACACCTTGGGGGACTTTCTACTACAGGGTGATGCCTTTTATTCTAAATAATGTAGGAGCTACCTATCAACGTGCCATGACGTACATCTTCCATTATTATATGCATAAATTCATTGAAGATTATGTGGATGATTTGATTGCAAAATCTAAGATGTGTCTTAAGCATATTGAGGTTCTATAGAAAGTTTTTGATCGATTGCTTGAACATAAAGTAAGGTTGAATCCTAAGAAGTGTGTATTTGACGTTACATCAAGAAAACTTCTAGGATTCATTATCTCCAAGAAAGGTATTGAAATGGACCCTGATAAGGTAAATGCCATCATCGATATACCACCTCCAACAAATCTAAGAGAGTTACATAGTTTGCAAGAAAATATCCAGTTCATTCAATGATTCATTACACAACTCTCAGACAAATGTAGGCCTTTCAATCACTTGCTATAGAAGGGGGTGATTTTTTCTTGGACAACTGAATGTCAAGAGGATTTTGATGACATATAGAAATATTTTGCTTCACTACCAGTTCTTATACCACCTCGTACAGGAATCCATTTACACCTTTATGTCTTTGCAACAGATTTTGCACTAGGAATAATGCTTGCGTAGAAAAACAAGAATCACAAGGAGAAAGTAATTTATTACATTAGTCGTACATTGGTAAGTTATGAAACAAGATATTCTTATGTCAAGAAGTTGTGCTTAGCAATGGTTTTTACCACTAAGAAACTTAGACATTACATGCTAAGTAACACTACCTATGTCATAGCTAGAGAAAGCCCTCTGTGTTACATGATGACTCACACATACAACAACACCCATACCGTAAAATGGATAATGCTTTTAATGGAATTTAATCTTGAATTCATTAGTCAAAAATCCATCAAATATTAGGTGATATCCAATAAGCTCACTCAAGCTCCCCTTCCAAATGATCAACCCCTTCTTATAGAAATTCTAGACTATTTGGTCTTTTTCATCACTAAACAAGAAGAACAAGTACCTCCTGAGGATGATGTTGACATGACACTCTTCTTTTATGGATTGAAGTGCAAAAATGGATAAGGTGTTGGAGTCATGTTTTACACACCTGAAGTAATTCCAATTCCTTTATAATTCAAACTCGACTTCCCATGCATGAATAACATTGCAAAGTATGAATCCCTAATATTGGGGCTTCAATTAGCTATAGCTATGGGAATTAAATGAATAAGCATATTTGGTGATTCTTATTTTATCGTTTGTCAAGTGAAGGGAGAGTACCAATGCAAAGAACCAGTCTTGAAACAATATCATGAAGCAGTAATAAAGTTGCTAGAAAAAATTGACTGGTATGAGATTAGCAACTTGCCTTGTTAGGCTAATAGGTTTTTAGATGCAATGGCTTCTTTAGGATCCTTTATTCCTAAGAATTAACATGGATAATTCCAACCACTTATCATAACAACAGTTTCCAAGTCAGCAATCAAACAAGTAGAATATAACGATGAGAAGAGTGTTTGTTTGGTCCATGTGAAGCCATACAATTATTACCTTGATGAGATAAGAGACTTTCTCAAATTTGAGACCCTCCCATTAGAAATTATGTGAATCACAAAAAGAACATTTAAACAAAAAGTGGTTCATTTCACTCTCTTGGGGGACGTGTTGTATAGACGTGGCTATGATGGAGTCCTACTTTGATGACTAGATCTCGTAGAGGCACAATAATCCATAACATAATCCCATGATGGTACTTGTGGTGGAAACTTAAGTGGAATGGCCATTACAAAGTGCATTTTGTGCATGGTTTATTATTGGCCCACCATTGAAAGTGATTATTGTCAATACATCAATAAATATCAAAAATGTTAGCATCACACCAACTTGACTCATGTACCATCACAAGCTTGATAGCCCATTCAAATCCTTTAGCCATTTTCACAATGGGGCTTAGATTTGATTGGAAAAATTTCACCTGCCTCTTTGGGACAACATAAATTCGTCATAACTTCCACAAAATATTTCACCAAATGGGTCGAAGCAATTCCAATGACCACTACGACTGGAACTCGAATAGCGAAGTTTATACTTCAGCATATTATCTATCATTTTAGGATTCCTTCCAAAATCATTTATAAAAATGGTAAGTCTTTTAAGAAAAATTATGTTCAAGCCTTATGTAACAAGTACAATATCTAGCATATTTTCTTGACTCCTTATCACCCACAAGCAAATGGATAAGTCGAGACAACCAATAAGACCTTGATAGCCATTCTCAAGAAACTTGTCAAAGAAAATCATAGAGATTATCATACGCAACTCCCCTTGGAACTATGGGCTTGTCGAATAAGCAGTAGAATGCCAACTAGGGCAACGCCTTTTTCATTGGTCTATGGTACCAAAGTAATAATACCTCTTGAACTTGAGATACCTTCTTTACAAGTGGTATTACAATAATTCATGTATGACAACACAACTAGACAAGCATGTCCTGACTAACTTACACTCCTTGATGAAATATGGATCAATTCCTTAGAACATATACAAGTATATCAAGTTCACATCAAGCATGCCTACATCGCAAAAGTCCATCCTCATAAATTTCAAGTGGGAAATCTCATCTATAAATAAAATCAGTAGAACAGCAATGCATTGCTACACTTGAGAGATAAATTCATGGCTAATTGGTTAGGTACATACATTGTCAAGCAGAAGGTGTGTCCAAGGTGTATTGACTTGCCAACTTAGAAGGAACATTGAAACTTGATCCATTAAACATAATACAAAAGGAGCAAAATACAAAAAATATTTTATGCATAGTGCAGTTTATATATATACATATATACATGGCTAAAAAAATACAAAAGGAGAAAAATACAAAAAATATTTCATTTGCATCTCATACATCCATCCATGCATTCCATCCATGAATTTTATGCATTTTTCATACCATACATTATATTGGAGATCATTTGGTTAATTTGGATGATCATTAGTCCACTATATCTAGTTGCCTTAATTAGGGGCATCCTACATCACTCATAAATCCATCAGTCACAATAACATGCAACTTTCCTTCTAATATTTTTCTAATTAAGGGACTCACATAAATTAGGATAGATACCGTATAATTTTTAGCAATAACGATTATGCAACCACTGACTATTTTGTATGTGTCTTTTAATTTTTAAAAGATTGCATCAAAATTATCGTAAACATTACAAACCACATCATTCCATAAGAAAATTCCTAATATTCACAATCTCTCAAGCACTCCTAGTGTTTTGAGCAACCTCAATTAAAAATCAAACAATATTTAGATGCAATAATTTATTCTTAGTCAAACAATTTTCCTCTTGTACCACACACATTAAAACATATTAACACATTGTGAACCTTGGGGACAACGAAATCAAAAGTTGCTATTACCATTAGCAAAAAAAAATCCTTGTTCATCCAGTTATGTGCATGGTCTAGAATGCTACATATTTGACAAAAGGACAAGCTCCACATTCACCCAAAAAAAAATCCCTTGCTCTTCATAAAAATGACCAAGTATCCCAAAAAAGTACCTCAAAGCAATAAAAACTCCCTTGCTCTTCCTCAAAATGAGCAAGTATCCAAAAAGTAATAAAAATGCATATTGCTTCATCACAAAAATGAGCAATCCCTAAAATGCAATGTAATAAAAGAAGGGAAGGAGCTTGAATCCTTGTAACTCTTAGTGTCTTAAAAATCATGAGGTGATCCTCATTACAGTAATGGGCTGAATAAATCTTGCCTAGCAATGGGGTATCCTTACATGTGGCACCACGTTTGTCACATTAGTGGCCTTATTTTGTACATACCTATGGTTGCTCTATGATGAGCTAGCTTATTGGCATAAGTTATAATTGATTATTTTGACCTAGATCATGATGGGAAATGAACAATCATTGCACACATGATTGGTCCTTGAGAAATTTGAAAACAATAGGACAATCCTTGCATCATGAATATCTTTAAGATACATAAACAGGTTTGTTTGAATTCACTAATATTTTTGAGTCTTTGTAAATGCCCTAGATCATAAATCCAATCATAGCATAATATTTTCATTACCACATATCATAAATCCATATCAATACCATATATCTATGCCCTTGTTTACAAGACAAGAATAATGTTGATTATTCAAAGAGTCTATACTGTACCAAATGATCATAAGAATATAAACATTCATCATTCATTCCATTTATCATAAGATCATTTAACATGCATCCATACATACAATAAAATAAAATTGCAACACAAATTATCTAATAAAATACATGTATATATATGAATTGCATAAGTATAAAATACCTACAAGTTGTATACATTAGAGCAATAAACAAAAATAGAAAATGATGAAAATAGGTAATAAGAACTACTAGCTAACACCCCCATGACCCCTACGAGGCCCTTGAGCTGATGCCTAGGAACTAGAAAGAGAATGTGAACCAAATGGTCAATGAGACATCGAACTACCAGGCCTAGACTCACTCCACCTACTAGAGCCCGACACTAAAGAAGAATGTTGTAGAGGTAGTAAAATCTAGTGCTGGTGTAAAGTATCCTTAAGCAATGCCACATACCATGTCTTTCTTCAAGCAACAGCTAAACCCTGACCCTCGCATACTACCCACCGGGCTATCTCTGCCCTAAGAGTCACGATGGTAGCAGCATCTCCATCTCCTATAGGTCTACGCTATAACCCATCTATCTCGCTCTGCAGTTGAGTCACCTCATTGTGAAACCTCATGATATCTCCATCCCAAGATATGATAGTATAAATAACATCTTATCCACTTAGCCAACCATGTAGTCCATCCATCTCACCCTACAGTCGGTTCACCTCACCCTTCAGGCTCATCATCTCAACATCTAAGCTATCTTATTGCACTTGCAATATCCTCCACTTCTCCTCTATGTGGTGAGGAGGAGCATCCTATCTCTAATCACCTCCATCTCCACCATCATTGCCATCATAACCTACATCCACATCATGGCCTCTATCACCTCTGTCACCTCAATCTCCACCAACTCTAGTACCAACATCTATCTTTTGCACACCCACGATAGACTGCCTCCTACCCCCACTACCTCGATAGTTCTTTGGCTACCACTATGGATCATGTTTGCCTACATCATGTTTATCCCCACTAGCAGAGTCATCCACTACCTGGCTTGGCCTCTAGGGAGGTTGTGCTACAAAATAAGAGTCATAGTCTACTATTGTCCTCGCATCATCTACATCAGGGACATCCACTACTGCATCATCAACAATCCAAAAATCTAAAGTCGAGGAAATATTGAGATCATCTCCCTGCTACCTATACATCATGGGAGAAGTTATAACTCCCTGGACCATGTCAAACTATCACAACACTCACACGAGCTGGATGTACTCCATATCTCACCTATGGCTCCTAATCACCCATATGCCTCGCCTAATCCTTCGGAGTTGTGCCACATCATCCTCCCAAGTCAAACCCCTCCAAGGTCACCAGCATATTTTTCCACTCATTAAACCACTCAAGCTAACCTGATACTCATTTGTAGTCTAAATGGTATGATTCAAGACTCTTTGTTGCCCAACCAGCAAAGAGCACACGGAAATGAATGATCCCAACTACAGGGTAAACCATCTGGGTGACCAACTCTGATATGCTCCCATGACCAAATCTAGAGCACCAAAATGCATCTGAGCCGCTTCTGCTTCCACCTCTTCACCTCATTGAGCTCTTCATATAACTGGCATAAGAGAGCAGGAGCCCATGCATAAATTTGAGGCTTGGCCACCAAATGTAAAACAAGAGATACCTGTTTCCAAGGGAACCTCAAGCCCATGCTATTAGGCAATAACATATTACCTACTA
This sequence comes from Wollemia nobilis, assembly GCA_028583015.1. NCBI lineage: Eukaryota > Viridiplantae > Streptophyta > Pinopsida > Araucariales > Araucariaceae > Wollemia > Wollemia nobilis. The sequence goes on from JAQPPZ010017228.1 coordinate 7,285,101, forward strand.
TGTACATCAAGAAAGTCTGAAGTGTGCCCAAATTTTGATCCTTATACAGTTGGAGATAAGGGATCTCATCCTTTCTGCAATCCACATCCTAGTCATCTTTATATATAGGTCTGAGGACCTCCTATTTTTCGTGGCCCACCCTCACTTGTGAACCCTTGATAGGCACATGGAATATGTAGTAAATATCCTCAATGGTGATAGTCAACTCCCCTATCAAAATTTGAAAAGAACCCCTATCAAAGTCCCATATCTCCACCAAAGCAGATAAAATCTCCTCATCATCCTGGACAATCTCCAACTATCTGCAACCAACCAGACCCACAACCTCCAAAAACTTCCAATCATCAGTTGTGAGAGATTTTTGCACTTTGGATATAGTGTGGGGCCACTAATGGCAGGCAGTAATAAACTTGACTTGAAAGCACAAACAAAGTTTACATCAGGCATATTCAAAAATAAAAACATAAAAATATGGCACATCATATTGCATACATTAATTTCAAAAACATGAAAAACACAAAAAAAATACACATCATTTAGCAACCATAAAAAAAATGAATTTTTTTCACATTCCATCCACATGCAATAAAAAATGAAAAAAAATCATATTCCATCCACATGCAATAAAAAACAAACAAAAAAATTCACATTCCATCCACATGCACTAAAAAATGAAAAAAATCACATTCCATCCACATACAGTAAAAAATGAAAAAAATCACATTCCATCCACATGCAATAAAAAACAAAAAAAAAATCACATTCCATCCATATTCCAAAAAAAAATAAAAAAAATTGCCAGCCCCTCTTAGTGGTTGCAAAACAAAACAAAAAAAAAACACATACAAAAATTGTGCTAGCCCCTCTTAGTGGTCGCAAACAAAAACAAGCAAAACAGCAAAATAAAACCTAAGCTAAGAGTTTAGGGAACCTACCTTGGCATAGCGAAAGCTGGATTCTGCTCCAGTCAAGTCCTCGTTACCCGCACCCACTCCACTGGATTCGCCCACATCCATCTCTCACTCTCTTCTCAAACCGCCAAACAATTTCCACTACAATAATGAAATCTAAACAAACCCCTCCCCTTTATATAATTTCTTTTTGCATCAAAAACCATGCACCCGCAATTTGCATAGGGTGTGAAAATGTGCACTCGTGGTTGGCGATGCCAATTATAGATGCATTATTAAAGGGAGGAAAAACCACACATGCACGGTTAAAAAAACACCCCCCTCACAGATTCAAAATCATCCAATAAATATCAGCATCATCCATCACACGATGCATTTTCACAAACATCATCACCATCGTTACATCATTTAGTGAACCTTGTATCTAGTGGAATACCGTATACACTTGGCAGTTGCAACGACTAGCAATCCATGCAATCCAGTTGGATGGGTATCTCACCATAAGGACAATTATCCAAACAATAAAATCACTATGGCATTAAATCAGCTAGAACCCTCAATCCTTGATATTATTTGTGTTTGAACAAATTTGCACAAGGTTAACCTTAAGCCCTTTCCATTGGGAAAAGTAGAAACCAATCAAACAAAATTTGGTACTAATTGAAAATCACTCAAGTCTCAAATTCCCAAATGACTAGTTCCTAAAAGCCATCATTTGGTAGGAATTGCTAAATTCAAGAGGAACCTAGAGCTCTAAATGTGGTCGATGATTGAAGGTATGAACCGTTAATAATTCATTATACAATATGGTATAATATACAAACATTTGGCTAATAATAGCCATAACAATAATTTAAATTATTAGGAGATCGTTACAACAAAGTAATGATCTACCTACATGAGGATTATTGATTAATATTCCAAATAATAGGAATATTTATTCTAACACTTCGCCATTATTCTATTATTTGGGATAATTTCTAGGCTCTTGCTCTTTCGCTCTCTTTGGCTCTAAATTTTTGGTTCATGATTGAGTTTCTTTGGCTTGTGGCTCTTGTTGCTCTTGCTTAGGTAAATACCTCTAGGTCCACCTCTAGGTTTTTCTCTTAGTCATTTTGCCTTAGGGTCTGCCTCTAGGTCATTTCACCTCTAGGTCTACCTCTCGATCATTTTTCCTCTGGATCTGCCACTCGGTTGTCCTTTAGGGCTAAGCAAAAAATAAATACTTATTGAGTACTTAAGCAAAAGTTGGACATCCCTCACTTTGCTTTAACAACTATGAGTGTCCTTATGGTGACCACCTCATCCTACCAGAATGCATGGGTAACCAGTCGTTGCATCCGCCAGGTGTGATAGAGTAGATCACTACATACGAGGTTCACTTTGTTGTTTTGTTTGTTCCCCCTTCAAGGTGAAACTCATCTCATTGACTATGGTGTCGGTCTACGCCAAAAAGTACCTTTACAAGAATTTTTGAGCCATTACAAGTATTTTTATGAGGCACACTTATAGTGTTGAAAAGTGTCAGACTTTACAAAAAATGCACTCCATACAACGAGTTTGAGAAAAAATCGAGCCATTACAATTCCAAAAAAGATGGGAAGAAAGAAGAAGAAGAAGATTCTAAAGTGTCTTCATCTATAGTCTTTAGATGAAATCTAGGGTATCTAGATTATGTAGTCCCTAGATGTTGGTTAATGTGGTTCAACTCATGATGCTTTTGTGGAACAATGGTTGGAGCAAAATAAAGAGTAAAATTTTCCTCCATGCAGAAAAAAAATTGAAATTATCCGTAAATGTCCCTCATAGGGGAATATTATGAGAATGTTCTCTGGAATAATTTTAATGATTTGAAAAAATCAATTCAGGGAGCCTCCATTGTTTACAATTAATTCACTTTAAAAAATGAATTTATGGGCTACCTTGGCCCTCCATCTATCAATGTGAGAAAAATCATATTAAAATGCATGAAAAGGAATGCATGTGAACCATTAAATGAACTGGTTAACAAATGCATCAAAATTTATTTCATGAAGCTCCATGGCAATGGCAATGTGTCATGATCTCTCTACATAGCGTACTCAATGGTGACCACACACTGTCCATCGCAACCAACCAGATTGCACTCTCTATTCCACGTGTTTGGTTGGAGAAGGAAATTCTAAGATCTGTGATTGTGAAATGACATCAATGTCCACATAGCCCAATGTAGGCCATAGCATCTTTGTGCGTGGTTGAAGTGGATTTTTAGGGCCTAGTCAAGAGCATGGTGGGAACAACCACCATTATGTCACTATCTCCATATCCTCTAAGCATGGTGGTCCGTTGTCAACCCACAAGGTCACCGCTTGATTCATATTTGGTTTCTAGTTCATACGTAGGTCCACAGTCTTGAATTCAAGTTTTCCAATGCAAGTAGAGCAAGCTCCTTTTCCTATTGCCCAATAAAACTACTTTTGGATCATGTATACCATGTGTTCATCTCATGTTTATGGACTGGATCACTATGTCTCACTAGATCATTGTGTCTAGCTCCTGCATGTACAATAGTTGAATACATTCAAGAGATCCAGGGTTCAAGAAATCACCTTCTATGCATAGCAATTGTGGTTAAAATAAATGCCATGTGATGGAAATATCCATGTCTTCATATCCATCTACTCTTAAATAAATGCCATGTGATATTACCATTTAAACCATTCGCTACTGAAATCCATTGTGGCCATTTCCATTGGGTGCATTCAAAACTATTCACATGGTGCACACTCTTGACCATTAAAAATGTGTACCTCCATTTTTCCATTCATCAAAATCATTGGCAAAGGTTCAAACCAGTTCGTACGCTCTAGCTTGTAGCTTGGATTAGATCCGACTTCAAGTGTTGCATTCAAGTGATATTTTTTTCTCGCTTATGCGATCTGCTTTTGGTTGTCTACGCGATCCACTATGGTTTGCATGTTCTATTTTTGGTGGTTTGCATAGCAATTTCTTGCTACTCAAGAACAAAATAGAGGTGATCTCTCACCGTTCTCTTCCTGCGCACTAATCCATACCATTCCACACTGCTTCGATGCAAGTCAAATTCAAATCTAGAAATGTTGTATGCCATCTCTTACCTACATATTAGGACACATCTGTTATGGATGGAGGCTTCTGACTGGTATTTCCATGTCATGAGCTCCTCTGGGCTTGTAGCAAATGTAAAAACACAGACTAGCTACCACCATGGTAGAGGGTTGATCGTGTGTAGTAGTATGTGGATAAGGTGCTTATATGCAAAAGTGCATCTTGTAGAAAGAAAACTGCATGAGATCCAAATCTACATAAACAAAAGTGTCGATGGATCTTAGTCCATTGTCAAAATTTTATCAGTGGCCTTGTAGATGGATCTCATCATTCAAAAAATCCTTCGATTGCAGTGCACTGTGTGTAGTGTTGCTTGCAAGATCACATACTGCCTCAAAAATTGACAATGATTGCAGCAAGTGCAAAAACAATTGTTTTAGATCGGACCTATCATAAATGACAGCCATGATGAGTCTCGTTGTAAGCCTTGCATCTTCCTTGAGCCCTCCATTATAGTAGCAAGCTAATTTTTTATGCAGAGGCTTCTTCTCGAAACTTAGCACAATATCTAATGAAGATGTGATTCAAGTCTTCCTTTATCAATGGGGAGGGAATAATTTCCAAAGTGGCAATTCCCTCCTCAATCTATTAGGCAGGAACAAGTCTTGATATAATACCACTGAAGGTATGAACTGTTAATAATTCATTATACAATATGGTATAATATGCAAACATATGGCTAATAATATCCATAACAATAATTAAAATTATTATGATATCATTACAACAAATTAATGATCTACCTACGTAAGGATTATTGATTAATATTCCAAATAATAGGAATATTTATTCTAACAATGATTTTTACCATAGTATTTTTGCACATTATTGAAACCGAAGGTAAATTCAAAACAACACAAACAATCCCAAACTTGGGGCATCAAGTTGATCAAAATGTCATGCATTTCCATTCATAATCCACATCATTCAATCATTCACCTCCTTTCATCATCCACAATTGGTCAATTGGCTCGTGGGTTTCATCCTTTACCCATTCACCAATTGATGGGATAAGCAAAAAAATCAAAATAGCATCAAAATTTTTAAAAATTGGTCGTTCTTGTGCATAAAGAAGATTGGAGTCCATCCATCCAATAAATACAGGTGTCACTAGTTTTTGCATTGCATCATGTTTCACATAATGTGGTACAAAAAGAGGTATTTGTAGACACCAAAAACTAAGCATCCACAAAATCACATTTGGTAGCCCACATCAAAACCTACATAATAAGATTATATGCCTAATTTTAGACTTAGGTATATAAAATACTTCACATTATCTTATTTTCTAGATTTATTAAATCTGGAAAATTAGCCTAGGATACCCTACCTACACAATGGACATGCATCACATAGGGTTATTAAATCTGGAAAATTAGCCTAGGATACCCTACCACATCTCATACACCCTTGTCCCCTTTGTCCCTTCATATAGGGCAACCCTCCACACATCAGTCCACTTGCAGCCACCTCACTCCAGTTAAGTGAGACATCCTAGGTGACTCACTCTAACTGCCCCCTTCATTTGGTAGCCTTGGATTTCCACTTGACAATTCGGGCTTGCCACCTCTCATTTCCCTCCAAAAATCTAAGGGGCCTATAAAGGCACATTCACCCCATCCACAAAAGGAGGCTGAGCATTAGTACCATCAATCTGCTAGATTAGCATTAGAAGATCATGCGCATTTCAAGAGGGATCGATATCTGAAGCTTGGAGGCCCCATTTTGCAGCAATCTACCACTCAGCTGAAATTGCCCATCTATGGTTACACAATCGAAACTACACTTGCATGGTTTTCCCATCGTTCATGCATGGTTAACCAGTCACCAATGTGCATCCATGATTTCTTAAAGCTGAAAGAACATAATAAAAACCCGATCAATAAGTCTCATTTTTGTAGCAAGGCATCTATTTTTACATTCTCTATTCTCTACACTGTTATTTCATTTGAGGGTTTTGTATTTGCATGATTTCCATATTTGTATACAGGTGCTACTAAATCTCATTTGCTTTTTCATGTGTGTGCAAGAAGTAGGTATCTTGGAAAGCTATTGAAGCTAGAGTGGTCTCTACATCGGATAGCAGAATCCCACTCACCCCTTGGAGTTGTAGCAGAAGGACGAAGGACACCAGTTGCTTGTTTGGAAGACCATATTCTACCATTTGGACACTTTTACCATACATTGTAATATTGTACCCAATACACTTTGGGTAATTCAAAAAAAAGCATTGTAATATTGGGAGACTCAATCTCCCCTATTTAATACAAAAGAGATCACTCTTTTTATTTGTAAATTGTTCATTTCTATGTATTTGTTTGGTGTCAATATTTTGTTACAAAATGCACAAGTTTCAATATGTAAGTTGTATATGTGTAAACTATCCCTTGCACATCTAGGCTGAGTGTTGGCCAAGGAACCTATTTTCCTATATAAAGGGCCATAGACATAGAAATAGATACAATAGTAGGAAGTAGTGTTGAATACTGTGGTGTGATGTAGCAGAGTATGATGTAATGTGATGGAGTGTGATATGCTCAAAACTCATTCTTGAGCAGTAGCTTTATTCATGGAGTGTTCATTTCCTCTATAGATACTTTGTATACATTTCCATCAGTTTCTATTTATAGTATATTTTCAGTCATCTCGTAAATTTACTTTATTTCATATTATTCAGCATCTTGTGATTGTTATCTCCCATTACATGCTACATCAAAAGCTAACAATATATTATTTAATGGTTTAATGCATGTGAGAGATGATCATTTCATGATTTTTTAACATTCTTTAATATAAATAAAATAATATAGATCATCATTCTTGATACAGCTTAGATAGTTCTTAAGCTTTTTAATAAGATATTAAATAATTAAATATTGAAATGCACTAAAGAGAGTGATATCGTCAAAATGGAGTTATGAAATGATTAAATGTAAAAAATTGTTTGAATACTTTGTTTCTTTTATGATTTTAAAATTTAATATTTAAACAATATTTTATTTTTATTTTTGCAAGTTAAAATTGATATGGCATGCAAATTTTAAGATACATACTTTATAGGTCAATGATAATAAGTTTAGGTTCTAGTTTTAAGCATTTGAAGAAAAATGCAAGTGGTAAGTTTTTAGGAGCCTACTATTAAAATAAACATCACTCACACAAAATACTATAAAATAACTGAAATACATCAAATAAAAAAATAACACTATGCAAAAAGCAATTGCATAATTGAAACAATCTCACAAATAACTCAGAATCGTGAGTCTCTTCAAGGGGGAAACCTCCTTCAATATTTCATTTTGCAAAAATATAAATTTTTACATGGCTCCATGTCTTTTAAAGATAAACTCCATGCAACCCTATCCTAAGGCTCAAGAGTTGACTTACATGCAAAATGCCACTCGAGCTAGAATCTTATACCAAACATCGGTTACAATCTTGATAACAGTTACATGAAATGGCCCCACTTGGCTAGGTGCTTTACTTGCCATGTACATTACAAAACATTAAAAAATAATATTATATATGGAATCCCTCATGTTGGAATTGGATCATTACATAAGCAAATTATAATTACAAAATCACATTTGGATGGGATTCTAACATGTCCTTCCCCTTCGAAAAGCTTTGTTCTCAAATTTGAAGATAAGGAAACTAGTTTTGGAGTTGTTGGAGAGACTCCCATGTAGCATCTTCTGGTTGGAGTCCATGCCAATGAACAAGGACTTATATAATGGTGCAGTTGTGGAGAGTATGATTTCAATGATCCAACAACTATTCGAGATTGAGCAAGATAGAACCTTCTTCATCTAATTTTGGGAGTACATATTGAACCTGTAACTGAGTGCCCATAACCTTTTTGAGAGAGGAGATATGAAAAACATGATGGATCTTGGATGTAGGTGGGAGAGCCAATTTGTAGGTTGTGGTACCAATCCATTGTAAAACCTGGTAGGGCCCATAGTATTTCATAGCAATTTTTTGGCACTTGTGAAGCTATAGGAACAATTGTTTGTATGACTGCAAGCAAAGGAAAACCATATTACCCACGTCAAAGCTACACTTGAAACAATGTTGGTCAACTTGTTGGTGCATCTAGTTCTAGGCCACATCCAAATTCATATTTAGTTAGTGGAGGACATCAAAATAGTGTCAACTACATGGACCCTAGAGCTACCCAAAATGTAAGAGGAAGTCATGAGTGGAGGGCACCCATAAATTGCCTTAAAAGAGGTAACCTTGGTTGTTGTGTGATATGAAGTGTTGTACCACCACTCGGCCAAAGGAAGCCACTTTTCCCATTGATTAAAATGATTAGAGGTAAAGCAACGAAGGTAGGTCTCTAAATATTTGTTGATAATCCCTATTTGGCCATCTATTTATGGATGATAAGTTGAACTCATTTTGAGCTAAGTTCCCTAGAACTTAAACAATTATTGCCAAAAATAACTAGTAAAAGTTGGGTCACAATTGAACACAATGGAGGTGGGCATACCATGAAGGTAGAAGATAGAATTGAAAAAAAAATTGGCAATGGTGGAGGTTGTGTAAGGATGGGAGAGGGAACAAAAGTGAGCATACTTTGAAAGATGATCCACAACCATTAAGATAACATATTTGCCTCTGAACTTATGTAACCTTTCAATAAAATCCATGGAAATATTAGTCTAAACCTATTTAGGAATGGGCAAGGGTTGGAGAGTGCCTGGAGAATTCATCATTTTGCCTTTCATCCATTGACAGGTATCACAAGCTACCATAAAATTATGAATGTACTCTTTCATACCCTTCCAAAAAAGTGTGCTTAAGTTGTTCATATATTTTGATAAATCCCAAATGGCTTGCAAATGGGGCGGCATGTAGTTCCTTCCAGGGTTATGCATAGTGGTTAATATTCACAAATTGGGTGAATATTAGGATTTCCAAAATTAGAAATTGGCAAATATGAGGACCCTCGATATCGGCCCATTTGCCTGAAATTTTTGGGACTAATTTTTTCTTAGGATAAATTCGCTATAATATATATCCAAACATAGGTATATTTGTACTTGTTGGAAATCTCTTTTTGAGCCTGATCTAATGGTGGGTTTTGTATGAATGTATTAAGTGATTTAATAGGTCAAAATTTTCCCCAAATATTATCTTACTTTTTAGGGCTTCAAATGCCTCAAATTTTGGTGTGAAGATGATTGATTTGATTTGCTTAGGATTCACCTTGATTCACCTTGATTTTTATTAGGATTTGCCATTTGTTTAGAAGTACATTTCGAGTCCATCCCCTTATGCATAACCCTAGTTCCTTCATGAGAAGTTCTTGAAGGGGATATGTGTGGGGAAAAACAAGGTATTGGTGGTAATGCCAATCTTGGTCATATGAAGTAGAGTCGACGTGTAGGGAGGAAACCAAATTTTGCAAGCATGAATCCTAAAGTACTTCCTATCATAAAGAATCAATCCACTATGGAATGGGTAATGAAATGAGCATAGCATACTGTGAGCCTTAAATTGGTAAGAGAGAGCATCGACCACAATGTTCTCCTTGCCCTTCTTATAAGTGATATCATAATTATAGCCCATGAGCTTAGAAACCCATTTTTGTTGTTCGAGGATGGAAACCCATTGCTCCAAAAAGTATTTGAGACTTTGATGGTCAATTTTAATGGATAAATGATGCCCAATGAGATACGATCACCAATGAGTTACCACATGCAGAATTGCTAGCATTTCCTTAGCATAAGTGGATTTTCCCAGATTACGACTAGAGAGTGCTTTACTAGTTAAAGCCAAGGGTCATCCTTCTTGCATCAATATTACACTAATACCATGACTAGAAGCATCACTTTCAATGACAAAAGGATTTGAAAATTTTGGTATGGCTAATATTGGTGTGGTGGTCATAGCATGCTTCAACTCTAGGAAATCTTGTTCAACGAGTCCTATCCAAGTAAAAGAGTCCTTATTTAACATGGAAGTGAGGGGAGCTGTAATTTACTATAATTATGAATAAATTTATGGTAGTAACCTGTAAGCCCTAAAAATCCTCGAAGACATTTGAGAGTGTGAGGTATCGACTATTCCTAAACCACCTAGATCTTCTTGGGATCAACTTTGATGCCATATTTGGTGATAATGTGTCCCAAATACTCCACTTTTATCAACCCAAAGGAACACTTGGACCGCTTAGCATAAATTTTATGTTGTACCAGCAACTATAACTTTGATCCACATGGACGAGGTGCTCTTCCTATGAGTGACTATAAATCAAATTGTCATCAAAGAAAACTAGGATGAATTTTTAAAGGAATGGGTGAAATATGTTATTCATGAGGCTTTGAAATGTAGAAGGAGCATTAGTCAAGCCAAATGGCATCACCAAAAACTCATAGTGACCTTCATGAGTACAAAAATTAGTCTTAGGAATATCCTCATCCTTGAGCCTAATCTGATGTTACCCAAAGCAAAGGTCTAATTTGGAGAAGTACATAGTCCCATGCAACTCATCCAGTAATTCATCCACCATAAAAATAGAAAACTTATCCTTTATGGTGAGTTTATTGAGCTCATAGTAATCAACACACAACCACTAGGACCCATCGTTCTTGTGTACTAATAAGACTAGAGAAAAGTAAGGACTATTACTTGGCCTAATAACACTAGCTTTTAACAATTCTTGTACTAACTTCTTGATTTTTGACTTAAGTGCATGAGGATACTGGTACGATCTGATGTTGGGTGGTGCATTTCTAGGTAATAATGGAATAGTATGGTCATGGGAGTGACGAGGTGGAAATTCTGATGGTTCAGCAAAAATAGAATTGTGCTTGGCTAAAATAAGTTGCAAATCTACGAAAATAGAATCCACCTCAAAAGTATGAGGTTGGATCACAAATATCTGAGCTATGAATCCCCAAGAAAATATTTTCAACAACTTTTCCATATGACTTGAATTGATAATCTGCAAAGGCCCTGCATTTGACACATGGAGAGTGTGGGACTATTTATTCTATGAAAATTGTATCTTGAGCTTGGTAAAGTTCCATGAGATGGTTTCCAATGTGCCCAACCATTGAGATCCTAACATGATATCACATCCCCCTAATTTAAGAGTAATCATATCTTGTTTGAGCTCATATTCATCAATTTTTACTTTAATATTATGACATTTACCTTTGCAAGGTAAGGTCCCTCCATTGGCTACCATAACCTCAAAGGAATTACATGTGTACATAAAAATTAGCCTACTTGGCAATGTGGGGATCAATAAATTTGTGTGTACTACCATAATCAATCAGGATGGTAAGACGTAGGCCTTTGAAAAACCCATAACTTTCACGGTTTGGGGAGTAGTGATTCTAGCAAGGGCAATTATGGTCTATCTTTCTTCTTGAATTTCTTTCTTAGTTTGGAGTGGTTCCTCTACTAGTTCTGTGTCATCATCACTTTGGTTGCTAGTGTAAGGCTCATCAAAATCTATGAGAAAAAACTTATTTTGGATGCACCTATGCCTGCAAATATACTTTTTATCACAATTGTAGCACAACCCTTGGGCACATCATGCATCCATTTTTTTGGTAGTCATTTTTTTAGGTGCATAAATTTTATGTTCATTATGATTTTTGAATCTAGGAGGGAAGGAGGGTCTAGTGTGTGGAAATTTAGATGTTCACCTTTGAGCTAAAAATTTGGATTCAGTCGAATGGGCTAAACTGATAGTCTACATCATGGTTTATAATTTAAAAATCTTAACCTTAGCTTGGAGATCATCCTTCAAACTACTAATGAAACAACTCATAAAGAACCCTTCATTCAATCCCCTAGTTTTATTGGCCAATTTCTCAAATTATGTTTGGTACTCTCGAACTGTAGAAGTTTGTTTCAATTTTTTCAATGCACCTTTAAAGACATCACATCATGCTCACTAGGGCCAAATTGAGTGAGTAATTGAGACTCAAAGTTTCCCAAGAAGGACCAGGAGTAGTGTTTTGCAACCATTGGTACCACTATAAAGCTTCATATTCCAATTTGAAGGAAGCCATCTAAACTCAATAATATCTAGGGACATTATGGAGTTTAAAAATTTGATAAAAATAACACAACCACCCACCCGTGTCCTTCCCATTGAACTTAAGAAAGTCCAATTTTAGGCATATTAAATGTAGGATCATGATCATAGTGAGGATGAGAGTCATCCATTTTCCTACCTTTACCTTGATTAGATTGTTCAGTACAGTATTCAGAACTTCTTGGACCACCTTGCAATTTGGACTCAACATTTGCAAGTTGTTCTTCCAAACGGTTTTTGGAGGTATCACAATCCTCTTTAAAGCCTTGACTCTCTTCCCTTGTGGCTTGATTTGCTTGGTTCATGTTATCAATGGAGCTTTCAATATATTCAAATAATATGATGGTTTTTCTATCTCTTTTTGATGTCCACGAGTGTCAGTAGCCATTTTGGAGAGTCTTGAACCACTTTCACTGAATTACTAAAACTAGAAATGTGGTTACAAGAGTTACTATTTTTAGTAAGAAGTCAAAAAAAGTGCTTGGGTGCTATATATCAAATTGATCAGCTTTTAATAACAACCAGAATGATCTATAACATACTTTTTGATAGTTTTTACACTATTATATCTTCTCAAGAGACATAATTACAAAGAAAAAAAGAGTAGAAAGACTTCATATCAGATCATATTATGAATGAAATTGTACAATGTTGAATTAAACTGAGTCCATTATATAGGAGGATAGGTTACTTGCTCTTTACTCTATTTATGACACTTGGTCCAACTTACATGACACTTGGCATGATAGCCAAATAATGGAATATATTCCAACAGCCCCCTGTATTACATTATTTGGTATGAAGTTCCCTTGAGTTGCATAGATTATCTCTGAATGTATGAAACTTGTAATTTCCTAATAGCTTTTATAAAAATATCTTCCAACTAGTCTTCTGTAGGAACATGCTTCAGGATGATATGATGGTTTTGAAAGTGATATCTGATTAAGTGGCCTTGCACTTAAATATGTTTAGTTATTTCATGCATAGTTGGATTTTTGATCAAATTGAGTACTCCTTGATTGTCACAAAATATCAAGGTTGGAGTCCATTTGATGTCCATGTCTGATAGTATATATTGTAACCATAATACCTCACAATTTGTATCTCATACTACCTAATATTCTGCTTTAGTAGATGATTGTTCTACTATATGTTGTTCCTTAGTATGCCAAGATATGGGTCCTAGCCCAATATAGAATACGTACCTTGAGGTGGATTTTCTATCATCAATAGATCCTACATAATTTAAATCTGAGTAACCCTATAGACAAAAATCTTCAACATTCTTTGTCTAAGCTAGTTCATAATCAACAGTCTTCTTGATATATTGTAATATTCATTTTGTAGCCTTCCAATGACTTTCTCTAGGTTCTTGCATAAAGCATGAAATATAATTCACTTCAAAGGCTATGTCAGGTCTGCTATTTGTTAGATATAGAAGGATTCCAATTAATTGGTGATACATAGTTTTTGAAACTAGAGTTTCATTATTTTTGGATAGTTGAATTCCTTGTTCCATAGGTGTATCTTTTGTTTTACAATCATTCATTCTATATTTTTTTATTAAGGCTTCTGCATATTTTGACTGAGCAATAGTAATCTTATCTTCACTTTGTTGAATCTCTAGACCAAGGTAATAATTCATTAGACCTAGATCTATCATTTCAAATGTCTTTTCTAGTTCCTTTTTGATATCATTTATTAATCTTTTAGAGCTTCTAGTAATTACTATATCATCAACATATACTATGAAAATTAGTATACTATTTCCAATTTTCTTTATATACAGACTAGGATCGGATGTACTTCTTTTAAAGCTATATCGTAGTAAGTGATTGTTGATCTTTATATTCCATGCTCTAGGAGCTTGTTTTAGTCCATATAGAGATTCGTTTAATTTTCACACCTTATTTTCTTATCCTTTGATAACAAATTCTTCAGGCTATGATATATAGACTTCTTCTTCTAAGTCACCATTAAGAAAGAAATTTTTTATGTCCATTTGATAAATATTCTAGCCCTAATGAGCTGCTAGTGCATAAACTACCTTGATAGTAGTCATTCTAGTTATTGTTGCAAATGTCTCTTCATATTCAATTCCTTTAGTATGAGTATATCCTTTTGCTACTAACCGAGCTTTGTATTTATCAAGTTTTCCATCTACTTTGTACTTGATATTATAAACCCATTTGCAGCCCACTATTTTCTTTCCTGGAGGTAATTTCACTAGATCCCATATTTTATTCTTTTGGAGTGATGCATATTTAGATTCCATAGCTTCTCTCCAATGTGAGTGATTCAGTGTCTGAGATGTTGATGTAGGTTCTACTACATTGCATATTAATCCTCTATTTATTCTACTTTGACTATGAGTTTGAGGTCTAGTAGTGGTAATATATGGCATTCTTTCTAGGTTTGAGTCCTTGAGAGTGTCTTTGAGCCATATTGGTTGTTTCTGTGAGATTGTAGATGATTTTGTATTTTCTCTATCTTCTTCTTGAGATTTTGATTCTGATTCTTCACATGTTATATATTCCTCTGAGTAGTTTAGAAGAATTTCTATATCATGATTGGATTTTTCTGTGTCAATTTTTACTTTCTCATCAAAGATAACATCTCTGCTTATGTAAACTTTCTTTGTATATGGATATAGTATTTTGTATCCTATAGATTCATCACCGTATCTAAAAAATATTCCTACCATAGTTTTGTCATCTAGTTTTGTTCATTTTTGTTTCAGAATATGCATGTAAGCTTTGCATCCTAAAATTCTTAGTTTTTCTACATTTGGTTTTTGTCCTGACCATGCTTCTTTAGGTGTAATGTGTTTAAGTATTCTGGTTGGTAGTCTATTTTGTATGTATACTATTGTTTGAACTACTTCTACCCAGTATTGATGATCAAGATGAGGTTCTTTTAACATACATCTCAACATTTCCATTATCAACCTATTTATCCTTTCTGCAATCCCATCTTGTTATGGTGAATATGTTGTAGTGAGTTATCTTTTAATCCCATTTTCTTCCAAAAAGGAGTCAAATTATTTAGATACAAACTCACCTCCTCTATCTGACTGTAGTGCTTTTATAGTTTTCCTTGATTATTTTTCTACTTGAAGTTTGAATTGTTTAAAATGACTAAATGCCTTTGATTTATACTTCATGAAGTATACCCACATTTTCCTGGTGTGATCATCAACAAATAATTGAAAATATTTATGTCCTCCAATGCTAGAGGTATTCATTGGCCCACATAAATAAATATAGATCAACTCTAATGGTTGTTGAGTCCTGTGTTGTCGAAGTTCAAAAGGAATTCTATGTTGTTTTCCTATTAAGCATTCTGGACAAACAGTAGATTCTAGAGATAGATTTGGTATTCCTTCAACCATTTGATATTTGAAAAATTCATTCATGGTAGTTTCACTAGTATGTCCTAGATGCTTATGCCATAGATCTAAAGTTTTGACTAAAAGAGCAGAGTGTGTAGTAATATCTAGAATAAATAGACCACCTTTATAGGAGACTGATGCCATATTTTTTCCTTGTTTAGAGTGATATTGTTTTCTACCATTGGAACTTTTGAACTCTATAGTCATGTTTTGATCCATAAGTTAAGAAACTGAAAGGATATTAGTAGTCAATCTTGGGATATATAACGTATTTTTTATTACTCCTTTTCCATATAGTAAGTCTATTGAAATATTTCCAATTCCCTTTACTTCATAAGTCTTACTATCTACTATAGCAACTGGTTTCTCATTTATCTTTTGTAAATAATTAAAAAAATGTATGTTTCCAGTCATATGTTTGCTTGCTCCCGAATCTATATACCAATGATCCATGGCTTAGTGTTTTGATTATATCTATGATAGAACTTTTGAGGTAGTCTACCTTATGACTCCCTAGTGTTTATAGGTAAAGTGTTTAATATCACTTTTTGAGTTAATTTTGTAATGTTTTGTAGGTAACAAAAATCAACTTCTATTTCACCTTATCTCTTCTAATGAACTATGCACTTATTTTGAAGTTCTCTATGGTTGGATTTCCTTTGTATCTTTAGCATGAGTATGAGACAAGTTTAAATATATAATTCCAACTCCTTAAGTAAATGAAGAACTTATTTTTATACTCCTTGATAATAATAGTTTAATGTTTCTAAATTCTAATAATGTATTTTTTTGGTGTAGTATACCTTATAACTCCCTAATTTTGAATATTAGAAAACAATAATATTTGCAATAATATAATCCAAGTAGAACCCCTTATAACTCCTAAGGTTTTAATTGCAAATATTAAACTATTAAGTATATAGATTTTTCCTTTTAATTTTGCTTTCAAATGTAAGGTTGGTTTTGCATATAGTTGTGAATGCAATAATAATAATACCTTCAACCTTATAACCTTATGTTCCCTTATTACTCCTTATGAAAGCAATTAAACAATACCTTAGTATTCTGATGAGTGCTTGACATTGAATACCTCATAGTTCAAATGTTAGATGAGCGCTGGATATTCTAAAAAGTAATTATTATTGCTACTAGTTTATGATAGTATGTATAAGCATCTTATATGCTCTTTGACTCCTTAGTTCTGAGCTTTGACTACCCTTGATTTTGGCTTTGAATATCTTGGTCTATTGTGTTAAATTCTCGTGATAATCTTACTATTATTATCTCCTTAGTGTCAATCCTAGAATATATTTTTCTTTGTGACTGCTCCTCCTTATGGTTGTTGTAATCATGATTTTGCCTTCTTGATGTGTGTGCCAAGTGGCACGAGGCATTACGAGTATCTTCCATTTCTTTTTTTCTTGCATTGTCCCTTGAAGGCATTAGACTTTGTGGCACTGGTTAGAGGTCTTCTTGGTAGGCGTTGTATATTCTCAGATGTTAGAATGATGATGAAAGGTATTATTCCAATGGTTGCCTTTCTTTTGAGCATTAGAAATAAGAGGGCGAAGATGCTCTTTGTGCCAAGTGGCACTTAGGTTTTATGTATGTAAACCTTTGTCTAATGTCTCCTTGTATATTGTTCACCAACAAATACCCTTCATTTCTTATCTTCAATGTTTTCTTTTCGAATGAGCTGAGTTGTTATGTGGATGTCTCCAACTAAGGTAGATAAGGGCACTCCAATGGTGGCTTCAATTCAGTTGACGGTCCTTCCAAATGGTAGTCCTTCCAAGTTCTTCCTTGGGTATTCTCTTCACTTATTTGTGCTCATCCTTAGTGTTGTTCTGTCCATGTTGGTAGATGATAGATAGCTTAATATATGTATGCTATATTTTATGTAGAGGTCCAAGAGATAGACAACCTCTTTACATAGGCCTTAATGCTATCTTTATTTCCATGTAGATATGGCCTCCTTACTGGATATTTTCCTCCTTGATCTACCACTATTATTTTTTGCCTCAATTGTATGTATTGTGTTGTCTTTTATGTGGGCATTATGGTACCTATGACATGGGTATTATATCGCAAGTTGATGCAATCATAGGTGTTGGATAGGCTAATGAAGATGATATCTTTTGATACCTCAAACTAACATTTTTACCCTAGGTTGGCTCACCTTCTCTATCTTCTTCGAACGTAGGATTCTTGCTACCTTTAGTATCTTGGGACACTTTATATTACATCCTCTTTAGGAGGAATACGATGCAACTCTGTAACATAAATAAGATTCCTTATTTTTGCACCAAAACTTTGATAGTTCTTTGTCTCCCTTTTATGTTGTTCTTATCATTTTATTTGATATCTTCTCACTGTATAGCTTGGGGAAAAATGAAGATATATTTTTGAAGCTATTCTAATACTTCTTAGATATGTGTATTGGATATTTTCCTCATTGATCTACCACTGTTATTCACTACCTCTGATGTGTGTATTATTTTATCTTTGATGTGGGTATTATGGTACCTCTGACGTGGGTATTGTGCTACAATTTGATGCAATCATAGGTGTTGGATAGGCTAATGAATATGATGTCTTTTGATACCTCAAACTAATATTTTTATCCTAGGTTGGCTCACCTTATCTATCTTCTTCGAACGTAGGATTATTGCTACCTTTAGTATATTGGGACACTTTATATTACATCCTCTTTAGGAGGAATATGATGCAACTATGTAACATAAATAAGATTCCTTATTTTTGCACCAAATCTTTGACAGTTCTTTGTCTCCCTTTTATGTTGTACTTATCCTTTGATTTGATAGCTCCTCACTATATAGCTTGAGGACAAATGAAGACAAATTTCTAAAGCTATTCTAATGCTTCTTAGATATGTCAATTGCTTGCTCTAATCTCTAACAGTAATGTATTGTTACCCCTTTTTTTTTAGACAACACTAACCTCTAGATTGGATAATTTTAACACCAACGAATCCAATTACTTAACCATGCAGCTAACATATATAGGTTTAACTTTTCACAATTGTTCTCTTTAACTAAGATCCTTAATAAAATTTGAATAATTGATATAATAATCTTCCCTTATCACTCCTGTAAATGAAATCTCAAATTAATTCAAAAAGTAATGTATTGTTACCCTTTTTTTTTTAGACAACACTAACCTCTAGATTGGATAATTTTAACACCAACGAATCCAATTACTTAACCATGCAGCTAACATATATAGGTTTAACTTTTCACAATTGTTCTCTTTAACTAAGATCCTTAATAAAATTTGAATAATTGATATAATAATCTTCCCTTATCACTCCTGTAAATGAAATCTCAAATTAATTCAAAATTATGCAAATTAAAATACTCTTTAAGAACAATGTAGTGCAATATTAGTCTCCTTAGTACTCCAAAATGAAACTTAAATCGTGCACTACCAATTGCTCCTGAAATATACTATAATATCTTGTAATATTTTAAAATCTAATATGGTGCTTAATTAAATTGATTAACACACTAAATATAAGTGTTCACCTAATGAACCCTTTGTACCAAATTTTCTTACCTTTAAGATCTTTTGAAGATGATGCAGAATTGTAAGGTTATTAGATTAACCTTTTTATTGAAAGGGCTTGCCACTTCAAAAACCTCTATCTCGTTGTGCTAAAATTGTGATGAACAACTTCAATCTAGGTCTTATCTCATAAATTAGGAAGTCTTGAGGTCTTCACAAATCTCCTCTAAAACTTGGCAGGCTTCTTGCTAAATCCTTCCCTCTTGGGCTTGTTATCGGATGGCGATAATTGTCCCATGTTTTTTACTATCAGGATCTGATCCTAATAGCTCTTCCAATGAGTCTCACTTACTGGATCCTAACTTACCTATCATACCTTTGATACCACTACTAGTTTTTACATTATTCTATCTACTCAAGAGACATAATGACAAAGAACAAAAAAGTAGAAAAAATTCATATCAGATCATATTATGAATAAAACTATACAATGTTGAATGGAACTATGAGCCCATTATATAGGAGGATAGGTTACTTTCTCCTTACTCTATCTATGATACTTGGTCCAACTTACATGACACTTGGAATGATAGCCAAATAATGGAATATATTCTAGCACTTTTTTATTTGTTTTATCCTTTGTTTTGATGAGTCTACTAGTGTGGTTGGTTTTTGATTTGGATATTCGGTTCAAAATTTTGGTATTGGATCAGCTATATTTGAACTATGTGTTCTATCTACTAACCACCTTGTCATAGTCCTATATTTATCCCTGTCACCTGTACTGCAGTTATTGATATTGTTCACTTCACTGACCTCAGGATTCTCTATACTATGTAATTACTAACATTGACAGTTCTATTTCTAACACTAACAACCTATAATTTTTTATTGGTACAGATGATTATTACTACCACTATCTACATGACTTTTATTGTCACTGACTCGACTATTACTACCACTGACTTGAATGGTACTAAAATATTTTTTACTATCACAAATACTTGTAGACTTTGTCATGACTATTTGGTGCATGCAAAAGTTTGTTCTTCAGTGATAGGGAAGTCCTTCTTCGTATGCTCACTTTTGTGGATCATAAATGCAGGTTTAGTAGAACAGGAAGGTTTTATTTTTGTAGGTTGAAATTTTTGATAGAACTGGGGTACACTAGGCAGAGGAGTATGTAATACCCATAGGCCCTCTATTATACCATAGTGATAAACAATAGCACTTGGACCAATATTTCAAGCCACTATCCAAGGAGGATTCCACACATACCCATGAGCACACTATCTGCCTCTCTGACAGTATGGGAGGATAATCATCTGAGATGTTGTGTCCCGTGGACTACGAATAATACAAGGTCAAAAAGTTTCCTATTGGATAATTTTTTTTAAGCCTAAATGGTCTCTCAATACACCCGAAGATGCATGGGAGCTCAATTCTATGCACGAGTGTTATTTGAGGCTTGGGTATTGGAGCATGATCACCCCTCACTTCACTAGATACTTTATGGGCTATCTAGCTTAGCCAATAATGACAACTCCTTCACGATATTTTAAAACCCTTGACATAGGGTTTCTATCTTACTCAACTACTATAAAAAAAAGACTGTATTTATTTTGCTTTTATAATTTTTGCTAATTTTTTAAATAAAGGAAAACAAAAATAAAAAAACACAATAAAATTATATCTAACAGGCAAAAATAGGTGGGCAAGAATTATCATAGTCACAGTAGAACTCAATATTTAAAAGTGCTCTGATACCACTTGTTAGGAACATACTATAAAATAAAGCTCAATCACACAAAATACTATAAAATAACTAAAATACATCAAATAACAAAATAACACTATGTAGAAAGTAATTGCAGAATTGAAACAATCTCACAAATAACTCAAAATTGTAGGCCTCTTCGAGGGGGCAACATCCTTCAATATTTCATTAACTTGCAAAAAGATACATTCATACATGGATCCATGTATTTTAAATAGAAACTCCATGTAACCCTATCCTAAGGCTCAAGAGTGTCATGACCCAGCCTTGGCAGACTTTGAACTTGATAGATTTTTCTTAGCTAAGATGTTTTGCTTCAAGGAACAATTGACATGCTATGTTTTAATTCTGCAAGTATGGATGGTTTGTAGGAAATAAAATATTTTAATGAAGAAATGCTTGGCAATAAATGGATCATTGTTTCAAGGAAGTGTTTTTCATGAAATAATATGATGTTGCTAATAGACTGTGTGTTTGTGCAGAAAAATAGGGTTCTTGTGGGTGGAGAAAGAATAAGCCACCGAGAACAGGAATGCCTGGGGGAAATGATGTGATGGGTTATGTTGTCGGAATATTGGGGAAGCAACATGAATGAATGCTTCACCCTTGATGATGATGCTTTTCATAAAATTTGCACATGATAAAGAAATTCCAGACTTGTGATTGCTTGCATGATTTTTTATATTTGCTTTATGACTGAATTGTTATGGATATGATCTTGGATATATGTGTTATATGCATGATTTCATTGTCTTCCCTAAAGGAATAAATAGTTTATAAAGATCTATTTTTATGTGGTAACACCACCATGGAAGTGAATGATGTGTAAGTAAAATCTAATAGCTAGCATTAATGGAGCAAAGTGTGCTTGTGATAATGGCTTGCACATTGGACACGAATGATAAATGAATCCACCAGTAGAAGGATGTGGAATTTATGAAATAACGGTAGTTGAAGACTACATGGCAAAGAGGTTCTGAATTCTAGGAACGAAGATTGGAAGACGTGCTCTTGTGGCATGAGAGAGTGTGTATTCTAGCAAAGAGAAACAAAACAAAGAGGGGGAAAATGTTTGGTTGGAAAGGAAGAACGAAGATGGAGGACATTGCGTGGAATTTGTGAGCTGGTACATGATTGATAGGTAAGTTGTCTTGCATCCACTATAGAGACTTTAGAGATCTTGTTCTTATCTTTCGTTATGTGTAAGCACTATTGTTTGGTGTAATTTCTTCCAATCAATAATTCTCTATGATTTTTGTGTGTGTGAAACCATAGTTCAGTTGAATACCGTAGGAATTATCAAAAGTGTAGATTACTTGAAGAAGAGTTATTAAAAGTTGCTAGGAATAAATGTAGACTGTCCAGGGGTGTCTCGGTTGAATGGATCACCTTTCCTTGGGTGAGATTGATGGTCATTCTCCTGACATATTGATAACTAGCATTACAAGTTAACATTATGGATAGTGTGATTTATGGATAAACTTGTTGGTAACCTTTTGAAACGTAGAGAACGTTGGTAAAATTAGACTTGAATAGATTAAGCATGTATTTGTCTGGATCTCTTCCTCTATTTTATTAAAGTAGCATTTCACGGTATATGGATTGCTTGTGATGCTTGGTTAAAATGTGTGTTTACATTTTATATAGAGCTTTTGATCTATGAATAGTTGAACGAAGGAATAAACCTGAGTTTTACTATGAGGAATCTATGGAATGGCTATAAAGTATTGTTGGTGTTTCATGGTTTGGATTGTTGTGTGTATTTCATCTTAGAATCTATAGATTCTATTGGAAATCATAGGTTGATGGGTGAATTTGATGAAATGCTTATTATGTGTGTGTTTAGCATGATTGTTTTGACTAGATGAGCTATAAAGATTTATTGAGTCTCTGATTATTGGAATGACTTGGTTAGATAGAACATAAATGAACATGTTGGAATTCCCTTACGTGTGAATTGAATTACATTGTAAGTGTGCAATTTTCTGCTATCTGGATATGTGATTGTGTGCAATTGGAAAGCATCAAAGAGGGAATGGTGCACATTTGAATGTCACATATGAATTTTTTTGGAGCCATCTCTGATCCCCAATAGATGGCAATCACTATTCTTGATTGGTTTATTATGAGAGATCATGGAGGAAGTGCGTGAGGAGTATTATACCGAGACGTTGAGAGTTTCAAAAAACCTTTTGCCATGATAGTTGTGACATTGAAGAAGTTGGGCTTGTCCAAGTTGATTGGATATCTTGTGCATCAGATTAATGTAATTAAGAATCTATGTATTCTATTATTGAGATAACAAACTCCTTCTCAGTAAAGATGTGTTGGAGAAGTGAGACTACTGTATATGTGATTGAATGAGTTTAGATAGAGTAGTGACTCTCGATTTGTTATGGAGAATTTTAAATAATGATGGTGTATGCATTACAATCTTTTCATTAAATAAAATGAATCTCTTGAGTTGTGCTTTAATATCATCTTATGCTTATCTAGCTCTCTACCTATGAGATTGTTTAATCTGAGTGTGTTACGATAAATGATTGCATATTTTCATTCAATTGTGAGTGGGTTTTGATGGAATGTTATCACTCAGGGAAATCATATTTCAATTTAGTCTCATTGTTTTAACCAAAGTGTTGTTACTAGAAAGATCTCCAGATGGGCTTGGGGAGTCATGTAATGCATTGGTCTATCCTTAGGAGTCAACCCTAGTTTGCATAACTCCATAAGTAATATCGATCAAGGCAAATGTAGAAGTAAGCTAATCAATGTTTTTGCTATTGTGGTAGTAGAGCATTACGTATTAGTAAGTGAGTTACTTATATCTATTACACCTTTGGAATGATGTCCCTTGACCTTATTAAAGGAAGAGAAAGTGCTACCTTCTTAGAACCGAAGTGTAGTGAGCATGTCTAGGGTGTAGGAGGTAGATAGTGTTGACTTCATCGAAGGATGGGTGATTGGGGGATGTTGAAATATGATTAGATGCTAAGTGCACCACATAGATGGACTTGTGTGGATAAGCGAGGATTGGCATTTTCCTTTTCGATAGATTGAAAAGTGAGTATCCTTTCGATGGACCATAAAGGAATGCCCTTTCAAAGGAATGAAAGGTGTGACCTTCTCGATGGACTGAAGAGGGACAATCCTTTTGATAGACTAAAAGGAATAGAATAGTTACTAGTGGAAGATAGTTGAGTGGAGTATTTTCTTAAGACTAGTGACTAGGAAACCCATATAGAATTAGGGTAGGATCCTTATGATCTATTTCCTTGATTGTTTGTGATAGTGAGATTGATGCCCTTTTTAATAGAAGGAGCTTTCTTGGGTTCACTATCATTTAGTTGAGGGGCTTGCTTTAACTTTGGCTTGCTTAGAGTTAATTATATGTTTTTAAAAAAAAACTCTCAACTTCTTTCAAGGTTAGTAGAATCGAGATGGGTTGTGACATATAGTATTAGAGCATGGTTCATAGTGGAATAGGTTCACTGTGCAAGAATTAGTCTTTAGTATGTGATAGGAAACATACTAGATATTAGTGAATAGAGGACACTAATAAAAGCAAATCTACTTGAACTGATTTGGATGTTATGGGTAAATAATAACTAGTAGGAGGAGCAATTCGAAAGGCTAAATGCTAATGAATACCTACTATCTCTTTTGGTGTGTGGCTAGGGAAGATGCCACCAAAAATAAGAAGGGGAAGTGTTGTCCCAACAACAAGGTAGACACGAGGAACCAATGCAGAAAATAGAGCACCTGATGTTGGTTCAGAAAACCCCAATGAAAGAGAAAGTCTTACTGAAATAGTGGCTCTACTTCATGAGCAGGTGGAGATCCAAAAATAGTTGTTGGATGTTGTGTTAAGTCAAGAAATGCAAGTTGGTAACCCGAGAAGGGAACAAGTGAATGAACCTCTTACAGAGGTGCAACTGGCAAGAGTTCGACTAGAGGCTGAGCTGGGCAAGGAGATGAAATATCTAAAATCTTCTAAGTTTAATGGAGAGGAATATGGGGATAAGGTTGAGGCTTGGTTGAAGGAGATAGAGACATATTGTAACATGAAGAATTTCTCCTCAGGAACTTGAACATCTTATGCTACATTACACTTGCAAGGAGATGGTATAGCTTGGTGGGAAGCCCTTAGTGAAGAACTAAAGCTAGCGGCTATAGTTAACTTAAAATGGGAAGAGTTTGTAAAATATTTTAAAGAAATATTTCTCACGGAATACTTCTATTCCCAAAAATTTGATGAATTTACTAAAATTCATCAAGGAATAAGAATAGTGGAGAAATATTATCAAAAATTTGTTAAGTTGGTGAAGTATGTACCCGCTTACACTGAGAAAATGAAGGTCCATAAGTTTATACTTGGAGTAGATCCTAGGATAGGATAGGAAGTGGACATGCGAGAACCTGAAACATTGCAAAAGGCTTATGAATTGGCAAGGAAAGCTGAAATGTATCTCAAACCCTACTTTGATTATGAGGGGTTAGATGAACAAGGCAAGGAGGCACTAAGGAAAAGAAATAGTTTAGGTTTCATGAAGTGGGAACATGATCAAATAATTAAAAGCATTGCAGGATAGGATGAGAAGGAAGACAGGAAACAAGGAAAATTTAGAAGAAGATTTCAAGGAAGGAATCATAGATGCTATAATCATGGCAATAATGGAAATAGATCACCACAAAGATAGACTAACCTACCAAAAGAAGAAGGAGCAACAAGAGAGCTGAGATGAAAAGAACATCCAAGACCAAAAGAAGGATGTTATATTTGCAAGGGATCGCATTACACAAACAATTATCCATAGAAAGTAGGGATGGGTTCAAAAGGAAAGGAACCAATGTACAAGGAAACTACACCTAAGGAACCAGTGCACAAGATTTACATGGCAACAAGAAGCCAGAATCTAGAAGGTCAAGCTACACCACTAGTGATAAAAGGTAAGATTTTTGGTAGAAGTGTTAAAATATTATTTGATAGTGGAGCTACAGATAATTTTATTTCCACTAGTTTAGTTAAATATTTAACAGAAAGGCCAGGAATCTTGGCACATGGGTGGAAGGTTGAGTATGGTTCAGGATAAACCTACTCTATGAATCAGTGTTATCCTATGGTAAAAATTGCTTTGCCTAGTGGAATGATCTTAGGATGTTTATATGTTGCACCACTGCATGCCTTTGACATAGTTATAGGAATGGATTGGCTGCATGAGCATAAAGCAGTGATTAATTTCCAAGATCGATGGGTTGAATATACAGATGTTGAAGGGCTTATTCATAGAGTGAATAGCCTGCAAGGAGATTTCCAACCTCAAATCCTTTTGGCTATGCAACTCAAGAAAGCCATCAAAAAAAGAGGAATGGTATATATTGTTAAGATAAATGAGTTAGAGGAAGGAAAAAAGGAAGAAGTGCTTGGGAAACACCCTGTTCTTCAGGAGTTTAGGGATGTATTTCTAGAAAATTTACCAGGATTACCACCTAGAAGGGAATTTGACTTCTCTATCAAACTTGAACCTAGAACAGAGCCTATCCATAGGGCTCCTTATAGAATGAATCCCATAGAAATGTAGGAACTAAAGGTACAACTACATGGATTGCTGGAAAAAGGACTAATCAGACCAAGTGTGTCACCATGGGGTGCACCAGTTTTATTTGTAAAGAAGAAGGATGGATCCTTAAGATTGTGTATTGACTACAGAATGTTAAATAAGGCAACTATCAAAAATAGATATCCTTTACCTAGAATCGAAGACCTCTTCGATCAACTCAAGGATGCCATAATATTTTCAAAAATCAATTTGAAGTTAGGATACCACCAATTGAGAATTCGAGAGGAGGATACTCATAAGACAACTTTTAAAACTAGATATGGACATTATGAGTTCACTATCTTACCTTTTGGACTAACGAATGCTCCAACAACATTCATGAACCTAATGAATAGTATCTTCAGGAAGTATTTGGATAGATTTGTTCTAGTATTTTTGGATGATATTTTGATATATTCCCAAAATAGGACAGAGCATGATGAACACCTCAGAATAGTGTTAGAATTGTTAAGGAAAAATTAGTTGTATGGGAACCTATCCAAGTGTGAATTCTATGTGACAGAGGTGCAATATTTAGGTCACATTGTTTTGACTGAAGGAATCATCGTAGATCCTAAGAAAATAGAAGCCATCATGAGTTGGCCACCGCCAATGAATGTGACTGAGGTCAGGAGTTTCATGGGCTTAACTGGGTACTATAGGTGATATGTAAAGGACTACGCCAAGATCACCTCATCAATAACCAACCTTCAGAGGAAAGGGAAGGAATTCAAGTGGATAGAACAATGTGAGATAACATTTGAATTACTTAAGCAGAAGCTTACTACACCTCCTATATTAAAGATACCTGATCCATAGGGAAGTTTCTCTATGTGTATAGATGCATCACTAGAAGGACTGGGAGGAGTGCTCTCGCAAGAAGAAGTGGTAGTAGCCTATGGATCAAGGAAGCTAAAAAAGCATGAGGTTAATTATGCAACTCATGATTTAGAGTTAGCAGCTATGGTTTTTGCTCTCAAGAGTTGGTGATACTATCTAGTTGGTAGACCCTTTGAGCTAAATATAGATCATCAGAGTCTACAATACGTGTTCACCCAACCCTTACTCAATGCTAGATAGAGGATATGGATGGAATTTCTCATGGAATATGATTTTGGTATTGAATATATTAAGGGAAAGGAGAATAAAGTCATTGATGCTTTGAGTAGAAGGAAACACATTGCAGTATTATCTCATGTTCATGTTGATTTGATGGACCAAGTCAAGGAAATGCAAGGTCAAGATACCTACTGCAGGAAAATCTGAGAAAATATGGAAAGGAAATCAGAAGAAAATGGATATTTTAGCATCAAGGATGAATTCCTATGCTTTAAAGATAGGATAGTAATACCTGAGAATAGTGATCTGAGGAAGATGATCATGAATGAAGCACATAGATCTCCCTATTCTGCTCATCCAGGAGGAGCAAATATGAGGGAGAATATGAAAAATATATTCTTTTGGCCAGGAATGAAGAGGGACATAACAAAATTTGTTGCTCAATGCCTCGAGTGCCAAAAAGTAAAAGCAGAACATAGACATCCTGCTGGTTTGTTATTTTCTCATGATGTGCCTACGCAAAAATGGTAGGTGATTTCAATGGACTTCATAGTAGGGCTACCTAAGACCAAGTTCCAACATGATGCAATTCTAGTAGTGGTCGATAGACTGACCAAGGTTGCACACTTTATACCCAAAAGTACCAAGGATGATGTTGTAATTGTGGCAAACAGATTTTCCAAAGAAATATTTTGGCTTCATGGTTTTTTGAAGGTAATTATATCGGATAGGGACTCAAGGTTCACCTCTAAGTTTTGGCAAGCCTTACACCGAGCCATTGGCACTAGGTTGAACATCAATTCAGCCTATCACCCAAAAACTGATGGACAAACTGAAAGGGTGAACCAAGTATTAGAGGACATGCTTCGCATGTACTGCATGGATCAAAAAACCCATTGGGAGGAATACTTGCATCTAGTAGAATTTACCTACAATAATGGTCATCATTCGACATTGGGCATGGCTCCATTCGAAGCTTTGTATGGCAGAAAGTGCAGGACACCATTGTCATGGGATAATCTAGAGGATCAGATTGTGCTTGGACCCGACATGGTTAAAGAAATGGAGCAACAATTAAAGGTGATCAGAGAAAGGTTGAAGGAAGTGGTAGACCATCAGAAAAGTTATGTCGATCTTAAAAGATCACCCAGAGAGTTTGTTGTTGGAGATAAAGTGTTTCTGAGGGTGAGACCAAAGAAGAGTGCTATCAAGTCCACAAAGCTTGATCCTCATTTTGTAGGACCCTTTGAAATCATAGAAAGGATCAGTCTTGTGGCATACCAACTTGCCTTGCCACCCAATCTATCCAAGATTCACAACACCTTTCATGTTTCTTTGCTTAAAAAGTATGTTGCTAACCCTGAGCATGTATGGAATTTTTCTAATTTGCAGATGGTGAACCCAGAGGCTATAGAGGTTCGACCAGTCAGAATCCTTGAGTTTCGATCTAAATCGATGAGGAAAGGAATTTTGGAGTAGTGTAGGGTCTAGTGGGACCAATACTCTGAAAGAAATGCTACTTGGGAGAAAGTAGATGATATGCAAAAGCATTTTCCTTTTCTTTTTGAAGATACATTGTAATGTTGTTTTGATTTTTTTTGAAAGAAACTACTTGTATGAACACAGAGGACTGTGTTAAGCCTAAGGGGGGAGTATGTCATGACCCACCCTTGGCAGACTTTGAACTTGATAGATTTTTCTTAGCTAAGATGTTTTGCTTCAAGGAACAATTGACATGCTATGTTTTAATTCTGCAAGTATGGATGGTTTGTAGGAAATAAAATATTTTAATGAAGAAATGCTTGGCAATAAATGGATCATTGTTTCAAGGAAGTGTTTTTCATGAAAGAATATGATGCTGCTAATAGACTGTGTGTTTGTGCAGAAAATAGGGTTCTTGTGGGTGGAGAAAGAATAAGCCACCGAGAATAGGAATGCCTGGGGGAAATGATGTGATGGGTTATGTTATTAGAATATTGGGGAAGCAACATGAATGAATGCTTCACCCTTGATGATGATGCTTTTCATAAATTTTGCACATGATAAAGAAATTCCAGACTTGTGATTGCTTGCATGATTTTTGATATTTGCTTTATGATTGAATTGTTAGGGATATGATCTTGGATATATGTGTTATATGCATGATTTCATTATCTTCCCTAAAGGAATAAATAGTTTATAAAGATCTATTTTTATGTGGTAACACCACCATGGAAGTGAATGATGTGTAAGTAAAATCTAATAGCTAGCATTAATTGAGCAAAGTGTGCTTGCGATAATGGCTTGCACATTGGACATGAATGATAAATGAATCCACCAGTAGAAGGACGTGGAATTTATGAAATAATGGTAGTTGAAGACTACATGGCAAAGAGGTTCTGAAATATCAGGAATGAAGGTTGGAAGATATGCTCTTGCGATGTGAGAGAGAGTGTATTTAGGCAGAGAGAAACGAAATAAAAAAGGGGAAAAACATTTGGCTGGAAAGGAAGAATGAAGATGGAAGACACTGCATGGAATTTGTGAGCTGGTACACGATTGATAGGTAAGTTGTCTTGCATCCACTATGGAGACTTTAGAGATCTTGTTCTTATCTTTCGTTATGTGTAAGCACTATTGTTTGGTGTAATTTCTTCCAATCAATAATTCTCTGTAGTTTTGGTGTGTGAAACCATAGTTCAGTTGAATACCGTAGGAATTATCAAAAGTGTAGATTACTTGATGAAGAGTTAATAAAAGTTGCTAGGAATAAATGTAGACTATCCAGGGGTGTCTCGGTTGAATGGATCACCTTTCCTTGGGTGATATTGATGGTCATTCTCCTGAAATATTGATAACTAGCATTACAAGTTAACATTAAGGATAGTGTGATTTATGGATAAACTTATTGGTAACCTTCTGAAACATAGAGAATGTTGGTAAAATTAGACTTGAATAGATTAAGCATGTATTTTTTGGATCTTCTGTTCTATTTTATTAAAGTAGCATTTCACGATATATGGATTGCTTGTGATGCTTGGTTAAAATGTGTGTTTACATTTTATATAGAGCTTTTGATCTATGAATAGTTGAACGAAGGAATAAACCTAAGTTTTACTATGAGGAATCTATGGAATGGCTATAAAATATTGTTGGTGTTTCATGGTTTGGATTGTTGTGTGTATTTCATCTTAGAATCTGTAGATTCTATTGGAAATCATAGGTTGGTGGGTGAATTTGATGAAATGCTTATTATGCGTGTGTTTAGCACGATTGCTTTGACTAGATGAGCTATAAATATTTATTGAGTCTCTGATTATTGGAATGACTTGGTTAGATAGAACATAAATGAACATGTTGGAATTCCCTTGCGTGTGAATTGAATTACATTGTAAGTGTGCAATGTGCACTGATATGATTGGTGTGCAATTGGAAAGCATCAAAGAGGGAATGGTGTGCATTTGAATGTCGCATATGAATTTTTTGGAGCCATATCTGATCCCCAATAGATGGCAATCACTATTCTCGATTGGTTTATTTGCGGAGATCATGGAGGAAGTGCATGAGGAGCGTTGTACCAGGACATTGATAGTTTCAAAAAACCTTTTGCCATGATAGTTGTGATGCCAAAGAAGTTGGGCATGTCCAAGTTGACTGGATATCTTGTGCATCAGTCTAATGTAATTAAGAATATGTGTATTCTATTATTGAGATAACGAACTCCTTCTCAGTAAAGATGTGTTGGAGAAGTGAGACTGTTGTATATGTGATTGAATGAGTTTAGATAGAGTAGTGACTCTTGATTTGTTATGGAGATTTATAAATAATGATGGTGTATGTATTACAATATTTTCATTAAATAAAATGAATCTCTTGAGTTGTGCTTTAATATCATCTTATGCTTATCTAGCTCTCTACCTATGAGATTGTTTAATCTAGGTGTGTTACGATAAATGAATGCATGTTTTCATTCAGTTGTGAGTGGGT
Organism: Wollemia nobilis; assembly: GCA_028583015.1. Classification (NCBI taxonomy): domain Eukaryota; kingdom Viridiplantae; phylum Streptophyta; class Pinopsida; order Araucariales; family Araucariaceae; genus Wollemia; species Wollemia nobilis. The sequence goes on from JAQPPZ010017228.1 coordinate 7,316,518, forward strand.
TTCAATGGAATGTTATCACTCAAGGAAATCATATTTCAATTTAGTCTCATTGTTTTAACCATAGTGTTGTTATCGAAAAGACCTCCATATGGGCTTGGGGAGTCGTGTAATGCATTGGTCTATCCTTAGGAGTCAACCCCAGTTTGCATAACTCCATAAGTAATGCCGATCAAGGAAAATGTAGAAGTAAGCTAATCGATGTTTCTATTATTGTGGTAGCAGAGCATTGCGTATTAGTAGGTGAGTTACATCTATTGCACCTTCGAAATGACGTCCCTTGACCTTCTTAAAGGAAGAGAAAGTGCTACCTTCTTAGAACCGAAGTGTAGTGAGTGTGTCTAGGGCATAGGAGGTAGATAGTGTTGACTTCACCGAAGGACGAGTGATTGAGGGATGTTGAAATATGACTAGATGCTAAGTGCACCACACAGATGGACTTGTGTGGATAAGCGGGGATTGGCATTTTCCTTTTCGATAGATTGAAAAGTGAGTATCCTTTCGATGGACCATAAAGGAATGCCCTTTCAAAGGAATGAAAGGTGTGACCTCTCGATGGACCGAAGAGGGACAATCCTTTTGATAGACTGAAAGGAATAGAATAGTTGCTAGTGGAAGATAGTTGAGTGGAGTATTTTCTTAAGATTGGTGACTAGGAAACCCATATAGAATTAGGGTAGGATCCTTATGATCTATTTCCTTGATTGTTTGTGATAGTGAGATTGATGCCCTTTTTAATCGAAGGAGCTTTCTTGGGTTCACTATCATTTAGTTGAGGGGCTTGCTTTAACTTTGGCTTGCTTAGAGTTAATTATATGTTTTATAAAAAAACTCTCAACTTCTTTCAAGGTTAGTAGAATCGAGATGGGTTGTGACAAAGAGTTGGATTACATGCAAAATACCACTCGAGCTAGAATCTTCTACCAAACATCGGTTACAATCTTGATAATGGTTACATGAAATGATCCCACTTGGCTAGGTGCCTTACTTGCCAGGTACATTACAAAATATTACAAAATAACATTATAGATGGAATCCCCCACATTTAAAGTTGGTCATTACATAAGCAAATGAGAATTACACAATAACATTAGGATGGGATCCTAACATAAGTCAAGCTCACTAAACATTAATAAATATATTGCTCATGGAAATATAGTTAATATTTGTGTTGTGATTATCTTATTCATGCAAATGATGTAGCCTCTTTTTGTTGCTAACAAATTTATGGAGAATTCTAGATATAATTTATTCAATGTTGATGGCCACAACATAGAAAGTGAGATGGCAAGCCTGATGGATTTTGAAGCCTTAATATTAATGTAAACTCATAGGATAATTAACATATAATAAAATATAAGATAACACAAGGTCGTAAGAGCAAGATAATGACAATAATGAAATATATAAATTTAAAAATAAACAACATAATTTGTAGAACTCTTATTATGTAAAGAACTTGTACAACAATGTTATGGAACTTAGTATCCATAATATAGGTTTCATAAAATAACCTTTGATCTTATTGTCTTGACACCTATCTAAGAGACTCTTGATCTTCTCATATATAAAATAATTTAATATACTCTAACACCCTCATATATTACACTATTTTATGTGAATTTCTCTTTATCTATGTAAATGATCTCTAAATATCTTAAACTTTTTTCGACCCAGAGCCTTTGTGAAAATATTTTCAATTTGTTCTTTCGTAGGAATATGTTTCAACTTGATATGACGACTCTGAAAGTAATCTCTAATAAAATGAAATTGAGCTTCAATATGTTTGGTTCATTCATATGTAATTGGATTTTTGATCAAATTTAATACTCCTTGATTATCATAACTTATTATGGTTGGATTTCTTTTGATTCCCTTTTTTGACAGTATGTATTGTATCCATATTGCTTCACAAATTACATCCTTTGTTGAATGATACTCTACTTTAGTAGATGAGGTGCTATTACATGTTGTTTTTTATTGTACCATGATATTGGTTCTGAACCTGGATCAAATATGTATCCTGATGTGGATTTTCTATCATCAATAGAACCAACATAATCATAATCTAAATATCCTTATAGATAAAAATTATTATCATCCTTTTTATATGTTATTCTATAAGTTGTAGTCTTGTTGATAAATTGTAGTAATATTTTTGTAGCTTTCCAATTACTTTCTGTAGGTTCTTGTATAAATCTTGAGAGATGGTTTACAATAAAAACTATTTTTGGTTGTGTATTTGTTAAATATAGAAGACTTCCAATCAATTGATGATAAGTTGTTTCTGAAACAAAAGGTGTTTCATAATATCTTGATAATTGTAGTCCTTTTTCTATAGGTGTATCTTTGGGCTTACAATTGTTCATATTGTACTTATTAATTAAAGTTATGCATATTTTGTCTGTGTTATTGTAATATTATCTTCATTTTGATGAATTTCCAAACCAAGATAATAATGCATAAGTCACAAATCAATCATTTCAAAATATTTTTCAATATCCCTTTAAAATTTATTTATTAAACCGTTTGAGCTTCTTGTTGTTACTATATCATCAACATATACTATAAGTATTATTATATCATTTTCAACCTTGTTTGTATACAGATTTGGATCTGATAAGCTTCTCTTAAAGTTATGCTATAGTAAATGATCATTTATTTTTATATACCATGATCTAAGAGCTTGCTTTAGACTATATAAATACTTGTTTAATTTGCAAACATTGTGTTCTTGTCCCTTAATTACAAATCCCTCTAGTTGTGACATATAAACTTCTTCAATATCACCATTAAGAAATGCACTTTTTACATCCTTTTAATAAATTTTCCATCCATGGTGTGCTTCCAAAGCACACATTGTTTTGATAATAGTCATTTGATGAAGAATCGTTGTTGGTGCAAAAGTTTCTTCATAATCAATTCCTTATGTTTGTGTATATCCTTTTGCTATTAATCGAGCCTTGTATTTGTCAAGTGAACCATTTGCTTTATATTTGACCTTATAAACCCATTTGTAACCTACTACTTTCTTTCCTAGAGGTATCTCCACTAGATTCCATGTTTTATTTTTTAGTAATGATGTATATTTTGATTCCATACTTGCCTTCCATTTTGGATGATTTAAAGCTTGAAGAGTTGTTGCAAGTTCTTCCATAGTGCTTAAAAACCCTCTGTTTATTCTAGCTAGATTGTGAGTTTGAGGCCTTGTAGTAGTAATATTTGACATTTGCTCAATATTTGAATCTCTAAGTGTATTTCTAAGCCATATAGGTTCCTTTTTTTGTGAAATTATAGAAGTTTTTATACTTTCACTTTGTTCATATTGATATTTTGATTTTGTATCTGCATTTGATGAAATTTCTTCTAAAAAATTTAGAACTTATAAATTAGTTTATAGTTCTTTAATGTCATCCTTAGGTTTTTCATTAAAAATGGTCTCTACTTATATAGATTTTTTTTGTTTTTGGTTTGATTATTCTATATCCTACAAATTCATCATCATAACCAAGAAATATACCACACATAGTCTTTTCATCTAGTTTTGTCCTTTTCTATTTTAAAATATGAATATAGGCCTTACATCCAAAACTTCTTAATCTCTCTACATTTGGTTTTCATCCTAACCATACTTCTTTTGATGTAACATTCTTGAGTATACTTGTAGGTAATATATTCTATAAATATAAAGTTGTTTTAACTGCCTCTATCCAATACTAATGATCAAGATGAGCTTCTTGTATAATACAATTAACCATTTCTATGATAGACATGTTTCTTCTTTCTGCAATACCCTTTTGTTGTGGTGAATATGTTGTAATAATTTATCTCTTTATTCCATTTTCTTCTAGAGATAAATTGAATTATTTTAACAAAAATTCACCTACTTTGTCTGAACAAAAATTTTTGATAGTTTTCCCTGATTCTTTTTCAACTAGAAGTTTGAATTGTTTAAAACAACCAAATGCTTTAGATTTGTATTTTCTAAAGTATACCCACGTTTTTCTAGAATAGTCATCAACAAATAATTGAAAATATTTATGTCCTCCAATACTAGTAGCATTCATTGGACCACATAAATTTGTATATATTAATTCCAATGGTTTTTGAGCTCTATGTTGACGAAGTTTAAAAGGTATTCTATGTTGTTTTCTTGCTAAACATTCTAGACATACTGTAGATTTCCAAGAGATTTTTGGTAACCCTTCTACCATTTGATATTTAACCATTTCATTTAATGATGACGCACTTGTATGTCCTAGTTGTTTATGCCAAAGTTCTCTTGTCTCAAACATTCCTACTGAAAGAGCCAAGTTTATGATTGTATCTAGAGTAAACAAATTAACTTTGTAAGATCCTAATGCTATCATTTTTCCTTGTTTGATTTTTTCTTCCATTTATAACTATAAATTCTATAGCCATGTTTTTATCCATAAGCTGAGAAACTTAAAGAAGATTAGTAGTCAATCCTAGGACATATAACACATTATTAAATATTCCTTTTTATTTGTTAGACTGACTTGAACATCTTCTACTCCTTGAGTTCATAAGTTTTACTATTTACTATAGCAATTGGTTCATATTTTTCATGAAACATATTAAACCATTGTTTGTTTCCAGTCATATACCTACTAGCTCCAAAATCTATGTACCAATAATCCATAATGATCTTTTAGAGTAGTAACCCTTATATATCCCTAAGAAATATGAATTTTGTAAAAAAAAATTGACTTGAATTTGAATTCTTTTTTCCTTCCAAATTATTAATATGTAAAACTTCAATGATCTAATATTTCAAACGTTGATAAAGCAAGCTAATTTCAAATTTAAATAACTATTAAAGAGCTATTAAAAAACCCTTATACCTCCATTATTTAAATTATCATTCACTTATCCCTCCATATAACTTAATAATTAATGATATAAATATCATCACTAACTATAACCTTAAATAAATAAATCAACCTTAATAAATCAAACTTCCAAAAGCTTAATAACACTTTTACCTAATTCTCTTGCACTTCTATTCTTTTGCTACATTGTATTGCTTCTGACCACTCTTTAAATTCGTGTGAACTGGCCTTGATTCTCTTGTTGCCATTCCTTTTAATTATTTTATTGCAGTTGAAAGTTCCATTTCAGAAGATAAAGCGTTAGGGTTTGAGTGCTCAAGATTCTAATGTTATGTCTCCAAATGGACGAACGTTTCCAGGCAATGAGCATGAACGTTCCAAGCCAATGATCATTTCTACTAGTATATCTTCCTTTCATAGTGGATGTTACACCTTTATTAATAATGCTTCTTTACTAACATTGGTCAATTACTTCCACATCACGAAAATGATGCTTTGTTTCTTGCATTAGCATTTTGGAAAGACAAGTATATTCTTCTCCCTTGGTGATTGAAATTATTTTGCTGCCTTCATTCTCAAGATTTGATCGTTACACTTTTGCTTCAAGTGATGGTTGTTGTTGTGCTCACTCTCCAATATTGACTATTGCACTTTTACCTCGAGTGATGGTTGTTTTTGTGCTCACTCTCCAACCTTGACTGTTGCACTTTCACCTTGGGTGATGGTTGCTATTGTGCTGACTCTTCAAGGATGATTGCATCACTTCTCTTTTGCACTTAACTTCAATGAAATCTCTCACATTTCTTGTTGCTTAAGCTTGTACTCTATTTCTTTTCTTGTTGTTTTGGCTTCTAATACACTCTTTATTTTTTTCAAGTTTAACCTTGTTGCTTACATTTCATGATAACTTCTTACTTGGCTTCAATTCCTTAGACAATGCTCAAGATGGATCTTATTTCTACTCTAGTCAAATGACTTACACCATCTGCAAGGATGTTGTCCTTGTTGTTCTTTTATCTGCCTTTAAGATTAAACTCGATTGCTCATCTTATCAATCTTTCATTCTTTACCTTTAAATGACTCTTCACCTAAATTCTACCTTCATCTTTAGACTAGAATTCTTCCCTTGCCTTCTACATTCACATAGCTTCAATGTTGTTGATTGCAATATACTTTGGGCTCTTTAGACCTTGAGTCTTATTACTATGACTCTACTATTATCGAGCCTCTTTCTCTGACTCTATATTAAAGCCTCATTTATCTCTTAATATGGGGCTTATATGGCCTCTTCTCTGAAGGGTCTCACTCCTGTAATAATTATTTCTTGGACCAATTTCAAGGTCAATATGACCTGAATCATTGAAACTTTTATCAAGGTCTTTTTCTTCAAGAACTCTATCCACAATATCAATATCAAGGTCTATCTTCAAGACCTAAATCTTTCTCTATCAAGGTTTTTCTTCAAGACCTGAAACTATCTTATAGACTACAAGTCCAAATAGTTTGCCTTCTGAATTTACTCCTCACACAAGCTTCAGAGATGTCCAATATTCAACTCATCCATTTATAGTACACTTTCAACTTCTATTGGGTTTGTCATCGGATGTCGACAATTGTCCCAAAATCTTCACTCTATGGCTCTAATACCACTGATGGCTTTTGAAGCCTCAATATTAATATAAATTCAAAGGATATTTACCACATAATCAAATATAAGATAATATAAATTAGTAAGAGCAAGATAATGACAATAATGAAATATGCTCACTTAACAATAAAGACCTTAATCTATAGAACTCTTATTATATAAAAAACTTGTACAACAATGTTATGGAAATTAATACCCAGGTGTTGTAGGTGAGTTAGAGAGGAGAGGGCAATCTTCCAAGGGAGGTCCCAGGTTCGAATCTCCATCCTACCAAAAAGTTGTATTGGATACCCAAAATCCAATTTATAATGTTGGTGCGAGTAAGGTCGAGCGCGACTCCCGAGTGACTTTGATGGTGTAGAACCCCCTGGTCATGGTCTCTCAAACCAAGACGACCCCGCAAGATATTTTTCGCTTTAAAAAAAATGTTATGGAACTTAACGTCCATAATATAGCTTTCATAAAATGACCTTTGATCTTCTTGTCTTGACACTTGTCTAAGAGACTCTTGATCTTCTCATATATCAAATAATGTAATATACTCTAACAAAGCCTCATCTGGTTGCTAATAAATTTACAAAGAAGTTTGGATAATTGTTCAATGTAGATGACCACATAAAAATAAGATAAAAAAAAAAGATATTTATGTTTGTTAATTAATTGAATAATTAACATTGTTATTGATGTATTGACAATATTTATGATGTAAAAATTATACTTAAATGTTGTATCCTTGACCTAAAAAATTATAAATATTAATTTTTACAATAATATAGATTTTTTTTTAACCCAAATTAAAATCATTGACAAAACTTGTTAAAAAAATAAAAAAAAATTTAAAGGTTGTGTCCAGATTGTTACCAATACCAATAGATTTAGGTAAATGTTGAGGAATAAGTTTCACGAAGGACTTATTATACAGGAAGGACTTATTTTATGGCTTTCACCTTTTTTTGTATTATACCAGAGGAATTGACACCATTTTGTATGGGTTTGAATTTTGCTCTTTGTGGTTATTATGATTATGTATGGGTTTGAATTTTGTTCCTTGTGGTTATTATAGCCTTCAGTTGTTTCGGTCAAACCTTATATTAGAGGAATTAATACTTATTATAGCCTTCAGTTGTTTCGGTCAAACCTTCTATTAGAGGAATCAGTACGCCTCTTTATGGATTTGAATTTCATTCTTGTCACCATTATAACCTTCAATTGCATCGGGTAAACTTTTACATAGTCAATGAAAGATTTGGTTAATTGATAGTGGTAAAGTATTTATCAATAAATTATTTTGATTTGATTTTTTAAACAGTTTTATTTGTGTTTATCTATCTTTATGTAATAAAATTTTAATTAAAGAATACTAATATATTTTATTTGTTTATCTGTTTTTTATGTTTTTATATAACAAAATTTAAATTAAAAAATTAAAAATATTTGTATAAATAATATTGTCGAAAGAAATAAGGTTTTGAAAGAGAAGATGGAAACATGGGCTAGATGGATTCTAATTCTTATTACATCAAAAAGATGTATTTTTCACCATGGATAAACCTTTTGAATAACTAAGTTATTAATAACTATTAATTATTGATTTTTTTTATTCATGATAAAATAGATATTAATTTTAAATTCAAACAGACTACATTAATTATTGAAATTAATATGCCTTTCTCCTATGATGTATTTTTCACCATGGATAAACCTTTTGAATAACTAAGTTATTAATAACTATTAATTATTGATTTTTTTTTAATTTTCATGATAAAATAGATATTAATTTTAAATTCAAACAGACTACATTAATTATTGAAATTAATATGCCTTTCTCCTATGAATTAGAAAACTTTGAATTTAGGTTTTTTACAATTTATTTTTTATTTTTAAAAAACATTGTAGAATTGAAGGAATAGATTGATGTACAATATTGTACCGCTTGGATTGTGGTGCATGAATAATATAAAAAAAATTAGGTTAACAACCATTTTATTATTTTCTTAGAAGGGTCTGGTTTCATGTATAACTTTTTTAATGTTTAAATCTAGCCTATCTTTCTCATCTCTTATTCAACTATTTGCCTATAACAATTTTATTTAAAAGAATTAATTAAAAATTATTATAGTAATAATGATATATGAATAGTCTTTTGATCATCCCAACACTAGATTATATTTTTTACATGTTGGACCAACATAAAGTATATTTATATTCATTGACAATAATTTAAATTTCAATGTATGTGATATATATGACCTAAAAGACATTCTCTATGTTTTTGGAGGTTCTCTATATAAAGAGTGAATTGAAAAGCACTTTGATCATTTATTTGACATATAATGGATTTCTTCAAAATATGTTTTTTTATAAAAAAAAAAATTAATAAATGGATCAAAATCATTGAGAGGGTTTGGAGGGATGGAGGGATGGAGGGAAATAGGAGTGCACGAGAGAGGGAAAATCCACGTGGGAGAGGAAGAGAGTTTGGGCATGAATCACGTATGGGATCTGACGCAAGCCTTGTTGCAGATGATGGTGATGGCTTTGTTCTAGACAGGCACGGGGATAAGCGTACAAATGAGTGTAGAATCTCCAGAGATAGATCGCATGAAGACCTACGTGGGTTGATTCGTGAGTTTATCGCATCTGAGAATCCTTTATTTGTTGAGTTGATGCCTGATGAGGGCATTTTGAAGGACGGTGAAGGAGATACGAAACCCTATTTGTTAAAATCAGTAGAGATTGTAGCAAAAGTCAAAGGAAAAAAATCTCAAAACCAAGCTCACTGATAAAGAAGATAGAGCCAGCACCCAGTATGTAAAAAAATACATCAATGATCAGTCATTACGGCTCTGTGGTTATTTCAGAACCATCATGGGTGGATGATTTACTACATGAACATGGTGCAAAAGGTGAAATTGTTGATGATTTCAAATCTAGGAAAGAAGAGGGCATGCAATCTATTTCGCTAAAGAAAGCTTCTTTTGCGTCAATGCTTAAAAAATACAACCAACCCAGTGATGCTACTATCAAGGGTTTCAATGCAGCAAACTATCACATGTGTGAAGATCAGGGTGACATCAATGGGGTGCCTATGTATTCCAATAAAGGGGAACAAGAAGAGGATTTGGCACTCAAAATGGATCACTTGGATTCAGAAATGGTTGATGAGGATGACGAGTTTACATTCAATGTTGAAGACTATGCAGAGTACAAGAATGCTAAGAAGGATTTTGAGTCTAAAGATATTATTTTATTCTTCCTTTGAAGGGTTCCAGATGAAGTGGATTTTCATAAATGGATTCGTCTCAACTGGGAAGCGAAAGGGTTGCATGTTAAATCTTACTAGGGATTAGGAGGGCGGTATGTTTTGGTTCTTTTTGAAAGGGCATATGCTACCAGACATGTTTTGCAATTTGGTACTTGGAATATTACAGGATCCACAACATTTGTTCAGACATGGTGGCCTAATTTTGATCCAAAAAATGGTTCTCAAGCCCATTATCCTTTATGGATTAAATTTATTGCCATAAAAATAGAGCTTAGATGCATGTTGCGATCAATGGCTCAAAGGTTTGGAAGGATTCTACTGGACCCTTCTAGAAATATGTCTCTCAGATTCAGCCCGTGGGTGTGTGTTGAGGTAGATCTGCAATGCAAGTTGCCCAAGCATTTAAAGATTCTCACTTTGGATGGTCCAATATTACAAGAGGTGCATTATCTCAACCTACCCAATGCTTGCTTTAGATGTCAGTCCTTAGATCATATGATTAGGGACTACCCACTTCACAAAAATAAGCAATAAAAGAATGTCAAGGAAAACAATGAAGCAGAAGAGACTTCCAATTCAGTGGAACAAGAAGGAAAGGAGAAGGTATCCATGGCTCCAGAGAAAGGGGAACACTCGCAGGGTGTGGGCCCTGCTTTTGATCAACAGGAATGGAAAATTGTTTAGAAGAGAAGTGAGTTAAGGAGTTCCCCTTTCAGACCAAATAAGTCAAGGAAATATTAGGCTTCATAAGGGAATAACATTCCTGTGCAAGGTGGTGCTTCAGAAGGAGAGATGAGTTTGGGCATACCTGTTGTAGGGGAGGATTATAGGACTCCGCAATAGAACACTTCTATTATGGCTATGGTGCAGGGAGGTAGTGATAGTGCTAATAGTGGAAGCAATAGGTTCCAGGTCCTCAACTCCCTGGTTAATCAATGAAGTTTGACATAGTTTCATGGAATGTTAGGGGGATGACACTCCCTACTCGTAGGAATTTTGTTAGCGGTTATATCAAAATTGTTTTTGTTGATGTGGTATGCCTTCAAGAAGTCAAGATCTCTAGTTTTGAGCTTCAGAATTGTTTAAGTAATTATTGGAAAGGAGCTTGGTGGAGTTCTTCTCATCGGCAAGGCTCTGGAGGAGTTGTTTTGGTTGTTAGACAATGGCTTGCTTCTCTTTTACTCAATTGGGGTGAAGATCCGAAAGGTCGTATTATCTAGGCAACTTTTATTGTGGTTGGGCAGGTTGTTGGTATATGTTCAGTGTATGGCCCTAATTTGGCTAGGGATAGGGCAATTTTATGGGATTGGATGCATGCAAATATTCCTGATGCATGTTGGATTATTGGGGGTGACTTCAACATGGTTGAATGGGAAGGTGACAGGGAGGGTGGCTCGGGCAGTTGTGTTGTTAGATCTAAAAAATATTCTTGGTCCAGACTTAAGGCCACTCTTTAGGTTTTTGATGCTAACTTCAAACAAAAGCACTTGAAATTCAGGAGGTTGGTTCACATGGTCCAATAGGAGAGCAGGAACTAATAGGGTGTTTGCTAGATTGGACAAGTTGTATGTTGAAAGTCTATTCACTTGTGTTGGCAGAGGAACGATATCAGTTAATGTGGATCTTGGAGCAACTGGTTCTTATCATACCCCCATTCACTCTTGTATTCATGTTGGTGCTATGATGGTGGAAAAAGAAAATTTGCCTTTTAAATTGAACGTGTCTCATCTGGAATCTGGTGATTGTAGAGAGTTGATCAGATGTGTCTAGAATCTTGAGCCTAGACCCTTTGAGAAAGAATGGATTTCTTGGTGGGATGCAACTATAAAAAGAGTGGTCAAATTTCTAAGAGGATGGGGTAGACTTTTGGCACGGGGCAGAAGAAGAAATATGAGATCTCTTCATTAGTATTTGGAGACGGACAGGAAGAAATTGGAACTTGATCCCTTCAATGTGAATTTACAAGGGAAAATTGCGGCTCTAGAAGGGGAAATCAGAAATTTCAAGGACTACATAGGCAAAGGAGCTAGAGTGAGAAGCAGGTTGCAGTGGCTGAAGGAGGGTGATGCCCCAACACAATTTTTCTTCAACCATATTCGAAGTAAAAATACTACTAAGAAAGTTCTTTCTCTGCAGAAAGAAAATGGCACTCATACTGAAGATGAAATTGAAATCAAGGACCTTTTTGAGAGATATTTCAAACATATTTTTGTTGCCTATGAAGATTCCATTTTTGTACAACATGCTCGGGATTTGGTCAAAGAATGTGTGCCTAAGAAGATTTCCAGCTATGAGAATGATCGTTTATATTCTGATTTTTCTAAAGAGGAGCTCTTCAATGCTCTCTAAAATGAAAAATGGTAAGTCACCTTGCCCTGATGGTTTACCAGCTGAGTTTTACAAATATATGTGGGATTGTATTGGAGATGATTATACTAAGTTGATTAAACTAAGTTTTTGATGGAGTTGGTTTCTCACCATGGTTAAATCAAGGGGTCATTAGGTTGATTCCTAAAGGTAGCAATAAAGATAAGATTGGTGGTTGGCATCCAATTACTCTCTTGAATGTCTCTTACAAAATTGTAGCTAAAGCTCTTGCTCTAAGAATGAATAATATTGCTTCTAGAATTGTGAGAGAGGAGCAAACTAGTTTTATAAAAGGTTGATTTATCCTTGATATAGTTTTATCCGTTTGGGAAGCTATGGAATGGGTTGAGGAGATTGGACAACAGGCTCTTTTTTAAAAAATTGATTTCGATAAGGCTTATGATAGGGTGGACTGGACTTTCATTTTTAATATGTTGGAATGGCTTGGATTCAATGGTGCTACGGTTCAAAAAATCAAAATGCTCTTCTCTTCAGCTTCAACCAAGGTAGTGGTTAATGGTAAATTATCTGAGGATATCCAGTTGTTCAGATCCATTAGATAGGGCTGCCCTTTGGCTCCTCTACTCTTCATTATCTTTGTTGGTGCTTTGGGCTACATGCTGGAACACAGAAGGATGGTTGGATGTATTAGAGGGATCTCTCTTCCCAAGGGACATTTTTTGAACAGTCACTTTGCTAATGATTCCTTTCTTACTATCCAACTAGATAAGAACTCAGTTTTGGGTATGCAGGATTATCTTCAGTAGTTCTATCTTACCTCTGGTGCAGTTGTTAGTGAAGCAAAGTCTGATTTCTAGCTTGTTGGAGCTGACTCTCTTCCTAGAGGAATTAGTGTTGGATGGAGGATAATTGGGGATGGAGATATTGTAAGGTACCTAGGCATTCCCTTTGGCAAAAGGGTTTCTCTTAAGTCCATGTGGGACTGGTGCATGGATAAATTTGAGAAGAATATTCAGAGATGGAAGCACAAGATGATCTCCTTTGCTGGAAAGCTTACTATGGTAAGAAAAATTCTTCAGGCTTACCATATGTATTATTTGTCTTGTTGGTTGCTCGATTCCACTCAATATAAGAAGCTGGAGACATGCATTAGGATTTTTTTATGGTTCAATATGGATGGTACTAGGAGGGTTCCTCTTATAGCATGGAAATATTGTACTATTCCTAAGGCGGGTGGAGGTCTTGGCCTATTAGACATTCAACTTCAAGGTAAGATTTTTGCTTTGAAGTGTATTATCAGATGCTTAGATGGTGATATTGGATGGCAACGTATGCTCAGGTATAGGATAAAAAATTATGTGAATCTTGATGGCTTCCTTGGGCATTTTAGCTTTGAGGATATTGTGGGACATCCTAAAAAAATCAAAATCAAAGGATGCATTTTGATTAAAATAATTTGGGAAGCATGTAAAGTGGTGGTTAAAGGGCTTAATTAGGACTATTTTGAGAATAGAAGAGGACGGATGCTCTCTTCCAAAGAAATTTGCCTTTGGAATACGAATGGGATTTATACTTTAGATATTCCCAATATTTAGTGTAAAATATTGAGTAAGAAAGGAATTTTTATATGGGCTAATCTATGGTATGAGAATTCTGGTCAATGGATTCCATGGCAACAACTGCTTTTTAAGTTTAAAATGAAGCCTTCAAACAAATTTATGGTGCAACAAATTCAGGGCCTTTTGTCGTCTAAGCAACTTTATTAGCTTACAAATGGTCTTCCTGGTCCTATCTAGAGAGACTGAATATGGCTTTGTGGTAAGCCAATTTGGTGCTTCAAATCACTTAATCTTTACTAAAAATGACTCCTTATATTCCCTTAGGGGATGTTTTAAATGTCAGATGGGGTATTACTTGTCCTTTCAAGAAATAGAGGAAACGTTTTGCAGGAGTATGGAGGTTTTGAGTCTCTATGTAGTTAAAGGTGTTTGTTTGGCTGGTCATTATGCAAGGCTTGTAAAGTAAGGCTAGGATTTCTAAATGGCTACTTTCTTTGGATAAATGCTCTAGTTGTGGACGAAGTGAAACCATTAAATATATTTTTTGAGATTGCCCAAGAGCAAGGAAGGTGTGGAAAGAGGTAAAGTGGATATATAGTCTGGTGATTCAGGAGCAACTTAGGTGGAAGGTGATTTTGTTTGGGGACCAGCCCAATTGTGCAAATTTTTGAAGGATTTTTAGAAATATTATTAGACTTTTTATTTTGTTCATATTATGGAAGGATATATGTAATCTGGTCTTCAATAATGAAGACTCTACTGTTTCTCTCACTATAATTCGGGCCCATATTTTAATTACTGAACAGTTGAAATTTTTTAGGTCTAATATCTTGAAAGATTACCTTAGAATTGACAAGGGACTTAGAGCAGATTGCTTTTTGCTTTTATGCAAGCTGATGTAAGTTTGGAAGGCTTTTTTCTTGCGTGTTGTTGATGTACCTTATTGATTATTCGTTAATATCATGTATTATTTTAATAATAAAAAAAAAATCTCAATAAATTATAATAACAAAGATAATGGTAAAAGTTAGTGGTAAAATATCAAATAATAAGATTCTAATTAATTAAATTTCTTAATTTTCAAAGATATTGATGCTTGAATCTTTACAAGTGATACATAATTATAAAGCTATTACAATATCACTATGTAATCATAATGTAATATGGGTGGAACTATTCAATCCCATACAACCAATTTAAAAAAGAGTGACAAAACATTTACGTTAAATATGTTAGTTTTTTTTAAGGGATAAAAAAATATTGATAAAAATTTTGGATTCAAGAGTACAACTGAGCTCCCAACCAGGACTCAAATAAGTAACAAAACAGGCTAAAACCACCATACAAGGTCGAAACCTGAAGAAGACAACAAGAACAAACCACATTAATTCTAAACATCCTTGTGGATCAAATCCCAGAGGCATTGAGAGTCCCCAGATGGGAGACTCTCCCAGTTATCGATAATCCAAGGATCCAACACTCAAAATCCCTTTTGGCCAGGTAATCAGCAACCCCATTCCATTCCCTTAGAATGTGCACAAAGGATATAAATCTAAACTCTTCACTCATTTTGAGAATTTGAATGGCTATAGAGGCCAACTGCCAATTAATATCCTCCACCCTTTTGGTATTATGTTAGTTATTATTATACTATTTTTTATTTAATATCTCCATTCTTGTGCTATTATTATCCTCCTAATACTAATTATACTCCTTAATAAGACTGAAATATAGTTTCAATTCATATAAGATTAAAATAAATATTTAAATCCTTGGATTTTCATCGAAGAAATTTAAGTTCAAACCTTAGTACGAGGGGATTGGAACCCCTCATAAACGCCTTTGTAAACTCAAATTTTTAATCCAACAAGGAAAACGTAGTGGTTAGGACATTGGTCTCTCTTTGGGGAGGTCCAAGGTTCAAACCATGGAATAACTAGAAGGGGATAGGTTGGATAGTAGCAGTTGAGTGTTTATCGATTGACTACCCTAGTTCAATGAGGATGGAGGTTTCCATTAACTTTATCGAACCTAGTTGGTTACCTTTATTCACTTCGTCTAACACGGTTGGTTGCCTTAGTTCAATGTCTTGGTGGGTCGAGAGTCTCATTGACTTCATCTAACCTGGTTGGTTGTGTCAATTGACTTCACCTAGCATGGTTGGTTGCCCTAATTTAATGCCTTAGAGGGACAAGGGTTCCATTGACTTCATCTAACCCAATGTGGTTGGATGCCCTAATTCGATGTCCTAGAGGGTCAAAGATCCAATTGACTTCATCTAACCCAATGAGCTAGGGTATATAATGGAAGCATCCAATGATGGTACATAAACATTTAAAACATTGGCCTATATATTCTGTTGGAATTTATCCATAATAATTATTTCCATCCCAATTTTAACATTTACATTTAATTTTTAAGTTTATATATATATAAACTTAAACATTAAATGTAAATGTTAAAATTGGGATGGAAATAATTATTATGGATAAATTCCAACGGAATATATATCTTTTTTTTATTTGGTTAGTGTGAGAAACCTTGGTGGGGACGCTTAGGGATGAGCATTCCCATTCTAGCCATGACCCCTTGTAATACTAAGAGCTAAGCTTATCGATAAGGAATTAACACATAGCCACACACATGTTGTGGTTTGAAGCTTAGACCTCCTCAACAAGAACCAAAGCCCGAACCATTATGTTAGCCCCCAATACATTTAAGTTTTTATATTATTATTATTTATTTAATATCTTAATTCTTATGTAGTTATTGTCCTCCAAATAATACTTAAAATATTTAAGTGTAGTTCCAATTCATACAAGACAAAAAGAAATATTTAGAATATTGGACAATATATTCTTTTAGAGTTGATCCATAACAATTATTTCCATCCAAAAATTAACCAAATATTTATTCCTTTTATAGATATATAGTATTTAATATTATTCTTTTTACATATCAAACTTATCATTTGCATAGTTCAATATTATTTAATATCATTCTTTTTACATATCGAATATCATTTGCATAGTTCAACATGACGTGTATTGAATATAGTCTTGTAATAGCCTTAACATTACAAATAAATTCATGTTCAAATGGATATAGCCCAATATTTTAACAATAATGGAGTTGATCCCAATATAGGTTAAGTGTTAATTTAACAAGAATGGAGTTAATGTTGATATAAGACTAGGTATGGGCATAATATAGTTAAGAAATTGAATGATTTTTGTTAACAATATATTTTCTCTCATTATTATACTAATTCATTCATAATAGATTCACATAAGGTAACTTGATCATAAGTGTGTCATCTAAGACCTAACATATCTAAAGATATTATAAAGAAGTCTATACAAAAAAGACAGTAAATAAAATCATTTACGAAAATCACTAGATAGTTGTAAAGGTAAAAATATAAAGTAGTTTTAAATATTCATGAGGCCATAGGTCATATGAGATAGCCCTAAGAGAAGATGTTATTTATCCAATATATGGTTATCCATCCATTCTCTAGTTATTCAAGCATGGTGTACAATCATACCTCTTGCAAGAATCAAACCTTAGACCTCTATTTCGAGTTTCAAAATCTCTATTGTTAAGCCCACTGAATTTTATTTGTGTATCATTTACATGGTTCAACATGACGTGTATTGAATATAGTCTTGCAATGGTCTTAACATGATAAATAAATCCATGTTTGTTTTTTAAATTTACATGGTGTAATTGGTAGCCGCCACGAATTTGGGCAGGTTGTCCAGCTTTTATGGCCACCACGACAAATAAATCCATGTTAAAATAAACATAACCTAATATTTTAACAAGAATGGGGTTAATCCCATATAGGTTAAGTGTTGGTTTAACAAGAATGAAGTTAATGTTGATATAAGACTAGGTATGGGTATAATATAGTTAAGAAATTGAATGAGTTTTGTTAACAATAATTTTTCTCTCATTAGTAGACTAATTCATTCATAGTAGACTCATGTAAGGTAACTTTATCATCAGTGTGTCATATAAAACCTAATATATCTAAATATATTATAAATAAGTCTATATAAAAAATGCACCAAATAAAATCATTTACAAAAATCACTAGATAGTTGTAAAGGTTAAAAGGTAAAGTAGTTCTTAATATTCATGAGGCCATAGGTCATATAAGATAGCCCTAAGAGAAGAATTTATTTATCCAATATATGGTTATCCATCCATACTCCAGTTATTCAAGCATGGTGTACAACCATACCTCTTGCAAGAATAAAACCTTAGAACTCTATTTCAAGTTCCAAAATCTCCATTTTTAAGCCCACTGAAGTTGATTTGTGTATTATTTGCATGGTTCAACATGACATGTGTATTGAATTTAGCCTTACAAGGGTCTTAAAATGACAAATAAATCCATGTTAAAATGGACATAACCCAATATTTTAACAAGAATGGATATGATCCCAATATAGGTTAAGTTTTGGTTTAACAAGAATGGAGTTAATGTTGATATAAGACTAGGTATGGGTATAATATAGTTAAGAAATTGAATGAGTTTTGTTAACAATATATTTTCTCTCATTACTAGACTAATTTATTCATAGTAGACTCACCTAAGGTAACTTGATCATAAGTGTGTCATCTAAAACCTAAATTATCTAAATATATTATAAATAGGTCTATATAAAAAAGGTACCAAATAAAATCATTTATAAAAATCACTAGATAGTTGTAAAGGTAAAAAGGTAAAGTAGTTTTTAACATTCATGAGGTCATAGGTCATATAAGATGGTACTAATAAAATATGTTGTTTACCCAATATATGGTTATCCAACCAATTATTCAATCATGGTGTACAACCATACCATTTGCAAGAATTGAACCTTAGACCTCTATTTTGAGTTCCAAAATATCCACTATAAAGCCCACTAAAGTTGATTTATGTATCATTTACATGGTTCAACATGACATGTGTATTTAATATAGCCTTGCAATGGCCTTACCATGACAAATAAATCCATATTAAAATGAACATAACTTTATA
The DNA here is from genome assembly GCA_028583015.1 of Wollemia nobilis. Lineage (NCBI taxonomy): Eukaryota > Viridiplantae > Streptophyta > Pinopsida > Araucariales > Araucariaceae > Wollemia > Wollemia nobilis. The sequence continues at coordinate 7,335,200 of JAQPPZ010017228.1, forward strand.
TTTTAACAAGAATTGAGTTGATATGAATATAGTTTAAGTGTTGGTTTAACAAGAATGGAGTTAATATCGATATGAGACTAGTTATGGGCATAATATAGTTAAGAAATTGAATGAGTTTTGTTTAAAATAAATTTTCTCTCATTATTAGATGAATTCATTCATTGTAGACTCACATAAGGTAACTTGATCATAAGCATGTCATCTAAAACCTAAAATGTCTAAAGATATTATAAATAAGTCTATATAAAATCATTTACAAAAATCACTAGATAGTTGTAAAGGTAAAAAGGTAAAGTAGTTTTTAACATTCATGAGGCCATATATCATATGATATGGCCCTAAGCATGGTGTACAACCATGCCTCCTACAAGATTCGAACCTTAGACCTCTATTTTGAGTTCCAAAATCTCCACTATTAAGCCCACTAAATTCTATTTATGTATCATTTGCATGGTTCAACATGACATGTGTATTTAATATAGCCTCCCAATGGCCTTAACATGATAATAAATCCATGTTAAAATGGAAAAAATCCAATAAATTCACAATAATAGAGTTTATCCCAATATATTTTAAGTGTTTCTTTAACAAGAATAGAGTTTATCCCGATATATTTTAAGTGTTGCTTTAACAAGAATGGAGTTATAGTTTATATAAGACTAGGTATGGGCATAATATAGTTAATAAATTGAACAAGATTTGTTAACAATAAATTTTCTCTTATTACTAGACTAATTCATTCTTAGTAGACTCGCGTAAGGTAACTTGATCATAAGCATGTCATATAAAACCTAATATATCTAAATATATTATAAATAAGTCTATATCAAAAAGGCATCAATTAGAATCATTTACAAAAATCACTAGATAGTTGTAAAGGTAAAAAGGTAAAGTAATTTTTGATATTCATGAGGCCATAGGTCATATGAGATAGCCCTAAGAGAAGATGTTGTTTATCCAATATATGATTATCCATATATACTTAAGTTATTCACACACGGTGTACAACCATACCTTTTGAAAGAATAAAATCTTAGTCCTCTATTTCGAGTTCCAAAATCTCCACTGTTAAGCCCACTGAAGTTGATTTATGTATCATTTGCATGGTTCAACATGACATGTGTATTTAATATAGCCTTGTAATGGTATTAACATGATAATAAATCCATGTTAAAATGGATATAACCCAATAATTTAACAATAATGGTGTTGATCCCAATATAGAGGTAAGTGTTGGTTTAATAAGAATGGAGTTAATGTTGATATAAGACTAGGTATGGGCATAATATAGTTAAGAAATTAAATGAGTTTTTCTAACAATAATTTTTCTCTCATTACTAGACTAATTCATTTATAGTAGACTCACATAAGGTATCTTGATCATAAGTATGCCATCTAAAACCTAACATAGCTAAAGATATTATAAATAAGTCTATATAAAAAAAACATCAATTAAAATCATTTACAAAAATCACTAGATAGTTGTAAAGGTAAAAAGGTAAAGTAGTTTTTGATATTCATGAGGCCATAGGTCATATGAGATAGCCCTAAGAGAGGATTTTATTTATCCAATATATGATTATCCATATATATTTCAGTTATTCAAGCACGGTGTACAACCATACCTCTTGCAAGAATCAAACCTTAGTCCTCTATTCGAGTTCCAAAATCTTCACTGTTAAACCCACTGAAGTTGATTTATGTATCATTTGCATGGTTCAACATGACATGTGTATTGAATATAGCCTTGCAATGACCTTAACATGACAAATAAATCCATGTTAAAATGGACATAACCTAATATTTTAACAAGAGTGGAGTTGATCCCAATATAGGTTAAGTGTTGGTTTAACAAGAATGGAGTTAATATTGATATAAGACTAGGTATGGGCATAATATAGTTAATAAATTGAAAGAGTTTTGTTTATAATATATTTTCTCTCATTACTAGACTAATTTATTCATAGTAGACTCACATAAGATAACTTTATTATAAGAGTGTTATCTAAAACCTAAAATATATAAAAATATTATAAATAACTCTATATAAAAAAGCACCAAATAACTCCTTGAGAAAAATAAAATTAATTGAAATTTGATAGTAAAAAAAGTATAGATAAGGCAAGAATTTAGATTAGGGTTTGCTACATCGGGAGCAACTATTTTTATGTATAATATAGGGGTTGCAGCAACTATCACAGTGATTCCTTCTATGAATCTACGGGTCAAGTGTTGTTGTGGGGTCGAATTTGGGGTTGCAGTGATGATTCATCCTAAAGCTAGGGTTTATTATAGTGGGATGGTTGTTAAACATTGTAATTCATAGTGTGTCCTTATCTCCCACTACATATCATGGCTTCTAGCAATGCAATTCTGCTCGATGATAGACATCAAGGCTTTGAAAAATTGATGGACTTAAGAATTTTGAACTTGTCTTTGAGCAAGAATGGTGTGCAAGGTAGGGAGGATGGAGTTCAGGGTTTGGGTTTGATGGTAGCCCTATGGTAGATCATGTGTTTTCACCATATGGAGAGGAAGGCCCTCTGGTGGGTGTGGATTCCCTACTAGGAGGTGTTGAGAGTGGGGCCCCTCTAGGGGCTTCACTCTAAAAGTCCTTCAACCCTGGTGTTGGAGCCAAGGCTAGTCACTTGGGTCTTTTAGGGGGTCTCAGGTCATCTAAAGGTAATTTTGAAAGTGGGGCTAGTTTCCAAGATCCCCAAATTAATCTCAAATCCATTAACCCCAGCAACTCTTATGTTGTTGTGGCATCTAAAGGTGTTGGTACTATCAGTCCTAAAGTTCTTTGTGACCTCTCCCCTATTGGCAATGAAATTTGTATTCCAAGAGATCTAATTCAAATCACCATGGGAGAAGGAAATTGTAGTCTAGTGGGAAAATTTTAGGGGGTGAGGCTAGACCTAGATTCAATCAAAATATGGGCCCTAGCAAAATGGAAACCTTTGGGTGCAATGGAAATTGTTGTGGCTCCTAAAGCCTTTTTTTTTATAAAATTGAAGTGTGTGGAAGATTTAAATCACATCCTAGGTGGTTGTCCCTGGTTCTATAGTAAAAGGAGCTTGTTCCTTCAAAAGCTAGATCCTGACTTCAACCCGCATACTCAGAAGGTAAACTCAATGTCTCTTTAGATTCGTCTCCCTAGTCTTACTTAATATCTATGGCATGATGATATTCTAAGAGGAGTGGCTAAGGCAATGGAAGACCTTATTAAAATTGATTCGATGGCCTAAGAAAAATATATAATGGTGTTTATGAGGTTGTGTGTTATGGAATATCCTAAAGTGGATCTCCCTTCTTCAATAAATCTTACCTTGTACTTGGGTTCTTGGGTCCCACCTATTGTATATGAAAACAGACCGATAGTTTACATTGGATTTGGAAATGTTGATCACCTAATGGACCAGTGCCCTTGAAAGATTCAAATAAATAGGGATAAATTGGCTTAATAGAAACCCTCGAAGAAGATAAATTCACATGGTAAATATTATTAAGAGGAGCCCCTAAAGAATGTGGTCAATAGCCAAGTTTCTAAGCCTGTTGAGTTCCAGTAAGTTGAGTTAGTTGATATTCTAGGCTCTGAGGTTATTGCATATCCTCATCTTCAAGGTGAGAAGCCACCCCTGGTTGAATACCATGATGTACCTTCCCTTCAGGGTAAGATGCCTCCCCTGGTTGAAGATTGAGATGTACCTCCATCTAATTTTGAATCTAAGATTCAAAAACTCTTTGAGCAGGTTAGTACCCCTCCTCCGTTGGCCCCATTGATTTTGTAGAACTCCTTTGATTACCTCAATCTCCCTAGGCTAGATGTTTTGGCAGACTCGATAAATCCCCCCATCCACTACTTTGGAGAGGATGGTGAAGCTGGAGAAAGGATCCCCATGCCTTAAAACTAGAAGTCATAAATATTTCCCAAAAACCTTCTTAAAGAAGGAATTCCTTGGTTCTAAATCGAGAAGTCTTAAAAAGGGTTTTGTAGATGTTGGGGTAGAGTGTAATATTGAGAGACCATCATTTAAATATTTGAGGAATAAGGTGACAGAGGCAGAGGTCACCAATGGCTCTCAGTATTTGTTAAAGATGGATATTGAAAATTGGCAACCTTCCCAACCCTTTGCTAGGGGAAACAGATCCAATCATAGTTTTTGTTAATGGATGAAAGACTATTCTAGGACCTTTATTTTGGATTCTTTGGTGCATTTTGGTCATGTCTTTTGTTTCAATCAGATCCCACAAAGGTTTCAAAAATAGATTTTCTTGTTTGAGTAGGATTTTTTCGATTTTAAATCAAGCAGATGTTTATTTTGGTCCCTCAAGATTTGGCGTTGGTTTTGGATTGTGTTAATACAAGTTATCAAAGTTTCTAAAATCCAAGGCTCTTGGTTTGGGTAAGAAGATCTTGGTGGTAGATTATCAATATTCTCTCATTGATACGCTTAATGTTATTTTTGCTTGTGTAAAGGACATAAATGATATGCTCCTGTAGCACCAAGGTCCAACTTTTGATAGGGGTGATGGATCCCAAGGGCGTGAAGTCACCTGTTGTGACTTCTATCCTGCCCTTATGGTGGTGCTCTCGACTTGTGTCAGGGTTTATGTTTCATTTGGTCCCCTAGTTATGTTGTTTTATCTCTTGTACGTTTTTTAATATGGTGTTGGTTTACTTAGTGTTGGGTTTCCAACGGTTGTGTTTTGTAGTTGTTCTTGTCTTTATGAAGTTAGTTTTTGGCCATGTCTTGTAGGACTTCTCCTAATGTATAATGTTTGGGGACCCTTTCAAAACCCCTTCTATATATAATAAATAAAAAACACCAAACAAAATCATTTATAAAAATCACTAGATTGTTGTAAAGGTAAAAAGATAAAGTAGTTTTTAACATTCATGAGGTCATAGGTTATATAACATGGTCCTAACAGAAGATGTTATTTACCCAATTTATGGTTATCCAACCATACTCTAGTTATTCAAGCATTGTGTACATCCATAGCTCCTTCAATATTTGAACCTTAGAACTTTATTCCAAGTTTCAAAATCTCCACTATTAAGCCCACTAAAGCTAATTTGTGTACAACTTAAGCTTCATTTAACATTAATAAACTTTGTGTTTAAAACAATTTCATCATCTATTTCTGATTTAGTAAGATAAAAGAAAAAAGTCATCAATTGGTCCTATTAATGTTCACATTCAATTGTATCAAAATATTGTGATCTCTTTTAATAATTATGTGTTTATCTATTGATATGAATAATGTAATAGCCACCTTAATCAATACAAATTGTGCCCCATTTTCCACCCTTAGGCCATGGATATACTTTCTTGATTTTAGACATACATAAAGAATATGTTTTTATTTTATCAATTTTTATCCCAAGTTATTTAACTAAATTACATACAATATAAAAAAAATAAACATTATAATAAAATAAAACCTATTGAGATTCCATTGCACTAATAGGGTCAATTGTTAGTTGCATAAAAATCAAATATTTTGATTATAAATATAATAATAGATATATGTTCTCGAATAAATGGAAAACTATACATAAAATATGAAGTCTTTTTTTTTTTTGGTAATTATTATAATATATTAACAGTGGGTTTTTATAGAGGATCCCAAAACCTTATGTACAAAATTAGCCAACTTTCTAATGATGCATCATACCTCTTGGCTGTAACAATAAACCTAAATGAAAATAAAACCATCCTAATGTTGCAGACTTGAAAACAACAAAAAGGGCTTTTAGGCCTGGAGACCCAACAACAAAAAGAAAATAGGACAGACCCGAGAGAAACCCAAAGAGAGGCCGCAAACAAAGAGACAGACACCATGGACAGCTAATCACGATCCTCCTGTCCTTTCGAATTTGGGCGTTGTTGGTTCTGCTTCAGGATAAAAATCATGGAGTTGACGAAGTAAGAATGGAAGCGACCGAGTCCAGGGCCTTCCAAAAATGCCACGCCACCCCAAAACACGTCGGAATGGGCCTTCCAAAAACTGTGCAAGGAAAACATCAGGAAGGGATGTCTGCCTTGGCCAACCTTTCCACCTCGGATGGGAAGCGAGACCGCCACACAACCGGGCACGTGGTCGCGAGCCCTTTATTGGCCATGTGGTCGGCCACGCGATTTCCTTCTCTCAAAATATGATTTGCTTTCCATCTACCGCGATAGGAGAGAAGAGATCTAGCCTCGAGGATGATGTTGTAGACTTTCCAAGATGGATTTTTGGTGCCAAGAAGGTAATTCACGATGTTGAGCGAGTCACCCTCAATGATAAGAGGTCGGGGATCCTCAAAGAGAATCCGAATACCATTCAGAGCGCCTCGGGCTTCAGCATAATGATTCGTCTGGGAGCCCAAATCTTCACAATAGGCCATCACAATATTCTCGTCATGATCACGGACAACCCCACCAGCGCCAACGGGCCCAGGATTCCCCTTAGCCGCTCCATCAAAGTTTAATTTAATCCACCCCACGGGGGTTTGGTCCACACAACATTCCTTCGACAGGGCCCTTTAACAACCTCCAAAAATGGCCAGAGATTCATCATTTTGAGAATAGCTTCTTCGCTCGAAAGATGGGGACGGGGACTGGGAACAACAATAGAATTCTCAATGGCGTAAGATAACGCCCTTTGAGCAACAGAAGGGGGCCCTCTAGGAGCTCTACCAAAGATTTTGGCATTCCTCTCTAACCAAATTTGCCAAATTAAATGGTGGAAGGAGGCCTCGAGGAGGAAGCGGAGCTTGGGATTCTTGAAAGGATTAGGCCATTGGTGAAAAGCATCTCTAAGGGATCGGGGAGAGCACCGGAGGATCTGGAAGGAGGATAGGACAATGCTCAGAACAGAGTGGGAAAATGGGCAATGCAAGAATAAATGATCCCTCGTCTCACAATCTGCTAAACACAAGTAACACCTGTTGGGGAAGGCAAAACCTCTCTTGTGAAGGTTGTCAATAGTTAAGGCTTTATTGTGGAAAGCAATCCACGCGAAGAAGTTGATTTTAGGAACAACTCCTTTCCTCCAAACAGTATTCCACCTGTAGTCCAGAGCAGTCTTGGTGGTGAGGAGCTCATAAGCTGATTTAACAGAGAAACGCCCATCCTCCGTACCACTCCAGATGATCCTGTCATTTCTCCTGGTAGAAGGAATTAAAACCGACTGAAGGATATTATCGAGGAAGGTAACCTCATTATTAAACCCCTCCACAATAGGAAGCTTCCACCGAGGGAAACGGGTGCTCCGATCTATGAAACCCGCCACCCTGAGCTGGGCGTTAGGGTCGGTCAGGCTTCTCAGCCCAGCGAGGTCCGCCCTCGACCCAAGGGCTTCTTTAGTCGCCCACCTGTCCTTCCAAAAGGAAATGCAGTTGCCATCACCCAGAATCCAGCGGGCTCCCAGGGCCGATCAAATGCCGGGTTTGGAGCACAGATTTCCAAAAGATCGATGCCACGGAGGATGTTTCAGCATCCAAGAAGGGAGTGGGGCCAAGATACTTCATTTTAACCAGCGAAACCCACTCCATCGGGTCGTTAGACATAATCCTCCAAGCGTGCTTCGCGATCAGAGCCAAATTCATAAGTCTTGATCTTCTCAACCCCAGGCCGCCTTGATCAATCCTCGAACACACCTTGTCCCAGGCTACAAGGGGAAGTCTAGATTTCTCTTCGTTACCAGACCAAAGAAAGGTCCTCTGAATCTTCTCAATCTTGGAGTGAACTGCACTCGAAAGCATGAACACCGACATGAAGTAGGTCGGGATCCCCTGAAGATAGGCTTTGGTAAGGGTGGCTTTCCCAGCTTGCGATAGGAGTTTGCCCTTCCAAGTGCCGAGTTTCCTGTGAAGGCGCTCAAGAATCGAGTTCCACATGTCCCCACTGGCCCGCCCGCTATAAGATAGAGGCAACCCCAGATAGGACGTAGGCAGGGAATCAATAGTGCACTCGAGAATTCTAGCAATCCGAATTTGTCTACGTAGAGGAGTGTTAATAAAGTAAATTTTGCTCTTGATGTAATTGACCTTTTGCCCTGCAGCTTGCTCATAACGGAACAGGATCCTCTTGAGCGACTTGGCTTGAGCAACGGATGCCCCAGTGGAGATGAGGGTGTCATCCACAAATTGTTGATGAGTGACAGGATTAAATCTAGAAGTCGGCAAGATGCCAAAAATCTTGTTCTATCGAAGAGCCTCTTTCATGGACCAACTCAGAACCTCCGCCAGAAGAATGAACAGGATGGGAGAAAGAGGATCGCCTTGTCTGAGGCCTCTGGAACTTTGGAAATACCCAGCTGGGGACCCATTGACCAAGACAAAAAAAAAGGGAGTGGATATACAGCTGTAGACAAGGTCAATCCAGTGGGGATGAAAGCCGAACTTGAGGAGGACTGCACACAAAAAATTTTGGTCGACACGGTCGAAGGCTTTGTTCATGTCGAGCTTAAGAAAAAGAGTGGCATTCTTAGAGCGGTAAGCGGAATGAAGGGTCTCATGAACAGTGATAACACCATCAAGAATGTTTCTGCCTTTGACAGTGCTTCCCTGACAAGGATCAATCAGGAGGGGGAGGACTGTTTTGAGTCTATTGGCTATAGACTTGGTAAGGATCTTGTAAAAAACATTGCACAGGCTAATGGGCCGATAGTCAGAGAAAATTTTGCAGGAAGGAGACTTAGGAATGAGGGCAAGAAAGGTGGAATTGAGTTTCGGGTGGATAGATCTGGACGCTTGGATAACCCGAATAGCATCACACACATCCGGGCCCACGACTTCCCACATGACTTGGAAGAATCGGGGGGAAACCATCGGGCCCAGGGGCCTTATCTGGTTGCATGGAGAACAATGCTTCCTTAATCTCAGACGAGGAAAAAGGTTCCAGAAGTTTCATGCTTACCTCATGGGGAACTTTAGTCGAAAAGTTGGCGAGCATAGATTTTTGGACCTGGAGGTTGCTATCCGGAGGAGTGCCAAGCAAATCCTGAAAGAAATTAACCGCTTCGCTCCTGATTTCCTCAATCTCCCTGGTAATGTGCCCATCCTTACAAGTCACTTCTCTGATCTTGTTGGCCCCCCTATGCCTCATAGTAGACGCGTGAAAAAATCTCGTGTTGGAGTCTCCATTCTTCAACCACAGGTCACGAGATTTCTGGCGCCAGAACGTTTCCTCCCTAGCGAGAATAGAATGAAAGTCCACCAAAAGGCTCCGCTCTTCCTCCCCTGAGACCCTCGGTGTAACCTTCGATAGCCATCCTTTCCTCCACAACCTTCGGGTTCTCAGCGATGGATTTTTTGGACTCAAAAATGTTGTCGAACACCTCTTTGTTCCAAATATTCGATTTTTCTTTGACCATTTTGAGCTTTAAAGCCACCCTCTTAGGAGCGCTTCCTTCCACCTTCGATTGCCACCACGTTGAAACCAATCCTTTGAAGTCTTTGTGGGAAATCCACATGGATTCGAATCTGAAAGGGGTCATAAAAATAGGCCCATCGTTCGCCTCCAAGAAAATAGGGTTATGGTCAGACCCAATCCTTGGAAGAGCCGAAAGGATAGCCCCGCCAAGGATGGGAATGGCTTCCGGGGAAATGAAGAATCTGTCAAGTTTGACTTGAATCAAACCACCCCCAATCCTTCTGTTACTCCATGTGAAGGAAGCCCCTTTGAGTTCGATGTCAAGCGAGGCCATTAGCGAGAGACAAAATCTCTGAAATCTTCCAAGCTGCGGCTGGAGTGGTCAGACCCTCCTTTTTCTCTGAAGGATGAAGGGGACAATTGAAGTCACCCCCTAAAACCCAAGGAAAGTTGCTAAAATTCTCCCTCATCAGAGAGATAGCTTTCCACATTTCTGCTCTCTCTGTGGCAGAATTTGAAGCATAAACGTTGGACAGAATCCAGGAAAAATTGGATGTTTTGGACTGGAACAGTACATTGATGATTCTGTTGGAAGTTGACAGCGAGCTGCCCTCAAACCTCGAAGGGTCCCACAGAACCATGAGTCCTCCCATTGTTCCCACTACAGGGCTGGACAGACAATTTGCCTTGGCCCAAATGGCCTTCGCCACTTTGTCAGAGGAGATAGCATCAAGCTTGGTCTCTTGCAAAATAAGGATAGAAGGGTTAATCCTCCTACGGAGATCAGCCACTAACCTTCGCTTGGCTGCACCGTTCAGTCCTCTCACATTCCATGAGAGGACTTTCATCTGGACAGTTTGAAGTTTTTCTTGCCTCCCCTTCCTTGTTGAGGGGAGGTTTTGATGCATGTGCTTCGTTCGACTGTGAGTCACAGTCATCCAGAACCAACAAACGTTGGGTTCCATTTGCAACGTCAATTGCAGTCTCTTTGTCTCGCCTTTCCTTGTTAGGAGGACGGCCCTGCTTCCTCTCACTACCAAAATCCACACTTTGCTTTCGGCTCCTTGTATTTCGGGGGCTAATGTGACCGGACTATTCACCCCTCCTTCCTAAGAGGTAATCTTCTAGCAGCGTCTGCGACTGACTAAAATCGGGAAGACCCGTATCTTGGAGCAGAGGAACAACCTTAGGCAAAACTTGGGAAGGGGTCCGTTCCATCTCTTCCTGCGATACACTTTCCAAGTGGGAGTCTGCTCCTCGTTGGTTGTCAGCCTCAAGATGCTCGGGGTCCGATTGGAGAGAGGGATTCTCTTCAGGCTGCGAGAGTCCGCCACAGTCTCTAGAGGGGCCTAGGGATCCATGGCCCTTCGCGTCTGGAAGATTTGGTTGCTTTGCCTGGTCTTCCTTGTGCTCCAGGGGGTTGTCATTTTCACGTTTCTATTTTCCTAGTTTTTGAAGAGGACACTAGGACTGGAGGTGCCCTTGGGACCGACACTGGGTGCAGAAAGCTGGTCTATTTTCATAGACAATAGCTTGTTTATGAAGAAAGGTACCTCTAGACCGAAGAGTGATGGAAGTTGGGAGTTCAGCCTCCAAATCTGCCAGAACGCAAAATCGGGCCTGGACGAACCTTGTTCGAGCTCGGGTGGGAGGGTCGATGGTGACCAACTCCCCAATGGAACGTGCAATACCTCTTATGACATTTTCATGCCAGCCAAAGAGGGGAAGATTCGGGAGCCTAACCCATACTGGGGCAATGTTGATGTTATGGGTCTCAGGACTGAAATCCATGTCCCACCTCCTGAGAAATAAACTTCTGCGGCCCAGAAACCATGGCCCGCCAACCAAAATTTTATAGTAATCCTCCTTATTGTTCAATCTAATGGCAAAAAAACCTCGGGATAGGGCCGCCAGCTCCAAATGGCCAGAAGTCCTCCATTTGCTTGCTGCCCATTTTTGGATAGTTTCCATGTCGGGACGGCCTCCAATGAATTTACCTATTAGGGTAAATTTCTCAAACTCCATGAAGCTTGAAAGAACTTCCGTCGGGATGTCCAGCTCATCCCCAACCGAAAACAATTCTTTGGTAAAAAACCCGTTTAGGGTTTCTGAGGCCATTGCCTGGGCATAAGACTTTTGAGCCCCACCACCCCCTTTGTCTGGTGGGTCCTTACCTCGACCAATACCGTTGCCAGCCCGGTCATCTTCAATGGGCCCGGGCGTTTTCGCTCCACCGAAATCTTGATGCCCTCCGATTGTTCCGCTGCGTCCAAGGACCGAACCACCGTCGCTCCCGATCTCCCCTGCAGACTTCCCGCCCATCGACATCCTCCTCCTCCAAGTCCTTCCCCAAATATGAAGTCTTTATTTATAAATACAAACAAATATTTTATCATACAAATTATAAATAAACAAACAATAAATTTGAGACTTTACTATATATTAAAATATAGATAATATAGGAATCCAACAATATAGAAGAAAAAAACTCTAGCAAGCTACAATAAGTACCTAAAAAAATAACTTTAAAAGAATAATATATTTTTTATAGTTTTATATATACGAATTTTACCTATACATTATATAAAATAAATGGAAGTTTAAAATAATTTTAATGCAATTATTTGAATAAATTTTTATTATGTAAATATGTCTCACTAGAAAGTTTTGTGTAATATTTATTTTTTCAATTCGGTTAATCATATTAGAAGTATGGAGTGGGATTGAAGCCTTTATGAGAAGTAAAAACCAAGAAACCCGATTCATAATCCTAAGAGATTTTAATGCCATAACCAAGTTGGATAAAAATTTTGGGGGAATTAGGAAATTAACCTAAAGTCTAAGAGATTTTTCTCAACTTTTATTCAAAATAATAATCTATGGGAGGTTGAGTTTGAAAAATACAACTATACATGGACCAAAAACAAGAGAGGCTATAACTTAATAGAAAAAAAATAGACAGATTCATACTCTCAGATCATTGGCTAGACGAAGGGACTTGTGCTAAAATTAATACCTTGACAAGGAATGATTCAAATCACTAGCCAATAAGAGTTAAAATGGTGGTAAGTGAATAAAAAAAATATCATATTTTAAATATGATAAAATGTGGAAAAGACCATCCTCAATTTGTTTATATGATAGCACAAATGTGAAATTCTTCAGGAAATGGTGAGTTGTATACACTTCCTAAAAAAATTAAATCAATGACATCGAGATTAAAAGAATGGAACAAGAACACTTTTGGAAACATTTTTTTGAAGAAAGACCTAAAAGATAAACTTTCAAATTTCTAAAAAGGTGATCATAATAATCCAAGCTCAAAGAAAAGGGAGTTACTTAGTGAAAATCATAATATTTTGAGTAAGGAAGAGAAATTTTGAAGATTAAATTCGAGATAAACTTGGTTAAAAGAAGTAGATAAAAATACAAAGTTTTTTCATAGGATGATAATAATACAGAGATCAACACCTAGAATTAGTAGAATTAAATCAACATAAGGGGTTTGGATTGAAGACAAGAGTGAAATGAGAAAGGAGGCGAGGCTCTTTTACTAGAATATTCTAGGATTAGAGGAGTTTGAAGTTTTTAATGATAAACTTGTATAAGAATTACCTTCAATTATAATAGATGAAGATAGTAGAAAACAAATGGATCTTAGATAGGGAGATCCTCTATCACCATATTTGTTCATTATTATGGCATGGGTTTTGGGTAGGAACTTGAAGAAGGCTAACAAATATGGGCTTATAAGTGGACTTAAGGCTAGTAATAACATCGACAACATCACCCATTAACAATTTGTAAATGACATTGTAGAGGGGGAAAACTGCCCTACCACGTACGATTCTCAGTTGGATCCATTGGGAGCCGAGGTGAACCATGGGGGTATGTTATAACTCTACACTTGATGGGCAAAAGGGGAAGGGTTCACCAAGAATGGTTTTAGGACTCGCTCCAAGTTCGGGGTGGAATGTGTTTGAATGTGTCAATTAAGCATGCACCTATGTTTGGCCTTTCTAAAACTACACTATAAAAAGGGAAAGAACAATGCAAGATACAAGATGCAAGAAGACAAGAGCTATCCCTAGAATGATTCTTTGCTTGAATGATCACTAACCCTAGGATTGCAAAACAAAATCCTTTGAGCAAGGGTCCAAGGGAAATGCACAAACAAGGTTAAAACCCTAGATGCACACTATATGCTTTTATTCTTTCAAATGCCTAGAAATTTGATCAAATGCTTTTCCTTACTTGTGATATTTATTTTGAATAAGAAATGAATAGAAAGCAAACAACAAATAGCCTAAATATCTACTAGGGCACTTATCTGATTTGATGGTTGTTCCAAGCTTTATCTTGCATCCAACAATGTCCCACAACTTCTATCCTACAAAATAACTTCACAAAACCCTCAAAAAATATGATCAACATTAGGGGGCCTACTTAGGCCATTGTATGACTATACTTGGAGGTGCAATAGTCAAGCCCCCTAGGTCCTTTTAGCTGACCTTTAGAATGCAAAAGTGAAAGTTGACCTTTTTGGAAGATGAACAAACAAAATACAATGCAATAGAATAGTATGATGAACAGAGTGCAGATTGTACAATTATACTCTAGATGTAACATGAAATATAGATCTAGGGTTTTGGGGTGAACTTCTACCCCCAAGCCTATCATAGGTGAATTCACACCCTATACGATGAATTAGCACCTTGTATAATGAATTCATACCCTATACAATGAATTCACAATAGAAATAAAAAGGAGTAGAATAATGCAAATAAACAAACAAAATATGTGTAATTTAATAGTATATGAATGCAAATGAGTGAAAACAACCTGGTGGTAGCAAAAAAGTAGACAAAAGGATGAAGACCTCCAAGATAGTAGACTCCTCCTTAGGGCTCCAACACTTATCCACCAAGAGCAACTAACACCAAAGAAGAAGGCAATGAAATAGCAATCCCACAATAGAAGAGCACTTATTAGCATGAACAATGAGCAAGTCAAGATTAGGATTCTCAAGAAGATTCATTGGATTGATGGAGTTGATTCATGGATTGATTGAAAAAGAGGGGATCCAATCCTCTTTTTATAAGAGGTTTGGAGGAGGGTAAACAAAACTTAACCTTGAGCAAGGGCCGACATCACAAAGAGCCGATGCTAGAAAGGATTTTTGAGAGAAAAAACCCAAGATGGCAAATTCATACCCTATATTGGAGGATCATAAATTCATGATAACTAGACCCATGTGCAATTTTTTAGCACTTTGGGGGACCAAACAGAGTCAGAATAAGATAAAAATTATACCATCAAAAATATATTTTCGAGCCCAATCCAATGGTATAGGTTTTGAAAGGAATGGAGAAGATTTTATGGGGGAAAATTTGGCTCAAATATGACCCTACTTTTTTAAGAGGAAAACTTAGGATCTAAGGAAAATGACTCATCTTAATGGGTCAATTTTCCATGTCTACATTTTCCCCCTCTTTGATGCATTTATGGCCTAATAAATGCATCAAAGAAATATGTAGACACCTATGGGAAAAAATGACAAACACAAAAAGGGGTGGTCGGGTTTGGATGAAGGGGCGATGCAAAAAGGGGTGTTAGCCTAAACATCATAAATTTACATGCAAAATGAGGCATTACTACCATTAATACCTCTAAGGCTAGGGGTGCCCCCTCGAGTTTTGGGAGGAATATAAAATTCCTATAAAAACTCAAAAAGGATGGACCTAGAAGAAGAGAGAACAACAAACAAAGAAGAAAAAAGGATGAACAAGAAAAGACAAAAGTGACTGGCTCTTAAGCTCTATCATTTGCTCTTTGCTCTTTTTTTTGTATGCATGGTGAACACAGACATAATGGATGCAATGAATGAATCCTAAATGAATGATATGGAATGGTATGAATCTAACTAAGTGCAATGCAACTAAAGTGCAAACCTAAATGAAATGCATGGGTGAATGAAAACAAAGCTCCAAAAGGCCAAAAGAAAATGAAAAGCCCTGTGAGGATGTATGCTCATAAATGATCGAGATGGAGGTTACCCCTCGCATGTGGCCATGAAGCTATCCTATGAGGGTTGTAAGTTTGCAAATATGGACAAGGTAGAGCTGAACCCGCTATGGGTGTAGTGCTCGCTAAGATGGTCAGAGAAAAAGAGATGTACCCATTGGGATGTATGCTCGCAAATGGTCGAATGGAGGTTGCCCCTCACTTGTGACCATGAAGCTATCCACTATGGGGTGTGTTGTGTGCAAAAAGGTGATGAACAAAGTGAGTACTACCCGATAGGGGTGTGGTGTGTGCAATAAAGTGTATGGACATGGCCAATGGAGCA
Source organism: Wollemia nobilis (assembly GCA_028583015.1). Taxonomy (NCBI): domain Eukaryota; kingdom Viridiplantae; phylum Streptophyta; class Pinopsida; order Araucariales; family Araucariaceae; genus Wollemia; species Wollemia nobilis. Next base: position 7,350,917 of record JAQPPZ010017228.1, read on the forward strand.
AAACGAGAACCATATCCCTTGACTTGGAGAGATATAAGCAATGAAAACTTTCAAGGTCAAGGAATAAGGAAGAGATGAGATGGGTGGATGAAATGATGGAAATGCATGAAGGTGGGCCCTAGGTTGGGGATTCGCTAGGCATCAGAGCCCTAGTGAGAGTGCAATGCATGTGAGCTATGACCTAACTAGGTGTCATCACTTGCCATTATCATAAATTCCCCAAAAATCTATATGAACAAGTAATCATGCAAATATGAACAAGCAAAGTGTAATTTATGACAAGCAAAAATGCAAATGGAACATAATGTCAGGCAACCATGCAAAATATGATAGGCAAGCATGCAATATGATCAAACAAACAAATGCAATGGATGAAAATGCAAAGTATGCCTAATTAGTGGTTTATTATTTTATTATTTATTTATTTTTTATTATTATTATTTTAATGCAAGTGAGCAACATGATAGTCGACACATATTCTGATTGTGCCTCCTATCTTAACAAAAATAATAGGCATACAAGGGACTGATCCATCAAAGAAAAATCTAGAATAGGGATCATCTTGATGATTAGAATCACAAGGAATCTCCTTCATAGCTTTTTCTCTGGTAGCCTTTGCACAAAAATCTTCACAAACCCTTACTGAACCATTTTTCTTAACAAAAGGAGGAGTGATCCCTAATTTTGTAAGATCTCTATAAGATAGTGAAGTAGGGTCTTCTTGAGAAGCAGAAGATTTACCATCAGAATGCATAAAATTTACCATATTACAAAATAAAATATTAGAAGGATAAGGGGGTCCTTCATCCTCATCACTCCACTCCAATATTTGATGATCTAAATATTCAACATAAGTTTTAAGGTGATCATCATTATCAAATGGTAAAGGTTGGTTTTTGTTGGGAATGTAGCCTATGCCACACCTCCCAAGCCAGATTTTGACACCCAAAGGCTCTTGAATACCTTTTTGTTGGGGTCCCAAACCTTTACCAATATATCCCATGCTAGATAGGATCTATTTTGGGAGTGGGTAATCATTGGATAAGTAATAATGGGTAAAAGAATGCTCCACAGGAGAAGGGTTGCTACCATAGATATTTTCTTTGAAGGTTGTTCCTACGAAGATAAAGGTACACATGCTAATGTGTACAACTTCACCCTTCTTATGAGGTAAACCCATAGTCCTTGGTGAAGGTGGTAGCTTGGCAAGATCCAGAAGAGGCTCTTGAAGAAAATGATTAACTTGATCCCATGATGAAACTTTGATTAGAGGTTCCTCACTCACTTTTAGACTTTCGAGTTGCTTAGATATTTGAGATGAGGAACTTGGAGGAGCAGATGATGAAACTGAAGGATAAATATTGAGATCGAACTAAGCTTGCTCAACCATAGAACAATATTTGAATGGATGAGGGTCACCCAGAATGGTGACAACTTGATCTTTAAATTTGAACTTCAAACATTGATGAAAGGTAGAAGGGATAACCTTCATCGCATGGATCCAAGGACATTCGAGAAGAAGATTGAAAGATGTTGGGCAAGGTACCACATAGAACAAGGTATCTAAGATCTTGAGGTCCAACCCTCAAGGGGAGGGATACAATGCCACAGGCCTCTTGGGACTCATTGTTGAAAGCTTTGATGATAATATCAGATTTAGTTAAGTCTTCCTCTTTTAATCCAAAATTTTGGAAAAATTGATAAGTGCATAAATTAAGGGAAGAACCATTGTCAATCAAGATTCATTTGACAAAAGTTCTCCCAATAAATGTTGTGATGTAAAGGGAAGAATCCCCTCATAAGTCTGAGGAAGGCATATCATCATCCAAAAATGTGATGTGATGTATCCCAAGAGAACCTACAACATTAGCTATAACACTAGGGAAAATGTCTACAGGGATAGATTATTGTCTTAGAAGTTCCAACAAAGCTTCCCTATGAATAGGAGAAGTTTGCAAGAGTTCTAAGATAGAGATCTTGGTTGGAGTACTAGCTAACTACTATTGAATATCAAAGGAGACTTTAGGTTGTGGCTTCAACACTAAAGGTGGGGTTTTTACTCCCATACTCCTCCTTTGAGCATTCTTCAAAACTAGGATGGGCTTCAAGGGTGGGTTGGATGAAGAGCTCATCTCTTGCTGAGAATGTTGAGTCGATTGAGCTTGAGCTTGTTGCCTTGTAGTCACTACTATCATACCAACCACATTATCATAGGGAGGTGGCACATTCTGATATGACACTTGATTAGTTGCCTACTACCCATGCTTAGGTAGGGGATCTTGGAAGATTCCCATATCTTGATTAGTTGTGGGTACTTGTTGAGTAGGAGGTTGGTTGTTTGGTGGATGAGAACCTTCTATGACAAGGTGACCTTCATCAATCAGGTCCTGAACCACATGTTTCAACCTCTTACAAGAATTTATCCAGTGCCCCTCCACTCTATGATACTCACAGTGTTGACCAACCTTATACCAATTAGTTGTGGTATCAAGTTACCTTATGGGAGGTAACTCAATCATATTAGCTTCCAAAAGCTACTTTAGGACCACTTTCATAGGTATGTTGAGCCTTGTGAAATTCCTTTATGGAGGTTTTGGGGTTGGTTAAGCACCATATTTTGTAGGTTGTTAACAATACTATTAACAGGCCTACTATCCATTACCCCATCACCAACCACATGCTTGTTCTTATACTAATTTTTAGTGGTCCTATCTTCTTTCACTTTAAGTTGTCCTCTTCTGATAAGAGCTTGCTCTACCTTTCTTGCTAGGTCAATTGCTTGATCAAAATATGTGATAGTTGTAGTTTCCAATGCATAAGATAATTGCTCTTGCAAATTTCCAATAAATATCTCAAGCATGTCTCGAGGAGGTAAGGTATATCTCAAGCATCCAACTAGACTCCTCCAATGAGATAGAAATTTTAAAAAACTTTCCTCTTTACCTTGTTTTAACATGTAAACATCTTTCATGGTCACATTCTTTTCAACATAAGCACCAAATTGTTGCACAAATAATTCAGTTGTTTCTTCAAAATTCCTCAAAGAATGGTTGGGCAACCGATAATACCACTCTAATGCCATGCCACCAAGACTCTTAGGGAACATCTTTAGCAACAACATGTCATCATATATGATATCATGGCAAGTTGTTCTAAACATTCTCAAATGCTCAATTGGATCTTTCATTCCCTTATATATAGGTAAAATCAGCATGGGAAAATGCTTAGGATAGGGCTTAGCAACTATGATAGGGTCTAAGGGTTGATTGCATATTTCTCTATAGTTATAGGTGAAACTAGGGGGTTGAATCATATCCACTCTTGAAACCAATTATTTCACCATATTAGTTAAACTTTGCACCTCAAGATTGTTGTTGTGCAATACCCCTAGATTCCCTAAGGGAGGGGTATAGGTAGGTTATTGAAAGGGTACTTGGCCTATGTTGAAGGTATTGATACTATTATGATATGTGGTATCTTGCTAGAGAGGATAACTAACAGTTGGTGGAATAGAAGCAAGAATGTTGAGATTAGTAGAATGAGGAGGAAATTGAAAATAATCTTGAGATGCACTACTAGTTGGAGGAACTTGTAAACTCCTTCCAACATTGGTGGTTATAGTAGTAGCATAAGTTGGTTGATGGATAAGATTACCATGATTTAAATATTTAAACAAAGGGTTAGTATGAACATGCCTAGGAGAGATTGTTGGAGGAGGAGGAGTCTCACCTCTTTCGAGTTGAGCTTCTCGCTCCATAGCTTCAAGCAAGTCTTCCTTATAGCATTTCATAAAACCCCAAACATGATCAAATGATTTAAATATGTAGCACCCATTGGGCCCTTCAAGGGGATCATAGTTTGTTTCAATTTCAATATTTTCTTGCTCTTCTATATCAAGGTTAGGGTTCTCTCTATCAATCTGATCATCTTCTTGGGGAATATGATTAGACTCTAGATACCTTCATTGACTTCTAAGGAATGGAGCCATTAGAAGAAGTGAAAGGATAGAAGAGAAAACTAATAAAAGACACACAAGAATATTTTTAAGATATTTATTAATTTTTTCTAATTCTAAGCAAATAAATTAGTGGTCTTGTTTAAAAAGTTTTCAAAAACAAGGAAAAGGCTTCCTAATTTGGCCACTAAGATGTGCATTCATATTGGGTTCACCAAATATGTAGAGGGGGAAAACTACCCTACCACGTATGATTCTCGATTGGATCCATTGGGAGCCGAGGTGAACCATGGGGGTATGTTATAACTCTACACTCGATGGGCAACTGGGGAAGGGTTCACCAAGAATAGTTTTAGGACTCACTCCAAGTCCGGGGTGGAATGTGTTTGAATGTGTCAATTAAGCATGCACCTATGTTTGGCCTTTCTAAAACTACACTATAAAAAGGGAAAGAACAATGCAAGATACAAGATGCAAGAAGACAAGAGCTATCCCTAGAATGATTCTTTGCTTGAATGATCACTAACCCTAGGATTGCAAAATAAATCCTTTGAGCAAGGGTCCAAGGGAAATGCACAAACAAGGTTAAAACCCTAGATGCACACTATATGCTTTTATTCTTTCAAATGCCTAGAAATTTGATCAAATGCTTTTCCTTACTTATGATCTATATTTTGAATCAGAAATGAATAGAAAGCAATCAGCAAACAACCTAAAGATCTACTAGGGCACTTATCTGATTTGATGGTTGTTCCAAGCTTTATCTTGCATCCAACAATGTCCCACAACTTCAATCCTACAAAATAACTTCACAAAACCCTCAAAAAATATGATCAACATTAGGGGGCCTACTTAGGCCATTGTATGACTATACTTGGAGGTGCAACAATCAAGCCCCCTAGGTCCTTTTAGCTGACCTTTAGAATGCAAAAGTGAAAGTTGACCTTTTTGGAAGATGAACAAATAGAATACAATGCAACAAAATAGTATGATGAACATAATGCAGATTGTACAATTATGCTCTAGATGTAACATGAAATATAGATCTAGGGTTTGGGGGTGAACTTCTACCCCCAAGCCTATCATAGGAAATTTATACCTTATACGATGAATTCGTACCCTATACAATGAATTCGTGCCTTGTACGATGAATTAGTACCATGTACGATGAATTCACAATAAAAATAAAAGGGAGTAGAACAATGTGAATAAACAAATAAAAGATGCACAATTTAATAGTATATGAATGCAAATGAGCAAAAACAACCTGGTGGTAGCAAAAAAGTAGACAAAAGGATGAAGACCTCCAAGATAGTAGACTCCTCCTTAGGGCTCCAACACTTATCCACCAAGAGAAACTAACACCAAGAGCAAAATAGCAATCCCATAGTAGAAGAGCACTTATTAGCATGAACAATGAGCAAGTCAATATTAGGATTCTCAAGAAGATTCATTGGATTGATTGATTGATTATATTGAAAAAGAGGGGATCCAATCCTCTTTTTATAAGAGGTTTGGAGGAGGGAAAACAAAAATTAACCTCGAGCAAGGGCCGACATCACAAAGAGCCAATGCTAGAAAGGGTTTTTGAGAGAAAAAACCCAAGATGGCAAATATGCATGCCTTGTAATGTAGGACCACAAATTCGTGATAGCTAGACCCATGTGCATTTTTTTGGCACTTTGGGGGACCAAACGGAGTCAGAATAGGATAAAACTTATACCATCGAAAAGCTCTTTCTGAGCCTGATCCAATGGTATAGGTTTTGAAAGGAATGGAGAAGATTTGATGGGGGAAAAGTTGGCTCAAATATGACCCTACTTTTCTGAGAGGAAAACTCAGGATCTAAGGAAAATGACTCATCTTAATGGGTCAATTTTCCATGTCTACAAACATATCTTTTTGGGAGTGCAAGGATAAATAAGGCTAGAGCTTTGAATAACTTATTAAAGGAATATGAAAGAGTGTCAAGGCAAAAAGTTAATAGGACATAATCCAAATTTTACTTCCTAAACACCGTAGGTAGTATCAAAGCAAGGATATGCAAGTTACTTCAAATGGAGGAGGAAAATTTACTAGCAATTTATCTAGGGATGCCCTTATTTGAGGGGAGAATGAGAATAGAGTTATGGAATCTAGTTAGAAGTAAAGTTTAGATTAAACTGCCAGCATTGAAAGGTAGATGGTTATCATTTGTATAAAGAGTGCAACTAATTAAATCAGTCTTACAGGTCATTCCAACTTATTATATATCCTTGTGTACTATGCCAAAATCGATAGAAACAAGTTTAATCTACATTATGCAATCTTTTTTATGGTCAGGTTTACATGATAAAATAAAATCTCCTTTGGTTAAATAGAGCAAGGTGTGTGATTATAAAACTAGGGGAGGCATCGATTTAATAGTTCTTACATATTCAAACTTAGCTCTTAGGGGGAAAGTAATTTGGATATTGTACAAAGAGAATCAAAGACAACAAGCAAGAATTTTTCTAAGTATGTTGAGCCCAATGATCCAAGATTAATATCTATTGAATTCTCACTACCAAATGGTTCTACTCTATGGAATAATTTAAAAATATCAATTGATATAGTGATTAAAGGTTTGAGATTGGTGGTGGGAACTAGAGAAAAGATTTATATTTGGATGGATGCTTGGTGTGATAAAAAACCACTCAATCTAGATCAAATTTTGAAACCATGGATGAGATTACTTCAAGATAAATATGGTGATGGGGTTTCAATCATTATGTACAAGGATCAGGAAGGAAGATACAAATAGAATATTTTTTACAAGTATACAAGATATTGATGTTAGGAGGTAGTTGAGTAGAAAGATAACAAAAATGATTATTTCAAAGGGATCCAAGGATAATTTGATTTAGAAGTTGAATAGCTCAAGAGAATACACAACAAGAAGTGGATATAATGTAAAGCACCAACAAAATAGGAATATTGCAATAATATGAAGAGATATTTAGGATAGACCGAGCATTCCTAAAGTTAAAATATTTGTTTGGCTAGTAGGTCATAGAAGAATTTTATCTTGAGATAACCTTAAGAAAATGGGTTTTCATGGCCTCTCATAATGTGTTTTTTGTAAAAATGAGGAAGAGAGTATAGACCATCTCTTAGGAAACTGCTCAATAGTCTGAAATCTATGACAATAGATTCTTAAAAATTTTGGTAAATGCATGGTGATGAATAAAAAAATTGAAGAATGATTAAATCAATGGTAAAGCACTTTTAAAAGTGAGGCTTTATAAACAATTTGGGATATATCAAAAGATATAATACTTTAGACTATATGGCTAGAAAGGAATAGAAGAATATTTAAAGGAAAGGAAAGCAATTTAGAGGCAATGAAAAGGAAGATTTTTTTAGCCATAGAGTAGTCTAAACCAACCCTTTCAACTCAACCAATCCCTAATTTGGAACTAGAGAGCCTTGATAGATGGAGTCAAATCATTAAATGTAATTGTAATGTTGGGTACAAGAGAAACAAAAAAAAGGCAAAAAATATAAAGTGGAAACCACCAAATGTGGAGTTGGTAAAATTGAATTTTTATGGAGTATCTAAAGGAAATCTAAGACCGATAGGAGGAGGAATAATTAGAAATAATAAAGGAGAGATTTTGTCTCATTATGATTTCGATAGTGGACTTTAAAAAAATAATGAAGTTGAAACTTGGGTGGCTTTGGAAGGGTTAAAATATGCAAACAAATGAAATGGAATATAGTATGGATGGAAGGTAATTCACTCATAGTAATACATGCAATTTTGAGGAAAGTAAAGGCTCCATAGAACATGTAACAAATAATTGTGGAAATTGAAGACCTTGTTATAGAGTTCGAATAAATCAAGTTTATAGATACATTAATGAAATAAAACATATGTAGGTTCACCAATAGAGGGATTTTAATTAAGGATTATGAAGTTAAATTCTCTTTTCCAATGCTAGAGGAAGTAGTAAGTTTGGTTGAAGCTGACAAGAAATTGTTGGTTGCCTAAATCAAAAAATGATTAAAATTTACTTTAATCTTTTCCATTGGTAATATTTGCTTTATTTTATAACATTAATATGTTTTCACATAAACTATTTATCACAATTTTTTGGTTGCACTTATACTTTAGGAAGGAAACTAGCAATCCAGATCTAGTAAAGCAAACTATGATAGTGTGATGTTTTAGAAATATTTCTCTACTAAGATGCAATGCATAGATAATAGAGGTGGAGTTTTGGTATTGCAAAGGCTATTCTAGAAAAATATTTAAGAACACAAGCTTATACTGAGAGGGGGGTGAACAGTATAAGACCACTTTTTACTTTTCTTTCCCAATCAATATTATGCAATGTATAGATAGCAATATCAACAACAGTAATCAAAGCAATGCACAAATCACCACACACAATAGAGACACCAATTTAACGTGGTTCACCCAATGTGGGCTACTCCACGGAGAAAATATTTCACTAAAATTTTCTCAATCAATCTCTTGGGAATCCTTTCCCTATTACAATGTTTATGGACCTCTATCCAAAGGAGACACCAATCCCCTAATCAAGTTCATGGATCTCTATCCATAGGAGAACTCCTTTCTCCTTAGCTCTGGTTGGTGATCTTCTAGAAGAACTGTTGCCTCCACTACACTGGCTAATGGATCTCTATCCACTGAAGACTCTTATCCTCACTCAGAAGACCTATCCTCACTGCCCTGGCTAATGGATCTCTATCCACTAGAGACTGTCATCCTCTATACTCTATCACCTTCAAAGCTTACTCTCTGCTCTATCTCAAATCTGCACTAAACATAGTCCTTCGGTCTAGCACAAATCTGCTCAATCTCTATCTCTGGTCTGGCACAAACCTATCCTCAAATCTGCACCAAACTCTATCCTCAAATCTACACTAAACACAATCCTTCGATCTAGCACAAATTTATCCTCAATATCTCTATCCTCTGATCTGTACTAAACATAGTCCTTCGGTCTAGCACAAATCTATCCTCAATATCTGTCCTCAAGCCTTAACACAAAGCTTGACTCAATCACAAATCAACTCTACTAGATCTACCCCAAACCTTAACTCAAGGTTTGAACAAATCAATCAATCAACTTTTCTCACAAGCCTTCTCAAAGACTTATCTCAAATATACCTTGTAAGCTTTCACAAAAGCTCACACTAATCTATCCACAAGTCCTCTCTAGAACTTGTCTAATCTACTCAATAATCTCTATTCTCAAATCTATATTGTAAGCTTCCACAAAAGCTCACACAAATCTATCCACAAGTCTTCTCAAAGACTTACCTCAAATATGCTCAACAAGTCCTCACTAGAACTTGTCCAATCTCATAGAAACATATAGAGAATTTTTAGAGACTCAATATGCTTCACATTCACCACAATGCTCAATCACTTTCAATCTCTCTTTTTACCACAGAAACATATAGAGAATTGTTAGAGACTCAATATGCTTCACATTCACCACAATGCTCAAACACTTTCAATCTCTCTTTTTACCACAGAAACATATAGAGAATTGTTAGAGACTCAATATGTTTCACACTCACAAACACTCAACCTCTTTCTCAAATCAATTTTAGAATATAGAACAATTTGTTTCACAGAACTTGAACTATCACATCCACTTGACTAGGCTCAACCAACTCTACTCAACCAATCACTCAATGAAATAATCCTTGCTCACAAACCCTAGTCCAAGCATATGAACACTCACTCACTTATTTCCAACAATTCTTATCAAACAATCTCACATAACAATGATACTCATGATCTTTGCAAACCCTAGTTCAAGTTCTTCACTCAATCAATCACTTCAACAACAATGCTTATCAAACAAGGTTTTATCAACAACTCTTATTCCAAAAAACCCCTTTTCACTCCAACTTAACATTCACAACATTCAACAATCACTCACTAGGAAGATGTGCCCATACCTTTTGTTTGATGTAGAAGTGCCCTTAAAAAACCTGTCTCAATCACAATTTTCTTCTTTGCCAATTTCAATGGTTAGATGACAAAATTTCACACTAACACTCTTTCAAAATATTTCTCAATTACAAAAATAATCAATCTCAAATACACCTTATTACTCCTTGAAATTAGCAATCATCAAATCACACATAAAAATAATCACTCAAATTGCTTCTTATAATCTCCAATTTAATAAATCAATCTTCAAAAATTAACCCTTCAGAAATAATATTTGCCTACCCTTTTATCTCCCTCAAAAATACTTAATAACCAAATTAATTCAGGAAAAAATTAAATCTCATAAACCATCAAAACATTTTATTTTTCAACCTTAGGCACATAAAAATATTTTTATTTTCCTTCAACCTTAGCACATCCAAAATTAACGACCAACACAAATGATATCAGTGCATACCTTTGTCTCAACCAAAAAGGCCTCGGTGGGTTTCGAACAAGAGACCTCTCCATCGAGCGCCTTACCAAGGTGCTAGCCCACCACGTGGGCTAGGCGCTCCCATGGGGAAGGGAAGGTGCAAGCCTCCCTTTATCCCTATGTTAGGCGCTGCACAAAAAATGAATGCCCTCTCTTCTTAGCCAAAAATGAACCCGAAGGGATTCGAACCTGCACACCTTGCTTGCCACACACCCTAGCACCTCCGTCATTTTCCAACTGTGCTACCAATGCCTTTGGTGTTGTGAGTTAGCGCTCCCTTCAATTTATTCCTCTACCATCGAAGATATTTTCAAAAATGTGAGAACCTTTCTCTTTTTGCACATGAAACAATTTAGCATAGGAGATTCGATCGTTAGCTTGGGGATGTAAGGTAAAGAACTTTGCCACCATTTATACACAATGTTCCATGCCATATGACGTCGGTGCATCAAATCAAATTTCCAATTCGATTTATTACTTAGCCTTATAACCCTCTTTAGGGTTTATTAAATTAATAAAAATTAATTTATAATTAAATTAAAATTAAATTATAATTAACTTAAATAACTTTGAAGTTAATTAAATTAATTTATAATGAAATTATATTAATTAATTTATAATTAATTTAAATTTCCCTCTTTAATATTATAATAAAATATTATAATATTATTTTCTTGGGCCTCTTCTTTGCACTTTGGACCATATCTGACTTCTTGAAACCGGGTCTTGACCAACTGAAGGTGGACTCTTCTTTTTGCACGGATTGCGGAACTGCTTCCTTTTGCACTACTTACTGAAACTGACATTCGACATTAATGACCATTCATTCTTGACATCAATGACAACTCATCCACTCAAAATGTCCAACAATATCCCCCTTTGTCATTGATGGCAACCCAATTATCTTTTCAATTTCCTTAACCTATTTTTGTCCTACTCCCCCTGGGAAACTGCTCCCCCTGACTCAATACTCTCTTCTTAAATCAAATCTCTCCCCCTTTGACATCAATGGCAAAGGGTCACCTTTGGGGCTCGAGGCTAAGAATGAGTCTCTTAGCTTAGCCCCTCCCCCACCTCCTCTTGAGGTGGTTAATTCTAGGGTGGGAGTATTTCTACTCCCAGCAAGCACTGATCTTTACCTTTGTCCACTTTCCTTCTCATATGATTCTTCTAATTTCTCTAACTATTCCTATTCATGTCCATGTTCCTATTCTTATTCATGTCCATATTCTTTCCTATTCTTCTTTCCTATTCTGTTCATGCTTGATTCTTGAATGTCTGCTCTACACCACTTTGTTGTATGTCCATCATTATTGCACTTATAACACTTAATGTTATTATTCCTTGGAGGTGCAAATATCTTGGGATTTCTCCTGGTGAAGCCATATCTATTCCTATCATGAACCCTGCAATTCATTGCCTTGTGACCAAACTGATTACATGAGTAGCAATACCCATGAAAAGGTTACCTATTTCTGAAGTTCCCATTTTCTTATCTTTCATGTGTCCTGCACTGTGAAGCCTTGTGCCCAAATCTATGACATGAGAAACATCATCCATTGAAATTTCCTTGCCTTGACCTCATTGGTCTCTTAGTCTCTTTTACTCTATGTTGGTTCCTGTTCCATCTATTTCTTCTTTGTGCATTGTTCCTTTCCTTGTTGAACTTTCTATTGTCCAACTCATCCTCAGAAGTCTCACTTTCTCTCACACTATCTTCTTCTGAAGTTTCTTCTTCTTTAGAACTTGAGGTTGACTCTTCTTCTTGCTTCTTTTGTACCTGTTCAAAACCAAGACCTATTTTGCTTTATGTAGGCTTTTGTGACTTGATAATCTTATCCAAATTCTTTGAGCTTCTTCCAAACTTGTGTAGCTTCTCCTTAGACTTTTCTACTTCTTCCCTTAGTAGAGCTACTTCTTGTTCTAATATTTCACATTCTAAGACCTTTGCTTCTAACTTATCCTTGAACTTCTTTGTCTTAGCTATTGACTTATTTAGATCCTCTATAAGCTTTCCTCTCTCTTCATCACATTCTTGAAATTGAAGCTCAAGTTGGGAGTTTTGCTTTCTTACCTTCTTTAAAGTTTTAAGAGCATAAATAAGCTCTCCCTCAAGATCAACTTCTCCTTTTTTTGATTCTTCCTCTATTTGTTTGTCTTTGAAAACATCTTCATTCTTTTTTGACTTGTCTTCTATAGGATCACCTCCTTCTTCTTCTAGTGCCATTAGAATATTCTCTTCTGGTCCTTCAAGTGTATCCTCATATTCATCATCACTAAAACTGAAACCATTCTTTGTACAACTATCTTCAAGATGTCCAAAATTACCACATCTAAAACACTTGAGAATTATTGGTGACCTTTTCTTAACTTCTTCTTTTTCTTCTATCAGAAATAGGACTTCATCTTTATCATTATCTGAGAAACTATTATCACTATCACTTGAATACTTACTTGCCTTGTCTGCATAGTAGCTCCTCTTTTGTCTTTGAAAGAACTTCTTTCCTTGTCTGCTTTGTCCATCCTTACCTTTCTTTTGGTACCTATATTTTTTTGATTCCCTGTTCTTATGATCCTATTTTTCTTCATCATTGCTATTTTTGGCTTCTTGACAATCAGTTGCATAGTGACCATACTTTCCACAATTGAAACATCTAACAGATTTTGCATCTTTAAATCTTCTTGAATCCTTATTCTTTCTGCCATAATTTGCTTCTTCATCATTGGATGACTCATTGCTTGAATCTGACTTCTTGCCCTTTGTCTTCTTAGTAGCTTTGAAGGTTGCTTCCTTCCAGAGATTAGGTTCCTCTTTTGTTCTTATCTCAAAAGTTGTAAGAATACCAAGTAACATATCTCTTGTCAAAGAATCACCATATTTTGATTCCTCTATAGCAGAGATCTTTTCACTAAACCTTTTTGGAAGAGATCTTAAGATCTTATCACAAACATCAGATTCTTCAATCTCAAGTCCAAGTCCTTGCATGGCGTTAACAACCTCATCTACATGAAGTAGATAAGTACTAATGTTTTCCTCATCCTTCATTTTTAAATCTTCAAATTGTCCTTTGAGATTTTGTATCTTTACCTTTTTGACACTTTTATCTCCTTCATAAATGCTTTGCAACTTATCCCAAATTCCTTTTGCTGATTTGTAATGCATAACCTTTATGAACTCTGTTCTATGCAAACCTCTCAAAATTGCATTCATTGCTTTTGAATTGTAATGATGTAGAAGCTTACCATATTTATCTGTAGGTGGAGTAGCTGGTGGTATGTATCCATTTTCAACTGCTTCCCATATTTCATTGCCAAGTGCCATCAGGTGAATCTTCATTCTCATACTCCAAAATATATAATCACTTCCATAAAATACTGGTGTTGAATTATCTGAGGACCCATTCTTAGAATCCATTGTGTTCTTGTAAGTTTTTCCTTCAAGCTGTTAAACTCTTCCGAAGGAACCCGCTCTGATACCAATTGAAGAACACAAGCTTATACTGAGAGGGGGTGAACAGTATAAGACCACTTTTTACTTTTCTTTCCCAATCAATATTATGCAATGTATAGATAGCAATATCAACAACAGTAATCAAAGCAATGCATAAATCACCACACACAATAGAGACACCAATTTAACGTGGTTCACCCAATGTGGGCTACTCCATGGAGAAAATATTTCACTAAAATTTTCTCAATCAATCTCTTGGGAATCCTTTCCCTATTACAATGTTTATGGACCTCTATCCAAAGGAGACACCAATCCCCTAATCAAGTTCATGGATCTCTATCCATAGGAGAACTCCTTTCTCCTTAGCTCTGGTTGGTGATCTTCTAGAAGAACTGCTACCTCCACTACATTGGCTAATGGATCTCTATCCACTGAAGACTCCTATCCTCACTCAGAAGACCTATCCTCACTACCCTGGCTAATGGATCTCTATCCACTAGAGACTATCATCCTCTATACTCTATCACCTTCAAAGCTTACTCTCTGCTCTATCTCAAATCTACACTAAACATAATCCTTCGATCTAGCACAAATATGCTCAATATCTATCTCTAGTCTAGCACAAACCTATCCTCAAATATACACCAAAATCTATCCTCAAATATACACTAAACACAATCCTTCGATCTAGCACAAATCTATCCTCAATATCTATCCTCTGATCTTACTAAACATAGTCCTTCGATCTAGCACAAATATATCCTCAATATCTATCCTCAAGCCTTAACACAAAGCTTGACTCAATCACAAATCAACTCTACTAGATCTGCCCCAAACCTTAACTCAAGGTTTGAACAAATCAATCAATCTACTCTCACAAGCCTTCTCAAAGACTTGTCTCAAATATACCTTATAAGCTTTCACAAAATCTCACACTAATCTATCCACAAGTCCTCTCTAGAACTTGTCCAATCTACTCAATAATCTTTGTTCTCAAATCTGTATTGTAAGCTTCCACAAAAGCTCACACAAATCTATCCACAAGTCTTCTCAAAGACTTACCTCAAATCTTCTCAACAAGTCCTCACTAGAACTTGTCCAATATCATAGAAACATATAGAGAATTGTTAGAGACTCAATATGCTTCACATTCACCACAATGCTCAATCACTTTCAATCTCTCTTTTTACCACAGAAACATATAGAGAATTGTTAGAGACTCAATATGCTTCACATTCACCACAATGCTCAAACACTTTCAATATCTCTTTTACCACATAAACATATAGAGAATTGTTAGAGACTCAATATGTTTCACACTCACAAACACTCAACCTCTTTCTCAAATCAATTTAGAATATAGAACAATTTGTTTCACAGAACTTGAACTATCACATCCACTTGACTAGGCTCAACCAACTCTACTCAACCAATCACTCAATGAAATAATCCTTGCTCACAAACCCTAGTCCAAGCATATGAACACTCACTCACTTATTTCCAACAATGCTTATCAAACAATCTCACATAACAATGATACTCATGATCTTTGCAAACCCTAGTTCAAGTTCTTCACTCAATCAATCACTTCAACAACAATGCTTATCAAACAAGGTTTTATCAACAACTCTTATTCCATAAAACCCCTTTTCACTCCAACTTAACATTCACAACATTCAACAATCACTCACTAGGAAGATGTGCCCATACCTTTTGTTTGATGTAGAAGTGCCCTTAAAAACCTGTCTCAATCACAATTTTCTTCTTTGCCAATTTCAATGGTTAGATGACAAAATTTCACACTAACACTCTTTCAAAATATTTCTCAATTACAAAAATAATCAATCTCAAATACACCTTATTACTCCTTGAAATTAGCAATCATCAAATCACACATAAAAATAATCACTCAAATTGCTCCTTATAATCTCCAATTTTAATAAATCAATCTTCAAAAATTAACCCTTCAGAAATAATATTTGCCTACCCTTTTATCTCCCTCAAAAATACTTAATAACCAAATTAATTCAGGCAAAAATTAAATCTCATAAACCATCAAAACATTTTATTTTTCAACCTTAGGCACATAAAAATATTTTTATTTTCCTTCAACCTTAGCACATCCAAAATTAATGACCAACACAAATGACATCAGCGCATACCTTTGTCTCAACCAAAAAGGCCTCGATGGGTTTCGAACAAGAGACCTTTCCGCCGAGCGCCTTACCAAGGTGCTAGCCCACCACGTGGGCTAGGCGCTCCCACGGGGAAGGGAAGGTGCAAGCCTCCCTTTATCCCTGTGTTAGGTGCTGCACAAAAAATGAATGCCCTCTCTTCTTAGCCAAAAATGAACCCGAAGGGATTCGAACCTGCACACCTTGCTTGCCACACACCCTAGCGCCTCCGTCATTTGCCAACTACGCTACCAACGCCTTTGGTGTTGTGAGTTAGCGCTCCCTTCAATTTATTCCTCTACCGTCGAAGATATTTTCAAAAACGTGAGAACCTTTCTCTTTTTGCGCACGAAACAATTTAGCATAGGATATTCGATCGTTAGCTTGGGGATGTAAGGTAAAGAACTTTGCCACCATTTATACACAATGTTCCATGCCATATGACGTCGGTGCATCAAATCAAATTTCCAATTCGATTTATTACTTAGCCTTATAACCCTCTTTAGGGTTTATTAAATTAATAAAAATTAATTTATAATTAAATTAAAATTAACTTATAATTAACTTAAATAACATTGAAGTTAATTAAATTAATTAATAAATTAATTTATAATGAAATTATATTAATTAATTTATAATTAATTTAAATTTCCCTCTTTAATATTATAATAAAATATTATAATATTATTTTCTTGGGCCTCTTCTTTGCACTTTGGACCATATCTGACTTCTTGAAACCGGGTCTTGACCAACTGAAGGTGGACTCTTCTTTTTGCATGGATTGTGGAACTGCTTCCTTTTGCACTGCTTACTGAAACTGACATTCGACATTAATGACCATTCATTCTTGACATCAATGACAACTCATCCACACAAAATGTCCAACAAATGTCAAGAAGGATGTTGAATTTCGAAATATTTGTATTCACATAGAAAATTGAAGAAGATCCAAAAAAAATCAAGAATTTAGATATTTTATGAAAATTATGAAGGAAACTAATGGTCAAGAGTTCGTAAAGAAAACTATGATAACACAAAGTTTTAGAAATATTACTCTACTAAGATTCAGTACATAGTTAGTAGAGGTGGAGTTTTTAGTGTTGTGAAGGCTACTATAGGAAAATATCAAGAAGAAGCATGTTGAATTTTGAATATTTGTATTTACAAAGAAAATTGAAGAAGATCCACAAGATGAAAATAAAAAATTCATACTTCTTTATGAAAAAAATTAGATATATAGCTACAGCAACTCAATTGAGACGAGAATTGAATTTGTTTGTAAACTCTCAAGCTTCAAAAGAGCGAGTTATGATTTTTCAAGGATGGGGGACCCAAATACAACCCCTTTTTCTCCATTAAAAAATATCTATTTAAAAACAAATATTTACAATTAAAATTTTAAATCTATAAATAATAGTGTATCGTACATAGTGTTTTTATATCCATAATATTTTTTTGCCTTAGATAATTTTTTTAAATTAATACTGAAAAGAAAAAAGGATATAGAACTTATAAAATATATTATACTATTAATTGATATTTATATCATTTAATAATTTTGGGAAATAGATACCTTCAAGGCAATAGGCAACACTCTAGGAGAATTCCTTGAGATTTTAGATACTACAAAATATGGATTCTTGGCTATTTATGCTCGAATATTGGTCATGATTGATATAAGTAAAGCTTTACTAGAATCAATCATTCTTAAGTATAAGGATAAGATGTGGATCCAAACCATAGATTATGAAAATATATCTTTTATATGTAGAAGATGTCATGAGATGGGGCATATTGAGAGATCATGCCCTAAGAAAAACCCAACATAATCATATGTAGAAAACCGCAAGAGAAACTTACAAATGGTTATGGATGAAGATGGTTTTCAACTTTCAAAAAATATATCTAGAAAAATGAAATAAAATAAATAGTGGAGACCAATAAGAAAGGATATTGGAATAAATACCAACTCTTTTGAGACTTTAGCCTATGAAGAAAAAGTAGATCAAAACTTAGAGGACACAGTACAACAGGTTCAACATATTAACAAGGGACCATCTATTTAGTATGATCCTGATTTAAGGAAAAACATTCGCAATGAATCTAAGGAATGTGTCTCATAATATTTTAAACTCTCTTGAAGTACCATGCACCCTTCAAGAGAAAAAATATGGTAAAAAAATACAGTTTTAAAAGTTAATACCTTTGCCATTAATAAGAAAATACCAAAAAATCAACATAAGTCAAAAGCTTCTATAGTATAGCTAGGAGAGGATAAATATGATGAAAAATAAAATTGTGAAAGAATATTGAATAATATAATAATAAGACCTACTCCTTGTTAGATTTTGATGTTATATGTTTAATGTAAAAACTACCACAAGGTCTAAAATGAGCATGCAATAATAAATATATGATAATGGCAATATATTAAGCAAGTAAAACTCATAAGAAACTTATATAATAACTCATAAAACTACCATTAATGAGAGCTCACAAAAATAGGATCTTCATACAAAATATGGAGTTCCCAAATACTCCATGCTCTACATCATAACTACCTTGTGTTACTCTAATGTACTACTCTGCTTTCTTCATTCTATATCTAAGGCCTATATATAATGGGATGTGACTCTTGGTCTTTCATCTTCCCATGACTCTTCATCTTCATATTCTATAGACTCATCTACACATGGACAACATGCACATTTACATCATTGTACATTCTAAAAATAGTTGTGCATTTATTACATTGCACAAAGTAAATACTCAAACTCTAATCTAAGACACACTCCTAATCTAAATATGTATCCAATATGGTACATTAGCATGTACCAAATAATATAATATATTCCAACATACCTTGTATTACATTATTTGGTTATTGAAGACTTTAGTCTTCAATATGGATCTTCATTTTCTTCAACTCACTTTGCACTATATTCCTCCTTGATCAGGTTCTTTCTTCTTTTGCTTATCTTCATCATTGATGTTTGTCTTTATGCTTTCAGGAGGTATCAAGTTGTCATTAGATTCCTGCAAAAATATTTTCTCTTTGCCTTTGTCCTTCATATTACAAGTCTTCTTCAGCATAGAACCTTTTGAGTATTCACTTATAGCATCATGGTAAGATTCTAAATTAGATGTACTTGAAGCATCAATATTACATGAATAATGAAATACTTTTTCTAAAAATGATTCATCCACTTTTTCTTTCTTCTTGAGAGATTCAATCAACTCCTTTTGTTTCAAGTTCTTCTCTTTGAAATGTTTAAGTGTAAGTAATGCCATATATTATACTAGTAACATTCAAAGGAATCATAACACTATCTTTATTATTATCAATTGCTTCATACATTCTAGCATGCAGATATTATTATATTGTTTCAATTTTTTATTCTAAAACTTTCTTATAGATGAAACTTGAAACTAAGTCTAGCTTTCCTTTAGGCTTTTCAATAAAAATTTTGATTCCATATTTTATAACTTTTACTGGAGAACTCTTTGGAGTAGACATCATTTTTGCTCCTTAGTAGTAGATATTGAAAATAGTTTTTGATAGAATCTTTTAACTTTCAAAAACGTTGAGGTTGACTAACTTATGACTCCCTAGTTTTAAGTATATGATCAAATTTGATAATATCTTTTCAATTCTCAAATTTTATAGAATACCTTATATATCCATAATGTTTTAATATGCCTTTAATATGATACTTAGCTTTCTAAGTTTTCCTTTGAGTTGAATTTCTTTTTTCTCCTTATTTATGAATGGAAATGATATTGGTAATATGCAGGCGGGGCCAATAACCCCTAATGAGACATGATTATCATCTCATGGAATATAAGGGGTTCTAATACCCCCTTAAATAAGAGGTGTATCAGGAACCTATGTTTAAGTAGTAAGCCTGATATTCTTTGTATCCAGGAAACTAAAATGACAAAAGAAGTTTTAAAAACTATGAAAGCAATATGGGCATGATGTGAATGGAATTATATGGATTTTGAAGGAGTGGTAGGGGGAATTCTAACTTGTTAGAATCCTACTAGAATCTCCTATGTAATCATTCATAAAACTAGGTATTGGATAGTCTCTTTAGTCACATGCTACTTTGTAGATATTCGTTTCATCCTTATCAATGTCTATGGACCTACAACTCAATCAGGTAGATTAGAATTTTGGAGTAGGATTGAAGCCTTTATGATAATTAAAGACCAAGAAACCTGATTCATGATCATAGGAGATTTTAATGTCATAACCAATATGGATGAAAAATTTAGGAGAATTAGAAAATTAACCCAAAGTATGAGAGAATTCTTAGCTTTTATGAGAACAATAATCTATGGGAGGCTGAGTTTGAAGAAGACAACTATACATGGACCAACAATAGGAGAGGCCAAGACATAATAGTAGAAAAATTATACCAATGCATACTCTCATATTATTGGCTTGATGAAGGAACTTATGCTAAAATCAAAACCTTAAAAAGGATTGGTTATGATCACCAGCCAATAAGAGTTAACGTGGTGGTAAATGAATTCAAAAAATATTATATTTTAAATATGAGCAGATGTGGGAAGACCATCCTCAATTTATTGATATGATAACACAAACATAGAATTCTTTAGGAAACGATGGGTTGTATGCACTTTGAAAACAAATTAAATTAATAACATCTAAATTAAAATAATTGAACAAGAACAATTTTAGAAGCATTTTTAAGAAGAAAGAAGAACTAAAAGATAAAATTTTAAAAATTCTATAAAGGTGATCATAATAATCCAAGCTCATAGAAAAGAGAGTTGCTTAGTGAATATCATAATATTTTGAGTAAGGAAGAGAAATTTTGGAGATTAAAACTAAGACAAACTTGGTTAAAAGGAGATAAAAATACAAAGTTTTTTCATAGGATGGCTATAGTACAAAGATCAACATCCATAATTAGTAGAATTAAATTAGTAGAAGGGGTTTGGATTGAAGACTAGAGTAAAATTATAAAAGAGGTATGGTCTTTTTATCAGAAAATTCTAGGATCAAAGGAGTCTAAAGTTTTTAATTATAAACTTCTACAAGAAGTACCTTCAGTTATAAAGAATGAAGACAATAGGAAACTGATGATGCCTATTACTCTAAAATAAGTTCATTTAGCTATTTTCTATTTTAATAAGGATAAATACCTAGGTTTGGATGGGCTCTTTGCAATATTTTACCAACATAATTGGGATATAGTGAAGGGTTTTTTATTGGTGGTAGCGAAACAATCTAGGATAAAACAATACATACCTTATAAAATAAATGCAACATATCTTACCATAATTCCAAAAAATAAGGATGCTAAAATGTTTGATTCATTTAGATCCATAAGTCTATGTAATATGCTATATAATATTATCTCCAAAGTGATGGTGAATCGATTAAGGTCATTGTTAGATAAAATTATTTCAAAAGAGCAAGGAGGATTTGTGATAAAGAGAAATTTTAGACGGGATCATAGTAGCTCATGAAGTTATATATTCAATTTCAAGAAAAGAGAAAACAATGATCTTAAAACTTGATATGAGTAAAGCCTGTGATAGGGTTAAATGAGATTTTCTTTTTGTAGTATTAGAAAAGTTTGGAAATAGGGAAGACTTATGTTAGATGGATTAAAGCTTGGATCTCTATAGTTTCATATTCAATGTTGGTCAATATATTAGTAATAGAATCATTTAAATCCAAGAGAGGTCGTAGACAAGGAGATCCACTATCATTATATATGTTCATTATTATGGTAGAGGTTTTGGGAGGAACTTGAAGAAGGCTAACTAATATGGGCTATAAGTGGACTTAAGGCTAGTAATATTATTGACAATATCACCCATTAATAATTTGTAGATGATACAACCCTTTTTGGGAAGGCAAGGATAAACAAGGCTAGAGCTTTCAATAACTTGTTAAAGGAATATGAAAGAGCGTCAGGACAAAAATTTAATATGACAAATCCAAAATTTACTTCATAAACACTCCAACTAAAATCAAAGCAAGGATTTGCAGGTTAATTTAAATGGAGGAGGTAAATTTACCAACAACTTATCTAAGGATGCCCTTATTTGAGGGTAAAATGAGGATATAATTATGGAATCCAGTTATAAGTAAAGTTCAGAATAAATTATCGGTATGGAAAGGTAGATGGTTATCGTTAGTAGTAAAAGTGTAGCTATTTAAGTTAGTCTGAGACATCATTCCAACATATATATGTCATTGTATACTATGCCAAAATCAATAGAAAAAAGTTTAATTTATATTATGTGATTGTTTTTGTTGTCAGGAGTACATGATAAAAGGAAACTTCCTTTGGTAAAATAGAGCAAGGTGTGTGATGATAAAACTAGGGGAGGTCTCGGTTTAAGAGTTCTTACATATACAAACTTAGCTCTTAGGGGAAAAGTAATATGGATATTGTACAAAGACAGTCAAATACAATGGGCAAGAATTATTCTAAGTATGTTGAGCCCAATGATCCAAAATTAATATTTATTGCATTTTCTCTACCAATGGTTTTACACTTTGGAATGATTTAAAAAATCTATTGATCTAGTGATTAAAGGTTTAATATGGGTGATGGGAACTGGAGAATTTTTTTCTATTTGAATGGATATTTGGTGTGAACAAAAACCACTCAATCTAGATCCAATTTTGAAATCTTGGATGAGATTAGTTTAAGACAAATATGGTGATAGGGTTTCAAACATTCTGTATAAGGATCAAGAAGGAAGATACAAATGGAAAGAAGATTTTTTACAAGTATACAAGACATTGATGCTATGAGGTAGTTGAGAAGAAAAATAACAAGAACGATTATTTTGGGAGCCAAAGATAAATTTATTTGGGAGTTGAATAACTCAAGAGAATACACAATAAGAAGTGGATATAATGTAAATCACCAACAACATGAAAACATCGCAAGAATATGGAGATATATTTGGGATAGCCCAAACATTCCTAAAGTCAAAATGTTTGTTTGGCTAGTAGGTCATAAAATAATTTTATCCTAGGATAACCTTATGAATATGGGTTTTCATGGCCCCTCACAATGCGTTATTTGTAAAAAAAAGGAGAGTATAGACCATCTCTTAGGAAATTGTTCAATAGTCTGAAAACTATGGAAATGGATTCTTAATATATTTGGTAAATGCATGGTGATGAATGAGAGAATTGAAGAATGGTTAAAGCAATGACAAAGTTCTCTTAAAAATGAGTCATTACAGACAATTTAGGATATATCAAAAGATAAAATAATTTGGACTGTATGGCTAGAAAGGAATAAAAGAACATTTAAAATAAAGAAAAGCAGTTTAGAGGTAATGAAAAGGAAGATATGTTTAGCCATAGAGGAGTCTAATCCAACCCTATCAACTCACCCAATACGTAATCTAGAAGCAAAGAGCCTTGATAGATGGAGTCAAGTCATCAAATGGAATTATGATGTTGGGTACAAGAGAAACAAAAAGAAGATAAAGAATATAAAGTGGAAATCACCAGATGTGGAGTTGGTCAAATTGAAATTTGACGAAGCATCTAAAGAAAATCTAGGACTAGTAGGAGGAGGAATAACTAGAAACAATATAGGAGATATTTTGTCTCATTACGCTTTCAATAGTGGATTTAAGACATATAATGAAGTTGAAGCTCGGGCAGCTTTAGAAGGGTTAAAAAATGCAAACAAATGTGGAGCAAAGTATGGATGGAAGGTGATTCACTCATAGTAATAAATGTACTTTTGAGAAAAGCAAAGGCTCCATAGAACATGCAAGAGATAATTATGGAAATTCAAGAACTTGCTAAAGAGTTTGAAGAAATCAAGTTTACACAT
Source organism: Wollemia nobilis (assembly GCA_028583015.1). Lineage (NCBI taxonomy): Eukaryota > Viridiplantae > Streptophyta > Pinopsida > Araucariales > Araucariaceae > Wollemia > Wollemia nobilis. The sequence goes on from JAQPPZ010017228.1 coordinate 7,374,778, forward strand.
ACATTAAGGAAATGAAACAAATGTGCGGATAGACTAGCCAATAGAGGGGTTCTAATTGAGGATTGTGAAGTTAAATTCTCTTTTGCAAGGTTAGAGGAAGTAGTAAGTTTATTTGAAGCTGACAAGAAATTGTTGACTACTTGAATCAAATAATGATTAAGATTTACTTTAATGTTTTTCATTGGTAACATTTGCTTTATTTTATAACATCAATGTGTTTTCATATAAATTAATTATTATAATTTTTGTGGTTGCACTTCTGCTTCAAGAAGAAAACTAGTGTAGGTTTAAAATTTTTGCACTCCTTTCCTCTAGGCTAATGGATCCGCGCCTCAAAGGGGAATGGGAAAATAGTAAAGCTACACCTCGAACGAGAGACACTTGAGTCGTGTCCTTTTTGGTGATTTGTCGACGGATGGTGGGTTCACCAGGAAGCGTTTTGTGGCAGCTTCCGAGCCTAGGTTGAAGATGTGTTTGATGAGTTCATTTTAATTTCAATCACCTAGGTTGGCCATAATGAAACTAAACTATTCTATATGCAATTTTATGATTTATATGAAGACAATAAAAGAAATGATAATTAAATGCAACTAACATAATATTTTAAATAAATTGAAAATAACTCACTCAATTTTGGATGTCTGATAAAGTTTTTGCGTTTTGAAGCAGTCCAGAATGTTTGCGATTTGCTAAAATCACCTGCAATTCAACAATATCATCTACAATGATGTAGGATCATCCAAAATTGGATGATATCGTTTGAAATTAGACGAAATAAACTTGTAACTACACAAGTTGATGCCAAAACACAGAGAAATACTTCAAAATATAGTAAAATCTATTTAACAGTCTATAAATAAATTCTTATAATGACTTAGAAACTGATTTCAAATTGAATTGAAGATAACTGCTTATGCTAACAGAAAAAGGATAACAAATTTTAATCTATTGACAAAATGAGGTGAACACCAGATGCATTATAAGCAATAAACTAATCTAATACAATTTGACTAAAGAAACTGGGAGAGAATGCAAATTGTATATCATAATTACCCCCAAGAGGGCTGCAAACAGGATCGTCTCTAATCTAGCAAGATCACCTCCAGTCAGCACAGGATCGTCTGCAATCAGGACGAGATCGTCTGTGATGATCTAAGCTTCTTCTAATGGATGCACACTGAAAAACCTATAAGCTAATAAAAATATGAAAATAACAATACTTGGGATGTTTTTTTGAAATTAATAGGATTCGGGTTGTAGGTACTTGATCAGCCAGGGGGATTCCATTAGCAAAGCATGAGTTTTATAGGTCTAGGAGGAAGTTAGAGGGTTGGGATCCATCCCAATCTGGGAGATATCCAACGACAGGATAGTTAACAACCCAATGCGCTTATGCCCAAATAAGCCAGGAGGTTGGAACTGATTTGATTGCACTTATATTCTTGCAAATTTCTATTTTGGACGAAATCCTTTGGATGTTCGGCTCCAAACGATTTCGTTCAATTAGGGACGATATCGTCAAATCGAGGACAATATCGTCCAACGATCAAAACAAAACCTATTTATGGTGCAAAAATCGAGGCAAGCTATTTAAAATATGGTTTTAAGGTGAATTTTTGGATTTTTAACCTTATGGTAAATTGACTACGTCATTTTTAGGGTATTACATTTTGCCCCCTCTTTAGTGAATTTTTTGAGAAAAATGCGTTAAAGAAGAGATTGTCACGCTTTTGAAAAAGGTAAAAATTTATTCCGATTTTTAGGCGACAATTCAAAGTTGAATCGTGCAACTGATTACTGTGGTGCCCCCTCTGGGTTTTTACCCAAATCGGTCGTTTGGTAAAAACTCGAAAAAATTAAAAAAACATTCGATTTTTAATATATAATTTTAGAAAATAGGGTAAAACCTAATTTCATTTTCATTTTTACTTTTTTACTATTTTTAGAGCTCTGCGGTGAAAATATGGTGGAGACTGAGCATCGAGCAATCGTGGTGCAGCAAGGGATAAGGGTAAGGATTTCTGACCTATCCTACAAAGATTGTTAACTTGATTTTTATGTTTCCAATTTTTTTTTTTAGATTTTAGGTCATCGTGATCATATTTCACTGCGTTGACGAAATCAAGGTGATCTTGGCAAGATCGTCTCGATTTTGATAAGATCATCCTAATTTCAGCAAGATCATCTTAGACAAACTTGACGAATTTGGGGCGATCACGTCCAATTAGGGACGATTCGACTTTTAGGGATGAAACGATGACGATCTCAACCAATCAAGGATGATATCGTCCAATAGTGGACGATATCAAACAAAATTTAGATGATTTTGATTTTTTTTATTTTATTGATGTTTTTAATGATGTACTAATCCTATTTTTTGTTGTTTGTTTTTATAGAAAGGGGTACTAAAGAGCCGAGAGTGGAAATACGATGGTTTGAGGGATGATTTAGGTGCATTAGACCCGACAGAGTGACATACACTTGATGTCGTTGGTTTACAACATGTGGCAGAGATGCCATAGGTACCTACAGAAATGGGGCTACTAACGGTCCTCGCTGAGAGATGGTATCAGGGGTCGTCATGTTTTCAACTACCAACATGGGAGATGGCTCCCACACTAGAGGATGTGTGGAGGATTTTGAGGATCCTAATTCAAGTACGTTACATTGCTACCTCGACCAATCTTGGTTGAGCCATGATCAGATTATCCGAAGATGCTAGCTTCATCCTTGAGAAGGGTGGGGTTAACATTGAGCAGTTGAGGCAGACTCCAAGTGTGACCCGGTTGACCAGATTTTTGGTTGGAGTAGTGGGTGGCCTATTGCTATGCCACCAGAGTGGATGTAGAGTGCCATGGTTGCTTTCAGATGTCATCTGTGATATGAGGGATCACAAGTATAGGTTTCCTTAGGGACCTTATGTTCTGTTCTACTTGTACGATATCCTCCATGGGATCGTGTACAAGAAAGGTAAATGCATGGTGTTGACGTCGCTCCTACAGATTTGGTGTTGGAAGCACATTGTGATGAGGAGGCATGTAGGGCTTCCATTGACAAGGGTCGATAGAGAGAGACCCAGGGTGTTATACTAGTGGCTTTAGAGAGGCTCATAGAGGAGAACTGATTTACCTGTCTCTTGCAGGTTGATAGATGACTTGACTCCAAACTAGATTACCTGGAGGCCATGGAGAGAGCTTCCAGGATAGCCAAAGGATGGATATGAGTTGGCTCGCATCAAGTGAGTGATCTGGATGAGGATAGAGTAGGGTGAGATAGATCTCTATCGGTATGACAGAGTTCTTCGTCAGTTTGGGGTCCAGTAGGGGATCCTGATGACGAGGGATTATGAGTTTACATGAACAATTTGGGATACCATGACACTGAGTAGGTCCCCTGACATGCGGTAGTTTATGAGCCACGATGAGGATGATGCCTCCATCCAGCCAGTGGATGGAGATGATGTAGGGGTGGCTATGGGGTATGACACATGGTATGCCACTATTCGTCTTCCATGTTTGATGAGTGCGAGGGGGCCAGTACACGCGACTATGCATCAAATGATGAAGCGGTCATATGCTACTATAGAGGCAGGTAGAGGACTGGTAGGGAGAGGATGAACACCTCCTGTATGGGGATAGACTAGGACACGAGGCAAGCACTTGATCCCCATCGATGCTTGTCAAGAGCAAGAGGTGTAGACCAAGGAGAGACAAAGGAGAGAAGAGAGGAGGCAGAGTTCTCCTCCTCAGCATATAGACAGACCACCTTCGCTCGAGAAGGACAAAGGCATAAATATTGGGGAGAGCAACAAGATGGTAGCTCTATAGGTATAAAATGCCCAATTATAGGCTCGGGTGCAGAGTTTAGGGTCTGAGGTTGCATGGCTCAGGGCTCGAGGTGGAAGAGCGAGTGTGATACAGTTGGCACGGTCTATGGCGCAGACCGTATTTTATCAAGGAATTTACTTTCAGATGGTACCTGAAGGTCAGAGACATACATTGCCTCCAAATATTATGGGGCCTATCAGGTTACGGTCGTCCTCGAGGTCTTCATCTAGATCGATGACGAGGACCCACACTACTCGGACATCCATGGGACCATCCCCTCCACCTCATGGGGACAAAGGAGATGAGGCTGAGAGCTCCTCGAGCTCTCAGTATTAGATGATATAAGACGTGTGTATATTTTCTGTGTGTATCATTTTGGATGACGATTAAGTATGCCGAATTGGATATTATGGCATACCAATCGAGTTTTGGTGATGTATATATATTTTTGATGTATATAGATATATGGTTATTTTTGTGATATTACTTGTGTATATTTTTCTAATGCTTTGATTTTTTTTATTTGATTGATTTGTTTATATAATCATGTTTTTTTTTAAATAATTATAATTTTTGTCATGTTATAATTAAATGAAAAACTGACTTAACAAATATGTGTTGATGAATTGATGATAGAAAAAGGGACTTTTAACAATAAACCTCGAAAGATATTGTCGCTGTTACATGACCATTTTGTGGAGTCGTCGCTCGCTAGGTCATAAAGCTAATCCAAATATGAGGAAAAATATTGCTAAAAGTAAGGTGTGCTTAAGAGTCTGTCTTAAGGCTTTTGTAATGGTGGAAAGAGAGATATGATTTGTTTTTAGGATTTCACGTAATTTTATGCATGAAAAATTTAAAATAGGATTTTTGCTAGGCATAAAATTCCTAAATGTGATAGATGATTGAGCAATTACCTAGAAATTATGCCATCATCGTAAAATTCAAGATGTTCAAAATGATAAAATGAAATAGTAAATTTCGTTCGTCTAAAACATGATTTTGTGAAAAATATTTCAGTCATATGGTTTTTGTGGTTTTTTCAAATAAATTGGGAGTAAAAATTTAGAAGGATGACTTGCGCTAGGCATAGAATTCCCAGTGTGGAATTATACCATCATTGTGAAAGTCGAAAGAATTTAGAATAGTTTTATTGCATGGTTTGTTGGTGATATTTATAATAAACAGAAAATATGATAAAGATGACTTGCGCTAGGCATATAATTCCAAGTAGATCTAGGAATTATACCATCATCACGAAAGTCAAAGTATTAATGAAATTTTATTGCAAGATTTTTGAAAATATTTTTGACAAATAAAATTGAAAATTTAGAAAAAAAAAGTGTAAACTTGACTCACGCTAAGTAAAATTCGCAAGTATGAAAGTCAAATTCATAACAACCTAAAAATAATGCTATCATAAATTTTGAAATTTTGAAGAAATATTTTAATTTATTTCAAAGACAACATTTAAATTTATCAAGAACCCAATGTGTGCATACGTGAGTTCGTTATCCATCTTGATTTATCATAATGACACAAAATCTCTCGAAGATCAAATGTGTGGGTAGGGAAAATAGTAAAGCTACACCTCGGATGAGAGACACTTGAGTCGTGTCCTCTTTGGTGATTTGTCGACGGATGGTGGGTTCACCAGGAAGCATTTTGTGGCAGCTTTCGAGCCTAGGTTGAAGATGTGTTTGATGAGTTCATTTTAATTTCAATCACCTAGGTTGGCCATAATGAAACTAAACTATTCTATATGCGATTTTACGATTTATATGAAGACAACAAATGGAATGATAATTAAATGCAGCTAACAGAATATTTTAAAGAAATTGGAAATGACTCACTCAATTTCGGATGTCTGATGAAGGTTCTACTTTTTGAAGCAGTCCAGAACGTCTGTGATTTGCTGAAATCGCCTGCAATTCGACAATATCATCTACAATTATGTAGGATCATCCAAAATCGGACGATATCGTCTGAAATCAGGCGAAATCGTCTAAACGATTTCGTCTAAAACCTGCAACTACACAAGTTGATGCCAAAACATAGAGAAATACTCCAAAATATAGTAAAATCTATTTAACAGTATGTAAATGAATGCTTATGATGACTTAGAAACTGATTTTGGATTGAATTGAAGATAACTGCTTATGCTAACAGAAAAAGGATAACAAATTGTAATCTATTGACAAAATGAGGTGAACACCAGATGCATTATAAGCAATAAACTAATCTAATGCAATTTGACTAAAGAAACTGGGAGAGAATGCAAACTGTATATCATAATTACCCCCAAGAGGGCTGCAAACAGGATCATCTCTAATCCAGCAAGATCACCTCCAATCAACACAGGATCATCTGCAATCGGGACGAGATCGTCTACGATGATCCGAGCTTCTTCTGACGGATGCACAGTGAAAAACCTGCAAGTGAGCTGATAAAAATATGAAAATAACAATACTTGGGATGCTTTTTGAAACTAATAGGATTCGGGTTGTAGGTACTTGATCAGCCAGGGGGATTTCATTAGCAAAGCATGAGTTTTATAGGGCTAGGAGGAGGTTAGAGGGTTGGGATCCATCCCAATCTGGGAGATATCCAGTGGGAGGATAGTTAACAGCCCAACGCGCTTATGCCCAGATAAGCCAGGAGGTTGGAACTGATTTGATTGCGCTTCTATTCTTGCAAATTTCTATTTTGGATGAAATCGTCTGGACGTTCGGCTCCAGATGATTTCGTTCAATTAGGGACGATATCGTCAAATCGAGGACGATATCATCCAACGGTCAAAACAAAGCCTATTTGTGGCACGAAAATCGAGGCAAGCTGTTTAAAATATGGTTTTAAGGTGAATTTTTGGATTTTTAACCTTATGGTAAATTGACTGCGTCATTTTTAGGGTGTTACATTTTGCCCCCTCTTTAGCGAATTTTTCGAGGAAAATGCGTTAAAGAAGAGATTGTCACGCTTTTGAAAAAGGCAAAAATTTATTCTGATTTTTAGGCGACGATTCTAAGTTGAATCGTGCAACTGATTATTGTGGTGCCCCCTCCGGGTTTTTACCCAAATCGATCGTTTGGTAAAAACTCGAAAAAATTAAAAAAACATTCGATTTTTAATATATAATTTTAGAAAAATAGGGTAAAACCTAATTTCATTTTCATTTTTACTTTTTTACTATTTTTAGAGCTCTGCGGTGAAAATATGGTGGAGACTGAGCATCGGGCGATTGCGGTGCGGCGAGGGATAAGGGTAAGGATTTCTGACCTATCCTACAAAGATTGTTAACTTGATTTTTATGTTTCGAATTTAATTTTTTTTTGGATTTTAGGGCGTCACGGCCGTATTTCACCGTGTTGACGAAATCGAGGTGATCTTGGCAAGATCGTCTCGATTTCGACAAGATCATCCCAATTTCAGCAAGATCATCTCAGATGAACTTGACGAATTGGGGGTGATCACGTCCAATTAGGGATGATTCAACTTTTAGGGCTGAATCGTACAAGATGAGATGATCTCGTCGAAACGACGATGATCTCATCCAATTAGGGACGATATCATCCAATAGTGGGTGATATCAAAAATTTGTTAGACGATTTTGATTTTTTAATTTTATTGATGTTTTTAATGATGTACTAATCTTGATTTTTGTTGTTTGTTTTTGCAGAAAGGGGTACTAAAGAGCCGAGAGTGGAAATACGATGGTTTGAGGGATGATTTAGGTGCATTAGACCCGATAGAGCGAGATACACTTGATGTCATTGGTTTGTGACATGTGGTAGAGATGCCATAGGTACCTACAGACATGGGGCTACTGATGGCCCTCGCTGAGAGATGGTATCCAGGGTCATCATGTTTTTGACTGTCGATAGGGGAGATGGCTCCCACACTAGAGGACATGTGGAGGATTATGAGGATCCCAATTTAGGGATGTTATATTGCTGCCTCGACCAATCTTGGTCGAGCCATGATCAGATTATCCAGAGATGCTAGCTTCATCCTTGAGAAGGGTGGGGTTAACATTGAGCAGTTGAGGCAGACTCCAGGTGTGACCCGGTTGACCAGAGTTTTGGCTGGAGTAGTGGGTGGCCTATTGTTATGCCACCAGAGTGGGTGTAGAGTGCCATGGTTGCTTTCAGATGTCATCTATGATATGAGGGATCACAGGTATAGGTTTTCCTAGGGACCTTATGTTTTGTGTCGCTTGTACAGGATCCTCCATGGGATCGTGTACAAGAAAGGCAAATGCATGGTGTTGACGTCGCTCCTACAGGTCTGGTGCTGGGAGCACATTATGGTGAGGAGGCCTATAGGGCTTCCACTGACAAGGGTCGATGGAGAGAGACCTAGGGTGTTCTACTAGTGGCTGTAGAGAGGCTCACAGAGGAGAGCTGATTTACCTACCTCTCACAGGTTTATAGATGACTTGAATCTGGACCAGATTACCTAGAGGCCATGGAGAGAGCTTCCAGGATGGCCAGAGGATGGATATGAGTTGGCTCGCATCAGGTGAGTGATCTAGATGAGGATGGAGTGGGGTGAGATAGAGCTCCATCGGTATGACAGAGTTCTTCGTCAGTTTGGGGTCCAGTAGGGGATCCCGATGATGAGGGATTATGAGTTTGCATGGATGGTTTGGGACACCATGACACTGAGTGGGTCCCCTGACATGCGATGGTTTATGAGCCATGATGAGGATGATGCCCCCATCCAGCCAGTGGATGGAGATGATGCAGGGGTGGCTATGGGGTATGATGCATGGTATGCCACTATTCATCCTCCATGTTTGATGAGGGTGAGGGGGCCGGTACATGTGGCTATGCATCGGATGATGAGGTGATGATAGGCTACTATAGAGGTAGGTAGAGGACCGGTCGAGAGAGGATGGATACCTCCTGTATGGGGGTGGACTAGGACATGAGGTGAGCACCTGATCCCCATCGATGCTCATCAAGAGCAAGAGGTGCAGACCAGGGAGAGACAGAGGAGAGAGGAGAGGAGGGAGGAGAGGAGGCAGAGTTCCCCTCCTCAGTAGATAGACAGACCACCTTCACCCGAGAAGGGCAAAGGCGTAAATGTTGGGGAGAGCAATGAGATGGCAGCTCTCTAGGTGGAGAATGCCCAATTATAGGCTTAGGTGCAGAGTTTAGAGTCTGAGGTTGCACGGCTCAGGGCTCGGGGTGGAGGAGCGAGTGTGATAGAGCTATGGTGCAGACCACATTTTATCAGGGGATTTACTTTCAGATGGTACCTGAAGGTCAGAGACATACATTGCCTCCAGAGATCGTGGGGCCTATCAGGTTAGGGTCATCCTCGAGGTCTTCATCTAGATCGACGACGAGGACCCACACTACTCGGACACCCATGGGACCACCCCCTCCACCTCATGGCGGTAGAGGAGATGAGGCTGAGAGCTCGAGGAGCTCTCGGTATTAGATGATATAAGATGTGTATATATTTTTTTGTGTATATCATTTTGGATGACGATTGAGTATGCCGAATTGGATATTGTGGCATACCAATCGAGTTTTGGTGATGTATATATATTTTTGATATATATAGATATATGGTTATTTTTGTGATATGACTTGTGTATATTTTTTTGATGCTTTGATTTTTTTGATTTGATTGATTTGTTCATATAATCATGTTTTTTTGAAAATAATTATAATTTTTGTCATGCTATAATTAAATGAAAAACTGACTTAACAAAGATGTGTTGATGAATTGATGATAGAAAAAGGGACTTTTAACAATAAACCTCGAAGGATATTGTCGTTGTTACATGACCATTTTGTGGAGTCGTCGCTCGCTAGGTCATAAAGCTAATCCAAATATGAGGAAAAATATTGCTAAAAGTAAGGTGTGCTTAAGAGTCTGTCTTAAGGCTTTTGTAATGGTGGAAAGAGAGATATGATTTGTTTTCAGGATTTCACGTAATTTTATGCATGAAAAATTTAAAAGAGGATTTTCGCTAGGCATAAAATTCCTAAGTGTGATAGATGATTGAACAATTACCTAGAAATTATGCCATCATCGCAAAAGTCAAGATGTTCAACATGATAAAATGAAATAGTAAATTTCGTTCTTCTAAAGCATGATTTTGTGAAAAATATTTCAGTCATATGGTTTTTGTGGTTTTTTGAAATAAATTGGGAGTAAAAATTTAGAAGGATGACTTGCGCTAGGCATAGAATTCCCAATGTGGAATTATACCATCATCGCGAAAGTCAAAAGAATTTAGAATAGTTTTATTGCATGGTTTGTTGGTGATATTTATAATAGATAGAAAATATGATAAAGATGACTTGCGCTAGGCATAAAATTCCAAATATATCTAGGAATTATACCATCATCATGAAAGTCAAAGTATTAATGAAATTTTATTGCAAGATTTTTGAAAAGATTTTTGACAAATGAAATTTGACAATTTAGAAAATGTGTAAGCTTGACTTATGCTAAGCAAAATGCGCAAGTATGAAAGTCAAATTCATAACAACCTGAAAATAATGCTATCATAGCGAAGTCAAAAAACAAAATAAGATATGTGTAAATAAATAATTGAATGTTGAAAAATATTTAAAGTTTGAAATTTTGAAGAAATATTTTAATTTATTTCAAAGACAACATTTAAATTTATCAAGAACCCAATGTGTGCATACGTGAGTTCGTTATCCATCTTGATTTATCATAATGACACAAAATCTCTCGAAGATCAAATGTGTGTGCTTTGTAATGTTCATTTACCCATTTTGAGTGAGGTATTGATACAAGTAATTGGAATGAACCAATGTGTGTGCAAGTGAAGATTCATTAACCATGATTTTTGTGCATGTAACCGTACCAGACTACTATGTAAGTCAGGTCATCAAGAGCTAGCTAATCCACAAGCGAACATAGGTCTATACAAAATAAGGTCGCTAATGTGACAGACATATCACCACGCCAGGAATTACCCAATGTCAAGCAAGTTGGGCACAAATCACCTGTTATGGGGCTTACCTCATGATTTTCGAATAATTGAGAATTCCAGGGATTCAAGCTCATTCACCCTTCTTTTATTTCAAAGGGTAGGGAGGGAAATTTTATTGCTTTTCTTGTTCTCTTTTCTTTCTCTTTCTGATTTTTCTTGACTTTTCTATGATCTTTTGCATTTTTCTTGGATTTTGAACATTTCTCTTTTCTTTCTTTTCATTCTTTTTCTGATTTTTTTTCTTTTCTTCCTATTCTAGGGATACTTGCTCAGCTTAGATGTGGAGCAAGGGATTTTTATTCCGGGTAGGGGTGAGCTTGTCCTTTTGCCAATTCTCAAAGATTCTAGACCATGTGCATGATAGGATAGCAGGGGAAACTTTTCACTCAGGAGACCACAACTACTGTGTAGTATCATTTTTCGAATTTGCAACAATCATTTTAATATGTAAAAGTGGACTTGGTTCAAATAAATAACAAGATCAGTTCCCAAAACTCAAAATGTTATTTAATGCAATAGTGGACTTCGATATAAGAGAGATTTATAATCATAGCAATAAGATCAAAATAATTATTATGTGAGCTAAAATTACGTGGTTCAAGATAACTTCTAAATTTATTTGAAATAAAAGGAAAATATAACTGCAAAAATTTCAGGAACTGATAATGCAAATATAAACATGTTTTTGATGGTTTTAATGATTTTTTATTTTTGTTTGATTTTGAATTGTTATGTGGATTGCTTGAAATGAGGAAATTATATACAATTATATACAATGATGGGATTTTGGATTTAAGCATAATATCGTTTGAGATGCATAATGTTCATGGGTTCCTTAAGATCTTTTCCATCTAAGGTTGCCAATCGATATGCACCCGATCCAAATTTAGCAGTAATGATGTATGGTCCAAGCCAGTTGGGCTGAAATTTACCTTTATGATCTTTAGTGGCATTAGTGTTCTTTTGATTTTCTTTTAAGACTAGATCGCCAACTTCAAAAGATCGGTTATGGAATTTCTTTGAATATGCTCGTTTAAGCTTGTTTTGATAGGCACGAAGATGTTCCAAAGCATTGATGCGCTTCTCGTCTAGGAGTTCCAGCTGACTAAATCTGCCAACATGATATTCATCTCCTACTTCAGTGTCCTGAAGTAGCAGAGCCAAAGAAGGAACTTCTAGCTCGAACGGAAAAATAGCTTCGGCACCGTAAACCAAAACAAAAGGAGAAGTGCCCGTGGGAGTACGAACACTGGTTCGATAGGCCCACAAGGCAGGGTATAATTGCATGTGCCAGTCACGGCCTGATTTGTTAACCAATATTTTGAGGATTTTAATCAAGGTTTTATTAGATGCTTCTGCTTGGCCATTACCCTGGGGATAATAGGGAGTGGACCAACGATGTTGGATTTTATATTTTTGACATAATTTCTTAACATATTTATTTTTGAAACAAGTTCCATTATCTGAGATGAGATTTGTAGGAATTCCAAACCTACAAATGATTTGATTGAGAATAAATTTTGAAACTTGAGTTCCCGTGCAAGAAGCTAAAGGCATAGCTTCTACCCACTTCGTAAAATACTCGGTGGCAGTTATGATGAATTTGTGACCATCGGATGATATGGGATTGATCTTCCCAATAATGTCTAAGCCCCATTTAGAAAAGGGCCAAGGGGATGAAATAGCTTGGAGTTCTTGAGCAGGAGCATGGACAAGGTCAGCGTGTTTCTGGCACTTGTCGCAATGGCGCACATAATCATGGGCGTCCTTCTCCATGGTAGGCCAAAAGTATCCTATTCTAAGGAGCTTCTTAGCAATGGCACTACCACTAAAGTGTCCTCCACAAGATCCATCATGGGCTTCACTTAAAGCTTTTCTAGACTCTTCTAGATTTAAACATCTCAATAGGATACCTTCAAAGGATCTCCTATACAAAATATTGCTGACTATCACGAAGTGAACAACTCGTTTACGTAATAACCGACGTTGGTTCCTATTAAAACCTTCAGGGAAGGTTCCCTTCTGAAGAAAATTGAGGATGTCGATGTACCATGGTTCAGGAGTAATTTCATTGATTAGAAATACATCCAATGGCTCTAAATAGGATTTGGTAGAAGTGGGTTCTTGGAGTCGATGAATAATGATAGTAGCATACTCATCATCCAACTCCAAGGGCAATAAGGAAGCGGCTGCAACCATAGCATCAACAACACGGTTACTAGTTCTAGGAATAGCTTCTAAGGTGACTTTATCAAATAAGGATATCAACTGTAATACATAAGCTTTATATGGGCACAGTTTATCATCTCGGGTCTGATAAACATCATTAATTTGATTTATTACTAATTGAGAATCACCAAAAACTAATAAGTCTTTAATTTTTAGTGCTAAGGTGGCCCGTAATCCAAGGATTAGAGCCTCATATTCGATAGTATTATTAGTGCAAGCAAATGTTAATTTAAATGATAAAGGTATAAGGTGCTTCTAAGGGGATATTAGGATGATACCCGCACCAGCCCCACTCATACATCGGGCTCCATAAAAATATAAAGACCATTGTTCAGAATGATCTTCCTCTAGATTGAGGCATTCATCAGGAAACTCAATGATGAGGGGATGAGTGGCTTCTAAGGGTGCAACAACTAATTGGTCTGCTATGATTTGACCCTTAATGGATTTTTGACCTATGAATGTGAGTTCAAACTCACTCATAGTGAGAACCCACTTAGCTGTGCGACCAGATAGATAAGGTCGGCTCATGAGATACCTCAAGGGATCAGATTTGGCAATGACATATGTCTTTTGACTAAGCATATAATGGCACAATTTCTGCGTAGAAAATACGACTGCCAAACATAACTTTTCTAGTGATGTATAATGAGTTTCATAACTTATTAATGTTCTACTAATATAATAATTAGCTCGTTCTTTCTTCTCATCATCAAGTTGAGCTAACATAGCTCCTAAGGCAAATTCTGAAGTAGAAATGTATAAGATGAATGGGCGATCGATTTTGGGAGGAGCAAGCACAGGAGGACTTAAAAGATATTGTTTTATTTGTTCAAAGGCTTCTTTACATTCATCATCCCATTGAAAGAAAGTATTTTTCTTAAGCAATTTGAGAAAAGGTCCAGTTTTGTCCGCCAACTTATCAATGAAGCGACGGATAGATTGAAGTTTACCTTGTAAACTTCGTAACTCATATATGTTTTTAGGAGCTGGCATATCAATGATAGCCTAAATTTTGAGAGGGTCAATTTCTATGCCATGCAAAGAAACAATAACCCCCAACAATTTACCTGACTTAACTCCAAATATACATTTTGTTGGGTTTAAACGGATATGATATTCTCTTAACCGATCAAACACTTTTCTCAAATCATCTAAATGCTCATCTTCTTCAATAGAATGGGCTATAATATCATCCACATAATCATGCATAATATCATACATCATATCATGGAAGATGTATGTCATAGCCCGTTGATAGGTTGCACCTGCATTCTTTAATCCGAATGGCATTACTTTCCAACAAAAGGTTCCCCAAGGGGTAATAAAGGTTGTTTTAGCTTGGTCTTCAGGAGCTATCCTGATCTGATTATAACCCGAGAATCCATCCATAAGGGATAGCATCCCACTTCCAATAGTAAAATCAATGATCTGATCCATATTAGGAAGAGGGAAATCATCTTTAGGGCATGCGACATTAATGTCTCTAAAGTCTATACAAACCCTAATCTTGGTTGCTTCTTTTTTAGTTACAGGGACAACATTAGAAATCCAATCAGCATAATCAATGGCTTGAATAAATGTGACATTTAGGAGTTTTTCTAACTCACCTTTGACTAGTAGGGCAACTTTAGGATGCATTTTTCTAAGTTTTTGCTTAACTGGTTTCGCATCCGAGCATACTACTAGATGATGCATAACTACAGAAGAGTCTAAACCAGGCATATCTGCATATGTCCAAGCAAAGACATCACTATATTCTGTAAGAAATGCAGTATATTTGTTTTGTTTTTCTTCATTTAATTCTGATCCAATGTTGACTATGTGAGAATTCTCTTTTGTTCCAATATTAACTTTTATGACATTTTCCACTTCCATATGTAAGTCTCTTTCAAAATTAGGAGGGGCGGGTGATACACCCAATTCTTGTAATTCTTCTAAGGTCAACTTAGATAATTCTTCTTGAGGGGTTGTGGCCTCAAGATGAGCTACAGGTGGTATAGACCCATCAAAATAAAAGCCATTATACAATAATTCTTCAATGGAAATATCATGGAAAATGTCACCTTCTAATTGTTCGTCCAGCTCAGCAATCATTTTGGGGTAAGCTATAGACAACATATTACAAGAAAATAACTTACCCATAGACTTAAGGATCTCTTGTTCATCTAAATAATCTTGATAGGGTATTAAGTGATCATCATCCTCAAATGGGAATGGCTGACACTTACTAGAAAATAAGCCTATACCGCATCGGGCAGGCCATGCTTCGACCTCAAAAGGTTCTTTCATGCCATTCTGGAAAGGTCCCAAACCTTTCCCTTCATATCCTAGTTTAAGCATTATAGGTTTAGCTTTAATATATTTATCGGTGAAATAACATTGAGCATATCCATCATAATTAGTTTTAATATTTCTAGGTATTCTACCCCAATCATATCCCTTATAAATGAAGGCACAACTCCCGACTTGGTAAATACTTCCCATAGGTTGTGGCAAGCCCAAAGTACGAGGAGACGATGGTAATTTGTTTAAGGCAAGGGAATCTTGCATAGAAAAATCTGTTTCTTCTGATGTTATGAGAATTTTAGACAAATCAGGTAATAGCTCATCAGATAAAGCATATGAAGTAGAAGGAGCCTCTTCTACGACTTTAGATGCAAAAAATATAAATTTAGTAGATGTGGATGGGATAGAGGTTGTAGTAGATGGATTTATTGTGGATTCAGATGGTGTAGGGATAGAACAAGGAGAAATTATTGCGGGATTAGTATTAAATGTAGATTTTGGTGGAGATTCTTTAGGAGAAGGTTGAGGAGATGGGGATGTAATTGGTGTAGATGGAGGAGATGATATTTTAGGTGTGAGCTTCACACGTTTAGTGGGAAAGGCAGAATTAGGATGAGTAGAAGACAAGGCGGGGCAAAACTGAATCCCAATTGGTTCTGCCAAGGCACACATATCAAATGGTCTGGGATCACCATGAATGGTGACCAACTGATTCTTAAATTTGAATTTGACACATTGGTGTAAGGTAGAGGGTACAACTCGCATTGCATTGATCCAAGGGTGACCCAAAAGTATATTGTATGATGCAGGGCAATGTACAATAAATACGGTCGTATCCAAGGTTCTTGGACCAACCTGCAATGGGATTGTAATAACTCCACATGTTTCTTGTGTTTCATCATTAAAGGCTTTTATGATCATATCCGTTCTCTTCATCTCATCACTTCTAAATCCAAATCTCTGGTAAAAGTCAAAAGTACAAATATTTAGGGATGAGCCATTATCAATCAAAATTCTTTTGATAGCTACATCTCCAATTAATGCAGTAATGTATAAGGGATTGTCTTTATGTAAACTATGAAGTGGAATGTCTCTATCTCGAAATTCAATACAGTCAACTTCATGGGGCACAATGGTATTTGCCATGGCTTCAGGTTGTATGTCTTGTGGTACCATCATTTGACTTAATGTATGCATTAATTCTTCCCTATGTGTGGGAGATGATCTTAGAAGGTCTAAGAGGGAAATCCTCGTTGTAATATTAGAAAGTTGTTCATTGATATCATAAGGAGGTTTAGGTTGAGCATTCGATGCATTATTTCCTTTACTAGGAACCTTCAAAACAAATGGGGTTGATTTATCATT
This sequence comes from Wollemia nobilis, assembly GCA_028583015.1. Lineage (NCBI taxonomy): Eukaryota > Viridiplantae > Streptophyta > Pinopsida > Araucariales > Araucariaceae > Wollemia > Wollemia nobilis. The sequence goes on from JAQPPZ010017228.1 coordinate 7,391,470, forward strand.
ATGATTTTGATCTTGTTGAGAATTTTGGGCCTGTTGTCTAGTAACGGCTCCGATGGTACCCACAATATTATTGTGTGCATGATGAATGGGTCATGGTCTAGCATTCATGGCTTGCTCATTAGGGAGGATTTGTTTTGAGGATGGTCATGTTGTGATCCTTCTTGGAAATGGTTCCTCTGGAACCATGTGAGCTGTGATAGGGAGAATAGGTTCTGACTCATCTTTAGAACTATTCGATTGACTAGAGGTAATATCCAGGTCACTTTCTATTTCACAATCTGTGTCACTTGGATATGATGTTTGAATGTTGTGTATGGGTCTAGTTGTGACCACAGATAATGTTGTCCCAAATATCTCAAGGTTATGAGAAGGTATATGTCCACTAATGGTTCCCACATATCGGGTTGGATGGGGAACATTATGATGTTCGGCTTGATTAGCCACTTCTTTACCGTGCTTGGGTAAAGGATGTTGAAAAATATCTAATGTTTGATTTGCATTCTGATTCTGATTTTGTTGTGTATCTTTCTGAGCATTGTTTGGAGCATTTTGTTTTGGTTGGAAACTTTGTACTTCCATTTCATTGTTATCAATCAAATCTTGTATTTTATGTTTTAATATTTTGCAAGAATTTGTTGAATGTCTAGGTCCTCTATGGAAATCACAATGTAAATATGCTCTGTATCCAGGTATGGTTGTATCAGGTTCCCGAATATTAGGTAATTGTATTAAACCTCGTTCTAATAATTGTGGCAAGATAGTGGATAAAGGTTGATTTAACCTAGTAAATTCTCTTGGAGGTCTATCAGGAACCTTCAATACAAACTTCTCTATGGTTTTTGCAGCGTTAATATTCATAGTATTCCTACTGTCGGTGACTCCATCACCCACAACCTGTTTATTCTTATATTGATTTTTAGATGTCTTATCATCATCCTTCTTCTTAAATTGGCCTCTTCTAATGAGGGCATCTTCAACTCTTCATGCTAAATCTATAGCCTGATCGAAGGTTGTCAAAGTAGCAGTTGAAAGCTCATAGGACAATTGTTCTTGCAAGTTATTAATGAAAATATCCAACATCTCCCTATGGGGTAATGCAAAGTGTAATTTCCCTAGCAACTGTCTCCATATTGCTAGGAAATCGGTAAAGCATTCATCTTTGCCCTGCTTCAAGTTGTACAAATCCTTAATTGTCACATGCCTCTCTATGTAGGCACTAAATTGGTGGACAAATGATTCAGTTGTTTCTTCAAAATTTCTCAAAGAATTGGTAGGCAAATGATAATACCATTCCAATGCCATGCCTCCCAAGATTTTCGGGAACATCTTTAGCAATAGCAAATCATCATGAGATATATCATGACATGCTATTCTAAACATACGAAGATGCTCTATGGGGTCTTCGGTTCCTTTATATATAGGGAGAACAGGCATAGGAAAATACTTAGGATAAGGTTGGGCAACAACTATGGGATCCAAAGGTTGACTACACATCTCTCGATAATTGTACGAGGGATGGTAGGGGTCTATCTGGTCCATGCGGGAAACTAATTGTTTCACTATGGCTTCAAGATTACTGGATTGTCCACCATATTGGTTTGGTTGCATGATAGTGTTGGATCTTTGAGTGTAAGATGGTGTAACATAAGGATTTGATGCTAGGTTACTATTGTGCAAAGTATTACTAGGAAGAGTGTTGTGAAGTGGATATGGGACAGTATTCTGTTGAACTTTTTGTTGTTGATAGTTGACATTTGGTTTTGGTTTAGGTTTCTGCTGATTTGAAATTTGTTGATTAATAGCTTGAGAAAATAGAGCAGTAAATGATGGTTTCTGAGGTGGAGGATTGGTTTTTGGTTTATTGATAGGAACTTTAGAATGTTGAGTTGTTTGTTGTTGTTGCATGTTTTGAATCAAAGATGCCATATTTGTATTTGATGGCCCTGCTTGGTCACTTTCTTGATCTATGTATGAAAGAGGGTTTGTATGCATTTGAAATACATTTTCTAAAGTTGCCTGTGTCTCACTAATTCCAGCTTTATCTCGCTAGTGTTGCTAGAGTAAACCCCTCAAGGTTAGTTTTTACAAATTTTAGAAGGTGTTCCATAGATTTAAAATTAACATTTCCTTCTGAAGTCACTCTAGGTGATCCAGTTTCATCTTCCCTATTAACTTCTTGTTCATATTCTTCAACAAGAATCCCATCATGATGGTCCTGAGCAACTTCCTCCTGATCTTGTTCTTCAGGAGGGGGATTTTGAGTAGGTGGTTGCTCCAGCCACTCATCATCTATTTGTTTACCACTCCTTAGTTTAGGCATTATGGTAGATTTGGGTTTTTGCAAATATATATGTTCTTATATATAAATGCAGTGGAATTTAAGGGGTATATATTTTATATATATACCTAATTAATATAATATATATATTTATTTTTAAATTTTTTTATTTTTTATTTTTATGGTTTTACTTTGCAGGAATTAAAGGAAAATAGGAAATACAAAATATTATAATATAAGTATTATTACTTAGTTCTCCAGGAACAACTTGTAAATATCATTGACAGGTTCAAGTTCATCAGGTGTCATGTAATGCTCTTCTTCAAATTGAAAGTTGTTTTTCAGAAATTGGACAAAGTGAGCTATAGTGATATAGTCGACTTCAGAATTTGACACATAAAAGTAAAGTTCATGATAATATTCTCGATATAAGACAACTCTAGGAACTCTACTGAATCTTCTTCTATCTATTATAACAACTTCTTGGCTTTTCACTTGTGCTAAAAACTTATGTACTACTACAACATTATCAATATATTCTTCAAAAGGATAAAGTTCTATAGAAATCAAGGCCCTTTTGTTGGCTAACCACCTATGGCAAGCACTCTAAAGTTCATGGTAAAAAGGTAAGCTATCGAAATCCAGGATTCTGTCTAAGTCAAACCTCTTAATCTGTTTAAGTTCTTTTTTGGAATCAAGAATGCATAGTCTTCTATCAAATTCATTCCAATGCTCTTGAGAACTGAATCTAGGACCTCCAACTAGAGTAGAGACCTCTAGGACTACCAATAGGTGCACCAACATTGAATCAAGAAACTCTTCTTCTATTATAATCTACCATCTAGAATGAATGGAAGATTAGGCACCTAAATATATATATTTTATATATATTTTGTTTTCAAAAGGGTATTAATGTGATTCACGTCGGGTTCACCAAAGAATGTAGGTTTAAAATTTTTGCACTCCTTTCCTCTAGGCTAATGGATCCGTGCCTCAGAGGGGAATGGGAAAATAGTAAAGCTACACCTCGGACGAGAGACACTTGAGTCGTGTCCTCTTTGGTGATTTGTCGACGGATGGTGGGTTCACCAGGAAGCATTTTGTGGCAGCTTTCGAGCCTAGGTTGAAGATGTGTTTGATGAGTTCATTTTAATTTCAATCACCTAGGTTGGCCATAATGAAACTAAACTATTCTATATGTGATTTTACGATTTATATGAAGACAACAAACGGAATGATAATTAAATGCAGCTAACAGAATATTTTAAAGAAATTGGAAATGACTCACTCAATTTCGGATGTCTGATGAAGGTTCTACTTTTTGAAGCAGTCCAGAACGTCTACGATTTGCTGTAATCACCTGCAATTCGACAATATCATCTGCAATTATGTAGGATCATCCAAAATCGGATGATATCATCTGAAATCAGGCGAAATCATCTAAACGATTTCGTCTGAAACCTGCAACTACACAAGTTGATGCCAAAACACAGAGAAATACTCCAAAATATAGTAAAATATATTTAATAGTATGTAAATGAATGCTTATGATGACTTAGAAACTGATTTCAGATTGAATTGAAGATAACTGCTTATGCTAATAGAAAAAGGATAACAAATTGTAATCTATTGACAAAATGAGGTGAACACCAGATGCATTATAAGCAATAAACTAATCTAATGCAATTTGACTAAAGAAAATGGGAGAGAATGCAAATTGTATATCATAATTACCCCCAAGAGGGCTACAAACAGGATCATCTCTAATCCAAAAAGATCACCTCCAATCAGCACAGGATCATCTGCAATCGGGACGAGATCGTCTGAGATGATCCGAGCTTCTTCTGACGGATGCACAGTGAAAAACCTGCAAGTGAGCTGATAAAAATATGAAAATAACAATACTTGGGATGCTTTTTGAAACTAATAGGATTCGGGTTGTAGGTACTTGATCAGCCAGGGGGATTTCATTAGCAAAGCATGAGTTTTATAGGGCTAGGAGGAAGTTAGAGGGTTGGGATCCATCCCAATCTGGGAGATATCCAGCGGGAGGATAGTTAACAACCCAACGCGCTTATGCCCAGATAAGCCAGGAGGTTGGAACTGATTTGATTGCGCTTCTATTCTTGCAAATTTCTATTTTGGACGAAATCGTCTGGACGTTCGGCTCTAGATGATTTCATTCAATTAGGGACGATATCATCAAATCGAGGATGATATCATCCAACGGTCAAAACAAAGCCTATTTGTGGCATGAAAATCGAGGCAGGTTATTTAAAATACGGTTTTAAGGTGAATTTTTGGATTTTTAACCTTATGGTAAATTGACTGCATCATTTTTAGGGTGTTACAACTAGCAATCCATATTTGGTAAAGCAGACTATGATAGTGCGATGCTTTAGAAATATTACTCTACTAAGATGCAATACATAGATAGTAGAGGTGAAGTTTTGGTATTGTAAAGGCTCCTATAGGAAAATGTCAAGAAGAATGATGGATTTTAAAATATTTGTATTCACGCAAAAAATAAAAAATAAAAATGCAAAAAATGAAAATCAAGAATTCATACCTTCTATGTAAAATAATGTAGATTTCTAGCTATAGCATTTCAATTGAGATGAGAAGTAAATCTATTTGTAAAATCTCAAGCTTTAAGAAGAGAGTTGTAATTTGTTAAGGGTGGGGTACTCGAGTACAACCCCTTGTTCTCCAACAAAAAGAATAATTTTATTTAAAAATAATTGAAATGATTGTAACTTTTGCTTTAATTGAGAATTATTATTTTTATCCAAAACATCTGTTATAAATATTATATATATATAATTTTTTTATTATATATAATTAATTAATTTATCTATTTATTTGTATGGTGTAAAGGGATTGTATTTGGGTCTTCCATCTTTGAAAATGAAAAGAAAAAAGCTATAAAACTTATAATTGATAATTACAAGTTATTTAAATAATTTTATTGAAAAATAATTAAATGGTTGTGACCTTTGCCTTAGTTTAGAATTATGCTTAATAATCCAAGACATCAATTTTTTAATATATATATTTTTAAAACAGGGAATAACCACCTATCCACCTCAATAAATGTTTACTTCTAGTGAGGTGGACCTTGAGGGGCCCGAGATTGAAATCAATAACCTTAAGTTGACAAACACTCGGGTGAAGTTGGTCGAATACCTTCGTCCTTATCCAGAACATCTATTATAAATATTAAAAATTCGGAGATGAATTTTTTATTAATAAAACTATATATATATACACATATTTATTTATTTCTATGGTGTAAAGAGGTTGTATTTGGTCTTGGTTGATCCTCAAATTAATTACAATATCTTCCACATTAAATGCCACTATATCAATTAATTTTTTCAATAAGTTTAATTTTAAGGTAGAGTACGGTTTTGAAGGGGACCTATCAGGCTTTAAACTTGGATCTATTAATGAAAACCTAAATACAAACCATTATGATATCCCTTATAAGACAATCATTATATCAATTAATTATATTAAGCTATACAACTCTTTTTGGTGCCATTGAGATTTGAATCACGGTGCTGCCTATATCACTAGTATGTCTCAACTATTAAACAAAGGTCTCATTGACCCAAAGGTTAAAGAAAAATAATATTATAATTGTTTTTATATTTTTATTTTATAATGATTAAAAATATATTTATAATATTTTTTTAATACAAAGAGGAATTGACAACTATATTTATAATATTTTTTTAATACATAGAGGAATCGACAACTATCCCGACAACCGAAAATTGGTTATAGAGTCAAGTCGCATTGCCTTCAATCATAACGTTAAATCATGGTGCTACCACTATAACCCCTATCTTGTGTCGATAAACAGAACCTAGAGTGAGGGAGACCTTGATGGTATGAGGTTGGTATCGTTGTCATCAAACTAGCGCACACTCAATGAACTCAGGTCAGACTACTACCTTTGCCCAAATTGAACATGCCCCCAAGTTTTGAACATAAGTCTCCTCTTGGTAAGTGCCCAACCTCGAGAACAAAATATATTTATAATATTAATGTATATATATTTCATCTCGATATATCATTGGTGTTTCATTTTGGTGGCTTTAGTTTGAATCACGCGAAGGAAGTCTAAGGGGACAACGCAACGGTTCAAGCTTTGGCTCTTCTTTGGAGGTTCAAGGTTCAAACTGTGGCGTGGGCGAGTGTGTGAGGGAATGGGTGTATGGTGGTTGTGTGTTAAATTTTCTACTGATAAACATAGCTCTCGATTTTACGAGGGGTCATGGTTGGGAGGAGATTGTTCAGCGCTGATAAGCATAAAACTCTACTTTACGAGGGGTCATGGTTGGGAGGAGACTGCTCAACCCTGTGCGTTGGTCGTAGAGGTTTCTTACACTAACCAAATAAAAATAATACTATAAGATAAGTGCTTGGAGTGTGACCCCTAATTGTGCCATCCATTGTATTTTGTATAAAAAAATAATATAAGATAAGTGCTTGGCAAGACAAGCACTTACCAATCCACCTAGCACTCAAGGATAGTATGTTTGCAAAGGCAATAAGTAGTTTGATCTGAATCCTCTGAGTGCACACTAGATCGACGATGATAGTACGAATCTCGAGCGATCGATGGTCTCCTTCACGTCGGATCAACAATAACGAGGTGGAATAAGTTTGATAGGAGCAACCCATGTGATTTGAACACTACACTTGTTAATAACTAAAAATAATGTAATTGTGACCAACTCTCCTATCATAACCAAAAAAATATATAATAATTATTCAATAAAAATCAATAGGTAAAATATTTATAATCAAATATCATAAACACAAACACCTTTGTATATATATAATATTTTTATATATTAAAAATAATAAATCAAATGCTATTAATTAACCAACATTTAAAAAAAAAAACAAATCTTACTTAAATAGTGCATGTATAATTGTCAAGGTGATAAGCCATGACTTACTAACTCTAAAATTAAAAAGGAATGTCGTCTAGTTTTATTACCTTAGATATGTATTGAACATTTAAAACTTAGACAACATTAAAAATATTAAAATTTTATACAATAAGTAATTGTAATATAATAAAAATAAAGTTTAAAAAATAATAATTATTTCATTTAATAATTTATTTTTGATTTTTATTAAAAAAATTATATTTTTTTGGTCAATTAAATTAAAAAAGTTTTTATTAAGGATTTTAAAATTTAATTACAAAAAGTTATAAGATTATAAGTAAGGTTTCAAGACCACAGAAAAACACACCAAAATTTAATGGAAAGACATGAAGAATGCTTTTTAGGACAAGTTAAGGATATCCTTACAGGAAAGGCTAGAGGATAGCCTTAAAGGACAAAAACAATTTTTTTTTTGAACCTTTACATTGAAGTCTGGGACACCACTATCCCGTCTAGAACAACCCAAAAACACACGTGCAAAAGGACCATCCAAGAAGCATGTGGTGATGGAAATTAAAAAAGATAATCCCGCCCAAGAAAATTGAAACAAGGCTATCCTACCCATTACAATGATTTGAAAAATTCAAATTTGAACTAAAAGCGGGAAACACAAAAAATTCTCGCCTGAGGATGCACAAGGATGCAGCAAGAGGATGTCACAGTAGGGACCAACATCCCAAATAGGCTTGTAAGAGGATCAGCAACCATGGGACTCCATAGGCCAAGAAATCTTATTACAGTAGGGAAACTACTCAGAGGCCAAGAAATCTCATTGCAGTAGGGAAACTACTCAAAGGCCAAGGGAGACATAAAAAAACAATGTAGAAATGGGAGCCAAGGAAAATGGTGGGGAGGTCCTAGGAGACTTCACCAGAGGAACTATGAAACACAAGCTACCACTTGAAAGCGCAAGGCCCCTCCGAAGGCCAAAAAAAAGTAGCAAGAGTTCCACAACAACCTCCAACGACACTGTCGAGCAACTTTAGAAAACCAGAAGAGGATGAACCGTAGGAACACAATAGAGATTAGCACAGAGGCCCCCCTCAAGGCCACAAAAACTGAGACCCACCATCAAACTTGCAGCTGGAAACCCAAAGAGCAACACCACAAGAATAAGCACAAGCCCCCTTCCAAGCCAAAAGATATTGTGAAAAGTTGCTCATGAAGCCAAAAAACCCTTAGCCACACCACACTGCACTAGAAGAACCTCTAATCCTTAGCACCAAATAGTACCCTGCAAGAAAAAAGGAAAAGGGTTTTTGAAGGAACTCAAAAAACCCAAAGGATGACCCAAGAAAAACCTAAGGACATCCCAAAAAAAACCCAAGGACGTCCTAGTTCATAGGAACCAAAATGAAAACCCTGCTAAAAGGCATGAAATGGGGTAAACAAGATAATGAGGGACCTCCCAACCCAAGGAGATTGTCTACAACACCATCCAACCAAGGAGGAGGGCAAAGGGGTGCCAGGGAACTGGAACAGGACCTAGGGACATCCTAGAAAAATCCAGGGATGTCCTAGATCACATGCACCAGAAGAAAACCCCACCAAGCAACAAGGAAAGAGGTAAACAAATGGAACAATGATCCTCCACCCCAAGGAGATCATATGTAGCACCTACCAACCAAGGAGGAAGGGTAAAGGATGTGCCAAGGATCAAGGACATCACAAGGATCTGGGACAGGGCCACGAATGGGCTACAGGGAAGTGGAGGACTTCCCAAGAAAGTCCCCTGAAGGACCCCAAGGAAATCTCTATACTAGTCTACTGTCCTATCCTTAATTCTATTAACTTATGTGTCTAATAAAAGTTGAAAACTATCAAGCTTTAGACACTTATCTCAAGATACATGGATGATATATGGATGTAATGTGCAATAGATATATGTATCTCAAGATACATGGATGATATATGAATGTATTGTTCTCTTGAGATAGGTTGATTGGTATATATTTCAAGATACATAGTTGTATTGTGCTCCTAAGATTTAGGTGGATTAGTAAGTGCTTGTCTGGCTAAACACTTATCAAGAAACTTAGGTTCAAACCTCGAAGATAACCTGTTTGCAAAGGTACTAGTCTAATCTAAATCTTTTAAATATGGACCAAATTAATATTAAAAATATAACTTTTATTTACCTAAAATAATGATAAAGGGGAAGGGGAATCATGGGCATTTGTGTGCAACACTTGCCATAGAATAAGTAGCTTCAGGCTTTGCCTTATAATACCCACACAAATAATTGTTATTACGAGCTATTCAATACATGGTTGCAAATTGAAAATGAAGAAAAAAGTTTGGCAAATTTCAAAGTTCATATAATTAAGGTAATAATAGGTTTGGTGGGAGCAGCTCTCACTTATTAAAAATAGTGTGGTTATTGATATTGAAAATATAACTTTCATTTACTTAAAAAACTTATTTACATAAAATAACGATAAAGGGGAAAGGGAATCATGGTCATTTGTGTGTAGCACTTGCCCCGAAGAAGTAGCTTCAGGTTTTGCCTTATAATATCCACGCACATAATTGTTAGTACGAGTTATTCAATACATATATCCACGAGCTATTCAATACATGGTTGCGAATTGAAAATGAAAAAAAAAGGTTTGTCAAATTTTAAAGTTCAATTAATTAGAGTAATAATAAGTTTGGTGGGAGCAGCCCTTGTGTCAGTTACTAAAAGTAGAAAAAAAAACTATGGATGTACTCTACAAGTAATATTGATTAGATACCTTGGAGGAAGACAAGATAATATATAGATTATTGTAGAAGTAATATTAATTAGAGCCTAAGCATAGATCAAAGAGGTTTCTCACACTAATTAAATCTATTAAAAACAATTTACCCAACCTTAAACATCTATCATCTCTTTTTTTTTTTTGTTCACTAACAAAGAAATAAAATATTAATTAAATATAAAATTGGTGGACTATCCTCCATGTATAAAAAAATATATAATAATTTTAGTAAAAGATATTGTGAGTAGATATTATGGTCTCATTCTCATAAAGATAATAGTATTAAAAACAAAATTTTAAGTTTTAATTTTTTGTATTACTAAAAATATATTTTAACGGAATGATAAATGACTCTAATAAAAGTCAAAGATATTGTGAGTATATATTATGGTCTCATTCTCATAAACAAATAGGGAGTATGGCCCGCTCGGGAACATCTTACAATGGTAAGTTGGAACTGTAGAGGTTTCCATTTGGAGAAGAGGACCCGGGTTAGGGCCCATTTCTAGAGATAAAGATATAATCATATTGATGGAAACACATGAACACGATGGATGTAGGACTCCAAAATTTGTGGGATACAAAAAATAGCAATATGGAATAAAGTAGCAGAAAATGGCAAAGGGCATGGGGGTATTATGGTTTTAATAAAGACGAATGGGATAGGGTCATTAAAATTGAAAACAAGATGAAAACAAACAGTACATCTGGATAAAGATCCTAGAAAATAAGTCAGTTATTAGCATAGCAACATGTTATTTTGCTCCCAAGAATTCTAAATTCTATAAGAAACATGACCTTAATAGAAAAGACCCATACTCCTCCCTAAAAAGAGACATTTCAATATACAGTAAGTTGGGGGAGATTATATTAATTGGAGATTTCAATGCAAGGACAACAAATAAGCAAGCTAACTTTCTAGAAGGTAACGAAGATATTGAGATTAATCCTCTTTAGATGCCGAAGAGGAAAATCAACAGTGGACCAGGACTTCAGAAGATGAGCATGGGGCTATCACGCAATATGGATAAGAGTTGTTAGGTCTTTGCAGCATATACAATTTGATTATTTGCAATGGGATGAACAAATGGAAAAAGATAGGAAAGTATACATGCAAAACATATAAGGGACAAAGTGTAATAGACTATGTAATATGCTCATAGAATTACATAAAAAAAATAGAGGAGTTAGAAATGGAAGATTCTCCAGTGGAATCAGATCACAACCCAATTGTTATGAAACTTCGAATGCATGGAGACAAACCAAGGGAAAAACACTTGCAAGGCAATCAAAATAAATATCCTCACAAGGGAAACATTCTCTTAATAGATGAAAATCGATAAAATTTTAGAGCAGTATTAAATAACAAGTTACAGGAAAGGGAAGAACTACATCACAGTAGTAGATATTACAGTACGAGTGAATGGTTAATGCACGTTATTCAAGAAGCTCTAAACAAATGTAAGATAGCTAAACCTAAAAAGAAAGAAAGAAATAGCTTTCCAACCAACCCATGGTTTGATGAAGATTGCAAAAAAATATGAAGATTACTAAAGGAACCAACGGGTAAAACAAGAGCAAACAAAAAAGCATATGAGAAACTGGTAAGGGCAAAAAAAGAAGAATACACTAGAACAAGGAGGAAAGAATTGATTTACTTAGGGAAGCATGAACCAAAGAAATTTTGGAAGGAACTAAGCGTGAAAAGGATGCAAACCGAAAATAACATAACAGTTAATCAGTGGTTGGAGAATTCAAAACAATTGTATCAACGTAGTAACCAACAAGAGACACCCCCTACTATCATTGTCAAGAAAGAACTTTTCACAATTGAAGACATTATTCAAGGGATAAAAAAGTTAGCAACTGGTAAAGCCTGTGACATAGACAATCTTTAAGCAGAGCATATAAAATGGGGGTAGATATGTTGGCACCGCAAATCAAAGAACTTTTCAATGAGGTCATACAAAATGACTTCCCTACCGAGTGGACAACTAGCTTGACCATTCCTTTGTTTAAAAGTGGAGATGTAAATAATCCCTCAAACTATCGAACTATCATGATCAACCCTCTCTTTGCAAATTTGTTTGGGAGTATGATAAAGCGTAGGATCAACATATGGACAGAAGAAAAGGGGAAGAGAGCAAAGGGGCAAGTAGGTTTTAGGCCCAAGCACTCAACTGTTGATCACTGTATCACGCTCAGACACATAGTGGAAAAAACATGGGAAAAAAAAGAGGAGGCTTTTTGTTGTTTTGTAGACTTCAAAAAGGCATTTGACACAGTGCCAAGGAAAAAGCAGAATGGAAGAGCTAGAGGTTCCAATTCACTACAGGGCAGCAGTTCACAGACTATATGAGTATGTAAAGGCTAGAATCAGAACACGGGAAGGGTTATCTGAATGTTTTGGTAGTGACATAGGTGTCAAACAAGGTTGCCCTCTATCTTCGACCTTATTTGGGTTGTACATTAACAAGTTAGAGGAGTGGATAAACAAATTTGGGGGAGAGGGTGTGCATTTAGCCAAATATGTGGTAAAACTCCTCATGTATGCAAATGATGTAATTCTTGTGGCCAAAACAACCAAAGATCTAGAAGATCACCTTCAATCTCTAGAAATCTTTTGTAAAGAAGTTGGGATGTAGGTGAACACGAGAAAAACAAAAATTATGTTTTTTCAGCAAAAAAGAAGAAGCAACAATTCAAATTTCAGTTTGCAGGAGAACCGCTTGATGTAGTAGTATAATACAAATACCTGGGCATAGACTTTCATGACAAACTTAATTGGAATACATGTAGGATGAAAAGAACTCAAAGTGGTTGGAGAGCACTATATGCACTTCAAAATAGGTGTAGGAATGTCGAGTTGTAGGACTAGAAGACCATCAAGGTCTTATTTGGCCTACTTGTTATATCGGTTTTGTTGTATGGTTGCGAGGTGTGGGCTAGTGGCACAACAAATGCAAAATGGAGGCAAATAGAAAGGATTCAAAAATATCTAATCACAAACTTTCTCAAAATTAAGGCCACAACCCCTTATGAAATTATTCTAGCTGAAACTGGAATGTTCCCTTTAGAAGCAATTGCTATGACCAAGCTGTTATGTTACTTGGAAAAAACAGAAAACATGACAAATGATAGATGGCCTAGGGCAACTAGGGACGAAGAGTTGCATAGGCAAAATAATACATGGATGAAACAAAATCAGAAATGGATGAAACGTTGGGTAATCAACATAAATGAATGCCCAAATGTCAACAAAGACATACAAAAATATGTGAATGAAAAGTTCAAAAGTGGAATGTGGAAAAATACAAGCAAGAAAAGACAATATTATATTGCAAATTTTAACCTAGCTTATGAGCACAAGGAAAAAGCGTATATTGGCCCACTGAAATCAAGTGGAAGGAAAAAATACTCATTGCTCAGATAAGGACTAGCTCTCATAGGCTTAAATGTGAAACAGGGAGATGGACAACGCCTAAAGAACAATAGGAAGAAAGGATATGTACTCTATGCAACACAGGGACAGTAGAGACAGAGAAACACTTCATCTATAAATGCCCGAGTTTTTCAGATATCCGTGACAAATACAAAGAAACACTTGGAAATGAGTTTATGGCAGATTTATTTGAAGACAGTAAAATAAAAAAAGTTGGGGGATTGCTAACACAAATCAACACGAGAAGAAACAACCTTCTCAAAGATATTAAAGATCATATGATATGATTTGAATAATTGTACTTCCATATTTGAGGTCCCATAAACCATATTTGGGTCTCGCGGACGTAATTAAAATCTTTCATTTCATAGAAATAACAGTATTAAAAATAAAATTTAAAATTTTTATTTTTTTTATAAACGTCCGTTAATAAAAAAAATAAAATATATTTTAAGTTTTTATTGTTTTTATAAACATTCATTAACAAAGAAATAAAATATTAATTAAATATAAAGATGGACCATCCTCATGCATAAAAAAACATATAATATTAAAAATATATTTTACCGCAATGATAAATGACTCTAAGGTATTGTGAGTAGATATTATGGTCTCATTGTTATAGAGATAACAGTATTAAAAACATATTTTTAAGTTTTTATTTTTTAAAGCCTAAACCGTCAAGTTATTCCTTTAAAACAAAGAAAGTTTTAAAGAAAATACTAAGTTTAGAAAGAAACAGGAGGGGGAATCCATCTGTTTTGGTGTTTCCCTTAATGAGCTTCCCGGATTCATTCTCATTTGATTGCAAATATTGAAAAAGAAAACTCAATGAAATTTACAATTTGTTTCTAAACTTGGTAGACGTCGTTCTAAAACCCTCTTATAAGCCCTGGAAAGCTTTCGCAGCCGTCTTCTTGTTGATCAAAACTCGGTACCTTTTCTGAGGCCGAAGGCTTCTATACCTCGACTCTTTTGTATTCGAAGCCATTAAAACTGTGACCAATGTGGGGTAGAAATTCCCATGTCATAAACCTATACAAATCCATAATCCAAAGCTATGCAAGGATTCGAATACCCATCACTGCTCAAAGACCATTTTCTTCAGCAGCAGCATTGGCAGATGCAGAGCCCCAGGATCCGAAGGCTCTTGATGTGGGGGTTGATGAATACCCGAAGCCAGACCCCAAACATCAAGAGACCATAAGGGCAATTCCCAGAGAGGCAACAAAGAGGCATGCAGCCAAGAGGTCCAGGAAAGGAGGGTGGATACCCAGCATTGTTTTTGAATGTGAGAAGGGAGAGAAAGGTGGGAACAAAAGGCTTATATCTGTGGAGACTAAGCAGATTAGGAATTTGTTGAGGAAACTAGGAGAGAGCTTTCTCCTGTCAAGGACGTTTGATTTAGAGGTCAAGGCTGCTGTTGATTCTGAAGAGATTGTGGAGAAGGGCAGGGTCTTGCCTCGCCTGGTATGGATTTTCTTTTCTTTTATTTATTTTAATTTTATTTTTTAATCTGGTTATATGGATTGAAGCGTTCATTACATTATAACCACAGAGTATGATGTTATGACACAGTATGGCCGGAAATATTTGAACCTGGCTCTTTAAGATTCATTAGGCGGTTTATAGAGAAAAACTTCCGTCTACCACTTGCCAGGAAATATTTGAACCTGACTCTTTAAGATTCATCTATGCTATTGAAACTTTGGTTTATAGAGAAAAACTTCCCTCTACCACTTGCCCCAAATGAACTAAATATTAAGGTTCATACACGAGAATAGAACCTTGGTTGTCAATCTCTTTGTTCCTTACCATTTGTTCAAATCTCTTGGAGAATTTTTTCCCTTTTTTTTTTGGGGTTCTTTGGGGAACTG
Source organism: Wollemia nobilis (assembly GCA_028583015.1). Classification (NCBI taxonomy): domain Eukaryota; kingdom Viridiplantae; phylum Streptophyta; class Pinopsida; order Araucariales; family Araucariaceae; genus Wollemia; species Wollemia nobilis. The sequence goes on from JAQPPZ010017228.1 coordinate 7,406,775, forward strand.
TTAATTGCGGGCCTTTGCTTTTATATGATTTTTCAGTTATGACAGATTTTGGGATAATTCATTTAGTTTTGGAGAGCTAAATGTGATTGCAGACTTAAGTGGGTGCATGTGGATTTAGATGATTTTGTAGTTATGATAAATGGTGGGACCAGCATAGTTGCCAAGCTGTTGTACTATCACTATATGATCATGATGTAATAGAAGTGGGACCCATTCCAATCCCATATAACCCATTCAAAAAAATTGTGGAACCACCCATTAAGTGTCAGAGAGCTAAATTTGATTGCAAACCTAAGTGGGTGCATTTGTTTTCATAGGATTTTACAGTTATGACAAATTCTGGGATCACCCATTAAGTTTTGGAGAGTTAAATATGATTGCAACTCCAAGTGGGTGCATGTTTTTTTATAGAAATTTGCAGTTAGTAAATTTAAGAGTTAAATGTGATTGCAAGCTTAAGTAGTTGCATTTATTTTTGCAGGATTTTATAGCTGAGATGAATTCTGAGAGCACCCATTAATTTGTAGAGATTCAAATGTGATTGAATATACTCTGATTTGCAGCATTTTAGAGTTGATCAATTATTGAGGGCACTCACCTAAATTTTTTAAGCTAGGTAAACAAGCCTGTTATTAGCTAGGAGTGGGCAGCATTCCCATTATTCTTTTACAATTTTCATTGTAGTACATTATTTCACTTTAGCTGACAATCCGATGAACTCATCATAAGGCCATTGAACCTAATATTCATTGAACTCCTTTGCCACATCTACTAAGTCCAATTAAGACTAAGAACACTTTAAGATGGAAGCATCTTTACTGAGCTTTGGACCTGGGTCATCATTGCAGTAAATGCCCAAGGCATGTGTCTATGCTCACTTTACATGGAGACCACTTGAATTCTAGACGCACACCTGGTGGGTTTCCATTTTGGGTCATCATTGAAATAAGTGCCCTTTCTGACTGCTAGACCATGGTCTGACAGATAGGGGAGCCACTTCACAAATAATTGAGATCAGGAACTCCACTCAGAATATACTAAATTGAGTTAGAATCCTGTTTTGCCTAGCCTTTATGTCAAATTTGGTGATATGGGGTTATTTCCAGCAGCAGTGGTTAGAGCATTGTATGGTTGATAAGTTTTGGAGATTGGTTAACATCTTTACTTTATAGATATGTTAGTACAGTTGCCTTCATCTTCTTGTTTGCATCTTATGTTCACATTCTAGGGTTTGTGGTCGTTTCTGCTGGTCCCACAGTTACTGTGTTTGGCTTTGTGTTATGGATCCAGTATAACAATTTGTTGAGTAATGTTTGATGCTCAACGGATTGCCTGGCATCTGGCAATTGGTGCATACCCCCTTCTCGAGAATTTCTCTGCAGTCGAGCTTTGACCTCATATATCCTAATTTGCATATGTCAGGATTTAATCCCTGAGAAGAAAATAAAAAAGATCATGTTCACATTCCAAGATTCAACTTTCACAGCCCCATAAAGTATTTCCCATGCTTTTGCTCTCTGTAATTTCCAATTGAGTTCCATATTCGTGATTGCATTTGCACTGTGGTTTGAGATTTACGGTTGTGCTTGCATTTTTGGAGTTACAATTTGGTACTATTCAATCTTCAATTGGCAATGAATGCATTGTTTGTGGATGAAGTTACATTCTATGGTTTGCAATCAAGAAAACTGTTCTAGATTGTGTGTATATTTGCATCTTAGCATGGGTCATGTATGTATTACAGAATTTGGATTTGCATATGGTGCTTATGATTGCATTTAAACTGGTAGTCACTTCTTGTTCAGGCATTCATGTTTGTGCTTTTATAAGTGTTACCCTGTTTCTGGTCACGAATCTATTGTCCAAAGCCAAAAACTAAAAAGTGAAATTTTATCCATTCTTACATTCCGAGCTTCAATTCTGACATCCCCATAAGGCATAAAGTATTTCTGTTGTATTTGCACTCTGTAATTTCCAATTTAGTTCCACAAATATGATTGCATCTCCATTATAGTTTGGGATTTATGATCATTCTTCCATTCTATGACTTGTATCAAGCAAAGCGTTTTTATGAATTTGTTATGATCTCATGCCATTTGATAATTCCTGGTGTGCAAATTGCCAGCAAATGTAATTGTCATTTACCTCCAAACTCCAAACTGTTGGAAGTCTATTCTTTCAGCATATATTTCTGTCGCAAATGGAAGGGTCAGTCCTGATATGGACTAATGTGCTCACAACCACTGCCCACTGTACTGTGGATTGCAATGATAGAAAACAATGCAGTTTCTTTTGAATATGCAACAATAGCATGAAATATAGCTCACTTTCTGTTATAACAAGTATGGAAAAATAGAAAATATAACATATTTCTAAGCTGATGGATGTTATATGATATGTACTAGTGTAAAAGTCAGCACTTAGCTCCTGAATTAAGTCACTTTGAACTCAATTTTTGAGTTGCACTTGGATATGGTCAATAATGAATAATATTAACTTGCCCCCCCCAGAATATTAAGCTCTTGCACAGACACTGGGATACCAAGAGGAAAGCTAGGGGAAAAGGAAAGTCACATGTAGAGATAACCATCTCAAGATAAAAACATGCAAGCAACTCAGCTTGGATAACACAAAGAAATAATGGAACACAACATTGGAAATGGGCTTAACTGATCTAGGTGGCAGTTTGGGAAATTTGGCAGCTTTTAATGGGTTGACCTCCAGAGGTCATAGCATTTTAATTGTTGATCCAATTCATATTGTAATACCTCTTTGGAAATATCGACATGATCTCTATGCTCAAGATTGCCTCAACTGGCCAAAGGACAATTGACTCAAAGAGCCTTACAATTGCTTCAAAGAGCCTAGCCTTAAAGTTGCATTTTAAATTATGACTCGATATTGGGCTCAAACTGCTAATTGTCTTTGTTTTTATGACAATGTCAACTCCACACAAGTGGTTGAGGAATGACACCAAATATTTCAATAACTGCTGGAAGATGAACCACTTAATCTTGCAACCACATCTTTTATATTTCATTGTATAAAGTTGTATAAAATTACTTTGCTTGAATGTGCAAAGTAGTCTATATTGTTTCTACATCTCTTCTTAGAGATTCATTGTACAAAGTCTCCATATGAATAAAATTTCTGTTTCAACTCTTGTTTTGTTATTCTCCACAACATGTTATTTCCTATAAATTATTGTGTTGGTAACTGGACAACATCAGTAATCTGAATCAGTGTATTGGAGTGATTGTTTGTGTTGTATGTCTCTTCAAAGGAGGGCTGGCTGAAAAAATTATGCACTATACGTGAGACCTTTCAGACTACCTTTATTGCCATTCCAAATAATCTTATGTAAGGTGCACCAAAATGTCAGATCCTTTCAAGAAGACGTTGAATGAAGCATGAGGAAACAAACAAACGAGATTGTCAACCAATTCCCATAATTTCTTCAATGAGTATTTATTATGACCCATCCTCCTCCAATAGGGAGGTCCTTTATAGGCTTATCACCATTCAAGGCACAAGCAAATTTTGACATTTTCATTTTTTAAGGAAATATTGATGCAGATGTAGTAGACAATTGGGTGGATCCATTGCGACAATATTTTGCGGTGATTTATTTCTCTGAAGATGAAAAGATCACCTTTGGACTCTTGAATTCTATTGTGTGTAGTGTGTGGGACTATTCTAGGCATGCAAACATACACACAATGCAACACACCATAATAGAATTCTATATCATATTAAAGACACACATGACATGTATCCTTCACATCCAAATAAGCTACAATACATTTCGGAATATGGCTCGGTCGTGCATATAATACACACACAATGAGCATGTGGTGACCATCATTTGAAAACCTACTACCTATTACCCTCATCAATCAAGGTAGTCGAGAATACATAGGTACCATAGCAAACAATGAGCAATTAATGTTTAGAATCATGAACCGGTTAGGACTTGAATGGGGGATCACCTAGCAAGTCCTCTAAGTGCTCTAGCATTGAGCTATCGACTCTTTTTAGGTGATTTTTTTTTGGGGTGTGGATTGACCCCCGACACCTCCCATTAAGACACACATCGATTTAAGCACACCTAGCCTGGCTTTGATACGATGTTCAAAACGTGGACCAACTATGTTAGGATCCTAATCCTAACCCTTAATATATATTATTAATTAACTTATTCTATTATGGACCATTGTGTCCTTTCACCTCATAACTATTAGATAGGTATTTATATGCATTTGCATGGGTGTCATTAAGCATCCATTGAACAAGAAATATTTATCTCTTTGAGAGCATTGGCAGGTCTTCCTCCAAGTGAAACAATGATTCTTATTGAAAGCGATTGATTTCATTACTTATTTGTATCCATTTCCATTTATTTTCCACTCTTCGCCATTGCTAGGAACCAGGTTCCTAACAACTGGTATCAGAGCCATACCAATCCTGCGTGTCATCACCATTAAAAACTCTTAAAAATCCAAGCATCAGACGTATAAATTCATTTATAAGCGCACCCATTATCCTCTGTCAAAAATCCATTCGCTTGGCTTCCAAAACACCACCCTTCAACCATACCAATTTTTATTAAAATTTTTAAAGAAAAACACACAAAAATATCCGTGTTGAGACAGATAATCAAATCTGCGATCAGGGAGAAGAAGTGGTTTTTAATCAAAAATCCTGCAGCACACAGTGAATGCCGGTTTAACAGTGAACAAATTCCAATTTACAGGCCCAAAAATATAAATTTTATTCCTTAAAATTTGTTGGAACTCATTCTAATTCGAAAACAGATCCAATTCGCAGAAGAAATCAAAACAGCAAGGTGGCGTCTTATTTTTTGGCGAAGAGATAAATTAATGGTGGCTTTTTATTAAGTTAAAAGATTATAATATAAAGTGCTTGACATTTTCTGTCATCGGAAAATCACCGCCGTGTTCTTTTCGACATCAGAGGGCAGAAAAGGTTTTAAATTCTTTTTTTCTTTTGGGATATCAAAATCCCACATACATAGTGTTGAGGATTTGAAACACTTTACAAGGTGCTCAAACACCTTACGTGGGTGTGACTAGGTAGTCACACGCGCACGCGACCCCCTCCTCGTTTCCCAAAACCGCCTCGAAATTTGCTTGCCCTTGCGCTGACTACGCCCGCCCTCGCTCTGCCCTTGCTAGCCATTGCCTCTACGCCCGCCCTCGCTCCCTGCCTTACGCCACCCTCGTGACCCACGCTCTGACCTGTTGACCCCGCCTTTCCACTCGTTTGCCACTACCTCTGCCCCTCCGCTCACCTACCGCCATACTTTCCCGCTTGCGCCGAAATTCAAACTACACTGTTCCCGCCCAATTTGTAAATCAAATTCAAATCAAAACTGACTCTTGAAGGTTCACACAAGTTGCTCAAAAAACAAAATTTTGGCAAATTTTTTTTTTCACACTATCTAAAAATAGTGCCAAATTTTTGAAAACAAACATAAACTTACAAATCTAAATTACTTCTTGGTGAAAATTTGCAAAACCACACCACAATGACAGATGGCAGGAGATCACAAGACCCTCTCAAAGATTTCATTTAAGAATTTAATCGATGGAAGGACGATCTTGAAAAGAAAATCATGACAAAGGAGGATTTTTGCCAATGGAAGGACGAAAATACTATACAAAAGGCGGAATATGAAAACAAGATAGCAAACCTAGACTTAAAAATTGATGCCACTAACCACTTCGTCGATATGGTACAACAAAACTTGGCATTAATCCAAGCCGACCAATCTATCGGAGCACCAACACACCAAGCATTACTTGGGGGACCACAAACGTCAATCCTACCTCGAACCACTAAATTGGATTTTCCAAAATTTGAAGGAGGTGACCCCACAAATTGGATCTATCGGGCTGATCAATATTTCTCCTTCTATCAAATCCCTGAGGTACAAAAGGTTTGCATTGCATCCTTCCACCCTGAAAGTACCGCCACCCAATGGTGCCAATGGTACGAAAAGACAAATGGCACCCCTACATGGCTAGAATTTACAAGAAATCTAATGGTACGATTCGGCCCAAGTAAATTTGAAGATTTCACAGGAGCTTTCACCAAACTTCGCCAAACCACTACAGTACGAGAGTACCAAGCTCAATTCGAGAAATTGACAAATCTTACATCAGGGCTAGATGCATCATTCTTCAAAAGTTGTTTCATCAGTGGCCTAAAGGAAGAAATTCGACTAGAAGTACAAATGTTGAACCCCATCGACATGATGCAAACTATTGCGTTAGTTTAAATGGCGGAAGACAAGTTCAATAACCAACGTCGACTGGGAAACCCATCTAAAGCAGAATCACAAAATACTTCCACCACCCCAAAACTTAACCGAATCCTACCAATTAAACGTATCAGCCCCGAGGAAATGAAAGAAAGAAGAGAAAAAGGCCTTTGTTTTCATTGTGATGAGAAATTTATACCCAATCATAAATGTATTACACCTAAATTATATATTCTGGATGCAACTATTCCTTGTCAATCAACAAACGACGATAATGAGATCGAGGTAGAAGTAGTGATGGATACACTCGATGATAGCACTCAAGGTCCACTAGAAATTTCTTTCAATGCCCTCGCTGGAAATTTCTCTCCCCAATCTATGGAAGTCCCAGGATCCTTCAAACACCAAAACCTTATTGTGCTTATTGACTCCGGAAATACCCATAATTTCATTGACCCACGTGTGGCAAAACAAGCTGATTGCTTTATCCATCCTTGCAATAATTTTGAAGTCATGATTGGTAATGGGGAAAGAATCGCTTATAAGGGGAAATGCAAAAATATTAAGCTCACCTTGGATGATTACACCATGAAACATGACATGTATGCAATTCCCTTAGGAGGATGTGACATTGTCTTGGGAGTGCAATGGTTACGAACACTAGGGACAATCCAATAGGATTTTGAGAAATTATGGATGAAATTCACACTAAAGAATCAAACATATACTCTTAAAGGATTAAACTCAGGCCCTTCTCCCCTCGTAAGCTCTCATCTACTGGAGAAAATTATTCGCAAAGGAGGCAAGAAAACGGTTGCCCACTTATTTTCTATCCAAGCCACCAAGAAGGCACCAAAAGAGTTGCCCCCTTGTCGTCATTTTGATCCTACTATTCTTACTACCTATCCCCCACCACTACTTCAACCCTCAAAATATCCTTGCTTACAAAAAAATGACATTAAAATGGTGCAAGAACATGAGCAAATACTACTTGGAAAACATGGGACAAAGCTTCTCACTTTGAGCTTTGAGGACAAATATCTTTTAAGGAGGGTGGCTTGTTAGGATCCTAATCCTAACCCTTAATATATATTATTAATTAACTTATTCTATTATGGACCATTGCGTCCTTTCACCTCATAACTTTAGATAGGTATTTATATGCATTTGCATGGGTGTCATTAAGCATCCATTGAACAAGAAATATTTCTCTTTGAGAGCACTAGCAGGTCTTCCTCCAAGTGAAACAACGATTCTTATTAAAAGCGATTGATTTCATTACTTATTTGCATCCATTTCCATTTATTTTCCACTCTTCGCCATTGCTAGGAACCAAGTTTCTAACAAACTAGGACTTGAATTGAGGACCACCTAGCAAGTGCTTTAGGTGCTTTGTCACTCAGCTACTGATCCTTTTTGCATGATTGCTTTTTCGGAGTGTGGATCAACCTCCAATAGGCAACCACCATACCTGCTTAACTGCCTAACTATTTGTATACCCAAAACAATAAAAGTACCCCATAACATTTGACAAGTTTTTTTGATTACATCACTTATTCCAACACGATGCACCATAACATAACAATATACAACATGTTATGCACAATACAATGTTGCGGTCATGCAATTTTTCATGATCATGTAGACATTCTTCTAGACTAATTTGTCTGCCTACATTGTGCCTATCAAAACTTGGTGGGAAGTATATTCCACCTAAGAAAAGGAGAATGCTAAAGCAAGCATGGTCAGTTCAAAACTCACTTGGTCAAATTTTGTGGATGCTATCAAGGATGAGTACTATCCTATGGGGAATTATGAGGAACAATAGCTTAAGCGACAACAATTGTGTGACGGACGGGACTAGTAAGAGAAGGATTACACAAATGCATTTCATAAATTGTCAGCAAATCTTGTTATGAAGTCCTCATGTGTCAAATCCATTTGCATTGGTACGTTTAGACAAAAATAAATTTCTTGAACATCTTAATGTTGGTGGAAGCCTACAAGTATTCAACCAAGGTTGAAGAAAAGTCAAGCATAAAGGATTTAGAATCCATCATTGACACAACACAAGTGTCATTAGTAGATTTAGAGGAGTGCCTTTTTCTTTTGCAAATGCGGGTGCAGGGACAAGCTGTTCATTTCATTATATGGAGTGGCAGTCAAAAGAACAATCTTTGCAAATGTCATTGAAAGAAGGAACCTACCAACACCACCTCACTTGTTGGCGTACAATGTTGTTTGGTTTCTTTAGGGTATAGCCATACCTGTCACCGAACAATGCTGCCTCTCTTTGCCATCACGACATTTAGAGATAAAGTAAGCTGTGATGTGGTCTCATTGGATGCCTCTGATGTTCTAGGGCCATGATGATGTAGGAGTGCCATGGGGTCTACAAGTCAAAGCCTTGAGGCATCATCATCACTTTGAAAGGAGAACAAAATATAATATAAGAGGTAGCTCCGGATACTAGAGTTTCCTTGGTCAATGAGGTAGCTCCTACTACCAGAGTTTCCTTGGTCAATGCCAAGTAATGCAGGAAAGTGATTTGACAAGTTATCAAGTTTGTGATATTAGTAATAAAAGCCTTGACTAGACAAGATAATTATTTCAAACACTAGGATTGTTGCAAGTGTTTATACAAGCCAACAACAATTGGAGTAGATAGTTTCAGAATACAAGGATGCATTTACATTACCCATGGCGTCCTTTGCATTTTCAGGTCAAGCATTAAATTGATATTATCCTAGGAGTGGCTTTGTCAATTAGTCTAATGTATGGACACTTTATCTTGGAGAATGATGGGATCAAGTGTTAGAATTAAGAATTGATACAAAAGGGTCAGATAAGTCTAAGTGCATCATCACCTTGTAGAAGATGGATTGTATTGGAAGGAAATAAGTATGGCATGTGGTGACTTTGTATTGAAAAAATACCTAATTCTTTGGTTGATAGTCTATAGGACTGGTTCAAGGAAGCCAAGTGCTTCACTAAAATTGATCTTCAGTTAGGTGTGTTGATAGAGCCAATTGATGGATGGAACATTGCTTCAAGTCTAAAGAGGGATATTTTTAGTGGCTGACTATGCTATTTTCTTTGACCAATGCACCTGCAACATTCGGATGCTGGTGAACAACATTTTTCAATCATTCACAGGTCCATTTGTGGTCGCCTACTTGGATGACATTTTTAACAAGACATGGCAGGAATAGTTCAAGCATGCTCAAAAGGTCCTAAACACCTTACAACATCATAAACTGCATGTCAACATGGAGAAGTGCTTATTTGGCTTGAGGAGGTTTTAGCATTTTGGGTTCAACGTGGATGAAGATGGTGTTCTTATGAACTAGAGAAGATTGAGGTGATTTGAAGATGGCATGTCGTGAAGAGCCTCATAGAGCTGCTTAGTTTCTTGGGACTTGTCAACGTTTATTGTAGGTTTGTGTTGGGTTTTTTCACATTGCATGCCGATTGAATCGAGTGGCCAAAGGGGGTGCCAAAGCAAAATTTGAGTGGACAAAAGAAAAGAAAGAAGAAAAAAAATTGAAAGCATTGAAGCAATGACTTTGTTAGACTGCAAACCTTTCAATGCTAGATCTACAACAAGTCTTTGAGATAGAGACAAATGCTTTAGAATGTGCATAGGTTGAGAAAATCGGAATAGGCAAAGAATTGGCATTTTTAAAAATAGGCAAAAATCGGGAATCGGCAAAAAATGGGGGAAAAAATCAGCAAAGAATCGGCAAAAAAAACCGAAGAAAACGAAAAATTTCATTGAAAATAAGTTTTTTTCATGCATATTACAATGAATTAACATTGTGCAAATCAAATATTGCAATAAAAGCAATAATTCATGTCAAGACACCATACAAGGCTCAAGCTTTAAGTACACATGAAAGTGGCAATACACGTCTTGTATTGCTTATAATATGAAAAGGTATAAAGTTACAGGTAACAAGAAGGAAAAAAACTTTAATTTTTATATGCCTGCACATGGAAACAAGTAACAACAAAGTTACAATCACTTGAAAAAAAGAAAAAATAAACCTAAACCCTAAACCAAAAGGCTAGGGTTTAGGGTTTAAAATTGAAACATTGACAGCTGAAATTTGGGCTTGCATACATAGTTATTAGGCAACAATATATATTTAAAAAGAGGAAAAAAAACTTTATACCCAAAACCTTAGGGCCTAGACTAGGGTTTAGGGCATAGTTGAGAAAATCGGAATTGGATCGGAATCGGTTGGGGAAAAAATCAGATCGAATCGGGAATAGGAAAAAATCGGCAAAAAATCGACAAAGAAAAAACCGAAGAAAAAACAATTTTTTTTTTCATGCATATCACAATGAATTAACACTATGCAAATCAAAATTATCAAATATAAATATTGTAAGTGATACAAGCTCAAACTACACATGAAAATGGCAAGTGCTACAAGTTTAAAGCCAAAGTATTGAAGTTTTAAACTACTACACACGAAAGAGACAAAACACATCTTGTATTGCTTAATACTTATAAGTTACAATATATAAGTTTATAACAATACAAAATTACAAATTACAAAATGTCAAAATGTATCATGAGTCAATTGTCAATCAATGTCTTTGAATCCCTTTTCCCTTTGCCCTACTATAAGCTCTAGTCTCTCTTTGAGAAGAAGGGGGGGTTGACATGGCTCCAAATGTTCTTTTCTTTATCTCTTTTTTTTCCTGCGTTTGAAGTGACAATTGCCATGCATTCTCTCTCAACATCAATTGGCACTTTTGGGCAGACTCTAACATTCTCACCCAAAATCCTTGCCAAATGAAATTTGAAGCGGTATATTCCTCCAGGTATAACAGTTTGACAAAATTTGCAAAATTTTTTTCCTTTTTCTTTTTCTTCTCCATACTTCCATTCTATATATTTTTTATACTTTTTCCCGGACCCTGACATTTTCCCGTGGCTGCACATAATAACAAATAACAACAAACATTTAGATAAAATTACCTAAAAAAAAAACTAAACCCTGAACCCTATTTTGAAACTGTAAAGGTTGGCAGTTGAAAACATGCACTTGCATACAGATTTTAGACAGCAAATATCAAACAAAGAAATAATTAAAAAAAAAAAAAACTAAACCCTAGTTTGAAACTGTAAACATTGGCAGTTGAAAACATGCACTTGCATACAAATTTTAGACAACAAATACTAAACAAACAATTAATTAAAAACAAAAAAAACTAAACCCTAGTTTGAAGGTTGAACTGACATACTTGTTTCAAGTTTCAACTAAACCCTAGTTAAATAAATAAAAAACTAAACCCTAGAATTACTTAAAAAAAAAACTAAACCCTCGCATACTTGTTTGAACTAAACCCTAGTTAAAAAAAAAACTAAACCCTAGTTTGAACTGACATACTTGTAGTTGTTTCAGCTAAACCCTAGTTAAAAAAAAAATTAAACCCTAGTTTGAACTGACATACTTGTTTCAACTAAACCCTAAAATTAGTTTGCTTACCTCAAATGAATCCTTTCGGTGGTTGTTGGTAGCTGCCGGGATCCTTCAAACTTCAAAACAATCCATTGTTGGTGGCTGTTGGTGACTACCAGATTCCTTCAAACTTCGAAAAATCCGGATATTTGATGTGTTTTAGGGTTTTCCTTAGTGTGGTAGGAGGTAGGCAGACCTTTCTCTCAAAGCTTGGAGGAAGAAAATGAGCAAAAAAAAAAAAAAAACACCTTTTATCCCGTTTCCTCTACCCATGCGGCCGTGGGCGATTTTGTTTCCCATTTTTTGCCGATTTTTTCAAAAATGCAGATTCCGATGCGATTTTAATCGGATCTTCGCGGAATCGCGATTTTCCGATTCGAATCGCGATTTTCTGCCGATTTTCGCTACTATGGTTTAGGGTTTAAACTTCAATTTCAAAGTTTCAATTCAAACACTAACATCTGAAAAATGGGCTTGCATACATAGTTACCAGGCAGCAATATTTATTTATTTACTTAAAAAGAGGAGGAAAAAAAAAAACAAACCCTAAACCCAATTACTCCTCTTTTTAAGTAAATATTGCTGCTTGATAAATGTTTGAAACTTTGGAGTTTAAACCCTAATTTAAACTCCAAAGTTTCAAACATTAACAGCTGAAAAATGGGCTTGCATAAAAAAACCCTAAATCGGCCACAACCTAAAAAAACAATTGACAAAAAATTGCCAATGCTGATTTTTTCAAAAAATAGGCAAAAAATCGACAAAGAATCGGCGATGTGCCAATCCTTTGCCGATTGCATCGCCGTGGGAAAAATAGGCAAAAAATCGGGAGTCCGCTAATTTTTTGCCGATTTTCGCTACTATGGTTCAAAGGTGCCCCATATGGCATGTTGTCGATGTAAGCACTACATATTGGGCAAAGAAACCATCATCCAAACTGATCCTAGGCCTTTGTAGTTCCTACAAACACAAAACAAGTTGAAATGAACACCATAAAAAATGATAATAGCTTCATCTAAATATCAAGCACAAGAGGGGCAATGTCAATTGAGTTGTTGATTGTTGGAGTTGATCACCCATCACGACGTTGACCATAGTCCTTGAATCTTATGGACATGAGACCTCCACTTGGCCTTGCTTGTATGATAACGATTCTTATATTGTAGACACATGCTAGGCATTGATTGCAAGCAAATAGGTTATCATGCTGACTACCACCTCTAGGATGGGCCACTATACCACTTTGGGGCACCTTGATGTGCCATTATGCGAGTGTCAAAAGAATGATTCATGAAGCATGTTATAGTCAAGTCGTAGAACATTTTGGCATACCAAAGACTTTGACAATCTTGTAGAAATACTTATAGTGGCCAAAGATTCCTAATGGTATCATCAAAATATCAATATGTAAGGTCATGCTTTACATGTGCAAAGGCAAATCTTGTGAATAAAAAACATATATTGTACACATCTTTAGCATTACCTAACAAGCCATGGTAATTAGTTGCCATGGATGTCATGTTAAGGCTTCCCACTAGCATTCATGACAATGATTGTGTATATGTGGTGGTTCACCGATTCTTGAACATGGCTATTTTGACACTCTGCGAAAAGGATATCTCAATATAAGACATTGCAAAACTTTTATTTGAGTGTCTGTGAATCCACTTTGGGTTAGCACAAACAAATGTGTCCGATCAAGATCAAATTCCTAAGCATTTTCAAGCTAGCTTTTGGTCCATGATGGACACTAGGATGGCTTGATCAGCTCCTTTAATCTGTAGATTGAGGTAGTTAATTGAATGATAGTGCATTTTATCAGAATGTATAATGTCATGCACATGGGATGAGCACTTACCATCTGTACAACATAGTTATAGCTGTATTATTGTGACTTGGACTTGTCTTGAACTTGACAAGCTTGATTTTTAACCCACACTTGGGATCAAGGCCAAATTCAAGGGAAAAACTTGACAATGAGTCAATGTATAGAAAAAAGCTGGTCAAAAGAACTCTCCAAAGGTCACTTGGCTTGCAGATTTGCAAGTACTCATGGGACTCGTGAGTTTCATAACTATGGTTATAACATAGCTCTTCACAGCTCTTCACAACTCTACTAGCCACAATGCATTCCGGGTGTGCCCTAGGTCCCAACCAATGACCAGAGTTGACATAGTTCTTGCCATGTCATCTCTAGAGAATGTCACTTATTTACAAAAGGAACCTAACAAAGCAAGCAGGTTTGTTGAGAAAATTCAACACATTCAACAAATTGCAACAAATCAATGTCAAGTGCAAGTAGAGACATGAGAAGCATTGGGTGCCACACCAATATAAAGTGGGTACAATGTGTGGCTGCAAATTCATGAGGAGAGACTCAAGGGGCCGAAAAGACTAGGCTAGTTTGTTATGGATGCTACATGATAACCAAGTAGGTATGAGAATACCTTTGAGCTTAATCTCCCTCCCTACTTGTGCTTATCTAATATTCGATTTGGAGCTTCTTCTACCATACTTTCCACTCTGTTGGACACATTGGCATAGCAGTTACAACTTTTAGAGTTGAAGCCTGATTGCACCATTCTAGCAGCAATAAATCAGACAGTAGATACTCAAACCAAGAGTTCTTTAAATCAAGTAATATTAATCTTCTGGGTTGTCAAGGGAGGTCAATTTATCCACCAAGGGAATTGGTATGTTTGGAATTACATCGAGAACTTCTCTCATCTGATTCAAGAGTTGAATGCAATGGAGGCCATCGCTTCTCAAGGAGGGCCATTGATTTAGGTTGCAGTTTGAGAATTTTGGTAAGTTATGTTGGGACCAATTTTGAGGGCCATAATAGTTTAATTGTTGGCCCGATTCACCATTGTAATACTTTTTTTGAAACCACAACATGAGTTTTGCACTTAAGATTGTGTCAACTGGACAAAGGACATTAGGCAGTCCCGTAATTTCTAGCCAGCCCCCCTAGGCCTTAAAATTGTATAATGAAATTATGAGGAAATTCAGGCCTAGATTTGCTAATTATCAACATTTTCAAGTCGGGGCTAACTCCACACAAGTGGTTAAGGAGTTGCACCAAATCTTCTGGTAACACATCTCTTCAATTTTCATTAAGCCCTATTGTACAAACTAGAAAGTAGTCTTCATTGTTTTGACATCTCTTCTCAGATATTCATTGTACAAAATTTCAATATGAATAAATTTTTTGTTTTAGCTTCTAATTGATTTGTGCCATTCCATTGGAATGATCTCTTGTTCTCTAGAACATGTTTTGATCTGTAACTTAATGTGTTGTTAATCAGATTCCACCTGTAATCTGGGTGATTTACAGTCTTCCTCTGAAAGGGATTAGGTTACCAAAGCTATAAAATAACTATTATCAGTTCACTATGCTGCTACCAATGAACAATAGTGATAGCAAAGGCAAAACAATTGTAATTAGTTTGCAATGCTGCTTTTGTAGAATCAAAAGACAGTGAGAAGAATTCCACTCAGGAAAATTAATCATATCCTTCCCATTGTTACCCTATGATTGTTTTGATCTGCTAATTGCCTCGCCGGAAATTATGTTCCTCAATCATGTGCGTAAATTTTGGTTTGTTAGTCTTTTGTGCATGCAATTTTTATTTTTCAGTGGGAAAAATATTTACTTAAGATTTTTGATCTGAGATCACTCAAAGAGACTCATCGAACAAATACTTTAGGAGTAAAGCTTCAAGATTTCAAATCCCAATATGCATTGGTTGCATTATGCTTCTGTTAAACTTGGCAAAATTAAAGAAAAAAAGATATAGTAGGCTTCAAATTTGGAAAGCAAACTCCATGAACAAATATCAAATGCCACACACAAGTGGATGATACCATATTTAATAAGCAGAAACCATTTTGGGAAATAAAACTTCTTAGGAAATCAAAATATTCTGTTTACTTAAATAACCATGAGATTTACACAGAAATTTGGCATGTGTTGAAATGTATTCAGAAATCCTTCTGGCTTTGGTTTTGGCTATTCCAATTTCCAACAACATTCCAACACCTTCTTTTCCCCCTTCTGCCCTATAATGTTTCATACAAGCCTCCTCCAACTCTTTTGGAAATCAAGAAGACTTTCTTTGTTTGAACCAATGGAATTTTCATGGCAATTCAAGCATAATGTATTTGCCAAGACCACAACCTCATTTACTTGGTATGTCTTCCAATGCCCCATACAAGCCTTTCCAACTTTTTTTGTGGCCTACCAATTCACACATCTGAATTTTGCAATGTTTTGTTCCTTATCTATATGCTCCTGGGTGGCTTAGCACTAGACTTGCCTCTTCTCCTAGATGCACTGCATTGATTCCCAAAAAATAGTTTGTAACTAAAGTGGATTCTCTGCCGTATCTTGGACACTTCAAAATTTTCCATCACTTTGGTGTCTGTTACATATAGTTCGGAAGGCTTAGGTTTTGTACTTGTGTTTCCACATGTCTGAAAAGGGCAAAGTTGTCAGTTGTGCCCATGGTATATGCAAAACCAACTCTTATTAGGACAAAACCACCCCTTATCAGTCATGACTGCTTTTGGCTTGTCAATATTGCCACTTTAATTGGTCAGAATGACCTCTTTTTATTTTGAGGCTTGAGCTATATGTTATTTTTGTTAGACAAGTCCCCATGGTGTTCCAAACACCCTCCAATTGTACAATGAAATTATTCCTCTTGAATCAAGTTAAATTTTTGAAGTGATTTAGTCAGATCAAATGCTTTTAAAAGTTTGAAATGTTCTGAAACTATGCCAAACTGGGAGCTGGGTGTCTGTTTGGGGCAGTTAGAACCTCTGTGCTTTGAAATCAACCTCCGACCCTAGAATGTTGTGTATCATTGCAAAGTTATTTTCACAAGAAATCCAATCAACTTGGTTTAATAGCATGATGGCACCTGGTGTCCCTTTTACAACCTTGAACAGGGTTGTTGGAGGTCGTTGGAAGTTGTTCTCCAACAACCATCAGGTGACTAGAGAGAGAGAGAGAGACTCGGAATCGGCAATGTCGACTCGAGGCTCGGAATCGGCAATGTCGACTCGAGGCTCGGAATCGGGACTTGGCAAAAAAACTCGGCAAGACTCGGCAAAAAGAAAAAATATGTTTTTAATATTAATTTAAAAAAATTATATTTATATAATATTCTAGTGATAATAGTGACTAAATAGTTGATGTAGCCAACACCAAGGTTCAAATCTGAATGTACTAAATCAATGTAAAAGGAAAAGGATAACCCTTTCAAAGCCCTACTTTTATAATATATATATACTAGTGATAATAAATGTATCTCACTTTTATCAAATGACATATGCACAAATACACATATATTTGTCAAATTCTTATAACATTATTATATAGTCATAATGTAATAAAATGAAACCATTTAAATTTTATATAATTAATTAAAAAATATTTATTTTAATTTTTTAAAATGTTAATATAATTTAATATAGAATTATTTTTATTCCTAAGCTCACGAGGAGTTATCGTCTAAAGTCACCTTTAGGCACCAAACCCATAAGCGCATGATTAATACCTTGTTTCACAAAGTTTAGAGTTGGAAAACATTTTTAAATTTGTAACATCTTTTCCACCTTTTAAGAAAGATACCGAAAACAAATACTTTTTAGAAAAGCTTGTAGAGTTGAACTCATTTTCCACCTTTTATAAATGGTCTGTATAATTGAAGTCTTTTATCTTGACAGCCTGTCACACTTACTCTTAATTATTCAAAGCTTCTTTGTTCGTACCACAGATTTACCATCCACAGCACTAGGGATCTAAATGTTGTTGGCAAAGAAAATGTTAAAATAACCCTTTTAATGGTTGGACTTGAAACACGTGTCACTAACAAAAAAAATTATTTTAATCTGTTATTTTTTTTTATTAGCATATTCAAGGCATATAAGCCATGCATCGATTTTGTCTTAGTGTAAAGGAATATAATGAATTTATGTGAAGATTCTTTTATCAAGATATGCAAAGCTCGATTGCTCACGATGCCATCAATTACAAACACTTAACTCTCCTAAAATAGTGAAATAATATCAGTCTGTATTTTGTAATATTTGACGATATGCATGTGCTTAGCCATTCTAGGGCATTAAAGAGAAAAATAGCCACCAAGAGATGAAATAGAAAACGTCGGATAGTACACATCCATAAACTCCGATTAAATAGGAAGGCATTAGAGAGGTATCTATAAATGAGATACCTTGGAGAATGTGACAGAAACAAAGAAAATTTAATAGCTTCACCCGATGGGGGACTCACGTTACCATGTAGGCACAAATAGGTCGGCGTACGTCTTCAGAAAATACTTCTAGGTGGACTCAGCGCCTGGGTCGACGCACATATTCAGAAAAAAATAAAAATAAAAAAATCCAGGTGAACTTGGCGCTTGGGCTGGCATACGTCTTCAGAAAATACATCCAGGTGGACTCAGCGCTTGGGCCGGCGCACATCTTCAGAAAATAAAAAATAAATACAGGTGGACTCAGCACCTGGGGTGGTGCACTTCTTCAAAAAATTGAAAAAAAAATCAAGGTGGACTCGGCGCCTGGTCGGCCGAGATCCGACATCGGTACTCGGGAGTCCCAAACAGACTCGGACTCGGCCCAACCTCGACCGAATCCAGAAAAAAAAACGAGTCCGAGTGGACTCGATGCGGTTGAGTCCGCTCGGACTCGGACTTGGCCGAGTACTCAAGAGTCGGGCCGAGTTTGACAACAATGGTATAGTCTATCTATAAATGAGGAAAAATATGTTTTGCTGGATGGCCAATGTCATGAAAGAATTCAGCAGTTAAAGGGGCTGTTTGCTTGTGCTTTTGTTTTATTAATAAGAAATGGGGGTTCAAATCTTTCCCTATGTAGTTGCAATAAATTGAGCACCAAAATGAATCTTGGTTGGTAAGTATTTTTAAAATTGCTTTTGCTTTTCTCAGACCAGTTTTCATTTTGCACTATATCTTTTCAAGAACACTCCCCAAATGGAATTTCATGCTTTTTTGAATTGCAGATTTATTGATATGCCAATGGATGGGGCATATTTTGTTGTCCATATTGAGAGGCATGCTTTCATTTTTTTTTAAACAATTATACTACATGGCCATCCATTTCTAAAATGCATATACTGAAGATGCCAAACAGTGGCTTAGATCTATCATCTTAGACATTTTGCACCCTGATGTTCTTTTAAGATTGATTGGCATAATTTGGTGTGTATATATATTATTATATACTAGTTATATGTGATTGAAATGGGACCCACTCGTATTACATAATGATCATGTTATCACAGTATTTCAGCAAACCACATAGCATTATTTGGCAAATATACATATTTTGTCTTACAAGATTTGAACCTGGGTATGTGTCTTGAAAGTCCCCATTTTTAACCACTTGAGTTCATCATTTGATAATATTTTTCGACTGATTATACTCCCTAGTTGTTGAAATTCACAATATTTTCTAGAAACGAATGGAAGCAATCCATCCACTCAAATCTTATACAAAAAGCGTAAAGGAACAAAGAAAAGGAAAATAGACAGAGATTTGGGGGCGCCCCTAGGCATCATAAATAATCAGCGTATTATTCATAGATGAGATTCACACTCGTTGATAAAATGAGGAGTGGTGGGGGTATTTATACTAATACCAAAACCCCAATTACATAAAAGAGTTTAACCTAAGCCAACATAACAAGAGGGCTTAAGGTTAATTACAAGTTATAAAGTGGGTTTAACCATAACAAGGTTAACCACAACCCATAGGGCTTACATAATAAAATATTACAATAAATTCAATACATTGCATAATGAAATGCCCTTAGGCCTATCAATATTACATCATACAATGTCGGCCTTGGCCATGAATCAGATTATAATTTCAATACTCTTTCAATTTGAATTGAGGGGCCAAGGAGAGAAGACATTAGTAACAATAATATCTCCCCCCATAATGGATGCTTTAGTGGGCCTCTGCAATTTGAGGTAGACTCGTACGAATCCCCCTCATCATCTGAAATCTGCTACTGCAAAAATGCTTCCTGCACAAGAGTCTCCTTAGGCTGGACCATAGTCATCACTGCCACTATTAGACACTCCCACACACATCCAAAAAACACTTCTGCTAAGACTTCAAATGAAGAAGTCAAGATCACCACCTCCTTTAAAGATAAGCTCCTTCAATCTTCCATAGTCGCATAAGGTATGACTTGAAGGCACAAATTTTCCTCTTACGGCATACATCACCTTATTTGAAGACTTCCTCTTGCCCTTGGGCCACTTGATTTCAGTCACCAAAAGAGGCTTTGCATGAACCTGCTTAAAAGAAGAGTTGTAACAAACTTCCAAGAGTACCTGGACAAGAAATAGAAGAAGGAGATCATGAAAGATTAGATCTTCATGAATAAGCTTAATCAATCGCCCAAAGGAGAAAGAGGGATTAACTAAACCAGATCTTGAATCATTTTCGTACAAGCCTCCAAAAGACTTAAAATCTACTGTAACTATCACAAATCCATCTACATCTCCCAAAAAATCAGGCCAAAGATTTTGATTACATAACATATTGTAAATTTGCCCTTTTGAAATAGGGCAATATTCTTTGAAGATAATCACACAATAAGACAACCCTCCACTTGTAGTATGTTCTTGAGCAAACACCACCAATGCAAAGAGCTCAAAAAATATTGTGATTTAAAAAAACGGTCTCAAAACCCTTCCATCTGCAAAAGTTATGGCCTGTGGACATTTACCCTCCAAAATGACGTTTTTGAAAAACAATAATTTTTTAAAAATTCCTTCTAATTGTTCTGCGAGGAAAACATAACCTGGAGTAGGCATAAATTCTTCAAAAAAATAAGAACTGGAGAAGGAAAAATAATTGGATCTTCCCTTTGACTCTTTTGCTGAAGGTGCTTATGAAGCTCTAAGAAGTAATTCATCCTAGAAATTGGAAGAAAGATCAGATGCTCTGAATAAACTTTCTGCATGACCAAATGATGAAGGTCCATACCTGCTTTGATACCTTTTGGAATTCACAATATTTTCTAGAAACGAATAGAAGCAATCCATTCACGCAAATCTTTTACAGAAAGCGTAAAAGGACAAAAGAAAGGAAAAAAGATAGAGATTTGGGGGCACCTGTAGGTACTGTAAATAATCACTGTATTATTCATAGATAAGATTCACAACACTTCGATGATAAAATGAGGAGTGGTGGGGGTATTTATAGCAATACCAAAACCCCAATTACATAAAAGAGTTTAACCTAAGATGACATAACAAGAGGGCTTAAGGTTAATTACAAGTTGTAAAGTGGGTTTAACCATAACAAGGTTAACCGCAGCCCATTCGGCTTACGCAATATAATAGTACAATAAATTCAATACATTGCCCTTAGGCCTATACAATGTTGGCCTTGGCCATGAATAATCAGACTATAATTTCAACACTAGTTTAGTCAATAATCTATTCTGTAACATTTATAAGTGATTGTTATCAACATTTTCTGGTTGTATTCCTGTGGTGGGGTCCTGTAGATTTAATTTACCCAATTGGGAGGGCATTTGTACCTAAGGCACAACATATTTTTTATTGGTTTTATGAGATTGAAATGGGCCCCGCCCATAATTCATCATCACCATGTTGCCATGGTATTTCAATGAACTATGTACTGGTATTATATTGCTTGACAAGATTTGAACTTGGGTCTTTCCATTGGAAGCCCTCATTTTTAACCACTTGAGCTAATGCCATTTGATCCTAGGCCTAACATATTATTAAACAATTTATAGATTATTTTATTCACAAGTTTCTATTTTTGTAATACCGTGTTATAATGTTAAGATAGGTCTTAGGCAGGTTTGGTCATATATTAATGTTGTATTCACTTGCAATACTTCATAAATATGTTTGTTGGGGACACATGCCCTTGATTTCATATTATAGGGCACATTACCATGGGCGTAATACCATGTGGTTTGTGGTTTAGGTGGGGTGTGTACTTTTGCAATTAGGGTTCCTCCCCTATCTTATGTATTAGTGGATCTGCACTTTTAACAGTATAAATGCAACTAACTTTTGAAGGAAATTGTTCTTTCATTGTATTCTAGATCTTCAGGTCCTATCCAACCATTAAGGGTGTAGGTGCTACTCGAGTTATTTTGTTTGGATCTCTATTACTTGCAGTATTTATGTGTCTTTTGTATGCAAATACATTGCAATTCTTGTTACAACCTCCATGAAGGTTACACATCATCCATTGTGTGTCAAACTCATAAAAGCAAATTTATAAAAAATTAATAATAAAAATCCTTTGAAAATCTCTTCAAGATCAAGCACATTGTATGACCCATAGTGTCGGGAGTCAGACTCTACTTGGACTAGGAAAGCCTTTTTTTTTTGTGACCAGGACTCAAGCTCAGGGATAATTATGGGATAAAACATGACAAATAATCTATCTATCTATATATATATATATATATAGTAAATTTAGAGAAAGAGGCTCAACAAATAAGAAAAAGATAAAATATAGTAGTTTTTAGAGAAAGATTCTTGGCAAACAAGAAAAAAAGAAAAAGAAAAAATATAGTAGATTTTTCAAAAAGAGACTCGATTTTTAAGGAAAAAATAAAATATCGTAGAATTAATAGAAAGAGATGTGGCTAGGGTGAAAATGACTTGGGTGGGGCCACTTGGCTCGCAGACCTGCGTGTTTGAATACTATGGTATGCTATGACCAAATAACTGATTCATACATCATAGGAGCATTAATTTGAAAGGGAAGACTTTGACTAACTAAAACACATTCAAAATTCAAGAAGGGAACTTTTCCAGTGGTAGACTGTATATCTTTGTATTCGGTCACAACCCTCAAAAATGACATTTTTCTATGTTTTAATACTAACCCCTGTTGTCCAAGGTATTCTGGAGCAATGGAAAATGAGATGCAATCGTATAAGCACAGCCCGAGTTCAAATCCCTGAAATCTGATGGATATTGCAATAAGGTGGCCTGTGATAATATTGTTTGCTGTACCCCAATAATGTGGTTATCATGTCATACAGGTAGGGTTGTCTGAATCCCATATAATCAATTAAAAAATAATAACCTTGCTGACAAGGCTGACCTATTTTTTAATTGTCATTAAATGGCGTGAGATGATGACTAGGCCACTTGGTGGCATTAAACTTACAACTAATGTGTATATATTGTTAAATGGCCTTCAGAAATACAAAATTCCATCATTTTGTCTTTTGTTTGAACTATGTTATTATTGAATCGTGGAAATGTCTAACTTCTTATGTGCTCACAAATATATTTCAACAAATTGGAAGAAAGGGGAGTGTGCCCCTCTCAACCTCCGGATTTAGGCTAGCACCCCACTATCCTTGCTAAATCTAACTATTCTAAGATAAATACATAAAATAAATGCGGAAATATAAATACATGAAAGTAAATTTTGAAGTTTAGGTTACGAGAAATTAAAAGTAAAATACAACCGTAACTGTAGCAAGGAGAGTGTATGATCAATCAATACATGAGAAAATCAAATAACAACAATACATCTTGCACATATGAAATGGAATTAACAAGGAATGACAAGAGGACAAAAGGGTAGTGCCACAATCGTCATGCATCCTGCAATTGAGGAGGGCAATGCCGTTGATGGAAAGCAAAATGTCTCATCGATTTTTTATTATTCCAAAAGAAGCAAAAACAATTACAATGTGGGACTCACAAAGTGTAGCTCTAATTCTCTCAAGGCCAAAAGATGTTTACAATGGAGCCCATGGATCCTATTTATAGAAAGAATTCACCCTTGAGTTATCTTGGGTGAGAAATTCTTACTCCTAGTAAAAGTAAAAATTTGGGGGCATCTTTAACAAAATGATGCACCTCCAAATATTACATGCCTCTAAATACATCTTTGAAGGTTTAGAAACCTTCTAAAATGCTTAGTGGCGTCATTACATGCCAAAATATGGCTTTCAAAAGATATTCCTCGAGATTTGTGCATTCTTTGCCCTCCTTTACCTGCTAGTGAACGATTTGCTCCAGGAGGGGTAGTGAATAGATCTTGCTTGTGAGAGCTTTGCTCCACAAGAACCAATTGCATCACTTTGAGCAAATCACACCTCTACCCTAAACTTTGCAAAATTGAGTTCTTGGAGGCTCCAATTGATTGTTTTATAGTTTTTTCGACCCTTCCAAATGTGGGGGCCCTAAGCTAGTAATGGGGTTACTACATTCATGGGGTACCAAGCTATAAAACAATCAATTGGAGCAGTAATGGGGTTACTACATTCATGGGGTACCAAGCTTGATTGGTGAGAGACCCTAGATCTTGCCTTTATCCTTGGGCATAGAGTCCACAAAATTGGGACTGCTTTGTAGCAGAATTGCAAAAATGTTGGTTCTCCTTGGTTTCTTCATGGCAATAGTTTTAGCCATTTTTGCCATTCATCTTATGACAGCCTGAGGCCTGCAAGGTTTTCTTCATCTCTTGCTAGATCTTCATAGGGGTTCTTACACAACCCATCCTATTGCTCCACCATCTTCTATAGTCTACCCAACAATGCTTTCAATTGCTCTGTTTTCTTTGGCACTGTTTCATCTTCACTTTTGGCTTTCTCCTCTTCAAACATCATATGCACAACATCATCATTGAGGAGTGTTTTTTGGTCATTGAACACATCAGCCAAACCAACGTTCACTAATTCTTGTATCTCTGCAACCATTTCTTGCACCACGAACTCCAAAGTGGCCATTGTGTCTTTGCATGTTTGCAAATCACTTTGGGCATCGGGGATTCCTTTTAATTTTTAAACCATCTTCTTTCTGTCCATCCCTAATTGCTGTGCCTATGATGTCAGCAACATAGCCAAATGCCTTAATACCTCTTGGTATCTTGACCTTGCTGCCCACTCATCCTTAGTCCATTGGATGATCCTCACTATTTGGTTGAGGATTGCTTCTGTGTTAGTTTCAAACTCAAAAATATTTTTGGCATTTGCTACCTCGGTTTTGATATAGTCCCATACGGGCTTTGCTTTCTCCACTTTCGAGGCACGACGTAGGTTCGTCATTGCTCCTTTTAGTTTTACAATTTCTTCACGGAGCTTAGCAATTTCTTGATCTTTGTCTTGTTGGGCAGCTCACATTCGCTTTACATGATGTACCAATTCTCTCTTCCCCTATTCAAGTTGTTGCCTTGAGTGAGTTGATCTAGGAGATCTCTCAATTGTCTCTTTTGCTTTTCACTTTCAACAAGTTTAGTTTCTAATTCCTCAACTTGTCATCGTAATTGGGTTCTTTAGCAACATCCTTCGTTAGGGCTGCAACTTCTTGCTGAAGCTATAACTTTTTTGCTACAAGTAGGGTTGTTGCCAAGGCGTTATCTTCAACCTTCTTATTCGCTTCATTCTCCATTGCGGATTGGAAATTTTGCATAGCCACTCCAATGGACAATTGATTTAAGAGCTAGATTATCTGATACAAATGTCTTCGACAGGTCCAACTCTGAAACCCTGGCAACGAAGACAACGGGGGAGGTGGATGGCCTTGATGGATCACTCTAGATTGCCTTAGGAATCAAGATCTTGTTTCCATCTACAACTAATTGTGACCTAATGATCATTGGCACCCTTGAGGATTGATCTTGTACTCCCTTGTTCTTCTTTCCTCTGCTTGGAGTGAATTAAACGCCTCTTGTGCATTTGTAGTTCGTAGCGTGCCAATGACTTGCCAGATATAAGTATGATTGGCTCCTATTGTTGGTTGTTGCTCTAGGGTGCTTTTTGTGGACTCAATCAAGTAAGTTTGTGTTGGTGATGTCATTGTTCTGAGCAAGAGTTAGTGACTTGAGATTCTTGGATGATGTAGAGGATGGGAGGACATAGTGAGTGGGGTAAATTGTGTTGATATGGAAGTGAAGGGTGAAGTGGTAATTGTTGCCCCAATTGCCATATGCTCAAGTTTGTCGGTTAATGGCAAGACTAACTATGATGGGGATGGACTTTTGACATATGGAATGAGCGGATGCGTGGTGGTGACCTCTATGGTTGAAGATGGAAATGAGGGGATGGTTGTTGAGTTGAAGCGTGATTGATTGTGGGAGGTGTTGTGCCCCCTAGAAAACCAACGACTCCACTTATTGTTGGGGAAGGATGTGTAGCAGAAGAAGTAGGCGGGATTAAAGGAGCAGGAATAGAAATGGGATTAGAAGAAGTAGAAAGGACAGCGGGGGTAGGGGGGTAATAATGGATGGCCCAACGGTAGCCTCCAAAACGACCCTTGTGATTGTTTCCTTTTCCTTGTATGGCTCTGTGGAGGCTCCAACAACCGCTTGATCTTGAGTTATTTTCTTCTTTCTTGCTTCATCGAGTGCCTTAAGTTATTCATCACTTGCACTCAACAAAAGTGGTCAACGCTCTCGATTGTGCAATAGTGGTTGCCAACTTGGGAAGGGGTCTCTTTTGAAGGATTTCCCTTTCTTAAAGTGGGGGTAGGTCTTGTTTGGGCTGTTCCAATGAATCTACTCCTACTTCCCAGCTTGGACTTGCACTTGGTGCTCCCTCGACTTGCATTGCTACTTTTTCACAAAATGTCCATTGAGGGTCTCTCTCCACGTTGTTTCTCCAACCTCTCCCTGACTATCTCTTGCATTGCAACGTTGACTATTGCCAAGGTTGATGGTGTCATAGATATAGCTATTTTAGGTGTTGCGATGGGATATCTTCTTGCTTTAGGGTTGCCTGTTGGCGACAACTGTGTGATTCTTGGCCTCTTCGCAAATGTCTTAAGTTTACGATCCAAGATGGTCTAGAAGTGTTCATCAAAGGGACCTTGATGCACTGGCTTCTTAATAGTTCTTGTCTCGTATTGCATTTTTTTCTAGGCTAGGATCTTCCTTTGGGAGTAGTACAGATTCTCTATTGTCTCCATCTCCTAATGATTGATATTGCAGTTTGGGTCAAATTCATGCTTCACTTTTGCCTTTGCATAGAAGGCGAACCATTCTGGTGGGTGAGCATACCATTGTTGAATTTCGGATTCGTATGCATGCTCTTCCTCTAGCTTGGCCATGGCTACTTATTTGGATGGGTTT
Source organism: Wollemia nobilis (assembly GCA_028583015.1). Taxonomy (NCBI): domain Eukaryota; kingdom Viridiplantae; phylum Streptophyta; class Pinopsida; order Araucariales; family Araucariaceae; genus Wollemia; species Wollemia nobilis. The sequence goes on from JAQPPZ010017228.1 coordinate 7,433,676, forward strand.
GCCTCCTCAATTCTATATCTCTTTTCGTGCATATAGAAGGTGTACAACCCCTTATTCTCTAGTTGCCTTCTGAAATACCCCTTTGGATCATGTGACCACATGTTCCTTAGCTGTTCGAAACCCATGCTTCGTAGATTTTTTATAATGAATGGGTTGAACTCTCGAAACTTGAGAGTGATAGGCACTATTTGTCGTTTCAAAGGGTAGAAGGTTGCCTTCTTCTTGCCTTTGAAGCATTTGTGGTCGACATAGTCTAGTGGTATTGCATATTCTAGGTTAAAGAGGTAATCTAGAACCAATGAGGGAAGCTTGAAAGGCATGGTGAAGTTGAAGAGGTGGATGCAAGACCTATGCTTGCCCAAATAAAAATTTCCATTTGGCCTCTTGGACTTTAACAAATTTTTGGCCTCATTTGATAGTCCTGGTACACTCCCCTTCAACTTTAACATTATTGGGCAATAGACTGCATCATAGAAGTGGTATGCGGTCTTTCCCATTTCTTGACAGGGCACATCCATGCAATCTACTATTGGGAGGGTTTTATCATTGACCCCTACTTGATTCGGTTGCAAAGAGGGGAATCACCCCTTCTAGTATAGAATCAGCTCGACTAGATATGAGGTGTATGTGAACTTCATGGCCTCTTTAGAATCCCTTAGCTACTTATTCATTTGATCAACAATGTATTTGGCGTACTCGATCATTTGGGAGCGGCCTAGGTAGTTCTCAATTGCATGAAATAGGGCAACACGCTTTTCATATATTTTGGCATTTGTTTTCTCCCCCAATATTGCGACTATTCTGGAGAGGACCAATTGGACATCATCTTTGAACAACTCCAAATCCAAGGGAACAAGACCTTATTTGGGTCCTTCAAGTGCATTATGAGGAAGTCCCTCCAATAGTGGTAGTCATTTTTATAATAATAATCCTTTTGGGCCTTCGGGTTGCATGTTACCCACAATGCAAGATCATCAGCTGCACTCAACATCTTCCATATATCTTCCTCCCTTATATAGAAGGATTCCTCTTCATATTGTGGAGGTTTGATGCTCTTCCTTTCATAATTGTGCCCTTTAGCACAAGCTTAGACCAACTCCGGACAATTCCAAACTTGGGGCATCAGGTTCATTGGTAGGCCATATGTCCAAACCCGACTAATGCTCAAGGAGTCTCTTTTAGGTCCTGGGTTGAATCTCCTCAAGGCTTCACTTATCATTTTTGTGGGTGAGTGTTGAAATTTCCCTTCAACCATCAAAATCAAAATTTGTGCAACTTCGAGCTCTTTTGGTGGACGACAAACTTCTTCTTCTTCACCCTTTTCTTGCCCTTCCCCTTCCCCTTGGAGGAACTTGCTTGTGCAGTTGGAATTTGGATTTGAACAAGTTGCTAGGAGTGGCGACTTGCAAAGTAGCAATTATAGGAGGTGGAATTATCGGATTAGCCTTAGGTTAGGATGGATTGTTGGAAGCAAAGATAGTGCCCATGGTGCTTTTGGAAGTTTGCTGGATTTTGGGGTAGAATGGGAAATTTTGCCAAGTCAGGGGAAGGAAAGCGATTCACTTGGTTAGGTGGAGGAAATCGCTCAAGATGGGTGAGCGAATTGTTAGCTAGAAGGAACTTTGGATTTTTTATTTATTGGGGGAACCACTTGCTTTAGGGTAGCGAATCTCTTGGTAAGGTCAAGTGAATCTCTTGATAAAGGAAATTTGAGCATAATTTGAACTTGGTTCAGATCGGGTGAATCGCTTGATCTCAGAGGTGTGAATAGGGCTTAAGTGGTTTTCCAAGTCGAATGAGGGCGATTTGCTTTACTTGGAGTGAATCTCTCTTGGAGGCAACACTTATGAAAATTTCAACTCTCCCTTTTGCATGGCTAGTGTGATGCACTTGGTAAAGGCAAGACAAGTATAGGAGGCTTGAAAGGGAGCCGATTCGCTTTGGATGGGGAGCCCCAGATTGGGCTATGACTTGACTTTGTCTTGGAGACAGGGATGGTCAGAAGAGGGCCTAGCTTGTTCATGTGATTTTGGTAGTGTGGGAAAAGTCATTCGACAACATAGAGGACAATTGCCCTAACAACTCAACCAATCTTTGTAGATGGCAACAATGGTAGGGCTGGTTTGCAGTGTGCAATGGTTGTGTAGGGTTTTGGATGTTTGACGGTGAAAATAAAAAAGGCAAGATTAACCTGGGTTTTAAACCCCCTTTGCTCACCTGTGTACCTCACCCTGTAATAAATGATTCGGGCGAGCGATCGACTCGAAACTGAGCCGATTTGCCTTTTCATTTTTTAATTTTCCACTATGCATGTTGTGGAGCGATTTGCATGAGGGGTCGAAGCGATTCCCTCAAAGGATGTAGTTATTCGCTCCTTAACTTTGGCAAGTATTTTTCATTAGGTGTTACCTCCAGTGACAAATATCACTTCATCCTCGTGCATGGACGTCTTCTCTATCGCTGGTTCAACGAGCCCTTTGGATATTTTTTAACCTTGTAAATCCCCTACTCTTCTTTCGTTCACTTGCAATGTTATTCAACTAGGATGTGGAGCAACGATTGGAGGCTTGAGCACCGATTTTTAGCAAGCAGATGTGGAGTTTGAAATATTCCAATGGTGCTTTAATATTTCTTCCTTTCTTATCTATTACATGCCCTCCTTTTATAGATAATGTTGCTCTCGAATAACGTTGTTTCTCCCTCTGCTTTTGCTCCTTGTATTTTGCAGGTTCGGTTGTCCAGGATGTGAGGAGAATAAGCCCTCTGAGTGGCTCCTTTTGCTATTTTTGGATTGATGCTAGCATACGACCTCTTTCGGCTAGTTTTTTCCAGTGTGTATAGTGCCTTTGAGGCACCTTCAAATCTGTCTTCTCTTGTTGTATAAACCAGATTAGGATAGTGCAACACAATGTAATATATTTTTATATAAAATATCCTTTATTGCACCTTCTTTTGCACTCCTTTTAAGTCTGAATTTTTGGTTTTGTGGCAGAATTTTGGATGCAATGTAGGGGTTTTGAGGTTGTTTCTTTGATTAGACACCTTCCCCTTTTTGCTTGGGTATTTTGTAAATGAACCCAAGCTTGTAACCAGTTGATAGAAGCTTCATTTTTTTGTATATTCTTGCACAATATCTTTGCTTCAGAAACCTTATTTTGCTTTGAATCTAAGACTCACCAAGTCTCAATTTGAGGCTTCCTTTGCTGATCTTTGGTGGCCACTTTCTTCTCCAATGCTTGAAGTATTTGAGCTAATTTGGTGGCTTCTCTTGGCCACTGATAATTGCAGATTTTTGTGCACTAATAGTGTCTTTAGACACTTTGACAAATTTTGATTTTGTGCCCTTCTCAAGAACACAAACAATAATCTTTGCTCCTTCGAGCTCTTTTGGTGGACGACAGACTTCTTCTTCTTCACCCTTTTCTTGCCCTCCCCCTTCCCCTTGGAGGAACTTGCTTGTGCAGTTGGAATTTGGATTTGAACAGGTTGTTGGGAGTGGTGACTTGCAAAGTAGCAATTATAGGAGGTGGAATTATCGGATTAGCCTTAGGTTAGGATGGATTGCTGGAAGCAAAGATAGTGCCCATGATGCTTTTGGGAGTTTGCTGGATTTTGGGGTAGAATGGGAAATTTTGCCAAGTCAGGGGAAGGAAAGCGATTCACTTGGTTAGGTGGAGGGAATCACTCAAGATGGGTGAGCGAATTGTTAGCTAGAAGGAACTTTGGATTTTTTATTTATTGGGGAAACCACTTGCTTTAGGGTAGCGAATCTCTTGGTAAGGTCAAGTGAATATCTTGATAAAGGAAATTTGAGCATAATCTGAACTTGGTTCAGAACGGGTGAATTGCTTGATCTCAGAGGTGTGAATAGGGCTTAAGTGGTTTTCCAAGTCGAATGAGGGCGATTTGCTTTACTTGGAGTGAATCTCTCTTGGAGGCAACACTTATGAAAATTTCAACTCTCCCTTTTGCATGGCTAGTGTGAAGCACTTGGTAAAGGCAAGACAAGTATAGGAGGCTTGAAAGGGAGCCGATTTGCTTTGGATGGGGAGCCCCAGATTGGGCTATGACTTGACTTTGTCTTGGAGACAGGGATGGTCAGAAGAGGGCCTAGCTTGTTCATGTGATTTTGGTAGTGTGGGAAAAGTCATTCGACAACATAGAGGACAATTGCCCTAACAACTCAACCAATCTTTGTAGATGGCAACAATGGTAAGGCTGGTTTGCAGTGTGCAGTGGTTGTGTAGGGTTTTGGATGTTTGACGGTGAAAATAAAAAAGGCAAGATTAACCTGGGTTTTAAACTCCCTTTGCTCACCTGTGTACCTCACCGTGTAATAAATGATTCGGGCGAGCGATCGACTCGAAGCTGAGCCGATTTGCCTTTTCATTTTTAATTTTCTACTAGGCATGTTGTGGAGCGATTTGCATGAGGGGTCGAAGCGATTCCCTCAAAGGATGTAGGTATTCGCTCCTTAACTTTGGCAAGTGTTTTTCATTAGGTTTTACCTCCAGTGACAAATATCACTTCATCCTCGTGCATGGACGTCTTCTCTATCGCTGGTTCAACGAGCCCTTTGGATATTTTTTAACCTTGTAAATCCCCAACTCTTCTTTCGTTCACTTGCAATGTTATTCAACTAGGATGTGGAGCAACGATTGGAGGCTTGAGCACCGATTTTTAGCAAGCAGATGTGGAGTTTGAAATATTCCAATGGTGCTTTAATATTTCTTCCTTTCTTATCTATTACATGCCCTCCTTTTATAGATAATGTTGCTCTCGAATAACGTTGTTTCTCCCTCTGCTTTTGCTCCTTGTATTTTGCAGGTTCGGTTGTCCAGGATGTGAGGAGAATAAGCCCTCTGAGTGGCTCCTTTTGCTATTTTTGGATTGATGCTAGCATACGACCTCTTTCGGCTAGTTTTTTCCAGTGAGTATAGTGCCTTTGAGGCACCTTCAAATCTGTCTTCTCTTGTTGTATAAACCAGATTAGGATAGTGCAACACAATGTAATATATTTTTATATAAAATATCCTTTATTGCACCTTCTTTTGCACTCCTTTTAAGTCTGAATTTTTGGTTTTGTGGCAGAATTTTGGATGCAATGTAGGGGTTTTGAGGTTGTCTCTTTGATTAGACACCTTCCCCTTTTTGCTTGGGTATTTTGTAAATGAACCCAAGCTTGTAACCAGTTGATAGAAGCTTCATTTTTTTGTATATTCTTGCACAATATCTTTGTTTCAGAAACCTTATTGTGCTTTGAATCTAAGACTCACCAAGTCTCAATTTGAGGCTTCCTTTGCTGATCTTTGGTGGCCACTTTCTTCTCCAATGCTTGAAGTATTTGAGCTAATTTGGTGGCTTCTCTTGGCCACTGATAATTGCAGATTTTTGTGCACTAATAGTGTCTTTAGACACTTTGACAAATTTTGATTTTGTGCCCTTCTCAAGAACACAAACAATAATCTTTGCTCCTTCGAGCTCTTTTGGTGGACGACAGACTTCTTCTTCTTCACCCTTTTCTTGCCCTTCCCCTTCCCCTTGGAGGAACTTGCTTGTGCAGTTGGAATTTGGATTTGAACAGGTTGCTGGGAGTGGCGACTTGCAAAGTAGCAATTATAGGAGGTGGAATTATCGGATTAGCCTTAGGTTAGGATGGATTGCTGGAAGCAAAGATAGTGCCCATGATGCGTTTGGGAGTTTGCTGGATTTTGGGGTAGAATGGGAAATTTTGCCAAGTCAGGGGAAGGAAAGCGATTCACTTGGTTAGGTGGAGGGAATCACTCAAGATGGGTGAGCGAATTGTTAGCTAGAAGGAACTTTGGATTTTTTATTTATTGGGGGAACCACTTGCTTTAGGGTAGCGAATCTCTTGGTAAGGTCAAGTGAATATCTTGATAAAGGAAATTTGAGCATAATTTGAACTTGGTTCATATTGGGTGAATCACTTGATCTCAGAGGTGCGAACAGGGCTTAAGTGGTTTTCCAAGTCGAATGAGGGTGATTTGCTTTACTTGGAGTGAATCTCTCTTGGAGGCAACACTTATGAAAATTTCAACTCTCCCTTTTGCATGGCTAGTGTGATGCACTTTGTAAAGGCAAGACAAGTATAGGAGGCTTGAAAGGGAGCCGATTCGCTTTGGATGGGGAGCCCCAGATTGGGCTATGACTTGACTTTGTCTTGGAGATAGGGATGGTCAGAAGAGGGCCTAGCTTGTTCATGTGATTTTGGTAGTGTGGGAAAAGTCATTCGACAACATAGAGGACAATTGCCCTAACAACTCAACCAATCTTTGTAGATGGCAACAATGGTAGGGCTGGTTTGTAGCGTGTAGTGGTTGAGTAGGGTTTTGGATGTTTGACGGTGAAAATAAAAAAGGCAGGATTAACCTGGGTTTTAAACCCCCTTTGCTCACCTGTGTACCTCACCCTGTAATAAATGATTCGGGCGAGCGATCGACTCGAAACTGAGCCGATTTGCCTTTCCATTTTTTAATTTGCCACTAGGCACGTTGTGGAGTGATTTGCATGAGGGGTCGAAGCGATTCCCTCAAAGGATGTAGTTATTCGCTCCTTAACTTTGGCAAGTATTTTTTTTGAAAATTTACGAAGTAAATTGTGAGAGACAAGAAGAAAATGAAAGAAGGAAAGGAGATGTTCATATGTCGTTCTCAAGGTTTTCACTTAAACTTGGAATATTTTTCTTATATTTTTGTATTTTATCATTTTTCCTTTTATTTTTTGAGAAAGGAAAAATATAGGCGAGATTATTAGCTTGGGAAAAGAAAAGGAAAGTGAAAAAGGGAAATAATAGTTGGGGAAAAACCATAAAAAAAAACTATATACGTATTTACGTTTTTCTATTTGTTTTGAATCCCTCTTTAGATGGGCCTTAAGTTCTGCTCTTTATCTGAAATTGGCAGCAATCTCCTATCCATTGTCATAGGCCTATAAGTGATTGGCCCTGCGACTCAGTGTTTCTGGTATGGTCCACTCCAAAGAGAATCAAACTTCCCATGGCTTCCTAACTTAGCTCTGCCTTTGTCCCACTTAAACACCAAATCGCCGTCTTTGTAATCCATTTTGGTGGCTCTTTTATTGAACCATCTAATATTGCACTAAACATTTAAATGCCTTCTCCCTTCTTCTAGAACTAGTAGGGCATTCAGTTGGGCTTGCATTGGCTCAATATCAATATCTCCAAGTTCCAATTGTTGAGAAATTTGGAGAGAAGGGAGTCCTAAATTCACAAGCAACACTGCTTCCTTTCCAAAGACAAGTTTGTAGGGTGGTGATCGCATGGAAGCTTTATGTGTTATTCTATCTGCCTATAATGCCTCTCCAATTTTGTGTGCCAATCCCTTTGTGATTTGACTATTTTCCTTTTCAATATCCTCAAGATATTATTGTTTTTGGATTCAACCAAACCATTGCCCTGAGGGTAGTAGTTGGACACTGTTTTCAACACAAACCCGTACTCCAGTGCAAAATTCATTACTTTAAACCCTATAAAAGTTGTGGCATTATCAATGATCACAATGGAAGGAGTCCCAAATCTGGTAATGACATCCTCAAAAAATCGGGTAATTGCTTCTTCATTTGAAAACTTGATTGGTACGACTTTGACCCACCTAGTGAAGTAATCTGTTGTAGTTATAGGATCAATCCATGTTTTGCACTAGATACAGGATTGATTTTGCCAATAAAATTCAGGCCCTATTGTTGGAAAGGTTCTGTAATGATGATGGGCTTTAGGGCCATTGGTGCTTTTCTTCTTCCTCCCATGAAAGTCAAAAGGCTTTGCATTTTTTGAACCATTGGAAGTAGTTGGAAAAGATGGTAGGCAAGTAATATCTTGCCCTTAAGATTTTATGAGCCATGGTTTGGGTAGAATAGTGTCCTCCATCGTGACAGTATTTCATTAGGGAGATTTCATTCTTTCTTCTTCAACACATCTTAGTGGAACTCGGTCATATCCTTTTCAGAGAAGTGTATTATCCATCCAAAGCCTTAAGGAACCTATCGTAATATCATGCATCTCCTAATGTCACTCATCCATCTTGGTTGGTTTTCTGATTCAATTTCGTCTACCAATGCCACCTGGTCTTTGGGAGCTGACATAGCGAGATTTTCGCATAAAGCCCTACCCTTGACAAGTTTGGTGGGTTTTATCTCCATGTCAAATTCCTGAATCTTGTTTATCCATCCTGCTCTCTTTTCTCCCACTTCACCTTGTAACATGACAAATATGACATCAGGGTGCACTACAAAGACAAGATCTTGGTTTGAGACAGGTAATACCTGAATTTCCTTGGGGCTTTCATCATTTCAAACGCCTGTTTTTCAATGAAGGTACCTTTCCTCATAATTATGAAGCACTTGACTCATAAAGGAGATTGGATGTTGTTCATCTTTATTATCCTTTTGAGTGAAAACAATGATGATACTTTTAACAAGGGTGGCATCCTTTTTCAACATCTTGGTTATTAGTCTAACCAGTTGTGCAAAATTGGTTATGAATCTAGCTACAAACTGGATTTGACCTAAGAATGACCTGATTCCATTGATGGACTTGAGTAGAGGCAATTCCTAGATTGCTTCCATCTTATCAGGATCTATGCTAGGTTATCTTTTGACACTACATGCCCTAGAAGTTTCCCTTCCTAAACCATAAAAATGGACTTTTTGGTGTTCAACAAAATGCTGCCTACATCTCTTAAAGATGGACCCTAGATGTTCAACATGCTTACTTCTTTCTTTAGAAAAAATAGTCAAATCATCTAGGTAAATGAGTATGATTTTGTCTATTATACCTGCAAAGATGATGTCCATGGCTTGTTGGAAGGTGACCCCAGCATTCGATAGCCCGAAAGGCATTGTTGGTATGCAAAGCTTCCCCATTTGGTCAAGAAAGTTGTGTTATGCTGGGCATCATCCGTGACCCAGATTTGATTGTATCTTGAGAAGCCATCCAATAGTGATAACATCTGTGGTCCGGCCGCGCTTTCTGCCAGATCTGTTCTATGACAGGCAGTGGGTAATGGTCTTTCAGTGATGCCCTGTTCAAGTTTCTAAAATCAACACATAACCTGATATTACTGTTTTTCTTTCTCACTAGCAACAGATTGGCCACCTAGGAATATGCTTGATCGAAAATATAATTTGGGCCTATAGAAGCTTCAGAAGCTCTTTCTTGATAACTGCTTTAGTTTTGGGGTTAGCAAGTCTTTGTTTTTGCCAGAGGGATTTTGCATCAGATTCCAATTCTATAGTGTACTCGGTGATGTTTATGCCATACACCTTTAAATCTTCATAGGACCAAGCAATGATATCATCTTACTTCCCATAAAGTTCCTTGAAAAGGCAATACCTCTTCTTCGGTGCATTCCTTGTCTACTAGCAGGTTTTTTCCTTTGGCAATCTCGACTGGATGGTAAGAAGATGCTTTCACTTTAATGCTGAATTTCTTGGCACCGTCATCTAGGTTGAACAAACATTTGAATGTGATGAATCCTTCTGGCAGCTAATTAGTTGTCAATTGAATGATGCCATCTTTTATGTTATCCCAATATATATTTTTATTCTCAGCATATTGAGCTTCTTTTATGAGGAATTCTATGATTTGCTCATCATTATTAAAAACTTGCCAATGAGCAGAATTATCAGGGACAGCTGGCTTGAAGACTGGTTCCAACTCCTTTGGTTTATCCCACATATTTGAAGCAGGGTCGAACCTTGCTGCCATATAAGGTAATGCATCTGCTTTGTTATTCAACTCTCGAGGGATTGCCTTGATCTCATATGTACTAAGACTTTCCAATAGGTCCCAAACTTCGTGCTTGTACGATTTTAGGTGCTTGTTTTTTGTTGCACACTTTGAGTTGACCTGAATTACAACTTGTTTGGAATCACCAAATATCCTACTGTTTTTTATCCTCATCTTTATAGCTTTTTTTAAATCCGTGTACAATGCTTCATACTCAACCACACTATTGGTACAATTGAATAGAAGCCTATAAGCATAATTCATCTGGGTACCTTGCAAGTCGATGAACTAGATACCAGTGCCAACTTTATTTCTGGTTTTAGCGTTATCGAAATGCATAGTCCATGGCCTGTCAAGTCCTTTTGCTTGTTGGCTGGTTAGGGCTGAAATGCTAGTAGGTTCTTTGGATATTAAGTAATTAGCAAGCTTGGTCTCTTCAAAATTCACCTCTGAGTCCTCATCATGCTAGAGCACACCTATAATCATTTCAATTTCAGTTCTTTGGATATTAAGTAATTAGCAAGCTTGGTCTCTTCAAAATTCACCTCTGAGTCCTCATCATCCTAGAGCACACCTATAATCATTTCAATTTCAGTTCTTTGGATATTAAGTAATTAGCAAGCTTGGTCTCTTCAAAATTCACCTCGGAGTCCTCATCATCCTAGAGCACACCTATAATCATGTCAATTTCAGGCATCTGATCAACTTCCATGACTTCATCTATGAATTTAGGCAATGTATTCCAATTTATTATGCCATCATCACCAAGCTTATGCAATAGATAGTTACTTGGTGGCGCATTTTCTATTTTGATTATATCTCCATCTCAGGACATCTTCATATGGGTGTAGTCCACTGCCAGGTATCCATCTCCTAACAATTTTTGCGTTCACTCTGTTGACAACAACATTCCAAAATATGGAGGGAGATCATCAACTATAACTTCTTGGATAACTATCAGCTCGGGATTTTTTGTCATGCTCATGATTAAATCCTTGAAAACTCCTACGACTTTCACCCTAGTGCCATCCATTAGTTTTAGTATATGGCAAGCCCATATCTTCATAAATGACTTTAGGCATCACCCGTCACGACGACCCTTGAATCTACTATGCAACTTCCTAGTAGATCTCAATTTTTAATGTTACGTAGAACATTGGTTACTTTGAAATTTTTGGCTTCAGAGCATTTAGAATATCTCTCATGTTGACCTAGATGTCTGAAGGATCTTCTGCCATTAGATATTGTAGCTCTGTCGGACCTAGCTATGTTTGTTTTGACTACCATTCTTGGCATGGCTCCTTTCTTTCTCCTTGAGGGCCTCTTGGAGCAAATCCCTTTGTCCAGGTAGAGCTAGGGCTTCTAGCATTCTTACTTTTGTTGGTGTCTTTTATTTCCTTTGATATATTGAACTTGAATTCAACAATACTGCTTTCACTACATGGCATGGACTTCCTATTCTGCTGTGTGGCCATTGCATGACCTTTGTTAGTAAGAGAAGGGTATTTCAGGTGATTTTCAGCCTCCTTTTGTAGCTTATCCCTTTCTTTCCAATTTTGTTTATCCTTTGATTTATTCATCTTTTCTAGAACATCTCTCTCCTTTTCAGGCTCTTTCCCCTTGTCAGCCTGTTTCCTTTTTCAGCTTGGGCACTAGCTTATGGGCCAACTATTGGATTCTTTTCAACAATTTCTTTTGTTTTTCTTGCTGCATAGCTACTATTGGCCTTCTGTCCTTGATGTGCAATGGTGGTCTTCCCCTCAAAACTATGATGCCCATATTATCCTCAGTTTGTTCTTGGGTTGGTTCTTGCTCTTTTGTCGTCTTCCATTTGCTTTTGGTTCCAACCCCTTGCTGATTAGGACATACAATGTTATCCTCTTCGACAACACCAAATTTGACGAAGACAACATTATCTGGATTTGGTAAAGCTAGAACAACTTGTTGCATTGGAGTTGGAGCCTGGTAACTAGCTGACTCATCATGGGTGGTTGATAGATTGCTTGGATCATTAGAGGGTTGATTCATTACAGGTACTATTTGGCCCATAATGTCTTGTTGAGCTTGACATTGCTGGTTGTACTGATTATTTTGAGAATACCTAATAGCCATGACACAATTCATAGGATCATGTCCATCATTGCACAGGAAGCACCACAAAGTGTTAACCTCAGAATTTGTGCTAACCATATTGTTCTACACTTGATTGTTATTTTGTCAAACATTTTGCTGCAGGACTTGATCCTTTGCAAGATAAGTGGTTTTTCTCTGTTGCCAATTTTGTTGTTGCCATCCATTGTTTTGTTGCTATTGCCTCTTCTCGATATTATTATGATTTACCATTGTCTTTATTATATCCACCATTTCTTTCATAGTGAGTTTGCATTCATCAAGGCTTTGAGCAACAACATTGCTGCTCCTTTGTGGAGGAGCAGGTAAGGTGGGTTAGTGAGGCTGAAAAGAAATGAATGAGGTTGTACTTTGACTTGCGAATGTCACAATGTATGGGGAAGGAGCGGTATTAGTGGCTGATTGGGCATATGGAATAGGTGAAATGGTAGGAGTGGATCCCTGAATTTGGGAATTTTGTGTAATATGAGTGGCATAGGCCATAGGTGGGGTAGGTGGTAATTTACCTCCTCTTATTAAGACATCTTCAGCTTGAGCTGCCTCTTCAAAAGCTGTAGCTAGAGTAACATGGTTAGCATTACAAACTATTAGCGTTAGATAAGATTGCAGGACCTTGATATAGTATGGTAACGCTTGTTTGTCAATGGGTCACCCATTTGGTGGAATTAAATACAAAGTCCTCATGAATCTAGTGTTGTAATCATGAATATTTTCTTGAGGATGCCTTTGCATAACATTTAATTGGAACAAAGCAAAATACCCATTACCCATGGTACCGAATCTTTGTATAAAAGGTTCTACAATTGATGCCCAATTAGTAACAAAATTATCGGGTAAACCCCTATACCATAAAGCAACCTTACCCCTTAATGAGTAGATAAGCAAATATACCATGATATCTTCTTCTTGGATGCGATGAATAGACTTGTTCAGATGGTCCATCGCCATTTTGGTTCTATTTCCGTCAAAAGTTAATAAGCCTTTCATGGCGGCGACCAAGATGGGGAATAGGCCCTTATGGTTCAAAGGTCCTTGGTAGGTCCAATTTGGAAGTTGAATTTGAGGCCTAGGCAGCTAAGGTGCCTAATTGTATTAAGGTGGTTGACCATAGTGGGGTTGCATATGCGTAGTATGGAGGCATTTGAGGGATGATTTATTGGGGAAAACCTCGAGGATACTATTATTTAGCACAATACTATAGCGGAAAAAGGGAATTTGGGTTTTGTATGGGTGGTGGATTAGGATGGGCCAAGTTTTGATTAGCCGGGTCTCACAAATTGTGAATTGGGGGAGAATTTTGCAATCCTTGTTGAGGGACTTGGTGATTGGGAGGTAGGTATTGCTTCAAATTTTGCGATGGTTGACTAGTTGGAGGCAATGTTTGATTTAGGGGGTTTCTCTAAAATCCTTATGCCCCCATTTGACCAACTAGCACTTATGAATTTTGAGCTATACCTTGACTCAAGACAAGGGTGTGGATTTGTCCTGAAGTAATGAAGTGGATTGGCCTAGGAGTGGGGTTGCTATCTTGGAAGTATTAATTTGTTGACTAGATGTGGGTGAATTTTGAGTCGAGATCGTACTAGTTAGAGGGGTATTTTGGATGTTGGAAACTAGCGGTTGACTTCCTCCAACTTGGGTATTGGAAGGTAATGGTATTTGGTTATTTGTAGGATTATTCACATCAATCTGAGGCCCTATTAAATTTGGAACTTGAGGGGACATTTGTGATGCTTGAGGCATTCTATGTAAAGGATTGGTGTGAGTCATGGTGGGCCCTATAGTGGCTAGGCCAGGTTTTGATGGTTTGGAATGACAAAGGCATAATCGTAAATTGGTGTGATACTAGGGAAAATTGATACTTGAGATGCGAGGTCTTGAGGTTGACTTATTTGATCAGTGATTTGACTTTTTCCTTTTAATGGAATAGGCTTTAGTGTTTGATTAACTTCAAGCTCATCATCTTGGTGTGTACCCACACAACGACTCGCTCCTTTTTTGCTTTTGTGTTCCTTTGTTGGTATGATATCAACTCAGCTGATCGAAATTCTTTGCCTGATTGTTGCATCTTTAAGCATGGATTCATAAGCCTGAGTCCTCTTGAGTATGTACTTGCGTAGATAGAGTTTCAAGGTCAAAAATGAAATTCGAAAAGAAAGGGTCTAGGCGAATTATTATGGTGTCTTCGAGCAAATCGCTCACTGATTAGAGATTTTAAATTTTTCCATTTTAGGCGAATCGCTTCTTGATCTTCGAGTGAGTCGCTCCTTGGTTTGAACTTGAATAGATTCTTGATTTTTCAGGTGATTTGCTTCAAACAGGGCAAATTGCTCCAATTTTGGAGGGGATCACTCCTTTAAAGAAGACTTTGCAAAAATTTGTCAAATTTTGACAAATCACTCTTTGCCCGTCGCAAATGCAATTATAATGCCAAAATTGAAAAATTCTGCTGATTTCTGAGTGCCTTAGCCGCTACTTCACTAAAATATTAGAAATTTGATGTTTGTAACATAGTCACCATATGCAAAGCACCTGAAAAAACTAACTAAAAAATGGAAGATATGCAAAATTAAAGTTCAAAAAGGGACCAGACTTGACTTCGTCTTGGAAATCAAGCCTTCGGTCACATTGGGCATGCCAAAAACATGTTGAAATGTGGATATGTCTAATTTCTTATGCGCTCGCAAATTTGTTTCAACAAATTGGAAGAAAGGGGAGTGTGCCCCTCTCAACCTTTGGATTTAGGCCAGCTTCCCACTATCCTTGCTAAATCTAACTATTTAAAGCTAAATACATAAAGTAAATGCAGAAATTAAAATGCATGAAAGTAAATTCTAAAGTTTAGTGTGTGAGAAATTGAAAGTAAAATATGATTGTAACCATAGCAAGGATAGTGTGTGATCAAATAACACGTGAGAAAATCGAATAACAACAATGTATCCCTAGCGTTCAAAATGGAATTAACAAAAAAGGACAAAATGGTAATGCCGCAATCGTCATGTATTCCACAATCTAGGAGGATAGTGCTGCTGATGGAAAACAAAAATTCTCATCAATTTCTTATTATTCCAAAAGAAGCAGCAGCAATTACAATGTTGTACTCACAAAGCAAGGTTCCACGAGCCTGGGGGGCGGGGGGATGGGGGACAGCGGGAGACGATAGGCTGATTTTAGGGGACGGCTCGGGGACGACTGGTATAATACTATGAAAATTGAAATTTTTTAGAAATTTAGAATAATCTGCACATTCAGAATTCTATACACAACAAAAATGATTTTAGGATATTCATATTGATATTAGTTACTAAGTGCAGCCATTTAATTGTTTCAACAAATATAACTTGAAGGTTCAGCCAAGGATATCTAGTGCATTTTGCCAATCTCTAACAGTCGACCAAATTAGTTGCTATTGCTTAAGTAACGAATGCCACATTATTCAGCTTTTAACTTTTAAGTTTTAGACATTTGTGCAAAACATTTTAACACAAAATATGTACGGCAAGAAAGGATTAGATATTTGTGGAAGATGGTTTGACTTTTACAAAAATGTTGTGTCCAGACTGTTATGGGTGATTTATTTCTAGCATTGAAACTTGGCTCTCAATAAGAGAGCAAGTGCCAAAGTTGGTACTCGGTGGAAGATGTTGTGGTAGCCCTGGTGCCTGATATGACATATGAGGGCTGGTGCCATCTGGAACTTTGGCAGTTGTGAAGATTCTTAAGTTTGTATTATAGTTGATGCACACAGAGCGTTGCCCCTTGACTTTGCCCTACGACAGTGCAATGGGTCTGGGAGGGGTTGACATTGCATTGAAAAGGCTCCCTAACGGGATTATATACTGCTCCCTAAGTGCACTAGAGCCTAAAGAGTTCCCTTGACTGAATGCATTTGTAAAGTTTTCATATTTGAACCTCGGATGAACATAAGTGGCTAGTTGATATTTGGAGTGTATCATATTTTAACAATTTTTTGTTATGACTAGATAACAAGAATACGAGTTAAAGATCTAAGCATTCCAATTTGCACAACAAGAAACACTACAATACAATTCATATTCACAAGTTGAAATATTTTAAGGCATGGGCAATTATTTTCTATTTTGTCAATCATATTTTATTTGTTAATATATTTTGGTTTGAGTTGCAAATATTAGGCTCATGTGCTTTAACATCAAATCAAGAACTGTCTACAGGAGCAAGTGTGCCACAATGCTGTTACAAGTAAAGGTTTCTATGTTGCAGTACTTAAATTTAATTTAAGAGTGCCTATGCATTTATATAAATTGTTATACTTAAAAATAGATGTCATTGTCACCGCATATCATGTTGGCAAAGTATTTTACTCAATCAAAAACCCAGCATATTCATAATTTAAATAATACTTGGCCCGTATATCATCATGTTAATACAATAAGCCTTGATATTTAGTGTTTACTCTTTCTGTGCTTGTTTTTTTTTGAAAAATTTGAAAAAACTTGTATTAAAACAAAGATCAATTACAATTTGGGAAGAGACACTTCCCAGCCGAAATCAGAGAGAACACATGCTTACAAGAGTAAAAGAAGATTTGCAATGGAGCCAAATCTCTTAAACCAATAACTAGCTAACAGAGGGATCGGTTTGGTCTGTTGATGCAACTTGTCGCGATATCGCGACACTCTTTCCGTCTTCTCCTTTGGTCGCGAAAAAGAAACATATCGCGATATCGCGACACTTTTCTCCTCTGGCCGCAAAAAAACATGTCGCGATATCGCGACATTTTTCTCCTTTGGCCACGAAAATGCAACATGTCGCGAAATCGCGACACTTTTCTCCTTTGGCCGCGAAAATGCAACATGTCGTGAAATCACGACACTTTTTCTCACTTGGCCGCGATGTTGCAACATGTCGCGAAATCGCGACATTTTCCTCCTTTGGCCGCGACGAAGCAACTTGTCGCGAAATCGCGACACATTCTCGCCTAAATCGCGACACTTTTCTCTCATGGTCGCGACGAAGCAACATGTCGCGATATCGCGACACTTTTCTCCTTTGGCCGCGACGATGCACCATGTCGTGACACTTTTTCTCCTTTGGTCGCGACGATGAAACATGTCGCGAAATCGCGACACCTTTCCTCCCTTGGCCGCGACGATGCAACATGTCGCGAAATCGCGACACCTTTCCACCCTTGGCCGCGACGAAGCAACATGTCGCGAAATCGCGACACCTTTCCACCCTTGGCCGCGACGAAGCAACATGTCGCGAAATCGCGACACCTTTCCACCCTTGGCCGCGACGGAGCAACATGTCGCGAAATCGCGACACCTTTCCACCCTTGGCCGCGACGGAGCAACATGTCGCGAAATCGCGACACCTTTCCTCCCTTGGCCGCGACGGAGCAACATGTCGCGAAATCGCGACACCTTTCCTCCCTTGGCCGCGACGCGACGAACATGTCGCGAAATCGCGACACCTTTCCTCCCTTGGCCGCGACGGAGCAGCATGTCGCGAAATCGCGACACCTTTCCACCCTTGGCCGCGACGCAGCAACATGTCGCGAAATCGCGACACCTTTCCTCCTTTGGCCGCGACGAAGCAACATGTCGCGAAATCGCGACATCTCCCCTCCCTTAGCTTTTCCTTTGATCATTAGCTCAGGGACCTTTCAAGACCCTGCCTAATCGCCTCATCCTCAATAGCCATGTCACTGTGCAACTGGACCCCTACCTCCTTCTCAGCACCCATCTTAGCCAAGAAGTCGGCCGCTTTGTTTAAATCTCTACTCACATAAACTGGAATCACATCATCTAATTCCCTCCATAATTCCTTAATTTGAGTAACAAGAATCCTCAACCTCCAAGCTTTCAAGGCAAAGTTCCTCATGCAGTCTAGAGCTCCAACCATTATTTGAGAATCCGATTCAAGAATTATCCTCCTGTGGCCTCGTTTAATCGCCCAAACGAAGCAGATTTGATAGCTATGGCTTCGCTTCATTGTTTGTGGCTCTTCCCAAGCCTTGCAGTTCCCAATAGAGCACTGATCCATCATGATTTCGACAAACCACTCCAATTCCAGCACTACCCGGATTGCCTTTTGTAGCTCCATCAGTATTAATTTTAATCCAACCTTCTGGGGGTGGTTTCCAACTAGCTCTGTCCTGTCCCTCTTGCTCTTCTTCTCCCTCTTCCATTGGCCCAGTAACAACCTGAGTTTCCTCTTTAGCATAGACGGCCACAGTTTCGTGACTTTGCTCCAGATGACTTGCCAAACTCCATCTAACGAGGAAAAAGTTTCTCTAAAAATTCTAGCATTTCTCTCCAACCACACTTGCCACCAAATGAAGTTTAATCCAAGCTCCCAACCAATACGAAGAGCTTTAGATTTAAATCTACCCCTCTTCCATCTTTCCCAGATATTAGTCCGATTCAAGTCACCATTAACTTGAATTTTATAATATAAAAGCCATCTCTTCCAAATCTGACGCGTGAAAGGGCACTCAAACATCAAGTGATCAGTTGTTTCCTCGC
Source organism: Wollemia nobilis (assembly GCA_028583015.1). NCBI lineage: Eukaryota > Viridiplantae > Streptophyta > Pinopsida > Araucariales > Araucariaceae > Wollemia > Wollemia nobilis. The sequence continues at coordinate 7,452,081 of JAQPPZ010017228.1, forward strand.
TCTTGTAGCAAAATACACATTGAGAAGGACCGATGATTCCTCTACATCTGAGATTGTCAAAAGTGAGAATTCCGTTGTGCATGAACTGCCAAGCAAAAAAGTTTACTTTCGGCCAGCCCTTGGAGTGCCAAATCTTTCTCCAATCCTCTACCGGATATGGATGGGGGGGAGGCTCTGGAAGGATCTTGTCATATCCGTACTTCACTGTATAGACACCAAGGCTCCCATAGCCCCAAGCTAATTCGTCCTCCTCGTCTCTACTTGTGAGAAATCTTTCTGTCAAGATTTTAGTCATGGTGGGTGCCAACTCCGGAGGGATTGAAATTGGCCACTCCTCCAACTTCTTAAACTCGCTTAAACTTATACTCCCCACTGACTAGTGGTGAAATAACTTTCAATTTGGACCCATCCCTTGGTTTCTATGGCTGTTTTTATTGGTTGCAATTCAGGAAATTCAACAATGATAGGTGGGTATTGATCCCATGAATCTGTCCAAAAACGTGCCTTCTCCCCTCTCCCCACTTTCCAAAACAATCGATCTTTAACTACCTGAGATCCTAGCTTGAGAGCCTGCCACACTAAGGATCCATTACCATCCAAAGGGAAACGGCCCACCTCATTGGGGTTAACATGTCCCAAATATTTACTAGTTAGGATTCTCACTGAATAAGGAATTTAGTTGGGAAATCCACCTCCAAGATCTGACTTTCCAGCCAAAGCTTTATTATTTATCTTGGATCTTCTCAGTCCCAACCCTCCTTTTACCTTGGGCTGGGTTACTTTATCCCAACCAACTAAGGCCCATTTCCTCTCTCCTTTTACTCCTTCCCATAAAAACCTTCTAGCCATCTTGTCCAACTCTTTCCATATAGTATGTGGGGCAGCTAGGATAGAGAATTTATAAATTGGCATGGCCTGAATGACTGACTGTAAAAAAGTTAATCTACCCCCATAGCTTAACCATTTGTGAGACCAATGATTCATTCTATCCTTGATACAATCCAAAAGATTCTTCCAGATATCTATTTTTAGTTTTTTAAAATGCAAAGGAACCCCCAAGTAAACCACTTGGGAGAGAAGTCCTTGTGAATCCCAAGATCTCTAGAACTCTTTCCTGAAGCCTTTGATCAAGATTGAGAAAGACCACTTTGGATTTTTTATCATTGATGACTTGGTTTGAAGCCCTAAGGTAGACATTAAGAGTATCTCTGATCACTCTTGCTTCCCCGAAGCTGGCCACTCCCACCAATCTCGTATCATCCACAAACCGTAGGTGAGTCAAAACTTCCTCACCCACCTTGATACCTATTAGCAAACCTTGTTGTCTTCTCCTCAAGAAAAGTCTACCTAATCCTTCATCCAAAATGAGGAAAAGATAGGGAGAGCAAGGATCCCCTTGACGAAGGCCTCGAGTGGCTCCAAAAGGTTGCGAGGGAAGACCCTTGATTAACACCGAGTAAGTCGGAGTAGAAACACAACTCATGACCCACTCTATCCAATCCCAAGAGAAGCCAAAGGTTGCCATCATCCTTGACAAGAAACTCCACTCCACCCTATCATAAGCCTTTGACATATCTAATTTTATGAACATTCCTTTATTACCGGATGTTTGCATTGTATGGATTGCCTCCTGAGCAAGAACCACCCCATCCAAGATCTGCCTACCCTCCACAAAACCCCCTTGCTCTGAGGAGATAATGTTATGTAAAAGAGGTTTTAGGCGCTCAACCATTACCTTTGTGATTATTTTATATATCACATTACATAAGGCAATAGGTCTATAATCTGAAATATGTACCCCCTCCTCCCCTTTTGGAATTAAAGTGATGAAGGTATGATTTAATGCTTTAAGCATTCTTTTATTACCTCTGGACTCCTCTATGACAGCCAAAACATCCTCCTCCAAAATATCCCAAAAGGCCTGAAAAAACTCAATTGGAAAGCCATCTCGGTCCTGGATTTTTTCCGGTGCTCATTCCAAAGACCACATTCTTCAATTCTTCTCTATCAATGGGTTTAAGAAGGGTCTGATTTTCTTCTTCAGAGATAACGGAAGGTATGACATCAATAACTTCGTTTTGAGCCTCTTCATCTTGCACCATACTTTCCTTAAATAGTTTAGAAAAATAATCCATTGAATGGGAATGCATACCAGGAAGAGTATCAAAGGAGTGTCCATTCTCATCTTGAAGAGCTTCCATGTTATTCATCTGTCTCCTAGCACAAGCAGTCCGATGGAAAAATTTGGTATTTCTATCACCTTCTAATAACCAAGTGGTTCTTGCTCTCTGTTTCCAGTAGGTCTCCTCTTGGTTGTCAATGTCCTCAACCGCTTTACGCAAGGCATCATCCTCGGCTTTGAGCTGCTCTCGTAATTGTTCCTTCCCTAAAGTGTTTTTGAACCTCATCCCATCTGGCCACCAAAGGAGCTCTTTGGAGCTGGAAGTCTGTCTTGTTAGCTCGCCTCCATTGTTTCAATTGAGCTTTGACATAATGAAGCTGTTTGTGGAATCTAAACATTGCTGTCCCATAAGTCAGATGACCCTCTTATCACCACTGTGGAATTTTCTTTTGAAGTTCCTCTTTTTGCAACCAAAAATTCTCAAATTTAAAAGGTTTGTGATGCTACCCTGTCATAATCCCTCCCTCCAACAAAATGGGGAAGTGATCTCGAAACCGGACCCTCCAAAATCTGAAATTTTGTATTCCATTTTACAAATGCCTCCTCCGAAACCAGAAAACGGTCTAGCTTTACCTTCCTGCTATGTGGCTCCCTCCTCTTGTTAGTCCAAGTAAAGTTGGTTCCAAGGCATTTAATATCCACTAAGTGAAAAGCCTGGACTTGGGCAATCATAAGTCGATCCCCTGGGTCCAAAATTGGGGTTCCCCCTTCCTGATCTCTAGAAGATAATTTAGCATTAAAATCCCTAGCAATAATCCAGTCTAAATCTTCCCTTGAGATTCTCATGTTATGCACAGCTTTCCATTGAAGCCTCTGACCATCAAGGTTTTGAGCCCCATAAAAATTTGTGATTAAAACATGTTCAGCTGTGACATTATTCCTAAAATGAGATGTGAGAACACCCCTCCAAGCTATATGTTCTATTGCAGTCCATTCCGAGAGAGTTCCAAAGAGTAACAATCCCCCCGAGGCACCTTGGGCAGCCACTTCCATATGACCAGCGCCCCTCCAAATTCTATTAACTGTTTTACACATAAGATCTAACGACATTTTTGTCTCTTGGATAAGCAAAAAATCTGTTTTGCATTTTTCTAAGAGTCTTTGAACAACAGATTGATGGGTTCTACTGTTTAAACCCCTAACATTCCATGATTGTATAATCATGGTTACCTTGAGAGCAAAGAATCTATTGGCCTCATCGATCCTCCAGTGATCAGTTTGTCTCCTTGAACTGCTAGCAGTTCCTTATTTGATTTTCTACCCACTCCTTGAGAGTTGCTATTTTTTGATCTCTTTTCCACCTGAGCTATCCCTAGAGTTGGCCTTTCTCTGTTCTTTTCTGCTATTACCATGCTGACATCCTTAATAATTGGCTGCTCTTGGGTATGCACTATCAATGCCCTTGCACTCTCTGACAACGGTAACTCAGTGTACTCAATTACCTGTTCTATGACGGTGGGAGATGAAAGAGGAGCTTGAGCGTGGATGTTATTATTTTCACTATTCCCATCCACTCCTTCCATGACTTGATCCTCTTGGTCCACTAGTGTCTTAAATATTTCATACCTATTGGCTGGCTTGAGTTGTGTTTGCTCTTTACCATTTTTCTTTTGCTTTCTCCTTCTTTTGGGCTGTTCAAAACCATCTCTCTGAGCTTCTTTACCCTGAGGAGTATTGGTTGGTTCTTTGATTAGAGTTGACTTACCCTCCCTAGGAAGATTTGACATTCCTAGCGGGGCCTCCATTTTTGTGTTCAAATTATTTGGGCAAAACCGGGCCAAATGCCCGTATTTGTGGCAAACTTTGCATCTGAAGGGCGGAGCCTCATAATCTAGCTGTTGAATCCAAGATAGTCCTGCCAATTCAAGCTCCATCTCTGTCGGTAGAGGCTGGCTAATATCCATTTCCACACATATTCTTGCAAAAACAGTTGTGTTCCCTTCTATGGTGTCTTTGGAGACACCCAAATGTCTTCCAAGGGAGTTACCGATAATTTCCAAAACCTGCTCACCCCAAAACTCCATTGGAAGAGCATACAAACGGATCCAAACCGGGACAGCTGTGGGTTCAATTCGAGGATCGAAACCCACTCTCCAGGGTTGAACAAATAACCCTGCCGGACCATGGTTCCTCTTTTTTGATTCAAAAGCCCTATTTCTATCGGCCAGAGAAGAAAAACTAACAATAAAATACCCATTGCTAATAAACCATAAAGAGTACTCACCATGAGGCTCCCGGTTTTGCTCGACCCAGGAATGCAAGAAATTCGGGGTAGGGCGAATACCCATGAATTCTACAGATCAGATCGTGATTGGCTCTCGTATAAGACTCGTTTCTTCGACCATCCTTGGCTCGATGACAATCTTGGGCCTTGATTCGGACTGCGGAAGGCATCCATTGACTCGTTGGGCTATTGATCTCTTTCCAGCATCCTTGAAGAGCATTTTAAGAGCATTTCTTTGTGCTTCGTCATTATTAGATGGAGATTTATCTTTTAACACTACTGCATACGAGCAATTTCTCCCTGTGAGAGGATCTGGAGGAGTCCCCATTGGACCCTCCTGGGGCAGCAAACTTGCCTTCAGATCCACAGTAACCAGAAAAACACTTCGGCAACCCACCTGATGCCCTAGATTTTCCTTAGCTCCAGAAACCCTAGTTCATCGCTTCTCGCCTGCTCGCCGTTTTCTCCTCTTTCTATGCTTGTTAATTAAGTGTTCAGTCAACATTGCAAATCCTCAATGACCCAGGGGCGGCCTTTAAAAATGAGAAAACCAAGAGCTCTGTGGCAAAGGTGCCCAACCATCCTCGAGGACGCCCAACCGTCCCTAGGGACGGCTGAGCGTCCCCAAAGGGACCTAGCCGTCCCCGGGGACGCCCCAAAACAGGGGACGTCCCGGGGACGGGAGGCCGTAGGCCTCAGGCATCCTCGGGGACGTTTCCCAACCGTCCCCCAAAAGGGGGATTGGGGAAACATCTCCAATGTCGTCCCCCCGTGCTGGGGGACGCGTCCCTCAGGGGGGGGTGACGCGTCCCCGTGTAACACTGTCACAAAGTGTAGCTCTGATTCTCTCAAGGCCAAAAGATGTTTACAATGGAGTCCATGGCTCCTATTTATAGAAAGAATTCACCCTTGAGTTACCTTGGGTGAGAAATTCTTACTCTTAGTAAAAGTAAATATTTGGGGCATCTCTCGCAAAATGATGCTCCTCCAAGTGTTACATGGCTTTAAATACGTCTCTAAATGGCTTAAAAGTGTTTTAAAATGCTTAGTGGCGCCATCACATGCCAAAATGTCGCTTTCAAAAGATCTTTCTTGGGATCCATGCATTCTTTGTTTGCCTTTACCTGTTAGTGGGTGTTTCGCTCCAAGAGGAGGAGCAGATTGCTTTTGCTTGGGAGCGCTTTGCTCTGTTTTGCCAAGTGCTTTGTTCCATAGGAACTAATCACATCACTTTGAGCAAATCGCACCTCTGACCTAAACTTGACAAAACTGAGTTTCTGGAGGCTCCAATTGATCGTTTTATAGGTTTTGCAAGTCTTCAAAATTTGGGGAACCCCAAGGTAGTAATGGGGTTACTACGGTTATTTAGGAAGTGAAAGGGGAATTCAAGGAAAGTTGGCACAACTAATGTCATTATTAATATAAAAAACTTTAGACTTGCTGCATTGACTAATGCATACCTACTTGATAACTTTAAGTTATTAGATGGATTGGCTAGGCCCAATATATACCATGAACTTTATCAAAGGATTAAAACCCAAGGGTTACAAAATTTGAAACAACATGTAATATATAAAGTGAAAAGCTCCCTTGTTACCAGAAGAAGGGCACATTCACCTTTTTGTTAGGTGCTTGTTAGGAAGAGGCCTTAAAAAATGCCTTTACTATTAATTTATGGATAGCCAAGAGATGGATGCCAATAACCGTCTATGATATGTATAAAAATGGAATGAAAAGACAGTAGCAAGGGACGTTTGACAAACACGTCCTAAACAATAATAGTTAGTAATAAATAATTATTAATTAATAAGAAATTCTGATTTATGGTAGAGTACATGCTGTGAAGGCTTCATCTTCAGAGCATGATCATATTAACCTCAGTTTTTTGTTTTAATCAATACTTTACTTTGGGCTACTTTAATTAATTGATTATTACAGAGCCTTCTAGTAAAATAATCTTGAATCTCTCTTCAATTATATATTTCTCTGGTCAGTTACAAACTTTAGAAATATAGGCTACAGGCCAATGGTGAAGAAATGGTCAAAGACCAATGAAAAAGATTGACTATATTCCTAGAGTTAAAAAAGGGCCATAGGACAAGGGAAGGTGTTCCAGAAACCACACAAATGAACCATGGGTTGAAGGTTTTTGGTAGAGAGCCCAAATGGCATTGATGCCCCATGATGCATGTTTACGACACTATTAAGTTATACATCCATGAGAATAACACATTTATACTAAACAATGAAGATATGGATGTAAATAGAAATGAAAAGATATTATGAGGTGGCATGTGTGACTATTAATCCCCTGTGCAATAATATTGAATAATAAATAGTGATTCAAAAGCACATTACATTGATCCAAAAACAACTGTTTGATAGCTTTGACCAAAGAAGACTTCTAAATTCCCTTTGTTGGCCTCATTACCAACTTCATAGACCATCTTGATTACAGATTTATACCATTTGCTGAATTTTTATTTTCTTTCCTTGATTAAATTGGCTTATTGAATGTTATTGTTAAACTTAAATCAAATTGTTTTGGTTGTATTGGTTCTGGGCTATATGCAAAAGACAGAACTGGTTAGATTCCCAAATTAGGAATGCTGTCAAGGTACTTGTGTTTGTATGTTGTCTGGTGATTGTCTTTCGTTGGCCTCGACTTTATGTGCAGGTACTTTGGAAGTGTCATAAATAGTTGTCCTGTATTTTTTCATGGTGTGCAAGGCTGCAAGCATACTATTAGATGATCCCTAACATTTCCAGTGTGACAATGCAAAGCCATTATCAGCAGAGTTATTGTATCTGACAATCCTCCTATTTGGATACCCCTATCCACTCATCAAATACAGATACCGATATGATACTTCTTGGATACTGTATCCAGATGTATTCAAATACATCATACGGCATCCAGATATCAGAATATGTGCCCCTATTTTGTCCATATCTAATATATCTGGATATGGCCCTAGGCATATCTAGAGCTGTATCTGAGACATGAGATTAAAAGAAGATTGCAAACGTTTAAAAACTAAATTTGAAATTTTAAAGAAAATGACAATTGTCTTCTTGGTTAAAGAAAATATCCTATATAAAACTTATATTTGTGTAAACATTTCTGTGTTATATGTTTTTTCTTTTAATACATAAAATATATATTCTTTTTACAATGGCGTGTCCATAATAGGGGTCTTTAAAATTTTTCATATCTGTATGTGATACTGTCTCCTTATTTTTTTCCATGCAACTTGGCCATTACATTCTTTGGGATCACATATATTGATTCATCTATATGATCATTATCTTTATATGTGTGCTGCTTTTTCTCTTGCTGAAATAGTTTATATCCAAGGCCACTCTGGTCAAGTTGTACACCATTGTCTAGGCATGGTGGAAACAGTGGATACCTGAATCTGTAACTGTCACTTGATTAATAGTATTTGCTTTCAATGGTCAGACGGAGTGTATTAAGCCATGCCGTATAGTACATTACCTGGTACATCCAAGTTTCAGGAATTTCCAGAGGCCATGGAGACATTCACCATGGCATATCATCTATTCTTTAGGATCAAGGATACTGACATAATTTGATATGCTGTAGAGTCAATGCAGGATTCGTTTGGAGAGGCAAAAACAGAGAAGGTAGAGAATTTATCATCAAAATCAGCAACAAAAGATCAGCACTTAAAAAGAAAAAATGATGGGTCTGATGGAAACAATAGCAGAGAACAGCAAATAGAATCCAATAGCACAGATAAAAACAGCAGAATTGGTCTGCACTTGAACAGTTGTGAATTGCTCACAAAAGATAAAGATATTACATGGAGACTAAGGCTGTATAAATAGCCTTATGCTACATAAATACACCTACCTAACAGGCCTGATCGGCACCTACTTCGTCTATGTTGGATGGGTGCCTCTAATACAGGCTTGACTTTGCATGTGTATGGGAGTAAAATAGTCAACATAGATGGCTAAACTGAGGTAAATGTTATAATCTAATATTCTAACACCCCACCCCCCCTTAAGATTTACATCACTTATTCTTAACCCAAGTTCAGTTCTGAAATATTGAAATTTCTGAATGCTGAGGGGCTTGGTGAATATATCAGCCAACTGCTCATTTGTTGGCTTATAGATCAGCTCTACTTGTCCATTCTGAATTTGCTCCCTGATATAATGATGGTGCACCTCAAGGTGTTTGGTGCGAGTATGGAACACTAGATTATTTGCAATCTTCAAGACACTTTGGTTGTCACAATAGATCGTGGTTGGCTTGTTGAAGACCAAGATTGCACATGAATTGTCCAAGCCAAATGGTTTTCCTGGTTGCTTCTACAGCTGCTTTGTACTCCTAATGAAAAAAGAAACATGGCGAAGTAGTACTCTAAAAACGTATACTACCATAGTCTATGCTTGTCAATAGTACCATAGTCAATAGTACCATCTGATTTGAATTTGGTCTTTGCTTTGTCTCCTCATAGTCTATGCTTGTCAATAGTACCATCTGATTTGAATTTGGTCTTGTAGACCCATTTGTAGCCAATGGTCTTTTTACCGGGAGGTATGTTAACAAGATCCAATGTCTTGTTTTTCTTGATGGCTGCCATCTCAACATCCATTGCAGCTCTCCATATCTGATCTTGGCAAGCTGCTTCATATGTGGAGGGCTCATGGGTATTCAGCACTTGTAACATAAGTGCAAAATTTACTGAATCTGTTCTTATCTTGGATTTTCTTTTGCCCTCTTCATTTGGCAACTGTGCTTCAGTTACAGTTTTAATGTACCATTTGGGCAGCTTCTTTGAAGTTGAAGAAGATTCATGAGAGACTTCTTCTAGTGCTTCACTGTCACTTGTCAACGTACTTTTAGGATCACTATGTGTTGGCGTGTTTGATTCTGGCCATTCTCTAGCTACTCTATGTTGAAGAAGTTCCAACTCCTTAACACGAGACTTTGATGTCTTCATCAAAGATTACATTCCTAGATACATGAACCTTTTTGGTTTTGAGCTCATAGACCCTATATGCATTACTTACATCGCTATAACCAACAAATTTACATCTGCTACTCTTATCATCTAATTTCTACCTTTTTTCTTTTGGAACATGCATATAGGCAGTGCAACCAAAAATTCTTAAATGAGTAACAGTGGGCTTTTTACCTGTCCAAACATCTTCTGGTGTCATGTTTTAAACAACTTTTGTGGTGCTTCTATTAGTCAAATAACAGGCTGTCCTTACTACTTCTGCCCAAAGTGTGTTAGACAATTGCTTTGCCTTCAGCATGGATCTGCCCTTAAGGTGCCGTTCATCCTTTCCGCAACTCCATTTTTCTGAGGAGTATAAGGCGCTGAAAGTTGCCTTTTAATTATAATACCAGCAAAATGCGGTGAAGGCATTTGAGGTAAATTCTCCTCTATTCTCAGTTCTGAGAAATTTGACCTTCTGGTTGCTTTCATTCTCAGCTGTTGCTTTGAATTCTTTGAATGCATCAAAAGCTTGTGATTTGTACGTGAACAAATAAACCCAAGTACGTCTTGAGAAATCATCAATAAATGTGATGAAATACTTTGCACCACCAAGAGATGCAATCTTCATTGGGCCACACAGTTAGAGTGTACCAACTCTAACTTTGATTTGGCTCTCCAAGCTTTGTCCTTTTCAAACTGCTTCGCACAAGCTTTTATCTGTTGAGATTCTTGGTAAACCATGTACCATATTCAACCTATTCATATCTTTAAGACTAGAGTAGTTCAAAATTTCAAATGACCTAGGCATTCATGCCATAATTGGTCTTTTGATGATCCTTCAGAAATCATGGCTTTGTCACTATGAGTGATAAGTTTATATAAGCCTGATTCCTCTTTGCCTACACCAATTACATTGTTTTGACTATCCTGTATCATACATTTGCCTTGTCTAAATAGGATTTTCATGTTTTGCTGTCCTATCTGACTAACTGAAAGCAGATTTTTCTTCATTCCAGGTACATACAAAACATCTTGATGTAAGTCATCTTACCATTAGGCATCTTGATGGAAGCTTTGCCAACTCCTTTCACTTGCAACGTTGAGTTGTTGCCAAAGGTGACTTTTCCTCCTTCCATTGCTTGGATGTCATGGAGCCAATCTTGTTTTCCCGTCATGTGCCTTGTAGCACCAAAATCGATGTACCACACTAGGTCATCATCATCATGTTTTGACTGATATGCAGCAACAAATATGATGTCATCTTGTTTGGATGCATAATGGCCACCTTGATTCTTCTGATTATCAGCTTGCCTCTTTCTGCAATCCTTTGACATGTGGCCTCCCTTAGAAACAAGTGACAACCTTCTTTTGCTTGTGAGGCTGTCTTTGATTGTGAGGCTCTTCAACCTTTTTCACAAAAGGCTTCTTTTGCTTGAAATTCTTGAACTTTGCTGCATAAGCTCTAGAAGAATCTTCTTCTTCATTGTTCAAGAGAAGTTGTTTACGTTGCAATAGGATTCCCTCCAATTCATTGAATATGAGGGTACCAAGTTTCCCACTATGCATGAGACTTAAAATTAACCTTTGATAATCTTTTGTCAAACTCTTGAAGGTGGCTGAAACTAACTCCTTGTTGGTGACTGTTTCACCAAGTGACTTCAACTGGTTTGTGATGCCTTTGATGGATTGCATTGTTTTGCTATGGCACCACTTAGCTTCACATTGTAAAGTTGTTGTCTCAGTGTGAGAGCATGAGCTTCATTCTTGTGCTCGTACAAAGTCATGATGGAGTCCCATGCTTCCTTTGGAGTAGTACCATCTGCCACATTCTCAATAATACCTCCACTGATTGACAAATTAATTAAGGCAAGAGCGACACGTTTTGTGTCATAATCAGCTTGTGTTGCAACATCTATCTGATGGTGTACTGCAGGGCCTTCTACATGGCTCCACAAGTCATGAAGCATCATCAAATTCTTCATTTGATTCTTCCATACCCCAAAGTTTTCAGCTTTGAGGAGCTTTTCGGTCAATGCATTCAACATGTTGCCTGGATTGGCCATATGACACCTGAATTTGAAGTAAACAAAGGACTACAAGAAGTGGGTTCCACTAACACACTTTTAATAATTGCTAAATAATTGACTCCACCCCCCTTTTTTTTAATTAAATAATCTTTCAATTAATGAAAGATTATAATGAAAGATTATAGACTTAAAGAATAATCCCTTTTTTTCTTTTTTAAAATAAAGGTCCCTTTTTCTTTTAATTAAATAATCTTTTAATTAATAAAAGATGATTAATTAAAAAAATTAACTTATAAAAGAATAAATCCAACTTAAAAAAAAATTTCCTCTCGGACTTATTGAAGACCTATAAAACGGATTTATAAAAAAAAGCTTATTAAAATCTTTCGTGTATGGTGAAGGCTTATTTATTTCTCGCTCGAACACATGGCCTCAAAATCGGAGGCTTCACTTCAATGTGCTCCAAGGTTCAATTCCCGCCGACCTCTCCAATTGCAGAGAGCTGAGGACGTTGTACCTCCAGTACAACCAATTCTCTAGTCCATTTACAACGAATTATTGGCGTGGCCCTTTCTTACCCACCTCAATCTCTTTGGCAACAACTTCAATGGCTCCGTCCTGGCTTCCCTCAGCAAGCTCAAGTGTTTGGGGATGATGCTTTTTCTCGAGAACAATTTGTTCACAGGTCTCCTGCTGGTGCTAGAGAAACAGGAGGGGATCCACAGAATTTATCCGAAGAACGTGTATGAGCTCCACACGACCCGGAGCCAAGGGGCGACCGTCTCACAAACGGGCATCAACCCAAAACTTTATGTTACCAAAAATTTAGGGTGGAAGTGAGGGTTCCATGGTACAGGGAGTGCCAATGGAATTACATAGCGAGCATGGGCGGCCATGCCCTGGACAACTTCAAATGCACTGCCTGCGTCTACCATCGAAATTTCCACCGTCGGGAGGTGGTTGTCCTTGGAGAATTCCATGCTCTGTGCAACTTGGGAGCTTTGATACCAATTGATGGAAACAAGAGCAGAGAACGACAAATAGAATCCAATAGCACAAATAAAAACAACAAAATTGGTTTGCACTTGAACAGTTGTGAATTGCTCACAAAAGATATTACATGGAGACTAAGGCTGTATAAATAGCCTTATGCATACATAAATAAACCTACCTAAGGGGCTTGATCGGCACCTACTTCATTTGTGTTGGATGGGTGCCTTTAATACAGGCTTGACTTTGCATATGTGCACATTGGAGTAAAATAGTCAACATAGACAGCTAAACTGAAGTAAATGTTATAATCTAATATTCTAAGAGGGTCAGATTTAAAAGTTCTACACAATCAACACTTAAAAAGAAAAAATGATGGGTCAGATTTAAGAGTTTTACACAATATTGTTTCTTTAAAGAAGCAAATGCGGTAACACTTTTTTTGGTTGGCGACAGTGGGTCCCATAGTGCTTTGGCCTTGCAGACGTTAAAAGCCTTCTATTTTATTCTATTCTAACTCTGACTATTAATTGATTGAATTCTCATGCCTTTTGGTGTAATATAAGATGCATTTCTTAAGACGTAAACTTTGCTTTTCTTCTTTCTGCCCTGTAAATTGTTGCATTTTTCTTATGTGTCTGGTGGGTTTGCACTTGTTATATTTTCTTTATGCATCCTTGGGATGCCATTTGTTTGCAGACAAGCTATTCTCTGATGCTAAAAATAATTGAATGTTTTAAAATTTGTTTGAATATCTACATCATGTATGTCTAACCTCTATGAAATATTTTTGGTTGACTGGCTGATAAATATGAATTGTGATTGGGCAGATTCACATTAATAGAGCCACTGATGAGATTGTTAATGTCACATTCATCAGAGCCCCTTCACATGCTAAGCTGAAGGTTGAAGTGCCACTTCTGTACAGAGGAGAGGATGCGTGCACAGGAATTAGAAGAGGTGATAGCATATTTTTGTGATATGTTCATTTATTTTTCTTGGTCTCTTTGATAATTTCTTTTAGAGAACTGATTTGAAAGCATCCCACAAAGTAGAGGTATATGGGAAAACCCAAACAGAAGAAGAAAAGGAAACAGGTAGTATTTTGAATTTAAACCATCACTTGGATAACAACCACCATGAGAATAATTCAGTTTGAAAAACACTACCATTATAGGCACAAATACTTTGTCATAATAAAATACAACAGAACAATTTATTGCAAGGATCATTTTTAGTTGAATGGAGGTTGTGTTGCTTGGTTATTAAAACCAGATGTGTTCTTGTACTTAAGTCAAGGTGCAGGTAGTCACCTATCATAATCTTGAATCAATCATTTCAAGGCCTCAATTTATCCAAATTAATATGTATGATGAGGGTGATTGACTTCTTGCTTAATATGTGATCCATTTTTCGGCTAGGAATACTGCCAGATATCATCAGGCACCTTCCATTGACCAATTATTACATCATATTGTTTCAACATTTTTCTTATGCCTTACATGTTGATCACTCAAATATTTTCACTTAACAGCACCATGTGCATTGAAGAATTTCTTGCAATTAGGGATTACCATACTGTAGTGCTGGCATTCATTCCAAGTGTTGAAATACAAGAGATCAGTGTTCTATCAGGAATTCCGTTGTTTTTGTAGTTTCCTTCTTGAACCATTCTCCCAAACCTATCCAACAATTTATTGTCTTATATCTGGTTATTGGCTTGGATCTGTTTTGATATTTTATTCACGTCCAGAACTATGGCGATTGCTTGTTTCTTAGATTAAAAGCGCCATTGACATCTAAGAATTTCTTGCTCGTAGGCATTATCCTACTGCACTGCTGGCTTTCATTACAAGTAGCAAAATACAGTAAAGTCGTGATTTATCAGAAATTCCATTGCTGTTTTAGTATAATGAAATCATCCTTCTAAATCTGTCCAGCTTTTATCATCTTATTTCTAGTAAATGTCTGGATCTGTTTTGATGTTGTATTGATATCCATATTTTTGGTGATTCCTTGTCTTTAGATATGATGGTATATATTCTCTTTTTTGCAGAAATTCACATGTTTGTTTTGAAAATGACCTTGGGCAAATGTTGTTATGGATATCCCTCTTTTTTTAATTTAAACTGGTTATATGGGATTGAAATGGCCCCCATGCATACTACATCGTGACTGCATGCTGGTATTACAACAGCTTGGCAATTATGCACATAACTTTAGGCAAGACTTGAACCTAAGTCTCCTCCTTGAAAGTTGAGGAATTTAAACCAGTTGAGCTCATGCTGTTATGGATATCCTTTTGCTCTCTGCTTTTATTTAAATTTTTAGGCCATGTATCCCATGCATGTCCAGGCTTTCCACAATTGGTCATTTACGTTTTACTAAATTGTTTTTTTGTATGTAGTTGTCTATAGCAAGCTATTGGTAATTTTAATACAGGATGTCTAACTCTGAAGACTAATGCCATTACAATGATATGTACTGAAGATTCTGTCAGAAAACACAAAACTTTGGAGATTTAAAGCAGCAATGCTGGGAATCCTATCATTGTTGCAAATCAGCAGCAAAAAATAAAGCATACATGTGATTAACGGCATATGAACTATATTGTTCACTGTTCAGCCATTAATGCTTAAATTGTTTGTTGCAACTTACGAACTATATTGTTGCTAGTTCAGGCACAAAAGCTCACTTAAATTGTGTATTGCATGTCATCATCTGTTGCAAGTTGTTGGTTGTGTTAATATTTGGATGTTAATGCTGCTATAATAGTACCCTACTGAAGAGAGTCCAGAGACAACAATCTTATTATATATGAAAGCAGAGAAGCTAGAAACCTGATGCTACTGTGAGTTTGTTGACAAAGAATAAAACTTGTGGAAGGTTAGCACCATAATCAAGTGGAACCCAATCCGTAGGTTCCCCTCCCTCTGTTTATCATGGGAAATGCCAGCAACATATCGTATTTACGTGGGGCAGCAAAATTTTCATTGGTAGCAAATGATTTGAACCTGTATCAGCATTATCAGAGCATTCTCAGCATCCATTCATAAGTGACAAAGAAGATTCTGGAGAACATGTATACAAAACAAAATGAATTATCCCACATTGCACAAAGGTATAGGTTTGCGCAGTGTGATTCACTCAGCAAAGTTTCCAAGCAAGGGAGAGCAGGGGAAACACTAAGAAACATTGCTTTGAACATAGAATAGCTAGGCAGTCTTATGCAAAATTACACATCATTACTAATGACTAGACCATTGTTTCTTAGGGGTTCAAGTTTGTTAAATTCGATTTCCTATTGGAGAATATTACATTATTTGGTACATGTTAAAATACCCCCATAGTACCTATGGTAAAATGTAAATATTAGAATAGGGTTTGAGTAAATAGTTTAGGAGTGAAATTTATATTTCCCCTTTATGTAAGTGTCTATGTGCAGGATATGCACAAGTGTCATGTAAGTAAGAGTGCAAGTGTGTAATGAGAAAAAGTGCACAAGTGTCATGTAATTAAGTGTGCAAATATGTAATGTGAGGATGTGCACAAGTGTCATGTATTAGGTATGCATGTAGAAGTGTATGCATGTAGAAGTGTAAGTGTCATGTAAAAGAGTGCAAGTATCATAGAGCTAAGGGTGAATGTCAGTAGAGAGTCAAGAGTCATGTATACAAGTGGCAAGATGAGAAGCCAAAGGACATGTGAGAGTTGTCTTATGCATGGAATAGGAAAAGATGTATCTCCCGGATATGTGAGGAGAACAATAGTCAAGTACTTGAAGAGTCATCTTTGTATGGCTATATTATGGAGACAAAACTCCATGTATTGTATCGAAGATCACATTCAAGCATTAATAATATTGAAGCTTGTATGCATATTTTGAGCAATTCTACTATAAGTTTCTTCATGTTATTGCATGAATGATTTTGGCCATTTTATATTCATATTTGATATTTTCTTGAATGTTATTATAATTTATATTGGCCAACTTATATTTTGATTGCTCTTATATTTGAGACTACTCAAGATCCATAATATTGGGACTAAGATAATTTGGCTTAAAAGCCAAAATTTCCCATAAAGTTTCTGAGATAGGGAGGGTGCAAGATGTTAGGATGCATCTCCAGGATGTTAACGCAAATTGCCAAGATGGTGGGATGCATCTCCAAAACAACTTCTAAATCTTGGGATGCATCCTCATGGAACATAAGCTCAAAGGGAACTGTTGGCATTTTTGCCACATTAATTTTTTTTTACAAAATTTTGCCCAAGTATGGAGCTTTAAATCGGCAAAGAGCATGCAGAGGCGTTGACATTTTTACGAGCCCTAAAAGAGGATGATAAAGTGGATGAATTGATCGTTTGATGTCTCATTATTGCAGATTTTTTCGCAAGCTTTCCGACAATATATTACAATAGGTGATCGGGTCAGCGGATCAAAAGTTATGGCCCCGGAAGCAAATCCAACAAAAGTCCACTTTGGGCTTGAAAAAAATTCTAAGGCATGAGGGGCACTTCGCCCAGAATGCTGCCGAAGTTGCCACTTCGGGCTTGAGCCTGGCGAAGCACCCACTTCGGCCACAGTTTTGGCGAACCTCCATCCAGTTGGCAGAAAAATCTTTAAGGCAAGAGGGGCACTTCGCCCAGAATTTGGCCGAACTGCCACTTCGGGCCTCCACTTCAGCGAAGCTCACGTCGGCCAAAAAGTTAAACGTCGGCCAAAAGGTTCACTTCGCCAGCGAAGCTCCATGTCGGCCCCGAAGTGCAATGTCGGCCGCGAACCTCATGTCGGTCCCGAAGCTCATGTCGGCCCCGAAGTGCAATGTCGGCCAAAATGTCTAAGTCGGCCAAAAAACTCCACTTCGCCAGCGAAGCTCCATGTCGGCCCCGAAGCTCATGTCGGCCGCGAAGTTCATGTCGGCCAAAATAGCTAATGTCGGCCGAGAACCTCCACGTCGGCCAGGAACGAATTCCAATGTCGGCCAGAATTCCAACGTCGGCCAGAATCCCAACGTCGGCCAAAAATGCTTTATGTCGGCCAAAACCCTTTATGTCGGCCATAAATGCTCAAATTCGTTCGAATCACCTGCGAACCTCAGCTCCGGGGGCGGACTGCAGCAAACTTCGGTTTTAACATGCTCCCAAAAAACACTAAAGCAGGTTTACCTCCAAGTTCGGCCTCCACTCCTGCCAAACCCTAATTTCGGGCCATTTGTTCAACGGACTTCATCCTCGGACCCTGTTTGGGTGAACTCCAGCAAAGGCGTTTTTTAGACGTTGAGATAACAACAGAAGAGGGCAAGGGGACAACTTCGTTCAAAGAAGGGTTAACAGGCAGCTTCGCCAAAGAAAATAGGCAGAAAGCTCATTTTGAGCTTGGTAAAATTTCTAAGGTAGAGGGGGAGCTTCGGCCAAAGCTTCTTCGAAGCATCACTTCGGCCCCCTTCTTTAACGAAGCACCCATTTTCCAGTGAAGCAACAAAACAGGGAGTTGGGTTGCCTTATTCCTACAACAAAGTTGGCCACTTCGGCTAAAATTAAATTAAATGCCCGCTTCGGCCAGTTTTTCTAGCGAAGCTGTTTCCAGGGCTAGATTTCAGCGAACCACCCTCTCATGAGGCCATTTTGACTTAGGGGATTTCGTCCATCCTCCTGACCTCCACTTCGACCCGATTGCATTGCGAGGCTGCTACTTTGGGTGCAAATTCAGTGAAGCTCCCCCAAGGTCGCTCTTGACAATGGCACTACTCCCAAGGGGCACACGTTCCAAGGCCGGGTATTTGTCCAAGGCATTTGTGCGGCACATTAATGCATTTTTTCTTGCCCGAAAGACCCGACGCCCATTTGGGGTAATAGGATATGAGTTATCAGTTGCAGAGGAGAGCCAGGGCAACTTGCGCATCCACTCGAGCACCTCACCTCGGAGCGGCCTAGGACAGGACAACGGCTCATAAATGCAGGTTTCTCCGACTAATGCGGCCATGGTAGCTAATTATAGAAATGGATGTGAAACCTCAGTTGCATAAGAGGGCGAGCACGGATTTTTCGGCTGCCAGGGGCATACTTACGAATCCAACGCATTAATGGCTCAGAGGGTCGGGTCCTCTATAAAAACCCACGCTGTGTAATGAAAAAGGAGGGGGAAATTTTGCTAGAAAGCTGCTGTAACTTGATTTTTGCAATTGATATTAAGAACTTTGGGCTCTATTTCTCTCTTTTATGCTGCCTTCTGTGATTATTTCTGCTATTCTGTTTCCTCATTTGCATACTGTAATTCTGCATCCTAGATTTAGGTGTGTGATTGGGGACAGAACCCTGGAATTCTCCTGGAGGATACATAGGGGAGAAAATGCTGTGATAGTTTTCTTGTATGCTGCCTGTGGATAGTGTTTCTGCTATATTCACTTATTTCCTAACTGCTGTAATTCTGAAATTTGGATTTAGGCATAGGGGGGTACGTGAATCTTGGAATTCGTCCAGAGGATACATAGGAAGGCTAGTGCGGCGTTCATTTTATTTTATTCTTCATATTTATTGCTGCTACTTCAAGGTATTAGTTAGTAATCGTGTTGCTGGTTCTTCCCATTTAAATCATCCATTTACGTTTCTTTCTGTACTTTTTATCTCTTTCCTACACCCTTACTCTTTTTATCTCTTTCTTGCACTCTTAGCTTAAAACCCCAAGTAGTTTAGTAAAGGAGCCGGCCTTTCTCCGGAGATTGGCACGGAGGGCATCTCTTCCCTTCGGCCTTTCAATGTTGGTCCAGGTCTAGGGCGCGTATACGTACAAAATCCTTTCCTGTGGCAGATTTGTGACCAATAGGAACTCATATGGAACATAAGAATCATAGAATTATGTTTAAAACAAATATTTTACATGGAGAAACATTTTGAACTAACATATAATAACTCCACATATAGAAGATTTGAAAGGTTTATTTCATTTGCGAACCATAGCTTTTAGAAATTACAAAGATTTACCATCAAACTTTTATCTATAATTAACCACTTTTATCTATAGCTATAGTTTGCAAATGAAATAAACCTTATAAAGATCATATCTAGAGCTTTTTGCATAGTTAGAGATATGGAAAAATCATATAGGAGTGGGCTCCTCAAGGTCCAAGAGGAGTTGGAGGAAACTCAATAGCAGTCCAAAGAGATTGGTATTTTGAGGAAGAAAATTAATATTATAGTTGAGGCTCCAAAGTAAGAAGAGCTCCTTGTTACAGTTACAAAAATATTTTGAATGGCATATCATGTTGCATAAATTAATGACTTTTCTTGTGAAGGACTTGCGTAAATACAAGGAAGGTGTATACACAAAAGGAGGTGATGGTCCAAATTCAAGCTAAGTGGGAAGAAATGCTAAAGGAGGGGGAGAGTTGCACCTAGAGGGAGCAATTCTTATCTAAAGCATGACTAGAGCGAGCATGGTAAGCAATTTAAATTCTGATTTCATGTCCATTGACCAGAGTAGTGGTTCATTTTCCACATCCTAGAAGCATTGGTTCCAAGCTTTTGGAAACAATGGGCTATGAATTAGGCTTAGGGATTGGCTAGAATGGCCAAGGAATGAGAAATCCATTGAAGCAATGACAAGGCTTCCATATATGGGTCTTAGATACTTTGAAGAAGGGTGGTGCTACAAGACAAGTGAAGAAGGTGACCTTCTATAGAGAAGAAGTTCAAGCGACCTTTGGACTAAAATGTGCACAAGGGAGGTAGTAACATCCGTAAGCAAGGACCTACACAAAAATGCAAATCATCTCCAAAAAAGGAGCAACTTCCAAATGAGGAGGAAATGCCACCACATTAGACAAGCCCAATGCAAGAGCAAAAGGAGATAAGTACAATAACATACACAACCATGGAAAGAAGAATGAACATGGGCTTTTAAGATCCCAATTCTCATGTGAACATCAAGTAAGAGAAGACCATACATTCATTTTTATTTGGATTTATTTTGTGTAAGCATTGTGGGAAAAAGAATCATGATGCGAGTATGTGTTGGATACAATCGGTTTGCAAGTATAGAGTTGTGTCCTTCAAGAGAGAGCAAGGATTGAAGAAAGTGCCCATAGCATCAAAACCAAAGAGAATGGACCATTGTTAGATCTCTTTATGAACATAGAGCAAGGTTTCCTTTGGTTTGAATACTTATGTGCTTCTAAATCATCAATTGTGAAGAACATATGTGATGCTATGTAGACCATGACAAGAGAGGTTGTTCCCAAATATCCAAGTTAGCTATCCATTCAAGCATCTAAGTAGCTGGTTTACAGTATAGCAGCCTAGTATATTGAGGGAGGAGAAGTTGTATTCCACTTGAGGCATAGGGATATTTTAGTAATCAAGTAAGGGCAAACAATCTTTACCAATGCATACCAAATACAAGAATGCAATTTTGTTCATCAACCTAAGTAGAGGTTGAGTCCATGCTATAGCAAGAACCAAGTGGTACCTCCAAAAAAAAGAGCATGGGAAGAGTATGTGTATGATAAGGCACCCAATTTTAAACTATGCATACCAAAGGCAAGTAAAGAATCCAGTTGTGTTCATCAATCAAACAAGAGTTTGAGCCTATGCAAATCAAGAACCAAGTGGATACCTCAAAAAGAGAGGACTGGGGAAAAGTATTAATTTCAGAAGATGTATCTTCAAGGAGAGAGTATCCTTCCATGCTGAAGAAAGGAAAAAAGTTGTCAATACTCCCTAGGACTTGTGCAAGCTTCATGAATTTTAATAAAGGAGAATTCAGGGCAGCTGCACATTTCTACCATGTGGAAGACCAAGATAGAAGACAATGAAGGGTTGTGCAAAACAAATGTTGCTAGTCTTCCATCTTTGGTTTGAATATATAGGGAAGAGTATATGTCTATCATTCATGTCTTGGAAGGAACTTTTTCCATAAACCACGGTGACCATGAATGTTTCCATATATTTAGAGATACCTTCACATGCAAAAGGTGTTGTTTCCAAAAGGAAAATTGGAGCCATGGGCACAATTGTGTAGCTTCCTCAATTCACACATGAAGTGTAACAAAACAAACAAAAACAAGGAGGGTTGAAGAATGTATCTTGTCAAGAGAGCATGAAGGAATATCATACAGAACAAACAACTTGTTTCCACATTGAGAGAAAGAGGAGGTATGGCACATGTTGGACAAGCTAATGACTATCCACTTTGAAGCAATAGATTATTGGTCTGAGCTATAAGGAAATCACAAATGGTTTGAGCTTGTGGTGTACAATGAAAGTAATTCAAATGGACAGCAAATTGGGTTTAAGAACACCATCACAAATACTATATTGGCCATGGGAGAGCATATCTGTAGACAATTAGGTGGTTCTTGAAGAACAAGTAAGCAAGCCTTGTTCACTTGTGCAAATTGATAAATCATGCTAGCAAGTGGGATTCCATAATATGGTTAAGAAGGTACCGACGATGGTCTTCACTAGTGTATGGGAAGCACTTTGGATTGTTTGGACACTTTGTTTTGGAGGAGGATGTAGGCCTTTGGTATACTTTTGGACACCATGTGGGAAATGAAAGGCACTCACAACAATGTGCCATCATATTCAATTCATCATTGAATGGCTAAACCAAAGTAAGCAACAAGCGTTGGTGTAAGTATTGAGATAGTCTAATTGGAAAGATTCTATTGCTTCAAAAGAGAGCTTGTATTACATTCCCTCTCGTGAAAAAGGGATGTTTACATTTTAACTTGTCTATATTGGAGACTTGGTATGGCCACTTGCCATCACTCTATCAACAAAGTATAAGACATGGAAGCAAAAGTGGATGCATTCTTATATAGGGAAATCAGATTTGTTACCAAAGGAAGTACAAGCATCTCATAAAGGCTTCACCTAACCATAAAGCAAGGCACACCGATCATAGGAGGAAGTATTTTCATGTTGAAGACATGGTTTCACTTGCTTGAGCAAGAAGGGGAACTTCTATAGTGAAGAAAAGAAACAACTAAGCTATAGAACTATTGAAATAGGATAAATTTGACATACCAAAAAGTGTGTGGAGTAGACCTTGGAGGCAAAAAGTAATGAGTCCACCTAGACATGGCAAAGAGCCAAAGCACCATAGATGTACATATCGCCATGTTGAAAATAGTGGGTATGGTCTTCGCTTGAAGAAACCAGGTATGAGGTTACACCAACATTGGTATGGGAAAAGAGTCAAGACCCCAAAAAATGCACAATGAATAGTGTTGAGTAGGGGCTTCACTTGAGTGGACGGATCCTGTGAAGAAATCTACACTAATTAGTAAGATCTATTTTGAAAGGCAAAGTAGGTTGATAACAAAAGTGCTACGTCCAAACATAATAAATGAATGGTAATGGTGGAAAGGAAAGTTCGTAATACTCTTTTAATATGAGCTTTTGAGGGACCAAAATATTTTATAATGTGATCAGAAATAGAATATGTAGGTCAATTGGAAGCATGAAAGTTGGTGCTATACTAGTGTGCCTCTCTTTAGGAGGTTTGTGATAATATTTTTCAGGGTTTGGATTTTGACTTTCAACCACTTCCTTTTCTTCTTCCTTCACCTTAATATCCTTGGGGGTTCTTCTAGTCGCACCTTATCCTTCTTGGTTTTCTCCAACCTATGGTTTGGCAAGTATTTTCTCCCAAGGGGTACCACATTTTTTAATTCAAACTTCTTTTTTTTGGGTTCTTTTCTCTATTTATTTGGCTCGACACCTTTCTTTCGTGTTGGCATTCTCCATAAACAAGAATTCGTTGATTACCTCCAACGCTACTGTTGTTTGGGGGTCTGAACTATTGAAACCGTAGGTATCTATGAAGTCATGACACATCTCCCACTTTCTTGTCGCTCTTTGCAATTTTATTCTATGTATGAGGTTCTATGTATTGGTCCCAAGATCCAATAGAATTTTGCACCCATCTTTTGGGATTCGGGATTTGTGATTCTTGTGTTTGTCTAGATGGAAGTACATAGCTTCACATATTTTCCTAGTTTGGTTTTGCCTTAATACTTATCTGGAGTCACTACATCAGTTGGCACCATAGACCCCTTTGTCATTAGTATTTTAATTTCTTCCTAATTCTTCACTTTGGACTTAAATACTTCCCACCATTGAGTTGGAGTCTTGACCAGTGTATTGTATAGTGCTTGTGTTCTTGTAGAGGGGTTTGGTAGGACTTCTTGCTTTTATATAGAAAATTTGGTAGCGTCCCATTGTTGCCACATTTTGTTCGAGGTTGAGAAATTTGAAAAATTTGAAAAAGTCCGAGCAGACCCCCTTCCCCTGTCAATTTGCCAGTTTCGGTGCCTAAGATCCAGTTTTTAGGGCCAAGGACACCTCCCCGGAAGTTCCGGAGCAACCGGGCAAAATTTGAAAATTTGAAAAAATTTCTAAGTATGAGACCCGCCCTAGGTCGCTGCAGCCCGGGAGCGCTATGGAGCAAATCGGCCAGTTCAGGGCGCGTTGGAGCAGATTCCGAGCAGCTAGGGCGAAAAGGGGCTGAAAAACCCTAAGTATGCAAAATCCTCCCTAGAGCGCTAAAAAGCATGTGCGCTTTGGGGAAAATTTCCCACTCATGTGCGCGCTAGGGAAAATATGAAAAAAGGTGACTTATTTGTCTTTTTTTTTTTGACTAAGTGCCAAAAGCCTCCCATCTCACGTGCGCTTTAGGGAGTATAAGAAAAAAGTGATTAATTTGTCCTTTTTGCCTAAGTGAAAAAATCTCCCTAGAGCGCTAAAAGGCATGTGCGCTCTAGGGCAAAATTGCAAATTGGGAGCGCGTCAGGGTTAAAAGACATTTCACGAGCGCTCAAGGGCCGAAATTGTTGGCGCCTTCAAGAAGGAGAAAAATGACAAAATGAGCGCTCCAGGGAGGATTTCCGGCAGTTAGAAGATTTCAGGGTTTTGTGACAGCAGGGCGGCTCCAGGGCAGCAGTCTTCCATTTTTGAGTCTTCAAGGCCGTTTCCCGCCCGAATCCAGCCAGCTAAGCAGAGTGGCTCCCGAGGTGGAAAAGTTAGGGTTTTCAAGGACCGGGCCCGTTAAGGTACAGCCAAGGCCATGCTCAAGCAGCGGGGTGGGTGACCATTGAAGGCAACAGTGGCGGACATTCAAGACCGGATTACGCCGCACCCACCGCATTAACAGGCCATCCCCTTCCAGCTACCAAATCTGTCAGAAGCCGTACCAGAATCAGGGAAGAGCATGCTGCGAGGACAGATATGGCCGACACCTACCCCGAGATGCATTTGGGTGCGGCCATACCGACATTAGTGTGCCGGATTCCATCAGACTCCGTCATTAAGCAAGCTGGGCCGGAGTAGTATTGGGATGGGTGACCTCTTGGGAAGTCCCGGTGTTGCACCCTTTTCTTTCCGACGACAAGGAAAAACACGCCGCAGGTACAGCCAAGGACGAAAAGGGTCAAGCCTGGCAGCTTTTGCAGGCACCTTGGCAGCTTTTGCAGGTCTGGGTATCTGTGCCCGCATTGTAATCGGGGGGTCTGCACTGCTATAAATAGCAGTTGATATCATTGTAATAGGGGGGAACATATTGCTAGGAAAGCTGCTGTAACTAAGACCGTTTGCCTCTGATAATACATCCTTTGGCTTCAATTGTGTCTCTTCTCTTTATGCTGCCTTGTCGCTTTTATTTCTGCATTTACTCATTTATATTGCTGCTTGGTGATTATTCTGCATCCTGGATTTCAGCATTGGCAATTATCTGAGCCTGGAATTTAAGGTCAAGGATACATAGGGGAGAATCGCACAAGTGCTTTCTGTTACATGTATTGTTTTGAATGTTGTTAGGCTTAGTTGCTAGTAGTTACCGTGTTGAGTGCTCTTACCCAAAGTTGATAACGCACCACTTCTAACCCTTATCCCTTTTATTTCTTTCCTGCACCCTTATCTTAAAACCGAAAGTTCACATAGGAGTCGGCCTTCTCCGGAGATTGGCACGGGGGGCATCCCTTCCTCCCGGCCTTTCAATGTTGGTCCGCGGGTCTAGGGCGCATTGATACACCAAGTCCTTCCCAGGAGGCGGATTCGTGGCCAACAGTTTCTGGCACGCTCGGTGGGACCCGAGCGGTCTCCATATTTTAAGGAAGCCCGAGTTTGGTGAATCTCTGGCTTGCCTTCATCTGGCAAAATCACCTGGCGACTCTGACTGAGCTGAAGATCTAGATTTCTCGATCGTAGGCGCCTTTTGAAGCTGAAAGAACACACCCCGGAGGAATCAAGGTTTGGTGAGCAGCCTTGACCTCACAAGCGGAGAAAAGAATGTTCACCTGGCGACTCCAACTTAGTGGCAAGAACCGTGATCTCTGCAGACCACTACTATAATGGCAGACTATCCTAGCTGGGATGATCATGGCCCTCTGAATCTCCAAAGTTGGCACGAGATTCCCAAAAGTGCCCGGAAGACCCTGACAAAATACAATGGCACTAAGGGAATGGCCCGAGAGCACCTTGAAGATGTTGCTGCTCTAGCGAGCTTCCATGGCATAACCCACGAAGATGTCATGATCAGACTTCTGGTCTCGTCTCTGGAAGGAAGGGCGCTGCAGTGGTACAGATTGCTCGGGCCTAAGAGCATCTGCTCATGGGGCGACTTAGCGAGAGCGCTCATCAACACATTTGACGGCTCTCAAGATCCCTTCCAGCTCTTGATGCACCTCTCCACCATCACAAGAGCACCTCTGGAGGACATCACAGACTTCAATGTCCGATTCTGGAGGAGTTGGAAGAGGATTCTAGGGGAGATCCAACCAACACCCGCCCAGGCCCACCTCTTCTACGTTCGGGCTTTCCACCCGGACATAAGCCTCCTACTGCAATCAAGAGAACGGAGATTCCCTCAAATCTTTGAGGAAGCAATACGTGCGGAGCATCTTTTGCTCCTTTCAGGAAAGTGGCAGTCGGGAGAAACTCCATCACTCTCTCCGGTAGTTGCTGCTCCAGCTCCTGTCTATCCCGCGCAGTATCCATGGCAAATCCCTCATACTGAGCAGAGACCTCGAATGCAGTCGTGTGGAGCTCAAGAAGCAGATCTCATCCAAGGCCTACAATGGGGATATGCAAGCACGACCCAGGCAATGGATAATATGGTTGCTTCCAGTTTCCATCAGGAGATGGGCCAGGAAGAGGAACAGGATCCAGTGGCAGAACCTGAGAGCAAAGAGGGCACACTTTTGCACCCTTTTTGTGTCCTAGGGCATAGCACGCAAACATTTTGCCAAAGCCCAACAAGCATGCCTCATCAGGAGGCTGATCCTGAGGAGATCCCGACAGAAGACCTATCGCCGGAAGAGTCCTGCTATCGTATCAAGGAGTTGGAGGAGCCCGTATTCGAGAGCCCACAAGTTGTGGACTCTCTAAAGTGGTGGTATTGGCTTCAACCATCACCGCAACCGGTACCCGAAGAGGGCTCTCGTGTGGCAAATCTCCTTGCCACATTGTTCATCAATTGTATGGGTACCGGCGTGAATAATAACCCGTCGTGTTGCACCTTGTTCACAATCTGGCAAACTTTGGGAGGCCAGCCGGACTTCAAAGATCGACTGAAGTACAATCAGATCTGGTCCGAGCACTGCAGATTCACCGGATAGACACCCGAAGCCAACTTTGCGGTGGCGGCATGCCACTCATGCCGCAAAATTTTTGTGTAAATAATGTAAATAGACCGGCTAATAAGTAAAGTTTCAGTTGTTTTCTTAGTTTAGTTCGCGCTTTTTTTAGAAGGCCAGGGAGACCAGTCTGAAGCAGAAGGGGAAGAGGTTGGAGGAAGAGCCCTTAGTCACAACAGACGGTCAGAGGAGAACAACGAGGCCTTGACTTCGTTGCCCAATGGATAAAGGCCTGGGATCTTTGCATTGAGGCGAGCTCAATACCCCGCGAGCCGCCAGGAATGTTGCCACATTTTGTTCGGGGTTGAGAAATTTGAAAAATTTGAAAAAGTCCGAGCAGACCCCCTTCCCCTGTCAATTTGCCAGTTTCGGTGCCTAAGATCCAGTTTTTAGGGCCAAGGACACCTCCCCGGAAGTTCCGGAGCAACCGGGCAAAATTTGAAAATTTGAAAAAATTTCTAAGTATGAGACCCGCCCTAGGTCGCTGCAGCCTGGGAGCGCTATGGAGTAAATCGGCCGGTTCAGGGCGCGTTGGAGCAGATTCCGAGCAGCTAGGGCGAAAAGAAAGGGCTGAAAAATTGCCCTTATTATGCAAAAATCTCCCTAGAGCGCTAAAAAGCATGTGCGCTTTGGGGAAAATTTCCCACTCATGTGCGCGCTAGGGAAAATATGAAAAAAGGTGACTTTTTTGTTTTTTTTTTTTGACTAAGTGCCAAAAGCCTCCCATCTCACGTGCGCTTTAGGGAGTATAAGAAAAAAGTGATTAATTTGTCCTTTTTGCCTAAGTGAAAAAATCTCCCTAGAGCGCTAAAAGGCATGTGCGCTCTAGGGCAAAATTGCAAATTGGGAGCGCGTCAGGGTTAAAAGACATTTCACGAGCGCTCAAGGGCCGAAATTGTTGGCGCCTTCAAGAAGGAGAAAAATGACAAAATGAGCGCTCCAGGGAGGATTTCCGGCAGTTAGAAGATTTCAGGGTTTTGTGACAGCAGGGCGGCTCCAGGGCAGCAGTCTTCCATTTTTGAGTCTTCAAGGCCGTTTCCCGCCCGAATCCAGCCAGCTAAGCAGAGCGGCTCCCGAGGCGGAAAAGTTAGGGTTTTCAAGGACCGGGCCCGTTAAGGTACAACCAAGGCCATGCTCAAGCAGCGGGGTGGGTGACCATTGAAGGCAACAGTGGCGGACATTCAAGACCGGATTACGCCACACCCACCGCATTAACAGGCCATCCCCTTCCAGCTACCAAATCTGTCAGAAGCCGTACCAGAATCAGGGAAGAGCATGCTGCGAGGACAGATATGGCCGACACCTACCCCGAGATGCATTTGGGTGCGGCCATACCGACATTAGTGTGCCGGATTCCATCAGACTCCGTCATTAAGCAAGCTGGGCCGGAGTAGTACTGGGATGGGTGACCTCCTGGGAAATCCCGATGTTGCACCCTTTTCTTTCTGACGACAAGGAAAAACACGCCGCAGGTACAGCCAAGGACGAAAAGGGTCAAGCCTGGCAGCTTTTGCAGGCACCTTGGCAACTTTTGCACGTCTGGGTATCTGTGCCCGCATTGTAATTTGGGGGTCTGCACTGCTATAAATAGCAGTTGATATTATTGTAATAGGGGGGAACATATTGCTAGGAAAGCTGCTGTAACTAAGACCGTTTGCCTCTGATAATACATCCTTTGGCTTCAATTGTGTCTCTTCTCTTTATGTTGCCTTGTCGCTTTTATTTATGCATTTACTCATTTATATTGCTGCTTGGTGATTATTCTGCATCCTGGATTTCAGCATTGGCAATTATCTGAGCCTGGAATTTAAGGTCAAGGATACATAGGGGAGAATCGCACAAGTGCTTTCTGTTACATGTATTGTTTTGAATGTTGTTAGGCTTAGTTGCTAGTAGTTACCGTGCTGAGTGCTCTTACCCAAAGTTGATAACGCACCACTTCTAACCCTTATCCCTTTTATTTCTTTCCTGCACCCTTATCTTAAAACCGAAAGTTCACATAGGAGCCGGCCTTCTCCGGAGATTGGCACGGGGGGCATCCCTTCCTCCCGGCCTTTCAATGTTGGTCCGCGGGTCTAGGGCGCATTGATACACCAAGTCCTTCCCAGGAGGCGGATTCGTGGCCAACACCCATGTCCATCAAACCTTGGTAGTGATATGGTTGGTGTCTGCCTTCGTCTATATATTCTATTTGGCTTGATCACTTTGGCAGCCTGGTTTGCCCTCTTTGAAGGCAACTCATGATCTCCTTGCATTCAGTAGTTGATATCTACTTTTGAAGGTGGAATATTTGAATCTAGAGCCCCTCTTTGCCAACTCAATTCTCTATTATATGTGGGGTGGATATAATCAGCTTGCGTGTTGCAAGTCCTCACTATGAATTTATATAGGCCTCAAAGTTTTTCTTCTTTCAACCTTCCTTTTTCGCCAGTATCTTCAAGGTAGGTGCTAGCCATCCATGTATTCAATGGGATATACACCAACTTCTCTCCATTTTCCAATGTGTTCTTTGTTTTTACTGTCCAAAACCAATTATTGTCTACAAACCATTCCAAATTCAAAAGGGAGGTCTAAGGCATAGAATAATCCTTTGTCATGTCTATTACATCGAAGTTTACAAGTGAGGTGATCCCTAAGATATTAACTTCTATACCCCCATGACGTCAACAAGTTTTATGGTTTGGCTATCTTTAAGGCTACCTTGTACCTTGGCAGTTTTAGTAGGTGTCTCCCCATTTAGATACATGTAGCTCTAGGTATGACACTAACATCTTCCCCAATATATACTATCACATTCCTTATTATGTAGTTCCCTATTCGTGCATCAATCAATATGATATTTTTTTTTCCAAATTTTATCTTTTTGGAGTAGTCTCAATTCTTTAGACTTTTCTCAAGATTTCTCTTTGTATTGGGTCGTTCAGTTGCATGACACCATTCTATTGTAGCGTCATCTGATTGGCATTAGTTTGTTTCTGACCATATTTGTGATTCTAAAATTTGTCAAATTTGTTTAGCTTTTCTAATAGTTGTGTTCCTTGGAAAACTTTTACAATTTCCCTTAATACCTCACCTCTTCTATACCAAAACTTGATCTAGTCACTTCGGACGTTGATGCCTTCTGACCTATTCCTACGTGGGTCCTAATTCTAGTATCTTCTATTGATGCCAATCGACTTTTTCCTATTGGCTCCAAATCTTCTAGTTCTTCTATTTGCTTTACCCATTGCTCGGTCTATTTCATTATATCCCTGCAAATTTTAGGGTCGGGATACATGCCTTTGTGACTTGGTGCCACTCATTGTATGATAGGGTCAACCTCTCGTGCTTTTGTGCTTTTCTTCCCTATGTCGGTGTCGACTTCTTTTCTCAAGTTAATTCATTTTCAGTTTAAAATGCTCTGCCATATTCCTCTTCTAGGCCAATTGGGATATTCCTTAAATGTTTGTCCGTTTGGTTAGGGTCAACACCTAATGCTGCGCAGGATGGTTCTTTTGTTTTCATGACTCCATTAATCTTGGGCAGTCTAAATAACTAGAGTGTTGACTTCTTTATAGAAGTCACATTTTACCCTTAGATTTGTTTTGTGGGAACAATCTTGATAATGGTTGTGTGGTTCTTTGTAGTGCCAACATCTCGACCTAATATTTCTTGTGCCTCGACCATATCCTCCTTTGTATCCTCCATGCCTATTGTTTCCTTGACTTTTTGCTCTCCCCCCTCCTCTTCTATGAACATCCCCTCTGATGCCTTGGTATTCGGGCATCACATTTGCGGTGATGGTAGGAGGTTGGGAATAAATTGTGTAACCATTGGTACTCCAACATTTTAGGCTTGTGCCATACCTTGTAGGTACGTTATTAGCGTTGATTTTGTTACCTGTTGATATATTGATGACACCACTTGCTGATAATTGGTAGGGTTTGGTGCCATTGTGGCATGTTGATTTTGTTTGGATATGGAGATACTTCTAGAATATATTGGTGCCACCATGCTGTTTTGAGGATATATGTTAGTGGCTAGCGCAACAACTTGAGTTTGCATATAAGTCAGGGCTGTTGCAAATATCATGTGTTTCTCCATCATCCACATTGCAGGCACAAGATGTGGTGGAATGGAGGACAACTCTATGTGTTAACTTATGGCAATAGAAAGTTATGCTTTAGAGTTGAGCAAAAACAAGGCACAATAGAATCTCTATCACAAGAATGCAATTTTATTTACAGATAAAGCAATTGTAAATATACCATAGAATACAAGGCTCATGTAACCATGTTTACAATAGTACATGGGCTTAGTACATAAGGTGCATGACACTCTATTCTAATGCTTTGAAATAAATAGCAGAACAAAATCTTAGGCATTGAGGAACAACGTGAGTCTGTAGATGAGAAAGGAAGAATGAGAAGATAAGGAACAAAACCATAGAAGCAGAAGACCAAAAGAAGAACCATAGAGAAGAAGACCTAGCCTAAGGCAATCCTAAGCCATATACAAATGTATAACAATTACAATATAGTTGGGAGATGAAACAGTTTAGCTTCCCAACTGATCAAGAAGCAGTTTTTGTGGCAGTTACAAAATTGTCCGTTCTGCTTCATTTGCAATTGGTGCTAGACCATGAAATGCCTCGTGGCAAGATTGGACATGTGCAAATATATCCTTGATGCTTGGCACGGGAAATATTCCTTTGTGTATTTTGATGATTGGTGCAAAAAGGATTCCCTTTGTGCATTTTGATGCTTGGCGGTGGCGTGGAGTAGATTCCATAGGTTTCTTTGTTGGCACCATAGCAAGGTTGGTGCCATAGTGGTCATGACATCACATGTTGGATTGGTGTCATGAGGGAGTTTGATATTGCAAGGAGGAATGTCGTTTTCCTATCTAGTGGGGTGTCCTAATCGACACCAAGGCATCCGAGCTAAAAGTGTTGTGGTGTCATCATTCTTGGGACTTTGAGCAACCCCTACTTTGCTCAGATCATTTGCCCCCCTTCTGAAGCAATGGTCTCAATCATGTTGGCTTACAATTGTGCAAAAAAATAGTTGAGTTTGTCAAGTGTGTACCACTAAATTACCGACCTTGCTTAACAAAATCAAATAGGTTGTGTCCCTTGGCAAGTACTCTTTGTTGGTGACATCAATCAGTGGATTTATTGATGAGTTGGGTCCAAATCTATCAAATCCTGTACTAGCATAGGCTCTAGAAAAGGAAGATGCTACAACTTGAGGAGGTTTGCATGAAACATTAGATGCATCTCCAAGTAAGGTGGCAATTTAAGAACAAAAGCATTCCCACCTCTCGTGCGTTGAATGGCATAGTGGTTTGATCTTTCTATGTGGGCCGGAGAAGAATTCCTTCTTTAGATGAAGCCAAACCTTATTTCCAACCTAAGATTGATGTCGAGTCTTGTGCTGATCATGGCATCTTTGTACCTTTGTTGTTGGCGTTGCAAGATCTCTTGTAGCTGAGTCTGGATGTTTAGCACTTCCTGCAAAAATTGTTCAACCCTGTCTGCTTCCTTGACTTGAACTAGCGACAATTGGGATGTGGAAGAGAACGTCCATGGAGACTTTGGACTAAAATCTGAAATATGCCTAAAATAGGTTGTGACCTATGGAGGTATGAAGAGCCCTATTTGAGGAACGCTAGATGTATGTTACTCTCATCCTACCTCTGAGGGTGTTGATGGTTGCACATCTGAAGTAGATGCACTAACAATTTATTCACTACCTTGGTCTGGCCATTTGATTACAGATGCAAGATAGTGGAATGTTGGAGCTTGGTGTCCAATTAATCCTAGAGATGGTTCCAAAAGTTATTGATCAACCTGTAATCCCGGTCTAATACAATCAAGCTTGGGAGGCCATAGTGAACCCAAACCGTTGAAAGAATAGTCAGATGGTATCATCTGCATCAATGCTTTTCTTGCAGAGCATCATGATCGCCATCTTGTTGAACCTGTTCACGACCAGAAAGATGCAGTCGTGTTGATGTCTTGTGGTTGATAACCTTGAGAGGTAGTCCATGTCAATGGATTCTCAAGGTTTGGAAGGAACTAGTAAAGATGTGTAGAGCCCTAGCTTCATGTTGGTCGATTGTGCAATGCTGCATTGTGCATAAGATTTGACATAGACCTCCACTTTGCAGCGCATTTGTGGCCAGTGGAAGTACTATTGTAGTGCTGCAAGTGCTTTGTTGATGTGTAATTGTCCAACTACTTTGGAGTAGAGAGCTTCCCAAATGAGCAACTGGTAGGGTGTACTAGAAGGTACGAAGAGTTGTTTGAGATGGTACTGGAAGTACTATTGTAGTGTTGCAAGTGTTTTGTTGATGTGTAATTG
The DNA here is from genome assembly GCA_028583015.1 of Wollemia nobilis. Lineage (NCBI taxonomy): Eukaryota > Viridiplantae > Streptophyta > Pinopsida > Araucariales > Araucariaceae > Wollemia > Wollemia nobilis. The sequence goes on from JAQPPZ010017228.1 coordinate 7,485,463, forward strand.
TCCAACTACTTTGGAGTAGAGAGCTTCCCAAATGAGCAACTGGTAGGGTATACTAGAAGGTACGAAGAGTTGTTTGAGATGGTACAACTCATCTTGAAGATAATGGTTTGGTGTTGGTTTGTTCAATATTAATTGTTGATGGATATAGACAACGTCAGCGTCACTAATATAATGCTTGCCATTCATTGGTGCCAGGCCCTTTGGCATGAAGAACAATGAACAATGTCTTCACTGACGAATGACTCAAACAGTCTGTTGCCTATTTTAACTTTCCCTTGTAATGTTTGATCACAAGGTGGAATAGTTACGGGTAAGTCATCCATTTCATGTGGCGTGCATTCTCTAGCTTACTCTATGAGTGCAAGAATTATAAAGGCTTGTGATTAGAATGGATGATAGTTTCCTTACCCATTATGTAATGGTGCCATTGTTGAATGACTTGAACAATGACTTACAACTCATACGTTGAGTAGTACCGAGCTGTGTCAAAGTGCGTCTCAGAATGGAATGCCATTGAATGCCCATTTTGGATTAAGATAGCTCCAAGTGCATACCTCGATGCATTGGTCTCAACTTCGATGACTAAGTGATGTTTGGCATGGCAAACACTAGTGTTGAACAAAGGCATTGTTTGAGCTCGTCAAATGCCTACTGATGCTGTGAATTCCAATGAAACTTCACCTTCCCACACATTTCTTGATAGAGAGGCCATGAGACGTGAGAATCCCAATATGAATCTGCAGTAGAAGTTGGCAAGGCCCAAAAACTTCTTTGTTCCATTATATTCCTTGGGGTTGGCCATTTGTAGATGGTGCGGATTTTCTCCAGGTCTATATGTATGCTGTGGTGGTCAATGATCTAGGCCAGATATATGACATCTCTATGATATAAAAGGTGCACTTACCTAGGTTGGCTTGAAGCCTATGCTAGTGCATTGTTAAAACTTGGCCCACATGCTGCCAATGCTTCTCTCAGGTTTTGTTGAAAATGAGGATGTCATCCAAGTAGACAATTACGAGGGACTCTATGAATTGTCGCAAAACATCATTTGTTAGGTGCATGAATGTTCCTTGAGCATTGGTCAAGCCAAAAGGCATAACTAACCACTCATACACTCCCTCTCCAGTCATAAAGGTCGTCTTCCAGATGTCGATGGGTTTGACAAGAACCTGTTGATGAACTAATTGAGGTCAATCTTCGTGAAGTATTGTACTCCTTTGAGCTGGTCCAATAGGTCATCAATGCATGGCAGTAGGTGCCTGTTCTTCATTGTGATCTTGTTGAATGCTCTGTAGTTAATGCAAAGGTGCCAAGTCCCATCCTTCTTTGGCACTGGGACAAGGGGATTGCCACAAGAAGATGAGCTTGGTTGGATCTTACCTTGATCAATTAGCGCTTGAATTTGTCCCCTGATTTCCTCTTTCTCCTAGACTAATCGATTGTACAATGGGCTATTGGGTAATGTTTTTCCAAGGATCAAGTCAATCTAATGCTTGATCGAGCAATGTAGTGGGACTCCTTGAGGATCCTAGAAAACATCAGAATACAGACGAAGAAGGGTGTTTGTATGCTGAGATTATGTTGAAGAGGATACAATTGGCGCGACAAGGCGAAACTTCTTGGTGCCATGGTTCTCAAGTCGAACAATCAACAAAATGAAATTTTATGCGCGAGAAGTTAGCTTCTTGCTTTGTTTTGTTGATACCAATGCCACCTTTCTTCTAAGTACTCTAGTATGTGATATGTCATCCTTTTGATGTGCATTGACCATTACTATGAGTAGGCTTGGTAGTTTGCTTGGTGATCAAAGAGGTATGGTCTTCCTAGCAAGATATTGCAGATGTCAAATGGCACCACATCACAGGTGATTGAGTTGTGCATTGTTGTGATGTCATACACAAGGAGGACTTGGTGTCGAACCACTATGCCTTTACCTGGGTGAAGCCAACCTAGTAAGGCTGTGGGTGCATTGTGGTTTGGAAGCCAAGATGCTTGACTGTGTCCTTCGCGATGAAGAAGGAATAGTGGAGGCCTACTAGAGCATCTATTATTGGGGGGGGATGTCTTCTCTCCTTGGCCCTCTTAGCTCGGTGGTGTTGAAATATGTGTAATCTGATTTTGTTTAGGCCAAGGCCAAAAGTGTGAAGAAGTTCTTATGAGAACTATTAATGTAGCCTACGGGCATGTGATTATATAAGTCTATGGGTATTCATCATTTATGTAAGCCTACGAGCATGTTCATGTAAGCCTAAGGGTCCCTTTCATATTTCGCTTTACTGGAATGTCGATGTTGGTTTGCATGTTGAGTAGACTGTGGCTTTGGAAAGGCATCAGGTTGGTAGCTGTAGATGGGGCTCCCATATTGATCATGAGATCTTAAAACTGCCCAAAGAGTGCATTCCTTTATTCTTCTAGGGCATCTTAGATGAGCTTCATGATGTCTAGCATCTTGGTCTCCATTGTTGATGATTTTTCCATCTCTAAAATTTCTCGACAAATTTGATCTTCTTAAGGGTATAGTCAATGGTTTAGGCAAGCTTCCATTTGAAATGCTTGTCTTTGTCCAAATATTATGTGAATTTATGACTTTTTAAAGCCACCAACCTTTGCAAGCAAGGTCTTTGTCAAGCAGAAGAAAAAACAACATATGTAGTTCCCAACCAAAGCCTAGGGATATGAATGTGAATGAAACCTAAGGGTGCTGTGGTTACCCTTTGTCAATATATCTCCAAAGCATTTGCATCAGCTTTTTGAAAAACATATAGTGAGATTCATGGCCTAGAAAGATGAGCAAGAAGAACAATACTAGAATGCAGAGGAATATAGCCCCCTATAGTTGACAAATTTGCCAAAACAATTGTGGTTAAAGGTAAGTGAAAGGCAAACAAGAATGAAGGTTCTCAGCCTTCTAGTGAAGAGGAATAGGAGGAGTTGGTGGAATTTAAAACAAGCTGTAGAATATTGACATATGAAATGATTGCCAAAATTCATATTTATGTTGCTTTGTGAGGAACCACTTGCTACTTAAAGGTTTATCTTCGATACAATAAAAGACAACAAACATTTTAGGAAGAAAAAATCATCTATCATTGTTTCTTTATTTTCAACTTTGAAGCTCTTCCTTTTTTGGTTCTTGCATGCTATTCTCCTTAGTTGTATTTTTATGTCCCATTGACATACTTTGGTTATTTTTGAAGATCAATATGATTTCTTTCTTTCTTCTATAGGTGAGGCTATATAGACTCCCATTCAAGTCATAATATTTTCCATAAACATTCCAAATCATGCATTCAACACAATTATATGCGGAAAAGTAGTAGTGATTAAAAGATGACTATAGTAACGAAATAAAGAGACGGAGGGAGACAACAAGAAGAAGTAGAAGGTGTTAGAAATAGAGCATATTACATTATTTGGGTCATGTAAATGTACCTTCCTTGGTACATACTTAGGACATTAGGTTACTTTAGGGGGAAGTTATCTAGTTACTTCATGCAATGTAATAAATGCACAAGTGTCAATGTGCAAGCTGTAATGTGCAAGGTGTCCACTTGTACAACTAGATAGAGTGTCGGCCAAGGAACTTATCTTCCTATATAATGGCCATAGATATAGCATTAGGATATAGCATCATAGAGGAGCATCACAGTTAGTGTGTGGTAGATAGGTAGTAGGGTAGTGTGTGTGAGCTATAAGCTCAAAGCTCCCTCATGGAGCAGTAGCCTATATTATGGAGTGCCTATTTCCTCCATGGCTACTATTGTAATATTTTTGCCATTTCTATTTATAGCATATTTCAGTCATCTCGCAAATCTATTTTATTTCTTTCAGCATCTTGTGTTTGGTATCTCCCAATGTATGTGTCATCAAAAGCTAATAGTGGTATCAAAGCTAAGGTAGATCAAGCCACAGTAGGTCTATAGGGAAACCACCATTATTATTTGATCCTGATTTTTTTTTGAGAACCTGACGCACCATTGGACCAGTCACTGTCAAAATTTCTTAGAAGAGTCTAAGTGGTAGAATTAGGGAGAGTTACAAGTGAGGACTGAATTCTCAATTTCAGAAATACTGAGATTACATAGGGCTAGAGTCTTTCCACAAAGTTGAAGGAAAACTCGTGAAGACTAGGACTCAACATTTGATCCACTAGGTTGATGAATCAACTAGTGAAGCTAAGAGATCTGGAAATACTTACCTGAAAAGTTTTTTATTGCAGTGAATTAATACTCAGATGATTGGGATACCTCCTACAACAGAAAGCTAGGAGACCTCAACTTCGTTGGTCGGAGTGCCTTCATAGTGCAGAGATTAGTTGTTGTAGAGAGGAGAATACTTAAGAAGAATATTTTGGAAAAGAATCGTGGTGAAGTTTGGAGACAAGAGATCTCCATTGATAGATTGAAGAACTTCACAAGAAGAAAAGGCCATAGTAGCCTTGATACAGAAGAAAAGGTCATTGAAGCCTTGATCCAGAAGAAAAGGCCATTGAAGCCTTGATCCAAAAGAAAAGGCCATAGAAGCCTTGATATTGAAGAACAGGCCATAGAAGCCTTGATATTGAAGAATAGGCCACATAAGCCTTGATACTGAAACATGCCTTAGATGCCTTTTATCCTGAAGAAGATTCCAGAGGAAAGGATCTAATTTAGAAGAAGATTTCAGTACTAATATTTTTGTTGCAGGTAAAGGTGATCCAGTAAGTCGGGAAAGCTTCCTACAAGAAAGTTAGGAAGAAAAGCCTCTTCAAAATCAATCCAGTACCTGAAGCAAAAGAGATCAGGAGGAGATCTCATTGAAGAACTTCCAGGCTAGGAAGAAGAAGAAGGACTAAGAGAGTCTTGCTTGTATCCAAAAGCAGCCGAATTAGAGATCCAGGAGAATATCTCAACACCAACACTTCCAGAAGCAAAAGTTTGAAGATAAGGTCTCTAGGAAGACCAGAAGAAGCTGCAAGATCAAAGACCTTGACTAGGTCTTGATGAGCATCCAGTAAAAAGCTAGGAGAGCCTTGCTGAAGAAATCCTCAAAGGAGAACTCACTGGAGAAATCCACTACTAAGGAGAAGCCCCTGATAGTGAAGGACTTGGGACAATTGTTGCCATCCGACAACAAGCCCAAGAGGAGGAGAATTTGGCAAGGAGTGCCAAATCCGAGCAGAAGAAGAATCTAGTGAAGACCTCAAGACATTCAGAATCTTGAGGAGAAGATCCTGCTTGAAGTCAAAGTTCGACAAGAAGACTTGAAAGCAGAAGATGCTTATCAAATCCAGGAGATTTGAAGATTGCCTCCTACAGAAAGAGGTCACTGCTTCAGAGATGCAAACTTCTCCAAATCTACAGGAGGAGATTACAAGAGGAGATCAAAGTCACCAAATCCTAGGCTCATGAAAGAAAGTTCGAGACCATCAAATTGGTGAAGAAGGAACTGTTCAAAACAGTCTACAAAGAGCTGCAAGATCCTATTCAAGGCAGCAACTTGGTGTTCTTAGGCACCAAGATCTACATCCTCTACAGAAGCAGAAAAGGAGCTACAAAAGCGTTTAGAAAAAGGTAAGCAACTATTGGTGCAAGTAGATTCATTAGGTGAATTACATATCAGATTTATTAAAGCACCTTCATCCTGATTAAAGTTACAAAAAGGAGATCCTGATTACAGTCTTCAAGTGTGCAAAAAGAAAGATTCTTTTTAAGGTTCATTTGCACATTAGGAGTTGATTAGATTTCAGAATTTTAATAATCTATCAATTAGCATATTATCTATTTTGGAAAGCAAAAGAAGACTATCTCCTCATATCTTGCTTGTAAGAAATTTACAAAATAAATCTTGAAGGTTCATTTGAGATTATTCTTGATTAGTTGCAGTGGATTTTTTAAGTGCATTTTCTTGAGAGTAGATTGGAGTGATAAGGTGTAATCTGTTAGTGCATTAAAAGTGGAATTTGTTAGATTTATTTGCACTATTTTTACTCTCAAAAGAAATTGTTTGGTGCTTTGAAATAAATGCTACAAAATCTAATTTGGATCAAGTGTCTAAAGATAGTTTTAAAGCACAGAAACCTGCAACTCATAGTAACCAATAGAAGCCACCGAACCAATAGAAGCCACCGAAATTGGTTAGTACAAACAAAAGAAAAAGAAAAAAAAACTAACCAAAAAGAAGCTTCTAAGATTGAGACTTGGTGAGTCTCAAATGCAAAGCACTTAGGGTTAGTGCAACTAAAAGAAAGCTTCTGTTCTACAACATTTACAAGGCTTGGATTCACCATCAATAATCCAAGCAAAACGGTAAGGAGTCTAGCCAAAGAGACATCCTTAAAACCCTCATTTTGCATTCATCAATCTGCTACAAAAATAAGAATTTCAGACCTGCAAAAGAGTGCAAGGAAAAGGTGCAATAAAAGGGTTCTATATACATGTAAAGGTTACATGGTGTTGCACTTCTACAATACATCAAACGCAGGGAAAGGAGCAGATATAAAGGTGCCACAATAGGCACAACAGGTACAAGGAAAAAGCAGCCAAAGGAAGGGCCAAAAGATCGAGCGTTCTCCAACACCGAAAGGTCATTCTCTCCAAGATCGAACTTGCAAACAAGAAAGTTTTACGTAAATGACAGCAAGCCTTCAAAGGCTATTTACGTAAGCTAAAGAAGCCAGAGGAAATATATCATGAATGTTTACGTAAATTATAGCAAGGCATAAGAAGCTATCTACGTAAAATAAAATATAGAGCACATTTCAGCATTCAGAAGCATCAAGCTTCACCTCTATCATCGTGAACAAGGAGCTCAACGTAGGGATATGCACACAAAAGGAAAGCGGATGCTACGTTGGGAGGAGCATCAATGAATGGTAGCAAGAGAGCTACCTCATCCTCATCCAAAGCTCCAATGCGGCTCACAGATTACTTGCAGAAGAAAATACATTGCTTACTATTCAAGAAATCGGCGCAATCTAAGGAGAAAGACATTCGAAGGAGTTATAATCTCCTTCTTGGAGGCATTACGCAGGAAACTCCATGCGAAAGGGTTGAGTGCCACTTGGCACATTATTCCCTCACGGCTATCATTAAACTAACGCTCAGACGAACGTTGAGAGCTCTCAAGCAACAAGGATACATTATGTAGGAGTAACGACTGGTGCAACAATGTTATAAGAAGAGGAGGCAGCGTTACTAAGCTATGAGAGTGCCACTTGTCCGCCAAAGATTGCCCATATATGCAGCGTAGAGAGCAAAGGGATAGCATTCACGTCCGATGTCCGCAGAGTATGTGAAGAGCAAGCGCAATCCAGTCAATCCGCAGCGTGGAAGAAGGAGAGGATAGGAGCATTTAAGACTCCATTGAAAGGACAAACATCTACTCTCCAAGCGTCGAAGAGGAAGCCCGACAACCATACCACTCTTGTTTACACAGCCTCGTCAAGTCAAGTGCCACAGAAAAGGTACGTAGAGGAATGTCATATTTCAGTCAACATCAGCGCCATCCAAGTGTGAAGTCAAGAGGGCTAAGGTAAGAAAAATATCTCATTAATATTGCTTTCAAACATTGGAGATATAAGGTTATATTTTTAAGGATTATTTTTAAGGTTGAGAAAGCATAGGAGATAACTTACCAAAAATCAGAATTCTATTTGCAAATTAACCTAGGAGATATAAGGCCTTCTACTTAGGTTGAATCATAATAATATTTTGCAAATATTATTATCTTTTCTAATTTTCCAAAGTTGGGAGTCATAAGGTCTACTACTACAAATTGATTTATTGGAAATTAGAAAAATTAAATCAAATCTCAAAGGGCCATTATAAGAGGTTTATTAATATTATATAAAGGTTGGAAATTATAATATTTACTTGTCTCAAATTACTCTCAAATAGAGACTAAAGATCCAACATTAAAACCTCTTGAAATCTAGAAAAAGTGCTTAGTTCAATAGAAGCAATAAGGACAATAGAAGTTGATTTTTAGCATTTTTCATAACTTTACAAAATCAACCAAGATTGAACTATATCTTACAAAAGCACTCCATATCTTGTCCAAAACATACTAGGGAGGCATTCTACTAAACTTGGTAATATCATATTCTATTGTTTATCAAGTTGCAAATCCATTAGCAATATATAAGCTATCTATAGAACCTAAAAATCCTTGAGTACTCATTCTCATTACTAGGGAGACATAAGGAAGCCCACAAGGATCAAGGATTAATATAGGTTTTATCAAATCAAGCTTATATACTTCTATCAAAGATCAATTATTCTAGTAGGAAGCCATAAGATAAAACTTCTCTATCCCAAAGAATTAAGGCAAGGAAACAGGGTTCGCGCACCTTGTTGGCCGGGTGCGTGAACCCGTAACCGTGCCCGCACCGGGTGCGCGGGTGCGGCTGGGCCGAACCCTAGCCGCAATCTGTCTGACAAGGTTTCGGCTCAGCTGAACCTTGCAGCTGGTTAAGGTTCGACCAGCCGAACCCTGCCCAAATAGGGCATGAAAAATGCATATTTTTTTTTAAATTTCTTTTAATTTAAATTTTAATATGTGCACCTGTGGGCTTTAAAAAAATTATAAAAAAATTAAATTTTTAAAAAGTTAATATTTTAAATTTTAAAAATTTAAAGTTTTTTGCATCCATCTTGTCCAATACTTAAAAGTTAATGTTTTGCATCCACGCCCTTATCTTTGACTGACGCGCGTAGTTGGACTCCCTTCTCTCCGTTTACCCTGGCGTCCCATGGTTTCCTTGGGCGGAATCCATTGGCATTGCCATCTGTCTACTAATCCTGCTACCTCTCAAAGGAGATAAACACCAGACATAACAGGAGGATTCGGAGGACTGCCTTGTACAATTGTGAACATGTAGTTAAAGTCATTTACAAGGCAGTTTAAAGGGTAATATAAACTTTAAAAATTTCTTCTCTTTATTGACGACAGTTGTGGATCCCTTTGGCTCTCACCACCCACATATTCAGGGCTTACAGATGATAAACCCTATTTTTGGCGAGGGCCGCACCCGCACTCGCAATTCCCGCCGCACCCGCACCTGGTAACCTTGAATTCAGACAATACCAATGATTGCTAGCATGCTAAGCAACACTCTTAGAAGTGGAATGAGAAAGATACCAATATGGATTAAAAACCTGATGTATTACAATGATGAAAAGGGGAAAGAAAAGAAAGAACCAATACAATGCGAAATAAGTTCTGAAATTGGCAGCCATATAAAGGGAGATTCATCCAGTGAATCTATACCGAGAGAGACCCAAAACAGGAAAAAAGGGATCAACAAGTTTTTATACAAAAAGGAAAAGATGGAATAACTTCAGTTGTGCCATTTGGTTAGAAGATCTCATTAAAGAGATAGACAAATATGATATCCCTAAATTAGACTTCAAAGCCACCAAATCATCTCTATTGTGCACACATTGCAATCAATATGGTCATGAAAAAACTAATTGTTGGAGTTTCCATCCTTGCAAATATTGTGATGGGATAAATCACTCATCTTTTTCCTATTATTTCAAACACAGGTACTATAAGGGTCATGAAAGAAGATTGCTACAAAAACTAAATTATTATCTTCAAGAACTTATTTCAGATGGGTCCTACTAACTTTGAGCTCGAGGTTGATGCTTATGAAGAACAGAGAAACTGGTGTTACACAGGTACAATTGGAAGAAGAAGAACATATTCAGATCCACTCATGACATGCAGAATCATGAGAACAACTGCTCATCAAAAACGCTTGACATCAAGGAACCAAGAACTGAAAAAGATCAGAAGCCATGAAGCAGCCGAAGAAGAAGATCCAATTCAAAGCCATCAGATGGAAGAAGATCCACATTAAAGACTAAAGTCTTCAATACCCAAATATTGTAATACAGGGGGTGTTAGAAATAGAGCATATTACATTATTTGGGTCAGGTAAATGTACCTTCCTTGGTACATACTTAGGACATTAGGTTACTTTAGGGGGAAGTTATCTAGTTACTTCATGCAATGTAATAAATGCACAAGTGTCAATGTGCAAGGTGTCCACTTGTACAACTAGATAGAGTGTCGACCAAGGAACTTATCTTCCTATATAATGGCCATAGATATAGCATTAGGATATAGCATCATAGAGGAGCATCACAGTCAGTGTGTGGTAGATAGGCAGTAGGGTAGTGTGTGTGAGCTATAAGCTCAGAGCTCCCTCATGGAGCAGTAGCCTATATTATGGAGTGCCCATTTCCTCCATGGCTACTATTATAATATTTTCACCATTTCTATTTATGGCATATTTCAGTCATCTCGCAGATCTATTTTATTTCTATCTGAATCTTGTGTTTGGTATATCCCAATGTATGTGGCATCAAAAGCTAATAGAAGGTGTGTGCCTATAGGTACTCCATCTATTACATTTTATTCACACCTGTCATACAAATGGATCTTCATTGAGGTGTATTTATAGTGATACCAAAACCCTAATGAGAGGTTAACCTCAGGCTGACATAAACTTAACCTTGAGGTTAACCTTACAATAAAATAATAATAAATTACCTTTTAAGCAAGGTTATCCATAAAGGTGGATTAACCAATACCACTAAGGGTGAAATATGAAAGGGACCCTTAGGCTTACATGAACATGCCCGTAGGCTTACATAAATGATGAATACCCATAGGCTTACATAATCACATGCCCGTAGGCTACATTAATAGTGCTCATAAGCACTTCTTCACACTTTTGGCCTTGGCCTAAACAAGATCAGATTACACATATTTCAACACCACCCGAGCTAAGAGGGCCAAGGAGAGAAGGCATCCTCCCCCCCAATAATGGATTCTCTAGTAGGCCTCCACTATTCCATCTTCATCATCAGAAAGCTTATGGGTTGTGGTTCTTTGATAGTCATAGCATTCACATAAAAAACCAAGCCAACATTATGAAAGGGAGGAGAAAGATTGGAAGTAATAGATTTGACATACTCTTCATCACTCTTTACCTTGCCTCCTGTTGTAGCTAGATCAACTTTTAGAGCTTTGAAGTGAGATATATAGTCTTCAACATTATTGAAATCTGAAATTTTGAGATTGGAGAGCTCTATCTCTATCCTGTTAACTTCACTAGCACTTACTTTTCCATAGAGATCTTTCAAAGTAGACCATACCTCAATAGGATCAGTTTTCTCTCTAATGTGGAAAAGTACATTTGGTTCCACTAACATGAAGAAGAGTCCAAGAGCTTCCTCCTTTCTCTTACTAAGTTCATGATCATTGAGACCACCTTTTGATTCATTATTGAAGATGAACCATAGATTTTTGCTTTTGAGTAATCCTGCCATTTGAATTGACCAAGTGCTATAATTTTGTCCATTGAGGTGAGTAACATACCCTAAGGAATCATTTTGACAAAAATCCTGAGCAGATCTATAACAGGTCCATAAATTGATATCACCACTATGTAGAGCTTGAAATATCATGCAATTTGGAAAAAAGTGGGCTCCAAACGCTTCCATATGCAAAATTTAAGACCTCTAGAAGATTTAGTATATTAGCACTCAAATTACAAAAAATCAAATGACAAATCTTAGGAATTTGTTTTTGCCAAATTAACAAATGCCACTTAGCACCATTGGATTGGATGCTGCGCTATCAATCGATGAATCCGAGTTTGACATGTTGATTGATGTGATTGGTTGGGATTCTCATTATATATATATGTCCTAATGGGTTTGGAGCTGACGGGGCTCAAACCCCAGATGACTACATGCAAAAGAAAGGGTGGACCTTTGCGCTAAGAGTGTTGGTTGAGACCAAAGGACTAAAATATTTGATTTGATTGTTGTGTAGAGCATGATCTTACCTGGAGCAAGAAAAAATGCTAGTGCCGAGCTTTGAACTTGGCACCTCCCTTCAACGAGCAAACTGCCCAACTAGTGTGCCATGCAATCGGTTGAGGCACATAGAGACCTTCCATATGGCACGTATGCCACCCATCAACTGGCATAAGACCTTAAAAAAATTGGCTCGTGGGAAACAAATTGCTGACCTACATGCTAAAAGCAAGCCATCCAACTGCTGCACCAAGGAGACAGATGTGACTGAGAGAGGGGGAGCTTGCTAAAGTCCTATAAGCAATGCCTGTGCACACAAAAATGTTTGTAACTGGGATTGCAATCTATAACCTTCCAGCTACAACAAATTGCCCTTGTTGTTGCACCACTTCCTTTTGGCACAAACAAGAGCCAGAGGCTACCTCTGAAGAGAATGCGACAACGACCAAGCAGGGAGTCAAATGCGTGCCCTCCTAGCTAGAAGCGCACGGTCTTATCGCCATGCTGTCGATGTTGGTGCATTTACTTTTGCATCAGAATTCGTGGATGTGCGACAACACAAAAATGGTGGGAATAAAGTTTCAAATTTGATTTTTTCAAAACTAGAAAATAGCTTGTTTTGGTGGCCTCTGATCACTTTGCAAAATTCTCCTCCGCCTGAAGAGTGATGTAGCTTCGGACCTTGCTCTAATACCATGTTTGAATTCACAATATTTTCTAGAAACATTCTGAATCGTGCATTCCCCACAATCGTACCCGGAAAAGAAAAAGTGATTAAAAGATAGCAATAGTAAATGAAATAAAGAGACAAATGGAGACAACAAGTAGGTGGGTGCTCGTGGGCACTCCAATATATCATATTTTATTCACACTTATCATACAAATGGATCCTCATTGAGGGGTATTTATAGTGATACCAAAACCTCAATAAGAGGTTAACCTCGAGCCGACACATAAATTACCATTTTAAGCAAGGTTATCCATAAATGGGATTAACCAATACCGCTAAGGGTGAAATATGAAAGGGGCCCTTAGGCTTGCATGAACATGCCCGTAGGATTACATAATCACATGCCCATAGGCTACATTAATAGTGTTCATAAGCACTTCTTCACACTTTTGGCCTTGGCCTAAACAAGATGAGATTACACATATTTCAACAAAAGCAGTTAAACAACAAAATCTACCAATGTGATCTCGACCCTCAAACCAGATTTAGGTTGGCCTTAGGCAGGAGAACATAGGGCATTTTCAACCTGACTTGTCGATGCTGATGATGCCCAAAGGAAGTCATCTTAATTTGAAGAGATTGCTTGTTAGTCTAGCACATGCTAGAGATCCAAAGTTTTTACAAGCACTTTGTCTTTCAAGCCTAGACGAGGCAATTAAGGAGATTGTAAAGGAGATGGAGATGATGATGAGAATAAAGATGTTGAAAGCTTTTGAGAGGATTGATAGTAAAATAGTAAAGTCTTCTCTTGCGCAAGACAATGAGCCCAAGGAAAAGGACTTGGATATGTATTTACATAAAGTTTAGGCAAACATGGATGAACTTGAAGAAGCTGGTGTGCGTGTAGAGGAGGAATACCTTATGGAGTAGAAATTGTAAATACATATGGTTATAAAAGCACATATAGTGAAAAATTGGACATTGAGCAGCAATAATTTTTGCAGTCCAATGATTTGATGGATCATGTTGCTATTTTTGGTTTTAAAAATGATTATAGTTTATTTTTAACAATTTACTGAAGGACGATAAACATAAATCTGACAATCTAGGGATATGTTATCTAAAGTGATACACTAAAGGGCATAAAGAAGTGGAATGCATGGTAAAGTTATGTACAATTTGTGATGTAATGCCATATGACACCAACGAATGTTCATTTAATTTGAAGACTATGATGGAGGAGGAAAGACAATGCTTGTTGGTACAACATGAACCAAGAAGCAGAGGGTAACTCCAAGGTCAAGCATGAAAAATTTGAGAAATAAGAAGGTTAGACCAATGATTCAGTGTAGAAAATTCCATGAATAGGGCTATTTCACAAGAGACTATTTGCAATATAGTCTATGTGATCATGAGGATGAAGATTGTCAAAAGCTGGATCAGTCATGTAGCATGTGGGATTATTTTAGTCATGCACAAAGACACAATGTAGCGCACCATGATATAGTTCCACATCATATGAAGAAAGACAATGGGAAGAACTCATAGATACATGCAAATATGCAACATATGCGGCATGCATTTTTCATATTCTAATCATTAGCAGTATATCATAGTGTGGTCAAGCATGGAAATACATATAGGTATCATGGGAATTGGTGGGCGGTTGGCAAATACCATACCTGCTCAACTACATAACTACCCATATACATGAAAACAATAAAAAGTGCCCTATAGAAGTTATATGGTATTTTATTACATCACCTGTATATGAAAACATCTTAACACAACACCTTAACACATAATATGACAATCATGTACAACTCAGTTGAATTACGAACGTTCTTGCGCTTGCACTCATGCAAACATTCATGCACTTGCACTCATGTGGATGTTGATTCAATCCAACTTTTCTGTCTGCCTACAAGCCAATATGGTTGACATTGAAGATGGTGACGGTGAAGAAGATTTATTTGTGGTAACCAGGGCTACCAAGAAGAAAAAATATATATGTTATTAGATTGATATGAATGCAAACCATCACCAAATAGCATTTTGGGAGTAAATGCCTATTGATGTTAATGTTGTAAAACACCCTTAATTTAGGACTCAAACCAACTTTGCTTGCATTACCTATGGTGTTTTAGGACTCAAAACAACTTTGCTTCCATTACCTATGGTGTTTTAGGAATTGAACCAACTTTGCTTGCATTACCTAACTTTTAAAATGAGGTTGCAAGAAAAGTGATTCAAATAAATTTTCAAGTACTTCAAATTATCTAATTTATTCATCTTCAAAATATTTGGATTTGATTTACCATTGGTTATGGGATTGTTAGCTCATCCTACCAACACCTTTAATGAGATTGTTGCATCATATCTTAATTACACCACCATCAACGTAACTGTAGGTTCATATTTGATTATGCTGCCATCCATACGATTACTTGCTTATATATCAACTACATCATCATCCATGAGACTGTTGGGTCACATTCAACCATGCCAACATATATAATATTTTCTTTTGTAGCATGTCAGCAGCCAGGGGACTGGTTGCCTGTATTCAAGCACACCACAATCCAAGAGATTGGTGGCTCACATCCAACTATGTCTCCATCTGCAAAATTATTGGCTCACGTTTTTTATTCATGCTTGGCACCTTTCCTCTTGAGACTGTTGCCCAAATATTCTCATTGCAACCCCCATCCCTTAGGAATTGTTGGTTAATGTCAAGTTCACATCTAGCTATTTAAGTCATTGTGATCAAGATTTTTGACAAAGTCAACTAAAAGCAGATAAATATACATTCAATTAAAGCTGGAACAGAAATATGTCCTTTGGTCAATGCTATTGTGGAATTCATTCAGTACTTATATTGATAGGGTTCATAGTTAAATGATATGATGCATTTTTATAACAGAGAATATTTTATTCTAGCCTATAGCATCGTATAATATAATTCCCATCTGGGAATTTGATGATTTAGAGCTTCATCATTGTTCGTTTATTCTTTTTTGATCCCGTCCTTTAGATTTCTGTTTACCGAAAGATTAAACAAAATTGGGACAGGGTATTTGCTATAGAATTCCTTTACTTGGTCTATAGAGTAGTTTGGGTCAACATCATTTGAAGATTTGGGGCTTCCTCTATATTGCCTACTTGAAAGGTATTGAGTAAAGTGTAGTAGTAGTAGTAGCTTGTTGCCCATTGATTTCATGTAGTGTTTCCAAGTTTGATGGCGTGAATAACTAGTAGAATAACTATTAGTTGTTCTTAGGAGTACCTTTGTTTTGCATGGCTCACTTTCTTGTTTTTGTAGCTGGCTTACCATTTTGTGAGATGATTGCTATGGCATGTCTGTTTGCATCAGAAAGGACTACGGTTGGTACTTCTGTTAGTGCCTTTCCAAAGATTTTGTCTATTCATTCCTTCAAATCTTTTCAATCGGATATGTGGTGTTTAGTCAGATAGATTTTTCTCCATATGGCTTGATGTTCTGACCTTTTTGTGCTCTTTTTGGATCCTAACATTTTCCTCCATCTACTCATTAGCATTACATCAAAATCTATCCCATTTTTGTGGTGGTTGATTTCTCACAATGATGGTTTATTGGATTGGTGCTAGTGCAATAACTTGATCCATTATTTTTGGTTTGTTTGGAAATATTACCTCTATAATATGGTATTTATGGCCTTAGTATAGGGTATGTTTGGGAAAGGTTGGCTGTGGTTTCTCTATATGCTTCGACAATTTGTATGTAATAAAGACCTTAGTAATGCTTAAAGGCTTCTCATTTGTTATTTTGAAGAGTAAATCGGTCACCCACTGTGGCTTTGAGGGAAGGGTAGGTGTCTATGGCTTCCTTTTTCATTTTTGGATTTGTTTGAATATTATTGTACTATATTGGATCTGAACATTTGAAATGAAAAATAATGGTAAGAAGTTTATCTTTAGTAGTTTCACATAGTTGAATAAAATTGTCTACTGTCCTAGGTCATTTTTGATTTCACATTACCCTTGGAGTCAGAGTATGGTCCTTTTGCTGGAGGAAGGTGGTCTTTGTTTCTCAACTTCTATATTCTGTGTGTTTCAATGATTTGCTTTAATTCTTGTACCAGTTTAGGCGTGGACCCTTTGATTTATATTGTCTCATTTGTCACAGTCTATAAGAGGCTTGTTTAATTTTTTCTTTTTCTTTGTAAAGCTTGAAATATTTGCGTAAGTGTTTATCCAATCGGACTAGGTGGGTGGAACAAATGTAGACTTATCTAGTGCCATTGTTACACATTGTCACAGTTGATTTGCACCTATGGAGACTTAAAGGCTACAAGTCAAGCTGCTGTATACATTAAACACAAGTTAGTAACCAAAGTATGAATGGTTTTGTATATTTCAAGACCATTAAAATATGCCCTGCAAAGTGGTGTCTTTGATGCATGTTATCATATAACATCTTTAGTTAGAGTTAGAGACTCCAACAAACTGTGTCTGCATCACCTAACCATAATATAAGTTTGCAATAGAAGTAATTCAAATAACTATTCAAATAGTTCTCATCATCCATTTCATTTATTCTCAATGCATTTGTAGCAGATTCAGGTTGCCATCTTTTATGGGACTGCTAGCTTATCTTGCCAACATCCCTGTTCCTCCTTATCTCAATCATGGCACCATCCAGTCGTGTCATATATCAATTATACCACCAAACACAGGACTGTTGACCCATATTCAATAATGCCACCATCTATATGACTGTTGGGGTGTGTGTGTAGAGCGTGTCACAATTCCTGCATTGCTGGCTTCTAAATTTTATCAGTTCATTACCATCTCTCATAAGGTTGTTGGCAAGATATTTTCATTGAAACTACCCTCTCATAGGCTTATTAGTTCCCCATAGAATTTTCAGTTGAGGTCAACCCCCAAAATAGACCAATCTTCATTTTTATGTTTGTCATTTTACTGTCTATGGATTGATATAGTGTAAGAGTTCAGTCAAAACATTCAAATGTATCTTCAGTCTGCTGAATTAGAAATTTATCTTTGGCCAATGCTATTGCAGAAAGTGAACACTGCTACAATGGACAATAATACTGCAGAAGGCTGCCATAGGAATTGATGTTCCCTTGGACACAATCAATGCAACAAGGATATTGCATTGATTGTAGTCAAACTACTATAAATCAATGCTGCTACAAAAGATAATACTGGTGTAATTTGGTCAGGACTACCATTAATGTGAGTGCATGGCCTTATTGTCTTCTTTCTCTTTTCCGCCTTCAAAGATGTGTTGTATTCACTTTTTTATCCATAAATATTAAACTTGATTAGATTAAATGCGTTAACATCATGCATATCAGATCAATCTGCCATAAAATAATTGAATTATAAGAAACTAGATGCAGATCAGTCGGGAGAGGAAATAAAAGTTTTATTTTCCACCTAGTCTAATAGTTTTGATTTTATAATATAATGAGCTCATGAACGATTATGTGATCTGAGTTCAGACTTGGATATCATTCCTGTCCTTTGGCTTGACACTGTCCTTTTACTTAACAATGTAGTTTATATTTACATTTTTCTCCTTGCTTTTTTTTGTGCCAGGTGGATACCTTAACACAATAAGGAGAACTGTGAAGTATCTTTGTCCGGCTGATCATATTCCACCATACATTGATGTGGACTTGAGTGATTTGGATCTTGGGCAGAAAATACTAATGCGTGATCTCAAAGTCCATCCTTCATTAAAGCTTTTGCTTCGAGATGAGACTTGGCCTGTATGTAAAATAATGGGATCAAGACGGGAGTGACAAAACACATACAGTATGCATCAGCTATCAGCGGTGTTTGATATTCAGAAGATTCCATTAATTAATGAGCAAAGTATCAAGTGGACAACAACAAATTTGCTTAGAGCCATAGATAGGTCATATTTGTTGGAATTCTTCTGCCCACTATGGAAATATGGGTACAATGAATTATTGCCATTACATTATTAATAAACAGGTAGTCAATGTTTCCCTGTGGATGGTTTGCATGTTTTCTATAGTTCATACACAAAATAGGGCTTGGTATTCACATTCAATGCATATTGGCAGTAGTGTTCTTGAATTCAATATTGACATATTGATAGATTCATTTGCAAAAGGGCAACAAATTGTTTCAAAATTTTTGGAGGAAGTAAGCTTGTGGGTGATGAGAAAGGTAGCTTTGACACATAAGATGCAAGATTTTAATCACCCTAATACAAGAATAGGATTCTGACTATTTTATTGAAATTGCATTGCAATAAAGATATACATTTCTCTTACAGAGCCCTTGGAGTATTGAATTGTTTGGAAGATTTTCTACATAATTATCTGTGTTATTTCTTCCTCAGTGAATTAGTCATTCTGCATTTTGGCAAAAACATTGACCTATTCTTATTTTCAATACAAACCACAGAATCATGAATCCTTTTGTGAGGCTGATCCAAGAAATAATTGCATAGCACTACTATTGGCTGTATGGAGTTTAATGGCTTCTTGGGTGAGAATGGTCTAAACATGTGGGAAAAGGCACCTGCCCATAATGATGTTGCGGAGAGATGCTTATTTTGAAGTGAATATATATATATTTAAATTGAAACTTTATCAAGCTCAGTTTTGCAGGTGTTTAAATTGCATTGAACACCTGAAAATATATGTTTACTGCAATTTAAACAGTTGCAAAGTTGAAATATACCTGACTGACACTACGGCAGGTGCCTTTTACCACATGTCTAGACAGTTGCTCTTGGGTGTATCTGCTTTGAGTATCTTCTAGTTTTTCTTTGGATTATTAGCCACACAAACTTATCACTCAATTTTTTGCAAGATACAATTACCGTTGGTTTGTTACCTACATACTAATTGATTGATTATTCTACCTTTTGTTTGGCCAATTTGAGGTTTATATTTTTCTGTGTGACAGGCATGAGTATTTGTGCCGAAAGAGTAGTATTATGATAGGTAATTTTATGATGAAGGGCATATCTTTGATGGCTATCAGCATGCTACTTTTTGGATCTCTTTAAAATATATTAATTAAGGAATACCTTAGTAACTACTTCAATACTTTTGATGGAATGGCAAGCCACATAAGCAACTCCATTTAGCATTTAATGTATATTGGAATTTCACTTCAATACCTTTTGATGGAATGGCAAGCCACATAAGCAACTCCATTTAGCATTTAATGTATATTGGAATTTCACTTCATGTGATTTTTTTTTATGTTATGGGGTAGTTAGCCATCTACTATAAAATTACAAGGAGCATCGAGCCTATGGCAAAAGTAATTTATTAAAAGGCATATTAAAGCCATCTATTATATTTTAAGGAACATCAAGACCATGGAAAAGGTAATTTATTAATAGGCATATTTGTAAGTTGAAGATATCATTTCCTAATTTTTGAAAGGCATATTAAAGCCATCTATTATATTATAAGGACCATCAAGGCCATGGAAAAGGTAATTTATTAATATGCATATTTGAAGATCTCATTTCCTAATTTTTGAAGTATGTACTACTTCAATTGTTGTAGGTTTGGTGGAAATTCGTGTGTTATATTGATAAAATTATAAATGAAAAGACTCAAATCTCCTTTTAAGGACCACCATTAAAATTTTTCTTTATGAATGCATTATAGATGTTACTGATCTCAATTTTGGCTCGTGATCATCTAGAATGATTGGTAAGTGTGAACAATTTTTGCTTTAGTTACTGTGTCTTTGTTGCATTATTATTAGCAGGTAGAAGAGTGAGTTGAAATCAAATATAAACAAAATAATGTGTAGGTAGTTGAGAAATCTTTCAAACCCGAGCAAAGTAATGTGTAGGTAGTTGAGAAATCTTTCAAATCAGAGCAAAATAATGTGTAGGTAGTTGAGAAATCTTTCAAACCAGAGTCAATTTAAGATAAAATGAAACAAACTATTTTCTGTTTATAAGACCTTTAATGTTGCAATAAATCTCTTGTTTGAAACTAAAGACATGCATTACTTTATTGAACTTAGCTGTGTTTGTGTCTTCAAAAAAATGCACATATAAAATGTTGATGCTAATTTTAGTGGCATGAAAAGACTTGGTAACAGTGATAAAGCTACTAAATACTCGCCAAAAAAGACTTTCATAAGACTATTACATTATGCTGTCCTTTGAAAGACTTCATATTTTACAAAATCATATATTTTAAATTTCATTAAAGGTTATTGTACTTCAGTTTGAATATGTAAATGTCATATATATATATATATATATATATTAATGGGTCATATGAGATTGAAATGGGCCCCACTCTTATTACATCATCACCACATACTGGTGTTACACCAAAGCTTGGATATTATCCATTTATCATTTGGTAAGATTTGAATCTGGGTCTTCTCCTTGAAATGTTGAGGAATCTAACTAGTTGAGCTAATGACACTTGATTATATAATGAGATATTAAATATTGACACTAATGAAATGATTTAATGTGAAAATTTTTACAATAACAAAGCTCAATTCTGTCATTGAAAGGATGAAAAATGTTTATACTTTTAGAGATGGTGATTTGGAAGAATGACATTGTGTTTTGTGTTAATATTGATATGGTCAATTTTGAAATTTGATAAAAATATTTTTTGTTACTATTTTATAATTGATGTTGATGCTCCCAATAATGAACTTAGTTATGACATTGTTGTGTATTAGAATTAACATTACTATTTATAATTGATGTTGATGCTCCCAATAATGAACTTAGTTATGACATTGTTGTGTATTAGAATTAACATTACAAATTAGGGCTTTGCATTGTGGAAAACGAATCAATTTTAAATGTGATGGATATTTTAATTATGTGTTTGTGTCAAATCAACAATGAATTTAATACCAATAAGAAAAAATTTGGTAGTAACTTAGCTAAAATTTACATGCCATAATCAAGTGGTATTAGCTTAACCGGTTAGATTCCTCAACATTTAAGAAGGAGACCAAGGTTCAAATCTTGCCAAGCGATACATGGATAATATTCAAGCTTTGTTGTAATACCACTGTGGTGATGATGTAATACGGGTGGGGCTTGTTTCAATCCCATATAACCAAGGTTCAAATCTTGCCAAATCTTGCCAAGCGATACCTGGATAATATTCAAGCTTTGTTGTAATACCCTTGTGATGATGATGTAATACAGGTGGGGCCTGTTTCAATCCCATATAACCAATTGAGAATTTTTTTACGTGCCATCTATTTTAAAGAAAATGTTTAATTCCATTATTGTTGGAAAAATTGATAGTCTTAGTTCTACATTGTATTTTTTGGTATTGATAAAAAAAGGGGGTTGGAGGGCCCCGACCCTTTACAAAGAGCTCATAAGAAGATAGCCATTTCTTAGTAAAAAAAACAAACCTGGGCTAAACCTGCTTATGGAGAAGTTGAAAAAATATCCATCCCGCTATTCTCCTATTTGATAAGGCTTATGCAGTGCTCAATGCTTCACATGACTGATAAAGAAACCGTTGATAACAATGTAATTTAGTGTGCTCAAATCCTTCATCGCATGATCCCAATAAGTATTCTGCTTTGCTCTGCTCTCTTTATCTGCTAGCTTCATTATCAATTCTTATAATCTCTTTCAATTCCATGGGGGTGTATGACTAGACCTTGAAATTCTTAGATCTAACTATCATATTTGCCATTTTATCGTGAGTTTTGTTTCCCTCTCTATAAACATGTTTAATTCGACTTTCTTCTAGGTTTCCCAAAATAGTCCTCGCATCTAATTATTTGGAAAATGTTAGAATTATTTATCTCCCCTTTTTGAAGGGAAGTTATAATATTCTTGGAACCCCCCTTGAGAACAATTTTCCTAAAACCCAAATTCAGCGCAATTCGGAGGCCTATAAACATCGCCCTTGCTTCAACTTGGTGATTTGTGGTAATTCCTAGATCCTCAACATATGCAACCACTACTTGACCTCTGTCATTCTTGATGAGGCCTCCACTACCAGCATGACCCGGGTTGTCTTTCGCGGCCCCATCGAAGTTAATTTTTACCCAATCATTGTGAGGACGTTCCCATCTAGTATCTAGTCTCACCTTATTGATTTTTTCCATATTTAAGATATATTTTTCTCTAGAGAGGATCATTGCAAGATTTTCTTGGTAAACAATGTTTTTAATACAATCCTCCTGTTCTTATCCTGGCATAAACCCCAATTATTCCTTTGGTTTTATTTTTGAACACTCGTTTGTTTCTTTCCAACCAAATCCCTCAACAAATATGTGGAATCCATTTTTCCAAAAAATACTACTTCCTAAGTGTCACTGTTCCCAAATCTTGATTAGAGAACTTGGAATGACCCAAGCAACATTAACTTCTCTCAATAACATATTTAGGATATCTCGAAAAAAATCACAAGTTCCAAACAGGTGGTCCACACACTCATCCTCTTTGTTACACAACACACAAACAGTTGGAACCACAATCCCTCTTTTGAACATATTGTCTTTCGTGAGGATCTTATGGAGAATGGTAATCCAGAAAATCATATCAACCTTAGAGATGATGTTTAGCTTCTAAATTATTTTAAGCTCGGGTTTCTCTAAGGTTACTTTGCCCAAGACTCTATACCCATCCTTCACCAAGTATTGACCCTGCTGGTTTCTTCCTCAAATTATCCGATCCTCCTTTGAGCCTTTGCCTAAATAATAACTCCTTAAAACATTCTGCAAATTTTTACCCCCTAGGCCTTGCACATCTTCTTGCAAGATTTTCCACTCTTGAAAATCACCCACCCTATGAATGTAACCATTAATTTTCTCACCATAGGTTCTGGTTAAATGTTCTTTGATATCTTTGAACTTTCTGTAGTTTGCTAGAGGCTTCTCTTGAATCCAAGGGTCTTTTCAAAAGTCTGATTTGTCCCCCCTACCTACTTTCCATTTTAGCCCTTGCTATAGAACTTTCCTACTATTGATAATATTTTGCCAAAAAATAGACCCACGTGGAGGATTAGAATAACTAATAAAGTGGTTTCTACCCTCCAAGTATTTGTTTTGGACAATGCTAGTCCATTTCCCTTATGCTCCAATGCAAAGCCTCCAACCATGTTTAGTTAGGACTCTATTTAGATCTCTCAACTTTCTCAATCCAAGACCCCCATTCTATAAAGGCTGGCAACAGATATCCTAGGCTACCAGATGTATATGTTTTTTGCATTCAGTGCCATCCCATAAGAATTTTTTTTGTAATATTTTTAAAGTCTCTTCCACTTTCCTTGACATTCTTAGGAAAGACATGAAGTAAATAGGGAGGCTTTGAAGTGTGTGTTTAATAAGTTGTACTTTCCACGTAGAGGATAACATAGGTCCCTTCTAGCCTTGAAGTTTCCTATTAAATTTATCAATAATCAAATTCTAAAGTTCATCTTTCATTAGGGGCGGACTGCATGAAGATCTGTGTGGCGGCTTTCAGGGCAGACAACGCAGAATATTGTGGCGGCCATAAAAACTGGACAGCCTACCCGGATTCGTGGCAACAACCGATTCCACCATGTAAATACAAAAAAAAAAAAAAAAGTTCATCTTTCATTTTGCTTATGAACGAAGACAAACCAAGATAGGTCATAGGGAACTTTTCCTCCTTAAAGCCCAACACATTAATTATTTGATCTCTTTTACTTTCCTCCATGTTTAAAAAGATAATCCTGCTTTTTTCATAATTTATTTTTTGACCCATAGCTTTTTCATAAGAATCAAAGAATTTTAAAATCCAAAGCTTCTTCCACTATAGCTTCTCCAAGCAAGAAAGTATCGTCTACAAACTGTTGATGGGATAAAGCTTCACCAATGGATGAATGTTTTAGACCTTTGATATTACCACCCTTTCACTTTATTTTCAAAGTTCTTCCTAGGGCATCTGCCATAATGATAAAGAGAGGAGACAACGAATCTCCCTGCCTGATTCCTCTTGTAAAAGGAAAGAACCCATTTGATCGTCCATTGATCAAGATTGAAAAGTGAGGGTTAGAAATACACATACCAACCCATGCCCTCCATTTTTTTACTAAAAACCATTCGCTCAATGATTTTATCTAAGAAAGACCAAGAAACCCTGTCATAGGCTTTGTTCATGTCCAGCTTAAGGAACATGCCTGGCCCTTTCCTCCTTTGAAGAGAGTGTGCTTATTCATAAATGACAACGATGCTTTCAGTAATCTGTCTACTTGCCACATAACCTCCTTGATCTTCATTAATGATTGAGAGGATGTTTTTTCAACTGATTGGCCAACAGTTCAGTAAAATATTTGTAAATTGTATTATATAGGCTAATTGGTCTAAAGTCCTACAATTTATCCACTCCATATTTCTTGGGAATCAGAGCAAGGAAGGTGTTCTTCCATTCTTTCAACAACTTACTAGATTCATGGGCTTCTTGGATTGCATTGACTACATCTCCAACAATATCCCAATGATGTTGAAAAAAACCCGGTGGGAAACCATCCGACCCCGGAGCCTTGGATGCTTCCATAGAGAACACAACTCTTTTAATTTCCTCCTTAGAGATTACCTTGCATAGATGTTCATTCATGTTATCATTAACTCCTTTGGGAACATTGTTAATGATGCTTTCTATTTCCATGTTGTACTATGTTTTTCTTTGCTAAGAAGATTTTGAAAGAAAGTAATGGCCGAATTTTTAATATCATTTAAATCCTCATACTTTCTTCCATCTTCCCCCATAAGGTAGAAGATTTTATTGTTGTTCCTATGTTTCATAGTCGAAACATGGAATTATTTAGTGTTTCTATCTCCTTCCTTGAGCCACAATATTATGGATTTATGTCTCCAATGAATTTCCTCTTGGGAAATAGTATTATGATATTCCGTGAGGAGTTGTTTTTCCCTTTTGTGTCACTTTGGTTTTCTATATTCTCTCTATTTTTCCCTCTATATCTTGGATATCCTTTTTAAGTTGTTTTCTT
Source organism: Wollemia nobilis (assembly GCA_028583015.1). Lineage (NCBI taxonomy): Eukaryota > Viridiplantae > Streptophyta > Pinopsida > Araucariales > Araucariaceae > Wollemia > Wollemia nobilis. The sequence continues at coordinate 7,510,938 of JAQPPZ010017228.1, forward strand.
AAATTGTTGTTACCAAAAACCTCTTTATTCCAAATTTTGATTCGATACTTGATGTTTTTTAACTGGGTGATTTTGTACATAGCTGATCCTTGAACCTCCTCCTGCCACCAAGATTTTATTTTATTTGTAATGTCTGGGTGCATATTCCACATGAGCTCATACCTAAAGGGTGCTCCTCCCTACTTCTTTTCCATATCCAACAGAAGGAGATTGCAATCTGATCCTATTCTAGGCATACACGTAAGTCTATGAATACTGATTATACTTAGCTAACTGTTAGAAATAAGAACTCTATCCAGGTGCCTTTGAATGTGATTATCCCCCATCCTTTTGTTTGTCCATGTAAATTTACCTTTACACATATCCAGGTCAATCAACTTATTGTTATGAATAAAATCATTGAAATCTTGCATACCTTGAGTGATGTTAATCCTCCCTCCACGTTTGTCCTCTGTTCTTAAGACTGTATTGAAGTCACCCAATACCATCCAATGCAAATTAATAAAAAGACTCCTCTGAAAAGACAACTTATTCCACAACTGGAATCTTTCACGATCATCATTTTGAGCATAAACCCCTATCATTATCCAATAGAAGTTAGTTTTTTGTTCTTCAATTTGACTGTATAGGATCTCTCTTCTTGATCAATTAAAGTGCCTTCAAAATTCATTTTGCCCCAAAAGATGCAAATACCTCCAGAAGTACCTTGTGCTAGGCTTATAAACCATTCAACATTCGACTAGACCTCTTTTTCAATAATGCCAAGTTTTTTGGTATTGATTTTAGATTCTTGAAGATAAACAATATTAGGTTTTACTTCCATGAATAGACTTCTAACAATCCTTCTTTTCCCTGGGGAATTTAACCCTCACACATTCCAAGAAAGGATTTTCATTTTTTGGTTTCGATTGATGGGCTTTTACCCTTAACCATCTATTCTTCATTTGGATCTAATTCTTGTCTTCTGTTCTCTGGTACTTTTTGTTCTTGTTTGGGGGGTCTTCTTTGCTTTCTTTTCCCATAATTGCCTGTATTCTTTGCATTTTTTTTATGTCTTCCAGGAAGATCATTCTCTCCCATTTGGTTACATCTTGGGGGAGAATATTTTGCTGCTTATTGAGCTATTTTACCCAACTTTGATCTTTTGCTGAATCTTGTTTGCATACCCTCCTTAAACTGCTTTGAGTTTTTTTATTATGCTTAGATCCTTCTGTTCCTTAGATTGTTTAGTTTCTTTCTATGAATTTAAAACTTGATCTAATCCTTGTCATCCCTCTTTCTTTGACTTAAAACCCCCAAACTCCTTCAATATGATCCTTCTCCTGTTCTAAGTCCATTTGAGTGGATGGGGTATCCTCTACCATTTTAGCATCATCTACTAATATTTCTTCTTCAAATTCCAAATTTCTGTTTGCATTCTCTATGCTGATTGCAATCATAGTCTATTGTTGTGTATTTGTATCTAGATTTATATGATTTTCAATCATATTTATTTTCTTCTTATGGTTACCTTCTTCATAATCATTTTATTTTCCTTGATTGAGACTATCCTCTTGTTGATTAATGTTATTTCGAAAGCCACTCAAGTTTTCTTTCTCATTATGTTCTTCATCTGCTTGTTGGTTTAGCTCTTCACATTTACTTGCATACTCCATTATCTTATTAGAATTATGTTGTTCTTCCTTGTGCTGCATAGAACATCCATTGCTAGATTCACTTTTTGCCTCTTCATTTATCTCCTGGTAAATTTATTGGTATTGTTCCTTTTCTTATGCCCTTTCTTATGGGCTAGAAGTTTCATTTTCCGTGTTTGCAATCATCCGGTTTATTTGATTCTCTTTTTTTTACCACTTCCTAGTAAATTTGGGTTGTCTTTGCAGATGACATATCCCTCCACATGTCCAAACACTTTTCATTTCTTACAAGTTTACCAATTTTTTTTATATTCAACCTTTTTTTCCCATTCCCCAAGCATCGATTTGATACCCATTTTTTTCACTTCGTCTTGTTCTAGCTCCACGTTAACACAAAATCCTGCACACAACATTATAGTCTCTTGCACAAGTTAGTTCTACATTATTAATGCAATGTATGACAACCATTATTTATATGAACTATCAATGTGATATTTGATTCTTGAGATGATTATATTTGTATTAAATCAAAGATTTAGTTGTATTGCTTGTGATTAAATGATTAAGGAGTGTGTGTGAGCTAGGATCCGGGAGTGTGTGCTAGTTGGGAGCAAGCCCCAATAGGCAACACATAAGGAAAGTCATATTTGAAAGCCTTGATGGTAAGTTAGGATGCCTAGTTGGAAGTATGGATGCCCAAGTTGGAAAAAAGAGGAAAAGGGAATATATGGCAAGCTCAATCCAAGGAGCTAATGTTACACGAAAAGTGATTATCAAGGATGACATAAACTAGCATGATAAATGATTCTCAAAAGTAGAGGCTTAATATGTTCTGTGGGATTTTCAAAGATTCAAAATTGGATAAGTGGAAGTAGGGATTGAACTTAAATTACTCTATGGATTTTCTTCCTAAGGTTTTTTCCTCATCTTTTCCACTTGAAAAATCAAGGATAAAATAATGGGTGGTGGCCCATGGTTTAGTGGGAGAGACAACCTTTATTTAATATCATGGAGAGATTTTTTTTATGGAGAGAAACTATTGAAAGCTTTCGATGTGGATTAGGATTTTGGACTTCTATATTAGCTCATCAATAAGGATGTCTTGAAGAGTATTGAAAATACCCTAGGGGAATTCATCATGGAGGGATCAACTACTAAGGAGGTGAAACATGCTATATACACTTGGATATGTATTGCTATGTATATTTCAAATCCTTTACCACAATGAATTAAGATTAAATCTGAATCAAGAAAATAAGATCAAAAAGTGGGTCATGAAAACATTGCATTCCGACGTTACAATTATTTTGAGACTAGACAAATGGAAAGAGATTGCAAAGTAAAAATGATGGAGAAAGAGAAAATTTTGGTCATGAGACAAACTTCAAGATGAAGCAAGGAAATCATATTGTAATAGAAGTTGGATTAGATCAAAGATATTCCACTCCAAACAAAGAAGCAAAGAAAACCTATCTACAACATTATATGGAAAATGCCACCATAGTTCACTTGGATCAACCATTAGAGGAAATAAAGAATGATACAATGGATGAGAAAGTGCAATGTGCAAGTTCAAATTCAAAAGGAATTAAAGGTGCAAAGGAAGATATGGAGGAAATATTAATTTTAAAGACAATAGAAGAGGTCTAATATATTCTGGGTAAATTATTTTTATTTTTATTAAGTAGTATGGAATTTCGTCCTAACAATAGAAATGAAAGTAGTCTAGAGGTTATACCTTGTACTTTATGGTTATCCATTACAATTTTGGAGTTTTTAGGGTAGCATATGAAGGTAATTGCCATGGAGGAGCATCCTTGCACTTTATGGTTTCCATGACAACATAAAAAGAAAGCCCTTTTGAGGTTAATCCTTCTACTCAGAATCCTCTAGAGAAATATGAACCTATACATGATAAGTATTACTATGAGTATGAAAAAATCGAAAGAGATTGGTTAGGATGAAAGTGTTAGCGGGAATGAAAAAATACAAGAAAATCCAAGAAGCAATAACAAAGAGAAAAATAAACTTAGAGAGATATTGATACGAAAAAATGAAAGCAAATATTTGAAATGTTAACAAGAAGTAGGGCTAAACCCCCAAATAAAAAGTGATGATGAAAATGATATCTTGGAATATGAGGGACATGAATAAGACCTCTTAAAAAGAGGTATCATAAAATTGATTCTAGCCATTTGTAGCATTGATTTTTATCTTGGAAAATTTTAAATTTTAGAAGACAATTGGATGAGTGAGATTTTATCTCTTAATAAAAATAATATCAAGGAGTTGATTGTAGAAATATAGCAATTTGAAGAAGATGATGAATATTTTTGATATAAAGGCAAATGAGAACAATACGATACTTTGTTACTTTAATGAGTGCTCCTAATAGAAACCACACACAACTTATTAAAAGGGAAAATTAAACAATCATTGGATCAATCTAATATACTTCATTTTTAATAAATCAACAAGGTAGGAGGGATAATTAACAATTCAACAAAGCCACATCCACTAAAATGATAAGAAATTGTATGTTTTTGATTGATATACATAAGAGCCTATACATTCATATAATAAAATTTTATAAATATCTAAGAAACTCCACAAATACTTGTTAATAGTCTTAAAACCATTTCATTAGTTATATATATCACTTGACAATATAGTGGGAAACATGCCTTTAGGCAATGTTTGAGAATTTTCATTGATTTTTCAAATTATATTTCCAATCTACTATTGTTGCAACCTCAACAAGTATAAAGTCCCCCTCCCAAACTATCAAAGAAGATTTATAAGATAATTGGATATGGATAATAACAAACATGTTTTTTTCCTCGAAAAAATGTTGTAATTTTATATTAAGCAAATATGAAATTACATTCTTTAGATGCCTCTTTGGCATTTCTTTAAAGTTTCAATAATGACCTAAAAATTAGGTCGTTTATACATCATAGCTAGCTATCTCTATCAGACTAAGTTCTATCCTTAGACACCTTCCCAAATTGTCAACCAATATCCTTTAAATAATTGACTTCTAAGTTTTTTTGAAAAAGTTGCTTTAATTATTCTTGCTTTAACTGGAGTGAACTAATCCCCCCAAATAGAGATATGGATCAAATACAGAGTATTAACTTCATTGAATTCATGTACTAAGCACGTACTTGGTTCAATCTAAAGTGCCTCCTTTGAGAGTTTATTTGCTTCCCTATTCAATTTTCTATAAATATACAAAAAATTAAAAGCTTCACTTCGGTCCACTTCTTTTATTTGAGAGAATATGGGTTGTAGAATTATATTTTGTATCCTAAAAACACCAAGCATCTAGTTTATTACCACCTATGAGTCTCTGTATATTTGGAATTTTTGTATTCCAATTGAACCAACAATTTGAGCTCCATAATTTCAGCATAATTATTATAACCTTCTCCTAATCTAGCCTTGAATTTAAAATAATGAGTAAAAAATATATAGTAATCCTCCTGCTCCACAAAATCTAAGCACCCCCACCTAGTCCCATTGAAAAGCCCCAAGCCCCTGATTTATCGATCTTTGGAGGGATGATTTGTTTGCTTACCTTTGTTGTTGCCAAAACCTTAGAATTATTGAAACTTTTGATGATTTGGGAGGAGACCTTCTGAGTAGGCTTCTCTCAATCTTGAAAAATTCTTGCATTCCTAGATAACTATACTCCCCAAGACACACAATGAGAGAGCTATAAAACCTTTGTATGACCTATTTTCAAACCAAGAGTTTAAGCACTCTCTCAAGGAATATTCTTGCCATTCTATAGGACGTTTTAACTGTGCTATAACCTCCCTCCAAATCTATATAGTAAATTCTTAGATAACCATACTCCCAAAAACACAAACAATGGGAGAGTTATAAAACCTTTGTATGACCTATTTTCAAACCAAAAGTTTAAGCACTCTCATAAGTAATCTTCTTGCCATTCTATAGGAAGTTTTAACTGTGCTATATCCTCCCTACAAACCTATCTAGTAAAGGAGCAAGCTATTTGTAAATGATCAATTGTTTCATTGTATGACTTACATAAATGACACCTTAATGAACCATTCTAATTCTTCTTCTGTAACACCTTCCATGTCAAAACCCTATTTTTCATGGCAAGCCATAGAAACAATGTTGTATTCAACGGATATTTCTACTTCTAGAGTATCTTCCATCACCATGCTATCTTGCAATAGAGTCATACCCCAAGATTGGAGTGTACTTCCTTGTTACTCCATTATTTGTTTAGAACAATTGATAAATTTCCTCTAGTAACTTGATATGTCCAAATTTATGTGTCCTCACATATTCTTCCCATTGATATGCCTCTTGGTCTTGAAGCCCTACCATTGTTGCTTCCTTCCATCCCTAAAGACAATTTATAGAAGATTCTAGATCAGCTACTTGGGCAAGATTTCCAATCCCCTGAGCTCTGCCATGTTATTCCCCTCTTAGGTGGTATGCTAGAGGTGGATATCTTGAAAGGATTCCATCAATAACCAAGCATCATAAATAATATAACATATACTTTAAATTCCTTTATCTTTGTAGGTTTTTGATTATAAATAATAATTGATTTTATTTTCAAATTTTAATTAAAATAATTTAAACTAAAATAATAAAAGAGTGAGTTTAGAAAGTTTGAGATAAGAGTTGAGGAGCAAGAAGTTTCACATCATATGCCAAGATTTCAATCTTATGAGTGAACTTTAACATTTAATCCCAAAGTACATTTTTAATTATTAAGAATGCTTATCTCATAAAGGTCCCATTATGCCTTTGTTTTCATGGGTCTTGTGATAGTATGTTTTGTTGTAATAAAACAATAATGTAGTTCATTAAAATACTATGATAATGCAATCATAATATAATATGGGTAGGACCATTTCAATTTATATAACCAATTTTTTAAAAACTCCAAGCATTACAGAGCAATGATGTAAAATGGATGGGATCCATTTCAATTTTATATAATTAATTTCAAAAATACTCCAAGGTATTATAGAACAATGATAAAGCAAATACTAATGGACACGCTTATAGTAAGATGACCTATAATGATACTTTATTGTAATGCCATGATAATTTTATTTGTGCAAATAGATGTAACATGGATGAAGACTACTCAACATGCAACTCTATATCTATTTTTTTAGAGTAAAAATTTAATTATTGTTTTAATTAGTTACCTAGGATTGAAATAAGCCCCATCTTATTATTGTGATATTTTAACAAACCACATGGTGATATTACAATTGATATTTTTTTTTTGAAAAAAATGAAAAACTTGTATTAATACAAAGAACAATTACAAGCGGGAGAGAACACATCCCAACCAAGAACAACAAACAACACAACAAGAGAAGAGCACAAAGGCAACCCAGCACAACACAAAGCAAAGAAGTCAACTGGCGCGAAAAAACGACATGTCGCGAAATCGCGACATGTCGCGAGATCGCGACAGTCAACCCCGGCTCCCCCACTGCGGTGCCAACAGTCGCGAAAACGCGACATGTTGCGAAATCGCGACATGTCGCGGAATCGCGACATGTCGCAAAGTCGCGACGACAGCACCCACCAGCAACCCTTCGACAAAAGTGTCGCGAAATCGCGACGAATTCACCATATGGCAACCAGATCGCAAAAGCGTCGCGAAATCGCGACAGTTTTCGCCAATCCGCTGGAAAGCCAAAAATGTCGCGATTTCGCGACAGGTTTCCCTTATGACACCAGACCGCCAAAAGTGTCGCGATATCGCGACGGTTTTTCCTTTCGGCGCCCAGTTCTCAAAACTGTCGCGAAATCGCGACGAAATATCCTCTCGGCACCCAGTTCTCAAAACTGTCGCGATATCGCGACGAATTTTCCACTTTGCTCTCCATCTGCAAAAGTGTCGCGATATCGCGACAATTTTACCAGTAAGCACCAAATTGCCAAAACTGTCGCGAAATCGCGACAACTTAACCAAGCGCCTTCCCCTAGGGCCGCGATGGCGCGACATGTCGCGATGGCGCGACATGTCGCGAAATCGCGACAAAAACCCGTCAAAGGCCGGGAGGGCACAACCTGTCGCGATATCGCGACAAAAACCCGGTAAAGGCCGAGAGGGCGCAACCTGTCGCGATATCGCGACATGTCGCGATATCGCGACAGAAACCTTCCTTAGCAAAAAAACACTGCACATCATTTCAGAAAACGTTCAAGGCCTTGTCGAATCTCTCGCATCCTCCACGTGCATGTCACTGTGCAGCTGCATCCCAACCTCCCTTTCAACACCCATCTTAGCAAGGAAATCGGCCGCCTTATTGAGATCTCGATTCACATAGACAGGTATCACATCATCTAATTCCCTCCAAAGCTCTTTGATTTGGGAAACTAGGATCCGCAACCTCCAAGCTTTCGAGACAAAGTTTCTCATACAATCAAGAGCACCCACCAAAATTTGGGAGTCAGACTCAATAATAATCTTCCTGTGTCCCTTTTTGGCTGCCCGAAGGAGGCAGATTTAATGGCAAAGGCCTCGACTTCATTGTTTGTGGCACATCCCGCACTCCTGCAGCTCCCAATAGAGCAAAGACCCAAAGATGATCGCGACACACAACTCCAATTCCAAAGACTTCCCGGATTGCCTCTAGCCGCTCCATCGCATTGATTTTGATCCATCCTTCAGGAGGAGGTTTCCAACTACCACTCACCCGCCTTTGTTGAAAAACAACTCCCTCGTCCAAAGGCTCGTAAGCGATCGAATTTCCCCTCGGCATGAATGGCAACCGTTTCCGCCACTTTGCTCCAAATGACTTGCCATATTCCTTCTAGAGAGGAGAAGGTTTCACGAAAAATACGGGCATTTCTCTCCAACCAAACCTGCCACCAGATAAAAAATAAACCAAGCTCCCAGCCAATTCGGAGAGCATTGGATTTAAATCTACCTTTCTTCCAGCTTTCCCATATGTTGTTTCGAGACAAGACCCCATTAGCCTGAAGATTAAAGTGGGAGAACCAGCGCTTCCAGATCTGTCGTGTGAAAGAACATTCAAACATTAGATGATCCGCCGTTTCCTCCTGCTTATGGCATAACACACATTGGGAAGGGCCAATGATGCCTCTGAGTCTGAGATTGTCATAGGTGAGAATTCCATTATGCAAAAACTGCCAGGCGAAGAAGTTCACTTTCGGCCAGCCCTGGGGATGCCATATCTTTCTCCAGTCATGAACCAAAAAAAAGGGTGGAGGGGGCTCTGGGAGGATCTCACCATATCCTTCTTTCACAGTATAAACCCCAAGGCTTCCATAGCCCCAGGCCAGTTCATCCTCCTCATCTCTCCCAGCAAGAAACCGTTTCGCCAAGATTTTTCCCAAAGTAGGTACCAACTCCGGAGGGATAGGTATTGGCCACTCATCCAGCCGCTTAAACTTTATGATCTTGTAGTCCCCCAATTGACTAGTGTTAAAGTAGCTCTCAATTTGAATCCATCCCTTATCTTCTAAAGCAGATTTTATCGGTTGCAATTCAGGAAAAACAACAATAATGGGAGGATTCTGGTCCCAAGAATCAGTCCAGAACCGAGCCTTATCCCCTCGCCCCACTTTCCAAAAAAGTTGATCTTTGATGAGTTGAGCTCCAAGCTTGAGCGCCCGCCACACTCGGAGATCCAAAACCTTCCAAATGGAAAGCGGCCCACATCATTAGGATGGACAGAACCCAGGTATTTGCTAGAGAGAATTCTCGTGAAGAGGGATGTTGGCTGAGAAATCCACCTCCAGTACAATTTGCCAGCCAAAGCCTTGTTGTTAAACTTGGAGCTTCTTAGTCCCAAACCCCCTTTTTCCTTGGGTTGGGTAACCTTGTCCCAGCCAACCAAGGCCCATTTCCTCTCTCCCTTGGCACCTTCCCATAGAAATCTTCTAGCCATTTTATCCAGCTCTTTCCAAATAGACTGGGGAGCAGCCAGGACTGGAGAATTTGTAAATTGGCATGGCCTCCGAATAATTGACTCGCAAAAAGTTAGACGACCCCCATAACTTAACCATCTATTAGACCAATGGTTCATTCTATCTTTGATGCCATCCAAAAGGTCCTTCCAAACATCAATTTTTAGTTTTTTGAAATGGAGAGGGACCCCCATATAGACTACTGGGAGAGAGGTCCGAGTGAAACCTAAAATCTCAATAACTCTGTCCTGTAACCGTTGATCAATATTGAAGAAGATCACTTTGGATTTATTGTCATTGATGACTTGATTAGAGGCCCGGAGGTAGACATTTAGAGTATCTCTCGATTCTTCTTGCTTCCCTAAGGCTGGCCACTCCCACCAATCCAAAGATCATCTACAAACTGTAAATGAGTCAAAACTTCAGCCCCGACCTTAAAACCTGTTATCTGACCTTGAAGTCTTCTTTTCAGAAAGAGTCTACCCAATCCTTCAGCCAAGATGAGGAAGAGATAAGGAGAGCAAGGATCTCCTTGCCGCAATCCTCGAGAGGCACCAAAAGGAGGCGAGGGAAGTCCCTTGATAAGAACAGAGTATGAAGGCGAAGAAATACAGCTCATGACCCAGTCTGTCTAGTCCTGAGAGAAACCAAAGGCAGTCAACATCTTTGCCAAGAAGCCCCACTCCACCCCGTCATAAGCCTTGGACATATCCAGCTTTAATGAACATTCCTTTGTTCCCGGATTGGTGCATTGTATGGATAGCCTCCCGTGCAAGAATCACTCCATCCAAAATTTGCCTCCCTTCAACAAAACCCCCTTGCTCCGGGGAAATTATATTATGCAGAATAGGTTTTAACCTTTCAGCCATAATCTTCGTAATTATTTTATAGATCACATTGCATAAGGCAATAGGTCTAAAATCAGATAAATGAACCCCCCTGCTCCTTTTGGAATTAAAGTAATGAATGTATGATTTAGAGCCTTGAGCATTCTTTTATTGGTTCTGGACTCCTCAGAGGATGACCTGTAACATCTTCCTCCAGGGAATCCCAAAAGGCCCGGAAGAACTCAATAGGGAAGCCATCAGACCAAAGCGATTTACCAAGCACTCATCCCAAAGACCACCTTCTTAAGTTCATCTTTATCTATAGGTCTAAGTAGAGCCTGGTTTTCTTCAGGAGAGATTAAAGAAGGAATGACAACAATAACTTCATCTTGGGCTGCCCCATCTTGCTCCATACTTTCCGTAAAGAGTTTTGAGAAATATTCCATTGAGTGGGAGTGCATACCAGGAAGAGTGTCAAAAGAGTATCCATTCTCATCTTGAAGGAAATCCATAGTATTCATTTGTCTCCTAGCACAGGCAGAGCGCTGAAAAAATTTTGTATTTCTGTCTCCTTCTAATAACCAAGTATTTCTTGCTCTCTCGCTTCCAAGAAATCTCTTCTTGGTTATCAATATCCTCAACCGCTTTGCGCAAAGCATCATCCTCGGATTTAAGGTGCTCGGAAATGTTTCCTTCCCCGTAATGTTTTTGCACCTCATCCCATCCGGCCAACAAGGGGGCCCGTTGAGCCGGGAAGTCCGATTTGTTAGTTTGCCTCCACCGTTTCAATTTACACTTGACAAATTGAAGTTGTTTGTGAAATTTGAACATTGCAGTCCCAAAAGGTGGGCGGCCATCTTCCCACCACTGAGGAATTTTTCTTCGGAGATCTTCTTTTTGCAACCAAAAATTTTCAAATTTAAAAGGTTTATGGTACTGCCTCGTCCTAGCCCCCTCCCTCCGTAACAATGGGAAAGTGGTCTCGAAACTCGGGCCTTCCAAAATCTGAAATTTAATATTCCATTTCACAAATGCTTCCTCCGAGACCGTAAACCGGTCTAGTTTTACCTTCCTACCGTGTGGCTCTCTTCTCTTATTAGTCCACGTAAAATAAGTACCAGGACCTTTGATATCAACAAGGTGAAAGGCCTGGACTTGAGCAATCAGAAGCCTATCCCCCGGATCCAAAACTGGGAAACCACCTTCCTCGATCACCGGCGGATAATTTGGCATTAAAATCCCCAAGAACAATCCAATCGCAATCTTCCCGGGAGGATCTCATTGAATGAACAACATTCCATTGAAGCCGCTGGCCATCAATGCTTTGAGCCCCATAGAAGTTTGTAATTAAAACCTGTTCACTCGTAACAATATTCTTAAAGAGAGATGTGAGAACCCCCCTCCAAGCTGTATGTTCTATTGCTATCCACACCAGAGGATTCCACAGAGTAACAATTCCCCCCGAAGCTCCTTGGGCCGCCACATCCATATATCCAGCGCCCCTCCATATTCTACTAGCAATTTTACACATAAGATCTGAAGACATTTTTGTTTCCTGAAGGAGCAAAAAGTCTGTTTTGTGTCTTCCTAAAAGTCTTTGAACAACAGATTGATGGGTTCTACCGTTTAAACCCCTTACATTCCAGGATTGTATAATCATTGGAAACCTTGGGAGCAATACGAGTCAATTGTTCTCACCGATCCTCCATTGATCAGCTTGTCCCCTTGCGCTACTATTAGATCCTTATTGGATTTTCTACCACCTCCTTGGGAATTACTATTCTTAGACCTCTTTTCCACCCGGGTGATCCCCAACGCCGGTCTTTCTCTCGTTCTTTTCTCGCACTTCCCATGTGGACATCCTTAATAACTGGTTGTGCAGGGGAATGAATTACCATAGCCCCTAGGTTCTCTGACTGCAAAGTCTCATGGGTTTCAATCACCTGTTCTAAGATAGGAGTAGATGATAGAGGAGCATGAGAGTGGGTGTTAGAATCCCCATCATTCCCAACCACTCCTTCCATGACTTGGTCTTCTTGGTCTACAAGGGATTTGAAGATTTCATATCGATTGGTTGGCTTGGTTTGGGTCTGCTCTTTGCCATTTCTCTTTTTGTTTTTCCTCCGCTTCTGCTGTTCAAAGCCATCTTTGTGGGCATCAAAACCCTGGGGGATATTGAGGGGTTCTTTGACCGAAGTGAACTTACCCTCTCTGGGGCGATTTGACGCTCCCGACGGAGCTTCCGCTTTTGTGGTCGTGCTATTTGGGCGTAACCTAGCCAAATGGCCATGCTTATGGCAGACTCTGCATCCAAAAGGTAAGGCTTCATAGTCTAGCCGTCGTATCCAAAGTTAGTCCCGCCAACTCCAATTCCACCTCGACTGAAAGTGGTTGGCTAATGTCCATTTCTACACATATTCTAGCAAAGACAACAATATTTCCTTCCATGGTATCTCTTGAAACTCCCAAAAATCTACCTAGAGAATTACCAATCAACTCAAGGATTTGCTCACCCCAAAACTCCATTGGGAGAGCATACAGCCGTATCCAGACCGGGACAGCCGTGGGCTCAATGCGAGGGTCAAAACCCACTCTCCACGGTTGGACAAATAATCCTGCCGGCCGTGGCTCCTCTTCTCTCGATTCAAATGCTCTGTTTCTATCTCGCTAGAGAAGAGAAACTAATAATAAAATACCCATTGCTTATAGGCCATAGAGAGTACTCACCAATGGGCTCCCAGTTCTGTCTCACCCTGTGTGTAGAAAGTTCGTAGTGGGCCGAATACCCATGAATTTGCAGATCAGATCATGGGTAGCACGGTATATAATCGTATCCTCAACCAGTTTTGGTTCTATGACAATCTTTGGCCTGGACGCAGATTGTGGAAGGCAACCGTTAACTCTGTTTGCGGATAAACCCTTTCCAAAGATTCTTAAATAGCATTTGATAAACACCGCGTTGAGCTTCATCGGAAGAAGATGCGTGGTTTTCTTTTAATTTATCAAGGATATGAGCTTTTCTGCCCATCGGAAGATCCTGGAGGAGACCCCATTGGGCCCTCCCAAGGCAACGAGCAATCCTTCAAAGAGGTGTAGAATCAATCCACAGGAGGATCTGGAAGAGACTTCCAACCAGAGACCCTGGAGTTTCGCCCGGTGCCTGCACAGACGGTTTCCCGCCAAAACGCCAGAGCTCAAAAAAAATCCCTCGTCGTCCTGATCGCATGTATTGAGCTTTGGATTAACTTCGATATTACAATTGATATTTATGTATATGTTATTTGGTAATATCTAAAACTATGTCTCTACATTGGGAGAGCATGTTTTTAATCACTTGGACTCATGCCATTTAATTAAAATGTTAATATTGGATACATGAGGGTGGGCTTGGTTCTATAACATAGGTACATTCAACCCAAGGTCTATGGCCTCTCAACCTCGATCTATGCATATTTATTAGTTTAACCCATAACTATAGGTGTTCTTATGGCCCTAGAAGGTAACCCCCTATAATATTGGAATCTTGACTTATAGGGTGAAATTTTTCTCTCCATCACTTGCCCTATAATCAATAGGCCTATATGTCAAGGTTCACCATGAGATTGGATTATTTATTTAATATGTAAAACTCCTTGCTCCCAAATACTTGTCTCAAGCCAAGGAACAAGATTTGAACCCACCACAAGGTGATGGAAATATGTAACGAGTTACCAATTCCTCTAGTATACAAGAAAAGACACTTGTCTCAAGCCCATTGGATTTTTAATTATTTTATTACAATACAAATTGATGCTTTTTATAATTAACTTCTATAAAAACAATGAGACACTATTAGTATTTTAAATAATTATTTTTTATTAAAACAATGTTACATTAAATATTAGATATGAATGATCATATTATTTAATCATATCAATATAATTCCTTTAATTTTAAGTAAAAATAAATTCTATTATATTATGATAAAATTTTTAGACATGTAAAATTGACCCACCTAAATGAGTCATTTTTCCTTAGGTTCCTTTGGGAGGCTCTCAAACTTGGTACGAGCATGTTTGATCCCTTTTTCTTGTGTTTTGCCTTGCTTTTCTTAACCTTGATCGAATCCATGCCCGATAAATTACGGGGCATGGATTCAACAAATTTAAGGTTTTTCTTGAAAAAACCTAAATTGTAAGCCAACCTTTTTGGGCATTGGCTTAATCAAGGTTAAATTTCATTTTCCCGCATTTTAGTCCTCCAAGCCCTCTATAAATAAATGGATTGGATCCCCTTTTTCTTCCCAATATTTTTTTGGAGTTACAAGCTAGTAATATAAGAAAGTTCATGCAAAATAATAATTATTTTGGCAATCTTCTGGTGCTCTTAGTGCTTTGGTGTTTTGTTGTTGATGTGTTCCTTATGGTTTGCAAGTGGAGAAAGCCTTGACGATAGCTTATCTTCTTGAAGGAGGAGAGGTCTTCCACATTTGCCCTTGCTTCTTCCATAAGATCACCAGGTTGTTCCTTTGCATTCATTAGTTTATCTAATTTTTTCATTCTATGTTTTATTGCATTGTGGTCTATGTTTTGGGGTTTTAAACCCGCTTGTGTGAATTTGCATCTCGTCTACTACAAGGTACAAATTTTGTGAAAACTCTAATTTCGTCCATTGACGTTTTACATCCACTTCTTCTCTGTTACCAAATTCGTGCTCGATAATTTATAGGGCACGAATTCGGTCTAGGTAGACTTTGGGATGATTTTTTATCCCAAAATCCTAGGGTTTTAATTTATGTACCTATTGTAAACTATTTTGTCTCTATTTTTGTTCTATTTAGGTCTCCATAATTTTGTTTAACTTACCTTTTATATCACATTAGCTTAGGGGCAATCACTTGTTTTTAAACCCTAGGTTACAAAGTTGCATTCTTGTTCATTTCATTATGTTCATTCTACTTGCACTTCATTTATTGTTCCATGTTGTCATATTTTTTTGTGTTTGTTCTAAAGGTCAAAGCTCATTTTATTACAAATGGTCAACTAAAAGGACCTAGGGGGCTTGACTATTGTGCCTCCAAGCTTAGTATTATAGTGGCCTAAGTAAACCCCCAAATATTGACAATATTTTTTAGGATTTTTGTGATAGCTATTTTGCAGATTTGAAGTTGTGGGATATTCTAGATGCAAGATAAAGCTTGGATCAAACACCAGATAAAATTAGTGCCCGAAGTAAAGCTTTTAGGTTACATGTTTGCTTTTAATCTTAGTTCATAACTTAGGTTACAAATAAAAGGAAAAACACTTGATTGCTTTCTAGGCATTTAAAAGGAAAAAGACATATAGTTTTGCATCTAGGGTTTAGTCTTGTTTGTGCATTCCCTTGGTCCCTTGCTCAAAGAGAAATATTTCATTTCTTGCAAACTAGGGTTACATATCATTGAATCAAAAAATTATATTAGGATTAGTCATTGTCTTCTTACATCTTGAGTGCTTTGCATTGTTATTTAATTTCCATAGTTTAGTTTAGAAAGGCCAAACATAGGTGTTTTCTTAAATCACACATTAAACATTTCCACCCTAGAATTGGAGTGAGTCCTAAAACTATTCCTGGTGAACCCATTTCTTTTTTTTGAGTGTAGATTTATAACACACCCTCGTGGTCACCTCGGCTCCTAGCGGATCCAACCAAGAATCATACACTATAGGGCAATTTTCCCCCTCTACATATTTGGTGAACCTGACATGAACACACATCTTAAGTGGCCAAGATAGGAAGCCTCTTCCTTTGCTTTCCGCTTGAAAAATTTAAACAAGACCACTAGTTTTGTTTGCTTAGAATCATAAAACATTAAAATATCTTAAAAATATTGTGTTTTTGCTAGTTTTTAGTTTTCCTCATTTTTTGCTCTATTTTATCTTTCTCTTAATGGCTCCCAAAA
Source organism: Wollemia nobilis (assembly GCA_028583015.1). Lineage (NCBI taxonomy): Eukaryota > Viridiplantae > Streptophyta > Pinopsida > Araucariales > Araucariaceae > Wollemia > Wollemia nobilis. The sequence continues at coordinate 7,527,266 of JAQPPZ010017228.1, forward strand.
TTAGGAGCGAGCAAAGACATTTATAATCTGATGAGATTATTCAAGAAGATGATTAAATTTATAGAGAGAATCCTAATCTAGAAGAGGAAGAAAATGAAGAACCTGGTAATGACCTTGATCCTATTAAGGGGTCCAATGGAAACCTTACCTTTAAATCATTTGATCATGTTTGGAATTTCTACAAGTATCATAAATATGCCTTGAATAAGGCTATGGATGAGGAATCCCAACTTGAGGAAGCTGGGACTTCTTATCATCAAATCATTTCTCCTTAGAATGTCCACACCAATTCATTGCTTGAATCTTCACATTATGTTGATCCTTACCCTAAATCAACATATGCCACTACTGTAACCACCAACGTTGGAATAATTTTGCAAGTTCCTCCAACTAGTAGTGCATATTAAGATTATGTTCAATTTCCTCCTCATTATGCTTATCTCAAAATTCATGCTTTTGTTCCTCCAAATGTCTACTACCCTTCACAACAAGATACCACATATCATAACCCATACCATAACAGTGTCAATACCTCCAACATTGGCCAAGTTGCCTTTCAACAACCTACCTATACCTCTTTCGTAGGGAACATATACCTATACACATTAAACATTTCTACCTTGAACTTGAAGCGAGTCCTAAAATCATTCCTAGTGAACCTATTTTTTTATTTTGAGTGTAGAGATATAACACACCCCCATGGTTACCTTGGCTCCTAGTGGATCCAGCCAAGAATCATACGTGGTAGGGAAATTTTCCCCCTCTACATCTTTGGTAAACCTGATGTGAACACACATATTTGTGACCAAGATAGGAAGCCTCTTCATTTGATTTTCTCTTAAAAATTTAAATAAGACCACTAATTTTGTTTATTTAGAATATAATTTTTCTTTTAACAGCTTAAGAATCTTCTTATGTATCTTTACTTGGTTTGATCCTCTATCCTTTTGTTTCTCCTAATAGCTTAGTTCCTTACGATTCAACAAAGGCACCTAGAATCTGATCAAATTCCTCAAGAAGATGATCAGATTGAAAGGGAGAATCCTAATTTTGATGTAGAAGAGCAAGAACATGTGGAAACTGATACTAACTATGATACCTATGAGAGGCCTAATGGTGGCTTCACTTTTACATAATTTGATCATCTATGGGATTTTATGAAGCTCCACAAGGAGGCTTTGGTTAAGGCTATGGAAAATGAAACCCAATCCAAAAAATGTGGGATGCATCCTCCTCATACCATATCTCCTAGGAATGTTCATAACAACCCTTGTTTGAATCTTCATATCATGTTAATCCTTCTCATCAACCAACATATGCTACTATTATGACCACCAATGTTGAAATAATTTCACAAGTTCTTCCAACTAGTAGTACCACTCAAAATTATGTTCAATTTCCTCTTGATTTTACTCATCTCAACATTCATGCTTATGTTCCACCAAATTTTAGTTATCCTCCATAATAAGATACCACATATCACAATCCATATCATAACAATGTCAATACCTCCAATATTGGCCAAGTTCCCTTTCAACAACCTACCTATACCCCTCCCCTAGGGAACCTAGGGGTATTGCACAACAACAATCCTAAAATGCAAAGTTTAAAAAATATGGTGAAACAATTGGTTTCAAGAGTGGATATGATTCAAACTTCTAGTTTCACCTACAACTATAGAGAAATGTATAATCAACCCTTGTTGTTACCTCTAGGTCCCACCCTAAGCATTTTCCAATGCTGATTTTGCCTATCTATAAGGGAATGGAAGACCCAATTGAGCATTTAAGAATATTTAGGACAACATGCCATGATATCATATATGATGACATGTTGTTACTAAAGACGTTCCCTAAGAGCCTTGGTGGTATGCCATTAGAGTGGTATTATCAACTACCTAATCATTCTTTGAGAAATTTTGAAGAGATATCTAAATTGTTTGTTCAACAATTTGGAGCTTATGTTGAAAATACTGTGACTATGAAATATGTTTATATGCTAAAACAAGGTAAAGATGCAAGTTTTTTAGATTTTTGGTCTCACTGGAGGAGTCTAGTTGGATGCTTGAGATATACCTTACCTCCTCGAGACATGCTTGAGATATTTATTGGGAATTTACAAGAGCAAATATCTTATGAATTGAAAACAACAACATATTTTGACCAAGCAATAGATTTAAATAGAAGGGTAGAGCAAGCCCTTATCTGAAGAGGTCAACTTAAGATAAAAGAAGATAGGACCACAGAAACATTATAAGAACAAGCATGTAGTTGGTGATGGGGTAAAGAAGAGTAGACCTGTTAATAATGTTGTTAAAACCCTATAAAAGATGGTACTTCACCAACCTCAAAAAACTCCACCAAGAAATTTTACAAGACTCAACACGCCTATGAATATGGTACTACAACTTCTGGAAGCTAATATGATTGAGTTACCTCCCATAAGGAAACTTGATACCATGATTGATTGGTATACACTTGGTCGCATTGTAAGTATCATAGAGTGGAGGGACACATGACAAACTCATGTAATATGTTGAAACATGTGGTTAAGGACCTAATTGATGAAGGATGCCTTGTTATAGAAGGTTCTCAACCCAACCCTCCAATAAAAAATCAACCTCCTACTTAATAAGCACCCACAACTAATGAAGACATGGGGTTCTTCCAATACCCCCTACCTAAGCTTGGTTAACAAGAAACTAATCAAGTGTTATATCGTAATGTGACACCTCCCTATGATAATATGGTCGGTATGATAGAAATAAATACAAGGCAAAAAGCTCAAGCTCAATTGAATCAACATTATAAATAGGAGATGAGTTCTTCATCCAACCCATCTTCAAAACCCACCTTAGTTTTGAAGAATACCCAAAAAATGAGTACGAGGTTAGAAACCCACATTTAATGTTGAAACCTCAACCTAAAGTCTCCTTTGACATTCAACAATAGTTAGCTAGTACCCCAACTAATATATCTCTCTTAGAGCTTTTGCAAACTTCTATTCATAGGGAAGATTTATTGAAACTTCTAAGACAAAAAATCTGTTCCTCAAGATATTTTCCCTAGTGCAATAGTTGATGTTGTAGGTTCTATTGGGATACATCATATCACACTTTTAGATGATGATATTCCTTCCTCAAAATTACAGGGGGATTATTCCCTCTACATCATCGCATTTATTAGGGAAATATTTATCAAGTGGATTTTAATAAATAATGGGTCTTCCCTCAATTTATGCACTTATCAATTATTCCAAAATTTTGGATTAAAAGAGATGGATTTAACTAAATTCGATATCATCGTCAAAGCTTTCAACAACAAGTCCCAAGAGGCCTACGACATTATATCCCTCCCCTTAGGGTTAGATCTAAGATAATAGATACCTTGTTCTATCTGGTGTTTTGCTCCACATATTTTAATATTCTTCTTGGATACCCTTGGATTCATGCGATGAAGGTGGTCCCTTCTACTTTTCATCAATGTTTGAAATTCCAATTCAAGAATCAAATTGTCACCATTCCAAGCGACCCTCATCCATTCCAATACTGTTCAATGGTTAAGAAAGCTCAATATGATATCAATATATGTCCATCAGTATCCTCATATCACATAACTAAGCAACTTGAAAATCCAATGGTGAGTGAGGAACAACTCATCAATGTCTCGTCACAGGATCAAGTTAATCATTTTATTTGGAGAGCCTCTTCTGGATGTTGTTAAGCTACGACCTTCACCGAGGACTATGGGTTTACCCTATAAGAAAGGGCAAGATGTACATATTGACATGAGTACCTTTATCTTCGTAGGTATGGTCCTAAAAATAATTTGTGGTAGCAACCCTCTTCCTGTAGAGCATTTGTTTACTCATTGTTACTTGTTCAATGATTACCCACTCCCTAAACATATCCTGTCTAGAATGGGATATGTAGGTAAAGGTTTGGGGCCATGATAGAAAGGCATTCAAGAGCCTTTGGAAGTTGAGATTTTTCCTGGACGATGTGGTATAGGCTACATTCCTAATAAAAAACAACCTTTACCTTTTGATAATGATGATCACCTTGTTTCTTATATCGAATATTTAGATCATCAAGGCTTGGAGTGGAGTGATGAGGATTAGGAGCCACCTTATTCCTCAAATATTTTTTTTTGTAATATGGTAACTTTGATGCATCCTAAGTTAGTTGCAACCCCAAAGGAGTACGCTAAAAGGGATATCCCTTGTGACATAGCTCATGAAGATATCCTTAGAATAGCTTCTTCTTTGATGGGTCTATCCCTTGTATTGTGTATATCGAGTCTTATCGTTCTCAAGGGGACCCTATTCCTCTATCTCATAGATACCTTGCAAAGTTGAGAATATCTCACCCTTTCATAAAAAAGGATGGCATAATTAAAGTTTACAATGAATTTCATGCAACAAATCCTAGAGAATATACTATGGATGATCTACTTTGTGATGAGAATCATGAAGGTATCCTCCATAATAGCCCTTTATTTGATGGGTCAACTCCTTGCACTACCATATTGTTTGTTTAGATAGGCGACACAATCAGAACTTGTGTCAACTTTAAGAATTTAAAGCACTAATAAAAAATAACTTTGCATTTTCATCTCGTTTAGTTTGCATATTACATCTAGTTTTGCTTGATTCATACTACATGACTGCTGTCATATTTTTGCAAGTTTTGCTTGACATTCTGTTCCATTTGCATTTTTGCTTGTCATAAAATTACATTAATGCTTGTTCATACTTGCATGACTACTTGATATATATTCTTAGGGATTTTGTGACCATGGCAAGTGATGACACCTAGTTAGGTTGTAGCTCGCATGCATTGCACTCACACTAGGATTCTGATGCCTAGCAAATCCCCAACCTAGGGCCCTTTTTTATGCATTTTGATCACTGCATTTGCCCATCCCATATTCTCTTATTATTATTTATTCCTCTATTATATTCCTCGACCTTGAAATTTTCATTGCTTCTATCTCTCCAAGTCAAGGGATATAGTTCTTCCTTTGTATATCCTTGCCCTTTCCATGTTTTCCTTTCTTCCTTTCATAAAGACAAGGATATTCGTTCTTCTTCTATATGCTTATTCTTCCTTTCACACTCCTTTATTTTTGATGGTTAAGTGGCCCTCGTGGGATAGGATAGATACTGCATGAATATAACTTAGGGTGTTCATACGACCACTGATTATCTTACACACACCTCTTAACCATTGAAAATTCAATATGGATATACACATTCAACTCTTGTTATACTCCATTGGCTTTGTCTATACACCTTCTTGCATACACCACACCCCTATTGGGTAGTACTTGTTTTGGTAAATCATTCAAATATTTCATCCCATACAAGATAGCTTCATGGTCACAAGTGAGGGGTAGCCTCTATTCGACCATTTGTGAGAATACATCCTAGCGGGTATATTTCTTTCTTTATAGACTCTTAGCAAGCACTACATCCATAGTGGTTATCACTCCATACTTGTTCATATTTTTGTAAACATAACATCCTTACATGATAGCTTCATGGCCACACGCGAGAGGCAACCTCCATCTTGATCATTTATGAGCATACATCCTTACAGGGTTTCACTCATTTTTCTCTTCTTTTGGTTAACCTTTTGGAGCTTTGCTTTCATCTCTTTCTTCTTTGTTGTTTGTTTTTCTTATTCTTATTTCTTTCCTTTCTTCTTTCCACCTATTCATCTATACATTTCATGTTGCATTCCATTTAGGTTTGCACTTATATGTTTGTATTCATTAGATTCCTATCATTCATTCATTTAGTTGCATTCATTGCATTCATTGAAAGGACTCTGGCCAGATGCATAGATGTATGATGGCGTTGCACGATTTCTCGATGTAGGGTTCTCACCGCCACGTCGATATTTCTTAGGTGGTCTTCCACACTCCCACGTGACACTTCATGTTGTCTCATTTTGGCTATTGGATCCATAGGAAGGGGCACTCTTCGTGCGGTCATGGCCTCCCGCCGTTCGGTTAGCAGCTAGTTGACCTCTTCTATGGAAGGAACAGTTTGCTCCAACGTTACTGCTGTTGATGTTATCATCTCTTCCAAGTTCATCAAGAAGGCTGCCTATTCCTAGATGGTGACCCTCAAATCAGCTGTTCCTAAGTCCATACTTATGATTTTATTTTCATTTTTCCTAACTCGGTCCGCAATCCATTCCTATAGAGCATCCAACCTATCGGCTTGACTAGATGTGCGGTTCGACCAGATGGTTTTGGGATTGCAATGGGTGTCCTCGTAGTCCATGTGCAATTCCAAAACTGGGGATCCCACCTCGTTGTTCGCCATATCTACTTCGGTAGTAGCAACCACAACCTTTAAGCGAGACCTGTTATCTATCAACTGCTTTGGAATCATACTTGCATTGACACTCCAATATTAATTCCTTTTTGCTCTTACAACATTGGGTTTTAACCCAACCAAGTCGACGTCATGGTGAACCTTTACCGCACAACTTGCTATAGCACCACGGAATAATGGAGCAACGGTGATACTTCACCCAAAGGCAGACCCTCCTAGTCTCGAGTCTAATCATCAGATACTTTATTGGGTCCCAATTGACGCTTTCATCCAAACTCACCCGCTTGCAACAAGGATTCACTCGACTTGGCATGGATAGCTTATAACATTCTTAGCTTAGTTTGGGCATGGGATGAGGCAATCACACGCTCAAGGCATCGGGTTCAAGAGTTTGACGCGTGACTCCTTTCTTCTCTTAACACATGTCGACGGTGTAGTGTTAGCCCACAAGGGACTCGAGGGGTTTCCTATTTTCGTTGGGTGTACGACGACACCAACTCATCGTGCGACTGGATGCACAGTGATACCAACCTAATCCATCTTCGCATGACATGGCACATGATGGAGCCATCCCAAACACTTTTTGTTCAGTTAGGTGCATGGTGGCACCAACCTGACAATCATCTCATTCAACTTGGCATAAGCGTACCACACAACCAAACATACGATGACCACTTGCCACATCAAGAAAGTCACCACTCAAGATATCTACCATTGAGTAGAATAATCATTGGCTCTCGGTACCTGACCTTCTACTCGTGATCCCTCACACGAATCACACGAATCTAGCAGTTGACCACTGAAGGTCTATCTTCACGGTTGTTCATTTTATTGGGTTCGAGGTCTCGATCTTGTTGGAGCTCCAATGGCATTGAAGACTGGCTTGCTTGTGGAGTAGGATTGAGAGGTGTTCATCCCATACTGACAAACTCTTGGATCAACAAGGGGGAACTAGCAACATTGGCCAACCCAAAAGGCGTCTGTCCCATACTAGAAGAATCTTGAGCTAGAAAGAGGAACCAGCTCAATCACCTTCATCATATGATATGGTACACTAAGGGGCAAACCAACTCACTTTCGTTTGGAGATCAAGTCCCTTTTCTTTCCCATATCGAATGGTAGGATCTAAACCAACTCCTAGAACAACTCAAGCTCCTCCACTTACTAGAAAGGGAACCTACATTGCCTATAGTGGAAGCATAAGGCTCTTCGTTTGTTTGGCACATCGGTACTAACTAGGTTGAGCTCAACAGCCAGGCCTTTGAAAGCAAGGCTCTGATACCAACTATAACGGGGGTAGACCTATAGGGTAGTGACCCTACACCCCGCTCGGCACCACTCATGGCCAAACTAGCTTTGGACCGCCACAAAATACGCCTCAAGTAGCTTCATGTAGAGTTCCCTACACAACACAACCAACAAACACGAGCATAGCATAGTTGTCCATTCACAGGGTCAACAATCTCTACCATTCATTCATCAGGTTAGAGGAAACATTCATCATCATAGCATACATCAAGTGGCACAAGGTCAACATTCACACAAGGAACACATTTGGAACATAGGCCAAGGGCCTTCTTTCTCATTGCTCAGCATGGACCGAGGTCCTCTCATTACATGGCAACACAAAGCCTTTAGCTTGACCCGAAGGCCTTTTACAACATAAAGAGGACGCCTTACAAAACTGGGTGCTCGATCAGCTCGTAGGCCATGGGGCTCACAAAGAAATCCATACAACTCATGGGAGCTCGAGGAGCTCTTACAATAGAACATTTGGCACGATGAGCTTACATCACATACTTTTTCTCGAAAGCGCTTGGTTTTCCCGAATGCGAGAACAAGGGTCCCGAGACTCATTTTGGTGGACATGTACCCCCTAGGCCTCCTTGATAGGGACAAATTCACCCCTGTGTGATCCTTCATCTAGGCGTATCCTCCTAGGTCCTTGGCCTGAGTTCACCACGACGACAATCCATGACCGTTTATCCTTCAAGTAGTTTCGATGGACCTCAGCGGTCCAAGAGGCAGTAGGCCTCCTTGAAGCTGTTTCGTTACCCTCTTTCTTTTGTGCCTTAGAAATCGTTTAACCCTACAGACTCCCACCATGTGTAATCGACGAACGGCCTACGTGGAAGTTGGTGGGGCGTCAATGCACAACCACCCCACCACACCTTCTCTAGTCGAAGATGCTTAACTACGATTTTTTTTTAATTTTTTATAATACTTCTTATACACATCCACCATGGGGATTGAACCCGGGTCACATCACCCATAATGAAGTGGCATTAGGATCCGGTGCCACATTCATCTAGGAGTGCCCGCAACAACACATAAGGCGCTACCACAGGCACTCGTACTCGACGCCCACCTAGCGTGCAGGCATCTCAATGTCACATGGTGCATAGCACCCCTATGGCACCAAAGCATGCAGCGCTCGGTGCTACTATGCACAGGAGCACGCATAGAGCGCAACACCTTGGCCCCTGTCCACACAAATTATGTACGTGTGTCATCACGCACGGGTATGCCTCTCTCTGCCAGATCTGCCAGCCCTCCAGATAAGCCAACAGTATTTTGGATGAAGACTAGATCTACATCGTCCTCCCGTGTGAGATTTGCTCCCTCCTGGCACCACCAAGTCGTTTTGTGATGGTTAACAACATCTGCATGAATTCATGATAGAAGGCTACTATCTGTTCAACAAAACCCATAAAACTGTAGATATAGAATACATTTTTGGATTGAGGATGGTGTTATTTATAGCAAACATGATACCAACTGAAGACCCATTCCATTATCCACAATAGAATACCCATTTTGTCCTCGATCTGGAGCAAGCATGGGTGGCTTGAATTCGGATCTTAGAAGATGAGCTCTCGAAGTGAAGACAAGGCTCACTGTCAGACTACGCATGGGAAAAAAGAAGCACAGTCAGCGAAGTGATTGTTCACGGTGGACACATAGGGGCTGGACCTGTGATGTTGGGAGCACTCCATGCACGCGATGAATCTATTTTTTTTTTTTTGTTTGTTGATGTTATGCTATCTCTGTAGGGGAGGATAAGCTAGACGATGAGGTAAATCAAATTAAGAGTGGTAAGTGTGCTGGCCACATGTGGGGCATGGTCATTCCCCACCAACCACAAGGCCAATGCACAACTGCAGAATGAGAGCCTCTCGATTCCAGGGAGCTGCATGTGGACACTTGAGCAGAGCGGGATGTCATCACCATGAAACTTGACCTTTGATCGGGTAGCCAAAGAAGAAGCTTTCAAATGATGTACGATGTCAGCATGGATCTATTTCGGCTCTAATGTTACACTAGAATGGAGATAAGCCTCCGCATGGATTTTTTTTAAATGCATTTGTTTTTTTTTAAAGGAGTCATTTAAAAAAAAACATTATTATTATTAAAGTTTTATAGTTTTAAAAATATAAAAAAAAAACATTTTTTTTTTAAACTATAGAACTTTTGGAATTAAAAATGTTCTTCTAGAGAGAAAATGTTTCCTAGAAAATGTGGTAAAAATTTAAAGAAATTAGCCTCTTTTGAAATGTAGATATTTGAGAAGATACATTAAATATTTCTTTCTATTCCTCCACTTTGGGATTGTATTTAGTGACTCGTTTTTTTTTTTCAATTTTGTTATATGGAGTGTATTTTTGATAGAGACCGACACTCCTCAACACTACAAGTGTACCTCATAAACACACTTGTAATGGCTCAAACATTCTTGTAAGGTGCAATTTCGGCGTAGACCGACACCAATCGTCAATGAGATGAGTTTCACCCTAAGGGGGGAACATACTTAACAACAGAGTGAACCTTGTATGTAGTGATCTACTCTAATACACTTGGCGGTTGTAGTGACTGGTTAGCCATGCACTTCGGTAGGATGAGAAGATTACAATAAGGACACTCATAGTTGTGAAGTACTTATTTGCTTCAACCTAAAGGATGACCCAAAGGTGATAGACCCAGAAGCAGATCCAAAGGTAAAATGACCCAAAGGCAAACCTAGAGACATAAGACCTATACGTAAACCTAAAGGTTAAGTGACCAAGAGGTATAAAACCCAAAGGCAGACTCGGAGGCAAACCCAAAGGTGATAGACCTAGACGTGGACCTAAAGGTACTTACCTAAGCAAGAGTAGCCAAAGCCACGAGTCAGAGCAACTCAATCAAGAAGCAAGAGCCAACAAGAGCCTAGACATTGTCCCAAATAATGTAATAAGGGGGGATATTAGAATATTATTACATTATTTAGTAGCTTTTAGGTAATCTATCTAGAAGCATATGTAAGTTTAGTTAAAACCTAAGATATAATTATTTGTTCTAAGTTTAATTGAGTTGTTATCAACTAAACTTAGCTATGGCAGTTGTATAAAATAATGTGCATACTGAATAAAAAATAGTTTCATTTCATACAAGCCTATCCTTTTTTGGGGCATCGACTTAATCAAGGTTAACTTTCATTTTCTTGCCTCTTAGCCCTCCAAACACTCTATAAATAAAGGGATTGGATTCCATTTTTCACCCCAGTTCTTCCTGCAATCAAACTATAAAAATTTCATGTAAAATAAGATTTCTTTCAGTCTCTTGTGCAATATTCTAGTGCTCTCAGTGCTTTTGTGTTATGCTATTGGTGTGTTCCTGTGATCTGCAAGAGGAGAAAGCCTTGATGAAAAATTATCTTCTTGAAGGAGGAAAGGTCTTCCACCTTTGCTATTGCTTCTCCCATGAGATCACCAAGTTGTTTCTTTGCATTCATTAGTTTGTTTATTCATATTAGTTCACATTTGTTGCATATTTGATCTCTATTTTGGGTTTTAAAACCCTTTGTACAAATATGTGATCTGTCTGTTACAGGGTGTGGATCCAAAAAAAACCCTAGTTTTACCTATCGTGCATTTTGCGCTTGTTTCTATTTATATTACCAAACCCACATTCGATAATTTACAGAGCATAAATTAAGATTAGTTAGATCTTGGTATGGTTTTTTATCCCCAAATCCTAGGGTTTCGATTTATGTGCCCTCTACATATTGTTTCATATTTGTTTCCATTTTGTTCTGACTGTTATCATTCTGTTTGCTTACATTTCATATTGCAATAGCTTGGGGGCAATCACTTATTTCCAAACCTTAGATTTCAAAGTTGCATTCTTGTTCAAGCATTGTACCCATTCTATTTGCATTTCATTTATTGTTCTATGCTATCATATTTTGCTATATTTTTTCCAAAGGTCAAAGCTCATTTTATTTTGAACGATCAACTAAAAGGACTTAGGGGGATTGATTGCTGCACCTCCAAGCTCAATCTTATAGTGGCCTAAGCGGACACCCAAATACTGACCATATTTTCTAAGGTTTTGGTGAAGCTATTTTGTAGATTTAAAGCTATGGGATATTCTGGATGCAAGATAAAGCTTGGATCAAACACCGAATAAGATAAGTGCCCTACATAAAGTTGTTAGGTCGCGTGTTGTTTGCTTTTGTTATTTTTGTTCATGACCTAGGTTATATATAAAAAGGAAAAAATATTTGATTGCTTTCTAGGCATTAAAAAGAAAAAAGGCATATAGTTTTGCACCTAGGGTTTAGTCTTGTTTGTGCATTCCCTTGGTCCCTTGCTCAAAGAAAATATCCTATTTTTTGCAACCTAGGGTTAGATATCATTGATTCAAAGAATCATATTAGGGCTAGTCATGTCTTCCTACATCTTGTGTGCTTGACATTGTTATTTTATTTCCATAGTTTAGCATAGAAAGGTAAAACATAGGTGTTTGCTTAAATCATACATTAAACATTTCCACCCTAGACTTGAAGCGAGTCCTAAAACCATTCCTCCTCTACATATTTTAGTTGACCGTTCAAAATAATATGAGATTTGACCTTTGGAACAAACACAACGAAATATGATGGTATAGAACAGTAAATGAAATGCAAACAGAATGGGCACAATGCTTGAACAAGAATACAACTTTAAAATCTAGGATTTGGCGCGATTTCGTGACACTTTTGGCGTTTGGGTGATTTGGTGCTGTGCTATAGCGATTTCGCGACCTTTTTCGGGTGTTGTGGTTCCGGCGCTTTTTGTCGCGATATCGCGACATGTCGCGATTTCGCGACTTGTCGCGTTATCGCGACTGGGTGTTGTGGCGCGGCGGTTGTTTGGTTTTGTGTCGCGATTTCGCGACATGTCGCGTTTTCGTGACATGTCGCGTTTTCGCGCCCTTTGTACTTTTGGTCTCTTTGCGCTTGGTTGGGATGCCCTTTCTCCCTCTTGTAACTGTCTTTTGTGTTAATTCAAGGTTTTTTCATTTTTTTCAAAAAAAAAAAATCTAGGATTTGGGAACAAGTGATTACCCCTAAGCTGATGCAATATGAAATGTAAACAAATAGAATGATAACAGTCAAAACATAATACAAACAAGGATGAAAAAATATGCAGAGGGTACACAAATTGAAACCCTAGGATTTAGGGATGAAAACATCCCAAAATCCAACTAGATTGAATTGACACTATAAATTATCGAGCACAAATTTGGTAATAGAAAGAGAAATGAGTGCAGAATGCATGATAGACAAAAATAAGGTTTTTATCGGATCCATGAAGCAAACGAGGCACATATTCGCATAAAGGTTTAAAAACCCAAAACAAATACCAAATATGCAACAAAATGCAAATTAAGATGAATAAATGAACTAATGAATGCAAAGAAACAACCTGGTGATCTTGTGGGAGAAGCAATAGAAAAGGTGGAAGACCTTTCCTCCTTCAAGAAAACAAGTTATCGTCAAGGCTTTCTCCTCTTGCAGATCACTGGAACACACCAACAATAGAACACAAAAATAACAATTAAAGATACATCACAATAAATCATCTAGTCAATAAAAGTTATAGTTACTTAAAATAGTGTGGTTGTAACCAACTCTCCTATGAATAAAAAAAAGAAAAAGTTATATAAAGTTATGCTAATGTCACGATATAATATCTAAATGGCCATATAAATAATATTAAATATAATAATGATACTATAATTTATTTAAATCTAACAATATTAATTTAAGGGTGGGGACCGAATACAACCCCTTTTTATCAAGCAAAAAAAATCTAATAATTTTAATAAAAATATAATTAAATATTATCAAAGGTTATTTGATGCTTATAGATGTAGCTATAATAAATCATGTTTGTGTTGTGTGCAACAACTATATGTCAATATAGAGCATCCCATATACTTGTACATATATGGAGTTGTATTTAAAAAAATCCATTTGTTGATAGTAGCTGAATTGATGCTTCTTTTATCCATCCTCTGTTGCCATGTTTTTTTCCTTAGAGTGACAAAACTATAAAAGATATTTGTTAGCACCACAATATATAGTTGTATTTGGGAGAAAAAAGTTTTCATATGTTATAATTGTACATTTAAAAGAAATTTTAGAAACATATATGCTTGTAGAAACAATGAATTTCTATTTATATGTTTTTTCTAGTCTTAATTCCTTTTAAGAATGTTTTTTTAAAAATGCATCATCATCTAAAATGATTTATAATTTTCAAAGACATCAATGAGAATTAGATGGTTTATACATTTTAAAAGAAGTATATGAAGAGATGTCACAACTTAGAAAATAAGGTTATGATTTATTTTTTAATAGGTTTTATGAGATTGAAATGGTTTTCTTTTGTATTAAAATATGATCATATAGTGGTGTTATAATAACTTGGTAATTATGCATGTATATTTTGGTAATATTTGAACCCTCGTCTCCTTAAAAGATGAGGAACCTAACCTATTGAATTAATGACATTTAATAAAAATAAGAATATGATATTATCACTAATGATAGGTTCAAAAAGACCATGTGCAAAGGTTAGCAATCATACAAATGAATCTACGACAAGTCACTTAGAAGCATGATAAGATGGCACCAAGGAAAAATGATCAAACTGGCATTAACATGAAACTCCCAAAATAAGGTAGCTTCTTTTTTAACCACAATTATAAATGAAATCAAATTTTAGTGATTGCTTAAAATTTGAGATTAAAATTAAGTTATCTAACTCCAAGAAATAAGAAGGAACAATTAAGATCAATGAGTAGTATTTCAACTAAAAGTAGACCAAATGATGTCCAACTTGAGTGATTATTTTTCCAAGTGGAAGAGAAATCATAAGACTATACATTATAAATATTTCATCCTAAGATACGTCTATTTAACTCTTCAAAATGAAAAAAACCATCTCCATTATAAGATATCTCTCTCTCTCCCTTGATAGATCTGAATAAGACTAAAATTACATTCAAAGTTTTTCATATCATTCTTCAGGTTAAATTTTTGATGGCGAGATTAGATAGTTGAAGGTTGTTGTAACTAAAACAATTAATAACTATATATAATCTCTTATATGTAACATGTTACATTAATGAATGATTTGACATTTTATACATTTGGTATGGTAACATACTCATTCTATGAGTGAGGAGACTATATCCATTAATTAAAGAAGAAATACTATTTTTTATTTTTGTTTGTATTAACAAATATGCTGAATTCAATACTCAATAATGAACACAAAATTCAAAGAATTCTCACAATATACTAAAATACATGACATATATTCAACCCATGACTCATAAAATTAACACACTATATTTAAAATGTGGATAACAAAATTACAATGCTTTACACTACAAGATAATGTAATGCAAATCCATGTTACAATTTACATCCTCAAATGCCATCCTCTAATAATGAAAAATATCTAATGATTATTAAATTAAAAATATTTACAAAGGTATTTACAACAATTTATCTTTGCATAAATTAATGTTGTTTAGATGCTCGCTTTAACTTGTGAGTTTTTTTTGGTATTGATAAAAAAGGGGAAAGATGTACAGTAAAAAAACAAGAAAAGACCAAATAAATGCAAGATAGCCCTATCTTAGTAAAACAAAAAAACCTAGGCTAAACCTACTGATGGAGAAGCTGAAATAATATCCCTCCAACTATCCTTCTATTTGACAAGGCTTATGCAGTGTTCAATGCTTTACATAATTGATAAAGAAACTGCTGATAACAATGTAATTTAGTATGCTCAAATCCTTCATCGCATGATCCCAATAAGTATTCTGCTTTGTTGTTCCCTCTTTATCTGTTAACTTCATTATCAATTCTTATAATATATTTTAATTTCATGGGGCATATGACCAGACCTTGAAATTCTTAAATCTAACTGCCATATTCGCCATTTTATTGGTAACTTTGTTTCCCTCGCTATTAATTTTTTTTAATTTGACTTTCTTCTAGGTTTCCCAAAATAGTCTTCACATATGTAGTTATTTGGAAAATGCTAGAATTATTTAGCTCCCCTTTTTTAAGGGAAGTTCTAGTATTCTTGGAATCCCCCTCGTGAACAATTCTCCTAAAATCCAAATTCATCATAATTAGGAGGTCCGTAAATATCACCCTTGCTTTAGCTTGGTGGTTTGTGGTAATTCCTAGATCCTCAACATATGCAACCACTAATTGACCTTTGTCATTCCTGATGAGGCCCTCGCCACTAGCATGACCTGGGTTACCTTTCGTAGCCCCATCAAAGTTAATTTTTACCCAGTCTTTGTGAGGATGTTCCCATCAAGTATCTAGTCTCACCTTATTGATTTTTTTCTATATTTAAGATATCTTTCTCTCTAGAGAGGATCATTGCAATATTTTCCTGGCTGACAATATTTTTAATACAATCCTCCAAGAGGGTTTTTTATCCTGGCATAAACGTCAATTATTCCTCTGGTTTTATTTTTGAACACTCACCTGTTTCTTTCCAACCAAATCCCCCAACAAATATGTAGAATGCATTTTTGCCAAAAAATATTGCTTCCTAAGTTCCACTATTTCCAAATCCTAATTAGAGAATCTAGAATGACCTAAGCAACATTAACTTCTCTCAATAACATATTTAGGATATCACAAAAAAATTACAAGTTCTAAATAAGTGGTCCATGCACTCATCCTCTTTGTTACACAACACACAAATAGTTGGAACCACAATATCTCTTTTTAACATATTGTCTTTCTTGAGGATCTTATTAAGAATGGCGGTCCAAAAAAAATATAGCAACCGTAGGGATGATGTTTAGCTTCCAAATTCTTTTAAGCTCGAATTTCTATGAGTTTACTTTATCCAAAGAATCTATATCCATCCTTCACCAAGTACTTGCCTTGCTAGTATTTTTACTGAATTATCCGATCCTCCTCCAAACCTTTACCTAAACAATAACTTATTAAAATGTTTTGTATATCTTTACCCCTAGGCCTTGCAAATCTTCTTGTAGGATTTTCTACTTCTAAAAATCACCCACCCTATGAATATAACCATTATTTTTCTTACCATAGGTTCTGGTTAAATATTTTTAATATATTTTAACTTTTGTAGTTTGTTAAAGGCTCCTCTTGAATTCAAGGGTCTTTCCAAAAGTCTATTTTCCCCCTACCTACTCTCTATTTTAGACCTTGCCATAGAAATTTTCTATTGTTGATAATATTTTACCAAAAAATAGACCCACATGGAGGATTAGAACAACTGATAAAGTGGTTTCTGCCCTCCAGGTATTTGTTTTAGATAATTATAGCTCATTTCCTTGATTTCCTAGTGCAAAGCTTCTAACCATGTTTAGCTAGAAGGGTTTTCGGGATTACATTGACTACATCTTCTGCAACAATATCTCAATGATGTTGAAAAAACCTAACAGGAAACCATCTGACCTTGGAGCCTTGGATGCTCCTATAGAGAACACAACTCTTTTAATTTCCTCCTTAGAGATCACCTTGTATAGATGTTCATTCATACTATCATTAACTCTTTTGGGAATATTGTTAATGATGCTTTCTATTTCCATGTTGTACTCTATTTTTATTTGCTAAGAAGATTTTGAAAGAAAGTAATGGCAATTTTTTTAATATTATTATAAAAATCTGACTTTCTTCTATCTTCCCCCACAAGGTAGAATATTTTATTGTTGTTCCTATGTTTCATAGTCGAAACATAGAAGAATTTAATGTTTTCGTCACCTTTATTGAGCCACAATATTATGGATTCCAATGAATTTCCTCTTGGGCAATGGTATTATGATACTCCATGAGGAGTTGTTTTTCCCTTTCGTGCCACTTTGGTTTTCTACCTTCCCTCTCCATTTTTTCCTCTATATATTGGATATCCTTTTTAAGTTGTTTTCTTAAATTGATGTTACCAAAAACCTCTTTATTCCAAATTTTGATTCGATACTTGATGTTTTAATTTCTGGGTAACTCTATACAAAGCTGATCCTTGAACCTCCTCCTGCCACCAAGCTTTAATTTTATTTGTAATATCTAGGTGCATATTCCACATGAGCTCATACTTAAAGGGTACTACTCCCTGCTTCTCCTTTTCCATATCCAACAAAAGAGGATTATGATCTAATCCTATTCTGGGTATACACATAAGTTTATGAATACTAATAATACTTAGTCAACTGTCAAAAATAAGAACCCTATCCAGGCGCATCTAAATGTGATTATACCTCATCCTTCTGTTTATCCATGTAAACTTACCTTTACACATATCCAGGTCAATCAACTTATTTTTATGAATATAATCATTGAAATCTTGCATACCTTGAGTGATGTTAATACTCCCTCCACTTTTGTTCTCTATTATTAAGATTATATTGAACTCACCCAAAACCATCCAATGTAAATTAATGAAAAAACTCCTCTACAAAGACAACTTATTCCATAGTTGGAAAATCTCATGATCATCATTTTGAGCATAAACCCCTATCATTACCCAACAAAAGTTAGTTTTTTTGTTCTTCGATTTGACTATGCAAAAAAATTCTTCTTGATCAATTAAAGTGCCTTCAAAATTTATTCTATCCCAAAAGATGCAAATACCTCCATAAGCACCTAGTGCTGGGCTTATGATCCATTCAACATTCGATTGGACCCTCTTTTTGAATAATGTCAAGTTTTTTGGTGTCAATTTTAGATTCTTGAAGACAAACAATATCAGGTTTTACTTCCATGAGTAGATTTCTAACAATTCTTCTTTTTCCAGGGGAATTTAGCCCCCACACATTCCAAGAAAGGATTTTCATTTTTTGGTTTTGTTTGATGGAATTTTACCATTAACTATCCATTATTCATTTGGATCTAATTCTTATCCCCTGTTCTCCGGTACTTTTTGTTCTTCTTGTTTGGGGATTCTTCCTTGATTTCTTTTCCCATAATTTCCTGTATTCTTTACATTTTTTGTATATATTCCAGGAAGATCATTATCTCCCATTTGGTTACATTCCGTTGGATGTTCTTTCACTATCGATTGAGATGTTTTACCCAACTCTAGTCTTTTACTGAATCTTGTTTGCATACTATCCTTAACCTTCTTTGAGTTTTATATTATACTTAGATCCTTATGTTCCTCATATTGTTTTGTTTCATTATGCAAATATAAAACTTGATCTAATCTCTGCCATCCCTCTATTTCTTTGACTTTAAACCTCCAAACTCCTTCAATATGATACTTCTCCTGTTTTGAGTCCATTTGAGTGGATGGGGTATCCTCTACCATTTCAACTCTACTAATATTTCTTCTGACTTCCAAATCTTTGTTTACATTCTCTATGCTGATTGCAATCACATTTTATTGCTATGTATTGTGTATTGGTATCTAGATTTATATTATTTTCAATCATATTTATTTTTTCTTATGTTATATTCTTCATAATCCTTTTATTGATTGAGATTATTCTCTTGTTGCTTAATGTTAAGTTTAATTTAGATGTTTTGATGATCATTGATGTTCACGTGAGTTTCATCCAAGAGAAGCAAACTATGAAAGACATTATGCAAAATTGAGGCACTATAAGAAAAATGGCATAATAACTCATGCATGTTGGAGCTACAAAGT
Organism: Wollemia nobilis; assembly: GCA_028583015.1. NCBI lineage: Eukaryota > Viridiplantae > Streptophyta > Pinopsida > Araucariales > Araucariaceae > Wollemia > Wollemia nobilis. The sequence goes on from JAQPPZ010017228.1 coordinate 7,546,570, forward strand.
TTGGAGAATGCTTGCTCAAAGTTTTGTAGAGATCAAGCACCGTTTTGAGGTGATAAGCCATTTTAAGGTGCCATCAAATTGAATTGCATTATTGTTGCATACAAAATAACCACACTATGAGGCAGTGATCTCAAAGCAATTATTTTTTCTATTTTTATAAAAATCGAAACGTTTTTTGGGTCAAGTTACTATGCAGGTTGTCATAGGAAGTTATCATCTGAAAACTTGTTTGAACTCGCATGAGAGCCATATAGAAGAAAGGTGCTCAAGTAAGGAAATAAAGGTGTGCATGCTTTAAAAATGGGAGTATACGTCTAGATATCTATCGCTGATCATAGCATTGAACGACAAAAATCGCATGCAATTTATGAAAAATGGTTCTTAAGCAAAAAATATTTAGATTAAAGATGTAAGAAGGTGAAAGTGTAGTTCAATACATAAGCAAATTTCATTCTCTATTGAATTAGCTCATAGGAATTAATGCTATGGTAGGCAATGATGATGCCAAAGTTGTTTTGTTGAATAGCATGCTTGCTAGTTATGCTAGTATGGTATTCACATTGAACAAGATAAATCCTAGACTAGAAGATATAATTTCTTCATTAATTGATGAATAAAATCAACTCAAAAAATACCATGCACTTGCAAAAAAAATAACATTGTTGATGAAGAACAAGCTTAATGATAGAGATAGTGAGTCATCCTCAAGGGTGAAATAAATTTCAAATAATAGATTCATGTGTTTTTATTTCAAGCAAAGAGTTCATGTTATAATAAATTATGTTCAACAAGCAGAGGATCTCACATAAGTAAAGTTAAAGAAAGAGAAGGAAACAATGGTTACTAATGATAGTGAAAGTGATAATGAAGACCCTCTTCATGATGATAGTAAGGAGAATATGTTTTTTTAAAATTGAAGCAAAGAATGTACTTGTGAATAGTTAGTTTTTGTGTCTCTATTCACAAGCTGAAGATGTACCTATGATTGGATGAGTGCGTTCCTAGTCACAAAGGTGTTGTAGATGATTGTGTTTGTCCTTGTATACAACCTTGGTGATGGATAGTGTGTGTATCCCTATCAATATTTGAAGTAAAGTTGTGTATTATTATGTTTATCCTTATCCATGATCATATGGTGAATAGCCAAATGTGTCCCTATTTAGTCATAGATAGTGTATGTCCTAATCCAAACTTTTGGAATGTTGGATGAAGTTTTTTGTGTCATCAAGTTCATCATCCAGTCCTTAAAATTGTTATCTATTTCTACATTGATGTAATAAGGGGGGAATGCTATGAATTTTTGATATCAGAATTAGGTGGTTAAAGGTAATTATAATCAATACAGTTACTAAAGGCATATGATCTCTTATATATAACCTATTACATCAATGAATAATATTTTACAACTAATTTTATATAATTATTACCAAATTTCAACTCCAAATTTAATTGCTTAGACCTTTAAAATATAAATAATAGAGAAATCAACAAAATAGCTAGTAATGGGTCGATTTGGTATTTGTAAAGTGGCTAAAAAGTGAACTAGAAAAGTGTCAAGAAGAATTTATGTTGTGGGAAGCATGACACATCATCTCCATGCATATCCAACTTATAAAAAAGATTAGAAATCAATATATATCATTGACATTACTCGATTTGGAAGTTGAAGAGACTAGATAAAGTTTTAGTAAAATAATAGAGAAAAACCCATAAGAGGCTTTATGTAAGACTATAAACAAGTGTATAGTACATCTTAACCAAGGCCAAGTTGATGGGTAATACCTCTAATACATTATATATATTTACAAGGAAGATGAAGTTTTATGATTGGATAGAAAGTTTAATCCTCTATAATGTTTTTCTCACACAAAATCACCATGAAATTATTGTTGCAAATTTGTTCTTATGATTACTCAATAACTGTTTTTGTATTCCACTTCATTCTATGAGTCTTTCATGTGGTTTTTTCTTGCTTAGAAACTAGTAAGTTTAAACTACAAATGAGTAGAATTTTAAATCAATAGTAAATAATTGGATTTATGATAGATTTAAAACTTATTAGAATTGCATCAAGATCTAAATGGACTATCCATACTTTATTCTTAACACCCACTAATATTTTAGGTGAACAAAAATCTATCTTATGCCAAATAAAGGGTTTTAATAGTTATTAATGACTAATATTGTTATAGTTTGAATGGAACATATCCATGAAGCACTTGTGCAAAATGATATTGTTAAGGTTTTATTAGTATAATCTATTGAATTTGACAATTCATTTCTAGAATGAACAAAAGAAATGCATGAACTTAAATCAAATAGTAAAAGACTAGAGAATAAAAGGAAAATGTGATAACATACAAGAGATGAATGATACCATTAGGAACACACATATGTTCAAGATAAAGTCATAATGATATAATGACCCAATTTGACGAGGTGTATATATTCCATAATAATTTATTACATGTTACATAATCCTTGATCAACATAATACTAGGATAAATATTTAGTAAGGTTAATCATGATAAGGTTAAACTATAGGCCCATAGGCTAAAATGCATAAATCCTTATTAAACATCATATAGTGATATCCTATAAAATTATACATGTTATATTATGTAATGGCCTTGGCCAAATAAGCTTAGGTTGTATATTTTTAATATCCTCCAATATTTGAACAAAGGGGTCAAGTAGAGAAAAAATTTGTACCAATGCATCTTCCCTCAAATTAATGGAAGATCTAGTGAGTTGGTTCATTGCAACATGAGGAACCACAAAAATATATATTTTTCATCTAGAATGTTGTCTCCTTCCTTATTAAACTTTGTTTCAATATTTTGTAACATCACTAAGTAGTTCTTAGTAGGATTTCCTTTCCTTTTATAGGATTCAAAAGTGGTTTTCAACTTCTTTGAAGTCTTTTACTTGTACTTTGTCTACTTAAACTTAGTCTCCACCAATTTGAAGTCCTTTACATGAGATTATACCTAAGAAAAAATACTATAATTTCACATAGATACTTGGAAGTAAATTAAAAGAGAAATAAGAGCTTTGAGAATTAAAGTTGTATGCTCCTTTAAATATTAGGAACAACATGAATAACTAGTGAAAAAAATTGAAAGAAAGAAGAATGATTAGAAGGGATAATCTTAACATATTTTGCATCATCTTTATAGTTGACTTATAAATATACAATATCTACCCATAAAACATTAAATCAGAAAATATATTCCTCAATGTGACTAAAGTCTCTCATGTTTAGAGAAGAAAGATCTAGCTCCAACACTAACCATAATGGTTCTAACTTTTCTAAATAAATATTTCAAATTGGTAAATACCTTGGTGGAATAAATATAAATTTTAATATGGAGAAAAGTTCAATAAACATTAGAAATAATCCCATGGCCTCCTTCATTATATGTGAACAAACACTTTTATCAAGAACCTTGTTTGCTTCATCCTTAAATATGCACTAGATAATATTACTTAATAAATTGGTCATTTAGATTGAAAAATTATAAGATTCATTTAAGTTAATAATATAAGCCAAAGGAGCTATGCCACTCAAAATCACCTTTGATATTATAGTAGGTCATTGAACTGATGTAATCAATACAAAGAGCTTGACAAATGATGTGAAATGAAAAGGAACTAAAATGCTTGTATGTGCAAAACTCATGGCCTCCAAAAGTTTGATCCTACTAATCCTCCAAGATAGAAAATATTTAAATCCATCAAACCTTAGAAAAACACAACCAACTAAATTCTACCACTTATATTTCAATGATTAAGTAAATCCTGTCACACTCCCTCCACTTGTTTACATTGTGGAAGATGCACAAGTTATGGAATACCACTTGGAATGGTTTGATTTGATGACTTTGTGTGTATGTGTGTGTAGATATACATATTATTTAGTTGGACTCCATGTTGACCTATTCAAATGCCAATAAAAAAAATCCAAGCATGGATCCAATAGGTTCAAACCTAGATCTCTTGCACATGAACCACCTTAACCAAGCTAAGATTTGGACACCCAATTCTACTATTAAAAATACAAATGCCTCCCCCATTAGATGGATGGTAAGGGAGGTACTTCATATCGCAAATAAAAATGCAAAAATAATACACCAAAAGAAGAGACTTAAAATAAAATGCAAGACTTCCCTTCACCATGCCTTCACACACCTCAATGTTGACCATAGTGTCATACCTAGCCACAATGATCCAAGAATATACCATTTTTTGGATAATATGATATTAATTGACTCATAAAAATAAAATAAAATAAAATCTCCTAGATAAGAGGACATTTATCAAGAATAAAATAAGAGAAGAACAAGTTCCTTGAAACAAACACCATTCCCTATACCAATAAAGAAAATCATCCACATGGCCTTGACATATACCATAAAATGACCATCCAAGAGAATAGAACATGCAAAGAGGAGGATAACAACTTATAACCTTAGTTGAACCCTATACTTTCACTTGCATATAACAACTTATAACCTTAGTTGAACCCTATACTTTCACTTGCATATTCATATAAGAAGACAAGAATACATATATGGAAGGAAAATTGAAGAGATTGTCTCAATTTCATCCATAAAACACAAACATGAAGAATAATGGATTAAGTAATGTTTTCTCTACACCTAGTGCTAACAATGCTTGTGAATATTTGGGAAGTAATTCACACTTGTGATAAAAATAAGTAGAAGGGGATTTGAGAAGAATATTTACATGGCTAAGCAAAAATACTTTATACCTACTCTAACACCATGTTGGATTTCATAATACATTGCTAGAGCAAACATAAGCAACATATCAACTCAAGTCATGTAGTAAAAGACGAGAGAAAAATAAAGAGATATGAAAGATACCATTTTTTATACAATAGATTGAGTGAATTAGGTATATAAGTACCTCAAGAATTGATTGCAATTTATATAACCCTTGCTAGATATAATATATTTTTTTGAATTTACATGGTGGAATCGGTAGCCGCCATGAATCCGGGCAGTTGTCTAGCTTTTATGGTTGCCACAGTATTCTGCGTTGTCCACCCTAGAAGCCGCCACACAAATCTTCATGCAATACACCCCTATAACCACCATGCCACAATCATTTTAAACCTTTTACGCCGTTGAAAGTACCAGGAAAGGGACGAGCGTTCAGTCCAACGAGGCCCAAGATTTGAACCTGCTAGATATAATATTAGAATAATATTTTAGTAAGATTAATTGTAACAAGGTTAAACCATGGGCCCATAGGATAAAGTACATAAGTCAGTGTTAAACATTATAGAATGATTTCCCATGGAATTATACATAATTTGATCATACAATTTCCATTATGGCTAAACAAGGTTAAATTACATTTTCCCAATAGAAACTATAGATCAAACAAAGAAAATTGCCTCTCATGGAAAAACTATATTTCATAGATATTTATTAAATATTATTTGAATATTCTCAATAATTAATATAGGAAAATATAATAAAAAATATTATACATAATATATGCATATTCAATAAATAAATAAAAAGAAAATATTTTATATAATATAGTTTTATTGTATCATAATTTAAAATATAAAATTTTGTTTTATATATTTAAAATAGAGTTCTTTTAAAAGCATACTAAAATCATACCACTTTTATTTTAATATGAAGTTTTACCTAACCTTTTATTTTCACATTGTAATTTTAACTTGATCTTGGGAAGCTAAGATATTTTATTTTTTGTATTTTATTTTATTTTATTGTTCTACTTTAAAATATCTCATGCATCTAAAGAATCTACTAGATCAATTAATATTTGTCCAAAAAAAATAGAAGATAAAAACAAGGATTTGTTGATGTTGTGAGGCTTGTCTCCATTATATGAATCTTTTACAATCTCTATATTTGTTTGTAGATATTTAACTTTTTAACTTTCATAGTATTTCTACAATTTTTTTGAAAGAATAGAGACTTAATTAGATGAAAAAAACAACAATTACCATAAAGAGTGCACCAATGATGGCAAATTAATAATAATTAAATATTAGTTTATAATTAGGTTTCAATTAAATAATAGGTAGGCCTGTTTGACAAGCCTTATGGCCTTATCTTGAAACATGTTAGACATTATTTTGTAAGACCCTAATAGACCCATTCCCTCATCCATCTTCTTGTAAGGGAATTTGACATGGTTTTGGTTGCTGCTCATGGTTTTGCATTGTTTTATTGGTATTGTTTATGCCTAAATACATTTGAATATTAATAATCTCATAGGCAAGTTTTGAGGCAAAGCATGATTCTTTTTTGAAACCTCATTTGTATTTTGTAGGTTTTAAATGAGCATGCAAAAAAGAAATTAGATAGTAGATACCTCACAAAAACTCTCAAAATTTGACCAAGAATGGAATAAGTACTAATTCACTCACATAAGAGGCCAATTGTCTCCAAGTAGAAATTCACTTATAAATGTTCTAGAAAGTGATATTTTGGCATGTAGTGGAATGATAAGTTATGTTGGAAAATTCTAAACATATTAGAGGCATGTAATATTTGGTGGTGTATCATTTTGGTAAATATGCTCCTAAATCTTTACTTTTACTATGACTAATTGTTTTTCACCTAGGGTAACTTAGGGGTAAATAGTTATTATAAATAGGGGAAAGGGCCTTAATATAATCATATTTTTTCCATGAAAATTCAGAGTTACACTCTATGAAATCCACATTGTGCTTTGACCTCATGAGATTAAAACAAATTTATAAGTCCTTAGGTATTTCATCAGTGGCATCACCCTTCTAGTTTGCTAAGTGCATGCTAATTGTGGTATAACCCATTTATCCCATCTTGCTATTCGTTTATCAATTTCATAATCTAATAAATTGGTAGACGTTGATGTTATTTGACTTCATAATCATGCCTAGTGGAACTAACTCTCAATTTTTTAAAAATTGCACTTATTGTCTTGATTTTTGTGCTAAAATTACATTCACTATAGATGAAGTGATTAGATCAAAGTTGAGGAAAAATTCACTAAGTCAAATTTTAGGAAGTGATTCATTCCATTTTGACTGAAGAACTTAGAAATTCACTAAGTTAATTATGAAAGCAATTTGCTCAAAAATTACAATTGATTGACTTGCATTTTCAAGTGATTTGCTCCATTTAAGAAAATGATTCACTATAATATTTTTACATTTTTATAGGTTGAATTTGGAGCTATTTTTCAAGGACAAGGACTTAATTTCTTACTTCTAGTCTCAAACTGATTTTGAAATTCATTATTTTTGTTATTTATGCTCAGTTTTTGTAGGTGCTTTGTGAATGGTGACTCCACAATGAACTTTATAACTGTGAAAATTTTGCAAAGATGATGACTTAAACAACATCCAAGCATCATTAAAACTTGAATCTGACCTCATATGTGCATCTATCATAGATAAAAAGTACCTAAGGTAGACTCTAATTCATTCTACAAAAACATCAAATCAACAAGCAATTTTCTCAACTCGATGAATGATTCATTAAAAAAAAAGTAAAATATCTCCAACTCATATCTGATTAGCAATACACTCAAAACTTGAGATTCTTCCTCCCTTCCCTACGTGAGGGAAATTTAATCCAATTTCAAGAAGATTTGCTTTGACTGATTTACTTGGACCTCTTTTTCCTACAATTTTTTTCTAATTTCATAATTACTAAGTGAATCATTCTAAAATAGCAATAAAATTACATAGTTTTCAAGAAAATAACTCTTTTTTTGAGCAAAGTGCTTCACACAAAACATTCTTTGAATTCATTTTTGCCAGAAAATCACTCCAAAATTACAATTAAATCACTCCAATTTTGTGAGCTAACCACTTCGTAGGTAGATTTTTAAATACACCCCCACAAATTTATTATTTGAGCTAATAAATGAGTTATTCATCCACTCTAGCTAATCCAAATTGGTCCAATAGGGGTCCAAGATTGACACATACCAATTTTATTTTATGGGATACCTATTGATGTAAATAAACCTAATTTTATTTGATGTGAATATAAGTTTTATCTTATAGGTATCCCAAGGAAACACCTAGTGACTAACATTGATCCCAACTATGCAAGTGCAATAGAATGTGCAAGGTCTACCTTACAAATAGGTCTACATTATCCTACCAAAAACAAATTATAAAACTTCCTTTTATTCAATAATGGATTTACTAGAATCCACCACCATTATACCCTTTGCCTTATTATCCTCCATATTCGTATCCTCCATATTCTCTATATCCTCCTCATAGTTATACAATGCATACTTACATGCCTTTGAATTAGTGATATGGTCAACCTACTCCTTATCAAAGAAACCTAGGGGCACCTTATAGGCCACAAAACCAACTCCTAGGTTGGACCTACCAAGGACCACTAAATTTTATGACCTAAATTCCATTTCTCTAGCAATTATGAAAGCATTATCTATCTTCAATAGGAAAGGAAACAAGATGACACTGGATCATCTTAGTGAACTATCAATGCTCAAGTCAATCCACCACATCTAGGAGGAAGAAATAACAATATTATTGCTAATCCACTCTCTTCATGATCAAGGTATTTTATTGTGTAAGGGATTACTAGATAATTTGGTTAAAAGTTAGAGATCAATCATAGAACCATTTATGCATACATTAGGTGTCATGGGAAATAATTACTTTTTTTTATTTCAATTAAACATAGTTTAAATATACCCTCAAGAAAATATACATAGTTTTAATACTAGATTCTTGATAAACTTGATTTAGTCCCACAAAATGTTTAAAGATCAAATGAAGAGTAGATATTACCATATTATATTAAAGGTTTACAATATAATATATAGCTTAAATGATATGTAATTCTAACAATTAGATGCTAGCTATAACTTTTAAATATGTAGATAAAGAAGAAGATGTTCTCATTTGAGTAGGGAAACTCCCCCTGTTCCACCAATGGCCTATGCAACCCAAAGTTCCTAGAATATACATGTATCCAGTTCTACACCCACTATGTCACCCATACTAATATCCAACTAGATGTTACCACTAATCCTTCTACATAATCATATATCATTACCCACTTTGGCTAAAATGTATGATCCACTATAGCTTTCCAACCACAACTTCTAGCCCTCCCTGCTCCATCCACCTTAAATAATGAGTCAAATAATAATTTTGCAATGAGAAAAATCTAAGAAGTTATCAAAATAATACTGCAAAGCAATAATGATGACAACCATAGAAATAGTAACCCTAGAAGACTCCATGTTTCATGAAATATCAGGTGCCTCAATAAGGTGCTAATCAAGGAGCAAGTCAAATTCACAAGTAAATAGTTAACACTAATATAGAATTATAGCCAACACGGTGTCTTGATGTTGGTCATGAATCCACCTAGTTACAAAGTCTATGCCTTGTGCGCCCTAGACCCGACCAACATTGAAAGGTTGGAGGAAAGAAATGTCCTCTGGGCCAATCTCCAGAGAGGGTTGGCTCCCTTCCTAATCTACTTTGGTTGAAAGTTTAGGGTAATAGGAAAGAAATAGGGAAATATGGCTATAAGCCGACAATATAGGATGGGGATAGACTAACAACCAAAATTCCACCAAGCAATAATTAACAACATACAACAGAAAAACAAGCACATAAAATTTTAGCAGTTATGCAATGACAACCTCCCATGGGCATCTCAGTGTTCATTCCTTTACCAACAAAAATTAAATTCAGAAGCAGAATTTAAACACAACAAATAATGGGAATGAAAGCATTCAGAAATGACACAAAGAAAACTTATCAAGTGCAAGACCACTCAAAGAACCAGAAGCCAAAGTGTTTCTATTGATGCAAAAAACTTGGAGTGTTTTTTTGCAGAGTGTCCATCCTCCTTTTTACAATGAAAATGATTAGTATTTATAGAGGGTTGCACCTCTTTCATTTAATGAGCTTACAAACAAAATGTTGGTAGATCAAAAACCAACGAGAATAATTTCCTCCTCGACATCAGTAATGTTCTAGTCAAAATATTTTGCATGGAAACCATGATCCAAATTTGGTGGGAGAATCACATAGAGAAATCAGCATGATTAAATGCTAAGAAGCAACCTTGGACATCAATGCATCGAGATGCAACAAAATCACCTAGAAATTAGGAGCTTGGTCATTGAATTTGCTTCACCTCTGCACCTTGGAAATCCACTTTCACCAAGAAAGTCCATCGAGCATTAAATCTACTTTGAAAATTGGCAAGGTTGATAGGCGGTGCATTGGAAATAAACAAGAATTACCTCTGATCCTGCAAAGTTGAAGTGAACATCCTGGAAGCACTGCTTGCATTGCTCCAAGAATTAAATTTTATCTTTCTTCACCTCTTTCCAAGAAAATCTATAAAATCATACCTTTGGAAGCAACATCCCTGTGAATTTAATATCAAAGAATTGATTTCACCCAAGAGTGAGGTGAAACAACATTTTTGGGGTAGCAATGGGCGACAACGCAGCTTGGTTTGATATCTTCAGCAATTTCACCCATTAATTACTTTTCCTCATAATCATCTTCTTTGCTTTCACCTCGGAAGAGGGCGATAGAGACTTTCACCCCTTGGGGAGGCGACATCACTTTTAACTATTTTCTTCTTCAACATATTGCATGGCGCAACTCTTCTACCCAAAATCAAGTTTTAAAAACCTCATTCACCCACATGGCACCTCTCAATAGGGGCGACTTCAATTTGATTGCACCCCGACTTTGCATTGAACATTTTCCTTTTATTTCTACCTTAGTCATGGATGGAATCATCCAACATATTTATTCCACCTTTGAAAAATATTTAAAATCCCCTTTCACCCCAAAGAGGGGCGATAATGAGTTTCACCCCTCACTTGGGGTGACAACGCTCTCTAAATTTGCTGCAATGCATTCACATCGAGCCCACACCACATTACTTTTTTAAAACCTTTTTCAAGACATGTTTCACCCCAAAGAGGGGTGACAAGGAATTTCACCTCTCTCATAGGGCAAAATCACTTTAAAAATCATACCTTGATTCATTGTTGCCCAATCGACGTAGCACCACTTAAAACTTTCTTTTACGATATGTTTCACCCCAAAGAGGAATGACAAGGACTTTCGTCCCTCTCTTGGGGTGAAAGCACTTTAAAAATATTCTTCAATTATCACCTCAAACACCTCTTCTAAGTTTCTTTAAATTTTTTCCAAAAAGGGAAAGGAGTTGCATCCCTCTTTCGAGGTGAAAGCACCTTCAATTTTAACTTCAACATAGCCACTTGCACTTTAAAATAACTTTCACCCCAAAGAGGGGTGACAAGGGTTTTCACCCCTCAATTGGGGTGAAAGCATTCTACTCCTCCATTTTCAACTTGAGACTTTCACTCCTTTTGCTCCATTGGGTGAATTCACTCCTTTTAAATTATGTTTCACCTCCAAGAGGGGCGAAAGGGATTTTTCCCCTCAATTGGGGTGAAACTACTCCTCTTCTTCCTTCAACTTACTTTCAAATTAAATCATGATATTCATTGCATTTTTTGGGGGTAAAACTCTTGGAAGCACAACTTGGGGTGAAAGCACCCGACTTCATTACCTTCTTCTTTCTAAGGCACTTCTTCCTTCAAAATTGATTCCTTGTCGATGCTTTTCTGCTTAGACATTTTCAACAAAATTCTTCATTGCATTCATAATTTCCATTTTATTTATAATAATGAAATATTATTTAAAAGAGGTAAAAATATAGTAAAATGAACAACAAAACTGTAGCACCTTCCTTTAATAAATTTATCAAAATTTACAATCAACATTCAACAAAATTTCAATGTGGTAAAGTTACAAAACTGCCAACATTCTTGGTGGCTCGCGGGGTATCTAGCTTGCATGGATGCAATCGACCCAGGCCTTCATCCATTGGGCTTAAGAGTCAGCTCCACTAGGTGCATCAGGCTGCTTATTGCTTGCTTCGATAGTTTGCTCCTCTGTCTCCTTTGCTACAACTTCTTCTTCTAGCTCTAAAAGATGAGCAACTGTAGCTTCATACACTACAACAACTTCAGACCAAGCATCTACACTGATCAACTCTAGGCCATTAAGAGAATATACAAGATACCTAAAGGTCTCCACTTACTCCATATCAATGTAATTCACCCACTAACTGAGCTCCAAAAAACTAGATTCGATGCATGTCAATTTTCTCATTAGAGGCAACACATGATCTTCAGTGAGAGGCTCATCCCAATCATCAATTTTGGAGGCATCATCAATGAAAATCGCCCAAACTACTTCCAAGTCCTCCTTTGATAGAATGTTTCCCTGATCATCAATGAAGCTAGGGAAACCATTTTTAGCTACTGCATTAAAGTAGAGCTCCGAAACTCTTCTCTCCTGATTGAACACATCTAGTAGCTTGCGAGCCTCTTTAACTTGGTCCAACTTTGAAAAATATTGGTGCAATATAACCTTGGCACTTGCCCAAGCTCGAGCCATGTCACTCATAGGGTAAAATCTGAGACATGTTCTACTCATGCCTGCATCTATGTCGCCTTTACTAGGAGGGGATCCAAGTGATCCTCACCATACTCCACTATGTGTCGACCATATGAGATGACTATTTGTATCTCCTGAAGGTACATGAGGACCTATGTCACCTTTGTCACCATAGTCTTACAATCAACAAGCAACTGGTTGCATGCCTCCTTGACCTTTTCTTTCGTCAGAACAATCGCCTATGTTGCTTTTGCAACTAGTTGATCCTGTAACTTCTAGAGTTGACCCTTCAATGCCTCAACCTGCTGCTTTGCTCCTCCTTTGGCCTCCTGGTGCTTCTGAATCATCTTCTCCAACTCCTCTACCCTTTTCTACCAATGAGTTACCTCTGACTATGCGGATTGCAATTATGCTCGACTTTTTGCCAAAGACTCCTCCAAGTCGGTGATCTTAGCCTCAGCCTCAAAAAAGTAATTCTTATAATGCTCACCATGTAGGTACAAGGAGCTTATCTCTACCTGAATGTTCCCCATCATCTCCATAGTATCAAGCTTGGTAAGGTCCTTGGTGATGATCTCATAAGTATAGTCACTCGGAGTCATCTCTCCTTGAGGCTTCTGAACCTGGGGAAACATTTTTATTGTATGGGCCTCCATGGTGTTAGGATCAAATGAAACCTTCTTCAATGGCTTCACTGGTGCCAGAGCCTCTCTTATTTTTTGACTCTTCAACCACTATGATGAACTCAGGTGAGCTTGGTTGATCTTTGCTGCAATGGACTATTCTGGTACAACCACTATCTCTAACTCAAGTAACACCTACAGCTCCAAAAATGGGGTGAAAGAGAAATGAGCTTATTGTGGATTCGGCTCAAGGGAAGAAAAAATAGGCATAGTGGAAATGGTAGTGGGAATGGAAATGGTGGCAAAAATAGAGGCAAGGGGTTCAACCATAGTCACACTCACTCGAGGAGGAGCTTGTGTACTTACAGTGGTAATGGAGGTTACTAGAATGGATGATACAGGAAGTGAAAATGGATTCGGGGTGGATGCAAAAGAACTGAAAGAAAGGGAAGTAGAAGAAGCGGGAAGAGAAGAGGAGGGAGCTGGTGACTGGTGGCTGGGAAATGGGAAGTGAAACTGAAGTGGAGGGTATGCCAAGTGAAAGTGAAATAGAAGTGGAAACCAATGGAAGGGAAACAATAGTCACCAACTGCTCGAGGAGAGGAGAAAGAGAAGAAAATGTACCTTCAGGCTCTGACGCCGTGGGAGCCAATGAGGATGAAGGTGGTTGTGACACTGGATCTTTCTCTGCCTGGTCCTTTGGTTCTGCTGCAATATCCTCCTCAATATTGATAATATCAGCACTCTAGATCAATGACTCTGTCCAGACCAAAGGAATAGCTTCTAATACTTCTATCCATTCAATCGAAACCAAGGGAGGAGGGTTTGATGAAACTACACTAGTTCTTCACTTCTTTGAGATTTTTATAATCGATAGCTTTTCCCACTTGCTTTTTACCTTACACTGCAATGGCTCTTCTAGCACTTGTTCTTCTTCTTCTACAAGTGGCGCTTCCTGGGTCACGAGATGCTCTTCTTCGACCATGCTCTCCTCACTACTATATTTTTGCAAACTTTGAGGTACAATACCAGTGAAAGTGATTGGATGATAACTAGTGTAGAAGTCATCATAAGTATCTAAAAATGCTTCATCCATTACTAGGCCATATGGTGACCCAATTTTTCTTTGATGAGCCCTCATAATCCACCAATTTGTAATTTTTTCCTCTGACCAACCCAAGAAGTTATTCTTTCATTTGACTAAATAACCCTAGTAGAGGAATCTGATGCTTATGTACAACAAGGTTATATTCAGCCTCCATCTCATAGAAACCATGCCATGGTGGGAGCGACATCATGTTCTCAACGTGCCACTCTAAGTCATGCCCCTCCAGATTGTTTTGATGCTTCTCAATATCTGGCCTCGAACAACAATGAAAGCTTTTGACCTTGATTTGTTCAGCAAAGAGACCCAAAGGATCGTACTTCCATTACTATGGCAACTCCACCATTCCGATGTCATAAAAGGTCTCAATTATTAAATGATTTTGGCCCACCTAGCTCACCTCAATGCCTCCAAAGTGAAAAGGCATAGTGCACATGGTTTTCTTTCCATGCCCTACCCCATACACATCATTAATAAAATCATGTTGTCGAACAACCTCCAAAGCAAACAAGTGCCCTATGGAAAAATATGGGAGCAGAACTGGCTTGCCAGTATAGCCAAAAATATGTAGCACAATGCCCTGTGTCAACAAAAATATATCACCTCTTTGCTTTGAGATGATTTCTTCTCTCATAGCCCTCGGTACCCTCTCACTTTTACAGAAAATTAACTCCAGGGTAGGACCCACAAACATACGGTTGAAGTTATAAAAATACTCCTACCTCGACAAGCTAGAGGTCCACAAATATACTAGCAATTTTCTATTCTCCTTGTCAACTTGCCTACTTGCAATGAAAGAAAATTTCTTGTGCAGGTGAAAGAAGAAATACCAAATCAAAAAGGATGTGTGCCTGAATACCTTGGTTCCTTCGCTCTGCATATTTTCCAACTGGGTGTGCATTCTTCTGGAAATATAGTCAGCCCAATCAAAGAAAATGGGATTCATACTTGTAGTCATTGCAGAGGGGGCATAGAATTCTACCTAGGAGATGCACTGCACCAATGCAGCCTACCACTTATGCACTGTAGAATCCGATGGAAGACCAACCACCCAAGCCACCATAGAAAATAAATCCAAGCTCTTGAAATCCATCAATGGCTTTGGCAACGTTGGTAGTTCACCATGTTGGGGTATTTTAATCAACTGGGTCTCCATGAATCTGTGCAACGTCATCATGGACTGATATTTTTCTTCCTACTCGCCAATGTGCAATTTCTTGAAAATGAAGTCCGAGGGAGGAGTAATTCCACAAGCGAATGCCTCTCGGACATCTTCAAATGAAATGGTGAACAACACATCCCCTTTCACATTCTCCACTACCCTAGTGTTAGGATTATAAAACTTTGAAATAGCTTCCACCAACTCTAGGCAATAGTGAACTAGTGTGCACAAAAACTAGAAAATATGAGCATGGTATGCAATGGTGAGAGGACTCTCCGATGTTAACCCCTATCGAACTGCAACATCTACATCTTGGCACAATTTCTCAATGCCCTTATTCATAATAACACAGTCTCCCACTTGAGCTAGCATATCAGAATACGGATCCAAGTCGACATTTTCATGGTACCTTGCTTTCTTGGATTTCTTTCCTCCCTCGATCTTCTTTTGTACCTTCTTCAGCTCTTCAATGCTTTTTGATGCAACAACTCTTTTACCCATCTTCAATAATGCTCAAGCGCCTATAATTTCTGCACTTAATTCAACCCGATGTAACAATACTTCAAAAAATATAAAAACTTTTACCTTCTCTCTATGGGTGCACCAATTTTATAACTACACCTTCATCAACCGGATTAAATGCACATGCTAATTTTCGAAGAAGTTGGGTGAACGTGCATTTCGATCTTTACATCAAGCATGATTTTTAATAATTTCTTTAACTGTCTTCAACCTCCTCTTGCCCAAAATCTTCCTTGATTCTTGTGCTTTAGCCACCTCCAATCTTGAAAAGCACTCCACGAATCTCAATGAGTAACTCCGAGAATGAGAACTACCAAGTGTCAAAGAAGGGCATGCCTCAGGATGGAAACAAATTAATTCACCCTAAATACTTCAAAACATCATTCTAGGGTGAATCGGATGAAATTCAAAGTTTTCCAGGTGCATTTAATTTTAAAATGATGTCAAGGTGCTTCCCAAATCATTCCTTGCAAAACTTCAAAAGGTGCATGCTTCCTTCTTCTTTGGACGAAAACAACTTACAACTTGTTCTTTCTTCAATAATCTATGCTCCCAAAATCATCCTTTCCTATTGCTTGGTGAAAATAATAGCTTGAATGCCTTTTAAAATATTCTTCTTCCTTGATTTCACCCTTAAAAGTCACTTTTCTAATAAAATCAAGCTTTTAACTAAATTGCTTTTCTAGAAAAGCAAAATAAATCTATTTCACCCTTCTGCCAAAAAGAAAATTTTAACTGAAGAATTTTCTTTTTGCATGAGATTTTCCTTTCTTTTTCATTCTGCTTTTGAAGTTTCCACTTTAAAAATAGATTTTCACCTTTCAAATAAAAATGCATGGTATAAAGACTTTGACAAATTTAAAACAAAGTCACTCCTTTTTTTTTTTTTCTTTTTTGCCTTGAAAAGAGGTAAATATGACTTTCGCCCCTCACTTGGGGTAAAATAAAACCCTTTTCCTTTTTTTATATATATTTTTACATACATATGAGCATAACATATTTGAAAAATAAAAGAAAAAATTGTACATATATACATACTTGTGCCCAAAATTTTCAGTGATAGTAGGCCTTCAGATGAAGACCATTTACCGAAATCGGTAGCTCTCGGCCATCCATGTCCCGAAGATAATAAGAATTAACTAAATTTGCTCCTAAAATCTGGAATGGACCCTCCCATATAACCTCAAACTTATGGTGCTTGCTAGGTTTCACTTTATCTGAGTTCCATTTAAGCACCAAGTCTCCAACTTTAAATGCCCTTTCGGACATCTTTTTTCGAACCACTTCTATGTTGTTCTGGCATGCTCCATGAAAGTGTTATATGCCTTCTCTCTTTCTTCTTCGAGCTGCAAGAGTTGCGCTAGTCTCACGCTCATAGGGTCAATTTCATCACCCTCATCACTAAGCAACTGCAAAGTCTAGAGGACTGGAAGTTCAATATGGGTAGGCAAAACTGCTTCCTTGCCATACACTAGGGAGTAGGGAGAAGTTTTAATGGACTTCTTGATTGATATGTGATCTACCCATAGAGCTTGGTCCAGCAGTAGATGCCAACTTCTTTTATTGCTCCCAAGTGTTCTCTTCAAAATTCAAAGCAAGTTCTTGTTTGTGGACTCAGCTAAACCATTTCCCTATGGGTAATAATTAGAAGATGCTTTGAGGTAAATTCCATACCTGCTTGCAAACTCAATAATATTTGCTCCAATGAAGGGAGTCCCATTATCAGTCACAATGGCATCTGGTACACCAAAATGAGTAATCAACCCCTCAAGGAAAGAGATGATTATCGCTTGATCCACTTTCTTTGTTGGGATGGCTTCGACCCATCGAGTAAAGTAGTCAATTGCTATCAAAATATATTTATGTTCAGTAGAAGAATGAGGATCAATGACCCCAATAAAGTCTAAGCCCCACTATTGAAATGGAGCTTCTACCTAGATCGGATGTAGAGGTAAGGATACCTTCTTACTCCTACCGACATATCATTGATAATTATCACAACTTTGACTCACTTTGTGTGTATCTACAAAAAGAGTGGGCCAAAAATATCCAGCCTGAATGATCTTCAAGGCCATAGGCCTCCTTGCATAGTGTCCACCAGACAAGCCAGAGTGGAACTCCTCCAAAATTTTCTATTTTTTAGACTCTTTGATGCACCTGAGGAGTACTCCATCTATGTTCTTGTGGAATAAACCACTTGATAGAAAAACATATCTGAGGGCCTGTAGCCTAAATCTTCACCTCTGAGAGGAATTGAGGTGAGATGGACACCTTCCAGATGTGAAAAATTTGACAAGGTCCTCTATCCAGTCACGATCACCTATTGCTTGGTTAGCAAGATTACTCTTGCTGATAACTTCATCATGTAATGGCACCGATGACTGAGAAGCTACACTTTTAGCCAACTCTTGATAGAGTGCCCGACCATGAACCAATTTGGTTGGTCGAATCTCTACATCATACTCTTGAATCTTGGAGACCCATCCTGCTCTTTTATCACCAAGCTCTCCCTGGATGATAAAATTCCTGACATCCGGATGAATAACGTAGACAATTATCTTGCTTTGTGAGATAAAATATCAAAATTTCTTTAGAGACTTCATAACCGCATAAACCTGCTTTTCAATGAAATTGTATTTCTCCTAGTGTGGCTGAATAACTTGGCTTAGAAAAGTGATTGGTTGTTCATCTCCATCATCTTGCTTTTGTGTAAGCATGATGACATAACTTTCCTGCTCACCTACTACATAAAGGATAAAATCCTTAGAATAGTCTAGATTAATCAACACTGGTGCTTGAACTATTCTCTCCTTAATCTCCTGGAATGCCTACTTCCTTTTCTCTATCCATTTGAAGTCTACATTTTTCTTTAGGAGTTCAATCATCGGCTTCACTACTTGAGCGAAGTTGATGATGAATTTTTGGATAAAATTGATTTGGCCAAAAAATGACTGTAGATCTTTCTTATTGGCTGGCAGTGGCAATTTTAAGAGAGCTTCAGCTCTCGTAGGATCAATAGCTAACCCATCCTTTGAAATCACATGTCCCAAGAGCTTTCCCTCTTTGACAACAAAGATAGATTTCTTTGGGTTGATGGAGATACCAAATTCTTGACACTTTTCAAACACCTTTCTCAAATGAGATCCATGCTCTTCCCTACGATGTGAGAAAATAGTCATATCATCAAGGTATATAACAATTATTTGGTTCAGCAACTCACCAAAGGTGACATCCATTGCTCTTTGAAAAGTGGCACCGACATTGGAAAGATCGAAAGGTATTCTTTGATAGGTGAAAGTGCCCCACTTGGTAGTAAATGTCATTTTATGTTGGTCCTCATCCTTTACCCAGATCTGGTTATAGCCGGAGAAACCATCAAGTAATGAAAATATTTGTGCTCTAACAACAACGTGGAGGATCTGATCAATCTGCGGTAAGGGATAATGGTATTTCAAAGATGCCTAGTTCAGATTGCAAAAATCTACACATAGGTGAATATCTCCATTCTTTTTTCGTACTAGAACCAAGTTCACCACCCAAGTCGAGTGTTTGATGGGGTAAATGATTTTTACCTCTAACATTTTTAGTAGTTCTGCTTTCATAAGCACCTCAATATTTGGATTAACAGGTCGTTGCTTCTATCAAAAAGGTTTCACCCCTTCTTGCAATTCGATGGTGTGTTGAATCACATTTTTGTCATACCCTTTCAAATCATGATAACTCCATGCAACAATATCAGGGAATTCAGAGCATAGATTCTTAATGTCCTCGAGCTCTTCTAGAGAACAATCTATCCTAACTTTAATTATCTTGTCAGGTCCCAACTTCAGCTCAGTATACTCTTTTTCATCCACCTTGATCCTATGCTTTTCTGCTCTATCACTCTAATCAAAGAGGCTCTCTAATGTAATCAATCCTTTTGGGATGTGATTATTCCTGAGCTGTATTAAACCTTCAACTTCATCTTCATCCAATGTCCTTCCCTCCACACTACCGACTTCTTTAATAAAAAAGTTTACAATCTGCTCATCATTATCAAAAACTTGCTAGTATATATTCTTATCTAGGACTGAAGGTCTATAAATCATCCTTACAGTCTTGGGCTTTCGCACCACACTCTCAATAGGAGAGAAGTTCACACCAAGGGATGCTAGGAGATCTGCATGCTTATTTCATTCTCACAAAATTGCTTGAACATTTAATGCATCAAATGATTCAAAAAAATCCCATACCTTATTGTGGTACACCTTCAGGTAGTGCTGCTTTGAAATGCACTTGCTAGTCACCTGGTTGAAAATCAACTCAGAATCTCCAAAAATTTACAACTATTTGATCCCGAGATTTTCTGCTTTCTTCAGGCCCAAGCATAGTGCTTCGTACTCGATGACATTATTTGTACAACTCTAGGTCAACCGGTACGAGTATATTTTTTGGATTCCTGAAGGAGAGATGAATACTACTCCAACTCTAGCACCATTCTTGCATCTGGCACCATCGAAGTACATTTTCCATAATTGATCAGGGGCAGAACTTAGATCATCAGACACCTTCTCTTCACCCTTCTCAAGCTTAGTGATGGTATAGCAACCGATCTCAATCTCCATCATTGCATTGAAATCAAGCATAGAAAACTCATCCTCTAACCGAAGCTCATCCAAAGCTTCCTCCATCAGATCCATCTCCTCCAACTCTTCAGTCACCATGTTGACCGAGTCTACAACTTTTTCTTCCTCTTCAATATTTTTGATATGATATGTGGAGGGCTTCTCATTATAAATGTGTATTCTCCTCCCTTTGAATGGAATCTCCAGGTGAGAATAGTCCAAAGATAGGTAGCCTCCCAACTTAGCTATGAACTCCCTTGATAGGCACATGTTGAAGTACGACTCCAAGTCTACTACCACAACTTCTTGAATGATAGTAATCTGGGGCATATTGTGTAAGACAATTGGGATATCTTTGATCACTCCCACCATTTTGATAGGAGTGCCATCCAACTGTAAGATGCCTGGGCTGCTTCTTGTATACTCCATACCCATGATTTCACATACTACCTTTGGCATGATAGTTGTTGTTGCACCAGAGTCAATCATGCAATTGTGTACGATCCAACCCTCCATCCTAAGAGATAGATAGAATGGGGGAGGTCTATTTTTTCCCATGGCCGAAGTGGGCAGCGTCTGAGCCAACATCATCTACGTAGGATTTTTCTTCTTATCCTTCACGAATTTCAATGATTCCTGCAATAGATCCACTTGTCCAGGCAGTTGTAGTGCATCATAGAGACTCACCTTGGTGGGAATCTTCTTCAGTTCTTCGATGATATTATATGACTATGCGTTAGGCTCCCTTGATTCACCAACAACTTCATATTTGCTTTGGTACTACTGGGTAGCTTCTACCCTCTGACGCTTGGTCAAAGATGGGTACTTGAGCTTTTCCTTCACCTATTCTTTTGTTTTTATCTATGCTTGTGTAGCGAAAGGTTGTGAAGTTGATGCTTTTGCTTACATTCTATCCTTCATCAAGGTAGGCAAAATATCCTTCAACAAGACAGGCTCATCTACTTTAGATGTTGGTGCAAGCGCTTTCGCTTGAGACTACCTCTTTTCATTCTGCACCTTATGCTCAATAGGTACCTTCAATGGCTCCATCTCTACTAGATCAACAGTGATAGGTTTCTTCCTAGATCTTGTGAGAACTGATACTTGCTCAACATATGGGACCATGAAGTTGTGATCAATTTTCATGATCATGTTGACTTGACCACTAGAAGTGCTTTCTACCAATGTCTGCACATAGTTCAAATGAACCATGCAGGTATCTTCACCATGAGGGTCATTACAGGTAGAGCACCAATATGTTCACTCTGATGTACCAACTTCTTCATTAACCAATACGGTTGTATTTCTCTCAGCACCTTTGCTAGTCGAAGTTGCTTGCTCTCTAGTAATCGATGGTGTTTGAAATCTTCTTGATCGAAAGTCAGCTTCAACTTACTTCTTCTTAATGGATGTGATTTCATTTGACATTGTCCTCACTATTGAATTAAGTGATTGCATCTCCTACAATAATTTCATGTGGGGATCAAGATTTGAGGGCACTAGAGGTGCTAGCAAAGGTAAAGGTACTAGTGGAGAAGGCAATGCTAGAATAGAAGGAGGAGCAGGTAGTTGTGGAATAGTTGGAGTAGGTAATTGTGGGACTAGAACTGATGCAATTTGAGGTGGACTCGAGCTCCATGAAGGAATAGGATACATAGAAGGCATGGGTTGTGAAAATGCACTAGAATACAAATGTTGTGGAAGATCAGGAAGAATAGGTATTGTTACCTTTGGAGGTAGCTTACCTATGGCAATCAGATCCACTTTGCCTTTTGACATGTACAAATCTAGAAATGTATTGACATTGGCTTGTCGGATGACCATACCAATTAGAGTTGAAAGCTCAAAGATAGTAAAACATGCTTGTTCATGAGTCGATCGAAGACCATCAAGGACTCTCTACCAACTTTGAGTGAACCTGACATTGAAATCCACTATTTCCTCCTATGGATGTCTTTGGATGTTTGTGAATTGATGTAGTAAGGAAAAAGGATCAACTTGCTCATGGAAATTCTTAATCAAAATTTTTGTAAACTAATCCCACGTGGTGATAGTAGTGGGTGGCAAGGATCGGTACCAATACAACAACTTTCCTCTGAGGGACAACATGAGTAATCTTACCATAATATCTTCATCTATGATGTCATGAATTATCACCAAAGAAGCCACATCCTGGATATGCTCATAAGCAGTCTTACCTGTACCATCATAGGTGGGCAAAGCCTTCAATGTTGCTTGAGGGACTAGGTTTTGAGCTTGTAGATTCAAAGCTCCTGAGCTATTCCATGCTAGAAACTACCTTGGTGGTGGCTGTTGTGGTGGTGGATTTTGAGCCATGTGGACTGGTGTGTGTGGTTGGGGAGGTGGAAAACTAGTAGTTGTACTAGCAGGACTCGAAGGAATGAAAAACACACCAGCTAACTGAGAAGATGTTGTACTTGATGGGACAGCTGGAGTAACTAACCTAGGGTGTTCTCCTAGCTCTTGGATGTCAAGTTCATAAAACTCAATAGGCTCTTCAAAATTTTTGGCCTTCGATCTTGTAATCATGAAGAAAACTTTTGCTCACTTCATGTTCGGAGGCTTCTAGGTAGAGCTGAGTCACCAAATGTTCTAATCATATAGTACCAGGTGAACATCAAACCTTAATACTATTAAAAGTGGAACCTTTTGAGAGTCCCATCGAGCATGCCAAAAATTATTGGTCATGAATCTGCCTAGTTACAAAGTCTATGCCTTGTGCGCCCTAGACCCGACCAACATTGAAAGGCTGGAGGAAAGAGATGTCCTCCAGGCCAATCTCCAGAGAGGGTTGGCTCCCTTCCTAATCTACTTTGGTTGAAAGTTTAGGGTAATAGGAAAGAAATAGGGAAATATGGCTATAAGCTGACAATATAGGATGGGGATAGACTAACAACTAAAATTCCACCAAGCAACAATTAGCAACATACAACAAAAAACAAGCACAAAAACTTCTAGTAGTTATGCAGTGACAACCTCCCATGGGCATCTCAGTGTTCATTCCTTTACTAGCAAAATTAAATTCAGAAGTAAAATTTAAACACAACAAATAATGGGAATGAAAGCATTCAAAAATGACACAAAGAAAACTTATCAAATGCAAGACCACTCAAAGAACCAGAAGTCGAAGCGTTTCTATTGATGCAGAAAACTTGGAGTGTTTTTTTGCAGAGTGTCCATCCTCCTTTTACAATGAAAAATGATTAGTATTTATAGAGGGTTGCACCTCTTTCATTTAATGCACTTACAAACAAAATGCTGGTAGATCAAAAACCAGCGAGAATAATTTCCTCCTCGACATCAGTGATGTTCTGGTCAAAATATTCTGCATGGAAACCATGATCCAGCTTTGGTGGGAGAATCACATAGAGAAATTAGCATGATTAAATGCTAAGAAGCAACCTTGGACGTCGGTGCATCGGGATGCAGCAAAATCACCTAGAAATCGGGAGCTTGGTCATTGAATTCGCTTCACCTTTGCACCTTGGAAATCCACTTTCACCAAGAAAGTCCACCGAGCATTAAATCTGCTTTGAAAACTAGCAAGGTTGATAGGTGGTGCATTGGAAATAAACAAGAATTGCCTCTGATCCTGCAAAGTTGAAGCGAACATCCTAGAAGCGTTGCTTGCATTGCTCCAAGAATTAAATTTTATCTTTCTTCACCTCTTTCCAAGAAAATCTACAAAATCGTGCCTTTGGAAGCAACGTCTCTGAGAATTTAATATCAAAGAATTGATTTCACCCAAGAGCGAGGTGAAACAACCTTTTGAGGTAGCAATGGGTGACAACGCAGCTTGGTTTGACATCTTCAGCAATTTCACCCATTAATTATCTTCCCTCATAATCATCTTCTTTGCTTTCACCTCAGAGGAGGGCGATAGAGACTTTCACCCCTTTGGGGAGGCGACATCACTCTTAACTATTTTATTCTTCAATGTATTGCGTGGCATAACTCTTCTACCCAAAATCGAGTTTTAAAAACCTCATTCGCCCACATGGCGCCTCTCAATAGGGGCGACTTCAATTTGATTGCGCCTCGACTTTGCATTGAACATTTTCCTTTTATTTCTACCTTAGTCATGGTTGAAATCATCCAACATATTTATTCTACCTTTGAAAAATATTTAAAATCCCCTTTCACCCCAAAGAGGGGCGATAATGAGTTTCGCCCCTCACTTGGGGTGACAGCGCTCTCTAAATTTGTTGCAATGCATTCACATCGAGCCCACACCACATTAATTTTTAAAACCTTTTTCAAGATGTGTTTCACCCCAAAGAGGGGTGATAGGGAATTTCACCCCTCTCATGGGGTGAAAGCACTTTTAAA
Source organism: Wollemia nobilis (assembly GCA_028583015.1). Taxonomy (NCBI): domain Eukaryota; kingdom Viridiplantae; phylum Streptophyta; class Pinopsida; order Araucariales; family Araucariaceae; genus Wollemia; species Wollemia nobilis. The sequence goes on from JAQPPZ010017228.1 coordinate 7,571,447, forward strand.
ATCTTGCCTTGATTCATTGGTGCCCGACCCACGTAGTGCCACTTAACACTTTCTTTTACGATATGTTTCACCCCAAAGAGGGGCGACAAGGACTTTCACCCCTCTCTTGGGGTGAAAGCACTTTAAAAATCTTCTTCAATTCAGTTGGTACTCGGCTCATGGAGCGCCTCTTCTAAGTTTCTTTTAAATTTTGTTTCACCCCAAAAAAGGGCGACAGGGAGTTGCGCCCCTCTCTCGGGGTGAAAGCGCCTTCAATTTTTAACTTCAACGTAGCCACTTGCACTTTAAAATAACTTTCACCCCAAAGAGGGGCGACAAGGGTTTTCACCCCTCAATTGGGGCGAAAGCATTCTACTCCTCCATTTTCAACTTGAGACTTTCGCTCCTTTTGCTCCATCGGGTGAATTCACTCCTTTTAAATTATGTTTCACCTCCAAGAGGGGTGAAAGGGATTTTCACCCCTCAATTGGGGTGAAACTTCTCCTCTTCTTCCCTTCAACTTACTTTCAAATTAAATCACGATCTTCATTGCATTTTTTTGGGGTGAAACTCCTCTAGAAGCACAGCTTGGGGTGAAAGCACCCGACTTTGTTGCCTTTTCTTTCTGAGGCACTTCTTCCTTCAAAATTGATTCCTTGTCGACGCTTTTGCTGCTTAGACATTTTTAAACAAAATTCTCCATTGCATTCATAATTTCCATTTTATTTACAGTAATGAAATATTATTTAAAAGAGGTAAAAATACAGTAAAATGAACAACAAAACTGTAGTGCCTTCCTTTAGTAAATTCATCAAAATATTACAATTAACATTCAACAAAATTGCAATGTGGTAAAGTTGCAAAACTACCAACACTTCCTTATAATATAGGCATTATCCCATGAAATATGTTGGATTCATTAGATTTAGACCATCTAATATAAATAATAATTCTAGGATCAATAGGCTACCATCATGGACCAAATGGTCCCTATAGCTAATCAAACCATGTGCTAGTAATCCAAAACTCAACAATCAATACCTACCCTACTCGACCCTAATAATGCCATCATTGTAAAATTTAGCACTTTGGAAATGGGTGAAGAGTCAACATTTGAAGATGATGCTATATGTGCTTATCAACAAGAGGCTGAGACTAGGGGTAAGAGGAAAATTTTTGGATAGTAACCAACTAGGAGACATACTAAAATTGGGAAGGGTACACCAATCCTTAGAATAGAGATACTATCCTTGCATTTGAAAGATAAAGGTCCATCATAGCAAAATAATAGAATAAAAAGGAGAAGAAAGGAAAAAAAAGGGAGACCATAAGTATGCCTTAAAATAAAAATAAGAGGGACAAACTAATAAATATAGATAGATAGATGAAGGAAAAGAGCTCGTAATAAATGGAGGACTGATATACAAAACTATAGAGAAGAAATGCAATAAAGAAAGGATTCAACTTCAAAAAGAAGCCAAAAAACCACTGAAATAACCCACTCTCACAAGTGAAGAACACATGACAACCACAAGGCAATATCAAAATTTCATAACATGAAGTAATAATGCCTCAATGAAATTCAAATTCAACATTGTAAATAAAATTAGAAGGACTCCTACTAAAGTGAGTATGCTATAAGCATTAGATCTACCAATACAATTAGATTTAATCCAAGTGGCTCTAAAGAAGCAAGAGAGGAGTTATGCTAGGGGTAAGTAGTAAAAACTCACTCAAACCAATATACTTAATCAATAAAATTTTATGGTAAAACATATAATATAAATCCAAGTCAACACATTTGATATACTAAATACCCAAAACCTAAGACATTAAAACCACGTCCAATTTATGTGACACTCAATATTGAAAACTACATACTTGGAAGTTTGGAGTAGTAGTCATAATGACGCCTAAAGATGTTTGTGAATAAATAATATTTCCTTACATTAAAATGGCTACGCACCCAATCCAAATAGATGATACAAGGATCAATGCAATAAGGGTGCTTAAAGACCTAATCATGACTATAGCTAAACATCTAGAATTTGTAGTAGTGTAAGAAGTGATAGTTATGGACTTATATCCATACTTTGGTATGCTTCTATTCAAGGAATGGAAACATAAGATACGAGGATATGGTTACCAAGTAATGGATTATCCTCATATGAATATAACCAAATATGGGAAGGTGATAAAGATTGAGAATGAACCCCCTAACAAATATCTACTACATAACCTAAATGATGAAAATATACTAAACTTGAATGATATCTTAGAATTTATAGAGGATGATGAGTAATTTGGAAGTGACCAAAACTCAAAGGTTGACATGGTAATTCATGTCTTGCAAGATGAAGAGATTTTGAAGTTGAATATGAGGAGACCAAAGTGGGAAACTATCTCATCACTAAAGCACCTTCTAATATTCCATCCCTAACAAGTTGAGGGATATATAAATATTGAATAATGTACTTCAATGGTTCTAGAACTAGGAATGTTGTAGGTACTAGTGTTCAATTAATTAAACTATAAGGTGCATATGATCATTTTACCTATAGGTTTCTATTTAATCATACTAAAAATATAACAAAATACGGGGCACTTATAATGGTTTGAGAAAGGCTAAGAAGATAGGAAATAAGGACCTAAAAATATATGGTAATTCAAATGAATTATAGATTAGGTTAATTCCTAATGCGCTACACAGAATAAACATATGAAGTGATATAAACATTAGGTTTGGGATGTTTTGAAAATTTTTGACACATGAAATCAAGGCAATCCCCAGGAAATTGAACAAAAAAGTGCATGAGGTAGTAGAAATGGAAGAAAAATTTGATCTTGCCAGTGATATGTGTGATAAGGCTAAAGAATTAAAGGTAGACTTTGAAATAGCTATTTCCAATAACTTTGATTATTAGGGTCTTTAACAATTATGAGAAAATCCTCGTAAGGGGGACAGAGGTCCAAGTTTCAAATCTTGAGCCTCATCAGACTGAATGCTTGTCCCTTTCTTAGTACTTTCAACGACGTAAAAGGTTTAAAATGATTATGGCATGGTGGTTATAGGGGTAGACTATGTGAAAATATATGTGGCACATTTTGGGGTGGAAAACATAGAATACTATGGTGGCCATAAAAGCTGGACAACCTGGTCGGATTCCTGGCAGCTACCAATTCCACCATGTAAATTAAAAAAAACAATTATGATAAAATCATAGAGTTTCTAATTAGGAAGGCCCAATATGCCAAATAAAATAATGATTATGAGGATAACATAAAGGATGAAGTCATACAACTGAATTCAAATCAGTTGCCCAAGGGTTTGATCACCCTAGAAAATCTATTTAATCTTGATAATAGTATAAGGAAGACAAAACTCAAAGTAAAATCCTCTTTGTATCATCCTATTAAGGTGGATGAGGGCAAGAATATAGTAATTGGAAAGTATTGCACTTAATAATAAGGGACCTATTTAAAGAGTTCTATGGCAAGGACAAAGACATCATTGTATAGTCATATGAAAATCTTAATATCTATGACGAAAAAATCATAGAGCATACAATTGAATTAAATTCTAATGCTAAAACTTCTAGATAGAAACAACTAGTAAATAAAAAAAGAGGCAGTAATGAAGAAAGAATTGTTGAGGCTCCTATAAGCTCATAAAATATTTCAATCAAGCACCCCACATGGGTTTCCAGCATGGTTCTAATATGCAATAAAAATAGTGATATAAGTCTATGTGTCAACTTCAAGGACTTGACCCAACTCTTCTTAAAATATCACTATCAATTGGCCACCATTGATAATATTTTAGAGAAGGTAAATAGGTCATAGATAATATATCTCCTTAATGGATTCTTAGGATACAAATTGATCTAGATTAAAGAAAAATATCAACATACGGGGACTTTCACCACTAAGTCAAGGACCTTCACATATCAACAAAAAACATTTGTTCTATCAAATGTAGGGGTAACCTTCCAAAGGAATATGGACATATATTTTGTTGGGATTGTAGGTGAGACCACTCTCATATACCTATATTATTTTATTGTATTTTTTCAAGACATAAATAAGAATATTGACCATCTCAAATTGGTCTTCCAGAGGTACAAGGAATTTGGTATATCTCTTAACTCTCATAAGTCTAATTTTATGGTTCAAGAAGGAAAATACTTAGGTCATATGGTATTAAAATAAGGTCTGGTCATAGGCCTTGATCAAATAAATCCATGCAAGACCTTTCAGTGCCCTTGTAAGTTAAATAAATTAGGTCATTCCTAGGCTAAATCTAGTTTGTCATCAAGGCTATTACTAATTTTTACTAGATTATTAGACCCATAACAAAGATGTTGAATATGGATACCTCCCTAGAATGGATTTATGAAGGAAATAAAACCTTCTAGAATGTTAAAAAATGCTATCACCAAATCTTTGGTCTTGGTCAACCTAGATTTCTCCAAAATATTTAGGTTATATGTGTTTTGTATGGATGAAAGTATTGTAATTGTCCTAACTTAAAATAACAATTAAGACAAGAAACACCCCATCTAATTCATGATACAATCCCTCCATAACTATGAAGAAAGATACAAGCTTATAAAAAAAGTGTTTGCTATCATGAAAGATCCCAAGAAGTTCAAGTAGTATCTATCATAAGGGAAGACTACCATATTTACAATATACCAAATGTTTGATTTGCTCTACTACATGTTGAGTTAGGAGAAAAAAGGGTTATGTGGATTAATAAAATTTAATAATTTGACATTGAGCACAAACCCACTAGATTTAATTAGAAGAGCCTTATGTAAAAGACTAACAATGATGATCCCCCAAAACTTGATTGCTTTAATAGAAGATATAGATATGGATATCAAAACTAGTTGGATGGAAAATATGTGTAGATATATGACTATAAGATAAGTACTAAAAGGGTTGACAACCAAGAAAAGAACCCAATTTAGGTAGAAAGAAAATCATCATCATTGGCTAGATGGTATATTATTTAGAAAAGGATATTGTGTCTTACTATACTATTGATAAGAAGACAATATGAGGCCCTTTATAAAGCAATACCATGATGAAGAAGGACACTTTTATACACCCACAACAACTCACAAAATCCAAAGAGCTAGATTCTGTAGCGACCCCGGGAACACACGCATCGGTCCCCTTTTCTAAACCCTACTTGCAATGCTATTTAAAATACCAAAGATAAAATGGAAAGACAAGAGGAAAAAGCATATAACACGAAATAACAAAAGATAGATCTCTTTATTGATATTGAAGCTCGGTTACATGTCGGTCCCTCTTAGGGATACCCATTTTGATACTATAAATTACAAATAGGTAAGGAGTGCCCCTTCCATGAAGAGGTGGTGCGCTTATAAAAGCTTCCCGGTTCTGCACACGAAAATGTATGAGGGCTTACAGATGCCTCCTTCTCTAGGTCTGTTTCCTAGAGGGATCCCTTTTGCTCTCGTATGTTGCAATCTTCGTCCGATGTACCTGTGGCCCTGCAAGCAATGAAACAACAATGCACATTTAGGTGTCCGAGATTGCCTCCCCGGATGAGGTTGTTAGTAATCAAAGAGTGTAACGAAAATATGATAAAACTATGCCATAAGATCATGTAAATCTATGCTAATGATGTGAAAACATGAAGAAATAGAATAAAAGAAGCTATGTCTATCTAAGCTAAGCCTGCGGGCCACTGTCCAAGACAACGGCCGCTAAAGTAAACCTTGCCCTCTTTGCCCCAAAGCTATGGGTCAAAGACTATAATCTGATGTTGAAATAGTAGGTGTTATGCTCTTCAATTCGTCAGAGCTCCACCGTACACGTGATCTCAAAGAGAACTCTCCGAGTCTCGAAAGCTCTCCTCAAAAGAATGTCTCTCTCCCCTGATGTGATAAAAGATCCCCCTTTGGTGCTCTTAGGCTTGCACCTTTTATAGCGTGAAACCCTAGGTCTATGTCCAAGCCCTAGGAATGAATTTCTCATGCGTAGTGCAAGTTAGCATGAGAAGATTTTGTCCATTGTCTATATTCGAAGGCCAGTTAACTGAAATCTAACTGCCCACTTGAGTCTTCTATGCGAACTAGTCGTTAGCATGAGAAGATTTTGTCCTTTGTTTATGCTTGGAGGTCAGTTAACTTAAGTCTAAATGCAAACTCAAACCTCCCATGTGAACTGGTCATGAAAAGGAATGCAAAGTCACTCCCGCTCACCTTTATTGCATGCAGACTACCACTTTCACCCGAGATTGGGCCTGTTTGTCGGTAAACTGCTTCTTATGGCTTAGCCGCTATCGTCTGTAGTGGCTAAGATCTGGTCGCTGTCATCTACAGTGGCTAAGGTCTAGCCGCTCTAGGCTTGAGCGGCTAGGATCTGGCCGCTCTTGGTTTGAGTGGCCAAGCTTGGATGGCTTGAAAAGGCCCCAAATGAGTGGTGAGAACCACTATTGATGTTTGGAAAGTCCAAGATTATGTCTTATGATCTTATGAGTGTGTCTATGTGAGTAGCTCCCCTAAGCATGACACGATTTAGGTGTCTATAGATGCCCCTTTTTGCGATGCGTTGTGTGGAAAACACAACGCTGAGCAAAAATGTAGACTGATCTGTTTGTAGGGTGTATGGTGATCAATGGTCTGATCAATTCTGGATGGCCCAATCATGCAAGATGGCACGCATCCCTTGAATCATTGCCTCAATGTTCGGAGGACTTAGCTCAGTGGCTTTTGCATGTTAAATTGCACTCATTCCTCAAACTCAATCGGGTAGCTTCAGCTGCTACAACAATTTTGATCGGTAGGAGAGCTACAATTAAAGATGTCATGTCTGCTTACGTTCCCAAAAAACAAGGGAAATTTGTGATTGTTGTATGCAATGATTCATAGGACGAACATGATTTTGTTATGATCGAGTGATATTTTGTTGATTTTGATTATGATTATGTTGAAATTTTGAACTACCTCTTCACACAATGAGTTGGTGAAGAAATGACAATGAATGAAGCGACAAGTCGCTTGACCAATATGACTAATCTGGTTCCTTTCTAGCATTTGTTGCTTTTAATGGGCAATCCCACATCCAAGTGTGATTCCAATTGCTTATGATAATCATCCATCCCTATCCCGAGGAGCGGTCCGGCTATCAATAGCCTTCTTAGGGAGTTAGGATGAGTGATTCTATTTATGCCTAGATTGTATCACTTTGACTTAATGTTTTTGATGTCATAGGGGAATTAGAATGACCCCTTCACACCCATGGAGTAGTCCGACCATCTTGATCTTCTTCGGGTTTGAAGGGTGACATATCGTAATTCCAAAATGAGTTGTTTTTGCCCCAAGTGGCCTTATGGTTATCTACTCATCTCACCGAAATACATGGAGTGCAAATCGCTGCAATCATCGAGTGGATAGAGTAGGTAACTGGATACGAGGCCTACTTGAGATTATGATTTTATGTGATTTTTTTTTTGTTATTTTGAACATTATGATGATCCTAAACCACCAAAGTGTGTTTATTTATTGTTTTTGTGGGATCCCTCAGGGAGAAAATCCCTTATTTTGCTCTGTGGATCTGGCCGCTGTCAGGTCTAGTGGCCTATGAGTTCCTTCCTGTGGTCGTTGTCGCCTTGGGCGGCCAAGAAGTTTGGGCCGCTGACATCAGCAATGGCCAAGGTGTAATTAAGGAAATATAAAAATTTGTTTTTCTAGGGTTTGACCTATCATTTTCACTATTGAAGATTCATTTTTAGAGCTCTGGTGCGACGATGACGGTTGTGACTTTGAAACTTGTTGGTGCTGAGGATATGGCTGCGTAGGGTGAGACATCAGCTGTTGGAGGAGCCAGAGCTTCTCGGGTATTTCTCTCTTCAAAACCCTAGCTCTCTTTTCTTTGTCTAAGTAAAACTGAACCTCACTAAGTAATGAGAAAAATGAACCTCACTAAACCTACTGGCAATGAACAAACTCCGTAATTAGGCTTAGGTTCCCTTTTGCTATGGTGGGTTAGTCCCCAATTTTGCTTTCTATCAGTGGCTTCAGCCTAGGGTTTTTCAAAAATTTTTAGTTATTTACCTATTACCGCCATTTTGGGCATTTTGAACTTAGCCTAGTTTTGATGCTTGGGTGGGAAATTTGCTTTACATTCTATTTGTTTTCCCTCCCTCTGTTATTATTTTTTGAATTATTTTGTTAGTTTGCAATTTTTTTTTTGATTTTTTGGCCAAGGGTTCACGGGTTTGTCGTGTCGCCCCTTGGCCGCTGTCGCTTAGAGCGGCCGACTCTGAGCCGTTGTCGCTCAGAGCGGCCAAGCTTGAATCCCAACGGTCAAAAATTTGACCATTGGGCCTTGGCCATTGCTACCTCTAGCGACCAGGTTTCGACCGTTGTAGGTGACAGTGGCTAAAGCTTGAGCCTTGTTTTTTTGTTTTTTTTTTTTTGCGTATTTTGTTGAATTTTTTATGACTTTTTGAATTTTTCTTTGCTTGATTAGGTGCAATTTATTCTTCTTTTTCTTAGATTTAGAGTAACTCATACTCTTTTGCATCGTTTTCATGTTTATTGTGAATTATGCCTTAGATGCACTGTAGTTATGTTTTGTCTTTCTTCTGCTTTGCTTAGATCCTCACTGCTTGGGCCCGAGACCCGAAGCTCCTACTTGACCTGCTTCCTGGATTTGATGACACTGACTGGGAGTGGTTTAAGGCCCGTGGGCTATAGTACATCATCAGGTTGCCCCATATTATGGTCGACCAGGCTTATCTTACGGCCTTAGCCCACCGTTGGGACCCACGGACCAACACCTTCCACCTTCCACCCGGCGAGATGACTATCATGCCGAAGGACGTTTATAGGATCTTTCGGATCCCATTCGATGGGGTGCCCATTGTTTCATCGGCCACTAATGATCAGGTGGCCGTCTATGCTCGGGTGTTTGGAGCACGCTCTACACAGGCCCTCCGGGAGACTGGTTCGGGGGAGTATCTATCAAAGCTTGGTATGATGCTCATGTTTTCATAGCGAGGCATGTCATGTTGCTGATGGTGATCAACAATGTTCTTATCCTGGATTGCTCGGGTTTGAGGTTCCCTTGGAACCTCCTGGCGATGGTGCAGGACCTATTGGATAGCAAGGAGCCTATCATATATGCATGGGGTAGATCGCTATTGGCTCAGTGCTATGATGAGTTGTACCACATCCATCGATGGGGACATGTCAACATTACCTGTAGCTTGCTCCTACAGGTTTGGGGATGGGAGCACATTATAGTAGATCGCCCTAAGGGGCTCCCAATCATGATCACAATGGTCGATGCTCGGACATAGTGCTATGCTACCAGATGGGCTCGAGAGCATGAGGAGCGTAAGAGCCACACTTTTGTAGGGGAGCTGTCCCACTATACTGATGCTTTCACCAGACTATTGGTCGGAGATGTCATGTGGTGGCATTACTATGAGTGTCCTTCTTGGGATGATCCAGCTAGTTTTACTGCCAGGACACGGCGCGAGCGATGGCTCGTTGGTCGTAAGATTGCCATCTGGGAGTATTTCTTCTACTCTCGGGTTCTTCATCAGTACGGATTGCAGTAGGATGTGCCCTTGATACCATTCTTGTATAGGCACCTCACAGCAAAGAAGGACCTACCTCCATGATAGATCACAAAGCTTTCAGATGAGGAGGATGCCCCAACCATAGACCCTATAGTGGTTGGGGGAGTTATAGAGGCCTACTCTCAGTGGTGGGGTGATCGGATGTGGCATGGCATCGATAGCCTAGGGCATGAGGATGATGGCAGGGGTGATGGTGCAGATCCGATAGGATGCAGGGTTTGAGCCAGGACCGAGGTATGGGGCCAGCCGGTAGAGCAGGTGGTAGTAGAGGATCCTGATGTTCTTGAGGAGGAGGAGGAGTTAGATCCTGAGGAGAGAGACTCTCCTCTGAGAGCACAGTTGCATGAGGTCGAGGCTGAGCTTCAGGCCACTAAGATCCAGGTACAGTGGCGAGATGCTACCATTGAGTAGCTCTCAGCATAGATATAGGCTCTATAGGCTACTATTGGGGGTGGCGATGTCAGGATGTAGTTTGTTGTTCCTCCTTCTACACCATAGGAGGCTCCAACGATAGGTTCAGGGGTAGATGTGGGACATCTCCAGTATCTATTGGATGAGCATGAGGAGTGGATCCGGGGACTTGTGGATCATGTTACCCTTCTTCAGATGTAGCTTAGGAGGCATGGGATTGTCCCTAAGGATCCAACAGGTGTGGGTGGTTCACAGGTCAGTGGGCGCTCCACCTCGGGGTAGTCTTTCGCCCATCCTAGCCAGTGGACCCAGACTCGGACAGAGAGACCTACAGGCTCACATCACTCGACTCGTGATACCGCCACAATGGGAGGTAGCACTAGAGGAGGTGATGCAGGGGGCTCAGGCCCGGTACTTGATTGATGCTCTACTTGGTCCTTGATTCATTTTTGAGGTCGACTGACCTAGATGACTGTAGCCCACGGGAATTTTTGTATATCCATTGGACTTGACACACATACTTTTATGATAGATTTGCTTTTTATGACTCATTATGTGTATCATTTATTGCTTTATGTTTTTGTTATTATTTTGTTTTATGATATGATGCGATGATGGTATTATGATGATTTGATGAATATGCTAGATGATAGATGATATTTGAAGATGCTTAGATGGATGTGTAGATGCTTATATGTTTTGATGATATGATGCGATGTATTTTGATGATGAATGATGAATTTATGATTTGGTATGCAAATGGATATTGCCTATATGTTTTATGATGTGGTTTATGGATGATTAATGACTTGTTTTTGTGGATGCAAATGTTATTGTTAAATGCATGTTTAATTTTTGCTTTAATTATATGCATCTAACTTATGTGATGGAATGGTATAAATGAACCTGTATGCTCTAATCACTTAAAACATACGGAATGCATATGACATTGACAATCTTAATGGGTGATACCACAAAAAGTAAAAAAATAATCATGAATTTAAATAATCACTCCTATCATAAGAATTGATTAAGTATTCATATATGAGATGTAATGGTGTGTAATGTATTTTCTTAATAAGTTTATGTAAATTAAAAGATATAAAGTAGTCAATGGCCATCTATATACTATTTCTAATATATATGCGGTATATGTCCTACTATGTTGATACCCCCTAATTTATAGGATCTTATAAAGAATATGATGGTGTGAATGATGTTATGATTTGTTGCTATGTAAGAATTTTTGGGGCTTTCGGAGATTCAATCACTCTAGTTCCCCTATCAACAGTTGTCTACTTACCACTTAGACTTTTGAAAAGTAAGGCTTTTACCATGGACCTAGTTTTTCATGATCTCTATGTGTGCATGTGATTGTATATTTTGAGATAGAACTCAAGCATTTCCTTCGATGTCAGGCAGGATTCTTTCAGCCCATTGCTAAGATCAGGGATCCTCAGGTGTTCATCTCATCCTTATGTTGGACTTAGTTGGACTATACCACTAGGCAATATTGGGTTACCTAAGCTAGCTCATCCACATTCAAACATTGGTCTACACAAATGCATGAAGCAGTTGTGGTAGACATATCATCATGCGTAAGGATTTCTCCTTCCAGTTTTGTACAATGCTGAGAATTCCAGGGATTCAAGCTTTATTTCCTTCTTTCTTCTTTTTGGCTTTGGATTTTTGCTCATATGTAGTGATGAAAATCACTGTTTATTTTGATTTGATTTTTTCTTTGAGCGGGGATTTTTTTGTAGTGATGATAATCACTGTTTATTTTGCTCATACGTAGTGATGAAAATCACTATTTATTTTTGATTGATTTTTTTGAGCTTGATTTTTTTTTTGGATTTTGATTTGTGTATCGGATTTTTGCTTTGAAATCTGGACTGTATGCTTGGCCTTTTGAATATGTACTTTGCTTTGGGATTTTTTCTTATTTTGATTTAAGCAAGGGATTTTGATAGGGTAAAGCTTGTCCTTTTGCCAATTCTCAACACCTTTAAACCGGTTGCACAGGGGGATAAGCAAGGAAGATCCTTTTCACCTAAGGTAACCTAGACCACTTTGTAGCTTTCATATTTTCCTTGTACCAGCTAGGATTTTAGTGTTTCAATTAGTGATGGGATCTTGAATATCCAAGGCTTTATCACAACTAGGCCTTACCTTCTACTAATCAAAGTTGTTTTCCTCAAAAGTTGATAAGATTACTAGGTGTGGTTGACTAACCAAAAAGCCTTATTTTATTATGTATAGCAACAAATAATGGTTGTGTTGAAAAACACAATTACACACATGTGGATGGAGGTATGGATATGAATGACTTGTGCGACAAACTATGGTATCACTTTTAAGGCTCTCATGACATATACAATTGTAATGTATGTGAAAATGTAATGCAATGATGTGGATGCAAAATGTGAAGTGCAATTGTTTTTGTATTTTTGATTTTACGTTGTTTTTGTATTTTTTGATTAATTTGACCAAAGGGCTTATTATGCCTTTGGGGCTTTTGGTATTGATTTTGACCAAGCGGTTTGAATACCCTTGGGGCTTTTGAATTGATGTTTGACCAAGTGGTATGAATTACCCTTGGAGCCTTTGATTGATTGGATTTGACCAAGCGGTTTGAATTACCCTTGGAGCCTTTGAATTGATTTTTGACCAAGCGGCTTGAATGCCCTTGGAGCATTTTGAATTGATTTTGACCAAGTGGTATGAATTACCCTTGGAGCCTTTTGAATTGATGTTTGACCAAGCGGTATGAATTACCCTTGGAGCCTTTGATTTGATTTTGACCAAGTGGTATGAATTACCCTTGGAGCCTTTGATTTGTATTTTTGGAATTTTATGTTTTTATGATTTGTTTGTGTTTTTGACATATTTGAATGTTTTTGTGTTTTATGACATATTTGAATGTTTTTGTGTTTTATGACATATTTGAATGTTTTTGTGTTTTATGACATATTTGAATGTTTTTGTGTTTTATGACATATTTGAATGTTTTTGTGTTTATGTGTAAAATGCCTTTAAGTGAATGATATTGAGAGGTTCAGGCTCTTCAACACCATCTAATGATATAAGGTGATATGCTCCAGGTCCAACTCTCGTTGAAATCATATATGGACCTATCCAGTTTTTTGTGAACTTATCTCGTAGATGCGACGATAGATTTGAATTCTGTTGGTTTTCTTTGAGCACTAGATCTCCAACCTTGAATTCCCTTAGGTGGAATTTACTATTGTAAGCTCACGCAAGGTGATCTTGGTAAACACGAAGATGCTCTAAAGCATTGACTCGACGTTCATCAAGAAGCATCAACTGATCAAGGCGGCCTTGTCGTGCAACTTCATCATCTATGAAGTCCTTTAATGCTACGCGTAGAGTCAAGATTTCCAACTCTAGAGGCATGATGGCCTTAGTGCCATATACTAGTGAAAATGGTGTTGCCCCAGTGGGCATCCGTATACTAGTCCTGTATGCCCATAGTGCAAGAGGCAACTGCATGTGCCAATCCTTGTGATTTTCTTGCACTGTCTTCCTTAAAATGGAGACTATTATTTTGTTTGAGGCTTCTGATTTTGCTTGTGGATAATAAGGCATTGAAAAACTATGTTGAATATGGTATTTGTTCATTAAAGCACGCACATTTTTGTTCTTGAAATATGGCCCATTATCCGATATTATCTTAGAAGGGACCCCAAAATGACTTATGATATTATGGAGTATAAACTCCGCAATCCTTGGTCCAGTTGTTGATGTTAAGGGGATCGCTTCTACCCATTTAGTGAAGTATTTTGTGGCCGTTATGATGAATGTGTGTCGGCCTAAGGATGAGGGTGAGATTTTCCCAATCAAGTCTAGTCCCCATTGCGAGAATGGCCATGCTGCCTGGATGGGCTGCAAAGCTTGCGATGGTAAGTGTGTTAGGTTTGCATGATGTTGGCACTTACTGCATTTCTTGACATACTCGTAGCAGTAATTTTCCATGGTGGGCCAATAGTAACCCATTCTCAAGATGCGCTTAACGATGGCCATGCCACTGAAATGGCCTCCACATGTTCCATCGTGAGCTTACGAAACTACCCAAGATGTTTCCTGGGGCTCAAGACAATGGAGCAATACTCCATCATATCCTCGTCTGTAGAGGATTTCTCCTAGAAAAATGTATCTTGTTGCTCTCTTCTTGAACGTTCACCTTTCAGTATGCGAAAAACCTTGAGGTATTATTCCAAGCTTCAGGAAGTCCCATAGTTGGGAAAGCCAATCCTGATAGGCCACAAATTCTATAGAATAGACAACTTGCTCTTCTTGCATTTTTGAGGTAGTGAACACGGATTGAGGAACAAATCTATGGTATATGGTTGCACCACACTCTATAGGTCCTTGGGAGATCAAAGACCCCCAAGGTGCTGTTTGTAAGAAATATCTAGCTGTAAAGGACCAATCCTGATTTGGTTCGATGTTGATCATGTTGACTGATTCTTGATTGTCAAAAGCCTCACGACATATTGCTGAGTGCGAAAGCACTTTCACATGGATGGTTGTAAAATCAATGGATGAATTCTAAGGGATTAAGGATCCCAAAGAGACCATGGTTTCTGCAAATCTATTCGACGTATGAGGGATTTCCTCGATGTCGTACCATTCCAACCGGGCTAAGTAGGTGTCAACAAGTTCCTTGTAAGTCTTCAGGAGTGGGCACCTGCATTGGAATAGTCCTTTGACCTAGTTTACTATGAGCAAGGAGTCACCAAAGATATTCAATGTTTTAATGCCCATCGCTATGGCTGTTTGGAGCCTCAAGATCAATGCTTCATATTATGTATTATTGTTTGTGCATGGGAAGTCCAGTTTGAATGATAAGGTCAATGGAGCACCCTGGGGTGTGATAAAGACAATCCCTGCTTTGCCTCCTTGTTCAAACTTCAAATCGTAAAAGAATAATGACATGTCTTTTTATTTCTTAGGTTCTTCAAGTTCTGGAGGATTTGATAATGCAAAGACCACATCATCATGCGATTCTATGGTGAGAGGCTTGTTATCCTGAAGAGGTGCCTCTGCTAATTAATCTGCTATGACTTATCCCTTTATGGAATTTTGGCTTACGAAATCTAGATCAAATTCTATCAATAGCATGATCCACTTTACGATACATGTATTGTGATATGTCTTGCTCATCATGTACTACAAAGGATTTTGTTTTGATATGACATAGGTCATATGGATCAACATGTAGTGTCACAACTTTCTAGTTGCAAAGACCACTGCTAAACACAACTTTTTGACATACACATATCCTACCTCATAACTCACCAAGGTGCGACTAATGTAATATATGGCTTGCTCTTTGTATTGTGTATTATTTTGGGCTAACATGGTGCCTAGTGCGAAATCAATAGCCGATATATATAGTAAAAATGGTATGTCTGGCCTTGGTGGAGCCAATACTGGTGGTATTGCCATATAAGTTTTGATCTCTGCAAAGGCTTAATGGTATTCTTCGTACCAATGAAAGGGGAATTCCTTGCATAGCAACTTGTTCATAGGTATGCATTTGTTTGATAATTACACAATGAATATTTTTATGGATGCTATCTTGCCTTGTAGGCTCCTCAACTCCCTAATGTTGGTAGGGGCAGCCATTTCCAGTATAGCCTTTACCTTTGCAGGATCTACTTCGATGCCTCTCTTGGATACAATTAATCCCAAAAGCTTACCAGAAGTTACGCTAAATATGCACTTCTTAGGATTCAATCGAACATTGTATTCTATGAGACGATCAAAGACTTGTCTAAGGACTTCGACATGTTCTTGCCGCAATAGAGACTTGGTTAGTAAGTCATCCATGTAATCTTCCAAGATATTATGCATATAGTCATGGAATATGTATGTCATGGCCCACTGATATGTGGCACCAACATTTTTGAGACCGAATGACATCACTTTGTAACAGAATGTTCCCCACGGAGTAATGAAAGTAGTTTTATGTTGATCTTTGAGCTTAATCCAGATTTTGTTGTATCCAGAAAAACCATCCATTAGGGAGAGCATTTCATGACCTGCGGTTGCATCTACAAGAGCATCTATGTTTGGCAACGAGAATGAATCCTTTGGTGTTTCCCTATTTAAATCCCTAAAATTGGTGCATATACAGACTCTTCCATCAGGTTTCCTTTTGGGTACCATGTTTGACACCCACTTAGGGTAGTCGATAGGAACTATGAATACTACATCCAATAGTTTTTGCAATTCGTTCTTTACCATCAAAGCGATGGTTGGATGTATTTTACTCAACTTTTGCTTGATTGGGTTCTTCATGGGATCAAATGAAAGGTTGTGAACGACTAACATTGGATCTATCCTTGGCATGTCTTTGTAAGTCCAAGAAAAATTATTTGACCTCTCTTTGAGGAGAGGAATTAGGATGGTTTGTTCCTCTGGAGATAGAATTTCTCCAAACTTGAATTTCCTTGGTTGGGTAGGATCATCACTGATGTCCACCTCGAAAGTTGCTTCTATAGCCATATGTGACCCATCCTCTAGCTAATGAGGCGTGGGTATCAAATAAATGTCATCGATGAGATTTACAGGACCTAGTGACTTAGGTTCCAAACAAACATGGAAGATGTCATACATACAACCTAATGTGAAATGGAATGGTTGTAATATCTCTTTTTTGGTGAAGAGATATTATGGCTTTATGGGCAAATTAGCACAATTCCAATCAATAGCCTCTACATCAAGATGCAATGATTTGGTAGGATCTACTGGATTATGAAGTGGAGTGTTCAAATCAATGGAGATCATGTTGATGGATGGGATGAAGTCTCCAGGACCACATGGGTGCAATCTTGTCTCAAGGGTTTCCCTTCCATACTCGTGATGAGGTTATGGAGGAATGGGAATTTTTGGATCTGGCCCATGAACAGGGTGGACAATAGGATCATTGGGCTCTAACTGCTCTTTAAATGTATGCAGAGGGGGGTTGACCATCCGATGAATGGTTGCTACGTCAATAGGTCTACCCAAAAATTAGAGATGAGGGTCTATGGCACGAAGTGCTGCCTCTCTCTCTACTAGCTCGTTGACTTGCCGCAAATGGTGAGGTCCAAGATAAGCCATATCGATCTCATCCTCAAAGTTATCATCACTTATCCAAAAACCATTAGCATTGGTATGCAGCTCTAATACAAGGGGCTCATGTCTTAGCACAAAGTAGGCCATCTTTGTTTCATCTTCATATTCTTAATCACTTATGAAGAATCCATTTGCATTTGTCTCTTGCCCAAAATTTAGGGGTTGATGGATTAGGCCTAAGTAAGCTCTTTCTGTTGAGTCTTATGATTCATAGTCACTTTTATATGATGCATATCCACTCTCATCATGGATAGACCATGTGAATATTTGCAAATAGTGAGGCCCTTGATAGGCTAAGCCAAGTTGCACCTCATCATCACTTGCCTTTTATCCATTCTCCTCTTCCCACGAGTTGTACCTTGTTGGGGTGGAGTCAATTGAGATGTTTGGATGATAAGTTTTTGGAGGCGGTATGTTTACCGTGGCCACTTGTCTGTTGCTCAAATTTGCTATTATTAAGGGGTGATAAGGAATGAAATCAATATCTTCTCCCAACCTTATGCTTAATATTTCCATTGCTGCTGCAAAAGAGTCATCTCGACCTTCGCTATAATAACCTAAGCTAAATATATTGAAGAGAAGTTGATATAGTAGCTCGTAGGGCCACCTACGCCCCTGCTCATATATGCCAAGGCCATAGCCATGCAAATGGTAATGCTCAAAGTAGCTTAGAGCAAACTCAGGATTAGAGAGGTAACGAACATTGACTATGAATAATTTGTCACCATCCTCTTCTATATCTGAAGACTTATGAGCGCAGTCCAGGTCGACATAGACAAAATTGGTTTGGTTGGGAGGGATTCCAAGTGGAACCATTGTTCCTACTGGCGGCCTCAAGTATTTAGGCCTCCCTATGTCTTGTGCAGACTCAATTATAGGTGTAAAGGTAATGTTCTGCACAAGGTACTCTCCTATGCCTGTACTTGCCAAGTGTATTGATGCATACAACGTGGATGACCCCACGGATGATACTGGCGAAGCAGGGTGATAATCACTATCTTCATCTTGATCTTGAGGATCTTCCTCTTCCATAGGACTTGGTATTTTAGCAATGGCTACAGTTGGCACTTATTTGGGTCTTTCTTCCTAAACTAAGGGTGCCTTTAGCTTTTGATTGTCTTTTGGTTTTGACGTTGATGGTACTATAAAAGCATTAATTGTCTTGAGTCCATTAGGAGGTGTTGATGTGCATGGGTATTTTACTACCCCTTTGTATTTTTTATCCCCTTGTGTGGTTGGGGATGAAGGTGCCACGTATAGGTGAGTATAAGGGATCACAAATTCTCCTGGAATATCCACTTGATTGACATATTTAAAAGGCTTTTCATCGGCCAAAACCATAGAGAATTTGTTTTCATGCACATACTTGACACATTGGTGTAAGATTGAAGGCACACACTTCATGGCCCTTATCCAAGGATGCCCTAAGAGGATGTTATATTGCATAGATCCTTCCAATATATGACACATCACATGGATGGTCTTGTGCCCCACCTTGATGGGTAGGACTATCGTTCCTATAGTATTGCATAAAGCATCATTAAAAGCTCTCAATGTGTAAGCTCTTGGAACGATATTGGTCTTGGGTATCTCGAGGTGCTCTATTAATGATGTTAATAGATGAACCTGTATCGACCAAAACCCTCTTGAAAGGTAAGTCATTGATGGCCACTACAATATTTAGCAGAGGGTTTGGTAAGGCAACAAAAACTATTTTAATCTCATGATCATAGAATTGGATTACAGGTTCCTGGCATTCTTGCACTTGTCCCACAAAGTGAGTGAATGCATTCACATCTTGCGTTTGAAGCTCAAATGTTCTTAAAATATCCATTAGAGTCTCCCTATGCTTTGGAGACTATTGTATGAGCTCATAGATGAATAACTTAGCTAGAGTCATTTGTAGGTTTTGCTCCAATCTACTTCGAATAGTTACCACAGGTCACGTTGGTGGACTTGGAAGGTTGTATTGCCTTTGCCTAGGGGTAGCTAGGATGTTCATGGGAGCTACAGGCAATTGTGGTTGACCATACCACCTAGTCCTTGTTGCTATGTTAAAAATCTCAACCATCCCCATGCATCCGTGGGTAGGTATCTCAGCTCAAACCTGTTTGAATTGGACCCTGTTGATAAGCAACACACCCCCACTGAAAAATGAGATTCCATCCTTAGAAAATTATGAACTTCCATTTTTGCAGCAGGGACCCTCTTGATCATTTTCAGTTTTAAATCCATATTTTGCTTGCCTCCTTTTTAAAGTTGTGCTTTTTCTTGCATTCTAGCTGTGTTATCCAAGAATTCACTTTTTACATGCTAGAATCATTCATGCACAAGAAAAATCTTGCACCGTTACCGAGAAAATCCAGAAAACAGTTGCATAAATTCACTGAAAAATCAAACTTTCCATTTTTGGTAGTGTCGCGATATCGCGACACTTCCATTTTCGGAAATGTCGCGATATCGCGACGTGTAAGTCAAAATGCGGCTAAGTGCCGTAAAGGTCGCGATTTTGCAGACATGTCGCGAAATCGCGACGCTTTTGGGAGAGAGAAGCAAGTCAGTACGGAGGGCGCGATTTTGCGACATGTCGCGAAATCGCGACATGTCGCATTTTCGCGGCAGGAGAGAGAAAATGGGCTGCAGGATGAAAAATCGGCTAAGTCAGAAACATGTTCCAAAATCGCGGTCAACGCGGTCAACGCATGCAGGTAAGGGAACTGTCGCGATATCGCGACGTGTTCTAGAATCGCGGCTGAAAATCGGGATGGCTGTACGGAGGCCAGGAGGGTCGCGATTTCGCGACATGTCGCGAAATCGCGACATGTCGCGTTTTCGCGGCCGACGAGGGAGGAAGTTGCCGATGCGCTGGCAGGGTCGCGATTTCGCGACATGTCGCGAAATCGCGACATGTCGCAGAATCGCGACAGGAGAGAGAAAGTCATAGTTGACCTGAAAGTGCATTCCGACGGGAAACAGAAGGCTTCCTGGGGTAGCGACACGTGTCAAAGCGTGAATGGGACAAACAGAAGCCGACATGCAAGCTTATTTTGCGGATTTAATCTGTTTTTAATGTTTTAAGCTTTTGATTTAATTAAAATGCTAATCTAATGCATCTTTTTGTCTTTCATGCAGGATTCCACCTGGCACTTACGGGACAACCGGGAAAGACCATAAAGGCAAAGATAAAGTGCGGATTTAGTCAAGGACCGCCATGCTAGGAGAGAAGCTGCCGGTGAGAGCATTCAACAGGAGATTTATTGCAGAATTGATAGCATGGAGACCATTTCAACTCAGAGATGGATTTGCGGAGATCAAATTGATGGAGAAGTGGTGACTCATCCGGCTCACCAGCAGAATTAATGAAAGCATTTATTTGCAGATGCGAATGAATGCAAGTTGCATTTTATTTTATCTTCTCCATTTATGGCAACTGACTGCACAGATTTGCCGAAGGGTTAAGTTCTATCCGGACTTTGATTTTTAAATGGATTTTTATTGTAAAACCCGGGTCCTAGGGTTTAAGTGCGATAAGATTTAGGGTTTGAGCAAGATATTTTGGAAAAGATCAGTGGTCTCGTCCCGAGTCTATAAATACAAATTCTAAATGTAATCGCAGGAGGCGGAGACTTAGAAATAAAAGGCTTATAAGCAATTTCTTGCAAATTTTGTGAAATCCTTTGTTTCTCGGACTTGGAGTTGATGTGCTTTAGCTTTTCTCTGATAGCATGGCCAGGAGCCTAATCTTTTGCAGAGTGTGATAAGTGTATTTTCTCTTGTTATCCGTTCCATTTAAAGTTTGTTAGATATATGTCAGTAAATCTGCCATTGTCAAGATTAAATATGTCGTTAGGCTTCAGCTTGTTCTATTGTCTCGCTAGGGGAAATTACAGATTTGAGGTTAAGTTTGTTCTAATTGCTCTGTCTTCACCGTGTGAGCTAGGCTCGCCGGTGAAAGATACCAGCTTTAACCAGCTGCCCTTGGATTTATGATTTTCTCGCTAGATCTGTTTCACTCGCCTTGTGCTCTTAGTTGAAAGTGATCTTAGACTCGACCGGACACTTTCTTCTCGGGATTTGTTCTCGTTGTGAAGTCGATAGCATAGATAAGATTGACAGTTTGGGTTTACAATTGATGTTTGATAAACTTCTCTTTCTCGCCTTACCCTACCCTCTCTTTGCTTTCCGTGAATGATCCATTTTTATTTTCTTTGTTTGCCTTTTATTTAAATCGTCGACCCATGAGAGCTAGATCAAAGAATTCAAGTCAAATCCGATTGTCAACAACTTTTGCAACTACCGAACAAGTTCAGAACCCCCCGTAAGGTAACAGAGCAGTCCATATCGAAATCTATTCCGAAGTGGAAAAGAGTGAATTGCCATTCGACCCAACTCGGTAACTCGCACCTTGGATAACCAGACTAGATCCTAAAGATGAGTGGGATCAGTCCCGTGGGTGTCTCCGGAGCTTTCCTTGCCTTCATCCTTTTTCCCGGGTTGTGCATGAAAGCCGGACCAACACCTAATTGGCGCTAGAAGGAGGGCTTGAACATCCGTTCTTAGTGCACTTGAGTTGAGAAATCCGACTGTATGTGGAACTGTAAAACTGTATTTTATCCAAAGTCTGGTAGCCAATTTTCCCCTCCTCCTCAGCCAACACCTAATTGGCGCTAGAAGGAGGGCCACAGAACATCTGTTCTTAGTGCACTTGAGTTGAGAAATCCGACTGTATGTGGAACTGTAAAACTGTATTTTATCCAAAGTCTGGTAGCCAATTTTCCCCTCCTCCTCAGCCAACATCTAATTGGCGCTAGAAGGAGGGCATGAACTCGGTTCAAGTGTTGTAAGGGCATAACAGCAACATTTGAAGGACCCACAGTGAACTCCAGACAGTTTTTTTAAATTGTCGCATCGTTTTTAAATTGTCAATGCAATTTTTAAATTGTCAGTGCAGTTTCATAAATTGTCAGTGCAGTTTTTGAAAGTTGTCAGTAAAGTTTTTTAAAATTGCCAGAGAAGGCCTTAAGTTCAATGGTTTGTTAAGAACAGTTCTATCATCACTTGCAGTTATCCAATTACAAATCAGAACATCACTGTCAGCCAAGTAATAATGGCAAATTGGTTGGGCCCCACCGCTTTGAACATTCCGGGTATAGCCCATGACCTGCCTAGAAGTCCAGAAAGATACCTCCCTAGGTACAAACATGATGGGACAAGAACTGCAGAAGAACATCTGCTAGCTTTTAAAAATGCTTTAAGATTGTTGAATATACAGCATGAAGATGTTGCCTCGCAGATTGTTCCCGTTCACTCTCCAGGAGGGAGCTTATGACTGGTTTTTAAACCTCACCAGCAATTCCATTACTAGCTGGGATGATCTAGAGAAAGCTTTTATATCACAGTTCGATGAAGTGATAGATCCCAGCATTTTATATCAACAATTTTCCAGCATCAAGAGAGAGTCGGGAGAAACTGTCAGGTCTTTCAATATGAGGTTCCAAAGAGCTTACGGTAGAATGATCGGCCATTACATCCCAAATGCAAATCTGGCCTTAGAAATCTACAAGAATGCATTGGATTCGGTGACCTCTATTTTCCTCAAGAGAGATATTAATATCACAACCCTGGCGAGGGCTTATAAAGAAGCCTTAATTCTTGAAAGACAGCTTAGGGCCTCAAATTTTGAGCAGACCTTTGATATCCTATGTTACACGTAACATGCCTGTTCTGCACCCCATTCCACATCATGAGTTAGTGCCAACATGTCATGCTCTACCCAAGGAGACTACGTTAACCGTCACATCCACTCAAGCATGTGCAAAATACGGAGAAAAGTTCGACAAGTTCAAAGTGGAAGTGCTTGAACCGAACGAGTTGTGATCTGGCACCACCCAAATCTGAAGTTTTTCCTGGTGAGTTAAATTTTCCTAGAGATCAAAGAAATATTGATATTTCTAGTTCACCCAAAAATAGTACAACCAGGGTTTCAGATTCTGTCACTTTTCCCGAAGAGACAGAAAGTCTTGTACAGACTTCTGTGGATGAAATGCAAGATTTTCAACAGTTCAAAATGGACAGTTATGACTTGAAATGTGAGAGTCCAGAACTTAATAATGATCCTTCCTCATCAGAGGATGATGAAAGTGAGATTCAATCTCACTATGCAGAAGTAACTGAGGAGGATAGCATCATTGAGGATATGAGGGAACTTAAAGCTGACATCACCCTCTATGAACTGCCTCAGATTGTTGGACAAAACATTAACTTGATTGAGGCTTACTCTGGACCACCTGTTGAATTTCAAGAAAAGGAGGAAAAGATGGTAAATATGAATGTGGTCAGCCAACTTGGAATTGATGAACTGTCTCAACATAAGCCTGCAACTTCTGAACATAATATCAAAGATAAGGCTATAAACTGTGTTGATGCAGATATTGGAGTTTATGATTTGGCAACTGAAAAGGTGGGAACAGTTACAGCTCTAATCAATCACAACAATGATGTTTGGACATTGCACATTGATGAGGTTAAATCTAAGCAAGGCTCAGGTGAAAAGGAAAATTGTAAGCATTCTGCTAGAGGGATAAAAATTGAAGTCCTGGATATTGAAGTAGATGCAAGCAACCACAAAATGTTCAAGTTGTTAAGAACCAGGGCATACAGATAAAACATGATTTCTTTCAGTTGTCACATCATTTTGAAAATGTGGTGGTCTTGGTCTGTCAAGGTTTTAAAGTATTTGATCCTGGGGTTTTTTACATTCAGTCCTTTTGAAAGAACTCTGCAAACCCTTTAATTAGAAGCATAAACATGTTATCATATGATTTGTTATTATATGATTTGTTTAATTTGAAGGAGTTGCAGATTTGTTTTTCAAATGGGACAGGGAAGACAGTAAACCCAAGTCTTTCCCAGATAGCAAATTTTTGAAGCACGGTCTGGAGTGCATTTCGTCAACAGGACTTGAAAGGTAATTTTTTTTAAATTACTTGCATGGTCAAAAATTTTTTAAAGCACCATTTCTCTGCTTTCCCAACTGCCGCATTTTTTGAGTATGAAGGGAAGTTGTAACATATGTATGCATTGTAAATAAGCTTTGAAGTTTTTCGGTTTTATTTCTTTGTCAGTGCAGTTTTTATTTCAATGTCTGTGCAGTTTTAATCTGTTTCAGTTTAATTTTAATGCTCTGCAGTTTTAATTTATTTGTTTTTCAGTTTATTTCTTTTGTCAGTGCTTTTTATTTCCTTTCTTTGTCTTTTTATTTTAGCTTGCTTTTATTTTAGTCTGTACAGTATTTTCTTTATTGCATTTCTTTTTCTTTGTCGTTTGTACAGTTGCTTTAATTTATTTCAGTTGCAGTTTTTTATTTGCTTCAGTTCTTTTAGTTTATTTCTTTTATTGCCTGTACAGTTTTTATTTTCTTCCCTGCTTTTCCTTTTCTTTGTTGTCTGTACAGTCTTTTGTTTTAGTTTTATTTTGTTGCTTGTGCAGTTTTGTTTGTTGTCTGTGCAGTTTTAATTTATTTGCTTCAGTTCTTAGTTTATTTGTTTTAGCTTAATTTTGCTGCCTGTACAGCTGTGCTTTGCATCCTTTGTAAATAGCCTTGCAGTTTGTTTTATTCCTTTGTCCTCGTACATGTGCTTTTCGTGTTTAGTTTATTTTATTTGCAGTCTGTGCAGTTTTGATTCTGTTTTGCTTTAAAGCTTGTGTCTGTCCTTGGAAGCCTGTACAAAGTCCTTTGGCTTCTAAAATTCTATTTTTTAACCTCTGCCTGAGCAATCAATGAAAAGTCACCGCTAAAAAATTGTTTTATTCCTAGTCGATAAATCCTCAATCCAATGCCTCCCCATTCTCGCTTCATTATTCTAATTGAGATAGTCTCGCTTGCACTAAACCGTGGAACTATTTTGTTATCCAGGATGAAGGTAGAGAGATGATTGGATCTTGTGTCTTACTTGCCACAGCTTGTTTTAATGATAGAAAACTCGTTATGCTGTTTAGTTGGAGGAACTCCTGGGGAATCCAAGAAAAGCTGGTTATAAGAGGGGACTATGGTTCATGCAATTATTTGGGTGTCACCAGAGGCTATCAATGCCTAGACTGAAACAGTTCCAGATTGATCAAATATTAAAAGAAAATTGTAATTTCTCTAAGGTCTTCCAGATAGTGATATATTTCAAAAAGAAGAGAGATAAAAAAAAGAGAGATAAGAAAAGAAAAAAGGAAAAAAGAAAAAAAGAGTTATATGATCAAAAGAGGCAGCCAATATTAGATTCTTCCCCTGCAGTTGTAAATTGGGTCGTGTAAATCTAAAGGGTAACTCTGTCTAGGCTGTAAAAAGCTAAACTAGTAAACAGAGCTCTACTCGGTTTCCCCATTTACAATCTAGAAAAGTTGATTAATCCAAGTTTATCATTCAATTCAATCATCCTTGAAGAAAGTTCTATACCTTTGTAATTGCACATCAGAAATCTTCCTTGAAGTAATCCAGCCCAGTATGTCCTTGGGAAATTTTAACAGCTGGCAGTTGGCAGTCAATTTATTGTGAAGAATGTCTGTGGCAAGGCATGATGCATGGTCTTTTTGTTTTGAAACCAGAGTCTTGGGTTCTAAAATAGTGCTACTATTTTACCCGCAGATATCGCCATTTGTTGATAAGCAACACACCCCCACTGAAAAATGAGATTCCATCCTTAGAAAATTATGAACTTCCATTTTTGCAGCAGGGACCCTCTTGGTCATTTTCAGTTTTAAATCCATATTTTGCTTGCCTCCTTTTTAAAGTTGTGCTTTTTCTTGCATTTTAGCTGTGTTATCCAAGAATTCACTTTTTACATGCTAGAATCATTCATGCACAAGCAAAATCTTGCACCGGTACCGAGAAAATCCAGAAAACAGTTGCATAAATTCACTGAAAAATCAAACTTTCCATTTTTGGTAGTGTCGCGATATCGTGACACTTCCATTTTCGGAAATGTCGCGATATCGCGACAGGTAAGTCAAAATGCGACTAAGTGCGTAAAGGTCGCGATTTCACGACATGTCGCGAAATCGCGACGCTTTTGGGAGAGAGAAGCAAGGCAGTACGGAGGGCGCGATTTTGCGACATGTCGCGAAATCGCGACATGTCGCATTTTCGCGAGGAGAGAGAAAATGGGCTGCAGGATGAAAAATCGGTTAAGTCAGAAACATGTTCCAAAATCGTGGTCAACGCGGTCAACGCATGCAGGTAGGGGAACTGTCGCGATATCGCGACGTGTTCTAGAATCGCGGCTGAAAATCAGGATGGCTGTACGGAGGCCAGGAGGGTCGCGATTTCGCGACATGTCGCGAAATCGCGACATGTCGCGTTTTCGCGGCCGACGAGGGAGGAAGTTGCCGATGCGTTGGCAGGGTCGCGATTTCGCGACATGTCGCGAAATCGCGACATGTCGCAGAATCGCGGTCGGAGAGAGAAAGTCATAGTTGACCCGAAAGTGCATTCCGACGGGAAACGGAAGGCTTCCGGGGTAGCGACACGTGTCAAAGCGTGAATGGGACAAACGAGGCCGACATGCAAGCTTATTTTGTGGATTTAATCTGTTTTTAATGTTTTAAGCTTGGATTTAATTAAAATGCTAATCTAATGCATCTTTTTGTCTTTCATGCAGGATTCCACCTGGCACTTACGGGACAACCGGGAAAGACCATAAAGGCAAAGATAAAGTGCGGATTTAGTCAAGGACCGCCATGCTAGGAGAGAAGATGCCGGTGAGAGCATTCAATGGAGATTTATTGCAGAATTGATAGCATGGAGACCATTTCAACTCAGAGATGGATTTGCGGAGATCAAATTGATGGAGAAGTGGTGACTCATCCGGCTCACCAGCATAATTAATGAAAGCATTTATTTGCAGATGCGAATGAATGCAAGTTGCATTTTATTTTATCTTCTCCATTTATGGCAGCCGACTGCCACGATTTGCCGAAGGGTTAAGTTCTATCTCGGACTTTGATTTTTAAATGGATTTTTATTGTAAAACCCGGGTCCTAGGGTTTAAGTGCGATAAGATTTAGGGTTTGAGCAAGATATTTTGGAAAAGATCAGGGTCTGTCCTGAGTCTATAAATACAAATTCTAAATGTAATCGCGGGAGGCGGAGACTTAGAAATAAAAGGCTTATAAGCAATTTCTTGCAAATTTTGTGAAATCCTTTGTTTTTGGACTTGGAGTTGATGTGCTTTAGCTTTTCTGTGATAGCATGGCCAGGAGCCTAATCTTTTGCAGAGTGTGATAAGTGTATTTTCTCTTGTTATCCGTTCCATTTAAAGTTTGTTAGATATATGCTGTAAATCTGCCATTGTCAAGATTAAATATGCTGTTAGGCTTCAGTTGTTCTATTGTCTGCTAGGGGAAATTACAGATTTGAGGTTAAGTTTGTTCTAATTGCTCTGTCTTCACTGTGCGAGCTAGGCTATCGGTGAAAGATACCAGTTTTAACCAGCTGCCCTTGGATTTATGATTTTCTGCTAGATCTGTTTCACTCTGCCTTGTGCTCTTAGTTGAAAGTGATCTTAGACTGACTGGACACTTTCTTCTGGGATTTGTTCGTTGTGAAGTCGATAGCATAGATAAGATTGACAGTTTAGGGTTTACAATTGATGTTTGATAAACTTCTCTTTTCTCCCTTACCCTACCCTCTCTTTGCTTTCCGTGAATGATCCATTTTTATTTTCTTTGTTTGCCTTTTATTTAAATCACTGACCCATGAGAGCTAGATCAAAGAATTCAAGTCAAATCCGATTGTCAACAACTTTTGCAACTATCGAACAAGTTCAGAACCCCCTGTAAGGTAACAGAGCGGTCCATATCGAAATCTATTCCAGAAGTGGAAAAGAGTGAATTGCCATTCGACCCAACTCTGTAACTCGCACCTTGGATAACCAGCTAGATCCTAAAGATGAGTGGGATCAGTCCCGTGGGTGTCTCCGGAGCTTTCCTTGCCTTCATCCTTTTTCCCGGGGTGTGCATGAAAGCCGGACCAACAGACCCCTTGCTCTCGAGGGGCCTCATAATTGGGAAATGGGTTTCTGTATATGCCCATGTCTTTGTTATCGGGAGCCAATGGATTATCAACTTTGAGTTCTCCCACCTCAATCATGTTTTGCACTTGGTGCTTAAACCCGATGCAAGCCTCAATGTCATGCCCCGGTATCCTGTGATAAGGACAAAATTGATCTTCCCTATATCCTTTTGGCTTAGGATGGTTGGGATCTATAAGAGGTATATCAGGAAATCTGATCCTCCTAGCCTTGCTCAGCTGATTAAATATTGATTGCATTGATTCTGTCAAAGGTGTGAAATAACAAGGTAGCTTGCATTCTCGGCTTGTTCTTTGATTGTTCTTTTGGTTGTAGTTGACTGGTAGGGGATGTGCTTGATAGTTTTGTGGTTGTTGTGCACCACCATCATTGGGTGTAGCTAATACAACTTGATTTACTAGAGCAGGGTTGCCCTGCTTCTGCTTATACTTGTCATTCTTACCATTCTTATTCCACTCCTTTTTGTTTTGGAGCTTAATGGTTCCCTCATCTACTTTTATCTCTTTGATGAGCTTGGCCTATGCCAGAGCTTCTTCAAACAAAGGATACTATTGGAGTTGTAGCAAGAGGGAGATATGTTTAGAACAAATTTTGGTGAACATGCGAATGATATCTTCTATGGGAATGAAGAATGATAATTTTACCATGACTTTTCTCCATATATTACCATAATCCATTACTGGCTCATCATCATACTGTTTCAAGTTTTTCAGGTCTGAAAGGTTCACCTTCTTCTTAGTACCAAAGGAGAAACACTTTAAGAATGTGTTTACTAGTTGTTCAAAGTTGGTTATGCTATGCTTAGGTAGTTGGTTGAACCATTGAGTGGCAACACCTAAAAATGTCATTATGAATGTTCTTAGCATAAGAGCGTCATTGTCTTCAAGATGAAAATAGGCATTGATAAAATTGGTGACATGCTCTTGTGCATCCTCTTCACCCTTAAACTTCTCTAACCTAGGCATATCAAAGTTCTTAGGATATGGAGGGCTAGGGATTGATGGGCACAATGGTTGATTGTGTATTTTTCTCAATGTTGGTGAGTTCCCAGCTGCCTCTTGTTTCTCAAAGGTTTTCATCTTTTCAGCAAGCTCTTGAAATACCTTTGATGTATGAATTTCCTCCTCTTGTAAGCCTATTCGCATTGGAAATGGATGTAACTCTCTATCCATTTGATTTGTTCCATTTTCCTCTCTCCTAGGAGGGGACCTAGGATTATGATCCTGGTTTGCTATGTTTACCCTTCCACCATTATTTTTATTTTGTTCATGATTTGGTGGGGGGTTTTGTTGTGGGCTATCTTGTCTAGTGCGCATCTCCTTAGGTGAGTAAGTGTGTCTTATTCTTTGTTGGTCACCACCATTTACCTATAAATTGTTAAGAGCTAGCCACTCAACTTGCTCTCTTAAGTGCTACTCATGTTGGTGCAAGAGTCTTTCTCTTTGTTTCTCTTGTTTGAGAGCTTCTACTAGCTCTCGCTCCTTATATAATGCATTTTATAACCGCCTCATTTGGTCATTTTGTGCTATCATAGAAGAATCATGTTTATCTAACTCTTTTCTTTTTGTCTTGACTTGCAAATTTCTCTAGGGGGTTTCTGCTGTATCTATACTCTTGCTAGTTAATATGAATTTTTAGTGTACTGTTGAGTATCCCTATGATCAAACTCCATGTGTCTTCTATGGGGTTGCTATGAGGTACCCCAGACTGGGAGGTATATTTAGAAGTCACAGTTCGTGAGCTTCTATATGTAGAGTTCTCAGTAGCTATAGTTCTTTGAGTTGGTTGAGTAGGAAATCGATCCAATCCATCTAGCAATCTTGTCTTCCATGGCTGGTCCCATGGGGTGCCATTTACTCCTATGAGGTCATAGTCTATAGGAATATTTCCTTTTGTGTGAAGGGTTTCTTCTATGTGATTCCCATGAATAGATGTAGCTCTAGTTTCCTACCCTTCAGTGGGTAGACCTATTTCATATGTTTCTTGTGAGTCTTGAGGTGTTGCAATTCTTATTTGCATTCTTGATGAAGAGGGCTTGGTGGTAACATGTTTTCTCCATGTGGATGGAGATGTAGCAGTATCATCATCCCCATGTGAAGAATAGGTTTTATAACATTATTTATGTCCATGTGAGGAGGAAGCCCTTGAAGCTTCCTCACATATTTGAGATGTTTCTATGTATTTAGAGGAGGCCCTTGAGGTCTCCTCATGTCTCCTTGATAAGCATGGCTGTGAAGCCTCTTTTTTTTATGTTACTTTGTTCCATGATGTGATTCCTTACTTGGGGTTTCTCAAGGATATCCCCCAAGGGTTGAGTTATCACCCCTTAGGCTTGTGGAACTTTGTCTCATAGTCTTACGGGTAGGTCATTCAATGTTACTATGACTCCGCCTATGGGCATGAATTTTTTCTGTCTCTCCCTCGGTATCAGACCGAGGGTGCTTACTTCTTGTTTTGACCATGTTGTTTTATGACTTGATCTTTTGAGTTGCAATTTAGGAATGACCACACAATACCAAACAAATATTTATCTTGATTACTAATTTGAGTGTGCCCTAGACTATTTTATGTGTTGTTCTCTTGATTTCTTTGCTCTTGTTCTTGGATTAAGAATGAGAAGACTCATCCATAGTGACAATCAAGTACACTCATTCCAAACATGATTTTCTCAAAAGAAGCTAGGGTACACCGCTAAAGATCCAATGGAGGGTTTGCCTAGCTCTTCCACTCTGAACCAATGATTGTTCCAATAGTGGGAGATAGTTTGAATACAAGTAACTTAGTATCACTATAAGTAAGTTTCTCAATCTATTTCTAGGAATCTCTAGGGAGTAAACCAGTGGAAGGAGATGAATTCCAACGTCACTGGACTGAATTAAAGGTTGGTGATGAAATCCAAATCTCCAATGTTTAAATGAGACATGCGTGTGTGGTGTTCATTTTAAGCTTGTGTATCATAAAGTGCATCATATAACAACAATGAATCTTTCCTATATGCCTAAGTGCAAAAATACATTTCAATATTCAGAAAGATGTATGAAGTTTTATGATTTGTATGAGCACACTTTATTTCGTGCAACTATGGCCTCTAGCAGGGCCTCAAAGCAAGCAAACAATATACAATGTCTAGCACGTTGGATTCTAGGGCAAACTTTTTAGGCATAAGCCATTGTTCCTAGCAACGCCTAGTGGAAAATTTAAAAGGAGATCTAAGATATGCGCAACACTTAATTATTTCTTATTTTATTCCTTCAATTTCCAAACATAAATGTGCTTTAAGTTCTCTATTTTAAACACACAAAAGTAGACAGAAAGCTATAAAATATCAGATAAGCTATACCAACCTTTGATCTAGCTCAGAGAGTCTATGTTTTGACCTCTTTTGCACTCCAGTCCTGGCCGCTATTGACTAGAGTAGCTGATTCTTGGCCACTATAGCTCAAAGCGGCTAAGCTCTATTGGCCACTATAGCTCAGAGCGGCTAGTTTTTGGCCACTGTAGCTCAGAGTGGCTAGACATACACATAAAATTAAGTTAGTATTCCGGAAACAAATAAAAAATTAATGGTGGTCCCACCGTGATCGCCATCTGTAGCGACCCCGAGAACGCATGCACCGACCTCTTTTCTAAACCCTACTTGCAATGTTATTTAAAATACCAAAGATAAAATGGAAAGATAAGAGGAAAAAGCATATAACATGAAATAACAAAAAATGAATCTCTTTATTGATATTGAAGCTCAGTTACATATCGGTCCCCCTTAGGGATACCCATTTTGATACTATAAATTACAAATAGGCAAGGAGTGACCCTTCCGCAAAGAGGTGGTGCACATATCAAAGCTTCCCGATTTTGCACATGGAAATGTATGAGGGCTTACAGATGCCTCCTTCTCTAGGTCTGTTTCCTAGAGGTATCCCTTTTGCTCTCATATGTTGCAATCTTTGTCTGATGTACCTGTGGAATTGCAAATAATGAAATGACAATGCACGTTTAGGTGTCCAAGATTGACTCCCCGAATGAGGTTGTTAGTAATCAAAGAGTGTAATGGAAATATGATAAAAATATTACATAAGATCATGTAAATGACATGAAAACATGAAGAAACAAAATAAAAAAAGCTGTCTATCTAAGCTAAGCCTGCGAGACACTGTCCAAGACAACGATCACTAAAGTAAACCTTGTCCTCTTTGTCCCAAAGCTATGGGTCAAAGACTATAATCTGATGTTGAAATAGTAGGTGTTATGCTCTTCAATTCATCAGAGCTCCATCGTACACATGATCTCAAAGAGAACTCTCCGAGTCTCGAAAGCTCTCCTCAAAAGAATGTCTCTCTCCCTGATGTGATAAAAGATCCCCCTTTGGTGCTCTTAGGCTTGCACCTTTTATAGCGTGAAACCCTAGGTCTATGTCCAAGCCCTAGGAATGAATTTCTCATGCATAGTGCAAGTTAGCATGAGAAGCTTTTGTCCATTGTCTATATTCAAAGGCCAGTTAACTAAAATCTAACTACCCACTTGAGTCTTCTATGCGAACTAGTCATTAGCATGAGAAGGTTTTGTACTTTTTTTATGCTTGGAGATCATTTAACTTAAGTCTAAATGTAAACTCAAACCTCCCATGTGAACTGGTCATGAAAAGGAATGCAAAGTTACTCCCGCTCACCTTTATTGCATGTAGATTGCCACTTATACCTATGATTAGGTCTGTTTGTCGGTAAAATGCTTCTTATGGCTTATCCGTTGTCGTCTGTAGTAACTAAGATCTGGTCATTGTCATCTACAGTGGCTAAGGTCTGGCCACTCTAGGCTTGAGCGGCTAGGATCTGGCCACTCTTGGCTTGAGCGACTAGGCTTGGATGGCTTGAAAAGGCCCCAAATGAGTGGTGAGAACCACTATTTATGTTTAGAGAGTCCATGATTATGTCTTATGATCTTATGAGTGTGTCTATGTGAGCAGCTCCCCTAAGCATGACACAATTTATGTGTCTACAAATTCTATTAGTCTACCATATTTACTGATTGCTATCAATGGGTCAAAGACTATAAATCTTGTTGCACACTCAAGGGAAGAAAAATATCTCCAAGGCCTCTAAGTCCTATAATTGTTACCAAACCCTTTCAACAATAAAATCTAGATCTTACAGGTAAGATCAAACCATTATCAAGTGTGGGATATGTTTTAATATTGACAACTACAAATTATTTCATGAAATGGGTTGAATTTGTGCCAACCAAAGTAGCTAATTAGGAGATGATGGTTCAATTTTTAGAAGATATCATCACTAGGTGTGGAACACCAAATACCTTAGTCATAGATAATTCCTCCTATTTTGAAGGGGTTAAATTGATGAATTTCACTCTAGAATATGAGTTCTTACTCAAAGTGTCTTCCAATTACTATCCCTAAGGTAATGACTTCACTAAACTAACTGACAAGAATATCACAAGGATCTTGAAGAGAACCATTTTGAGTCAAGGTATTGGAACATCAAGCTATAAAAGATATTATGGGTAGATACAATGACACCAAAAGCATTCATTGGATCATCCTCTTTCAAGTTAGTCTATGGAAAGGAAGTTGGGCTATCAATTAGCTTAGAGATTCATTCAATACAAATGTTGTAATAGATTAAATTGGAGGACACTAATATCAAGCTCATGCAAGAAATGTTGAATGCATTTTTCTCTAGAGGAGAAAAGAGAACTATTTCAAGAGGACAATGCAACACCAGGAAGTAGTTAAAAGGTAGTTTGATAAAAGAGCCACAGATATGGACTATAAATAAGAATACTTCATATTCAAATGGCATGATGATCAAATGTAATGAGGGATACACAAATTTTGAATTATTATGGATCAAACCCTACCAATTCATGAAGAACATGGGCCCAAATGCCTTCAATATTGCCACCATGGACAAGGGAATATTGTCTATCTTTATAAATGGATAGCATCTCTACCCAATTTAACAACAAGAAATCTAGCCAAGAGAGTATGCATATATAACTAACAACTACTATTTCAATAATTATTTCTTCTTTTATTGCTGATAAAATTTTATTTTGCCATTATCTTCCCTTTAACAATTTTTTTTTTACTATCCTTATTTTTTCTTTGTCCCCATTATCATCATGCCACATTGATACACACTATCACATATTCTTAATTGATGTTTCTTAATCAATAAAAAGGAGAGAGTGAGCCACTCATTGAAGCAAGTGACAAACTTGCTAAGTTGCTTGTCACAAGCTAACCACTCAAGTGGGAAAAATAACCCTTGTCAGTTTGTGTGCTTGACCTGACCTAGACAAGCCTACACAATGCATAAAAAAGGTGTGAGTAGGAGGCTCATATGGCATAGGGGTTATAAAACCCTTGTGCTGAAGGGGAAGGACCCCATTCTTTATTTTATTCCTTTCAAAGAGCAAGAGTACAACACATCCTATGACTAGGTGGCTAAATCATTTAGAAGTGGCAAGTACCACCAACTGTTAGGGTCAAGCCTTCCATAGGCTTTGATTACCAAATCATCCTTCTTTCACTAGTAACAAACTAGCAATTTCCTCTATCTTGAGTGAATCATTTCTAATCAGACACCTTGAAATCCAAACTAAACTTATTCAAATTTTATGAATCTCTCAAACCCTTATTAGACAAACAAACGATCTAAATTTTTTTCAAATCCTTCCTCAATGAACAAATTGCTCGTGTTATACAAGCAAATTGATAAAAATTTCTCAAACATGCTAAGACTCCATAACAAGTGAATCACTCAATTTTTTTAGCAAGTCACTTGTTTTCAAGCAAATTGCCCCTTCTCATAAAATTTTCCAAAGGTTTTAAAAACTAACAAATTGCTCTATTTTTGTGAGTGAATAATTTTAAAATAGTGAGTGAATTGCTCCATTCCCTAAGATAGATTATTTTTTGTCTTTTTTTTTCTAAATTTTAACTATCAGCTTTATTTTTCCATCCTAAATCATTGATACTACTTTCTCATCTTCCATCCCCTCACTACCTAAAGCACACCCTATTTCATCACCTTCCACTACCATTGCCCCACTCACTTCCACTCCACCTTCACCCATTCCTATAGTATCAAGGAAGGCTAGACCATTAGATGAGTTTCCATAGAATAAGAAAATGGTAAGAGAAAGAAGCAAGTCTCCCCTCTAAAGAGACCCAAAAAATTCTACAATGATCCATAATAAAGGGTAGAATAGGGGAATTACACAGACTTCATTGGAAGAAAAGAGGTGTATGAAGTTTGAACCTAGGTCCATACACTAACTAATGGAGTATAATTCAAATATGGATATCAGGGCTAGCTATGAACTTAATGCCCTAAGTTTGGACATACTCAAAGTTGGTAAAAAAAATGGTGGAAATGTATGATCCCCTAACCAAGATATTTAGGCTTCCATAATATATCAAGGATACTTCATACGTATAAGAGGGAGTCATAAGGAGAATGTTGAAGGTATATGATGATCCAACTATGTGGGTTTCTTGTAATTCAAATATTAAAGAATTTTTTTTTAATTTAGGTAAACCAATACCTATTAGTAATATTTTCTAAATCCCATACTTGAAGAAACCCAACTTGCCAACCAACTTCAATATCCACTAAGCTAGACTTGGTCAAGGAGGATGTTTTTATGGTGTTTTCTGGCATCACCATGGTATTAGGGGAGAGGAGTGACCTCAAAATTTATAAAGAATATATCTCCCTATTGTATGCCTTATAAACCTATCGAGGCCATTTATAAATGATTGACTATGCCAAATATATTATTGATTAGATAGTCAATTGAGAGCATTCAAGCATGACAGGAAGTTTAGTTACACCTCTTACTTGGTCTAACTATTCTATATTAGAATAGAAAATGGTTTCCCACCATATAACTAGACCAATTAGGAGTCTATGGACAACTCCTTTTAGTTGTAGAATGTATAACATACCTTACCAAGAAGCAAAAAAATCTACTATCGCCTCTATGACTAAGTGTATGAGGTCATCATGGAGAGGTTCAAGGGAAAGGTACCAAAGCTTTTGGGTAAAGTGTGATAGCTTCTAAGTGAGGTGAAATGACCATGCTGAGAATTTTATTTAGGGATACCCCAATCATTTAACTATCTTTATGGATTTTTAGCCATGCTTCAAGTTGTTTGTTAATATGAAAAATAAGGGACAAGATTTCCAAATACTTGCCTAAGAATATCATTGATCAAATCCTAATTTTATAGATACAGAAGCTTTTCAAAACCATCAAAGAATAAAAAACCATGACAGAACACTACCTATGGATTTACTATAGGATGCAACTGAAAAAAATCTTGAATTTTGAAAAGGCTATAGTTTTGACAAAAGCCTGCAAAATAAAAGCTTCGAAAAATTAAATCTAAACCTTTTAAGCCTATTAATTAAAAACTAATTAATTAAATTTAATTAAAATTTAGGGTTTAATTAAATTAATTAATATAAGATTATCTTATTCACTCCTGCCAACCACAAAAGCATTGGAATCCAATGCATACAAATAGGGAGGAGGAGCTAGAAAAACAAATTTGAATTATCAATTTTTTTTGTTTTATATGAGGTATTTTAAGCATATGATAATATTGTTGTAGACACCTAAAACATGTCATGTCGAGGGCGACTACTCATATGGACATGCTACAAGACCATATGGAGGATCTTGGATAGACTCCAAGATAGAGCAGTGGTTCTAACCACTCAATTTAGGCATTTTGGCCTAAGCAGTCTGAACCGCAGCTCAGACCTACGGTCTCCAGTCTAAACCATGGTTGACACCTGCGGTCTGACGATCTGGACCGCAACTGTGACCTGCGGTCTTAACTGAAGTTCAGTTAGGCCTTCCATCCGAGCCAAATCGGTTGGAACGGCCAAGAGATCTAGAAGGAGGCAGTTGA
This sequence comes from Wollemia nobilis, assembly GCA_028583015.1. Taxonomy (NCBI): domain Eukaryota; kingdom Viridiplantae; phylum Streptophyta; class Pinopsida; order Araucariales; family Araucariaceae; genus Wollemia; species Wollemia nobilis. The sequence continues at coordinate 7,608,627 of JAQPPZ010017228.1, forward strand.
AGGACGAAATATTCCAGAGGCTTCCATCCCAACTGTCCTAACCAACCTTCTTGGTCTTGGCTTCTCCATGAAGCCACCCCTAGCCCTAGGGGCATGCTATAAATACCCCCTCCAAATGGAGAGAGGAAGAGGAGTAGAGAGGAGAGCAAGCATTGGAGATTTGAGCAGCGAAGCCCTGGTGAATTGTATACTCAAACTGAGCATACTAAGAGATAGAGCTATTGCACTTAATTCCTGACCCTTTTGCCACCATTCATGATGAATTGCATTATGGATGCCCTAGGTGCTTAGGAGGATCAAGAAATGCAAATCCGGGCAAACGAAGGCCCTTCACATCGAATTGACCACCAAATCAGTCCGAGGACAATGAAGGCGACCCTTGAACATCAATTTGGACAAGGAGATTGAGCCCACTACCCCTGATTTTGAGGGTAAACTCATCAGAGGTCAAACCATGATTGTCAACCATGGTTCACAGTGTAGACCACTCACCAGAGCTATGGTTTGCAATAGGTGACAGATCACCTTACTCTTTTCATTTTTGTCCGGTTAGTTAGGTTATATTAGCTATTTTGTTGATTTAATAGCATTTTAGAAGACTTTTGACCGTAGAACTAGGCTAGATTCACATTTTATGCTTATGTTTCAATTAGGATTAGAATGCTTTCTTTATGCATGTTTATGCTTCATTTCCTATATTTGATCCATGCATAGTGTAGATGTTATTTTACTTTATGCTATTACATGAATCTTGATTCGCTTTGCATAGTTTAGCAGATTTCTTTATGCTTTCTTGATTATGCATGTTAATGGTGTCATTATACATTTTACCTAAAAGGGCCTCATCACGAGAGGCTGCCTATATTTTTGACATTCTTGTTGTTTCTTGACCACAGGAAATAGTTCTAAAGGAGAGATAAAGCATCCAACCCCTTCCCCATTGTGAAGAAGAGGGTCATCGACACCCTAGAGCAGTTCGTGTCACCCTAAGGGGCATTTTGATCACACCTACCCTTGATAGGGATTAAACACTATTGTAATTAATGTATCAAATGGGTATCCCTAAGAGGGACGAATCTGTAATTTGATTTCATCAAAAATAATAAAGAATTCCTTATATTCACTTTATTTCTTGTTATCAAATTATGCATGCCTATTTGTGTGTTTCCTTTCGATTGCGATAGTTAGAGCGGGGTGTGAGCTTCCTTGGTGGTCACAGATGGCGATCACGGTGGAACTCTACATTTCTAGCCCTTGAGTACTGACATTTTTGGTTTTTTCATCTCAAGTGCTAACCGCAGCTAACAGCTACGATTATTTTTTGGCCCATGGCTGTCACCTATAGTTTACACTATAGCCCACAGACTAGAGCTGCGGTTTACAGTAGAAGCAGCAGACAACAGAGAAACCACTTGGCAGCAGAGCAAGAGTTGAGGTAGGTTCTATTTCCATCCTCTGTTCTACATTTTCTCCTCTATATTCTTACAGTAGGTGGCAAATCGATGGAAAATTAGGAAAATTAAAGGAAAAGGATCAATGAACAAGTCCTAATTTGCTTTCGCATTCTTTCCATTAGAAAGGCACTGCTAGGAACAACGGACCTCTGATTGCAGTCCGCCCTAGAATACAATGACCTTGATAAAAATTGTGTGGTCATTTGCATGCGTGAGGCCCAATTAGAGGCCATGTCATCGTAATTGCATTGTCATAACGTCATGTAGGACATAGCATGCATACCTTTGTGAATTTGAAATGTTCCTTCTTATGCATATCATGTAGGAATGATCATATGAATGCTCTTTTATGCATTTGTCTTTATGCAAAGTAAAATGAACCACACACACCACGTTTCATTGTAAACATCAATGGCATTGGGCTCTCACATCCAACCCATTTGATTGAGACCAATAGTGGATGTCATTACCACTTGGTTGGCTCATTTGAAATTGTATTATCGGGACCCGCTCATTGCCAAGGCCGACCCAAGAACTGTCCTATCCATGCAAAATAGCATGCACTCATCTTCGAAAGGGTGTATCACTATGCACGATGTGTTGGGTGAGGGTTGGTAGTACCTATGCTACTTCGTTGAGTATGGACTTCATTACCATATTCGGCTTGTGCGAGTATATAGGTGAAAGCCAATTAAACTGAGAATAAAATCCAATGATTTTGCAAAACACACGAGAGTTTCTCATACTGATACAACACATCTTATAACAACATCAAACAGTTTAGGGCGCATTGTAAAATTTAAAAATAAGATAAACATCATTGTATACCTTGTTTGATAATAAAAGATACATCTAGATGTTAGGTACACTATGGTGGATACACGGGGTGGTCGGCAAAGGTGCAAGCCTGAGGCCGATGACCAAGCCCCAATCGATTCACAATTACACGTGTCTAGTCCTCAACCACATGAGCAAACCGAATGACGTTCGATGAGCATTAGAGGAGACAACTCGACATGAGGGGATCCCATTGAGCATACCCCTGATAGACTAGCATCAGTGCATACTGTTAGACATAGATTAGAGCATGGGGCTTCTCAGCCTGAGGGTGCTCCACTCGAAAGCCATTATCGAGACCATAGTGCACGCGCATCCATGGGATCGGTCGAAGAGTATGTTGTGTAGGGGACCAGATTGGTACCCATCCACACTAAGTCTATAGGGTGTACTATACCCCCACCTTCTGAGTATAGAAGGAATAGAGGTCCGCCCATTCAGGGGCAAGTAGATGGGCTCCCTACTGAGCGCAAGTCTACCCATACTCCCACATGTACTATAGCATGCAAGATCACCATCGATATGTCGAAGGTGGGAGCTAATGGAACACCACCCCATGAGAGGTGGAGGTCTAGATAGCTAGATGGTCTAGGTAGTGTGCTAGAGCAGCTAGGCTGCAAGCCTTCGGCTCTGCCCACTCATGCTCCGAGTGAGCATAGCGGGAGCACAATTAGAACTACTAGAGAGCATGGAGAGGCTTCTAAGCACCCTCATGTCTCGCATCCACCATCCATGCATGGTGGCACGTAGCACAGGACACAACATGATGTCGATGTCATCTTCATAGATAGAGGCAAAAGCACAACACATCAGTTCGATGGGTACAGAACCCACAAGGTCGCTCATACAGAGCAAGCATATCAAAGGCCTCCGACGGCTGACCAGGTCGAAAGATCATATCGACTAGCCTCTGAGAAAAAATGCCAACTCCTCCAAGATCAATTGGAGGATGCTCACCTAGAGAGGCAATGCATCGAAGATGAAGATCTTCAAGTGTAGAGGCTTACTAGACAAAGGTTGTATGAGTAGCACTTGCGCGATGAGTGCATCCTCATCCAGAAGGAGCATGTAGAGCAGGAAGATAGGTTGGCTAGGGCTGGCCTATACTCTCAAGACGAGCACAGAGAGCAGGTGCACAGGAAGGCTTTTTTGCAAGCCGACATGTACCATGAGTGCGCAAGCATTCATACTCATATCACTGCCCATCATAGAGAGCGACCACCCTCGGTCGACAATCAGAGGTAGCAACATTATGAGGAGCAAGAGGGGAACAGATGCAACCAAGAGTATCCTAAGAGTTCTCGAGCTGAGGAGGAGGAAGAGCAATGCCCTCCACCTCGATAGAAGAGGAATGTACCTCCCAGACCGCCTCCGCATTGACTTAGGGAGGAGGACTTTCTATCTTCTGAGGCTTACAAAGCTTTGGCTGAGAAGGTCAAGGCAATTGAGAGACAGGGCATGGCTGTCCAAAAGCCGACACTGAGGAAAATTCACAATGAACCTTTAGATCCCTCGGTACCTATGCCCCCATACCCAAAGCATTTTGAGATGCCTAGGTTGGAAAAATTTAAGGGTGATGAAGAGGTGCAAGAACATGTCATGGGCTTTTTGGATGCTTGCTTCCAGATAGAGAACAATGATGCACTATTGTTGCGTACGTTTGTCATGACACTCTCTGGGCTGGCCCGAGAGTGGTTTAATCAGCTAAAGAAGCACAACATAACAAATTTTGAGCAATTAGCTGATGCCTTTCTTGAACGCTATTCCTTCGACATCAAGAAATAGGCCAACATTTCTGATTTGGCTGCGCTAGCTCAGTGCGACGACGAGCCAATAGAACAGTACGGGAAGAGGTGGAGGAGATTAATGGCAAAGTTGCCATTCTCGATCCCTACCATAGAATTAACCCGAATGTTTACAAAGAGTTGTGCCAAGCACATCTCGCTACTGTTGCAACTACAGTAGTATGCCACATTCGAAGAAGCTTGGGTGCAAGCCAAGGTAATTGAGGATATCAAGTTGTAGGAAGGCAACTTGAAGCTAAAAACTAGGAAAGAGGGATATAAGAAGAGTACCTCAAAGCAACAGGGCAAGCAGGCCCATGTGAATCAAGTGGTACTGAATCTCCAAAATGAGGATAAGGGGCAAAAGAAATAGAATTATCAAGCCCATCCCCCTCCTGTGCAATACGACCAATGCAAAAATAATTACAAGGGCAAGAACAAAGAGCAACACCCACCTCGCATATTTACGCCATTGACGGAATCAATGACATCGATCTTTCATCAGCTCTACGAGGCCAAGGCAATAAGATTACCCGAAGTCAAAATGGTTGATCCAAATCAGCCCAAGCCCAAAGACTATCAAGAAGAGTTGTTTTGCATATTTCATAGAGTGAAAGGCCATGACATCGAGGTGTGTTGGTCCTTCAAACACATTGTACAAAATATGATAGACAAGGGAGAGCTTGTAGTACCAGGAAATCCCCAGGTGCCAGACAACCAAAACATGGGGATTTTCAAAAATTTGTTACCAAACCATGAGGCACCCCGTAACCACGCCGGCCACGTCAATCAAGTACGAGTCGAACCACCTACCCAAGGGGTTCATCAGAATGGTCAATGTTGTTACCAGACATGGGAGGTACGAATGACCGAATCAACCTCATGCTCCCATTCAAATACAAGCCATGCCCCAACAATGGTAGGCACAAAATATTCTAGGCCCACCAACGAGACCAGTGGTGACCATTAGGAGCAGGTTGGTTCAAAACCTGCAGATGACTCCTACGAAGTTGTCGATATATGAGCTTATACAATAGTCCCCTAGGCATAGGGAGACTCTTATGGACATTCTGAGGTCCATTGAGGTACAGTCCTAGGATGCATAGGCATTCATGAACTTCGTGGGGCACGTACAATAGTGCCGAGAACCAATGATCCAATTCTACGATCATGAAGTGAAAGTGGTTTCTGCAAGCGTGGCTGACCCGCCACTACATATCATTGCATGTGTTAACCATGTGCCATTCAAAAGGGTCTTGATTGACATTGGTTCATCGATCAATATAATCATGACTAAGGCACTGCACCATTTGAAATTGCCTAAATCACTCGTCGTACCAACCACCTTTACATTGCGAGCATTTAACGATGCACTATGCTCTATGGTTGGCATGATTGTCCTACCTATTTAGGTGGGACTAAAGACCATTCCTATAATGTGTCACATGATAGAGGGTGCCTTGTAGTATAACATCCTATTGGGGAGGCCTTGGATTCATGAAATGCATTGTGTTCCCTCGATATTGCATCAGTGTGTCAAGTATGTACATGAGGGACAAGTTCACGTGGTTGCATCAGATGAAGAACCATTCAAGTTCATGAACTTAGCAGATTTTCTAGGGGGTTTCGTGATCCCATCAATGCACTTGGACATACGACCCATGTCATCGATGAGGGTTCCAAGAGGTAAACAGGTGGTGCATGTTCAACCATTGGTATCTATATCAAATAGATCTGAACATACCACTACCACTTCTCTGAGACCGAGTGCATCGACAATGCATCAGAATGACGAGAAATTAAAGGTAAAATTGGGCAGGAAAGAAGCAAAGAGCATGCCCAAACCAGTCGCCACTGAGGCTGCCACTCCCATGGAGGTGGAGGAAGCCCAAGATCAAGTCGAGGAGGCACCTCAGCCTACTTCACCTACTTCTTCAGCAAGGTCATCTGCACCCTAGGTGACTGTCCACCTAGCCAGCACAGGTCTGGGTGAATATCTTGTGCAAAATGTGACCTTCGGTCCTATTTTAGAGACTGCACGAGACATGGGCCGACCGATAGCCCATCGATACCCAATTGGATCCATAGTACCATTGGGCGAGCCACCTAACCAAACAAACTTCATTTATGCTGGGTTGGATCAAGTTCCAACACGGGCACCCATGGAGGTGGATGATGATGAATAGTTCATGATGAACGTTCGATATTTGTCCAATCCAGAGTATGCCATGCACATTTTTGAGCTTTATCATTGGCATGGATACGACCTGGGTCTTTTTGAACAAGGACGAAGAACCCCTCTTGAACCATGTTATCAGTTGGCAACTGATAGGTTCGGATTGGGATTGTAGATTTAGGGACATGATGATTTACTCGCTGCATCATTGGATCATTTGTACCTAGGTCTAGGGGACGACGTGGATTTTAATCCGTATCATCCTAACATGTCTAGCCTTCGGGGCAACAACCCAATGGTGTCTGTCATCACCATTGAGAGACCGGATATTAAACATGAAGAGTTCTCGGAGAAGAACCCCAGAGGCAGCCTGGGTCATCAAAATCGTATCACAACCGATGATATCGGTATGCAAGGGCACAACCCCATCATTCTAGGTGATCTCAATTTAGGAGATATTTGTAGTGAAGATGTAGAGGAGTCCACCTCCAAAATGAGTAGACCAAGTTATGATGCAGATGGTGAGTCCTCAAATGATGATCAATCCAAAGAGGGAATTGATCGAGCCTTCATGGTTCCGGTATTTCTATGCCATTTGCTACCTAGAGAGCAATTAGATGAGATACAAGAGCATTTCATGGTCGATAGTGACTATGAAGATGAGACAGAGCAGGCCTACTTAAGGCCTCATCCAGCTAATCTCCCAATATTCATGGACACGATAGAGTGCCCTGCTCATAGTAGCAATCATAGCGATGAGGTTGAGATGACCGATCCGAGGCTAGTATATCCACTACATCTATTGCCTACGGAGTCAGAGTATGTTACAGAAGAGGGTCCTCCTAACACAGATCACTCTGAAGAGGAAGCAGAACCAATTTTTGCATCGGTGTCGTATATACGATCATTTTATCCGGTCTATCCGGATAGTGATGATAGCGACCATAGAATCAGGTACATGGGGCCACATCTGGCAGATCATCCCTTGCATATGGAGGGAAGTGAAAGATTATATCTTTATAGTGATGATGAGGATTCATTGGAGATGGCCTATTTGGGGCCTCATCACCTATGTAATCAGAATCCACCTCGAGGTCTGCCACCTATTACAGCTATGGGTTTGCATCGAGAGATAAATCTCCAGCGCCGCCTCAGGGAAAGAATAAATCTAGAAGAGGAGTATCAAAGGCTCTTTTCCCAGCCACCTACTTATGCCGAGCTGCTTGAGCCGAGAGATCCCATTTTATAGTCAATGCACAGAGAGGATCCAGTTGTCCGGGCATCCCATAGGGAGGACCCTTTCATCCCCATGCCATCCGAGCCAGATCTTGGGTACGGAAGCTACACATATGATGTAGAGTTCAGTCCATGTGGTCCTGGAGATCAATTTCATTCCATCAACATGGTCTCCATTGATTTGACCACTCCACTCCACAATCCAGCAGATCCATCCAAGCCATTGCATCTAAACATGGATGCTATCGATTGGGATCACATTGATTCGCCAGTAGAGCCTAAATATTTCTTCCCAAATGAAGAGATGTTGCAACCATTTCATTTTGGACCAGGCTACGCTTATGATGTCTATCACGCTAAAAATGCTTCCAATGAAGAACCTATAAATCCAGCTGATGACATCCATTTGATCCCTACGCCTCATCAGCTTGAGGAGGGATCCCATATGTCAATAGAGGAAACCTTCGAAGTGGATATCGGTAACGACCCCACCAATCCAAAGAAGGTCAAATTTGGAATGAGTCTCACTCCAGATGAGCGTGCTAGCATCATCCCTCTATTGAAAGAGAGACCTGACATTTTTGCTTGGACATACAAAGATATGCCCGGTCTAGACCCAAAGTTGGTTACTCATAACCTTTCGCTAGACCCATCCAAGAAGCCCGTCAAGCAGAAGCTCAGAAAGATGCATCCAACAGTAGCCTTAATGGTGAAAGATGAATTGCAAAAATTGTTGGATGTAGAATTTGTCATTTCCATCGACTATCCAGAATGGGTATCCAACATGGTGCCTATAGGAAAACCAGATGGAAGGATCCGTATTTGTATGGATTTTAGAGATCTCAACAAGGCAACACCCAAAGATTCATTTTCATTGCCCAATATCGATGCTCTAGTAGATTCTACTACTGGTCACGAAATGCTCTCCCTAATGGACAGTTTTTTTGGTTACAATAAAATTTGGATTAAGCCCGAAGACCAGCACAAAACTACATTTATAACGCCATGGGGAACATTTTGCTACAAAGTTATGCCATTTGGTCTCAAAAATGCTGGTGCTACATACCAGTGGGCCATGACATACATTTTTCATGACTATATGCACAAAATTCTGGAATATTATATCGATGATTTGCTAGCCAAGTCATTGCTACGAGAAGAGCATGCAGAGGTCTTGAGAAAAGTCTTTGATCACCTGATAGAGCACAACGTCAGGCTGAATCCTAAGAAGTGCGTATTTGGCATAACTTCTAGAAAGTTGTTAGGGTTCATTGTCTCCAAGAGAGGCATCAAAGTAGACCCAATGAAGGTCAAGGCCATTTTGGAAATGCGTCCTCCCACCAATATTAAGGAATTAAGGAGCCTCCAAGGCAAGGTAGCTTCGATAAAGTGATTTATCACCCAACTATCGGATAAATGTCGACCCATGAATTGATTGCTACATAAGGGTGTCCCATTCAACTGGGATGAGGACTGCAAGGTAGCCTTCACTGAGATAAAGCAATACCTAGCAACGCCACCAGTGTTAGCTCCACCAAGGCTAGAAGAGCCTTTTTTGCTATATATATCGATGACAGACTTTGCGTTAGGGACCATGTTGGCCCAAAAGAATGTACAAGGCAAAGAACAAGCCATATATTACATTAGCCGAACCTTGGTGAGTTACGAGCTAGGATATGCATATGTGGAAAAGCTATGTTTAGCAGTAGTGTTCGCTACCAAGAAATTGTGGCACTACATGTTAAGTCACATGACATATGTGATATCAAAACAAAATCCTCTGTAGTATATGATGAGCAAGACATATCATAATACACGTACTGCAAAGTGGATCATGCTATTGATAGAATTCGACCTAGAATTTGTAAGCCAGAAGTCCATTAAGGGATAGGTCATAGCAGATCAGTTAGCTGAGGTGCCACTGTCCAACAGTAGGCCTCTGAAAATCGAGCTTCTGGATGATGCAATTTTTGTAATATCCGAAGCTCCCAAACCCGAAGAGCCAGAGAACAATGTTGATATGACTCTGTTCTTTGATGGTTCGAAGTGCGAGCAAGGATCTGGCACAGGGATAGTGTTTTTCATGCCGCAAGGAGCTCCAATGCCCTTGTCATTCAAACTAGACTTCCCATGCACCAACAATAATGTTGAATATGAAGCCCTACTTTTGGGCCTTCATACAACCATCACCATGAATATCAAGAGACTAAACATCTTTGGTGATTCCCTGCTCATAATTAACCAAGTGAAGGGACTATTTCAATGTCGATGTCCGGTACTGAAAGCCTATAAAGATCTTGTTGCCACATATCTGGCTAAACTAGAATGGTACGACATCGAGGCAATCCCTCATTCATCAAATAGATTTGTGGACACCATGGCTTCTTTGGGATCTTTAATCCCTCAGAATCCATCTACTGACTTCACTACCATCCATGTCAAGATGCTCTCGCATCCTACAATAGAGCGTGTAGCCTTTGATAACAAAGAATCAGTCAACATGATTAGTATGGAACCAAAAGCTGATTGGTTCTGCAAAGTTGAAGACTTTCTCAAGAAAGCACCACAGGGGTCTTTAACCTCCTAGAGTCCTACGGGGAGTGGCACCACCATTCACCACAAGGTTATCTCCCAGTCTACATTTGCAAAAGTAAATACACAAGGGGTACAGGTTGTCTTAGCGATCAAAGCTGAGGCTCATCAGAATTGGATGTCACAGATTCAAGACTTCCTAAGACTTGGTTTTGTCCCGGAGGGACTATCGCATGCTGCAAGATGCACATTTAAATAGAAAGTGACTAAATTTATCTTGATGGGAGACATTTTGTACCACCAAAGTTATGATGGAGTTCTCCTTCATTGTCTTGAGCCCCAAGAGTCATCTTGGGCAATTTTAGAAGCTCATGATGGTACATGCGATGGCCATTTCAATGGCATGGCCATCATCAAGTGCATCCTTCGAATGGGTTATTATTGGCCCACTATGGAGAAGGATTGCAATGTGTATGTCAGGAAGTGCATCAAATGTCAGCATCATGCTAATCTTATGCACCTGCCATCACAGGCCTTACAACCCATCCAAGCGGCTTGGCCATTTTCTCAGTGGGGGTTTGATCTAATTGGCAAGATCTCTCCTCCATCATCAGGCCGACATACATTCATCATTATGACTACTGAGTATTTTACAAAGTGGGTGGAAGCCATTCCCTTAACAATGACCATGGGAGCTCGCATAGCTGAGTTCATAATGGAGCATATCATAAGTCATTTTGGGGTACCATCCAAAATAGTTTTGGATAATGGAACTTCTTTTAAGAACAAAACTGTGCGAGCCTTAACTTCTAAGTACCGCATCAAACACAGTTTTGCATCTCCATATTATCCATAGGAAAATGGGCAAGCTGAGGCCTCAAACAAGACTGTGGTAGCCATATTGAAAAAGATAGTGCAAGAACACCACAAGGATTGGCATACATAGCTACCCCTTGCATTATGGGCTTATAGAACTAGCATTCGGACTCCCACTGGGGCAACTCCATTTTCACTAGTATATGGCACTGAGGCCATTATGCCCTTAGAGTTGGAAATTCCAATGTTGCGTGTCACATTGAAAGAGTTCATCGATGATGACACCATGCGACAAGCTCACCTAGATCAACTGATGCTGCTCGATGAACATCACGTGAATACCCTTGAGCATCTCCATGTTTATCAAGAGTGACTCAAATGAGCTTACAATATCAAAGTCCACCAGAGAGACTTTGAAGTTGGGGATCTTGTGCTAAAAGAAAACCAATAGAACTCGAATTTGTCGCGATATGCGAGACAAATTTATGGCTAATTGGTTAGGACCCTATATCATATCTAAAAATATTGGTCCAGGTACCTATCGCTTGACGTCGCTAGGGGGTGTTGAAGAGCCTGAGCCTCTCAACATCATCCATATTAAGGTATTCTATGCTTAGAGAGCATAGCAAAAAAATCTCCAAAGGCATCTGTAAGCCCTTTGGTCAGTCAAAAGGCACCAAGGATTTCTAAAAATCGCTTGGTCAACCCAAAGGGCATAAAGCCACTCTCATCGCCAAAAATGCACCAAGGATTTCTAAAAATTGCTTGGTCAACCCAAAGGCTTCCGAGGTTGCTTTAAACCACACTCGGTCATCCCAAAAGGCACCAAGGATTTCTAAAAATTGGCTTGGTCAACCCAAAGGCTCCGAGGCAACACAAAGCCACTCGGTCATCCCAAAAAGGCTCCAAGGATTTCTAAAAATTGCTTGGTCAACCCAAAGGCTTCGAGGGCTGCTTAAAGCCACTCGGTCATCCCAAAAGGCACCAAGGATTTCTAAAAATTGCTTGGTCAACCCAAAGGCTCCAAGAGTTCCTATAGCTTCTCGGTCATCCTAAAAGGCTCCATGCCCTCTTGCTGAGAGTTTGGTCAACTAAAAGGTTCCAAAGGTGGTTGTAAGACCTTTGGTCAATTCAAAAGGCTCCAAGGATTTCTAAAAATCACTTGGTCAACCCTAAAAAGCTCCAAAGGCATATATACTCATCGTTTGGTCAAATATGAAAGCTCAAAAATGTATAAAAATTTGAAAATATATAAAATTCCAAAAAAAATTGGTAAAGCATAAAATCCAAAAACATTTGCTTTTGCAGTTTGCATTTTCATACATGCATTCACCTCATCATATTGCATTTAGGCATTTTTCATCCGTTGCATTCCACAGTAGAGTGTAGTGTGTCTATCAAAATCTTACAAATGATCGCACGTTTGTGTTTCAATCATGCACCCTTGCATTTATCATAATTCATTGCATTCATACACGATACCTATTGCGGAGAAACATGTATGTATATTAAGTTTTCCAGTCACTCAGCCATACCTAGTGGGTTCTTCAGATATTGTAGAAAGCTTGCTTTGCTGTTATAGACAAGGTCATTAGTTGGGATAGTGCTTCAACATATCAGAATCCCGTCACTAAGCAAAACAATATAAAATCCTGCTAAGACAAGAGATGATGAAAGCTACGAAAGCAATCTTAGGTATTTAGAGAGATGGGTTTCACGACCTGCTTATCTTGCAAATAGTCGGTTTAGAAAGGTGTACTTTGGCAAAAGGACAAGAATTTCCCCTATAAATCCCAAAGTCACAAAGTTTAAATCCCAAGTTACAAAGTGCAAAAGTACAAATTTCAAGTTCAAAATGTAAAGTGACATAGTGAATCAAAAGCACTATAAAAATCCCTTGCTCAAAGAAAATGGTAACACGTGGACTAACAATGATTTTCATCACTACATATGAGCAAGTAAGAAGGGTGAGAACTTGAATCCCTGGATTGTCCACCTTTTGAAAGCCATAGAGTGATCCCCGATCGTAGCAATGGGTTGGAAGAGTCCCACCTGCAATCGGAGGGGTAGTTCTATTGGGTGATCCCCAAACGTAGCAATGGGTTGAAAGAGTCCCGCCTGCATTTGGAGGGGTAGCCCTGATCAATTTGCAAGATGAGCTAGCTCTAGGTACCTAGGATTGTCTAGTTGTATAAGTCTAATCAAAGCTGAAACAAGGATGGTACGATCGTATGAGGAACCCTATCTCACATATGGGTTGAAAGAGTCCCGACTGACATACGGGGTATGCTTATGATCTATCTAAAAATACTCACATGCACACACAGGGATAATGAATAGTTGGGTCTATCACGGCAAAAGCCTTGTCCAATAAAAGCCTTGTACAGTTAGTATGTGATTTTTGGAGAGGTCTACTAGGGTGTTTGAGTCTCATGGAAAACCCCCCAAAAAAAATTCTCCAATAGCAACAAGATACCAAATATCATTAAACATAAAAAATACTAGTCATTCATTCATCAGAATGCATTTTACAAAGCACAATCAAACATATAGGATAGATACCGCATGAATATCAAAAATGATGTTTAGACGACCACTGACTATATAGTGCAGCAAAGAAATATACAGAATGGCATATTCATTCATTAGCATTATACCAATCCATTTCACTGCATTTCATATATGGGTGATTAATTGATTAAGTTCTTGTAATGAGAATTATCAATTATCTTGCATGATTGTCATACATTCTGTGGTGTCATAGTTTAAAATTGATATACACAGTTACATTCATTCTTTATGTTTTAAGTGATTAAAGCATACAGGTTCATTCCCATTAGATTACGATTATGTACATAATGCATTACCATACATTGCATAACATGCCATAACTTCATAAAAATAAATGCATGCCCACAAAGCAAAAATAAATATGCGTTCAAAATAAATACTACATCCATTTGCATCCATTATATATAGCACATCTAATCATATAGATCATTGCATAACATCATCATCATAAAATAGATAGCTATCTAGTGCATGTCATCCATACATTGCATCATATCAACATAGCATCACATAAGCATTGCATCCATGTGCATCAAATAAACATAAAATAAAAAATTAAACATCAGATACGCATAATGAGCCAAAATGATCAAGTCATATATATATATATATATATATATATATATATATGACTTGATTATTTGCTCAGATACGTATCTAATGTTTAATTTTTATTTTATGTTTATTTTATGCACATGGATGTAATGCTTATGTGTGCTATGTTATATGATGCAATGTATGGATGACATGCACTAGATAACATCATCATCATAAAATAGATAGCTATCTAGTGCATGTCATCCATACATTGCATCATATTAACATAGCATCACATAAGCATTACATCCATGTGCATAAAATAAACATAAAATAAAAAATTAAACATTAGATACGTATACTGAGCCGAAATAATCAAGTCATATATATATATATATATATATATATATATATATGTGTGTGTGTGTGTGTGTGTCCAACAGAGTACATAGGTAGTGCATCAATATACCCGTAGGCTACAAAGCGTGTAGGTCCTCGAACTTACACTCAAAATGAGTACAACATAGCAAAAGTATAGTCTACATCTAGCAGAGCCTAGGTCTAGGCTGCTCCCCCTATACCAAAACTCTCATCGCCTCCCTCAGCACTGTGCTCTGGAGCCTACTCTCCTATATGCGTTGGCACCTGTGGTGGGTCCTATTATGGGTCCTGCTTGCCTCTAAATCCTAAGGCACCCAAAACATGAGAAACTGGTAATTGCAATAGGCTAATCCCCTAAATTGCAACCCCTAAAGTCTGCCCTACATCCCTAGGCTTGGCACACGATGTCGCCCCATGTGTGCTAGAGGACCTGTGTGTCCTCTTAGTCCTATGAGTCTTGTGACTTGAGCTCGCCATAGACTATAGCTGAGGCCCTTATGACTACGCTCTGTAATCTGGTACAACTCCCTGTAGATCTGACATAGCAAGGTGCTCCCCCAAGATAAAAGTAGAGCTACCTCTGTAGAGCTCTGCAGAACCCTCTAGGCAGTGGATACAAGGTTCCAAGGAATCCTCGTGCTTGAGGAGTCTAGAAGCACAATATGAACTATGAGGTGCATAAAGAGGGATTCCCGTGCAGAGAAGACATCCTCATGGTACCACTCACCAATGTGTACCCGTCGTGGTCTATTGCATCCTGAGCATCCTCACTCTGGTCACCGAAGATAGTGTCAAAAAAAACCTCCTTTACCTAGGAGGTAGAGGAGACGATGGCCTTGCCATCAATAGGGATCCTAAAGATCCTGTAAACGTCATCTAGAGTAACAGTCATTTCACCTTAGGTAGGTGAAATGTGTTGGTCTACGCATTCCAGCGTCGGGCCAACGCAATCAGGTAGGCTTGATCTAACCTAATAATGGGTAGATCCATGACATATCTGAACTCAACAACTCAGAACCAATCCCTATCATCATCGGATAAAGCCTCACAGAGAGTCTTCAAAATATTTGGCTCCTAGGCTCTAGAATTTAGTCTCTGGAATAGCAAGTACAATTTAAGACAAAATCTAGCTAACTAGAGTTTAAAAAAAGGGCAACAACAAACCGTAGTTGAAACCTACGATACCCAATTTGCCAACTAGGAACTACAGCTACCAGATGCGGTTTAGGAGTGGCACCCATTTCGGGTACCCTCCTAGACCACCAAGTCATAAATTTAAAATCCTAAAGCTAGCCTAAACTAGTGGGGTTCATTACCAGCAGTTTAGTGAGGTTCATTTTTTGCATTAATTAATGTAGTTTATTTTACTGGTATTGACTGCATGGTCTCAATTTTGAGTTACCTTGCCCGCACCTTGTCCCCAACTAGTAGATGGCTGATCAGGATGCACCATCGAGGTCGAGGAGTGTAATAAAGGTAGAGTGTGGTATCATTTTTGATCAGGAAGGGTATTCTCACTCTCAGAGCTCTCAGATTGCTAGTGTTTACCAAGAAATAATGAAAAATTTCAAATGAGAATTCAATTTATAGGTTTTCCTAGTCTCGATGAAATGCAGCTAACACCTGTAATTTTGGAACTAGGGTTTTCGCCCACAAGTCTGACCCGCGGTTCCCAAAATTTGGAAATATAAATCGTAGACTGTACCTATGGTCCGCAAATAGCATTAAATGCACTCAAAACCCATCGTGGGAAGGTTTAAAAGAGCAAAATACTGACTTCCATCGGATAAAAATTCAAAATCAATGATTACAATTGCAAATTTGGTGATGTTAAAAGCACCCAGATCAATCAAAAAAATGCAAATAAAAATAAAAATCAATAATTAAAAAACCAAATGCGTCTCGTATTCAGTGAATTATCCTATACACTTAGAGGTTGCAACGAGTTGTGATCCATGCAATACGACAAGATGATAAATCACCATAAGGAAATTTGGGGTAAAATTGTCATTTATTTTATGACATATTTTAGCAAATCATCGACAAATATGATTCAACACAAGTCTAATTGCATTTGTCACATTTTGATTCCTTAAGATGACTATTGTAGCCTGACTGCTCCAGGGGATAGAAATGTGCCAATACCACTAAGAGTTACAATCATAAGCTGAACTAGGCCTAGCCTAGAGTTACTTTGTTCAAGATCATGCATTATGGTCAAGCGATTTCGTCGCTTCATACATTGTAATTACCCTCATCGACTCGTCGCTTGAGGGGGTAGTCATAATTTCATAATCATAATCAAAGTCAGTAGAAGATCCCTGAGATTGTAGATCCCTTGATATTGTCAAAATTGCATTCGTTCTTGCGAATCATTGTCAACAACTATCATAAGCTTCCCCCTTTGCTTGGGGTAAACAACAAATATGATAATTGGTGTGCAACTCTCATCCTTCAAATTTATGGGTCAGAAGATACCCATACTTGGCATTGGACCTATCCAAACGTCTGATGACGAGGGTAAACTTGTCAAAATGTAAGCCTTTCATAAGCTGGAAATAATGATTCCAAGATGCACGTCCTTTTGTTGGACCTAGGGCATCTAATGTTGATCTGACTAATGATCATCATAGAACCTTTGACATCATTTTAGGAGGTCTATTTTTGCTCAACATTGTTTGATATCACAATGCATCTCAAAAGGGGCATCTGTAGACACCTAAAATGCATCATGTCGAGGGTGAATACTCATATGGACATGCTACAAGACCATATGGAGGATCTTGGACAAAATCCAAGATAGAGCAGTGGTTCTAACCATTTAATTTAGGCATATTGGCTTAAGCAATCTAAACCATAGCTCAAACCTCTGGTATCCAATCTAAACCATGGTTGACACCTATGGTCTACAGTCTAGACCGTAACTATGACCTGTGGTTTTAACTAAAGTTTATTTAGGCCTTACATCTGAGACAAATCGGTTGGAACAGCTAAGAGATCTAGAAGGAGGCAGTTGAAGGATGGAAGATTCTAGAGGCTTCCATCCCAAATATCCTAACCAACCTTCTTGATCTTGGCTTCTCCATGAAGCCACCCCTAGCCCTAGGGGCATGCTATAAATACCCCCTCCAAATGGAGAGAGAGAGGGGATGATTTGTATAGCGAAGCACTGACGAATTATCGAGTGAGTAGAAGGAGAGCAAGCATTGGAGATTTGAGTAGCGAAGCCCTAGTGAATTGTATACTCAAACTTAGCATACTAAGAGATAGAGCTATTGCACTTAATTACTGACCCTTTTGCCACCATTCATGATGAATCACATTATGGATGCCCTAGGTGCTCAGGAGGATAAAGAAATGTAAATCCGGACAAACGAAGGTCCTTCACATCGAATTGATCACCAAATCAATCTGAGGACAACAATGGTGACCCTTGAACATCAATTTGGACAAGGAGATTGAGCCCACTACCCCTAATTTTGAGGGTAAACTCATCAGAGGTTAAACTGTGGTTTTTAGCCGTGGTTCACAGTGCAGATCGCTCATCAGAGCTACGGTTTGCAATAGGTGATAGATCACCTTACTCTTTTCATTTTTGTCTAGTTAGTTAGGTTAGATTAGCTATCTAGTTGATTTAATAGTATTTTAGAAAACTTTTGACCATAGAACTAGGCTAGATTCATATTTTATGCTTATGTTTCAATTAGGACTAAAATGCTTTCTTTATGCATGTTTATGCTTCATTTCCTATATTTGATCCATGCATAGTGTAGATGTTATTTTACTTTATGCTATTACATGAATATTGATTTGCTTTGCATAGTTTAGCAATTTTCTTTATGCTTTCTTGATTATGAATGTTAATGGTGTTATTATACATTTTACCTAAAAGGGCCTCATCACGAGAGACTGCCTATATTTTTGATATTCTTGTTGTTTCTTGACCGCAGGAAATAGTTCTAAAGGAGAGATAAATCATCCAACCCCTTCCCCATTGCGAAGAAGAGGGTCATAGACACCCTAGAGTAGTTTGTGTCACCCTAAGGGGCATTTTGATCACACCTACCCTTGATAGGGATTAAACACTATTGTAATTAACATATCAAATGGGTATCCCTAAGAGGGACAAATATGTAATTTGATTTCATCGAAAATAATAAATAATTCCTTATATTCACTTTATTTCTTGTTATCAAATTATGCATACCTATTTGTGTGTTTCCTTTCGATTGCGATAGTTAGAGCGGGGTGTGAGCTTCCTTGGTGGTCACAATTGTGTCTCAATAATACATGTCCACCACCTTGTTTTATCTTCTACTTTGTAATGACCCACTTTGGTAGGACTTTACCTTGTTGCTTGATTGATGTATTGGTGTGTTGATATTTAATGCATGATTCTATTTTATTCTATCAAGATGAGTTGATAGTTGTACTTTATGCTTTCTAAAGTTGAATTATGCTATTTTTAGAATATGGTACTAGCGATGAAATTTGTGATTGCAAGATCAGGTACTCTCATGGATGGATTGATATGGGACAACCACCAGAGTTGAGAGAAAAAGAAAAATGATGGATGAATTATCATTGACAATCACAAGGGTAAAACCCTTATGTAGATGCATTTGCATATGTTTGATTAAAATGCATCATCAAGTAAGGAGGTTGCTATAAAAGCAAAAGAACCCTTACCCTATGCTTAGGGGATCCTTCATAGGTGGGTGATAACGTTGTAGTTATCGTAAAGCCTCCTACTTAAGGAAAATATTGTTTGCACATATTTTTATTTGCAAAAGCCCTTGTGTTGTTGCATGTGTTTTGAAGCATGAAAATTGTTTGGTTAATAATTTTATCAAGTTAGGTATTAATAATAATGTGGTATTATTAATACTTAAAATATTAAATATCGATGTTAATGGTTAATATTAATATTTGGTATTAATTAAATTAATTAGGTGTAATTAATTTAATTATTATTATATTACACTAATGTTAGTAATTAACACTAGCATTAGAAAGTAATAATATTATTAAATAATGTAATGAATGGATAATTTAATTATTTATGCTTGTTTCTAAAGTATTAGTGGATTAATATTAAATTTAATAAGCTAAAAATTTAAAGGGGAATTAATTAATATTTATTAAAATAAATAATTTTTAAGGTTGAAAAAGTGGGAAATGTTGGAAAAATTGACAAATCTTTTTGTAACGTAAAATTGAAAATGTTACCTTTTTTATAATGGGCTATAATAATATGGTGGAAGAGGATGGGTGGTAGTCCTACATGGAAAGGAACCAAGAAACCACTCCCAACCTTTGATCTTCTTTTTCCTCTGAGCTCTATATATTTCTTTCATTGCCAAGATCTTAGGGGGTTTGCTAGCTAAAGGAGGATCTGGAAAGGGAAATACGCGAGGAGGGATGAGTTCTTGGAGTTGCTACTATGGAGGTATTTGTTCTTCTATTTTCTCTTCGAATGATGAATATTTTGTATGTTTATTTATATGTTTGCATTTTTTTTATACGTATTAATTGCTTCTACTTTGAATGTGCACATGTTGTATTTGTTGTTGTCAAGATTTGGAACCCATATTCTTTCTTTGGTTATTTTTTAGTTTTTTAGTTACTCTTAGGTTATCCTATTGAATTTGTCTTCACCTATGGAAATCCTAGCATAACCAAGTTGGCATGCCCTAGGTTTAAATTTCATTTCTTATCTTCAAATTTTATTGATGTGTTATCTAATGCAAAATCTTTTTCCATTATCTTTGGTCTAGTGCCTTGTTTTTTGATGATTAAAGTTCTAGATACAAAATCTTGTTCACATTGTCGTAACTTGTGCCTAGAGAAGACCCTGATGCACTTTCAATATTTTTCTTTTAGAAGGAGGTTAAAGTTTAAATGTGAGTCATACTTTATCAAGATCAAATAATCCAATCAATGTCTTTCTTCACTCCACTTCCAAACTTCAGTTCTAATGCCATATGTGTTGTCTTCTTGGCCCGAGGTTATTATCTTGCTAAAACATTATGATTTTCATTTTATTCAAATGTCACATGGTGCTTTTTATTTTTTGTGTTTTGTTACCACCTTTGTTTTATTTAATAAATGATTGTATATTTAATTATATGTGCTTATGACGAGTGAAAGCACATTGTATTATACTTTAAAAATGAGTATTATCTTTTTGTATGTATTTTATTGTCTTCATGGCTATCTTAGTCCCATATTGCTTTATGTATATTGTCTATATTTTTCTTCAGATTTTCTATGCTGCATAATATGTTGAGTTTATAACGTGTTTACCTTACTTTGGTCTTCTTTTAAAAGCAATAGAAAATAATACATCTTCCTCAGGTGTGCTAGCTAAATGCACTTCCACCTTTACCTTTTATAATATTTTATCATAGTAATAAGAAAGTAATAGCCTTAAAGGTGAATACAAATTTTTCAATTATGGAATGCCTAATATAAAGGTATAGTTAAGGTGAAGTCTAATTTCAGATTAAGATTACCCAGGTGTTGTAGGTGAGTTGGAGAGGAGAGGTCAATCCTCCAAGGGAGGTCCCAGGTTCAAATCTCCACCCTACCAAAAATCTGAATTGGGTATCCAAAATCCAATTGATAATGTTTGTGCAGGTAGGGTCAGGTGCGACTCTCAGATGACTTTGATGGTGTAGAACCCCCGTTCATGGTCTCTCAGACCAAGGCGGCCCCGTAAGGGGTTTTTTGCTTTTAAAAAAAAAAAATCAGATTAAGATCATAAAAAATCTATGTTATCTTTTAGTGTTTAAGATATTTGTTTAATTTTATAAATTATGGAATATGAATTTGTAAATTTACCTTATTATTATTAATCAAATAATACGAGTGTTTATATATCAATGATAATATTTATGTAATTAACTATTAGTTTTCTTAAGTTACAGGGAATGAAACTATTAGTTTAATATTTATTACTTTTTAAATAATGTGTTGTTAGATAATCAATATTAATATATGAATAAAAATGATTCTAATTGGTTGTTAGAGAAGTAAAATTCCATGATATAGGGATTGGTACAAATTTAATATTGGAACAATGTATTGAAATATATTCTAGGAATTGAGAAGAAATTATTTAATTAGTAAGTTTCTTAAAAATGGATGAGGCTTGAGTAGCTAAAGAATCCATAATCGATAGAAGTGTGAGATTATCTCAATGTTCTTGTATGGTATTTGCTTTGCATAATGCATGTTTTTACATTGTTTTTCTTGCATAGTGTATGTTAGGATTACATATGCATACACGAGCTATCTTGATCCCTAAAATTACTTTAAAGGTCAATGGAGAAGACTTATAAAGTAGAATATTTGAGGAAAATATGAGACTAGGTACCATTTATATATTTAAATGTGGAAATGTAATATTATTTTTAGGATGAAAAATACTATGAGTATAATGTATAAAATTCTATGCTATGCAATGACTACAATGTATTGTAAACATTCTTGCTATTTGTTCAAATAATGGAAATGATTTAATTATTCTTCATGTTAATTTTTGATATTAGATAGTTAATTGCAAAATGGAAAGGATGCGATATTGAAGAGAATGATTGAATCGAATTGATGAATTATGGTTATGATTCTTTTAGATGTTGATTTGTCCTTTCATTGTAAATAAAGGAAATACTAAATTATAGTGTTATGGTCAAAGAAGTATTTAAATTCTTAGTATTTAGTAAGGTGTTATGTTAATTTTAATTTAATTTAGCACTCTATTTCATTTTGGAGAGATGTTTATAAATGTTAAGACTCTTGGATTTTGGAAGCGGGTTATTTTGGACATGAAATTAGATTCATATTTTTAATTCCTTGAGTCAATATGTACCCAATATTGTTTGAGTTATGATGAGACAATAAACTAGCTATTTGTGAACAATACACCCTAAGTGATGAGGCTTGGACGTATTCCTAGCGCTTAAAAATCTTAATGGTGGATTGGTATGGGATAACCCACCAGATCATTCACAAGGTAGTATAGTGGTGGCACCTTGCAATGATGTAAGTATGACTATGATCATTATTAGGTGAATGGTAATGGTCTTAATTATCTCATGGTGAGGTGAAGTTAACTAATCACTAAGGCATCATGTTGTAATGATCCTACATAGACAAAATTATGTAGGGTTAGGGAATAAACATCATATTTAAGTGTTATAGGTCTTAAATGATAATCCCTAAGCCATGGTCAAGTTGTCCTATACAAGTGAGTGTATAAAAAAAATGGTAGGACCACTAATGACATATTAATAAATGGTAATGTTTAGAAAAGTGAACCCCAAAAGTATGGGAAGTTGGCCACTCCTATCTACTTGAGTATAATATACAGTGGTAATGAAATCAAAAGTGGTTATTCCTTTATACTTATAAAAATATTGGGTCTTCTTTATGTGTTAGTAATTGTAAAAAAGAATAAAAATCTCTCCTTTAGGTCAACTTTGTGGTTTATTATAGTTGGTATCAGATCCTAGGTCATATGACTTAAAGATTTAATGAAAATAACCTAGGTTGAACCTTAAATTGATGTGCTACTTTCAAGAAGGCTTACTCTTCTAGGGACCTTAACTTTATTTGGGATAAGGTAGGTATTGCATGCCATATTGATTAGTGAGACCAAGGTGTAAAAATCCTATAAAGTACAAATTTTTATTGGAGATGACACCTTGTGGGTGGGTAAGTGTGACCATTATTATTATCAGGTTAATGATTATGGTATTAGTTAGTTAATTGGGATATTAAACTAATTAAAAAGAACAATTTTTTACTGGGAAATCATAACTTATCCAACTCCTTTTTGTGGATAGGAGATGGCACCTATTTTGAGAGGAGGATATTCTAGGAAGTTAGGGTCAACTGTGTAGGAGGAAGCTATAGCTCATCCCTAGAAGAAATTTGGAAGATTAGGGGACTCCAATAAGAGGGTGAACAATGTTACTTTAATAGTTAAGTTGCTTCAAGAGCAGATGCAGCAACAACAAAACATATTGGAGACACTAGTTAACCGAAAATCCAATAACAGGAATTCAAAGGGTAGACAAGAAGAAAATCCTACTAGAGGAGTCCATGAGGGTAAAAATTAGAATAAGGTTGATATTACCAAAGAATTAAATAATGTAAAGGCACCCAAGATGATGTAGCAGAATCCTGACTGAATGAATTGGAAACTTACTTCATGAAAAATTACTCACTAGAAACCCAAACTATTTGGGAAACCCTTCATATCCAAGATGCTACCTTGGAATGGTGGAATACATTCAAGGTAGATAGAGGAATCCAAGTGGTGGACCTAAAATAGGATAATTTTGTAATGGAATTTATGAAAATATTCCTAACAGATCAATTTTATGTAGATAAATTTGTAGAATTCTCTATGCTCCAACAAGGCACCTTGACTATAGAGGCTTATTATAAAACAATCATCAAGCTTTTGAAATATATTATTGAATATGAAAACAAGGAAAAATTGAAGGTGTAAAATTTCATCTTGGGAGTGGATCATAAGATCCATATAATGATTAATTTTTTTAAGCCCAAAAACCTATAGAAAGCATATGATTTGACTCGATAGGAGGAGATAAATTAGCATACCAAGAAGACATTTTTCAACTATGGAGGGTTAACAGAAGGAGAGATACATAAATAAATAAGAGAAAGAGTGTTGAGTTTACAAAATAAAACAAAGAAAAAATAAGAAAAACAAGGGAAATCCAAAGTTTTGAAATAGGAACAAGAAAAATTATAGAAATAATTTTTAGAGAAAAAATAATCCAAAACCATAACCTCAAAAAGAGAATGACTTAGCACAAGAGGAGGATACTAGGAATAAAATACAAAGAGGTTTTGGATACCTAGGATAGGTTATTTCATTTGTTAAGGTCCTCATTATGCAAAAAAAAGTCCACAATGGGTAGAGCAGAGTGGCAGAGCATAAGAGAAACCTCATTGAATCTATGCAACCACAAGAAGTTAGAACGTATATGGTCAGGAAACTCCCATATTATTAAATGGTAAGTTGTTCAAAAGAAATGTAAAGGTTTTAATTGATTGTGGAGCCACATATAGTTTCATTTCTTATAGTATTATTAGGGATATGCCAGAAAAACTTGGATTTTTGGCACAAGGGTGGAAAGTTGAGTATACTCAGCGAGTCAATGCTTGCCCACTGTTGAGATCTTCTTACCCAAAGGATCAACTATTTGACACTTATATGTAGCACTGCTACATGCCTTTGATATTATTTTAGGTATGGACTGGCTAAAATCCCATGGAGTCCTAATCAATTTCCAAGAAAGATGGATGGATTATAGTGATAAAGATAAAAAAAAATATTAAGGGTTCAAAGCAAGCAAGGGTATTTTTGACTACATTTATTGTCAACTATACAACTTAAGAGGGTAATAAAAAGAGTTGGAAATTGTATATAGTTAAGATAAATGGAAAAGAATGGAGTAAAGGAGATTCTAATATTTTCAAGAAACATCCAATTCTGAATGAGATTAGGAATGTGTTTTTGAAATATCTTCTAGGCCTTCCACCTTAGTGTGAATTTGATTTCACTATAGAATTAATACCTAAAATTGAACCTATTTATAGGACACCTTATAAAATAACTCCTGTCAAGTTGCAAGAGCTAAATATGCAACTCCAAGATTTGTTGGAGAAAGGTTTGATTAAACCTAGTGTGTCATCTTGGGGTGCTCCAGTATTATTTGTTCAAAAGAAGGATGGTTCCTTAAGATTATGTATTGACTATAGGAATCTGAATAAGGTGACCATAAAGAATAGGTATCCCTTACCAAGAATTGATGAGATTTTTGATCAACTAAAGGATGCCACTATTTTCCTAAAAAATGACCTAAGGTTAGGATATCATCAACTGAGAATTCATGAAGAGGATACTCATAAAACAACCTTCAATACTAGATATGGACACTATGAATTCATAGTTCTACCATTTGGGTCAACAAATGCACCAACAATATTCATGAATAGTGTGTTTAGAAAATATCTAGATCATTTTATTTTGATATTTTTAGATGATATATTAATATATTTTTACATCAGAGAAGAACATGACCAACAATTTAGGCTGGTGTTAGAGGTGTTGAGGAAGAATCAAATTTATGGAAAGTTGTCAAAATATAAATTCTATGCTTCACAAGTACAATATTTAAGACATATTATATTTGTAGAAGGGATCACTATTGATCCAAAGAAAATTGAAGCCATGTTAAGTTGACCTACATCTACTAATGTGTTCAAATTTAGAAGTTTCATGGGAATAATTGGTTATTATAAATTATTTGTGAAAGACTACTCAAGAATTGCCTACTCTATTACCATCCTTCAAATAAAATAAAAAGAGTTCAATTAGATGAAAAAATATGTGGTCGCCTTTGAAACTCTAAAGAATAAGCTGATTACAACACTAATTATCAAGATACTTGGTCATTTTGGAAATTTTACAATATGCACAAATGCTTCTTTAGAAGGATTGAGAGGAGTGTTTTTCCAAAATGAAGATACAATAGCATATGAATCCAGAAAACTTAAGAAGCATGAGTTGAACTATGCTACACATGACCTAGAGTTAGTAGTGGTTGTGCATGCTCTTAAGGTTTGGAGGTACTATTTATTGGGAAAACCTTTTGAGCTAAGGATAGATCACCAAAGCCTAAGATATATATTTACCTAACCAATGTTGAATTCAAGGCAAAGGTGGATAGAGTTCCTAGCCGAGTATTACTTTGGTATAGAGTATATCAAAGGAAAGGAAAACAAGCTTGTTGAAAACTTAAGTAGGAGGAGGTATTGAAAATTTAGGGAAGTGCAACTACATGACCAGTATTGCATTAAAAACCAAGCTAAAATTGAGGTAAATCCTAAGTAAAATGGGGATTTTAACATAAAATATGGGATTTTGTTTCAAATATGGGGTTGTTATACCTAATATTGGTGATTTAAGGATGATTATGAAGGAGGCACATTGTTATTCATATTATGCTCATTTGAGAGGTGCAAAGATGAGAGATAATATGAAAAAACCTTCTATTGGTATAGAATGAAATAATATGTTAATGGTTTCATTGCTAGATGTTTGGAATACCAGAAAGTAAATGCAAAACATCAACATCCAGTAGGAAAACTTTACCCACATGATATACCTACTCAGAAGTGGTAGGTCATATCCATGGATTTTATTATGGGTTTACCTAAAACAAGGTACCAACATGATGTAATACTTGTGGTGGTTGACAAGTTGACTAAGGTTGCACATTTTATACCGGGAAACATCAAGGATGATGCATTGGTTGTGGAAAATAAGTTTACCAAGGAAATATTCTAATTACATGATTTTTATTGAGGTGAACATATTAGATAGAGACTCTAAATTTATGTCAAAATTTTAGGAAGATCTTCATCGATATTTGGGCACAAAGTTGAATATTAGTTCTACTTATCATATAGAAATATATGGACAAATAGAGAGGGTTAACCAAGTTTTTTAAGACATGCTCCGCATGTATTGTATGGATAAAAAGTCTAAGTGGGAAGACTATTTGCATCTAGTAGATTTTACATTTAATAATGGACACCATACATCCTTGGGAATGACTCCATTTGAGGCCTTATATGGAAAAATATGTAGAACACCTCTATCTTGGTATAATTCAAAAGATCGGGTGGTGATTGGATCGAACATTATCAAGGAGATGGAGGCGTAGCTCAGGGTGATTCGAAAAAGGCTCAAGGAAGCAACCGATCACCAAAATAGCTATGTTGATATAAAAATATCTCCAAAAGGATGTGATATTGAAGATAATGATTGAATCTAATTGATGGATTATGGTTATGAATTTTTAGATGTTGATTTATCCTTTCATTGTAAATAAAGAAAATGATAAATTCTAGTGTTATGATCAAAGAAGTATTTTTATTCTTAGTCTTTCGCAATGTGTTATGTTAAATTTAATTTAATTTAGCATTCTAATTTCTTTTGGAGAGATGCTTATAAATGTGAATACTCTTGAATTTTGGAAGGGGGTTATTTTGGGTATGAAATTGGAGCCATATTAGTAATCTCTTGAGTCAATATGTACCCAATCCTAGTTGAGTTACAATGAGGCAATAAACTAGGTATTTGTGAATGATACACCCTAAGTGGTGAGGCTTGGGTGGCCCAAAGTAATGAGGCTTGGGTAGTCCTAGCGGTGAGGCTTGGACATATTCCTAGTGGTGAGGCTTAGGAATATTAATGGTGGATTGATATGGGATAACCCACCAAATAATTCATAAGGCATTATAGTGGTGGTACCTTGCAGTGAGGTAAGATGACCATGATCATTATCAGGTGAGTGGTAATGGTATTAATTATCTCATGATGATTTGAAGTTAACTAATCACTAAGACATCATGCCATAATAATACTATATAGATGGACTTATGTTGGGTCAGGAAATAGACATCATATTTAAGTGTTACGGGTCTTAAAGGGTAATATCTACACTATGGTCAAGTTGTCCTATATAGGTGAGTGTATAGGAAAAGTGGGGGGACCACTGATGGCATATTTTCTACACAATGAGGTTTAGAAAAGTGAACCCCAAAAGTATAGGAAGTTGGCCACTCCTATCCACTTGAGTGTTGTTTGCAGTGACAATGAACTCAAAAGTGGTTATGCCTTTATACTGATGAAAATATTGGGTCTTCTTTGTGAGTTAATCCTTGTAAAAAAAAAGCTCTCTCCCTTGGGTTGAGTTTGTGGGTCGTTACATACTTATCCTTTATTTGGTGAAAAGAGGCCATATACAAATATTTTAATAGTCATTCATAACAGATGCTGGATGAATAACGTTGAATTAGAGTAAGGTCACAAAATTACCATGGCACATGAAATGCATACTATAGCAATAATGTTTTCTAGGACACGAACATGCCATCCTCAATATACGGGTACATGGTAAAAGTCTTTGAGGTAACGTGGAAGAGGGCAAGAGGCCCAATACGATAGGTTTCTTAAATACTTGCACTTAGAGTTGCAATCTATCAAGAGGGCACAATGATTAATTTCCATGTAGAAAAATGCCTAAGATGGAGTGAGGAATGTGGTACCCATGACCAAATGGACTGGTATATGTGGAAATAAAATTAGACGTCAACGATAGAGGGAAAAACAAATATTTGTTAGTATTTTTTTTACTTTTTGGGGCACCAAAATTCTATGATAATAGCTTTTGATCCATTGTGACCATGAAATAATTGTCAAAATTTTTATGGCATGTTCTTCCATTCAGATTCTAAAAATAGGAAATGCATTGGTGGAGATTGCAAATGGGACTCGATAGAACTCAATTGTATGTGGATGTGCATTGAAGGTCGTTTGTGCAGGTATTTTTAGATCCATGTTGAAAGATATGGAATCCACAAAGGGTTTTCAAAATGCACAAAATTCATGGGGACATGATATTTTATGGGTAGAAAAAGGATGAAAAACATTAGAAAACTTCAAATACATGGCATAAAAGATAAAAAAATTGAACTAGCAAGGTGACCATACAACAGTGGTGGAGTGAGCCACGATGAAAGATAACACACTATGCAATGACAAAAAATGGCATAGATGCACTTGATTCAGAGTCTAGATGAAGCACTAATGTGAACTGATGACAATTGTATAGAAGAAGAAAAATAGACAAGTACAATGGAGCAATCTACTGATGGCTAATTGTAGTTAGGGTAATCAGTGTCATGAGAGTATTGCTTGGGCTATGATAAAATTTTAATGAGCTAGATATAATTATTTAAAAAAACTATGAACAATATAAAAATACCACATCTAGTAGTTGCGTCAGGCGAAGATACTGCATTGATAGATTTAAACTATAAAAAATTCCATGCTACACAAACTAGTCTATGGGAAAAAAAATGTTGAGTGGGAGAGAGATGCATTTTTGTTCCTTCATATAAGAATGCATTTGGGAGTGCATTGAATAAAAACAATCTATGATGGATAGGAGGCCATGATAGGGACCACAAGGTGTGGTAGGCCATAGAGAAAAAGAGGCCATGGCAGTAAAAAAATCTAATGAATTAGTGCAAAAAAATATGTAAGTTGTGCTGATAGAAAACATAGAAGGAATAGTAGCATTTTTTGATGGAGCAAGGAGATCTATGGTGTGCCAGTTTGAGTGAAAAATAAATTTGGCAAGGCCATATCATATAATTGGTATAATGGTGGCCAAGGAGATGATTGAGTAGGAGGGACAAAAAGTTGACTATAGTTGATAAAAATAAGGTGAAAAATATCACTAGATGTAGCTATTGATACATGGAAAATTCTACATTAAAGTCCATCATCCAGGAGGAGAGGCCAAGGTGGTATCCATGAAAATGGAAGGGGTAAAAAATTAGGGCCATAATGGGGTTGAATGACTAGTTGCATGAAGTAGTCTATGTGTCGGATCCAACAATGACTAAGTAAGTGACCCACTTTGGTTGAACTGAATAGAGATGAAATAGCTTATGGATAGCACAATTGTAGCCATGGAGGAGGGACAACATTGGTGGTGTGTAGAGGAAAACCACCATGGTGTATACGATAAAATTTAATAGGAGGTTGTACATCACTATGCATATATCCTTTGGAGTGCATCTTCTCAAAATTGAAAATACCTTCAATAGCATTTGTTGAAATATTGCACTGACCAAATAGGTCAACAATAATAATATCATCAGATAGAGTAGTAACAATAATACTATAAAAACAACTACTTTATGAGGCATCAATTCCTCTTTTGAATCTTCATATTTCATTTTGTCAACTTCATTAAGGAGTTATTTGTTAGAAATATCTTCAAATATTTCTTCATCAAGAAGAATAACAACCTTTTCATTTTTAATATTAGCTTCTTCATCAATAACAGTAGTAGTATCTTTATTAAATTTAAATTTGTTATCTTCAAATATTTCTTTCGTAGTAGTAATGACATTAGCATAAATAGAATCTACTTCATCAACTTTGAAATTTTCTTCTTTACCTTCAACAATTTCTTTTTTAGCAACATTTTTTTTTCTTCAAAAGAAAGTATATATCCTTTAATGGTAAGCATTCCATTATGGTTAGGGCCATCCATGGACATGGTGGCCATTATATGAGCTTAAATATCCTTAGATCCTTGTGCTAGATCCTTCATATATTTTATAGATTCTCGAGTAGGCAACTCTGATACCAACTTGATGAGGATCAAGCTTACTAAAACTCAAATGAAAGCTTGCTTGCAAATCTTCTATGCATAAGTGGAACAATAATAGCAGAACAATGAGACGATGAGGTTGGTGGTGTAACCTCCATAATTATAGCAACAATGATAATTTCTTCTTCTTCATCAACAGGATCTTCATCTTCATATTTAGATTTAATTTATTTTTCAATGGTATCAATTTATTCAATAATAAAAATATCAACTTCTTCCTTAGTATTAGTAATGAAAATTCTTCTTCAACAACAAGATATTCTTCTACCATTTCTTATAGCATGACAAATTTAATCAATAGGATTTCAACAAAGAGATTTTTAGCTCGTTGAGCTATCTCTTCCAAAGATAGAGTAGGCATCTTGTGTCTGAAATAGGAATGGTAAAAAATTGCTTTGATACCAAATTGATGATATAGAACATAGGGGAAAATATTTCCAATTACTCGCCTAAAAATTTCATTGATCAAATCTTACTTTTATGGGTGAGGAAGCCTTTAAAAAACCATCAGAGAATAAAAAGCATGGCAAAACACTACCAAAGGATTTACAAAAGACTACAAAATAAAATATTTGAAAAATGAAATCTAATCCTTTAAAGCCTATTAATTAAAAAATGATTAATTAAATTTAATCAAACCCTAAATTTTAATTAAATTAGTTAATATAATATTCTCTAAGATTCCCTATCACCTACAAATGTGTCTAATAACTCATTCCATCTAGAATATGTACGACAACTTGATTAGATAGAACTAAAGTACTTTAGGGGGTAGAAGAAGACTACCTTCTACCTACTTAAGCAACCAATCATAAGCATTACTCCAAAGCTACATGGGTTCTGCCAAGTGGTAGAGACAATTTAAAGAAATAGGCTTGGACTAATTATGATATCACTAGTCCTATGTGCCACAAGGAGTCTTTAAATAAACCTTAAGGAGCAGGAATCTATATACCTTATTTTCTCATAAGAAGAGGTATAGTGTCTAGAAATAAGTAAACATTGAGTTAAGAATTAGCCATTGCCACTATGGGAAGCAATCATAAATATGAAGATAAAATATTGAGTTGGTTCACAATCTCATGAGAGTGGAATACCTTCTAGAAAAATTTAAAAGATGACTTCAAAATATACATCAAAATAAACTATTATAATTTGGAAGTGCTCAGAAAGTTGATATATATAGATAAAAAAATGTAGCATGGTAGAGGATGAGGTATAAAATGGGTATAATCACCAAGACTACCAAAGATGATATTTTTGATTCTAAGTTCTCTATCATTTAGGGAAAATGGTATCCAAAGACTGTAAAGAGGGATAATATAATTAGTTAAGTGGAAACAAGTTCCTCACACTCCCAAATACCCAAGAAGAAAGTAATTCCCAAAATTACCATCTGTATCACACTAACGACTCTAAAAATAGTCATTTCAATAGTGATATAGTTAGTCATCAAAGTACATAGAGGATTAAAAATTTATGGTTCTATGTTTAGGGAGACCATTGTAGTGAAAGAACAACAACAACAATGATAGATAACTCAACTCAAGAAGAGGAAAATACCTCAAGGAGGCTCCCTACCCAATTTGGGATTGTCCAATCCCATGGCCATTACTACTATTATTTCCATATCCCATACACCATCCACAAATCCTCTTATTTCTCTATCCTTTCTTTTTATATTCCCACTTCTTCTCCCTTTTCAAATTATTTTGCTATAATCCTCTCACCCTTCACCAATGCATCTCATGGTTCTCCATGAGACACACCACCCCTAACCATATCCATCATGGTTGGGATCATGCCCATCACATACTTTTTATTTCCTACCATCTAGGTCACCACTACTCAACCATTGGTCCCATACACCATGTTGTCTCCATCAGCCATGTTATCACCAAACTTGTGGCATTGTAACCTACTCTCATTACTTCTATTATATTCCATTACAATACCAACTATACTAGTCTCAAAAAGAAGATACAATTAAATTTGATCACTCTACCATCCATCTCCATACACCCAATATGCCTATCATCCCAAGTAAGGCAACTTCTCTTACAGGCAACGATACCCACTTTTCCAATCCAAGGAGCTAAGTTTGTAGAACCCTCTCAAACCAGCATGATTGCAAGTCCAAGCTTGGCCTTTGCATGGACAACCATAGAGATAAAAATCACCAAGGCATTTGATATCCTCATTATTGAAGAAAATAAGTGGAAGAAATAATAGAAAATACTCAATGAGAGGAACTCAAAGATTTTTATAGTCATGCAATCACAATTGTCAAGGAAGAGGTAAAGTGTACATTGTAGTAAATGTTTTTAAAAAGAGCATGATATCTAAACCTTATAAAATTAGGTGTTTTAAGTAAGTATTACTAAGTGAATTCCATATGGTCTAGATAAATCATCTTCATATTTATCATGTCGTAGAAAATTGTTTCTTTATAATAAAAGTTGTAGTATTAAGTATATTCCTTATGTTTTAGCATTTTCAAAGCAACATAATAAATAATGTAGAATGGAAGATATCAATTGTATACATTAGGGTTTTCAATGTAGCTAAAAAAAGTACTATCCATGTTACCACTTACACTTTAGGGTTTTTTTAGTACACATAAAATAAAGTATTCTAGGTTATCCCTTTTACTTTAGGTTCTCAATGCTAGCATAAACTATAGATGCTAATTCAAATTTTGAATAGTCTTAAAAGATAGAAGATATTAGTGATGATGAAATTATTGATGGGAATGAGGAAATGAGAAGAAGAACCGCAAACCAAGAATGATGATAAAAGCAAACCCATATGAATATTAATTTAAAAATAAAAAGTAAACATTGTAAGCATTAACAAAAAAATAGGTCTAACCATAAATAAGAGTAAAAATTGATGATGAAGATGGTACATAGTAGTCAAGGTATGAATTATTGCATCAATGTTTTGCTTCAGTTTTGATCTCAGTTTGTTTAGTGGTGTTGGTGTTATATTTGTGTCTAAGTCTATAAAATATTATCTTATATAGTTAAGGATATATGGGATAGTTCATATAGTTTAATATGGGTTGTATCCTTGAATAGGAGGACCTATGTATTGTCCCATTTTGCATTAAAAACAAGGTATATATGTGTTGTGTGACAATGTAAAAGGGTTGGGGCCCTTTCAAAAACTCCTTCTTCCAACCTTATCAAAAAAAAGTCAAGGTATGAATATAATACTTGAAAATGTTATAAAGGAATCATGATACCATTCTTTTTTTATCAAGAATTGATAGATTGTTATAGTCTTAGATTTATATTAGTTCAACAAAAAAATATAGTGAAGAATATATTTGAAAAAAAAGGTTTTTTCTATGGATATTCAAGAGATATTATAATGGTATACAACAATTATAAATACAATGAACAATAACTATAAGAAAGAAGTAGTTAACATTTGCTCCTTTTTGGATAAAAGATAAAATTGAGAAAATTAGCCATATATTTATATGATCCAAAAAAGAGTTACTGTTTGAGAGATATTGGAAATACCTCATTTCATTTTTATTAAACTCAATGATGGTTCACAATTGAGATATTTAAGTTTTGAATAATGACTTCTACATAGTTCAACCTCCTTTAAAAAAGAAGGGTAATATTCCTACACTGGATCAATGGAGGCTTTTTCTTCCTTTATCACTTAAAGTGGCCTTTGGGATGCTATTTATTAAGATTTCATAATAAATGAGACAATAAGCATATTAGGTGCAACATCATGTAGCATAAAATTTTGGGAGGCTTTTGTTATCTAATAGTTGTTTATAAACAAAGTTTATATTATTTTCATACATTTTATTACAAGCAATATCAAATAAAAAATAAAGTCTCTTGAGATATGACCTACTCAATAATGGTCATTCAAAGTCATTTTTTGAACCAATATGGATCTAAGAACCTGATTTATTTCAAATCTTTATATTATAATGGGATGAACAATAGTTTGAAGGGAAGATGTATAATCAAATTTAGTTTTAAAAAAATATGCAAAGTAATATATGAATTTATGAAATATGAAATCCCTTGGCAACATATAAAAAATAAAGTAGAAAATTAAATCCAAGCTCAAGGATTTAGAGAAGATAGTGAAAATTAATGAAATGGACCTACATGCTTATGTGCAATATTTAAATAATTACTTTTTTTTATCATAACATATTACAAAAGGAGGGCTCATATTTTAACAGAAAAAATATAGGGGCAAATGATTTAAGAAAGGTGATAGAAATTCCTCATTTCTCATGCTACTAACAAAATATATTTGTATTTTCATTAAATAAAAAAATATTTTAATTCTATATGAAATAATTGTATTAAAAAAAGAAGATATCTAAAAAAAATCAATGAATTATTTCAAAAATATTTTATAAAAAATTAGGCAAGTTAAGGAGGCTTATGGTGATCTTTTGAAAAACATGCCATGAATTATCACATAAATACAAAATAAAATCTTAATAAGAAAAACATTAATGGAGAAGCTACAAAATCAATTTTCTCTTTCCACCCTAATAAGGCATTTAGACTTGATTGATTTCCTACAATTTTCATTCAATTTTTTTGGGATATATTGAAGAGTGATTCATTAATTATGGTTGATGGGGTTATTATGAATAAGATTATAATAAGTAAGAACAATATCATCTTTATTGCATTGATTCCTAAGAAAGGCGAGACAAATTAATTTGATAACTTTTGTCCAATAAACCTCTATAACATGATTTATTAGATGGTTTTAAAATAATGGAAAATAGAGTGGAAAAACTTCCATACTGTAGTATCTTATAGAAATAGGGTAGTATACCTCATGGTATAACCATTACATAAGTGGCTATAGATTCTCTCAAATCCTCAATAAACTAGGTATGCATGTTAAATTATATGAAAAAAATATGATAAGGTCTGTTGGAGCTTTTATATGATACTATAAAATTTTTAGTTTTTGTGAAGGCTAATGCAAATAGATTAGATATTGTTACAATAGTCCAAAATATTCTATTTTGATCAATAGATACCCTACTAGATATCTTAAATCATCTCATGAACTTTGCCATAGTGACCCACTATCGTCTTACCTCTTCATTATTATTGTAGAGAGATTACAAAGAACTCTCCCAAATGTGAAAGTAAAAGACGATGCCATAGATACTTTGGTTATGACAAATGGTCTTTTCAAAATTTCTTATCTCTAATTTTCTAATAATTTTTTCCTTTGGGTCATCTATCAACTAGTGAAGCCAACTGATTTGAATAAATGTTATCATACTATGAGAAGGAATCTAGATAGTTGATTAAAATAACAAAATCTAAAATCTTTTCATTAACATTGTCCTATATTTTCAACATATTATAGGGCTTAAATTTAGGATCTCATCTAATAAAATAAAAATAGCATATTTGGGACTTAATTTTAAATAAAATGCAATCTTATTTGAAATTTTAGAAACATATGTTCTTAACCATAGTTAGAGGATTTTAAACCGTAAATGTTATATTGAAATCTATTCTTATATAAATTATGTTACTTGTAAGATTGCTATAAACTAGAGGATCTAAATCTCACAAAACTAGAGTCATATTCAATCAAAAGGATGTAAGGAACAATTTAGGTTTCCTCATTAAAATGGGGATAGTATTTGTAGAGAAAATAATATTGGTAAGGCACACAAAATGATAGATTTATAAGTACGGTATAAGGTGTAAAAATTGATTAGAAATTATTCAAATATCAAAGAAATATTTGGGAGAAAAAATCTAACACATATAGGTATTTAAAATTACTAAGAAAATAAACTCTCAAAAGGAGGGGAGGGACCTGGATGACCTGGGATGAATCAGGGACTGGGCAAGAACCAGGGAAAGGGGAGCAAGGAGAGGGAGCAGGTCCCTCTCCCTGCTCCCCTTTCCCTGGTTCTTGCCCAGTCCCTGATTCATTCTAGGTCATCCCACTCTGGGAATGGTTTGTAGCAGATGATCTCCTTGGGAGGAGATCCTTGCCCATTTTATGCTCCTTTCCCAGTAGTTTTTGGTGTTTCCTCATTTGAATCCCGGGCCTGGTGCTTCCTAGGGATCCTTTGGGGTTTCCTGCATGTTCTTGGGATCTTGTCCCTGATCTCCCTTAGGCTTTTTCTTGGGGTTTTTTTGCAGGTTTTTACTAGGATCTAGTTCCCAGGGCTTTCTCGGTCTATGGTGGTTGCAGGTTGGGTTCTCGTTCGCTTCCTGGTGCATCCCATGAGGTTCTCTCTTCATCAAGGTTGGTCTAGGGGGACCAATTTCCTCTTTGCTCGTGTTTCCTCTCTGGGATGCCATTGGTTGCTGGTGGTCTCATCCCTTTGGATGGGACCATGTTCGATTTTCTGTTTGAAGGCTTCTTTTTGTTGGATCTGCTGCTTGGTGGATGCTTTGAGCATTTGCATGGCCTTGGGGGGGCCTCTTCTTATGCTTGAGTTGTTCCTAGCCCTAGTCCCAGTTCCCTGAAGCTATTCATGTGCAAGGATGGGGATTCCTGGTCCTTTCTGTTGGGGTGCTTTGGGTTTTCTACTGCATGTATCGATCTTGGGGGGGATTGGTGTATGCATACAGACCCTTGGATCCCTTAGTTTAGGTTTTCATGGATCCCATCTTTGTGTCTGCTATTGTTTTCTGCCTGGGCTTTGCATGTTTTCATTTCAATTTTTGTTCGAGGGATCCTGCTTCTTGGTGGACTCTCAAAGCTTGTTCTTGGCCTTGGGGGAGGGCCTTTTCTTAGTCCTGAGTTGTTCCCAATCCTAGTTCCTCTTCCCTAGAACTATTCATGAGCAAGGATGGTGGGTCCCTGGTCCTTTGTGGCTTTCAAGATCCTTTCTTTGTGCCTGTGTTTGTTTTCCCTAGATCCTTTCGGCTTCCTTGTACTCCTATTGGTGGGATTCTAGTGCTGTAGTTTCCCAAACCCATTCTTCTGCTAGTTCTCCTGTTGGGTGGGATTTTCCATTCCTGCTGGTTTTCCCGTTGGGCGGGATTTTTCAATCCCATTTTTTTGCTAGTTTTCCTTGGGTGGGACGGGATTTCCCGTTGGGTGGGATTTTCAAATCTTCTGGTTTTCCTATTGGGTGGGATTTTTCAATCCCATTTTTTTTTTGTTGGTTTTCCTGCTGGGCGGGATGGGATTTCCCACTGGGTAGGATTTTCAAATCTTCTGGTTTTCCCGCTAGGTGGGATTTTTAAATCTTCTGGTTTTCCCGCTGGGCGAGATTTTCAAATTTATCATCCTGCATGTTTTCTCGTTAGGCGGGATTTTTCAAAACTGGTGGTTTCCCGTTGGGCGGGATTTTTCAAAATTGGTGGTTTCCCGCTAGGTGAGATTTTCTAATCTACTGGTTTTCCCGCTGGGCAGGATTTTTCAGAACTGGTGGTTTCCTGCTGGGCAGGATTTTTTAAAATTGGTGGTTTCCCACTAGGCGAGATTTTTCAAAATTGTTTTTTCCCATTGGGTGGGTTTTTCCAAACTATCTATTTTTCGTTGGGCGGGATTCTTCAAATTGATTGTTCTTGACCTTTGGTTTGGTCGGTTGACCTGTTGTAAAAATGTTTTGGGGGTCTTTCAAAACCCACTTTTAATATAATTTTTTACCTACCAAAAAAAAGAAACAAACTTTTGATTAGGGTTGGACAATGCAAAATATTATATGATAGAGTTTGTAATTAACCAATAAATATATTATGTGGTCATTCAGTGATGGGCATTTTGTAATTTTTTTGTTTGATTCTTAATTTAAGCCTTACCCTCTTATTTCTAATCTAAAATGACAACCATCCACATGTGCCTCTTTATCTTGTAAATGTACAAAAACTTAAAAATTATATTGATGATTATAATGATGTGAGAAACAATTTTAATATTTGATTTTTATTAGCAATTTAGTTGAGGAATAAGACCTCAAACAAGAAATAAATAATCTCTACAAGATGCTTCAAAATTTTTATTCATTTATTATTTACGAAATGATGATTTTTTTAGAATATATCAAATATATGGTGGTACTTGATCAAGATGGGATATAAGGATATAGGGAATAAAAAATTTATGCTCCAAACATTTATGGGATATAAGGATATAAGGAAGCATTCTATGGAGGATTGGTCTTGTCACAATTTATTAGAATCTATATCTTGAAAATAATAATAAGTTTGTGAAGAAAATATCTTAGAATTAGATCTAAGTTAGAATCATGTTTCTTATTTTTAATAATTAGAAAGAAGGGGTTTTGAAAGGGTCCCTGAACCTTTTTACAAAGAGGAAAAAAGAAAAATTAGCCTCCTAGAGGTAATATAGGAGATGATCCCCTTAGAACCATCTCCTAGCATGAACAAAAACTGAAGTTGTTTCCTGTGCAGGGGAAACCACTAAATTTGAAAAAAAATCCCACGTAGGGGAAACCATAAAAAATGGAACTATTTTCGATGCAGGGAAAACCATTGAATTTGAATATATTTTCCACTTAGGGGAAACCACCAAATTTGAAGTTGTTTCCTACATAGGAAAACCACTAAATTTAAAATCATTTCCCATGTAGGGGAAATCAGTGGATTTGGAACTGTTTCCCATGTAGGGGAAACTACTGAATTTGGAACTATTTCCCACACTTGGGAAATCATTTGGAAAAGGCAACATTTTCTATTTAGGGGAAACATCTAGAAAAGCATGCAATACAAGACAATGCTGCCAAAACCTTTGAACAAGTTGGCCATGGGATTGCGATACCACCCAGCTTCTATGACACTTAGCACATCCAACACCAAAAATGAGGAATCAGGTAGAAGAAAAATAGAACCAGGAGAATCAACAAAAAAACCATCCAAATGGTCCTCATTTGAGCCTACCTCACCTTAGATTTTTCTTCAAATAAGAGAGAAAATCACAATCCATGAGGGAGTCTTCTTTTGCAATGTCACCGCTAACATTATCAAGACTGGAAATAGGGCCCAAGGTAGAAACAACTAGAGTTTCAGATTGGGATTTCTCCTTGTCAAAATGGGTCTTATATAGGGCCATATATTTTTCCTGGGTCATCTCCTTACTTTCCTTACCAATTTGGGTCTTCATCTGGGCCTTCTCATTGTCTTGGGACTTCTCTATTTTTTTAGAATATGGACCTCTTTTTGGTACTTCTTCTAGGAAATATGAGCCCTCTTCTAGGATAAGTTGTCAAAGGGATGGACCTCCCCTAGGACATCACTTTGCTGGTCAAAGATAAATTAATAGCCTTTTAAGGCTCTTTACATTACCCCAACCTAGTCAAGGAGGGGCACTGAGTGTAGAGTGTCAGTTTGATTTTGTACTCGATATATTGCATTCTATTACCAAAATTTGAAATAAGCTCAATAGGAGATGGTATTTTTGAGTCAAGATTGATATTTATGCACATTCTTGTATAAACCATGTAGGACTTGACTTTAGTTGTAGGATTTAAGGCTACAAGATCTTTGATAGCCCTAGTGATACCATGAAGAACATCCTCATGCCAAAATTGAATCGATAATCTAGGAAGCCTGACCCAAATTGGGGTGGAGTTGATGCTCTATATTTTAGGGTCAAAGTTAGGAGATCATATTCAAAGAAAGAGACTTCGTCTATCGAAGAACCAGGGACCACCCAAAAGGATTCACCTTGAATATTTGACGTTGTTTAGCTTGATGAAGAAAAACCCTTTGGGGAGGGCTACAAGTTCCATATGCCCACAAGGATTCCATTTAGTGAAAGCCCACTTTATGATAAAATCAATGTTGGGATAAGAACCCATAAATTTGTTGATGAGAGAAAAGGAATCTTGAGAAAATACCAAGGAAGTAATCTCAAAAGGGACTTTCAGTTTACCTTGGCTAGGAAGAAACTCAAAGGAGACACCTCCAAGAGGGGCTAAAGAGGAGTGGACTTTGTCAATCAAATATGGATGAAGGGGAAGGTCAGGAGGACCCACCCTAATATCTTCATGAGATGATGTGATAAGAATATTGACAACAAACCTAGAGCCATCCAACCTTAGTGATTGACCATCAATACTGCTAGATCCAGATCTGCTAGCACAACCCGCATAGGAGGCTCCACCTGGACCAGATCTGCTAGCACAACCCTCATAGGAGGCCCCACCTGAACCAGATCCATCAAGCAGAAACTCAAGATTTTTAGTAAACTTGCTAGGTCTAGATGCACTATCCTAGTTTTTGGAGGGGATCCCACCTAGACCAGATCCATCAATCAAAAGCTTAAGAATTTTAGTAGACCCCAACCCTAGCGGTTGATCATCAATGATGCTAGGTTTAGATCTACTAGAATAGCCCTCGTCGAAGACCTCACCTGGACTAGATCCATAAATCAGAAGCTCAAGGGATTCAACCATTAGAGGGATTGGAGAATTAGAACCAGGGGTTGAGATAACAGGGGAGGAGGAGGCATCCTGCAAGTATTTCATAAGGGAGTCTATGTTGTATGGATTTCCTCCTTTAACAACATACTTGAAAATTTACTTTCACTTCTCTTGCCAACCCTTATTGAGGATGGTCCTTGACATAGGGGGAGCACCTCTTCCACTTGGGAACCTGTATATTCCTCTCTCACGCAAAACACTATACCCTCTTCCTCTCCTACCTGAGAGCATGTTTGAATCAGTCTCCATAATTTTATTGACCGGTTATATTTACTATAGTGTATAATACTATTAGAATCATGTTGTTGTCTCTTTTGAATAATGTTTATAGGCATGGTGCTCACCATACGAAGTATCAATTATTGAAACGATCTTCTAGCATTTTATTTAGAGGATTTATACATACATGCAAGGGCCATCTATGAGAATGGAGTTAAAGAGAAGGATTTACATTTATCTATGGCAAAAGGTAGATGTCTTAAAGTTGGGTTAAATTCTTATTTGTTTCTCGATGAAACCTTGAAAAAGATAACAAAAATGATATATTTTTTGAAACAATAAATGGGGAATTCCCATGAACAACATATTTAATCTCAAAATCTGGAAAACTTACTCTCAAATTATGTATCACTTAAAATATTGATCTCTTCGGATCCAAACATGCTCTCAGGCGAGAGAGAAAGAGGGCATGGTGTTTCATGTAGGAGGGTAATACGCAGGTTCCCAAGTAGAAGAGGTGCTCCCCTAAGTGAAGGACCATCCTCTATGAGGGTTGGTAGGAGAAGTAGGAGAAATTTTTCAAGTATATTGTCGAAGGAGGAAACTACATGGACTACCTTATGAAATATTTGTAGGATACCTCCTCCTCTCCTGGTATCTTGGCTCCTGGGCAGGGTTATGCATAAGTGGTTTGACCCAAAATTTATTTATAAAAATGGGGCAAATCAGTCTCAAAACTCGGGCGAATCCTACCCAAATTTGTGTAGAAATCATGGCGATTTTTTTTCACCAAAAATTATAATAATGGAACGAATTTCAACTAATATTTGGAAAAAATATTAAACAACAAAACAATTTATGTATGGTGGTTTTGGGGGAACAACGAGTAAAGATTTACCATTTAGAGATTTAATGTTCCAAATATCTAAACCATCGTGTTAATAACAAATATCTTTTATTTTGGATACCGTATTTAAAAAATTACATTAAAAATTAAAAGCAAAAGAACTTGTTTATGCGTAAGGAAGTGGGATGGTTTTTATTATTGTAATATATTCTATAGATAGACATTAACGTCCAACGAAATTCTAATAATGGAATAGTTGGTAGTTATACTCTTATTGCAAGAATATTTGTTGATAATAAATGTTTCCTTTTCCCTATATACTGAATTTAAATGCATGACATTATAACAATATAAGTAGCACGTATCGATACCCCTTGTAAATTAAAAATAAAATCATTGATGAGTGATTAGCCTAGATTGTCATCTTTTTCCACAGTCCATACCAGTTTACTTGGATGAAGCCTCTAATAAGGTTTATAGATTGCACTTGCACTCCTAATACGAAGCACAAGCAATGCAAATTTCAATGAGAACGTAATTGAAAAACAGCAGGTTAAATTGAATGAGTATACAAATTGATCAAGTTGCAACAACCCAAGAATCGAATATTAATTTTTTATATATTTGATAATGGGTATTAAATTGAATGTTGAACCTCAAAGATTGAAATATTTACAACAACATTAAGACGTGGCTCAATATCACACAACCTACAGTAGAAAGTAGATGCTTATAATGATTAGAAACAATTTCCAATGCTTAGAATGGTTATTATGCAAGAAGTTTGCTTGCTGTGTTAATAGTCTTCATTTAGCAATATATGG
Source organism: Wollemia nobilis (assembly GCA_028583015.1). NCBI lineage: Eukaryota > Viridiplantae > Streptophyta > Pinopsida > Araucariales > Araucariaceae > Wollemia > Wollemia nobilis. Next base: position 7,651,574 of record JAQPPZ010017228.1, read on the forward strand.
ATTGTTTTTACAAACTTTGGGACTAGCTGGAGAAGGATGTCTGGAAGGAACGCTCAGAAAAAGGAAGAAACTATATGGTTGCTATCACAAAGAGGTATTTGTTCCCTTAATTATCTTCATATGGATACTCTGTGTCCCTTCTACTCTTGGTCGTCGATTCTTAAGCTAGACAAGAAGAGTGTTATTTCATTTCCAACTGACTTCAACTCTAATGAAACGTTTGATTTAACAAACTAACGAAATTTGTTTAGCAAGGGCCAAGATTATATATCCTATAAGGTGTTGTACAAATATTTTTAAGTAGAGGATTTGATATAGATACTTTGTGTGTACCTTATAACCAGCCTGCATGATCACAGGTAAATTTTCCTTATTGAATAGCACTAGTCAACATGTGCCTCGGCTAGGTGAAACCTATAGCATTGTGTGTCTCACATAAGAAAGCATTTAGATTCCTAAACTAAAATAAAAGGAATAGAAATGATATTATAATGCAAAATGATAAACAAAATATCAGAGAACAATTGGATTTCAAACTTTGATTTGGTTTTTAGCCACTCTTTTTCTGTGATACGGGTTCAAACAAGGGTTTTAAAGCTTGTGATATGAATGTTGGTTAATAGCTTGTTCAATAAGGATTTTATCTCTGATATTTTTACCATGGTAAGTGTCTTGATTCTTATATGACACAAGCTTCCCCTTTAACAATGTTGTACACTAGGCAACAAGAAAAATAAAGGAGGGATACCTGTTTGACTATAACATGTACAAGTGATCAAATTGGCCAGGTAATCCCTGACTACAACATGTACAAGTGATAAAATTATGTAGTGATGTGGAAAATAAAGGAGGGGTACCTGTTTGATAGACTACAACGAATACATTGACCACCCAATCTATGACAGTAAGTGTATTGATTTGGAAAATAAAGGAGTGGTATTGGCTAGAGAGACTACAACAAGTAAATTGACCAGCTAATCCTCGACTATGTACAAGTGATCAAATTCATTGCGTATTGATCTAACAATTGGTATCATCTGCAATTTGGTGAATCACTGCATATTTTTTTAATGTTTCAGCAAACAATTGGTATCATCTGCAATTTGGTGAATCATTGCATCTTTTTTTAATATTTTAGCAACATGTGACTCGACTAGGCGAAACTTCTAACATGGTGTGTCTTACATAAGAAAACGTTTAGATTCCTAGACTAAAATAGGTTTTAATGTTTGTTAGATAATTAATAAAAAAATGATAAAAGAAAATATATTATTTAATTTGTGGTATTAGCTCAATAAGTTAGATTTTTCCATTTTGATTGAAGAGACCAAGTTTAAATCTTGCAAATGAATATATGCTTAAATAACCAATTTACTATAATACCATTATATGATGATGATATAACAAAAATAAAACTTTTTTAATCTATTTTTAATATGTATTTATTTTTTTATTTTTTATTTTTTAAGCGAAAAATCCCTTGCGGGGCCGCCTTGGTCTAAGAGACCATGAACAGGGGGTTCTACACCGTCAAAGTCATCCTGGAGTCGCACCCGACCCTGGTTGCACCAACATTATCAATTGGATTTTGGATACCCAATTCAGCTTTTTGGTAGGGTGAAGATTTGAACCTGGGACCTCCCTTGGAGGATTGCCCTCTCCTCTCCAACTCACCTACAAAACCTGGGTTAATATATTTATTTAATTAAACTTTGATTCAATCCATTCAAATGTAATCCTAATATAATCAAAATTTCAATATGAAAATAATTATTCAAAATAAAAATTATAGTTTAAAAGTGTTGAAATGTTAAAATTTTATTTAAGATTATATATATTTAACATAACATGAATCCAAGATTAAAGAAAATATAAAAAAGGGTTTTAAAAACTGTAAATGTAGTTTTTTATAATTATAATAAATGTTTCATTATATTTCATAGATACAATGTAAAAGCCCTTTCTTATCATTGGCTTAATGAAGTTTGGAAGTAGATCTTGTACAGGAAGGCAAATGTGCCTTTATTATATTGATTCATATGTTATTTTAAAATAATTGTTATTTAGTTGTAGAGTTCAAGATTTGAATTGATGCTGAATTTTTTAGAAGTTATTGATTAAATATAAAGGTTTTATGTGGGATAAAGAATGGATAAAAGAAGTTAGTAATATTTTAAATCTAAGAAGTAAGATATTGTTGTTTTTAATGGTGAATCCAGATTTGATCTGATCAGTGCACCATCCAAATGGTTATCTCTTCCTCTTCTCTTCCTTCAAGGGTTACCTTTAAAAACACTTTTTGCTTTAACCTTTCCAATATTTTCAACACACCTGGAAGAGATACGCAATGGGTCGAGAACTCTGGTCTTGCAGGGGTCATGAAAATGGCACAATACAACACCAATGTTGCCCTCATGCAAAGGATAGTCAACTCCTACGATGGTGAAGCATCCGTTGTCCAAATGACCATCGATAGCAAGAATATTTCTTTTACTATCAAACCTTCAGATCTACAACGACTTGCAGGACTACCATATACAGATGGTCAACTAGTGACCAATCAGTATGGTTTGAGCGATGATGACAAACTAACATTGGAGACCAAATACGATCTCGATTTACAATATTTGAGCGGTATATTTTTAAAATTTAATTTTTATTATTCTACATTTTTAAGGTATTCTAATTTTTGTTTTCTAATAATGTTGTCCTTTTTTTAGATAAGTCTTCTAAGTCCAAAAGGGGCTTAAACATTTTCGACGTTGCAGATTATTTTCTTCGTGCTTGCATAGAACTCTTCCAAGTAAGACTTGTTTTGCAAGGATGACCTACAAACATGCCATTTTGGGCGTTGGCCTATTTGGTTCGATGTCTTTTGGGCACCAGATTTGACTGGTGCACCTACATTTTGAATCGCATTAAACAGGATCTTCTCAACGCCCAAAGACAACAAACTGCATATGTAGTAACATCCACCCATTTTATTATTTCCCTTTTTTATGAAGCATACTACAATGTTAAAGATACCCCATATCCAACCGCATTGCACCCAAAATTGATGGCTATTGGTGCGACCGAAGAAGAAATACAGGTAAAATTATATTTTTGGAAAAACTATATATTCTTCTTTCCAAATATTTTTTTATTTTCTAATTTTTCATTTGAATGCAGAAAAAATAGTTGGATTTGTTGCTCGAAGGGATGTCACATTAAGGGGTCACATGCATGAAGCCATTGGAGATTCTGACACACAATCGAAAATGACACCAGTAAGTGCTACAAGAACTACGAAACGTATGAGGTCTTCCTCACCTCATCAACGTAGACCATCAACTCCTTTGATTTCTACACATGTTACAGGTGATTTTGAAGAAGTAACCTCCGACTCAAAAGGTAACCTTACTATTTGAAACTACTATTTAAAATTATGTATTTTATTGATTTAAAATTATAATTAGTTTAAAGAAACTTTTTATATGTTTTCAGAGCAATGACAAGTGGATCAATCATCAACGAGGAAAGAGTCAACTATGCAGGTCACATCTTCCTCTGGTAAGTTTGGTTTAATTAAAATTGTTTTTATGGCATTGTTTTCTACAATAGTTTTAATTGAAATTTTAATATAAAATTTTGTAGGGGAGCCGGCTCATTTCCAAAGACATAGAAAATCGATGCTTCCACCACCTCCACCATGGCAAACACACCCACAACAAGTGCAACCACAACAAGTGCCACCAATGATGAGAGGCCAATATCACATGCATGGGAAACAAATCCTTACACCACCACCTTCGGGATGAGCCATAAGTCAAACACAGACTATGTCTGACTTCCCGATATTTTCCCTTGGAAATCTCTCAAATGTGCAGAGCGCTTCTCAAATACCCTCTAGTAATCTCGATGATGATTTTCTTTTTCAGGATAACAATCCTGAATCTTTACCTTTCAAGGCAACTGATTTGCTTCATGAGCCACAAAAGCATAATGAAATACAAGAGGTTGTTGGGGCAACTTTCATCGTAGTTAGGTCATCCCCCTCCCATCAAACCACCACCCAACATCCTCTTAGCGATGATGAGAAAGTTCATTTTCTAGAAAATGTTTTATTAGCTCTTGATTGTGAAGCTACAATTAAGGAAACTCTACTTTTAGATATTGCAGGCTTAAAATATTGGGAATATCGGGCAAAGGTTTTAATAAAAGAAATAAATGCCCGATACAAGAATTTTTCAAAAAGAAAGGAGATGTTTTCATTGGTGGAGAATGAACCACAAAAGCTTGATGCCTTGTTACATCAGGCTGAATCTGGTAGCATGGAGTCCAACTCCACATACAATGATGAAATTTTGAAAATTATGCTTAACATATTGGAAAACCTCAATGTCGAGGCCCAGGCATATTTCAACGAATGGTCAACAGATAAGAAAAAAGTAGCAATTGTAGAAACTGCAAGACTTACCGCTGATGTAAGTTTTACATATAATTGAAAATCATTTTTTTCTTAAATATATTTTATTTATAAATATTAATCTTTTTCTCTTCTATTTTGTAGTCTAATTTTCAACACTTAAAGATGCAAGTCAGCACCATGAAAACGTTGATTAAGACTGCAAAAACTAGTGTGACTAATGCTATTGAAGTGAAGAAAAGATTACAATTCACTATCAGAGAAAATAATTGGCTGAAGAAGTTTATCAAAGATAAGGGCCTGGATGTGGAGGTTGTATTAAAACAAAATGAGAAAGAACTGAATGCACCCTTTAGAGAAGATCCTGCGAAGGAAGAAGGTTTATTGCTATCGGGGATGAACACTACAACTGAAAGTCTAGTAAGGGCTGGTGCATTGGAAGCAAAGGATATTGATGAGGGATCATCAACACAAACTCATTCTCTAGAAGATCCAACTCATGCTTCAGGCACCCAAGAGAAAGCCAACTAGTTGACTGTAGCTTTTGTTGTATAGCAGTCAACAATTTTGTAAATTGTAAAGGATGCTTTCAAATCAATAAAAGAGACAATTTCCAAAAATTGTGTATTATCTTTTTGAAATTTTGTTTTAAAAATTATGATGTTTTAATTAGTTAATGTGGATGCAATAAATAATTTTCATTACAAATGAATTGCTAGCAAATATGGATATAGGCAAAAAGTTCTCTTATGTTTTATAAAAACTTTTAAATGATTGAATTGTAGCACAAATATCTGCTTTGCCATAGACAAATAATCCAATAACAGGGCTTAAATATTAAACATACAATTTCATCAACATATACAATAGAATTTTTTGGAGATATACACAATAGAATAACAAAGATATGATATAAAAACAACAAATTCACAATGTTGGAAGTTGAAATAAACACTTTTCAAATTAAAAAAAAAACATATCCAAGTAAAATGAAAAATTAATTCTCAATATCCTGTAGAAATTTGATAATGAATAATGTGAAATATATTCAAATTTTTAAATCATCCATTGATTACAATGTTGGAAGCTAAAACAAACACTTTTTAGACTATACAAAATCATCTGTACTCATACCCAAAATTTTTGTTGCTACAATTTGATCAGTGTTACCATTATCCTCATCATCATGAGTATTTGTTTCACCTCTTCTGTCTGTGAGAGATTTCCAATATGCCAAAGCTCTATCATAAGGATACTGCTCCACCTCATAGGTCGACACATATACTCTCAAACAATTTTCCAAATTTTTATCCAACCTATTTCGAACTTTAGATTTTACAAACGATAATGCACTAAACACCCTTTCATCTTCCACTGATCCCAAAATCATCATTTGACATAATTCATATAAAATAAAATATTCACTCATCGTATGTTGTAAGACACTACTGAGATGCAATATTTTCCATAAATGTGAAATAGAACCTGTTTCATGATGGTTAGTCAATTGTGAAACTTGAGCAACCATTGTCATTCCAAAACTATTTGATTGTTTTATCAAAAGATCTTTATTGAGAATACCATTGATTTCAATACCATTAACTTCCACATGTTTAGTGAAATGGTTAGCAAGAGTGCCCATGTATTTGAGAAACAAACCATTTATAGTTTGGTATTCAATACAAGGATCCCAGAACATCGGGTTAACCACACCCATAGCCTCAAGCAATTCATCTCTTTGAAAATGGTCTCTTATTTCGTTTGTCAAGGTTTCTGCTATTTTTCTCAGTTTAATTTTTGTATCATGTACAACTACATCAAATCTATTGTATGTTATGGGTATTTGTTCTACTTCATTTGTAGCTATATCCATTCGTTGATCAAAACAATATAAAGGTATTGCCTTTTCGTGGACATTAATACAAAGATGATCATTTATGTTGAACTTCAAAAAGTTTTGAGGATCATTGATGTTTGTTAATGTTCTCCAACTCTCAAACATGGGATCCATAAAACTTTCAGTAGATGTGTACATCATATCAATATGCATACAAATTTATTTTCTCACCCTGATGAAATCCACAATATAAATTGATCTTTGTTGTGCAAGTTTTATCAAAGTATTCATTTCTTCCAACATTGGAAGAATACCACACAATGTGAGAAGTGTTTCCAAGTCACTCATTCGGAATAATAAATATTTAGCCTTATCAACTGCCCTACAATTTGCATACATAAACCCTGCCAAGGATTGATATTCTTTGAAAACTCTATATATCGGTTGGTACAACGAAATCCACCTAGTATCTACATCTTTTAATAGTTTTTTACCTTCAGTAACTCCTAGTGCAAACTGTTGAAACTCTAAAAATATTTTTGGACTGCATGAAAAATAAGAATGAATTTCATGGATAAGTTCTTCCACTTTTGCTACATTTTCAAATGTGCTCACAATTTTGTATGCAAGATTCATTCTATGAGCCATGCAATGAATAGGGATCAAATATGGGGTAATTGATGTTTGTAGTCAAATACAAAGACCATTCCTGTGTCCTTGCATTGTAGCAGCACCGTCTGCTCCAACGCATATTAACTTAGTGGCTATTTCCATATCATTCATTCCTGCTATTTCCTTTAAACTAGTTACAACAACATTGTAAAGGTTTTTTGCATTGCAATTTTCCACCATCTTACGTACTCCAAGTAAATGAGGTTTCCTTAAATGATTTTCCAATGTGTAAACATGCATGCAAATCCAAGATGTGTTGTCAACAATAGTCACCTCATCAATTGAAAGTGAAATGAATTTGGTATTTTTTACATTCTCTTTGAGGTCCTCTTGCTCAACCAATGAGAGACATTTTACCATTTCCCAACCACTTCGATCTGACCAATGGGCACTAGGAAGGTTTTGCACATCAGCTAGTTGAAATAGATATTTATAATCAATGAAATCAGATATAGGTCTACCCTTTTTAAGAATAGTGTATACAATAGCAAACTGCAAACTTTTTGAAGCTAAAGTGATCTTATTCATTTTTTGAAATTGGGCTTGAATCGTTCCACCTTTCTCAACCAAAGTTTGTTGTTGTTTCATTTCTTTATCATATTCTTCTGCATATCTGATATGTGCGCATTCTGATGCATCCTTCCACCTAAAATTTTTTGATATTGTTCCATCACTTTCTTTTGTTTTTATATAAACTTTTCCACAATGTTTTTCTACTATATCTTTCTTAACTTGCAATCTATGATCCCTTCCATGTTTCCAACTATAAATTACACATCTCAATTATTTTAGTTCTTCACTACTATTCTCTGGCTACATTGGCTCAATAAATAGAAATTTTGATACCCAATCAGGCTGAAATGTTCTATTAATTATCCACTTGGATAACCTGGCACGTTTAGGTTTCTTAGAAGAAGATTCTCCGAAAGTAGGGATTGTATGAGAGATATTATTTTCTTTTCCATTTGGCGTGTTAGTTTTAGGAATCTCTTCATGTTGTTGTTGCATTTCATTAAGAAAAATTTCATCTATGGGTATTTCATTATCGAGGATATGTGGAAGTGGAGGCATACTAGGGTCAATAGTGTTTTTTGCAATCAAAGGTTTTTCATATCATTTTTTATTTTAAAACACACATTCTATTAAAAACTAGGAATCAATTAATAGTATACAAAGGCATCAACCAAAAAACACCATTTTTTAATGAAGAAAGATATATAAAATTAATAGTATACAAAAATTACTGGTTAGTAAGTAAAAGGTGTTTGTACCTTGAATTTGTGCAAATGTCGATGGTTGAATGGATTGTGAAATATGATGAAAGTAATTTAGGATACTCTTTTTATTGGAAGATTGGCCTCCCTTGTTTCCATTTCCAATAGGTGACATTTTACCTATATAAAAAATGAAAATTACTGGTTAGGAAAACAGGATGACATGGAACCTAGGATATGATACTTGACATACGACAACCAACATATGGTTCCTGACATACGACAACCGATATGTTATGCTTGACTTATGGCATATAACATATGGCAGATGACATATGGCATATGGCGACTGACATATGGTAAATGACATATGGTGGTAAACATCTGGTGCCTCACATATGGTGACTGACATATGATGGATGACATATGATAAATGACATATGTAGCATATAGCGGATGCCATATGGTGAGTGATATATGATGCCTGCCATATGATGGATGAAATATGATGATTGACATATGGTGGTGCCATATGGTGGATGCCATATGACGACTGACATATTATGCCTATCATAATGCGGCTGACATATAGTGGATGACATATGGTAAATGGCGGTAGATATATGGTGACTAGCATATGGCGGTTAACATATGGTGGATGACATATGGTGCTTGACATATGATAGATGACATATGGCGGATGACATATGGTGCCCATCATATGGTGATTGACATATGCGTGACTATCATATGAAATATGACATATGGCGGTAGACATATGGCGACTGACATATACCGCCTAAAAAATGGTAGTAGATATTTTGGTATCTTCCATATGGTATATGCCATATAGCACCTATCATATGGCAGATACCATATGGTAGTAGACATATAGCGTATATGGCGGTAAACATATATGGCATATGGTGGATGCCATATGGCAACTGATATACGGTGGATGACATATGTGGCATATGGCAGATGCCATATGTGGCATATGGTGGATGACATATGTGGCATATGGTGTATGGCATATAATGAATGACATATGTGGCATATGATGGATGCCATATGGTGACTGATATATGGCACCCGTCATATGGCGACCGATATATGGCAGATACCATATGGTGGTAGACATATAATACATATAGCAATAGATATATGGCACTCGTTATATGGCGACATACATATGGCACTTATCATATGGCAGCTAACATATGGCGTTTGACATATGGAGACAAACATATGGCGACTGACTAAAAGATAGACATATAGTGACTGATAAAAATATTGGATATTTATAGCAAATCTAAATGAAATACAGAAAGACTAACCTATATTTATCACCTGTTGTGGTCATTTGCTACGGTTATCTCTTGGTTGTCGTTTGATGTAGTCACCTGTTATTTGTTGCTAGTGTTAGTTGCCTTCTATCTGTCACTTATTTTCTATCTTCTACTCGTTGTATCATCTATTGTTTGCCACCTACTGTTTATCGCTCGCTATCAAGGAGAATTACTATTTTTTGTGTATGAATATCGCTCTCATGTTAGATATATATAATGGGGGTATAAGAGGTAAATTTTGTGACATAAATAATTTTTTTTATAATTTGAAGGTGAATGTTAGGCGGGAATGCTCAGTAAAATAAGTATCATAACGAGCGAATGGACCCTAAAAATATTTGGTCCCAAAAATTTTGGGTGAATAGACCAACATCTAGGGTCCCAATATTCACCAAATTCCAATTGTAAAAATCCTAATATTTGCCTAATTTGGAAAATTTACTGTTGTGCATAACCCTACCCCTAGGTCTACTCCTCCAATCCCTCTAATAATTGAAACCCCTAAGATTTTGATTGACGAATATGGTCTAGGTGGGGTCTCCTACGAGGGTTGTGCTAGTGGATCTGGACCTAGCATCGCTAAGGTTGGGGTCTACTAAAATCCTTGAGATTTTTATTGATAGATCTAGTCAAGGAGAGATATCCTATGAGGATTGGGCTAGTGGATCTAGACTTAGCAATACTGATGGTCAACTGTTAGGGTTGGGATTTTCTAAAAACCCTGAGCTTCTCATTGATGGATCTAGTCTAGGTGGGACCTCCTATGAGGGTTGTGCTAGCAGATCTAGACCTTGCGATGTTGATGGTCAATCGCTAGGGTTGAATGGATATAGGTTTACTATTGAGCTTATTACTGCATCATCTTGCTAGGGCGTTGGAGTGGGTCCTCCTGACCCTCCCCTTCATCCATATTTCACTGACAAAGTTTTCTCCTCTTCAACCCCTCTTGGAGGTGTCTCCTTTGAGTTGCATCCCAACCAAGGTAAAATAAAAGTCCCTTTTGAGATTACTTCTCTCTCATTAAAAAAATTGTGGGTTCTCATCCCAATATTAATTCTATTAGAAAGTGGGCTTTATCTAAATGGAAGCATTGTGGGAATATGAAACTTGTAGCCCTCCCTAGAGGATTTTTATTGATCAAGCTAAACAACGTCAAATATTCAAGGTGAATCCTTTTGGATGGTCCCTGGTTCTTTAGTAGATGAAGTCTATTTCTTTGAAGATAGTCTCCTGAATTCGATCTCGAGATGTAGAGCTTCAACTTTACCGTAATTTGTGTCATACTTATTGGATTACCGATTTAATCTTGGCCTAAGGATGTTCTTCATGGTATCACTAGGGCTATCGGAGATCTTGTAGCCTTCGATCCTGCAACTAAAGCCAAGTCTCGAATGGTTTATGCAAGAATGTGCATAAATGTCAACCTTGACTCAGAACTACCATCTTCTATTGAGCTTCTTTTAGATTTTGGTAGTAGAATGCAATCTATCGAGTATAAAATCAAGTCGACACTTTGACTCTGTGCTCAGTGTTCCTCCTTGAATGCATTGGGACAATGTAAAGAGCCTAAGAAGGCTATTAATTCATCTCTAACTAGAAAAGTGATATTCCAAGGGGAGGCCCAATCCTTTGATAACTTAGCCCAGAAGAGGGCTCAAATCTCCCAGAAGAAGGACCAGAAAGAGGCCCAACCTATAAATGAAAAAGAGAAGTCCTAGGAAAATAATAAGGTCCAAACGAAGACCCAAATTAGCAAGGAAAGTAAGGAGAACGAAGAGAAAGAGATGGACCTATATAAGGTCTATTCTGACAAGGATAAATCCCAATTTGAAACTCCAATCGTTTCTACCTTGGGCTCTATTTCCAGTCTTGATAATATCGATGATGACATTGCAAAAGAAGACTTCCTCATGGATTGTGAACTACTCTCTTCTTTGAAGAAAAATCTAAGGTGAGGTAGGCTCAAATGAGGACCATTTGGATGGTTGTTTTGCTGATTCTCCTAGTTCTATTTTTCTTCTGTCGATTCCTCATTTTGATGTTGAATGTACAATTTTTTTGTTTCTATTTTTGGGATTCCTCATTTGTGTGATTTTCTAGTGGTTTTCCTTGCACGAAAAATGTTTCCTTTTCCAAAAGTTTCCCAAGTGCAAGAAACAATTCCAAATCCAATGGTTTCCCTTGTGTGGGAAACAATTCCAAATCCACTGATTTCTCCTTCATGGGAAATGTTTTCAATTTAAACGGTTTCTCCAGCATGACAAATTTTCAAATTTAGTGGTTCCCCCTACATGGGAAAATATTTAAATTTAGTGGTTTCCCTTGCGCAGGAAACAACTTCAAATTCAATAAATGGTTGAGAAGTTTGGAAAAGTGTGCACTATAATCCGTGATAAGGAAGGTTGGACAAAAGGGATAGCCACCTCCTCACTTCCCCTTAAATGGTAAGAAGTTATAGTACTCATTATAAAAAATTTCACACTAGAAGGGAGGTTATCTAGTTGTAGGGGATATCATATCAAAATTCTACTGAATCTTAAGTACCTAGGATAGAAGAACTGCATTATAAATCTATTGTATTTCCTATATCAATCTCTTAAGGCTATAGTTCTCTGTGTGCACCCCAAAAATCCTAACGATAGCCTTAAATTCCATCTGATTGCCCATCATGGATTAATTAAACTTCTAGTTCTACAAAAAGCACATGAATCCAAGATAAAATGGGAAACTATTGTAGAGGAGTCTAAATTTTCAATTCTTTTCGAATCCAGTGACAGTGAACCCCCTAAAAATAGTATGTCAGGTGAGGAGTTAGAACCAGAAATTCAAGAAGAAGAACCTCCAGAACGTAAATGTCATACTAGTACTAGGTCAGCCAAAGTCTCTCAACATACATAAAAAATCCAACGTGAGAAATTTGTCCCTGAAAACCAGGAAGTGGGAGAAATATCTAGACAAGATACTAATTTACCTACACCTGATCCATCTACAGAGTCCTTGGTATATCTTCAGATGCAACAGACTCTGCTGCACATCAAACTTGACAGGCTTTGCAATGAGTTTATAGGCCACTCGAAATTGGTTCAACATGCCCCTACTCTCCAGATAGACTTGTTCAAATAGATTGTTGTGGATAGGGTGACGAAACTTGCTAATACGGTCAACCAACCACCATCTGTCGCTACCTCTCCAAACAAAAGTTCTACAATTGGTAGAAAATAAATAAAACCAGTTAATTTTAACAAGATTATTGATTTCACCCAAGTTCTCAAAGAAGATAGCTCAATATCAATTTCTAGTTTACTTTAACAAAATAATCCTCAAGAACCGGACCCATCCAATAAAGCTAGAAATTCCTAAAGATATTTGGTCTTGAACGTTGGGATACCCCAAGATATTGATGCGATTATTAATAATCTTATCAAAACCATAGAACTGCCTCCACCTTCCAATATGCAGGATACAATGCAGGAGGAAAGATCTGTTGAAGTAGAATATGTAAATACCATCATTGTTGAACCTTCCATAGACGATCAAAACGCCAGAGAACAGGTGTAGAAGGTGAAGCACGAGAAGAAATTGCTAGAAAAATGACTACCATCCACACAGATTTCCTCCCGATGATAAAAATTTGAACAAAACTAAATTCTAATAAAATATTCTATGATTTCACAGATATTACAGACTTTATTTAATATATAATGTCGATTATTTTATTTCTACAAAATGTTTTGAATATTTTATTTTATACCAACAAATCATTTTTATGATATGTCTAAAGATGGTATTGTAGTATGATGACGTTTATTTTAGTTTATGCTTGAAAATGTTTATTTACAATAACTACAGTGTTGATGTTACACATTTGCAATGTTTCCTCAGCTTTGGTGGATTATCTCAGTGAAATAGTCCTAATGTTTCATTATTTTTCTGCAAGAACCATTGTGATTTTTCATTTTCTTTGTGAGAGATATTCTTCGAAGAGTTGCAATAGTTTATTTTATCTACAGATATTTACTTGAAAACAATGCTATTATATTACTATATGAAGATGTATGTTTTAAGTTTACTTTTGAAATTGTTATCTCTTGTGATTATAGTACTGTTACAAGTATTTTGCAGTAAAATAATTGTAGAAGCTATAGTTAATAATCTGATCATCCTTGTGAACAATTGTACTTTAATATTTCATATATCTGCAAGGATATTTATGAAGAAACTGCAAAATTTTATTTATTTATTATATCTACGAAAATTTCATCTGTTATATCTCATGATCAATATTTGTGATGTTTAATGATATTTTGATTTCATTTTCTCTGTATGCATGAGGACATGCATCTCCTTCAGTTTGGGGGAAAATGATGAATTATTAATTAACACATATTGTATACAAAAGTTACCTATTTTATGCTTGTAAATAATGGATGCAATTGGATTTTTAATGATTATTTCACTTTACTTATGTGGTTTATCAGTGAAAATTATGTATGAGGTTAAATTGATAAATGCATGAATTTTACACAAAATATGTGCAAGTTTTGTATGCTTGGATAGGATAACGTTTAAGAACACTTCACGGGAGATTGATGTGATAGAACAAGACTTGAACCAGATGCTGAGCATAGGAAAAATAGTCACAAATATGACATGTTAAAAAAACCGTAGATGTGGATTATAGACGGATGTTATAGAACACAATTGCTGGAATATGTTACAAAACACAACTACTGAAATATGTTATAGAAGATATTTGCTGAAGATTGTTACCGGAGACGTCTACCAACAAGAGTTATGGAAATGTTTGACTAATTAAATTGACCAACATATTGTGTGCCATGTCAATGACAACATGACACTCTTATGTGGTAGAATATTGTTACGAAATATTTTCAATTAGCACAATTGTTGACATGTCAAAAAATATGCATGAGAAAATTATGATTATTAAAGTTGTTATTAAGTTATTTTATAAAGTTGTAAAATTAGTATGTTGTTAAGTTGTTTATATTTTGACACAAGATGTTATGTCCTCTCCATGAATAAAGGGGTATATAGTTGTATTGTTATATCTTACAAATATTTAAATTAGAAGCATTTTGTTATGTTTGTTTGTGAAATGCCACTTGGACCACTTAGGTTATGACTGAGTCCAAGTAGGTTAGGAAACCATGTCAATTTAGATTATTTATGTTAGGAAAATAGTTGTCGCATCATCAAGCCAACAAAACCACATGGAAAATACGTGGAAGAATTTTATTCAGAATGCCTAAGCGATATTATATATTGCAAAGGGAGACCTTTGAAAAGGTCTAGAGTATTTAATTATTTAATGTTATAATATCAAAAGGTTAGTTCTGTATATAATTTCACAAGAAAGGATGCGTAACTATGTATGCCTGAATTTCCAGTAATAAATTAGCAACACTTTTTGTTGTGCATATGGTAACTTTATCAATTACTTTCTCAATTATTTTTGCATGATTTTTTATGTAATCATCATTGTATTTTTCCTACATTCATAGATTAGAATAATGTTAGTAGTATTAATGCACATTAGTTACTGAGATAAAATAGTTTAGGGGAGAAAGACTTACACTGTCCTCTAGGAGGCAAGGCCCACTCCTATAATCAATCCCTATTCTCTCGCCCCTATAATAGGATATGAATAGTTAGTACATAGAATTAACTTTAGATTATAAAATAAATAAAATTACATTATCATAGAGTATAAAGTAAAAATAGATAATTAAAACTAACTATTTGCACGAGGATCCTCATAAGTAAGCAATCTCATTAGTAGGTAATTACATTAGTAAATACATCAATAGGTAAAAACATTTCTAGGAAAATATCATGTTTAATTTATATAAATCATAAATTGCATTTTATTTCAAATTCTGCATAATTTTTTTTTACTACAAATGTTATTTTTACTGTAAAACCTGAGACTAAAAGAGAATATAATCAAGTCTAAGTATTAACCACTATGGTACAATCTATATTGTATTTCTACTCTTTAAATACAACTTGGATTACCTTGGATTGATAAAATTAAATGCAAGCAATTATAGCTAGACAACTCCATAGGGGTCATCCTATATGGTGCCCTAGCAATGGGATAAAATATAGTTAATAACTCTATAGAAAAGTCAAATTCTCTTTGAGAAGGTAAACCTGATAGGTCCTCTAAAAATACATCCCTAATTTCACCCAAAATAAGATGTTTTTGGAAGAGATCAAAATCGGTTTTAGTTTCCTCCTTCTTGTTCATATTAACCACATAGATCATTCCCCTCTTTCTTATTGCCTTATTCACTTGCATTTTTGAAAACAAATATGGTTTAATGATCATAAATAATTCTAATTATTTGGTAACATTTATTCATGAACTCTAACCATCTATTTTAAAAATTCAAGAGGGCTTTATGAGCCTTTAACCAATCAACACCAAGAATAATATCAAAGGTGTGTAAAGGTACTACATACAAATGCCAATTAGTTTTACCTTGGAGCGATATGATGTGAGGATCAAATAAGCATTGGTTAACTAGATAGGTCTACCTTGATCCATACTCCACTTTCCAACCATTAGCCAAAAATCCAGGTCTATTCGATATGTATTTCACTAAAATAGTGGAAATAAAACTATTAGTACATCCACTATCAATAAAAACACGTACATCCTTACCATAAATTTTATCATTTAACATAAAAGGATTAACTTACCCATCAAGTGCGAAACTACCTATTGTTGCAAATATCTAGTGGGTAGCTTCTTTTGGTGCCTTTTGGTGTAGATCAACCCTATGGAGACATTTGTTGGAAAAGTGGGGGCCTCTGCAAACATAGCAATCATTTGGAGGAGCTCTGCAACCCCCATTGGTATCCTCATTCTTGCCTTGTGGTAAAATTTTCTTAGCCTTCCTCTGAACTGATGGTATTTGATAATTCCTTCTAGGATAACCCTTACCATCTCTTCTAAACTTATTGCCTTGGAAGTTATTTCTATTTTTGTTGCTCAACTTGCTTTGGTCTTCTCTTTTAGAATTTTTACTCTATTCTTTTTTCCACTTCATAAGTCTTGCGCTCTTGCACTTTTTAAACTCATCCTTAACTTTTTCAGATAGCTTTTGGTAGTTGAAATATGCCCTTTTTTTCTTCTTGATTTACTTCTTCTTGACAAGCTAAATCAAAATATTTAGGAAGGTCTTCAAGATTATGCATATTTACCACAGTTTGAATTTTGGGGTGAAGTCCCAAAATGAACTTTTGGACCTTCATCTCTTCATTGTTCTCATACTGAGTTGCATATTTAGAAGTTGGATGTATTTTTGGTGATATACCTAAACTAACATTGTTTCCTACTGCAGATTAGTAAACTCACCAAATTTCTCTACATAATACTGCTTAGTTGGAAATTTATTCCTAAATTCCTTAACAAATTGTGGGTGGAATTTTGTATTCTTCCACCCACTCTTTTTGTAGGGTGATGTCTTATAGAAATGACTAATTTTGGAGCCAAAAATTGGTATTTATGGTAAGGGCGGATTTCTAAAATAAGTGGATGGTAGAAGAATATCTTGAATATGCAAAAAAATGGGAGGTCACTAAGCAAGGAGTGATCCCAAAAACCTACCCTACTTAGAATTGGCTAAATCTGTGGTCGGACAGATTTTTGGGCAAACAAGCATCAAAGGTAGACTTTGAATTCCTACCTAGTAGTAGGGTGAAAATTTTAAGAAGATGGTGGATCACCACCCTAGTCAAAAATAAAACTTGGGTAGAGTTTTAGGAGAGAAAAAATTGAAGATCAGGCCTGATTCCCTACCCCATTAAAAACATACTAATGGAAAACAATTAGGGACAAGGAACAAGTTAAAATGCCTACCCAATACAGGAGGCACTATTAGCATTGGATATCCCCAAGTAGATTATTAATGAGATTGCCTAGATACAGGCTCTCCATGGACAACAAGGTGGTGATTTGAAACAATATGATTTCCAAGGCAATTAATTCAGTCACTCATCTACCTTATTGAAGGCTCATTATTGGGTTGAAGGGGTAGAGTAGGTAAGAATTTAATGCCTAGCAGGAATATTAGAGTGATCAAAGACCTAGATTCATGTAGAAGGCTCATGACCCCTTTCAAATAGCCTAAATTCTCCCAAGGAGCAATGTACTAGCTGAACACTAGTCTGTCTCAGCAATATCTTCTTGCCTAACACCATTAATGCTTGTAATTTGAATATATTGTAAAATTATTTATAAATAGTAGAATGCCAACCATTCCAAAGGGTATATCTATAGCTATTACAATTCATATGTAAATTCTTCTTCGTTTTCTAAATACAAGTGTGTCACTATTTGGTCTTTGACTAGTGCTCTTGAAATCTGTTTCATGTATGTGTGTGCTAATATTTATTTCTACGATATCTATCTAAATTTTCTCATTTAATTTTTCTATCTGGATTTCATGGACTTTGCTAGGTAGTTCTGGAATTTGTATTTGCATTCACATTAGAGAAGAGGGTTTATTTTTGCTAAAGTTGGTAGGATCAGAGCACTTTAATTCTACATCCTAGATTTCATGCACTCATCTGCCTAGTTTTGGAATTCACCTGTGATCCATTGATGCTTAGTGCAACATAAGAGTATCATCGGATGATATTTTAGGTGGCACACTGGTATTTCCTCCTGCGGGGTTGGTAGACCATGTGTCTTGATGTGGCTAAATCCATCCTTGTCAGTTCCAACTATGGCCTCCTTTACTTCCTTTCCTACTCTCCATTTTTCTTTCCCCTATTTGTAGGTAGGTAGCTAGAAACCCCCTTTAGGAACCAGCCTTCTCTAAAGATCAACCGCCCCACATTTCCCTAGCATGGAAGTCAATTAATGATGGCATAGCTCTATGGGTACAACAAGCTAATCCATTTCTCTCACCTTTTTGTGAGGCCAAATTTGTGACCAATAGTTTTTGGCACACATGATGGGATCGAAAGGTCTCATTTCTAGATCTCAGTTTGGTGAAGATGTTATCTACAACATATTTCTATTCACTTGGTGACTCTGCTCTATGGTGAAACAAGTTTTCTCTGATCGGTTATCTTTCAAAGAGAGAAGCAGATCTTGGACACTCTGCTTCAAGACCCAAAAGATCTTTGTGCTTCAGGAAATCAGATTTTTATGATACTTTGGTTTGTCTATATATTTTCATAAATCACCTGGCAACTCCTTTGAGCAACAAATCTAGATCTTCAGACTAGTTATCTCTCCATAATATATCTATTCCTCAGAGGACTCAAGATTTGATGAGTAGTCTTGACCTCATCAACAGAGAAAGTATGCTCATATGGTGACTCCAACCTAGTGGTGGAATCTAGAAAGCTTGAAAGAATGAAAACTCAATGGATCAGTCGAGATGTCCTCACTGGAATGATGCAAGTCCCTTGAATATCTCTAATTATCAAGATATTCCTAAGGCAACACTCAAAATAATCCCTAGTTATGATGGTACTAATGGTGTTGCATGTGAGCACTTTCAAGATGTAGCTTCCCTCTCTATGATCCATGGCATTACTTCTGAGAGTGTGATGCTCAAGCTCCTTGCTCTTTCTCTTAAATAAAGTGTGTTATTATGGTTTAGATCCTTGGAGGATGGAAGCATTCACACATGGGATAACATTGTAGAGGCTATCATTAGTACATTTGACACTTTTGCAAATCCTTTCTTGTTGCTCATATAGATTACATTCATTAAGAGGGCATGTTATGAAGATATGGTTGAATTCAATGTACGCTTTACCAAAACCTAGAGGAGGACCCCCCACAAAGATATACCATATTCTTCTCAAGTATACATATATTATGTTCGTGCCCTTGAGCCTGAAATCAGAATCCTTATACAACAATCAATAGAAAGGTGGTTCCCATAGGTCTTCAAGGAAGCATCTTATGCTGAAAGGATGTTAATACAAGCTGGGAAGCTTACTGATAGAACCCCATCTCAACCTATTTTTCCTCTTCTATCCTCAATATAAAATTTGCCACCTTCAAAGTTTATACCTAGGCAGTCTCATGCTATGTGGGGGTCCTTCCCAACATGTTCACATGAGGATGTACAATAATTATAGTAAGAACTGAAAAGGAGAATCCATAGATTGTCTGAAGAAATTAGCCATATGAATATAAAATTCTTAGATGAGGACAAGGAGTCCAGTGGTTGGAAATCCAATGTGCAAAATCGACCATAAGAAAGTGGAGGATGAAGGCAAAATCAAGACTTTGGCTCGAGTGGAAATGACCATCTATCCTCCAATATGGGGAGTCTAATTACCTATAATTCTTTGTAGGAGGGGCATGATAGACAAAAAATAATCCCTAACACAAAGGATCAAAGGCATAATGCCGCTATACCACCATCTGTGCTAGACCTAATAATGGTTAAAGCAAGCCTTGAAGCACCAATCCTCTAGCAAGATGCATCCCTCAGCCAACAAGGGATAGATTCCACCAAAAACCCTAGGAAATAATCTGGGTTGATATAAGATAATGTGATAGCAACTGAAATGGTTCATCATCAAGAGCATCATTGCCAGCTCATTACTATTTTTGAGATCCTAGAACAACCAAAATACAAGTATTGGATCTCAGTAGAGACTAAAATCCATCCCAAAAGGGATGAAGTATGGGTAATAATGAAGGTTGACCCATATGACGTACATTTTTGGTATCCACCTCCTGAAAGAATGACAACCAAAGTATGGATGGAGGTGGTAAAAGGAAACCTTTCATTAGTGGCCTTTGATAAAAATACAAAACTACTAAGACTAAGCATGATATTTGGAGAGGACTTTAAACCAATGAATGATAGTAGCCAACAACATCAAGTTGATCACATTGAGTAGCTCAAATTTTGTGTCATTTGGTCTGAACACTGTAGATTCATCGAATAGGCTGCAAAAGAGACTCTAGTTGTGGAGTGTTGATCGCACCGCAATTTTGTGTAAATAGGCCAACATGTAAATAAAATATGTGTTTTATGCAAAACCACATGGTTGTTGACATCATCTCAAGCCATAAATTTAGAGGATCTACTTCCTTGATTGCACAAATGTGATTTCCCAGAAGGTGTCTCTTCCTTTGAAATGCATTTTTCTGAGTTCTTCTCCTTTTTTCCCTATCTTGTATTTATTTGTTGTGACTTCGTAACCCAATGGATAATATTCCTGAAGGATCGTAAGTCAATAAAAATATATATATTATCTCGTGCATACATCATTGTAGTCAAAGCATGTAATCAAAAGGTAATATTTGGAAGTACTATCAAAAGGATACACATCAGGCCAAGTCTTTCAAGGCAAACTGTGGGACTCTAATAAGTTGCAATAATTATTCGATTAAGCACATCATGTACATCATTCTAAATTCATCAAGCAATTATCCAAAGAGTGCGATCAATGGTTCTCAAGATGTATTCTGATAAGCTAAAAATATCCTTTCCATATTACATGAAAAAAAAGGGTTGTATCAAGGAAGACAAATATCCTTGGCATTTTGTTTGTTCTTGAAGTAACTTATGGCCACGATAGAGTATGTTAATAATAATGTGATCTCTAGAGGTGTCCCATGGACTTAACATTTTTCCCAGGTTATACCATGGGATATCCCCAAGGTCAACTTCCCTTTCACTTCTTTGGTTTGTTCTTTCTCTTTCCTTTGTCTTCTCTATTCTTCCTGCAACTATCCCCTACCATTCTCCCTTCCCTCCTCATCATTTTTTGATTCTTTCTTCCTATGCACTTTTTCTTTTCCTCTTGTGCCCTCCTTTTCTCCACCTTGTTCTACCTTGTTATGTCTGTGTTTTCTAACCTTTGACCCATCGCCCCCTACCATATTGCAACCTTTATTTGTTGGTCTTGTCCCCAGTTTATTCTTTCTATCCTCTTCCCATTTCTTCCATGTTTGTCATGTTTTCTTAAAGGAAGAATATCTAGATTTCTGTTCCCATGATATGGGAAATCCCTATGAGTCACCAAGAATGTGGGTGGAATTTTACATTCTTCCACCCTCTTTTTGTAGGTCAATGTCTTATAAATGGCTAATTTTGGAGCTAGACCTTGGAATTTATTATGAGGGTGGATCTCAAAGACAAGTGGATGGTAGAAGAAGATCTTGAATGGGTAGAAAAATGGGAGGCCACTAAGCAAGGAGTGATCCCAAAAAACCACCTTGCTCAAAATTGGCTAAATCTATGGTCGAGCAGGTTTTTGGGAAGACAAGCATCAAAGGTGGACTCTGAATTCCTATCTAGTAGTTGGGAAAATTTTTTAAGAAGATGGCGGGTCACCACCCTAGTCAAAAATAAAACTTGGGTGGAGTTTCAGGAGAACGATAATTGAATATCAAGATCAATTCCCCACCCCATTGAAAACATGTTGATGGGCAAAAATCTGGTATAAGGAATAAGTTAAAATATCCACACAATACAAGAGGCACCATCAACATTGGATATCCCTAAGAAGAGCATTAATGAGATCATTTGCCTGGGTACGAGCTCTCCATGGATGACAAGATGGTGATTTAAAACAACATGGCTTCCAAGGTAATTAATTTAGTTTCTCATCTACCTGATTGAAGGCTTATTGTCTGGTTGAAAGGGTAGAATAGGCAAGAATTCAATGCTTAGAAGTAATGTTAGAGTGATTGAAGGCCTAGATTCATGTAGAAGGCTCCTAACCCCTTTGGGATAGTCAAAATTCTCCCAAGGGGTGGTGTACCAGCTGAACACGAGTTCACCTCAATGATATCTTCCTACCTAACACCATTAATGCTTGTAATTTGAATCTATTATAAAATTCTTTATAAATAGTGGAATGCCAACCATTCCAAAGGGTGGCTTTATAGCTATTACAATTCATATGTAAAGTCTTATCTATTTTTTAAATACAAGTATGTCACTGTTTGATCTTCGACTAGTGCTCTTGCAATCTATTTCATGTATGTGTGTGCTAATGTTTATTTCTACAACATCTATCTGAGCGTTATCGTAATTATTCTGCTATCTAGATTTTGTGGGCTTCACTAGGTAGTTCTAGAATTCACATTTGCATTCACATTAGAGAAGAGGGTTTATTTTTGCTAAAGCTAGTGGGGTGGGAGCGCTCTAATTTTACATCCTGGATTTCATGCATCCATCCACCTAGTTATGGAATTCACCTTCAACCCACCAATACTCAATGCAAGGCAAGAGTGTCGTCGATTGATCTGTTAGGCGGTGCACTGGTATTTCCTCCCGTGGGGTTGGTATATCATGTGTCTTGATGCGACTGCATTCATACTTGTTAGTTTTGACTATAGCCTCTTTTATTTCCTTTCCCGCTCTTCCTTTTCCTTTCCTCCATTTGTAGGTAGGTAGCTAGGAACCCCCTTTAAAAACTAGCCTTCTTTGAAGATCGACCGTTCCACATTCCTGTTAGGCTAGATTTACGACCAAAACAAATTCTTACCATTTAATATTTGTAGCTTTGATGCCCTGCCCCTTCTTAAAGGTCTTCCACCAATCTAGGACCACTTCTACCATATTCATAACAACTAATGCAGTTTTAGATTTTGATGATAAAATCATTAGAGAAAAGTATGACTCTAGTTCATTCAACCAATTCTTCACTACATATCCATCATATTTTCTATTAAACATGGAAATCACAACCTTATTTAGATCCTTCTCCAACTCTATGCTCACTCTGGTCCTACCAGTTCCAGTTCCTACATGATCATTAGATGCTCCCTCTGTTCTACCTACAGTTTTCCTATCCTTGGTTAACTCCTCTATTACTTTCTATTGTTGGATTATTAACTCTTGTTGTTGGGACATGTGTGCTTTTTATTGTGTTATTTCCTCTTTTTGTTGCTCCATAGGAGTTTGCAATAGTTGTAGTACTTTTGCTAAGTCTCCTTCCTCCTTACTAGGCTTATTTGGTTGGGGCTCATTCAACTATTTCATCCTTCTTTCCCTTTGAGGATCTTCTTTTTTGACCCTATCCTTGATACACTTGGAGGTCTTATGGTGGTTTCTTCCCACCCAGCTCCCATGGGATTCCTCAAATATCCACCTCACAACATTGTGCTTTTTAGACCTGTGGCAAAAGAAGTAAGTTAATTATTTGATTTAGTTTTAAAAGCACTACTCAAAGTCCTACAACTTAAATATCTCTTCTCCTTTGATACCACATGTAACAAACCAAGTCTACTCACCTGGTTGCACCACATAAAAACCACCTAATCAATTTTTAAGGTAATTTTATTTATTTTTATTAATTTTATTTTTTAACCAAAAAAAGAGGTATTTATGGTTCACCCAATGATTCAATAGATTATAATTGAAATAGTATAAGGTATATCAACCACTTTTGAGATTTTAAACTACTGCAAATAGTCACCCAAGCGGACGAGATTGGCCAAATTCCATAAAGGGGCTATTTTGTGGATTCAACTACCTCATCTATCTTCCTTTTGTACTGACATGAGGGTCAAACCATGGATATGGTTATCCTCTAGGTCCCATAACACCTAGAGGGTGGAAACGTACTCTCTCTATCCCTTAACATGTTGAACCTCGACTTAAGTGGTTGACTTGTTTAAAAATTAATGTGTAAGTAGTTAGCGTACATATGCATAGTGTCTAGTTTATGATCCTCTATCATGGATTCAACGAGAGCTATATCATTACCTTGACCTTGGTCTTCGTATCTTTTACCCATTATGACTCACAATATATTATCCCATACCAATTGTCATGGTAGAACTATCTTCCACTATCTTACTAGTTACCTACTAGTCAAAATAATGCAAAGACATATCACTGTACTCCATAGCAATATCCCAAAGGTGACGTCTCATATCATCCCTCATTACTAGTTATGATTAGATCACTTGATCTGACCTATTCTCGCAAAAAAATAATCGTTTGTAAGACACGTTGTATGCATACATGTATATCAATGCCATTGGGTGTCTTAGGTTTGTTTCTTTTTCACGAGGAACACATTTTTCTATCTCTCATTATGACTTTGGAAAAAAGTTTGGGTTTCTCTAACAAGCCCTAAATTTTCCTTGTAATTCATTCTTTTACTATTTCTCACTAACTTTTCTTGAGAATTTTAAATGAAAATTCACTACCTTTAGCAAGTATAATAAAATTCAACAAATAGAATCAATAGCTCTTTTTTATTGTAAATACTTGGCTAACCCCATAGAGTAGCATAAATTTAATACCAATCTATACTTAATAAAAATAAATACCAAATTAAAATGCTACCCTAATGTAATATCTACTAACAATCTGAAATTTAGTTTTTATTTTTCCTATTTCTATCATATTGAACATAAAGAGATAGATATTGAGCATTGGTTTAAATGATTTTACAATATATTCAACAATATTTCAAGGTTCATGTTCACCAGTTTACTAACAAACCTAGATTGTTATACTTACATGCTCGAGATAAATTTTCCAAAACTAAGTTTTAGATTGACACTTGAGCTCTACGGCCAACTCTAGTTTATCGATAAGACATTAAGGAAATCGTTACTAGAGTTGCTTGTAGTTTCATTGTATGTATACAACCACAAAGCTATATATAGTTTGGTTTTCAAAAACTCCTGTAGCATTTACATTACCATACTAGTTTTTTTATGCTCTAAAATCAAGATCAATTTATAATCCAATTATTCAATTCTTTTGAATAAACCAAGGCTAAATTTGTAGTAATTCTTTCCATAGAATAATAAAATTTTAATCTAGAATAACTCTTATTTCTAACGATCATCGTATTGAAAGACACTCCTAAGTAGTAAGCTTTATGTCACAAAAACAATGGCAATAATAAGGTTCTAACATCAATGTATAACATAAATGAGTAGAACATAATCTTCTTCATAAACACTCTAATTTTTCCCTTTATCATAAGGCTTTCATAATACAATAAAATTTAATAATACGATTTAATTTAATAATTTTTCATAATTTCCGATACACCTACATGATGTGCAATTAGGTGATCTTTCATGTACTCACAGGCTAAATCATCACTTCTCTCTTACCTTTTTCCATCGACCTTATCCTATCCATCAAAAGAATATCATTGGTTCTGCGTACACAAAACCATTAGCAGTACCACATTCTAAAGAAAAAGGTAAGTATAATTCATTAATTTATTAATTCATTTGCTATCAATGTTTGTGCGAGGAGGGTCGTTATAGTTTTAAATTTATAAATGATTTACTTCACTAAACTTTATTACATATACAATAGAATTCAATGGGAACTTTAGATTCTAGTCTACTTGACTCGATTTTATTGTATTGATTTTCTTTCACCAAAATTGACTAAGTAAGAAAGATTGATTTTAGTCTAGTAGACTCAAATTTATAAAATTGTTATAATTAGATCAAGACTCCTTAAATTAGCATGTAAACATTTTTTTTATATGAAAACACAATATAAGATTAGATTTATATCCCTCCTAAAAAATAGTGTTTTGATTGTTAGAAATATGAACCTTTTGGTAATACCTCAAAATTTTAATGCTTTGATATTATGCCCATGAAACAAGAACTCCAAAAATAAAAACACAACACAATCATCAATTTTGGCACAAGATATAATATTGAACATAGTAGCACCAAATATAACACTTCACTCTATTATAATTGATATAATTTATTACACTGAATGGATATTGAATATACTTGATGTTCCCTTACGCTCACACTAATAGGGATACATACACACAATGGGGATCCCTTACACTAAAAATGGGAGACTCCAATTGATAAAGATACAATATATTTATAGCATTTCCAATGTGTTAATAATAAAGTGCCTTAAGTGTATCTAAATATACATCTACTAACTTTTCTTGAAGTATAACTGCTAGTTTTTTTCTGTTTTTCTTTCTCATTATTTTTAAAACTACTTTTCTATTTTCATCATTACTTTAATTCTACTTTTGCAATTGCCTTTCTCTTCTTAGACTCTCTTAAATTTATACAAAATAAATATTAACATATTCCAAAATTCCCTTAAATATTTATATTGGGTAGGATTGGACACAATCACAAAAAATAGACCCATTGATATTGGTCTTGAAAACTTGACTTGATTAGTTAACCATTTACAAATTAAATTTGCCTCTTTACTTTCTTTGAGCACATCATGGTTAATTTAAAAAATCCCAATATAGATTGTTAGATGCAAGTAAATGTTATATGGATTACCCTTAACAATCATTTGATAGTTCTCTTTTCAACAAGCCATCACCCATAAAAAATACGTAGTCAAGTAGCTATTGTCCTTTTGACAGATAAAGGAGTACTTCAACTCCACTACCAACTCTTATTTTCACTTTATGAAGTTGTAATGATTTTTTGAAACAATTTAGCTTCCTTTCTAGAAACCATACTCTCATAACTTTGGCATGCTCTTTTATTTCTAGAATCTTAGCAACTTGAATTCTTTTCACTAAATTTGATAGTGTCTTTATACCATCAATGAGAAGAAGAGTGATTGCATCCATTGCATTTCATATAGATACAAGTTTTAAAATTGACTTAATAGTGACCAACTTGTCCATAATAAGTGCACATGGTATTCTTTAATTTTATTGCCTTGCATCCAAAACACATATCTTTGTAATCATATTCTCTTATTTTTCTTTTCCTCATAATAAAGCATCTCTCCTTTGATAAATTTGATGCCCACTTTGGATTGTATATTTGAATTACAAACATCTCCACAAAATTCAACACCTAAGTATGTTGGTCTATATTCAAGTGATGTTACCAAACCCAATTTCCTTTGTAGCCCATATTTAACATCAATTTGGAAGACACATTAAAGAAGCTAAATCTCCCTTTTGTGAATCAATTTCTCTAGATTCCTCAAACTTTTTGTCAACTTTATTTTTTTAAAGACTCAAGAAAACATTATCATCAATATTATTTATCATATAAAGTAGATTTCTTGTTTCATAGAAGATTCAACTAACTTTATCAAATCAGCTATGTCACAAGAACAATCATTGGAGGCTTAGCCTTTCATTAATCATTCTCCTCAACCAAAAATGAAATTTAGTTCTTTAATTTGTATTCTCCTCCATCAAATTATGTGTATATATAATAAAATCATCATCAAAATCTATATCTTTGACAAGTTCTTGTCCTTTCATATGGAAATGAGAAAACTCTTTGTTTTTGTTACCTCCATGAAGATGAAAATATTGAATTGATTCCTCATTTGGCTTTGTTTTAACCTACTTTCTTTTGTTTTGATAAAATGTTTCAAAAGCAAAGGAAAAAATACATCACATTATTATTATCACAAGTTTGGGTAGCCACAACCCCAAATTAACTTTACAACCTAGAAGACCTATATCATGCATCCACTAGCATGAACTTCGCCTAATTACCACTATCTTCTATATTGCACACCAACATTGTAATACCAACTCAAAATTATGAACCCTCTTGCTGTGATATTATACCCATAGAATAAATACTTCAAAAACACAAACACAACACAATCATCAATTCTACCACAAGATATAAAACTAGACGACACTTTTTCTTTTATTGGTGGAAGGTATTTTTAAAGGGTTCCCGAACCTTTTACAAAATGAGAAAAATAAAATAAAGGACAGTGCTCAACTACATATGGAGAGCAATACTGAAATAAATAAGAGACAATAACCAAGAAGATCAAGAGAAAGACAGGGCGAATCCAGAAACATCACAGACTCTAAAATGAAAGGGTACGCAAACCCAAAACTTGAAAACAACAAGAAACCAACACAACAAGCCTCAGGAAACAATTTCCCTAAACAATAGAATAAAGGAACAAGAAACTCATTTTATGACTTTTTACCTCATCTTAAATTTTTCTTCATCAAAGCAAGGAGTTCACAATCCAAGGAGGGTTCATCATCAAATTTTTGAGAACACCCGCTCACCATCGTCGCCTCCACCTGATGAGTTGATACCTTGCAATTTGGGCATTTGCATCTTGGCTCCAACCATATTTCAAACAAGGTATGCCACTCAGATCCTTTAGAACTTAGACCCTTTTTGGGTAAGCGTCCTTTCTTCTTAACACTACCAACATTAGTCGAGCATTTCTTCTAAAGCGGCTCAGAAGCCAGAGTCTCGAATAGCAAGGGAACAACGGGGGACAAAGCCTCAAGAGGAAGAGACTCCTCATTCACAAGACAAGAGACTTGATTAGGATCAGTGGAAGCTTTTGGACTATTCAAAATATGTCCAAGGCCATGGGAGGGCTGACCTTTCTTTTTATTGCCACCCACATCAGTATAAGATTTCTCCTGACTCTTAGTGTTGTATTGGGGACATGAGAGATCAGATCTGATGGGGGATGGAGGGGCATCACAAATTTGGTCTGAGTCTTTAGTAGGGATATTGGGGGGCTCAGAGGCTCCAAAAAACTTGTAACTATGGTTTTGGTGACTTGGTCACTTAGAGGTAAGAAAGGATTAGGACTCTCAATTAAGGGGCGTACCTGATTGGGAATGTCCTCAGTATGTGAAGGCACTTGAGGTTGAGTGGTTGCTTGCTTGCCCTTATCAATCTGGTTCTTTCTCTAGAAATGTTGCATAGTCTGACCACTTTCTAGGCCTTTCCTGATCACAAAGTTCATCCCTTTTTATTTATTTCCTCGGAGATGAGCATTGAGTTTTGAGGTACCCTATTTTCGGTATTCAATGCAAAATGTTGTTTTATTCTCATACTCCACTACTTGTCACCTGCGATAGGAACCTGAACTGAGATCAACGTAGGAGGGGAGCTTTGAGTCCATATTTACAGTGACACAAATGCAGGCATAAATTAGTCTAGTTCTTTCTTTAGTAGTTGAATCTATGGCAACCAGTTCTCCAATGGTTTGAGCTATACCTTTAAGAATCCTAGTGTACCAAAACTGAGCCAGTAGACCAGGAAGTCTGATCCAAATTGGTGCCATATTTATGCTCTGAGTCTTAGGGTCAAAATCCTCTCCCCACCTTCTCAAGAAGAGACTTCTTCAACCAAAGAACTAAGGCCTGCCAGTGAGGATTCGACTTGTATCATGAGGGTTATTTAACCTGATCATGAAAAAAACTCTAGAAAGGGCAACTGCCTCCAGATTGTCATTAGACGATCATTTTGTGAAAGTCCGTTTTCGAACAGACTCGATATTGGATGCACGCCAACAAACTTCCCAACCAAAAATAGAAATTCTTTAAAAATCAAAGATATCATTACCTCAGATGAAATGATGACTTTATTACAAATAATATAATTAATTATACTCAATAAATATTTAATACATTTAATGTCCTTTTAAACTAGTACTAAGTAGAAAAGAATTGCATACATTAAACCATAATAGTCTATTTGATGGAGGTACAATATATTTATAATAGTTTTTAAATGTTAATAGTGCTGCTCATTGCTAGCTTTCCTAGATATATAACTTTCCTAAATATATAACTGTTATTTTATATATATATACAACTACTTTTCTATTTTCATTATTATTTTTGTTTTATTTTTCAGTTACCTTCCTCTATTAAAATATTCCAACACTGATTTATCCATATTTTTACCCACATTTATTTTGGCATTTACTCTCTGAAACAAAAAGATGGAAATCATCCATTCAAATCAAACCAAAAATCACCTATAACCGTGAGTGGTGAGTAAGGAAGCTGGTCCATTTAAAGATTGTTGCTAAAAGATCCTATAATACAATTCCTTCGTTGCCCAACAATGTCTTTCATAATCCAAGTTTTATGCGTAGGATAAGAAAAATTCAGTGGCAGTATGTACGTCCAATCTGTAAATCAACATCTCTAAAAAAATACAGGTTTGGACTGACTTGGAACAGCCAAACACGATCAAATAATTCACACAAGGTCAGGAATATGCAGCATCTTACTAAAAACAAGATCCATAACTACTTTTACGTAGCATGGAAGACTGAAAGGAGGACATGACAAAAGGAGGATGTCTTATGTCTTATCATGTCTGTGGGCAATGTCGTGAAATATTAAAATTCATTTAAACTTAGGTACATTAGATAAAGTTATAGTGTATAGGTTTAAGATTTAAATTTTAAGAGAGTTATAAATTATATATAATTAAATAATTATAAATAATTATATATTAAGTAAATAATATATTTACTAGAGATAAAATTTAACCTCCGAAACGGTTGTAGAAGATAACTGTTATAACAATTGGTTTAGATTAGCATATAAACATACTCCCTTAAGAAGATCTCTCTTATAGTAATTGGCCCTTCTTTAAATTATAAGATAAAAATGGTCTTTTTATTTTGAAAAACTTTCCTATTCAATCAAGACCAAAACTACCTGCGTGTTGTACTGGAATCTTTCAACCTGCATTTAAGAAATGAGCTAGTTTTGAACATCAATCTACAGTGACAGATCGATACCATTCAATTCAGCCTGTCATCTGATAGATCGTACTGACTAGAGTAAAACAAACCTCTGTTCATTTTTATTTTAATATTAGGAACTAGTACAAAGTAGGAAAGGGTTGGTTTGGATAGATGAGGACAGCTTTTGATAAGAATTTACTATATTCAAATCGATACCATTCAATTCAGCCTGTCAACTGATAGATCGTACTGACTAGAGTAAAACAAACCTCTGTTCATTTTTATTTTAATATTAGGAACTAGTACAAAGTAGGAAAGGGTTAGTTTGGGTAGATGAGGACAGCTTTTGATAAGAATTTACAATATTCAATTTTTTGTCTGTTGCAAATCAAAGATTCCACCCACTTAAAACAATGAATGTGAGACCCACGGTAGTACTCTTATCTTGTATGGCGTTTTGATAATCATATCTTTGCATATTTGTAGTGTTTGCTGAGCATCAGGAATCACCTTTGGTTGCTTGAGTACTTTATTTATATTTGCCATCCCCAATTATTGTGCTTCTATTATTATTATGGTTAGTTGTTTGATTAACTTTTGGTTTATCTCCATCATAGCTAGCTCATCATCTTCTTGGAATTCAACACCTCAATTTTGATGTCATCCCATAAAGACTTGACATGTCCAATATGTGAGATGCACTATCTCTCTTTTGTTGCCCATATCTTCATCACTTTATTTTCTCCTTAAAGTCATGTGATCTCTTGATCCTTTACTTGTTACGCAGCTTGCATATGCTCTATTCGTAGCTCTAATTATTTATTTTCTTATACAAATTGCTTCCTAAGTTGATTATGAACCCATGCAAGCTATACTAATAGGTTATCTAATTATTTTCTCCATTTTTTATTTTTAACGAGTTTACTTTATAGCTCTTTGGCATGTTTCCCCTATCATGCTCTCTTGATTGGACCATTTTTCTAGGGCTTTCATTTCTTGCTAAAGTTTTTGCTTCTCTTCTACCAGTTGGTCCACTGAATGTGCATTTTCTTGTATCTACTTTTTTGTGGATCCATTCTCTATCACCACTTTAACATATTCTATTGTTGCAAGTTGTAGCTTATTTGTGAGTTGTAGCATCTAGAATTTATAAGTCAAACATCCTAGTGATAAGCTAGTCAATGTTGCATGGCGCTTGGAAGGATCCTTTCTAAGTGCCTATGCAATAACAAGCCTCCTACCCACTTCTATTAATTATGACTACAATGCCACTTGTGCCCTAGGGTGTGCTTATTTCTCTTTATCCAATCAAACACCTCCTTAGTGTCTTGAACCCTTAGTGCATTATTGAGTTGCTAGGTGAATGTTTTGCTAGGCCCTGCAATAGTTTTCTTATCTTGGGTGGTATGAACAAACTTAGGCATAAAAGTATATGTTGACAACATCATCATCCCCTTAGGGATATCAAACCAAGCATGGTGACATGGTTGATGAAGCGAATTAGGTGAAGATGGAGGGAAAGGTGGATGTAAGCACAAATACTTCAAAATTGTGTGTAAATGTAGCTAAGAGAAGTGACAAGAATAGAGATAAAGAGTGACTATTAGAATATGAAATCAATGGGTGAGTTGTGGTAAATTTGACAATGGGTGATGGAAATAATGTGATGGGCATAGTGGAGGTACTGGATATTTAAGCATAGGTAGAAAGTGGTGTGGTTCCTAGAGAACTAGCAACTAAACTCATAGAAAGAGAAATAAGTGCAATATAGGAAGTAGGAAGAATTGAAAAAGGGTGAATAGAAGAAATTTATGGAAAATTAGAATCAGAAAGATAAAAAGGGGAAGGAGGCAGTTTTTCACAAGTATGAGGAGAGGAGAGTACACATCTTGGCAACAATAATGACCTTTATTATGGATTTGTTTAGGTATCCTCTTTCCTTGTGGGCATTAGTAGTGGCCTCTATATTACCTCTATCTTGGTGCCCTCTCTCTCAATATGCATCATCATGTACCTTAACTTTTGCATCACTCATGTTGGCAATAAAGGTATAAATTGCCTCTTATTATTCTTTAATTATATGCACTTTGAATAGACAACCTCCTAGTAGAATTTTCCAACCTCAATTTACATCATGCCTTAATTGGGGCCTACACTTGGTACCATATTTGTTTTTACATACATTTGCTTCATAATTGAATTGTGAGGATCCTATTCTCCCTTGATCATGTGATCTTTGGGTGTTCTCTTGACCACACTACTTACTAGGGCCAATGTGGATGGGATTGTAATCAAAAGTGATATCTTAGTTGGTAGGTATTCTATGTATGACCTTTGTCTCTTTGTCAATTTGATGTGTTTGTGGTCTCATATGCTTGAAAAATCTATGTCAAATAGCTCATTGTACATATGAATTGAATAATTTTGTCTCATACTATATGTTTTGCCAAGATAATATATTTCTTATATTATACCTATGCTTCTCAAAACTGCCTCTAATTTGATGGTTGATCTTATGGTAATATGATTGAAGTCATCATATTTATGAGTACTTGTATAAAATGCATACCAAGTAGGTGGATGCTCATACCATTATTGAATCTCATGTTCATACATGTGAATTGTGTCCAACTTAAGCAATGCTAGTTCTCAATTTAAGCCTCTTTTTCAATATTGTATCTTCTTTCATGTGCATAGAAAGCATAGAGCCCCTAAGCTTCTAATTATTTCTTGAAATACTTCTTGGAATTGTATAACCAAAAGTTTATCAAGAGAGTCAATCCCTTGTTCTTTAAATTTTCATCAATAAGAGGGTGGATGGCCATGATCTTCTTCTTGGATTTATAGAAGGTAGACCTCTTATACCCTTTCAAGTGTTTTAAGTCTACATAATACAACTATTATATGTACCCAATACTAAAAAAACATCAAGCATAAATTCTAGTTTAAACGATATTACATAGAACCAAAAAACCAAGTGTAGGATTTGTGCTTACCAATATAGAAGTACCCAATGGAAATGTTTCTAGACATCAATAGATTGTGGGTCTATTTAGAAAGGCAAGGCACCTTCTCCTTCATCCCCTTCATGATAAGGTGGTACTCTATGTCATTGAAGTGTTGGAATATCTTCCATTCTTTTCAATAGGTTACTTTTATGTATTTTATAATAGAAAAGGTATTTTTATTAGGACCTACTTGGTTTAGTTGCAACATTGAGAACCAGTGTTTCTTTCGATATAGGATCAACCTAATGATGTGTGATGTATAAATGAAATTTCAAGTCTACTCAAAATCCTAAAATTGATATTCATCTAGTCCACAATATATTTGGCACAATCGATCATTTGAGAGTGCCCATGTTAGCTCTCCACTACATGTAATAGGGCCACATGCTCCTTATAGAGTAGTTCATCTATTTTTTTTTTTAAAGTAGGGCTTTGAAAGGGTTTCCTTTTAAATCAAATTAGTTGCATTGAGCTATTTGTTGCCATCGATATTTGAACCTTGGTGTGGGATACATGAACTATTTGTTCCAACCATTGAACCAATGTGCTACAACAATGTCCAATAGAATTAGCTGTATATCATCCTTGAACTGATCAATCTTCTTAGCAGGCTAAAATTTTGGGCTTCATTGGGTTCCTTGAGATGTGTCATGAAGAAGTCTTTCCAATATGTAAATCAAATTGGTGGTAGCATTTCCTTTGCATGTTTGGGTTAGAAATCACCGACATTGTAGGATTTTCGTCTATGTTCATCCACATTGATGGTCATGATCTTCTTCTTGGCTTTATAGAACATAGACTTCTTTTACCCTTTGAAAATTTTTAAGTCTACATATTTCAAGTATCATATGTGCCTAATGTTAAATAAATAATCCAACACAAATGCAAGCAATTTAAATAATAATACACAAAACTAATAACCAAGCGATAAATTTGTGCTTGCACTATAGAAGTACCCATTGGAAAACTTGCTAGACATCAATAGATTGTGGGACTATTGTGATAGATGAGAAACTTCTCATTCATCCCTTCATGATAGTGTGGTACAATATCATTGAAGTGGAAGGATATCTTTCATTATTCACGATAGGTTCCATCTATGCACTTCATAATAGATTACAGGTTATTGGTAGGACCCACATAATCTATCTACAATATTAGGAATAGGTAAACTTTCTAGTATGCTCAAAATACCAAAGTTGCTTATTCATTTAGTCCATGATGTATTTGAAATATATATCATTTGAGAGTGATTGGGGTAGGTCACTACACCAAAAAAGGGGTTTAACGACAGTTGAATTATGTTCATTTTTTACGGAGGTAAAAAACCACCCTAATAGACCCTAAGAGGGTGGTTATAAACCGTCGTATTAGGGTAACCACCCTCTTAGGACTATGATGACGGTTATAAACCGTCGTCTTAGGGTGACATAAGAGAGCGATTTATAACCGCCGTAAAAAAAAATTAAAAGAAATAAAATATGGCGGTTATGAACCACCATCTTAAAAAAAATTAAAAATTAAAAGAAATAGAAGACAAAGGTTATGAATCACCATCTTAAAAAAAAATATGGTGGTTATAAACTGCCATCATAAAAAAATTAAAAATAATAATAATAAATAGTGGTAAGAGGGCAATATAGTTTTTCGATGGATGGCTTCAACTAGGACAACCATTTGGTAGGAACCTAGAGCATGCGCAAGAAAAACCTACACCAGAATCCTCTCCTAAATTTTTATCGATAGAAATCCTAGAGCACGCCCTGCGGTGGAGGCCAGAAGGAACAAACATAGACAAAAATTACATGGGAGGTGGTCTTAGGTTTGAAGCTCATATAAAAATAACCAAGATCCTCTCCTAAATTTTTGCCGATAGAAACCCTAGAGCACGCCCTGCGATGGAGGCCAAAAGGAACAGACGCAACCAAAAATTACATGGGAGGCGGTCTCGGGTTCGAAGCTCATGTAAAAATAACCAGGATCCTCTCCTAAAGTTTTTTTGGTAGAAACCCTAGAGCACGCCCTACGGTGGAGGCCAGAAGGAACAAATGTAGCCAAAAATTACATGGGAGGTAATCTCAAGTTCGAAGCTCATGTAAATATAACCAGGATCCTCTCCTAAATTTTTGTCGATAGAAACCCTAGAGCACGCCCTATAGTTTTGAATTTCAAGGTATATTTTTCAACTCTTAGTTTAGCACAATTTTGGGCTTCCAATGGATTCAATACAATTCCTTCTTGTAGCTAAAAAATTTATGTTTTAAGAAGTTTGAGATGATGTGGAAACATTTTGAAACCTTTAGATGAGAATTTATGTTTTAGGGATTCGGTTCTTCTTCCTACCACTAGTCTCTCTTCTTGTCTTGATGTGATAAAAGCATCTGGTCATCTCCTTGGTACAAAGGAGTTTCCTACCAGCTGCTAGTTGTGCTACCTCACCCATTTAAAGTTAATTTTTTTGGTTCCTCATTATATCCCTCTCTATTGGAGGGTAACCCTACCTATTGGTGTTTTGGGCTTATTTAGGCCTCTTTGTGTCTTCGAACTAGACTAAAATCAGTTTCCTTAGTAACATTATTTAGGCCATTGGGTAACCAGGTTGTTGGAGTAACATTTTCCTTAGTGCTCGTTGGTAAACCGGGGAATGGAGAGTGAGGTCGAAGGGAGTTATTTTTATTTATAGGAAAACAAAAAAATAGGGAGGGGGTTCGGTTCTTGTTGGGAGGAGAAAATCTAGTGTTTTTTGGGATGCATCTGTAACAATGGTGAAGAGTTTGGTGCTTTGAGAGACGCTGGCGGTATTCAGGTAATCCTAAACCAGTTTGCTTGGTGGTATGAATTTGCAATACCGGGTCTCAAATCTGGAAAGAATTTACAGTGTATGCTCTGTGAATTTCAGTGGTAAATATATGATTTGCTTGAAGAATCCTTTGATAATAGAATAGCGAATATGACTCATTTCATAGTGCAGTTGTTGGAAGCATTATGTTTTGTGGGTGTTCGTTATTCCTTAGATTGATAATAAGATTTTTATCATAAAAAGGTTGATGAGTATCTATGTTGTATACCATGGGATCCAAATCTTGAGTAGGAAATATTGTGAGTTAACGAACATCTCTCAGAAGTGTTATCTCCGGCTAAAACAAATACAACCTTGTCATTAAGTTGGACCTAGTTAAGTTAGAATTGGGTTGGATGGTTACCAGTTTTGCATGTAGGCCAAGTAAACTAGTAGTGAGTTACATTTGAATAGGAACCCTGGCGCTAGCTATGATTTAGTTGTTAATTGAGATAGAAGGAACTCTTTTTATTTATGTTCTTTTTAGAGCCAGATAAGAAAATAGTGTATCCAATCTAAGAGGTTGTCACTCTCTAATTTATAGGGATTTCTTCCCTAAGTTCTTTCTTCACCAATCAATTGGAAAATTGCTTATTTTATTTTGATAAAACTAGGAATATATATTATTATATAGAGCATAGCTTAGCCAATTATCTTTGATAGCCAAGATATTTAAATAATTCTTCCTTGCTGTAAATTTAATTATGATCCCTTATAATTACTCATCATGTTATTTTTTATAATAAACAAAGCCATGGTTCTTAAAACCATGTTAATGCAATCAAATTGATTTGACTCTTAATATCATTCTTATGCTTTCTTAATATAATTCTTATGCTTCAATATATGTTTTCTTCTCTATTTTAAGACACTTACATATAACTTTATATTCATGGACCTCAAACATTAATATAATTATCCTTATATATTCATATCTCATTATATTACTATATTTTGCAGAATCAATCATGTAGATATAGTCTGCTACTCTTTTAGAAAGGAATGTTGAATAACACACTAATGCTTTCTAAGGAATATTTTAATATTTGTTTTTTTACTATCATTGTTGTAAGATCTAAGAGATGTAGATAATATTGTCTTGCCTAATAAATAATAAATCTAATACCTCGATAATTCATTACACTAATACTAAAAGAAGTG
Source organism: Wollemia nobilis (assembly GCA_028583015.1). Lineage (NCBI taxonomy): Eukaryota > Viridiplantae > Streptophyta > Pinopsida > Araucariales > Araucariaceae > Wollemia > Wollemia nobilis. Next base: position 7,689,517 of record JAQPPZ010017228.1, read on the forward strand.
CTCATCCAATTATAACCCTTAGTATAGTGTAAATTAATAATTCATTCATTCACTAGATAATAATGGCATCATTAGATATTAGATATAATTATTACTATTAACTAATGGTACTGATCATAATAGAATTATAAATTGAACAATAAAATATTCCACCTTCAGTAGACTAATTTGGAAGACCTTGTTATATTTCATTATATTATAGAAAAGAGACAACACCTTATTAGAGAAAATATTTAGTTACATGTACATTGTTGTCTATGATATTTGTTCATAAAGTATTGTCCTTATTTTTCAATTTTAACATTAGATTTTTTGGACTCACAGTTCCACTAATCCATATATGTTTGAATTATAAAATCAAAATGATCTGAGTTTACAATTCAACAAGTTTGTATATGTTTGAACTATAAAATTAAATTATTTAACTTACTAATTTGGATCATAATTCTATTAGTATGTGTATGTTTGAGTCTGTATACATTTGAATTGTAAAATTATATTATTTAAACTTCACTATTTGGACTGTAATTCCATTGCTATATGTATGTTTGACTTGTAAAGTTAGACTGTTGTATAATTAGATTGTTGTGCAATTCTTTAGTCATGAAAATGCTAGACATTATAATTTGAGGGGTCTATTTGATTTTAAATACATTTACCTAGTTATTTATATTTTTGGGTACCTGATTGTTTACTTTGCATATTCTTTCTTTAAAGCATATTATCATTCCTTTTGAATTATAAGATTAGATTGCTTTAACTCCACAATTAAACCACTATGTATATGTTTGAATTGTGAAATCAAACTCTTCTTACTTAATAATTTGATTCACAATTCCACAATACATTATAATTCTATTGAAATTGTAAGACCAGGTTGTTTAAATCCATTATCTGAAGTAACTCTAGTTGCACATTTATAAAGCAGTCACTTGAGTGGATCTCTACCGATTCACAATTATACAATTGATACTATTTTAGAAAATGCCTTGTAAGATTAGATTGTGCTAACTTTATAATTCAACCGTTTTGTATATATTCAAATTCTAAAATCAAATTGTTTTGACTTCACAATTCCACTAGCAAGTGTCTGTGAGTTAGTTGTGTGTTTGGCTCCTTACATGTATTGCTTCTATTGCCAAATTTGTTAGTGGTTGTTTCCTATCATGGTTTGTTTATTCTTATACAAATATCTATAAAAAAATCTAAATCTTCTTATTTTAAATATGAAGATCTATTGATTGACAACCTAGAAACATTTATAGACTATTTTTTATTGTGAAGTAATTGAAGTCAATGTTGCCTCTAGGAAAGTTATTCGATTATTCAAGGATTTCCCATTACTTTTTCAATCCAAATTGTTATTTCCTTTTAGATTTTCTATTTATGTTAACTTAGGCACTACTACCTCTCAAAAAAAATGTGCTTTCAAGGTGTTACATTTGTTGCCTCTAAAAAAAAAGTACTTTCAAGGTGTTACATTTGTTGATGATTTTTAGGGACTACCCTTTTAAAAGCTTCAATGCACTTTTTTGGGTTATACATATCCTATAGAAGCCTCTCTAATTTTATGGATTCAATCCTTAACGTTAGTCATTTATGTTGTTGATAGTCATTTGCATTATCTAAGGCCTTTCAAGTTTATGCTTGACCTCACTCATTATAAGTAGCCTATAGACATGAATTTCCCAATTCTACCATTACTACCAATGTTTCCAGCAACACTTCCAAGACATACCTACAAAGATCTGCCTTTTTGATTGCATAATCAAACCCAAAATATTTCATATATCTTATATTTGAGGTCTAAGTTTAGGGTATATTCATTGGGCTTGCATTGAGAGGGTCCATACTATTTTACTTCAAATATTTACCTGAAGTAAAAGAACGATTCCCTAATGTATTATTCAGGCTAAGTTTTATGCTCTCTTTGCCTTGACAACATCTTCAAAATTATTTTTTAGCTTCATCACTTTAGATCCATGGGTGACTGCATCTCAAGTGAATGCATTACCTCTAGGAGTTCTTTTGGTTATCATTATGGATGTTACTTAGAAATTATTTCCCTTCAATCAATTAGAATCTCCATAGATCAATTACCTCCATTCAAATACTTTATAAATTCGCCTCCTCTCCTTCTTTTTAATAAGAGGGTATTAATCAAGCAATCAAATATTATGTCTATATTTTATGGTGTATTGGGTGCATTTTTTATTGCATATTGGCTGAAATTTTAACAACAGTCTTATATATAAAAGAGCAATATTTCTTATATTGTTTGTTGTTGTAACTTTAAGTTATATGGACTGTTTTATTCTAGAAAAGCTCCATTTTTTTGGGGGGGAGGGGGCTTCCAGTGGATTCAATACAATTCCTTCTTGTAGCTGAAGAATTTATGTTTTAAGAAGTTTGAGATGATGTGGAAACATTTTGAAACCTTCAGATGAGAATTTATGTTTTAGGGATTCGGTTCTTCTTCCTACCACTAGTCTCTCTTCTTGTCTTGATGTGATAAAAGCATCTGGTCATCTCCTTGGTACAAAGGAGTTTCCTTCCAACTGCTAGTTGTGCTACCTCACCCATTTAAAGTTAAATTTTTTGGTTCCTCATTATATCCCTCTCTATTGGAGGGTAACCCTGCCTATTGGTGTTTTGGGCTTATTTAGGCCTCTTTGTGTCTTCGAACTAGACTTTCACAATAGTTTGGCTGCAATTATTTAGGCCTATTGATACAATATATTGGCTACACTTTCACAACAGTTTGGCTGCAATTATTTTATGGCATATTAGCTGCACTTTTATAGCAGGTTGGTTGTAATATTTTATGGTGTATTGGGTGCATTTTTTATTGCATATTGGCTGAAATTTTAACAACAGTCTTATATATAAAAGAGCAATATTTCTTATACTATTTGTTATTGTAACTTTAAGTTATATGGATTGTTTTATTCTAGAAAAGCTCTTTTTTTGGGCTTCTAGTGGATTCAATACAATTCCTTCTTGTAGCTGAAGAATTTATGTTTTAAGAAGTTTGAGATGATGTGGAAATATTTTGAAACCTTCAGATGAGAATTTATGTTTTAGGGATTTGGTTCTTCTTCCTACCACTAGTCTCTCTTCTTGTCTTGATGTGATAAAAGCATCTGGTCATCTCCTTGGTACAAAGGAGTTTCCTACCAGCTGCTAGTTGTGCTACCTCACCCATTTAAAGTTAATTTTTTTGTTCCTCATTATATCCCTCTCTATTGGAGGGTAACCCTACCTATTGGTGTTTTGGGCTTATTTAGGCCTCTTTGTGTCTTCGAACTAGACTTTCACAATAGTTTGGCTGTAATTATTTAGGCCTATTGATACAATATATTGGCTACACTTTCACAATAGTTTGGCTACAATTATTTTATGGCATATTAGTTGCACTTTTATAGCAGGTTGGTTGTAATATTTTATGGTGTACTAGGTGCATTTTTTATTGCATATTGGCTGAAATTTTAACAATAATCTTATATATAAAAGAGCAATATTTCTTATAATGTTTGTTATTGTAACTTTAAGTTATATGGACTATTTTATTCTAGAAAAGCTCCTTTTTTTGGGGCTTCCAATGGATTCAATACAATTCCTTCTTGTAGTTGAAGAATTTATGTTTTAAGAAGTTTGAGATGATGTGGAAATATTTTGAAACCTTCAGATGAGAATTTATGTTTTAGGGATTCGGTTCTTCTTCCTACCACTAGTCTCTCTTCTTGTCTTGATGTGATAAAAGCATCTGGTCATCTCCTTGGTACAAAGGAGTTTCCTATCAACTGCTAGTTGTGCTACCTCACCCATTTAAAGTTAAATTTTTTGGTTCCTCATTATATCCCTCTCTATTGGAGGGTAACCCTACCTATTGGTGTTTTGGGCTTATTTAGGCCTCTTTGTGTCTTTGAACTAGACTTTCACAATAGTTTAGCTGCAATTATTTAGGCCTATTGATACAATATATTGGCTACACTTTCACAATAGTTTAGTTGTAATTATTTTATGGCATATTAGCTGCACTTTTACAATAGGTTGGTTGTAATATTTTATGGTGTACTAGGTGCATTTTTTATTGCATATTGGCTGAAATTTTAACAATAGTCTTATATAAAAGAGCAATATTTCTTATATTATTTGTTGTTATAACTTTAAGTTATATGGACTATTTTATTCTAGAAAAGCTCATTTTTTTGGGGGGGCTTCCAATGGATTCAATACAATTCCTTCTTGTAGCTAAAGAATTTATGTTTTAAGAAGTTTGAGATGATGTGGAAATATTTTGAAACCTTCAGATGAGAATTTATGTTTTAGGGATTCGGTTCTTCTTCCTACCACTAGTCTCTCTTCTTGTCTTGATGTGATAAAAGCATCTGGTCATCTCCTTGGTACAAAGGAGTTTCCTGCCAACTGCTAGTTGTGCTACCTCACCCATTTAAAGTTAAATTTTTTGGTTCCTCATTATATCCCTCTCTATTGGAGGGTAACCCTACCTATTGGTGTTTTGGGCTTATTTAGGCCTCTTTGTGTCTTCGAACTAGACTTTCACAATAGTTTAGCTGCAATTATTTAGGCCTATTGATACAATATATTGGCTACACTTTCACAACATTTTGGCTGTAATTATTTTATGGCATATTAGCTACACTTTTACAAAAGTTTGGCTATAATATTTTATGGTGTATTGGGTGCATTTTTTATTGCATATTGGCTAAAATTTTAACAACAATATTATATATAAAAGAGCAATATTTCTTATATTGTTTGTTGTTGTAACTTTAAGTTATATGGACTATTTTATTCTAGAAAAGCTCTTTTTTTGTGAGAATATTTTAAGTGTTTGCAATTTAACAATTTTCACCTAGTCACTACCTTGATATCCCTTCTATAGGGACTTCCTTGCATCTTTTGTTGTTCTAGCATATGCTATTCTTGGAAAAAGGATCTTATCAATTGTATGTGATATAGTGCCATGAGTTTTTCTTCTTAGCTTCTCCTTTGGCTTGTCTGTTAATATGTGATAATAAAGTGCCCTAGTGCTATTGCTCTAGGTGTTGCACCTCACATGGCTCATACTCAATCAAGAACCAAGATATGGAAGGTTCCCTAGTGCTATTGCTCTGGGTGTAATTGACTCTACCTTTTGCATGAAGACAACCTCTATGCCAATGCCCGATGCATCAGGCTCTACCATAAATGGATGTGAGATATATGAAATGGCAGTATAGGGCTAGAAGACATTACCTGGATCAACCTTAATCATTTTTTTTGTTGGGTAAAAGTTGCAGTTTATTGAACCCTCTCAATTGTATAATATTTTTTTGGGGTGTGCCAAAGATGGGCATAAAACTACGCCCAACAAGGTCACATGCTTGGATCATATTAGACACCATGGCACTACTAGTAGATTGTACAAAGTTGTTTTCTTTTGTTTTCTTTTTCTTTTATAGAGGTTATGTGTGACCTTGATATAATATTTCCCATAGGTTGGCAATATGTACAAAAAAATATGAAGAAAGACACCACAGGTAGTTGAGGTTGTCACAACAAATCAAGAGCCAGTGACAGAGGCCTCGCACGCTAGTAAGTACTATCAATTTGATAGTGTTGTTCAATAGTGGTTGACCTAGGCATATTAGAATTGATCGTGGTTTTATCGTCGACTATGGTGTATTGTAGCAATTGGTGGAGGACACCAGCTACATCATTTCATTAACGAGGAATATAAGGAGGTGACCTATAACATAAATGAATTTGGTGGTGAGAATACTCAAAATGAGGCTAACAATACTTTGACTAACGAAGAAGGTATGTAGACCACACAAGAAATTTGCTCGTGATGTTGGTTACTCGTTGTTGTCATACTATATGACATAATGATGTTTGGATGGTGCCGACATTATAGGTGTTGATGTTGGGTCATCACACACTTCAAATACTGAATATCATAGACAGAGAGGTCCAACAAGATGTGCAGCAGAGTCAAGTAGCATAGATAAGGTGGAGATCATTTGCAATCTAAATGGACAACCCATAGGAAAAAATTTTGTTAAGTTTACATCTTACTTGGGGGTGATTACGAGGGAGATTATTCCTATCACCCATACAGACTGGAGAGCAGTCCCAATGGAACTTAAAAACCAGTTATGGACACTCATTACGATAACTTTCTAGCCAATGGAGTTCATAGTGTCCATTTTTGAATACTTATATAAATTTTGTATCTAATAAGATACTACTTTGATGCAACAAAAATATATCATTTCAGACACAATGAAGAAATGGGTCTTCATGACCATGGGATAACAATGGCATGATCATAAGCATTGACTTGTGAAAAAATACTATGATAAGTATGATAATGACATAGATAGAATTGCTAATCCCCCACCTCGTGTATCACAAAAATATTGGGAAGCCTTTGTGAATGGCAAGAGCAACATTGAATTTAAGGCAAGTACCAACCAATCTGCTATGGTAGTTCATATCATTGTTATGTTCATGTAAATTTTTCTGACCTTGCTCTCCCTAATGAATTAATTATATATTGGTTTCTTCATTGTATTGTAGGTGGTGAGGCAAAGGAACAAACAAAATAGATCTCACCAATCCATCATGCACACTTGCAATCGAATAGGATATGCTCGATTAGAGCATGAAATGGTATTCTATCATACTCATCCATTATGTGATAAACATAGCTATATTGTTTTGTCATATGACTTATCCCCATGTCTCTCTAACTATATATCTTGCAGAGGAAGAGCCAACCAAATGCGGAAAATCCACTACCAAGGGCAATTGTGTGGATAGAAGCTCATAAAAAGAAGGATGGGGCTCTTGTTTCACTAGAAGTTGCAGAGACAATTGTAAGTGATATTCCCTTGGAAATAGCAATGCGTTGAACTTCAAACCATTGTTATATCGATTTTTTTTTAACATGTTACCAATAAAATATGCATGTGATTTTACTAGAAAAAAATGGATGATGCAATGTCATCTGCAAGCTCCATAAATCAATATATTAAGGATGATGCCCTCACCAAGGTTTTAGGACCTGAAATATCGGGTCGGGTTCGGGGTGTCGACAAAGGAGTATCACCAACTACTCTATTTGTTGGTGAGGGTTACATACAGAAGTTGCACTAGATGCAAGAGCATATGGTAGATAAAGAGCAAAAGTGGGAAGAGAAGCTTGCAGAGAGAGAAAAATGGATGGAAGAGAAGCTCACAAAGAAAGATAAAAATCTTGAAGAGATTATGGCATGACTTTCACAGATAGAGGTGTGTCAATTTTTTCATGATTTCATATTTGAAATGTTTACATGTCGCACCCCTAAAGTTGTAATGATCCCTTGCATATAATTCCATAGGTAGCATCACTACGTGCTACCCCTACAATTGGACACAATAGTGGTGGTGGTGATCAAGGCACAAGAAATTGCTCAATACCTTCTAGGCTAGAGTCATCAATGGTATGACTATTATTTCAAATATAAAACAATTGACTTAGTTTGTATTGTACACTATGTAATGAATTTATTTGGGCTGTTGATTTTCCATGTAGGGACTGAAAATGACACCGATCACTCAAACTAAGAGAAGGGATTGCTACTTGACTCAGATCCATAAGGATAACATAGTGGTCGAAGGCACGGTGATTAGTACTAACCCTGAAGACCTTGTACATGGTCAATGTTTGGGTGAAGGTTATTGGAAAGTCAATGTGCATGTCACCCATAAAGAGGAAACAATCTTGTACAGAAGGAATGATGAGATGGACACAATGAAGGATGTTGTGGGCTCCTTCATTGCCTAGCCTATATCAGACATTGTTTACAAATAAATTATGCCATGTTGTAGCAATATTGTATGATGCTTTGAATTAACATCTGACATCAATGATTACAAAAGAGATTGCCTTTTCTCCATTTACTTCTCCCTTAGTGGTCTATCTGCATAATTGTTATTTTCATTTCCTTTAAGCTTGCATTGAACTGAGTGTTTTTGTAGTTGATTTTTCATTTCCTTTAAGCCTAATTATTGTACTTCAAAAGTAGTTATAATTAATGGAAATAATTAATGAGTGTTGTTAGATATTTTTTGTTCTATTTTTAGAAAACGCTAGTAGATAATTAATGGGCAGCCAAGCTAGGAGTGAGGTGAGTAGGTATCCTGAGCATGAGGTTGGCTAGTCAGATACGAGAAGGTAATTTGGTAAAAAAAAAGAGAGAGAATACAAGTGTTGCTAGGGCATAGATGGATATTTATGTATCTAACGAAAGTCTCAGGATACCCTCTCGCCTCATCTCTGATGGTTGGGGTGGGTAGGGATGTTTAGACATCTACCCATTATATGGAGGGCTCAGGTTGTCCATTCACCTATATCTGTAAATAAGAATTGCACTTGAAATAAGAATTTTCCATTTACATATATAATCATAACTATTGACTTTGGAAAAGTGAAAAAATAAGAGACTTTGTAAATATAGACTTTGTTTTTGCTAGGTGATTGTAATCATCATTAGTTGGTAAGTGTTAAAAGTTATTGAAGATTACTTTTAATTTTAAGTTTTTTTGCATTTAGAGTTTAAATTACCATCTATACAGTGGCCTCAAGGCAATGGCATTACCACTCAAATTTTGATGTCCCTATTGTTGTTGTACTGCACATATGTAGAGCCTTGCTTCCATTGAAAGCTTGGTAATGCCACGAAAATATTGTTTTGCAAATGTTGTTATGTACCCTTCAATTGCATGAGTGTTGGATTAATGGGATAGGTGATGTGTATTTTTTATGATCAACCCATGGCATTCTAATGATACTGAAGGTGACCCTCTCGTTAACATTACTTTGATGCCTGGTAAGGTTTCAATGCTCTGTTAAACCAAAAATCTTATCAATAAAGATGCAAAGATCAATTTGAAGATAGTTGACAGTTAGGAGCACTTTCAGATTTGAGTTGGAAAATAGAACCTATAACTGTACTGTAGATCTGAGCTTTCAAAACATATTATGTCATTTTCTTCTTTCTTTTCTTAGTCATTTCAGTAGTTTTCTGTTTTGTATGTTCATTAAAATTGCAATATAGTTTTCTATTTTGTATGAGCCTGAAGCTATAGTGCTTGTTGAATATTTGACTTTCAGCCTCAGAATGAAATCCCTGTGATTTGGCTCAACACATGGAAGTTTTTTTAGATGTTGTGAAGCAAACTGGAAGCGATTTACTTTCAACTGACACCATGACACCTTTGTTCCATTTGACTACAAGGCTTAATCTATGGAACTATAATGAAACTCAAAAACTAATGTAACTGCATTGAATATGGCTTTAGGAGAGGCCATCTTGGAGGACCTTGACACATCTTTATTGCTGCTTTTAAGTGAAGGTGGCAATATATTATTTTTCTAAAAAATAAAAAACTGCAAAACTTTAATTTGTAATTTATGGTTAATTGAAACATTTAGTTTTGATTAGATTCTTGTGAATACATCTCTATTGTTCTTAAATTTGCAGACCATTGGACTACAAATTTTTGGCAATTTGTTTCTTAAGCAAGGTTTGTTTCTAACTTTTGTTTACAGATATTTGTTTATTGATGATGAATAAATTTAGATATTGGTAGGGTATCATGTATGCATTTGAAGCTAGTAAAAAAAGAGTCATTTGATTTTGGCAAGCCTTGAATTCTGAATATATATGGCTGGTTAGTATTGTTTCTTAGGAATTCAGAAAAGAGTTATCCATTAAGCACTGCTTAAGTAAATCTTGTTAACAATTTTTTAATCCTGGTCAGATGGATATTTATCTTTTAGCTTATTTTTGGATTTTATTACCATCCCTTTGGCTTTAACCGAGTTGGACTTCAGAATGTATTTGTTGTTGTGTCTAATTAATTATCTTGTATATAACAAATCATGGAAAAAAATCAAAAGTATGCAAGATTATTACAATTAGGCTTTAGCCGCCAAAATTTTAATGTTTGTTACTTTGGTCTCCCCTCTTCCTTCTGTGTGGGTGAATATATATAAATTTTATCCCTACTTTAAATTTTAAAATATTAAAATAATAAAAACTGTTAAAATCAAATCAGATTTACCATTCAAAAAATTGAAGCAAGGTTCTGGCATAGTATAATTTGGAGTTGTGATTGTTACATGTGTGCATATTTGCTTTCAACAAACCCCATATGCATCTTTGACCCATTGGAATATAATGCTTATGTTTGAAATGAAACTTTTTGTAATGGCATAATGGTTATTACCAATGAGTTAGTTGTTATTCAAACGTTGGCATCTCATGCATCTTTAAGGGAACAAGTGAACATAAACCATGCAAGTATTAAAATTAAGCCCGCATGCCCAGGTCTATTGGTAATGGTAAGTATGGAGCCCTCAGGTAAGTTCCATGTGCATGGGGTGTTCATGAATACAAAGTAAAGTAAATTAGTATGTTAAATAGTAAAAAAATTGCCCCTTTACACTGAAGATTTATACACCCTTAGCGAATGAATGTAGCTTCTCGTAAAGTGCTTATCCAATTATAAAAAAAGACCCTAAGATGGTGGTTTTCGACTACCGTCTAAGACCCCTAAGACAACAATTTTCGGCCATCGTCTAAGACCGCTAAGACAGTGGTTTTTGGCCACCATCTAAGACCCCTAAGACGATGATTTTGGGCTACTATGAGTTTTACCCTAGGATGACGACTGGAAATCATCATCTTAAGGGTCTTAGAAAGTGGTTAAAAATTGTCATCTTAGGGGTATCAAATTATGGTTTTCGACCACCTTGTAAGATCCCTAAGATGATAATTTTAGCCATCGTACTAGGGTCTAAGACGATGGTAAAAAATTACCTAATACAACGATTAACAGCTACCATATTAGATCTCTAAGATGACAATTTGTTGAGGCATTTTTTAACAACTGTTATATAATATGGATTTTTTACGATGCCCTCAAAGACAACGATTTGAAAACTACCCTTAAGGAGGGTTATTAACCACTGTTAAAGACCTTTTTTTGTGTAGTGGGTATCCATTGCATATAATAGGGAGACATACTCCTCATAGACTAGTTCATCTATCACCTCTCTCAATACTATGATAATTCCCAACAAGACGAATTATGTCATCCTTGAATTGGTCAATCGTCTTAGATAGCTCAAAATTTTGGTTGGGTTTCTTGAGATACAGCACTAAGATGTCCTTTCGATATGTAAAATAAAATCAATGGTAGCATTCCCTTTGCAATTTTGAGTTAGAAATCTTCTACATTGTAGGATAATCCTCTATGTTCAATATTTTCTAATCTCTTCTTCCCTGATGAAGAACATGGTTTCCTCCAAAGAGTGGGTTTGGTATTCTTTATTTCCTAATTTTTTTCTTTCAACACATCCCTCTATGATGTCAATGAATTTCCACACCCGTGCAAAAAATTCATTACCATACTTAAATTTTAGATTCTATTGATGCTTTAGAAATTTATGCTTGGCCCTAGGTTGGTGTTTAGGGGTTTGACTATTATGGTGAGGGCATGATGAGCTAGAATGAAAATTAGTCATCCAAGATTCCCACAGTTTGGTTCTTCTATGTCAAGGTGATATAGTATCATGAATAGTCAGTAGTATCTAACATAGTTTCATGAGCAATTTCAGGGTGACCAAATAATATTTGTCTTTCTTCACCCTTTCATAATGCTTAAAAGTAGATAAGACAAGGAGGATATTAGAAATGAGAAAATATTGGGCTTAAAATACCTTACCCCAAGTAGCCAACTACTCTACCTAGGTATTTATTATGCATACATAATTAATTTGACTATGGGGTGTGATTTACTATTTTGTTTTTGCCTCACCATATCAAAACAAAATTTGAGTCTTTTTGATTCATGGAGTGATTCACAACTAAAATAAGAGTGATTCACTCTCAAAATAAAAGTGATTACATATTGAATGAGTGAATCATTTCTTTTCTTTTCACATTGTTAGTTTTTTTTAGAATTTTACAAGATTTTTTTCTAAACAAATGGAGAGAAAAGAAAGAAAAAATGGGAAGTTTTGCCCCTTTTTTAGGCTTTCACCCAAACTCAAAAATTTATTTATTTTTCTTTTTTCCTTATGTCTTTCTCTTTTTTAATATTTTTCTTTTAGAAAAGAAGAGATAAAAGTGGGATAAAATATGGAAAGAAAAATGATAAAATATATTATGTACATATTTTAATGTTTTTCTTTTCTCTGATCTCAAATGAGCCTTAAGTGTTTCCAATTAACTAAGATAGGTAGTAGTGACCTGTCTAGTGTGATCAACCTATAAGTATTGTCTCCATGACATTAACTATTTGGTATGGTACAGTCTAGAGTGAATTGAAATCCACATATTTCTCAGGTTTTGCTTTATCTTTGTACCACCTAAAAACTAGATCTACCTCTTTGAAATCAATTGAGGTTTTTTTATCAAACCACCTTTTAACTACCATCTAGTATCAGACTAATATTTGGAAATCCATTTCCTTTTTCCTTTCAATTTCAATAGAGCATTTAGATGAGCTTGCATGAGGGTAATATTAGTTTCTTTGAGCTATAATTATTGAGACATATGAAGGGAATGTAACTCTAGGTTACTTCACACTCTACTTCCTTACCAAAGATGAGTTTATAAGATGATGATCTTATAGAATATTTAGGTGTCTATAAAATTATGGTATGCTCATAATGTTTCCCCAACCTCTCCTCTTACTATTATCATTATCAATGATGCATAATCTCTTTCTTGTGGTGGTTTGCTAGCATTAAATTCTCATTCACAAGATGTTAAAACAACATAAAAAATAGTAAATGTTGGCAATAGAATAAATGACACAATAAAAATATAAAATTTATTATAAATATAGATTATAAAATTACATGGATTCTCACTAGACTGCATTGTGAGAAAAATACAACCATCTTATCAATCATCCACCTCCTATGGACTTGCCCAACTACCATGCTCCGCATCCTCTCTCTGATATTCTTGGACACACCTTGGACAAAGAGACACTCTTATTTGAATATCTTGGTTTTCTAGCTCTCACTCTCACACTAGACTCTTTTTACTTCCTTGAGCTCACACTTGTTCAACTTGCCTCCCATAAGGGTCTCTTCCCTATTTATAGTCTCATAGGAGATAGATGTTACATGCGTGGAAAATTATAGTTGGACGTATGGAAATATTTTCTTGAAACTTCCTTTTTAACTTCTTCGAGATATTCTAGATATATTTCTTGGACTTTCCTAGGATATTTTTAATTACAAGAGATAGAAAGAAAATAAACTTCTAGATATTTTCCTTTTGAACTTTTCCTATCATTGTATAAGATTTTCAAAATTACTTTTTACTATCTTGAATTTCTAGAGATTTTATTATTTACAATATATATCCTACTTGACAAAGACAATTCACCATGACAATGACTCTTCTACTTCTATTATTAACTTTTATTGTTACTTTTTATTGTGGAATGTCCTTATCACAATATTCTTTTTATACTCTTTTTATACTATTTTTATTATAATAGTAACCACAACCTTCCCAATGAGGCTATTACACTTCAAGTGTTTCAAAAAAGCTATTAAAGCATAATATTTTCTATCAATCCATCCTACTATATATTCTACATGCTCCTTATACTACTCCACATGCAAATAATATGTAAAAGAATTATGTTGACATCTCTCTCTCTTAATTTCTACCACATCCTTATGGGAGGCTTATTCTATTTTGGAGTATAAAATATCTTGAGTTTCTCATGGTTCACGCATTTCATGATAGGTCTTCCATCTAAATCTTCAAGCTTATATGTACCATTATCATGCACAACCAGTATCTAATAGGGGCTCATATACATGCATAAGAACTTTTGTGCTTTCCATTTTTGTGTTGGGCATCATACACCATCACTAAGTCATTGACTTTGAAGGGAGGCACTTGAGATTTTTGTCCCTATACTTCTTTCCTTTCATATTCCTCTTTGCAATGTGGTCTAGCATCACCTATTATATTTTATCTAGTTGGTGTAGTTCTACCATCTAGTCCATAAATTTTTTTCATATTTTCTTCCCTATATTTCATTTGTATTGTTGGAACATCATATTCAATGGGATGTATAGGATCAATTCCATACATAAACTAGAATAGGGAATACCTTATAGCTAACTTTATTGTGGAACTACAACCTATAATACCACATGTTTATTTTTGTCCCATGTGTTGACTTACAAAATTGCATTCTTTATAGGTATTTGAAATAACATATAATTAGTTTGTTCCAGTTGCTCATTGGTAATTGATTTATATATACTTAACTTCTTATGCTTGATCATAAATTTAGTCATCAATGCTTCCACCATTATTTAAAAAATGGGTACCTTGATCAAAGAAAATCTTCATTGGGCATTAAAATCTACTAACAATTCATTCACATATGACTCGTGTAGCTTCTTCTTGTGTCTTGTGCTTTATCGATCAATCTTCAACCCACTTAGTCATATAATCTATTGTAATAATGATTTATATATTCCTTCGTTTTGTTACAAAAATGGGTCTAATAATATCAATTCTCCACTTCTCAAATGGCCCAAGAGGAAAGACAAGATATAAGGGGTAGTTGTGCTATAATTCTTGAAGGATTGACACACATCACATGTCTTACAATACTCCATACAATATTTGAAGAGTGTTTGTCATTGATATCCTACATCTAATATCCTTCTTGGTATAAGTCTTCAAGAAATGTCCTTCATACACACCATCATGGGATTCTACAAGAAACTGCTTTCCTTACTCTCATTCAACTGCTCATCGATATTTTCCATATGTCTCTACTCAATACAAAACTCCCTATACTATTGAACATGGTTAACTGACCTAAGCAATATTTATTTTCAGTCTTGGTATTGTATCATCTGGAAACCTAACTATGATTAAGTATTTTCATATGTCTACATATTTCTATGGAATGACTTCTACTACCAACAACATTATATCAAAAAATTCATCTTCACTTTTAGAGATAACTCTCTCATATATTCTCAAACGAACATCTATATTGATATGCTTCTTACTCAATAGGTCAATAATGGTAAAATCAAATTATTGTAAAAGTATAATCCATCTTGCTATCCTTCCTAATGGATTGGGCTTATCAATAATATACTTGAGAGCAACATGGTCTATAACAACATTAAATATTTTCCCTAGAAGATAGCTCCTAAAATTCTTGAGAGAAAAGATTATGGCTAGCACCCTTCTCTACAACTGTATAATTTATATCCATGTTGCTCATTTGTCTACATACAAAGTAGATAGGATGATAATATTCTTTAGTTGATTCAATGTACTCCCAAGTGTTATGTCAAATGTATTTGTGTAGACAATAAACGACTTATTCCAATCTAGATTCTAGATAGGAAGCAATGATTAGGGCCTACATTGGTCCCTCAAATGCAACCTTTGCTTCTTTCCTTGGTTCATAGAACATACCCTTCTTGAGGAACTTTGTTAGTGGTACCACAAGCCTTGAATAATTCTTGATGAAGCTCCTATAATATCCCACATGACCTAAGAATGATCACAAATTACTCTTGTTACTAAAAATGATAGCTCCTTAATATTGGTAATCTTTTCAAGATCAGTTGTACTTCCTTATTGAGAGATCATATGCCCCAAAAAGACACCTTTGATGCATTCAAATATGAATATTTTAGGATTAAATCAGGCCTTGGCCTTATCTAATCACTAAAATGTCTTCTCAAGAGAATCTAGATGATCTACCTTCTTTCCATATATACAAAAATCATCTAGAAAAACTCTTCCTAGTTTCCAATGTAAATTTCAAATACATTATTCATCAACCATTGGAATGTGGTAGGTGCATTGCACAACTTGAATGACATCACTTGATAGGAAAAGGTGTTTCATGAAGTGTTGAAGGTTGTCTTCAATAGGTCCTTTTCTACAATGTAAACTTGATTGTAACCACTATAGTCATGTACAAAGCTAGTGCACTCTTGTACTACAACTTCACCCAAAATTTGATCTAAGAAGAGGAGAAAATAATGGTGTTTCTTTGTAGGCTTATTCAACTTTTGATAATCAACATAGACCCTCAAGTTTCCTTTCTTCTTCCTTTCAATGATCGTTGGAGAGACACCCACTCTAATTTGTCTACTACAAAAAAAAAGCTTGCATCCAACAACTTGTCTATCTCTTCCTTGATAAACTTGACAAAAATTTGAATTATACGATATAGCATTTGCTTCATAGCTTTAGAATCATTGATTAAATCTAATTAATGCATCATCAAATCTACTTGTAACTCTTTATGATCAAAAGTGAACTTATAATTATACCTCTTTCCCAAAAATATGATGTGGGTAATCTAGTAGAACCTTAAGAAGTGTTGGAGAATATTACATTATTTAGTTCATGCTAATATACCCCATGGTACCCATGGTACAATTATAAATATTGTAAATATTTAGATCAGTATGTGAGTTAATAGTCTAGGGTGTGTAAGTAAGATTTCAATGTAATCTTGTTAATGTTAAAGTCATTTTTACATGAAACTGTAATTCTACACATAAATCAAATTTAATCTCCTAAATAGTTGTAAAAGATAATTGTTATAACAATTGGCCCTTACCCCCAAGGGTTAGGTGGATTGGTAAGTGCTAGCTAGGAACTTACCAAGAAGAGACCTAGGTTCAAACCTTGGGGAAGCCTGTTGTAAAGGTAGTAGTCTAATATGAATCCTCTGAGTGCGCGTAAGACTAACGATGATGGTACGAATCCCGAACACCTAGTGGTCCATATAGGTTTGGTGAAAGCAACCTCTATGGTTCTAAAAAATAGTGTGATTGTAACCAATTCTTATATCAAGCAAAAAAAAAAAAAATAGCCATTTGAACCCTCCACGTATTTTATCTATCAATTACTAAAAATAGTCTGGTTGTAACCAACTCTCCTATCATACAAACTAAAAACAAAAAAAACAAAAAACAAAACTCCCGTACAATGACCCTTCCTTAAATTATAAGATAAACATGCTCTTTTAATTTAAAAAAACTGATTATATTTTAGGGACGTGGTGTTTGGCATTTATTGATTAAAAAATCAAACCTAAAAACCACCTATTCAATCAATACCAAAACTAACTGCGCGTTGTACGTGGAATCTTTTCAACCAGCATTTAAGAAATATCATGCCTGTCATTGATAGATCGTACTGACTGGAGTAAAACAAGCCTCTTCTTTTTTATTTTAATATTAGGAACTATTACAGAGTAGGTAAGGGTTGGTTTGGATAGATGAGGCCAGCTTTTGATAAGAATTTACTATGTTCAATTTTCTGTCTGGCTTGCAAACGAAAGATACCACCCACTTAAAACAATGAATGTGAGACCCACTGTAGTACTCTTGTCTTGTATGGCGTTTTGTGGTAATTAACGGCCTTATTACAGGTTGAGGATATATGTCCTTACGCTGCATTGTGGTCCATCTCATGGAAACCAGAATACTTATGATAGGTTGAGGATTGCCTGGCTTGGTTGTGTTTGTTTTTGGGTACCTTTCTTCTTGAAGGTGGTACTCTTCATGAAATCTAATATCATGTTGGATGCCAAAAAAAACGTTTAACTTCTTATGTGCTCCAATATTGGTTCAACAATATTTAAAGAAAAAGAGTCGTTGTTTTGGATTTAGTAGGGTTCCTCGTTACTCTTCTAATCTAAATTAATTTATTCTAATAAACTAATCTATTCTCATATGAAAATAAATACAGGACAAATGTGTAGAAGGTAAGGTACAAGATATTAAAATAAATTGTATGAAAATAAATCAGTAAGAAATTAAACTAAGAATAGTGTGTTTGTATGTATATATTAATAAGAAATAAAAATTAATAGAAAGGAATGGTTAGAAGGTAAATGGATAGTGCCATAATAACTATGTATTACACAATTTCAGAGAGCAATGCTATAATTAAAAATCAAATATTTTGTATAATATTTTTATTATTTTCAAAATTTGAACAATTACAATATGGGATTTATAAAGTGTTGTTTTTGATTCCTCAAGGACCAAAAGATGTTTACAATGATGTTTTTTATAGGAAACATTTACCTATGAGTTATCAGGTGTGAAAATTTTCTACTCATAGTTCTACTTGGGGGCAGCTTTAGTAAAATGATATACCCCCTAATATTGCATACCTATAATTGCATCCCTAAATCCCATAGAAGCCATCCAAATGGGTTATAGCACCATAAAAAGATAAAAAGTCGTTTTCTTGAAGACCTTCTTTGGCATTCATGCATCCTTGTCTTGCATGACACACTAAAGAGTGTTTCACTCTGAAAAGATGAGGGATCTGATCCTTCTATAGAAGCAATTCACTTATGTGTGAGCTAATTGCATCTCTAGAATAAATCACACCTCCTAATTATAGTTTACAAATTGAGTGTTCTTGTGGCTCTAATGAATCAATTTATTTATTTTATGAGTATTCTAAGCATTGAGAATATCAAAGTAGTAGTCAAACTCCTATATTTCCAGTGAATTCATGGGCATCAAGCTTGATTGACGAGAGATCCTAGTTTCTACCTCTATTATTGGGTACAAAGTCTATAAATTTGAGATCCTTTCACAACAAAATCACAAAACTTGTTGGATCTCCTCAACTAATGGTAGTATCTCTAGTAAAACATGTCATATGTCATCCCCTAACAACTCCAAATCCATTAGAATCTCTGCATCCCATACAAGATCTTTATATGAGTTCTCAAAAAGTTCTTCCTATTGCTCTACTAGCTTCTTTACCCATTTGACCAATGATCGACACCCATTTATCTGATCTTATAAGGTATTAATCTCAGTTCTAGCCTTCTCCTCAGATATTTTTGTAGTTCTTCATAGAGGAAAGTTTTCTAATGAATAAATACATCTAGCAGTCCAACATCAACCAACTCCTATATTTTGGCTATCATGTTCTAGATGGAAGTTTCCAATATGATAATCATATCTTTGTATATTTGTAGTGTTTGTTAGCATCAAGTATCACCTTTATTTTTTTGAGTACTTTATTTTTATTTTTCACCTCCAATTATTGTGTCTATATTATTATTATTATGGTCAATTATTTGATTACCTCTTGGTTTCTCTCCATTGTAGCTAGCTCATCCTCTCCTTGGCATTCAACACCTCAATATCAATTCCATCCCATAAAGATTTTACATGTTCAATATGTGAGATTCACTATCCCTCTTTTATCACCCATATTTTCATCACTTCATTTTCTTCTTAAAATCACATGTTCTCTTGATCCTTTGCTTGTTACACAACTTGCATATGCTCTATTTGTAGCTCTAATTATTTATTATCTTATGCAAAATGCTCCCTAAGCTGATTATGACCCCATGCAAGTTACACTAATATGTCATCTAACTATTTTCTCTATTTTTCACTTTCAACAAGTTCACTCTATAGCTCTTTGACTTGTTTCCCCTATTGTGCTCTCTTGATTGCATCCTTTCTTACGGATTTCATTTCTTGCTAGAGTTGTTGCTTCTCTTCTATGATTTGGGCCACTGTATTTGCATTTTATTGTGCCTACGTTTTGGTGGATCTATTCTCTATCACCAATTTAATATATTTTATGATTGCTCAAAGTTTTAGCTCACTTTTTAACTATAGCATCCATAATGTATAAGTATGCGTCAAATCTAAGTTAAACATCCTAGTGATAAGTTAGTCAATGTTGCATAGGACATAGAAGGGTCCTTTATATGTGCCACTACACTAAAAATCCTCCTACAAACCTCCATTATTTATGATTACAAGGCCACTAGTATCTTAGAGTTTGTTTCTTTCTCTTACTTCATCCAATCACACACCTACTTAGTTTCTCAAAACCTTAGTGCATTATTGACTTGCTAGGTGAATCTTTTGCTAGACCCTACAATAGTTTTTTTCTCTTGGGTGGTATGAACAAACTTAGATATGATTGCACTAGAAGGGTCCTTTCTATGGGCCTAGAAGGGTACTTTCTATGTGCCACTACACTAACAATCCTCCTACAAACCTCCATTATTTATGATTGCAAGGCCACTAGTGTCTTAAAATTTATTTCTTTCTCTTACTTCATCCAATCAAACACCTCCTTAGTTTCTCGAAACCTTAGTGTATTATTGACTTGCTAGGTGAATGTTTTGCTAGACCCTGCAATAGTTTTCTTCTCTTGTGTGGTATGAACAAACTTAGATATAAAATTATATATTGGTGATATCATCATTCCCCTTAGGGATATAAAAACCAAGCATGAGGATATGGTTGATAAAGTGAATTAGGTGGAGATGGAGAGAAAGGTGGATGTAGGCACTGATACTTCAAATTATGTGTCAATATAGTTGAGAGGGGTGACAAGAGTAGAGATAAACATGGGCTATTAGAATATGAAATCAATGGGTGAGTTGTGGTAACTTTGGGAATGGTTATGGAAATAATGTGATGGACATAGTGGAGATATTGTATATTTAAGCATAGACAGGAAGTGGTGTGGTTCCTAGAGAACCAATAACTAGACTTATAGAACGATAAATAAGTGCAATATAGGAAGTATGAGGAATTAAAGAAGTGTGAATAGAACAATTTTATGGAAAATTAGAATCATAAAGAGATAAAAGAGAAGGAGACAATTTTTCACAAGTATGAGGGGAGGAGAATAAAAATCTTGGCAAAAATAATGACCTTTATTATGGATTTGTTTAAGAATCCTATTTCCTTGTGGGCATTAGGAGTGGCCTCTATAGTATCTCTATCTTGGTTCCCTCTCTCTCAATATGCATCATCATGTACCTTAATTTTTGCATCACTCATGTTGGAAATAAAGGCATAAAGTACCCTCTATTATTATTTAATTATATGCACTTTGAATAGAGAACCTCTTAGTATAATTTTACCAACCTCAAGTACCATCATACCTTCATTGGAGCCTACACTTGGTGCTATCTTTATTTCTACATACATTTTCTTCAAAATTGAACTATGAGGATCCTATTCTCCCTTTATCATGTGATCTATGGGTGTTATCTTGACCACACTACTTACTAGGTCCAATGTGGATGGGGTTGTAGTCAAAAGTGATATCTCAGTTGGTAGGTATTCTATGTATACACTTTGTATCTTTGCAAATTTGATGTGTTTGTGGTCTCATATGCTTGAAAAATCTATGTCAAATATCTCATACTACATCTTTTGTTAGGATAAATCTTTCTTCTATTATATATATGCTTCTCAAGAGTATCCCTAATTGATTGTTGATCTTATTGTCATATGATCGAAGTCATCACATTTCTTAGTACTTTCATAAAATGCATACCAAGTTGGAGGATGCTCATACCATTATTGAATCTTACATTTATACTCATGAGGTGTGTCTAACTTAACCAATGCTAGTTTTTCATTCAATGCTCTTTTTAATCATGTACATTATTTCATGTGCATATAAAGCATTGAACCCCTAAACTTCCAATTATTTATTGAAATACTTCTTGGGATTGTATGACCAGAAATTTATCAAGAGGATCAATCCCATATTCTCTAAATTTTTACCAATAAGAGGGTAGATGTTCACGATCTTCTTTTTGGTTTCATAGAAAGTAAAATTCTTATACCCTTTAAAATGTTTTAGTATACATAATCCAACTATCATATGTACCCAAGATTAGAAAATAATCAAGCATAAATGCAAGTAGTTTAAACAACATTATACAAAACCAAAAACCAAGTGAAGAATTTATGCTTGCCAATGTAGAAGTACCCAATAGAAACATTTCTAGACATTAATATATTGTGGGTCTCTTTAGATAGGTAGGGCACCTTCTCCTTCATCCCCTTCATGATAAGGTTGTACTCTATGTCATTGAAGTGGTATGCTATCTTTCATTATTCTCAATAGGTTACTGTTGAAAATATTGTCAAATTTCTTAAGGGGTAGAAAAAGAAACCAAATTTTGTACAATGTTATGTAAAGTTTTTGCTTTGTTTTTTATTTTGAAAAGTTGCAGCAATTTTGGTTTCCAATGCCACCCCTTTGTATATAAAGTAGAAAAGAAAGAACTTTGCTAGAGAAAAGAGCTTCTTCGAAGGAAAATGAAAAGAGCTTCGCACCCGAAGCATTTCCAGCACTACTTCGGGTAAAAGTTTTGCGAAGTAGTTTTCGCCGAAGTAAAACACAAGGAAAAGAGAATGAAACTACTTCACGCCCGAAGCATTTCCAGCAGCTACTTCGGGCGAAAGTTGAGCGAAGTGGCGTTCAGAAGAAAAGAAAGCTTTGCACCCAAAGCATTTTCAACACTGCTTCGGGTGGAGTTTTTTGCAAAGTCATATCACCAAAGTAGAATACAAAAGCAGCGTTCGAAAGAACAACTTTGCTAAAAAGCAAAGGCAAGAAATCTACTTCGGGCCCGAAGCATTTTCAGAAGCTACTTCGGGTAAGATTTCTACGAAGAGGTGTACCGAAGTGAAATACAAAGAAAAGGGGGTAAAACTACTTCGCATCCGAAGTATTTCCATCAGTCACTTCGATCGGGAAATTAGCGAAGCAGAACTCAAGGAGCATTGAAAGTACTTCGCCAGGAAGTTGCCGAAGTACTCACTTCGGGCCCATCCATCAGCGAACCACTTTTACTTCACCAAAAGTTCATTGCGAAGCATTTGCTTCAGCTAATTTTGTGCAAAGTACTTTTGCCCGAAGTAAAAGGATGCAATGTCTTTTGAAGACAATTACTTCGGCCAAAATTCTCTCGAACCACAGTTTAGAAATAAGGTCACAGCGAGGCATTTCTCGAGGGCGTCAGCAAAGTAATTTGGTCAGCGAAGCGGCAAAGACGAAGAGGCCCATTTTGCGAAGCGAATATGCTTCGGCACTCCTCACCCCCAAAGCAGTTTTGCGAAGCTCAATTTTGTGAAGTACATACCAAAGAGGAGTTTTTGCTTCGGCCCAGAACCATTGCGAAGCAAAGTTGTGAATGAAAACTTAGCGAAGCGCATCTCAGGTACGCGTTCCAAGCTAGGTAGTTTCCCGAGGTGATGCAATGCCTCATAAATGTAATTTTTCGTGCCCAGCAAGCCTGCTGCTCATTTTTGGTAATAAAAAATGAAGTATCAAGCCATGATGGAGAGCCCAATGAGCATGACGACCACTCGAGCACCACACCCGAAGATCAAGGACATCCAGACGGCTCATCAATGCACCTTTCCATGGTTGACCCGGTTGCAATTGCCAATTTTGGTAACAAATTTGAAAACTCGGTCATGAGAGCCTCGGGGAGCTGAATTCTCAAGGCTCGAGGGCGTACTCTTCTTTGCTATGTAATTATGACTTAGAGGCCTGGGTCCTCTATAAAAACCCAGGCATTGTAATAAGAAAGGGGGGGAAATTTCTACTAGAAAGCTGCTATAACTTGATGTCCTGCGATTAATACTAAAGATCTTTGGGCTCAATTTCTCTCTTCTATGCTGCCTTCTTTGCTTGATTCTTTTTTCTATCTTCGTTCGCATACTGAGAAAGCTGAACCTTGCATCTGGTGTGCGATTAGGGACTATACCCTAAAACTCGTTCTAAAGGATACATAGGAGTAGAACAACTTAATATTGGTTTTCTTTTATGCCGCCTTCTGTGCTTGATTCTTTTGTCTGTTTTCATTCGCATACTGAGAAAGCTGAACCTTGCGTTCGGTGTGCTATTGGGGACTGTACCCTGAAACTCGTCTGGAGGATACATAGGAAGATTGATATTACGTTTCCTTCGTTTATTCTTGGTATTCTTTGCTTCCATTCGAGTTACCTGTTAGTGATCGTGCTTCCTGTTCTTCCCCACCTTAAATCACCGATCTCTCTTCCCATAACCCCTTTTGTTTCTTTCCTGCACTCTTATCTTCAAACACCCAAGTAGATTAGTATAGGAGCCGACATTTCTCCAGATATTGGCATGGAGGGCATCTCTTCCCTTCGGCATTTCAACGTTGGTCCAGGTCTAGGGTGCATACACACACCCAAAATCCTTTCCTAGGCAGATTTGATGACCAACAGTTTCTCCTATGAATTTTAGAATAGGCAAAGGGGTTTTGTTAGGACCTACTTGGTCTAGTTGAAACAATGAGAACCAGTGTTTCTTTCGATATAGGATCAACCTAACCATGTGTGATGTATAAGTGAATTTTCTAGTCTACCCAAAATCCTAAAATTGTTATTCATCTAGTCCATAATGTATTTGGCATAATCAATCATTTGAGAGTTCTCAAGTTAGGTATCCACTACATGTAATAGGGCCACATGCTCCTTATAGAGTAGTTCATATATATATTTTCTAAAGTAGAGTTTTGAAAGGGTTTTTATTTCCATTTTAAATTGAATTACTCACATTGAGCTCTTTGGTATCGTTGATATTTGAACCTTGAAGTGGGCTACATGAACTGTTTATACCAACCATTGGACCAAGGTGCTACAACAATGTCTAATAAGACTAGTTGTATGTCATCCTTGAATTGATCATTATTCCTAGCAAGCTCAAATTTTTGGGCTTCATTGGATTTCTTGAGATGTGTTACGAAGAAGTCCTTCCAATATATAAATAAAATTGGTGGTAGCATTCCCTTTGCATGTTTGGGTTAGAAATATCCCACATTGTAGGATTTTCCTCTACGTTCATCCATATTGATGGTCATTATCTTCTTCTTGGTTTCATAGAACATAGACTTGTTTTACCCTTTGAAATATTTTAAGTCTACATTAATCCAAGTATCATATGTACCCAATGTTAAAAAAATAGTCAAAAATAAATGTAGGTAGCCTAAATGATATTACATAGAACTAAAAACCAAGTGAATAATTTATGCTTACCAATGTAGAAGTCCCCATTGGAAAATTTGCTATACTTCAATTGATTATGGGCCTATTATAATAGATGAGGCAACTTCTCATTCATCCCTTTATGATAGTATGGTATAATATCATTGAAGTGGAAGTATATCTTTCATTCTTCACGATAGGTTCCATCTATGCACTTCATAATAGACTAGAGATTATTGGTAGGACCCACTTAATATAACTATAACATTATGATTAAGTGAACTTTCTAGCATGCTCAAAATTCCAAAGGTTCTTTTTCATCTAGTCTATAATGTATTTGGTGCAATAAATCATTTGAGAGTGTTTGGGGTAGGTCTCCACTACATGTGATAGGGAGACATACTCCTCATAGATAAGTTTATCTATCATATCTCTCAATACTATGATAATTCCCAATAAGATGAGTTGTATGTCATCTTTGAAGTGGTCAGTCTTCTTGGATAGCTCAAAATTTTGGGTTTCATTGGGTTTCTTGAGATATGGTACTAAGATGTCTTTCCAATATATAAAATAAAGTCAATGGTAGCATTCCCTTTGCACTTTTAGGTTATAAATCATCTACATTGTAGGATCGGTCTCTATGTTCAATATTTTTCTAATCTCCTCTTCCTTGATGAAGAACATGGTTTCCTACAAAGAGTGGGGCCTGACATTCTTTATTTCCTAATTTTTTCTTTCACCACATCTCTCTATGATCTGAAGGAATTTCCATACCTATGTCACCAAATTCATTACCATCCTTAAAATCCATATTATATTTTTAGAAATGTATACTTAGCCTGAGGTTGATATTTATGGGTTTGACTATCATGGTGAAGGCATGATGAACTAAAATGAAAATTGGTCAACCAAGACTCCCATAGTTTAGTTATTCTATGTTAAAGCAATGGTAGTATCATCAATAGTGAGTTATAACTAACATAGTTTCATGGGCAATTTGAGGGTGGCCAAATGATATTTATATCTTTAATCACCCTTTTATATTGCATAGAAGTAGATTAGATAAGGACGATATTAAAAACGAGGAAATGTTGGGGTTAAAATCCCTTACCCCAAGTAGCCAACTAATATACCTAAGCATTTATTATGACCGAGTAATTCATTTGACTATGGGGTGTGATTTGTTCTTTTGTTTTTGACTCACTATCTCAAAAGAAAATTTTAGTGTTTTTGACTCATGGAGTAATTCACAACTAAAATCAAAGTGATTCACTCTAAAAATCAAAGATATTAGCTTTTGAATGAGCGAAACACTTATTTTATTTTCACATTATCATATTTTTAAAATAATTTTACAAGAATTTTTGTCTAAATAAATAGAGAGAAAAATAAAGAAAAAAGGGGAAATTTTGGCCCTTTTTTGAGGTTTTCAACCAAACTAAAAAACTTATTTCATTTTATTTTTTCCTTTTTCTTATGTCTTTCTCTTTTTCAATATTTTTATTTTAGAAAAGAAAATATAAAAGGGGGATAAAATATAGGAAGGAAAATGATAAAATATATTATGTACATATTTACAATTGCTTTTCTTTTCCCTGATATCAAATGGGCCTTAAGTGTTGCCCATTAATTGAGATACATAGCAATGACCCATCTAATGTCATCAACCTATAAGTATTGTCTCTATGACATCAACTATTTGGTATCGTATAGTCTAGAGTGAATTGAATTCCACATATTTCTTAGGTTTTACTTTATCTTTATACCACCTAAAAACTATATATCTTTCCTTGAAATCAATTGAGTTGCCTTCTTATCAAACTACCTTTTAACTACCATCTAGTATCAGACTAATATTTGGAAATTATTTTTATTTTTTCCTTTTAATGCCAATAGAGCATTTGGATGAGCTTGCATGAGGGTAATGTTAGTGTCTTTAAGCTCTAACTATTGAGACATATGAAGGGAAGGGAGATCTAGGTTAATCGACACTGTACTTCCTAGTAAAGATGAGTTTATAAGGTGATGATCTTATAAAATATTTGGGTGTCTATCAAAATATGGCATGTTCATAATGTTCTTTCAACCCCTCCTATTACTATGGTCATTATAATTGGCACACAATCTCTTTCTGTTGGTGATATGCTAACATAAAAATATCATTCACAAGAAGAAGTTAAAACAATATGAAAAATAAAAAATATTGACAACATAATAAATGGCACAATGAGAATAAAAAACTTTATTATAAATAAAAATTGTAAAATTACATGGATTCTGACTAGATTGCATTATGAGAAAAACATGACCATCTTATCAATTCTCCATTTCTTGTGAAGTTGCCAAGAAAACACGCTCCACATCCACACTCTAATATTCTTGGCCACACCTTGGACAAAGAGACACTCTCCTCTAGATAGCTTGGTTTTCTAGCTTTCACTCTTATACTAGACTCTCTTTACTTCCTTGAGTTTTCACTTGTTCAAATTGCCTCCCATAAGGGTCTCTCCCCTATTTATAGGTTCATGGGATCTAGATATTACATGCATGGAGAATTTTAGTTGGACATATGGTAACATTTTATTGAAACTTCCTTTTTAACTTCTTCAATATATTCTAGATATTTTTCTTGGAATTTCCTCGTATATTTGTAATTACATGATATAGAAAAAATATAACATGCTTCTAGAGCTTTTCCTTTTTAAAATTTCCAATGATATTCATAATTTCATGAGATAGTCAAAATATCACATGCATTAAGATATTTTTCATTTGGATTTTTCTTATGACTACAAAAGACTTCCAAAAGTACTTTTTACTATCTTGGATTTAAAAAAAATTCATTATTTACAACATATATCCTACTTGAAAAAAGAAAATTTACCATGAAAATGACTCTTATACTTCTATTATTAAAATTTTATTGATACTTTTTATCCTGACCTATCCTTATTACAATATTTTTTTTATACTTATTTCATACAAACATTCCATTATAATACCATTATTTAATAGTCACCACAACCTTCTCAATGAAGCTACTGCACTACACATATTTTGAATAAGTTATTAAATCATAATATTTTCTATCAATCCATCCCACTGTATATTCTACATGCTTCTTTTACTACTACACATGCAAATAATATGAAAAAATTATGTTGACATCTCTCTCTCTCTCTCCTAATTTCTACTTCATCCTTATAGGAGGCTTATTTTATTTTGGAGGATAAAATATCTTGAGTTTGTCATGGTTCACCCATTTCTTGATAGGTCTTGCATATAACTCCTCAAGCTTATATATACCATTATCATGCATAACCATTATTTGATAGAGGCTCATATACATTCACAAGAACTTTTGTGCTTTCTATTTTTATGTCAGGCATCATACACCATTACCAAATCATTGACTTTTAAGGAGGACCACTTGAGATTTTTTATCTGTGTACTTATTTTATTTCATATTCTTTGTAATGTGGTCCAACATCACCCGTGGTATGTCATCTATTTGGTATAGTTCTACCACCTAGTCATTCAATTATTCTTTCTATTTTTCCTACCCTATATAATCATCTGTTTGGTTGGAATATCATATGTAATGGGATGTATAGCATCAATTTCATACGTGAACTAGAATGGGGAATACCCTATGGCTAACTTGATTGTAGCCCTATAAACCTATAATGTGACATGGATTTTTTTTTCGATGTGTCGAATTACAAAATTGTATCCTTTATAGGGAATTGACATAACACATAATTAGTTTGTTTCACTTACCTATTGGTAATTAATTTATATATACTTACCTTCTTGTGTTTGATCATGAATTGAGTTATCTTCCACCAATTATCAAAAAAATGGGTACCTTGATCAAAGACAATATCCATTGGGTATTCAAACTTGCTAATGATTCATTCATATATGACTTGTGTAGCTTCTTCTTATGACTCATGCTTTTATTGATCACTTCAACCCACTTAGTCAGATAATGTTTTGCAATAATGATGTATCTATTCCTTCGTGTTGTTTTAAGAATGGATTCAACAATATCAATTCCTTACTTCTCAAAGGGCCCAAGAGGAAATATAATATATAAGGGGTAGTTGTTGTCCTACAATTCTTGAAGGATTGGCACATATCATATGCTTTACAATACTCCATATAATATTTAAAGAGTGTTGGTTGTTGATATCCTACATATAAAACCCTTCTTGTTATAAGCTTCCTCAAGAAATGTCCTCCACATACACCATAATGGGATTCTACAAGAACTTATTTTCCTTACTATCATCCAATTGCTCATCGATATTTTCCATTTGTCTCTACTAAATACAAAACTCCCTATACTTTGAATAGGGTTGACTAACCTAAGCAATTTTCCTATTTAATCTTGGTATTATACCATCTGGAAACCTAACTATGTTTAAGTATTTTCAAATGTCTACATATTTTTATGGAATGGCTTCTTCTACCAACAACATGACATCAAAAAAATCATCTTCAATTTTAGAGATAACTCTCTCATATGTTCTCAAATGATCATTTTGATTGATATGCTTCTTACCTAGTAGGTCAATAATGTTAATATCAAATTATTATAAAAGTATAAACCATCTAGATATCCTTCCTAATGGAATGGGTTTATTGACAATGTACTTGAGGGAAACATGGTCTATAACAACATAAATATTTTCCCTAGAAGATAGTTCCTAAAATTCTTGAGAGCAAAGATGATGGCTAGTGCCTTTCTCTACAACTATATAATTTATGTCCACATTGCTCACTTGTCTACATCCAAAGTAGATAGGATGATAATAATCCTTAGTTGATTCAATGTTATCCCAAGTGTTATGAAAAATGCATTTGTGTAAATAATAACTGGCTTATTCCAATATAGATTTTTGATAGGAAACAATAATCAAGGCCTACATTGGTCTCTCAAATGTAACCTTAGCTTCTTTCCCATGTGCATAACACATACCATTCTTGAGGAACTTTATTAGTGGTACTACAATCCTTGAATAATTCTTGAAGAAGCTCCTATAAAATCCCACGTGACCTAAGAATGGTCACAAATTACTCTTGTTTCTAAAAATGGTAGCTCCTTAATCTTGGCAATATTTGCAAGGTCAAGTGTACTCCCTTGTTGGGAGACCAAATGCCCCAAGAAGACACCTTTGAAGCATCCAAATATGATTTTCTTATAATTAAGTGAGACCTTGAACTTATCTAATCATTGAAATGCCTTCTCAAGAGAAGCTATATTATCTATCTTCTTTCCATAAATACAAAAATCATCTAGAAAATTCTAATAAAGTTTTCACTATAAGGTTCAAATACATTATTCATCAACCATTGAAAAGTTACAGGTGCATTGCACAACCTGAATGATATCACTTGATAGGAAAAGGTGTCCCATGAACTATAGAAGGTTGTATTCAATATGTATTTTCTTCAATTTAAAATTGATTGTAGCCACTATAGCCATCTACAAATCTAGTATACACTTATCCTACAACTTCACCAAAACTTTATTCTAAGGAAAGAAAATAATGGTGTTTCCTTGTAGGCTTATTCAACTTTTGATAATCAACACAAGCACTCAGGTTTCCATTCTTCTTCCTTATAATTATGTATTGGAGACACCCATTCTGAGTTGTCTACTAGATAAAAGAATTTTGCATCCAAAAACTTGTCTATCTCTTCCTTGAGAAACTTGGCAAAAAAATTATTCATACAATATAGCATTTACTTTATAGGTTTAGCATCATCGATTAACTCTATCTAATGCCTCATCAAATGTACTTGTAATTCTTTATGATAAAAAGTGAACTTATAATTATACCTATAAAAGAGCAAAAAATAGTCCTCTTTTTTATGCTCTTCTATTGCATCCCCAAAGTGTAATCCAATTCTCCACCTCTTCCTCAAAAAATGATGTGGGTGATCTAGTAGAGCATTAGAAAGTGTTGGAGAATATTACATTATTTAGTACATGCTAATGTAACCCCATGGTACAATTGTAAATATTATAAATATTAGATTAGTATGTGAGTCAGGGTTATGCATAGCAGCTAATCATCGTTAATTAATGAATATTTTAATTTTTGAAATTTAAAATTGGCTAATATTGAGGATCCTTGACTGGGGTCCATTAGCCAAAAAAAATTGGGTGTAATTTGTTTGGGTGGATTAGCCTCAATTTTATAATAATTTGATCAGTTTAAGTTTAAATCCCTATTTTTACCTTTAATAATAGGGACTTTTCACCTTGAAATTAGAAAGAATTTTGGATTTCAAAATAGATTCACCTCATTTTTATAAATACATTTTAGGGCCAACCCCTTACGCATAACCCCGATGTGAGTTAATGGTTTAGGGTGTGTGATTTATATTTCCCCTAAAGTATGTTTCTATGTGTAGGATGAGTAAAAGTGTCATGTAACAATGTGTGCAAGTGTATAATGTGAGAGAGTGTGCAAGTGTCATGTAGTTAAGTGTGCAAGCAATACACCAAAAAATGGCTTTATTGACAACTAAAATAATGTGGTTTTTATGGTGATAAAAAAACACCCTAATAGATCTTAAGAGGGTTGTTTATAATCGCCTTCTTAGGATAACCATCCTCTTAGGATCACCCTAAGAGGATGGTTATAAATCACCCTCTTAGGACTAAGATGGTGGTTATAAACCACCGTCATAGGGTGACCTAAGAGGGTGGTTTATAACCGCCCTCTTAGGGGAACCCAAATTTTTTTTGGGTGCCCCTATGAGGGTGGTTATAAACCACCTCTTATTTATAAAAGGGTATTTTAGGTTTTTTATATAAAGAAACTCATAATAGGTGGGCTTAAAACCCCCATGCACTGATATCATTGTTTCTTTGAAACTTTCATTTTTCTTTTAGTAGTCCATTTGGCTTAGCTACTTGTGTGAATAGAATACAACCTCCACACCATGCGTTGACATTATTATTTTTTGAAGCTTTTATTTTTCTTTCAACAGTCCATTGGCTTAGCTACTCGGCACGTCATGAATAGATAAAACCTCCACATCTTATACTAACATTATTATTTCTTCGAAGCTTTTGTTTTTATTTCAATAGTCCATTGGCTTAGTTGCCCGACACTATACGAATAGATACAACCTCCACACTACTTGAACCAAGCCTCATCTCATCTATCATACTAGGGCTCTCAAGCTTCGATTCATGTTGTTCATTTTTTGGTTGGGGTTTGCCCTAAAATTTATCTGGAACTTTTGCTACTTTACCCCTGGTTCTTCACTTTGTTGAATAAATCTATAACCTGAAATGGTGAGAGATGAGGGCCAAAGTAAAATTTGAAGGCATAGAACAAGGTATGAAGATGAATTTAATATTGGAAGAGATGAGGTTAGTTAGGTACAATGAATTTTGTATTATTTTAGGTATTTTTGCGATTAGGGTTTGGATTTTATTAGTTTTTAAAGTTGTGTTTACACATGAGATTTGTAAAATTTAAACCCTAATTTAATCCCTAGATTTATAAAATTTTAACCCTTGTAAAATTTAAACCCTAGTTTGTAAAGTTGTGTTTACAAATGCTAGGTTCCTTTCTTTCTACTGCTAGTGTGAATTTTCACATCCAATTATACACCCACTCAAAGTCACATTTAGATTTAATTTTTAGCACCCTTCAAGATAGTAGCATTGGCCTTTTCACCAATGTGGCTTAGTCTAAAGTCACACCTCGTATCAATAAACAAAAGTGGTTAGCTATTGAATTGCTTGCTCTATATTTTATAGGCATGGGAATGACCACATCCATCAATTTTTTAAAATTTGTTGATATTTTTTAGCCATTAAATCATATTTTTATTATAATATAAACTAGTTTCCAAGAATAAATGAAATTTACTAAACTTAACTCTCTTTTATTTATGGTAAAAATGAGTGCATCTTGCTAGAGGGTATGGTTGTTTTGTTCTTGTTGATCTTCCTTTCAAAAAGATCAAAAATGGTTTATGTTTGATGGAAAGTTAAAGGTTTAAGTTGTGTTATAACCTCTCCAGGTCATCGTAATTCCATTTTTGGTTTCCATCAAGCTCACAAATTTCCATTCCATATGTGGACTCTAAAGGAAAAAAAATTCACCTGTTCTCGTCAAGGTCATAACTTTGTACAAAGTGTTACATTTAGTATGGAAAAAACAATCCATTGGAAAAGCTATAAAAATATCAAATAATCCAACAAAGTGAGTTATATATATAATATATATAAATTTTTATGTCAATATCAGTGTCCTTATAGAACTATTATATTCAGAACAAAGAATAGACTTGACATGTTGCTCCTTTCGTTGTTATTTCTACAAGATACCACTATCAACCTATTGAAATATCCTCTGTTATCCTATCATTGGAAGTAGAATTATATATATAATAACAATAATTGATAAAAATTATATAAAAATTTATAAAACTTTGTTTGTCAATATTAACATCCTTACTATACAAAATAATAAAGAAACTTGATATTTTGCTCTTTTCATTGTTATTTCTACAAGATACCATTGTTAACCTATTGAAATATTCTCTGCTCTCACTATCATTGGAAGCACACAGAGCATTTCACTTCTTATAGACTTGATAAGTTACCCTTTTCATTGTTATTTGTACAAGATACCATTGTTAAATTGATGAAATATCCTCTATTATCATTGTTATTAGAAGCAAAACTAAAAGTAGAGCATTCCACTTCATTCATATCAGATTGTCACATTGAATTAGTGTTTCATATTTTTCAAAGTCAAACTGCAACGTTAACCAAATCCATATTGAAAGATTAAACTTCAAGTACAACAAATGTGATTCCAAATAATATTGTATTTGATAACCATGGTTCCCATGTAGCAATATGTATATTTATTTTTCTGAATATGGTTTGGTCAGGATGCTTCCATTTGATATTTATACCCTTTTCTTTTCTAGAATTGGAACTATTTCAAGGGGAGATATTGAACCTGTTAAAAAGTATGTGAATTCCTTTTTACTTGGTTCTAGTGTTGTTGTGTCTTATATGTATTTCATGTATTCCTTTCTATCTGACATGTATGGGAAATAATCAAGTGTCTTTCAAAAATAAAATTTTGTTGTTTATTGACCTTTATTCATGTTATATGGACTTATTTTGAAATTTGCATTTCTTTTAGTAGTTTGGTTATCTTTATAGTTTATTTATGGTAAATTTTCTTTTTGTCTGTGTGCTTGTAGTTTTCAAATAAAATGTAAGTTTTCTTCCTTTCAATCATCTAATTGTTACTGCCTTTGATTGGCAATGAGACTTAGTATTTTCATAAAATTTTGGACTTTGTATTACTCTATGAAATACTCTGTTTTGGATGCATCTTGGTCTTCTTGTCTGGGATTTGTAAAATTTGTAAAGTTTTTTACGACAATGACTTGTCATCCTTCCAATTGTCATTTTACTCTACTATTGGGCATTGTAACTATTGACCATGATTTTGAAAATACAACTCTTTTGCTGCAAACTTATGATTCAGAGTCCAATTCATGGAGTAAAATAGAGATAGAGATATCATTTATAATAAAACCCTATGGAATATCTCACTTGTTATAAGGTTTTCTATGGGATTTATAAGGTTTTCTACCCTAATAATTTTTTAAGTTTATTTTTGAAAATATTTAATTTTTTTTTAAGGTTTGGAGAGTAAAGTATTTCTACTACGATTTAGTTGTTTTTTAAGATTTGAAGATTAGAAGACTTATGTTTTTTAAGTTTTTATTTGAAAGTAGAGGAGTTAAAAGGTTTTGAAGATTTAAATTTGGTTTAAAGTTATTTGAAGCTTTTTAAAGTTTAAGTTCATTTTGTTAGTTTAAAGTTATTTTAGATTAAAGCTTTTGCTTGTGCTCTTCTTCAAGAATACAACATAGTCATAGCTAAAATCAGACCTTTCAAATCAAATCAGGAGGGGCATTACCAAATTGAAATTGATCATAAACTACAGCAAAGGAGGGTGTCTTCATTGTATTTGCTCTAACTAGGAGTTCCTACAACAACATTTGGTGTTCTATATTCACCAATACTATTATTGTCAGTTCATCTAAATAATTTTGACCTATTTGCAACACTCTTCTTGTGTCTAATTACAATGAGAGAACTATTTGCAAGAAAATTTATTTTGTTTCACTACTTGTTGGATTGTAACTTGCTAGAGGTAATATGCTAGAAAAAATTGCTATCTATATGGATTCTCATATCTCTTTCCAAAGTATAATGTTGTTTGTGTTTAAAAACTTCCATTATAGCATATAACTCTCTCTGATGATTGGAACACTCTTGAATTATTTGAAGGTATAAAAATTAAAGGTTACAAGATGTTTACATTAGCAGTTTCATAATGATATGCATGTGTCTCAATTTCAGAAAGTCGATGTGGATTTGGTATCCTAAGTATTATAGCTAAATAAAAA
This sequence comes from Wollemia nobilis, assembly GCA_028583015.1. NCBI lineage: Eukaryota > Viridiplantae > Streptophyta > Pinopsida > Araucariales > Araucariaceae > Wollemia > Wollemia nobilis. Next base: position 7,724,900 of record JAQPPZ010017228.1, read on the forward strand.
ACTTCTCTTTAGCTTCTCAGATCCTTGTAACTATAGAAGAGTCCATGTGTACCATTCCCCATTATTGACTAGATGAAAGGTGATGATATGGCTAAAATCCAATAGAAATCTTTGAAAATTATTCACAAGGGTAAAAATAGTTTTGAGCCCGTGCTCATACATACGAACTTGCCAATATCTGATTATTTGAATATTTTCACAGTGGTGATATTGGGATATGATTGATTTTTAGATCTAAAATCATTCAACGAAATGACTTGGTAATTGAGATGCACACATGGGATTTGAGATCAAGACTTAGGTTATACCAAAGACTTCTCATCTGTCAAATTGAATATATTTTATGATTTAGATCCATCTATCCTCTATCATTCTACTAGACCACATCCAAATTAGGAATTTAGATATTTTCAGTGTTGGATAACAAATATCAAATGGAGAACTAAGGTAGAATAGTGGAGGAATTCTTGCTTCATCATTCCAAAAAACATTGGAATGAAGTATATTTTTAAGTATAACATGTTATGGAGTAGCTAAAAATAAACTATAACACTTTGCATGATTTTGTACATTGAAATATATTTTTAGGATGTTTAAAATATTTATTATCAGTTTAGATGAGCTACGATGAAGGGGCAATAGCTTGTTAGTTTAAGTTCTTGGTTTACCAATATAACACTTATATCTCAATTGTTTGCAAAATTTATTTTGTTAGTTTAAGTTCTAGGTCTACCAATATAACACTTATATCTCAATTGTGTAAATAAATTTCTATCTTTAAAATTATTTAAAATACAATATCAACTTCTATCATAATTATTTCTTCCTTTTCAAGTAAAGCAGGGATAATAACATGAACTTTCTAATATCTAGATAATTTAAACTTGCAGGCATTATTTCCATTCCCAAAAGACTTGCTATGCAAATATAATTTAATCAATATAAAAGATAAGGGTGACAAAATATGCCTCTGTAATTTGAGACTTATAGTTGCAACTTCTATTGTAAAATGCTTTTCTTTGGAAGCAACATCTTGCTTAGTAAATTGTAGCTCCTTTATAGAATAGAAACATAAAATGAGGACAATCTAATTATGAAAATAAATGTAAATAAAAATGACCATTTAACACACTAAAAGTCCATATGCTACCTCTCTTGTTGATGCCAGTTTTTCTTCTAGTTCTTTCACTTTTTATTTACTCCTCTGTAATGCTCCTATAGTCTCATTCTCTTTCTTCTCATCTTGGAAAAGGTTATATAACTCAGAAAAACTTGCAAGGTCAAACATGGTTAAGAGAAATTAAAACTAAAAGCTTACCTTTAAAAAATTAGTAGAAAGCTCTGCTTCCTCTTCCACTGAATCTTCTACTTTTTTGTCTTAGAAGAGTCAGTTGAAAGAAAAGAACTAGTTTTAGAACAAACGTGTAATGGGTTATGCAAAGGATTTTTTTTTATAAAAATCCTTGGAATGATAAATATGCATTGAAAACATGCTCTGCCACTGATAAGGGTCCAATTACCAAAGATGTTTAAAATGATATTTTTGGAATGGTCAATGATGCATACAGATTGTTCAATGACAATTGCTCAAAGAGTGAACAAGAACTATGAGATAATGATGTTGAGTTCCAATCATTTTTGTTCTATTTTTGGAAAATGCTAGTAGATAATTAATTTACTAGATGTGGATTTTAAATTTTATTTACCTCCTTTGGTCACTCTTGGAAATAATATAATTTCTTTCTTTCTTTCTTTTGTACATGTATGAGGTGCAATAGATCATTGTTGTTTGTAAATAATAACTTCATTTTCATCCAACAATCTAAGAGAAAATATTCCATATATTTTTCAAAATAAACTGTGTAATTCTAAGCTTCAAGATCCAATTTGTCAATATTTTTATGACAACCTTGGTAGCTGTAGATTACATGTATTTAAACCAATTGCGTACTTTTATTTTATTTTATAGACCAAGAAAAGACCAAGAAAGACACCATAGGTAGTTGAGTTTATCACAATAAATAAAGAGTCAGTGACACACATCTCGCATGCTAGTAAGTACTTGAAATTTGATAGTGTTGTTCAATAGTAGTTGACCTATGCATATTAGAATTGATCGTAATTTTATTGTCGACCATGGTGTATTGTAGAAAATAGTGGAGGATACCAGCTACATCATTCTATTAACAAGAAAGATAAGGAGGTGACCCATAACATAAATGAATCCAATAGCAAGAATACATGAAATGAGGCTGACAATGCTTTGGCTAGTGAAGAAGGTACATAGACCACATAAGAAATTTGCTCGTGATGTTGGGTTACTCGTTGTTGCCATACTATATGACATAATGATGTTTGGATGGTACCAAATTATAAGTGTTGATGCTAGGTCATCACACACTTAAGACACTGAATATCATCGAAATAGAGGTCCAATAAGATGTGCAACAGATTCAAGCAACACAAATAAGGTGTAGATCATTTGCAATCTAAACAGATAACCCGTAGAAAAAAATTCTATTAAGTTTTCATCTTACTTGGGGTTTATTGTGAGGGAGATTGTCCCTATCGTCCATACAAACTAGAGAGCAGTCCCAGTGGAAGTTAAAAACTAGTTATGTACACTCACTACAATAACTTTCTATCCAATGTAATTAATATCTAGTATCATTTGCAAAGAATGAGAAAAATATGGAAGAGAAGCTTACAAATAAAGATAACAATTTTGAAGAGATTTTGAAACAGATTGCACAAATAGAGGTGTGTTAGTTTTTTCATGATTTCATATTTGAAACGTTTACATGTTGCACCCCTAAAGTTGTAATGATCCCTTGCATATAATTCCATAGGAAACATCACTACATGCTATACCTACAAGTGGAGACAACATTGATGGTGGTGATCAAGACACAAGAAAATTCTCAATATCTTTTAGGCTAGAGTCACCAATGGTACGAATATTATTTAAAATATAAAATGGTTGACTTAGTTTGCATTGTATGCTATACAATGAATTTATCTAGGCTATTGATTTTCCATGTAGGAACTAAACACAATATCAATCACTAAACTAAGAGAAGAGAATGCTACTTGAATTAGATCCATAATTACGTCGATAGGCATCCTACAATGGCAGCCAGGAAGGTCAGCCACACCGTAAACAATATTAATATTTTATTAAAAAAGTCGACATTAAGAAAATTATCTGCCGATATTAAGGGTTACGAAAATGAGATAGGCGCCTCGAGATTGATAACTCTCAGTTTTTATAGATATATATTTTATATATCTAAGCTAGTGATAACATAGTGGTCGAAGGCACAGTGATCAGTACCGATCCTAAAGACCTTATACATGGTCAACATTTAAATGAAGTTTATTGGAAATTAAATGTGCACATCATCCATAAAGAGGAAATAATCTTGTATATAAGGAATAATAAGATGGACACAATGAAGGATTTTGTGGGCTCCTTCATTACCTGGCCTAAATCATACACTATTTATAAATAATGAGTATCCAAGCTAGGAGTGAGGCGAGTAGGTATCCTAAGCAGGAGGTTGGCCAGTCAGGGTACCCTCTCACCTCATATCTAATGGTTGGGATGGGTAGGGTGTTTAGACATCTACACATTATATGGAGGGCTCGGGTTGCCCATTCACCTCTATCTATAAATAAGAATTGCACTTGAAATAAGAATTTTATATTTACATATATAATCTTGTTTAGAAGAAATGATGAGATGGTCACAATAAAAGTTGTTATGGGATTCTTCATTTCTTGGCATGTATAAGAGATTACCTTTTCTCCATTTACTTCTTCCTTAGAGGTCTAATTGCATAATTGATATTTTATTTTTATATAAGCTTGTATTGAACTATGTATTTTTGTAGTTGATTTTGGTTTATGTAGTTGCTTATGTTTTGTTCTTCCCTTTTCAAAAGGGTTTATATTTTATTTATGGATAAAATCACTTCTACTCTATATTTGGTGTTACCTCTTTTAGTTTTTGACATCTGTATTTATGAGTGACTCATTCATAACCCTTGTGTTCTCTTATGTTGCTTGAATATGATGGAACTTTTGCTAATAAATATTGTGATAAGATCGTGCTAGATGGATTGAACAAAACCTGTAAGTGTATATTTTTTATCTTTTATATTTTTGATAAAATTACCTATGGGCTTGTTATTATGTTATCCAAAATATCCTAGAGAAATAATACATATATAATTTTATGCAAATTGATATTTGCATGATCATTCAAACATATATATAATTGGTTCATCTTGTTAATTTTATTTTAATTTGTTATAGAGAATGTTTTGCAGGACATTCAAGAACTGTGGATTTTGAACAAACAAGACTTTTCCATGTCTAAAAATTTCTAGGGAGTAGACCTACAACTTTGACCCACTAAGGAAATCACATATTGTAGATGACTGGAATGCATTTTATAAATAGTGATTAGAATTTGCTAAATGTGAAATTTTTGTTTGTATTTGCATCATTTTGGTTATATTTTCTTGATGTGAATATCCATACAATGGTTGTTGCTTGAATTTGTGTTTGGAATTTACATGGAAATGGAAATCTAGATGTATTATTGTTGGCTTTAAAGCTTTATGACAAGCTTCCTTTAGAGATGGGAAATTTATGCAAAATCTTACCACCTATTAACAGTCTAGCGGATCTGTTTATAACTGATCATATGCTATTGCTTGTTTCTTCATTGAAGGAATCATCCTTCTGTCATCCTCAGGTTTACTCTATATGGTAAGATTTACTAGACACTTTTTTTTAGATCTAGAAAAGGTTACCAAGGTTGAATAACAATCCTTTTTTACCTATATCTATATGATAAAAGAAATGGATATTCCACTCAACTATTCAAATTACAAGTTGAAATATGGTGTTGATTTTAAATGTGTTATAACTTGAGCCTATATATTTAGAGATATCAAGGCTTGACTTGAGAATATATACATTGGTTGTTGCTTGAATTTGTGAATTTGATATTTACATGGAAATGGAAATCTAGATGCATTATTGTTGGCTTTAAAGCTTTATGACAAGCTTCCTTCAAATATGGAAAATTTATATAAAATATTACCACTTGTTAACAGTCTAGGGGATCTGTTCATAACTGATCATATGCTATTACTTGTTTCTTCATTGAAGGAATCATCCTTATATCATCCTCAGCTTCACTTTGTCCAGAAAGCTTTATTAGAATTTTTTTTTGTATACCTAGAAAATGTCATCAACCATACTTCAGTTATCAGAATATCGTTGAATGATAACTTAAAAAATATGTAAAATAGTAGGCCCCCCAATTGCTATTATTTTAGTTTATGTGATAGATTTATTACCATCTAAACAACCTATACAATCTAAATTATCATGCACATGGATGCATCTACATCCTTCAGTTAGATGTTCTTATATCTGGAATTGTCTCTCAAGTCAGCCATTTTAAAAAAGATATATCTTTTATTCTACTAGAAAGTTAGAATTTGAAAAACAAACGAACAGTTTATTAGCTTCTAATTGAAATACTTTGGATAGAGAGTTAGTTTACTAATTATAATTTTTAATCGATAGGTTGAATTTAAGTTTTACATCAGTTTATACCATATTGTAGGAGTTAATCTGAGAGAGTAATTTTGCACAAGTTTTATTTTTATTGCATAAGTTATCTATAACTCTCCAAGAAATGCTTTCTCTATAAATCTCCAAGAAGATCTGAGTTTGACTAATAAATATGGTTTCTTAGGGCTGATAAGTTATACTAAAAATCCTTTTATGCCTATATCTAGATGCTAAAAAAATGGATCTACCACTCAACTGTTCAAATTACAAGTTGAAATATGGTGTTGATTTTAGATGTGTTATAAGCTGAGCCTATCTATTTAGAGACATCAAGGTTTTACGTGAAGTTCAAGAGAGTAGAAACCTCCCCATCCATTTTTTGAACTATGGTCATGGGCACAAATTTTAATTGCCAATTTTTGGGTCCAACAACTGTACACTAAACTAGTTTCAACTCTAATAGCAATAGAAACTATCCAACAATAGTAAATTCAAACATATTCTTTATTCTCAGAGTTTACATTTAATAATGGGAGTGTAGGGGGTTTGGTTTGTAGAGCAATCAGGCAGCTATGTTATATATGTCATGCCTAGCTTACACAAGCATTTAACATGTCATTATGTAGGTTAATCACGCATTAAAAATTATATGAGATTAAGCATTGGATTAGATAGTTCTCAATTCTCATTACAACTAATAAAACTACCAAATTTTCTCTATTTATAGGGGTCCCTTGCATGTCTATGCTAAGTGAATTACATATATACTATTATTTGGCAGTGTCTTCCTTGAGAAATTGACATACTTATATTTTTTGTATTTATGTTGTGTACTTTGTAGATTGGAAAATCTAATAGTGTTCACTCTAATAAGCTACAATCGAGACTTCTAAATTCCATCAATGTTGGGATAGGCTTGTATATTATGGTTTGTGGGAAGACCAATATGTACAGGTGTTCCTCATGAATTTACATTATTGCTTTACTATTTATATTATATAATTGAAGCTTATTACACCAAATCCATTTTTACAACTTTCCTTAGAATTCTTCCCAATGTTTAGAAAAATATTTCTTAGACCAATTGCAGGTATGTGTTGTTTTCTAAATTTTTGAAGAACTAATGTCTATGTTCCATTTCATCAAAATTTCTCATTTCTCCATTTGTAAATTTAGTTTTGGTTATATGATTTGATAAAAAATTGGCATCTTTGATGCATGCATTTAAATTGTTTGTGGTATAATTGTAAATTACATTATTGTTTGGCCTAACTTCTAGTCCCTCCAACATGGATCGCCTCCTTTATATTTTTCTTTAGGGTGGGATCATAAGAGGGTGGTTTTAAACCACCCTCTTAGCCCTAAGATGGTGGTTTAAAACCTCCCCATAAGGGATAAGAGGGTGGTTTAAAACCACCCTCTTAGGGTCTAAGAGGGTAGTTATAAACCACCTTGTTAGGCCTAAGAGATCTTAACCCTAAGAGGGTGGTTAAAAACCCTCTTAGTCCTAAGACGGTGGTTCACAACTACCCTTGTAGTCCTAAGAGGATAGTTTTTAACCACCCTCTTAGACCTTAAGAAGATGGTTTTTAACCACCCTCTTAGACCCTAAGAGGATGGTTCTTTGAGGTATTTTTTAGCCACCGTCGTATGTTGTAGACTTATGATGCTCTCATAGATGATGATTGAATAACTGCCTTTAAAGGTCTTTAAGGACGGTTTATAAGCTTTGTTAAAGCCCTTTTTTGGTGTAGTGAAGTTTGTGCAATGTGTCATATAGGTTAGTTAAGAGTCATGTGTATATTTTAAGTTTGCTTATGCATATTTTTAATGATGTTGGTGAGATTGTTTATATTTTTTATTAATAAATGGGGTTTTGAAAGGATCCCCAAACCTTTTACAAAGAGAAAAATAGGAGGCATCCAACATAGGGACAACCTCAACATACCAACCAAGAGGAGAAGCTAACAAAGAGAAAAAAATATATGGAAGACTGGCTCCCTCGGGTGCAAACAGATAATGAAGATCTAAAACATCAGAAGGGCAGAGTAGCTAGGACCACCAAGACTTATTCAGAGGTCTTAGGATGATATTGCACTTTATCGTTGGTGGTGAGATATTTATCTAGGGCCTGAGTGTTCACATTATTTTGGTTCCTAAAGTTGTTGATCTCCCTGATAGCCTAAAGAAGAAGATTCAAAGCTAAATTAACTATGTCATCGATATTATCCATGGGATCAAAGTTATCTCTTGATTGAAGTCAAGAAGAGGTTCCATAAGGAGAAAAATCATCCTTATGGGTGAGCAAACACCCATGGACAAATTTCAACTTCTGCTTCTTGTGGATCATGGAAGACTCGTCAAAAATTTCCTTGTCTTGGTCAATGACGATGATGCTTTTGTATTTTTCCTTGAAAGCCTTACTTTTGGTTGAGCATCGATAAGATTAAGGTAAGGTGTCTAAAGATCCAAAGACTAATTTTGTTTTTCCACTTTGGTAGTAGCAACAATATCAATTTTTGTGTCATTGTTGCTCGTGGCCTCCTTTTAAGGGGACTCTTGACTAAGGGCCAATGCAAAAGGAGGTCCTTTGGGCCTGCATTTATAGTACATGCTTTTAAATGATAAAATGGAGGCCTTGATGCTTTGGGTGGGTTTATTTGCCATCCTTGACTCACAACTAAGAGTTCCATAGACTTGAAAAGGTATTCGAGAATATTGATAGTATTTATATCTCATAGTTGGTTTAAGAAAGCCAAGTAGAAACTATTGAAAGGTAAATTGGTCTCATAAATGGTAAAATATTGCATAATAGGGATTGAGAACCTATTCTACAGTGTAGGAAGACCTTATCTAATGATGTCACTATTTACTTTTACTAAGTGTTTCTATTTATCTCTAAAGTGGTTGAGCTCTACTGCTAGGGAATGTTTGTCATGGTGGATAAGATCACCATCATTAACCAATTCCATCACCTTAGCCAACAATTTAATGGTAACTTTGAAGGAGAGACCTCGAAGTGTCACCCAAACATTATCTCATGATATTATGAATTACATGCACAAGTCGAGATCACTTCCACAAAATTTGTGTAGAAAGGGTAAGAAATCATGGTTGTGCAAAATATCCTCAATAGTGGCATCAACTTGTAAGATCTTAGGCTTGAGCAATGCTATTCTAGAAACCCACCTCCATAATCCAATAGTAATTGCAATCCCAATGATCCACCAGAGCCCAAACCAAATAATCCACCAATGCATAAACCAAAAAAACCACCAGAGCCCAATCTAGACAATCCACTAGTGCATAAACCAAATGAACCACCAGAGCCCAAACTAGACAATCCACTAGTGCACAAACCAAATAATCCACCGAATTTCAAACTAAAAAATCCACTAATTCATAAACCAAATGGACCACCAATGGGTCTTAAAAATGATTGAATATATATGAGGATGGTAGCCACTAGCCCTACAATTTAAAATCATCTAGGTAGCCTGGGTGATAGGGTGGTCTTGGATTTAGATGTCGCCAAATATAGAGGCTTCTTTCCTCCAGGATCATTAATGGAACTCATAAAACTAGAAGAGCCTAGGTGCAAGTACCCAATTTATGTCAAGACTATCACCACCAATGGCATCGATGCATGATCTAAGAAAGGCTCTTGCAATTGAAGCCTTGATACTCAAATATAAAGTGTGATAGACTTATTCACAATATCAAAAATAATATTGGAGCAAGGTACATTGGAAGGAGCTTTTGGCACGATAATTTTGACTAAGAGTGCAATCATGAGTTAAGATGGCCCAACACAAGTTGAAATAAGAGGAAGACACCTTAGACTTCTGATTGTGCTAAGAAAGATAAGGCCCCATGAGGAGGGAGATGGTGGCTGAGCTAGAAAGTCTACTTGGTCCAATCTGATTACATATATGTCATTGCTTTATTGGTTTTTTTAGGATCAAAAAGTGTGTGTGGATAATTGTCATACCAGATTTGTAGAGAGTCCTCAACCAAACCAAGATTGGCCATGATATCAGTAACCTTGTTACCTTCTCTATAAACATGTAGGATGATGACGTTGTTGTATTTGTAGAGAAAAAACCTAGACTCATTTATCAAATTAAGGACACTCCCAACTGGAGATAGAGATCCTTTGAGGTAATTTATGATGTTTATTGTTATTTCATGAATGTTATAGTCATTGATATTATCCATTTATATTGATTTCTCTAATATTTGAGTTGATTCAAGATCCTAGATGTTTGGATCTATGATTGAATCTGGCTAAAAATCCAACAATGGTATCAGAGCTACATTGTGTAGACTCTATTAGAGCTACTTTGAGTAGTATCTCATCCTAACATAAAAGAAAAAATTTGATGTAAATAGTTGACGAATTTGGAGAGATAAGTTTTAGATTTAAAAGCTAGCAACAAAGAACTCTGGTGTTATTATAATTTGAAGAAAAAGTTACATGTTAGAAGCAAGCACCGAAGAAGAACTCTAGTGTGAATTTGTAGGAAGAACCATGCCAAGGAAATGTAGGCCAAAGTTTATTATTTTTGGTTTGTTGATTATCCTCACAATATTAAAAATTATATGAAATTAATATGTATAAGTAGAAAATATTGTGGCCCTTTTAGAAACTTACGATAAAATAATGGCACTAGAAAAATATTGGACATAATCATACGTTGCTAAGCAATGAACTAAAGGATTAGATGAAATCATTTGTGAATGATAGGCTGGTTATTTTTCACAGATAAAAGTTAACATAAAAGAAAGAGTATTGGTGAATCTAAGCACCTATAATACCATGAGAAAGCAAAAATTAAGAGGCTAAATATCCAAGTAGATATTTGTTATAAGTAGCAGTCTAATTCACCTAAGAAGTGGCGTCCAACTAAAGTCCTCTTGAAGGAAAAAGAAGGAGGTATAGTAGCTACCTATGCTAAAGTCCTCTTGGAGGATAGAGAAGGAGCCATTGGAGCCACTTATGTTAAAGTTCTCTTGAAGGATAGAAGAAGCCATCAGAGATGCATGTATTAAATAATGTCTAGATTCCTTTAAAGGACATAGAAGAAGCCATCATAGCCACCTATGATAAGATATGTCCAAAAGAGAAGTACTATGGAAGGAAAGAGATAGAAATGAACTATTAGAGCTACCTATGATTGATAGCCATCCAATGTAGAGATAAAAGGGATCCATTGAAGCTATCTAAGATGTGTGACATCTGCCAAAAGAGATAAGGTAAGGTGGAGTTGTTGCTTGAGTGCATAAGCAAAGAAAGAATAATTTGAATGCATGTAAAATAAAGCATGATTGTAGAACCACTAGAGAATTAGTTGGAAGTTGAAACATCAAGTCAAAGAGGAAAAATATTACTTGTCTAAGTTTTATTTTTGTTGCATATTTAGATGAGTAATGCTTGTGTTAGAATACATCGTAGTACTACAGTGAAATCATGAATTTAAAGGTCAGGTTACATATTCCTCAAAGTTTTTAAAAGGCTTATATTATTGGGTGCTAGAACCTAAGTCAAATATATTTTATTTTTTAATTTGAATAAGAATTTATAAGACAATTTTTTTTTGATATTTTGGAAAAGGAAAAGGTATTTATAATGATAAAATGAAATAGTTCATTTGATATTCGATATTTGATTAAAACATATTTGATATTGGAGAGATAAGGATAATTTGATTGATTGATTTGTGAAATTGGAAATTTGAAATTGATTTCAAAAAACTTGATTTTTTAAAAAATTCAAAAAACTTCAAATTGAAATTTGAAAAATTGATTGCTTGTTGGTTAAAATTTGGAGAAATAAGGTCTTATACCTAAAATAAATTTATCATGGATATGAGACAAAGAATGAGTGCATCAATACAACCATATGAATTAAAAGGGTCAAATAATAGAAGAAATTTTTAAAATTATTATTGAAGATATGAAATAAGATCTTTTGAATCCCACCCAAATATGCATAGTAAAAAAGACATATGGTATATAGATTCAATAATTATTCATCATATGACTAGAAATTTGCATTGGTTTCAATATTTGGAAATTAGACCAAATATTCCACTAAAAATTGTAGATGATAAGATCTATCATATTCAAGGATCTAGACAAGTTATACCTAGCATACCCTTTTTGGATTTTGTTCTAGATTATGCTTTATATGTTCCTAGATTATCAAATAACCTTATCTTAGTTGCTTAATTGATTGAGAAAGGTAGAGTAGTGGAATTTAAATATATAAATGGAAATTTTGAAATGTGTCATAAGGAATTAAAACTAAATAGAGGTCATAAGTTCCATAAAGAATGGAATATTTATTCTAAACACAATGGAATTTTTAGAAGAAATATTAAACAATATTTTAGCTCAACAAAGTATTAATGATTAATTGTTTGATTTCTCCAAAAGACAGGAAATAAGATGCATCAAACATAGTCCAATATTGTATGCGAGGGATAAAAAATAGACACAATGGATGGACACAAGGCAAAAGATAAAGATGAATATTGAAGACTAAATTCTTCAATAACCAAAGAATATAATACAAAGGGATGTTGAAAATATTACATTATTTAGTACATGTTAATGTACCTCTATGGTACCATGGTACAATTGTAAATATTATATTAGTGTGTGTGTTAATAGTTTAGGTTTTGTCATTTATATATTCCCTCAATTATATCTCTATGTACGATGAGTACAAATTTCATGTAATAATATACACAAGTGTCATGTAGTTAAGTGTGCAAGTGTGTGGAATGTGTCTGTAGAGAGGAAAATGCATCATTTCATTGCATACAAAAGACTTTTTACAAAACTACAATCCTTTTATAAAATACCCCTTTTGGACTTACAAATATAGGGATTTTAGAGAGGAAATATCCCTCTTTACAAGACAAAGTTTAATGATACCTCAAGTGTTCTCTAGACCATCTCAAAGTGTGAATCAACTTCTTTCTTTGTTTGCAGACTATACCATCCTTGATTGCATGCATTCCTATGAATTCCTACACACAATTAGAAACATAAAATCAATAGCATCTGATAGGCCTAGCTTGATTAGGCCTAAATTTTACAAAATATGTAAAATCAATTATAAAAGCATTCCAAATAGAACCAAAAAAATGATTTAGAATATGAAATACTATAAATTACAATCAAAGCTTACCTTCCTCACCTATTGTGGTTAGTGTCTGATTTGATGACTTTTGCAGGTCCTAAAGTGCAACCACCAGGGGTTTGGCGGTCTCTACTACTCACCACCAAGGGTGTAGTGGTCTCTTCTGCTCACTTCTAGGGATGTGGCAGTCTCTTTTGCTCACTATTAGGGGTGTTAAAGTCTTGACCTCTGTTGCTCAAATTTAGGTGAAATTTATTTGGGATGTCCACAAGGGTGTAATTCTCTTTCGATAGCAATATGAAGTCAAACCAATCTATTGATTATGGGTAATTGTATAAGAAATTATATATGCATGAGAAGGATCTTAAGCACATACCATGGTTGTTTTCTTGCATGCGAGGAGACAATGAAAAAAAGGGATAAATGTGTTCAAGTGGTTTTTGGCTCAAAATCTTAATAGATTTTTGGTAAGGTTCACCTTCATCTCCTCCATATGGAGTAATACGATGGGAATTTATAGATTTGATGGATGGTTGGTGAGAGGAGATGAATTGGCAAGAAAGGATAACCAATTGGTAAGGATAGGTAAGATGACAAATCTAGAGATTTACCACTTGGAACAATGAAATAAGAGAGAGGTCCTAGGTGTAGACCAATTGGTTCATACAAACCCCATAAGGGGGATGGAGGTCCAAGGTTCAAATCTTGGGCCTCGTCGGACTGAACGCTTGTCCCTTTCCTGGTGTTTTCAGTGGCATAAAAGGTTTAAAATGATTATGGCATGATGGTTATAGGGGCGGAATGTGCAAATATTTGTATGGCGGCTTCTAGGGTAGAAAATGCATAATATTGTGGCGGCCATAAAAAGCTGGACAGCCTGCCCATATTCATGGCGGCTACCGATTCCACCATGTAAATTCAAAAAAAAAAAACAATGAGATAAGAGGTAGCCAATAGGTATGTATGACTAGGGTGAGGTGTAGGAGTGAGGTGTTTGAGTGATGTGTCAAGTAGGTGAATGCAAATTAGTGAGGTGTGGGTGTGATGTGTCAAGTAGGTGGGTACAATTTAGTGAGGTGTTGGAATGATGTGTCAAGTAGGTGGGTACAACTTAGTGAGGTGTGGGAGTGAGGTGGCAAGAGTAGTTGTAATTAGGGTGAGGTGGAAAGGGTATGTGAATTAGGTGTGTGATGAGGTTTCAAATTAAGATAGAGTGATAGAAACTTATGAAAATGTATTATCCAGTTTATTATTATTATTATTATTCAATATTCTCCAATTATAATTTTGGTATTATTATGACTAATTAAATGGTTTACAAAATTTACTAAAATATTTACAAAACTTATTGAAATATTTATAAAACCTATTAAGACATGTACTTATACAAAATACGAGACTTTCTAGGTATCCACATTTACCTCTTTTTGTACCACTTTGTGTGTGAATATAATTTGGTGCAACAATAGATGACACCGAATAATTGAATTGATGACCAATGATAATAAGTGGATAAATATGTATAATTAATTTAGATCAAGGACAATGTAAAATACCCCAATCATGAAATGAACATACGTTCTTGTAGCCTTGCCTTTGACAAACTTATGAGATCTTTTGATGTGGTAAGCTAACCAACCCTTGGTAGATGTCCTCAGAACACTTTGATTGAATTGTCAAAATGTGATATATGAGTAACCATACAATCATAGGCATGGGGTATACCAAATTAAATGAATTATAATTTGAGATGAGAGAAGAAGTTTTGCTTTTTACCCTAGTAGGGAAGGGTTAATGCTAGCTTTTGATGAAGGATTTTGGACAAATGCAACTCCATTATTGGGTGCTTAAGTATTAAACTTGTTTTGTGATAATATTTTATGGGTAATATCTACCCCTCAAATGTTAAGTTTATGGAGGAATAAATTGATGAAAATGATGAAGCAATTAACAAAAATGTGTTTGGGAATGGTAAAAAGGATAAACAATGATAGGAAGAAAGAGGGATTTTGGAAAAAAAATACAAATAGGGGAACCACCAGGGCCTGGCGATCACAAAACCATCCTTGGTGGTCACTTGGTGACCATCCCAGGGGGTCATGTGATCATCCCTAATAGCCTAACACATAGGGATAAATAGACCACTGCCATGCATAAGGGCTCCCTTGTATTATGCATCATGGTAGAGAGGAGGAAGGGAGAGGTGGGAAGTAAAATTTGGATAGTGAAGTGTTGGTGAGGTGGTAGGGCGAAGTGATAAGATGGTTATATGTGGTGTAGTAGGAGTTGGAGGGCGTGCAAATCTGATAAGTCAACATGTGACCTTTTTGTCCCTTAATTTAGCATGTAATTAATAAATGAACCATAGGATAGGATACCTTTTTGGGTATGGGTGTCTTATTTTTTGTGCATTAAAGGATAATGGGTATCTCAAAATGGGTTTAGGTAGGTAAATAAATGGGATCATAGTCATACAAAATAAACAAGCCAACTTGGTTTTGTTAATTTTTAGAGACCACTAAGCGTCTGGTGGTCATGAAGATGATCACTAGGGATATGGTGGTTATGAATATGACTACTAGGGGTCTAGATATCACTAGACCCATATAGTTGTATGGATCCATACAATTGTATGAATTGTACAACTATTTTGTATATATTGATGAGATGATGATGATGAGTTGTGATGGATGATGATTTTTTTTTTGTGTAAGATGAAATGGTGTTGATGAGTGATAGATGGATAATGATAGTTATGATTATTGAGGGTAATACATATGTTGAAAAGTATTTTATCAAGTTAGAGGATAGTTGACACTAGTTGATTGGGATTAGTTGGGAGACATTGGACTGACGAAGGTCACATGACTAGAGCTAGTTCATACAAATAATCGATACCTATTAGCATTACTGAAGAGATGGGACCAAGACACATGGATGTTCTATTTTTTAATGAGAGAGATTATAATCATGATGGAAGATGTGTATCAAATATTTTGAGTTCTAGTAGAGGGTATTCCCATATGAGTGGCTAGGTTGGTGTAGAGGGATGTAGTACTACATATAGTATATAGGGAGATCCAAGAGGATATAGATATTGATAATGGTAGTGTGATGTATGAGATGCAATGTGAGATGGAGATGTTGAGGTAATGACATACACTCTTGATGGTATTGATTTCCAATGTCATCCTATCATATTTGTCAAGTGCACCTTTCCCCTAGAACCTTCTAGGATTGGTGTTTTATTTGGTGGAGAGACCTATAGTTTATGCATGGGCCCTAGACTTATTGGCCTAAAAGTATAGAGAGCTTTACAAGGTGTAGAGATAGAGTTAGATAGGGTTATGCTATAGTTTACTACTATAGGTGTGGGGTTGGGAGCATGTACAAGTGGGTTGAACCTGAGATTTATCGTTTTTTGCACATACAAAAATAGGGCTAGAGGTACCATATATGATGATATGATGGCATGATAGAGAGGTTCAAGCAAGTAGACCACATGCTAGAGACAATGAGTATTACCATGATTTATGGGTAGGTTAAGACCAGGGGATATAGTATGGAGGCCATGGAGAGAGGGGCTGACATGGGATGAGGACGGAGAGTAGTCAGTATGGGTACGATGAGCAATATGGGTGGTGGGGAAATTTAGTACACAATGTAAGTATTTTTAATACTCATGGGTGCTTAGGTAGTTTGGTATATATGTAGAGAGGGGTCGATACAATCGTAGTACTATGGTTCAAGCCAATGTATCCTAAGGTAGATTAGAGGATTACTATGCTAGATGTGGATGATGTGGAAACCATGCTAGAGTATGATATTTGGTAGGTAACATAGTAGGGGCATATAGGCAGAGGGATGGAGGAGCCTAGAGAGGGAGATATGATGGGTATAAAGGGAGATATAGGTTTAGGAATAGTAGGAAGAGGGGATGAGGATCAAGAGGATACTCCTTTGAGACCATGTATATGAGGTCGAGTTGATATTGGAGTAGACCCATAAACAAGAAAAAGCTACAAGTTGCTTGTATGCCTTGAGTGAAGAGAAATAAAAAGCCACAATAAACTAAAACTAGAAAAGCAATAATTGCAGAATCAAAGGAAGAAGATAGCAGATTCACACATTACACAATATTTATCTTTGAAATCCTCAACTGGGTAAAAACCAACACAATATTATCTTATTATTACATTATCTTGATTGTCTCCAATACAATAATTTTCTTCTTCTATTGCTCCAAACCCTAATGCAAGTGTGATATATATAACCAAGACACATGCACAGATTTTTACAGTATCATGGGTGAAAAAGCATGGGTTCAAATATAGTAACCCTAAAACCCCATATGGGTCTAAAAATAACTTAAACCCAAACCCCGATGAGTATAGGTACAAAGTGTCTAGTACCTTTTAGTGTTAGCCCCACCAAAATAATATGGAAAATATTCAACATATTTCCAAAATTCTCCCACTTATTGAATACTTTTCATAGGGGCCAAAAACTACCATTGTAAACTATCAAGGGCAACCATACCCATAGATATTCTAAACCAAGAAAATTTCTAAGTAGGTACATCCTTTGTTAATGAATCAACAATATTCTTCTTTGTATCAACTATCTCCAAAATTGTATGGTTCTCTTCAACCATATCTCTCACAAAATGGTACTTAATATCAATATGTTTTGACCGATCATGAAAACTAGGATTGTTGACCAAAAATATTGCACTTTGACTATCACTATTAATTCTCATAGCCTTTTGTTTAAGACCAACTATTGAACACAACCTTTGTAGCCACACTGCTTCTTTACAGGTATGAGTTGCTGCAATGTACTCTACTTCTATAGTGGATAAACCAACAACTGATTACTTTTTACTCATCCAACTTACTGCCCCTCCAAATAGCCTAAACACATAAGCACTTGTGGATGTTCTTTTGTCAAGATCTCCAGCCCAGTCAACATCCACAAACCCTTGTATATTTACAATATTATTACCTTCAGAATTTCCTCCATAACAAATAGCATAATTTGTAGTTCGACGCAAGTATATGAAGATCCTCTTCATAGAAGTCGACTGTTCCTTTATTGGATTTGACATATATCTGCTAACTACTCCCAGTGTAATATCAGGTCCAGTACAAAAAATTACGTACATAAAACTGCCCACATCACTAGCATAAGGAACATGGTGCATTTCTTGATTTTTCTCATCTATTTTGGGATATTGTTTAGAAGATAAATTTTGAAAAATCGAATATGGAGTACATATTGGTTTACAATAATTCATTCTAAACTTCTATAGTATCAAATAAACATATTTCCTTTGATTTAACCATAAATTTCTATTTGCATGATCCCTTATTATTTCCATACCCAAAATAAATTTTGCAGCACCCAAATCCTTCATATCAAATTCAGAAGATAACTGATATTTGAGTAACTTTATCATATCCTTACTGTTACCAATTAACAACATATCATCCACATACAATACAATGATAAAAAAATTTCACCTTCCTTTTTGAAATATACACATGGGCCTGCTTTTCTTTTTCCAAGCCCAAGTGTCAAGACAAACTTGTTAAATTTTTGTTTCCACATCCTTGGAGACTACTTCAACCATAAAGAGACTTCTTTAGCTTGCATACCGAGTCCTCCTTACCTTTTACCTTAAAGCATTCTGGTTGTGACATATATATATATATATATATATATATTCATCAAGTTCACCATGTAGAAAAGTTATCTTTACATCCATCTATTCTATTTCAAAATCAAAGGCGACAAAAACAGCCAACAAAAATTTGATTGAAGTTAGTTTAGCCACATGAGAAAAAATCTTACCAAAGTCAATTTCCTCAACCTAAGAAAATCATTTTGCTACCAAGCGAGCCTTGTACTTCTCCAAATTTTCTTCTACATTGTACCTTTTCTTGAATAACCACTTATAACCAATAGGTTTTCTACCAGGAGGTAATTTCACCAAGTCCCAATTTCTATTTTTATCCAAGGACTTCATTTCTTCTTCCATAGCCCTTTTACAAGACTTATTTTCACTTGACTGAAGTGCCTCCTTTATAGTCTTGGGTTCTTCATCAGTAACCGATAAATTAAATATAAAATAAAAGTTTGAAGGACTATACCTATCTGGAAGTCTCCTCTCTTGATTTGATCTCCTCAAAATTGGGCTTCTAGGTTATAAATATTTAGCTTCTTTTCTAACCCTCCACCACTTAGAATACTTCTAGCCTTATCCATCAATGTCATGTTCATCCATTCTACAACCCCATTCTATTGTGGAGTATACAAAGTTTTTATCTACCTTTCTATTCCACAGTCCTTGCAAAACTATTCAAATTCATTAGAGCAATACTCACCACCATTATCACTTCTCAAAACCTTTATCCTTTTCTCTATCTGATTTTATACAAGAGCCTTAAAATATTTAAATTTATTAAAAATCTCAGATTTATTTCATAGAAAATATACCCATGTCTTTATTGAGAAGTCATCTATAAATGTAACAAAATATATATATTTACCTAATGATGGTACTTTTACAGATCCAAACACATCATTGTGAACTATATGTACAATTCCTTCAGACCTTGTAGCACTACTTGGAAACTTGACTCTAGTTTATTTCTCAAAAACATAGTGCTCACAAAAATCAAAATTTAATGGGCAATCATAAATTCCTTCAACCATACCTTTCATTTTCAATGTTCGAATTCCTTTATCACCAATGTGTCCCATGCATTAATACCATAACATTGTCTTATTTGTAGGAATCCTCAAAGCCATTTCAACCGTATTATTTTCCTATACCACTAAAGAGTTATTGCAATTAATACTTATAGTGCTAGCCTCAAGTTTGAAAAAATTTCTTGTGCGAACTCCCCTTGCCAACACCAAAGATCCATGAACCATATTGCAACTACCCTTATTGAATACCACATTCACACTTGCATCATTCATATTACTCATGGATATCAAATTCCTTGTGAAACCTGGGATATGCAACACACTAGGAAGGGTTTTAATTCTTCCATATTTTCACCTTAGCTTGACTCTTCCTCGACCTATTATTTTATATGTCAAATTGTCTCCTAAGAAGACTTTACCTCAATCTATCTTTTCATATGCACTAAAACCCTGCCTATGAGGAGTCATATGAAAATAAGCACCTGAATCAATCAACCATGAGTTATGGCATTCACTTGAGCAAGCTGTAACTAAGAATAAGTCCCTTGAATCTTCATTTGTGGCCTTCTTTTTTGTAGAAGTTCCTTCATAAGATAATCTATTATTATCAGCCTTTTTAGATATACATTCTCTCTTATAATGCCCTGCTTTACCACAATTCCAACATTTCCTCTTTTCTAGGGCAACAAATTTACCCCTATATTTTGATTTCTTTTCTCCTGATTTATTTTTGCTTATTTCTTGAGAAAGAACTATCACAACCAAGGCATTATTTTGATGATAATCCTCAGAATATTTTCATCTCATCTCCTCAGATAGCAAATTTCCTACTATAATCTCTAATTTTTTTTGATTGGTTGAAAGGGTGTTGAAAGGTCCCTGAACCTTGTACAAGAGGTTTTTACATGTTTTCCAAGCCGACCGAGGAGGCCCAAGAGCTAAAGATAAAAGAGAAAGCAAAACACCACAAGAGAGAAGGTGTCACGATATCATGACCAGTTACATTTTTACGGCCCACAGCATAGGGAAAAAGCAAGGAGGAAAATATGTCGCGATATCGTGCCATGTTGCACCGATGCAGCCAAAGGAGGAAAAGATGTGAAATCACGACAAAAAGCAGCATCGCAGCCGAAGGAGAGAAAGTGTCACGAAATCACGACATGTTGCAAGGTTGCTACCAGAAGAGAAGAAGTGTCGCGATATCACGACAAATTGCAAGGTTGGTGCCAGAAGAAAATAAGTGTTGGGAAATCACGACAAGATGCATCATCAAGGCCAAAGAGGAAAAGTGTCGCGATATCGCGACAAGTTGCAAAATCTCGACCGAAGGGAAAAAGTGTCGCGATATCGCGACATGTTGCAAAATCGTGGCCGGAGAGAAAAAGTGTCACAATATCGCGACATGATGCAAAGTCTCGCCCGAAGGGAAAAAGTGTCACGAAAACGCGACATGTTGCAAAGTAAAGTAATACATTTTTCTCTTCATCCCTTTTTACTTCTATAGAGGTTAGTTGAATTACCACGGTGTTAAAATCATTCAGATGTTCAACCACAGAGTTACCATCATTCATCTAAAGCAAATACAACTTATTTCAAAGAAAGAGTTTATTTACCAGTGACTTTATCTGATACAATATTTTCAATTTCTCCCATAACAGATTTATTGTGGTATCTGTAGATACATTAAATAATACCAAGTTAGATAAGCATAATTTGATGGAGCTCCTTTCCTTCCTATAGATTTTTAGCCAATCCTCATCTATAATCGATGTTGGTTTTATTCCCGAGACCACAATCCACTGATATTTATCAACCAATAGAACCTCCATATTGAGTTTCCACAACTCAAAATTCTGTTCATTAAATTTATCAATCTCTATATGTGTGCTTCCCATATTTTTGCTTTGCTTGGATCCTTTCGCGTATGGCTACCAGTCAAGAATTAATTTATCATAGGGTTTAAACTCTTACTCTTCAAACAAAGCTAAAACCTAGCTTTGATACCAAATGAAGAGAAATAAAGAGCCCTAATAAAATAAAACTAGAAAATTAGTAATTGCAGAATCAAAGGAAGAAGATAGCAGATTCACACATTACATAATATTTATCCTGGAAACCCTCAATCGGGAAAAAAATAGCATAATATTATCTTATTATTACATTAACTTGATTGTCTCCAATATAATAATATTCTTCTTCTAACGCTCCAAACCCTAATGCAAGTGTGATATATATAACCAAGGTACATGCATGGGTTTTTATAATATCATGGGTGAAAAAAATGGTTTCAAATATAGTAATTATTCTGGAGTTTTCCCGCTTACCCTTGGAATATTTGTCATGTCACGGGAGACTCTAAAAATCACAACCAACACTGTGGATTTTGGCTGATCCACCTCTTTAACCTAGGAATATATTACCTTGGACAACTCTAGATAGACTAGATTGGGTAAGGAAACCCCAAACGATGGGTTATTCTAATGGATTTGTATAATGCAAAGACCCACTAAGCCAGAAAAAATGTTCTTTTATGTTACCTTGGTATTTTAGTGACCAAACCTGTCAATAATGAAGCCTATTAAGACCAGACCCACTAACCTAGGAATATATGAACCTTGTACAAGAGGTTTTTACATGTTTTCCAAGCCGATCGAGGAGGCCCAAGAGCTAAAGATCAAAGAGAAAGCAAAACACCACAAGAGAGAAGGTGTCCCGATATCGTGACCAGTTACATTTTTGCGACCCATAGCATAGGGAAAAAGCAAGGAGGAAAAGATGTCACGATATCATGCCATGTTCCACCGATGCAGCCAAAGGAGGAAAATATGTCATGAAATCACGACAAAAAGCAGCATCGCAGCTGAAGGAGAGAAAGTGTCACGAAATCACATGTTGCAATGTTGCTGCCAGAAGAGAAGAAGTGTCGCGATATCATGACAAATTGCAAGGTTGGTGCCAGAAGAAAATAAGTGTCGCAGAATTGTGACAAGATGCATCATCGAGGCCAAAGAGGAAAAGTGTCGCGATATCGCGACAAGTTGCAAAATCTCGGCCGAAGGGAAAAAGTGTCATGATATCGCGACATGTTGCAAAATTGTGGCCGGAGAGAAAAAGTGTCGCGATATCACGACATGATGCAAAGTCTCGACCGAAGGGAAAAAGTGTCACGAAAACGCGACATGTTGCAAAGTAAAGTAATACATTTTTATCTTCATCCTTTTTTACTTCTATGGAGGTTAGTTGAATTACCATGGTGTTAAAATCATTCAGATGTTCAACCACAGAGTTACCATCATTCATCTAAAGCAAATACAACTTATTTCAAAGAAAGAGTTTATTTACTAGTGACTTTATCTGATACAATATTTTCAACTTCTACCATAACAGATTTATTGTGGTATCTGTAGATACATTAAATAATACCAAGTTAGATAAGCACAATCTGATGCAGCTCCTTTCCTTCCTATAGATTTTTAGCCAATCCTCATCTATAATCGATGTTGGTTTTATTCCCGAGACCACAATCCACTGATATTTATCAACCAATAGAACCTCCATATTGAGTTTCCACAAATCAAAATTATGTTCATTAAATTTATCAATCTCTATATGTGTGCTTCCCATATTTTTGCTTTGCTTGGATCCTTTCGCGTATGGCTACCAGTCAAGAATTAATTTATCATAGGGTTTAAACTCTTACTCTTCAAACAAAGCTAAAACCTAGCTTTGATACCAAATGAAGAGAAATAAAAAGTCCTAATAAACTAAAACTAGAAAATTAGTAATTGCAGAATCAAAGGAAGAAGATAGCAGATTCACACATTACATAATATTTATCTTGGAAACCCTCATTCAGGCAAAAAATAGCACAATATTATTATTACATTAACTTGATTGTCTCCAATATAATAATATTCTTCTTCTAACGCTCCAAACCCTAATGCAAGTGTGATATATATAACCAAGGTACATGCATGGGTTTTTATAATATCATGGGTGAAAAAAATGGTTTCAAATATAGTAATTATTGTGGAGTTTTCCCACTTACCCTTGGAATATTTGTCACGTCACGGGAGACTCTAAAAATCACAACCAAAACTGTGGATTATGGCTGATCCACCTCTTTAACCTAGGAATATATTACCTTGGACAACTCTAGATAGACTAGATTGTGTAATGAAACCCTAAACGATGGGTTATTCTAATTGATTTGTATAATGCAAAGACCCACTAAGCTAGAAAAAATGTTCTTTTATGTTACCTTGGTATTTTAGTGACCAAACCTGTCAATAATGAAGCCTATTAAGACCAGACCGGTGCCATGTCCATTGGGTAGTCATAGCAAGTTTTAAATGACATTAGAAAATATGGAGGAAAGGAGAACTAGTTCATTTTAATCCATTCGAATGATGTAATGTAATAAAAATGATTAAACTAGCAATAGAAGGCGTTATTCATAGATTCTGATTACAGTAATACATGAATAAGCTAACACAAAATATTCACACAAAATATGCCAAGGGAAGAGTTGAGATTTTCATTAATATAAAATATGTTTACATAAGAAATATCAACAGAGTGCTTGATCCTTATATGCCATTGCATTACAATAAACCCTCGATTTGAATATTTAGAACAAGGGGTATCTTCTCTCCATATTGATTGCAGTGATGTAAGAGCTCTCAAATCCAACACATTCCATAGAAAATTAACATGGTGAACAATGTACCTCAAACAATCCCTAGTGAATGACAAGAGAAAAGGTGTTAGGGAAGGCAGATAAGCTAACGCAAGAAAAATACGACTTAAAAAATAAAGCTATAACTAGGATTTTTCTCTCTTAGAGGTTTGATAAAAACTCTTCGACTGCAGTATCATATTTCTTATAGAGTAGACTCGCCTGACTATTGTAACCACTTACTCCAGCTGGACGAATCATGTTGTACTCAAAAATGAGTGTAGTAAAAAATGGACATCTAGCCCATGCTCTTTTTTCAAGTAGGTGGTGTCTACCTATCTTCTCCTGTACTGCCCTGTGCTGGCGGGTGTGAACTCCCAGGTACATGTATTTTGGATGAAATGGGACCCACTCCCTTTTTTAGGTTCTTAATGGCCTGGTCAATAAATTCCCATGCCTCATCATGAAATGTCAGTGAGAACAACAGTAGGTTCAAATCTTGCGTGGCCTTGTTCACTTGATCCCTTGCCCATTGCACATTGTTTTCAGTGAAAACACATAGGCGGTCCACCATTTCCACCAAGGTCATGAAGCATTTTGATAATTTATCACCAGAGTTCAAATCAAACTCTTGAATTTTATAGAATATAAAATTCTTAATATTGGGGGCCTGCCCAAAATCCTCAATCATGAGGCTACAGTCTGCCAGCTCATCATTGGCCTCTTTCTTGGCCTTTGCCACCTCCTATATCCACCTGAGCCAACCTTGAATATTTTGTAAAAATGTAAAGACCTTGATGTATTCCTTCGCAAAGAAGCAGAAGGAATCATCAGACAAGGTGGCTATCATTACAGGAATTGGTACGTAGTCTTCCTAAAAACTTTGGTAAATGAGGAGTATAACATTCACCCTTTGCTCCCCTTGTTGCAGATGGTTCTATATGAGGCCAATGGTATGTCGAGTGGCATAAATATCCATGAGGATGGACTCCAAATCCCTCATTTTCTCTTGAATCTTATCTTTCATCTCCTGTTTCAATTTATCAGCCGACCTAAGCTGAACGTTGGCTTGCGGAGCGGGCATTTTCAATTTGTCAATTTTGCTTTGAAGTTGCTTGAACCTAAGCTATGACTACCCTACTTTGGTAGCCTTTGCCTTCCATTATTATAACTCTTTTTCTAATACCTCTGCCACCTGCACTTGGGAGGCTAGCTGTGACTTAATCATATCAACAGGTTCAACTGCTTCTATGATGACACCTTTACTTATGTTGATGGTGGCCTCTTTTATGTTGGGCGGTAATGGGATCTCGAAGATGATGGTAGACACGTCGGTTGTTTCCTATAAAACGGTCCTCCTAGGTTTGACTATCCCTTTACTTGGAGACCTTTGTTCCTTCATGTCTTGAATTTGGTTCTCTTCATTAGCCCTGAATTGGTAGGTGTCACTGATCCTTGCCATTGTGAGACTTTTAATTATTTGGGTCAAAGACTCAGTCCTTGCTCTCTTGCGGGTAGGGGACTGCATAGGGATTTCCTCCTGCACCTCATAGTCCCTAAGTATATTTTATAACCCCCCATATTCAGTTATCCTCTTCATGACTTTGGGGGGAACCTGACGTTCCTTTTGGTTGACCACCAAGGTGGTAGAATACAAAGAACATTGGATTTCTACCAACTAACCCTACTCTTTTGGGCATAATAAAGTTAGTGTCGAGGATGTGGCACCTTACTGAGATGAGACCACAACCAACTCCTTCTCTTTCAAGGAGGTAAATGGTGAGATTGAAGAGGAGGGGAGCCTTGCTTAATCCTATTGTATTTCATCTACAATCTTCATCATGACCTTGAAGAGGTCAGAGTCTTGCTGGATGATTTGAAATTTGGGGTCCTCAAATTCTTCTAGAGGGACCATCGGGACTAGTGGGACCACCTTATTCACTAAAAATCCCTGGTGTAACATCAAATGGGCACTATAATCACCAACGACCTCTAATTTGTTGTAAGGCCTATGGTCCATTCTCCAGACCAAGTCTAGGGTTTGATTATTTTTGAAAGCCTTTTGCATTTCATATTTGAAATCGTCCTTAGCGTGTATGACCTATAGAAGGGTGAGCTTACCAACAACATTCTTCTTGTGATGGCCATCTGGATCATAGGCTCTCCAAGTGACTTCTAGAAAATAGTAGGTGTCCATATTCTAGATAGCCCACAACATGGCAAAGTGGTCGAGATATGTGTAGGGGCCCATTGAGTAGGGAATGGGTAGCCACTTCACTGGTCCTTTCTTCCTTAGGTATCTTATATTGACTTCTTCAACCATCTATCGAGTGATATCCAGAATGGTGATGGAAGTTAGGTAGTGCATTGAGAGTGCTTTTGGGAGCATCTTTGAATTGTATATTATAATGTAGGAAAACTCCTCCACGTAGAAGTAGTCCCCTGATTCTTACTGGTGTAGAAATTTCCTTACTCCTACCCCAATCCTATCTAGTAAATTTCCACACAATCTTAAGTAGACTATGGGGAGGACATTCTTGAAGAAGGTTTTGTAATTGGTGCATCCCTCTTGGATGCACAATAACTGGTCTTGCAAGGTTGGTGCAATCACCCCTCCCATCTGGGCCACCAAGGACTTGTCCAATTGTGCCACAAATAAATGAATGAAGAAATAATAATAGGAGAAGGGAGGCATCTCCTCCTTATTGGCCAATATGGCCTTCTGTAACTGCTACAACTCCTGATCCAAATTATCACTAATTATATCCTCCCATCGGTAGAGAGGAGTCTTGTCACTCCTGTTGCATTGGAGGATTAAAAACATCACCTCCTTCGTAATCAACTTCAGGTCCTTAACTCCCAATGCTATATTAATCATAACAGCATAATCCTGTGCCCAAGGCCGAAGAAAAAACTTCCTAATAGGGAAATTGGATGGTCTGTTTCTCCATTTTTTAAGTAGAGTTTGGGGGAACGTAGTGTTTAACATATAATTGGATTGGAGAGCTAGCGTCTAAAAGTCCACCACCCTAGATGCAATGGCTAATCCAAAGAGCCTAATCCTATCAGTCGACACTCAAGCCACCACATTGCCCTTATAATCTCTAATTATTTGGCTCTTGGAGTCATAGGTGACTGCAAGCCATGACTGGCCTAGGTTCATGTTCCATTTATTACAGACTGGAGTAGGTGAGGTACTATCCCTATAAGCTTGCATGTAGAGACCTCTCAAAAGTATTGGGTGGTACTTGTTATCCTCCTTAGTGGGGTTAAATGCGTAAATTGTTACCTCCTCTACCTCCTTTTGTTGCTCTTATGTGATATATCTATTTGTATCTGGTAAACTCATGAGGGCCTTAGGATCTTGTGCCCTCCCTATATTTTTTACAATGGGCCACGTCCCTATAATTTTAGCAATTCTCTCCCTAACAATAGATGCTTATGGAGTAGTAAAACTAGTGGATGCCATGGAAACAAGTAGTGAGACTGTGAAATTATCTCCTTTCATTTCTCTATGCTCAACCTCATCGATGAGCAATCTCTGGATGCAATAATGGCACAAAATAGGTCCGCCACCTCCCTTATAAAGTGCATGTAATTAATTCGCTAAGTGGGCCTCGTGCACTTTTTTATTTGATGAAGCTCCCTTATTGGTCGAGTGCACCATATAAACTATTAATTTATCGGCCTAATGCACCAGTGGAGGGGGAATTGTAGTTGAGGGCAGTGGATGGGATACATGGCAGCTTTGGGTTGGATAGGGTGGAACGCAAGTAGGTAGGGCACACATGTAGAGTACACTAGATTTAATACTTGTGCATGCTCCATTAGGGAGTGGAGCATGCGGCTCCCAATATGGGCACATAGGTTCATGTGCCCACTCAACTTTCATGCACCCCAAGGGAGTGGGGTGCACGAGATTAAATGGGGCACATAGGTTGTGCACCCTTAACTAATTTCATGTACTCCATCATAGTGGAGTGCATAACTTGAAGGTGGGTGCATAGCTTGTGCATCCAAATTGGACCCTTGCGTATCCAAATGGAATGGGCATGTAGACTTTGGTTGGGGTGCACAAACCTGTGCATCCCAGTGGAGGTCATGCTCTCTGTTTAGGGAGTGAAGTGCATTAGTCAGGAGAGGAGCACATAGCTTGTGCACTCCAAGGCTTTGTGCACACTTCAAAGTAATGGAGCATGTGTCGGGATTCAGGGTGTGCACAAAGGTGTGTGCCCCTCGGGTCAATTGGTGTGCTTCGTTGGAGTGGAGCACACAAGGTGAGGATGGGCACACAAAGATATGTGCTCGTAGGGACTTTATGAGCTCCATTGGAGTGGAGCACATGGGCTTCTTTAGGTCACATAGGTTGTGCACACTTGCTTGGTCTATGCGTGCTCCATCTCTTTGGAGCACACAGGCTTCATGAGGGGGCGCACAACCTTGTGCACCCTATTGGACTGTTGTGCGCTCCACCTCCCCATGGAACGTGTGGCTTTATAACTAGATGCATGACTTGTGCATCCCTAGGGGACATTGTGCACCCCATTCCTCAATGGGGCACACGGGCTAGAGATGGGTGCACAAAGGTGTGCACCCGATAGGGTCCTTGCATGCTCCACTATTGGAGTGTGTAAGCTTAGCTTGGGGTGCACAGCTTGTGCATCCAGGGGGATTTTAGTGTGCTCCATTGAAATGGAGCACACAAGGCTAGATTGGGGTGCACCACCTTGTGCACCCCATGGGGAGATGCAAGTTAGGCTCCCAAAAGGGGGACTATCCTTTTGGGAGTCAACAAGTAACCCTAAAAGTCCATATGGATCTAAAAATAACTTAAACTCAAACCCTGACGAGTATAGGTATAGAGTGTCCAGTACCTTTTAGTGTTGTTAGCCCCACTAGAATTACATGGAAAATATTCCACATATTTCCAATATTGAGGCTAGGGCATTTGCATTGATAAATTTTCTTTACTTAATTAACAATAAGAAGGGAGTCCCCAATAATTTTAATGCACTTAATGCGCATAGTGATGGAAAATTTCAAGCCAAGGATAAGTGCTTCATACTCGATGATTTGGTTATTGTTATAAGTGTGACAAATCATATAATACAATGAATTTTCCCATGTAATGACATAAGTGGTATGATGAAGCATATAATGATGAAGTTATTAGTAGAAAAGACAACTACCAAATAAATCTTCTCCACATAGACATATTTCATCTCATAACTGACTAAGGTGAGGCTAACATAATAAACAACCCACTCTCAA
The DNA here is from genome assembly GCA_028583015.1 of Wollemia nobilis. Taxonomy (NCBI): domain Eukaryota; kingdom Viridiplantae; phylum Streptophyta; class Pinopsida; order Araucariales; family Araucariaceae; genus Wollemia; species Wollemia nobilis. The sequence continues at coordinate 7,754,305 of JAQPPZ010017228.1, forward strand.
TTATTTTTATAGTTTTGGGTAATCATGGTTCCTACCGCAAAGTCAGTAGTGGATATATATAAATAAAAAGGAATACTTGATCTAGGCGAGGCCAAGACTTGTGGAGAGGTAAGATAGTGCTTGATGTCATCAAAAGTCTCTTTACATTTGATAGTCCAATTGAATGTTATCTCCTTTCATAAAATATGGTTAAAGGGCCTATATTTATCCAAAAATTTGGCTATGAAGTGATGAATGGTCTAAATATTGCCCTACAAGGTCCTTAATTCCTTTAAATTACATGGGAAGACATATCAATAATGGCATTCACTTTATTAGGATCCACTTCAATACCCCTTTGGGAGATAATAAACTCCAACATTTTTCCTGAGGTGACACCAAAGACACATTTCTTGGTATTAAGTCTGACATTATGCTTGAAAATCTAGTCAAAAACTTTTTGTAAAACATTGACGTGCTCATGGTGCATTTTCAATTTGGTCAATAAATTTTTGACATAGTCTTCAATATATTTATGCATGTAATCATGAAAGATATAAGTCATTGCATGTTGGTATGTGGCTCCAATGTTTTTAAGGCGAAACGACATGACCTTGTAACAAAATGTTCATCATGGTGTGGTAAAATATGTCTTGTGTGGGTCATTGAGATTTACATAAATTTGGTTATATCCCAAAGAAACCATCCATGAGATAAACCATTTCATAGTCAGTGGTATAATCCATGAGAGTGTCAATATTTGGGAGTGGAAAATCATCCTTAGGACACACTTTGCTAAGATCATGAAAGTCGATGTAAATGCATATCACTCCATTGGATTTGCTGTAGGGGCCATATTGGAGATCCACTATGGATAGTCTATGGTTTAAATAAATCCCACATATAATTTTTTTGTAGTTATTATTTTACCATCAAGGTGATTATGTGATGTAACTTTCATAATTTTTGTTTTATCATCTTGGCATTAGGACTTAGGGTAAGGTTGTGAACCACAAGATTAGGATCCAATCCAAGCATATATTTGTAATACTAAGTAAATATAGTTTTATATTCAATGACGAGGGTAGTGAAATGCTTACGCTTTTTAGAAGATAATTTTTTTTCAAGATTCAAGATATAGGGGTCAACGAAGTCGAGATTGATATCAATGTCGATAGTTTCTTTGACAAGCATGTGAGAGCCATTCTCTAGATAATGGGTATGGGAATAAAATATAGGTCATCTGCCACATTCTCAGGATAAATAGACTCAATTTCATTAACTTCTATGTGGAAAAATATGAAGAAGGAGGAATGTAGGTGTTGGAGCAATGTAGCAATTACGTAGTTGGCAAGAAATTTGAAGGAGAGGGAAGGGAATGAATCAATTCAATATCAATGATAGTAGGATCTATTCAAAAAATATGTGGAGGATCGGATGTAGGGAAAAGTGGGGCAATAAGGTTGATGAAGATCATATTGATATTGGGTTTTTGGGAGGATGGTAAGGAATTGCTAGAGGATGAGCTTTTTGATTTCTACTTTGGAGGAAAATTTTGATGATGGGTTGGGGGATGAGGATTTATATTAGTGGGTAATTGTGGAGATAATACAATAGAAGGATAAGGAAGGGTTGGACCTATAGGTATCTCTCAAAAATAATATTGAAAGGATAGGTAGTGGAATGAGAAATTTGTGAACAAAATAATTATCATTATTTGATAAATCAGAGATGGGTATGATAGGGGCAGACATTTCTTCAAAGCTATTGGAAGCAAGTGAAAGTGTATCAAAATGCTCATCAAGCTTATCATCTAAAATGTTGGGTGAAGAGATGTTGATGGTTGCAACTTGGAGCCATTTGGGAGGAAGCAAATGAGCATATTCAATATTGATATATTCATCGAAATCATCATCCTCAAGATCGAGAGTAAGGAATTGAATATATTTTAAAATAAGGGTCACCAACGAGTCTTTGGTATATTATGAACCTGATTTCTCTTTAGGTAGCTAATAGGTAGATTCAACAATTGAGCTTGGACCTTGCTCATGTTGATCTAGACCAAACCTATGCCATTTAAAATGTTGGAAACCCTACATGGAAAAGGACAGGTTGGATAAATAATTGATGTTTCCACAAAATGGCATCATAAAATCTTTAAAAATAAGTTGTTTAGAGGAATTATCATGTCCCCCTTATGCAAAATTTATGTGACTAGTTGAAGAACCAGTTGGGACAAAAATACCAATAATTAAAGGAAATTCATGAGGGTGATTGAAATATTTGACTAACTCAATAATAGGAGAAGAAATATTAATCTTATACATAAAATACCCCCCCATACTAGGACTAGACATTTGCACAGATACATGAGAGGAAAATTGATTAGAAGATTTTATGGAAGGCTTCAAACTAGATGGATTGAAGGTCGTGGAAGGTTCCATGGAAACTATGGTGGTTTAGATGAATAGAAAGAGGATGATGAAGTAAATTGAGAAGATGATGTGGTAGTGTAAGAGGTAATCAAAAATGACATAAATAGAAGTAGGATTAGTTTGAGAGGATGATGTAATAGTTGGAATGGATGAGGTAGGTGGAGAATACATTATAGCATATCCATTAGATGAGGCAAAAGTAGATGGAGGGATATTTGCTAGTCGAGAGTCATACTATGCGGCACACTACTCCCAAGACTGATGCTATTGAAAAGTGGTGATGGGAATGGGTGAAGCAAGAGCATGGGGTGCAATACTAAGTGATGGTTGTGGACAAAGAGGATACATATTTTGTGATGGAGGAGGTGGATGAAGTGGGACATAGGGAGGTGTAGGTAAACAGAGGGGATGAGAGGATGAAGAGTGTATTTTGGTTATAAATGAAGAGGGCAACCTAGGAGAAAGGGAAGTGGTGTGTGGAGGAGGGGGTATAGAGGTAAGAATTAAGGTAGGATGAATGGCTGGCAAAGTAGGAGGGTTTCCATATAAATATAGATGAAAAGTAGGTTGTGGTGATGGGGTTGATGAAGAATGAGGATTAGTTGGTTGGATAGAGGATGGAGGATTATCTACCGATGCGATGGATGGGATAAAATATGAAGAGGTTGGTTGGAGAGGAGGTGTAGATTGCACACTTGTGAGGGAAAGATGTATAGACATTAATGTAGGCTATTGTGATAAAGAAACCATGTTGCAATACTTAAAGGGTTCATCATTAGTAGGAATACATTGTACATGTCTATTATAAATATACTTAGCAAAATGATGTATAGTACTTGGTACACATTGTAAATCTTGAATCCATGGGTGCTCGAGAAAAAAATTATATTGTATATCACCTTCAATAACATGGCATAGGGTGTGGATGGTTTTTACACTCACAAGGATTGGTAGAATGATTATACCATGTGTGGAACATAATTCATCATTAAAATCCCTCAAGGTGAAGGTTGAAGTGGCAAGATGTGATGGAGGAAGGTTAATATGTTTAAGGGCAACCGATGAGATGATATTTATGGAGGCACTTGTGTCGATAAGAATACGCTTAAAAATTTTACCATCCATGCATGCTACTATGTGCATTAGGGGATTTGGTCCCTTGATTGGAAGTCTTATTTTATAGTCATAAAAAATGATGGAAGACAACATACATCTCCTCACATTTTTTATGAAATTGGCAAAGGCATTGGGGTTGAAGAACACAAGCTTATACTAAGAGGGGGGGTGAACATTAGAAGACCACTTTTTACTTTCTTTCCAAACCAATATCAATTAATTTCTTTAATTGCAATAACCAAATATAGCAGTGTGCATTAATAACTCAGATAGCAATAGTAAGCAAAAGCACAAGTCACCACACATAATTGAGACACAAGATTTAATGTGGTTCCCCCAATGTGAGGTACTCCACAGAGAAAATATTTTACTAAAAATTTCTCAATAAATCTCTTTGGAAATCACTCCCAATTACAATGTTTATGGATCTCTGTCCAAAGGAGATGTTGATCCCCTAATCTCAAGTTCATGTATCTCTTCCATAGGAGAACTCTTTCCCCTTCTGCTCTGGCTATGTGATATTCTAGAAGACTTTGTATCTATGCTGCACTGACTGGTGGACCTCTGGTAGGAACCAAGGGTTCCTAGCACAATAAATTAATAAATGAGAAATAAATTAAATAAATAGAATCACTTTTAGATACGAATCACCTTTTGCATTGGTTGGGAATCCCTCCAATGGTATAAACCAAATATGTTTTATATTTCCACATATCTTTGAATGAATGATTTGGACAATTATATACACCGACCTAACCCTAACCATCACGTCACTTCATAATAATTAATATAATTAATTATTATGGCTATGCTAATTCTTAACCCTAATAATATAATATAATAATTAATTTATAATTAATTATTATATTATCAATTACACTAACCTTAGGATAGTAAAGGTATTATATTATTATTAATAATTAGAGTTAGGATAGGATCCTAACATGCCACCCCTCCTGCAAACAGCTTTGTCCTCAAAGCTAAGAAAATTTTGAAAAAGATGTTGTGGCTTTGATATAGTATTGGTTTTGTGAAGGTCATCATCCGTAGTATGTCCTCTCTTAGTTGAATTTAGCTTCACATTAGAAATACTTTTCACACATAGCACACTAGAAATACTTTAAACCTCATTGTGCTTGCACTCTTACATGCTCACTCATTGTGCATCTCGCACCAATGCTCCAAACCTGGAAGTATTCAGCTGCAGACTCTCCTATTGGACTTATATTTGTCACCAATGTCTCTTGTCCATCTAAAGAGTCTTTTAATATCTTTATCTCTGCTTCAAGATTTTTTTTAACTTATCTTTTTTTTTTTTTGAGTTGCAAGGCTTCAAGCTGCTTTTGCTTTTGTGCCTGGAGCTTTTGCTTTTGTGCTTGGAGCTTTTGAATTTCAATACAGGTTTGACAAGAATTTGCTTCACAATTTTCATTGCACTTGAGCCTGCAAGATGCCCACACTCTAAAACATTTTGACATGGTTCATCACATTTAAGCTTATTATTCACTATTTCCCAACACTTCACAGACTTCTTGTGTCCACATGAATCAAATGTATGCATTAGTGCTTGCTGACATAATTTTGTTTCCTCATATTTTGAACACTCTTTTGTTGCTTGGTGTCTACAAATATTGAAAGTAATATGCACAAGTTCAGTGTATTTTAAATGATCACCAAAGTGGCAGGTGCTTTGGCAATAGTGACCACTGTGCAGCTGAGTGTTACCCATCATTGCTAGCACCAGGTGAAAGGTCATTCATAAAAGGAGTAAGGGTGTTCATATTTGTAGAAAGGCTACCATCAATCAGATATTCATTTGTACAACTCAAATATTCACAGATGATACCACTGATTTGAGAGCTGGTACCACCAATATTATGAATAGAATCTTAGCTTATCAAATTGTTTCACTGCCAATCCCCTTCTGGTCTCATTTCCTTGAGTACTCTCTCACCACCACTACACCCAGGTGGGAATTATAATAGAAAAATTTATCCCTCAAAATTTGTTCTCTCAGGAAAAATCAACCTTTTTCTATCAGGCTTAAATTTTTGCATGTTATAATTCTGCCAATTCATGGCTTGCAATTTTTAGCACTAGTTCAAGAACAATGATTCTAGTTAAGTTTAATCAGGTGTTAATAGCTGGGGTTGCATTTTGGGTAGAACTTCACAGCCAAGTTAAGCAAGGTTTGCAGGCAACCAACTACAAAAAAAAAGATAGCCCACTAAAATAATTCATTTATACCATGTCGTCAAAAGTAGAAATGATATTTCTTAAAAATTGTTTTTAACTTCACATAGCATCAGCCAGCTTGTCCCTTCCCACTGACATTCACAAGGAAAAAAAATGGCATCACATCTGAAATGTGACTGTCAAATTTTTTCTTTAGTGAACAACATTGGCCTCTCTGGTATCAGTTTGGTTTTTGAACTTTGCTCAACTACTGGATGCATCATAATATGAATTAGAGCCGAACCATATTATTCTGTACTTTTCTCATGTATAATTTTATTCTGTATTTTTCTCTTTCTTGAGCAACACTGGTCATTCAGGTATAATTTAGGCATCCGTACATTGCTCAAATACTGGATGCATCCTAACATGAAATGAAGCTGAAATTTTTTGTAACATTGTTGAGTTGTTTTTGACCATGTCAAGGACGATAAGTGGAACTGGAAACTATCAACATTTCTTAACTATCATTGTTGTCACTGTACTTTTGTTAAATATAATTTGATATTCAAATAAGTTAAATTGTCAGTGTATAAACAATAATATCTACTGAAGTGCAATTGATATAATGTTTTGGTGTTTGTAGCATGTTACTTTTTTAAATTTTTATGTATATCAAAGTTTCCACATGCTTTTTTTTTATAACTATTAACTATGTGAAAAACATGACTACGAATATTTAGACATAAATTTTGGTTTGACTTTGAAAGATAGATTAAAGTACATTATCGGATTGACACCGCCTTTACGAATAATTAATTTCCCATCCCGATGATTCTAGGAATGTCTGCAAATTTCTTGCCAACTATAGACTTGTTTAATGAAGAGATAAATTAGTTAAAATGGCCATCCTGGTGATGGAATTCAACTTCTCCATTCTCTTGGATTCATCTGACATGCTGTGCAAGATATGTTTGTCTTTCCAATGGCAAAGGAAGAAGGGATGTATCCCTCACAGAATGGGATTCTTGGATTTTCTATTCTGGAATTGATGTTCCTAGCATTTGATGTTGTGCTACCATTTGGGTTTGCACAATGTAGCTGTTGAGAGTTTGATAAACAGTCATAGAATCTCCAGTTCCTTGCAATGACAGCCCCTCGTGAAATTGTTGTCTGAATGGATCACCATTAATTTCATTGAAATCACAGAGAGGGACCACAAGAGAATCAAAATTTAGCTTCATGGAAAGAAATACGACTTGACTCTGTAAGGATTGAATATAGTTGATGATCTCATCAAGCATTTGTGCCTTCCCTATGACATGTGAAAGTACTATAGCCCGAAACAATCTCCTCCAGCTTTTTCATAAGCTGACAAATTTTCTCCCTCCTTGCCCTTTCATCTAGGCTATGGCTATTTGTAGCTTGACCTCTTCTTGCTCTTACATGGATATAATCCTTGGGAGACTCAGTCTTTGTTTCCAATTCAGGGCTGGAATCCTGTTCATGATTCTTTGTGATGCCAACACTCGTTACATGATTGCATTTTTAGGATTTAACATTCTTGAAGGACTTCTTATTTATAGAATTACTGCCACCATGGTGAATAGTTTTTATCTTTCCCTTTTAGCTAGGAGCATCCATTTTTCACACGAAATTTTATTGTACATGTCTTAACAAAGTTGATTAGTGCTAGATCCTGATAATTGACCATCAATGGTTGAGGTTTTCTCAATGGCACTTATATCTACATTTTCACTGTGTGGAATGTAATCACCAGATCTTGAGTCCTTCCAATAATTCATGGTGACAATACTTGTAGACTCATTATCGACAAAATAAGGTGAAAAATACAATGGTGATAGTTTGTCATCATTAATCATAGGTGGCCTAGTCTTGGTATCTACAGATGACTGATTTTGGAACATATTTCTATAGGATGAAGGTAAGCTTTCAAGTATATGAAGTGAATCTCTAAAAGTATTGCTACTAGAAATTGACCTCATGTTTGCAACTGGATCGGGCCATACATTTGTAGGCTGGGGCCATAGAGGTGAGGGGATATTGAGATCTTTCTCTCCATTAATGGCCATTAACCCGTGACTAGATATATGATTGCAAAGATTATCATTGTTAAGATAATGAATATCAGAGACTACACCCATGTTCAACCTAGTCTCATTTGGATCTATGAAGGCTTGATCATGAGCAAAAATGGTAGAAGGTATATTTCCTCTCGTTGGTTGAATGTATTGATGGTACATAGCACTTGGGCTTCAGATAATCATAGCAACGACAATATTTGGGTTTTAGATGCTGATTTAATACAAAACATATAGTAGATGGTGGTAGCCAAACATAACACATTTGTTGCACTTGCAGACTTTATTTTATCTTCACAATCGTCTTGCATTGTAACAAAAAAAAACATTCTGTTATTACAATAATTGGCCATAACAGGCATAGAATCTTGGTCATGTGGTGCACCATAATGTTATTTATTGTTGGAAAAATGGTGGTGGCCAAGGAGGCGGCCTTGTAGAAGATAGACATGTTGGTTTTGAAAATGTACTCCCTTCAATATCACAAGCAGACTCAACAAACTCAGTTTTCTCTGAAGTCATCTCATGCAAAAACTCTTGTTTCACAAATTTGGCAGGCAAGTTTGCAGAAGTAGAGAATTTATGAGCATTTAGCCTATTTGTTATTTTCTCAAATTCCCGAAAGGGATACTTTCTTCCAGTCATATAACGTTTAATTTGATTTTTATAATACCAATTCATAATATTAATTGGCTGTAATTTTGTAGTAAACTTGAATCCAAATTTATGCTTTTCCTGGTGTAATTATTTTAAATACTTTTTTGCATTTTTAGGGTTTTCATAAAAAAATTCTTCTTTTTTCTTCGGAATTATATTATGTGCTTTTTGAAAATTTATGGCTTTGGGTTCTTCCAAATTTTTTTCTAGAGTTTTCAGTTTCATTTGTAACTTCTTCTATTTCCACTTCCATTAGATCCTCACTAAACTTATTAATAATATTTTTTATAATGTTTTCGAATGGTTTCCCCAATTCTCAAAATTTTGCCTTCAATTTCTGAACTTCTTCCTGAAATTTTTGGTCCCACATGGCTGGATCCATAATGCTTTGATACCAGATGGTAGGAACCAAGGGTTCCTAGCACAATAAATTAATAAATGAGAAATAAATGTAATAAATAGAATCGCTTTTAGATACGAATCGCCTTTTGAATTGGTTGGGAATCCCTCTAATGGTATAAAGCAAATATATTTTATATTTCCACATATCCTTGAATGAATGATTTGGACAATTATATATACCGACCTAACCCTAACCATCACGTCACTTCATAATAATTAATATAATTAATTATTATGGCTATGCTAATTCTTAACCCTAATAATATAATATAATATAATAATTAATTTATAATTAATTATTATATTATCAATTACACTAACCTTAGGATAGTAAAGGTATTATATTATTATTAATAATTAGAGTTAGGATAGGATCCTACCAACCTCTCTCCACTTGAAGACTCCTCACTCAGATCTATCTTCAACTGTGTTGGCTACTGGATCTCTATCCACTGAGACTCTATCCTCTATACTCTGTCACCTCCAAAGCTCTATCAATAGGCTCACTAAGAACCTGCTCAATAGGCTCACACAGAACCTGCACAATAGGCTCACACAAAACCTGCTTAACAAGCTCACACAGAACTTGTCAAATTTGCTCAAGCAAGCTCACCAAGAACTTGCCCAAATCTGCTCTAGCAAGCTCACCAAGAACTTGCCCAAATATGCTCTAGCAAGCTCACCAAGAACTTGCCCAAATCTGCTCCAACAAGCTCACTAAGAACTTGTCCAAACACTGTCCTCAAATATGTCCCAACACTGTCCTCAAATCTATCCCAAAGGCCTTCTCAAAGGCTCAATCAATCATGCTCAAGTAGTACTCAAAATGAACTCAACAATGAATGGCAATATCAACTCAAATTAACTTCATAGAAGCATAAAGAGAATTGTTAGAGACTCAATATGTTCTAATCTCACTCTCAACCCAAATCAATCTCAACTCAACTCATAGAAGCATAAAGAGAATTGTTAGAGACTCAATATGTTCTAAACTCAATCTCAACTCAACATAGAATGATGGAATAGTTTATTTCATAGAACTTGAACAATCACTTCACACATCACTTGAATAGGCTCAATCAACTCAACTCAACCAATCATCACAAGGGACAACTCTTTCTCACACAACCCTAGTCCAAGTATGTATCAACCAACTCAAATGTTTCCAACAATGCTCAACCACAAATCTCACATAACAATGATACTCATGTTATTTTCTAACTCAAGTTCTTTCACAACCAATGGGCTTCAACAACTATGCTTATCAAACAAGGTTTAGACACAACTCTCAATTTAGAAAACCTTGAAGCATTCAACCAACCACTTTCAAAAAGGAAACCACAAACAATCCTTTTCCCTCCAATGATATTTCAGAAATCAACCACCATAAACAATCAATAGGAGAATGTGCCCATACCTTTTATGAAGATGAAAAAACCTCTTTGTAAATCTACCACAATCACAAAATTCTTTTGCCAATCTTCACAAGGGTTAGTAGATCACAAAATAATCAACATTACTCCACTTTTCAATAATCATCACCAAGGCCTTTAATTGCACAACTTCCTTATCTCTCCTAAAACCACTTGTACCATAAAATAAAATAAATCAAAACATTGCATAACCTTTTCACTCCCAAAACCACTTATACCATAAAATAAAATAAATCACAATATTGCATACCTTGTCACCTCATGAAAGAATTAATCCTCTTGAAAAAGAACAAGGCAAACTTCACTTTTGGAACCCCTTTGCAAAATCAGAAATATCTCTTTACACACACCTTATTTCTCCTTCTAAATAAGTTAGTCAAATAGCCCTCGAAATAAGCTTTCCGACGATATATAATATGCCCCCTTTCCAAAATAAATTGAAACCTTTACATATATATATATGCCAACCTCCATTAATTGCACATAGGTCGGCCCTCCATTAATTTAAACTTAAACTTTAAACTTTAATATCTTCATCACCGGAGGTCCTTTTTCGATGAAACAAAATTCCACCTTGGCTTTTAAGAAAAGCCCTTTCCACATAAGCCCACCATGGTTTTAAATAAAACCTTTTATTTTGCCTGCCTTGGTTTTCATAAAATCCCTGTATATATCCATGCTCTCCAAAATATCATAGATGATTATCTATGAAGTGCTTTTGCCACCAAAACTCCATGTGACATCAATGATCCATGTGACATCAATGACAACATAAAATGCCTCAAATTAACTCAAATTTCCAACAATCTCCCCCTTTGTCATTGATGGCAACACCTCTAATGCAAACACCACAATCACTGCAAAAACCATCTCTCGAGAATCAAAGTTGCTCCCCCGACTCAATACTCTCTATGGAGGCTGCTCCCCCTAACTCAATACTCTCTTTGGAGGCTGCTCCCCCTAACTCAATGCTCTCCCCCTTACTCAAATCTCTCCCCCTTTGACATCAATGGCAAAAGGGACACCTATGGGGCTAAAATATATGACTCTTAAGCATAGCCCCCTCACCACCTTCTCTCTTGAGGTGATTAATTTTGGGGTGGGAGTACCTTTACTCCCATATTACATTGATTCTTTCCTCTATCAACTTCCTTCCATGTTTTTTTGATATCCTTCTCTTGATGAATTACTTGATCTTCTTGTCTTGAACCTGTTTGACCTTCTTGCCTTGAACCTGTTTGGAATTGAGTCCTACACCATATTGCAATATGCCCAAAGTTATTGCAATTAAAACACTTGATATTGTAGCCTTTGGATGGTGCCCATGTCCTGAATTCTTTCTTGAAGTAATTTCCATATCCATTCCTTTCCTGAACCCTGTATTGTGAAGCTCTGTTTTCATGACCATTATTACCATGACTTCTGAATTGTGTAGCTCTAAAACCAAAACCATGTTGCTCATTTCCTTTGCACTAAAAAGCTTTATGACCAATCCTGTTACATGAGAAGCAATGTCCCTAAAAACCATACCTTCTTCCTTTGAAGTTTCTTCTAGCAAAATCAAACTTCTTTGATCCATGGATCCTGCAATGTATAGCCCTGTGTCCAAATCCATTACAAGAAAAACAATATCCTTGAAAAGCCTTTTGTTCATGCCTTGGTTCCTCATACCTTTCTTGACCATTATCCTTATGATCATCTTCAACTTGTGCATTGCATTCTTGAACCTTATTTGTAGCATCTAAAACCTCTTCCTTAGTTTCTTCCTTGCCTTTTTCTTCAAGAATTTATTTTCCCTTTGATCTTGATTCACCTATCTCAAAACAAGAACCAAACTGAATATTTGGAGCCATAGGAACTTTGGAACTTTCCTCACAAATCTTAGGTGCTTCTTTGCTTTCATATTTTAGAACTTCCTTTCCTTTTGAGTGTGATTCCCCAAACCTGAAATATGGGACCTTTGGTGCTTTGGAATCTTCCTCTTCTTTCTCTTCATTTGTGTCAAGTAGCAACTTGGCATCCATCTCTATAGCCTCTAAAATACATGTTTCCTTCTTAGTACAAATATCTTGACCTTTTGAGTCATGTGATGGATCAAACTTCTCATGTAGGGAACATCTCAATTCTTTTAGATTCTCCTTAACCTCTTGTAGTTGCTCATGGATAACATTGAAGTCTTCCTTTAGATCAACTGAGACATTATCCTCTTGTTTAACTTCTTCTGTTTGGAGTGAATGTTCTTCTTCTACTTATTTTATTCCATAGAAAAACCCTTCTTCATCTTCACTGTCACTAAGATCATTATAATCTTCTATAGCAAACAAACTCTCAAGATTTCTTTGACCATGCATGTTTCCTTGATGTGTCATCTCATCTTCACTATCACTGAAACCATTGCAATATCCTGATCTGTGATCTCTTTGACCACACACAAAACATTGTTCTCTTTCACCTTCTATTCCTAGGAATAAATGCTCTTCCTTTTCATCATCTGAATTGTCTCTATCACTATGATCCGAGCTATCACTTGCTTCTACAATGTAGTAAGATTTCTTTGCCTTACGAAAAATTTTCTTCTTCTCATACCTGTTTTGCTTGAATCTGTCATCTTTGTCATGCTTATGCTTTCCATCTTCTTTTCTTCTGTGACCCTATTTTTCATCATCACTGATTTCTTCATGTGGACACTTGTATGCATAGTGACCAAGATCACCACACTTGTAGCACCTGACTTTCCTTATATCTCTGAAATTCCTTGAGTCCTTATTCCTTTTGATGAAGTTAGCTTCCTCATCATTTTCTAAAACTCTATCTATTTTTGAAACTTTCCCTTTCTCTTTTTCTGAAGCCTTGAATGCAATCTCTTTTATTGGAGCTTGATGCTTACTTACCCTCATCTCATAAGCTGTGAGAGTACCTTGCAATTCTTCCATTGTTAACTTGTTGATATCCATTGTTTCTTCTATTGCTGAAACCTTTGCATCATATTTCATGGGAAGTGATCTCAAAACCTTTTGAGTAACTTCTGATTCTTTCATCTCAAAACCTAGGCCTCTCATAGTGTTAGTAATCTCATCAACTCGAAGTAAGAACTTTGCAATATCTTCAGAATCTTCCATTTTCAATTCCTCAAATATTTTTCTATGAGTTTGTAGTTTTGCCAACTTTACCTTGGAATCTCCTTCATAAGTATTCCTCAACTTGGTCCACATCTCATTAGCTGAAGTACATACCATGACCTTTGCAAAATCTATCTCACGTAGCCCACTCAAAATACAATTCATTGCTCTTGCATTGATCTCAACCAATTTCCTGGTAGTCTTATCTTCCTCGGGATCACCTTCAACCTTATACTCTTTTTCAACCATCTGCCATACCTCATATCCTTGTGATATCAAGTAGTTCTTCATCCTCATGCTCTAGAAAGCATAATTGTTACCATCAAACAATGGAGCCTTATTTGAAGATAATCCTTTTCGTGAAGCCATCTGTGTTCTTTGTAGAATCTGCCCTCAAGTTGTTAGCCTTTTCGAAGGAACCCACTCTGATACCAATTGAAGAACACAAGCTTATACTGAGAGGGGAGGTGAACAGTATAAGACCACTTTTTACTTTCTTTCCAAACCAATATCAATTAATGTCCTTAATTGCAATAACCAAATATAGCAGTGTGCATTAATAACTCAGATAGCAGTAGTAAGCAAGAGCACAAGTCACCACACACAATTGAGACACAAGATTTAACGTGGTTCCCCCAATGTGAGGTACTCCACGGAGAAAATATTTTACTAAAACTTTCTCAATCAATCTCTTTGGGAATCACTCCCAATTACAATGTTTATGGATCTCTATCCAAAGGAGATGTTGATCCCCTAATCTCAAGTTCATGGATCTCTTCCATAGGAGAACTCTTTCCCCTTCTGCTCTAGCTATGTGATCTTCTAGAAGACTTTGTCTCTCTGTTGCACTGACTGGTGGACCTCTCTCCACTTGAAGACTCCTCACTCAGATCTATCTTCAACTGTGCTAGCTGCTGGATCTCTATCCACTGAGACTCTATCCTCTGTACTCTATCACCTCCAAAGCTCTATCAATAGGCTCACTAAGAACCTGCTCAATAGGCTCACACAGAACCTACTTAACAAGCTCACACAACTTAACAATGCTCACAACCTAACAAGCTCACCATAGAACTTGCCCAAATCTGCTCAAGCAAGCTCACCAAGAACTTGCCCAAATATGCTCTAGAAAGCTCACCAAGAACTTGCCCAAATATGCTCTAGCAAGCTCACCAAGAACTTGCCCAAATCTGCTCCAACAAGCTCACTAAGAACTTGTCCAAACACTATCCTCAAATATATCCCAAAGGCCTTCTCAAAGGCTCAATCAATCATGCTCAAGTAGTACTCAAAATGAACTCAACAATGAATGGCAATCTCAACTCAAATTAACTTCATAGAAGCATAAAGAGAATTGTTAGAGACTCAATATGTTCTAATCTCACTCTCAACCCAAATCAATCTCAACTCAACTCATAGAAGCATAAAGAGAATTGTTAGAGACTCAATATGTTCTAAACTCAATCTCAACTCAACATAGAATGATGGAATAGTTTATTTCATAGAACTTGAACAATCACTTCACACATCACTATGACTAGGCTCAATCAACTCAACTCAACCAATCATCACAAGGGACAACTCTTTCTCACACAACCCTAGTCCAAGTATGTATCAACCAACTCAAATGTTTCCAACAATGCTCAACCACAAATCTCACATAACAATGATACTCATGTTCTTTTCTAACTCAAGTTCTTTCACAACCAATGGGCTTCAACAACTATGCTTATCAAACAAGGTTTAGACACAACTCTCAATTTAGAAAACCTTGAAGCATTCAACCAACCACTTTTGAAAAGGAAACCACAAACAATCCTTTTCCCTCCAATGATATTTCAGAAATCAACCACCATAAACAATCAATAGGAGAATGTGCCCATACCTTTTATGAAGATGAAAAAACCTCTTTGTAAATCTACCACAATCACAAAATTCTTTTGCCAATCTTCACAAGGGTTAGTAGATCACAAAATAATCAACATTACTCCACTTTTCAATAATCATCACCAAGGCCTTTAATTGCACAACTTCCTTATCTCTCCTAAAACCACTTGTACCATAAAATAAAATAAATCAAAACATTGCATAACCTTTTCACTCCCAAAACCACTTATACCATAAAATAAAATAAATCACAATATTGCATACCTTGTCACCTCATGAAAGAATTAATCCTCTTGAAAAAGAACAAGGCAAACTTCACTTTTGGAACCCCTTTGCAAAATCAGAAATATCTCTTTACACACACCTTATTTCTCCTTCTAAATAAGTTAGTCAAATAGCCCTCGAAATAAGCTTTCCGATGATATATAATATGCCCCCTTTCCAAAATAAATTGAAACCTTTATATATATATATATATATGCCAACCTCCATTAATTGCACATAGGTCGGCCCTCCATTAATTTAAACTTAAACTTTAAACTTTAATATCTTCATCACCGGAGGTCCTTTTTCGATGAAACAAAATTCCACCTTGGCTTTTAAGAAAAGCCCTTTCCACATAAGCCCACCATGGTTTTAAATAAAACCTTTTATTTTTCCTACCTTGGTTTTCATAAAAACCTTGTATATATCCATGCTCTCCAAAATATCATAGATGATTATCTATGAAGTGCTTTTGCCACCAAAAATCAATGTGACATCAATGATCCATGTGACATCAATGACAACATAAATTAACTCAAATTTCCAACAGGGGTCTTGAGTTTGCAATTCAATGGATTTCAAAATATCCATAAGGGCTTCTCTATGTGGGGGAGATTGTTGAATAAGGTCATAAATGGATAGTTTAGTTTATGATATTTTGAGACTATGGGAAAGACAACTCTTTAAGATTAAGATAAGTCATCCATGAGGAGACACAATTGGCATAGGTGGATATGGTAAAGTTGATGATGGAGGCACACTTTGAGGGTCATTTTGTTGAGATTATCGATTACTGTAATGTTAATTCTTGGTAACAATATTAATCATACCCACAAAACCTTGGCAAGATGAGACATTATTGAGATAATTAATTTTATTAAGTGCAAATTTAGAGGTCGAAGCACCAGTTTATTGATCTATCATGTCACATTGTGGTAAATGATTTTTATAAGTACTAAGATTTTGGTTAGGAGGGGCTAAAGAGTTGTCAATGGTAATGTCTCCTCGATCGATCATATCTTGTACCAATTTCTAAAATTATCAATAATAATTGATATTATGAACCCTTTGGAAATGGAGCACACAAAAGTGATGTGCCGTATACCATTTTGGTTTAGGCTTGTTGGGATCTTCAAATTTAGTTTTTGGTAAGGCAATCACTTGTGCCTCATACAAGTTTTAAAATATGGTTGACAAAGGATATGAAAGTGGGGTATAGTTGCAGGGAGGATGAGGAGGCCGATGGGTGGTAGGCTATGAAGAACATAAAGAATTTATGGGTTGATAGGGTGGTGGATGAGATTGATACATAATTTTTGGAGGTTGAGCATTAGATTCTATAGGCATTGTATGAGTGCTCAACACAACTTGATTGACTTGGGGAGGCTTGGATTGACTATTGTTATTGCCTTTGTTGGACTTGTTGGGTTAATTTTTTTCTTAAGTTTAATTCTTTTTCTTTCTCTTTTATGTATTCAATTATTTTGGTATGAGATATAACCTTCTCAAAGGTGTAATATTGTTGCATTTGTAAAAATAGCAAGATATATTTGGCACAACATTGAGCAAATAATTTGACCAATTTAGTCGAAGGGATTGAGAATGTTAATTCGTTGATGAATTTTCTCCATATATTGATATAATAATTGATGGGTTCATCCTCAAATTGAAAATTGTTATAAATATCTGACAAGAAGTCCTCTTCCTAATGTTGATTGTAATATTTTTCAAGAAGAGGTTGGCTAGTTGCTCAAGGGAATAAATGATATGTTGTGGCAAATGCTTATACCAATCCAAGGAGTGTATCTAAAGGGATAGAGGTAAAGTTCCTAATATGAGAGGATCATTTTCATTGATAAGGTAACATGTGTTAATGAAGTTTTCTATGTGCTCTTTAGGATCCTCTTTTCCTTTAAATTTTTTGAACTTGGGCATCTCAAAATGAAAGGGATAAGGGAGAATAGGTACTGATGGATGTATGGGTTGATTGTATAATTGGATAAGGGTAGGTTTTTGATGATCTAAAGCAACTTATTACAATTCTAGAGTTTGAACATGATTCACAAATATTTGTATCTTATTTAGAGAATCTAAGGATGCCTAAGGAGGATCAATTGGTGGAACAAAATGGGTGACTTTAGGAGTGTAAGGGTACAAATATGCATAAGGATAATAAGGACGAGGGAGGTAATATGAATGAGGATGTTGGGTGACATACATTGCATTGGGTATATGTGATAATAAAAATGGGAGTAATAAGGTGGAGGTTGAAGGACTTGTGAAGTAGGAGGAGGTGTATATGTAGGTGGTATATTTGTCTCATGAGCTTGAGGAAAAGTGGTTTTATAGTAACTATGGGTGGAATATGTCCATATTTAGGATTATTTAGATTACCACTAATGAGAAGCTAGAGAAGGAGGTGGTGGTGGTGTTGTAGGTTGGGTAGGAGTCTAAGAAAGAGGTTGTGTGAATAAGGAAGCATGGTGAAAAGGAGGTGAATTAAGAGGAGGAATAGAGACAAGGATAGAATATAGTGATTGGGAAGCAATATGGAAATGAAGGGAAGGATTTTTATGAAAAGTGTCAGCGTGTGCATGTTATGAGGAGCTAGAATAATAAGGATATTGAAGATTTTCTTGAAGAAGAGGAGTAGAAGAAGGATAAGAAGTATGTATAAAAGGAGTAGAATAAGGAGGGAGAGTAGGATAAATAAGAGTAGAAGAAGCAACATGTGCACTAGTGGGAGGAATATTGGTAAGAAGAGGGAAATTTGTGAAAGATTCAGTGGTAGCGGGTGGAGGGGATCCTTGAGATGAGGCATTGAGATGGAATGGCATTTGAGAAGACAGTGTGGTAGAATGTGAAACAACATTTAATTGAGGATCAAGGAAAAGATTGGACACTAAAAAATAATATGAAGGAGGTGTAGATTGGGAGTATTTAAGAGAAAGAAGCCATATGAAAAGAAGAAAGGTGATTAAGAATACTGGCAATTGATACAATATTCACAGTTTGGATGATAGTAAGATGAATAGAAATATAAGGGAATGCGTTTGGGAATGTGATTTCTTTAGGATTTTTAATTGAGCTAGAGTGATCCATGGTGAATTATATGGAAGTATATGGGACAACAAAGGCTATTTTAAACTAGAATATGTTGGAGGTGAGGATTGAAGGATATGGGTAGTATAGGCATGAATTACATTATGGTCTTAATGGAGGATGTTAGGATTTGAAGAGGATGAATTTATCTCATTTATAGGGGTTTTAGGGAAGCTAGAATGGGTGGTGCAATACATTAGGTCTAAGTCATGATATGAATGGTTATTTTGGTTTTGCTTAGGTGGATAGGGAATGTGGTGAAGATCCTCATTAGATAGAATACTAGGAGGGGTATGTAACACATCCTTTGGACGAGTTGGAGGAGTGGTCAATGGATGAGGGATTTGCTCTAAGTGCTCCATAGAATGATGCACTTTGGATTTGGCTTAGCTTCTAGTTTGGACCATAAGCGACTAGTGAATAGAATATGGAAAGTCAAGAAATATAGGCAAGGATTTGTGTGGTTGATATCTAGTATTTTGCTTTTATTTTTGGTCCTTTTGTAGGTTTTTGTATTTTTTTACTATAGAATACTATCTATATATTAAAAAATAAAGAAAAAACAAACAATAATACAAGTTTTAAAATTTGGCTTGATTTGTTGTGTTTTGCATTGCATGGATTGTTTTTTAAATTTTGGATTTTGTGTGTGTTTTGATTTGACCTACGTCTAATATCTACAAAGGGTGGATGGTTGGACCTACAAGGTGTGTTTATACATGCTACTCCATATAGAGAAGCAACACACAAATGGTTGAAAAATCTATCTAGGGTTGGTTTGGATTGAGATATCCTAAAAGGGAAAAAAATCTCCAATAAGAGACAATGTTGTCTACAACTTGTGTAGGCCAAACGAGATTTCACTTCACCCTCGAGCAGGCTCAATAAAGAACAAAAAATGTACACTCCCTAATTAGTAATCCCCATGAGCAAGGGCATATAACCTAAGATTGCTCCAAGATAATCCCAAGGGGAGTGATTTTTTTGATGATGAAAACTAGGAAACAATGCAAAGGATGCTTTGGGGGTGATTTAATGGTTGGAGATAAAACCCAACGTCACCATACTCAATCCATGGTTGGTGATGAAATCCAATGTCACTAATTTGTTTATGTGCAAAACATGCAATGTGAAAGTGTGTGATGTTAAATTTTTGTTTGATTTTATTTTCTTTTAATAATGTCTAACTAATATGCATAATAACAAAATTATCCTAGTAATGAAAAATACAATTCTTGCCTATGCTTATTACAAATAAGGAGAATACTAATCCTAAAATTCTTGATCTTGTATTGATAATGTAGAGAAAAGAAACTTATAAAATGCAACTAATCATATGTAAGAAAAGCAAGAAATGCAACTATCTAGCAAGATGTCCTAAGAAAAAAATCATATCCTAAGAAAATTCTAAAGAAATAAAATATTATTAAACTTAAAAAAACAACAAAATAAATCTATGCTAAATATGGATGATAATGATGAAAGACAATAAATTAACTCTTTAGCCATTTTTGAAAAGAAAATCCTAACTACTTGTGCAAAAATCAAAAGTACAAAGCAAATGAAAGAAGGGAAAATTAACAAGGGCAAAAGGTGACTTACCTTAAATATTATTAGATTTTGATTTTTGGTAGTCTAATATTGATTTATGATGATGTTGTGATAGGTTGTAAGAAACCAAAACCTAACTGTTGTGTCTAAATTCAATCAACAATAGACCATAATGCAACTGTTAGGGGAATGATGGTCAAAACTGCTAATATCTAGGGGTGTGGTGGTCAAGACTACTAACTACTAAGGGTGTGGCGGTAAAGACTACTAAAATCCAAGGGTGTGGTGTTCAAGATTTGGATTATGATTTTTTTGATTTGCAAGATAGAAAAAATGTCAAAAGTGAGTATTATGCAAAAAAATCTCTAAAAATCACAGAAGGAAAATAAAGAAAAAGAAAAGTAACAAAAAAAAGCATAATTTTATTACCAAAAATGTTGAAGATTTCAAGTGTGATCAGGTTTCATGGTCCCACTATGATTGCCAAAATGTAGAGAGGAAAATACATAATTTCATTACATACAAAAGATTCATTATAAAACTGCAATCCTTTTACAAAATACCCCTTTTGGGCTTACAAATATGGGTTTTTAGAGAGGAAATATTCCTCTTTACAAGATAAAGTTTAATGATGCCTCAAGTGTTCTCTAAACCACCTCAAAATGTGGATGGGTTTCTTACTTCTTGTGTAGACTGGACCATCCTTGATTGCATGCACTCTTGTAAATTCCTACACATAATCAAAAACATAAAATTAGTAGCATTTGATAGGCCTAGCTTGATTTGGACCAAATTTCATAAAATATGCAAAATCAATTACAAAATAATTCAAAATAGAACCAAAATGATGATTTGGCATATGAAATACTATAAAATACAATCAAAGTTTACCTTACTCACCTTTTGTTGTATGTTTGCTTCTATCTGTGTCTAATTTGATGACTTTTATAGGTCCTGAAGTGCAACTGCTAGGGGTCTGGTGGTCTCTATTGCTCATCTCCAAGGGTATGTTAGTCTCTTCTGATCATCTCCAAGGGTATGGTAGTCTCTTCTACTCACCACTAGGGGTGTGGTAGTATTGACATATGTTACTTAGATTTAGGTGAAATTGATATGGAATGTGCAAAAGAATGTAATCGAACTCCAATAGCAATTTGAAGTCATGCAATGACTAATTTATTGCATAAGAAATGATGTATGCATTAGAAAAATCTTAAGCTCATACCATGGCTAATTTATTGCATGTGAGGAGAGAAAGGTAAAAAGAGATAAGGTGTTGAAGTGGTTTTTGGCTCACAATTTTAATAGAGTTCTAGTAAGGTTCACATTTGTATCCTCCCTATGGAAGAATAAGATAGGAATTTATAGATTTAATGGGTGGTTGGTGAGAGAAGATGACTTGTAAAGAGAGGATAACCAAGTGGTAAGAATATGTAAGATGAAAAATCTAGAGATTTTACACTTGGAGCAATGAGATAAGAGGTGGTCAATAGGTAGGTATGTCTAGGATGAGGTGGTAAGTAGGTTGGTGCAACTTAATGAGGTGTGGGAGTGATGTATCAAGTATGTGGGTGCAACTTAGTGAGGTGTTGGAGTGATTTTTCAAGTAGGTGGATAAAACTTAGTGAGGTATTAGAGTGTTGTGTCAAGTAGGTGGGTACAACTTAGTGAGGTATGGGAGTGAGGTGTCAAGAGTAGTTGTAACTAGGGTGAGGTGTAGGATTGAGGTGACAAGGGTAGGTTAATTAGGTGGCTGATAAGGTGCCAACTTAGGATAGGGTGATAGAAACTTAGGGAAATGGATTATCCAATTTATTATTATTATTATTATTATTTAAGCTTTTCTTATTATAATTTTGGCATTATTATTAATTAAATGGTTTACAAAATTTACTAAAAAAATTACAAAACTTATTGAAATATTTACAAAACCTATTAAGACACGTACCTATACAAAATCTGATAATTTTTGGGTGTCTACAGTGTCATATAGGTCAATTAAGAGTCATGTGTATATGTGTCGATTATGCAAGTGAAGGGTTCAATGTGTGTGGCAAGATGTAAAGCCAAGAGGCATGAGAGGTTTGTATTATGTGTGGAATAGGAAAGGATGCATCTCTCGGATATGTGAGGAGATCAATAGTCAAAGTATTCAAGAGTCACATTTCTAAGGTTATATTATGGAGATAAAGATCCATGTATTGTATCAAACAACAACAAAATATTTATCAAAAAATATTGAAGCTTGTATGCAATATTTTGAGCAATTATATTGTAAGTTTGCTTATGCATATTATTATTGATATTGGTGAGTTAGTTTATATTATTGTTATTTCATGAATATTATATTAATTTATATTTTCCATTTATATTGATTGCTCTAATATTTGATTCTACTCAAGATCCTAAATATTGGGACCTATGATTGAATTTGGCTAAAAATTTAACAACCTTATCAAATTTGCATTCTATAGACTCTATAAGAGCTACTTTGAGTAGGCTCTAAAGCTAGAATCAAAGAAGAAATCTAGTGTGAATATTTGAATATTTTGGAGAGATGAGTTTTAGATTTAAAATCTAGCATCATAGAAGAACTTTGGTGTGAATTTAATTTGAAGAAAAAGTTATAGGTTAAAAGTTACCATCATAGAAGAACTTTGGTGTGAATTTGGAGGAATATCCAAATGAAGAAAACATAGGCTAAATTTGTTTATTATTTTTGGGTTGTTGGTTACCCTAACATTATTAAATATTCTATGAAGATGATATATGCAATCATATAACATCATGCTCCATTAAATTATTGTATATAATATCGGTGGAAATAATAGCACTAGAAAATACTAGACAAAATCATACTTTACTAAGAAATGAACTAAAGAAATGGATGAAGCCACTTGTGAGGAATAGGCTTGTTGCCTATGAGATACAAAGGTTAACATAAAATAAAGAGTGTTGGTGAATCCAAGCATCCATATAATTGTGAGCAAGCAAAAATTAAGGAAATATACAAGGCAAACATCTACCATAAGTAGCAGTATAAGTCACTTGAGAAGTGATATCTAGCAAAAGTCCTACTGAAGGACAAAGAAGAAGGCATCATAGGTACTTGTGCTAAATTCCTCTTGAAGGATAACAAAGGATCCATCAAATACACCTGTGTTAAAGTCCTCTTGAAGGATATAAGGAGTCATCAAAGCCACTTGTATTAAGTGACATCTAGAAGTTCCTTTGAATGATAGAGAAGGATCCATCATAACTATCTATGATAAGAGATGTCCAAAGAAGTCCTTTGGAAAGATATAAATAAAAGGTTCCTTTACAACTATCTGTAATTGATAGATGCTCAAGAAAAATATAAAAAGAATCTATTGAATCTACCTAATATGTGTGACATCTAGTATAAGATATAATATAAGATGAAGTTATCACCTGAGTGCATACGTGAAGTGAGAACGGTCTAAATGCATGAAAGATAATGCCTAATTGTAAACCCACTAGAGAGGTATCTAGAACTTGAAATATAAATCCAAAGAGGAAGGAATATTACCTGCCTAAGTTTGATGTTTGTTGCATATTAAGAAGAGTAAGGCATGTGTCAGAATACATCTGAGTGTTGCAATGAAAATTATGAATTTAAAGGTAAGGTTACATATTCCTCAAAGTTTTTAAAAGGCTTATATTATTGGGCACCAGAACCTGAGTCAAAGATATTTGATTTTTGAATTTGAACGAGAAGTTATAAGACTTAGGGAAATTTGATAGTTTGGAAAAGTAAAAGAGAGTTATAAGGATAAAATGAAATAGTAATTTGATATGTGATATTTTATTAAAAGAAATTTTAGATTAGAGAGATAAGGATAATTTGATTGATTATTGTTTGTTGATTAAACTTTGGAGAAATAATATCTTCTAAGGATTTCTACTCCAAATTGAAATTTGAATTAATTATTGTTTGTTGATTAAACTTTGGAGAAATAATATCTTCTACTTAAAAGGAATTTATCATGGATAGGAGACAAAGAATGAGTGCATCAAGACAACCATATGAATTCAAAGGGTCAAATAATAGAAGAAATTTTTACAATTATTATCAAGGATATGAAATAAGATCTTTTGAATCCCATAAAAATATGCATAATGGAAAAGACACATGGTATATAGATTTAGGATCTAGTCATCATATGACTAGAAATTTGCATTGTTTTAAATATTTAAAATTCAAAACAAATATTCCACTAAAAATTTAGATGATAAGATTTATCATGTTAAAGGATCTAGACAAGTTGTACCTGGCATACCATTTTCAGATTTTGTGCTAGATGATGTTTTATATGTTATAGAATTATCAAATGACCGAATATCATTTGCTAAATTGGTTGAGAAAAATAGAGTAGTGGAATTCAAATATTTAAATGGAAACAAAAAATGTATCTTGAAGAATAAAAAAAATAGAGGCTACAGGTTCCATCGAAAATGGAATATTTGTTCTAGACATAATAGGATTTTCAAAATAAATTTTAAACCATATTTTTCCTCAATAAAGGATTAATAATGACTTTTTTGATTTCTCCAAAATATAGGAAACAAGAAAATGGATTAGACATAGTCCAAGATTGTCTAGCAGGGATAATAGACAAGGATATTGGATGGACACAAGGCAGAAGATGAAGATGAAGATTGAAGACTAAAGTCTTTAATAACAAAATAATGTAATACAAAGGGGTTTTGGAAAATATTACATTATTTAATACATGTTAATGTGCCCACATGGTACCCATGATAGAATTGTAAATGTTAGATTAGCGTATGAGTTAATAGTTTAGGGTTTGTAACTTATATTTCCCATAAAGTATATGTCTATGTGTAGGATGAGTACAAGTTTGTAATGTGAGAGAGTACACAAGTTTTATATAGTTAAGTGTGCATGTGTGTGCAATGTGTCATATAGGCTAGTTAATAATCATGTGTATATGTGTCAAGTATGCAAGTGAAGAGTCACATATATGTGACAAGATGTAAATCCAAGAGGTATGAGAGGTTTATCTTATGTGTGGAATAGAAAAGGATGCATCTCTTGGATGTGAGGATAAAAATAGTCAAAGTATTCAATAATAATTTTTAGAAGGTTATAATATGGAGATAAAGCTTCATAAATTGTATGAAAGAACAACAAAGGATTTATCATTAAAGCTCGTATGCAATATTTGAGAAATTACATTGTAATTTTGCTTATGTATATTGTTAATGATATTATCCAAATAGTTTATATTATTAGTTGATGAATATTTGTATTCATTGATATTGGTAATTTATATTGATTGATCTAAACTTTGAGTTTGCTCAAGATCCTAGTTATTGGGATCTATTATTGAATCTGGCTAAAAATCCAAGAGGAACAATGTCATCCATTGAGACATCCACCTTGATTTATTCTTCATATTTAGTATCCACCTCAATATTATTGGCATAATCTAAGGTTGTCCATTAGCTTTCCTCTATTTTTTTTGTCCTTAATGTATGAGGTTGAGGTATCACATTCATCTTCACTTGTTTGGGACTTGACCAATGGTCATGTACCCTTTACACCAATAATCTTGAACATGGAATTTTCTTAACTATGGCCTTCCTAACAACATTGGATAGATTATTAAACCATGTTTTATGAGTTGAAAATCTACTACACAGGTGACTCCCATGACTAAAATTGCTAAATCACATACTACTTCTATTGAATTAGTTTTACTTTTATTAAAAAATTTAATTTTAGATTAGATTTATAATCTATCTATAGTCTTAATATCTTCAAAGTAGATTCTATTGTTATATTAACTATGTATTCATCATATACCTTGAAATCAATATTAGAGATACCTTTGCACAAGACTTAAGCTTATGGAGCATATGGGTCAACCTTTGTATCAAACATAGTGACTTTGATTGTCCTCCTTTTTAGGAATTGATTATTCTATGCAACTCCATTTTTTTTATGATAATGACTTTATTTGTTTATACATGATGTTGATAGTTTTCTTCAACATATCCTTCATGATTATAGTGCTTGGTCTGTTGAGATTGAAAAATCTTGAACACCTAGTTTTCTTCTCCTTTTTTTGGCTCTTCTTTCTTCTCTTTTTTTTGGCTCTTCTTTATTCTTTTTGACCACTTTTTATTTTCTTAGATTCATATCAATATCTCACTTCATTTCCATGACATAAACTTCTTCTTCATAATATTTAACGAGATCAACATTATTAACTAGAGCTTTACCATTCTCATTACTCTTTGTTATTGAAGTAGATGCCTAATTATGGAAATCTGTATTATAATACCCTTTAGATTTGTGCTCATAATATACTACCTCAAAAAATACTTCCTAATGCCTTAATATTCAAATTGGGCTCACTAAGTTCCTATGTCATTTCCTTGTAACAAATTGATTGTAAGTTATCCCATAATTTTAATTAGATCTTCTACTTTAGCTACAAAAGTAGAGGAAAATGGAATTATTGTTGTTGGTAATGGGATCTAGCTAGAAACTATTAGAGCAACTAGTTCTAGTAGAACTATCCCCTCCTCCAAACTCTCCTCTTGTTGCTTCACAACCTCATATGCATGTTGCTCATACTTAACCCCTGACTTAATTTTTGTCCTTGGACATATAATAAAATACTTTCAAAGCCTGCTATCCACATCCTCCATGAGGCCATTAGGCAATGCTTCCTTTATAACTGGATGTCCACTTTATTTTAATGCTCCTACACTCATGCATAGTAGTTACAAACTTTATCTTTGGATCCTTGAACAAGTGTAAATTCTTGGCATGGGTTAAACTCCTTGATTGTATTTTTAATAATCTCATCCCATGGATTCTTGATATGATCCTCTTGCATTTCATACAATCTTAAAATAACACAATTTAAAAATATTGGAAGGAACTTCATCCATTACTCCCTCCATATCAAACCATTACAAATGCATGCTCTCTCATCTTATTGAATGAAGGTCTTTGAATGTTTAAAATATTGGACTGAAAAGACAAAATTTACTCCATATTTACTATAGCTTGGAATCCTATGTACGAATCTTCCTATTAAAATAGCCAAGTGCTTTTG
Source organism: Wollemia nobilis (assembly GCA_028583015.1). Lineage (NCBI taxonomy): Eukaryota > Viridiplantae > Streptophyta > Pinopsida > Araucariales > Araucariaceae > Wollemia > Wollemia nobilis. Next base: position 7,781,642 of record JAQPPZ010017228.1, read on the forward strand.
ACTAGAAGTTGAATCTTCCTATAGAGTATTGCGAATACCAAATTTACCCTATTCTATCTGCAAGTTCCTTACTCTTATACCTCTAGTGTAGACATACAAATAAGAACAAGAAAACCAAAAGGTAGACCATTATGGATTAATCACAAACTATTCACAAGATCACTAAAACATATACTTATTGACCATACTTCACTAGAGAAGTTGACTAGTGAGTACAATAAACATATTCTAGAAGAAATAGATTAACTAGTGGTAAAACTTGGTAATAACCCTAGAAAATAGAAAATAGAATTTATTGTGGAGTAAATACTAGGGTTACAATGGTAAAAATGACTTATTGGGAAACACCACTACCAAAGAGGAGTGATCTCAACAATAGAAGCAAAAATATTGAAATATGCACACTCACAATATTTCTCCAAGCCCTTCCTTTACTATGGTAATTATAATTGATGCATCATCTCTATCTGGTGGTGGTAATAGATAACTCTCATTCACAATAAGGCAACAGAACAACTTAAAATAGTAAATTATGGCAGCACAATAGATGGCATAATGAAAACAAAAGAAAATTTATTATAAATACAAATTGTAAAATTACATGAATGCTCACCAAATTTTCTTGTTGTGAACATAACCCTCCTATTGAGCCTCCACCTCTTGTGTACTTGCACAATGACCATGCTCCATGTCTTTACTCTAACAATATTGGCCACATCTTAGATAATTTTGATAGATTGGCTTGATAGATGTCACTCTTACACTAGTCTCTCTATTACTTCCTTCAATTCACACTTGCTCAACTTCCCTTCCATGAGGGTCTCTTCCCTATTTAAAGGCTCATGGTAGATAGATATTATATGCATGGATAATTCTATATGGACATATGTCAACATTTTATAGAAATCACCTTTTTGACTTCTTCAATATATTCTATATATATTTCTTGGATTTTTTCTAGGATATTTATAGTCACATGAGATAGTTAAAATATTACATGCTTTTATATTTTTTCGTTTGGACTTCTCCTATGATTATAAAAGACTTCTAAAATTACTTTTGAAGAAGTCTTCTAAAACTAACCATATTATCATCAAAAGTACTTCTAAAAGATCATAAAAAGTACCAAAATTACTTCTAAAAGTAACTTCTTTAGATTCAAGGAGATACCATATTCTCTAGATATTTTTAAAACTAACCCTAGATCTTCAATGTGTTTACCTTTTTCTTTGTAAACATTAAAATATATGAGTATAATCTCATCTATCAATCCTACAAAAGCAATATCTATGGCTCTTTATAAGGTGACCTCCATATTAAATAACCCAAAAGGAATTCTTTGATAAATAAAAGTTCCCCATGTGGTGGCGGAAGTTCTCATGTTGGTCATCATCCTTGGCACGCATTTGATTGTACCCTAGAAATTTCTATAATATTTTATGTATTTATGGTAGTGGATATGATCCTTCAAAGATATCATATTCAAGTTCCTAAAACATACGCTTAATTTAATATCCTCATTCTTCTTACACACAAGAACTAGGTTCATGCACCCATGTGTAATGTTTAACGAGAATATGATTTTAGGTACACAAAAGCCTGGGGGGGATTTTCCTTATCAATGCTTCAATATTTGGATTTATGGGTCCTTGATTTTTCTAGAATGGTCAAGCCCAAAATACTATATCAATAGTATGATCAAATATTCTCTTGCAAAAGAATTCTAGGTCTTCATATGTCCAAGAAATTGTATTCATATTTTTCATAGAGATATTCAAACAAATGTATCTCTTGTTTAATATATTTTCTCTAGAAGCAGGTTCTTAGCTTCAACAATCTCAACTAGATGATACGAAGATGCTTTAACTTTGATTCTTGACTTCATAATGTTGTTATATATATTGGCTACTCTCTAGCATGATTAAACCATTTGGAAGACATTTGGTAGTTGATTTTTCTTCAATTCAATCACATCCTTAATATTATCCCCAGATACATTCTTGCTTTGTGCATGTTGAGCCTCTTTAAAAGGGAACTCTATGATCTATTTCTCATTGTTAAATACTTGCTAAGTGATTGGAGTTAATATGGATAGTAGCTTTGAAGACTACTTCAAGCTCCTTTGGTTTATCCCACATGTTTGTGTTGGGATTGAATTTGGTAGCCATGCAAACTAGATCATCTACTTTAGTGATTAGATCCTTAAGAATAACCTTCATTTCATAGGTGCTAAAGCTTTCTAGTAGCTCCTAGAATCTATGATTTTTGGATTTTGTCTTTACTTTTGGTAGTATGTTTAGAAACAACCTAACTTATGACAAGTTTAGAGTCACCAAATAATTTTATGTTTTTAATAACCATATTTTTATCCTTTCTGAAGCCAATACATAAGGTATTTTATTCAACAATATTAATAGTGTAATTGAATAAGAGTTTGTAAGTATAGTTTAGTTATGAACCTTGCAGATCAGTTAGCTAGATAATAGTTTCAACTACATTTCTTGTGTGTGCACCATAAAAATGCATCATCTATATGCAATTTGATCTTTAAGACTATTTATTTATTAGGGTTAGGATAATAGCAAGCTCTTCAAATATTAAGCAGTTACCAATTTTTTTTACTTTAAATTTTATTGTAGGCCATCATCTTCCTATAGGACACCTATAATCATATCAAGATCTAAAAATAGCCTAGCTTCACCTGGTTCCTCATTTATGAATTTATGGACCACGTTCTAATTTACTAGACGATAATCAATCTTGTGTAGAATATAGTTGCATGGAGGAAAATTCCTAATTTTGATGATTTTTCCATCCCTAGGCACCTTCATATGCATGTAATCCTTTGCCAAGTTTCTATTTTCTATCAAATATTTGGTCCATTCTCTTGATAGCAACATGTTAAACTAAGGAGAGAGATCAACCGTAATGACCTCCTAAAAAACTACTAGGTCTGGGTATTTTACCATTGTCATAGTCAAATATTTTAAGACTCACATATCATTTATTTTGATACCATCCATATAAATAGAATACTTAGAAGTTTTAGTATATTACTTCTCCATATCTTCATAGAAAACCTTTGGCATCACTATTACAAATTCTCTAGAATCCACTATACAACTCCTCAATAATTAGTTCTCTATCTTTAATGTGACATAATAGAATGATAACTTCAATGTTTTAGCTTAGGATTATTCAATATATCAGTTGTGTTCACCTAGATATTTTATGATATTTAGCTATTAAATGTTTTTTTTCTACTATATTGGATTGTGCTCATTGCTATGTCATGACTCAAATATTAACATATCCTCTATAGCTATTTATGTGCTTCCTAAAGCAAACCTCTCTAACTAGGTAAGATTAGAGCTTCTAGAATACTAAATTTGACCCATATCATTTTTATTTATTTATAATGTTGAGCCTAAACTTGATGGTGTTACTTTTATTATGTGATATAATGTCTTTATATTATCTAATCGTATTTGTGTGTCCTTCATTCATTAGGGACAAGTACTTCAACCAATTATTGGATGCCTTCTATAACTTATTTTTTTATTTTGTTTGTTAGCTATTACCACATCCTCTTAGATTTCCTTCCCTTTTCTAACATAGTATCAACTAATGGATTTGCTAGTCCTTTCTTTGTACTTCCCTTTTGTGTAACATGCTACTCAAACACCACTAGCCTTTTATCTTTTAGATGCAAAGGTGAATGCCCCATTTTCAAATATTTCATGTGGATACCATATTTAACTTTTTTTAGTGTGTTCTTGTTTGAAAACTATTTGCTTTTTGCTTCTAGTCCTAATCCCTTGTTTATTAATGCATATGACACTACCTTCAAAATATTTTTTTTTTTCAAAAGACCACAACTTGTGAACATAATATTCTATTTAGATTTGAAATTTTGGGATTGATTGTTAGATGATATTTGGTGGCTAATACATAGGTTAATTTTTCACAGTAAGTTGATTTACAATGAGCATTACTTACCCAAATGCTACAGTCTATTATGTCTATAATTGTTGGTTATACATCTCTATTTTAGAATACCATATAGCCATAATGCATCTAGTAGGATTATGTCCAATGTTATAGGTAAAGCACCATAAATAATTACTCTTCAAACTCACATTGACCATATTTTTTATATTTAATTGATTGTTAGATTGGTAACTTGCCAAGGGACTTCATATTTTGTGAGATATGGGGTTGTATGTTGCTTCCAACTAGACTACCACCAACCACTATTGAGTTGTCATCCACTATTTTACCTTTTCACCAGAGTAGTATGATTCACCATAGTTCTTATCATTTTCATATTTTTTTCATATTTTTAGTCCTAATCCCTTGTTGATTAATGCATATGACACTACCTTCAAAAGAAAAGTCAACTTTTTTAAAAGGCCATGGATGTTTGGTACTGATTGTTAGATGAGATTTGATGGCTAATAAATAGGATAATTTATAACAGTTAGTTGATTTACAATGAGAATTACTTATCCAAATGCTACAACCTATTGTGCTTAGCATTGTTGGTTATATGTCTCTATTTTAGCATACCATATAGTCATAATGCATCTAGTAGGATTATGTCCAATGTTATACGTAAAACACCATAAAGTATTAGTCTTTGAATTCACATTGACCATATTTTTTTATATTGGTTGATTGGTAACTTGCCAAGTGACTTTATATTTTGTGAGATATGGGATTGTTTTTTGCTTTCAACTAGACTACCACCAACCACTACTGATTTGTTATTCACTATTTTACCATTTTGTCGTAGTAGTATGATTCACCATAGTTCTTACCATTTCCATAATTTTAAATATATGGTTTACTATCCTTTGTCTTGGTTTGGGTGGGAGTGACAATATTAGTGTTGCTTGGTGGTGAAGCTAGTAAAGTAAACAATTATATCTGGAAAGCAATAGAGGAAGGGTCATTTTGACTAGGAAGAGTCACTATTATATAAATATTATACTCATACTTATCATTTCACAAGGATATAATTGGTAAACAGTATAATCTAATCTAATACCATTGACTACTTAATAGCACATATAAGCACATAAAAGTATGATGATATTATGTACTTACTCATAATATTAATATATAAGCTATTTGTCAATTTTTAAAGATCTTATTAATGTATTATTATTTTTTTAATTGAATTGAACTTCAGTATGTAATCCAACTAAGAATTATTTTTCTTTAGTATACATTATGGAAATTCCATATGTTATGGATATTTTTATTATTTTATCAAAATGTCTATAACAAAGAGTTGTCATTGTTCTACATCTATTATTAATTGGATTTACATGTGTAAGCAAATTTATGTAAGAAGGTGTTTCATTTATTTTATTTTTTTATGTATTTTGTTTTTATGTTTTTTTAAGTACATTACTAATAATATAGAATTCATTCTCCACTACAAAAAAATATACTTACAACTTGTAAAAATTAGTTGTGAAGTCAATTTAACTTTGATGTAGAGAAGGTGTTAAGATGTGTTATAAACATTTTGTATAAATGTAAGAGGGAATGTATAAGATCTCGATAAAGTATATCGTTGCATAGAATGGAAGGGCATTAAAAAAAATTCTATGATAAGGATAAAGAGTATAATTTATTATCAAATAATAAGACTTTAATACACTAGATATTTGGTTAATCTTAAGTGTAGGGATAGTATAACTATATATTTTAAGTTTAAAATTTTTGAACTTTTCTTGCATTACAATTGACTACATAGATAAGTAGAATCAAGAAAGGAATACTTGATTCTACTTCTTTAAATTTTATCGAACTGCTATATCAAAGTCGGCCTTCTTAAATATAAACATTTTATTTTATTTGAAAAACCAATTAGACTCTTACTTGCCAGAAAAGTTTATTCCAATTTTTACAGTGTTTTACCTGCATTTTAAGGTAAACCTAGAAACAATGTGTTCAATCCAAGCAAAAATTTGCATCTCTAAATCAACATCTACAAAAAGGACTGGTTTGGACTAGCATGGGACAGCCAAAACCTATTTAATTATTCAGAGCACTCTCATGAATCTAAGGTATGTTGGCAAGATGAATATTGATATCATGGACAGATTGAAAGATCTTCGGTGCAAATAATTCTTGCACCAAGGGTCTGGCGCAACGTGGGATGCGACAAAGGGGTCTGGTGCACTATGGGATGTGCCAAGGGTCTGGCACAAAAGGAGGCTACGCCAAAGATCGGGCGCAGGGGGAGAGTGCGCCCGAGATGGGGCGCACTTGGAACTTGTGCCCGGGATGGGGCGCAAAGGCAATTTGTGCCCTAGGGCTGGGCGCAAGACAAGATGCACCTTGGGCTAGGTGCACTAGAATATTGCGCCCAGTCTTGGGTGCAGAGCAGGGTTATGCCCGACTTTGGGTGTAATGGGAGATTACACCTGGCTTGGGTGCAAGAGGGGAGTTACACCCGACTTGGGTACAACTACAGATTGTGCCTTGGCTTGGGCACAACGGTGAGGTGCGCCTCACTTGGGGCACACGGGGAAAGTGTGCCTCACTTGGGGTGAACAGGCGACAAACACACCGATTTGGTGCAAACAGAATCTAAGACAAACTTGCACAAAATAGAGATTTTATTCACTCATGATAAATAGACTGCCAATGCAGTATTACAATGCAAGATTGAACTTTACATAGACATCTACAACACAGTTGTAGGATTAACACCAAAGGAGTTTTCGAGAGACTGCTGCTCCGACTCCTCTACTCTGCTCAGCTATCCCTCGCTCTCTGATCTACCCTGATTCCTCGATATGTTTTCTGAAAGACCACTCTGCCTTTTATAGTCGGGCGGAAGGGAGGATAAGGATTATCCTCTAACATGCTTATCCTCTGACAGCAAGCGACATGCACTACATTAGGGTTTTTACCCACTCGTCGAACTGCAGCTATCGGCATTAACTATGCACACTTATAGAATACGATGATCGGATTTACGGTTATCCGATCTATCAGGGCATCAAATCTGGTTTAATTTTCTAACACCCTCTTTTAAACCAGATTTCACAAAGACTTTGATGCCCAACATTTCCCGAAGCCTGTTGAAGTCTTCCTCCTTCAAAGGTTTTGTAAAAATATCAACTACCTATTCTTTTGACCTACAAAACAGTAACACAATTTCGTCAGCTTTCACCAGCTCTCGATGAAGTGGTAGCGGATATCGATATGCTTCGTCCTACCATGAAACACTGGATCCTTCGACAGTGCTATGGTGGAATTGTTATCATAGAAAATGGTTGTCACCCTTTTTGGTGGATGATTCAGCTCACCCAAGATTCTTTGCAGCCATACTGCCTGGCATGCGACTGATGTGGCAGCAACATACTCTGCCTCTGTAGTGGACAACACAACTATCGATTGCTTCTTGGATGACCATGAAACTGCTCTTGATCCAAGATGGAAAGCATAGCCGGAAGTGCTCTTTCGATCATCAATGCTGCCAACCCAATCGCTATCTATGTAGCCAACCAGTTCCAACTGGTCTTTTCTGGCATAGAAAATTCCATGGTTTCGCGTCCCATTGACATAGCGCAAAATCCTTTTGCTTGCTTGCCAATGCGTGTCCTTCGAAGTCTCCATAAATCTGCTGATCAGGCTCACTCCAAACATCAGATCGGGTCTAGTTGCAGTCAAGTACATGAGACTGCCAACTAACCTCTTAAACAAGGTTGGATCAACATTTCTGCTAGAATCCATCTTGCTCAGCTTTAGACCTGTGGCAACAGGTGTGATGGTAGGTTTGTTGTCCTCCATCTTAAACCGCTTTAGGACATCCTTCGCATACTTGCCCTGAGAAATGAAGATGCCATCTACAGATTGGACAACTTCAATACCTAGAAAGTATTTCATCAGCCCTAAGTCCGTCATCTCGAACTCCTTCTTCATGGTTGTTCTAAATTGGTCAAACAACACGTTGTTGTTTCTAGTGTAAATCAGATCGTCTACATACAAGCAAATGATTATCATCTCGCCTTCTGGGTTTTGCTTCAACTACAGGGTGTGCTCATATGGGTATTTCATGAACCCATTCTCCTGAAAGTAAGCATCAATCCGACTGTACCAAGCCCTGGGTGCTTGCTTCAACCCATACAGGGCCTTCTTCAACTTTAGGACTTTACCTTCTTGTCCTTCCAACTCATAGCCTAGTGGCTGGTCTATGTAGACCTCTTCTTCCAACACTCCGTTCAGGAATGTAGACTTGACATCCATCTGGTACACATTCCAGCCTTTTTGGGCTGCCAATGCCAGGATCATTCTAACTGTGTCAAGTCAAGCTACAGGTGCATACACCTCATGATAGTCAATGTCTGACTTCTATTTGTAGCCTTTTACCACCAATCTGGCCTTGTGCCGATCAACTTCACCTTGGGCATTAAACTTAGTTTTGTATACCCACTTGACCCCAATGGTCTTCTTCCCTACTGGGAGATAAGTCAACTGCCATGTCTTGTTTTTCTCTATGGCCTCAATTTCCTCATCCATCGCCTTCACCCATTTTTGATTTTGAATTGCTTCTTCAAATGAAATTGGATCACACTCAAAAAATAAAGCAAAGTTAGAATGTTCTTCTTCTTGAAGTCGGGTTACCTCATAGATATCTTGCAAGCTCCTCATCTTCATGGGTGTCCTCAAGTTGGAGATTTTTCTTGCAATTTGAGGCATTTGTGATGATGAGGTGGTGCTGCTGCTAGCTCCAGAGTTGCTACTTGAAGCTACAGGTTGATGCACTCGTTCTTCTTCTACGTCCTCAGACTCAATGACTGCTGGTTCTGGCTGACCAGTATTTGATTTCCAGTTCCAGGATTCATCCTCCAGGAACTTCACATCTCGGCTGATAATCATCTTCTTCATCACAGGATTATACAACCTATATGCCTTCGACTCTTCACTATACCCAGTGAAGATGCATTTCTCAGCTTTGTCATCCAACTTCTTCCTCTTCTCATCTGGGACATGTGCATATGCTATGCACCAAAAACTCTGAAATGAGCAACGCTTGGCTTTTGGTTGCTCCATGCCTCCTGAGGAATTTTGTCCTTCACACTCTTTGTGGGACACCGATTTAGTAGATATAATGCACAACTTACAGCTTCTACCTAGAACTCATGAGGCAAGTTCTTTGCCTTCAACATACTATGTGCCATCTCCATAATGGTTATGTTCTTCCTCTCAGCTACACCATTCTGTTGCGGTGTGTATCTGGAAGTAAGCTGCCTACGAATTCCAGTTTACTTGCAAAAATTTTGGAATTCATTGGAGATATACTCACCTCCTCCATCTGTCCTGAGAGTCTTCACTTGTAGCCGCTCTATTTCTCAACCAGAGCCTTGAACTCCTTGAATTTTTTGAATTCCTCTGACTTTTGTTTGATGGGATATACCCATGTCCTTCGACTGAAGTCGTCAATGAAAGTCAAAAAATATTTGTTACCGAAAAATGTGCTGGTCTACATTGGACCGCAAATGTCGAAATGCACCAGCTCCAATGGCTGTGAAGCTCTCCAAGACTGTCCTATAGGGAATGCATCCCTATGCTACTTTTAGACTAAGCAACCCTCACAAACTTGATTTGGTTGCTCAATAAGGGGTAAACCCTTCACCATTTGCTTCTTGTGCAGCAAGTTCAGGCCACTGAAGCTCAGGTGACCAAATTTGAGATGCCACAACCAGGTAGCATCCTTCTCAACTGCACTAAAAGACATCAGAGATTCATTCTGAATCTACAGCGAAAACATCTTGTTTTTAGTCATGGACACAGTTGCAATCTGCCCATGCTCCTTGTCTTTGATGGTGCAAAGTCCATCCTTGAATTGAACAACGTACCCCTTCTACACAAGATGTCCAACGCTCAACAAATTATGCTTCAAACCAGGCACATAATAGACATCGATGATCTGCTTCCTTTTACCTTGCCTGGTATGAATGAGGATTTTTCCTTTCCCCATCACAAGAACTTTGTTGTTGTTCCCCATTTTCACCTCAGACTGGACTATTTCATCTAGTTGTGAGAACATCTCTTTGTTCCCCGTCATGTGGTTGCTGCAACCACTATCGAGATACCAGATATTCTTCTGGCTCTCCTCCTCAATACTGCAAGTTAACAACACATTTCCACCAACATCTCTACACTCTCCATTATCAGGCTCATTTGTGTAGTGCGCTTGTTGTTGGTTATCTTTGGCCATCTTCTTTCTGCACTCAAAAATATAGTGACCAAACTTCTTGCAGTAATAACATTGGATCTTTGATTTATCCTTTCTCTGATAAGATCCTCCTTGTTGGTTTTTGTTGTTGCCTCTTCCTCCTTGCTGATGGAAGTTGCAACCGGTCTCTCCATCATTGGAGTTTGACCTTCCTCCTTGCTTGTTGCCTTTCCCACGCTTGCCTCTACCTCTTCCTCCTTGAGAACCTGAGGCTCCTTGGTGGGAGTTTTCTCTACTACTATCTCGAAATGAGACATGCACTTTGAATGCTTGTTCCAATGAGGACTGAGTTGAGTGACTCAACCTCTGCTCATGTGTTTGTAGAGAACCCATGAGCTCATCCATAGAGAGGGTTGTCAAATCCCTCGATTCTTCGATTGCTATCACCACTGAGTCGAACCTTGCTGGTAGGCTCCTCAACATCTTCTCCACAATCCTTTGATTCACCATGTTCTCCCCATTCAACCGCATCTGGTTGATGACATCCATTGTCCGAGTGAGGAAGTCACTTATGGACTCTGACTCGCTCATTTGCAAGTTCTCAAACTCCCTCCTCAGCATCTGCAACCACACCAACTTCACCTTGTTGGTGCCCTGGTAGGAGCTGGCCAAGATTTCCCAGGCCTCCTTCGATTTGGTTGCTGCTGCGATTCGTGGGAAGATTGTCTCCTCAACCGCATGCATTATGTAAAATAATGCCTTCTGGTCCTTCTTTCGGTTCTCCTTCAACAAATCTGAATCTGCTTGGGAGAGTGCGCTCAATGCTACTGTGTCTACTGGCTCTACATAGCCATTCTGGACCAGGTCCCATAGCTCCTGCGACCCGAACAGGATCCTCATTTGGATGCTCCAGTAATCATAATTTTTGTCGTTGAACCATGGGATCTGCAACTGCAATGAGTTGCCACTAGAAGCCATTGCTTCTTATCATCCACGGGTAGGCTCTAGCTCTGATACCAATTTGAAAGAGTCTGAGTGCAAAAGGTTCTTATGCCAAGGGTCTGGCGCAACGTGGGATGCACCAAAGGGGTCTGGCACACTATGGGATGCGCCAAGGGTCTGGCACAAAAGGAGGCTGCGCCAAAGATCGGGCGCAGGGGGAGAGTGCGCCCGAGATGGGGCGCACTTGGAACTTACACTCGGGATGGGACGCAAAGGCAATTTGTGCCCTAGGGCTGGGTACAAGACAAGATGCGCCTTGGGCTGGGCGCACTAGAAGATTGCGCCCAGTCTTGGGTGCAAGGCGGGGTTACGCCCGACTTTGGGCGCAACGGGGGATTACGCCCGACTTGGGCGCAAGAGGGAAGTTACGCCCGACTTGGGCACAACTGCAGATTGTGCCTTGGCTTGGGCACAATGGTGAGGTGCGCCTCACTTGGGGTGCACGGGGAAAGTGTGCCTCACTTGGGGTGAACGGGCGACAAACGCACCGATCTGGTGCAAACAAAATCTGAGACAAACTTGCACAAAATAGAGATTTTATTCACTCATGATAAACAGACTGCCAATGCAGTATTACAATGCAAGATTGAACTTTACACAGACATCTGCAACACAGTTGCAGGATTAACACCGGAGGAGTTTTCGGGAGACTGCTGCTCCGACTCCTCTACTCTGCTCAGCTATCCCTCGCTCTCTGATCTACCCCGATTCCTCGATATGTTTTCTGAAAGACCACTCCGCCTTTTATAGTCGGGCGAAAGGGAGGATAAGGCTTATCCTCTGACATGCTTATCCTCTGACATGCACCGCATTAGGGTTTCTACGACATGCATTGCATTAGGGTTTCTACCCACTCGCTGAACTACAGCTACCGGTATTAATTGCACACACTTATAGAATACGATGATCGAATTTGCGGTTATCCGATCTGTCAAGGCGTCAAATCTGTCTTAATTTTCTAACATAGATCACATGAAAAATGGAAGGATGACATTATAAAAAGAGGATTTCTTATCATGTTTGTGGGCAAAGGAGAGACCAGTACATTTTTGCTTAGGCAACAACTTCAGTTGGGGGAGACGAATAGCATTCATCCATCTGTGGTTAAAAACCTGTAACATCCACATTGAGAAAGAGTTGTTTGTTTTCAGAGGAGTTTAAGAATCATCAAAAAACCAATGAGTAATAAAAGATTGTCAATTGAAGGGACATGGAGCTTTCATAAATGGTGAACAAACATGACATAGTAGTTTTAGGGTGGATGGTCTATATGCCGTGTTAGATACATTATTTCTTCATTATTTAACCTAACACTTAATTATGTATCTGCACTAGAGTTCTAGTATGGGTAATATTCAAGGGTTGAGTCAAGAATAACTAGAATGAAAAATGTAGCTACTATATGGAGGTAAGAGAGGGTCTCATGAAATGAATTATATGGTCAATGGAAAAATAACTAAAACTAAACGAATGAAGCTTCTATTGTAATTAGGACAAAAAGAATGACTATAATCAAATTTCTCATATGAGATTATAAGGTTTAATAAGTTTAGATTTTTAAATAAATTTAATAATATTTAATTAATATAATTTTATATATTTTTATTTAATAAATTTTATTTTTCAATTTTTAATTGTTTTAAAAAATTATATAAAGTTATTAAATTATAATATTTAATTTTTTATTCCCAAGCAAGATTATAGTTTTTAACTGTTGAATGCTTCAACTATGCAATAAATATAATATTATTATACAGAAACTCTAAAGTGCTTAAAAACGAATAGGCTAATGTACAATGGAACAAACTCAACACATTGCTCTTGTTAGAATCACTTTCCCACTACAAATAAGCTTAAGAAAAATGTAATACACCTTCCACATATATGTTTAAATTTTACATATTTATTTATATTTATATATATTTAAATTTATTAATTTTTTTATTATTATAGGAGAGTTAGTTACAACCATTATTTTTAGTAATTGATACCAGACAAGCATGTGATAGGGACCATCACTCGGGGTTCGTACCATCATTAACATTCGTTCGTCTAACACACACTCAAAGGATTTGGAGCATACTACTACCTTTGCAAAGGGTTGGTTTCCCCTTAAGGTTTGAACCTAAGCCTCTTCTTTTTGGTAAGTATCTAACCGTATCCAGCCACACCTACACTTACCAGTCCACTTAACCTTTGAAGGTTAAAAATTCATTATTTTTAATGTGAGAGAGTTTAAATAAAAATTATAATGAAATAGATATTTTATATTGAAAAAAAATTACAATAAAATCAATATTTTATATCTTCATAGACAAACATGTACTAGAACTATTTTTATACAATGAGGTTCCTGCTACAATGTGCATTTTAATTTTCCTATCAATAACCAAGTGCATTGTGTCAAACATATATTGTAATGCTTATAGATTAAAAATGGGTATCTTCAACTTAACCCTATCTCTTAGAGTAATATTCAGTTTTTTATTTATTTTTATTTAGTAAGGATTAAAAGATATTGATATTAGAAAAATTAATTAATTTTTTAAAATTAATTTATATAGTGTTTTTTTGGATTACTTATAAACAAAGATAAAATAAAAACATAATGATCATATTCTTAATTGCTATCTATAAATATAAGGTGTAATTTTTCTTAAATTATTAGTTTGGTGAAAAGTATATTCATAATTTCTATTATTTTTATAAAGAATTTTTTTATTTATATTTATATTGGTCATATTTGAGTTGAGATGTTGGGTGGAAGGTTGGGGCTAAAGGAGCTACAAGATGAGACTAAGATGTTGGGTAGAAGGTTGAGGTTGAAGGAGCCACAACATGAGGTTGAGATGCTAGGTGGAAGGTTTGGGCTGAAGGAGTTGTAAAATGAGGCTGAGATGTTGGGTGGAAGGTTGGGGTTGAATGAGCCACATTATGAGGTTGAGATGTTGGGTGTAAGTCTGGTGGTGAAGGAGCTGAGCATGAGGTTGAGATGTTGGATGGAAGACTGGAGACGAAGGAGCTGCAACATGAGGCTGATATATTGGGTGGAAGGCTGGGGCTAAAGAAGTTGCATCATGATGTTGAGATGTTGGGTGGAAGGCTAGGGTTGAAGGAGCCGCATCATGAAGCTAAGGAGTTTATGTGGCTTTGTTTTCTTCTTTTGTGTGCCTATGGGATTAGAACCCATAGGGATTGGAGGTGTTCTCATCCTTTTTGGGGGGATCTTAGAGGTTTTCTCCATGATTCTTTGCTAGGTGGGGATTACATTTGAGATTTTATGTTAGTGTCCGTGGTTCCTTGGGTTGCAGTTTTAGTTTCTAGCTTATTAGGATTTTATGGTTAGTGCTAGCTTCAAATTGATGCTAGTGATATTGTTGGTGGTCAAGGTATTGATTTGGTGAATTATTGCTTTGCCTTACCTTGGACGTCTTGTTGCATATCTAGGGCTTCTTTAGATCTTGTGGGTGTGGGGTCCTTTAGGGGGACTCGAATAAAATTTAATGTTGGATTTTGTTATTCTTGCAACATGGAGGGTTGGAGTTCCCTCTTTTTTTTCAAATTCTGAATCATTTTGGGAGAAGGTTTTGTGGGTCTTCTCTCAAGATATTTTAGTTGGGTTGCCAGAGTCTTCTGGTGCAGTGTAGGATTCTCTAGCCAGTTTCATTTTATTCCTAGATCCCTCACTCCTATTTGTTTCTTGCTGCAATTTTGGTGTTCAATAGATAAGTTTCAGGATTTTAGTTTCCATATTGGTCCTAGTTCCTTGTTCTCTAATTTGGATATTTGAGGTTAAATCTTATTTCTTGCTAGTTCTAGCTATAATATTTATGTACCTGTTGTTGGAGGTCATAGTTTCCAAAGTTGAGATTCCTTTAAGATATTTAATTTATTTTTTTATTCAAGTTTGAGCATCCTTTGTTCCAAATATTTGCTTTCCATTTTGGGCGATAAGGTTTAAAATTTAATTCCTTGTTGTAGGTTGTGTGTCTATTGTCAGAGGCCTCTACGTTTGCGGATGCAGGATTCCTGATGGGCCATATGTTATTTAATTTATCTTTTGATTCAAATTCAAGTATTCTTGGTTCCAAAACGTTTCTTCCTATTTTATGTGGGAAATATTTGATTTTAAATTTCAAGTGTAGGTTGGTTGCACGCTACAAGAGGTCAAAGTTTCCTAATACTGGATTCCTATTGGGAGGGAAGATCTTTATTTTAATTTTTTATTCAAATTTAAGCACTATTTTTTGGGAAGGATATTCTTAAATTTGATGTTTGAATCAAATATTAGCACTCTTGGTTCTATTTGGGTGGGAATTGAATGTTCTCACCTCTTAGCTTTATCCATCCTTATGTTTGGAGGGATCTAGTTCTCTACATCTCTTAGTTTTCTCGAATCCTCTGGATCTTGATTTTTCTTGGAATTTGTCTTTGTTTTCCTTAGGGGTTTTTACCCCTTTTGTGATCCACTTTGATTCCAATTGAATACTTTTATGGTTTTATAAAGGTTTGAGACCTTTCCAAAATCCCTTTGTAAAAACTTTGGGGACCCTTTTCAAAAACCCTTCTTAATACCTTATCAAAAAATATAAACAAATAAATTAATCATTTTAAACGTAAGTTATGATCACATATTTTGCATCTAAATAATTTTTTCAATACAATTATATAATTTTTATAAAAAATAATATATAAATAAAAAAGTGGTAAGATGATACAATGTTTAACACAAATATATATTTTTTAAAACAATGTTTATTTTTTATTATAATCAATATTGAGTTGAGTTTAAAAAACATTTTGACTAAACTTATTATAGTCAATAAATTTGATGTAAAAAGGCATATTAAAGAAATAATAGAATACACTTTTATAAACAAAAAAAAATAAGTGGATAAACATGCCATGTGACTAATTCCATCAACCAAAAACTACCATCAATATAAAAAGAATCCCCACAATGATGAGGATCCATTACATGGGTTTAGCCACCACTAGGACCAATTCCCACCTAGCCTTAACATTAGAAGACTTTGGCATTGATTCCATCCCTTGTTTAGAATAAGAAGTGTCAGTAACATCTTCCTATCTTCAAGCAACTAGCTCTTCATTACAAATAATCATCGAAGATCTCAACTTATCCCAAGCATCGAGTCGAGGTGTTGGGGGAGAGAGAGGAACAATAAAGTTTCTCTGGGTCAAATAAGATTGTACATAATATTTATATCCAAAGAGACGGTTTCGGTGTTTGGAGATGTTTCTCTCTGCACTCTCCCTAAAGTGGGATTTGAAGTAACAACATAATATTATTTTGTTCTTAATTTTTTATTTATAGAAAAAATTTATATTAATAATAAATAAAATTAATATTATGTCATATAAATAGTTTAGAATTTAGTGAACCTTATAATATGCAAATAAGTTAAACTTAAATTTTATATAGATATAATTATAAACTATATTTAAGATTGGGTGTATCCAACTTTTATGAGACTTTTTAGAGAAGAATTTATTTTTTAAATAATTATTTTTAAGTGCAACTTTACTACTCAAAAACTTATATAAAACATAAAAGTTTAGATAATTATTTTTAAAATTTTAATTTATTATATTAAATATTATGTGATATAACTTTAAAAAACTATGCAATTAAAATATTGACTATAATGGTCATTGGCATAGTTATAGTTAATGTTTTAATTGCATAGTTTTGAAAAGTCATATCACATAATATTTAACTTAATAAATTGAAACTTTGGTGATGGGTGATGCTCTTTGTTCTAGTGCAACACTTTACCCACAAAAATATTATACCCATTGAGTGAAAACCTCAAAATTCTAGGAAGAAATTCAATTATAAAATTCTTACAACAATCTCTAGTTATCCTATCTAAAATTTTTGCAATAACTATTAAGCCTTGGATGGATTTATCCCTAAGTATTTTCAATTTTTTGTGTACAAACTCTAGCCTATGGTCCTCCATTACTACTAAGAGTCTAGTGTTTGTTGTAATGAAAATGTCCAAAGGGTAACCGTAGGAAGATAGACTTCACATTTACAAGCCTTGAATATTTTAAAGCACCCTATAATGTGCATACAAGTTGCTTCAAAATAAATTTGGTTGATATTTTGTCCTTCTTTTGTTCAGTTTCTCTGAGGGAACTTCAATATGATTGAATTTCTGCATGACAAGGTAAGTTTTCTTCCCATGAGGTGGACCATCAAGGAAAGAGAAGCATGACTTTTCATGAAAGAAAAGTTGAGGCTTTTTGACCCCAATAGTTGTTTCTTACCCTCTTCATTCCCAGCTAATTATTGGCTCATGTGTTCTAACAATCAATAGGGCAAGAGTAACGTTCTGAAAATATTAGATAGAGCCATGCTCTTAGATTCTAATAATTTATCCTTTTAGCAACCCTTGTCTTCTTATTTATTTATCTCTATCCACCTCGATATCTTTTTGTTTGACTTCTCCTTTTCTTTTCCATCCTAGTTTCTTCTACCTCCCTCCTTATTCTTTATTGCCATTTTACCTTAATACCTCTATTCTAAACCAGCTCATGTTAAGGGCCTACATCACCAAAATTTGAAACTTGGTCTACAGACTGAAAGAGACCTCGAACTAGATTGATTTGTGGAACATTGCTATCCAATGTACTACCAACTTCCTAAATTCACTTGGGTGCAAGATTGCTAAGCTTTGTTGCTGCTCCAACATTGCTCTCAAGCAAGAGTTGGAGGTGGCCTCAACTCAAATTTAGTCTAATCCTTTTAATGAGGAGCTTCAAAGGCACCTCACAATAGTCAAACACCAGCTTTTGATGGTAGAGTACTATGATGCTAGAGGGGTATAAATCAAGGTGAGGTTGCACTATGATGCAAGCAGTACCACAATAGAATACCAACACAAAAAAACAAGATGTAGAGAATAAACAAATAATTTTATTAAAATAACAACATTTGAAATTACAAACATTTAAAGATGATATTACAGATTCAAGAGAAAGATATGTCAATGTCACTCTGTGTTTGAACACCACATGACTCAAAAAATCATACAAGAGATAAAATAACAAACTCTAAGCTACCAAGTGGTGGTACCGAGCTCACGATCCACCTGCATAACTACTGATCAAATCAAGTATTTATAGGCTCTAATAAATTTGACCATTACAATATGTTCGTTACAATATGACCATTATAATATGGTCACTACAATATGACCATTACAACATGGCTATTACAATATGGTCATTACAATATGATCATTGAAAAGAGAAGACCGTTGTAGGGGAACAATTACAAAAAATAATTAACAAAAAAAAATATGACTGTTAGGAATTTAAGAGGAAGAGGGTTAGAATACAATTCTCCTACATCACACTAGCTCAAATTTGGAGATAGGGTAACCGAGGACTTCTTTCAATACCCACATCCTTGTAATCAATTTTTGGGTATTAAATCCCTTAACATTAATGGAGTGCATGTTTCAGAGCTTCTTGGTATTCTCTCCATTTATGAAGAAAACTACCAGATTATATTTGTAGCTCAAAACTTCTCCCCTCAACATGATGCTTCTACCTTTCTATTATCTCAGAGTGGCTTTTTGAGTCTCAAAGAGCTACCTATGAAATACCTTCTCTTTGAAGGATCTAGATGAATTTCTTTCTTAGGTGACTAACGATAAGTCCCCTAGTTTTTATGGATTCTCTTGTGAGCTCTACAAGTCTTTTTGGGACACTATCAGGCCTAATATTCTCAAAGTCTATCAGGAATCCTTCTCCAGGGGTTCTCTAGGCCCTATTATCAATAAGGGGATTATTAATTTGATCCCAAAGACTAGTGATCTATAAATCATCATGAATTTATGGTATATTAATCTCCTTAATGTTTCTTATAAGATCATCTCCAAAGCCTTAGATTTATGCATCTACCATATCCTTCATATTATTGTGCACCTAGAGCAAACTAGCTTCATTTGGGGTAAGTTCATCCTTGACAATATTATTGCTATCTAGGAAGGCATGGAGTGGGCTCGTAATTCCAACCAATGATCTATATTCATCAAAATTGACTTTGAGAAAGCCTATGATAGGATCAATTGGTCGTTCATTTTGGCCATGCTTAAAGCTCTTGGTTTTGGGCCCCCCTTCATTAGTTCTATGGAGATGTTGTTCATTGATGTTTTGGCTATTTTATACATTAATAGACATAAGTCCTTGGCCATTAGGCTCTTCTAATACATTATATAGGGATACTTATTGGTATCGTACATGCATGTCCTCACCGCTAAGGGGTTTGGCTATTTACTATCTCACCACTTCACTTAGGATTCTATTCAAATAATTTGTCTCCCTAGAGATGAGACTTAGTTGATAAATGGTCATTTTGTTGATGACTATTTCCTCACACTTATTGAGAAAAAGGTGTCATTTAGTAGGTGCTTGCTTTCCTAGACACTTTTTCTTTATATTTTGGATCCTACATTCATTGGAGAAAGACTCAATATGACAGGTAATCTCCCAACCTGATGCCCCGTTGGCTTAGTCAATATCAGTGGAAGATCATCTAGGAGGGGAAATATTTTATTATTTAGGCATTCCTTTTTCTTTTAACAGTTTTATGCCAGAGCTATGGAAGTATGAGATCATTAATAGGGTGGAACAAAAACTTACCTATTGGTCCATCAAGAAGCTCTCCCTTGCTGGTAAATTCTAAATTTGCTCAAAAATCCTTGCGACCATCAATATAAATTATTCTTCTTATTGGGTCCCATGCAAGAAATTCTATAGGAAGCTTGATAGGCTTATGTTAGATATTTTATGGTTCTCTTCCAGTAATGATTTGGAATTTCATCATGTTTTCTAGGAGTATTATTGTCTTTCCAAAAGCCATAGTGGGCTTGGTATTCTCAATACCCAACATCAAGGTTGGATCCTCTATATTAAGTGGGTCATCAGAGCCCTCACGAGAAATGAGGCCTAGAAGATTCTCCTTTGACACTGTATCATTGAAGGTTCCATTTTTATCCATAATAGATGGAGGGATGTGGGGTTCCATTCCCTCCTTGTTGCTCCTGTGTCTATCAAAGTGTCAGGATCCTTCATCATTATGAGCATTTGGAAATCTAGAGAAAGTGTTATACCTTGATTGATATGGAATAGCCAAATCTTTTGGCATGGTCTTTCCATCAACTAGATGAATGTTTAGTGGTCACTTGTCATCACCTACCAAGGTTTCCCACTTGTGCAAGTTTCCAAGGCTCATGTGCTTAGATTATTTTGCAAAGGTGTCTAGTGTATCACTAATTTATTTTCTCATCCTACCAAGGATTGGCTGCATTGGGATAACATTAGAGTAAAATTTAGGATCAATCACTCTAAGAGGGATACTTTTGATGTCATCAAAGTTGCTCTCCTTAACTCCATGTTACACAAATATTTTGTGCTTTTACAATGACTTTAGTGGAAGGACTAGAGTCTTCTCCACCAAGGGCTTCCTATTGGAAAGAATATCCAATATTTAGGCATCCCCAACCCTTCTTACCCTTTCTATCTTCAATCTAAAGACTTTTTCCATATTTTCTAGGTTTGTGCTCATGTTCATTCTCTTTGGTTCCCCCTTTTAGACCCTATTCTTATGCCATGTTTGAGTAGAAGCATATCATTTTGGGAGACCTCTTGCCCTTGTCTACTACTTTATTTGAAATGTGGTACTTGTTTCATATGACGACCATATTCAGCATATGGAAATATAGAAATGATTATATATTTGGTAAGTGTTCTTCCTCTCTACACATATCTACATTTGAGAAGTCTAATATTATTTTGTCTATGTGTTTTTAAATTGCATTTCAGACCAATAAGGTGGTCATGAAGCTCACTCATCTTTAGGATATTATTGGTCATTGGGGAAATACGCCATGCATAGTTAATCGAGTTCCTCTTGAGCAAGATACTCCTCAAAGTTGGTCTAGGTCTAGACAATGTTGTCACTCACCCCCAAACCACATTCCTATCCTAGCTCAAGGTCCTCCTCCTTACAAATATGGCCCTAGCTACTTGATTGTTCCTCTCTCTTCCCCAATTTCTCAACTCGATGCTTGGGACAAGTTGAGACCTTCGATGATTATTTTCAATGAAGAGCTAGTTGCTTGAAGCTGGGAAGATGTTACTAATACTTCTTCTAAACAAGGGATGGAATCAATGCCAAAGTATTTTGATGTTAAGGCTAGGTGGAAATTGGTCCTAGTGGTGGTTAAACTCGTGTAATGGATCCTCATCATTGCGGGGATTCTTTTTCTATTGATGGTGGTTTTTGGTTGATGACATTAGCCATGTGATGTGTTTATCCACATTTTTTTTGTTTTTAAAAATGTATTCTATTAATTATTTAATATAATGCCTTTTTACATCAAATTTATTGACTATAATAAGTTTAGTCAATATGTTTTCTAGACTCAAATTAGTCTTGATCATAATAAAAAATAAATATTGTTTTAAATTTTTTTTTTTTGTGTTAAACATTGTGTCATCTTACTACATATTTATTTATATATATATATTTTTAAAAATTATATATTTGAATAGAAAAATAATTTAGATGGAAAATATGTGATCATAACTTACATTTAAAATGATTAATTTATTTTTTATATTTTTTTTGATAAGGTATTAAGAAGGGGTTTTGAAAGGGTCCCCAAACCTTTTACAAAGGGGTTTTGGAAAGGTCCCCAAACCTTTACAAAGCCACAAAAGTATTCAATGAGCACCAAAGTGGATCACAAAAGGGACAGAACCCCCAAGGTAAACAAAGCCAAATTCTAAGAAAAATCAAGATCTATAGGATCCGATAAAACCAAGAGATTGAGAGAATCGGATCCCTAACACAAGGATAAACAAAAAAAAGAGGTGGAAACATTCAATTCCAACCCAAATAGAACCAAGAGTGCTAAGATTTGATTCAAAAATCAAAATTAAGAATATCCTTCCCAAAAAATAGCGCTCAAATTTGAATAATTTAAAAAAAAAAAATATCTTCCCTCCCAACAAGAATCCCATTTGAGGAAACTCTGATCCCCTGTAGCATGCAACCAACTTGCAACTAGAATTCAAAATCAAATCTTTTCCACCTAAAATAGGAATCAATGTTTTAGAACCAAGAATACTTGAATTTGAATAAAAAATAAATTAAAGAACATTTCATCCATCAAAAACCCTGCATCCGCAAACGTAGGCCTCTGACAATAGACACACAATCTACAATAGGGAATCACCTACAACATGGAATCAAATTTAAAACCTTATCACCAAAAATGGAAAGCAAATATTTGGAACCAAGGATGCTAAAACTTGAATAAAAAATTAGAATAAAGATCTTCCCACCCAAAATATGAATCTTGACTTTGGATACTATGATCTCCAACAATAGGTATACAAATATTGTAGTTAGAACTAGCAAGAAACAATATTGAACCTCAAATTCCCAAATCAGAGAACAAAGAACTAGGACCAATCTGAAACTGAAATCTTTAATCTTATCTATTGAAAACCAAAATTATAGCAAGAAATAAACAGGAGTGAGGGATCTAGGACTAAAATGAAACTAGCTAGAGAATCCTACATTGCACCATCCAGAATACTCCAACAACCCAACAAAGAGATCTTGAGAGAATACCCAAAAAAACTTCTCCCAAAATGATTTAGAATTTGAAAAAAAAAGAGGAGACTCCAAACCTCCCCATCCCAAGAAAACAAAATCCAACATCAAATTTTGCTCAGGACCCCCTAAAGGACACCACACCTGCAAGATCTAGAGAAGCCCTAGATCTGCACCAAGACCCCTAAGGCAAGGCAAAGCAACAATTCACCAAATCAATACCTTGACCACCAATAAGATCACCAAAACCTAATAAACTAGAAACTAAAACTACAACCTGAGGAACCACAGGATCTACCATAGAAATATCAAAGGTATTCCTCACCTAGAAAAGAACCAGGGAAAAAAACTCTAAGATCCCTCAAAAAGGGATGAGAACACCCCAATCCTTGTGGGTTCTAACCCCATAGACACATAACAAAAGAAAACAAAGCCACATGAACTCTGTAGATGACCCAACATCTCAACCTCATGATATGGCTCCTTCAACCCTAACCTTCCACCCAGTATCTCAACCTCATACTGCAACTTCTTTATACATAGCCTTCCACCCAACATCTCAGCCTCATGTTGTGGCTCCGTCAACCCCAGTCTTCCACCCAGTATTTCAATCTCATGCTATGACTTCTTCACCCCCAACCTTCCATCCAACGTTTCACCTAATGTTGCGACTCCTTCAACCCCAGTCTTCCACCCAACATCTCAACCTCATGCTATGACTCCTTCACCCCCAACCTTCCAGCCAACATCTTAGCCTCATGATGGGGCTCCTTCAGATCCAACCTTCCACCCAACATCTCAGCCTCATGTTGCAACTCCTTCAGCCCAAGCATTCCACCTAGCATCTTAGCCTCATGTTGTGGCTCCTTCAACCTCAACCTTCCATCCAACATCTCAGTCTCATGTTGCGACTCCTTCCACCCAACATCTCAACCCGAGAATAACAAATATAAATATAAATGAAGATTTTCTTTATAAAAATACAAGAAATTATAAATATATTTTACACCAACCTAATAATTTGAGAAAAATTACACCTTATATTTATAAATAATAGTTAAGAATATGACCATTAAGATTTTGTTTTCTCTTTGTTTATAAGTAAACTCTGAGAAGAAGAAAAAACATTGTATTAATTAATTTTAAAAAAATTAATTAATTTTTCTAGTATCAATATCTTTTAATCATTTAATAAATGAAAAAAAAAAAACTAAACATTTCTAGGGATAAGTTGAAGATACCCATTGTTTATATATAAGCATTAGATTAAATGTTTGCACGCACTTGATTATTGATAGGACAATTTGAAAGCATGAGATTCCGGAAATAAAAGAAACACTAATTACTGCAATGTAAACTAACTAGCTTGATGCATGAAATAACACGGATATAATCAAATCAAAAGCAGGAGCACAACCCTTTTTATTAATGTGATTCCAACTCGGTTACAATACGTCTCCTCCCTTTTTAAGGGCTAGGAGAGTTAGCATGTTTCCATTACAAATCATGAATAGTGATCTTCTTCCGCATGCCCACATTTGAAATGGGCGGGCCAAAGTGTTGCCGTCGCTCGCGATGATGAATCCTTGCTTGCTGTTGCTTCTCCTGCGATCAAAGAAACAATGAAAGTGTTAGTAGCACCTATAGCAAAAGGATAGAACGTTTGACTTTAGAAATCAATGAGAAATGCATGCAAAAAGATTGATTAATGCACTTCGACGAGACTCGAAAACATCACCAAAAGTGCTCGCCACGACAAAACAATCGGTGAATACGATACTCGTTGACACGCCAACGTTAGTGATGATAGCATCGTAGAATATATATTCGATAACTGTCTTGTGGAAAATATATTCGAACACAGTTGGTCGCATATATTCGAACATAAAACATACACTATTTTAAAATAGCATACGTATAAAAAAAAAAATTTAAAATGAAACTAAGAGCGTGCGTGGGGTGCCCAAGCGGGCTGCCCCCATTAAAACTTGATTTCGACGCCAATCCACTAGGAATGGGCCCAAAATCTCAGAGAATGAGTTGTCGTCGAATTGATAGAATACTGTTGTCCACTGTCGGGTTCTAAGGTTCAGATCCACGCTTCTAAAAACCACTCACTAACCTCTCTTGCAAGAAACAAGAGTGTAGAAGAAATGAATCAGAAAGGAAGCAATCGGGCCTCTAGTTTAGCAGCACTTCGTTGCTTTAAAAATGCTTGTCAACCTGTCCTTCTTTTGGGTGGGAAAGTCTACCATTTTATAGACCCACGGGGTCTCTTTGGAGGGGCACGCAGGGATGCCACGTGGTGGCCATGCCTTCTCAATAGGGAGGAGACTCCACCTTGACTAGGGCTTACATGACTGCCCTTGTGATAGTCTGCTAAACTACCAATCTGCCCACCTACGCGCGCATGCACAACAGGCGGCAATAATTGACTATCTTCGACTGCCACTTGTTTAATGTCCGCTTTTAATGGTTTTAATGTTTGCCTTTGAATGTTTGACTTCCGCATTTGATTGATTAAATTTGCCTCAGACGCAAATGCCGAAGTGTCGCGATATCACGACACGTCGCGATATCGCGACACTTCGACCAAGGCCTTTCTTTGGGCACCGAAGTGTCGCGATATCGCGACATCGCGATATCGCGACACTTCGGCCAAGGCTTCTTTTGATTAAGGCTTGCTTTTGCTTAAGGCTTGCTTTTGCTTAAGGCTTGCTTTTGCTTAAGGCTTGTTAAAATGACCAGCTTTGTTTTGTTTACTTTTTGACCTTCTAAACTGTTGTGTAAGTGGCTAGGACCACTGTTTGACCTCTGAGGGCTGCCCTGAAAGTCTGTGTGTGTCAATGCGATCAGTGTTTGTAGTCACATAATCGGATTGGTGCTGTTTTGGTGTCTACTAGATGCCCCTTTTTGGGAAGCGTTGCGGGTGATGCAGTCCTGAGCAAAAATAGATAACCAAAGCACTAATGATTAGGGTTTCTTGGTAACCTAACCAACTTTTGATGCCCCAAGTATGGAAAGGGCATGCATTCTTGAATCCTTGCTTCGACGAGCTAAGGAATTTGATTTCAAGTGTTAACCTATTTTGGTGAGGTGTGACTTGAGCTTGGACATTGATCGGTCATGATTAGGCAAAGGGCGTAACCTTTTGTCCACAGGGGGAACCTTGTGTTCATGCTTCGGGAATGCCAAGTGTTTGATCAATTTGATGATTGCTTGTTTACTGCCCCAAGCAGGAGCGTGATTGTCTTTGTCAATGATTCTTTGAATGCATGTCATTGCTTTGATTGGGTGTGTGCTTGTTGATTGGTGACTAAGTGTGACTACCCCCTCAAGCGACGAATCGATGAGGGAATGACCTTCATGAGAAAAGCGACGAGTCGCTTGACCCAAGATGACTTGTGCAAGGGTGCCTTTAGATGTTTTACCATTTAAGCATGTGCAATTTCCCGACATTTGGACCTATTTTTGGTGGGTGTTAACCCTTTTGGTGATGCCATAATGGGGTGAAATCATCAAAAACCCGTCTTCCCATGGAGCGGTCCGGCTATGGTAGCCTTCTTGGGGAAGTAGGAGAGTGACAATTTGAGCCCCGACATCGATTTTCTATGCCAAGAGGTTAAGTGCAAGAGCACTTGTGTCCGACAATGCTTATTGCTATGTTTTTGTGTTGCATTTTTGGGATGTTTTTGTTGTTTTGATTTTCTTGCTTTGTGTATATGTCATGATTTTATGTTATGCATAATGATTGATGTTGATGGATGCATGCTACTTTATATTGATGTATGCATATGGTATGATAAATGTGATTGTTGTATGTTGATTTATTTTGATGGATGCATATGTTGTGATGAATGCAAATGTTTTTGATTTATATGTGATATGCAGAAATGAAATGGATGGATAGAATTTGTGATGTTTGGCTATGGCACCATAGACTATTTAGAACTCTATTATTTTGTCTTTTAGGCGATTGCTGTGATGCATGACTTTGTATGTATACATGTGGTTTTTTTTTTTTTGTATTTTTTGATGGTATTGTAAGGATGAAAAGTAGCGCAGTTGGTTTAGAAATGTAGCTAAGGTTTTATGAGACTCAGACGGTTTTAACTTACTAGCCATGATTGTACTTTATCTTACAAGACTTTTGAACAAGGTATGAATCGGACTTGTTTTTGACCAAGCTATTTCACATCCCTGTGTGTGCAATTGAGTTCATTTATGTGGTATTTGTCGGGATACCGCCAGTGCCAGATGGGCTTTCAACCGAACCTGTACTGAGGATCACCTAATTAGCTCCACTAACTCCTTTGTTGTATTTAGTTAGATTAATCTGCGGTGTTATCCAGGATACCATAAGCTAGCTCATCCTTATGCAAACATTGGTCTGCACATATGCAAAGCGAATGTGACAGACATATCGTCATGCGGGTAGGATACCACCATTGCCAGATAGGCTATCAACCAAACCTGTAATGAGGATCACCTAGATGGTTTTCGAATGGTTGAGAATTCCGAGGATTCAAGTTCGGGATATTTGTTGGCTGAATGATTTAGAAAGTTGCTCGTCTATATAGTGATGAAAATCACTGTTTATTTTCTATTAATTCTTTTTGAGCAAGGATTTTGAATAGTGGTGATAACCATTGTTATTTGATTTTGTATTTTGAGTATTGTGAGTTTGGGCTTGTGAGTGGCCTTGATCCTTGTGGCCTTGGGGATGACTACGCATCCTTTGCAAGGACGTGTAGTACGAATCCTTACGACGTTGGGGACCAAGGGGGTGATGGAGATTATGGAGTAAGGGCATTGATCTTTTAGGCCTTGGGGATGACTACCCATCCTGGTTAGGGGCGGATAGTACGAATCCTTACAACTTGGAGACCAAAGGTGAATGGAAAGTGTTAGGATGATGATTTGTTGGAATTTTGTTTGTGAATGGTGTTGATCCCTTTAGGTCTTGGGGATGACTACCCATCCTTGGCGAGGGACGTGTAGTACAAATCCTTACAACTTTGGGAACCAACTATGATTGGGATTTGGTAGTGGTGAAAACCACTTGGTATATGGAGGTGAATGGATAGGAAAGAGCTTGTCCTTTTGTCAATTCTCAGCATTCTAGAACCATTCGCACGGGGGGATGAGCAAGATAACCGTTTCACTTATGGTGACCTGGATTACTACGCAGGTTTCATCTTTCGTTCACACAACTTGGGAATTTTTATGTGTTTTAATTTGTGTTGGGATGTTACGTAACAAGGTGTATTTCAAGTGTAACTCTACCTTCGTAAAATCTGTTTGACTCGATACATTACATGGCTAAAGAGCAAAATGATGACTGAATCACGAAAACTCTTGATACATTAAAAGACCACTTACTCTAGTGTGGTAAAAAGCAATGCATGGTGTTTTTGTTGTTTTTGTAAAATGGAACAGTGTGGAACAAGATGGACTAGCTGAGAGCAATTACAACCTATGGTGCCTTTGACCTATACGACCACAAATATGCAATGTATGGATGCAATGCTTTAATGCGGCTATGTATTTTTGTATTTTTGATGGATTGATTTTTGTGAATATGAAGATGAGGTGCGAGAAGAGCTCTCTATTGATGAATTTGAGTATGCCTAGAAATGAGATGCAAATTTTTGTTGTTTTTGATGATTTTTGTTGTTTTTGAATTTTCTTGATTTTTGACCAAGCGATTGTGGAAATCCTTGGAGCATTTTGGGATTGACCAAGCGATTGTAAGAATCCTTGGAGCATTTTGGGATTGACCAAGCGATTTTAAGAATCCTTGGAGCATTTTTGGGATTGACCAAGCGATTTAGGAATCCTTGGAGCATTTTTGGGATTGACCAAGCGATTATAGAATCCTTGGAGCATTTTTGGAATTGACCAAGCGATTCATAATCCTTGGAGCATTTTTGGGATTGACCAAGCGATTATAGGAATCCTTGGAGCATTTTTGGGATTGACCAAGCGATTGCAAAATCCTTGGAGCCTATTGGGATTTACCAAGCGATTGGGTACAAGCGATGAATCCTTGGAGCATTTTGGGATTGACCAAGTGATTTTATGGATCCTTGGAGCATTTTTGGGATTTGACCAAGCGATTGCGATAATCCTTGGAGCATTTTTGGGATATGGCTCTCTTAGATATGAAATGGTCGCAAATGACTGATATTCAAGGGTTCTATTTCCTTGATACCATCAAGAGAAGCTAGCCGGTATGTCCTGGGTCCTATTTTGCTATCAATGACATATGGACCTAACCAATTTGCCGCAAACTTGTCCCTTAGGTGGGATGGCAAATTAGAATTCTGTTGGTTTTCCTTCAAAACCAAATCACCAACCCGAAAGTCCCTCAGGTGAACTTTCATGTTGTAAGCTTTCTTAAGTCGCTCTTGATAAATACGTAAATGCTCGAGAGCATTAACGTGTCGTTCATCAAGCAACGTAAGCTGGTCTAACCGGGCCTGCCACGTAGAGTCATCATCGATGAACTCCTGCATTGATATGCGCAGGGAAGGAATCTCCAACTCTAGAGGCATGACTGCCTCGGAGCCATACACGAGCGAAAATGGAGTGGCCCCAGTGGGTGTCCGAATGCTAGTGCGATAGGCCCATAGGGCAAGTGGGATTTGAATGTGCCAATCCTTATGACTATCTGCGATGATCTTTTTAAGGATGGCAACTAGCATTTTGTTTGACGCCTCTGCTTGCCCATTTGCCTGCGGATAATAGGGTGTCGAAAAGCTATGCTGAATCTTGTACTTTGTGGTCAAAGCACGCACGTCTTTGTTCTTGAAAGGCGTCCCATTATCCGAGACTATTTTGGATGGAATACCAAAATGACATATGATGTTATGCAAAATGAACTCCACAATGCGGGGTCCTATCGTAGAGGTAAGCGGAATTGCTTCCACCCACTTGGTAAAATACTTTGTGGCCGTTATGATAAACGTGTGACGGCCTGACGACGTAGGGGAGATCTTTCCAATTAGATCGAAGCCCCACTACGAGAACGGCCAAGCAGATTGGACTGTCTGCAAGGCCTGAGAAGGTACGTGCATCAAATTGGCATGATGTTGACACTTCACGCACTTCTTGACATATGCGCAACAATCTCGCTCTAAAGATGGCCAATAATAGCCCATGCGAAGAATGCGCTTTGCAATGGCCATACCACTAAAGTGGCCACCACATGTACCATCGTGCGCTTGGGCGACTGCCCAAGTGGACTCTTGCTGGTCCAAGCAACGAAGGAGGATTCCTTCATAGCTGCGACGATACAAAATGTCTCCTATCAAGACATACTTAGCCGCTTTATGCTTGAGTGCTCGTTTTGCGGCATGAGTCAATCCAAGCGGGAGATTACCTAACTTGAGGTAGTCTCTAATGGGTAAATACCAGTCCTGTTGATCAGAAACCTCGACAGTATGAACAGCCAATCCCTCTTGAAGTTCATCCCTAGCAAACGCTGAATGGGATAGAACCTGTAAGAATAGCGTTGTGTTGCTATTAATGGGAGTAGGGGAGAACAAGGACCCCCAGTTGGCGCATTTCAGACGATCTCGGATTCGAGAGAACTTATCCGAGGATGGTTCAATCTGGATCATGTGGATTCCTGGCGTCAAGTCTGAGCTTGCACGCTCCATCGTGGATTGCGATAAGGTTTTGACTTGAATGGTTGTCATATCACCGGAAAGGTCTTGCGGAATTAGTGACCCCAAGGAGGCCATTGTGTCCGCAAAATGATTCGATGATCGAGGGAGTGCCTCGATGTCATACCACTCAAGTTTTGCCAGGAATTTGTCCACGAGGGCTTTATAAGCCTGCAGGACTGGGCATTTGCATTGATATACCCCTTTGACTTGATTGACTATTAACAGCAAATCACCAAAGATATTCGGTTGTTTGATGTTCATGGCGATTGTTGTCCGAAGACCTAGGAGCAAGGCTTCATACTCTGCATTGTTATTGGTGCACGGGAAGTTTAATTTAAATGACAAGGGCATTGGAGCGTCCTGCGGTGTGAAGAATACAATTCTTGTGCCACCACCTTGCTCACATTTAGAACCATTGAAGAATAGGGTTATGTCGGCATGTGACTCAGGCTCATCAGAATCTGGCGATTTCGAGACATGGAAGACCCCATCATCGGGTAGTTCTATGACTAGAGGCTGATCGTCTTCAAGAGGAGCCTCTGCTAGTTGATCGGCTATGACTTGTCCTTTGATAGATTTTTGTCCAATAAACTCTATGTCAAATTCCGTCAACAACATGATCCATTTTGCCGTGCGACTACTATGATAAGTACGACTCATCATGTATCGCAATGGATTCTCCTTAGACACAACATACGTAGTGTTGCTGAGCATGTAGTGGCGTAGCTTTTTGGTAGCAAACACCACTTGCCAAGCGAGTTTCTCAACGTATGCATAGTTAAGTTCATAACCGACCGAGGTGCGGCTAAGATAGTAAGTAGCCTGTTCCTTGTGAAGTTCATTCTTATGGGCTAACATGGCGCCCAGTGCCACCTCAGTAGCTGAGATGTATAAGTAGAACGGCACTCCTGGTCTAGGTGGTGCCAATACTGGCGGCGAAGCCAGGTATTGTTTGATTTCGTCAAAGGCTGACTGGCACTCGTCATCCCAGTGAAATGTAACCCCCTTGTGCAATAATTTGTTCATGGGTCGGCACTTGTCAGATAATTGCGCTATGAAGCGTTTAATCGACGCGACCTTTCCCTACAGACTTTTGAGCTGCTTGATTGTAGTTGGGGGAACCATTTCAAGGATTGCCTTGACTTTCTTTGGGTCCACCTCGATTCCTCGCTTTGAGACTATGAAACCCAAGAGTTTTCCAGATGTGACGCCAAATACGCACTTCTTGGGGTTTAGTCTAACTTTATGCTCCATGAGGCGATCGAGGATCTTGCTTAAGTCATCGATATGATTTGAGCGCAAAAGAGACTTGGCTAACAAATCATCCATGTAATCTTCCAAAGTTTTGTGCATGTAATCGTGGAAGATGTACGTCATGGCACGTTGGTAGGTGGCGCCAGCATTTTTAAGGCCAAAAGGCATGACCTTATAACAAAATGTCCCCCAAGGCGTTGTGAACGCCATTTTTAGTTGGTCTTCAGGATTGATACGAATTTGATTGTATCCTGAGAAACCATCCATGAGGGAGAGCATTTCGTGACCTGCTGTAGCGTCTACCAATGCGTCGATGCTCGGCAAGGGGAAATCATCCTTAGGACTCGCTTTGTTTAGATCTCAAAAATTGGTGCATATGCGAATCCTCCCGTCGGGCTTCTTGACGGGAACCATGTTGGACAGCCATGGCGGATAATCCACGTAGATGACAAACTGTGCATCCAACAGCTTTTGCAATTCATCTTTGACCATCAAGGCCACTTGTGGGTGCATCTTACGTAGTTTTTGCTTTACGAGGCTTGATTGTCGGATCAAGCGTTAAATTATGCGTGACTAGCTACGGGTCTAGTCCTGGCATATCCTTGTACGACCATGCAAAAACCTCCTTCTTCTCTTTGAGAAGGGCAATGTAGTCGGCTTGCTCTTCGGGGGAAAGACTTACCCCCAACTTGAGAATCTGTGGATTCATTGGATCTATGCCGATATCTACGTCAGTCGTCTCCTCGACTGACATGTGGGATCCATCCTCCAACTGATGTGGAGTCGGGATCAAATGGATATCATTGGCTGAGTTTAGATCTACGTTTGGAACCTCGGGTTCCTCTTTAGCCTGAAAAATATCCTGAGTTGTCCTTGGGGTAAAATGAGGCATTTCACCGAAAGGCTAGTACTATGATGGTGATAAAGGTGAATTGACACGATCCCAGTCGATGGCATCTATGTCTAGATGCAATGACTGTGTTGGATCGGCCGGATTGTGGATGGGTGCGGTCAAATCAATGGAGATCATGTGGATGGAATGAATTTGGTCTCCATTACCATGGGTGTGATAACTTGAATCTTCTGGATGCTCCCTATACTCTGGATGCGGCTCTAGGGGAACGGGCATGAACGGATCGGCCCTATGTGCTGATAGGAGGACGGGGTCTTCCCTCGGCACTGATGTCATGATAGGGTCTCGGGGTGGACGGTGCTCATCATGAATTTGGAGCCATGGATCCAACACTTGGTCCCACCCCGTTGGGTCTACCCACCATTCATGCCCTAACCTTATGCCCATCTGTCCCATTAGATCTTCATGAGTTAAAGGGCGATTGTGCCGTCGTGCATGATTGAGATAGTTCATCTCAGTCTCATCTTCTGAATCACTTTCGGAGATCCAAAAATGTTCATTCTCTTCGGCAACTATTACTTGCGACATTGAGGGTTCTCCTTGTTCCAGCAAGTTAATCTGGTCCCATTGCGGTTGTTCCACTCTTGGTGGAGGGACCTGATTCTCTTGACACTGTATTGACTCAAGTGGAACCTCTAAGGGGAACAACTTCAAAAAGATGTCCGGACATCGTTTATGTTCTCTTTGGGGATTAGTGTCCGAACTTTCACCTCTCTCTAGCAAAGGAGAGGGATTACTGATGTTGCCAAGGGTGTTTGTTGACCATGGGAGGTAATCTCCCAATGTATATTCTGTATTTGGGTTGGCATAAAGATCTGGTGCCAATCCCCCCTTGTTGCCTATTTCTAGGCCTTGCATATTTTCTACCAAGATGTCTAAGGGCAGGGGGTGGTTGAACCCTACTCCCGACTTATCATATGGCATATGATATCTTGGTTGGCAAAGGACACGCATCCCTTGCTCATATCTACCTAGCCCGTATCCATGCCAATTGCATTGGCCGAGATATCTTAGAGCGAAGTTCGGGTTTGACAGATAGTTGATATTTTCAGCAAAAGGCTCTTCGTCTTCTTCCTTTTGCTTGCATGGTTCAAGACCATGATCAAGGCCCCCATACACAAAATTTGTCTGGTTTGGTGGGTAACCTAGAGGAACAACTGTTCCTATGGGAAGGCGAGGTCTCCCCATGTCCTGTACTGATTCTAATGCGGGCGTTGCCACAACATTCTGCACTAAATACTCCCCCAGGCCCGTACTGGCCATTTCAACAGTGATTGTTGATGCTTGGGAGGGAGGGAACGGGAGTCCTTCCTGAGTCCATTCCATGTTTGGTGGTTTAGGAGTCTCAGCTTTCGTTGTGCTAGGTATTTCCTCTATTGATATCGTTGATATTGTTGGCAACCCCTCTTCTAGGGGCTGAGCCTCTTCCATGATCTATTTTCCCTTGTCCTTCTATTTAGCCATGACAGGTGGCATTGGTAGTGAAGGAGCAGATGATGAAGACTCACCTGGCTGGGATTTTGATGATTTGGTCACCAGTGGTGCCTACGGTATTGGACCCTGTTTAGATGGATTTAACTAGAAATCCAAATGCGTTGAAGGGAGGGTCGATTGAGGCATTAATTGCACCGCATTGCAATACTTGAAGGGTTCTAAGTCCATCGGGACTACATGTATTTCTCCTTCAAATGCATACTTTAGGCATTGGTGAGCGATCGAAGGGACACACTTCATGTCCCTGATCCAAGGCCGCCCTAGTAGTATGTTGTAAGCCATCTCGCCTTCCAACACATGGCATAATGTAGGTATTGTATTTTGTCCTACCTGACGAGCGAGAACAAGCTATGTCGACTGTCGAGCATATTGCATCGTTGAAAGCTCGCAGTGTGTATGTGGAGGCTGTGATATGAGAGGTGGCGGCTTCAAATGTTTTAAGTGCTGTAGTGGTAATGATGTTCTTGGATGAGCCAGTATCTACCAACACTCTCTTGTACGGGATCCCGTTGACCCGCGTGATAACGTGCAGGGGTGGATCTGCCATGTCATTCGATATTGTTTTGACTTCATCCTCTCTGAAGGTAATGATCGGCTTCGTACATCGTTTCACATGTCCCACGAAGTTGTTGAAAGAATTTGCTTCGTGAGGCTGTAATTCGATGGCTTTTAAAATTTCCATAAGAGCTTCCCTATGAGGTGTTGACTGTTGAATAAGCTCGTAAATGGAAAGCCTAGCCGATGTGGTCCGCAAACTCTGCGTGAGTTTGGTCCGTATCGTGACCTCGGGTCTAGGCGGAGGCAAGCTGCATAGGGCGTTGTTGAGGCTGCGACGTTGTTGGAACTTCCCTTGTAGCTACCTCGGGGGCAACTCCTGGGTACTTTTTGTTCCTGGTCACTATGTTGATCATTCCCACAAATCCTTGCATGGGAAGATTCTATCGCACCTCATTAACCTGGAGAGGTTTTGCCTGTGCCTCGTGGGCAGGCAAAGGGTCCTTGAATACCCCCATTTGTTGATTATTTGGTGCTATGGGGTTGTCCACGGCCAATGTTTTATTGTCGATCAAATCTTGGATTAATCCTTTGAATTTCCAGCATCCATTCAAGTCATGTCCCCTTCGCCTATGGAATCTACAATATAATTCCTCTCTGTATCCCTTAGGCTTGGGAGCGTTAGGGTCTACAGTTTGGATATTTGGAAGGGTGACTAAATTTGTCGTTGACAAGCGGTCAAATAGGGAGTCCCTAGACTCCGCATAAGGGGTGAATTGTCGCCTAGGGCGACGCTGCTGATTCTGCTCCTGTTTCTTATTATCTCTTTCATAACTAGGAGGCACTTCCTGGTAATTAGCCTTTTGGGGCTGTATTTCTTGCACAGGCTTGGGGACATTTATCGCAACTTGGTTAACCACAGCGGGTTGTGATTGCGTAGTCCCGGTCTTAGTGGTTTTATTCCACTCTTTCTTTTTAGGCTTGGCGATTGTGCCTTCGCCTATTTTGATCTCTTCTATAACTCTGGCTTGCGCCAAAGCTTCTTCTAAGCTAGCGTATTGCTGTAGTAGCAATAGCCCAGAGATTGATTTTAAGCAACTCCGTGCAAACATCTGTGTGAGATCAGACATAGGGGGAAGGTAGGGTAGCTTAGAAAGCAAAGCCCTCCATCGATTCTCGTATGCTGCCATTGTTTCTTCCTCATATTGCCTGAGGCTGGCCAGATCACTCAGTGATGCCTTCTTCTTTGTGTTGAAGGCAAAGCGTTCAAGAAACGCATCTACTAATTGATCTAGGTTGTTTATGTTGTGTTTTGGTAACTGTGTGAACCAATCCGAGGCAGGGCCTACGAATGTGGTTATGAATGTCCTAAGCAACAATGCATCATTATCTTGGATGCCGAAGCATTGGCTTAGGAATCTTGTGACATGTTCTTGTGCATCCTCTTCACCTTTAAAGACTGCCAATTGAGGCAACTTGAAATGTTCGGGGTAAAGAGGTGTGGGCATTGAGGGATGCACTGGATGACTACGGAGTTGACGTAATGTGGGTTTTTGATGCCCAGAAGCTTTTGTCTCCACAGACTCCAAACGCTCTAATAGCGCTTTGTATGCATCGGAAGATTTTATTTCTTCCTCTTTTGTTTGCTCCCGTTGTGAGTTATGGGAGACTGGAGGCCTATGGGGGGGTGGCCGAGTGGCAGCCCTCCCGCCTTGATGGGGCATTTCGGCCCGTTCTATTTCTGGTTCATACTCCTCATAAACTTCTTGAGGAGTCTCTAGGCGAGACCTATGACCCTGATTGAGTCCCCGCCGAGGTACCCATCATTGTTTCGGGGAGTGGCCTCCCTCTCGGGTCTATAAGGTCTCGGAGGCAAAGCTTGACGAGGTCGTGGAGACCTGTCCTGCACCAAAGGGTTGTGCCTCTCATATTGTTCTGCTCTTTGGGTGCGAGGGGTTGGCACCCTCTCAGGGAGTTTATAGCGCAACTCATCCGCTTCGCGCTGCATGCGCTCTTTATTAAGGCGGTATAAGTACTCTAACTCCGATGACCTTGCTCAAGCTATGTGATTCGGGCTTGGCGGGCGGCATGTATAGCGACTGCCGGGTCAACTTGGTCTGCCCTCTTTTGCTCAGGAGGCTTGAATGTTTCTCCTATGTGTTTGCCTCGATCTTGATGATCTAAAATTTCAATGGGTCGCTTCCCTCTGTCGAGGTAGGCGGCATTTACTTGAGGCTCTGGCCTCGATGGGTGACCATGATATCTAGCAGGTGCGGAAACGCAAGGTTCCCACGTTGTATGTTGTTCTCGAGGAATGCGATGGTCTTCCTCGTACTCCCTTTCATGGGTGTGAAAGGGGCGGGCGGAGTGAGCTCGCCCTGTGTGAAGAGCCCTGCGCTCTGGGTTTTGTCTTTCTGTTCTAATGGGAGGCAAAGAAGAGGTACCATATTCACGTTGTCTCTCCTCATGGACACTATGCCTCTCTAGCGCTTCATCGCGTTGCGGCCACTCAGATCTAGCCTCAAGAGGCGGTTGTCTATTTACATTGAGATCTACATGTAAAGCTTCTTCCCGAAAGGGGCTGTGTTGAATGGGCATACTCCACAGGGGAGGGTCCCAATAATTCCTTCTTGATGTGGCCTGATGTGGACTCTCTTGTAGGCCGGACCGCCAAGGCGGTTTGGCCATGTCCTCAGGGCTAAAGCGAAGGCGACCAGCGCCCTCTCTTTGTGTACCTTTCGCAGCGTCTGCCCTTGATTGGGCTTGGCTACGGGTGTACACCATTGTGGTGCTTCTCTACTAGCTAAGCAGATTTTTATCTCGTTTATGATGATTTTTCTTTTTGTTTACACTAAGCAGAAATGAACACACACATACACAAACCGTGATTATCTCTTTTAAGGATTAATAGTGTGTCCTAAAGCTGGTTTAGTGCATTTTGATGTTTTGTTTTGTTTTTGCAAGTTTTGAAGAACGTTTAAATGCATAATGTTGGCTCATATGACTCCCATAAATGGTCGCCCCTTCAATATACCATTGTCGGACCGATATACCAACCTCTCTATATACCCGCCCTTACGAGAGGGAAACTATAGGTACGTGAGAGCAGATGGTACGTGGAACATAGGCGGTACGAAAGGGGGATTGTCCTATTAATGACACCTACCATAGAAGACTTATCCTCGCATGCATGGGAATCACCCCAGCGACACTCGGTCAGCTTTCGTCAGGATTTACGCCTAACAATAGTGACAATCGGGGAAATGGATGCAAAGCTAAGCCAAGGTGGTGATGAACCCACCGTTGGTCTTGCTCAAGGGCTGGGGTCTTACGACCAGCTCCTTGGTTTAATTTACCACGTGATGTGTGTGGGGTTCATTTTATTTAATAAAAATGAAACAAGCATAAACAACTTTCCCTAAGCAAGTAAAAGTTGACAAAAAAAGTAGAAACAAAAAATAATAATAATAAAAAAAATGCAGGTACAGCTTTGGAACCTTACCTTTTTTTTCTCAAATCAGCTATCTTTTCCTCCAAATCGGTTTTTCTGATTCGGCCCGGTACCTTTAAGCACAAAAAACATAAATTTCAATTTCTGAATCTAAAAAAAATAGGGGACAGGGTCCCACCGTGATCGCCACTGAAAGCATGAGATTCCGAAAAAAAAGAAACACTAATTGCAATGTAAACTAACTAGCTTGATGCATGAAATAACATGGATATAATCAAATCAAAAGTAGGAGCACAACCCTTTTTATTAATGTGATTCCAACTCGGTTACAATACGTCTCCCTTTAAAGTAGAGAGTTAGCATGTTTCCATTACAATAAGTGAATAGTGATCTTCTTTCGCATGCCCACATTTGAAATGGGCGGGCCAATCGCGTTGCCGCCGCTTGCGATGATGAATCCTTGCTTCTTACTACTTCTCCTACAATCAAAGAAACAATGAAACGTTAGTAGCACCTTAACAAAAGATAGAACGTTTAACTATAGAAATTAATAAGAAATACATGCAAAAGATTGATTAATCGCTATAAGACAAAAACATCACCAAAAACTTCCAGACAAAACAATCGATGAACCGATCTTGTTACCGCAAGTTAGTATTGAAGCCATCGTAGAATATATATTCGATAACTATCTTCTGAAATATATATTCGAACACTGTTAGCCACAGGATATATTCGAACATAAAGCGTAAACTATTAAAATAGCATAAATTAAATTGAAACTAAGAACGTGTGTGGGGTGCCCAAGCGGGCCGCCCCGTTAAAACTTGACTTCGGCGCCAATCCACTAGGGATGGGCCCAAAATCTCGAGAGAATGAGTTGTCGGCAAATTGATGGATTACTGTGGTCCAATGTCGGGTTCTAAGGTCCAGATTCACGCTTCTAACAGCCACCAATAACCTCTCTTGCGGAAAGAGATTACGGGTGTAGAAGAAATGAATCGAGAAGGATGCAATCGGGCATTTAATTTGGCAGCACTTCGTCGCTTGAAAAGTCTACCAGCTTGTTTTTTTCTGGGTGGGAAAGTCCACCATTTTATAGACCCATGGGGTCTCTTTGGAGGGGCACGCAGGGATGCCACGTGGCGGCCATGCCTTCTCAAAAGGGAGGAGACTCCTCCTTGACTAGGGCTTACATGACTGCCCTTGTGACAGTCCGCTAACTGCCAATCTGCCCACCTACGCGCGCATGCATAGCAGGCGGCAATAACTGACTGTCTTCGACTGCCACTTGTTTAACGTCTGCTTTGATGGTTTTAATGTCGCCTTTGAATGCTTGAATTCTGCCTTTGATTGATTAAATTTGCCTCAGGCGCAAATGCCGAAGTGTCGCGATATCGCGACGTCGCGATATCGTGACACTTCGGCCAAGGCCTTTCTTTGGGCGCCGAAGTGTCGCGATATCGTGACGTCGCGATATCACGACACTTCGGCCAAGGCCTTCAGGCTTGCTTTTGATTAAGGCTTGCTTTTACTTAAGGCTTGCTTTTGATTAAGGCTTGCTTTTGATAAAGGCTTGTTAAAATGACCAACTTTGTTTTGTTTACTTTCCGACCTTCTAAACTGCTGTGTAAGTGGCTAGGACCACTGTTTGAACTCTGAGGGCTGCCCTAAAAGCTGTGTGTGTCAATGCGATCAGTGTTTGTAGTCACATAATCGGATTGGTGCTGTTTTGGTGTCTACACAATTAAAATGCACATTGTAACAGGAATCCCATTTTATAAAAGATAAATTGTACAGGTTTGTTTAGTAAGGTTTATATTAAAATATAAAATATTTATTTTATTATAATTTTTTTTTAAATTATAAATTTATAGAAATATAAAAAAATATTGTAATTTTTTTTTTTTTGTAAAGTTAAGGGAAGAGGGTTTTGAAAGGGCCCTAAAACCTTTTACAACCGAAAGAAGACAACAAACCAAAACATTGCACTTCAACACTTAAACAGAAGAGTACAAAAATTGTACTACAACACTAACCAAAACAAAACAGTAACTACATAAATCGGCACCACAAACCATAGGATCCAAAGGGCCGGGAGATCCGAGAAGACCTGTGAGAGAGCCGAGGTAGTTCTACAACACATCATCTAACTCCGATATAATCCCACCGAATATTTGAGCCGCATCCCAACTGTCCCCATCAGATAATAATTTCCCAAGGTAGGCAGACGAACCAAGGAAGAAACATATTCTTGATTTCTGCTCCCCATTTTTGAAATAATTCCTGCTCCTCATTTTTGAAATAATTCTCGCTTCTCATATTCGAAATAATTCCCGCTCCTTCTTTTTTAAATTAATTGGGTATTTAAAAATACCTTCATTAATGAATTAAATGGGGTATTTAAAAATACCTTCATTAATGAATTAAATGGGGTATTAAAAATACCTTCATTAATGACTTAAATGGGGTATAAAAAATACCTTCATTAAGGACCAATAATTAATAGCTTGATTGGGTATTTAAAAATACCTTCATTAATGAATTAAATGGGGTATTTAAAAATACCTTCATTAATGAATTAAATGGAGTATTTAAAATAGCTTCATTAATAATCCATAATTAATAAATTGATTGGGTATTTAAAAATACCTTCATAAATGAATTAAATGGGGTATTTAAAAATACCTTCATTCATTAATGACAATTGATTAATAAA
The DNA here is from genome assembly GCA_028583015.1 of Wollemia nobilis. Classification (NCBI taxonomy): domain Eukaryota; kingdom Viridiplantae; phylum Streptophyta; class Pinopsida; order Araucariales; family Araucariaceae; genus Wollemia; species Wollemia nobilis. The sequence goes on from JAQPPZ010017228.1 coordinate 7,822,506, forward strand.
TTAATTGTGTATTTAAAAATACCTTCATAAATGAATAAACTTGGTATTTAAAATATCGTTCCCGTCTAGGAATACAAGGAAAAGATAAGCCACATAACTCGCAAAGAGATACAATTGTCTCACCTCTTTAAAAACTACACCAAATCTTCTAACCAAGCGAACTACCACCACCCGAGACCAATTAACCAACATCAAAATGAGCATAGTTGATGAGGTCCTATGGAAAGTCCCCTTGCCATACCCTATATCCATGTTTGCCATCACATCAGCAACGACATTTCCCTCCCTAAGCGTGTGACAAATTTGAACATCTTCCAACTCTCGATACAACTTTACTCCTTCATCAATTAGATTGGCGACCTTCCAACTAACATGGCATGCTCCAATAAGCATATTAATAATGTTGCGGGAATCGCCCTCAATAACAACTTTCTTAAAATTGAATTCGTTAAGCAAGGCAATCCCAAGGTAAGCCGCCCTCACCTCCGCCACCTGTAAAGATTTCACACCCAAAGAATTAGCTTACGTCAACAAAATATTTTCATAATGGTCCCGAATAATGCCACCTGAGCCTGCCTTCCCCGTTCTTCCCTTTGCTACCCCATCAAAATTTAATTTCACCCACCCGACAGGGGGGACACACCATTTAATAGAATTTCTTATGTTAGGTGTCGGTAGTGGTCGATCTGTATTTCCAAAGCCTAAAAATCATTCCAACCTAATTTCCCACTACTTCGATACCTCCTGAAAGTCCATAAACATAATGACGTTTTCCACATTCTCCACCGTTTTACCAAAAATCTGATTACTCAATAAGATCATAGCCACCGTCTTCTCCCTATAGATCTTTGTATTTCTTGATTTCCAAATTGATGGGGATGAACAAACACGAACAAAACCCTCCAAGGAACCAAATCACAATAGAAAAGAATTATTTTAATAATGCCAGCCAAAAGGGACAAAAATTACAAAGCCAAATCATACAATCTTGGAGCCCAATCGAAGCCCCTTTTTCAGATCCAAGTCTCTTTTTTAAATCCTATTTCTTCCCCCCCCTTTTACATGATTTTTAAGTTTATCACCCATGCAAAAAAAATTAATGATGTGCCTCAGATGTTCCTCCAAGGTCTTGCTAAAAATCAGAATGTCATCCAAATAGACAATGACAAACTTTCCCATAAACTCCTTCAATATTTCATTTATAAGCCTCATGACCAACCACTTATATAAACCCTCTTTGGTCTTGAAAGCTATCTTCCACTCATCTCCTTCTCTGATGTGGATTTGATGATACCCACTCTTCAAATCAATCTTTGTAAAATACTTGGACCCATTCAAACAGTCTATTATGTCATCCATCCTTGACAATAGAAACCTATACTTGATGGTGATCATTATAATATTAAAATTAATAAAACAATTTAAAATATATATATACCAATTTTTTTTTTAAACAAAAATACTTAAATATTAATATATTTGTGTGATATGTTGACATTATATCGTAAAGCGTATTGCATTTTTCTTCAGTTTAGTTGTAGTGGGAAAGTGATTCTAATAAGAGCAATGTGTACATTATCACCTTAGAGTTTTTGTATAATAATATTAGATTTATTGAATAGTTGAAGCATTCAAGAGTAACAAATAATAATTTGATAATTTTATATAATTTTTAGAACAATTAAAATTTGAAAAATATAATTCCTTAAATAAAAATATATAAAATTATATTAATTAAATATTATTAAATTAATTTGAAAATATAAACTTATTATACCTTATAATTTTATATGAGAAATCTAATTATAGACATTCTTTTCGTCCTAATTACGATAGAAGCTGCATTCGTTTAGTTTTAGTTATTTTTCCATTGACCATATAATTGATTTCATGAGACCCTCTCTTACCACCATATAGTAGTTGCATTTTTTCATTCCAGTTATTCTTGACTCAACCCTTGAATATTACCCATACTAGAACTCTAGTGCAGATACATAATTAAGTGTTATAATAACGAAGAATGTATATAACACGGCATATAGACCAGCCACCCTAAAACTTCATGTCCCTTCAATTGACAAGCTTTTATTCCTCACTGGCTTTCCGGTGATTCTTAAACTCCTCTGAGAACGAACAACTCTTTTTCAATGCGGATGTTACAGGTTTTTAACCACAGATACAGATGGAGGAATGCTATTCGCCTCCCCCAAGAATTGTAACACAAACATGATAAGACATCCTCCTTTTTATGATGTAATCCTTCAGTTTTTCATGTGATATCCGTCTTGATCTATTTGCCAATGTCCCTGAGAGTGCTCTGAATAATTGAATTGGGTTTGGCTGTGCCAAGCTAGTTCAAACCAATCGTTGTAGATGCTATTGCTGATTTGATTGTTGCTTGGATTGAATACACTGTTTCTAGGTTTGCCTTAAAATGCAGGTAAAACACTGTAAAAGTCGGAATAAACTTTTCTGGCAGGTAAAAGTCTAATTGTTTTTTCAAATAAAATATAATTTTTATATTTAAGAAGGCCGACTTTGATGTAGCAGTTTGTTAAAATTGAAACAAGTTATGTATGTTGTCAATTTTAATGCAAGAAAAAGTTCATAAATTTTAAATGTAAAATATATAATTATACTATCCCTAAACTTAAGGTTAACCATAAATATTTAACCTATTAAAGTCTTATTATTTGATAATAAATTATACTCTTAGCCTTATCGTAGAAGATGTTCCATTCTATGCCTTTTTTTTTTTATAATAAATATTTAACTTAAGTATAATTTATTAAAGTCTTATTATTTGATAATAAATTATACTCTTATCCCTAAAATTATTTGATTATAAAAAAAGGGCATAGAATGGAACATCTTCTTATTTAAATTTGTTCACACATGCAAATCTAATCAATAATAGATTTAGAATAATGAAAAGTCTTTGTTATAAATTTTTTGATAAAATAATAAAAATATACATAACATATGGTTTTTCCATAATGTATACTTATGTCATGATCATTCTTGGTAAGCTTTTGGGCATGAAAACTATGTAGTAATTTATGATGCTTTGATGCTTAGTTTTATGCAAATGAACAAACTATGTGATGCTTAGTTTAATCTCTTGAAAATCATGATAGTGTTGACATATTGGTAATGTGCAAAATCACTCGTGGGTGGAAGAGGTAGAATCGTCCACTAGAAACAAGGTAATTGAGGTTGGGGAAGTGATGATTAAGGCAAATCGAGGGTAACATGGATGGATACCTTCATATAGTATGCATTATCAGATAGAGATAATCATCAACTAGCGAGCCACCTTGAGCCTCCTCAGATTGATAGCCTAGTAGCAATCATAAATTCTCGAGGCTGAGACAGGTGATTGGATTGATGGAAAGACTCCATTTTTGTTTATTGCATATTATTGATTATCTTTTACTTTCACTTGCTGCATCATTAATTTTGAGAAAATGTGCATAAGTTGGTTGTCCTTCTTGAAACCCCTTATGTTGCTTTTAAAGAAATTATAACATGATGATAGTATAGGATCAAAGAACCATGGTTATGTATAGCGGCTATTTATCGCCAAATTGGCTAAAATTAGGATTTTAGAAATTTGGAATTGGCTACCAGGGCTCATTAGCCAAAAATTTCTGGGTGCAATTTTTTTTGGGTCGATGCGCCCAAATTTAACATTGCCCCTAATAATAGTGAACCTTCTACATGCATTTAGACACCATTCGATTGGATTTCGAAATTGATTCCCAAATTTTTATAAATACATGTTGGGGCTGCATAACCCTACAAAGAACTCTTCTTTTATATATATATATATATATATATATATATATATATATCATATAAGTTATTATTCTAAATGATAATAGAGTTTCATTTAAGAATAATAGAAAACTTTATTTTAATGATAATAGATTTTCATTTAAAAGCAATAGAAAGCTTTATTTTAATGATAATAGATTTTCATTTAAAAAGTAATAGAAAGCTTTATTTTAATGATAATAGATTTTCATTTAAAAGCAATATAAATTTTTTATTTAAATGATAATATATTTTCTTTTTAAAGCAATAGAAAACTTTATTTCAATGGATCTTTATTTAAAAATAATAGAAAAGTTATGTTTTAATTAATAAAATAATTTCTTTTAATGATAGTAGAATTTCATTAAAAAGAAAAAAAAACTTTATTTAAAAAGGCAATAAAGTCTCATGATAAGTATTCTATTTAAATTAAAGAAGAGTTTCCATTTAAATAATCTTAAAACCTTATTCAGGGGAATATTAAAAGAAATTTATGTCTAATCATTTTAACGGTAGGTATGCATTCAATTGGATGGGAACTCCCCAATGCCTTATTCAAAGAGCTCCATTAAATAAGGGAGCCTTGGGATAAGAAAATAATGTTTTTAAAATTTGAAAAAGCTTGGTGCTGCCTTAAGTGAGGATGGGAGAAGTAATGGTGGATGCATAAGTTGGTAGGAAGGGATAAGACATGGGGAATAGAGATCAAGTCGAAAAGAAGGGCAATGAAGACTTCATCCCTTCTTTAAAATATGGTAGAGATAGAGGAGTGAGTTGGTTGGTTCACAACGAAAAGGATGATATTGTGAAGGTAAGACAAAGGAGGTAGTTAACTATGCGAAAGCAACCAACAATCGGATACAAGCAAAGCTAAGCCCCAGGTAAAAATATAGGTTGGTCTTTGAAAACTAATAATTTCAAACCTTTTAATTAGCCATTTAAGTGTTTAAAGTAAAATACTCCCCCTATGCTTGGCTCGGTTGGATCTGCTCTTGCTTTGTTGTGTATGTTTATGTTGTTCTTGAGATGCCATGGATTGGTTCTCTCTAACCGAGACCACTTTCACCCAAATCGGTTGTGTATTCTCCTATGTCTCCCTGGTTGCTATTATTTCTAGAGAACATCCTTTGCAAGAAAATCCCCTTGTATTTGGTTGTTTATGATGTCACGCTCATGGACGACCATTAGATTGGGTCTAAGGTCATAAGCCTGTAGGGACCACTATGTAAGTATCTTTATGATAGTAATGTTAAGCCAAACCTCTGTGTTTATTTTGTGCTTATGTAATGTTAAAGTCAAACCCCTATGTTCGTATTGTGCTTATTTGATGTTAATTTGAACCTCTATGTTTATATTGTGCTTATGTGATGTTAAGTCAAACCTCTACATTTATTTTGTGCTTATGTAATATTAAATTTGAACCTTTGTGCTCATATTGTGCTTATTTGGTGTTAAGTTGAACCTCTACGTTCGTATTGTGCTTATGTGATGTTAAGTCGCACCTTTGCATTTGTTTTGTGCTTATGTAATATTAAAGCCAAACCTCTGTGTTTGTATTATGCTTATATGGTGTTAAGCCAAACTGTTGTGTTGGTATTGTTCACATTAGGAGTTAAGCCAAATATTTGTATTCGTAATGCACGTATTTTGATTAGCCAAACCATGTACCATGGAATTGTATGTAGCATATTGGTCATGCCTTTTTTGTGGTATGTATGTGGGTGGCACACCTGGTCGAATCTCAATTGAAGGCTAAACTCCTTCATTGTCGCTTTTACGTCGACGTCCACCCGCTGAAGGGGTGACTACGTTTGATTCCATGGTTGGTCATTGTCAGCTACCCATCATCATATTGGGTAGTGCTTGTTCTTCTATTCACCTCCTTATTCAAAATTATTGGCCATTTGAGAAATAGATTCCCCTTTGATGTTTTTATTATTGCCAAAATGGAATTTCGAGCCCCTTTGGATATTTTATTTATTTTAGTCTTTAACCTAGGAGGTCGTTAGTCGGGCTTGCTCGTTTGTGCCCTGGTGAGCTCCTTGACGAAAGGAGGAGAGCATAGTCTAACACTTATTTTCCCTAAGTTAATGGGAATTTGTTGGATTATTTAAACCATCTAACTATTACTTGGTTATAGTTCATGAATTATTAATTGATTTGATAATGGGAACTTTAGGTCAGTCAAATATTATGGTTTATATGCTATTTGATTTAAATAAAGGAAATAGATGATTAATGAATTAAAGTAGGGAGACTTTAATTTATTAAGGAATAAAAATAGTTTATTTTATAGATTAAAGGTATGGGATTTTGATTTATGAAATAATGGAAAATAGATGATTAATGAATTAAAGTAGGAAGACTTTAATTTATTAAGGAATGAAAATAGTTTATTTTATAGATTAAAGGTATGGGACTTTGATTTATGAAATAAAGGAAAATGGATGATTAATGAATTAAAGTAGGGAGACTTTAATTTATTAAGGAATGAAAATAGTTTATTTGGCAATTAAAGGTATGGGGTTTTATTTTGCTGAATATATAGGTTGAAATGGTTTGACTAAAACCTATTATCTAAGCCATGCATGTTGAAATGACTCTCTAAGGGTAATTGAGAGGAGAAAATAGTAGTGAATTTTTTATGATATCAACTATGCAAGTAGATAGTTAGATACTTTGAGTAAATTTGTATAGTTGTAATTTGGTAAAGCAAATAGTAGATGCATTTAGAAGCATGCCTATCATATGTTTGAGAGTTTCCTTAATCCCCTACTATCCTCAAATGATCGAGGGAAATACAAGGAGGACCGAATATGGCAACTGGAACCTATACACCGGTTTGATTTACTTATGCTTTAATAGACTAGAATTGTAGAGATATATCTCTATATGAAAATGATGTATTACTATTATTTATAAGTATAATGGTTTTACCATACTTGAATATATGTAATCAATTAATGTATTAATGAGAAAAGTATCTTTAATTCATCATTATGGATTATCTATGCTTGTTGTTTTAGCTTCTCTTTCCATTTATTTCTTACTATCTTTTTAAATGTTGCTTCCTTTCTAAGCATCTTCTATATGTTCCTTGTGAGTTTACTCTTTGTTTGTTTTAGTAGATAGAGTTAAACCTATCTTCTTGCTAAATATAAAAGTAACCTAAGTAAATGAAATCTTAGGGTGAACTTAGAATGGACCTAAGAAAATGAAATCTTAGGGTGAACTTAGAATGGACCTAAAAAAATGAAATATTAGGGTGAACTTAGAATGGACCTAAGAGAATGAAAACTTAGGGTGAACCTAGAATAGACCTAAGAGAATGAGACCTCTTAGGGTGAACATAGGAATACCTAAGGGAAGTGAGACCCCCTTAGGGAGAATATTACTAAGAAAACTAATTGATTACATATGAGTTAAGATAGCTCATCATGGAGATAATATGAATAACTTAACTCGTAATACACGTAGTATACCTATTTAGATTTGTGTATGGTATGGATATGGGTGTATACCTTTGACTGTACTAAGGATGATAATTCTAGCTCATCACGAGTGATGAGATAGATACACTTATTTGTAGAAACACATAGTATGTCTACACAGATGGACTTGTGTAGGGTATTTGGTGAGATGTAACTCAATAGAAAATTTGGGAATCTTAGTAGTCTTAAACTATAGATAAACCAGATGGTAGTAGGGGTCTAGGAAACCCTCACCATAGTTTTATATATATATATATATATGTTTTCTTTTCTGTGTGTTTCTTGTGGTTGATTTAAGGTCATTATATTTGGTATCAAAGCTCTAGGTACAAGGGTATAGAGCTTCTTAATGTGTTTTAGATATTTGAATTTCTATCTATGAATGCTTGCTTAAAGTTTTAAGATAAAATCAGGAAGACATAGAATTCCTTGCCTGCTAGAATCTAATGGGAATTAAACCCAAGGGTAATTGAAATGTTACGAAACCGTACTTATAAGTATGGACTTTGTCATTAAATATGTATCATAATCTTAGAGCACTACCCTAATTATATTATTGATGTTTTAGCAAGAAAACTCTACATTATGGCTAGAGTTAGTAGTTTAAGTTCTTTGTGGAACTATAACCTAAATTTTTGTTATTGGTTATCATTAGGATAAATGGCACCTAAGGTTATAAAAGAGATGCCTACACCTTCAACTAGGTAGACTTGATAGAATAATTTCAAAGAAGAGATTCGAGATGAGAATCCTAAAAATTCCAATAGAGAGGTAGAAAACCTCACTGCTATGGTTGCTACCATGTAGGATCAGATGAATCAAATGTTGGAAACCCTTGCAAATCAAAATTTGCAAGCTATAGGTTCAAAAGTTAGCCAAGTCGAAGGACTAATTGCAGAATAGTTGGAAATCAAAGCACTTTTGGAAAAAGAAGTGGCTAGAGATCTGAAAATTATTCACATCAATAAATTGATGGGGAAGGGGATGGAAATATGATCAAAGCTTGGTTAAGGGAATTATAAGTCTAATTTACAGTAAAGGGATATTTCCCAGGGACATGAATAGTTTAGGCCACGATCTATCTAGAAGGGGCTACTTTGGATTAGTGGAAAACTTACTATAAGAAAACCAAGATCAAATTGATCGACATTAAATTGGAAATATTTTATCAAAATTTTATAAAAATAGGTTCCTCATAGAGCACTTTTATGCATTAAAATTTGAGGAGTTTGTCAACCTTCGGTAAGCAACCAAGACTGTGGAAATATATTATAAAAATTTGGTATGATTATTAAATGATGAAAATATGAGGGTTCATAAGTTCATTATTATATTAGAATCAAGGGTGAAGCACAATGTAAACATGAATGAACCCAAGTCGCTACAAAAGGTATATGACCTAGCAAAGAAAGTAAAGTCTCACTTACACTTCAACTATTCTACCTTGTCTAAGCAATACCATCAAGTCCTTAGGAAGAGGAATAGTCAAAGATTCTTGAAATGGGAAGAGGAATAGGATCAAAAACCAAGAACCCTAAGAGGTTAAAGAAAAGGAATAATGAGATACAATAAAGGTTTTAAGAAGAACTTCCAAAATAAAACCAATAACAATCCCAACAATGCAAAACCTCAATCTCAGAAACCATTTTTTTAGCCCCAACAAGTAAAATAGGGGATCAAAAACCATCAAAGCTGTAGGGGCCCAAGCATGGATGTTATAATTGCAGAGGCCCTCTGTAGACCCAAAATTTTTGCACCCTTTTATTTTAGGCTAATGGATCCATGCCTGAAAGGGGGAGGGAAAATAAAGTGTCTACACCTCAGACAAGAAGCACTTGAATTGTGCTCTCCTTGGTGTTTGTCAATGAGTTTTTGGTGGGTTCACCAGGAAACACTTTGTGGTGGTTTCCATGCCTAGGTAAGGTGAGATTTTAATGAGTTCTTTTAAGCATACGCCTAAATTTTGGCCAAAATGCAACTATGCCTAACTATATGCACTTCAAATTTTCATAAAATCAACAACATACAATTTGACTAAGAAGCCTTTTAAAATTAATTATATGAAATGATCCTTTTGAATGTTAAAATTTAAAAGGATAAACTCTATATTATCATATGCGTATATACTTTTATTTTTTTTGTGTGTTTTTAGACAATAAAATTGATATAAACTGATGCAGCTAATATGTGTACCTTTTTTAGTCTTTTATTTTCTTTTCTTTTCAAGTGATGAAACTAATGAAAATATATGAGTGACTCATGCAATTTTGGTCTTTTCCTTTTTCAAAATACTAAAGATGCTACAAACTAGTGCAATTAACTATTTTCCTTTTAAATTTAATCCTTTTTATTTTACCTTAATTATTTTTTGTGCAGATGACTTATATGCAGAAAACAAAATTGAAATAAGCATACAAGGATCGAAAACACATCATAGAATAAAATTTAGTGCACTTACCTACTTTGGATGTTTAATTTGAGTGCACCTATAATTGACCTATCAAATTCATCAATTTGGACCTATAAACCTACAAATTAACAAAAAATTACTTGATGCTAATAATTAAAAACCATAGATTACATAAAAGTGGCCTTAGGCTTCCTTTTAATCATCAACATGAATGGATATTCTTGGTTATTTTCTGAAAAAATTACATATAAAAGGATGATAATGATTGGTGATTATAATTAAATCAAAATCTATATCTGAATGATAAATGCAACAATTAATAAAGCCAATAAAATAGAATTGTTTTAACTATATCCTACTTGATATTAGCAAATTAACAATCTAAGTTAATTGTTGGTCCAAATTAGGGATAGAAAATCAACGAGAATTATGCCTTCCATTAAAAACAATCTTGGGGTAAATTAAATAAATTTTTATAAAGTTAAATGTGCATTTTCCCACAAATTCCATGATAGATAGACCTATACATAGTTGTTTTGCACTTTGAGGGGTTAAACAATGTCATAATTGGACATATAATATACCATTAGAAATATTTTTCCGAGCCCTATCCAGTGGTATAATATTTAAGAAGAATGGTGATGATTTGATAGGATAAAAGCTATATTGAAGATAAACCTAATTTTTTTGAGAGGAAAAACTAAGGATTTTTTAAAAAATGACTCATCTTAACGGATCAATTTTCTCTATCTACATTTTACCCCCTCTTTGTCATATTTATGAACAATAAATGCGTCAAATAAAGGTGTAGACACTTGAGCAGAGGTGACAATGGTTGACATGGAAAAGGAGCAGATGATTTAGAATGAATGGTTCATGTGGAATGGATATTTACAAAAATGATTACTGATTTATTGGTTAGGATGCCCCCTCGAGTTTCATGAGGAATACCACATTCCTAATGGAACTTGAAATGACTAATAAAGAGATAATGATGGAGTAGTTGAGAGGATCTAGCTAAATGGTAAATTGCTTTGTGTGTACAAATTTTTGCTTCTTGATGTATGTTGTAAATGATCTAGATGGTAATGCATGTTGATTTTGATGCATGTTTTGAATGATCAAAATATATGATGATTGCATCTGATCCTACTGGTTTTGATGATGTTTCAAAATAATTCTTATTGTTATGTTTAATTTTTAATTTACTTTTTATCATGCTTAATCAATATACCATTGTAGGAGAGTGCAGTGTGATTTGAAGCAATTGATATTTTGTAATGTAGTGTGATTGAATTTTTTGTAGAAGAAGGCCGACTTTGATATAGCAGTTTGATAAAATTGAAATAACTTATCTATGTTGTCAATTTTAATGCAAAAAAGTTCATAAATTTTAAATGTAAAATGTAAAATTATATTATTCCTAAACTTAAAGTTAACCATAAATATTTAATCCATTAAACTCTTATTATTTTATAATAAATTATACTTTTATCCTTATCATAGAATTTTTAATGCCCTCTCATTCTATGCAATGATATACTTTATCATTAGTGAGATCTTGTACATTCCCTCTTACATTTATATAAAAATGATGCATATCCTTTTATCAATTAGAATACATAAGTCCTTGGCCATTAGGGTCTTTTGATCCATTAGATAGGGATGCTTATTGGTACCGTACTTGTATGTTCTCACCCCTGAGGGGTTTGGCTATTTACTAGCTCACCACGTCACTTAGGTTTTTATTCAAGGAATTTATCTCCCTAGAGGTGAGACTTAATTGATCAGTGGTCATTTTTTGATGACTCTTTCTTCACACTTATTGATAAAGAAGGTGTCATTCAGCAGGTGCTTACTTTCTTAGATACTTTTTCTCTAGATTTTGGATACTCCATTAAGTGGAGAAAGACTCATTATTATAGGTAATCTTCCAACCTGATGCCCCATTGGCTTAGTCAATATCATTGGAAGATCATCCAGGAGGGGGAGTCTTTAATTATTTAGGCATTCCTTTTTCTTTTAACAGTTTTATGCCAAAGTTGTGGAAGTATGTGATCATTAATAGGGTGGAACAAAAACTTACCTATTGGTCCACCAAGAAGCTCTCCCTTGCTAGTAAATTCCAAATTTTCTCAAAAATCCTTGCGACCATCAATATCAATTCTTCTTCTTGGGTCTCATGTAAGAAATACTATAAGAAGTTTGATAAGCTTTTGCAGGACCTTTTATGGTTCTCTTCTAGTAATGTTTTGGAATTCCATTGTGTTTCCTAGGCATATTGTTATCTTCTCAAAAGCCATAGTGGACTTGGCATTCTCAATACCCAAAATCAGGGTTGGGTCCTCTATGTTAAGTGGGTCATTAGAGATCTCATGGAAAATGAGGCCTAGAAGATTCTCATTTGGCACTGTATCAGTAAAGGTTTCCTTTTTGGCCATAAGATATGGAGGGGTATGGGGTTCCCTTCCCTCCTTGTTGCTTTTGTGTTGTCAAGATCCTTTATCATCATGAGAATTTGGAAATCCCAAGAGAGTGTTATGCATTTGTTGAGATGGAATGACCAAAACTTTTGGCATGGTCTCTTCATCAACCAGATGAACGTCTAGTGGTTACTTTTCACCACCTACTAAGGTTTCATGCTTGTGCAAGTTTCGAAGGTTCATGTGCTTAGATTATTTTTAAAAGGTGTGTAGTATATCACCAATTTATTTTCTTGTCCTACCAAGTATTGAATCCCTTGGGATGATATTAGAGTCAAATTTAGGCTCAGTCACTCTAAAAGGGATACTTTTGATATCATCGAAGTTGCTTTCCATAACTCCATGTTACACAAAGCTTTTGTGCTTTCACAATGACTTTGGTGGAAGGACTAGAGTCTTCTCCATCAAGGGCTTCCTTTTGGGAAGTATCTCCAATATTTAGGCATTCCCAACCCTTCTTACCCTTTATATATTCAATCTAAAGACTTTTTCCATATTTTCTAGGTTTGTGCTTATGTTCATTTCCTTTGGGAGTGTTTTTTCTCTTTTTAGACCCTATTCCTATGCCATGTTTGAGCGAAAGCATATCATTTTGGGAGACCTCCTATCCTTATCAGCTATTTTCTTTGAAATGTGGCACTTATTTTGTATGTCACCCATATTCAACATATGGAAATATAGAAATGATTGTATCTTTGGTAAGTATTATTTCTCTATGCACATATCTACTTTTGAGAAGTCTAATATTATCTTGTCTATGTATTTTCAAATTGTAGTTCAAACCAATATGGTGGCCATGGATCTCACTCATATTTATGAGCTTAGTGATCATTGGGAAAATACACCGTGCATAGTTAATCAGGTTCCTCTTGAGAAAGATACTCCTCAAAGTTGGTCTAGATCTAGACAATATTGTCGCTCACCCCTAAACCACACTTCTATCCTAGCTCAAGGTCCCCCTCCTTACAGATATGGCCCTGGCTACTTGATTTTTCCTCTCTCTTCCCCAACTCCTTGGATTGATACTTGGAACAAGTTGAGAACTTCGATGATTGTTTCCAATGAAGAGCCAATTGCTTGAAGCTGAGAAGATGTTACCAATACTTCTTCTAAACATGGGATGGAATCAATACCAAAGTATTCTAATGTTAAGGCTAGGTGGGAATTTATCCTAGTGGTGTCTAAACCCGTGTAATGGATCCTCATAATTGTAGGGATTCTTTTTCTATTGATGGTGTTTTTTGGTTGATGGTATTAGCCACATGGCATGTTTATCGACCTCTTTTTTTTTATTTGTAAAAGTGTAAGCTAATAATTCTTTAATACAATGTCTTTTTATATCAAATTTATTGACTATAATAAGTTTAGTCAAAATATTTTATAAACTAAACTCAATCTTGATTATAATAAAAAATAAACATTGTTTTTAAAAAAAAAATTTGTGTTAAACATTGTGTCATCATACCAATTTTTTATTTATATATTATTTTTATGAAAATTATATATTTGTATAGAAAATTTATTTAGATGGAAAATATGTGATCATAACTTACATTTAAAATGATTAATTTATTTTTTTATATTTCTTTTGATAAAGTATTAAGAAGGGGTTTTGAAAAAGGTCCCCAAAATTTTTACAGAGAGGTTTTAGAAAGGTCCCCAAACCTGTACAAATCCAAAAAAGTATTGAATGAGAACCAAAGCGGATCACAAAAGGGATAAAACTACCCAAGGTAAACAAAGCTAAATTCCAAGAAAAATCACTATCCAAAGGATCCGAGAAAACCAAGATATCTAGAGAATCAAATCCCTCCAAACACAAGGATGAATAAAGTAGAGAGGTGGGAACATTCAATTCCCACCCAAATAGAACCAAGAGCGCTAAGATTTGATTCAAAAATCAAATTTAAGAATATCCTTCCCAAAAAATAACGCTCAAATTTGAATAAAAATTTAAAATAAAGATCTTCCCTCCCAACAAGAACCCTGTTTCAAGAAACTCTAACCTCCTGTAGCGTGCAACCAACCTCCAATTGGAATTCAAAATTAAATATTTCCCACCTAAAATAGGAAGCAATTTTTTGGAACCAATAATGCTTGAATTTGAATCAAAAGGTAAATTAAAGAACATTTCATCAATCATTAACCTTGCATCCACAAACATAGGTATCTGACAATAGACACACAACCTACAACAGGGAATCCAATTTAAAACCTTCTCACCCAAAATGGAAAGCAAATATTTGGAACCAAGGATGCTCAAACTTGAATAAAAAATTATATTAAAGATCTTCCCACCTAAAAAAGGAATCTTGACTTTGGAAACTATGATATCCAACAACAAGTACACAAATATTATATCTAGAACTAGTAAGAAACAAGATTGAACCTCAAATCCTCAAATTAGAGAATAAAGAACTAGGACCAATCTAGAAACTGAAATACCAAAACTTATCTATTGAATACCAAATTATAGAAAGAAACCAACAGGAGTGAGGGATCTATGACTAAAATAAAACTGATCAAAGAATCCTACACTACACCAGAAGACTCCAACAACCTAAAAAAAATATCTTGAGAGAAGACCCACATAACCTTCTCCCAAAATTATTCAAATTTGAAAAACGAGGAGACTCCAACCCTCCCTATCCCAAGAAAAACAAAATTCAACATTGAATTTTTCTCATGACCCCCTAAAGGACCCCACACATGCAATATCTAAAGAAGCCCTAGATTTGCAACAAGACCCCCAATGCAAGACAAATCAACAATTCACCAAATCAATACCTTGACCACCAACAAGATCACTAACATCAAGAGAAGCTAACATGAACCATCAAAGCCCAATAAGCTAAAATCTAAATATGCAACCCAAGGAATCATGAGCACTGCCATATAAATATTAAAGGTAATCCTCACCTAGCAAATAATCAGGGATAAAACCTCTAAGATCCCCCCAAAAATGATGAGAACACTACCAATACCTGTGGGTTCTAACCCCATAGGCACACAAAAGAAGAAAACAAAGCCATATAAACTTTGTAGATGACCCAACATATTAACCTCATGATGCAACTCCTTCAACCCTAGCCTTCCACCTAGCATCTCAACATCATGAAGAACACAAGCTTATACTGAGAGGGGGTGAACAGTATAAGACCACATTTTACTTTTCTTTTATAATCTTAATTATGCAATATATCAATGGCAATATCAATAACAATAATAAAAGCAATGCACAAATCACCACACACAATAAAGACACCAATTTAATGTTGTTCACCCAATATGGACTACTCCATGGAGAAAATATTTCATTAAAATATTCTCAAAAAGTCTCTTGGGAATTCTTTCCCTATTAAAATATTTATGGAACTCTGTCCAAATGAGACACCAATCCCCTAATTAAGTTTATGGATCTCTATCCATAGGAGAATTCATTCTCCTTTGCTCTGACTGTTTATCTTTTAGAAGAACTGCTACCTCCACTGCATTGGATTATGGACCTCTATCCATCGAAGACTCTTATCCTCACTTAAAAGACCTATCCTCACTACCATAGATAATGGACCTCTATCCACTAGAGACTATCATCCCCTATACTTTGTCACCTTCAAAGCTTGCTCTTAGCTCTGTCTCAATATTCACTAAACACGATCCTTCAGTCTAGCATAAATCTACTCAATATTTATCCTCAAATATGTACTAAACACAATCCTTTGATCTAGCACAAATCTACTCAATATCTATCCTCAAATATATACTAAACACAATCCTTCGGTCTAGCACAAATCTGCTCAATATCTGTCTCTGTTCTGGCACAAACTTGTTCTCAAATATGCACCAAACTCTATCCTCAAATCTATCCTCAATCCTTAACACAAATCTTGACTCAATCATAAATCAACTATGCTATATTTACCCAAAATATTAACCCAAGGTTTGAACAAATCAATCAATCAACTCTGCTCTCAAGTCTTCTCAAATACTTATCTCAAATCTGCATTGTAAGCTTCCACAAAATCTTACACCAATCTATCCACAAGTCCTCTCTAAAACTTGTCCAATCTTCTCAACATGTCTTCACCAAGACTTACCTCAATTTTGCTCAATAAGTCCTCTCTAGAACTTGTCCAATATTCTCAACAAGTCTTCACCAAGACTTACCTTAATTCTGCTCAACAAGTCCTCACTAGAACTTGTCCAATCTACTTATCAAGTCTTCACCAAGACTTACCTCAATCCTGCTCAACAAGTCCTCACTATAACTTGTCCAATATGCTCAAAAATTCTTTACCAAGACTTACCTCAAAACTTCTAAACAAGTCCTCACTAGAACTTATCCAATTTTCTCAACAAGTCTTCACCCAGACTTATCTCAAAATTGCTCAACAAGTCCTCACTAGAACTTATCCAGTCTGCTGAACAAGTCTTCATCAAGACTTACCTTAAATTTGTATTGTAAGCTTCCACAAAAGCTTACTCAACTCAACTCAATCTAACACAAAATCCTCTTCAATCACACAAATAAGATTCACATAGAATCTTGTTCAATCTCATAGAAACATATAGAGAATTATTAGAGACTCAATATGCTTCACACTCACAAAAATACTCAATCACTTTCAATATCTTTCTCAAATCAATTCAGAATATAGAACAATTTGTTTTACAAAATTTGAACTATCACTTCAACACTTCCACTAGACTAGGCTCAATCAACTCCACTCAATCAATCACTCAATGAAACACTCCTTGCTTACAAACCCTAGTCCAAGCATATGAACACTCACTCAATGCTTATCAAACAATATCACATAACAATGATACTCATGATCTTGCACAAAACCTAGTTCAATATAGTTCACAACTTTACATAACAATGATACTCATGTTCTTCTCACAAACCGTAGTTCAAGCATATGAAAGCTTACTCAATATTTCCAACAATGCTTATCAAACAAGGTTTCTAGTATCAAATTTCATTCTATAAAACCAAACTCAACAATTATTATCAAACAATCCTTTTCACTCCAACTTAGAATTCACAACATCCAACAATCACTCTCAAGGATAATGTACCCTTACCTCTTATTTGAAGATGATTTGACCTCAAACACCTATCTCAATCAAAACCACTCTTTTTGCAAATACTAGGGTTAGATAGCAAATATTTCACCAAGTCAAAATATCAAAAAATTACTCAATCTTATTTCTCCTTTCAATATTTTAATTAACTTTATTTTCAACAAAAATATCTAACTCCTTTGGCACACCTTATTACTCCTCTCAATAAACTCAAAGCACTCAAAAATAAAACCCTAAAGTAAAATGATGCATATCCTTTTATCTCCCTCACAAAAACCTTATAACATTCAATTTCCACTTTATAACCTTTAAAAAAAATTATTTTCGCAAATTTTGGAACCTTCGCAAATTTTGAACCAAGCAATTTAGTGCATACCTTATCATTCACCAAAAGGTGCCTCGGTGGGTTTCGAATGTGGAACCTCTCCTACCGAGCACCTTTGCTAGGTTCACGCCCACCACGTGGGCTATGTGCTCCCATGCAAAGGGAAAGGCTAGTGCCTTCCCTTTATCCTTTGCCTCTTGCATGATTTCCAACAAAAATCTTCCTTGCTCACCAAAACATAGACCACAAGATTCGACCAATGTGTTGAGTTTGTTCAATTACATAAAACATAATTACATAAGTGATTCTAATAAGAGCAATGTGTTGAGTTTGTTCAATTGTACGTTTCGTTTTCATGCATCTTAGAGTTTTTAATCTCAGATTTATTGCATAGTTGAAGCATTCAACAGTTAAAAACTATAATCTTGCTTTAACAAAATAATAATTGAATATTATGATTCAATAAGTATATATATTTAAATAATTAAAAATTTAAAAATAAAATTTATTAAATAAAAATATATAAAATTATATTAATTAAATATTATTAAATTAATTTAAAAATATAAACTTATTAAACCTTTTAACCTTACATGAGAAATCTGATTATTCATTCTTTTCGTCCTCATTATGATAGAAGCTGCATTCGTTTAGTTTTAGTTATTTTTCCATTGACCATATAATTGATTTCATGATACCCTCTCTTACCGTATAGTAGCTGCATTTTTTCATACCAGTTATAGTAGCTTCATTTTTTCATTCCAGTTATTCTTGACTCAACCTTTGAATATTAGGTTAAATAATGAAGAAAGAATATTTCCCTTATTATTCTTTCTTTACTCAACCCTTGAATATTACCCAGAGTAGAACTCTAGTGCAGATACATAATTAAGTGTTAGGTCAAATAATGAAGAAAGAATGTATATAACACGGCATATAGACCAGACACCCTAAAACTACTATGTCATGTCTGTTCACTTCATATCCTTTCAAGCTTTTATTATTCACTGGCTTTCCGGTGATTCTTAAACTCCTCTGAAAACGAACAACTCTTTTTCAATGTGGATGTTACAGGTTTTTAACCACAGATGGAGGAATGCTATTCGCCTCCCCCAACTGAAGTGGTTGCCTGAGCAGAATTGTACTGGTCTCTCCTCTTCCCACAAACATGATAAGACATCCTCCTTTTTATGATGCCATCCTTCAGTTTTTCATGTGATATCAGTCTTGATGTTGCCAATGTACCTTACATTCCTGAGAGTGTTCTGAATAATTAAATTGGGTTTGGCTGTGCCAAGCTAGTCCAAACCAGTCGTTGTAGGTGCAACGTACAAATTGTAGTCGATTGTTGCTTGGATTGAATACACTTTTCTAGGTTTGCCTTAAAATGCAGGTAAAACACTGTAAAAGTCGGAATACACTTTTGTGGCAGGTAAGAGTCTAATTGGTTTTTCAAATAAAATAAAATGTTTACATTTAAGAAGGCCGACTTTGATATAGCAGTTCCATAAAATTGAAAGAACTTATCTATGTTGTCAATTTTAATGCAAGAAAAAATTCATAAATTTCAAATGTAAAATATATAATTATACTATCCCTACACTTAAGTTTAACCATAAATATTAAAGTCTTATTATTTGATAATAAATTATACTCTTATCCTTATCATAGACTTTTCTAATGCCCTCCCATTCTATGCAACGATATACTTTATCATTAGTGAGATCTTGTACATTCCCTCTTACATCTATATAAAAAGTTTATAACACATCTTAATACCTTCTTTACATCAAAGTTAGATTGCTTTCACAATTAATTTTTACAAGTTGTAAGTATATTTTTGGCAGTGGAGAATGAATTTTATAACATTAGTAATGCATTAAAAAAACATAAAAATAAAATAAATGGAGCATCTCCTTACCTAAATTTTTTCACCCATGCAAATCTAATTAATAATAGATGTAGAACAATGACAACTCTTTGTTATAGAAATTTTGATAAAATAATAAAAATATACATAACATATGGTTTTTTCATAATGTATACTAAAGAAAAATAAATCTTAGGTGGATTACATACTAAAGTTCAATTCAATTAAAAAAATAATAATATATTAATAAGATCTTTAAAAATTGACAAATAGTTTATATATTAATATTATGAGTAAGTACACAATATCATCATACTTTTATGTGCTATTAAGTAGTCAATGGCATTAGATTAGATTATACTATTTACCAATTATATCCTTGTAAAATGATAAGTATGAGTATAATATTTATATAATAGTGACTCTTCCTAGTCAAAATGACCCTTCCCCTATTGCTTTCCAGATATAATTGTTTACTTTACTAGCTTCACCACCAAGCAACACTAATATTGTCACTCCTACCCCAAACCAAGGCAAAGGATAGTAAACCATATATCTAAAATTATGGAAATTGTAAGAACTATGGTGAATCATACTACTATGGAAAAATGGTAAAATAGTGAATGACAACTCAGTAGTGGTTGGTGGTAGTCTATTTGGAAGCAAAAAACAATCCCATATCTCACAAAATATGAAGTCACTTGGCAAGTTACCAATCAACCACTTTAAAAAAATATGGTCAATGTGAGTTTGAAGAGTAATGCTTTATGGTGTTTTACCTATAACATTGGACATAATACTACTAGATGCATTATGACTATATGGTATGCTAAAATATTGATGTATAACCAACAATGCTAAGAAAAATAGGTTGTAGCATTTGGATAAGTAATTCTCATTGTAAATCAACTAACTATGATAAATTATCCTATTTATTAGTCATCAAATCTCATCTAAAAATCAGTACCAAAATCCCATGGCCTTTTGAAAACATTGACTTTTCTTTTGAAGGTAGTGTCATATGCATTAATCAACAAGGAATTGGGACTAAAAATATGAAAATGGTAAGAACTATGGTGAATCATACTACTCTGGTGAAAAGGTAAAATAGTGGATGACAACTCAGTAGTGGTTGGTGGTAGTCTAGTTGGAAGTAACAAACAACCCTATATCTCTCAAAATATGAAGTCCCTTGGCAAGTTACCAATATAACAATCAATTAAATATAAAAAAAATGTGGTCAATGTGAGTTTGAAGACAAATGCTTTATGGTGTTTTACCTATAACATTGGACATAATCCTACTAGATGCATTATGGCTATATGGTATGCTAAAATAGAGGTGTATAACCAACAATTCTAAGCGCAATAGAGTGTAGCATTTGGGTAAGTAATGATCATTGTAAATCATCTAATTGTGGTAAATTAACCTATGTATTAGCCACTAAATATCATCTAAAAATAAGTCCCAAAATCCCAAAGCTAAATAGAATATTATGTTCAGAAGTTGTGGTCTTTTGAAAAAAATATATATTTTGAAGGTAGTGTCATATGCATTAATAAACAAGGGATTAGGACTAGAAGCAAAACACAAATAGTTGTCAAACAAGAACCCACTAAAAAAATTTAAATATGGTATCCACATAAAATATTTGAAAATGGGGCATTCACCTTTGCATCTAAAAGATAAAGGGCTAGTGGTGTTTGAGTAGCATGTTACACAAAAGGGAAGTAAAAATAAAGGACTAGCAAATCCATTAGTTGATACTATGTTAGAAAAAGAAGGAAATCTAAGAGGATGTGGTAATAGCTAACGAACAAAATAAAAAAAGAAGTTATAGAAGGCATCCAATAAATGGTTGAAGTACTTGTCCCTAATGAATGAAGGACACACAAATACGATTAGATAATATAGAAACATTATATGACATAATAAAAGTAACACCATAAAGTTAGGCTCAACATTATAAATAAATAAAAATGACATGGACGAAATTTAGTATTCTAGAAGCTCTAGTCTTACCTAGACAAAGAGGTTTGCTTTAGAAAGCACATAAATAGCTAGGGAGGATATGTTAATGTTTGAGTCATGACATAGCAACGAGCACAATCCAATCTAGTAGAACAACAAAATTTAATAGCTAAATATCCATAAAATATTTAGGTGAACACAACTGATATATTGAATAATCCTAAGCTAAAAACATTGAAGTTACCATTATATTATGTCACATTAAAGATAGAGAACTAATTATTGAGGAGTTGTATAGTGGATTCTAGAGAATTTGTAATAGTGATGCCAAAGGTTGTCTATGAATATATGGGGAAGTAATTTACTAAACTTCTAAGTATTCTATTTATATGGATGGTATCAAAATAAATTATATATGAGTCTTAAAATATTTGACTATGACAATGGTAAAAATCCCAGACCTAGTAGTTGTTTAGGAAGTCATTATGGTTGATCTCTCTCCTTACTTTCACATGTTTCTATAAAGAGAATGGACCAAAAAATTGATAGAAAATAGATACTTGGCAAAGGATTACATGCATATGAAGGTGCCTAAGGATGGAAAAATCATCAAAATTAGGAATGATCTTCCATGCAACTATCTTCTACACAAGATTTATTATCGTCTAGTAAATTAGAACGTGGTCCATAAATTCATAAATGAGGAACCAGGTGAAGCTAGGCTATTTTTAGATCTTGATATGATTATAGGTGTCCTATATGAAGACGATGGCCTAGAGTAAAATTTAAAGTAAAAAAGTTTAGGAACTGCTTAATAAATGAAGAGCTCACTATTATCCTAGCCCTAATAAATAAATAGTCTTAAAGATCAAATTGCATATATATGATGCATTTTTATGGTGCAAACACAAGGAATGTAGTTGAAACTATTATCTAGATAACTCATCTGCAAGGTACATAACTAAACTATACTTACAAACTCATATTCAATTACACTACTAATATTGTTGAATAAAATACCTTGTGTATTGGCTTAAGAAAGGATAAAAAATGATTATTAAAAACATAAAATTATTTGGTGACTCTAAAATTTTCATAAGATAGGTTGTTTCTAAACATACTACCAAAAATAAATACCTAAAATCGTAAAATCACAGATTCTAGGAGCTACTAGAAAAATTTAGCACCTATGAAATCAAGGTTATTCTTAAGGATCTAATCACTAAAGTAGATGATCTAGTTTGCATGGCTACCAAATTCAATCCCACCACAAACATGTGGGATAAACCAAAGGTGCTTGAAGTAGTCTTAAAACCTACTATCCATATTAACTCCAATCACGTAGCAATTATTTAACAATGAGAAATAGATCGTAGAGTTCCATTTTAAAGAGGCTCAACATGCATAAAGCAAGAATGTATCAGGGGATAATATTAAGGATGTGATTGAATTGAATAAAATCAACTACCAAATATCTTCCAAAAGGTTTAATCATGCTAGAGAGTAGCCAGTTTATATAACAACATTATGAAGTCAAGAATCAAAGTTAAAGCATCTTTGTATCATCTAGTTGATATTGTTGAAGGTAAGAACCTGCTTCTAGAGAAAGTATATAAAATAAGAGATACATTTTTTTGAAGATATCTATGAAAATTATGGAGACAATTTCTTGGACATATGAAGACCTGAATTCTTTGGCAAGAGCATATTTGAGAAAACTATTGAACTAGTATTTGGGGCTTGACCATTATAGAAAAATCAAGGACCCATAAATCCAAATATTGAAGCATTGATAAGAAAAATTCCCCCATGCTTCTGTGTACCTAAATCATATTCCTTGTTAAACATTCCACATGGGTGCTTGAACCTAGTTCTTGTATGTAAGAAGAACGAGAATATTAGATTATGCATATGTTTTAGGAACTTGTATATGACATATTTGAAGGATCATAACCACTACCATAAATACATAAAATATTATAGAAATTTCTAGGGTACAATCAAATGCATGCCAAGGATGATGACTAACATGAGAACTTCCACCACCACATGGGGAAATTTTATTTATCAAAGAATTCCTTTTGGGATATTTAATTTGGGATCACCTTATAAAGAGCCATGAATATTGCTTTTGTAGGATTTATAGATGAGATTATACCCATATATTTTGATGTTTGCAAAGAAAAAGGTAAACACATTGAATATATAGAGTTAGTTTTCAAAAGATCTAGAGAATATGGTATCTCCTTGAATACAAAGAAGTTAATTTCTATAGTGTAATAAGGGAATATCCTAGGCAATGTGGTATCAAAATTGGGTCTTTCCATTGACACAAATAGAATGAAAGCAATCCAAGAGTTATATCTAATGTCATCCATCAAAGGTATCATATTGTTCCTTAGGTATATATATTTTATGGTCAAATTCATAACTAACTTTTCATATTTGGTTTGACCTATAACCAAGATGCTAAAGAAGGACACCACCTTTTCTTAGACTAAAGAAAGTAAACATGATTTCTAGGGAATAAAATATGCTACTATTAAAACTTTGATCCTCATGAACTTGGACTTTTCTAGAGACTTTAGACTATACATTTTTGGTATTGATGGAAGTGTTGTTGTGGTATTAACTTAGAAAGATGAAAATGAAGAACATCTAATTTCTTTCATGAGTAAAGTACTTGGATAAAGAATAATATACTTTCATATAGAAGCAAGTATTCTAAATACTATCGATTGCTTAAATATATGTATCAAATCATTACTTATCATGTCATTAAACCAAGAGGTAATCATACAACTTCTAGAAGATATCATCACTAGATTTGGAATGCCTTCAACCATAATAACTAATATTGCCATAGCTTTTAAGGAGTTAAAATAATATGCTTCAATATCAAGTGTATATTTATATTGAAAAATCTTCCAACTACTACCCTCATGGAAAGGATTTAGTATATTCAACTAATAAGAATATTGTTATGGTACCAACAAGGATGATTATTGAGTCACAAAGGGACTACCACGTAAAACTTAAAAGGATATTCTAGATAGAAAATGTAACATGAAAAAAAAAAGTGTTCATGGTGTTTGCATGTGTAGTAGTATAAGGAGCATATAGAATATATAATGGGGTGCTTGATAGAGAAAAATATAGCTTGATAACTTGTTTGGGACACTTGTGGAATAGTAGCTTCATCGAGAAGGTTGTTAAATAATAGTATTATAATAGAATGACTGTATGAAAGGAGTATAAAAAGAATATTGTGATAGGGACATGTCATAATAAAAATTAAACAAGGAGTAAAAGTTAATAGTAGAAGTAAATGTGTCATTGTCATGGTAAATTATCTTTGTCAAGTAGAAGATATGTTGTAAATAACATAATATCTAGAAATAAAAGATCATCAAAAGTACTTTTGGAAGTATTATATAATCATAGGAGAAGTCCAAAATAAAAAACTCTAGAAGAATGTAATATTTTGACTATCTCAATGACTATAAATATCCTAGAAAAAATCCAAGAAAGATATATAGAATATCTTGAAGAAGTCAAAAAGTTGATTTCTAGAAAATATTGCCATATGTCCATCTAGAATTATCCATGCATGAAATATCTAGCTACCATGAGCTTGTAAATAGGGAAGATACCATCATGGAAGGGAATTTGAGCAAGTGTGATTTGAAGGAAGTAATAGAGGGACTAGTGTAAGAGTGACATCTATCAAGCCAAGCAATAAAAAATCTCTAAGATGTGGCTAAGATTGTTAGAGTAAATACGTGGAGCATGACCATTATGCAAGTGCACAAGAGGTGGAGGCTCAACAGGATTATCATGTTCACACACAAGAAAATTTGGTGAGCATACATGTAATTTTACAATTTGTATTTATAATAAAGTTTCTTTTGTTTTCATTGTGCCATCTATTGTGCTGCCATAATTTACTATTTTTATGTTGTTCTAATGCCTTATTGTGAATGATATTTCTATATTACCACCACCAGATAGATATGATGCATGAATAATAATAACCATAGTAAAAGGAGGAATTGGAGAAATATTGTGAGTGCACATATTTCAATATTTTTGCTTCTATTATCGAGATTACTCCTCTTTTGTGGTGGTGTTTCCCAATAAGTTATTTTTACCATCGTAACCCTAGTATTTACTCCCTTAATCTACAACATAATATTGTATACCCTCTCATCTCAAACACCTAAACCGTATGTTTGAATATATTGGTATACCAATCCCCTAATCAAGTTCATGGATCTCTATCCACAGGAGAACTCCTTTCTCCTCTGCTCTGGTTGGTGATCTTCTAGAAGAACTACTACCTCCACTACACTGGCTGATGGATCTCTATCCACTGAAGACTCCTGTCCCCACTCAGAAGACCTATCCTCACTACCCTGGCTAATGGATCTCTATCCACTAGAGACTATCATCCTCTATACTCTACCACCTCCAAAGCTTTATCTCAAATCTGCACTAAACATAGTCCTTCGATCTAGTACAAATCTGCTCAATCTCTGTCTCTGGTCTGGCACAAACCTATCCTCAAATCTGCACCAAACTCTATCCTCAAATCTATCCTCAATATCTATCCTCAAATATGTATTGTAAGCTTCCACAAAATCTCACACCAATCTATCCACAAGTCTTCTCAAAGACTTACCTCAAATATGCTCAACAAGTCCTCACTAGAACTTGTCCAATCTCACAGAAACATATAGAGAATTGTTAGAGACTCAATATGCTTCACATTCACCACAATGCTCAATCACTTTCAATCTCTTTTTTACCACAAAAACATATAGAGAATTGTTAGAGACTCAATATGTTTCACACTACAAACACTCAACCTCTTTCTCAAATCAATTTAGAATATAGAACAATTTGTTTCACAGAACTTGAACTATCACTTCAACACATCCACTCAACTAATCTCAATCAACTTTCACTCAACCAATCACTCAATAATATCCTTCTCACAAACCCTAGCCAACATAAGACCCCCCCCCACTTATCAACAATTCTTATCAAATAATCTCACATAACAATGATACTCATGATCTTTACAAACCCTAGTTCAAGTTCTTCACTCAACCAATCACTTCAACAACAATGCTTATCAAACAATCCTTTTCACTCCAACTTAGCATTCACAACATTCAAAAATCACTCACTAGGAAGATGTGCCCATACCTTTTTGTTTGATGTAGAAGTACCCTTCAAAACCTATCTCAATCACAATTTTCTTCTTTGCCAATTTCAATGGTTAGATGACAAAATATCACACTAACACTCTCTCAAAAATATTTCTCAATTACAAAAATAATCAAACTCAAATACACCTTATTACTCCTTGAAATTAGCAATCATCAAATCATACATAAAAATAATTACTCAATTGCTCCTTATAATCTCCAACTTTAATTAATCAACCTCCAAAAATTAAACTTTCAAAATAATATTTGCCTACCCTTTTATCTCCCTCAAATACTCAATATCCAAATTAATTCAAGCAAAAATTAAACTTTATAACCATCAAAAATATTTTATTTTTCTCAACCTTAGCACATCCAAAATAATCAAGCGACCAAGACAAATGACATCAACGCATACCTTTAACACTAGCCAAAAGGCCTCGGTGGGTTTTGAACATGAGACCACTCCCAATCGAGCGCCTTATCAAGGTGCTAGCCCACCACATGGGCTAAGCGCTTCCATGGGAAAGGGAAGGCACAAGCCTCCCTTTATTCCCTTTGTTCGATGCTGCTCAAAATAAAATGCCCTCTCTGCCTTGCAAAATGAACTTAATAGGATTCGAACCCTGCACACCTTGCCTGCCACACGACTTAGCACATCCATCATTGCCAACTACTACACATTTGTGCGGTAAGAGGAGCCTCACTCCTATTTATCTAATCTTCTACCGCTGAGAGACCTTTCAAAACATGAAAACTCTTTCTCTTTTTATGCACAATACTTTGGAGCATAGGAATTCGATCGATAGCATATGGGGAGTAAGGCAAAGGTTTTTGCCACCATTTATACACGAAGCCTCGTGCCATAAAACGTCGGCGCTTAAATCGAATTTCAAATTCAATTTTAATTTAACCTTATAACCCTCTTTAGGGTTATTTAAATTAATATAAATTAATTTATAATTAAATTATAATTAACTTAAATAACTTTGAAGTTAATTAAATTAATTAATAAATTAATTTATAATAAAATTATATTAATTAATTTATAATTAATTTAAATTTCCTTTTTAATATTATAATAAAATATTATAATATTATTTTCTTGGGCCTCTTCTTTGCACTTTGGACCACATCTGACTACCTAGAACCGGATCTGACCAACTGAAGCGGACTCTCCTTTTTGCACTAATTGCGAATCGCTTCTCCTTGCACTGCTCACTAAAATTGACTTTTGACATCAATGACCACTCACTCTTGACATCAATGACAACTCATCTACTCAAAATTTCCAACAATATCCCCCTTTGTCATTGATGGCAACCCAATTATCTTTTCAAATTTCCTTAACCTTTTTATATTCTGCTCCCCCTGGGAAACTGCTCCCCTGACTCAATGCTCTCTCCTTAAATCAAATCTCTCCCCCTTACTCAAATCTCTCCCCTTTGACATCAATGGCAAAGGGTCACCTTTGGGGCTCGAGGCTAAGAATGAGTCTCTTAGCTTAGCCCCTCCCCCACCTCCTCTTGAGGTGGTTAATTCTAGGGTGGGAGTATTACTCCCAGTTTTCCTCGAAGATACTCAAAGGTCTCCTTCGAAAGTGGCTTAGTGAAGATGTCTGCTATCTGCTCCTTTGTAGTAACATATTCCAACCTGACTTGTTTATCTATCACATGTTCTCTCAGAAAATGATACTTGATCGGAATGTGCTTTGTCCTGGAGTGCATCACTGGATTCTTTGAGATACTTATAGCACTTGTATTATCACATAATATGGGAATAGGATGATCATGTTTTATCTTGAAGTCTTCTAGAGTTCGCTTCATCCATAATACCTGTGTACAACTGGCTACTACTGCAATATATTCTACTTCTACTATAGATAAGGATACTGAAGCCTGCTTCTTACTTAGCCAAGAGACTAAACAGTCTCCAAGAAAGAATGCTCCTCCACTTGTGCTTTTTCTGTCATCAATGTTGCCAGCCCAATCTGCATCTGTATACATTGTGAGTGTGAAACTATCACTTTTGGGATACCAGAGCCCAAAATCCATAGTCCCTTTTAGATACCTGAGAATTCTCTTTACTACTGCCACATGTGTTTCCTTAGGTGCTACCTGAAACCTTGCCACTAATCCCACTGACTGCACTATATCTGGTCTTGTAGCTGTAACATACAACAAGCTGCCAATCATAGATCTGTATAATCTCTGATCTGCCTCTAGAGATTCATCATCCTTACTTAACTTGCATCCTGTAACCATGGGGGTACTTACTGGTTTGCAATCTTCTAACTTGAATTTCTTTAGCATCTCTTTTATATACTTGGTTTGTGAAAGAAATACTCCTTTCTCTGATTGTGAAATCTGAAGTCCAAGAAAGAAGGACAACTCACCAAGCATAGACATCTCAAATTCATTTTGCATGTTCTTTGCAAATTCTTTACACATCTTATCATTGTTTCCCCCAAAAATGATGTCATCAACATAAACAACCACAATTAGTAGATTATTCCCTTCATTTTTGATGTATAAGTTGTTGTCCGCTATTCCTTTTCTGAATCCCTGTTCCTGAAGATACTTATCCAATCTTGAGTACCATGCTCTAGGAGCCTACTTTAGACCATACAATGCCTTTTTCAATCTGCATACATGATCTGGTTTATCTATTAATATGAATCCCTCTAGTTGTTCAATATAGACTTCTTCTTCTAGAACACCATTTAGAAATGTTGACTTAACATCCATCTGATATACCTTGAAGTTTTTAAAACTTGAGAAGGCTAAGAATATTCTTATGGCTTCAAGTCATGCAATTGGAGCAAATGTCTCATCAAATTCAATTCCCTCTACCTGTGCATAACCTTTGCATACTAACCTTGCTTTATTTCTGACTACCTGTCCATATTCATTTAACTTGTTTCTGAATACCCATTTTGTGTCGATCACATTTTTGTCCTTTGGTCATGGAACAAGTTCCCAAGTCTTGCTTTTCTCTATCTGATCTAATTCCTCATCCATTGCCTTAATCCAGAACTCATCTTCACTTGCCTGATTGAAGTCCTTTGGCTCAATCTTAGATAGCAAAGAAAAATTTGCTTGTTGAGATGGTGTTATTATCCTTCTCCTTGTCTATCTTTCATCTGGATTCCCAATGATTAGATCTTTTGGATGATGCTTCTGTACATACCTGGATGGAGTTTTAGGAAGAAGTCTTTGTGTTTCTTCTTCTTCTTCATATGATTCCTCATGAAACTCTTCTTGACAACTTCCATCTTCCTGATACACAATTTGCTGAACTGGTTCTCTTGAATCTATCTTCTCATCAATTGTTACATTTATACTTTCTACAATAGTGTGTGTTCTCTTGTTGAAGCATCTATAAGCTTTACTCTTAGTGGAATAACCAAGAAAAATTCCCTCATCACATCTTGGATCAAACTTGCCTAAGTTTTGCTCTTCTCATCTTATGTAGCACTTGCTTCCAAAAACCTTGAAGTGTTTTATAGTGGCCGGTCTTCCTTTCCAAAGCTCATATGGAGTCTTGTGATGGTTTACCCTCATTTGAGCCCTAGTGATTATATATACTATTGTGTTGACTGCTTCCCTCCAAAATCCATCTAAAATTTTGGACTCATTTAACATAGCTCTAGCCATATTCTCAATGGTTCTATTTTTCCTTTCAACTACTCCATTTTGTTGAGGAGTTCTTGCGGTTGAGTATTCTCTCTTGATTCCATGTTGTTCACAAAAATCTACAAATTCATTTGAGGTAAATTCTCCTCCTCTATCAGATCTCAAACACTTAATCCTCTTGCCAGTTTCATTTTCAACCAGTTCTTTAAATGCTTTGAATTTTTCAAATGCTTCTGACTTATCTTTCAGGAAAGCTACCCAAACCATTCTGGAGTAATCATCTATAAACAATATGAAGTAACTCTCACCCTGAATACTCTGTGTTCTGGTAGGACCACATAGATCAGTATGTATTAGACTTAATGGCTCAGATGACATATATCCCTTTGACTTAAAGCTTGTTCTAGTTTGCTTTCCATGTTGACAAGGTGCACAGATTGTGTTTTGTGGCCTTTTTAGCTTGGGTAAATCTCTGACAGCCTGCTTATTGCTTATGTTGACTATGTTGTCAAAATTCAAGTGACCCAATCTTCTATGCCACAACCAACTCTCATCTTCTTGTGATAGAAAGCACTTTTCCCCTTTGATCTCACTAAGCATGTATAGATTGTTTGGAGTTCTTCTTGCATTTGCAATGACTTTTCCAGTTTCTGATTTTCTTATCTCACACCTATCTGGGTGAAATGTAACCATATGACCTTGATCACAAAGTTGACTTACACTTAGCAGATTATGTTTTAACCCTTTGACATATAATACATTTTTTGTTCTTGTTTTCCCATTATCTAAACTCAAAGTTCCTCTTCCACCAATCTTTGTTGATCCATTATCACCAAAACTTACTGATCCTCTATTGGTTTCTTTTAGTACAATGAATTTGTCTTTGTCTCCTGTCATGTGTCTAGAGCAACCACTATCAAGATACCATTGTTCTTCTTTATCCTGAGCATGAAGGGTTGTTTGAACTAACATTGATCTAGCCTTTTCATTCCCCCTTTCCTCTTTCCTAGTTGTTGAAATTGTTTTTCTTTTACTAGACTCAGGAAGTATCATTTTACACCATCTAGCCTTGTGCCCAAAATTATTGCATTTGTAACATATAATATCATTATCCATAAGAGGTGCAAAAGAATTGAAATTTCTATTGACATTATTTCTTGCATGACCAATACAATGTACAACTCTATGACCATATTTGTTACAAGAAAAACAATGACCATGGAAGAAATTATGTAACCTATTTGGATGCCTTTGAGATTGTGGTTGAGTGCTTCTCCCTTTGTGATTAACTCTCATCCAAGGTTCTTCTTTGCTTTCTTCCTTTCTGATGTCTTTTCCTTTTGAAGTATCCTTTACTTGCCTATCTTTGTTTGAAGTTTTTGCTTCTTGAAGACTTGACTCCTCTTTCTGTTTCCCATACTCTATATCTTGTAGTACCTTGGTCCTTTCAACTTCATTCCTTAGATAAACAATTTTTGCTTCCAATATTTCACATTATGTTTCTCTTGCTCTTAATAGATCCATCATATCCTGCTCAATTTTCTTTCCCTCTTCTACCTTTATCTTGAGTTCTGTGAGACTTTGTAGAAGTTCCATCCTTGCTTCTTCATCCTCTTGAATTTGTTCCTTCAAGCTTGAGTTCTTCTCTCTAATTCTTTCCAAATTTCTGAGAGCAGTAAAGAATTCCTCTTTTATATCAAACATGGTCTCTTCTTCATTTTTTGAAGTCATGTGTGTTTCTGATGGATCCTCCTCCAAGTTGTTAGTCTTTTCATGGAGAGACCCGCTCTGATACCAATTGAAGAACATGTGCTTATACTGAGAGGGGGGTGAACAGTATAAGATAAAAATTTTTGCTTTTCAATCCATATGATAACATCAACAATATTAAAGTAGTAAACATCACACAAAGCATCACACACATGAGAGACATGATTTAACGTGGTTCACCCAATGTGGGCTACTCCACGGAGAAAATATTCCTTATAAAATTTTCTCAAATAAATTCTCTTGGGAATCCTTTCCCTATTACAATGTTTATGGACCTCTATCCAAAGGAGACACCAATCCCCTGATCAAGTTCATGGATCTCTATCCACAGGAGAACTCCTTTCTCCTCTACTCTAGTTGGTGATCTTCTAGAAGAACTGCTACCTCCACTACATTGGCTAATGGATCTCTATCCACTGAAGACTCATATCCCCACTCAGAAGACCTATCCTCACTACCCTAGCTAATGGATCTCTATCCACTAGAGACTATCATCCTCTATACTCTACCACCTCCAAAGCTTTATCTCAAATCTACACTAAACATAGTCCTTCGATCTAGTACAAATATGCTCAATATCTATCTCTAGTCTAGCACAAACCTATCCTCAAATATGCACCAAACTCTATCCTCAAATCTATCCTCAATATCTATCCTCAAATATATATTGTAAGCTTCCACAAAATCTCACACCAATCTATCCACAAGTCTTCTCAAAGACTTACCTCAAATCTGCTCAACAAGTCCTCACTAGAACTTGTCCAATCTCATAGAAACATATAGAGAATTGTTAGAGACTCAATATGCTTCACATTCACCACAATACTCAATCACTTTCAATTCTTACATATAAAATTTTAGAGA
This sequence comes from Wollemia nobilis, assembly GCA_028583015.1. Taxonomy (NCBI): domain Eukaryota; kingdom Viridiplantae; phylum Streptophyta; class Pinopsida; order Araucariales; family Araucariaceae; genus Wollemia; species Wollemia nobilis. The sequence continues at coordinate 7,855,442 of JAQPPZ010017228.1, forward strand.
CTCAATATTTCACACTAAACACTCAACCTCTTTCTCAAATCAATTTAGAATATAGAACAATTTGTTTCACATAACTTGAACTATCACTTCAACACATCCACTCAACTAATCTCAACCACCTCTACTCAACCAATCACTCAATAAATAATCCTTCTCACAAACCCTAGTCCAAGCATAAGAACACTCCCCCCCTTTCAACAATTCTTATCAAGTAATCCTCACATAACAATGATACTCATGATATTTGCAAACCCTAGTTCAAGTTCTTCACTCAACCAATCACTTCAACAACAATGCTAATCAAACAATCCTTTTCACTCCAACTTAGCATTCACAACATTCAACAATCACTCACTAGGAAGATGTGCCCATACCTTTTTGTTTGATGTAGAAGTGCCCTTAAAAACCTATCTCAATCACAATTTTCTTCTTTACCAATTTCAATGGTTAGATGATAAAATATCACACTAACACTCTCTCAAAATATTTCTCAATTACAAAAATAATCAAACTCAAATACACCTTATTACTCCTTCTTGAAATTAGCAATCATCAAATCACACATAAAAATAATTACTCAATTGCTCCTTATAATCTCCAACTTTAATTAATCAACCTCCAAAAATTAACCTTTCAAAATAATATTTGCCTACCCTTTTATCTCCCTCAAATACTCAATATCCAAATTAATTCAAGGAAAAATAAACTTTATAACCATCAAAATATTTTATTTTTCTCAACCTTAGCACATCCAAAATAATCAAGTGACCAAGACAAATGACATCAATGCATACCTTTAACACTAGCCAAAAGGCCTCGGTGGGTTTCGAACGTGAGACCACTCCCAATCGAGCGCCTTATCAAGGTGCTAGCCCACCACGTGGGCTAAGTGCTTCCACGGGGAAGGGAAGGCACAAGCCTCCCTTTATCCCTTTGTTCGGTGCTGCTCAAAATGAAAATGCCCTCTCTTCCTTGCAAAATGAACTTCGATGGGATTCGAACCCTACACTCCTTGCTTGCCACAAGACTTAGCACCATCCACCATTGCCAATTGTGCTACATAGTGTTGTGCGAGGTAAGAGGAGCCTCACTCCTATTTATCTAATCTTCTACCATCGGAGACCTTTCAAAATGTGAAAACTCTTTCTCTTTTTGTGCACAATACTTTGGAGCTTAGGAATTCGATCGATAGCATTTGGGGATGTAAGGCAAAGGTTTTTACCACCTTTTATACACGAATGCCTCATGCCATAAAACGTCGATGCTTTAAATCGAATTTCAAATTTGATTTTTAATTTAACCTTATAACCCTCTTTAGGGTTATTTAAATTAATATAAATTAATTTATAATTAAATTAAAATTAAATTATAATTAACTTAAATAACTTTGAAAGTTAATTAAATTAATTTATAATAAAATTATATTAATTAATTTTAATTTCTCTTTTTAATATTATAATAAAATATTATAATATTATTTGCTTGGGCCTCTTCTTTGCACTTTGGACCACATCTGACTACCTGGAACCGGATCTGACCAACTGGAAGTGGACTCTCCTTTTTGCACTGATTGTGGAACTTCTTCTCCTTGCATTGCTCATTGAAACTGACTTTTGACATCAATGACCACTCACTCTTGACATCAATGACAACTCATCTACTCAAAATGTCCAACAATGACCTTTGTCATAGCCACCACAACTATCATATACACAAACTTCTCTCTCATCAAAAATGTTCAAATTACTTGTATCACATGTATCACAACACACATTAGCCATTATAGGCTTCAAATCACCTATATCACAACAACCATATACCATTCCTTGGACTCAAATCACTTGTATCACAATTGATATATATCTTTTAAAGTTTACTTGTGTCACAACAAACATCATTCATCGTGGGATTATCTTTCAACTTTTTTATTATTTCAATTTGATTTCTACATTGCACCTCAAGGATGTTAAGGGTTAATAGTACCATATACATTATCTCATTGCACCAATCGATATTGTAATACCATTTTTAAAGTATCCTTCATCAACTTTTTTTAGTATTGCTTACAAAAAAAACTTAAGTTTTAAAAATTCTCCACCTTCACAATATTTTGACGATGCACACTTTTTAATTTCACATTGTTTCTTGGCTTGTTTACAATCTCCTTTATTTCTTGGTTTTGATACCTTCTTGTCCACAATAATTTTATGTTCTATTTCACATTCTTCTTCACAATCTGGTTCTAGTTCACCCTGTGTAATATACCCTTGTTGCTCTGGTCTTTGTTGAGATTGCCCTTGTCCTTGTTATCCTTGTTGATATTGTTGATTCCCTTGAGGAGGTATTTGAAATTATTTCCTTCGAGCCAATGAATTCTATTTACAAAATCTTGTATTATGTCCCTTTTCACAAATATGACAATACCTTCTTCTCCATTAAGATTGATTTTATGATTAATATGGGGTAGAAGAACCCTTTGAACCTTTTTGAGGTTTCTTTGTGAAGATAAGAGCATTATTGGATAAATTATTTCTCAACTATTTCTCAAATTTATGTTGTTGAAACATGTTTATCGATTTTTCAAATAACACACTTCTATTTGATACTTAGAGAGATGTGACCAATGTTTTAAATGATTCAGAAAGAACCCTAAGCACAATTGAGACTAAGAGCTTATCTTCCACATTTTCTCCCATTGTATTTAACTTTAATTTCAAATCTACAGTTCTTCATAGGATTTTTCAATACTCTCACCACCTTGGACCCTTAGTGTATGAAGTTATGACTGAAGATGAAGGATTGTGACTTCATTTCTCTCTTCAAATATAGTATACACTTTATCTCATGCATCTTTCAATGTTTTTTCTTCACTTATATAAGGTTGTATTTCATCAACCATTCCAAATATGATAAGTATAAGTGCCCTTGCATCTCTTTCATAATATTTCTACTTATCTTCTATCTCCTTAGGATAAGTTTCATCATTAATAACTATATCCCAAAGTTTTTCAGTTACTAGTATTGTTCTTATTTTTGTCTTCCATGGTGTAAAATTTGGACCCTTGCAATTGAGATTTTATGAGAAAGAGTTTTGATATAGATATGGTGAAGGTTTATTATATCTCCCAAAATGGTCCTCTTTTATATATACCACAAGTCCTATATATCTGAATTAGGGGAAAAACGGTGCACCTAAGAATGCTAAACAAGATGCATTTATATCCAGTATTAACCAAGCATTATGAAAGGAAACATGCGAGCAACCATAGAATCCAAATACGTGTAAGAAAAAGGTATTTATATTTATTTAATTTTATAAATCAGAATCATGATTACATATATGTCTCCTTGAGGGCTCTTATTTTGATACGCTTTTTTACAAATATAGGTGCCCAAGGATCAAGTCCTTTCAAACAAGCTCGTGTGCACTTCCAATGTTCTTCCTCGTACCAAAAATTTAGGTGGGTGAACCTATGATGCCACCACTTTGTTATTAACTATTATGATATTTTATTCCTTCCTCATGCATTGTAAAACCTACACCTGCACACAAGGAAACCATATTTGTTAAATAGCAAGTGTGTAAGATGTGAAACATGCAAAAGCAATACATGTAACTATAAGCTAGAAAGTGTAAATATGCAATGCACCTATCTAAAACAACTCAAAATGATCTGAAATCACAGGAATATGCATAATAGATGATTGCAGGAAGATATAATTAAAAATAGAACATAAATTATCTCCAAATCCATGTCGCATTCACAGTGTACCTACAAAACCTGCAAAACCTAAAACAAGTAATTTCTGGATCAAAACACCTTTAAATCAAACCAAACTTGGATATTATATATAAAATGATATTTTAAGATGACCCATATCATTATATTAGCAATATCAATCATAGTTTCATGTGCATCTTTATATGGTCCCCCAAAGCCTACAAAACCTTAAAAACACAATAGTTCACTCAATATAACTCCAAATTACATGAAATTTGGAAAGTGGGTTCATATACTACCATATAATATGCCTATTAAAAAATATTATAAAATTAATGCATGGATATATCATCATAACTTGCAGGTATGGTGGTGACTGTCATAGAATGGGGACCGTCCTGGTGGGATGACCACAAGTTATGCTCCTAATTTACCACCAATTCCTCTATGAATTGGTTAAAAATATTCTTAATAGTGTTTTAATAAAATTTGGTAATGACTTTCACTCAATTGGTTTTGTTTTGCAAATAAATTATGCCTCTTGAATCACTTGGGAATGTCCTTCTCTAGGTAGAGATTTCGAGGGAAAAAGGTACAAAATGGTAGGGGGGAATCTTGGCAGCACTCCGTTGCTATGTCTTAAAACTACTCTCTATATTTTGGGTGGAAAATGGATCCACTTTATAGCCAAAGGGGACCTTTGTAAAAATGGGCATGCAAGGGCATGCATGGCCAAAGGTGCCACTTGTCTAAAAATAAGCATGCATTGGAAAGGGAAGAGAATATCCCTTTTTGACCTCCATTCTACAACATGTCATAAAGTTTTTGTGCCCTTATGTCTGCATGCTCAAATAGGTAGGATAAATGGCAGTTTTTGGGTGTCATTTATCCAAATTTTAATTTTTGGGAGTTAAAGCTTGTGGTCGTCCCACCCAGGGATGGTCGTTATGCCACCATCCCTAGGTGGGATGGCCATAAACTATGACTGTCCTAGGGTGGGACGGTCATGCCTATGTAGCCCGAAACCTCCCAAAAGTGGGGTAGAGCCTTCCAAGAGTGGTTAGGACCACTATTATACCTTATAAGGTTGCCCAAGGGGGCCATATGATTTCAATTGGTCAATTATTTCAGTCGCCTAATCAGATTGACTCGATTTTAGTGTCTATAATATCAATCCTTTTGATATACTTGTTAGTATGTAGAAAAAACTAGCCCTCTTGATGTATACGATAGTACATGAAATAGACCTTAAGGTATGTGAAAGAAATTGATACATGGAATTAAGGTAGCATTGAAAAGGATTCATTCTATCAATGATACTTGCATAAAGATAAAACCTCATACATGGATGTAACTTCTCTATATACTTAGATTTTCTTAATTTTAGGATTTATGTCTAACGATAGTAACAATTGGGTAAATATGGAGTAATATAGAATATCACAAAAATGTGTCCTTATTCTTCTCTGATGATTTATAGGGTCAATGCCTAGATGTCACAATGGTAACTATGTTAGGCTTTAGACATAGTAACTTAATGTGACAACGTTATTTGTAAATGCAAGTTAGAGGTATTATTTATACTAAATTTTGTGATTGTGCAAAGCACATGCTTTTGGTTTTTGTGTACCAAAATATATTTGATGAAAAAATTTGTTTAAAAAAATAATAAGGTGTTGATCACTACAAATAATGCACCTCTTATAAAATATTATAATTCTCCTTAAAAGAAATGTACTAAATAACTCTAACTTCAAAAAAATTTCAAAACTTTCAATTTACAAAAAAAAAAACTACTTATCCTTTTCTTTTATTATCAACTTCTCACTTTTCAAAAAATTACCCACTTAACAAAAAAAATATGTAATCCATATTTATATCTTTGAATCCCTAAATACACTTTTTATTATCTTTTATCTTGCAAACTTTTTCTATAGTTAATATATTTTAAAAAATTTATTTCCTTTCTATTTTAAAAAATATAGAGAAAAAATAATTGCACTATTTCTTGGCTAGCAAACCCTTCTTTCAAATAGGTACCCAAGGAAATTGAACCTATAACCACCATTTAAATTCTTTTAAAATTGCTTCACTAACCAACTATTCAAGTTGTAATGTATAGGAGAAAATTTTCATTTTAAAATGCAATGAACTTCACAAATATAAAAGAATTGGGTGTAGCACTAATTATCCATATAACCGTCAAATACTCCCCAACATTTCACTCAAAGCCAATATTTCACACGGTCAGTTGATTTTAAAATGTACATTCTGAGAATTAACATTATGTGTCTGCCAATTAGATGTTATTTTATCTTAGAAAATGCTTGTCAGTTGTGCCCTACTTTTGCTTCAGAATACGTGTGGAACATTTCCACTAGGTAAGCACTATTTTATCTCAGACAAGTGTTTCTTACTAATTTGGAATAGGTTTTTTTAATGTAGACCACGTATAGTATGGAAAATTTGAATTCAAAATGAAGAGCCAAATGTCCAATATGCCCTTATTTGATTGTGTGATGATGAATATGGGAAAGGAGAAAATAAGACTCTTAATTCATAGGCTTCCTTGGCTCATACTTAGAAATTCTCAAGGAGAACATATTAAAATAATGCATGTAGAGGACATGTTGAATAATGCATATGGGTCTAAAACACTATAATTTTTAGATGTTTGAATGTAAAATAATGTTATAAAGTCAAACAATAAGGAGGCAACAATACAATTTCAAACATAGTTTTGAAATTTGTTTTAAATTTTTATTATTCCTTTCATACCATAGGTTCCAATAAATAATGACAAGTTCAATTTTTTATAGAATATATAGTTCTTTAGATTTGAAACAATTAATCAATTATTTCATCAACTTTTTCAATGATTATAGATCTACCAAATTTATTCTCATTTTTTTTAAGAACTAGCCCTAAATGGCATAAGAAAATTGAACAAAAAAAAAGTAGATAATCTAGTGTTTTTAAATTCTCCTTAATGTGAGAATGATATAAAAGGTCCATGATATCCTCTTCTTTGTTTTAGCAAATCACCACTCTACTCATAGGATAAATTCCACAGGAGATAACGTATCTTGCTCTCAGATAAATTTATAGATTTTTTTAAAAACTTATATATTCATTTTCAAATAACATTTCCTGTGAGCATGCAACAAGGATTGAGGAGGGACATTTTTCGTAGGACTGCCCAAACTATCGAACTTGTTTTGGCCATATTTCACTCATCCGAACTCGGATTGAGCTGAAATTTTGAGGGTAGATGCCTGAAAAACCCTAGAACATCTCCACCAATTTTTAGATCATTTGGAGCAACACAGATCCTAGCGCATCCCTATGTGTGAACGAGATTTTTGGCAAGCGGCTGTGCGAGGGTTTCATCTGGGTTGAGTGCAAGCAGCTCCAGAGGTTGGTTTTTAGGGCCTTCGGGCCCTAGAGGCCAATATTTTTGTGGTTTATACTCAATATTTTAGTAGGATATGTTGCAGGGGATCCAATATGGGTTAGAAATCTATCTTTCAATAGATCATGTTGTGAACTTGAGTGACAATGACTTCCAATTTGCTGCACAAAATAAAAGTGAAAACCATACCTTTCCACGACATCTAGGGCAAGGATTAAAGAGATCACGAAACAAGTTTCAAGAAGCTGATCAAAAAATGGCTCAGATCTCAAGTGAATCTGGTGCTAAGGTGCACCCACAAAATAAATCTACTGTGAAAACCCCTGTCAAGGGTAAGAATTTCGAAGACTCAGCCCCAAAAATGAATTTTAGGGATGCCCTCCATGGTGGACAACCTCAGCCCAATGCTAATATTAATCTTAGGGCTTCCCATAAACCTCTAAGAATGCCTAAGATTGATCCCAGGAAAATGGAGTCAGGATGTCTTAAAGCAGCTGATGGAACTCCTATTGTTAAGCTTGATATGGGTAACATTCAGACTGGCATTGAAGATCTGGAAAAAAGAGGACTAATTTGTCGGTTCGTGGGTTTTCGTTCGAGCCTATCTGCTTTCAAAGTTTGGGCTGCAAAAAGTTGGAAAACTAAAGGTGAGTTACAAATATCTATTTATCCAAATGGTTATTTTCTTGTTTTATTTGCTAATAATGAAGATAGAGAGAAAACTTTTCAAGGGGGTCCCTAGTTTTTTGGAAGGGCAGGGCTTTTCATGAAGCCCTGGCATACTAAATTTAAAGTCGAAGAAGAGATGCCTTCTATAGCTCCCGTGTGGGTTAGACTCTTTGGCCTCCCTATTGAATTTTGGAATCCTACTATTTTTTCTTCAATTGGAAACTCTTTAGGAACTTTTATGATGATTACTGATTGTACTCAAAATTTTGAACATATTATTTATGCTCGGATTTGTGTTTTAATGGATTTTGACAAACCCCTACCTAAAAATATCACATTACAATTTGGGGAAGACACTTGGGAGCAAGTAGTGGACTATGAGAACATTCCTTTTCATTGTAGAATTTACCATGAATATGGTCATTTGGCTAGTGCTTGCCCAAATAAAATTCTTGATCAAAAGAAAGAAGATATAAACTCAACAGGTTTCCAAATGCCTAAGAAGAAGAACACTAAGAAAAAACCAGTTATGAAGGATCAATCAAAGTCATCTGCTAATATGTTTGAAATCCTTTCCACAAATGATGTCCCAAGTGAGGAAGAGGAAATAATGGAAACAAAAATCTTAGAAACACAATTTAAATATGAAGGGAAGAACTCAGAGACAAACCAACAAATCAAAGGTTTTCAACAGAAAAAAAAGGAGAAAATTTACACAAGAAAAACAATCTTTTAAATGTCAAAACTTCAAATAATACAAGTCCCAATATAGACTCTATTGAACCCTCTAGTAAAATTTTGGTTGTGTACGAGCATTCTTCAAGGTTAGAAGCCATCTCAGATTCAATTGGAGTAAGTCAAGAAATAGGGAAAAAAATTGAAGATGGATTCTAATCAAAAGGTAGGTCGCAAGACCAATCAATATCATATGGTAAAAGAAGGTGAAAAGCTTGTAGAGGAAGGTAAGATTAATGCCCTTCCCAATTTTTTAGCCCTGGTATTAATGAAGATCATCACTTGGAATATTAGAGGACTCAAAGGGAGTCTTTCAAAACAAAATGAAATTAGAAGAATGATTCAGATAAATCATCCACATCTTGTTTTCCTTCAAGAAACGAAGATGTCAATGGAGGATATGGACTCAATTGCTAGTAAAATTTGGCCAGCTGGAAAAGTGGTTTCCCTCAGTTCCCAGGGGACTTTTGGTGGCATTGCTTGTCTTTGGGACCCAAAAGAGGTAGTTATTCACCATATGGTTGGCAGTTGGGGTCTTTTGGCTATAGCTATTCAAAGTAGACATTCCAACCAAATTATGCTCTGCATTACTATTTATGCTCCGACTACTTTGGAGGAAAAAAGAAGACAGTGGAAGGATATAACTCATATTATCTCTCATTTTCCTGAAGCTTGGATCTTGATCGGAGGAGATTTCAATACCATCCTCTCTCTGGATGAGAAAATAGGGGGAAATAGAAATTTGGACAAAAGCACTGACCTCATGAGTGAATATATTGCAAACCTCCATCTTGTGGACATCCAACCAGATAATGGCCTTATGACTTGGTCTAACAGAAGGCAAGGCTTAGCTTGTATAATGGAGAGATTGGATAGGTTTTTGCTCTCTAAAAATTTCTTAATCCATGGTCACATTCCTAAAGTGAAGACTCTTAACAATGTTGGTTCGGATCATTGGCCAATCATGGTGGAAATGTGGAAAACCAATGTGAGTTTCTCTCCTTTTCATTTTCAATTAATGTGGCTCAGAGATAGTTCCTTTAGACCTCATGTGCAACAATGGTGGAAGGAAGGTAAGCCTAGGTATGGGACTAAGATGTTCTGTTTTGCCAAAATACTGCAATACATTAAATCCAAAATCAAGACTTGGAACTGGAAGGAGTTTGGGGATGTTCATAAAAAAATATGAAGTTATTGCTCAACTTGAAAATTTGAATAAGAAAATCCATTTAGATGGCCTCACAGAGAATAGAAGTGCAGATGAAATTAAACTCACAACTCAGTTAGAGGAATGGGAAAAAGAGAAGAACTCTTATGGAAGCAAAAATCTAGAATTCAATGGCTCAAAGAAGGAGATCGAAACACAAATTTCTTCCACAAATCTCTTCTAGCTCGAAGATCTCACAACTTTATTTCTTCCCTGAAATCAGATTCTGGAGATGTTGTCTATACTTGGGATGGCATGAACTCTATTGTTGTCGATTACTTTTCCAATATTTTTGCTGCTACTCCTCTTGACTCAGCTTCTCAACAAAATGTTCTTCAAGCAATCCCTTCTCTTATCACTTCTGAGGAGAACTCTATTTTGACTGCTCCTGTTACTATCAATGAGCTTCAACAGGTAGTTTTTAAAATGCAAAAAGGAAAACCCAGGTCCTGATGGTTTTCCCATTGAGTTCTACCAAGAGTTCTGGGATATCCTTCATGCTGATTTATTAGAGGTGGTGGAAGAAGCCAGGAAAGCCAAAGAAATTTTGAAGGTTATCAATAAAACTTATATTACTCTTGTTCCAAAAGCTCAAGAGGTTGATCATATCTCAACTTTTAGACCTATTGCTTTATGTAATGTTCTTCTCAAAATCATTACTAAGATCATGGTAGAAAGGTTGAAGCCTCTTTTGCATAAGATTATTTCCCCTGAGCAAGGGGGTTATGTGGAAGGGCATCAAATAGTAGATGAGATAGTTCTTGCTCAGGAAGCCATCCATTCCATGGATATGCAAAAATATCCTTCCATGTTCATTCGGTTAGACTTATCCAAAGCTTATGACAGAGTGGATTGGCACTTCCTTATCAAAGTTTTGAGGCAATTTGGTTTCTCTAAGGATTGGATGGATTGGATTATGGGATGTATCTCTTCAGTTTCCTACTTAGTTCTTATCAATGGTAGGCCTTCTCAGTCATTCCTAGCTTCCAGAGGTATTAGGCAAGGTGACCCGCTATCCCCTTATTTATTCATCATTCTTGTTGAATGCTTGGGTAGGACTATAACCAAAAAGAGGGAAAACAAAACCCTTGAGGGAGTTACCATTGCTCATGGAGCTAGACCTATCTCTCATATTCAATTTGTTGATGACTCTACTCTTTTAGGTAAAGCTATAGTTAAGGAAGCTTCTAATATTAAGCAAATCATTAGCTATTTTTCTAAGGCTACTGGGCAGTTGATCAATGAAGATAAATCTAAAGTTATTTTCTTTCACTGCTCTGCCAGATAGGAATCCATGGTCTTGGATAAATTAAGATATAAGAAGACCTCCCTTTCGATCACTTATTTAGGTATTCCCATCAATATTCAAAGGCAAAAAAAAATATTGGAATTGGTTGTTGGACAAAGTCAAGAAGAAAATTGGAAAGTGGACCAACAGGTGGCTTTCTTCTGGGGTAGAATCACCTTGGTAAAATCAGTCCTTCAAGCTATTCCTATTTATGTTTCTTCCATGTTGAATATCCCAAAGGTTGTTCTTCGAGAACTGGATCAAATCAGTCATCGATTCCTTTGGAGTGGTACTAAGGAGAAAAGAAAATGGGCCTTGGTGAAATGGGACACTTTATGTCTTCCTAAGAATGAAGGGGGTTAGGATTCCGATCTTCTATTAATAACAACAAAGCTTTAGCTGCTAAATTATATTGGAGGATGTTGCATAACCCCAATGCTCTTTGGGCCAATAATATCCATGCTAAATATGCTGAGAACAAAAGTCCTGAAGACCTTGTTCGCTATCAACTTCCTACCAAAGGTTCTCCCATTTTAGCAGTTCTTAAGACTGGTGAGGATTTGATAAAGAAAAATTTATTTTGGATCATTCATAATGGTCAACAGGTAAATTTTTGGATAGATTCTTGGGATGGTCACAAGCCTTTGATAACTCAGTTTCCCGATTGGAGGCCTTGGATGGAGGAGCTTCACCGAGCTAACTGGATAAAGGTGGCTAATTACTATCGGTACCATACTGGTAATTCAAAGGTTGGTAGATATTGGATCCCTATTGAGGACTGGCCTATTCAAATCCTAGAAAGGCAAAGACAAGATATCCAAGGCATCCTTCATATGAGATCTCTCTCTTGGTCCCATGAAAAAGATTGTTTTGGATGGAACAACACTACTAAGGGTGAGTATTCAGTTGCTCAAGGTTATTTGACCTTATGCCATAATAATCCCAACCAATATTCTGACATATTTTCTCAGTTGTGGGCTCAAAAGCTCTAGCCTAAGGTGAGGTTCTTTACTTGGCTTTTATTGCATCGTAGGGTGCTTACTGGTGAGCAACTTATGAAGCGTGGTTTTCATGGCCCTTTTAGATGTGAAATGTGTGGAGAGAATGTAGAAACTCTCAACCATATTTTTATTGAGTGTACTTTAGCCTCTGAGCTATGGAGGAGAATGGCCACTTTACTTGGCTTACAATGGTCCAATTTTTTTACTTTTGAACAACTTTGGAGGGATTGGCCTAAACAAGAGGGTGTTGATCATTTTATTAGGTAGTTAGTTTGGATGGGTTCTACCATTCTTCTTTGGAATATCTGGAATGAAAGGAACAACCAAATTTTTAATCAAGATAGGAAGGATATTCACTATATTTGGCAAAAGACCATAGCCAACTTAGTTGAATCAGTCCATCAACTCCTTAATCACCCCCAAAACTCCCACCAAAGATGGGATCAAGTGATGCAAATATTGAAGATTAAATCTTCTAAGGGCAACCAACTTAAAGGGAATGTGAGTATTTGTAAGATGGATAGGACAAGAAATTGGCAACCTCCTCCTAAGGATTTTGGAAAAGTCAATACTGATGGAGCCTCTAGAGGGAACCCTGGAAAAGCTAGTGCGGGAGGAATTGGTAGACTTTCAGATGGCTCCCTGGTTTTTACTTTTGCTGAGAATTTGGGTATTCTTTCCAATAACCTTGTTGAGGGGTATGGTATCCTCAGAGGCCTTCAAGAGGCTACTAAGGTTGGATGGGAAAAGGTGTTAGTTGAGTCTGACTCTCAACTCATGATTAATATTTTGAAGACTCCTAAGAATCATAAGGTTGATTGGAGAATAAAAAGAATTATTGAGAAGATTCAATTAATCCAGATGGGATTTTTGAAAGTTGATTACAATCATGTGGTCAGAGATCAAAACAAGAGTGTTGATGCTTTAGCTAATTGGGCTTTGGACAAAGGTGATCTTACTTGTTATGGCCACCCTCCTAGATGGTGGGCTTCACAAATAAGGGAAGCTCTTCTTTCTATCATTTCTTTGGATGGCTCCAGTTCTGAAGGTACCTAGTTTCTTCTTGCTTTATTTTTGCTTCTCTTTGGTTCGATCAGGTTATTTTAGTTCCCTAGCTCAAACTATTCTTTCTTTTGTTTCCTCTATTGATTCTTGCCTTAAAAGTCTTTTGGTCTAGAAAGGTCATTGTTATGTTCAATTTTTTTTTTTTCTTTTTTGTTTAGTTTTTTAAGGTGTGTGTTTTTGTTTTGTTTTGTTTTTGTGTTCTTTGTTGTTTTTTTTGTTCTTGTGTTTTTTTTTTTTTTTTTTTTTTTTTTTTTTGTTGTTCTTGTTCTTGTGTTTATATATGTTTGTGTTAATTCATGTTTTTATGTGTGAGTGTTTTCTATGTTTTTTGTTTTTGTTTATTGTTTGTTGTTGTTTTTTTTTTATTTTATTTTTTAATTTTTTAGGTTTTGGTTGTTTTTATTTTTCATGTTTTTTTTGGTTATGTCTTTGTAGTGTTCTGTTGTTTTTGTCATGTTTGTGTTTTGTTATGTTGTTCTTGTGTTTTTTCTATGTGGTTCGTGTTGTGGTTTTTTTTATCTTATTGTGTGTGTGTTTGGTTGTGCTTTATCTTTTTGACACACTCAAGGAGCATGTTTTTTATTTTATTTTATTATTTTTATTTATTTATTTTTTTAAATCTTTTTGTGTGTTTGTTTGCTCCTTGAGTATGTCAAAGGTGGTAGGCCAGGTTCGAGCCTTGGGTGATTTTGGTGGAATGGATACCCCTGCCTCCTTGGGTCTTACCCGAAAGTGGCATCCCTTCTGGGATGTTTTCCACAAAAAAAAAACTCCACAGGATCTCACAAATATTTCTTATAATAATGCACACATAAAAATACTAAAATATTATTGATAAAATCTACAATAGCATGCATAAATGCATTGCTAGTTTGATACATTATGCAAAGTTTTATCTTCAATATATAATTACACGAGACTCTTTATATGCATGTCTCTCGACCTTTACTCTTCTTTTACATATTATATAGTGACAATACCTCATGATTGTATAAATCTCTACTTTACATGAGACACCTAATACAACTCTTCACTTACTCACATAACACTTTTTATTCACAACATACACTTGCACACATGACACATACTATATACTATTGAGGTAAATATTAAACATACACTTTAAATATAAAATACACCCTATTATAAATATTTAAAAAGGTGTAAAATAATATAATACCACCAACACCCCCATTATTACATTATTTGGTGTGAAGGATTTTTTACAGGGTTATGCATAAAGGGTCGGACCTGAAATGTACTTCTAAAAAATGGTGAATCTGTTGCAAAACCCTGGCGAATCCTGACCAACTTCATATAATGGCTAATTACCTTTTTTTTTCAAAAAAAAATATAGAACATTGACAAATTTGAAAGTTATGGCCGGACCAGGTGGAAAATGATATCCACCCATGGGCCAGTGCAAAAAATGGTCCAACCTCAAACCAGGTGTATAAAATGGTTTGATCTCAGATCGGGTACAAAATATGGTGTTGGTTGTGGAGCCTGATTCTCTCTAATTCGGTGATCTTGTTTTTAGCCACACTTGGACCCACTCCATGAAGGGGGGTGTAGGGGGAAAATGCCCTCCCTACTTGTGTCACCATGGGGTGCAAGGGTGCAATACCCCCAAAGTCAAAAAATATATATTTTTTATGGTTTGATCTCGGACCGGGTTCAAAACAAGGTCCGACTATGGACCGGGTGCAAAATAAGGTTTGGCTACATATTGGATGTGGATAATGGTCCGGTAGAAAAATATTTGAAAGTTGGTCCCAGTGTAGAAATGGCTTTGGCAATCCGTTTGGATGTAGAATAGGGTTCGGATATCAGTCCATGTGCAGAACAAGATCTGACTGTCGTTTTGAGTGCAAAAAAGGATCTGATAGTCGATCTAGTGTGGAAAAGGTTCTGACAAGGTCTGACTGTCATTTTGAGTGTAGAATAGAGTTTGAAAATCGATCTAGTGCATAAAAGAATTTTATTCTGGATCAAATAGTTTCTGTACATAGCCGAAGTTCGATGGAATTCTTGATTTTCTAATAGTTTAAATGTTTTAAATGAAAAATTATTGATGGCGTGTTAATTATATATAGTGGTATGGCAAATTTGATGGGATAAAATTTTAAAATATTAAGGCAAAAAGGGTCCTCAATTTAGACGGGAGTGCTGGAGATTTAAAAAAAATATTCGTAATACTATTATCAATGCACGGAGAAACAACACCTAAAAAAAAATTATCCCAAAAATTTTGGGCAAAAGGGACGACGTCCAGGGTTTCCCAAATTCTCTAATTTACATTTTCAAAAATGCTAATATTCGCCCAATTTACAAATATTCATTGTTGTGTATAACCCTACTTTTTGCCTTCAATATTTGATTCTTATCTTCGTTCTTCTGCTAACACTCCTTCAACCTCTGATTTTGAATATTGATGCTATTCCTTATTCCTGTCATACTTAGAATGTAAAAATTGTACATCAAAAAATCTTGCTCTTTAAGATCTTCAAATAATTTGTAACTTTTTTTCAATTTTCAATAATTCTTAAGTAGAAATCCTTTTGTCTCCAAAATTATAAATTTTTTTCAATTTTAAATTCTTCACTACTCTTTTAGATTTCAATTCAATTTTTCTTTCTTTAATTTCTTTCAATGATTTTTCCTAACTCCCTTAACCTTATAACTGCCCTTTAATTTCCTCTAATTAATATCTCTCCTTTATTAATTTTTTTTCCAATCACTCTAAAATATTTTGACACTTTCTCTTTCTTAAAATAAATCTCTACTTTAATTTTCTCCACCAGAAATTTTCATTAATTAATTTAACAACTCCTTATAATTCTCGAGAAATAACCTTTCAATTTTTTTTCCTTGCACTCTCATTCAAATAATTTTCCACCAAATATTTAATATTAATACTCCCACACTCCTCAGTTTTCGTTGTAGCATCTAGATTTTTAGACTGCTCTGTTCATGTTGGTCAATGCTAATCTTTGTTTGTCTTAAAAAAATCACCTTATACAATCACCCAAACTTCAATTAAATCAAACTATCTCGATTAATTAAAAAAAAAAATCTTTTGAATGCACTTTTTCCAATGGTTAAAAAAATCATCTTTAATGGTGTTATATTTTATTCTATGTTTCTGGTTAGAGGTTTCAACTGAGACTTTAAGATAATGTACTTTGGACCAGATTTTAAAAAAAGGGAGCTTGTTTCTTCCTACACACTTGGTGATATGTGTTCCTTCACTGCTTCAAACTTTTGTTCCTCACAAAAGTTTCTTTTCTCCAGATGTGCACTTGGTCTCACCTTTCTTCGAAAGGCATGCAAATTATTCTTCAAATCTGAAAATACATTCTTCTTCAACTTTGGAAATGGATTCTTCTCCAACAACTTAGATTGAAATATTTCTTTTGGCTTGTATTCTCTCTCTGCAACTTTTCTATTCTTATGTTTTTTATTCTTTTTTTTTTTTTTGTGTGGAAAACATCCCAGAAAGGATGCTACTTTTGGATAAGACCCAAGGAGGTAGGGGTATATATTTCACTAAAAATGCCCAAGGCTCGCACCTGGTCTACCACCTTTGACACACGCAAGGAGCATGTCTGAAACAACACACAACAAGAACAAACAAATACAAACACACAAAAAACTAAAACAAATAAAGCATACTCCTTGAGTTTGTCAGAAATAAAAGACAAGCAAAAAAAACACGAGCCACATAGAACAAACACACAAACAATAGAGGAAAACACATTCAAAAATAAATAAATAAAATAAAAATGACAAAAATAAACAACACCAAAACATGGAAAACACAAAATAAACCATCAACGCAGCATAGTAAACACTACCATAAGAAAAATAATAAAAAGAAACAAAAAACCATAGAACACAAAAAACAAAGAAAAACCCCAAAACCAACATAACAAAACAAAACAAAAACATAAAAAACAAAAGAATAAAAAACACCATGAACGAAATCAAGAAATAATCCAAAGAAGCAATCGACAAATCAAACAAAATATGGAAACACTAAGAAAAAAACCAAAGCTTAACAAATTACCAAAAATATTAGAAATTGCTTAGCAAAATAGCCAGAGCTTCCAACATTGCAATAATGAGACTGACTATAAACCTTAGGATTATGGCATCCTTATCCTTTTATTTGTATCTTGCTTCATTCCAGTTGGGACTATAGGCTGGTTAATTGGTACCATGACACTACTATTGGAATTTGTATGGCGTTTTGTTTGTAGTTTGAACCTACACTTTTGTTTTGCACTTGGGTTGGTTTTCTACATTGTCCTTTTTTTTTTCCTTTACTGTTATTTCTCGGCATCAAGGCAAGCTATTTTAATTATTTTTCATCATGTAATCCTTCATGTTCCCTCTCTTCATCAAACTGTGTCTTCATAATAATTGTTTCCATTTGACCATCCTCATCATCTTCTTGCTCATCCGTGGAGAGAATTTCAAAGGTGTTAGGAGAAATAATTGTTTTCTCATTTGTTGCTATTTATTTTATGTTTTTTTTGTTTAGGTATTTGAAACTTTGCCAAGTCCCTATCCTCTTCTCTTTGTTAGGGATATTATGTAGACAATCCTTGGCTAGATTACCATATTCATGACAAATTCTGCATCTAAATGTAATATTTTCATAATCTACTACTTGGTCCCATATTTATTCCCCATATTGTAAAGTAGTCTACTTTAGAAGTGGTTTTTCAAAATAAATCAAAACATAAATCCTTGCATAAATCATATGCTCTAAGTGTTGGGTGCAATCAAAATTCATCATGTAAAATCCTAAATAATTTTCAATTATTTCTAATATCTTTGGATGCGAGTATTCTATTGGAATACCAAATAAACAAATCCAAATAGGGGCAGTTGATGACATCTCTTCCTCTACTTTGAACTTGGTATGCCAAGGCTTCATGAAGAGCCCCGCCCTACCAAAAAACCATGGCCCCCATTGAAAAATGTTCTCCTTATCTTCTTCATTTAAAAAAAATAAGAAAGTAGTCATTAGGGTATGTAAAAATTTGGAACTTACCTTTAGTGCTCCAGTTATTGGTAGCCCATTGCTTGAAGGTAGCAATAGTCGGTCGAAATCCCATGAATCAACAAATTAGGCTTTTCCTCTCAATTGCATCTATTCCTTTTTGAACATTCGTTATTTCCAACTTCACTACTGGGGATCCATTAGTTGCTTTCATGCAACCCATCTCTGTTTTTCTTGGATCGGCCTTTGGCATCCTCAATGGTTTCCTTGGCAATCATCGATTGTGTTCCCCTCCTGTTTGAGGTGGTCCTCCATGGATTGCTTCTCTAAATTTTATTTTTGACTTAATGCATGCATCTCTATTGAAACCCTATCAATTTATTTTTTTATTTTTCCTTTAACAATCTCTTCTTTCAATTTCTTTTTCTTTAAAATTTTCAAATTTTGATTCTTCTTTTAACTCCCACAAATTTCTTCCTCCAAAAAATTATTCATAAATCTTCCAGCAACAATATTAATTTCTCCAACAATTAAAATCACTTTAATTCAATCTTATTCCAAAATAACTTTTTCAAATAAATTTAATTTTGCTTTACCTTGAAAATTCTTCTCCAATCTATGGCAGAGCCTTTCTTGTTTATTAGGTTTTGGTGATCTTACTAGTGGTTAAGGTATTGATTTAGTGAATTGTTTATTTACTTGCCTTAGGGGTTTTGGTGTAGGTCTAGGGCTTCTCCAGATCTTACAGGTGTGGTGTCCTTTAAGGGGTCTTGAGCAAAATTTGATGTTGGATTTTGTTTTCTTGGGATGGGAAGGTTTGGAGTCTCCTATTTTTTTTTTCAAATTCTAAATCATTTTGGGAGAAGGTGTTTTGGGTCTTCTCTCAAGATCTCTTCGTTGGATTGTTGGAGTATTCTAGTGTATTATAGGATTCTCTGGCTATTTTTATTTTAGTCCTAGATCCCTCACTCCTATTGGTTTATTGCTTTAATTTTGGTGTTCTTGCTGTAATTTTAGAATATATTTTACAAGAATGGTCAACGATGAGTCTTTGGTATATCCCAAACCTGATTTCTTTTTGGATAGTTGATAGGGAGGTTCAACGATTGAGATTGGACCTTACTCATATTGACCTAGACCAAAAATGTACCATTTAAAATGTTGCATGGAAAAGGATGGGTTGGACAAATAATTGACCCAGACTAAACCTGTGCCATTTAAAACATTGCATGGAAAAGGATGGGTTGGACAAATAATTGATGTTGCCACAAAATAGTGTCATAGACTCTCTAGAAATAAGTTGTTTAGAGGAATTATCTTATCTCCCATATGCAAAATTTGTGTGACTAGTTGAAGAACCAATGGGGAAAACAACACCAATAATTAAAGGAAAGTCGTGAGGATGATCGAAATATTTGACTAACTCAATAATAGCATAAATATTAATCTTATACACAAAATACTCCCCAGACTAGGACTAGAAATTTGTACATATACATGAGAGGAAACTTGATTAGAATATTTAATGGAAGGATTCAAGTTATATGGATTCAAGGTCATGAAAGGTTCCATGGAAAAGGATGGTGGTTCAAATGAATAGGATGAGGATAATGGAGCAGATGATGTGATAGTGTAAGAGGCCATAAAAAATAGTCTAAATAAAAGTATTTTCTGACTGAGAGGATGATATAGTAGTGAGAATGGATGATGTGGGTGGAGAACACATTGTAGCATATCCATTAGCTAAGGCAAAAGTATATGGAGGGAGATTTACTAGTCGAGAGACATACTATGCATCATGCTACTCCCAAGACTAATGCTCTTGAAAAGTGGTGATGAGAATGGGTGAAATAAGAGTATGGGATGCAATACTAGGTGATGGTTGTGGAGAAAGAGGATACAAATTTTGTGAAAGAGGAGATGGATGGAGTGGGACATAGGGAATTTTAGGTAAAAGGAGGGGATAAGAGGATGAAGAGTGGATGTTGGTTATATAAAGAGGGGAACTTGGGAGAAAGAGAAGTGGCATGTGGAGGAGGGGGTATAACAGTAAGAATTAATGTACTATTATTGGATGGCAAATGAGGAGGGGGTCCATAGAAATATGGATGAAATGTAGCTTGTGGTGATGAAGTTGATGAAGAATGAGGATGATTTTATTGGATAGAGGATGGATAATTGTCTACCAATGGGATGGATGTGACTAAATATGAAAAGGTTGGTCGGAAAGGAGGTGTAGATTGCACAATTGTGAGGGAAAGATGTGTAGACATTAATGTAGGATATTATGTTAAAGAAACCATGTTGCAATACTTAAAGGGTTCATCATTAGCAGGAATACAATATATATATGTTTGTTATAAATATACTTAAGAAAATGATGTATAGTACTTAGTACACACTACATATCTTGAATCCATAGGTACTCAAGAAGTAAATTATATTGCATCTCATATTCAATGATATGGCATAGGGTGTGGATGGCTTTTACACCCACCTTGATTGGTAGAATGATTGTACCAAATGTGGAACATAATACATCATTGAAAGCCCTCAAGGTGAAGGTTTAAGTAGCAAGATGTGATGGAGGAAGATTAATATGTTTAAGGGTAGCTGATGAGATGATATTTATGGAGGCACTTATGTCGATAAGAATACGTATAAATATTTTATCATCCACACATGCTACTATGTGTATTAGGGGATTGGGTCCCTTGATTGGAAGTATAAATTTCATAGTTACAAAATGTGATGCAAGGCAACATGTATTTCCTCATATTTTTGATGAAATTGGCAAAGGCATTGGGATCTTGAGTTTACAATTCAATGTATTTCAAAATATCCATAAGGGCTTTCCTATGCAAGGGAGATTGTTGAATAAGGCGATAAATGGATAGTTTAGCTGATGTTATTTTGAGACTATGGGAAAGGTAACTCTTTAAGCATAAGATAAGTTATCCATGAGGAGACATAATTGGCACAAGTTGAGGTGGTAAAGTTGATGGTGGAGGTACACTTTGAGGGTCATTTTGTTGAGATTATCGATTAGTGAAATATTGATTCCTGGTGACAATATTAATAATACCCACAAAACCTTGGCAACATGGGACATTATTGACATGATTACTTTGATTAGGTGTAAATATAGATATCGGAGCACTAGTATATTTATATGTCATCTCATGTTGTGGTAAATGATTTTGATAAATACCAAGGTTTTGGTTAGGAGGGGCTAAAGAGTTGTCAATGGTAATGTCCCCTTGATCAATTATGTCTTGTACCAAGTTCTAAAATATTCGATAATCATTGATATCATGAACCCTTTGGTAATGGAACACACAAAAGTGATGTTCCTTATACCATTTTGGTTTAGTCTTATTGGGATCTTTGAATTTAATTTTTGGTAAGGCAATCACTTATGCCTCATATAATTTTTAAAATATGGTTGACAAAGGCTCTGAAAATGGGGTATAGTTGTAGGGATGATGAGGAGACTGACGAGTGGCAGGCTATGAAGAAGATGAAGGATATATAGGTTGAGAGGGTGGTGGATGAGCTTGATATGTAAGTTGTGGAGGTTGAGAATTAGATTGTATAGGCATTGTAGGAGCACTCAACATGACTTTATTGACTTGGGGAAGCTTGGATTGATTGTTGTTGTTGCTTTTGTTGGAATTTTTGGGGTACTATTTTTTCTTAAGTTTAATTCCCCTTATTGCTCTTTGATGTCTTCAATTATTTTGGCTTGAGATATAGCCTTATCAAATGTGCAAGGTTGTTGCATTTGTAATAGTAGCAAGATATGTTTGGCACAACTTTGAGAAAATAATTTGATCAATTCAATGGAAGGGATTGAGAATTTTAATTCATTGATGGCATTCCTCCATCTATTTATAGAATCATTGATGGGTTCATCCTAAAATTTGCAAATATTATAAAGTTCTAACAAAGAAGT
This sequence comes from Wollemia nobilis, assembly GCA_028583015.1. Lineage (NCBI taxonomy): Eukaryota > Viridiplantae > Streptophyta > Pinopsida > Araucariales > Araucariaceae > Wollemia > Wollemia nobilis. The sequence goes on from JAQPPZ010017228.1 coordinate 7,877,507, forward strand.
CCTCTTCCTAATGTTGATTACAATATTTTCCAAGAAGAGTTTGGCATTGCTCGAGGGAATAAATGAATGTTGTGGTAAATATTTGTACCAATCCAAGGCGTATCCCCAAGGGATAGAGGGAAAGTTCCCTACATGAGAGGATCATTTTTATTGATAAGGTACCATGTGTTAATTAAGTTCTCTATGTGCTCTTTAGGATCTTCTTTTCCTTTAATATTTTAAAACTTGGGTATCTCAAAACAAAAGGGATAATGGAGAATAGGTACTTATGGATGTATGGGTTGATTGTGTAATTGGATAAGAGTAGGTTTTGATTATCCAAAGCACTTGATTGTAATTCTAAAATTTAAAAATGATTCACCAATCTTTGTATCTCATTTAGAGAATCCAAGGATGCCTAAGGAGGCTCAACTGGTGGAGTGAAATGGGTGACTTTAGGAGTGTAAGGGTACAAAGAGGCATAAGGATAATAAGGATGAGGTAGGTAATATGGGTGAGGAGGTTGAGTGGCATACACTGCATGGGGTATATGTGATGAGGAAGAGGGGGTAATGAGGTGAGGTTGAAGGAATTGTGAAGTAGGAGGATGTGTATATGTAGGTGGTACATTCATCTCATGAGCTTGAGGAAGAGTGGTTTGATGGTAAGTATGGGTGGTATATGTCCAAATTTGGGATTATTTAGATTTCCACTAATGAGAAGATAGAGAAGGATGTGGTGGTGGTATTATAGGTTGGGTAGGAGTCCAAGAAGGAGGTTGTGTGAAGGAGGAATCATGGTGAGAAGGAGGTGGATAAAGAGGAGGAATAGAGACAAGGATTGAATATAGTGGTGTGGAAGCAATATGGAAATGAAGGGGAGGAGGTTGATGAGAAGTGTCAGCATGTGCATGTTATGAGGAAGTAGAATAATAAGGATATTGAATATTTTATTGAAGAGGTGGAGTAGAAGAAGGATAATAAGTATGTAGAAAAGAAGTATAATAAGAAAGGGGAGGAGGATAAAGGAGAGTAGAAGAATCAACATGTGCGCTAGTGGGAGGAATATTGGTAAGAGAAGGGAAACTTGTGAAAGAGGAAGTGGTAGTGGGTGGAGGGGATCCTAAGATGGGGTATGAATATGGAATGGCATTTGAGAAGTTGGTGGAGTAGAATGTGAAATAACATTTAATAAAGGATCAAGAAAAGGATTGGATTCTAAAAAAGAATATGAAGGAGGTGAAGAAATGAGAGTATTTTAAGAGGAAGAAGCCATATGAAAATATGAAAGGTGATTAAGGATAGTGGAAATCGACACAACACCCATAGTTTGGGTGGTAGTAAGATGAGTAGAAATGGAAGGGATATGTGATTAGGAATGGGATTGCTTAGGGATTTTTAATTGAGCTAGGGTGAGCTATGGTGAATCAGGTGGAGGTTTATGGAAAAAAAAGGGTGTTCTAAACTAGGATATGTTGGAGGTGAGGATTGAAGGAGATGGGTAGTATAGGCATGAAACACATTATGGTCATAATGGAGGATGTTGGGATTTGAAGAGGATGAAGTTATCTCATTGCTAGGGGTGTTAGGGAAGGTGGCAAGGGTGGTGCAATACATGAGGTCTAAGTCATGATATGAATGGCTATGTTGGTTTGGCTTATGTAGATAGGGAATGTGATGAAGGTCCTAATTGGATAGGTTACTAGGAGGGGTACATAACACATCCTTTGAATGAGTTGGAGGAATGGTCGATGGATGAGAGATTTGCTCTAAGTGCTCCATAGAATGATGCATTTAGAATTTGGATTAGGTTCTATTTTGGACCATAAGTGACTAGATAATAGAAGATGGAAATTCAAGCAACATAGGCAAGGATTTGTGTGGTTGATCTTCTGGTCTTTTGATTTTTTTTGGTCTTTTTGTAGGTTTTTGTATTTTTTGTTATAGAATACTATTTATATAATAAAAATAAAGCAAACAACAAATAATAATGCAAACGTTAAAATTTGACTTGATTTGTTGTGTTTTGTGTTGCATGGATTGTTTTTTAACTTTTGGGTTTTGTATGTGTTTTGATTTTATTTTCTTTTTTTTTTATTTTTGTGGAAAACATCCCAAAAGGGATGCCACTTTCGGGTAAGACCCAAGGAGGCAGGGGTATCCATTCCACCAAAAATGCCCAGGACTCGGACCTGGCCTACCACCTTTGACATACTCAAGGAGCAAACAAACACACAAAACCAATTTAAAAATAAGTAAATAACAACAAAAATAATAAAATAAAATAAAAAACATGCTCCTTGAGTGTGTCAAAAACAAAAGCACAACCAAACACGCACAATAAGATAAAAGAAACCACAACACAAACCACATAGAAAAACACAAGAACCACATAACAAAACACAAACAAGACAAAAACAACAGAACACTACAAAGACATAACCCAAAAAAACATGAAAAATAAACACAACCAAAACCTAAAAAAAATAAAAATAAAATAAAAATAAAAAACAACCAACAACAGACAATAAACAAAAACAAAAAACATAGAAAACACTCACACATAAAAACACGAAATAACACAAACAAAGAGAAACCCAAGAACAAGAACGAAAAAAACACAAGAACAATAACAAAAAACATAAAAAAAAAAAAACAAAAACAACAAAAACAACACAAAGAACACAAAAACAAAACAAAACAAAAGAACCCACCCACCTTAAAAAACTAAACAAAAAAACAAAAAACAAAAAAGAAAAAAAAATGAACATAACAATGACCTATCTAGACCAGAAGACTATTAAGGCAAGAATCAACAGAGGAAACAAAATAAAGAATAGAATGAGCTAGGGAACTAAAAAAAACTGAATGAACCAAAGAGAAGCAAAAAAAAAAACAAGAAGAAACTAGGTACCTTCGAACTCGGAGCCATCCAAAGAAATGATAGAAAGAAGAGCTTCCCTAATTTGAGAAGCCCACCATATAGGAGGGTGGCCATAACAAGTAAGATCACCTTTGTCCAAAGCCCAATTAGCTAAAGCATCAACACTCTTGTTTTGATCTCCGACCACATGATTGTAATCAACTTTCAAAAATCCCATCTGGATTAATTGAATCTTCTCAATAATTATTTTTATTCTCCAATCCACCTTATGATTCTTAGAAGGAGTCTTCAAGAGATTAATCATAAGTTGAGAGTCAGACTCAACTAACACCTTTTCCCATCCAACCTTAGTAGCCTCCTGAAGGCCTCCGAGGATACCATACCCCTCAAGCAAGGTTATTGGAAAGAATACCCAAATTCTCAACAAAAGTAAAAACCAGGGAGCCATCCGAAAGTCTACCAATTCCTCCCACACTGGCTTTTCCAGGGTTCCCTCTAGAGGCTCCATCAGTATTGAATTTTCCAAAATCCTTAGGAGGAGGTTGCCAATTTCTAGTCCTATCCATATTACTAATACTCACATTCCCTTTAAGTTGGTTGCCCTTAGAAGATTTAATCTTCAATATTTGCATCACTTGATCCCATCTTTGGTGGGAGTTTTGGGGGTGATTAAGGAGTTGATGGACCGATTCAACTAAGTTGGCTATGGTATTTTGCCAAATATAGTGAATATCCTTCCTATCTTGATTAAAAATTTGGTTGTTCCTTTCATTCCAAATATTCCAAAGAAGAATGGTAGAACCCATCCAAACTAATTGCCTAATAAAATGATCAACACCCTCTTGATTAGGCCAATCCCTCCAAAGTTGTTCAAAAGTAAAAAAATTGGACCACTGTAAGCCAAGTAAAGTGGCCATTCTCCTCCATAGCTCAGAGGCTAAAGTACACTCAATAAAAATATGGTTGAGATTTTCTACATTCTCTTCACACATTTCACATCTAAAAGGGCCATGAAAACCACGCTTCATAAGTTGCTCACCAGTAAGCACCCTACGATGCAATAAAAGCCAATTAAAGAACCTCACCTTAGGCCAGAGCTTTTGAGCCCACAATCGAGAAAATATGTCATAGAATGGTTGGGATTATTATGGCATAAGGTCAAATAACCTTGAGCAACCGAATACTCACCCTTAGTAGTGTTGTTCCATCCAAAACAATCTTTTTCATGGGACCAAGAGAGGGATCTCATATGAAGGATGCCTTGGATATCTTGTCTTTGCCTTTCTGGGATTTGAATAGGCCAGTCCTCAATAGGGATCCAATATCTACCAACCTTTGAATTACCAAGATGGTACCGACAGTAATTAGCCACCTTTATCCAATTAGCTCGGTGAAGCTCCTCCATCCAAGGCCTCCAATCGGGAAACCGAGTTATCAAAGGCTTGTGACCATCCCAAGAATCTGTCCAAAAATTTGCCTGTTGACCATTATGAATGATCCAAAATAATTTTTTCTTTATCAAATCCTCACCAGTCTTAAGAACTGCTAAAATGGGAGAACCTTTGGTAGGAAGTTGATAGCGAACAAGGTCTTCAGGACTTTTGTTCTCAAGATATTTAGCACGGAGATTATTGGCCCAAAGAGCATTGGGGTTATGCAACATCCTCCAATATAATTTAGCAGCTAAAGCTTTGTTGTTATTAATAGAAGACCGTAATCCTAACCCCCTTCACTCTTAGGAAGACATAAAGTATCCCATTTCACCAAGGCCCATTTTCTTTTCTCCTTAGTACCACTCCAAAGGAAACGATGACTCATTTGATCCAATTCTCGAAGAACAACCTTTGGGATATTCAAAATGGAAGAAACATAAATAGGAATAGCTTGAAGGACTGATTTTACCAAGGTGATTCTACCCCTAGAAGAAAGCCACTTGTTGGTCCACTTTCCAATTTTCTTCTTGACTTTGTCCAACAACCAATTCCAATATTTATTTTTCTGCCTTTGAATATTTATGGGAATACCTAAATAAGTGATTGGAAGAGAGGTCTTCTTATATCTTAATTTATCCAAGACCATGGATTCCTGTCTAGCAGAGCAGATGAAAGAAAATAACTTTAGATTTGTCTTCATTGATCAACTGCCTAGTAGCCTTAGAAAAATAGCTAATGATTTGCTTAATATTAGAAGCTTCCTTAACTATAGCTTTACCTAAAAGAGTAGAGTCATCCACAAATTGAAGATGAGAGATAGGTCTAGCTCCATGAGCAATGGTAACTCCCTCAAGGGTTTTGTTTTCCCTCTTTTTGGTTATAGTCCTACCCAAGCATTCAACAAGAATGATGAATAAATAAGGGGATAGCGGGTCACCTTGCCTAATACCTCTGGAAGTTGGGAATGACTGAGAAGGCCTGCCATTGATAAGAACTAAGTAGGAAACTCGAAGAGATACATCCCATAATCCAATCCATCCAATCCTTAGAGAAACCAAATTGCCTCAAAACTTTGATAAGGAAGTGCCAATCCACTCGTCATAAGCTTTGGATAAGTCTAACCGAATGAACATGGAAGGAGAATTTTGCATATCCATGGAATGGATGGCTTCCTGAGCAAGAACTATCTCATCTACTATTTGACGTCCTTCCACATAACCCCCTTGCTCTGGGGAAATAATCTTATGCAAAAGAGGCTTCAACCTTTCTGCCATGATTTTAGTAATGATTTTGAGAAGAACATTACATAAAGCAATAGGTCTAAAAGTTGAGATATGATCAACCTCTTGAGCTTTTGGAACAAGAGTAATATAAGTTTTATTGATAACCTTCAAAATTTCTTTGGCTTTCCTGGCTTCTTCCACCACCTCTAATAAATCAACATGAAGGATATCCCATAACTCTTGGTAGAACTCAATGGGAAAACCATCAGGACCTGGGGTTTTCCATTTTTGCATTTTAAAAACTACTTGTTGAAGCTCATTGATAGTAACAGGAGCAGTCAAAATAGAGTTCTCCTCAGAAGTGATAAGAGAAGGGATTGCTTGAAGAACATTTTGTTGTGAAGCCGAGTCAAGAGGAGTAGCAGCAAAAATATTGGAAAAGTAATCAACAACAATAGAGTTCATGCCATCCCAAGTATAAACAACATCTCCAGAATCTGATTTTAAGGAAGAAATAAAGTTGTGAGATCTTCGAGCTAGAAGAGATTTGTGGAAGAAATTTGTGTTTCGATCTCCTTCTTTGAGCCATTGAATTCTAGATTTTTGCTTCCATAAGATTTCTTCTCTTTTTTCCCATTCCTCTAACTCAGTTGTGAGTTTAATTTCATCTGCACTTCTCTTCTCTGTGAGGCCATCTAAACGGATTTTCTTATTCAAATTTTCAAGATGAGCAATAACTTCATGTTTTTTTTATGAACATCCCCAAACTCTTTCCAGCTCCAAGTCTTGATTTTGGATTTAATGTATTGCGATCTTTTGGCAAAATAGAACATCTTAGTCCCATGCCTAGGTTTACCTTCCTTCCACCATTGTTGCACACGAGGTCTGAAGGAAATGTCTCTAAGCCACATTAATTGAAAATAAAAAGGAGAGAAACTCACATTGGTTTTCCACATTTCCACCATGACTCGCCAATGATCCGAACCAACATTATTAAGAGTCTTCACTTTAGGAATGTGACCATGGATTAAGAAATTTTCAGAGAGCAAAAACCTATCCAATCTCTCCATTATACAAGCTAAGCCTTGCCTTCTGTTAGACCAAGTCATAAGGCCATTATCTCAGTTGGATATCCACAAGATGGAGGTTTGCAATATATTCGCTCATGAGGTCAGTGCTTTTGTCCAAATTTCTATTTTCCCCCCTTTTCTCATCCAGAGAGAGGATGGTATTGAAATCTCCTCCGATCAAGATCCAAGCTTTAGGAAAATGAGAGATAATATGAGTAATATCCTTCCACTGTCTTCTTTTTTCCTCCAAAGAAGTCGGAGCATAAACAATAATGCAGAGCATAATCTGGTTGGAATGTCTACTTTGAATAGCTATAGCCAACAAACCCCAACTCGCCAACCATATGGTGAATAACTACCTCTTTTGGGTCCCAAAGACAAGCAATGCCACCCGAAGTCCCTTGGGAACCGAGGGAAACCACTTTTCCAGTGGCCAAATTTTACTCGGCAATTGAGTCCATATCCTCCATTGACATCTTTGTTTCTTGAAGGAAAACAAGATGTGGATGATTTATCCGAATCATTCTTCTAATTTCATTTTGTTTTGAAAGACTCCCTTTGAGTCCTCTAATATTCCAAGTGATGATCTTCATTAATACCAGGGCTAAAAAATTTGGGAAGGGCATTAATCTTACCTTCCTCTACAAGCTTTTCACCTTCTTTTACCATATGATATTGATTGGTCTTGCGACCTGCTTTTTGATTAGAATCCATCTTCAATTTTTTTTCCCTGTTTCTTGACTTATTCCAATTGAATCTGAGATGGCTTCTAACCTTGAAGAATGCTCGTACACAACCAAAATTTTACTAGATGGTTCAACGGAGTCTATATTGGGACTTGCATTATTTGAAGTTTTGACATTTGAAAGATTGTTTTTCTTGTGTAAATTTTCTCCTTTTTTTCTCGTTGAAAACCTTTGATTTGTTGGTTTGTCTCCGAGTTCTTCCCTTCATATTTAAATTGTGTTTCTAAGATTTCAGTTTCCATTATTTCCTCTTCCTCACTTGGGACATCATTTGTGGAAAGGATTTCAAACATATTAGCGAGATGACTTTGATTGATCCTTCATAACTGGTTTTTTTCGAGTGTTCTTCTTCTTAGGTATTTGGAAACCTCGCTGAGTTTATATCTTCTTTCTTTTGATCAGGAATTTTATTTGGGCAAGCACTAGCCAAATGACCATATTCATGGCAAATTCTACAACGAAAAGGAATGTTCTCATAGTCCACTACTTGCTCCCAAGTGTCTTCCCCAAATTGTAATGTGATATTTTTAGGTAGGGGTTTGTCAAAATCCATTAAAACACAAATCCGAGCATAAATAATATGTTCAAAATTTTGAGTACAATCAACAATCATCATAAAAGTTCCTAAAGAGTTTCCAATTGAAGAAAAAATAGTAGGATTCCAAAATTCAATAGGGAGGCCAAAGAGTCTAACCCACACGGGAGCTATAGAAGGCATCTCTTCTTCGACTTTAAATTTAGTATGCCATGGCTTCATGAAAAGCCCCGCCCTTCCAAAAAACCAAGGACCCCCTTGAAAAGTTTTCTCTCTATCTTCATTATTAGCAAATAAAACAAGAAAATAACCATTTGGATAAATAGAGATTTGTAACTCACCTTTAGTTTTCCAGCTTTTTGCAGCCCATACTTTGAAAGCAGATAGACTCAGATGAAAACCCACGAACCGACAAATTAGTCCTCTTTTTTCCAAATCTTCAATGCCAGTCTGAATGTTACCCATATCAAGCTTAACAATAGGAGTTCCATCACTGCTTTAAGACATCCCGACTCCATTTTCCTGGGATCAATCTTAGGCATTCTTAGAGGTTTATGGGAAGCCCTAATATTGATATTAGCATTGGGCTGAGGCTGTCCACCATGAAGGGCATCCCTAAAATTCATTTTTGGGACTGAGTCTTCGAAATTCTTACCCTTGACAAGGGTTTTCATAGTAGAATTATTTTGTGGGTGCACCTTAGCACCAGATTCACTTGAGATATGAGCCATTTTTTGATCAACTGCTTGAAACTTGTTTCGTGATCTCTTTAATCCTTGCCCTAGACATCGTGGAAAGGTATGGTTTTCACTTTTTTTTGTGCAGCAAATTGGAAGCCGTTGTCACTCAAGTTCACAGTATGATCTATTGAAAGATAAATTTCTAACCCATCTTGGATCCCCTGCAACATTTCTTGCTAAAATATTGAGCATAAACCACAAAAATATTGGCCGCTAGGGCCCGAAGGCCCTAAAAACCAACCTCTGGAGCTGCTTGCACTCAACCCAGATGAAACCCTCGCATAGCCACTTGCCAAATATCTCGTTCACACATAGGGATGTGCTAGGATCTTTGTTGCTCCAAATGATATGAAAATTGGTGGAGATGTTCTAGGGTTTTTCAGGCATCTACCCTCAAAATTTTAGCTCAATCCGAGTCCGAATGAGTGAGATATGGCCAAAACAAGTTTGGCAATTTGGGCAGTCCTACGAAAAATTGACTTTCAAAATCATATCATCTCCCTGTATGTGTTTTGATTTGACCTACGTCTAATATCTACAAATGGTGTATGGTTGGACTTACAAGGTGTGTTTATGAATGCTACTCCATATAGATAAGCAATACACAAATGGTTGAAAAAACTTCCTAGGGTTGGTTTGAATTGAGATATCCTAAAGGGGAAAAAGAGCTCCAATAAGAGGTAATGTTGTCTAAAACTTGTGTAGGCCAAACAGGCTTTTGCTTCACCCTCAAGCCAGATCGATCAAGAGTGATAATTGTATAATCCCTAATTATTAAGCCTCATGAGCAAGGGTATCTAACCTAAGACTGCTTTAAGATAATATCAAGGGTAGTGAGCTTCCCGATGATGAAATCTAGGAAACCATGCAAAGGCTACTATGGCATCTAGGGGGTGAGTCAATGGTTGGAGATGAAACCTAATGTCGCCATACTCAATAGATGGCTGGTGATGAAATCCAATATCCCTTATTTTTTTATGTGCAAAACATGCAATGTGAAAGTGTGTGATGTTAAATTTTTGTTTGATTTTTTTTTCTTTTAAAAATGTCTAACTAATATGCATAATAACTAAATTATCCTAGAAATGATAAATGTAATTCTTGTCTATGCTTCTTACAAAGAAGAAGAATACTATCCCTAAAATGATTTATCTTGTATTGATAATGTAGAGAAAATAAACTTATGAAATTCAACTAATCCTAAGTAAGAAAAGCAAGAAATGTAACTATCTAGTAAGATGTCATAAGAAAAAGAAAACATGTCCTAAGAAAATGCTAAAGAAATAACATGTTCTTAAAATTAACAAAACAAAGAAAGAACCCTATGCTAAATATGGATGATAATGATGAAATATAATAAAATAACTCTTTAGCCATTTCTAAAAATAAATCCCTAACTACTTGTGTAGAAATCAAAAGTGCAAAGCAAATGAAAGAAGGGCAATTAACAAGGACAAAAGGTGACTTACCTTAGAAATTCTTAGATTTTGATTGATGGTAGTCTAAGACTAATTTTTGATGATGCTTTGATAGGTTGTAAGAAGGTAGGACCTGATTGGTGTGTCTAACTTTAATCAACAATAGACAAGAATGCAACTGCCAAGGGTGTGGCGGAGAAGACTACTAATCGCTATGGATGTGGTGGTCAAGACTTCTAACTACTAGGGGTGTGGTGGTTAAGATTACTAACCTCCAAGGGTGTGGTGGTCAAGAATTGGATTATGATTTTTTTGATCTAAAAGATAGACAAAACGTCAAAGGTGAGTATTATGCAAAAAAATCTCTAAAAATAACACAAGGAAAATAAAGCAAAATAAAAGTAGCGACAAAAAGCATAATTTTATTTCTAAAAATGTTGAAGATGTCAAATGTGATCAGGTTTCATCGTCCCACTGTGATTGCCAAAATGTAGAGAGGAAAATGCATAATTTCATTGCATACAAAATATTCATTACAAAAGTGCAATCCTTTTACAAAATACCCCTTTTGGGATTACAAATATGGGGTTTTCAGAGAGGAAAAATTCCTCTTTACAAGATAAAGTTAAATGATGCCTCAAGTGTTCTCCAAACCACCTCAAAATGTGGATGGGTTTCTTACTTCGCTTGTAGATTAGACCATCCTTGATTACATGCACTCTTATGAATTCCTACACACAATCAAAAACATAAAATTTGTAGCATCAAATAGGCCTAGCTTGATTCGGCCCAAATTTAATAAAATATGTAAAATCAATTACAAAAGAATTCAAAATAGAACCAAAATGATGATTTGGCATATGAAATACTATAAAATATAATCAAAGTTTACTTTATTCGCCTTTTGTTGTATGTTTTCTTCTGACTATGTTTGATTTGATGACTTGTGTAGGTATTGAAGTGCAACCACCAGGGTTCTAGCAGTCTCTATTGCGCATCTCCATGGGTATGGTGGTATCTTCTACTCATCGACAAGGGTATGGTAGTCTCTTCTGCTCACCACTAGGGGTGTGGCAGTCTTGACCTCTTTTGCTTACATTTAGGTGAAATTGATATGGGATGTCCAAAAGGATGTAATCAGACTCTGATAACAATCTGAAGTCAAATTAATCTCTCAATTACAAGTAATTGCATAAGAAACGATGTATGCATGAGAAGGATATTAAGCACATGTTGTGGCTAACTTATTGCATGTGAGGAGACTGGGAAAAAGGGATAAATGTGTTTTTTTTTTTTTTGAATCACAATTTAATAGAGTTTTGGTAAGGTTCACCTTCATCTCCTCCCTATGGAGGAATAATATGGGAATATATAGATTTTATGGATGGTTTGTGAGAGAATATGACTTTACAAGAGAGTACACCCAATTAGTAAGGATAGGTAAGATGATAAATCTAGAGATTTACCACTTGGAGCAATGAGATAAGAGGTGTTCAATAGGTAGGTATGACTAGGGTGAGGTGTAGGATGAGGTGGCAAGTAGGTTGGTGCAACTTAATGAGGTGTTGGAGTGATGTGTCAAGCAGGTGGGTGCAACTTAGTGAGGTGTTGGAGTGACGTGTCAAGTAGGTGGGTGTAACTTAATGATGTGTTGGAGTGATGTGTCAATTAGATGGGTACAACTTAGTGAGGTGTTGGAGTGATGTGTCAAGTAGGTGGGTACAACTTAGTAAGGTGTGAGAGTGAGGTGGAAAGAGTAGTTGTAACTAGGGTGAAGTTTAGGAGTGAGGTTGCAAGGGTAGCTGATTTAGGTGGGTGATGAGGTGCCAACTTAAGAAAGAGTGATAGAAACTTAGAGAAATGGATTATCCAATTTATTATCATTATTATTTAATGTTCTATGATTATAATTTTGGTATTATTATTAATTAAATGGTTTACAAAATTTACTAAAATATTTATAAAACTTATTGAAATATTTAAAAAACCTATTAAGACATGTACAGGTGTCTACAATGTCGTATAGGTTAGTTAAGAGTCATGTGTATATGTGTCGAGTATGCAAGTGAAGAGTCCAATGTGTGTGGCAAGATGTAAAAATAAGAGGTATGAGAGCTTTGTGTTACATGTGGAATAGGAAAGGACGCATCTCCCAGATATGTGATGAGATAAATAGTCGAAGTATTCAAGAGTCATATTTCTAAGGTTATATTATGGAGATAAAGATCTATCTATTGTATCAAATAAAAACAAAAGATTTATAATTAAAATATTGAAGCTTGTATGCAATATTTTAAAAATTATATTGTAAGTTTTCTTATGCATATTGTTATTGATATTGGCTAGTTAGTTTATATTATTGTTATTTCATGAATGTTATATTCATTGATATTGTCCATTTATATTGATTTCTCTAATATTTGAGTCTACTCAAGATCCTAGATATTGGGACCTATGATTGAATCTGGCTAAAAATCCAAGAATCGTATTAAAGTGTATTCTATAGACTCTATACCAGCTACTTTGAGTAGGCTCTAAAGCTAGCATCAGAGAAGAAATCTAGTGTGAATATTAGAAGATTTTGTAGAGATGAGTTTTAGATTTAAAAGCTAGAATCATAGAAGAACTTTGGTGTGAATTTAATTTGGAGAAAAAATTATAGGTTAAAGGTTACCATCTTAGTTATCAAGTTCAATTTCGACACTTTTGAAGTTCGAAAGAAATTTAACATATTTAAAAATTCAAAATAAAATTCGACATAAAATTCAATATATTATAAATGTACATATATTCTTTCAATGCCATAAATGCCATATAAATAAATTAGTAATTAAAAATCTCAAAAAAACAAACATTAATAATTCCCTTTTGATATATTTCCAATCTTTTGCATTAAATTTTAGTGGTGCCATTTTGAATAGTTTTTCTAAAAAATAAAATATCATTTAATTTTACTTTCAACATTTAAATATAAATTTTATTTAAATATATTAAAATAATGTAAACCTACTTTCTACATTTTTTACATAAAACTTTTACTCAACTCATTCTCAACTATTGCCCGGAAAACACATGCAAAGAATTTTTGGCATGCATTTTCTGCTTCAGCGTGCCTTGCTCAATTTCTTTCCTGCAGAATTTAGGTTTGAAAACACACACGAAAATTTTCCGCATGCATTTTTACCATTTTCTGCATGCATTTTCTCCTTCCCATGTGTCTTGCTCAATTTTTTTCCTATGGAATTTAGGGTTGAAAACACATGCGAAAATTTTACTACATGCATTGCATAGGATTTTTCGCCTAATTATTTTTCTTGCCGATTTTAAGGTTTATTCCCCAAACTTATTCGTTAAGGTTTTAAAAAATTATTTTGAATTTTATTTAAAAAATTCGAAGAATTTGATAACTAAGATTTACCATCATAGAAAAACTTTGGTATGAATTTTGAGGAAGATCCAAATGAAGAAAACATAGGCCAAAGTTGTTTATTATTTTTGGTTTGTTGGTTACGTAACATTATTAAAGTTGTGAATATGATATATGTAGGAAGATAACATAATGCCCCATTAAAGCATTGCATAGAATATCGGTCGAAATAATAGTACTAAAAAAATACTAGACAAAATTATATATGTCTAAGCAATGAACTAAAGAAATGGATAAAGCCATTTGTGAGGAATAGGTTTGTTGCCTATGAGAGATAAAGGTTGAAATAAAAGAAAGAGTGTTGGTGAAACCAAACACCCATATTATTGTGAGAAAGCAAAAATTAAGAGGCTAAAGAGACAAGACAAACATCTACCATAAGTAGCAGTCTAAGTCACTTGAGAACAATGAGAAGTGACATATAGTAAAAGTCCTTTGAAGCACAAAAAAGGAAGTATCATAGGCACCTGTGCTAAAGTACTCTTGAAGGATAAAGAAGAATTCATCAAAGCCACATGTATTAAAGTCCTCTTGAAGGGTATAAGGAGTCATCAAAGCCACCTATATTAAGTGGCATCTAGATTTTCCTTTGAAGGAAAGATAACAAGGCATTAAAAAAAAAATTATTTACAGCTATTTGTGATTGATAGATATCAAAGACAAAGATAAAAAGGCGTTATTGAAGCTACCTAAGATGTGTGGCATCTAGTAGAAGAGATAATATAATATAAGAGGAAGTTATCACCTAAGTGTATACATGAAGTGCGAACAGTCTAAATGCATGAAAGATAATACCTAATTGTAAACCCACAAGAGACGTAGCTATAACTTGAAACATAAATCCAAAGAGGAAGGAATATTATCTACCTAATTTTGACGTTTGTTGCATATTCAGAAGAGTGTGTCACGTGTCAGAATGCATCAGAGTGTTGCAATAATAATTATGAATTTAAAGGTAAGGTTATATATTCCTCAATTTTTTTAAAAGGATTATATTATTGGGTACCAGAACCTAAGTCAAATATATTTGATTTTTGAATTTGAATGAGAAGTTATAAGACTTAGAGAAATTTGATATCTTGAAAAAGTAAAAAGAAGTTATAAGGATAAAATGAAATGGTAATTTGATATGTGATATTTTATTAAAATAATTTTTAGACTAGAGATAAGGATAATTTTATTGATTGATTTGTGGAATGGAAAAATTGAAATTGATTTAAAAAACTTGATCTTTGAAAAATTTAGAAACTAATTAATTAATTGTTATTTAAAGTTTTGGAGCTATAAGGATTTCTACTCCAAATTGAAATTTGAAATAATTATTGCTTGTTGATTAAACTTTTGAGAAATAATATTTTCTATTTAAAAGGAATTTATCATGGATAGGAGACAACGAATGAGTGCATCAAGACAATCATATGAATTCAAAGGGTCAAATAATAGAAGAATTTTTTAAAATTATTATCAAGGATATGAAATAAGATCTTTTGAATCCTATCAAAACATGCATAATGGAAAATACACATGGTATATATATTTAGGATCTAGTCATCATATGATTGGATTTTTTTATTGTTTTAAATATTTGAAATTCAAAATAAATATTCCACTAAAAATTGTAGATGATAAGATTTATCATGTTCAAGGATCTAGACAAGATGTACCTAGCAGATTTTGTGCTAGATGATGTTTTGTATGTACTAGGATTATCAAATAACCATATATCAGTTGCTCAATTGGTTGAGAAAGATAGAGTAGTATAATTTAAATATTTAAATGGAAACAAAAAATGTGTCATGAAGAATCAAAATAAAATAGAGGCTACAGGTGTCATCAAAAATATAATATTTGTTCTAGACACAATGAGATTTTCAAAATAAATATTAAACCATATTTTGCCTCAATAAAATATTAATAATGAGTTTTTTGAAACTCCAAAAGATAGAAAACAAGAAGATGGACTAGGCATAGTCCAAGATTGTCTAGCAGGGACAATAGACAAGGATAGTGGATGGACACAAGGCAGGAGATGAATATGAATATTGAATATTAAAGTCTTTAATAACCAAATAATATAATACAAAGGGGTGTTGGAATATTACATTATTTAATAAATGTTAATGTGCTCCCATGGTACCCATGGTAGAATTGTAAATGTTAGATTAGTGTGTGAGTTATAGTTTAGGGTTTGTGACTTATATTTCCCCTAAAGTATGTGTCTATGTGTAGGATGAGTACAAGTATGTAATGTGAGAGTGTACAAGTGTCATGTAGTTAAGTGTGCAAGTGTGTGCAATGTGTCATATAGGTTATTAAGATTCATTATTGATATTGTAGTTAGTTAAGATTATTATTGATATTGTCCAAATAGTTTAAATTATTATTTGATGAATGTTTGTATTCATTGATATTGGTCATTTATATTGATTGCTCCAAAAGTTGAGTCTACTCAATATCCTAGTTATTGGGACCTATTATTGAATTTGTATAAAAAACCAAGAGGAAGGATGTCATCCATTGAGGCATCCACCTTGATTTCTTCTTCATATTTAGTATCCACCTCAATATTATTGGCATAATATAATATTATGCGATAGATTTTCTCTATTTTTGTTGTCCTTAATGTATGAGGTTGAGGTATCACATTCATCTTCACTCGGTTGGGACTTGACCAATGGTCATGTATCCTTTAAATCAATAATCATGAACATGGAATTTTCTTAACCATGGCCTTCCTAAAAGCATTGGATAGATTAGTAAACCATATTTTATGAGTTGAAAATCTACTACACAAGTGACTTCCATGACTAAAACTGCTATATCACATACTACTTCTATTGAATTTGTTTTATTTTTATTTAAGAATCTCAACTTTAAAGTATATTGACAATCTATCTATAGTACTAATATCTTCAAAGTAGATTCTATTATTATATTAACTATGGATTCATCATCTATCTTGAAATCAATAATAGATATACCTTTGCAAAATATTTAAGCTTGTGGAGCGTATGGGTCAATTTTTGTATCAAACATAGTGACTCTGATTGTCCTCCTTTGTTAGGAATTGATTATTCTATGCAACTCCCTTCATTGTTTTGATGATAATTACATTAGTTGTTCATACATGATGTTGATATTTTTCTTGAACAAATTCTTCATGATTATAGTGCCTGGTCCATTGAGATTGAAAAATCTCTAACTCCTAGTGTTCTTATCCTTTTTTTTAATCTTTTTTTGGCTCTTCTTTCTTCTTTTTGACTTATTTTTATTTTATTGGATTCGTATCAAGAGCTCACTTCATTTCCATGACATCAACTTCTTCTTCATAATATTTAATGAGATCAATAATATTAACTAGAGTTTTGCTATTCTCATCACTCTGTTCTTGAAGTAGATGCCTTATTATAGAATTTTTTCTTATAATGCCCTTTCTCTTTGTGCTCATAATATACTACATCAGAAAAATATTTCCTCATATCTTAATATTCAAATTGGGATCACTAAGTTCCTATGTCATTTCCTTGTAACAAATTGATTGTAATCTATCCCATCGTTTTAATTAGATCTTCTACTTTAGCTACAAAAGTAGAGAAAAATGGACTTACTACAACTGGTGATAGGACCTAGCTAGAAACTATTAGAGCAACTAGTGCTATTAGAACTATCTCCTCCTCCAAACCCTCCTCTTTTTGCTTCACAACCTCATATGCATGTTGCTCATACTTAACCCTCGACCTAATTTTTGTGTTTGGACCTATAATAAAATACTTCTAAAGCATGTTATCCACATCCTCCATGAGGCCATTAGGCAGTTTTTCCTTTCATAACTAGATGTACACCTTCTTTTGATGCTCTTGCACTCATGTATAGTAGTCACAAACTTTATCTTTGGATCCTTAAACTAGTTTCGTTATCTCGATCATCAAGTCTAAAATTATTGGCATGGGTTATACTCCTTGATTGTATTTTTAATAATCTCATCTCATGAATTCTTGATATGATCCTCTTGCATTTCATACAATATTAAAATAACACAATTTAAAAATATTAGAAGGAACTTCATCCATTACTCCATATCAAACCATTACAAATGCATGCTCTCTCATCTTATTGAATGAAGTTCTTCAAAATTTTAAAATATTGGACTGAATATACAATATTTTTCCCATATTTACTATATCTTGGAATCCTAAGTACAACTCTTCCTAGTGAAATAGTCAAGTGCTTCTTACTAGAAGTGGAATCTTCCTATAGAGTATTGCGAATACCAAATATATCATACTTTATCTACAAGTTCCTTAGTATTATACCTTTAGTGTAGACACACAAATAAGAACAAGGAAACCAAAAGGTAGGCCATTACTGGTTAATCACAAACTATTCACAAGAGCACTGAAACATATACTTATTGACCATACTTCACTAGACAAGTTCACTAGTGAGTACAATAAACATGTTCTAGAAGAAATATATTAACTAGAGGTAACACTTAGTAATAACCCTAGCAAATAGACTTTCCTGTGGAGTAAATACTAGGGTTACGATGGTAAAAATAACTTATTGGGAAACACCACCACAAAAGAGTAATCTCGACAATAGAAGCAAAAATATTGAAATATGCACACTCACAATATTTCTCCAATCCCTCCTTTTACTATGGTTATTATTATTGATGCATCATATCTATCTGGTGGTAATAGAGAACTATAATTCACAATAATGCATTACAACAACATAAAAATAGTAAATTATGGCAGCACAATAGATGGCACAATGAAAAAAAAAGAAACTTTATTATAAATACAAATTGTAAAATTACATGGATGCTCACCAAATTTTCTCGTGTGTGAACATGATCCTCCTGTTGAGCCTCCACCTCTTGTGTACTTTCATAATGATCATGCTCCACATATTTACTCTAACAATATTAGCTACATCTTAGACAATTTTTATTGCTTGGCTTGATATATGTCACTCTTACACTAGTCCCTCTATTACTTCCTTCAACTCACACTTGCTCAAATTCCCTTCCATTATGGTCTCTTCCCTATTTACAGGCTCATGGTAGCTAGATATTTAATGCATGGATAATTCTAGATGGACATATGGCAATATTTTCTAGAAATCAACTTTTTGACTTCTTCAAGATATTCTATATATATTTCTTGGATTTTTTATAGGATATTTATAGTCACTGAGATAGTCAAAATGTTACATGCTTCTAGAGTTTTTTATTTTTGACTTCTCCTATGATTATATAATACTTCCAAAAGTACTTTTGACGATATTTTATTTCTATATATTATGTTATTTACAATGTATCTTCTACTTTACAAATATAATTTACCATGACAATGACACATTTACTTCTACTATTAACTTTTACTCCATGTTTAATTTTTATTATGACATGTCCATATCACAATATTCTTTTTATACTCCTTTCATACAGTCATTCTATTATAATACTATTATTTAACAACCTTCTCAATGAAGCTACTACTCCCCAAGTATCCCAAACAACTTATCAAGCAATATTTTTCTCTATCAAGCACCCCATTATATATTCTATATGCTCCTTATACTACTACACATGCAAACAACATGAACATTTTTTTTTGCATGTTAAATTTTCTATCTAGAATGTCCTTTTAAGTTTTACATGCTAGTCCCTTTGTGACTCAATAATCATCCTTGTCGGTACCATAACAATATTCTTATTAGTTGAATATACTAAATCCTTTCCATGGGGGTAGTAGTTGGAAGATTTTTCAATATAAATATACACTTGATATTGAAGCATATTATTTTAACTCCTTAAAAGCTATGGCAATATTAGTTATTATGGTTGAATGCATTCCAAATCTAGTGATGATGTCTTCTAGAAGTTGTATGATTACCTCTTGGTTTAATGACATGATAAGTAATGATTTGATACATATATTTAAGCAATCAATAGTATTTAGAATACTTGCTTCTATATTAAAGTATATTATTCTTTATCCAAGTACTTTACTCATGAAAGAAATTAGATGTTCTTCCTTTTCATATTTCTAAGTTAATACCACAACAACACTTTCATCAATAACAAAAAGGTATAGTCTAAAGTCTCTAGAAAAGCCCAAGTTCATGAGGATTGAAGTTTTAATAGCAGCATATTTTATTCCCTAGAAATCATGTTTACTTTCTTTAGTCTAAGCAAAGGTGGTGTCCTTCTTTAGCATCTTGGTTATAGGTCAAACCAAATATGAAAAGTTAGTTATGAATTTGACCATAAAATATATCTACCAAAGGAACAATATGATACCTTTGATGGATGACAATAGAGACAACTCTTGAATTGCTTTAGTTCTATTTGTGTCAATGGAAAGCCCCAATTTTGATACCACATGGCCTAGTATCTTCCCTTATTACACTATATAAATTAACTTCTTTGTATTCAAGGAGATACCATATTCTCTAGATATTTTGAAAACTAACTCTAGATCTTCAATGTGTTTACCTTTTTCTTTGCAAACATAAAAATAGATGAGTATAATCTCATCTATCAATCCTACAAAAGCAATATTCATGGCTCTTTATAAGGTGACCCCACATTAAATATCCCAAAAGGAATTCTTTGATAAATAAAATTTCCCCATGTGGTGGTGGAAGTTCTCATGTTGATCATCATCCTTGGCACACATTTGATTGTACCCTTGAAATTTCTATAATATTTTATGTATTTATGGTAGTGGTTATGATCCTTAAAATATGTCATATTCAAGTTCCTAAAACATACACATAATTTAATATCCTCATTCTTATTACATACAAGAACTAGGTTCATGCACCCATGTGGAATGTTTAACAAGGAATATGATTTTAGGTACACAGAAGCATGGGGTTATTTTTCTTATCAATGCTTCAATATTTAGATTTATGGGTCCTTGATTTTTCTAGAATGATCAAGCCCCAAATACTATTTCAATATTTTTCTCAAATATGCTCTTGCCAAAGAATTCTAGGTCTTCATATGTCCAAGAAATTATCTCCATATTTTTCATAAAGATCTTCAAACAAATGTATCTCTTATTTAATATATTTTCTCTAGAAGTAGGTTCTTACCTTCAACAATCTCAACTAGATGATATGAAGATGATTTAACTTTGATTCTTGACTTCATAATATTGTTATATAGATTGGCTACTCTCTAGCATGATTAAACCTTTTGGAAGATATTTGGTAGTTGATTTTATTCAATTCAATCACATCCTTAATATTATCCCCTGATACATTATTTCTTTATGCATGTTGAGCCTCTTTAAAAGGGAACTCTATGATCTATTTCTCATTGTTAAATACTTGCTAAGTGATTGGAGTTAATATGGATAGTAGGCTTGAAGACTACTTCAAGCTCCTTTGGTTTATCCCACATGTTTGTGGTGGGATTGAATTTGGTAGCCATGAAAACAAGATCATCTACTTTAGTGATTATATCCTTAAGAATAACCTTGATTTCATAGGGGCTAAATATTTCTAGTAGCTCCTAGAATCTATGATTTTAGGATTTTAGGTCTTTATTTTTGGTAGTATGTTTAGAAACAACCTAACTTATGACAAGTTTAGAGTCACCAAATAATTTTATGTTTTTAATAATCATAGTTTTATCCTTTCATAAGCCAATACACAAGGTATTTTATTCAACAATATTAGTAGTGTAATTGAATAAGAGTTTGTAAGTATAGTTTAGTTATGTACCTTGCAGATCAGTTAGCTAGATAATAGTTTCAAATACATTCCTTGTGTGTGCATCATAAAAATGCATCATCTATATGCAATTTGATCTTTAAGACTATTTATTTATTAGGGCTAGGATAATAGTGAGCTCTTCATTTATTAAGAAGTTCCCAAACTTTTTTACTTTAAATTTTACTCTAGGCCATCATCTTCCTATAGGACACCTATAATCATATCAAGATCTAAAAATAGCCTAGCTTCACCTGGTTCCTCATTTATGAATTTATGGAGCACGTTCTAATTTACTAGACGATAATCAATCTTGTGTAGAAGATAGTTGCATGGAGGATCATTCCTAATTTTGATGATTTTTCCATCCCTAGGCACCTTCATATGCATGTAATCCTTTGCCAAGTATCTATTTTCTATAGAATTTAGGTTCATTCTCTTGATAGCAACATGTTAAAGTAAGGAGAGAGATAAACCATAATGACCTCCTAAACAACTACTAAGTCTGGGATTTTTACCATTGTCATAGTCAAATATTTTAAGACTCACATATCATTTCTTTTGATACCATCCATATAAATAGAATACTTAGAAGTTTTAGTAAATTACTTCCCCATATATTCATAGACAACCTTTGGCATCACTATTACAAATTCTCTAGAATCCACTATACAACTCCTCAATAATTAGTTCTATATATTTAATATGGTAACTTCAATGTTTTTAGCTTAGTATTATTCAATATATCAGTTGTGTTCACCTAGATATTTTATGGATATTTAGCTATTAAATTTTGTTGCTCCACTAGATTGGATTGTGCTCGTTGCTATGTCATGACTCAAACATTAACATATCCTCCCTAGCTATTTATGTTCTTTCTAAATAAAACCTCTCTATCTAGGTAAGACTAGAGCTTCTAGAATACTAAATTTTGCCCATGTCATTTTTATTTATTTATAATTTTGAGCCTAAAATTGATGGTGTTACTTTTATTAGGTAAACCATCACCTATTACTACAAAAGTAGATACTACAAAAAGGAACTAAGAACAACCACCAGTGCTTAATGGAACTATAACCCATCACAGAAAGAAAAGAAGCAGAGACACCAAGAAGCAGGGAATACACCAAGGAATAGGGAAGCCCTCAGGGTGTAAACCACAACAAACAACATAACTCAAACCAACAAAAGGGTTATTGAGTAGAGCTACCCATGGCCTCTTTTTGTTCATCTACATTCTTGACCACTTGCTAGATAATTTACCGAATCTCCCCAGATATCATCTTAGTTATTTTAGCTCTCACCTTAGGATATTCACCAGGAAAGCTATCACAATAGAATAATAGATAAAGAGTGTTTTGTGGTCCTTCAGCGAGTTCACAACACATTCCAGATGCGTAATGGTAGTGGAACAGGAATTTATAGCATGAGATACACCTCTAAAAATGTAGTGGTACCAATGATGCTTCCACATGCAGCAAGGATCATAAGAATTTAGTTGACTGAGGCCTTCATCTGCATGGAAAATATATCCACTAAATATGCAAAAAGTAACCTCTAGGATGGACCAAAGCCTTCTATTTGAATTATTAATAAACCTTGGAAAAATATTTATACTTCGAGCAACCAATAGAATGGAAATTCTCTTGGAAAATGGAAATATCATGAGACAAATTTCATAAGTGACATACATACTGGGAATTAAGTACAAGAACACCCACAACCAAATAAGTGACAGCCAATAGACCTTGGAAAATATTTATACTCCGGGAATCCAATAGAATGGAAATTCTCTTGGAAAATGGAAATATCATGAGGTAAATTTCATAAGTGATAGACATACTGGGAATTAAGTACCAGAACACCCGTCAGAAATGGACATGATGTGAAATGAAATTTCGGGTAAACATGTGAAGTTTAATCACTTGACACTTTCGATGGATAAAGGGAACGCCAAGGTAATGGGGATGGTTTTCCAAGGGGACATACCAAATAACCATAATCTCTATAAAAAATTAAAAATTGACACTGATTGTCCTAACAGGATAATTTGAAACATCAAATATCTCACAAACTATGAGAAGAATCAGAGTGGAAATGGTTGTTTTGTCAATCATTATCAAATTTTTCAATGATAACTAATTCACATTGCTCCTGTGGTAACAAATTTGACCAAGTTAGCAAACCTGGACCGTCAACCCCAATATTTTCCAATTTATCTGAAACTTTATTTGCTTCCCTAAAATCATGCTGGATAATGACTTTTTGTTGGTAGGTAAAAATATTTCTGGCTTATTCAATACAACTTTTGACTTTCCAATATGGTCTGTTGAAGATCTTCATGTATTTTATGATATTTAGAGAGTACCCTTCAATTATGATTCTACTTGGAACATGCTTGATTAATGAAAGGCCTATCCATAAAGCCTTAGCTTTTACCACATGATTGGACTGTTCACCAAGGTATTCAACAAAATCCAGGATTATATTTCCTTTGTGATCTCTGATTATGCCTTATGCCTCTGCTTTACCCAGATTACCTTTGGATTACATTTGGCTGCCCGGATTCATGTGAAGAAATTTATGTAACATGGTATGAAAGTCTTTTTTAAAGTCCTTATTGGAAGTAAAGTTACCTTAGTTAAAAGTAAGGGTGTCCTAGTTGGAAGTATAGATGCTATATTTAGTTTTAAGAGGAAGAGTGAATATATGGCAAACCTAGTCTAGGTAGTAGATACTACAAAAGAAGTGATTATCAAGGATGATATTATGTAACATGATATAATAGTCTTTAAAAGTAGAAGGTAAATATGTAAGTTCCATGCATATTGGTTATTTTTTGGAGATTCAAAATTAGATAAGTAGAGTGGGGATTGAATTCAAATTACTACATGAATTTTTTTTAAAGGATTTTTGTGCATTATCTTTTGTAGTTCAAAAATAAAGGATATATTTAACAAATGGTGGCCTACTTTAGAGGTAAAGAAGCATTATACTTAACACCACGAACTGATAATTTTCTATGAAAATAAAGATTATTAAAAAGCTTCTTCTGTGGATTAGGCTTTTTGGATTTCCTTATTAGCTCATCAATAAGGAGATTTTGAATAGTATTGATGATAATATAGGGGACTTCATCAAGAAGGGATAAACTACAAAGGAGAGAAGGCATGTTGTATATAATCAAATCTATGTTGTCATGGATATTTTAAAACCTTTACTATAGTCCATTAGGATTAAATATACATCAAGAGAATGGGTTTATTTGCATTTCTATGTTACACAATTATGACAATGAACACATAGCCTAAGATTAAAAAAACAATAAATAAAGAGGTGAAATTTTTGGAAGCTAGATCAAATCAAGGATTTTCCACAATTAAAAAATGGAAGAAAAAAATCCCTATGCTTCATCAAATGGAAAAGTCCATTAAAATTTAATCAACTCAATTTATGAGAAAGATAAAATATGAAAGGTGACATAAATGTCCTCCTTGCAATGTGTTTTCACTATCTCCTCTTCTCACGTCAAGACTAGGGGTAATTTGTGAGCTTAAAGTCTAGTTTTGTTGGATTAGCTATAGAACACCTACATTTCTCCTAAGATACTTCTTTTCTTAAGCTTAATCTTGATCTAGCCTCAATGCACATACAAATACAAAAAATAAGACCTAAAGCTAAAATAACTTATGCTTTTAATGAGAAATTAAATAATGTTTTTCTTTTAAGAGGTAAGGATGCAAGAAGATGTAGCAAACAAAGCCTAATATGTAGCTATATATGATTTTGACTAAACACTAAAGCTTAAATATTATATTGATTTTTTATATGGTTAATACTAACTAGTTCTTTATCTTCTTTTTTTCTATTTTTCTAATTAATAGAAAATAAATGCTAATTTATACAAACAAAAAATATATATTTACTCTTAAATGCTTAAATTAAATATTTGTGAGGCAAAATAAATTGTTCTTACCATAATGATAAAATCATGACCATTCCATAGGAGCACCAGTGATTCTATCACTTGAGCTATAAAGTCAATTGTAGAGAGGCTTATCTAAATTGGCAAAGAAGGTTAGAATTACTTAAGTAGCAATCATACCCCTATTCAGAGAGAATGCAAGAAATAAATGCCAAGTGGAAAAATTTACATTGGGTGATAGCACCACCAACACTTTTGCTCTATGTAAATCAAAGAGTGATAGCTCTACTAACTTGTAATTTGATGATGCTTTTGATTCTAAGAGGATAATAACAAGATCAAATGCAATACGAGGTAATATTATGATGACTATGATAAATGGACCTAGGAGTGCAAAGCTTATGTTAAACAACAATAAAAAAAAGGTTTACTTGATTAAGATAAAGATTAAATGACACAAATGAAAGACTACCTATGTGCAAATGCAAATGCTAGATTATTTCTAAGTACAACAAAATAAAGCTTAAAGCTACTAGCACAAGCAAGAGCCAAAAGAAAATAAGAGGAAAGAACCCAACCCAAGATGCACGATTATTTTATCTTTTTTGAAAGCTTACTTAAATCTTGCTAGCTTGATTGTTGATGACACTTTAATGCTTGAGCTTGTGGGCTTTATGCTTGATTATTACTTGATATCTTGATTCCTTAGAGAAATATTTGAGACTTGATTGAGACTATGTTGGATTCTTACAAGAACAAGGGATTAAGTGCTTGCAAAGATGGCCTTCACAAGATAATGGAAATATTTTGGCATAACCTTATCATACACAATGTCTGATTCCTATGAATATTAAGAGATTTTGATAGAATTTTGTTGCCTTGAAAATACTATGGATAAAACTTTGGAAATGCTTTGCTACCTAAAATGGTTTGTATTCTGCCAAGTGCTAGCTTTATAAAAAGCCATGGGTTCTTGGAGCAAGAACTACATTAAATATGACAAGATTGAAGAAGGTAAGAATTTGAAGAGAGATCAAGAAGCTATTAATGGAAGAACATGAGAATAAAAATTCTTAGATTTGAAATTTTTATAGGAGTTATGGATCAATTTTTTGGGGATTTAATTTATTAATGCCAAGTTTCTTAAGAGAGGCAAAAAATTAAAATTTTTAATTTTGGCACATGACAATCAAAAGTTTTAGAAGATAATAGTGTTGATAGTGATTTCATAGTTGTGCTTTCACCTCATGACCATTGAAGGTAAAAATGGATATGAAAGATCAAAATTGAAAGGTTTTACAAAATAATTGCTAGGTTGCAATAGAATCACCAACACTATTGCTTTTCTATTGATTTTGGAGCAATAATTACCCCAAATTTGGGCATAAGAAAGGCTAATTAAATTTTGGCAATTTCAAATATGCTAAGGCCTTTATTGTGATAATATTGATCAAAGACCCAGCTGAAAAATGGTGGGAACGGGAGCGGGAGCGACGGTGGACGATGGCGATGGCGATGGCGACGATGGAGGGATGTTGGAGAGAGCTGGTGTGGCAGGTTTGTCCTCGGGACCTGCAGGTGGTGTTGGGCCTTCTGCAGGCCCACTCAGCAAGATTCGCGATGAAGACCCAAACGGCATGGTGAAACCGACATCTGATAACGTTAGGGTTTCACCCTCCTCTCCTTCCAAAGCACCTCCTTGGTCTTTATCCTTTGCGGACAAAGTTAGGTCTTCGTCAGGAGCATTTTCTTTCCAAACTCCTTTGCCCTTCTCTGTTTCGGGCACTGAAGTCTCTTTCCCGAGTGAGGTTATGGAGCCACTAATCTTCCAAGAGTCTCTCTCTCTCTCGTTGGGAAATTTGTCGGTGCCCGACCTGATATGGAAACTATCCGCGAGTGGGCTCTTTCCAAATGGCGGCTTTCGGGCAGCTTGGAGTTAGTGGCCTTTCCTAGGGGGTTTTTCATGATAAGGCTAAACAACGCCCTTGACACCCACCGCATCCTTACTGGAGGACCTTGGTTTTTCGGTCGTCGCAGCCTGTTTCTACGGAGATGGGGGGAAGACTTTGACCCTGAGACTCAGTCTATCAACATCGCTCCAATTTGGATCAAACTCCATGGGCTTCCCCCATAGTTCTTCTACAATGATGCACTCAAAGGCATCACTCAACCGATTGGAGATTTGGTCGCCATTGACCCTGCTACCCGAGCCAAAACCAGAATGACCTATGCTCGTGTCTGTGTCATGGCTAATCTGGATTCGGCTCTGCCTACCTGCATCGACATCAACTACGGGAGCTACAGAAGACGTCAAGGAGTTGAGTATGAGAACAAGCCCGCTTTTTGTTTGGAGTGCAATACTCAGGGCCATCTGGCTTCTCAATGCCCCTCCCAAAAAAAAGAAATCCCCAGCGATTCAGGACGAAAGAAGGATTCTCAGACCCTGAACACCCAGAAAAAGGCTTCTAGTCAGGGTCGTGGCCGATCTGCAGGTCCCCCCAAAACCTCTGCATCAAATCATGGCAAACCCAACAATGTAAGTGCTCTGCCTTCTCGTTCTAATCATTTTGCTCCCTTAAACAATCTTCATACTAGAGAGGACATCTCCGATGACCTTCCCATAGATCTAACCGTCTCGTCCACACCCACTTTGATTCAGTCTCCCTTGTCCAAAGGAAAGTCTGCAATGACCTTTCCAAACTCACCCACCGATTCTGGTCCCTCTCACCTTCCTCTTCCCTTCCCACCCCTTCCCCCGACTCAGAACCGTCCTCTTTCCCTTTCCCCTGAGTCTGTTGCCCCGTGCCAATCTCCCCGCTCTCCATCCCCCCACCGGCCTGCCCCTGGGACTGATTCCACCGATATTCTCCAAACATCCAGCCCGCTGAAATCTCCCATTCCCGCACCCAAAGCTGACGTCAACAAAGAACAGAGAAGGGGACGACCGTCAAATGCAGAAAAGCTTGCCAAAGTAGCTGAGATCGAATTGGCTGATGGCTCAGTGCCTACCTCCTTGGGCCCTATTTCCGAACACCCCAACCACCAAGATGAGGATGAAGTTAGACCCAAACTTACTCCGTCTCAAGGGAGAGGCAGAGGCCGCAAAGCAAACCCCAAATCAACTCGATGAAGTTCATCTCCTGGAATGTCAGAGGCCTCAACGAAACTGCTAAACAGAGGACTGTTAAATCAGTAAGAAAAAACCTAAAACCAAATATCATGTTCCTTCAAGAATCCAAACTTGACGAGAATAGCAACACTCAAGTTTGCAAGCTAATCTGGGAAAATAGCAATTTTGCCTTTTGTCCCTCCTCAGGGGCATCTGGGGGTCTCCTTTGTTTGTGGGATCCGACAACCATTGATGGAAGGGTTCTTTCAATCTCTGATAGAACCATCAACATTCTGTTTACCAATAAAGTCACTAACCTCCAATGGATCGCCACCAATGTTTATGGACCTAACAATCCTGTCAATAGAAGACTGCTGTGGGATAACATTTCAGCAATGCGCAACAACTTTGCTGACTTTCCATGGATGCTCTGTGGTGATTTCAATGCTCCCCTTCACCTGTTTGACAAGCAAGGAGGCAATCCGATCACCAGCAGCTGCATAGAAGATTTCAGCGATTTTGTCAACCATAACGAGCTAATGGACATGCCGCTCCAAGGATCCAACTACACATGGAGCAACAGACGTGCGGGCATCCATCACATCCAAATCCGGCTTGACAGATTTCTCTTATCCAAAGAACTCATTCCTATTTTTGGCGATGGCAGGCTTCATAGCCACCCAAAAATTGGCTCCGATCACAACCCCTTAATTCTGGATTGTTCCCGCCCCCAGAAAATCTTCAAAACCCCTTTCAGGTTTGAAAAGATGTGGCTCACCCATCCAAATTTAGGTCGGTGCATTCGACAATGGTGGCAGCAAAACCTTTGTCCAAACCCTCTCACGAATCTGTTCCTCAAACTCAAAGCGGTCAAACTCAAGCTGAAATGCTGGAATAGGGAGGTCTTCAGCAACCTCTTTACCGAGAAAAAGCTTCTGATGGATGAGCTGAAAAGGGTGGAAAATCTGATTCAGGGAGGAGATCTGAGGGTCAAAACTTTCATGGAAGAAAAAAGCCTCCTTTCAAACTTTCACAATGCCTTGGCTAAGGAAGAGTCCTACTGGAGGCAAAAATCTAGAAACCTCTGGCTCAAAGAAGGAGACACCAACACGAAGTTTTTCCATGCTTCCACCATGCGCCACAGAGGCTCAAATAAAATCTCTGAGTTGACCAAGGCTGATGGATCCATTGTCTCTGACATCCAAGCTATCAGACAGGAAGTTGTGCGCCACTTCCAGGAAATCTTAGGTCCAAGCATTGACTGCCATCCCCGCACAGCAAGTTCTCTACTTCAGAACATCCCAAAGTTGGTGTCTAACGATGATAATGGGAAATTGCTTCAATGCTTCACTGAAGAGGAGATCAAAGAAGCTCTGTTTGCAATGGAACCTGATAAGGCCCCTGGACCCGATGGCTTCCCACCCCAGTTTTTTCAACACTTTTGGGATATTGTGGGCCCAGATGTCGTTGTTGTGGTTAAATTCTTCCAGAGAGCCAAAAAGATGTCGAGAGAGGCCAATTCCACCTTCATTGTTTTAATTCCCAAGTCCAATGATCGTGCTTCTCTCTCTGACTTCAGACCTATTAGTCTCTGTAGTGTCATCTACAAACTTATCACCAAAGTTATGGCAAACAAATTGAAAGACATCCTTCCCTCCATCATCGACCAGTGCCAAGGGAGCTCGGTCAAAGGCAGATTCATTGCTGATGGAGTGATAACCATCCACGAATTGGCCCACTCGGCATATAAAAATAAAAAACCCAAGATGTTCCTTAAGCTTGACATGAACAAGGCTTTTGATCGGGTTTCCTGGAAATTCCTATTCGAGGTCCTAGAGAAGTTTGGGTTTCACAAAGAATGGATCAAGATGGTTCGTGAATGTATCTCGACCGCATGGTTCTCTGTTCTTATCAATGGTTCACCCGCAGGTTTCTTCCAAAGTTTCAAAGGCATCCGTCAAGGGGACCCTCTCGTCCCCTTTTCTCTTCATCATTTTGGCCGAAACCCTTGGAAGAACCCTTACAACTGCCTGCAATAGTGGTCTCATCTCCGGGATCAAACCAGCCTCAACAACCAATGCCATATCCCACCAACAGTTTGTGGATGATACTATTCTATCCTCTCATGCTTCCGTTCCCGAAGCAAAAATCATTAAGAACATTCTTGATTCTTATGAAGAGGCGGCTGGCCAAAAAGTCAATTACCGCAAAAGCAAGCTATACTTTCTCAATACTCCCATTCACAGGAAAAATAGGATTGCTGAGATCCTTGGGTGCATCATTGGGAGCCTTCCAACTACTTATCTTGGATTACCGCTTTTCCACGGCAGATCTGTCTCGGCTATGTGGAACCCTGTTTTAGATCGCCTCAACAAGAAACTTGCAGGTTGGAAAAGCTCAATGCTCAGTCAGGTAGCCAAAGCCACTCTGGTCCAGGCTTGCCTGCAAAGTATTCCCATTTTTTTCTTATCCATATTCAAAGCTCCTGCTTCCATCTGCCAAAGAATTGAGCAAATTCAACGCAGATTCCTTTGGGCGGGAAACGAAAACAAGAATAAATTTTCACTTGTTGCCTGGGATAGGGTCTGTTCCAAGAAAAAGGATGGAGGACTCGGATTCAGAGACATCAAGTGGATGAACATGGCCCTCATTGCCAAGCAGTCCTGGAGACTTACCATCAATGAAAAAGTCACTTGGATTGACATCATCAAAGCTAAGTACCTCCATCAGGTTTCCTTTCTTGGAGAGCACAACCTTCCTAGCGGATCTCATTTCTGGAATGGCATCACCAAAACAAGGAAGATCATCATGGAAGGCTTAAGGTGGTGTCTTGGAACTAGAATGAACATTCATTTCTGGGATGACCCGTGGATCCGTGATAAACCTCTCAGCCAAGATCCGCATCTTGCAGTGCTCAAGACGGTTACCGAAGCCACCTTTGGTGATAAGGTGTGCCATTTCATTAACCTAGGTATCACAAGACCTGAATGGAAACACCTGGCTCTCAACGGGCCTAGGCATATCACCGAGGCGCTCAGGCGGTTACAAAACTTGCTGAGGACTTGCATCATCCCCAACTCACACAAAGATGATTCCATGGTCTGGAACCTTGAAGATTCAGGGAATTTCACTGTTAAATCAGCTTACTACAGCCAAGAAACTCCCAATGATGGTCGGGACTTATCTAATCAGGTCTGGGTTCCCAAGATCATTCCCAAGGTCAAATTATTTTGCTGGTTGGCCATCCAAAATAGAATCCTCACCACTGACAACTTGATAACCAGAGGGTTACTCATTCCCAATTGGTGCATCCTGTGCAAAAATGCCTGTGAGTCAACTTCGCATGTTTTTTTGGAATGTCCCTTCTCTCTAGCAGTTCTCAACCAGGTTCTTAACACCTTCGACATCTCCGCAGCCCTCCCTCATTCCATTCCCCTCCTTTTTCAACAATGGCCCCGACCTTTCAAGAGCAATCAACTTAAATTCATGTGGCAAGCTTGCCTCCACCTTTTCCTGTGGCAGATATGGCTCGAGAGAAATGCCAAAATTTTCAAAAACCAAGCCACTGATAAGAAGATTATTGTTGCCAAAATCTTGGCCCTTGCCACGGAGAATGCCTCTCTTGTTTCGTCTTCCAAACCCCCCTCTCCTGGCCTTGAATCGGACCTAACAAAACTTTTCAATCTTTCTAATTTCTCTGCCATGCCCCGCACTTCTGTCGATAGGTCTGTCATCAAGTGGGTCTTACCACCTACTGGGTGGCACAAGCTCAATTTCGATGGTGCGGCCAAAGGCAACCCAGGAGCGGCTGGCGGAGGAGGAATTCTCAGAAATCACAGAGGAGAAATAATTTTGGCCTTTGCCTAGAACCCGGGAATTCAATCTAACAATATGGCAGAGGCTCGGGCTCTGCTCCAAAGCTTGATCCTCTTGGAGGGTTTGACCATCAATAAACTTATCATAGAAGGAGACTCGCTGCACTGTATCAACTGGCTCAATGGGACTTCTGTGCCTCCCTGGGCCCTTGCTTCGATTTTCCAAGACTGCAAGGCTCTTATTGGCAAGTACCCAGAATTAGTCATTAAGCATCAGTATCGGGAAGGAAACAAAGCTACGGACTGGCTTGCTAACAAGGGTGTAGGCGAACCTGACATTCATGTTTGGAGAGACTCCTTCCCCATTGGCCTAAGGAACGATTCTATAAGTGTCAATGTTTGCACAATGTGAGTGGTGGGCAGGGGACCGGTTTAGTTTGCTCATGGAACTGGTCGAGTTTTCGTGTCCTTTCTTCCTTCTTCTCCTCCTTCGGCCATGTTTTGGCAACATGTCATGATATCACGATGCGGTCTTGCATCATGTCACGATATCGCGACACTTTTTCTCTTCGACCATGTTTTTGCAACATGTCGCGATATCGCGACACTTTTTCTCCTCGATCGCATTTTTGCAACATGTCGCGATATCGCGACACTTTTTCGCTTTGGCCACGCTTTTGCAACATGTCACGATATCGCGACACTTTTTCTCTTCGGCCGTTTTGCAACATGTCGCGATATCGCGACACTTTTTCTCTTCGACGCTTTTGCAACATGTCGCGATATCGCGACACTTTTTCTCTTTGGCCATGTCTTGCAACATGTCGCGATATCGCGACACTTTTTCTCTTTGACGCGTTCTTCCAACATGTCGCGATATCGCGACACTTTTTCTCTTCGATGCGGTCTTCCATCATGTCACGATATCGCGACACTTTTTCTCTTCGACAACGGTCTTCCATCATGTCACGATATCGCGACACTTTTTCTCTTCGACAACGGTCTTCCATCATGTCGCGATATCGTGACACTTTTTCTCTTCGGTCTTCCATCATGTGCATATCCATATACTTTATCCTTTTTTCTTGTCTTCCATCATGTCGCGATATCCGGACACTTTTTCTCTTCGTCTTCCATCTTGTCGCGATATCTGACACTTTTTCTCTTCCTCGTCTTCCATCATGTCGCGATATCGCGACACTTTTTCTCTTCGGAAACGGTCTTCCATCATGTCACGATTTTGCGACACCTTTTCTCTTCGACCGTGATGTCTCTTCTTGTCGCGATATCGCGACACCTTTTCTGTCCAGCTGCGGTTTTGCATCATGTCGCGATATCGCGACACTTTTTCTCTTCGGCCGATTTTGCAACATGTCGCGATATCGTGACACTTTTTCTCTTCAGCCTCGATGATGCAGCATGTCGCGATATCGCGACACTTTTTCTCTTCGGCCGCGATTTTGCAACATGTCACGATTTCGTGACACTTTTTCTCTTCGGCCGTGTTTTTGCAATCTGTCACGATTTCGTGACACTTTTTCTTCTTTGGTCGCGATAACGCTGCTTGTCACGATTTCGCGACTCTTCTTCTCTTCTGGCACCAACCTTGCAACATGTCGCGATATCGCGACACTTCTTTTCTTCTGGCAGCAACCTTGCAACATGTCACGATTTCGTGACACTTTCTCTCCTTCGGCTCCGATGCCGCTTCTTGTCACGATTTCGTGACTTCTTTTCCTCTCTTGGATGCAACGGTGCAACATGTCATGATTTCGCGACATCATTTCCAAACTGGTCATGATTTCGTGACACCTTTCCTCGTGTGGCGTTTTTCTCGTTCTTTGATCTTTAGTTCTTGGACCACCTCGGTCGATCTGGAAATCATGTAAAACTCTTGTACAAGGTTCAGGGACCTTTCAACACCCTTTCTACCAATCAAAAAAAAAATTGGTTGATTAAAAGGCTTATTCATGAAAAGATTGAAAAAATTGAAGATTAAACTTGCATGAAAAATTGAGAGTCTACATTTTACCCTTTTTATGCATTTTTATATTAAAAATGCATAAAAAACTAACATAGATATCCCAAATTTGAGATAGGAAATTTTTTTTTACTTATGGTCAATGATGTTAAATGACTGAAGTTATGATTGTTTTCTTAGAAGTGATGTTAAAAATTATAGGGCTCAAATCATGGGTAGTTTTGAGCTAGAAACCTAAGGACAAAGTTAACTTATCCATGCTTCCAAGAGGATTCTTTGTGGAATCCTTTACCAATGAAGAGGACCTTCACCATGTGCTTAACAAAGGGCCCTATTTTATTGTCAACTTGAGTCTTTATATTAAGAAATGGCACCCTATATTTGATCCATAGAAGGAGACCATGACCAAAGTCCTTGTGTGGGTGAGGCTTTATCGCCTCTTTCTAGAGCTTTGGAACCTTAATATAGTGAAGTCCATAGGCAACATTCTTGGAGATATTTTGAGGGTGGATAGAAATTATATTAGCAAGGAAAATGCCATGATGGTGATAATATGTGTCAATATGAATATTCAAGACCCTCTTACAAAATAGATCAAGCTCTTGATAAAACTAAAAACTCATAAGTAATCATTAGACTATGAAAGACATTCATTTAGGTATAATTGGTGCAATGAGACTTGCAACTCAACCTCTCTAGGATCCCTCCCAGGAGAAAGGAAGGAACTCACAAAACCATAACAACACCATAAATATTCGAGACTAGCTACCCCATGTGGAACAAGAAATTAAAGGAATGGATGGAAGATGTCGACTCCTCGACCAAGGGGAACAAAATAAAGGAGTTAGATTAGCCCCAAGCTGGGTTGGAGGAACCCATTACCTCAAAAAATTAGCTCCTCAACTAGTTTTGATGGAAAGGAAAATCTAGAAACAAGTAGTTGTAGATTAGCCAAAACCTAAATAGAAGGAACCAAGTTCAGATGAGGACATTCCCATTCCTGACTCGATGATCACAACTTATGAGAAGGAAGACTCAGAAGAGGAAATGACACCCAAGGTTGCAAAGGCAAAAAAAAGGAACCCAGATACAACATCAGCCCCCAAACCTAGAGGAAGACCATCAACGGATGAAACCAAGAAGAGATAAATAGAGAAGGAAATAGCCGAAGGAAGGTAGTCCACCCTAGAAAAAACCTCCAGAGGGAGGAAATGAAGGTAATATCATGGAATGTGAGGGGACTGAATGATCCCAATAAAAAAATTATTTATAATTCTTTCATTTAGTAGCATAGACTAGATATTATGCTATTATAGGAAACCAAGCTCAATGATGCAAAAATCTTAGACTTCATTGACTCTATGTGGGGGAAAGGATATGGTATAGCAGTGGAGGCCCAAGGAGCTTTTGGTGGCTTAATTACTACATGGAGAAAGGAGGATATCAAAGGAACCTTAGTCTACAAATCCAATAACCAGGTAACCGTCAATTTCACTTCTAAAAAATATAAATTTTTCATTACCAACATCTATGCTCCCAACCACCCAAGGTGGAGGAAACAATCTATGGAACTGCCTGGTGGAGATCAACTCTACCCTAGGAAGGAATATATGGTTGTTATCTAGTGACTTTAACACTCCATTAACTACAATAGAGAATAAAGGAGGAAGGATGGACTTCAGTGATAGTATGATGGACTTAAAAGTATTTATGATTGATTGTAACCTGGTAAATATCGACCTAGAAGGAGCCACCTTCACATGGTCAAATAGAAGAATAGGAGATCAATCTATCCAAAGTAGGTTAGATAGAATGTTGATGAACTAGGACTAATACAGTAGCAATGAAGAGATAAACCTTAAATCTCTCCCAAGAATTGGGTCTGACCACAACCCTATTGTCCTAACCATAGAAGGAGGAGCAAGACCAAAAAACTCACCTTTTAAATTTGAACTAATGTGGCTTCAACACAAGAACTTTCACAACAAGATGGAGTGGTGGAGTACTCCAGTTAGAGGAACAAATATTTTTTGCCTGACTACCAAGCTTAAGAAACTGAAAGAGAATCTAAGGGTATGGAATAGAGAAGAATTTGGTAATATCTTCAAGCAAAAAGAAGAGTTGGAAATGAAAATAGATGAAGTCAACAAAATAATTGAGGGATAGGGGTACACAAAAGACTTGAGAAATGAGGAACATGATCTTCTTATTGAATATCACACCACCCTAGCCAAAGAAGAAACCTTCTGGAGGTAGAAGTCTAGGGCAACCTAGCTAAAGGAGGGTGATAGAAACTCTAAATTCTTTCATTCTACCTTAATCAAACATAGGAGGGCATCACAAATTAAGGAAATATCCAATGGATAAAATGGCAGAGTCACAGATGAGGAAACTATTGAGAAATAAATAGTAGACTTCTTCAAGCATAGATTCAATAATAGAGGGGAAGAAAAATAAAAGGATGTGGAAGAGATCCTAACCAACATCCCAAAACTAGTCACAACTTCAATGAATAGGTTCCTTAATAAGAAGCTTTTCAAAGAAGAAATAAAAAATGCCCTCTTCACAATGAAGAAAGACAAAGCTCCTGGACCATATGGTTTTCTAGTTGGCTTCTTCTAGAGTTGTTGGGATATAGTTAAAGAAGATGTAGTAGGAGCGATCTAGGAGGCCTAGGAGAAAGGCAAGATAGAAAAGAGAATGAACAATACCTTCATAGCTTTGATAAAGAAGAAAACAGGAGCCACTCAACTTGATGATTTTAGACCAATAAGCCTATGTAATGTGTCATACAAAATCTTAACTAAGGCTCTAGCAATGAGATTAAGCAAGATTCTGCCTTTCATTATCTCAGAACAGCAGCAGGCCTTCATCAAAGGAAGACAAATCCTAGATGGTATAGTGATTGTTCATGAAACCATCCACTCCCTTAAAAATAACAAACAAGCAGGCATGTTAATCAAACTGGACATTAGTAAAGCCTATGACAGGGTGTCCTAGAGGTTTTTGGACAAAGTCATGGAGAAATTTGGCTTTTCATACTAGTGGAGGAAACTAATCAACAATTGTATCTCTAGTGCTACCTTCTCCATCTTAGTCAATGGATCCCTTGTTGGCTATTTCAATAGCTTGAGAGGGCTCAAACAAGGGGACCCCATCTCCCCAACTCTATTCATTATTATGGTAGAATCCCTAGGTATATCTATAAAAAATCTCAAGAACAAGGTCTAATCAGTGGACTGCAAGTAACCAACAAAACCCCAAATATAACCCATAGCCAATTTGTTGATGACACTCTGCTCACCGAAAAAGCCTCTGTAAAAGAAGCCAAAGCTTTCAAGCTCATCCTCAACTATTATGAAGGAGCCTCTTCCCAATATGTCAATTTTGACAAAAGCAAAATCTATTTCCTCAATACCCCCATCACCAGATAGAACAAAATCAAAGCAATCATGAAATGTGAAATCGAGAAACTACCTTCCTCCTATCTAGGCATGCCCCTTTTCATGGCCAGATCAAATCTTCTCATTGGAACACAGTCATTGATAGGCTCAATAAAAATCTTTTTGGATGGAAAGGAAACCTCCTTAGCCAAGCCAAAAAGATCCAGTTGATCCAATCCACCCTCCAAAGCCTACCAATCTACATGTTGTCAATGTTCAAAATGCCTGTAAAAATTGTAGAAGCAGTTGAAGCCATCAGTAGGAATTTCCTATGGAAAGGTACAGAAGAAAGAAATAGATACCATCTAGTGAAGTGGGAGAAGGTATGCCTCCCAAAAGCCTATGGAGGCTTGGGTCTGAGAAACATGAAAACTCTCAATAGAGCATTAGCAACAAAACTAGTTTGGAGACTGATAAAAGAAGATAGCAGCCCATGGACCAACATAATGAGGACCAAATATATCCAGGATAATGAGCCAACAACAATACTCATAAGCAACCAGATAATGGGAGGTTCAACCATCTTGGAACCATATTTATGAAGGAATAAGCATCATAGACAAAGGGTCTCGATGGAGGATTGGTAAAGGAACAAATGTGGATTTTTGGGAAGATAAGTGGTGAGACTCAAGACCTTTAGATCGAGATCCAAACCTAGCAGAGTTAAAAAAGACCCTCAAACAAGAATGGGGTACTTATTTCAGATCTTACATAGTTAGACGGGGAGATGACACAAACACTTGGAGAACAGACATAGGGAACAAGGTTTTAAGGTAAGATCTAGAGGCCCTCCATGCAAAACTAGGAGACTATCTTAACCCAGACTTAGAGGAACCTGACCAATTAGAGTGGACCAGATCGACAACAAGAAACTATACAGTTAAAAGTGGATACAATGAAAGCCTAGATCTACCTCAACAAAAAGCACCTTGGAGGAACTTATGGGGAAACAAATGTATTCCAAAGATGAAAGTCTTTACATGGTTGGTTCTCCAAAATAAAATACTAACTTGGGACAACCTGATCAAAAGAGGTTTTCTAGGCCCTAGTAGATGCCACCTCTACAAAAGAAATGAAGAGACAACAAATCACCTATTCATGAAATATCCATTTGCTCAAGCTATGTGGAACCAATGGATGAAGACTACAGAGGTATCTTGGGTCATGCCCAAGGAAATCCTCGACTGGTGGTGTCAATGGATCCCTCCTTGCAAGGAGAAGAAACTGATATGGAGCCTAACAATCCTAGCCTTCCTTTGGTGTATCTGGAAGGAGAGAAATAACAAGATCTTCAAAGGAAAAGCAAGGAGCTCTGAGGCTATTTTCAACTAGCTTCAAGTTAGTCTATCTGAACTAGTTATGCCCAAACAGATAAACACAGACCAACAATGGAGATCAATTTTGAGCCAAAACCAACAATAGATTCTCTTCTTGCAACCAAGCTTCTAGATTAGTTTGGAACCAAAAAGGAATAAAAATTCCCCATATGAGTCCATAATAGCAACCAATGAGTCCCAAAATCTAAGCTTCCATATCCAAGGACTCCTAATGGATTTCATATTGGAAGGATATTGGTGATGTTTCACCAAACTCTCTCCCATAGAAGGTCTACTTGGTTGTTTTTTTAGACCAACCTTAGCAAGGCATTCACCTGATCACCCTGGAAACAACATGCATATACTAGGGACATCCATCTAGAGCTCCTCAAGGCATCCTCTTTGAGCTCCATGCATAGAACTCAGAGCTTAACTATCAAGCATAGATGCACATGCCAAGCACAAGATCAATAGGGCTCTAGATTTTCTAGCCTTTAGTGGTTTTTGTTGCCTTGAGGCCCCTTTGGTTTCTAGCTCACTTTTCATGTAAAAGGGTGGGGGACCCTTTTAAAACCCTTTTTTTATATTTTATAAAAAATTACATTTTGGATAGCAATAAATGTTGTCATTTCTTGATGTTCCCCCTCGAATCTTAGAGGGAAAATCAAGTTGGATTGAGGAAACTTGACTTGAGTATGATCCACATAGGCACAAGGATGAGAAATTGAGGATAAAAAATAAAAAATGACCAAGAAGCTAGGGGTAAAAGGACTAGAGGATAAAAATGAATTCATTTTCACTACAAGAGAGAGTGAGAATAAAGCTCTAGAGATCTCTTTGAGATGCATACTTTGATAGTGCACAATGTTAGACTAAAAAAATAGGTAGATGTGGTACGAGCACTAGCCATAGGTGGGGGAGTACTAGCATTGATAAGCCATGTAAAAATATCCTTGAATTTTATTTTTGCATCAAAAAAATTATTGTAAAAAAAAACAATTTTGCATGCCATTGTTGCTATCACATGGTGTTATCACTCACCAATGGTATTTTCATACCTAGGAAGGCTATCACTAATTGATAGCACTTTTGTGCCTCAATGATGCTTTCCTGCACTGGTGGTATTTTCCCCTAGTGGTGTTTTCATGCCAAGGCTAGGTAGGCTATGCTTTTTTTCACTTACATGCATGATCAAACTTGAATGCTAGTTAAACTAGCATAGTGATTGGGATGATGTGAATATATATGTGACAAGTGCCAGTTGAGTTTAGAGAGGGACATCTGCATGCTCTTGAGACCATTTAGAGGCTACTATATATGGCCAACTATGCATTGCTCATGATAGTAGATCTATATCATCTAGCCTTAAATTTGGTGGATTTTTATAAGGTATTACTAACAAATATTATGGAGAGATAGTATTTAAATACAAATACCTTTCAACTATTAACATATGAGATGATAATCACCCTAGAGGATGTGTGGTAGATCCTTGGGGTGCCTATAAAAGGTATAAATATGGCAATATCAAGGGAATACCTTACAAATATTAACAAGGGATTCAACATTCCCTTTGATTAGATCCAACATTGACATTAGTGCCACATATATATGAGGTCAGTTGGATAGATAGGACACCCTCCTCTATTCCCTTATATCTAGAATATATGTTGGTGATACGAGTAAGAGAGTGGTGCACTAGGTGTGGGGAGATTCAATGGTTTATATGTAGGACCAATAAGTGGTATTTGCATGGGGACCAATGGTGTTGGCATGGCTTTACTAGATATTGAATTGAGTGGTTTGTTGAGGTGGGAAAAGCCTCACATGTTGCATACTACTCTAGGTATGGGCCAAGGGGCACATAGTGATTATGAGGTCACCAAGGCTACTAGAGTAGGTGGATGAACTAGAGACATGAGTAAAATATCAATGGGATCACCATTTTAAGGTATGATAGGAAGTGGAGAACTACTAATATCATGTAAAGTGATGAATGATCTATAGGTAAATAATATCATCTAATGGCTATATAACCATCATCTTGATTGATGGGGGGGTGCCTACCATCTAGCTCATGTGAGGAAATTTAGATGTATTGTGGGACCATAGGAGGAGCGAGTGATCCATTATTTTGACCATGTAGTTTATTAGTACCTTGGATAGTAGGGAATACCAATAGAACTAGTTTGGTATCAAAGGTTCACATGAGAGAGAAGGTTCTATAGGGCACCAAAATTGGATGCATTTATAGAGACCGACCTCAATTACCCTACCATTATAGATCCTAAAATATATGATCCTAGAGTTATTGTATGGTATACTCAATGGTACCTAGGGTTTTGGCCTAAGATGCTGGTAGTTCCATGAGTGTAGCCATAGAGACCAATATAGGCAATACCAATAAGGATGCACCACTATATAGAGGCATGGTAGTGGTAGGATAGACAAAGATAGAGAGAGGAAGTAGTAGTACCAACACTATTGGAACTACTATTGCTAGGTAGTACCATGGGTGAGGCAAGACCAAGCAAATTATCGTAATGAGATAGAGAGGCAGGTGCTAGCTCAATAGGTAGCTAACTTATAAGTAATTCTCACAACAAGACAAAAAAAGGATTAGTTGGATGGACAAGTCATGGTGATGTAGCATCTAATTGTAGAGTAATATGTAGTAAACTGAGAGCCATGACATCAAGAGGATTTGGGGGGACCAGGTGGTCTAGATGTTATTGGTCAGTCAACATAGGTATATGTGATATATAGGTGGCACAATAAGACCTACAGAGTGAGGTGGAGTGGGTAGTCCATTGTATGGAAGCATACCATGTAGTTGTACCCATTGGTCAATGCCTTTAATCACCTATAAATACATGGTTGTAGATCCTTTATAATTCCATCATGTGTCAATCACAATGGTCAATGAGGATTCTACCACTTGTAGGATGATGGGGACTGACAAATAGAGCTCCTAGAACTAGCCAAGGATGATTTTAGAATTGTTTATTCCAAGTTTAAGGGATATGATTTATTTGTTGTATAATTATTATATATTCTTGTTGATTATATAGACATTATGATGTATATAAACATTTTGATATATATGTATATATTGGCCTTTATGGAGTTAATTGCATTGTTATATGGAGTTATTATGATGTATTTATGATTTAGTTAATTTAATTTTTTATGTTGCTGAATAATTTATGGTTATGGGATTATGATAATGAAATGGTGAGGTATGATGATGTATCTATGTAATTGTTTAAGGTGTTCATTGATTAATGACAATCATATCTAAAAATGTATTTAATTAATGTTTAAATTATATTTTTTAATTAGATGATTGATTGATTGATTAATTAATTAAATATGATTAAGATGAAAAGATAAATTGATTAACTAAAGAAATATGCCTAATGAGAGATGCATGATGTGCACAAAAAGGTACTATTATAGTACAACTATGTGCAAAAGTATTTACAAATATAACAATTATATATATAGATATTTTCCCAAGGGAAATTTAGCTAGCTTTGCAACTTATCGAAGGGAACTTTACTTAGCTTTTAGACTTTCCTAGGGGGACTTTAGTTAGTTATTAGACTTGCCAAAAGGAATTTTGGTTAGCTTTTAGACTTTCCCATGGGGACTTTAGTGGGATTATGATACAAATATATGTACAAACATGAAATATAAATGATTTTCCTTTAAAAAACATGTAAAGGACTTCTGCATTTCTTGTAGGACTTTTGATTTAGCCTTACCCATATGTCTTTTATTTTGAAATTTATCTTTAAGAATATGATTAAAGAACTTCAGCTTTACCTTTAAACTAATGCATAAAGTATTTTTAATTAGACTAATTTTCCTTATAGAGAAGTGTCATAGAGGAGTTATAATTTATTAGTGTGACAATGAATGGTACTCCCAATTGGAAGGACAAGTTTGTTGTTGAATAGTTTCCCCCATATATGGTGATACACAGAAAACAATAGATGGTAATATTGATCTAGTCATTAGCACTCATTATATTTATAGTATTCATCATGTAACAATTGATTAGATAGAAGAATTTGATCTGATTTTATCATGAACACATGTGAACTTCATAGTATTAATCATGTGATAAGAGAGTTGTAGTTAAAAAGACTTGATAGAGATAAGGTTTGAGGTAAACCAAAATAATATAGATAAATAAGTTTATGATAGAAATAGATGCTTACACAAACCCTTATTTGGTTTAGAAAGAGGATACTAGGAGGATCCTCTCACATTAGTTGTCTAGTGTAATGAAAAATAAAATATATTGACTAGGATCATCATTTGTATGTCATCATGGATCCCTAAATTAAGATGTACAATCGGTCTAGGCATAGAAAAGCATGTGCATACAAGAAGATATGAAATCAAGCAAGATGCAAGAAAGCAGTGACAAGTAGTTAAAAGAATCAAGAATCCAATGTAGACTCAAATATAATAACTTTTACAATGTATTATGCTCATTAATTATTTTATGTTCTTTATCATCAAGTGTGGGAAGGAAGTAAAAACCTAAACCAAAATTGGTGATTATGACGAAAGGACCTAGCCAATTAGGCTCAAACTCACCTTTGATATTGGTTTTGAAATTAGTTTTCTTTTGATTTTATTTAAGAACAAGTAACCTTGAAGG
Organism: Wollemia nobilis; assembly: GCA_028583015.1. Taxonomy (NCBI): domain Eukaryota; kingdom Viridiplantae; phylum Streptophyta; class Pinopsida; order Araucariales; family Araucariaceae; genus Wollemia; species Wollemia nobilis. Next base: position 7,920,956 of record JAQPPZ010017228.1, read on the forward strand.
TACAAGATCATGTATTTTTTATATAGAAAAATTTAAGCTTTTACTAGTAGACTAGAAGGTTCTCTAGGGCATGGCTCTTTGTTGAGCAATTCTAACTAGTTAAGAAAAACAAGATGATATTCATATTTAACATAGGATTCTTGCAAAACAATGTGCAAGGAATACACCTCCATATCAATAGGAAATATGACTTTGATTCCATAAACCAAATCATAGGGTATCACACCAATGGGATTTCAAACACTAGTGAGATAGACCTATAATATAGGATACAACTGAATATGCCTATCGTAAATGGTTTTTTTAATAAATTTCTTAAGGATTTTAAAAAGTGTCTTCTTAAAAGCTTCATCTTAGCTATTACCTTGAGGATAATAAGGCATTTACCATTTGTGCTAAATTTTTTATTTAATACAAAGTTTTTGGATATCCTTATTCTTGAAGGGTGTTCCATTGTCAAATATTAGCACACAATGGATGCCATAATGACTAAGGATTTGGTTAAGAATAAATTTAGATACTTGAACTCTAGTGGCTAAGGTTAAAGGTATTGATCAACTCATTTAGTGATGTATTCAATAGGTGTGATGATGAACTTATGCCCAGCAAGTAATACTAGATTAATCTTTAAAATTATGCATAAAACCCAAATAAAAATAGCCAAGGAGAAGTCAAGGGTTGGAGAGCTTGGGACAAAGAGTGGATAAGGTATTAATTCTTATAACACTTATCACACCTCCTAATGTAATCAAAAGATTATTTTTTCATAGAGAGTCAATAATACCCATCCATAAGATAGTTTCTTGGTGATGGAGACACCACTAAAGTGACTATTGTATAATCTATTATGGGTCTCTTAGGTGATTGCTTATGATTTGGCTAAATTTAGGCTCCTAAGGAGAGTGATATAATTGGAATGATGATATAACATATTACCAATGATGGCATACCTATATGCATGTTGCTTAAGGTTCTTATTTTTTATTATGGTTCAAACCATTAGGAAATGTGCCATCTCAAAAGAAGGCAATTACATCCTTGTCCGAAGGATTAGAAGAAGCAAACACTTCTTTATAAGATTTCCCTTTGATAAGTATTTCCCTTTGATTTGTATTTAATACATCAATTGATATTTAAAGGAATAACCCACATATTATGGATCCATAGCCTACCAAGAAGAATATTGTAGTTTAGGTCACAAGGCATGACATAGAAAACAATATTGATAATGTAATGTCTAACTCTAAGGGATAATACTATAGTTCCACTAGCCTCATGTTCCTCACTATCAAATGTCCTAATAAAAAGATTGAATTTCTTCAAATATTATTTAGTTAACCCAAAATGACTAATAAATCTTAGGCTAAAAACATTGATACTAGATCCATTATCGACTATGATTCATTTGATGAACCTATTGGTGATATGGATCATGATGTACAATGGGATATCTCTAACCATAGAGGATTGAGGTATATCATCCTCATGGAATGAAATAGTTTTATAGTTAACCATAAAGGTTGATCAAAATATTATAGATCTTTGTATTGTTGTCTAGTTACAACATAAATGGAATTAGAAGAATGAATAATCACAACCATACTTTGGTTTGGAGTGTGATTTTCCTATAGTGAACATTATTTATTGTCTTCTGATTTTAATTATGATTAGGAAGTAGATTTTGGAAGATCCCAAGATCTTAATTAAAATATATTTGAGAATCATATATATTAAGAACTTGATGCTTATTGATTAGGTTCCTAAGTCTCATCTATTTATCATTGGTATGATTGTTAACTCAATGGAAGGTACATTATCCATTAGAAAAAAACCCAAGAAGATTTTTTCCTTTCAGGATCTAAAGGCTTGGTAGTTAGAAGCTCCCCCATTTTGGCTTTTAAGAGTTGATCTAGGATGGATAAAGGAGGTTTGTCCGATTGGGAGTGATTTATCCTAAGTTTTGGTTGTTGTTGCTTCCATAATAAAATCTTTTGAAGGTTTAACATAGCATTGAAATTGTTGGTTTGACATGAGTTTGTAACTCAATATCCTATAATGTGTTTATTCTTGTATTACCTATTTAGGTGGGAGGAAGACTTATCTTTATTCTTATGGGATATGAATTTCAATTGTACTCTCTTGAGTAGAAAAATCTCTACTCTCTTGGCCATGTGAATGGCATCTTTGAAATAAGTTACATTGGCCATCTCTAAACAAAAGTCTAATTACTCACTTAAGTTATCTATAAATATTTCTAAAAGGTTTCTTGGTGGAAGGACATATTGGAGTCTCCCTACTAGGGATCACCATATTTCCATAAAGTTATAAAATTTCTCATCTTTAGATTGTTTGATATGATATAGGTTACTAATTGTGACCACATCCTTAATACAAATAGAAAATTGGTTGACAAACATCTCAACAAGATCCCTAAAGCTCTTAATAAAATGCATTGGTATTTAGTAGTACCATTCCAAGTTAGGTCCACTAAGGATCTTGGTGAAGATATTGGGTAGCAATATTTTATCATAAGAAATATCACTACAAGCAATTCTAAATAGCCTAAGGTAGTTTATAGGTTCTTCCTTCCCTTTATACATTTGAAACTTGGGAGTTTCAAATTGTAGCACCCTAAAATTGGCACAGTAAACCTTAGCAAATAATTAAAATTACCTTAGTAATAATTCAAAATTTAAATTTTAACCCCGAACCGCCTGTTAAATCGCTTTCCTCGTTTTCCATGCCATTTTTAGGATTTGTTGTGACCGTTGGACGATATCATCGCCGATCAGACGATATCACCTCAGATCGGATGAATTCGTCTGGAGAAGAACGTCCAAACGATTTCATACCAAAATTGATTTTTCATAATTAGCTTCTGTTTCAACGGCGTCTCTAACTCGGGCAAAAGCATGTTTACACCATTAGAGACCTCCCCCATTGGAGATATTCCAGATTGGGATGATCTCCAACCTCCCAACCTCCTTCCTATGCCTATTTAATCTTAGGCCCTCCCCTTGACATTCCCCTGGCTAAATTTTTCTGCACTTCGAGTTTTACATGCATTAGAATGTCTTAGACTATTGTTTTCCTTTGTCCCTTTTCAAATTTTCTTATAGGAACTTTGTCATTCTTTAGCCGAAGCAAGCTCAAATCGTCGCAGATGATCTTGTATAATCTCGGATGATCATGCCCCAATTCAAGATGATTTCACACTCTACAGATGATTTCGATTGCAGTCAACATTGGAGGCAATCAGTGCCCAGAGTTTGCATTTCTTCATTATTTTCTGCTGCATTATTCTACATTTAGTTAATTCTATGGTTATTCCTTATTATTCTGCATCTTGGAGTTCACCCATATAGTTTTAATGCATAATAAAATCATAATTTGTCACTAAATCATTGTAATGCACTCATATTTTGTTTATAATTATCAGTTTAATATTATTGTTATCATTCTACATCATTGCCCTCTGTTGGAATAGCTACATTTTTGGTATTTTGTATCTATTTCTCTGATTGCAGGTCTCTGACGAATTCGTCTGATGAATACGTCAGATCTCAGACGATCCTATGTGATTTCAGATGATCCTTTCAGATCAGAGGCGATCTTGACTGCTTCAAAAATCAGAACCTCCATTAGACATCCGGATCAGATATGACTTTTTTTCTAATCTAGTATATTTCTTGTATTCTCTGTTTAATTCTATTTATGTATTCATTTAAACCTGCATTTCATGTAGAACAGTTTAGATTCATTTGGCCAAACCTAGGATTTGAATGATTAAAGATAAAATTGAACACATCAAACACATTCCCAACCTAGGCGTGGAGACTGCCACTAAACGTTTCCTGGTGAACCCCACCATCCGTCAAAAAATCACCTTAATACCCCTCCCCCGAGAGACGGGACCTTCAAAGGGCCTCTCAGTTCGAGGTACCGTCCCATCCTTCTCGCATCCCCCTTTCGAGTGTAGATCCTTTAGCCTGAAGGTAAGGGTGTGAAAAATTTGGAGCGATACATTTTGGTGAACCCGACGTGAAACTAAAACCTTTTGAAAACAAAAAACATAGATTCATTTAAAATCATTAGAATTTTTTTTTTTTGATGAAAAGCTAAATTATATTAATAATAAATTTTAACATGAAAAAATTGGCGGGTGGCAATGATCACACCCCTGGAAGAAACAAGCCAACCCTAACCACAAGTTGGGAAACCACAAACCAGAGCTCACTACAAACTAGGCAACATCAATCAAACAGGCAATGAAACTTACATGCAATCAAAAAGTTTGTGGCTACATGTCTACGTTGGAGTCCCATGGAATGGCCAAGGTATGTGGTAATTCATCTGTGTCCCCGATCCTCGTGAACATTTGAATATCCCCAGCCCTATCCTCGAGATCTATCAAGCTGGCAATTATGTACACTTATATCCCCTGCATTCCAGGCACGATCCTGTGTGCCACCATTAACTTCCACCACCTCATCCCAGGCACCTCTGGGTGGAAAACATGATGGCGATTGAATTGGCTATGCATTCCATCCATCATTGTAGGTAAAAATGTCATGTCCCCAACCTCCCTGTGCATGCACCAGACGTGGCAGTTGATGAGACCTCGAGTAGGAACAGGATGTTTGCTGTGCGTTGTTTGGAAAAACCCTGCTAACTGAGCAAGGTGCATTTTTCCAGTCATCCAAAAGTGCCTTCATGTGCGCTTGCTCAATGTCAATTTTAGCCTACTGATTGCAAATCTGGAACCATGTATCTTGAAACACCTCTATTTTGTCGACTAGAGAAAATTCATCAGAAGGATTTTGATGCTGAAAAACTATCTTGTTTCTAGATTTCCACATGTGAAAAAGAAGACTAATTCGAAATATGTGCCACATTTTGGACAAGGGAAGAACAAATTTAATCTTATCCCCTAACAGAGCTTGCTACCAGGTAAAGGATTCATCCTAGAATTGGGAAAAAAAATACCATCCCCATTCCCAGGCACTCCTTGTTCTTGTGCAAAACCAGAAAATATGAGGAGAAGATTCATCCTCATTACAGAATGCACATTTAGGGTTTGCAACTCCCAAGTGCCTGAGTCTGTCTCCTAAGGGTAAAATTTGAAAGAGAAGGCTCCAAGCAAAAAAATATTGTTTTGGCTCAAGAAAAGAAGACCAAACTATCTAAAATCGAGCCTTCCAACCAGAAATCACCACTGGATCTCCCCATTTATTATTAATTCTAGGAACCATTGGCAACATTGGGGAGAGCCACTTGTAACCCAATTTAGCTGAGTAATTCAACAATGGTATATATGAAAACTAGGACCAATATTTCCACCATGGCCTTTGAGAGTGCTGCCAACACTTGTGCCACATGGAAATGGGGATAATGTCAATTACTGAGTCATAAGTGAGCTTGTCACCAGTGCTCAACTGAAATTGTTGTTTAAAATGCGGCCAAGGGATCCAATCCCTCGAGGTTTGAGAATAAAAATCAAAAACTATAGATATACCTTTTTGAAAAAAAAATTGGGCATGAATCCACGGGACCTGAGCAAGAGGAGTTCCCTGAATGTTAATCACCGAAGACCACCAGATGTTTAAATAATTGATGGACAGTCCTTTATGGCCTCTATTCCATTTCCACTTAAGCCAAGGAGTGAATTGCTGCCATGATTTCCAAATACTTTTAATCACAAAAGAACCAGAGATTTTCACAAATACTGGCATTACAATTAGGGAAGGGAGGTCAATTCCTCTCCAGGATTGTTTGTTCAAAGGCAGCCCTAAAGAAATACAATGTCTGATGAGGATTTTCTAGGCCTTCGAGCCTTTAAGGGCTCGTATGATCCATTTGGCATAGAGAGCCGTGCCTTGTCTTTTACAGTCAACCATGCCCATTCCTCCTGAAGCTTTAGGTAAACAACACATATCCCAAGCAACCTGATGAAAACCTTTCTTCTCAGCTGAGTTTACCCACAAAAAATTCCTCAATAGTCTTTCAAGATTAAGGTAGCATGCTTGTGAAGGGACCCAACAAGAAGAGTAATACACATGAGTAGAGGCAAGGACCTTAGAACAAATCGGGAATTTTCCTGCCAGAGACATCTTCTTAGTAATCCAATACTCAAGCTTTTTCTCAACTTTCTACAGAACATAGTTCCATAACTAAACAGGGGAACCATAAAAGGCAAAAGGGATCCCTAGAAATTTGAACACTTCTCCCGGAAAAATCCAATGCCATTGAAACTGTTCTAGCCAAGGGGGGAGCGGGGTAGGGGACTGCCGATAACAAGAAGTTTTTCTCCACTGAATACTAGAACCAGAGGCTTGACTAGAAAATTACTAAGTTGCATATCATGTTTAGATGGTAGCTCCTAAGAAAAGACTAGCAGTTACTATAAATGTTGAAAACCAATTAGCAGCCATAGAAATTAATTATGTGCTTAGTGTGCTTGAAACAGATAGAAACCAACTTTTGTGGGACGAACTTGATAGGAGACTAGGTATCATTTCATCTAGGTCAACAGAGCTTAAACAAATCAAGAGGTTTGTCCTAGATAGAATCCTGGATCCTCATCAACTCATTTTTTATCATGAACTTCAGAGAGCTTGCCATAGGTGGTTAGCTTATAGGAGAGCCCTTGTGTCTTCTGAGTTGTATACCTTTGAGGAATTCCTCGAGAATGCAGCCATAGTGCACCAATTCCTAGGTCGTGTAGAAGACCAAGAGGTCGTTCTTACGGATAGAAAAAGATGGAATAGAGTTCCTAGAGCTATGTTATATCGAGAGTATTGCCACGAGCTTTACTTCTACCAACCAGAGTCTGAGACAGATAATATCACTATAGCACTTTTTGTCAAATTCTTGAAAAAAAATTTTCAATTTGAAGAAGAACATTTCATGACTCCTGAAGAACTTGAGCCCGTTAATGATATTTATAAATTGTTTATAGAAAACTAGATCATTGCTTTCATTATTATTATTTCTTGCATTTAGTGTGTTGTTTGTTATCTTTATAATATTGTTACAAAAAAAAGAAAAAACAAAAAACCAAAAACATAACAAAACCAAAACATTTTATTTTAAATACTATAGTAGGTATATAATTAAAATATATACCTCTTAAGCTTGTTGCATATATATATATATATATATATATATATATAAAAAAAAATATAATAATATATAAATATATATATATTTGCTGAAATCTAAGTTTAAGCACAATGACTAGACTTAGGAATGGTAAACAAACTGAAGAAGAAGAAGAAGAAGATTGGTTAGGAAAGAAAACAAAAAAATCAAATGCCCTTCCTGAGGATCCAATTCCAGAAGGAGAAACTCTAGAACAGCCAGAAGATGACCTGGTTGAAGAAAATGAACAACAAGAAAATGTTAGAGAGGAAGGATCCTCATCCCCTAGAATGGCTCCAGACGGAACTGTTACTTTTGATAACATAGATCATTTTTGGAAATTCTTCAATAATAATATTGGTGCTCTTAATATGGCAGTTCGTATTGATAGAGGACAAATTAGTGACACTCAAGCAGCCATGGAACATATGTTTAACGTGCACACTAATCCTTTGTCTTTTGTCGATCAAGAAAGTGATAAAGCTGGACCATCCAATATGGATATGGCCACTATAATTCAGAACATGCAAAAACAACAGGTTACCCAACCCCCTAAGGAACCTGTTATTGAGCCTAAAATCATTCCCACACAAAAGAGACCTTCATTCACTGCTTTATTTCGCCAAACTATTGATCAATATGCTTCAAATCGACAAAAACCTAAAATGAAGCCAAACACCAATTTTCAACAATCTGGGATACAACATAATACAACTTCAAAACTTCTTCATAACACCCTTCCTACCAACAATTTACACAATAGCAATATAGCATCTAATCTTCATGTCCCTCCATCATATGCTCACAAATCCCATATTAATGCCCTACCGAACCAATATGGTGGGCAAACCAGTAATCTGGAAGCCATGGTGAAACAGTTAGCTTCCCGCATGGACCAGATAGATCCCTACCATCCCTCGTACAATTATCGAGAGATGTGTAGTCAGCCTTTGGATCCCATAGTTGTAGCACAACCATACCCTAAGCACTTTCCCATGCCCGTCCTGCCTATATATAAAGGAACTGAAGATCCCATAGAGCATCTTCGCATGTTTAGGATAGCATGTCATGATATATCACATGATGACTTGCTATTACTAAAAATGTTCCCAAAAAGTTTAGGAGGAATGGCATTAGAGTGGTACTATCAATTGCCCACTCATTCTTTGAGAAATTTTGAAGAAACAGTTGAATATTTTGTCCATCAATTTAGTGCCTACATCGAGAGACACGTGACCATTAAAGATTTATACAACTTAAAACAAGACAAAGATGAATGTTTTGCTGATTTCTTAGCTAGATGGAGGCAGTTGATAGGAAAACTGCACTTTGTGCTACCTTATAGGGAAATGTTGGACATTTTTATTAATAATTTGCAAGAACAAATATCCTATGAATTATCAATTGCTACCTTGACCACCTTCGATCAAGCTATAGACTTAGCTCGAAGGGTGGAAGATGCTCTCATTAGAAGAGGTCAGCTCAAAAAGAAAGATGATGAGAAAACATCCAGAAATCAATATAAAAACAAACAAGTTGTAGGTGACGGAGTCACTGATAGTAGAAATGTTGCTAATATCAATACAACGAAGACAACAAAAAAATTTATATTGAAACCTCCTGATAAACCTCCCGAAGAATTTACTAGATTGAATCAACCTTTATCAACCATTCTTCCTCAATTACTAGCATGAGGCTTGATTCAATTACCTAATATCCGGGAACCTGATCCAACCATACCCGGATACAGAGCCGATTTACATTGTGATTTCCATAGAGGACCTGGACACTCTACCAACTCTTGTAAAATATTAAAACATAAAATACAAGACTTGATTGATAATAATGAAATGGAGGTGCAAGCCTTCCAACCTAAACAAAATGCTCCTAATAATGCTCAAAAGAACATTCCCCAAAATCAAAATCAAAATGCTAATCAATCATTAGATATATTTCAACATCCTTTACCAAAACATGGTAAAGAGGTGGCTAATCAAATCGAACATCATAATGTTCCCCCTCCTACCCGATATGTAGGGACTATTAGCAGACAATTACCTAATTCATGATCCTACAAATATTTGGCACAACTTTCTCCATGGTTACGACCAGGCCCCTACATAATACTCAAACACCGGATCCTAGTGATGTAGAATCGGATACTGAAAGTGAAATAGACATCACCTCAAACCAATCGAATAGTTCTGAAAATGAATCAGATCCTATTCAACCTATCACAGATGCTATGGTTCCGGAAGAACCATTTCCTAGAAGAGTTACTACTCGACCCTCTTCTAATCAGTTCCTTCCTAATGAACAAGCCATAAACGCTAGACCGAGACCAATTCAGCGTCCTCAATATAACATTGTAGGTACCATCGGAGTTGTTACCAGACAACAGGCTCAAAATTCTCAACAAGAACCAAATCAGAACGATGGATCAACTCCATTTGTTTTGAAAAATCCCAATAAAGGGAATCATATGTCTAATGTTCAACCTAAGCCTCCTTACAATATTAATGAACAATTATCCAATACTACAGCCAAAATTTCCCTTTTGGACTTGTTAAGATCTTCTCCTACCCATAGGGATGAGTTAATGCTCACATTAAGCCAAATGATGGTACCTCAAAATATTCAACCTGAAGCCATGGCCAATACTATCATCACTCGAGAAGTCGATTGTATTGACTTTCGAGATAAAGATATCCCACAACATAGTTTACATAAGGATAACCCCTTATATATTACTGCCCTAATTGGAGATGTAGCTGTTAAACGGGTCTTGATTGATAATGGTTCATCTCTAAATATTTGCACTTTTGACTTCTACCAAAGATTTGGGTTTAGAAGTGATGAAATGAAGAAAACTGACATGATCATAAAAGCTTTCAATGACGAAACACAAGAAACGTGTGGAGTTATCACCATCCCATTGCAAGTTGGTCCTAGAACCTTAGATACAACCGTGTTTATTGTACATTGCCCTGCATCATACAATATACTCTTGGGTCGTCCTTGGATCAATGCAATGCGGGTTGTCCCATCAACTTTACACCAATGTGTTAAATTCGAATTTAAAAATCAGTTGGTCACTATCCATGGTGATCCTAGACCCTTTGATATGTGTGCTTTGGCAGAACCCGTTGGAGTTCAATTTTGCCCCGCCCTGTCATCCACACATCCTAATTCTTATTTTTCATCTAAACCTGTGAAACACACACCCATAACATCATCTACCCCATCAACTACACCTATACATTTAACTCAACAATCTTCTAAACAAACCACACTAGAACCTCAAAAAGATCTTAAATCCACAACCAATCCTTCATGTTCCATCCCTATAATTTCAAAACCTATAGACCCATTTATTAACACCTCCACATTATCTACATCTATCATACCTTCCACATCTAAAGATATAGGGAATGATCCTTCTACATCTTATGCTCTTTTTGATGAACTCTTACCCGATTTATCTAAAATTCTTATATCAGAAAAAACAAATGCTTCTATGCAAAATTCCATTATCTTAAGTAATTTGCCGCCATCTCCTCGTACTTTGGGCCTCCCACAACCTATGGGAAGTACTTACCAAGTCGGGAGTTGTGCCTTCATTTATAAGGGATATGACCGGGGAAGAATACCCAGGAACATCAAAACTCATCATGAGGGATATGCTCGATGTTATTTTACTAATGAGTATATTAAAGCTAAACCTATAATGCTTAAAATGGGATATAAAGGGAAAGGCTTGGGACCTCTCCAAGATGGTATGAAAGAACCCTTTGAGGTAGAACCATGGCCCGCCCGATGTGGTGTGGGCCTATTTCCTAGTAAGGGTCAACCCTTCCCTTTTGAAGATGATGATCAACTCATATGTTATCAAGATTATTTGGATGGGCATGATGATTTGCCTCTAAAAAATCAGCCATTTACATGCAATATGCTATCCATAGCTTATCCTGAAATGATTGTTGAATCCGACGATGAGTTGGAAGGAGATATTTTCCATGATGTCTCCGTTGAAGAGTTGTTACACAATGGTTTTTATTTTGATGGTTCTATACCTACTATAGCCCAGCTTGAGGCCACGACTCCTCAAGATGAATTATCCAAGTTAACCTTAAAGGAATTACAAGAATTGGGCGTTTCACCCGCCCCACCTAATTTTGAAAGAGATCTACACATGGAAGTAGAAAACGTCATTAAGGTTAACATTGGAACTGAGGATAATCCTCACATCATCAATATTGGATCAGAATTAAGTCAAGAAAAACAAGAGCAATACATTGCATTCCTTAAAGAATATGAAGATGTCTTCGCTTGGACATATGAAGATATGCCAGGTTTAGACCCTTCGTAGTCATGCATCACCTAGTAGTCCATCCGGATGCTAAACCTGTTAAACAAAAACTTAGAAAAATGCATCCCAAAGTGGCCTTGCTAGTCAAAGGGGAGTTAGAAAAACTCTTGAATGTTGTTTTTATACAAGCTATTGATTATGTTGAATGGATCTCGAATGTAGTTCCAGTCACCAAGAAAGAAGCTACCAAAGTTAGGGTTTGCACAGACTTTAGAGATATTAACGTTGCATGCCCTAAAGATGATTTTCCTCTTCCAAACATGGATCAAATCATTGATTTTACTATTGGGAGTGGAATGATGTCCCTAATGGATGGATTTTCTGGTTATAATCAGATCAGGATAGCTCCTCGAAGATCAGGCTAAAACAACCTTTATTACCCCTTGGGGTACCTTTTGTTGGAAAGTGATGCCATTTGGTTTAAAGAATGCAGGCGCAACATATCAACGAGCCATGACTTATATCTTTCATGATATGATGCATGATATCCTACATGATTATGTAGATGATATTATAGCTCACTCTATTAATGAAGATGATCATTTAGATGATTTGAGAAAAGTATTTAATCGGTTAAGAGAATATCTTATTCGATTAAATCTAGCCAAATGTATATTCGGAGTCAAGTCCGGTAAATTATTAGGGGTTTTAGTTTCTTTACGTGGTATCGAAATCGACCCTCTCAAGATTGCGGCTATCACTGATATGCCCGCACCTACCAATATATCTGAGTTACGAAGTTTACAAGGTAAGCTTCAAGCCATCCGTCGCTTCATCGATAAGCTGGCGGACAAAACCAGTCCCTTTCTTAAGCTCCTTAAGAAGGATGTCCCTTTTAATTGGGACGACGAATGTAAGGAAGCTTTTGAACTTCTCAAACAATACCTCCTTAACCCACCTGTGCTTTCACCGCCTAGACCTGATCGCCCATTTATCCTGTATATTTTAGCTTCAGATTTTGCTTTAGGAGCTATGTTAGCTCAACTTGATGATGAGAAAAGAGAACGTGCTAATTATTATATTAGCCAAACTTTAATTAGTTATGAAACCCGCTACACAACATTAGAAAAACTATGTCTAGCAATCGTATTTTCTACGCAAAAATTATGCCATTATATGCTCAATCAGAAAACATATGTCATTGCTAAATATGATCCCTTGCGGTATCTCATGAGTCGACCTTATTTATCGGGTCGCACAACAAAGTGGGTTCTTGCTCTAAGCGAGTTTGAACTCACGTTCATAGGACAGAAGTCTGTTAAGGGTCAAATCATAGCAGATCAATTAGTTGCTGCACCCTTAGAGTCTACCCATCCCCTCATCATTGAGTTTCCTGATGAATGCCTTCAATTAGAGGCAGACCATGTTGAACAATGGTCCTTATACTTTGATGGAGCCCGATGCATGAGTGGGGCTGGTGCAGGTATTATTTTAATATCTCCACAAAAACACATTATACCTTTGTCCTTTAAATTAACATTTGCTTGCACCAATAATACTGCTGAATATGAAGCTCTAATCCTTGGATTACGAGCTGCCTTGGCACTAAAAATTAAACATCTGCTAGTTTTTGGTGATTCTCAACTTGTTATAAACCAAATTAATGAAGTTTATCAGACCAGAGATGATAAATTACGCCCATATAAAGCATATGTTTTACAATTAATATCTCTATTTGATCAAGTTACCTTGGAAGCTATTCCTCGAACTAGCAACCGTGTGGCTGACGCTATGGCCGTAGCTGCATCTCTTCTGCCCTTGGAGTTAGATGACGAATATGCCACCATCATTATTCATTGACTCCAGGAACCCGCTTCAAATAAGTCATGCTTAGAACCTTTGGATGTGTTTCTAATCAATGAAACTACTCCTGAACCTTGGTATACGGATATATTTGATTTTCTTCACAATGGGACTTTCCCTGCCAGTTCTAATAGAAACCAGCATCGGTTATTACGTAGACGAGCAAGTCGATTTGTAATAATTGGCAATACTTTATATAGGAGATCTTTTGAAGGTATCCTATTGAGATGTTTGAATCTAGAAGAATCCAAATCAGCTTTGAGTGAAGCCCACGATGGATCTTGTGGAGGACACTTCGGTGGTAGTGTCATTGCTAAAAAGCTCCTTAGGATAGGCTACTTTTGGCCTACCATGGAAACGGATGCACATGATTATGTGCGCCATTGCGACAAGTGCCAGAAACATGCTGACCTTGTCCATGCCCCTGCACAAGAACTACGAGGCTATTTCATCTCCTTGGCCCTTTTCAAAATGGGGCTTAGACATTATTGGCAAAATTAATCCTGTGTCATATGATGGACACAAATTCATCATAACCGCCATCGAGTATTTTACGAAGTGGGTTGAAGCTATGCCTTTAGCTTCCTGCACTGGAACACAAGTCTCTAAATTTATTTTTAATCAAATCATTTGTAGGTTCGGAATTCTTGCAAATCTCATCTCAGACAATGGAACTTGTTTCAAAAATAAAGATGTTAAGAAATTATGCCAAAAATATAAGATTCAACATCGTTGGTCCACTCCCTATTATCCTCAGGGTAATGGCCAAGCAAAAGCATCTAATAAAACATTAATTAAAATCCTTAAAATATTGGTCAATAAATCTGGCCGCGACTGGCACATTCAATTATATCCAACTTTGTGGGCATATCGCACTAGTGTTCGTACTCCCACAGGTACTTCACCTTTTGTTTTGGTTTATGGCGCTGAAGCTATTTTTCCCTTTGAATTAGAAGTTCCTTCTTTGGCTCTACTACTTCAAGATACCGAAGTAGGAGATGAATATCGAGTTGGCAGACTCAGTCAGTTGGAACTCCTAGATGAAAAGCGCATCAATGCTTTGGAGCATCTTCGTGCCTACCAAAACAAGCTTAAAAGATCATATGCTAAGAAAGTTCGTCATCGATCCTTTGAGGTCGGCGACCTTGTTTTAAAAGAAAATAAAAAAAATACTAATGCAACTAAAGACCTTAAAGGTAAATTTGAACCCAACTGGCTTGGACCATATATTATCACTGCTAAATTTGAATCGGGAGCATACAAATTATCTACCTTAGATGGTAAAGAGCTTAAAGAACCTATGAATATTATGCATCTTAAACGTTACTATGCATAAAAATTTGGTCATTTCATCATTGTATATATTTGTTTGCATATTATTTCCTTTTAGTCACTTCTTTAAAACGTTTCAAAAACAATTATCTTGTATTTCTTTTAATTCATCACTTAAAATTAAAAACATTCAAAATCATCAAAATCTTCAAAAACATCTTTTGTTTTGCACTTCTTAAACTGTGAAGTATTGCAGTTATATTTTCAGTTATTTCGGATAAATTAGCATTTATTTGGAATCCCGCACTTTCACATTCACATGAATAAATATCTTAATTTATTTGGTATGATTATTAATCTCTCTTATATCAAAGTCCACATTGGCATTAAATAAAGTTTTGAGCACAGAGAATTGATCTTGTTATTTACTTAAACCAAGCATATCCTTTCACAATAAAATGATTATATTTGTAATGTCCATGCTATGCTACATAGTAGAAGTGGTTTCTTGAGCGAAAAGTTTCCCCTGCTATCCTATCATGCACATGGTCTAGAATCTTTGAGAATTGACAAAAGGACAAGCTCACCCCTACCCAGAATAAAAATCCCTTGCTCTACAACTAATCCGAGCAAGTATCCCTAGCATAGGAAGAAAAAGAAAAGTTCAAAGAAAAAGAGAAAAAGAAGAATTATTTAGAGTTATTTTGTAATCATCTTAGCAATATTTCAGCATTATCTCAAATATCAAAGCAAAAGATACGAAAAAGACAAAAAAAAAAAAGAAAAAGAAAAAAAAAGCAAAAGCAAAAGCAAAAGCAATAAAATCCCTTTCCCTACCCATTGAAAAGAAAAGAAGGGTTGATGAGCTTGAATCCCTGGAATTCTCAATTATTCGAAAACTGTGAGGTAAGCCCCATAACAGGTGGTTTGTGCCCAACCCGCTTGGCCTTGGGTAACTCCTAGCGTGGTGATATGTCTGTTACATTAGCGACCTTCTTTTGTACAGACCTATGTCTGCTTATGGATTAGCTAGCTCTTGATAACCCGACTTACATAGTAGTCTAGTACGGTTATATGCATCTAAATCATGGTTAATGAACACTTATTTGGTTAATTCAAATCACTTGTATCAAATTATCTTGCTCAAAACTGGTAAATGAACAATACAATCGCACACACATTTGTATTTGAGAGATTTTGTATCATTATGATAAATCAAGATCGGTAATGAACTCACATTTGCACATGAGGATTCCTTATAAATCTACATTTCTCTTTGAGATAATTTAAGATATTTCTGTAACTCTTTTCGGAATAATTTTATCCTTTTATTTCAGAATTCTTATTTTCTATAAGAGCAATTACATACATCTTCTCACAAAATCTCAAAAATAATTTCAAACAAAAGTTTTCATATTATTATTTTTCTGTTTATCAAAAGTCAAAAATGCATCTTGCAATAAAACCAACAATCTACTTTCTTCTTTGGATTTCGCGATGATGGTATAAGTCTATACCTATAATTCTATGCCTAGCGCAAACCATCGTTCTAATTTTCTTTTCCATTTATTTTAAAACAAAATTCATCAAAACATGTGACTTGCATCATTATGTTACACAATTATGCTTTACAAACAAACAAACACTTATTCTATTTCATGTCATTATGTCAAACTTCAATTTTGCAATGATGGTATAATTCCTAGGGAATTATTCAAAAATTTTATCACACTTAGGAATTTATGCCTAGCAAAAATCATTTTTTAAAAATATATTTCATGCATAATATTTTCATGGAAATCTGAAAACAAATCACCATCATCATCATCATTTGCATCATCACAACAAAGTCTTAAGACAGTCTCTTAAGCACTCTTTTACTTTTAGCAATATTTCTATACCGGGATTAGCTTGACGACCGAGTGAGCGGCGACTCCATGAAATGGTCTATAATAGCGACAATGTCCTTTGAAATTATTGTTAGAAGTCCCTTTTATTTTTATCAAATTATCCCACAAACAACCAATTTGTTTACATCAGATTATTTCATTTAAATTTTAAAAGCATGACATTCAAACCATAATATTTCCAAACGACATAATTACATGAATCATCAAATCAATCACACCAAAACATTAAAGCATCATACAAACACATAAGACAAGTCATATGATCAAAAATATCTCATCTATATATATATCAACAATATATACATCATCTCAAAACTGGATCGGTATGCCACAATCTGTACCTCGGCATACTCAATCCTCTATCAAAAATAATAAACACTATGTATCAATCTGTGTAGTGTAGTCTGTAGCAGCTAGCCTCGAGAACCTCTCGAGCTCTCAGCCTCATCTCCTCCCCCACCCCGAGGTGGACGAGGTGGCCCCATCGTAGTCCGTGTGGTGCTATGAGTCCTGGACTCTGATCGTGATGATGTCCTCGATGACCTCATCATGACAGGCTCCGCAATGGGGGCCAGCAGTGGTAACCTCTGCCCCTCTGGCACCATATGGTGGTATAGCGTCTGATAGAATGTGATCTGGGCAATAGCCCATGCTAGGTCCCGAGTGCTCGCCCCTCCGCTCCATGCTCTGAGGCGTGCGACCTCATCTCTGAGCTGTGTGGCCTCCTCTCGGTGTCGTGCAGCCTCATCCTACAAGGACTGCACCTGAGCCTGGAGATGAACAGTCTTCGCCCGGAGAGTAGCCATCTCGCTACTCTCTCCTACCTCGACACCCTTGCCCTTATCGGGCGATGGTGGCCTCTCTCTCCATGGAGAAGGGGGTCTCTCCTCCCTCCTCTCCCACTGTCATGGCCTCTGCTGAGCCTCGTGGCCTCCTCTGCTCTCTCTCGTCGTGACCCTGTGCCGCCTCAATGGCCGCCTGGCACCGCCTCCCCATCCGATGCACAACTACATGAATCGGACCCTGAGCCCTCATCATCCGAGGAGGGCGGATGCCTGCGTACCAGGCATCATAGCCGTCAGCAACCCCTGCATCGTCCCCATCCACTGGCTGAATGGGGGCATCATCCGCGTCCTCACTCTAGAAGCGCTGCATATCTGGAGCCCCGCTGACTATAGTGTTATCCCGGACGGTCCGAGAAAACTCGTAGTCCCTGAGAGATGGGATCCCCTGCTGTAGACCGAACTGCCTCAAAACTCGGTCATAGCGGTGGAGCTCCACCTCTCCCCTCTCCATCCTCAGCCAACAGGTTCGCCTAACGCGAGCCAGCTCCTGTCCATCCTCGGCCCACCCTGGATGATCTCTCCAAGGCCTCCAGGTGATCGCGGTCGGAGACAAGGTCATCAAGTAGTCTCCGGGACATTGGCAGATCTATCCGCCGCTGTGACCCTCTTCGGAGCCACCAGTAGAAAACTCGGGGCCTCTCCCCATCAATCCCTATTAGTGGGAGCCCTACCGGCCTCTGCATCGTGATGTGCTCCCAGCACCAAACCTGTAGTAGTGATGTCATGACCGGACATCGGCCGCCCTTGTATACGACCCCATGCAGGATCCTATACAATCGGCATAGTACAAAGCTCCCCCAAGCAAACCTGTACCCGTGGTCTCTCATGTCGTAGACCACATCTGTCAGTAGCCATGGTAGTCTGCATCCACTCTGATGGCATAGCAGCAGACCACCTACCACCCCAGCCAAAACCTGTGTCAGTCTAGATGCCCCAGGCATCTGGCGTAGCGACTCGATGTTCACTCCGCCCTTCTCCAGGGCGAAGCTCGGATCTTCGCATAGTCGCATCATCGCGTGGCCCTGATTGGCCATGGGAGTTATTAGCCATCCTTGTATGGGGATCCTCAAAATCCTCCATACATCCTCCAATGTGGGAGTCATCTCCCTTGTCGATAACCAGAAACAAGAAGAACCCGGATACCACCTCTCTGCTAGGGCTGTCAATAGCCCCATATCTGTAGAAACCTGTGGCATATCTGCCACATGTTGCAAGCCGACTTGAGCCAACTGATCTCGCTCTACCTGAGATAGAGCGGCCAAGTCATCCCTCAGCCCATCGTATTTCCATTCTCGGCTCTTTAGTAATCCTCTCTGCAACATAAACAACAAAACAATAAAAATCATTAATAAAACAGTGATTAAAAATGCAAGTAAAACAAGTTCAATTTCATACAAATGATGATATCGTCCACTATTGGATGATATCATCCAAAATTTGAGCAAATTCATCTCCGATTTCGCAAGAGGGAATCGTCCCTTATTGTACGAAATCGTCCCCATATCGTCGATTTCGCCCTTGGACGAAATCGGCGATATCGAGACGATTTCGACGAAATTGAGACGATTTCGTCCCGACGACGTCGACGGCCCAAAAATGGCCGCGATGCTCAAAAATCATTCAAAATTAATCTAAAAAGCATGAAATTCAAAATTAAAGCATTCTAAATTAAGTTTGGACCCTTACCCATAGCCCGTGCCGGACCTCTATCGATCTGTGCGCTGTCTCGACCATCTTGTCTACAGAGCTCTAGAAACCAGGAAAATGAACAGTAACAATGAATTAGGGTTTTACCCTATTTTTCTTAATTTTATTCAAAAACACTTAACAACATTTTAAAATTTTGCTTTTTCGCATTTTTACCTCAAACGTTCGATTTGGGTAAAAACACGGAGGGGGCACCATAGTAAGTTGT
This sequence comes from Wollemia nobilis, assembly GCA_028583015.1. NCBI lineage: Eukaryota > Viridiplantae > Streptophyta > Pinopsida > Araucariales > Araucariaceae > Wollemia > Wollemia nobilis. The sequence continues at coordinate 7,940,210 of JAQPPZ010017228.1, forward strand.
CGTACGATTCGACCTAGAATCGTCGCCTAAAAATGGGAATAATTTTTGCTTTCTCGTAGATCGAGAAGAACTCATCTTTAACGCATTTTCTTCGAAAAATTCGCTAAAGAGGGGGCAAAATGTAGCACCCTAAAATTGGCGCAGTAAACCTTAGCAAATAATTAAAATTACCTTAGTAATAATTCAAAATTCAAATTTCAACCCCAAACCGCCTGTTAAACCGCTTTCCTCATTTTTTATGCCATTTTTAGGATTTGTTTTGACCGTTGGACGATATCATCGCCGATCAGACGATATCGCCTCAGATCGGACGATTTCGTCTGGAGCAGAACGTCCAGACGATTTCGTCCCAAAACTGATTTTTCATAATTAGCTTCTGTTTCAACGACGTCTCTAACCTGGGCAAAAGCGTGTCTACGCGGTTAGAGACCTCCCCCATTGGAGATCTCCCAAATTGGGATGATCTCCAACCTCCCAACCTCCTTCCTATGCCTATTTAATCTTAGGCCCTCCCCTTGACATTCCCTTGGCTGAATTTTTCTGTACTTCGAGTTTTATTTGCATTAGAATGTCTTAGACTACTATTTGCCTTTGTCCCTTTTCAAATTTTCTTGCAGGAACTTTGTCATTCTTCAGCCGGAGCAAGCTCAGATCGTCGCAGATGATCTTGTACAATCTCGGACGATCACGCCCCAATTCGAGACGATTTCGTACTCTACAGACGATTTCGACTGCAGTCAACATTGGGGGCAATCAGTGCCCAGAGTTTGCATTTCTTCACTCTTTTCTGCTGCATTATTCTGCATTTAGTTAATTCTATGGTTATTCCTTATTATTCTGCATCTTGGAGTTCACCCATATAGTTTTAATGCATAATAAAATCATAATTTGTCACTAAATCATTGTAATGCACTCATATTTTGTTTATAATTATCAGTTTAATATTATTGTTATCATTCTACATCATTGCCCTCTGTTGGAATAGCTGCATTTCTGGTATTTTGTATCTATTTCTCTGATTGCAGGTCTCTGACGAATTCGTCTGATGAATTCATCAGATCTCAGACGATCTTGTCTAATTTCAGACGATCCTGTCGGATTAGAGGCGATCTTGACTGCTTCAAAAATCAGAACCTCCATCAGACATCCAGAATCAGGTATGAACTTTTCTAATTTAGTATATTCTCTATGTATTTGATATTCATTGCTACTTTCTGTATTCATTTAAATCTGCATTTCATATAGAACAATTTAGATTCATTTGGCCAAACCTAGGATTTGAATGATTAAAGATAAAATTGAACACATCAAACACATTCCCAACCTAGGCGTGGAGACTGCCACTAAACGTTTCCTGGTGAACCCCACCATCCATCAAAAAATCACCTTAATACCCCTCCCCCGAGAGGCGGGACCTTCAAAGGGCCTCTCAGTCCGAGGTACCGTCCCATCCTTCTCGCATCCCCCTTCTGGGCGCGGATCCTTTAGCCTGAAGGTAAGGGTGCAAAAAATTTGGAGCGATACACAAGTTTAGGAGAAAAAATATGACTAGGTACAAAAATATCTAGAGGTTGGTTGCACAAGTCATCATAAGAGTACTTGTGACTAGAGGAATACCATTGAATTGTGGCCATTTTTTGTTTTAGAATATCTAGTTAAAATGTCAAAGCTTGAAGTTTGAGAGAAATTAGATTTGATAACATGAAAGGAACGCTTTACAAGATAAGAAGAAAATAATAATTGGCATAAGGATATTATTGATACACTTGAGGATATGATGTTGGGATTGACATAATATGATTTATCCCAAGGCATTTGAAGTGAAAGGTTTAGAATATTAAGGATGAGATATTTTGAGACTAGAATTTTGAGGGAAACCAATGCTTGTGCTTGTGAGATCAAAATGAAGTTTATGAGGATTAGAAACTGGAACACTTGAGGGTACACCAAGGTTAGGAGTGAAACTTGCACATGCTTTGTGAGATACAAGGAAACTCATATTTTCTTGCAATAACTTTGCAAGAGAAGGCACAAATGAATGATATCCCAAGGAATATAGGAGGTTTTGTACCATGGTATATACTGAAGTAGTTGAAGCATTAAGGTTTGAATTTAAAGATCCAAAGGATATATCCACTTGACTTAAAGAGAAAGGATTAGAGCTATGTTTTGGGGGATAATCCAAGAGTGAACCTTCCCCCATATAGACACCTAGGTTATCATGAGCTTCCTTAATAAAGTATTCCACAACATCCCTATATTTTTCCCAAATGATAGCCCTATTATTAGTATATTTAAAAACTGTTGTCCCTTGATCATCATGGGTAGGGGTTAAAGCACTCAAGGGGGGAGTCCTCATATTCTTCTTTGAATTTTGGGTTCTCAAATGTAGGTTGGTTCTCAAAACCTTCCACTATAGGGTTAGGGTTGATAGGCAATTGAGAGAAATACTACGAATTAGGTAATATCTCTCAACTATGAATTGGAAGGAAATAAGGATCAATTAATTATATTTTTAACTTTATAGATTTGATTAAAGAAGAAATAGAAGACATTTCAGAAACCTTATATTTATTTCCTTTGATATATTTAATATAACCTATATAATTCAAAGGCCTCCCTATATACCTCATTTATATCTATATACTTGTTAGTACATGAGAGAAAACCCATATATGGGTTGCCAATAATACATGGAAGTAACTACTTGGATACATGGCCAAGATGGTACATAAGGGGTAATACTTTACCTCCAAATGACTCCCACTAGCCCATTATAATATATTTCTTACTAGGCATAAGTATGCACGAGACCTAGGCTAGTGGTCTAGGCTTTTGTATACCCAATATAGCCTAGTAACTCACATAGAGCTACTTAAAGTATCATGAGTACCCTTAGTAGGACTAGCAATTGGTATATTTTTGTTATTTATATTTAATGTGACTAACCTACACAAATAAGGTTAAGTAGTCTTGATTAAAATTTGATAAATTTTAAGTTGATTAAGGCTTAGCTTGGATAAAGAATAATCTTGGGACCCATGATGATGCTCATATTCATTTCACCAAAATGTGAGAATAGAAAAAATGAAAGGTGTTGCAAATAATCTCCTTGTGATGTTTTTCTCTCTCTCCTCTTCTCACTTTGAGACTAGGGGAACTATGTGAGCTTAATTTCTAGTTATGTTAGATTAGTTGAAGGACACCTGCATTTCTCTTAAGACACTTCTTTATCTAAAATTAACCCTAGTCTAGCCCTATTGCACATGCAAATACAACAAACAAGGCCTAAAGCTAAAATAAATTTTCCTTTGATGAGAAAGGAAATAACAATATGTTTTTTAAGAGGTAAGGGTGTAAGAATATGCAACAAACAAAGCCTAAAATGTAAATATATGCAATTTTGATTAAATTCTAAACCTTAAGGATTAGATTGATCCCCTATATCATTAATACTAACTTGTTCTTTGTTTCCCTTTTTTCTATTTTGCTAATAAACATAAAATAGAACCCAATTTACATAGAAAACAAATAGAGATTTACTCCTAAATGCTTAAATGAAAAATTTATGGGTTAGAATAATCTATTTTTTCCATAGAGGTAGAATCAATACCAATGCATAGAAGCACCAATGATGCTATCATTTACTAATGACACTATTGTTTGACCTACTAAATAGATATAAAAAGATGCAATCGATGGTAGATGGGCCTATTTGAACTGGAAAAAGAGGTTAGGTCTCCTTGAGTAGCAATTAAAGCCTTATGTAGTAATATGGAGAAGATAATAATAGCATAGTACAAGAAATAAATGCTAAAGAGCAAAAGTGTCATTAGGTCATGATATGCTACTACTACTTTTATTGTGTAAACTAGAGATCAACAACATCATCGACCTGCAATATGCTAGATCTTTTGCTTCTAAGAGCATAACAACAATATTAAATATAAGATAAGCTAATATTATGATGACTATGATAAAGGGCCCTAGCCTAGGATTACATAGGCCCTATTGTATAATAAAAAAATAAATATTAGATGAAAAATGAAATACTACATGTATGTAAATACAAATACAAGTGCAAAAAAATAAATCTTAAAGTTATGACTATAATAAAAAACCATAAACAAATAGGATAAAGAGTCCAATCCAAGACATAATATTTTTTTCCCTTGTTGTAAGCTTGTTAAAATCTTGCTAGCTTACATGTTGATGGCACTTGAATGGTTGAGCTTCGGGGCTTAATACTTAATTATTGCTTGAGATATTGACAACTTGAGTGCTTGGAGAAATCTTGGAGACTTGATTGGATATTATATTGGATGCCTGCAAGAACAAGGGATTAAATGCTTGCAAGAATAGACTTCATAAGATTGTGGTAAAATTTTTATATAACAATTTTATACATAATGTTAATTCCTATGACTTTAGAGATATTTTGGTAGAATTTCATTGCTTTCAAAATACCATAGGTGAAATTTTGGTAGAGCTATGCTACCCAAAAATAGTCCTTGACTAGGTTTTCTCAGGTTTTATATTTATAGGAAGCCATGGCTCCTTGGGGGACAAATTACATTGAATATAACAAGATTGGAGAAGGCAAGAAATTGAAAAGGGATAAAAATATCCCCACCCTAGTAGAGAAATTAAGCTCAAAAGAGGTACTTGGGATGGATTCCAACTTCTTGCAGTGCCAAGCCCCAATGCTGCACTAAATTTGATGTCAGCTCTCTATATTGTCCCTATCAATTCAAGGATTAGGGATCTCCATTAGGATGGGCTAACCTGATCACTACACAATTTCAAATAATTGAAGTCACTCTCAAGCAGTAGGATGAAGGAGATGGATTTGGCTAGGATACCATTCATAAGGAGCTCGATTCACATGATGTTTGGGGTAATCCCATGGATAAGGATCCCCTTATTCTACTAGAGCTATTTCCATGACAGTTTGAGTGCTAGCAGGTCCCACCTTTTTATGTTGGTCTATTAGTTTTTTATAGTTATTCTAGGACTAGATGGTTCTAGTATGGATCTATTGAATAGGTTTTATAGGGTGTGCTTCCATACCACCCATTTTTTGTGAATAATGTACTCTTATTTTTTATTTCTTACTAATATCAATTCACTTTCAACAAAAAAGGTTCAAGAAGCCATTAGTGGAAGAAAATGAGAATGCTAATTCTGAGATTTGGGATTTCTACAAGAGTTTAAGGTTAGATTTTTGGACATTTTATTCATTAATTATGGGTGGCTCGAGACAAATAAAAAGTTAAATTTCTTGATTTTGGTGCATTATAATTAAAAGCATAGGAGACGATAGCACTGATGATGCTTTTATAGTGGCGCTTTTGTATCATGACCGATGGAAGTCAAAAAGATCAAAATTAAAAGGTTTTGCAAAAGTGTCATCATGTTGTGATAGCACCACTAATTTTATCATGCATGCCCTAATGTTATTACCTTTAGAGTAATAAATACTCCAAATTTATTACATGAAAGGTTTATTTAATTTGGTTGATTGAAAATTGATTGATGAAGGGATTGATAAGCTTAAATATTAGCCTTACATGTAAAATTAGGTGTCTTCATTTACCCCTTTTCATGCATTTATTGTATAATAAATGCATCAAAAATTAACATAGATGCATCAAATTTGAGATAAAAATGTTTTTTGTTGCTTATGATCAATGATTTTATATGAATTGTGCTATGATTATTTATTTAGAAGTGATATTAAAAATTTTGTTTCAAGTAGCATTGAATGATACCATATCCCAATCGGGGAAATCAATTTGGACTAAGGAAACTTGACTTTATTATGATCCATAATAGAATAGCGAGGAAAAATATTAGGGTAGATGTTTTATTTGGATGGTTGATGTTAATGATTAATGTTGCATAATTAGATTGATGATTAGACTATTAGAGGATTAGATGTGATAATGTATTAATTAATATTTTAAATAGATTTATAGATTATATGATTGATTAATTAATTAAATATAATTAGGACAAAAGGATGAATTGATTAATTAAAGAAAGATGCATGATGAGAGATACATGATGTACCCAAAATGATCCTTCTATAGTATAGCTATGTACATAAGTATTTACAAATATATACACCTCTATACAATTATATACATAGATATTTGCACAATGAGACTTTAGTTAGCTTTTGACTTGTCCAAGGAGACTTTTGCTAGCTTCAAAATTTGCTTAAGGGGATTTTTGTTAGCTTAGAGACTTTCCCATAGGAAATTTTATTAGCTTTTCTAAGAGGACTTGTTAGCTTGCTATTATACCAAGATATGTACAAACATAAAAATAAAATGATTTACCTTTAAACAAATGTCTAAAGGACTTCAACCTTTCTCATAGTATTTTTTATTTAGCCTTGCCCTTAAAAATTTTGATTTAGCCTTGCCTATAAGACTTTTGATTTTATATTTACCTTTAAGTAGATTCCTAAAGGACTTTTGCTTTACCTCTAAACAAATGCTTAAATAAATTTTGCTTAGTTTTATTTGCCTTATAGAGAAATGCAATAGAGAACTTATGATTGATTGATTTAGCAATGAATGATGCTCCCAATTGGAAAGATAGGTTCATTATTGACCAGTTGCCCCCATGTAAGGGGATATGTGATAAAAATAGATGATAAGATTGATTTGGCTATCAACACCTACAAAATTTGTAGTATTTAGTATGTAGTGATTGATGAGATAGAAGAAGTTGGTTTATTTTTTTCCATTAATACCTATAAAATTTGCAGTTTTCATCATGTGATAGGAGATTTGATGGTTTAGAAGACATTATAAATATGGTTTAAGGTAAACCAAATTGATGACGGATAAAGATAAAAGTGAATGATAGAGATAGATGATTTGATTTGGTTCAACCAATTAAAAAATCAAATTAATGTTCACCTTCACAAAATAGTTATATATATATATATATATATATATAAAGGGATGTGTTGGTAACCTCCATCAACATACTACATATTAATCCTATTCATCCTTAATAATTCTTAGGTGACCATCTAAAATCATGCAAAATTCGTTATGTCATTTATGAAAATGTGTATATAAAATGTTACTCATGAAGATGAAGGTATAGGCTAAAAATGTTACCCTTGGAGGAGCAAATTTAAGTTATGTCTCAAAAAAAAAAATTATTTTTAGATAAAAATTAATTAATTAAATATATGAAAGTGAAATATAAATTAATTATTGTAGACACCTAAAACGCGTCATGCCGAGGGCGACTACTCATATGGACATGCTACAAAACCATATGAAGGATCTTGGATAGACTCCAAGATAGAGCAGTGGTTCTAACCACTCAATTTAGGCATTCTGGCCTAAGCAGTCTGAACCGCAGCCCAGACCTACGGTCTCCAGTCTGAACCATGGTTGACACCTACGGTCTGTAGTCTGGACCATAGCTGTGACCTGCGGTCTGAACTGGAGTTCAGTTAGGCCTTCCATCCGAGCCAAATCGGTTGGAACGACCAAGAGATCTAGAAGGAGGCAGTTGGAGGATGGAAGATTCCAAAGGCTTCCATCCCAACTGTCCTAACCAACCTTCTTGGTCTTGGCTTCTCCATGAAGCCACCCCTAGCCCTAGGGGCATGCTATAAATACCCCCCTCCAAGGGGATGAAGAAGAGAGATGATTTGTATAGCGAAGTGCTGGCGAATTATCGAGCGAGAGCTAACTGATCAAGAGAGCAGCGAAGCCCTATCAAATTGCATACCGACTTTGTGCATTTGAGAGCCCCTTTGCTATCCATCTAAAGACCAATTAGCCATGGATGCCCTAGGTGCTTAGGAGGATCAAGAAACGCAAATCTGGGCAAACGAAGGCCCTTCACAGTGATTTGACCACCAAATCTATCAGAGGACGACAAAGGCGACCCTTGAACATCAATTCGGACAAGGAGGTCAAGCCCACTACCCCTAATTCTGAGGGCAAACCCATCAGAGGTCAAACCATGGCTGTCAGCCATGGTTCACAGTGTAGACCGCCCCTCACAGCTATGGTTTGCAATAGGTTAATGATCACCTTACTTACTTTGCTTTTGATTGCATAGATTAGTCATGTTAGTCTTTTTATAGGTTTAATTGCATCTTAGGGAAACTCTGACCGTAGGAATTAGACATTTCATGCGTTGCATTAAGTAGGAGTACATTGGATATTTTATGTGCTTTATTGCTTCTAATTCGATATTTGATCTACGCATCATTTGCTTATTCATGTCTTGTATGTTTTAGCATAATTCTTGATGTAATTAGAATAGCTTAAAGTCTTTCTTTATGCTTTCTTGTTTTACTAGTTTAATGGTATTTACGTGCATATTTCTTTAAAGGGCCTCATCACGAGAGGCTATCAATATTTGTAATCATGTGTTGTTGTTTCTTGTTCGTAGAGAGACAGGTGCAAAAAGGAGCCTATATCATAATCCTTCCACATCGTGGAGAAGGGGGTTAGCTCTACCCCAAGGCAGTTTGTGAGTAATCACCGGAGCACAATAAGTGCGCCTACCCTGTTGAGGGCATTGGCAATTGTAACATCTGTATCATCTTTCGAGTGACCCTAAGAGGGCATTTTTGTAATCCGAGATCCTTTAAAGATTAATACAAGAAACTTTGCATACGTTGGCTTTCTTTGTTCAATTTATGTATTTGTGTGGATCTTTGTGCTTTTGTGATGGTATAGATCAGTACGCCTAGCTAGGCGCACGCTCCATGGTTACGTCAGATGGCGATCACGATGGAACCCCATAATTTTAGCCCTAAATTTTGACTGTTCTTGGTTGTTTCTTTTCACAGGTGCTAACCGTAGCTTTCAGCTACGGTTATTTTTTGGCCCATGGCTGTAACCTACGGTCTCCACTGTAGCCCGTAGATCGGACCTACGGTTCACAGAGGAAAAGGCAGACAATAGGAAAATCAGTGGGCAGTAGAGCAGGAGCTGAGGTAGGTCCCAATTTCACCTTCTGTGTTGAATTTTTTGCTCTGTATCTTTCCAGAAATCATCGAACCATTGCAAACTAGGAACTAAAAATATATATATAAGGGGTCAATGAACAAGTCCTAGTTTGTTTTCATTTTCCGTTCAATAGAAAGGCGTTGTTGGGAATAGCGGACCTCTGAGTGCAGTCTGCCCCTAAATACAATGACCTTGATAAGGATTGTGTGTCATTTGCATGCTTGAGGCCCAATCAGTGGCCATGTCATTGTAATTGCATCATCAAAATATCATATAGGACATTAGCATGCATTCTTTCTAAATTTGAAACGTTCCTTTCTTTTCATGCATATCATGTAGGAATGATCATTATGCTCTTCGATGCATTTGTCATTTTTGCAAAGTAAAAGGAACCACACACACCACGTTCCATTTAAACATCAGTGGCATTGGGCTCTCACATCCAACCCACTTGATTGAGACCAACAGTGGATGTCATTACCACTTGGTTGGCTCATTTGAAATTGTATTATCGGGACCCGCTCGTTGCCAAGGCCGACCCAAGAACTGTCCTATCCATGCAAAATAGCACGCACTCTTCTTCGAAAGGGTGTATCACTACGCACGGTGTGTTGGGTGAGGGTTGGTAGTACCTATGCTACTTCATTGAGTATGGACTTCATTACCATATTCGGCTTGTGCGAGTATATAGGTGAAAGCCAATTTAACTGAGTTTAAAATCCAACAATATTTCAAAACACGTGAGAGTTTCTAACACTGATACAACACATCTGAAAACAACATCAAACAGTTTAGGGCTCACAATAAAAATTTAAAAGGAGATAATCATCATTTGTATACTTTGTTTGCATAATAAAACACATCTAGACGTTAGGTACACAAATGGTGAACACACGGGGTGATCGACAAAGGTCTCGGACCGATGCCCATGATCAACCCCCAACTGGTTCACAACAGCATGTGTCGAGTCCTCATACACATGAGCGAACCGAACGACGTTCGACAAGCATTAGAGGTGACAACTCGACATGGGGAGATCCCGTTGAGTGGACCCCCGATAGAGGAGCTTCAGTACACTCTTCTAGGCACAGGATAGAGCGTGGAGCTTCTCAGCACGAGGATGCTCTCCCCCAAAGCCATTACCGAGACCGCACTGCACGTGCATCCATGGGATCGGTCGAGGAATATGTTGTGCAGGGGACCAAGTTGGTTCCCATACGTACTAAGTCCACAGGAGGTTCTAACCCTCCACCGTCAGAGTATAGATGGATCAGAGATCCACCCATTCAGGGGTAGGAGGACAGGCTCGCTTTCGAGCATAGGTCCACCCATACTCCCATGCGTGGCTCACCATGCAAGATCACCATTGATATATCAAAGGTGGGAGCTAATGGAACACCACCGCATGAGCGGTGGAGGTCTAGACAGTTAGATGGTCTAGGTAGTGTTCTTGAGCAGCTAGGCTGCAAGCCTACAGCTCCGCCCACTCGTGCTTCGAGTGAGCATAGCGGCAGTTGTATCAAGATCACTAGAGAGCATGGAGAGGCTTCTAAGCGCCCTCATGTCACACGTCCACCATCCACACATTTGTTTGATGGGTACAGAACCCATAAGGTAGCTCGCATAGAGCACACACACCGGAGGCCTCCTACGGCCGACCAGATCGATAGATCACATAGACTGGTGTCTGAGCAAAGATGTCAACTCCTCCAAGATCAATTGGATGATGCTCGCCTAGAGAGGCAGCATATTGAAGATGAAAATATTCAAGCGCAAAGGCTCCTACGATAGAGATTATATGAGCAGCGCATGCACGAGGAGCGTATTCTAGCTCAGAAGGAGCGCATAGAGCAGGAGGATCGGCTAGCCAGGGCTGGCCTATACCCTCCCGAGGAGCATAGAGAGCATGTGCATAGGAGGGTTGTGTCCCTAGCCGATATGCATGAGGAGCGAAGAGACGCTCGTACTCATGTCAGTGCCCAATAGAGGGAGCGACTGTCATCACTCAATGATCTTAGACAGAGGCAACATGAGCACATAGATGCAGACAGATACGATCAGGGGTATCCTGAGAGTTACCAAGTTGAGGAGGAGGAAGAGCCATGTCCTCCACCTCCCCGAAGAAGACATTACCTCCTAGACCGCCTCCACGTCAGCTTAGGGAGGAGGACTTTTTGTCTTCTAAGGCGTACAAGGTTTTGGCCGATAAGGTCAAAGCAATAGAGAGGCAGGGCATGGCTATGCAAAAGCCGACACTGAGGAAGATACACAATGAACCTCTAGACCCCTCGGTGCCTACGCCTCCATATCTCGAGCATTTTGATATGCCCAGGTTGGAAAAATTCAAGGGTGATGAGGATGCACAAGAGCATGTTACGAGTTTTTTGGATGCTTGTTTCTAGATAGAGAGTCAGGATGCCTTGTTGTTGCGCACTTTCATTACGACACTTTTTGGCCTAGCTCGAGAGTGGTTCAACCAACTAAAGAAACATAGTATTACTGGTTTTGAGTAGTTGGTCGATGCATTTCTTGAATGCTATTCATTTGGCATCAAGAGACAGGCCAACCTTTTTGATTTGGTGGCACTAGCTCAGCGCGACGATGAGCCCATCGAGCAATACGAAAAGAGATGGTATAGAATAATGGTAAAGCTACCATTCCCTATTCCTATGGCCGAACTGACCCGAATGTTTACAAAGAGTTGTGCCAAACACATCTCGCTACTATTGCAGCTGCAGTAGTACCCTACATTCGAGGAAGCTGTGGTGCAAGCCAGGGTGATCAAGGACATCAAGTTGCAAGAAGGCAGCTTGAAGCTCAAGACCAAGAAAGAGGGGTTTAAAAAGAGTACTATGAAACAACAAGGCAAGCAGGCCCACGTAAATCAAGTAGTACTAAATCTCGGAGGAGAAGACAAGGGACAACAAAAGCCTAATTATCAGGCCCAACCTCCTCCTACGCGTTATGAGACATGCAAAAACAACTATAAGGGCAAAAACAAAGAAGAGCGCCCACCTCGCCAGTTCACGCCCTTGACGGAATCGATGACTTCGATTTTCCATCAACTGTGTGAGGCCAAGGCCATACGATTGCCTGAGGTCAAATTAGTAGATCCGAATGTGCCAAAGTCAAAGTGGCATCAAGATGATCTATTCTGCATATTCCATAGAGTGAAAGGCCATGACATCGAGACATGTTGGTCCTTCAAACACATCATGCAGAACATGATAGAAAAAGGAGAGCTGGTAGTACCAGGAAACCCATAGGCACCCGACAATAGAAACATGGGGATTTTCAAGAATCCACTTCCTAATCATGAGGTGCCTCGTAACAATGTCGGCCAGGTCAATCAAGTGAGAATCGAACCACCTACCCAGGGGTTCATAGGCATGGTCAATGTTGTTACTAGACACGGGAGGTACGATCAACCGAATCAACCTCATGCTCCCATTAGAATACAAGCTACGCCGGATCAACGACCAACTCAGAACATTCCAGGCCCACCAGCTAGACCGGTGGTGACCATAAGGAGCAGGTTAGTTCAGAACCTGCAGACAACTCCTACGAAGTTGTCAATATATGAGCTTATTCAGTAGTCCCCTAGACACAGGGAGACTCTTATGGACATTCTGAGGTCCATTGAGGTACAGTCCCAAGATGCCCATGCATTTACAAATTTTGTGGGACATGTACAACAGTGTCAAGAACCCACGATACAATTTTATGATCATGAAGTGAAGATGGTTCCTACTATTACGGCTGACCCATCACTTGCATATTATCACGTGTGTTAACCACATGCCTTTCAAAAGGGTCTTGATCGACATTGGGTCCTCGATCAATATAATTACGACCAAGGCACTGAGCCATCTCAAGCTACCCAAATCACACATTGTGCCTACCACCTTTACGTTGAGAGCATTTAACGATGCACTATGCTCGACGGTTGGTACAATTGTTCTACCTATTCAGGTGGGACTCAAGACCATCTCTGTGATGTGTCACGTGATAGAGGGTGCCATGCAGTACAACATTTTGCTCGGAAGGCCTTGGATTCATGAAATGCATTGCATCCCCTCTATCTTGCATCAATGCATGAAATACATTCACGAGGGACAAGTTCACGTAGTGTCCTCGGACGAAGAACCATTCAAGTTCATGAACCTAGCAGATTTGCCTGGGGGTTTTGTACTCCCATCGATGCACTTGGATATCCGACCTGTTTCATCGGTTAAGATTCCAAGAGGTAAACCAGTAGCCCATGCTCAATCATCGACATCTGTGTCACACAGATCTGAGCATACGACTACAACTTCTCTAAAACTAAATGCATCGACAAGTCGAGAAGCTAAAGGTAAAATTGGGTGAGAAAGTGGAAAATCATATGCCCGGACCAGTCGCCAATGAGACTCCCACTCCCATGGATGTGGAAGAACCTCAAGACAAAGTCGAGGAGGCACCTCAGCCTGCTTCACCTGCATCTTCAGCAGGGTCATCTGCACCGTAGGTGACCGTTCATCTGGCCAACATAGGGTTGGGTGAGTATCTTGTGCAAAATGTTACTTTCGGACCTATCCTAAAAACTGCACAAGAGATGGGCCGACCGCACGCCCATCGATTTTTGATTGGATCTGTAGTGTCATTGGGTGAGCCACCCAACCAAACAAACTTTGTCTATGCAGGGCTAGATCAAGTGCCCACCAGAATGTCCATAGATGAAGATGATGATGAGCCATTCACTGTGAATGTGCGCTATCTATCCAACCCAGAATATGCCATGCACATTTTTGAGTCGTATCATTGGCATGGGCATGACCTTGGTATTTTTGAATAGGGACGTAGAACCCCACTCGAACCTCATTATCAGTTAGCTACTGATAGGTTTGGGTTAGGGTTACAAGTATGGGGTCATGATGATCTGCTTGTTGCATCCTTAGATCGCATGTACTTGAGTCTAGGGGACGATGTGGATTTTAATCCATATCACCCTAATCCTTCCAGCTATTGGAGGACTCGCCAGATGGTATCATTTGTTACCATAGGGCCACCCGATTCATACCATGATGGGCCCTTAGAGGACAACCCTAGAGACAACCTGGGTAACCAAATCCATGGTGCTACCAATGACACTGGTATGCAGGGGCATAACCCCACTACTGTAGGTGATCTCAAGTTAGGAGATCTTTGCGATGATGATGGAGAGGAGTCCACCTCCAAAATGAGTGGACCTAGTTATTATGCAGATGATGAATCCTCAAATGATGATCAATCTGAGGAGGAAATCAAGCCAACTTTTTTAGGGTCGACGTTTATACGCCATCTGCTACCTATGGAACAAGTGGAAGAGATGAACGAGCACTTCATAGCCGATAGTGATTGTGAAGATGAAATAGAGGAGGCTTGCTTAAAGCCTCACCCAGCTAATCTCCCACTATGCATAGACACAATAGAGTGGCCCATCCATGGTAGTGACCATGATGATGTAGATGAGAGGATCGATTCCAGGCTCATGTATCCATAATATCTATTGCCTAGGGAATCAGAGCATGTTATGGAGGAAGTCCCTCCCAACACTGAGCACTCTGAGGAAAGAGTAGTGCCAGTTTACATGGTAGTATCATATATACGATCATTCTATCAGATTTATCCAGATAGTGATGATAGCGACCGTAGAATCAGATACATGGGACCACATCTACCAAATCGCTCCTTAGAAGAGGGGGAAGTGACGGATTGTATTTGTACAATGATGATGAGGACTCGATGGAGATGGCCTATTTGGGACCTCACCACTTACATAATAGGCCTCCACCTAGAGGTCCCCCACCTATTACAGCTGTAGGTTTGCATCGGGAGATTAATCTCCATCGTAGCCTAAGGGAAAGAAGAGAGCTCGAAGAGAGGTATCAAGAACTCTTTCTCGATCCGCCTACGTACGTGGAGCTCCTTGAGTTGAGAGATCCCATTTTGTAGCCAGTGCACTAGGAGGATCCAGTTATATGGACATCCCATAGAGAGGATCCATTTGTGCTCATACCATCCGAACCAGATCTTGGGTATGAAAGCTACGCTTCAGGGATAGGGTTTTGTCCATGTGGTTTCGAAGATCAATTCCATTCCATCAATATGGTCTCCATTGATTTGACCATGCCACTCCGCAATCCAGTAGATCCATCCAAACCACTGCATCTGAACATGGATGCTATCGATTGGGATCGCACTGACTCACCGGTTCGGCCTGAAGATTTCTTCCCTAATGAAGAAATGTTGCAACCATTTCATTTTGTGCCAGGCTATGCTCATGATGTTTGTCACACCGAGAATGCTTCCCGAGAGGAACATGTGAACCCGGTTGATGACATCCATCTGATTCCTATGCCTCACCAGCTTGAGGAGGGATCACATATGTCAATAGAGAAAACCTTCGATGTGGATATCAGTAAAGATCCCACCAATCCAAAGAAGGTTAGATTTGGAGAGAGTCTCACTCCGGATGAGCGTGATAGCATCATCCCTCTACTGAAAGAGAGACCTGATCTCTTTGCTTGGACTTACAAAGACATGTCGGGTCTAGATCCAAAATTGGTTACTCATAACCTGTCGCTAGATCTATCGAAGAAGCCAGTCAAGCAAAAACTCAGAAAAATGCATCCAATAGTAGCCTTAATGGTGAAAGACGAGTTACAAAAGTTGTTGGACGTAGAGTTCGTCATCTCCATCGACTATCCAGAATGGGTGTCCAATATGGTGCCCGTAGGAAAGCCAGATGGAAGGGTCCGTATTTGTATGGATTTTAGAGATCTCAACAAGGCAACACCCAAAGATTCATTTTCATTGCCAAATATCGATGCTCTGGTAGATGCCACTATAGGTCATGAAATGCTCTCCCTTATGGATGGTTTTTTTGGATACAACCAGATTCGGATTAAACCCGAAGATCAGCATAAAACCGCGTTCATAACGCCATGGGGGACATTTTGCTACAAAGTTATGCCATTCGGTCTTAAAAATGTTGGTGCCACATATCAGCGGGCTATGACATATATCTTTCATGACTACATGCATAAAATCTTAGAATATTATATCGATGACTTACTAGCTAAGTCGTTGCTATGAGCAGAGCATGCGGAGGTCTTAAGGAAGGTCTTCGATCGCCTGATAGAGCACAATGTCAGGTTGAATCCTAAGAAGTGCGTATTTGGCGTAACTTCAGGTAAACTCTTGGGATTCATCATTTCTAAATGAGGCATCGAAGTAGACCCAACAAAGGTCATGACTATTTTAGAGATGCGTCCTCCCACTAATATCAAAGAACTAAGAAGCCTTCAGGGCAAAGTAGCATCCATAAAGTGATTCATCGCTCAATTATCGGATAAGTGTCGACCCATGAATCGATTGCTACACAAGGGGGTCCCATTTGATTGGGACAAGGACTGCCAAGCAGCCTTTGCTGAGATTAAGCAATACCTGGCAACGCCGCCAGTACTAGCTCCACCAAGGCCAGATGAGCCTTTTTTGCTATATATATCGGCAACCGACTTTGCATTAGGGACCATGTTAGCCCAAAAGAACGTGCAAGGCAAAGAGCAAGCCGTATATTACATCAGTCGCACCTTGGTGAGTTATGAGTCAGGATATGCATATGTTGAAAAACTTTGTTTAGCAGTAGTGTTCGCTACCAAGAAATTGTGGCATTACATGCTAAGTCATACAACATATGTTATATCAAAACAGAATCCTTTGCAGTACATGATGAGCAAGACATATCATAACACACGTACTACAAAGTGGATCATGCTATTGACAGAATTTGATTTGCAATTCATCAGCCAAAAGTCCATCAAGGGACAAGTCATAGCTGATCAACTGGCTGAGGCACCACTGTCCAACAGTAGGCCTCTAACCATTGAGCTTCCAGATGATGCGGTCTTCATAATATCTGAAGCTCCCAAACCCGAGGAACCAGAGAATAATGCTGATATTACATTGTTTTTTGATGGTTCGAAGTGTGAGCAAGGGGGCGGTGCAGGAATAGTGTTTTTCATGCCACAAGGAGCTCCAATGCCCTTGTCATTCAAGTTAGACTTTTTGTGCACCAACAATAATGCTGAGTACGAAGCCCTACTTTTGGGCCTCCACACAGCCATCGCCATGGGTATTAAAATATTGAACATTTTTGGTGATTCTCTGCTCATAGTTAACCAGGTTAAGGGGCTCTTTCAGTGTCGATGTCCCATACTGAAAGCCTACAAAGATCTTGTTGCCACTTATCTGGCTAAACTTGAATGGTATGACATCGAGGCAATCCCTCGTTCGTCAAATAGGTTCGCAGACACCATGGCATCTTTGGGGTCCTTGATCCCTCAGAATCCGTCTATCGATTTTACTACCATCCATGTTAGAATGCTCTCGCACCCAGCAATAGAGCGTGCAACCTTTGATAACAAAGAGTCAGTCAACATGATTATCGTGGAACCAACAACTGATTGGTTTCATAGAGTGGAAGACTTTCTTAAGTAGGCACCCTGGGAGTCATTGACTTCTCAGAGTCCTACGGGGAGTGGTACTACCATTCACCACAAGGTTGTTTCCTAGTCTGCATTTGCAAAGTTAAATACGTAGGGGGAGCAGGTCATCTTAGCAGTCGAAGCTGAGGCTTGTCAAAGCTGGATGTTGCAAATCCAAGACTTCCTAAAGCTTGGTATGATCCCAGAGGGATTGTCGCATGTCGCAAGATGCACATTTAAATAGAGAGTGACCAAGTATGTCTTGATAGGAGATATTTTGTATCGACATGGCTACGAAGGAGTTCTCCTTCGATGTCTTGAGCCCCAAGAGTCATCTTGGGCAATTTTAGAGGCTCACGATGGTACGTGCGGTGGCCATTTCAGTGGCATGGCTATCATCAAATGCATCCTTCGCATGGGTTATTATTGGCCCACTATGGAGAAGGATTGCAATGTGTATGTCAAGAAATGCATTAAATGTCAGCATCATGCTAATCTTACGCACTTGCCATCGTAGGCCTTACAACCCATTCAGGCGGCTTGGCCATTTGCTCAGTGGGGACTAGATCTGATTGGCAAGATTTCCCCTCCATCGTCAGGCCGACATACATTCATTATCATGGCTACTGAGTATTTTACAAAGTGGGTGGAAGCCATTCCCCTTACAACGACCACTGGAGCTCGCATCGCAGAATTTATTCTCGAGCATATCATATGTCATTTTGGGATACCATCCAAAATAATTTTGGATAATGGAACTTCTTTTAAGAACAAAACTATGTGGGCTTTAACGTCTAAATACCGCATTAAACATAGTTTTGCAACTCCATATTATCCGCAAGCAAACGGGCAAGCTGAGGCCTCAAACAAGACTGTGGTAGCCATCTTGAAAAAGATAGTGCAAGAACACCACAAGGATTGGCATATACAGCTACCCCTTGCATTATGGGCTTACAGGACTAGCATTCGGACGCCTATTGGGGCAACACCATTTTCACTAGTATATGGCGCTGAGGCCATTATGCCCTTGGAGTTGGAAATTCCAATGTTGCACGTCGCATTGAAAGAGTTCATCGATGACGACACCACGCGGCAAGCTCACCTCGATCAATTGACGTTGCTTGATGAACATCGCGTGAATGCCCTCGAGCATCTCCGTGTTTATCAAGAGCGATTAAAATGAGCTTACAATATCAAAGTCCACCAGAGAGACTTTGAAGTTGGGGATCTTGTGCTGAAAGAGAACCAATAGAACTCGAATTTTTGCCTAACATGCGAGACAAATTCATGGCTAACTGGCTAGGGCCTTACATCATATCTAAAAATATTGGTCCAGGAACCTATCGCCTAACATCGCTAGAGGGTGTAGAAGAGTTTGAGCCTCTCAATATCATCCATCTTAAGGTGTTCTATGCTTGAGAGTGTAGTGAAGGCACCAAAGGCATCTGTAAGCCTTTGGTCAACCCAAAAGCCCGAGGGTTTTGTCTCAACCGCTCGGTCATCCCAAAAGGCCCCAAGCTCTCTGATTAAGAAGCTTGGTCAAGAAAAGGCACCAAGGATTTCCAAAAATCATTTGGTCAACCCAAAGGCTCGAGAGTTCCTATAGCTTCTCGGATCATCCCAAAAGGCTCCCCCCAGCCACCCTCTTGTTGAGAGTTTGGTCAACTAAAAAGGTTCCAAAGGTGGCTGTAAAACCTTTGGTCAATTCAAAAGGCTCCAAGGATTTCTAAAAATCATTTGGTCAACCCTAAAAATCTCCAAGGACATGTACTCATCATTTGGTCAAATATGAAAGCTCAAAAATCTATAAAAATCAAGAAAAATGTGTAAAAGTCCAAAAAAAAATTGATAAAGCTTAAAATCCAAAAACATTTGCATTTACATTTTGCATTTTCATTTGCATTCACACATGCATTCACATCATCATATTGCATTTAGGCATTTGTCATCCGTTGCATTCCACAGTAGAGTGTAATGCGTTTATCAAAATTTTACAAACAGTCACACGTTTGTATGACAATCATGCACCCTTGCATTTATCATAATTCATTGCATTCATACACGATACCTATTGCGGAGAAACATATATGTATGTTAAAGTTTTCCTGTCACTCAGCCATACCTAGTGAGTTCTTCAGATATTGTAGAAATCTTGCTTTGTTGTTATAGACAAGGTCATTAGTTGGGATAGTGCTTCAACATATCAGAATCCCGTCACTAAGCAAAACAATATAAAATCCTGCTAAGACGAGAGAGGATGAAAGCTGTGATAGCAGTCTTAGGTATCTAGAGAGATGGGTTTCATGACTCACTTATCTTGCAAATAGTCGGTCTAGAAAGGTGTACTTTGGCAAAAGGACAAGAATTTCCCCTATAAATCCCAAAGTCACAAAAGTTAAATCCCAAGTTACAAAGTGCAACAAAAAGTACAAATTTCAAGTTCAAAATGTAAAGTGACATAGTGAATCAAAAGCACTATAAAAATCCCTTGCTCAAAGAAAATGGTAACACGTGGACTAACAATGATTTTTATCACTACATCTGAGCAAGTAAGAAGGGTGAGAACTTGAATCCCTGGATTGTCCACCTTTCGAAAGCCATAGAGTGATCCCCGATCGCAGCAATGGGTTGGAAGAGTCCCACCTGCAATCGGAGGGGTAGTTCTATTGGGTGATCCCCAAACGTAGCAATGGGTTGAAAGAGTCTCGCCTACATTTGGAGGGGTAGCCCTGATCAATTTGCAAGATGAGCTAGCTCTAGGTACCTAGGATTGTCTAGTTGTATAAGTCTAATCAAAGCTAAAACAAGGATGGTACGATCGTATGAGGAACCTTATCTCACATATGGGTTGAAAGAGTCTCGAATGACATACGGGGTATGCTTACGATCTATCTAAAAATACTCACATGCACACACAGGGATAATGAATAGTTGGGTCTATCACGGCAAAAGCCTTGTCCAATATAAGCCTTGTACAGTTAGTATGTGATTTTTGGAGAAGTATACTAGGGTGTTTGAGTCTCAAGGAAAACCCCAAAAAGTGCTCCAATAGCAACAAGATACCAAATATCATTAGACTTCAGAGATATGAGTCATTCATTCATCAGAATGCATTTTTACAAAGCACAATCAAATATATAGGATAGATACCGCATGAATATCAGAAATGATGTTTAGACGACCACTGACTATATAGTGCAACAAAGAAGAAATATACAAAATGACATATTCATTCATTAGCATTATACCAATCCATTTCACTGCATTTCATATATGGGTGATTAATTGATTAAGTTCTTGTAATGAGAATTATCAATTATTTTGCATGATTGTTATACATTCTGTGGTGTCATATTTTAAAAATTGATATACACAGTTTACATTCATTCCTTATGTTTTAAGTGATTAAAGCATACGGGTTCATTTCCATTAGATTATGATTCTGTACATAATGCATTACCATACATTGCATAGCATATCATAAACTGCATAAAATATATGCATGCCCACAAAGCAAAAATAAATATGCATTAAAAATAAACATCGCATCCATCTACATACATCATATGTCGCACATCTACTCATCTAGATCACTGCATATCATCATCATAAAGTAGAATAGCTATCTAGTGCATGACATCCATACATCGCATCATATAAACATAGCATTTAAATAAGCATTGCATCCATGTGCATCAAATAAACATAAAATAAAAAATAATAAATAAACATGTACACATAATGAGCCATGAAATATCATATCATATATATGTGTGTCCAAACGAGTACATAGGGAGTACAAAATGCCCGTAGGCTACAACTGTGTAGGTCCTCGACCTTACACGTAAAATAAGAACATCCAAACTATAGCCGACAACTGCTATAACCCAGATCTAGGCTGCTCCCCCTGTATTGGAGCTCTCGCCACCTCCCTCTGCACTATGCTCTGGAGCCTGCTCTCCTGGCTGACCTGGCACCTATGGTGGATCCTGCTATGGATCTTGCCTACCTCCAAAGCCTAACGCACCTAGCACATGGGAAACTAGTAACTGTAGTAGGCTAGTCCTCTGACTGGAGGCCCCTGATGTCTACCCTAGATCTCTAGTCCTGGCCTACGACCTCGTCGTGTGTGTACTAGAGGACCTGTGTGTCCTCTCAGTCCTGTGAGTCCTATGACTCGAGCTCGTTGTCGACTGCCCTGAGGTCCTAGACCTGGTACGTTGAGACTCTAATGCAAAAGGATCCTCAGGAACCTATAGCCCGTGCATCTCTATATAGCCAACTAGCTGATCAATGTGAGCAAGTTGGGTTGCATGCATCTCATTGGTCCTCATGACCATATCGTGCAGTCGTGTCACCTCAGTAGTCGGATCCTATGTAGCTATTGTACCTACTTATGGTACCGCAAGAGGCACCATGATAACCTAAGGAGGCAGTATAGCCTCCCTCATTGCTCGTGAGAGATCCCCCTCTACCTTTGCTACAGTTCGTTGTGCTTGTGCCAACTCTAGGGCAATCTGTAGTCTCTGCACCTAGGCCTCTGCATCAGTAGCTCGAGTCGTGAGCTCCTGTACTTGTCCCTGTGCCTCAGTCAGGCATCGCTCCCTATCAGATACTTTCATCTCCAGAGTGGTGATGGTAGTATCTCTCTTGCACTGCTGAGTATGAAAGCGCCCAATCTGACTTTGTAATTCAGAAACCAATGCTAGCAGCCATCCCTATACACTTTCAGGAGGGACCTCACCCTCCTCTAGAGCATCCTCCTTAGGGTCGATCTCTTGCGGGTCCTCAGCGGTGGCCTCTACGCCCCAACCACCCTCAGTATGCTGGCGTACCCTACGCCCATTAGGATCTACCTCTGCCTCTATGTAATGTCCCAAAAATAAATATTTTTTGTAAATGTCTCCTACACTTAATTATAAAAGTGAAAAATGGGTTCATGTGACTAGGAGACATAACTTAAGTTGTGTTTATTTATGTTTTATGTTTTTATGTTGTAATAAGGCACTTTAAGTGATTTTAGGGTTGGGAGATGTCAACTCCAAATTAAAACCTCACCCTATATAAGGGAGTGAGACGTCCCATTTTGGGCATGTTATGTTGATATCATAATTGAATATTGAAACCCTAGAGGTTCCATGAGTTGAGATTGTAGGTCTTGCTCATTCCCATAGTGCATTGGAGGTGCATGGTTGGGGTCTTGGCAATATCATTGCAGGTGTTATTGCCCTAAAATATCAAAAATACAAAAAGAGGCATCCGTGAGGAGTTCATGGCATTTTTGGGAGCATTTGTGTCGTGTTTTAGATCTGTTGGCAGCCCCAAACCTTACGCTTGTATTTGGGGTCATTTTTGAGGATTTTTTGCATCTGTTCAGCCTTGGGGAGCTATTGTATTGGTTTGGAAATATTTAATATATGATACTGGCTAATTTCTCCTCATACTTGTGTTATTTTAGGAGCAATTTATGAGTTATTTCTTTGCCATACTTAATTTTTGCATTTTTGTAGTAAGGGTTTGTTGTCCCTAAAAAAGGGACATTACAAGTGGTATCAAAGCTAAAATCTTGCCAGCCTGTGATTCGTGGTGATAAGTGTGTTTCTATGGTGAAAAGTTGTGCCCTAGTGAAAATTGCAGATTTTTAGGGGATTCGCTGATTTTTAGGGGATTCACGGATTTTTAGGGATTTTTTTTCAAAAAATAAAAATTGCAGATTTGGATACCCTTTTGACCAATTTGTAGTTCTGTGGTTTCAAAAAAAAAAATTGGTGGTCAAAATTTTTAGAATTTCAGATTTCCATCTTTTTAGGGTTTGATAGGGTTTTATGCATCGTCCTCCTGTTCATCAGTATTTTACTAGGAGAAACAGACTCACTTTGGAAATGTCAAATAGAGAAGAGGTTGAGGAGCCCCAAAGGCCAGTTGAATAGGACTAAGCAAAAATTTGATGCCCTACTTGACATGCTGCAAAGAATGGTGTCCTTACAAGAGACAAATTAGCAAGAATTGAGGGCAGCTTTGGGCAACCCAAATGGCACAAGGAGGGAAGGAGAAAGGGGAGGCAACAACAATGGGCATGAGTCATCATCTAACTCACACCCTCCCTTGCCTAGGCCATCCAAGCCTATGTTCCTTGTTCCACCACCTCCACCGGAGGAAAATGAGGTAACTGATGAATTAGATGAATGGTTTGTTGTTTATAGTAATAAATCTGAGGGTTTTAGGGCAGCAGTTTCTTTTGATAAATATTTGAAGATTGTGGTTAAATCTGTTGTTGAGGCTAAAAAAGAGAAAAAGAAGCCCTTTTTGCATCAAAAGGTGACCATTCCCTCATTTAATGGTAAATATGGTCTTATAGCTAGGGCATGGCTTCAAAAATTGTAGACTTATTTTAACTTGGAGCCTATTTCTAAAGCTGATGCAGCTCAAATTGCTACACTCCACCTTGAGGGTAGTGCTTACTCATGGTGGCATCATGGGTTAGTAACCCAAGGGCATGGTGATATTGATACATTTGATGAATTTTGTACCGGGGTTTTGAACAGGTTTGAAAGGAGGAATGTGGAAGAGTATTTCAAGGAGCTTGTCACTTTGAAGCAAACTTCATCCTTTCATGCCTATGTGGAGGAGTTTGAACAACTTTCAGTTAAGGTACAAAATATTTCACCCAAGAGGGTAATTTTTATTTTTATGGATGGTTTGTTGGAACCCGTGAAGGGATTAGTTAAAGCTTTTGAACCAGCCACTCTTGAATATGCCATTAAGAGAGCTTTAAGCTTAGAATCTATTTTACCTCCTAGACAGAAATATTTTGCACATAATCCACCTACTAGACCACCTTTTGTAGCCAAAAAAATAGTTTTTGGACAGTAGTATGGGCAGCAAGGAAACCTCACGCAGCAAGGTGGAAATGAGAGAAATTTTTATGGTAGGAATCCCACGCATGGAGAAGGTTTTAGATCTGGTTTTCAGCCACCTAATAAGCCCCCAAATGGCCCATGCTTGACACAAGAAGAGAAATATGAGCTAAGGAAACAAAACAAGTGTTTCATTTGCAAGTCTCCTTGGCAAAGAGGTCATAAATGCAGAGGAGGTATGAAAATCATTGAATTACATTTTGATTATGATTCTGATAATCCTAATTTTTATGAGGCAGATAAGACACCCTTGGAAGAGGAAGCACAAAGGGAGTATGAGGAAGTTCCTGAAGGTTCCCTAGCCACTTTAAGTGGGTTGAATTAGTTTCGCACTATTAAGGTACCAGGTAGATCTTTTGATGAAAAGGTTATTGTTTTAATAGATGGTGGTGCTACTTAAATTTTTTTTGATGAGAAGTTTACCACTAGAAAGAATCTTCCTAAAACTATCATTCCTAGTTTTAGTGTTGCTATTGGCAATGGTGATCTTATCACATGCAACAAAGTGGTAATAAACATAAAAATTAATTTTGGCAACATGGAAGTAGGTGAGCAATTCTTTGTTTTTCCCTTAGGAGGTATTCCACATATGGTTTTGGGTGTGCAATGGTTGTATTCACTTGGTGATTATGTTACTAATTATCAAAAATTAGAGCTGAAATTTGTGCTTGAAGGGAAATATGTGGTGTTGCAAGGAATCAAGGAAAATGGGTCAAAATATTCTTGCAAAATTTTGGAGGTTTCATACAAAAGAATGGAGAAGATGATAAGGCATAAGGATGTTGAGTGGGCAGCTGTAATTTTCAGTTTAGAAGGGAAAAAATCAGCCACCTATCATCCTCAAATTCAAGTTTTACTACAAAAACATCTTAAGGTATTTTCTGACCTACCTAAAGGTTTGCCACCTAGTAGAGGTTTTTAGCATGTTATTGAATTGGAAGCAAATAGTAAACCTATCATAATTAAACCTTATAGGCATCCTAAGATTTTCAAAGATGAGATTGAAAATACCATTGCTGATTTACTTTGGAGTGGGCACATTATTTGCAAAGATGGGGTGAAGGTTGATCAAACTAAAGTTTCAGCTGTACAAAGATGGTCTATACCATCCAACCTAACGGAATTGGGGGTTTTGTGGGTTTATGTAGTTACTACAGGAGGTTCATTAAGGGGTTTTCTTCTTTGGCTGCCCCCCTTACTGAATTAACTAAGAAAGAGGCATTTTCATGGTCCAATGAGGCTCTTTTAGCTTTTCTAAAGCTGAGATATGTAATGACTTCCACTCCTTTACTTGCTATTCCTGATTTTTCTGTTACTTTTACTATTGCTTGTGATGTTTCAGGTGTTGGAGTTGGAGTTGTACTTATGCAACAAGGAAGCCCCATTGCTTATGAGAGTAGAAAACTCTCAAATGTGGAGAAAAATTTCAGCATCTATGATAAAGAGATGCTAGCTATCATGCATGCCTCGACAAAATTCAAGCAATACTTGGTGTGTGGCAAGTTTGTGGTCAAAACTGATCATAACAGTTTGAAATACTTCTTGGGGCAAGTTGAACTGAATGAAAGACAACAAAAATGGGTAACAAATTTGCAATCATATGATTTTGAAATTGAGTTTGTAAAGGGTAAGAAGAATTTAGCTACTGATGCACTTTCTAGGCACCCTACTTTTCATTCTCTTTCAATTATTTCTGCTGATTGGAAGGTGAAAATTATGGCTGAATATGCAAAGAATGATTTTTTTTCTAAACTAATAAATGGGCAAGTTGAAGATGACAGGTTCAGCCATAAAGAAGGACCGTTTTTTTGCAAGGGAAGAGTATTTTTAGTACCCGAATCAAAGCTGAAACAAGATTTAATTACAACCATGCATGATGCTCCACTTGTAGGCCATCCAGGTATCTACAAGATTTACAAAAATGTTAGAGAAATATTCTATTGGAAGGGTTTGAAAAGGGATGTCTTCTTGCATGTTCAGGAATGTGTTATTTGCCAAGAAAATAAAGGGGAACATGAATTTGCAGCTGGTTTACTTCAGCCACTTCCTATTCCCAATCAGAAATGGAAAATTATATCCATGGACTTCATTATTGGTTTGCCCAAGGTATACATGAAGGATTGCATATTTGTTGTTGTTGATAGATTGACAAAATTTGCTCATTTCTATGCCATTTCAACAACTTGTACAGTCATACAAGTTGTTGATTTGTTTTTTATAGAAGTTTTCAGATTGCATGGTTTACCTAAATTCATTGTGAGTGATAGGGACAACAAATTTTTGAGCATGTTTTGGCAAGAATTGTTTAAGCTATTTGGTACTAAATTGACTCCTAGTACTAGCTACCATCCCCAAACTAATGGGCAAACTGAAATTGTTAACAAATGGCTTGAAGGATATTTGAGAAATTATGTTTCGGGTCAACAAAAGGCATGGGTTAAATGGCTGCACCTTGGTGAATATTGCTACAATTCTACTTATCATATGTCCATAAAAATATCTCCATTCAAGGCATTTTATGGTTATGATACCCCACACTTTTTAGATCTAATTTTTGGTGATTCAAGGGTCCAAAAATCTAGAGAATTTGCAGCAGAAAATCAAGATATTCTTAATGCTTTGAAGGACAATATTATTATGACACAAAATCAGCAGAAGTATGTAGATCAGTAGCGTAGTGAGCACTCATTTGAGGTGGGAAACTTGGTTTATGTTATGTTGCAGCCCTACAAACAGTCTACATTGAAAATAAGTGGAGCAGAAAAACTCAAACCCAAATTTTATGGACCTTACAAGGTGTTGAGTAAGGTTGGACAAGTTGCATATGCTTTGGAACTTCCAAGTGGAAGTAAAATACATAATGTCTTCCATGTTTCTTGTTTGAAGAAGGCCTTGGGCCAACATATTCAGCCATCTTTAGATTTGCCACCCCTTGATGATGAAGGAAAGCTCATTTTTGAACCTAAAATTATCCTTGAGACAAGGGAGAGAAAGCTTAGGAGTAGGACTGTCAAAGAATATCTTGTGAAGTGGAAGGACTTGCCTATGGAGGATGCTACTTGGGAAGGTGCAGAAATTTTAGATGCTCCAGCTTTGACTTTGCTTGAGGACAAGCAATTTGAGGAGGGTGGACTTGTAATGTCCCAAAAATAAATATTTTTTGTAAATGTCTCCTACACTTAATTATAAAAGTGAAAAAAGGGTTCATGTGACTAGGAAACATAACTTAAGTTGTTTTTATTTATGTTTTATGTTTTTATGTTGTAATAAGGCACTTTAAGTGATTTTAGGGTTGGGAGATGTCAAATCCAAATTAGAACCTCACCCTATATAAGGGAGTGAGACGTCCCATTTTGGGCATGTTATGTTGATATCAAAATTGAATATTGAAACCCTAGAGGTTCCATGAGTTGAGATTGCAAGTCTTGCTCATTCCCATAGTGCATTGGAGGTGCATGGTTGGGGTCTTGGCAATATCATTGTAGGTGTTATTGCCCTAAAATATCAAAAATACAAAAAGAGGCATTCGTGAGGAGTTTGTGGCATTTTTGGGAGCATTTGTGTCATGTGTTTCAGATCTGTTGGCAGCCCCAAAACCTATGCTTGTATTTGGGGTCATTTTTGAGGATTTTTTGCATTTGTTCAACCTTAGGGAGCTATTGTATTGGTTTGGAAATATTTAATATATGATACTAGCTGATTTCTCCTCGTACTTGTGTTATTTTATGAGCAATTTCTGAGTTATTTCCTTGTTGTGCTTAATTTTTGCATTTTCATAGTAAGGGTTTGTTGTCCCTAAAAAAGGGACATTACACTCTACCTCAACTAGCTCTCAGCCTAGAGGTCATGTCCCATGCCATCTAAATAGAGACCACCACCCATCATAGTCAGGTGTGGTCCCAACTGTCTCAACCCTTGACTCCTAGAAGTCATCAGGTGCATCTCCTAACGATGAAGGAACTATCAATGGGAGATCCCTCTCTAGAGCCAGGCGTTTGTACCTCAATGGCATCTCTGGTATATCTTGCACCATGCCAAACTATCACAAGACATGAGAGAAGAATTGATACTCTCAGACCTCTAGGTTATGCCAGATAAGCCATCTATCTCAGTGGGCCTGTCGCAGCCACTCGTTCACCTCTGGCCATGTAGGGCAATCCATGTATGGGCGCTAGATAATGTCCCCCGATCCAAGTGATGCAAATTGAATAATGTAATGCTCTATGTCCCCAGCATGAGCCCTACTACAGATACCCTCCTTAGCATGAGGTCAGTAGGCAACGTAACACTGATGATCGTCATCTAGGGTAGTTATGCACAAAGGTAGATCAGTAGGATGCTCAATTCGGATGTGTTGCCACCCCCAAATCTGTAGCAACATGCTACAGTTGATGCCCTTACAACTCTACTCCGTAATCTGGTACAACTCCCTATAGAGCTATAATAGTAAGGTGCTCCCCTAGGCCAGTAGCAGTGGCTCCTCCATCGAGCTCTGAAGCACCCTCCAAGTAGGGGCCAACATGTTCCAGGGAATCCTCACACCCGAGGAGTATGGAAGGACAATATGAATGATGAGATGCATAAAAAGGGCCTCTTAAACAAAGAAGACATCATCCTGATACTAGTCACTGATGTGCACCCCTCTATGGTCTACATCATCCTATGTGTCAGCGCTCTGATCACCGAATATGGTAGAAAAAATAGCATCCTTTATCATGTAGGCAGAGGAAACGACAACCTCACCGTCGATGGGGATCCTAAAGATCCTATAGACATCCTCCAAGGTGATGGTCATCTCACCGGGAGGAAGGTGAAATGTGTTGGTCCGCGCATTCTAGCATCGGGCCAACATAGTGATATAGGCCTGATCTACCCTAATGGTGGGTAGATCCATGACATAATCGAACCCGACGGCTCGAAACCACTCTCGATCGTCATCCGATAAGACCTCGTGGAGAGTCTTCATCAGGTCAGGCTCCCATGCTCTAGAAGTTAACTTTAAAAAAAAGCAAAAAAACATAATGTAAGCTAAATCTAGCTAAGAAAAGCTAAAGAAAACTAAAAATATAAAAAAAAACTAGCAATTGCAACCTGCAACTGCAACTTGCGATCCCCAATTTGCAAATTGGGAACCGCAGCTGCAACTTGCGGTCCCCAATTTGGGAAATTGGAGACCGTAGTTGAAACCTACAGTTCCCAATTTGCCAACTGGGAACCACAGCTACCAAATGTGATTTAGGAATGGCACCCATTTCTTATACCCTCCTAGACCACTGAAGCATAAAATTTAAATCCTAAGCTAACCTAGACTAGTGGGGTTCATTATCGACAGTTTAATGAGGTTCAATTTCTGCATTTCTTAAGTGTGGTTCATTTTACTGATATTGAGTGCGAGGTCTTTATTTCGAGTTACCTTACCCGCACCTTGCCCCCGGCTATTCAATGGCTGATCAGGATCCACCATCAAGGAATATGAGTATAATGGTGGTCGAGTCTTGACAACGTTCTGTATCAAGGAATGTCTTCTCTCTCAGAGCTCTCAATTTGCTAAGGGTTGCAAGAAAATAATGAAAAATTTAAAATAAGATTTCAATTTATAAGTCCTAATCTTTGCGGACCGCGACTGACACTCGTGGTTCCAAACTTAGGGTTTTTCGCCTGCAGGCCTAACCTACGGTCCCCAAAATTTGGAAGTGCAAACCGCAGACCGTACCTGCGGTCCACAACTAGAAATAAATGCACTAAAACCCATCGTGGGAAGGTTTGAAAAGGTAAATTAATGACTCCCAGTAGATAAAAATAAAATACATGATCACAATTGTAAATTTGATGATGTTACAAACACCAAGATCAATCCAATAAATGCCAAAATAAATTAAAAAAAAATCAAACAATGAAAAACCAAATGCACCTCGTATTCAGTGATTTATCCTATAAAATTGGTGGTTGCAGCGACTTGTGCTCCATGCAATCCGACAAGATGAGTAAATCACAATAAGGACATTTGGGGTAAAATATTCATTTCTTTTATGACATATTTTGAGCAAATCATCGACAATATGATTCAACACAAGTCTTCTTGAATTTGTATTATTTTGACTCCCTAAGACGGCTATCATAGCTTGACTGCTCCATGGGATAGAGATGTGCAAATACTACTAAGCATTGTAATCATAAGCTGAACTAGGCATAGCCAAGGCATTAAACGTCTCAAATCTAAAGTTGTTTAGGATCATTCATTATGGTCAAGTGATTTCATCGCTTTAGACATTGTCATTACCCTCATTGACTCGTTTCTTGAGGGGGTAGTCATAATTTTATGTCATAATAAAAATCAACAGAAGATCCCAGAGATCGTAGATCTCTTGATCTTTTCAAAATTGTCTTCGTCCTTGCGAATCATTGCTAACAACTATCATAATCTTTCCCCTCTGGTTGGGGTAAATAACAAATATGAAATTTTGTTTGTAGCTCTCATCCTTCGATTATATAGGCCTAAATCCTATTATAGCACCAAAGCTACCCGAATGTCTGATGATGAGTGCAAACTTTTCAAATGTAAGCCTTCCCACATTGGAAGCAATGATTCTAGGATGCGCATCTTTTTGCTATACTTGGGGCATCTAATGTTTATCAGACTAATGATCATCATAGAACCTGTGACATCATTTTAGGAGGTCTATTTTGCTCAGTGTTGTTCGATCTCATAATGCATCTCAAAAGGGGCATCTATAGGCACCTAAAATGCATCATGCTGAGGGTGACTACTCATATGGACATGCTACAAAACCATATGAATGATCTTGGATAGACTCCAAGATAGAGCAGTGGTTATAAACACTCAATTTAGGCATTTTTGCCTAAGCAGTCTAAACCGTAGCCCAAACCTATGGTCTCCAGTCTAAACCATGGTTGACACCTGTGGTCTACAGTCTGGACCGAAGTTGTGACTTGCAGTCTGAACTGGAGTTCAGTTAGGCCTTCCATCCGATCCAAATCAATTGGAACGGCCAAGAGATCTAGAAGGAGGCAATTGGAGGACAAAATATTCCAAAGGCTTCCATCCCAAATGTCCTAACCAACCTTCTTGGTCTTGGCTTCTCCATGAAGCCATCCCTAGCCCTAGGGGCATGCTATAAATACCCCCCTCCAAGGGGATGAAAAAAGAGAGATGATTTGTATAGCGAAGTGCTGGCGAATTATCGAGAGAGAGCTAACTGATCAAGAGAGCAGCGAAGCCCTATCAAATTGCATACCGACTTTGTGCATTTGAGAGCCCCTTTGCTATCCATATAAAGACCAATTATCCATGGATGCCCTAGGTGCTTAGGAGGATCAAGAAACACAAATTTGAGTAAACGAAGGCCCTTCACAGTGATTTGACCACCAAATCTATCATAGGATGACAAATGCGACCCTTGAACATCAATTCAAACAAGGAGGTCAAGCCCACTGCCCCTAATTCTAAGGGCAAACCCATCAGAGGTCAAACCACGGCTATCAGCCACGGTTCACAGTGCAGACTGCCCCTCATAGTTGCGGTTTGCAACAAGTTAATGATCACCTTACTTGCTTTGCTTTTGATTGTATAGATTAGTCATGTTAGTCTTTTTATAGGTTCAATTGCATCTTAGGGAAACTCTGACCGTAGGAATTAGACATTTCATGCATTGCATTAAGTAGGAGTACATTGGATCTTTTATGTGCTTAATTGCTTCAAGTTCAATATTTGATCTACGCATCATTTGCTTATTCATGTCTTGTATGTTTTAGCATGATTCTTGATGTAATGAGAATATCTTAAAGTCTTTCTTTATGCTTTCTTGTTTTACTATTTTAATGGTATTTACGTACATATTTCTTTAAAGGGCCTCATCATGAGAGGTTATCAATCTTTGTAATCGTGTGTTATTGTTTCTTATTCATAGAGAGACAGGTGCAAAACTGAGCCTATATCATAATTCTTCCACATCGCGGAGAAGGGGGTTAGCTCTACCCCAAGGAATTTTGTGAGTAATCATCGGAGCAAAATAAGTGCGCCTACCCTGTTGAGGGCATTGGCAATTGTAACATTTGTATCATCTTTCGAGTGACCCTAAGAGGGCATTTTTGTAATCTGATATCCTTTAAATATTAATACAAGACACTTTGCATACATTGGCTTTCTTTGTTCAATTTATGTATTTGTGTGTGTAGACACCAAAACAGCACCAATCCGATTATGTGACTACAAGCACTGACCGAATTGGCATACATACCCCCTAGGGCAGCCTCCAGAGGTTAAACAGTGGTCCTAACCACTCCCAAATCAGTTTTGGAAGGTCAGAGGTCAGTTTTGCACCTTTTAAGCACTTTTCTCCCTATTCGTCCCACCCTGGGATGATTAGAATCCTATTCGTCCCACCCCGGGATGATTAGCAACAATCGCTCCAGGGTGGGACGATTAGCAGGTTTGACTGGAAAAAAGTCAAACCTTGACAAATGGCAGCCCAAATCCGCCACCTAACTCCACCTTCAAGGCATGGGATTGCGAGGGAAGGTTTCAAATCAGAGAGGCTTCAATCAAGCCTGCCTTGATCATGGAGGCCTCAATCAAGGAGGCCCTAATCAGGGAGGAATCTTCTCTCCCCCAAAAAGGCATAATGAGCCAAGTGGTGCCCTCGCATGCGCATTCAAAGGAGACCCTTAGGTCTATAAAAAGGTGAGCCTCCTCACCCCAAAAAAGAGGAGAGCTGGAGCATTTGGAGCAATGAAGTGCTGCCAAACTATACCCCCACTCCTCTTTGTGCTTCCTACATCCCTAATCTCTCTCTTCTGGAAGAGAGGTTATCGGGTGAACACTAGGAACGCAATCTAGATCCAAAAACCCAAGAAATCAGCCACAATCCCACCCCAAACTCATCGACACAACCCCCTAGGAATTTTTGGACCCATCCCACTTGGATTGGTGTCAAAACTAGGCCCTAAACGATGGGCGTCCCACCCCCGGGCGCCCCCCAAACTGCTGCAGTCCTAATCGCCCCACCCCGGAGTGATTAGAAATATGTGCATGGTTTTGTTACTATTACTTTTGAAATATGTCCTAGATGATATCCTAATGCCTCTATTAAATTTTGAACTCATTCTGACATGATTTGATGATCATTTTATTATTTTATGTATTAACTAGCTCGTAGGGCGCCCTTGTCACATACAAGAGAATATGGGTAGGATATGCAAATTATGAGCATCTGGGTAGTCTTATAATTACATATAATGCCTAACCCATGAGTTTTAGGTGATTTGGATAAGCATAGGTGGGACATTGGAGCGCTCACTTTGGAGAGGCCCCCGACGGGCAAACGAGCATAACGGGGCCGTCCGACGCCGCTTCGATGCAAAATCAGGTGATACCAATTCTAGACATTGTCCTTTACATTTCCATATCATTCTATAATCTACTTATCAATCTTATCACTGATATCTTCTAAGCGCCCGTTGGAGGCCTTGGGGATTGCATGTTTTTCTAGATACGCATATGCTATTAACGATTTGTTGTCTTTATGTGCATAGGATCTCACCACCAAGAATACTAGAGGGGCAGCAAGGAATTATGAACACATAGACACAAGCGGTGACAACTTTTAGCCCGCCCACTTCGAGTGTGGGCACGCGAAAGACGCTGGAAGCGTATCGTCCGATCTTGGAAGCGTGGCTTCTTTCGGGCATCCATTAATGTAACAAATTGTATCAAATGTTCTGAGACCTAGAGGGGGGATGTATTGTAATCATATTAAAAGCAATATCAATAAATGAGGCCCCGCTTTGTTTGCTCACATCTCGTTTCTATGTCATTTCCTTCATGCATTGCTCATCGCATTCGTAGGACTTAGCATCTATATCTATTTTTGTTTGCATCATATCGGTACGCCATTTTTCTACTGCTTTCAGTGGTGATCATGGTGGGACCCTATCCCTTGCTATTAGGATCAAGTTTTTGATCCAAATTTTGTGGTTTTTCTTTGCAGGTGTTACTCATTCGGGCACTGGACTGCTACTCGTGCCACCCCGAGATGAATACGTATTCGTCCCACCCTGTGATGAATGCAGACCTGCTATTCATCCCACCCCGGGATGATTAGAGCTCTATGCATTTTCTGAGCAAAAACTCAGAGGCATCTGGTTTAGACAGAGAAGAGGTAGGCCTTCTGAACATCCTCTATGTTTTTCTACTTTTTGTTTCTGCAATTTTTTATTTTCTTTGCTTTATTTTTAGACACTTGCATAGAAAGGTTAAGTAGTTTGTTTTCCTTTCTTGCAATAAAGAAAAAATAAAATAAAAACATAGAGTAAATTAAATGGAAGGAACTTGATTAGGAATGCATTTTTCTCTGGTTTGCTTGCATGATACTTGCACAAATGGCAAGTCCTCATTATAGGTTTCAGTTCTAGTTAGGTTTTGTGATTTCCTTTTTGCTACTAATTGTCTCTAGAAAGATAAAACGTACTTTAAAGCATTGCATTAGTGAAAATCATCTTTTGTTGTATGTTTTCTTTCTTTACACAATTAAAAGGAACCACACACACCACCTAATAAAATTAACATCAAGGAGTTGGTCTTAATACCCCAACACTTGATCAAGACCAACGGTGGGTTTCATCACCACCTTGGCTTGGATTTTGCATACATATACCCTGATCGCGACTGTTGCTAGACGTAAATCCTGATGAAAGCTGACCAAGTGTAGCGGGGGTGATTCCCCATGCATGAGGATAAGTCTTCTAAGGTAGGTGTCAAAAATAGAGTGATCCCCCTTCCGTACCGCCTATGTTCCACTTACTGTTCTGCTCTCGCGTACCAATAGTTTCCCTCACGTAAGGGCGGGTATATTGAGAGGTTCGGTATAACGGCCTGGCAATGGTATATTGAAGGGGCGACCATTTTGGAGATACAAGAGCCCTCATTATGCATGTATAACAAAGTTTTCTTTACAAGATTTACATAACAAAAATCAAACACACTGAACCAGATCTAGGACACACATTTAATCTGTAAACAAGATAATCATTTCTTTGTTTGTGTGGTCCCCTTTTGTTTGGTATAGCATAAAAATTGTAAAGGAGATAAAAATATACATATCTTTTTAGAAAAACCACCACCATGGTGTATACCCGTAGCCAAGCCCAATCACGGGCAGAAGCTATGGAAAGTATGCAAGGAGGCACAAGTCACCTCCGTTATAGCCCCAAGGACTTGGTTATACCACCTTGGCAGCCTGACCCACAACATAGTCCACACTATACCACTACAGAACAGGACTATAGAGGCACCCCTTTGAGGGGCACTCCCATTCAACACAGACCCTCTCAAGAGGAGTACACACATGGGAAGGCCCCCTTAGACACTCATTATGAGTGGCCACTGCGTGATGAAGCGCTAGAGCAGCATAGGGTTCATAAGGAGGGCCCACATGATTATATCATTCCCCCTCCACCCCTCATTACTGTTAGAACTAATAGGCCAAATCTAGAGTGCAAGGCTCTTCAGATAGGGTGAGCCAACTCTGCCCATCCCTTTCACATGTACGAAAGGGAGCACGAGGAAAACTAGTATATTCCTCAAGAGCAATACACCGCGTAGGGGCAATGCACCTCCGCACCTGCTGATTATCAAGATCACCTATTGAGGCCAGAGCCTCGGGTGAATGTTGCTAACCTCGATAGAGGAAAGTGACCCATAGAGATCTCGGATCACCATGACCGAGATAGATATGTAGGGGAGGCATCTAGGCCTCCTAGACCTAGGACGACGGAACAAATCGACTTGGCATTTGCCAAACATGCCGCCCGCCAAGCGCAAATCATGCAGCTTAGGCAAGATCAGCAGTAGTTAGAACAACTATATCATCTTAACAAAGAGTGCATTCAGCACTAGATAGATGAGTTGTTCCAGAACACTATGCATGAGAGGATTCCAACCCCTCGCATGCATAGGACAAAAATTTATGAGAGGCACAACCCCTTAGTACGAGACAAGTCTCCACGACCTTATCAAGCATTGCCTCCAAGACCTCCTAGACCTGAGCGGGAGGCCACTCCTAGAACCAATGATGGGCGCCTTCCTCGGGCACCCATCCATGTTTATAGGTCACGCCCAAAAACTCCTCAAGAGGCCTATGAGGAATTTGAGTGAGAAGAAGAGCGGGCTGAAATGCCCTACCAAGGCAGGGGGCGCTATCCGGCTACCCCTCCATAGGCCTCAAGTTCCTCGTAATTCACAATGGGAACAAACCAAAGAAGAGGAAATCAAATCCTTCGATGCATACAAAGCACTGCTAGAGCGCTTAGAGTCTATGGAGACTAAGACTTCAGGGCCCCAAAAGCCCACCTTACGCCAACTCCGTAGTCACCCTGTGCATCCTTTCGTTTTGGCACCCCCATACCCCGACCACTTCAAAGTGCCTCAATTGGCAATTTTTAGAGGGGATGAGGATGCCCAAGAGCACGTAACAAGGTTCCTGAGTCAATGCTTTGGCATTCAGGACAATGATGCATTGCTTCTGAGAACATTTATAACCACGTTCGCAGGCCCTGCCTCGGATTGGTTTACCCAGTTTTCGAAGCATAGCATCAATAATCTAGACCAGCTAGTGGATGCGTTCCTTGAACGTTTTGCCTTCAACACCAAGAAGAAGGCATCCTTAAGCGACCTAGCTGGCCTTAAGAAGTATGATGATGAGACCATGGCTGCTTATGGGAATCGATGGAGGACATTGCTTTCAAAGCTACCTTACCTCCCTCCCATGGCCGACATGACTCAAATGTTTTCAAAGAGTTGCTTAAGGTCGATCTCCATGCTATTGTAGCTGCAGCAATATGCCACCCTCGAAGAAGCCCTGGTGCAAGCCAGGATAATTGAGGAGATCAAAATACAAGATGGTGAGATTGCCAAGCCATGCAAGAAAGAGTGGCCCAAAAATGCTAAAACTGGGCCCACGCAACCGAAACCCGCCGTGGTCAATCAGGTTGCCATAACTATACCAAAGCCTGCACAAATGACACAGCCCCCAAAGGCTAATTATCAGGCAGTTCCTCTTGATAACTATGAAAAGGAAAATCATAAACAAGAGCAAAATTAGCAGCGTCACCCTAGGCGACAATTCACACAATTCACGGAGTCTAGAGACTCCTTGTTTGACCGCTTGTTCATGGAAAACCTGATAAACTTGCCAGAAAGTCGACCCATAGACCCCAACATGCCAAAACCCAAGGGCTATAGGGAAGACTTATATTGTAGATTTCATCGACAGAAAGGACACGAAATCTCCACTTGTTGGAAATTCAAACACTTAGTGCAGGACTTGATAGACAACAAAATGCTCATGGTAGATAGTCCCGTAGCGCTGAGCAACCAATAGATGGAGGTCTTCAAAGACCCCCTATTTGCCCATGATGCACAGGCAAAGACTTTACAAGTGAATGAGGTAACACAAAACTGCCCCATGCAAGGATACGTAGGGATGATAAGCATCGTGACACGGAACAAAAGATACCCAAACATGGCTGCACCCGCTGTAGCTACAGGAGATGTTCCATCAACGTCACAACCTCCACAACACCCTACGCAACCTCCCCCGCCTAGACCAGTGGCCATGATTCGGACTAAACTTACTCAAATTTTAAGGACCACGTCGGCTAGGCTCTCCATTTATGAGCTCATCCAACAATCATCGCCCCATCGGGAGGCTCTGATGGAGATACTCAAAGCCATTGAGCTACAACCCCATGAAGCCAATTCTTTCAACAATTTCGTGGGACATGTGAGACAATGCACAGAACCAGTCATAACCTTCAGGGAAGATGAACTGAAACTGGTGACTGGTGATATGGTGGATCCACCCCTACACGTCATTGCGTGGGTCAATGGGATTCCATTCAAGAGGGTGTTGTTGGACACTGGCTCGTCCAACAACATAATCATGACAACGGCATTAAAACACCTTAAGCTGCCAGCATCCCACATTGTGGCATCCACTTACACTCTTCGAGCATTCAACGACGCGTTATGCTCGATGGTTGGCACAATTGTCCTGCCCATCCAAGTAGGACAAAAGACCATTCCTACGTTGTGTCACATCCTTGAGGGTGAGATGGCCTACAATATCTTGCTAGGCCGGCCTTGGATCAGGGACATGAAGTGTGTCCCTTCGATAGCCCATCAATGCCTCAAATACACATACGAAGGGCAAGTACATGTAGTCCCAATGGACTTAGAGCCCTTTAAGTTTTGCAATGCGGTGTAGCTGATGCCACAATCGACCCTCCCATCGACACATTTGGACTTTCAATTGAATCCGTCCACACAGGGTCCGATTTTGCCTACATCCTCGTTGTTGAGTCCCTCAACTCACCAACCTGGCCCATCTTCGTCATCTGTTCCTTCACCAACGATGCCACCTATGGTGGCCACACCGAAGGACAATGGGAAGAAGCCCCTAGAGGAGGTACCACCATTAGTCTCAACCATCTCTACCGAAGAGGTGCCCAGCCGAATGGAAGTCGAGACACCTGGTTCACCCAACATGGAGTGGACTCAGGGAGAACTCCCATTCCCTCCCCCTCAACCACCGACGATTACCATTGAGATGGCCAATACGGGCCTGGGGGAGTACCTAGTGCGGAACATTGTGGCAACACCCACGCTCGAATCCATGCAAGACATGGGGAGACCTCGCCTCCCCATCGGCACTATCGTCCCTTTAGGCTACCCACCAAATCAGACCAATTTTGTATATGGGGGCCTCGAGAACGGCATTGAACCCTACCTACAAGAGGAAGAGGACGAAGAGCCATTTGCTGAGAATGTTGACTATCTGTCCAACCCAGACTTCGCCTTGAAATACCTAGACCAATGTAATTGGCATGGATATGGATTGGGCAGATACGAACAAGGAATGCGCATTCTTTGTCAACCGAGATACCGGATGCAATATGATAAATCAGGAGTAGGGTTCAACCACCCTTTGCCCCTCGACATCTTGGTAGAAACCATGCAAGGCCTAGGTCTAGGCAACAGGGATGGGTTGGCACAAGATCCATATGCCAATCCCAACACAACATACACATTGGGGGATTATCTCCCATTGTTAACAACAAACCTTGTTGACCTCAACAACCCCTCCCCTTTGATCGAGGAAGGGGAAAGTTCAAGAAGTAACCTCCAAGAGGGATATGAACAAGATCAAGGGGGGTCTTCTGAAGATGAGTCAGATTATGAGGTAGCACCTTGGGACCCTTTTGAGTCCGATAGCAATCACTCGCAGGTGACACCCATTGACGACTATCAGGAGAACTTCATGGCAATGTTCCCCTTTAATGTTTCGATCGGGCAATTGCTACCTCCAGAGAATCCAGCCCTCCCATAGAGAGCGGAACAACCCAGAAGGGACCAAATCAACTTGCTCGAACAAAATGAGCCTCCCATGCCGGCCATAAGGCCAAGTGATCCACCGGAGGAAGAAGATCCAAATATCTTCTTCAACATCGACTACCTGCATGCCAGATTTTTGGTTTTCGTAGAGAGTGAGGATAGTGATCAAGAAACGCCTAGTGGGAGGCTATACCAGCCAGAGGGGCACATAGTTGTCGGAGCCAATGAAGGCCTATGGATCTCCGATAGCGACTATGAGGATGAGACTGAGATGGCATATCTCAACCATATGAGGCAACAAGAATACCCCATAGACATCGATGATATGTTTGAACATCTAAATATGGGACCAAGGCATAGGTGGCATTTAAACCAAGTACAGTTAAACCAAGTGCTTCATCCACCACTTCGGGCATACAGGGAGCACCTCCCACCTAGAGACCCTATAGGGCCATCAGTGCCAAGGGCAGACCCTATCCTTCTATCCACACATAGGGCCGATCCTTTTGTGCCAGTACCCACAGAGCCAGATCCGGGGTACAAGGATCACCAAGGATGTCTGAATCAACACCCACGTGGCAATGGAGACCAAATTCATTCCATCAACATGATCTCCATTGATTTAACCACCCCCATCCGCAATCCAGCTGATCCAACATGACCATTGTATCTAGACCTAGATGCCATAGACTGGGATCATGCTGACTCACCACCATCCCCATAGAGTACTGGCCTTGCGGTGAGATGTTTCATTTCACCCCAGGATAGACTCAGGATATCTTCCATGCTGAAGAGGAACCCGACATTCCCAACGTAGATCTAAATTCAGCAAATGATATCCACCTGATCCCAACTCCACACCAGTTGGAGGACGGATCCCACATGTCAGTCGAAGAGACGATTGACGTAGACATCGGTTCTGATCCAATGAATCCATAAATCATCAAGCTAGGGGTAAGTTTATCCCCCGAAGAGCAAGCCGATTACATTGCCCTTCTCAAAGAGAAGAAGGAGGTTTTTGCATGGTCCTACAAAGACATGTCGGGGCTAGACCCATAGCTAGTCACGCATAATCTAACACTTGATCCGACAGTCAAGCCAATCAAGCAAAAGCTACGTAAGATGCACCCAACAGTGGCCTTAATGGTCAAATACGAGCTACAAAAGTTGTTGGATGCACAGTTTGTCATCTGCGTAGATTACCCACCATGGCTGTCCAACATGGTACCCATCAAAAAGCCTGACGGGAGGATTCGCATATGCACCGATTTTCGAGATTTAAACAAAGCGAGTCCCAAGGATGATTTCCCCTTGCCTAGCATCGATGCATTGGTAGATGCTACAGCAGGCCACGAAATGCTTTCCCTCATGGATGGTTTCTCGGGATACAACCAGATTCGTATCAATCCCGATGATCAACTAAAAATGGCGTTCACGATGCCTTGGGGGACATTTTGTTATAAGGTCATGCCCTTTGGCCTTAAAAACATTGGCGCCACTTACCAACGCGCTATGACATACATCTTCCATGATCACATGCATAAAACTTTGGAAGATTATATGGATGATTTGTTGGCCAAATCTCTTTTGCGCCAAAATCATCTCGATGACTTACGCAAGATCCTTGATCGCCTCATCGAACACAAGGTTAGGCTAAACCCCAAGAAGTGCGTATTTGGCGTCACATCTGGAAAACTCTTGGGTTTCATAGTCTCAAAATGAGGCATCGAGGTAGATCCAAATAAAGTCAAGGCAATCCTTGAAATGCTTCCCCCAACCACCATCAAGCAGCTCAGAAGCTTGCAGGGTAAGGTCGCATCGATCAAGCGCTTCATAGCACAGTTATCTGACAAGTGCCGACCCATGAATAAATTATTACACAAGGGGGTAGCATTTCATTGGGATGACGAGTGCCAATCAGCCTTCGATGACATCAAACAATACTTGGCTTCACCGCTAGTATTGGCACCACCTAGACCAGGAGTGTCATTCTATTTATACATCTCAGCTACTGAGGTGGCACTGGGCGCCATGCTAGCCCAAAAAAATGAATTACATAAAGAACAAGCTAATTATTATCTTAGCCGCACCTTGGTCAGTTATGAACTTAACTATGCATACGTTGAGAAGCTATGCTTGGCGGTGGTATTTGCCACCAAAAAGCTATGCCATTACATGTTGAGCAATATGACGTATGTTGTGTCTAAGGAGAATCCATTGCGGTACATGATGAGTCGTACTTATCATAGTAGTCACACGACAAAATGGATCATGTTGTTGATGGAGTTTGACATCGAATTCATTGGACAAAAGTCCATCAAAGGTCAAGTCATCATCGATCAACTAGCAGAGGCTCCTCTCGAAGATGATCAGCCTCTGACCATAGAGCTGCCCGATGATGGGGTCTTCCATGTCTTAGAATCGCCAGATTCTGATGAGCCTGAGTCACAGGTCGACATAACCTTATTTTTTGATGGTTCTAAATGTGAGCAAGGGGGTGGCATGGGAATCATGTTTTTCACACCGCAAGGGGCTCCAATGCCTTTATCATTTAAACTTGATTTCTCGTGCACCAATAACAATGTTGAATACGAAGCCTTGCTCATAGGTCTTCAGACAGCCATCACCATGAACATCAAATGCTTGAATATCTTTGGTGATTCATTGTTAATTGTCAACCAAGTGAAAGGGGTATTCCAATGCAAATGCCCAGTTTTGCAGGCCTACAAAGCCCTTGTGGATAAATTCCTGGCAAAGCTTGAATGGTACGACATCGAGGCACTCCCTCGATCATCGAATCATTTTGCGGACACTATGGCCTCCTTGGGGTCACTAATCCCGCAAGACATTTCTGGTGAGATGACAACCATTCAAGTCAAAATGTTATCGCAATCCATGATGGAGCGTGCAAGCTCTGACATAACACCAGGAATCCACCTGATCCAGATTGAACCATCTCAGGATAGGTTCTCTCGAATCCATGATAGTCTGAATCATGCCAACTAGGGGTCTTTGTTCTCTCCAACCCCTCTTAATAGCAACACAACGCTATTTTTACAAGTTCTTTCCCGCTCAACTTTTGCTAGGGACGAACTTCAAGAGGGATCGATCATTCATACCATCGAGGTTTTTGATCAGCAGGATTGGTACACACCCATAAGAGACTATCTCAAGTTAGGTAGCCTCCCACTTGGATTGTCGCACGCCACAAAAATATCATTCAA
This sequence comes from Wollemia nobilis, assembly GCA_028583015.1. Lineage (NCBI taxonomy): Eukaryota > Viridiplantae > Streptophyta > Pinopsida > Araucariales > Araucariaceae > Wollemia > Wollemia nobilis. Next base: position 7,983,266 of record JAQPPZ010017228.1, read on the forward strand.
ATAGAAAGTGGCAAAACATGTCTTGCTAGGAGACATTTTATACCATCGAAGCTACGAAGGAATCCTCCTCCGTTGCTTGGACCAGCAGGAGTCCACTTGGGCGATCACCCAAGCGCACGATGGTACATGCGATGGCCACTTCAGCGGTATGGCCATCGCAAAGTGCATTCTTCGCATGGGCTATTATTGGCCATCTTTAGAGTGAGATTGTTGTGCATATGTGCAGAAGTGCATGAAGTGTCAACACCATGCTAACTTGACACACGTACCTTCTCAGGCCTTGCAGCCGATCCAATCGGCTTGGCCATTTTTGTAGTGGGGCTTAGATCTCATCGAAAAGATCTCCCCTACATCATCAGGTCATCACACGTTTATCATAACGGCCACAGAGTACTTCACTAAGTGGGTGGAAGCAATTTCGCTTACCTCTACGACTGGGCCCCGCATTGCGGAGTTCATTTTACATAACATCATATGTCATTTTGGTATTCCATCCAAGATCATCTCGGATAATGGGACGTCATTTAAGAACAAATATGTGCGTGCTTTGACAACAAAGTACAAAATTTAGCATAGTTTTTTGACACCTTATTATCCACAGGCAAATGGGCAAGCAGAGGCGTCAAACAAAATGCTAGTTGCCATCCTTAAAAATATGGTCATAGATAGTCATAAGGATTGGCACATCCAAATACCACTTGCCCTATGGGCTTATCGCACTAGCATTCGGACGCCCACTGGGGCAACTCCATTTTTGCTAGTGTATGGCTCCGAGGCAGTCATGCCTCTCGAGTTGGAAATACCCTCCTTGCGCATATCAATGCAAGAGTTCATCGATGATGACACTACATGGCAGGCCCGGTTAGACCAGCTTACGTTACTCGATGAACGACGCATCAATGCTCTCGAGCATTTACGTATCTATCAAGAGCGACTTAAGAAAGCATACAACATGAAAGTTCACTTGAGGGACTTTCAGGTCGATGACCTGGTCTTAAAAGAGAACCAACAAAATTCTAACTTGCCACCCCATTTAAGGGACAAGTTCATGGCAAATTGGTTAGGTCCTTATGTAATCGATAGTAAAATAGGACCTAGAACATACCGGCTCGCCTCTCTTGAAGGAATCAAGGAACTAGAACCCTTGAACATCAGTCATTTGAGGCCATTCAACATTTAGAGAGCCATGGCCCACTCCAAAAGCCCCAAGGGTTCTCACCACCGCTTGGTCACCCAAAACGCCCCAAAGGTATCCATAATCCCTTTGGTCAAACCAAAAGCTCCAAGGGTTCCCACAATCGCTTGGTCAACCAAAACGCCCCAAAGGTATCAATAATCCCTTTGGTCAAACCAAAAGCTCCAAGGGTTCTCCACAATCGCTTGGTCACCCAAAATGCCCCAAAGGTATCCATAATCCCTTTGGTCAAACCAAAAGCTCCAAGGGTTCCCACAATCGCTTGGTCAACCTAAAACACCCCAAAGGTATCTATAATCCCTTTGGTCAAACCAAAATCTCCAAGGGTTCTCGCCACTGCTTGGTCACCCAAAATGCCCCAAAGGTATCCATAATCCCTTTGGTCAAACCAAAAGCTCCAAGGGTTCCCACAATCGCTTGGTCAACCAAAACACCCCAAAGGTATCTATAATCCCTTTGGTCAAACCAAAATCCCCAAGGGTTCTCACCACCGCTTGGTCACCCAAAATGCCCCAAAGGTATCCATAATCCCTTTGGTCAAACCAAAAGCTCCAAGGTTCTCCAATCTGTTCAACCTAAAACCCCCAAAGGTATCTATAATCCCTTTGGTCAAACCAAAAGCTCCAAGGTTCCCACAATCGCTTGGTCAACCTAAAATGCCCCAAAGGTATCTATAATCCCTTTGGTCAAACCAAAAGCCCCAAGGGTTCTCCCACGCTTGGTCACCCAAAATGCCCCAAAGGTATCCATAATCCCTTTGGTCAAACCAAAAGCTCCAAGGGTTCCCACAATCGCTTGGTCAACCAAAAACACCCCAAAGGTATCTATAATCCCTTTGGTCAAACCAAAAGCTCCAAGGGTTCCCACAATCGCTTGGTCAACCAAAAATGCCCCAAAGGTATCTATAATCCCTTTGGTCAAACCAAAAGCTCCAAGGATTCTCGCCACCGCTTGGTCACCCAAAATGCCCCAAAGGTATCTATAATCCCTTTGGTCAAAACCTCCAAGGATCCATAAGAATCACTTGGTCCACACCCATTCAGGTTAAACCACCATAACGAATATTCAAAAACAACAGATAATCAAAAATAACAAAAAAATTGCATCTCACTTTCATGCATAATCTTAAAAATCAAAACACAAAAAAAAAATCTGCATTAGGCATCGCATACATACATTGCATATTTGCTGGTCATACATGTCAAATGCACCATAGACTATAATTACTCGGCAATTCCATCATTTTCCACATTTGTCCATTTTGTAAATGATCCAACAAGAATAACGCCATTCACATTTTTGCCATATCATAGTCAATTGTCTTCTAATGTCTTTAGGGTTTTCGTCATTCAACTATCTTTAGATTTCTAGCCAAATGTTGTACAAAGTCAGACCGATTTTTACAAGGTAGAGTTTTACTTGGATCACGCCTTGTTACATAGCATCCCAACACAAGCTTAAAACACATAAAAATTCCCAAGTTGTGTGAACGAAAGATGAAACCTACAAAGTGGTCCAGGATACCATACAGTGAAAATGTTATCTCGCTCATCCCCTGTGCGAATGACCCCAAGAATGCTGAGAATTGGCAAAAGGACAAGAAAACTTCCTTCAATTCCCCAAAATAAATAGTGGTTTTTACCACTACAAAGAATTCCAACTCCAAACATGAATATCAAAAGTGCACAAATCAAAAAGCACAAGAAATAGCGATTCTAATCACTACTCAAAATCCCAAGCTCAAACAAAATAAATAGTGATTATCATCACTACTGAGCAAATATCCCATTAAAAGAGAGGGAGTAACTATTGAATCCCTGGAATTCTCAACATTCGAAAGGTCATGAGGTGATCCTCAGTCCCGGTTTGGTGGATAGCCTGCTAGTCACTGGTGGCAAACCTCCCGCATGACGATATATCTGTCGCATTAGCTATTGGGCATATGTATAGATCAATGTTTGCATGTGGATGAGCTAGCTTATGGTATCCTAGATTGCATCGTAGATTAATCCTACTAAATGCAACAAAGGAGTTAGTGGAGCTAATTAGGTGATCCTCAGTACAGGTTTGGTGGACAGCCTACCTGGCACTGATGGTATCCTTACGAATACCACATAAACGAACTCAATCGCACACACAGGGATGTGAAATAACTTGGTCAAACTCAAGTCTGATTCGTACCTTGTTCGAAAGTCTTGTAAGATAATGTACAGTCTTGACTAGTTAGTTAAAGCATCTGAGTCTCAAAAAACCTTAACTACATTCTAAAACAATTGTTGTACATTTCATTACTTACATCACCATCAGAAAATACAAAACAAAAATTACAAATGCAAAGTTATTCCATAAAGCAATCACATAGTACAGAAAGCTAGTAAATCATGTACAGTCTATGGTGCCACCACTTGTACACCAAACGAATCATTCCATCCATTCCATATGCATACATCTATATCATATAGTTAAACTCATCCGTAGTAATAATAACATATGCATACATCAACATAAATAAATGTGCATAAAGAACAATAAACCATGACAAGTATATAATCAAACCAAAAGAGTCATGTATATATATCAAGTCAAAATGCCCTCAAGCTACAATAAGAAGGTCCTCTGACCTCACAAAAACAAAAAACTCAAAATCCCCAAAGCCTAGGGAGTCAGCCACCATGATCACGCAAGATCGGTGCGACTGGAACTACCCCTAGTAGTATGGGTCCTATGGGACCTCTCAAGGCGGCTACTGCCAGCCCTCACACCCTGCCCACCAAAACTACCCTCACCTAGCTACCTGTGACGAGATGATGCAGACTGATCAGTATCATTGGCTCTTGTATGACACGACAAACCACCTCCATCAAGCACAGGTAACTGTCCACTAAGGCAGACAACCTCTATCTCTAACTTTATCCAGTATCGACCCCACTCCATATCTCGTTGGTGATAAAAAATTCTAACTTACCGCCCCATTTAAGGGACAAGTTCACGGCAAATTGGTTAGGTCCTTATGTAATCGACAGTAAAATAGGACCTGGAACATACCGGCTTGCCTCTCTTGAAGGAATCAAGGAACTAGAACCCTTGAACATTAGTCATTTGAGGCCATTCAACATTTAGAGAGCCATGGCCCACTCCAAAATCCCCAAGGGTTCTCGCCACCGCTTGGTCACCCAAAACGCCCCAAAGGTATCCATAATCCCTTTGGTCAAACCAAAATCTCTAAGGGTTCCCACAATCACTTGGTCATCCAAATGCCCCAAAGGTATCAATAATCCCTTTGGTCAAACCAAAAGCTCCAAGGATTCCCGCAATCGCTTGGTCACCCAAAATGCCCCAAAGGTATCCATAATCCCTTTGGTCAAACCAAAAGCTCCAAGGGTTCCCACAATCGCTTGGTCAACAAAAAACACCCCAAATGTATCTATAATCCCTTTGGTTAAACCAAAAGCCCCAAGGGTTCTCGCCACCGCTTGGTCACCCAAAATACCCCAAAGGTATCCATAATCCCTTTGGTCAAACAAAAAGCTCCAAGGGTTCCCATAATCGCTTGGTCAACCAAAAACACCCCAAAGGTATCTATAATTCCTTTGGTCAAACCAAAAGCCCCAAGGGTTCTTGCCACCGCTTGGTCACCCAAAATGCCCCAAAGGTATCCATAATCCCTTTGGTCAAACCAAAAGCTCCAAGGGTTCTCGTAATCGCTTGGTCAACCAAACGCCCCAAAGGTATCTATAATCCCTTTGGTCAAACCAAAAGCTCCAAGGATTCCCATAATCGCTTGGTCAACCTAAAATGCCCCAAAGGTATCTATAATCCCTTTGGTCAAACCAAAAGCCCCAAGGGTTCTCGCCACCGCTTGGTCACCCAAAACGCCCCAAAGGTATCCATAATCCCTTTGGTCAAACCAAAAGCTCCAAGGGTTCCCACAATCGCTTGGTCAACCAAAAACACCCCAAAGGTATCTATAATACCTTTGGTCAAACCAAAATCTCCAAGGGTTCCCACAATCACTTGGTCAACCAAAAACACCCCAAAGGTATCTATAATCCCTTTGGTCAAACCAAAAGCTCCAAGGATTCTCGCCACCGCTTGGTCACCCAAAACGCCCCAAAGGTATCTATAATCTCTTTGGTCAAAACCTCCAAGGATCCGTAAGAATCACTTGGTCCACACCCATTCGGGTTAAACCACCATAACAAATATTCAAAAACAACAGATAATCAAAAATAACAAAAAAATTGCATCTCACTTTCATGCATAATCTTAAAAATCAAAACACAAAAAAAAAAAAAACTGCATTAGGCATCGCATACATACATTGCATATTTGTTGGTCATACATGTCAAACGCACCATAGACTGTAATTACTCGGCAATTCCATCATTTTCCACATTTTTCCATTTTGTAAATGATCCAACAAGAATAATGCCATTCACATTTTTGCCATATCATAGTCAGTTGTCTTCTAATGTCTTTAGGGTTTTCGTCATTCAGGTGTCTTTAGATTTCTAGCCAAATGCTGTACAAAGTCAGACCGAATTTTACAAGGTAGAGTTTTACTTGGATCACGCCTTGTTACATAGCATCCCAACACAAGCTTAAAACACATAAAAATTCCCAAGTTGTGTGAACGAAAGATGAAACCTGCAAAGTGGTCCAGGATACCATACAGTGAAAACGTTATCTCGCTCATCCCCCTGTGTGAATGACCCCAAGAATGCTGAGAATTGGCAAAAGGACAAGAAAACTTCCTTCAATTCCCCAAAATAAATAGTGGTTTTTACCACTACAAAGAATTCCAACTCCAAACATGAATATCAAAAGTGCACAAATCAAAAAGCACAAGAAATAGTGATTCTAATCACTGCTCAAAATCCCAAGCTCAAACAAAATAAACAGTGATTATCATCACTACTGAGCAAATATCCCATTAAAAGAGAGGGAGTAACTATTGAATCCCTGGAATTCTCAGCATTCAAAAGGTCATGAGGTGATCCTCAGTCCCGATTTGGTGGATAGCCTACTGGTCACTGGTGGCAAACCTCCTGCATGACGATATATCTATCGCATTAGTTGTTGGGCATATGTACAGATCAATGTTTGCATGTGGATGAGCTAGCTTATGGTATCCTAGATTGCATCGTAGATTAATCCTACTAAATGCAACAAAGGAGTTAGTGGAGCTAATTAGGTGATCCTCAGTACAGGTTTGGTGGACAGCCTACCTGGCACTGACGGTATCCTTACGAATACCACATAAACAAACTCAATCGCACACACAGGGATGTGAAATAACTTGGTCAAACTCAAGTCTGATTCGTACCTTGTTCAAAAGTCTTGTAAGATAATGTACAATCTTGACTATTTAGTTAAAGCATCTGAGTCTCGAAAAACCTTAACTACATTCTAAAACAATTGTTGTACATTTCATTACTTACATCACCATTAGAAAATACAAAACAAAAATTACAAATGCAAAGTTATTCCATAAAGCAATCACATAGTACAGAAAGCCAATAAATCCTGTACAGTCTATGGTGCCACCACTTGTACACCAAATGAATCATTCCATCCATTCCATATGCATACATCTATATCATATAGTTAAACTCATCCGTAGTAATAATAACATATGCATACATCAACATAAATAAATGTGCATAAAGAACAATAAACCATGACAAGTATATAATCAAACCAAAAAGAGTCATGTATATATATCAAGTCAAAATGCCCTCAAGGCTACAATAAGAAGGTCCTCTGACCTCACAAAAACCAAAAACTCAAAATCCCCAAAGCTTAGGGAGTCGGCCACCATGATCACGTAGGATCGGTGCGATTGGAACTACCCCCAATAGTATGGGTCCTATGGGACCTCTCAGGGCGGCTGCTGCTAGCCCTCGCACCCTGCCCACCAACACTACCCTCACCTAGCCACCTGCGATGAGATGATGCAGACTGCTCAGTCTCACTGCCTCTTGTACGACACGACGAACCACCTCCATCAAGCATAGGAAACTATCCATCGAGGTGGACAACCTCTGTCTCTAACTCTATCTGGTATTGACCCCACTCCATATCTCATTGGCGATACACAGCCAATGCACTATCCCGCTGTGCCAACTGAGTCCGCAGGAGATCCCTCTCCTACGTTACCTCCACCAAAGCATCTCTATGCTCCTCCTCCCATCTCCGTAGGAGACCCTCCAATCATGCTATCTCAAGCATGAAGCCCAGCCTCCACATCCCCCGAGACATCCTGAGGCATGGGCACCTCTGGGACGGCCTGCTGCTCTGGCACCCATTGCTCCGAGACATCCTGTACATTCGGCTGCTTCGAAACCCCCAAATCATCTCCATCATCGGTGAAGTCATCGACCTCCACCATGTCAACATCATCAAGCGGAGCCCCCCAACCCTCCATCGATGCCTCTGCACCCCCACCTCCTACTGCTACAGTATCCATGCCTCCTAGAGGCCCCTCACTCCGCCATCGCCGCATAATCCACCACCGGTCATACTCTGTAGTCACCCCGACATCGTCCACGTTGGGTACATCAATAACTACATCGGACCCCTCGCCTAGCTACTCAATGGTAGGCTAGACTAGAGTCTTCTCGTCACCACGATGTCGATAGATCAAGGGATCACCAGGAAATCCCTGGTGCACCCCAAACTGCCGTGTCACTCGAACATATGGGAAGTACTCTTGCTCTGTCCCATGCCACCCAATCAACCATCTACCCCTACACACATGTCGGAGCCACTCTCCAGCCTCAGGCCAGGCTGGACAGTCCCGATATGGCCGCCAGAACACCTGCCCTGGCACTAGATGAGAGAAGGCATCAGTATAGTGACCTACGTCACCTGCCCACCATCGACTATGTCCATGCTCCTCTGACCTCCACCATAAATCGGCATATCCAATTTCCCGATCCACCATCTCACCTCGGGTGGTCCAAGGCAAACCCTGTGGCCGCTCCATAACTATGTGCTACCACCCCCAACACTGCAAGAGATAGCTGCACCCGATCCCATTCTACTTTCGATAGCGGACCTCGTACAACTCGTCGTACAACTGTGCCAATAAAGTCTGACCCCATCTCATAATAAGTGGAGCTGATGTAGGACACCCCACCAATGTGAAAACCAACTCAAGCAGGTTCCAAAGGAACCTCGCACCTGAGGAGTTAGGAAGTAGCATATTGGAGATGAGGGTCATGATCAAAGCATGCCTCACCCCTAATACGCCCTTCTCCAGCCACCATCGCACCAGAATACCGCCTTTCTAGCAGTCAGTCTCTACCCTCTCCACCCCCCTCTCCACCGTCGGACCAAAACACCGTGTCAATACCGTTGTCCGTTGGTCACGGTGGGTCGTCCGGATAGGCAGTCCATCTATCGAAATCCGCAGAATCCGATACACATCCTCTAGAGTAATAGTCATCTCCCCTGTTGGGAGATGAAAAGTGTTGGTGCGGGGATCCCATAGATTGATCAAGGCAGTCAAATATGCCCGATCCCCCACCACAGGCTCCAGACGTGTCACGTGCTTGAGCCCAAGGGCATCAAGCCACTCCCAATCCACAACTGTCAGGGCATCCTAGGCATCAGAGAAAATAGTCGGCTGGTGGTACCGACTCTTCACAACCTGAAACAACAAAATAAAACAAAAAAAGATATTAAGTACATACTTAATATAAACAAAAACATTAAAATAAAATTGTACAATAGAAGTACAGACTACAATTTACAATTGTACAACAAAAGTACAGCATAAGAAGTACAGTAAAACAAATGTATAGCAAAAGTATAGAATCATTAAAATAAAACTATACAACAATGACATCATACATGAAAATAACTGTACAATCAACAACAAAAATCATATTAGGGTTTCTACCTTAATGTGAAAACAAAACAAAACAAAAAAATCATATTAGGGTTTCAACCTTAATGTGAACGCAAAACAAAACAAAAAAAACATATTAGGGTTTCAACCTTAATATGGCAAAAACAAACATGAAATAAAACATATTAGGGTTTCAACCTTAATATGAACAAAAACAACAAAATAAAACGAAAATGTTTTGGGTTTTAAACCTAAATACAAACACAAACAAATTACAGATAACAGTTGTGTACTAGGGTTTTGACCTTAATATACGAAAATTAACAACAAAATAACATAGCACAAAAACATGTTGGGTTATTTTAACCTAATATGAAAAAAAAAAACAAAGCAAATAAAGTTCCTATATTAGGTTTTCAACTTGATATACGAATAAAATCAAACCAACACACACAAAAAAATTAGGTTTTTAAAACCTTAAAAACAAAATAAAGCGAACAAACATTTTATATGTGAGTTTTAAACTTCATATAAAACACACACGAATAACAGGCAGAGAGAAGGAACATCATACCGGTCTCGCCTCGACTCCTCCACTTGAAGATCCGGTTCTCGCACTCATGATGTCCGCAAAATTTCAGCAGCGCTCCGCTATGCACACTCGCACTCCTCCTCCTCACTGCTCCAAATTGCCAAGAAAAAAATATTGCAAATGAGCCCAAAACCTAGTTTTGGTCCTTATATAGGTTGTTAGGCCTGTAATCGTTCCACCCTGGGATGAACGCTCTAGTTAGCACTCGTCCCACCCTGGGACGATTACAAAATTGGTATTTGTCCCACCCTGGGACGATTACAGAGCAAAAAAATAAAGCAACAAAAACTGCATCCAAAAAATGCACCAAAAACAACAATAAATCTGCCGAACAAAGGTGCCTTTGCACCTGACATTCATGGCATGAAAAACCACCGTCGGGGTCACAAATACTCACTATCCTACTCCCTAAGAAGGCTAGCATAGCTGGACCACTCCACGGGAAGGAGTATTTTCGATAATTTCTACCCCAATAGGCGTAAAAAAAAAGGGTCAAAACCCACCAAAAATAGGTCCGATGGTTGGAAAACTGCAATAAGCGTTCAACGAAAACAACTAAAGGCACCCTTACAAACGTCATCTTGGGTCAAGCGACTCGTCGCTTTTCTCATTTTTGGTCATTCCCTCATCGATTCGTTGCTTGAGGGGGTAGTCACACTTAGTCACCAATCAACAAATACACACCCAATCAAGGAAATGGCATGCATTCAAAGAATCATTGACAAAGACAATCACGCTCCTGCTTGGGGCAGCAAACAAGCAATAATCACAAGCTAAACAAACACTTGGCATTCTGGAAGCATGAAGAAAAGGTTCCTCGGACAAAAGGTTGTGCCCTTTGCCTATTCATGTCCGAACAATGTCCAAGATCAAGTACACCTCACTGAAAAAGGTTACACTTGAGTTAAGCTCCTTAGCTCGTTAGAAGCAAGGATTCAAGAATGCGTGCCCTTTCCATACTTGGGGCATCAAAAGTTGGTTAGGTTACTGAGAAACCCTAATCATTAAGTGCTTTGGTCATCTATTTTTGCTCAACACTGCGACACACACAACGCATCCCAAAAAGGGGCATCTGTAGACACCAAAACAACACCAATCCGATTATGTGACTACAAGCACTGACCGAATTGGCATACATACCCCCTAGGGCAGCCTCCAGAGGTTAAACAGTGGTCCTAACCACTCCCAAATCAGTTTTGGAAGGTCAGAGGTCAGTTTTGCACCTTTTAAGCACTTTGCTCCCTATTCGTCCCACCTTGGGACGATTAGAATCCTATTCATCCCACCTTGGGACGATTAGAATCCTATTCATCCCACCTTGGGACGATTAGCAACAATCACTCCAGGGTGGGACGATTAGCAGGTTTGACTGGCAAAAAGTCAAACCTTGACAAATGGCAGCCCAAATCCGCCACCTAACTCCACCTTCAAGGCATGGGATTGCGAGGGAAGGTTTCAAATCAAAGAGGCTTCAATCAAGCCTGACCTGATCATGGAGGCCTCAATCAAGGAGGCCCTAATTAGGGAGGAATATTCTCTCCCCCAAAAAGGCATAATGAGCCAAGTGGCGCCCTCGCATGCACATTCAAAGGAGACCCTTAGGTATATAAAAAGGTGAGCCTCCTCACCCCAAAAATAGGAGGAGAGCTGGAGCATTTGGAGCAACGAAGTGCTGCCAAACTATACCCCCATTCCTCTTTGTGCTTCCTACATCCCTAATCTCTCTCTTCTGGAAGAGAGGTTATCGAGTGAACACTAGGAATGCAATCCAGATCCAAAAACCCAAGCAATCGGCCACAATCCCACCCCAAACTCATCGACACAACCCCCTAGGAAGTTTTGGACCCATCCCACTTGGATTGGTGTCAAAACTAGGCCCTAAACGGTGGGCGTCCCACCCCCGAGCGCCCCCCAAACTACTGTAGTCCTAATCGCCCCACCCCGAAGTGATTAGAAATTTGTGCATGGTTTTGTTACTATTCCTTTTGCAATATGTCCCAGATGATATCCTAATGCCTCTGTTAAAGTTTGAACTCATTCTGACATGATTTGACGATCGTTTTATTATTTTATGTATTAACTAGCTCGTAGGGTGCCCCTGTCACATACAGGAGAATATGGGTAGGATATGCAAATTTCGAGCATCTGGGTAGTCTTAGAATTACATATAATGCCTAACTCGTGAGTTTCAGGTGATTTGGATAAGCATAGGCGGGACATTGGAGCGCTCGCTTTGGAGAGGCCCTCGACGGGCAAACGAGCATAACGGGGTCGTCCGACGCCGCTTCGATGCAAAATCAGGTGATACCAATTCTAGACGTTGTCCTTTACATTTCCATATCATTCTGTAATCTACTTATCAATATTATCACTGATATCTTCTAAGCGCCCACTGGAGGCCTTGGGGATTGCATGTTTTTCTAGATACGCATATGCTATTAACGATTTGTTGTCTTTCTGTGCGTAGGATCTCACCACCAGGAATACTAGAGGGGCAGCAAGGAACGACGAACACACGGACACAAGCGACGACAAATTTTAGCCCACCCACTTCGAGTGTGGGCACGCGGAAGACGCTAGAAGCGTACCGTCCGATCTTGGAAGCACGGCTTCTTTCGGGCATCCATTAATGTAACAAATTGTATCAAATGTTATGAGCCCTAGAGGGGGGATGTATTGTAATCAGATTAAAAGCAATATCAATAAAGGAGGCCCCACTTTGTTTGCTCACATCTCGTTTCTGCGTCATTTCCTTCATGCATTGCTCATCGCATTCGTAGGACTTAGCATCTATATCTATTTTTGTTTGCATCATATCGGCACGCCGTTTTTATGCTGCTTTCAGTGTGAATCTTTGTGCTTTGTGATGGTATAGATTAGTACGCCTCGCTAGGTGCGCGCTCCGTGGTTACGTCAATTATCTTATAAATTTATAAAATATTATTATAAAACTATTTTGAAATTTTCTTATAAATATCTCTTTAAAATTTAAACCCTAATAATTTTTAAAATAAAACTATTTATATTTAATAATAAATGATATATAATTTCTTTTATACATACCAACTCGGCTTCTTAAGTATAAAGGTTTTATTTTATTTGAAAAGCCAATTAGGCTCTTACCTGCCAGAAAAGTTTATTCTGATTTTTAAAGCGTTTAACCCCCACATTGTTTTGGCATTTTATTCTTTGAAAGACAAACCTAGAAACAGTGTATTCAATCAAAACAACAATCAACTACAATTTGTACGTTGCCCCTCTAAATCAGGATCTACAAAAAGGACTGGTTTGGACTAGCTTGGGACAGCCAAACACAATTTAAGTATTCAAGGCACTCTCAGGAATCTAAGGCACATTGGTAAGATCAAGATTTGATATCATGAACACATCACATGAAAAATTGAAGGATGACATCATAAAAAAATGTCTTATCATGTTTGTGGGTAGTGGAGAGACCAATAAAATTATTCCTTCTGGTCTGCCAACCTGTAACTTCATGGGCATCCGTCCATCTCTGGTTATAAACCTGTGACATCCTCCGTCTAGGATAGCGTCCTAGATATGTTCCAACCTGTATCTTAATGGGTATTTATAGGTATTTGTATATATGGTTAAGGTTTTGGTTTTTAAAGAGGTTTAAGATACAAACCAAGGTATATGTAGAAGGGGATATACTGGATGGTACGGGGTCGAATGTTTGCCAGTTGGCTGTCTTAGTTTTATGCCCTGAACCAAAAGGGGATAAACTGGATGGTAGCTGCCAAGTGTTTGCCTGTCCTAGAGGGTGTTCATCCTGCTCAAGGATGGTAGTGACTGAATGTTTACCTCTCCTAGAGGGTCTATGCCATGAACCAGTGTTTACCTCTCCTAAAAGGTCTATGCCATGAACTAGGAAAAAATAGACTAAATAATAGCCATTGAGTGTTTACCTTGACTATCTCAATTCTATATCCTAAATCAAACAAAGATAAACTAAATAATAACCACCAATATTTATCTATCCTAAAACATCTTCAACCTAACTAACAATCTAAACTTCATAAATGCAAGGAAAGAAGAGTTTTAGCTTCATAAATGGTGAACAGACATGACATAATACTTTTAGGGTGTATCTGGTCTATATGACGTGTTAAATTTTAGCTTCATAAATGGTGAACAGACATGACATAATACTTTTAGGGTGTCTCTGGTCTATATGACGTGTTAAATAAATTATTTATTCAATATTTGACCTAACCCTTAAATATTCAAGGGTAGAGTAAAGAATAACTGGAATGAAAAAAACCTGTACCATTCACATTTAAAAAGAGTTATTCAAGGTGGGTCACTTGCTGAAAACATGGGTTCTTTTTAAGAGAAGTCTTAACAATCACCGGAAAGCCAGTGAATAATAAATGATTGTCAATTGAAGGGACATGAGAGCTTCATAAATGGTGAACAGGCATGACATAATACTTTTAGGGTGTGTCTGGTCTATATGACGTGTTATATAGATTCTTTATTCATTATTTGACTTAACACTTAAATATCTATCTTCACTAGAGGGCTACTATGGATAATATTCAAGGGTAGAGCAAAGAATAATTGGAATGAAAAAAATGCAGAGAAATCAATTATATGGCGAACGGAAGAATAAGTAAAACTAGAAGAATGCAGCTCTATTATTTTCTTTTAATGATTTGACATTATATTAGGTTATATTTTTTTTTTCCTCTTTTTGAATTTTGGTGTGGGGTATATTATCGGTATATTTTTATTATTAAATTAAGATCTCTTTAACTAAAATTTTGAATTAAAAACAAAGGTTATTATGAGGGATTTCTATTCCTTAAGTTTGAACTTAGATCTCTGGAGTGAAAATCTAAAAAACTTACCATTATATCCTTGACAACCTCATCCTTAAGATGCAAAAAATAACAATATTATATCAATATGATAATAAATTAAATAAGATTAAAAAGTTTGATAATTTATATTTTTAAATTAATTTAATAATATTTAATCAATAATATTTAATATATATATATATATATATATATATATATATATATATATATATATATATATTTATTTGAATGAAAGGACCTTATATTAATTGGAAATAATGACTTTCATACAAAAAGGTTGGGTGGAATTAACACACCCCGTGGCACACACCCAAAAATGCAGTCACTGGTGCAATTGGAATCAAGCGAACATCCCATCCACTAGAGGTGCGAAATTGGACTGCAGTGGAGACCAATGATGCTAAGAAGTTGGAGCAGATAAATGATCTCTGTGACCACTGTGAGAACGAGTTGAAGGTAAGCCTGTGTGAGAGAATCCACAAGTTCTGGACACATGTTTATCAAAAGGAAGCCGGCTAACAGAGCAAGGTGCATTAGCCCAATGATCCAGAAGTGATCTAAGATATTGCAGCTCCACTGAACTTTCTATAATATTTTAAGATTATAATATTTTTAATTTTTTTTTATTTTAAAGAATTATATAAAAGTATGAAATTATAATATAAAATTGTTAAACAATAAAATTTGAGATTATAATTTTTAACTAGTGTTTTAATTATACAATAAATCTAAAAAAAAACTATAACTAAACTCAAGAAAAACGTTTAATATCACACAAAACACTAATACACCTTACAATATAATGTAACAAATGTTTAATATCACACAAATATACTAATACACCTACAATGTCACAAATATTTATTATCACACAGATCATGTTTTAGATTTTTCTCTTTTTATACATTCAGCTCGACCTTTTTATATATAAACATTTTCTTTTATTTGAAAAGCCAATTAGACTCTTAAATGCCAAAAGAGAATCATTGATTCTGATTTTTACAGTGTTTTACCCACATTTGCTTGGCATTTTATTCTTTGAAAGACAAACCTAGAAGCAGTGTATTCAATCAAAACAACAATCAACTACAATTTGTACATGCCACCTCTGAATCAGCATCTACAAACAGGACTGGACAGCCAAACCCAATTTAATTGTTCAGAGCACTCTCATGATTCTAAGGTACGTTGGGAAGATGAAGACTGATATCATGGACAGATCACATGAAAAACTGAAGGATGACATCATAAAAAAAAATGTCTTATCATGTTTGTGGGCAGAGGAGGGACCAGTAAAAATATGCATTCTGGTCTCCCAACCACTTCATGGACACCTGAAGACTTGTAAGGCCGGGATGGGAATAGCATCCGTCCATCTGTGGTTCAAGGTGGTACACATAGCTGAAAACCTGTAACATCCACATGTTTTCAAGGTGGTACACTTGCTGAACATATGGGTTCTTATTGAGAGGAGTTTTAAGAATCACCGGATAGCCAGCGAGGAACAAAAGCTTTTGAACTGAAGGGATATGAATGAAGACTTTTTGCTACAGAGATGACATAATACTTGTAGGGTGTGTGGGGTCTATATGCCGTGTTATATACATCATTTATTCATTATTTGGACCTAACACTTAAATTCTCTGCACTAGAGGTCTGCTATGGGTAATATTCAAGGGTAGAGTGAAGAATAACTGGAATAAAAAGAGGGTAATAATTAGGATGAAGAGAATGACAATATTGGTATAAGAACGATAATCTCTTAACCAGATTATAAGGTTTAATAAGTTTATATTTTTAAATTTTGTTTTTGGTAATTTTATATTTTTAAATTTTGATTTGATACTAATATGAGAGGGTTTTGAAAGGAATCTTTCAATCTTTTATATCAACTTTTTTATGGGAGAGACAATAAAACACAGCTGTGCAAAAAAACTACCTTAGCACAGAAGAAAGGACACAAAACACAAACATAAACACCACATGCAAACATTGCTAGCACCAAAAACAAGAAGGTGGATCCACAAACCAACCAGTCAAAGCAGAGGATGAGATGAACATTACAATCACAGGGTGCGACATTCCAACAATTCAAATTACCGTAATTACCAACACTTTCCAAACAAAGGCAATGTAACATAGTGAAATGCCATTGATCGGATTCTGACAGATTTTAAGAGAGTTCTGCATTCACAAGATTTAAGAGATCTATCAAGAAGTTATTTCTCCACACTGTAAAGCCAATAAGGTTGTTTCCAGTCAGCCAGCAAGCGAATTACCCTCCCTCAAGGTTGGTTTCAAGATTGTCCAAACTTTTAGCAAGCAAATTATCCTCAGAATATGTGACACCCTGAATTGATTTAAATCTTGGAGGTACCTTCTTGACTCTCACATCATATTTGGGATATTCTAGACCAACAGCGGAATTAAGAATATTAATCACATTCTTGGAGTCCCCTTCAATTTTCCAACCCAACTTAGCAACTAAGGCCTTATTCATTTGCTTGAATCTTTTAAAATTAGTTTAACAATGTTTAATTAATATTATTTGGTATGTTTTTATTTAATGAATTTTATTCTTTAGATTTTATATTTTTAATTTTAATTGTTTTTAATATCTAATTGCTATTTCGTCAGATATTAAATTCATATTGTAGTATTTAACCAGTGTTATTAGTTGAAGGCTTCAATTATGCAATAAATTTAATGTTATTATATAATACTTTAAGGTGCATGAAAAACAATAGGCTCAAAATTCATATGTAAGGTGGAACAAGATATCCTTATTAAAACCACTTTATCCCGAAAACTAAGCTCAAGAAATGAGTATTGTAGATTAGATGATTGATTAATTAATTAAATATGATTAAGAGAAAAATATGAATTGATTAATTGAAGATAGATGCATGATGAGAGATACATGATGTGTTCAAAACTGTGCTACTATAGTGTAGCTTTGTACAAAAGTATTTATAAATATATAGACTTATATAAAATTATATATAGAAAGAAATTTGCACAAGGGACTTTTAGCTTTTGACTTGTCAAAGGGAACTTTTGCTAGGTTTGAGATTTATCCAAGGATACTTTTATTAGCTTAGATAATTGGTGTTTGTGAGGAGGACTTGGTTAGTTTGCTATGGTACAAAGATATGTACAACATGAAAATAAAATGATTTACCTTTAAACAAATATCTAAAGATTTTTTTCCTTGCTCATAAGACTATTGGTTTAGCCTTATCCATAGGAATTTTCATTTAATCTTGTCTATAGGACTTTTGATTTTAGATTTATCTTAAGCATATACCTAAAAGACTTTTGTTTTACCTTTAAATAAATGTTGAAAAGACTTTTTCTTAGGCTAATTTACCTCATACATAAGTGTTATAGAGGACTTATGATTGATTGTTGTAGCAATGAATAATGTTCATTGGGAAGATAGGTTTGTAATTGACCCATTGCCCCATGTAAGGGGATACGGGGGAAACAATAGATGATAATGACTTGGCTATCAACACGTATGAACTATGTAGTATTCACTATGTTACGATTGATGATAGATAAAGATATAAATTAATGATGTGTGGACATTGATTTAGTTCAACCAATTAAAAAAAATCATGCAAAATTCATTTTATTGTTTGTGGAAAGAGGTGTAGGTTTAGGCTAGGAAATGTTACTCTTGGAGGTGCAGGTTTAGGCTAGGAAATGTTACTCTTAGAGGTGCAAGTTTGGACTACGTGCTCAAGGGAATATAAAATATTTGTGTGCGAAGAGAAATTTAGTTATTTCAAATGAATTTTTTTAAATTGGCTATATGAAATTATAAGATAGGTCATTTATATTATAAGTTTAGGGAGTAATATATAATAAAAAAAATATTATTTATATATATAAGTTGATAATATTTAAACTCTAATATGCTTTTTAAAAATAAAGTCATTTAACCTATTGAACCATATTATTTGATAATAAATTATATAATTGAAAAAGAAAATTATATATCTAACCTATTAAACCATATTATTCAATGGATTATTTTGCTAAATTATTTAAGGACAGTATGGTGCAAGATGAAGAGACTTAGAAAGAAGTTATTGTTGTCATACCCTCTATTATCTCTAAAGAAGAAAATCAGACCTTGGTTAAATCCATTGATAGAGAGAAACTAAAGAAGGTAGTCTTTGGAATGAGTATGGAAAAATGCCAAGTCTAAATGGCATCTCAATTAAGTTTTTTAGACCTTTTGGGACAACTTGAGGAGGATGTTATGGTTGTTATAGAGGAGTCCAAAGGTAGTAAAAGAATGCTTAAAACATTAAATCATACATACATTGCCTCAACTCTGAAAGGGGAGGAGGGGGTGCATATTTCAGATTATAGACCTATTGTCTTATGCAATGCCATATATAAAATAATCACGAAGGTTATGGTTGATCAACTAAAACCTATTATAAATAGTATTATCTCCTTGGAGCAAGGGGGTTTTGTAGAAGGTAAGTATATCTTGTATGGTGTGGTTCTAGTTGAAGAGGCAATCCACTCAATGCAAAAATCTAGCAATAAAAAAATGTTCATAAAATTGGATATGTCAAAGGCTTATGATAGGGTGGAGTGGAGCTTCTTATCAAGGATGATGACAACCTTTGGTTTCTCTCAAAATTGGATAGAATGGGTCATGAGCTTTGTTTCTACTTTGACATACTCAATGTTAATCAAAGGCTTCCCTTGCAACTCTATGGAGCCACTCAATGCCATCGTCAAGGATATCATTGTTCTCCTTATCTTTTTATCATATTGGATGAAGGTTTGGATAGACTCATATTTAAGAGAAGATAATAGGATTTGCTAACATGTATCAAGGTGGGTGAGAAACTTTTGACTCACCTACAGTTTGTGTATGACATAGAAATGGTGGGAGTGGCCAACGTAATGCAAGAAAGAATGATTAGAGATACTCTTAATATTTACCATAGAGTCACAAACCAAGTCATCAATGATAAGAAATCTAAAGTGGTCTTATTCAATCTTGATCAAAGGCTTCAAGATAGAATTTTAGAGATATTAGGATTCATGAGGACTTCTTTCCTAGTGGTATATTTGGGGGTCCCTTTGCATTTTAAAAAAATGAAGATAACTATGTGGAGGAATATTTTGGATCGTATCAAAGAAATAATTCACCATTGGTCTCAAAAATGGTTAATCTTTGGGGGTAGATTAACATTTTTACAGTCAATCATTCCATGCTAATTTATAAATTTTCTATCCTTGTTGCCCCGCATAACATGCGGAAATAGTGGTACAAGATGGCTAGAAAATTTTTATGGGGAGGAGTAAAAGGAAAGAGGAAATGGGCCTTAGTAGGTTGGGAGAAAGTAAGTTAAATTGAGGTAAAGGGAGGCTTAGGGCTGAGGAAATCAAAATTAAATAATAAAGCTTTGGTTGGAAAGCTTTACTTGAAGTGAATCTCCCATCCAACTTCTTTATTACTAGAGTTTTAACTAGTAAATATTTGGGCTAGGTGAACCTGAAAGAGGTGAGTCATTTCCCTTTGGATGCTAATGGGTCCTTAATATGGAGTAACACTAATAGTTGAAACAAATAAAATGAACAAAAGAATAGATAGATAGACAACTAAAAATAATAAACACAAAAATAGGGATACTTAGCTCTATATTAATTATATGCTTTATTTTATAGTAGGGTTGTTTACAACACACCACCTAGCCAATGGCTGTTACAATACAATGGTTGTTACAACACAATTTCTAGACTTGGGCTTTCAACATGTCATACAATAAAATAGCCACCCCTCTCTACATTACCAAAATGACATAATAACAAATAACAACTAAATGTTTTTACCCTTTGTTTTAGGCCAGCAACAGAGCACTACAAAGCAAACATGGACCACTGTTGCATACCTCCTAGCCTACCTCTTATTTTACAAAGAATAAAATATTATATTATCTCCAACATAGCTTGGAATCGGGTTTAGTGGGCTCTAACCTCTACCACTGTAGACAAAAAGGTAGGCTCTAACCTCTACCACTATAGACAAAAAAGGTGGGTTTTAATCTCTACCACTGTAGATAAAAAAGGTGCGCTCTAATGTTACCACTACAGACCTACATAGACCACCAATTAGACAGTTTAGTGGCCACTAACTGAACAATCTCCCACTTGGCGACTACTTTGACCAAGTAATCCTACCTTGCCTTGATACCAAGTAATTTTTTGTGCAATCAATGGCTTGATCAATGCATCTGTTGCATTTCTTTCTATTTTCACCTTGAGTAGCTCCACCTCTCAATATTCTACCACTTCTCTAATGAAGTGAAACCTCACTCTAATATTTTTAGTCCTAGAGTGAAACTTGGAATTCACTACAAGATCAATTACACTTTGGTTTTCACACCAAAGAGGTATTGGTCCTTGCTCATCCTTATATAACAAATGTAGCCATATAGTGTAACAACCCTCCTAGAATGACTATTGATTGCAGATGAATTGATGAAATTATACTTACCTTTTTCTAGAATGTGGTATTGTTGATGGCTAGGTACATTCCTTCGATGAATAGAAGAAGATCAACAAAAAAGTAAGAGGGAAATGATGACGGTGTGAAATATCACCATGGCTCCTACATTGAATGCTTGCATTACATTTAATGGATGAGTGTTTATATGGACCATATCATATATTCTTTTTGTACGATGGATATTTATCCTTAGCTTGATCCTACGACTATTGTTGATCATCCTTACCTTTATAAGAAAGACACCTTTATTGTACTTGGTATTCATTTTTTAGACATAATATATGATATTGTTGCTCTTTATTTTGCATATCTATTTGTAATATTATGCTATCAATTTGCTTTCAAATTCTTGTTTTAGTTGAATGTGGTGTTCTGTTAACATCTGAGATCCTTATAGCTTGGAATGATCTAATTATCATTTTTTTTTATGGTATCAGAGCAAAAGGTGTTGTAGTTATCCATTTGTGAGTTTTGTTTAGTTGTTTCTCTTACAAGTTCGAAAATTGGTGTGCAAGCTTTAGTTTTTATGATCGGGTCCTTGGTGGAGGTTTTGGCTAGTTTGTATCTCTCCTTCCATTGTCAGATCATCATCAGCCTCCTAAACTCTCTTGTGTCTATGCTGCAACAGCCTCATTCCCTTGGATCTATCCTAATAATTTTTTTTGAGCATTTCAGGGTCACCAATACAACCCGTTTTTTTATTTTACATATATCTTCTGATAGAATCTGAATTTTTCCACGAAAAATTTTAGAGGTCTATAGATGCATTATGATAGAATGTGAATTTTTCGATGAAAATTTTCAGATGTCTATAGATGAGTGATTGCATTACATTGAATGGATGAGTGTTTTTATGGCAATGAAAGTGCCAAAGGCATGGTAGCCATGTTGGTGATTTACGAATTGATAACATTTGGTTTAATTTTATGATATGAAATTAAAAAAATATATATGATAAATAAATCAAATTAAATTAGATAATAAAGTAAGCACATATATACATATATAAATAAAATAATTATTTTGTTTTTTATAATATGCAAATTCATTGAATGTTTTGAATATTGTAAATCGATTGGTTGGTGTGTAAGCTTTCATGATTTTTCTTTAACCTTCCATCATGTTCCCAAGTGCGGAAAAGAAAGGCGAGTAATGGAGGTTAGTTGCATATTTGATATTGGGCATGAGATAGTAGAAGGGGATGTTCATTTTTATTATGATTACTATGTTTTTGAGTGCAACCAGTGAGGAGTGGAGAAAAAAAGAACTTGTTACCGACTCATGGTGTTGCCAAGGAGAATAGGAAAAGGGAAAAACGGGAAAGAACAGATGAAGGATCTAAAGAGCGACAAAAATTTCAACTATATTAAGATTTCAAGTTGGAAATATCTGGTTTAATTGGTATAAAAGAA
Source organism: Wollemia nobilis (assembly GCA_028583015.1). Classification (NCBI taxonomy): domain Eukaryota; kingdom Viridiplantae; phylum Streptophyta; class Pinopsida; order Araucariales; family Araucariaceae; genus Wollemia; species Wollemia nobilis. The sequence continues at coordinate 8,005,708 of JAQPPZ010017228.1, forward strand.
TTGAACATTACTTCGGTTAAAATAATTTATATTGATAACATTTAAACTGGATGATAGCTGCAGAGTGTTTGCTTATCCTAGAGGGTGTTCATCCTACTCAAGGATGGTAGTGGCTGAGTGTTTACCTATCCTAAAGGGTCTATGTCCTCAACCAGAAAAAAATAAACAGAAAGAAATAAACTGAATAATAACAGTTGAATGTTTACCTTGACTATCCCAATTCTATATCCTAAATCAAATAAAGATAAACTAAATAGTAACCACCCAATATTTATCTATCCTAAAAAAATCTTCAACGTAACTAACAAACTAAACTTCATAAATGCAAGGAAAGAAGAGTTGTAGCTCCATAAATGGTGAACAGACATGACATAATACTTTTAGGGTCTATCTGGTCTATATGACGTGTTAAATTAATTATTTATTCATTATTTGACCTAACCCTTAAATATTCAAGGGTAGAGTAAAGAATAACTGGAATGAAAAAAACCTCTATCATCCACATTTGAAAAGAGTTATTCAAGGTGGTTCACTGGCCGAAAACATTGGTTCTTTTTTAGAGCAGTCTTAACAATCGCCGGAAAGCCAGTGAATAATAAATGCTTGTCAAGTGAAGGGACATGAGAGCTTCATAAATGGTGAACAGGCATGACATAATACATGACATAATACTTTTAGGGTGTGTCTGGTCTATATGACGTGTTATATAGATTCTTTATTCATTATTTGACCTACCACTTAAATATCTATCTGCACTAGAGGTCTACTATGGGTAATATTCAAGGGTAGAGCAAAGAATAATTGGAATGAAAAAAATGCAGAGAAATCAATTATATGGCGAAGGGAAGAATAAGTAAAACTACAAGAATGCAGCTCTATTATTTTCTTTTAATGATTTGACATTATATTAGGTTATATATTTTTTTTTCTTTTTGAATTTTGGTGTGGGGTATATTATTTGTATGATCTTTTTAACTAAAATTTTTAATTAAAAAGAAAGGTTATTATGAGGGATTCTTATTCTTTAAATTTGAACTTGAATTTCTTGTATGAAAATCTAAAAAACCTACCATTATATCCTTGTGTGACAAAAAAATAACAATATTATATCAATATGACAATGAATTAAATAAGATTAAAAGGTTTGATAATTTATATTTTTAAATCAATTTGATAATATTTAATCAATAATATTTGATATATTTTTATTTTAATGAGTTTTATTTTTAAAATTTTAGATTTTTATATTTTTAATTTTTTTATTTTATTTTAAAGAATTATATAAAAGTATGGAATTATAATATAAAATTGTTAAACAATAAAAATGTGAGATTATAATTTTTAACTAATATTATTAGTTGAATGTTTTAATTATACAATAAATCTAAAAAAACAATAAACTCAAAATTTAAATTTATAATAAAACAAACTTAACATATAACATATTATCTTTATTAGAATCACTTTCTCGCTATAACTAAACTCAAGAAAAACATATGTTACACATATTTAATATCACACAAAAACACTAATACACCTTACAATATAATGTAACAAATGTTTAATATCACACAAATATATTAATACACCTTACCATGTCACAAATATTTATTATCACACAGATCATGTTTTAGATTTTTCTCTTTTTATACATTCAGCTCGACCTTTTTATATATAAACATTTTCTTTTATTTGAAAAGCCAATTAGACTCTTAAATGCCAAAAGAGAATAATTGTTTCTGATTTTTACAGTGTTTTACCCACATTGGCTTGGCATTTTATTCTTTGAAAGACAAACCTAGAAGCAGTGTATTCAATCAAAACAACAATCAACTACAATTTGTACGTGCCACCTCTGAATCAGCATCTACAAAAAGGACTGGACAGCCAAACCCAATTTAATTATTCAGAGCACTCTCATGATTCTAAGGTACGTTGGGAAGATGAAGACTGATATCATGGACAGATCACATGAAAAACTGAAGGATGACATCATAAAAAAAAATGTCTTATCATGTTTGTGGACAGAGGAGGGACCAGTAAAAATATGCATTCTGGTCTCCCAACCACTTCATGGACACCTGAAGACTTGTACGGCGGGGATGGGAATAGCATCCGTCCATCTGTGGTTCAAGGTGGTATACTTAGCTGAAAACCTGTAACATCCACATGTTTTCAAGGTGGTTCACTTGCTGAACATATGGGTTCTTATTGAGAGGAGTTTTAAGAATCACCGGATAGCCAGCGAGGAACAAAAGCTTGTGAACTGAAGGGACATGAATGAAGACTTTTTGCTATAGAGGTGACATAATACTTGCAGGGTGTGTGGGGTCTATATGCCGTGTTATATACATCATTTATTCATTATTTGGACCTAACACTTAAATTCTCTGCACTAGAGGTCTACTATGGGTAATATTCAAGGGTAGAGTGAAGAATAACTGGAATATAAAGAGGGTAATAATTAGGATGAAGAGAATGACAATATTGGTATAATAACAATAATCTCTTAACCACATTATAAGGTTTAATAATTTTATATATATATATATTTTTTTGGTAATTTTATATTTTTAAATTTTGTTTTGATATAGAGGGTTTAAAAAGGAATCTTTCAATCTTTTATATCAACTTTTTTTATGGGAGATACAATAAAATACAGCTGCTTAAAACAACTACCCTAGCTCAGAAGAAAGGATACAAAAGACAAACATAAACGCCACATGCAAACATTGCCAACACCAAAACAAGAAGGTGGATCCACAAACCAACCAGTCAAAGCAAAGGATGAGATGAACATTACAATCACAGGATGCGACATTCCAACAATTCAAATTACCGTAATTGCCAACACTTTCCAAACAAAGGCAATGTAACATAGTGAAATGCCATTGATCGGATTCTGACAGATTTTAAGAGAGTTCTGCATTCACAAGATTTAAGAGATCTATCAAGAAGTTATTTCTCCACACTGTAAAGCCAATAAGGTTGGTTCCAATCAACCAGCAAGTGAATTACCCTCCCTCAAGGCTGGTTTCAAGATTGGCCAAACTTTTAGCAAGCAAATTACCCTCAGAATATGTGATACCCTAAATTGATTTAAATCTTGGAGGTACCTTTTTGACTCTCACATCATATTTGGGATATTCTAGCTCAGATCAACAGTGGAATTAAGAATATTAATCACATTCTTGGAGTCCCCTTCAATCTCTTGACTTGACTTTCCACCCCAACTTAGTAACTAAGGCCTTATTCATGTGCTTGACTCTTTTAAAATTAGTTTAACAATGTTTAATTAATATTATTTGGTATGTTTTTATTTAATGAATTTTATTCTTTAGATTTTATATTTTTAATTTTAATTGTTTTTAATATCTAATTGCTATTTCTTCAAATATTAAAGTCGGATTATAGTATTTAACCAGTGTTGTTAGTTGAAGGCTTCAATTATGCAATAAATTTAATGTTATTATATAATATTTTAAGGTGCATGAAAAACAATAGTCTCAAAATTCAAATGTAAGGTGGAACAAGCTATCCTTACTAAAACCACTCTATCCCTAAAACTAAGCTCAAGAAATGAGTATTGTAGATTAGATGATTGATTAATTAATTAAATATGATTAAGAGAAAAATATGAATTGATTAATTGAAGATAGATGCATGATGAGAGATACATGATGTTTCCAAAATTGTGCTACTATAGTGTAGCTTTGTACAAAAGTATTTATAAATATATAGACCTATATACAATTATATATAGAAAGAAATCTGCACAAGGGACTTTTAGCTTTTGACTTGTCGAAGGGGACTCTTGCTAGGTTTGAGATTTATCCAAGGATACGTTTATTAGCTTAGATAATTGATCTTTGTGAGGAGGACTTGTTTAGTTTGCTATGGTACAAAGATATGTACAACATGAAAATAAAATGATTTACCTTTAAACAAATATCTAAAGAATTTTTTCCTTGCTCTTAAGACTATTGATTTAGCCTTATCCATAGGAATTTTCATTTAATCTTGTCTATAGGACTTTTGATTTTAGATTTATCTTTAAGCATATACTTAAAATACTTTTGTTTTACCTTTAAATAAATGCTGAAAAGACTATTTTTTAGGCTAATTTACCTCATACATAAGTGTTATAGAGGACTTGTGATTGATTGGTGTAGCAATGAATAATATTCATTGGGAAGATAGATTTGTAATTGACCCATTGCCCCCATGTAAGAGGATATGTGGGAAAGAATGTAGTATTCACTATGTTATGATTGATGATAGATAAAGATAGAAATTAATGAGGTGTGGACATTGATTTAGTTCAAACAATTAAAAAAAAAATCATGCAAAATTCATTTTGTTGTTTGTGGAAATGTGCATAGAGAATGTTACTCTTGGAGGTGTAGGTTTAGGCTAGAAAATGCTACTCTTGGAGGTGCAGGTTTAGGCTAGGAAATGTTACTCTTAGAGGTGCAAGTTTGGACTATGTGCTCAAGGGAACATAAAATATTTGTGTACGAAGAAAAATTTAATTATTTCAAATGAATTTTTTTAAATTGGCTATATGAAATTATAAGATAGGTCATTTATATTATAAGGGGAGTAATATATATATATATATATATATTATTTTTATATATAAGTTGATAAGATTTAAATTCTAATCTCCTTTTTAAAAATAAAGTCATTTAACCTATTGAACCATATTATTTGATAATAAATTATATATAATTGAAAAATAAAATTATATATCTAACCTATTAAACCATATTATTCAATGGATTATTTTGCTAAATTATTTAAGGAAAGTATGGTGCAAGATGAAGAGACTTAGAAAGAAGTTATTGTTGTCATACCCTCTATTATCTCTAAAGAAGAAAATCAGACCTTGCTTAAATCCATTGATAGAGAGAAACTAAAGAAGGTAGTCTTTGGAATGAGTATGGAAAAATGCCAAGTCTAAATGGCATCTCAATTAAGTTTTTTTAGACCTTTTGGGACAACTTGAGGAGGATGTTATGGTTGTTATAGAGGAGTCCAAAGGTAGTAAAAGAAAGATTAAAACATTTAATCACACATATATTGCCTCAACTCTGAAAGGGGAGGAGGGTGTGCATATTTCAGATTATAGACCTATTGTCTTATGCAATGCCATATATAAAATAATCATGAAGGTAATGGTTGATCAACTAAAACCTATTCTAAATAGTATTATCTCCTTGGAGAAAGGGGGTTTTGTAGAGGGTAAGTATATCTTGTATGGTGTGGTTCTAGTTGAAGAGGCAATCCACTCAATGCAAAAATCTAGCAATAGAGAAATATTGATAAAATTGGATATGTCAAAGGCTTATGATAAGGTGGAGTTGAGCTTCTTATCAAGGATGATGGCAACCTTTGGTTTCTCTCAAGATTGGATAGAATGGGTCATGAGCTTTGTTTCTACTTTGACATACTCAATGTTAATCAAAGGCTTCCCTTGCAACTCTATGGAGCCACTTGATGCCATCGTCAAGGATATCATTGTTATCCTTATCTTTTTCTCATATTGGATGAAGGTTTGGATAGACTCATATTTAAGAGAAGATAATAGGATTTGCTAACATGTATCAAGGTGGGTGAGAAACTTTTGACTCACCTACAGTTTGTGTATGACATAGAATTGGTGGGAGTGGCCAACGTAATGCAAGAAAGAATGATTAGAGATACTCTTAATATTTACCATAGAGTCACAAACCAAGTCATCAATGATAAGAAATCTAAAGTGGTCTTATTCAATCTTGATCGAAGGCTTCAAGATCGAATTTTAGAGATATTAGGATTCATGAGGATTTCTTTCCTAGTGGTATATTTGGGGGTCCCTTTACATTTTAAAAAATTGACGATAACTATGTGGAGGAATCTTTTGGATCGTATCAAAGAAATAATTAACCATTGGTCTCAAAAATGGTTAATATTTGGGGGTAGATTAACATTTTTACAGTCAATCATTTAGGCCATGCTAATTTATAAATTTTCTATCCTTGTTTCCCCGCATAACATATGGAAAGAGTGGTACAAGATGGCTAGAAAATTTTTATGGGGAGGAGTAAAAGGAGAGAGGAAATGGGCCTTAGTAGGTTGAGAGAAAGTAAGTTAAATTGAGGTAAAGGGAGGTTTAGGGTTGAGGAAATCAAAATTAAATAATAAAGCTTTGGTTGGAAAGCTTTACTTGAAGTGAATCTCCCATCCAACTTCTTTATTACTAGAGTTTTAACTAGTAAATATTTGGGATAGGTGAACCTGAATGAGGTGAGTCATTTCCCTTTGGATGCTAATGGGCCCTTACTGTGGAGTAACACTAAGAGTTGAAACAAATAAAATGAACAAAAGAATAGATAGATAGACAACTAAAAATAATAAACACAAAAAATGGGGATACTCAGCTCTATATTGATTATATGTTTTATTTTATTGTAGGGTTGTTTACAACACACCACCTAGCCAATGGTTGTTACAACACAATTTCCAAACCTGGGCTTTCAACATGTCATACAATAGAATAGCCACCCCTCTCTACATTACCAAAATGACATAATAACAAATAACAACTAAATGTTTTTGCCCTTTTTTTTAGGCCAGCAACAGAGCACTACAAAGCAAACATGGACCACTGTTGCATACCTCCTAGCCTACCTCTTATTTTACAAAGAAGAAAATATTATATTATCTCCAACATAGCTTGGAATCGGGTTTAGTGGGCTCTAACCTCTACCACTGTAGACAAAAAGGTAGGCTCTAACCTCTACCACTGTAGACAAAAAAGGTGGGTTTTAATCTCTACCACTGTAGATAAAAAAGGTGGGCTCTAACTTTACCACTACAGACCTACATAGACCACCAATTAAACAGTGTAGTGGCCACTAACTGAACAATATCTCACTTGGCAACTACTTCAACCAAGTATTCCTACCTTGCCTTGATACCAAGTAATTTTTTGTGCAATCAATGGCTTGATCAATGCATTTGTTGCATTCCTTTCTATTTTTACCTTGAGTAGCTCCACCTCTCAATATTCTACCACTTCTCTAATGAAGTGAAACCTCACTCTAATATGTTTAGTCCTAAAGTGAAACTTGGAATTCACTACAAGATCAATTACACTTTGGTTGTCACACCAAAGAGGTATTGGTCCTTGTTCATCCTTATATAACAAATGTAGCCATATAGTGTAACAACCCTCCTAGAATGACTATTGATTGCAGATGAATTGATGAAATTATACTTACCTTTTTCTAGAATGTGGTATTGTTGATGGCTATTGGGCATGCAAGCCCAGGTACATTCCTTCGACGAACATAAGAAGATCAACAAAAAAAGTAAGTGGGAAATGATGATGGTGTGAAATATCACCATGGCTCCTACATTGAATGCTTGCATTACATTGAATGGATGAGTGTTTATATGGACCATATCATATATTCCTTTTGTACGATGGATATTTATCCTTAGCTTGATCCTACGACTATGGTTGATCATCCTTACCTTTATAAGAAAGACACCTTCATTGTACTTGGTATTCATTTTTTAGATATAATATATGATATTGTTGCTCTTTATTTTGCATATCTATTTGTAATATTATGCTATCAATTTGCATAATATTATCTTTATTAGAATCACTTTCTCGCTATAACTAAACTCAAGAAAAACGTTTAATATCACACAAAAACACTAGTACACCTTAATGTAACAAATGTTTAATATCACACAAATATACTAATACACCTTACAATGTCACAAATATTTATTATCACAAAGATCATGTTTTAGATTTTTCTCTTTTTATACATTCAGCTCGACCTTTTTATATATAAACATTTTCTTTTATTTGAAAAGCCAATTAGACTCTTAAATGCCAAAAGAGAATCATTGATTCTGATTTTTATAGTGTTTTACCCACATTGGCTTGGCATTTTATTCTTTGAAAGACAAACATAGAAACAGTGTATTCAATCAAAACAACAATCAACTACAATTTGTACGTGCCACCTCTAAATCAACATCTACAAAAAGTACTGGACAACCAAACCCAATTTAATTATTCAGAGCACTCTCATGATTCTAAGGTACGCTGGGAAGATGAAGACTGATATCATGGACAAATCACATGAAAAACTGAAGGATGACATCATAAAAAAAAATTGTCTTATCATGTTTGTGGACAGAGGAGGGACCAGTAAAAATATGCATTCTGGTCTCCCAACTACTTCATGGACACCTGAAGACTTTGTTGGCAATTTTGGGTACTTTGGGTATATTGCCTTTGCTCAAGTGTATAAGTTGTCATTGATGTCAAGAAGCTCTTGAAGGAATTTGATTTAATGTCAAATAATTTATTTTGATGAAGGTTACGACATGACAGTTTCAAAGGTCTTTTGCAAACTCCAAGTTGGCAGGTTTAAAGATTACGGGTGGATGCATTGGTTTAATGCATTTGGGTCCAGGAGGAAGTATTTATTTAAATAATTAAAAAACCTTGTTAAGGTTCCATTTAATTATTTTTAAATAGATATTAATTTATTATTTGCATGGGTTCTCCTAATCCATGGCGTAAATGTCTTAACAAGGTGGGCGCTATGTTTTAGCTTTATGGGCGCTAGCCAAGACCTCTGCCGACGTGTTAAAGACCTCCGTCGACGTCAAAGAGCCTATGGAAGAATTCATATTAATATCCCTCGATGAAAACAAAGATGCATCCTATCCGAATTTCGAAAGAAAGTTATCCGTTGTTCGACTGTGTGTCTTCGTCGTTTTTGTAATCCGCTGTTCGGCTGTGTGTCTTCATCGTTTTCGTAATCTGCTGTTCGGTTGTGTGTCTTCGCCATTTTTGTAATCCGCTGATCGTTTGTGTGTCTTCGTCGTCTTCGTAATCCGTTGTTCATTTGATTGTCTCGCCGTTTGTCGAATCCGCCATGTAGCTTGTCGTCTGCGAGTTGGCATCAGAAGGAAGGGAGGACTATGTTTTATTTTCCTTGGCACAGAAGGACAAACATAACAGAGTGAGGTTTAAACCTCACAAGGGTGCCTTTGGCGCATCGGTAGCGGCTAGGTTGTTGGCGCGCTACCCGAATGGGAGGTTTCGCGTTCGAATCACGTGAAAGGGTTTTTCAACGTGAAGTGGTTGCAGCAGGTGGTGTTAGATTTCGGGCGCAATTTCTCCATAGCGATTTTTGTTGTTGGCTAAGGTATTTTTCGAAATTAATCTTTTGCAAAGTGTATGTTGCGGATGGAGGATGTTTGTTAGAAGAAAAACAACTTAGGAGTCATAAGAGTTTTAATGCTTGTTGTTATTTTGATAAAAGATTATTTTGAAGATGTTGTTGAAATATCTTATTGCATTCTTATGAGAGATAAACTTTATTTTTGATGAGACAATAAGGGAGAAATAAGGTGTATAGTGGATAAATTTTTCTTGTAATGTTGAGAGTGTTTTTGGTTGATTATGGAAATGAAAGAATGAGGTTTTAAGGTTAATTGCTTCTTGTGTGAAGTTGTGAAACCTTAAGTGGGTAGCTTTGAGATTGACATTTGCTTTCATTAAATTGGTTATAATCAAGCTATTCTTTACTTGGTTAAAGTGTTGGGCTTACTCCTTTGTTGATGAATTGAAAAGTTGTTTTATGCTATTGTGAGTTGAGTTGGTGGATGCTTTTTGTTCAAACAATATTGGAGAGAAAAGGAGTTCTACTTGTTTCATTTTCTGATGTTGATTGTGAAATGCTTCAAGGTTGTGTTTTGAGCTGAATGGTGTTGATTGAACCTTGTTTGATGAGCATTGTTGTGGAAGCCCTAATTGATGATGGAAAGAACATGAGTATCATTGTTATGTGATTCTTTGCATAGTTGGCAATTGTTGGGGTTTCATGTTTTTGAAAGAAAGCATTCTATCCTATCCATTTCAGATTTTGATTTGAGCTTTCAGATTTGAGATTGAGTTTGAGCTGAGTTGATTTGAGTTGAGTTTTGAGATTGGGAGTTGAGTATAGAACATATTGAGTCTCTAACAATTCTCTTTATGCTTCTATGAGTTTGAAAAATCACATTGGGTCTCTAACAATTCACCTTGTGATTTTCTACTAAGAAAGTTTTTCTTGGTGAGCTTGCTAAGGTTTTGGACAGGTTTCGGTGGGGACTTGTGAGCAGGTTTTGGACAGGTTTCGGTGGGGACTTGTGAGCAGGTTTTGGATAGGTTTTGGTGGGGACTTGTGAGCAGATTTGGATAGGTCCTAGCAGAGGACTTGTGAGCTGAGTTTTGAGAGTTCTATTAGAGAACTTGAGGACAGAGGAGCACTGGTTCTTTGAGAAGAACCTGAGGACAGATTTGGCAAGTCTTTGAGAAGGCTTGTGTGCAGAGGATTGATTTGTTCAAGTGTTGGACAAATCTAACAGACAAAGGAAGACTTGTACTAGACCGACTAACTGTGTTTGGTACAGGTTGTTGAGCTACTGTGGACGTGATCATAGAAGGCAGAGGTCTCTTAGGCTAAGCATTGAGGACAGGAGGTCTTCGATAGAAAGGAATTCCACGTGCTGGCAAGAGGTAGAGGCAGTTGATCTTCTGAGGGATCATTTCCAGATCAGAGGGGAAGGTATCTCCTTTGAGCAGAGGCTCATAAATTCAAATTGGGGGAAGGTATCTCCTTTGGTCCGGGGCTCATAAATATTGTAATTGGGAAGGATTCCCAAAGAACTTTGAGATAACTTTTAGAGAAAAGTTTTGTGGACGTAGCCCAACCATTTTGGGTGAACCACGTTAAAAATGGGTCTTCAATGTGTGATGCTTGCTGTCTTGATTAATGTTGTGTTGATGCCACTGCTATCAAAAGTTAAAATTATTAATTGGTTAAGTCTTATACTGTTCACCCCCCCTCTCAGTATAAGTCCATGTTCTTCAGACTTGTAAGGTCGGGATGGGAATATCATCCATCCATCTGTGGTTCAAGGTGGTATACTTAGCTGAAAACCTGTAACATCCACATGTGTTCAAGGTGGTACACTTGCTGAACATATGGGTTCTTATTGAGAGGAGTTTTAAGAATCACCGGATAGCCAGCGAGGAACAAAAGCTTGTGAACTGAAGGGACAAGAATAAAGAATTTTTTCTATAGAGGTGACATAATACTTGTAGGGTGTGTGGGGTCTATATGCCGTGTTATATACATCATTTATTCATTACTTGGGCCTAACACTTAAATTATCTACACTAGAGGTCTACTATGGGTAATATTCAAGGGTAGAGTGAAGAATAACTGGAATAAAAAGAGGGTAATAATTAGGATGAAGAGAATGACAATATTGGTATAATAACAATAATCTTTTAACCAGATTATAAGGTTTAATAATTTTATATTTTAAATTTTGTTTTTGGTAATTTTATATTTTTAAATTTTGTTTTGGTATTAATATGAGAGGGTTTTAAAAGGAATCATACAATCTTTTATATCAAATTTTTTAATGGGAGAGACAATAAAACATAGCTGTGCCTTAGATTTGAAGAAAGGACACAAAACACAAACATAAACACCACATGCAAACATTGCCAGCACCAAAAACAAGAAGGTGGATCCACAAACCAAACAATCAAAGTAGAGGATGAGATGAACATTACAATCACAAGGTGAGATATTCCAACAATTCAAATTACTGTAAGTGCCAACACTTTCCAAACAAAGGCAATGTAACATAGTAAACTACCATTGATTGGATTCTGACAGATTTTAAGAGAGTTATGCATTCACAAGATTTAAGAGATCTATCAAGAAGTTATTTCTCCATACTGTAAATCCAATAAGGCTGGTTCCAATCAGCAAGCGAATTACCCTCCCTCAAGGCTGGTTTCAAGATTGGCCAAATTTTTAGCAAGCAAATTACCCTCAGAATATGTGACACCCTGAATTGATTTAAATCTTGGAGGTACCTTCTTGACTCCCACATCATATTTGGGATATTCTAGCTTAGATCAACAATAGAATTAAGAATATTAATTACATTCTTCGAGTCCCCTTCAATCTCTTGACTTGACTTTCCACCCCAACTTAGCAACTAAGGCCTTATTCATCTGCTTGACTCTTTTAAAATTAGTTTAACAATGTTTAATTAATATTATTTGGTACGTTTTTTTTTAATGAATTTTATTCTTTAGATTTTATATTTTAAATTTTAATTGTTTTTATAAATTATATCGAATCATAATATTTAATTGCTATTTTTTCAAATATTAAAGTCAGATTATAGTATTTAACCAATGTTATTGGTTGAAGGCTTCAATTATGCAATAAAGTTAATGTTATTATATAATACTTTAAGGTGCATGAAAAACAATAGCCTCAAAATTCAAATGTAAGGTGGAACAAGCTATCCTTACTAAAATTATTTTATCCTTAAAACTAAGCTCAAGAAATGAGTATTGTAGATTAGATGATTGATTAATTAATTAAATATGATTAAGAGAAATAGATGAATTGAGTAATTGAAGATAGATGCATGATGAGAGATAAATGATGTGTCCAAAACCTTGCTACTATAGTGTAGCTTTGTACAAAAGTATTTATAAATATATAGACCTATGTACAATTATATATAGAAAGAAATTTGCACAAGGGACTTTTAGCTTTTGACTTGTTCGAAGGGGACTTTTGCTAGGTTTGAGATTTATCCAAGGATACTTTTATTAGCTTAGAGAATTGATCTTTGTGAGGAAGACTTGGTTAGTTTGCTATGGCACAAAGATATGTACAACATGAAAAAAAAATGATTTACCTTTAAACAAATATCTAAAGAATTTTTTCCTTGCTCGTAAGACTATTGATTTAGCCTTATCCATAGGAATTTCCATTTAATCTTGTCTATAGGACTTTTGATTTTAGATTTATCTTTAAGCATATACCTAAATGACTTTTGTTTTACCTTTAAATAAATGCTAAAAAGACTTTTTCTTAGGATAATTTACCTCATACATAAGTGTTATAGAGGACTTATGATTGATTGGTGTAGAAATGAATAATGTTCATTGGGAAGATAGATTTGTAATTGACCCATTGCCCCCATGTAAGGGGATATGTGGGAAACAATGTAGTATTCACTATGTTATGATTGATGATAGATAAAGATAGAAATTAATGAGGTGTGGACATTGATTTAGTTCAACCAATTAAAAAAAATCATGCAAAATTCATTTTGTTGTTTGTGGAAATGTGCATAGAAAATGTTACTCTTGGAGGTGTAGGTTTAGGCTAGAAAATGTTACTCTTGGAGGTGCAGGTTTAGGCTAGGAAATGTTACTCTTAGAGGTGCAAGTTTGGACTATGTGCTCAAGGGAACATAAAATATTTGTGTACGAAGAAAAATTTAATTATTTCAAATGAATTTTTTTAAATTGGCTATATGAAATTATAAGATAGGTCATTTATATTATAATTTTAGGGAGTAATATATAATTAAAAAAAATATTATTTTTATATATAAGTTGATAATATTTAAACTCTAATCTGCTTTTTGAAAATAAAGTCTTTTAACCTATTGAACCATATTATTTGATAATAAATTATATATAGTTGAAAAAGAAAATTATATATCTAACCTATTAAACCATATTATTCAATGGATTATTTTGCTAAATTATTTAAGGAAAGTATGGTGCAAGATGAAGAGACTTAGAAAGAAGTTATTGTTGTCATACCCTCTATTATCTCTAAATAAGAAAATCAAAACTTGCTTAAATCCATTGATAGAGAGAAACTAAAGAAGGTAGTCTTTGGAATGAGTATGGAAAAATGCCAAGTCTAAATGGCATCTCAATTAAGTTTTTTTAGACCTTTTGGGACAACTTGAGGAGGATGTTATGGTTGTTATAGAGGAGTCCAAAGGTAGTAAAAGAATGCTTAAAACATTAAATCACACATACATTGCCTCAAATCTGAAAGGGGAGGAGGGGGTGCATATTTTAGATTATAGACCTATTGTCTTATGCAATGCCATATATAAAATAATCACGAAGGTAATGGTTGATCAACTAAAACCTCTTCTAAATAGTATTATCTCCTTGGAGAAAGGGGGTTTTGTAGAGGGTAAGTATATCTTGTATGGTGTGGTTCTAGCTGAAGAGGTAATTCACTCAATACAAAAATCTAGCAATAGAGGAATGTTGATAAAATTGGATATGTCAAAGGATTATGATAAGGTGGAGTGGAGCTTCTTATCAAGGATGATGGCAACCTTTGGTTTCTCTCAAGATTGGATAGAATGGGTCATGAGATTTGTTTCTACTTTGACATACTCAATGTTAATCAAAGGCTTCCCTTGCAACTCTATAGAGCCACTCGATGCCATCGTCAAGGATATCATTGTTCTCCTTATATTTTTCTCATATTGGATGAAGGTTTGGATAGACTCATATTTAATAGAAGATAATAGGATTTGCTAACATGTATCAAGGTGGGTGAGAAACTTTTGACTCACCTACAGTTTGTGGATGACATAGAATTGGTGGGAGTGGCCAACGTAATGGAAGAAATAATGATTAGAGATACTCTTAATATTTACCATAGAGTCATGTTGATAAGCAACACACCCCCACTGAAAAATGAGATTCCATCCTTAGAAAATTATGAACTTCCATTTTTTGCAGCAGGGACCCTCTTGATCTTTTCAGGTTTTAAATCCAAATTTGCTTGCCTCCTTTTTAAAGTTGTGCTTTTTCTTGCATTCTAGTCTGTGTTATCCAAGAATTCACTTTTTACATGCTAGAATCATTCATGCACAAGCAAAATCTTGCACCGTTACGAGAAAATCCGGAAAACGAGTTGCATAATTCATTGAAAAATCAAACTTTCCATTTTTGGTAGTGTCGCGATATCGCGACACTTCCATTTCGGAAATGTCGCGATATCGCGACGGGTAAGTCAAAATGCGGCTAAGTGCCGAGAAGGTCGCGATTTCGCGACATGTCGCGAAATCGCGACGATTTTGGGAGAGAGAAGCAAGGCTGTACGGAGGGCGCGATTTTTGCGACATGTCGCGAAATCGCGACATGTCGCATTTTCGCGACGGGAGAGAGAAAGTGGGCTGCGAGGATGAAAAATCGGCTAAGTCGGAAACATGTTCCAAAATCGCGGTCAACGCGGTCAACGCATGCGGGTAGAGGAGCGTCGCGATATCGCGACGTGTTCTAGAATCGCGGCTGAAAATCAAGAAGCGTACGGAGGCCGGGAAGGGTCGCGATTTCGCGACATGTCGCGAAATCGCGACATGTCGCGTTTCGCGGCCGACGAGGGAGGAAGTTGCCGATGCTGCGGCGGGGTCGCGATTTCGCGACATGTCGCGAAATCGCGACATGTCGCGAGAATCGCGGTAGGAGAGAGAAAGTCATAGTTGACATGAAAGTGCATTCCGGCGGGAAACGAGAAGGCTTCACGGGGTAGCGACACGTGTCAAAGCGTGAATGGGACAAACAGAGGCCGACATGCAAGCTTATTTTGCGGATTTAATCTGTTTTTAATGTTTTAAGCTTCGATTTAATTAAAATGCTAATCTAATGCATCTTTTTGTCTTTCATGCGGGATTCCACCGGCACTTACGGGACAACGGGAAAGACCATAAAGGCGAAGATAAAGTGCGGATTTAGTCAAGGACCGCCATGCTAGGAGAGAAGAAGCCGGTGAGAGCATTCAATAGCAAATTTATTGCGAGACTTGATAGCATGGAGACCATTTCAACTCGGGGATGGATTTGCGGAGATCGGATTGATGGAGAAGTGGTGACTCATCCGGCTCACCGGCAGAATTAATGGAGGCATTTATTTGCAGTTGCGGATGAATGCAAGTTGCATTTTATTTTATCTTCTCCATTTATGGCGGTGATTGCACGATTTGCCGAAGGGTTAAGTTCTATCCGGACTTTGATTTTTAAATGGATTTTTATTGTAAAACCCGGGTCCTAGGGTTTAAGTGCGATAAGATTTAGGGTTTGAGCAAGATATTTTGGAAAAGATCGAGGTCAGTCACGAGTCTATAAATACAAATTCTAAATGTAATCGCGGGGAGGCGGAGACTTAGAAATAAAGGCTTATAAGCAATTTCTTGCAAATTTTGTGAAATCCTTTGTTTACGGACTTGGAGTTGATGTGCTTTAGCTTTTACGTGATAGCATGGCCGGGAGCCTAATCTTTTGCGAGTGTGATAAGTGTATTTTCTTTTGTTATCCGTTCCATTTAAAGTTTGTTAGATATATCTTTGTAAATCTGCCATTGTCAAGATTAAATATCTTTGTTAGGCTTCGGTTGTTCTATTATGCTGCTAGGGAAATTACAGATTTGAGGTGTAAGTTTGTTCTAATTGCTCTGTCTTCATTTGTGCGAGCTAGGCTGCAGGTGAAAGATACCGATTTTAACCAGTTGCCCTTGGATTTATGATTTTTACGCTAGATCCGTTTCACTCTGCCTTGTGCTCTTAGTTGAAAGTGATCTTAGAGTGATTGGACACTTTCTTCTGGGATTTGTTACGTTGTGAAGGTGATAGCATAGATAAGATTGATAGTTTAGAGGTTTACGAGATTGATGTTTGATAAACTTCTCTTTTACGCCTTACCCTACCCTCTCTTTGCTTACTGTTAATGATCCATTTTTATTTTCTTTGTTTGCCTTTTATTTAAATCTGCTGACCCATGAGAGCTAGATCAAAGAATTCAAGTCAAATCTGATTGTCAACAACTTTTGCAACCTCTCGAACAAGTTCGGGAACCCCCTGTAAGGTAACGGAAGCGATCCATATCGAAATCTATTCCGGGAAGTGGAAAAGAGTGAATTGCCATTCGACCCAACTCTGTAACTCGCACCTTGGATAACCAGCTAGATCCTAAAGATGAGTGGGATCAGTCCCGTGGGTGTCTCCGGAGCTTTCCTTGCCTTCATCCTTTTTCCCGGGGTGTGCATGAAAGCCGGGCCAACACCTAATTGGCGCTAGAAGGAGGGCCAAACATCTGTTCTTAGTGCACTTGAGTTGAGAAATCCGACTGTATGTGGAACTGTAAAACTGTATTTTATCCAAAGTCTGGTAGCCAATTTTCCCCTCCTCCTCAGCCAACACCTAATTGGCGCTAGAAGGAGGGCATGAACTCAGTTCAAGTATTGTAAGGGCATAACGACAACATTTGAAGGACCCACGATGAACTCCAGAGACAGTTTTATAAATTGTCAGTACAGTTTTATAAATTGTCAGTGCAGTTTTTGAAAGTTGTCAGTGCAGTTTTTTAAAATTGCAAGAGAAGGCCTTAAGTTCAGTGGTTTGTTAAGAACAGGTTCTATCATCACTTGCAGTTATCCAATTACAAATCAGAACATCACTTTCAGCCAAGTAATAATGGCAAATTGGTTGGGCTCCACAGCTTTGAACATTCCGGGTATAGCCCATGACTTGCCCAGAAGCCCGAAAAGATATCTCCCTAGGTACAAACATGATGGGACAAGAACTGTAGAAGAACATCTGCTAGCTTTCAAAAATGCTTTAAGATTGTTGAATATACGGCATGAAGATGTTGCTGCAGATTGTTCCCGTTCACTCTCCGGGGAGGGAGCTTATGATTGGTTTTTAAACCTCACCAGCAATTCCATTACTAGTTGGGATGATCTAGAGAAAGCTTTTATATCACAGTTCGGTGAAGTGATAGATCCCAGCATTTTATATCAGCAATTTTCCGGCATCAAGAAAGATTCGGGAGAAACTGTCAGGTCTTTCAATATGAGGTTCCAAAGAGCTTACGGTAGAATGACTGGCCATTACATCCCAAATGCAAATCGGCCTTAGAAATCTACAAGAATGCATTGGATTCGGTGACCTCTATTTTCCTCAAGAGAGACATTAATATCACAACCACTGGCGGGGGCTTATAAAGAAGCCTTAATTCTTGAAAGACAGACTAGGGCCTCAAATTTTGAGCGAGTCCTTTGATATCCTATGTTACACAGAACATGCACTGTTCCAGACCCCATTCCACATCATGAGTTAGTGCCAACATGTCATGCTCTACCCAAGGAGACTCCGTTAAGCTGTCACATCCACTCGGCATGTGCAAAATACGAGAGAAAAGTTTCGACAAGTTCAAAGTGCGGGTGCTTGAGGCTGAACGGTTGTGATACGGCACCACCCAAATCCGAAGTTTTTCCTGGTGAGTTAAATTTTCCTAGAGATCAAAGAAATATTGATATTTCTAGTTCACCCAAAAATAGTACAACCGGGGTTTCGGATTCTGTCACTTTTCCCGAAGAGACGAGAAAGTCTTGTACGAGACTTACGTGGATGAAATGCAAGATTTTCAACGAGTTCAAAATGGACGGTTATGACTTGAAATGTGAGAGTCCAGAACTTAATAATGATCCTTCCTCATCGAGAGGATGATGAAAGTGAGATTCAATCTCACTATGCGAGAAATAGCCGAGGAGGATAGCATCATTGAGGATATGAGGGAACTTAAAGGTCGACATCACCCTCTATGAGCTGCCTCAGATTGTTGGACAAAACATTAACTTGATTGAGGCTTACTCTGGACCACCTGTTGAATTTCAAGAAAAGGAGGAAAAGATGGTAAATATGAATGTGGTCAACCAACTTGGAATTGATGAGCTGTCTCAACATAAGCACTGCAACTTCGAACATAATATCAAAGAGGAGGCTATAAAGCGTGTTGATGCGAGATATTGGAGTTTATGATTTGGCAAGCTGAAAAGGTGAGAACGATTACTGGCCCTAATCAATAACAACAATGATGTTTGGACATTGCACATTGATGAGGTTAAGTCTAAGCAAGGCTCGGGTGAAAAGGAAAATTGTAAGCATTATGCTAGAGGGATAAAAATTGAAGTCCTGGATATTGAAGCGGTGCGGCAACCACAAAATGTTCAAGTTGTTAAGAACCGGGGCATACCAGATAAAACATGATTTCTTTCGAGTTGTCACATCATTTTGAAAATGTGGTGGTGCAGGTCTGTCAAGGTTTTAAAGTATTTGATCCTGGGGGTTTTTACATTCGAGTCCTTTTGAAAGAACTACTGCAAACCCTTTAATTAGAAGCATAAACATGTTATCATATGATTTGTTATTATATGATTTGTTTAATTTGAAGGAGTTGCGGATTTGTTTTTCAAATGGGACGGGGAAGACGATAAACCCAAGTCTTTCCCAGATAGCAAATTTTTGAAGCACAGTCTGGAGTGCATTTCGTCAACAGGACCTGAAAGGTAATTTTTTTTAAATTACTTGCATGGTCAAAAATTTTTAAAGCACCATTTCTCTGCTTTCCCAACTGCTGCATTTTTTGAGTATGAAGGGAAGTTGTAACATATGTATGCATTGTAAATAAGCTTTGAAGTTTTTCGGTTTTATTTCTTTGTCGGTGCGGTTTTTATTTCAATGTACGTGCGGTTTTAATCTGTTTCGGTTTAATTTTAATGCTCTGCGATTTTAATTTATTTGTTTTTCGAGTTTATTTCTTTGTCGGTGCGGTTTTATTTTTAAATGTACGTACGGTTGTCGTTTTTCAGTTTTCTTTAGTTGTTTTTCAGTTTTAGCTTGTGCAGTTTATTTCTTTTGTCGGTGCTTTTTATTTCCTTTCTTTGTCTTTTTATTTTAGCTTGCTTTTATTTTAGTACGTACGAGTCTTTTCTTTATTGCATTTCTTTTTCTTTGCTTTGTACGATTACGATTGCTTTATTTTATTTCGATTTACGATTTAATTTATTTCGTATTTGTTGCGATTTAGCTTTCTTTTCGATTCAACAATTTTTATTTGCTTCAATTCTTTTAGTTTATTTCTTTTATTACTGTACAGTTTTTATTTTCTTCCCTACTTTTCCTTTTCTTTGTTATCTGTACAGTCTTTTGTTTTAGTTTTATTTTGTTGCTTGTGCAGTTTTGTTTGTTGTCTGTGCAGTTTTAATTTATTTGCTTCAGTTCTTAGTTTATTTGTTTTAGCTTAATTTTGCTGCCTGTACAGCTGTGCTTTGCATCCTTTGTAAATAGCCTTGCGATTTGTTTTATTCCTTTGTCTATACAGCTGTGCAGTTTTCAGTGTTTAGTTTATTTTATTTGCAGTCTATGCAGTTTTATTTTGTTTTGCTTTAAAGCCTGTGCCTGTCCTTGGAAGCCTGTACAAAGTCCTTTGGCTTCTAAAATTCTATTTTTTAACCTCTGCCTGAGCAATCAATGAAAAGTCAGCCTGCTGAAAATTGTTTTATTCCTAGCTGATAAATCCTCAATCCGAGTGCCTCCCCATTACTGCTCATTATTCTAATTGAGATAGTACGCTTGCACTAAAGCTGTGGAACTATTTTGTTATCCAGGATGAAGGTAGAGAGATGATTGGATCTTGTGTCTTACTTGCCACGATTGTTTTAATGATAGAAAAAGCTGTTATCTTTGTTTAGTTGGAGGAACTCCGGGGAATCCAAGAAAAGTTTGGTTATAAGAGGGGACTATGGTTCATGCAATTATTTGGGTGTCACCGGAGGCTATCAATGCCTAGACTGAAACAGTTCCAGATTGATCAAATAATAAAAGAAAATTGTAATTTCTCTAAGGTCTTCCAGATAGTGATATATTTCAAAAAGAAGAGAGATAAAAAAAGAGAGATAAGAAAAAAAAGAAAAAAGAAAAAAAAGAGTTATATGATCAAAAGAGGCAGCCAATATTAGATTACGCCCTACAGTTGTAAATTGGGTCGTGTAAATCTAAAGGGTAACTACTGTCTAGATTTGTAAAAAGCTAAACTAGTAAACGGAGCTCTACTCGGTTTCCCCTTTTACAATCTAGAAAAGTTGATTAATCCAAGTTTATCATTCAATTCGAGTCATCCTTGAAGAAAGTTCTATACCTTTGTAATTGCACATCGGAAATCTTCCTTGAAGTAATCCGACCTAGTATGTCCTTGGGAAATTTTAACAGTTGGCGGTTAGTAGTCAATTTATTGTGAAGAATGCACGTGGCAAGGCATGATGCATGGTCTTTTTGTTTTGAAACCGGAGTCTTGGGTTCTAAAATAGTGCTACTATTTTACCCATGAGATATCGCCATTTGTTGATAAGCAACACACCCCCCATTGAAAAATGAGATTCCATCCTTAGAAAATTTTGAACTTCCATTTTTTGCGGCGGGGACCCTCTTGATCTTTTCGAGTTTTAAATCCAAATTTGTTTGCCTCCTTTTTAAAGTCTTGCTTTTTCTTGCATTCTAGTTTGTGTTATCCAAGAATTCACTTTTTACATGCTAGAATCATTCATGCACAAGCAAAATCTTGCACCGTTACCGAGAAAATCCGGAAAACGGTTGCATAATTCATTGAAAAATCAAACTTTCCATTTTTGGTAGTGTCGCGATATCGCGACACTTCCATTTCGGAAATGTCGCGATATCGCGACGGGTAAGTCAAAATGCGGCTAAGTGGCGAGAAAGGTCGCGATTTCGCGACATGTCGCGAAATCGCGACGATTTTGGGAGAGAGAAGCAAGCTGTACGGAGGGCGCGATTTTGCGACATGTCGCGAAATCGCGACATGTCGCATTTTCGCGGCAAGAGAGAGAAAGTGGGCTGCGGGATGAAAAATCGGCTAAGTCGGAAACATGTTCCAAAATCGCGGTCCAGCGCGGTCAACGCATGCGGGTAGAGGAAGCGTCGCGATATCGCGACGTGTTCTAGAATCGCGGCTGAAAATCAAGAAGCGTCCGGAGGCCGGGAAGGGTCGCGATTTCGCGACATGTCGCGAAATCGCGACATGTCGCGTTTCGCGGCCGACGAGGGAGGAAGTTGCCGATGCTGCAGCGGGGTCGCGATTTCGCGACATGTCGCGAAATCGCGACATGTCGGAGAATCGCGGCAGGAGAGAGAAAGTCATAGTTGACCTGAAAGTGCATTCCGGCGGGAAACGAGAAGGCTTCACTGGGGTAGCGACACGTGTCAAAGCGTGAATGGGACAAACGAGAGGCCGACATGCAAGCTTATTTTGCGGATTTAATCTGTTTTTAATGTTTTAAGCTTACGATTTAATTAAAATGCTAATCTAATGCATCTTTTTGTCTTTCATGCAGGATTCCACCTGGCACTTACGGGACAACCGGGAAAGACCATAAAGGCGAAGATAAAGTGCGGATTTAGTCAAGGACCGCCATGCTAGGAGAGAAGAAGCCGGTAAAGCATTCAATAGCAAATTTATTGCAGACTTGATAGCATGAAGACCATTTCAACTCAGAGATGGCTTTGCGGAGATGAATTGATGGAGAAGTGGTGACTCATCCGGCTCACCGGCAGAATTAATGGAGGCATTTATTTGCAGCTGCGGATGAATGCAAGTTGCATTTTATTTTATCTTCTCCATTTATGGCAGCTGACTGCACAGATTTGCCGAAGGGTTAAGTTCTATCCGGACTTTGATTTTTAAATGGATTTTTATTGTAAAACCCGGGTCCTAGGGTTTAAGTGCGATAAGATTTAGGGTTTGAGCAAGATATTTTGGAAAAGATCAGGGTCTGTCCCGAGTCTATAAATACAAATTCTAAATGTAATCGCGGGGAGGCGGAGACTTAGAAATAAAGGCTTATAAGCAATTTCTTGCAAATTTTGTGAAATCCTTTGTTTACGGACTTGGAGTTGATGTGCTTTAGCTTTTACGTGATAGCATGGCCGGGAGCCTAATCTTTTGCGAGTGTGATAAGTGTATTTTCTTTTGTTATCCGTTCCATTTAAAGTTTGTTAGATATATGCTGTAAATCTGCCATTGTCAAGATTAAATATTCTGTTAGGCTTCAGTTGTTCTATTGTCTGCTAGGGGAAATTACAGATTTGAGGTTAAGTTTGTTCTAATTGCTCTGTCTTCACTGTGCGAGCTAGGCTGCCGGTGAAAGATACCAGTTTTAACCAGCTGCCCCTTGGATTTATGATTTTCTGCTAGATCCGTTTCACTCTGCCTTGTGCTCTTAGTTGAAAGTGATCTTAGACTGATTGGACACTTTCTTACGGGATTTGTTACGTTGTGAAGTCGATAGCATAGATAAGATTGATAGTTTAGAGTTTTACGAGTTGATGTTTGATAAACTTCTCTTTTCTGCCTTACCCTACCCTCTCTTTGCTTACCGTGAATGATCCATTTTTATTTTCTTTATTTGCCTTTTATTTAAATCTGCTGACCCATGAGAGCTAGATCAAAGAATTCAAGTTAAATCCGATCAACTTTTGCAACCTATCGAACAAGTTCGGGAACCCCCTGTAAGGTAACGAGAGCGAGTCCATATTGAAATCTATTCCGAAGTGGAAAAGAGTGAATTGCCATTCGACCCAACTCTGTAACTCGCACCTTGGATAACCAGCTAGATCCTAAAGATGAGTGGGATCAGTCCCGTGGGTGTCTCCGGAGCTTTCCTTGCCTTCATCCTTTTTCCCGGGGTGTGCATGAAAGCCGGACCAACAAGTCACAAACCAAGTCATCAATGATATGAAATCTAAAGTGGTCTTATTCAATCTTGATCGAAGGCTTCAAGATAGAATTTTAGAGATCTTAGGATTCACGAGGAATTCTTTCCTAGTGGTATATTTGGGGGTCCCTTTGCATTTTAAAAAATTGAAGATAAATATGTGGAGGAATATTTTGGGTCGTATCAAAGAAAGAATTAACCATTGGTCTCAAAAATGTTTAATTTTTGGGGGTAGATTCATGTTTTTACAGTCAATCATTTTGGCCATGCTAATTTATAAATTTTCTATCCTTGTTGCCCCACATAACATATGGAAAGAGTGGGACAAGATGGCTAGAAAATTTTTATGGAGAGGAGTAAAAGGAGAGAGGAAATGGGCCTTAGTAGGTTTGGAGAAAGTAAGTTAAATTGAGGTAAAGGGAGGTTTAGGGCTGATGAAATCAAAATTAAATAATAAAGCTTTGGTTGAAAGCTTTACTTGAAGTGAATCTCCCATCCAACATCTTTATTACTAGAGTTTTAACTAGTAAATATTTGGGATAGGTGAACTTGAATGAAGTGAGTCATTTCTCTTTGGATCCTAATGGATCCTTAGTGTGGAGTAACACTAATAGTTGGAACAAATAAAATGAATAAAAGAATAGACAGATAGACAACTAAAAATAATAAACACACAAAATAGGGATACTCAGCTCTATATTGATTATATGCTTTGTTTTATAGTATGGTTGTTTACAACACACCACCTAACCAATGGCTGTTACAATACAATGGTTGTTACAACACAATTTGCAGACCTGGGCTTTCAACATGTCATACAATAGAATAGCCACCCCTCTCTACATTACCAAAATGACATAATAACAAATAACAACTAAATGTTTTTACCCTTTGTTTTAGGCCAGCAACAGAGCACTACAAAGAAAACATGGACCATTGTTGCATACCTCCTAGCCTACCTCTTATTTTACAAAGAAGAAAATATTATATTATCTCCAACATAGCTTGGAATCAGGTTTAGTGGGCTCTGACCTCTACGACTATAGACAAAAAGGTAGGCTCTAACCTCTACCACTGTAGAGAAAAAATGTGGGTTCTAATCTCTACCACTCTAGATAAAAAAGGTGGGCTCTAACGTTACCACTACAGACCTACATAGACCACCAATTAGACATTGTAGTCGCCACTAACTGAACAATCTCCCACTTGGCGACTACTTTGACCAAGTAATCCTACCTTGCCTTGATACCAAGCAATTTTTTGTGTAATTAATGGCTTGATCAATGCATATGTTGCATTCATTTCTATTTTTACCTTGAGTAGCTCCACCTCTCAATATTCTACCACTTCTCTAATGAAGTGAAACTTCACTCTAATGTGTTTAGTCCTAGAGTGAAACTTGGGATTCACTACAAGATCAATTGCACTTTGGTTGTCACACCAAAGAGGTATTGGTCCTTTCTCATCCTTATATAACAAATGTAGCCATATAGTGTAACAACCTTCCTAGAATTACTATTGATTGCAGATGAATTGATGAAATTATACTTACCTTTTTCTAGAATGTGGTATTGTTGATGGCTATTGCATGCAAGACCAGGTACATTCCTTCGACGAACATAAGAAGATCAACAAAAAAAGTAAGTGGGAAACGATGACGTGTGAAATATCAGCATGGCTCCTACATTTAATGATTGCATTACATTGAATGAATGAGTGTTTTTATGGACCATATCACATATTCCTTTTGTACGTTGGATATTTATCCTTAGATTGATCCTATGACTATGGTTTATCATCCTTACCTTTATAAGAAAGGCACCTTCATTGTACTTGGTATTCATTTTTTAGACATAATATATGATATTGTTGCTCTTTATTTTGCATATCTATTTGTAATATTATGCTATCAATTTGCTTTCAAATTGTTTTAGTTGAATGTGTTGTTCTGTTAACATCTAAGATCCTTATAGCTTGGAATGATCTGATTATCATTTTTTTTTATGGTATCAGAGCAATAGGTGTTGTAGTTATCCATTTGTGAGTTTTATGCAGTTTCTCTTGCAAGTTCTAAGATTGGTGTGCAAGCTTTAGTTTTTATGATTGGGTCCTTGGTGGAGGTTTTTACCAGTTTTTATTTCTCCTTCCATTGTCAGATCATCATCAGCCTCCTAAACTCTCTTATGTCCATGCTACAATAGCCTCATTCCCTTGGATCTATCCTAATAATGTTTTTTTGAGCAATTACCTTTTTTGGTAGGGTCACCAATACAACCTATTTTTGTATTTTACATATATCTTCTGATAGAATCTGAATTTTTCCATGAAAAATTTTAGAGTTCTATAGATGCATTTTGATAGAATGTGAATTTTTCGAGGAAAATTTTTAGAGGTCTATAGATGGGCGATTTCATTACATTGAATGGATGCGTGTTTTTATGGTAATGAAAGTGCCAAAGGCATGGTAGCCATGCTGGTGATTTACGAATTGATAACATTTGGTTTAAGCTTATGATATGAAATTTTAAAAAAATATATGATAAATAAATAAAATAAAATTATATAATAAAGTAAGCACATATATATATAAATAAAATAATTATTTTGTTTTTTATAATATGCAAATTCATTTAATGTTTTGAATATCGATTGGTTGGTGTGTAAGCTTTTATGATTTTTCTTTAACCTTCCATCATGTTCCCAAGTGCGGAAAAGAAGGGCATCTTTGGGACGAGAAATAGAGGTTAGTTATATATTTGATATTAGGCATGAGATAGTGGAAGGGGCAGGTTCATTGTTATTATGATTACTATGTTTTGAGTGCAACTAGTGAGGAGTGGAGAAATAAAGAACTTGTTACCGACTCATGGTGTTGCTAGGGAGAATAGGAAAAGGGAAAAACGAGAAAGAATAGATGAAGGATCTAAATACTGACAAAGATTTCAACTATATTAATATTTCAAGCTAGAAATATTTGGTTTAATTGGTATAAAAGAATGGAACATTACTTTGGTTAAAATAATTTATTTTTTCTTTTGTTTTTTGAAACAATGACTTTGGTTATATTCTAAGAATTTATGAAGAGCTGTTGTTTTAAATTTTGAATAAAATAACTTGAGATTAAGATCTCTAGAACGTTAATGTGACTCTATCTTGATTTATTCATCATTTATGTATTATATTTCTTAGTTATAATTTTTTTTTGTAGGTGGTAGAAAATATATTTTATGGGTTTTCACCAGTTCCCAAAAATAGAAACATAAACATATGATGAAAAGTACATAGAAAAGCACCAAAAAATGTGCCTACACCCGAGTTGCTCCACAAACCAGACCAAAAAAGAAACAGACCCACATAGGGGTTGTTGAACAAAAAATATTAGATCAAAAGAGAGAACCCATGCAGGGGCGATGGGGAACATAAAGTAAAACCAAAATAGGACCCACGCAGGGGTCAAGGTACCAAAAATCCCACACAAAGGAATATAGCTCAAAAGACAAAATATACATACACCACCCAATAAAACAACCATACCTCTCAAGACCAGTTATGCATTTCCTAGTCAACAACAACATTAAGAACATTTTAAGGGAAATTTTAGTGCTAGGTGGAAAAAAATTTGTGACTAACCCCAACGTTGATGAGAAAATCAGCAGACTTGTTATCTTCCCGAAACACATGGCAAGTTGAAGTGTTGCTAAAATTCTGCATCAAGACCTTAGATTCTTGAATAATAGTGTGCACATTCCACAAATGAATTCTATCACTACTGATAGATTTTGTAACATTCATGGAACCACCTTCAATTTGTAAATTTCCCTTGTAATCTCTAATAACTTCTAACCCTCTCCACAAAGAGTGAGTTTCAACATAGTGGTTAGTTTGGATCTATGAGTCATCCATTGTGATCTATGACCAGAACTCCTACACCCACTACACCCATATTTCCTTTAGAAGCACCATCATAGTTAATTTTGAGCCATCCTATAGGATGAGGTGTCTAGTGAGCACCAATTCTAGGATGGGGATTAGTATGAGTAGAGCTAAGAGTATGGGGAATACTAAGGGAAGTAAAAAGAGTGGACTCAAGGGTAAACTCAGGGGGCTTGGTGCAAGGGAAAAGATTAGAATTTTTTATAGCAAAGGTGATGGATTTTTTGGTAACAGAGATAGATTTTCTTAGGGTCTTTAAAAATATTCTACTATTTCTTTTGAGCCAGATCTACCATAGGAGATGATGGAGATAAAATTTCCACAAATAAGACAACCTAGAATTTTTGAAAGGCATGGGCTACTAGGCCAAAAAAGAGCCAAAGAGTTGGGTTGGACCTAAGAGATGTTAAAGGTGGACATGAGATGATCCATGGTAGAGTGGAAGAAAGAACATTCTGTAAATATGTGATTGACAGTTTCCTAGGTTGCCAAACAAAAAAGGCATCTATTAGGAACAACCATCCCTCTCTTCATGAGATTATAAGTAATGAGGATCTTGTTTTGGATGGCCAACCAAGAAAAGATGGCGAATTTAGGTATGAGGTGTTTAAGCCAAACCGTATTGAAAGGAATGTGGGATTTTTGGGGATTAAAAGTCAACAGATGAGCATATTTAACAAAAGAAAAGACCAAAGTTAGTTTATTTCCAGAAAGGGGTATCATGAGACATACCAAATGGAATTACAGTTGCCCTTAGAAATGTTTATAATTTTGTGATGACATTTGAAATTTGGCATCAACATTTGCAATGTGGAGCTCTTTCCATGTTTTGGGTTGGACTGAAGAGTATGAAATCAGCCACCTTTCTGCCTATGAGAGTATCCAAAAAAGACTGCACCACTAAGACTCCATTGTTCTTATAAAGTAGTTGGTTGGAGATCCACCTATCTGTCCATAAATTTATCCTATTTCCTGTTCCAAGTTGCCATTTGGTTCCCGTTTGTATAAGAAGTTTGGTTTGGAGGATTGATTTCTAGAAAGTGGTTCCAATTTTAGGAATATTTTCATCCTTAAAATTCCATATTTGAATTTATTTTTTATTGATGATTGAAACCCATTCAATGTTACAATTTGTAAACACCTTCCAAGCCTACTTGGAAAACAATGCCATGTTCATATTACTAATTCTTTTAAGTCCCAGGCATTTTTGAATTTTGAGTAAGCAAACTTTTTCCAGCTAACCAAATAATTTTTTTATTTTATTTTCTGAACCTGCCCATAAGAACCTCTTCTGAATCTGTTCTATTTTGTTATAGATAGAAATCGGGGCTTTGAAGATTGCCATAATATAAACATGAATAATTTGAAGATAGGCCATTGTGAGGGTGGCATTGGTTGCTTGATATAGGAGGGCCCATTTCCAACCTGTAAGCTTTTTATTGATTCTTTCAATAACATTTCTCCACATAGACTCTTTGGGGAAAATGGTGAATAGGGGAAGGCCTAAATAGACAGTGGAAATCTCGGACATGAAACACTAAAGAATACAAGCAATCTTGACCTATCTAGATAGGGGGATATTGAAAAATAAAAATTTACTCTTAGCATAGTTTATCTTTTTCCCTATAGCCTCTTTGTAGAGATCTAAAATACCTTTAATTATTTTTCTTCCCAAACCAAAGCATGGGTGGCTGATATAGTATCATCTACAAACTATTTTTGAGAAAGAGATCTCATATTGGAAGTAGCTTGAATACCTGATATTTTGCCATCTGAATAGGTAGCTTTGAGAGCTCTTCCAAGGGATTCAACAAGAATAATAAAGAGAATAGGGGATAGGATATCCCATTGCCTAAGCCCTTTGTTGCTTGGGAAATAACCTATTGCAGAACCATTGGCTAACACTGAGAACTAGGGGCTAGAAATGTAGCCTTGAATAAGGTTGATCCATTCTCTATGGAAGCCAAATTTAAGGACTGCAAGAAGGAACTCTTGATTGACCCTATCAAAAGATTTATTCATATCAATTTTAAGGACTAGGGTAACTTTTTTGCTACTGGAGATAGAGTGGAGGACTTCATGGAAGGTTATGATAGCATCAGTTATAGATCTGTATTTTACCGAACTACCTTGGCAAGAATCTATGATTTGGGGAAGAAATTATTTCACTCTAGATGCCATAGCTTTGGTTAGGATTTTATAAATCACATTGCACAAATTGATGGGTTTAAAATCTACCATAGATTTACACACAAGCCCTTTGGGAACAAGAGCTATGAAAGTAGAATTTATACCTCTAGGAATATATTTTGCATGTTGGAGTTCGATGATGGCCTTGCACACATCTTGCTCAATAATTTCCCAAAAGGTTTAAAAAATTGAGGGGAGAAACCATCATGCCCAGGGTTGCTTAGCTGTCATTTGTTGAGAATGATTTGGTGTGAATAAAATGGGTAGATGGATATTAACTTTAAAACTTTAATTGAACATTAGTTTGATGCATTGGAAGGTTATTTCCTGATGGATAATGTTGGAAAGACTAGGGTAACATTCCTTTTTGACATGCATAATATAGCTAGGTTTTTTTCCTGTATGAACTGACCTATGAGTTATGCATGGTTTTATTTTAGTAATCATTGACATGAAAGAAGTCGGATGAAATTTCTGTAATAACAAACCAACCATTTAGTTTTATTAACAATAGATTAATACTTCCACTACTATAATTACTATATCCTTTTTTTTGACAAAAAGAGATAATATATGTTGTATGTGATTCATGTACAAAAAAGAAATTAGGAAAATGAAAGTCACATGATATATAGAGTTAAATGAATTAGTTGCATTCATTTTTTAGATGAATCGTCTGATCCTTTTTTGTGCTAGCTGAACCTCAGATTATGTGGAAAATATATAGTGAGAGTTGAACCTCACTTCCTACCACACTGGCAATAGTGGCGTAGTCTCACCAGGGCTATATATGACTAGATATAGGATATCGAGATATTATCGAAGAGCAATAACTGATAAAAGTTTTCCTTGGATACCGCTACAATTAGATATTTTGAAAGTTGGGTTCTCATTTGAGAATGTAAAAAGTAAATTCAGCTATGTAATGTTGTATTAAAGAGTTGTGAGACCCGAAGTGCTTTTATTGTTTAGAAACTAAGACCTCTTGAATTTAAATACTCCAATGGAACTTTCCAAAGCATGTCAAATTAATTAGATGGTTATTTTGTAATGTAAATGTAATAGGAGATAGATTTCAATATATGACATTGAAAAAATTATATGAATGCTTGGTGGATGTTATGATATGTTTCTCTTTATAAAATAAACTACAAAGGTCTTGGACATTCATTCCAAAACTAAATATTATCAAGAAAATAATATGAATTATTTTGAGATGTGCCATAGTTGAGCACTAAAAATTTATGATAATATAATTATTGAAAAATCATTGATTGATAAATGAACCTGGATAAGTTATATGGTATATTCAGAGCCATACAAGCATTTAACAGTAAGGTAGTAGATCTTGAATCGTTCTAATGATTTTATATGAAATTAATATATAATAGGGTTTGTTTTAATAATATTTAGATAGAACATAAATCGTACTCCTTTCGGAAGATTGTACACTTCCTAACCTTTGTCTTTGGAATTAAAACCTCTTCTAGAAATCATCGAATATTACTTTGCATTAATTGGTCAAGCATTTATCATACTTCAATGAGTTTTCCTTAACAGAGTAAGTTGCTTGGTTAATGTCAATTAAATAAAATAGGAATGCTTCTAAAGGATATTGGTTGAATTAGATGATTCACATGAATTATAATATAGACTAGTGATCAAAGAACTATATTTAAATACTTTAGTAGTTGAAGTTTTCAAATTTGTACTTGTAGCTTATGAAATTATGTACAACTTAGTACTAGGTAATTTATGAATATTATAAACAAATAGGAGGATTATTGCCATCTTGTTTCATTTTCAATTGTAGGGTAGAAGAGCAAAAGAAAGGTAAAGCCTTTCATGACATAATTTAGACATAGATTAAATTAGATGTATTATTATTAAATTTCACTGGTAATAGTCCACACCAAACAAAATAAAGAAAAAGTAAACCATAGATGAAGGAAACCTCAACCACCTCTAAATTATAAATAGGTAAATTTATGTAATATACCTAAACTAATACCATTCTTAGTTAGAGGGCAGGATGGCTCTAATGCTAGGTTCCTTGGGACTATCCAGTCCCACTTTTCCATTTCCCTGCCCCCCTCCCTGGGCTGCTCTCTGGCCTAGTTCTCGGGATTCTTGGGTTTCTCAGGTTTCCCATTTTTGACTGGATTGTTTCACTGCAAGGAGTGTGTTGTGGTTTCTGTCCCTGAGTACCCTAGTTTGGTGGGTTTTCGGCTAGCTTGGGTTGCTTCTAGAAGATTTTTTGGATCTGATTTCTTATTAACTGCTCGAGATTCTCATATGCGCTCTTTTTCGGCTTTGGGGAGGCCTAGGCGTCATTCCCACAGATGAGTTTCCTTCTTAGTCATTCCAGGAACTCTCTACCTTCTTCCCATAGTTTGTCCTTTTGGTCTTGGTCGGGGATCTTGAGTTTCTTTGTGTAGTTGTGGCTTTCCTTGGATACATCCTTTTGCAGGCAAGGGTGGGACTGGTAGATTTTT
The DNA here is from genome assembly GCA_028583015.1 of Wollemia nobilis. Classification (NCBI taxonomy): domain Eukaryota; kingdom Viridiplantae; phylum Streptophyta; class Pinopsida; order Araucariales; family Araucariaceae; genus Wollemia; species Wollemia nobilis. The sequence goes on from JAQPPZ010017228.1 coordinate 8,037,814, forward strand.
TGCTGGTTGTTTATGTGGTATGTTTCTTTGTAGGTTTAAAGGTCTTGGGATGGGACCTCGTGATTCATCATCTACTACAAAGGCACTACCATGTTTTTCAACCTGGGCAAGAAATCCTCTCCAGTCATGGGTGCTCATGTGACAATTTCCCTATTTCTCCTTTGCAGTTGCATTCCCAGTCTAGTTACAAGGGAGATCCGGTGGTCTTGGGGATCTCCCATTTTTGTTGTTCCATTTCCAGACCTTGCCCCAACCTGGTTACCTCGTACTCCTATTGGCGGGATACCAGTGCTGCGGTTTTTCAAATCCATTTTTCTGCTAGTTTTCCCACTGGGCGAGATTTTCCAAACTTGTTGGTTTTTTCATTGGGCGGGATTTTTCAAATCTATCTTTCTACTAGTTTTCTTGTTGGATGGGATTTTCTAAACCTTTTGGTTTTCCCGCGGGGCAAGATTTTTAAAATCTATTTTTTGCAAATTTTTCCCGCTAGGCAGGATTCTCCAGACCTACTAGTTTTCCCGTTGGACGGGATTCTCCAAACCTGATGGTTTTCCTGCTGGGCAGGATTTTCAATTTGGTGGTTTTTGGCTACTTCTCGCTGGGTGGGATTTTCAAATTTGTCATACTGCATGTTTTCCTTCTAGGTGGGATTTTTCAAAATTGGTGGTTTCTTGCTGGGTTGGATTTTTCAAATTTGCCTATTCCCACTGGGCGGGTTTTTCCAAATTGTTTATTTCCTGTTGGGTGGGATTTTTCAAATTGATTGTTTTTGACCTTTGGTTTGGTTGGTTGACCTATTGTAAAAAGGTTTTGGGGTCCTTTCAAAACCCACTTTTAATATAATTTTAACCTACCAAAAAAAATACCTTTCTTAGTTAGGAAAAATCACATACTGAATGTGTTGGCCAATGAGGCTTGTTTTGCTAGTAGCATCATAAAACTAGTTAACTTGGTAAACAAGTAATGGGGAATAATTATTAAGTAGGAGAATATGCCTCTTCTTAGAAAATCCATTTAAAGAAAAAATATTTCATCAAGCAAGGATGAAAACCCTAATGCACCCAATATCGACAATTATGAGTTGGTGACCCATTTGAATCAAGAGTGGCTATTTTTTGACAATATAGGTCGGAGCTAGTGACCTTGTTAGAATTAGTAATGAGGTGAGGTATGGGATGCTTCCTCTAGATCATTTCCCAAGAAGTACAATGATAGGTCCTTGCTTTGTTCTGACTACAAGTGGACTAGTATACCTAAGAGAACTAGTCCAACCACGATATTTGGTATGGGATAAATTATCGTAAGTCATGAATGGTCAATGGTACTAAGTCTAGTATCATGGTAATGACATGGTCCTAGCTAACTTTAGTGGAGAGGATAATTAGTTAGGCACTATGTATATATACCCTAACCCCTTACATACCAAGTTAGTACAAGTTGATCAAGTTAGATCAAAGTTCATCATGTTAAAGGGTGGGGAGAGTATGTATACACCCTATAGGTGTTATGGGCATTAGAGGATAACCCTAATTGTGGATCGACACCCATGCCATGACAAGATAATGATAAATGGAAATTTTAGATCCACAAAATGGCATCTTCTACGAGATTTGGCCAATCTCGTCCACTTGGGAGACTGTCTGCAGTAATCTTGGATCCAAAAAATGGTGTGATATACCTTGTGCTTAAAAGTGATTTCAATGTGGATGAATACCCTTAACCATAGGGTAAGCCATGTGAGTAAAAAAAATTCTTGAGAACTAATGAGCTAGAACGAATGGTACAACTAGGTGAGTAGACTTGGGTTGTTCCATGTGGTATCAGAGCAAAAAATATCCTTATGTTGTAGGACTTTGTGTAATGTTTTATTATATCAAATTCAAACAAAATAATTAATTTACTTCCTTTGCCCATAGGTCTAATAGCACAAATGGTATGAGGTGGATCTTTGAGAAACTCCACAGGATCTGAGCAAGAAGATACCACCATAAGACCTCAAAAGGGACCACATATATGGGCTAGAAAAGAAGGTACTAAAAGGGAAATATGAATGAAGCAACTAAATGAACCTACAGAAACTATATCTAATAGGGAGGATGGAAGTTTAGCAAAGGCAGTTCAACTATTACAAACTCATATGGAACAAAAAAAAGAGGAAACAACACAACAGAAAGCACACATGGCCCAACAATAAGAGTTAATAATCCAATAACAAAAGATGATAAAGGACTTAACGAAGGGTAGGGAACCTAAAGGAAGACCAGAGGAAGCACCTACTAAGTTTGCAGGAAATAGTAGAGATCAAGTGACAGGGACGGGATTTCACACCTTCAAAATTTTCAAACTTTTCCTTAAAATCTTTTGTTCTAGAATAAATACATGCATAAAAAAAAATAAAATAGCCCACAGGCTTTACAATGGCCAGAGCTTGTCTGGAATTTTACACACAGCACCCTCTCGGTCCTCTGCTCCTCCAGTCCATCGTCCTCCCCCCAAATAATACATAAAAATGGGTTTTTATTGAGGTCCCCACCCTCTCGCAATTAATGAACCGCATCTATGTGAAAACAAGAAATTCAAAAATATGAAAGTCCGCTTTCCCGCCCAAATTTCTTTCCATTAATGGGCCAGTGCCCTGATCCACTAAGAAATCTTGCATTAAATACCCCCTTCACCTGCAACCGTCGCTTTGTTCAGACTGTCCTCCTGAACCGCTGACTCACCCATACTGTCCATGCTCTGCAACTGCTGTTTTGTCAGAATTTAAAAGAATATGCGTGGCCGACATCTCTATTTTTAATACACGCAGCTGACCGCATGTTTAATTCGGCTTTACCTTCTTCTTGTCGCAACATCTTCAATACACGTGCCCCTCACAACTGTCTTAATACATGTGGCTATCCACATGTCAAATTTTCGGCCTTGCCTGGCCGTCCGCGTGTTCAATTAAGGTTATGCCTTCACCTGGCCACGATATCGCGATAGGTTGCAAAATCATGACATGTCGCGATATCACGACCAAAAATGCCTTCTCCTGGCCGCAGTCCTTTGGGGTCGTGATTTCGCGACATGTCACAAAATCACGACATGTCATGATTTCACGACCCCCCCTGCCTCCGCCTAGCCATAGCCCCTCTCCGCCTTGTGTTTTGCTTTTGACTTCTAACTACTGTCGTGATAACGAGCGTCGTAATATCACGACGAGACTTGCCCTATGCCTTAGCCTCCCATTCTTGTCACGATATCGCGCGTCGCGATATCGCGACATGTCGCGATATCGCGCGTCGCGATATCGCGACATGTCGCGATATCGCGCGTCGCGATATCTTGACATGTCGCGATATCGCGCATCGTGATATCACGACGAAACTTGCCTAAGTCTTGTCATGGCTTTTGAGGTCACGATTTCGTGACATGTCATGAAATCGTTTGATGTCGCGATTTCGTGACCCCCCTCAACTTCTGCCTCATTCCTCCAACTTCTGCCTTGTTCCTCCAACTTCCGCCTTGTTCCTGCTAGACACTTTAGAAGGAATATTTTGGTAACTTTTGAGAAAATTTTGCCTTGATGCAAGATTGCCTTGCTGTTACCGGATGCTCCTGCATCAGACACCCCGGGTAAAAAGGAGAAGTGACCTTCACTTCTATGTTGTTCGGTCCGCGTCCTTTGTAATATCTTCGAACACTCATCAACCTTTACAACCTGCTCAAATCTCGTTTCCTGGAAAAATTTTCTGCCCTCTACCAGACAAATTCTGGCATTGCTGCACACCTTCTCATCCACTATCTGTAATGGCTTCAACTTGTGCCGCACTCCATATTTCATCAAGGAGTATGTATTTGTATGACCATCATGCACTGCACTCCGATCAAACTGCCATGGCCTTCCCAACAACAAATGGCAAGCATCCATGGGGAAAACATCACACAGGACTTCATCCTGGTATCTCCCAATCTGGAACGTGACTAAACACTATTCATGGACCCATGCTCTGTGGTCCTTCCGCAACCACACAATTCGGTATGGATGCGGGTGTCTCCTTCTCTCCAGTTGTAACTTAGCAACCATCTCCTCGGAGACTAAGTTATTTGTACTCCCATTGTCTATAATAACATTACAGACTTTGCCTGCACTTTTGCATCGTGTGTGAAACAGGCTTCTCCTCTGCTCAGGTTTGTCTTCATCAATCAGCATGGTTCTCCTCACGATCATGGCTTCTCCCTTCTCAGCTTCTTTAGAATGTTCTGATTCAGCATCTTCCACTGCCACAGCAACTCTGGCAGGACCCACTTGTTTCTTGTTCACTCTCTCGGGGTGCTGGGGACACTCATATGCCCGATGTCCCTCTTCTCCACAGTGGAAACATGTTTCCCGAAACACTCCTCTTCCATACTCGCGTCCAGATCTACCTCTTCCTCTTGGGTAGCCATTGTTCTGAACTTGTAGTTTGGTTTCCTCATCTTCTTTCTGATTCCAGCTACTGCTAACCTCTTCTTTCTTCTCTTTGTTTCCTTCCTCTTTTCTTCCACTGATCTTTCCTCCGTTCCCTCTTCCTATTTGCTTGCTCTCAAACTTTTTGTTTATTTTTTATTCAACTTTTAGAGCAAACTGGTAAGCATCTTCAATGGTGCTCACCCGAACCAAGCTCAACTCTTCCTAGACACTGGGTCTCAACCCATTAATATAACGGGCCACCTTTTCTTTACTTGCTTCTAAATGGCCGATTTTGATGGAGATTTTATAAAACTCCTCCGTATATTCTTGAACAATTTTATTCATCTGTCTTAAACCCTGCATTTTTCTTAGCAGATCCAACTCATAATCTGCTGGAATAAATTGTCTCTTTAATTTTTCTACCATCCGTTCCCATCTTGTTATCCGTTCTTTTCCTCTTCTGTTTCGTTCTAGCTGTACCCCCTTCCACCATATGCTGGCATGACATTTTAATTTGGTTTTGGCAAATCTAACCCGCTCGGGATCTTCAACTTCTTCATACTCGAAGTATTCTTCCAGGTCATTTATCCAATCAATCAATTCCTCCGGATTCAAGTTCTCAAAATATGTAGAAACTTCTATCTTCGACCTCTTCCTGATCTGGGATATGGCTTTGTACAGTCTGGCTTGTGCCGGATCCACAACTTCTTCTTCTTCTTCTTCAAACTGGTTTTCTTCTTCATCTTCACTATCTGCATCTCTTCTTGGTTGGTATCTTTTGCGCAGTTCTTCTTGCAGGGCCTGAACTTGCCGCTGCAAAGCTTGGAAATCTGCTGTTGCCATGCCTCTCCCACCAATGGGGTTTCTTCTCGGAGGCATCTTCTCACTTTCTCATGAGCCTTCCCATAGATCCTGGTGTAACTGCCTCACGTCCGGTGATCTGTTACACACTCAGGAACTTTTGGCTCTGATACCACTTGACGGGGACGAGAATTCACACCTTCAAAATTTTCAAACTTTTCCTTAAAATCTTCTGTTCCAGAATAAATACATGCATAAAAAAAAATATAAAACAGCCCGCAGGATTTACAATGGCCAGAGCTTGTCTAGAATTTTACACACAGCACCCTCTCGGTCCTCTGCTCCTCCAGTCCACCGTCCTCCTCCCAATAATACATAAAAATGGGTTTTTTATCGAGGTCCCCACCCTCTCGCAATTAATGAACCGCATCTATGCGAAAACAAGAAATTCAAAAATATGAAAGTCCGCTTTCCCGCCAACTTTTCAAATTTCTTTCCATTAATGGGCCAGCGCCCTGATCCGCTAAGAAATCTTGCATTAAAGACCCCCTTCACCTGCAACCATCACTTTTTTCAGACTGTCCTCCTGAACCGCTGACTCACCCATACTGTCCATGCTCTGCAACTACTGTTTTGTCAGAATTTAAAAGAATATGCGTGGCCGACATCTCTATTTTTAATACACGCAACTGACCGCGTGTTTAATTCGGCTTTACCTTCTTCTTGTCGCAACATCTTCAATACACGTGCCCCTCACAACTGTCTTAATACACGTGGCTGTCCACGTGTCAAATTTTTGGCCTTGCCTGGCCGTCCGCGTGTTCAATTAAGGTTATGCCTTCACCTGGCCGCGATATCGCGACAGGTCACGAAATCGCGACATGTCGCGATATCGCGACCAAAAATGCCTTCTCCTAGCTGCAGTCCTTTGGGGTCGCGATTTCGTGACATGTCGTGAAATCGTGACATGTCACGATTTTGCGACCCCCCCTGCCTCCGCCTAGCCGTAGCCCCTCTCTGCCTTGTGTTTTGCTTTTGACTTCTAACTACTGTCGTGATATCACGCATCGTGATATCGTGACGAGACTTGCCCTACGCCTTAGCCTCCCATTCTTGTCGTGATATCGTGACATGTCATGATATCGCGCATCGCGATATCGTGATGAAACTTGCCTAAGTCTTGTCACGGCTTTTGAGGTCACGATTTCGCGACCCCCCTCAACTTCTGCCTCATTCCTCCAACTTTTGCCTTGTTCCTCCAACTTTCGCCTTGTTCCTACTAGACACTTTAGAAGGAATATTTTGGTAACTTTTGAGAAAATTTTGCCTTGATGCAAGATTGCCTTGCTGTTACCGGATGCTCCTGCATCATCAAGTGAGAGTTGAATTTGTTAGAAATTGATTATATTACATCATTTGGATCATGTAAATGTACCTTCCTAGGTACATACTTAGGACATTAGATTACTTTAGGGGGAAGTTATCTAGTTACTTCATGCGATGTAATAAATGCACAAGTGTCAATGTGCAAGTTGTATATGTGCAAGGTGTCCCTTGCACAACTAGGTAGAGTGTTGGCCAAGGAACCTATCTTCCTATATAAAAAGGGTCTCATTGTAACAAGTAGAATATAAAAGCTCAGAGCATATTTGTAGGTAGTAGCATAGTGCTGTGTAGATCACCATATATTGGTGATGGGTGTAATGTAGTCCAGTAGCTTTGTTCATGGAGTGTCCATTTCCTCCATAGCTACATTGTATTCATTTCCATCATTTTTATTTATAGCATATTTTAGTCATCTCACAGATTTACTTTCTTTCATATTATTTTGCATCTTGTGATTGCTATCTCCCATTGCATACTACATCAAAATCTAATAGTGGTATCAGAGCCATGGTAGATCTAGCCATAGTAGATCAATAGGAAAACCACCATTATCATTGAGCTTGAGTTTTTTGTCAACCTGACGCGTTGTTGGACCAACCACTATCAAAAACTCTTAAAAGAGTCTAGGTGGTAGAATTAGGGAGAGCCACAAGTGAGGACTGAAAGAAATCTCAGTTCCAAGAATTATTGAGATTACATTTGGCTAGAGTCTTTCCACAAAGTTGTAGGAAAAACTTGTGAAGACTAGGACTCAACATTCAATCCACTAGATTGACAAATCAACTAGTGAAGATCATTCAGGATATCTAGAATTTGTTAACTATTACCCAAAGTTTATTTTGTTGCAAAAAATTAATTCTTAGATGATTGGGACACCTCCTACAATAGAAATCTAGGAGACTTCAACTTTGTTGCCCAAAGGTCGACGTGCCTTCATAGTGCAGAGTTTAGTTCCTAGTTGTGGTGAAGTTAGGAGATTAGAGATCTCCATTGCTAGATTGAGAACTTCATAGAAGAAGAAAATACCATAGAAGCCTTGATCCAGAAGAAAAATCCATGAAAGCCTTGTTCCAAAAGAAAAGGCCATAGAAGCCTTGATCTAGAAGAAAAGGCCACAAAAGCCTTGATATTGAAGAAAATTCCATAGAAGCCTTGTCCTAGAAGAAAATGCCATAAAAGCCTTGATACTAAAGAAAAGGCCACAAAAGCCTTGATATTGAAGAAAAGGCCACAGAAGCCTTGATACTAAAAAAAGCCACAAAAGCTTTGATATTGAAGAAAAGGCCACAGAAGCCTTGATACTAAAAAAAGCCACAGAAGCCTTGATCCTGAAGAAGACTCCAGAAGAGAGTATCTGATTCAGAAGCAGATTAAGATTTTAGTACTAATACTTTGTTGAAGGGAAAGGAGATTCGGTGAGTTGGGAAACTTCCTACAAGAAAGTTAGGAAGAGTATCTTCTTTAGAATCAATCCAGCACCTAAAGCAAAATTGAAGGTAAAGAGATCAGGAGAAGATCTCATTGAAGAACTTCTAATCTTGGAAGAAGAAGGACTAGGAGAGTCCTGCTCGAATCTAGAAGCAGTAGAATTAGAGATCCAAAAGAAGATCTCACCACCAACACTTCCAGGAGAAGAAGGTTGAATAAAAGGTCTCAAGGAAGACCAAAAGAAGCTGCAAGATCAAAGACCTTGGGGAGGTCTCAATGAGCATCCAGTAAAAGGCTTGGAGAGCCTTACTGAAGAAATCATCAAAGGAGAACTCATTGGAGAAATTCACTACAGAATATAGTGAAATATTTGGGACAATTATCGCCATCCAAAAACAAGCCCAAAATAAGAATAAGAATTTTGTAAGGAGTGCCAAATCTCAGAAGACCTCAAGACATTCAGAATCTTGAGAAGAAGATCCTGCTTGAAGTCAGAATTTGACAAGAAGACTTGAAGACAGGAGAAGCCTACCAAATCCAAGATATTTGAAGATTACCTCTCACAGCAAGAAGGCACTTATTAAATATTTCTCAAAACCTACAAAAAAAAAGAGGAGATCACAAGAGGAGAACAAGCCACCAAATCCTAGGCTCATGAAAGAAAGTTTGAGACCACTTTTTGGTGAAGAAGGAGCTATTTATGATAGCCTACAAAGAGCTACAAGATCATACTCAAGGAAAAAACTTGGTGATCTTAGACACCAAGATCTACATCCTCTACAAAATCTACATCCTCTACAAAATATTTCAAAAAAAGGTAAGAAACTATTGGTGCAAGTAGATTCATTAATTGGATTACTTATCAGATTCATTAAAGCACCTTATTTGGATTAAAGTTGCAAGAAAGGAAAATTGAATTATAGTATTCAAAAGTGCAAAAAGAGAAAGTTTCCTTTTAAGGTTCATTTGCACATTAGAATTTGATTATATTTTAGAATTAAAACTATCTATCAACTACCTATCATCTACTTTGGAAAGAAAAAGAATACTAGTTTCTACAACTTTATTTGTAGTGAAATTGCAGAATAACTCTTGAAGATTCATTTCAGATTATTCTTGATTAGTTACAGTAAATTGATTAAGTGCACTTATAAATTATTTTGAGAGTTTATTAGAGTGATAAGGTGAGATTTTTAGTGCATTAAAATTTAAATATTATTAAGCTTATTTGTACTACTATATTACTCTAAAAATATTAGTTTTTGTGTTTCTTTAGAAAGGCACAAAATTAGAAATTTTCAAAGTGTCTAAAGACACCATTAGTGCACAAAAATCTGCAACATTTAGTGGCCAAGAGAAGCCACCAAATCAGCCTCGAATCCTCCAGGTGTTGGAGAAGAAAGTAGCCATCGAATATCAGCAAAGGAAGCCTCAAATCGAGACTTGGTGAGTCTCAAATTCAAAGCACAATAAGGTTTTTGTTACAAAGAAATAGTGCCAAAAAATACAGCAAAAAGGGAGATTCTATCAAGTGGTTACAAGCTTGGGTTCATTTGTAAAATAACCAAGAAAAAAGGGGAAGGTTTCTAATCAAAGAGATATCCTCAAAACCCTTACATTGCATTCAAAAATCTGCCACAAAACTAGAAAATTAGACCTACAAAAAGAGTGCAAGAAAGGGTGCAATAAAAAGGTTTTTATATACAAATATTGTTACATGGTATTGCACTTCTCTAATACATTCTAAGCAGGAAGAGGGCAGATTTGAAGGTGCCTCAAAGGTACATTATTCTCAAGAAGAGTGCAGCCGAATACTAGCACACTCCAAGCATAAATAAGCCTCTCAAAAGGGCTCACATCGTGCATGGGTTGGACAACCATAATAGGTAACCTGCAAAGCACAAGAAAGGTGTCACATTTCTCACTAAAGGAGACAAATATAGTAGCATATAAGCAAGGGAAATAAAAGCAAGAAAATTGGAATCATACATCCAATCAAGGAGCATTCAATACCATCATTGGAGCATCAAGAAGTCTCCACCAAAGCGCTGCCATTCAAACTCCATTCAAGAGCCACCAAAGCTCCACCAAAGATCTTCCAAATCTCCACCATAAGCATTTCTTGGATGGAAATATCTCAACACCAATGAAGTACAATAAAGAACAAGGTGGAAAAATATGTTGAAGGGCTTGCAAGAAGGTATTGATAAGACAAGGGCATGCAAAGGAAAGAAGGTGCCACTTGTCATTCTCCAAAAGAACCCTAAAATGCCCACAAAGGAACATTGAATTTCACACATGTGAAAGGAGACGTTACAACATTATTTTGGTGCCCATATTCCATGTGGAAGAGGAGTTACTTTCAGCCAGAAGCATTACAGTAAGAGGCCTCACATACATTGAAGCAGAGAAGCCACTTGGACAACACACAAAGAGGGAATAAAAATGTTCCAAGCAAAGGTGACACTTGTAACAGGTGTTAGAATAGAGTTGGTGACTCCACCAAGTGTCCAAAGCATCCTTGGAGCATTGAATGAAACCACTGTGACACTTGTCACTCATCAAAATATTGACCACCTATTAAAGGTGCCTTGGACCAGGGAGAACGTAGCATTTGAGAGCATTTAGAAGCAGCAAAGAGAAGTGTAAGAACTCTCGATCAAATAGGTCAAGGGAAGCATTAAAGAAGGGTGTTGAAGCCAAGGAGCACATTGAAGAATCTATCATTACTCACAACACCCAAGAAGGATAGATTACAACCATACACATCCGATTTCATAAAGGTGCAAAGCTTTATTAAGGTAAAATTTCCCCTATCTAATTTTCTTTCATTAAAAAGGGAGTTATAAGGTTATATTCTAAGGTTGAAGTATTAAAGGAAATCAATATTTATTTGAAAACAAAACTTAGGGAAATTAAATATCAAAGTAGTCTAATATTTGCAAAACACAACCTAGGAGAAATAAGGGATACTACTTGGAATTAATCCATTGATATTTGCAAATATTATTGTGTTCTAATTTTCCAAATTTGGGAGTTATAAGGGTTACAACACCAAACTAGGTTATTGAAAATTAGAAACACTAAAATCAAATTCTAAGGGATATTAAAAGAGGTTATTAAGGTTTTTTCTAAAGTTGGAATATTAGAAAAATATTTGTCTCAAAATTTCACAAAAAGGGACAAGGGGAAATCCAACATTAAACCTCTTCAATCTAGAAAAGTGCTTAAGTTCAATAAGAGTAATAAGGTGTTAGACAAGTTGATTTTGGTGTTTACAAAATTTCAAAAAATCAATCCAAAATTGAACTATATTTCACAAAAGCACTTCTATATTTCCAAAAACATTAGGGAGACATAAGGAATTCTACAAAACTTGGTAATATTAGCATTTATCAAAAATTATCAAGTTCTAAATCCATTTGGAAGATATAAGGTTTCTACAAAACCTAAAATTCTATATACTAGGGAGACATAAGGAAGTCCACCAAATCCAAAGCTTCATAAAGGTTCTAGAGAATTTAAAAAGGAGAAGAAGAATCATCATGACATCAAACAAATTCTTTCTTGCAGAATCTCAACTTCTTAAAGGTCCAAACTATTTCTCATGGAAAAACAAAGTAAAATCAATCATGGTATATGAGAAACTCTGGGATATAGTCATAGGATCAACAAAAATGCCCAAAATAGGTGATACAGATATTCTAAAGTTTGAATAAAATGATTCAAAAGCTCTAATGATAATAACCTTTGCTATCACTAATGAAATACAACCTTATATCAGCTTAGCAAAAACATCCACTGAATCTTGGACAAGCTTAGAGAAAATATTCAAAGGAAAGAATAAAGCCACCATTCTTCATCTTCAAACACAACTACATTCCTTGAAAATGAGTAGTGGGGAAAGCATAGAATTATTTCTAAGGAAGGTAGCAGATATTAAAGGGAAACTACTAACCCTTGGACAAGAACCTAAAGATGAACTTCTTACTCAAGTAACCATGAGAGCACTTCCAGACAACTATAAGCATTTGGTCACATCTTTACAAGTCTTAAGTAAAGATACTTCTTTTGATGACCTAGTCAATATACTTTAGGAATATGAAGTGGAAAACACTATGAAAGATGAGATGACTAACACTGCATTGGCATCAAAAGATAATCCACATGGAAATATTGCTTCATCAAAAAGATAATGGAAAATATGGTATTGTTAGATATGCAGAAAGAAAGGTCATAGTACCAACTATTGCAGATACAATCCTAAAAACAAGAACCAAGGAAATCAGATGAACAATGGGAATCAATTTCAACCATGGCAATATCAAAAGAAATCCTTGTTAGCGGGAATCTAGAAACCAACCAATTATCCTCAATTGGAATATCAAAAGAGAAATTAGAAAGGACACCTGGTTTAGAGGATAGAAGAAATTGAAGAACTGGAAGAACCCATAGAAGACTATGAGGTGAAAGCTCTGTTAGCAAATGTAACACATTACAGAGACACTAACTATTTGCTTGAATAGGTTACAAATAATGTAGAGGAAGAGTACAAAGTTCAATATGAAGAAGAAGATCCATATTGAAGACTAAAGTCTTCAATACCCAAATAATGTAATACAGGGGGTGTTAGAAATAGATTATATTACATCATTTGGGTCATGTAAATGTACCTTCCTAGGTACATACTTAGGACATTAGATTACTTTAGGGGGAATTTATCTAGTTACTTAATGCAATGTAATAAATGCACAAGTGTCAATGTGCAAGATGTATATGTGCAAGGTGTCCCTTGCACAACTAGGTAGAGTGTTGGCCAAGGAACCTATCTTCCTATATAAAAAGGGCCTCATTGTAACAAGTATAATATAGAATCTCAGAGCATATTCGTAGGTAGTAGCATAGTGATGTGTAGATCACCATATATTGGTGATGGGTGTAATGTAGTCCAGTAGCTTTGTTCATGGAGTGTCCATTTCCTCCATAGCTACATTGTATTCATTTTTATCATTTATATTTATAGCATATTCTAGTCATCTCACAAGTTTACTTTCTTTTATATTATTCTGCATCTTGTGATTGCTATCTCCCATTACATACTGCATCAGAAGATATCATAATTGACTAAAAATTTAAAAAATGTTGTGATTTCAAAATTTGATGGTAGGGACGATGGAGATACAACCAAAAATTGGTTAAATAAGGTTGAGTCACACTTTTCCATGACACCCTTGTCATTTGAGTCCAAAACTACATGGGTTGTCCTAAATTTGGTAGGAGTATATTTAGATTGGTGGAAAACCTATAAGAAGGGAAAGGGCATTGAAGTCACGAACCTCAAGTGGGAAGACTTTGTGAAAGAATTTCAAAAAATATTTTTGACTAAGCAATACTATATAGAAAAATTTGCTAAGTTTTCCACCCTACAATAGGAGACAATGACTGTTTGAACATATCATCAAAATTTCATCCAACTACTAAAGCATGCACTCCAATATGAGAATAATAAATAAAATAAGGTTCAAAAGTTTATTTTAGGACTTCACCCTAAGATTAGAACTGTAGTAAATTTGCTTAACCTTGAAGATATTTCAAAATCTTTTGATTTAGCCCGTAAGGAAGAAATAAATCAAGAATCCAAAAGGGTATATTTCAACTATCAAAAGTTATATGAAAGAGTGCAGGATTCGTGAAATGGAAAAAAGAACAGAATAAAAATCCTAAAGGAGGATATCAAACTAAGTTGGTGAACAGGAACCGAAATAATTTTCAAGGCAATAAATTCAAAAGGGATGGTAATGGATATCCAAGAAGAAATAAACAAAGATCATCATATCAAGAGAAGGCTAAGGAAGTTGTAATGTAGAAAAAGAATATAAATAATAACAAGAACAATAGAACCCCTTCAGTTGGTTGCTATGTTTGTGGAGATCCCCACTTTGCAAACAAGTGTCTTGAGAGAGTGGATTGCAAGAAGGCACAAGAGGATACTACCCACCAAATATTTGTAGTAATAGGTAGTCCTATACTTGATGGGCAAGTTACTCCTTTTCTATTGAATGGTAAAATTTATGATAGAAATGTTCGTATTTTAATTGATAGTGGAGCTATTAACAGTTTCATTTCCACTAGATTAGTGGGGCACATACCAGAAAGGTCTATATTTTTGGCTAATGGTTGAAAGGTAAAGTATGGGTCAAGGTAGACCTACTTAGATAATAAATGTTTATTTGACCCTCACATTACCTTACCCCAAGGTAGAATTAGTTTGCACTTATATGTGGATCTGTTGCATGCCTTCAACATCATTCTTGGTGTAGATTGGATGAAATCCCATAAAGCCCTCCTGAATTTTGAATATAGATGCATAGAGTTCACAGATGAGTCTAATCATATAATTAGAATACAATGTGATCATGACTGTTAGACCATACCTATTGTCAGCTATGCAAGTGAAGAAAGTAATAAGGAAGAGAGGAATGCTTTTTGTATTCAAGATGAACAAGAAGGAAGAAATAGAAACTAACTCAAATCTCTTCTAAAAGTATCCTATTTTGAGTGAATTCAAGAATGTATTTTTAGAGGACCTACCAGGATTACCTCCCCAAATATAATTTGATTTTTCAATTGAAATTTTTCCTGGAGTAGCACCAATTGCAAGGGCACTTTATAGAATGACCCTATAGAGTTACAAGAGCTCAAGAGGTAACTTCAAGACCTGTTAGAGAAGGGGATTATCAAGCCCAATGTGTCCTTGTGGGGTGCTCATGTTCCATTTGTTAAGAAGAAAGACAATTATTTAAGATTGTGCATAGACTATCGAATGTTAAACAAAGTTACCATCACGAATAGGTATCCATTGCCTATAATAGATGATATTTTCGATCAACGGAAAGGAGCTACCATATTTTTAAAAATTGACCTTAGATCGGGTTATCATCATCTGAGAATTCAAGAAGAAGACACACATAAGACTGCTTTTAGAACAAGGTATGGACATTATGAGTTTACAGTCCTACCTTTTGGGTTAACTAACATCCCAACTGAATTTATGAACCTTATGAATAGTATTTTTCGAGAGCAGCTAGACCACTTTATGCTCATGTTCCTTGATGACATACTGATTGTTGGAAGTATGAGCAAGTTTTGTTGTCATTGATGTCAAGAAATTTATGTTCAAGTTTAGTCGTCATTAATTTCATCAGGTGGTTTTTCCAAAAGATAAGGAAGAGGTTAAAGGAAATAGGATATAATATTTATTTTAATATTATATGCCTAAAGCGACCTAAAAGATTAAAAGGAAGGAGAAGTAGGTTTAAAAGGGAATAATAATATTATAATATTATGGGCTAAAAGTTGAAGTGGAGAAAAAGCAATGCCCAAAGAGTCTTTAAAATATAAAGCCTCAAAAAGACCCATTGGCAGAATGTAAAGATTATTATTTAATTTATTTAAATTAAAATATTTTAACCATAGGTTAAAATTTTAATTTAAATAAATATAAAAGGCGACATAAGTCTAAGTTTAAAATTTGAATTGGAAAGCACCGTCGTTTTGGAATACTTTGAAAAGGATATAAAATGAGGAAACATTTTTTATTTCAAACCATCCATATGCATATTCGAAGCCTTAAATAGAAAAAGAAAATTGTGCACCGAAGAGAAGAGAGAAATATTTGCATGTGTTAACAATAAGAAAGGAAGATATTGTATAAGACAAAGTGGAGCATTAAAAATATCACCAAGCACTTGGTAGTGTAAGTGGAGATCAACGGCTAGTTAAGGCGTTTGTGGAAGACATGTCAAGTGTTTGATTCACATCCCTTTCGTTTTGGTGGTGGTAAATTTTTTTTGTTCATTTTCAAAAGGCACTAGAGAGCAAGGTAAAAGGTGCATCATGCACCTTTGGTTTTATCGTGGTCGTGTGGCCCAATGACGTCTAAGCCATAAGGCTTAGGCATCACAATGACGGTTGGTCACGGGTTCGAGTCGAGCGTAGTCATGAGGACATTATTTTATCGTGAGCCACCATCTAAGGTAAGAGGTTATTTTATTATTGCAAAGGTGTGATTTATGATAGGGGCCACGTGAATTATTGTTGATGCTTTGATTATTTCTTGCTAAGGTTAGAGATAGGTAGTCATAAGGGAGTTTAAATATTTTAATTTTATACTTAACATTAAATAGAGATTGGAGATATAAGGTGTTT
Organism: Wollemia nobilis; assembly: GCA_028583015.1. Lineage (NCBI taxonomy): Eukaryota > Viridiplantae > Streptophyta > Pinopsida > Araucariales > Araucariaceae > Wollemia > Wollemia nobilis. The sequence continues at coordinate 8,054,072 of JAQPPZ010017228.1, forward strand.
GAAAGGAAATTAATTGTGTTGGATTTTATTGTTTGAAGATTGGAGTTAAAAGGATTAACCAAATGAATTAATTTTATAAGTGTGAAAATTGGATTTATAAAGTGTCTTAAAGAAGTTTTAATTGGTCATAATTTGAATATTATTTTTGTGAAGTTTGGAGATTATAAGGTGTACTTGAGAGCTAATATTTTTGTATGGTGAGATAATTATTAAAGGAAATATTAGAGTGGAGATTTTGAAATAAGTATTGCTATCTAAACTTAAGAATAGCAAAGATAATTTGATTGTGATTGAGACAGGTTTTTGAAGACATATGTCCATCAAACAAAAGGTATGGGCACATATTCCTTATGAGTGAAATATTGTTTGGTTGAAGTTGTGAAATGCAAAGTTGGAGTGAAAAGGTTTGTTAGATAAGCATTGTTGAGTGAGTTTTCATATACATGATTGGTGAATGGTTGTGAGAGCAATTAAGTGTGAAATTGAGAACTATCTTAAACTAGGGTTTGTGAAAGAACATGAGTATCGTTGTTATGTGAGTTTGTTTGATAAGCATTATTGGAAATATTTGAGTAAGACTTCATGTGCATGATTTGGGTTTGTGAAAAGATCATGAGTATCATTGTTATGTGAGTTTGGAATCATCTTGAGTCAAGGTTTAAGTTCCATAGTGTGAGTTTTTGGAAGTTTGGTGAAACACTTGGTTAGGGTTTCATTGAGTGAATGGTTGAATGAAGTTGATTGAGCATTAGAGATTGAAAGCATTGGAGTGATAGTTCAATTTTTGTGAAACAAATTGTTCTCTATTTCTGAATTGATTTGAAAGAGAATTTGAAAGTGATTGAGTGATTTGTGAGTGTGAAACATATTGAGTCTCTTACCATTCTATATATGTTTCTATGATTAAACAAGATTCTAAGTGAAAATTGTTTGTGTGATTGAAGAGGTTTTTTGAAAGGATTGAGTTGAGTTGTGTAGACAAGTTTTACAATTGATTTGAATAAGCTTTGTGAAAGCTAGTGGACAGATTTAAGGAAGTCCTAGAGGGGACTTAAGGACAAAATTAAGAAAGCTTTGTGAAATATTGTGGGCAAATTTGAGTAAGTCCTAGATGGGACTTAAGGATGGATTTGTGTGAGCTTTTGTGGACGCTTACAAGCAGATTTGAGGTAAGTCTTGGTGAAGAATTGTTGAGAAGATTGGACAAGTTCTAGGGAGGACTTGTTGAGCAGATTTTAGGTAAGTTTTGGTGAAGACTTGTTGAGTAGATTGGAAAAGTTCTAGGAAGGACTTGTTGAGCATATTTGAGGTAAGTCTTGGTGAAAATTTGTTGAGCAGTTTAAGAAAATTCTTGAGAGGACTTGTGGACAGATTTAAGTCTTTGAGAAGACTTGAGAGCAGAGTTGATTGATTGATTTGTTAAAGCTTTGAGTTAAGGCTTGGAGAAGATCTAACAGAGTTGATTTGTGATTGAATCAAGCTTTGTGTTAAGGCTTGAGGATAGATTTAAGATAGAGATTGAGTATATTTATGCTAGATCGAAGGACAGTGTTTAGTGCAAATTTGAGACAGAGATTGAGCAAATTTATGCTAGATCGAAGGATAATGTTTAGTGCATATTTAAGATAGATATTGAGCAGATTTGTGCTAAAACTAAGGATATTGTTTAGTGTAAATTTGAGACAGAGATTAAGTAGATTTATGCTAGATCGAAGGATTGTGTTTATTATAGATTTGAGATAGAGGTTGAGAAGAGCTAAGAGCAAGCTTTGGAGGTGACAGAGTAGAGGAAAGTAGTCTCTAGTGGATAGATATCCATTAGCTAGGGTAGTGAGGATAGATGTCTTCTAAGTGAGGATAGAGTCTTCTGTGGAGAGAGATCCACAAGCTAGTGCAGTGGAGGCAATAGTCTTCTAGAGGATCACCAATCAGAGCAGAGGAGGAGTTCTCTTATGGATAGATATCCATGAACTTGATTAGGGGATTGGTATCTCATTTGGACAAAGGTCCATAAAAATTGTAATAGGTAAGGATTCCCAAGAGATTTATTAAGGAAATTTTAGTAAAATATTTTCTCCATGGACGTAGCCCACATTGGGTGAACCACATTAAATTGGTGTCTCTATTGTGTGTGGTGATTTGTGCATTGCTTTGACTACTGCTGTTGATAATGTCGTTGATATATTGCATAATATTGTTTGGGAAAGAAAAGTAAAAAGTGATCTTATACTGTTCACCCCTCCTCTCATTATAAGCTTGTGTTCTTCACTGACTATTCCATGAACAAGGAGGAACATGACCAATATATGATAATTGTACTTGATATCCTTAGGAGGAATTAGTTGTATGGGAAGTTATCAAAGTGTGAATTCTATACTCCTCAAGTATGGTATTTGGATCACGTAGTCTCTGCTAAAGGGATTTCTATTAATCCTAAGAAATTTGAGGTTATTGTTAACTAGCCTGCACCTACTAATGTCACAAAAGTAAGAAGTTTTATAGGGTCAATAAACTATTATAAATGTTTTATTAAGGGTTTCTCGAATATTGCATAACCTATCACTAATATAAAAAGGAAAGGAAATACTTTTAAGTGGAAAAATTAGTGTGAGGAAGCCTTTCAAACCCTAAAGGAGAGGTTAATGATTGCATCAATCCTCTAGTTACCTGATACTTCTAAGAAGTTTACTATATGCATTGATGCATCTATTGAGGGATTAGGAGGAGTTTTTACCCAAGATGAGGTGGTCATTGCCTTCGAATCGAGAAAACTTAAGAGACATGAAGTAATCTATGTCATCCATAACCTAGATTTGGTGGCAGTTGTTCATGCTTTTAATATTTGGAGACACTATTTTCTTAGGAAACCTTTTGAACTCAAGATAAACCATCAAATTTTAAAGTACATATTTAGTCAACCCTTTTTAAATGCTAGATAGCATTGGTGGATGGATTTTCTGGTAGAGTATGATTTTGGCATCAAATATATCAAGGGTAAGGAGAACAAGATTGTTGATGCTCTATGTAGAAGAAGGTGCATTGCAACGATGACACAATATCATTAGTGGACCAGGTTAGGGAAATACAACAGAGGGATAAATTTTATCAAAAATTTCAAGCTCAAATTGAGCAAGAACCTAAAAGAGATATAAGTTTTGTACATAGAAATGATTTGTTATACTGTAAAAATAGATCGGTTATCCCAAATTTGGGTGGATTAAGAGAAACTATTCTAAAGGAGGCACATAATACTCCTTATTCCGTACATCTTGGTGGGACAAATATGCACGAGAGTTTGAGAAAGACCTATTATTGATCAAGAATGAAAAAGATATTAATGATTTTGTGACCAGATGTTTCGAGTGTTAGAAAGTTAAAGTAGAATATTTGCACCTAGTAGGTCATTTGTACCATCATAATATTCCTAATTAAAAATGGTAGGTGGTGTCGATGGATTTTGTGGTCGAATTACCTAAGACTAGATTTAGGCATGATGCAATATTGGTTTTTGTGGATAAGTTAACCAAGGTTGCACATTCATACCTAAAAATGTGCAAGATGATGCACCTACCATAGAAAGTAAGTTTGCTAGGGAGATAGTGCAACTACATGGGTTTTCAAAAGTTATAATCTCAAATAAGGATTTTTGTTTTACTTTAGAATTTTGGCAAGCTTTGCATCAAGTTTTGGGTACCAAAATTAATATCAGTTTTACGTATCACCCTCAGAAAGATGGATAGATTGAGAGAATGAACCAAGTCATTAAGGATATATTGTGAATGTATTGTATGGACCAACATACTAAATGGGAAGATTATCTATATCTAGTTGAATTTTTTTACAATAATAACTACCATGCTTCACAAGATATAGCCCCATTTGAAGCCTTGTACGAGAGAAGATGTAGGACTCCTTTGTCTTGGAATAATTTTAAGGATCGAGTAGTGATCAAACCAAAAATTGTAAAATAAATGGAGGAGAAATTAGATAAAATTTATCAAAAGCTTAAAGAGGCTAGGGATCGCCAAAAGAGCTCTGAAAACCTCAAAAGAACATCAAGGAAATTCTTTGTGGGTGACAAAGTGTTCTTAAGGGTGAAACCTACAAGGATTTCAATTAAATCCTCCAAACTTAACCCTAGATTTATGGGTCCATTTGAAATTACAAGAAAAATAAGTCCTATTGCTTACAAACTTGCTCTGCCACCAAGTTTATCAAAAATCCATGATGTATTCCATGTGTCCCTCCTTAGGAAGTACATTGTTGACCCTACTCACATTTGGGATGTTTCCAATTTGCAAATGTTAGACCCACTAAAAATTGAAGTTCGTCTAGTTAGAATACTTGGTTTTAGGACCAAGAGCTTGAGGAGAAGAAATATTGACCAATGTCGGGTCCAATGGGACCACTACTCAGATAAAAATGCCACATGGGAGAATGTGATTGATATGCAAAAACAATTTCTTTTCCTGTTTGAGTGAACATAAAATTTTTAAAATTATTATGTGGATTTATGATGTATATGTAAATATGTGTGGATGTATATTTGGACTACTGAGTAGAGTTGTTTATGAGTATGTTTTGGTTCATGTATGGATATATGGTTGTATGTAAATATGAAACTCTATGTGGAGTTGATTGCATTAACATGTTTGAATGATATATGATTATGAATAGACATATAACTGATGAATATGTGAATGAATATATATGCTTGATTTTTTTAAACATGCATTAAAACATAGGGACCATGTTTATTTCTAGTGGGGAAGGATGTAACAACCCTCCTAGCATGACTATTCATTGCATATGAATTGATGAAATTATACTTACCTTTTTCTAGAATGTGATATTTCTAATGGTTGTTGTGCATGCAGGACCAGGTACATTCCTTCGACGGATAGAAGAAGGTCGACTAAAAAAGGTACATCGAAAATGATAATAGTGTGAAATATCACCATGACTCCTAAATTACATCCATATAGAATTTTGAGTGCTTGCATTACATTGAATTGATGAGTGTTTTAATGGCAATGAAAGTACCAAAGACATGATATCCATGTTGGTGATTTATGAATTGATAGAATTTGGTTTGAGTTTATGAAATAAAATTAAAAATTAAAACCATGATAAATAAATAAATTTAAATTAGATAATAAAGTAAGCACATATATACATATATATAAAATAACCATTTTATTCTTTATAATAAGTAAATTTATTGAATGTTACAAATCGAGTGGTTGGTATGTAAGCTTTAATGATTTTTATTTAACCTTCCACCATGTTCCCAAGTGCAAAAAATAAGGGCACCATTGGGACGAGTAATAGAGGTTAGTTGCATATTTGATATTGACCATGAGATATTGGAAGGAGAGGTTCATTGTTATTATGATTACTGTATTTTTTAGCGCAACGAGTTAGAAGTGGAGAAAAAGGAACCTGTTACTAACTCTTGGTGTTGCTGGGGAGAATAGGAAAAGGAAAAAACAGGAAATAATAGATGAAGTATCTAAAGAGTGATAAATATTTTGACTATATTCAAATTTCAAGTTGGAAATATTTGGTTTAATTGGTATAAAAGAATTGAACATTACTTTGGTTAAAATAATTTAGGTTTTCTTTTGTTGTGTGAAACAATGAACGTAGTTATGTTCTAAGAATTTATGAAGAACTATTGTTTTAAAATTTTAATGAAATACTTCGAGAATAAGATCTCTATAAGGTTAATGTGATTTTATCTTGTTTTATTCATCATTTCTATATTATATTGCTTAGCTATCGTTTACCGAGAATGATTTGGTGTAAATAAAATAGGTAGATGGACATTATCTTTTCAAAATTTAATTGAACATTAGTTTGATGCATTGGAAGGTTATTGCTTGACGGATAATGTTGGAAATACTAGGTCCACATTTATTTTTGACATGCACAATATAACTAGATCTTTTTATCTGTTTGAACTGACCTGTGAGTTGTGCATGGTTTTATTTTAGTAAGATTTGACTTGAAAGAAGTCAGGTGAATTAAAAATAGAGTAATGCTTCCAATAATGTAATTACTATATTCTTTTTTTTTTTGACAAAAAGAGATGATATATGATGTATGTGATTCATGCACAAAAAAAGAATTATGAAAATGAAATTCACATTGCATATAGAGTGAAATGAATTAGTTGCATTCATATTTTAGATGATTCTTTTGATCCCTTGTTTTTCTAACTGAACCTCAGATCATGTGGAAAATATGTAGTGAGAGTTGAACCTTACTTCCTACCATACTAGTGGCAATGAGATAGTCTCACCTGGGCTATATGTGATTGGATGTAGTATGTTGGGACAATGTTGAAGAGCAATAAATGATAAAAAATTTCTTGGATACCTCTAGAATCAAATGTTTTGAAAGTTGGGTTCTCATTTGAGAATGTAAAAAATAAATTCGGTTGTGTAATTTTGTATTAAAGAGTTTTTATACCCGAAGTGCTTTTATTTTTTAGAAACTGAGACCTCCTGAATTTAAATCCTCCAACGGATGTTTCTAGAGCATGTCAAAATAATAATATGGTCATTTTGTAGTGTAAATGAAATATGATATAGATTTCAATATATGATATTGAAAAACTTATATGAATGCTTGGTGGATGTTATGATATGTTTCTCTTTATAAACTAAACTACAGAGGTCTTGGACATTCATTCCAGAACTAAATATTAGCAAGAATACGTTATGAATGCTTTTGAGATACACCATAGTTGAGCACTAAAACTTTGTAATAATCCAATTATTCAACAATCATTGATTGATAAATGAACCTGGATAAGTTATATGGTATATTCAGAGCCATACAAGCATTTAATAGTAAGGTAGCGGATATTGAATCGTTCTAATGATTTTATATGAAATTAATATATAATAGGGTTTAATTTAATAAGATACATATAGAACATAAATCGTACTCCTTAAAGAAGATTGTACACTTCCTAACATTTGTCTTTGGAATTAAAACCTCTTCTCAAAATCATAAAATATTACTTTGCATTAATTAGTCAAGCATTTATCATACTTCAATGAGTTTTACTTAATAGAGTAAACCACTTGATTAATGTCAAGTAAAGGAAATAGGAATGCTTCTAAAGGATATTGGTTGAATTAGATGATTCGCATGAATTACAATATAGACTAGTGATCAGAGAACTATTTTTAAATACTTTAGTAGTTGAAGTTTTGGATCTGTGCTTGTAGCTTATGGAATTTTAGTACCAGGTGATTTATGAATATTAAAAACAAATAGGATGATTATTTCCATATTGTTTCTTTTTCATTTGTAGGGTAGGAAAACAAAAGAAAGGTAAAGCCTTTCATGACATGATTTAGACATAGCTTGAATTAGATGTATTATTATTAAATTTCACTGGTAGTAGTCCATACCAAACAAAACAAAGAAAAAGTAAACCATAGATGAAGGAAACCTCAACCCCCTCTAAATTATAAATAGGTAAAATCATGTAATATACCTAAACTAATATCTTTCTTAGTTAGAAAAAATCACATACCGAATATGTTGGCCAATGAGACTTGTTTTTCTAGTAGCATCATAAAACTAGTTAACTTGGTAAACAAGTAATGGGGAATAATTATTAATCTAGAGAATAGACCTCTTCTTAGAAAACCCATTTAAATAAGAAATATTTCATTAAGTATGAAAGCCCTAATGCACCTAAGACCATCAGTTATGATTTTGTGACCCATTTGACTCGAGAGCGATCGTTTTCTAACAACATAGGTAAGATCCAGTGACCTTGTCAAAATTAGTAACAAGGGGTGATATGGGATGTTTTCTCTAGTTAATTGTTCAGGAAGTACAATGATAGGTTCATGATATGTTATGACTATAAGTGGACTAGTATGCCCAAGAGAACTAGTCCAACCACAACATTTGGTATGGGATAAATTGTCATGAGTCATGAATGGTCAATGGTACTAAGTATAGTGTCAAGGTAATGACATGGCCCTAGCTGACTCTACTGGAGTGGATAATCAGCTAGGTACTAGAAATATGTATTCTAGCCCCTTGCATACCAATTTAGAACAAGTTGATCAAGTTAGATCGAGGTTCATAATGCTAAGAAATGGGGATGGTATGCGTCCATCCTCTAGGTTATGAGCCTTAGAGGATAATCCCAACCATGGATCAACACTAGGGTTATGCATAGTGGTGAATATTCAAAAATTGGGCAAATATTAGGATTTTTAAAATTGGAAATTGGTGAATATGAGGACCCTCGATGTCGGCCCATTCACCTAAAATTTTTAGGATTAATGTTTTCTTAGGGCCAATTCACCACAATATATATCCAAACATAGGCATATTTGTACTCATTGGAAAGCTCTTTTTAGGCTTTATATAATAGTGGTATTTATATGAAGTTATAATATGATTTTATTGGTCAAACGTGGCCCCAAACATGACCTTACATTTTAGGGCTTCAAATACCCCAAATTTTGGTGTGAAGATGCTCGATTTGATTTTCTTAGGATTATCCATGATTCACCTTGATTTTGATTAAGATTCGCCATTTTTTTACAAGTACATTTTGAGTCCAACCCCTTATGCATAACCTTGATCAAAACCCATGCTAGGATAAGAGGATAACATATAGGAAAGTTGGATCCACAAAATGGTATATTTTATGGGATTTCGGCAATCTCGTCCACTTGGAAGATTGTTTGCAATAATTCTGGATCCCTAAAGTGGTGTGATATACCTCATACTTAAAAGTGGTCTTAATGTGGGTGAATACTAAACCAATTACCTTAAACCTTAATCATAGGGTGAGCCATGTTGTGAGTAAAAAAAAATTCTTGAGCACTAATGATCTAGAATGAATGGTACAACCAGGTGAGTAGACTTGGGTTGTTACATATAGCTTCTTTGGATGCTTCTACAACAACAATGTACTTAGCTTCTGTTGTAGATTGAGCAACCACTTCCTACTTCTTACTTCTCCAACTAAATACACCATAAAATAGTATGAAGATATATGCACTTGTGGACTTGCCCTTATCCACATCTCCTCCAAAATCTGAATCAATAAAACTCTATAATTGTTTGTATTTGGTTGCACCATAAAATATTGCATAGTCTTTTGTCCCTTGTGGATACCTCATTATCCTCGTAACAATAATCCAATGTTGCTTACCTAGATTAGAAATGAATCTACTTACAACATCCACTGCATGGGCTAAATTAGGTTTTGTACACACCATTACATACATGAGCTTTCTAACTACACTTACATATGCTACATGTGTTATTTTATCCTCTTCTTGCTTATTCTTTGGACTCATTTCATTTAATAATGCCACTTCCACATGAGATGGAATGTTCATAGGAGTGTTCTTGTCCATTCTAAAGAGTTCAAGGAGATTCACTATGTATTTTATTTGACTTATACAAAGCCTTATTATAATGCGATCTCTTTTAACTTCAATTCCAAAAAAATAATGCAATGAACCCAAGTATTTCATGTTAAATTTCCTTGACAATTTAGAATTTGTCATTTTTACCAACTCCTTTGAGTCACTAAGCAAATGAATATCTTCAACATACAAGACCAAAATAATGAAGTGATTTACCTTTTTCATGAAGCAGATGCAATGATCTCCATCACTTCTCATGAAAGTATGCTCAATCACATGCTTGTGAAACTTGTGGTACTATTGTCTTGGGGATTGCTTCAAGCCATAAAGTGCTTTCTTCAACTTGCACACCAAATTACTACTCTCACTTTCTACAATACCTTCCGGTTGTTGCATATAAATATCCTCATTGATATCCCCATGAATAAAAGTTACCTTCACATCCATTTTTTTAATTTTCTAATCATAAGTTGTTGCCATTGATAATAGTAATATAATTGAAGCAAGTTTTGCCACAAGAGAGAAGGTTTCATTAGTCTATACCCTCTAATTGAGTATATCATTTTGCCATAAGCCTTTACTTATATCTTTCTATTGAACCATCAATTGTGTACTTCCTCTTAAAAATCCATTTACAACCATTTGCTTTCCTATATGGTTCCAAATCCCAAGTCTTATTTTGTTCAAGTGACCTCATTTCTTCTTCCATAGCCTTTTTCCAATGAATAGCTTCATCACTATTAAGAGCTTATTTCACATTTCTTGGATTATATGACATGGAAGAAAATTAAAAATAACTAAAATCACTTGGTTCATAGCCAAACTATCAAGTGCTCTTCTTTACCGAATAATTTTCCTTATCACTTGATCACTTTTCAATTTCTGATTATTTGATTTCTATCTCATTTCCTGGTTGTACTTCATCATGAATAGGCTGATTACTCTCATGATTACTCTCCATTGTAGTCTCTTCTTGCTGTTGTACTTGAATTTCATCATTAGACCCACTTACAAGTGGTTGCATCTCACATAATGGAGTTGAAACAAAAGTGACACTTGTATTTGGCAAAAACTACTAATAATTTCTAGCTTGTTAATTTTTTATTTTAGAAGTTATTCCTCATTGTTCCTCATTTCCTTGAGTATCCATATTTGCTTACTTTTCACCAACAAACTCTTCCTTGAAGATGATATCTTGACTATATGCATGACGATGTTCTATTGGGATCCATATCTTGTATATTTTGATTCCTTCACCATACCCAATGAAAATACATTTCATTTACTTCTTATCAAGTTTTCTTCTATTTTACTTAGGAACATGCATGTAGGCTTCACATACAAAGACTCTTAGATGTGCTATTGTGGGCTTCTTACCACTCCAAGCCTCCTATGGTGTCTTTCCACCCAAAATAGAGCTAGAAGACAAATTGTTCATAAAATTTATTGTATGTAAAGCTTTAGCCCAAAATATTTTTCTTAAGTGTGCATCCTCTCTCATGCTCCTTGCATTCTCCACTAAGGTTCTATTTAACCTTTCTACAACATCATTTTGTTGTGGGGGGTATGGTGTAGTTTTTTGCCTTCAATGTCATGCAACCTACAAAATGCATCAAAATTCTTGGAGTAATACTCTCCTCCATTATCAGTCCTTAGTGCTTTTAACTTCTTTCATGTTTGTCTTTCAACTTTAGCCATAAATACTTTGAACATATCCAAAGCACTACTCTTCTGTTTCATGAAGTATACCATGACTTCCTTGAGAAGTCATCAATTAATGTGATAAAATATTTGGACCCTCCCATGGAAGCCACTTCTTTTGATCCACATATATCATAATGTATTAATTCAAGAATTTCTTTATTCCTATATTCACTTGAATTAAATGAAACTCTTTTTTATTTTCCATCACACATGCTTCACAAAAATCAAATGAACCAAACTTCATACCTTCCAAACATTGAATAATTTTCTTATTGCACATCTCTCGTAGGCTCTTCTCTCCAAGATGTGGCATCCTTCTATGCCACAACATCATTCTGACATCTTCATTATTTTTATAGATTTTCCACTCTTCATTGAGCTTGTATTTGCACTACCAACATAAGCAAGGACTGCATCTAATTTGTAAAAGCTTCCATATCTTATATCTCTAGCCAAGACCATGGCTCCATGAATTAATTTACACCCATATTTGCCAAAGAGGGTCTCAACATATGCCTTTGCAAGTTGAATTACCGAGAGTAAGTTCCTTGTCAATCCTGGAATATGTCTTTCATCTGGTATGGTCTTGATCCTTCCATCACTAAACTTAACTCTTACACTACCTTTACCAACAATTTCGTAGTAATAATTTTGACCAAGGAATACTTTACCATTGTGACTTGTTGCATAGTCCTTGAACCACTCTCTATGTGGTGTCATGTGAAAGGATGCTCTAGATTCAATTAACCATGCTTCATATTGGAAATTCATTATCAAGCATGTAGCAATATACAACCCCCATTCACTGGTTTATAGAGCTGCTAAATATTCTTGTTTTTCTTTGGAAAGATTCGTCTTACACTCACTTTTCTTGTGCTCCTTTTGCTTGCATTTTCAAAAAATAATCTCTTGCTTCTTTCTTTTGCTTGAGAATATTATTCTTGACTTGGACCTATAACAATTGCCATAGAATTTATCACCCTTTCTTTCTCTACTTCATCCTCTATTCTTAACAACAATTTCTTAGTAGGTTTAGAGATCCTTCTTCTATTTTTGTCTTGAAACAGTTGACTAATGATCTCATCCTTCTTGATATTTTCCACTTTTGTGCTTCCACTGATTGCTACAATAAGATTTTCCCATGAGTTTGGTAAGCTACAAAGTAAACAAATACGTTATTCCTCTTCTTTGATCTCATAACAAACTAATTTCAGTTGATTTATAAGAGTTTTAAAGGTGTTTAAATATTCAGCCATATTTTCTCCATTAGCCATTTTTAATGCATACAATTTCTTTCTAAGAAATATTAAAATCATGAGTGACTTTCATTCATAGAGCTTACCAAGATTATCCCAAATCCCTTTTGCTGACTTGGCTCCAATAACATTAATTAAAACTAAATCTGCAAGGCTTAAACCAATCAAGGCAATAAATTTGTCATTCATCTTGTCCCAATATTCTTGACTAATTGTTGGTGGATTTGCATCCTTGATGATAGTCTCCTTCAGATCTCTTTCTACAAGGAGATATTTCATTTTTAGCTTCCACAAGTTGAAATTATACCCACTAAACTTGTCAATGGTTTGCTATGATCCATTCTCTGCTCCAACAGATTACCATAGAATACCCAAACAAGGTCCCTCACACTTCCAAAGTTTCATCAACAAAGTAACAATTTCAATATTACCTCATGCTCTGATACCATTTTGTGGATTAACACTAATAATTGGAATAAATAAAATGAACAAAAGAATAGACAAATAGATAACTAAAAATAATGAACATAAAAAACAAGGATACTCAACTCTATATTTATTATATTATTTGTTTTACATTAGGGTTGTTTTACATCACATCGTCCAGTCAATGGCTGTTACAATACAATGGTTGTTATAACACAATACCCAGACCTAGGATTTCAACCTGTCATACAACATAATAGCCACCTCTCTCTACATTACCAAAATGACATATTAACAAACAATAATTAAATGTTGTTGCCCTCTATTTTAGACCAACAATAGAGCACTACAAAACAAACATAGACCACTATTGTGCGCCTCTCCACCTACCTCTTATTTTACAAAGAAAAAATAATATATTATCTCCAAAAAAGCTTGGAACCAGGCTTAGTGGGCTCTGACCTTTGCCACTGTAGACAAAAAAGGTAGGCTCTGACCTCTATCATTACATATAAAAAAAGTGGGATCTAAAATCTGCCGCTATGGACCTGCATAGGCCACCAATTGGACGGTGTAGTGGCCATTGATCAAACACTTAGTGTGTTAGACTCTAGAGTTAGGATCTCAAGTAGTGAATGATAGATTATTCCAGAAAGAGAGGAGAGAGGAGAAGACACAATTTTGGACAAATTCATGGGATCAATACCCACCTATCATTGTTGAACTATCAAAACTACAACCAATAAAAATAACCATGGAAAGCATGGGTTGGATCTAGATTGAAAGTTATTTCAACACTGTTCAATTGAGGGATTATATGTTTAATCAATTTAAAAATATGAATGAGTGGCCAATTCCAATTCCTCTGAAATTGGCACCCATCATGACTAAAATCTTGGTAGAAATATTTCTCATAGGTAGAGATGAGGAGGATGAATTAGCTTAGGGCTATGGGAGCCTTGGTGTCATAGTGAAGGATGGATATGATAAGATCCTTCCAGAACCTCCTTCTCATGCATATTAGGTTGAGGATTGGTGAAATATTTGGCAGCCAAAGGGTTGGTCGAAAGTAAACTTCTTTGCCTAGCAGTTCATGCACAATGAAATCCTTACTTTTGATAATCTGAGATGTAGGGGTATCGTTGGTCCATACCAATGTGTTTTATGCTACAAAAGTGAGGAAACATCTAACCACTTGATGTTTGAGTGCCCATTCATGCACCAGATCTAGGAGCGATGGTTTTTAGCTTATAAAATTTGAGTCAATGGTGATTTAAATTAGATTAATATTTGGGAAATATGGAAGAGGGGTAGATTTAAATCGAAGCTCTTTGTATCGGGTGGAAGATTGGATTAAACTTTATTTGGTGGTAAGTAGAGTTGAAGAGAAATGACATAATTTTTTGAGAAAACTATTCATCCTTGGATGACATCTTGTAGGTCATTTGGAGCAAAGTCACTGAAATTATGGCAATGTATGCTAAAGAGAAAACTCAGACAGACTGATATAGGTATTATGGAGAAGTAAGTTGAAGTCTAAGAGTGACAAGAAAAAGCTAGTTGGAAATCACCCCTAGAAGGTTGAATTAAAATTAATATTGATGAAGCTACAAAAGGTAATACAGGTAGAGATGAAATTGGAGTGGTCTACAAAAATCATGTTGGGACAATGCTCTATTAGAAACTGCAGGGCTTGGGTAGGGCAACGAACAATGAAGCATAATAAAATATGCTTCTATTTGGGTGGTAAGACAAGGTTATAGGAGGATAATCATAGAATCAGACTCTCAAATTTTGGAAGAAGCTCTAAATTGCATGAGGAACTTTGTTTTGTAGACATGGAGGTTGAGGATTCTTGTCACCCAAATTAAGGAATTGTAGAGGGAATTAGATGATGTAATTCCAATTTATGTGGGTAGAGCTTTGAATAAAGTGGCAAAATTTTTAGCTAAGATGGGTACCCATAAGGAAGTAAATGTTCAGTGACATAGTAACATGACTATTAAGGATGAGAGGATTAGGCAGGTTGGTGAGCAAATCTAGTGTTTTCTAATTTGGATAACCATTGCAGACATATGGTTTAGAAGATTTAGTTCCAATGTAGATCTCCTTTTACTATTGTAAATAGGTATTCTTACCTGCTAAGGTTAGGAGGAGCCTCTTCCCAACTTATAAATAATCTTATTTTAGTATAATTTTTTCCATTCTTTTTCTAAAAAACTGAAAAATTATATATTTTATATTGGAAAATTTGAAATTTTATAAACTTTTTCTTACATTAAATTGATTACATAGATCAACATAAACAAGAAAGGAAAACTTATTCTACTTCTCTCAGTTTTATCAAACTGCTATATTCAGCTCGGCCTTCTGCAATATAAACATTTCCTTTTATTTGAAAAGCCAATTAGACACTTATCTGCCAGAAAAGTTGATTCTGATTTTTACACTATTTTACCCACATTGATTTGGCATTTTATTATTTGAAAGTCGAACCTAGAAACAGTGCATTCAATCAAAACAACAATCAACTACAATTTGTACGTGGCAACTCTGAATCAGCATCTACAAAAAGGACTGGTTTGGACTAGCTTGGGACAGCCAAAACTTATCTAATTATTCAGAGCACTCTAAGGAACATTGGTAAGATCAAGGACACATCACATGAAAAACTGAAGGATGTCTTGTCATGTTTGTGGGCAGAGGAGAGCCAAAACTTATCTAATTATTCAGAGCACTCTAAGGAACATTGGTAAGATCAAGGACACATCACATGAAAAACTGAAGGATGTCTTGTCATGTTTGTGGGCAGAGGAGAGACCAGTAAACTTGTCTGCCAACCACTTCATAAGACTTTTCAGGGTTGGAGGGGAATAGCGACCGTCCAGCTGTGGTTCAAGGTGGTACGCTTGGAAGGGAATAGCATCCGTCCATTATATCTTGAGAGGAGTTTTAAGAATCACCGGATAGATAGCGAGGAATAAAAGCTTGTCAATTGAAGGGACATGAAAGAAGGTCAATTGAAGGAACATGAAAGAAGACTATAAAAATGACATAATAATTTTATAGAAAGTGAGGAATAAAAGCTTGTCAATTGAAGAGACATGAAAGAAGACTTTTTACTATAAAACTGACATAATAATTTTAGGGTGTGTCTGGTTTATGTATGACGTCTTATATACATTGTTCATTATTTGAACCAATAGTTAAATATGTATATGCACTAGAGGTCTACTATAGGTTACATTAAGGGTAGAATGAAGAATAAGAATGCAACTTCTACAATAATTAGGATTAGGATGAAAAGAATCGGAATATTATATCAATGTGGTAATAACAATAATCTTTAAAAAAAAAATTAATTTCATTTGTTATATAAAAATTATAAGGTTTAATAAATTTATATTTTTAAATTAATTAAATAATATTTAATTATATTATTTGGAATATTTTTATTTATTGAATTTCATGATTTAGATTTTATAGTTTTATATTTTATAAATTTTAATTTTAAGGTGATGGAAGTTAGCAATCCAGAGTTGACTATTTTATATATATATATTTTTTAATTTTATTTTTTTCTAAAATTTTTTTGGAGTGAAAAAAAATATAGTGTTGCAAAGATTTATAGAGGGAGTTTTAGGGTTTATTTTTTTGTGACGGTTCAAGCAGCGAGGGAGTGAAATTATTTTTCGTTGTGGCTCAGGCGATGGCGAGAGTGAAAAATTACAGTGTTTATCCAAAGACAAATTTTTAGAGTTTGTTTTTTTGGGACGACTCAAGTGATGCAGAGAGTGAAAGAATTGCAGAGATCCATAGATGGATTTTTAGGGTTTAATTTACACAGCAAAAATTTCTCAGGATGGCTGTTTCTCCTCGAACAGGATAGTCAAATAAATAAAGTTGAGCAAGAATTACTACAAAGAGAGTCAAAGAATTTGAATTGAGTAATGGCAGAAGGAAGCAGACAAGGTTCAGTGATGGGCAAAAGGGTGAGGTTAGTAGCAGTATTCACGTGGTGGTAGGATAGGGAGTGAATGTTGGTTCATAGGATTCAGGCGGTCAGGTAGCTGCTAGTGGGTAGGAGAATGGTGAGCAAGTGGCAATTCCTAGGGAGGTGAGTTTACCTAGCAAGTCAGGCTTTGAGGACCCAACGATTGAGGTAACTGTTCCCAGTGGTGAGTCTCCCAGATCAGTGGTTTATGAGACTCTGTTCACTAGCAATACAGGTGGGTCCCCAAGTTTCGATACCTTCCTCAAACCAGGTAAGCTATCCTTTGCTGATATCACAACTAAGGATTTTGGGTCTCAAAATTCTTGTTCTCTTTTTGACCTCTCTCCTACTAGAGATAAGTTGGTCATTCTAGATGATCTTATGGCGATCACCATGGAGGAGGGATCGTAGAACCTTGTCAATAAATTCCATAGTGGCAGACCTGATATTGACGTCATAAGGAGATGGATGATGATCAAATGGAAACCGAAAGGTTATTTGGATATTGTTGTAGTTTCTAATGCATTCTTCTTGATTAAACTCAATTATGAGGACTCAAAGCGGATCCTTAGAGGGGGTCCTTGGTTCTTTGGAAGAAAATGATTGTTTCTACGCAAGTGGGGATCAAATTTTAATCCACGAACCCACAAGATCAATCTGGCTCCTTTGTGCGTACATCTTCCTGATTTGCCCTTCCACCACTGGCATGAAGACATCTTAATGGGTATAGCTAAGGAGATTGGTGATTTAGTGTTAATAGACTCGGCCACTAGAGCAAAATCTAGAATGATTTTTTCTCATATGTGCATAATGACGGACCCAAAGACAAAGTTTCTAGGTCATATTGATCTTATTTCCAAATACGGTGTACGCACTCAAATGATAGTCTATGAAAATAGACTTCTTAAGTGTTCAGTTTGTAGGAGGTTGGGTCACTCGGTTGGTTCATGTCTGGCTAGAAAGGAGGTTCCCAAGGGAAACTGGGTTAGAAAGCAAGGAAATTTGAAGTCCTCAGGACCATCCTCAGTCGGGGTCATTTGAGGCCTCAAGCCCCAACCAGTTTGCTTCAGAGAACTTAGGATCCAACCAGATTGAAAATGATTCCAGGGTGATGGAAGTTAGCAACCCAAATATGACTGCTATTAATCAGTCCAATGTTTATTCTAGCCTCCTGCAGGTGGACAAAGAAGACCTGGTGATTGAAATAGGTATCCTATCAAATTTTCTTCATAATTCATTTGAATGCTTAAATCCTGAAGATGCTAACCCTAAGGAGGATAAAGGAAATTAGGATGAGCCAAAGGTGCTTGTATCACCTTAGAAGATGGTGAAATACTAGCTCTTCTCCCAAGCCAAATATGGCCAAGTCATCGAAGTGGGGAGAAGGTTTATCATGGGTAAAATATTCTCGTTCAAAAACAAGAAATTTCCAAAAATGATTGGCTGATGTTGGAGTGCCTAGGAAGGTGGGTAAGCCCTCTAACAAAAATATAAGAAATATGGATGCAAAAGCAGATATTGCAGATAGCTTGCAAAGCGAATTGATATTTGAGAAAGAGTCTAAAGGGAAGTAACTTAAATTGAATTCATTTTGTCACTCGCCCCATTCTCCTAAGGGAGGCAATTGCTCCAAATACAATAAATGAGACTCATCACATGGACTATTAGAGGTCTAAATGGGACTACTAAACAAATATTTTTGGCCTCTCTAAGGAAAGAGTTTAAGTTGAATATTATTATTGTACAAGAAAAAAAAATGGATAGTTACAATGCTGAATTAGTTAAAAAGAAAATTTGGAGAGAATCAAATATTGTTTCCAGCTCACCAAATGGAGCTTCAAGAGGTCTGTTATGTATGTGGAACCCAAAATCTGTTGAAGGATCAACTCTGCTAGTTTCTGATAGAGATAAATATTTTTTTTTCTTCCAAAGTCTTACAGGTCAAGTGGGTTATTTTGAATATTTATACCCCTAACTCTCCTTAGAATAGGTTGGTATTCTGGAACTCCTTACGAGTTATGAGAGATATTTTTAAAAAGGAAGCATGTCCTTTGGTAGGAGAATTTAATACCCCTTTATACCCGTCTGATAAGAAAGGAGGGACTCCAATATGCAAAAGCATGGAAGACTTTACCTCTTTTGTGAATTACCAAGAGCTTATGGATTTGGAGCTAAAGGGGTCTAGGTATACGTGGAGCAATCGATGATTGGGATGCCAAAATATTCAGGTTAGGCTAGACATAATCCTCATATGTAAGGAAGGGCTACATTTTTTTAGATATGTATCTTTACAGTCTCTTCCTAAAGTGGCCTCCCATCAAAATCCTCTAGTGTTGGAGCAAGTTCAAAATTATATGTTTTTTTCTAGGCCCTTCAGATTTGAGGCCATGTGGCTCCCTCACCCGGAACTGAAAGGTAAGATCAAGGAATGGTGGGCTAAGGGATTTTTGGGCCACCCTATTGCTCAAGTTGCATCAAAGCTGAGGTATATTAAGGTAAATCTAAAGGAATGAAATACATTTATTTTTGATAATATTTTGTTAAGGAAAAATGAACTCATTGAACAACTTAAAGAAGTGGAAGCCATTTCAGTCAAGTCAAAGTTAGTGGAGGCAATGAGATCCAAAGAAATAAGTATGTTTGCGGATTTACACAATGCCTTGGATGAAGAAGAGATTATGTGGCATCAAAAATCAAGGAATTTATGGCTCAAAGAAGGAGACCAAAACACAATTTTTTTTCATACATTTGTGTTGAGGCATATTAGTCACAACATGATCAAGGAAATCAGAAAGGCGGATGGTGAGGTTACCAAGGAAATTAACAAAATTAAGGAAAGTTTTGTGGAGTTCTTCAAAGACTTGTTATGCTCCTCAGTTTCCAAAAACTTGCAAGAAAAAATCATCTTCTCTATAACATCCCAACGCTATTATCTGAAGATATAAACAAGATCCTATGTGATCCTTTCAATGATGATGAGATCAATGGGAGGTCTTAATGCTCCAGGTCCAGATGGCTTCTTGCCAATATTTTTTAGAGGTTTTGGCATATTCTAGGTTTTGATATTTGTAATGTAATCAGATAGGTCCAAAGATCTAATTTTATCCTGACTAATGTAAATTACACCTTTTTAGTTTTACTACCTAAATCACTAGGTGCCAAAGAATTTATAGATTTCAATCGATTAGCCTATGTAATATGATTTTCAAAATTCTGACTAAATCCATGGCCAATAGACTTAAACTTTTGCTCCCTTCAATCATTGATATTTCGTAAAGTGGTTTCATGCCTCAGTGATAGATTTTGTATGGTGCTATTGTTGTTCATGAGATCATCCACTCTACTGATAAAAGTGGGAGGCTCGAGACTCTTCTCAAGTTGGACATGAACAAGGCATATGACAGAGTGGCTTGGGATTTTCTTCTTAGGGTTCTTGATAGGTTTGGCTTTACCCAGTGCTGCTTGAGATTGATTAAATCCTGTATATATTTACCCATATTTTCAATAATTTTTAATGGATATTCGGTGGGATACTTTCGTAGAAATAGAGGTCTACATCAGGGGGACCCTTTATCACCCTACTTTTTTATTTTTATGGCTAAGGCGTTGGGCAGGTCCATCAAAGCTAATTAGGTTATTCAAGGTTTGAAGTCATCCCAATCGATATATCTTATATCCCATCACCAATTCACTGATGAAACTCTTATTTCCTTCATGGCATTAATCCCTCAAGCTAAAGCGGTTAAATCAATTTTGGTGGATTTTGAGAATGCGATAGGTCAAAAGGTGAATTTAAAAAAAAAAAGTTTACTTTTTTCTTTCACACCCTAGTTGATAGGTAGAGGAAGATAGCATATATTCTGGGGTGTAGCATTGGTTCCCTTCCCTCGGTTTACCTTGGGATGCCACTGTTCAAAGGTGCATCAAAACCATTGTTGTGGGATTTAGTAGTTGAAAGAGTTCAGAAGAAGTTAACCAGGTGGAAAGGTGCCATTTTAAGTCAAGCGAGGAATATTTTATTGGTAAAATCCACTTTACAAAGCATCTTGGTGTACTTCCTCTCCTTGTTCAATATTTTGAGGAAAGTTATCAATAAGTTAGAGCAAATCCAAAAATCCTTCTTGTGGTCAGGGGCTAAAGAGAAGAAGATATTACACCTGGTGGCATGGGATCAAGTCTGCAGTAGGAGAGAAGAAGGAGGCTTAGGTTTGATAAGGCTAAGAATATTGAACAAAGCCTTGATTGTAAAAAAAACTTATATATTAGTTCAGGATGGCAATTTCAGCTGGGTTAATATTGTGAATGCTAAGTATCTTGGTGGTGACAATAATTTTTTGAAATCCCAAGCTCTCCCGGTGGGGTCTGCTTTTCAGTATAGTATAGTTGGTAGTCGGGAAGATGTGCGTAAAGGCCTTCGTTGGGTGGCGAGGGATGGTTATTCCATTTATTTTTGGGGACATTCTTGGGCCTTGTCATCCCCTCTTGAAGATTGCCTAACCTTCGTCTGTCTAAAGCCAATCACAGATAGGTTCTTTGATCCCAAAGTTTTTAACTTTATAGAATTATTCAATGGTCATATTCAATGGAAGTTCTTTGACTTCCCAAATATTTCTTAGGAGGAGAAACTTGCTTTTATAAATTTAAAAAACTTAATAAAATGGTTCCTAACCCCCGGGTATTGGTATTTACGATAGGATGGTTTGGGGTCCTCAGAAATATGGCCAGATTTTAGTTAAGTCTGCTTATGGCTGCTTGGACTATGATTCAGATCCCTAGTTCTTGATGAATCAAGTCTAGATTAAAGGCCTGATGCCTAAAATCAATGTGTTCTTCTAGTTGACAATTTAGGGGAAAAGTGCCTTACTCTTGATAATATTCAAAAATGGGAATTATTTTCCCTAATAGGTGCTTCCTCTGCGGTAGGGCTTTTGAATCGCCTTTCCACTTATTTTCGATTGTGCTTATACCCTTGATGTATTTCGTCAATTTTTTTTTAAGTTGGGTGTTGCTTGGATTCTTCCCAACTCGCTGGAGGACTTGGTTGTTCAATGGGTCTCCCCTTCTCCTCTTCCTACCTACGTCAGTTTTGAAATTTTGGGTTATCCTATATTTGGTGGTGGATGTGGAAGGAAAGGAATTCCCACGCCTTTAAAAATATTTGTCATATTGAGTCTTAGATCTCCTCGAGGGACATTGTAGATGCAGTGGAAAATATGAAAGCTTTAAAATTGGATTCGATAACTTGTGAAGGGGAGATCGATTTGGAGAGATCGTTGGGTTTTTTAACTCAACCTCATAATACAATGAGCAGGGTGAGTCAGTACAGGGCAAGCATGATTTAGGAACCCCCTCCATTGGGTTGGATAAAATTCAACTTTGACGGAGCTTCTAAAGGGAACTCGGGTCTAGTGGGTGCAGAGGGCTTGTTTAGAAACTCAAAGGGCAAAATCCTTCTCGCCTTTACTGAAAAATTGGGTCACTAAAATAACCATTTTGCTGAAGCTGGCGTATTATTTCAGGGTGTTTTCCAACTGAACTGGGTGAATTACAAGAAATTAATAATAGAAGGAGATTCACTCAATGTTATCCACATGATTAATGGAAACCAAAATCCCTTCTAGATTTTTGTAAATTTTTAAATTTAATTCAGAAGAATGATTCAAAATTTAAGTGCAATTCAAGCACTTCAGGGAAGGTAACAAAGTTGCAAACTTCCTAGCTAATCAAGGTCTTAAACAACAAAATATTTACATTTGAGCAGGTAATTTCCTGGATGATCTTAGATCGTTGGACAATGAATTCAAGCAAAGGTCAAACTCGAGTCAAAATACTTAGGACAGGTGGCTGGAACCATCCCCATTGGATGTTGCTTTTTGAATGTTTTAGTCGGACCTTGCATGCCCAGTTTTTTGTCTTTGTTTATCCATGTAGGCCTGTGTGCCCAAATTTTATCTTTTTTTGGCTTATGTGTCCAAGGACTAGTTGAATTTAATGTTTGAAGTGTCCTCAGTTTCCAAATGGCTAGAGATTAACTTCTTTTGTTATAAAATCTGGAGATCCTTTCAAAACTCCTTTAGTTCAACTAATCAAAAAAATATTAATTGTTTTTTCAAACATTACAAACAAATTATAATATTTAGTTAATATTATTAGTTAAATATTTTAATTATGCAATAAATTTAAGTTTATTATACACTAACTCTAAGGTACATGAAAACAATAAACCTAAAATTTTAAATGCAGGAAGGAACAAGAACACATTATCCTTACTAGAACCACTTTTTCCCTACAACTAAGGTCAATAAAAAAAATTAATATAGCTTACAACATAATGTCTAGAATGTTTCATATCACACAAATATACTAAATTTTCCTATATATTCAAGTAGAGGTTTCTATGTAATAAGATTTCTTCTACAATGTGCATTGAAATTTTCCTATCATAACCAAGGGCATTGTGTTAAACATTTATTCTAATGCTTATAGATAAAAAAAATGGATATTTTTGATTTAGTAATGTTCAGTTTTAATTTATTTCTGATTATTTGGTCTAATGATTTAAAAATATTTAATTTATTTTTGATTATTTGGTTAATGGTTTAAAAATATTGATATTAAAATGGTTAATCAAATTTTTTAAAATTAATTAATTTAATGATTTTTTTCTTCTTGGAGTTTACTTATAGACTTATAAACAAAAATAAAATGAAATTTTAAAGTTTAAAAGTGGAATTAAAATTATTTTTAAAAGTGAATGTATAGAAATATGTTATATTTTTTCAATTTATATTCAATTTAAAAAATTTATATTCATTTATATTTTAGAAAATATAAAAAAATAAATTAATTGTTTTAAATGTAAATTATGATCACATGTTTTTTATTTAGATTATTTTTTTATACAATATATTTTAGAACAACATTTATTTTTTATGATAATCAAGATCTAATTGAGTTTACAAAGCATTTTTTTATTTATTGGTAAAAAAGGGTTTTTGAAAGAGCCTAAACCCTTTACAAGTCTAGGCTGGTCTATCCAAACTTGCATTCCAATTTCCTCTTCCCAAAAACTTTAATACATACCAAAATCTTCAAATACATTCTTAGAACAACATCCCACTACTATTATTCCTTTTATTACAACTACATAAAAACTGCCAAAACTTTATTACATTTGTCGCACCAAATCTTCAATTAATTCTGGCACATAAGCATGCAATATACTCTAGCACAACCACAAAATCCAATCTCATTACATTCATAAGCTCCAAAATATGGAACCCTCAGTAGACAAGTCCACAACTCTTTAGAAAATGGATCCCTCAACACACAAATCCATAAATCTTTAGAAAATGGAACCCTAAGTAGACAAATACACAGATCTTCCAAAAATTAGAACCCTTGTCACTTGAAGTCTCACAATACTGCTAAAAAGTCATAAGTCCACCTATTTCTAGAAAATGAGACCCTTAATAGATAGGTCCACAAATATTTAGAATATTGAACCTTCATTAGGCAAGTCCATAGATCTCCAGAAGATAGAGGCCACATAAAGGAGCCTTCTATAAAAAAATCCTCATATCACCAAATAAAAGGTCCATCCACATACACAAATCTTAAAAAAATAGAACCCTCATCAAACATATTTTTCAAAATTATTACAACTACAAGTTGATAAATCCTAAAGATCTCTAAAGGATATGGCTCTACAATATTCAATTCCACAAATCTCCAAAAAATAATTTACCATGGAATATTTTGAATATTGGGATTTTCACCCATTGGCTTGGCTTCCTAAGTGTCCTACCTCCTTTGCCACTAAATGAAGTACATCTAGGTGTATCCCATCTTGCGGTATCCATATTTTATCTTCCTCTCTAAGAGATCCCTAGTTGGATATCTAGTCAACCATCCCATTTCCTTCTCTATAAACATGGACCACTTGAAATTCTTATAGTGCATTTAGGTATCTTAGTGTATCTATTACTATGTTTTTTACTCTCCAACTCTACGCCATCATTTTATTAAGGCAATTAACAATATTTAATGGATCTTCCTCAATTATTAATATCATAGCCCCTAGTTGAACCACCATATTTACTCTAGCCAACACTGCTCTTGCTTTAGGTTGATGACTAGTCATAATTCGTAAGAACTCACTCACAACTTCAATTACCATTCCTTGGCCATCCCTTAGCATTGCTTCTCCTCCAACTTTCTCTAGATTACCTTTAATAGCCCCATCAAAATTTAGTTTTAGCCATCCTTGATTTTGTGGCTACCACTTGGTCAAGCTCCTCAAGCCTCTTGAGGATTGCCATTCCCTCAATTGTACTTAGGTTCAAAGCTGCACTTATTTTAGCCTCCTCCAATGAATTTATACTCATGCACTTTCACTACTTTAATATTCTCCACTATGACCACTATGATGTGTTCTCTAATCTTGGTTGTATATCTCTTCCCCCTTTAAAATCCCTTCTATTTCTCTCCAACTATATTTTCCATGCATAATGAAAGGCAATCAAATTTCAACTTTGATTTAATATTGGGATTTTAAAAGGCTTATTCCATTGTTCTACCCATTCTACCATGTTATTAGGCATCGCCCACACCACCCTCATCTTCTTTATTATATTAGAAAATATTTTAAGGGAGTAATTACATTTTAAGAATATGTGATTCACTAACTCCTTATGATATTCACAAAGGTAACATCTATTAGGGAATTTAAAAATCCTTATATGAAGGTTATTTATTGTTAAAATCTTGTTTTGAATTGTTAGCCAAAGGAAATTTACTAAGTTTAGAATTTTCTTTCCCATAATCGATCTCATTGAAAGCATCCTCAAGGTCTGCATGTGAAAGATCATAGATTGATTTAACATTGAATCACCTTTCTTGAATAGCTCCCCACACTATTGTATCCTCAACCACACTAAGGATTACATAATATGCTCTTAATTTAGCTATTAGCTTTTGCAACTCTTCCCCATATTGATTATGGATGTTCAACTCCTTCCATCTTACCTTTCCTCCTATTATCAAATAATCACTCATCATATATTCATAATGTTTTTCTAGCTCTGTTTTGATACTTGCTAATTCCTCATCCTTCACTAATGTAAACTTCTCTAGCCATGCATCTTTCCAGAAGTGGAAAGACCTACCATTCACCACCTTCCATAGCAGCTTTTATCCTTCATTAAATAGTTCCATAATGAAGATCCTTTGTAGGGCTCTAGAGTGGTAAAACATTTACTATCCTCTTGGTTGTTAAGGTATTTGTATCTCAGAATTCTTGCCCATAAGGCATGATCCTCCTTCACTAGCCTCCATCCCAACTTTGCTGCAGAGGCCTTGTTCATATCCCATATTCTTCTAATCCCAAGTCATCCCCTTGATTTATCATTGCATACTTTCTCCCAAGACACCAACGAAATTTTGTCCTTCTTCTTTGTTCTTGATCATAGGAAATTTCTTTGAATACTTTCTACTGTATTAAGTACTTCGAATGAGATCTGAAATACTGAGAATAAATATATCAGGAGTGCTTGGAGATTACTCTTAAGAAATTGTAACTTACCCAAACTCAAAAAGTTCTCATTCTAACACATTTACAAAGCATATTAATAAAAATTATCATATTCAACATTTTAATTGTTTAGTTTTGAAAAGTCATATCACATGATATTTAACTTTAATAAATTGATATTTAACTTATTTTTTATATAAGTTCTTGAATAGTAAAATTCTACTTTAAAATAATAATTATTGAAAAGAATAAAAACCTCTTTTATAAAATTTGGACACATTCAACCTTAAATATATATTATAATTATATTTATTGGAATTTTAAGTTGAACTTACCTATATATTATAAGGTCTACCTTAACTATTTATATGGTATACTTGTCTTTATAAAAAAAATCAAAACTTCTTTATAAATGAATTAAGAACAAAATAACATTATGTTGTTATATAATTAAAATATAAGATTTAACATGTTAGTAATTATTTTAATTATAAATATCCGCCTTTGTAGCACAAGTGGAGAAGGTGAGCCTGGTCCTATTGAACAGGAGGATAACGATTCGAACCTTTGCGATGCAAAGGGGGACACAAAGGCTATGTTTTAAATTCCCTATTGATAAACATAGATCTTGGCTTAACAAGGGGTCATGGTTGGGAGGAGACTATTGAGCCTTGTGCGTTGGTCATAGGGGTTTCTCACACTAATCTAAAATTTTGAAGGTTCAAACCGTAGCGTGGGTGAGTGTGTGAGGGGTGGGTGTGTGGTGGCTTTGTGTTAAATTCCCTATTGATAAGTATAGCTCTCGACTTTACGAGAGGTCATGGTTGGGAGGAGACTGCTCAACCCTCTACATTGGTCATAGGGGTTTCTCACAATAACCAAATCAAAAAATATATATTTTAATTATAAATTATTTACAAAAATAGTATAATTTAAAAATAATTTTACATAATAAATTAATTTTAATTGGTATTACTAGCTTATAAGCCATTACTTTATCAGTGTGGGGTTACATTCATAAAATAGTGACATATTTAGCAATTTATTAAAAAAAAAAAAATTCTAGTCATATTTACATGCAATGGTATAAAAAATAGATAAAAATAATAGTAAATATGAAACAATAAATATTAAAAAAAAAAAACAACATGCATTATAAAAATTAAGTTTTGTAAGGATTTAAAATTAATTTTAAAATATTTTTTAAAACTTATAGATGTTATTTATTTTATATATTTTAAATTTTCATAAATATATTAATTAAATATTATATAACATTTATTTGAATAAAAATAATTTATAGCTTTTTAAAAAAACTATAAAATAAAATTAGTTAAATATCAATCATTAATGGTTCAATTTATTTATATTATTTAAAAATCAAGTTAAGATAATTTATTGTTAATTCAAATTATAAAAATTTGATCCATGTAAATGAAATTTAGTTTCAAATGAATAATTTTCGTTATATTCAGCATTATAGTGTATATTAAACTTGAAGAAATAATTGATTAATTCTCATTATATTCAACATAATTAGGTCTAAATAAGGGGAACCAATAACAAAAACAATAGTCCAAAACCATTGGGGTTGTTATGGATTTCGTAGCTTTTGATTGTTTTTTTGTAGCATAGGTTATTCCTCCTTAAGAGTGGCAAGACTCAAAATGTATTTTTGCACTTCAACTGTCAATAGAACCAATAATTAGCTTCAAGAATACTATCTAAGGTGCTAATATTTTTCATGGAATTGATTGGATGGTCTATAGTAACTATTTGCATTTTATCAATGATCTAATTCAAATTCTCCTTTTAGGGTTGAGTCTTCTATTGCTCACTTGATTCTTGTTGGATAGTTGGCATGGCTGGAGGATGAGCTTCTTCCTTGTGAACTGATACATTTGAAGGCTCGAGATAATTTGCATGTGGGGCCTTATCCTCCACCAAGGAGGAATCAAAGCATGATTGGATGACTAAACATCTCTTCCTTAGGTGGCCATATTGTTGACAACCATAACATCTAAGGGAGAAGTTTTCATATTCAATATTTTGGATCCATTCCTCTTTGCTTGAGGATATAGTAATGGATTGATACCAAGGAAATAAAACAACCATCCAAAAAACTAATCTTGTTCTCCTTATATTAATTTTATGGGATAAATTTTCCTTTATTTGGGCATCTATATACTGGAAAGCACCAATGGGTATTACCAATTTTAGTGAATATCTTCTCTCCCTAAAACTCCATAGGGAGAGCATATAGATTCATGCAAAATGGGAAGCTATCATATTCTTTTGTAAGGGGGTTTAAATTGGGAGTCCAAGGTCATATATAGACACTCCTTTGTTTGAAAAACCAGTTGTATCTATAGTAGATTACCCTATATCTATCCACTAAATTAGAAAAGAAAACATAAAATATTTTTTTATTGATTGATTGGAGGAGGGGTTTTGAAAGGAACCCAAAACCTTCTTAAAAAGTGAGGAAAAACCATAAAGGTATGCAATTTAGATACAAAAATATCATACGAATATGCCACGTAGCTACTATAAAAAGGGAAGCTAGGTCACATAGACCTTTACAACAAAACCAGAAACCGGGTCCACAGAGGAACCTAGAAAGATGAAACAAATAGCAAGACAAAGATCAACAAGATGATCCCAAAAGTCATGAAGACGATCCTGGGAAGCAGAATAGGGCCATCATATCAATCAAAATTAATGTTTTTGGCTACCTTTGTATCCTTGTTATTTTGAAGGTCCTTGAATTGACAAAGGAGTTCATCCAGAACCTTGCCAGCCTGGTGATAAAGCATCCAAGCAGTCTTCGTTGCATTCGTAGCGGCATACAAGTTCACCACGATTCTACAAAGAGGATCTAAGATAGTCTTCTAGAATAGGTTGATGGTGAGCATGCCCAAGGGATCGAAGAAGTTCATGTTAGGAAGACTATCCTCAATCATCACCTTTGAGGGTGAATTCTTTATTTTAACTTGCTTCAGGTGAGGAGACTCCCTTAATGTACCAGGACTATCTTTTTGCTTGGTATTGTCATCTTGGCTCTAGTGGATGGGTAAACAAAGACTGTAGGGTAATACCAGGCGATGATCCAGAAGGCAACTTCTTGTCCTGTTTGGAAGAAACAAAAGATCCATTTTCTAGCTCATCATCATCATCATCAATGTTAATTTTAGGGGTCTCCTAGCTTGGGCTATGGATAGATGTTTGTTTAAATGTAATTACTATGATGATAGCTTTTTGAGCTTGTCTATAAAGAGCATCACGGTAAAGTATTAAGTGGAGGTATTTATGAATGGGTTGGGAGGAGTTATTTTTTCTGACGCTATCAATAGAGATCTCAATGGATCGATAAAGATAATCACGAATGTTAATGGACTTCACATCTCACAAGTGGTTTAGAAATGTGAGGTGGAAGCTATGAAGGGACGAGTTGATCTTATCCATACTGAATTATTGCATCACCGAGATCATACTTGGTCCTAAATACATGCATGGACCTAAAGGCATGGTAAAGGTACATCCCAGGTTGAGATGATTCATGATTTCCAATCGTGGAGTACTTATATTAGAAATGAACATTCTTAAAATGATCAAACAAAATGCTTTGGAAGTGATTAACTTTCACAGAGCTAAATATGGTGGTGATTTTTATTATGGCATGGATAGTTCTAGTACAAAAATAGTTTGAAGGTAAGATCACAACAGAGGGAATATAAGTTGCGGGAGGGTGGGGTGGGGAGGGCGAGAGGGGTGGTAGGTATGGTGGGATTTATAGGGGTGGCCAAGGTGACATGGTCAGGAAAGGAAAGGGAGTGGGGATGGGGGTGATGGATGGTCAAGATGGCATGGTCAGGAAAGGCAAGGGAGTGGGTATGAGGGTGATAGGTGGCAGGTCAGGGATACCTTAAGGACCAAGAGTGGAGGTGACAAATGGTAAGTCTGATGATGAGTTTGCATGGAAGGTCACTGAGAATGGAGATGCCTCTGTACAAAGCTTTGGATTTGATGACATGATTAGTTTGGACTCCCAAGTTCTCAACAAAGGTAAGGATAACACTTTCTCTATGATATCTAAAAACTCTTCCACCCCCAAATTTCCTAGAATTTATTTTTGTAGCACCATCAAAATTCAACTTAAACCATCCAGTAGGAGGTGGGTTCTATTTGATAGTTGTTCTTGATGGTATATACAAATGTGATAGCTTCGATGGGAGGTTGAGGGACAAGGTGATTATTACTTTGAGCCCCAAATAGGGATATTTAAATCAAGGTATTAACTGAGCATTCTCAATAGTAGCACAATAATCTGGTACCAACAAAAAGAGGATTCTTAGAAAGGTTGGTAAAAGTTCTACTATTGTACTCAAGCCAAAATTGTCATAGAAAATGGTGTAAGTAGAAGAACCATAGAGCTTTAAGATGACTATTCTAGAATGGGTTGGGCCACTAAGTGAAAATATCATGAATAGTGTTCAGTTGGACCCAATCAATGCTAAAAGTCAATAAGAGGAAACTGAGGACAGTTCTGGAGAAGGTGCACTCAAGGAAAAGATGATAAGTTAACTCCCAGTTGGAATGACATAGATAGCAACAAATAGGAAGGATCCAACCTCTTATTATGATATTATGAATGGTTAAAATTTTGCTTTGGACAGCCATCCAAGAGAAAAACAAATTTTGGGATAAGACCTTTGGAGCACATGACTTTAACCAAAAGAGAAAAAACAATGGGGTCATCCTAAAGGAAGTAAGCCATCTTGACCAAGAATTGTCCACTATCACGGTCTCTCCAAATATGATGGTACATAGGATGATTAGTGGGTATGATGCAAGAATTAAGAAGAGACTTCAATGTATGGACAACAACATTGATATTGGGATCAATATAATTATTTTTAAGAGGTTTCCAAGCAAGGTCATTGTGAAATTCAGAGACTTTGGTCCCAAAGAGTTGATCAGTTGTGAGATTTATAATGACAAGGTTGGGATTCTCAATTAAAGGATGGTCATAGATCCATGGGTCTTACCAAAAATTGATGAGGTGACCACTTCCAAGTTGCCATTTGGTGCCTTTCTGAATAATAAATCTAGACTTGATAATTGAATTCTAGAAGGTGGATCCACCATGGGACAAATCTTCATCCAGAAAGTTATGGTTCTGCAAGTATTTTATTTTAATGATAAACACCTATTATAGGTTGGTGTTGGTGAATATTTTCCATCCCTACTTGGCCATCACAGTCATTTTCATCTTGCCAATTGTCCTGAATCCTAACCTACCTTGGGCTTTCTTGGGAAAAACCTTGTCCCATGTGACCATAGGAAATCTCTTCTTGTTCTCTAGTCCTGTCCATAAAATCATTTTTTGGATTTGCTCAATTTTATGGAATATTGTTTCCAGGGCCTTGAAGATGAACATGAAGTATTTTGGGATACTTTGAAGGCAAGAATGCACCAAATTTGCTTTGGATGCTTGTCTTAGGATCTCCCCTTTCCATTTGACAAGTTTTTTGAGAAGTCTTTCAAGAATATTATTCCACATACCTTCAGTGGGATTGCTAGAAAAGAGGGTAAGACCATGATAGGAGGCCAGGAAGTATGAAATGTTGCATCCTATAACTCAAGAAATCTTAAGTTGCTTGGCCATGGAGGTTTTGATGAAAAATATTTTACTTTTTATGTAATTGACCACTTTCCTAGCAACCTATTTGTAGATATTGAAGATGATCTTTATGGATTTAGCCATAGAAATAGATGAAAGGGTAGCTAGGATCGTGTCATCAACAAACTATTTATGCGTGATAGGCATGAGAGAAGATGCCAAATTGATGCCAAAAATTACCCCTATGAAACACATAAATTTAAGAGTTCTACCAAGAGATTCAACCAGGATGATGAAGAGGAAGGGGGACACCGGGTCATCCTACCTAAGTCCTCTAAAAATTTTAAAGTAGCCCATTGCAGATCTGTTTATGATGATAGAAACCCAAGCTAAGGATATGTAGGATTTGATAAGGTCAATCTAGTCATTATGAAATCCAAACTTGGAATGGACCTGGAAGAGAAAGTCCCATGAAACTTTATCAAAGGCTTTGTTCATGTCAATCTTGAGGAAAAATCCTGCTTTTTTTCTTTTGGAAATAGAATGCAGAATTTTGTGAATGGTAATAAATTCATTGATGACGGTTCTTCCCTGGATAGTGCTTCCATAGCAAGGATCAATGATGAGAAGGAGGATTTAATTCATTCTATTGGTCATGACCTTGGTGATAATATTATAGATGACATTGCAAAGGATTATAGGATGATAGTAAGACAAAATTATATAGATGTATGACTTAGGGATGAGGGCCAAGAAAGTGGAGTTGGCATCCTTGGGGATAGCCTTTGAATTTTAGACATATTGGATAACTTTGTCAATGTCACTACCAAAAATATCCCAAAAATACTGAAAGAAGTAATATGGGAAGCCATCTAGGCTATGGGATTTGTTTGGCTACATTGAAAAGAGGGCATTCTTGATTTCATCATGGGAGAAGATTTTAAGAAGACACAAATTTGATTCATGAGTAACTAGACAAGGAATGTTTTAGAGCAAGGAATTACAGGTCTGAATGGAGCAAGGAGGATGGGGCTCTAATAGATTCTCAAAGTGAGAGACTGCTTCAACGCAAACCTCATCCAAGTTGGACATGATAAAACCATCACTTTTGACCAAATCACTTATATTATTAAAACTTTGGTGTTTGAGAGTTGAGGCATGAAAAAATTTGTATTAGAATCTCCATATTTTAACCATAGAGCCCTAGATTTTTGCCTCCAGAAGGTTTTTTTTTAGTAAGCACATTATGGTAGTTGACCAGGATTTCATCCCCGATCTAGTGGGTCATGTTTCTATTTTTGATTTGATCTTAAATCCCCTACAATTGGTCTTTAATGGTTTGTTTGCTTTCAAAACTATTGCCAAATATTTCCTTATTCCAGGTCCAAAGGTTGTTTTTGATGAATCAAAGCTTTTTTTTAATCCTAGAGATGGGGGACCAGAGAAATATTGATCCCACCATTTAGAAACCCATTTTATGAGGTCGGGATGTTGGATCCACATGGCCTCAAATTTGAACGATGTTTTGTAGACAAATGCATATCTTAGGCCTTCGAACATCAAGGGTTTGTGATCTGATCTAATATTTGAAAGAAAATGAAGGGTAGCATCCCCAAACAGATGAATAGCTTCCTTGGATAGGAGAAATATTTCAAGTATTAATTGGAAAACTTGGTTTTCAATTATTCTATTGCTCCAAGTGGATTTTGTTCCCTTGAGTTGAACATCCATGAGCTTATTATTTTCCATAAAATATTTGAAATCTTCAAATCATTTTTGCGTTATGGTTGACCCATCCTTTTTATCAAATGAATAGAGGAAGGAGTTGAAGCCTCGCTATAGCATCCAAGGCTCACTGGTAAACACAACTCTCATTTTTATAAGGTTGTTCTTGACAAGGATGCAAAAAAAGGTTAGGATGGCCAGTACAAAGGAGAGAGGTGAGAGGAGGTTCATGTATGCAGTGATAATATGGGTAATATGGTATGGACTTGGATGAAGAGTGAGGATAAAGACTATCAATAGGGGTAGAGTCCTTGAGGGTATGGTGAAGGGATTCAAGGAAGAGGAGGTCAATAGGATGGGTGACATCATTGAAAGCATTAATCAATTTGAAGAGGGAATCAAAACCATTAGGGAAAGTGAAGAGGGAGCTTACCTAGTCCTGGGAATCAATCTGATGAGAAAATAGGATTTTCTTACCTTTGGATCCAAGATGAAAATCCTTAGGAGGAGCCTTTACAAAAATAGCCCTGCTCTTTATGGGAGCTTAGGGATAAATCTTTGACCAAGATTCATCTTTCTTCCTTAGCTCCTTCTTTAGGATTGGGCATTAGGTTCTAAGGTGACCTTGAGAATGGTATTCGATGTAGAAAGTCAGTTTATTTGTCATATTCAATGTCTTGATGTCTATGATATGATCTATAGATGAGATTCACATGAGTGGGAAACTCGGAGTTAAGACTTACATTGACGTAGATGCGGGTATGAACCATTTGATTTCTAGATTTAGTTGTCAGGTCAAGGGAAAACATCTCACCAATAGTTTTGGTAATACCTCTAAATATTCCTTCATCCCAAAATTGATATGGGAGACATCAAGGCATTACCCAACTAGATGTTGTATTTATGCTCTGGGTTTTAGGATCAAAATATTCCATCCATCTTCTAATGAAGATACTGTGTCAGCCTAAAATTCAAGGTTCCCTAAAAAGGATGCAACTAGTGTCATCATGGTTGTCATGTTTGATCATGAAAAATCCTTTGGGGAGGGCAACCAGATCCATGTTTCCATAGGTTCAGCACTTGGAGTTTACCCATATTTGGATGGTTTCTATATCAAGTCTACCATCGATAAAATTATCAACAAGAGAAATACTCCCAAGCTGTGAGAGATACCATTACGTTGGAGGGAATAATCAAATACCTACCTTTAGGGGTGAAGAATAATGAATAGGCCTAATGAGATGGAGCATGATGATTGAGACATTCTAAACTATCTTTACAAAGGAGACAAATTTTATATTTTGGTGATCTTATAGAGGATCCCTCGACCCTCGTGACTTCCACTCCCCTTAGGGGAGTCCTTGGGAATTGAATCCATCGAGTTAATCATCTGGGGTCTCTTCATCACCAAGAATATTTCCATATTCATCAACTATAGCTAATTTTTGGTTCTTGCCTTCTAGATTTTTGAAATTTTCATTCTCGCTTGAGTTCATCCCGCATGTAAATGCTTATAGAAAAGAAATTTTTGGATAGTAGAGTTACTTGGAATTTACTAGACCACCAAAGTTTAATGTATCATTTGAGATCCTCTAAGCTTGGTATTTTTCCCCTAAGTTTTCAAATAACTATTTGAGCTTCATGATAAATTAGATCCAACCCAAAGTCATCCTTTAAAGTCCTGATAGAGGGTAGAGGTTCAATAGAAATCTCCACTCGTGAACCAAAAGATATCTAAGAGATATTTCTTGTGATAAAATAGGCTTTCTCATATACTGAAGAATGACTAATATCCTCTTGAGTACAGTAAGTGGGTTGCAAACAATGAAAATTGCATCTAAGCACTATCTAACGCCTATAGGAGGATCCTTATGGCCTCGAAGGAGCCCTAGACCTAGAGACACTATGCCTACCAAAATTTTCTATGGAAGAAGAGGGTCTATCTAGCATCTCAATGTGGTGTTGCATACATAGATTCTCTAAATATTGGATATATACCTCTCAGGATTAGAGGTATTGTACATCATACCTCTACCAAGAGTTCCTCTATATCAACTCTTCTTGGAGCCTCGCTATCACATCCTTACCTTTGCTTACTATCATTTGTACCTTTAGCTCTACCCATAGCCAAGCATTCTCAGCATCCCAAGCTATTATCACTATATCTTGAACTACTATCTCTACATCTCGCTCTACTACCATCTATTAGAGTTGATATCACTCTACCTCCAGCCTCTCCCACTCCTCATCACTCTGACTTGGAGGTCTCTCTGGAACCTCTTTCATATCATCTCTACCACCATTATCACCTCCAATATTTGAAGGCTACTCTACTACATCTCTCATACATATTCCTCTACTATATCAATGACATCACTGACATTGGATAGCCTCCTATGTTGCTATCTCCTCCTCCTCTATATTTCCCTCCTCGACCACCTCACTCGGTACCCATAGTGGCTGTAAAGCAAATAATGCATCATAATCCACCATGGTCCCAACATCATCCACATCCAATATATCTATCTCCTCATCATCCTCATAAGTCACTCACCACTAATCCACACAAGGTAGGCTTGAATCATTTGATCAACACCTATAGAGTACTGGAGCCTTTGGAACTCCCTACCTCGGTCCAAAATATTGTAGCACACGTGATAACTGGTTCAGCTCCACCCCACTCCTTAGCCACATGTGCCTCCCCACCTACTACTACATCTGCACCCTCCATCACCATCATTCACCTCACTCCACACTCCTTCACACTCACTCAATCCTCAAATGCTACTTCTGAAACTCATGAACGCAAAAATGTGTCTAATTTTGCTTCTATAACACTTTTATAGATTTTTTGGGTACGTTGAAATGCTCATGGGTGTCTGTCTAGTGCATTCAAATGTTACCCTACATTTGCAAGGTGGTAGATGCTTGCTAACATCTATGCATGGTGTGGATGTTGGTTGGCGTCTAGCTCCATAATGTTGCAAAAAATGACCAATAGGACCGAAAAAAGTATCTTACCCCCATTAAATCATTCTAAAATTTATCCATGCATTCATTTCATCATCACATCATGTTTTTAAAGGTTTAGATCAATTTGGATGCTTCATTTTCATTTATGACCAAAAGTTACAAAAAAATGCTAAATTTACTTACAAAAGCTTCAAAATGACCCCAAATTTCACAAAACAACCACATTAATCATTCTACACATACATCTCACCATCCCATAACATTCTATGATAATTTGGATTGATTTGGATGTTTAATTATTGATTGCAACCAAAAGTCATAAAATTTCCCAAATTACTTCAAATCATTCAAAATCACTTCACAAAATCATCACATTCACCCACCACTATTTGCATCATCCATATGCATTCATTTACATCATTCATATCATTCATAATTACATACATTACAATTCAACACTTGTCAATTCCACCCATATTTTTTTCAAGTGAACCTCGTATCTAGTGGTTTACCCTATTCACTTGACGATTGTAGTGATTAGTTATCCATGCAATTCGGTAGGATGGATAAATCACCATAAGAACACTTATCCATATCATCATACTCTTGTTTTAAATCAAAATCCATTTGGTCCCTCATATTTTGAGTGATACTATGCTCAGATTAATTTTCTCAAAAGATATCATTGATGGCCTTGTCTGTAGGGATTTTAAACATGAATAAATTCCAACACATCATCTCTTTTACACAGACACTAACTAGAGATGTAGACCAGTAGCATGATTGGTTCTTGGTGGAAGTAATCTCACAAAAAATCACTACAATGGTTATATTTCCCTATGTCATTTTGTATTTTCATGAATTTGCATTTCAATGATGCCATACGACACATTCTTCAACAACACACAATCACATCAAAACTTGGGGTAACCAAATTTAATTTTGATTTTCCACATCTGGATACATATTTTTTTTGATAGGTTAAATTTAAAATAAAGTGGATTTTTATCAAGGGACCCAAAACCTGATTACAACAAGTCATCAATTTTTTTTAAAAAGCCACAGGAATGGCCACAAGAAATCTTGAGGATGGACCGTAGGAAAGCCCGAGGATGGACTTTAGGAAAGGCTTGAGGAAAGCCATCAAGATGAACTAAATTAAAGCTATTAAGAAAGGTGTAAGGACCACTTTCAGGAAGGATGCGATGAAATCACACCCAGATATAGAAAATGCAAAATAGCCTAAAATTGAAAAACCCGCCTAGCAAAAAAAAGAAAAGGCAAACAAAAACAATGAAGGAATAATCCCATCTATTTACAAATTTGAACAACCCAAAAACCAGTAAAAAGAAACATCCCACACAGGGGAAACCAAAAACTAAGAAAGAGCAACATCCCACACAAGAAAAAACCATAATCCAGAAGAAATAAGTAAGGATGCTAGAAAATAAACGAACAATGTTTAAATCTCATCCTTGACAGGCTTGGAAAGTGGATCAGAAAACTGAGGATCTTCACAGGCCACGAGATCTTCTTGGAGAGATGAGAGGAAACTATGAAGATGCCATTTAAAGTAGAGGAAGTAATAGACATAGAAAAGCAGACCATAATAAAGAGATGGGATATTCCATAAGGAACCCAAAAGGAAGGAGCCACAGGGAAAAACAACTATAGGTGTTAAGCATAGGTCATCGCAGACCAAGAAGATGCAGCCAAAAAACCCTAGAAAATCTTCAACACCGTCAATGAATATATTTAGGAAAATAGATGAGGAAGTCTAGCAGGAATACAATAGCAAGCAAAATAGAGGCCCTGAAGCAAGACCACGAAAAAATCTAAGAGCTCACTGAATCCACATCAACAATCCTAAAGAGTAAAGTTATAGTAGAAAGCACATGGTCCACTAGAACAAATATATGATGTGCAAAACCGCTCATGAAGCCACTCTCCCATAGCCACAATAGTCCACACCTGAAGAACCACTAAAATCTAGCACCAAGTAGAAACCTACAAAAAACTTGGAAAAAACTGAGAACTCCAAGGAAAGAATCCCTGAAACAGCCCAAAAAACCTAGGGAAGGTCCCAGAGAAGAACCCAAAGACATCCCAAAAACCAGGCATCAAAAAAGATCCCCCAAAAGGGTAAGGAAAGGGGCAAACAAGTGAATAATTGACCTCCCACCCCCAAGGAGATTGTTGGTAAAACCATTCAGCCAAGGATGAAGGGTAAAGGAAGTGGCAGGGAAATTGGGATAGGAAAAGGAACCTGGGACATGACCAGGTAAGGGCTATAGGGAAGTGGAGAAGGACTTCCTAGCATCAAGATACATCTTTTACATCACATTTACATCCATATTTCCAAAACCCACTTTCATATTTTGGGGTAAAACATAATACATCATATTTTTATCACACACCATTGGCAAAAACCCCTTTTCTATTGGGGTAAAGAACTTAATAAATATTTGCATCATCATCTATGTCACTTTCTTGACATTCCCATCACATTTGCATCCACATTTAAAAAAAAAACCCTTGCATTTGCTGGGGCAAAAAATATAATCCATTACATCTACAATCACATTTGCATCCACATTTTCAAAAACCCCCTTGCATTTTTTGGGGTAAAAACATAATACATTACATTCACACCCACATTTACACTCACAATTATGTTAATTGGCTCATGAGATTCATTCCTCACTCACTCGCCAATTGAAGGGGTAAAATACACCCACATTATTTTGCTTCAGGATCTTCTTGTGCTCCAAGGAAATAAATCTACTTCATCCACACTAGGTTCTCCTGTTTTTGCACCACATTGTGTTTCACGTAATGTGATACAAAAATGGGTATCTGTATACACCAAATTATAGCCACCTGTCATCCTTACATCTACCTAATCACAACCATCCATCATTTATTTATTTTTATATATATTTATTTATATTTATATAAGTATATAAATAATTATATATTAATATATATATATATATATGTAAATGAAATCACAACCATTCATCACAATCCAATCTCAACCATCCACTTAACTTGATCCATGTCACATTTTTAAGATATAATCTTAGTCATCCATTATGTTTTAATCTTGACCGGACGATGTTTTCCAAACCCTGGCATATGGAAGGCAAGTTATAAATAATCATTCACTTTTGTGAATGAGGGTTAAGTGTTCAAGCAGTTGGTTAAGCATTGTTATTAAGTTATTTATCCTCATATTCATCTTGGCCCTCAAAACCATACCATTTTTCTAGCATGTCCTCCCTTATTGTCATCGTAACCTCTATTTTTTGCCTCCACAACCTTTGTAAACTAGATATGGTTCTACAGTACTCCTTTCGGATACTCCTAAACACCTCCCAGCATCCCACAAACATTTTTGAGCATTACAGGAACACTGTAGGGCGTTTGTTGCCATTGCAAAATGCTTTTGGATATTTTTCTAACCTTCCAGTTTGCTGCCATCATATCCTTGAATGCTTACGGGTGTTTGTAGGAATTTAGATTGTAGACACAGGAATGCAGATAAGAACAATAGATATTCTTGACAAGGTAAAATATTTTATTGTTTATATCTTACATTTTTTGCATTTGCTTGCATTTCATTATTTATAGTACTAGGGTTTTGTAGATATGTTTCAAAGAGGGCCTCACACAGTGGAGCCCTCTCATATGCTATTGACCTCTTGGTACTATTGATCTATTTGCAAGTGTAAGAGCTACATTATTGAAAGCTATTTCAGCTAGGGTGGCCTCGTAGGGATACTCAAGCCCACCCCAACTTATTTAGAGTGAAAATGAGCATTGAAGACACCAACTATTCTTGTGAATGAGGGTTTTGTAACCCTCAACATTGTAACATTGTATCAAAGGCTATAAAGCATATTGTAACCCCATATTTAGGGCACATATATTGTATGCTTTGGAGATATAGGCTCCTCCCTAGTTCTATATTAATAATATCCTTTATTTTATGCAATACTGTGTTGATTTTCTTTTGATAATATTGCTTCATTTGGTGTTGCTCATTTTTAGCTTATATATTATTATACAACTAAAACCTAAACTAAAATTCACTACATTAGATCAATATCCTACAACTATACTAACACATCTCCTCAAAACTAATATGATAGAACTTCCACCTATCAATCATGTCAACCTTACAAAAGGGAGAACTCTTTCATCCCATTCTCATGAACATTATGCCTTCCATCACATTAATGTCCATGCAACCAATAATTGTAGAGGCCTTAAAAATTTAATCCAAGACTTGATAGAAAATGGAAACCTTGACCTTAGTGGTTCTAGCTTCCAACCTTTCTTAGATTAGGATCTTAGAACCTTCCATGATCCATCACCCATCCATAACCAAGGGGAAACAAACTATACTTGCTCCAACAATGCCCCATCTTTGTCAACCCTTTCCATTAAATCCTTTTAGCTCCTTGATAAAAATATAGGTGCATTAAGGTCCTTCTAGGTCAGCTTGATAGGATAAGGATGTCATAAGCATAAGGTACATCCCAAGTGATAGTATGCTTTTTCACTTTACAACAAAATATGCTTGCTCCAACAATGCCCCATATTCATCAACCTTTTCCATGAACCCTGTTAGCTCCTTGACCAAAACATAGGTGCATTAAGATACTTTTGGATCAACCTAATAGGATAAGGATATCATAAGTATAAGGTCCATCCCAAGTGGTAGTATGATTTTTCACTTTAGCTACACCATACCTATAAACCATTTGAAATAGCTAAGGATCCTTTGCTAGGTCATAGCCACCCTCTTTCAATCCACATATATTCTTAAATACCTACTCACATGACCATTTGTATTGGCTCATTATTTGCATGGTTGACTTTCATAATTAGATTGTTGCACATGCTTAGTCATAAACTCAATCCCCATCATCATTCACTTAGCCACCTTTTTACCAACCTAAACATAAAAAATCAATCTCTATCACATCTTTGTAAAACTATTACCTCTTGC
This sequence comes from Wollemia nobilis, assembly GCA_028583015.1. Classification (NCBI taxonomy): domain Eukaryota; kingdom Viridiplantae; phylum Streptophyta; class Pinopsida; order Araucariales; family Araucariaceae; genus Wollemia; species Wollemia nobilis. Next base: position 8,095,741 of record JAQPPZ010017228.1, read on the forward strand.
AGACCATAAAATTATCCTTGTTGTAAGAAGAGTACATCCACATGATTGCCACTGTAATTTTCTTAATCTTCCTAATTTACACATAAGTACACAAATCAAAACATATTACAATTATACTTAACATTTAAAATTAATCAACAAATCATCCTCTATGGCTGCATCAAAAATACATATCTCATATTGATTCCTCTAACACATTACACCTTTTTCCTCCTCATCTAGGGGTAAATAAATGCCTTGATATATTTCTTAGACACCTGACCAAGTATAGATCATCCTTGAAAACACTTTATCATAACTTACAATACCCTTTTTACTTAAAGGGATAAAACATTTAAAGTCCCTCTTGGGGCATAATCATTTGAAGTTCCCCTTGGGAAAATAATTTAAAGTACCCCATGGGACACAATAATTTAAACTTTCCCTTGGGGCATACATCATGTAAAATCCCCCCTAGGAAAATCATTTAAAGTCCCCCTTGGGGCAATCATTTAAAGTCCCCCATGGGACAATCATTTAAATTCCCTCCTTAGGGCACATCATTTAAAGTCCCTCCTTGGGGCAATAATTTAAGATACCCCTCGGGTAAAATATTTTAGATCTCCCTTGGGGCAATCATTTAAACCCCCCTTAAGGAAATCATTTAAAATTCCCCCTTGGGACAATAATTTAAAATTTTCCCTTGGGGAAATAATTTAAAGTCCCTCTTGGGCATAAAAATTTGAAATCCCCTTGTGGAAGCAAGATATTTCAAAGTTCTCCTTGGGCATATTCACACAAAAATCCCATTGTATGATATTAGAAAATAGGAACCCCATTTAGGTTATCATCACATGATGTATATACATATCTTATATCACAACAAAATATCATAATAAACACTCCTTATGCACTTGCATAAGGATTAATCATTAGACAAATTTCATCTCAAAAACATGGCCCAAGTATTTATGTACATATTTTTCCACTTGGACACATGATTTTTACATATCATATCATATCACCATGCAAAGTCCTTTGGGTAAGACAACAAATTCCTCTGGATAACTCTCAACACTACATAAGTGATATTTATACATATTTTTCTCACTTGGATGCATCATCATTTGAAACACCCTTTAAGTGTGTATCCAATACCACCACTTAAGGGTGAATCGATATCAAACCTTGTATATACATCATGTAGACCTACCCCCATATATAGGGACATAAATTCTAAAACCATACGTAGGCTCATCCAATCATACACTCTTTTACAATCAATCATCATCCTAAACAACTCACCCCTTTTCAACTCATTCCTATCATCCCCATGTAAATTGAATTCCTTAATTCAATTTTAGCCTCCCCTTTGAAGCCCAAGGGGGCACACATGGTGCATGGTAGCATTTAATGCTTTACTTTAGATAAAAATATCTTCACTCCAATACTCCTTGCTAGTCTATAAATAGGCTAGGGGGGGCATCTATCAATCATATTCTCTCCCTCATGATGATAACAAGCTTTTGTTCATCATCATATTTTCTTAGAAACTTGTGGAACATAACATCCAAGGCATATCATCACTTTAAAATCAATGCATCTACAAAATTTATTTACACATACTTGGGGGCATCTCATTCTCCCAAGTTTCTATCTTATCATTCAAACCTCAAAATACATATCCATCCATATATTCTCCCCATTTGGGGGTAAGTATGCAATAAAAACAAATATAAAAAACATACACACATGTGTAGGCATTCATTTAAGATGGTTAGATATTCTCTATTTGTTCATCAGTAAATATATAGATAAATTCCAGCCCAACGGTAAAAGGTTCCTTGAAGGAAATCCCCCTGTTTAGGAACCAGATAGGAGAGGTGAACCAAAACAAGGCTGAGGATGAAGAGGGAATTGAAAACCCCCAAAATGAGGAAGAAGGTTCAAGCCCTAGATTATCACAATATATGCCCCCTCATTTCAATCCAAAACAGACTAGAAGCACTACCAAGCCTCCGATAGATTATGGAAGTGAAAGAAAGAAAGGGAGAATATCTACAATAGAGCACTATAGAATGAGAATCAATGAAGAAATTGCAAATGGAAAGCAAAGAACATTGTTACAACAAGCTATTCCTAGCCAAGATAATAGAAAAATTGACAAACCCCCTTTGGATCAGGGAAGGGGGCGGGGAAAAAATATCAAACAGTCTAAATGAAGGTTCTCTCATGGAATGTGAGAGGCCTAAATGGCCCACCAAAACAAAGGATGGTGAAGTCTATAAGGAAGGATTGGAATCCTACTATCATTTTTCTTCAAGAAACCAAAATAGATGCGGCACAATCAGCACTTATAGCTAGAAGGATTTGGAAGCAAGGGGAAGTGGCCTTTCAACAAGGCGAGAGGAGCATCTGGGGGCCTCATGATCTTATGGGATCCTATTAAAATAGAAGGAAGTATTATTCAGGCAAATGAAAGAGTCTTAAGCGTATTATTTCATGATTTTGATACTAATAAGAATTGGATTATGTCAAATGTTTATGCCCCCACCTCTGTCCAAGGGCAGTCTAAACTGTGGGAGTTTTTGGGGCATTTGAGCCAAGCTTTTAAAGACATTCCTTGGGTGATTGGGGGAGATTTCAATACCCCCTTTACCCATCTGATAAGAAGGGAGGATTTGGGTTACCCTCAAGGAGCATGGAGGACTTCAATGAATTCATTAACACAAATGAATTGATGGATGTAAGACTAAAAGGAGCCAAATTTACATGGAGTAACAAGAGGATAGGAAGTCAATTGATTCAAGAAAGGTTGGACAAGTTTTTTTATCCAAGGAAGCTACAACAATGTTTGGTGATTCAACGTTACAAGCCCTTCCTAAATGCGCTTCAGACCATAATCTTATTCTATGGGAGGCATTTCAGGCTAACTCCTTTAAAAAGCCATTCAGATTTTTGTCAATGTGGGTTAAACATCCAGACTTCAAGAAACGAATAGAGGAATGGTGGCAATAGCCTATCCAGGGAAGTGCTTCCTTCAAACTATCTCAAAAACTTAAGATGGTGAAAAACAACCTTAGAATATGGAATAAAGAAGTCTTTGGAAATATTTTTGAGAATAAGAGAGCAGTGGGGGAAAAACTAAGAATAATAGAAAGCAAAATCCAAAATGGAACCTATGATGAGGCGACAAGGACTGAAGAGAAGGAAACCCTTTGTGATTTTTATAATATTTTAGCTTGTGAAGAGATGTATTGGAGGCAAAAATCAAGGGCATTATGGCTAAAGGAAGGGGACTCTAATTAAAAAAATTTCCATGTTACCACATTGAGCAATAGAAGCAACAATAATATTAGAAATTTAACTAAGGTGGATGGATCCTCAACTCAAAACATTCAGGAGATCAGGGACGAGGCTATTAATTTTTTCAGTTCATTATTGGGTGAAGAACGGGCCTGTAATGCCCAAGCAAAGGACTCTCTCCTTCAATTCATTCCACAACTCATTGATGAAACGATTAATGAGTCTCTTACAGTAGCTTTTTTAGACGAAGATATCAAGGAGGCTTTGTTTAACATGGATCCTGACAAAGCTCCTGGGCCGGATGGGTTTTCATCGTGGTTTTTCCAAGTTTGTTGGGATATTGTTGGAGCAGAAGTTATTGCTGCAATCAAGGAGTTCCAAAGTTCAAATCATATTCCAAGGGGTTTCAATTCAACTTTCATTGCTTTGATCCCTAAAGGCCCCAACCCCAAGACTATGGCTGACTTTAGGCCGGTTAGCCTTTGTAATATATCCTATAAAATTTTGTCCAAAGTTTTAGCCAACCGTTTGAAGAAAGTTCTACCGGTTATCATTGATCCAAGTCAAGGAAGTTCTGTACAAGGAAGATCAATCTTAGATGGAGTTATTACTGTTCATGAGGCTCTTCATACAGCCGCTCAGACCAAAAAAGTAGTCATGGCTTTAAAGTTAGACATGAACAAAGCTTATGACAGGATAAATTGGGAATTCCTAGAGGCAATTTTATTAAAATTTGGCTTCAACATGAAATGGGTCAAGTTAATAAGAGAGTGTATTTCTAAGCCTTATTTTTTAGTTTTGGTTAATGGGTCTACTACAAGTTTTTTTCAAAGCAAATGTGGTCTAAGACAAGGAGATCCCATAAGTCCTATGTTGTTCATCATTGTAGCTGAGGCCTTGGGAAGAACCATTAAGGCAGCAACGGTAGCTGGACTCATATCAGGTATCAAGGCCATGTTGCTAACTACCCCGGTGACACATCAACAATTTGTTGATGATACATTGCTATTGAATTTGGCTTCTGTGGTTGAGGCAAGAAGGATTAAAAATATTCTCATAATGTATGAAGAAGCGGTTGGACAGAAAGTGAATTTTGATAAGAGCAAACTTTATTTCATCAATACCCCCATTCCTAGGAAAAACAGTATAGCAAGGATCATGGAATGTCATATTGCATCCCTTCCCACCTCCTATTTAGGTCTTCCCCTATTTACGGGGAAACCTAAAGGATCAATGTGGAACATAGTTCTAGAGAGGATCCAAAAAAAGCTAGCAGGTTGGAAAGGACATCTGTTATCTCAAGCAGGCAAAGCAATTTTAACTATGGCTTCACTTCAAAGTATACCCGTTTACTTCCTATCAGTCTTCAGAGCTCCCAGCAAGGTGTATCACAAAATTGAGCAGCTTCAAAAAAAAATTCTCTGGTCAGGGACTAAGGATAAGAAAAGGATCCATTTAGTAGGTTGGAACAAGGTTTGCAAACCTAAAGTTGATGGGGGGTTAGGATTGAGGAGAGTTGCTCATCTCAATACAACTCTGTTAGCCAAACAAGCGTGGCGGTTATTGACTAAGGTCGATAATGAATGGATTGCCATAGTTAGGAGGAAATACCTCCAAGGTGTGAACTTCCTTAATGACAACTTAGCAAGAAGGGGGTCTAATTTTTGGAAGGCAATCCTCACGAGCAGGGATCTTGTCAAGAAAGGTCTTAGATGGATTCTAGGAAATGGGCAAACAATAGACTTTTGGAAGGATCGGTGGGTGAGAGCTGAGGAGTTATCCCAGAATCCTCGTTTGGCTAGGATTCAAGAGCATATGGAGCAACATATTGGGAAGAAGGTTGCAAATTATATGTGGCAGGATATAAATATCAATAGGTGGAAACACATCAGAGTACAGGGTTTTGAAGCGAAGTCTGAAGAGCTTTATAACATTTTAACTCAACAAATTATTCCCTCTAGAGAGGATGAAGATCACATTGTTTGGGCTGAGACTGAAAGTGGTGACTTCACAGTTAAGTCTACCTATAATTTGCTTCTCAATGTGGAAGGTCAACAATTTCAATCGAGTTTGGTTTGGATCAAAGGCTTAATTCCTAAAATATCCTTTTTTTCATGGCTGGTGATTCAAGGAAAAATCCTCACTATGGACAATATGTTATCCAAAGGTATGGTTATTGCTAACCGTTGCTACATGTGCAAGGCAGGATGGGAGACAACCCAACACTTGTTTCTGGAGTGTCCGGTAGTGGAGTCCATCCTGGATGAACTTTTCCAAGCCTTTAGGATCTCGTGGGTTAATCCTGCTCTTATATCCGAAGTGTTCCATCAATGGCATCAACCCTTTGTTAGCCTAAAACTTAAGTACCTATGGAAAATCTGTTGGCATCATTTTCTCTGGTATATTTGGCTAGAAAGGAACCATAGAGCCTTTAAGGATACCATTCACAACCCAAAAACCATCCTCAACAGGATTATTGTCTTTGCGAAAGAAAACCTTAGCACCTTAGTGGATGAGAACCACTCAATTCCTCCCCAAGAAAAACAATTAGCTCGGGCCTTAGGTATTGAGGACAAACCTTCCATTCCTTTGCCCAATCCCAAAAATGGGATTTCTTGGGAGCCACCCCCTGGGGTTGGTTTAAACTAAATTTTGATGGTGCAGCCAAGTGATGCGTAGTCATTATACCATCATTAATTCTCAATGAATTTGTCAATCCAGGGCAGTGTACAAGGCTATCTACGAAAGAAGAGGCAAAACAGCTATAACTTAGGTCAATCTAGAGCAACAGGTCTTATTGGTGAAACCGGTTGTGTGGGGGGTTTTAGGACATTCCTATATCTAAATTGCATGAATTAAACCTTAATCTAAGTTGCAGAATTGGAAACTAATCATTAACTACAGAAATGAAGTCCTAATTACAATTGCAGAATGAGACCTAATTATATTGCAGAAATAACAGTTGTAGAATTGAAAGTCTGATCCTAATTGCAGAAAGGAAATCTAATTACTTTTGCAGTAATGAAAGTCTAATTCTAACATGGAAATGAAAACTGTCAAGGCTCTGTAACAGAAGGTTGTCAATCTTCTGTGCAGGAGTTGACAGCAAAACATAAAATGCAAGAAATTACAGAAAATAGTAAATTCTAGAAATAACAGTCTGAAATAAAATGGAAGCTTTGCTGAAAGTAAATATTATAGCTAAAACATTAAGCACAAGATTAATCTAAGTATAAATAAACTAAGACTGTAGATATTGTCAGTTGTTTACAAGCAATTGAAATAACAAGTTCTACAACTCATTCTGCTGCAGCAAAATCAGAATAAAACCTGCTTGTTAGTCCTCCTCCTAGGTCTGGAAGTGGCCAGCCTCCTTGTCCAGAAGAAGGTATGAGTCTCTCTCTCTCTCTAGATCTTAATCACACTCATTTACAAGCAATATGAAATAGAACTGGTGCACTTTATTGATTAAAGAACATGATTACAATAATTCTACTGAAAACCTATTACAGGACTGTAACAGTCAAATTCTACCTATTTTCTGCTTCTTTCTAGCTTCCTTACTCTCTCTACATATCTTACTTTCTACTTACTAGGCTCAACCTGAATGGGAGCAATATTTATAGATGTCCTAAGGTCTAATTACAAACAAAGAATATCTCAAAAGATCTAATCCTACAATGCTGCAACAAATTCTGGTTTTATCCTAGAAGAAGATTAAAACTTGATCTTTCCCTTAATGATGGCTTTGGTCGGCAATGACGGCAAAGACAGATGGAAGATCTTTTCCTTTACCTTTTCCAACCTTTATTTCCCTTTTTTTGGCTTCAAAAATCGGTCAACAAGTCAAAAAGCACACTCTATTTTCATTTCGAAGATAAGTGGCTTCATTTCGAAGACAATGCAATTCTCATTTCGAAGATCGCTCATTTCGAAGATACTGCAGTTCTCATTCCGAAGATACTGCAATTCTCATTTCGAAGATCTGCTCATTTCGAAGATAATGCATTCTTCATTCTGAAGATCCGCTCATTTCGAAGACGCTGTGTTCTCTCATTTCGAAGATATCTGTTCATTTCGAAGATACTTTGAAATGAACAAATGTGTGCTTTTCCAATGATTTCTTCTGCATCTCTCAGGTGGGTTATCTCCTAAGATCAAATTCCAATGGTCTTCATCTCTTTCCACATGTGAATTCCATGCCTTGCTATTTATGGACAGTTGGCTGGAATTTACATGGGAAAGACCAGTTTTTGTTGCACAACAACAGTTTGCTTGCACTATTGTCAGATTTAGGTGAAATAAATGCTTGAGACAAATCAAAACATGATTAGTGAAATGCTGCTATTATTCTAAGCATATCCCATTTTAGCAAGTCATAGCAAAAAGAACACAAAACTATGCAAAAAGTTGTAAAAATCAGCATATAATATTCCAAATACATTGATCATGCAAAATGGTTAATATACAACATATTGAATCAACTTAACTAACATATCAGATAAAACATAAGAGTTTATAGGCAATTTTAGTGTTCAAAACATGTTATGATTGAGGCATTTCCAGGCCTCATCATTTTCCCCCAACTTATATTAATGCATGCCCTCATGCATTCTGTTGGGCTATGGAATCACATATGTCCATGTTTAGATTCCATGACCTGTAGAATAATTTCTTGCCTATATAATACCCCCTATTTTCCTGAATGTTTCTGAGCCAGTCTTCAAATTGTTCATCAGGTTGGGCATCTTCCTCAAAGTAGAATGGAACTGGAGTAATGATGGTTGGAGGCCTAAACCTAAGACCTATCCTAGTTATGTTGCATGATTTGAATCAGCTGGATTACACCTTCTGCTCTTCTTCTGGACCATTCTAAGTTGATGGGGGAGATAGGTTCTCTTTTCCTCAAAGACATGGAAAGTTCAGCCCATCTGTCTCTGCACACTGACAATGCTGGGAAAAAATTATGATCACAAAAATTGTTGAATCTGGCCACACAGTCCCTTAAGTTGTTCAAGTACATCCTCTTTATATCATCCCTGTTCATCATTGAGAAGTGTTGTCTGGTGATAACTAGGTGGTTTGGCTGGATTGCTCTGACTAACAACTCAACCCTTGTTTCAATCTCTTTATTCTGCTTTTTCTCTTGATCCCAGTAAAGCTGATTCTGCAAAGTAGACATAAATGCTCTCAATTGAACATCTCCAATGTAGATTTGAGGATGAAATTCTACTTCCTCTGGAATGAAGAAACTGTGTAAAAATAGTTCACATAGGAGATTTTTCTGCTCAAAAGGGCTGTCAAAATATGCCTCCAAGAAATCTGCAGTTGTGTCCAATTTATATGGGAGGTTTGAACTAATCCTCATGACCTGCCATCTGAGGTATTTCTCCTTCAAAATAAGGCTGTAAAATCTGGCTGGTCATCTAAATTGGACTAAAAATTCAGCAATTTGGCATAAGTCAGACACCTTTTCTTTCAATGCCTGAATTTCTGTTTCCTTGGCTTCTAGCTGTTTTGCTTCCAATTTGAACTTTTCAGTTTTAGTGGCAAGCTGCTCATATCTAATCATCCAATTAGCTATGTCTGCATTGTACTGCTCTAGAGACACAGTATTAGGTGGTCTGACTACAGGTGGAATCCTAGGTAGCAGATCAACTTGAACTCCTTTTTCTGCCACTTCTATTGGTTGATCATCTATCAATAATTCTACCTGTACCTCCTTATTTGCTATTTCTATGGGGTTGTCATCAGATAGTAATTCTACTTGTACCCCCTTATCTACTGTTTCTACTGAAAGTGTAACAGTTTGAAATGCAGGGACCTCAATAGGAGTACTTACTTGAACATTTTCTTGCTGCTGGGACTGTTCCTGTGTTGGTGGCTCATCTTCAACATCCTCTGCTATGCTCTTTACCATTTTTGAAGCATCTTCAGAACAAGAAGGCAATGCTTCAGAATGAGATGGTGCTGCTTCAGAATGAATAGGCACTTCTTCAGAATGAAGGGGTGCTACTTCAGAATGAACACCCATGTTTGTCTCAACAGAGTCATCTGCCCTTGATAGACCCAGAAGCAATTGAGCCAAATTGTCTTCATCAATGGATACAATTGGCTATTTTTCAGATTGTGACAACATTCTTCTTAATGCTACCACTTCCTGCTGTAACTCTGCAATTTTTCTTTCCTGTATCTCAATGATGCTTTCTTTCTCTGAAATCCATCTGGTCTGTGTTTTGACAACACTCCTTGCTGCCCTCAGCTGCTCTGTGATGTCTTCCACTTCTATTTCTGCCTCAGAATCTGATGCAGACAGATCAGCTATAGTTGGTTGTTCAACCAATATCTCTTCTTCTGCAACAATTTGTTCTTGTTCAAGAGGTTCTATGAAACTGCTTATAATTGTATCCACCATATCTATAGCCTGTTGAACTGTAGCCTCTTCCAAATTATCCTACCCAGTTTCTGCCTCAGCTATCTGTTCAAGGAATTCTGGAAAGTTTTCAGAGGCTGGTTGTATTTCTGTGACATCTGGGCTGCTTTGTCCATCTTCTTCCTCCATAACCTGTTCTGCTATTTCTTTCAAATGGATTCTTGTAGACCTCCTAGTTCCAGATGCAAACTTCTTCTTTTTGCTCTACTTCCTGGTGTCAGCAAGGGTTGTGGGGACAGTTTTAGATGCCTCTATTTCCCTTATTATTTCTTGTTCTATCAAATCAGTAGTCACTCCAAAAAAATGAACCTTCTTTTGTTTTTCTACTCTACTACCAGTTCCAGATCCTCTTTTTCTTTGTTTCTTGGTTCGTGAAGTTGAGGGTTCAGGAGCAAGGTTTTCTTTGTTGTTGTTGGGTGTGGTTTTGTAACAGCTTCTAGGGCACCTTCTATAGTTTCCTCTACAGCATCTTCTGCAACATTTTTTGCAGTAGTTGTTTCTTCTTCTGCAGCAACATCAGTAGTATCTGGTTCTTCTTCTTCCTCATCTTCATCCCTAAAAATGACATCATTTAGGGTAGAGTAAAACCTATCAAAACTCCTAGGGTTTCCTCTAAAATGGTGTTGGCAAACTAGTTTGATGAGGCCATGATGGCGAAGGCTTCCTTTACCCTCCTGATATCTCTTTGCCATGTTTTTTAATTCTTGATACAGATACAGGGGAAGATTTACCCTAACTTTCGGTTGTTGCTCACCATGTCTGAGATGGTTCAAAATTCGTAGATGATGCCCTGACAACAGCACATACTGCCCTTCACAGGTTAGGAATTTAATTACCCAGGTGGCTACTTCATCCCAGGGTTCCTATAGGCTGGCCCTTTTTAACCCTTTGCATGTGTTGTTATGGGTTAAATACTCTGGTTCTCTATCATTTTCTTCTACAAACTGATTAACTACATTTGCCAATGTATTCTTGCCAGATCTAGAAATTGAAATCCCTTCTAATGGCAGACTCAAGTAATCTGACTTAAAATTTTAGGGGTTACCTCAATAGTCATGTCGTTAACATGTGCTCGGTTGTTTTCGAATGTATGGGCGAACATGCCAGCCAAATCTTTAGAAGACCCATTAAACTTATCCAGAAATGGCATAAACCCTCCATCTTCAAAAATTTGCATGACTAAGATTTTCTCGGAGGTAGGTGGTATCTGCAGGTTCCGTTCTGATCTTTCACCCCATATTTTTTGTTTAAAAACCGTTCACTGCTGCTGCTATTCCTCTGCTGGATCTCTAGTTTTTTTATGTTGCAGATTTGCAGGGTTTAGTTTGAAATCTTCGCTTGCCCTATTTCTCGTCTTCTTCTTCGAAATGACCCATAACCTGAGCACTGTACTTTGCAAACACGTCTTCGAAAAGAAAGGTGGCACACATTTCTACTATTGCATCGAACACCTATCCATCAATGATTGCATGGACGTCCTTGCCGTCAGATCCACCTCATTTGGTTTTAATTTTTTTGTTCAGTCCGTAGATTCTCACGTGCAAAATAAACCATATCCTTGCTGACACGTGTTCCTTTTTATCGTATGCAGCTAAAAGAATTTGATTTTGTCGTACCTTGTCTTTTTGGATGCCACGTGGAAATGCTCTTTCGAAGATTATAACTTATTGCAACAAAACTTCATTCCAAATATTATGACTTCATTTCAAGACGAGTCTTCATTCCAAGACAAATCCTCATTTCCAAGATTATAACTTCATTCCAAGACAGGTCTTCATTCAAGACAAATCTCTCTTTGCAAATTTAAATCTTCATTTTGAAGATTAATCCTCATTCCAAAGATCAATCCTCATTTCGAAGATCAGGTTGTATTGCGAAGGTAAATCGTCATTCCGAAGACAGAATTTCATTTCGAAGACAGATCTTCATTCTAAAGATAGATCCTCATTCCGAAGATGATGCAACAAGTCGTCATTTCCGAAGACCAAGTTTCATTCTGAAGACAAATTGTCATTTCAAGACAAAGTTTCTTTTGAAGACAAAGTGCAACATTCATTTTGCTATCATTCCAAAGACAATTTCAATCCGAAGATAATACAACAGACATTATTTTTGGCATTCTTGTTCCGAAGATTAGGCGGAAATCAATATTTTCATTTTCAAAACATGTTTTAAGTATGCCAACTCTTATGAATACCTTTTATGCTAATGGTTAATTGTCATATACTATACACCAATCATTTTACAATGAAGAAATGTAAGAAATATATACCTGATAAAAATAGTTAATGCCAGTTTTGAAGAATGACTGCCTTTGTTGATATTCTGTTGAGATTTTCTGCAACATTTCAAAACAAGTGCACTTGGTGAATTTGTACAATGATGGTTCAGAAATTTCTCAAGGTTATGCATGCCAGAAAACTGGTTTTCATGCATACCAACCTAGTAGTGCCTTAAGAAAAGGTTTTCACTGCTGAGTTATTCATTTTTCTCTTTTTTTTTTTCTTGATTTTCCCCTCTTTTTTTTTTTTTATTTTTTACCTCTCCTTTTCTCTTTTTTTTTCTTTGATCCTGACTATGCCCATGAAGGAATTTCATGATTTCCCCTGAAACCATGCCCATGAAGGAATTCATACTCAGAATTTATTCATCTTTTTGTTTTCTATTTTTTTTTTTTTTTTGTATTTTTTGCTTTTTCTTGAAATCCATGATCATGTTGATTGTTTTGAAGTGGAAGAGGGAATCTCTTCCACCTGTTGTGTATCCAAACTATCAAGTTGCTGCAAGAATTCTTCTTTAGTCAGAGGTGTATGGTACACTCTGAGGCGATGTCCATTCACTACCAACTTCCTTTGTGATCCATCAATAGGGGATAGACGAGCTGCTCCATTGTCAAATACCTCCTCAATCCAGTAAGGTCCCAACCATCTAGTTCTCAATTTTCCAGGGAAGTCCTCATAGCGAGAATCAAACAGTAAAGCCCAATCTCCTTGTTGAAGTTTCCTCTGCTGAATGTGACTGTCATGCCACAGCTTCCTCTGCTCCTGAATTACCTTAGTTTGGTGCAGAGCATCCAATCTAAGTTCATCCAATGCATTCAGCTGTAGAATCCTGTCTGTCTGTGCCTGCGACAATTCAATTCCAATTTCCAGTGTTGTGCGCAATGTTAGTAGCTCAAATTCAATAGGTAAGAGAGGCTTTTTACCAAAGACTAGTTCATAAGGTGTGAATCCAATAGTGGACTTCCAAGTAGTATTGTAGGCCCAAACTGCTTCAGGTAATTTATCTAGCCAATTTCTCCTATGAAAAGCTACTATTTTTGTCAAGATGCGTTCTAGTTCCCTGTTTGTTACCTCAACCTGGCCATTTGCTTGTGGGTGGTAAGGTGATGATTTCCTATGTTTGATTTCATACAATTCTGTAAATGCCTTTATGACTTTGGATGCAAATTGGGGTCCTTGGTCTGTGGTGATAGACCGTGGAGCTCCAAATCTCTAAAAAATCTGAGTATACAAGAAATCAGTGACCTTCTCTTCACGAGCATGTTTGAAAGCACGCACCTCTACCCACTTTGTCAGGTAATCAGTGCATACTAGAATATGCACCTTTCCTTGAGAAGGTGGATCAATAGGTCCTACAAAATCAAGCCCCCACCTCTCAAATGGTTCTAAAACCATTTGAGGCTGCAATGGCATCTCATTTGTATGAGTGGGTTTCCCCATTCTTTGGCATGCATCACAATGCCTGATGTACTTTTTCACATCCTTGTGAAGAGATGGCCAATAATATCCTGTCCCTAAGATTTTCCTAACTGTGCTTTTTACAGAATAGTGTCCACCCGAGGGTTCATCATGACAAGCTCTAAGGATATCATACACTTCATCCTTTCGGATGCACCTACGTAACACATGGTCGGGACTGCACTTAAAAAGCATACCCTTAATCCATTCAAAAGAAGAACTCTGTTTGATCAATTGTTTTTTCTGTTTTGAAGTGAAATGTGGAGGAACTTTCCCTGTGACCAAATAATTGGCTATATCTGCAAACCAAGGTGATTGGACTGATATAGCAAATAGTTTTTCATCAGGAAAAGTGTCATCAACTAATTCCCCTTCATCTGTGTTCTGCAACCTGGACAAGAAATCTGCCACAACATTAGCTTTCCCTGGTTTGTTGATTATAGTGATATCAAATTCTTGCAACAACAACAACCAACGAATAATTCTTGCACTTACCATAGGTTTATTCATCAAATACTTAATGGTTGTATGATCTGTGTGAATAAATATTTGATAACCTGTGATGTAATGCCTGAATTTGTTGATGGCATAAATTACTTGTAGGAATTCCTTCTCGCTTGTTGTATAATTTTTCTCGGCTCCTGTCAAGTTCTTGCTAATGTTGTAGATGGTATAGTGTTCACCATTATCAATTTGTCCTAATGCTGCTCCAATTGTTGTATTGGAGGCATCGATCTGAATGTGAAATGGTAATGTCCAATTAGGTCCTCTCGAGCACAGGTGGAGTTATTAATTTCTCTTTCAGAGCTTCAAATGCTTCCTGACACTTTGCAGTCCAGGAGAATTCAGAATCTTTAGTCAATAGGGCAAACATAGGACTGGCTATTGTACTAAAGTTGGGAATAAACCTGCGGTAAAAACCAATGTGTCCTAGGAAGCTTCTGACATTAGTCTGAGTTTTAGGAGGAAGGAGATTCTTGATAATTTCCACCTTCTTTGGATCAACTTGGATCCCTTCAGGAGAGATGTGATGACCAAGAACTATCCCTTCCTTCATCATCATGAAGCATTTTTCTGGATTCAAGGATAACTGGTATGTTTCACAGCGAGTTAAGACTTTGTCAAGATTTTGCAATGTAAAATCAAAAGTCTGTCCACATACTGTGAAATCATCCATGTATATTTCAACACTTTTGGTGGTCAGATCAGCAAAAATTGCTAGGACTGCTCGCTGAAAAGTTGTTGGGGCATTACACAAACCAAAAGGTAAAACCCTATAGGCAAATGTTCCCCATGGACATGTAAAAGTTGTTTTCTCTTGATCTTCGGTGCAATCTGAATTTGATTATATCCACTAAATCCATCAAGAAAACAAAAGTATCTTTTTCCAACAAGAGTATCTAACACCCGATCTATGAAAGGTAATGGAAAATGGTCTTTGTATGTCACCTTATTCAACTCTCTATAGTCTACACATACTCTCATTTTTCCATTTTTCTTAGGAACTATTACCAATGGAGAAACCCATTGGCTATCAGAAATTGGGTAAATGAATCCTACTTCCAGAAGTTTTTCAATTTCTTCTTTCACAATATCTCTTAAGGCAGGATTCAATCTTCTTTGGGGTTGTCTAACTGGCTTGACTTCTTCAGTATAGATTCTATGGGTACATATATCAGGATGAACTCCTGACATATCTTTGTAGTTCCAAGCAAAAGCATGAACATGCTTCGCAAGACAACTATCAATTTTTCTTCCTCTTCCCTAGTAAGTCGGTTGTAAATGTTCAAAAATTTGCCTGGCTGGACTTCTATTTGTTTTGTATTTAGAAGGACTGAATTCACTCCTTCATACCTGGTGATTAGGGGATTAAGAGGACATTGTTGAGATGGGAGAAAAGAAGCAGTTTCTATTTTATTGCTGCTTGAGGGAAGCATATCTTGTATGGAACAGTGAGAAGGAAAAATCAGATGATGGTGCCATCCATGTGGTAGTGAAACAGAGTTTCCCTGTGATAGTACGGATGGTTCATCTTCAGATTTTTGATTCTCCTCATTACTTAACAACTGTTGGATATTTGTTGCTTCCCCTTCTAAACCTTGTTCATGCAGAACATTCATCAGGATTGTTTCATTTTCTAAATTTTTCGTGTCACTGAGGTCTTCTGTGTGTTCTCTTACTACTAAGGTAGCTAGTGTAGAAATGACCTCTTCTGGTTCTTCCTCTGAGTCAGAAAACCATAACCGACCTAAAAATTTGCTAGATGGTTTTGCAGGAGGATATAAAGAAATCTGTTTCAGATCAATACCATTTGAAATAGTCATATTTCCAGATCTGCAGTCTATGAAGGCTGCTGCAGTTGCAAGCCAAGGTCTTCCCAAAATAATGGGATATCCATGTGCTGAATTTCTTGGTTGTAAAACCAAAAAATCTATAGGGAATTCCCAAGAAGAAACTTCTATAGGGACATCTTCAATGATACCTTCAGAGTTTTGCAACTGACCTATCAGCCATTTCTAAAACTGTAAATGTGGGGCTGAGATGTTTGAGCTGTAATTGTTTCATTGTATCCTTGGTCATGACGTTTATTGCAGCTCCTAGATCTACTAAAACATTTGATATTGGTACTGAACCTATGGTAACTGTGATAACTGGACTTCCTGGGTCACTATACTTTGGAGGTACTAGTTTTCCAGATAAGAGATCAGCTATCTTTCCTTCAACCTGCATAGTCTTGGGAAATGCTTTCTTCTTTCTTCCTGTTCTTTTAATGCACAAATTTTGGACAGTACTATTAATCTCTGGTATTTCCTTAATGGCTTGCAATAAGGGCAATGATATAGTCAACTTTTTGAGTTCTTTGACCAATTCTGACTCAGAATTTTTTGGTATTGCATTGAATCTTTCAGGATATGGAATTATCCTTGGTAATTGTTCCGCCTGTGGTTCTATTTTTGTCTCTTTCTCTATTGTTGGTTGGATTCTCTCTGGTTCCAATTTTTCTTCTGTCTCCATTGTTGGTTGGATTCTCTCTGGTTCTGATGATTCTTGCTCTTCATTTTCTTTGATTTCATTTGAAACTGGTTCAGGTACAACTTTTCCTGAACGAAGTTGGATGTTACTACAATCAAGAACATTAATTTCAACATTTTCTTCAACTTCAGCCACATAGACAGGAGGTGTCTGTCTCATGCTATTTGGATTAGTGACTGGTTGAGCTGGCAATTGAGGTTGTTTCACTTGTTGTGTTTGCTATTGTTTTTCTTGAAAATTTTGATTAGGTGCAGGCAACAAATGCTGAGTTTGACCTTGATTCCTTTGCTGCCTTGGATAGGACTGGTATTGCTGACTCCACTATGGTTGGTTTTGCATCCAATGTGGATTAGTCTGATTTTGATTCCAGGCTGGATTGTTTTGATTCCAAGATGGGTTGTTTTGATTCCATGAGGGGTTGTTTTGATTCTGATTCCAGGTTGGGTTACTCCAATTTGCTTGTGGCCATTCTTGGGAATTTGTCCATTGAGGATAATTCCAAGGACGTTGGGGTGGTTCTGATTGTCCCCAAGGCATAGTACCAGGATTATGCCCCCAATTTGTAGGAAAACGAGGGGGATTTTGGTATTGAGAGAAATTTCCCCCTTGTTTTGGTCCAATATAGTTGAGTTCCTCAATCTGATTTTCTAACACAGTTTTGAGTTGTGGTAGCAGGTGGCATTGATCAGTTGAATGCCTTTTTGAACAGATACTACAAATGGCTGAGATAGATGTTTTATTCAAAGGACATTCCTGCAAAGCATGTTTATTTCTACATCTTGGGCAATAAATTGCCAAAGGTTCTATGTTTTTTGCTTTTGCAGACATTTCCCCCAAAGTAGTGTTTAGGTGCACTAGAATATCAGTTTTGAAATTTGCAAGTTCCTCTATCAGGTCCTTCACATCAGTGCCATTTGTGCGGCTTTTTCTTCTTCTCTGCTTAGTGCGAGAGTAATTCCTGTAGAGATCCATAATTTCATCATTACTGAGAGTGGTTACATCCCCTTTTCCCATCAAATCCAGAACTTCTCTGGATTCATCTTGCAATCCTCTCAAAAATATGGTTTTACATAATTTTGGTTCTACAAGTCCACATCTCCTTTGAACAAAGGAGAACCTATCAAGATAATCTTCCAATGTCTCATCATCTTCCTGCTTGATTCTGAATAACTCATCTTTTCTATTCCTTACACGGCAATATTCCTGATATTTGTCTAAAAAGACAGTTTCCATTTGATCCTAGGTTCTTATGGAATTAGGCTCTAAGCTCATGAACCAGCGCAATGCTGAATCCTTGAGTGTTGAGGGAAAAACCTTAAGTTTTTGATTGTCATTTATATAATCATAGGTCTGACACACTACCTTGAATTCAAACAAAAACTGATCAGGATCTTCAGATACAACACCTCGAAAGGTTGGAAGTATTGAAGGTGAAATGGTCTTCATGGGAGAGTTTTGTGTTGGATTCAGACGAATAGGATATTCAAATGTTCTGGAAGGTTGGAGCATATCCTGATCATCTCCTTCATTATGGACATAGCCATGTTGGCCATCTATATTGCCTCCTTCTGCCATAGTTTCCTATTTGTTGGGAGAAGTTAAAGCTTCCCAAATTGTTCTCTCAAGAGGTCCAAGCCTCTCTGTTGATGATGAGTCTGATGAATTGTCTTTCTTAGGATATTTTGATGATGATAAAATTGGTGATTTTCCTTTCTCAAAATGTTCTAATGATGGTGAGACTGGTGATTTTTCTATCAATATTTCTGGTAATTCAAACACAGGTGATTCACCCCTTAGGCGTGAAGATCTCCTTAATGGAACAAGCCAGGGATCCTTTGGGGTAGTTCTACCTTTTTCATCCCTAGACTTACTCATTCATGTTTACTCCTAAATGACATAAATTAAGTCAATAGTTGTTATCTTCCTCAATTGTTGTATTCAGATTTTAACCTAAATTTTCATAGCTTAGTCTGATTACAGCTATTGGACTATTTGTTTTCTTCTAGCAACACTATTCCCTAGACAACGATGCCAAAATGATGCGTAGTCATTATACCATCATTAATTCTCAATGTATTTGTCAATCCAGGGCAGTGTACAAGGCTATCTATGAAAGAAGAGGCAAAACAACTATAACTTAGGTCAATCTAGAGCAACAGGTCTTATTGGTGAAACCGGTTGTGTGGGGGGTTTTAGGACATTCCTATCTCTAAATTGCATGAATTAAACCTTAATCTAAGTTGCAGAATTGGAAACTAATCATTAACTACAGAAATGAAGTCCTAATTACAATTGCAGAATGAGACCTAATTATGTTGCAGAAATAATAGTTGCAGAATTGAAAGTCTGATCCTAATTGCAGAAAGGAAATCTAATTACTTTTGTAGTAATGAAAGTCTAATTCTAACATGGAAATGAAAACTGTCAAGGCTCTATAATAGAAGGTTGTCAATCTTCTATGCAGGAGTTGACAGCAAAACATAAAATGCAAGAAATTACAGAAAAATAGCAAATTCTAGAAATAACAGTCTGAAATAAAATGGAAGCTTTGCTGAAAGTAAATATTATAGCTAAAACATTAAGCACAAGATTAATCTAAGTATAAATAAACTAAGACTGCAGATATTGTCAATTGTTTACAAGCAATTGAAATAACAAGTTCTACAACTCATTCTGCTGCAGCAAAATCAGAATAAAACCTCATTGTTAGTCCTCCTCCTAGGTCCGGAAGTGGCCAGCCTCCTTGTCGAGAAGAAGGTATGAGTCTCTCTCTCTCTAGATCTTAATCACACTCATTTACAAGCAATATGAAATAGAACTGGTGCACTTTATTGATTAAAGAACATGATTACAATAATTCTGTTGAAAACCTGTTACAGGACTGTAACAGTCAAATTCTACCTATTTTTTGCTTCTTCCTAGCTTCCTTACTCTCTCTACATATCTTACTTACTACCTACTTCTACTACTAGGCTCAACCTGAATGGGAGCAATATTTATAGATGTCCTAAGGTCTAATTACAAACAAAGAATATCTCAAAAGATCTAATCCTACAATGCTGCAACAAATTCTGGTTTTATCCTAGAAGAAGATTAAAACTTGATCTTTCCCTTAATGATGGCTTTGGTCGGCAATGACGGCAAAGACAGATGGAAGATCTTTTCCTTTACCTTTTCCAACCTTTATTTCCCTTTTTTCGGCTTCAAAAATCGGTCAACAAGTCAAAAAGCACACTCTATTTTCATTCCGAAGATAAGTGGCTTCATTTCGAAGACAATGCAATTCTCATTTCGAAGATCGCTCATTCCGAAGATACTGCAGTTCTCATTCCGAAGATACTGCAATTCTCATTTCGAAGATCCGCTCATTTCGAAGATAATGCATTCTTCATTCTGAAGATCCGCTCATTTCGAAGACGTTGTGTTCTCTCATTTCGAAGATATCTGTTCATTCCGAAGATACTTCGGAATGAACAAATGTGTGCTTTTCCAGTGATTTCTTCTGCATCTCTCAGGTGGGTTATCTCCTAAGATCAAATTCCAATGGTCTTCATCTCTTTCCTCATGTGAATTCCATGCCTTGCTATTTATGGACAATTGGCTGGAATTTACATGGGAAAGACCAGTTTTTGCTGCACAACAACAGTTTGCTTGCACTGTTGCCAGATTTAGGTGAAATAAATGCTTGAGACAAATCAAAACATGATTAGTGAAATGCTGCTATTATTCTAAGCATATCCCATTTTAGCAAGTCATAGCAAAAAGAACACAAAACTATGCAAAAAGCTGTAAAAATCAGCATATAATATTCCAAATACATTGATCATGCAAAATGGTTAATATACAACATATTGAATCAACTTAACTAACATATCAGATAAAACATAAGAGTTTATAGGCAATTTTAGTGTTCAAAACATGTTATGATTGAGGCATTTCCAGGCCTCATCACCAAGGAGAACCCGGGAAGAGTTGGAGCTGGAGGAATAATCAAGGATCATCAAGGAAATATGGTCAAGGCCTTTGCTGAACCATTGGGAATCAGAACTAATAACGAAGCAGAAGCTAGATCCCTTTGGAGAGGGTTGCAAGTAGCCCAAGCAACTCAAGGTAACTTGATGATTGAAGGTGATTCTATGAACATCATCAACCTGTTAACCAATGGCAAAAAACCTCCATGGAGAATCGAGGGAGTCATCCATGAAGTGAGGATCCTTTTTGTGGCAAGACAGAATAGGAGGGCTCGTCACGTGTACCGTGAGGCCAACAAGTCAGTTGACAAATTAGCCAACATAGGTGTTGATGTTGGTAGTTTGGTGACATGGACACAAGGTGTGCCACGTGAAGTGGAAAACATTATTAGTCATGAAAAGAAACCTACCCGTTAAGGAGAAAGATGAATGGGTGTTCTTTCCCCATGGAGATGGTAATAACTATGGGGTTTCCCTCTAAATCATACCAAATTGGAAATGAAGGTAACAAGGTGTAAGCCTTGGAAGATTCTGACAGAGAATAGGAAATGGGCAAGCAACAGGTTTCACAAGTGCAAAGTTCCAAACTTCAATTTTTTGTCAATGTAAGTAATGTTTATAGTTATGTTTAGGTATGGGTGTGCCTTGTTAGTAAGGTGTTGTAGGGGATTCAACACAATTTCTAGTAAGAAAGTTTCAAGGATGACTAGGATCTACAATCTCAGTAGAAGGCTAGATATTGTAATAGGTTTTGGGTTAACCTGCAAAACCCGGTAATTAATGAAGACTTTTATTTACCAAAAAAAAAGATAGATAAATTCCTTCATCTTGATATGCTATAGCAAATGATAATTTCTTCTTTTATCCAAAGAAGATTTACATCTAACAAAACAAAAACATCCTAACTAATTTGTAGATCCTTTAGAACATTGGGGTTTGGTGATCAATATTTTGCATATCCATAATCATTTATGACTATTCCAAGCGATCAATTATCAAATTTATATGCTTTCTAATGGTCTATGGGACATCATAGATATTATTTTTTCTCATACAAAAAGATCCATCAAACTAAATGCCATGTTATCATATGGACATCCTATAAAAGGGGATTTCTTTTTTCCATGTTCTACGCATATATAATTCTTTGTACACATGTTGAGTAAAGGAGAAGAACTTCTTCTTCTCTCAGATTGTCCATATGAACACGTTGCCCTCAGTCTAAAATATTTTATTTGTTCTTCAAATTTTCAAATATTTCAATATATATATATATATACCAGATCTCAGTAGATTCTTATATATGTGTTAGATAACGGACCTATGTCCCTAAAATTTTATCTTACACATTCTTAAACAACTCAAATTACACAATCAAAATTTTACCTCTTAGAAAAATTTGTTTATCATGACCCACAAATTGCATACTTACAATTGCATTGTAAATACACCAATTTGGATATATGATCTTCAAATATAATCCCTTTTGGAAAATACAATCTAACACATTAGAAGTGGCAATAAGTATTATGTCATATTCCTCACGTACATGTAAATCCTTGCATATGCGTTAGGTAATGGACTTATATACTCTTGTTACCCTCTCATGTGTTAAGAAAAACAGCAATATCAAGTCATTTACCTTTATCAAAGCAATTTGCTTTCAAATAATGAAAGCAAAAGAACAACACAAAATCATAATGCAAGTATTTTTGCAAACATTATAGCAATATATCATAAAAACATTTGTGTACATCATATAATGCTCTCATAAGTGCTACATTACCTATCTCAATGAAAATATTATCAACATCACATCAAAGCATTACATAACATCACCAAATACTTAGCAATCATCATTACAAAACATTGCAAAACATTTGAAAACATCACAAAACATTGTAAAACATTTGCAATCATCTCAAAACATTGCAAAAATATTTTGCAATAAGCATGAAAGACATCAAAAGAATTATCAAACACCATTTCAAAGCTTTGTAAAAGGCTTGTAGACAATAAATTTCTTATCTACACAGTCAAGTGTTATCATAGATACTACTTGAACATTGATAAGAATAAAAAAAATCCTATCTATGCATTCATGTTTTAGTAGAGATACCACTTGAACATTGATAAGAATCAAAACAATCTTATCTATGCAATCAAGTGTTATCAGAGATACCACTTGAACATTGATAAGAATCAAAATAATCTTATCTACGTAGTCAAGTGTTATCAAAGATACCACTTGAACATTGATAAGAATCAAAATAATCCTATCTATATAGTCAAGTATTAACAGAGATACCAATTAAAAATTGATAGGAATCAAGATAATATTATCTACATAGTCAAGTGTTATCAAAGATACCACTTGAACATTGATAAGAACCAAAACTCTCATCTACACAGTTAAGTGCTTGTATAGAGAAATACTTAAACACTAATGAGAAGAAAACATACATATTACAGGAATCTCATCTACACAATTAAGTGTCTACAGAGAGCAACACTTAAACACTGATGAGAAGAAAGATAAATAAATATATCATGTAAATATTACAGGTACCTCATCTACGTAGTTAAGTGTCTGCAGAGAGCAACACTTAAACATTGATGAGAAGAAAAATATATACATATACCATGTACAATTGCAGGTACCTCATCTTGTCCTAAATTCTTATCCTTTACATGGCTCCATAGGCCACCACTTAGACATGATGAGATGATGTTTCCTCTTACGAGAATATATAAGGGATAGTGTCCCAAAATGCATGAGCATTATCTTATATCAAGTCCCAAGACCACCACTCACAACATACATCTGAATGATTGCCTATCATTCAAAACCAATAGATATCTCAAATGGGGCATCTACCTCCTCATAGCGATTAGTAATCATCATGGTTTACAAGACCATCGCTAAGTAATCAATCAAGATTGCCATCACTTAGTCAAATGCATCATACAATATCAACACATCAATACATTATAGAAATAAAATCAAATCATCATATCATCAAATTCAATTTCTTTGAGAACTCTCTCCAAATCATCAATTTGGTGATAATTCTCAAGAGGGTATCCATGGGGTAACTTTTTTTAGACTTCAACAAGGTAGACAACATTAAATACGAGGCATACATCAAAAGCAATATCTATTCAATCATCAAATCGAATCCTTCAATATCAACCAACATGCTAGTGCTAAAATTGAGGTCCCACAACATATTTTTGATACATTCATTTTACAATGAATACATAAAAAAGGGGTAAAATGTAGACACCCAATTTTGATACACCTAGCCAATGACATCCTTAAATCAAAGCACAAAATAACACCTCATCAAGGCATCCTAACCTTGTCAAATTAGACAAAACTTGGCATGTTTTATCAATTTCCAATCCTATAAAAACTCATCAATTTTCTTGCCTTCACAAGCCTTTTGATCAAGCAAATCAAATCAATCATCTTCATACCCAAATTTGGGGTTTTTATAGCCCTAAAAAGTAAGGTCATATTTGGGATATATTTTGACCTATCAAATCATCTCAAATTTCACAAAAAAACCACCATTATATTGGGCTCAAAAAATAGCTTTTCGACGAGTATATACAAGCCTATGTTTGGATATCTAGTGATGCTCAAGCATAAAAATTACACCTAGCCAGACTAGTGGCGAATTTGATCAACAGTAGAAAATTTGGAAAAAAACTCATAATATTTTGGCACGAACCAGGAGCATACAAATTACTTTCCTTTATCCTCTGCCATTGATGCCACACGTCCCAACAATGCACTAGATTTATAAATTTCAATTTAATCTTATCCATATTTTCCCCTCAATTCTCTTCCCAAATCCTATTTAAGGAGGCCCTTGGGTAGGCATTTTGCATGAATGTTTACTGTAGCTATACTCTGCTAATATTTCTAGCATCCTCCTTCTAAGATTTCCTTCCATAGCATTCTTCATCCTCAAGATTTTCCCAAGCATTCTAAGTATTTTCTAAGAATTAGGAGCACTTATAAGAATTTTGGAGGCCAGTCAAGCAAGGCAAGGAGAAAATTTTGGCAAGGAGGTCATCTTGGAGGTAAGGAATATCTCTTTCCTAGATTCTTTCTTCTCTTCATTCATCTTTGCTTCACTGCATTTTGTCCTCTAGGTTGTAGCCTTGCTAACTTGTGCTTTCCCTTTGGCATTTTTACATTTTATGCTTCTAATTCTTCTTTGCAGGGTTCTAATATCTGTTTACAACCATTAACACTGTGTGTGAAGGCTTTTGTATTCAAGCATATTATCTTCAAAATTTATCATCTAACATCTCTTTTGTAGGCTTACATCCATTTGCCTTCTATATTTTAACGCTAATCCTCTATTTTACAGGGTTTTATTGCATTTCCTTCTTATATTACATATCATAATACTTGTTGTCCCTGTATTTACAGTCATATTGCTTCTATTGGAAGCATACTAACTCTTTTATTTTCTTGCTAATCTACTTTAATACCTATTTCATTTGCAAGCATCAATATAATATAGCATTTCTTTTAACAATTTCCTCTCATGCACTCTATGTAATTTTATACTCCATTCATAAGATATTGTCTTCTCTCATATCTCAAGGTAAGGTATAGAAGATACAAGGCTATTATTGTCTTGTTATTTCACACTCTTGCCTAACTTCAAGCACCCTCCATTGCAATCTCCCTCCCTCTCTTACTTATTGTTGTAGATTTTAAAGTCTTGGACAACACTATCATATTTTAACATTTTCATTAATATTTCATTTTAATTATAATTTGATTTTTCTAGAAGTTGGATTAGCTATATTACATCATTCCTAACATAATTGCACATATTTTTTACTCCTATGCATCCCCATTTTAATTAGAATTTCAGTCATCTTACTCTCTTGCTTACTGTTGTAGCTTTTAAAGTCTTGGGCAGCACTATCATATTTTAGCATTTTCATTAATATTTCATTACTTAATGCTAATTTGATTTTATTAGAAGTTGGATTAGCTATATTACATCATTCCTAACATCATTGCACACATTTTCACTCCTCTATATCCCCATTTTAATTATAATTTCAGTCATCTTACTCTCTTGTTTACTGTTGTAGATTCTTTAAGTTTTTACAACAACATTTATATTCCTCTTCGTACTAACATTGCTTTGTTTTTTATACATCTTTCCATTCTTATATTACTGCATTTATTTCTTATTTGCAGCCATATACATATCTTTCTTTGATTATAATAATTTCATTGCAGGTATTTTTGTATTCCTTGCACACCAATCTCTGCTCATACCTCTTTACTGTTGCATTTTAATTTTTAATTGTAGTCATATCCATCTTGCACAACTACATTTTATGTGTATTCTTCAATATTACAACCATATCTATTTTGCACAACCATATTGCTGCATTTTCTTCAAGATTGCAGCCATATCCATCTTGCACAACTATATTTGATGCGTTTTCTTTAAAAATTGTAGCCATACATACCTTCCATGACCATATTGCTGCCTTTTACTTAAAATTGCAGATACATATACATTTCATGCTCACTCATTATTGTGTTTTATATAAAATTACAGCCATACATCTCTTGCATACACTTTCTACTGTATTTTATTGTAAAATTAAAATCATATATACATTTCATGCTTACTCATAATTGTGTTTTATGTAAAATTTCAGCCATACCCATCTTGCACAAACTCATTTGCTGCATTTTATTTAAAATTGTAGCCATACATCTTTTGCATACATTTTCTACTGCATTTTATTTAAAATTGCAGCCATATATACATTTCATGCTCACTCATTACTGTGTTTTATGTAAAATTACAGCCATACACACCTCTTGCACACAACTCATTGCTGCATTTTATTTAAAATTACAGCCACATACCTTTGTCATGCATCACATTGTTATTTAATTGCTTTTAATCAGTTTTTTGTAAGGTTGTTTGGCTTGTCATCTTATTAACTTTTGTCATTCCCATTGTCCATGCTTTTTAAGATCACTTAAGCTCACCTTGCTTGGGATTTAAAAGGTACTCACATCTATTTTATGTTCACTCTCTTTTATCATAGGCATAATAGCTTTTTGGCTAATTTTATCCTCTTATTGTTTATGCCTTTATAATCAACAATCTTTATTGTGCATTTAATTTCTTTAAATTTGCAAGCATCTTGATTACATGCTCATTTATACTTTATTGCAAATTCTTCCAAATCATCTTGGTTTTTAGCATTGTCTTGTTTACAATCTAATCTCAACATTTAGAACAAATTTGCTTTCAATTTCACCTCAAAACACTTCAATATTATATCACGAAACAAATTCATTTATCAAATTATGGTAACTTTATCATCTATTTTTCCACTCCAAGGAAGGTACACATACTCAATCTTGTTTTAACAGGGGGTTTGATCAGTTGGGAAGATAGCTTATCATCTCACTACACTCAAAAAGACCCCCCAAATTAGATAAACCTAATTTTTTGATCAACTTTTACAGGTTATCAAATTCTCCACCAAAGTCTAGCGACACTTCAACTTCTACTCAATCTCTAAAATAGGTAATTCGGCCACTTGGCACTCCTTGCTCATTGTCTTTTCATTATAATTTATTTACCTAAAATTTACATTTATTTTGGTCAATCAAGGAACCCTTAGAATAGTTCAAATTCCTTTTCTTTAATCACATTTATTTTGGATAAAATCAAAGAATCTTAGCATAAGATCTAAAATCTTTCCTTCAAAAGCAATTAGACAAGATTTGAAAAATATTTTAGTTGCATTTAGGCTAACTTGTCTTCTTGCATCTTCTCTTGTTTTACCTTGAAATACCAAAATCTCCTTAGTTAGCTCATACAAACTTGAAAAGCATATAGGATAGCTCTTGTATTCTTGCATTTGTGTGATAAAAGATTTAGCATTGTATTTAGATGATCATTGAATTTTAGGTCTTAAATAACTTTTTAAGGCTCGAAAAACTATATGCTAATAACTTTTTAAGGGCCTTGGTGAAAATATCCACAACTTGATCACTGGTGGAAATGTATTGAAGCTGAATTTGGTGCCTTGGAACCTCATATCGAATGAAGTGACATTGTGTATCAATGTGCTTGGTTCGTTCATGATGCACTGGATTCTTGACTAGGTTGAGAACACCTTGGTTGTCATAGAACAAGTGAATTGGTGATTTAGATGGATGACCCATACTTGTCAAGATGCGACGTAACCATATCGATTCACACACTGCTTGTTGTGCGGAAAGATACTCTACCTCTGTAGATGAGATAACAACCACATATTGCTTCTTACTATACCAAGAGATAGGACCAAATCCAAGATGAAAGATATATCTTGAATTTGACTTGCGATCATCATATGATCTGGCATAGTCAAAGTCTGTGTATCTTTGCAAGAAGAATTTATCATTCTTCGTGTATTATAGGCCATACTCAATAGTACCACGGACATAGTGAAGAACATGTTTTGCTGCTTTCCAATGAGTGGTCTTAGGATCCTGCATGAACCTCAAAATATAGTTGACAATAAAAATAATATATGGCCTATAGTTTATTAGATATATGAGACTCCCGATCAACTGTCGATAGAGAGTACCATCTATCTATGGTGAATCATCATACCATGATAACTAAAGTCCTGAATCCATCAGAGTTACCATTGATTTGAAATCAGTCATACGATATTCTAACAATGTCTTGGCATACTTTTGATGGCTCACCTTGATGTGATGCTTTTTATAGTTCACTTCCAGACCAAGATAATAGTGGAGAAGTATGAGATCTATCATCTCAAAATATTTACACAAGTCACTTTTGACAAAAACTATCAAATATTCGGAGCTTCCTGTGATAATCAAATCATCCACATATAGTACAAATAGCACTATCTCAGAACCTTATTTCTTGAAATAGATATTTTCATCTGTTGGACTTCTCTTGAATCCATACTACATAAGGTGATCATTCATCTTAATATAACAAGCTCTGGGAGCTTGTTTCAAACCATACAAGGATTTGACCAATTTACAAACTTTCTATTTTTGGTCTTCCACTTCAAATCCTTCAGGTTGGATCATATAGACCTCCTCTTTAAGATCACCATTCAGTAATGCACTCTTGACATCCATATGATGAAATTTCCACCAACTATGCTACCATAACATAAAGAACTCAAATGGTTATCATCCGAGCAGTAGGTGCAAAAGTTTCCTCATAGTCAATACTTTCCTTTTGTGCATAGTCCCTTACTACAAGGAAAGACTTATACTTATCAATTATTCCATCTACCTTGTACTTGGATTTGTATACCCATTTGCAGCCAATGGGCTTCTTTCCATGCGATCGATCAACAAGCTTCCATATCTAATTTTTCTTCAGAGACTTGTACTCTATGTCCATAGCAATCTTCCATTGTGGCTTACCAAGGGCATCTTGTATTGTTGTGGGTTCATTCTCATCATATGAAGACATAAACACACTTTCATCATCCACATCCACATATTTAGGTTCATCAAAAAGTTTCTCAAAATATTGATAAAGTTCATCAACCTTGGTAGCCTCTGCTGCAGCTTTCTCTTGACGAGGCATACTCTGAGTAAAAGGTCTATTCATAGTCATATTTGATGGAGTGGATATATTTGAGTCTCTAATAGTAATTTTATACCATTTAGGAATATTTTTCTATGGAGAAGAAGGAAATACTCCCTTCTATGATGAAGAAGGAGACTCTCATCCTTAGATTCCACAAAATCTAGGTATATATCTGATGTATTTTGTGATGTGAAAGCCTCATTAAAAACAACATCTCTATTGGTATGAATCTTCTTGGTCAAGGGATCAATAAATCAACAACCCTTTGAGTGCTCATCATAACCAAGAAGAACACATTGCAAGGTCTTCTCATCTAGCTTCTTACTTTTCTCTTTGGGTATGTGCATAAAAGATTTACATCCAAAAATATGTAGATGAGAGATGGAGGGTTTTCAAACACTCCATGCTTCTTGTGGAGTTATTCCATTTAGGGCCTTTGCGGGTGCCCTATTCAACAAATATATTGTTGTGGTGTCAGATTCTACCCAAAAATATTGCTCTATATGTGCTCCTATGAGCATACAATGAACCATTTCGATGATGGAATAGTTCCTCCATTCAACAACTCCATTTTGCTGAGGATAAGTAGTAGTGAGCTGTCTCTTGATCCCATGTGCGGTCAAAATTACAAAAAATTATTTAGAGGTGAAATCTCCCCTAGATTTGAGTGGAGGGTCTTGATTGAAGTCCCTGACTCCTCAACAAATTGCTTAAATTTTTGGAAGTAACTGAAAGATTTTGATTTTATATGAAGAAAGAATACCCACATCTTTCATGAGTAGTCATCTATAAACAACTGAAAATACCTCTTGCCCCCAAAACTATTTAGGATGAAAGGACCACATATATCGGTGTGAATTAACTCCAAAGGTTTATTTTCTTGTGTAGAGCTCTTTTCAAAAGGTACTCTATGTTGCTTCCCCGCTAAGCAGTCAGAGCTTACTAGCAATGTAGAGGAAATGGACGAAAGGCCCATTACCATCTCATATTTACTTAATTCAAGTAAATATCCAGAACTAAGATGCCTATATCTCTGATGCCAAAGTGAAGTTACCTCCTTTATAGAGACTGTCATGATTACATGAGGGGTGGAGATAGCATCCAATGTGAACAAGCTATGCTTGTATGAATTAGTTGCAATGTTTTTACCCCTCTTGGTGATAAAGCAACGTTTTTGACCATCCTCAACACAAAAATAAACAACCATCTACTTGTTTAGGATTTGTGGGACTGAAAACAAATTATTCACCAATATTGGAACACAAAGGACTCTTTCAATATGAAACTTGCCATCTAGAAGGTTGACTGAAACTATACCCTCATCCTGAACCTTGTAAGTTTTATCATCAACAATGGTGATGGGTTTTTCTTCATTGGCTTCATATGTCATAAACCATAATTTATTGCCAGTAATGTGCTTACTGGTTCCAAAATCAATATACCACAAAGGATCCTTTGACTTAGAGATCGTGGTAGTCATGAGCACCTTGTGTGCCTAATCAAAATCTGAGTCAGATTCTTCAAAAACATTTACCTTTGGTTGCTTGTTTTTGTTCGGGGGTTTGTTTTATCCCTTGTTCTTTGGTTGGTTATTCTTATACCAACACCGATTGGTGTCATGGGTATCCTTATTACAAATACTACAATAGCATTTTTGTTGTTGAGGTTGTTGAGGTTGTTGAGTTTGTTTTCCCTTATTATCAGAAGATGATCCTCCCTTCTAAAAATTACCTTTCTTCTTTGACCCCTTCTTGTTGGAATAGAGAGATGTATTAGAAGCTTCATATCTTTAAAATTGATGAGCCTCTTCTTCCTGAAGTATTTTGACCAACTCAACAAAGGTAATTTTTCTTTGTGATACTTGAAGAGAAGTTATCAACATTTTGTATGTATCAGGCAAGGTTATGCATAGCGACTATTTATCGCCAAATTGGCTAAAATTAAGATTTTTGGAATTTGGAATTGGATAATATTTTGGACCCTTGACCAGGGCCCATTAACCAAAAAAAATTGGGTGGAAATTTTTTTGGGTCGATTCGCCCAAATTTTATAATAATTTGACCATTTTATGTTTAAATTTCCAACATTGCCCCTAATAATAGTGAACCTTCTACATGCATTTGGACACTATTTGCCTGGATTTTAAAACTGATTCAACAATTTTTTATAAATACATTTAGGGGCTGACCCCTTACACATAACCCGGTATCAGGTAAAGCTCTCATTACTAATGAAGTAAGAAGCTTATCATCTACAGTCTCTCCCATAGAATTCAACTTTAATTTCAACTCAGCCACTCTGCAAAGAAATAGTTCAACTATCTCTCCATGCTTTATAATCAAACTGTGAAGTTGATATTGAAGGTGTAGAATGGTGGATTCATTCTTACCCTCATAGATGGTTTTAAGGGCATCCCATGCCTCTTTACCATGTTCTATTTCAGCTATGTGAGGTTGAACTTCATCTCAAACAACAAGTAATATGAGCACTCTTGCCTTATTATCTTTCTTGTCAAATGTAATATGATCTACAATTGATATTGTATCTTGAGTTGATCTAGCTGCTGGTGAAGGTCTTGTTGATGTGCTAAAAAACATCCCATAAATATTCCATTTGGAGAATAGCTTTCATCTTGGTTTTCCATGGTGTGTAATTGGAACCTTTCAGTAACTGAGAATCTATCACGTACTTGTGCATAGCAGCCATAATGAGTGTTCCTTATATCACCAAATGGTCCCCCTTTCTTTATACCTTTTCCAGGTCGTTATACCAAACCTCTCTATATACCCACCCTTATGTGAGGAAGACTATAAGTATATGAGAATAGAACAATACATGGAACATATGTGATACTGAAAGGGAATCATATTTTTTATAAAACCTACCATAGAAGGTCTTTTATCCTCATGCGTGGGGCATAACTTCCTCTAAATACTTTGGATATTAGAACATTCATCAGGATTTACGTCTAACAACAAGAACGATTAGGGTAGTGGAATGGAGTAAAATAGCAAAATGGTAAACTTATATCTCCCCGAAGATTGATAGAGAACGAGCTCACACATCATTGTTGTAGCTATGTTATGTGACAGATACAGTAGCCCAAAGCATGACAACATTACCTATAAGTGTGGGCCAGAGGTATTGTAAATATCGAACACTACGGTGCAAATGAATTGCACGGATGGGTTCAATTTTTGGGGACTTAATTGTGCTTGATTTTACTTAATGTTGTAGTGCAAAAATAGAAATGGAAATGTAAATGCAACATACAACATAAAGTGCCCATAAAAATAAAAATTTTAGGTGTTAGTCGCTACCAAAAATGCACCTAATTACAATGCCAATTTGTCTTTTCAAACTTAAAAAATGTCTTGCTATCCCCCATTTTTCATCCTATTTTATGATTTTTGGAATAAATGGAACATGAAAAAAATGCTCCCGCCTACTTCAATTTACAAAATAAGGATGAAAATATTTATGCTCCAAAAGTATGCAAAAGATTTTAATTTGAAAGCAAAAAAAAATAATTTTAATAAAAAAAAATTATTTTAATAAAAAAAATTAACTTTAACTAAAAATAATTTCTCAATTAAATTTATAAAAAAATAAAATTAAGAAGTTTATTTTTTAATTTAAAAAAAAATTAATCATTAAAAAAAAACAATTACAAATCAAAAATAAAAAAACTTTAAAATTTTATACATTGAGTGGGTCGTTGGGGCTTGAACCCCCGACCTATGGCATGTGTGCCTTAGTGAGGGGGACACCAACTAGCTACGCTAGCTCATTGGTCGAGAATAGAGGGGAAGGATCCCCACTTTATGAGGAATCTGCGCCTCTCGCAGGCTCCTCCGCTACTCCACCTTCGCTCCACCAGCGGTGGCTTTCTTCTCTCGGTGGATGGTGTGTTCTTTAGTGGCGGCTACGCTTCCTAGCATCATGGTGGATCCGTCAGACGATGACGCTCGACCATATAAAAATATTAAAAAGAAAAATACTCGACCATTCTCCTTGTGTGTTGTGTGATATTTTTTGCATTGCTCGCAGATCTGCTGCTGTGAAGTAATTAAATCCACTGGTCTATAAATTCGTTACAAGTAGAACTAGAAATGAGTGCTTTGATTGAGCAGATCTCGTCTCGATCTCATCTAATCTTGTAATATGATTGCTATGACAAAAAACAACTATATTAACCGCTGCGACTCTAATCAGGTCTTCATCTTGAAAGACATTGCCTGTAACATGGTTCTTACTACAAATCATACTCATGGAATTTAATCAAAATCTGGTGTGGATGCCCACTGTAAAATTACATAGGTATCCTTTGATCTCTAGTTTTTTAAACTGTTGATCCCCTGTAACATTTGATGTCCTCTACGACGATCAAAAATGGAGAATGACAGAGAAAAATTCATCGATGATCAACTACATTTCTGTATTAGATCGTGACACTTGAATCACTACCTAATGCACATCGATTTGGAGCCTCTAGCTCCAAAGAACCTTCGCTTGAATATCACCATGATGGAGGATCATGGATCGCAGTAGAAAAATTTTAAAATAAAAAAAAACTTTTATAGTTAGTCCCACAACGGGGACAAAGTAAAGATGAGGGGGTATATAAACAAAAGGATGTCAATAATGTAAATGACTACCTTTGGGTAGTCAGGTTGACCCTCGAACCCTTTTATCTCCCGTGCAAACTATTGACCTCCCTGAACTACCATTCTTCTGTGTCGTGCTGCGTGGTGTTGTTTGTATGTCTAGTCCATGTCGGCATTTGGGCCAGTGGATGTATGCCATGTGTTTGTTTAGGTCTAGTGGCTGTCTACCACATGTCTGGTTTGATCAGGTCCAATGGCCAATTAGGGTCAGTCCTTAGGAAACCTTTTCACCTATGAGTCCATATCGTCTTGTCAGAGTGTGTCCTTCCAGGTAGTTCACATCAACCTGTGTGTTCGAATCTGTCCAGTCTAGGTAGTCCATCTCGAACTTCATGTCTGGATATGTCCAATCCAAACTAGTATCTTGATACCTCGAGTATCATTCTTGAGTTGCAGGTCTAGCCCTACCTCGAGAAACATACCCAGGTAAAAAACAAGTTAAAATCGAACCTCCAAATGCACGACTCTGATACCATGAAAATAAGAATAAAACGTTAGTATTGAATTGATAACGGTAGGGATTAAATACATAAGGCTAAGGCTAAGAATAACCTTAGTTATTGAACAAATAATATTCCCCCCTAAGAGCGCAAATATCAATAATAAAAGACATTCACTCAACAATATCTAAATAATACCGACAAGCTGAAGATGCTGAAAAAAGGATGACGACAACATAAAATAAAGTAAAAAAATGAAACTATATGCTAACACAAACAAGCATAACATCAACTTATACAAGGCATGAGAAAAAAACATAGAGTAAAAGTCTAGTTGTGTTGGGAATATTCGTATTCTTAGGGTCTCCTTTGGAAAGAGACCCTCAAGTGGGGAAGCAAATATTCTAATGAATCTCCCCTATGCACACTTAACATTGAATTAGACATAAGAGGAAAAGATATGCTTTTCCATGCATCTACACATAGAGGGGGTATTAGATCCTTTGGGTGCTTTACCTTGTAGAACATGTGCTTATACTGAGAGGGGGGGTGAACAGTATAATATAAAAAAATTCTCCAAATAGTAGCATCAACATTAATAAAGCAGTAAACATCACATAAAGCATCACACACATGAGAGAAATCATTTTTAACATGGTTCACCCAATGTGGGCTACCTCCATAGAAAATAATTCTTCTAAATATTTCTCAAATAATCTCTTGGGAATCCTTCCCAATTACAATGTTTATGGACCTTTGTCCAAAGGAGATGTTGATCTCCTAAATCTCAAGTTCATGGATCTCTTCCACAAGAGAACTCTTTCCCCTTCTGATCTGGCTAGTGATCTTCTAGAAGGCTCTGTCTCTCTGCTGTACTGACTGGTGGATCTCTCTCCACTTGAAGACTCCTCACTCAGATCTGTCTTTAATTGTCCTGGCTACTAGATCTCTATCCACTGAGACTCTATCCTCTATACTCTATCACCTCCAAAGCTTTGTCAATAGGTTCACTTAGAACCTCCTCAAATTTGCTCAATAGGCTCACTCAGAACCTGCTCAAATATGCTCAATAGGCTCACTCAAAACCTGCTCAAATTTTCTCAATAGGCTCACTCAGAACCTGCTCAAATATGCTCAACAAGCTCACACAAAACTTGTCCCAATTTTCTCAATAATTCCTCTCTAGGACTTGCTCAGATTTGCATAGCAATATTTCACAAAAGCTTACACAAAAATAGTCCACAAGCCTTCTCAAAGACTTCCCTCAAATGAGCTCAAAAATATCTTAACTCAATCTCATATAAGCATAAAGAGAATTTTTAGAGACTCAATATGTTCTATACTCAAATCCCAATATCAATTGAAAGCAATCTCAACTCAGCTCAATATTATAAAAGCATAAAGAGAATTGTTAGAGATTCAATATGTTCTATACTCAAATCCTAATCTCAAATCAAAGCAATCTCAACTCAGCTCAATATTAACTCAATCTCATAGAAGCATAAAGAGAATTGTTAGAGACTCAATATATTCTATTCTCAAGGCTCAATATCAACTCAATCAGAATATATAATAGTTTGTTTCATGGAACTTGAACAACCACTTCATGCAACCACTTGACTAGGCTCAATCAAATCTACTCAACCAATCACTTCAAGAAACAACTCTTTCTCACAAACCCTAGTCCAAGCATGAATC
Source organism: Wollemia nobilis (assembly GCA_028583015.1). NCBI lineage: Eukaryota > Viridiplantae > Streptophyta > Pinopsida > Araucariales > Araucariaceae > Wollemia > Wollemia nobilis. The sequence goes on from JAQPPZ010017228.1 coordinate 8,131,650, forward strand.
AACTAACTCAAAATATTTCCAACAATGCTCAACAACAAATATTATATGACAATGATACTCATGTTCTTTTATAACTCATGTTCAAGTTCTTTGCATCACCCATTGGTTTCAACAACAATGCTAATAAGACAAGGTTTTAATCACAACTCTCAATTCAGAAAACCTTGAAGCATAAACTCAAATTACTTCACTCAACCAATGGTATAAAAACAATGCTTATCAAACAAGGTTTAATCACAACTCACAATACAGAAAAACTTGAAGCATTAACTCAATCACTTTCGAAAATGAAACCACAATAAATCCTTTTCATTCCAATGATATTTCAAAAATCAACCACATAAATCAAATCAATGGAGATTATTACTCATACTTTTTTGATGCCTTATGAGTTGTCCAATAAATCTGTCACACTCAACACACTTTCTTTTTCAACTCTTAACAAGGGTTAGAGATCTTGAGTAATAACACAACAATAATATCCAAATAACATCTTATTACTCCTACTTTATTTTAACATCCACCAAAGTTATTTTTAAAAGAAAACCCTTACTCAAAATAACTTTCATTAAAAATAACTTTATCAAAAACCCTTATTATTCCTAACAATTTCAAAAATCACAATTAAAAATAATTCACAACTCAAAAAGCCACCATGACCTTATTTTCTAAGGTTACTCAACAAATCAACTAACGAAGCACCTTTACCCCTTATCACTCCACCTTAGGCAATCCAAACAAAATATTAATAAAAACCTTAATACCTGCCTCAAGGGAAATCGAACCCTCGTCTTGTCCCAACGCAAATGCCCTAGCCACGGCCAAGCTGCTGCACAAGCTACGGGCTCGTTGGTGAAAAATAAGCACCACCTACTTCTTATCCTTCACCCTCTTTCTCCAAGCGAAAAGTATGCGCCTTGGGTGCTTCAATAGAACAAAGCCAAAAATGATACATGCGGGAATCGAATGCACAACCTCCTTTTCACAAACACCTTTTCACAATCCAAGCTATGACTAGGCCATGCTACTCAATGCATTTTGATGAGTGGTCATTGTCTCTCTTTAATGTTCACTGCGTCACTTAAATGAAAAGTACGAGCTCTTTTTATTCGTAAATACCAAGCACAAAATATCAACGAACAAGGATGATGAATTAAAAAATTCAATGGCATATTTATATGCATTCCCTTTGCTTTGGAAACGTCGGTCTTTTTGAAACTTCCTTCATGACGTCGGCGAATAAAATTTTAATTTTAATTTTAAATAAATTAAAATTTAAACTAAATTTTTAAAATTAAATATCTCCATCACCGGGACACCTTTTCGATGAAACGAAAAGCGAACTTGGGTTTTAAGAAAAACCCATTTCAAATCTTCCATCCATGGTTTTAAATAAAAACCTTTTGCAAATCTTCCCTTGAAGCTCCTTTTGGAACCACATGCCATGCATCCCTTCTTGAACCTTTGATAAAAAATATTTGCTTCTCATGAAGCTCTTTGTGAAACACAAACATAGTGCTTACTTACATAGATCATTTTGACATCAATGACAACTCTTATCTTAGGGACTCAAAATGTCCAACAATCTCCCCCTTTGTCATTGATGGCAACCCATATCCTTTTACTAAAATCTGACCTTCTTTTCTGCTCCCCTTGGAAAGTTGCTCCTCCTGGCTCAAAGATTTCTCAAATATGAAATATCTCCCCATATAAAAACTCTCCTCAATATACACAAATCTCTCCCCCTTTTTCATCAATGGCAAAGGGTCACCTTTGGGGCTTGGGGCTAAGAATGAGCCTCTTAGCTTAGCCCCTCCCCACATCCACATGAGGTGGTTAATTCTGAGGTGGGAGTCTCACTCCTAATTTTCCTCGAAGATACTCAAAAGTGTCTTTTGAGAGTGGCTTAGTGAAAATATCTGCTATATTCCTTTGGAGTGACATACTCCAATTTGACCTGTTTATCTGACACATGTTCTCTCATAAAATGATACTTAATTGGAATGTGCTTTGTCCTGGAGTGCATTACTGAATTTTTTGAGATACATATGGCACTGGTATTATCACATAGTATAGGAATAGGCTGATCATGCTTTATCTTGAAGTCTTCTAAAGTCCTCTTCATCCATAACACCTATGTACAACTGGCTACTGCTGCAATATATTCTACCTCTATTGTAGATAGTGATACTGAAACCTGCTTATTACTTAACCAAGAGACTAGTATTTCTCCAAGAAATAAAGCTCCTCCACTTGTGCTTTTTCTATAATCAATGTTGTCGTCCTAATATGCATCTGTATATGTTGTGAGTGTGAAACTGTCACTTTTAGGATACCAAATTCCAAAATCCATAGTCCCTTTTAGATACCTGAAAATTCTTTTTACTGTTGCCACATGTGTTTTCTTAGGTGCTGCTTGAAATCTTGCCACTAATCCCACTGATTGTACTATGTCTGGTCTTGTAGCTATGAAATACAATAAGATACCAATCATGGATATTTATAGTCTCTGATATGCCTATGGAGATTCATCATCCTTACTTAACTTGCACCATGTGACCATAGGAGTACTTACTGGTTTGCAATCTTCTAATATGAATTTATTTAACATATCCTTGATGTATTTGGCTTGAGAAAGAAACACTCCCTTTTCTGATTATGAAATCTGAAGACCAAGAAAGAAGGATAATTCACCAAGCATAGACATCTCAAATTCACTCTGCATATTATTATCAACCTCTTTGCACATCTTATCATTATTTCCTTCAAAAATTATGTCATCAACATAAACAACCACTATTAAAAGATCATTTCCTTCATTTTTGATATACAAATTATTGTCTGCTATTCCTTTCCTAAATTCCTATTCCTGTAGATACCTATCCAATATTTAATACCATGCTCTAGGAGCCTGCTTTAAACCATATAATGTCTTTTTCAATCTGCATACCTGATCTAGTGTATCTGATAGTATAAATCCCTCTAATTGTTCAATATCGAACTTTTCTTCTAGAATCCCATTTAGAAAAGCTGACTTAATATCCATTTGATATACCTTGAAGTTATTTAAACTTGAAAAAGCTAAAAATTTACTTATAGCTTTAAGTCGTGCAACTGGAGCAAAGGTTTCATAAAAATCAATTCCTTCTACTTGTGCATAACCTTTGCAAACTAACCTTACTTTATTTCTGACAACTTGTCCATCTTCATTCAACTTATTTTTGAAGACCCATTTTTTTCCAATCACATTTTTGTCCTTTGGTCGTGGAACAAGTTCCCAAGTTTTTCTCTTCTCAATCTGATCTAATTCCTCATTCATTGCGTTAACCCAAAATTCATATTCACAAGCCTGATAAAAATCTTTTGGCTCAATCTTAGATAGCAAAGAAAAATTTGCTTGTTGAGATTATTTTATTATTCTTCTCCTTGTCTGTATTTCATATGGATTCTCAATGATATGATATTTTGGGTGATGTTTTTGTACATATCTGGAAGGAGTCATAGGAAGAAGTCTTCATGTTTCTTCTTCATAATTTTATGATTCCTCACAAAATTCTTATTTATAACATCCATCTTATTGGTATACCATTTGCTGAATTGACTCTCTAGAATCTATATTTTCATCAACTATCACATTCATTCTTTCCACCATAGTGTGTGTTCTTTTGTTGTAACATCTATAAGCCTTGATTTTAGTGGAATATCCAAGAAAAATTCCCTCATCACATCTTGGATAAAATTTGCCCAAATTCTAATCTTCCCGTCTTATGTAACATTTGCTTCCAAAAATATTGAAATGTTTTACAGTAGCAGGTCTTCCTTTCCAAAGCTCATAAGGAGTCTTATTATTATTTAACCTTAATTGAGCCCTAGTAATTATGTACACAACTGTGGATACTGATTCTTTCCAAAAATGATTTGATAACTTAGATTCATTTAACATAGCTCTAGCCATGTTTTCAACAGTCATGTTCTTCCTTTCAACTACTCCATTTTGTTGGGGAGTTCTTGTTGTTGAGTACTCTCTCTTGATTCCATGTTGTTCACAAAATTCTACAAACTCATTTGAAGTAAATTCTCCTCCTCTATCAGATCTTAGACACTTAAGCCTTTTGCCTGTTTCATTTTCAACCAAATTCTTGAATGCTTTAAATTTTTCAAAGGCTTATGACTTATCTTTTAGGAAAGTTACCCAAACCATTCTAGAATAATCATCTACAAACAATATGAAGTAACTCTCACCTTGAATACTTTGTGTTCTAGTAGGACCACACAAATAAGTATGTATTAAAATTAAAGGCTCAGAAGACATATAGCATTTTGGTTTGTAAGTTGTCCTAGTTTTATTTCCATGTTGACAAGGTGCACAAATTATTTTTTGAGGTCTCCTTATTTTGGGTAAATATCTGACTGCCTGTTTATTGCTTATGCTGACTATGTTGTCAAAATTCAAATGACCTAATATTATATGTCGTAACCAACTCTCATCTTCTTGTGATAGAAAACACTTTTCTCCTTTGATCTCATTGAGCATGTATAAGTTGTTTGGAGTCCTTGCATTTGCAATAATTCTTCTTGTTTCTCTTTTTCTTATCTCGCATCTATCTGGATGGAAGGTAACCATATATCCTTTATCAAAAAGTTGAATTATACTCAGTAGATTGTGCTTTAACCCTTTTACATACAAAATATTCTCCATTTTTGTTTTTCCATTGTCTAGACTTAGAGTACCTTTCCAAACAATCCTAACTGATCCATTATCACCAAAACTTACTGATCATTTATTTCCTTTAAAACAATAAATTTGTCTTTGTCTATTGTCATGTGACTAGAACAACCATTATCTAGATACCATTGTTCTTCTTTATTTTGAGCATGCAGGGTTGTTTTAACTAACATAGATCTGGCCCTATCATTATTTCTTTCATCCTTCCTAGTTGTTGGAATTATTTTTCTAGAGTCAGGAAATATCATTTTACACCATCTAGCCTTGTACCCAAAGTTATTGTATTTGTAACATATAGCATCATCATCCATGAAATATGCAAAGGAATTGAAATCTCTATCGTATCTTGCATGATGAGTACAGTATGCAGCTATATGACCATATTTATTGCAAGAAAAACAATGACCATGAAAGAGATTATGTAACCTATTTGGAGATCTTGGATATTATGAAGAAGTCATCCTCTTCTTGTAATTAAATCTTATCCAGGGTTCCTATTTTCTCTCTTCCTTTCTGATGTCCTTTGATTGCTTTTCTTTGTTTGAAGTTTCTGCCTTTTGGAAGCTTGATTCCTCTTTTTGTTTCACATATTCTATATTTTGTATTATCTTGATCCCTTCTAGTTTATTCCTTAGGAGAACAATTTCTGCTTCCAATATTCCACATTCTGTTTCCTTGGATCTCAATAGATCTGTCATATCTTGCTCAATATTCTTTCCTTATTCTACCTTAATCTTGAATTTTGTAAGATTTTGTATAAGTTCCACTCTTGCTTCTTCATCTTCCTGAAATTTTTCCTTCAAGTTTGAATTTTTCTCTCTAAGTCTTTCTAGTTTTCTGAGAGTAGCAAAAATTCTTCTTTTATATCAAACCCACTTTCTTCTTCACTTTTTGAGTTCATGTGTGCTATCGAAGGATCTTATTTCGAGATGTTAGACTCTTCATGGAGAGAATCACTTTTATACCAATTGTAGAACATGTGCTTATACTAAAAGGGAGGTGTGAACTATATAATATAAAAATTTTCCCCAAATAGTAGCATCAGTATTAATAAAGCAGTAAAAATCACATAAAGTATCACACACATGAGAGACATCATTTTTAATGTGGTTCACCCAATGTGGGCTACCTCCACAAAAAATATTTCTCAAATAATCTCTTGGGAATCCTTCCCAATTACAATGTTTATGGACCTATGTCCAAAGGAGATGTTGATCCCCTAAATCTCAAGTTCATGGATCTCTTCCATAGGAGAACTCTTTCCCCTTATGCTCTGGCTAGTGATCTTCTAGAAGACTCTATCTCTCTGCTACATTGTCTGGTGGATCTCTCTCCACTTGAAGACTCCTCATTCATATTTGTCTTCAATTGTCCTGACTGTTGGATATCTATCCATTGAGACTCTATCCTTTGTACTATGTCACCTCCAAAGCTCTGTCAATAGGTTCACTCAGAAACACTTGTAACCTACACATAAGAAAATCTAAAGAGCATCAAAAGCATATGAAGAGTATTTCAAGATAAGGCCTGTAATAATTGCATAGAAAGTGATAAAGAAAATGAAATATGACAAATACATGCATGAAAATGAAATTAAGCTATGCTAAATAATAATTAAAATGCTACTAAATATAATTAAAGAAATAAAATAAGGAATGGATCTCAACTCGAAAGGCCATCTCTATGCGGGATGATCTTGCCTACTAGTCATATCTTAGAGAGATGATCGTACTTGCAGGTTGTCTTTGAGAGAAACGACCACTAAAAGTGAGTAATTTCCTTATGATTGGTGCGAGGATATGTAAGGTTTGATCCATGGATTAGTTGATGTTCTTGGTGCACTCATGAGGAATGACTTAGGGGCAGAATCTAACACTAAAGTAAGGGCGTTGGATGGTACAAAAAGCATGGATTTAATCTTCAAACTCCAAAATGGTCCATTGGTATGCTTGGAAGATTTATGATTGAATTTTGATAGCACTTTGTTGCTTTGAGAATGAGAGCTCTTTGATTCTTAAGTTTGATAACACTTCGTTGCATGAAAGATTCAAAAGTTTTAATGAGGGCTAGGTGCCATTATATAAACTTCCAAATGGGATTCCAATCTTGAAAATGAAGCTAAGAAATGATTAGGATTAATAAGAGTAACTATCCATTCTTGAAAAATTTTGCTCAATTGCCTTCGTTATACTATTGCTCTTAGTTGATACGTGTAATCGCTTGAACCATGGTGTGGGATTTTGGGTTTTTTTGATTCTTGTACAATCATATTGGGGTGATACGGTTGTGAATACTAGCCATATCGAGGTGAGACAACTTCTAGAGTTCATTCCTTGATGGGATAGTCTAGGTTGTAAAGGAAAATTCCTCCTTGTTTGAGTGGTAAAAACCACTATTAAGCCCTAGGGCTATCCAAGGTGGGTCATATGGCATGAAAAGGTGTCTAGCTTGAACAACTAATCATTTAATTTATCAATCTAGGTCTTAATCGATTTAAAGAACAAATATCCAGTATAGATATTCCATGACATTAACCAGCTTACTTAATTCAATTTCTTAAGATCAAGTTACAAAAAAGATAAAATGTTTTAAATGTAATTCTTTTTAATATGAAATTAATCCTAATGAATGTGGATCCACGTGCAACTAATGATATTTTGACTATTTTACTTTTGAAATAAATAATGCAATTTAATTTATATTAATTCTATTTTATACTAACTAATCCTATTCTATTGTAGGAGCGAGAGAGTAGGGACTAGTCTTGTAGAAGTGGGCCCTGCCTTCAAAAAGGACAATATATTTCTCTTCTCCTCTACGCTAATTTATCTCAGTAACTACTATTTCATTTAACCTATTCTAACATCTTAACTATTCATTGATGCAGGAAAAATAAAGATTCTACAGAAGAAAATAAATCATTGCGAAAGACAAAACAACATTGCAAAATATATGGAAAGAGAATACTATTTTATTGTTGAACTTCAATCATGTACATTGCTGGAAATTGTAATCTTTCTTAGAATACTACGAGAGACTTTTTCTAGGAGTGACTTCTTCAACTTCTTTTTCGAGGACCTTTTCAAAGGCCTCTTCACTGTAATTTATACAATTATTCTCAATGAAGTCTTACGTAATGTTCTTTGTCTCTTTCTAACTAACAAATCTAAATCCTAACCTACGTACTAACAACTTTTCTAAACAAATACAATTTCACAACAAACGGGACTTTGGACTAATCAACGCAAGCCCAAGTGGCAACCACTTTAACAACTATTTAATTTAAGGAATAACAATAATAACCTATTTGTCCTAATCTCAAGGAAAGACAAAATAAGTTGGCAAAATAATTTAACAACTTTGATCCTCTCCAACTTTAATAACAACTTTACAACTTTTTATTTAATAATAATCAAAATGCCAAATATGTTACCAACGTTGATAGTCAAATGGTTGACTATGTATAATATGCTCCTACTGGACGTGATGTGGCAACATGGTTCGATCAATTTTGACTTCACTCTTTCCGTAGCGCCTTTTGGTAGACGCTTTTAGTAGCACCTTTTTGTAGCGCTTTTCTATAGCACATTTCTATAGCACATGTCCACAGATCCTGCAAGTGCACCATACGTTCAACCAATCTACGTATACCTGCTTCCTGGTTCATCAGCCATGACCTCTACTCAGCCTCATACACATATCTGCCTAACAACACAACATCTTGCACACAATTTGTGTAAAATATATGCATAAATCACTTTTATAACAATTAATCATTTTTATGCATAAATAATGATATTAAGATGAAACAATAATTAAAAACCATTCATATCCATTCATTTGTAAAGAATATATAAGTAAACCAGATCCACATACTGTAACACTTTGACACTCATCATTCCCCCAAACTAAAGGTGATGCATGTCCTCATGCATATAATTTCACAAAAATCGATACAATATTTCTTGATTTACTCAATTTTACAAACATAAATCAATATGAAATTGTAATAGTCCATCTGAATGGATAATCCATATATAACTGATTTCACAAGATACAATTTTTTCTTCCTGAATGCTAACAGTGAAAACAATCTTACAATAATCTTTAAACAGTTATGCAATCAGACATTTGTTCCTAAAAGTTTCATAGTTTTTGACTTATAACAGTTGCTATGAAAAGAAGTAATGATACTACAATTTTTTAGAAATGATCAATATCCTATTTAAAATAAGAAACAATTTTTGCAAAATCAGAATACTGATAATGAGCTACAGAACTGTGTTATTCATTTCATCATATGCATCTAAAAAAAAACAAAAATTTATGCAGTGATCAGAACATATTAAATAAATCATGTCTACAAAATATCTGAAAGAAACTTACAACATACATACATATACATACATGCATTATGAAAGTCATAATAATAAATAAAGTCTATGAACCAGATAAAAGAAAAAGTTTATTTTTGTCATCTCTTTACAATTCTACTGATGTCCAGACCAGTTTTAGCCTTTAGACGAGATGAAGCCCATGTAGGCTTTGGCCTGGCTGGGAGATTTCTCTCTTTCTTTACCTTCTGTACCTGTGCCCTTCCTACTTCTGGATCGAATGGTAGCTCTACTGCTATGGTTTTTATATGCTCTACATCCATGGATCCATTGTCATGAGACTCACTCTACATTCCTTGCATGTTTGGAGGTGGACCTACTATTTCCATAGCATGGTTAAATATTTCATCGATGTTGAGAGGTATGCCTACCTTAAGTGCTAAACCTTCTGGAAGTATCCCTATATCCCTGGAGGGTCCTAGTTCTGGCGGATGATTTGGTTGAGGTAGTTTGGATTGTGGAGCTGAGCTATCTTCCTCAAGTACTTTAGCGAAGTCAAAGACTTTGGCAAAGTTGATCGACTTCCATGGTTTCTTGCCATCTATAGCACTCTTCTGAGGAGATGGACTGATAGTCACAGGTTCAATGACTGAGTCAATCGGTTTCACCACCTTTCTCTCTACCAGTTTTCTAAGGATATCACTCTAAATAGAAAGGGATTTTGTTATCATCGTAGCATGATTCTCAACCAGATTCGTAAGTTTATCAAATTTGATATGCAGTAGGGTTTGCTGCATTTTGAGGAACTCGATAGCATCATATTGTCCTACGATAGGTGAGTTTAAGGCAGGTCTAGGTGCTTCTTCTTCTATAGGTATTTATTCTCTGAGAGATTCTTCCCGAGGTGACTCTTCTATAGGGGATGACTCTCTGTTATGATTTCTCAAAATAAACTTTTCATACTTTGTTTTTCTTGTAGGCTTAGTGGTTTTGGCTATTCTAGAAGTGGTTGGGCATTTTCAAATGGGAAGTTCTTCTAAGCTTTCTATGTCAGAGCTTTCCTCAGATGTAGATTCTTGGACTGGTTCAGATTCACTAGACATCATAGAAGCATTAGCCTCGTCAACCATGGTATTCCACGAGATTCTTACCTCAACAACTTTGTGTAGAACTATCAACTTAATTAATCCATGATAGGAAATGAGATGCAATTTAGGATCTTCATGGGCACTCAATGGTTGCACATGGGTGATGTTAGATTTTAAAGAGTGAAATAGAAAATAGGGTAGGTTAATTATACAATCTTCCCTCTTAGGAAACTTCAGGTTCAAAAGCATCTTTAAGTGGTATCCCCCACAATTAGACAACCTACCCTCAAGGGTGAAGAATTTCATTAGGATCGTAACTACCTCCTACCATTTTATCGATAGCGAGGAGGTGGCTACTCCCTTTATCCAACCATTTCTATCTCGGGTAACTGAGCATTTTTCCTTGAATTTTTCAACCATCTGACTCACTCCCTTATACATGGATTTAAAATACCTCTGACCAAATTTTGGTAGGTTTAGAACTTCTAAAATTAAACTGGAGGTAATCTAAATTTTGACTTCCCCGACGTGGGTTATCATGGTGTCGCGATTACAGTTCAAAATGAACTATTTCATGACACCCTGATCATGGCCTTGATACTTTGTCAAGGCATCCCACCATCGGGCTTCTTGAAATAGTTTCCTCACTGCATCGCTCAGGTTTTGGGTTGCAATAGATGAGGGTTCACTCTTTTTATGAAATGTGGTCCTTGGCATGGTGATAATTTTAGAGAATGGTAGGGTTTAGCAGAAGGACATAGTTTTAGAAGGAACCCTGCATTATTAGAAAAATAATAAGTGCATGCATAAAAACATAAAACCTTTTTGCAATTTCTTTTCAAAAGGAAATCATAAAGTACCCTAGAATTTGTAGTCTATTTTTCTCACCAAAAAAATTTTTCTAATTTTTTTCAAAGAACATGAAATATTCGAAGTCTCCACAAAATGATATATATATTTATAGATGGAAATAGGAGGACTTCAAAACTTTTTAAGAAATCGAGAGAAAGAAAACAAATTCTTTTCCAGATTTTTCTTTTCGAAACACAATTTTTTTAAAAAATTTTAGGAGAACAATTCACAAATTTTAGTGAAAATAGAGAGAATATTTACACACAAAAAGAAACAAATTTTCTTTTAATTTCCTTTTTAAAACATAATTCTACAAAATTTCTAGAGGGTTTCTAGAATTCTTTTTAAAAAATGAAATTACTTGCAAATTTTAAAAAGGGTTCCCAAATTTCTCCTAGATTCAGCTTCGAAACATGATTTTTTAGACAATTTTAAAGGAAATTCCCTTAATATTTTAAAAATTACTCAGAAGAAAGAAAGGATTCTAAAAACTTTTTGAATTTGGATCCTATCCTGAACAAATCTCTTAAAAAAATTGTAGTTGGGTGAAATTTACCTTGAAAATGGTGGTTGCTTCCTGTTTTACCTCACCCTTTGATTCTAATATCATCTGCAACAAATTTTTCAACCCTTTCATAGCTGCATAGCTTCTTCCCAACAGATTACATCATTTGTAGTTGAAGACTATGCTCGAGGTGGTAGCTTAGGGATTTTTACCCTAAATTAACCTTTTAATTTTCTATTAAATCCTCATCATGGATCATTCTCAATCAATGGAGGAGATTTTTACGTTGGGTTGACATTTCGTGTATGTCGATTACATCATCCACTCACATCGAGTCTTGAGGGATTCATGACCCTCGATCCATTTTCTAATCGATGGCTAAGATCTTTGATCCATGGCTCTACTCTTTATTGGGTGTATGGGTATGGTGATGATGTTTGAGGTATTCATCCTTTGCTACCTCCTACATGGGTTAATTTACCATCAAAATTAGCCAATGGGAGGTCCATAGGTTGTCACCCAAAGCTGACTTCCTTGCCACATCATCTTGTTTTCCCTAATTTGCTTACTTGCAACCCTGATGTGGTGTTAAATACCTACATGACCATACCGTGTTATCCCTTGGTGCTTTTGTGGCATCATGGTACCCTATTCTCAGCCAGAAAGGAATGACACTTGTATTTGTTCTTGGTCCAACACATCAGATCCGAGGCTAGCTCATGATCATAATTCGATTAATATGCTACCTATAAAACATTATTAACTTTATTAATTACTACTAGATAATCGAATTAGAAAGTCCTTTGAAGTCAAATGCAATGCTCCTATCATTAAAGTAGATTTAAAAGTTATTTGGAGTCCGATGCTCGACTTTTAAAATTTCCCACCAAAATGGTGCTTTACCTCAAATTTGATTCTCCCACCAAAACACTTAGGATTTTTTTCAAGTGTAGATCTACGAAAAGCTTGCTACTAAAACTCTACTACAAAAACTATGCTACTGAAACTATACTACTAAAACTATGCTACTGAAACATTACTAAGAAAGTTTCATTTTATTGCAAAAATTTTCTCCCCCCAAACTATATTGTGGAATTTATTGTATTAGCCTTATACCTCCCCCAAACTGTAATTTTGGCTATATAGCCAAAACAAAAATAGAGGGAAATATTTTTATTTAAAGATGCTTATATTTATAGGAAATTTTTAACATATATATTATTTTATTTATTTTAATGGTATGGGGGTAAAAATTTTTTTTTGAATGATTTTCTTCCTTTGATTTCATAAGGAGTTCCATGTGAGAAAAATAATGGATGTAAATCTGATATCAGTCATCAATATATATAAAATAGATCTTTATCAAAGGCTTGGATGATTTCAACATTTGTTTTGAACAGAAGAATAGGATAGTTGTTTTGATGTCATCTTGATGGCCTTTATTTCCTTTGGGAGTATACATGTTGTTGGTGTTCTTATAGGGGTGCAAAGCTTTGGGGAATTGGATTCCCAACCACTCTATCAGAGTCTTGATGGGAATTGTAACCCTATCCTTACTACTTTGTCCCTATAAGTAAATATTAAGGTTCTTGGAAATACAAACCATATTTTTGTAGGATGGGATGAACTATAGTACCTACATATGGAATAGAAATTTGCTCATGACTTTTGCTTGCTTATGATATTCTAGAGTTGTTTCACAAAGACTCAAACATCCTAGTGACCTTAAAAAATTCATCTATTCATCTCACAAATCGATATGATGCTAAGGTTATCCTAGTGTTTTCAAGCCTCTCAAGGACCAATTGTGTGTGCAGTGAATGTTCATTTCTCATCATGAGTAAGGATTGAGTAAACCAATGGTCACTTATGCCAACAAGTTAGCTTATCTATGAGCATCCATAGGTCTTGTCCAGACTTAGTGCTACTACGTAAGGATACCTTATTTCTAGGCGGGTTTCATTCAACCCATTGTTGTAATGAGGATCACCCCATGGTTTTTGAAATACTAAGAATTCTAGGGATTCAAGCTCTTCTCCCTTATTTTATTGAATTTTATTTGGGATACTTGCTCATTTTGAGAGAGAGCAAGGGATTTTTATTGCTTTTTGGGATTCTTGCTCATTTTAAGGGGGAGCAAGAAGATAATTTTTTTGGGATACTTGCTCATTTAGAGAGAGAGCAAGGGATTTTTTTTTCAAGGATGAAGGGGGAGCTTGTCCTTTTGCCAATTCGTTAGCTTTCTAGACCATGCACATAATTGGATAAGTAGGGGAAACCATTCACTCTATGGCAATAGTAACTCATGAGTTATTCTTTCCAAACTTCACAATGTTTTTATTTGTTATAATGTGCGTAGTCCAAGAGGAAACTTGATTGACTAGGAGCAACTTATAACACCCAAATATTGTTTGATTTTCAATGAAGATTTGCTCAAAACACTAGTGGTGGCTGAGTAATTGAAAACACCTAGATTTTATTTTAGCAAACAAAGTGTTATGCAAGATGTGGCAGTAATTTTCCTACAAGTTCTCAAGTTGTTACAAATAAAAGAAGTGTCTTTTTAGGATTTTTTTGAAATAATATTGAGACTAAAAATTGATGAAGAATAAGATGAGAGTATTGCAAATATTGGAACTCCATTATGGAACAAAAGAAGCATAATATTTTTTTTAAGTGATATATTAACAGAGAATATTTATATATATTATATATATATATATATATAAAGCAACAACTTATTTAATAGGTAATGTATTTTTTGCTTGTTAAAGAGAAGTATTTATTCAATCAGGAGTCATATAATGCTCCACGTTAAATTCAAAATATGTTGTTACCAGAGTAATCAATTGGACAATAAAATCTTATTTTGAAATTGGGTTAGGGCTTTCAAATTGTAATTCACAATGCAAGTCTTGACACAATTCTCTAAAGCGAACTACTCTAGGTGCCCTATGATATCTCTTGCTATATTCTAGGTTCACTTCCCTATCTTCTATTTTTGCTAGGAAACTATGAATGGTAAGGGAATCCTCAAAATACTGGTCCCACGAGTAGGTGACTAAATTTACTGTTGCTCTCCTATCCCCTAGCCATCACTCACAACTCCTTATAAGGTCAAGGTAGGGTGAGTGAAAATATGGCCCTAGAATTTTAGCTATGTTTACTCTCTAGATTTTACCCAATTCATCTGATCTATCTTTTATGATATCAAGATGTTTGCACAGGTGTTCCCACTCTTCCCTAGATGTTTGGTGTCTTTTTTTGAAAAGAAGGTTAACTTCTTGTTCTATCAGTAACTTTTTAAGGTCAATGATCATAGACTTTTTGATGCTATTTTCCTCCATCTAGCAACTTTTACTTCTCATTTTATATAATATATATTCTTGTTTTTTGTTCTATTTTTATTTTTGTTATTTTTTTTTTCTAAAATAGTTCTGACTGTACTAAAACCAAGATGGATTGGCCAACTGATTTTAGCATAATAAGAAAAATAAAGTGTTGTTGTTACCATTTTACTTCTAAGGGATGTTTTCACTATGGTTGTGTCACTCAGTCACACCTACTTCCTGTACTACCTTGTGTTTCTATAGGCCAAAGAGTCTCATATTTAAACTAGCAACAACCACACTGTGCAAGAAAATAAATTGCTTGAAAAGGTAAATTGTTGAAAAGGGAAATTGTTGAAAAGTAAATGTTGGAAAATAAATGATTGGAAAATAAATGACTAGAAAATAAAGGCTAACTCTAGGAAAGCAATAAAATCTGATTTAAGAAAATAGAACCTGGTCCACCTAAGGTGGGGGATGCTTGGTGTGCGTGTGCATTGATCACTACTTGCGCCACCCTCCACACACAACTCTATACATGCATTGATCACTACTTGTGCCACCCTCCACATGTAGGTAAGCTTCCTTCCTTATGTGGTCCAACAGTCTTTAGATTAATGCAATGACACTGTTCTCCCCGATAATGGTGCCAAAAATATCTAGCTTGAATAGCTAATCATTTAATTTATCAATCCAGGTCTTAATCAATTTAAAGAATAGATATCTAGTATAGATATTCCATGACATTAACCAACTTACTTAATTCAATTTCTTAAGATCAGGTTACAAAAAAGATAAAATGTTTTAAATGTAATTCTTTTTAATATGAAATTAATCCTAATGAATGTGGATCCACGTGCAACTAATGATATTTTGACTATTTTAATTTTGAAATAAATAATGCAATTTAATTTATATTAATTCTATTTTATACTAACTAATCCTATTCTATTGTAGGAGTGAGAGAGTAGGGACTGGTCTTGTAGAAGTGGGCCCTGCCTTCAAAAAGGATAGTATATTTCTCTTCTCCTCTATGCTAATTTATCTCAGTAACTACTATTTCATTTAACCTATTCTAACATCTTAACTATTCATTGATGTAGGAAAAATAAAGATTCTATAGAAGAAAATAAATCATTGCGAAAGACAAAACAACATTGCAAAATATATGGAAAGAGAATACTATTTTATTGCTGAACTTCAATCATGTACATTGCTAGAAATTGTAATATTCCTCAAAATACTAAGAGACTTTTTCAAGCAGAGCGACTTCTTCAACTTATTTTTTTGAGGACCTTTTCAAAGGCCTCTTCACTGTAATTTATACAATTATTCTCAATGAAGTCTTATGTAATGTTCTTTATCTCTTTCTAACTAACAAATCTAAATCCTAACCTACGTACTAACAACTTTTCTAAACAAATACAATTTCACAACAAACGGGACTTTGGACTAATCAATGCAAGCCCAAGTGGCAACCACTTTAACAACTATTTAATTTAAGGAATAACAATAATAACCTATTTGTCCTAATCTCAAGGAAAGACAAAATAAGTTGGTAGAATAATTTAACAACTTTGATCCTCTCCAACTTTAATAACAACTTTACAACTTTTTATTTAATAATAATCAAAATGCCAAATATGTTGCCAATGTTGACAGTCAAATGGTTGACTATGTATAATATGCTCCTATTGGACGTGATGTGGCAACATGGTTTAGTCAATTCTGACTCTGCTCTTTCCGTATAGCACCTTTTAGTAGATGCTTTTAGTAGTACATTTTTTAAATTCTTTTCTATAGCGCCTTTTTGTAGCACATTTCCATAGATCTCGTAAGTGCACCATACGTTCAACCAATCTATGTATGCCTACTTCCTGGTTCATCAGCCATGGCCTCTACTCAACCTCATACACATATCTACCTAACAACACAACATCTTGCACACAATTTGTGTAAAATACATGCATAAATCACTTTTATAACAATTAATAATTTTGATGCATAAATAATGATATTAAGATGAAACAATAATTAAAAACCATTCATATCCATTCATTTGTAAATAATATATAAGTAAACCAGATCCACATACTGTAACACTTTGACACTCATAAAAAGGGTCCATATAGGTAGTCTCCTCAACATGACGTGTTTTAGGTGTCTACAGATGCCTCTTTTTGGGATGTGTTGTGTGAAAGCATAGTGTAAAGTAAAAATAGATGGCCTGTTAGTCAATTTGAAAGTTGATGATGTTCATTCATCTAATCAATATTAGATATCCCAATCATGTAAAGAGCATATATTTTTCAATAATTTCTTCTAATGAGTTGAAGAACTTATCTTTAATAAACCTTTCAGCCAGGATTCATGAATTTGAGGTATACTTGATCTTGGCAGATTTTTCAACCATGGGCAGAATTATGGCTTTAAGTTTTGAGAATGCGAAGAAAATGTTTGGTTGAAATTTTTGCTTTTATCCATAGAAAATAGGGGAGTGTATGATAGTCTTTGACAATGATTCTTGAATGAATACAATTTACATTGATTAAGTGTTTGATTATAAATTTTGTGATGTATGACTACCCCCTCAAGCGACGAGTCGATGATGAGATGGAAAGTGATGAAAGCGACGAGTCAATTGACCAAGATGAATTATTTTGGATTTTTTAGGACTTTTGCAAATGTGGAAAGGAGGAAAATATTGTTATAACTATGATTTCGACCATTGTTGGTAATTTTAAACCTCTATCCCTTGGAGCAGTCCAAAAACATGACTTTCTTAGGGAGGTGAGATGATAACAATTCGATTCACTTGGGAGGTAAATAATTGTATACAAGGATCATTTGAGGCTAGGTGGAAGAAGGAATGTACATATCTATCCCTTGGAGTAGTCCAGCCACATGGATTTCTTAGGGAGGTGAGATGATATTCTTTTGGGAGACTGTTAGGATTCTACTCCTAACATTAATAATTATTTAAATCACTATTTTTATTATTCGTTTCTTAGGACTCGAACCAACGCGTCCTTTAACTTTCACACCTTATAATGCATATACATAGGCAATAGCATGGGTGTATTTTGATCATCCAAGGAAAAACATATATTTATTTGGCATAGTGGGTGGTTTATCCTCCATTGAAACAATGATTCAGTCTTCCAAAAGTTATTCTTTACCTTCAATTTGCATTATTTTATTGTTTAAGTTGTTTTCCAACTACTATGATCTAAAGCACCTACCATATAGTATCAGTACCAAGTCTTGAGGAAAGGGAATTTTTTTTCTTTCTCCTCCTTATCTGATGAAAAGCAATGGATTCTGGGTGTTGAGTAGCATCATGTTTGAATTGCACAGATCAAAGGAAAACATTGTAGCCTCAACAACATCGATAGATATAAAGACATTTTTTTATTCCTCTAGTGGCACACAAACCAACTGCTATCACCTCGTCGTACTCGCTGTAACAGATGATAAAAATCACTCACTATAGTAACTTTGTCGTATTGCTGTAAAATATCCTAGGGAGCAGCAAAACATTTCTAAAACTGCAAACTACATAATAAAAAAATAAAATCCACACACATAGACCATACAAAAAAAATAGATTCAAGGTGCTCAACACATCAAATTCCAAAGAAATCAAGAAAAATTTCATCACCTACAGAGTTTTATGGCAAAATCAAGGTTTAATGGTGAAATCGCATAAGACTATAGTATAAACCTAAGGTCTAAAAAAATAAATTACCCATCAGTGGCTACGGTTCACGCAATCGAAGAAAAAAGGCATCAAATATTAATAATTTTTTCTGGATATTGATATCCCACATTGAGCAATCAAGGAGATATTGGCATGTTTAAAATAAACATGTCATTAATTGGGTGTGACTACCTCTCGGTAGACAAACGCCCATACGAAGTTGCACTAACTCCTTGAAAATCATCCATTGACCACTCATCATTGAACCATTCAAGAATTACCACTTGAACACATATGATTCATTAAAAATTATTCAAAATATCCTCTGATGCTTCGCTGCCACTGTGCCTGTCGCCCCACCTTTCCTCTGCCACCACCACCTAGCCTATGCCCTGCTTAGATTCCGCTCCACCTGCTTCCCATTTTCCACCTTGACATTCCTCTACCACCACTACCTAGCCTCTACCCCAATCAACTTCTACTCCACATACTGCCCTTCGTTGCCCCGCCCTTCCTCTACCACCATCGCCTAGCCTTTGCCCACCATCAAAAGGTTGAAAAACATAAATTTTTCAAATTGCAACAATATTTTTATCATTTGTCAAAACAATTTTTTTCAAAAAAGCAACTTGTGACAAAAAATGAGAAGAAAACAACTTTTGCAACAATAATTAAGCAAATTTTACTCTTTCCATCAAAAAAACAAAATTTTGCAGCAAAACCGAGGATGTTATAAACTTGCAAAAAATTGACCATGGCAGATGGAAGAAGATCACAATATCTTACAATAGAGTTTTCGAAGGAAGTTCTACAAGGAATGTTTCAATTTAAAGATGATTTGGAAACAAAAATAGCATCAAAGATAGCAGAGTTAACTGTGAAAATTGACACCACCAATATTGATTTATCAACCAAAATAGATGTTGCAAACAATTCTGTAAACCTGGTATAACAAAACTTGGCATTAGTCCAAACAATCCAGCCTCTTGTAGCACCAACTCAACAAGATTCACTTGAAGGACCATGCACAAAAATCCTATCTTGAACCACAAAATTAGATTTTCCAAAATTTGATGGAGGCGACCCCATAAATTGGATATATCAGACTGACCAATATTTCTCTTTATATCAAATTTCAAAGATCCAAAAGGTTCACATCACATATTTTCACTTAGATAAGTTTGCTACACAATGGTACCAATGTTATCAAAAAATAAAAGGTACTCCTACATGGACCGAATTTACAAGGAATATAATGCTATGATTCAGCCCAAGCAAATTTAAATATTTTACAAGGGCTCTCACCAAACTTCACCAAACATCTACAATAAGAGAATACCATGCGTAATTCAAGAAATTGGGAAACCTCACATCAAGACTCGATGCACCATTCTTTCAAAGTTGCTTCATTAGTGGTCTAAAAGAAGAAATTCAACTGGAAGTACAAATACTCAATCCCATTGATATGATGCACACAGTTGCATTAGCACAAATGGTGGAAGAGAAGATCAATAACCAACATCGAATAGGAAAATTTCCAACAAGGAAAATACAAAACACCTACACCAGCATGTCATGCTGATTAAATGAATTGGGCTAAAGGAAATGAAAGAAAGAAGAGAGAAGGGCCTTTATTTTCATTACGATGATAAATTCACCCCTAATCACAAATGTGTTTCACAAAAATTATATATTTTGGATACAATTGGAGATTGCACCCCAAAAGAAGAGGATGATATTGAAGTTGAAGTAATAATGAATATTCAAGAAGAAAATAATGAGGATAAAACACAAATTCCCTTTAATGCCCTAGCAGGATGTTCAACCCCACAAACTATGAAAGTTAAGGGGTACTTTAAGAAAAAAAACTCTATTGTGCTCTTAGACTCTGGCATCACGTACAATTTTATAAACCCCAGGTTGGCAAAACAAGCTAACTATTTTATATATCCTTATAATAACTTCAAAGTTATGATTGGAAATGGAGAAAAAATTGTGTGCAAAGGAAAGTGCCAAAATATTAAACTCACCATGGGAGATTATAACATGAAAGGGGATATGTATGTACTACCATTAGTAGGATGTGATATCATTTTGGGAGTAAAATGGCTACGGATGCTAGGCACAATTCAATGGGACTTAGAAGAATTATGGATGAAATTCACATAAAAAGATCAAACATACACAATTAAAGGGTTAAAATCAAGCCCTTCACAAATTGTCAGTTCCCATAGAATGGAAAAAATTATTCGTAGAGGAGGTAAATATATGGTTGCACAACTATTTTCCATGCAAAACACTAATTAAGAACAACCAATGGTACCTAAACTACAAAAAATCCTAGCACTCCATGAGGAAATTGTTGCAAAACTTTATTATTATTAACATAAACCATTCACCAATATGCAGAAATATCAAATCATTCATCCACAATACATTATCCACAATAACAATCCACAAATGAGAGAGAGATAGATAATACCCTTAAGGTAGGGAAACACCAATAATAATCCTTAAGGAAGGAATCACTCCACAAGTTCTCCCAAGATGAGAGGCCACTTAAGGAGGGAAAAGTCCCATAAGCCACTTCGTGGGCAAAGACGATTACATAAGATTCTTCTCCAATGATGATTACAATGACAAATATCTCTTCTTTATATATCCATATTCTTATTCTACTTTGGGGAGCCTACTACTAATATAATATTATAATATAATATAATATAATATTATAATACAATCAACCTTGGGTTATGTGTGGCCCATGCCAACCCTTATACAATATAATAATATATCCCCAAATATCTATTCCTAGGTACCCTACCATGCCACCCTCCTTACAAATGTTTCATCCTCGAAACATATGAAGAAACATGATAATATGATTTGCTAAGCAATGTTAGCAACTGGTACCAATCTCGATCATCCATCCATCCAAGTGAAACACGTTGATGCTGGTATGCCATTTTGTTACTTGAGTATCCAAATCTACTTCGTTGGCTCCACGCTTTTGTTGTTGTATTTTGATAACTTGAATGATGGGTCCACTTGTTCCTTGATGCTGATGAACCACTCTGAAAACCATGATCACTATGCTTTCTCTGCCAAACACTGCCATAGTTGGTGCCCTTCTGATTCCATGTAGAACCATAATATTGTTGCCTTGAACCATACCCCCAAGATTGTTGCTGCTCATGGTGGTGTGGATGGTGATATGGTGCAACCTTAACTTGATGTTCTACCTTCTTTGACTTCTCAACATTTGGCTCCATTGTTTTAAATTCCTCTACACATTGTTCTTTCATGTTCTCTTTGTTTGGTGTGTCCTTGTGCTCTTCTATCAAAGCTTCCTTGGACTCTGTTACTGTTATTTCCACTGAATCAGTTGTTGCTACTTCTTCCATGGACTCTTTTACTGCTACTGCCTTCTTGGATTCTATTTTAGGTTCTTCAATTTGTTTCTCTACAACCACTTCTTGATTTTCCTTGGATCCTTGCTCCTTAAGTTGAGAAATATCCTGCAATGTTATCTTCTTTTTCCTGTACCATAACTTCATAAAATTCTTTTGCACATTAATGTTAACAATACCCAAAGAATCTAACCAAGGATAACCAAGAACAATATCCTTATCATCCATCTCAATAGCATAGAAATATGAATGTAAAACATATTTATCCATGGTGATCTTCAAATCTTCAAAAATCTGAACATGCTCACCCTCTAGTTGTATGTCCTTAACTTTTGTTGCTTGAACTTGCAACTTCTTAGCCAAAGCAATATTAATAAAATTATATCTGCTACTAGGGTCAATGGAAATAATAACCTGTTCCTTTTGAATGCTTCCATGAACCTGCAAAATAGAACTTTTAGCTGAATTTAAACCTTTTTTATTCTACTCTTGCTTTTGTAAATCCAACGATGTGCCTTCTATATTCCTCTCATTATCTTCCTTGACCTTTTCCTCTTTCTCCTTGAGTAATTTTATTTCTTTTTCATAGTCTTCATTCTGTTTCTTGAAAACTTCCCATTCTCCTTTTATTTCATTCCGCTCATTTTGAATTCCCTGTAGTTTCTTTTCAAGGTCTTTGATGACATCCCACATGCTATCTATCTTTTTATCCCTTCCTTCAAGTTTTCTCTTACAAATATCTAACTTTATTTGTAATTGAATAGGTACCCATGTGCTCAAGAATGTTGGTTCAATTTGATCCCAAGTGCACAAGAATTTACCACATTTAAACTCTTTTATCCATTGTAAAGCTTTCCCCGTAAACAAAGTATGACAACCATATTGTAACATTTTTTCACTAACTTGAGATTTTACTATTTTCAACCACTCTCTCACATCAATATCATTTTCTCCATTAAACATTTCCACTCTCACATCAATATCATTTTCTCCATTAAACTTTTCCAATGACATAGTTGATGCCCTAATGCAACTAGGGTTTTTTGACAATATATATCATGCCCTAATGCAAACTAGGGTTTTATGGAAATAAATATCTTCCCACTGATTTGAAGCTAAAAATCCACATAGACAACTAGATCTGCAATTTTTCTTCCAAACAAAATAAAGTGCAACTGATTTGCTTACCCGAACTAAACAAATTTCATCTTTTGAAAAATTCGTGACTTGAAAATTCGTCACTACCCTTGTTCCAGATGGCTGAATTTAGAAGGTCGTATCTCCCTCAATACTACTTGGATTCCTTCATATGACCACTCATTTTAAATCTCTTCAAATTCTGCACAAACTGATCCAAGAATCGCCTGAATCGGATAAACTGTCGCAAAGATATGGCTTCTGAAAGATGAGACGTTTTTCCAGAAAAAATCTATGAAATTCGTCACTATCCTTGTTTCGGATGACTAACTTCAAAAGGTCGTATCTCCCTCAATACTGCTTAGATTCCTTCATATGACCACTCATTTTAAAGCTCTTCAAATTCTGCACAAACTGATCCAAGAATCACCTGAATCGGATAAACTTTCACAAAGATATGGCTCCTGAAAGATGAGATGTTTTTCCAAAAAAAAATTGCCCTAATTTTGCAATTTCACACAAAAATCCCCACTTTGCCAAAATCGTTGCTTTGATACCACTTGTTGCAGAAATTTATTATTATTAACATAAATCATTCACCAATATGCAGAAATATCAAATCATTCATCCACAATACATTATCCACAATAACAATCCACAAATGAGAGAGAGATAGATAATACCCTTAAGGTAGGGAAACACCAATAATAATCCTTAAGGAAGGAATCACTCCACAAGATCTCCCAAGATGAGAGGCCACTTAAGGAGGGCAAAGTCCCATAAGCCACTTCGTGGGCAAAGACGATTACATAAGATTATTCTCCAATGATGATTACAATGACAAATATCTCTTCTTTATATATCCATATTCTTATTCTACTTTGGGGAGCCTACTACTAATATAATATTATATTATAATATAATATAATATTATAATACAATCAACCTTGGGTTATGTGTGGCCCATGCCAACCCTTATACAATATAATAATATATCCCCAAATATCTATTCCTAGGTACCCTACCAGAAATATTCAATGAACCAGAAGGATTGCCTTCTTAATGAAGTCATGATCATGCCATTCAGCTACTTTAGGGGAACCATCCCCCTGATAATATACCTTACCGATACCCATATCTACAAAAGACAAAAATAGAACAATTAGTACAAGAACTACTCAGGAATGGGGTAATTAGACCTAGTGTAAGTCCTTAATTTTTTTCAATCATATTAGTGAGGAAAAAGGATATATCATGGCACTTATGTGTGACTTTGATGCCCTCAACAAAATAACTATCAAGGACAAATTTTCTATTCCAGTCATCGATGAATTACTAGATGAACTTCATGGGGTTGCATATTTTTCCAAACTTGATTTATGATCAAGCTAGCACCAAATTTGAGTTAAAGAAAATTATAGACCCAAAACAAAATTTTGCACTCTTAAGGGGCATTACCAATGCCCCTTATACATTTCAAAGTCTTATGAACAAGGTATTTCATCCTTTACGAAATTTATTTTAGTTTTTTTAATAATATTTTTATTTATAGTAAAACATGGGAAGATCACTTAACCCATATAGACCAAGCATTAAAAACCTTGAAAGACAACCAATTATATGCCAAAATATCAAAATGTTACTTTGGAAAACAAGAAATTGAATACCTTGGACATATTATCTCTAAAGGAGTTAAAGTAGACCCTCGTAAGATTGAAGATGTGGAAAATTGACCTATTTCAAAATTATTGGAAGGTTTGCGTGGGTTCTTAAGACTAATAGACTATTATCACAAAATTTTCAAGGGTTATGCCAAAATCATGACCCCCTTAACAACACTACTTAAGAAGAATGCTTTTTTATGGCCTCCAAAAGTTGATGAAGCCTTCATTATCTTAAAAAATACCATGTGTATGACTCCCGTATTAGCCATGCCATATTTTTCCAAACCATTTATTATTAAGAGTGATGCTTCGGGATTGGAAATAGATCCGTACTCATGCAAAATGAAAAACCTTTAGCTTTCACTATAAAAGCATTCTCAAAAAATAATTTAGCACATTCCACATATGAAAAATAAATGTTAGCCATTGTTCATGTTATCCAACATTGGAGACCTTACCTTATTGGTAAACATTTCATTATTTGCACCAACCACCATATTCTAAAGTACCTTCTGGAGCAACGTATAACCACAATAGAACAAGAAAAATGGGTTACAAAACTACTAGGATATGATTATGAAATCATATATAAAAAAGGAAAGGATAACATAGTTATTGATGCCCTTTCAACGAAGTTTGAAGAAATTCCCCAATTACATGTTTTTTCCTCTCTTATTCCTAAATGGATAGACCAAGTTAATGAATATTGATTTAATGAACCTATCATAAACACCTTAATTCAACAACTTCAACAAAAACCCATGAGAAAACCTCACTATTCTTGGAGAGATAACATACTATGGTATACATAATGTATTATCCTCTCTCCTACATCCACCTATCGTACAAAGCTTCTCGAGGATTTACATGCCACACCCACTGCAGAACACTCTGGATTCCTAAAAATGTATAAAAGAGTGAATAGATATGTTTATTTGGTAGGGATTAAAAACAATATCAAAAAGTTCATAAATGAATGTGAGACATGCCAAAGAAATAAGGGAGAAATAGTGGCTACATCGGGTCTTCTTCAACCTCTTCCCATACCAAAAAAATGTGGGCTGATATTTCTATGGATTTCATTGAAGGCCTTCCAAAATTGGTAGGAAAAACAACCATTCTAGTTGTGGTAGATCGTTTATCTAAAAATACCCATTTTTGCTCAGTAACCCACCCTTATACAACTAGTACTATCACTCAAATTTTTCTTGATAATATCTTTAAATTACATGGCATGCCTTCCACTATAGTTAATGATCATGATCCCACTTTAACTAGTAATTTTTGGAAAGAATTATTTAAACTCCAAGGCACTCAACTGAAGATGAGTTCCGCTTACCACCCCCAAACAGACGGTCAAACTGAAGTTGTTAATAAATATTTGAAAACCTACCTTTGTTGTTTTATTTCTATTCAACCCCTTTACTGGGTTAAATGGCTTCCATTAGTCGAATGATGGTATAACACCACATATCACATGGCCATTAAAATGACCCCATATGAAGATTTATATGGCCAATCACCACCATATATTACCTCATATATCCCAGGAAGTACAAAGGTACCAACAGTAGAAATAGAACTTTCTACTCAAGATAACATTATTTGTATTCTTAAATAAACTTTACACATCGCCCAACATCGTATGAAGTAAAAAGTAGACCAACATTGAATTTAGCATGATTTCCAATAAGGGGATATGATATTCCTTCACCTTCAACCATATCACCCAACTTCTCTCAAAATCATACGTTCTCAAAAGTTAGCCCCCAAATTTTATGGACCCTATAAAGTTCTACAACGTATTGGACTAGTTGCTTATAAACTTGAGTTACCCGAGTCATCCAAAATTCATCTTGTATTCCATATTTCTTACCTTACACTAGTAATAGGAATACATATCACTACTCAAACTCAACTCCTAGAATTTACTGAAGATAGGACACTCATGATTGAACCCGAAGCTATCTTAGATCGTCACATGCGTCACCTTCACAATTGCACCATCACCATAGTTTTAATTCAATGGAAAGGTCTACCTTTGAAAGACGCCACATGGGAGACACTCCATCATCTGTAGCAGTAATTTCCTCAATTCCAAATTTGGAGGAAAAAGCTCCTTTTAACGAGGGTGGCATGTTAGGATTCTAATCCTAACATTAATTATTATTTAAATCACTATTTTTTTATTCATTACTTAGGACGCGAACCAATGCATCCTTTAAATTTCACACCTTATCATTCATATACATAGGCAATAGCATGGGTGTATTTTGGTCATCCAAGGAAAAACATATATTTATTTGGCACAATGGGTGGTTTATCCTCCATTGAAGCAGTGATTCAATCTTCCAAAAGTGATTTTTTATCTTCAATTTGCATTATTTTATTGTTTAAGTTGTTTTCCAACTGCTAGGATCTGAAGCACCTACCAAGAATTTTTACCAAAGGAATTTAGATACCTTTTTAGCTTTTTACTTTTATTTTTTGTTTTTTTTGCATATTTTGCAATTTTTGGATTGTCCCAATGTAATATGATTACACTGAATGTAATTGTCTGACCTATAGAAAGTTGAGCAGTTTGGAAAATATCAAAGAAATTTTTTTCTTTTTTTGACATCATTTTCACTGCTAGCAATTTAGAAAAAGGAGAGGTGAGGAGGAGGAGATCAAATTCTAAAGCAAAGAACTACCATATTGTCTGCATATTTCTATCATGGACCAACTCAGGACCTCGATGGGTGGAGGAGTTGGAGTGAGAAAGGTAGTCACTTTATTTTCTCCTTTGTTATTTCATAATTTTAAGATGAACCTCACTAATTAATGTGGAAAATGAACCTCACTAAAAAATTAAGGCAATAAACCTAATTTTAGATGTAGGATGTAGTGTAGGTTATTTAGTTTTGTTTTAGTGTGTTTTATTTATTTATTTATTTAGTTTTTATTTTTGGAATGCACGTGCCCCAATTTTAGGGTCATCTCGTAGAGAGATAGTCCCTCTTGTGAGGTTTGGGGATAGTCTCATGGTGGGATGATCGCATTTGAATCATTTTTTATCATTGTGATGATTGTCTCCCTAGGACGGTCGAGAGGAGAGACCATAGGAATGGCTGTAGATGAGATAATATCAAGTTGAGATGGCCTCAATGAAAATGTACTATACCTTGAATTTTATTGATTTTTTTTTATTTTTTGGACCTGATTACCAAATTATTTTCTTGCTTGTTCATATTATTAGGGCACATCACTAATTTCCAATAGTACTCAAGACTGCACAAGGGTGTCTTACCAAGGATGCCATTGGCCTTTAGTAGGTAAATGGTTAGAAGTTGCGATGGTAAATCAAGCTTATCTAAATGCCTTGGTTGACTGATGGGATAGTCGAACCAATACCTTCCACCTCCATACTAATGATATGAAAGTCACTTTAGAGAATTTTTACAAGATCCTTCATGTGCTGATTGAAGGATGCCCTATCATCTCAATGCATGTTAGTCAGTAGGACCGAGTGTTGTAGAAGATTTTTGGTGAGGATTGGTAGGTGGTCCAACATGGTTTAGGTAGCGATGAGATATTAGTGGAGGCATGGTACAATATTGAGGTCCTGACTAGGAGACATGTGGCACTAATGTCACTCATGTAAAAATTTCTTCTACTAGATGCATCAAGAACAAGGTTCTCATGGAACCTGCTCGAGCTGGTCTAGGTATTAGTTGATTGCATTGTTGAGGATCCAGTGGTTATGGCTTGGGGGAGCACCCTACTTGCATATTTGTATGATTATTTGTATGATATATAGTATAGAGGCAGATATATATTGGGTTGCAGTTTCCTTATTCAGGTTTGAATATGGAAGTACATCTGAATAGATATACCAAAGGGGCTTCCATGGGTATCATGGACATAGATGGTAGACCTTGATATTAGATATGCGACTCAGTAGATTTGGAAGTAGGAGGTGGATGAGATTCAACCTCATCGAGTAGGCTAGCTCACTGCACGGGGTCATTGGAGGAACTAAGGCTAGGATATGTGATATGGTGACCTTATATGGATTGCTCACATTGGATAGAGGTAACAAAGGAGAGGTAGAACCAATGGATGGTTTGATGACATTGTACAAAGTAGGAGTACTTCCAACATTCTTGCGTTACTCAATAGTTCGAGGCTTTCTAGGGTGTAACTAGGGAGCCTGTCATTTATTGCTATTGAGGGGTAGAGACTCAAATAGAGTGGCCTTGAGTGGAGCCATTAAGGGATGAGGTGGATCAAATACTAGCCAACCTAGGTATGGAGGATCTAGGTACCACTATAGAGTTTGACATCTGGTGGATCACTTGGCTATGACAAGGAGGTGGGCCTATGGGTAGGTCAGCTAGGGCTATGATAGAGGAGGGTACAATAGAGGATACCTATGAAGAGGTTGGGGATGAGTGACATGCATATCATTAAATGGAGATGGAGTGGAGCCAGATCATTGAGGGAGTGGATGAACCACCAGATGAGGACAGGGATGATAATGAATATCTTCATAATAGAGATATTAGGCTTAGAGGATAGATGTAGACTCTTTAGGTATATTTGGTTGAGCGGGATACTACACTAGAAATACTTCAAAGCTAGCTAGCCAAAGGGAGGAAGTAGTGGAGAGGATTTTATAAGGAGAGGTACCTTCTTAAAGTCTAGGTGGATAGCTCCCAAAAAATGATTGATAGGGTGATAGTAGAGCAAGATGCTCTACATATATAGATGGAAATCCAGATAGAAGAGCAGGATGCTCTACAGGCTTAGGTGATAGTCAAGACAACAAAATGGGATGCTCTATAGGCACAGGTGGTGGCATTAACCATAGGTCAGGGATATGTAGGGGTAGGTAGCCATGCTATAGTTGATTTGGTGATGCTTTAGATATAGTTAACTCAATATTCATATCATCATAGGTCAAATTGAGCATACATTATTAGCCTGGAGGATGAGGTAGAGTGATGTGGAAGCATACTATTTACACACTCATCATCAGGGGCATCACATCAGATTCGATATACTGAGTCAGGTTAGCCATCAATGAGGTAACATGTTCCACTATTTCAAGATCCTCCTCAGAGGTCAGAGGCTAGTGGTTTTTCTCAACCACATCGAAGTGGGGATGAGGGTGGAGGTGAGAGCAATGGTGTAGGGCCAACCTAACTTGTCTATGTATTCTCCTATTTTTCAGAGTGTGAAGTTTGAGGACCCACTCTATTGTAGTATGTAGGCATTTTTTGATCATGATGTACCTGAATCTACCATATTTATATGATATATCTTTTTGTGTGGCCTATCATATATTTATGTTGTGTTTTATGCATGGATGCTCTTATAGATATGGATATATGCCATATTGTAGGATGTAAGAATAGATGTATGTCTAGGTTATGTGATATATGGATGCAATATCTAATGTTAGATATATGATTAGACTTATTTATTTGATTATGAATGTAAATTCATTGTTTTTGATATGACAAATATAATGCATATGAGATGCACCAATTTTTGTATATATGTTCTAATGTAAATTATGGATGTATGTTTTAATTGTTTAAAACATAATGAATAAATATAAATGTATTTAAAAAACTAATGGTATACACCACAAAATGTATAAAGTCATGAATCAAAATGTTATCCTTGTCACAAAAGTCATACATTTGGATATGAATGTGTGAGATGAAATATGTGGAATGTGGGAGTTTTACCTAAGATATTTTACAAACTAAAAGGTGTGCATAAAATACTTAGTGATGGTCTAAATATAATTGTTGATATTTATTTGGTATCTACCCTATCTTACAAAGACCCCTTAATGATAAAAAGCTCATAAGGAAAAATGTGAATGATGATGATATGGTTAGGTGCTATGAGGGAATTTTAAGGGTTTCCCTGAGACTCAAACATGCTAGTTGACCACTCAAAAATTGTATAATGGCTATAGAAGACTTTGAAAGATACAAGTCTATTATGAAGATCCAAAAATTCAATATCCTTGTGTGTGCAAAGTGAATGTATTAGATGATGCATAAAACTACCTCATTTCCAGGTAGGTTTCATGCAACCCATTGATGTAATGAAGATCATACTATGGTCATATTATCCTAAGTTTGGACATATTTGGACTAGACTACTAAGAAATACAAGCCATAAAAAAATAGCTCATCGTAATATAACATTGATATGTACAAAAGAAGGTTTCTGATGTGACAGGAATATCACCTTGCATAAGTCTTCTCCATTTCTAAGCATGTTTCATTCAACCTATTGTTATAATGGATATTTCCCCATGTATTTGGACACTGATAATTCTAGGGATTCAAGCTCATTATCCCTTATTTTCTTTTTATTTATTTGGGATACTTGCTCATTCTTAGTGGTGAAAACCACTCATTTTTTTAGGGATACTTGCTCATTTTTGGATAGATTAAGGTATTTATTGGCTATGTGGAGCTTGTCCTTTATTCAATTCTTAGCATTCTAGACCATGCACATAATAGGATGAGAAAGGGGTACCTTTCACTCGAGGTGGTAAGGACTACATTGTAGTTTCATCCTTCTTTGTTAAAACTTGGATTTTAATGTGTGAATGTGTTTAGAATTTTAATATATGCAAGGTGCTATCAAATCAAGACCCTACCTTCTTAAATACAAGATAGATTTTTAAAAAATCTAAAAAGAAAACTAGGAATGGATGAATGACCAAAAACCCTAGTGAACACCTTAGAGCAAATTTTTGGTTGTGTTGAAAAATACAATTACTTGCAAAGGGAAATATGGATGATATGATATGTGACATGTGGGGGTTTTCCCTATCATATTTTACAAAATAAAATATGTGCATAAAATAGTCAGTGGCCATATAAACATCATTGTTGATGTTCATCCGGTATCTATCCTATTTTACGAGGACTCCTTAATAAGCAAAAGCCCATAAGAAAAACTGTAAATGATAATAATGGATAAGGTTGATTCAAGACTCGTGACTAGCATACAAACATGGTGCCATTAGTAAGAATTCAAACACAACTTGTCCTAGTGCAAGTGCAATGGATGAATATACCTAATACAACTAATAAATGAATGCAATGAAATACATGATGACGTAGTACAATTTTTTTTGTATTTTTGATGTTTTTGATTTATTTTATGATTTTATGTTTTTTTTTGAAATTTTGATGATTTTGATTTTTTTTTTATGCATTAAATACCCATAGATGGAGAATGTTAAGAGGTTCAGGTTCCTCAATACCCTCAAGATAAGTAAGGCAGTAATTACCTAGCCCTATATTTTACATGATGATAACAGGGCCTAGCTAGTTTGCCATGAATTTGTATTGCAATTATGGTGGAAAGTTGGAGTTTTGTTGATTTTATTTGAGCACAAGGTCTCCAATCTTGAAATCCCTTAGTATCATTGTTCTCGAGAGCATTAACGTAATGTTCATCAAGAAGTATCAACTGGTCAAGGGAAGCTTGTCGCGTAGTATCATCGTTGATGAACTCTTGGAGTGATACCTGCAATGAAGGAATTTCCAATTCTAAGGGTATAATGGCCTCAAAACCATATACTAGTGAAAATGGGTTGCCCCAATGGGTGTTCGAATGCTAGTTTGATAACCCATAATTCTAGAGGCAGTTGAATATACCAATATTTATGGTTTTCTTTGACGTTTTTCTTAAGGATGGCAACTATAATCTTGTTGGATGCTTGTGCTTATCCATTGGGTTGTAGATAATAGGGCATAGAAAAAATATGCTAGATATTATACTTAGAAGTTAAAGCACATACATATTTATTTTTGAATGGTGTCCCATTATCCGAAATGATCTTGGATGGAATACCAAAATGACATATGATATTATGGAGTATGAACTCCACAATGCAATATCTATTCATAGTGATAAGAGGGATAGCTTCCACACACTTAGTAAAATACTCTATGGCCATAAGATAACCATGTGATAACTTGAAGACGAGGGCAAGAATTTTCCAATTAAATCAAAGCCCCACTACAAAAAGGGCCATACCTATTGGATTGGTTGTAAGGCCTGAGAAGGTAAGTGTGAAATATTGGCATGATACTAGCATTTTATGCACTTCCTAATATACATGCAATAGTATTTCTCCATAGTGGTATAAGAATTTCCCATTTAGAGTATGCACTTGGCGATAACCATGCCACTAAAATGGCTATTGCAAGTGCCATTATGAGATTACAAAATTACCCAAGTAGATTCTTGGGAATATAGATAACGAAGGAGAAGACCATCATAGCTTTTAAAATAAAGGATATCTCCTAACAAAACATATTTGTTCACTTTTTGTTTAAATGTTTTTTTTGCAACATGTGACAATCCTGAAGGGATAATACCAAGTTTTAGAAAATATTTTAATTAGATGAGATAATCTTGATATGCTTGGGTCTCAACTGAATGAACTACTTGTTCCCCTTATGACTCATCATGCATGGATTTGGATTGGAATATAACCTTAAGATGAATGGTCGTGCCATTATCATAAGGATACTGTGGGACCAAGGACTCCTAGGATGCCTATTTAAAAAGGTCTTGTACCTGAAAGAATTGATATTGGTTCAGTTCAATCTAAATCACATGGAAAACTTCTTTATCATTTGAAGATTCACACAAAATCATTGATTACAAAAGTGTTTTGACATGGATGGTTGTGACATCATCAAAAGGGTTCTATAAAATTAAGGATCCCAAAGAAGCCATTGTATCCACAAAATGATTAGACATATAAGGGACTACCTCGATATTGTACCATTCCAATTTAGCTAGCAGTTTGTCCACAAGGTCTTTGTATAATTTCAAGATCAGACATTTGCATTGATAAATTCCTTGACTTGGTTGACTATGAACAAGGAGTTGCCAAAGATATTGAGATTTTTTATTTTCATGGTGATAGCTATTTGAAGACCTAAAAGGAGGGCCTTGTATTTAGCATTATTATTGGTGCATGTAAAGTTAAGTTTAAAATAAAGGGATACAAGAGCCCCTTGTGGTGTGAAAAATAGGACTCTTGTGCAACCCCCTTGCTTGTATTTAGAACCATCAAAGAATAGATTCATGTCGGATTTATCTTTTGGTTCCTCTATTTTGGGTGAGTTTGATAATGCAAAGACTACATCATCAAGAAATTCAATTACGATAGGATTATCATCCTAGAGAGGAGCCTTTGCTAGTTGATCAACAATAAGTTGACCTTTAATGAATTTTTGACTTATGAATTTGAGATTAAATTATGTCAATATCATGATCCACTTTGCGGTTTGACTATTATGGTATGTGTGACTCATCATATACTACAAAGGATTTTCTTGGAAATGATATACATTGTATGATTTAACATGTAATAACAAAGCTTCTTGGTGGTGTATACCACTACTAAGGAAAGCTTCTCAATGTATGTGTACTTGAGCACATAGCTCACCAAGGTGTGATTGATGTAATAGATAGCCTATTATTTTGGGTCAACATGGTCCCTAAGGTAAAATTGGTGGCTAAAATATATAACAAGGACAACACACTTGGTTAGGGTGAAGCTAAAATTGGTGGTAATTCTAGGTATTTATTTATCTTTTCAAAATCCTTTTGACACTCATCATCCTAGTGAAATGAGACCCCCTTTTGTAATAGTCGATTCATGGATTGATATTTATCCAAAAGATGTGCTATGCAATGTCAAATAGATGCTAAATTCCCTTGTAAGATGAGAAGTTGCTTAAGGTAGATGGGGAGAGCATTTCAAGTATTACTTTGACCTTGGTAGGATCAAATTTGATCCCTCACTTGGAGACTATAAATCCCAAAATGTTTCTAGGTGTGACTCCAAAGACACACTTTTTGGGATTGAGTCTAACATTGTGCTAAATTAGGCAATCAAATACCT
This sequence comes from Wollemia nobilis, assembly GCA_028583015.1. Classification (NCBI taxonomy): domain Eukaryota; kingdom Viridiplantae; phylum Streptophyta; class Pinopsida; order Araucariales; family Araucariaceae; genus Wollemia; species Wollemia nobilis. The sequence goes on from JAQPPZ010017228.1 coordinate 8,166,341, forward strand.
TTTGTAGGAAATCAATGTGCTTGTTATGCAATAGATATTTGGCTAGAAAATAATTTATGTAATCATCCAGGGTTTTATGCATGTAGTCATGAAATATATATGTCATGACCCATTGGTATGTTGCACTAGTATTTTTAAGGCCAAATGGCATGACCTTGTAGCAGAAAGTCCCCCAGGGCATGGTAAAGTCTATATTTGGTTGATAATTAGGATTGAACTAGATTTTTTTGTAGTTTGAAAAACCATACATGAGGGATAACATATCATGACTTGCAGTCACCTCGAATAAAGCATCAATTCTCAGAAGGGAGAATTCATCCTTAGGAGTCACTTTGTTAAGGTGTTGAAAGTTCGTGCATATGTGAATCCCCCAATCAGGTTTTCCTATGGATACCATGTTGGATACCCATTCAGGATAGTCGATATGTTGGATGAATCCTACATCCAAAAATTTTTGTAATTTATATTTAACCATTAAGGCTACTTTTGGATGCATTTTATGAAGCTTATGTTTGATCGGTTTAATTTTTGGATGAAGCATAATATTGTGCATGACCAAGTTTGGGTCAATATCTAGCATATCTTTATACGACCAAGCAAAAGTGTCTATCCTTTCTATCAATAGAGTTGTGTCAATGTCTTGCTCTTCAAGGGATATAATTTATCCCAATTTGACATTTCTTCGATTGACATGTGATATCTCTCCTCAAGGATATGAGGTATAGGGATCAAGTGGATGTCAATAGGTGGATTCAAATATTTGATCATGTCTGATTTGATATCAGTCTAACAAACATCCTTGTAAGGTCCTTGGAAGAAATTAAATGATTGTAATATTTCTTTACAAGGGTAGAATTACTTGGGATATGGTGGTGATGTAGCACGATCAAAATAAATGGCCTCATGGTTGATATACAATGGTTTTTAGGTATCGTTAGGATTATGGAGTGGTGCAGATAGGTCAATGGAAACAATGTTGATGAAGAGTGGATAGTTTCCATTTGCAGGTGGAGAAAACCTATCAAAGATGGACCCTATATATATCAGAGGAGGTTGAGGTGGTAGTGGAATGACTGGATTAGGCCTATGAGGATCTAGGACGATTGGATCTTCTAGGGGTATAAGGTCTCTCCAGGTGGCTTGACGTGGAGGAAAAGCTCTATGATAGAGTTCATATATGTTTATGGAGGTGAATCCTATATTTTCATTATTAATTTTTTGAATATGGTGAGGACCTAGATCTGACAGTTATGTTTCATCCTCATATCCTTCTAATGCATTACTGATGAATTTAGGAGGCTATCGACTGTGGCAAGGATTTAAATAGGCCAATTCTATCTTGTCTTCATATTCTTATGATGTTTCGCTAATGTAATAAAAAGCTCAACAGAAGCTATTATGATAGGAAGGTGGTTACTTAATAGATGAAAATAGCCTAGATCAGAATAATCATTGTCATTCATCTCATCATCAAATATTATGGTTAGGCATTGAAGGGAGTCTACGAGAAGCTCATCTAGAATATGCATGACATACCCTAAGCTAGATTTATCGGTAGTAGGTTGATATTATGGTTGGTAGGGTGTTTGAAGACCTTGTTTGTACTAACCCAAACCATACCTATGCCAATGGAAATGGTCAAAATATCATAGGGAAAAATTTGGATTTGACATGTAATTGATGTTCCCTACGAAAGGATCTTCATTGTCTATCATCATAGGTGTCGAACTTGCAAAATCATCAAAACCACCATATATAAAGTTTGTCTAGTTTGAGGGCATCCCCAAGGGTACAATAGTACCAATGGGAAATGAAGGCAAGTGAGGTCTTTCGTTGTCTTGCACAGACTCAATAATTGGAGTGAATATAAAATTCTACATCAAATACTCAACAAGTTTAGGATTGGCCAAGTGAATCATGATTTGTGGTGGAGTGGATGATGAAGGTATGTCTTGGTATGATTCATTCATAGCAAAAAAATATTCTCCTTCATCCATAGGAGTGGAAATATTCCCTTTTAAAATGGTAAAAAGGGATGGAGGAATCTCCTTAATTGGCTCCTTCAACTTTTCCTTGTTCAGAGGATCCGAGGATGAAAAAGGAATTTCAAGAGAAACTGATGACAATGGTGGGGATGGAGATGGTTCCATAACTAATTGTGGTGGTGGATCTAGAATTTTAATGGGGTTATTAGGTCTGATTTCTATATGTAGGGATGGTAGGTTAGACTCTTACGAATGGTGCACCACATTACAATATTTGAAGAGCTCTAGGTCAACATGAACCGAATGAACTTGCCCTTCATGTACATATTTAATAAACTAATGCAATATGGATGGGACACACTTCATGTATCTCATCCAAGATATTCCAAGTTATATATTATATTGCATCACACCTTCCAAGACATGGCACAATGTAGGCATAGTATTTAGCCCAACCTGAATAAGAAGGACTATTATGTTTATAGTGGAGCATAAATCATCATTAAATGCTCAGAGAGTGAAAGTAGATGCTACAATGTGTGAGGTTGGAGGACTAAGGTGATGTAGTGCATCAGTTGTGATAATGTTTATGGAGGATCCTGTGTCGATCAAAAATTGTTTGTACAAAATATAATTCACATTGGCAATGATATGTAGTGGAGGATCGGATCCGATAGTGGGAGTTGCTTTGATATCATGATCATGAAATGTAATTATAGGCTCTTTGCACTATTGAATTTTCCCCACAAAATTGACAAATGAGTTGGAATCCTAGGATCGTAATTCAATTGATTTTAGGATTTCCATTAGAGATTATGTATGTCACAAAGATTGTTGCATTAGCTTGTAAATGGAGAGTTTTTTTTATGCTATTTGTAGAGTTTGGGTAAGTCTACTTTTGATTGTTACCACTGATTGGGGTGGTGAACCTTAAATAGGATTTTTTTGAGGCAAGGGTTATGATGTAGAAGGAATGTTATTTGGAGCTACAGGTGATGCAGTCTGATTGGGATACCCCCTATTCCTTGTTATGATGTTGATCATTCCAATGAACCCCTAATTGGGTGGGGCTATGTGTATTTTATTAAATTGTATAATTTGATCTTCCTTAACCTCATGCATAGGTAAAGGATCTTTAAATATACCTTTTTTTTTGTTATTGGGTGTAAGAAATTTATCAATTTGTAATTTATTTTTATCAAGCATGTCCTGTACTACGTTCTTGAATTTGTAACATGTCTAGATATCATGACCCTTTTTTCGAGGATATACAACTTTGGTTTTGGGTGATCTAGATTTATGAGGCAAATATAAGTTAGGGTAATAGCCTTTGCCTCACATAACCAATTAAAAAGAGATGCTAAATATTCAGGCAATGATGTATAATTGTGATGTTAACGGTTCAGTTGGTTCTATACCTGATTTCACTAAGATCAATTGTAATTTTGCATAGGATGGGGTTGCACCTAATATTTGGGTTGTTGAGGCACTTTCTCAGGCTTTGGAATATTTAGGACAACTTGGTTAATCAAAGGTGATTTTTGTTGTGTATAATTTCCTCTAGGGTTTTTTTTCTATTCCTTTTTATGGAGTTTAATATACCCCTATTGGACTTTGATGTCTTCTATGACCTTGGCCTATGCCAAAACCTCCTCAAATATTTGATATTTCTATAGCTATAAGAGAAGCAATATTTGCTTTGAACAACTTCTAGTGAATATTTTAGTGAGCTCTATAATAGGCAAGGTGAAAGGTAAATTCAACATGAATTTTCTCCACCTATTGCCATAGTCTATGACCATCTCATCATCAAATTATCATAGGTTGGACAAGTTGATCAAGTCCACTTTCTTCTTTAGGCTAAAAGAGAAACATTCTAGGAAGGAATTGGCAAGCTACTCAAATTTGTAGATGTTATGCCTTGGTAAATGGTTGGACCACTCTAAGGTTGGGCTAGAGAGTGTTATTAAGAAGGTCATAAGAAATAAGAAATAATCATCTTAAAGTTGAAAGCAAATATTCATAAAACTTGTCACGTGTTCTTGCGCATCATCTCCTTTGAATTTATCCAATTTAGGCATTTTAAAATGCTATAGATATGGAGGATACAAAACTAAAGGATGAAGTGGTTGATTGCACAATTAACATAACATAGGATTTTGATAAGATATCCCTTGCTTATATAATTATTTAATGCACTCTATGAGAACTTTTTAAGATCAAGAGGATATTATCTCATCCTCCTATATTGGTCTTCAAGGAAGAAGAGCTGAAAGAGCTCTGTTGGATCGAGGTGGTTGAAAATAATCATCAACCACATCCTCGTAGATTGAAACAAGATACCCTTGGACTTGATAGTCTATTTATAAATCTTCATAGGCTTCATATTTTGATAGATTATTTTGTGGTTGATGCAGTTGAGACCTATGGTGTTGGATAGGCACACAAGGAGGGCAATTTTAATTTATCCTAGGAGGTAAGTTATGACGTTGCACAATGCACCTTTGATTGGTTTGTTGCCTATAGGTACTAGGCATGAGGACCTCCTCATCATATGTTGCTTTTTACAACTGTTCTTGGTACAGTCATTGCTGACACAACTTTTGTCAGTGCACCATTTGTTGTTCTAATCTACTTTGTTCTAAGCACTCTCAATCTAATTGTAACTTATCCAACCATATATAGTGTAGCTACTCTTATTTGTTCATGTTTTGACTAAGAAATTGATCACCTGATCAAGCATGTAAAATTGATGAGAGTTCATATTAATATGAAGGGAATTGGCTTGCATTGTGGGCTCACTAGTGTTGGCTACGCATTTCCCATGATTGAGGGAAGTTGTGTTGACTTGATGTTCAGGATTGAAATTGAACTATTCATATTTGGATGGTGTATAGGTACAATGTGCTTGCAAGGAGCACTCCCCATGGTGAAAAAAATAGGACTTAAGTATTCCTCTTCTTCATATTCAAAATAGATGTGAGCGAATGAGGCTCCTATATCAAGAAAATGTAGGTCATACCTATCTAAAAGAGAATTTTTTTTTCTCATCCATGGATGATAAAACAAAGTGGATTGTTTATCTAGGCTAAGTGATGGATCATAATATTGCTCATGCTTAGAATGGTGGATGGATCAAGTCGAGATGTGAATCTATGACACTCCCCTACTAGGCCCCTTAGTGGGTGAGTTAGGTCTCGTAGTAGCATGAGATTTGTTTTGACCAAAAAGCTCATTTTCTTAATCATATTGAGGACTCATTGGTGCATCTTGGATAGGGGTATCCTAAATGTTATATTCCTTGTGAATGGTGTTCGCATTACAATGAATACTAGGATGCCATGGTGGAATGACCATGTCCTTGAGGTTGAATCAAAGATGTTTAGTACCCCCTTGTATGTTTTTAGTAGCATAAGCTTGTGAATGAGCTCGATTGTGTGTGGTTACCATGATTTTGATTACGTAAATAGTAAAGAAATAAACAAAGTATACAATGTGATTATCTCTTTTAATTTTTATTTGTGAATCCCTATACTATTTTGTGTATTTTTATGTTGAAAATATCCTATTTCCTAAGAAACTAAGGGTAAAGAAAATAGAAAACTACTAAAATGTAGTTCAAGCACACCCCTCTATAGAAGGATGTAACTCAAACTACAAAAAGTGGCTTCCTATTGGATATTGGCTCAAGGTAACCTTAAGGGAATAAATTACCCCTTTAAAGGGTTCACGCTATCTAATGCCTTGGTATCGATGAAGCCTGGATTTCTCTTATACCTCACATTTAAGGCATGGATATTAGCAACATATGCATCCATTGAGTATTTAAAAAAACCTCATGGTAAAATATCTCTGCTAACTTTCCCACTCTAGGCACACCCAAGAGTACGGGACCTTTTGGTGATGAAGTCCAGAAAGACACTCGCTTTTGGACACAAAGTTTCTAGGGTGCAAGCCAATGGACAGACATGAAGCCCACTGTCGCAAGTCTCGATCAATGGTTGGGGATGAAATCCAACTTGTTGATGTTAAATTGAAATGTAGTGTGTGGGATCATTTTTATTTTATGCAAAATAAAGTAAAAACAAGAAGCATTTCCATGATATTTCACTAATGCATAAAAATGATGTTTCAAATTTAGATTCCTAAATAATGAACGTTTTAAATTTTAGAAATCTATAAGATGCAAAACTCTACATGAGTAGCCTTTAAATAGGAAAAAATCAATCAAACCATAATAGTAATCAAACAAAGGCCATCTATGCAAGGGTCGATTGTTGGAAAAAGGTTGTCTGACACAGATACGATTAGAAATAGAGGTCATCCAGGATAGAAACAACCACAAAGATAGGCCATCTGACCCAGGGATGGTCATAGACACAATTTTAAAGATAAAAAATATTCATTAATTCCTTTACTTAAGCATGGAAATTTGTTGGTCAAATATCTGCCTAATTGCTAAACATTGCGTTTATGCGCCCTAGATACGACCAACATTGAAAGGTCGGAGGAAAGAGATGTCCTCCGTGCCAATCTCCAGAGAGGGCTGGTTCCCTAACTAAATCCTACACTGGTAAAAGACTAAGGATGCAGGAAAGAAATTGGAAAAATGCAGAAAGAAATGGGAAATATGGCCACAGGCCAAAGTACAAGGCTGGTTTTAGACTAACTAGCAGGAAAAAAACCCAAGCACAAAGTAGCATTTATAAAAGGAAATAGAATAGAACAAGCTCATGATCTGGCCATAGCAACTATCAAAATGGTGCTCCAACATTCACCTTCTTATTAGCAATTTTAAATCCAATGACAAAATTTAAACAGAACAGCAAACAAGATGAGCAAATGAAAATAGAAGCACACTACACAGAAAGTAACCACACGCAAGATCACTTGCAAATTCAAAAATCTGATGCCTTGTATTAATGCAGAGAGCTTAGAGAAATCTCTCGCAAAATGTCTAACCCTCCTTTTACAATGAAATTTGTCTAGTATTTATAGAGGTTTTCGCCTCTTTCATTAAATACATAGGAGAATAAAATGTCCCGAGATCAAAGACAAAACCAGCAAAATCCTCCTCGAATTCTTTGAAAATCCATCCTCCTGAGAAGACAAATTCCTGAAAATCTGTAACTCGGGTGAGGGTGCGCAGATTGCAAAAAAGACATTAAATTCTTTAGAGCGCCTTTGGTACATTGGAAATCATGAAAACTCGTTTCTTCTCGCCTTCCTCTTCGTGATCCACAAAATAGAGTTACTGAGGGCGTCCTTAATTAAATGCATAAACTTAGCATCTTTGACCAAATTTCCATTCGCCCATACTTATTTTTGCCTCAACATCTGTTTCGCCCCATTGCAAACTGAAAGGTGCGCATGCGACTATAATGGAAGTACGTTCACCCCTAAAAAGGGTGAATGGGACGTTCACCCCTTAGGAAGGGCGAACGCGATCCCAATGCACCAAAATGTTGGTTCACCCATGGGAAGGGTGAACGGGATGTTCACCCCTCAACAAGGGTGAACGTAATATGGTTCGGGCGCGCGCACCTCCAAATGTCATCAAGCGTGTTCGCCCCTTAAGAAGGGCGAACGACGCGTTCGCCCCAATGTTAGGGTGAACGCGACCTTGCGCTCTAGTGCTTTTGCCTTTGTAAGCTTTTAAACATGTTCACCCCTTTCAAGGGTGAATGGGATGTTCGCCCCTCAGGAAGGGCGAACATAAATATATGGCGATTTTAACCAAGTTCTTTTCCATGACTTGTCTTCTTCATTCTTTTAGACATTTCTCCATTAATATTTTTCAGAGATAATTTCAAAAAGAAACCTTTGGAACATGCACCAAAAATGTACAATTATTTAAAACATCACAAAAAGATGCAAATATATACTATCGCTACATTCAAAAATTGAACCCAAAGTCTTGAACAAAATTCCCAATGAATACAAAATGGCCAACATTTCTTGGTGACTCACGGGGTATCCAGCTCGCATGGATGCAAGTGATCCCAGGCCTTTATCCATTGGGTGTAGAGTCCTTTTCTGAAGCTGATGCAACTGATTTAGCCAAAGTTGTCTTCTTTATTGTGGATGCCTTTTTCTGTGCTGCTTTCTCTGCATGTTCTTGCTCTTCTGCCTCAGCTGCAACCCTGAGTACTTCAGCATGCTCAGCATCCTCTACTACTTTCATCGCTGCCTCATGATCTACCATCACTTTCTCCTCTTGCTCCATGATGGTCTCTGAAAGAATCTCATAAGTACGAACAACATCACGCCAAGCATCAATGCTAAACAAGCAACGAACATTGAGGGACTCATAGACGAAGTGAAGATTCTGCACATCTGTCAAGTTGAGATGCTTTGAACATTGAGCCAATTCATAAAGTGACAGCTCCAAGCATGTATACTTCTCCATCAAAGGCAATACCTGCGCTTCAGCAAGGGGTTCTTCTAAGGCATCAATTTCTGAAGTATCTTCAATGAACGTACGCCAGAGTTCCTACAACTGTTCCATTGGAAGAGGTTCACCCCACTCATCTACAAAGGTGGTAAAACCCAATCGATCAATAGTCTCAAAATGAGACATGGAAATGGTATGCTCACGCTCAATTGTATTAAGAATAGCCCACCCTTCCCTTACTAGGTCCATGCGCTAAAAGTAGCTCCGCAGTGTTATCCGTGCTCGGGACCAAGCGTAATCCATCTCGCTGAGAGGGCGAATATGCAAAGTAGTATTCAACAAAGCTTGTATTTTTACAGTCATCTCCATATAGGGTGAAAGCAGTTCCTCCATGGAATCAATTATTTGTTGCCCAAGATGGATCTGTATCCGTGCTTCCCATAAGTACTGTAGTACCTTAACAACGTGCGCAACCAATTTTATAGAATTCTGAATGGAGCGGAGGTGAGCATCCTTAACGCTGTCACGTGAAAATCCTACAATAGGCATGGCTTTCTCTTCAAGCTGCTTCTTGAGTTCTTCTACCTACTGTTGAAGACTATGCATTTCAATCCGAGCGGCATCACGCTCCTTCAAGTGTACCTTCACTTGATTGCGTAGATATTCATTTTCAGTGGTTGTTCTCTCTTCTATCACCCTACTCTTGGCCAAGGTATTTTCAAGCTCAAGCACCTTATCTTGCATCTCAAAATATTTCTCCTTATAGTGCTCCCCATGCAAATACAATGAGCTCATATCCACCTGCATATTACCCATTTTCTCAATGGGATTAATCCACGTCAGATCTTCAGTTATAGTCTCAGAAACGTAATCTTCAGGCTACAATTCACCTTGGGGTTTTTGGACCAGTGGAGTGAATGTTGTAACATGAGCCTCCTTGGTGATTGGATCAAAATCCACCTTCTTGATTGGTCATGCTAGCACCAAAGCTTCTTTTCACCGCATACTTTTCAACCATTGAGAAGAGCTCAGGTGCACCCAATTTAGTTTTTCAACATCCGACTACTTTCGGGCTACCTGCACATCTGGAACAGTCTACATCTCCAAAAATGGTGTAAAAGGGATAAAAAATTCTGAGCGGCTAGGCCCAGTGGACACGGATGACATGGGTAGAGGTGGAGAAATGGATGTGGGAATAGTGGAAGAGAGAGAAAGGGTGGATGAGGTGGTAGACACAAGTGCAACTACAGTTACGCTAATCCTAGGTGGAGCTTGCATACTAACAATGATGATGGTAGAGGTAGTGATGACCGAAGGAAGGGGACGCAAAAAGGGATTGGACCTAGATGCATATGAACTGAAAGAAATGGAGGGTGAAGGAGCGAGAACAAAAGGAGCAACAGTGGTTTTAAAAGTGGAAGGAGTAGAAGTAGAAGAGGATACCATGGAAAATGAAATAGATGGAACATCGAAGGATGGAGAAATAGAGTGGAAAAATGTGATGGGACCAAAGAAGAAACCACTACATGCTCCATAAGAGAGAGAGAAGAAGAGGGAAGAGATGATGTACCTTGGGGTGCAAGCACCACTTGTTCAGCTGATGGAGGAGGTTGTGCAACTAACTCCTCTTCTCACTCTCCTTCTAGCTCTCCAACATCAAGAGCTACTTCCTCATCCAAAATTTTGACATGTGAATCCTTAGAAAGTTGCTCCTCTTCCTCTTGTTGTGCCATTGGAAATATTTGCACAAATGAAGTAGGGAGCTCATTATTGGGTGAAGGATTCATCGTCTACAGAAGTGGCTATAGAACTCAGCACGATAGAAATTGTGGCACCCAAAGACATGGGCATTGTAACAGTAGACGTAAGGGCTACGCTAGTTCGAGGTCGTTTGGCCACTTTTGGAAATGGGGGCGCCATCGGTTATTTCTACTACTTGGGTGCGAGAGCCTCCTCCTGAGGGTGCTTCACCCTTTGAGACCATCTTTGGAAAACATACTGCTCTTCCTCTTCATCCTCTTCTTTGATCTCATCTTCAACCATTGGGTCCTCCTGCTCAGGTTCGCTTTCACCACTTTTAGACTGTTGAAAGCTTTGTGGAAAAATGGTGGTGAAAGCAATGGGTTGATATGATTCCACAAATTTATCATAAGCTTCAAAAAACTGAGTATCAAGCTTCAACCCATAAGCAACATATGGCTTCCTGCGATGAATGTGCATCACCCACCAGTTCATGATTTTCTCCTCGCTCCATGTCGGGTTAGCTTCCTTAACAGTTCGAAATAGACCAGGAGGAGGAATATGTGTTTTATTCTTTTCAGGATTATACTCCACTTCCTGCTCATAATAATCATGCCATGGAGGAAGGGAGGACATTTTCTCTATGTGCTAGTTCATGTCTGGCCCATAAAAATTGTTACGCCGCTTCTGAATATCTAGGCGTGGGCAGCAATGAAAGGTCTTTGCCTTGATAAATTCCAAAAAATTTCTCGAGAGGGTCATAACGCCATCGTTGCGGCAATTCAATTAATCCCAGGTCCTGAAGCGCCACCATCAAAAGGTGATTTTGCCCAACCTGGTTCACTTTGATACTCCCAAACTTAAAAGGCATAGTACAGGTTGTCTTCTTCCCTCACCCGACATCGTATATGTCATTGACATAATCTACCTGATGCACAACTTCCATTGCAAAAATATGCGCAGTAGCAAAATAAGGCAACAAAAATGGTTTACCTGTGTACCCAAAAATTTGAACAACCATGCCTTGAGTGAGAAAAAAGATATCACCCCTATCTTCTGAAACAATGGCATCTCTCAAATCGCATGGTACCCTATCACAGTTTCCACACAGTAGTTCAATCGTAGGCCCCAGAAACCAACTATTAAAGTTGTACATAGACTCTCATTTCGTCAACACCTGAGTCCACTTGTAAACAGGTAAGGGCTCATATTTTTTGCCCGATTATGTTACTACGATAAAAGAAAAATGATGCTGCATCTGAAAGAAAAAGAACCAAACCAGTAGCGAAGTGTGCCAAAATGATTTAGACTTTCCTTCCTACAACTTCTACAACTATGAATTAAGCCTTCGAGAAATAAACTCAGCCCAATCAAAATAAATTGGATTTCCACCCTATCTCATAGCAGTAGGAGAATAAAATTCCACCTTGCAAATGCATTGAGCCATAGCCACCTACCATTTATGCACTATCTCATCCGAGGGTAACCCAACAATCCAGGCAAGCATAGAATAAATATCTTGGCTCTTAAATTCTGAAAGTGATTTAGGCAAATTTGGTAGCTGCCCCATCTGCGGCTCCTTGACGAGTTGTGTCTCCATAAATTATCTCATAGTAACTATGGAAACATACATATCTTCCTGCTCATCTGTATGAACTTTCTTATTTACTACATAACTTGGGGCCTTCAACCCACATGCAAAAGCCTCTTGAACCTCATCCGATGTAATTGTAAAGAGGATTTCTTTCCTGGCATTTCGCACAACTTTGGTAAAAGGATCATAAAATTATGCAATTAGTTGTACCAACTCAGGGCATGGGTGCACAGGTGAACATAGGTACCATGAAAGCTACGAATTATGAGGCGTTGTGAGCCAACTATTAAATGAAACCCCCTAGCTCACCATAGTCTCAACTTCTTGCCTTAACCGATCGACCCCCTTGTGTGTAATCAAACAATCCTCAATTTCTACCATTTTATCTTCATAGGGGTCCAGGTCGACATAGTCATTCTTCTAGGCTTTCTTAGCCCTAGAACTTCTTTCTCACTTCTTAGCCGACTTTGCCTCTACAACCTCCTATGCCTCACTCAACTTTTTCCCATCCTATCTGACAAAGCGCTGAGTGACTCTGCAATTTTATGCTTCGAACCTCTAAAAATTCTTCTAAAAAATTCTTCTACACTGGAAACGCAAGATACAAGGAAAAGTTTAAAATAATAAGGAAAAACAAGGTTGGCCCTTTTACCTCCCAAAATTTATAGGAGCGTTGTCAGCTACTGTAGTGATTATGAAATTAAATGCAGGTGCATCTTCGGAGAGGAATAATCCTCAAAAAACCACTCATACACTATTTCCAAGGCACAAAAACCCTTCCCTTTAATTTACTACTAGATTCTCCTAGAGACTCGTGCTTCTATGTTATGCAATCATACCTAGAAAAGTGTGCCCTGGCATTCGAAGCTTACTAGGGGAGCCAACCTAGTCATTCGCCTACCAATCATTAATGCTTGTAGTCACCTTGGAAAGCTAAACTTGAGCACTTCCCACATTTTAAAACTATGATTAAATTCTGGTGCTTCCTGCTTTCGATTACTGACACGTAACCCAGAGGCGTATTTATTTCACAATGTGCCCCAAAACTCGCCATTGGGTGCTCAACTATTCCTTAGCGATTTTAAAATTTGCATGAAAGTGTTCTATCTTTTCATATGGGTGATTGTGTCTTAAAATTTTCATGAGCATGATTTTTCTAAAATGGGATTTCCCTTCAAAAACTTTGAACATGCTTTTCATCCCTTCTAAAAGTGCCACACTTTTTTTTCTTTCTCTCTTTTTTCTTTTTCTTTTCCTGGTGACATTATAAAAGTACGTTCACCCCTTAACCTGGGTGAACATCCCATTCACCCCATTGAAAGGGTGAACACGAAGTTCAATTAATTCAGACTTACTCCCTTTTCGAGCGAACGAAGAAATTTAAATCATTCTTGGGAAAAACTTTTCCTTCTCTTTTTTTTTTTGAATGTCTATATATATATCCACTTATATACAAAAATCATAAAAGACAAAGAGAATATTTACATATGTACAAAGTGTTACCTTTAGCAGATCAAAATTACGTAACATAGGCCTTCAAATGAAGGTCGTTCACCGGAATGGGGAGCTCGTAACCATCCATGTCGCAGAGATGATAAGCATTGGCAGAGTTTACTATAGAGACCCGAAAAGGTCCTTCCCATATGGCATCAAACTTATGGTGCTTTCCAGGCTTAGATTTCTTCTCATTCCATTTTAGCACTAGTTCACCCACCTAAAAACTTTGGTCACTTATCTTTTTCTTAAACCATTTCTTCATATCTATAGAATGTTTGGAAAAATCTAGGTAAGCCTGCTCCCTTTCTTCCTATAATTGTAGCAACTGCGCCAACCTTGCTTCCATAGGATCATATTCTTCGTCTTCATCTTGGAACATTTGCAAAGTTTGGAGCACTGGTAGTTCAATGTGGGTAGGGAGGACAACTTCTTTTCCATAAACCAAAGCATACGGAGAGGTCTTTATAGACTTCTTTACTGAAATACGATCGGCCCAAAGTGCTTGGTTCAATAACAAATGCCAACTCCTCTTGTTACTGCCCATCATCCTTTTTAGAATCTGTAGCAAATTTTTGTTAGTAGACTCAACCAATCCATTCCCCTATGGGTAATAATTGGAAGATGTCTTTAGGTAAATACCATATCTGCTAGCGAATTCTATAATTTTAGCTCCGATAAAGGGAGTACCATTATCAGTTACCAAAGAATCTGGTATACCAAAATGAGTGATAAGGCTCTCCAGAAAAGAGATCATCGTCGCCTGATCAACCTTCTTAGTGGGTATGGCTTCCACCCACCTAGTGAAGTAGTCTATTGTCATTAAGATATATTTGTGCTCCATAGAAGAGTGTGGATCAATAACACCGATAAAATCAAGGCCCCATTGCTGAAAGGGTGCTTCCACCTAAATTGGATGTAGCGGTAATGCTCCTTTTCTGATTCGACCCACATATCTTTGACAACTATCACACTACTGGCTTATCTTGTGTGAATCGGTGAACAAGGTAGGCCAATAATAACCTACTCGAATAATCTTCAAAGCCATGGGTCTGCCTACGTAATGCCCTCCTGATAGCCCAGAATGGAACTCCTCCAAAAAAATTTCCTTTTTGGAAGCCTTTACACACCTGAGTAATACACCATCTATATTTTTATGATATAATCCATTAGGCAACAACACATACCTGAGCGCTTGCAATCTGAATCGTCGATTCTACGAGGGATCAAGATGGTTCAGACATCTTCCCAAAGTAAAGTAATCAACCAATTCCTCTATCCAATATTTATCACCTACTATGTGATTTACACACATTACATCTTCATGACTTGCTTCAGTCATTTCAGCAACAACACTTTTGGCCAGCTCTTGACACAGAGCACGTCCACGAACCAATTTCATCGATCGGATCTCCACATCATACTCCTAGATTTTTGTGACCCAACCGACCCTCTTTTCTCCTAATTCTCCTTGGACTATAAAGTTTTGAACATCAGGATGGATGACGTAAACCACAATCTTACTTTGAGAAACAAAGTGGTAAAATTTCTTTAATGCTTTCATTACTGCATAAACTTGCTTCTCTATAAAATTGTACTTCTCCTAGTGTGGCGCTATAACCTGGCTTAGAAAAGCAATAGGCTTCTCCTCACCATCATCTTGTTTCTGTGTTAGTACGACAACATAACTCTCCTGCTCACCTACTGCATAGAGGATGAAGTCTTTGGAGTAGTCGAGATTAATCAAAATTGGAGCTTGAGTAATTCTCTCTTTGATTTCTTGAAATGCTCGCTTCCTGGCTTCTATCCACTTAAACTCAACATCCTTCTTCAAAAGCTCAGTCATGGGCTTGATGACTTGGGCAAAGTCAGCAATAAACTTATGAATAAAGTTTATTTGTCCAAAGAAGGACTGCAAGTTTTTCTTATTAATGGGTAACGACAGTTTCATGAGCGCTTCGGCTCATGCAGGATCTATGGCCAATCCTTCTTGTGAGATCACATGGCCCAATAACTTCCCTTCTTTAACCATGAAAATTGACTTCTTTGGGTTTATGGAAATCCCAAATTCTTGACACTTCTCAAATATTTGCCTCAGATGGGTAACATGATCTGTTCTGCAATGTGAAAACACCGTCATATCATCAAGATATATTACAATGATTTTATTTAGCAACTCACCAAAGGCGACGTCCATGGCTCTCTGAAAAGTAGCGCCAGCATTTGAAAGCCCAAAGGGCATCCACTGGTAAGCGAATGTACCCCACTTAGTAGTAAACGTCATCTTATATTGATCCTCATATTTTACCCAAATTTGATTGTACCCGGAGAA
The DNA here is from genome assembly GCA_028583015.1 of Wollemia nobilis. NCBI lineage: Eukaryota > Viridiplantae > Streptophyta > Pinopsida > Araucariales > Araucariaceae > Wollemia > Wollemia nobilis. Next base: position 8,181,880 of record JAQPPZ010017228.1, read on the forward strand.
GCCATCTAGCAATGAGAATCTCTGGGCGCCAGCCACAACATGAAGAATCTAGTCTATCTGAGGCAAAGGATAATGGTCCTTGAGTGATGCCTGGTTTAAATTTTGGAAATCAATGCACAAACGTATGTCTCCATTCTTCTTCCTTACAGGAACCAGGTTCGCTACCCAAGTAGAATGCTTAATAGGATAAATGATCTTCGCCTCAAGCATCTTCAACAATTCTGCCTTCATGAGGATCTCAATCTTAGGATTGATAGGACGTTGTTTCTGTCGAAAAGGCTTAACTCCTTCTTGTAACTCAATTGTGTGCTGAATCACATTCTTGTCATATCCTTTCAAGTCTTGATAACTCCATGCTACAATATCTGGATATTCATAGCACAAATTTCTAATGCCTTCAATCTCATCCAATTCGTAATCAGTACCAATCTTGATGATCTTTCCTGGTTCCAACTGCAATTCTCTGTATTCCTTGGCATCCACCTTAATCCTATGTTTATCAGCCCTATCATTCTGATCAAACAAGCTCTCTAATGAAATCAATCCCCTAGGAATATGATTATTTCTCAACTGAATCATTGCTTCCTTTTCTTCCTCCACAAGGACTCTATCATCGGCATTAGCAGCTTCTTTGAGCAAAAAATTCACTATTTGCTCATCATTATCAAACACTTGCCAATAGAGATTCTTATCTAGAATGGAAGGCCTATAAATTACTCTCACTATCTTTGGCTTCCGAACCACTTGCTCAGTAGGAGAAAAATTAGCGCCAAGGGAAGCTAAAATATCAGCATGTCTATTTTTCTCCCGAGGAATCGCCTGAATATTCAAAGCTTTAAATGCTTCTAACAGATCCCATACTCTATTGTGGTAAGCCTTCAAATAATTTTGCTTGCTCATGCATCTATTTGTAACTTGATTGACAATAAGCTCGGAGTCGCCAAAAATCTGCAACTGTTCAATTCCCAATTTCTTCGCTTTCTTCAAGCCAAGGCATAGCGCTTCATATTCAGCCACATTATTTGTGCAGCTCTAGGTCAATCTGTAGGAATAATTTTTTGTATTCCCTCAAGAGAAATCAATACAATGCCTGCTCCTGCACCATTCTTACATCGAGCGCCATCAAAGAACAACTTCCATAACTGGTGTGAAACAGGTTCTGGTGACTCAAGGACCTTCTTTTTGGACTGTTCTATCTTCTAGATTGAATAACAACCAATATCTATCCCAATCATAGCATTGAAATCCGTCAACCAAAACTCTTCCTCCAGGCGAAGCTCATCAAGTGCTTCTTCAACCAGATCAACTTCCTCCAATTCTTCGGTCATCATGTTCACTATGCCTGGAGCTTGTTCTGCCTCCTCTATATTTTCAATATGAAAAGGTGAAGGCTTCTCATTATGAATATGGATTCACCTTCCCTTGAATGGTATCTCCAAATGTGAATAATCTAGGGAAAGATAACCTCCAAGCTTAGCTATAAATTCCCTTGAAAGGCACATGCTAAAATAGGGCTCCAAATCAACAACCACCACCTCCTAGATGACAGTAATTTGAGGCATACTATGGAGCACAATCGGAATATCCTTGATTACCCCAATAGTCTTGACTAGAGTTCCATCCAACTGCAACACTCCTGGACTACTCCTTGTATACTCCATCCCCATTACTTCGCATACTGCCTTTGGCATGATAGTAGTTGCAGCACCGGAGTCAATCATGCAATTATGCATGATCCACCCTTCCATTCTCAAGGATAAATAAAATGGGGGAGGCCTATTTTTTCCTATGACTGAAGTGGGGAGCACTTGAGCCAAGACTATTTGTGAACAATATTTATTTTGGTCCTTAGTAGTCTTCAAGGATTCTTGTAACAAATCAATCTGCCTAGGTAATTGCAATGCATCATACAAGCTAATCCTTGCTAGGATTTTCTTCATTTCTTCCACAATACTGTAGCTCTGAGCAGTTGAGTCTTTTTCCTCTAGAGGCCACTCATACTTATCTCGATATTGCTGCATAGCTTCTACCCTTTGCCTTTTAGTTAACGAAGGATACTTGAGTCTCTCCTTAGCTTGCTCTTTTGTTTCGCTAGAAACTAGAGCTTGATCTTTATCTTAGCTTGCTAGAAGTTGAGCTTACTTGCTTTATCTGAGTCACAAATATTTCACCTTAACAACATCAGGTCCCTTGGTTCTAACATCAGGAGTCTTCACCGAAGATGACCACTTTTCTTCTTGCACTTTTGGTTTTATAGGTACTTTCAAAGGTTGCAATTCCATGGGATCAACAGTCACCGGCTTCTTCCCAGACCTAGTGAGGACTAAAACTTGCTCCAAGGATGACATCATACAATTATGCTCCACTTCTCGAATCATATTAACTTGCCCACCCGAGGAACTTTTCGTCAATGTCTGAACATAGTTCAAATGCACCATACATGTATCTTCACCATGAGGATCATTGCATGTAGAACACCAATATGCTCTTTCAGACACATTAACTTCATCATTTACTTGCACCGCGGTGTTTTTCTCAAGTCCCCTACTGGTAGACGCTTGCTCTCGGGTGATTGGCGGAGTCTAAAATCTTCTTGATCGGAACTCAGCTTCAACTTGTTTTTTCCTCACCATTGTAAGCTCATTAGATATCATCCTCAAAGCCGCATTATTGGATTTCACTTCTTGTAACAAAGTGATGAGGGGATCCGAATTAGGTGATGGGGTCGATACTGGCAATGACAAAGGTGCTTGCGATGGGTAATGGTAAAGGGGTTGGAGGTACTAGCAATGTTGGAAAAGAAATGGATGAAGGCTATGGAGGTACAGATAGAGCAAGAAATCATGGAAAGCTCATAGCGGATGACTACGGGATAGGGATAGGGGCCACTTGTGGGGGGCCCGAATTCCATGAAGGGACTAGATACATGGATGACATAGGCTGTGAGAATGCATTAGAGTAAAGATATTGTGGGAGATCAGGGAGAATAGGTATTGTTGCCTTTGGAGGAAGTCTGCCTACAATAATTAGGTCAGATTCAGCCTTTTGAGCTTGTGTGTACAGATCTGGGAAGGTGGTCACATTGGCTTGATGCACCGCCATACCGATATCAGTACTGAGTGCTCGAAGATAATAAAATATTGCTTGCTCGAGCATCGATCGCAAACCATCTAGAACCCTCTACCAGCTTCACAAATCGAACATTAAAATCTACAAGCTCTTCTTGTGGATGTCTTTGAATCATGGTGAACTAGTGCAACAAAGAATATGGATCAGCTTGCTCATGGAAATTCTTAATCAACAACTCTACCAATTGATCCCATGAAGTAATGGTACCAGGCTGCAAGGATCGATACCAATATAGCAATTTTCCTCTTAGCGACAAAACTAGAAGTTTTATCATTACATCCTCATCAGTTATATCATGGATAGTTGCAAGAGAGGCCACATCTTGGATATGCTCATATGCAGTTTTCCTAGTACCATCATATGTTGGCAAAGCCTTCAGAGCAGCTTGAGGTACTGGATTCTGCGCCTACAAATTCAAGGCTCCAGAGTTGTTCCATAGGGAACTACCTTGGGAGCTATTGTTGGTGTGGTGGGGGATTCTAGGCCATGTGAACGGGAATATGGGGAGTAGGCTACGGAGCACTAGCGATTGTACTAGGTGGAGGCTGAGGAAAATTGGTGGTAGTACTCACTGGACTTACGAGAGGAAAACACACCAGCTAACCGAGAAGATGAAATAGATGGTATGGATGGGATATGAGGGAGCGAAGACGTTCATCAAAAAGTGGCTATTTGAGGATGCTCTCCTAACCTTTGGATATCAAGTTCGTAAAACTCAATTTGATTATCAAGATTCTTGGCTTTCGATCTTGTATTCATGAGAGACAACTTTCGCCGTCCTCACACCTACGAAGTTCTGGATAAAATTTGAGTCACCAGATGTTCTAATCTCAGCAGAAAGGTGAACACCAAACCTAACACTACTAGAAGTGGAACTTTACAGTCCCATCAGGTATGCCAAAAACTATTGGTCAAATATCTGCCTAATTACTAAACATTGCATTTATGCACCCTAGATACGACCAACATTGAAAGGCCGAAGGAAAGAGATGTCCTCCATGCCAATCTCCAGAGAGGGCTAGTTCCCTAACTAAATCCTAAATTAGTAAAATACTAAGGATACAGGAAAGAAATTGGAAAAATGTAGAAAGAAATGGGAAATATGGCCACAGGCCAAAGTACAGGGTTGGTGTTAGACTAACTAGCAGGAAAAAACTCAAGCACAAAGTAGCATTTATAAAAGGAAATAGAATAGAACAAGCTCATGATCTGGCCATAGCAACTATCAAAATGGTGCTCCAACATTCACCTTCTTATTAGCAATTTTAAATCCAATGACAAAATTTAAACAGAATAGCAAATAAGATGAGCAAATGAAAATAGAAGCACACTACACAGAAAAAAAAATATGATGCCTTGTATTAATGCAGAGAGCTTAGAGAAATCTCTCGCAAAATGTCTAACCTCCCTTTTACAATGAAATTTGTCTAGTATTTATAGAGGTTTTCGCCTCTTTCATTAAATACATAGGAGAATAAAATGTCCCGAGATCAAAGACAAAACCAGCAAAATCCTCCTCGAATTCTTTGAAAATCCATCCCCCTGAGAAGACAAATTCCTGAAAATCTGTAATTCGGGTGAGGGTGCGCAGATTGCAAAAAAGACATTAAATTCTTTTGAGCGCCTTTGGTACATTGGAAATCATGAAAACTCGTTTCTCTTCGCCTTCCTCTTCGTGATCCACAAAATAGAGTTACTGAGGGCATCCTTAATTAAATGCATAAACTTAGCATCTTTGACCAAATTTCCATTCGCCCATACTTATTTTTGCCTCAACATCTGTTTCGCCCCATTGCAAATTGAAAGGCGCGCGTGCGACTATAATGGAAGTACGTTCACCCCTAAAAAGGGTGAATGGGATGTTCACCCCTTAGGAAGGGCGAACGCGATCCCAATGCACCAAAATGTTGGTTCACCCATGGGAAGGGCGAACGGGATGTTCGCCCCTCAACAAGGGTGAACGTAATATGGTTCGGGTGCACGCGCATCCAAATGTCATCAAAACGTGTTCGCCCCTAAGAAGGGCGAATGGCGCGTTCACCCCAATGTTAGGGCGAACGCGACCTTGCGCTCTAGTGCTTTTGCCTTTGTAAGCTTTTAAACATGTTCACCCCTTTCAAGGGCGAATGGGACGTTCGCCCCTCAGGAAGGGCGAACGTAAAAATATGGTGATTTAACCAAGTTCTTTTTCATGACTTGTCTTCTTCATTCTTTTAGACATTTCTCCATTAATATTTTTCAGAGATAATTTCAAAAAGAAACCTTTGGAACATGCACCAAAAATGTACAATTATTTAAAACATCACAAAAATATGCAAATATATACTGCCGCTACATTCAAAAATTGAACCCAAAGTCTTGAACAAAATTCCCAATGAATACAAAATGGCAAATGGCCAACAAATTTTACTTTTATCTAATGAAAGTATGAAAGGAAAGATAGAATAACTCACTGTACTAGCCTATGTATGATGTAGGTGTTGTTTCTACTCTCTGATCTGAGGCTCTCTTACAGGTATGGTTGCACCTACTGGTCATCTTTGGGTGGGATGATTATGTCTGCTAACCATATCTACAAGGGAAAATGGTACCTGCAATTCACAAACACCAAAAATAATAGTAATTAGCATCATGAATGCACAATATGGACTAAGTCCCACCATGATCGCAATTTAAAATGCTAAAAATATCGTACACATATGCAATGAAATAAAGAAAAAAATAGATAGAAAACTATGTAACCATAATGACAAAACAATATATGAAATAACAGTGCCCTTTTTATTAATATCAAATATGTCCTTCAAGAGGGTTACAATGGAATCCCGTTAAGGGATTTGCTACCAATTTGATACAAAGATTTACAATAGGAAGAATAATCCAGGTGTATCTCACATAATATTTCTTGCATCTCACAAACTAATTTGGGGAGGGTCTCCCATAACCTTTACAATATATGATGATGATGGATGAATCTTTATGCCATTTGCTCCATCGTAAAGAATTGTAATTTACACACAAAAAATCTAAGGAGCATCAAAAGCATATGAAGAGCCTTTCAAGATAAGGCCATTAATAATTGGATAGAAAGTGATAAAGAAAATTATATATGAAAAATACATGCATAAAAATTAAATTAAGCTATGCTAAATAGTAATTAAAATGCTACTAAATCTAATGAAAGAAAGAAAACATGGAATGGATCTCAACCCAGAAGGCCATATTTATGTGGGATGGTCTTACATGCTGGTCATCTCTTGGAGATATGATCATACTTATGGGTCATATTTGAGAGATACAACCACTAAATAATGAGTAATTTCCTTTTGGTTGATGCGAGACGATGCTGGGTTTGATCCATGGATTAGTTGATATTCTTGGAGTGCTCGTGAGGAACGACTTAGGGGTAGAATTTATCATCGAAGCAAGGGTTTTGGATGGTACACAAAGCATGAATTTGATATTCAACCTTCAAAATTTTCCATTTGCATGCTTGGAAGCTTCATGGTTGAATTTCGAAAACACTTCATTGCCTTGAGAATGAGAGCTCTTTGATTATTCAGTTTGACAACACTTCGTTGCATGAAAGATTCAAAAGTTTTAATGAGGGCTAGATGCAATTATATAGACTTCCAAATGGGATTCCAACCTTGCAAGGGATGCTAAGAAATGGTTAGTATTAAGAATATTAACTTCCATTTCTTGAAAACCATCACACAAATACCTTTGTTATATTGTTGCTCTTAGTTGGCATGTGTAACCGCTTGAACCATGGCACGAGTTTTGGGTCATGTTGTGTTTGGTGTGATCATCTCAAGGTGAGACAGTTGTGACTGTTAGTTATCCCTTGGTGGGATGTTCCAGGTTATAAAGGGAAATTCCTCCTTGTTTGAGTGGTAAAAATCACTGTTAAGCCCTAGGACTACCCAAGTTCAGTCATATGGCCTCGAAAGGGTCCATATAGGTAGTATCCTCAACATGACATATTTTAGGTATTTAAAGAAGGTACTAACATGTTTTATCATATCAATTCAATTCCATGCTATCTATGGTATATTTTTGACCTTGGATCTGAGTCACTTGTGTTTCTCCTCTCCTTAGAGTGTCCATATTGCTTCATCATATTTAGGTATCTAAGATTATTCTGATATTTTTGCCTCTAAGGTTTATGTTATCTTCCTTGTTAAGGTATTCTAGGTTCTCTCTATTGCTTTATAGTTCTCTCTTAAATTTTTTCCATTTATCTCTAGCCATAATTACCACCATATAAAACCAATTCTTAGATCCCAAACACATTTGATTTTTGTGGATGTGAATATGTTGGCTTTCCAATAGTTCTAGAAGGTTTCCATGGTTAGGAGTGAGGTTCCCTACTAGTTGAAATTTTTGAACCATTGGTTCCATATTGTTTGGGCGTAGTAAAGAGATGGTGGGGAGTTATTTCCTCTTCATTGTTACATATTATGCATTGGTTTGAACCTCTAAATCCTCTCTTACATAGGTTATGTTGAGAAAAGATACTGTTATGGGCCACCTACTAGGAGGAACAATTGATATTTATCTAGAATTTGGGTTACCACAACTTTGACCAAGGGAAAGGATTTTGGGATTGAGGGGTAAAAGATATGGATGTATAACACTCTTGGACTAAGTAAATACCAAGGGTGCCAAAACCCTATGCTATTTTATCTTATTATGCTTTACTCATGCAAGTTCTTCTAGTTAGAATTTTGTGCAGTTCTACCTTCTCCACCTCCCATCCTTCACATAACCATTCCTCTATAGGGTATAATAGGAGGAACCCTAGGGAATAGTTGTTCACTAGTTTTAGGTAGTGGCCTACATTGACCAAGCCATGTTCATATAAATCTAGTTTTAGGCTTGTTAGATGGGGATATGGGATATCCATAAGGGGTAACATTCCAAAGAGTTGTCCCAAAATTTTGCTTTGCTCCCATGATCCCATTTCCAATTCTTCAGAATAATATCTTCTTAATGATAGGATATCCTTTATTTAGTGCTTTCTAGATTTGTGAACCTTCCCTTGTTACTGGGAGTCAAGGAAGGTGAACTCCTATGTGAAATAGGTAGTATTTCCCTAGGAAAACCTTAGACAAATATTGGTCTAGGTGGGATAACAACATCCAATAGAGTTTTCTGTTTGGAGATTGGTTGTTTGTTGTTGCCACTCAAATTCCAATACCTCCATCCTATTTTGGATGACAATTTTTCTAGTTTATCAAAGCCATTTTTTGACTCCCTTTGACATCAGACCATAAGAATATTCACATTATTTTCTTGAGGTCCTTCAACACACCTTTTGGGGCCACTAAGACTGAGAATTTGTACATGGGCATTGCTTTAAGGACTTTTTTTAGTAATGTAACTTTGCCTCCAAAACTTAGCTATATATTTGTCCAATAATTTATCTTAGAGAAGATTCTATATTTTATTGTTCTCCAATTCTTAGCTTTTAAAATTCTTCCTAAGAGGGAAATTTCTAGGTATTCTAGATGAGGAGAAACTTCTTGGAATCTTAGGAACTATGTAATCCTCTCTTGAAATCTCTTTGTAATATTGAAGAATTTTTTTTATTTATTTATGGTCATTTATGAGTTGACCAATGGCATTTATATAGCAATCAAGGATATACTTATTCCTATAATGATATTCTTTACCTTCTTCTATATAATATATCTTTATGAGCACCAGAAATGCTCATATTTTTGTATATGTACTAACGGTTTTTGCATGGCATTATATCATGAGTTGTATATTTTTATGAAGTATTATGTATATATTTAATAAAATCATGTGTATTATCTAATCCATGCGTGAAGTGTGTTGTGTGTAGCTATTTCCTTGATTTTGTCATCTTTTGCTCAGTCGAGGTCCTACGTGGACCTGGCACGGTTCTGCTCAATCAAATAAAGGTAAATCGAAGTATGCGCCTTACTGAGTTAGGCGCCTTACTAAAGTAGGCGCCTTACTGAGGTAGGCGCCTTACCAAAGTAGGTGCCTTATTGAGTTAGGTGCCTTACTAAAGTAGGCACCTTACTAAGTAGGTGCCTTACTGAAGTAGGCATCGTACTCGAGTAGGCGCCTTACCGAGTTAGGTGCCTTACCAAGGTCGATGCCCAAATTATGCGTGTTGACCAAATGGCTAGAGAAGGATCCTATTGACCACCGTTCCATGTCATCTATGGGAAACCATGGATGGACGAGTTGTCCCAACCAGAGTGGGTGGACATGCAACTACTCATGAAGTCGAACCGTAATGAAGTGGAATTTATCTAAATACCAGGAAATGATGCAGAGTTGCTTATCGTGCATCGGTTGCAGTAACTGAACTATCCCAGTTTAGGCTGAACCGAGACATCGGTTGTAACAGAACTATCATAGGAAGTTCTATGTGTGTAGTATATAAACACATGGACTTCCCTATAGTAAGGGAGACATATTTGATAGAGCATTGTTGTATGTAATATTTCATTGCATCATTAATAAAGTGTGAATGTTCGTCAAAGCAACGTTTCATTTGTGAGATTTATCGGGCAGGATCTACCTAGAGCTCGGGCCCACTCCAAGCCAGTATTCCTCCCCTCTTAGTTATTTACGTAATTTCATTATGCATGGTAGTATGTTTATGTCTTAGGCTTAAGCTTAGTTATCTTAGAGGTGTGTTTATTTATAAGAAGCATTTTCATTTCGTATCAGTTGGTGTGTTTATTTTATCTGCATTATTATTTATGAGTGAGTTTTATTGAGGTGGATGATCTTATTGATGTTATACAAACACCCCCAATGGTAGTTGAATGGATCATCTCTAAAGTGGTAGTGTGACTAGTCTCAACCGTGACCCTTCGCAAGCTTACGAGTTCCCTGGATTGACAATTTAAATGAGAAGTGTTGTGACAAATATAGGACAAATTCACCAGTGTTTGGCACCCAATATTTTGGCATCATTTCTGGGGAAGCATCACTAGTAGACTAATTACATTACCCCTTAAGACCTTCGACCTGACCTTGTATGAGTCTACCAAGAAAAAGAGGACCAGATGGTCATTTTATAAAATAGAGTCCACCAGATCAGTCAGAGTCAGTAGAAGACCTAGAGTTTGAATTAGATTCTCCCGACTCATCACCAGTAGTCCACTGGAGTCAGAGTCCTCACTTCATGCAAAGTGCCTCCTCATCTCACCGACCTGGGGAAGAACAAACTATTGTAAACCCATTGTTTAAGAGGACACCCTCAGAGGAAGCCCTACTATGGAAAGCCATAGAGGATCGGACTATAATGCCAACTGACTTCAAGGCCCTGACCCAGAGAGTTTTGAATGATCGAGAGACTATAGACGTTGTATTAGAGACCACATTTCCTGAAAAAATGGTAGAAGAAGTCTCATCTGGGTTCAGTTTCTCGATAGAGGAAGGGGTAGGAGACACCAAAATGAAAAACATTTCCCCTGCCCATCTCCCTACCTTCAGGGGATACCCAACCGAAGACCCTGACCTATTTTTATTCAAATTTGATGTATTGTGCAGGTCTGTCGATTATAAATCGGATGCCCAGAAGCTGAAACTCTTCCCATCGACATTAGATGACTCAGCCCTATGATGGTTCATCAGGATGGGGAACAAGAAGATCGCCACATGGGATGGGATGAAGAAGCTCTTTCTGGAGCAATATCAGGACTTCGACAGAGCACGAGATTCCAGAGAGGAAGTCCTCAACATGATGCAGAAAGAGGATGAATCCCTGGAGGAATACTGGGAAAGGTTTAATTTTAACCTGCAGTGATCCCCTCATGCAAAGTTAGGGGATAAGTCCCTCAAAAGTATTTTCTTGAGGGGACTGAACAATGAGTCATTGGAAGCACTGAATATGATCTTCGGAGGAGACGTTTACCAGCATGCTATGGAAGATATCCGAAAATTATGTTGGAATTACTCATGGAGGAGAGGTAAGCCAACCACCAGAATAGTGAAAGTGATCGCGTCAGTCACAAAAATAGAGATAGGCAACATGTTGGAGGATTTAAAGAGTGAAATGCTATCCTCTCTAGCTCTGCAGCTAGATACATTATTGTTGGAGAAGAAGAAATAGGAGAATGATGTAACATTAACCTATTTCTACCCCAAATGTAGAGGGAAGCATGCCAGGAATGCCTGCCCAGAGAACAAGGTCAGAGTATGTGTGGTTTGCTAGAAGAATCATAAAACTTGACTGTGCCCATAACTACCCAATGCCAAAGAAGATGCTGACGTAACTGAAGCCTACTTCATGGGCAATCGAAGGAATTGGTAGTAAAATCCTATGGGGAATATGCCCATGGGGATGCCACCTTATGGAGGAGGACCATATATGCCATAGGGGTAGCCACCACCACCCAACATGGGATGGTGGGGACCACCACCCTGGACGAACATGCCTCCAGGTGTGGCATTCCCAAATCAGCAAACATGGATGCCATATCAGTAGCCATGGAGGAGCCACATCCCATGGAATACACCTCCATAGAACATGGCGTAGGGACCACCTCAGCAAGGCTTATCGGCCCTACCTATGGCAAGACCTACGTAGTTACCAGCACAATCGATGGTGAACCCGAACAACAAGGTAAACCAATCGACATACCAGGTGGAAGGAGAGATGTATCCAATGTACCATATTAGTTGTAATCCAATACAACTTAGATCAGGCAAGCAGCTAGGAGTAGAAATGCCTTCTCTAGTAGAAGTGGAGGAGGAAGTAGGAGACTCCCCTCTGATAGAAGAGGTAGGGGAAGAAAAAGTTGTTGAGAAGATAAGGGCTCCATTCCCTAAACGGTTGCAAGAGCAGAAGAAGCCGACACAACCCGAATTTGATATCCTATCAAGCCTAAAAAATCTCACCATAACTATCCCACTTTTCCAAGCTATCCGAGATGTGCCCATATACACTAAGGTGATAAAATAAATATGCCTAAGGAAATCGGGATGTAAGGCAGCACAAACCATCAACGTCATGGGAAAGTTAGCCGACTTGATGATGGGGAATGCATATCATCCCAAATATGCAGACCCAGGAAGCCCGATATTGATGATAAAAATAGGAGGGCACTCACTGGCGAATACATTGGTCGACTTGGGGGCAGCCATCAATGTAATGCCGTAAGACACCATGCAGAAGCTGGAGCTCACCGACCTGAAGCCTACCAAAATGGTGTTACAATTGGCCGATCGATCAATGGTGGCACCAGAAGGAATGCTCGAAGATGTCATAGTAACAGTCGATGCATGGGAGTATCCGACAAATTTTTTGGTGCTACAATCCAAAATCGGACTGGGTGGTTACCCACTCATCCTAGGGAGACCATGGTTAGCTATGGATGATGCCTACATCAGCTTGTCGTGATGGACTGATGACCATTTTAGATGGCCAGAATGTCAAGAGATTAACAATCTCTCCCTCGACCCAATCGATGGATGCACTGGGAGAACCTAAAATGGAAAATTAGGAGGACAATCCACTATCTATGCTCCAGTCGATAATGGCATTAATAGAAGTGGAGGATGAAGTCGAAGAAGATGGTATCATCTCAAGATTCTTCCATGGAGAATCCTCCCTCCCAATTCTTGAGTCACCATTGGTGGGTGCTCAGGACCACCACACCAAGAAAATTGACGTCGGGCCTAGCAGAACGTTGAACGTCAGTAGTGAGCTAACCATCGCATAGTTGGCAGAATTGAAAGAGCTCCTAACCGAACATCAATAAGCATTCACATGGGATTATGCGGATATGAAAGGAATCAGCCTAGAGGTGTGCACTCACCATATCTATCTGGAAGAATAGTCAACCCTCGTCAGACAGCCATAGAGAAGGATGAACCCGACCATGAAGGAAATTGTCAAGGCCGAGCTACAGAAGCTCCTGACGGTGGGATTCATCTACCCGATCTCTGATAGTGAATGGGTATCACCACTCGTGGTGGTCCCTAAGAAGAATGGGAAATGGAGGATCTATGTTGACTACAGATCACTGAATAAGGTGACTAAAAAGGACCATTTTCCACTTCCTTTCATTGACCAAGTGCTAGACACGTTGTCCGGGAGGAAATACTTTTCCTTCCTAGATGGATTCAATGGGTACAATCAAATCCAGATCGTAGAAGAAGACCAAGATAAGACAACGTTCACCTACCCATGGGGAACATTTGCATATAGGGTGCTACCTTTCGGGCTATGCAACACACCAACCACCTTCCAGAGGGTAGTGCTTAGCATATTTTTGGATATGATAGGCGAAGCGGTCAAAGTATATATGGATGATTTCACCATTTACGAGGAAACATTTGAAGAGGCGATGAAAAATTTGGAACGTGTACTCCAGAGGTGCGAGGAAAACAATCTATCCCTCAGCAATGAGAAATGTTTTATGATGATGCGGGAAGGCATAGTGTTAGGGCATCATCTCTCGATAGAAGGGATTAAAGTGGATCACAAGAAGATAGAAGTCATCAAAGACTTACCCAACCCAAAAACATAGAGGGAGGTAAGGAGTTTCCTCGGCTCTATCAGGTACTACAGGTGATTTATCATCGATTTCAACAAAATCGCCAAACCGCTACACACCCTTCTGATGAAGGACGTAGAATTTATCTAGATAGACGACTGTGAGCAGGCATTTTAGATGTTGAAGGAGAAGTTGATCTCTGCCCTAGTGTTGTAGGGCCCAAATTGGTCTATCCCATTCCACATATATTGTGATGCATCCAATAATGCAATTGGAGCGGTCCTCGGGCAGCAGGATGGCGAAGAGTTCTACGCCATCTATTACATCAGCAAGAACCTAGCAGGGGCTGAGCTTAATTACATGGTAATGGAGAAGGAGTTTCTCATAGTAGTACACACCATCAATAAATTCTACCACTACATTACTAGGTACAAAGTATTCATCCACATGGACCATGCAGCCATCAGGTATCTGATGAGCAAACCAATGATCAATGGTAGGATCATCAGGTGGCTTTTGTTGTTGTAGGAATTTGACCTTACCATAGTCGACAAGCCCGAGAAAGACAACGTAGTCATGGACTTCCTATCCAGACTAATTCCAGTAGATCACACAATAGTAGAGGACCAGTTCCCGGATGAACATCTATTTGTCATCAATGAACAGACACCATGGTATGCAGACATTACCAATTATCTAGCCATTGGGAGAACCTCCCCTACCCTCTCATATCGGGAGAAGCAAGGGGTAATCAAAAAGAGTGCATCATACCAATGGATTGATGGCCTCCTATTCAAAATAGGGCTTGATCAGATCGTAAGAAGGTGCATGGTCGAGCATGAATTCATAGAGATACTCAAGGCCTGCCATAACGAGCCTTGTGGTGGCCACTTCTCAGGGAGAAGGACTGCATATAAGGTATTACAGACCAGGTATTTTTGGCCCACGCTGTTCAAAGATGTAGCCGCATACGCCAACAAATGTGATGAATGCCAGAGGATGGGTAGGCCGACCCACAGGGATGAAATGCCCCTATAGCCTCACGTGCACATCGAGCCCTTTGAAAAATGGGGCATGGATTTTATGGGACCCATCAACCCACCTTCGACTAGGAAGAGGTACATTCTAGTCTATACAGACTATGTCACTAAATGGGTCGAAGTCCAGGTGCTAAGAGACTCCAAGGAGTGGACGATCATCGAATTTTTGTTCTCCCATATTTTTATGAGATTTGGAGTGCCCAAGGAAATTACAATAGACTAGGGACCCCAATTCATGTCCAGATTAATTGAGGAGTTGATGGAACAGTACAGGGTTCGGCATAACAAGACTACCCCATACCATCCATAGGTGAATGGATAGGTGGAGGTCACTAACAAGGAAATAGAAAACATCCTGACGAAGACCGTGCAACAACATAGGAAGGATTGGGCTGCAAGATTACTGGAGGTAGTATGGGCATATAATACGATGTGGAAGTCGACCACTAGTTTTACCCCTTTTTGATTGGTCTATGGGAAAGATGCAATGATGCCCATCGAATTTGAAGTTAAGACACTCAGAACGATGGTCGAATTGGATCTGAACCTGGATGATGCATAGAAGGAATGAATTCGATAGCTAAATCAGCTGGACAAATTTTGCATGGATGCCCTACAGAGAACAAAAATTATGTAGAGGCAAAGGAAGTAGTGGCACGACCACCACATTAAAAAGAAATAGTTCAAAGAAGGAGATTGGGTACTATTGTACGACTCTAGGTTCCAAGAGCGAAAGGGGAAGTTGATGCAGAGATGGATGGGACCATACGAGGTGGTGGAAATAATCAAGAATGGTGTTGTACGGGTCAAGATGATTGACGGCAGCAACACCATCCTAATAGCCAATGGCCACCGGTTGTGGCCATACCATACATCTGAGGGATTGCTGGTGGAAACCAGAATAGGCATGGGGGAGACCCCATCCAAGTAAAATCTCCCAAATTCTCAACAACATGGTGGACACAGGGATGTCCACCAAAGACAAGTTAGAGTAGTTTCCTATTTTTTAGCTTACGATGTGTTTTGCAAGGACAACGCCCGCATGCAAGTTGCAGGTATCCTGAGAGCCAGGGCCTAACAGGCATGGACCCCATTTAACTACACTTTTTTTTTTTGTGTTTTCTTTTTGCAGGGACATGGCCTGATTGTTCGAACAATAGGCATCTTGGAAAACAAGGCCTAGATCGGCTCAACATCCATGTACCTACGCACTAGGAGGATAGCAACGATTCAGGCATGGGGGGATGCCAAATTCCTCATCGAACATCCCCATGCCTGAACGAGGTGGATGCTGATGTAATATGAGGAGAATTTTAGGAGGCTTGATCAACCTCACATCAAAAGACATGTCAACCACTGTTGAAGTGCCACCTTACTCTGGAGTAGCGGCACCTTACTCTAGAACCTTACTAAGGAGGAGCGAAACCTTACTCAGGCGCCTTATCTAGGAGGAGCGGTGCCTTACTGAGGCACCTTACTCTAGAAGGAGTGGCACCTTACTATAGTGCCTTACTCTAGGAGGAGCGACACCTTACTCTAGCACCTTACCCAAGTGGAGCGATGCCTTACTCTAGAGGAGTGATGCCTTACTATGGCACCTTACTCAGGAGGAGTGATGCCTTACTCAAGCACCTTACTCAGAGTAGCAGTGCCTTACTCTGGTGCCTTACTATGGAGGAGAAACACCTTACTCTGAAACCTTACCCAAGAGGAGTGATGCCTTACTTCGGTACCTTACCCAGGAGGAGCAGTGCCTTACTAAAAAAATAATCTTTAGGGCGACCGTTATCACGAGGACGTGACAATACCTTACCCCACCAACTAGGCCACCCCGAACATTCATGTAAATATATATATATATATATATATATATATATATGATGATCAAAGTGGTGCCTTACCCTGGCACCTTACTGAGTTAGGCACCTTATTGGCACCTTACTAAGTTAGGTGCCCTATTGGTGCCTTACTAAGTTAGGTGCCTTACTGGTACCTTACCAAGTTAGGCACCTTACTAAGTTAGGTGCCCTACTGACGCTTTACTGAGTTAGGTGCCTTACTCTAGCACCTTACCCAAAATAGGTGCCATTTGAGCACCTTACTCAAGTAGGCACCTCGATCAAGAAACACATGCGCAACGTGGTAGTACGTGGAGCAGCCAAAGATTATGCCATCATCTCACATGATGGAAAGCACGCAAAAATATTTTAAAATCATTGGTGGAGATTTCTGCTCATCCCAAGGCCAACCATCAAGAAGATATGTGTCCCAACTAAAACCAATAGGATTCATCGCATCTTCAATGAAGGACCTCGAAGTGAACCAAAAATGTAGTACCCAAGGTGACTCAATCAGCACATGGGAAAAATCTTATCAAGTACCAAATCAGCATGCTCCATGCAGCTCAAAAATGACCAATCAGGTATGCGCATGATTTTTTTAGATATATATGTAATTTTCATATAATATGCTCTCTAAAATGATGATGATGCAAGAACGGAAAATCACCCCTCATGCCTAATACGTCATGCCAAAAATTAATTTGGGTGGCATACCCTACTAAACCCAATATGGAAACAATTTCCAGAGTTAGGCACCTCAGGTTATAAAAAGGTGCCTTACTGAGTACAGAACTCGAACTCAACAGGGAATTCACCATGGGAGGACCTACGAAGAATCACGTGATTAAGAAGTAGGAGCCTAGTGGCACTGAAGGAATTAGGGGGGAAGTCCACAATCGGTTCGAAGTGGTAGGGTGGATGAACTACTGTCACCTGGTCAGCCAGGAACAAGATGTGGAGGCAGCCAAAGAATTCACCACCACTCTGAATGGAGAAGTGGCCCAGCTATGCAGACTGGTAATTCTAGTCACCCTAGAGCACATTGCTCAGGTCACTGGCCTCCCCCTCACTGGGGAATGTACATACAAGGATGGCATGGTGAAGAAATGCATCGAAGTGTTGCTCAGATAGGGGAATGTCCCCTATGACCAAGGAGGGCTTCCCAAGTAGAAGATCCCGATGCACCTACGAAATATTTTTGAGTAGGTTGCAAGATACTTCACATGCACTGGGAAGTATTCGCACCTGAATGCGAACCACATGCAATTCATGAGCCATATGGTGCACGAGAGAGAAATCAATATCCCATTCTACCTAGAGAAGGCCCTACAGGATGAGGCATCATGGTACCAAAGAGGGGTAGTCTCTACCTTAGCCCATCATGGGCTAATTACAACCCTGATACGCCACACAGAGGAGCATAGGGGAAGCTCATCGGTGGTAGAAGCCAAACCCTCTGGTGCGGAGGAATAGGCAATAGTTGAAGCAGGGCACAAACCAAAATTAAGGGGAACAACCAAGGATACTGATTATTCCGATGCAATAGAGCAGATAACCACAGAGGCAAGGCATGATGCCGAATTGGGGGGAATGTTCGAGGAGGAACACCCCCAATTTTCACCAAATATTATAGAGGAAGGGTAGAGCTCTCTACCCAATTTCATGGAAGAGAGGCCAAAATCCTCCAGCCTAGAGGCCATAGAATGCTAGACAGAACTTGCAGCCTTCCACAGGCTTGCAACGATCGATCGAGACACCATTGGAGGAGGACCACATCGAACAAAGTGAGAAATCCCTGATGCAAGTGTTGTTCGAGGAGTATAAAGAGATGACCATGAGGAAATTTTAGAGATAGGAGGCCACCATTGCTCAATTGTAGTAATTGATCCAACAACTCAAGGAGGAGAACCAGCAGTTGCAGGCTAGGGTAATAGAGAGGCAAGACGCCTCTACCCAGATCGATTGGGCGATGGAAGTGCCCATGAACTCTCTGACCTCGCCAGAGAGAGTAGTCTCATCTGGGGCATTCAGGTCGGATGCCAAAAATGAGGAATTGGAAGCAGGGGAGGGGTCATGTGCCTCAGACAAGATAATTCCAGAGGAACAGGGGAATTCTATTTTTCAAATAGAAACCCCTATTATCAACATCGAGGATGATGATGAGCCTTCGGGGTAGAGCCAAGGGAAAAACCCTGAACTTGAGGCCAAGGAGGATTCTCCAGGGCACTAGGAACCCAAAATTGAGGAGCCACCACCCGAGGGACCAGGGAAGCAGGCGCTAGGGGGAACAACCATGGGGGACCTCCGATCAGAGGAACAGCTCCCTGAGTCATCCAATAGGGAGGCAACCTCCATAGGGAAGGAAGACCTCCCCACATAGGCCATTGCAAGACCAAAAAAAGGAAAGGGGAAGGCCCCTCAGATGACTCAGAAGAGGGCCAAAAGGAAGGCCAAGGTGACATTTGTCGAACCAAACCCTCATTCGAATGAAGAATGGGAAGAAGGTGTGCAGGCCTTCACTGAGCGGAAGGTGAAATTTGAATAGCTCCGTAAGGAGTTCGAGGAGGCAAAGGTAGCTAGGAAAGCTACCAAAAAGAAAGAAAGAGGGCCAAGCATTTGTGTGGACCCCGCGGATGATGACCAATTTTGGGACATCTATGGTTCATCATTGGGTCAGCCCTCTAAAATGAAGAAGTGGCTGGCAAGATGGGGAGTATATGGACCGCAGAGGTAGCAGCAATTGCAATAGAAAATGCTGGCCTCACCCCTGAGGAACTTTGGCTATACAAAGCCAATATGGTTAAGCAGAAGAGATGAATCTGACATTCCCTTCGGAGAGTTGCACCCTCAACACGTTGACCTATGGCAGGAAGTAGAAGCAGCCTTCCAAAAGGGGGCGATGACTATGGTAGCTGGGCCCAGTACAGGTGTTGGGCCAAGTAGGAGATAGAGCCAACGCAATAAGAGGTCGGCGCAGAATGAAGGTCAACCCAGCACAACCAGACATCGGCATAGCCAGAGGGTAGTACAACCTAGGGATGCCCCGCAACAAGCTAGGGCCCCTCAATAGAAATGGAAGCCTCAAGGAGGAGAGTAAGCCAAGGCCACCAGCAAGAAAAGGAAATGAAAAGTAGTGGCCTACGAAGAGGAGGTGATTATCGATTTTAGGTGCCACGAGGGCGTGGCACATGTTAGGCATGGGGGGATGATGAGCACCAGAAATGCTCATATTTTTGTATATGTACTAACGGTTTTTGCATGACATTATATCATGAGTTGTATATTTTTATGAAGTATTATGTATATATTTAATAAAATCATGTGTATTATCTAATCCATGCGTGAAGTGTGTTGTGTGTAGCTATTTCCTTGATTTTGTCATCTTTTGCTCAGTCGAGGTCCTACGTGGACCTGGCATGGTTCTGCTCAATCAAATAAAGGTAAATCAAAGTATGTACCTTATTGAGTTAGGTACCTTACTGAAGTAGGTGCCTTACTAAGGTAGGCACCTTACTAAAGTAGGCACCTTACTGAGTTAGGCACCTTACTAAAGTAGGTACCTTATCGAGTTAGGTGCCTTACTAAGTAGGTACCTTACTAAAGTAGGCATCATACTCGAGTAGGTGCCTTACCGAGTTAGGCGCCTTACCAAGGTCGATGCCCGAATTATGCATGTTGACCAAACGGTTGGAGAAGGATCCTATTGACCACCATTCCATGTCATCTATGGGAAACCGTGGATGGACGGGTTGTCCCAGCCAGAGTGGGTGGACATGCAACTACTCACGAAGTCGAACCGTAATGAAGTGGAATTTATCTGAATACCAGGAAATGATGTAGAGTTGCTTATCGTGCATCGGTTGCAGTAACTGAACTATCCCAGTTTAGGCTGAACCGAGATATCGGTTGTAATAGAACTATCGTAGGAAGTTCTGTGTGTAGTATATAAACACACGGACTTCCCTGTAGCAGGGGAGACATATTTGATAGAGCATTGATGTATGTAATATTTCATTGCATCATTAATAAAGTGTGAACGTTCATCAAAGCAACGTTTCATTTGTGAGATTTATCGGGCGGGATCTACCTGGAGCTCGGGCCCACTCCAAGCCAGTATTCCTCCCCTCTTAGTTATTTATGTAATTTCATTATGCATGGTAGTATGTTTATGTCTTAGGCTTAAGCTTAGTTATCTTAGAGGTGTGTTTATTTATAAGAAGCATTTTCATTTCGTATCAGTTGGTGTGTTTATTTTATCTGCATTGTTATTTATGAGTGAGTTTTATTGAGGTGGACGATCTTATTGATGTTATACAAACACCCCCCAATGGTAGTTGAACGGATCATCTCTAAAGTGGTAGTGTGACTAGTCTCAACCGTGACCCTTCGCAAGCTTACGAGTTCCCTGGATTGACAATTTAAATGAGAAGTGTTGTGACAAATATAGGACAAATTCACCAGTGTTTGGCACCCAATATATCTCTCTAAGACTTTCATGTAAATAATGAACAAGTATGGTGAGATATGGTCTCCTTTTTTGATCCCTTAGAGGCTTGGAAGGGTTGGGATGGAACTGTTGGTCATAAAATCTACCCAGGAAAGGATTTGGGTAAGTGTATGCACCCTAGACCTAGACCAACATTGAAATGCCGAAGGGAAGAGATGCCCTTCGTGCCAATCTCTGGAGAAATGCTGGCTCCTATACTAAACTACTTTGATTTTTAAGATAATGGTGCAGGAAAGAGATAAACAAAGTAAGGGTGCAAGGAAGAAATAAAATATTAGGGAAGAAATCTCAGTAGTTTAATGGTGGGAAAGAACTGGAAGCACGATCGCTAGCCAATAACTTGGAACAGTAGCAAAGAACACTAAGAATAAACTAAATGAATGCAATATTAATCATCCTATGTATCCTCTAGACAAGTTCCAGGATTACCCTTCCCTCTCGTAGAAATTTAGGGTTCAGAGTTACGACGACGAAGGAGTGAATATGACATAAAAAATATCTACAAGCAGCATAAAAGAAAACTGATACAATGTTTTCCTCCCCTATGTATCCTTCGATAATATTTCAGGGTTCAGTCCCCAATCACATACCTAAATCCAGGATTCAGAATTACAGCATGCAAATGAAGAAAGATGAAAGAAATAAATGCAGAAGGCAACATAAAAGAGAGAAATAGAGTCCAAAGCTCTTTTGTATTAATCGCAGAAATCTAAGTTACAGCAGCTTTCTAGCAGAAAGTTCCCCCCCTTTTACATTACAATGTCTGGGTTTTTATAGAGGACCCAACCCTCTGAGCCATAATTGCACAAAATGGAGAAGTACACCCTTGAAACCTGAGAAGTCGACTCCTCGTGGCCCTCGTGACTAAGCTCTCAAATCTGTTACCAAAACTGGAAACGAAAACTGGGTTAGCCGTGGAAACTTGCATTAATGAGCCGTCTAAGCATCCTTGGCTTCTGGGTGCAATACTCGAGTGGCCGCCATGCTTGTCGGGCTCTTCTTCTAAGACTGATACTTTGTTTCCAATTTCCAAAAATGCGTAGCTAGTTTCTCGGGCACGTAAAAATGCATTTATGAGGCACTTGATCACCTCGAGAAAATACCCGGCTTGGACCGCATGCCCTTGAAGTGTTTCGCTAGTTCTTCGTTCATAACTTCGCTTCGCAATGGACTTGTGTCGAAGTAGATTCTCCTTGATTTGCACTTCGCATGGTGGAGCTTCGCAAAATAGCTTCGAGGGTGATGAGGGCCAAAGGAGATCTCCTTCGCAAGATGGGCTCTTCATTACTGCTTCGCTAGAATATGTGTCGAAACTACTTCGCCGATGAACTGTTAAAATGCTTCGCAATGATATTCCTTCAAAATTATGGTTCGGGAGGATTTTTGCCGAAGCGCATTCTTACCTTCAAAAATGCTTCGACTGTTTCCACTTCGGGGGAAAGTACTTCACACGAAGGTTTGCCGAAGAAGATGCTTCGTAACGACTTTTCAGCGAAGTAGAAATGGTTCGCTGGCCGGGAGGCCTGAAGTGGGTGCTTCAGCGGTTTTTCAACGACTCCTTCAAATATTGCTTCGCAATTTTCCTTTCCGAAGTAGCCTTTTGAAGTGCTTCGGGCCCGAAGTATTTTTCATTCTTCTTCCTTTGCATTTTGCTTCGGCAACACCGCTTCGCAAAACTTTCGTTCGAAGTAGCTGCTTGAAATGCTTCAAGTGCAAAGCTCTTTTTTACGCCTTCTTTGAATTCCTTCTTTGGCAACGTCGCTTTGCAAGGTTTTTTCCCGAAGTAGTTGTTTGAGGGACTTCGGATCCGAAGTAGTTTTCTTCCTTAGCAATTTCTTTCGACGAAGCTATCTTCCTTACCTTGTTCGGCAATGAAGCTATTTCTTCTTCATTTTATGTACAAGGGGGTGGTAGGGAAAGCAAAAATTGCTACAACACTTGAAAATGTTGTTTCTAACAGCAAGAGAACAAATTCATGAAATTGAAAAGAATACTTTACAAAAATTCAATTTTTTTCTACCCCATTGTGCAATGTGACAAAATTATCAACATTCTTGGCGGCTCGTGGGACAACGAGCTCGTCTCGGTGGGAGATCCATTAGCCTTGATCCATTGGGCCAGAGTTACCTCCAGATCCTTCTCCTTCTTCCATCTCCTGGGGTGCTTCCACAACCTATTCTTCTTCTTCTTCTTCTTCTGTTGCTTCCTCTGGTGCGGTTTCCTGCTGCGGCGATGGGGCAAGGAGATCGTGGATCCTTTTCATAGTTCGATGGACATGAGCCCAGGAACCATTTGAGAAAGGCTCTTGATCTTTGAATGCCTTAACCAAAACACAAAACTGATCAATCTGCCCGATATCAGCATGTTTGGCTTTGATGTACAAATCATTTAGGCAGGCTACAATCTTGCAGTGTCTCAGAATGAAATCTATGACCTGCCCTTCTATTATCGGATTCACCCATTCGTCTATCTTCGAGACGCCACCTTCAAAATGAAGCCATGTTGGCTTAAGCTCTTCCTTGGTTAGAAGGTTCCCATCATCATCCGTGAAGCTCGAGAAACCTAAGGAAGAGAGATCCTGGAAATAGCCTAGCGATGTGCGTTGTTCATTCTCAAACACATCTAGGAGGTCCTTCACTTTTTGTGCCTTCCTCACCTTGGAAAATAAGGCACGAACTGTGGCTTGGGCCGTGGACCAATCCCTAGTCGTTCAACTCATTGCAGCAACCTGCAAGTCCTAATATTTCATGCTTTGGACATTAAAGGCTAATTTGAGTCGGCCTCTAGCTTTCTAAGTGACCTCATCTATGATTGGCCCTCCTTCGACAGTGACACGCTGTGCTTCAGTAATGTAGGTCAAAATTGATAGGGCACTAGAGGCCCGGGATCTAAAATTTTTGAGCAAGTGTGAGCGGATCTCTTTGATCCTGCCTCTGTCAAACAACTTCAGGTTTGCTTTTTTGAACAACTACTGTTGCGTCTGCAAGATTTTGTTTTCAAGTTCGTTGGCCTTCAGATAATTCTCGGCCTATCTCTGTGCTTGGTTCTTAGTTGTACACTGCAGTTGTAGTATTTTTTGTTTCAGGGCGTGTGTTTCCTTTTTCATCAGCTTACACTGCTCCTCTGAATCCTCCAGTTTGGATCAGATTCTAGCTAGCTCTTCTTCCAACTTGATGTTGGAATTTTTTGCTTCAAATCTACACTGACTAGTGATGTTTGCATGTGAACAGAAGGTTTTGATCCTGACATGCATGGATTCAGATTCATTATCAACATTCAAATGCTCCAGGTCCTTGGATTTGTCTTGGTAGTCATAGTCAGCAGGAGTCATTTCATCCAGGGGCTTCTAGACCTTGGGGATATTTTTTACTTTATGCAACTTCCCAGCCTTGAAATCGAAGATAGCACATTTTTCAACCTGGGCCAGAGAGCGCCCTCTCTTCTTCCTCGCCTCCTTCAGCATTTTTTCTGTATTTTACCAAGCTAGGAGTAGCTTCTCGACTAGAGGGCGTTCCTTAATTAAGGACATCTCTGATTCAAATGAGGATGGATCTCCAACCAAAGGGGTGAACAGATACAAATAATGAATGGGTGATGCCTCACCAGAAGGTTTGGCAACATGTGTACTAGGAGTCCCAACGAGTGCAACAATGCCATGTGAGGCAGGGGAATGAGGAACGAGGTTCAACATTGGGGCATTTCCTTCACCCCGACTAAAGTCCAAAGGATCAGTGGCATGGGAAGGTGAAGTGGTAGCAACAGACTTGTCCTAGCCTGATGACTCAAGTGGAGCGGGGCTACCAGGATCGGTGGCAAGAGGCAACGCATGAGGAGGCGACTGAATTTGTAAGGGAGGGAGAGACCAATGAGAATATTTTGCCAAGACCATAGTGGACATGTGAGAAACCAAGAAAAAAGGTGGAGAGTGCGTACCTACATGCCCTTCTGGCAGAGCGACCGTGGTGAATTCTTGTGTAATAGGCTCCTGCTCCTTTTGGGCTTCGACACTCTTGACTTCCACGACTTCTACTTCAGGGTTCCCTTCTGGTTGGAGGAGTTACTCCACATCAATGATGTCTATGCCCATGACTATCTCGGTACTTTGTGGCACCGCATCTTCAACATTTTCTTCGGTCGGTCCTGATGTAGGTGGTCCGACAGGAGCACTTGGGAGCTTCGTGCGTGGTCATTTTGGGTGGCTCGGAGGCACTTGAATTTGCTCTTACCTCTTTCTTTTCTTCCTCTCCAGTGGTTTCTCTGACTCTTCGATACTTGTGTCATGGATTTTCGACGGTCCCTATGGTAGTGCCTCTGGTGTAGCTTCGACTTCTTCCTCCTATTCCTGTTCTGAGGCGTCTCCAACTCCTCTTGGGCTTTCGCCCAATCTTGGGGTATCTTGAGGAACAAATTCCATGAAGGATATGGACTTCCAAGTTCCAACATTGGCTTTGTAAACCACTTCGAAGTCCTTATCTGTTGTCAGGAGTCCATAGGAATTCATATTTTGGCGATGGACTCTCATTATCCACAACTTATTCTTCAATTCTTCCTTTAAATCATCCTTTGCCTTTCTCCAAAACGTGGAGTCTGGGGTTGGGAAGGGATGCTGGTCAGGATCAAACTCGATCTCCATAGGATAAAATTCATGCCAGGGAGGCAATGTCCTCATCCTTTCTAAATGCCACTCCAGATCCTTCCCATTGGGATTATTTCTTTGTTCCATAATTTCAAGGTGGGGGCAGATGTGAAAGTTCTTGAATTTTAAGTGATCCCTCATCACTCCCAAGGGATCATAGAGCCATTGCTGAGGAATCTAGAGTAGGCCAAAATTGGCAAGATTTTCCTCCAGTAATACATTTTTTTTAATGCAAATACTTCAATTACCCCCATATTGAAGGGGAAGTCGCAGGTATGTGCCCATTTTCAACTGTGGCCATACACGATGTTTGTTGCGTCATTGTACCGAGTGACCTCCAATGTGAACTAGTACTCGAAGGGGAAGACAGGTAGCAGGAAGGGCTTCCCTATGAAGTCGAACAGGCAAATCACTAGCCCTTGTGTTAATTGAAATATGTCTCCCTTCTCCATTATCACTCTGTCTCTCAAACTGAGGGGAACCTGAGGGCAAGAACACTTCAAAAAATGCATAGCAGGTCCCAAAAACTATTTATTAAAAGGATAATAAGACTCTGTCCTCAATAGAAGGGGAGTCCATTGGTACACAGGCAGAGGATTTCCATCCTTTTCGCTTGAAGAGATGGCGATATGGGGGAATCACTTATGAACCTGGTAGAAAAACAACCAGACAAGGAAAGAACAGGGTGTGAAGTATTGGCCCATCGCAGAATTCTTCATACTGGTGAGTCGTGTGTGCAAGGTTTGGGCCACCCATTATTCCAAATCAAAGAAAAATGGGTTGGTGTTTGGTCTTGAAGCATCAGGGGCATATAATTCCCCTCTCGAAATACATTCAACCAAGGAAACCTACCAGGATTGCACTGAAGCATCTATAGATAGGCCTGCCACCCATGCAATGATAGAGAAAATATTGATGTTCTTGAAGGCCACAAATGCTAGAGGTATTTGGGGCAGTGCTTCCTGAAGGGAGCCCAACTTTGAGATTCTCGCACAGGAATTTCAATATGTAGTTGTTGGAGGTGAACCTCTCCATTTGTTCGCTCAAGATGACATTGCGAACTGAATAACCCTTCGGTGGACCTTGTTGTGGCGCAAATGCTGCTTGCACATCTTCTTTCAAAATGGAAAACAATTAATAACCCGAAGCATCTAACACTTGCCTGGATGCAGGCTGAAAATTCTGTGCGATAGCACAGATTAAATCTGGACAATGGTGAGCAGGTGGGGTCAAATACTAGTAGATCTAAGAATAATATGTAGCAGCTCTCTTATTCTCTGGGGTGAGTTTGCTCGTCATAAACTCGATAGTGCGTCAGAGGTCGGACACACCCTTAGAGAGCTCTGTGTCTCTAATTTACTCCCACCCATCAATTGGTGGTTCTTCAAGTTGTTCTTCTTCAGAGTCATCTCCTTCTTCCATCAGCTGCTTTTCTGGGTGAGGGGCGAGATTGATCTTCTTAGGTGTATGCTTTTTCTCTTCCTTGCCCTTCTTTGTTTTTTTGGGGCCTGCTACTTCTGGTTCCTTTCCTTTCTCTTTGGAGTTTTTCTTCCCCATGTTGGACGTCTTACAGTAGAAGCAGGGCTTACAGCATAGGGGACTTTGGCACCAAGAATTTCAATGCAAAGGGCGTAAGACTTGTAGATTATCAGCGAAGGCTCTTAGTCTTGCATGAACTGATATATGAATAACCTTCTCCCTACTAGGGCCTCATGTTTTATAGCCTTAAAATGTAACTACATAAATTTATGGCACCTACCATAATTAAACTTATGCTTCGAATGGAGAAGGTTGTCGTGCTCTTTGATTGGCTCTACAGCGACATAGTACGCGGGGCCACATGCCTCGATGATTATGCCTTGCATTAGAAACATAGCCTGTTGCCACCTTGTACCTATACGTGAGCTTTTATCTTAACCGAATCACCTCGGGATGTGCTCCACCACCTTTGCCTTAAATTCATCCACTTTGAACACTTTTCATGGTTGTTGGCACGTTCTTTGAGATATGTTTTAAATGCTTCCACTTCGTCAAAGTTGAAATCAACATTGAAGATGCTTCACGGTGAACCTTTGGTGTGGGCTGTTTTTCAATGCTTCGGGCCTGAAGTAGTTCTTCCTCGCCGCATCACTTTTTTGCTTTGTGGAATACTAGACCCCCGAAGCTTGTCTTCTTGGAAAATACTTCGTAAAACTTATGCCCGAAGTAGCTTCTTGAAACGCATTGGGTGCGAAGCTCTTTTTGTTCCTACCTTTCTCTTTGGTAATGCCTTCGGTCTTTCGAGGACCTTTTGGAAGCCAAGGTGCTTCGCTGCGAAGCATTTTGCGTCAGCTGCTTTGCACTAAAATTTTCTAAAGTTTGTTCCTCTTGGAAAATGGTTCGCTGGATTTTCTTTGAAAACTGCTTCGCTCATACTCCTTTTGCGAAGCATTTTTCATGCCTTCGTTTCGAATTTTGGTTTAGCCCCTTGAGGGTAAAGTGCTTCACTACGAACCTCCTTGCAACCACTACTTCACATCAAGAGTTCCTGAAGGAGATTTTGGAGTGTGACACTTAGCTTTTGCAATCTCAGACAGGATGTATATACACAAATGAAAAAATTTATACAAAAGTACATACACATTTTTTTTTTTTTTAGAGTTTCACCTTAGCGATGAAAAGTCTTCATATGAAGACCATTAACAAAAATTGGTAATACCTGGCCATCTGCATCTTTGAGGATGAAAGAGTTGTTCGAGTTCACCTTCACAATTTTGAATGGTCCATCCCATAATGCATCTAGCTTGTCGTGATTCCTAGGTTTGGCCTTCCAAGAGTCCCACTTCCATACCAGATCTCCCACTTTGAATGTGCGATCGAAAGATTTCTTCCTGAACCAATCTCGGGTGACCTGAGCATGCTTAGCGAAGCTCTGATAGGCTTTCTCACGATCCTCCTCTAGCTGTAACAGTTGAGCCAGTCTATTTTCCATAGGATTGACTCCTTCTTCTTCTAGCAGCTGCAATGCAGGGATCTCTACGTGGGTAGGCAAGATGGCCTCCTTGCCATACACTAGAGCATAAGGGGATGTTTTGATCGACTTCTTGACAAAAATCCGATCAGCCCACAAGGCTCAATCTAGAAGAAAGTGCCAAGTTTTTTTGTTTGTCTCTATGAGCTTCCTTAACACCCTCAATAAAGTCTTGTTGGATGATTTTGCCAAGCTGTTACCTTGTGGATAGTAATTGGAGGAGACTTTATGATATATCCCATATCGGTAGAGGAACTCATTGATTTTGGCACCTAAAAACCTGGGACCATTGTCTGTTATGATTGCTTTGGGGATGCCAAACCGGGTGATCAACCCTTCAAGGAAGGTTATGACAGTCTCCTGATCAGCATGCTTCATGGGAATTGCTTCGGCCCATCTGGTGAAGTAGTCGATCACGATCAGGATGAACCTATGCCCGACAGAGGAGTTCCTAAGAGACTTCATTACTGCATGCACCTGCCTTTCTATGAAATTATATTTTTCTTCATGAGGGTTTATCACTTGGCTTAGGAACACGATGGGGTGCTCTTTGCCATCTTCCATATTTTGTGTCAAGACCGCAGCATAGCTCTTGGGTTCTCCTATAGCATATAGGATGAAGTCCCAATTATAGTCAGGGTTGGTGAGGACCGGTGCTTGAGCGATTAGGGCTTTTATTTCTTTGAATGCTTATTTTCTCTCCTTAGTCTAGATGAATTTTGCACCCTTCTTCAAAAGTTTGGACATTGGCTTGATTACCTAGGTAAAATCTGGGACAAAATTTCTCACAAAGTTGATCTGGCCGAAGAAATATTGAAGTCCTTTCTTGTCTACTGGGAGTGGGAGCTTCATTAGAGCCTTAGCTCTGTCAGGATCTATAGCGAGACCCTTCTCTGATATCGCATGTCCCAACAACTTCCCTTCACTGACTGCGAATATGGACTTCTTCGGATTGATTGAAATGCCAAATTCTTGGTATTTTTTGAAAATCTATTGTAAGTGTAAGGGGTGATCCTCCCTTCTTCAAGAGAAGACGGTCATGTCATCTATATAGATAACAATAAAATTATTCAAGAGCTCACCAAAAGCTAAATCCATTGCCCTTTGAAAAGTGGCTCCCGCATTCAAAATGCCGAATGGCATCCGCTGGTAAGCAAATGTGCCCCACTTGGTCATGAACACAGTTTTATGTTGGTCTTCATCCCTGACCTATATTTGATTGTATTCGAAGAAACCATCGAGTAGGGAGAAGCGTTGAGCTCCAGCCACTGAATGTAAGATCTGATCGATCTATGGGAGGGGGTAGTGATCTTTAAGAGAAGTCTGGTTCAGGTTGTGAAATTCCACGTACAATCATATATCTCCATTCTTCTTCCTTACTGGGACCAGATTCGCTACCCAAGAAGAATGTTTTATGGGATAAATTATATTTGCCTCGAGCATTTTTAGGAGTTCGGCCTTCATCAAAACTTTGATCTTCGGATTGACAGGACTTTGCTTCTATCAAAAAGGTTTTATCTCTTCCCACAACTCAATTGTATGCTAGATCAGTTGCCGATCATATCTCTTTAGATCTTGATAAGACCAAGCCACTGTGTCGTGATACTTTTTGCACAGAGATCGGATCTACTCTAGCTCTTCCAAAGTGCAATCTGTTCCAACTTTTATTGCTTTCCTAGGTTCAAGTTCTAAATATTGATACTACTTTGCATTAACTTTGATTCTGTGAGAAAGTGCTTGATAATTTTGATCAAAGAGGATTTCAAGAGTAATTAATCCCTTGGGAACATGGTTATTCTTCAATTGAACTAGCCCTTCATATTCTTCTTTGTCAGGGCTTCTGCTTTCAACCATGGCTGCTTCTTGGATCATAAAATTCACAATCTACTCATCACTGTCAAAGACTTGCCAATGTAGATCTCTATCTGGGATAGAGGGCCTATAAATCATCCTCACAGCCTTGGGCCTATGCACCATGTCTTCTTCTAGAGAATACTTGGTCGCGATGGATGCTAGAACATCAACATGTCGGTTCTTTTCTCTTGGAATAGACTATAGATTAAGAGATTCGAAATGTTCAAGCAAGTCCCATACCCTGTTTTGGTATGACTTGAGATAGTGATTTTTTGAAGCACACTTGTTTGTGACTTGATTGCATACCAATTCGAAATCTCTAAAGATTTGGAGATGCTTTATGCCTAACTTTTCTACTTTCTTGAGTCCTAGGCATAATTCTTCATATTCTGCTGCATTGTTGGTGCAACTCCACACCAACCGGTAATAATATTCCTTCTGCTCTCCAGAAGGTGATACTAAAAGAATCCCTACCCCGACACCGTTTTTACATTGGTCACCATCGAAGAATAATTTCCATAATTCACCTTGGGCGGAGACCTTATCTTCTGACTTGATGTATTTCTTAGGCTTGGTGATGGCATAACATCCCATCTTAGTTTCTATCATGGCATTAAATTCTGCCAATGAAAACTCATCTTCGCAACTTAACTGTGTGAGGGACTCCTCGACTAGGTCCACCTACTCTATTTCCTCCACTATCGCATGCACAGGATCGCTGCTCTCCCCTTTGGACATCTTTTCTACAAGGTAGGTGGAAGGCTTCTCGTTGTAGATTTTTATCTTATTTCCTTTGAATGGGATCTCCAAGTGCGAGTAATCCATAGATAAGTACCCTCCTAGCTTCGTCGTGAACTCTCTCAACAAGAACATACTGAAATATAGCTCAAGGTTGATGACCACTACCTCTTGTATAACTGTGATTTGAGGCATCTTGTGTAGTCGGATAGGTATATCTTTAATCACTCCTATAGTATTTACAGGAGTACCATCCAACTGGAGCACACCATGACTGCTTCGTGTATATTCCATCCCTATCTCTTCACACAATGCTTTAGGCATGACTATTGTCACGGCCCCAGAGTCAATCATACAATTGTGAACAATATATCCTTCCATCTGTAGGGACAGGTAGAACAGAGGTGGCTGGTTCTTCCCTATAATGGATTTGGATATGGTCTGCACTAGGGCAAGCGGTTCTGCTTTTCTTGCTTTGGTTATTTTCAACGATTCTTGCAATAGGTCCACTTGTCTGGGTAGTTATAGTGTGTCGTATAGACTGATTTTGGCCAAAACCCTCTTCAGTTCGTCTACTATATTGTATGCCAAGGAATTGGGCACATTAGATTCCTTTCTTGGCTCATATCTAGTGTAATACTATTTCATAGCTTCGACCCTTTGACGCTTGGTCAGCGAAGGAAGCTTGAGCTTCTCTCTAGCCTGTTCTTTGGTTTCCACCAGATGTGGATTTACAGGGACCTTTTCGGCCTTCTCTTTGACTGGTGCAGGATGAGGAGCTTCGCTCAGGGCTAGAGGAGGTTGTTGTCCCTTCTTGTGACAAGCATGCACCTTTAAGGGAGCCATTTGAGTAGCATCCACCTCTATCGACCTCTTTCCTCCTCTGGTAAGGACTGCAACTGGATCTTCTTTGCCAATTACCAGGTTCTTATTCAATTTCCTTATGACATTGACTTGTTTGCCATGGCTACTGCTCGTCATCGTTTGTACATAGTGTTGGTGCAGCATGCAGGTATTCTCTTCATGAGGGTCATTACACGTGGAACACTAATGTATATAATTGAAAGTGCTTGGGGCTTCGTCTATTGCAAAATTTCTTGCTGAAGCTCTTCCTTGCTGGGCCGCTTAATCTTTAGTAAGTGCAGGTTTAGGATAAGATCTCCTCAGTAGAAACTCTTGTTGTGCTTGTTTCTTCTTTATAATGGTCATGTCATTAGACAGGGTCTGCATTGTGGATTTTAGGGTCTGAAATTCTTGTAGTATTTTGGCTTGCATGTCTTTAGCTTTGAGAATCGATGAAATGGATCCATTGTTGGTATTGGAGACAGGTTAGGGTGTTGAAGTGGTGTTGGCAGTACAGGGAATGCCAAAGTGACCATGGTCTACGAAGTTAAAAAAGTGGGAAAATGAATTTATGGAGCAGTAATTTTAGATACAATGGGATTCGAATTCCAAGATGAGATCAGGAGTGCAAGGGTTGTAGAGATCTGCGAAGCGGCTACGCTTGCATACTGGGATTGATAAAAATCAGGAAGTATAGGCATTGTCATCCTTTAGGGAAGCTTACCCATAGCTATTAGATACATTTCTACTTTTTGGGCTAACTCATATAACTCTGGGAAGGTATTGATGTTCGAATACCTCACCATGATGCTGATATAAGGATTGAAAGCCCAAAGGAAATAGTATGTTGTAGCTTCATCAGATTTCTGAAGTCCAACTAGTATTCTTTGCCAGGTTCGAGCGAACCTAACATTGAAATCTGTGATCTCATCTTGTGGATGTCTCTGGATCATTGTGAACTGATGCAGGAGAGAGGTCAGATCGACGGACTCATTGAAGCTTTGCATCAATTTTCCAACTAACTGGTCCCATCCCGTAATGGTATTGGGTGGTAAATATCTATACTAGTAGAGGAGTTTCCCTCTAAGAGATAGAACCATAAGCTTTACCATAACCTGCTCTTCTGTGATGTCATGAATCACCGCTAGATAAACTATGTCCTGGATGTGCTCCAGAGCAGTCTTCCCAGTTCCATCAAACTTTGGGATCTTCTTTATAGCAACAGGAAGCACTTGCCCTTGTATCGCTAGATTTAGCAGTCCTGAAGAATTCCATGCTGGGAATAATCTGGGTGGCGGTTGTTGCTGCTACTACTGCATTTGTTGTTGTTGCTACTGTGCTAGATTTACGACTAGAATTTGAGAGACGGGAATCCCCGAAGCTCCTCCTTGGTTGCTAATACGATGTCTGGTAGGAATGGAGGCACTAGGATTCTTCGACAAATTAGGAGTATTAGGAGGAAATCTAGCCGTTGTGCTATCAAAAGTTAGGCCTTGCTTGTCAACAGTGGCCTCTTGCGAGGATGTTCCATGTAACAAAGAATCGGGGGTGACCAACCTAGATCTTTCCCCAAAGGCATCAATATCAAGCTCAAAGAACTCAGTTTCCTCTCCTCTATTCCTAACTCTCCATATTGTTTGCATGAAGACATAGAATTTGGTACCAGTATTTACGACTTAAAGATTCTCAGGTAAACAGAGTCGCCAGATGCTAAGAGTATTTCGGTAATGAGAGCATCAGTTATCACTACTACTCACAAGGTGAGACTGATCGGGTCCCACCGGGCGTGCCAAAAACTATTGGTCATCAAATATGCCCAGGAAAGGATTTGGGTAAGTGTATGCACCCTAGACCTAGACCAACATTGAAAGGGCGAAGGGAAGAGATGCCCCTCATGCCAATATCCAGAGAAAGGCCGGCTCCTATACTAAACTACTTTGATGTTTAATATAAGGGTGCAGGAAAGAGATAAACAAAGTAAGGGTGTAGGGAAGAAATAAAAGAGTAGGGAAGAAATCTCAGTATTTTAATGGTGGGAAATAACTGGAAGCACGATCGCTAGCCAATAACTTGGAGCAACAGCAAATAACACCAAGAATAAATGAAATGAATGCAATATTAATAATTCTATGTATCCTATAGACAAGTTCCAGGATTACCCTTCCCTCTCGTCGAAATTTAGGGTTCAGAGTTACGACGGCGAAGAAGGAGTGAATATGACAGAAACAATATCTACAGGCAGCATAAAAGAAAACTAATATAGCATTTTCCTCTCCTATGTATCCTTCAAGAAAATTTTGGGGTTCAGTCCCCAATCACATACCTAAATCCAGGATTCAGAATTATAGCATGCAAATGAAGAAATATGAAAGAAATAAACGTAGAAGGTAGCATAAAAGAGAGAAATAGAGTCCAAAGCTCTTTTGTATTAATAGCAAAAATCTAAGTTACAACAGCTTTCTAGCAGAAATTTCCCCCCCTTTTACATTACAATGCCTAGATTTTTATAGAGGACCTGACCCTCTGAGCCATAATTGCACAAAATGGAGAAGTACACCCTCGAAACTTGAGAAGTCGACTCCTCGCGGCCCTCGTGACTGAGCTCTAAAATCTGTTACCAAAATTGGAAACGACGATCGGGTTAGCTGTGGAAACTTGCATTAATGAGCTGTCTAAGCGTCCTTGGATTCTGGGTGCAATACTCGAGTGGCCGCCATGATTTTTTGGCTCTTCTTCTGAGATTTATACTTCATTACCAATTGCCAAAAATGTGCAGCTAGTTTTTTGGGCACATAAAAATGAATTTATGAGGCACTTGATTGCCTCAAGAAAATACCTGGCTTGGAGCACATGCCCTTGAAGTGTTTCGCTAGTTCTTCGTTCATAACTTTTCTTTGCAATGGACTTGTGCCGAAGCAGATTCTCCTTGATTTGCACTTCGCATGGTGGAGCTTCACAAAATAGCTTCAGGGGTGATGAGGGCCGAAGCGGATCTCCTTCGCAAGATGGGCTCTTCATTACTGCTTCACTGGAAGATGTGTCGAAACTACTTCGCTGATGAACTGTTAAAATGCTTCGCTGTGATCTTCCTTCAAAATTGTGGTTCAATAGGATTTTTGCCGAAGCGC
Organism: Wollemia nobilis; assembly: GCA_028583015.1. Lineage (NCBI taxonomy): Eukaryota > Viridiplantae > Streptophyta > Pinopsida > Araucariales > Araucariaceae > Wollemia > Wollemia nobilis. The sequence goes on from JAQPPZ010017228.1 coordinate 8,217,102, forward strand.
ATTCTTACCTTCAAAAATGCTTCGACTGATTCCACTTTGGGGGAAATTACTTCACACGAAGGTTTGCCAAAGCAGATGCTTCGCAATGACTTTTTAGCAAAGTAGAAATGGTTTGCTGGATGGGAGGCCCGAAGTGGGTGCTTCGGTAGTTTTTCGATGAAGTGTTTTCAACGTTGCGCTCCTTCAAATCCTGCTTCGCAATTTTCTTTCCCGAAGTAGCCTTTTGAAGTGCTTCGAGCCCGAAGTAGTTTTCATTCTTCTTCCTTTGCATTTTGCTTCGGCAACACCACTTCGCAAAACTTTCGCCCGAAGTAGCTACTGGAAATGCTTCAGGTGCGAAGCTCTTTTTTATGCCTTCATTGAATTCTTTCTTTGGCAATGCCGCTTCGCAAGGTTTTCACTTGAAGTAGTTGTTTGAGGGACTTCAGACCCGAAGTATTTTTCTTCCTTAGCAATTTCTTTCGGCGAAGCTATCTTCCTTAGCTTGTTCGGCAGTGAAGCTCTTTCTTATTCATTTTATGTACAAGGGGGTGGCAGGCAAATCCAAAATTACTGCAACACTTGAAAATGTTGTTTCTAATAGCAAGGGAAAAAATTCATGAAATTGAAAATATTACTTTACAAAAATTTGATTTTTTTCTACCCCATTGTGCAATGTGACAAAATTGTCAACAAGAACTCCATTTATGAGGACTAAAAAGGAAGTTGATGAAATACATTCCAACACCAATGAAATCCATTCTCTTCTAAAATAAATTTATTGAGGATTTTGGCCATGAAGTCCCAGATGAACCTACCATAAGCTTTGTAGAGATCAAGTTTTAGGAATATTCCTTTACTCTCTTTATTGATGAGGGTGTGGAAATATTCCTGAGCTAGGATGATGCCATCTAGAAATTTTCTTCCTTGCACAAATTCTCCTTGTCCAGGAGATATGATTGTTGGGAGGATTTTCTTATGGCTTTATACCATCATCTTGGTGAGTATTTTGTAGATCACATTGCAGAGAGCAATGATATAGAATTTTTAATGTCCTTCAAGTAAATGCCATTCAAAATCAAAGCTAGGTGGGTGTGATTGAGGGCTCTAAGGATCTAACCATTGGATCTAGTATCTTCTAATGCTTTTGTAATAGTTGTTGCTATTGTATCCTAGAAATCCTTGAATAATTTGATAGAAAGACCATCCAATCTAGGTGATTTGCTAGTGTGCATACCAAGGATAATTTATTTGACTTCCTATATAGTGATTGCCTTGAGAAGTTCCTCATTTTGGTGTTAGGAGACCAAAATTGGGATACTATCCAAGATCTCCTATTGGTGGGTTGAAGATAAATTTGGATCTACAGTAAACAAAGTACTAAAAAAATTGTTAGCTATTTTTTGCATACCTGGGGTAGTGTCATGTCTAGAACCTTGGCCATCAAGAACAAAACGATTGTGAGTAGCTATAGAGTAGTGGAAGAATTTGGTATTTTTATCTCCCTCTCACTGTTTGACATTTTGAGTCCCTAAGTCAAAGTTGTCATTGATGTCACCATTGATGCCACCAGAAGGAGTCATCATTAATTCCAAAGAATTCAGAGGGGAAATAAAGGCAATAAATATGGTCATTTGATATTCAGTAAGAAGGCAGAAGTTTGAGTGAAATAGTGCAAAAGATATAAGTTAAAAAGGAGTGATAATATTTATTTTATAAATTATTTAAATTCAGGATGAATTTAAATTTTATAAATAAATATTAAAAGGAACTTTATCAAAGGTGAAATATTATAATGGTTAGAAGTGCCATGGTGAAAACCCAAATAAAATATTGGTAATTTTCATTACAATATTTTATATTACAAAAGTGGGTTTACAAAGTCTAAAAATATTTTAATAAACCCAAAGGTTAGGTTAAAGGTTGAAGACCAAAGCATATTTTAAATAAATCCAAAGGTTGGATTTAAATAAGGCAAAGCTTATTTCCACCGATGTCATAGAAGACAAGGGAAGGCTCGACGTTTTTAATATAGTGGGAATGCATATTAATACCATGCCAAAGTTAAGTTTTGAATTACCCTTGCTCAATTTGAAAAATAAGCGCATTGAATTTAATGCAAAGCTCGTGATAGTGTTGTGTGAATTTTGTGGTTTGAATTGATGGTGAAAGGAACAAAAGAAAGCACATTGATTTTTTGGAATCCAACAAGGAACTTTGGCCTAGTGGCAAGTGGGTTGCAAGCATACATTTTTGTGTGCATGGTGGTTAGTGTTCGAATCTAGCAAAATATTTTGGTGGATGCGTTGAAGGTGCCAATCATAGACGCATACGTTTTTGCAAGGGTAGGAAGGAGTCTTGAAGCATGTTGTGCTTCTTCCTTCGCAACGAGCTTGTAAGCTCATGTGGTGTTTGTGTTGTGGGCAAAGATGTTGTGAGGGCTGCATTGAGAGTTCGAAATTCTCCAAAGGCAAAGGTACACTTTTAATGTTTTATTTTATTTATGCCTAAGTTGGAGGTAAAAGGTATTTGGTGGTTGAAGTATTTGCATTGTGATAAAGTTTTATAGTTGAGAAATATTATTAGGAGCTATAAGGAGAATTTTGTTTTTATTTTCAAGTCTTAAGTTTTGCTATTGTAGAATATTGAAAGGTTAGACTTTGTGAGTTGTGTGTTATTTCCAATAAAGGGTTTTGTGATTATTGTGAGGATATTTCTTATTGTTTAAGTTGGAGTGATAAGGTGTAATTGTGATATTATTTTTATGATATAAAAATTATCCTCTAACCCTTATTGAGTTTTTCAAAAAAGTAATTGTGAGTGTGGTATATTTTTAAGGACAACTACTCTTCAAGAAAAGGTATGGGAAAAATTCTTCTTTTTTGAGTTAAATGGTTGGCTTGATTGAAAATTAAGTTTGGAGTGAAAAGGATTTGATTAAGGTTTCCTTTTTGAAAGTGGTTGAGTTAATGCTTCAATTTTTTCTAGATTTTGAGTTGTGATTAAACCTTTTTTGATAAGCATTGTTGTTTAGACCATTGGTTGAGTGAAGTAATTTGAGTTTATGCTTCAAGGTTTTTTGAATTAAGAGTGGTGATTAAAACCTTGTCTTATTAGCATTGTTGTTGAAACCAATCTGTGATGCAGAGAACTTGAACTTGAGTTAGAAAAGAACATGAGTATCATTGTTATGTGAGATTTGTTGTTGAGCATTGTTAAAAATATTTTGAGTTGGATGATACATGCTTGGACTAGGGTTTGTGAGAAAGGGTTGTTTCTTGAGGTGATTGGTTGAGTAGAGTTTATTAAGCCTAGTCAAGAGATGCATGAAGTGGTTGTTCAAGTTCCATGAAAAACATATTCTATATTCTGATTGATTTGAGATTTAGCCTTGGGAATAGAACATATTGAGTCTCTAACAATTCTCTTTATGCTTCTATGAGATTGAGTTGAGATTGAGCATTGAGTATAGAATATATTGAGTCTCTAACAATTCTCTTTATGCTTCTATGAGATTGATTTGAGTTGAGATTGAGCTTTGAGAATATAACATATTGAGTCTCTAACAATTCTCTTTATGCTTCTATGATATTGAGTTGAGAAAGTGATTTAGAATTGAGTATAGGACATATTGAGTCTAACAATTCTCTTTATGATTCTATGATATTGAAAAAGTTCTATGTGGACTTGTTAATCTAATTTGAGGCAAGTCTTTGAGAAGGCTTGTGGACTGATTTTGTGTGAGATTTTGTGGAAGCTTGCAATGCAGATTTGAGCAAGTCCTAGAGAGGACTTATTGAGAAGATTTGGACAAGTTCTGAGTGAGCTTGTTGAGAATATTTGGACAAGTTATGAGTGAGCTTGTTGAGCAGATTTAGACAAGTTCTGAGTGAGCTTGTTGAGCATATTTGAGCAGGTTTTGAGTAGACCTATTGAGCAGATTTGAGCAGGTTTTGAGTGGACATGTTGAGTATATTTGAGCAGGTTCTAAGTGGATCTATTGAGAAAATTTGAGAAGGTTCTGAGTGAACCTATTGAGCAGATTTGAGAAGGTTCTAAGTGAACCTATTGAGCAGAGCTTTGGAGGTGATATAGCAGAGAGGACATAGACTCCAGTGGATAGAGATCCATTAGCCAGGATATTGAGGATAGGTCTTCTAAGTTAGGACAAGAGTACTCAAGTGGATATAGATCCATAGTCAGTGTAGTGGAAGTAGTCTTCTAGAGGATCACCAGCCAGAGCATAGGAGAAGGAGTTCTCCTGTGGATAGAGATCCACAAACCAAATTTAGGGGATCAACATCTCCTTTGGACAAAGGTCCATAAACATTGTAATTGGGAAGGATTCCCAAAATATTATTTGAGAAATATTTAGAAGAAATATTTTCTCTATGGAGGTAGCCCACATTGGGTTAACCACGTTAAAATATGTGTCTCTATTGTGTATGGTGTTTTGTGCATTGGTTTGATTACTGCTATTGATACTACTATCTATAAACTGCATAATATTGATTTGAAAAGAAAAGAAAAAGTGGTCTTATATTTTTCACTCCCCATATCACTATAAGCTCGTGTTCTTCACTCACAAACATGTTATCCTTGTCATTTTTTTTCAATAAGATTCTTCATTTTGGTCTATTTCCCCCTCTTTCTTCAAAAGAGCTTCCTCCTGAGAAATAAGCTCTTTGAATACTACTTCTTCCCTAATTTTGGCATCCACCTTTTGCATTTCTACTATGATCTCTACCCATTTCTTTTGAAAGTCAATGAATTGGAGTCAACTCTAATATTTCAAATTTTGTCTTATGTGCTTGAGTTGTAAGTGGAGTTGGAATTGGGCCATCCCATGGGACAATTTTACTTACTACCATAATTGATAAATTAGATATTTAAGATCTTCATTTTGAATCCAAAGGTTGTCAAATCTAAAAGGCCTTTTAGAGTTATTATTTCTTTTCTCTATGGATAGACTAACCAAGAAGTGATTGAATGCCAGGTGGTTAAGAATCACTTATTGAAATTACCATTAGTGGAATGATTCCTCTTCTACTAGGAATCTATATATCCTAGATTTTATTGTGTACCCATCTTTTCTCTTGTTTATCCAAGTATTGGTAAAACCTGGAGGAGAAATGTCAAAAATATCTAGTTGAACTACTTTGGTAATGAGGAGTTTGTCCTTGTCATTCAACTATGCTCTTCCTCATTTTGGATCATGTATTGATATTTTAGCATTCATATATCCACCCACTATCCAAAGGTCCTCTAGGTAGGATTCTCTAATAGCCTTAACTTCTTTCCATTGGATTTTTTTATTTTTAATATCCTTCATCTTATATATATTAATAGTCATCTATATTTCTCTTGTATTCCTATTATTAAGTCTTACAATAAGAACTCCTTTGGTGGCTATCGAGCTGATTTACTGGAAATTATGTCTATGCCACAAGATTAGAGAGCCTCCTAAAAATTCTTGAGATACTTGGGCTATGTAGTCATACTACTTTCAATTTCTACTTGATATGGTTCTTATTGATTCGAGAGAGGTTTTGGTTTCTTGTAGTAACATAACATCTAACTTAGTTTCTTCTAGCTATCTTATAATGACTAATTTTCTATGGTGGTCATTGAGTACCCTCACACTCCATGTGTGTACTATCATTGGGAATAGATGTTGTAGAAAGTCGTTATTGACTTGATTGATCCTATTTATCTCAATTGTTATCCTTGTTGAATATTTTATTTGTTGTATTTTCTTCCTTGATCCCTATGAAATTTTATTCTTCTATATCTTCTCAATTTGGCTAATCAAGAGTTGATTTTTATCTATTTTTCTCAAAAATTCCCATAGTCACATCTTGTGATTGGTGATGGTCCTATTTGTGGACCACAATGGCTTTAGATCAATCATGGGGTAGAGATTGGATGTGAGGGTTTGCTTGATAAATATGGAAATAATTGGTTTATGTGGGCTAATGGGAGGGAGAAAAAGGAACTAGCTAGGGTTAGCTAAATTTTTTGGATTGAAATCCTTATATTTTGGAGGGGAGGGAGGGTTTTAAGAAGGATGGATCAAAACTGTGGCTATCAAATCTAGATTGGAAGGTGGGGAGAACTCTGTCAAGTCTTATTTTTCCATAGGATAATGGAGCCTAAGGAAATTATATTTTTTTGATGGGGCTCTCCCATTTGAGTGGTTGTCTGGGTTACCTACTTTTGGTTGGCTTCTTCCTCTATATTGGGTTCTAGATTTTTCTTTTCTCCTTGTGATAGTTTGGAATACTTCCTATTTTTCCTTTTGTGCTAATTGTCTTGTAGTTCCTGTGTTTGGTTGAATTTATTCCTTGGAAATCATCATTAACTTTGGGAATTATCTTACTAGGTGAACATATTCATGAAATTGTCTACATCTAAAGGAGATTTATTTGTATTCCACCCATTTTCTCTAGGAAATCCTCCCTATCCTTAATTCAATTTTAACCAAAAGTAATTTTTTCAAATCCATATCAATACAAATTCTAGTGTATGTTGTTAATTCCCCTTCTATTATTTCTCTATACTACCCTATGTAGGTTCCTAGAAGATACCCTATCATCTTGAGGATGTCATATATCCAAAATTCTAGGGCTAGGGAAAGCAATTTGAGCAAAATGGGCACAATAGATAGCTTAATACATGGATCAAAATTCAGCTTCCGGGATTGCATAAAAAAGCTTGTTGGGCCAATATTATAAGGACCACCCTTAAAAGCCTTGTCTCTATATATAGGCATAATGAATTCTACCACAAAATAACCATTGGATAGGAGAATTATTTCAAATTCCCCTTGATGGTCCTAGTGTTTGGACCCAATTATAAAGGAACCTATTTGAGGGTCTTAGACCTATGAATTTGCAAATAAGTGCATGGTTGGATCTATAGACAATGTCCTTAGCAATTAGTTCCTCAACTATCTCCAAAATAAGGATAGAGTCTATTTGGGGTAAACATCCATTTTGCCTCACCTGTTCCAGTTTCTTGCCTAATATTATGTTCTTGTTCTTCAGTATTAATAATATTATTGTTGGTGCCTTTAACCACCCTTGTAAAAGTTTTCTTCTTAGCTATAGTAGAGAATATGGATCTTAAGGCATCATTCTCAAAGATTCATCCTTTGATTCTCATCTCTTCCTCACTATATCTTCAAAATATCGCTTAAGAGAAAGGGGTAGAGAGAGGGCCCCTGAAGAACCCTCACTAGCAGCCATGGATAGGTAGAAAGTAGTTTTTATCTATGTTCTTTATGAGAAAATATAAAAATAAAAAATACTTGTAGTATTTTTAATAGTGTTATATACAAAGAAAGCCCAACCTAAGCCCTGCATTCCATATCCATTCCACCTTATTGAGGCTTCTACATGCAATGGTGATAGCATTGTGTGCAAACCTTAGTAGAGATCCCAAATATCCAATATAAAAACCACACACCCATCCAAACATAGATGTTATTACCCATATACTTTAAGAAATAGATGATAAATTTCCACCTTTGATAAATCCTAAGAAAAAATTAGATCCAATTTTATTTTATAAAAGATTGTCTAAGTTACATAAGGTTAATATTAATAAGATTTAACAAGTCACTTAATATGAAAATAATTATAGTATGGAAGGGAAGAATGAGTGAAAATGAGATAAATAGTGTACATAACATTGAAACAAAATGTACCTCATCCAATAGCTTAGTTTTTTATGTTGATATGGGGAATTATAAAATAGATGGTATGGAAGTGTTTATTCTTATTGATAATTATTTCTACTTAAACCTTAACACATGATGTTTTTAGAATTTTTTGGATAATATGTGTGTTTATTTCATTATTAGAAATGACAAATATCTTAAATATAGATCCAAGTTAGATACCAAATATAATATAGATATTGTAATTAATTCAATAATTAAGCATCCATATAATTCAATTACCAAAGCACCTAACTCAATATGAAAGTTATTTCTTGTAAAATTATTATATGAATGACATATCTATCTATTATGTTAATGTGAATCTACATCTATGACTATTGATATTCCTAATGACTATTTTCTCCCATAAGTTGTTTCTTTTGAAAATTTAGGATTACCTTTTTAGATGCCAAGATCACCACTTAAAGAGGTGTTCATAACTACAAATAACTTTCAATATTTTTTAACTAATTTTCTATTTAGTCAGAGTTATTTATAATTGCTAGATCTTATAATTTCTTGTTACATCAAATCCATAGATTAATTCTCAATTTATTAATTATGTACCATGATCACCACTTAAAGAGACATTCACAACACCCTCAAATCAACAAAGTTTAAAATATAATAAAAATATCTCTTCACTTTGTTAGAAAATTATTTTAATTTTTTTGAACATCCTTCCCATGGTAGAAGAAGTGGTGGATTTTCACGTCGGTCTTGAGCACCACCAGATATTAGAACGTAGGTTACAGGGATTCTACCTTGGCTGTGAAGAAATTTCAAACTATTTTCATGCCTTGATATTATCTTCAAGAATTAGACCATCATTGCCATTGCCCATTGAAGACCTGTGTGGGACTCAAAAACCCTCATACTCTGTGTGGACGCTTATTTCCATCCATTTGTGCATGGTGCATTTCTAATTGACCACCGGAGAAAACCAATCTTGAAACTATTGTGAGCATGCTTTCTGTAAAGGAAATAAAGCCCATTTTTGAATAGTATTTTCCAAGAATTTTTTTGAGTGGACGCGAACTATTTCATGGCCGAAGAGCTTGCTGCTTCAAGACTTGAATGATAATTCCTAAAGTAGACCACATGTTTGCTTTATCTAAAATGGTATTGCAGTTGGTTATTACATATTACAAGGTGCATCATGATGAGTTTTTTCATGAAGGCCCCATCTGATGAAGGAGAAGCATATTTTTAATCCCACCACCGTAGCAGAAGCGTCAGCAAGAGAAGCGTGTATTGATACTCCTTGTTTAATACACCCCCACCCCAAAACAAACTTCTTGTTTAACATGACATTAAATGATTAATGGGGCTAACCTAACTTTTATCGCATTAAACCACTTTATATTGCCATAAGATTTTTTTTTTTGATTGGTTGAAAGGGTGTTGAAAGGTCCCTGAACCTTGTACAAGTATTTTTACATGTTTTCCAAACTAAACAAAGAGGCCCAAGAGCTAAAGATCAAAGAAAAGCAAAACACCACAAGAAGAAAGGTGTCGCGATATCATGACATGTTGCATTTTTGCGGTTCAAAGAATAGGGAAAAAGCAAGGAGGAAAAGGTGTCGCGATATCGTGACATGTTGCACCGTTGAGGCAAAAGGAGGAAAAGATGTCGTGATATCGTGAAAAGATGCAGCATCACGGCCGAAGGAGAGAAAGTGTCATGATATCATGACATGTTGCAACGTCGCTGCCAGAAGAGAAGTGTCACGAAATCATGACAAGTTGCGTCGTCGTAGCCAGAGGAGGAAAGGTGTCACGATGTCACAACATGTTGCATTGTTGAGGCCAAAGAAGAAAATATGTCACGATATCATGACATGTTGCATCGTCGAGGCCAAAGAAGAAAATATGTCATGATATCGTGACATGTTGCATTGTCACGGCCACAGGAGAAGAGGTGTCGCAATATCATGACATGTTGCACTGTTGCGACCACAAGAGAAAAGGTGTCGCGATATTGCGACATGTTGCAATGTCATGGCCAAAGGAGGAAAAGTGTCACAATATCATGACATGTTGCAATATCACGTCCAGAAGAGAAAAAGTGTTGTGATATCGTGACAAGTTGTATCATCATGGCCTAAGGATAAAAAATATCATGATATTGTGACATGTTGCATCGTCGCGGCTAGAGGAAAAAAAGTGTCGTGATGTCGCGACATGTTGCAGCATCGTGGCCAAGGGAGAAAAAGTGTCACAAAATCGTGACATGTTGCATCGTCTCAAAAAAAAGATAAAAAATGTCGCAATATCGCAACATGTTGCATTGCCGCGGCCAAAGAAGGAAAAGGTGTCGTGATATCGCGACATGTTGCATCATCGCGGCCAAAGAGAAAAAGTGTCACGATATCACAACATGTTGCATCATCACGGCCAAAGAGAAAAGGTGTCGAGATATCGTGACATTTTGCAACGTCGTGGTCAAAAGAGAAAAAGTGTCTCGATATCGTGACATGTTGCATTACCATGGCCAAAGGAGGAAAAAGTGTCATGATATCGCGACATGTTGCATCATCGCGACCAAAGAGAAAAAGTTTCACAATATTGTGACATGTTGCATCATCACGGCCGAAAGAGAAAAAGTGTCACTGCGACATGTTGCATCATCACGGCTAAATAGAAAAGGTGGTGCGATATCGCGGCATGTTGCAACGTCATGGCAAAAAGAGAAAAAGTGTCACGATATCGCGACATGATGTAACACTGCGACCAAAGGAGAAAAAAGTGTCACGATATCACGACATGTTGCAACGTCACAGCCAAATAAGGAAAAGGTGTCGTGATATCGCGACATGTTGCATCATCGCGGCCAAAGAGAAAAAGTGTCATAATATCATTACAAGTTGCATCATCATGGCCAAAGAGAAAAGGTGTCATGGTATCGCGACATGTTGCAACTTTGTGGCCAAAAGAGAAAAAGTGTCGCGATATCACGACATGATGTAACGTCGCGACCAAAGGAGAAAAAAGTGTCACGATATCACGACATGTTGCAACATCATGGCCAAAGGAGAAAGAAATGTCATGATATCATGACATGTTGCATTTTTGTGGCCAAAGGTGAAAAGTGTCGCGATAACGCGACATGTTGCATTTTCACTGCCAAAGGAGAAGGAGGAAAAAGTGTCGCGATATCGCGACAAGTTTCATCAGCATACCAAACCAATCCCCTGGAAACATCTCACATTGTGCAAACATTGAAACTTGTAGGATCGTTCCTTAGGCCAATGAGGAAGGATTCCCTCCACACTTGAATGTCAGATTCGCTGACTCCCTTGTTAGCAAGCCAATACGCAACTTTGTTTCCTTCCCGGTATTGATGCTTAATGACTAATTCTGGGTAATTGCCAATTAGGGCCTTGCATTCTTGGAAAATCGAAGCAAGGGACCAGGGAGGCTTAGCGGTTCCATTGAGCCAGTTTATATAGTGCAACGATTCTCCTTCGATGATAAGTTTATTGATGGTCAACCCTTCCACGAGTCTCCTCATAAGATTTTAATTTAATATGCTTAACTAGGAATATGCTATCTTATTAAAATCTGCAAAGAGGGGGAAGTTTTTCTCATAAAGACACTTGGTAGATTGGCAACAAATATTATTAAAACTCCCAAGTAAGCATATTTTTCTAGAATACAACTTGGATGGGTGGCCAATTAGGAAGTCCCAAAGTTGCACACATTTAGAGGGTCATTGATTTTTGCCTTCTTGAAGCAGCAATTTGTATTCGACTATAGGCTTATATATAGTCATTGAAAAGGATTTTTCGAGGGGGATCCATTGGTATAGTAATTTTATAGTTCTAAAATAATTTGATATACTGAATTGTGGTTTGAAAATGAGATTGTAAATCAGAGTGTAGTTTTGGTTGTATTCGACACTCTTGAATAGAAAATTTGGCAAACTTGAAAGGGGCTCAATTTTAAGTCATTGGGGGAATATTAGGCCAAGATATTCATTGAAGTTGGAAAATTTTGAAGGTATATTGTCATTGATTGCATTGTTATTGTAACATATTTTGAAGCACATTTTGGGGCTATCTTTTAGCCAAATTTTCTAATACAATCATCAAATCAAGGGGTGATTTAGGGCCCCTTGTCTCATATTGGTGGAGTCCTCTTTTGGCATTGTCTTGGCCACTTTGTGTTTGGTGTTTACCTCTACTCATCTGAGCTTGTTCTAAATTTTATGCTTGTTATAACCCTTGCATGTTATTGGGTTTTATAATTGTAATCAAGTGTAGTTCCTTTACATACACACTTGACCTTTTTAAGCAAGCAAGAACACAAGCACCTTGTCATAACATCTAAGCTCCTAAAACTTTAGCACACTATTGTAACAATTTTTCAAAAGGTAAGCAAGTAAGAATTGTAATAAGAAGTTTTAATTCTTACTCTCTTTGGGTGGAAAAATGTACTTGTGTTTAATTTATCCCTCCCATTGTTGGAACCACTTGATGATTCAAAGTGGAAAACTAGGTGAACCCTTTGAATTTTAAGTGGTGTACCCTAGATTTTTTTAAGGGCTATAATTTGGAATTTGTGTTTCTTATTTCATCCTTTTTTGAGATCCCTCTTCTTTCAATCCTTTTATAAATCATGGCTACTACAAATCTACTAAGTGGTCTCACTAATAAGCTTGAAGGAGCTCACACTTTTACAAATTACAAATATGAAACAAAATCTATCTTGATGATTGGCATGTGGGATTTTGTAAGAGATAGGAAAAATGATGAAGACCCACTCACAAAACCTAAAGACCCTAAATAAAAATAACTATTTGAAAATAATTCCAATATATCTTTAAGTCTCATCAACCTAGATATAGGAATTCAATGTAGAGAAACTGTAAGGGCTAAAACTAAACCTAAAAAATCTTGGGATGCTCCAATAATATTGTTTGATAGGCCAAGTCAAGACAACATTTTGTATCTAAAACAAAAATTACACGATCTATGTATGAAAGGCTCACCAATTATATTATGGAAGTGAAGTCTATTAGGAATGATTTCTTAGCTACTGGTAAAAATCTTGATGATAATGAGTTGATTCCTATAATGTTGTATGTTCTTCCTTCCAAATTTCACTCCTATGCTATAATGTTAGATCTAAGGGGTAAAACAATGAATTCATCACTTGAGTATATTGAGATTCTACTTAAGAAACATAAACAAGCCTAATCAAAGATGAAGAGATTGAATCCTCATCAGCAGCTTTTGTCACCAAGGCATCCTTAAAGCCTAGACAAAATAAAGGTCCAAATCAGTAGAATCAGAATAAGAGAGGTAGACAACATCAGAGATACCCATAACAACATCATCAGTAGTACCAGAAGCAGCCACATCAGTAGTACCAACATCAACCACATCAACAATATCCACAATAGTATAATCAACAACCAAGATGGTAAACAAGACCTCCTCAAGGGGGTCATCCTAATAGAGGGTCTCAAAATAACAATCAACAAGGGTGTGACTATTGTGGCAAATGGAATCATAATGTCACAAATTGCTATCAAATACAAAGAGATCAAAGGGGTCCACAAGATAATAATATCAACACATTGTATGTAGCAAACCAAGTTAATTTTGAAGATAAAGATTGTTGGTATATTTATTTAGGGGCAGCAAAGCATATGACAGGAAGGCAAGACTGGTTGACCAAGATTTAGAACACTTCTAATCAATTCATTACTTTTGGTTATGAAATTTTCCTTCCTATTGAAGGTGTTAGGGAGGCACCAATTGCTTTGAATGATGGGAATAATGTTATTGCAATAAATATTTTGTATGTGTTTGGTCTTAAAAGGAGCCTTCTTTCTATTGGGTAGCTTAAAAATAAGGGCTATACTATCTATTTTGAAAAAGATAAGTGCTATATCCAGGAACCAAATAGCACTTTCAAATCCATGGGAGTAAAAAAGGATGGTATTTACTACCTCATTACCAAATTTGTAACACAAAAATCTTTGCATACAACTACTTTTTCTTTGGAGTACATGTGGCATGAAATAATGGGGCATTTAAATTTTCATAATCTTAAAATTATGGTAAGGAAAGGTTTGGTAAACGGTATTCCAAATATTAAGGAGTCAAAATATTTTTGTGATCCATGTGTTATAGCCAAACATCATATACATCCCTTTGAGTCAATAAAGGCTTGGAGAGCCAATAGACCATTACAATTGGTTCATTCAGACATTTGTGGGCCAATGTTTGTTCAATATTATACTGGGGCCAAATACTACATCACCTTCATTGATGATTACAACAAAAAGGTATGGATCTACCTAATTCAATATAAATGACAAATACTTGATAAGTTCAAATAGTTCATGGCACTTGTTGAGAGAAAGTGGCTACCAAATCTCCACATTAAGATCAAATAATGGTGGAGAATATGTCTCCAATGAATTCTTCAATTTTTGTAAATACCATGGGATAAGGAGATAATTCACAACTCCTTATACCCACCAAAAAAATGGAGTAGCTGAGAGGATGAATCAAACAATCATAAATAGGGAAAAATTACTGTTACATGTTGCTACATTGCCTAGCTCATTTTGGGGAGAAGTTATTCTTACTGATGCATACTTGAGGTGCTACACAAAGGCCTTACATGAAATAACACCTAAAGAAGCATGGAGTGGAAGGATACCCTATGTGGGCCATTTGAAAGTCTTTAGATGTGATGCATATGCTCATATTCCTCATAATGAAAGGAATAAATTTGATGATAAGAGCCAAAAATGCATCTTTGTTGGCTATAGTGATAGTGCCAATGCATATAAGTTGTACAAGCCTATTTCCAAGAGGATATTTTTATCTAGGGATGTTACCTTTCATGAGTATCCTCCATATAATCCTCCTCCTATGGACCCCACTTTGGAATTAACTAATGGAACAATTATTCCCTTGATACATATAATATCATCTATTCCTTCCTCTTCACTCATAAATTAAGAAATTCCTCCACATGAAGAACTCTCCATAAATGATCCATGTCCTCCATATCCTTCTATTCCTCCATTTAATTATTAAGACACATCATCCAATCCTTTACCTAAGTGGGTTCAAGCCACCATATATGAAGCCCAAAGTTATTTGCCCACTTACACAGGTAAAAGGCCTTTAGCCCTAAGACATCAAGTGAATTATGCGCTCATGTCCAAAGTCCTTAGCCAACCTAAACCTTATAATTTCAAATAAGAACTTGGTGATCCTAAATGGGTTCTTTCCATGGATAAAGAATTGGATTCCATTGAAAGGAATCAAACTTGGGATTTAGTCGATTTACCCCAAGGTAAATATACCATTGGCACAAAATGGGCGTATAAGGTAAAATATAAATCATATGGCTCGTTAGATCACTACAAGGCTCACCTAGTAGCTCAAGGCTACAAAAAACAAGATGGAATTGATTATGAGGAGAATTTTTCTCCTATGGCAAAGATGACTACAATCAGGATAATTATTGCTTTGGTAGATCAAAAGCATTGACCTATATATCAGATGATGTCAAAAGTGCATTTCTTAATGGTAAATTGAAGGAGGAAGTGTATGTGAATCAACCACCAGGGTGAATAGTTGAAGGCCAAGAAAACAAAATCCTCAAATTGAAAATGTTCCAAGAAGACATTATACACATGGAGTATGTACCAACTCAATATCAAGTGACTAACATCTTCACCAAGTCACTTAGGCAAGACAAGTTTTCACAGTTTAGCAAATTGCTCTATGTATGTAATAGAAGACAACATTAAGGGGGAATGTTATCTAATGTTGAATTATTATTTTTCTATAGTTAGGATAGTGCACATTAAGGGGGAATGTTAGAATATTATTTTAATGTGCACTATGCCTTACTTTAGTTATGCCACTTGTCTTGTTTCCAGTTTTAGTTCTCCAACTGGAGTTATGTGTCTTCTGCATGACACTTGGAGTGGAGATTATGACACTTGTCATATCTCCCTCATAGGCTTTATGCCTATATATGCGTCACTTGGTCAAGACAAGTTTTATTAGTTTAGCAAACTGCTATATGTATGTAATAGAAGTCAACATTAAGGGCGGATGTTATCTAATGTTAAATTATTTTTTTCTATAATTAGGATAGTGCACATTAAGGGGGGATGTTAGAATATTATTTTAATGTGCACTATGCCTTACTTTAGTTATGCCACTTGTCTTATTTCTAGTTTCAGTTATCCAACTAGAGTTATGTGTCTTCTGCATGATACTTGGAGTGGAGATTATGACACTTGTCATATCTCCCTCATAGGATTTATGCCTATATATTGTAACACATATTGTCAATATATTTGTGCCTTTTGTTATGTCCCAACACACTTTTGTTCTATTCTCTGCCCTACCAAGAAATAATTTTCTATTTATATGTTAATTTAGAAAATTGACATAAGATATTGACTCATTATACCCCATCTTATCCAACTAGACACCTCATTAGAAAATTTATGTCTAGTTCTTTGGATTTTCTTAGGCCTAATAGTAATGCTGCATACTCAACAACATTATTGGTGCATAGGAATTCTAATTTGTAGGGGATTCCAAGATAGTTTCCCTTTATATCCATTAAATTCACACTAGCACCTGACATGGTCCATATTTTCTGGGTAAGAACTCTATCATATTATGCATCTATTAGTTCTCTAGTTTTAGGATCCATATCTTTTGCATCAGAGACTCCTATCAGGAAAGGATTATGCCAAACTAAGTAAAATCTATTTCTTTCTCTTATATAGAATTAACCAAATTAATCATGGTGTCATATGGTCTTCTCAGTTCCATTGAATACTTGTTAAATGGTTCTCTTCTTAAAGTCACATTTTATTTTCCTAAAATAGGAATTGTGGCATAAGACCAATCTAATTGTATGGAGCCACCCAACTATTTTGCCCAATGTTTTCTTAACAACAATGAGAAAAAAAGGTCTACATAAACTACTACAACGTCCATCACTATACCCTTCTTGGGATGTTGATATAAGAAGACTAAAAAGCTAGTGATAATCCCTACACAGGTTATCTATCTACTATCCATTACTAACATAGAAGGAGACTCCCTAGTACAAATTAACCCTAGTTGGTATGCTATCTATTTGGAAATGATGTTATGGGATGCACAACTATCTAGAATCCAGTTGTGAATGACATACCTTTCTCCCTCATATAAATTATACTTGAGGGACACATAAAATGGTCTCATTTATGAGGGTGTTCTAGTCTCATGATTAGATGACTTGACTGTATTATAGGACCGAGTTCCTTTTTGTTCAAATAGGTCAAAATACTTACAGATTTTTACTCTATACTTTTGAATATTCATTAACTCACAAAAGGTAATGTTAACTTTCTATTTACTCATCTTATATCCAGTGTCAAATTCCATCTTATTAACATCTAATGTTTTGGTGCATTTCTCATGTGGTGATGGCTCATTTATTTCTACATTGGCAGGAGTAGTTTTGTTTTGATTATTTTTACTTTTCTTTTTGTACATTGTTATTTACAGTAGGCTATTCTCTAGTGTCCTTATTTGATATTTTATCAGTTAATAAGAACAATCCTATTTCTTATAATTAAAGCATTGGCTTCAAGTTCTTTCACCTCTTGAGCTATCAGGATTAGCTTCCCTTGCTTCATTTTATCAAACCTAGTCTCTTGTCCTCTTTGTAGAATTTTTGTATTTTTTGTTACTAGAGTTTTGGGATGGTTATTTGAAGCATATGAATCCATATCTTCCTAAAATAACCTTTCTCTAGAATCATTTTCAAGATTCTAGTATGCATTAATTATGATGTCCTCTTCGGATTCCTCATCTAAGTTTATAGGCTAATGGATTCCTAGATATATACCACAATAGTTTGGATTATGAGGGGCATCACAAGCTAAATAGTAATAGGGGAAGTTTTTTGCTAAGTTGACAGTGGGTATAGGATTTAGAACCAAGTCTAGGTCCTTATCTGTCTCTTTTTTCTTCCACTTATTCCTATTATTTCTATTTCTCTCATCAGGATTGTTATTACTCCAATTTATATTAAAATTCATCTTGAATGGTGACCTATTTTCACCTTGCTATCTGTCAACCTAAGGGTGAGAAGATTCAATGTTGTTGCTTTCTTTATTTATATCTATTTTAGCTAATCTATTGTTCATTGTATTGAACTTTTAAATCATTTGATTAGCCAATTTTTCCATGGGATCATGTTTAGTTCTTTTTTGTAGGGTGAGTCCTACTTTCTTAGGTTTCCTATTATGTTGGTTATCCTCAGAGTATGGTTTCATTTTTCCACTATCTAACATATTCCTTTCGATATCTATTGCTTTCTCTATACATTCATTTATTGTATTAATATATTCTTGTCTTAGCTTATAGTTAAACTCTCCTAGGAAGGTATTTTTATAAAAACATATTGATTGTATATTATTTGGTCATAGAGCAATGTAGATTTTATTCCTGGTTTTAGAAAACCTTCTATTAAAATCACTTACCTATTTGTTTTCTTTCTTTTTCATTGTTGCTAGGTTTGTTAACAGTGATTGTTCATTTTTTCTATCATCAAAATTCTTTAGAAAGATAGTTTTCATTTTAGCAAAATTTACAATATCATTATCAGAAAGGGTGTTAAACCATTCTCTAGCATATTTCTCTAACGTCTGAAGGAAAAAAATTAATACTATGTCTTCATGTTCTACTTTTAAACTATCTAAAGCATATAAGAAGCTTTTAATGTGATCTTCCCCAGTAACTGCATTGTTTCCTTGAAACTTTAGGTAAATATTTATAAGATTTAATGGGGAGATCATGTAGCGATGTTGGTAACTGAAAAGGCCTATATATTTTGGTTCTCCATAAATGAAAATTAGGAGTCAAAGAAATTATAGTAGGAAGTGTAGTATTAACTCCACTAGGGACAATAGGAGGTGTTTCAAAAATATTCTTTACTATAACAATATCTGCATCAATTTTTTTTTAATATGATTTAGAAGGATTAGTTCTAAAAAATATCTCTGGATCGGAGAATTCTAGATATAACTCTTGAGCGCTTATTCTCGTTTGTGCCAACATGTTCTACTCTTCTTTTTATTATTATTAATTTTCTAGATTTGATCAGTCAGAGTTGCCATCATAATGTGTGCAAAAAGAACAAACATCTGGTTGAGATTGCTCGAATTATAACACTCTCAATCACTTAGGGTATAAACGTTTTCAAGAATCAAGAAAATCAAGAAAATAATATAATTGCTCGTTCTTGAAAAAGGAAAATTAGAAACTGAGTATGGGCGGGAAACATATTTGAAAATATTTTAATATAAACTTATATTTTGATTCCTTTTAAGCTAATTGTTTCCAATAAATATTTATTGTTAGTTTATAAACTATAATAAAAATTACTCATTTAGTCCTTGATAACGATGCCAATAAACTATTGGGGATTTTTCCTACATCCTTGGGATAAACTATCATGCTACAAGAAAACCTACTACCAACGAGCAACTACAAGCTCTAGTCGGCATGCCTATTTAACCTAGGAATATAATTCTTTAGTATTTTCTAAATAGACCTGGTATGTTAAGGATACCCTTGAGGTGAACTTAAATTTTTTAATGTTTTATGTTCATGCTCTTCCAGATTTATGGTGGTGAGTTAAATTTTTTATAAATTTTGACCGAATTAAAACAATAACTATTCAGTTATACCTTATGTATGACTAGTGCCTTAATCCTTTGGGCTATTGTAGCAAGATTTAATGATAATTAAATCTAAATAGAGATAACGGGAAAGAGATAATCAGTGCAATTACATTCACTCGAATATCATAATAAACATAACAGTTGACCAACAAAATAAATGTTCACTATGCATTCAAATAATGTAACCCATAATGAAGATACACACAAGATTGAAGACAAGGAAGTAATAGAAAAGAAGCCCATAATTGTATTAATATTTGAAATATTATTACTTGAATATTTGTCTTGAAACAACCATTGAACTCTTAAAATATCAATACAATAAAGATCCTCATTTGAATATCGTAATAAGGACCTTTCATTATTCCATTAAAATATGACAACAATCGAGTCTATAGACCTCTAGATCAATAATCTAGAAATATTCTCATCTCCTTGGGTGCTTTCCTATCAAAATTGCACAGAAATAGGAAAAATAAGGGATGAAAAAAGAAAGAAGAAATACAAATGGAATACAATAGCAAAGAACGGGAATTCGAGTATACCTCCTAGAAAAAATATGCTATGTCAAAGCTCGATCCTTATTCTGGTTGTAGACATCCTTCTTATGGTTTTGGAAGCTCTATAACTACCTGAACTACTTTCATCTAAACTATTTATTTGGTGCCATCTCTGTCCTTGTCATCGGTTAGGTGTTGTACAATATGTTATCTAACAGATTCAAAAATAAAATACATCAAAAAAATTTGTCGATGTTTCACCTAGTTGTTATCCACAATCTATTTTTTGCTTTGTAGCTTTATTTGTTTGTTTTGAAGTGAGATTCCAAGTATCTTCTCGTATGTTTTCACTGTGGCTTGATGTTTCACCACTACACACATTTATCTCTTTGATTGAGAAGGTTACTAGAATTTATATGTATTATCTTGGAGTCGGGGCTTTCTTCAACCACATGAGGGTTTACCTTGGGATGCAGAATCCTGATGTATCAGGAACTCCATGACAAGAGTGAAGAATAGGGAATTGGAAGTACACAAGTTAAATAAACTGCCAACAATACGATACTTCCATAACTATACTCTATTAGGGTGAAAATACTCTAACTATATTTCAACAAGGCACAAGAGATTTTTGTAGATGATCTTCCATTTTGTACCTCTTGTTTCTTCTATAGTCGGTGACACGGGTCTTCTTAAAATATAGAATGCTCTTTCTGTAGCTCGCTAATAGGACACTTCGATCTATCTCTAAAATATCGCTTGGACTTTACAATGGGTGTCATTCTATATAATAGATGAGTTTATATGGATTATTACGTCAGCTGACGACAAGTGGATAGGTCATGTTGATCTAAAAGCAATTCAATTTGTTTTAACCTAATTATTTTACCTTAATCCAATAATCCATTATCTTCATGTGATTTATGAGCTATCCTTCCCTTGTTCAACATATTTGAATTCATGCCCTTCAGTTGTCTTCATTTGTGTAGTACAAAGAGTTCAGAGCTTCTAACCTAGCTAGACATATCAATTAATTAGTTTACTTATTTTATCTTGCCACCCCACTCTTTTTTAGTAAATCATCCTGTCATGGTTTCGTTTCTCTCTTCGATGATTTTGCATAATATGAATGCAAGAATTTAGAGTAGAGTTTGCACTCATGCAACCTTTCAATTAGCCTTTAGTTGCATTAGTCATGGTCACTTCTGACGTAACGCTAATCTTCTTCAGGTTAGAGATCCCTTAGGCATGCATTTTATTGATCGGTTGACATGTGTCATTTGGTACCATATTGTGTAGGTACTTGTGATCACTGATCATTGTACAAACAATAAATGATTTTTTATTTGCTCCAATTTCAATAGTTTTTATTGATCCTTCTAGCGATCAGAGTGGTACTATATTTAGTTGAGACTTGGTTGATATATTTGGAGTGTTCTCCATTCGATCGATTAGTTCCTACTAACTGTGTGTTTTGGCCACCCGTCCCCACTCTTCAATTAAGTGGTTCAAATTATGCTCGTGCTGTGTGAAAAGTTGGTTCAAACTTTATCAAGGGGATTAGATTAATAATATTCAACTAACCATAATGCATTCAAATTAAATGGTGGTGTACCTTGATTTTTATTGAATTTACCTTTATCTAGCTCAGTCAATCTGCATTGTTGATTTCATTCAGCCAGTGATATTCTAATGGCTATGATTTGTTCGGCCATCGATATTTAGTTTTCATCCCTTTTTTGATTGAGAAGATTTCAATGATTTGAATTTTACCACATTATCAGTTGACCAATGTTACTCTTCTACTGAAACAATGTTTAGGTCATGTGTTCAATTGGGTATTCCTTCCTTTTTGTCGAGAGCCTTTTTCAATTTGACTTTGACCTTGACTTTCAACCAACTCCTTGCTTTGGTTGAATGGTGTAATTTTGATCGATCGAATCTATTTGTGTTCAAATTATATATATTTTTGGCTGGTTTTTTACCACGGTCGACCAAAAAACTTTAAAACCATTATTTCCCTTTGGTCAGCTGATCATTCAGTCAGTTGTTTTTTATTTCTTGTTGATCAAAAATATTTTTCATAACGGTCCTTGACATTTTTTTGCCCTTGGCTGAGATTTTTTGCTCATAGGCTAAAAAGATAGATTTGAATGTGTTGAATTTAGTTGACTGATATTTTTGATAGATTGACCTTTTTGCTTTCATTGGATGAAAAATTTCAATAGCAATTTTCTCTTCATTTACCGACTAACGACTTCGTGTTATTCTTTTGTTTTGACTACTTGGATCGAGTGGTCGACTGATGCTTCTTTATCGATGGCCAAAATTTTACCGCACTAAATTTTTGTCAACTCATCTGTTATAGTTATCAGCTAAAAAATATTTTTACCTTGCAAAATGATTATTGGTCGGCCGATGTTATTCTTATATCGTTCAAAGATATTTTTTGCTCAATCCTTGGCAATTTTTGATTTCATCAGTGATTTTTTGCTAGTCGGTCGAAGGATGAATTGCACTATTTTACTATTTGGCTGATTGGATTAAAAAGTTGCAATCCTTTGAAAAAGTAGGTGGGTGCAAGATGGCCATGATGATGAAATAATTTTCTTAGGTATTTTGAATGTATTGCTTAAATATGTTAATTCATGTAAATATTTTGAGATAATTAACTACTTAAAATTGACTTCCTTATTAGCATATCATAAAATATGCACCTCATTCAAGACCTTCAAAAATTTAAAATTATGGGTACATTCATGTTGTATCAATTTTAGCTACAACATAGGCTCTGACTGGGATAGATGGCAAAAACATGAGTTATTTGAGAACTTTAGAATATCTAATTATTTAACAAGGCTTCATATGAAAGAACCATTACCTTTATTTACTAGGTGAATATTTCAAAAATAGAATAACAAACAAGGCATTTAAATAGTTAAAAATAGAATAACCTTTTAATTAGATAAAATTAGAGACTCTGGTTTTAAAATTGGGTGAACTTTCACTCTCGAAGGTTAGTTTCCTATAAATATCTTCAAGGTGGTTTTGAATAAAATCAATCAGAAAATACCATAACATCAAGCCTGAGCTTAGAGTGTGTGCGTGTGTGTTATTTTTATTATTTTCTTATGTCAGAAATAATTTTAATCATCTTGGAAGGAGTTAGGTATATTAAAGATTTCACTCTTTACAAGATTGTTGCCTTGTCATTGCTCCACTGCCAGTCAAGTGTTTATAGATTTGGTGGAGGCAACCTTCATCCTTAGGACCTTCTCTACAACCATATATGTGTCTATAGCCTCGATAGAGGTTATCCAAATAGACCTAAGCATTTTCTCAATCTGCATTATTAATATTTTGCTTCTTTTAGGAAGAATTTTGATAAATTGTAAAATATTTTAGAGTGTGATTTCTGGGTTGAGGATCTATAAGGCTATAATATTGAGTGTATTTTTTTTAGCCTAACTACCTCACCAAGGTTGACCAGATTCTCTGAATTTGGAATTAATTTTGAGGTCATGAAAATATATGTCTTTGGCTTGATAAGTCAGCATTTCCAACTTTCCTCTATTATATTCCAAACCTCATAAGATGCTTACTAAATTCTCAGCTTCTTGAGCTTATCAGATCATATGTATTCAATTCCAAATTCTCTTCTTTTAATTGACCAAAGATAAATCTCTCACAAATAAGCAAAAACATAATAAGAAGACACAACAAACTTCTAACAATCTAGAATCACTAAAAAAATAGGCAAACAAACCTAACTTAAAAAGGAAATATGAGCTAACAGAAAACACAAATATTTTTTATTTTTTAATTTTTTATTCTTTTATTTATTTTTATTCTTTTTTGGTTCCCCAGCAGGGGTGGTATAACTTCAAGTATTGGTCATTTATTGGGATTTCAATGAGATCACCTTGTAAGGTTTGCAACCTATAAGTATATAGGCCAAAGATATGAATTATTTGATAAGGGCCTACCCATATGGGTTCAAGATTTCCTTTTTAACCATGTTTTTAATTTTTGGGGTCCCAATATAGAAAAATATCTCTTTCAAAGAATGGAGTTCCTTTGGATTTCTTGTTAAAGAGCTGCATGGTTTTCTGAGTTTGTTCATACATCTTTTCCAATGCATTTTTTCTTTCTTCTTGTAAATGTGCAATTTAGTCTAATCTCCTCTATAAGTCATTAGGGTTTTCATGATCTTGTAGTAATAACGATAATGCTATTCTTTCTGTACGAGGAGGCAACAGTGCCAAAAACCATTTTATAAGGATTTTTGCTAGTGTTTCTTTTATTAGACAATCTATCTATCCATAAGAAAAATCTTAACTTACCGTTCCATCCCTTATTATTTTTACCAAGTGATATTTTAATTCTAGTAATCAAATTTTTATTCGATGACTCAACAAGACCATTTTCTTGAGGATAATAGTTAGCTGAATGAGAAAATTCAATCCCATATTTTGCATAGAATTTTATTATTTTAAAAGAGATAAAGTACTTTCCATTATTTGTTACCAACTTTTTTGGGACTCCAAATCTGGTTAAGATGTTTTCCTCCAAGAAATCAATAACTACCTTAGTGGTTGAATTTCTCATAGGAGCTGCTTCCACCCACTTAGTGAAATAATTTGTTTCTTAGTGAAATAATTTGTTTTCATGATAATCCATTTGTGTCGACCTGAGGATTTTGGTTTTATTTCCCCAATGAGGTCAATTCCCCATTGTGTGAAAGGTGCTTCTATGATTACTAGCTGGAGAGGCATTACTGCTAATTTTTTATTCCCTGCAAATATTTGAAAATTATGGCAACCTATTACATATTGATGAACATCTTTGAATAAGGAAGGCCAATAATAACCTGCTCTCATGATATTATTTATAGTTTCTTTTGGGGTAAAGTTACCTCCACAAAATCCATCATGAAATTCTTCTATCACTTCTAATGTCTCTTTTTCAATCAAGCATAATAATAATACACCATTTGGATGTTTCCAATAGAGTTTACGTTCTTGGGTGTAATATTTCTGAGCTTATTGTTTGACTGACCTCATTTTATTTGTAGACATACCTATGGGTAAAGACATGTTTTGGAGATATAATAGGATATCATCATACCATTTGCATTCAACATTATTTGTCCTTCAAATATCATGCATGTCATCAACCGTGCCAATGTACTGCATGTCTTCCCCTTCTTTGTTAGGTAGATATTTAGCTAGACCTTATCCTCTACTTATTTTCATAGCCTTGAATTCTACATCATACTGTAGTAATTTGACCATCCACCTGGAAAGGTTGCCTATTGGTTCAGGTTGGGTGAAAACATATTTTATAGTAGTGATGTAATACATCATATAATCTTGTTTAAACCAAAATACTTTTAAAATGTTCCAGTGCTTGAATCATAGTATATGCTTGTTTTTCAATTATTTTGAATCTCAAATGAGCTCCCTTGAGTCCTGTACTCATGAAGTCTATGGGTCTTTCATTCCCTTTTTTATCCTTTTGAGAAAGGATTACAACAATGGTATCTTCAGAAGCGAATGAATATATGTTAAAATTCTTTGAGTAGTCAGGGCAATTCAAGACTGGGGCAATGGTGATAATATCTTTAATTTTTTTAAAAGATTAAAGATTCTCCTCTATCCATTTGATTTTAGCATTATTTTTATTCATGTTATTGATATTTTGAGCTATTTTAGCAAAATTTGGCACAAACCTTATTACAAAATTAATTTTACCAAAGAATGATCCAACTCCTTTTAGATTGTTTTTGGGAGGGGGGTATCTTGGTAATATCTTCAAATCTTGATGGATCAATTCTAATCCATTTTTTAGAAACTATGTGACCAAGAATTTTTCCTTGTGTTTCTAAGAATATACATTTATTTGGAATCAAGGATATTCCAAATCCTTTGCATCTAGCAAAAACTGTGGTTAAATGTTCAAAATGGTCTTCAAGATTTTTTGAAAATACTTTTATGTCATCCAAACAAACAACTACAATATTGACAATTAGTCCTTTAAATGTAAATTCCATAGTCCTCTAGAATTTTTCTCCTGCATTCATTAATCCAAACGTCATTCTCAGATATTCAAAGGTACCCTAAGGGTAGTGAAAGCAGTTTTGTATATGTCTTCAATATTTACCTGAATATGATTATATCCTATAATCCATCTAGTAATGACATTCTGGATGAGCCTACTACAAATTGTAGCAACCTTTCCATGTTGGGCAAGGGATAATTATCCTTGAGAGAACTTTTATTCAAATTTCAAAATTCAACACAAAGTCTGATCTCTCCATTTTTCTTCCTTATCGGTACTAAGTTTGCTATCCAGGAAGAAAATATCACTTTTATGACTATTTTGGCATCCATCAATTTTTGAACTTACTTTTGAATAACTGGATGCAATGTGGAATGAAATTTCCTCTATTTTTGCCTAAAATTTTTAGCATCTTCCTTGAGGGGAATGATGTGAGTCATGACATCAATTTTAAATATTTTTAGGTCTTCATATCTCTAGGTAAAATATTCTTTATTTTCATTTAGAAATCTGATGTATTGTTGAAGAACACAAGCTTATACTGAGAGGGGACTGAATAGTATAAGATAAAACTTTTACTTTTCTTTCCAAAGTAGTATTATCCAATATTATCAATTACAATAATGAAACAATGCACAAATCATCACACACATAAGAGGCACAGATTTAATGTGGTTCACCCAATCTGGGCATCCACGGAGAAAATATTTCTTATAATTTTTCTCAACAAATATATTGGGAACCAATTTCCTTTATAATGTTTATGGGCACCAACCCAAAAGAGATACCAATCCCCTATGCTCAAGTTCATGGACTTCTATCCATAGGAGACAGTAATCCCATCTACTCTAGTTTGTGGACCTCTATCCATAGGAGACACCAATCCCCTTTGCTCTGGTTTGTGGACCTCTATCTAGAAGAGACACCAATCCAGTTTGCTCTAGTTCATGGACTATCCATAGGAGACACCAACCCCTTTGCTCTAGTTTGTGGACCTTTATCCATAGGAGACACCAATACTATTTACTCTAGTTCGTGGACCTCTATCCATAGCATACTGTATCGCTCCAAATTTTTCACACCCTTACCTTCAGGCTATAGGATCCGCGCCCGGAAGGGGGATGTGAAAAGGATGGGACAATACCTCGGACTGAGAGGCCTTGCGAAGGTCCCGCCTCTCGGGGGAGGTGTATTATGGTGATTTTTCGATGGATGGTGGGGTTCACCAGGAAACGTTTAGTGGCAGTTTCCACGCCTAGGTTGGGAATGTGTTTTATGTGTTCAATTTTATCTTTAAACATTCAAATCCTAGGTTTGGCCAAATGAATCTAAGTTGTTCTATATGAAATGCAGTTTTAAATACAGAAAACAGAATTAACAGAAAACACAGAGAATATGCTAAATGAGGAAAACCATACCTGATCCGGATGTCTGATGGAGGTTCTAATTTTTGAAGCAGTCCAAAATCGTCTGGAATTTGACAGGATCGTCTCCTATCTGACAGGATCGTTTGAGATCTGACGAATTCATCAGATGAATTTGTCAGAGACCTGCAAACAGAGAAATAGATACAAAATACCAAAATTGCAACTATTCTGATAAAGGAAAATGATATAAAATAATGATAAGGAGTTAATAAGATAATCCCGAATGGAAATGCAAGTGAATTGCAACACTTTAATAGCTAATCATGATTTGATTATGCAATTAAACTACATGGGTGAACTCCAAGATGCAAGATAACAAGAAATAATAATAAAATTGACTAAATGCAGAATAAAATGACATCAAGGTATAGGAAAAGCGCAAACTACGGGCACTGATTGCCCCAATGCAGACTGTAGTCGAAATCGTCTCGGATTGGTACGAAATCGTCTCGAATTGGACAGGATCGTCTGCGACGATCTGAGCTTGCTCCGGCTGAAGAATGACAAGGTTCCTGCAACAAAATTTGGATAGCACAAGTGCAGATGATAATCCAGGGTTTTCTAATGCATGTAAAAGTCAGGTTACAGGAAAATTCAGCCAGCCAGCCAGGGGATGTCAAAGGGGGGGTCCTAAGGTTTAAATGGGCTTAGGAGGGAGGTTAGGAGGTTGGAGATCATCCTAATTTGGAAGATCTCCAACGGGGGAGGTCTCTAACGGCGTAGACACGCTTCTGCCCAACTTAGAGACGCCGTTGAAACAGAGGCTAATTATGAAAAATTAGTTTTGGGACAAGATCGTCTGGACGTCCTAGCCCAGACGAAATCGTCCGATCTGAGGCGATATCGTCTAATCGGCGACGATATCGTCAAACGGTCACAACAAACTCTAAAAATGGCATGGGAAATGAGGAAACGGGTTAAACGGCGATTTTGGAGCGGTTTTGGGGTTGAATTTGAATTTGAATTATTACTAAGGTAATTTTAATTATTGCTAAGTTTTACTGCGCCAATTTTAGGGTGCTACATTTTGCCCCCTCTTTAGCGAATTTTTCGAAGAAAATGCGTTAAAGATGAGTTCTTCTCGATCTACGAGAAAGCAAAAATTATTCCCATTTTTAGGTGACGATTCTTGGTCGAATCGTACGACAACTTACTATGGTGCCCCCTCCGTGTTTTTACCCAAATCGAACGTTTGAGGTAAAAACACGAAAAAGCAAAATTTTAAAAATGTTGTTAAGTGTTTTTGAATAAAATTAAGAAAAATAGGGTAAAACCCTAATTCATTGTTACTGTTCATTTTTTTACTGGTTTTTAGAGCTCTGGAGACAAGATGGTTGAGACAGCACACAGATCGACAGAGGTCCGACACGGGCTACGGGTAAGGGTCTAAACTTAGTTTAGAGTGCTTTAATTTAGAATTTCATGCTTTTTAGATTAGATTTGACTGATTTTTGAGCATCGCGGCCATTTTTGGGCCGTCGACGTCGTCGGGACGAAATCGTCTCGATTTCGTCGAAATCGTCTCGATATCGTCGATTTCGTCCAAGGGCGAAATCGGCGATAGGGGGACGATTTCGTCCAATAAGGGACGATTCCCTCATGCGAAATCGGAGATGAATTTGCTCAAATTTGGGACGATATCGTCCAATTGTGGGCGATATCATCATTTGTATGAAATTGCACTTGCTTTACTTGAATTTTTAATTAATGTTTGATTAATGATTGTTATTGATGATTTTTGATTGTTTTGTTGTTTATGTTGCAGAGAGGATTACTAAAGAGCCGAGAATGGAAATACGATGGACTAAGGGATGACTTGGCCGCCCTGTCTCAGGCAGAGCGAGATCGATTGGTGCAGGTCGGCTTGCAACACGTGGCAGAGATGCCACAAGTGTCTATGACATGGGGCTATTGATAGCCCTAGCAGAGAGGTGGTATCCGGGTTCTTCATGTTTTTGGTTACCGATAGGGGAGATGACTCCCACACTAGAGGATGTATGGAGGATTTTGAGGATCCCCATACAAGGATGGCTAATCACTCCCATGGCCAATCAGGGCCACGCGATGATGAGACTATGCGGAGATCCGAGCTTCGCCCTGGAGAAGGGCGGAGTGAACATCGAGTCTCTACGCCAGATGCCTGGGGCATCTAGGCTGACACAGGTTTTGGCTGGGGTGGTAGGTGGTCTACTGCTATGCCATCAGAGTGGATGCAGGCTGCCATGGCTACTGACAGATGTGGTCTACGACATGAGAGACCACGGATACAGGTTTGCTTGGGGGAGCTTTGTACTCTGTCGGTTGTATAGGATCCTTCATGGGGTCGTATACAAGGGCGATCGATGTCTGGTCATGACATCACTACTACAGGTTTGGTGCTGGGAGCACATCACGGTGCGGAGGCCGGTAGGGCTCCCACTGATAGGGATTGATGGGGAGAGACCCCGAGTTTTCTACTGGTGGCTCCAGAGAGGGTCACAATGGCGGGTAGATTTGCCAGTGTCCCGGAGACTACTTGATGACCTTGTCTTCGACCAGATCACCTGGAGGCCTTGGAGAGATCATCCAGGGTGGGCCGAGGATGGACAAGAGCTGGCTCACGTCAGGCGAGTCTTCTGGTTGAGGATGGAGAGGGGAGAGGTGGAGCTCCACCGGTACGACCGAGTTTTGAGGCAGTTCGGTCTACAGTAGGGGATCCCATCTCTCAGAGACTATGAGTTTTCCTGGACTATCCGGGATAACACTACAGTTAGCGGGGCTCCAGATATGCAATGATTCTAGAGTCAGGACGCAGATGATGCCCCCATCCAGCCAGTGGATGGGGACGACGCTGGGGTAGCCGACGGCTACGATGCCTGGTACACAGGCATCCGCCCTCCTCGGATGACGAGGGCTCGGGGTCCGATTCACGTAGTTGTGCATCGGATGGGGAGGCGGTGCCAGGCGACCATTGAGGTGGCACAGGGTCACGGCGGGAGAGAGCAGAGGAGGCCACAGGCTCAGCAGAGGCCACGGTAGCGGGAGAGGAGGGAGGAGAGACCCCCTTCTCCATAGAGAGAGAGGCCACCATCGCCTGATAAGGGCAAGGGTGTGGACACAGGAGAGAGTAGTGAGATGGCTACTCTTCGGGTGGAGACTGTCTATCTCCAGGCATAGGTGCAGACTTTACAGGATGAGGCTGCACGACATCGAGCGGAGGCTACACAGCTCAGAGATGAGGTTGCATGCCTCAGAGCATGGAGCGGAGGAGCGAGCACTCAGGAGCTGGCACGGTCGATTGCTCAGACCATGTTCTATCAGGGTATCTACTTCCAGCTGGTGCCAGAGGGCCAGAGGGTACAGCTGCCAGCCGGCATTGCGGATCCGATCAGGATTGGGTCATCGAGGACTTCATCCCGATCGATGACTAGGACTCGCAGTACCACACATACTACGATGGGGCCACCTCGTCCACCTCAGGGTGGGGGAGGAGATGAGGCTGAGAGCTCGAGGGGTTCTCGAGGCTAGGCTACTGCACTGCATAGACTGGATATATGATTGAGAGGATTGAGTATGCCAAGATGTAGATTGTGGCATACCAATCTAGTTTTGATATGATGTACATACATTGTTGAGATATATATATGATATTTTTGATCATATGACTTGTCTTATGTATGATGCTTTAATGTTTTTGATGTGATTGATTTGATGATTCATGTAATTATGTTGTTTGAAAAATATTATAGTTGGAATGTCATGCTTTAAAATTTAAATGAAATAATCTGATGTAAACAAATTGGTTGTTGTGATGATAATTTGATAAAAAAATAAAAGGGACTTTTAACAATAATTTCAAAGGATATTGTCGCTATTATAGACCATTTCATGGAGTCGCTGCTCACTCGGTCGTCAAGCTAATCCCAGTATAGAAATATTGTTAAAAGTAAAAAGAGTGCTTAAGAGACTGTCTTAAGACTTTGTTGTGATGATGCAAATGATGATGATGATGGTGATTTGTTTTCAGATTTCCATAAAAATATTAGGCATAAAAATGATTTTTGCTAGGCATAAATTCCTAAGTGTGATAAAATTTTGAATAATTCCTTAGAAATTATACCATGGTTGCAATATTGAATTTGAACATAATGTCATGAAATAGAATAAGTTGCATTCTTTGAAAGCATAATTGTGTAACATAATGATTTAAGTCATATGTTTTTGATGAATTGATTTGAAATAAATGGGAAATAAAATTAGTTCGATGGTTTGCGCTAGGCATAGAATATTTAGGTATAGACTTATACCATCATCGCGAAATCCGAAGAAGAAAATAAATAGTTTTATTGCATGATTGATTTTTAATTTTTGAAAATAAACAGAAAATATGAAGATGAGGACTTGTGCTAGGCATAAAATTCCACTTTTGGTTTTGGAATTATACCATCGTCGCAAAAGTCAAAAGTTATATGTAACTTTATTGCATGTTTTTGAAAAATGATTTTGATTTTTTGGTAATGCATGTGGTTGTCTTTATACTAAACAATTGTTCTCAGAGAAGAAAATGAAATTATTCCAGACAATTTGTAAAAATATTTCAAAGTATCTTAAAGACAAAAGTTAGATTTATAAGGAATCCCATGTGCGTATGTGAGTTCATTTCCAATCTTGATTTATCATAATGATACACAAAATCTCTCAAATACAAATGTGTGTGCGATTGTAGTATTCATTTACCAGGTTTGAGCAAGATACTATGATACAAGTGATTTGAATTAACCAAATAAGTGTTCATTAACCATGATTGAGATGCATATAACCATACCAGACTACTATGTAAGTCGGATTATCAAGAGCTAGCTAATCCATAAGCAGACATAGGTCTGTACAAAAGAAGGTCGCTAATGTGACAGACATATCACCACGCTAGGGATTACCCAAGGCCAAGCGGGTTGGGCACAAACCACCTGTTATGGGGCTTACCTCATAGTTTTCGAATAATTGAGAATTCCAGGGATTCAAGCTCATCAACCCTTCTTTTCTTTTCAAAGGGTAGGGAAAGGGATTTTATTGCTTTTGCTTTTGCTCATTTTGCTTTCTTTTCTTTCTTTTTTTTTCTTTTTTTTTGTATCTTTTGCTTTGATATTTGAGATAATGCTGAAATAGTGCTAAATGATTTTGCTTGATTTTTATTTTTCTTTTGCTTCCTATTCTAGGGATACTTGCTCGGATTAGCTGTAGAGCAAGGGATTTTTATTTCGGGTAGGGGTGAGCTTGTCCTTTTGCCAATTCTCAAAGATTCTAGACCATGTGCATGATAGGATAGCAGGGGAAACTTTTCGCTCAAGAAACCACTTCTACTATGTAGCATAGCATGGACATTACAAATATAATCATTTTATTGTGAAAGGATATGCTTGGTTTAAGTAAATAACAAGATCAATTCTCTATGCTCAAACTTTATTTAATTGAATTTTGTGGACTTTGATATAAGAGAGATTAGTAATCATGCCAGATAAAATCAAGATATTTATTCATGTGAATGTGAAAGTGCGGGATTCCAAATAAATGCTAATTTATCCAAAATAATTTGAAAATATAACTGCAAATATGTCACAATTTGAGAAGTACAAAAAATAAAAGATGGTTTTGAAGATTTTGATGATTTTGAATGTTTTTGGTATTTTTATAAATTGAAAGAAATACAAGATAGTGATTTTTTTGAAATATGTTAAACAAATATATACAATGATGAAATGACCAATTTTTATGCATAGTAACGTTTAAGATGCATAATATTCATAGGTTCTTTAAGTTCTTTACCATCTAAGGTAGATAATTTGTATGCTCCCGATTCAAATTTAGCAGTGATAATATATGGTCCAAGCCAGTTGGGCTCAAATTTACCTTTAAGGTCTTTAGTTGCATTAGTATTCTTTTGATTTTCTTTTAAAACAAGATCGCCGACCTCAAAGGATCGATGACGAACTTTCTTAGCATATGATCTTTTAAGCTTGTTTTGGTAAGCACGAAGATGCTCCAAAGCATTGATGCGCTTTTCATCTAGGAGTTCCAGTGACTGAGTCTGCCAACTCGATATTCATCTCCTACTTCGGTATCTTGAAGTAGTAGAGCCAAAGAAGGAACTTCTAATTCAAAGGGAAAAATGGCTTCAGCGCCATAAACCAAAACAAAAGGTGAAGTTCCAGTGGGGGTTCGAACACTAGTTCGATAGGCCCACAAAGCTGGATATAATTGAATGTGCCAGTCGCGGCCAAATTTATTGACCAATATTTTGAGAATTTTGATTAAGGTTTTGTTTGAAGCTTCTGCTTGGCCATTACCCTGAGGATAATAGGGAGTGGACCAACGATGTTGAATCTTATATTTTTGGCATAATTTCTTAACATCTTTATTTTTGAAACAAGTTCCATTGTCTGAGATGAGATTTGCAGGAATTTCGAACCTACAAATGATTTGATTAAAAATAAATTTAGAGACTTGTGTTCCAGTGCAGGAAGCTAAAGGCATAGCTTCAACCCACTTCGTGAAATACTCAGTGGCGGTTATGATGAATTTGTGTCCATCAGATGACACGAGATTAATTTTGCCAATAATGTCTAAGCCCCATTTTGAAAAGGGCCAAGGAGATGAAATAGCCTGTAGTTCTTGTGCAGGGGCATGGACAAGGTCAGCATGTTTTTGGCACTTGTCGCAATGGCGCACATAATCATGTGCATCATTCTCCATGGTAGGCCAAAAGTATCCTATCCTAAGGAGCTTTTTAGCAATGACACTACCACTGAAGTGTCCTCCACAAGATCCATCGTGGGCTTCACTCAAAGCTGATCTGGATTCTTCTAAATTCAAACATCTCAATAGGATACCTTCAAAAGATCTCCTATATAAAGTATTGCCAATTATTACAAATCGACTTGCTCGTCTACGTAATAACCGACGCTGGTTTCTATTAGAATTGGCAGGGAAAGTCCCATTTTGAAGAAAATCAAATATATCCTTATACCAAGGTTCAGGAGTAGTTTCATTGATTAGAAACACATCCAAAGGTTCTAAGCATGACTTATTTGAAGCGGGTTCCTGGAGTCGATGAATAATGATGGTGGCATATTCGTCATCTAACTCCAAGGGCAGAAGAGATGCAGTTGCGGCCATAGCGTCAGCCGCACGGTTGCTAGTTCGAGGAATAGCTTCCAAGGTAACTTGATCAAATAGAGATATTAATTGTAAAACATAGGCTTTATATGGGCGGAGTTTATCATCTCTGGTCTGATAAACTTCATTAATTTGGTTTATAACAAGTTGAGAATCACCAAAAACTAACAGATGTTTAATTTTTAGAGCCAAGGCGGCTCGTAATCCAAGGATTAGAGCTTCATACTCAGTAGTATTATTAGTGCAAGCAAATGTTAATTTAAAGGACAAAGGTATAATGTGCTTTTGTGGAGATATTAAAATAATACCTGCACCAGCCCCACTCATGCATCGGGCTCCATCAAAGTATAAGGACCATTGTTCAACATGGTCTGCCTCTAATTGAAGGCATTCATCAGGAAACTCAATGATGAGGGGATGGGTAGACTCTAAGGGTGCAGTAGCTAATTGATCTGCTATGATTTGACCCTTAACAGACTTTTGTCCTATAAACATGAGTTCAAACTCGCTTAGAGCAAGAACCCACTTGGTTGTGCGACCCGATAAATAAGGTCGACTCATGAGATACCGCAAGGGATCATATTTAGCAATGACATACGTTTTTTGGCTAAGCATATAATGGCATAATTTTTGCGTAGAAAATATGACTGCTAGACATAGTTTTTCTAATGTTGTGTAGCGGGTTTCATAACTAATTAGGGTTCTGCTAATGTAATAATTAGCACGTTCTCTTTTCTCATCATCAAGTTGAGCTAACATAGCTCCTAAAGCAAAATCTGAAGCTGAAATATACAGGATAAATGGACGATCAGGTCTAGGCGGTGAAAGCACAGGTGGGTTAAGGAGGTATTGTTTAAGAAGTTCAAAAGCTTCCTTACATTCGTCATCCCAATTAAAAGGGACATCCTTCTTAAGGAGCTTAAGAAAGGGACCGGTTTTGTCCGCCAACTTATCGATGAAGCGACGGATAGCTTGAAGCTTACCTTGTAAACTTCGTAATTCAGATATATTGGTAGGTGCGGGCATATCGGTGATAGCCGCAATCTTAAGAGGGTCAATTTTGATGCCACGTAAAGAAACTATAACCCCTAATAGTTTATCGGACTTAACTCCAAATATGCATTTGGCTGGATTTAATCGAATAAGATATTCTCTTAACCGATTAAAAACTTTTCTCAAATCATCTAAATGATTATCTTCATTAATAGAGCGAGCTATAATATCATCTACATAATCATGTAGGATATCATGCATCATATCATGAAAAATATAAGTCATAGCTCGTTGATAGGTTGCACCTGCGTTCTTTAGGCCGAATGGCATCACTTTCCAACAAAAGGTACCCCAGGGGGTAATAAAGGTTGTTTTAGCCTGATCTTCAGGAGCTATCCTGATCTGATTATAGTCGAAGAATCCATCCATTAGGGACATCATCCCACTCCCAGCAGTAAAATCAATGATTTGATCCATGTTTGGAAGAGGAAAATCATCTTTAGGGCATGCAGCGTTAATATCTCTAAAATCTGTGCAAACCCTAACTTTGGTAGCTTCTTTCTTGGTGACTGGAACTACATTCGAAATCCATTCAGCATAATCAATAGCTTGTATAAAAACAACATTCAGGAGTTTTTCTAACTCCCCTTTGACTAGTAAGGCCACTTTGGGATGCATTTTTCTAAGTTTCTGTTTAACAGGTTTAGCATCCGGATGGACTACTAGGTGATGCATGACTACGGAAGGGTCTAAACCTGGCATATCTTCATATGTCCAAGCGAAGACATCTTCATATTCTTTAAGGAATGCAATGTATTGCTCTTGTTTTTCTTGACTTAATTCTGATCCAATATTGATTATGTGGGGACTATCCTCAGTTCCAATGTTGATTTTAATGACGTTTTCTACTTCCATGTGTAGATCTCTTTCAAAATTAGGTGGGGCGGGTGAGACACCCAATTCTTGTAATTCTTTTAAGGTTAACTTGGATAATTCATCTTGAGGAGTAGTGGCCTCAAGCTGAGCTATAGTTGGTATAGAACCATCAAAATAAAACCCATTGTGTAACATCTCTTCAACGGAGACATCATGGAAAATATCTCCTTCCAACTCATCATCGGATTCAACAATCATTTCAGGATAAGCTATGGATAGCATATTACATGTAAATGGCTGATTTTTTAGAGGCAAATCATCACGCCCATCCAAATAATCTTGATAACATATGAGTTGATCATCATCTTCAAAAGGAAAGGGTTGACCCTTACTAGGAAATAGGCCCACACCACAGCGGGCAGGCCATGGTTCTACCTCGAAAGGTTCTTTCATACCATTTTGGAAAGGTCCCAAGCCTTTCCCTTTATATCCCATTTTAAGCATTATAGGTTTAGCTTTAATATACTCATTAGTAAAATAACATCGAGCATATCCATCATGATGAGTTTTGATATTCCGAGGTATTCTTCCCCAGTCATATCCTTTATAAATGAAGGCACAACTCCCGACTTGGTAAGTACTTCCCATAGGTTGTGGGAGGCCCAAAGTACGAGGAGATGGTGGCAAATTACTTAAGATAATGGAATTTTGCATAGAAGCATTTGTTTTTTCTGATATAAGAATTTTAGATAAATCAGGTAAGAGTTCATCAGAAAGAGCATAAGATGTAGAAGGATCATTCCCTATATCTTTAGATGTGGAAGGTATGATAGATGTAGATAATGTGGAGGTGTTAATAGATGGGTCTATAGGTTTTGAAATTATAGGGATGGAACATGAAGGATTGGTTGTGGATTGAAGATCTTTTTGAGGTTCTAGAGTAATTTGTTTAGAAGATTGTTGATCTATATATGAGGGTGAAATTAATGGAGGAGAAATAGATGAAGTTATGGGTGTGTGTTTCATAGTTTTAGATGAAAAATAAGAATTAGGATGTGTGGATGACAGAGCGGGGCAAAATTGAACTCCAACAGGTTCTGCCAAAGCACACATATCAAAGGGTCTAGGATCACCATGGATAGTGACCAACTGATTTTTAAATTCGAATTTAACACATTGGTGTAAAGTTGATGGGACAACCCGCATTGCATTGATCCAAGGACGACCCAAGAGTATATTGTATGATGCGGGGCAATGTACAATAAACACGGTCGTATCTAAGGTTCTCGGACCAACTTGCAATGGGATGGTAATAACTCCACACGTTTCTTGTGTTTCGTCATTGAAAGCTTTTATGATCATGTCAGTTTTCTTCATTTCATCACTTCTAAACCCAAATCTCTGGTAGAAGTCAAAAGTGCAAATATTTAGAGATGAACCATTATCAATCAAAACTCTTTTGACTGCTACATCTCCTATTAGGGCAGTAATGTATAAGGGGTTATCCTTATGTAAACTATGTTGTGGTATATCTTTATCTCGAAAGTCAATACAATCGACTTCTCTAGTGATGATAGTATTGGCCATGGCTTCAGGTTGAATGTTTTGTGGTACCATCATTTGGCTTAATGTAAGCATTAATTCATCTCTATGGGTAGGAGAAGATCTTAATAAATCCAAAAGGGAAATTTTGGCTGTAGTATTGGATAATTGCTCATTAATATTGTAAGGGGGTTTAGGTTGAACATTAGGAGCATGATTCCCTTTATTGGGATTTTTCAAAACAAATGGGGTTGATCCATCATTTTGAATTTGGTTCTTGTTGAGAATTTTGAGCTTGTTGTCTGGTAATGGCTCCGATGGTACCTACAATGTTATATTGAGGATGTTGAATAGGTCTTGGTCTAGCATTTATAGCTTGTTCATTAGAAAGGAACTGATTAGAAGAGGGTCGAGTAGTAACTCTTCTAGGAAATGGTTCTTCTGGAACCATAGCATCTGTGATAGGTTGAATAGGATCTGATTCATTTTTAGAACTATTCGATTGGTTTGAGGTGATGTCTATTTCACTTTCGAGTATCTGATTCTACATCACTGAGATCCGGTGTTTGAATATTATGTAGGGGCCTGGTCGTGACCATGGATAAAGTTGTGTCAAATTTTTGTAAATCATGATTAGGTAAATGTCCGCTAATAGTTCCTACATATCGGGTAGGAGGAGGGACATTATGATGCTCAATTTGATTGGCCACCTCTTTACCATGTCTTGGTAAAGGATGTTGAAATATGTCTAATGATTGATTAGCATTTTGATTTTGATTTTGGGGAATGTTCTTTTGAGCATTATTAGGAGCATTTTGTTTAGGTTGGAAGGCTTGCACCTCCATCTCATTATTATCAATCAGATCTTGTATTTTATGTTTTAACCTTTTACAAGCGTTGGTAGAGTGTCCAGGCCCTCTATGGAAATCACAGTGTAAATCTGCTCTGTATCCGGGTATGGTTGGATCAGGTTCCTGGATAGCTGGTAATTGAATCAAACCTCTTTCGAGTAATTGAGGTAAAATAGTTGATAATGGTTGATTCAATCTAGTAAACTCTCGAGGAGGTTTATCAAGAGGTTTCAATATAAATTTTTTTGTTGTCTTCGTTGCATTGATATTAGCAACATTTCTACTATCAGTGACTCCGTCACCTACGACTTGTTTGTTTTTATATTGATTTCTGGATGTTTTCTCATCATCTTTCTTCCTAAGTTGGCCTCTCCTAATGAGGGCATCTTCTACTCTTCGAGCTAAATCTATAGCCTTGATCGAAGGTAGTTAAGGTAGCGATTGATAACTCATAAGATATTTGTTCTTGCAAATTATTAATAAAAATGTCCAACATTTCCCTATAAGGTAGCACAAAGTGCAGTTTTCCTGTCAACTGCCTCCATCTAGCTAAGAAATCCGCAAAACATTCATCTTTGTCTTGTTTTAAGTTGTACAAATCTTTAATGGTTACATGCCTCTCGATATAGGCACTAAATTGATGCACAAAATATTCAGCGGTTTCTTCAAAATTTCTCAAAGAATGAGTGGGCAATTGATAGTACCACTCTAATGCCATTCCTCCTAAACTTTTTGGGAACATTTTTAGTAATAACAAGTCATCATGTGATATATCATGACATGCTATCCTAAACATGCGAAGATGCTCTATGGGATCTTCAGTTCCTTTATATATAGGCAGGACGGGCATAGGAAAATGTTTAGGGTATGGTTGTGCTACAACCATAGGATCTAGAGGTTGACTACACATCTCTCGATAATTGTACGAGGGACGGTAGGGATCCATCTGGTCCATGCGGGAAGCTAACTGTTTCACCATGGCTTCCAGATTACTGGTTTGCCCACCATATTGGTTCGGTAGGGCATTAATATGAGATTGGTGAGCATATGATGGAGGGACATGCATATTAGATGCTATATTACTATTGTGTAAATTGTTGGTAGGAAGGGTGTTATGAAGAAGTTTTGAAGTTGTATTATGTTGTATCCCAGATTGTTGGAAATTGGTGTTTGGCTTCATTTTAGGTTTTTGTCGATTTGAAGCATATTGATTAATAGTTTGGCGAAATAAAGCAGTGAATGAAGGTCTCTTTTGTGTGGGCATGATTTTAGGCTCAATAACAGGTTCCTTAGGAGGTTGGGTAACCTGTTGTTTTTGCATATTCTGAATTATAGCGGCCATATCCATATTGGATGGCCCAACTTTATCACTTTCTTGATCAATGAAAGACAAGGGATTAGTGTGTATGTCAAACATATGTTCCATGGCTGCTTGAGTGTCACTAATTTGTCCCCTATCAATACGAACTGCCATATTAAGAGCACCAATATTATTATTGAAGAATTTCCAGAAATGATCTAAGTTATCAAAAGCAATAGTTCCATCTGAAGCCATTCTAGGGGATGAGGATCCTTCCTCTCTAACATTTTCTTGTTGTTCATTTTCTTCAACCAAGTCATCTTCTGGCTGTTCTAGAGTTTCTTCTTCTGGAATTGGATCCTCAGGAAGGGTATTTAATTTTTTGTTTTTCTTGCCTAACCAATCTTCTTCTTCTTCTTCAGTTTGTTTACCATTCCTAAGTTTAGTCATTGTGCTTAAACTTAGATTTCAGCAAATATATATATATATATAAAATATATATATATATATATATATATATGCAACAAGCTTAAGAGGTATATATTTTAATTATATACCTACTATAATATTTAAAATGAAATGTTTTGGTTTTTGTTATGTTTTTTAGTTTTTCTTGTTTTTTGGTTTTAATAACAATATTATAAAGATAACAAATAGCACACAAAATGCAAGAAATAATAATAATGAAAGCAATGATCTAGTTTTCTATAAACAATTTATAAATATCATTAATGGGCTCAAGTTCTTCAGGAGTCATGAAATGTTCTTCTTCAAATTGAAAATTTTCTTTCAAAAATTTGATGAAAAGTGCTATAGTGATACTATCTATCTCAGATTACGGTTGGTAATAATAATTCTCATGGCAATACTCTCGATATAACATAGCTCTAGGAACTCTATTCCATATTTTCCTAATCATAAGATCCGACCTCTTGGACTTCTATATGAACTAGAAATTGGTGTACCATGAGCTGCGTTCTCGAGGTATTCCTCGAAGGTGAACAATTCTGAAGACACAAGAGCTCTCCTATAAGCTAACCACCTATGGCAGGCTCTCTGAAGTTCATGATAAAAAATGAGTTGATGAGGATCCAGGATTCTATCTAGGACAAGCCTCTTGATTTGTTTAAGTTCTGTTGACCTAGATGAAATGACACCTAGTCTTCTATCAAGTTCGTCCCACAAAAGTTGGTTTCTATCTGTTTCAGGCACACTAAGCACATAATTGATTTCTATGGCTGCTAATTGGTTTTCAACATTTATAATAACTGCTAGTCTTTTCTTAGGAGCTACCATCTAAACATGATATGCAACTCAGTAGTTTTCTAATGATTTTAAATGCATCTATTTTTTTTTTTGTTTTTGTTTTCAAAAGGTTTTAAATGCATTCACGTCGGGTTCACCAAAATGTATCGCTCCAAATTTTTCACACCCTTACCTTCAGGCTATAGGATCCGCGCCCGGAAGGGGGATGTGAAAAGGATGGGACAATACCTCGGACTGAGAGGCCTTGCGAAGGTCCCGCCTCTCGGGGGAGGTGTATTATGGTGATTTTTCGACGGATGGTGGGGTTCACCAGGAAACGTTTAGTGGCAGTTTCCACGCCTAGGTTGGGAATGTGTTTTATGTGTTCAATTTTATCTTTAAACATTCAAATCCTAGGTTTGGCCAAATGAATCTAAGTTGTTCTATATGAAATGCAGTTTTAAATACAGAAAATAGAATTAACAGAAAACACAGAGAATATGCTAAATGAGGAAAACCATACCTGATCCGGATGTCTGATGGAGGTTCTAATTTTTGAAGCAGTCCAGAATCGTCTGGAATTTGACAGGATCGTCTCCTATCTGACAGGATCGTCTGAGATCTGACGAATTCGTCAGAGACCTGCAAACAGAGAAATAGATACAAAATACCAAAATTGCAACTATTCTGATAAAGGAAAATGATATAAAATAATGATAAGGAGTTAATAAGATAATCCTGAATGGAAATGCAAGTGAATTGCAACACTTTAATAGCTAATCATGATTTGATTATGCAATTAAACTACATGGGTGAACTCCAAGATGCAAGATAACAAGAAATAATAATAAAATTGACTAAATGCAGAATAAAATGACATCAAGGTATAGGAAAAGCGCAAACTCTGGGCACTGATTGCCCCAATGCAGACTGCAGTCGAAATCATCTCGGATTGGTATGAAATCATCTCGAATTGGACAGGATCATCTGCGACGATCTGAGCTTGCTCCGGCTGAAGAATGACAAGGTTCCTGCAACAAAATTTGGATAGCACAAGTGCAGATGGTAATCCAGGGTATTCTAAT
The DNA here is from genome assembly GCA_028583015.1 of Wollemia nobilis. NCBI lineage: Eukaryota > Viridiplantae > Streptophyta > Pinopsida > Araucariales > Araucariaceae > Wollemia > Wollemia nobilis. The sequence continues at coordinate 8,259,569 of JAQPPZ010017228.1, forward strand.
GCATGTAAAAGTCAGGTTACAGGAAAATTCAGCCAGCCCGCCAGGGGATGTCAAAGGGGGGGTCCTAAGGTTTAAATGGGCTTAGGAGGGAGGTTAGGAGGTTGGAGATCATCCTAATTTGGAAGATCTCCAATGGGGGAGGTCTCTAACGGTGCAGACACGCTTCTGCCCAACTTAGAGACGTCGTTGAAACAGAGGCTAATTATGAAAAATTAGTTTTGGGACAAGATCGTCTGGACGTCCTAGCCTAGACGAAATCGTCCGATCTGAGGCGATATCGTTTGATCGATGACGATATCGTCAAACGGTCACAACAAACTCTAAAAATGGCATGAGAAACGAGGAAACGGGTTAAACGGCAGTTTTGGAGCAGTTTTGGGGTTGAATTTGAATTTGAATTATTACTAAGGTAATTTTAATTATTGCTAAGTTTTACTGCGCCAATTTTAGGGTGCTACACGAGACACCAATCCCTTTGCTCTAGTTTGTGTACCTCTATCCATAGGAGATACTAATCCCCTTTGTTCTAGTTCATGGACCTCTATCCACAAGAGACACCAATCCCCTTTACTCTAGTTTGTGGACCTCTATCCACATGAGACACCAATACCCTTTGCTTTGGTTCATGGACCTCTATCCATAAGAGACACCAATACCATTTGCTTTGGTTTGTGGACCTCTATCCATAGGAGACACAAATCCCATTTTCTATGGTTCATGGACCTCTATCCAAAGGATACACCAATCTCCTCTACTCTTGTTCACTCAAAAATCTTGCTCAAATATACTCCAAGCCTACTCACAAGGCTTGCTTAAATCTGATCCAAGCCTACTCACAAGGCTTGCTCAAATCTACTTCAAGCCTACTCACAAGGCTTGATCAAATCTGCTCCAAGCCTACTTACAAGGCTTGCTCAAATAAGCTCACAAACTCTGCTTAAATCTGCTCACCAAACCTACTCAAATAATCTCACCAAACCTACTCATTTTTGCTCACTATCACTTCTCAAATCTACCTCAATGCTGCTCACATAACCTGCTCAAATATTCCCAAATATTGCATACAAAAAATGCTTATATCCTTCTCAAAAGATATTTCTTTGACTAAAGTAATTCAGACATATTCTACCCAAAATTATTTTTCATGAACATATGAAGAATGATATGAATTACAAATACTCAATATGTTCTTTTACATTCATTAAGTCTTTTGCTTTCACATGTCTCACATTTATTACATTCACAAGATAGCTCTAGTCTAGCACTTGATGATTGACCCTCTTATGTGCTCCCAAAACCAATCTAAACCAATGCACACTTTTGCTTCACAAATCCTTGCATATATATTCCCAATTTCATTCAAAAATAATGGACAACTTTGTTTGCTTCCTCTTTGATACTACCACTTCTCAACTTATCAGTATAGGTCTTAGGATTTTCTTCTAATACCTTATTTGATGCTTCTATTTCTTTGTATCTTGACTCCTCTTCTTGTACCTCTTGACCTTCCTCATAACCAAGTCCAATATTCATAAATGGATATCTCTGTATTTTGATAATATCTTCCAAATATTTTTAACTTTTCCTAAACTGATATATCTTATTATTGAATTTATCAAGTCCCTTAAAATATCAACTGCATGTTCTAGTCTTTCACATTGTAGTTCTTTTACCTTTAATTTCTCAACCATAATTATTCAATTCTTTTTGTCTCTTCAACCTTCACTTTTAATTCTATGAGATCTTGTAGGACCTTTGTCTTTGTTTCCTCATCCTCTTGAACTTGAGCCTTCAATTCTGAATTCTTCTTTATAACCCTTTTCAATTTTCCAAGAGCATCAATAAGTTCCTCCTCTATGTTAACCATGGTTTCTTCTTCATTTTCTAAATCTTTCTCTTTTTCTATATCTTCACTTATAGGATCATCTTATATCTCTTCAATGGTAAAAAATAGAATTTCTTCTTTTTCATTATTGTAGAAGCTTTCATCGCTTTCACTTGAAGCACTACTTTCTTCTTCAGCATAAAAACTCTTCTTGTGCCTTTAAAAAATATTCTTCTCATGCTTTCTTTGACCATGTCTATTTTTCATTTTCATAATAAAACTTTATTTCCTTCTTTTTCTTGTAATCCTTTTCTTCTTCACTGCTACTACCTCCATTTTATGGATAATTAGCTACATAGTGACCAATGTTACCACAGCTAAAATATTTCATAGTCTGACATATTTTTATGTTTTCTTGGACCCTTATTATTTCTTCTCACAAAGTTAGCCTCTTATTCACTACTTGATTCATCACTTGATTCTTGTTCTTTATTCTTTTCCTTATTTTAAGCTTTGAATGTTGCCTCTCTTTTTGATGTTTGTTCTTTTTATGTCCTCATATCATAGGTTGTGAGAATTCCATGTAGCTCATCCATGCTTAAATTTTTGAGATCCTTCATCTCTTCTATTGCTAAAACCTTTGCATCATACCTCATAGGGAGTGACCTCAATATTTTTTGAACAATAGTAGATTCCTCAATTTTTTCTCCAAGTCCACAAATAGTGTTGACAACCTCATCAACATGAAGTAGATACATAGCAATATCTTCATCATATTTCATCTTCAAGTCTTCAAACTTCCTTTTGTGTGTTTGAAATTTTGCCATTTTGACCTTATCGTCTCCTTCATATATTCTCTGTAACTTACCCCACATTTATTTTTCTGAGGTACATTGCATGACTTTCACAAACTATGATTCACATAACCCACTCAAAATTGCATTCATTGCCTTGGCATTATCTTCATATGGTTTCTTACCACTTGCATCTATAGGAGGAGTTGTAGATGGTGTGAATCCATTTTCAATGGATTGCCATGTATCATATCCATGTGCCATCAAATAAGTCTTCATCCTCACACCAAAAAGCATAGTTAGTCCCATCAAACAATGGAGCCTTATTTGATGAAAACCCTTCCTTATGAGCCATGTGTGTTCCTGTAAGATCTTCCTTCAAGCTGTTAGGATTTCATGAAGGAACCCACTTTGATACCTATTGAAGAACACAAGCTTATACTGAGAGGGGGGGTGAACAGTATAAGATAAAAATTTTACTTTTCTTTCCAAAGCAATATTATCCAATATTATCAATTACAATAATGAAACAATGCACAGATCATCACACACATAAGAGACATAGATTTAACGTGGTTCACCCAATGTGGGCTACATCCATGGAGAAAATATTTCTTATAAATTTTCTCAATAAATCTCTTGGGAACCAATTCCCTATTACAATGTTTATGGGCACCAACCCAAAGGAGACACCAATCCCCTATGCTCAAGTTCGTGGACCTCTATCCATAGGAGACACCAATCCCCTCTACTCTGGTTCATGGACCTCTATCCATAGGAGACACCAATCCCCTTTGCTCTGGTTCATGGACCTCTATCCATAGGAGACACCAATCCCCTTTGCTCTAGTTCATGGACCTCTATCCACAGGAGACACCAATCCCCTTTGCTCTGGTTCGTGGACCTCTATCCATAGGAGAACCAAATCCCATTTGCTCTAGTTTGTGGACCTTTATCCACAGGAGACACCAATCCCCTTTGCTCTGGTTTATGGACCTCTATCCATAGGAGACACCAATATCCTTTGCTCTAGTTTGTGGACCTCTATCCATAGGAGACACCAATCCCATTTACTTTGGTTCATGGACCTCTATCCATAGGAGACACCAATCCCCTTTACTTTAGTTCATGGACCTCTATCCACAGGAGACACCAATCCTCTCTGCTCTTGTCTACTCCAAAAGCCTACTCAAATTTGCTCCAAGCCTACTCACAAGGCTTGCTTAAATATTCTCCAAGCCTACTCACAAGGCTTGCTCAAATTTGCTCCAAGCCTACTCACAAGGCTTGCTCAAATATACTCCAAGCCTACTCACAAGGCTTGCTCAAATATGCTCACCAAACTCTACTCAAATCTACTCACCAAACCTGCTCAAATCAGCTCACCAAACCTGCTCAATTATGCTCACTATCACTGCTCAAACCTGCTCAAATCTGCCTCAATACTACTCATAGAACCTGCTCAAATATTCCCAAATATTGCATACAAATAATGCTTATATCCTTCTCAAAAGTGCTTTCTTTGACTAAAGTAATTCAGACATATTCTACCCATAATTATTTTATCTTCATGAACATATGAAGAATGATATGCACTACAAATACTCAATATGTTCTTTCACATTCATTAAGTCTATCACTTTCACATGTCTCACATTTATTGCATTCACAAGATAGCTCTAGTCTAGCACTTGATGATTGACCCTCTTATGTGCTCCCAAAACCAATCTAAACCAATGCACACTTTTGCTTCACAAATCCTTGCACATATATTCCCAATTTCATTCAACAATGATGCACAAATTTATTCTCAAACCCTTGCACATATATTCCAATTTCATTCAACAATGATGCATAAGTTTGCTTCACAAAACTAGCCTATAACCCTTGCAAATTTTCTCCCAAAATCAATCACACTCAATGCTTAAATTTGCACACAAAACTGATCTATAATTTTGCACTTTCATTCCCAATATCATTCAAAACAATGCATAGGTTTGCTCATAAATATGATCTATAATATTTCCCAATTTCAATCCAAGCAATGCTCAAACAATCAATCCTTATGCCTCCAAACATATGACAACTTAATATATTTTCTTCAACCAAAAACCACCTTAGGAAAGAATTAGATCACCATACCTCAAAATTGCCTTGATGATGTTGTGCCTTGAAAACCTGTCTCAAAAATAATTTTCCTTTCTTTTGCCACTTCAAAAACAAGTTAGCAAATCTCCTTTTCATACATTAAAAACCCTTCTCAAAATATGTGCACAAAAAGGCTTGAAAATAATACTTTATAACTCCTTTTTGGTCTCACAAAATAAAGCTTTTCATAATAAACAAACCCTCAAATTTTCCTTCTTCTATCATGCAAGAATACAATTAAATATAAACCAAAATACACCTTATACCTCCTTTTCTAATAATGTAAAAATACAAATAACAATAATCACAAATACACCTTATCTCTCCTTTCTAAAAATGCAAGATTACAACTTTCAAATAATACCCAAATCACCTTATGTCTATTTTCCTCATGCAAACATTACAATATCAAATAATCCTTATTACACCTTATGACTCCCTTTTTAAATCAAATTTAAAACAAAATATTTTACCCCCTTTATATTCAATATGCCCAGCGAATGATTTACCTTTGTAAATTAATTTTAATCAAAAAAATTTATGCATACCTTCCACCAAGCGCACGATTTCCTTTCTCTACCTTGCAAAACAACACTTGCAGGAATTGACCCTACGACCTCCTACTCCATGGTGCCCTAGCGCTAGCTAGGCATCCATATGGGCTACCCCAGTGGGTAGCAACAATAATGCATGACGTAAATTTAAACCTTCCTCTTTGTTGCCACTCAAAACAATGTTTCTACCACCAAAATAGTGCCTACATGAATCGAACCTGCGACCTTCTCCCCTGCAGTGCCTTAGCGCTAGCCAAGCGACCAGCTGGGCTAGCTACCTAGTTGAAACCTATAGCGCAACACCTTGTCCTTATCCTCACTTTGCCTCCTACCAAAATTCGTGTTCCCTTCTTCTTGTGATTCGCAGTTTCAACGCACGAAAGGATTTCGAATTGCACTACACAAAAACCTTAGCCAAACAAATATTTTAGTGCATTATTTATATGCATATTGCCTCCTTTCACAATGACGTCGGCGCTCATGTTTTTATTTTTTATTTTTGACTTTCATATAGCCTCTAATAATTTTTGGCGCTCTTTATTTTTAAACCTTCTTTTGATTATAATATTTTAAATCTAAAATATTTAAATATTATAATCTTTAAACCTTTGGCCCTTGGAAAAATAAATATTTGTCTTTAAACCTTTGCCTCCTCTTGTGGTCTTTAAATATTTTTCAAGCAATTATAATAAAACCTTTTAAACCTTGTCCTTCTTCATAATATTTAAATTTGACATTTAAATATTATTAATCCTTCTCTTAGAAAAATACTTTGGAGATATACCTTGCCTTGAATTTTGTCCATATACCTTGCTTTGAATTTTATCCATTGCTTGCTATCAAACTCATGGGAAATATTTTTGCCTTGACTACCATGCACCTTTGACATCAAAATATTTCTGCCTCATGTACCCTTTGACATCAATGACAACTCAATATACTCAATATTTCCAACAATCTCCCCCTTTGTCATTGATGGCAACCCTACAAAAAATATTTTATTTCTACTGCAACTGGGTTCCAAAGTTGCTCCCCTCACTAAATTCTCTCCCCCTTTGACATCAATGGCAAAGGGCTCCTTGGGGCTAAAAATAAGACACTTAGCATAGCCCCCTCACCACCTCCTTTTCTTGAGGTGATCAATTATGGAATGGGAGTGAAACTCCTAAATTACTATGCTCCTCTTCTTGTTTCATTTTCTTTCTCCAAACTTTTGAAGTCATACCTCTTTGAACATTTTGACTTTCCTTCTTCTTGCTTGTCTTTAGAAATTCAGGAAATACTGTTCTACACCATTTTGCTTTATGCCCAAAATTATTGTAATTGAAACACATGATATTGTAGTCCTTGAAAAGTGTAAGTGACTTGAAATTTCTTTTGGTGAAGCCATAATCATTCTTACCATGAACCCTACAATGTATAGCTTTATGACCAAAAAGATTACATGAGTAGCAATAACCTTGGAAGAGATATTCATATTGCCTTGGAGGATATGATCGCATGGTTCTTTCTTTGCTTTTCCTATGATAGTCCCTATTCCTTGATGGTGCATTGTTTTCTTCCTCTTTGATGCTTCTACTTCTCAACTTATCAGTATAGGTCTTAGGCTCTTCTTCAAATACCTTCTTTGATGCTTCTATTTATTTTGAGCTTGACTCCTCTTCTTGTACCTCTTGACCTTCCTCATAACCAAGTCCAATATTCATAAATGGAGATCTCTGTATTTTGATAATATCATCCAAATATTTTGAGCTTTTCCTAAACTGATATATCTTATTATTGAATTTCTCAAGTCCCTTCCTTAGAATGTTAGCTTCATGTTCTAGTATTTCACATTCTAGTTCTTTTGCCTTTAATTTCTCAACCATAACTTCTTCAATTATTTTTGTCTCTTCAACCTTCACTTTTAAGTCTATGAGATCTTGTAGGAGCTTTGTCTTTGTTTCCTCATCCTCTTGAACTTGAGCCTTCAATTATGAATTCTTCTTTCTAACCCTTTTCAATTCTCCAAGAGCAGCAATAAGTTCCTCCTCTATGTTAACCATGGTTTCTTCTTCATTTTTTGAATATTTCTCTTTTTCTAGATCTTCAACTATAGGATCATCTTCTTTCTCTTTTTCTTAATTAATAGCAAAAGCTCCTTTCTTTCTCTTCTATGGTCAAAAATAGAATTTCTTCTTTTTCATTATCGAAGAAGCTTTCATCACTTTCACTTGAAGCACTACTTTCTTCTTCAACATAAAAACTCTTCTTGTGCCTTTGAAAAATATTCTTCTCATGCTTGCCTTGACCATGCCTGTTTTTCTTTTCATAATAAAACTTTCTTTCCTTATTTTTCTTGTAATCCTTTTCTTCTTCACTGCTACTACCTCCATTTTGTGGATAATTAGTTGCATAGTGACCAATGTTACCACAACTAAAATATTTCATAGTATGCATATTTTTGTGTTTTCTTGGACCCTTCTTATTTCTTCTCACAAAGTTAGCCTCTTCTTCACTACTTGATTCATCACTTGATTCTTGTTCTTTATTATTTTCCTTCTTTGAAGCTTTGAATGTTGCCTCTCTTTTTGATGTTTGTTCTTTTTATGTCCTCATCTCATAGGTTGTGAGAATTCCATGTAGCTCATCCATGCTTAAAGTTTTGAGATCCTTCATCTCTTCTATTGCTGAAACCTTTGCATCATACCTCATAGGGAGTGACCTCAATATTTTATGAACAATAGTAGATTCCTCAATATTTTCTCCAAGTCCACGAATAGTGTTGACAACCTCATCAACACGAAGTAGATACATAGCAATATCTTCATCATATTTCATCTTCAAGTCTTCAAACTTCCTTCTATGTGTTTGAAGTTTTGCCATTTTGACCTTGTCGTCTCCTTCATATGTTCTTTGTAACTTATCCCATATTTATTTTCTGAGGTACATTGCATGACTTTCACAAACTCTGATTCACATAACCCACTCAAAATTACATTCATTGCCTTGGCATTATCTTCATATGGTTTCTTACCACTTGCATCTGTAGGAGGAGTTGTAGATGGTGTGAATCCATTTTCAACGGATTACCATGTATCATATCCATGTGCCATCAAATAAGTCTTCATCCTCACACTCTAGAAAGCATAGTTAGTCCCATCAAACAATGGAGCCTTATTTGATGAAAACCCTTCCTTATGAGCCATGTGTGTTCTTGTAAGATATTCCTTCAAGCTGTTAGGCTTTCATGAAGGAACCCACTCTGATACCAATTGAAGAACACAAGCTTATACTGAGAGGGGGTGAACAGTATAAGATAAAACTTTTACTTTTCTTTCCAAAGCAGTATTATCCAATATTATCAATTGCAATAATGAAACAATGCACAAATCATCACACACATAAGAGACACAAATTTAACATGGTTCACCCAATGTGGGCTACATCCATGGAGAAAATATTTCTTATAAATTTTCTCAACAAATCTCTTGGGAACCAATTCCCTATTACAATGTTTATGGGCACCAACCCAAAGGAGACACCAATCCCCTATGCTCAAGTTCATGGACCTCTATCCATAGGAGACACCAATCCCCTCTGCTCTAGTTCATGGACCTCTATCCATAGGAGACACCAATCCCCTTTGCTCTAGTTTGTGGATCTCTATCCATAGGAGACACCAATCCCCTTTGCTCTGGTTCGTGGACCTCTATCCATAGGAGACACCAATCCCCTTTGCTCTAGTTTATGGACCTCTATCACAATCCCCTTTGTCCTAGTTTGTGGACCTCTATCCACAGGAGACACCAATCCCCTTTGCTCTGGTTCATGGATCTCTATCCATAGGAGACACCAATCCCATTTGCTTTGGTTCATGGACCTCTATCCACAAGAGACACCAATCCCCTTTGCTCTGGTTCATGGACCTCTATCCATAGGAGACACCAATCCCCATTTGCTCTTTCATGGACCTCTATCCATAGGAGACACCAATCTCCATTTGCTATGGTTTATGGACCTCTATCCACAGAGACACCAATCCCCTTTTCTCTTGTCTACTCAAAAATCCTACTCAAATCTGCTCCAAGCCTACTCACAAGGCTTTCTTAAATCTGCTCCAAGCCTACTCATAAGGCTTGCTCAAATATACTCCAAGCCTACTCACAAGGCTTGCTCAAATCTGCTCAAAGCCTACTCACAAGGCTTGCTCAAATCTTCTCACAAACTCTTCTCAAATATGCTCACCAAACCTGCTCAAATCAGCTCACCAAACCTACTCAAATATGCTCACTATCACTTCTCAAACCTACTCAAATCTACCTCAATATTGCTCATAAGACCTGCTCAAATATTCCTAAAATATTACATACAAACAATGCTTATATCCTTCTCAAAAGTGCTTTCTTTGACTAAAGTAATTTAGACATATTCTACCCAAAATTATTTTATCTTCATGAACATATGAAGAATGATATGCATTACAAATACTCAATATGTTCTTTCACATTCATTAAGTTTGTCGCTTTCACATGTCTCACATTTATTGCATTCACAAGATAGCTCTAGTCTAGCACTTGATGATTGACCCTCTTATGTGCTCCCAAAACCAATCTAAACCAATGCACACTTTTTCTTCACAAATCCTTGCACATATATTCCCAATTTCATTCAATAATGATGCACAACTTTATTCTCAAATCCTTGCACATATATTTCCAATTTATTCAACAATGATGCAAATGTTTTTCTCAAACCCTGGCATATAATTCCCAATTTCATTCAACAATGAATGCACAACTTATGTAAATTTGACAAAAAACATATATCTTGCACTATTCCAATATCTTCAAAACGATGCATAAGTTTGCTCACAAAACTAGTCTATAACCTTTGCAAAAAATTTCCAAATCAATCAAAACAATGCTAGGTTTGCTCATAAAACTGATTTATAATTGTTTGACTTTCATTCCAATATCATTCGAAACAATGCATAGTTTGCTCATAAATATATCTATAATATTTCCCAATTTCAATCAAGTAATGCTCAAACAATCAATCCTTATTCCTCCAAGATATATGCAACTTAATATATTTTGTTCAACCAAAAACCACCTTAGAAAAGAATTAGATCACCATACCTCAAAATTGCCTTGATGATGTTGTGCCTTGAAAACCTATCTCAAAAATAATTTTCCTTTCTTTTGCCACTTCAAAAACAATTTAGCAAATCTCCTTTTCATACATTAAAAACCCTTCTCAAAATATGTGCACAAAAAGGCTTGAAAATAATACTTTATAACTCCTTTTTGGTCTCACAAAATAAAGCTTTTCATAATAAACAAACCCTCAAATTTCCCTTCTTCTATCATGCAAGAATACAATTAAATATAAACCAAAATACACCTTATACCTCCTTTTCTAATAATGTAAAAATACAAATAACAATAATCACAAATACACCTTATCTCTCCTTTCTAAAAATGCAAGATTACAACTTTCAAATAATACCCAAATCACCTTATGTCTATTTTCCTCATGCAAACATTACAATATCAAATAATCCTTATTACACCTTATGAATCCCTTTTTAAATCAAATTTAAAACAAAATATTTTGCCCCCTTTATATTCAATATGCCCAGTGAACGATTTACCTTTGTAAATTAATTTTAATAAAAAAAAATTATGCATACCTTCCACCAAGCGCACGATTTCCTTTCTCTGCCTTGCAAAACAGTGCTTGTAGGAATTGACCCTACGACCTCCTACTCCATGGTGCCCTAGCACTAGCTAGGCATCCATATGGGCTACCCCAATGGGTAGCAACAATAATGCATGATGTAAATTTAAACCTTCCTCTTTGTTGCCACTCAAAACAATGTTTTTGCCACCAAAACAATGCCTGCGTGAATCGAACCTGTGACCTTCTCCCCTACAGTGCCTTAGCGCTATCCAAGCGACCAGCTGGGCTAGCTACCCAATTGAAACCTATAGCGCAACACCTTGTCCTTATCCTCACTTTACCTCCTACCAAAATTTGCATTCCCTTCTTCTTGTGATTCGCAGTTTCAACGTGCAAAAGGATTTTGAATTGCACTACACAAAAACCTTAGCCAAAAAAATATTTTAGTGCATTATTTATATGCATATTGCCTCCTTTCACAATGATGTCGATGCTCATGTTTTTATTTTTTATTTTTGACTTTCATATAGCCTCTAATAATTTTTGGCACTCTTTCTTTTTAAACCTTCTTTTGATTATAATATTTTAAATCTAAAAGATTTAAATATTATAATCTTTAAACCTTTGGCCCTTGGAAAAATAAATATGTCTTTAAATATTTGCCTCCTCTTATGGTCTTTAAATTTTTTTCAAGAAATTATAATAAAACCTTTTAAACCTTGTCCTTCTTCATAATATTTAAATTTGACATTTAAATATTATTAATCCTTCTCTTAGAAAAATACTTTGGAGATATACCTTGCCTTGAATTTTGTCCATATACCTTGCTTTGAATTTTTTCCATTGCTTGCTATCAAACTCATGGGAAATATTTTTGCCTTGACTACCATGCACCTTTGACATCAAAATATTTTTGCCTCATGTACCCTTTGACATCAATGACAACTCAATATACTCAATATTTCCAACAACGTTCTTTCTCTTATTTTGGTAAATCCTTATCAATTTTAACAAATATAGGCTCATCTTTGGTTCCAATGTTCACATCATCAAATTTTGTTTCCTTGAGGAGTGGCTTATAGGCTTTATTAAAATCATCAAATAATCTTTCTAAAGAAGCTAACCCATTAGGGATTCTATTGGTTTTGAGTTGAATTACTTCAACTGGCTCTTCAATTATATGTTTCAATTTTTCTTCATCCTCCTCTTCACATATAACATCATAGTACATATTCTAGAGGGTCATGAATTCCCTAATATCCACATCATCTTGAAACACTTACAGGTATACTACATTATCAGGCACAAATGTTTTGTACATAGAGATAGTTGAAAATCTATCTATATACTCGGTGTCAATTTTTGGATAGTTTGCACCTAAAGTATTGATGGTCAATAGGTCTGCAATATGATTCTTTTCTATAGGAATGTAAGAGATGTTAAAATCTAAAAATTTATCAATTTCAGTTAAGATTATAAATTTATGTTGTTTTAATCTAGGATGTTTTGTTTGATACTTACCTTTAACTTGTTGAATAATCAGTTTGGCATCCCCAGTCACAGTCAAGAAATTTATACCTAGTTCTTTGGATTTTCTTAGGCCTAATAGTAAAGCTTCATACTCAAAAACATTATTGGTGCATGAGAATTATAATTTGTAGGGGATTCCAAGATAGTTTCCCTTTATATCCGTTAAATTCACACCAGCACCTAATATGGTCCACATTTACTAGGTAAGAACTCTGTCATATTCTGCATCTATTAGTTCTCTAGTTTTAGGATCCATATCTTTTGCATCAAAGACTTCTACTAGGAAAGGATTATGTCAAACTGAGTATAATCTATTTATTTCTCTTCTATAGAATTAACCAAATTAATCATGGTGTCATCTGGTCTTATCAGTTCCATTGAATACTTGTTAAATGGTTCTCTTATTAAAGTTACATTGTCTTTTCATAAAATAGGTATTGTGGCATAAGACCAATCTAATTGTATGGAGTCACCCAACTATTATGCCTAATGTCTTCTTAACAACAATGAGAAAAAAAGGTTCTACATCAATTACTACAATGTCCATCACTATACCCTTCTTGGAATGTTGATCTAAGAAGACTAACAAGCCAGTGATAATCCCTACACAAGGTATCTATCTACTATCCATTACTAACACAGGAGGAGACTCCCTAGTACAAATTAACCCTAGTTAGTCTGCTATATATTTGGGCATGATGTTATGGGATGCACAACTATCTAGCATGTAGTTTTGAATGACATACCTTTCTCCCTTATCTAAATTATACCCGAGGGACACATAAAATGGTCTCCTAGATGAGGGTGTTCTAGTATCATGATTATATGACTTGACTGTATTACAGGACTAAGTTTATTTTTGTTCAAATAGACCAAAAGCCTTACAGACTTGTTCTCTATACTTTTGAATATTCATTAACTCACAAAATGTAATGTTAACTTTCTATTTACTCAACTTAGATCCAGTTTCAAATTCCATGTTCTTAACATCTAATGTTTTGGTGCATTCCTCATGTGGTGATGGATCATTTATTTCTACATTGGCAGGAGTAGTTTTATTTTGATTTTTTTTACTTTTCTTTTTGTACATTGTTATTTACAGTAGGTTGTTATCTAGTGTCCTTATTTGAGATTTTATCAGTTAATAGGAACAATCCTATTTATTATAATTAAAGCATTGGCTTCAATTTATTTCACCTCTTGAGCTATCAGGATTAGCTTCCCTTGCTTCATTTTATCAAACCTAGTCTCTTGTCCCCTTTGTAGAATTTTTGTATTTTTTATGACTAGGATTTTGGGATGGTTATTTGAAGCATATGAATCCATATATTCCTCAAATAGCCTTTCTCTAGACTCATCTTCAAGATTCTAGTATGCATTAATTCTGATGTCCTCTTCGGATTTCTCATCTAAGTTTACAGAATAATGGATTCCAAGATATATACCATAATAGTCTGGGTTATGAGGGTCATCACAAGATGAACAGTAATAGGGTAAGTTTTCTACTAAGTTGATAGTGGGTATAGGATTTAGAACTAAGTATAGGTCCTTCTCTGTCTCTTTTTTCTTCTAGTTATTCTTATTATTTCTATTTCTCTCATTAGGATTGTTATTACTCCAATTTCTATTAAAATTCCTCTTTAATGGTGACCTATCGTCACCTTGTTGTTTGTCAACCTAAGGGTGAGAAGATTCAATGTTGCTTTATTTATTTATCTCTATTTTAGCTAATCTATTATTCATTGTATTGAACTTTTCAATTATTTGATTAGCCAATTTTTCCATGGGATCATATTTAGTTCTTTTTTTAGGGTGAGTCCTGCTTTCTTAGGTTTCCTATTAGGTTGGTTATCCTCTAGAGTATGGTTTCATTTTTATACTATCTAACATATTCCTTTTGATATCTATTGTATTAATATATTCTTGTCTTAACTTATAATTAAAATCTCATGGGAAGGCATTTTTGTAAAAATAGATTTAATATTATATGGTCGTAGAGCAATGGGGATTTTATTCCTGGTTTTAGAAAACCTTCTATTAAAATCACTTATCGATTTGTTTTCTTTCTTTTTCATTGTTACCAGGTTTGTTAATAGTGATTGTTCATTTTTTCTCTCATCAAACTTCTTTAGAAAGATAGTTTACATTTTAGCAAAATTGACAATATCATTATCGAAAAGGGTGTTAAACCATTCTCTAGCATATTTCTCTAACATCTGAAGCAAAAAAATTAATACTATATCTTCATGTTCTACTTTTATACTATCTAAAGCATATAAGAAGCGTTTAATGTGATCTTCCCCAGTAACTTCATTGTTTCCTTGAAACTTTAGGTAAATATTTATAAGCTTTAATGGGGAGATCATGTAGCGATGTTTGTAACTTAAAAGACCTATATTTTTTGGTTCTCCATAAATTAACGTTAGGAGGAGGATTGGCCATATTAATTACTGAAGGTACTTGGATCAGATTCAAAGAAATTATAGTAGGAAGTGTAGTATTAACTCCACTAGGGACAATAGGAGGTGTTTCAAAAATATTCTCTACTATAACAATATTTTCATCAAAAAATTTTGAAGATGATTTATAAGGATTAGTTCTAAAAAATATCTCTGGATTTGAGAATTCTAGGTATAGCTCTTGAGCGCTTATTCTTGTTTGTGCCAACACGTTCTATTGTTCTTTTTATTATTATTAGTTTTTTGGATTTGATTAGTCAGAGTTGCCAGCATAATGTGTGCAAAAAGAACAAATATCTGGTTGAGATTGCTTGACTTATAACTCTCATAATCACTTAGAGTATAAAATTTTTCAAGAATCAAGAAACTCAAGATAATCAAGAAAATAATATAACCGCTCGTTCTTGAAAAAGAAAAATTAGAAACTATGAGCATGGGAAGGAAACAAATTTGAAAATATTTTAAGATAAACTGATACTCTGATTCCTTTTAAGCTAATTGTTTCCAATAAATATTTGTCGTTAGGTTCTAAACTATAATGAAAATTACTCATTCGATCCCTGATAACGATGCCAATAAACTATTGGGAATTTTTCCTACATCCTTGGTATAACCTATCACGCTACAAGAAAACATACTATCAACGAGCAACTATAGGCTCTAGTCGACCTGCCTCTTTAACCTGGGACTAGAGTTATTCAATATTTTCTAAATAGACCAGGTATGGTAAGGATACCCTTGAGGTGAACTTAATGATTTTAAGATTTTATTTTCATGCTCTTCCAGATTTATGGTGGTGAATTAAATATTTTATAAATTTTGACCAAACTAAAACAATAACAATTCAATTATGACTTATGTATGATCAGTGTCTTAATCCTTTGGGCTATTGTAACAATATATAATGATCAATAAATAAAAATAGATAGAATGGAAAAATATATAATTCGTACAATTACATTCATTCAAATATCATAATAAACATAATAGTTGACCAACAAAATAAATGTTCACTATGCGTTTAAATAGTGTAATCCATAATGAAGATACACATAAGACTCAAGACAATGAAGTAATAAAAAAGAATCCCATAATTGTATTAATATTTAAAATATTATTACATGAGTAGTTGGCTTGAAATATCCATTGAACTCTTGAAATATCAATACAATAAATATCCTCATTCAAATATCGTAACAAGTACCTTTCACTCTTTTGTTTGAATATCACAACAATTGAGTCTCTATACCTCTAGCTCAATAATATAGAAATATTCTCAGCTTCTTGGGTTCTTTCCTATAAAAACCTACATAGAAATGAGAATAATAAGGGATGAAAAAGAAGAAGAAAGACAAAGGAGATACAACAGTAAAGAACAGGTACTCGAGTATACCTCCTAGAAAAAAATGCTATGTCAAAGCTTGATTTGTATTCTGGCTGTAAACATCCTTATTATAACTTTGGCAACTCTGTAAATGCCTAAACTAATTTCATCTGAACTATCCACCTTGTGCCATATCCTATATTTTCATTTATTGGGTGTTGTACAATTTGTTATCTAACTGATTCAAAAATAAAATACATTATAAAAATTTGCCAACGTTTTACCTAGTTGTTATCCACTTCAATTTGTTGCTTTGTAGCTTTATTTATTTATCCTAAAGTGAGATCACAAGTATCTTCTCATATATTTATCATTGTGACCTGATGTTTCACCATTGCACACCTTGATCTCTTTGACTGGGAAGGTTACTAAAATTTAGATGTATTATATTGAGTTGAGGCTTTCTTCAACTACATGAGGGCTTGCCTTGGGATGTATAAGCTGATGTATCAGACCCATTGCAATAGTGATGAAGAACATGGAATTGGAAGTGCACAATTAAGGAAACCACCAACAATACGGTACTTACATAACTATACTCCATTAGAGTGACAATACTCTAACTATATTCTAACGAGGTGTGAAAGATTTATGTAGATGATATTCCATTTTGCACCTCTTGTTTCTTCTACAACCGATGACACGGGTCTTCTCAAAATGTAGAACTCTCTTTCTATAGCTCTTTAATAACACACTTTGATCCATATCTGAAATATCACTTAGACTTTAGAATGGATGTCATTCTATATAAATAATGAGTTGATGTGGATTATTACGTCAGCTGACAGCAAGTGGAAAAGTCCTATTGATCTAAAAATGATTCAGTTTTCTTCAACCTAATGATTTTGCCTTAATTAGATCATCTATTATCATCATGTGATTTATGGGCTATCCTTCCCTTGTTTAACATATGAGGATTTACACCCTTCTACTATCATCGTTCATGTAGTTTGAAGAGTTTAGATATTCTAACTTGGCCAAACCTATCCATTAATCATTTTACGTATTTTATCTTGTTGCCCCAATCTTTGTTAATGAATAATCTTGTCATGGTTTATTTCCCTCTTTAGAAATTTTGTATAATCTAGATGCAAGAATTTGGAGTAGAGTTTGCACTCATGCAACCTTTCAGTTGGCCTTCATTTGCATTAGTCATGGTTGCTTCCAACGTAACACTAATATTATTTAGATTAGAGATCCCTCAAGAACACGTGCTATTGATCGATTGACATGTATCATTTGGTACCATATTGTGTAGGTACTCGTGATCACTGATCATAGTCTAAACAATGTAAGAATTTTTATTTGCTCCAATTTTGATAGTTTTTTATTGATATTTTTGATGATCAGAGTGGTACTATATTTGGTCAGGACTCGGTCGACAGATTTGGAGTGTTCTTCCTTTGGTTGATTAGTTCCTACTAACTATGTTTTTTTTGCAACCTTCCCCTTTGTTGAGCAAGGTGCAGCAACAATATTGTCATTATTGTCAACACAGTCAGAAAGATCGGTTGAAGCAGTGGACAGGAGCTCAAAGGTTAATCAGAGTATGTACAGTGATGTTAAATGCTTATGAGGATGTTTACCCACCTTTTTTCATATTTTCCAAGAAGACCGAAGTGGCCCATATGCTCAAGATCAAAGAAAAAGTAAAACATCGCAAAGAAAAAAGGTGTCACGATATCGCGACATGTTGCATTTTTACGGTCAAAAGAGAAGAGAAAATGCAAGGAGAAAAAGTGTCGTGATATCACGACATGTTGCATTTTCGCAGCCAAAAGAGAAGAGAAAATGCAAGGAGAAAAAGTGTCGTGATATCGCGACATGTTGCATTTTTGCGGCCAAAAGAGAAGAGAAAATGCAAGGAGAAAAAGTGTCGCGATATCGCGACATGTTGTATTTTCGCGGGCCAAAGGAAAGAGAAAAAGTGTCGCGATATCGTGACATGTTGTTTTTTTGCGGGCCAAGGAGAGAGAAAAAGCAAAGAGAAAAAGGCAAGTGGAAAAATTGTCACGATTTCATGACATGTTGGAAGAGAAAGAGAAAGCAAGAAAAAGTGTCAAGATTTCACGACAAGTTCTAAGAAAGAGAACAAGTATGAAAAATGTCGTGATTTTGCGACTAAAATAGGAGAGAGAAAGTAAGTTGGAAAAGTGTCATTATTTCGCGACATGTCGCATTTTCGCGACTAAAATAGGAGAGAGAAAGTAAGATGGAAAAGTGTCACAATTTCGTGACATGTCGTATTTTCACGACTAAAATGGGAGAGAGAAATTAAGTAAGAAAAAGTGTCGCGATATCGCGACATGTCACATTTCTGTGACTCGAAAAGGGCAGGAAGGAAGAGAATGAAAAAGTGTCGCAATATCGTGACATGTCGCATTTTCACGACTCGGCAAGGGCGAGGAAGGAAGAGAAAGAAAAAGTGTCACAATATCGCGACATGTCACATTTTCGCGACTCAAGAAGGGCAGGCAGGCGGAGTAACAAAAGTGTCATGATATCGTGACATGTTGCATTTTCGCAACTCAAGAAGGGCGAGCGATAGAGTAACAAAAGTGTCACGATATCATGACATGTCACATTTTCATGACTCAAGAAGGGCAGGCAGGCAGAGTAACAAAAGTGTCATGATATCGTGACATGTCACATTTTTGCAACTCGAAAATGCCAGTGCAAGCAGTGAAACAAAAGTGTCATGATATCACGACATGTCGCATTTTTGCGACTGAAGACCAAGATGGTAAAATTGAAGACTGCATAGTGACGTGGATCCATAAGGAATATTTAATTATTTTAAATCAGTTAAGATGGTCATTACACGTGGAAAGAAACAGACGCATGCCCATGTGGAGAAAACAAACAATCAAAGAAGGAGAAAATGAACAGTCATCAAAATAGAATCAAAAATATTTTTCGGTAACCAAAATGCATGCATGCACAAAGGAGAAAACAAACAGTCATGACCAAGAAGACGAACAGTCATGGTAGGAGAATATGGTGTCAATTCTTCGCATGTAACGTGTTTGACGAAATTCCTACTCTAATTATAGAAAAGGAGTTACATAAAGAAGGCGTTACAATTGACAAGTGGTGTATGAGAATTGAAAGGAGGAGTTACAATTGGAGTTACAAAGAGAAAGGACGGTTATAAAAGGAGTGCTTCTTGGACAATTTTGGTTGGTGATTCTATCTTTCAAAGAGAGCGAGAGGCGCACGAGAGGCGAGCGAGAAGGGTGTGTGTTTTGTGAAGTGTGGGAGATGTTGAGTAAGCAATAGACCAGTCAGGGTCTTGTAAAAGTGAAGGCATTTCTATGTCAATCTTCCAATTTCAAGATTGAAGTCCAAGTTGGTGCTTGGCATCAGGGGTTGGTGCTCCTTCCAGTTGGTGCTGGTAAATCATGGGTTGGTGCTCCTTTCTATTGGTGCAGATAAATTAGGGGTTGGTGCTCCTTTCTGTTGGTGCAGATAAATCGAGGGTTGGTGCTCCTTCCAGGTGTGTTCGGTAAATTAATTGTAAAGTTGTTTCTTTGCAAAGGTTGGATTTGTATGGGAGTCCAAACAGTCAATTTTTGAGGAGTAGCCAAAACTGGTGAACCTCGGTACATCTTGTGTTGTGTGATGATCTTTTGTTATATTTGATTTATTGGGTTTTAAGTTTTCATTGTTTCAAAATTAAGAGTTGAAGATTTAAGTTTTTAAGAGCTACACTAATTCACCCCCCCTCTTAGTGTCATTGTGAGACTAACCTTGGAAGATATACTCATATTGTCTTGGAGGATATGATTGCATAGTTCTTTCTTTGCTTTTTCCGTGATAGTCCATATTCCTTGATGGTGCATTGTTTTCTTCCTCTTTGATGCTTCTATTTCTCAACTTATCAGTATAGGTCTTAGGCTCTTCTTCAAATACCTTCTTTGATGCTTCTATTTCTTTTGATATTGACTCCTCTTCTTGTACCTCTTGACATTCCTCATAACCAAGTCCAGTATTCATAAATGGAGATCTCTGTATTTTGAAATTTTCCTAAACTGATATATATTATTATTGAATTTCTCAAGTCCCTTCCTTAGAATGTTAGCTTCATGTTCTAGTATTTCACATTCTAGTTCGTTTGCCTTTAATTTCTCAACCATAGCTTCTTCAATTATTTTTGTCTCTTCAACCTTCACTTTTAAGTCTATGAGATATTTTAGGAGCTTTGTCTTTGTTTCCTCATCCTCTTGAACTTAAGCCTTCAATTATGAATTCTTCATTCTAACCCTTTTCAATTTTCCAAGAGCAGTAATAAGTTCCTCCTCTATGTTAACCATGGTTTCTTCTTCATTTTTTTAATATTTCCCCTTTTCTATATCTTCACTTATAGGATCATCTTTTTTCTCTTCTATGGTCAAAAATAGAATTTCTTCTTTTTCATTATCGAATAAGCTTTCATCACTTTCACTTGAAGCACTAGTTTATTCTTCCACATAAAAACTTTTCTTGTACCTTTGAGAAATATTCTTATCATGCTTGCCTTGACCATGCCTATTTTTATTTTCATAATAAAACTTTCTTTCCTTCTTTTTCTTGTAATCCTTTTCTTCTTCACTACTACTACCTCCATTTTGTGGATAATTAGTTGCATAGTGACCAATGTTACCACAACTAAAATATTTCATAGTATATATATTTTTATGTTTTATTGGACCTTCTTATTTCTTCTCACAAAGTTAGACTCTTCTTCACTAATTGATTCATCACTTGATTCTTGTTCTTTATTATTTTTCTTCTTTGAATATTTGAATGTTGTCACTCTTTTTGATGTCTGTTATTTTTATGTCCTCATCTCATAGGCTATGAGAATTCCATGTAGATAATCCATTGTTAAAGTTTTGATATCCTTCATATCTTCTATTGCTGAAACCTTTGCATCATACCTCATAGGGAGTGACCTCAATATTTTCTAAACAATAGTAGATTCCTCAATCTTTTCTCCAAGTCCACGAATAGTGTTGACAATCTCATCAAAACGAAGTAGATACATATTAATATCTTCATCATATTTCATCTTCAAGTCTTCAAACTTCCTTCTGTATGTTTGAAGTTTTGCCATTTTAAACTTATTGTCTCCTCCATATGTTCCTTGTAACTTATCCCATATTTCTTTTTTGAGGTACATTGCATGACTTTCACAAACTCTGATTCACATAATCCACTCAAGATTACATTTATTGCCTTCGCATTATCTTCATATGGTTTCTTACCACTTGCATCTATAGGAGGAGTTGTAGATGGTGTGACTCCATTTTCAACAGATTACCATGTATCATATCCATGTGCCATCAAATAAATCTTCATCCTCACACTCTAGAAATCATAGTTAGTCACATCAAACAATGAAGCCTTATTTTATGAAACCATTCCTTATGAACCATGTGTGTTCTTGTAAGATATTTATTCAAGTTGTTAGGCTTTCATGAAGAAACTTGCTCTGATACCAATTGAAGAACACAAGCTTATACTGAGAGGGGGGGTGAATAGTATAAGATAATATTTTTAATTTTCTTTGCAAAGCTGTATTATCAAATATTATCAATTGCAATAATGAAACAATGCATAAATCATCACACACATAAGAGACACAAATTTAACATGGTTCATCCAATGTGGGCTACATCCATGAAGAAAATATTTTTTAAAAATTTTCTTAACAAATATCTTGGGAACCAATTCCCTATTACAATGTTTATGAACATCAACTCAAAGGAGACACCAATACCCTATGTTCAAGTTCATGGACCTCTATCCATAGGAGGCATCAATACCCTCTGCTTTGGCTTATGTACCTCTATCCATAGGAGACACCAATCCCCTTTGCTATAGTTTGTGGATCTCTATCCATAGGAGACACCAATCCCCTTTGCTCTTTTTTGTGGACCTATATCCATAGGAGACACCAATCCCCTTTGTTCTACTTTATGGACCTTTATACATAGGAGGCACCAATCCCCTTTACTCTAGTTTGTGGACCTCTATACACATGAGACACCAATCCCCTTTGCTTTGGTTCATGGATCTCTATCCATTGGAGACACCAATCCCATTTGCTTTAGTTCATGGACCTCTATCCACAAGAGACCTAATCCTATTTGCTCTCATTCATGGACCTGTATCCATAGGAGACACCAATCCCATTTCATTTTGTTCATGGACCTCTATCCATAGGAGACACCAATCTCCTTTGCTATGGTTTATGGATTTTTATCCACAGGATACACCAATCCCCTTTGCTCTTCTTCACTCTAAAATCCTACTCAAATCTGCTCCAAACCTACTCACAAGACTTGCTTAAATCTGATCCAAGCCTACTCATAAGGCTTGCTCAAATATACTCCAAGCCTACTCACAAGGCTTTCTCAAATCTGCTCGAAGCCTACTCACAAGGCTTGCTCAAATATTCTCATAAAATCTACTCAAATATGCTCACCAAACCTGCTCAAATCAACTCAACAAACCTACTCAATTATGATCACTATCACTGCTCAAACCTACTCAAATCTACCTCAATATTGCTCACAAGACCTGCTTAAATATTCATAAAATATTACATAGAAAAAATACTTCTATCCTTCTCAAAATTACTTTCTTTGACTAAAGTAATTTAGACATATTCTACCCATAATTATTTTATCTTCATGAACATATGAAGAATGATATGCATTACAAATACTCAATATGTTCTTTCACATTCATTAAGTTTGTTGCTTTCACATGTCTCACATTTATTGCATCCACAAGATATCTCTAGTCTAGCACTTGATGATTGACCCTCTTATGTTCTCCCAAAACCAATATAAATCAATGCACACTTTTTCTTCACAATTCCTTGCACATATATTCCCAATTTCATTCAATAATGATGCACAACTTTGTTCTCAAATCTTTTGCACATATATTTCCAATTTTATTCAACAATGATGCACAATTTTTTTCTCAAACCCTTTGCACATATATTCCCAATTTCATTCAACAATGATGCACAACTTTATTCTCAAACCCTTTGCACATATACTCCCAATTTCATTCAACAATGACGCACAAATTTATTCTCAAACCCTTGCACATATATTCCAATTTCTTTCAACAATGATGCATAAGTTTACTTTACAAAACTAGCCTATAACCCTTGCAAAAAAAATTCCAAAATCAATCACACTCAATGCTTAAATTTGCACATAAAACGGATTTATAACTTTTGCACTTTCATTCCCAATATCATTAGAAACCATGCATAGATTTTCTCATAAATATGATCTATAATATTTCCCAATTTCAATCCAAGTAATGATCAAACAATCAATCCTTATGCCTCCAAGCATATATCAACTTAATTATGTTTTCTTCAACCAAAAACCACCTTAGAAAAGAATTAAATCACCATACCTCTAAAACTGCCTTGATGATGATGTGCCTTGAAAACCTATCTCAAAAATAATTTTCCTTTCTTTCGCCACTTCAATTTTTTTTTAGCAAATCTCCTTTTCATACATTAAAAACCCTTCTCAAAAGATGTGCACAAAAATACTTGAAAATAATACTTTATAACTCCTTTTTGGTCTCACAAAATAAAGCTTTTCATAATAAACAAACCCTCGAATTTCCCTTCTTCTATCATGCAAAAATACAATTAAATATAAACCAAAATACACCTTATACCTCCTTTTTTAATAATGTAAAAATATAAATAACAATAATGACAAATACACCTTATCTCTCCTTTCTAAAAATGCAAGATTACAACTTTCAAATAATACCCAAATCACCTTATGTCTATTTTCCTCATGAAAACATTACAATATCAAATAATCCTTATTACACCTTATGGCTTATTTTTTAAATCAAATTTAAAACAAAATATTTTACCCCCTTTATATTCAATATACCCAGTGAATTATTTACCTTTGTAAATTAATTTTAATAAAAAAAATTATGCATACCTTCCACCAAGTGCATGATTTTCTTTCTCTGCCTTACAAAATAGCGCTTGTAGAAATTGACCCTACAACCTCCTGCTTCATGGCTCCCTAGAACTAGCTAGGCATCCATATGGGCTACCCCAGTGGATAGCAACAATAATGCATGATGTAAATTTAAACCTTCCTCTTTGTTGCCACTCAAAACAATGTTTTTTCTACCAAAACAATGCCTGCGTGAATCGAACTTGTGACCTTCTCCCCTACAGTGCCTTAGCACTATCCAAGCGACCAGATGGTCTAGCTACCCAATTGAAACCTATAGCGTAGCACATTGTCCTTATCCTCACTTCACTTCCTACCAAAATCTGCATTCCCTTCTTGTGATTCACAGTTTCAACGTGCAAAAAGATTTTGAATTGCACTACGTAAAAACCTTAGCCAAAAAAATATTTTAGTGCATTATTTATATGCATATTGCCTCCTTTCACAATGATGTCGATGCTCATGTTTTTATTTTTTAATTTTGACTTTCATATAACCTCTAATAATTTTTGGCACTCTTTCTTCTTAAACCTTCTTTTGATTATAATATTTTAAATATAAAATATTTAAATATTATAATATTTAAACCTTTGGCCCTTGGAAAAATAAATTTATCTTTAAACCTTTTTCAAGAAATTATAATAAAACCTTTTAAACCTTGTCCTTCTTCATAATATTTACATTTGACATTTAAATATTATTAATCCTCCTATTAGAAAAATGCTTTGGAGATATACCTTGCCTTGAATTTTGTCCATATACCTTGCTTTGAATTTTTTCCATTGCTTGCTATCAAACTCATGGAAAATATTTTTTCCTTGACTACCATGCACCTTTGACATCAAAATATTTTTGCCTCATGTACCCTTTGACATTGATGACAAATCTATACTCAATATTTCCAACAACTGTTCTTTCTCTTATTTTGGTAAATCCTTATCAATTTTAACAAATATAGGCTCATCTTTGGTTCCAATGTTCACATCATCAAATTTTGTTTCCTTGAGGAGTGGCTTATAGGCTTTATTAAAATCATCAAATAATCTTTCTAAAGAAGCTAACCCATTAGGGATTCTATTGGTTTTGAGTTGAATTACTTCAACTGGCTCTTCAATTATATGTTTCAATTTTTCTTCATCCTCCTCTTCACATATAACATCATAGTACATATTCTAGAGGGTCATGAATTCCCTAATATCCACATCATCTTGAAACACTTACAGGTATACTACATTATCAGGCACAAATGTTTTGTACATAGAGATAGTTGAAAATCTATCTATATACTCGGTGTCAATTTTTGGATAGTTTGCACCTAAAGTATTGATGGTCAATAGGTCTGCAATATGATTCTTTTCTATAGGAATGTAAGAGATGTTAAAATCTAAAAATTTATCAATTTCAGTTAAGATTATAAATTTATGTTGTTTTAATCTGGGATGTTTTGTTTGATACTTACCTTTAACTTGTTGAATAATCAGTTTGGCATCCCCAGTCACAGTCAAGAAATTTATACCTAGTTCTTTGGATTTTCTTAGGCCTAATAGTAAAGCTTCATACTCAAAAACATTATTGGTGCATGAGAATTATAATTTGTAGGGGATTCCAAGATAGTTTCCCTTTATATCCGTTAAATTCACACCAGCACCTAATATGGTCCACATTTACTAGGTAAGAACTCTGTCATATTCTGCATCTATTAGTTCTCTAGTTTTAGGATCCATATCTTTTGCATCAAAGACTTCTACTAGGAAAGGATTATGTCAAACTGAGTATAATCTATTTATTTCTCTTCTATAGAATTAACCAAATTAATCATGGTGTCATCTGGTCTTATCAGTTCCATTGAATACTTGTTAAATGGTTCTCTTATTAAATTTACATTGTCTTTTCATAAAATAGGTATTGTGGCATAAGACCAATATAATTGTATGGAGTCACCCAACTATTATGCCTAATGTCTTCTTAACAACAATGAGAAAAAAAGGTTCTACATCAATTACTACAATGTCCATCACTATACCCTTCTTGGAATGTTGATCTAAGAAGACTAACAAGCCAGTGATAATCCCTACACAAGGTATCTATCTACTATCCATTACTAACACAGGAGGAGACTCCCTAGTACAAATTAACCCTAGTTAGTCTGCTATATATTTGGGCATGATGTTATGGGATGCACAACTATCTAGCATGTAGTTTTGAATGACATACCTTTCTCCCTTATCTAAATTATACCCGAGGGACACATAAAATGGTCTCCTAGATGAGGGTGTTCTAGTATCATGATTATATGACTTGACTGTATTACAGGACTAAGTTTATTTTTGTTCAAATAGACCAAAAGCCTTACAGACTTGTTCTCTATACTTTTGAATATTCATTAACTCACAAAATGTAATGTTAACTTTCTATTTACTCAACTTAGATCCAGTTTCAAATTCCATGTTCTTAACATCTAATGTTTTGGTGCATTCCTCATGTGGTGATGGATCATTTATTTCTACATTGGCAGGAGTAGTTTTATTTTGATTTTTTTTACTTTTCTTTTTGTACATTGTTATTTACAGTAGGTTGTTATCTAGTGTCCTTATTTGAGATTTTATCAGTTAATAGGAACAATCCTATTTATTATAATTAAAGCATTGGCTTCAATTTATTTCACCTCTTGAGCTATCAGGATTAGCTTCCCTTGCTTCATTTTATCAAACCTAGTCTCTTGTCCCCTTTGTAGAATTTTTGTATTTTCTATGACTAGGATTTTGGGATGGTTATTTGAAGCATATGAATTCATATATTCCTCAAATAGCCTTTCTCTAGACTCATCTTCAAGATTCTAGTATGCATTAATTCTGATGTCCTCTTCGGATTTCTCATCTAAGTTTACAGAATAATGGATTCCAAGATATATACCATAATAGTCTGGGTTATGAGGGTCATCACAAGATGAACAGTAATAGGGTAAGTTTTCTACTAAGTTGATAGTGGGTATAGGATTTAGAACTAAGTATAGGTCCTTCTCTGTCTCTTTTTTCTTCTAGTTATTCTTATTATTTCTATTTCTCTCATTAGGATTGTTATTACTCCAATTTCTATTAAAATTCCTCTTTAATGGTGACCTATCGTCACCTTGTTGTTTGTCAACCTAAGGGTGAGAAGATTCAATGTTGCTTTCTTTATTTATCTCTATTTTAGCTAATCTATTATTCATTGTATTGAACTTTTCAATTATTTGATTAGCCAATTTTTCCATGGGATCATATTTAGTTCTTTTTTTAGGGTGAGTCCTGCTTTCTTAGGTTTCCTATTAGGTTGGTTATCCTCTAGAGTATGGTTTCATTTTTATACTATCTAACATATTCCTTTTGATATCTATTGTATTAATATATTCTTGTCTTAACTTATAATTAAAATCTCATGGGAAGGCATTTTTGTAAAAATAGATTTAATATTATATGGTCGTAGAGCAATGGGGATTTTATTCCTGGTTTTAGAAAACCTTCTATTAAAATCACTTATCGATTTGTTTTCTTTCTTTTTCATTGTTACCAGGTTTGTTAATAGTGATTGTTCATTTTTTCTCTCATCAAACTTCTTTAGAAAGATAGTTTACATTTTAGCAAAATTGACAATATCATTATCGAAAAGGGTGTTAAACCATTCTCTAGCATATTTCTCTAACATCTGAAGCAAAAAAATTAATACTATATCTTCATGTTCTACTTTTATACTATCTAAAGCATATAAGAAGCGTTTAATGTGATCTTCCCCAGTAACTTCATTGTTTCCTTGAAACTTTAGGTAAATATTTATAAACTTTAATGGGGAGATCATGTAGCGATGTTTGTAACTTAAAAGACCTATATTTTTTGGTTCTCCATAAATTAACGTTAGGAGGAGGATTGGCCATATTAATTACTGAAGGTACTTGGATCAGATTCAAAGAAATTATAGTAGGAAGTGTAGTATTAACTCCACTAGGGACAATAGGAGGTGTTTCAAAAATATTCTCTACTATAACAATATTTGCATCAAAAAATTTTGAAGATGATTTATAAGGATTAGTTCTAAAAAATATCTCTGGATTTGAGAATTCTAGGTATAGCTCTTGAGCGCTTATTCTTGTTTGTGCCAACACGTTCTATTGTTCTTTTTATTATTATTAGTTTTTTGGATTTGATTAGTCAGAGTTGCCAGCATAATGTGTGCAAAAAGAACAAATATCTGGTTGAGATTGCTTGACTTATAACTCTCATAATCACTTAGAGTATAAAATTTTTCAAGAATCAAGAAACTCAAGATAATCAAGAAAATAATATAACCGCTCGTTCTTGAAAAAGAAAAATTAGAAACTATGAGCATGGGAAGGAAACAAATTTGAAAATATTTTAAGATAAACTGATACTCTGATTCCTTTTAAGCTAATTGTTTCCAATAAATATTTGTCGTTAGGTTCTAAACTATAATGAAAATTACTCATTCGATCCCTGATAACGATGCCAATAAACTATTGGGAATTTTTCCTACATCCTTGGTATAACCTATCACGCTACAAGAAAACATACTATCAACGAGCAACTATAGGCTCTAGTCGACCTGCCTCTTTAACCTGGGACTAGAGTTATTCAATATTTTCTAAATAGACCAGGTATGGTAAGGATACCCTTGAGGTGAACTTAATGATTTTAAGATTTTATTTTCATGCTCTTCCAGATTTATGGTGGTGAATTAAATATTTTATAAATTTTGACCAAACTAAAACAATAACAATTCAATTATGACTTATGTATGATCAGTGTCTTAATCCTTTGGGCTATTGTAACAATATATAATGATCAATAAATAAAAATAGATAGAATGGAAAAATATATAATTCGTACAATTACATTCATTCAAATATCATAATAAACATAATAGTTGACCAACAACAGAAATATTCACTATACGTTCAAATAACGTAACCCATAATGAATATACACACAAGACTGAAGACAATGAAGTAATAAAAAAGAATCCCATAATTGTATTAATATTTAAAATATTATTACATGAGTAGTTGGCTTGAAATATCCATTGAACTCTTGAAATATCAATACAATAAATATCCTCATTCAAATATCGTAACAAGTACCTTTCACTCTTTTGTTTGAATATCACAACAATTGAGTCTCTATACCTCTAGCTCAATAATATAGAAATATTCTCAGCTTCTTGGGTTCTTTCCTATAAAAACCTACATAGAAATGAGAATAATAAGGGATGAAAAAGAAGAAGAAAGACAAAGGAGATACAACAGTAAAGAACAGGTACTCGAGTATACCTCCTAGAAAAAAATGCTATGTCAAAGCTTGATTTGTATTCTGGCTGTAAACATCCTTATTATAACTTTGGCAACTCTGTAAATGCCTAAACTAATTTCATCTGAACTATCCACCTTGTGCCATATCCTATATTTTCATTTATTGGGTGTTGTACAATTTGTTATCTAACTGATTCAAAAATAAAATACATTATAAAAATTTGCCAACGTTTTACCTAGTTGTTATCCACTTCAATTTGTTGCTTTGTAGCTTTATTTATTTATCCTAAAGTGAGATCACAAGTATCTTCTCATATATTTATCATTGTGACCTGATGTTTCACCATTGCACACCTTGATCTCTTTGACTGGGAAGGTTACTAAAATTTAGATGTATTATATTGAGTTGAGGCTTTCTTCAACTACATGAGGGCTTGCCTTGGGATGTATAAGCTGATGTATCAGACCCATTGCAATAGTGATGAAGAACATGGAATTGGAAGTGCACAATTAAGGAAACCACCAACAATACGGTACTTACATAACTATACTCCATTAGAGTGACAATACTCTAACTATATTCTAACGAGGTGTGAAAGATTTATGTAGATGATATTCCATTTTGCACCTCTTGTTTCTTCTACAACCGATGACACGGGTCTTCTCAAAATGTAGAACTCTCTTTCTATAGCTCTTTAATAACACACTTTGATCCATATCTGAAATATCACTTAGACTTTAGAATGGATGTCATTCTATATAAATAATGAGTTGATGTGGATTATTACGTCAGCTGACAGCAAGTGGAAAAGTCCTATTGATCTAAAAATGATTCAGTTTTCTTCAACCTAATGATTTTGCCTTAATTAGATCATCTATTATCATCATGTGATTTATGGGCTATCCTTCCCTTGTTTAACATATGAGGATTTACACCCTTCTACTATCATCGTTCATGTAGTTTGAAGAGTTTAGATATTCTAACTTGGCCAAACCTATCCATTAATCATTTTATGTATTTTATCTTGTTGCCCCAATCTTTGTTAATGAATAATCTTGTCATGGTTTATTTCCCTCTTTAGAAATTTTGTATAATCTAGATGCAAGAATTTGGAGTAGAGTTTGCACTCATGCAACCTTTCAGTTGGCCTTCATTTGCATTAGTCATGGTTGCTTCCAACGTAACACTAATATTATTTAGATTAGAGATCCCTCAAGAACACGTGCTATTGATCGGTTGACATGTATCATTTGGTACCATATTGTGTAGGTACTCGTGATCACTGATCATAGTCTAAACAATGTAAGAATTTTTATTTGCTCCAATTTTGATAGTTTTTTATTGATATTTTTGATGATCGAGTGGCACTATATTTGGTCGAAACTCGATCGATAGATTTGGAGTGTTCTTCCTTTGGCTGGTTAGTTCTTACTGACTATGTTTTTTTTGCAACCTTCCCCTTTGTTGAGCAAGGTGCAGCAACAATATTGTCATTATTGTCAACACGAATGGAAAGATCGGTTGAAGCAATGGACGGGAGCTCAAAGGTTAATCGAGTATGTACAGTGATGTTAAATGCTTATGAGGATGTTTACCCACCTTTTTGCATATTTTCCAAGAAGACCGAAGTGGCCCATATGCTCAAGATCAAAGAAAAAGTAAAACATCGCAAAGAAAAAAGGTGTCACGATATCGCGACATGTTGCATTTTTACGGTCAAAAGAGAAGAGAAAATGCAAGGAGAAAAAGTGTCGTGATATCACGACATGTTGCATTTTCGCAGCCAAAAGAGAAGAGAAAATGCAAGGAGAAAAAGTGTCGTGATATCGCGACATGTTGCATTTTTGCGGCCAAAAGAGAAGAGAAAATGCAAGGAGAAAAAGTGTCGCGATATCGCGACATGTTGTATTTTCGCGGGCCAAAGGAAAGAGAAAAAGTGTCGCGATATCGTGACATGTTGTTTTTTTGCGGTCCAAGGAGAGAGAAAAAGCAAAGAGAAAAAGGCAAGTGGAAAAATTGTCACGATTTCATGACATGTTGGAAGAGAAAGAGAAAGCAAGAAAAAGTGTCAAGATTTCACGACAAGTTCTAAGAAAGAGAACAAGTATGAAAAATGTCGTGATTTTGCGACTAAAATAGGAGAGAGAAAGTAAGTTGGAAAAGTGTCATTATTTCGCGACATGTCGCATTTTCGCGACTAAAATAGGAGAGAGAAAGTAAGATGGAAAAGTGTCACAATTTCGTGACATGTCGTATTTTCACGACTAAAATGGGAGAGAGAAATTAAGTAAGAAAAAGTGTCGCGATATCGCGACATGTCACATTTTTGCGACTCGAAAAGGGCAGGAAGGAAGAGAATGAAAAAGTGTCGCAATATCGTGACATGTCGCATTTTCACGACTCGGCAAGGGCAGGAAGGAAGAGAAAGAAAAAGTGTCACAATATCGCGACATGTCACATTTTCGCGACTCAAGAAGGGCAGGCAGGCGGAGTAACAAAAGTGTCATGATATCGTGACATGTTGCATTTTCGCAACTCAAGAAGGGCAGGCAGTCAGAGTAACAAAAGTGTCACGATATCATGACATGTCACATTTTCATGACTCAAGAAGGGCAGGCAGGCAGAGTAACAAAAGTGTCATGATATCGTGACATGTCACATTTTTTCAACTCGAAAATGCCAGGCAAGCAGTGAAACAAAAGTGTCATGATATCACGACATGTCGCATTTTTGCGACTGAAGACCAAGATGGTAAAATTGAAGACTGCATAGTGACATGGATCCATAAGGAATATTTAATTATTTTAAATCAGTTAAGATGGTCATTACACGTGGAAAGAAACAGACGCATGCCCATGTGGAGAAAACAAACAATCAAAGAAGGAGAAAATGAACAGTCATCAAAATAGAATCAAAAATATTTTTCGGTAACCAAAATGCATGCATGCACAAAGGAGAAAACAAACAGTCATGACCAAGAAGACGAACAGTCATGGTAGGAGAATATGGTGTCAATTCTTCGCATGTAACGTGTTTGACGAAATTCCTACTCTAATTATAGAAAAGGAGTTACATAAAGAAGGCGTTACAATTGACAAGTGGTGTATGAGAATTGAAAGGAGGAGTTACAATTGGAGTTACAAAGAGAAAGGACGGTTATAAAAGGAGTGCTTCTTGGACAATTTTGGTTGGTGATTCTATCTTTCAAAGAGAGCGAGAGGCGCACGAGAGGCGAGCGAGAAGGGTGTGTGTTTTGTGAAGTGTGGGAGATGTTGAGTAAGCAATAGACCAATCAGGGTCTTGTAAAAGTGAAGGCATTTCTATGTCAATCTTCCAATTTCAAGATTGAAGTCCAAGTTGGTGCTTGGCATCAGGGGTTGGTGCTCCTTCCAGTTGGTGCTGGTAAATCATGGGTTGGTGCTCCTTTCTATTGGTGCAGATAAATTAGGGGTTGGTGCTCCTTTCTGTTGGTGCAGATAAATCAGGGGTTGGTGCTCCTTCCAGTGTGTTCTGGTAAATTAATTGTAAAGTTGTTTCTTTGCAAAGGTTGGATTTGTATGGGAGTCCAAACAGTCAATTTTTGAGGAGTAGCCAAAACTGGTGAACCTCGGTACATCTTGTGTTGTGTGATGATCTTTTGTTATATTTGATTTATTGGGTTTTAAGTTTTCATTGTTTCAAAATTAAGAGTTGAAGATTTAAGTTTTTAAGAGCTACACTAATTCACCCCCCCTCTTAGTGTCATTGTGAGACTAACCTTGGAAGATATACTCATATTGTCTTGGAGGATATGATTGCATAGTTCTTTCTTTGCTTTTTCCGTGATAGTCCATATTCCTTGATGGTGCATTGTTTTCTTCCTCTTTGATGCTTCTATTTCTCAACTTATCAGTATAGGTCTTAGGCTCTTCTTCAAATACCTTCTTTGATGCTTCTATTTCTTTTGATATTGACTCCTCTTCTTGTACCTCTTGAACTTCCTCATAACCAAGTCCAAGTATTCATAAATGGAGATCTCTCGTATTTTGAAATTTTCCTAAACCGATATATATTATTATTGAATTTCTCAAGTCCCTTCCTTAGAATGTTAGCTTCATGTTCTAGTATTTCACATTCTAGTTCGTTTGCCTTTAATTTCTCAACCATAGCTTCTTCAATTATTTTTGTCTCTTCAACCTTCACTTTTAAGTCTATGAGATATTTTAGGAGCTTTGTCTTTGTTTCCTCATCCTCTTGAACTTAAGCCTTCAATTATGAATTCTTCATTCTAACCCTTTTCAATTTTCCAAGAGCAGTAATAAGTTCCTCCTCTATGTTAACCATGGTTTCTTCTTCATTTTTTTAATATTTCCCCTTTTCTATATCTTCACTTATAGGATCATCTTTTTTCTCTTCTATGGTCAAAAATAGAATTTCTTCTTTTTCATTATCGAATAAGCTTTCATCACTTTCACTTGAAGCACTAGTTTATTCTTCCACATAAAAACTTTTCTTGTACCTTTGAGAAATATTCTTATCATGCTTGCCTTGACCATGCCTATTTTTATTTTCATAATAAAACTTTCTTTCCTTCTTTTTCTTGTAATCCTTTTCTTCTTCACTACTACTACCTCCATTTTGTGGATAATTAGTTGCATAGTGACCAATGTTACCACAACTAAAATATTTCATAGTATATATATTTTTATGTTTTATTGGACCTTCTTATTTCTTCTCACAAAGTTAGACTCTTCTTCACTAATTGATTCATCACTTGATTCTTGTTCTTTATTATTTTTCTTCTTTGAATATTTGAATGTTGTCACTCTTTTTGATGTCTGTTATTTTTATGTCCTCATCTCATAGGCTATGAGAATTCCATGTAGATAATCCATTGTTAAAGTTTTGATATCCTTCATATCTTCTATTGCTGAAACCTTTGCATCATACCTCATAGGGAGTGACCTCAATATTTTCTAAACAATAGTAGATTCCTCAATCTTTTCTCCAAGTCCACGAATAGTGTTGACAATCTCATCAAAACGAAGTAGATACATATTAATATCTTCATCATATTTCATCTTCAAGTCTTCAAACTTCCTTCTGTATGTTTGAAGTTTTGCCATTTTAAACTTATTGTCTCCTCCATATGTTCCTTGTAACTTATCCCATATTTCTTTTTTGAGGTACATTGCATGACTTTCACAAACTCTGATTCACATAATCCACTCAAGATTACATTTATTGCCTTCGCATTATCTTCATATGGTTTCTTACCACTTGCATCTATAGGAGGAGTTGTAGATGGTGTGACTCCATTTTCAACAGATTACCATGTATCATATCCATGTGCCATCAAATAAATCTTCATCCTCACACTCTAGAAATCATAGTTAGTCACATCAAACAATGAAGCCTTATTTTATGAAACCATTCCTTATGAACCATGTGTGTTCTTGTAAGATATTTATTCAAGTTGTTAGGCTTTCATGAAGAAACTTGCTCTGATACCAATTGAAGAACACAAGCTTATACTGAGAGGGGGGTGAATAGTATAAGATAATATTTTTAATTTTCTTTGCAAAGCTGTATTATCAAATATTATCAATTGCAATAATGAAACAATGCATAAATCATCACACACATAAGAGACACAAATTTAACATGGTTCATCCAATGTGGGCTACATCCATGAAGAAAATATTTTTTAAAAATTTTCTTAACAAATATCTTGGGAACCAATTCCCTATTACAATGTTTATGAACATCAACTCAAAGGAGACACCAATACCCTATGTTCAAGTTCATGGACCTCTATCCATAGGAGGCATCAATACCCTCTGCTTTGGCTTATGTACCTCTATCCATAGGAGACACCAATCCCCTTTGCTATAGTTTGTGGATCTCTATCCATAGGAGACACCAATCCCCTTTGCTCTTTTTTGTGGACCTATATCCATAGGAGACACCAATCCCCTTTGTTCTACTTTATGGACCTTTATACATAGGAGGCACCAATCCCCTTTACTCTAGTTTGTGGACCTCTATACACATGAGACACCAATCCCCTTTGCTTTGGTTCATGGATCTCTATCCATTGGAGACACCAATCCCATTTTCTTTAGTTCATGGACCTCTATCCACAAGAGACCTAATCCTATTTGCTCTCATTCATGGACCTGTATCCATAGGAGACACCAATCCCATTTCATTTTGTTCATGGACCTCTATCCATAGGAGACACCAATCTCCTTTGCTATGGTTTATGGATTTTTATCCACAGGATACACCAATCCCCTTTGCTCTTCTTCACTCTAAAATCCTACTCAAATCTGCTCCAAACCTACTCACAAGACTTGCTTAAATCTGATCCAAGCCTACTCATAAGGCTTGCTCAAATATACTCCAAGCCTACTCACAAGGCTTTCTCAAATCTGCTCGAAGCCTACTCACAAGGCTTGCTCAAATATTCTCATAAAATCTACTCAAATATGCTCACCAAACCTGCTCAAATCAGCTCAACAAACCTACTCAATTATGATCACTATCACTGCTCAAACCTACTCAAATCTACCTCAATATTGCTCACAAGACCTGCTTAAATATTCATAAAATATTACATAGAAAAAATACTTCTATCCTTCTCAAAATTACTTTCTTTGACTAAAGTAATTTAGACATATTCTACCCATAATTATTTTATCTTCATGAACATATGAAGAATGATATGCATTACAAATACTCAATATGTTCTTTCACATTCATTAAGTTTGTTGCTTTCACATGTCTCACATTTATTGCATCCACAAGATATCTCTAGTCTAGCACTTGATGATTGACCCTCTTATGTTCTCCCAAAACCAATATAAATCAATGCACACTTTTTCTTCACAATTCCTTGCACATATATTCCCAATTTCATTCAATAATGATGCACAACTTTGTTCTCAAATCTTTTGCACATATATTTCCAATTTTATTCAACAATGATGCACAATTTTTTTCTCAAACCCTTTGCACATATATTCCCAATTTCATTCAACAATGATGCACAACTTTATTCTCAAACCCTTTGCACATATACTCCCAATTTCATTCAACAATGACGCACAAATTTATTCTCAAACCCTTGCACATATATTCCAATTTCTTTCAACAATGATGCATAAGTTTACTTTACAAAACTAGCCTATAACCCTTGCAAAAAAAATTCCAAAATCAATCACACTCAATGCTTAAATTTGCACATAAAACTGATTTATAACTTTTGCACTTTCATTCCCAATATCATTAGAAACCATGCATAGATTTTCTCATAAATATGATCTATAATATTTCCCAATTTCAATCCAAGTAATGATCAAACAATCAATCCTTATGCCTCCAAGCATATATCAACTTAATTATGTTTTCTTCAACCAAAAACCACCTTAGAAAAGAATTAAATCACCATACCTCTAAATTGCCTTGATGATGATGTGCCTTGAAAACCTATCTCAAAAATAATTTTCCTTTCTTTCGCCACTTCAATTTTTTTTTAGCAAATCTCCTTTTCATACATTAAAAACCCTTCTCAAAAGATGTGCACAAAAATACTTGAAAATAATACTTTATAACTCCTTTTTGGTCTCACAAAATAAAGCTTTTCATAATAAACAAACCCTCGAATTTCCCTTCTTCTATCATGCAAAAATACAATTAAATATAAACCAAAATACACCTTATACCTCCTTTTTTAATAATGTAAAAATATAAATAACAATAATGACAAATACACCTTATCTCTCCTTTCTAAAAATGCAAGATTACAACTTTCAAATAATACCCAAATCACCTTATGTCTATTTTCCTCATGAAAACATTACAATATCAAATAATCCTTATTACACCTTATGGCTTATTTTTTAAATCAAATTTAAAACAAAATATTTTACCCCCTTTATATTCAATATACCCAGTGAATTATTTACCTTTGTAAATTAATTTTAATAAAAAAAATTATGCATACCTTCCACCAAGTGCATGATTTTCTTTCTCTGCCTTACAAAATAGCGCTTGTAGAAATTGACCCTACAACCTCCTGCTTCATGGCTCCCTAGAACTAGCTAGGCATCCATATGGGCTACCCCAGTGGATAGCAACAATAATGCATGATGTAAATTTAAACCTTCCTCTTTGTTGCCACTCAAAACAATGTTTTTTCTACCAAAACAATGCCTGCGTGAATCGAACTTGTGACCTTCTCCCCTACAGTGCCTTAGCACTATCCAAGCGACCAGATGGTCTAGCTACCCAATTGAAACCTATAGCGTAGCACATTGTCCTTATCCTCACTTCACTTCCTACCAAAATCTGCATTCCCTTCTTGTGATTCACAGTTTCAACGTGCAAAAAGATTTTGAATTGCACTACGTAAAAACCTTAGCCAAAAAAATATTTTAGTGCATTATTTATATGCATATTGCCTCCTTTCACAATGATGTCGATGCTCATGTTTTTATTTTTTAATTTTGACTTTCATATAACCTCTAATAATTTTTGGCACTCTTTCTTCTTAAACCTTCTTTTGATTATAATATTTTAAATATAAAATATTTAAATATTATAATATTTAAACCTTTGGCCCTTGGAAAAATAAATTTATCTTTAAACCTTTTTCAAGAAATTATAATAAAACCTTTTAAACCTTGTCCTTCTTCATAATATTTACATTTGACATTTAAATATTATTAATCCTCCTATTAGAAAAATGCTTTGGAGATATACCTTGCCTTGAATTTTGTCCATATACCTTGCTTTGAATTTTTTCCATTGCTTGCTATCAAACTCATGGAAAATATTTTTTCCTTGACTACCATGCACCTTTGACATCAAAATATTTTTGCCTCATGTACCCTTTGACATTGATGACAAATCTATACTCAATATTTCCAACAACTGTTCTTTCTCTTATTTTGGTAAATCCTTATCAATTTTAACAAATATAGGCTCATCTTTGGTTCCAATGTTCACATCATCAAATTTTGTTTCCTTGAGGAGTGGCTTATAGGCTTTATTAAAATCATCAAATAATCTTTCTAAAGAAGCTAACCCATTAGGGATTCTATTGGTTTTGAGTTGAATTACTTCAACTGGCTCTTCAATTATATGTTTCAATTTTTCTTCATCCTCCTCTTCACATATAACATCATAGTACATATTCTAGAGGGTCATGAATTCCCTAATATCCACATCATCTTGAAACACTTACAGGTATACTACATTATCAGGCACAAATGTTTTGTACATAGAGATAGTTGAAAATCTATCTATATACTCGGTGTCAATTTTTGGATAGTTTGCACCTAAAGTATTGATGGTCAATAGGTCTGCAATATGATTCTTTTCTATATGAATGTAAGAGATGTTAAAATCTAAAAATTTATCAATTTCAGTTAAGATTATAAATTTATGTTGTTTTAATCTAGGATGTTTTGTTTGATACTTACCTTTAACTTGTTGAATAATCAGTTTGGCATCCCCAGTCACAGTCAAGAAATTTATACCTAGTTCTTTGGATTTTCTTAGGCCTAATAGTAAAGCTTCATACTCAAAAACATTATTGGTGCATGAGAATTATAATTTGTAGGGGATTCCAAGATAGTTTCCCTTTATATCCGTTAAATTCACACCAGCACCTAATATGGTCCACATTTACTAGGTAAGAACTCTGTCATATTCTGCATCTATTAGTTCTCTAGTTTTAGGATCCATATCTTTTGCATCAAAGACTTCTACTAGGAAAGGATTATGTCAAACTGAGTATAATCTATTTATTTCTCTTCTATAGAATTAACCAAATTAATCATGGTGTCATCTGGTCTTATCAGTTCCATTGAATACTTGTTAAATGGTTCTCTTATTAAAGTTACATTGTCTTTTCATAAAATAGGTATTGTGGCATAAGACCAATCTAATTGTATGGAGTCACCCAACTATTATGCCTAATGTCTTCTTAACAACAATGAGAAAAAAAGGTTCTACATCAATTACTACAATGTCCATCACTATACCCTTCTTGGAATGTTGATCTAAGAAGACTAACAAGCCAGTGATAATCCCTACACAAGGTATCTATCTACTATCCATTACTAACACAGGAGGAGACTCCCTAGTACAAATTAACCCTAGTTAGTCTGCTATATATTTGGGCATGATGTTATGGGATGCACAACTATCTAGCATGTAGTTTTGAATGACATACCTTTCTCCCTTATCTAAATTATACCCGAGGGACACATAAAATGGTCTCCTAGATGAGGGTGTTCTAGTATCATGATTATATGACTTGACTGTATTACAGGACTAAGTTTATTTTTGTTCAAATAGACCAAAAGCCTTACAGACTTGTTCTCTATACTTTTGAATATTCATTAACTCACAAAATGTAATGTTAACTTTCTATTTACTCAACTTAGATCCAGTTTCAAATTCCATGTTCTTAACATCTAATGTTTTGGTGCATTCCTCATGTGGTGATGGATCATTTATTTCTACATTGGCAGGAGTAGTTTTATTTTGATTTTTTTTACTTTTCTTTTTGTACATTGTTATTTACAGTAGGTTGTTATCTAGTGTCCTTATTTGAGATTTTATCAGTTAATAGGAACAATCCTATTTATTATAATTAAAGCATTGGCTTCAATTTATTTCACCTCTTGAGCTATCAGGATTAGCTTCCCTTGCTTCATTTTATCAAACCTAGTCTCTTGTCCCCTTTGTAGAATTTTTGTATATTTTATGACTAGGATTTTGGGATGGTTATTTGAAGCATATGAATCCATATATTCCTCAAATAGCCTTTCTCTAGACTCATCTTCAAGATTCTAGTATGCATTAATTCTGATGTCCTCTTCGGATTTCTCATCTAAGTTTACAGAATAATGGATTCCAAGATATATACCATAATAGTCTGGGTTATGAGGGTCATCACAAGATGAACAGTAATAGGGTAAGTTTTCTACTAAGTTGATAGTGGGTATAGGATTTAGAACTAAGTATAGGTCCTTCTCTGTCTCTTTTTTCTTCTAGTTATTCTTATTATTTCTATTTCTCTCATTAGGATTGTTATTACTCCAATTTCTATTAAAATTCCTCTTTAATGGTGACCTATCGTCACCTTGTTGTTTGTCAACCTAAGGGTGAGAAGATTCAATGTTGCTTTCTTTATTTATCTCTATTTTAGCTAATCTATTATTCATTGTATTGAACTTTTCAATTATTTGATTAGCCAATTTTTCCATGGGATCATATTTAGTTCTTTTTTTAGGGTGAGTCCTGCTTTCTTAGGTTTCCTATTAGGTTGGTTATCCTCTAGAGTATGGTTTCATTTTTATACTATCTAACATATTCCTTTTGATATCTATTGTATTAATATATTCTTGTCTTAACTTATAATTAAAATCTCATGGGAAGGCATTTTTGTAAAAATAGATTTAATATTATATGGTCGTAGAGCAATGGGGATTTTATTCCTGGTTTTAGAAAACCTTCTATTAAAATCACTTATCGATTTGTTTTCTTTCTTTTTCATTGTTACCAGGTTTGTTAATAGTGATTGTTCATTTTTTCTCTCATCAAACTTCTTTAGAAAGATAGTTTACATTTTAGCAAAATTGACAATATCATTATCGAAAAGGGTGTTAAACCATTCTCTAGCATATTTCTCTAACATCTGAAGCAAAAAAATTAATACTATATCTTCATGTTCTACTTTTATACTATCTAAAGCATATAAGAAGCGTTTAATGTGATCTTCCCCAGTAACTTCATTGTTTCCTTGAAACTTTAGGTAAATATTTATAAACTTTAATGGGGAGATCATGTAGCGATGTTTGTAACTTAAAAGACCTATATTTTTTGGTTCTCCATAAATTAACGTTAGGAGGAGGATTGGCCATATTAATTACTGAAGGTACTTGGATCAGATTCAAAGAAATTATAGTAGGAAGTGTAGTATTAACTCCACTAGGGACAATAGGAGGTGTTTCAAAAATATTCTCTACTATAACAATATTTGCATCAAAAAATTTTGAAGATGATTTATAAGGATTAGTTCTAAAAAATATCTCTGGATTTGAGAATTCTAGGTATAGCTCTTGAGCGCTTATTCTTGTTTGTGCCAACACGTTCTATTGTTCTTTTTATTATTATTAGTTTTTTGGATTTGATTAGTCAGAGTTGCCAGCATAATGTGTGCAAAAAGAACAAATATCTGGTTGAGATTGCTTGACTTATAACTCTCATAATCACTTAGAGTATAAAATTTTTCAAGAATCAAGAAACTCAAGATAATCAAGAAAATAATATAACCGCTCGTTCTTGAAAAAGAAAAATTAGAAACTATGAGCATGGGAAGGAAACAAATTTGAAAATATTTTAAGATAAACTGATACTCTGATTCCTTTTAAGCTAATTGTTTCCAATAAATATTTGTCGTTAGGTTCTAAACTATAATGAAAATTACTCATTCGATCCCTGATAACGATGCCAATAAACTATTGGGAATTTTTCCTACATCCTTGGTATAACCTATCATGCTACAAGAAAACATACTATCAACGAGCAACTATAGGCTCTAGTCGACCTGCCTCTTTAACCTGGGACTAGAGTTATTCAATATTTTCTAAATAGACCAGGTATGGTAAGGATACCCTTGAGGTGAACTTAATGATTTTAAGATTTTATTTTCATGCTCTTCCAGATTTATGGTGGTGAATTAAATATTTTATAAATTTTGACCAAACTAAAACAATAACAATTCAATTATGACTTATGTATGATCAATGTCTTAATCCTTTGGGCTATTGTAACAATATATAATGATCAATAAATAAAAATAGATAGAATGGAAAAATATATAATTCGTACAATTACATTCATTCAAATATCATAATAAACATAATAGTTGACCAACAACAGAAATATTCACTATACGTTCAAATAACGTAACCCATAATGAATATACACACAAGACTAAAGACAATGAAGTAATAAAAAAGAAGCCCATAATTGTATTAATATTTAAAATATTATTACATGAGTAGTTGGCTTGAAATATCCATTGAACTCTTGAAATATCAATACAATAAATATCCTCATTCAAATATCGTAACATGTACCTTTCACTCTTTTGTTTGGATATCACAACAATTGAGTCTCTATACCTCTAGCTCAATAATATAGAAATATTCTCAGCTTCTTGGGTTCTTTCCTATAAAAACCTACATAGAAATGAGAATAATAAGGGATGAAAAAGAAGAAGAAAGACAAAGGAGATACAACAGTAAAGAACAGGTACTCGAGTATACCTCCTAGAAAAAAATGCTATGTCAAAGCTTGATTTGTATTCTGGCTGTAAACATCCTTATTATAACTTTGGCAACTCTGTAAATGCCTAAACTAATTTCATCTGAACTATCCACCTTGTGCCATATCCTATATTTTCATTTATTGGGTGTTGTACAATTTGTTATCTAACTGATTCAAAAATAAAATACATTATAAAAATTTGCCAACGTTTTACCTAGTTGTTATCCACTTCAATTTGTTGCTTTGTAGCTTTATTTATTTATCCTAAAGTGAGATCACAAGTATCTTCTCATATATTTATCATTGTGACCTGATGTTTCACCATTGCACACCTTGATCTCTTTGACTGGGAAGGTTACTAAAATTTAGATGTATTATATTGAGTTGAGGCTTTCTTCAACTACATGAGGGCTTGCCTTGGGATGTATAAGCTGATGTATCAGACCCATTGCAATAGTGATGAAGAACATGGAATTGGAAGTGCACAATTAAGGAAACCACCAACAATACGGTACTTACATAACTATACTCCATTAGAGTGACAATACTCTAACTATATTCTAACGAGGTGTGAAAGATTTATGTAGATGATATTCCATTTTGCACCTCTTGTTTCTTCTACAACCGATGACACGGGTCTTCTCAAAATGTAGAACTCTCTTTCTATAGCTCTTTAATAACACACTTTGATCCATATCTGAAATATCACTTAGACTTTAGAATGGATGTCATTCTATATAAATAATGAGTTGATGTGGATTATTACGTCAGCTGACAGCAAGTGGAAAAGTCCTATTGATCTAAAAATGATTCAGTTTTCTTCAACCTAATGATTTTGCCTTAATTAGATCATCTATTATCATCATGTGATTTATGGGCTATCCTTCCCTTGTTTAACATATGAGGATTTACACCCTTCTATTATCATCGTTCATGTAGTTTGAAGAGTTTAGATATTCTAACTTGGCCAAACCTATCCATTAATCATTTTACGTATTTTATCTTGTTGCCCCAATCTTTGTTAATGAATAATCTTGTCATGGTTTATTTCCCTCTTTAGAAATTT
Organism: Wollemia nobilis; assembly: GCA_028583015.1. NCBI lineage: Eukaryota > Viridiplantae > Streptophyta > Pinopsida > Araucariales > Araucariaceae > Wollemia > Wollemia nobilis. Next base: position 8,303,622 of record JAQPPZ010017228.1, read on the forward strand.
TGTATAATCTAGATGCAAGAATTTGGAGTAGAGTTTGCACTCATGCAACCTTTCAGTTGGCCTTCATTTGCATTAGTCATGGTTGCTTCCAACGTAACACTAATATTATTTAGATTAGAGATCCCTCAAGAACACGTGCTATTGATCGGTTGACATGTATCATTTGGTACCATATTGTGTAGGTACTCGTGATCACTGATCATAGTCTAAACAATGTAAGAATTTTTATTTGCTCCAATTTTGATAGTTTTTTATTGATATTTTTGATGATCAGAGTGGTACTATATTTGGTCAGGACTCGGTCGACAGATTTGGAGTGTTCTTCCTTTGGTTGATTAGTTCCTACTAACTATGTTTTTTTGGCAACCTTCCCCTTTGTTGAGCAAGGTGCAGCAACAATATTGTCATTATTGTCAACACAATGTCGAAAGATCGGTTGAAGCAAGTGGACGGGAGCTCAAAGGTTAATCGAGTATGTACAGGTGATGTTAAATGCTTATGAGGATGTTTACCCACCTTTTTGCATATTTTCCAAGAAGACCGAAGTGGCCCATATGCTCAAGATCAAAGAAAAAGTAAAACATCGCAAAGAAAAAAGGTGTCACGATATCGCGACATGTTGCATTTTTACGGTCAAAAGAGAAGAGAAAATGCAAGGAGAAAAAGTGTCGTGATATCACGACATGTTGCATTTTCGCAGCCAAAAGAGAAGAGAAAATGCAAGGAGAAAAAGTGTCGTGATATCGCGACATGTTGCATTTTTGCGGCCAAAAGAGAAGAGAAAATGCAAGGAGAAAAAGTGTCGCGATATCGCGACATGTTGTATTTTCGCGGGCCAAAGGAAAGAGAAAAAGTGTCGCGATATCGTGACATGTTGTTTTTTTGCGGGCCAAGGAGAGAGAAAAAGCAAAGAGAAAAAGGCAAGTGGAAAAATTGTCACGATTTCATGACATGTTGGAAGAGAAAGAGAAAGCAAGAAAAAGTGTCACGATTTCACGACAAGTTCAAAGAAAGAGAACAAGTAAGAAAAGTGTCGTGATTTTGCGACTAAAATAGGAGAGAGAAAGTAAGTTGGAAAAGTGTCATGATATCGCGACATGTCGCATTTTCGCGACTAAAATAGGAGAGAGAAAGTAAGATGGAAAAGTGTCACAATATCGTGACATGTCATATTTTCACGACTAAAATAGGAGAGAGAAAGTAAGTAAGAAAAAGTGTCGCGATATCGCGACATGTCACATTTTTGCGACTCGGAAAGGGCAGGAAGGAAGAGAATGAAAAAGTGTCGCAATATCGTGACATGTCGCATTTTCACGACTCGGCAAGGGCAGGAAGGAAGAGAAAGAAAAAGTGTCACGATATCGCGACATGTCACATTTTCGCGACTCAAGAAGGGGTAGGCAGGCAGAGTAACAAAAGTGTCATGATATCGTGACATGTTGCATTTTCGCGACTCAAGAAGGGCAGGCTGGTAGAGTAACAAAAGTGTCACGATATCATGACATGTCACATTTTCATGACTCAAGAAGGGCAGGCAGGCAGAGTAACAAAAGTGTCATGATATCGTGACATGTCACATTTTTGTGACTCGAAAAGGCCAGGCAAGCAGTGAAACAAAAGTGTCACGATATCACGACATGTCGCATTTTTGCGACTGAAGACCAAGATGGTAAAACTGAAGACTGCATAGTGACGTGGATCCATAAGGAATATTTAATTATTTTAAATCATTTAAGATGGTCGTTACACGTGGAAAGAAACGGACGCATGCCCATGTGGAGAAAACGAACAATCAAAGAAGGAGAAAATGAACAGTCATCAAAATAGAATCAAAAAGATTTTTCGGTAACCAAAATGCATGCATGCACAAAGGAGAAAACAAACAGTCATGACCAAGAAGACGAACAGTCATGGTAGGAGAATATGGTGTCAATTCTTTGCATGTAACGTGTTTGACGAAATGCCTACTCTAAATATACAAAAGGAGTTACATAAAGAAGGCGTTACAATTGACAAGTGGTGTATGAGAATTGAAAGGAGGAGTTACAACTGGAGTTACAAAGAGAAAGGATGGTTATAAAAGGAGTGCTTCTTGGACAATTTTGGTTGGTGATTTTATCTTGCGAAGAGAGCGAGAGGCGCACGGAGAGGCGAGCGAGAAGGGTGTGTGTTTTGTGAAGTGTGGGAGATGTTGAGTAAGCAATAGACCAGTCGGGGTCTTGTAAAAGTGAAGGCATTTCTATGTCAATCTTCCAGTTTCAAGATTGAAGTCCAAGTTGGTGCTTGGCATCATGGGTTGGTGCTCCTTCCAGTTGGTGCTGGTAAATCAGGGGTTGGTGCTCCTTTCTATTTGTGCAGATAAATCAGGGGTTGGTGCTCCTTTCGTTGGTGCAGATAAATCAAGGGTTGGTGCTCCTTCTAGTGTGTTGGTAAATTGATTGTAAAGTTGTTACTTTGCAAAGGCTGGATTTGGATGGGAGTCCAAACAGTCAATTTTTGAGGAGTAGCCAAAACTGGTGAACCTCGGTACATCTTGTGTTGTGTGATGCTCTTTTGTTATATTTGCTTTATTGGGTTTTAAGTTTTCATTGTTTCAGAATTAAGAGTTGAAGATTTAAGTTTTTAAGAGCTACACTGATTCACCCCCCCTCTTAGTGTCATTGTGAGACTAACAATTGGTATCAGAGCCAAGTTCCTGAACAAGCTTAATCGGCTAGGGTGATCTTGGAAGTGACACAATGGCAGGTGGTGAAGGCTTCTCATCAAACAAAGCACCATTGTTGGATGAAACTAATTACACATTTTGGAGACTCAGGATGCAGACATATCTTTGTGCTTTGGGATACGACATTTGGGATTCGATAGATAGTGGATACACAATACCCACCACTTCTCCAACCGATGCTGTCGATAAGAAATTGTTTGAGAATAACTCAAAACAAAAGAATGCTATCATGTGTGGATTAGTGGACAGTGAACTAGTAAAAATTATGAGTTGTAAAATGGCAAAAGAAATATGGGACAAACTGAGGAGCATTCATGAAGGAGATGATAAGATCAAGGAGGCCAAGTTACAAACACATCGAGCTCAGTTCAAAGTATTAAAGATGAATGACGATGAGAACATAGAGGCATATATGCTGAGAGTTAATGAAGTCATTAATGCGATTAGAGGACTCGGCGAGGAAATAAAATATTTTGTCATCATGAAAAAGGTATTAAGATCTCTTCCCCAAAGATTTGATTCTAAATTTTCAGCTATAAAAGAAGCTAAAAATCTAAATTCTTTTAGTATGGATGAGATGCATGGTTCTTTGACTGCATATGAGATGAGAATAGGAAAATCTAAACCCACAGACAGAGAAACTACTTTTAAAGCCCATAAAAATATGAAAGCAAAACAAGAATCCAAGGAAGAAAAGACATCAGATGAAATGGAAGCAAATTTTGTTTGAAAACTAAAAAGGGGAAAAGGAAAATATAGAGGAAAGTTACCGTTTAAATGTTTCAATTGTGGAGGCATTGGGCATGTTGCAGCTAAATGTCCACTTAATGAGAAGGATGAAAGTGATGAAGGATCACACCAAGAAAGAAGTGACTGGAAGAAAAAAACAAATTTCAGAAACGACAACTTTAGGAAGAAAAGTTTCATCTCCAAGAATGTCAGTTCATCAAAAGACAGCTGCGGTGAGGATTCTGAAAAGGAAATGGGTGAAGCTCTTTTCATGGCACTCAAAGAAGAAAAAATAGAAAAGATAGGAGTGAATTCTGAAGTATGTGATGAAAACCTTGAGGGTGAAGTATATCTAGAAGGTGAGTTGATCGCTGCACTTGAAGAGTTGGGTATAGAAAGGAAAAAGAACAAAATATTGTCCAAGAAGTTGGAAGAATATGGGGATAATATTGAAGATCTCTTCTTACAAATTCATAAAGCCAAGAAAATAGAAGAAGCCTTGAAGTCACACCTGGATGATAAAGGCGATGTATGTAGCAAACGTGAAGAGGAATCTAACAAATTTATTAGTGATCTAAAGCTACAAGTAGAAGAGTCCAAAAGGATTGAAGAAACTCTCAGGTCACAGATCAATGAGAAAGAGATTGTTTGCGGTAAACAAGAAGAGGAGATTGTTTTATTGAGGAAACAACTAGAAGAGGCCAATACAAATCTCAAATTTGAGAAGAGAACAAAGTTGCTAGATAAAATGATAAGGCAACAAAGAAGCCCCATGTGTAAGCTTGGTCTTGGATATGAAGTTGAACAACCTTCATCTTCTAAATCTGTAGAGAAGAAAAAGTCCACTGTTGAAGGATCAAAGAAAGAAAAGTTTGAAGCTGAAACTTCAAAAGGAAGAAAATCTCAAAGGAGATCTACAACAAAGCAACCACAACAAAAGAGGTTCTATCACTCTCACTTTATTCATAATAATGCTTGTAATGGCTATTGTTTTAGATGCAACCATTATGGTCACAAGGCAATGTATTGTGGATTGAATAATAGATCAAAGAGTTATGCTGGTAGAAATACATCTATTGAACACCATGTGCAATGTTTTAAATGTAATGGTCATGGGCACATAGCAAGGTCTTGTCCAAGAACTTTTGTATCTAATCTAAGGCAAGACAATAGATTTCATCAGACACAAAGAATGCAACACAGACAGGGAAGAAATCATGTGCATCAAAGAAAGGAAAATAATCATCCATCAAGGATGCACAAGAGACAACCACCCAAGAGAAATGTTCAAGTTCACAAAAAGGTTCAAAACAAGGATGCAGTTGAAAAACTCAAGCCCAAGTTCAAGAAATATTGGAGAAAGAAAGAAGAGAGGAAATTGTGTCTCCTTGGACTGAAGGAGATTACTCCTCTATTGCACTAAGCAACTCCAGGTAGCACATCCTTAGGGGGAGCAATATTAAAGGTTATTTTTGCTCCTATGTGTTTGTTTGGTTATCTGAGGATGAAAGGCAAGTAGGTAGGGGGAGTTGTCGTATAGTTTTCAAAGTGTGTTTCAGTTCATGTAGTTGTTTGTGGAGGTACCGTGAAGGGTGGTGATTAAATTGAGAGTTGTCACCATTGGTAGTATTGCTATATGTCAATGTTATACTTTTGATGGTTCTTACTTCCATTGTTCAAAGTTATGGATTATAATAGTTCTGATAATTTGGTTTAGTGAAAGAGATGCTAAAAAGTTCACAATGGAGGATTGTAAGCCAGTTAGCACTCCCATGACGACAGGTTGCAAGTTGAGAAAGGATGTGTAGATGACAGAAATAGTACCAGTAGAGGTGCACTCTATCTTGCAGACAGGTTGGTCATGTGGAACAATAAGAAACAAGATTCAGTCTCCTTATTCATAGCAGAGGCAGAATATATTGCAGCAACAACGTGCTGTACGTAGGAGAAAGTTGCGAAAGGTGAGGTTAAGTTGGATTTCGTTCCAACAACAGAGCAAGTAGTGGATATCTTCTCAAAACCATTTCCCAAGGAAGTCTTTGAGTACCTTTGTAATAAATTGGGAGTGGTCAAGCTTCCCAAGAATGACTAGCTATCGGCCACATCAAAGAGCATTTTTATATTTGTTTATCGTTTTGCTCATGTTTGTGATTTTTGCTAAGTCTAATAATTTTTGCCTAAGAATGTTGTGCATGGACTCAGGGGGAGTCTATAGCAGCCCTTTGATATTGTTGTCAAAGGGGGAGAAGAGTTACAGGAAATTGCACGTGTGTTGCCAACAATTCCAAAGGGGGAGATTGTTGAGCAAGGTGCAGCAACAATATTGTCATTGTTGTCAACACGATCGGAAAGATCGGTTGAAGCAGTGGATAGGAGCTCAGAGGTTAATCAGAGTATGTACAGTGATGTTAAATGCTTATGAGGATGTTTACCCACCTTTTTGCATATTTTCCAAGAAGACCGAAGTGGCCCATATGCTCAAGATCAAAGAAAAAGCAAAACATCGCAAAGAAAAAAGGTGTCGCGATATCGCGACATGTTGCATTTTTGTAGTCAAAAGAGAAGATAAAATGCAAGGAGAAAAAGTGTCACGATATCACGACATGTTGCATTTTCGTGGCCAAAAGAGAAGAGAAAATGCAAGGAGAAAAATTGTCACGATATCGCGACATGTTGCATTTTCGCGGCCAAAAGAGAAGAGAAAATGCAAGGAGAAAAAGTGTCGCGATATCGCGACATGTTGTATTTTCGTGGGCCAAAGGAAAGAGAAAGAGCAAGGAGAAAAAGTGTCGCGATATCATGACATGTTGTTTTTTCGTGGGCCAAGGAGAGAGAAAAAGCAAAGAGAAAAAGGCAAGTGGAAAAACTGTCGCGATTTCATGACATGTTGGAAGAGAAAGAGAAAGCAAGAAAAAGTGTCGCGATATCGCGACAAGTTCCGAAGCAAAGAGAAAACAGGAAGAAAAAGTTTCGCGATTTCGCGACATGTCGCATTTTTGCGACTAAAATAGGAGAGAGAAAGCAAGTTGGAAAAGTGTCACGATATCGCGACATGTCGCATTTTCGTGTCTAAAATAGGAGAGAGAAAGCAAGAAGGAAAAGTGTCGCGATTTCGCGACATGTCACATTTTTGCAACTAAAATAGGAGAGAGAAATTAAGAAAAAAGTGTCACGATATCGCGACATGTCGCATTTTCATGACTCGAAAAGGGCAGGAAGGAAGAGAATGAAAAAGTGTCGCGATATCGTGACATGTCGCATTTTCATGACTCGAAAAGGGCAGGAAGGAAGAGAAAGAAAAAGTGTCGTGATATCGCGACATGTCACATTTTCACGACTCAAGAAGGCAAGGCAGGCAGAGAAACGAAAGTGTCACGATATCGTGACATGTCGCATTTTCGTGACTCAAGAAGGGCAGACATTTAGAGTAACAAAAGTGTCACGATATCGCGACATGTCACATTTTCATGACTCAAGAAGGGCAGGCAGGCAGAGTAACAAAAGTGTCGCGATATCATGACATGTCGCATTTTCGTGACTCAAAAAGGCCAGGCAAGCAGTGAAACAAAAGTGTCACGATATCGCGACATGTCGCATTTTCGCGACTAAAGACCAAGATGGTAAAACTGAAGACTGCATAGTGACGTGGACCCATAAGGAATCTTTAATGATTTTAAATCATTTAAGATGGTCGTTACACATGGAAAGAAACGGATGCATGCCCATGTGGAGAAAACGAACAGTCGAAGAAGGAGAAAATGAACAGTCATCAAAATAGAATCGAAAAGCTTTTTTGGTAACCAAAATGCATGCATGCACAAAGGAGAAAACGAATAGTCATGACCAAGAAGACGAATAGTCATGGTAGGAGAATATGGTGTCAATTCTTTGCATGTAACGTGTTTGATGAAATGCCTACTCTAAATATACAAAAGGAGTTACATAAAGAAGGCGTTACAATTGACAAGTGGCGTATGAGAATTGAAAGGAGGAGTTACAACTGGAGTTACAAAGAGAAAGGATGGTTATAAAAGGAGTGTTGCTTGGACAATTTTGGTTGGTGATTTTATCTTGCAAAGAGAGCGAGAGGCATGCGAGAGGCGAGCGAGAAGGGTGTGTGTTTTGTGAAGTGTGGGAGATGTTGAGTAAGCAATAGACCAATCAGGGTCTTGTAAAAGTGAAGGCATTTCTATGTCAATCTTCTAGTTTCAAGATTGAAGTCCAAGTTGGTGCTTGGCATCGGGGGTTGGTGCTCCTTCCAGTTGGTGCTGGTAAATCAGGGGTTGGTGCTTCTTTCTATTGGTGCAGATAAATCAGGGTTTGGTGCTCCTTTTTGTTGGTGCAGATAAATCAGGGGTTGGTGCTCCTTCCAGTGTGTGCTAGTAAATTGATTGTAAAGTTGTTGTTTTGCAAAGGCTAGATTTGGATGGGAGTCCAAACAGTCAATTTTTGAGGAGTAGCCAAAATTGGTGAACCTCGGTACATCTTGTGTTGTGTGATGCTCTTTTGTTATATTTTCTTTATTGGGTTTTAATTTTTCATTGTTTCGGCATTAAGAGTTGAAGATTTAAGTTTTTAAGAGCTACACTAATTCACCCCCCCCTCTCAGTGTCATTGTGAGACTAACACCCTTCTCTTCGATCGAGTAGTTGAAAGTATGCTCATGCTATGTAAATAGTTGGTTCAAAATTTATTGAGAGGATTAGTTTAATAATATTTAACTAACCATAATGCATTTGAATTAAATGGTGGCATACCTTGATTTTCATTGAATTTACCTTTATTTGGCTCAGTCAATTTGCATCGCTGATTTCATTTAGCCAATGATATTTTGATGGCTATTATTTGTTTGACCATAGATATTTAGTGTTCATCTCTTTTTGGATCGAGAAGATTTCAATGGTTCAAATTTTACCATGTTATTTGTTGATCCATGTAATCCTTCATTCAACCAATGTTACTCTTCGACCAAAAATTTTTTTAGGTCATGTGTTCGGTTGGGTGATCCTTCCTTTCAGCCGAGAGCATTTTTCAATTTGACTTTGACCTTGAATTTTGGTCAAATCCTTACTTGCTTCAGCCAAATGGTGTAATTTTGATTGGGAAAATTGATTTGTGTTCGACTGATACAGATTTTTGACTGGTTTGTTACCATGGCCAATTGAAAAAAATTAAAATAATTATTTCCCCTTTGGTCAACCAATTGGTCAGTTGGTTGTTGTTTATTTCCTATCGGATGAAAATCTTTTTCATAATGGTCCTTGACATTTTTTTAGCCTCAGCTGAGATTTTCTACTTGTCGATCGAAAAGATAGATTTGAACGTGTTGAATTTAGTTGAATGATATTTTTGGTAGATTTACATTTTCACTTTCGTTGATCAAAAACTTTTGACAACAATTTTCTCTTCATCGACCGACTAACAACTTTGTGTTATTCTTTTGTTTTGGCTCCTTGGATCGAGTGGTTAGCCGATGCTTATTTACCAATATTTGAAATTTTATCACACTAAATTTTTGTCAGTTCATCTGTTATAGTTGTCAATCAAACTGATCAATGTTATTCTTCTATCGGTTTAAGATCTTTTTTGCTCAATCCTTAGCAATTTTTTATTTCATTAGTGATTTTTTGCTAGTCAACCGAAGGATGAATTGCACTGTTTTAATGTTTGATCAATTGGATTAGAAATTCATGATCCTTTGAAAAAGTAGGTGGGGGAACTCTTGAGTTTTAATAAAGGGAAAATTTAAGCTACTTAAAGGTACGAGTGACCATGATGATGAAATAATTTTCTTAGGCATTTTTAAGGTATTGCTTAAAGATGTTAATTCATGTAAATATTTTGAGGCAATTAATTATTTTAAATTGACTTATCAGCATATTACAAAATATGCACCTCATTCAAGACCTTCAAAATTTTAAAATTATGGGTACATTCATGTTGTATCAATTTTGGCTACAAAATATCTTTAGGTTATATAGGATGGGATTCTAACATAGTTTCATTCATCAAAAAAACAAGGAATGTTATCTAGATTTGTTATTTTAGAAATATTAATATAGCTAATATTAAGGATAATTTTTCTCTATATCTTCATTATATGACATTGTTGATTCTATCATGGGGTATGATATGTTTCATCATGTATGAATATTTAGGATATAACAAAATTAGGATTGCTCCTAATGATTAAATTAGAGAAACTTTCACAACACATTGGGGCATATTCTATTATACTATTTTGCCTTATGGATTAAAAAATAATAAAGCAACTTAACAAAGGCTATGGAAATAATGTTTCATGATATTACGAATAATATATGTGGATCATATGTTGATTACCTTTTGGGTAAATCAAGAAAGTGAGCAGACCATCCAACTAACCTCAAGGTTATCTTTGATTGATTATCTCACTATAAGGTCCAACTTAACTTGAAAAGTGGATTTTTATTTTTTTAGTGGTAAAATTATAAGACTCATGATGTCTAAAATAATAATATATGTGTGAAGCAACTGAAAGATAACCATTTATAAAAAAAAATGTAGAAAATGTTCACAGTGCTACTTTATTCATTTTGAATATGGGGTTACAAAATAAATCTCTCTTTTAGTGGAGATCTTTATTCCCTATTTTCATCACAAATATAAAGCATCTAAGGTACCTTTCAAATCTCCTCAATGAAGGTGGGATTTTGTGCACGTGTGCCATCGATAGTCTACTGGGGTATGTTCTTTTGTACTTGTTTTAGGCCTACAAAAGGGTGTTAGTATTTTTGGAGAAATACCTTGGTCAAGCCCCATAATTATGAAGATAAATCGACTCAAATATGAAAAAAACATGATGAAAGTTTCTAGAAATATTCTAGAAGCTATTAAGAACTAATTTATACTTTATGTGATGTTGTAGACCTATTGTACAACTGGTTCACAGGGTGGCCTATGAACTAGATCCTGGGTTCACAAGCTGGGGGGTAAACTGGACTGTAGTTGACTTATGATGAAGATTTTCTATTCGGATGGGATCCAAAAGTTGTTTGATACTATTTTTCAAAAGCAAAGTGGTAGAATATGATTCTAATGTGATTTAGATAGAGTTTGGATAGGTTGATTGAAAATGTGAGAGAGGTAAAATGAGAGAAAATACCCTCTATTTATAGGAAAAACCAAGATTAGGGGGGTAATTAGGTGTACTACACCCTAGGGGCAATTCCTAGTATGGTTAGCATAAGGTTTGTTAGGCGGTAAGCTTATTCATCCTCTCATATGCCCTGAAGGAAATATCCTATCCTCACACGTGTGAGCAAGGATTAGGGTTAACTAGGGTTAGCTAAATCCTAAGTTATTTGAGGTTTGAGTTAGGGTTTCTAGGAAATATCCTAACCAACTTTGGGTGAACACATGTGTGAGGACAAGTTTAGGACTAATTTTATCATTAAACCTAATTTAATGATAAAGAGTAACTTAAGTGAAAGTCAATCACAAATTAGAATCTTAATTAGTCGAATTAGGGTTTTTGGTAGGGAATGGTTCCATGGGGACCCTAATTAGGATTAGGAAAGGGCTTAGGTGGCCTTAGGGAGCTGGTAAATGGCCCTCTTGTAGATAGAATCCATTTTGAGTGCATTTTGTATAATTTTATAGGGTTTTGTGCCTACGAACAACTAAGATAGTCTATGATGTCCTATGGTAGCCTATGATGGCCTATGATGGCCTACGATGGTCTACAATGGTCTACAATGGCCCACGATGGACTACGATGGCCTATGATGGCCTATAATAGCCTATGATGGCCTATAATAGCCTATGATAGCCTATGATGGCCTATGGTGGCCTATGATGGTCTATGATGACCTACGATGGCCTACGATGGCCTATGATGGCCTATGGTGGCCTATGATGGTCTACGATGGCCTACGATGGCCTATGCAAACCTACAAGTATATATGTAGATCTACAAGTATCTATGAATTAGCATGTGCAACTTTTAGGTGTCTACCTTTACCTCTTTTTATACTATGTTGTGTGAAATATAGTTTAGTGCAAAAATATGATGGAAGTAGACTGTGAGATTTTTGAGAATACAAATAAGGCATGGGTGGATGAATGTGAATGATCAAATACAGATGAAAGTGATGATTTATTTATTTAGTACAATATTTGCAATATCATACTGGTTGTTTGTGAGGGTAACTTAAGACTACTTTGCTTTTACGACCAATGCAAGATGGTCCAAATATGAATAGAACAAATACCTATTCAAATTTTTGCTTTTGATTGATTTATGAGTGCATGATGACATATGTCAAACCATTTGAGTTGAGTGGCATGGATAAGTCAAGTGTAACATTAAATATGTGTTCAGTACCTATATACATGAATGAAAGTGATACATCTTTGATATTGTGTGTGGCTCTCGTGACTTAACAAATGTATAATTTGGGATGTGTTTTATCTTGAGATAATATTTAGCAAAAAAATTTATAGATAGATGTGATATATGTGATTTGGATGTTTGATTGTTTGGTTTTATGCAAAGTGAATTTATGTATGAATATCCCCTCAAATGAGGAATCAAAAATGATATTAATGAAATGTGGGGATGTGGTGATGAGTTGATTGATAGAGAAAAATGTTGACAAAAGGTGGGAAAATTTGGGTAAACAATGAAAGAAAGGAAGAAGAGGTTGCAGGAGTGAAGAAAATATGGAAATGGTGTCATGAGGTTTGGTTCACAAGGTGGCCTATGAACTAGATCTGAGTACATAGGGTGGTCTACAAACTAGAATTGAGTTCTTAGGGTATCCTATGAACTGGACTTGAGTTTGTAGGGTGGCCTGTGAACTGGACATGAGTTCACAAGGTAGCCTATGAAATGGACTTGAGTTCACATGGCAAGGTGTGAACCTAGACTATTTAACCAATGTGGAATGTTTTGGTAGTTTGGAGGACCAAATGATATCAAAATTTAACAATACTTGTATCATTGGGAAGCTCTCTTCGAGCCCAATCCAATGGTGAAAGTTTTGGAAAATTTGGAGATGATTTAACAAGTGAAAAGATAGGCCAAATATGACCCTAATTTTAGGAGTGATGAGTGTACAATTTCAAGCCTTGTGAAGGGTGTGCATGATTATTTTGTGTTGTGCCTACATACAATGTATGTGATTGTACGTGTATGTAATGTATACATGTTGGTAAATATATTTTATATGAATGATGTGTGCTAGGTACAATGAATCTAATTGATTATGATTATATATGAATGATGATGTGTAGAGGTTATATGTGATAACCTGTGTACATATAGGATATAAGAATGCAAAAAAATAGAGGGTACTCCACCTTGCATGGATACCATCTTACTTATCATGGTTAATTAGGAATAAATGAAGAAGTATACTAACCAATGACCAGAACATGAAATATGAAAACATGGGGTGTACAAACTGACTGAGGTGTACAAGATGCACATGAAAGAGATTTAATGAATCATGAACCTGCAACAAATGATAAAATGCAAGTGTTATAAAGAAGACACATGTGATAAATAGATTTAGTGATGATGTTGCATGATCCTAATTCTCAAGCATCATAGATGTTTAAAATAATCTTTGAGAGATCAAATGATATACTATTAAGAGTCAAATTGATCTAGTGGCCAATCAATATTGTGAAGATATCTAAACTATCATAACTAATGTTGAATTATTAATAGACCTGTGTGCACATGATGTTTATTTATCCATTTTGAGGGAGGTTTGATTAATCCATTGCAAACTTACTCAAAGTAGTTAGATTATCCATAAGTGCACAATGATATATACAAGAGAATGCCACTAATGTGACAAATGTGTCACCAGTTGTAAGACTATTCCACTGGCAGGCAGGCTCTTGGAGCCTATTTTTGGTGATGTAAAGTGTCCTATGATGTTATGTTAAACTGAAGGACCAAAGGTATTCAAGCATAGTGGTAGTACTCTCGAAGGATTTTCCTATTGTTTTTTGTCCCTCTTCCTTTTGATTCTATTTTTTTTTTGTGATGCTTTTTTCTATTGTTGTTTCTTTTTCTTTTTTTTTTTGTTGTGGGTGTTGGATTTTGTTTTTTGCCCATTTTCTATTTTTGATTTTGCTTTTGCCTTTGTTTATCCCCAGGTCATATTTTGATCATGAAAATTATAGGGTGATTAGGGGAAACCACTCGCTATATGGTGAGGCTTACACAAGGTTTTGTCCTCCCTAGGCTCAAAATTTGCTTAATATGTAGTGTGAGTGGTCCATGAATGAACTTGATTCAACTAGAGAAAGTCTTGAAACCTTGTAGATTTTTATAATGTTTGATATAGGTTGATTAAAATAGCCATGAATGGTGGAGAAATAGAAAGACTTATTATTAACATGAAGCTAAAAATTGGACTGATTTCGTGATGTACAGGAGCAATGGAATGCTTATGTACAAGGAGTACAAAGAACATGACTAGATGTGATGTCTACATGATGCAACAAAATGCCTAAAAATGTATTAGAGGATGTGACTAATGTGTTTTTTAAAAATGTGAAGTGAGATAGATATTTGCAAGAAGGTGTACCTAAAATATGGTTTTTCATATACAAGACCAAATCCAAAAGGTATGAATGGATGCATGAAACAATCAAAATGAATGCTAATATTTCATGGTTATCAATGTGATTGAATGATTAGGATGGAAGATATGGAGAAGTGAGCCTTTGAGATAAAGGAGAAATGGAAAGAGAATAATAGGATCAAATCAAAGGTATGTAGCGACTCAAAGAGGGACCATACAACATTGATCGAGAATTGAAAGAGGTAGAGGGAAGAAGGGTAAGATGAAAATATGATCAAATCAAAGGTATGTAGCCACTTGAAGCATGACTATACAACATTGATCGAGAACAAAAATAGGAAAGGAATAATGGAAAGATGAAAATAAGATCAAATCAAATATATGTAGCTTCTTGAAGCATGACCATACAACATTGATATAAACCCAAGTGATATAGAAGATTTGTGGAAAAGAGGAAAATAAAATACAAGATACATCACCAATGGATGATTTGGATTTATTTGCATTTTTATTTTCATTATTTAGATGTTGGTTGTGTTCAATGTTGAATGTATAAGAATTTGCAAGCAATAAAAGTTACCTTTGGAAGAAAAATCTTTGCAAGGACCAAGAAGTGACAAATTTCTAGGCTAGAATATGCTAGTATGTGTATGCTACACCTATGCTAGGCTATGTTGATGCTATGCCTATGCTAGGCTATGAGTATGCTATGCTAGGACATGTTATGCTAGGCTAGGCTAGGCTATGCTATGCTATGCGAGGCTATGATATGGTAGGCTATGTATATGGAGAAACCTAGTTCCAAATTTTTGCTAAGGTTTTTGGAAAAAACCTATCCAAATTTTTGCTGAGGTTTTTGGAAAAACCTATCCAAATTTTTGCTGAGGTTTTTGGAAAAAACCTATCCAAATTTTTGCTAAGGTTTTTGGACAAGCCTCTCCAAATTGTTTTTGATATTTTTGGAGAAACCTATCCAAATTTTTGCTAAGGTTTTTGGCCAAACCTATCCAACTTTTTGCTAAGGTTTTTGGAGAAACCTATCCAAATTTTTGCTGAGGTTTTTGGAAAAACCTATCCAAATTTTTACTAAGGTTTTTGGAGAAACCTATCCAAATTTTTGCTAAGGTTTTTGGAGAAACCTAGTTTACTAAGAGATTCTAAAAATAATGTTCCAAAATTTTACTGAGAATTTTGGAGAAACCTAGTTTCCTAAGAGATTCTAAAAGGAATGTTCCAAAATTTAATAATGATTGTGGAGAAACCTGGTTTCTAAGAGATTTTAAAAATAATGTTCCAAAATATTACTGAGTATTTTAGGGAAACCTGGGTTACTAAGGGATTCTAAAAAGAATGTTCCAAAATTTTTGCTGAGGATTTTGGAGAAACCTGGTTTGCTAAGGGATTCTAAAAAGAATATTCCAAAATTTTACGAAGGATTTTGGAGAAACCTAGTTTTTTAGAAAAACCATTGTGATGAAGGTAAGGCAAAAGGGTGCAACCTTTTGAACCTAGCGATTGATTTTATTTGATGAGGGTGAGGTAAAGGGAACAACTTTTGACAAAAGGATGCAATATTTTGAACCTAGCAATTGATTGTGATGGCCAAATGTCATGAGATTTGTGGTAAAACCTGTTGTTGTTGAATGAATCATTGATGTATGGTAAATGGTACAACCTTTAACAAATGGATACCTTTTGTGAGGATCTAGCAATATTATATGATTTATGGTGATTTATTTGTGAGTTTAATGTTGGGTGGCACTATCATGAGTAGATGAGATGTGGTGAAGTGAAAATGTGCATGGAGGATTAACTCCGTGAAATGGAACTATGGTTGGAAAGATGGAAAACCCTCTCCTAAGAATAAAATTAGTTTGAAAATGGAATGCAATACCCTAATTGTAGAATCATTTAGAAGGACTGGTAGAAAAATCTCCCAATCATAAATATTTTATCGAAATGAGATGAATTTTGTTAGTTGTGAATGATGAAGTGGAAGGAGGTAAAACCCCAATTGTGAATGATGACCTGGAAGAAGATGAAATTACCCCTAGTTTTGAATGATGGATGGGGGGAAGATGTAATTGTCCCAACTTTAAATTATGTATGGGGAGCAGATGTAATTTCCCTAGTGTTGAATGATGGATTGGGGAGAGGGTGAAGTTACCCCAGTTTTGAATGATGGATTAGGGAGAAGATGGAATTACCCCAGTTTTGAATGATGTATGGGGAGAAGATGTAATTTCCTCATTTTTGAATGATGGATTAGGGATAGGGTGAAGTTACCCCAATTTTGAATGATGGATTGGGGAGAAGATGGAATTACCCCAGTTTTGAATGATGGATTAGAGAGAAGGTGAAGTTGCCCCTATTTTGAAGTATGGATGGAGAGAAGGTGAAGTTGCCCTAATTTTGAATGATGGATTGGGGAGAGGGTGAATTTTCCCCCATTTTGAATGATGGATTGGGAGAGGGTGAAGCTACCCCCATTTTGAATGATGGATGGGGAGAAGATGAAGTTTCCCCAATTTTGAATGATAAATTGGGAGAGGGTGAAGCTACCCCCATTTTGAATGATGGATAGGGAGAAGATGAAGTTTCCCCAATTTTGAATGATGGATTGGGGAGAGGGTCAAGTTACCCCCACAATATTGAATGAGGAATTGGGAGGAAGTGAAAATCCCCTATATATGGAGAGTGTGGTGGAAAGAGAGAAACTCCAAATAGTGAATGATGGATTGGAAGGATATGAGAAAATTCCCTAGTTGTGGAGAGTGTGGTGGAAAGAGAAACTCCTCCAAATCAAGAATGATGGATTGGAAAGAGATGAAAAACTTTCCTAGCTATGGAATATGGAGAAAAAATGGATAAAACCATTATAGACGGTTAATAAAATGAATAGTGGAATGATGAAGATGTGATTGAATAATTATGAATAATGAGATGTAAAGAATGTAAAAAATGGTAAATGGATGTTTGTATAGGACCATAGCTATGCATAACATGAATAATAGAACAAAAACTTTGAGGTTCACATGGTAGGGTGTGAACTGGACTAGAGTTCACATGATGGCATGCAAATTAGACTAGATTTCGAATGATGAGGTGCGAACCTAGATTGTTTGATCCTTACGTAGTGTTTTGGTAGTTTAGGGAACCAAACGATGTCAAAATAGGATAAATATTATACCATTAGAATAATATTTTTGATCCTGATCCAATGGTAATTTTTTTAGGAAATTTAGAGATGATATGATAGAGAAATCTTGGGTCAAAGATGATCCTTATTTTGAAAGTGATGAATGCACAATTTCAAGCCTTTTGAAAGGAAAAATTGACTTGATTAGTGAAATGGTCAATGGATAATGGTGGAGAAGAAGAAAAGGGAATTGAAAAAGTGAGGAAGCAGGATAAGATGTAGGGAAAGGAAGAATAGTGAATTCCACAAAGCAAAAAGGAATGCTATGTAGGTGGAAAAAGGTGAAAAGTGGAAGGGGATGGTGATGGAGGTGGAGTAATTGGCACAACTTGATGCAATAGATAATGTTGATTGTGAGTAGTGATGTTAATCATGCCAACCACTCTATGTGAGGAAGGATCATGGTGGACATGATTGAATTTCCTTGATTAGACTTGTTGAGTGTGTTGATTCCAATAAGGATTAGTCCCCCTGTGTTCAGTTAATGGGTTTTGAAAAATACCTAGATTTTGAATTTGTGGTGTGAGGGGTTTTAAAACTTGAATAGTACCATGATCGATAAGATTCTTGACTAAGTCACAGAAGGTGCAACAAGAATGTACATCATGGCCATGTTGGATATGGTAAACATAAAAGACCTATTCGATGTTCCCATGAGGTTTGGGTTATTTTGAGTCAATGGGTTGAATTTCTAGTAATGCAACATGACCAGCATCAAAATTTTTTTGGAATAAAGTGGGTAGAGGCTCTGAAAGTGGAGTCCAATCATGATGTAGGCATGGAGGATAGGGACCATGAGCTTGTTGTGGATTGGATGGAGGTGTATTAGTATGAGATAACTACTATTATGAAAGAGGAGGTTGTGATATCGATGAAGAAGCTAGAGAAGTTGCTACCACTTGGTTGGTTTGTAGTGGTTCCTAGAATATTTGATTTGGTGCATTTTATTGAAGTAAAAATTTGAGTTGTAAAATGGTTTGTCTCTGAGTTTAATCTTGCAAAATTGGATTTTGATGTCCTCAATGAGCTTTCCTTGAGTGATAGCTTCCTCAAATGTATAACTTTGATAAAGTTGTAAGGAAGTGGAGATATGTTTGTGACAAATTTTGGAGAAAAGTGTGGCTAGTTCTGCAGATGGGTGGTTGTGAGCTATGTCATGGATGATTGATCTTCATCAGGAGATAAATTCTATAATGGGATCATTGTCGGCATGTCGTAAGATGTAGACATAAGAGAAGTTGATTTTATTCTTGATATTAATGGAGACATGTTCTAAGAATGAATTTTCCAACTACTCAAAGGTGAATAGGCTATGGCATGGAAGCATGTTGTACCAATCAATGGCTTGTCCCCCAAGTGAGAGGAAAAAGATACGTAACATGAGGGTATTGCTACTATGAATATGATAGCAAGCATAATGATAATTTCTAACGTGTTCACGAGGATCCTCTTTACCTTTGTACTTATCAAAATTTGGTATCTCAAAGTGATAAGGGTAAGGAGGGATAAGAATTGAAGGATGGACTAGCTTGTTGCAGATTTTATCGTAAGGGGGTTTTGTGGCCCATAACCATTTGTACGAGTATTTAGCATCTTAACTTCTTAAAAAAGTCAAAGTTTGAGGGATAGAGGTATAAAGGATTGTGCTGAGGTAGTTGGAGCCTAAGAATGGGGTGGGTATTAAAACTATTGTTCTTCTTAATGTGGAGGATTAATGTATTATAACGATGCCTATGGATGCGATTGCTAAATGGCATAGTATGTTGAAGTGGTTGGGACACTCTACTATGAAGGAGGCATCTTATAGAGGTAGTAATATTGTGGTTGTGAGGTTTGTGGTCACTACACAAGGATTTTTTTGGAGAGGGGCATTCTATAATGGTTGGTCTATATGGGATGATGACCAAGAAGGATGTGGAGTGAAAAAATTATTTCTAGCAGATGATGGTGGAGGTAATGGTGTCTAGATAGATGGTGCAAGTCATGGGTGATATGAGGTATTAAAATATGCTACCTACATCTAAATAGAAGAGGGATAATTGGAGAATGCAGGTGGAGTAGAATAGCATGAGGGATTAGTGGGATAGGATGAGTGTCATTGATCATAGGTAGGAAGGGGACTAGAATATAGAGCCCAAAATGGAGGAGGTGGAGGGAGTCAAAAAATAGGAGTAGATGAATATGGTGGTGGAATAGAAGATGGGATACCATACATTCTAGGAGGGTAGGATGTAGGTGGAGGAAGTGATGAGGAAGGAGTGTAGACCTCAAAGGTAGGAGTTTGAGAAGATGGCATGGGGAATGTGTTCACACATTATTGAGGAGATAGGGTTTTTTGATGTTGATATTGGAATTATTGTGAGTGAGGAGGTAGTTGTGATATGACCTCAAAGGATGGGAATAAGGACTGTTGGAAAGGTGGTGGTTACAACACTTGATAAGTGTACTTATATGATGACGTGTATGGTGTATATTATTGCTATAAAGTAGTTTATTGTGGTAAGATTTGAGGTGATGGAATTTTGAGTGATCGGATTGGAAGATGAGGTATATGATATCATCCCTATGATAGGGGTGAATGATGCAAATTTTAGGTCAAGTACGATTGAGCAAGGAAGAGTCACTCTTAAATAGGGAATGAGATAGATTCTAAAATAAGGGATGTGCAAAGGTAGGTGAGGTAAGTGGAGCATTCTCATCAATAGTGAATAAGGGAGGTGGATGTCCTAGAGTAGTATAGATTACATGGTCACAAAAAATGGAAGGAAGATTAGGTGAAGGCAAGCAGGAAAAAGTGGATGATCTTCGTCGGATGAGGTAGCAAAGGTATAACCTAGGGTAGGAGTCTCATCGTGAGACATAGTGTGTATGTAAAGTGAGTTAGAACCTGTAAGGATGTCTATAGTGAGTTTGGATTTACCCCTTTTAAATGAAGGGGAGGAATGGATTGATTGGAAGTGGCACAAGAAGCCTCCTCCTCAAGATGCACTTGCTCGTGTGCTTGACTATGGGTGACAATAGGCATGGTATTGTGTACTATGAATTGGTGCTCAAAACTACTCAAAAATAGAAATTTGAGGTTCTAGATGTGCTTTGTGTGAGATTTTTGGTTAACCCTATGAAATTTGGGAAGATTTCTATGTATCAAAATAGAGTTCATAGTCTACTATGTGAACCGGGAGCTGGTTTGTAGGTTGATCTATGAACTAAACTCAAACTATGAATCTGATAGAAAATCAAAAAGTGATAGGCTATAGATAGCCAATAGATGGGCTACTAACAAGTGAATGTGCTGAAACTAATTTTGTGAGCGTGCAAACAAAGTGTAACTAGAATCAATACTAAAAATAGAAAGATAAATGTTTGTTTATTTTATGTGTTTTGATGTTGAAATATACCTCTAGAAATTATCATGAGAAGTGGGGTGAAACTCTAGAAATAATAGGAATATCATTGACATGGAACCTCCTGCAACACCCAAGGGCACATAGAATAGAATAGTGTCTCAATAGGTAAATGGCAACCTAATGTAAAGGTGCAATAAAATGATAACCAAATAGGGGGGAACTCAAAATGCTCTGATGAGTCCAAAAGCCTCTCATGAGAAGAGGTGGCATTGTCTAAGACCTACTACTAACATACCCATGCTTTCGCTTCACCCTCGGGTGAGCTTAGTCAAGAACGATAGTTACCTATTCACTAATTATGTGAGCCTTATGAACAAAGGCATATAACCCTATCCTACTCTGAAGGTCCCTTTTAGTGATGAATTCTAAAAAACTAGTCTCAAGAGTAGGGGATTTTTTGGTGATGAAGTCCAAAAACCGCTCCTGAGGGCTACTATGGTGTCTAGGGGGTGAGCTAGTGGAAGGAGATGAATTCCAACATCACTAGTCTCGAGTGATGGATTGGGGATGAAGTCCAATATCACCACTATGTATGCCATGTGAGTGTGTTATGGTGTGTTTATTACCACTAGGGTGAAATAAAAACAACTAACTAGATGCCTTTTCAAAATGAAACTAACCCTAGATGCATTTTTCAAAATAAAACTAACCTAGATGTATTTTTGAAAAGTGAAATCTAATATAGAAAGCACAAAATCAAGCAATAAGGAAAGAGATGTGAAATCCTAATGTGAATGACTTGAAAAGAGATTGCAAAATTAACCTAAATGTAATTTTGTGAAAGATGTTAGAAACCTTACTCTAATGACATGAAAAGAGATTGAAATGTGATTTTGAAATTTGAAAGAAATTGAAATGTACCCTAAGGATTTTGGAAAGATATTTGAAGTTCTAATTAAATGACATGAAAGGAAATTGAAATTTGAACCTAATATAATTGCATTTGAAAATATATTTGAAATGGAATTTGAAATGATATGAAAGAGATTGCAAAACCCTATTCTAATTGCAAATTTGAAAAGATATTTTTAGAAAGAAATTTGAAATGACATGAAAGAGATTGTAAAACCCTAATCTAATGCAAATTTGAAAAGAGATTTGAAAAAGAAATTTGAAATGACATGAAAGAGATTGTAAAACCCTAATCTAATGTACATTTGAAAAGAGATTTGAAATGAAATTTGAAATGACATGAAAGAGATCGTAAAGCTCTAATCTAGATGTAACTTTAAAAAGAAATTTGAGATGAATTTGAAAAGGAATTGCAAAATGACATGAAAGGGATTTTAAATCTTACTCTAAATGCAAGTTTGAAAAGAAAATAGAAATGTATTTTTTTGAAAATAGAAAGTGAAAAATCTGATCTACATGCAAATTTGGAAAGAAATTTGAAAGATCTATCTAATGCATGAAAGGATGATTTGAAAGAAATGATTTGCAAAAGTTGAAAACAAATGAAAATCTATTTTACTGGCTTGAAAAAGGAATGTAACTTTGATAGAAATTATAGAAAAGAAATCTGAGATAAATTAAACTAACTGATTCTGAAATAGCATGATAATCCTAATTGATGTGTTTGAAAGGAAATTTCACAAAATGACATGATGCATTTGATGGTGAAACTTCTTTGCAAAGGAATAACAAAACTAGGAGGTCCTAAGGGAAATACCTAACTCCTGTGGTGTCATATGAGCTGCTTGATGTCTCTACTGTAAACCTCCAAATTTTAGGGTTTTACTAATATTTTAATAGATTTTGTAGGGTGGCCTATGAACTGGACTATTGGTTCACAAGTTCGGGCGCAAACTAGGTTTAGGAGCCTAAAACTCCTATTATTTTAACCTGATGTGTATGTTAGGGTTTTTTTGGGTTTTTTTTGTGTTCAGAGTGCCTGAAACAACAAAATAAAACCATAAATTGAGTTATATTAGTGAAAATAACTATTCTAACACAACTTTTGTGGTGGTCCCACTAGGCATGCTAGAATGAAGCAATTGAAAGACAACCATTTCTAAAAACAAATGTAGAAAATGTTCATAGTGCTACTTTATTCATTTTGAATGTAGGGTTACAAAATAAGTCTCTCTTTTAGTGGAGATCTTTATTCCCTGTTTTCATCACAAATTTGAAGCATCTGATGGTATCTTTTGGAGCTCCTTAATGAAGGTGGGCTTTTGTGCATGTGTGCCATTGATAGTCTATTGGTGTATGTCCTTTTGTACCTATTTTAGGCCTACAAAAGGGTGTTAGTGTGTTTGGGGGCCTACCTTGGTCAAGCCCCATAGTTATGAAGATAAATCGACTCAAATATGTAAAAAAACATGATGAAAGTTGCTGGAAATATTAAGAATCTATTAAAAACTGATTTATACCTGATATGGTGTTATAGACCTATTGTACAGCCGATTCACAGGGAAGCCTGTGAACTGGATTGTAGTTGACTTTTGATGAATATTTTCTATCCAAATGGGGTCTAGAAGTTGTTTGATGTTATTTTTCAGAAGCAAAGTGGTAGAAGATGATTTTGATATGATTTTGGTAGAGTTTGGATAGATTGACTAAAAATGTGAGAGAGGTAAAATGAGGGAAAATACCCTCTATTTATAGGAAAAACCAAGGTCAAGGGGGGTAGTTAGGTGTACTACACCCTAGGGTCAAGTCCTAGCATGGTTAGGTTAGGGTTTGTGAGGTGGCAAGCTTAGTCATCCTCTCACATGCCCTGAAGGAAATATCCTATCCTCACACATGTGTGAGCAAGGATTAGGATTAACTAGGGTTAGCTAACTCCTAGGTTATATGAGGGTTGAGTTAGATTTTCTAGGAAATATCCTAACCAACCTAGGGTGCACACATATGTGAGGACATATTTAGGACTAATTTGATTATTAACCCTAATTAAATCTAATTTAATGATAAAGTGTAACGTGAAAGTTAATCACAAATTAGAATCCTAATTAGTCTAATTAGGATTTTTGGTAGGTAATGGTCCCACGAGGGCTCTAATTAGGCATGGAAAATATCTTAGGTGGCCTTAGGTAGCTAGTAGGTGGCCCTCTTGTGGATAGAAGACATTTTAAGTGCATTTTGTATAGTTTTGTAGGTTTTTCTACCTACAAATAACTAAGATGACCTACAATGGTCTATGGTAGCCTATGATGGCCTATGATGACCTATGATGGCTTACGATGGTCTAAAATGGCCTATTATGGCTTACAATGGCCTCTGATGGCCTAAAATGGCCTACAATGGCCTACGATGGCCTGTGCAAACCTACAAGTGTCTATGCAGATCTATAAGTATCTAGGAATAAGCATGTATGACTTTGAGGTGTCTACAATGTGTACCAAGATAAAATTAATACCATTGTTGCCTTGCCTCCTCCATACACTACAATGGATATTAAATCATTTCTAGGAATAATTATTGTACCATTTACTTTGCTTGTAAGAAATTGAAGCATTATGTGATGTATTAAACTACTTTTGACAAGTAAAAATTTATCCAAACTTTATAGAAACCCTAATAACCTCTTTTGTATCCCTTGGATTATTTCTAATTTCCAATAAATGTGATAGAGTAAACCTTGTGGCTCCCATTTTTGGAAAATTAGAAAAGTAATAATATTTACAAAATGTTAAATTATTTAATCCAAATGGAATTCCTTATTTATCATGGGTTAAATTGCAAATATTAAATTAGTAAGATAAGTTACCCCTTTTGCTTTTAAAAATCTAAGTTTAACCTTATTTTATAACCCTTATATCTCCAAATATGAAAGCAATAATAAATGGGATTAAACCTTACCTCTTTAGATGCAAAATCTCCTCACTGTTTAGCGCTTTATGCGACTGAATATAATAGCATGTAAGTGACACCTTTGGTGATGGAAACAATGGATATTCCTTGGAGTAGCTAGTATTTAATGTTGGTACGTAGGCGTTGAAGGTTTTACCTTAAAAATACAAG
The DNA here is from genome assembly GCA_028583015.1 of Wollemia nobilis. NCBI lineage: Eukaryota > Viridiplantae > Streptophyta > Pinopsida > Araucariales > Araucariaceae > Wollemia > Wollemia nobilis. Next base: position 8,328,231 of record JAQPPZ010017228.1, read on the forward strand.
AGCCTTTAATTCTCCTCCTTTCTTCCTTTCACACTGCACTTCGAAATTTTTTGCTATGATTTACTCCCTCTTTGATTGTGCTTCTCTCCCTCTTTAGATGTCTTTAACTGTGCTTTGGTCACCAACTTTGAACTTGGACTTTGAATTCCATTGATAAATAATTAATCATAGACTTTGTGATATGTGTCACATCCATTACAAGTGAGTGCTCCCTTCTTTTGTAATGCCCCAATTTCTTTGTTCAATGCCTTGGAGCAATATGAAATGTATGGGCATTCGTGTGAAGCTGGTGGAGAATACCAAGTGTCACAACTTCACTGTAATTCCTATATTGGATTTTATTGAATGTTGAAAGAGGAATGATGTCTATAGTGCCAAGTGGTATTTTTGCATGGATTCTATTCCTGTAATATCTTTGAATATGGATATTATAACTCCTCAAACCCTTTTGTGACCATTCCTTTGTTTTGTTATGTTGCTTGGGTAGCAAGCAAGCTATTCTTCTATAGGTGGATTGACGATGCGCTATGGATCTTGGATGATGATTTAGAGCTTCCTTTGGTGGATGGTCTTCTCCAAGTTAGAGACCATGAATGTAACACCTTTGCTTCTCCTCTTTTCCACCTCCAATTATGTAGATTTTTGATGTATTTTAGAAATAGATGTGCACTCTCTCATGTCTATGTTAATATAGCTCTAAAATTATCTGAAATGAGCTTTGATTCTACGTGTATGTACATCCAAGATGAGCCCTTGATTGGATCCTTCTAGCTTGGGAAGAAGAACGTTGACGTCCGACCTTCCTTGGATGATTTACCCTATAGTTATTGTGCCATTTTGTGGCACTTCCAAATCTGCTCTTTTGCTATCAAAACTAGATTAGAGTAGTGCAATATAATATATTATAATATTGTATATAAGGTTTCTTTTAATATGCCTTATTTTGCACTCTATTTCCAGATCTAAAATTCTGAATTTGTGGCAGATTTTTCCTGCACTACAAGGATTTTGAGGTTGTCTTTTAAGAGTAGACATGCCTTTACCTTTTTTCTTGGACACTTTAATAACAAATCCAAGCTTAAATAGCAGTGGATAGAATCTTTTCAATAGATGCAAATTTTCTGCACTTTATTTCCCTGCATCTAACCTTGTAATGCTTCTATATTTGAGATTCACCAAGTCTCAATCTTTGAAGCTTCTATTTCTATTTTTGGTTAGTTATATTCTTATCCAAATTTTGGAGGATTATAAAATTTTTGGATGGCTTATTTTGGCCACTATAAGTTGCAGATTTTTGTGCTCCAATAGTGTCTTTAGACACTTGATACAAATACGATTTTGTGCCCTTCAAGAAACACAAAACTAATTTATTTTTTAGAGTAGTATAAAAGTACAAGTCCTTCACTTTTAATGAACTAATATTACACCTTATCACTCCAATAAACTCTCAAATACATGGACTAATAATTTACTACAACTAATCAAGAATAATCTAAAATGAATCTTTAAGAGTTATACTGTAATTTCACTACAATAAATGTTGTAGGACTTGGTCTTCTTTTTCCAAAGTAGATGATAGGTAGTTGATAGAAGCTAATATGAAATCTAATCAACTTATAATGTGCAAATAAAATTTAGAAATAACACTTGCACTTTTCAAGACTGTAATCCAAATTTTTCTTCTTGCAACTTTAATCCGAAAAATAAGGTGCTTTAACAAATCTATTTGCACCAAAGGTTGTGTATCTTTTTAAGAGTTTTGTAGATCCCTTTCCACTTTTGTAGAGTATGTGGAATTTTGTGTATTCTTTGAAACTTCTTATCTCATTATTCTCCTCTAGAATTTTGACACTCCTTTCCAAAAAAACTTCTTTTTCTAGATATTTGGTAAATCTTCTTCTGGTCTTCTACCTTTGGGCTTGTTGTCAGATGGTGACAATTGTCCCAAATATTCTGCTTATTAGAAAATTATTTGATCTCCTTATTATTGCTGAGCTCTTCAAATAATCTCAAAGCAATGGAATTTACAAGTGGTAGGTCCAAAGACACGTCTGTTTTGCAAAACCTATAACAATGATTTTTCTTATTCCTATCTAGGAATGATTGTAGCTCTGATACCACTAATGGCTTTAGAAGCATTTGCATTACACTATGAGAAAGCGATGAAAGTAATAGAACATCTTATTGAATGAATAGAAGTTATACAAAATTAGGTGAACCATGACCCCCTTCATATAGGAAGAAGGGTTCCTTGCACAACACTCCATCTAGTTGTACAATGAGATACCTTGCACACATGCATATTGATACTTGTGCATATGTTGCTTCTTCCTCAAGTAACTAGATAACTTCCCCCTAAAGTAATCTAATGTCCTAACTATGTACCTTTGGTACGTTTACATGATATCATCTAAATGATGTAATATTCTCTAATTCTAACAAAGAGATCAAATCAAACCAAAGAAAGAAGAATATAGAACCATGAAAAATTGGTATAAGAATAAGCATGTAGTTGGTTATGGGGTAATGAATAGTAGGCATGTTAACAATGTTGTTAGCACCCTACAAAATATGGTGCTTCACCAACCTCAAAAAACCCCATCAAGGAACTTCATAAGACTCAACATGCATATGAATGTGGTCCTAAAGTAACTTTTAGAAGCTAATATGATTGAGTTGACTCCTATAAGGCAACTTAATACCACAACTAACTGGTATAAGCCTATGCGGCATTGTGAGTATCATAGAGTGGAGGGGCACAAGACAAATACATGTAATAGGTTGAAAAATGTGGTTTAGAACTTAATTGGTGAAGATCACCTTGTTATATACGATCGTCAACCTAATCCTCCAACACACAATCAACCTCCTACTCAACAAGCACCCATAACTAACCAATACATGGAGATCTTCCAAGACCCCCTACCTAAGCATGGGCAATAGGCAGTTAATCAAGTGGTATATCATAATGTGTCACCTCCTTAAAACAATATGGTTGGTATGATAGCTATAATTTCAAGGCAACAAGCTCAAGCTCAATTGACTCAATGATCTTAGTAGGAGATGAGTTCTATATCCAATCAACCTTTGAAAGCACCCTTAGTTTTTAAGAATACCCAAAAAAGGAGCACCTTTATTCTTGTTCTAGATTCTGATATATTCTCTATGCTAGTCTTTTTTCTTTTTTGCTTTTCTTGGGTTGGTAAATTCCCCCCTTGGTTGGGGTAACCTTTGCCTTAGCTACCATGACTTTGGGGCCAAAATTACATAGGATTTGTGCCTGATAATGTTCATCAGGTACGCCATGCTCAAACTGGTGTGGGGTAGTTTTCCCATTAACACTTAACATTTAGACAATTATGCACATGTTATTTGGGAAGTTTTGAACTTGGGTGTCCTCATTGGGAGCCCATGTATTTTAACCACTTGAGCTTATACCACTTGGCATTATCTATGTTATTTTTGTTTCAAGGGCTTTTTTGAAGGTTTGTAGGTCCATTGTGTTTATTCCTCTTGCAAAAATTAGCTTTGTAACGTTATTAATTAAATTAAAGGATATTTTAAGTGGTATGAAAAGTCTGTTTGGAGGATATTTCATCAAATGCTTGCAAGTTTGGCTTGAAGTGACATATGTAATAGCAATATAATGAGCAAGTATATTTATATCACTTTATAAGGTGATTTTATGTGATAGTACATACATAGTTAGAAAACACATTTAGTGTTGAAACTGTATCGCTCCAAATTTTTCGCATCCCTACCTTCAGGCTATAGGATCCGTGCCCGAAAGGAGGATGGGAAAAGGATGGCGCGGTACCTCGGACTGAGAGGCCTTGCGAAGGTCCCGCCTCTCGAGGGAGGTGTATTATGGTGATTTTTCGACGGATGGTGGGTTCACCAGAAACGTTTAATGGCAGTTTCCACGCCTAGGTTGGGAATGTGTTTTATGTGTTCAGTTTTATCCTTAAACATTCAAGTCCTAGGTTTGGCCAAATGAATCTAAGCTATTCTATATGAAGATGCAGATTAAATGAATACAGAGAACAAAATTAGACAGAAAATAGAGAGAATAATATGGATTAAAAGACCAATACCTGATCCGGATGTCTGATGAAGATTCTGATTTTTGAAGCAGTCAGGATCGCCTCTGATTTGACAGGATCGTCTGCTATCAGACAAGATCATCTGAGATTCGACGAATTCGTCAGACGAATTCGTTAGAGACCTGCAATCAGAGAAGTAGGCACAAAATGCAGAAAATGCAACTATTCTAATAGAGGGCAATGATGTAGAATAACAACAATAACATTAAAATGATGATAATAAGCAAAATACGAATACACTACAATGATTTGATGATAATTGATGACTTAATTATGCATTTAAAGCTACATGGGTGAACTCCAAAGTGCAGAATAGCAAAAAATAATGAATAAACTAGCTAATTGCAGAATAACACAGCAGATTGAAAAGAAGAAAATGCAAACTCTGGGCACTGATTGCCCCTAATGTGGACTGCAGTCGAAATCATCTCTGATTCGACAAGATCGCCTCCGATCTGAACAGGATCGTCTGCGACGATGTAAGCTTGCTCCGGCTGAAAAATACTAAGGTACCTGCAACAAAATTGGATGCAACAAATGTAGATGGTAATTTAGGATGTCTAGTGTGTGTAGAATGCGAGTTACAGGGAATTTCAGCCAGGGGGATGCTAAGGGGAGGGCTTAGGATTAAATAGGCTTAGGAGGGAGGTTAGGAGGTTGGAGATCATCCCTATTTGGGAGATCTCCAATGGGGAGGGTCTCTAACGGCGTAGACACGCTTACGCCCGGATTAGAGACGCCGTTGGAACAGAGACTAATTGTGCAAAATCAGTTTTGGGACAAGATCGTCTGGACGTCCTAGCCCAGACGAAATCGTCCGATCTGAGGCGATATCGTCTGATCGGCGACGATATCGTCAAACGGTCAAAACAAACTCTAAAAATGGCATGGGAAACGAGGAAACGGATTAAGCGGCGGTTTGGGAGCGGTTTTGGAGGTTAAAATTTGAATTTGAATATTTACTAGAGTAAATGTAATTACTAAGGTTTTACTGTGCCAATTTTAGGGTGCTACATTTTGCCCCCTCTTTAGCGAATTTTCTGAAGAAAATGCGTTAAAGATGAGTTCTTCTCGATTTACGAGAAAGCAAAAATTATTCCCATTTTTAGGCGACGATTCTTGGTCGAATCGTACGACAGCTGACTATGGTGCCCCCTCCGTGTTTTTACCCAAATCGAACGTTTGAGGTAAAAACATGAAAAAGCAAAATTTTAAAATGTTTTTAATTGTGTTTTGAATAAAATTAAGAAAAATAGGGTAAAACCCTAATTCATTTTTACTGTTCATGTTTCTGGTTTCTGGAGCTCTGCAAGCAAAAATGGTGGAGACAACGCACAGATCGACAGAGGTCCGGCGTGGGCTACGGGTAAGAGTCTAAACTTAGCTGAGAATGCTTTAAGTTGAATTTACATGCTTTTTAGGTTGATTTTAAATAAATTTTGAGCATCGCGGCCGTTTTTGGGCCGTCGACGTCGTCGAGACGAAATCGTCCCGATTTCGACGAAATCGTCTCAAGTTCGCCGATTTCGTCGAAGGGCGAAATCGACGAAAGGGGGACGATTTCGTCAAATAAGGGACGATTTCGGCTTGCGAAATCGGAGATGATTTTGCTCAAATTTGGGACGATATCGTCCAATAGTGGACGATATCATCATTTGTAAAATTGAACTTATTTTAACTTGCATTATTAATCACTTGAGTTGTTATTAATGATTTTTGTATTTTGTTGTTGTTTATGTTGCAGAGAGGTTTACTAAAGAGCAGAGAATGGAAATACGACGGGTTGAGAGATGACTTGGCCGCTCTATCATAGGCAGAGCGGGATCAGCTGGCTCAAGTCGAGCTTACAGCATGTGGTAGAGATGCCACAAGTTTCTACAGATATGGGGCTACTGACAGCCCTGGCAGAGAGGTGGTATCCGGGTTCTTCCTGTTTTCGGTTACCGACAGGGGAGATGACTCCCACATTGGAGGATGTATGGAGGATCTTGAGGATCCCCATACAAGGACGGTTGATCACACCTGCGGCCAATCAGGGCCATGCTATGATGCGGTTGTGTGGCGATCCGAGCTTCGCCCTGGAGAAGGGCGGAGTGAACATCGAGGCACTGCGTCAGATGCCTGGGGCATCCAGACTCACACAGGTTTTGGTCGGAGTGGTGGGTGGACTTCTGCTGTGCCACCAGAGCGGGTGTAGGGTACCATGGGTGTTAGCAGATGTGATCTACGACATGCGAGACCATGGTTACAGGTTCTCTTGGGGCAGTTTTGTGCTATGTCGGCTGTACAGGATCCTGCACGGGGTCGTGTACAAAGGCGGTCGATGTCTGGTTATGACATCGCTTCTACAAGTTTGGTGTTGGGAGCACATTGTAGTGCGGAGGCCGATAGGGCTTCCTTTGATAGGGATTGATGGGGAGAGGCCCCGAGTTTTCTACTGGTGGCTCCGAAGAGGGGCACAACGACGGATTGATCTGTCGATGTCCCGGAGACTGCTGGATGACCTTGTCCGGACCAGATCACCTGGAGGCCTTGGAGGGACTATCCAAGGGTGGGCCGAGGATGGACGGAGGCGGCTCGCATCAAGCGAGTCTGCTGGTTGAGGATGGAGAGGGGAGAGGTGGAGCTCCACCGCTACGACCGAGTTTTGTGATAGTTCGGTCTATAGCAGGGGATCCCATCTCTCAGGGATTACGAGTTTTCTCGGACTATCCGGGATAACACTACGGTCAACGGGGCTCCAGATATGCAGCGCTTCTGGAGTCAGGACGTAGATGATGCCCCCATTCAGCCAGTGGATGGGGACGACGTAGGGGTAGCCGACGGCTACGATGCCTGGTACGTAGGCATCCGCCCTCCTCGGATGACGAGGGCTCAGGGTCCGATTCACGTAGTTGTGCATCGGATGGGGAGGCGGTGCCAGGTGGCTATGGAGGCGGCCCAGGGTCACGGAGGGAGAGAGCCGAGGAGAGCACAGGCGCAGAGAGGCCGCGACAGCAGGAGAGGAGGGAGGAGAGACCCCCTTCTCCATAGAGAGAGAGGCCACCATCGCCCGATAAGGGCAAGGGTGTTGACACTGGGGAGAGCAGCGAGACAGTGACTCTCCGAGCGGAGACAGTCCGTCTCCAGGCATAGGTGCAGACCCTACAGGAGGAGGCTGCACGACATCGAGCTGAGGTGACACAGCTCAGAGATGAGATTGCACGCCTCAGGGCACGGGGCGGAGGGGCGAGCACTCAGGAGCTGGCATGGGCTATTGCCTAGATCACTTTCTATCAGACACTATACCACCAGATGGTGCCAGAGGAGGAGAGATTACCACTGTCGGCTACCATCGCGGATCCGATCAGGATTGGGTCATCAAGGACTTCGTCCCGATCGACGACTAGGACTCGCAGTACCACTCAGACTGCGATGGGGCCACCTCGTCCACCTCAGGGCGGGGGAGGAGATGAGGCTGAGAGCTCGAGGGGTTCTCGAGGCTAGCTACTATTTGCATTGTATAGATAGATATATAGTTTTTATTATTTTTGAGAGAGGATTGAGTATGCCGAGGTATAGATTGTGGCATACCGATTCGGTTTTGATATGATGTATATATATTTGTGATATATATAGATGAGATATTTTTGATCATATGACTTGTCTTATGTATTTTTATGATGCTTTAAAATGTTTTGATTGATTGATTTGATGATTCATGTGATTATGTCGTTGGAAATATTATGGTTGAAATGTCATGCTTAAAAGATTTAAATGAAAGAATCTGATAAAACAAATTGGTTGTTGATGATGTGATGATAAAAAATAAAAGGGGACTTTTAACAATAATTTCAAAGGACATTGTCGCTATTATAGACCATTTCATGGAGTCGCCGCTCACTCGGTCGTCAAGCTAATCCCAGTATAGAAATATTGTTAAAAAGTAAAAGAGTGCTTAAGAGACTGTCTTAAGACTTTGGTGCAATGGTGCAAATGATGATGATGATGGTTTGTTTTCAGATTTCCATAAAAATATTATGCATGAAATATTTTAAAATGACTTTTGCTAGGCATAAATTCCTAAGTGTGATAATTTTTTTGGATAATTCCCTAGGAATTATACCATCATTGCAAAATTGAAGGTTGACATAATGACATGAAATAGTGATAATGTGCGTGCTTTTGAAAGCATAATTGTATAACATAATGATTTAAGTCATATGTTTTTCATGAATTGATTTTTAAATGAATGGGTAATAAAAATTGGTACAATGGTTTGCGCTAGGCATAGAATATGTAGGTATAGACTTATACCATCATCGCGAAAATCCAAAAAGAGATAGTTTTATTGCATGGTTGATTTTTAATAAACAGAAAAGATGAAGAGGAAGACTTGCGCTAGGCATAAAATTCCAATTTTGGTTTTGGAACTATACCATCGTCGCGAAAGTCGACAATATGTATATATGTGTGTTTTGATTGTATGGTTTTGAAAGAAATTTTGATTTTTTCTATTATGCATGTAGTTGTCTTTATACTAAACACTGTACTTTAAAGAAGAAAATTATTCCAGACAATTTGCAAAAAATATTTCAAAGTATCTTAAAGACAAAAGTTAGATTTATAAGGAATCCCATGTGCATATGTGAATTCATTTCCAATCTTGATTTATCATAATGATACACAAAATCTCTCAAATACAAATGTGTGTGCAATTGCATTGTTCATTTACCAGTTTGAGCAAGATAATATGATACAAGTGATTTGAATGAACCAAATAAGTGTTCATTAACCATGATTTAGATGCATATAACCATACTAGACTACTATGTAAGTCGGATTATCAAGAGCTAGCTAATCCATAAGCAGACATAGGTCTGTACAAAAGAAGGTCGCTAATGTGACAGACATATCGCCACGCTAGGAGTTACCCAAGGCCAAGCGGGTTGGGCACAAACCACCTGTTATGGGGCTTACCTCACAGTTTTCGAATAATTGAGAATTCCAGGGATTCAAGCTCATCAACCCTTCTTTTCTTTTCAAAGGGTAGGGAAAGGGATTTTATTGCTTTTGCTTTTGCTTTTTTTCTTTTTCTTTGCTTTTGTATTTCTTTTGTATTTTTGCTTGATTTTTGAGATAATGCTTGAAACATTGTTGTAATGATATAAAATAACATTTTTCTTTTTCTCTTTTTCTTGAACTTTGCTTTTCTTCCTATGCTAGGGATACTTGCTCGGATTAGCTGTAGAGCAAGGGATTTTTATTCTAGGTAGGGGTGAGCTTGTCCTTTTGCCAATTCTCAAAGATTCTAGACCATGTGCATGATAGGATAGCAGGGGAAACTTTTCACTCAAGAAACCACTTCTACTATGTAGCAAAGCATGGAAATTACAAATATAATCATTTTATTGTGAAAAGATGTGTTTGGTTTAAGTAAATAACAAGATCAATTCTCTGTGCTCAAACTTTATTTAATTGAATTTTGTGAACTTTGATATAAGAGAGATTAGTAATCATGCCAGATAAAATCAAGATATTTATTTTTGTGTTTGTGAAAGTGAGGGATTCCAAATAAATGCTAATTTATCCAAAATAATTTGAAACATATAACTGCAACATTTGTAAGAATATATATATAAATACTTTTTGAGAAGTTTTGAGAATGTTGACTCTCTCTTTCTTCTTTATGTTGTTTTGGTTTCGAAAGAGTCAAGAATATTGCTGTTTTTTTATTTTTATTATTATTTTTTTTTTTTTGAAAGAATTAACAAGTGCCATAAATAAATGCAACAAATAGTTTTGAAGATTTTGATGATTATGAATGTTTTTGGTGTTTTTGAATTTATAAATTGAAAGAAATACAAAATAGTGATTTTGAAATATTTTAAACAAATATATACAAGGATGAAATGACCAAATTTATACATAGTAACGTTTAAGATGCAAAATGTTCATGGGTTCTTTAAGTTCTTTACCATCTAAGGTAGATAATTTGTATGCTCCTGATTCAAATTTAGCAGTGATAATGTATGGTCCAAGCCGGTTGGGCTCAAATTTACCTTTAAGGTCCTTAGTTGCATTGGTATTTTTTTGATTTTCTTTTAAAACAAGGTCGCCGATCTCAAAGGATCGATGACGAACTTTTTTAGCATATGATCTTTTAAGCTTGTTTTGGTAGGCACGGAGATGCTCCAAAGCATTAATGCATTTTTCATCTAGGAGTTCCAGCTGACTGAGTCTGCCAGCTCGATATTCATCTCCTACTTCGGTATCTTGAAGTAGTAGAGCCAAAGAAGGAACTTCTAATTCAAAGGGAAAAACGGCTTCAGCCCCATAAACCAAAACAAAAGGTGAAGTTCCTGTGGGGGTTCGAACACTAGTTCGATAGGCCCACAAGGCTGGATATAGTTGAATGTGCCAGTCGCGGCCAGTTTTATTGACCAATATTTTGAGAATTTTAATTAAGGTTTTGTTAGATGCTTCTGCTTGACCATTACCCTGAGGATAATAGGGAGTGGACCAGCGATGTTGAATCTTATATTTTTGGCATAATTTTTTAACATCTTTATTTTTGAAACAAGTTCCATTATCAGAGATGAGATTTGCAAGAATTTCGAACCTGCAAATGATTTGATTAAAAATAAATTTAGAGACTTGTGTGCCAGTGCAGGAAGCTAAAGGCATAGCTTCAACCCACTTCGTGAAATACTCAGTGGCGGTTATGATGAATTTGTGTCCATCAGATGACACAAGATTGATTTTGCCAATAATATCTAAACCCCATTTTGAAAAGGGCCAAGGAGATGAAATAGCCTACAGTTCTTGTGCAGGCGCATGGACAAGGTCAGCATGTTTCTGGCACTTGTCGCAATGGCGCACATAATCATGTGCGTCATTCTCCATGGTAGGCCAAAAGTATCCTATCCTAAGGAGCTTTTTAGCAATGACACTACCACTGAAGTGTCCTCCACAAGATCCATCGTGGGCTTCACTCAAGGCTGATTTGGATTCTTCTAAATTCAAACATCTTAATAGGATACCTTCAAAAGATCTCCTATATAAAGTATTGCCAATTATTACAAATCGACTTGCTCGTCTACGTAATAACCGATGTTGGTTTCTATTAGAATTGGCGGGGAAAGTCCCATTTTGGAGAAAATTAAATATATCCATGTACCAAGGTTCAGGAGTATTTTCATTGATTAGAAACACATCCAAAGGTTCTAAGCATGACTTATTTGAAGCGGGTTCCTGGAGTCGACGAATAATGATAGTGGCATATTCGTCATCTAACTCCAAGGGCAGGAGAGATGCAGTTGCGGCCATAGCATCAACTGCACGGTTGCAAGTTCGAGGAATAGCTTCCAAGGTAACTTGATCAAATAGAGACATTAATTGTAAAACATAGGCTTTATATGGGCGCAGTTTATCATCTCTAGTCTGATAAACTTCATTAATTTGGTTTATAACAAGTTGAGAATCACCAAAAACTAACAGATGTTTAATTTTTAGCGCCAAGGCAGCTCGTAATCCAAGGATTAGAGCTTCATATTCAGCAGTATTGTTAGTGCAAGCAAATGTTAATTTGAAGGACAGAGGAATAAGATGTTTTTGTGGGGATATTAAAATAATACCCGCACCAGCCCCACTCATGCATCGGGCTCCATCAAAGTATAAGGACCATTGTTCAATATGGTCCGCCTCTAATTGAAGGCATTCATCAGGAAACTCAATGATGAGGGGATGGGTAGACTCTAAGGGTGCAGCAGACTAATTGATCTGCTATGATTTGACCCTTAACAGACTTCTGTCCTATGAATGTGAGATCAAACTCGCTTAGAGCAAGAACCCACTTGGTTGTGCGACCCGATAAATAAGGTCGACTCATGAGATACCTCAAGGGATCATATTTAGCAATGACATAAGTTTTTTGACTAAGCATATAATGGCGTAATTTTTGCGTAGCAAACACAACTGCTAGACATAGTTTTTCCAATGCTGTGTAGCGGGTTTCATAACTGATGAAGGTTCGGCTAATATAATAATTAGCACGTTCTCTCTTTTCATCATCAAGCTGAGCTAACATAGCTCCTAAGGCAGAATCTGAAGCTGAAATATACAGGAGAAATGGACGATCAGGTCTAGGCGGTGAAAGCACAGGTGGATTAAGGAGGTATTGTTTGAGAAGTTCAAAAGCTTCTTTACATTCGTCGTCCCAATTAAAAGGGACATCCTTCTTAAGAAGTTTAAGAAAGGGACCGGTTTTGTCCGCCGACTTATCGATGAAGCGACGGATGGCTTGAAGCTTACCTTGTAAACTTCGTAACTCAGATATATTAGTAGGTGCGGGCATATCAGTGATAGCCGCAATCTTGAGAGGGTCGATTTTGATACCACGTAAAGAAACTAAAACCCCTAATAGTTTATCGGACTTAACTCCGAATATGCATTTGGCTGGATTTAATCGAATAAGATATTCTCGTAATCGATTAAAAACTTTTCTCAAATCATCTAAATGATTATCTTCATTAATAGAGCGAGCTATAATATCATCTACATAATCATGTAGGATATCATGCATCATATCATGAAAAATATAAGTCATAGCTCGTTGATAGGTTGCACCTGCGTTCTTTAAGCCAAATGGCATCACTTTCCAACAAAAGGTACCCCGGGGGGTAATAAAGGCTGTTTTAGCCTGATCTTCGGGAGCTATCCTGATCTGATTATAACCGGAGAATCCATCCATTAAGGACATCATCCCACTCCCGATAGTAAAGTCAATGATTTGATCCATGTTTGGAAGAGGAAAATCATCTTTAGGGCATGCAGCGTTAATATCTCTAAAATCTGTGCAAACCCTAACTTTGGTGGCTTCTTTCTTGGTGACTGGAACTACATTTGAGATCCATTCAGCATAATCAATAGCTTGTATAAAAACAACATTCAGGAGTTTTTCTAACTCCCCTTTGACTAGCAAAGCCACTTTGGGATGCATTTTTCTAAGTTTTTGTTTAACCGGTTTAGCATCCGGATGGACCACTAGGTGATGCATGACTACAGAAGGGTCTAGACCTGGCATATCTTCATATGTCCAAGCGAAGACATCTTCATATTCTTTAAGGAATGCAATGTATTGCGCTTGTTTTTCTTGACTTAATTCTGATCCAATATTGATTATGTGAGGACTATCCTCAGTTCCAATATTAATTTTAATGACGTTTTCTACCTCCATGTGTAGATCTCTTTCAAAGTTAGGTGGGGCGGGTGAAACGCCCAATTCTTGTAATTCTTGTAAGGTTAATTTGGATAATTCATCTTGAGGATTAGCGGTCTCAAGTTGGGCTATAGTTGGTATAGAACCATCAAAATAAAATCCATTGTGTAACATCTCTTCAACGGAGACATCGTGGAAGATATCTCCTTCCAACTCCTCATCGGAGTCAGCAATCATTTCGGGGTAAGCTATGGATAGCATGTTACATGTAAATGGCTGATTTTTTAGAGGCAAATCATCACACCTATCCAAATAATCTTGATAACATATGAGTTGATCATCATCTTCAAAAGGAAAGGGTTGACCCTTACTAGGAAATAGGCCCACACCACGGCGGGTAGGCCACGGTTCTACCTCGAAAGGTTCTTTCATGCCATTTTGGAAAGGTCCCAAGCCTTTCCCTTTATATCCCATTTTAAGCATTATGGGTTTAGCTTTAATATATTCATTGGTAAAATAACATCGAGCATATCCCTCATGATGAGTTTTGATATTCCGAGGGATTCTTCCCCAATCATATCCTTTATAAATGAAGGCACAACTCCCGACTTGGTAAATACTTCCCATAGGTTGTGGGAGGCCCAAAGTACGAGGAGATGGCGGCAAGTTATTTAAAAGAATTGAATCTTGCATGAAAGCATTTGTTTTTTCTGATATTAAGATGGTGGATAAATCTGGTAAAAGTTCATCAGAAAGAGCATAAGAGGTAGAAGGATCATTCCCTATATCTTTAGATGTGGAAGGTATGATAGATGTTGAAAATGTGGAAGTGTTAAGAGATGGGTCTATAGGTTTTGAAATTATAGGGATAGAACATGAAGGATTGGTTGTAGATTGAAAATATTTTTGAGGTTCTAGAGTGGTTTGTTTAGAAGATTGTTGATCTATATATGAGGATGAAATTAATGGAGGGGAAATAGGTGAAGTTATGGGTGTGTGTTTCAGAGTTTTAGATGAAAAATAAGAATTAGGATGTGTGGATGACAAGAGCGAGGCAAAATTGCACTCCAACAGGTTCCGCCAAAGCACACATATCAAAGGGTCTAGGGTCACCATGGATAGTGACCAACTGATTTTTAAATTCGAATTTAACACATTGGTGTAAAGTTGATGGGACAACCCGCATTGCATTGATCCAAGGACGACCCAAGAGTATATTGTACGATGCGGGGCAATGTACAATAAACACGGTGGTATCTAGAGTTCGAGGACCAACTTGCAATGGGATGGTAATAACTCCACACGTTTCTTGTGTTTCGTCATTGAAAGCTTTGATAATCATGTCAGTTTTCTTCATTTCATCACTTCTAAAGCCAAATCGTTGGTAGAAGTCAAAAGTGCAAATGTTTAGAGATGAACCATTATCAATCAGGACTCTTTTAACAGCTACATCTCCAATTAGAGCGGTAATATATAAGGGATTATCCTTATGTAAACTGTGTTGTGGGATATCTTTATCCCGAAAGTCAATACAATCAACTTCTCGAGTGATGATAGTATTGGCCATGGCTTCGAGGTTGAATGTTTTGAGGTACCATCATTTGGCTTAATGTAAGCATCAACTCATCCCTATGGGTAGGAGAAGATCTTAACAAATCCAAAAGGGAAATTCTAGCTGTAGTATTGGATAATTGCTCATTAATATTGTAAGGGGGTTTAGGTTGAACATTGGAAGCATGATTCCCTTTATTGGGATTTTTCAAAATAAATGGAGCTGATCCATCATTCTGGTTTGGTTCTTGTTGAGAATTTTGAGCCTGTTGTCGGGTAACGACTCCAATGGTACCTACAATGTTATATTGAAGACGCTGAACTGGTCTCGGTCGAGCATTTATGGCTTGTTCATTTGGGAGGAATTGATTAGAAGAAGGTCGAGTAGTAACTCTTCTAGGAAATGGTTCTTCTGGAACCATAGCATCTGTGATGGGTTGAATAGGATCTGATTCATTTTTAGAACTATTCGATTGGTTTGAAGTGATGTCTATTTCACTTTCAGTATCTGATTCTACATCACTAGAATCTGGAGTTTGAATATTATGTAGGGGCCTGGTTGTGACCAGGGATAAGGTTGTGTCAAATATTTGAGGATCATGATTAAGTAAATGTCCACTAATGGTTCCTACATATCGAGTAGGAGGAGGAACATTATGATGTTCGATTTGATTGGCCACCTCTTTACCATGTCTTGGTAAAGGGTGTTGGAATATGTCTAATGATTGATTAGCATTTTGATTTTGATTTTGAGGAATGTTCTTTTGAGGATTATTAGGAGCATTTTGTTTAGGTTGGAAGGCTTGCACCTCCATTTCATTATTATCAATCAGATCCTGTATTTTATGTTTCAACCTTTTACAAGCGTTGGTAGAGTGTCCAGGCCCTCTATGGAAATCACAGTGTAAGTCAACTACGTATCCGGGTATAGTTGGATCAGGTTCCCGGATAGTTGGTAATTGGATCAAACCTCTTTCAAGTAATTGAGGTAAAATAGTTGATAATGGTTGATTCAATCTAGTAAATTCTCGAGGAGGCTTATCGAGCGGTTTCAATATGAATTTTTTTGTTGTTTTCGTTGCATTGATATTAGCAACATTTTTGCTATCGATGACTCCGTCACCTACAACTTGTTTGTTTTTATACTGATTTCTGGATGTTTTCTCATCATCCTTCTTCCTAAGTTGGCCTCTCCTAATGAGGGCATCTTCTACTCTTCGAGCTAAATCTATAGCTTGATCGAAGGTAGTTAAAGTAGCGATTGATAGCTCATAAGATATTTGTTCTTGTAAATTATTGATAAAAATGTCCAACATTTCCCTATAAGGTAGCACAAAGTGCAGTTTTCCTATCAACTGCCTCCATCGAGCTAAGAAATCGGCAAAACATTCATCCTTATCTTGTTTTAAGTTGTATAAATCTTTAATGGTTACATGCCTCTCGATGTAGGCACTAAATTGATGGACAAAAGATTCAATTGTTTCTTCAAAGTTTCTCAAAGAATGAGTGGGCAATTGATAGTACCACTCTAATGCCATTCCACCTAAACTTTTTGGGAACATTTTTAGTAATAGCAAGTCATCATGTGATATATCATGACATGCTATCCTAAACATGCGAAGATGCTCTATAGGATCTTCGGTTCCTTTATATATAGGCAGGATAGGCATGGGAAAATGCTTAGGGTACGGTTGTGCTACAACTATGGGATCCAAAGGTTGACTACATATCTCTCGATAATTGTACGAGGGACGATAAGGATCTATCTGGTCCATACGCGAAGCTAAGCTGTTTCACCATGGCTTCCAGATTACTAGTTTGCCCACCATATTGGTTCGGTAGGGCATTGATATGGGATTTGTGAGCATATGATGGAGGGACATGAAGATTAGATGCTATGTTGCTATTGTGTAAATTGTTGGTAGGAAAGGTGTTATGAAGGAACTTTGAAGTTGTATTATGTTGTATTCCAGATTGTTGAAAATTGGTGTTTGGCTTCATTTTAGGTTTTTGTTTACTTGAAGCATATTGATCAATAGTTTGGCGAAGTAAAGCGGTGAAGGAAGTTTTCTTTTGTGTGGGAATGATTTTAGGCTCAATAACAGGTTCCTTAGGAGGTTGGGTAACCTGTTGTTTTGGCATGTTTTGAATCATAGTGACCATATCTCTATTGGATGGTCCAGCCTTGTCACTTTCTTGATCAATGAAAGACAAGGGATTAGTGCGCACATCAAACATATGTTCCATGGCTGCTTGAGTGTCACTAATTTGCCCTTTATCAATACGAACTGCCATATTAAGAGCACCAATGTTATTATTGAAAAATTTCCAGAAATGATCTACGTTGTCAAAAGCAATAGTTCCATCTGGAGCTACTCTAGGGGATGAGGATCCATCCTCTTTAACATTTTCTTCTTGTTCATTGTCTTCACCTAGGTCATCTTCTGGTTGATCTAGAGTTTCTCCTTCCGGAATTGGATCTTCAGGAAGGTCATTTGGGTTTCTAGCTTTATCTTCTAACCAATCTTCTTCTTCTCCTTCAGTTTGTTTACCATTCCTAAGTTTAGGCATTGTGCTTAATTTAGATTTCAGCAAATATATATATATAAAAAAAAAATATATATATATATATATATATATATATATATATATATATGCAACAAGTTTAAGAGGTATATATTAATTATATACCTACTACAATATTTAAAATGAAAGGTTTTGATTTTTGTTATGTTTTTTAGTTTTTCTTGTTTTTGTAATAATATTGTAAAGATAAACAACACAATAAATGCAAGAACTAATACTGAAAGTAATGATCTAGTTTTCTACAAACAATTTATAAATATCATTAATGGGCTCGAGTTCTTCAGGAGTCATGAAGTGTTCTTCTTCAAACTGAAAATTTTCTTTCAAAAATTTAATGAAAAGAGCTATAGTGATATTATCTGTCTCAGATTCTGGTTGATAGAAGTAAAGCTCGTGGCAATACTCTCGATATAACACAGCTCGAGGAACTCTATTCCATATTTCCCTATCTGTAAGAACAACCTCTTGGTCTTCTACACGACCTAGGAACTGGTGTATAATGGCTGCGTTCTCGAGATATTCCTCGAAGGTGAACAATTTTGAAGACACAAGAGCTCTCCTATAAGCTAACCATCTATGGCGAGGCTCTCCGAAGTTCATGATAAAAGATGAGTTGATGAGGATCCAGGATTCTATCTAGGACAAGCCTCTTGATTTGTTTAAGTTTTGTTGACCTAGATGAAATGACACTTAGTCTTCTATCAAGTTCCTCCCATAAAAGTTGATTTCTATCTGTTTCAGGCACACTAAGCACATAATTGATTTCTATGGCTGCTAATTGGTTTTCAACATTTATAGTAACTGCTAATATTTTCTTAGGAGCTACCATCTAAACATGATATGCAACTTATTAATTTTAATGATTTGAAATGCATCTATGTTTTTTTTTGTTTTATTTTTTTTTATTTTTTGTTTTGTTTTCAAAAGGTTTTAAATGCATTCACGTCGGGTTCACCAAAATGTATCGCTCCAAATTTTTCGCATCCCTACCTTCAGGCTATAGGATCCGTGCCCGAAAGGAGGATGGGAAAAGGATGGCGTGGTACCTCGGACTGAGAGGCCTTGCGAAGGTCCCGCCTCTCGAGGGAGGTGTATTATGGTGATTTTTCGACGGATGGTGGGTTCACCAGGAAACGTTTAATGGCAGTTTCCATGCCTAGGTTGGGAATGTGTTTTATGTGTTCAGTTTTATCCTTAAACATTCAAGTCCTAGGTTTGGCCAAATGAATCTAAGCTATTCTATATGAAGATGCAGATTAAATGAATACAGAGAACAAAATTAGACAGAAAATAGAGAGAATAATATGGATTAAAAGACCAATACCTGATCCGGATGTCTGATGAAGATTCTAATTTTTGAAGCAGTCAGGATCGCCTCTGATTTGACAGGATCGTCTGCTATCAGACAAGATCGTCTGAGATTCGACGAATTCGTCAGACGAATTCGTCAGAGACCTGCAATCAGAGAAGTAGGCACAAAATGCAAAAAATGCAACTATTCTAACAGAGGGCAATGATGTAGAATAACAACAATAACATTAAAATGATGATAATAAGCAAAATACGAATACACTACAATGATTTGATGATAATTGATGACTTAATTATGCATTTAAAGCTACATGGGTGAACTCCAAAGTGCAGAATAGCAAAAAATAATGAATAAACTAGCTAATTGCAGAATAACACAACAGATTGAAAAGAAGAAAATGCAAACTCTGGGCACTGATTGCCCCTAATGTGGACTACAGTCGAAATCGTCTCTGATTCGACAAGATCGCCTCCGATCTGAACAGGATCGTCTACGACGATGTAAGCTTGCTCCGGCTGAAAAATACTAAGGTACCTGCAACAAAATTGGATGCAACAAATGTAGATGGTAATTTAGGATGTCTAGTGTGTGTAGAATGCGAGTTACAGGGAATTTCAGCCAGGGGGATGCTAAGGGGAGGGCTTAGGATTAAATAGGCTTAGGAGGGAGGTTAGGAGGTTGGAGATCATCCCTATTTGGGAGATCTCCAACGGGGAGGGTCTCTAACGGCGTAGACACGCTTCTGCCCGGATTAGAGACGCCGTTGGAACAGAGACTAATTGTGCAAAATCAGTTTTGGGACAAGATCGTCTGGACGTCCTAGCCCAGACGAAATCGTCCGATCTGAGGCGATATCGTCTGATCGGCGACGATATCGTCAAACGGTCAAAACAAACTCTAAAAATGGCGCGGGAAACGAGGAAACGGATTAAGCGACGGTTTGGGAGCGATTTTGGAGGTTAAAATTTGAATTTGAATATTTACTAGAGTAAATGTAATTACTAAGGTTTTACTGCGCCAATTTTAGGGTGCTACGAAACTATAGACATCAAAATCTAGCCATTTGTCATCCATCTGTTTCATCCAACAATAGCCACCCATTATTTATATATATGTGTGTATTTACTTGATATATATAAATATTAATATTTTATATATTATATTTATATATTTAATAAATATATATTTATATGAATTAATCCTAGCCATTCACCACATTTTAATCTCAGCCATCCATCCATCTTAATCCATACCACTTGCCCAAACTTAATATCCACCCTTCCTCATGTTTCAATCTTAGTTGCCCATTTTGTGTCATTGAAACACTAACATGTTCAAGGATATATTATAAATATGAGTCATTTTGATGAATCAAACCCTTAGAAATCCCTTTGAAAGCCCTTATAAATCCCTTAGAAAGCCTTATAAATTCTTACACCCTTAATACCCTTAAGGTATCTTAGAATCTTAAGATATCCTTAAGCCCTTCTACTCTAGCTATTTCACTATCATCCTTACCCCTTGCCACCACCATCGCATTCCTAACTGCCATTGTTTCCAAACCTGTGTGAACTATATATGGTTCTGCGACATCTCCCTCAACCCCCAAACACCCTCTAGATTCCATAGAATACATTTGGATATTTTTATAACCCTTCTAGGCATCCAAAACCATTTCAAAACATCTTTGGGCATTTATCATAGTTGATATACAGTCCTACAACCCTCAGGTGTTGTTCGAGTATCCTTTGTGATCATCGATAACATAAGTAAAAATAGAAATCAATATTTTATAAGGTAAGAAGTTATTTGTACTTATTTTATAGGTTTGAAATTTTTGTATATAAAATTATATTGCAACATCTAGGGTTTTAGTAGTTTTATCTTTCTAAGGGCCTCACAATGGAGCCCTCACAGGTGCTTCTAATCCCTTTTTGTTACTTTTTTGTTTTGCAGGTATAGGAATCATCTTTCTGAAAGTTGTTGAAGCTAGGGTGGTACCACAAGGATACACAAGCCCACCCACAAATCTTGTTTAGATCAAAGATGAGCCAAAATACACTAATTATTATTTGAACTAGGGTTTTAAAACCCTTGATTTGTAACATTTGTATTTTTACCAATGGTGAGCAGAAATCATGTCTCGAAAAACAATCATTTCTCTTCCATAAATTATCAATCCGATAAGTCTATAAACTTATGAGTGTCATGCACAGTATATGCCTGCAGTGTGGGGGAATGAATTCATCTATACCTTATTTAGTTTGGTGGGGGATGTTCGTGCATTTGAAAGTTAGCCAAACCAAATAAACTAAGTGCATAAAATTAAATAAATAAATTATGAACTAAAACTAAAGTGCTAGAAATAAAGTGTGGAAATAAAATGCAGAAAAATAAACACACAAAACTAAATTAAAATAAAGTGAGAAATAAATATAATCTACAAAAAATACATACATAAATGAAATAGGGGAGGACTACTACAGAGAGTGGGCCCAAGCTCCCGCAGATAGTCCGCTCGGCTAGCTACGTAGAGCTTGCTCAAATAAGAGGATTTGCACTCTTAATAATTTAAACAAAGAATGAAATAAAATAATCTCTGTGTAAAATTAATCATTCCTTGTTCTTTTGGCTTGTGTCTTTGTATAAAGCACATCCAGATACCGTTACAATAATAAATCAATCTATTTTAATCACATAACATGATTAGTTACATTTTGTTTTTGCACGGATTATATTATGTTATTTTAAAGTATGTCTGTTCACCATAAGGATAAATATAAAAATCCTTAGGTGTACGTAATAAACAAATCCTAAACTAATGCATCCTAAAAATAATGCCTTAAGAGATTTACAAGGTCAACCGACCAATCGGTTGATAATTATAAAAAATACTTTATTCTATTATCCCCCTTTGTCTTCACGTGCAACAACCTCTGTAGCCCCTTGGTCAACCTAGTCAATGTTGACTTGGTCATATGGCATCTCCAATGTGGGTGTCTCCAATGTATGGGAGTAAGGCACTAGTAAGGCACCTCCCATGTATGGGAGTAAGGCGCCAGTAAGATGCCTTTCCATGTATGGGAGTAAGGCGCCAGTAAGGTGCCTCCCATGTATGGGAGTAAGGCACCAGAGTAAGGCACCTACTCCATATACCTTAGATGCAATTAAGCAGAAGCATGCTAGGTCCATTTGGGATGTAGATTGGAAAACACCATATTAGTAGCAAAACCTACATTTATACATAGTTTCCACTAAAAACACCAGTCAAGCATAATATCGGATTTTCTATCAATTATATGCATAAGTTAAATAAAAATACATCTCACATGCTAATTAAACTAGTAATGATGCCCCTTAATAATGTATATAAAATGAGCATTTCTGAAGCTCATCATCCCCCCATGCCTAAATATTATCACGTCCTCGTGACAACAACCCCCGAAGTAATAATACATTTTTTTTTGTCTTCAACATCTCTATTTTTTCTTCTTTAGGCACTATGACACCAACAAAAACTAGAAAAAATGGCATGACTAATCACTGCGGGTAAACACCAAGACCAAATTACCATTGCATGGATTTGGATACATGCTACCATGTAATTTTTAAAACCAACGAATTGCAAATCTGTAGAAGTTCAAGTGGTGAAGTCAGCCGCTTGAAATATATATTTTTTTCTTATTCTCTGTTTTTATTTTTAGTCTGCTAACATCCGCATATTCTAATCCACTCATGACTTAATGTTTTGATAACCGATCTCTATTATACTTCATTCTACTCTCACTGCTTGTTTTCGGTAGTGGATTTCCATTCTGCTCTGGATTTGAACCTAAAGTGATGTAAGTAAATATTTTTCCTTGGTCCACTATTTTCTTTGGCACTCCACCTTACTGATTTATCACAATGTGAAAATGAAGCAATGCCAAATCTATTCACATGAATGCCATAGTTTTTTTTAATTGTTCTTGGGTAATGAAATTTTTTATATCCGAGGCATGTCATATGCTTGAAATTTGATGGGAGAGTTTGACAGAGAGAATTTAAAGGGGCATCTACTGATATTAGCATAGAAATTATTTTTAAAATAACTATACACATAATTAACAGAAAAATCAGTACATACTTGGGTGAATTTTGTAGAACCTGAGGTGTATGATGCCAATTGTGCAAAATGTCTTCATGTTGTCTGTAACCATGGTGTACCAGAAAAATGAGATTTGTGTGCATTTGGAGAATTTTATTTAATTTAATTTATTTTTTTTGGTTTCCTTCATCATCCACACCGCTAAAAATCTATGTTTTTCTTCCTATGAGTGTTGATTGAAAACTGCGATGGTAGTGTTGTGCAATAGTGTTTATGGTCCATTGGAATTTGTACTACAACCATGGGGTCCCCACCACTACTGCAAATTTGCTCTTCATAACTTCACTGATCAGAACAAATTATGTATACTAGGCTAGTTTCCATTCAATGACCTTCAACAATCAATGAAGATGTCATTTCTCGTGATCGTGAAAATCTAGAAAATGATGTAGTCTTTGAATTTCCAGCGGTGGATCTTTTCTATGTGGCTTCCAAAAGGTAAATATAAAATTTTGTACCCATATGTATTGCTAGCAGAGAACAGTAAATAAATCATGGCATACTTTCTGTGGTGTTCTCCTCAAGTAAATAATGATGGGAACCTATTATTCTGTGTGGTTTATGCACCACCTTTTCTAGAAAGTAGGGGAATTCTCTTTTTTTTCTTTTCAAATAATGTTCTTTGTCATGTAGTGGCAGTTCTCCATTTGAGAGTGAGCGTGCTATCATAAAATATGGACACTAGCTCATGCTCTTCCCTTGTTTTATTTGTAGGAGATTCAGGTTCACCCATATCCTCCCCCACTTAAATTGGTGATGCCCTCATCGCCAGTAACAGGTCCCTCTATGAAAAAGGTTTGTAGCCCTCTGAAAAATAGGTCCCACACTGATCAATTGACATCTCATCCTAGGGAGAAGAAGTTTTAGAGCTTCTGGGTATAAAGGGAATCTACAAATTTTCTTCTACAACACTCTTTTTTTCATCAGATTCTCCACACGACTATTTTTTTTTTTGAACTTTCCAACAATAATTAAGTGCTTGTTAGTCAATAAGGCCAGTGCACCATAAAATATGTGAGATTGAGAATACACAACATCAACATGCCTTCTAGAAAAAATGCATGAAATAAAGGTGCCCTCCTAGTGTTGAAAAATAAGCAAGTTCTAATGCATCTGCTATGTGTAGAGTTGATCAGGTCCTCCAATTTTCTTTTATGTACTATGTCAGCATCTATTTCATCAAAACACAGTGGTGGGTACCTCTTCCCTTTGTAGTAAATTAACACCCACATCCATGCCCAAATGGGGACTCTTCTCCAGATGGAAATAGTCAAGTTTCTACCTCCTAAAAAAATGTGCAGGTTCATGGATGCTAAGCCGATTTAGGCCTTGTCTCCCAAGATGCCTATTTTTCATACAATCAAGCCACTTCACCTGTAAAATAAATTGAGAAAAACTACAATACACGAAAGCAAGGAAAACAGGAATCATGAAATCTATACCTATTATATGCCCTGGCTCTCAGGATGCTTGTAGCTTGCATGTGATTCATGATTTCATGCAAAGCAAATGAAATTTTATGCTAAGCAAGACAGGTTTTGTGCGGCTCTCTTTTTTTTTCTTTTTTTTTCAATAGTGATCAAGTGCCTCCCGCTGATGGACATTGAGGGGCCGCTTGAGGAGCAAGGCATATTTATTTGTATTAAGGTGCATGCTAGGTGCCTACTTGAATAAGGCGCCTGTTGGGCACCTACTTCAGGAGTAAGGCGCCTACCTTGGGAGTAAGGCACCTACTTGAGTAAGGTGCCTACCTCGAGAGTAAGGTGCCTACCTCAGTAAGGCACCTACTTCAGTAAGGCGTCTACCTCAGTAAGGCACCTACTTCAATAAGGTGCCTACTTCAGTAAGGTGCCTACCCGAGTAAGGTGCCTACCTCATTAAGGTGCCTACCTTAGTAAGGTTCCTACCTTAATAAGGTGCCTATCTCAGTAAGTCACCAAAGTAAGGTACCTAATTGAGTAAGGTGTCTGCTTGAGTAAGGCACTCCTAAAAACTATTGGTATGGTTTGGGGTCTCCCCCATGTTGATGTCACCTCACATAAAAATCTCACTTCACCAAATTTGACATCTCCTTATTTATCTATATCGCACTTCATGTTGTCCTGTAAAACATAAAAAAACTAAACTAAAGGCATTAAAATAAAATTCTAACTAATTTTTTTTTCATCTGTTCTGCCATGACCAGAATAGATCTTGGCTTCTTTTTTTTTCATCATTTGCATCAGAGAACAGAATGTCAATTGCAACAATCTGATCTAGGGATTTTAAAATTCGGTGGCCAAGTTGGAGAATTATCACTGATCTGCCTTAGGAATTTGGTTGAATGTGTTGTGTACTGGAATGTACTTTCTTTTCCACAAAATGAAATGCTACCGTAAAAACTCCAATATTGGCACTATGCATTAGGAAGTTGAGGTCATGCAATATAGGTAATTACGCATCCTGGTGTACAAAAATTATGTTCTAGGTACCCCTACGAAAGGATTTGTGACAGCCAAAAGCTCAAAAATTTTGCAACACCCAACTCCTCATCAAAAACATGTATAAAAATATTTTAATCTGGATTTTGATATATCTCAAGAGTGCTAACTCTTTGGATGTATTGTAGGGATCACTGTAATTAACTATAGCTTTGTGCATCATTAATTTCTCACTGTGTGCTCCTGAATATGTCACATTTTTTAATTGATTAAACTTTATACTATCCTGACATGCATGTGCCCAAATCAAATGATATTTCACTTTGAATTATTTATTTTTTAGGTAAAATTAGAGTAGCACTATGATCCTCTATTTTATTTCTTGGAGTGAGGTAAAAATAATTTTATCCATCATCATCTGTGGCATCTATTGGGTGTTCAGGTGTGACATTCTCATAAGATGCAATGTTGAGATTTATGTGTTACTGTTCCTGGCCACTATGAGATCCATTCATATGATTTATCATGCTCAAGAACCATGTGGCCTTCATGTAGACATTTGACATCTGATTTCTTCTAGGATCCTCTATTTTTTTAGCTACCAGTTGGATATTTCTCATTTCCCTTTTGGACCAAGATGGTCCTCGGGAAAGAGGATACTCTCTTCCAACAAGTAGCAAAATAAAACTATATTTTTTATTATTATTATTATTTGCTCTTAAATTTGGAGCCTTTGCAAAAAATGATCTATTTTTTCATGAAAACTGCAACCAGCGTTCATTGTGTTGTTGGCGGTATTGATGAAGGTGGGGTCTCCCCCATGCCTACATCTAAACTAGTCTTCTCAAAATCATCTCCTTCTTGATCAACTAGTTTGATACGTTGTAGCATGAGAAGATTATTTTCCTTCATGGCCTCACAACAAAAATCTTTCAACATAGTGGTAAAATATCCAGGATGGCAAATGACTATCTATGGGCTAGAAACCTGAAGAAAACATGTCATAGCAGTCTGTTAAAAACACATGCTAGTTTCTGATTCACCAGATCACCTTAAGCTCAAGTGAAGAGCATACTTCATAATAAGGTGTCTCTTTAAATTATGCTCTATCATTTTTCCTACATAATTAAAAGAATTTGCCAATATGTTGCAAAGTGTTAAGCCTGTAAAAAATTTTCAATCATTAAAACTAAGCTTTTGGAGGTATAATTCCCCAATGGTTTTTGTATAAAAATACATCCCTAAAAATTTGCAATTAGACCTGGGTTGTTCTATTTCTTTCATCATTTTTTGAAACCCTTCAGAACATGATGGAAATACTTCATCACCTAATTTTTAAAATTTTCAACAACACATTTTATTCCTACTTCTACACTTAATATGGTACATCAAGTTCATTCTCGTATTTACCTAAGAAGTTGGTAAATTTAAACTATTGCCTATGGGATTTGGCTATGACTGGTTCGGACAACTATTTTGACCTTGTGAAAAGGCCCTTGGTGGACTCACGCTTCTCAGGTAAAAGATCTATAGGTAATTTTAAATGGGATTTTTATCTAACCTATAAATCATAACACTACAGTTTTGACACTCCTTGACAATGGTGCCAAAATGGTGAGTAAAAATTATGTCTCGAAAAACAATCATTTCTCTTCCATAAATTATCAATCTGGTAAGTCCGTAAACTTACGAGTGTCACACACAGTATATGCATGTAGTGCGGGGGAATGAATTCATTTGTACCTTATTTAGTTTGGTAGGGGATGTTCATGCATTTGAAATTTAGCCAAACCAAATAAACTAAGTGTATAAAATTAAATAAATAAATTACGAACTAAAACTAAAGTGCTAGAAATAAAGTGTGGAAATAAAATGTAGGAAAATAAAAATACAACTAAATTAAAAGAAAGCAGGAAATAAATATAATCTACAGAAAATAAATACATAAATAAAACAAGGGAGGACTACTCTAGGGAGTGGGCCCAAGCTCCCGTAGATAGTCCGCCTGGATAGCTACGTAGAGCTTGCTCGAATAAGAGGATTTGCACTCTTAATAATTTAGACAAAGAATGAAATAAAATAATATCTATGTAAAATTAATCATTCCTTGTTCTTCTAGATTGCATATTTATATAAAGTGTAGCCATATCCCATTACAATAATAAATCAATCTATTTTAATCACATAACATGATTAGTTACATTTTGTTTCTATACAAATTTTATTCTACTATTTTAAAGTATGTCCGTTCACCAGAAGGATAAATATAAATATTTTAGGTATATGTAACAAATAAATACTAAACTAATGCATCCTAAAAATAATGCCTTAAGAGATTTACAAGGTCAACCGGCCAATCGGTTGATAATAATAAAAAATACTTTATTCTATTTAATAAATGCATGATTAAAATATCCCCCTTTGTCTTCACATGCAACAACCTCCATAGCCCCTTGGTCAACCTGGTCAATGTTGACTTGGTCATATGGCATCTCCAATGTGGGTGTATCCAACATATGGGAGTAAGGCACCTCCCATGTATGGGATTAAGGCGCTAATAAGGTGCCTTCCCATGTATGGGAGTAAGGCACCAGTAAGGTGCCTCCCATGTATGGGAGTAAGGTGCTAGAGTAAGGCACCTCCCATGTATGGGAGTAAGGTGCCAGAGTAAGGCGCCTACTCCATATACCTTAGATGCAATTAAGTAGAAGCATGCCAGGTCCATTTGGGATGTAGACTGGAAAACACCATATTAGTAGCAAAACCTACATTTATACATAGTTTCCACTAAAAATACCAATCAAGCATAATACCGGATTTTCTATCAATTATATGCACAAGTTAAATAAAATACATCTCGCATGTTAATTAAACCAATAATGATGCCCCTTAAGAATGTATATAAAATGAGCATTTCTGGTGCTCATAAACCAAAACATGTTGTAAACATCGGAGATCAAGGATCCATTTATATCAATAAAATATTGTATCTCTTCATTGTGCAACATATTGTGTATTGGTTTTTATCTATTTGCTTTGGTGTTGTTCATTTTCTAATTTACAAAATGGTGATCATGGTGGGACCCCCAAAGGGTTCTTCATGTTAATTTATCTTGTCACTAATTTTTTTTTGTTTCCATATTGTAGGTTCTAGAAGTTCAATTGCATGAAAATCATAAAAAATGAGGATTTTTGGAGGTTGTAGAATTCGATCGAAGGTCATGAAGATACCTTGCAGTGTTTGAGGGATGCCTTGCAAAGTTTAGGAGATGCCCTAAAACATTCCAAAGACTCTGGGTGATGTTTAACAGAGTGGGAAAGAAATACATAGACTTCTTGGTAAGCCTAGTTCAAACCCTAACTCATTTCTATTTTCATTTTTATGCTTTTAATAGTAAAATCAAAAAAAATAAAATCATTCACTTTTTGTTTAAAGAAGTTACATTTTTATTTGTATTTTAGGCATTTACATCCATCATATAATTTGCACATAGAGTAGAATTGCATTCATTGTAGATCACACTTATTAATGAGTCAAATGGGTGTAGTTAAGTGTATGGAATGTGTAGAAAGAAAATACAAATGGAGAACACAAAATTAAACAAGAAAATATTTTGAGTCAAGCCCTTGTCATCCAAACCACTATGGAGTGTTCCACATATTTCCCTGCCACTTATGTAGTTAACCTTATTAGTGTGATATAGATAAGCTATTTTAATTTATCTACGGGTCCATCACATGATATGTACACTTCAAACACTAATGTTTTACATACAGCCACCAACATCCCCATTCTAGAAACTAAGCCATCATCTACCATTGATCATAACATCACCCACATATACATGGTTAAAGTGGAAGCTTTTCAAAGATCCTCTAACTATGTTCTAGATTAAATCAACAATCCATCCAATCATGATTCTTCTTCCCAATAGGACTTTCTCATTCATAGCCTTCTAGTTTCACCCAGGTGTATACTAACCCTCTTTTTGAGGTGTCATTTGCACCTTCCCATAATTGGTCCCTTCCACAATAGTCATGTGTCCAAAGCACCTCCATTCCATATTCATATACCACTACCTATGGCAATCCATTGTATGAAGCACATGTCAATGATGCTTCATAAATACCAATTTCCACTGCATCCACTATCCCACATTCAGTTGCAATCCCTATTGCAACCTATATTTCACTTACTTCATATATTTCCACCATATCCACACTATTTTCTTTAGATATGGACATATAAGAAGCATGGAAACACCTTAATAAATTTCTCAAGGATTGATAAAATGCTCAGTCTTGTCCCTAAAAACAAGTACAGGTGGTAAATCTTAATCCCTAGCCCACTTCAACTCAACCTACATTCTTTTCATCAAATACATCATGGATATCACAACATTATATGGTTTCCATAACCACACCCCATCAATCCACATCTATTCCATTCTAATGAGTCAACACATTCATAGTCCTCAAACATCATCTCCATTCAATTATTTGCAATCATTCCATCATCAAGCCCAACATCATAAAATTCAAT
Source organism: Wollemia nobilis (assembly GCA_028583015.1). NCBI lineage: Eukaryota > Viridiplantae > Streptophyta > Pinopsida > Araucariales > Araucariaceae > Wollemia > Wollemia nobilis. The sequence goes on from JAQPPZ010017228.1 coordinate 8,358,092, forward strand.
CAGGGTTATGCATAAGGGGTCGACCCCAAAATCTATTTATAAATTGAAGGTGAATTGTCTTGGAATCTCGATGAAATATGTAGAAGTATACATGGCGAATTCCAATTATTTTTCTCCAAAAAATTTCAAACCATGGAAAATTACAATTATTTTTCTCCAAAAATTTTCAAACCGTGCTAAATTACAATTATTTTTCTCCAAAAATTTCCAAACCGTGGTGATTTTTTTTGTGTTTGGGTCCATGAATATCGGTTTGTAAACTCTAAAAATGTACAAAAAAATTAAAGGAATTGGACCGATAAGAAAGGATTTTAGCCTTTACGATTCATAACGATCGGTCTAAGACGTAAAACTTGATCATTTGTAGGCATGTCGATCGAATACAAACATGTTGATCAGTTGCAGATATGTCAATCGACTGTAGACATGCCGATCGATTGCAGCCATGTTGATCGACCGTAAAAATACCAATCGATTCTAGCCATGACGATATTCGAGGAGGCATAAATTTTACTTCAAAGCTTCATTTTCAATTTTTATTTTTTTAAAACCACCTAGATCGACGAGATCTAATAAAAAAACTAAGTAAAATCCTAAAAAAAACATTTGAAATTGATCGACATATCTACAACCGATCGGTTATAGATGTGTCAGTCGATTTTAGACATGTCGGTCGATTTTAGATGGATTTTTGAGGATTTTACTTAGTTTTTTGAGTAGATCTCGTCGAGCTAGGTGGTTTAAAAAAAAAATGAAAAAGAAGATCTGAAGCAAAATTTATGCCTCCTTGAAGTTTACCTGCAAAAGTGCACCTCTGGAACCGATCGATATATGATTAGTTGTAGAGATGCAACAAATCATCATATAACGATCGATTTCATGTCTACAACCAATTATTCTCTACAATCAATCAGCATATGCTGATCAGTTACAGATACTGATCAGTTGCAGAGATGCAACTGATCATCATATGTTGATCAGTTATAGATACTGATCAGTTGTAGAGATGCAACCGATCATCATATGATGATCGGTTGCAGAGATGAAACCAATCATCATATGATGATTGGTTGCATCTCTGCAATCGATCAATATTTGCAACCTATCGGTATATGATGATCGGTTGCATCTCTACAACCGATCGGTATATGTCGATCAGTTGTAGAGGTGCAATTTTGTAGGGAAAATTTGATGAGGCATAAATTTTTCTTTGCAATCGATTGATGAATCTTGATTGACACCTCTACAATCGATCGGTTTATGTTGACAGACACATCCTTGCAATCGATTGATAAATATCAATTGAAACCTCTACAACCGATCGACACCTCTGTAATCGAATGACACGGCCCTGCAATTGATAATATTATGCCAATAGACACAACTTTATAACTGATCAGCTTATGATGATCATCTTGCACCGATCGACACTCCTCTGCAACCGATTAGCTTATGTCGATAGACACTCCTCTTCAACCTTGTCAAGTTTTTCATTATTTTAGAGTGATGTATGTTTATCGGTACCCACTACAGTATATATACAGGTAGTATATGAGATGATTTGGACGAGAAAAATAAAATCATTTATAATTTGAGGTCGGTGAATTGAAATAAAAATATTTTAATTATTTTCAACAGTAGGTGAATTTATCCCAAAAAATCTTCCACCCCATAATTTTTAGGTGAATGGGTCCCAGTGAAAGGATCCAAAATTAGCCTTTTCAAAAATTTAAAAATCCTAAATAGAGCCAATTTACGATATTTCGCACTTATGCATAACCTTGAATTCAATTCAGTCCATCAAATCATCAAAATATCATCACACCTCAACATTTCACCACTTCATCTCCACATGATAATAAAGTGATTCAAGGCTTCCAAATACCTAGGGAAGACCCTAGAATTCAAGAAATATAATAGCAAATTTATAGCTTGATGCAACATACTCCTGGCATGATCAGCCAAAATCCAACTTTAAGACAACTTATCAATAAACCAATTCACTTTTTGATACCATCACCACCATATCTGACAGATTTTATAGTACCAAAATTTGATAAATTCAAGGGGACTAAGGACCCTAGAGAGCATGTGAGCACATTCATTCACTCATGTTTCAAAATTCAAAATCATGATGCCCTAATGCTCAGTAATTTTCCTCAAGCACTAGGAGGAGATGCCATAGATTGGTATAATCATCTACCTCATCATAGTATTTATACTTTTGAACAGTTGGTAGACCAATTTCTTGAAAAAATTTCCCTCAATTTTCAAAAGAAAATTTCATTGACTGACTTATATAATCTTAAGCAATTTTACAATGATTTAGTCTATGATTTTGGTAACCATTGAAGGGTTATTATCATAAAAATACCATTCTCCCTACCAATGGAAGAGATAACTCGACTATTTACCAATATTTTCCTAAAACCCATCTCCTGGTTATTATAATTACAACAGTATAGATCATTTTAAGAAGCTCTTACCTAGGCTAGCATAATTGAGGAAATAAAATTCCAAGAAGGTGTGCTAAAGCCTAAAAATATTGAATGGTAGAACAAGGTCCAATCCAAAGGAACCTATTTTTCCAATCCAATCTAAATCAGGCCCATCAAGCAAATCAAGTGAATCAAGTGATCATGAGCCAATTGGTATTGGCTCAAAAACAACAACCAACGCAATAACAATCACAAAAAAAATGCATATCAAGCGGTTCCCCCACAATCACAAGTTCAGAACATAGTACCAACTATGAAAAATCACCAACATCAATAATTTGTTCAAAAAAATCACCTATACACCCCCTTAGACAATTTATATGCCTCCATATTTCATAGGTTGTATGACACAAATCAACTTGCCTTACCTGAGGTCAAACCACATGATCCCAAAAAATATAGAAAATGCTATCAGGAGCATTTGTTTTGTCCTTATCATCACCACAATGGGTATGATATTAATGTCTGCTACACATTTAAATATATGGTGTAAGACCTAATTGACTTAAGGGCCATTAATATTGATAGTCCCTTAGCTCAATAAAACCAAAATATTGGTATCTATCAAACACCACTTCTACATCATGATGAAGTGCAACCAATAACAAGAGGGTCAAATACCAAGACTTATCTTAATCAAGTTAATCATGTTCAACAATACCAAGTTTTTATGGGTGCTAATCATGTAGTCACCTAGTTCAATAACACACAAATCAACAAAATGCACAATAGCAGCCTGTTCAATCTCCCATTACACCACAGGTAAATGTGTCTCCTCAACCTACCAATTCATCATCTCCCATTTAGTTATCCACCAATTATTCTCAACCCATTTATATTCCAAGTCATCCATATCCACCCATGCATCCCCTCAATCATCCATCAAGGCCAATCATCTCTCTAAGTAGCCATCTAAACACTACCCTTAAAATAGCTTAAACAAAACTATCCATTTAGATCAAATTCAACAATTTGCCCCACATCGTGAGGCATTAATGGAGATATTAAAATCCATTGAACTCTAATATCAATATTTTAATACCTTTAGCAATTTTGTGGGAAGCATCAGAACATGTATGGAGTCCACTATTACATTCTATGATTTTGAAATCAAACCAATATCATTACGATCAGTGAATCCTCCATTGCATATCATGGCTCTAATTGATAGGAATCTGTTCAAACAAGTTTTGATTGATACCAACTCCTCCATCAATATCATCACCACATTTGCTCTTGAACATCTTAATCTCTCACCATCTCACATCATCAAATCCACACTCACCTTGAAAGCATTTAATGATGCTCTCTATTCCATAGTTAACACTATAGTTTAACCCATTGAAGTGGGGGTAAAAAACATTGCACACAATGTTCCATATCTTGGAGGGTTCTATGGCATACAATGTACTCATTATATGTCCTTGGATTAGGGAAATGAGATGTGTCCCCTCTATATTACATCAATGCTTAAAATATGTACATGAGGGATAAATTCATTGCATACCAGTAGACATTGAATCATTTAAGTATTGTAATTTTATTTAAAATCCCTATGAATCTATGATTCCATCCACCCACATTTTCTTGACATAAACTACATCATCCACCACACCATCCACATCTTCATATAAAGTTCCTATTCCTAAGAAACTCCCCATCACCACTCCACAACAAGATTCCACTTCTATACCCTCATCTTCATCACCATTAACTACATGCACATGTGGTCAAGCCCAATCCACATAAACCACATCAGCATCATCCACATCCTCCATCAATATTCCCCCACATCATCACCCATTCATCAAATATATCAGTCAAATCCACCTCCATCCATATGAGCTGATATCTCATAAGTCAAATTAACGGATTGTGATATGTCATTCCACTCCATACCTCTCCCATTATCGAAGCCCCAAGCCAATATTGATCCTTCCACATCCACTTCCACCTCCACCTCCACATCATACCAAGTTGTAGTCCACCTCACCAATCCTAGCATTGGTGAATACATGGTCCAATACATCACTGTAACATCTCTCAACATCAAAATTGCTAGGGATTACAATCACCTAGGTGGCCCACCCTTATCCATAGGAGTGGTGTACAACATGGGTTCAATACCTAAAAATATAAATTTTATGTATGAGGGGATTGATATATCATCCAATCCATATTCCCTAGATGAACCCAAGAAACCCACACCTACAAAAATACAACACATGTTGGGTTTTCCATCCTGATACTTTCATCAAGTCAATTGGTAAGGTTATAGCCTAATATGACATGAATAGGGAATGCATGAGCTCATTGATCATATCGATAATCACATGACCGTTCAGGTTTAGGCTATCACCCTTATTCTTTCACTTTTTTTTTTAACAAGCTTTTCAAAGTCTTAATTTGAATTCATAAGAAGAAACCCATCATCCCAATGACTTTGAAGATGAAATATATGAAGAATACAATATTATATTATTATCTTCTAATGAATCTGATGAGGAATTGGAACCCATCATCCTATTCACTGAACAGGATGAGTTTTACCTCAGAATGTTCCCCATCCATCAACCCATATTTCATTTACTCCTACCTAGGGAATGAGTCAGACAAACCAGTGAACCACCTACATTTTATTAATCCACCTCATCGAACATTTTTTTGTAATATATGTACATAACATAAAAAAATAAAAAACACACAAAAATTCAAAAGAAAAAAAATCATTGCATTGCATGTGCATGGCTTTTTACCTGTTGCATTTATTTGTGTTGCTTATTGTTTTTCAGATTTCCAGAGTTATAGCATCGGTTCTAGTAGACAGTATCCATCCATCCTCCACTTTGCCAACCACCATTTTCCCCCTAAGTCCAATATGAATCCTATTGACTTATTCATCCCACTCCGTAATCCATATGATTTGGCAAAGACAATTCCAATTGACATGAACCTTATTGATATGGATCAAATTTCCTCACCTCCATCCTTTTTTGAACTCATCCTTTTCAAGTAATTGTTAAGGGCTTAAGAAAACTACATTCCTTTGTTGCCTTCACCTTTGCCTTCACCTTCATCTTTAGATCGTGAGATTTTCTAGAAATACATAGAAGAGGTTGATTCAAAATAATTTGATAACATCATAGATAATATTCATATGATCCCAACATCCCATTAGCTTAAGCAATGTTCTTATATGTCCATTGAAGATACCATCGATGTGAACCTTAATTTAGATGTAGACAATTCCCAAATTTTCAAACTTAGTAAAAGTTTATCTGTATATGAACAAGAGCAATTAATTGATCTCCTCAAGAAGACAAAGGAAATTTTTACATGATCCTACAAAGACATATATGGTCTTGACCCTAATTTGGTTATCCATAATTTCACCTCACACTCTGATGCTAAGCTAATCAAACAAAAATTGAGAAATATGCATCCTACCATTGTCCTTATGGTCAAATAAGAGCTTAAAAAGCTTTTAGATGTGGGTTTCATTGTCCTCATTGACTATCCTAAGTGGCTTTCAAACATGGTACCCGTTCGCAAGCCTAAAAGGGTGATATGCATTTTTACTAATTTTTGAGACCTTAACAAAGCATGTCCTAAGGATGATTTTCCTCTACCAAACATTGATACTCTTGTCAACACTTGCGCTAGCCATGAAATTATTTTTTTAATGGATGGTTTTTTGGGATACAACCAAATTCGAATCAATCCTAATGACCAACATAAAACAACATTCACTACACCTTGGGTGACTTTTTTTTACAAGGTGATGCCCTTTGGCCTTAAAAATATAGGTTCCACTTATCAACGTGCCATGACATACATATTCCATGATTACATGCATAAGATCATCGAATATTATGTGGATGATCTCTTGGAAAAATCCAAAACTTGACAAGAGCACATTGGTATCTTGGAAAAAGTCTTTGATCAACTTCTAGAGCACAATGTAAGGTTGAACCCCAAAAAGTGTGTCTTTGGTGTTACCTCAAGCAAACTACTAGGATTTATTATCTCAAAAAGAGGCATTGACGTGGACCCAAACAAAGTCAAGGCCATCATGGAGATCCCACCCCCAAAAAATTTGAAGGAATTGCATAGTTTACAAGGAAATATTCAATCAATTTGTCATTTCATTGTGCAACTTTCTGACAAATGCAAGTCATTCAATCGCCTGTTACAAAAGGGGGTAATATTTTCATGGATAGATGAATATGAAAAAGTTTTTTATGACATCAAGTAATACCTAGCTTCTCCACTAGTATTAACTCCTCTTCATTTGGGGCTCCCCTTCCATATTTATATTTCAACAATAAACTTTGCATTAGGGACAGTGCTTGCACAAAAGAATGAAAACAATCGAGAGCAAGTTATCTATTACATTAGTCAAACATTGGTAAGCTATGAAACCAAATACGCTTACATGGAAAAATTATGCTTAGTAGTGGTTTTTACCACTAAGAAACTTAGATATTACATGCTTAGTCACACCACATATGTCATAACTCACATAAATTCTTTGTGTTATATGATCTCTCGTACTTACAATAACATCCACACTACAAAATGGATAATTTTTCTCACTAAATTTGATCTTGATTTCATTAGCCAAAAATCTATTAAAGGTCAGGTTATAGCCGATTAGCTTGTGGAAGCTCCACTTCATAGTGATCAACCCTTTATTATTGAGCTCCCAGATGATTTAGTATTCACTGTCACTGAACAAGAAGAAGATATCATTCCAAAGGAATATTTTGATATCACAAAAAATTTTGATGGTTCTAAGTGCAAAAAAGGTCAAGGTGTTATTTTCGTGTTTCATACACCCTAAGGGATACCTATTCCCTTATCTTTCAAACTTGACTTCCAATGCACAAACAACAACGTAAAGTATGAAGTCTTAATCTTAGGTCTTCAAGCAGCCATTGCTATGGGCATAAAGCGTATCAGGATATTTGGTGACTCTCAACTTGTCGTTCATCAAATCAATGCAGAATACCAATGTAAGGAACCTACCATAAAGCTTTACCATGAAGTAGCAATGTCATTGCTCTCTAAGTTTGATTGGTATGAAGTTGATATATTATCACATTTGACTAATAGATTTGCAAATGTGATGGCCTCTCTAGGATCATTGATTCCAAAGAACTTTGTAGGAGAGTTACAACCGCTCATTATTACAATGATATCTAAATTTGTAATTGTTCGTGTTGAGTCTAAGGATGAAAATAATATTTTCTTTATCCACGCAAATCCATATGAGCCTTAGTCAAACCAAATAATAGCCTTTCTCAAGTTTGGAACACTCTCATTAGACATTTCATGGACTGCTAAACACACTTTCAAGAAAAGGTACCTCATTTTACTCTCTTGGGGGATGTGTTGTATAGATATGGTTATGCTGGAATCCTCCTTCATTATATTGAGCCTACAGAGGCACAAAGAGCCATAGATAAAGCTCATGATGGTACTTTTGGTGGTCATTTTAGTGGAATGGCCATTACAAATTGTATTCTACATATGGGTTACTATTGGCCCACCATGGAACGCGATTGTTGCACTTATGTCAAGAATTATCAACAATATCAACAACATGCTAATTTTGTTAGCGTACTTTAATATTTTGTTAATTTGTTAAATTAACTTAGCAACTAGTTATTTTAGTTGCAGCGACATCCTGTTGAGATGCGCCCATTTCGGGCTAATCCAGGAAGTTCGTTTGTTATTGCAGTCTTATTTAAACTGCATAATATTTCAATAAATTACTGGTTCGAATTTTACATGGCATCAGAGCCAAATTGCTACGACAATTTTTTTGTAGAATGGTGAAGGTAGCTTTTGTTTGCATTTCTCTGTAGCACCATGGGAATTTTTTTTTTGCAGTGAAGGTTCCAGTGAGAGAAAGCTGGAAGCGGGAAGTGTAGACGAAAAGCCCAGGCGGAGAATTTAAAAAAAAAAAAATAGCGGACACAGTCCGCAATCCTCCCCACCCCACCCAAATTTTACAAAAAAAAAAAAATGGAGGCCGCGCCCCCCCCCTCCCTCCCCTTTACCCCGTGCTGAGCAGCACAGTGTGGCCAACGCACTACGCAGCAGCGCGCAGGCACGCACTGCATTGCACAGCCTATGCAGCAAGCAGGCATGCGTTGTAGGCACGTGCAACACGTGCAACGCACAAGCACGCGCTGTAGGCATGCATAGCAAGCGCAGCCTATGTAGCACACAGGCACGTGTAGCAAGCACAGCCTGCGCAGCGCGCACGCACACACTGCAGGCACACGCTGCATTGCGTAGCTTGCACAACAAGCGCAGCAACGTGCACGCACTGCATTGCATAGCCAACGCAAGGCACGCGTTGCATTACATAGCCAACGCAAGGCACGCACTGCATTGCATAGCCTACGCAGCAAGCGTAGCAGCCACTACTGCAGCACCACCACTGCACAGCGTGCCACTACTACGGCAGCGCCCAGCGCCCAACGCAACGCACAGTCAAAGCCAGGAAGAGGCGGTGGATAACGTCCGAGGAGGAGACATAGCCAGGACGAGCTACGGGCTCGTGTTGATAGATGAGGATCCAACTGATCCAAGTGGATCAGCCCGCTAGCTCACTTGGCAGTGAGCTGTGCGGTAGGGCTCGGGGAGTCCTGAGGTTGCAGGTTCAAATCCTGCCAGGTATAAGTTTTTTATTTTTTTTGATTAAAGTTTTATTTCTTTTAATAATTAATATTTTATATTAATTAAATTGTTTTCTAATTATTTTTTTTAATTTAATTAGAAACGTATTTAATTAATTTTGAAATATTTTTATTAAAAGTTTAAATTTTACTTTTTTCAAAATTTATAAATTGCTAAAATACCATAATAAAAAAAAAAGGGGGGGATAGTGAGAGTATTTTTTTTAAAATAGCAATTTGGCGAATTGTAAAAGGTGCATTTTCGGCTGCGCCCGACACCTTGTGGGTTATTCCTGTGGGCATTTTTTTTGTTGTATGTTGCATATTTGTCTTTTGCACTATAACATTAAAAATTAAAATCAAATTCACTCCCTAAGTCCCCGGAATAATTAAAACCCATCCGTGCAATTTATTGCACTACGACGTTCGGTATTTGTGATACCTCTGGCCAGCACTTACAAGTAAAGCTGTCGTGATTGCGCTACTGTATCCGCCGCCTAATATAGCTGCTACAACGACGTCTGAGCTTGTTCTCTATAAATCGTCGGGGAGAGATAAGTTTGCCATTTTTGCATTTTTTTACTCCATCCACTACCCTTAATCGCTCTTGTGTTTAGGCGTAAATCCTAACGAAGTATTCTTCATAGTGTTTAGGGGAAGTTACGCCCCACGCATGAGAAGAATCTTCTATGGTAGGTGCCATCAACAAGGCGATTCCCTTTCGATCTTGCTTATGTTCCACGTATCGTATGATCTCTAAAACTCACCTATAGTTTCCCTCACGTAAGGGCGGGTGATTTTTGTTGATCTTTCTAAATACCTATAGTTTCCCTCACGTAAGGGCGGGTATTTTGTATGGTATAACGGCCTAGCAAAAGGTATATCGAAAGGGGGACCAATTGGTGTTATAAGGAACCTTCACTATGGCCGCTGTTGCAAAGTTGATGACTGATCCTCATCAGTTATTGAAAGGTCCAAATTATACACCATGGAAACATAAGATGAAGGCAATTCTCCAAATGGAAGATTTATGGGATATTGTTACTGGAGTAACACCTAGGCCTTCACCAGCATCAGGATCCACAGCTCCTACTGCTGATCAGATAGCTTTTGACAAGAAATACAGTCGAGCAAAGGTGCTCATTTTGTTTGCTATTTCAGATGAAGTGCAACCTCATATAGCTGACAAAGCAAGTGGTAAAGAGGCATGGGATGCCCTTAAAACCATCTATGAGGGAAAGAATGATTCCACCATTCTTCATCTTCAACAACAACTTCATAACCTGAGTTTGAGACAGGGTGAAACAGTTGAACTCTTTCTGTGCAGAGTGTCTGAATTGAAAGAGAAATTGAATTCTTTGGGAGATCCTGTGGACGAAAAGCTTCTCATTTCAATTGTGATGAGAGCTTTGCCTTCTTCATTTGATATGTTGATCACCTCCATCCAGGTGTCTCAACGACAAATTACCTACATCGAGTTGGTCAATCTGCTTCAACAACAGGAGGCACGCCAACTTCACAAGGATGATTCTTCCAATACAGCCCTATACACCAACAGGCAGGGTTCTAGGAAGAAAGGTAATGGGCAAAAAGGAGGCAACTTTTAGAAAGGAGGAAATTCTCAACAAGATATGAAAGGAAAAGGAAAACAACCTCAATAGAAGAAGAGGTGGTGCAAGATCTGTGAGAAAGACAACCATGACACCAACAGGTGTTGGCATAAGAACAAGCAGAGAGGCCAAAACAAACCACAAAATAAAAACAAGCAACCCTAGGTGAATGTTGATGTTGAAGAATCTGACTCAGATTCTGAATGGGCACACAAGGTGCTCATGACTACCATAGATTCCACACAGAGGGATCCTGTTTGGTATGTCGATTCTGGAGCTAGCAAACATATGATTGGCGACAGATCGTGGTTTGAATCATTCGTGGCCAAAGAGGGCAAACCTGTCACCATTGCTGATGATAAAACCTACAGGGTTCAGGGAGAGGGTACAGTTTTAGTCACTCTTCCTGATGGCAAGTGTCAGATTGACAAAGTCCTCTATGTTTCGGGATTGGCTAACAATTTGTTGTCAGTCACACAAATCCTGGATAGAAATATGGTTGTCAACTTTCATGTTGAGAATGGCAAGAAGTGTTGTACTATTACCAGGAAGGGTAAGCAGATTGCAATGGCTTCATATAAGCATGGCTTATTTGCCCTAGATGCTATCTCTACTCCACATGTTGCCATGACTGTCTCTACCAAGGAGGCAACTTCCCTATGGCACAAGAGATATGGGCATCTTAGTTCTGGCTACTTACTTGAGCTCAGTAAGTATGAGATGGTAAAGGGTCTTCCTTCCCTTTCTGCCACATTGCCAGTGTGCTCTGACTGCTTGGCAAGAAAGCAACATAGAGTACCATTTGAGAAGAGCTCAACAAGAGCACAAAAACCTCTGGAGTTAATTCACACCGATCTGTGCGGTCCTTTCACACCCAACAGTTGTGGAGGGAAGAGGTACTTTCAGTTATTCGTAGATGACTACTCACAAAAGATGTGGGTTTTCTTTCTCCAACTGAAATCCGAAGCTTTCGCATTCTTCCAGCAGTTCAAGAAATCCGTTGAGAAGGAGTCAGGAGCTTCTATTAAAACCCTCCGCTCAGATCGAGGGGGGGAGTTTACCTCTAAAGAATTTTTTGCATTCTTAGATAAGCATGGAATCAAGAGACAGTTAACAACTGCCTATACTCCTCAGCAAAATGGAGTTGCTGAGAGAAGGAACCGTTCTATCATGGAAATGGTTCGTTGTATGCTCACAGGAGCTACTCTTGGGCAACAATATTGGGCAGAAGTTGTCACCACTACAGTATATCTGTTGAATAGGGCACCCACAAAGGCCCTAAAAGGAATGACTCCATAGGAAGCATGGAGTGGTCGAAAACCCTCCATATCTCATCTACGTATTTTCGGATGTCATGCTTTCATGCACATACCAAAAGAGAAAAGGAAGAAGCTAGATGAGAAAACACTGAGATGTATTTTTCTTGGTTATGATGAGCACTCTAAAGGATATCGTTTGATAGATCCTTTGACCAAGAAAATTCATGTCAGCAGAGATGTTGTCTTTGATGAAGCTTTCACATCACAGAGCACATCTAAAGTACACCTAGATCTTGTGGAATCTAAGGAAGAGAAGATTCCTTCGTCAACATAGACAGGAGGTCCTTCTACATCTTCTTCAACACCACCGAAGAAGAATCCAAAATGGTGTACAAATACAATCAGAGACGCAAATTTATCCACTCCTCCCAATTTGAACTTGGATAGACCTCGTACACACAGTATGGCTCAAAAGGAAAAAGAAGCCAAAGAAACTGGTGAGGTTGATGATCTTTGTCAATATTTTGAGGAACTTTCTGTAACTCCACGTACAGAAGTAGAGGATATGGATATTGATGATGACAGGGCGTTCATGTCTACCATAGACGATCTTGAACCTGCATCAGTGCAAGATGCTCTTAGTGAGCCTCAGTGGAAGGCCGCTATGGATACAGAGTATGAGTCTTTGATGAAAAATAAAACTTGGAAGCTTGTTGATCTGCCGCATGGAAAGAAACCCATTGGCTGCAAATGGGTATATAAAGTCAAGTACAAGGCGGATGGAACAATTGATAAGCATAAGGCCCGTCTTGTTGCAAAGGGCTATGCTCAAAAGGAAGGCATTGACTACGAGGAAACTTTTGCACCTACTGCTCGGATGACCACAATTCGAGTTATGTGTGCTATGGCAGCACAATATGGGTGGAAAGTTCACCAGATGGATGTCAAAAGTGCCTTTCTAAATGGTGATCTCCAAGAAGAAGTCTACATGACTCGACGGAAGGATTTGAAGTGGAAGGCCAAGAGCGAGAAGGTTTGCAAATTGGTCAAATCCTTATATGGTCTGAAACAAGCTCCTCGAGCTTGGTATATAAAAATGGACAATCACCTTATGCAGCATGGATTTAAGAGATGTCCGTCAGATGCAAACCTCTATTTCAAGAAACAGGGTTCTGAGATAGTGTTGCTTGTACTCTATGTTGATGATCTGCTCATTACAGGGAGTTCAAAAACTATGATCTCTATTGTCAAAAGAAACTTGTGTAAATATTTTGAGATGACAGATCTCGGACTTCTCCATTATTGTCTTGGTCTGGAATTCAGCCAGAAGGAGCACTCCATCAAAGTGTCTCAGAAAAAATATGCCAAGACATTGCTAGAAAAATATCGCATGACTGATTGCAAGCCAATGGCAACTCCGATGGAGACTGGACTTCGGTTATCGTGATATGATCATTCACCTCAGGTAGATGGTACTCTCTATCGACAGTTGATTGGGAGTCTCATATATCTGACCAATACTAGGCCAGATCTCGTATTTGCTGTCAACTATCTTTCGAGGTTCATGCAGGAGCCTAAGACCACTCATTGGAAAGCAAAAAAATGTGTTCTTCACTATGTCCGTGGTACTATGGAATATGGCCTAGAATACAAGAGGAACAACAAATTCTTCTTGCAAGGATACACGGACTCCGACTATGCCGGATCATTTGATGATCGCAAGTCAACTTCTGGATACATTTTTCATCTGGGATCCGGTCCTGTCTCTTGGCACAACAAGAAGCAACAGGTGGTTGCTATTTCATCAACAGAGGCAGAGTATCGCGCCGCACGTGAAGCTGTGCGTGAAGTGATATGGTTGCGTCGCATTCTGACAAGTATGGGCCATCCATCAAAATCTCCAATACACTTGTTTTGCGACAATCAGGGTGTTCTGAACCTCGTCAAGAATCCAGTCCATCATGAAAGAACAAAGCACATTGACACACAATGTCATTTCATTTGAGATGAAGTTCCAAAGCACCGAATTCAGCTTCAGCACATTCCCACCGATGCTCAAGTTGCAGACATTTTCACTAAGGCACTTGCACGTGTCAAATTTGAATTGTTTCGCAGCTCTCTTTGTATTGCAAAATGATGTAATCAGGGGGGATGTTAGTATAGCTAGTAGTTTAGTACAACTATTAGTTATTACATTACCCAAATAATGTAATAAGGGGGGATGTTAGCGTACTTTAATATTTTGTTAATTTTTTAAATTAACTTAGCAACTAGTTATTTTAGTTGCAGCGGCATCTTGTTGAGATGCGCCCATTCCGGGCTAATCCAGGAAGTCCGTTTGTTATTGCAGTCTTATTTAAACTGCACAATATTTCAATAAATTACTGGTTAGAATTTTACAAATTTAACTCATGTACCATCACAAGAATTACAACCTATTCAAATCCTTTGGCCCTTTTCACAAGAGGATCTAGATTTGATTGGTAAAATCTTACCTCCTTCCTTAGGACAACACACATTCATTATTACAGCCACATAATACTGCACAAAGTGGGTTGAAGTAATTCCTCTAACCATTATGATAGGACCTCAAATTATGGAGTTTATACTTCATTATATCATCTGTCATTTTGGTATTCCCTTGAAAATCATCTTTTACAATGGTAAGTCTTTCAAAAATAATAATGTTCAAGCACTTTGCAAGAAATTTAATATCCAACATAGTTTCTCAACTCCTTATTACCCACAAGAAAATGGACAAGTTGAGGCTACCAACAAGACCTTAATTGTTATTCTCAAGAAACTAGTCAACAAAAATCATAGAGATTGGCATACTCAAATCCCCTTGGCATTATGGGCTTATCAAACAAGCATACACACGTCTACTGGGACAATACCATTTTCACTAGTCTATGGAGTTGAAGCAATTATGCCTCTTGAGCTTGAGATCCCCTCATTACGAATTTCATTTCAAGAATTCATTGATAACGATACTACTAGACAAGCACGTTTTGTCCAACTCACACTTTTTTATGAAAGGTGGGTCAATGCTTTAGAGTATTTACAAGTTTATCAGGACCTCCTAAAGCATGCTTACAATGCCAAATTTAATCTACATGAATTCCAAGTAGAAGATATTGTTCTTAAAGAGAATCAACAAAACATCAATGCATTACCACATCTTCATGATAAATGTATGGCTAATTGGCTAGGTCCTTACATTGTCACCCAAAAAATGGGTAAAGTAACTTATAGGCTTGCTAGTCTAGAGGGATTTGAAGAGCCTGAACCACTTAACATTATCCACTTGAGAGCATTATATGCGTAATGTGATTTATATATGTGTATATATACATGGCTAATACACAAAAATATATGGCATTTCACACATTACATTTTATACTTTGCATTTCACAAATTACATTGCACATATTACATTTCACAAATTGCATTTCATACATTTCATTCACACATTTCATTCACCATATTAGGGGTCATTTATTCAGTTTCAATAATAATTGGTCCAGTAAAGTTTTGTTGCCTTAATCAGGGGCACCTTAAAATCATCATCCATTTCATTTCACCATTCCATAAAGTTAAATTATGAGTTGCAAACCATATTTCCATAATCCCTAGGTGTTTTTGGTCACTCAACCACTCCTAGTGTTTCTAGCAATCTCCAATAGGACCAAGATACATTTTCACTAAGAAAATCTTGAGTTCTAGGAATTGAATCTAACACTCTTGAACCAAACACAATCACACATCTTAAAAACATCTTGTGTTAAAGAGGGATAATACCATGATTGGGTTGAACCTTGAAGTGAAAAGGGTATTCCTTGCTTGTATCATCATGCACATAGTCCAAAAAAAAAACAATGGTTTTCACCACTATCACAATCATTTCCAATCAAAAGACATAGTAGCAAGGATAGGGTAAAATTCTCATCACGCCTTGGTTGAGAATTTGATTTCCCAAAAACTCTAAATATTTTACACATCATACACCATAGATCCTCAAGTTTTAAGGGTAGAACTACATTCTAGTTAGACAGTTAGGTAGTTCGAATCCCCAAAGCTTAGAGATCATATTCTTGGACTATGGAGTTAATATTTGTTGGGGCTATATATGCTTGACTGGTAGTGGAGTACGCTCATGCGTGGTGACACATCTCTTTTGAAGAGACCTCTGACCGCACACATAGACAAACTAGCTTCTTGGTCTTCTCCATGACAATTATCATATAAATTTACTCAATATGGGTTAATGAAATCACTTGCACACACATTAGTTATTTATTACCTCAAGTCATTACCTTACTCATGATTCAATAAAGAATTCACTGCATACACATTTGGTCTTAGAGAAATTAGACAAAATTTAGTGAGTTTTTTGGATATAACTAGTATGTCTGAGTCTCTATGAAACAATCAGTTTCCCATATCAACATCTATATCTTCTTCCATATCAACATCCATATCATTACATGAGTCTTCTATCTCACATACCACTATTTTGGTGTCCCTGATTAAATAACAATGCTATAATATGGTCAAGCAAAATATAAACTATGAATGATCATTAGAGCATTAATTCATTTGCATTCATTAACATTAGCATTGCATTATCATCCATTAAAAATATACACATGCATTCACATAAAATCATAACACAAAAGTAAAATCCATGTATATATATATATATCACATTTATAATAAATGCTTGAAGGCTATATACAATGGAGCACCAAGGCTCATATACAAAAAGTACATCTCAACACTAGATAATGCCTATAGGAGGATCCCTATGACCCTAAAGGAGCCCTAGACCTAAATCCACTATGTCTAGACTCAATATGCCTAATAGACCTAGATATGAATGAGGAGAGTGGATCTAGCAGCCCAATGTGATGTTGCATCAATCTATCCTCCAAATCTTGGATGTATCTATCTTGGGATCAAAGGTGTAGTACATCATATATTTAATTATGGTCTCTCTCAAGTAGCTCTGCCTGGAGCCTCGTGATCCTATCCTCACCTCCACCTGTAGTATATCATACCTCCAACTTCACCTATAGTCGAGCTATCTCTACATCCTGAGCTACTATCTCTA
Organism: Wollemia nobilis; assembly: GCA_028583015.1. Lineage (NCBI taxonomy): Eukaryota > Viridiplantae > Streptophyta > Pinopsida > Araucariales > Araucariaceae > Wollemia > Wollemia nobilis. Next base: position 8,375,261 of record JAQPPZ010017228.1, read on the forward strand.
TACCTCGCTCAACCACCATCTACTCGAGCCTCACCCAATTATCCTCACTCCGTCCTAGAGGTACTCATATAATCTCCTCCATATAATAATCATTTATATCATCTCCATCACCTCTAATATCTAGAGGTTTCTCTACTGCATCCCTCACTCATCTCCCTTGACTGCTATATTTAAGATATATCTGACATCTATGAGCCTCATCTACATCCTCATCCTTGACCTCTACCTCACCCTCACTCTCTTTAACCTCAACCACTGTCAAAATTGATACCCATGGTGGTTTTGTAGTGAACCATACATCATACTCTCTGATATTCCTCTCATCATCCACATCAGGAAGATCCATATCTTCATCATACTCATAGGTCACCCTCCATACCTCAGTATAAGGTAGACCCATCTCATCTTGATGGTTCCTATACAACACCGGTACCTCCAAAACCCTCTATCATAGCCCAATATGTAGTAGTACCCATGAGAACTAGACCAGATCCACCTCACTCCTATATTTCCCAACCATCCATATCACCTTCCAAAATCTCTATAGTTGCTCCCCATCACTTGTCCAACTGGCACCTCACCATGATCTTTAAAGCACCTAAGCAGGCATAAATACTACCCATAGATCCCTGAATTCTTGGCTAGTCTCGATAGGATGAATCAGATGCATCTTCTTAGCCAGTCACCATCTCAAAGCATATGGCTACTCCTCATCCCATGTCTTAGTATGCAAGCCTATAGTTTGAGCCACACTGAAGTTCTCCTAACACCAAAATTGTAGTAACACACTACACCCTAACTCCTTCCACCCTCACATCCTTACCTCATACAACTCCTAGTACAACTAAGCTAGTAGAGTAGGTTACCATGCATAAAACCGAGGCACATTGATCATATCATACACCAACTTGATAATGTCCTAAGGGAACCAATAGTCAGTGCTATTCAGGGCCACTATATTGGCCAACATGAACATGACTAAGGTAGGTAACACCCCCAACTTCTTATTTACATACATCACCAAGTACCTTATCCCTCCACATTTCACACTCACATCCTACCATCGATCTCCAAATATCCAACCCATATCATACCCATTATCATATCCAACCTCGATACGTAACCCCTCCATTGGTACTTTGAGTATGTAGTATACATCCTCAAGCGTCACTTTCAGCTCACCAGTAGGGAGTTGAAAGGTTCCCTTATATGGATTCCATCTCTCTACCAAGGTATATAGATATCCCTCATCTACCCTCACCACATCAATCTGAGTTTCCCCAGCTAGCCCCACTTTCTCCAACCATTTCCACTGCTCATCCAATGATACCTTTCTCACCCTTGGATGAGAGGCAAGAACCAATACTGAGCCTCCAAAATATTCAACTACGATACAATGCATAGACAATGCAAGCACATTAATATCACATTCATTGCATAATTCAAAAAAATTGCACAAATTCAAACAAGAGTACCAAGGGCACTTACCTCAACAACATGCACCTCCACTCCTGTTGCATCCATTCCCTCCATTACCATAGCTTTCACCCCACCACACTCCTTCACTCCACCTCATTTCCTCACTCACTCATTCAAATACAACTTCTAGAATTTACGAGCACAATAATAAATATAATTTCACTTATGTAGACTATTTGTAGTTATTTTTAGTGCATTGAACTATTGACCAGAGTTTGTAGAGTGCTAGATGTTTGCCAATATCTAAGGATGCTAAAGATGTTAGTCGACGTCTAGTTTCAAATATTTATAAAAAGAGAAAAGTGATCCAAAAAAGTCACTTACCTCTACAAAATCATCCAAAATTGCATCCATACATTCATTTCATCATCATATCATGATTTGTGAAACCAAAAATTGATTTGGATGCTTAATTTTTGCTTATGACCAAAAGTCATAAAATCGCTTTACAACTTTCAAAATGCACCAAAATGGTCCAAATTTTCACAAAATAACCATATTCATCATTCCAATCATCCACTCCATAATTTCATTCATATTTGTGATAACATGGATTGATTTGGGTGGTTAAATTTTGTTTACAACCAAAAGTTGTAAAATTGTCCAAAATTGCTCTAAAAATGCTCTAAACCAATGCAATTTTTTACAAAATCATGCAATCCATTCATCAATGCATTTTTCATCATAACATCTTCATTTCAACATAATCATATCCACCAAAAATTTCATTTGCATCAAACATTTTCCAAGTTCCCATACAATTTCAAGTGAACCTTATATCTAGTGGTCTATTCTATCTCCTTGGTGATTGTAGTGATTGGTTGTCCATGCAATTCAATAATATGGATAAATCACCATAAGGATGCTTGACCATTATCATCATCCAATATCTCTTTATTTGAAATCAAATTATATTTAATCCCTCATCGTTATTTACAACTATGCTCATATTAATTTGCTCAAAAGTTGTCATTGATGGCCTTGTACATGGGGCTTGAAACATGGATAATTCATACTACATAATTCTATTTAACAATCAGGAATTACACGTATTCACTAGGAGGGACCTCATATAAATCATCCAATCATAGGATGATTGGTTCTTGATATTTTGTATTTTCATCACTTTGCATTTCAATGACACCAAAAGGCACTTTCTTCAACAACATAGAATCACCCCAAAATTGGGGCAAACAAATTTGATTTTGATTTCCCATAGCGGGATACATCTTACATGATCATGGCATATACACTTGGAAAAAATACTATTAATCCGTTGAGGCAAAAATGAAATCACTTTACATCATTCATGAAATCACTTTACATCATTCATATCATCTGTATTTACATCATACACTTGCAATTACACCATTCACCTACATCATTTCCCACAATTCTATCAATTGGCTTATGATATTCATTCTTCACTCATTCACCAATTGAGGGGGTAAGCTACACATACAAATTCTTTTATCTTAAAAATTATCTTTTCACTTCAACAAAAGAAAGGTGATTCATCATGCCAAACCAGGTGTCTCATATTTTTGCACCACAATTGTGTTTCATTTAACGCGATACAAAAAGGGGCATCTGTAGAAACCAAAATCTAGCCACTTGTCATCCATACATTTTATCCAATAATAGCCACACATTATTTACTTATATATATGTGTGTGTATTTACTTAATATTTATATAAATATTAATATTTTATATATTATATTTATATATTTATATGAATTAATCCTAGCCATCCATCACATTTTAATCTCAGCCATCCATCCATCTTAATCCATGCCACTTGCCCAAACTTAATCTCCACCCTTCCTCATGTTTTAATCTCAGCCACCCATTTTGTGTCATCAAAACCCTAACATGTTCAAGGGTAGATTATAAAATATGAGTCATTTTGACGAATCAAACCCTTAGAAATCCCTTGGAAAGCCTTAGAAATTCTTACACCGTTAATACCCTTAAGATTTCTTAGAATCTTGATATATCCTTAAGCCCTTCTGCCTGAGCCATTTTGCTATCATCCTCACACCTCACTGTTGCCATCATATTTTTCGTTTCCATCACTACCAAACCTACACGAACTAAATCTAGTTCTTTGACACCTCCCTCAACCCTCGAACACCCTCAAGAGTCCGTAGAACACATCTGGGTATTTTTGGAACCTTTTTGGGCATCCATAGCCATAAAAGAATACCTCTAGGTGTTTACCACGATGGATCTATAGTCCTATGACCCTTGGGTGTTGTCCGAGCATCCTCATGACCATCTACGATAGAAGTAGAAATAGAAATCGTTTTTTAATAAGGTAAGAAGTTTTTTTTAAATTTACATGATGGAATCGATAGCCACCACAAATCTGGGAAGGTTATCTGGCTTTTATGGCCACCATATTATTCTACGTTGTTCATACCAAAAGTCACCACACAAATATTTGCACAGTCTTCCCCTATAAGCACCATGCCACAATCATTTTAAACCTTTTACGTCACTAAAAGCACCAGGAAAGGGACAAGCATTCAGTATGACGAGGCTCAAGATTTGAATCTTGGACCTCTGCTCCCCTTACGAGGTTTGGTCAGATCAATTGGTCTACAACTCAAACCTGATAAGGTAAGAATTTATTTGCACTTATTTTATATTTTTTGTACTTTCTATTTACAGGATTATATTGCAGCATCTAGGGTTTTAGTAGTTTTTATCTTTCTAAGGGCCTCACATAGTGGAGCCCTTGCAGGTGCTTCTAATCCCTTTTTATTATTTTTCTATTTGCAGGTGTAGGAATCATCTTTCTGGAAGATGTTGAAGCTAGGGTGGTCTCGTAGGGATACACAAGCCCACCCACAACTCTTGTTTGGATTGAAGATGAGCCAAAAGACACCAATTATTCTTTGAACTAGGGTTTTAAAACCCTAGATTTGTAACATTTGTATCAATACCGAATCATGTTGTAAACATTGGAGATCAAGGCTCCATTTATATCAATAAAATATTGTCTCTCTTCATTGTGCAACATATTGTGTATTGGTTCTATCTATTGCTTTAGTGTTGTTCATTTTATGATTTATAGTTGCTAAGACTTAGGGAATATTTTTAGTGGTAAATTTTCATCATATAAAATGTCACTATAGGCAATCTTAAATAGAATAAGGTGGTTAAAAAGATCCTCTTCCCATTTATACATTTGGAACTTGAGTGCTTCAAAGTTAGGAGGAAAATGATGATATCCATAAATGAATTTAGAGGCTAGCAACACAAGTCATCGTATGAGTTATTGTAACTATATGAATATCCTTGGATGATGATCATTTATTGTTTCAATTGTTCTAATTTAGTGTTTAAGGCTTGAATTTTAGGAGAAATAGGATTTGATAAAGTAAAATATAAGTATAGATAGATAGAGGGGATCTATTAATGATTGACATATTGGCAAAAATATTTGCATGATTCATTTATCATACATGATGATAAATACATCATGTAGTTACAAGCTTAGACTAGTTTGTTGTAATCACAATCCTAGAATAGGCATGTAGTTACATTTAATCAAATATTCCCTATTGCTAGATCAAAATGAAATAACTTTAGTCCATTTCTAGAATCTATCTATGTGAGCTAACTATAGCTCACTAAAATCCATCCAATAATGGAATAATAGGCTAGTATCCTCACTTTATTATATTATTCGAGAGATTACTAGCCCCCTTAATTTAGAGGAGGCTAGGCTCACACTCGGCTCTGGATTTGGTTTTGGCTCTAGCTCTTAGGTAAAAACTTCTAAGTCTACCTCTGGTCCCACCACTAGGTCTATTACCTCTTAATTTACCACTAGGTTTGCTACCTCTTGATCTACATATGGGTTTTTTTATTGGGTTTTTTTTCCTCTAGGTCTATCTTTGGGTCTACTTCTAGGTTTACCACTAGGTTGGCTACTAGGTCTGCCATTGTGTTTGCTTATGGGTTTGCTAAAAATAGGCTAGACACTAGGTCTACCTCTTGGTATTCTACCTTCTTTTATGAAATATATTCAATATTGTTTCATGTTGTCCCAATATGTGATATTTTTCCATTTACAATAAATATGTACCTTGTTGGTCATTTTCTATTTGCCAACATAGGGTTCTAGGAGTTGAATGGGATTTTGATTTCATAAACTTAGTGTTACTAGTTCTTGCTTGAGCATCATAGCAAAGGCCTTCATTATTTGGCCTTATAAGTGGTAGTATGGTCTCTCTTATGCCTTACCTATATTTACCCAATCCTATAACATTATAACCCATTTGTTTTATTATCTTGGAGTCTATTCCTTTGGTGTATTTTTCAAAGCACCTAATTCCTAATTAATTATCATGACATTAAAAACCTTCATTCTTATTATGGCCTTTGTCATGGCCACCACTATCATTAATAGCAATCAAATCATGAGTATCACAAATTAAATCTATATTTTTGATAATATCACTTGTGTTATTATACACATATATCATCAAGGATTTGATATTGCTTGTGTCACAATAAGCATTTGCCATCAAATATTATAAGTCACTTATGTCACAATAAGCATTGACCATCATGGTATTGACCTTCAATTATTTCTTTAGTTCCTGTTTATTTTTATGCTTACAAATATCCAATGTGACTAATGCCATGTATATTATCCGTATAGTATCTATAGGGATTATAACACCAATTTGAAGATCTTTGCAACCATCAACATATTTGAGAATGTTTTGCAAATAATTCCTTAGTGTTACAAATTGACCATCTTCATTAAGATATTTTTCATATATAAAATAAATACCCTTAATTGGTGATGCACACTTGTGAATTTCTATTTGATTCTTTGTTTGATTTCTCTTTGCCTTTCCCATTTGAATATTAAGGTGTCAATATCTGCTAAAATTGCACCTCTTACAATTTTGTATGACTGTAACAATGAAAAAATATGGGGATGAAGGTGATGGCCTATGTCAAAAATGCACCTTTTACAATGTGTAATAAGAATTCTGATTTGGGCAAATAAAATTTGACTACTTTTCAAAAAGTCTTCCCTATTTTTATAATCTATAGTAAAAAAAGTATTTTTAACTTTAGAATTGTTATGAAATTTGAACTTCTTGTTTTAATATGTATTTGGCACAATATATTTTTTGGGAGAAATATGCCTTTTTTTTAATGTTTCTCATCATTTTTTGAATAAAAGACTCTTCTAAAAAATAATTTCCATTAAAAAATAAAAATCATATTGCTATTAAAAAATATGTCCCCCCGTCTAAAAAATTATATTCTTTAAAAAAATGGGGCTAGTGGGATTGGAACATGGGTCTTATCAACTGTTTGCTTTATCTTCCATGCACTGACTAGCATGGTTGATCCACTCATCAAGTTCCAAGGGGCATGATGCTATATTTAAAATTGATATTTTCTCCTCCTTCTTTGTAGTAGTAGCTTCCTAACTTGGTGGCTCCTCTCATAGAGCACCGTGTGTAATATATTTTGTCAAAACTAGAATTGTATTTTTACTATGGATGGGGATTTAGGGTCCTCACACTTTTATGGCCTTAGGTGGAGGGGGTTGGTAGATCATAAAAAATCCTACACCTACTTTACATAAAGTTTACCCAATCCCACTCCTAAATGTTTTTGGCTTCCTCCTCCTCTACATACAAGTTACTTAGATCTTATGACTAAAACGGTGTGGCTAGCATTAGCTTCAGAGTGACTTGAAGAGCTATTTTATTTTCTAGAACATGTCCATGATGATGGCACTTCTATAGGATTTGATCATTGCCTTTGATTTTACCCACTTTGTGACCTCTATTACATTAATATGTTATCAATGCTATAGATTGACATCTAGTTGCATAGAAAATAATCTTGCTTGAATCGTATTAGGTGAGAAAATTCATCAAAAACAAACTTGTTAATGATGATTTAGTGAAAATATGGCTCAATTCCTATTACCAAAAGTTTATTTGCATGGTTTGGTGTCTACTATGTGCAAGGGAACAAGAAGCTACACTATTTCAAGCTCAAGGTATCATCTAGCTATAAAGGGGATCCTATGAACACTATGGGATGGCCCCTAGCCATATGTTGTGAACCAACACACCCCCATGACACTCCAAAGCTTGGCTAGGACTAGAAGTCAAGGGCACAATGACAATGTGTTGTGTTGTAGGCCTAACATTGCTACAAGCATAGGAGTCATAGGATGGGTGGAACCTTTGAGCCTATTTTTTTGAGATGTATTTCTTATGCACAACCAAGTGGATCTAAATTCTAATCTAATTCCTTCTACCTGGAGAGTGCTACTTGGAAGACCTAGACTTGAGGAGGATCTCTTGTCTTTTTTTTACTATGGTATATCTGGAATCTAGTCACTATTAATGCTCTCATAGTGATTATAAGCTTCATTGATACATCAAGTCACATTGACTTTCCAAACAAACACTTGGTTCTATTTTATTACTAGAATGATTTGCTTACTCACATGGAGGTACCAGATATACATCACTCTAATACCACTACTAGTAGAAATATCTACATGATTCATTCATTATATGTGATGATAAATACATAATGTAGTTACAAGTTTAGATTGGTTTGTTGTAATCACAATTCTAGAATATGCATGTAGTTAGTTTTAACCAAATATTTCATGTTGTTAAATCAATATGAACTATCCATAGCCTATTTCTAGAATCTATCTACATGATCTAACTATAGCTCACTAAAATCCATAAAATAAAGGAATAATATGATAACATGATGTAAAAAGAATGTTTGCATACTTTGACAGACAATATCAAAGTGTGCAGCATATGGATTGACCCTAGGATATTGATGAGCTAGGAAAATAGGGTAGGTTTTCATAGTTATTAGCCTTATTTTTACACCCAAACTAATTACTCTTGAAAACTTTATGGACACCTTTACTAGTTTTTGTTAAATAAAATGGTTTACACTTAAAGGTTAAAGGAGTAGATGTAAAGATTAAATGTGATTAGTATTGTTGTTATTTTCTATATTTCTATGTACTTTATTTCCTTGTAGTTTTGTTGTATACACAGGTTATTTTTCATTATTATGGAACGTACTACAGAAGGATCTACAGCTATAGGCATGTTCCAAAAACCAAGAAAATCTTATAAATTTGGTTATGCAAGAAACTAGACCAGAAGCATAGGATGGGTTTCCTAGAAAATAGGAGTTAAAATTTCCTAAATTTTATGGAATCACTCCTAGAAATAAGGGAGTTGTATAAATGGAAAGATACAACAATGACAATTGGGCAGAACCTGTTAGCAACAATAGTTATAGAAGGGTAGAATCTATTTGATAGCAACAAGACAACTTAGGTAGTTAGGAAGTAGTTAGGAATAAGTTGAGAAAAATCATACCTTTTTTTGGTTAGTAATAGCCAGCATAGGATGTTTTGTCTCTCCTATAGGTTAGCAACAAACCTAATTTTATTTCTGAAATAGACTGTAACAAAACCTTTATTTTTGCAGCTAATTTCTAAGTTAGTTTTCAAAATTAGTTAATTTTTTTCTACAATAAGGAGTTTGGTACATTATAAATACCATAGAAGTCATTTTATTCAAGTTTAGAGAGAATATAAAAAAAATCCTTTATAAGTATCACATTCTGGTTTTTGTATGGACTATCATGATTGTGCATTTCCAACCATGACAAAATTTAACTTTCTGAAGGAATAAAAGTTGTTTTTGGTTTATTTGATGTCTGCAACTTTTGTATGATGGTGTATGATTAATGTAAGTGCTTTGAAGTAAATTTAGGGATTGTGAAGGAAGATATTTTATGTTGTTGCAGGTTTAGCAAGGACCCACTAAACCTGGATAGTCCATAAAATCTCTCTCCTATTAGATTTAGGATTAATGGAGATGATTTATAAGTTGGTTTATTTTGTGTGGATTTATTTCAGTTGATAAGTAGGAGTTGATTTTTTATTCTTTCAGCATTAATTAGGAGTAATATGGCTACAATCAACTTAGATAACTATTAAACTAGTTACAAGCCTGTGTAGTGTAGGATTTTCTTTCAACACATGCTTTCATTTTCTAGTTTGTTTCAAGTTTTTCCCTACTTTCCTAGGAAGGAACCACTTAGTGTATGCAATAAAATATATTGTATTACACTAAGCAATGCACCTTTTAAATCTTGCATGGTTGATAATTTAAGTGGATAGCACTAACTCATCACTTTTTAGCATCTTTGTCGGGGAAGGTTACGAAAACAGTATTGGATCTTGCAAAAGCTAAGGAATTTCCATGTTGAAATACTTGGAGGGTTTGTTTGGTCTCATAAGAAGAAACAAGCAATTCTCAAGTGGATAAAGGCATCGAAATTTAGGTTCTATAGTAATTTTTCTACTTTCTAGAATTAAATCCCATTGTTTTCTAGAGCTAAGGACTTTTCATGTTGAAATACTTGGAGGGGTTGTTTGGTCTCACTCGAAGCAACAAGAAATTATCAAGTGGATAAAGGCATTGAAAGTTAATTTTTGAAGTAATTTCATTGCTTTCTAGTATTAAAATTTATTGCTTTCTAGGATTAAATTTTACTACTTTTTAGATTAAGTTCCATTCCTACAATTTTCTTGTATTTTTATCCTTGTTTTTGTTTTTGCAATTTTAATAATAGGGAGGAGGATGAATGAATGAGTCATCCATGAGATGAACATGGAAGATACATATCTCAACCACCCCCAAGCAAAATATTCGAAGAACTAAGCAACAAGAAGATAATTTAAGTTAGTAGGCTGTCATTTCCTCTACATTTGAGAAATAATCTTCAGTTGGTGAACATCATCCTTAATCAAGAAAAGAAATATCTCATGATATTATTCAAGAAATAACCCAAAAACTTGAAATAGATGAAGGACAAGTAAAATATTCTCAAGTTGTAAGTGAAAGAAGTGAAGGATAGGAAGAACAAAGTGAATTATCTAGTCCTAGTCCATTTACTCCTCCAAGGAGATCTTACACTCAATAATTATGGACTCCATGGGCTTATCACATGGTTGAAGAAGAAACAAGATAGCCATGGAGCACTTTCAAGTTTCCTATATGCCTTCCAAGGGTAGAGGCTAATAATAATGATGGGAAAATGAATAATATCTCTCCATAAACCATACCCACTTTCATAGGATTTCCAATTGAGGATTCTGATACTTTTCTTTTTGAGTTTGAAGTGCTTTGTCACACCTATGATTACACTACTAATGCATAAAAGTTAAAATTATTTCCAGTCACTTTAAAATATGGTGCATTACATTGGTTCATGAGTCTAGGTGAAAATTATATCACTACTTGGGAAGGTGATGATGGAATGAAGGTAATTTTCTTGGAGAAATATCAAGATTATTGTTGTGTGGGAGACCACAAGAGAAATTTTTTCAAGATGATTCAAAAATAAGGTGAAGGACTTGAACATTACATTGAAATGTTTCAATTTGTAATGAAGAGAGGTAGCATTGAGTTGGAAGATGATTTGTCAAGGACTATTTTTCTGAAGGGTTTAAAATATGATACCATTGATATCCTCAATCTAATGGGAGGAGGGAACATTTCTGATCTTCCTTTCCACCGCATTCTAGAGATGTATCAATTACTCCCGCACAAGGTCATCTTTGTATAATCACAAACCAACTAGAAATAATGGGGGAGTTACAAGAATTGAACTCAATAATATGTTGAAGGAAGGGGGGGGGGGCCCCCCAAGATCGGCGCCACACCCCCCAACACAGGAAGGGCAAGCAGTTGAGAGGCCAAGATGAACCTTGGCTACCCCTAGGGGTTGGAAACCAAGGCACACCTTAGATCTTATATCAGAAGATTTGAAAATAGATTTGTTGGGCATTTTTACCACTTCCAAGGATTTTCTGCAAAAGAAAATTGAAGTAGAGGTAATCTATTGTCCTTGCTGTAGAAACAAGCATGCATTATATGAATGTCCTTTGGAAAAGACCACCATTTGTAGCATTTATGATCAACAACATATAAAATAGAAGAATACCAACATTTACCTATAGTAAAGACAACATTAAAAGAACTAAATTTGCAAGAAAAAGAGGATGTTTTCTTCATTGCACAAAGAAGGCCATTCCAAGGAGACAATTAAGGGCACTATCCAAGTATGCCTAATCCTTATGCACGCTCTAATTTTTCTTATTATAATCAAAATTGGTCAAATCCATAATGGTCCCAATGGTCTCAATGGTCTAATAATACCCCACCTTGGCCACAATCAGATTGGTCTAATCAACCTTGGTGACAACAAGGCTGGCAAGGCCAACAATGGTCATATTCACAATAATATCAACCCAATCCACCTCAATTTTGATACCGATCTCCTCAACAACATCAATAACAATGCTTGTTACCTCCTCCACAGGGGAATAAACCATCCAAACAACCTCCTCTTCCTACTCAACCAATACCTAAACCCAATAATAGACCTATCCAATAGCCAGTCTATGAAGCTGAAGGTATCTATCCAGTCAATTTCTTATCTTGTAGTGAAATCTAGCTCAGATCAAGGACATATTTACCTAATCCTACTCCTATCATCACTAAAGAGGAAAATGAGAATCCAATAGAAACTGACCTTCCTACTATCAAAAGATCATAGTTTATTGTTATTACAAGGTATATTGTAGAAAAACCTATAGTACCTATAGAGAAATTTGTAGGTATTACAAGATGTTTTGTAGGGCCTACATAAACAGCAAAACATTCTCCTATAGTAGAAGGTGAACAAAAAGAGTCAAATGAACCTCCTTTTCTTTAGAGGTTGATGGTAACTAGGGAAATGCCCAAAACTAATTTTGATCTAATGGAAGAATTATGCAATATTAATGATAAAATCCTACTTTTATAGGCTTTAAAGGATATTCCCATTTTTTCCAAGGCCATTAGAGAGTTATGTATTAAGCACCTAGGTAGAAAAATGACTATTCATGTCATTGGGTAACTTTTTGATCTGATGATAGGAAAAGTACCAACCCATTTCTCACCACATGAATGATACAAACTAATCCATGAGAGTGCTCCATACACTTGGGTAGATGGTATTTTATTTAAATTTTATCCTAACCATGTAATTCATAGATGTATGCAGGAAGAAGATATCTTTGATATTTTGTGTGCAACACACTATGAACCATGTGGAGGACACAGTGCAACCAAGAGAACCATCTACAAAATCCTACAAATAGATTACTATTGGCCAATAATGCATTGTGATGCCAAAGTCTATCTCTTGATGTGATCCTTGCCAAAGGATGAGAAGACCAACACCTTTAGTAGAGATACCTCTTCATCCTCAGGTGGTCTTGGAATATTTTGAGAGGTGGAGACTAGATTTTGTTGATCCAATTACTCCTTTAAGTCAGTTCAATGAATACATCCTATATTTTGGAGCACCATGGGAGATTGTATCAGATCAGGGACCACAATTCATGTCTGATGTAATAGCTGCCTTTGTGTATAAATATCAAGTGAACCATAGAAAATCTTCACCATACCATCCTTAGTCTAATGGTCAAGTGGAGGTTACCAATAGGGAGCTTGAGAATATCTTGACAAATATAATTGCTTCATACAATGCAAAATTGGGTGATTTCATTAAGAAAGTGATTCAACAAGTACAACTATAGTTTATTTCTTACCTGCAACCTTCTACCAATGCTTGATATGTTTCCTTTAGTAAGCATAAAAAAAATAAAATGAAAAAAACAATAAAGTTCTATGGTGAAAACCTTAACCAATGCCATAGGGCCAAGGAGGAATATGAAAACCATTTTTTGGCTCTTCACCCTTGCAAAAATAATATCCATTTGTGAAAACCAACTTGTTGGTACAAATGGATAGTCAATTTCTTAAAACTAGCTTGTTGGCAGGAATTATCTCCAAAACAAAAAAAATCCCCACCAATTCAAATATTCTTCATGATGACAGGTCTGAGAAGTATGTAGCTGAACATGGATATCTTCAAGTATATTTCCCTCCACCTCCAATGATTATCATTGCTTTAGAAAATAGCATATTACTCTAGGTATCTTTTTCATCTCTTCATTTTCATTTTAGTTGTACATATTTTGTTTTTACAAACTTTGTTAAGATTGTCCATTCCCTTCTTCCTCTCATCCTTTTTTATCCAGTTTATTTTTCTCTTCCACAAGGATGTGGAATATCTTTTAGTTGAGGGGAAGGGGTTGGTCATGTAAAATTATTTTCAACATGATGAGCAAATCTGACGAGATACTACAAAAATATTTGTGGCAAAACAAGTGAGCTTAACAAAGTAACATTGAGGGTCAAGTGACATTGACCAATTTAGCATGATAAAATAATTCAGCCACTATGACAGTCACATGACATTAACCCAGTCAGCATAATGATAATGACTTGGCCATTATGGCATACCATTGAGTTCATTAGTTAGTGTAATTAGTGAGTTGGTAGAGGTACACTTTATAAGGGCTCAAGTCAAACGGGATAAAAATCAAGGTGATAAGGCAATCAGGGTAAGTTTCAAGGCACATGCTCACATGAAAACCTAATGAGAATAAAAAATATATCACAAGGAAATTATTGGATGTTATGGGACCTTTAGCATAATCTATTTCACATAATATGGTGACACTTGGACAAATTGAAAGCTACTTACCCCCATACCTCATTTGGATGAAATTTCTAAATTGGGTAAGTCACATGCCAAATCATCATTTCATTTCACACCTGGATGAGTCATCATTTCACTTCATGCTTGGATGATATTTTTTAAATAGATAAGTCACATGTGAATTCATTATTTCTCTTCATAAGTCATTTTAACCATTAAAAATCGATGATAAAGTGCGTTCACATGCATAAAAGGTGTGCACCATCCTACATCATCATCCTTTCATGCAAAATTAACCGGTCCTAAGTTCCCTTGGAAATTAACATGTATCGTCATCTTGTTATGACATTGATTTCTCACCCTCAACAACATTATAATGAATGCATAGGAGATCTATTTCATACACCTTGTTAAGTTAATTATGCACTGTGTTGGTTTGAGAGAGCCATTGGTGAGTTTTATTTTTAAAAAAATCCTATTGAATAATTAGTTTCCTTTGCCAATCTTTCAAGCTTGAGCATATTTTTCAAGTCTCTCCTACAATAATTTTGTCTGCCACTCGCTCGTAACACTTCATTGAAGAATTGAGCATCTAATATTAATAATGGTAGGCACAATAAAACATGTGGAAGAAGTGAATGTAGATGCCCTGTAGTTGTGCAAGTATGTCATCCAAAAACTATCTGCCCCAAGATGGCATCAGGCCGTGTAGAAGTTTCAGGAATATGACATTATTGTAGCCTAAGATTCTATGCAAAAATCACACTTGAAAAGCATGATGGCCCATCTGAGTTATGGGGTAACTATGGAAGTCTCCACAGAGAATATTACAAATATCTTGGAGCTACTAGCCACAAGGAAGAAGTATAGAATGGAAAATCTCTGTGAAGTATAGCAGATCAAGAGCTGACACAATCAAAGGTATTTATTTAATCTCCTTACCACCTATTTGGTAAGATGTAATCATGGCCATTATACAGTTTTTCACATTAAAAAGATATTTTACTATGATCTATGGGCACCATATTGAATTTTTATTAGCCCTAAAGAATTATTCAAACCTATAATACCACATAGATTTGCCTTACTACTTGAAATAGTCCATCAAAACCATGTCTAGAAAGATGAATAATGGTAATGCACAGGCTATTACTCATCCAGGGTTAATTAAACTCCTCATTTTGAATCAAATTGAGAGTAGACCCAAGATAAATTAGGCTATGATGGTAGTAATAGACTGTGTCTAATTTAGAAGATGAAATATAACAGGAGTATGAGGAGGAATACCAAGAAGAATTATTGAAAGTAGACAGCAAGGAGAGGGTGAAGTTGAGTAAGAAGAAGAAGAAAAACTAGAAGAAGCAATTTAAATGGATAATGAGGAGTCAGAGAAAAGTGAAGATGAAGGGTCTAAAAAAGGGGAGATAGTGGCAAAATAAATAAATAAATATTATGT
This sequence comes from Wollemia nobilis, assembly GCA_028583015.1. NCBI lineage: Eukaryota > Viridiplantae > Streptophyta > Pinopsida > Araucariales > Araucariaceae > Wollemia > Wollemia nobilis. The sequence continues at coordinate 8,390,858 of JAQPPZ010017228.1, forward strand.
TGCTCCTTTAACCCCTTTGTCACCTACACACTCAATACTTGAAGCTTCCACTCTTTAAAATTCATCTCTAGAAGAATTATACAAGGAGGATAACCACGAGGTATGAGCTATTAGGAGAGGTAAAATGTAGGGTAAAAATGAAACCCTAAGTTTTAAAATTGTACCTCCTAAGATAACTTCTAGACCCAAGTGAACCCTTGGTATTGAAGAACTTGTTACTAGGTTTTATCCTCCTAGAACTAGGGCTTCACTTTGGAAGTAGTCAGCCCAAACAATTCCAAGGAATAGGGTTGCAATAATAGATATTTCTAAATCCAATGAGGTAGACTCAAAGCCTCTAATAAAAATGCTAAATGTTGAAGAAGAACAACAAGAGGAGTAAGGAACAAGAAAATGGCATACAATAATTTTGGTGCAACAACTCAAGGAGTTAATGGAGCTTAAAAATAAAACTGGTGAGAAAATTATAGATTTGGAGAAAATTCTGATGGATTTGGAGGTAGAAAAATCTTTGTAGATAATGTATACTCAGGCTACACATTTTGATAGAGGAATAGAAAAACATTGCTGCAGAAAAACTAGAGGCTTCCTCACCTGTTATCAAACCGATAATAGGTAGTAGGAAATAGACAAGGAATAAGGAAGGTGCAAAGGAAACCCCAACAATAAATAAAGAGACAACTCCTAAATAGCAACAGGTAACCCCTATGGTTATAGAAATTCTACAAAAATTAGAAAAGACTACAACATCAAAAGGAGTTAAAATGAGACCCAAAAAGATAACCAAAAAGAACTATACTCCAAGAGAACTAAAAGCATTGAAAAAAAAATGGGTTAAAAGCCCAAGTGTAGGAAAATTAGGTCCAAGTGTAGGAAAATATATTCTAAAAACTGTTGGTAGTTTAGAAAAGGGTAATTTTCTACTCCAGCACCTCCTCCAACTAAAACAACACCAATCACTTCAGTAAATACTGTTAAGAAAATAATCAAGAAAAAGAAAGATTGATAGTGATAGTTGATAGGGTGAATGAAATTGCATGAGGACATGCAATTGAGTCAGTTGGGAGGAATGATGAGATAGGAAAATAGACTAGGTTTTCATAGTTATTAGCCTTATTTTTACACCTAAATTGATCATTCTTGAAAAATTTATAGACATCTTTACTAGTTTTTGTTTAAATGGAATGTTTACACTTAAATGATTAATGGAGTAGATGCAAAAGATAAATGTGATTATTATTGTTATTAATTTCTTTACTTCTGTGAAATTTTTTGCCTTGTAGTGTTTTTATATACACAAGTCATTTTTCAATACTACAAAATGTATTGTAAAAGGATCTACAGCTATAGGCATGTTCCAAAAAAATAAGAAATTCCTATAAATCTGGTTATGCATGAAACCAACCCATAAGAATAGGATGGGTTTCCTAGAAAATAGAAGTTAAAATTTCCCAAATTTTAGGGAACCATTCTGTTGGTCAAATATTTGCCTAATTGATAAACACTCTGTTTATGCACACTAGATACGACCAACATTGAAAGGTCAGAGGAAATAAATGTCCTCCGTGCCAATCTCTAGAGAGGGCTGGTTCCCGAACTAATTCTAAAATTGGTAAAAGACTAAGGATGCAGGAAAGAAATTGGAAATAATGGAAAGAGAAGGGAAATATGGCCACAGGCCAAAGTGCAGAATTGGTGTTAGACTAACTACCAAGAAAAAAACCCAAGCACAAGTTAGCATTTATGAAAGAAAATGAAACAGAACAAGCTTACAATCTTGCCAAAATAACTATCAAAATGTTACTCCAGCATTTGCTTTTTCCTTAGCAACTTTAAATCCAACAACAGAATTTAAATTCAATAGCAAATTAGATAGACGAATAGAAATAGAAGCACACTACATAGAAAATAATTATACACAAGACCGCTCACAAATTCAGAAGTCTGAATACCTTGTATTAATGCAGAGAGCTTGGAGAGATCTCTCACAAAATTTCTAACCCCTCTTTTACAATGAAATTTACCTAGTATTTATAGAGGTTTTCACCTCTTTCATTTAATACATACGAGGGAAGAATGTCTACGAATCAAAGACAAATTTCAACAAAATCCTCCTTGAATTCTTGGAAAATACATTCGCCAGGGGAAAAAAATCCTAAAAATTTGAACTTCGGACGGAGGTGCACCTGTTAGGAGAAAATATTAAATTCTTCGGATTGCCTCTGATACATTGGAAATCGTGAAGGCTCATTTCCCTTCGCCTTCCTCTTAATGATCCACAAACATGGAGTAACTGAGAGCGCCTTTCATTGAATGCCAAATTCAACATCTTGAATAAAGTTCAATTATTTTGATTTATCTTTGCCCCTTCAAATGCACATGATCTTGATACAAATAGGTTTGCCCAATTCAAGGATGAACGGTACATTCACCCCTAAAGGAAGGCGAACATGATTTTCTATTGTCACTAGGTGGTTTGCCCATAGGAGAGTGAACGATGTATTCGCACCTCAACTAGGGCGAGTGTAATTTGATTCAAGTGCATGCACTAAGTGGTTCTCCCATAGGAGAGGCGAACGGTGTGTTGACCCCTCGACTAGGGCGAACGTAATTTTTGATTCAAGTGCGTGCGACCACTCTTGACAATGCCAAGGCACGTTCGCACCTAAAAAGGGTGAATGACCCATTCGTTCCTAAGGGAGGTCGAACGTGATTTGGTACCTTTTAATTTTTCTTCATTCTACTTTCAAACTGATTCACCCTTAGAAAGGGTGCAAGGGATGTTCGCCCCTAAGGGAGAACGTCAATGCACAAGATTTTTTGGCAATTTTACTTCAAACATTTTATGAAACTCATTCTCTCCATTGTTTTGGACTTTGAAGGAAATATCCCCATTAATCATTAAATGCATTAGATTTTAGAAAATTATTTTAAATTATTACAACTTATCCAAAAATAAAAGAGACAAATATATTATCACTTTATACAAAATTTCTAATGAATACAAAATGGCCAACATTTCTTGGCGACTCACGGGGTATCCAACTCGCATGGATGCAAGCGATCCCAAGCCTTTATCCATTGGGTGCAGAGTTATTTTTGCCAGCTGCTACTGCCTTCTTCATTGTGGAAGTTTTATTCTTGAATGCCTGCTACGTGTGTTCTACTTCTTCCTGTTTTGCCACGGCTACAACGCGAAGTACTTTCGCATGTTCTCCCTCTTCTTCTGCATTTGTTGCTGCTTTGTGATCCATCACTGCTTGCTCTTCTTTCTCTATGATAACCTCTGAAAGGGCCTCATAGGTACGAACAACCTCATGCCAATCTTCAGTATTAAATAAGCAGGGAAAGCTAAGAGATTCATAAACGAAGCAAAGATTTTGCACATCCATCAAGCTGAGGCACTTCGAATGCTGGGCTAATTCATAAAGAGATAGCTCTAAACGTGTATATTTTTCAATCAGAGGCAACACTTGCACTTCAGTAAGGGGATCATTCAAGGCATTAATGTCTGCAGTATATTCAATAAATGAACTCCAGAGCTCTTACAATTGCTCCATCAAAAGAGGTTCGTCCCATTCATCCAAGAAGGTAGTGAAACCTAGTCGGTCGATAGTCTCAAAGTGAGACATAAAAATAGTATGCTCTCGCTCAATAGTATTGAGGACAGCTTGCCCTTCATTTACAAGGTCTATGCACTGAAAATAGCTCCACAGGGTTACATGCGCTCGAGACCAGGCATAATCCATCTCACTAAGAGGGTGAATATTCAGAGACATTCAACAATGCTTGTATCTTCACATCCATCTCCATATGGGGTGACAACAACTCCTCCACTGAATCAATTATTTGTTGCCCAAGCTAGATTCGTATCCCTACTTCCCATAAGTACTGCAACACCTTGAAGGCTTGTGTGGCCAACTTGGTAGAATTTCGGGTGAAGCGAAGGTGAATATCTCTTACACTATCGTACAAAAATCTTGCAATAGGCATGACATTGGCTTCCATATATTCCTTGAGTTCTTCAACCTGCTGCTGAAGATTATGCATTTCAATTCTAGCAGCATCACGCTCCTTTAGGTGCACCTGGACTTGATTGCACAAGTATTTATTTTTGGTAGCCGTATTTTCTTCTGTCACCTTGCTCTTGGCCAAGGCTCTTTCAAGCTCCAGTACCTTATTTTTCACTTCAAAATATTTCTCTTTATAATTCTCCCCATGCAAATATAACGAACTCATATCAACTTGCATATTACCCATTTTTCAATGGGATTAATCCACGTCAAGTCTTCAGTGATAGTCTCAAAAACATAGTCTTCAGGCCGCAATTCGCCTTGAGGTTTCTGAACCAAAAGAGTTAATGTTGTCATATGATCCTCCTTAGCAATTGGATTGAAAGCCACCTTCTTGATTGGACATGTCAGCACCAAAGCCTCCTTTCATTGTATACTCTTCAACCGTTGGTAAGAGCTCAAATGCGCTCGATTTAATTTTTCAATGTCTGGCTGCTTGCGAGATACCTATATATCTGGGACAGTCTACAACTCCAAAAATGGTGTAAATGGAACAAAATCTTCTCGGAAACCAGACCCAGTGGACACGGATGACATAGATTGAAATGAAGAAATGGACATAGGAATGGTGGAAGGAAGAGAAAGGGCAATGGAAGTGGAAGACGCAGGTGCGGTTGTAGTTGTATCGCTCCAAATTTTTCACACCCTTACCTTCAGGCTATAGGATCCGTTCCCGGAAGGGGGATGTGAAAAGGATGGCACGGTACCTCGGACTGAGAGGACTTGCGAAGGTCCCGCCTCTCAAGGGAGGTGTATTATTGGTGATTTTTCGACGGATGGTGGGTTCACCAGGAAACATTTAATGGCAGTTTCCACGCCTAGGTTGGGAATGTGTTTTATGTGTTCGTTTTAGCCTTAAGCATTCAAATCCTAGGTTTGGCCAAAATGCGTCTAAACTATTCTATATGAAGATGCAGATTAAATGAATACAAAAAACAAGATTAAGACAGAAAAACAGAGAAATTAATGAATGTTAAAGGAAAATACCTGATCCGGATGTCTGATGAAGATTCTGATTCTTGAAGCAGTCAGGATCGTCTGGAATTCGACAGAATCGTCTGAGATCTGACAAGATCGTCTGAGATCTGACGAATTCGTCAGACGAATTCGTCAGAGACCTGCAAACAGAGAAATAGGTGCAAAATACAGAAAATGCAACTATCCTAACAGAGGGAAATAGTGTAAAATGACAACAACAATATCAAACTGAAACTTGAAAATAGAAACATGAATGAATTATGCTAATTTCATAATAATTATGACTTAATTATGCATTTAATCTAGATGGGTGAACTCCAAAATGCAGAATAGCATAAAATACTGAATAAAATTGCTAATTACAACATAAAACAACAGAAAAAGGGAATAAGAAATGCAAACTTCAGGCACTGATTGCCTCAATGTTGACTACAGTCGAAATCGTCTCGCATTGGTATGAAATCGTCTCTGATTCGACAAGATCACCTCCGATCTGAACAGGTTCGTCGACGATGATGTAAGCTTGCTCCGGCTAAAAAACAATAAGGTACCTACAACAAAATTGATATAGAACTAATGCAAAATAGAATTTGAGATGTTTTAACGTGTATGAAGTCAGGTTACAAGAATTATCAGCCAGGGGGGTGCTAAGGGGAGGGCTTAGGATTAAATAGGCTTAGGAGGGAGGTTAGGAGGTTGGAGATCATCCCTATTTGGGAGATCTCCAATGGGGAGGGTCTCTAACGGCGCAGACACGCTTTTGCCTAGATTAGAGACCCGTTGGAACAGAAGCTAATTGTGCAAAATCAGTTTTGGGACAAGATCGTCTGGACGTCCTAGTCCAGACGAAATCGTCAGATCTGGGGCGATATCGTCTGATCGGCGACGATATCGTCAAACGGTCAAAACAACCTCTAAAAATGGCACGAAAAAGGGGGAAACGGATTACCCGACGGTTAACGGGCGGTTTGGGAGGTTAAAATTTGAATTTAAATTATTTACTAGGATGAATGTAATTATTAAGATTTTACTGCGCCAATTTTAGGGTGCTACATTTTGCCCCCTCTTTAGCGAATTTTTCGAAGAAAATGCGTTAAAGATGAGTTTTTCTCGATCTACGAGAAAGCAAAAATTATTCCCATTTTTAGGCGACGATTCTTGGTCGAATCGTACGACAGCTTACTATGGTGCCCCCTCCGTGTTTTTACCCAAATCGAACGTTTGAGGTAAAAACGCGGAAAAGCAAAAATTGTTAAAATGTTGTTAATTATGTTTTGAATAAAATTAAGAAAAATAGGGTAAAACCCTAATTCATTTTTACTGTTCATTTTTACTGGTTTTAGAGCTCTACAAGCAAAAATGGTGGAGACAACGCACAGATCGACAGAGGTCCGACGCGGGCTACGGGTAAGAGTCTAAACTTAACTTAGAATGCTTGAATTTGAATTTACATGCTTTTTAGGTGAATTTTGGTTAATTTTTGAGCATCGCGGCCATTTTTGGGCCGTCGACGTCGTCGGGACGAAATCGTCCCGATTTCGACGAAATCGTCTCAAGTTCGCCAATTTCGTCTGAAGGCGAAATCGGCGAAAGGGGGACGATTTCATCAAATTAGGGACGATTTCGGCTTGCGAAATCGGAGACGATTATGCTCAAATTTGGGACGATATCGTCCAATATTGGACGATATCATCATTTGTATAAAATTGAACTTTATTTTAACTTGCATTTTTAATCACTTGAATTGTTATTAATGATTGTTTGTTGTTTTGTTGTTTATGTTGCAGAGAGGATTGCTAAAGAGCAGGGAATGGAAGTATGGAGGTTTGAGAGATGACTTGGCCGCTCTTACACAGGCAGAGCGGGATCAGCTGGCACAGGCCAGCTTACAACATGTGGCAGAAATGCCACAAGTGTCTACAGACATGGGGCTACTGATAGCCCTAGCAGAGAGATGGTATCCGGGTTCTTCCTATTTCTGGCTACCTACAGGGGAGATGACTCCTACTTTGGAGGATGTATGGAGGATTCTGAGAATCCCCATACAAGGACGGTTGATCACTCCTACGGCCAATCAGGGCCATGCTATGGGACGGTTGTGTGGTGACCCGAGCTTCGCCCTGGAGAAGGGCGGAGTGAACATCGAGGCACTGCGTCAGATGCCTGGGGCATCTAGACTCACACAAGTTTTAGCTGGAGTGGTTGGTGGACTTCTGCTGTGCCACCAGAGCGGGTGCAGGGTACCATGGATGCTAGCAGATGTGATCTACGATATGCGAGACCATGGCTACAGATTTGCTTGGGGCAGCTTTGTGCTATGCCGATTGTACAGGATCCTACATGGGGTCATGTACAAGGGCGGTCGATGTCTAGTTATGACATCGCTCCTACAGGTTTGGTGCTGGGAGCACATTGTAGTGCGGAGGCCGGTAGGGCTTCCTCTGATAGGGATTGACGGGGAGAGGCCCCGAGTTTTCTACTGGTGGCTCCAGAGAGGGTCACAGCGGTGGATTGACCTACCGATGTCCCGGAGACTACTGGATGACCTTGTCCCAGACCAGATCACCTGGAGGCCATGGCGAGAGCACCCAGGGTGGGCCGAGGATGGACAGGAGCTAGCTCACGTTAGGCGAGTTTGCTGGTTGCGGATGGAGAGGGGAGAGGTGGAGCTCCACCGCTACGATCGAGTTTTGTGATAGTTCGGTCTACAGCAGGGGATCCCATCTCTTAGGGATTACGAGTTTTCTCGGACTATCCGGGATAACACCACAGTGAGCGGGGCTCCAGACATGCAGCGCTTCTGGAGTTAGGACTCGGACGATGCCCCCATTCAGCCAGTGGATGGGGATGACGCGAGGGTAGCCGATGGCTACGATGCCTGGTACGTAGGCATCCGCCCTCCTCGGATGACGAGGGCTCAGGGTTCGATACACGCGGTTGTGCATCGGATAGGGAGGCGGTGCCGAGCGGCTATGGAGGTGGCCCAGGGTCACGAAGGGAGAGAGCCAAGGAGGCCACAAGCACAGGAGAGGCCACGACAGTGGGAGAGGAGGGCGGAGAGACCCCCTTCTCCACAGAGAGAGAGGCCACCATCGCCCGATAAGGGCAAGGGTGTGGACACAGGGGAGAGTAGCGAGACAGCGACTCTTCGAGCGGAGACGATCCATCTCCAGGCACAGGTGCAGACCCTACAGGAGGAGGCTGCACGACACCGAGCTGAGGTGACACAACTCCGAGACGAGATTGCACGCCTCAGGGCATGGGGCGGAGGGGCGAGCACACGGGAGCTGACACGGGCTATTGCCCAAATTACTTTCTATCAGGCATTCTACTATCAGATGGTGCCGAGAGGAGGATAGACTACCCCCGCCGCCTAACATCGTAGATCCGATCGGGATCGGGTCCTCGAGGACTTCGTCCCGATCGAGGACTAGGACTCGTAGTACTACACATACTCGCGATGGGGCCACCTCGTCCACCTCAGGGCGGGGGAGGAGATGAGGCCGAGAGCTCGAGGGGTTCTCGAGAGAGTACTCACAGCATTGTACAGATTGAGACAACAAATTTGATTGAGGGGATTGAGTAGGCCAAGATATATATTGTGGCATACCAATCCATTTTTGAGATGATGTATATATTGTTGATATATATATGAGATGAGATATTTTTTGATCATATGACTTGTGGATTTTTATGATGCTTTTATGTTTGATTGATTAATTTTGATGATTGGATTGAGGATTTATGAAATTATGTCATTTTGAAAATTTATAATTTTGATGTCATGCTGTAATATTTTAAATGAAATAATCTGATGTAACAAATTGGTTGTTTGTGATGTAATGTGATAAAAAATAAAAAGAGACTTCTAACAATAATTTCAAAGGACATTGTCGCTATTATAGACCATTTCATGGAGTCGCCGCTCACTCGGTCGTCAAGCTAGTCCCAGTATAGAAATATTGTTAAAAAGTAAAAGAGTGCTTAAGAGACTGTCTTAAGACTTTGGTGCAATGGTGCAAATGATGATGATGATGGTTTGTTTTTCAGATTTTCATAAAAATAGTATGCATGAAATAATGTTAAAATGATTTTTACTAGGCATAAATTCCTAAGTGTGATAAAAAAATTTAGATAATTCCCTAGGAATTATACCATCATTGCAAATTTGAAGGTTGACATAATGACATGAAATAATGAAAATGTGTTTGTTTTTTTGTTGAAAAACATAATTGTATAACAGAATGATTTAAGTCATATGGTTTTTCATGATTTTTAAACAAATGGGGAATAAAAATTGTTACAATGGTTTGCGCTAGGCATAGAATATGTAGGTATAGACTTATACCATCATCGCGAAAATCAAAGAAGAAAATAGATTGTTTTATTGCATGGTTGATTTTTAATAAACAGAAAATATGAAGATGAGGACTTGCGCTAGGCATAAAATTCCAATTTTGGTTTTAGAACTATACCATCGTCGCGAAAGTCGACAAGATATATATGTATATATGTTTTGATTGGATGGTTTTGAAAGAAATTTTGATTTTTCTATTATGCATATAGTTGTCTAAACAACTGTACTTGAAAGAAGAAAATGAATTATTTCAAACAATTTGCAAAAAATATATTTCAAAGTATTGTAGACAAAAGTTAGATTTATAAGGAATCCCATGTGCATATGTGAATTCATTTCCAATCTTGATTTATCGTAATGATACACAAAATCTCTCAAATATAAAATGTGTGTGCAATTGCTATGTTCATTTACCAGTTTTGAGCAAGATACTATGATACAAGTGATTTGAAGAAACCAAATAAGTGTTCATTAACCATGATGTAGATGCATATAACCATACTAGACTACTATGTAGGTCGGATTATCAAGAGCTAGCTAATCCATAAGCAGACATAGGTCTATACAAAAGAAGGTCGCTAATGTGACAGACATATCGCCACGCTAGGAGTTACCCAAGGCCAAGCAGGTTGGGCACAAACCACCTGTTATGGGGCTTACCTCACAGTTTTCGAATAATTGAGAATTCCAGGGATTCAAGCTCATCAACCCTTCTTTTCTTTTCAAAGGGTAGGGAAAGGGATTTTATTGCTTTTGCTTTTTGCTTTCTTTTTGTATTTTTGCTTGATTTTTGAGATAATGCTTGAAATATTGCTGTAATGATATAAAATAACATTTTGTTTCTTTTTCTCTTTTTCTTGAACTTTGCCTTTTTCTTTTTGTGCTAGGGATACTTGCTCGGATTAGTTGTAGAGCAAGGGATTTTTATTCTGGGTAGGGGTGAGCTTGTCCTTTTGCCAATTCTCAAAGATTCTAGACCATGTGCATGATAGGATAGCAGGGGAAACTTTTCGCTCAAGAAACCACTTCTACTATGTAGCAAAGCATGGAAATTACAAATATAATCATTTTATTGTGAAAAGATGTGCTTGGTTTAAGTAAATAACAAGATCAATTCTCTATGCTCAAACTTTATTTAATTGAATTTTTGTGGACTTTGATATAAGAGAGATTAGTAATCATGCCAGATAAAATCAAGATATTTATTTTTGTGTTTGTGAAAGTGAGAGATTCCAAATAAAATGCTAATTTATCCAAAATAATTTGAAACATATAACTGCAATAATTGTAAGAAAATATATATAAATGATTTTTGAGAAGCTTTGAGAATGTTGACTCTCTCTTTCTTCTTTGTTTGGTGTTTCGAAAGAGTCAAGAATATTGTTGTTTTTATATCATTATTTTTTTATTTTTGAACAAAAAATTAACAAGTGCCATAAATAAATACAACAAATAGTTTTGAAGATTTTGATGATTATGAATGTTTTTGGTGTTTTTGAATTTATAAATTGAAAGAAATACAAGATAATGATTTTGAAATATTATATACAAAGATGAAATGACCAAATTTATACATAGTAACGTTTAAGATGCAAAATATTCATGGGTTCTTTAAGTTCTTTACCATCTAAGGTAGATAATTTGTATGCTCCCGATTCAAATTTAGCAGTAATAATGTATGGTCCAAGCCAGTTTGGGCTCAAATTTACCTTTAAGGTCTTTAGTTGCATTAGTATTTTTTTGATTTTCTTTTAAAACAAGGTCGCCGATCTCAAAGGATCGATGACGAACTTTTTTAGCATATGATCTTTTAAGCTTGTTTTGGTAGGCACGGAGATGCTCCAAAGCATTGATGCATTTTTCATCTAGGAGTTCCAACTGATTGAGTCTGCCAGCTCGATATTCATCTCCTACTTCGGTATCTTGAAGTAGCAGAGCCAAAGAAGGAACTTCTAATTCAAATGGAAAAACGGCTTCAACACCATAGACCAAAACAAATGGTGAAGTTCCCGTGGGGGTTCGAACACTAGTTCGATAGGCCCACAAGGCTGGATATAACTGAATGTGCCAATCACGGCCAGTTTTATTGACCAATATTTTGAGAATTTTGATTAAGGTTTTGTTAGATGCTTTTGCTTGACCATTACCCTGAGGATAATAGGGAGTGGACCAGCGATGTTGAATCTTATATTTTTGGCATAATTTTTTAACATCTTTATTTTTGAAACAAGTTCCATTGTCAGAGATGAGATTTGCAGGAATTCCGAACCTACAAATGATTTGATTAAAAATAAATTTAGAGACTTGTGTGCCAGTGCAGGAAGCTAAAGGCATAGCTTCAACCCACTTCGTGAAATACTCAGTGGCGGTTATGATGAATTTGTGTCCATCAGATGACACAGGATTGATTTTGCCAATAATATCTAAACCCCATTTTGAAAAGGGCCAAGGAGATGAAATAGCCTGCAGTTCTTGTGCAGGCGCATGGACAAGGTCAGCATGTTTCTGGCACTTGTCGCAATGGCGCACATAATCATGTGCATCATTCTCCATGGTAGGCCAAAAGTATCCTATCCGAAGGAGCTTTTTAGCAATGACACTACCACTAAAGTGTCCTCCACAAGATCCATCGTGGGCTTCACTCAAGGCTGATTTGGATTCTTCTAAATTCAAACATCTTAATAGGATACCTTCAAAAGATCTCCTATATAAAGTATTGCCAATTATTACAAATCGACTTGCTCGTCTACGTAATAACCGATGCTGGTTTCTATTAGAATTGGCAGGGAAAGTCCCATTTTGGAGAAAATCAAATATATCCGTATACCAAGGTTCAGGGGGTAGTTTCATTGATTAGAAACACATCCAAAGGCTCTAAGCATGACTTATTTGAAGTGGGTTCCTGGAGTCGACGAATAATGATAGTGGCATATTCGTCATCTAACTCCAAGGGCAGGAGAGATGCAACTGTGGCCATAGCATCAGCTGCATGGTTGCTAGTTCGAGGAATAGCTTCCAAGGTAACTTGATCAAATAGAGACATTAGTTGTAAAACATAGGCCTTATATGGGCACAGTTTATCATCTCTGGTCTGATAAACTTCATTAATTTGGTTTATAACCAGTTGAGAATCACCAAAAACTAACAGATGTTTAATTTTTAGCGCCAAGGCAGCTCGTAATCCAAGGATTAGAGCTTCATACTCAACAGTATTGTTGGTGCAAGCAAATGTTAATTTGAAGGACAGAGGAATAAGATGTTTTTGTGGGGATATTAAAATAATACCCGCACCAACCCCACTCATGCATCGGGCTCCATCAAAGTATAAGGACCATTGTTCAGTGTGGTCTACCTCTAATTGAAGGCATTCATCAAGAAACTCAATGATGAGGGGATGGGTAGACTCTAAGGGTGCAACAGCTAATTGATCTGCTATGATTTGACCCTTAACAGACTTTTGTCCTATGAATGTGAGATCAAACTCACTTAGAGCAAGAACCCACTTGGCTGTGTGACCCGATAAATAAGGTCGACTCATGAGATACCTCAAGGGATCATATTTAGCAATGACATAAGTTTTTTGACTAAGCATATAGTGTCATAATTTTTGCGTAGCAAACACGACTGCTAGACATAGTTTTTCCAACGCTGTGTAGCGGGTTTCATAACTGATGAAGGTTCGACTAATATAATAATTAGCCCGTTCTCTCTTTTCATCATCAAGTTGAGCTAACATAGCTCCTAAGGCAGAATCTGAAGCTGAAATATATAGGAGAAATGGGCGATCAGGTTTAGGCGGTGAAAGCACAGGTGGATTAAGGAGGTATTGTTTGAGAAGTTCAAAAGCTTCTCTACATTCGTCGTCCCAATTAAAAGGGACATCCTTCTTAAGGAGTTTAAGAAAGGGACCAGCTTTTGTCCGCCAACTTATCGATGAAGCGACGGATGGCTTGAAGCTTACCTTGTAAACTTCGTAACTCAGATATATTAGTAGGTGCGGGCATATCAGTGATAGCCGCAATCTTGAGAGGGTCGATTTCGATACCACGTAAAGAAACTAAAACCCCTAAGAGTTTACCGGACTTAACTCCGAATATGCATTTTGCTGGATTTAATCGAATAAGATATTCTCGTAATCGATTAAAAACTTTTCTCAAATCATCTAAATGATTATCTTCAATAATAGAGTGAGCTATAATATCATCTACATAATCATGTAGGATATCATGCATCATATCATGAAAAATATAGGTCATAGCTCTTTGATAGGTTGCACCTACGTTCTTTAAGCCAAATGGCATCACTTTCCAACAAAAAGTACCCCAGGGGGTAATAAAGGCTGTTTTAGCCTGATCTTCAGGAGCTATCCTGATCTGATTATAACCGGAGAATCCATCCATTAAGGACATCATCCCACTCCCGATAGTAAAATCAATGATTTGATCCATGTTTGGAAGAGGAAAGTCATCTTTAGGGCATGCAACGTTAATATCTCTAAAATCTGTGCAAACCCTAACTTTGGTGGCTTCTTTTTTGGTAACTGGAACTACATTTGAGATCCATTCAAGCATAATCAATAGCTTGTATAAAGACAACATTCAAGAGTTTTTCTAACTCCCCTTTGACTAGCAGAGCCACTTTGGGATGCATTTTTCTAAGTTTTTGTTTAACAGGTTTAGCATCCAGATGGACCACTAGATGATGCATGACTACAGAAGGGTCTAGACCTGGCATATCTTCATATGTCCAAGCGAAGACATCTTCATATTCTTTAAGGAATGCAATATATTGCTCTTGTTTTTCTTGACTTAATTCTGATCCAATATTGATTATGTGAGGATTATCCGTAGTTCCAATGTTAATTTTAATGACGTTTTCTACCTCCATGTGTAGATCTCTTTCAAAATTAGGTGGGGCGGGTGAAACGCCCAATTCTTGTAATTCTTGTAAGGTTAATTTGGATAATTCATCTTGAGGATTAGTGGTCTCAAGTTGGGCTATAGTTGGTATAGAACCATCAAAATAAAATCCATTGTGTAACATCTCTTCAACGGAGACATCATGGAAGATATCTCCTTCCAACTCTTCATCGGGGTCAACAATCATTTCAGGGTAAGCTATGGATAGCATGTTACATGTAAACGACTGATTTTTTAGAGGCAAATCAACATGCCTATCCAAATAATCTTGATAACATATGAGGTGATCATCATCTTCAAAAGGAAAGGGTTGACCCTTACTAGGAAATAGGCCCACACCACAGCGGGCAGGCCACGGTTCTACCTCGAAAGGTTCTTTCATGCCATTTTGGAAAGGTCCCAAGCCTTTCCCTTTATATCCCATTTTAAGCATTATGGGTTTAGCTTTAATATATTCATTGGTAAAATAACACCGAGCGTATCCCTCATGATGAGTTTTGATATTTCGAGGGATTCTTCCCTAGTCATATCCTTTATAAATGAAGGCACAACTCCCGACTTGGTAAGTACTTCCCATAGGTTGTGGGAGGCCCAAAGTACGAGGAGATGGCGGCAAGTTATTTAAAAGAATTGAATCTTGCATGAAAGCATTTGTTTTTTCTGATATTAAGATTGTGGATAAATCTGGTAAAAGTTCATCAGAAAGAGCATAAGATGTAGAAGGATTATTCCCTATATCTTTAGATGTGGAAGGTATGATAGATGTGTCTATAGGTTTTGAATTTATAGGGATTGAACATGAAGGATTGGTTGTAGATTTAAGATCTTTTTGAGGTTCTAGAGTGGTTTGTTTAGAAGATTGTTGATCTATATAGGAGGATGAAATTAATGGAGGGGAAATAGGTGAAGTTATGGGTGTGTGTTTCACACGTTTAGATGAAAAATAAGAACTAGGATGTGTGGATGACAGAGCGGGGCAAAATTGCACTCCAACGAGGTTCTGCCAAAGCACACATATCAAAGGGTCTAGGGTCACCATGGATAGTGACCAACTGATTTTTAAATTCAAACTTAACACATTGGTGTAAAGTCGATGGGACCGCTCGCATCGCATTGATCCAAGGGCGACCCAAAAGTATATTGTACGATGTTGGGCAATGTACAATAAACACGGTTGTTTCTAGGGTTCTAGGACCAACTTGCAAGGGGATGGTAATAACTCCACACGTTTCTTGTGTTTCGTCATTGAAAGCTTTGATAATCATGTCAGTTTTCTTCATTTCATCACTTCTAAAGCCAAATCTTTGGTAGAAGTCAAAAGTGCAAATGTTTAGAGATGAGCCATTATCAATCAAGACTCGTTTGACAGCTACATCTCCAATTAGAGCAGTAATATATAAGGGATTGTCCTTATGTAAACTGTGTTGTGGGATATCTTTATCCCGAAAGTCAATACAATCAACTTCTCGAGTGATGATAGTATTGGCCATAGCTTCAGGTTGAATGTTTTGAGGTACCATCATTTGGCTTAATGTAAGCATCAACTCATCCCTATGGGTAGGAGAAGATCTTAATAAATCCAAAAGGGAAATTTTGGCTGTAGTATTGGATAATTGCTCATTAATATTGTAAGGGGGTTTAGGTTGAACATGGGAAGCATGATTCCCTTTATTGGGATTTTTCAAAACGAATGGAGCTGATCCATCATTCTGGTTTGGTTCTTGTTGAGAATTTTGAGCCTGTTGTCGGGTAACGACTCCAATGGTACCTACAATGTTATAATGAGGACGTTGAACTGGTCTCGATCGAGCGTTTATGGCTTGTTCATTAGGGAGGAATTGATTAGAAGAGGGTCGAGTAGTAACTCTCCTAGGAAATGGTTCTTCTGGAACCATAGCATCTGTGATGGGTTGAATAGGATCTGATTCATTTTCAGAACTATTCGATTGGTTTGAAGTGATGTCTAGTTCACTTTCAGTATCTGATTCTACATCACTAGAATCAAGAGTTTGAAAATTATGTAAGGGCCTGGTCGTCACCAAGGATAAGGTTGTGTCAAATATTTGAGGATCCTGAACAGGTAATTGTCCGCTAATGGTTCCTACATATCGGGTAGGAGGAGGAACATTATGATGTTCGATTTGATTGGCCACCTCTTTACCATGTCTTGGTAAAGGGTGTTGAAATATGTCTAATGTTTGATTAGCATTTTGATTTTGATTTTGGGGAATGGTCTTTTGAGTATTATTAGGAGCATTTTGTTTAGGTTGGAAGGCTTGCACCTCCATTTCATTATTATCAATCAAATCCTGTATTTTATGTTTCAACCTTTTACAAGCATTGGTAGAGTGTCCAGGTCCTCTATGGAAATCACAAGTGTAAGTCACCTCTATATCCGGGTATAGTTGGATCAGGTTCCCGGATAGCTGGTAATTGGATCAAACCTCTTTCGAGTAATTGAGGTAAAATAGTTGATAAGGGTTGATTCAATCTAGTAAATTCTCGAGGAGGTTTATCAGGAGGTTTCAATATAAATTTTTCTGTTGTCTTCGTTGCATTGACATTAGCAACATTTCTGCTGTCAGTGACTCCGTCACCAACAACTTGTTTGTTTTTATATTGATTTCTGGAGGTTTTCTCATCATCCTTCTTCCTAAGTTGGCCTCTCCTAATGAGGGCATCTTCTACTCTTCGAGCTAGATCTATAGCTTGATCGAAGGTAGTTAAAGTAGCAGTTGATAGCTCATAAGATATTTGTTCTTGTAAATTATTGATAAAAATGTCCAACATTTCCCTATAAGGTAGCACAAAGTGCAGTTTTCCTGTCAATTGCCTCCATCTAGCTAAGAAATCAGCAAAGCATTCATCCTTGTCTTGTTTTAAGTTGTATAAATCTTTAATGGTTACATGCCTCTCGATGTAGGCACTAAATTGATGGACAAAAGATTCAGCTGTTTCTTCAAAGTTTCTCAAAGAATGAGTGGGCAATTGATAGTACCACTCTAATGCCATTCCACCTAAACTTTTCGGGAACATTTTTAGTAATAGCAAGTCATCATGTGATATATCATGACATGCTATCCTAAACATGCGAAGATGCTCTATGGGATCTTCGGTTCCTTTATATATAGGCAAGATG
The DNA here is from genome assembly GCA_028583015.1 of Wollemia nobilis. Classification (NCBI taxonomy): domain Eukaryota; kingdom Viridiplantae; phylum Streptophyta; class Pinopsida; order Araucariales; family Araucariaceae; genus Wollemia; species Wollemia nobilis. Next base: position 8,408,324 of record JAQPPZ010017228.1, read on the forward strand.
GGCATGGGAAAATGCTTAGGGTATGGTTGAGCTACAACCATGGGATCCAAAGGTTGACTACATATCTCTCGATAATTGTACGAGGGATGATAGGGATCTATCTGGTCCATACGTGAAGCTAATTGTTTCACCATGGCTTCCAGATTACTAGTTTGCCCACCATATTGGTTCGGTAGGGCATTGATATGGGTTTTGTGAGCATATGATGGAGAGACATGAAGATTAGATGCCATGTTACTATTGTGTAAATTGTTGGTAGGAAAAGTGTTATGAAGGAATTTTGAAGTGGTATTATGTTGTATTCCAGATTGTTGAAAATTGGTGTTTGGCTTCGTTTTAAGTTTTTGTTTACTTGAAGCATATTGCTCAATAGTTTGGCGAAATAAAGTAGTGAAGGAAGTTTTATTTTGTGTGGGAATGATTTTAGGTTGAATAACAAGTTCCTTAGGAGGTTGGGTAACCCGTTGTTTTGACATGTTTTGAATCATAGTGACCATATCTGTATTGGATGGCCCAACCTTATCACTTTCTTGATCAATGAAAGACAAGGGATTAGTGCGCACATCAAACGTATGTTCCATGGCTGCTTGAGTGTCACTAATTTGCCCTTTATCAATACGAACTGCCACATTAAGGGCATCAATGTTATCATTGAGAAACTTTCGGAAATGATCTACGTTGTCAAAAGCAATAGTTCCATCTGGAGCTACTCTAGGGGATGAAGATCCATCCTCTTTAACACTTTCTTCTTGTTCATTATCTTCACCTAGGTCATCTTCTGGTTGATCTAGAGTTTCTCCTTCCGGAATTGGATCTTCAAGAAGGACATTTGGGTCTCTAGTTGTATCTTGTAACCAATCTTCTTCTTCTCCTTCAGTTTGTTTACCATTCCTAAGTTTAGGCATTGTGCCTTAATTTTAGATTTCAGCAAATATATATATATATATATATATATATATATATATATAAAAAAAAAAAAAAAATATATATATATATATGCAACAATTTTAAGAGGTATATATCAATTATATACCTACTACAATATTTAAAATAAAATGTTTTTTGGTTTTGCTATGTTTTTCTTTGTTTTTGAAATAATATTGTAAAGACAAACAACAATAAATGCAAGAAATAATACTGAAAGTAATAATCTAGTTTTCTATAAACAATTTATAAATGTCATTAATGGGTTCGAGTTCTTCAGGAGTCATGAAGTGTTCTTCTTCAAATTGAAAGTTTTCTTTTAAGAATTTAATGAAAAGAGCTATAGTGATATTATCTGTCTCGGATGCTGGTTGATAGAAGTAAAGCTCGTGGCAATACTCTCGATATAACACAGCTCGAGGAACTCTATTCCATATTTCCCTATCTGTAAGAACAACCTCTTGGTCTTCTACAAGACCTAGGAACTGGTGTACAATGGCTACGTTCTCGAGGTATTCCTCGAAGGTGAACAATTCTGAAGATACAAGGGCTCTCCTATAAGCTAACCATCTATGGCAGGCTCTCTGAAGTTCATGATAAAAGACAAGTTGATGAGGATCCAGGATTCTATCTAGGACTAGCCTCTTGATTTGTTTAAGTTCTGTTGACCTAGATGAGATGACACTAAGTCTTCTATCAAGTTCGTCCCACAAGAGTTGATTTCTATCTGTTTCAGGCACACTAAGTACATAATTGATTTCTATGGCTGCCAAATGGTTTTCTACATTTATAGTAACTGCTAATATTTTCTTAGGAGCTACCATCTAAACATGATATTAAATTTAAATGATCTAAAATGCATCTATGTTTTAGTTGTTTTATTTTTTGTTTTGTTTTCAAAAGGTTTACAATGCATTCACGTCGGGTTCACCAAAATGTATCGCTCCAAATTTTTCACACCCTTACCTTCAGGCTATAGGATCCGTGCCCGGAAGGGGGATGTGAAAAGGATGGCGCGGTACCTCGGACTGAGAGGACTTGCGAAGGTCCCGCCTCTCAAGGGAGGTGTATTATTGGTGATTTTTCGACGGATGGTGGGTTCACCAGGAAACATTTAATGGCAGTTTCCACGCCTAGGTTGGGAATGTGTTTTATGTGTTCGTTTTAGCCTTAAGCATTCAAATCCTAGGTTTGGCCAAAATGCGTCTAAACTATTCTATATGAAGATGCAGATTAAATGAATACAAAAAATAGAATTAAAGACAGAAAAACAGAGAAATTAATGAATGTTAAAGGAAGAATACCTGATCCGGATGTCTGATGAAGATTTTGATTCTTGAAGCAGTCAGGATCATCTGGAATTCGATAGAATCGTCTGAGATCTGACAAGATCATCTGAGATCTGATGAATTCGTCAGAGACCTGCAAACAGAGAAATAGGTGCAAAACATAGAAAATGCAACTATCCTAACAGAGGGAAATAGTGTAAAATGACAGCAATAATATCAAACTGAAACTTGAAAATAGAAACATGAATGAATTATGCTAATTTCATAATAATTATGACTTAATTATGCATTTAATCTAGATGGGTGAACTCCAAAATGCAGAATAGCATAAAATACTGAATAAAATTGCTAATTACAACATAAAACAGCAGAAAAAGGGAATAAGAAATGCAAACTTCAGGCACTGATTGCCTCAATGTTGACTGTAGTCGAAATCGTCTCGCATTGGTACGAAATCATCTCTGATTCGACAGGATCACCTTCGATCTGAACAGGTTCGTCGATGACGATGTAAGCTTGCTCCGACTGAAAAACAATAAGGTACCTGCAACAAAATTGGTATATAACTACTGCAAATATGAATTTGGGATGTTTTAACGTGTATGAAGTCGGGTTACAAGAATTATCAGCCAAGGGGGTGCTAAGGGGAAGGCTTAGGATTAAATAGGCTTAGGAGGGAGGTTAGGAGGTTGGAGATCATCCCTATTTGGGAGATCTCCAATGGGGGAGGGTCTCTAACGACGCAGACACGCTTTTGCCCGGATTAGAGACCCGTTGGAACAGAAGCTAATTGTGCAAAATTAGTTTTGGGACAAGATCGTCTGGACGTCCTAGCCCAGACGAAATCGTCAGATCTGGGGCGATATCGTCTGATCGGCGACGATATCGTCAAACGGTCAAAACAACCTCTAAAAATGGCACGAAAAAGGGGGAAACGGATTACCCGACGGTTAACGGGCGGTTTGGGAGGTTAAAATTTGAATTTAAATTATTTACTAGGATGAATGTAATTATTAAGATTTTACTGCGCCAATTTTAGGGTGCTACAATAGTTATACTAATTTTAGATTGAACTTGGGTGCTAACAGTCGTAATAGAGGAAGTGAAAACTGAGAGAAGGGGATAGAAAAAAGGATTTTCCCCCGACGCATACGAACTAAAAGAAACGAAAGACAAAGGGACGGGAATGAAAGAAGGAGCAACAACGATTTTAGAAATGGAAGAAGTCGAAGAAAAAGAAGAAACTATAGAAAATGAAATGGAAGGACTACCAAAATGTGGGGAGGTAGAAAGCGGAGGAAACAAAAATGTAACAGATGAGATCGAATAAGAAATCACTGTGTGCTCGATGAGAGAGAGAGAGAAGAAGAGGGAAAATATGACATACCTCAGGGTACGGGCGCCATTGTTCTATAGATGAGGGAGATTGTGCAACTGCCTCCTCTTCTTGATTTACCTCTAGTTCACCAACACTTAGGGTCATCCCCTCATCTAGAATATTAATATGAGAATCTTTAGAAAGCCGCTCTTCCTCTCCCTACTGTGCCATTAGAAATATGTGTGCTATAGAAGTAGGAAGTTCAACATTGGGTGAAGGTGTTGCTACCAAAATAGATGTGACTGTAGAAATTGGCATGGAAAAAATTGTAGTACCCAAAAACATGGGTGTTGTCACAGTGTAAGTAGTAGATGCGCCAGTGCGAGGCCATTTAGCTCCTTTAGGAAATGGAGGTGCCATTGGTCATTTCTATTGTTTGAGTGTAGGAACCTCCTCTTGAGGGTGCTTCATCCTTTACGATCACCTTTTGAAGATATATTGTTGTTCTTCTTCTTCTTCTTCACCTTCCTCTTCAGCATCATCCTCAAATGTAAGATTTTCCTCCTCAGGGTCACTCTCACCACTTTTAGACTGCTAAAAACTTTGGGGTAAAATAGTGGCAAAAGCAACGGGCTGATAAGATTTCACAAAATTATCTTAAAATTTAGAAAATCGGGTATCAAGCTTCATCCCATAAGCATTATACGACTTCCTCCTACGAATGCGCATCATCCACCAATTCATAATTTTTTCCTTCGTCCAATTAGGATTCGCTTCTTGGATAGTTATGAACAAACCCAAAGGAGGAATATAAGTTGCATTATTTTTTGGATTATACTTCGCTTCCTACTCATAGTAATCGTACCATGGAGGAAGGGAGGACATCTTCTCTATATGCCAGTTCATTTCTGGCCCATTAAAATTATTTCGCCACCTCTGAATATCTAGGCACAGCAACAATGAAAGGACTTCACCTTAATAAACTCCAAAAACTTTTCGAGTGGATCATAGCGCCAACGCTATGGTAACTCAATTAAACCCAGGTCTTGAAGCGCCATCGTTAGTAGGTGATTTTGCCCAACCTGATTCACTTCTATACTCCTGAACTTGAAGGACATAGTACAAGTTGTCTTCTTTCCTAGTCTAGAGCCATATATATCATTGATATAATCCATCTGGCGCACCACTTCCATTGCAAAAACATGCGCAGTAGCAAAATAAGGCAACAAAAATGGTTTACCTGTATATCCAAAAATTTGAACTACCACGCCCTGAGTGAGCAAAAATATATCGCCCTCTTGCTTGGAAACAACAGCATCTCTCAAGTCGTGAGGCACTCGGTCATAACTACCACAAAGCAATTCAATGGCGGGGCCCAAAAACTAGCTATTAAAGCTATAAACAGACTCTTTCTTTGTTAACACTTGTGTCCACTTATAAATCGCTAGAGGCTCATTCTTTTCGTCCATCTGTGTAACAACGATAAAAGAAAAATGTCACTGCATCTAAAAAAAGAAGAACCAAACTAGTAGCGATGTATACCAGAATGCTCTGTATTTCCCTTCCTACAATCTTTGTAGCTACGAATTGATTCTCCATGAAATAAATTCGGTGCAATAAAAATAAATTGGATTTTTGCCCTGCCTCATAGTAGCGGGCGAATAAAAATCCACCTTGGAAATGCATTGACCCATATTTGCCTGCCATTTATGCACCGTTTCATCTGAGGACAACCCAACAATCCAAGCGAGCATGGAATAGATGTCTTAGCACTTGAATTCTAAAATAAGTTTAGGCAAACTCGGTAGCTACCCCATATTTGGATCTTTGACAAGCTGAGTCTCCATGAATTGTCTCATTGTAACTATGGGGACATACCTATCCTCTTGTTCATTCGTATGGATATTTTTGTTTACTACATAATTTGGCACGCCTACCCCACAAGAAAAAGCTTCTCGGATCTCATCCGATGTAATTGTGAATAGAATCTCTTGTCTGAAATTTCGGATGGCCCTAGTAGAGGAGTCATATAATTGTGCAGTTAACTGAATAATCTCGGGGCAGGGATGCATAGGTGAACAAAGATACCATGAAAACTATGAATTGTGAGGCATTGTGAGCCAACTATTATAGTAAACTCCCTGACTTACTACAACTTCAACCTCTTCCCTCAATTGGTCAACTCCTTTATGCGTGATCAAACAATCACCAATCACATCCATATTATCTTCATAAGGATCCAGTCCAACATAATCATTTTTTCAGACTTTCTTGACCCTTGAACTTCTTTCTCTTTTCTTAGCGGGCTTCGCTTCTGTGACCTCTTGCGCCTCTGTTGATTCTTTGCCACGTCTGCCCATTTTTCCAAACAAAAGCAACGACTATTCTACAATTCCCTACTCTGAAATCTCAAAAATTCTTCTACACTTCAAAGCACAGGATACAAAGAAGCAAAAGACTTAAAAAAATTATGGCAAAAAAACAAAATTAGCCTTTTACCTTCCAATATTTATAGAGTTGCTACCAGCTACTGCAGTAATTACAGAATTAAATGTAGGTGCACCTTCAGGGAGAAATATTCTTTGAAAACTGCTCAAATATCCTTTCCAAGGTGCGAAAATCTTTTTTTCTGGTTCACCATCTAATCCTCTTGAAAAAACATGCCCTTTGGGTTGCGCAATATTATAGAAAAATATGCCCTAGTGCTAGAAGCCTGTTAGGGAAACCAACCTGTCCATTACTCATTCGATCATTAATTCTGACTGCTACCTTGAAAAAATCAATTTGAATGCTTCCCATGTTCGAAAATCATTACTTGAATTTATCGCCCACTACTTTTGATTATTGCCACGTACTCCTTGGGAATATATTCTTTAGCAAAAACCCTCTCATGCACTTATAAATTCATGGGCGCATGAGTTTTAAAATCTCGTAGCGTGCCTCCTGCAAAAAAAATAGCTTTTTTTTCCCTTTTTCTTTAAAAAGAAAAACAAACTTTCCTTCTCTCTTTTTTTCTTATCACTCCCTTTTTTTTTTAGATGATGTAATTCAAGTGCATTCGCCATTAAAGATAGGTTAACATGACGTTCGCCTATTTCAATAGGCGCATGCAAAACTCTATCACCGCTTTACCCATATTTGAGTTTTTTTTCTCTTTCAGGCGAATGACATCTTAACCATCATTTCTTTTCTTTTTTTTTCTACATATTTATGCCTATGCAGAATTGTTTAAAATGCATGAAAATATTTACATATATATAGGATGTTACCTTTGATCCAAAATCTTATGAAACATAAGCCTTCATATGAAGGCAATTCGCTGGGATAGGGAGCTCATACCCTTCCATGTCACAAAGTCGAAATACATTAGAAGATGTAACAATAGAAATTTGAAAAGGTCCTTCCCATATTGCATCAAATTTTTTATGTTTTCCTGGCTTAGATTTTTCTTGTTCCACTTCAATACCAAATCACCCACCTGGAAGCTTCGATCAGTCATTTTTTCTTGAACAAATTCTTCATCTCAGTAGCATGTTCTACGAAAGTATGGCAGGCACACTCCCTTTATTCTTCTAATTGCAACAATTACGCCAATCTAACCTCCATTAAATCATTTTCTTCGTTATCATCACGAAACATCTGCAATGCTTGGAGCACATGGAGCTCAATATGTGTAAGAAGGACAACTTATTTCACATACACCAAAGCGTACGGGGAGGTCTTTATTGACTTCTTCACTGAAATGCGTCAGCCCAAAGTTCCTAGTTTAATAAAAAATGCCAACTCTTCTTATTGTCGCCCATTGTTCTCTTCAAAATCTGGAGCAAATTCTTGTTAGTTGACTTAGCCAATCCATTCCCCTGTGAGTAATAGTTGGAAGAGGTCTTCAGGTAAATTCTATATCTACTGGCGAATTTTGTAATTTTGGATCCAATGAAGGGAGTGCCATTGTCGATGACTAAAGAATCTGGTATGCCAAAACGAGTAATAAGGCTTTCCAAAAAAGAAATAACAGTCACCTGATCTACCTTTTTGGTAGGTATAGCTTCTGCCCATCTGGTAAAATAGTCTATCGTCATTAGAATATATTTATGTTCAGTAGAGGAATGTGGATCTATAACTCCTATAAAATTGAGACCCCACTACTGAAAGGGCGCTTCCACCTAGATCAGATGCAGCGGTGATTCTCCTTTCCTAACTCGACCCACATATCTTTGACAACTATCATATCGCTGGCTTATCTTATGTGAATCAGTAAACATAGTGGTACAATAATACCCCGCCCGAATAATTTTTAGGGCCATAGGCCTGCCTACATAATGCCCTCCTGATAGCCTAGAATGGAATTCTTCCAGAATCTTCTCTTTCTCAAAATATTTTACGCATCTAAGAAGTATACCATCAGTATTCTTATAATATAGGCCATTGGGCAACAATACATACCTGAGCTTTTGTAATCTGAATCTTTAGTGCTGTGAGGAGTTGAGGTGGCTAGGATACCTTCTAGAAACAAAATAATCAATGAGTTCGTCCATTCCTTGCTGACTGTTGCACTATTCACACAAATTATATATTCACTTGTCTCAACAACAACGCTTTTGGCAAACTACTAACACAGAGCACGTCCACGAACCAGTTTCATCGGTTTAATTTCTACATCATACTCCTAGATCTTTGAGACCCATCCAACCCTTTTATCACCTAGTTTTCCTTGAATGATGAAGTTCTGAACATCAGGATGAATAACATAAATTACAGTTTTACTCTGAGAAACAAAGTGGTGAAACTTCTTCAAGGCCTTCATCACTGCATAAAATTGTTTCTCTATAAAGTTGTACTTTTCCTAATGTGGTGCTATGACTTGGCTTAGAAAAGCAATAGGCTTTTCTTTGCCATCATGTTGCTTTTGTGTTAGTACTACAACATAGCTCTCCTGCTCACCCACTGCATAAAGTATAAAGTCTTTGGAGTAATTAGGGTTGATTAACACTGGAGCTTGAGTAACTCTCTCTTTGATTTCTTGAAAAAATTGCTTCCTGGCTTCTACCCATTTGAATTCCATAATTTTCTTTAGGAGCTCGGTCATGGGCTTGACAACTTGGGTAAAATAAGCAATAAACTTACACACAAAGTTTATCTGTCCAAAGGACTATATATCTTTCTTATTAGCTGGTAATGACAAACTCATAAGCGCTTTCGCTCATGCAGGGTCTATATCTAATCCTTCCTGTGAAATCACATGTCCCAACAACTTCCCTTACTTGAACTCAAAATTTGACTTCTTCGAGTTCATAGAAATCCCAAATTCTTGATATTTCTCAAATATTTGCTTTAGATGGAAAACATGATCTGTTTTGCAATGTGAAAACACTGTCATATCATCAAGATAAATCACAATAATTTTATTTAGCAACTCACCAAAGGTGATGTCCATGGATCTCTAAAAAGTAGCTCTGGAATTTGAAAGTCCAAAGGGCATCCTTTGGTAAGCAAATGTGCCCCACTTAGTTGTAAACACTGTCTTGTATTGATCTTCATCTTTAACCCAAATTTGATTGTATCCATAAAAGCCATCCAACAAGGAAAATATCTAAGCCCCAGCTATGACATGAAGAATTTGGTCTATCTAAGGCAGAGGATAGTGGTCTTTAAGTGACACCTGATTTAAATTTTGAAAATCGATGCATAGACATATGTCCCCATTCTTCTTCCTTATAGGAACCAAAATTGCCACCCAGGTGGAATGCTTAATAGGGTATATGATCTTTGCCTCAAGAATCTTTAGTAACTCTACTTTCATGAGAACCTCAATCTTGGGATTAACAGGGCACTGCTTTTTCCGAAAAGACTTAACTCCTTCTTGTAGCTCAATAGTATGTTGAATCACACTCTTGTCGTATCCTTTCAAATATTTATAACTCCATGCTACTATATCTGGGTATTCAAAGCATATATTTATAATGCCCTCAATCTCATCTAGTTCACAATCAGTACCAATATTGATAACTTTTTCTATCTCCAACTACAATTATCTAAATTCCTTAGCATCCACCTTAATCCTATGCTTATCAACCCTATCACTTTGATCAAATAAACTTTCTAGCAAAAACAAACCTCGAGGAATGTGATTATTTTTTAATTGAATCATACCTTCCTTTTCTTCTTCCACAAGAATCCTATCTTCTACGTTGGCAGCTTCTTTTAGCAAAAAAATCACTATTTTCTCATCATTATCAAACACCTGCCAATAGGGGTTCTTATCAGGAATGGAATGTTTGTAAATCACCCTTACTATCTTGGGCTTGTGAACCAATTTCTCAGCAGGAGAATAATTAACGCCCAAGGAAGCTAAAATGTCAGGATGTCTATTTTTTCCCAAGGAATTGCCTGAATATTTAGAGCTTTAAATGCTTCCAAAATATCTCATACTCTGTTGCGATAAGCCTTCAAGTAATGTTTCTTTGATACACATCTATTTGTAACTTGATTAACAATAAGCTCAAAATCACCAAAAATCTACAGCTTTTTGATTCCTAATTTTTTGGCCTTTTTTAAGCCAAGGCATAGCACTTCGTATTCATCTGCATTATTTGTACAGCTCCAGGTCAATCTGTAGGAGTAAGTTTTTTGTATGCCTTCAAGAGAAATCAACACAACCCTGCTCCTGCACCATTCTTACAACGAGTGCCATAAAAGAACAACTTCCATAACTGATGCGAAATAGGTTCTAGGGATTCAAGGATTTTCTCTTGGGACTTCTCTATCTTATGAATTGAATAACAACCAATATCTATTTCGATCATAGTGTTGAAATCTATCAGCAGGAACTCATCTTCCAGACCAAGCTCTTGGGGTATTTCTTCAACCAAGTCAACTTCCTCCAATTCTTCGGTCATCATATTCACCGTGCCTGGGACTTGTTCTGCCTCCTCAATTTTTTCAATATGAAAAGGGGAGGGCTTCTCATTATGAATGCAAATTCACCTACCTTTGAACAAAATATCCATATGTGAATAATCTATGGAAAGATAACCTCCCAGATTCGTTGTGAATTCTCTTAAAAGGCACATGCTAAATTAGAGCTCTAAATCAACAACCACCACTTCCTAGATGATGGTAATCTATAGTATGCTATGGAGCACTATTAGAATATCCATGATTAATCCAATAGTCTTAACTGACATACCATCCAATTGTAAAATTCTTGGGCTACTTCTTGTATATTCCATTCATATTACTTTGCATACTACCTTCGGCATGATAGTAGTGGCAACACCAGAGTCGAACATACAATTATGCATGATCCACCCTTCCATTCTCAAATATAAGTAAAATGGGGAAGGTTGATTCTTCACTATCACTGAAGTGGGGAGCGCTTGAGCCAATACTTTTTGTAAATGATCCTTCTTTTGATCTTTGGTAGTCTTTAGAGATTCTTTCAATAAATCAATCTTCTCGGGTAATTTAAATGCATCAAACAAGCTAATCCTTGCCGGAATTTTCTTCATTTATTCCACAATAGTATAGCCACAAGTAGGTGAGATATTTTCTTCTAAAGGCCCCTAATATTTATCTCGGTACTACTACGTAGCGTCGAATCTTTGCCTTTTCATCAATGAAGGATACTTAAGTCTTTCCTTAGCTTGCTCCTTAGTTTCACTAGGAAATGGAGCAGTAGCAATGCATTGTGAATTTGAAGGCTAAATCCATGCCTTATCTTACGCTTGATTAGGTAATGAGTTTTTAAATTTATCAGCATCAAGCATATTTATCAGGGATGCCTGATTTTCTTCCTACGCTTTTGGAGCTGTAGGTACTTTCAAAGGTTGCAAGTCTGCTAGATCAATAGTCATTAGCTTCTTTCCAGACCTAGTAAGGAAGAAACTTGCTCTGGGGAAGAACTTTTTGTTAATGTCTGAACATAGTTTAGATGTACCATACATGTGTCTTCACCATGAGGATCATTACATGTAGAACAACAATATGTCCTTTCAGATCCATTAATCTCATCATTTGCTTGGATTATGATATTTTTCTTAGGTCTCTTGCTGATAGATACTTGTTCTTGGGTTATGGGTGGAGTTTGAAACCTTCTTGATCAGAACTTAGCCTCAGCCTGCTTCTTCCTCATAGTAGTAAGCTCATTAGATATCGTCCTCAAATCTGCATAATTGGATTTTATTTCTTGTAACAAGGTCATGAGAGGATTTGTACTGGGTTACAGAGTTAGCGCTGGCAACGGCAAGGGCATTGGTGGTGCAGGTAATGGTAAGGGCATTAGGGGTGCTGGCAGTGTTGGAAAAGAAATAGTTGAAGGTTGTGATGTTACTGAAGAGATAGGAAATTGTGTAAAGCTCATAGCGGATTAGTATGGAACAAGGATATGAGCTATTTGAGGAGATCCCAAATTCAATGAAGGAACATGATACATCAATGGCATAGGCTGTGATAATATATTAGAGTAAAGATACTATGGTAGATCAGGGAGGATAGGCATCGTCGCCTTTGGAGAAATCCTACCTACAACAATCAAATCTGACTCGGCATTTTGAGCTTGTGTATAGAGATCTAGGAATGTAGTCACATTGGCCTGGTACACCGCCATACCAATATTTTTACTGAGTGCTCGAAGATAATAAAATTTTGCTTGCTCATGAGTTGTTCATAAACCATTTGGGACCCTCTGCCAACTTCGCGTAAATCGGATGTTGAAATCTACAAGTTCCTCTTGCGAATGTCTTTGGATTTTTAGCAGTGTGAACACATAGTGGTTAGGCTAGATTAAGTTTAATTGTCGACAAGTTTATAATGTCGGCATATTTTTATTTTAGTTTTTCTCTTCTTCCCCTTATCCCTCCATTTCCTCCTTTATTCCCTCTTCCTCCTTATCCCTCCACCTTCCTTTCCCCTTATTCCTCCAACCTCCCTTCCTTTCCTCTCCGTCGACTTCCTCCCTTCTCCTTTCTTATAAATTAGTATTTCTAGCCTATGTTCTAAGGTTGTCGATGTAATAGCTCTGCAAGGTTTATTAATTAATATTATTTAGTTAATTTTTTAATATTACCTCCTGGTCCAAATTCAATATTTGGTATCAGAGCCAACCGGGCAAGCGTGTTGGGCATGAATCCCGAGGTCAGGGCACGAATCTCGAGGTCGCACGGTGACTGGCTGGCGAGCGTGCTGGGCACGCATCCCGAGGGCACACTGTGTTCGAGGAGCTGGCGATCGGATCGAGGAGGTGGCGAGCTGGGCACAAATTTTGAGGCTACATGATTTTGAGGTGACACATGGCAGGTGGAGCGACAGCTGACGTGGACACGTAGATCGAGGTGCTAAGGTGGACGCTGAGGTGGTGGCAGCTGACACGTGGTGGGTGCTGATAGAGCACTGACATGGCGGTCGACGTGGTGCTGACGTGGCGATCGACGTGGTGAGCTGACGTGGCGATCGACGTGGCGAGCGAGGTGGTCGAGCGTGTGCGGTGGCAAAAATTGGTTGGAACACGTGGCAAAGCGGATTCATCCGAAGCAGACACGTGGCGGTCATAGATTGGTCGAGGAGCAAGCATAGTGTTGAGGAGCGATTGCCCGAAGGCAATCGAAGGTTAATGTGCCTTCACGCATATTTGAAGGTTATTTGTCTTCTTCCCACTGCATGTGGGATAAATCCCTATTTTTTTTTTTTAAAAATTGCCGCCATTGACAGTATAAGGAACGGCAGGTTCCTTTGTTTACCCGTCGAGGCCTGTAGCGGCATTGGTTGTGTTGTTTGCTGGCGGACGAGAGGTCCCGGGGTCGAATCCCGTCGGGGGTTAAAACAAAGTTTTTTTTTGTTTTTTTTAAATCTTCGGACGTCGGTGAATTTAAAACGGCGAACGTCACCATTTCTTTCACCGACGTCGTGTGGTGTAGTGGCTAGTGGCTATGGGCAGGACGCGGAGGTCCTGCGTTTGAATCCCGTCGGGGATTTCGTGACGAAAAAAAACAAAAGGTTTTTTAATTAAATTTTTCTTATTTGTTTTGAATCAAAGTTTTTTAAAAATTTAATAATTTTTATTTATATTTTTTATTAAGTTTTTTTAAAATAAACTTTTATTTAAAAAAACTAATTTAAAATATATATAAAAAAATTGTTAAAATTTTAAGGGCTTTATTAAAACAAATTTTGAAAAATTGTTTAAAAATAAAAGGGTGAAAAGTTTTTTTTTGGCATCATTATTGTAACCCAGTGCATGCGGTGTAATTTTGAGTAGATGATTCGATCATCTGGATGCTATTATGCATTGCTCTCTCTGTTGAGAAGAGAGAATCCTGATTCCTTTGACAGGAAAGTCCAGCAGAGTGGACTTCATACTGTGTTTTGTCAGTTGGAAAACCAAGTGATTGCACATCAGAGAAAACCAGATTCTGGATACGAGGCAGATTTAGAAGATAATATCTTCGGGCAAAGAGTAGTTGAATCCGAGACGGTTGAAACAGTACCTGAAGGACAATCAAGTGACAGTTATACTCCTACAGTGCCTGAAGTTGAAACGAGTGAGAGCTATACACCTCGCTCTCCTGATTCAGAACCAGTAGAAGCAGAGGAAAAAGAACCAGTGGAGGTGAAACCTGCAATTGAAGAACGAGTTGTTCTCAAAAGGCGTCTTGAGCCAGCAGCAGCAGCAAAAGAAGTCATTATCATCAGTGACGACGAAGCAGACAACTTCACCTTTCCAGTTTTGGGAAATCCTCAAGAAGAAGAACGCCAAATCAGTGAGCATTTTAAGAAAGCTAGATTTGATTTAAATCAGTAAATCAGTGATCTATTTTGTACTTTTTTGTACAGTTTGTTTGAAGTTGAAATAAAAGTTGCTTTCTAAAATGGCTTCCAATACTAGTTTACCAATCCCTGAATTCAATGGTGGTGATTACGAGTATTGGTCAATTAAAATGAAAACTCTGTTGATTGGCAAAGGTCTTTGGGATGTAATTGAAGAGGGATATACTGAACCTTCAGCTGCTGAGTGGGCAGTTTTGAGTGGTGCTGATAAAAGGGCTAGAAAAGAAGCACAGAAGAATAATTCTTTTGCCCTTTATCACATTCACGCCGCCCTTGATAAAAGTATTTTCCCTAGAATAGCTTCTTTTAAAACTGTTGAATCTGCTTGGAATGCTTTACAAGAAAGTTATAGGGGTAGTGACCAAATCAAACAAGTTAAACTCCAAACCTTGAAAAGAGAGTTTGAAACTCTTAAAATGCAAGAAAATGAAAAGGTTGGTGATTACTGCGTGCGTGTGAAAGCCGTAGTAGATAAGATGGTCACTTTAGGAGAAGATGTAAAGCCTGAAGTTATAGTGAAGAAAGTGTTGAGGACACTTCTTCCTAAGTGGAATTCAGTAGCCATCATTATAGAGGAATCTAAAGACCTAACTTCTCTGTCTTTTGAAACCCTCATTGGCTCACTTCTCTCACATGAGGAGAGATTACAGCCATCTCCTTCCACAAGTTACGGAGGAGATGATAAAGCCTTTGCTTCTCAAGAAGGCAGAGGTAGAGGTCGTGGCAGAGGAAAGTCTAGAGGAAGAGGCAAAAATAATCAGAGAGGTGGAACTCCTAACAGAGGAGGAAATCAGAACAGAGGAGGATTCTCAAACAACAGTGAACAACAGCAGAATAGAGGAGGACAACAAAATAGAGGGAAACAATCAGGCAGAGGTAAAGGAGGAGATAAGTCAAAACAATCTTGCTACAATTGTGGCAAACTTGGCCATTATGCTCGTGACTGTTGGACTAAGACTTCACAAGGAGCTAGTAGCAGCCAGAGCGATCAGTTTGGAAACTTTGGAGAAGAGGAAGAGGCCACAAATCTCTTTCTCTCATATGGTCAAGCAGATCAGAACATGAATGATACATGGATCTTGGACACTGGGTGTTCAAACCATATGAGTGGCAAAGAAGAGCTCTTTGCTACTCTAAACTCCTCCTACAAATCCAGCATCAAATTGGGAGATGATAAATCATTGGCAATCGAAGGCATTGGAGCTATGGCAGTTCCAACTAAAGAAGGAGTCAAACAAGTAAGTGATATCTATTATACACCCCATCTCCAACATAATCTTTTAAGTGTTGGACAAATGTTAGAAAAGAACTACAAGTTGCTTTTTGATGAGGGTAAATGCACTATTTTTGATAAAAATAACAATAATAGAATCATTACTCAAGTGCCAATGTCAAAGAATAGATTGTTTCCTTTAAAGTTTGGCCAGCCAGGGGGAGATAAGTTAGCAAGTGTTGCTATTTCCAATCCAAGTGTTCTATGGCACTTGAGATATGGCCATTTGAATTCTGCTAGTTTGAAAATGCTAACTTCCCAAGCCATGGTCACTGGACTTCCTAAAGTTCAGGATAGTAAAGAAGTCTGTGAAGGGTGTGCTCTTGGAAAGCATGCCAGATCAAAGTTTCCTCATGGACAAGCATGGCGGGCCAGCTATCCACTCCAGCTAGTGCATACCGACATCTGTGGTCCGATGCAGACACAGAGTCTGGGTAACAACTCTTACTTTCTACTCTTTATTGATGATTATACTAGAATGTGCTGGATATATTTTTTGAAACATAAGGATGAAGCATATGAATGTTTTCTCGATTTCAAAACAAGAGTTGAAAGTGAAAGTGGACATTTTGTAAAATGTCTTCGATCAGATAGGGGAGGAGAATATTCCTCTAATGAGTTTGTGAATTTTTGTAAGCAACATGGCATTAAGAGGCAGTTCACTGCTGCCTACACTCCACAACAGAATGGTGTCGTAGAGAGGAAGAATCGCACCATTGTGGAGATGGCAAGGTCTATGCTTCAGACGAAGCATTTGACTAATTCATATTGGGCAGATGCAACCAGGACCAGCGTATATATCTTGAACAGAAGTCCTACTTCAAGTTTGAAAGGACTGACACCTTACCAAGCATGGTATGGTAAAAAGCCAAATGTTAAGCATTTCAGAGTGTTTGGCTCGCTGGCCTATTCTCACATTCTTGATGAGCTTAGGAAGAAGCTCGATCCAAAGAGTCAGGCATGTATCTTTGTAGGATACTATGAGAATACAAAAGCTTACAGACTCTATAATCCCCGGACTAGAAAGCTTGTGATTTCTAGGGATGTAATTTTTGATGAAGGGGGAGAATGGGGTAAGCCCCAAATATTCAGTGATGTTGAATCCACTGATGTAGTTTCTCAGCAGGTGCAACCACAGACACCACAGAAAGGAAAGCAGTCTCCTCCAACAAGTCCAAGTTCATCTTCTGATTCCTCTTCTTCACCAAGTCCTTCTCCACAGCGATCTGTACGTTCCTCACCAATGGACATTGATTCTCCATCCAAAGGTAAGAGAACTCTACAGTATCATCCATCATCTCAGATGTTGGATAAAAATTTTTCAAGAAGATACACTAGGAGTCAAGCTAGTGAAATGGATTCTGTTTTACACAGATTAGAAAGTATGCACTTGTATGGTGATGATGTCTCCCAGCAGGAACCTAGGGGAGATCAAGTTAACTATGCTTTGTTAACTAGTGCACAACTTGAACCTTCTAGTTATGAGAAGGCATGTACTCAAAAAATTTGGCAAGATGCCATGAAAGAGGAGATAACCTCTATAAAAAACAACGACACTTGGGAGCCGGTAAAGCTTCCTAAAGGCAAGAAATGTGTTGGATGTAAGTGGGTCTACAAGACCAAGTTTAATGCTGATGGTAGCATTGAAAGGCACAAGGCGAGACTAGTTGCAAAGGGATTCACTCAGAAATATGGAGTTGATTATGAAGAGACTTTTGCTCCTGTAGCCAGACAGGAGACTATTAGAACAGTTCTTGCCTTAGCTGCAAATAAGGGATGGAAAGTCCAACATATGGATGTGAAAAGTGCATTTCTAAATGGTTACTTGACAGAAGAAGTGTATGTTGAGCAACCACAAGGATTTGAAGAGAAAGACAAGGAACATCTTGTTTACAAACTGAAGAAGGCACTTTATGGCCTCAAGCAGGCACCACGAGCTTGGTACTCACGCATTGATGGGTACTTCAAAGAATTTGGGTTCACCAGAAGTAGAAATGAACCCACCCTTTACTACCTCCAGCAAGGAAATGACATCCTCATAGTTTGCTTGTATGTGGATGATCTCATATTCATGGGTAGTAATGAAAAACTGAATATGAAGTTCAAACACTCCATGATGGAGCAGTTTGAGATGAAGGATCTTGGCTTAATGCACTACTTCCTTGGAATGGAGGTTCATCAATCAGATACAGGGATCTTCATCTGTCAACATAAGTATGTTCGGGACATGCTTAAGAAGTTTGCTATGGAGCATTGCAAACCGATTGCAACTCCAGTTGGACATGGGATCCAATTAAGCAAAGATGATGGAGCATCAAAAGTTGACGTGACCACTTTCAGAAGCATGGTTGGGAGTTTGATGTTTCTCGCCAACACCAGACCTGATATTCAGTATGTTGTTTCTCTTGTCTCTCGATTTATGTCTAACCCTTCTGAGTTGCATTTGCAGGCAGCTAAGAGAATTCTTAGATATGTAAAGGGTACATGGGATTTTGGAATCCATTACCATAAATGTAACACTATCAAGCTTGTAGGCTTCAGTGATAGTGATTGGGGTAGCAACATTGATGACAGAAAATCAACCTCAGGGAACTGTTTTAGTCTGGGATCGGGACTAATAACTTGGAGTTCCAAGAAGCAGACAGTAGTAGCACTATCTTCAACAGAAGCTGAGTATATAGCGGTCACTCATGCTAGTACTCAAGCTCTATGGCTACGAAAGGTATTAGAAGAACTTGGAGAGCAGCAAAGTGGTCCAACAAGGTTATTCTGTGACAACATTAGTGCCATTCAGTTGGCATACAATCCTGTCCACCATAGTAGATCAAAGCATTTTGATATGAAGTACCACTTCATCAGAGATATGGTGGAAACTGAAACTCGTTGAGCTTCACTATTGCCCCACTTTGGAGAATGTTGCGGACATCTTCACCAAGGCGCCGGCTAAAGCTCAATTTGTAAAGCTGAGAGACTGTATTGTCAGACCTCTCAACTTTAAGGGGGAGAATGTAGCAGTGTGAACACATAGTGGTTAGGCTAGATTAAGTTTAATTGTCGGCAAGTTTATAATGTCGGCATATTTTTATTTTAGTTTTTCTCTTCTTCCCCTTATCCCTCCATTTCCTCCTTTATTCCCTCTTCCTCCTTATCCCTCCACCTTCCTTTCCCCTTATTCCTCCAACCTCCCTTCCTTTCCTCTCCGCCGACTTCCTCCCTTCTCCTTTCTTATAAATTAGTGTTTCTAGCCTATGTTCTAAGGTTGTCGATGTAATAGCTCTGCAAGGTTTATTAATTAATATTATTTAGTTAATTTTTTAATATTACCTCCTGGTCCAAATTCAATAGGATTGATGTGAAATGGTTCAACAGAGAATATGGATCAGCTTGTTCATTGAAATTCTTAATCAGCAGCTCTGCCAATTGATCCCACGAGGTAATGATACCCGACTGCAAAGACCGATACCAATACAACAATTTCCCTCTCAATGACAGGACCAAAAGCTTTATCATCATATCCTCATCAGTTATATCATGAATAGTTGCAAGGGAGACGACATATTGGATATGCTCATAGAAATTTTTCCCAGTACCATCATATGTGGGTAAAGCCTTCAAAGTAGCTTGAGGTACAAGATTTTGCGCCTACAAATTCAGCACTCCTAAGCTATTCCAAGTCAAAAACTACCTTGGAAGTTGTTGATGTGGTGGAGGATTTTGGGCCATGTGGATGGGAATATGAGGAGCGGGCCTCGAGACGTTAGTGGTTGTACTAGGTGGATGCTAAGGGAAACTGGTGGTAGTGCTTGCAGGACTCACAGGGGTAGAAAACACACCAGCTAATCGAGAAGATGAAATAGGTGGTATGGATGAGATATACGAAACTAAATATGTTCATCGAACATTGGCTATTTGAGGATGCTTTCCTAGCCTTTAAATGCCTAGTTCATAAAATCTAATCTGATTATCAAGATTTTTGGCTTTTGTTCTTGTATTCATGAGAAAACAACTTTCACTGACATCACGCTTACGAAGTTCTAGGTAAAAATTGAGTCACCAAATGTTCTAATATCAAGCAAGAAGGTGAACACCAAACCTAATGCTACTGGAAGTGGAACCTTAAAAGTCCCATCGGGCGTGCCAAAAATTGTTGGTCAAATATCTGCCTAATTGATAAACATTGTGTTTATGCACCCTAGATACGACCAACATTGAAATGTCGGAGGAAAGAAATGTCCTCCATGCCAATGTCCACAGAGGGCTGGTTCCTGAACTAATTCTAAAACTGGTAAAAGACTAAGAATGCAGGAAATAAATTGGAAATAATAGAAAGAGATGGGAAATATGGCCATAGGCCAAAGTGTAGAATTGGTGTTAGACTAACTAGCAGGAAAAAACCCAATCACAAATTAAAATTTATGAAAGAAAACAAAATAGAACAAGCTTACAATATTGCCATAATAACTATCAAAATTTTACTCCAGCATTCACTTTTTCCTTAGCAACTTTAAATCCAATGTTAGAATTTAAATTAACAGCAAATTAGATAGACGAATGGAAATAGAAGCACACTACACAAAAAACAATTATACACAAGACCGCTCACAAATTCAGAAGTCCGAATGTCTTGTATTAATGCAGAGAGCTTGGAGAGATCTCTTGCAAAATGTCTAACCCCCCTTTTATAATGAAATTTACCTAGTATTTATAGAGGTTTTCGCCTCTTTCATTTAATACATATGAGGGAAGAATGTCTAAGAATCAAAGACAAAATCAGCAAAATCCTCCTTGAATTCTTGGAAAATACATTCTCCAGGGGAAAAAATTCTTGAAAATTCGAACTTCAGACGGAGGTGCGCCTATTAAGAGAAAATATTAAATTCTTTGGATTACCTCTGATACATTGGAAATCATGATGGCTCATTTCCCTTCACCTTCCTCTTCGTGATCCACAAAAATGGAGTAACTGAGAGCACCCTTCATTTAATGCCAAATTCAACATCTTGACTAAAATTCCATTCTTTCGATTTATCTTCGCCCCTTCAAATGTGCGCGATCTTAATACAAATAGGTTCGCCCAATTCAACGACGAACGGTATGTTCATCCCTAAAGGAATGTGAACATGATTTTATTTCGTCGCTAGGTGGCTCACCCATATGATAGGCAAATAGTGTGTTTGCCCCTCGACTAGGGCAAACGTAATTTGATTTAGGCGCACGCACTAAATGGTTCATCCATAGGAGAGGCGAACGGTGTGTTCGCCCCTCGACTAGGGTGAACATAATTTTTGATTTAGGTGCGCGTGATCACTCTTGGCGATGCCATGGCATGTTCGCCCCTAAAAAGGGTGAACGACCCATTCGCCCCTAAGGGAGGGCGAACACAATTTTGCCTTTTAATTTTTCTTCACTCTGCTTTCAAACTGATTCGCCCTTAGAAAGGGCGCAAGGGACGTTCGCCCCTAAGGAAGGGTGAACATCAATGCACAAGATTTTTTGGCGATTTCACTTCAAACTTTTTATGAAACTCATTCTCTCCATTGCTTTGGACTTCGAAGGACATCTCCCCATTAATCATTAAATGCATTAGATTTTAGAAAATTGTTTCAACTTATTACAACTTATCCAAAAATAAAAGAGACAAATATATTATCAATTTATACAAAATTTGCAATGAATAAAAAATGGCCAACACATTATTATAAATAAGGGGGCTATATAAATGGAAAAACATAGCAATGACAATTGGGCAGAACCTGTTTAAAGCAACAATTATAGTAGGGTAGAATCTATTTGACAACAACAAGACAACTTAGGTAGTTAGGAAGTAGTTAGGAATAAGTTGAGACAACTCATACCTTATGTTGGTTGGTAAAAACCAACAAAGGATATTTTGTCTCTCCTATAGGATAGCAACAAACCTAATTTTATTTCTAAAATAGACTATAACAGAACCTTTATTTTTGCAACTAATTTCCAAGTTAGTTTTTAGAATTAGTTAAGTTTATTCTACAATAAGGATCTTGGTACATTATAAATACCAGAGTAGGAATTGTATTCAAGTTTAGAGATAATGTGAAGGAAAACATTTATAAGTATCACATTCTGGTTTTTGTATGGACTATCATGACTGTGCATTTCTAGCCATGACAAAATTTAACTTTTTGAAGGAATAAAAGTTGGTTTTGGTTTATTTGATGTCTTTAACTTTTGTATGATGATGTATGATTAATGTAAGTGCTTTGAAGTAAATTTATGAACTGTGAAGGAAGATATTTTATGTTTTTGTATGTTTAGCAAGGGCCTACTAAACCTAGATAATCCATAAAATCTCTCTCCTATTAGATTTAGGAATAATGTAGATGATTGATAAGTTAGTTTATTTTATGTGGATTATTTTCAATTGATAAATAGGAGTTAATTTGTTGTTATTTCAATATTAATTAGGATTAAAATGGTTGTAGTCAACTTGGATAGTTGTTAAACTAGTCATAGGCCTATGTAGTATAGGATTATATTTTAGCACATGCTTTCATTTTCTATTTTATTTCATGTTAATCCCTACTTTCCTAGGAAGGAACCACTTAGTGTATGCAAGAAAATATATATTGGCTTATACTAAGCAATGCATATTTTAAATCAAAATTGGTTGATAATTTAAGTGGTTAGCACAAACTCATAGGTACCTAATATGAAAGGGTTGGAAGATAAAGGATGAGATATTAGATGGTTAGAGTTTTATTTGAATCCTATCCCTATGCTTGTGGGATTAGAATGAAGACCATGGGATAAATTGATATGAGAATTAAATATTGGGGAACTTGGTAGCACACTCTAATTGGAAGTGTAACCCACCTTCCTATTGAAATATGGAGAAACTAGAATTACCCTATAATAATTCCTCAAGGGTAAGCAAAGATGAATGATGCTCCAATTAAGGTGGTAGGGCTTGTCTTCTATATCCATTAATGTGTTGATAATAGAAGGTGTTGAATCAATGAAAAAATATGTTGATGCATTAAGGTTTACATTTATGGATCTAAAGGATGGGTATAATTATTTTAATATAAAAGGATTTTAGTTAGTTTATTAGGGATGATCCATTAGTGAATCATATCCTAAAAAAATATCTAGGGTTTCATGACCTTCCCTAAGGAATGCCTCCATGGTTTCCCTATGATTTTGCAATAAATAGGCCATATGGGTTGTAGATTGGAAGACTAGTCTCCCATATTTCTCATTGGTGGGGCTTAGAGAACCTTGAGGTACAAAAACCTCATATTCTTGATTGAAGGTGGTTTATCAAAGGTTACTTAATAGGAAGCTTAGTATTAATGGAAAATTGGTATGTGGTACTACAGATTAGGTAGCATCTTTATCATGGGATTGGGAGAAGAGAGGATTATTTAAATTTTAATTATTTATAGTGTTGATTAAATAAGAAAGAGAATATGTTTTTCAACCTTATATCCTTATCTTCATATACTTAATCTAACCTATATTCCTCAAGGGCCTCGTTATATGCCAAAGGTCCCAATATACCTAGCCTCTCTTAGTATATCCATTGGTATGTGAGAGAAAGGCAGCATATGGGATGCCAATGATAAATGGAAGTGACCTCCTAGATACATGGATATGGTAGTAGGTGAAAATTAATAGTATACCTCCTTATGACTCCCACTAGCCAACTACAATTTGCTCTATACTAGATGTAAGTATGCACAAGACCCTATGTGGGTGGTTGGTGGCTCAGGCTCTCTACATACCCAATATAGTGTAATAAATAATACAATAGTTACTAAGAGGACCATAATGATTCCCAGCAAGACTAGCACTAGATTATTTTATTGTTATCTAAATTTTATGTATCTTAACTAAACAAATAGGGTCAATCATCTTGATTAAAGTTTGATAAATTTTAGTTTTGCTTAAGGTCTAGTTTGCTCAAGGAAAATATTGGAACCCATTATGGTGTTAACATTGGGTTCATTAAAATGTGATTAATAGAAAGAATCAATGAGGACCTCCAACTTTGTGGATCCATAATCCCCTTCTCACTTTGAAGATATAAGAAATTGTGAGCCTAGGTCTAAGGTTTAATGGATTCAAGTTAGATAACACACACATTTCTCCTAATATTTTCATTAAATATCCTAACCTTAATCTAGTTCTATCCTAGCTACATATGCCTCAATTTGTGTAGTAGATAGGTTCCATAAACCAAATTTTTTTAATCTTCTAATGATAAATAGAAAAATGATTTCTTTTTAAAACAAGGGTTCAAAGAGATAATTCAAACCAACAAACCCTAATGTGACTACATGTGATTTTCTTTGATGATATGCAAGGTTATAGTTGGTCCCCTAATATGGTTAATACTAACTTGTTCCTTCTTTTCCTTTTTCCCTTTGGTGTATAAAATAGAAAATACTAAACAATAGAAGTAGATATAGAATATATAGTTTAGATAGATTCTATGATCTAAAATAGTAGGAACATTGGGTTGGAACTTAAAACCTCATTTTTTCCTCGGTAGTAGAAGCACTATTGAGATATAGAAGCATTAGTGGTGCTACTATCATCTATTAGAACTTTTTTTATCATATCTTGCTTGATAAAAGTATTGTTGGTCAACAAAAGTGTTTGTTAATGCTACTATAGTATGGTTGCACTTTTTCTTGGGGCTCCTACTCATCAAAAACCTACAAAACAAGCAAAAATTATTGTTAATAATAAAGTATTCTGCCTAGACTAGTGGAGTGCATGGCTTTCACGACCAACATTATACCCTTGCTTAGAAGGTGAATATAATAGGCATAGAAAGGATAAAAGTATGACTATGTACTTGGTGATAAAAGCAACATAGAGCAAGTGATATAATTGCCATTGCTTTCACCAGTTGGTGGCCCTTTCACTTTTCATGATAAAATAATTGTGGAGTCCTAGTTTTTACTATAATAGAGATAGAGCATACTAGCACCATTGAACCTATAATTTGATAGCACTTTCACTTGCATATATAGAAAAATATGGTTTAAATAAGAGATAAGATTTTTCAAATGACTAAATGAGGATCCCTAACTAGGATGTGTAGGTGCCCTGATGAAGATAATTCAATACTCTAATTGATAATGAAATATGTAATCTTATGATGCAATGAAGTAAAATGACAAGTAGATATAATATTACCCTAAAAAAATTTGGTTATGATGCAATAAAAAAATAATTATAAAGCAACAAAAACAAAGATATGATAAATCCAAGAGAGGATATAACACAACCAAGTAATCTTATAAACTTAATATGATTTTTTTGATATCCCCTTTGTTGTTATGAAGTAGATGTGATCGCTATTACTTGAGATTATTGAGAGCTTCAGTAAGGAAAGAGATTCATGTTCAATTTGATAGAGCTTCCTTGTTACACAAGATGATGTTTGAATTTGATAAAGCTTCACTA
The DNA here is from genome assembly GCA_028583015.1 of Wollemia nobilis. Classification (NCBI taxonomy): domain Eukaryota; kingdom Viridiplantae; phylum Streptophyta; class Pinopsida; order Araucariales; family Araucariaceae; genus Wollemia; species Wollemia nobilis. Next base: position 8,433,405 of record JAQPPZ010017228.1, read on the forward strand.
TTTTAAATTATGATGATGAATCAGGATACCTAAGTGTTGGCTTTATAGGAATCCATGGCTCCTTGAAGGGTGGTTAGATGGAGTTGATGGAGTTTTTTTAATGTAATTTTTCAAAATGTGTTCAATGTAAAAGTAATGGATGTAAGATAGAAAAGAAATTTTTTGGGGTTTTGGATTGTTATTGAGGTTGTAGATCAGGTCGGTATGACCAAGTCCATTTTTTATAGGTAGCTTTGTCTACCCATTTCCTTTCTTGGTATTATAGTTAATAGCACTAGAATTAATAGTGTTGATGGTACAAATGATCCCAATGTTAATATCAAGATGATTATTATTGTGTGGTTTAGGTGGAAAATGATAAAATATTTTTAAAGTTTTACAAAAGTATTGCTAGGGAGTAAAAACATCATCGATGCTATTATTCAAGTCCTAGTGCTTTTGGTTTTAGAGCAATAAATACTTATAATTTGATCATTGAGATAATTGACTTGATTTGGATGCTTGATTGGCTACCTATTGAAGATGTTGGTAAGTTTGGTGACTTTGATGATGTGCTCAAAGTTAGGTGTCTATATTAATTTTTTGAAGTTTATAAAACCTAATATGAAGATGATCACAAAGGATGTGATATTGACTTAGAATGAAGAAAGTAAACAAGCTTTCTAGGATATCAAAAATACAATCCTTAAAGCCCTTGTTTTTCTCAACCTAGATATCACCAAAGATTTCATACTCTATGTTTTTAACACATATGTCAAAATTGTTGTGATACTCACATAAAAAATGACAAACATGAAGAACATCCAATATTTTTTAAAATTCAAATGATGCATAACTATGATACGATATACACTTTCTTTAAGAAATGTTCTTGGTACTATTAAATCACTAATACTATCTCTCATAGAGCAAAACTATGTTTCTTATAGTGCATCTATGAGATAAAAGGTGATCTAAGAGATAAAAGGGCTATTTGGATCAATAAAATTCAAGAATTTAAAATTGAAATCAAACCCATAAAACTAGTGATATGGGGATCCTTATGTGAAAACTTAGCAAAGTACCACACTAATGATAAAATAGGATTTGTGGAAAAGACTAAGAAAATAGAAGAATAAGCAGATGATCAAATAAAAATAGGAAAAATGCACAATGTTAGAGAATATATGAGTACTACTAATTTTCCTCAAGATTAATAGTGAAATAGAGAAAGTATTTCAAGCAAAATAATATGGATTATATTTTACTCAATGGGATCTTGTTTTGGAAAGGATATTATGGTGTAATCCTAAGATGTGTTGAAGAAGAGATAATGATTGATCTACTATGTGAGTACCATGACAAGGGTGGCCATTGCTTAGCTTATATTACAACCCATAAGATCCTAAGAGTAGGATATTAGTATCTGAGACACCAAAATCAAGCCACTTGTCATCCATCCATTCTTCCCAATCCCAACTATATACACACACACACACACACACACACACACACACACACACATATATATATATATATATATATATATATATATATATATATATATATATATATATATATATATATATGTATGTATTTGTTAATATATATTTAAATATTAATATTTTATATATTATATTTATATATTTAATAAATATATATGTATTTATGTAAATTAATCCTAGCCCTCTGCCACATTTTAATATCAACCATCCATCCACATCAATCTGTGCCACTTACCCAGATTTAATATCCACCCTTCCTCATGTTTTAATCTTGGCCACTCAAAATATCATTGAAACCCTAATATGTCTAAGGGAATATTATAAAAGATGAGTCATTTTTATGACCCAAAACCTAAGTTCTAAGTCACCTTAAGTGTCCCCTGGAATCCCTAAGTAATCTTTGAATTCAAATGACCCTTAGCAGTCTAGAAACCATAAGCATCCTTAAGAGATTTTTGAAGTCCAAGCTCTAGCCCCTTTATCTTTATCCTTGTCTCCATCATCACCGTTTGCAACCCTCTACCTCTATCAATGCCCTTCCTATGCAAACCAGATATGGTTCTACGCCACTTACATAAACCCTCAAATGCTATCCAAAACCATCCAAGCACCCTCCAGAGTCATCCAAGTGCCCTCCAAAGCCAATGAATACCCTTCAGAGCTAGCCAAGTGCCCTCCCGAGTTGAATGCTTACTAGAGCCAACCAAGCACAATTGGATATTTTTGGTTGTCCCTAAGCACTCATGAGTGTTTCTTGCACCATTTTTGCAACCCTACGACCCTCAGGTGTCGTTAGGGCATATTTGCAACCATCATTGGCATCATTTACATAAACAAAAAACATGAAGTTAGCATTGTTGATAAGCTAATAATTTTATGTATTTTTTTTATATTCTTATGCTTTTGTTTACATTTTTATTGCAGTATCTAGGGCTAGTGATTTTATTCTGAGGGTCTCACACAGTGGAGACCTCACAAGTATTATTGATCTTTGTTATTGTTTGTGGTGTGCAGGTCTAAGAATAATACATTTAAAATTTGTTGAAGCTAAGGTGGCCCTATCTAGGATAACAAGCCCACCTGCAACCTTATTGGGATCAAATACAAGCGTGAAGACACCAACCATTCTTTTCAACTAGGGTTTCATAGAACCCTAGTAATATGTAATTTTGTATCAACATAAGCATTGTAAAATACCTCATTTGGGGTATATAGATTGTAACATTTGAGATCCACCCACAGAAATAAAGAGTTCATCTATTTTTGTGCAATCATTGCGTCTTATGGTGCTTATTATTATTTTAATATTTTCATTATTGTTGTTGCTTGATTTCTGATTCACAGTATCCAATGATTATATTAGATGCATTCCAATGTATAAAACAAGGTAATCCTACTACATCTTTGTTGGAAGAAGGAAGAGAGTGGTAATGCCACTATAGTTGATACTAGTAACCACACCATTTGAGCAATGAGGTTAGACTTCATTGAAAATATTAATACACTATCGAGCATAGGATATAGATTGATCTTAGCTATAATAAATTATTTTACAATATGAATGGAGGTGACTCTAGTCAAAACTACTAATCATAGTTTTAAAAATCGTAGAGTACTTGCAAGAACTCACAAAACTTGTGAGTCAAAATGCTCTACAAGTTTTTTTTTAAATACTCGAGCTGATCCCATCACTCATCGAGTACTCGATATTTTTATGAGACTCACATAGGTAGAGGTACTCAACAAGTTAAAAATAATAATTTTTTGAAAATTATTTTAACTAAATAAAAAATTCAAACTATAATTTGTTTTAATTAGGTAGAAAGGTCAACCTTTTACTTTTAAATATATTACTTTATTTTAAATTTAATTTTAAAAATTTTGGTTTAATTTAGTTATTTTATATAATATGAGGTATAATGACATACATTAGTTTAAATAGTAAAACTTGTTTGATAAATAAATATTTTATTAATAAAGATAAATTTATATTATTCTTTTTATATTTTTTAGGTATTTATTTTTATGAAAACAATAATAATTATATCTAAAATTAAAAATATTTCAAGTTAATTAAGCAAAGTAATTTTTACAACCCATGAACATTACATATATTAGACCACCTAGACTATTTTAAGTCCATTGCATGTGCTATCTGCCTCCTTTGGATCCAAGCCTTGGATTTCCTATCTAGAGCACCCAAGCCTTCAACGTTAGACCCACTCGAGTTGGGTTATACAAGTTTATTAAACCTTGGATTTTAAATGTATGTATCAATGGAATGTAAGCTATAAATATATTAGATAGTTTGATAAAGTTCCCTAAAGGGAAATTAGACTCACAAGTGGGAGAATATCTACTACACAAGTAAAAGGAAAGTTTTAAAAAAGGCTTATAATGGTATTATTGCCTACTATAATAAAACTATATTATCTTGAATTGAAGATAAAATAAAATTGTATTATAATGGTATATTGCCTACTATAATAAAATTGTATCATTGCTCTTTTCAAATTGATTGGAAAAGGTGTTGCTCTAGGTTCTCCTAAGTTCCATTCTCTAGTGATCCTCTTTTCCAAATTGTTCTTAGAGTCCACACTATTATCAAAGGCAATAAAATTCTTCCTCACTAATGTTAGACACTAAAAGTTCATCCTTCTTTCCCCCCTAAATATGCTTTGATTTCTTTCCCATAAAACACCCCATAAAAAATGAGGTAGCAGTAAATTTCAGAGTTTTGATAACCTAATGCTACTAAAAGGGCATCTCCATTGGTTAAAAAGCTACCTAAAATTACTAGGGACCACCCAAGAGTATAATATAGCTTCCATTAGATTAATAAGTACCTTGCTTACAAATTCACAATGAATAAACAAGTGGTCAACTGATTCAACATCCTTCATGCAAAGAGAGCATATATTTGGCTTTTGAAAACCTTTCTTATAGGTTATATAGAGTTAAAATCTTGTTTTGTAAACATAACCAAATAAAGAAAGTCAATTTGAGAATTAACTCATTCTTCCAAATGTTATTTACAATAAAATCCCCCCCCCCCACACCTCCAAATTGTATGATTTCAAAAGGAATTTTTCTAAGTAGGGAATCAAATAAAAGAGTCTTTATCTTCATTCTAAGGTAAGTGGTACTATTATAGTAGCCTACTAAGATTTAGCAGAGATTTTTGCTATTATAAATCATCAAAATCCAAAGTTAGCTCTTTCCAAAACCTCTAACCTTTCCCAAATTCTATGTAATCTTTGACTAGCAGTCCATATTTTTGAACCAATGGGTATTTTAGACTTTTGAACTTCTACTTTTGTTGTAAAATACTATTTGAAATCCAAGTGTCTTTCCAAAAACATATTTTCTTGCCTTCTCCTACCATTCATCTTAGTCCATTTCTCAGAAGTTTCCTAGTTTTTGATATTCAATTCTAAACCACTGATCCTTTAGGAGGGTCTAAACTTCCAAAAAAGGGTATGGAACCTTCCAAATACTTACCTTCAATAATATTATCCCAAAGAAGATTGTGTTCCTTGGTCAATCTCCAACGTATTTTAGTTAGCAATGCTTTATTGAACTATTACAACTTTCTTATCCCTAGACCACCTTCCCTATTCAAATCGAAAACTCTATCCTATGATACCAGAGAAAACCTCCATTTTTCTTCTACCCCTACACAAAGAAACCTTTTAAGGATTTTCTCCATTCTATTTTTGATCTTGTATGGGATTATGAAAAGTGACATGTAGTAGATTGGGATGCTCTATAGTGTTGCCTTTAGAAGTTGTAATTTTCCATCTTAAGATAACATATTGCCCTTCCACCCCATCAACTTCCTTTGAATCTGGTATGATTAAAGTTTGTATTTCTTCTTTCAATATGCCTATGAAAAGAGGTAATCCAAGGTAGGTAGCTAGAAATTTTGCTATGTTGCATCCCAAAATCCTAGATATTCTCTGTTGCACCTATCTAGATATGTTGACAAAATAGACATGAATTTTACTGAAATTGACACTTTGATTGGAAGTTATTTTATAAATATGAATGATATTGAGTATCTCCTTTGCTTCTCTTATTAAGGCTTCATACAATATGATAGTGTCATCCATGAATTATTGGTAAGACATTGCTACAATATTACCTACAGGTTTAATCCCTCTTATCTTTGTTGTGGTAGTGGTTGCAACAAAAAAAATCTAAAGCTTAAGCCATGATGATGAAAAAATATGAGGATATAGAATCTCCTTGTATCAAACCTCGCTACCCCCTATAGAAACCTATTAATCTACCATTAACTAGGATAAAAAATTTACTGAAGAGAGACATATTTTTATTCACTATCTCCACTTAATGTCAAAACCAAGTTGTTGCATTACATTATCCAATAAAACTTGATCATATGATTTATTCATATCTAGTTTAAATAGCATACCTACAACACCCCTTTTATCCATTGAATGCAATATTTCATGTACTATCATCACTCCATATATTTTTTGTCTCCCGTGAATAAAGCATCCCTGCATAGAAAAGATGATCCTTAGAAGTACCTTCTTGAGTCTATTCACCAATGTCTTAGTAAGGATTGTGTATATGGAATTGTAGAGGCTAATAATTTTAAACTCTTTTAGGGAAGAGGATCCATGATTCTTTGGGATAAAAACTAGAAAAGTATTATCCCAATCCTAAAGTAATGAATTAGAGACTTGAAATTATGCTATTATCTCTACATATTTTTCTATTATGTGCCAAATACTTTGGAAGAACCAAAAAACCATTTGGACATGTTGTCTTATCTTTTACCATATCAATCACACTTCCCTTGACCTCTTCTTCAAATAAATGAGTAAGTAATAGGTTGTTTATTTCTTATAAAATTCATGAGGGAATGTTGCTAAGAAGGGAGTCCATTACTACCTCATCTTCATCTTGATCTTTAAAAAAATAGCCTAGAAGAAATTTATTGTTGTTGTTTCTATTTCCTCCTCATTTTTCACTACATAACCATCATACAACTTGAGCTCCTTTATCTTTTTGACACTCTCTTATACCTTATGGTTGACATATGGAAGAACTTCATGTTACGATATCTTTCCTTTAGCCATGTTGCCCTTTATTTCTATTTCCAATGAGTTTCCTCCTTTACTAAAACATTATGAAACTCTACAAGAACCTCTCTTTCTCTTTTATCTAGCTCCAAATTTATTTGTTCTTGTTGAAGCTTCAACTCCACTTCCCTTAAAATTATCTAAAAGCTCCTACTTTTGCTGGAAAATATTTCTAAACACATCTTGGTTCCATTTCTTGAGATTCGCCTTTATGATTTTTAAATTTTTGACAACTTGAAACATTTTAGTTCCATACACATTTGTGTTCCACCAATATTTTATCTTATCCTTAATTTGAGGATGCTCCAGCCACATCATCTCAAATAAAAAAGGAAATCCTTTTGTCATTTTTTCTTTAGAAAACTCTAAAAGAAGTGGGCTATGATCAGAGGCAATTTTTGGTAAGGCTTTCAAATAACAAAGCTAAAAGTTTCCATACCAATCAGTAGAAGTTACTACTTTTTTAATAATTTATTATATAATACCACATCCTATTCTTCGATTCAACCAAGTGAACTTGACCCCCTACAAATCCGCATCTATTAAGCCCATAGAAGAGAGAAACTTACTGAAATCCTTCATATTATTTGTGAAGTCAACTACTTCTTCTTGTCTCTCACTTTGTAGGATAATAGTTTTAAATTCTCTTGATATCATCCAAGGAAGACTAACTAAAGCACCAAATCTCTCTAAATCATCCTAAAGCCTTCTCCTATCCACTTGAAATTTAGGGGTATAGAAATTTATAGCCAACCAACAAAAATCAACCAATTTACATCAAAATAGGACTGAAATAAATTTATCATTTTTTTGCACACATTCCCCTTCTAGGTTATTTGGATTCTATAGAGTCCACAAACCCCTATAAACACCTCTAGTTGGTCTATAGGTACCTTCAAATTTATGCCATACTAGATTTTTAATCTTATCTAAATTTCCTTCTCCAATTTTTATTTCTTGAAGTAAAAGGATATCTATCCCATGCATTTTTATAATATCCCTAACTACCATATGCTTGTTTGGGGTGTTTAGTATTTGAATATTCCAAGAAATAATTTTCATTTCTTACCTTTGGTGGAAGCTTTCTTATTGCTCAGTACCAACACCTACTGAGTTCCATTTTCTATGTCCCAAGCTACTTTCTTGTTCCTTGTATATGCCAGTTTGGGTCTTCTAGGCTTTGTCACTCTGCCTAGATCTATGATTTTCTATGTATTTCTTATCATCCTCATCATACTAGTTTATTTTATGGAATAAATTATTTCCCCTTCAGCACCCTTAGTATTTTGTTTTTGCTTAACTTCATGGTTCTCCAAAGTTTTACCTCTTAACTTCCTTTTATATGCCACATCTTTGAATCCTTATTACTCTTCCAAATACAACCATACTTCCTCCAATTTAGGTTCTATTCTTGGATCTATTTCTTCAATTTATCCTTCCTCCACAAAATTTTCTTTAACTACTTCCTCTTCATCTGATTTTATGTCTAAATATTTATTCAATGGATCTAGTTTATTCTCCTCCTAAGCCTGTAAATATACATTCTCTAATATTTTTTCAACTTCTATGACCTCCTCTAGATCTAGTTTGCTCATGATATCCTCCTTAAAACCTTGCAAGATCTAGAATATAAGGGTTTCTAGTTTATTTTTCTTCAATAGTTCAACTTTCTCTATTAAAACATTTATTTGTCTTAGTTTTTTCTCCTTGTTTTTCCAATTCTACACCTTTTCTTTTTTCTTGGGTTGTTTTCTTTTTGGGAAGTGAGCTATAACATTCCCTATTGTCTTATATCCAAATTAGACTACCATTGATGATTCATATTTGATTGGTTGACTCTACACCCCACATCTAAAACAAGTTTTATTGAGGGATATAATGGCTGAGTCAAATCTACATTCACACAGAATCTAGCAAAAGCTATTTTGGTTTTATATTGAGTAGCTGGGTTGAATGCTATTAATTTTACTATACCTTTAGCAATCCATTGAATGATGTATTTATCCTATAACTAGACTATAATCCCTAGGAGTCTAACCCATAATGATGTAGCATTTATATTTTTAGTATTTGGGTCAAATCATGGTTTTCATTTTTGAATATAGGGCTATCATCTACCAAAAAACCATGGGCCTTTCAATAGAGCCCCATTCATATCTTCCTTGCATATGAAGTTAAATAGTAAAAACCCTTTTGCCAACGCAACAATCTCTAGGTTATCTTTGGATTTCAACTTGTGGAATAACCATTTTTGACTGTATCTAGATCTGGCCTGAGACCAATGAATTATTTAATAAGGTTATTTTCTCTTTATTTGTAGGTTCTACTCAGAATAACTTGTGGAACCCTCAAAGTCAACACTTCCTCTATTTTCTCTAGATTTAGATAAAAAATCCTTGTTGATGTTCACTTCTCCTATAACCAACTTTGTCTAGGTTTTATCTCTACCTAGATCTGTATGAAAAGTATCCCCTAATCAACCTCAAGATCTCTAGCCTTACCCAAACAACCCTAAATGAGGACCATCAAAAAATTTCATCTTGTTGCCTCAACAGCCTATGGTTGATCTATCACCTTAGTAGACTATGGTTTATCCACCATTGTCATAGCTTATGGTAGATAATCCACCACCACAAACTATGATAGATCTATCATTGTAGTAGCTTGTGGTTGATATACAACCTTAGTAGCTTGTGGTCTATCGCCATTGTAGCCTATGGTAGATCCGCCATCACCATAGCCTATGGTTGATCCATTGCCTCAGTAGCCTATGGTTTTTTCATCATATTTACCTTATTTTCTAAAAGCTCTTTTCCCACAAAATTATTTAAATAAATTTAGATTACTTTGTTTAGATGAATGTCTACCCTTTAATCCAAATATTAGGGATATACTTGATCCTCTATTAATTTTCAACTATAATCTATGGGAATTCAAATCATATTAGATGATTTTACATATCAATATGACATGAAAGCATATAAATTAGAATAGAAGGTGGAAAATTATTCATTTAAATACCATGTGATTCATCTAAGTAGTAATATAATAATTTTTTATTTAGCTAACATAAAGATATTATTTGGGATTGAGGTAGAATATAATGACTTGTAGCAAACATTAAAATAGTTTACAAAGGAATAAACAAATGAATCATGAATACGATAGTATAAACCTATGGTATTGCCTTTTGAATATTTTAAAAAAGTCTTATTGACAATAAGATACCAAGTTAGATCAAATGACATGAGCTCAATTGATTAAATTTCTTAACTTTCAAAGGAGGAGAACAAGGTTTGAATCTTACCAAGTTATACATATATAATTATCAAGTTATTGTAATACCACTATGTGCTCATGATGTAATATGAGTATGGCCCATTTCAATCCCATATAATCGGTTAAAAAATATGATACAAAGTTAGGAGTTTGCATATAATAATTTCAAGGACTTTAACATGCTTATTTAGGTCACCCTTGAATTGTACTTGAAAATTTAAAGAATAAGTTTATCAAGAATTTAGATGCCATTCAAGTTTAATTTATAGGATTAGTGGACAAGAAGAAGGATGAGAGCATAGTAGTTAGAGTGATTATTTAGGCATAACTATAAATTAGATTTATAAATACATAATTTCAAATAAAAGCTTTAAAATTATGCATTAGAAGGATATCTAATGAATAAAAGTTGTAATAAAGAGATATTTTATGGTACCAACTAGAAGTAGGTGAGACTTAAGGTTGAATTGGAATGTAATAACTTAGGGTATTGCAAAATTTGTATTTTCACACCATGAATCTTAGTCAAAAGAGATCCAATAAGCTAATCCTTATCAAAACCAATAGGCTGAGAAGTGACACTATCTTGACAAGAGGAAGAGGTAATATTGGAAGCTTAACACAAAATATTCAAGAATAAAAGGACTTCATATGTTAGATCATAGTATTAAGTAAGAAAAATATAGTAATGGATCTCATGCATAATGAATAGACACTTCAAACCATTACCTACTACCAAATATTAAGAAATCTTATAGGTTTAGAATGTAAATCATAGGGGAGATATTGAAATTTATGGTTGTATCAATAGGCTTCTTTAGTTTGTAATAATATGATTCTTTACTTTGATATGCTCACAAATGCTATAATATTAACTTTAAATTTTTGGCATTGGTATAACTAAATCATCAAGATTGACATCCTTCAAGGACATGATCATCATCCTCCCAACATGAGTTTTTTCAAGTGTGTGGTTTCCTCCATTTACATAGTAGAGGGGTATATTTTTTTATTATTATAAAAGGGTCATAAGGTTTCATATTAAATATGGACTAATATGAGTTAGCAACATGTAAAACAATGGCTAGACTACCATGGAGAATTATAAAAATAAAATCTAATGAAGTAGACAAGTAGTTTTTTGGAATATATTACATTATTTGGTACATGCTAATGTACCACCTTGGGTACATATTTATATTAGGATAGTGTCCTAGATTAGAGTGTGATTATTTACTTTATGCAATGTAATAAATGCACAAGTGTGCAAAGTATTTTGGTAATGTAAATGTGCATAATAGTTCATGTGCACATGAGTCCATAGAATAGGAATATGAAGAGTCTCTAGAAGAGTGAAGGTCAAGGGTGCACCATATGAAGATTCACATTCCATTATATATGTATATATGTGTGTGTGCAAGATACATGTATTATTGTATGAGAATGTTTGTAAGTATGGGTACTTGAGATCTTGATTCAATGGAGATACAATTTTTGTGAGCATTTGTTAATGGCAATTCTATGAGTTATTGTTGAAGTTATTTATGAGTTTTATACATTTAGAATATTATAATTATCTTATATTTCATATTGTAACTTTATTTTAGATTTTGTGGTTATTTTATCTTTAGTATTTAGCTTCAAAAGCTAACAAGTTTTTCATCGGGTCCACCAATGTTTATGTTGTTGGTATGAATTGTAACTTGATCAAGACCAAGATCTAATGGGATCAAGAGCTTAAGACCTAGGATGGATGACTATGGATAATATACCTGATAAAGTAAATGTTTGGCATGTATTTATTTAGAAAATATGTAAATATTGAAGATAGTTTTTAAATATAATCTAAGAAAGATATGGATAAAAATAGAACTTGCTAATTTTCCTATGTGACTTTTAACAATTTTCCTCTATATTTCTTCATATGATGTACAATATGACTAGGAGTACATAAAGAAAGGTGTTTCTTATATGGGATCTGACAACAATGGTAAAAAATGACATATACCCATATTAAGGGTAACTTATTTATTGTATTTAAAAACATAACTACCTCTACTTCCCCCATGTAATACAAACTAGCATGGAAGAATAAGGGAGAATAATAGAGCCATGTAGTTTTCCAATTAGGATCAAGACTAATAAGAATAAAGAAGGAAAAATTTTAAGGTGGGAGGGGTTAACACATGAAGGGCGCAAAAGAAAGCGAAGAAAATGCTTGCTATGTATTGTTGGAAATTTGAGTTATTTTATGTTGTCATTGATGTCACATGGATCACATTGAGTTTTGGTGGAAAAAACACTTCATAAATAATCATTTATGATATTTTGGAGAGCATGGATATATATAGGGTTTTTGTGAAAACCAAGGCAGGAAAAATAAAAGGTTTTATTTAAAACCATGGATGGTAAATTTGAAATGGGTTTTTCTTAAAACCCAATTTGGCTTTTTGTTTCATCGAAAAAGGTGCCCCGGTGATGGAGATATTTAATTTTAAATATTTAGTTTAAATTTTAAATTATTTAAAATTTTAATTTTAATTTTAAAATTAAAAATAAAAGTAATCCATCGACGTCGTCAAATATGAGGGAGAAGACTATATAAAAGGATGCCTAAGGTTTATTAATAAAAAGCTTGCACTCATGAATTAATGTGATTTTTGGAAAGCGAAAAGAGCTCGTGCAAAAGAGGGTTAAGTGATGGAAGCGAAGAATAAATCAGACAGTGTGTGAAACCCTAGTCACTATGGGCAGTGTGGCGCATTGGCAATTGGATTTTGGCTAAGGTAAGTGGTAGAACGAACATCAAGGTTTCGAATCCCCTTGGATGTGTTAGAAGGCATTGGAAGAAAGATCGCGTGAAGCGTTTTTGGTTTGCATGAGAGGGAGGAGTGTTTTGAAGCACGTGGTGCCTTTCCCTCCCAAATGAGCCCGTAGCTCATGCAGCGGCTTGGCCGTGGTTAAGGCATTGAGAAAGGAGGTGTCAAGGGATCGAATCCCATCAAGGACAAAGGCAAGTTAATATTTTTAATATTTTATTTTTCTAAAGTTGCCCTAGGAGAAATAAGGGTTGTGATGCACTTTAGGAAAAAGAGATATTTCTGGTGATTTTGTTTTTGGAAGTTTATCATATTATATATCATTGGAAATCTTATTTCGAGGGCTATTTTATTAACTTTCTTAGAGGGAGAAATAAGCTATGTGTAAAGAGATACTTCTGATTTTGTAAAGGGGTTCAAAAGTGAAGGTTGCTTTGTTATTTTCAAAGGGGATTAATTCTTTCATGAGGGGTATGGTGTATTTTATTGAGTAGGATTAATAAGATGTTATTTGGATATTATTTTTGTGTTATTAATCAATATCATTAACCCTTATTGAAGGTTGAAAAAGAAATTTTGTTGAGTGTGGCAGATTTAGTGGACAACTAAAAAGTCATCAAAAAGGTATGAGTAATATTCTCCATTGACTTTGTTTATGGTGGTTGATTTTTGAAATATCATTGGAGAGAATAGGATTGATTGTGATTTCCTTTTTGAAAGTTATAGGTTGAATGCTTCAAGGTTTTCTAGTTTGAGAGTTGTGATTAAACCTTGTTTTATAAGCATTGTTGTTGAAGCCGATTGCTTGTACAAAGAACTTGAACTTGAGTTAGAGGTGAACATGAGTATCATTGTTATGTGAGATTTGTGGTTGAGCATTGTTAGAAACATTTTGAGTTGATTGATTCATGCTTGAACTAGTGTTTGTGAGAAAAATTTGTTCCTTGTGGTGATTGGTTGAGTAGAGTTGTTTGAGCCTAGTCAAGTGATTGTGTGAAGTGGTTGTTCAAGTTACATGAAACAAACTATTCTATATTCTGATTTGAGTTGAGTTTGAGTTGAGAAAGAAATTGAGTTTGTGAATAGAACATATTGAGTCTCTAACAATTCTCTTTATGCTTCTATAGATTAAGCTGAGTTGAGATTGATTTGATTTGAGTTGAGTTGATATTGATTTGATTTGAGTTGATTTGAGATTGATTTGATTTGAGTTGAGTTGATATTGATTTTAGTTGAGATCATTGTGGATCATTTTTATCATCCATTGAAGAGTGCATTGCCATTCATTGTTGAGTTCATCATTGAGCCTTGCCTTCATATATTTGTGGATGAGATTTGAGTGCTACTTGAGCATGATTGATTGAGCCTTTGAGAAGGCTTTTGGGATAGATTTATGGATAGATTTGAGACAGATTTTATGTATGATTGGTTGAGCCTTTGAGAAGGCTTTTGGGATAAATTTTTGGACATATTTGAGGCAAATTTTGTACATGATTGATTGAGCCTTTGAGAAGGCTTTTGGGATAGATTTGTGGATAGATTTTGGAGTAGATTTGAGCAGGTTCTTTGTGAGCTTGCTGAGAAGATTTGAGCAAGTTCTTGGTGAGCTTTCTAGGGATATTTGAGCAAGTTCTTGGTGAGCTTGTTGGAGCAGATTAGCAGGTTGCCTAGCTGGGTAGATCAGTGGAGTGCCTAGCTAAGAAAATTAGTGGAGTGCCTAGCTAAGCAGATCAGTGGATTGCCTTGCTGAGAAGATAAGTGTATTACCTACCTGAGCAGATCAGGACTACCTAGCTAAGAATATCAGTGGAGTTTCTAGATGAGCAAATCAGTGGATTTCCCACTTAAGTAGATCAGTGGATAGTCTAGCTTTGAGCAGATCAAAGTAATAATTTGTATTGGGATAAGGATCCCTATTTATTTGTGAAATATTATAAGGATATTATCTTGTGGACTACTTAAATCTTGTGTCTCAATTGTGTGTGGTGATTTGTGCTCTTGCTTACTATTGTTATCTATGTCATTAACGCACACTACTATATTTAGTTATTACAATTAAGGACACTAATTGATATTGGTTTCGAAAGAAAGTAAAAAGTGGGCGCTATACTATTCACCCCCCCTCTCAGTACAAGCTTGTGTTCTCCATGTATGACAAATATTAGCTAGAAACCTCTATGATATGAAAATAAAAGAGTAAAAAATAAGACTAATTGATTCAATATGAAATGCAAAGTTTCATGTGAAATTAATTATAATAAAATAAATCTATAACAAGTTAATTGTAAGTCATATAAATTGTAGGTTAATGAAAAAATCAATTACCAAAAAACACATTTACAATTAAGTTAGCTATGAATCAATGAAATTGTAGGTTAGTGCAAGTTTATTGCAAGTTACTGAAATTGTAGATTAGTGAATTAACAAAAACCTTAGTTTGCATGAAAATAAACGTCAACTAAAAAGAAAATTTATTTAATTGCATGAAAATAATAACATAAATGTAAACTTACACAAAATTATATGATAGCACCACAATTGACATGAAAGTAACCACAACCAATACTATAATAAAATACACCTTAAAATGTAAGAAGAAAGGTTGCATTCATACAATCTATTGAATGAAATGGAAATAAGATTAAAAAAAAACTAATGAGTCCTTTAATAATTATAATAGTAAAGTGATAGAAGACAAGCAAGGTGCATTTTCCTCTTTGAGACATAGGTTTATATAAGCTAATAAGAGTGATGGGTGAAAACATGTACCTTTTGAACTGGTAAAGGGTCCTCCATGCAAAATTCATTAGCAATTTTTTTTTCTTTTTTGTATAAAAAAGAATGGTTGTCGCAGCAGGTTGTGGTTGATCCATTATCATCATCGCCTAGTGACAGCTAAATATCCATTTTGATGAAAGCTTGGACTAAGAAGGAGGTAAGTATTCATATTTCTTACATTTAAATTTAATTTGAAAGAAGTTTATCAGCTACAATCATGAAGAGCATGCAATGAAGCCAGGGTTTGCAAAGTGAAGCACAAAGGAATTAAATCAAATGGGCAAAAGAATTTACTTTTCTAGGGAGGAATATTTTCTATGCATGTGAAAAACAGTTTGAATTTTTTTTTTTGGCTAGAATTACAGAGTGCATGCAGCAAAGCTAGGGTTTACAAGTGAAGCACAAAGAAAAGTAAAAAAATACAATAAGTGACAATATTTTATTTTTTCTGAAACTAGAATGTGCTTAGATCTATTCATGTGAATAAAATGAATTTGGGTTTAGTTCTTGAATTATATATTTAAAAAATAACACAAGAAGCATCATCATTTTTAAAAAATAAAAGTGTGCTCAAATATGTTCATGTGAAGAAAATGAAGGTTGGACAACTTACTTTCTATATTCAAAGCATGCAAAAGGTGAAAAGAGTTACTTTTATAGGGAGGAATATTTTTGTGCATGTGAATGGTTTTTTGAAGAAGTTTGTCGGTTGGAATCATGAATTTCATGTAATAAAGCTAGGGTTTGCAAAAGTAAAATATTAACTTTTGTTTTTATATGGTTTTTTTTAAATGGTGGTATAGTTTGTGAAATTGATTTCTTGTTTTGATGTAGAATGAAGAGGAATGTTTGGACTTCTCAAAGGACCCCTTTGAGGGGCAATGCATATTTTCAACTCCAAGGGCCAAGGGTTCCATTTCTATATAAGACTTAGAAGTTGATAACTAGGGGTCCTTATGTTTTTCGAGTGCCCAATATAATACTGTAGGTTATTAGACTTTAGTGGAAAGAGGGGGGCCTATGTCAAAATATTTAGATCATGTTGGTTATCCTATTGACTGATCACTCTTAGGTGTCTCAGAAAACTCTACTCAAGTGATGGGTATAATAAATGAGCAAGCATGTCATTGTAGGGAAGAAAAACTTCAACAAGCTCCAAACAACCCAAACTCACTCTGTCTAACAGAGTTTCTTTTGTTTGGTTTTGGTTTTACTAGTAAAAGTCTTGATTTAGAGGCCCTAAGTGGAGTGGATCCAAACTTTTAATCAACATAGACTACAAATCTAATTACTAAAGTGCGTAAGGCACATAAAGTGGTTAAGAATACAAGGTCAAAGATCATAATGGTACTTGGGGAAGACTTGAGGATGGAATATTTTTTGGAGTTTTCAGGGAAGGTCCTTATTGGAAAGTTTCATGGATATCAAATATCTATTAATACACTAAATAAGTGGTTCAAAAGGTATGGATCCCAATTTTATGATAGGGTCAATTTTTCACTTAATTTCCAAAGGATGGATAGGTTTCTTTTTTCGATATGATGAAGATGCATAAACATATTTTGGAGGTTATTGGTATTAGGTGTCTTTTTTTGTCTTTGAATGCTTGGACAACTTGCTTTGATCCTAGGACTGAATTTACTAGGTGAATGCCAATCTGGGTAAAACTACCAGGTTTGCCAATGGAGTTATGGTCAGAAAGAGCTTTACAAGATATTGGAGATTCATTAGGTAACACCCTAGATATAGATATTTCTTTCAAATATAGTATTTTTGGTCTGTAGCTCAGGTTTTGGTTGATATGGATATCAGTGAAGACTTACTAGACTATATGGAGATAGTTATGGGAAATACAGTTCATAATCAAATCTTGGACTATTTGAAGATTCCTTTTAGATGTGTTCAATGTCATTTTTATGGATATATTTCTAAGGAATTTTCTCAATATTTCACACAAAAATTATGGAGGAGAAAACAAATGACTAGTGGGGATTTAAAGTTATCTAACAACAATCAAGAGATACCTGTTTTTAGAGCTCAATAGTGCTTCTTGGTTTGGCACAAGCAAGCCACAAAAATTTTGTTGAACCTAGAACCAAAAATCTAGAGGAGGAAGAAATTTTGGGCCTAGATTTATCTTCATTTCACTATTCATAGGATGTTAGAGAAAGTGACAAAGTCATAAAGAAAACTATGAATGGTTTGGAACCCGGTACTATTAAGTTTATTGGTCAGTCATCTAAGCCTTATGAAAATTACTATCCAATAGATATGGAGAATAATCTATACTCAGGTAATAAATAAGTATGTACACTTCCTTATGAATCTTTGAAGAGAAGTCCCAGGGATAAGGAATTTTCTAGAATTTTGGATAATGGGTCGGTAACCTCAAACATATTGAATAGGGATTGTGATCCAAATATTTTTGCTATTAGGAGAAGTCTTTTTGACCTATCAGGTAAATTTTCTAGGGAGGTATCTATTTCAGGGGATGGTTTGGAGATGGGCTCCTCTTGCAGATATTTGTTATGTTCTAAGAAAAGGGAATCCAAGTTGATAACTTGTGTAGTTGTTGGAACATTAGGGTTAGGTCTAAGACCTTATAAAAGAATCTTCCACTTATTTAGTAGGTAGGAAATTTTTTTTTTTCATGCACAGGAGAAGGCTTCGATGGAAATTCAGCAGGGTAAACAAAAATTGATCAAAGGGGTCCTTAAAAAAGGACAAAACCCCTCTAAAATTTTTAAATGATCTTGTTATCTCTTAATATCTAAGGTCTTAGTAGTTTTTCTAAAAGACTTGCCTTAGCTAGGCTGGTGGAAATTCATAATCCATATGTTATCCTTCTACAATAAAGCATAGGGGCAGGTACAAAAGTCATTGAAAGGTTAATTAAATTGCTTAGAAATTGGGAGTTCTTGGATCTATATTCTACTAGAAATTTAGGATGTGTTTTGATTGGCTAGAAGAACTCATTATCCTTAATTAATTATTTCTTTATGGTTTTAGGCTTATGGATAAAATTCTTTTTTAAAGACTTGGATTTGAGGTTATTAGTTATTAATTGTTATGGTCCCTATGACGATAGACAGGTCTTCTAGGATGATTATTTATCCCAAAGGTGTGTTAGGGATGAAAGAGTTATCATTGGTGGGGACATAAATTTTACTACGAATAGAAGTGAGGTATGGGGAGAATATACAAGACTTGATAGACTTGTAGGTTACTTCAGATATAAGATTGAAGAAGTTGGTTTACTTGATTTGGAACCAATATAATTAATGCCTACATGGAAAAATAATAGAGTTGGGGAAGCTAGTATCTCAAAGGGGTTGGGCATATTTTTGATATCAGAGTCATTATACAATGAAATAGATAAAAAGCGGTCATGGGTTGATACTGGAGATGGCTCAGATCATTCTCCCATACTTATTCAATTAGAAAGTCAAGAGGTACCTATCGGTCCTTTTAAGTTCAATCCAATTTGGTTGGAGGAAGAATATTTTCAATAGTTGGTTAAAAAGAATGGATTGGTTATGAACAAAGTTCCAAGTCATCAACAAGTTTTTAATTTAATTTTGCTTTAAAAAAATCAAAAGAAGTTGTGCATCTTGGACTATAGTTAAAAAGGAGAGTATGGATAGAGATCTTAAGTTGGTGGAGAAGGAAATTTTAAAAATTCATAAAAAGAATGAGGCTAGTTTGTTTAAAGAGGACGAGAAAACAAGACTGGTTGAACTAGAAATTAAGAAAAAAATCTTGGAGTTGAGAGAAGCTAAATGGGGAATGAAAAGTAGAGTTTTATGGTTAAAAAAAGAGGATGAAATACTAAGTTTTTTCATAATTTTGCTAATAATAGGAAGAAGGTTAACACTATCTGGGAGATGTAGAATGAATAAGGGGTCCTTGTTAGGAGTTTTTCTGAGTTAGCATATTTGGAGTAAAATATTTTCAATCTATCTATAAGGAACCTGATAGAGTTAATATTGGAGAAATTTTAAAGTTAACTACTTTCTTCCCCAGTTTTGTGATAGAGGAGGACATTCAATTACTTATGAAGGAGGTCACAAATGAAGAACTAAATGTTATCCTAACTTCTTTCAAAAAGGATAAAAGTCCAAGGTCTGATGAATGGCTTGTGGAGTTTTTTCTAGTTTTCTATGATCTTGTTGAGCAGGATCTTCTCAAATTATTGGAGAAATCTAGGTTGAGTGGTCAAGTTTTGGGAAATTTAACTCCACTTTTTTAGCTTTGATTCCAAAAAAAGAGAAAACTAAAACCATTGATGAATTTAGACCTATTTCATTGTGTAACTGTATCTATAAAATCATTGCAAATATTCTAGTTGTTAGATTGAAGAAGATTTTTTTTGAAGTTATTTCCTAGGAGCAGTTTGGGTTTATAGTAGGTAAACATATTTTTGAAGCCATAGGATCTACATAAGAGGGCCTTCACTCTATTAAAACTAAAAATCTTCCTACAATTGTCCTTAAACTAGATCTATCTAAAGCTTACGACAGAACTAGTTGGTTGTATCTCATATTGACTCTATTACATGTGGGTTTTAGCTATCAGGTAGTAAAGTGGATTATGGGATGCATTTCTTCTCTATATTTTTTTGTTCTTATCAATGGATCAGCTTTCAAAATATTTAGACCTGTGAGAGGACTGATACAAGGATGTCCTTTATCTCCTTTACTTATTTTATTGGTTGCTAAAGGATTGAGTAAAACTATTTTGGATGCAAAGAGGGTAGGATCCTTGTTTAGGATCAAAGTGGGGGTCCTTTATATATCTCATTTATTATTTTTTGATGATGTATTGCTGTTCACAAATGGTAGTTTAAAGGAAGCTAGAAAGTTGAAGGAAATCTTGGACACTTACAGTGTTGCTACCAACATGGAGATACATTTTCAAAAATCATCTATTTGCTTTGATGGTCTAGAGTAGGATACTAAATAGGGTCTAATCATACTTTTTCCATTTAATCTCTTAGATTTCCAAGAAGGCTTTAAGTATTTAGTTTTTGTATTGAAGAAAAATACTTATATGAAGAGAGATTGGAGATGATTTTAGAGAAGACTGGAGTAGGGTTAACCAGTGGTGTAATAGATGGTTGTCTATTAGTGGGATATTAATACTTGTAAAGTTGGGTATTGAGGCAATTCCTGTGTTTTGGCACTCCTTGGCCTTCATTCCCAAAGGAGTTCTAGAGAAAATAAGAAAATATTGCTTCATATTTCTTTGGATTGGATGCAAGGAACATGAAGGTATTCTTTTAGTTAAGTGGTAGAGTATTGCTAGGCCAAAGGAGGAAGGTGGCTAGGGACTTAAAATATTCATCTTTTTTGTTCTTCTTTGGCAGCAAAAAGTTTATGGAGGATTTTGACCAAAGAAGGATTATAGAAGAAGATTATTGAACAAAAGTATAATCATCCAGGGACCTTTATGGATTGGATCAGAAGTTCAAAAAAAACATTAAAAATGTATCCATTCAATGGAAGGCACTAGCACAAGCCTTTCCTATGATTAGAAAATATTTGTCTTGGAAAGTGGGCAACGATAAACAAGTTAGAACAGGGACTGATTCTATTTTGGGTTGTGGAAAAAATATTTTATAATCGAAAGCTATCATAAGTTCTTTACAATACAAAGGCTTCTACTTTCTTCATCAAGTGAGGGAATTAGATTCTTCTAGTCTTTGGACCCAAGATTGGAATAAGGCTCAGGTCTTGGGTCTTTCTAATGAGCAGAATATTTTATGGAAGGCTTACATTGATAGTCTTAATAAGAGTCATATCAAGCTTAGAGTTGAACTAGATACAATTTATTGGACATATAATAGATTTGAGGGTCAGTATAATACTAGACTTGGTTACAAAGCAAGTTTTGACCCTCATCCTCAAGGGTCTACTTGGTGGTGGAAGCAGATTTGGAAATTATTTGCCCCAAAAAGATAATTATTTTTATGTGGTTAGCTTTGAGAAATAAGGTCTTAACTTGGGAAGTTTTACATAGGCAAAGTAGACAAGGTCTAAGTATTTGTATGTTGTGTCAGTCAGAGGAGGAAAACATCACACATTTGTTAATAAAATGCCCATTTTTTCAATAGGTTTGGTTAGAATCTAAATAGATAACTGGAGTACAAAATATTTGGGAAGGAGAAACAATGGATGTATGCTTAAGATAATTATTTTTGAAAAAAAGCTGAAATAGTTTCTTTCTTTACCATGTCTTATATGTTGGGGTATATGGTTGGCACGAAATGCAACTATTTTTTAAGGGAATTTAATACCCCCATTTTAGGTCATATTTTAGGTGAGGACTTTGGTCTCAATCAATAAAGGGCCTGGTAAATATAATAAACCTTGACAAGTAGACAATTTGTTCATTGAAAAGTCTCAACCATGGGATTTTTTTGAAGGGGCTAGTCAGAGACAGTCATCTTTTAGTAGCATGGGAGGCATTATGTACTTCTTGGATACCCACTATATCAAATTTAAAGTAGGTCTTGGGATAGGTTCCAATAATTTTTCTAAGTTTCAAGTATTGAGATTGCTAATGAAGTGTACTAATAAGAGAAATGTGAAAAAATTACAATTTTTTGGAGATTCTACTCTAGTCATCAACTAGATGAATATATCTACTAAAAAATAATAATCTGCTTAGACCAATGGGAGATAAACTGCTAGAGGTGATTTCCCTTTTTGAAAATATCTCTTATACTCATGTTTAAAGGGAATCGAATCAAGAAGTAGATAGGTTATCAAAATAAGGTCAACAAATTCCAAAAGGTTTATTGAAAATGAAAGAGAACAAGGATGGGGTTTCTTCTTTCACCCACATATCATACCCCTAGTTTCTATGCTAGCTCTGGGTTTTTACTATGGGCATGTTCATTTGATTAGAGCTTTATGGCAGATTTTAAATATTTATTTTCTTTCGGTTGGTTTATTTTTCACTGATTTCTATCCAGGTTTTGGACATGGAGGTTATTTGGATGATTAAGTATTAATATATAAGGATATTTATCCTTATTATCCCCATGCTATTTTAAAGATTGGTTTTTTCCTTCTTCGATCTTTTCGAATCTAATTATATTTTGACTCCCAGTAATCTACTTTTATCTAGGTTTTTGTTTGTGCCAAGACACCTGAGAAGTGTAATTTTATTTCATTATTGAAATAAAATTACGATTTTTTTTCTTGTAAAAAAAAAAAAAAAAATTAAAATTGACAAATAAAAGGATGGAGTAGTATAAATCATAAATAAAAATAAAATGATAAAAGGGAAATTATAATAAAATGGATACCTAGGTTTGAATCTTGCCAAATAATACATGTATAATAATTAAGTTGTTGTAATACCATAATGTAATACTGGTGGGTATATTTCAATCTTATATAATCAATTAGAAAAGGAGGAAATTATAATGAGTCAAGAACTTATCAAAATGCTAATATAAATAAATAAAAGGAAGAAAGAGAAATAAGGCTTGTTTATCCTCATTTAACATTAAAGTAATTTATATCTTCATCACCTAACCAAAAGATAAAAGGATTCATCATTAAGCTTATCATAATATGGATATGTAAATTTCAACATGTATGTATAAATATTATAAATTTCAATAAAAAATAATTATTATATGGTATTAATACTTAATTGACAATGCCTTAGCTTATCAAAAGTTTCTATTTTCCTTGCAAATTTTTTGTAATGTTCATTTTTAGTTTGAAAAAAAATTACAATGTTTTTTTGGTTACATAGGGGAGTTGGTTACAACCACTATTTTTAGTAACTTGTAAACACGGGGTTCAAACCACAAGACTTCTCCCAACAGTCTATTCATCTCGTTGTTGTTGACTTGACATGATGTGGAGACCACCAATCACTCGAGGTTTGTATCGTCGTGATCGGTCTGGCACACACTCAAAGAATTTAGCATGGACTACTACCTTTGCTAAATCTAGCAGCATACCCCCAAGGTCTGAACCTAGGTCTCTTCTTGGCAAGTACTTGGTCATTCAAGCCTTTGAAAAATATTACAATGTTATAAGTATGAAGTAACTTCAAGAATTTTTGAACTAAGAGGAGTATTGGCCTCCCTAGTATTGTAATATGTTACAATCAACTTACAATCTAGAAACAAAATCCTAATTAAAAATATTGACTTGTAGAAAGCAATAATAACATCTTGATCAATCATAGTTCTCAAATGACTCTTACCTAAGTACTAAAATCGACGACACAGGTTTCAATTCTGAAGAATAATGCTATTATGAAGCCTATATTTCTAAATCATAAAGGCAAGTGTCCCTTTCAACCCCCCCTTTTTTCTAATAATATATCTCTAATATGATCCTTAATAAGAGGAGGATTATGAGAAAACCCTAAGTCCTCTAACCATTTCTTCCCTCTACCAAGTGCCTATTGGAAGGTTCAAACCATATTTTGAAAGACCATCTACTTCTACATTTAGTTCCCTATAGATGTGATTGTATGAAATTTTTATTATAGAAGGTTCTAATAATTTCACTTGCTCATAGAAAGGACTAAGGAGCAAGTTTTTCATCTCAACATGATTTGCAACCCAACTTATCACTAATTTTGAATCTCCATAAATCTATAAAGTTGTAATTCCTTTCTTCATTGCTATTCTCATTAAAAGGATCAATGATTTCTATTCTGCCATATTATCTGTTCCTTCACCTAAACCTGCCTTGAAAGTGATCTTATGATTTTTATTTAAATAAAGTGCTCCCTTGCCCCACACCTATATGGGCTGTCCTAGAAAGCTCCATCAAAGAAAGACCATGGCTTCATAGGATCCATTAATGGTGTTCCTATATGTCTGCTTAGTTTTTCTTTTGGGAATATTTTTAGTCTTTCAAAAATGGATTTAATCTGCATTTGTACTTGAATTATTAGAATTTTCTTACCTTCAAACATCCTAGCATTCCTATCTAGCCATAATCCCCATACCACTATCAAAGGGGTATATTTGTACTCTTTTAATATTCTTTCTTTGAACCATTGTTGTATGTTATCTGAAAGATTCCTAGTAGACCACTATAATTTCCCTTGAGTCAAATATAGAATTGAATTCCACACTTCTCTTGTGTAAGGGCAATGAACCAAAATATGATCCATTATTTCTTCTTTCTTTCTACACAAGACACACTAACTTGGTCCTTTTCAAAGCCTCCTTTGAAGAACATCCAATGTTAGTGCTTTTTTGGCTAGAGCTAACCAGGTAAAGGTTCTAGTTGTTAGAGGAGCTTTTACCTTCCATATTCTACTCCACCACCAAAGTGTTTCCTCATTGTTGTTATCAAATCTTGCCTTATACTCTTCTCTAACTGTGTATTGCCTACTTACTATATTCTTAGACCATATTAGATATTACTTTGTTTATTTAGTCTTATAATTGCTCTTTCTAGTTCCTTTGTATAGTCATACCAAATGTGCATCATTTCCTCCTAATGTTAGTTTTTCTACTATGAGCCATCCGTCTTTCCATATATTAGTACTCTTTATTGATACCACGTGGATACCACCTATGCCAATACCATATTTCCTTATCTATGGAGATGATCTATTATGTTTTGAGGAAGCTCACAATCTCCTTTGCTTTCTAGCCAATGATATTTACTTATCCTTACTTCCTTTTCATTCTCTATTTTCCAAGCCAAGAAATTCTCAACTAATGAAAAAGCTCTCACTAGTGCTTTCCAAATAATTATGGCTTTTGAAACTGATTTATTATGCAGTCTAATCCAATCTAAAAAGGATAAAGTACATAAATATTCTCTCAAATTACCTCCTGCCATAATCCATTGTTGGTTATCAATCTCCATAAATTTTTTGTTGCTAAAGCTTTTTTTTAAAGGTATGCATATTATTGAGGCTCCATCCTTTATCTGATTTTGGTTTAGTTGTTTTGTTTCATTTAACTAATGTCATTGCATCCTTCTATTTTTTCCCTGACCAAATAAATTGGAAATAATTCTTTCTTATTTTCTCTACTATTGTGATGGGAATGTAAGCTAGAGAGTGCCAGTAGACAAGGGTGGCTTCCAAAACTAATTTCACCGACATAAGGCAACCCCCTAATGATAGCCACCTAGTGTACCAAGTACTGATCTTCTTTCTATTTTGGTTTATAACCAAATTCAATCTTGGTACCCATGTTCATTAGGTTTTATATGGAAGCCCAAATATTTATCCCTTTATCAAAGTCTACTTGTTTGAAACCTAAAATTCTCATTACTACTTCTATTTTATCTAGCTAAAATCTATTGAAGGCTATTTCTATTTTTTGTAGATTTTTTTCCTTTCTTGTAGCCATACAATATAGGTCCAAAACTTCTTTATACTTTAAGGCTTCCTCCAATGTCCCATTTCCAAAAAGTAAGATATCATCTGCAAAGAGGAAATGGGTTACCTTCAAAGAGTTATCGATTTTGATACCTTTGATCATTTCTTGTCTTTTTTGTTCCTTAATCACTCTACTCAAACCTTTTGCTGCCAAAATAATAAGGAGAGGAGAAAGAAGATACTCTTATCATAAATATTTGGAAGCCTTGAAAAAAATAGAAGTTGAACCATTGATAAGCATAGAAAAGAGGCTGAATTGATACATCCCATCACCCAATTCATAAAGAGAATGCAACATCCAATTTGAATTAAGCTCAACCTAATATATAACTAATTTGCTTGATCAAAAGCTTTTGTTGGATCTAATTTTATTACCATTGCTCATTGCTTCCTTGTATTTATTGAATGTAGTCCTTCTTAGGCTAGCCTTATTGATTCATGAATCAACCTTTTACTTAAAAATCCAAAATATTTTAAAAAATTGTTTGAGAAGATTCCTTTGATTCTATTAGCTATAATCATTGAGATGATTTGATAGAGGGTATTACATAAAGAGATAATTCTATAACCCCAAAAAGATTTTGGATTATATTTTTTTGGTATCAAAGCCAAGAAGGTAGAGTTAATAGATCCTAGCAATTGTCCCTT
The DNA here is from genome assembly GCA_028583015.1 of Wollemia nobilis. Taxonomy (NCBI): domain Eukaryota; kingdom Viridiplantae; phylum Streptophyta; class Pinopsida; order Araucariales; family Araucariaceae; genus Wollemia; species Wollemia nobilis. Next base: position 8,459,904 of record JAQPPZ010017228.1, read on the forward strand.
AATCCTTGATTCTTCTACCAATTTTAAAAGATTCTCCTCCAAAATTTCATAAAAATCCAAATATAAATCAATTGTTCATCCATCTAGACCTAGAATTTTCCCTTTTTGGAATGATTCAACTACTGATTGTAACTCCTCCTTGGTGATTTCTGAGAACAAAGCTTCTTTTTGTTCCTCATTGATCATCTTGGGCAAATTTAGAACTAGTTTGATTATCTCTACTAAATTTGCTTTATTTGGATCTTTATACAAGTCTTCGAAGTAATTTACTACTAATAATGTCAATTCTTGAAATATTCTCAAAGTGTTTCCATTCTCCTCTTTCATTTCCCAAATTATGTTTGTAAATATCCTTTCTTTTGCATAATTTTGAAAAAAAATGTATTCTCATCCCCTTGTTCTAGACATAAAGCCTTGATTTTCATTCTCTATTTTGCCTCCTTCCATTCTAACAATTCTCTCTTCTTCTTTTTCTAGTTCTTTGACTTGCATGATTTCAATATCTATAAAAACTTCATTACCTCTAGTATTGTAAATCTAATTTAGAGCAAATTCAATTTCAGTAAGTCTTACCTCTGCTTCCCAATATTTTTCTTTGGCCCAACCTAAAGAGACTGATTTTATTCTTCTAAGATTACTAATAAATTGAAACATGATTGTCTCTTCTTAGGTTGGGTCATAATGCCTCCATTTTGTTCTTACTATGTTTTGAAATATCATAGATTTAAAATATCATCTAACTCTTTAAAACATCTTATACAAGTATACACTATTTTCAACTACTCAAAACTTCTTCTCTCTTCCTCTATATATTAACTCTCAAATAAAAACTTATATCAGATTTTAGACAAGTTAATATATATATTTTGTAAAGCAAATCTCTTTATAAATAAGTTTAGACATGTCACTTCTTAATTAAATATATTTATGCATGTTGATTAGTTTTTGATGGGTAGAGAAGAAACAAATCATACAATTATTATCCACCTCCCTTTCCTCGTTTAGTGGGTCTTCTTTCCCTTTCAATTATTGATTTTTACAAGTATTTTACAAACATTGATGAGATAAGTGATTTGAGAGGTTGAAATTAAAAGGGATTTAATATTAAAGTTATTATAATATAGATATGTAAATTTAAACATGTATATATAAATATTGTAAATGTTAATAAAAAACATTATTACATACTATTAATTCAATGAGGGCAATGCACTACAGCTGGTCCAAAACTCTATATGAGGGATTAATACACTCCAGTTAAAGCAAGCACCAAACTTTTTAAAAAAATTCAGAAGTTAATGATTTAAAGGATATTGTTTGATAAATTAGGAAGGTGTCTAATGATAGAACTTAACCTGATAAACATAGCTAGTTATGATGTGTAAACGACCTAACTTTTAGCTCATTATTGAAATTTTGAATAAATATCAAAAAGACATATAATTTCATATTTACTTAATATAAAATTACACTTTAATTTTAAAAACAAAAAATATATATTTAATTAAAAATATCTTAAGTTATAAAAAATTATCAACATATCTTAAAAAAATCTGGTAACTCTCCCAAACACCCTATACAAATCTACACCATTTTCAGCTACTCGGAACTTTTTCTTTCTTTATATACTGATTCTCAAATAAAAACTTTATCAAATTTTAGATAGGTTTATGTATATTTTTTAAAACAGATTATAAATAAGTTTAGGTATGTCACTTCTTAATTAAATGTACTTATGCATGTATGAACGTTGATTATTGTTTTATTGGTAAGAAAGAAACAAAGCATATAATTATTATCGACCCACCTCCCTTTCCTTATTTAGTGGGTCTCCTTCCCCTTTCAATCATTGATGTTTACAAAATATAATACCAACATTGATTTGAGAGGTTAGAAACTAAGATCTTCTGTTTTGGCTGAGGATATTGGAATTGAAAACACATAATATTTCATGTATATGATTTTTTTTAATATTTAAAAAAAGTTATGGCTTCTCAAAAATGCAAAGGGCGTTTACTATTGAGATCGCAGCTGGTCCCCTACAAAATGTGAACCATGACATGAACTTGAAGACAGGGAAGATGAGTTATTATTTGTTGACATTTTGATTACTGTTCACATTAAAAAGACAGATCTGGATTGGATGTCTTAATCAAATGCAATTTACTATTCCCTCTGCATATGCATCCAAAAATATAGAGTCAATGCAGGATTGTCCTTTCTGTTTTATCTTCGTCTATGTAAAAACAAATTAGGAAAGAGAAACAAACTGTGGTTAAAATAATGCAGTATGAGTTAAGAGAGATATTTTGGCCAGAAAAGCTGTATCTTGATCTTTCTCAGGTTTTTGGCAAGCTTTTCAATTTTATATAAAGCCAAACATAAATGCAGTCAATTCTGTCAACATCAAAATACCTTTAACAAACATGTGGTATCTTTTTTCACTCAAAATAATGCAGTATGAGTTAAGAGAGATATTTTGGCCAGAAAAGCTGTATCTTGATCTTTCTCAGGTTTTTGGCAAGATTTTCAATTTTATATAAAGCCAAACATAAATGCAGTCAATTCTGTCAACATCAAAATCACCTTTAACAAACATGTGGTATCTTTTTTCACTCACCCCACATCAGAAGGAAAGAACAGATATCAGCCTTAGACCTGCACAAAATAGTTACTTCCACTAACAGCACAAGCAAACCATAGTTAGCTTATTTGTGAGGATACAAAAGTTGTGTTCTTAAAATTAGTGCATTAAAATGAATTTTTTTAAAGCAGGATGTAAATATAATTGGGATAGAGAGTCATTTCTTTTTTAATTTTAATTTAAATTAACCTAAAAATCATACATCTTAAATATCATTAAAAATAAAATTAAATATTAAAAAAAAAAAATCTTTATAATTTTACATGAATGGTAAACTTTGATGTCATTAAAAATAGGATAGGAAATAGATCCTCAAGGGATTCATGAGGACTTAAAAAAGTTTACCAGAGAGGACTACAACTAATTGGGGTTCAAGATGGATATTGTTTGTCTTGGAAGATGATACTGTTTGTCTTGGAATTTTTTTTTTTTTTTTGGAATGAACTTCAGGGAATTTTTGGTTACTAGTTCTTTTTTGACTACTTACCCTTAGCAACTGTGCAGTTGATGGACTAACTTTATGTTGTAAAAAGGGTTGGGCCCTTTCAAATTTCTCTTTTTTATCCTAATCAAAAAAATAATCTTACATGAACAATAAAAATGCAGAATTGGTATTTGTTTATATTTATTGGGTAGTAGTGAGATTGGTTTTGGTACATCCTCATTCAGTTTATACTAGAGGGTGGCAAGGGAGTGACTGTGGTTGAGGTTTAACAATTTTTACAGATTTGAATTAAATTATATTATTTTTAATTATATGTAAAAAGCTTTTATTTTTTAAATTTAGAAGTTAGTAGTGATTTAAAAGATATTGTTTAATAAATTAGAAAGGTGTCTAATTATAGAACTTAATATGATAGAGATAGCTAAATATGATGTATACTTTTAGTTTAGGTTATTATTGAAATTTAAAAAAATGCCAAAAAAAAAACATTTGAAGAATGTAATTTCATATTTACTTAATATAAAATTACAAACTTTCTTTTTAAAAGGAAAAAAATTATATATTTGAAAAGGTAAAGAAGTAACTGAAATTGAAGATAAAGTATTTTTACTTTTTATATACAATACTTCTACCTTGAGATATAAAATTATTTTTCCTTTTAAAAAGGGTTTTTAAATGTTTTTTTTCTTTTAAAATATGAGCATTTTAATCATTTAATTTTTTTAAGTAATGTGAAGTGCAAATAGGTAACATAATTAAGATCATATTCTGGAAAGCTTACTTAAATTAAAACTCTTTTTTTCTTTAAACAAGGGCTTTTAATTTTTTTTTTAAAGATACGAGCCCATTTTAATCATTCAAACTTTTTAAGTTATGAAATGAGAAGTACAAATGGATAATATAATTAAAAACCATACCTCCTGTACTTAATAACAAAAACCTTTTTAAAAAAAAAAAAAATTTCCCATTATTTAAATTGAAATAACAAAATTAAAATAATAATAATATACTATTAAAATATCTTTAAAAACTGAAACCTTTTATTTTCATATCCTTAACTTTTTTTTAATAGAGAATTCATTTTAACCATTGGTGTTCAACCTTACGGACGGAGTCAGGAAATGATCGAAGTAAAGAACAGAGGTCCTCTCACCTTTCATGCGTACCAGGCCTTTGCAGTGGTTAGGACTACAAAAAATTATTTTTTAATGCAGGAAACAGGTGGCTTTTTCGTCAACGCCAGTTGTTATTATAATTTTACTTTGTCTTTATTAACTCCTCCAAGAGAAGTAGTATGGCCTTTTAAAGATTTTGATTAATAATACATAGAACATCCATTTCCATTATAGGTGATGTGATGCGGGTTTAATTTCCATGGCGGATGTGTATGAGAAGTATTTACTAAAAAAAAACAATGCATAGAAAGGTTATTTCCAATCAGGTAACTGAAACGAAATAAAAGTATATGTTTTGGGTTTTTTTTTTTTTTTTACACTGAAACTTAACTTTATTATTAATAGAGATAAAAAAATAGGTGGGAGACATTGTAATGGTATGTTTTTGGGTTTTCATTTAATAGACCTAAGTTCAGGAAAACCAAGTTCAAATCCTAGTAAAAAAGAATATGACCACTTTCAAAAACCTATATTTACCTTAAATTTTTTGGTCTGACAGCACAACTGTTAAGTCTTTGGCCTCTCTTTAAGGAGGCCCATGGTTCAAACCATAACCCATTACCCACCACAAGGGGTAGGTGGAAGCTGCCCAGATGCATCAATTTCATCAAGGGTGGGTTAATAAGGCTTTGGCCTTTCTTTAAGGAAGCCCAAGGTTCAAACCACAACCCACCACGAGGGGTTGGTGAAAGTTGCCAAGTTGCATCCAATGGTGGGTTAGGGCTTTGGCCTCTTTTAAGGAGATCCAAGGTTCAAACCAAAACCTACCACAAGGGGTAAGTGGAAGCTGCAAGCTACATCCAATGGTGTTAAGGATTAAAAAAATCAGACAAACATAAAACTGTAAACAAGACACCTTAGTAGCCTGAAACTCAACCTTATTTTTAATATAGATAAAATTTGGGACATTTTTTTGTGACTATTATTCAAACTACTCAATTTATCCTTGTTAAGAGAATTCTTGTTCAATTAATTAAAAAAAAGTATGGCCCCTATTTTAACATCTAAAATAGGAAATAATTTTTTCAACTCTATTTTTTTTAATGCATAGAGGAATCCATAACTACATTTTCTTAGCCTCAAATCATGATGTTACTATTATATTTAACTCCTGGCTTGGGGTTGGTATCTCGGCCATCAAGCTACCACACACTCAACAAACTCAAGTCAAATTACTACCTTATACCCAAATTAGACATACCCCTAGGTTTGAATCTATATCTTAAATACCCAACATCTTACGAATCCAATTACTATAATTTTAATTATTCCAATCGTTAGAATCAGCCCAACTCGAATTCTCCGTTGAAAAACAAATTATAACATACCAACTTTGCTTGTCGATATCCCATTCCTTTTGGTGCCACATGACCAAAAAATTGCAGAGAAGCTGCAACGGCAGTTTTAGAAGATACCCAAGAAAAGCAGCATGTGCTCATTTAACACCCAATACTAAGGGCCTGGACTGGGGTTAAGGGGGTTTAATGGGCCGATGTGAATAGGCCCACTTAACGCAGGGTTGGGGTTTTTGGGGTGTGCGCAGGAGGCCCACATTGAGGAAATGTAAATCGACCTGCACGAGTATGACCCCACAACCCACAAAAGAGGTACTGTTACATCACGTGTAGACTGCAAGACAACATCATTTAAGTAGGTGGACGTGTTATGTTTGTGGGTGGAAGAGAGGCGACGAAAGTTCTGGTTGTATGTCATCCACTCCATGAGGAGAGAAGAAGACCTTTGAGAGTCTGAGAATTGCGTGCATCGTGGCCTTTTTCTTATCCACATGTGGGTGAACAGTGAGCAGTGATTAGCTTTGAAGGAATCCTAAAACGTCGTACACTCGTGTGAAAATTCAAGGGCCAACTTTTGAGATGCAGGGGACCCTGAGGACACTGACAAAACATATGCCTTTATTTGAGACCCTTGCATTATTTTGAAGGTTACACTATGCATTTGTCCAGTTGTCACTAATTGGAATCTGTACAGGACTGATAAAACCTATGAAAATTACTGCAGCACATGCCCTTTGGTTTGTTAGTCGTAGTACAATTGTTTCAGAGAAGGAGGCTTTTATTGCCAGCCTGATTTCCACAGTAGCATTAACATATATGTGCCTGGTTTTTCAAACATATGTAGGCCATATGTTGGTATCCCATTTGACTCACGAATGATCAGCAGGAATATGGGTAGAAAAACACAATCTTGTTGTCCCAACATACTTTATGCTATAAAACATAGAATAAATATGCATTTACTATTCTGTGTACATTCACAAAATGGGTGCATAGATCTTGGAGGGACTGACCATTTATAAAATATTTTATGTGTAAATTAACATACAGCATGGAAAGGTGTCCCCCCGTATGTAGTGGATGTAAGACTTTAAGAAACTTCCAGGAAATCCTAATGATAATATGAACAAACAGGCCCTCATGCCTACCTTGCAAATATTTGATATGGATATATATACAACAAAAAGCAATCCATAAGCTAATCTTTGTTCACAATATCTATGGTTGACAATCGGCACAATTTTGCAGGTGGTCGGTGGACATTGTCCTTATTATCATTAATATTTTTTGACACATGCAACTTTGTATAAGCATTCTAGATGATATATTTCTAATATATAGACTATTGCTTTCAACCCTAGGTTGAGGTCGTCAACAAAGTAGGAAAAAAATGTCATCAGGAAGCTTAGATTAGAGGGTACAATACAAAACGTATTAGATGTAAACAGAGTATCATCACCTCTAATCTTTCGAATTGGTTGGGAAGCACATTATTTAGAAAAGAATTCCATTTTAAATTCCAAAGTACAGACCAAAATCATAAGAAATACTTAATGTGAATACATTAAATATCCGGCATTGTCATGTGCTATATATACATTAACCCCCATGTGAACTCATAGATACGTAGAAAAACAAAGGACTCTGATATGCTCACTTTTTTATGGTGACGCTGACATTATTAAAGCACAGCCAACAAGCTCAATCTCCTACCACTGTATATCTGACGTCTGATTTGAAAGAGGCAGCTCTCCAGGATAACTTTGTGCTTGGGATTGGCTTCTTCACTATAAAACAGATCAATATGGGCATCTCCACCACTTCATATCCAGTGGAGAATTGTCTCTACCTTTGGACATGTGTACATGTCAAATGAATATCTGAGCTGGAATCTATTCTGGAAGTGAGTGTTGGGATCATTCCTCCCTCAAGATTGCTGCAATTGGGCATCTAAAATACAATGAAGATGCTTCACTTCCAAAATCAGCTTGCTGCTGCAGCAGCAGCCCCAAAGCTTGAGCCATTCCTAAATTTAAACCAAGAAGAACAGCTAGGATCCCTCAACATCTCAACACCTTACCAATCTCCGTGGATGAATCCCACTTCATCTTCTTCCTCTCTGGAACCAGTTCTATTTGATGACGGGACCCTGGAGTTGTCAGAAATGGATACATTAGCTTATCAGATAGGTGGTATAGACAAGCGGGGAGGCTTGGATCAGACTTATGAGAGTGCAAAGTCATTGAAAATGGTAGCTCTGAGTACTGATGTTTCTGATCCCCAGATTGAGATTCTCAATGCCTTTGTGAAGAAATGCAATCCAACAGAAGATTCCTATCTTAAGGTCGATCCTCATGGCAGTTTTCTACAAGATGCCAGGTCTGTTAAGCTTGGTCAAGGCTATACTATGGGTCCAGTAGTACAGCAGGATTTATGTGGATCAATACATTCAGATCCCAAAGAGCCTTCTGCAAAAGAGGCCAAGGATGATGTCCTCAAAGTGCCTGCAAAGAGGTCACTAGGAACCAGACCCTCACAGCTGAGACCAACTAAAAGAGGAGCATTGCACCAAGAAGTTGGTGCAAGGGAAATTTCCCAGAGGGAGATTCATATTCAATCAGAAAGAGAGAGGAGAAAAGGAATGAATAACTTATTTGAAAGAATGAGATCTTTGCTACCAAGTCAAATCCAGAAGGTAAATACTAAATACCATCTGCACTAAATTTTCTTAATTAGGATATATGTACTCCTTATAGGTTTAGTTTATTGAATGCATCTGGTTAAAGTTTTAAGGCCAGAGATTATTTAATTTTGTTACCACCTTTTCATCCATGGTGTCACAGCCTAGAAATACTATTTGCATACTTTTGCAGTTTCTATAGGCTTATAAAGTGTTAGCCACCTTGATCATCCTTCCACTCATGAAAAGTGGGCCTTGTATTGTCTACAGAATGATGAAATATACAGTTAGATGTCAAGCCTTCATTGGCTTTCATGTGATTTCCCCGCAATTTTCTCCAAGACTTACAAGCATTTCCAGAATTTAGGGTTAATGGTCAGAACAAGTGCAATATATTTGTAAAAATTCTCATTTACCAAATAAAATTCTGCACTAGTTAGAACTGAAGCATTGCTCTCAACATTTCAGAATATTATTCCTATAAATTGTGACTAAATTCTAGAGGATGCTTGTAATTTCGTTGCTTCAAGTGTATATTATTAATCTAAGTCATGACAAAAATTACCCCAGTGTCCAGCTTGCACCAACTTTCGATAAAAGGTGGAGATTACAGAATAGATTAAAACATTTACAGCATAGTAATGATGTACTTCTATTATAAAATTTCTTATAATTGGCTGCCATTTTACATTAGATCATAAGCTTTGGTTTCCTGTTACCCAATAAATACTTGTATAGATAGAATAATATAGATAGAGCAATATATTTATTTTTTTATTTCAAGTGTATACCAGTGGTCATTTATTTGTATGGCTTATATGCTTTTCTATACTGGATTTTTTTTTCAGGTAGATAAGTCTACAATAGTCTCAGAAATCATAAACTATATCCAATCTCTGCAGCAGAATCTTGAAAATCTTAACAAGAAAAAGGCCAAATTGTCAAGCCCCGGAGGAGTTACTGCCCACATAAAAACTGAGCCAAGCTGTGCAGAATCCATTCAGTCAGATTGCACTGACTCAGATACTAGTCTATCACCATCATTGAATGAAGACCAGTGCACAAGGGAGACATCTCGGGTCACTGTACATTGCAACGGGCATGATATCTTCATTACAGTGTGCTGTTTGAGAAAGGCCAATATCCTCCCTGCTATAATATACGTTGTTGAGGATCATAACCTGCAAATTACGAGTGCAAACGTCTCTACAACCGATGCAGTGTCATTCTATTGCCTCCATTGTAAGGTAATCCTTTCTTGCCACTTTTTTGTAATTTTTTCTTTCTATAAATATGCATATGTAGATATTGAATGGGTTATAAAAGTTCCAATTTGAATACCTGCTCTGACCAATATTTATATAAGTGTATGATTTGGGTAAACCAAGTTGTAATGTTGGTATTGAAGTTATTATCTGTTTTTTGATTTTTCAGGCTTTAGGGACTCCTGAACTTACCACTAAACAATCTTTGAGGACTGCCTTGAAGAAATTTGTATGCTCAGACAGCCAAATTTGTTTTGAATAGGGACGTTCACATGAGCATTATTATACAGACTTTCAATCTTTAATGGTCTTGCTATGTGTAAGTCATGGTAAACAACTTGGTCGATACCAACAAAAGGTGGTCCTTTCTAAATGTAACCGACCAAATACTTTCTTTATCCCCACCCTTCCTCAACATGTGGTATTTGGAATATATTAGTTGAAGGCCTTGTCTCCTTGGTAAGCTCAGATTTCTATTTGATGTTAATGAACATACATTTCTAATTTTGAACTATTCCCTTTGGGTTTGTGCATGTAAAAGAGGCCTAACTTTAATAACTTAGTTAATCAATGCACTTCATCAACTGTATTGTGTTGCACTGACTGTTTCACCACAAGCCTACACAGTTGATGAAGTGCATTTTGTTAGATGCAAAGATTGTGCCATGGATGTTGCAGCCTTTGATGTGCTTGAAGAAAATCACACCGTACTACCATAGCATGCATGTCATATACACTGTAATGTAATATATATTTCTGCAATAAAGACCTCCATGAATAAAGGCCTACAATAATTGATAGGCTCCTGCAAGCTAGTTAGTATAATTCCATAGTACAATATGAACACTAATCCTATAGCATGCATGTGAGGAAAAGGAAAGAATTGTTCAAAGTAAAAAAAAAAAAATGATATTGTTAAAGCATAAAGCTAATGTCAATGGATCTGTACTGTCTAAATTTATGAAAGAAAAAAAAGAAGTGTGATATTGTTAAAGCATAAAGCTAATGTCAATGGATTTGTTAGTAATGGTTTTCCAAATCTAGGACGTGTAATATACCATCCATACTGATAAATATCAGGTCTGTCATTATTACTATTATTATTATCATCTACCAGGCTTGAAGATGATTTTAGAATTGTGCAAGATTATTCTCCACTTATATGACAAGTGGAAAAAGAAAAAGCCAGCTTGCAAACTATAAGGATAATACATTTATATTAACATATTTCATATTTTCATTTTAAATTTCAATTTGTCTTTGTCACAGGATGTTATTATGAAACAAGTTAAAAGTGATATATAATAGAGTAGGATCAGATTGACTTTGTTTTCATTCAGGTAACTAAAAATTATAGAGATTCCTCATTAAAAAAATAATACATCACATTTAATTTGTTTTTGATGTTATAGCTTGATTTGTATTTTTTCATTGAAATCAGAGAAAATGCGCATGCTGAAAATAGTGCTGTTATCTATCACATTAATATTTGACAAAATGTGTCTTCATGAGGAAGAGTGATAGCTTTCATATCTCACAAGATTGAAAATAGTGCTGTTATCTATCACATTAATATTTGACAAAATATGTCTTCCTGAGGAAGAGTGATAGCTTTCATACTGACTGTACTACACTTGCATGTCATGATATATAAATATTTCTCAATTAATTGTGGATTAAAATGAAGTAGTTTGGATTTTAGTTGAATTATAGGCTTAAGCTCAATAATTAAAATGAAGTAGTTTGGATTTTAGTTGAATTATAGGCTTAAGGTATTCAGCTTAAAATAAGTTGATATTTTTATAGTCGTGTTTTAAGTATATTTTGATGATACCATTTTTTATATAATAATTGGATTAAATAAAAATGTATAAATATTATTAAAGAGTAATGGTTTAGTTTTTTAATATATTGTTTAAAGTTAATTAAATAATTTAAAAAATTAAAAATATAATATATTTATTTTTAATTGTATTAAATTTAGAAGGAATTTATTATAATATATGAAACTTATATATATTAATAATGAGAGATTGAATTTAATTAAATAGTAGAGTTCAATCAATTAAATATTTAAGTTTTTAAGAAGATCCAGGTTCAAATTTAGTCATACAATGTTACTATAATTGTCAAAGATGTTTTTGTAATACCATTATATCGTCATGATATAATATAGGTGAAACTTGTTTCAATCCCTAATGATTATCAAGAATGATACAAATAATGGTAGAATATGTATTTTGTCTTTTGTTTGCTCTAAGTATTAGTTTATGTATTTAAAAACAAATTCACTACCATGGTCCTTTTGTTGTAAAATAAAATTTACATTATGTCTTTAGAGAAGATACATAAGGTTGAACTCAGATTTTGAAATGCACAATCATATGGATGGTTTATTATCTCAAATTAATAGGTTTAAATATAGAGTACATGTTATAGAGGCAGCTGAAAATTTTGAACCCAAATTTGATAGTAGAAAATGAAAGGAAGTTACTAATTCCCCTATGCATAAAAAATATAGATAAAGTACATGTCGGTTGTATACTACTAAGAGTTTAGGTAAATTAGAAAGGGATATGAGTAGAGTCCTTGCTTCATTAGGTTTTGTCCCTCTTTGCTAGTTATTATCAGGATTGTGTTGTTTAATTATTAGGAGACATAGTAGCACATGAGTAGAGTACTTACTCCACCATATTTTGTCCCTTTTACATGTTTTTATTAGAAATTTGTTGTAATTAAGGGTCATAGTAACTACATTCACCACCATAATAGCCTTTATAAAAGTTTTTGTATAGGTGTTACATAGACTATTACATAGCATGTTGAAAATGCATATAAGAGTACCAAAAAAAGAACATATACTTCCCTTGATCTTTACATTTAAAAAAATATAATCAGTAGTGTAATAATAACGAGAAGACTTATATTATCAAAGTCACACTATACCTCCAAGAAGATTTGATAGATATGACATTCCTAGTGATTTAATATGTAAGAACTCCATGTAAAAAATATAATAAAATGCATCCACATAAGTACATTTTTTTAAATTTTGATCTAACTTGTGGTGGTGTAGGAAATTTATTAATATGATGATATGAATAACCATATGTTTTTATTTCAGTTCATTTTTTTAAATTTTGCTCTAACTTGTGGTGGTCTAGGAAATTAATTAATATGATGATATGAATAACCATATGTTTTTATTTCATTTGCAGGACTACCATCAATAGCATATTTCTTTCACACTTTTTTTACTTGTTCTAGACCTACTTGATATATCAAAATGAATTTAACAAAATAGGATTGATATATTTTCTTCCAATAATCTAAATTATTGTTTGGTTCCATCTTGGTTAAAGTGAGAAATATAAAAAGATTTAATAAACTTTAAAATAATAAACAAAGGAATTCTAGAATTAATTTATGTAAAAGAACTTTGAAAATGACTTATTTAGACATCTACCTAGTTTTATTATTAGGATAACATGTATGAAGAAGGATTGCAACTATGAGTTTCTTATATATTTAACCCAAGATATCAAACCACTTCCTACTATGTATTAAATTATTTTAAAAATTCAATGTTTTTGTATATATATATTGTAACTTAATAATAACGAATCACATTTAATTAATATTATTATTGAAGATCAAGTATCGAAATTTGACTTAAACCAATGTCACAATCCCTATTAAGATACATTCAATATCTCAGTTTCTATGGCATATTTAACTTTTTTTTACTTTCAACTAGTTCTCATTAGACATTACCTTCACATTCTCTATCCTATTTAATTGTATTTGAATGCTCTTCCAAGTCCAAGTGGTTGAATTCATTAAGTCCTAAATTATTATAATTATATTTTATTCTTGATGGTATTGACTTACTTGTTCTACTAGTATAAGTTACTTTATCAAAAGCCTCACATGAGAGCAAGTTAAAAATTGCTTCAATTTTAGGGATACATGTCATTGTTATTAATTTTTAGAAAACTTGTTATCTTTATATGGGAAAGAAATACCATGATAAAATTGTTCATTGTTAGGTCTCTCTTTGAGAGGTCCAAGGTTCAAATCCCACTCAATATGAGGGACCAGGACCCCTTATAAAAACCTATATAAACTCATTGAAAAAATGTTCATTCTTAAAATCCTTTCTATTATATTGGATACTTCTTCCAAATATGATATGTATATACATGAGAGGATTTCCATTTCTTGCATTTATATATGATTAATTTTTTTGCCTTATTTATTATGTTATATATTTATTCCCTGCCATAACTAGTTTGAACACCCTTTTAAGATGCTCTAGATCTTCTAGATTCTTGTTAGTTGTTATCACTGCTCTTGTTTTCAATGTGATTAAGACCCTTTTTTTATGTAATAGGTTATAATACAAGTTGGCATATGTGTACCTCTATGTGTAACAATACTTCTTGTCAAACTTCCTACTAAGGAAACTATACCCTTGTTCATAATTATCACTAATGAAATACAAAACTCCAAGGAAATAAGGAAGGCAACACAAGGTAATATACCATATTTAGGAAAAATATAATGATAGTGAAAAATTTTAGAAGACATAATGTTTACCATAGTTGTTATTTCCAAAAAAAAAGTTCAATAATTTCCTAAGAATGATAAAGTGGACCTAAAAATACAAACAATATTTACTTAACCTCATTTGGTGGTTTTGGTTACAATTTTCAAACAAGCAACAAAATATAGACAAGAATCAAAGAATATTGCAAGGATCTAAAACTTAACAAAAAACTAACATGTTGGTGTTGGTGGAGCATCCTAGTGCCACTAGTCACAATATTAGGATGGATGATGCAAAGATCATTGCTACAAGAACCATATTATGGCTAGGAAACTTAGAGAGACCATGAAAATTGTCAAGCATCCAAAGAATTGTATAAGAATTTATTGAAGAATATTACATAATTTGGTACATGATAATGTACCATATTTATACAATATTATATTAGGTGTATATCTTAGATTATAGTGTGATATTATATTTCATGTAATGTAATAATGTACAGGAAATGCACAAGTGTCATGTAATTAAGTGTACAAGTGTTGTGAGTGTGGATGTGCACAAGTGTCCATTATGTAAGAGTGCACATGTGTCCTTAGAATAGTAAAGTGAAGAGTTTCAAAGAAGAGTGAAGGTTAAGAGTGTTTCACATGAAGAGTCTCGTACTTTTATATACTTGTGATAAAGCATTGTAATTGTTATCAAAAATGTATTGCACATAGCATGCTCTAGTAGACATTTATTCTATATCATTTTTAGTATTTTTGTGAACATTTTCAAGTGATTATTTTATGAGTATTTTTGCAGTTATTTTTGAGTATTTTATATTGCAACTTTATATTCGATTATGTGGTTATTTATTTTAAGTGTTGAGCATCAAAATCTAGCAGTGATATCAGAGCCCCAACAAGTTTTCTTGCATAGGTTTTTTAAAGTTGTAAACATCCTAAGGAGATTTCCACTAGCTAAGAGAAAAACCAGTGAAGACAAGTATTTCCACTAAATAGTAAAAAACTAGTGAAGTTGAGGATATTACCTCTGGATAAGAAAAACGGAGAAGATAGTATTTCCATTGTGTTGAAGAAAAACTAGTGAAGGCAAGAATTTAATACCACTAGGTTGAAGGACAACCAGTAAAGATTTAAAGAGGCGGATTTTAGAGAACCAACTCAAAGAAGAAAAGTTGGTCATTGCTATTTTGCTTTAGATTATTAAAAGGTTTTATAGAATTTTTATATTATTTCTAAAAAATGTTATCTAAGTTTTGTTGCAGTGAAAATTGATCTTCAAAATTTGAGAAGCTTCCTCCAATGGATAGAGAAGACTCTCATCTTCAATTACTATGAAGTTGTGAGTTTTCTTCATGCAGGGATTGGTTTGAGTTGCAATTAAATTTCAAACATAGATCTTTATAAGTATTTCAGGTCTCAAATATAGACCTTGATAGATAGATTGAGTTTACCTATTCCAAGAATAAATTTGAAATAGAAGGCAATCTACAATGTAGTTTCAGGTCTTGAAGATAGACCTTGAGATTGACAATATTAAGGAGATCCAAGAGAAAAGAGGTCCCATAGAAGAAAAAAAAGAGACTTGGAAAAAGTCCCATTAAAGGCAGATTAAGAGACCCAAGAAAGAGGTCATATTGAAAAGTTTGATAGAGAAAGTAAAATTGAAGGTAGAAGAAGACTTCAAGAGACTTAAAGACAACAAAAATTCTTGAGGATAGTCCTAGTTAAAGGACAACACATAGCACATTATAGGAAGTATCTTGGTAGTCCACCTTGGACAACAAAGTCAAAATATTCAAGATAGTATAAGAGGAATGTAGTATTTGAAGTGAATACCACAAGGGAAATGCTAAAAGCAAGTGAATCATTACAATAGTATTAAATATAGAAGAATTAAAACTAGAGAAGATAACATATTCAATGAAGAAAAATATTAAAATCTAGAAGAACAATATTGAAGATAAGAAGATATATTCAAGAGAGAAAGAAGAGAAAGATAGAAGAATTATAGAAAATGCATTTACATAAGGTTTGGGACAATCATATTCATCCAACGACAAGCCCATAAAAGTAAAAAAAAGAGGAGAAATGCTCAGAATTAAACTGAACACAAGGGGAAATAATTAAGGCTCAAAGGAACTATAAGAAGAAAATAAGTCTAGAACTATATACAAGGTAGAGAACATTACATAATAAAAGTGTTTAAGAGTATTTTTAAGAAGTTAAATTATTTATGGTTGCAGGAATTCAAGAGGACAACATAGTGCAAAGTTTAATCTTGGAGAGCACCCTACACCAATGATAAAACACTTGAGTTTCTTGCACCTTTCTGCAAGAGAATAAAAAAGTGAAACAACAAAAGAATAAATTATTAGAAAAGTAAATAGTTAGGATAAGAACATAATCTCCATTAGCACTTCAAATCATCTAAGAATGCTAAAGTGGAATAACAAGCAAAGTCAAGCAAGGCAGAGTTTAAGGAAATCCAAGAAAAACTAAAAGTGCTAGCAAGTTAAAAGTTTAAGAACCAGAGAAGAAGATTATAGGCTCCAAATAAAAGAGTAAAGAAGCCTCTATAAATAAGTTAGAAGAGAATATATTCAAGGATAACATAAGCAAGAGAGATAAAGACTCGGTTATTTACAGTGAGAACAAGATTAGAAGGGCCATAATAGAAGCACAAGAACAAACAACAAAGGTAGCACTTAGAGAAGTGCTTT
Source organism: Wollemia nobilis (assembly GCA_028583015.1). Lineage (NCBI taxonomy): Eukaryota > Viridiplantae > Streptophyta > Pinopsida > Araucariales > Araucariaceae > Wollemia > Wollemia nobilis. The sequence goes on from JAQPPZ010017228.1 coordinate 8,476,688, forward strand.
AATAGACAACAAATACACCTTAAGAGAAGGATTAGAATGGACAAGACAACAAGGTAGTAAACTTTAATACTCAAGGCAACATTATATAAGAAAGAGAATAGAACACATTAGTTAAGCAAAAAAACATCTAGCATCATTTAGGAGGAGCACCATAGCTCAAGTGAGCCATTGTAAGCAATAATAACACCATAGCCAAAATTGAGGAGATTCAATGTAATGGAGATAATGTAAAGCATAAAGGAGGCAATGAAGTAAAAGTATTGAAAATATTTTAGTTTTGGACTAGAACCCATTGCAGTCTCATCACCATTAAACCTGCAATAAGTTGCAGGGAAATTAAATTATTAGAGATAAAGTTGAAATACATTAGATAAAGAGAGCTCTAAGAGCAAGCACCAACGTATGGAGAAAGTACATTTGATATCTTCTCCATGAATCTGCAAAACAAGAAAAAAAGAAAACATCAGTATTAAAATGGAGAGTGCCATTGTTGAAAGGAGTAGTAATGACTTTAGTAAAGATATGCAACATAAGCACCATTGCCAAGGGAGTATTATTGAAAAAAAACACTGGATAATAGAGGTCAAATGAAACCAGAGTTGACAATGTAGATCAAATAATTTAAAAGAAAGACAACAAAGAATCACCTAAAATTTAGACTTCAAGCATCATCCGATAGGAGGTTGAGCATCAAAGGATATTGGAACCAATCATAATGTAACTTATGTTAGCTTTTGATGAATGAGCCATGAGAGATAACAATCACAAGATGCAAAATAACATGAAAGAAAGTAAATCTCCTAGATGTCTGAAGTATGCTGAAATATAAATCATATAAAATATTACAATGTATCTATGGAGGAAGTGAGCACTCCATTAACAAAGCTACAAACCTACATCATATCCACAACCAATAAATGGTATGGAACACATAACTATACTATCCTCTAACCTACACTATCTGACTATGTACCCCGACTATCTTATCTATCTATCTAAGAGGTCATCCTTATATAAGCAAAATAGGATGCTTGGCCAACACTCTATCTAGTTGTGCATAGGATAACTTGCACATGTACAACTTACACATTGACACCTATCCACTTATTACATTGCATGAAGTAACTAGATAAATTGCACGTGAATTAATCTAGATACGTATCTTGGAGGATACATTTACATAACCCAAATGATGGAATAAAAACTATTTCCAACACCCCCCTATATTACATTATTTGGCTAGTGAAGACTTTAGTCTTCAATATGTATTTTCTTCATCTTCTTCTAATTGATATTCGTATTATTCTTCCTCTACATTCTTTATATTCAGGTTCAACAGGTAGTTTGTGTCTTCATATAATGTAGAGTAGGCTGCAGCTAGACCTTCTATTCTCATTGGATAATCTTTGACATGTTCTGGTTCATATTCTATCTATCCACCTTTGTAGTCCTCCTTGCAAGTAGCTTCATTTGATTATGATTGCTTATGAATAAGTAGGGCATGATACAATTGTCCTTTCTTTCTTCTATGCTGACCTTTTTGGTGTGCTGGTTTTTCCTCTATTGATTTAATCTTCATGTCTTGATTTCCTCTTGTATGTCTATTTTTATTTTTTCTTCTTCTCTTCCTATAATTCTACTTTGATGTAGGTGAAACCTCAGCTTTAAAATAAGTTAGTCTATTATTACAAAAGTATTGTTCTTTAACATCAGCTTGTTTCTTGTGTTGAGTAAGTACTAGCACAATTAATAATAGATAAATCATCAGATATTCTTCTGGAAAAAATAACCAATATTTGTGAGTTCCACCATGTTGTGAAGAGAATTTCATAAAGATATTTAATCAAGGTCGTAAATCTGCCTTCTTTGGCTTCCTTAAGAAATAAGGAGAATTTCATCTTGTCATTAGAATATAGATACTTGTATCCTTCTAAAGTATCTATTAGGTTTTGGGAGTAGTATTCCACTTCATGTAATTATTATTCATTATTGAAATATTTTCTCAAAAAATCATCCATAGTGTTTGTTTGGAATTGCAATTTTATAGGACCTTAATAGTATTATATTATGGTTCCCTAGTGATAAGAGTATGATACAATGCTTTTTGTAAAAATGTAGTTCAATTTTGGTTGATTTTGTACAAGTTTTGCAAGAATCAAAAATCAACTTTTTAACACCTTATTACTCCTAATTGAACTAAGCACTTTTTCAATTTTGAAGAGGTTTTGATGTTGGAATTATTTTTTCCCCTTTTTAGAAATTTGAGACAAGTAAAAATATGTTTATCCAACCTTAATAAAAACCTTTAATAACCTCTTTTATATCCCTTAGATTATTTTTAATTTCCAAATAAAATAAATTTGATGGAGTAATCCTTGACTCACAAGTTTGGAAAATTAGATAAATGATAATAATATTTGCAATAAAGTTTAATCCAATTTGAATTCATTATTCCTCCTAAGTAAGATTGCAAATATTAAATTAATAAGATAAGTCACTCCTTTAGCTTTCAAAATATAATTTTTAACCTTAGTTTTTAACCCTTATAACTCCAACTTATGAAAGCAATAATAAATGATATTTAGAACTTACCTTATGGATGCAACATCGCCTCAATGTTTGGCACTTTCTATGGATGAGTATAATAGCGTATAAGAGATGCCTTGGGTGCTCATTCTAATGGAGATTCCTTGGAGTGATAGGACTTGAATATTGTACGTATGGCATTGAATGTTGACCTTCAAACATGGGGAGCTTTTAATGCTCCTTCCCCTTATCTTCCATGTTGCACTTTGAACATTTCTACTGCGCTTCTCTCACGCCTTGACTGTGCTACGTTCCTCCTTCAGACGTCTTTGACTATGCTTCACTCATGCATACTCATCTTGGAATTAAGATACCTTTTAAGAACTATTGATCATAGGCATTGTGACAAGTGTCGCGTCCGTTACGTGAGCGCTCCCTTATTTATGTAATGCTTCAAAACCTTTGTTCAATACTCTTGGAGAAATTAGAAAACGTATGGGCACTTGTGTGAAGCTGGTGGAGAATACCAAGTGTCACATCTTTGCTTGTAACTCCTTCATGGAAGTTTCTAGAAAATGGAGAGGAATGATGACCAAAATACCAAGTGTTATTTCTACATGGAGTACGTTCTTGTAATACCTTCAAAGATGAAGATTATAACTCCATGACCCTTTTTATTTGAAATTTTGCTTGGGTAGCAAGCAAGATTTTTCTCCGTAGGTGGATGTGTGATGCACTATGGAGCTTGGATGATGATTTGAGGCTTCCCTTGGTGAGTGGTCTTCTCCAAGTTAGAGACCACGAATGTAACACCTTCCCTCTTTATTTTATGCCTCCAAATGTATTGATTTCCTTGTAGATATTTTGACATATTTTTTGAGATTAATATGCACTCGCCTATCTATGTAAATGTGGCTCATGAATGATCTAAATTGAGATTTTATTCTACAAGTACGTACATCCAAGATGAGCCCTTGAATGACTCCTTCTATCTTGGGAGGAAGAGTGCTGACGCCTAGCCTTTGATGGCTATTATTTCCCTATAGAATATGTGCCCTAATGTGGCACTTCCAAATATGCTCTTATGATGTCAAAAAACAAATTAGAGTAGTGCAAGATAATGTATTATAATTTTGTAAAATAAGGCTTTTTAATATACCTTCTTTTGCACCCTATTTCCAGATTTTAAATTCTTGTTTTGTGGCAGATTTCTTGCAATACAAGGGTTTGAGGCTGTCTTTAAAGAGTAGACACACCTTTCCTTTTTTTCTTGGACACTTTTGATAACAAGTTCAAGTTTCAATAACAGTAGATAGAAGATTTTCTGCATTTTTTTTTGCATTCAACTTGTAATGCTTTTGATTTTAAGACTCACCAAGTCTCACTTTCATAACCTTCTATTTCTATTTTTGGTTAGTTAAGTTCTCCAAATTCTAGAGGATTCTAACACTTTTTGGTGGCTTCTATTGGTAACTTCAAGTTCTAGATTTTTGTGCTTCAATAGTGTCTTTAAACACTTAATGCAAATCAAATTTTGTGCCTTTCAATAAACAAAAAACTAATTTTCTTTTTGAGAGTGGTATAATAGTACAAGTTCTTTAATTTTAATGCACTAATATTACACCTTATCACTCCAATCAACTCTCAAAGACATGCACTAATAATCTACTACAACTAATCAAGAATAACCTAAAATTAATTTATAGGAGTTATTCTACAATTTCACTACAATCAATGTTTGTAGGACTTAGTCTTCTTTTTTAAAATAGATAATAGGTAGATGATAGAAGCTAATCTAAAATATAATCAACTCCTAATAAATGTGCAATTGAATCCTTAAAAAGAATCTATTTTCTTTTGCACTTTAGAATACTATAATCTAATTTCCTTTTTGCAACTTTAATCCAAATTTAGGTGCTCTAATAAATCTGATAAATAATTCAATTAATGAATCTTTTTGCATCATAAGTTACATACCTTTTTTAGTAGCTCTTATCCCACCTTTGTAGAAGATGTAGACCTTGGTGTCTAAAAACACCAAGTTTTTGCTTCAAGTAGGATGTCATGAATAGCTCCTTCTTCACCAAATGATGGTATCGAACATTCTTTCATGAGCCTAGGATTTGTGGCTTGTTCATGTTGGAAGTTTTGTAACTTTACCATATTACAATTATTTTATATGTTAATTGTAAAATTTTGACAAATTTACTGAAGAAAGATGTAGTTTTGTTGCTTAGTTTACTATATTTTTACCTCTTTTTACTATTGCATTGTTGTAAATAAAATGGAAATCATAAACACTATGAAGAATTTTGTTGAAAAATGCTAAGGAACAAAAGCATTGGCAAGGAGTTAATTTTGAAGGGAGAAGCACCTCAGGAAGAGCAAGCAAGTTGTTTCACCCTTGTCAGGGGTGAAAGTCCTTTTGGCCTCTTTTAGAAGTAGGACTTAGTCCGAGAATGGTTTCACCCAGTACAATGTAAAGGCAATGAAGGAATGCTTGTTTTGAAATTAATGGCAGTAATTAAATCGCTTTCATCCCAAGCTGCACTTGCAAAGAAGTTTTTCCCCAAAAAATACAATGAGGAGTGTGATTTAACTCAAGAGTAAGTGAAAGAAAGAATAAGAGATGTTTCACCCCAATTGAGAGGTGAAAGTCACTTGCGCTCCTATTGAAGGAGAAACATAATTCGCAGGAGTGAATTTGCCCAACAGAAGGGAAAGGGTGAAGTTCTTAAGTTGTAAATGAAAGAGCAAGGTAATTTTACCCCAATTGATGGGCAAAAACCTTTGTCACCCATCTTTGGGGAGAAAGTTATTTTAAAAAAGAGAGTGCAAGTAGTTGTGAACTAAAGGCACTTTCACGCCCGATGGGGACAAAACTCCCTTTCATTCTTCCTTTCGGGGCAAAACATATTGTAAAATATAAAGTGTTAAGTAGCGCTACGTGGTCCAATCACCCACGAATCAAGGAATAATTTTAAAAGGGATTTCACCCCAAGATGGGTAAAACTCCCTGTCGCCTCTCTTGGAGATGAAACACATCTTAAGGAAAATTTTAAAATAAGGCATCATGGGAAATTCAAAGCAGCTCTTTCATCCCAAGTGAGGGGCGAAACTCATTGTCACCCCTCTTTGGGGTGAAAAGAGATTTCAAATATGTTTAAAGGTGAAAGATATGAATGGCAACATGGGGCCCATTTCAAATACGACAGGGGCAGAAATAAAAGTAAAGTGCTCAATGCAAATTCAGGGCATAGCAAATTGAAGGTACCCCTATTGAGAGGCACCATGTGGTTTCACCTCTCCAAGAGGTGAATGGGGATTTATGATTCGATTTTGAGCAAAAACATTGTGCAATGAAATACATCAAAATTAAAATAGTTAGAAGTGAGGTCACCTCCCTAAAGGGGTAAAATTACCTATCACCCTCCTCTGAGGTGAAAGCAAAGAAAATTAGAAAAGAAGAGGCTATCAATGGGTAAAATTACCAAGACATAGACCAGAGATCAAATCAAGTTGCGTCGTCGCCCGTTGTTACCCTAAAAAGGTTATTTCACCCTGTTCTTGGGTGAAATCAAGTCTTTGACATTAAATTTTTAGGTGATTGCTTCCAAAGTCACAATTTGGTAGATTTTCTTGGAAAGAGATAAAGAAAGATAAAATTTTATTCATGGAGTAATGCAAGCAGCACTTCCAAGATGTTCGCTTCAACTTTGTAGGATCAAAGGCAATTCTTGTTTATTTCCAATGCATCACCTATCAAACTTACCCATTTTTAAATCATATTTAATGCTCAGTGTACTTTCTTGGCAAAGGTGTATTTCCAAGGTGCAAAGACAAAGTGAATTTAATGACCAAGTGTCCAATTTCCATGTGATTTTGCTGCATCCTGATGCATCGACGTTCAAGGTCACTTATTAGCATTTAATAATGTTGATTTCCCTATGTGATTCTCCCACCAAAGCCGAATCATGGTTTCCATGTAGAATATTCTGACCAGAAAATTACTAATGTTGAGGAGGAATTTATTCTCATTGGTTTTTTATCTACCAACATTTTTTTGTATACACATTAAATAAAAGAGGTGCAACCCTCTATCATTTTCATGGAAAAATGAGGATGGAAACTTTGCATAAAAACACTCTAATTTTTCTACATCAATATAAATGATTCAACTTCTGGTTCTTTGAATGGTTTTGCACTTGACAATTTTCTATGTGTTATTTTTGAATGCTTTTACTTCTATTACTTGTTGTGCTTAAATTTTACTTCTAAATTTATTTTTGCTGGTAAGAGAGTGAACACTGAGATGCTCTTCAGAGGTTATCACTGCATAACTGCAAGGATTTTCTATGCTTGTATTTTTTGTTGTATGCTGCTAATTACTTCTTGGTGTAATTTCGGTTATTAGTCTATCCCCATCCTATACTATTGGATTACAACCATATTTCACTATTTATTTCTTGTTACCTTAATATTTCAACCAAAGTATATTAGGAAGGGAGACAAACCTCTGTAGATATTGGCCCAGAGGACATTTCTTTCCTTCAACCTTTCAATGTTGGCCAAGTCTAGGGCACACAAGGCATAGAATTTGTAACTAGGTAGATTCATGACCAACAATTATCCTCTTGTGTTTTCCTTATTCTACTATAGATTTGAAGAAGTTTGTATCTCTAGAGTGGTGCCTTCTTGCTATGAGAGGTAATCTTAAAGTATCCAATATTTGGTAAGCTTCTTCTATATTCAAGTCATCTTATCGAATTCTGACATCAACCAGGATCTTCTTATACGGTTTGTCTCTCCTTGCCAACTTCTCCTTCATAGATTTGGCATTTTCTGCCAAATTTTTCTCTTGGGCTTATTTTCATATGGTGACAATTGTCCCAAGTCCTTCACTATCAGGGACTTCACCTAAATAGTGAATTTCTCCAATGATTTCTCAAATAACTCTCTTGATCTTCAATAAGGATCTCCTAGCCTTTTCTAGATCCTAGATGAGACCTTCATAAGGTCTTTGATCTGGAAGCTTCTGATGGTCTTCCTTGAGACCTTTTATTCAATATTTTACTCTTGGAAGTGTTTGTGATGATATCTTCTCCTGGATATTCTGATTTTGCTACTCTTGGCTTCGAGCAAGTCTCTCCTGGTCCTTCTTCTTCTTCCAATACTGGAAGTTCTTTAATGATATATTCTCTTGATATCTTCTCTTTTGTTTCAGGATTAAGCTAATTTCGAAGAAGATACTCTTCCTAAATTTCTTGTAGGAAGTCTCCCAACTCACTGAATCTTTTGTTCCTACAATAAATATATTAGTACTAAAATATTTAGTGTACTTCTGAATCAAATATTCTTCTTCAATATCAAGGCTTTTGTGGCCTATTTCAATGTCAAGGCTCATGTGGCTTTTTTAGTACCAAGACTCTTATGACCTTTTTCAGTATCAAGGCTTTTATGGCCTTTTCAATATCAAGGCTTCTATGGCATTTTCAATATCAAGACTTCTATGGCTTCTTCTTCAAGTCTTCTATGGCCTTTCTGTATCAAGGCTCTTCTAGCTTGTTATTTATATGTGGAATTATGCAATCCAGTAATGGAGATATTCAGTCTCCTATCTTCACCATGATCCTTCACTAGAAGTCTTCTTCCACAGAATTATCTCTCGCATGATGAAATAACCTCTACACTATGAGGACATGTCGACCATAAGGCAATAAATTTGGAGTCTCCTAGATTTTTATCATAGGAGTCCCAATCCTCTGAGAATTAATTTTGTACGACAAAAAAAAACTTTAGGCACCAGTTAGCAAATTCTAGATAACCTGGAGGATATTCACTAGATGATTTGTCAATCTAGTGGATTGAAATGTTGAGTCCTAGTCTTCATGATTTTTTATAACAACTCTGTGGAAAAGACTCTAGAAAAAAATGATCTCAGTATTTTTTGAAACTGACATTCCTTTCAATCCTATCTTTGTGACTCTCCCAAAATCTACCACCTATATTTTCTTGAGATATTTTACCAGTGGTTGGTCCAATGGTGCGTCGGTTTGATAAAAATCTTAGGCTAACCAAAATTGGTGGTTTCCCTACTTACCTGCACAAATTAGATCTACTATGGTTCTCATACCACTGTTAGATTTTGATGAATGATCCATGAGAGATAACAATCACAAGATGCAAAATAACATGAAAGAAAGTAAATCTACTAGATGATTGAAGTATGCTAAAATATAAATCATATAAAATATTACAATATAGCTATGGAGGAAGTTAGAAATCCATTAAAAAATCTACATATCTACATCATATCCATCACCAATAAATGATGTGGAACACAGAACTACACTATCCACTAAACTACACTATCTGACTATGTCCCCTAACTATCTTATCTATCTATATAAAAGGTCATCCTTATATAAGAAAAATAGAATGCTTAGCCAACACTCTATATAGATGTGTAGGACAACTTGCACATGTACAAATTGCACATTGACACTCGTCCACTTATTACATTGCATAAAGTATCTAGATAACTTGCACAGGAAGTAATCTAAATATGTATCTTGGAGGATACATTTACATAACCCAAATGATGGAATAGACACTATTTCTAACAACTTAAAAAGTAAGTCAAAGTGCCAAGCATCCAATAGAGAGTGTCTAGTCATCAACATCAAGAAACCCAAGTTCTAGGAAGAGATGTAACAAGGAAGGTGAAGAAAAAATTAGAGCATCATTTGAAAGGTAACACTCCATTTTGGAAGAAGATCTAATTTCCAAGCATTCAAAATACCATTTGGTTGAGCCAAATTCAAAGCACCAAGTGTCATCTAGAATATTGCAAGTTCAAGTGTTGAGAAAGAGAAGTACCAAATACTTGAATTGGCTTCCACATGATGAAGATATAACATCTTCCTGAGCAAGGGAAGAGTCTTCATTACCACTTGTCAAACCGTAGAAAGGAGTGTCAATTAAAAGTCTCAGGCAGTGAAACATCTCAATAAGGAACCTTGGTTGCATGGTAGTCACACATTCAGAGAAGAAGAGTTGTTCAGACCTGAGGTTGAGCACGAAAAAAGGCAGTCAAGTGCATAGGTGAAATAGCATTTCTTGTTAGGCCAAAAGAGGAGCGTAAAAAAAAAGTGCAAAAGGAAAGTATTTTATTCGAGTTTGAATTTTATTTTTCAAAGGTTTAAGGAGACATAAGGGGCAATTTTGATTATTCTAAGGTTTAATTTTAATTAATATATTACATTAGAGATTAATTGTACTTATAAAGAGATAAGGTAGATAATTAGAAAGTTATAATCTTGGAATTTTCTTTATGCAATTTAGAGTTTTTTGAGTGATAAGTGCAATTTAATTTAAAGTTTTTTGAAGTATTTTATCTTATTTTAATTTCAAGTTACATAGGAATATTGCAAATTAATTTAAGTGTGGAGAGACAAGGTAGTCTACATCAAACTTAGAAATATTAAATTTGCAAATATTCTAGTTTATATTCAATTAGGGAGCTATAAGGAATTCAACATCAAAAGGTTTTTGAAACTTTGAAATTTGGAAAAACTAGGAGATATAAAGTAATCAACTACAAAGATTTTTGAAATTTAGAAATTCAAAATAATTATCTAGGGAGCTATAAGGTAGGCTACATAAAAGGAAATTGATGGAGAAATTATCAAGAGGGACTTATCAACATTATGGAAGGATTCAAGATCAAAATTCATTTAACATTCTTCATAATCAACAATGCAAGATAACATCAAAGAAAGATAATCATGAGGTTCAAAAGGATAAAAACCTTTGGTATATAGATTCTAGTGCCAGTCATCATATGATAAGCAATTTACAATGGTTTGATTGTCTAGAGCTCAAAAGCAACTTCAGTTTGAAAATTGTAGATGGAAAAACCTATCTTATTCATGGATATGGATGTGTAACATATTTTCTATATTTTATGTTACATGATGTCATGTATGTTCCTGAATTGACCACTAATATCATCTTAGTAACTCAGCTAGTAGAAATTAAAATATTGATTGAGTTCAAATATATAAATGGAGTTAATAAATGTCTCATTAAAAATAAAAATGAGATAGAAGCTACAAGATCAATTAGGAATGGATTATATGATTTAGACTCAATTGGATTATTTCAAGATCTTATTTTTGTTTAAAATAACACTATTGAATATTTTGAGATACAAATTACAGGAAGTGAGAATCAAGGATCACTCTACCATTGAAAATGTTGGGTCAATACAAAATTCAAGATGATGAAAAATATGAGAGGACAACAAGAGGTTGCATTTCAAAGCCATTTACAAATCAAAGAAGAAAAGTATGAAGATAATCAAAAGGAAGGAGAACCAGATCAAGGTCCAGTCCATTACAAAGTTAGATCAGGACAAATATTGTATTGAAGACTAAAGTCTTCAATAACCAAATAATGTAATACAGGGGGTGTTGGAGAATATTACATTATTTGGTACATCCACCTTGGTGCAATATTATATTAGGTGTATGTCTTATATTAGAGTGTGAGATTATATTTCATGTAATGTAATAATGTACAAGAAATACACTAATGTCATGTAATTTAGTATGCAAGTGTTGTGAGTTTGGATGTGCACAAGTGTCCATTATGTAAGAGTGCACGTGTCCTTAGAATAGGAAAGTTAAGAGTTTCAAAGAAGAGTGAAGGTCAAGAGTGTTTCATATGAAGAGTCACATACTATTATATACTTGTGACAAAGCATTGTAATTGTTATTGAAAATGCATTGCACATAGCATGCATTAGTAGACCTTTATTCTATATCATTTTCAGTATTTTCATGAGCATTTTCAAGTGATTATTTTATGAGTATTTTTGAAGTTATTTTTGAGTTATACTTGTGTGATTTATTATCATTGTTGAGTATTTTATATTGCAACTTTATATTTGATTTTGTGGTTATTTACTTTAAGTTTTGAGCATAAAAAACTAATAGTATTATGATACAGTTTCAATTACAATCTATTATTATTATATCTCCTATAATAATATTATAGTTACAAGAAATATTAATAGCAAGAGAAGGTGATTAACATTTAATGGTACTCCCTAGTTAATAATTTTATCTTGGGATCATAACATATATTTTTAGCTCTATAAGAATCCTATATTTATAAAATTTCTTTGGGTATGTGATCTTGTTGATGAGGTAAAGTAAATGTCTTAAAACATCAATTTTAAATGTTTTGTTTTACACATGAAAATTCTAGATGGATTATGAAAAAATACATTCTTTAACTTTTAAATATTTTTCTAATTGCATTGAATATTTTTATAGAATGCTTTGATCTCACTAAGAGATAATTCTATAATATCATCCTCTCTAATCATATCTAGGATCCTAAATAGTCATGTTTAAGTCATATCAATCAAAATATTTTGAAGGTACCCTCTGTAATATCACATCAAAGTAAATTAGTCAAATTTTATTGAAGTATATCTATATATTATTTTGACATGGAAATTTTGGATGATATTTAGATACATGGAGTTACTTTCAAAGGCTTACAATTCCTAATTTAGGGTCTCATAGTAAGTTTAAAAGATATTTTCTATAATCAAATGGATGGGTGCCATGAGCTGGAAAATTATAACAACTAATTAAAATACTATTTAGGCTAGATATTAGTTAAAAATGATATCTTTTATTACAATTATACAAATATTTTTCTATGGATAAGAAAACTGTATTATATTCCTCATAATTATTCCTAATAATAAAAGCTTTGAAATTTAAAGAATACAAAGGAGAAGAAACAAGAAAAGATAATTATGTAGAGACAACCAAAACTTAATATAAAATGTAATATTGGCATGTTGAAAAATTGATTAGCATCTTATCAAAGTGGTAAAGCTAGGATTTTGTCACCAAAACAGTTATGAAAAATCTTGATAAGAACCTTCAATTGAGAATCAACTCTAATCCAAAGGTTAGTACACCTTAGCATTATCCCATGAGAAAATACCACTCAATTAGAGATAAAAGTAGACCTTTCAAAGTAGTAAAAAAATAATTCTAGGAAGCAACTCCAAATATTAAAGGTAAAGTATTCAAATAAAAGCATATAAATGCAAAAAAATCAATATATTGGAGAAGAAACCCTAATCCAATATTGTTATCCAAAAGAGAACTAAAGCAAGGAATATGGTTATTGAATGGAATAAGCTAAATATTTGAGGCCAAAAAGAATGGGAAGCACAACCTAGCAATAAGAGTAAGACTCTATTTATGAGAATAATATGGTAAAAATATTGCTCGTTATGTAGGCAAAAGAATGACAAATAAGCATATCACTAAAACAAATTGTAGGTAGTAGTATTTTGGGTAATGTATCAAAAAATAAAATCCAAAACAATTGTGGTTGTCGCTTTAGCAAATACTCCCTTTGAATCTCATCTTCAATTTGTTGATCATCCCCTAGTTAGTGAGGTTATGGTGTTTAAATCAATATTATCATGTTAGAAGAAGTTTGGTGGATAATTAGTTAAAACTACAAAATCTAAGATATTTTTCATTAATATTTACCTATATTTACAATGGATTATTATGGATATATTAGAATTTATAGTTATATATATTCCATCAACATATTTGGGTATGTGTTTTTCTTATAAAGGAAAAAATAATGATGTTTGGAACTTAATCATGGATAAGATAAAATATTGTCTGGCAAGTTGGAAAGGAAATTTCTTAACCATAGTTGGAAGGCTACAACTTACTAAGACTATATTGCAATCCATTCCTACATATATGGTGACACTTTCAAGATTGCTATAAGGTATAACATTCCAATTTGATAAGATTCAAAGATATTTTCTTTAGAAAGGATGTGAGGAAAATATTACGTTTCCTATTTATAAGTTGGATAGGGTTTTCAAAGGAAATAATATTGGAGGCATAGGATTACAAAACTATAGAATTATGAGTTTATCACTAGAGGTAAACCATAGCTAGAGATTATTCAAATATTAAGAAAGGAGTCAGACACAAATGTTACTTCAATAAAATATATAGATTCTCTTAATATAATAAAATTACTTAGGAAACAAATCCTACCTTGAGGATCACTAGTATAGAAATTGATATCATATAGTTTACAATTTATCAAGAATCATATTAGATGGTCATTCAATGAGGTGGGTTCTACCAAAAAAATATATATTAAAGCCTTATCCTCTTATTTTTTATCCAAAATGATAACCATTGGCTTGGGCATATCTTGATTGTAAAGGTCCAAAGGCCAAAGATTATATTAACATGAGCAACAACTTTAGGTCATGGATTTCTATTAGTAACAAGATTAAAGGAGAGGAACTTAAACAAATAGCATGATCTTTAAAAGATGCTTCAAGAGTGTTATTTTCTTATGTTTATGCAAAATAATAAGTTGGTCTAGAATCTATCAAAATATTATGGATACTCAAGTCTAATTAAGATATGAGGATTTAAAGCAGTTAGAATTTCCTAAATTCTAATAATTTCCCTTAGAAGAATGTTTGGTCATTGGAGGCCCTCCCTAAGGTCTCAACATTCCTTTGGTGAATAATTCAAAGAAATATTCTTACAAGAGAGAGACTAAAAATAAGAGGATATCATGGATCTTTTAGGTATGTATTATTTGAGAAGGATCTAGAAATATTAGATCATTTATTTCTTTAGGGTCCCTTTACTTACATCATTGGGAGTCACTATTTCATAAATATAAGAATTTATTGAGTAGCTCCATCAGCTTTGAAAGAGTTGATAAAATTTTGGAATGATTCTTTCAGAGCTAAACCATTTTGAATTTTATGGAGGATACTTCCTACCATTATTTTTTGAAACTTATGCCTTGAAAGAAGTAACATAATTTCTAAAAATGATTCTTAAAATTATGCCTAAGTTTGGAACTATATTATTGCCTCTCTTGCAAAATATTTACAAACAAGGTCCTTATCTTGGGAACTATCAATTTTAAAAAAATATATCTTAGCCTCTTGGTTGTAGAATATGAATATATGTAGAAGGGTAAAATGTGACAATGCAGTTAATACAAGGGATCTTATTAGATTTATGGTAAAATAGAAATTTCTAAAAATAGGGTTTATAAAAATTAATTATAATGGTGCTTTCAAAGGAAATCTAGGAAAATCTAGTGGGGATAGTGTTTTTTAAGATAATGAAGGCAAAAATAAAAAACATATGGAAATTTAACTAACAACTATGTAGAGGCTAGGGCACTCCTTACAAGGATCAAAATTACAATTGAAAAAGGGTGGAAATATATGTCAATTGAGCAGGAGTTACAAATTATCATAAATAAAATCAAAAAATGGATGTGGCGATTGGATAAAAATAACATTATTGTTGATGTTCATAAAATATTGTTGGAGGAAGTCTCTTGAAAATGTAAGCATATCTATAGATAATGAAATTGAGTAGAAAATAATTAATAGTCAACCATGGTATTGATATTTATGTTGGTAAAATTTAAATTTTAGAAGGTAGCTAGTCAAGTGAGATTTTATCTTTTAATGAAAATAATGCCAAGGAGTTGATTGTGAAAACATAGCAATCTAAATATTATGAGGAATATATGTTATATAAAATGAAATAAATAATATCTTTGATAAAAATAAAAGCTGGATATGATTTAATTGGCCTAGCATGAAATGTAATATTTTATTATTTTTATGGGGGACCAGTATAATGAAGAACACAAGCTTATACTGAGAGGGGGGGTGAACAGTATAAGAGAACTTTTTACTTTTTCTCTCAAACCAATATATGCAATGCAAAGATAACAATATCAACAACAGTGATCAAATAAATGTACACAACACCACACATAATAAAGACACAAAAATTTACATGGTTCACACAAATATGGCTACTTCCATGGAGAAAATTGAAGAACACAAGCTTATACTGAGAGGAGGGAGTGAACAGTATAGCGCCCACTTTTTACTTTCTTTCCAAACCAATATCAATTAGTGTCCTTAATTGCAATATCCAAATATAGCAATGTGCATTAATGACATAGATAGCAATAGTAAGCAAGAGCACAAATCACCACACATAATTGAGACATAAGATTTAACATGAATTCCCCAATGTGGGGTAATCCAAAAGATAATATCCTTATAATATTTCACAAAGAAATAGGGATCCTTATCCCAATACAAATGATTACTTTGATCTGCTCAAAGTTAGGCTATCCATTGATCTGCTCAGCAAGGCAATCCACTGATCTACTCAGGTAGACAATCCACTAATCTTCTCAGGTAGGCAATCCTAATCTGCTTAGGTAGGAAATCCACTAATCTAATTAGCAAGGTAATTCACTAATCTGCTCAACTAGGCAATCCACTAATCTTCTCAGGTAGGCAATCCTGATCTACTCAAGTAGGTAATCCTAATCTACTCAGGTAGGCAATCCACTAATCTGCTTCAGCAATATCACCAAGAACTTACTCAAAATATGCTCTAGCAAGCTCACCAATAACTTTCTCAAATCTACTCTAGCAATCTCACCAATAACTTTCTCAAATCTACTCTAGCAAGCTCACCAAGAACTTGCTCAAAATCTACTCTAGCAAGCTCACCAAGAACTTGCTCAAATATGCTCTAGCAAGCTCACCAATAACTTGCTCAAATCTTCTCCAGCAATCTCACCAAGAACTTGCTCAAAATATGCTCTAGCAAGCTCACCAAGAACCTGCTCAAATCTGCTTAGCAAGCTCACCAAGAACTTGCTCAAAATTTGTCCATAAATCTGTCCATAAATCTATCCAAAAGCCTTCTCAAAGGCTCAATCAATCATACATAAAAGTTGCTACAAATCTGTCCAAAAATATATCCCAAAAGCCTTCTCAAAGGCTCAATCAGTCATGCACAAAATCTGCCACAAATCTGTCCAAAAATCTATCACAAAAGCCTTCTCAAAGGCTCAATAAATCATGCATAAAAGATGCCATAAATCTATCTAAAAATCTATCCCAAAGGTCTTCTCAAAGGCTCAATCAATCATGCTCAAGTAGCACTCAAATCTCATCCACAAATCCATGAAGGCAAGGCTTAATGATGAACTCAACAATAAATGGCAATGCACTCTACAATGGATGACAACAATGAACCACAATGATCTCAACTCAAATCAGAATATAGAATAGTTTTTTTCATGGAACTTGAACAACCACTTCACTCATTCACTTGACTAGGATCAAACAACTCTACTAAACTAATCACAACAAGGAACAACTCTTTCTCACAATATCTAGTACAAACAAGTATCAACCAATTCAAATGTTTCCAACAATTCTCAACCACAAATCTCACATAACAATGATACTCATGTTGTTCTCTAACTCAAGTTTAAGTTCTTTGTACAATCAATGGGCTTAAAAAAAAATGCTTATAAAACATTCTTCACATAACAATGATACTCATGTTCTTCTCAAACCCTTTCTCAGGTTTTTTACATAACTAATTGCTTCAACAAAAATGCTTATAAAACAAGGTTTAAACACAACTCTCAAACCAAAAAATCTTGAATCATTCAACCAACCACTTTCGAAAAGTAAACCACAATCAATCCTTTTCTCTCTGTACTGACCCAAATTTTTCATGCCCTTACCTTCAGGCTAAAGGATCCGTGCCCGAAAGGGGGATGCAAGAAGGATGGGACAATACCTCGGACTGAGAGGCCCTTTGAAGGTCGCACCTCTCGGGGGAGGGGTATAAGGGTGAATTTTCGATGGATGGTGGGGTTCACCAGGAAAATTTGAGTGGCAGTTTCCATGCCTAGGTTGAGAATGGGTTTGATGTGTTCATTTTATACTCAATCATTCATATTCCTAGGTTGGCCAAAATGAATCTAAGCTATTCTATATGAAGATGTCGATTTATATGAATATAGAAAGCATGAATGAATCCTAAATACCAGGAATATGTTAAATGAGAAAGAATGCACCTGATTTCGGATGTCTGATGAATATTCTGAAGCTTGTAGGAGTCCAGATCATCCCGAATATGACAGGATCATCTGCAATTGTACAAAATCGTCCCATATCATAGGCGATCATCTGAAATCAGACAAGATCATCGTCGATCTGATGAATTCGTCAGACAAATTCGTCAAAAACCTGCAATCACAGAAACAGACACCAAAAACCAAAAATGCAACTGCAAGAATAATGCAAAATGATAGAAATGAGAGTATAAATGCTTAACTGATAAATCTAGATAGCAGATTAAAGGAAATGCATTGTTTTAATAACTTATTTTAACTTTATCATGCATTTATGCTAAATGAGGTGAACTCCAAGATGCAGAATGAAAATAATCAAGCTAATGCATAATAAAATGAGGAAGGAAGATGAGAAATGCAAACTCAGGGCTCTGATTGCCCCCAATATGAACTGCAATCGAGATCACCTCCAATCATACGAGATCATCGCCGATCTTCGATAGGATCGTCCGAAATCGTGTGGAATCGCCTGCGACAATCCGAGCTTCCTCTAGCTGAAGCACAGTGAAATCCTGCAATGAAAACTTGAAACTACGAGTGCAAACAATGGTGGATAGGACGTCTTAACACAACAAAGCTAAATGGCAGGGAAAATCAACCAGGGAGAGAGTCAGGAGGAGAGCCAGGGGGATAAACTGAGAAAATCCCAATTTATATAGAATTAGGGGGAGGTTAGGAGGTTGGGGATCATCCCAATCTGGGAGATCTCCAATGGAGGAATCTCCAACTGCGTAGACACACTTCTGCCCAAGTTGGAGAGGCTATTGAAATAGAAGCTAATTATGAAAATTCAATTTTGGGATGAAATCGTCTGGACATTCTGTTCCAAATGAATTCGTCCGATCTAGGATGATTTCGTCTGATCGGTGACGATATCATCCAACGGTCAAAACAACTCCTAAAAATGGCACAAAAAATGGGGGGAGCAGTTAACGGGCGATTTCGGGGTTAAAATTCAAAATTTTATCTTTTTACTAAGGGTTTAACTGTGCCAATTTTAGGGTGCTACATTTTACCCCCTCTTTAGCAATTTTTTGAAGAAAATGCGTTAAATACGAGTTCTTCCCGCTTTACAAGAAAGCAAAAATTTATTTCATTTTTTAGACGATGATTCTAGGTCGAATCGTACGACTGCTTACTATGGTTCCCCCTCCATGTTTTTACCCAAATCGAACGTTTGAGGTAAAAGCGTGAAAAAGCAAAATTTAAAAAAAAGTTGTTTTTAAATAAAATTACAAAAAATAAGGTAAAACCCTAATTCATTGTTACTGTTCACATTTGTTGTTTCAGAGCTCTGTAGGCAAAATGGTGGAAATGACACACAAATCGATAGAGGTCCGATGCGGGTTGCGGGTAGGGATCTAAACTTGATGCATTATGTTTTTAATTTGATTTGTGTGATTTTTAATTTTTAATTTTGACTGTTTTTGGGGTATCGTGGCCGTTTTTAGGCCGTCGATGATGTCGGGATGAAATCATCCCAATTTCGTCGAAATCATCCCTAGATCGCCAATTTCATCTAGGGGTGAAATCGATGAAATAGGGGTGATCCCTTCCAACAAGGGGCGATCCCCAAGTTGAGAAATCGAAGACAATTTCGTCCTACCAAGGATGATTTGACTCAATTTAGTATGGTATTGTCCAATAATGAATGATATTATTTTTTTATAAGATGAAATTGATTTAACTAATTTTAATGATTATCTATTAATGATTTTTGTTGTTTTATTGTTTATTTTGCAGAGGGGATTACTAAAATTCAAGAGTGGAAATACGGGGGTCTAAGAGACGATGTAGCCATGCTCGATCAGGCAGAGCGAGACCGACTATCAGAGGTTGGGCTACAGCATGTGGCAGAGATGCCACAAATACCTAAAGACATGGGGCTACTGACAGCCCTAGCAGAGAGGTGGTATCCGGGGTCGTCCTGCTTTCAGCTACCAATAGGGGAGATGGCTCCCACTCTAGAGGATGTATGGAGGATCTTGAGGATCCCCATACATGGGCGGTTGATGACTCCTATGGCCAATCAGGGCCATGCCATGATGCGACTATGTGGAGACCCTAGCTTCACCCTAGAGAAGGGCGGAGTGAACATCGAGACATTGAGGCAGATGTCTGGGGTGTCTCGATTGACTCAGGTTTTGGCAGGGGTAGTGGGTGGCCTACTACTATGCCACTAGAGTGGATGCAGGTTACCATGGCTCCTTTTAGATGTGTTCTACTATATGAGAGACCACGGCTATAGGTTTGCTTGGGGTAGCTTCGTACTATACCGCTTGTATAGGATCCTATACGGGGTCGTATACAAGGGAGGTCAATGTCTAGTATTGACATCACTGCTACAGGTTTGGTGCTGGGAGCACATTGTGGTGCGGAGGCCGATAGGGCTTCCACTGATAGGGGTTGACTAGGAGAGACCCCAAGTTTTCTATTGGTGGCTCCAGAGAGGGTCACAGTGGTGGATAGATCTGTCGATGTCCCGAAGGTTGCTAGATGACCTCATCCCTGACTAGATCACCTTGAGGCCATGGAGAGAGCATCCAGGGTGGGGAGAGGACGGACAGGAGTTGGCTCGCATCAGGCGAGTCTTCTGGCTGAGGATGGAGTAGGGAGAGGTAGAGCTCCATCGCTATGATCAATTTTTGAGGTAGTTCGGTCTACAGCAGGGGATCCCTTCTCTCAGAGACTACGAGTACTCCCGGACTGTCCAAGATAATACTACACTAAGCGGGGCTCCAGATATGCAGTGATTCTAGAGTCAGGATGTTGATGATGCCCCCATTCAGCCAGTGGATGGGGATGATGCTTGGGTCACAGACGGGTATGATGCCTGGTATGCAGGCATCCTCCCTCCTCGAATGACATTTGGGCATAGGGTCTGATGCACGCTATGGTGCGACAGATGAGGAGGTGGTGCTAGGCTGCCATCGATGTAGTGAGGAGTCATGGAGGGAGGGAACAGCAATGGTCTCCTCAGGAGAGATGCCAGAGAGTGCCATAGGCTCTAGAGAGACCACAACATCCAGAGAGGAGAGAGGAGGGACTCCCTTATCAATAGAGGGATAGGCCAGCATCGCTCGATAAGGGCAAGGGTGTCAAGGTGGGGGAGAGCAACGAGGTGGCGGCTCTCTAGGTGAAGAATGCCCACCTTCGAGCTCAGGTGCAGACACTACAAGATGAGGCTACACGACTCAGGGCTCAGAGTGGAGGGGCAAGCACTCAAGATCTGGCATGGGCTATTGCTCAGATCGTGTTCTACCAAGGATTGTACTATCATGTGGTTCTAGAGAACCAGAGGATACCGTTGCCAGCTAGCATTGCAGAGCCGATCATGATGGGGTCATCGAGGACATCCTCATGATCGATGTCGAGGACCCGAGATACAACATGGACTTCGATGGGACCACCTCCTCCACCTCAGGGCGGGAGAGGAGATGAGGCTGAGAGCTCGAGGGCTTCTCGAGACTAGCTGCTCTTTGACTATAGACTGTATATTTGAGAGGATTGAGTATGCCAGGGTATAGATTGTGGCATACCAATCTAGTTTTGATATGATGTACATAATTTTGATATATATATATATATATATATATGATCTTTTGTGATATGACTTGTCCATATGTTTTATGATGCTTTAAATTTTGAATTGTTGATTGATTATTCATGTAATTATGTCGTTGGAAATAGTATAATTTTATGTCATGCTATGAAATTTAAATGAAATAATCTGATGTAAACAAATTGGTTGTTTGTGGTATGATTTGATGAAAAATAAAGGGACTTCTAACAATAATTTCAAAGGACATTGTCGTTGTTATATGACCATTTCATGGAGTCGCCGCTCGCTAGGTCGTCAAGCTAATCCCAAGTATAGAAATATTGCTAAAAGTAAAAGAGTGCTTAAGAGACTGTCTTAAGACTTTGTGTTGTGATGATGAAAAATGATGATGGTGATGATTTGTTTTCAGATTTTCATGAAAATATTATGCATGAAATATTAAAAATATGATTTTTTTAGGCATAAAATTCCTAAGTGTGATAAAATTTTGAACAATTCCTTAGGAATTATACCATCGTTGCAAAAAACTGAATGTTGACATAATGAAATGAAATAGAAAAGTTTTCGTTCTTTTTAAAGCACAATTGTGTAACATAATGATGTAAGCCATATGTTTTTATGAATTAAATAAATGGGAAATAAAATTAGAACAATGGTTTGCGCTAGGCATAGAATTATAGGTATAGACTTATACCATCATCGCAAAATCCAAAAATAATTTTATTGCATAATTGATTTTTGATTTTGAGATAAACATAAAATATATAAGATGAGGACTTGCGCTAGGCATAAAATTCTATTTTAGGTTTTAGGAACTATACCATCGTTGCGGAAGTCGAAAGTATATATAAACGTGACTTTATTGTATGGTTTGAAAAAATTTGGATTTTTGAAAAAAATGTATGTAATTGTTTTTATACTAAACAGATGTTCTCAAATAAGAAGATGAAATTATTCCAAAATATTTGCATAAATATTTTAAATTATCTCAAAGACAAAATGTAGATTTATAAGGAACCCTCATGTGCATATGTGAGTTTATTGCCGATCTTGATTTATCATAATGATACAAAATATCTCAAATACAAATGTGTGTGCAATTGTATTGTTCATTTACCAATTTTGAGCAAGATAATTTGATACAAGTAATTTGAATTAACCAAATAAGTGTTCATTGACCATGATTTATATGCATGTAACCGTACCAGACTACTATGTAAGTCGGGTCATCAAGAGCTAGCTGATCCATAAGCAGACATAGGTCTGTACAAAAGAAGGTCGCTAATGTGACAGACATATCACCACGCTAGGAGTTACCCAAGGCCAAGCGGGTTGGGCACAAACCACCTGTTATGGGGCTTACCTCACGATTTTCGAATAATTGAGAATTCCAGGGATTCAAGCTCATTCACCCTTCTTTTCTTTTCAAAGGGTAGGGAAAGGGATTTTATTGCTTTTTGCTTTTTCTTTTCTTTTCTCTTTTTTTTTTTTTTTGTATTTTTGCTTGATACTGAGATAATGCTGAAATATTGTTGAGATGGTACAAAAAGCTACTGAAATAATGCTTATTTTTTTTCTTAATTTTATTTTTCTTTTTCTTCCTATACTAGGGATACTTGCTCGGATTGGTTGTAGAGCAAGGGATTTTTATTCTGGGCAGGGGTGAGCTTGTCCTTTTGTCAATTCTCAAAGATTCTAGACCATGTGCATGATAGGATAGCAGGGAAACTTTTCGCTCAAGAAACCACTTCTACTATGTAGCATCATATTGAATTTGCAATGAAATCATTTTAATGTGAAGAGATATACTTGGTTCAAGTAAATAACAAGATCAATTCTCTATGCTCAAAACTTTATTTAATTCAACTGTGGACTTTGATATAAGAGAGATTAATAATCATACCAAATAAAATCAAGATATTTATTCATGTGAGTGTGAAAGTGCGGGATTCCAAATAAATGCTAATTTATCCAAAATAATTGAAAATATGACTGCAATACTTCAAGAATTGATAGGTGCAAAAATAGAAAATGTTTTTGAAGATTTTGATGATTTTGATGTTTTTTATATTTTGGTTTTAATTTATGAATTGAAAGAATAAATAATATTACTGTTTTTGAAATTTTTATATGAATTACTAAAATGAAACAATATGCAAAATAACAATATATACAATGATGAAATGACCATATTTATGCATAATAGCGTTTAAGATGCATAATGTTCATAGGTTATTTAAGATCTTTACCATCTAAGGTAGCTAATCTGTATGCTCCCGATCCAAATTTAGCAGTGATAATATATGGTCCAAGCCAGTTGGGCTCGAATTTACCTTTAAGATCTTTAGTTGCATTAGTATTTTTTTATTTTCTTTTAAGACAAGGTCGCCGATCTCAAAGGATCGATGATGAACTTTCTTGAGGTATGCTCGTTTAAGCTTGTTCTAGTAGGCTCGAAGATGTTCCAAAGCATTGATGTGCTTCTCATCTAGGAGTTCTAGCTGACTAAATCTTCCAGCATGATATTCATCTCCTACTTCAATATCTTGAAGTAGTAGAGCCAAAGAAGGAACTTCTAATTCAAAGGGAAAAACTGCTTCAACGCCATAAACCAAAACAAAAGGTGAAGTGCCTGTGGGAGTACGAACGCTAGTTCGATAAGCCCACAAAGCAGGATATAATTGAATGTGCCAATCTCGACAGATTTATTGACCAATATTTTGAGGATTTTAATTAATGTTTTATTAGATGCTTCGCTTGGCCATTACCCTGAGGATAATAGGGAGTGGACCAACGATGTTGAATTTTATATTTTTGACATAATTTCTTGACATATTTATTTTTGAAACAAGTTCCATTATCCGAGATGAGATTTGCAGGAATTTCGAACCTACAAATAATTTGATTAAAAATAAATTTGGAAACTTGGGTTCCAATGCAAGAAGCTAAGGGCATAGCTTCAACCCACTTCGTGAAATACTCGGTGGTGGTTATGATGAATTTGTGTCCATCGGATGACACAGGATTGATTTTTCCAATGATGTCTAAGCCCCATTTTGAAAAGGGCCAAGGAGATGAAATAGCATGCAGTTCTTGTGCAGGCGCATGGACAAGGTCAGCGTGTTTTTGGCACTTGTCGCAATGGTGCACGTAATCATGTGCATCATTCTCCATGGTAGGCCAAAAATATCCTATCCTAAGGAGCTTCTTAGCAATGGTGCTACCACTAAAGTGTCCCCCACAAGATCCATCGTGGGCTTCACTCAAAGCTGATCTAGATTCTTCTAGATTCAAACATCTCGATGAGGATACCTTCAAAAGATATCCTATATAACGTATTGCCAATTATTACGAAGTGACTTGCTCGTCTACGTAATAACCGACGCTGGTTTCTATTAAAACCTTCAGGGAAGGTCCCATTTTGAAGAAAATTGAATATATCGGTGTACCAAAGTTCAGGAGTAGTTTCGTTGATTAGAAACACATCCAAAGGTTCTAAGCATGATTTATTTGAAGCGGGTTCCTAGAGTCGATGAATAATGATGGTAGCATATTCGTCATCTAACTCCAAGGGTAAAAGAGATGCAGTTGCAGCCATAGCATCAGCCGCACGATTATTAGTTCTAGGAATAGCTTCCAAGGTAACTTGATCAAATAAAGATATTAATTGTAATACATATGCTTTATATGGGTGCAATTTATCATCTCTAGTCTGATAAACATCATTAATTTGATTTATAACAAGTTGAGAATCATCGAAAACTAATAGATTTTTAATTTTCAGTGCCAAGGCTGCTCGTAAGCCAAGGATTAGAGCCTCATATTCAGCAGTGTTATTAGTACAAGCAAACATTAATTTAAAGGATAGAGGTATAAGATGTTTCTGTGGAGATATTAAAATAATACCTGCACCAGCCCCACTCATGCATCGGGCTCCATCAAAGTATAAGGACCATTGCTCTGGATGGTCTGCCTCTAGTTTAAGGCATTCGTCGAGAAACTCAATGATGAGGGGATGGGTAGACTCTAAGGGTGCAGCAACTAATTGATCTGCTATGATTTGACCCTTAACAGACTTCTATCCTATAAACATGAGTTCAAACTCGCTTAGAGCAAGAACCCACTTTGTTGTGCGACCAGATAAATAAGGTCGACTCATGAGATACCACAAGGGATCGGATTTAGCAATAACATACGTTTTCTGACTGAGCATATAATGGCATAGTTTTTGTGTAGAAAATACGATTGCTAGACATAACTTTTCTAATGTTGTGTAGTGGGTTTCATAACTGATTAATGTTTTGCTGATGTAATAATTGGCACGTTCTCTTTTCTCATCATCCAGTTGAGCTAACATAGCTCCTAAGGCAAAATCTGAAGCAAAAATATACAAGATAAATGGGCGATCAGGTCTAGGTGGTGAAAGCACAGGCGGGTTAAGAAGATATTGTTTGAGGAGTTCAAATGCTTCCTGACATTCATTGTCCCAATGGAAAGAGACATCCTTCTTAAGAAGCTTAAGAAAGGGTCCAGTTTTATCCACCAGCTTATCGATGAAGCGACGGATGGCTTGAAGCTTACCTTGTAGACTTCGTAATTCAGATATATTTGTGGGTGCGGGCATATCAATGATAGCCGCAATCTTGAGAGGGTCAATTTCGATGCCACGTAAAGAAACTATAACCCCCAATAATTTATCGAACTTAACTCCGAATATACATTTGGCTGGATTCAATCGGATAAGATATTCCCTTAACCGATCAAATACTTTTCTCAAGTCATCTAAATGGTCATCTTCTTTAATAGAATGAGCTATAATGTCGTCTACATAATCATGTAGTATATCATGCATCATATCATGAAAGATATAAGTCATGGCTCATTGATAGGTTGCACTTGCATTCTTCAAACCAAATGGCATCACTTTCCAACAAAAGGTCCCCCAAGGGGTAATAAAGGCTGTTTTAGCCTGATCTTCAGGAGCTATCTTGATCTGATTATAACCATAAAATCCATCCATTAAGGATATCATTCCACTCCCAGCAGTAAAATCAATGATCTGATCCATATTGGGAAGAGGAAAATCATCTTTAGGGCATGCAACATTAATATCTCTAAAGTCTGTGCAAACCCTAACTTTGGTAGCTTCTTTCTTAGTTCATTGGAACGACATTCGAGATCCATCAAGCATAATCAATGGCTTGTATAAAAATAACATTCAGGAGTTTTTCTAACTCCCCTTTGACTAGTAAGGCCACTTTAGGATGCATTTTTCTAAGTTTTTGTTTAACAGGTTTAGCATCCGGATGGACTACTAGGTGATGCATAACTACAGAAGGGTCTAAACCTGGCATATCTTCATATGTCCAAGCAAAGACATCTTCATATTCTTTAAGAAATGCAATGTATTTATCCTATTTTTCTTGACTCAATTTTGATCCAATGTTGATTATGTGAGGATTATCCTCAGTTCCAATGTTAATTTTTATGACATTTTCTACTTCCATGTGTAGATCTTTCTCAAAATTAGGTGGGGCGGGTGAAACGCCCAATTCTTGTAATTCTGCCAAGGTTAGCTTGGATAATTCGTCTTGAGGAGTCGTGGCCTCAAGTTGGGCTATACTAGGTATAGAGCCATCAAAATAAAATTCATTATGTAATAATTCCTCAACGGAGACATCATGGAAGATATCTCCCTCCAACTCATCATCGGATTCAGCGATCATCTCAGGGTAAGCTATAGATAGCATATTACATGTAAATGGCTTATTCGTTAAACGCAAAGCATCACGCTCATCCAAATAATCTTGATAACATATGAGATGGTCATCATCCTCAAATGGGAAGGGCTGACCCTTACTAGGAAATAGGCCCACACCACATCGGGCAGGCCACGGTTCTACCTCAAAGGGTTCTTTCATACCATTTTGGAAAGGTCCTAAACCTTTCCCTTTATATCCCAATTTAAGCATTATAGATTTGGCTTTAACATACTCATTAGTAAAATAACATCGAGCATATCCATCATAATGAGTCTTGATGTTTTTGGGTATTCTACCCCAGTCATATCCCTTATAAATAAAAGCACAGCTCTCGACTTGGTAAGTACTTCCCATAGGCTGTGGGAGGCCCAAGGTATGAGGAGATGGTGGCAAATTATTTAAAATAAGGGAATCTTGCATAGAAGCATTCGTTTTCTCTAATATAAGAATTTTAGATAAATCGGGTAAGAGCTCGTCAATAAGAGCATAAGAGGTAGAAGGAACATTTCCTACATCTTCTGATGTAGAAACTATGCCTTTGGTGGATGTAGATGTTGTAGAGATGTCGATGGATGGGCCTATTATAGGTATAGAAGTTATAGGAGTAGAACAAGAGGCATTGGTTGTGGGATTAGGATCTTTCTTAGGTCCTAATGTGGTTTGTTCAGAGGATGGTTGAGCTATATGTAGGGGTGGAACTGATGGAGAAGAAGTAGATGACATTGTGGGTGTGTGTTTCACACGTTTAGATGGGTAATGAGAATTAGGATGTGTGGATGATAGAGCAGGGCAAAATTGAACTCCAACAGGTTCTGCCAAAGCACACATATCAAAGGGTCTAGGATCACCATGAATGGTAACCAACTGATTCTTAAATTTGAATTTAACACATTGATGTAAAGTTGAGGGAACGGCTCGCATCGCGTTGATCCAAGGGTGACCCAAGAGTATATTGTATGATG
Source organism: Wollemia nobilis (assembly GCA_028583015.1). NCBI lineage: Eukaryota > Viridiplantae > Streptophyta > Pinopsida > Araucariales > Araucariaceae > Wollemia > Wollemia nobilis. The sequence goes on from JAQPPZ010017228.1 coordinate 8,504,572, forward strand.
CAGGGCAATGTACAATAAACACGGTCGTATCCAAGGTTCTCGGACCAACCTGCAATGGGATGGTAATAACTCCACACGTTTCTTGTGTTTCGTCATTGAAGGCTTTTATGATCATATCAGTTCTTTTCATTTCATCACTTCTAAACCCAAATATTTGGTAGAAGTCAAAAGTGCAGATGTTTAAAGATGAACCATTATCAATCAAGACTCGTTTAACTGCTACATCTCCAATTAAGGTAGTAATATATAAGGGGTTATCCTTATGTAAACTATGTTGCGGTATGTCTCTATCCCAAAAGTCAATACAATCAACTTCATGAGTTATTATAGTATTAGCCATGGCTTCAGGTTGAATGTCTTGTGGTACCATCATCTGGCTTAATGTGAGCATTAATTCATCTCTATGTGTAGGAGAAGATCTTAAAAGGTCCAAAAGAGAAATTCTAGTTGTAATATTTGATAGTTGCTCATTAATATTATAAGGAGGTTTAGGTTGGACATTAGGTGCATGATTCCCTTTATTAGGAACTTTCAAAACAAATGGAGCTGATCCATCATTCTGAATTTGATCTTGTTGAGAATTTTGAGCCTGTTGTCTAGTAATAGCTCCGATGGTACCCACAATATTATTCTGCGGATGATGAATGGGTCTTGGTCTAGCATTTATGGCTTGCTCATTAGAAAGTAATTGGTGAGAGGATGGTCTAGTAGTGACTCTTCTTGGAAATGGTTCTTTTGGAACCATAGAACTTGTGATAGGGTGAATAGTATCCGATTCATCTTCAGAGCTATTCGATTGATTTGATGTGATTTCCATATCACTCTCAGTCTCATATTCTGTATCACTAAGATCAAGTGTCCAAATATTATGTAGAGGCCTGGTCGTAACCACGGATAAGGTTGTGTCAAATATTTCCAAATCATGAGCAGGTAAATGCCCACTAATAGTCCCTACATATCGGGTAGGAGGGGGAACATTATGATGTTCAATTTGATTAGCCACTTCCTTGCCATGTTTTGGTAAAGGATGTTGAAATATGTCCAATGACTGATTGGCATTCTGATTCTGGTTTTGGGGGATGTTATTTTGAGCATTATTAGGAGGATTTTTCTTAGGTTGAAAGGCTTGTACCTCCATCTCATTGTTATCAATCAAGTCCTGTATTTTATGTTTTAATATTTTACAAGAGTTGGTAGTGTGTCCAGGTCCTCTATGGAAGTCACAATGTAAATCAGCTCTGTATCCGGGTATAGTTGGATCAGGTTCCCGGATATTTGGTAATTGAATCAAACCTCATTCTAATAATTGCGGGAGAATGGTTGATAAAGGTTGATTTAACCTAGTAAATTCTCGAGGAGGTTTATCGGGAGGTTTCAGTATAAAATTCTTCGTTGTCTTCGCAACATTAACATTAGCAATATTTCTACTATCGATGACTCCATCACCCACAACTTGTTTATTCTTATATTGATTTCTAGATGTTTTCTCATCGTCTTTCTTTTTAATTTGACCTCTCCTAATGAGAGCATCTTCCACTCTTCGGGCTAAGTCTATAGCCTGATCGAAGGTGGTCAAGGTAGCAATTGATAATTCGTAAGATAGTTGCTCTTGCAAATTATTAATAAAGATGTCCAACATCTCCCTATAAGGTAACACAAAGTGCAATTTTCCTATCAATTGTCTCCACCTAGCTAGGAAATCAGCAAAACATTCATCTTTGTCTTGTTTTAAGTTGTACAAGTCTTTAATGGTCACATGCCTTTCGATGTAGGCACTAAATTGATGAACAAAAGACTCGGTTGTTTCTTCGAAATTCCTCAAAGAATTAGTGGGTAATTGATAATACCACTCTAATGCCATTCCTCCTAAACTTTTTGGGAACATTTTTAGCAATAATAAGTCATCATGTGATATATCATGACATGCTATCCTAAACATACGAATATGCTCTATGGGATCTTCCATTCCTTTATATATGGGCAAGACAGGCATAGGAAAATGTTTAGGATATGGCTGTGCTACAACTATAGGATCTAAAGGCTGACTACACATCTCTCGATAATTGTACGAGGGATGGTAGGGATCTATTTGGTCCATGCGGGAAACTAACTGTTTCACCACGGCTTCAAGATTGCTAGTTTGTCCACCATATTGGTTCGGTGGGACATAGGCATGGGATTTATGGGTGTATGATGGTGTAACATAAGGATTAGATGCTATATTGCTATTATGCAAAGTGTTGGTAGGAAGAGTATTATGAAGAGGATTTGTAGTAGTATTATGTTGTATCCCAGATTGTTGGTAATTGGTGTTTGGTTTTGTTTTGGGCTTTTGTTGATTTGAAGTATGTTGCTCAATAGCTTGGTGAAATAGAGCAGTAAATGATGGTTTCTTTTGTGCGGGAATGACCCTAGGCTTGCTAACAGGCACTTTAGATGGTTGGGTAACCTGTTGTTGTTGCATGTTTTGGATCATAGCTACCATATCCAAATTGGATGGTCCATCTTGATCACTCTCTTGATCAATAAAGGACAAGGGATTAGTGCATGTGTGAAATACGTCTTCTAGAGTTGCTTGAGTGTCACTAATTTGATCCTTGTCCATATGGACTGCTCTATTAAGAACACCAATATTAGTATTAATGAACTTCCAGAATTGTTCCATGTTTTCAAAAGTGACAGCTCCTCCCGGAGACATTTTAGGGGATGAGGATCCTTCCTCTCTAACATTTTCTTCTTGTTCATTTCTTATAGCAAGCTCTTCTTCTTGTTGGTCTAGGATTTCTTCTTCCTGAACTTGGTCCTTAGGAGGGACATTTTGGTCAATTAATGGTTTTCCTAACCAATCTTCTTCTTCTTCGGTCTGTTTTCCATTCCTAAGTCTAGGCATTGTGCTTAAACTTAGATTTCAACAAAAATATATATATATATATATATATATATATATATATATGCGATAGGGTTGAGAGGTATATATTTTAACTATATACCTACTATAATACTTAAAAGGGAAATGTTTTTTTTTTTTTTGTATATTTTTGAATCAGGAAGATGCCTTTGTTATTCACGTCGGGTTCACCAAAATGTACTGACCCAAATTTTTCGTGCCCTTACCTTCAGGCTAAAGGATCCATGCCCGAAATAGGGATGCGAGAAGGATGGGACAATACCTCGGACTGAGAGGCCCTTTGAAGGTCGCGCCTCTCGGGGGAGGGGTATAAGGGTGAATTTTTGATGGATGGTGGGGTTCACCGAGAAACTTTGAGTGGCAGTTTCCACGCCTAGGTTGAGAATGGGTTTGATGTGTTCATTTTATACTCAATCATTCATATTCCTAGGTTGGCCAAAATTAATCTAAGCTATTCTATATGAAAATGCCAATTTATATGAATACATAAAGCATGAATGAATCCTAAATACCAGGAATATGTTAAATGAGAAAGAATGCACTTGATTCTCGGATGTTTGATGAAGATTATGAAGCTTGTAGGAGTCCAGATCATCCCGAATATGATAGGATCATCTGCAATTGTACAGAATCATCCCAGATCACAGGTGATCATCTAATATCAGACAAGATCATCATCGTTCTCACGAATTTTTTAGAAACCTGCAATCACAAAAATAGACACCCAAAACTAAAAATGCAACTGTAAGAATAATGTAAAATGATAGAAATGAGAGTATAAATGCTTAACTGATAAATCTAGATAGCATATTAAAGGAAATGCATTATTTTAATAACTTATTTTAACTTTATCATGCATTTATGCTAAATGAGGTGAACTCCAGGATGTAGAATGAAAATAATCAAGCTAATGCATAATAAAATGAGGAAGGAAGATGAGAAATGCAAACTCAAGGCTCTGATTGCCCCCAATATGAATTGCAATCGAGATCGCCTCCAATCGTACGATATCATCACCGATCTTCGATAGGATCATCCAAAATCATGTGGAATCACCTACGACAATCCGAGCTTCCTCCAGTTGAAGCATAGTGAAATCCTGCAATGAAAACTTGAAACTACGAGTGCAAACAATGGTAGATAGGATGTCTTAACACAACAAAGCTAAATGGTAGGGAAAATCAACCAGGGAGAGAGTCAGGAGGAGAGCCAAGGGGAAAGGGGGATAAACTAAGAAAATCCTAGTTTATATAGAATTTGGGGGAGGTTAGGAGGTTGGGGATCATCCCAATCTGGGAGATCTCCAACGGAGGAATCTCCAACTACGCAGACACGCTTCTGCCCAAGTTGGAGAGGCTATTGAAACATAAGCTAATTATGAAAATTTGGTTTTGGGATGAAATCGTCTGGACGTTCTGTTCTAGATGAATTCATCCGATCTGGGATGATTTCGTCTGATCGGCGACGATATCGTCCAACGGTCAAAACAACTCCTAAAAATGGCATGAAAAATGGGGGAGCGGTTAACGAGCGATTTCGAGGTTAAAATTCAAATTTTTATCTTTTTACTAAGGGTTTAACTGCGCCAATTTTAGGGTGCTACACTCTCCAATGATATTTCATAAATCAACCACCATAAACAAAGTCAATGGAGAATATTGCTCATACCTTTTGATGCCTTATTAGTTGTCCACTAAATCTGCCACACTCAATAAAATTTTTTTTTTCAACTTTCAATAAGGGTTAGGGATCATGATTAATAACACAACAATAATATCCAAATAACACCTTATTACTCCTACTCAATAAAATACATCATGTCCCCTCATGAAAGAATTAATCCTCCTTGAAAAAGAGCAAAGCAACCTTCACTTTTGAACCTCTTTACAAAATCAAAAATATCTTTTTACACACACCTTATTTCTCCCTCTAAGCAAGTTAATAAAATAGCCCTCGAAATAAGCTTTCCAACAATATATAATATGATATACTTCCAAAAATAAAATCACCAAAAATCTCTTTTTTTCTTAAGGTGCATCATAACCCTTATTTCTCCTAGGGCAATATTAGAAAAATAAAATATTAAAAAATATTAACTTGCCTCTGTCCCTGATGGGATTCGATCCCTTGACGCCTCCTCACTTAGAGCCTTAACCGCAACAAAGACATCATTGGGCCACACACCCTCACGTGTTCAAAGGGGCACGAACCAAAACAAATACCTCAATATTTTGCACCCTTCAAAAACTTAAAAATGCTTCGAGTGTTTCAACATAGCAAGCATCCCCGGAAAGACTCGATCACCTTCTTACACAGTGCACAAACCACTATGCCAAAGGTGCCTATGCATTTGGTTATCCTCTGTGAACTATTATTCAACGGACCCAAATTTCATAAATCCTTCACACACCTCTTTACACATGCTTCAACACATAGGCTCTTCTTGCATTACATTATCAATTTGAATGCATTCAAAAATCGAGGACAAGAATTTATCAAAACTTTTGGTGGCATATATATATATATATATATATATATATATATATATGTCTTTCCTCCTTTATTTAGACATTGGCGCTATTATTTTTAATATATGTCTTTCCTCCTTTCTTTAGACGTCGGCGCTATAATTTTATTTTTAATTTTAAAATTTTAATTTTAATTTTAAATAATTTAAAATTTAAACTAAATATTTAAAATTAAATATCTACATCACTGGGGAACCTTTTTCGATAAAACGAAAAGCCAACCTGGGTTTTAATAAAAACCCATTTCAAATATGCCATCCATGGTTTTAAATAAAACATTTTATTTTGCCTACCTTGGTTTTCACAAAAACCCTGTATATATCCATGCTCTCCAAAATATCATAAATGTTATTTTATGAAGTGTTTTTGTCACCAAAACTCAAATGTGATCCATGTGACATCAATGATCCATGTGACATCAATGACAACATAAAATAACTCAAATTTCCAACAATCTTCCCCTTTGTCATTGATGGCAACACCTCTAATGCAAATCATCACAATCACTGCAAAAAACCATCTCTAAGAATCAAAGCTGCTCCCCCTGACTCAATACTCCATATGGAGGCTACTCCCCCTAACTCAATACTATCTTTGAAGGTTTCTCCCCCTAACTCAATGCTCTCTTTGGAGTCTGCTCCCCCTAACTCAAATCTCTCCCCCTTTGACATCAATGGCAAAAGGGACACCTATGGGGCTAAAATATATGACTCTTAAGCATAGCCCCCTCACCACCTTCTCTCTTGAGGTGATTAATTTTTGGGTGGGAGTACTTTTACTCCCATTTTACATTATTTCTTTCCTCTGTCAACTTCCTTCTATATTTTTATGATATCATTTTCTTGATGAATTACTTGATCTTCTTGTCTTGAATCAGTTTGACCTTCTTGCCTTGAAATTGCTTGACCTTATTGTATTAAACTTATTTGGAATTGAGTCCTACACCATTTTGCAATATGTCCAATGTTATTGCAATTAAAACACTTGATATTGTATCCTTTGGATGGTGCCCATATCCTGAATTCTTTCTTGAAATAATTTCCTTATACATTCCTTTCTTGAACCCTGTATAGTGAAGTTCTATTTTCATAATCATTATGACCATGACTTCTAAATTGTGTAGCTCTAAATCCAAAAGCATGTTGCTCATTTTCTTTGCACTAATAATCTCTATGAACAATCCTATTGCATGAGAAGCAATGTCCCTGAAAACCATACCTTCTTCCTTTGAAGTTCCTTCTAGAAAAATCAAACTTCTTTGATCCATAAACCCTGCAGTGTATAGCCCTGTGTCCAAATCCATTACAAGAAAAACAATGTCCTTGAAAAGCCCTTTGTTCATGCCTTGGTTTCTCATACCTTTCTTGACCATTAACCTTGTGATAATTTTTTATTTGTGCATTGTATCCTTGAACCTTATTTGTAGTATCTAAATCCTCTTCCTTAATTTCTTCCTTGCTTTCCTTTTCAAGAATTTCTTTTCCTTTTGAACTTGATTCACCTATCTCAAAACAAGATCGAAACTAGATGTTTGAAGCCATAGGAACTTTCGAACTTTCTTCATAACACTTAGGTGCTTCCTTGCTTTCATATTTTAGAACTTCCTTTCCTTTTGATTGTGATTTCCCAAACCTTAAATATGAGACCATTTGTGCTTTGGAACCTTCCTCTTATTTCTGTTCATTTGTGTCAAATAGCAAATTGGAATCCATATTTATTTTCTTTGAAATACATGTTTCCTTCTTAGTGAAAATATCTTGACCTTCTGAGTCATGTTATGAATCAAACTTCTCAAGTATGGAACATAATTATTTTAGATTCTCCTTAACCTCTTGTAGTTTCTCATGGATATCATTGAAGTCTTCCTTTAGATCAACTGAGACATCTGTCTTTCTTACAATATTCTCTTGTTTAACTTCTTTTGTTTGGAGTGAATGTTCTTCTTCTACTTCTTTTATCCCATAGAAAAACCCTTCTTCATCTTCACTATCACTAAGATCATTATAATTTTCTATAGCAAACAAACTTTCATGATTTATTTGACCATGCCTATTTCCTTTATGTGTCATCTCATCTTCACTATCACTAAAACCATTGCAATATCCTAATTTGTGATCTCTTTGACCACACACAAAGCACTGTTCTCTTTCATATTCTATTCCTAGGAATAGATGTTCTTCCTTTTCATCATCTGACTTGTCTCTATCACTATGATCTGATCTATCACTTGCTTCTTCAATGTAGAAAGTTTTCTTTGTCCTAAGAAAAATTTTCTTCTTCTCATACCTGCTTTGCTTGTATCTGTCATCTTTTTCATGCTTATGCTTTCCATATTCTTTTCTTCTGTGACCTTTTTTTTCATCATCACTATTTTATTCATGTGGACACTTGTTTGCATAGTGACAAAAATTACCACACTTGTAGCATTTGACTTTATTCATATCTCTGTAATTCCTTGAATCCTTTTTCCTTTTGATGAAGTTAGCTTCCTCATCATTATCTGAATCTCTATCTGTCTCTGGAATTTTCCCTTTATTTTACTCTGAAGCCTTGAATGAAATTTCTTTAATTGGAACCTGATGCTTACTTATCCTCATCTCATAAGCTGTGAGAGTTCCTTTTAGTTCTTCCATTGTTATCTTGTTGATATCCATTGTTTCTTATTTCTAAAACCTTTGCATCATACTTCATGTTAAGTGATATCAAAACCTTTTGAGTAACTTCTGATTCTTTCATCTCAAATCCTAGACCTCTCATGGTGTTAGTAATCTCATCAACTCGAAGTAAAAACTTTGATATATCTTCAAAATCTTCCATTTTCAATTCCTCAAATATTTTTCTATGAGTTTGTAGTTTTTCCAACTTTACCTTGGAATCTCCTTCATAGGTATTCTACAACTTGGTTCACATTTAATTAGCTGAATTTCACGTAGCCCACTCAAAATACAATGCATTACCCTTGCATTGATCTCAACAAATTTTTTGATAGTCTTATCTGCCTCGGGATCACCTTCAACCTTATACTCTTTTTAAACCATCTGCCATACCTCATATCCTTGTGATATCAAGTAGTTCTTCATTATCATGTTCCAGAAAACATAATTATTACCGTAAAATAGTAGAGCCTTATTTTTAGATGATCCATTCTATGAAGCCATCTGTGTTCTTGTAGAATCTGCCCTCAAGTTGTTAGCCTTTCCGAAGGAACCTACTCTGATACTATTTGAAGAACACAAGCTTATATTAAGAGGGGGGTGAGCAGTATAGCACCCACTTTTTACTTTCTTTCCAAACCAATATCAATTAGTGTCCTTAATTACAATATCCAAATATAGCAATGTGCATTAATAACATAAATAGCAATAGTAAGCAAGAGCACAAATTACCACACACAATTGAGACACAATATTTAATGTGGTTCCCCAATGTGGGGTACTCCACAAGATAATATCCTTATAATATTTCACAAAGAAATAGGGATCCTTATCTCAATACAAATGATTACTTTGATTTTCTCAAAGATAGGTTATCCACTGATCTTTTCAGCAAGGCAATCCATTGATCTGCTCAAGTAGGCAATCCACTAATCTGCTCAGGTAGGTAATCCATTGATCTTCTCAAGTAGGTAATCCTGATCTGCTCAGGTAGGCAATCCACTAATCTGCTTAGCAAGGTAATTTACTGATCTACTCAGCTAGGTAATCCACTGATCTGCTTAGGTAGGCAATCTTGATCTGCTAAGGTAGGCAATCCTAATTTGCTCAAGTAGGCAATCCACTGATCTGATTCAACAAGCTCACCAAGAACTTACTCAAAATATTCTCTAGAAATCTCACCAAGAACTTGCTCAAATATACTCTAGCAAGCTCACCAAGAACTTGCTCAAATCTTCTCCAGCAAGCTCACCAAGAACTTGCTCAAAATCTACTCTAGCAAGCTCACCAAGAACTTGCTCAAATCTTCTCTAGCAAGTTCACCAAGAACTTGCTCAAATCTGCTCTAGCAAGCTCACCAATAACTTTCTCAAAATCTGCTCTAGCAAGCTCACCAAGAACCTGCTCAAATCTTCTTAGCAAGCTCACTAAGAAATTGCTCAAAATCTGTCCATAAATCTATCCACAAATCTATCCAAAAGCCTTCTCCAAGACTCAATAAATCATGCACAAAAGTTGTCATAAATCTATCCAAAAATCTATCCCAAAAGCCTTCTCAAAGGATCAATCAGTCATGCACAAAAGCTGCCATAAATATGTCCAAAAATCTATCCCAAAAGCCTTCTCAAAGGCTCAATCAATCATGCACAAAATTTGCCACAAATCTGTCTAGAAATCTATCCTAAATGCCTTCTCAAAGGCTCAATCAATCATGCTCAAGTAGCACTCAAATATAATCCACAAATCTATGAAGGCAAGGCTCAATTATGAACTCAACAATGAATGGCAATGCACTCTACAATGGATGACAACAATGATCCACAATGATATCAACTCAAATCAGAATATAGAATAGTTTGTTTCATGGAACTTGAACAACCACTTCACTCATTCACTTGACTAGGCTCAAAAAACTCTACTCAACCAATCACAACAAGGAATCAACTCTTTCTCACAATCCCTAGTCCAAGCAAGTATCAACCAACTCAAATATTTTCAACAATGCTCAACCACAAATATGACATAACAATGATACTCATGGTTCTCTAACTCAAGTTCAAGTTCTTTTGTACAATCAATGGGCTTCAAAAACAATGCTTTTAAAGCATTCTTCACATAACAATGATACTCATGTTCTTCTCAAACCCTATCTTAGGTTTTTTACACAACTAATGGCTTCAACAACAATGCTTATAAAACAAGTTTTAAACACAACTCTCAAACCAGAAAACCTTAAAGCATTCAACCAACCACTTTCAAAAAGTAAACCATAATCAATCATTTTCTCTCCAATGATATTTTAGAAATCAACCACCATAAACAAAGTCAATGGAGAATATTGATCATACCTTTTGATGCCTTATTAGTTGTCCACTAAATCTACCACACTCAACAAAATTTCTTTTTCAACTTTCAATAAGGGTTAGGGATCATGATTAATAACACAACAATAATATCCAAATAACACCTTATTACTAAGGTCTAAGGTGTAGACCAATTGGTTCATCCAAACCCCATAAGGGGGGCAAAGTTCCAAGGTTCAAATCTCAGGCCTTGTCAAACTGAATGTTTGTCCCTTTCCTGGTGCTTTCAACAGCATAAAAGGTTTTAAATGATTGTGGCATGGTAGTTATAGGGGTGGACTGCATGAATATTTGTGTAGTGGCTTTCGAGGTGGACAACGCATAATACTATGGTGGCCATAAAAATTGGACAGCCTACCTGGATTCATGGTAGCTATCGATTCCACCATGTTAAAAAAAAATAAGTTATTACTCCTACTCAATAAAATACATCATGTCCCATCATGAAATAATTAATCCTCTTTGAAAAATAACAAAGCAACCTTCACTTTTGAACTTCTTCACAAAATCAGAAATATCTCTTTACACACATCTTATTTCTCCCTCTAAGAAATTTAATCAAATATCCCTTGAAATAAGCTTTCCAACGATATATAATATGATATACTTCCAAAAATAAAATCACCAAAAATCTCTCTTTTTCTTAAGGTGCATCATAACCCTTATTTCTCCTAGGGCAACTTTAGAAAAATAAAATATTAAAAAATATTAACTTGCCTTTGTCCCTGACGGGATTCGATCCCTTAATGCCTCCTTGCTCAGTATCTTAACTGTGGCCAAGCTACTGTTGGGCCACACGCCCTCACATGTTCAAAGGGGCATGAACCAAAACAAATACCTTAATATTTTGTTCTCTTCAAAAACTCAAAAATGCTTCGAGTGTTTCAACACATCAAGCATCCTTGGCAAGACTCGATCGCAGGACCTCCTGCTTCTTACACAGTGCACGATCCACTAGGCCAAAGATTGAACGATTCTTCAACAAACCTAAATTTTGTAAACCCTTCAAACGCCTCTTTTCACACACTTCAACACATAGGCTCTTCTTGCATTACATTATCAATTCGAATGCATTCAAAAATCGAGGACAAGAATTTATCGAAACTTTTGGTGGCATATATATATGCCTTTCCTCCTTTCTTTAGATGTCGGTGCTATTATTTTTAATATATGCCTTTCCTCCTTTCTTTAGACGTCGACGCTATAATTTTATTTTTAATTTTAAAATTTAAACTAAATATTTAAAATTAAATATCTCCATCACCGGGGCACATTTTTTGATGAAACAAAAAGCCAACCTAGGTTTTAAGAAAAAACCATTTTAAATCTGCCATCCATGGTTTTAAATAAAACCTTTTATTTTGCTTGCCTTGGTTTTCACAAAAATCCTGTATATATCCATGCTCTCCAAAATATCATAAATGATATTTTATGCAGTGCTTTTGCCACCAAAACTCAAATGTGATCCATGTGACATCAATGACAACATAAAATAACTCAAATTGCCAACAAAAATATTTCATTAATTTTTCTCAATCAATCTCTTGGGAATCCTTCCCAATTACAATGTTTATGGACCTCTATCCAAAGGAGATGTTGATCCCCTAAATCTGGTTTGTGGATCTCTATCCATAGGAGAACTCTCCTTCTCCTCTTCTCTGGCTGGTGATCCTCTAGAAGACACTACCTCCACTGCACTGACTGGTGGATCTCTCTCCACTTGAAGACTCTTGTCCTCACTCAGAAGACCTATCCTCAATGTCCTGGTTGATGGATCTCTATCCACTAGAGACTCTGTCCTCTCTACTCTATCACCTCCAAAGCTCTATCTCAATTCTATACTAAACACAGTCCAGTCGGTCTAGCACAATTCTTCTCAACTCTTGCACTAAACACAGTCCAGTCGGTCTAGCACAAGTCTGCTCAACAAATCTTCTCAAGTCTGTACTAAACATAGTTCATTCGGTCTAGCACAAATCTTCTCAATATCTATCTCTGGTCTGGCACAAACCTATCCTCAAATATGCACCAAACTCTGCTCTCAAATCTGCACTAAACACAGTCCAGTCGGTCTAGCACAAATCTATCTTCAATCTCTATTCTCAAGCCCTAACTCAAGGCTTGACTCAACTCTGTTGGATCTACCCCAAACCTTAACTCAAGGTTTGAACAAATCAATCAACTCTGCTCTCAAGTCTTCTCAAAGACTTGTCTCACATCTGCCTTGCAAGCTTCCTCAAAAGCTCACACCAAACTGTCCACAAGTCCTCTCTAGAACTTGCTCAAATATGCTCAATAGGTCCACACAAAACCTGCTCAAATCTTCTCAATAGGTCCACATAGAACCTGCTCAAATCTACTCAATAGGTCCACACAAAACCTACTCAAATCTGCTCAATAGGTCCACTCAGAACCTGCTCAAATCTTCTCAATAGGTCCACTCAAAACCTGCTCAAATTTTCTCAACAGGTCCACTCAGAACCTATCCAAATATGCTCAATAGGTCCACTCAGAACCTGTCCAAATCTGCTCAACAAGCTCACACAGAACTTGTCCAATATCATAGAAACATAAAGAGAATTGTTAGAGACTCAATATGTTCTATTATCAAAAACTCAATCTCTTTCTCAACTCAATCTCATAGAAGCATAAAGAGAATTGTTAGAGACTCAATATGTTCTATTCTCAAAACTCAATCACTTTCTCAACTCAATATCATAGAAGCATAAAGAGAATTGTTAGAGACTCAATATGTTCTATTCTCAAAAACTCAATCACTTTCTCAACTCATAATATAGAATAGTTTATTTTATGGAACTTGAACAATCACTTCATACATCCACTTGACTAGGCTCAATCAACTCTACTCAACCAATCACTTCAAGAAACAACACTTGCTCACAAACCCTAGTCCAAGCATGTATCATCCAACTCAAAATATTTCCAACAATGCTCAACAACAAATCTCACATAACAATGATACTCATGATCTTTTCAAACCCTAGTTCAAGTTCTTTGCATAACAACTCACTTCAACAACCATGCTCATCAAACAATGTTTTAATCACAACTCTCAATTTTAGAAAACCTTGAAGCATTAACTCAAACACTTCACTCAACCAATGATCTCAACAACAATGCTAATAAAACAAGGTTTTAATCTCAACTCTCAAATCAGAAAACCTTGAAGCAATAACTCAACCACTTTCGAAAAGGAAACCCTAATCAAGTCCTTTTCACTCCAAACTTAATTTTCAATAAAGCCAATCAATCAACTCAACCAAGAAGGAATTTGCCCATACCTTTTTGATGCCAAGGAGTTGTTCTCACAAATATGCCACTCTCATAAATTTCTCTTTCCAATCACAAAAGGGTTAGAAGACTTGAGTAATACCACAATACAAAAATAATAACTCAATAACACCTTATTACTCCAACTCAATAATAATTTTCACCATAGTCTTCTTATAAAAGAAATAACCCCTTTTATGAGAAATTAATTCACAATAACCTTGATTCTCAATAATGTCAATACTATCCTTCACAAACTCCTCATAACCCCTAATGACAAGTTTTAATTAAATTGCCCCACTAAAATAAATCCACTTTAATAAAAAAACTTTATGCAAGCCTTATATAAAATAAAATTAAATCATAACCCCCTTTTAATTTCCCTAAGGCTTAACACATCATATAACACCCTTATAACTCCACGTGGGCAATTAAAAATACTTTACAAAAATTAAACTTGCCTTGGAGGGTTTTGAACCCTCTATCTCCTCCTTCCCTAAGCGCCTTAGCCACGGCCAAAGCCACCATCGAGCCACGCGCTCGCACAACAACCAACAAGCACAACGTGCTTGTTATCCTTTGCAAAAATGTGCACCTTCAATAAAAAACCGTGTGCACCTTGGGCGCCAAACACGTCTTCCCTTTTGCACTGCCTGCGATTCGAACGCGGGACCTCCTGCATCCAAACAACTCAATGCACCGCTAGGCCAAGCTGGCCTATGTGCCCTCAAATCGTGCACCTTCTGCTTTTCTCCTTTCCACAGCGAACAAAAATGTTTTTCACGAGCTCTTTCCTCTTCTTCACATGCAATTCGATATTCGAGCAAGGGTAATTGCCAATGGTTTTTGGAAATGCTTTTATATTAATTTCTTGCCAACCTTAATACGTCGGTGCTAGCTCCTTCGTGAACGTCGGTGAAATTATAAGGCTTAAAAGCCTTTTATTTTTAAAAACCCAACTTTGGGTTTATTAAAATATCTTTAGACTTTATAAAACCCACTTTTGCCTTATAAAACATTATAATAAGAATTATAAATGTTTTATTTGGGTTTTCACCATGGCACATTTAATATTATAATAACCACTATTATAATATTATACCTTTGATAAAGTACCTTTAATATTTATTTATAAAATTTAAATTCACATTGAATTTAAATAATTTATAAAATAAATATTATAACTCCTTTTTTACTTCTATCTTTTGCACTATTTCACTTGATCTTTGGCCTTCTTCCTGGATATCAAATAACCATTTTTATCCCCTTTGTTTCCTGCTGAAATATTTGGTATTAATGATGACTTCATCTGGTGACATCAATGACAACTTTGACTTAGGGACTCAAAATGTCCAACAATCTCCCCCTTTGTCATTGATGGCAACCCATACTCTTCTTACCGAAACCTGACCTTTATTTTTCCTTTTGCTCCCCCTGGGACATTGCTCCCCCTGGCTCAATGCTCTCTCATATATCAAATCTCTCCCCAATACACAAATCTCTCCCCCTTTGACATCAATGGCAAAGGGTCACCTTTGGGGCTCGGGGCTAAGAATGAGCCTCTTAGCTTAGCCCCTCCCCCACCTCCTCATGAGGTGGTTAATTCTAGGGTGGGAGTATTTCTACTCCCCGAAAGCACTGCTCTTTACCTTTATCCTTTTCCCTTCTTTTCTGAGTTTTCTAAATCCTCTGACTGTTTCTATCCAAGTCATCATCCCTGTTCCTGTCATCATTCCTATTCCTGTTCCTATTCTCATCCATGTTCCTATTCTTGTTCTTGTTCCTGTTCATGTTCTCATCCATGTTCATTTCTCTTTCTCCTTCCTTTCTGTTCCTTTCTTCTTTCTTCTTTCATGTTCATGTTCTTTTCCTATTCCTGTTCATGTTCATGTTCCTGTTCATACCTATTTCTGGAATGTCTGCTCTACACCACTTTGTTGTGTGACCATCATTATTGCACTTATAACACTTAATGATATTATTCCTTGGAGGTGCAAATATCTTAGGATTTCTCCTAGTGAAGTCATATCCTCTTCTTTCATGAACCCTGCAATTCATTGCCTTGTGACCAAACTGATTACATGAGTAGCAATACCCATGGAAAAACTATCCATTCCCATATTCCTGTCTTTCATGTGTCCTGCATTGTGAAGCCATGTGCCCAAACCTGTGACATGAAAAACATCTTCCATTGAAGCTTCCTTGTTTTGACCTCATCGGTCTCTTGTTCTGATTGTTGTTCCATATGTATCTTCTCTGTGCATTGTTCCTATATTTTTTGAACTCTCTATTGTCCAACTCTTCCTCTGATGTCTGACTTTCTCTTACACTGTCTTCTTCTGAAGTATCTTCATCTGAAGTTTCCTCTCTAGAACTTGAAGTTAACTCTCCTTCCTATTTCTTTTGAGTTTGTTCAAAACCAAGACCTATTTTGTTTGTTGAACTTCTTTGTACCTTGAATATCTTATCCATAATATTTGAGCTATTCTTGAATCCTTTTATCTTGATCTTGGAGTCCTCTAAATATTCTTTTAGTAGTGCCACTTCTTGTGCTAACTTCTCACATTCCAAGATCTTTGCTTCTAACTTATCTTTGAACCTTTTTGCCTTAGCCTTTGATTTTTCTAAATCCTCTATGAGCAATCTTCTCTCTTCATCACATTCTTGAAACTGAATTTCAAGTTTAGAGTGTTGCTTTCTTACCTTCTTTACCATGTCAAGGGCATAGATAAGTTCTCCCTTGAGATCATAACCATTCTCTACTGAATAATCCTCTATTTTTTTACCTTTGTCCACATCATTACTTTATTTTGGCTTGTCTTCTATAGGATCACTTACTTCTTCTTCTAAAGCCATTAGAAGATTTTCATCTGGTCCTTCAAGTGCATTCTCATATTCATCATCACTGAAACTATAACCATCCCTTGTACAATCATCTTCAAGATGTCCAAATTTACCACATCTAAAACACTTGAGAATAACTGGAGTCCTTTTCTTAACCGGTTCTTTTTCCTCAATCATAAATAGGACTTCATCTCTATCATTATCTGAAGAACTAGCATCACTATCATTTGAGTACTTACTTGCATTATCCGCATAGTAGCTCCTCTTTTGTCTTCGGAAGAACTTCCTTCCTTGTCTGCTTTGTCCATCCTTGCTTTTCTTTTGGTGCCTGTGTCTTTCTGATTCCCTGTACCTGTGATCCTATTTTTCTTCACCATTGTTGTTCTTTGGCTCTTTACAATCTATTGCAAAATGTCCATACTTTCCACAATTGAAACACTTAACAGATCTTAGATCTATGGGTCTTCTGGAACCTTTATCTCTTCTACCATAATTTGCTTCTTCATCACTGGATGACTCACTACTTGATTCTGACTTCTTACCCTTTATCTTCTTGTTCGCTTTGAAAGCAACCTCTTTCGGAGGGATAGGATCTTTTGTTCTTATCTCAAAAGTTGTAAGCATGCCAAGTAAAGAATTTCTTGTCAGACTATCACTATCAATTGATGTTTCTATAGCAGAGACCTTTTCACTGTACCTTTTTGGAAGAGTTCTCAAGATCTTATCACAAGCATCAGATTCATCGACCTTCATTCCAAGACCTCTCATCTCATGTACAAGTTCATCAATCTTACTGAGATAGTCATGAATGTTTTCATCATCCCGCATTCTTAGATTTTCAAATTCTCCTTTGAGATTTTTGATCTTAGCTTTCTGACACCTTTATCTCCTTCATATATGTCATGCAGTAGTTCCCACATTTCTTTTGTTGTTTTACAATCCATAACCTTCATAGATTCTGATCTACGCAACCCTTTTATAATTGTATTCATAGCTCTTGAATTTGCATGCATTAGAAGCTTACCTTCCTTATCTGTAGGAGGATTGACTGTTGAATCATATCCAAGTTCCACTGCATCCCAAACTTCATTGCCAAGTGCCATCAAGTGAAACCTCATCAACATACACCAATACAAGAAGTCACTTCCATCAAATACTGGTACTATATTATTGATGGACCCATCCCTTTGATCCTTTTGATCCATTGTGTTCTTGACCGCTTTTCCTTCAAGCTGTCAAACTCTTCTGAAGGAACCCGCTCTGATACCAATTGAAGAACACAAGCTTATACTGAGAGGGGGGTGAACAATATAAGAGCACTTTTTACTTTTTCTCTCAAACCAATATATGCAATGTAAAGATAGCAATATCAACAGCAGTAATCAAAGCAATGTACACAACACCACACACAATAGAGACACAACAATTTACGTGGTTCACCCAAATATGGCTACTTCCACGGAGAAAATATTTCACTAAATTTTCTCAATCAATCTCTTGGGAATCCTTCCCAATTACAATGTTTATGGACCTCTATCCAAAGGAGATGTTAATCCCCTAAATCAAGTTTGTGGATCTCTATCCATAGGAGAACTCTTTCTCCTCTACTCTAGATAGTGATCCTCTAGAAGACACTGCCTCCACTGCACTGACTAGTGGATCTCTCTCCACTTGAAGACTCTTGTCCTCACTCAGAAGACCTATCCTCAATATCTTGGCTTGATGGATCTCTATCCACTGGAGACTCTATCCTCTCTACTCTATCACCTCCAAATCTCTATCTCAATTATATACTAAACACAGTCCAATCGGTCTAGCATAGTTCTTCTCAACTCTTGCACTAAACATAGTCCAATCAGTCTAGCACAAGTCTGCTCAACAAATCTTCTCAAATATGTACTAAACATAGTTAATTCGGTCTAGCACAAATCTGCTCAATATCTATCTCTATCCGCACAAACATATCCTCAAATCTACACCAAACTCTGCTCTCAAATCTACACTAAACATAGTCCAGTCGATCTAGCACAAATCTATCTTCAATCTCTATTCTCAAGACCTAACTCAAGGCTTGACTCAACTCTACTAGATCTACCCCAAACCTTAACTCAAGGTTTGAACAAATCAATCAACTCTGCTCTCAAGTCTTCTCAAAGACTTGTCTCACATCTACCTTGCAAGCTTCCTCAAAAGCTCACACCAAACTATCCACAAGTCCTCTCTAGAACTTGCTCAAATCTGCTCAATAGGTCCACATAGAACCTGCTCAAATCTACTCAATAGGTCCACATAGAACATGCTCAAATCTTCTCAATAAGTCCACTCAGAACCTACTCAAATATGCTCAATAGGTCCACTCAAAACTTGCTCAATAGGTCCACTCAGAACCTGTCCAAATATGCTCAACAAGTCCACTCAGAACCTGTCCAAATCTACTCAACAAGCTCACATAGAACTTGTCCAATCTCATAGAAACATAAAGAGAATTGTTAGAGACTCAATATGTTCTATTCTCAAAAACTCAATCTCTTTCTCAACTCAATCTCATAGAAGCATAAAGAGAATTTTTAGAGACTCAATATGTTCTATTCTCAAAACTCAATCACTTTCTCAACTCAATCTCATAGAAGCATAAAGAGAATTGTTAGAGACTCAATATGTTCTATTCTCAAAAACTCAATCACTTTCTCAACTCAGAATATAGAATAGTTTATTTTATGGAACTTGAACAATCACTTCATACATCCACTTGACTAGGCTCAATCAACTCTACTCAACCAATCACTTCAAGAAACAACACTTGCTCACAAACCCTAGTCCAAGCATGTATCATCCAACTCAAAATATTTCCAACAATGCTCAACAACAAATCTCACATAACAATGATACTCATGATCTTTTCAAACCCTAGTTCAAGTTCTTTGCATAACAACTCACTTCAACAACCATGCTCATCAAACAATGTTTTAATCACAACTCTCAATTTCAGAAAACCTTGAAGCATTAACTCAAACACTTCACTCAACCAATGATCTCAACAACAATGCTAATAAAACAAGGTTTTAATCTCAACTCTCAAATCAGAAAACCTTGAAGCAATAACTCAACCACTTTCGAAAAGGAAACCCTAATCAAGTCCTTTTCACTCCAAACTTAATTTTCAATAAATCCAATCAATCAACTCAACCAAGAAGGAATTTTCCCATACCTTTTTGATGCCAAGGAGTTGTTCTCACAAATCTGCCACTCTCATAAATTTCTCTTTCCAATCACAAAAGGGTTAGAAGACTTGAGTAATACCACAATACAAAAATAATAACTCAATAACACCTTATTACTCCAACTCAATAATAATTTTCACCATAGTCTTCTTATAAAATAAATAACCCCTTTTATGAGAAATTAATTCACAATAACCTTGATTCTCAATAATGTCAATACTATCCTTCACAAACTCCTCATAACCCCTAATGACAAGTTTTAATTAAATTGCCCCACTAAAATAAATCCACTTTAATAAAAAAACTTTATGCAAGCCTTATATAAAATAAAATTAAATCATAACCCCCTTTTAATTTCCCTAAGGCTTAACACATCATATAACACCCTTATAACTCCACGTGGGCAATTAAAAATACTTTACAAAAATTAAACTTGCCTTGGAGGGTTTCGAACCCTCTATCTCCTCCTTCCCTAAGTGCCTTAGCCACGACCAAAGCCGTTGTCGAGCCACGCGCTCGCACAACAACCAACAAGCACAATGTGCTTGTTATCCTTTGCAAAAATGTGCACCTTCAATAAAAAACCATGTGCGCCTTGGGCGCCAAACACGTCTTCCCTTTTGCACTGCCTGTGATTCGAACACGGGACCTCCTACGTCCAAACAACTCAATGCACCGCTAGGCCAAGCTGGCCTATGTGCCCTCAAATCGTGCACCTTCTACTTTTCTCCTTTCCGCAGTGAACGAAAATGTTTTTCACGAGCTCTTTCCTCTTCTTCACATGCAATTCGATATTCGAGCAAGGGTAATTGCCAATGGTTTTTGGAAATGCTTTTATATTAATTTCTTGCCAACCTTAATACGTCGGTGCTAGCTCCTTCGTGAACGTCGATGAAATTATAAGGCTTAAAAGCCTTTTATTTTTAAAAACCCAACTTTGGGTTTATTAAAATATCTTTAGACTTTATAAAACCCACTTTTGCCTTATAAAACATTATAATAAGAATTATAAATGTTTTATTTGGGTTTTCACCATGGCACATTTAATATTATAATAACCACTATTATAATATTATACCTTTGATAAAGTACCTTTAATATTTATTTATAAAATTTAAATTCACACTGAATTTAAATAATTTATAAAATAAATATTATAACTCCTTTTTTACTTCTGTCTTTTGCACTGTTTCACTTGATCTTTGGCCTTCTTCCTGGATATCAAATAACCATTTTTATCCCCTTTGTTTCCTGCTGAAATATTTGGTATTAATGATGACTTCATCTGGTGACATCAATGACAACTTTGACTTAGGGACTCAAAATGTCCAACATATAATCCATATATAGCTTTGGTTTAGAAAATAATTACTCTTATGTTGTTATTGAGTACGATAGCATATACCACTAAAAATAAAATTTTGGTGGGCCAAAGTGTGTCTCAAAACTTTATCATTAATTTTATTTGGAAGTGGTTAACACAAACTATGAAAGATCTAGTTTAAATTTCAAATGGTAGTGTGCAATACATGGCATAAGGGGAATCTCTTGAATTGCTCATGAAGAAGAAAAAATAAAATAAATTGATTAATAATACTACAAAATGGTCTAGGGGGGACAACGCAATGGTTCGGGCTTTAGATTTTCTTTGGGAGGTCCAAGGTTCAAACTGTGCCATGGGCGCGTGTGTGAGGGGGTGGGTGTGTGTATGGCTATGTGTTTAGTCCCTATTGATAATTTTATCTCCCACCTTTATCGAAGGTCATGGGTGGGATGGGGATGCCCAACCTTGAGCATCGATTGTAGGGGTTTCTCACACTAGCCTCAATAAAAACATAATGCTAAAAAATGCATAGACATGAACATGGTAGCATTTATAGAAAATCAACATCAAAATGTGTAACATTAATTAATAGGTCATTAAATGGACATAGATGGCATAGTGTAGAGAAGCATGTTAAAGCCTTGGTATAAGTGAAGCCATTCAATGATCATATCTTGCTTGTAATAATAAATAAATGCAAAGATCATCCAATAACTTATTTCAAGAGTAATGAGTTTCTAACTTATCACATGATCTACAATTAATAACTTAACAAGTCCAATGACTTTTAGCTTGAAAAAAACCTTGTCATTGGCCAAGATTTGGTAAATTTAGTTAACTTTAGTTTTTAAATATTTTAATGTAACATCTTAATATTTGGAATAATTTAAGAAATTTTGGGTCCCACAACCGAAAGCAATAATAGCTTGTACTTTGCTCAAGTTGTGCATAATGGGCAGTACCATGATGTAATTTCATCATAAACCCTAACTCCTAAAGGTAATGAGCTCCCTATTCTAGAAGCAGTTTTCTCCACTTACCTATCGATGGAATCCTTCACTCTGATAGGCAAGTTTTTGGGTGGTTGTGTAGACACAAAAATAGCACCAATATGATCATGTGGCTACAAGAACTGACCGAATTGGCATACATAGCCCCTATGGCAGCCCCCAGAGGTTAAACAGTGGTCCTAACTACTCCCAAAGTAGTTTTGGAAGGTTAGAGGTCAATTTGGCACCTTTCAAGCACCCTGCTCATTACTCGTTCCACCCTGGGACGATTAGAATGCTATTTGCCCCACCCCAAGACGATTAGCAGCAATCGCTCCAGGGTGGGTCGAATAGCAGGTTTGATGGGAAAAAAGTCAAACCTTGACAAATGGAAGCCCAAATCCACCACTCAACTCCATATTCAATGCATGGTAGTGTGAGTGAGCATTTCAAAGCTCAAAGAGGCAATCATAGAGGTAGTCATGAAGCCCTTAATCAAGGAGGAATATTCTTTCCCCTGACAAGGCATGATGGCCAAGTGGCACCCCTACATGCACATTCAAAGCAGACCTTTAGGTCTATAAAATGGTGATTCTTCTCACCCCAATAAAGGATAGATCAGGAGCATTTGGAGCAATGGAGTGCTGTTGAATTATACCCTCACCCTCATTATGCTTCCTACATCCTTGATCTCTCTTTTGGAAGGGAGGTCATCAGGTGAACATTAAGAGTGCAATATGAGCCCAAAACCTGAACAATTGGCCACAATACCACACCCAATCTACTGACACAATCCCCTAGGAGTTTTTGGACCTATCTCAAGTGAATTGGTGCCAAAACCAAGCCCCAAACGATGGGCGTCCTGCCCCCGGGCGCCCTCCGCACTGCTGCAGTCCTAATCGCCCCACCCCGAAGTGATTAGAAATCTATAAAATATTTCTCTACTATTTATTTTTCATCTTTTTTTATGTCATTCCTATATGTTGCTATTCAAATTTCATTCCATTCTGATAAGTTTTGACTGTGTTTTCATTATTTTACACTTTCATTAACATATAGGGAGTGCCTTCGGATACAGGGTGATCAGGGTAGAATATGCATAATCTGACCTTCTAAGTCATCTCAAAATGTCCCATTTTTCCTAACACCAAGTTTGCAAGTGTTTTGGAGGCCTCTGGATTGGACATTTGGGAGGTCACTTTCGAACGTTTTATGACAGTCCTAATCATCCCACCCCGGAGCGATTAGAAATCTATAGCAAATTTCTTGACTGTTCTTTTTGCATTGTGTTCATGATGATTTTTAAATGCTTATTTTCAAGTTTTATCTTATTTTTATATGTTTTGATCACTATTTTAATCATTTCATGTATGCATTAATCGGAGGCCTTGGGGATTGTGTGTTTCCCTCCATCCACATGTGCTATTAATCGTTTGATGTTTCTTTGAATGTAGGATCTCGATGCTGGAGGGGAAGTAAGGAACTATAGATGCACTAACGTAAGCAGCGATGATTTTTGGCCCACCCATTTCAAATGTGGGCACGCGAAAGATCCTGAAGGGAAGCGTATCATCTATTGGTGTAACAATTGTATCAAACACTCCTAGCCCCTGAGAATGGGGGAGATGTATTGTAACTTGATATCAAGAAAAATTAATAAAAGAGGCTGCACTTCAATTTTTCTTTGCATCTCGTTTCATTCTGTTTGTTTTCCATTTTCTTGCACTTTAGTTCTTTGTTCACTCGTAGGACTTAGCATTACATCTGCTTTTGTTTGCATCGCATCCGGTACGCCAGCACTTCTGTAGACATGCTTTCAGTGGTGATCATGGTGGGACTCTGTCCCCTAATTTTGGGATCAAATTTTTGATCAAAATTTTGTGTTTTTGCTTGTAGGTGTTAATCCTTCAAGTGCTGGACTACTGCTCGTGCCACCCTGTGATGAATACAGACTGGAATTTGTACCACCCCGGGATGAATACCCTATGATGAAAATAGATCTACTATTCATCCCATCCCAAGATGATTAGCTTTATGTGCATTTTTTGGATGAAAACTCAGAGACATCTGGTGTGGGTAGAGAAGAGGTAGGTTTTCTGAACATCCTCTGTAATTTTCTATCTCGGTTTCTATGATTTTTCTATTTTCTTTTCTTGCATGGAAGAGTTAACTGCATGTTTTCTTTCTTTGCACAAGTAAAAATAACCACACACACCACGTGACAATATAAACATCAAGGAGTTGGTCTTAATACCCCAACACTTGATCAAGACCAACGGTGGATTTTATCACCACCTTGGCTTGAATTTTGCATACATAACCCCGATCGCGACTATTGATAGACGTAAATCCTGACGAAAGCTGACCAAGTATAGTTGGGGTGATTTCCAGTGCATGAGGATAAGTCTTCTATGGTAGGTGTCAAAAATAGAGCGATTCCCCTTTCGTACCGCCTATGTTCCACGTACTGTGCTGCTCTCACGTACCAATAGTTTCCCTCATGTAAGGGCGGGTATATTGAGAGGTTCGGTATAACAGCCTGGCAATGGTATATTGAAGGGGTAACAATTTTGGGAGACATAAGAGCCCTCATATTGCATGTACAACAAAATTTTCATCACAAGGCTTTCAAAACAAAAATCAAAACACACTGAACCAGATTTAGGGCACACATTTAATCCGTAAATGAGATAATCACTTCTTTGTTTGTGTGGCCCTATTTGTTTAGTGTAGCATAAAACATCGTAAAGAAGATAAAAATCTACATATATTTTAGAGAAACACCACCATGGTGTACACCGATAGCCAAGCCCAATCACGGGCAGAAGCTATGAAAAGTGTACAAGGGGGTGCAAGTCGCCTCCGTTATAGCTCTAAGGACTTGGTCATACCACCTTGGCGGCCTGACCCACAAAATAGTCCACATCATACCACAATAGAATAGGACTATAGAGGTACCCCTTTTAGGGGCACTCCCATTCAACATAGACCCTTTTAGGAGGAGTACATACATAGGAAGGCCCCCTTAGACACTCATTATGAGTGGCCACTGCGCGATGAAGCGCTAGAATAGCATAGGGTCCGTAAGGAGGGGCCACATGATTACATCATCCCTCATCTACCCCTTATTGCTATCAAAAACAATAGGCCAAATCCAGAGCGTAAGGCTCTTCAGACAGGGCGAGAAAACTCTATCGGCCCCTTTCACATATACAAAAGGGAGTATGAGGAAGACCACTATATTCCTCAAGAGCAATACATAGCATGGTAATAATGCACCTCTGCACCTACTATTTATCAGGATCACCTATTGAGGCCAGAGCCTCGGGTGAATATCGCTAACCTCGATAGAGGGAAGCGACCTATAAAAATATTGGATCACCACGACCGAGATAGACATGTAGGGGAAGCATCTAGACCCCCTAGACCTAAGACGACAGAACAAATCAACTTGGCATTTGCCAAACATGTTGCCCGCCAAGCACAAATCACGCAGCTTGAGAAAGATCAACAATAGTTAGAGCACTTGTATCATCTTAGCAAAGAGCGCATTCAACGTCAGAAAGATGAGTTGCTCCACAACACTATGCATGAGAGGATTCCAACCCCTTGCACAAAGGAGACAGAGCTTTATGAGAGGCACAACCCCTTGGTGCGATACAGGTCTCTGTGACCTTATCAAGCATTGCCTTCGAGACCTCCTAGACCTGAGCAGGAGGCCACCCCTAGAGCCAATGATGGGAACCCTCCTCGGGCACCCACCCATGTTTATAGGTCACACCTAGGAACCCCTCAATAAGCCTATGAGGAATTCGAGCAAGAAGAAGAGAGGGCTGAAATGCCTTACCAAGGTAGGGGGCGCTACCTGGTTGCCCCTCCATAGGCCTCAAGTTCCCCGTAATTCACAACGGGAACAAACCAAGGAGGAAGAGATCAAATCCAAAGCACTGCTAGAGCACCTAGAGTCTATGGAGACTAAGACTTATGGGCCCCAAAAACCCATGTTATGCCAGCTCCATAGTCACCCTATGCATCCTTCAGTGCCGACACCCCCATACCCTGAACACTTCAAAATGCCTCAATTGGCAATTTTTAGAGGGGATGAAGATGCCCAAGAGCACATGACAATATTCTTGATCCAATGCTTTGGCATTTAGGACAATGATGCATTGCTTCTAAGAACGTTTATAACCAAGTTCACAGGCCCTGCATTAGATTGGTTTACCTAGTTGCCAAAGCATAGCATTAGTAACCTAGACCAGCTAGTGGACATGTTCCTCGAACGTTTCATCTTTAACACCAAGAAGAAGGCATCATTCAGTGACCTAGCTAGCCTCAGGAATTATGAGGAAGAGACCATGGCGACTTATGGAAATCGATGGAGGACGTTGCTTTCAAAGCTTCCTTACCTCCCTCCCATGGCTGAGCTGACCCAAATGTTCTTGAAGAGTTGCCTAAGGTCAATCTCCGTACTATTGTAGCTACAGCAATATGCCACTCTCAAGGAAGCCCTGGTGCAAGCCAGAATCATTGAGGAGATCAAGATACAGGATGGCGAGATTACCAAGCCATGCAAGAAAGAGTGGCATAAAAATTCCAAAACTGGGTCCGCACAACCAAAACCTGTTGCGGTCAATCAGGTTGCCATAAACATACCAAAACCTGCACAGATGACACAGCCCCCAAAGGCTAATTATTAGGCAGTTCCTCTTGACATCTATGAAAAGGAAAATCATAGATAAGAACGAAATCAGCAGCGTCACCCTAGGCGACAATTCACACCCTTCAGAGGGTCTAAAGACTCCTTGTTTGATTGTTTGTCCATAAAAATCTTGATAAACATGCCAAAAAGTCGACCCGTAGACCCCAACACACCAAAGCCCAAGTGCTATAGGGAATACTTGTACTATGGATTTCATCGATACAAAGGACATGACCTTTATGCATGTTGGAAGTTCAAAAGCTTAGTGCAAGACCTAATAGACAACAAAACGCTAGCGGTGGATAATCCCATAGCACCAAACAACCAATAGATGAAGGTCTTCAAAGACCCCCTCCCTGGCCATGATGCATAGGAAAAGACTCTTCAAGTCAATGAGGTGACACAAAATTGCCCCATGCAGGGGTATGTAGGGATGATAAGCATAGTGACACAAAACAAGAGGTATCCAAGCATAGCTGCCCCCGTTGTAGCTATAGGAGAGGTTCCATCAATGTCACAACCTCAACAGCACCCTACACAACCTCCTCTGCCTAGACCAATGGCCACGATTTGGATTAAACTTACCCAAAGTTTAAGGACCACGTCGGCTAGGCTCTCCATCTATGAGCTCATCCAACAATCATCGCCCCATCGAGAGGCTCTAATGGAGATACTCAAATCCATCGAGCTATAGCCCCACAAAATAAAATCTTTCAACAAATTTGTGGGATATGTAAAATTATGTATAGAACCAGTTATCACCTTTAGAGAAGACGAACTAAAATCAGTGACTAGTGATATGGCATATCCACCCCTGCACGTCATTGCACAGGTCAACGGGATTCCATTTAAGATGGTGTTGGTGGAACCTGGCTCGTCCAGCAATATAATCACAACAGCGGCATTGAAACACCTCAAGTTGCCAACATCTCACATTGTGGCCTCCACCTATATCCTTCAAGCATTCAACGACGTGATATGCTCGATGGTTGTCACAATTGTCCTGCCCATCCAAGTGGGACAAAATACTATTCCTACGTTGTGCCACATCCTGGAAGGTGAGATGGCCTACAATATTTTGCTGGGCCGGCCTTGGATCAGGGACATGAAGTGTGTCCCTTCTATAGCACATCAATTTCTAAAGTACACATACGAAGGGCAAGTGCATGTAGTCCCAGAATAATTAGAGCCTTTCAAGTATTACAATGCGGTGCAACTGATGCGGCAATCGATCCTCCCATCGACACATTTGGACTTTCATTTGAATCCATCTAAACAGGGTTTGATTCCACATACATCCCCACTGTTAATTCCCTCAAATCACCAATCGGGCCTATCTTCATCATTTGTTCCTTCACCAACGATGCCACCTACGGTGGCCACATCGAAGGACAATGGGAAGAAGCCCTTGGAAGAGGTACCACCATTGGTCTCAACCATCTCTACCAAAGAGGTGCCCAACCGAATGGAAGTCGAGACGCCTGGTTCACCAAACATGGAGTGGAACCAGGAAGAACTCCCATTCCTTCCCCCTCAATTGCCAACGATCATCGTTGAGATGGCCAATACGGGCCTGGGGGAGTATCTAGTGCAGAATATTGTAGCAACACCCGTACTTGAGTCTATGCAGGACATGGGGAGACCTCACCTCCCCATCGACACTATTGTCCCTTTGGGCTACCCACCAAATCAGATAAATTTTGTATATGGGGGCCTCGACAACAGCATTGAACCTTACTTGCAAGAGGAAGAAGATGAAGAGTCCTTTGCTGAGAACGTCAACTATCTGTCCAACCTGGACTTTGCTTTGAAATACCTTGGCCAATGTAATTGGCATGGATATGGGTTGGGAAGATATGAACAAGGGGTGCGCATTATTTTTCAACCAAGATATCAGATGCCATATGACAAATCAGGAGTAGGGTTCAACCACCCTTTACCCCTTGACATATTGGTAGAGAACATGTAAGGCCTAGGGCTAGGCAACAAGGATGGGTCGGCACAAGATCCATATGCCAATTCTAACACAACATACACATTGGGGGATTATCTCCCATTGTTAACAACCAACCTTGTGGGCCTCAACAACTCCTCCCCTTTGATCGAGAAATGGAGAAGTTCAAGAACTTGCCTCCAAGAGGGATATAGACAAGGCCAAGAAGGATCTTCAGAAGATGAGTCGGAGTATGAGGTAGCACCTTGGGACCATTTTGATTCTGATAGCAATCACTCGCAAGTGACGCCCATAGATGACTATCAAGATAACTTCATAGCGATGTTTCCCTTGAATGCTCCAATTGAAAAATTGCCACCTTAAGAGAATCAGGTCCTCCCGTAGAGAGCGAAAAAACCTTTATGGGACCAAATTAACTTGCTCAAGCGGAGCAAACCCCATATGCCGTAAACAGTTGTTGGAGCCAATGAAGGCCTATGGATCTCTGATAGCGATTATGAAGATGAGACTAAGATGGCATATATCAACCATAGGAGGCAGCAGTAATACCCCATGGACATTGACGATATGTTTAAATAGCTAAACATGGGACCAAGACATAGGTGGCACCTAAACCAAGCACAGTTGGACCAAGTGATGCATCTACCACTTCAGGCATACAAAGAGCACCCTCTGCCCAAAGACCCTATAGAGCCATCAGTTCCAAGGGTAGACCCTATCATTTTATCTACACATAGGGCTAATCCATTCATGCCAATACCCACAAAGCTATATTTGGAGAACAAAGATCACCAAGGAAATCTGAGTCAACACCCACACGGTAATGGAGACCAAATTCACTTTATCAACATGATCTCCATTGACTTAACTGCCCTCATCCATAATCCATGTGATCCAGCATGACCATTGTATATAAACCTAGATTCCATAGACTGGGATCATGCTAACTCACCACCATCTCCATTAGAGTATTGGCATTGCAGTGAGATGCTTCATTTCACCCCAAGACCAACTCAGGATATCTTCCATGCTGAAGAGGAACCCAAATTTCTAAACATATATCTAAATTCAAAAAATTATATCCACCTGATCCCAACTCCACACCAGTTGGAGGATGGGTCCCACATGTCAGTCGAAGAGACGACTGACGTAGACATCAGCTCTAATCCAATGAATCCTCAAATCATCAAGCTAGGGGTAAGTCTATCCCTTGAAGAGCAAGTCGATGACATTGCCCTTCTCAAAGAGAAGAAGGAGGTTTTTGCATGGTCCTACAAAGACATGTCGGGGCTAGACCCGTAGCTAGTCACGCACAATCTAACGCTTGATCCGAAAGTCAAGCCAGTCAAGTAAAAACTATGTAAGATGCACCCAAGAGTAGCCTTAATGGTCAAAGATGAGCTACAAAATATTTTGGATGCACAGTTTTTCATCTGCATTGATTAAACCATGGTTGTCCAACATGGTACCCGTCAAGAAGCCGGACAAGAGGATTTGCATATACATCGATTTTCAAGATCTAAACAAAGCGAGTCCCAAAGATGATTTCCCCTTGCCTAGAATTGATGCACTGGTAGATGCTACAGCAGGCCACGAAATGCTTTTCCTCATGGATGGTTTCTCGGGATACAACCAGTTTCGTATCAATTTTGAGGATCAACTAAAAATGATGTTCACAACGCCTTTGGGGACATTTTGTTATAATGTCATGCCCTTTGGCCTTAAAAATGCTGGCACCACCTACCAATGCACTATGACATACATCTTCCATGATCACATGCATAAAAATTTGGAAGACTATATGGATGATTTGTTGGCCAAATCTCTTTTATGCCCAGATCATCTCAATGACTTAAGCAAGATCCTCGATCGCCTCATCGAACACAAATTCAGACTAAAACCCAAGAAGTATGTATTTGGCGTCACATCTGGAAAACTCTTGGGTTTCATAGTCTCAAAATGATGCATCGAGGTAGATCCACATAAAGTCAAGGTAATCCTTGAAATGCTTCCCCCAACCACCATCAAGCAGCTTAGAAGCTTGCAGGGAAAGGTCACGTCAACCAAGCACTTCATAGTGCAATTATTTGACAAGTGCCGACCCATGAATAAATTATTATACAAGGGGGTATTATTTCACTGGGATGACGAGTTCCAGTCAGCCTTCGACGACATTAAACAATACTTGGCTTCGCCACTAGTATTGGCACCACCTAGACTAGGAATGTCATTCTATTTATACATATCAGCTACTGAGGTGGCACTGGGTGCCATGCTAGCCCAGAAAAATGAACTACATAAATAATAGGCTACTTACTATCTTAGCCGCACCCTGGTCAGTTATGAACTTAACTATGCATACATCGAGAAGCTATGCTTAGTAGTGGTATTTGCCACCAAAAAGCTACACCACTACATGTTGAGCAATACGACTTATGTTGTGTCTAAGGAGAATCCATTGCGGTACATGATGAGTCATACTTATCATAGTAGTTGCACAACGAAATGGATCATGTTGTTGACGGAGTTTGACATCGAATTCATTGGATAGAAGTCCATCAAAGGCCAATTCATCGTCGATCAACTAGCATAGGCTCCTCTCGAAGATGATCAGCCTTTGACCATAGATATGCCCAATTATGGGATCTTCCATGTCTCAGAATCATCAAATTCTAATGAGCCTAAGTCACAGGCCGACATAACCTTATTCTTCGATGGTTCTAAATGTGAGCAATGTGGTGGTGCGGGAATAATATTCTTCACACCATAAGGGGCTCTAATGCCTCTATCATTTAAACTTGATTTCTCGTGCACCAAAAACAATGCTGAATACGAAGCCTTGCTCATAGGTCTTCAAACAACCATCACCATGAACATCAAACACTTGAACATATTTGGTGATTCGTTGTTAATTGTCAACCAAGTGAAAGGGGTATTCCAATGCAAATGCCCAGTTCTGCAGGCCTACAAAGCCCTTGTGGATAAATTCCTAGAAAATATTGAATTGTACGACATCGAGGATGCAGACACTATGGCATCCTTGGGGTCACTAATCCTGCAAGACCCTTCTGGTGAGATGACAACCATTCAAGTCAAAACATTGTCACAATCCATGATGGAGCGTTCAATCTCTGACATAACACTAGGAATCCACCTGATCTAGATTGAACCATATTAGGACAGGTTCTCTCGAATCCACGATAGCCTGAATCACGCCAAATGGGGGTCTTTGTTCTCCCCTATTCCCCTTAATAGCAACACAACACTATTCTTACAAGTTCTTTCCCGCTCAAATTTTTCTAGGGACAAACTTCAAGAAGGATTTGCAGTTCATACCATCAAGGTTTCTGATCAGCAATATTGGTACACACCCATAAGAGACAACCTCAAGCTAGGTAACCTCCCACTTGGATTGTCGAACATCGTGAAAAGATCATTCAAACAGAAAGTGGCAAAACATGTCTTGATAGGAGACATTTTGTACTGTTGGAGCTACACAGGGATCCTCCTCCGTTGCTTGGACCAGTAGGAGTCCGCTTGGGCGATCACCCAAGCGCACGATGGTACTTGCGGTGGCCACTTTAGCGGTATGGCCATCACAAAGTGCATCCTTCGCATGGGCTATTATTGACCATATTTAGAGCGATATTGTTGCGCGTATGTAAGGAAGTGCATGAAATGTCAACACCATGCTAATTTGACACATGTACCTTCTCAGGACTTGCAGCCGATCTAATAGACTTGGCTATTTTTGCAATGGGGCTTATATCTAATCGAAAAGATCTCCCCTGCATCGTTAGGTCATCACACATTTATCATAACGACCACAGAGTACTTCACCAAGTGGATGGAAGCAATTTCGCTTACCTCTATGACTGGGACCCACATTACGGAGTTCATTTTACATAACATCATATGTCATTTTGGTATTCCATCTAAGATCATCTCGAATAATGGGACGTCGTTTAAGAAAAAATATGTGCGTGCTTTAACAACGAAGTACAAAATTCAGCATAGTTTTTCGACACTTTAGTTCTTTGTTCACTCGTAGGACTTAGAGTTACATCTGCTTTTGTTTGCATCGCATTCGATACACCAACACTTTCGTAGACATGCTTTCAGGTTGCCTAGACATTGAAATCATAAGTTATTGGGCCTTTTCAAATTAGAAAGTCTTTGATCACATGGAAATTGTTGCTTGTTCTAGAGGCTTATTTTTTGTATGCCTCAACAATCACGACGATGCAAACTGCATCCTTACCGGAGGACCCTGGTTTTTAGGCAAACAAAGACTTTTTTTTAAGGCATTGAGCTCAGGAATTCAACCCTAAAACACAAAGTATTAATTTCAGTCCTATATGAATGAGGATCCCAAAACTTCCCCCACCTCTGGAATGAAGATATTCTTAGAGGCATCGACAAAATCATAGGTGAACTGGTGGCTATTGACCCTGCTACCAAGGCTTGATATAGAATTACCCATGCACAAATCTGTGTCAACACCAATCTTGAGTCTAAGCTTACTTCTTATGTCGATTTGACTTATGGCTCATACAAGATAAGACAACTAATCAAGTATGATAATAAACCAGATTTTTGCACCCAATATCATGTACAAGAACACATAAGCAACCAGTGTTCCTCACTGAAGGCTCCCAATCATGAAAAATACAACACTATCAAATTAACCAATCAGCAAAGGTAGGACCTTTTTCAATGAAAAACCATGAATCTAGCTCCCCTGTTCCAAGTAGTCCTGCCCACCCAAAGCAAGCAAGGTCCTAGTTTCAGGAAGGGCCTTGACAAAGGCAAGCAGATAGCAAACCCTTCTTCTAACAAGGTAAGAATATTTTATGCCCTCCCCAACATATTTGGTACTTTGTCCAATTTAAATGATTTTCTAGAGGAAGAAGTGATATCCTCCCCTAGAGCTAAAGTTTCCAAAACCCCATTGGAACCGCTTGTCTAGGCCATATCTAGACCTGTGATCCAAGCTAATGCTAAATCCCTACAAGAAATAGAAACATCCCCTAAATTTATTGCTCGAGTTGAATCTGAACCAAGGATCCAAGCCATTGTTGCCTCCCACCTTGAGAATAAGGCTAGATCTCCTACTCGATCAGGTCCATCCTATGCACCCCTAAAAAGTGCTACCTCACTCTAGTTGAGCTCCTATCCCCAACCAACACCTTCAACCCCAAACAAACTTGAAGCTTCAAAAATACCAACATTGATGTTGGAAGTGAAAATAAGAAAGGTAGAATATCCACATCAGAGTAGAGGAAGAAAGAAATCGAAGAGGATATTGCCAATGGAATTCAGAAAACCCTCTTCTCTAATATTTTGGGGCAAAATAAAGAAGACAACAAAAGTACCAAACCTCCCTTGCAGCAAGGAAAGGGGGGCAAAAAAGCTCTTAAAATTTCCAAATGAAGTTCCTCTCATGGAACATTTGTGGGCTTCATGCCCCCACTAAACAAATATTATTAGTTACCATGAGGAAATAACTTAGACCTGACATCCTCATCTTGCAAGAAACTAAGGTTGACAACTTTTTGTCTCCTAAAATTGCCAACAAGATTTGGAAAAAGGGAGATATGGCCTACTCCCCTGCTCAAGGTTCATCTAGAGGATTACTTTGTATATGGAACCCCAGAAAATACACAGGCAGAGTTATCTCATACTTTGACAGGGTCCTAAACATCCTTTTTCAAGACAAGGACACCAACCACACATGGGTCCTCACTAACATATATGCTCCCAACACTCCTTCAGGGAGAAATTCCTTATGGAATGACCTCACTCAAATGAGATCTGGGTTTGTGGACCAAGCATGGGTTGTTTTTGGAGATTTCAATACTCCCTTGCACCCCTCTGACAAAAAATGAGGCAACAATAATCAGTCCAAGAGCATGGAGGATTTTGTGATTTTGTCAATAGAAATGAATTGTTGGATGTACAATTGAAAGGAGTGAGATATACCTGGAGCAATAGAATAATTGGGCAAAATCACATCCAGGTCAGGCTTGACAAAATTTTCCTATCCAAATAAGCAGTTCCATTGTTCAAAGATGTCTCATTTTTTGCTCTTCCTAAAATCGAATTTGACCATTGCTTCTTGTAAATAACGTTGGTCCAATTTACAAAACCCCTTTCAAAGTTCAAGGTCATGTGGGTCCAACATCATGACCTCCACAATCAGATCTCCTAATGGTGGTAGCATCAATTCCCAAGACCCCAAGCATTACAGATGACCTTGAAACTCAAAATCTTCAAAGAAAGTCTAAAACTACGAAAAAAGGAAGTCTTCGAAAACATCTTCAAAAATAAACAAAGGGTTATGGATAACCTCAAAGCCATTGAATTCCGAATTCAGAATGATAATGGAAGGACAGATCTAAGAAGTTAGGAAAAGGAGCTTCTAGTAAAGTATCACAACATTCTAGCCCAAGAAGAGACTTTTTGGAGATAAAAATCTAGAGCCCTCTGGCTCAAGGAAGGAGACTCAAATACCAAATTATTTCACACTTCCACATTGAGAAACATGAGCTCTAATAGAATCTGCCAACTCCTCAAGAGTGATGGATCTCTTACCATTAATATTGATGAAATCAGGGATGAAGCCTCTTCCTATTTTCATAACCTCCTTGGCACCTCCAACCTTGATCATCCCCATGCCAAGGAAATCCTTCTGCATCACATCCCTAACTCTATTTCACCACCAATAAATTCTAATATTATTCAGCCTTTCTTGGATGATGAAATCAAGCAGGCTTCGTTCTCCATGAATCCTAGTAAATCCCTTGGCCCAGATGGCTTCCCTCCTAAATTATTCTAATCTTATTGGGATATAGTCGTAAAGGATGTCATTTCCACTATCCATGAGCTCCAAGCCACCAAAATCATCCCTAGGGAAATTAACTCCACTTTCATCGCTCTTGTCCCCAAAGGCCCCATAGATAAAGCCATGTTTGACTACCATCCCATCAGCCTATGCAATATTTTGTACAAAATTTTTACTAAAGCTATGGCCAATAGGTTGAAGCCCATCCTTCCTAGCATCATAGACCTAGCCCATCCTTCCTAGCATCATAGACCCATCTCAGGGAAGTTCAGTTCAAGGGAGAGTTATAATTGATGGCATTATCATTCTACATGAAATCCTCCATTCCATAAATGAGAATAAAAATTCTGCTTTTATTCTCAAGTTAGACATGAGCAAAGCATTTGAAAGAGTTAATTGGTACTTCCTCCTTAACATCTTGACTAAGTTTGGCTTCCATCCTGACTGGGTCCAACTTGTCAAAAGTTGCATTTCAACATCCTGGTTTTCTGTCCTCGACAATGGATCCCCTGTAGGTTTTTTACCTAGTGCTAAAGGGCTAAGGCAAGGAGACCCCTTATCCTCAATCCTCTTCATTATTCTTGTTGAGGCCCTTGGGAAAGCCCTCAAAGCTACCTCTCAATTTTATCTTTTATCTAGATTCAAGCTTGTGTCCGGTATCCAAACTATTATTCACCAATAGTTTATTGATGACACCATGCTAACCAATTATGCTTCCATTCCTGAATCCAAGCTCATCAAACACATCCTCCAGTTATTTTAAATGGCAATGGGTCAAAAATTCAACTACATCAAGAGCAAGATCATTTTCTTCAACACTCCTCCAATTTTCCAAGGGAAAATAACTCGCATCCTGGAATGCTCCATAGCCTAGCTTCCTTCTACCCATATTGGTATACCCCTTTTCACTGGTCAATCCCAAGAAAGCATGTGGAATAATATCATCAAGAGAATCCAAAGGAAACTATCAGGATGGAAAGGAGTCCTCTCCCAGGTAGCCAAAGCTACTCTTACCATGGCCAGTATCTAGAGCATTCCTATTTATTTTCTATCTGTATTCAAAGCCCCGAATTCAGTCTATAATAATATTGAACAAATTTAGAAGAGGTTTTTATGGTCTGGGTTAGAAGAAAAGAGGAGGATTCCACTGGTCTCATGGGATAAAGTCTACACCCCAAAATCTCAAGGAGGAATTGGGTTAAGGAAATCATGCAAAATGAATCTAGCCCTCCTTGCCAAATAGGCCTGGAAGATTCTAACAAATGCTAGCTTTGAGTGGGTAACTATTGTTAGGAGGAAATATCTTCAACATAGATTTTCTCAGGGAAGACATCCCCTTGAATGGGTTAGCTTTCTAGAAAGCAATTATCCATACTAGAAAACTCCTTCATAAAGGGTTAATATGGCAGGTTGGTAATGGAACTGACATTGATTTTTGGCATGATAAGTGGATCAAAAATGAAGCCCTCATTGAAGATAACAAACTCTCAGTTCTCAAACAGTTCACTGATGTATCTATAGGTAGCAGGGTTTTTGACTTTAT
The DNA here is from genome assembly GCA_028583015.1 of Wollemia nobilis. Lineage (NCBI taxonomy): Eukaryota > Viridiplantae > Streptophyta > Pinopsida > Araucariales > Araucariaceae > Wollemia > Wollemia nobilis. The sequence goes on from JAQPPZ010017228.1 coordinate 8,541,737, forward strand.
TGCTCTTTCTAATGGCCATCCTACCTGGAAATCCATTGCTATTCCTCAAATTCCTACTCAATCCCAGGCTCTCTCATCCCTCCTAAACTCCATTGTCCTTCCTTCAAGGGAATTTAGGGACCAACTGATATGGGCCAACATAGATAATGGGGAATTCACAGTAAAAATTGCTTATCAACTCCTCCTTTCCACTTAGATCTGTTAGTTGCCTACCCAACAACTCTGGCTTAAGCACCTAATTCCTAAAATTGCTTTCTTTTGCTAGGTAGCTACTAAAAACAAGATCTTAACCATTGAAAATCTCTAGAAAAAGGGAATCACCCTTGTTAACCGGTGCTACCTATGCAAGGCTGGATGGGAATCAACCCAACACCTCTTCCTCGAGTGTGAGTTTTCCAATTTAGTTCTGAACAGAGTGGTCAATTATTTTCATGTTTAGTGGGCTAAGCCTCCTAATCTATCCAGTCTCTTCATACAATGGCCCTCCCCCTTTCACAACAACAGATTGACCTTCCTCTAGAGATCTTGCCTACACCATTTTTTGTGGCAGATTTGGTTAGAAAGGAATAACAGAGCCTTCTCCAAAACTTCAAGGGATCCCATTACTATCTCAAACATAATTTTGTGCTATGCTACAAAGAATGCCTCTCTCATTCTCTACCTTCCTATCTGTTCTACTTTCCCAAAGCTTCATTTGTTCACTTTCTTACAGATTTCCATGGAATACGCAGGCACTCACAAAAAACTCAGCCCGAGAATCATATCCCCTTGGAAGCCTCCACCATAGGGATGGTTGAAATTGAATTTTGATGGTGCTTCTAAAGGAAACCAGGTAAAGCTGGAGCAGGCAGAGTTCTTAGAGACCATAGGGGAGACATCATTCTTGCCTATGCTGAATTTATAGGAAACCAAACCAATAATTTTATCGAAGTAAGAGCCCTTTGGAGAGGAGTATCCATTATCCAAGAATCTACCAATAAAATCATTATTGAAGGGGATGCACTGAACATAATTAATTACATCAAGAATGGGAAGGACCCATCATGGCAGATTAAGAATATGGTCAAAGAAATTAGAAGGATTATTTCCCAGTGGGAGGATGTCATAGCTCAACACACTTACAGGGAGTCCAACAGAGTGGCAGACCAACTCACCAACATTGCTACAAATCAATATGCCCTTTCCATTTGGCACGTTGACTTTCCGGTTAGTATTGCTGAGTTGGCTAACAACAACAAAGGTAATGGAGGTTGTAGTCAACATTCATAAACCCTCTCGGGCCCATGTCAATATAGATTGGTTAATTTTTTATTTCTTTTTTCAAATTCATGGTCCTCTTGAATCATGTCAAAGCTTGGCCCAAGAAGGTAGCTAGCAACAAAGTACCCGCATTAACCAATATGAATATCCCTCTCATTCAAGAATTTTGCAGTCTCTCTTTACACTTGTTTTTTGCTTTCATCATCCTTTGTAGGAGGGCTTGGGGCCTCCATATTTATGTTAGTTATGTTTTCTACAGTATGGGGCTCTTGTTCCCATTGGGGTGCAGTGTGGGGACCCTTACCCTGTGTAAAGGGTTTCCTGATTTTACTATTGTTCTGGCACTATGTAACAACTTCTGTATAACGATTTTGGGGACCTAATTCAAAACCCCGTTCTAATTAAATCTTCTCAACTTACCAAAAAAAAAATATCTCTTATTTTTTGTCTTTATCATTCTAATATGTTGTAGTCTAGTACACAAAAACTATCGTTTATATATGTAACAACCCTTCGAAAACCTACTTTATTATATGCCTAATTCATCTGCAAGGATGAATACTGCTAATGTATCTATGGATGCAGGGGATAGGTATTGCTACTGGTAGGATATAATGCAAAGGAAGGAGGTCTTCTCAATGGGTAGAAGGATTATCCGGTGTAAGGTAAGTCAAGGGAAATGATAAGTGGTGGTGTATTCGCCAGTTGATAGGGATAAATAACCCTATAGGCAATACAATCACCAGTGGTCCATGTAGAATTCATATCATGTAGTTGCATTTGTAGGAGTGTTTGATGTTTGTTAATTTGTGAATTTGTGATGTTGGTTGGCAATGAAAATGCTTAAATGCATGGGAGTCATAGTTTAAAATGATGGTTGGCAATAAAAATCCTTAAATGCATGGGATTCATAGTTTCTAAGATCTTAAAGGGAAATGTGTGATTTGAGAAGCTTATTTATTTAAAACTAATATATATATATATATATATATATATATATATATATATATATATATATATATATATATATATATATATATATATATATATATAACTAAATGTATAAACATCAATATATGAATGTATTGAAAACAAATAATATATTGTTTTCTTTTTGTTTTAAGACAAGGTAAATAAAGTAATATAAACAATGACATATTAAAATATATGATAATAAAATGAATTATTAAGGAAATATTACTTTGCATTATTTGAATGGGATAATTAGGGAATAGTCGGTATTTTTGGATATTATTATTTGAATGGTTGTTGAACATGGAAGGAAGTGGATTCCACTTGGCATATTTAGAATAGAAGGATTTTAAAACAAACGTCAGTTTTCATGCGAAAAAAGAGGAACCATCTTCTAGATTAGAGAAGAAGTGATGGAGAGGGGAGGGGTTCTGCATGGTTCCGGGAGCATGAAGCGAAATAAATGAAGGAGAAGGATTTTTTGAGGCAATAAGAGCAGATAGTGTTACTTAGTAAGTTTGAACTGGCCAAATTTATAGAATAAAATGGAAATAATGGAAAAATGGAATATTTAATGCATTATTTGATCATATGAAATTAGTTTGATATTTGTTATATATATTAAAGAGGAAGTGAATATTTACAGTGCATGTGTGGAAAAATTAACATGGCATGCATGTATGTGTATCTGGTTTAAATTGCTTTACAAAACTATTGAGAAGTTGAATCTTTCCAATGCATGCGTGGATAAATTTGGAATAGGATGCATGCATTCGAATGGACTCTTGAAAGATAAAAATAAATAAAAAATTATGGTTGTTGTGAACCTATGATGAATAGCTTCTGCAATGAATTTTTTTTTACCTTTGTGTTGTGTTGAGAAAATTAGGTGACATTGCATGTTGTATTGAAATCTTATAGTGTGTTAAAATTTTTGAATATATGCATGTTATGTTGGAAATGGAAACACTGTATGCATGTTAGGTTAGTTGCATGTCAAGTTAGAATGGCCGCTTTGACCCTTGAGATGTTACTAGAAAACCACATCAAAATATAGGAACTCTGTGGAGGAAAATTAACCAGAGCCATTGACTTGCTAATGGAAGTTTTAGACCATTGACTTGATAATGGAAGTTTTAAGCCATTGACTTGCTAATGGAAGTTTTAGTCCACGTCTAGACATCAAGAATTGGAACTGGAGATGTTTTTTTATAATCTGTAGAGGCTATGAGATTCACTCAGTAGAATAACAAAATTTGATATGTTAGAAAATCAAAACAAATGCTGAAAGTATATATATTTTATTTTTGTATAACGTAAACCAGGAGGAGTTGCATGATAGTGCACTGAGAAACTTCTGATGTAATTAATCAATTCAGTCATTTATCTTCTAAAGTATAATGAAGAATAAATTTACATATGGGAAGAAAGGCTTGCATCTCTTATAAATGTTGTATTAAAATGATAAACCCTTTGACATGAAGAATGGTTTTGAATTAAAATTATTTTATAATTTTTCTTTTCCATATAATATTTGTCTATTATTATGCCTTTAAAAACAATTCTGCATGTGGCAGTTGATTATGGAAGATATCTTTATTGAAAAAGGTAGTTCTGACGAGTTGTCAAAGAAAATTTTAGATTGTAAGTAGAAACTTCTATGAGTTAAGACGCTTGAATACCATGTTTTTTTTGTTGACGAGAAGTATTTCAAATGATATTTACAATTTTAGATCCTGTAATAAACTTGAACCAGCAATTGTGCATAGTAGGGACAACCCATTTGGATTACGAGATAGGAAAGGATATGACTTGATATAAGAGGGTTTATCAGTACAAACTGGTATGGTAGGATTTTTTAGAGCGTTAGTAGAGAATTCACGGCAGTTAGAGAGAACTATCATCCACAAGGTGATAAACTAAGTATGAATTTAGAATACAATATAAGTTATAGTATTATTTGGTTTAAATCTTCAAACTAGACCTAATATTAGAAATAATGAATTAGAAACTTTTGATAAAATATTGAAAAATATTTTGCCAAGCAAATGATGGCAGTATTATTTTCGAGAATAGAGAAGTCAACCAAAAATCAGAGCTAGAACTTAATTACTTAGAATACTTGTTACTACATTAATTCCCTATGTATAAATTAAATTAAATATAAATGAAAGAAGTTTTAAACATAAATTTTTAAAGTTTAGTAGTGTAATTTTTGGGAACATTTAGAATTAAGCATGTATGGTTGTTTGATAGTATAATTTTGATATTATTTAAAGTAAATTTGCATGATGGTTTAGTTAAATCGAAGTAAGTTTACTTATAGGAAATGTCAAGTAGTATAATTTACTTTTGTTGACTATATATTGAAATAAAACAATAAGTATAGTGGCAACCTTATTTAACTTATAAGAGTAGTCTACTCTAATGCAATTTTCATAGAGAAATTCTATAGTATATAGTGGAAGGGAAGTGATTTAAGATTCTTTGATATTGATTGCAATATTCTTCATAGTTTATCTTCTTTTACTTTTATTTTAAAATGAAAATACACAAGTAGTCAAATGAAAACTAGTAATCATACAATGTATATATAGTTAAGCTTATGAATAATTGTGAATTATTTTTGGTTGTAAACCATTGCTTAGATAAAATTTATGAAACAATTAAAACTTAGGTAGGACAATCTTGCGAGAAAATTACTAGTGGTGTTTGTAGGTAGGCAATCATCATAAATCAAGGCTCTAATTGTACTTTTGATGGGAAAAGGTCAGAATGAGAGGTAACGAAGGGTTGTATGGGCATATCTTCTAGGTTATCCCTGCTAGTGATGAGTGGTGAATTATGCTTGACTAGGTGTTACCGATAGAATGATGGTATGGTACATCATTTTGGTTAATCAACATAAGTTTCCTAGTGGTTACCAGGGTATTGGTAAGACCCTAGATGATGCTCCATGGAGGATTGTTGACCGTCTAGCTCGAGCATGTATGCACTAATTCTTACATGACATAAGTATAAGATATAAGTTCATAAATTCATGTAATACATGGGAAAGTTATGTGTCATACCTCTAGGTGTTATGGGCCCTAGAGTAAAAGAAACCCACTACCTAAACTTAGGATCTCGAAAGGAGAGTGAATTTCAAAATGGGCAACTATAAGAGATTTGGCCAATCTTGATCTCATGATTATTTCGACTGCAGTGTAATTTCACTCATGAATATGGATCTAATATGCTCATACTAGAAAATGAAATAAAAAAGAAAGAAATAAATAAAAAAATATTTCTCATGTTGAAACCTCTGATGTTAGACAAAAAAGTGGGTAGACTTGGGGTGTTTAGACAACCAAGTGGGTAGAACTTGGGGTGTTACATTTGGTATCAGAGCAAAGGTTATGAATATTTAGGTAACAAAATTTTTAGAAAACCTATGTCAATCTAATTGATGTTACCAATGTGTTCACCTAAACTCAAAAATTTTACAAGGCTCTTTGTTTGCTAGGCAGGAAATGACATCTGGACAAAAACTAGATCCTCAAAAATACATGTGGTGGTTCAACAGAAGGGCTAACCAAAAATCCTAAAATGATCATTCAAAAATTTATGAGGATTGGGGCTAATGAGGAAGCCATAGAATGTCCTCGAGAAAGGAGGAAGGAAAAAGAACCAACTAGAAAAGTGAAAAGGATTGAAAATCCAACTAAGTGTTCTATTATTTACAAATCATTATATAGGCACTAATGGCCCAAAATACATAACCAACCCATGAAATCATGGATTTTATTCAATACGCTTAACCAAAAGCTACAAAGGTGCAAAGGAGAATGCACGTAAACTTCTAAGTTAAGATTGCTAACTAGAAGATCCATTTTAGCTAACTTGAAGTACACACTTCCTACTTTGAGTTCACACTTGCTAACTAACACTCTAAAAGACAACTAGAAGACAACTATTGCCCACAAGTGCATGTGAGAAGGAGACTCACTTACAATATGAATTTGCTAGAAATAAACTATGCAAACCTAAGCTAGGAACTACTAGAGGGGTCATATGAAAGATCTAACATCAATCCTCATCATGCCTCCCCACAATAGAAGCATTGGACTCCAATGCTTTCAAAAGAATAGGAAAGTCACGAGACATCTGATGAAAAGAAATCCAACGAGCCTGATGCGACAGCTGTCCTCGCCGAGCCACAAGATATGAGGTGGTAGACCCCTGGCGAGTCTATCGAGTCTTCGTGTCACAGATCTGATCTGCATCCAATGGTAACTGTGCTTCAGGAACCACGTCCACAGGATGATTGATAGCTGGTGCAATCTCCAATGTAGAGTCAAAGTACAACTTCAAGAGATCTACATTGACGATGTCATGAATTCCCAAGTGTGCGGGAAGATCAAGGCGGAAAGCATTCTCGGACACCTTCTGAAGAATAGTATAAGGCCCATAGCGATTTGGTTTGATTTTGCTATGAGTCTTATCAGTGAAACACCGCTTGTCAAGATGCAACCAAACTTTATCACCAACCTGAAATGGATGAGGAATTCGATGTCGATCCATGGCATTTTTCTGCTGCTGCTGTGTCTTTTGCAAAATCTCAACAACCTTTGATTGAATATTTTGCAAGTTTTGAACAAATGAGTGTGCCTTGTCTTGCTCCTTCTGAAGATGTGAAGTGACAGGAGAAGGCAAAGACAAAGGTAACTCATAAGGTGCCAAGGGCTGAAATCCCATACAAACTTCAAAGGGTGAATGACCTGTAGAAGAATGTAGGGCCCTATTATAGGCATGTTCAATATGCATGAGACTCAAGTCCCACTTTGCTGGTGAAGCATGATGATAGATTTGCAAACTTTGCACAAGTGTACGGTTTACCACTTCAGTCTGCCCATCGGACTGCGGATGATAGGCGATAGAAAAGTTAATGGAAACTCCCAAAATCTTCCATAAAGAACGCCAAAAGTGACCCACAAAGCATGAATCACGATCCTAGATGATGCTGGTAGGTAGACCAAAGGAACGCCAAATGCTGTCAAAGAAAAATTGGGCTAAGTCTGATGTAGAACTTGTCTTGCGGCATGGAATAAACTTAGCCATTTTGCTGAATCTGTCAACCACCACGAACACACAATCATGTTGGTGCACTGTCATAGGAAAACCACTAACCAAGTCCATGGAAATGCTTTCCCAAGGATGGGAAGGAATGGGCAAAGGCATGCCTAAGCCAAACTTCCTATTAGGTGGTTTTGAGCGACAACAAACTGCACACTGTTTGAGAAATCTCAACACATCCCTCTGCATTTTTGGCCAATAGAAAAATCATTGCAAATGATGAAGTGTTTTATGCTTCCCAAAGTGACCACCATAAAGTGTAGAATGAGCTTCCTTAAGAAGTGACACTCTAGGCTCACAAGGAACACAAACCTTGTCCAATTTGTAAAGAAGTCCTTCTTTGATGTAGAAATCTTGGAAAGGACACAAATTGGAAGAAGAAGGCTTACTCACTTGCTCAAATATTTTTCCAAAATCAGGATCCTAAGAATACTGATTAGGCCAAGTCTGAAATCCCAAGTGTGAAGTGGACATAACTGTTAAGGCAAGAGCGGCTGGAGGCCTACTCAAACAATCAGCAACAATATTACTCTTCCCCTTTTTGTACTTGATCACCAAGTGAAATTGTTGGAGGTAAGAGGCCCACTTCATATGTCTTGATTCTTCAATTTTACTTTGAGATTGTAAAAACTTGAGAGGCATATGATCGGTGTGTACTCTCTGTATATTTTCCCAAAAGATAGTGTCTCCAATACTTAATGGATTGAACTAAAGCATACAACTCCTTGTCATATGTAGAATAGTTCAACTTAGCAGCAAAAAAAGTTTATGAATGATAAGCAACTGGATGACCATTCTGTTTGAGCACAGCTCCTAAGGCAACTTTAGAGGCATCTGTTTCAATCTCAAAAGGTTGAGAAAGGTCAGGTAAAGTTAACACAGGTGCTATACACAATTTCTTTTCTCAAAGGCAACTTCTTGGCTTTTCTCCCAATGAAATGGAGTTTTGGACTTAGTGAGATAATGCAATGGAGTTGCAAGGGTGGAATATTGAGGAATGAACTTGCGATAAAAATTTGCAAGTCCTAGGAAACTCCTTAACTCAGTGAGAGTTGTAGGAGGGGACCACTTAAGCAAAACATCAACTTTTAGAGGATCTACCTGAATTCCACTCTCACTAATTACATAGCCAAGGTAAGAAACTGAAGTATTGCCAAAAGAACACTTGGAAGAATTGGCATATAATTGATTCTTCGCAAGAAGATCAAGGGTTTGCTTGATATGCCTAAGGTGTTCCTCCCAAGTTTTTGAGAAAATCAATATATCATCAAGATATATAATGACAAATTTGTCAAGGACTTCACGAAATACATCATTCATCAACCTCATAAAGGTTGCAGGAGCATTAGTAAGACCGAAGGGCATGACCAACCATTCAAAGAGGCCCATCTTCATCTTGAAAGTTGTCTTCCATGTATCCTCAGCTTGGATACGCACTTGATGATATCCACTTTTGAGATCTATTTTTGAAAAGAACTTAGCTCCTTGAATCTGATCTAATAAATCATCAATATGGGGTAAGGGATATCTATTCTTCACAAAAAAAAATTTCAAAGCACAAAAATCAATGCATAATCTCCAAGTGCCATATTTCTTAAGAACTAACAAAATAGGTGAGGCACAAGCAGAAGTACTTTCCTTAATGAAACCCTTAGACAACAAATCTTCTATTTGCTTTTTTATTTCTTCATTTTGCAAAATAGATTTTCTATACATGGGAGCATTAGGAAGAGAAGAACCTGGAATTATTTCAATGTTGTGATTAATTGTGCGAATTGGAGGAAGAGACTTTGGCTCCTAAAATATGTGTGAATAACTTTGCAATATTTTATCCATTGAAGAGTGTTGCTTTGTAATGGATGTAGATGTAGAAGTGTTTTGAGAGCGAATGAAAATTAGAGCAACATCACCACCTTTCTTAATTACTCTTTTTGTTTTCTTGGAACTTAGAATGATATTAGGAGTGTTGGTGCTTTTAATGAGAAAGACCTTACCATATTTTTGAAGTGTGTAGGTTCTTTTAAAATCATCATAAACAGCTCTCCTATCATACTGAAAAGGTTTTCCAAGCAAAATCCCACAACAATCCATAGGAGTCACATCACAAGTGACTTGATCTATGAACTATGGGCCAAGTGCAAATTTTAATGTGCAAGTGTGAGTGATTTATGAGCCTCTTCCACTATCCTTCCAACCCAAAGAATAAGGTTGAGGATGAGGCTCCATAGGTAACTTCAAACGCTCGACAATGGACCTCGCAATTAGATTTTTCTGCGAGCCATTATCCACTATACAATCGGTTGCAAAGTTGTGAAGTAAGTGGGCTCGAGTGATGAACAAAGCATCACGAGCCCCTTCCGATGAACTTACATTTACTAAGGTAACTTCATTAAGCTTACCTCGTAATTCCGTATATACTCTACTCTCTCCTACAGACTCAAGGGGACCCTTGGAAGCATCCTCCTCTTGAGTAGTAATTACTAAACTCTTCTTTTTGAGCTTAAAGCAATCAGCTTTCTCATGCCCTTTCTTCTTACAATAATTGCAAAATTTCTTAGAAGAAGAAGATGAAGATTTAGAAGAAGAAGAAGAAGGAGTAGAAGCGGAAGGGGAAGGAGAAGAAGGATATGGAGAAGAAACATTCTTCTTTTGAGCAAAATTCTTCTTTTGTGAGAAAGAATTATTCCCTTTTGATGAGTTTGCAACCACTTGAGTAACAGGTGTACGGAATGCCTACGATTGTGCCTTGAACTTGTCCTCCGCAAGCTGCGCCTGGTTGAAAACTTGATCCAATGTTTCCATAGAAACAAACATTAGTTCCTTGTACAAATGCTCCAACAAGCCACTTTGAAACTTGAGAATCAAACCTGGAACATCATCCTCCACATTCACAAGTATTCTGAACCTGTTAAATTGGAAAATATATTCTTGTACAGACATATTAGTACCTTGGCGAAAACGAAACCATTTAATAACCAATTCCCTAGAATAATTTGAAGGATAGAAATTGGTCTTAAGACATTGTACAAGCTCATCCCATGTAGAGAGTTCTTGTCCTCATTTTCGTTCCACAAGTACTTTGGCTAAGCCAAAAAGTTTAAGCTTAGCATAAGGCACTACATCATCTTCTGAAAGTTGAGAGAAAGCAAAACAAGAACTCATGTCAAGAATCCAACTATTCAAGACATCAGGGTTCCTGGATCCATCATACAATGGAACTTCACAACGAACTCTCAAACGAGAATCATGAGCAGAAGTTGAGGCATTATGCAAAGAAATGTCATTTACCTTCATGGCAAGATTGCCAAGGACTTCTGCCATGGTAGTGTCATTAGCCTTATCTGCCAAAGTGTTTACAACATGGGCCAATTCTGCCACTTGGGCAGCCAAGTCAGAAGCCATGTGTTCTCGGGTATAAGCCAGAAGTAAAGATAAGAAAGCACTAAATCAAGGAAGTACAATGCAAATTTCCTTGTTACAATGGAGTCTTGCTTAAAAATGGAAAATTTACTCCTAAGGCTATCAATTTTGAAATTTTTAAACTAATATAAAGTGCAAAATTAACATTTATTAATTTAAAAATAACTTAATTAAAAATTAAATTTCAATTAATCAAGGATTAATGAATTTAATTAAGTTATTAAAAATTAAATTAATAAAATAAAATTTTTAACATGCAACTTTAAATAGTAAAAAAAATTTAAAATTTTACAATGAAATTTACCCTTGAATCTGCTGTTGCAACTGGACTTTAACTGTGCATGAAAATTTGTCAACCTCCAGTTGCACGGATCCCGAAGTGCAGAAACACCAGTCTTGCCTGGCACAATTCCCAAGGCAAATGTGCAAAAAAATAAAAAAATTTACAATTTTCGAGGCAATTCCTCCTTGCCTATTCTGCACAAATTATTGTGCACAAATTTTCGTGCACAAGGGGGGGTCCAAGCACGCAGCGCCCCTGGCCTGGCTAGTCGTCGGACACTGCATCTGTCGGCCGCAAGCCCGGTAGACGTCTGACAGCACTGTCAGACGCTGCCCCCAAGGGCTCTGTGGTTCGCAGCACAGCAAGTGCCTGACTGGTTGTCAAGCGTTGCATCACAGGCACCAATCCTGTAGACGCCTGATAGAGATGTCAAGCGCTGTGGCGGCTAGCCCACGGCATCGGAGTCGACGCCTGACAGACTGTCAGGCTTTCAGGCCGGCAGGTATTTCAGCTACCGCCGGCTCACTCTGGGTGCTGCGTCGGTGTCAGGCAGCGTCGATCGCTGCGAGCAGACTGGTGTTGTCGACTTGGCGACAAGTTGTCTGTCGAGCTCGACGATAGTCGAGCGACAGATCAGGCGCCGGCTCGCGATCGCTGTCCAGCGGACAGCGATTGCCGTGGCTGTTGCCCGATGGTCGTCGGTCGACAAGCGACGACAAGCCCGGCAACAGTGCCGAAGAGTCAGTCAGTACTGTCGTCGAAGCGGCCGAACGCGACCAAATCTCTCTTGTAGAAAAAATTACAGTAAATTGCAAATAATTTTTTTTTTTTTTAACAATAAATGCAGTAGATCTACAATAATATATTATTAAAATAATATATTAACAACTTTCAAATCCTTTTAACACAAAATGAAATTTTTTTATAAATTAACCAAGGGGGGTTAATCCAAAATTTGAAAAGCTTTTAAATTGTGAAAATGTGAGCAACTAGCTCCCACCAGTAGCTCTCCTTTCAAGATCCGGTCGACACACGACCAGCGTTTGAAAGGCACCCAGATCTAAGTCGACACACGACCTAGCTTTGAAGTCCTCTTAGAGCTCTTCAATACTCAAAAATGGGGGGGCAACAGGGTCAAATGGCTCCCTAATCCTAATTGGACCGTAGCTACGATCTAATCCCTTCCAAGGATCAGTATACGAAGAAATCTAGGGCAAAATTTTCCTATACCTCTTAAGCATAAGCAAAAAGTTGGAACGAGGGGTTTGTTGGCGAAGGAACTTCCTTCTTCGAATGGTTTTCAAGCTCCCTTTGGGCTTAAACCAAGTCCTCAATGAGAAAATGTTTCTCATAATATTTATATCTCCTATCCTCTCACCTCACAAGCCCTAGTACAAACATGAACTAGGCTCTGATACCAATGAAAAGGATTGAAAATCCAACTAAGTGTTCTATTATTTACAAATCATTATATAGGCACTAATGGCCCAAAATACATAACCAACCCATGAAATCATGGATTTTATTCAATACGCTTAACCAAAAGCTACAAAGGTGCAAAGGAGAATGCACGTAAACTTCTAAGTTAAGATTGCTAACTAGAAGATCCATTTTAGCTAACTTGAAGTACACACTTCCTACTTTGAGTTCACACTTGCTAACTAACACTCTAAAAGACAACTAGAAGACAACTAGTGCCCACAAGTGCATGTGAGAAGGAGACTCACTTACAATATGAATTTGCTAGAAATAAACTATGCAAAACTAAGCTAGGAAAACTACTAGAGGGGTCATATGAAAGATCTAACATCAATCCTCATCAAAAAGAGGATAAAATGGTCCAGATGATGCACTTATTATAGCAGCAAATGAGTCAACAAAAAGAACAAATGGAGTAGCAAAGTGCTCAAATGGCTGAACACATAGCTCAAAAAAATACCCAAATGATAGAACACATGGAGCAACAAAAATCTCAGCTGTCTCAATAGCAAGAGATGATTTCCCATCAACAGAAAATAATTGAAAATTTATCTAAATAAAAATAAATGGTAATAATTGAGGATGAGATAACTATTGACCCAAGAAGAAAATAAGCAGGTTTTGAGTTGGAAAAGGATATACGAAGACTTGATATAGCTAAATTTGATGGCAAAGGTGATGGGGAAGAGGCTGAGAGATGGTTGAATAGTGTGGAGGTGTATTTCATGGTTAGAACCCTGCCATCTAAATAAAAACCTCCTGGGCAGTCTTCCGTTTGATTGGAGTTGTCGCTGATTGATGGGATACTTATAGAAAAACTCATAATGTGGAGGCTACCAATGTTCTTTGGGATACATTTGTATTAGCATTCAAAGATAGGTTCTTAACACCATAATTTTACCTTGAAAGGACTACATAATTTTCAAGGTTAACATAGGGTAATATGTCTATAATTGACTATTATCAGTGATTTGTAAAATTGCTTAAATACATACCCAAATATACGCAGCAAAATGAGATCAAAATTCAAAATTTCTCCTTGGATTGCATCCAAAAATTGGACACTTTATTCTTATGTTGAAACTATTTTTTGTGACTTGGCTCGATAGGAATAGGATAATTTTAAAGTCAAGAAAGCTTATTATCAATAATCCTCTAAAAAGGAAGAATCACATAAAAAGAAAAACGTGGGTCCAAAAAAAGGAGACATGAATTGGAACAATAATCTTGGTAATGGGAATAGAAATAAGTTTGATAAGAATAATAATAGGTACCAAGGAAATAAGGGAAATCCAAACTATCAGGGTGGTCAAAGAAATTTTAGGGATAGGTATGATCAAAGAGCTAATGCACCAAGAGTGGATACTCAGGAAGATAATGATGGAAATAAGAAAGAGAGAGCACCACAAACTAGTTGTTGGATTTTTCAAGAACCTCATTATGCTGATAAATTTCCTTTACGAGATGATAAGAGAAAAGAACTTGTAGAACCTGCTCAATGCAACAACAGGTAATACCAAAATCAATGGTCAAGCAACACCTTTTCTATTGAAAGATAAAATTTATAATAGAAATGTTTGTATTTTAATTTATTTTGGAGCAACTGATAGTTTTGTTTCATCAAATATTTTGAGGGATATACCGAAAGAACCTGGATTTATGGCTAATGGGTGGAAAGTCGAGTATGGGTCTGGGTAAACCTATACTATAAATCAATGTCTATTTGATCCTCAAATAATGCTACCTCAAGGGCAAACCTGCTGGTCTTTATATGTAGATCCATTACATACCTTCGATATAATTTTAGGTATTTATTGGCTTAAGGTATATAAAGCATTGTTAAATTTTGAGTAAATATGGATGCAATTCACTGATGACACCAAGCAAAGGATTCGAATTTACTGCATATGTGAATCAGTGGAACCACATATTTTGACAGCAATGCAAGTTAAAAGAGCATTGAAAAAGGTTAGTAGAGTATTTGTGGTCAAACTTAATAAAAAGGAAGAAGACGGGTTTGGAGCAAGTCTTTTTCAAACTTATCCAGTGTTGAATGATTTTCGAGATGTATTTCCTAAGGAATTATCGGGTATTCCACCCCAAAAGGAATTTGATTTCACTATAGAAATTTTGCCATGAGCAACACCTATAGCTCAAGCACCATATAGGATGACTACAACAGAGTTGCAAGAGCTTAAGACTCGGCTTCAGGAACTTTTAGAAAAATGATATATTAAACCTAGTTTTTCATCATGGGGTGCACCAATTTTATTTGTAAAAAATAAGGATGGTTCACTAAGACTATGTATTGACTATAGAATGCTAAATAAGATGACTATTACAAATAAGTACTCTCAAGGTCCGAGGTGTAGACCAATTGGTTCATCCAAACCCCATAAGGGGGGCGTAGGTCCAAGGTTCAAATCTCGGGCCTCATCGGACTAAACGTTTGTCCCTTTCTTGGTGCTTTCAGCAACGTAAAAGGTTTTAAATGATTATGGCATGACAGTTATAGGGGTGAACTACACAAAGATCTGTGTGGTGGCTTCCAGGGCGGACAACGTAGAATACTGTGGTAGCCATAAAATCCGGATAGCTTGCCCGGATTCGTGGCGACTACCGATTCCACCATGTTAAAAAATAAAATAAATAATAATAATAATAAAATAAATAAATAAATAAATAAATAAAATTAATAAATAAAAAATAAGAATAAGTACTCTTTATTCAGAATAGACGATTTGTTTGATCAACTAAAAGGAACCACAATTTTCTCCAAAATTGATCTTAGATATGGTATCATCAATTGAGAATTCGAGAAGAAGATACCCATAAAATTGCTTTTTGAACTAGATATGACCATTATGAATTCACAGTGTTGCCTTTTGGATTGACCAATGCTCCAACAACTTTTATGAATTTGATGAATAGTGTGTTTCAAGAACAACTAGATCGGTTTGTGTTGATATTCCTGGATGATATACTGATCTACTCCAAAAGCAAAGAAGAGCATGATCTTCATGTAAGAACTGTTCTTGAAATACATAGAAAGAATCAATTATATGGAAAAATTTCCAAGTGTGAGTTTTATGCAACCCAGGTATAGTATTTGGGTCATGTAATTTCTGCTGAAGGAGTGTCTGTTGATCCAAAGAAAATTGAGGCTATTAATGATTGGCCTGCTCCAACAAATAGTTTTGAAGTGCAAAATTTTATGGAGATGGTTGGATATTATTGTCGTTTTATCCAAAAAAAATCTAAGATAGCTTATCCAATAACCAATATCCAAAAGAAAGGAAAAGCTTTTAAATGGATGGAACGGTGTGAAGAAGCTTTCAAAAATCTTAAATAAAAGCTAACATCAACACCTATTCTTAGAATAGCATATCCCAAACAACCATTTATTGTATGTATTGATGCCTCCATGGAAGGATTAGGTGGAGTTCTCATGCAAGAGGATGGTGTTATTGCTTATGAGTCATGAAAACTTAAGAAATATGAATTGAACTACGCCACACATGATTTAGAGTTGGTTGTTGTAGTGCATGCTCTAAAAATATGGCATCATTACCTACTTGGTAAATATTTTGAGCTTAGAACAGACCATCAAAGCTTAAGATATATCTTTACTCAACCAATGCTCAATGCTAGACAAAGGTGTTGGATGGAATTCCTAGCAGAATATGATTTTGGCATAGAGTATATAAAGGGAAAAGAAAATAAATTAGTAGGTGCTTTAAGTATAAGAAGGCATAGCAATGCTATGTCACACTGTTAATTTTCTATAATTGATCAAATAAGAAAACTATAGATTCAAGATGAATATTCTCAAAAGTATCGGGAACTGGTTCAACAAGATTCTGATAAAGCAAAGGAATTTAGAATCTGGCAGGATACATTATTCTTCAAAAAGAGAATGGTAGTGCCTAATGATCATATTATGAGAAATATGATACTGCAGGAGCCACATATTGCTCCTTTTTCTTCTCATCCAGGCTATGTAAAGATGTATGAAAATTTGAAAAAAGAGTATTATTGGTCAAGAAATAAAAAAGGATATCGCTGAATTTATGGCTAGATGTTTAGAGTGTCAAAAGGTGAAGATAGAACATCTACGTCCAGTTGGACGTTTATTTTTGCATGACATTCCACAATACAAATGGCAGGTTGTGACTATGGATTTTATTGTTGGATTGCCTAAAAATCATTTTCAGCATGATGCCATTTTGGTAGTAGTGGATAAATTGACAAAAGTGGCATATTTTTTGCCTGGAAATATTAAATATGGAGCTCCCGATGTAGCCCAAAAATTTACCAAGGAAGTGGTACGACTACACAGTTTTCTTGAAATAATTATATTGGATAAGTATTCTCGATTCACATCCCATTTTTAGCAGATATTGCATCAGGCATGGGGAACAAAGCTCAATATTAGTACTACTTATCATCTTGAGATAGATGGACAAACATAAATAGTGAATCAATTTTTAGAGGATATGCTCCGCATGTATTGTATGGATCATCAAACAAAATAGGAAAATTACCTTTTTCTAGTTGAATTTGCTTATAATAATAGTTACCATACTTCTTTAGGTATGGCTCCATTTGAGGCTCTGTACGGGAGGAGGTGCATAATACCATTATCATGGAGTAATTCGGAGGATCGGGTGATGATCGGGCCGGATATGGTTAGAGAAATGGAAGACCAACTCAATGAAATTCATTAGAGGCTCAAAGAAGCCTCAGATCGATAAAAGAGTTATGTGGATCTTAAGAGAACACCCAAGGAATTTTATGTGGGAGACAGAGTATTCCTAAGAGTTAAACCTACCAAAAGTTCTATTAAATCCTCTAAGCTTAGTCCATGATTTGTAGGGCCTTTTAAAATTATTGATAAACTAAACTCGATCACCTACAAATTAGACTTGCCACCCAATTTGTCAAAAAATCATGATACATTCTATGTGTCCCTTCTCAAGAAATATGTTTCTAACCCTTCACATGTTTGGAATGTTGATCAATTGTAGATGGACAATCCCTTGCACATTGAAGTGCGACCAGTTAAGATCCTTGGTTATCGAACAAAATAACTGAGAAAGCAGAATATTGAACAGTGCAAGGTCCAATGGGACCATTTTTCTAAAAATAGTGCCATGTGGGAATATGTGGCCATCATGAAAAGATAATTTTTGTTTTTTTTAATAGTGTTTGAATAGTGTTATCTTCATGACATGGTTTTATTTTGTCTAAACAGTGATATTATCATATCTTGGTTTGTGAAGTATGATAAATATACTTGATGTTTGTGCATGTTTAATTTTAGCAATAAATGGTGAATCAGTTTTAAAAAATGTAAATTTGTTGATGAATTGAATTGATTTTCTATTATCATGGTAATGTTGTTTTTTTTTATGCTTCAATGGGAAATGCAAACACAGGGACTGTGTTTAATCTTAGGGGGGAAACATGTAACAACCCTCCAAAAATCTACTTTATTATATGCCTAATTTATCTGCAAGGATGAGATACTGCTAATGTGTCTATGGATGCAGGGGACAAGTATTGTTATTGGCAGAGACAATGCAAAGGAAGGAGGTCTCCTTAATGGGCAGAAGGATTATTTTGGTGTAAGGTAAGTCAAGGTAAATGATGAGCGGTGGTGTATTCGCCAGTTGATAGGGGCAAAGGACCCTATAGGCAATACATTCGCTAGTGATCCATGTAGAATGCATATCATGTAGTTGCATTTGTAGGAGTGTTTGATGTTTGTTAATTTGTGAATTTGTGATGTTTGGTTGGCAATGAAAATGCTTAAATGCATGGGAGCCATAGTTTTTAATTAATAGGATAAATGTGGAATAAAGATATGACTAATATTTTTCTAAGATATGAAAGGGAAATGTGTGTTTTGAGAAACTTATTTATTTAAAACTAATATATTTAAATATATATATAACTAAATGTATAAACATCAATATATGAATGTATTGAAAACAAATAATATTTATTGTTTTATTGTTGTTTTAAGACAAGGTAAATAAAGTAATATAAACAATGGCATATTAAAATATATACTAATAAAATGATTATTAAGGAAAAATTGCTTTGCATTATTCGAATGGGATAATTAGGGAACAATCAGTATTTTTGGAGATTATTATTTTAATGGTTGTTGAACATGGAAGGAAGTCCACTTGGCATTTTTAGAATAGAAGGATTTTAAAACAAATGCCAGTTTTCATGCGAAAAAGGAGGAACCATCTTCTAGATTAGAGAAGAAGGGATGGAGAGGGAGGATGGTGGTTTGTGTGATTATAGGAATGCAAAGCGAGAGCAACGAAGAAGAACTTTGAGAGGCAAGAAGAGCAGATAGTGTTACTCAATAAGTTTGAACTAGCTAAATTTATAGAATAAAATGGGAATAATGGAAAAATGGAATGTCAATGAATTATTCGATTTTGTTCTGCGTATGAAATTAGTTTGATATTTGTCTTGTATATTGAAGAGGAAGTGAATTCTTTCAGTACATGTGTGGAAGAATTAATATGTGACGTATGTATGTGAATCTAGTTTAATATTGCTTTGCAAAACTATTGAGAAGTTGAATCTTTCCAATGCATGTGTGGATAAAATTGGAATGGGATGCATGTGTTCGAAAGGACTGTTGAAAAATAAAAAAACATTATGGTTGTTGTGAACCTAAGATGAATAGCTTCCACAATGAAATTCATTTTACCTCTGCGTGCTATGTTGGGAAAAATTATGTGACATTTGCATGTTGTATTGAAATCTTATGGTGTGTTAATGCTTTTGAATATCTGCATGTTGTGTTGGAAATGAAAATATTGTATGCATGCTAGGTTAGCTACATGTCAAGTTAGATTGGCCACTCTGACCCTTGAGATGTTACTGGAAAACCGCATCAGGATACTAGAGCTCTGTGGAGGAAAATAACCAGAGCCATTAACTTGCTAATGGAAGTTTTAGTCCGCATCCAAACGTCAAGAATTGGAACTGGAAATGTTTTGTTGTAATCTATAGAGGCTTATGATATTCACTCAGTAGAATGATGAAATTTGAACTATTAGAAAATTAAAACAAATGCTGAAAGTTTATATATTTGTATTTCATATAACGTAGACCAGGAGGATTTGCATGGTAGTGCATTGAGAAACTTCTAATGTAATGAATCAATTCAGTCATTTATCTTCTAAAGTATAATGAAAAATAGACTTGCATATGGGGAGAAAGTCTTGTGTCTCTTATAAATGTTGTATTAAAATAATAAACCCTTTGACATGAAGAATGGTTTTGAATTAAAATTATTTTATAATTTTTCTTTCCCATATAATGTCTTTTCTATTCTTATGTTTTTAAAACAATTTTGCATGTGTTCATAGAGCCGTTGAATATGGATGATATATTTATTGGAAAACGTAGTTCTGATGAGTTGTCAAAGAAAATTTCAAAAATTAAGACGTTTGTATACCATTTTTGTTTTGATTGATGAGAAGCATTTCAAATGATATATACAAATCTTAGATCCTATAATAAACTTGAAACATAAATTGTACATAGTAGGGACCGCTTGTTTGAGTTACAAGATAGGAAAGGATATGACTTGTAATAAGAGGATTTATCAATCCAAATCGGTATGGTAGGACTGTTTAGTGCGTTAGTAGAGCATTCACGATGGTTAGAGAGAACTATCATCCACATGGTAATAAACCAAGCATGAAATTAGAATACAATATAATTTTTAGTATTATTTGGTTTAAATCTACCAACCAAACCTAATATTAGAGAAAATGCATTGCAAACTTTTGATAAAATAATGAAAAATCCTTTGCCAAGCAAACAATGGCAGTATTGTTTCTGAGAATAGAGGAGTCAGCGAAAATTTAGAACTAGAACTTGATTACTTAGAAGACTTGATACTATAATAATCCCCTATGTATAAATTGAATTAAATATAAATGAAAGAAGTCTTAAACATAAAGTCTTTAAAATGTAGTAGTGTAATTTTAGGATCATTTAAAATTAAGCATGTATGGTTGTATGATAGTGTAATTTTGAGATTATTTAAATTAAACCTGCATGATGGTTTAGGTAAATCGAAGTGAGGTTACTTATAGGAAATGTCAAGTGGTATTATTTACTTATGTTTTTAAGTAGTGAGAATCAAAATCTTTTATAAAAAAAAAAATTAGACTATATACTAAAATAAAAAAATAGTGTAGTTGCAACCTTATTTAACTTATAAGAGTAGTTTGCTCTATTTCAAGGTTACGTAGAGAAATTATATAGTATATAGTAGAAGAGAAATGATTTAAGATTCTTTGATATTGATTGCAATACTTTTCATAGTTTCTCTTCTTTTAATTTTTTTAATGAAAATATACATGTAGTCAAATGAAAACTAGTAATCTTACAATGTATATATAGTTAAAGCTTATGAACAATTGAGGAATTGTTTTCAGTTGCAAACCATTGCATAGATAAACTTTACTAAACAATCAAATCTTAGGTAAACCTATGGATAAGAGATTTCAATATTGTGGGAAGGACAATCTTAACTCGCAACCTAAGGTTGTGGACATGACAACCTTAATATTATTTTAGGATTGTGGGAAGGACAATCTTGTGAGTCAATTACTAGTGGTGTTTGCGGGTAGGCAATCATCATAAATCAGGGCTCTAACTATACTTTTAATGGGAAAAGGTCAGAATGGGAGGTAACGAAGGGTTGTATGGGTATCTCTTCTAGGTTATCCCTGCTAGTGATGAGTGGTGAATTGTGCTTGACTAGGTGCTACTAACAACACGATGGTATGGGACATCATGTTGGTTAATCAAAATAAGTCATCGGGTGGTTACCAGGGCATTGGTAAGATCCTAGATGATGCTCCATGGAGGATGGTTGATCATCTAGCTCGAGCATGTATGCGCTAAGTATTACATGACATAAGTATAAGATATAAGCTCATGAATTCATGTAGGACATGGGAAAGTTATGTGTCACACCTCTAGGTGTTATGGGCCCTAGAGGAAAAGAAACCCACTGCCTGAACTTGGGATCTTGGGTGGAGAGTGAAGTTCAAAATAGGAAACTATACGAGATTTGGCCAATCTCGATCTCATGATTATTTTTACTGTAGTAGAATGGCACTCATGAAGATAGATTTAACATGCTCATACTAGAAAATGAAATAAATAAAAAATTTCTCATACTGAAACCTCTGATGTTGGACAACCAAGTGGGAAGACTAAGGGTGTTTAGACAACCAAGTGGGCAAAACATGAGATCTTACAATATATAAAGCATAATTATAATAAAAGAGAAAAGTAGTAAAATCATATTCATCTAGAATAAAACAAAAATTATGTTTTCTTTCCTACATGATAAACCAACAATGAGGCATTATTTTATTTCAATTATAATTGATTCAAAAAGTATAATGATTTGTTGCTCATAGAGTATTTTTAATAGAGCTTAAATTTGAGGTAAAAACTATGTTATAGGTTCAAATATCATTATTCCTAAATTTAATAATGGAAATTTATTAGGAAAAATATTTTATTGGAGATGATATAAGATTAAAGAATTTTTAGGGAGACCTATAATCAATTTAGATTTTAACCATAATATAAGTGGGGAATAGCAATCAAGATTATATCCATAATAAAAGAATGGAATAGTTTTATATTGTTGATTAATGTGATAGTCATACAGTATTCATACCATAGCAAAATTTAAAAATTAATTAAAATATTTAATGTATTCTATTTAAAAATTAGATAGAAAGGACATGGAGATAGGGTTTCCCTTCTAGTGTATGATGAGAAATGAAATACTTATAAGTTCATCGATATTAATGAGTATATCATTTTAATAATAATGTTTCAACTAAACTATATTATGGTTATTTATGTAAAAAGGTTTCCAATTACTCAACATAGGATTAATAGTTGAATTTACTTTTGTTCAACTAATAGTTCCTTCCAAAATATTTTAATCAATAGATTCAAGCATCACTTTTGAACATTGGAGGAAATGACCTTGCCTATCCCTGGGTATCCTAGACATATAATTCTTATATTACTGAATTCATGTAATAGCTTAACCACTACTATTTATATCAACCAAGTAAATTACCCTTAAAACAAAACAAAAGTATTAAAATAAAAAGGAGTTGAGGATTACGTAAATATAGATAGCAAGGCATTTAATGAGAAAGCATTGGTCTACCTGTTCTCTTCCCCTCCATTATATATAAAAGCAAAACATATTAATTTAAGAAAATAAGAGTATGTGAATGTGAGTAATGCTTTAAATCGGGCTAATTAATGATGTCAAAATTGATAAGAATGTATAATTGTTAACTTTATAAAGCTATATTTAAATAATATTTTAAAATTGGTTCAAATAAATAATGCATCAAGATGTTGAACCTAATAAATTATAAAGATATAAATTTATGAAAATATATAAAAATATAAAAAATGTAAAACCAAATAATACATATAAAAATAATATAACTAAATTAAAATTTTAATACATAAATATTATATAGCAAGTGTATAACATTTTTTATAAAAATATGTATGAGGAAATAAAATGTCTCATTTTACTAAATTTACTAAGACATTGATATTATGTTTTTTAATTATTGACATTGTACTACGTTGATGTACCATGTTTTTGATGATCTTTGTTGATAGTTGCAATAATTTTGATTGGTCAAATTCTTTATAATATATCTCCTTTGTTATTAGTGTCAGTATTTGAAGAGAACATTTTTCACAATAGTAGTAAAAAATTCTTTAATAAATATTTCACACTAAAAACACAAATTGATGAAAATAAAGCTCTTCTATAATGACTAAGGTATTTCTCCAAACTAATAATCCTAGAATCATTTTCATAGAATAGAATGGACAAGTATTATCTATAAAGGAAGCCTTTTAATACAATCCATACAACACAAAATGAAATGCATATAAACGCATAAAATAGTCTCAAACCTATCAAATGGTATTAGCTTAATTGGTTATAATCCTCAACTTTTAAGAGGGGACCTAGGTTTGAATCTTGCCATACATGGATAATTGTCAAGTTGTTATAATACCACTATGTGGTCATGATGTAATATAGGTGGGACCCATTTCAATCCCATAGAACCAATTTAAAAATAAAAATTATCTCAAACCTTCATCAAGGATCACCAAAGGAGTAAGGATCTCAAGCATAGAATATAAGAAAATTTCAAGAATTTTCAAGTATCTACAGAATAGGTTAGTAGTGGCTAATGATAATATACCTTTATCTTTTTCATCACTTGTTATCTTTATAGTAATTTGCTTCATATTACATATTAGACTACTTGCACTTGTTTAGTTTGTGTTTGTCTTTCACTTTATACCTATCACCCTACACATTTATTTTACACTTAGATTATCCCTGAGGTTACCTATATCTTTGACTCCAACCTAACCTTCCCTATATTTATACTTATTACTTTGGTGTTTACTTGATTTATATTAGTTGGCTTTACTTATGTGGTGTGGTGTTCTCTTAGACTTGTCTAAATTTAGGTAGAACATATCGATGAATCTAACATGAACCATTCTTTATAAGTGGATGAATCTAATATGAACCATTGCAGCTCCTTTGAACCACTTAACTAAGACCAAGATTTTGTTTTAATGGGGGAGAAATAGGAACTTGTTTTGAAATCTTGAAAAATAAATTATGTATAGCACATGTGCTTGCTCTCCTTGATATCTCTCACTAATTCAATATTGAGATAGATGCATCTCAATTTGCTTTAGGAGTTGTACTCAAACAAAATGGTCATCCAGTGGCTTACCATTCAAAGATTATTTTTGCTACCAAAAAGAACTATATTACATATGACAAAGAATTGTAAGCTTTAGTTTAAGCTATCAAATATTGTAGATATTACCTCTTGGTAAAAAAATAGTTATACACACTAATCACATGTCACTCAAATTTCTTCAATATTAAAATAAAATTGAATAGACAAGATACATGAAATGGGTATCCTATTTGTAGCAATTTCATTTGGTCATTAGTATAAAAAGGATAAGAGTAATTTAAAGGTAAATTATTTGAATTGGTCTCTTATCATTGATGCTTTGACTATAATGGACACTTCACACTTGGGGTTTCAAGATTGGCCATCATAATATGCTCATGATCTTGGCTTTAGGAAAATGTACTAGCAATTGCACCATCCAACCTCTTCCAATTTGTATCCTTTCCAATATTTCCACATCAAGGATGGGTTGCTCTATAGGTTGGACAAGGTTTGTGTACCTCATGAGCATAAAGTGTATCTTCTCAAAGAGGCACATTCCACACTCTATGGTAGTCATTTTGGTAATTAGAAGACACTCCATCACTTGCAACACTTCTTCTATTAGCCATAAATGTAGAGAGATGTTTTGAGATTCCTTTGATAGTATGTTGTTTATTATCGTTCCAAGCCAACTAATAGGAAGCTAGGCTTAAGCATGCCCTTGTCCATTCCTTCTAGTCCTTGAAAAATAATTTCCATGAACTTGATTGGTAGTTTTTCCATGACAACTTGGAAACATTATTGTGTGTTTTTAATTGTGGATAGATTTTAAAAATTGGTTGTTTCTCCTATGTCACAAGATTATTTTTGCACCAAACATAGCATAATATTTCTATGATTGTATACGGAAATCCTTCAATCTTCCAACCAACATTGTTTCTTATCGTGATTCATGATTTGTGTGTCACTTTTGGCTATCCTTACAAAAACATTTAGGGGTCTCCCTTAATTTTTCCACTACCTTTCATCCTTAGGAAAATGGGTAGACCAAAGTGGTAAATCGTACAGTTGTGTAGTAAATATATCACCATGCTTCTCCAACAAAGTGGGACTTGAGTCTCACTTATATATAATATGCATATAATAGAGCAATACGTTCTTTTATAAGGTATTCTCCTTTCGAAGTTTGTTTGATTTTCAATCATTGGATCCTTATGAGTTTCCCTTGTCCTTGCCTTCTCCAGCAATAAATCATGTTTAGAAAGAGCAAGACAAGGCCCGTTTAATAATTCAACACTTGTAGAATCTTCAATCTAAGGTAATTTAGATTTTTTAAAAGACCTAATATTAACAAAAGCAAGCCATGGATTGACATAAAATTCCTCATCCTTTTCAAGTTGGTGACAAATTTTGGTTGTACTTGGATAAGTGACATTTTCTAGAGATGACACAAAGCATAATAAAGCTAATTCACTATGGGTCTTATACCATCCTTCAATAGGTGTCTGAGAAATATTTTTTTCTTGACATTCCAACACACCTTGGGATTCATGACATCATTAATGTAGATATTTTGAAACCATACCATGACTCTACATGGGATACCAAACCTTCTTTTAGCCATATTACCGATGTGATTCTTGATACTTAGCCACTGTTAGATTCTAGTCAAGTATATGATATCAAGACTTATTAGACTTCCAATGGTTCTTCTTCTTCATATATTGTGGCATAGAGTGGCCAACATCCACACCAAGTTCGTTGGATTTCTTCTTAGCATGTCCTATGATTTTCTTCTTCTTTTGAGAGTCCAATGCTTCTATTGTGGGGAGGCATGATGAGGATAATATTGTACACCTTTCTCACCTTTCTTCTCTCTAGCTTAGGTTCCTAGGCTTAGTTTATCTTTATTCTTTTCAATAATACCATGTACACATGAGAATAGTATTCTCACTTTATGTTTCTATATGCGTAGGTATATTTCTACTTAGGTTATTTTAGTAGTCTAGATGTGTTACCTGATATTTTAGATATCCTCCTACGTTTAGTTATGCACATCTTGGTAGCATCATTCTACTATGCGTATTTAGTGTCTATTGAAGATTTGGTAGATGGTTTGTTGATGTAAATTTTGCATCTCCTATGACTACATATATCTTGGTAAATTTTTGATGTAAACCAACAGTTGTAATTATTCCCAATCACAGTACCACTATGCTACCATAGCAAAAAAAAATAGTGCTTTGCTTTTACTTTGATATTACAAGATCTAAGGATGATGAATATTTTTTTAAAACGTGATCACACTCAGATTTGATCCTGAAACTTGCTTCCAAGCATCAAGTTGTGTTACCAACAAAGCAACCTATTTTTCAAAAACTAAAGTGAACCATAATATTCATTAATTATTATAGCATGTTTTCCTCTAGATATCTTAATAAAAGAAGAAAACACAATAAGATTTTAAGTCAAACTCACAATGCATGTGCTATGAACATATACGCAAACCATTGCACTAAGCCTACAAACAAACATATCTTTACCTTGATAGAAAAAAATACTTTTGGATTTCCTTCCAAAAAACCTTACATGTATCCCCTTGCCCTATTTTGGAGGAAAAATAAACGTATTTTTTTAATGCTAAAATAGACATTAAAAAAATTAAATCTCCAAAAGTATTGAACTATGACCCTACCTAAAATTTTGCAAGCAATATAATAAAATTGAGTGTTTTACTATAGTTACCATGGTTTTACTTATATATACTTTTTGTGTGATTGAGAAAATTTCCTTCATTTTGACTCTAATACTATATTGGAATTCACAATGAAACTCTAAATAGGAGATTCAATTTTTGAATCCAATGGGGAATATATTTGCTCACCATAATTCGATAACTAGAGTTTGGTTGGATAAACATATATTTGGTAAATAACATCCTCTATGAGGGTCATCTTATATGGCCTATGGTCTCATGGACATTAAAATACTTTACATTTTTACCTTTACCTTTATAATATTTGCTAGAAACATTCCAATACATACAATTACCACAATCATATGCAAAAAAAGAAGAAGAGTAAAATGGAAGAGTGTATATATGAAAAAAAAGAAAAATAAATAAACAAAATAAAATAAAATAAGGAATAAGGGGTGGGTTCCCATAGGCACCCTAATAATTCATATTTCATAAATTTGTCAATGGTCAATGATTTGTGTGAATCCTCAATATTCAATGGCTTGCACAAATTTGAGAGAAATATAGAGGGTAAAATTACTCAAAGGCTTGTCAATCGTCAAAACTCAACGATAAATGACTCATGGGGATTCAAGGAAAATACAAGATTTTAGTGCTTCCAATGAAATTAAAACTGTATAAAAGAACTAAAAAACATAGAAAATGTTAAAAAAACATAGAAAATGTTAAAAAAACATAGAAAATGACCAAAAAGGACAAAAAAGAGCCCAAAAAGATAAATTGGTTGAAAAACATACAGTCAAAAAACATTGAAAATAGTCAAAAAATGCAAAGAAGATCCAAAAGACATAGAAAATGGCTAAAAAGTGTAGAAATTTGTCAAAAAATACCAGAATCATCAAAAAATGTAAAAAAATACCGAAAAATAGAATGTCACCAGAAAAGGCACCGAGGATAAATAAGTAAACAAATGAACAGATAAATAATAATAAAATACATATAAATAAGATGGTAAAAAAAAATTAAAATAAATTGTAGTGCCTACAATATTTTACTTTGTCTCATGTAAAATCTTATCTTGTAGGTTTTTTTTTTATTAGTTGGATGAAAGAAGTTTTGAAAGGACCTCCAAACCTTATAACAAAAAGAAGCTAATCTCTAGCCACTAGGAGACTGAGGACACTTCAAACATTAAAACCAACCAGCCCTTGGACACAACTACCTACATCCAGACCAACATATACTAGCCAAACATACCCAAGAACATAAGCCAAACAAAGATAAAAGTTGGGCATGCAAGCCCGCATGGATAAATAGAGATAAAAACTAGGCACGCAGGCTTGACCAAAACATTCAAAAAGCAACATCCAATGGGGAGGGTTCTAGCCACCCACCCTAAGTATTCTGACTCGAGTTTAATCTTTGCTTGAATTCATTGTCCAACGATCTAAGGCCATCTGGTAAATTACCTCTCCAAATGTGAAGATCTTGTTGCGTAAGACCTTGATTAGCCAGGAAATCCATAGATTTGTTACCTTCCCTGAACCGGTGCTTGAATTGGACTTCTAAATTTTGAATCATTCTCTTGGCTTCAATTATAAAATTTACAACAATCCAAGAGGGATTTTGGTTGCCATTAATCATGTTGATAACATTGAGTGAATCTCCTTCTATGATTAGTTTCCTACAATTCACCAAGTTTAGTTGGGAAACACCTTGAAATAATGCTTGAGCTTCAACAAAATGGCTAGTTTGGTGATCCAAATTTTTAGCAAATTCAAGAAGGATTTTGCCCTCTGAGTTTCTAAACAAACCCCCTACACCCGTCAAACTTGAGTTTCCTTTAGAAGCTTCACCAAAGTTGAATTTTAGCCAACCCAATGGAGGGGGTTCCCAAATCATGCTAGCCCTATCCTGACTCACCTCACTCACTGTATTCTGAGGTTGTGTTAAAAACCCAACAATCTCTCCAAACTGATATCCCCTTCACAAGTTATTGAATCCAATTTTATAGCTTTCATAATTTCCACTATATCTGTAATGGCCCTCGAGGAGACTAGCGACTTGGGATGGCAAATATTTTTAAAATTTCAAGCATTCCTTTCCTTCCACACCTGCCACCAAATATGGGGTAGCCCAAATTTCCAAAACTGGCATATGTGGGGAGAGGAGAAGGGTGAGACCCATTGAAAAACTAGGTCCTCCGACGAGTTGAAAAGAACCCAAGCAATACCTAGATCTAAAAAGAATTGACAAAAGACTTCAAGGGTAGAGGCACAATGGGAAAATAAGTGAAAAGGTGATTCAAAAGCCCTGTCACACAGGAAGCACCTATTAGATAAAATTATTTATTGATGCAATGGACAAGAGTTTATTGAACAGCAAGGTGCAGCAAAAGTACAATTGATAGGGTTTAGTGTTGAGCAAGGTGTTGCAGGAGGATTGTCATTGTTGTCAATACAGTCAGTTAGATCTAATGATGCAATGGACAGGCAGTTCAAACAAGAAGCGGAAAGGATTTTTGTGAAAACCAAGGCAGTCAAAATAAAAAGTTTTATTTAAAATCATGGATAACATATTTGAAATGGGTTTTTCTTAAAACCCAAGTTGGCTCTTCGTTTCGTTGAAAAAGATGCCCCGGTGATGAAGATATTTAATTTTAAATATTTGGTTTAAATTTTAAAGGTTTTTTTGTGAAAACCAAGGCAGTCAAAATAAAAGGTTTATTTAAAACCATGGATAACAGATTTGAAATGGGTTTTTCCTAAAACCCAAGTTGGCTCTTCGTTTCGTTGAAAAAGATGCCCCGGTGATGAAGATATTTAATTTTAAATATTTAGTTTAAATTTTATTTTATTTAAAATTTAAATTAAAATATTAAATTAAATTAAAAAGGGCTGACGTGTTACTATTTCACGGCAATAAGCTACAGGAAGGTGACGAAGGTGGTAGAAGGGTTTTGCAGCCGACATTCTTAGGGTTACAGCCGACGGATTTTAGGGTTTGGCAGCTGACAAATTCTAGGGTTTCTTAGCCGACGTTCTTCTAGGGTTTGTTTCTAAAATTTCTTCTATAAAAGCAAGGGTTCTTCGAGTTTGTAAGAGGGGGTGTAAAGATAAAGTGCGAATGCGAGCATAGTGTTTGTGAAAGTGAAGTTTGTGTTGAGAAGAGAGCAGAATGTGAAATGACACAGAGTGTGCGAAGCGTGTGCGTAGAGAAAGCAGAGTGTGCAGAGAAGCGCAAAGGGCAAAGTTGATTGCAAAGTCTGGCTGTAGCAGTGCAGCAAACTGTGTGAAGTGATTGTGCAAGAGAGAGCAGAGTGCACAGCGATTGCAAAGGTGATGTAGACCAGTTAGAGTCTTACAATAACAAAGGTATATGTCAAACATTTTTTTATTCAATATTGAAGTCCAGTTGGTGCTGGAAAATTAAGGGGTTGGTGCCTCTTTCCAATTGGTGCTGGTAAACAATTTGTCCAGTTGGTGCTGGCAAATTAAGGGGTTGGTGCCTCTTTCCAGTAGGTGCTAGTAAAATAGGAGTTGGTGCTCCATTCGATTGAAGCAGATAAAGTTAAGGGGTTGGTGCTCCTTCCGAGTTGGTGCTTGGTAAAGGATTATGTAAAGTTGTAGCTTTGCATTGACTAGATTTGGATGGTATTCCAAGCAGTCTTTTTGAGGAGTAGCCACATTGGTGAACCTCGTTAAAATGTTGTGTTATGTGTGATGCTTTCTTGATGCATTTAGTATCTCTTTTATCTGCTTTAAACTGCTGTTGGTTTTATAATCTAAATGTTTTAGAAGTTTTTAAAGAACACACTGATTCACCCCCCCTCTCAGTGTCATTGTGATTACAACATATCAGGCCTCTAATCCAGACTTGATTCATCGGGAACCAGGGATCCGAATCATAGTCCAAGAATCCATAAGCAGACTTAACTAAAAACTAGCCATATTTCTTAGGACCCCAAACCAGCCTATGGTGAAGACCAATACCCAAGGTTAAGAACCATTTTATGGAGTTTTTTTTTAATTTATAAAAGCAATTTTCTCCTCCTAAGAAAAATTTGGGAAGTCAAAGGACTTCCACTGAAGATGACCATTGAATAATTCTAAAAAGTCAAAAAATTTGGGACCAAAGAACCTATCTATGATTGGCTTCAAACATGCAAAGGTCAAGAAATATTCAA
The DNA here is from genome assembly GCA_028583015.1 of Wollemia nobilis. NCBI lineage: Eukaryota > Viridiplantae > Streptophyta > Pinopsida > Araucariales > Araucariaceae > Wollemia > Wollemia nobilis. The sequence goes on from JAQPPZ010017228.1 coordinate 8,572,972, forward strand.
GAGGGTATGGCAAGGCCTAAGAATATCCCCAAAAATTAATGGAATAACCATCCCCCACCACCCAACGAAATCCTTTACATACATCCGCCTGAATACCAACTATGCTAGACCAAAAAGCATACCCCACCGAGAGAGCTTGGTATTTCAGGAAATTACTACCGTGACCAAGATACTTAGCCTTCACAATCTTAACCCAGCTAACATTGTCATCCTAAACTAATTTCTAATATTTTTTTGCAATCAAGGCTCTATTCAATGTTCTCAGCCTTCTCAAACCTAAGCCTCCTTCTTCTCTCCTATTGTAGACTTGATCCCATGCCACCAGGTGGAATCTCTTCTTCTCTTCAGCGCCTGACCACAAGAAGGGCCATTGGATTTGCTCTAACTTATCGATAACTTTCCTAGAAATTGTGAACAAGGAGATGAAGTACATTGGGATGCTTTGTAAAGTGGCTTTAACTAATAAAATATTCCTTGCTTGACTTAAAAGGACACCTTTACACCCCGCTAAGTTCTTCTGAACTCTTTCAACTACTGAATTACACAGTGATGGTTTTGATGCACCTTTGAACAGTGGTATCCCAAGGTAAAATAAGGTAAGGAAACCAATACTGCACCTCAAAATATCTGCTATCTTCCTTTACCTGTCAATCGAGGTATGATAGAAAAAAATAGACTTATCTTGTAGGTTATATGACATAGCTACTCAAAATTTAAAGATGGTAAACATGAGAATTTAAATGTCTACCAAGTAGACGTGGATATATAAAGCATAAAATGGTAGAATCAATACTCATCCCACTTGTTGTGGCTAGCAGAGAAAAAATTAAATTTCTTGACAGTGACCATATTCAAGTCACCCCAAACTTTAGAAAGGTTAAAATTTAATGAAGCATATAAAAGGTATGGCTAAAAAGACCTTGAGAAGATTATGGAGGATGTCCCAAATAGTGTTAGAAGGCAAAATGGTGCAAGGAGTAGTGATAATTAATGCCTAACCTACTTCCTACAACCAGAAGAGTAGAAGTTAGACCACTTGAGACAAACCAAGCATGAGTAAGCCTAATATTTTTTTGAGTTTGAAACTTAATGAGATATGGTTGAAGTGTATCCAAAGTGATCTTGACGACCTCATAGTAGGAGCATGTTTAAGATAAAATCAAATATTCGATATGTCGTATGGGAAGGAATGTGGTAGTAATTAAAAATTTGTAAAAGTTAGGCAATGCAAAGAACCAAAACAATTGTATAAATATTTGCCCACTAGACAATTAGAGGTGTCAAAAACCATCCTTTGTATATACCTTTTTAGACTTAGTTTATTTACCATTAGATTTCTATTTAGTTGGATTTATTTTCTAAACCAAGCTTGGTACTATTTTTTAGCTATGTTCAAGTAATTTGCCAAAGTGGGTAAACTTGAACCAAAATATACTGCATGATTATATTTATAATGCAAGGCTCTAATATTTTGTGCTCATTATATGCATTATGATGGTGGTTGCACTTATTTTATTTCATTTTTTGTTCTTCCTCTAAATATCACATCATTCTAGAATGTAGGTTATGTGAATATTGGTCAAGTTGGGATTGATTTTAAACCAAATTTGTTGTTTTACATGATTGGAATTGAATTTAGGGTAGTATTGGCTTGTTTTCTCTATTTTTATTTTCTCGTCCTTAAACATTTCTAAAAATGTTTTCTTTATTTTTCTATGAATGCTTATAACATGAAAATATTGTAATTTTAATGCAATGGGATTATTGTCTAGATAATTATGCATTAAATATTAGGACTTTGTGCTCAAAAATTTATCTCTTAGATTCATACCAAAAAATTTCCCTTGAAGGAACAACTATCAATGACCTTTGGATTTATCCACGATGACCAAGGCCTAGGCATACCTAAACCTTGGGGAAAATAAAATTCCCATTCAAGAGGGAACAGGTTATGTTCCAAATAAGTTGGGTTTCCCTTGATAGACCATTAGATTAATTTTTGAACTTCACACCCAACAACACTAGCACTAGAGGGAAGTTAAAGTGTGTCATTTACATGTTCAACAAATATATTTAACAAATCTTACCATATTCTAAATCTTATTCTCAAACCTGTATTGCTAAAGTAGATCAGAGAAAACTTTATGAATTATCTTAGTTTTTTTTTATATCTAACATTTGCTTTTGAAAGTACCTTTGATCGTTTGTCAAATTGTTTATATGGTCTTGGGGATCAATAAGATGCATGTTGATTTTATTATCTTGAAATGGCAATTGATGTGATTTCCTATAGAAAATTATCATTTGCAATATGCATATACAGTATATCCTTTTAATACAAATGCCTAATGAAAAATAATAATCATTAAAATCTATATAGCATATTGTTATACAAAAATGCTTGATAATTTTTTAAAAGAATAAAAAATAAACTATAATTATGAGAAATACCAAGTAAATTAAACTTGCAAGAGAATCCATAAGGGAACGTCATAATATATGCTTTATGAATATTTTTCCAAATAAAACAAACTCCTTTATAACACCAAAGGATTTAGGTTTGTCACATACAGAACATTTTTTCATGTCAATACTCAATCTAACCAATTATTGGGTATGAGGTAACTTACATAGTAAAATATTCAGGCTAATAGTTTAAAAGGTGCACCAACCTTTGTCTTCCAAATATAATACTTGGTAGAGCAACAAATATTCTTAAACCAACATTTCAACTTATAGTTAAGATTATATGATATATTAAAATAAGAAAATAGCTTTATATAAATGAACTAAAAATTTAAATGATATAGAAAGAGAAGTAGATATTTTAAGCATCAAATAATCACCAACAAGTGGTTTAATTATAATAAAATCAAACTTATCATTTTTTGAGACATGAAATTTATCCCAAATCTTATGCCAACACTTTCAATTTTGAATAGTTGTGTTCAAAGATCAATAAATTTATGAATATTTTTCTTGAACAAAGGCTTTCCCTTGAATAGTTCTCTTAGGGTCAATGTATTTATCTCATAATAAATAACTTTGAAGAAAAGAAAAATTTGATACCCATTCTAATAGTAATCTTCCAAGCTTGCAAAAATCCTTTAATAAGGATGGAAGATTACAAACTAAATGCTTTGAAGTTAGAAACTTGTCCTTGAAGCTTACCTCAACCTAGTTATAGTTGAAGTGGTATTTTGAAGCTCAAACTTGAAAATAAATTTTTTATGTTTATCTCCATTAGAGCTTTAATCACCAATTTAGCAAGAAGACAAAAAATCTTAGTCTATGTAACTAAAATCCAAGGTCATCTATGCATTTTGATTCTATGCGATAAATATATAAAATACATGGATTTAGATCAAATATCACTTAGTCTATAAAAATGTCCTAGAATGTGATTAAATTTGATATAATAAGCCTTAGAAGGAACCCAATAGAATGAATAATAAACATGTGTAGCTACAAAGATATTTCCAATAACTTATATTTTTCCAACAAAAGAATGGAACGTTGGTGTACCAATTGTCTAATTTCTTTTGAATGCAAACTACATATCATTAGAAATAAAATTAAAAGAAAAATGAATGCCACAATATTTTGCAATATCCCCATGGGGCATAAGCCTCCATTCAATTGGAATTCAAGCTCAATGAGAGACTCTAAAAGCAAGAAAAATAATAAATTTTGCAAAGAGATTCTAGAACCAAAACCTTGGAAAAGTCATACAAGACCTATAGAGAAATATAAATTTTATACAAATACCTATAGAGAAATATAAATTTTATACAAAGACCTATAAAGAAAAATAGATTTCATTTACATAATTTTGAGAAACAATGCAAAATCATTATCAAAATGGGAGTTAAAAACACTTCCATCATTTGGAAAAAATATTCTTATAAGTATTTTCTCATTCAAATATTTCTAAGGATATATCTTAACACATTCATAGCCAAAATATATAAAAATAATGTTATTAGGTTGTTGTGCCTTATGAAGCATTACAAAGGAAATGCATTAGTAAGGGTACCATCAACAAACAAATAGGAAAATAAATAAGTGAATGACATCATAATTCTATTATAATCTTTTGGACCAAAGCCAATCGAATCAAATTACTAAAAATAAAGGACCATTTGATGTGATCATAAGCTTTCTTAGAATCCATTTTAACAAAAACAATATCTTTTTATCCTCCATATCCCATTATATTATTTTCCACACACAAATCAAATTATCAAGTATATATCTACCTTTGATAAGATAAAACAAGAATATTCTATTACATTTGCAAATGACCATAATAGGTCAATGGGAACCCAAAGGAAAAAAGTTATTACAAAACACTATAGTAACCAGAAATGTATTAACAAAGCTAAAGTAGAGTTAAAATTAAACTCAAACCATTTTACATCTATCCACAACCTCAAAAGGTAGATCCAAAAATAGGTAAACCCTAATATATTGCAAGTAATGATAAAAAGATAAGATAACTAGTAGTTAAGGTAATAGAAGGAAATAGAGAAGAGTTCAACAGGATCAAAATGCCAACTGTAAAAAATAGTGGAATGTATAGTAAAAATATACACAAATTCATCATTGTTAATTACCCCAATGAAGTCAATATTGATCAAGTATGAACATGCATGGTTGGATAAGAGTTTGATATAGAGTTTGAATTTGTATAAAGGTCCTAACATCCATGGTGAAGGAACTAATAGAAGAATACAAGAAGCTAAAATTGATGTTTTTCTATACCTCTTGGGAAAATAAGGAATAGTCACCATCTCACACTAGTGAATCATGGCCTCACCCCTTCATGTGCAATAAGAAAAATGTATTTAATCCCTAGCATCTAATTTTAAATTTGGGCAAGAAAGCATAGACTTATAACTATCAAGAAGAGAGTTGAAACCTAGAAGAATATGTATTGATCATCATCATAGAAATAAGATGGAGGAGGTGATAAATTGAGTGGCAATCAATCTTTCCTATAATGTTTGGCAATGAAGAGTGATAGCTTCTTAAATATATAATCCAATTATCTATGGTCAAAATAGTAGAATAAAGTAACAAGCAACCTACCTATGTCTCTAAAGAAGTAATAGTACCTTCCTCTAGTCTCATAATAAACTAGACATATAAATATGAAGTGTTCTTCAATATCCACCTCTTGAATAGAGAAAATGTGACACAATTTTTCATCTCAAGTAGTATCGTAATCAATCACTAAGTATAACTAATGCAAAATTATGAATTGACCAAAAGGGATATTGATTTTATATGTCCAATGTTTTGATATTGTAATATGATTCATGGCCAAGAGCCAACATTGTGTGATATATTAGATATACCTAAGGGAATTTCATTGTACAATGTATTATTATTTTGTACTATTTTATTGTGTAATTCCTATAGGTCATAGTTAACCTTGTTATGGTTAACCTTGTTTGTGACTTGAAATCAACCTAAAGTTCTTTTGTTATGTTGTCTTAAAATTTTATAATGTAATTGGGGTTTTGGTATTGTTATAAATACCCCCCTCACACTCCTCATTAATAATTGAAGTGTTGTGCAATATTATCTACTAGTATAATGATTATTTATGGTTCCTATGGGTGCCCACTAAATCCTTCTCTTTCATCCTTTTTTTTGTATTAAGATTTGAGTACACGATTTGCTTTTGTTTCTTTTTATAAAATAATATGAATTCCAACATGGTATTAGAGCACATATGGAGCTACATTGCTTGGTCATGTAGAAGTATTTTTAGGCACCTCTAATATTTATTCAGATTCAAAGGGTGATCTACTCTCTAGATATTCATAATCCAATCAAAATAAGCAATGGTGAATTAAGGTTATTTGTTTTTTTCTTACAATGACTAGTTTAAACTTTCTTTTGGAGGATAATTTAATTTTTTTTAAACAAATGCCATCATTTATTTTTTTCTTCTCTTTGTTCCTTAGAATGAGTGATTCCTCTCTAACCTTAGAAAAATCTACTTCTAACCCTTCGCATTCCATGTATTCAAATGACGGGCCATTTGCATGGGCAGCGACAAAGTGGTTGTATCATTGTTGGACTGTGCACTACACTGTTGGTTTAAAACTTGGCATTATCATGACAATAATGTTAGATTTTTATGAGTGAATACTCAAAATATTATTGCCTCAATATCAATAATACAATTGCAATATGAAAGATATAATGATGCTGATCAATCAAGCATATAAACTCGGAATCAACTATATAATAACTCAAAGAATGCTAATGAAAAATGCTCAAAAATGCTAAGAAATGTTTTTTGAATGAAGATCTCAAAATACATCATACTACATCACCTTCCATTTATTTTTTTGGGTAGATAAGATAATATAGCATTAATACCGGGTTTTATAGGTTGACCCAAAACCTTTTACAAAAATTAGCCCAGGGTTGTTGATGAACATGTCCTTACTAAGGATCCTATATATGTAAAATCTACATGTTGCCAAAGCCATTACATCCGGTAAGGCACATAGCCTGTTATCAAAAATAAACTTCCCATACAACATTTTGGGTATACCCCGATAAAACACACCTACATCATAATTACAAAAAATAAACATACACGGATCCCTTCCTTGAAACAGTGGAGAAACAAAAATTTGTAGACACACATAGCAGAGTACTAAAAAAAACTTCCACAAGCTTTGTATTGATAGTTACTCTTAATAATTCTTTGGTAATTGCTTTCTTCCATATATGACATGCTTTGGGACCACATCCCGTCTTGGCCAATCAGCCTTGGAGAAGTGAACCTGCTGGCTATATTTATGGTTGTGGCTATCTATTGGTCCACGTGGCTTTGGTTCGAAGTCTTATATTATCATTTCTTTCTTGCCCTGTTATTATCAACCAACCTCAAATTACTAAGATGACTAGAAGCTATGTTATCTGACATGTGACTATCCTTATTAGTCTTTGTGGTATTTCCAAGCAACATCCACAAAGACTGACAATTCGGATAATTTTTATTATGAGTCCATTTCAAAAAAGATACGGGAATACTCCTAGCCTTCAAACTTACAGTGCCTTCCCTATTGGTAAATTTGACTATCATTCTTGGCATTATTTTTGAATAAGCTCCTCTACTTCACTCGGGACACCGTGTTCCCATTTTAAAAGTATGTCACCATCGACACCCAAATTGGCTAGCTTATCAACAATTTTGTTAGCTTCTTGAAAGACATGTTGGGCTTTTCTGTCTTGTCTTCCCTGGAAAAGGATCCTAGCCTCTTCAACAATTGTTTTAATCCTCCAAGGAGGTTTTTTCCAATTATTGAGGAGATTTATAACATGAATAAAGTCTCCTTCTACAATCAAATTGCCTTCTAAGTCTTGAGTCGTTTGAAGGCCTCTCCACATAGCTCTAGCTTCAACTTCGTTGTTCGTTCTTGTTTCTAAATATTCAGAAAATGCAAGCATCATATTTCCATTATGATATCGCACAATGTCACCAATGCCTACTCTACCAGGATTTTCCTTAGTCGCTCCATCAAAATTAAGCTTAAACCAACTCGTAGGAGGTGGGGACCACTTAACATTGGCTCTGGGGTTGACTACCCTAGGCACAAACTCATCTAACAAGGTTTATTTTAAATAATGAGCAATCGTGGTCTCCTGCAGATGAGGTTTATGGCTATAAAAAGGGATAAGGTTCACATTCTTGTTGGCAAAGGATAGGATCATGGCAATGATAGTTTGATGATCATGGATAGACTCATTAAAGACTCTATGGTTCCTTTCTAACCACACCTGCCAAAGATAGTGATTGAGACAAATTTTCCACATGTATCTAAGTCTTTGGCTTGAAAAGGGGTAAGGCCACTGGATGAAAAAATCAAGTACAATGGCTGGTTTAACCCAAGAAATATTGAAGGCCTGAAAAACCCCACTTAGGACAGTCAAGGAAAAAGGGCACTCACAAAAAATGTGATAAATGGTATCTGTTGTGGCTTTTCCACAACGTACCCCAAAATTGGGGACCCACCCTTCTTATTTTTGATATTTAGCTGTGTTCGTCTTATTGGCATTCTACCACATCATTTTTATTGTTGCTGCTCACGCAAAATCTTGCATGATGGGTTGAAATACTTACTCCTCTATGTTTCCCTGCGAGTTTTTGTGCCAGAACGAGTAAGTTCAAAGGTGTCACAAAATCGTGACATGTCGCAAAATCGCGACATCACATGAAATCGTGACACGTCATGAAATCGTGACCCCAAATGCAATAGAAGGTACGAAAGCAAAATGCATCATGAAATCGTGACCCAAAGCGCAATGGAAGGTATGGAAGCAAAACGCGTCGTGAAATCGTGACCCAGATGCAATAGAAGGCACGAAAGCAAAATATGTCATGAAATCGCTGTTCAAAGAGGAGAGAGAAAGCCAAGTGGGAAATTGTCACGAAATCATGACGTGTTGTGATATCGCGGTCAAAAGCAGTTGACCAAAACAGGAGCCAGAATTGTCGCGAAATCATGACGTATTTTGAGTAAAAGCAAAGCTTGTGGAAAATGTAGCGATATCGCGCATGTCATGAAATCGCGATTCGAAGAGCTCTGCAGAAGTGAAGTATAGAAAACGTCGCGATATCGTGACGTATTTTGGCTAAAGGTGAATCTTGAGAGAAACATCGCGAAATCGTGCCAAATTTCAAATCAGAAGCACAACTCGATGAAAACGTCACGAAATCGTGACATGTTCCATTTTCGCGACGCATAAGCTTAGGTAAAGTGACAACGTCCGAAATCGTGACAATTTGAAGTGAAATAGAAAAACGTCGCAAAATCGTGACAAGTTTCAATTTGCAGCAGAGCTCGACGAAAATGTCGTGAAATCGTGACGTGTTCCATTTTCGCGACGCATAAGCTTAAACAGAGTAAAAGTGACGAAAACGTCACGAAATCATGACAAATTTCATTGAAAGCGAAAATTGGCGAAAACGTCATGAAATCACGACAAATTTTCATTAGAAGCATAGCTTGGCAAAAACGTCGCGAAATCACAACGTGTTCCAAAATCACGGCATGTTTTAAAGAATATGAGCTGGGAAGGAGAAAATCAAGCTGACATGTAATGAACATTAAGATTTGAATTGATAATAGGAAAATTCTAACTTTTGCCTTTATCTTTTGCAGGAAGATAGAAAGATGTCGCGAAATCGTGACATGTCGCATTTTCGCGACTTGTCGCGTTTTCGCGACTAATGGAGACAGAAGAACGGAGCAAGGGGAAAGTGTCACGATTTCGTGGCACGTCGCGTTTTCGTGACCAAGTGCAGCCAAAGAAGACGAAAGGGCCAACATGTCACGATATCGTGACATGTTGTATTTTCGTGGCTACCAGCAAGAGAAAGGACAAGAGAAGGAATGTTGTCGCGATATCGCGACTTGTCATGAAATCGCGGTCAAAGCAACAAGAAGAACAGTCAGCGCAAAGTTGTAGCGATATCGCGACACTTTCCAGTGCTTATGTTGTGGGTCCCAGGAAAGTCCGTTTTATGTTTTTAATACTGCAGGAAGGCAGATTTTGATGGATTGTCCCTCTTCTCCAGTACCTGCTTTATGGGCTTTATATTTTAATACTACAGAGAGATAGATTTCGACGGATGGTCCCTCTTCTCCAGTACATGTTTTATGGACGTTACATTTTAAATATTACAGAGAGATAGAAAGTGGATTTATATTTTAAAAACACTACAGAGAGGCAACCTCTATAAATATCAAGATATATCTCAAACAAAAGGGGGGAAACTACTAGAACAGAGTTGCAGTGTCAAAGGCGAGAGGCCATTCTGGACCTGATTCTTTGGGGTTTTTCTCCCACTTGTTCTATTTTTGGGAAAGATTAGAAATCTCTGTTAGAGTAAATGACAAATCTTTAATACAGAGTTGTTTTCAAAAATTTGTATCTTGTGGGCAAGAAAGAAGGAGATTCATCTTTGCATGCTACGGATTTAATGTCTATTTCTTTTCTTTTTCAGATTTCGAGTTTGTAGATGAAGTTAAATGCAAGTTCACTTGGTTGCTTCATATGAATACCCGAATCTGAAATTTATCTTAAACCCTAGGAGCTAGCACTTAGTCTATGGGGATTGTGCTGGTTTTGGCAGGTCCAGTAGGTTAGGTTGCATGCATGGAAACCTCGCATCTTCGGTTTTGTCGAAACAGGATAGCATCATACTGAATGCACTTCATTTTCAATTTCCTGCATTTGTTTTCGATTACTTTCTGCATTTTATTGATTCCAGAAATTCTGCATTTTTATTTTCACAGACATTAAAATAAAAATAAAAAAACTTCAAAGCCAAAAAACAATTTTATCATTGCAGGCTGAAATTTCATTTTTTCTCTGTTTCATGTTTCATTCACAAGCCTATGATGACATTCCCTTCATGAAAATCCCGATTTCATCGAAGGAGTTATGTTTTACGGCCTTTTCACAAAGTTCCATTTGAAGCTACATCGTGGTCATATGAGGGCCAACTCACATTTGCTTTATTTTGGTTCAATGAACAATCACTAAAGCTTCACGGTAAAATAAACCAACATTGCCCCTTGTTTACAGTTACTTGCAATCACTAAGGTGTTCCAAGCATTTACATTGAGTATCTTTATTTAAGATTATTAATACATATACGCGAAATGCTAATATAGCGGAGACCTTGGAGAAGTTGTGTGTTTAACTTCTTTGCAAGAGGGGATTTGGGAACCCAAATCCTAACGGAGAGTGTACTTTCACAACTGGGTGAAAATACCACTCAACAGATTGGCGCTAGAAGGAGGGCCTGAACTGGTTTATTACAGTATGATTTAAATACTATAGGGATTTAAATCTTGAATATTTCATGCCCTATTAATTAGCTCTCTTTTAACAATACAACCCTGTAAGTGTTAAAAGGAGGACATAAAATGCAATGCATTGTTCTAATTCTTTTTCGATTATCCATGCAGGAATAATGTGTTTCGAGTTTATTTAAAAATATATATATATACTTTTGGTCGGGACTAACGAGGTTGTCTCCATGCAATTACATTCCTTTGATTTTATTGGATACAACTCTCGATTGATGTTACAGGAATTATTTTCTCTGAAATATGTTGGTTGTCGGTATTATGCTCTTCACTTGCGCGTAATGCGATCTTGTGAATCAGAAAGCCTATAACCTTAGGAGTATGCTCTTCACTCGCGCATATGCGATCTGGTGAATCAGAAACTAATTTGCTTTTCTTCTTTGATTGTTTCCTTCGTCCAGACGTGACTAACAAATGGTTTCTGAAGTTGTTTTTGAATCTCATTAATGGCTATGACTGCAGGATTTTCGTGGTGTTGCAGGTTTTATTGGAGGTATTGAGAATTTTTGTCAGATTTGGTGGGGTGTTTCATTTGCAAACTGGATCCACCGCATCATATCACAACTAGGTCCAAAACAACTGAGGAAACCGTATTCCAAAGCCTCCCACTCCCTCACAGGAATCTGAGGAATAAAGCCAAGCAAACAGTGATCCCACTAGATATCCTTGTTACAGAAGATCCTTCTGTTTCAAGTGTATCTAGCAGGCTTGCACCGGTGGTGTCAACTACCATTAGTGCACCAATTACAAGTACCATTTCCACGGTTCTTGTAGGGTTATCCTCATCAAATTCGAATCAAATGGCCCAACAACAACCAGTTCCGTGGTATGGAGCCCATAACATTCCTTTGAATATTGCAGGGGATATTCACGAGATCCCTAAGAATATAGAGATATTTTTGCCCAAATACAAACCGGATGGCCCAAGGACCGTCGAAGAACATATTCAGGCCTATAGGGATGTTTTAATAAGATTGCAAGTTGAACATGAGGATGTGGCTTGTAGACTCTTCCCCATGAGCCTAGACCCAGTGGCCTACGAATGGTATATCTGCTTGCCTACTGGTTCCATTACATCATGGACACAAATGGAGAATGCTTTTGTCAACCAATTTAGGTCCCCATTAGATCCCACAATCATATACAATCAATTCATTACATGCAAACATGTTCAAGGTGAGCCAATTCGAACGTTCAATCAGAGATTTCAGAAGTGCTATAATAGAGCAATTCGGCATTTCGCCATCGATCCCGCAGTAGCTTTGCAAATATATTTCGGGGCATTGGAACCTATGACGGCAATGTTTGCAAGGCGAAATCCTCAAGTCAATACACTAGCTCTAGCCTATAACGAAGCTATGACCATTGAACAACAGCTGACACCACAAGGCTATGGGTTGCCCCAGATACCTATGGCAGGACAATATGGTCCATATGGTCAGGCTCCTATGATGAATCAAATCATGGCACCTCAAATGCCAGGCATGAACGCCTTGATTTATCAGCAACCATGTTCATCAACACCCGCTTACGCACCCAGTCCAATTCAACCAATCACACCCATTCTCCCCATTCCTTCATTCTTGCAAAATGGTCAGCAGACTATGCAAGGAGCTAATCCAGTTAATCCTCAGGTTACAGTTCCTTTCTCGAGTCCAGTTTCGATTCAAAGTATCAATCCATACGCAAATCAAATCGCTCAAAATCCAGCTCAAATGGTAAGTCAAGTGAACCCTGCTGGAGATGGCAATAACACACCGAGTCCAAAAGAGATTTATTCAGAGGTGGAAGAGCTCAAAAACATGGTTCGCAAATTGAGTAATGAGTCGGTTCAAAAATAGAAGTATGAATCCCATGCCCCTCACCCAAATCAAAATTTCAACAATAGAGGGCGACATTGGAATACTAAACCAAACAATGGGGGCGTGCCTTCCCCTATTGCTAATCAGGTGGATACCCCTGTCGGACCAAGTCATTCTAATTCCATTCTTAATATTTCTGATTTTGCATGGGAAAAGGGGTGTAGATTGCATAACACAAAGGAGCACAACGAAAGAGGTTGCCCTGAAATTGCTAGGTATACCCATTGTCTCCAAGCTCAAGTTGATGATCTGGAACTTGTGCCAAACGAGGGCCCACCCCAACATCAACAAGGAGGTGATGACATTCTGGTGGTGGAAACTCTATACCGTCAAGAAAGTGAGGATGAGGGAGAAGAGGATGAAGTCTTGGAACAAGAAGTGCAAGCTTTTAGAGAATTTAGAAAGGGGAACCATGGATATCATTTGAGGAGTAAGTTCAAAACCCCTAATACATCCTCAACTCCATCGAGCAACTCTATCATTCCTCCTGATACTAAGGCGGATAATAATCCTCCTCCTCCACCTGGAATAGAAACGTCTAAGGACGTGCAAAAAATACTGAAATCGAAGAAGTCAACTTATGACATAGTGGAAGATTTGAGGAAGTCCAAATCTAGCCTGTCACTTTTAGAGGCGGCTAGGTTGCCTGGCCAAAAGGAAGCGTTGATAAAGGCTTTGGACTCACCTGGTCAAATGCGGGAAGGAAAGGAAGTTGAAACTCACATGGTCTTACGGAAGGAAAGACGAGATGTCCCTCCCTTTTTATTAACTCTGAGGATTGCTGGCAAAAATTTGCACAATTGTTTGGTGGATACAGGGGCCACAAGTAACCTCATGCCCTCAGAGATTTGCCAAATGCTAGGCCTAAAGCCTGTTGCCGCTAAATGCAAGGTTTTGCAGCTGGATCGATCCGAGGTAAACGTGGTAGGGACCCTTTACGATGTTAAGATCCAACTCAATTCTGAACCTAGGGTCCAACAAGTGATTGACATTTTGGTTGTCAATATCCCAAGTCGATATGGAATGCTCCTTGCGAGGGATTGGATGAAGAGTCTGAATGGTTATTTCTCCACGGATTGCTCACACATATGGCTACCCTGGAGAGGGATTGCTAATCAAATTAGAGTGGAAAATGAGCCAAGGCTTAAGGAAATAATCACGGAATACAACAAGCCCAATGAAGTTCAATTTTCTGAACCCGAGTTAGGAACCTATGCTTTCGAGGTTGAAAGGGCTACCGAAGGACCTCAAAAGGAAACATTTGCTTATAGCTCCTCTGAAGAGGATAATCTCGTGTGGTTACTTAAGTTCGATGGGTCTAAGTCAAGACAAGGGGCAGGAGCTGGAGTTGAACTCACGTGTCCAGGAAGTAAACCATCGTTGGCTGCCTATAGATTGCAATTCCCTTGCACTAACAACGTGGCAGAATATGAAGCTCTTATCTTTGGATTACAACTGGCTTTGAGCAGGAAGGTTAAGTGCTTGAAAGTATTGGGAGATTCGGAGTTGGTGGTCAAACAAGTCAAAGGACAATACACTTGCCGCGATAAGAGATTGAGCCTTTATAGAACTAGGGTGAGGGATCTCATTGCAGAGTTCGATGCCTTTAACATATCCCTCATTTCTAGGAAAGGAAACCGCACAGCTGATTCTCTTGCAGTCGCTGCGGGCATGCTAAACCCGGTTGACATAAAAAAATGCAAGAAGTTTTCCATTGAGTTGGTCCCTTGCCCATCGATACCTGATAACGTCAAAAACTTTCAAGTTTTCGAGAATGATAGAGACGTATTTAAATTTGTCACCAATTCAGGTGTTTTTGAGGACCAAGTGATTGACGAAGATCAAAGACGGCAAGAAGAAACAGAAGGAGAAAGGGAAGCTGCATTCCAATCCAACAGAATACCCAAGAACACTGTTTCATTTGAAAAAATGTTTGATGTAGGATATAAACCTAGAAAAGGAGAAAAGGTTCCACCTCCTAAGGACGCTTGTGACCTAATCAACATAGGAAGTGCAGACTATCCGCATCAAGTATACATTGCAAAGGCATGTACAGCCGATGAGAGGGAAAATATAACACGTACATTAAAACACTACGTGGATTGCATTGCTTGGAGTTACAATGAGTTGAAGACGTATGATCAAGACATCATTATGCACACCATTCCTCTGAAACCGGATTCTAAACCTTTCAGATAGAGACAACGACCTGTTAACCCATTACTTGAGCCCTTGATAGAGAAAGAGGTTAAACGATTGTTGGACGCAAAGATAATATTTCCCGTTAGGCACTCAACGTGGGTCGCTAATCTTGTTCCGGTGAGAAAGAAGAATGGAGAAATAAGGTTGTGCATAGATTTTAGAAATCTCAACAAAGCCTCACAAAAGGATAATTACCCCCTGTCGTCAATTGATGAAATCCTGCAAATGGTCAACGGGTCAAAAATGATGTCTTTTCTCGATGGGTATTCGGGATACAATCAGATCCTTATTCATCCTCAAGATAGAATGAAGACGGCCTTCACAACCAAGTGGGGGACATTTGCCTATAGAAGAATGCCTTTCGGACTATTAAACGCAGGCGCAACATTTCAACGTGCCATGGATTATGCCTTTAAAGGACTCATAGGTAAGTGCATCATTGTGTATGTGGATGACATTCCTGTGTTTTCAAAGAAAAGAGAAGATCACGTGAAAGATCTGAGGAAGGTGCTCCAAAGATGTAGAGAGCATGGAATTTCTTTAAATCCAAAAAAATGCATCTTTGGAGTGACAGAAGGAAGATTGCTTGGCCATATCATTTCAAAGGAAGGTATATCTATCGATCCCGAAAGAATAGAAGCAATCCAAAGCTTGCCCCTCCCAGGTAGCAAAAAGGAATTGAGATCCTTCTTCGGGCAAGTCAATTTTGTGAGGAAATTCATTTCTAGCTTCGCTGAGATGGCTAAACCACTGAATATGATGCTCAAAAAGGATGTGGATGTCAGATGGAGTGAAGAAAGTAGGGTTGCCTTTCAGAGCATCAAAGATGCTATTTCTAGAGCCCCTGTCCTTATAAGTCCAGTTTATTCAAAGCCTTTCTTCATTTATGCTTTCGCATCTGAGCACTCTTTTGCGAGTGTCTTGACCCAGAAGGGTGAAGACAACACCAAAAATCCCATAGCTTTTCTAAGTGCTCCTTTGAAGGATGCTCAGTTGAGGTATTCCATCCTCGATAAGCAACTGTATGCGCTTTTCAAAATAGTGAAGAAATTCAGACACTACATTGTGCGTAGTAGGGTCTTTGCCATCCTGCCTGACCCTGCTATCAAAGCCATGTTTGTGCAGAACGAGCTAGGGGAAAGAAGAGGTAAATGGATTGCTACCATCCAAGAATTTGATCTAGAAATTCAATCCATGAAACTAGTCCGTGGACAAGGACTGGTGAAAACAATTGCTGAGAATAATCCCCAAGTCACATGCCAGTATTCAAATGTAGAACACATCTCCAAAGACGACTGGTATGTTGATATCGTGTATTTCATGCTAAACGGTAAGTGTCCATCATATCTTAATCCTACTCAGAGAAGAGCCCTGAGACTTAAATCTGCCAATTATCTCATTAGGTCTGGTGTTCTTTACAAGAAAAATCATGAGGGAATCTACCTACGATGCTTAAGTCAAGAAGAAGCTCCCAATATTTTGCAAGAGTTTCATGGTAAATACGGGACTGGCCATGGTTCGGCAAATGCAACAGCACATCAAATCTAAAGAGCAGGATATTATTGGCCTCGCATTTTTAAAGATACCCATGCACACGTGCGATCTTGCCATATTTGTCAAGTGGCTGCAAATAGAGAAAGGAATGCCGCTATGCCATTACAACCTGTAGTAGAGATGAGACCATTCGTGCAATGGGGATTAGACTTCATTGGGGTTATTAACCCAAATTCTTCAGGGTCTCATAAATTCATACTCACAGCTACAGATTACTGCACTAAGTGGACAGAAGCAATACCTACAAAACATTCCACTACGGATGTGGTAATAAAATTCCTCGAAGATCACATCGTGACAAGATTTGGAATGCCCGATTCTATTGTAAGTGACAATGGTAAGGCTTTTGTTTCCACTCAATTTGCAAATTGGGCTTATGATAATAAGGTAAATTTAAAATTTTCATCTAACTATTACCCTCAAGGCAATGGTCTGGCAGAATCTTCAAATAAAAATTTGTTAACCATCATTAAGAAGCTATTGGAAAAGAATCCTCGGGATTGGCACAACCAATTAAAATTTTCCCTCTGGGCAGATAGGACTAGAGAGAAAGAATCAATAGGGAATACACCTTATCATCTAGTTTACGGGCAAGATCCAATTTTTCCTGCTAATTTGAAGCTTCAAACCCTTCGTTTCACACAAGAATACCTTGGGACTGATAATCACATAGAGGCTAGATTGAGTCATCTAATGCATCTCGATGAAAAAAGAAATGAAGCCATGCTCCACATGAGCAAACATCAAGATGTGGTCAAAATATGGTTTGATAGAAGAGCCAAAATTAAATCCTTTAGGATCTCTGACTTGGTTTTATTATGGGATAAAAAACATGAGGAAAAAGGGGAACACAAAAAGTTCGATTGTCTGTGGTTGGGCCCTTATCAAATTTCCGAAATCCTAGGAGAAAATACTTTCAGACTCAAAACCTTGGATGGGAAAGATTTGATGTTACCGTTTAATGGGCAGGTTCTAAAGCATTATTTTAGCCCTTAAGCCATATGAGATTTGTATCATATTGTACATTAGTTTATAATTCCTGGTTTTTTGTGTGTGTTCAAGTTTTGCTTTCAAGGATTGTTTTTAAGATTGGTTCTAAGTTTTGTGTGTTGGTCCTTTGGACATTTTTGGTTTTTCTTCATAAAAAAAAATAAAGCAAGTCGTCAGCTTATGTCCTTATGAATGTTGATTAAGACTAGGAGAATATGAAGTATTGGAATTATATTGCAGAGAGCTCCACAGATATCGCAAACTCATTAAATAACATCGTTTGAAATTTATGATGCGTGAAGTTGTTAGTTTGTTTTGACAAAGTATGACAAAATAGGTGGTAGGCTCCATCCACGTTTCAAGAAAGCAATGCATCCATCCATATCGCGCATTACATTCCACATTGCATGGCTTTTCTATCATCTCAGTTACATTTCAAGTACATTCATTGAAAAAGTGTCAAATCCTCTTAGGGTCATTATATAACAAATATTAAAAGGATCCTAAGGCTGGGAACTGGTGGCCCGAACTATCTTGAACCGAGCACGATCTACACATATTAAAGAAGATCTTGAGCAAAATGGTCAAAACCTCACTTGGAAGAATAGGTAAGGCGAAAAGAATACTTCATGTCTATCCCATCATGCAACATAATTTTTTTTAACAAGTGGTTTTTACCACTCCCCTAAAGTTTAAAGCCCAAAATCGGAGTAGTAAGGATAGGGTTTAATTCTCATCTCGCTTAGGTTGAGAATCCGACTCCCCAAAGCTTCTATTTTTCTTTCATCATCAATATTGGATTGGAAGGATCGTACTACGTGTCCCTGGCAAGGATGGGTAGTCATCCCCAAGATCCAAGAAAATCAAAAGTAAAGCCCAATCATGAATTATGGGGTTAATCTCCATCGGGGCTATAGACGCCTGTCTGGCAGTGGAGTATGCTCAAGCGTGGCAACATGTCTTGCCTAAAAGCAGGACCGTTGACTGCTCAAAAGGATAGACTAGCCTAACTGTTTCATCCATAACAGGTTAAATCATTTTGTTCAAGATAAGGTAATAAACTCCAGATCAGAGTAGTAAGGATAGGGTTAAATTCTCATCTCGCTTAAGGGTGGGAATCCTTTTCCCCCAAAGCTCTGATTTCACTTACACTTGCACATGGGTTCAAGATGGTAGTGGCGCACGACCAGCTTTGGGATCTGATAAATTAATTCAGTATACATGTATTTGATCCTGAGAGGGTTTGACAGTTTTTTATATGTTTGTTCATGGTACTAGACAGTTGTCATATTTGTCATGCATTAAAATCTGAACAAATCATTCATAGCCTCGCATATGCACTCAGGTAAAACTGACAGTGGAAAGCTAAATGAGTTTCAAACGATAAGGAATGAATCACGACACACACACATTGAGCTGATGCTGAGTAATTCTAATCCTTCATGTATTTCTCGTCTAGTTTCATTCTTTGGATATGTGCTGACGCTAGTGTTAAAATTTTGAAGGTTTTCAGGTTTGGTTCTTACCGAAATGCTCAGGAGCATTTCCCAGTAGAGTCGCCATTTGTTGTGGCTGTTCCACAACGTACCCCAAAATTGGGGACCCACCCTTCTTGTTTTTGATATTTAGCTGTGTTCGTCTTATTGGCATTCTACCACATCATTTTTATTGTTGCTGCTCACGCAAAATCTTGCATGATGGGTTGAAATACTTACTCCTCTATGTTTCCCTACGAGTTTCTGTGCCAGAACGAGTAAGTTCAAAGGTGTCACAAAATCGTGACACGTCACGAAATCGTGACCCAAAATGCAATAGAGGGTACGAAGGCAAAACGCGTCGCGAAATCATGACATGTCACGAAATCGTGACCCAAAGCGCAATGGAAGGTACGAAAGCAAAACGCGTCGTGAAATCGTGACCCAGATGCAATAGAAGGCACGAAAGCAAACATGTCACAAAATCGTGACTCAAAGAGGGAGAGAAAGCAAGGGAAATTGTCGTGAAATCACGACATGTTGTGATATCACTCAAAGCATGACCAAAAAGAGAATGTCGGAAATCGTGATGGTAAAGCAAGCTTTGAAATGTCCAATCCCATGTCATGAAATCACGACTCGACAAAAAGTGAAGTAAGAAAACGTCGCGAATATCGGACGAAGAAAAACGCCAAAAAGCAAACATCCTGAAATCATGACAGCGGTAGTCAAATGACAAAGAGGAAAAAACGTCACGAAATCGTGACTCAAATTCCATGGAGCTCGACGAAAACGTCACGAAATCGCGACTCAAAATCCAGAAGGTACAAAGTGAAAATCGTCACAAATCGTGACTAAATTTTTGAAAGAAATGCAAAACGTCACGAAATCGCGACTAAAGTTTGCCATTAGAGGATAGGAAAAACGTCGCGAAATCGCGACGTGTTCAAAATCACGATGTTTCTAAAGAACTATGAGTCGGGAAGGAGAAAATCAAGCTGACATGTAATGAACATTAAGATTTGAATTGATAATAGGAAAATTCTAACTTTTGCCTTTATCTTTTGCAAGAAGACGAAAGATGTCGTGAAATCGTGACATGTCGCATTTTCATGCGACTAATGGAGACAAAAGAACGGAGCAAGGGGAAAGTGTCACGATTTCGTGGCACGTCGCGTTTTCATGACCAAGTGCAGCCAAAGAAGACGAAAGGGCCAACATGTCGCGATATCGTGACATGTATTTTCGTGGCTACCAGCAAGAGAAAGGACAAGAGAAGGAATGTTGTCGCGATATCGCGACTTGTCATGAAATCAGTCAAAGAAAAGAGAAGTGCAAAGTTGTAGCGATATCGCGACACTTTCCAGTGCTTATGCTGTGGGTCCCAGGAAAGTCCGTTTTATGTTTTTAATACTGCAGGAAGGCAGATTTCGACGGATTGTCCCTCTTCTCCAGTACCTGCTTTATGGGCTTTATATTTTAATACTACAGAGAGACAGATTTCGACGGATGGTCCCTCTTCTCCGGTACCTATTTTATGGACGTTACATTTTAAATATTACAGAGAGACAGAAAGTGGATTTATATTTTAAAAACACTACAGAGAGGCAACCTCTATAAATATCAAGATATATCTCAAACAAAGGGGGGGGAAACTGCTGGAACAGAGTTGCAGTGTCAAAGGCGAAAGGCCATTCTGGACCTGATTTTTTGGGGTTTTTCTCCCACTTGTTCTGTTTTTGGGAAAGATTAGAAATCTCTGTTAGAGTAAATGACAAATCTTTAATACAGAGTTGTTTTTAGAAATTTGCATCTTGTGGGCAAGAAAGAAGGAGATTCATCTTTGCATGCTACGGATTTAATGTCTATTTCTTTTCTTTTTCAGATTTCGAGTTTGTAGATGAAGTTAAATGCAAGTTCGCTTGGTTGCTTCATATGAATGCCCGAATCTGAAATTTATTTTAAACCCTAGGAGCTAGCACTTAGTCTATGGGGATTGTGCTGGTTTTGGCAGGTCCAGTAGGTTAGGTTGCATGCATGGAAACCTCGCATCTTCGGTTTTGTCGAAACAGGATAGCATCATACTGAATGCACTTTATGTCCAATTTCCTGCATTTGTTTTTTATTACTTTCTGCATTTTTATTTTCACAGACATTAAAATAAAAATAAAAAAATAAAAATAAAAAAACTTCAAAGCCAAAAAACAATTTTATCATTGCAGGCTGAAATTTCATTTCCTCTGTTTCATGTTTCATTCACAAGCCTATGATGACATTCCCTTCATGAAAATCCCGATTTCATCGAAGGAGTTATGTTTTACGGCCTTTTCACAAAGTTCCATTTGAAGCTACATCGTGGTCATATGAGGGCCAACTCACATTTGCTTTATTTTGGTTCAATGAACAATCACTAAAGCTTCACGGTAAAATAAACCAACATTGCCCCTTGTTTACAGTTACTTGCAATCACTAAGGTGTTCCAAGCATTTACATTGAGTATCTTTATTTAAGATTATTAATACATATACCGGAAATGCTAATATAGCGGAGACCTTGGAGAAGTTGTGTGTTTAACTTCTTTGCAAGAGGGGATTTGGGAACCCAAATCCTAACGGAGAGTGTACTTTCACAATTGGGTGAAAATACCACTCAACGAGTATCCCAATTAGCCCTGCATAGATAACAGTGATTAGTGATACAAATACCTTTACGCATCATATTATCAATGGTTAGAATTCTTCCTTGGATAACCAGCCATGAAAATACTACAATTTTGAAATTAAATTTTTTATGCAAACTAAGTCCTTTTGGAGGACAAAATCCTCATCATCAAGCAGAAGCTTGTAAGATGATTTAACAATGAACTACCCAATTTTCATAGGAAACCAGGTTACTTGATCTTCCTTGGGTATCATGGGGATAAACTATTGCCCGAGAATGTTACAAAGATAATTTGATTCCACTTGAAATCCTTGAATCCTTATTTGTTTCCACTTCATTCTGCCTTTGTCCTCAACCATATAATCGGAGACTTTTTTGCCAATGAGTTCTTCTATGATATCTTTGATTCAAGCTAAGTTAGGATATTGCATCAATGTTTTGTCCTTAGCCTACCTATCATTCCAATAATTTATCCTCTCACCATTGCCTAAAACCCATCTTAAACCTTTTTTGATGATTTCCTTACAATTGAGAATTGCTTTCCAAAAAGCAGAACCTCTGATTGAAACTGAGTCACTTAGATATTCCATATTTTAAAGATACTTTCATTTGATGATAGATGTACATTAATTTTCTTCACCAGAAATGAGGTGCCACACCTGCTTATCTAGTAAACCTAAATTTATATGAGCAAATATCCTCAGACCTAAGCCCTCATTTTCCCTGGGTCTGCACACTTTGGTCCATCCTACAAGGTGTATCCTTTTTTCTCCTCTGATCCAGTCCATAAAAATTATTTTTGGAGTTTCTCAATTTTTTGGAAAACCTTCACAGGGGATTTGAAAATGGAGAGGAAATATATTGGAATGCTCTGAAGAGAGGTCTTAGTGAGGGTCAACTTTCTTGCTTGAGATAGAAGATGACCTTTCCATCCAGCAAGTTTTTTTTGAATTCTTTCAATAACCCTGTCCCACATTGACTCTCTCGGAGAACCAATGAAAAGAGGGAGACCAAGATACAAAGTGGGGAGGTATGCTATATCACACCCTAAAATTTTTACAATTCTTCCTTGCCTCTAAATGGGGGTGTTCAAGAAATATAACTTTCTTTTACTGAAATTAACTCTTTGACCAACAGTGTCCTCGTAGAGTTGTAGGATGTATTTAATTCTTTTGGCCTAAACCACCGATGCCTTAGTCAAGGGTATCATTGATGAATTGTTGGTGAGAAATAGCCCTAGTGAAATATGTTGCCTTTATTACCGATATTAGCATTGAACTGTAAGCATTTTTGGTGGTTCTACCTAAAGCTTCTACCATAATGATGAATAACATGGGGCTGATAGGGTCCCCTTGCCAAATTCCTCTATGATTTTGAAAGTAACTAGCAGTTGTTCCATTAACCAAAATTGAGAACCATGCTTTAGAAATTCATTCTTTGATCAAATTAACCCATTGGTGGTGAAAACCAAACTTAAGGAGGACAACAATCAGAAAGTCTCAATTTAGTCTATCAAATGCTTTGTTCATATCAATCTTGAGGGCAAAAACAAACATGTTAGTCTTATGAGTAGAGTGCAGAGCTTCATAAACTATGATAACTCCATCCAAGATTGACCTTCCCTAGACAGAGCTTCCTTAGCATGGATCTATGATTCAGGCAGAACATCTCTCATTCTATTTGCAATGGATTTAGTTAGGATCTTGTAAGAAACATTGCACAAACTAATTGGCCTGAAGTCAGCCATAGATTCAAGGGTTTGCTTCTTAGAAATTAGAGAAATAAAAGTAGAGTTGAGACCTTTTGGGATATGATTGCTTTCTTGGAATTATTTGACAACATAAATTACATCCTCACTTACGATGTCCCAAAAATCTTGATAGAAATGAAGGGGAAATCCATCACGTCCCAAGGCTTTTTCTGGCTCCATGCTAAACAAGGCTTCCTTAATTTCCTCATCATAAAATGGAGCTAGAAGCTTAAGGTTTATATCCTTATTTATTATGCTAGGAATGGATTTCAAGAGAATATATTTGGCCTCCTCATTGCATTGTGATTCTTGACCAAGGATAGAATTGAAATAAGTTACTGCCTCCTTTCTGATTTATGTTAAGTCCTGAGTAATAGAACCATCTACTTTTAAAAATATATATATATTGTTATTGCTTATGTTTCTAAGAGTGGTGACATGAAAAAACTTAGAATTTGAATCTCCATATTTCAACCAAAGATCCCTTGATTTTTACCTCCAATAGATTTCCTCACAGGCCAAAATGTTATGAAACTATACTAGTTTTATTCGTTCCTCCTACCTAGTAGTTTCATCAACATCACCATGTTTAATCTTCTAATCAATTATCTTCAAACTTTAAAAAACCTATTTTTTATTTTCAAATAGGTTCCCAAATATCTCTTTGCTCCAATTTCTAAGCTTTTCCTTAACAAACTTTAATTTTCCAGCAAGTTTAAAAGTTGCACTACCCCTGACAGGCTATTTCCACCACTGAATTAAGTTATCTCTAAAAATGGAATGTTTGATCCATGTAGATTTAAATCTGAAAATTTTATTTAAGTACAGAGAGTTAGGGATCTCCAAAAAAATGGGATTATGATCAGAGGTAATTTTATAAAGGGCTTGCATGGTAGAATCACTGAATAGAGTTGTAGCCTCCTTTGACAGAAAAAACCTACCAAGCCTTTCTTTAATGAGATGACACCCCATCTGCCGATTGCTCCAGGTATAATTTGATCCTCTAATTTTTACATCCATCAACATTTTGGAGTTCATAAATTTATTTAACTCATCCATGCTCCTGATAGGTGGTCCATTTCCACCCATTTTATCTGAAGGGTAAAGAGGAGTGTTAAAATCCCCAGCCAAAATCCAGGGGATATTATGGAATATTTCACTCAGATTGCCTAAGTACTGCCACATTAGAGATCTCCATTGAATTGAATTTGGGGCATAGATATTTGAAAGGATCCACAACCTGTTGTTTTTTATTTTCTTAAATAAAACACTAAGAACCTTGTCATCTTGAAGGTTATAGAATTGTTCACCTTCCATTTCTTACATAGGTGACTCTTTCTCCTTTTCTATATCTCTTTTAAATCAATACATACATATATATAATGGAATTTGACTATTCATATGGAGGTTTCTTGGCCCTCACTCTTCCTATGACTCTTCATCTTCCTACTTTATTGACACATGTACATAGGGATAACTATGCACATTTACATTGCCAAAATATCATTGTGCACTTATGCATTACATTGCATAAAGTAAATCCTAATCTAAGACACTCTTTCCTAATCTATAGATGTACTCATGATGGTACATTGGTATGTACCAAATAATGTAATATATTCTAACACCCCCGTGTATTAGAATATATGGATCTCTTCAATATGGATCTTTTCCATCTTTCTTGAACTTGTGCTTTTCTTTGTTGCTTTCTTTGTCCTGCTTTATATTTTGATCTTGATCAAATAAAATATTAGTATTTTTATAAAATACTATATTTGTTAGAAGAGCTTTAGCTTCATGTACTTATGTATCATCTATTAGTTCTTGTATTTCATGTGTCTCTTGGGCTAGGTGTCCCTTTTGATTTTCTCATATATATTGAGGTTGTTGTTGGTACTGGTACTACTACTATGGTGATCTATATTGATTCTAATATTATCTAGGTTGAGACAACCTATTTGATTGTCCTCTTGAGTTTTTTTGATTCCTTTGATGTTGATTCCTTGAATTGAATTTGCAGTAGCTAGTACTATGTCCTCTCTTGCAAATTTGACAATACCTATCATTCCACTTTGTTTTGTTTCTTGGAAATGAAGCAACATTCCCTTGTGAATTATTCTTTGAGACCAATGCATTATTACTCATTTCATCCTTCATTGAGTTTTCCACTTCATATTCTTGTAGTTTATTAACCAAATCATCAAAATAAGTATCCTTACTTAGGAGTTGTAAGGATGTAACAAGATGTTTGTAATTTTCTGGTAGTGCTCTCAAGATGACTTGAACAAGGAATTTATCTTCAACTATTTCTCCAAGGGTTAATAACTTTCCTTTTGTATATGCTACTCTTCTCAAAAATAGTTCAATAGTTTCACCACTTCTAAATATTAAAGAATGCAATTGTGTTTATAGATTCAGAATGGTGGCCTTATTTTTTCCTTCAATTTTTTTTGCTAAAGTGTTCCATGCATCCGTAGAAGTTTCTTCAGGACTGATATAAGATTGTATGTCATATGAAATTGCAAATGTTATGATCATAAATACTTTTAATTCTTCCTCATATTTTTGTATATCTCAATCATCTTCAGTAGTTTTATTTTTTGCTCCTTTGACTAAGTCCCAAAGATTTTCTACTATCAAGGTTGATCTTACTTTATTTTTCCATGAAGTATACTTAGGACCTTTGAGCAATTGGGAATCTGAAAGAAAGTGTTTGTTTGTAGTTGCCATGAGGAGACTATCTTATGATTCCCTAGTGTTTGCAACTTTAATCCTTTACAAATATTCAAATATCTAATAATTTTGAACTTAGAGATTAAACTTATCAAATGCAATATCTCTATGTAGAATTCCTTTTATCTCCCAACTCTAGAATTATAATATTTACAAAGTTTTTGTAATCCTAGTTTGATTTAGAATGCCTAATTTCTCCAACCTTAGTAATTTTGCAAATATTAAATTTGTTTTGTAAATATAAATATGTAATTTTACAAAACCAGAATATAATGCTTCTTCAAATATGATAGAATGTTTCAAAATGCAATATCCAGATTTTTCTAAGGTTCTATAATGTTTGTCACTCCACTAAAATCTTCAAATATTTAACCTTAGAATATATTCACTTTATTCCTTATTCCTCCTACCAATATAAACTTTAATATGAAAATATTATGGTAAATATTACCTTAATTATTCAGGCGCTCCTTCTTGACTTGTTGGGTGCTCCTCCTTCTAGTCAACTTTCATTGGACTTGATAACAAGTGCTTTGAATGTGCCTTCAATGCTCTTGCTTCACACTTGCTATAAATCTGCCTTTACTCTCTTACACTGGTATTTATATGGGCATTGTTGACCTCTTTTACAATGTACCACTTGTAGCATACGTTATGGAGACTTCTTGAATCCCCTTAGGTGGTGCTAACATTCTTGTAAGATGAATGGACACTTGGCACAATATTCCTTGTGTTGTTTGGGTGTTACTAATTCTTCCTTGAGTGTTGGGCGATGATTTAGAGCGTTGAGAGCTCTTATTTCCTAGATATGTACATTATAACTATGTATCAACTCTCACCCTTGTACCAAATGGCAATATTCTTCTTCCTTGCTTGGGATAAGTGTTACATAATTCTATGCATGCACTCCCTTCTCCAACATATGGAATTTCAAGACTATTCCAATGTATTTCTTCTTCACTATTCCTCCAACATATTCTTGCTTCTTTATAATAGTAATTGGTGTTGTTTCTTCTCTTTGGATGATGATGAATTTGCCCAAGACTGGCTCTAGCTGTGACTATTTTATAACACTCCAATAGTGGCTCTATGGTGCTTCCTTTTTGGTATTCTAATCTATTATAAATATTCCTTTGATAATGCACCATGTATTTGCAATTTGCCTTTCTTTGTGTAGATAGAATGGTTGTGCTACGTAGGATTTACATAGGGTAATATTTTATAGGTTGCAACTGACATATTCTAGCTCCTTGGATAGATGATTCTTAAGCCTAATGAATCTTTTTTTAAGCACTCTATTTAGTGCTTCTTTCTTACAAATGGGTGGATTTTGATGAGTATCTTGCCCCCTTATGATATTCTACTCAATGGTGCTTAATATGGTGGTGATCCACACCACTCTTTTGGTGGTTTTCTTCACCACTTTGGACTGCACATCTGGTTTTTTTAAACACCTAAAATAGGCCTTTAAATTTGCAACTCTTTGCTTTCCAAAATCTATTGTATTTTTAAGGATATTCATCCTCACAAATGTAGGATAACTCTGCTCTAAAATTTACTTTAAAAACAACATATACTATTCACTTATTACTCCTTTAAAATATTTAACTAATGTTGTTATGATCTTGCAGATTTCTCTAAAAATAATGGTGTGTAATAGTGTCTTTTCTTTGGCTTAATGAAACTTCTAAAAAACTTTTCTTTTGCCAGCTTTAAATAGCTCTAAAATTTTAATCTCTAAAAATTCTTAATATGTGCCTTGAAAATATCTACAATAATACTTTATATGGCATCAAATTTCATACACCTTTTGTAGCTCCTTTCTTTATAGCTTGTTGTCTTGTATTTGTGGTAATGCACCTTTATTTTGTTGTTACCATTTTGTTGTTCAAATCTGCAGTAAATCTCCTCCTTAGGTGTTTCTAAGAATGCTTGAGCTTTTTTTTTTTGATAAGTAGCAATATATTTACAGCAGGTTTTTTAAAGAAGGATCCCAAAACCTTAGTTACATAGAAAGCCAAGGCTGAAATGAAGATTAAAAACCAGGTTTGCACCCTTGGGCAATGATCCGAGGCCTAGGGCCTTGGTGCCTACAAAAATCAGGCCAACTAAGAAATAGAACAACAAAATTTGGTCTATGGCCACCAAAACAAGGAAAATCCATAAAACGACAAATGCCAATATCGCAAAAATTGCACATCGTCACTCTAGGAGGCCCTGCAGCCATGGCCCACCCTGTCAGATCAGCTCCACTCCCTATTAGGGCCATTGCCCAGCCTACATCAGATTTTGGCTAGGGCATTGGCCGCTGTGGAAGCCGCTTTGGTGGATGTGGTTAGGGAGCCAATCATAGTGTCAAGAAGGGCCCTAATTGCCAAGTTCTGCAACCTATTGTCAGAGTTAGAGCTAATTTTGATGGGCTCTGGGACCTCCACCTTGGCCTTCTTGGTGCTACCAGCAACCCTGTTGCTGCCTGGTGGTGGGCCTTTATGACTGGCACCAGGAGGCAGGGCCCCACCTGGGCCTTGGGCCAAAGTTCTACACTTTCGGGTGGGCCTGCACCACTTCGGGGAAGGGGAGCCTTCGAGGGAGTGGATCTCCTTGGATTTAGAAGCTGCAAGAGAAGCACCAAGGGAGTGAGTCACTTCAGGGGGGAGAGTGGATAGGGGAGGAATGTAGTGAAGTTGTGCCTGGTTAGCTACGGCATGCATGTATAGGATAGCCATGAGGCCTTGGTGGGAGGGCCAGGAGTGGCTCCTACAAGCTCGGTCGATGGAAAGACTCAGGGAGTACAAAAGGAACCGAGGGGTGTTGACCAACGTGGCTCCATAGAGGTGGTTGAAGTATCTAAGGTGAAAATTGTATAGCCACTGGTCCGGATCATCGTAGGTGATGTACTGCATCACCAATACAATGGCCTCATCGAAGGGGGCTGGGAGGTTGGTGTAGAAAATATTGGCCTTATCCCAGTGTTGCTTTGGGAAGTGGGATAGCTCCTCCTCCCAATTGTGCTTATCCCACCTGATGACTCTACCTTTCTCCTTATGATGCAGGCTTGTAACCTCCGTCAAAAACTCTTTGGTCACTTTTAAGTGGAGACCCTTCACTTTGACCTCACCATCATTCCAGGTATCTAGAAAAATTTGGGTAATATCTTCATCGGCCCCTACAAATTTATTGAAGAAAGGGGTAAATTTCTTGGTATTGGAAAATATCCTGGCCGACTCGCTCAATTCAAGCAATGAAGTCTCAAGGAAGACAGCTTTGGCAGCCATGAGGAGCAAACTAACAGCCCAGGGGTAGGGGAAATAGGGGCGGCCTGACCAGAGATGCAGGGATAGGGGGAGGGGGAAGCAGACAAGAATGTGGGATAACTCAGCATGTGATAGGTTTAAAAAATTGCAGGGGGATGCAGAGGAGGGGAAGGGCCATCGGTGTCAAGAAAGAGCACTAATGGTAGGGGATGATGTGAGGTGGGAGGGGCTAAGGGGGTGTGGTTGACGGCTGCCACACGGGGTAGGGGAGAAGGTCCAATGCCAGCACTCCAGAGGGCACAATCTAAGCAGGGTATCAACTTGAGGGGACCTCATAGGATAGAGCCATGGGCGAACTGATGCAACATTGGAATATGACGATGCGGCATCCAAGATGGGAAGGTCAAAAATGGCTGACGTGCACTTTGACTTGGACTTGCCAAATCTTCCAGTGGAGGTTCACAAATCCAGGCCGGGATGAACCAATCGTCTGACATGGCTGATGACACTTGGCATCATGAGGGGGAATGACCAGCTCACAAGCAAGAGGAGAACAGGGGCCAATCGACATGGCGGAGCAGACAAGTGATTCCCCTGGCCAATAAAGGGCATGGTAGTGAAACTTTGGGGCCCCGACTCGAGGCGAGCTAAGAACCAGGGCCCTCATCATTTCTAGGATAGTCTTGCGAACCTATTTTGACTAGAGCTTCAGGGAAGTTCATGGTCCAGGTGGTGAAGTCTTCAACTGAGATGGATTGATTTTAAATGAAATTGGCAGCCCTATTGCCTTCTCTATACACATGCCAAAATGCGTGGTCAGGGAGTCCTTGGAGAATGGTGAGGACTTCCTGGATGGAGTTGTGAATGCACCAAGAGTAGTTTCCTAGTCTACGTGCGGCTTTGATAATAACTTGGGAATCACCCTCAATGATGACTTTTGAGGAGGACTCCTTGAGGGCGGTTAGCCCGCTGAGGAGAGCTACTGCTTCGATGAAGTTGTTGGTCTAGATGCCAAGCGGTGCAATGTACACCATGATCAGGGCCCCGTGGCAGTCTCTGATGACCCCGCCCGCTCTAGAGGGCCCGAGATTCCCTTTAGAAGCTCTATCAAAGTTAAGTTTGACCCATCTGAGGGGGTAGTCCACCTCATCATAGATCAACGAGAGGGGGCAAGGGAGGGATCAGGGGAGAAGCTAAACTTCGAGGGAGGAAATGAGGGTGGCCTCACCCAGCCACCAAGGCACCTCGATCAAGGGGACGGAGCAGGAATTCTCAAGGGTGAATGACATCGCCTTGGTCGCTATCCATTGGGGTGAATAGGCCAAGGAGTAGAAGGCTCTACTATTATGCTCAAGCCAAAGTTTCCAAAGTAGATGAGGGAGGCAGGAGCCCCAGAGGAAGCGGATGAAAGGATGGGCAAAGGGGTTGGGCCACTGAGATAGGAGGTTAGAGATGGAGTTGGGTGCCACCCACTGAATAAATAATTAGGAAAGGATGAGGATGCCCGAAATGAGTCTACAAGAAAAAACACTCGAGATGGTACATCCTAGGGCCTCACACAGGATAATGAAGAGGATCAAGGGCAGGGGGTCACCTTGTCGAAGGCCTCTAGAATTGGGGAAGAACCTGGTAGGGTATCCGTTGATGAGGATAGAGAACCAGGGGGAGGACACACAGTTGCTGATGAGCCTGAACCAGGAGGGGTGGAACCCAAACTTAAGGAGGACCTTGGAAAGGAACTCCCAGTCGACTCTATCAAAGGCCTTTTTCATATCCAAATTGAGCATAAAGGAGACCTTTTTGGAAAGGAAGGCCGAGTGGATGGCCTTGTGCATGATTATAACTCTATCTGTGATCAGTCTGCCTTTGATTGAGCTTCCCTGGCAGGGGGAAATGATCAGGGGAAGGATATCCTTGAGGTCAGAGGCCATGGATTTATTCATGATTTTGTACAGGACATTGCACAAGCTAATGGGGCAAAAATATTAGATGGATCTAGTTGCCTAGGACTTGAGGATCAAGGCAATGAAGGTGGAGTTAATACCTCTAGGGATGGAGCTAGCAGTCTCGAGGTCCCAGATGGCAGCACACACTTCTTGCCCAATGATGTCCCAAAAGGATTGGAAGAATCAGGGGGGAAACCCATCCGAGTCCAGGGCTACCTCAGCCTTCATGGAAAAGGTGGCAACATGGATTTCGAGTCGGACGAGGGCTGCACAAGCATCTCATTTGCCATGGCCGAGACTGAAGTAGGGATATGTTCCAGAAGGGTGTCTGCCACTTCTAAGGACATGGGGGGGCTATCACCAAGGAGCTCCTGGAAGAAGTTGGTGGCTTCAGTCTAAATGTCCTCTTCTTCCTTGATAATTTTTTTGTCACTGCCCACCAACTTAACAATTCTATTAGAGCCCCTGTTCCTGAGAGTCATTGTGTGGAAGAACTTCGTGTTAGCATCACCATCTTGGAGCCATAGGGCTCTTGACTTCTGCCTCCAAAATGTTTCTTCCCTTGCGAGGATGTTATGATACTCACTAAGGTCTAGGCATTCCTCTTCCCTGGTCCCTGGGTCTTGGGATCCTGCCTAAAATTTGAGCTCAAGGTCTTCAAGTTTTTTCTTAACTTATGCTTTGTTTTCAAAGATGTTACTAAACACCTCTCTATTCCATACCTTGAGTTGCTCTTTGAGGCATCTCAGCTTGTGATAGACTTGTTCAGTGGGGTTCCTAGGGACGGGGGGAGCCCACCAGTGCCCTACCTAGGCCTTGAAGTTGGGATGATGCAGCCACATGGACTCGAATTGAAAGGGCCGCTTGGGGGAGGAGCGATGATCGATTTCAAGGAGGAGGGGGATATGGTCAGACCCAATTTTAGGGAGGGCCAACAAGTTTGCGTCAGCAAATAAGGGAAGGGATTCCTTGGATAGGAACACTCTATCCAACCTGACCTGGATATGGCTTACTCTTGCTCTTCTGTTTGACCAGGTGAACCTGGCTCCTTTTAGGCTGACATCCATGAGCTCATTGAGGACGGTGAAGGCTCCAAAGTCCCCCATGCTTTTGACCAGAGCTATTGAGACCCCACTTTTGTCATAAATGAATAGGGGACTTTTGAAGTCCTCTACCAAGATTCATAGGAGGGGGTCAAAGGCTTCTCTCATCGATCTGATTTCCTTCCATAAGCTCACTTTCTTAATAGGGTTGTTAGGGGCATAGACGTTGGACAGAATCCACAAGCGCCTGGACTTCATGCAATGGACCAAAATGTTGATTATTCTGGGAGAAGATGATATGAGCCTCCCCTCGTAAGACCATGGATCCCACATGCAAATCAAACCCTTGGTTGAGCCAACCGTAGGGGTAGACATGGACTCGTAGTTGCACCAGGTAGCTTGGGCTACTCCCCGGGTAGCAGTGTCATCTATTTTGGTTTCCTAGAGAAGAAGGAAGGATAGGCGGTGATCCCTATGAAGTTGGCCAAGGATACTTTTCTTGGGGGCACCATTGAGCTCCCTAACATTCTAGGTGATGAGCTTCATTTTACACCCTTGTGGGGTTGCTTGCCCCCCTTCCCAGCCTGAGTGGGGGGTTTGGGTCAAAGGGCATCCATCTTGGAGAAGCTCGTGGTAACGTCAAAAAGAGTTGCCTAGGAGCCATTGGCTATGTCATTTTCAGTGATCCTTGTTCGCTGGTCGCCCAGGGTGGGCCGGCCTCTCTTGAGTTTGCTACTAAATTTTGTGGTGAAAGTCCTACTTTGGGTCATCTTGGGGCTAACTTCATCGGGCCTGGATGGAGAACTGCATTCAACCTCTTAATTTGACCTCTCGGATCTACACTCCAATTGGGGAAGCCCAGCAGAGACCACCGAGAGGGCTAGGATGGGGTTGAGGGGGGGATAGCGGGGGTGGGGGGAGGAGGGAACCCCGACAAATGAAGACAAGAATATGGGGACCGACAGGTAAAAGAGCCTGGGTGGCTCATAGACATGGGGTGGGGCACCAGTAGGGGCCTACAGGGAGGGATTTGCATTGAGCGAGGATGGAGAACCTGGGATCGGGGCCCCGAAAGTTGACCCAAGGGAGGGAGCAGCGAAAGGGGAATCCTAGGGAAGACCGTCCTCCAGGCCAGGGCCTACTTGGGAATCCTTTGGGATATAAGGGGAGGCCTCCTTGGTGGTCCAGTACTAGGATCTATGGCCATCATGAGGGGGCCCTCAATATGGGGCCCGGCCTTATCGGGAAGGGATTTTGGGGAGAGGACCATCAACCTTTTTGGATACAGAGCATTAGTGGGGGAGGTGGCCCTGAGTGCAATAGAGGGGCAAAAGGCAGGTTTATTTTTCATAAATCAGGGCTTGGAACCAAAATAAGGACCTAGAAGAGAAGAGGGAAGTTTGGATTCGAGATTTGCATTGACATAAAATCTGGCATGAACCATTCAGGATCCTACCTTGGTAGCGGGGTCGAAGGCCATCCCCTACCAACTGAGCAATAAGTCTTAGGACGTCTTCGTGCCACAGGTGGAAGGGAAGGTCTAGGAGCTAGACCCAAATCAAGGTGAAGTTGATGCTTTGGGTGCTGGGGTGGAAGTTAGCTCCATATTGCCTAAGGAAGAGGCTTTTGCATCCCAAAAACCAAGGCCCGCCCGATAGGAGATTTTTGATGTCATCACTGTTATTTAGTTTTATGATGAAGAATCCCTTGGTAAGGGCAACCAGCTGAATATGCCTGAAAACCTTCCATTTGGAAGCCACCCATCTACGGATGATTTCCGTGTCTGGTCGCCCTCCCAAGAATTTCCCAACCAGGGAGACAGAGAATCCAGTGACAAAGGAGGAGTAGAACTCCTCTTGAATAGAAATGTGAGTGCCCTCGATGGAAATCCCTAGACCCAGGTCCTGAGGATGGGCCGTGGTGCTAGCCAATATCTATTGATAGGAGGGTTTGGGCCCACCCAAGACAGAACCCTCCCCAGGATCTGGAGGTTTTTTTCCTAGGCCTACGCTCGCATCAAGGCTAGCCTAGGGTCCTGGGCCCAAGATGTCATCCCCACCCTGGCCACCATTCTTCTCAGCCTCTGAGACCTCCTTTGGGCTCGTCGAGGGCCATGTAGGCCCGGGTTTGGGCCCTGACATGCCTGATCCTAATCTCGATCCTACTCCTGCCCAGAAACCTACACCAATCTCTGAACCTGTTCCTAGTCCTGCTCCCGCTCCCGCTCCTGCCATCTTCAATTTTGCTCACTAATTTCAGCAAACACCTACAATTTTGTGCCCATGTCCACTCTCAAGAATGCTTAAGATTTTCTATCCAAAGCTATTCCAAATTTATTCCAAAATCTCCTCCAAAATGCAGCTAGCTTTACTCTTTCAATGTTGCCCAAAATTGTAGTTTAAACTCCTCTACTTACAAAATCTGATTTGGTGATGTCCACGAAATTCCAAATCTACTGCTATCTTTTTTTGTCAAGATTTCTCTTAGTTGGCTGTCCAAAAATGCTCCAAAAGCTTCTCATAATATTTTCCAAAATGCAGCTTTCTTCTTCTACTATTTGTTATCCTGTGACCTTTCATCTTCTCCTTCAAGAATCAACAACTTATGCTTTTACAAATTAGCCTATAAAACTTTTGTGGCTGCCTCCAAATCTCTCTACACTATGACCTCTACAGTCTTATTTCTTTCTTCTAACTTCTTTCTGAATTATAACTTCAAATGTAACCTCTTTCTCTATCTTCTTTCACTAGAATCTAGATGTCTTTATCTCTCCAAAATCTCAAAATTTGACAAACTTCTTTCCAAATCCTTTTTCCTTTTAGGCTTTTTATCATATGGCAACAATTGTACCAATATCTTTTGTTCAGGTGCTCCTTCTACTTTCTATCTTCTACCATGAACTCTACTTAGAATATCTTCTAATAGTCACTACTTCAACTTTTGCAATAAGGATTTCTATTGCCTTTTATTTATTCAATTAAATCTTCTTGAGACATCAAATCTTGGGTCCTCTAATCCCGTAGCCTTCAATTCTCTTATTAAATGCTTTAATGAAACCTTAACTTGGTTTCTTCAATTTTCTAACTATGAAAAATTCATCAATGAGATCTCTTTCTTAGATCTCTATACTCTAATGCTTATATCTGCAATAGGATCTTTTGTAGACCTATCTTCTATCTTAAATATTCAATCTTCCAATCTTGGGATTTCTTCAATATAACCTCTTCTTAAGTCTATATATTCATTATTCAATCTTCAATCTTATAAAACTTAGAACTTCAATGTGACCTCTTCTTGGGTATCTATCTTCAGTCTTCAATCTTCAATCTTCCAAAACTTGGAAGTTCTTCAATGGTGACCTCTTCTTGGGTCTTTATCTTCAATAAAAAATCTTGTAATGAGAACCTTCTTCTTGGTTCTTCTCAATATTCAATAATATCTCCTTCTTTGACCTCCTTCAATGTCTAATTTTCTTTAACAAAAGAGTTAATCCCTACACCAGGAAATCACATAAACTTTTAGGCAATAAAAGATGAAATTATTGTCTATCTGTTGTAGGAAGCTTCTCAAATTCTAAGAACCAATATTCTACAATAAAACTTAGACAGTAATAATCATATGTACTCAAATTTCCAAAAATAATAATCTTCACTAGCTATATTAAAAATACTAGTGGAATAAAATCTATGCTAAATCCTAGTCTTCATGGGTTTTCCTTTCAACCCTGTGAAAATATTCTAGCCAAATAATAACATGGAATCATTACTTTCTAATAAAGCTTATCAATAGGACTTCTTCTAAGGGTCTCTTAATATCTTCAATGATAAGGTATCTCTTCAAGACCTTTCTATCTCCTTCTATTCTGATTTTACTCTTGGAATAGGTATATCCTTAAATATCACTAGTTTTTCTTCAACATAGTAAGAAATGCTATCTTCTCTGGTTTCTCTTTCCATAGGTAATTCCTTTATCTTCTCTGGTTTCTTTTTCTAGAGGTAATTCCTTTATCTTCTCTGGTTCCTTTTCTAGAGGTAATTCCATTATTGTTACTAGTGTCTTCTTAACCAATAGAAATCTTCTTTACTTGTGATTTATATTATAATTCTATTAAAAATTCCTAAACAACGATGTTTGCATGCAGTGGTGCATAGTGGCTGATCCAGTTTGCAAATACATAGAGGGATTCAGATTGATAGTAGCAATGATGATCCCTTGTGGATTTGTTACCATTTTTAGCTTTTGATGATTAAATTCTCAAAATAATATTGCCTCAAGATCAATAATACAATTGCAATATGAAAGATATAATAATGTTGATCAATCAAGCATATAAAATCAAAATCAACTATATAATAACTTAAATAATGCTAATTATAAATGCTCAAAAACACTAAGAAATATTTATTGAATGAAGAACTCAAAATACATCATACTACATCACCTTCCATTGCTTACATAGATGACTCTTTCTCCTTCACTATATCTCTTTTACATCAATGCATCCATATATATAGAATGGAATGTGATTCTTCATATGGAGGTTTCTTGGCCCTCACTCTTCCTATGACTCTTCATCTTCCTACTCTATTGACACATGTACATAAGGATCACTATGCACATTTACATTACCAGAATATAAAGTACCAACTAGGGAAGTTTTACAAGATTATACATGGTTTGATTCCCATGGAATTTGAGTTGGGGTATTTAAATAAGACATCATTAATCTCAAGAAGTGAATGCACTCCCTCCTAATGCATTCATGTAAGCATTTGGCTAGTTCAGCTAGCTTAGGCCACTCATGAAGCCAAGGTCCAACATGTGAACCCCACACCCTTCTCTACCTTGTGTGTGTAAATATAATTTCATCTACTAAGGTGGCAACCGATATGGCTGCTAAAAAGGATAATTTTTTTTCTATTTAAACTAGTCAAACCAATCATTAAGAAACAAGTTTCGATGATCTAGAAAATTAGAGGAGCTGAAGTGGTAAAATGTGATTGAAGTGCAACAGTGAATTAAGATTTATCAAGTGGTAGGTCAAGATTGGCTCTTGAAACCTTAAGGTTTTAGCATTTATTTTTATTATTTGGGGTCTATTGGGGAAAAAAATTGGAGGCCATATCTTTTCAATACAAACGCATTTTAATCCCATTTATGTCATATAATTTTTTGAGCTCTATGCACTAGTGGCATTAGTTCACAACCTTGTTATAGTATTATGGGTCAAATTGTGTAAGATGGACTATAAAGCCCTAGTTTACTAATCTTAATGGAAAAAATATAGTTTTTGTCAACTCAGATATTTTTTCTTGAACCTATGGTGCATATTTCAAGAGGATTCTTTTTAAATGATCAAGCTCACCATAAAAAATTAGAAAAGGCTCTAGGATTTTTTCCTTGTTGATTGAACCAAATTTGCTTTTCCACATCAAATAAGAGAATGACCCTATCAAGGCATGGTCAAAATTACATGATATTTATGGGAAGGTTAATACTACTAAATTAAGTTACTTGGAACTTAATCTTTCTTCTCTTAAACTAGTTAAGTTTGATAACGTTGAGGGCTATATTGCTAGATTCAAGGCTCTGAGGGTAAATATTGCATCTTCTATAGGGAAAAGAAATATGACACCAAATGCATTAATATTGTCCTTGCTAATCTCTCCCCTCCTTTCAAATATTGAAACGAATGGTTTATATGATTTATATATTTTTAGAATCTCAAAATACTTTTACTCTTAGTTGACTTTTCCTCTCCTAGTTCATTTTCAGGTGGTAATGCAAATTATGGTAGGACTTCATAAATACATGCTTAGGAAAAGGAATTCAAATCTAAGGAGGCTAAGACCTAGGGGATCAAGGTCTAGGCTAATTATTCAAAGAAATTGAAGATCGCTTATAGATACGGTTGTTGTGCTTGCATAACATGCCCTAGTTTGCATGGATTAGGGACACACTTTTTAATACTTTTTGTGAAATGTTTATGTTTTTTGGCTTGTTTATGATAGCTAATAATTCAAAAAACTCAGTTTTTTAACTAAAAGATTTTAATTATAGGTACCCAATTTTTGCTTACCTTGAGTTTGTTGTGATGATTATTGTCATTGTTGTGTATGGTAAATTTTTTATAAAATATTAAATGACCTCTTCTATTAGATCAAACTCAAAATAATATTTCCAACAAGTACTCACATTTCTATGCTTCCATAGCCTTAAAATCTTGAAAGGACTTAAACATTGTAGACTTGAATTTACTTCCAACAACATAGATGGTTTCACTTCTAGACCATATATATCTTTCACTACTTAGAAAAAATTGGTGAAACCACTTTTATTAAATGCTACATGAAAATATATTTCCAAAAAGTAGAAATATACCTATGTTCTATGAATAATTAACCTCCCATATGTCTCGTTTTTGGCAAGCTATCTAGCTGCCCTGGTTACTTGTAAATGTCTACCTAATCACACAACTCTTACTTTTGGATCCTATTTCTCTTACAATAATCAATAAAATTTTATGAAACCATTTTTATTAGATGCTCCTTGAAAATATATTTCTATAAAGTATAAATTTGTCTATGTTTCGGGGAGATTTGGGGCCCAAAATATCTTGTTTTTATAGGTTATCCAAGTTGTCATGACTAAGGTAACTCTTGAGGGTAAAATAAAAATGGTTATAATTATGAACATTAAGTGAAAAAATTCCCAATTGAAATTCCAGCCAATTAAGGAAAATCTTAATGCTACCTGTGAATCAAAATGCTATGCCCAGCTAGAGCCTAACAACTCAAGTAAAAATCACTTCCTCATCACTTTCCCATCGTAACTCGACATCTTAAGCAAAAATCACTTCCCCACTAGAGCCCGATAACTCAAAGTGGAAATCACTTCCTTGCCAAAACTTAGGAACTCAAAGTTGAAATCACTTCCCTATAGTTCTCACGAGTAAATAAAAATATAAGTGGAAGAAAACTACCGAACGTAGGATTTTTTGGTAATGACATCAGCACTTCCCCTCATCGAATCCGGTCACCTACAGGAAAATAAAAAATCTAGTGGAAGAAATTTTTAAACACCCAAACTTTTGTGGCAATGATATAAGCAAAAAATATTTAAACATCCTTTAAGCTAAAAGCACAAAAAATAAAAGCCCCAACACTTGAAAGAAATATTGAGAAAGTGGAAATCAACCCAACCATTAGAAATTAAGCCTAAGCACTTGGAAAATTTTCCTAGCTAGAACTTGACTACTCATAGGGAAAAATAAAAAACCCTAGTAAGTACAAGAAAATGTTGGAATCCTAAGAAAAGTGTCAAAAGTAATTTTGACCATTGAAAAAATTACTCCAATTAGTAAAAAATTACCTCAGTTGATACCTTAGAAATGGGTGATGTTATAACAAGGTAGGATATCATCTCTAAAACCAAAAATAAAATTAAATATCCTAGCCAAAACTCCAACCACTCATGAGGAAGTATAGAGAAGCAAATCTCAGTAATGAAAATTTGACCCTAGCCAACAATTTATAAATTTACCTCAAACTAGAACTTCCTTTTTGCCATCCTTCTTAAGTTTGGATTTCACCTTGAATGGGTTGAGCTTATTAAAGGGTGTATCTCAAATCCTTGGTTTTCAATGCTTGTCAACATATCTATTGCGGGTTTTTAAGAGAAATAGAGTTCTGCATCAAGGAGATCCCATTTCTTCATTACTCTTTATAATAGCAGTTGAAGCCTTAGGCCAGACTATTAAAGCTACCTATATGATCAATCTTATATCAGGCATCAAAGTTACTTCATAGACTATCCCTGTCTTCCATTAATAATTCGTTGATGATATTGTCATCTCTATGTTTTATTTTGTTTTTGAGGCCAAAGTCATTAAACATATTTTACTATTGTATGAAGAAGCAATTGGCTAGAAAATCAACTTCCACAAAAGTAATATTTACTTTCTCAGCATTCCTATCCAGACGTGGATAAAAATATCCATAATCCTTGAATACCCTGTGTCATCCTTTCCTACCACTTATTTGGCCTTTTCTTTGTTTATAGGCAATCCTTCTATTTCAATATGGAATAATGTGATTGAGATATTATAGAAGAAACTTGCAGGTTGGAAAGGAAACATATTGTCTCAAGTTGCCAAGGTCACCCTTACGCAGGCCTCCATTCAAAGCATTCTTATTTACTTTTTGTCTATCTTCAAATTTCCATTAGGAGTGTGTCATAAAATTGAACAAATCCAAATGTGGTCAGGGTCTAAAAATAAGCAGTGTTTCCACTTAGTTTCCTGGGATAAAGTTTGTCAATCTAAATATTCTAGAGTATTAGGCCTCAGGAGACTCCATCTCCTAAATTTAGCTCTTTTGGATAAATAGGCATGGTTTTTAATCACCAATGTGGGAAGTGAGTGGACTCTCATCATCAGAAAAAAATATCTACAGGGTACAGACTTTCTTAATGCTATAATTCCTACTAGAGGATCTACTTTTTGGAAATCAATATTGCATTCCAGGTTCCTAGTGGAAAGAGGTCTAAGGTGGAGATTAGGAGATGGCCTCAAAATTGACTTTTGGCATGATAAATGGATCAAAGGAGAACCACTTATAAATGATCCTAATCTAGCAGTCTTGAAAGGCTACACTGATAACACTTTTGGTCAAAAATTCTCTAATTTTATAAGTATTCAGAACAATAGAAAGAGATGGAAAATCATCAGAAGTATGTCCCATCCTAAGGAATAAAAATATTTGTAATTACTTATAAGCTCCACATTTATTCCCATAGGAAACCCTAGAGATTAGATTTTCTAGGAATTCACAAAAAGCGGGGAGTTCTATGTGAAGTCTGCTTACAAGTTGCTTTTGACTCATGAGGAGCCCTTACTTCCTTACAGTCTTATCTGGACTAAATTCCTCATTCCTAAAATATTCCTTTTTGCTTTGGTGGCCATTCAAGAGAACATTTTCACCATAGAAAACCTTATTAAAAGAGGCATAGCCATTCCTAAAGGACGTTTTCTATGCTTGTCATATTGGGAGTCCCCTCATCACATTTTTCTTTCATGTCCCTTATCCACATCTATCCTCAACAAGTTATTCAATCTTTTCCACATCCTTTGGGCAAAACCTTACTCCATTTTTTATCTTTGTCCAATGTTTGAATCATTTTTGCAACCTACACCTTAAGTTCCTGTAGCAAGTATACCTTCATCATTTTATATGGTAACTCTGGCTGGAAAGAAATTTTAGAGTTTTCTCTAATAAGATGTTGAGTCCAAACTATGTTACAAACAAAATCCTTTCCTTTTCTATAAAGAATTCTTCCCTCTATCCTCTCTTTTCCCATCCTGCTTATCAGTTAGAGACCTCCTTGAGCCTTTCTCTCAACCTTACCATCATGGATAATCACTCAGATCCTCCCTCTAACCTAAGGGCCCAATACAATTGGATTCCCCATCCTTCAGGTTGGCTCAAGTTAAAATTTATTGGTGCTACCAAGAGAAACCTTGGATTAGCTGGTACTGGGGGTATCCTTAGATATAGCAGTGACATAGTCATCCTTACTTTTGAAGAATATTTAGGAATTTAGATAAATCAGGTTGCTGAAACCAGAGTCTTGTGGAGAGATGTACTTCTAGAAATGAACTTTAAGATAGACTCATGGTTGAATGGGATTACCTAAATACCATCAACTATCGAAATAATTCTAGAAATATTTCATGCAGGATTAGGGACTGTATCGAAGAAGTCAGGTCTCTAAGTCAAAAATTTCAAGAGATTATTTTTCAACATGCTTTTAGAGAAAGCAACAAGGTCATTGACAAGCTTGAAAATATTGGTGCCCACTCCACAAGCTTGGTGACTTGGAAAAGTGACCTTCCACAGGAATTAAATGCTATCATGGAGCAAGATAGGATTTCCACAAATGGGATAAATTTTGATGATTCAGTTTCTATTTTCACTGATTCCCACATAACCATGTTACGTGGGTTTTCAACCTTTTTGTTTCTTCAACATTAATCCTCTCTCCACCATTTTTCAAGAATATTTATTTTTTGTATTTATCAATATCGCTTGCCTCACTATCCACCCCTACCATGTTGGCCACGGTTTTCTTGTTATCCGCTACCACCTCTCCCTCAATTCCATCATATATATTCACCTCATCATCATTCGGCCCTCCATATCCCTCGTTCCTATTTTCCTGTACCATCAAACCTCCAACCATGTTTGTCTCTCCCTTCATGCCTTCATCATTGATCTCTTCTCCCAGTACATGTTTTTCATCATGTGGGAGGTTGCATTGGTCATTCACATGCTCCATATTCAAGATGTTTCAATTGCAGTCTATCACGATCGTCTCAAAATATGTAGACTCACCTTTCTCCATTTTACTCAGTACCTCAGATGAGAAGGAAATATCATTACTTACAAATACAAACCCAGGGTTGCTTCTCTTTATAGTACTCCTTGTCCCTTTCACTTCCATTATCTCCTTCTCCAATTTCATTCTTAGAGCTTCTGGTGTCCTTCCAACATGAGTTTTTTCAAGCCATCCTAAATTGTCATGGATTCCATTACTAAATTTATCATCACTAATTAGGGCTTTATACCTTTATTTAAAAATTTTAGTGGAGGATATTTTGAAATTACTTCAATTTTTCTAGGTACCTAGGATAATGGAAGGGTGATGATCCATGATAGAACCTTCCAAGTTGACATCAAGACTCTTGCTGAGCTTACAGGGCAGTAGGTGAAAGGGAGGTCTACTCATCATGAAAAACATAATTTGGAAGCTGAACTCAAGGAAATTAAATACAAGGATCTTTGCAAAAATGCGTGGATGGGCATGCATCGAGTGGAGCTCCCCTCACCTTATAGCAGTTTCATGAAACCTATCATGGAGTTTGTTACTATGGATGACCTTGATAAGGTTTTATACAGTTTTCATTTTGCTTTCTTTAACCATTTTCATGATGTCAACTAGGTGAACATTCCCCAATTTCTCTTCAATTCCATTAGTTACACCTTGGAGAACATTCGTAAGAAAAATAGTAACGAGTTGCCCTCTCATCAGGGTCTATTTAAGGTCCTGTACAACCATTGGATGATTCATTACCCTCAAGGTGTTATCATTCCCTCCACCCCTAAATCCAAGTCCAACCTTACTCAGTCTAGTCTTTCCCAGTCCACTCCTTCGTCCTCTAGTTCTCCTATCATGTTAGCTAAAAATAGGGCAGTTGTTGAGACTGTACGTAATTTGAGGAAAAATATTAAAAGTGAATTACCCAAGACAAAATGTGTTAGATATTTTGCACACTTGTAGAAAATGGTGCAAGAAAATAAATCCTTAATCATCGACTCTAAGGATGATGATAAGGATACCCTTGATCACTGTCTAAAACAATTCATCATCAACTCAGTCTCCAACTGTATGTCCCAGATCACTAATATCCGTAATGCTCTGAACTTGCTCTTCTTCAAAGTCCTTTTCTGAAGATGTTGTAAAGGTCTCTACTGGTAATGATGTCAAGGAGGTTGTAAAGGTTTCTGCTACCTCTTAGGATGATAAAGATGAAGATAAGGATGAGGATATGGATGAGTCAAATTATGAGCTCCAGGACAACGGTGTTGAACCTGAAGATGAAGTGTAGGGCTTCCTTTCATGCTAAGGTTTTTTGTTAAAGGGCATCATCTGTGTCACCCTTAGTTTCTTTTTGTATGTTATTTAAGGGCATCCTTTGTGTCGACTCTAGTATTACGGGACCGCGTTCCCTTTCCTTGTCTTTTTGCTTCTTGTTGTTATTTTTAGCTTTGTCATTTTTTATGTAATTAGATTTTGAGTTCTTTTCAAAACCCATTTTCAATAAAATCTTTTAACTGATCAGAAAAAAATTTACCTAAAATGACAATTGCAAGCTAGCTTTGCCAAAAGTCCAAAAAAAAATTATGTTTTGATTTTTTGAGAGAAAAATAAAATTAAAAATTACCTAGCTGAAATATTCTCGATGCTTGCAAGGAAACTAAAAATAAATAAAAAATCACCAGAAACTCATCTCCAAAAAGTGTAGAGCAAGTATTGAAAAAAAAATCATAAAAAATAAATAAAACAAAAACAAATATATATGTTTATAAAGTATGTTATATATATAAGAAATAAAATAAAAATGATAACATTTTCTAATGCTTGCATCTTTGTTTTGATTTGCAAGATATTTGTTGAAGTTGTTTTAAATTTTAAATATGGCAAACATGATGATAGAATTGGGATTTTAATG
Source organism: Wollemia nobilis (assembly GCA_028583015.1). Classification (NCBI taxonomy): domain Eukaryota; kingdom Viridiplantae; phylum Streptophyta; class Pinopsida; order Araucariales; family Araucariaceae; genus Wollemia; species Wollemia nobilis. The sequence continues at coordinate 8,617,638 of JAQPPZ010017228.1, forward strand.
TTTATTGGGAAAGTATAGAGATGTTGGGTAGCATATGTGGTAAAATTAATATCAGCCCCATTTATTGTGATTGGTAGATCAAGCATTAAATTAGCTAACCAATCAGGTCCTAGAGACCCCAAGCATCGTGTGAATGCGGATTTAATGAGGCATGACCAATTTATTGGAGATTTAATGAAGCATGGCCATAGAATGGTTGAAAGTAATCCCAATGAACACATCATGGATAGTAATTTATTATAAAATATAATGTTATGTGAAGGCCAAAATTTATATAAAAAGTTGCTTTCTAGCTTATTATAGAGGTCAAAACCCATCTATTAGCATGCCCCTTAGATTTATCTTTTCCTTTTTGTTGGATGGTTTTTTCTAAACCAAATTGAATGTTATTTTGAACTTTGTTCTTGTAATCCATCGAAGTGGAAAAATCTGAATCAATGTATTCAACGACTATTTTTATAATATAAGACTTTTGAAATTTATTATGTTTAATTTGTTCATGTTAATTGTGGTTGCACTCACTCCATTTTATATTTTGGTGCTTATCTAAATATTACACCATCTCAAACCTAAGGCTATGTGAATACTAGTCAAGTTGAGATTGGTTTAAATCAAAATTATTGCTTTATGAGATCAAAATGGAATTTTAGGGTAGTATGGGCTTTTTTTCTTTTTTTCTCTTATCCCTAAACCTTTGAATTTTATTTGGATCCTATTTAGATTAGGAGTAGATTAATTTTTGTTTGAAACATTGAAGCTAGTTTTTTGTAGTGCATTTTAAAATTTCATATAGATTCAAAATATTCATTGTTATTTATACGATAATAATCTTAAGTGCAATAAACAATATTGATTGGGAAATACAAATTTAAAGAGCTTAAAATTTATCTTTTATTGCCTAGTTTTAATTCCACTAAGCTCATGTATGTTTAAATATCAATGTAGTGGATTTATTTTTGAACAATGAACAATTAAGTGTTTGGATTTAAGAAAGTCTACCTAAAAAATCTATCTTTTAAATTCATACCAACAAAGGTCCCTTGAAGAAACAACTACCAATGACCTCTAGGGTTAGTCGCATCAATCTAATACCTGGCATACCCAAACCTTGGGGGAATAGGATTTGCCTTTCAAAAGGGAATACATTCTTTTCCAATTATGTTGGTTTGCCCTTGATACACCAATAGTTTAACTCTTGCCTTTTCATACCCAATAATAAGGATGACTGAATTACTAATTCACTAAGTCCATCAGGCCCTTCTCAACAAAACTAGTGTTAGGAAGATGGATGAAGGAAGAGTCAGTGTGTATCATTTGCATGCTCGACATGAGAAGGAGGGCCATAGAGTCTAAAAATTAATGTTCCTTGGTGTAGTGTTTACATTATACATTTTAACTACTAAAGCTAGAACTAAAAGTCATTATTACTAGATCTAGGTCATTTGTAGGTGGTATTGAGTTTCTTAGCCTTTTTTCCATATATAATATCCAAAGCTGATAAAGGTAGATCAAATACTCCTTAATTTGTCAATAGTTATCCCATAACTATTATCCCTTTTGATTGATCCTTTTACCATTCCCTAAGATCCACCAATGGTAGGTCTTTATCCATGGTTAGTAGGAAGTAGTCCTTTAAAAATATCATGGCATACACTTGATATGCCTAAGAATGCTAAAAAGTATCTCCTTCGATATAGGAATGATGGAATGAGGTTATATGAAGAACATATCTAGGCATAAAAAGACACATTAATCCATTTACAAATTACACATGAGGATGTTACTTGTAGAATGTTTCCACACACATTGGATGAGTTTGCATATGATTGGTATATCAACTTACCTTTAGGCTCTATCACTTCCTAGGCTTAGCTAGAAGCAACATTTATCAACTATTTTAGATTAACTATTGAGCCAAATATGATGCACCATCAATTTCTCTTCTTGTAGAGAACCTAGTGAACTCCTAAGACTATTCAACACTAGGTTTCATAAATTATACACCAGGTTAGTGGTGTCTTACATCATCATAGAGGAAGTAACCATCCAGATATACTTTAGAACTATGTATCCATTAACTTATATGTTTGTGAGGAAAGCCTTTCAAATCACATCCTTGCCCATGGTATATAGTGAGGTTCTAATAGTTAAACAATAATTAATACCTCAAGGTTTTGGTTTGGGTCAATTACCTTCACTTGGACAAATTGAAGCTTATAATTAGATATTGTTAATAAATAAAGCCCTTACACAACACCTTCCCATGTTGAATCCATTACTAGGAGTTGTGCATCTCAACCAGTACCAAAATTTCAATCTAGCACCCTTGAATCAGATGATGCCTAATATGAGAAATCAACAAACCATCCCAACATATTTATATAATTAGGTAACCACAAATAACATTCTCAATCATGCACCTCTATAAAATAATAAAATATTCTTATCTACATTTATGAATACATCTGGACCTACAAATAGTGTAACAACTCAACCGATACCAAGTGAACCTAATAACCTAAATCCTAAGTTAGATTACTTACAAAGGATGGTTCAAAATTTGAACAACGATATGCTTCAATTGAAAAAGGAAGTTCCTTAAAACCCACTTACAAATAAGACTCTGAATAGAATTTTTGAACTTCCAAGGTACTAACCTCTAATGGAATACTTGCCCAAATAATGGAGTCCTAAATCTTGTTAGAAACCAAAACCAATCTAATTATTACCCAGACACTTTCATAAATTTGGTTGATCTTGCTCTGTCAAAGTGGTATAAGGTTCATTCCACTACTCAACATGGTGAAACTCACTATCCAGAGTTTAAAAATAACATTGGATATTATCCATAAAGAGATGGAAATTTTGGAGCTAGTGCCTACCAATGAGAATTATAGGAATCAATTTAATCAAAAATATATGAACTCTTAGGAGTGGATACAGATAAACTCAAAGAATGGTTGGAAGAATAGGTGTAATCTTACCAAAAATTTTAGAAAGGTAACAATTATACTATCTAGAGTAAAGGGAAAGCACCACTAACTTCTTTCACACCTTCCAACAAAAATTTCATCCCACCTAATGGTTAAACCAATAATAAGTCCCACTTAGGGGTCCTAAAATTCCTATACAAGTAAAATTCAATATACCATTACTAAATATAGAGAAAATTCCAAAATAAAACAAGTCTAGACATAACACCATTTAAGATCTCAAGAAAACCAAGGCAAACATTTTTTTTTTTGAGATAGCTCAAGTAGTTGACTAGGAGGATTTATTGTTTAAAACACTCTCAGACCAAAAGGAAAAGGAGTTGAAAAGGATTACTAATGCTTAGGTGGATATATACAAAGGAAAGGTAGAATCCCTACCTTTCCTTCTGATTATTAGAATTATTGGTAAAATTTTACACAACTGCCTTGTGTATTTAGGTGCTTCTAGAAATGTGATGTCGTATACATTCATCCAAAACTTAGGACTGAACCTATATTCCCTAAGTAAGAAGATTTTTTGGTTGGATAATACATAGGTAAATGTGGTTGGGGTGCTATATCAAACTCACATACAGTTGGTTGCTAAAACCAGGATACATCAATGCATCAATATTTAGGTTTTCAATATCCCATATGCATATGAGATGTTGTTCATCAATGATTGGCACAAAACACTAAATGGTTAAATAAAAACTAACTTCTCACATATGTGGCTTCCATGGCATGGCATAGCCAATCATATTTAGATAGAAAATGATCTCAGGTTGAAGGAGCTCATCACTAAGTATAGCAATGTCAATGAGAGTCTATACCCTAAACCATAAAGGGGAGTATACACAGTGGCAATGGAAACCAGAACTAAAGATTATTATTATTTGGTAGTAGAGACCCCATAAAATAAACAAAAAATAATTGAGGAGCAATTTTGGACCTTTATGTTTGAAAAATTAAAATCTAAATATGGTAGTGCTAGGATTGAATTGAGTTGGTGGGGTGAGAGAGGTAAGATAAAGATGTTTAAAATATTTTAAATTCGGTGTTACTATGGGATGAGACCCATTAAAATTTGTATGTCTGTCATCGTAGGTATTTCCCAAATTACTATAATCATGTATGGGACCCTAGGAAATTTAACCATCGAAAATTTGACCCCTTTGGCTAGGACCCTTTCAAATATCAGAGATTCTAGTCCTTCCTTGTAAATAAGCCTTGTACATAGTTTATTGTTTTGATTTTTTGGTGTGTTGGTCTTGTTTTATTTCATTTTAGTTTTGCTTTACTTTTTATCTTTAGTATTGCTCTTGCACTTTCCTATTTTTGGCTTATATTTGTCAAGTGCAACCAACTTTTGATTACTCTAATGAGGAAGTATTTTCTGCATAGTTTGGGATAAAAATTTCTACTCTGAACTCAATGAAGTTGAGAGTGGCTTAACCCTATATTTGGTGTATATCTATATTTTGGGGCAAAAAAATCAATCTAGAAATAATGTAAAAGGATGTTGCAGGTTCATAATGAAAATGCCTTAAGGAGATTTCATATTGGGAGGAATGAAACCATTATGGTTTGTTTCTCAAGAAAAAGTTATTCAGATGTTCACCCCTCATTTTCCATAGTGATCCCAAACCTATAACTAGAATCTAGTGCTTGTAAAAAATTATGTTTAAAAAAAGGAAGAACTTAAGTGCTTGTAAAAAATTATGTTTAAAAAAAGGGAGAACTTAAGTGCTTGGGTGATTTAGACAACCTCTATTGGGGCTATGAACGTTTTATTGGTAATAGAGCAAGGTCTAGAGTGGGATCAAAGATAACTCCATCAAGGCTATAACAGTAGAGTAATATCCAATAGTTGGTGACATGTCTACATGTATGACAAATATCATCATAAATAGACAAAGGTTCACTTAGGAGTTAACTAGCATGATTTCTAAACTATGGTGGTAAATTTTAACTTACTTTGGAATAAGAATGAATTCGCATGCACATAGTTTGTTGAAACAAAATGCAGTATTGCTTTTAGATTCATAGATTAACCTTAGCCTTGGATGGATGCCAAATTTTTTATTATGTTTGGTATTATAGTTTCATTGTTTTAGATGGGGTTCATTCTATTACCAAAATGCTCAGGAGCATTTTTCAACAAAGTCGCCATTTTTTGTTGCACTTGCACAACACACCCTTGTTTGCATGGACTAGGGATCCACTTTTTTAATTTTTTTGTGAATTTTTCCTTGTTTTCTTGGGCTTGTGCATGATAGCCAATTATCAAAAACTTAGTTTTTTTAGTTGAAAGTTTTTCATTATAGGTGCCCATTTTTTTCTTATCTTGAGTTTCCTATGATGCTTGTTACCATGTTTGTGTATGGTAAAAAATATAAAAATGGTAAATAAAATATCCTATTATATTAGGCTTGAAATATTATTTCCAATAAGTACCCACATGTCTATGTTCCCATAGCCTTCACACCATGAAACTACTTAAAATTAGGCATTGCAGACTTGAATTTCCCTAGAAACACAAATGGTTTCACTTTTGGACCACATATCTCTATTACTACTCAACCAAATTTGATGAAACCACTTTTATTAGATGTTTCTCAAAAATATCTTTCTAAAAAGTATAAATTTTCCTATGTTTCGAGAAGAATTGACCTCCTATATGGCTTATTTTAAGCAAGTTATCTAGCTATCATGATTGCTTGTAAATGATTGCCTAATCACACAGCTCCCACTTTCAGGCCCTATTTATCTTATAATACTCAATGAAATTCTATGTATGAATGCAAAAACAAAACACCAACACAATATATATAAAAGTAACAAAAGCACAAGCAAATAACACAAAATTGCACAGAAGGGATATCTTTTATTGAATGTGGGTGGATCTCCCAATTGTAAAAATAATGTGTCCCAATGTGGGATCTTTATAATGCTCTTTATACAATTTTTACAATGTTAGGGTTTATAAGGACCTAATCCAATTAATGGTGGTGTCTTCTTGCTCATATTTGATCGCAATAGAGTGGTGAGTTGGCTTTGGTATCCTATGTAGAGCCACTCGAGCTTCAGTAGCTACCAATGAATATTCTTCTCACACATATACACAATAAACAAATGAGGATCAATAATATTTGTGAGGGCTCCACTATGTGAGACCTTCAAAAAATAAACCATTAAAACCTAGTTGTATAAAAAAGGTTGTAAATAGATCTGAGAATATGAAAATTCTTGTAAAAATAAACTTTTACCTTGTCTACGTTGACTCACTATTTTTTATATTCGTCATCGATGCAAGGAATGATTACGTAGAAGCCCTAATGGCACCCTAGGGATGTAGGGCTATAGAATTAGGATGGGAAACATCCACGGGTGCTTGGTAAACTTGAGAGGGTGCCTGGTGATGGTCTAAAACACCTAGAGACGCTTATGAGGCTCTAGAGGGTGTTTGAGGGTGTGAAGTAGAAGCTACATAATAGATCTAGTTCATGATTTGGACGATGGCGAATGCGAAGGATGTGAGAGGGAGCAATGGAGTATGAAAGTGGTGAGGATGCTTAATAATTCTTAGGACCTCAAGAACTTAGATAACTTAGGGAATTCAAAAACTTAGGAAAACTTAACGATTGAGTCATCACAATGACTCTTTTTTATAATCTTTCCTTAGTCATGTTAGGGTTTCAATGACACACTTTGTACGATCAATATTAGAACATGATGAAGGGTGGATATTAAATTGAGATAGGTGGCAGGGATTAATGTGGATGGATGGCTAAGGATTAAAACATGATGGATGGTTGGGATTAATTCATATATATATATAAAAATATAATATATAAAATATTATAATTTAAATATATATTAAACATATATATATATATAAATAATGGATAATGTTGTGGGAAACTATGGATGGAGGACAAGTGATTGGATTTTGGTTTCTACAGATACCCCTTTTTGTACCATATTGCGTGAAACACAATGTGGTGCAAAAATACGAGACACTTGGTCTGGTTGGACAAAGATGCAACTTTCTTTCATTGGGATGCAAAGATGATTGTGAAGACAAAATAATTTGGAGTGTGTAGCTTACCCTCTCAATTGATGAATTAGTGAAGAATGAATCTCACAAGCCAATTGATAGATTTGTGTAGGTGATTGTGTGAAATATATGGTGCAATTGTGGACGATATGAATGATGTAAATGTGATGTCATTTTGCCCCAATAGTGGAAGGGGGTTGTTGTACAATGCAAGTGATTGATTCTACTTTTCCCTAACAAATAAAAGGGGTTTTTTCCAAGTTTTGATGCCATGATCATGTAAGATGTATCCTATTGTGGGAGATCAAAATCAATTTTTGTTACCCCAAGTTTGGGGTGATTCCATGTTGTTGAAGAAATTGTCATATGGCATCATTGAAATGCAAAGTGATGAAGAATACAAAATATTAGGAACCAATCACCCTTGGATCAAATTATTGCTAGGAGGGTACTCCTATATGACTCTACACAATTCCTAATTGTTGAGGAGAATGAAGTATTGTAATGTATCCATGTTTCAAGCCACATAGACAAGGCCATCAATGATAGTTGTTGAGCAAATTGGTCTTGACATAGTCTCACTCAAAAAGATGAGGGACCAAAAGATGATTTTTCTTTTGAATAATGAGATATGTGATTATGAGGATGACAAAATGTCCTTATGGTGATTTATTCATCTTATCAAATTGCATGGATGCAAATCGTTGCAATCGCCAAGGAGATAGAATATACCACTAGATACTAGGTTCACTTGAATTTTTATGTGAACTTGGCAAATGTGCAAATGTCATGATTTATTGATGAAAATGATGATGAAATGATAATGATGAATGCATTGATGATTAGAATTATTATTATGGTCATTTTATAAATATTTATACTATTTTGAAGCATATTGTAACTTGTAATGTAATTTTGCATCGTTTGGTCGCAAGCAAAAATTATGTCCAAATCGATTTTGGTTTTCACAAAACATGATATTATGATGAGACGAATTTATGGATGCAATTTGGAATGATTTTATGGAGGTAAGATACCCTTTTTTTATTTTTTGTCTTTTATCGATGTTGACATAAAACGTCGATGGGTGCTTATAGCTTGCACAAAGGCCCTCTAAATTTTAGCACTTTCCAAATGTAGAGAGGCATCTCAATGCACCTCGGAGTTCCCATGGACATTTCAGTGCACCTAAAATATCTATAAAAGGCATGTAGAGTGAAAATAAAATTTATTTGTGTGTTATTGAATTCCAGAAGCTACGTCTGAGGGAGTGAGTGAAGTGGAGTGGGTGAGTGAAGTGGTGTGGAATTTATGGTAATGGAGGGTGTAGATGTAGTGATAGGAGCATACGTACACTTTACAAAGGTAAGGGCGTTTGAAGCTCTTTGTTTTTGTGCAAACTTTATTTTTTATTTTTTGTAATGTATGTAACATTATTGTTTTACCTTTATGTATTATGTTGTAGTTGAGGATTTTGTATGCTCGGCATTGATTCTTACCTCTCATCCCTAGGATGAGGAAGGAAGTGCAGGAGGACCAGTGGGAGTGGCTAGATGTTATGGGACTAGCTGGGGCAACCCATATAGATGTGGTGAGGGCAGTGTTGAGTGGATATTTTATCCAATGATAAAATCCTCGTCATAGTTAGGATATTTATCTAAAAATCCTCTCTTGCAAAGAAGTTAAGAATAAAATAACTTCTCTAAGGTTCTGCTATATAAGCATAGCACAAGTATGATTGAAAGTGAAATAATCAAGTCTAACCAATGTTAGAAACAACCAAATGATTTACAAGTAACTATTAACAAGGGGTCTTCTTGTTTAATTCATTTGAACTTTGTGATTGATTCCCTTAAATTGCCATGAAACTTCTCTTATGTAAATTGATAAATGAAGTGTTGCTTCTTTGATTATCTTGGCATTAATCTATATTACCCCAAATCCCTATTAGTGGATTCATTTTATCTTCAGATTAAAATGCAAAATGAGAAAGTGCATGGAATTGTCCACTTCATTTTAAAATGTATGCCTTTAATGTGAGATTCATTTGCAGTTATGAGGTTTAGTTTTATCTTTAAATACAATGCTCTACTAATTGCAAAGTTGGAAGTCAGCAGGTTAGAAAGTTAGAAAGTTAGCATTCATTTGCTTTATCTACACTTATTCTACGTTTGAGGGTTAGTGGAGATAGGCATTCCTTTTACCTTTGCTTATGTATCTGAAAGTAGTAAATATTGTGGAATTGTCCACTCCATTTCTTATCTTTGATTTACTCTGAAGCTATAGGTTAGAAACCCTCCCTCCTAGGTTGATTTTATCTTATTTATGCAAAATAAAAAGAAATACAAAAATTTTGAACAAAGACTGGAATATAAATAAACTGAAAATGAAATACAAAAATTTTAGATAAAGACCAGAATGTAAACATACTGGAAATGAAGTGCATAAATTCTGGATAAAGACCAAAATACAAATAAAATAAAAATGAAATGCATAAATTATGGACAAAGACCAAAATGTAAACAAATTGAAAATAAAATGCAAAAATTCTAGAGAAAGACCATAATACAAATAAACTAAAAATGAAATGCAAAAATTCTGGACAAAGACCAAAATTTAAAAAAACTAAAAAGAAAATGCAGAAATTTTGGACAAAGACCAAAATGTAAAAACAACAATGGAAATAGGAATGCAAAAATGAATAAGTACAACTTAAGATAATATCAAATTGGAATATGAGTGCAAAAAAAATACGACATCATGCTCCCTTACCCTGCAAAACCAAATATTATGAGAAAATATTAAGGGTAACCTGATCTAAACAAACCTGCATAAGCACAACTTGGTTAAATCAAGTGCTAGAATCTAAGGACAACAAAACTTACATTCCAATGGAAATTCACATAGTGCAACCTCCTAGAGCATTTAACACTATATATAAATCCATAAAATGCTCAAACCCTTAGATGTAAATATCCTCTAATCTGGATTGGAGCTCTGGCGAACTGGCGGGAAAATTTCTGAGCAGGCGACAGGCGATGTTCTAGGGTTTGTGGAGCGAAGGAAAATCTAGGGCATCAGGTGGGTTGTCGTAGTGTTATTCTGGTTATTGTGGATCTGAAGGAATTTCTGCTGCCCCAGGAGGGCCCAATGGGGTCTCCTCCAGATCCTCTCTTTGGGAGAAAGAGCTCTTACGCTGAATTGCTAAAATAAAATTCTTCGTCTTCCAATGACGAAGCTCAGAGAAATACTCTTCATACGCTCTTCAAGAACGCTGGCAAGAGTTCAACAACACATCGAGTTAATGGATGCCTCCCACAATCCGCCTCAAGACCCAAGATTGTCATCGAACCAAATATGGTCGAAGACACAATCATATATAGAGCTAACATGATCTGATCTATAAATTCATGGGTATCCGACCTACCCTGAATTTCTTGCATACCTGGGTCAGACAGAACTGGGAGCCTCATGGTGAGTACTCCTTATGGTTTATTAGCAATGGGTATTTCATTGTTAGTTTTTCTTCTCTAGCCGATAGAAACAGGGCATTTGAATCAAAAAAGAGGAACCACGGTCCGACAGGGTTCTTTGTTCAACCCTGGAGAGTGGGTTTCGATCCTCGTATTGAACCCACGGCTGTCCCGGTTTGGATCCGGTTGTACGCTCTTCCAATGGAGTTTTTGGGTGAACAGGTTCTGGAAATGATCGATAACTCCCTCGGTAGACATCTGGGCGTCTCCAAGGACACCATAGAAGGTAACACAACTATCTTTGCAAGAATTTGTGTGGAAATGGATATTAGCTAGCCTCTACCGACAGAGGTGGAACTTGAACTGGCAGGACTATCTTGGATCCAACAGCTAGATTATGAGGCTCTGCCCTTCAGATGCAGAGTTTGCCACAAACATGGGCATTTGGCCCGGTTTTGTCCAAATATTTTGAACACAAAAATGGAGGCTCCGCTTGGAATGCCAAATCTCCCTAGAGAGGGTAAGTCTACTCTTGCCAAAGAACCATCCAATACTCCTCTGGGTAATTATGTTCAGAAATATGGCTTTGAACAGCCCAAAAGAAGGAGAAAGCAAAAGAAAAATGGTAAGGAGCAATCACAACTCAAGCCACCAATAGATATGAAATTTTTAAGACACTAGTGGATCAAGAGGATCAAGTCATGGAAGGAGTGGATGGGAATATTGAGGATAATAACATCCACACTCATGCTTCTCCTTCATCTCCCCATGTCTTAGAATAGGTGATTGAGTCCACGAGTTACCGCAGCCAGAGAATGCAAGGGCATTGATAGTGCACTCCCAAGCGCAACCAGTAATTAAGGATGTCAGCATGGGAATTGCAGAAAAGAACAGAGAAAGGCCAGCCCTAGGGATAACTCAGGTGGAAAAGAGATCCAAAAATAGCAAAAGCCTTGCTCACTTTCTGCCTAAAATCATTGGCCACCTTAGAGATAGTAAGGCAATCTATAGAAGAAGCCAGGTTTTGATGGAAGAAGAAAAAGACTAGGATTCCTTGGATCATAACACCTGAGAAAATATGGCAGTATGTTTTACAAAGGGTATCCTAGGATGATGAAAGTCTTACCCATGATGGATTCCTATCACTTTGTAAAAATTACCTAGAGACCCTATGATCCTAAAGGTTATTATAGAGACATTACCATCAAGCCCAAACCAATGATACATAGAGAGGATGAATTCAAAAATATTTTCCTATGGGCTCAGAAAAATGGAGTAGAATTAGAAGATATGGAATAACCAGAACCTGGTGCAAGCACATACTAGTATAGAGAAAGTAGTAAATTACTCTTCTGACCATAGGATAGTGAAATATGATACAATAGATAAAATGATGCCCCAAGTGGCTATCATCCCACTAGAAGAATTTAAAAATCCCATTGCAAAAGTCATGATTTTAGATCCTAAATAGATTGAAATAGTAGCTGAGGTGAAAGATCAAGTAATAGAAGAAGCAATAGGTGCCTCTTCCACTTATCAGTCCCCTAGTGCTAGTAAAGGGAAAGTAATTATACCCACTTTTGCTATCCCAAGATGCTTCACAGTTGAAAGCCTCACAATGACTTTAATGGCCTCACGAAATTTATAGCAAATGGCCCCAAGCTCCCCTCAGGCAGTTCCAGTGGCTTTCATGATGAACAACAAAGAGATCAGAATCTCTACCATAACATGGAAAATAATACAAAATGTTGGAGGATTTAGTGATATCTTCAGATATTACCTAGTAGTATTTCCTAACACCTCAAGATCTTCCCCCATAAGAGATCCAAGATCAGAATGGCCATCGATGAGCCTTTGAGCCTCACTCTAGTTAGAAAAGATGACTTCACAGAGTTCACTTTTGAAGAGGAAGAGCACATTGAAGCAATAATGGAAGATAAAGTAACATAATATAAGGCTAGGAGCAAGGTCCAAAGTCCATTTTCATCATGTTTAGAGCCAACCAACTAGACAAATATCACCATTCCCACTCAGGGAATACATTCACTGTAGATAAATCCTGATATAGGTGATGCAGAGATAGTAGGAGATATAGTATCCCTATTAAAATATGGAGTGCAAGTTCATGCACAGACTGTAATCACAATTGAAAAATAAGTAACAACCTGGAAGTCCAAAGTAGAAATATTATAGGCAAAAAATAAAAGGTTGAAGGTCAAAATCAATAAAAACCAAGAAAAAATGCCTTCAAAAATTAGACAATTGCAGAATCCAGTGCTCACAGTAAAATACAAAGGAAATATGATCAAGATCATAAAAGCCGATGCATAAATGATTGATAATTTTTGTAGGGATGTTGAGGCAATAATAGAAAAAAAACAAGAGAATATGAACCCTGGTTGAAGAAGTAGATAAAAATATGGTAGCCATTTACCCAGTATATGATAAATGCAAGACCAAGTATGAGCAGATCAGATTCAAACAGGTGGTCATTATTGATGGAAAAATCCATAACTACCAAGAAGAATACGAGAAAGTCACTAATATTAAGGTAAATAGACTCCAATGGAATAATACAATTAAAGAGCTGGAGAGTGTGGAAAATGATACAATTAACAGGTTGAAAATTCTTGACGTCAGTCTCCAAAAATTGCTTAACACTAATGGGTTTAGCCAGTTAGTCATTAAAGGTATTCAAGAATTTCCATGTGAAGAAGCTGATGAATATAAATTAGCCCATCAAATCATCTCGCTATCAATCACCACTCTTGACATTCAAACTCTTATAGATAAGAAAAATAATATTTAAATAAGACAAGGCCAAAGGAATAAGGGTATTAGATAAAATTAGTGCAATCCATCCCATCATATTACACCACTACCTATAGCAATCCTTTATAGAAGCACGTCAATGCTGCTTCATAGATGCCAACATTTACCTTGTCCAATGTCACAAATACAGTTGTAATTCTTGTTGTAACTTGTCATACACCCACCTCATCGATTCCATCTACATCCATGCTTTCCACTTCAGATATGGAAATACATGAAGCATAGAAAAACCTTAACAAATTGCTCAATAAGTGACAAAATGTTGGAAATTTTGAGTAGATAAGTTGTAATTTATGTCAAGAGTGGGTGGTCATTGATGTCAAGCTTTTAGCACCAGTTAGTGGCAGCTTCAGTGGGCAACATCAGTTTTAGGTTCTCCAATATGTGCAAAAGATAGCTCTCCAATATGTGCAAAAGATAGCTCGGTTTCAGGAGATCATATGTAGACCAAAGTGCAAAAGAAGATGCCCAAGTAAATAATATTATAATATTTTATAATATTATAAAAGGATATTTTAAATTAATTATAAATTAATTAATATAATTTTTATTATAAATTAATTTATAATTTAATTTACTTAACCTAAGTTATGTAATTTTTTTTTTTTTTGGTAAATAAAAGTTTTCATTAATTACCGGGTTTTGTAGGTTAACCCAAAACCTATTACAATATCCAGCCTTCTGTTGAGATTGTATATCCTAGTCATCCTTGAAACTTTCTTACCAAAAATTGTGTTGAATTCCCTACAACACCTTACTAACAAAGCACATCCATACCTAAACATAACTGTAAACATTACTTACATTGACATGAATTGAAGTTTGGAACTTTGCACTTGTGAAACCTGTTGCTTGCCCATTTCCTATTCTCTGTCGAAATCTTCCAAGGCTTACACCCTGTTACCTTCATTTCCAATTTGGTATGATTTAGAGGGAAACCCCATAGTTATTACTAGATCCATGGGGAAAGAACACCCATTCATATTTCTCCTTAATGGGTAGGTTTCTTTTCATGACTAATAATGTTTTCCACTTCACGTGGCACACCTTGTGTCCATGTCACCAAACTACCAACATCAACACCTATGTTGGTTAATTTGTCAGCTGACCTGTTGGCCTCACGGTACATGTGACGATCCCTTCTGTTCTGTCTTTCCACAAAAAGGATCCTCACTTCATGGATGACTCCCTCGATTCTCCATGGAGGTTTTTTGCCATTGGTTAATAGGTTGATGATGTTCATAGAATCACCTTCAATCATCAAGTTACCTTGAGTTGCTTGGGCTACTTGCAACCCTCTCCAAAGGGCTCTAGGTTTTGCTTCGTTATTAGTTCTGATTCCCAATGGTTTAGCAAAGGCCTTGACCAGATTTCCTTGATGATCCCTGATTATTCCTCCAGCTCCAGCTCTTCCCGGGTTCTCCTTGGCTGCACCATCAAAATTTAGTTTAAACCAACCCTAGGGGGGTGGCTCCCAAGAAATCCCATTTCTGGGATTGGGCAAAGGAATGGAAGGTTTGTCCTCAATACCTAAGGCTCGAGCTAATTGTTTTTCTTGGAGAAGAATTGAGTGGTTCTCATCCACTAAGGTGCTAAGGTTTTCTTTCGCAAAAAAAATAATCCTGTTGAGGATGGTTTTTGGGTTGTGAATGGTATCCGTAAAGGCTCTATGGTTCCTTTCTAGCCAAATATACCAGAGAAAATGATGCCAACAGATTTTCCATAGGTACTTAAGTTTTAGGCTAACAAAGGGTTGAGGCCATTGATGGAACACTTCATATATAAGAGCAAGCTTAACCCACGAGATCCTAAAGGCTTGGAAAAGTTCATCCAGGATGGACTCCGCTACCGGACACTCCATAAACAAGTGTTGGGTTGTCTCCCATCCTGCCCTGCACATGTAGCATCGATTAGCAATAACCATACCTTTGGATAACATATTGTCCATAGTGAGGATTTTTCCTTGAATCACCAGCCATGAAAAAAAGGATATTTTAGGAATTAAGCCTTTGATCCAAACCAAACTCGGTTGAAATTGTTGACCTTCCACATTGAGAAGCAAATTATAGGCAGACTTAACTGTGAAGTCACCACTTTCAGTATTAGCCCAAACAATGTGATCTTCTCCTCTCCAGAGGGAATAATTTTCTGAGTTAAAATGTTATAAAGCTCTTCAGACTTTGCTTCAAAACCTCAGTACTCTGATGTGTTTCCACCTGTTGATATTTATATCCCGCCACATATAATTTGCAACCTTCTTCCCAATATGTTGCTCCATATGCTCTTGAATCCTAGCCAAACGAGGATTCTAGGATAACTCCTCAACTCTCACCCACCGATCCTTCCAAAAGTCTATTGTTTGCTCATTTCCTAGAATCCATCTAAGACCTTTCTTGACAAGATCCCTTCTCGTGAGGATTGCCTTCCAAAAAGTAGACCCCCTGCTTGCTAAGTTGTCATTAAGGAAGTTCACACCTTGGAGATATTTCCTCCTAACTATGGAAGTCCATTCATTATTGACCTTAGTCAATAACCGCCACGCTTGTTTTGCTAAAAGAGCTGTATTGAGATGAGCAACTCTCCTCAATCCTAACCCCCCATCAGCTTTAGGTTTGCAAACCTTGTTATGTAATTATGCCTAAGTTATGTAAATTAATTATTAATTAGTTTTAACATTAATTATAAAGTTAATTTATATTAATGTTTTAACCCAAAGGTGGGTTATTAAAATCATAATTCGAATTACTAAAAGTGTCGACGTGGGAGAAAAATCAAATCGTGTATAAAAAGGGGGATCCACCCACCTTAGAACTTACCATGCCTTTGTTCGAAAATTAATGCGAATTGCTTGCGATGCATGCTACAGTGAAGTGGAGAGTGTAGTTGACTTTGAAGAAGTAAAAAGGTGCATGAGGCATAAGGTGGAGGAAGTGCTTTTTCCTTCACGTGGGAAATATAGCCCACATGGTGGGCTCCCAAGCGCTAAGGCACTTAGGCATTAGGGAGATGACGGATCGAATCATGCCGAAACCCCTTTTTAGGGAAAGCAAGGTATGCATTGGAATTTAGGCATCGAAAATTTTGGAAGTGGTTTTTGAAAAATTAAAAATTAATTTTTGCATTATATTTTGTTTATAAGGTTGCATGGGGAGTTATAAGGGTTATGCAAATTAAATTTTGATATCATTTTATTTAATGGTTGGAAAGATTTGTAAGGTGTTTGTGAAGTGTTGTATATTATTTTAAGTAAGGAGTTTATAAGGTGTATTCAAGGAATTATTATTTTCATGTATGATTTGTGTATGTTGATTTAAAAAGGGAGTTATAAGGCATAATTAAGTTGTGATTATTTTTGTCCAAGGAATATTTTGAGAAAGTGTTGGAATAATATTTTGCTATCTAACCATTGGAATTGGAGAGAAGGAAATTGTGATTTAGACAGGTTTTCCAAGGGCACTTCTACATCAAAAAAAATGTATGGGCATATTCTTCCTAGTGAGTGATTGTTGAATGTAGTGAATGCTAAGTTGGAGTGAAAAGGATTTGGTTAAGGTTTTCCTTGTTGAGTGTGTTGAATTAATGCTTCAAGGTTTTTTGAAATTGAGAGTTGTTGATAAAACCTTGTTTTATAAGCATTGTTGTTGAAGTGATTGATTGAGTGAAGAACTTGAATTAAGGTTTGCAAAGAACATGAGTATCATTGTTATGTGAGATTAGTTTATAAGAATTTTTGAAAACATTTGAGTGATTTTTCATATGCTTGGACTAGGATTTATGAGCAAGGATTATTTCATTGAGTGATTGATTGAGTAGAGTTGGTTGAGACTAGTCAAGTGGATGTGTGAAGTGATAGCTCAAGTTCTATGAAACAAATTGTTCTATATACTAAATTTATTTGAGAGAGAGGTTGAGTGTAGGTGAATATGAAGCATATTTAGTCTCTAAAAATTCTCTATATATTTCTATAACAGTGAGTGAAAGTGATTGAGCATTGAGGTGAATGTGAAGCATATTGAGTCTCTAACAATTCTCTATATGTTTCTAAAAGAGTGATTGAAAGTGATTGAGCATTGTGATGAGTGTGAAGCATATTGAGTCTCTAACAATTCTCTATATATTTCTAAAAGAGTGATTGAAAGTGATTGAGCATTGTGATGAATGTGAAACATATTGAGTCTCTAACAATTCTCCTTGTGTTTCTATGAGATTGGACAAGTTCTAGTGAGGACTTGTTGAGCATATTTGGACAAGTTATAGAGAGGAATTATGGACAGATTTATGTGAGATTTTGTGGAAGCTTACAATACAGATTGAGAGTAAAGTTGGACAAGTTCTAGTGAGGACTTGAGCAGATTTAGACAAGTTCTAAAGAGGACTTGTGGATAGATTAGTGTGAGCTTTTGTGGAAGCTTACAAGGTAGATTTGAGACAAGTATTTAAGAAGACTTGAGATCAGAGTTGATTGATTGATTTGTTTAAACCTTGAGTTAATGTTTGGGGTAGATCCAACAGAGTTGATTTGTGATTAAGTCAAGATTTGAGGTAAGGCTTGAGGATAGATATTGAGGATAAATTTATGCTAGACAAAAGGACTATGTTTAGTGTATATCAGTGAATAGAGATTGAGGATTGATTTGTGCTAGACCGAAGGACTGTGTTTAGTACAAATTCGAGGATAGATTTTGGTGTAGATTTGATGACAAGTTTGTGCCAGACCAGAGATAAATATTGAGAATATTTGTTCTAGACTAAAGGACTATGTTTAGTGTAGATTTGAGATAGAGCTTTGAAGGTGGTAGAGTATAGAGGATGGCAGTATCTAGTGGATAGAGATCCATTATCCAGGGCAGTGAGGATAGGCGTCTTCAATGGATAGAGATCCATTAGCCAGAGCAGTGGGGGGCAACAGTTCTTATAGAAGATAACCAGTCAAAACTAAGGAGAAAGGAGTTCTCCTATGGATAGAGATACACAAACTTGATTAGGAGATCCATAAACATTGTAATAGGGAAAGGATTCCCAAGAGATTGATTGAAAAAAATTTAGTGAAATATTTTCTCCGTGGAGTAGCCCACATTAGGTGAACCATGTTAAATTGGTGTCTCTATTGTGTGTGGTGATTTGTGCATTGCTTTGATTATTGTTGTTGATATTGATATCTTTACATTGCATAATATTTATTGGGAAAGAAAAGTAAAAAGTGGTATTATACTGTTCACCCCCACTCTTAGGTATAAGCTTGTGTTCTTCACAGAACGCTCAACAACAAGTTCAGGTGGTCAATAATAAGCCTCAAACTATTTTCACTCAACCCACTTTTATCAGCTAAAGTCCATGATGGGTACCACAATATTCTACGGTTTCCATCCCCACACCACCATCAACCAATACCCATACCATTCCCATAAATAATCATTACAATCATAGTCCTTATACATCATCTCCATTTCAACATTCACTATCATTTCTTCACCAACCTCATTATCATAAATTTTAATCCACTTTTCCACATCATCATAATTATTACACCTCAACATATTTCCACCCTAACTTCACAGAATCATCAAGTGGTTCAAGGTTTTCACACTCTAGGATAAGACCCTAGGATTCAATTATGCAACAATAGATTGACAGTCTGATGCAACACACTCCTGGTTTGATGAACCAAAAGTCCACTTTATGTCAACTGATCAATAAACCAATTCATCCTTCGATACCATCATCACCATATCCGATAGACTTCACAGTATTGAAGTTTGACAAATTTAAAGGTACCGAGAACCTTAAAGAACATGTGAGCACATTCATATATTCATGCTTCAGAATCCAAAACAATGATGCTCTAATGCTTCAAACATTTTATTAGACATTGGGGGAGATGTTTTAGAGTGGTATAACCATTTGCATCACCATAGTATCTATACTTTTGAGCAATTGGTTGATCAATTTCTTGAAATATTTTCTCTTAATGTTAGAAAGAAAGTCTCATTATCTGATATATATGGTCTAAAACAATATGATGATGAGTCTGTCTATGACTTTGGCAACCGTTGGAGTGTTTTTATTACCAAACTATCATTTGCCATACTAATATAAGATCTTATTAGATTGTTCACTAAGAATTACTTAAAACCCATCTCTTGGTTGTTACAATTGCAACAATACTGATCATTTGAGGAAGCTCTTGCCCAAGCTAGTATCATTGAAGAAATAAAGATCCAAGAAGATGTAATTAAGCCAAAAAAGAAAGAATGACAAAGTAAGGGCCAATATAAAAGTAATTATTTTGGCCAATCAAAATCAAACCAGGCCAATCTAGCCAACCAAGCTAACCAATTTAATCAAGTGGTGATGAGCCAACCGATAATGGTTCAACAAAAAACTGTGTAATAACAACCATGACAAATTGAATATCATGCGGTTCTCTCAACAACTCAATCAAGTCAAAACATGGTACCAAATATGAAAAATTGACCATGTCGATAATATGTTCGACAACCTCATCAGTACACCCCATTAGCCAAATATTATGCTTCCATATTCCGTAGGTTATATGACACTAACCAACTTGATTTGCCTTAGGTTAAACCAGATGATCCCACTAAACATGGTAAATATTATTGGGAATATTTATTTTGCCATTATCATAGGAAAAATGTGCATGATATTAATAGCTACCATGTATTTAAATATAGAGTACAATATCTCATGGAATTTGGGGTCATCAAGCTTGATAACCCCTTAGCTCAATAAAACCAAAACCTTGGTATCTTTCAAACACCACTTCCTCATCATGAGGAAGTGCAACCAACAACAAGAGGATCTAACACCAAGAATCTCCCAAATAAAGTCAATCATGTGTAATAGTACCAAGGTTTTGTGGGTGCTATTCATGTAGTAACCTAAGGTCAACAACAATGCACAAATCAACAAAATGCACAGTAGCAACCTATTCAACTACCCATAGCACCACATGCAAGTGTGTCTCAACCTGCCACATCATCATCACCAATCCAAATTTCCACCAATCCTTCACCACCAATCCATATTCTGAGCCATCCAAATTCACCCATTCATCCCATCAATTGCCCCCAAGGCCAATCATCTCCTTGAGTAGTCGGTTAACTACTAGCCTAAAAATGGCTTCAAAAAAACTATATACAAGCTCATTCAATAATATCCTCCATATCATGAGGCATTAATGGATATTTTAAAGTCCATTGAAATTCAATCCCAAGATCCTAATGCCTTTAGCATTTTTTTAGGGAGCATACAAACATATATGGAACCTTCCATATATTTCTATGATTTTGAGATAAAACCAATATCATAGGAATCGGTAAATTCTCCATTACATATTATGGCTCAAATTTATAGGAAGCCTTTTAAAATATTTTTAATTGACACTGACTCCTCCATCAAAATCATCACCACATACATCCTTAAATGTCTCAAGCTTCCACCAGATCACATTACCAAATCCACTTTCACCTTGAAAGCATTTAATGATGCTCTCTGATCTACAGTTGTCATTATTATTATACCCATTGAAGTGGGGGTCAAAATGTTGCATACCATGTTCCACATATTGTAAGGGTCCATGGCATATAATGTACTCCTTGGATAACCTTTAAGGAGAGAAATGAGATGCGTTCCTTCTATACTACAACAATGCTTGAAATACGTACATGAGGGACAAGTACATTGCATACTGATGGATGTTGAACCGTTCAAGTATTGCAATATTATCTCAAATCCCTATAATTCCATGTTACATTCCACTCATCTATTCCTCACTTCATCAACCACCTAATCAACCACTCCATCCATATCTTCATCTAAAGCCCCTATTCCGAAGGAGCTTCTCATAACTATATCCACTTCCATACCCCCATATTCATCACCTTTGAATACATGCACATGTGGTCAAACTAAATATACATTAGACACATCATCAACATCACCACCTTCCATAATTATTACTTCCAAATCATTATTATCCACCCAACCAAATCCATATCCATCCCCATCAGCCAATGTCTCACAAGTCAAAATTATGGATTGTGAGATACCATCCCAGTCAACACATAGTCCATACCTTGAGCCATCAACCAACCATGAGTCATCCACATCTACATCCAATCCATCCACATCATCCCAAGTTGAGGTCCACCTCACTAATCTTGGTATTGGTGAATATGTGGTCCAAGATATCATAGTTACACCGCTCAACGTAACTGCTAAGGACTATTATCATCCACGTGATCCACCCTTATCTATAGGAGTGGTATATAACATGGGTTCAGTGCCTAATAACATTAATTTTGTATATGAGGGGCTTGATTCATCATCCAATCTAGTTACCCTAGATGAACCCAAATCACCAACACTTGCCAATATACAACATATGTCGGGTTTTCCATCCTAATATTTTCACATTGTTAATTGGTAAGGACATGGCCTAGGATGACACGAATAGGGAATGCATGAAATTATTGATGTTTCATATCAAGAAACACATGATCATTCAAGTTTAGGCTATCGTCCACTTTCATCCACTTCTCTTGAACAAGCTTTTCAAAGCTTAAATTTAAATTTAGGAGAAGATATCCATCACATCGATGACTCTAAAGATGAAACCTATGAATAATTTGATCTTATATCAATAAATTTTGATGAATCTGAAGAGGAGTCAATCCCCATTATCCCACACACTGAACAAGATGATTTTTACCTCAAAATGTTCCCCATCCATCAGCCCATCATTCGCTTGCTTCTTACACAAGAGTGAGCTGACCCAACCGGTGAACCACCACCTCCATTCCATTGATCCACATCATTGACTATTTTGCTTTTAATATATGTACATAACTCAAATTAAAAAAAAAATAAACACACAAATAATTTTTTTTTGCATTACATGTACATTGCATTTATTTATGTTGCTTATTGCTATTCAGGCTCCCAAAGTTCTAGCATCAATTCTACCAAATAAGATCCACCCATCCTTTTGTATTTTCCAACCATCCATTTTTTCCTTAAGTCAACATGAATCCTGCTAACTTATTCACCCCACTCTGCAATCCATACGATTTGGCAAAGCCAATTCCAATTTGTTGGACTCTAGAGCATACTTTAGAGTATCTTCCCTAAAGTATATAGGTTCTAAATATTTATAATTCATTTAAATATAGTTGCACCAGCTTTACTATTTGAGAGGAAATCAGTTTTGTTGTGAGACCATATAGGTAATTGTTTAGAGTGTTTCTAAACATAGTAGGAGCAAGTAAGATATCCATAATAGTAGAGATTTCAAACTTATTGGAGTGCTATAAAAGCATTGTAAGTTCTTATGATTATGAATCTAATGAGTCTATTTTATCATTTTGGTATCAGAGCAGGTTTTCTCAGATGTATCAAAACCTATGGAGAGTGGCGTGAAGAGATCTGAAGCACACACTTTGTCAGAGAAACTCAAGGGGCCAACACTCAGTAGAGTTGCAAGGAAGAGCTCAGGTAAATTATTAATATCTCATGAATCCTGAGGTATTTTCTTATGAAAGTTTGTGGGTTTTTAGATAATTTAATCAAGAGGATGCAGTCAAAATTTTAGGTTATTTAGAGCTAATTTGCTAATTTTATTAGCATTTTTATTTTTTCAATAAAATATTTTTATAAGGTCGAAGACAGGGTATTTGCTTCTAAAATTTTTAGAGAAATATTATTTAGATGAAATCATCATTCAGACAAAATTTCAAGTTATTTGGATCTGTATTGATCGATTTATGTGAATATTGATTTTTTCTTCAAAAATCCTAGATCCGAAATTGTGATAAAAAGGGAAAAATTAAATGATCACATATTTTTCACCTTTCCAAATTTTCTTCTAAAATTTAGATGGTTTTCAGATTATTATCTCAGGAATACAGAGTTTAATTTTTAGAAATTTTGGAGCTATATAGATTAATTTATGTGAAAAACATTGAGGTTGTCTCAAAAACACTCTAAGATCTAGAAAAGGCAAAACTAAATTGATCACATATTTCTCATTTGTATGAATTTGCTTCTAAAATTTAGTGGATTGTTAGATACGTATATAAAAAGTCTACAAGAAAATTTTTAGTTTGTTTCAATCAGTATTAGCCGATTTATGATAAATTTGGTGCTTGAGACTTTGGTAAATAAAAAAGAAGCATGTATTTTTGCAATCGGAGGTTAATTATGAGAGATTGAATTAACAGGTTGAGTCAATTGAGTAAAAGAAGATCTACTGCTGTTAATTATTGTAAAAAAATTGTATTAGAAGCTATCTAAATTTTTCCAAAGTTTTTTTATTAGCATTAATGGCTGCCAATAACAATCTTCCCATTCCTGAATTTAATGGGTTAGATTACGAGTATTGGTCCATCAAGATGAGGACCTTACTTATTGGAAAAGGGCTATGGGATATAGTCGAAGAAGGTTATGTAGAACCTGCAGATTGGAAAACCTTGAGTGCAGCAGATAAAACCAGCAAAAAGGATGCCCAAAAGAAGAATTCATCTGCCCTCTATCATCTTCAAGCTGCTTTGGAGAAGAGCATCTTTCCAAGGATTGCTTCTTGTTTATAAGCCCAATACGTATGGAAAGCCTTGAAAGATAGATATCAAGGTAGGGATCAAGTGAAGCAAGTGAGGCTTCAAACATTGAAGAGAGATTTTAAAAATCTAAAAATACAAAATGATGAAAATGTAGGTGATTATTGTATTAGAGTGAAATCCATTGTAAACAAAATGCAAACCCTTGGAGAAGACATCAAAACTGAAGTAGTGGTGAAGAAAGTGTTGAGAACACTTCTTCATAAATGGAACCATATAGCTATTATTATTGAGGAGTCAAAATATCTTTCTAAACTCTCTTTTGATGCTCTAATTGGTTCTTTGATGTCTCATGAAGAAATATTACAGGGTGCTACATCTACAAGCTATGGAGGTGATGAGAAAGCATTCTCATCCAAAGAAGGTGATAATGCACAAGGAAGAGGACAAGGACAAGGAAAAGGAAGAGGAAAATTAAGAGGCCAAAGGATAGGTAAAGGAAGAGGACAAGGTATATCAAGAGGTGGCAATCAAGGAAGAGGAGGTGACAAATCAAAGAAATCTTGTTACAATTGTGGCAAGGTTGGTCATTTTTCTAGAGACTGTTGGTCCAAGACTTCTCAAGATGGTAGAGGTCAATATGGAAACTATGGAGAAGAGGAAGGAGATTCTTCAAATATGTTCCTAACCTATGGAAAATCTGATCAAAATCTTAATGAAACTTAGATTTTGGATACTGGTTGTTCCAATCACATGAGTGGCAAAGAGGAGCTCTTTGCTATAATGGATTCCTCCTACAAATCAAAGATCAAATTGGGGGATGAAAAGGCAATACAAGTTGAAGGTATTGGAGCCATGGAGGTTCCAACAAAATAAGGCAACAAGAAGGTAAATGATATCTATTACACCCCCAAACTCCAACATAATTTGCTTAGTGTTGGACAAATGATGGATAACTATAGGCTTGTTTTTGATGAAGGAAAACGTGTCATTTGTGATAAAAAAAATTGTAATAGAGTTATTAAACAAGTATCTATGACATAGAATAGGTTTTTTCCTATTAAGTTTGGGGAAAATGGGGGTGCTCAACTTGCTAGTATTGCTATAGAAAATCCAAGTGTACTTTGGAACTTGATATATGGTCATCTAAATTCTGCAAGCTTGAAATTGTTAACTTCTCAAGCTATGGTGTGTGGACTTCCAAAAGTTGATGAACACAAGGAGGTATGTGAAGGGTGTGCTTTGGGAAAGCACTCTAGATCCAAGTTTCCAAAAGGACAAGGGTGGAGAGCTAGCCATCCACTCCAATTGGTGCATTCAGACATTTTGTGGTCCAATGCAAACAAAAAGCATTGGTAATAACTCTTACTTTCTCACTTTCATTGATGATTTCTCTAGGATGTGTTGGATTTATTTTTTGAAAACTAAAGATGCAAATTTTGATTATTTCATATATTTAAAAATAATGTAGAGAATCAAAGTAAGTTTGTTGTAAAAATTCTCAAGACTAATAGAGGAGGAGAGTATTCTTCAAATGCATTTCTAAAATATTGTAAAGATTTTGGAATAAAAAGGCAATTTACAACTACCTATACTCTACAAAAAATGGTGTGGCTGAAAGAAATAACTGCACTATAGTAGAAATGGCTAGATCAATGTTGCAAACTAAGCATCTAAGTAACATGTATTGGGCTGATGCTATAAGAACTAGTGTTTACATTTTGAATAGGAGTCCTACTTCTAGTTTAGATGGGATTACTCCTTATGAAGGATGGTATGGCAAGAAGCCAAATGTAAAACACTTTAAGGTTTTTGGTTGTCTTGCCTATGCCCACATTCCTGAGGAGAAAAGAAAGAAACTTGACCCCAAAAGTCAAGCATGTATTTTTGTTGGATATTGTGAGTCTTCCAAAGCATATTGGCTCTACAATACCAAAAAAAATAAAATTGTACTTTCCAAGGATGTAATTTTTGATGAAGGGAGAGAATGGGGTCATCAAATTTTTTTTGTTGATGATGGATCTCATGATGCAAGTTCCTCTCAAGTGCAGCAAGTGCCACCCAAAAATAGTAAAGGAAGTCCTCCAAGCCCAAGTATGAGTACTACTTCAAGTACAAAATATGCTTCTCCAAGTCCTTCTACACAAAGATCAGTAAGTTATTCACCAATGGATATTTATTCTTCATCAAGAGGTAAAAGAACACTTTAGAACCATACATATTTTCAAATGTTGGATAAGAATTTCCAGAAAAGATACACTAGAAGTCAAGCTAGTGAAATGAATGCAGTTTTGAAAAGACTTGAAAATATGCATATGTATGGTGATGATGATTCTCAAAAACCTAAGGATGATGTTGTAAATTATGCTTTAATGACTAGTGTTGAGCTAGAGCCATCTAGTTATGAAAAAGCATGTAATTTTTATGTATGGCAACAAGTCATGAAAGAGGAAATGACCTCTATAGAAAAGAATGATAATTGGGAGCTAGTGAAGCTTTCTAAGGGCAAGAAATATGTTGGATGAAAATGGGTCTACAAGATCAAATTTAATGTTGATGGAAGAATTGAAATACACAAAGCAAGACTAGTAGCAAAAGGGTTCACTTAGAAGTATGGGATTGACTATGAGGAGACCTTTGCTCCTATTTCTAGACAAGAGACAATCAGATCAATACTTTCTTTGGCTGCCCACAAAGGGTGGAAAATTCAGCACATGGATGTAAAGAGTACCTTTCTCAATGGGTACTTGAATGAAGAGGTTTTTGTGCAACAACCTCAAGGATTTGAAGAACAAGGTAAGGAGAACCTTGTCTATAAACTCAAGAAAATACTATATGGCCTCAAGCAAGCACCAAGGGCATGGTACTCACACATTGATGGCTACTTTTAGAAGTATGGTATCACTAGGAGAAAAATTGAACCTACTCTCTACTACATGAAACAATTTAAAGACATTCTCATTGTATGCTTATATGTAGATGATCTAATATTCATGGGTAGTAGTGCTAAGATGAATGAGGAGTTCAAACACTCCATGATGAAATAATTTGAAATGAAATATCTAGGTTTAATGCATTACTTCCTAGGCATGGAGGTACATCAAATACGTAAAGGGATATTCATATGTCAATACAAATATGCTCAAGATATGATCAAGAAATTTGCTATGGAGCAATGCAAGCCTATTGCAACTCCAACGGGTCATGGGATCCAATTGAGCAAAGATGATGGAGCACCAAAAGTTGACATGTTCACTTACAGGAGCATGGTTGGGAGTCTAATGTTCCTCACCAGCACAAGGTCGAATATTCAATATGTTGTTTCTCTTGTTTCAAGGTATATGGCTAATCCATCTGAACTTCATTTACAAGCAACTAAAATTATTTTGAGATATGTAAAGGGTACATTGAATTTTGGGATCCATTACCACAAATGTAATTCTATGAAATTAGTTGGCTTTAGTTACAGTGATTGGGGCAGCAATATAGATGATATAAAATCTACTTCAGGGAATTGTTTTAGTCTTGGGTCAGGACTAATTACTTGGAGTTCCAAAAAGAAAACTATTGTAGCATTATCATCTATTGAAGCCGAGTACATAGCCATCACAAATGCTAGTACCCAAGATTTATGGTTGAGAAAAGTTCTTGAAGAAATCAAAGAGAAACAAAGTGGTCCTACAAGATTGTATTGTGACAATATGAGTGCCATCCAATTGGCACATAATCCTATCCACCACAGCAGGTCAAAGCACTTTGATATGAAGAATCACTTAATTCGAGACATGGTGGATAAACAAGTGCTTGAGTTACGACATTGCAACACTTTGGACAACATAGCGGATATCTTCACCAAAGGAGTTACGAAATATTAGTATATAAAGCTGAGAGACTGTCTAGTCAGTCCTCTCAAATTTAAGGGGGAGAATGTTGGAATGTAGAGCATACTTTAGAGTATCTTCCCTAAAATATATAGGTTCTAAATATTTAGAATTCATTTAAATATAGTTGCACCAGCTCTACTATTTGAGAGGAAATCAATTTTGTTGTGAGAACATATAGGGAATTGTTTAGAGTGTTTCTAAATATAGTAGGAGCAAGTAAGATCTCCATAATAGTAGATATTTCAAACTAATTGGAGTGCTATAAAAGCATTGTAAGTTCTTATGGTTATGAATCTAATGAGTCTATTTTCTCACAATTGACATGAGACTTATTGATATGGACTGAATTTCCTCACTACCATCATTTTTAGAGTTTGTCCTTTTAGAGGAATTATTAAGAGTTTCAACCAAATACATTCCTCCATCACCCCCACATTCACCTTCACCTTCACCTTCAGATCCTAGATTTTTTTAGGTAGAAATAGATGAGGTTGATTCAGAAGAGTTTGATAATTTCATAGATGCAATTCATCTAATCCCAACATCCCATCAACTTGAGTAAGGTTATCACATGTCTATTGAAGATACTATCGATGTTGACCTTAGTTTAGACAATCCCTAAATTTTCAAACTTGGGCAAAAATTTATCTACATATGAACAAGAGCAATTAATTTCTCTTCTCAAGAAGAAGAAGAGCATTTTTACATGGTCCTACAAGGACATGCCCAGTCTTGACCCTATTATTGGTTATCCAAAATATCACCTTAAACTCTGATGCTAATATGATCAAACAAAAACTGAGAAGGATGCATCCTATCATGGCCCTCATAGTCAAAGAAGAGCTTCAAAATATTTTAGATGTGAACTTCATTGTACTATTTGACTATCCTAAGTGGCTTTCAAATATGGTACCTGTTCGTAAGCCTAACGGGGTGATACACATTTACACTAATTTTTTAGATCTTAACAAAGCATTTCCTAAGGATGATTTTACTCTTCCAAACATCAATACTCTTATCGACACCTATGATGGCCATGAAATGCTTTCTATTATGGATGGTTTTTTAGGATACAACCAAATTTGAATAAATCCTGATGACTAACATAAAACAACATTCACTACACCTTAGGGAAATTTTTGTTGCAAGGTGATTCCCTTTGCCCTAAAAAATGTAGGTGCAACTGATAAATATGCCATGACATACATCTTCCATGATTACATGCATAAGATCATCGAAGATTATGTGGATGATCTCTTGGAAAAATCTAAAACTTGACAAGAGCACATTGGTGCATTGGGAAAAGTCTTTAATTGAATTCTAGAGCATAATGTAAGGTTGAACCCTGTTAGGATCCTACTATAAATTAAACTCAAATAAACACACTCTCACACAATTGCTTGGAAATAAACTCACATAAGCATCACATTAATATTCGAAACAAAATACACATTATAACAAAAATTTTAATAAAGGAACAATCTCACAATAAGATAGAATCGCAGGCCTCTTCGAGGGGGAAAAATTCTTCAACACTTCATTAACTTGAAAAAATATGAATAAATTGGTGCCTTCTCGGGTATTTAAAGAGTTCCCTTCCATGGTTGGCTTACATGTAAAATACCACCTGGATTACATGCATAATTCCATCCGAATTACATGCATAGTGCCACTCGAATTACATGCACAATGCCACTCGAATTACATGCACAAGACCACCTTACATAACCTATCTACCATGTGTTACATAAAAGGGTGCCATTTGTCATAGGTACTACATAAACTAAAACTTAGAACATTACAAAATATTAATCATGGGTACTACTGACGTTCTCTAGGAATTATTACATCATGGAAGTTATTACATTAAGGGTTAGGATGGAATCCTAACATGTCCTTCCCATTGAAGAAGCTTTGTACTCAAAGTTGAAATGAGGAAACTATTGCTGGAGTTGGTGGAGAGACTCCCATGTAGCATCTTCAGGTTGAAGCCCCTGCCACTAAACAAGGACCTCTGTAATTGTACGGTTATGAAGAGTGTGAGTCCAACAATCCAACAACTGCTCAGGTTCAAGTAAGATGGAGCCTTATTCATCCAATTCATGAAGTGTTGATTGAACCTGTACTTGTGTGCCCATAAATTTTTTGAGAGAGGAAACATGAAAAATAGGATGAAGCTTAGAAGTAGGTGGGAGAGCCAATTTGTAAGCTATGGGACCTATCCTTTGTAGAACCTAGTAAGGACCATAGTATTTTGCAGCAAGCTTCTGGCACCTGTGGAGTTGTAGGGATGATTGTTTGTACGACTGCAAGTGAAGGAAGAACATATAACCTACATAAAAACTATGCTCAGAACGATGCTGATCAGCTTGTTGGCGCATTCGATTCTGGGCCATGTTCAAATTTTGCTTAAGTTGGCGAATGACCTCGATGTGTTGACTCAGAGTATTGTCTACGGCCTAGACCTTGGAGCTGCCAGGAATGTAGGAGGAAGGCATAGGTGGAAGGCACCTATAAACTACCTCAAATGGTGTGAGTTTGGTTGTGGTATGATAGGAAGTGTTGTACCACCATTCGATAATATAAAGCCATTTTGCCCATTGACTAGGATGATCTGAGACAAAGCAGTGAAGATAGATTTCCAAGAATTTATTAACAACTTTTGTTTGACCATCCATTTGCGGATGGTAGGCTGAACTAATTTTGAGCTAAGTCCCCTGCAAGTTAAACAACTCTTACCAAAAATTACTAGTAAAGGTGGGATCATGATAAGATACAATGGAGGTGGGCATGCCATGAAGGCAAAAGATGGAGTCAAGAAAAATTTGTGCAACAGTGGATGTTGTGTAAGGATGGGCAAGGGCACAAAAGTGAGCATACTTTGAAAAGCGGTCCACTACCATGAAAATAACTAACTTGCCTCTATATTTAGGGAGCCCTTCTATAAAGTCCATGGAAATGTCAGTCCAAACCTGATCTAGGATAGGCAATGGTTGAAGAGTGCCCATAGAGCACACTGTTTCACCTTTCATCCTTTGACATGTGTCACAGGAAGCAACAAAAGAGTGGATGTCACATTTCATACCTTTCCAAAAGAAGGTGTGCTTGAGTCGCTCATATGTTTTAAGGAACCATGAATGGCTTACAGAGGGAGTGACATGCAATTCCTTCATGAGGAGCTCTCAAAGTGAGGACTTATGAGGCAGAACCATGCATTGATGGTAGCGCAAATCATGGCCATTCCAACTATACCCTGGTGCAGATTCTGGATCATCCATTAGTGAGGCTACCAACGCTTGCAAATCTGCATCCTGACATGCTTCTTGACGCAATGAATCAATCCATTGGGGAGTGGTGCTGAAATGACACACAACATACTTATGGTCTCAATTTGATGAGAAGGAGCATCAGCCATAATATTTTCCTTTCCCTTTTTTTAGGTGATATCATAATCATAGCCCATGAGTTTAGACACCCACTTTTGTTGGTCGGGTGTGGCAACTCTTTATTACAGAAAATATTTGAGACTTTGGTGGTCGGTTTTGATGGAGAAGTGATGCCCAATGAGGTAAGGTCACCAATGCATGACTACATGCAATATGTCCAATATTTCCTTAGCATATGTAGATTTTCCCAGATTACGATCAGAGAGTGCCTTGCTAGTAAAAGCCATAGGTCGTCCTTCTTGCATCAATACTGCCCTAATACCATGACCAGAAGCATCACTTTAAATGATAAATGGTTTAGAGAAATATGGCATGGATAAAATGGGAGTGGTGGTCATAGCATGCTTGATTTCAATGACGACTTGGTCAGCAGGCCCTGTCCAAGTGAAGGAATATTTCTTCAACATGGAGGTGAGAGGGGAATCTATTTTCCCATAATTGCAGACAAATTTGTGATAATAGCCTGTAAGACCTAAAAATACTTAAAGTCCCTTGAGGGTGTGATGTTTCAGCCACTCTTGAACTGCTTGAATCTTCTTAGGGTCAATCTTGATGTCATCCTGTGAGATAATATGTCCCAAATACTCTACTTCAGTCAGACCAAAGGAACATTTGGACTTTTTGGAAAAAAGGTGATGGGTTACCAACAACTGTAAAGTTTGATCCACATGATTGAGGTGCTCTTCCCATGTGTGGCTATAAATCAAGATGTCATCGAAGAACACAAGGATGAACTTCCATAGAAAGGGCCGGAAGATGTTGTTCATAAGACTTTGGAATGTAGAAGGAGCATTTGTGAGACCAAATGGCATTACCAAGAATTCATAATGACCTTCATGAGTGCGAAAGGCAGTTTTGGGAATGTCCTCATCCTTGAGCTGGATCTAATGGTACCCAAAGTGGAGATCAAGCTTGGTGAAATACATGGTCTCATGTAGTTCATCGAGTAATTCATCAACCACTAGAATAGGAAATTTATCCTTGACCATAGTCTTGTTGAGTTCCCGGTAGTCAATACATAGGCACCACGAGCCATATTTCTTGGGAATAAGTAAGACTGGTGAGGAGTAGGGGCTAGTACTAGGTTGGATGACACCAGCCTTGAGTAATTCCTGTACCAATTTTTTTAGTTCTGATTTCATGGCATGAGGGTACCTATATGGCCTGATATTTGGTGGTGCGCTACCCGGGAGCAATGGAATAACATGGTTGTGAGAGCGACACAATGGTAGTCTAGTTGGTTCCGCAAATACAACATCATGTTTATGTAGAACTAGTTGTAGGTCTAATGGGGTTTCAACCATTAGAGAAGTGGATGGTTGGATGGAGAAGAGTTGTGTAATGACCCCACGTGATGATTTATTTAGCATTTTATCCATATGATTTGAACTAATGAGGTGAGGTGTTCCTATAGGGGAGCCCTTGAGTAAGTGTGTCTGTCCATTTTGGGAGAATTGCATCCAGAGTTCTACGAAGTTCCAATTGATAGTGCCCAATGTACTCAACCATTGAGATCCCAAAAAATATCACATCCTCCCAACTAGAGGGTAAACATGCCATGATTGAGTTCATAGTCCCCTATCCTAATCTTGACATTGTGGCATTTTCCTTTACAAGGTAATGTTCCCCCATTGGTTACCATGACCTTGAATGAATTACAAGTGTGGATATAGCAATTTGCTCACTTAGCAACTTGAGGGTCAATGAAGTTGTGTGTGCTTCCTGAATCAATAAGTATGATAAGACATTGGCCCTTGAAAAATCCCACAACTTTCATGGTTTGTGGAGTAGTAATACCTGCAAGAGCATGGACTAAAATATCTGCCTTAGGCTCCTGTGTATCTTCATCATGTGGAGAAGGTGTTTCAGAAGGGTCCTCATCCTCATCACTCTGGTCAGTGTTAGCAGGTTCCTCAACATCTATCAAGAATAATTTTTTGTTTGCACACTTATGTCCTTCAAATTTTTTTTCATCATAATTATAACATAATCCTTGGGTACGATGTGCATTCATCTCCTCTGTAGTCAGTCACTTGGGTGTAGCAGATTTACTATCAACTAAATTGTGGGCTCAAGAAGGAAATGAAAGTCGGTTTTGAGAAAACCTCGATGGGCGCCTTTGGGCTGATAGTTTAGATTCGGCCAAGCATGCCAAACTGATAGCTTCCATTATGGAATGTGGTTTCAACATCTTTACTTTGGATTGGAGATACCCTTTTAACCCACTGATAAAGCAACTCATGAAGAACCCTTCCTTCAATCCTCTTGTCTTATTGGCCAAATTTTCAAATTAAGTTTGGTAGTCAGGGACTGAGGATGTTTGCTACAGTTTGGTCAAGGCCCCTGTAAAGTCATCATACTCACTAGGCCCAAATCAGGTGAGTAGTTGAGACTCAAAGTCCTCCCAAGAGATATTTGGGTTGAAATTATGTAACCACTGGAACCAGTGTAGAGCCTCAAATTCCAATTTGAAGGAAACCATATGAACTCGATGATATATGGGAACATTATGAAGTCTAAAGAATTGATCAACCCTACATAACCACCCATAACCATCCTTCCTATTAAATTTATGGAAGTCCAATTTTGGTATTTTAAAGGATGGGTCATGGTCATTCCTTGTAGAAATTTCAGCCTGGTGTTCTTGCTATCCACTTCTGTCAATGTTTCTTCTAAGCGAGCGCTAGTGGCCTCATGATCTAGATGAAGACCTTGAACCTCTTCCCTTATGGAGAAAATTACCAAGTTTAATTTCTCAATGGATTTTGTTAAGGAGTCCATCTATTCTAGCTATTTTTTATGTGCATGGGTACCCTGGGCCATCTTGGAACATTTTGTGACCAGTTACTAAAAATAGAATTAGGTTTCAAGGCTTACTATTTTTAGTAAGTGTCCAAAAAGGTTCTTGGGTGCTATATATCAAAATTATCAGATCGAAGAGGTGGTCACAATGAACTATATATCACAACACTACTTTTCAGCACCCCAGACTCTTTTTTACTCCTATTTTATCGAGTCTAATGGTGTTTGCGGTTTTGGATTCTGAGCTACAGTGCAAAAGTTGGGTACTGGAGAACTATCTATAATTGGCCTCTGATACTCGCTCACTGTTTGGCTCAGCCCTGATAGTATCTCTAACACTACTTACATCACTAGCTCAAAGATTCTTTGTATTGTGTAGGTTACTGTTATGACAGTTCTGTTTTGACACTAAAAACTACAATTTTTGACCTGATTGTGCTGACCTATCTAACCTGACTGAACTTACTGTTACTATGACTGTAAATATGATTGTTATTCTCTAGACTATCAACCTAACTATCACCCTCATATTCTATCCTGAATTCATGTAATTTATGCTATTTTTTTGGTAGAGGATTCATTTCTCATATGCTCACTTTTGGGGATTTGGAATGCAGGTTTACAAACAGGGAGTTTTGCTTTGAGATTTTGTTGCATGTTGGAGTTTTAACATAACCAAGGAATACTATACAAAGTATTATGTACCACCCATAGGCCCTATATTATACCACAATGACGAACAATAATGCTCGGACCAATATTTCAGGTCACTACCCAAGGAGGATTCCACACATACCCTTGAGCACACTACTCGTCTTTCTGACAATACAAGAGGGTAATTGTTCGGGATGATATGTCCCGTAGACTATGGATAATATAAGGCCAAAAATATTCTTAATGGCTAAAATTTTGTTGAACCTAGATGGTATCATGATATACCTGAAGATACGTGGGAGCTCAAGTCCATGCGTGAGTTTTGTTTGAGGCCTGGGTATTAGAGCCTGATCACCCCTCACTTCACTAGACGATGTATGGGCTATCTAGCTTAGCTAGTAACAATAGATCCTTCATGATATTTTAAAACCCTCGACACATGGTTTCTACCTACTCAACTAAAAACTATTTTTTTTTTGACTGGTCTTTTTCTTTTTTTTGATAATAGTAAAAAAAATTTACATGAAA
The DNA here is from genome assembly GCA_028583015.1 of Wollemia nobilis. Lineage (NCBI taxonomy): Eukaryota > Viridiplantae > Streptophyta > Pinopsida > Araucariales > Araucariaceae > Wollemia > Wollemia nobilis. Next base: position 8,652,866 of record JAQPPZ010017228.1, read on the forward strand.
ATAACAGGGAATTATACCTAACAGACAAGAATAATTATTGTTGCAGTAGAACTTGGCCTTGGAAAGCACTCTGATACCACTTGTTAGGATCCTACTATAAATTAAACTCAAATAAACACACTCTCACACAATTGCTTGGAAATAAACTTACAACATAAATATTCGGAACAAAATACAGATTATAACAGAAATTTGCATAAAGGAACAATCTCATAATAAGATAGAATCACAGGCCTCTTCGAGGGGGCAACCTCTTTCAACACTTCATTAACTTACAAAAATATGAATACATTGGTGCCTTCTCGGGTATTTAAAGAGTTCCCTTCCATGGTTGGCTTACATGCAAAATGTCACATGGATTACATGCATAATGCAACCCGAATTACATGCATAGTGCCACTCGAATTACATGCACAATGCCACTCGAATTACATACACAAGGCCATCTTACATAACCTATCTACCATGTGTTACATAAAAAGGGTGACATTTGTCATAGGAACTACATAAGCTAAAACTTAGAATATTACAAAATGTTAATCATGGGTACTACCCACGTTCTCTAGGAATTATTACATAATAGAAGTTATTACATTAAGGGTTAGGATGGGATCCTAACAAACCCTAAGAATGTGTCTTTGATGTTACCTTTGGCAAACTACTAGGGTTCATTGTCTCCAAAATAGGCATCGAGATGGACCGAAACAAAGTCAATGCCATCATGGGTATACCTCCCATGACAAACTTAAAGGAATTGCATAGTCTACAAGGAAATATTCAATCAATATGTCATTTCATTATGCAAATTTATGATAAATGCAGACCATTCAATCACTTGCTACAAAAGAGGGTGACATTTTCATGGAAATATGAATGTCAAAAAGCCTTTGATTACTTTAAGCAATACCTAAATTCTCCACCAGTATTAACTCCTCGTTCGGGGGTCTCCTTCCATATTTATGTTTTAGAAACAAAATTTGCATTAGGGACAATGCTTGCACAAAATAATAAAAATAATCGAGAGCAAGTTGTATTACATTAGACAAACATTGGTAAGCTATGAAACCAGATACACTTACATAGAAAAATTGTGCTTAGTAGTGGTCTTTTCCACTAAGAAATTTGATATTACATGATTAATCACACCACATATGTCATAGCTAGATAAAATCCTTTGTTTTATATGATGTTTTGCACTTAAAATAACACTCGTACTGCTAAATGGGTAATGCTTCTCACTAAATTTTATCTTGAGTTCATAAGTCAAAAATCCATTTAAGATCCGGTTATAGCCGATTAGCTTATGGAAGCTCCACTACCTAGTGATCAACCCTTAATTATTGAGCTCCCAGATAATTTGGTATTAACTGTCATCAAACAAGAAGAAGATATCATTCCGAAGGAAGAAGTTGATATCACACTATTATTTGACGATTCTAAGTGCAAAAAAGGTCAAGATGCTGGAGTCATGTTTCATACGCTCTAGGGCGCACCTATCCCCTTATCATTCAAACTAGAATTCCAATGCATAAACAACAATACAGAGTATGAATCCTTAATCTTAGGTCTTCAAGAAACTATAGCTATGGGTATAAAGTGTATCATGATATTTGGTGATTCTCAAATTGTTGTTAAACAAATCATCGGAGAATACCAATGTAAAGAACCTACCATAAAGCTTTACCATGAACTAGCAATGAAATTTTTCTCTAAGTTTGATTGGTATAAAATTGATAGTTTGCCACATTTGACTAATATATTTGAATATGCGATGGCCTCTCTTGGATCATTGATTCCAAAGGATACCTTAGGATAGGTACAACCACTCATTATCACAATGATCTCTAAATCTATAATTGTCCATGCTAAATCTAAATATGAAAAGGATGTTTGCTTTATCCATTCAAATCCATATAATCCTTGGTCAAATCAAATAATATCCTTTCTCAAGTTTGGAACAATCCCATCAGATATGTCACGGACTACTAAATGCACTTTCAAGAAAAAGGTAACTCGTTTTACTCTCTTAGGGGACATGTTGTATAGATGTGGTTATGATGGAATCCTCATTTGTTATCTTGAGTCTACTAAGGCACAAAGAGCCATAGCTAAATCTCATGATGATACTTGTGGTAGTCATTTTAGTGGAATGGTCATTGCAAAGCATATTCTATGCATGGGTTATTATTGACCCACAATGGAATAATATTGTTGTACTTATCTCAAGCATTATAAGCAATGGAAAGAGCATGCTAATTTAACTCATGTACCATCACAAGCATTATAGCCTATTCAAAGCCTTTGGCCCTTTTCACAATGGGGTCTTTATTTAATTGGTAAAATTTCACCTCCTTCCTTGGGATAACATACATTCATCATCACATCCACTGAATACTTCACAAAGTGGGTTGAGGTAATTCCTCTAACCAGTATGACAAGGCCAAGAATTATGGAGTTTATACTCCAATATATCATCTGTAATTTTGGTATTCCCTCTAAAATCATCTCTAACAATGGCAAGTCTTTCAAGAACAAGGATATTTGAGCACTTTGTAAGAAATATAATATCCAACACAGTTTCTCAACTCCTTATTACCCACAAGCAAATGGACAATATGAGGCTACCAACAAGACTTTAATTGCTATTCTCAAGAAACTTGTTAAAGAAAATTATAGAGATTGGCATACACAAATTCCCTTGGCACTATGGGCTTATCAAACAAGCATACACACGTCTATAGTGGCAACACCATTTTCATTGGTCTATGGAATTAAAGCAATCATGTCTCTTGAGCTTGAGATCCCCTCATTACAAATTTCATTACAAGAATTCATAGATGACGATACTGCTAGACAAGCATGTCTTGACCAACTCACACTCCTTGATGAGAGATGAGTCAATGCTTTAGAGCATTTATGAGTATATCAAGACCGCCTAAAGCATGTTTACAATGCCAAATTTCATCTACGTGAATTCCAAGTAGGAAATATTGTCCTTAAAGAGAATAAACAAAACACCAATGCATTACCACATATCATGATAAATTCATGGCTAATTGGTTAGGTCCATACAATGTTACTAAAAAAAGTGGATAAAGGAACTTATAGGCTTTCCAGTTTAGAGGGAATTGAATATCCTAAACCACTTAATGTTATACACTTGAGAGTATTCTATGCATAATGTGATTTATATATATGTATATATACATGGCTATTACACAAAAACAACATTGCATTTTATATTTTGCATTCCATACATTGCATCTTGCAAACATATCATTTCACACATTGCTTTAAACATATTTCATTTCATAAATCTCATTTCATACATTGCATTCACAACCACACATTTCACATTTCATATTAGGAATCATTTATAAATTCTATATAATAATTGGTCCAACAAAATCATGTTGCCTTAATCAGGGGCGCCTTCAAGCATCATCCATTTCATTGCATCATTCCATAAAGTCAAATTATCATTTACAAAATCACAAATTATAATTCCTAGGTGTTTTAGGTCACTCAGCCACTCCTAGTATTTTAAGCAACCTCCAAATACATGTCGAGTTTTCTTTAGGACCAAGACACATTTTTACTAAGAAAATATTGAGTTATGGGAATTGACTCAGAATATTCTTGAACCAAACACAATTACACATCTTAAAAATATCTTGTATCAAAGAGGGATAAAACCATACTTGGGTTGTACCTCAAAGTGAAAAGGATATTCCTTGCTTGTCCCATCATGCAACATAGTCCACAAAAATAGTGGTTTTCACTACTATCACAAATTCAAAATAAAAGAAAGAGTAGGGAAAAAGCCCAAAAAAAACTCTAAATATTTTACACATCACACACCATTGATCCTCAAGTTGTAAGGATAGTACTATATTTCCACTTAGATGGTTAGGTAATCATACTAAAAAATTAGAGATCAAATTCTTGGACTATGAAGTCAATATCCATCATGGATATAGATGCTTGACTGATAGTGGAGTACACTCATGCGTGGCAACACATCTCTTTTAAAGAGACCTCTGACCGCACATAAATACAAGCTAGCTTCTTGGTATCCTCCATAACAGGTTTCACCCAATTTACTCAATATGGGTTAATGAAACCACTTGCACACACACTGGTTCTTGATTGCCTCGAGCCATTACCATGCTCATGATTCGGTAAATGAATTCACTACAAATACATTTGGTCTTAGAGAAATTAGGTAGTATTTAGTGAGTTTGTTTGATATCAATAGTATGTCTAAGTCTCTACAAAACACTCAGTTTTCCATATAAACATCCATATCTTCTTCCATATCAATATCCATATCTTCTTCCATGTCAACATCCATGTCATTTCATGAGTCTTCCACCCCACATACCACCAGTTTGGTGTCCTTGATTAAACAACAATGCTAAACATGACCAAGAAAATTCTAAACTATGAATGATCATTAGAACATTTGCATTCATACACATTATAATTTGCATTAATCATCCATATACACATGCATCCACACAAAAACATTTGCATAAAAGCAAAGCCATGTATATATCTATATATATTGCATGTACAAAGAATGCACAAAGGCTATATACAATGGAGTACCAAGGCTCATATACAAAGAGTGCATCTAAACACTAGCTAATACCTATAAGAGGAACCCTGTGATCCTGATGGATCCCTAGACCTAAAGCTATGCCTAGATTCACTAGGCCTAATAGACCTAGATATGGATGAGAATGGTAGATCTGGAAGCCCAATGTCATGCTCCATCAACCGATCCTCCAAAAATCAGATATATCCATCCCAAGCCTGAAGGCACTGTACATCATGTCTCTATCGGTGACTCTTCTCTAGCAACTCTACTTGGAGCCTCACGATCCTGTCCTCACCTCCACCTAAATTTGATCGTACCTCTAGCTTCACCCACAACCGAGCTATCTCTACATCTCACAATCGAGCTATATCTATGTCCTGAGCCAATACCATAGCATCTCACTCTTATACTAGCTACTCCAGCCTCACCCAATCTTCCTCACCTTAACCAAGAGGTCCATCCAAAATCTCCTCCCTATCCCTCGTACCATGTCCATCATCTACAAACTCTAGAGCCTGCTCTACTGTACCCCTAGTCTACCTCCTTCAACTACTAGATTGAAGGTGCCTTTGATTCTTAGGAGTATCATTAGCCTCCTCAACCTCTGCCTCATCCCCAACCCCATTCCCTCAACTACTATTAGACTCGGTAACCATGGTGACTGTGTAGCAAATCATAAATTGTACTCTGTAGTAGTCCCTGCATCATCTGAATCGAGGAGATCCATCTCCTCATCATTGATGAGCACCAAAAATGCTCATATTTTGTACATATTTATTTGATCAATATGCGACTGTATAATAAGGATTGCATACTTTTATAAATTATTATATAGATATTTGATATAATTATGCGTGTTATCTAATTTGTGTGCTTTTAGTATGTTTTGTGGAATTGCATTTGATTTAGTTAGATTTGGAACGGTCGAGGTCCTTTTGATGGACCTAGCACTTTATTTCATCGGGAGTCAATGTAGAGAACATAGGCGCCTCCCTGCAACCGAAAGGCACCAAGGGAACAAGCGCCTCCCTGCAGTCGAAAGGCGTCGATTGAATACAAGCGCCTCCCTGTAGTCGGAAGGCATCGATTGAATACAAGTGCCTCCCTACAGTCGGAAGGTGCCGTTTGAATACAAGTGCCTCCCTACAGTCGGAAGGCACCGATTGAACATAGGTGCCTCCCTGCAGTCGGAAGGCACCAAGTGAATACAAGTGCCTCCCTACAGTCGAAAGGCACCGATTGAACATAGGCGCCTCCCTGCAGTCAGAAGGCACCGTCTGAATGCAAGCACCTCCCTACAACCGAAATGCGCCAACCAAAGGCAAGTGCCTCTCCATAGTCGAAAGGTGCTAATAGAGGGTAAGTGCCTCCCTACAATCGGAAGGCACTAATAGAAGGCAGGCGCCTCCCTACAACCGGAAGGTGCCACTGATTCTTTTCCCGTTGACCAGAGTTGAACGATGTGGACGACAGCGGTTGGTGCAGTTCCAGCTTTGCATCATGTAGAGCTAAATTGGAGATAGCACCTAACGTATCCAAACATCTTACCGATGCCAGGCAAAGCATGAACCGAAATGAACATGCCGCCTTCATAACAGAATGCCAGACGTCGATTGGATTCACCAGACCGTTCTAAATTAGTCTGGGAAGAATCAACTATTGTAACCACTATTTTTAATAGAAGTTCTGCGGGTGTGTTATATAAACACACACAGATCATTCTGAAAGATATATAGAATTAATTAATAAAGATCCATTTCGAATTGCAGAAGATAGATTGTAATACGTTGATAAATATATTACATTTCCAGAAGTTCTAAGCGCGTGTTCGATCGGGAGGAATCTGCTAGAGCCTGGGCCCACTCCAAGCCAGTATTTCTTCCCCATTTCTTTCTGTTTATTTATCAGTTTATTTCTTTCATAGAAATGTTCATTAATTTACTAGTTCCCGTATTTTGCAATAGGTTTATTTCCAGGAATGTATACATAATTTATTTTTGTAGATTTATTTTTGTTCTTCTTACGTAATTTATTGAGGAGTGCGAGAATGATTGACAACCATCTCAAGAACACCCCCCAAATGTAGGATTAGCAGATTCACCCTCCAGTGGATTTGTAGTAACCTATTTACGACTCTTTGCAAGTTTACGAAGCTCCCTGGGTTGATAATTAAATGCACGGGCATGTGACAAAAATAGGAAACCATTCACCTTGTTTGGCCTGCAACATTTTGGCACCGTTGTCGGGGAAGCTTCTTAATTAGATTACTTACAATACCCTGAAACCTTCATCTGACCTTGCATGAGTTCTTCGAGAAGAAGAGGACCTGACGGTCGCTTTATAAGAACTAATCCATTAGGACCTAAGTCAGTCGAGCATTTTGGATTTGAGTTAGACTCGCCCGACCTACCAGCAGTCCATTGGAGTGAGGAACCACACTTTGTGCAAAGTGCCGCCTCATCCCATCAACAAGGGGAAGAACGAATCATCACAAATCCCCTGTTTAATAGGACTCCTCTAGAGGAAGCCCTATTGTGGAAGGCTATGGAGGATCAGACGATCTCACCAGACAACCTTAGAGCATTGACTCAAAAAGTTTTAAACGATCGGAAGGCCATAAACGCTGCATTAGAAACCACATTTCTTGAAAAAATGGCAGATAACGATGAAGTCTCATCTGGATTTAGTTTCCCAATAGAGGAGGGAGTAGGAGATACCAAAATGAAAAACATATCCCCTACTCACCTTTCGTCCTTCAGAGGACACCCGACTGAGGACCCTGACCTATTTTTATTCAAGTTTGATGTTTTGTGCAGGTCTGTGGATTACAAATCAAACGCACAAAAGTTGAAATTATTTCCTTCTACATTAGACGATGTAGCTCTGTGATGGTTCATCGGTCTGGGAGACAAACACATCACCACCTGGGACCAGATGAAGACGCTCTTTCTAGAGAAATATCAAGATTTCGGGAGAGCAAGAGACTCTAGGGAGGAGGTCTTGAGCATGACACAAAGAGAAGATGAGTCTCTCAAGGATTATTGGGAGAGATTCAACTTTAATCTTCAATGGTCCCCTCACTCGAAGCTATCTGATAAGTCCCTCAAAAGCATCTTCTTGAGGGGACTTACCAATGAGTCACTAGAAGCTCTCAACATGATCTCTGGAGGTGATGTCTATCAGCATGCTATGGACGACATCCAACAATTATGCCGAAACTACTCGAGAAGGCGAGGCAAAGTCACCCCCAGGACCATGAAGGCGACTACTTCAGTCACCAAAATAGAGATAGGCAACATGCTGGAGGATTTGAAGAGCGAAATGCTTTCATCTCTAGCACTGCAGATGGATACGCTGCTATTAGAAAAGAAGAAACAAGAAAATGATGCAGCATTAGCCTATTTTTGCCCAAAATGTAGAGGAAGGCATGCAAAGAATGCATGCCCAGAAAACAAGGTCAGAGTATGCGCAGTTTGCAGGTTGAATCATAAAACTCGATTATGCCCACAACTGCCCAGTAACCAGGAAGTGGATGAGAGCATGGAGGCCTACTTCATAGGCAATAGGAAGAGTTGGCCATAGCCCCCCATGGGGAATATACCAACCGAAATGCCAACATATGGGGGAGGGTCATATATGCACCAAGGACCCCCTCAACCACCTAATATGGGGTGGTGGGGACCGTCACCCTGGATGAACGCACCCCCAATAGCATTCCCGAATCAGTAGCCATGGATGCCATATCCATATCCTGGGCAGCAGTGGAGAGGCCACAATGCGTGGAATCAAACTCCACAGAATGCAGCTCCTGCTCACATCCAACAAAAATTACCAGCATTGCCAGTAGCGAGACCTACGCAACTACCAGCACAATCGATAGCAAACCCGAACAATAGAGTAAATCAGCCGACATACAACGTAGAAGGTGAGATGTACCATATGTACAATATTCAGCTTAGATTAGGTAGGCAGCTAGGAGTAGAGACACCCCCTATGGTAGAAGAGGAGGAAGAAATGGTAGAGATACCTCCATTGGTAGAAGAGGAGGCAGAAATAGAGGAGACACCTCTGGTAGAAGAGGGAAAGGCACTTGAGAGAGCGGAGGCTCCATTTCCTAGCCGACTGTAGGAACAAAGAAAAACAACACAGCCAGAATTCGACATCTTGTCGAGCTTAAAGAATCTCACGATGACAATCCCATTATTTCAAGAAATTCGAGATGTCCCCATTTACACCAAGGCAATTGGAGAAATGTGTCTAAGGATATTGGGATGAAAAGTTACCCAGACTATCAACGTCGTGGGTAAACTGGCAGATCTAATGATGGGTAGAACACATCATCCGAAGTATGCAGACCTAAGCAACCCAGTACTGACCGTAAAAATTGGAGGACATTCCCTGTCCAACACATTGGTTGACCTCGGGGCAGCCATCAACGTGATGCCTCAAGAGACCATGCAGAGGCTGCGGCTCACGAACCTGAAGCCAACCATGATAGTGCTGTAGTTAGCCGATCGATCAACCGTATCATCGAAAGGGATGCTAGAGGATGTAATCGTAACAGTCAATGCATGGGAATATCTAGCCAATTTTTTAGTTTTGTAGACCAAGACCAGGCTGGGTGGTTACTCGCTCATTTTGGGGAGGCCATGGCTGGCAACAGTTGATGCTTACATCAGCTGTCGGGATGGGCTAATGACCATCTCCAATGGGTAAAACATCAAAAGGCTGACCATTTCACCTCCAGCTCAGTCTATGGACTCGACAGAAGAACCCAGGATCATCGAGCATGGAACTACGGAGTTGTCCATAATCCAACCGATGATGACCTTGGAGGAGGTGGTAGAAGAGGATGAGGATGGTGCTATCGTGGAGTTTCTCCATGGAGAATCATCCACCCCCGCACCTGGATCACCGTTGACTGGCGCCCAAGATCAGCACATCCAACAAATACATGTTGGGCTAGGGAGGACATTAAACGTCAACAAGCAGGTTGACACCCACATAGCTAGAAAAATTGGAGGAGCTTCGGTAAAACACCAGCAAGCATTTGCATGGGACTACGCAGATATGCATGGCATCAGCCCAAAAATATGTACCCATCATATTTATTTAGATGACCAGGCAAATCCTAGTCGGCAGCCACAGAGAAGGATGAACCCAGCAATGAAAGACAGTTTCAGAGAAGAACTGTACAAACTCCTAGCTGCTAAATTCATATATCCAATTTTTGATAGTGAGTGGGTATCACCATTAGTGGTGGTCCCCAAAAAGAACGGGAAATGGCGGATCTGCGTGGACTACCGGGCGTTGAACAAGGCGACTAAGAAAGACCACTTCCCGCTCCCGTTCATCGATCAGGTCTTGGACACACTCTCAGGAAGAAAATACTTCTCATTTTTGGATGGTTTCGAGTGGTTACAACCAGATTCAGATAGGGGAAGAAGATCAAGATAAAACAACGTTCACCTATCCATGGGGAACGTTTGCCTATAAGGTATTGCCTTTTGGACTGTGCAACGCATCGGTCACCTTTCAAAGGGTGGTGCTTAGCATATTCTCTGATATGATAGGAGACGGGGTGGAAGTATACATGGATGACTTCACCGCCTATGGAGAAACCTTCGAGGAGGCAATGACAAATCTAGAAAGAGTGCTCGATAGGAGCAAGGAAAATCATTTGTCCCTAAGTAATGAAAAATGTTTTATGATGATGCAGGAAGGCATCGTGTTGGGACACCACCTCTCTGCAGAAGGAATAAAAGTAGACAAGAGGAAGATCAAGGTCATCAGAGACCTACCTAGCCCCAGAACGCAGAAGGAGGTAAGAAGTTTCCTTGGATCAGTCAGGTACTATCGACGATTTATCGCCAAATTTAGTAAGATTGCCAAACCACTGCACACCCTACTTTCTAAGGACGTAGAGTTCAATTGGATGGGAGATTGCGAAGAAGCGTTCCAATTGCTGAAAGAAAAATTGATATCTGCATCGGTCTTGAGAGGACCGAATTGGGCCATACCGTTCCATATTTACTACGATGCATCTAACGGTGCGATCGGAGCAGTCCTCGGGCAGAAAGACGACGGAGAATTCTACGCCATCTATTATGTCAGTAAAAACTTGGCGGGAGCGGAGCTCAACTATACAGTGATAGAAAAATAATTCCTCGTAGTTGTCCATGCAATAAACAAATTCTGTCACTATATAACGGGATACAAGGTCTTCGTCCATACGGACCACGTGGCTATCAGGTATCTGATGAGCAAGTCGGCCATTGGTGGCAGAATTATCAGATGGCTATTGCTATTGCAGGAATTCGACATCACTATAGTCGATAAACCGGGCAAGGACAATGTCGTGGTAGATTTTCTATCTAGATTGATACCAGCAGATCATCAAGCAGTGGAAGATTAGTTTTCGGATGAACATTTGTTTGCTATTAGTGAACAAACTCCGTGGTATGTAGACATAGCCAATTACTTGGCCACCGGAAGGACCTCACCTGCTCTCTCCTATCGAGAAAAGTAGGCGGTCATAGAGAAGAGCGCATCATTCCTTTGGATGGATGGTCTCCTATTTAAAATAGGATGGGACCAAATTATAAGAAGATGCATAGCAGAATAGGAGTTTTCAGAAGTGCTCAAGGCATGTCACGATGAGCCATGCGAAGGACACTTTGCAGGGAAACGAACTGCCTACAAAATCCTACAGGTTGGGTATTTTTGGCCCACTCTGTTCAAGGACATAGCAGCGTATACCAACAAGTGTGACGAGTGCCAGAGGATGGGTAGACCAACCCACCGAGATGAAATGCCCCTGCAGCCCCAAGTACACCTAGAACCTTTTGATAAATGGGGCATGGACTTCGTGGGACCATTTAATCCACCTTCGATGGGAAGGAGGTTTATTCTGGTCTGCATGGATTACGTCACCAAATGGGTGGAAGTGCAGGCATTAAGGGACTCAAAGGAAAGAACGGTCGTCGATTTCTTATTTGCCCATATTTTCACACGATTTGGGGTTCCTTAGGAGATAACAACAGACCAAGGGCCCCAATTCACCTCCAAATTGATTGAGGAGCTGATGGAGCAGTATAGAGTTTGGCACAATAAAACCATGCCCTACCATCCACAGGCAAACGGGCAAGTAGAAGTGACAAATAGGGAGATAGAAAACATCCTGACCAAAATCGTGCAACAACACAAGAAAGATTGGGCCACACGGTTGTCGGAGGCAGTTTGGGCATACAAAACCACGTGGAAATCCACCACAGGATGCACACCTTTCCAATTGGTCTATGGGAAAAATGCGATGATGCCCATCGAGTTCGAAATCAAAACTCTGAGGACGACTTCAGAATTAAATTTGAGCTTGGACGAAGCTCAAAAATAGAGGATTCACCGGCTAGATCAGTTGGACGAAATTCGAATGGATGCTTTGTAGAGGACAGAGATTATACAGAAGCAGAGAAAGAAGTGGCATGATAACCACATCAAGTTGAAGAAGTTCCAGGTAGGGGAATGGGTACTGTTGTATGATTCCCGATTCTAGGAAAGGAAGGACAAACTTATGTAGAGGTGGATGGGGCCGTATGAGGTGGTAGAGCTCATTAGGAACAGGGCGGTCCGCGTTAAGACAATCGACGACAGCAACACCATGTTCACAGTCAATGGCCACCGACTACACCCCTATAATACATCCAAAACGTTACAGGTGGAATCTAGAGTAGGCATGGGGGAGACCCCATCTTGCTAGATCTGGACCGAACTCTCACAGGTGAAATGGTGGGCATGAAAGTGCTCACCCAATTTGTTTAGTTAGTTATAGTTTTTTAATGTGTGTTTTTTTTGTAGGGACGACGCTCGCATGCAAGTTGCAGGCATCCTAACCCAGGGCCTAATAGGCATGAAACGCGTCTAACTGCATTTATTTTCTTTTCTTTTTTGGTTGCTTTTTGTAGGTGGAGGACCTGACAGCACGAGGGATAGGTATCTGGGAAACCAGGCTTGATTCGGCTCAGCATTCTGACACCGGATCATAGATAGAATCTGGGTAGCATGAAAAACTGGGAAGGCTTGATCACCCTTTTTCTAATCAAATCGCCATCCAGAAGAGGGCACCTTACTACACCCAGAAGGTGCCAAGTACAGAAGAAGGTGGCTTACTGCATACAGAAGGCGCCAAGTTCACAAGAAGGCGCCTCACTGCACCCGAGAGGTGCCCATACAGAAGAAGGCACCTTACTGCAGTCAGAAGGCGTTGAGTCCAGAAGAAGGTGCCTTACTGCATCTGAAAGGCGCCCATCCAAAAAAAAAATATATATATATATAATAGGCGCCTTCCGTGGCAGGAAGGCACCAGAGAAAAAAAAAAAAAGCCAGCCGAATACGCCTTCCAACATCAGGAAGGCGCATTCATCTAGCCGAATACGCCTTCCAACATTAGGAAGGCGCATTCACCAAGACAAACGCCTTCCAACATCGGGAAGGCGCAAACCAGAAGGAGGCGCCCCCCACATTGGGAAGATGCATGCAGGCAAAAGTGCCTCCCACCAATCAGAAGGCACCGGAAGGCGCATTCGTTCGAAGACGAGCACCGACAACATTGGAAAGGCGCTACATGGACACCATCCACATGGGGAAGGTACCAAAGAACACCTCCCACGTGCAACATTTACATCTATCGGATGCCTCGAGCGAAATGAAGCATCGCACGAATAAGCGATATCAAATACCCCTCCCTCGTGTCACAAGTCAGCAAATCAGCGGCTACCACGACAACTGGAATGCCGAATCAGGTACGCGCATATTAAATCAAATCTTTTATGTAATTATTTATAAATACGCAGTATCAAAAAATACAGTTGTCATAGAGATCGTACCCCCCATAGCCAAAAACGCGTGCCAATGAGAGGGCGCCTTCCATAACTGCTAGGGTTAGGCGTCTTTTCTATAAGAAGGTGCCTTCCTGAAGAAGGAAGGACAAAAAAAAATATAGCAGAAGGTGCCATGGGAGGAAGGTCTAAGAATCACGCGATCAAGAAGAATGAACCCAGTGACACAGATGGGATCAAGAGGGCAGTAAAGACCCAATTCGAAGCCAAGGGGTGGCTCGAATACTACACCTTGGTTAGTCAGGGCCAGGACGTAGAGGCAGCTAGAGAATTCACCACCTCTTTGAGGGGCGATGCGGCCCAAGTACGAGGGATGGAAATTCCAATCACCCTTGAGTTCATCTCATAGGCGACTGGATTGCCTCTCACGGGGGAATGTATATACAAGGGCGGAGTGTTAAAAGTATACGTCGACATACTACTATCGGGAGGAAATGTGCAGATAGACAAGGAGGGGTTACTTAAAAATATTCTCCCCATGAATATGCGAAAGATGTTCGATCATATTGCTCGATTCTTCACATGCACAGGGAAGTATACCCATCTGCACCTTAATCATGTGCACTTCCTCAATCACCTAGTGCATGGGAGGAAATTGAATATACCTTTCTACCTAGCGAGTGCTCTAAAAGATGAAGCGGCTCGATACCAGAAAGGGGCACCATCTGCCTTAGCCCACCATGGGCTGATATCGGCATTGGTCCACCACGCAGAAGCACAAGGATAGAACCGCGATGCAGAGGGAGATGGCGACCAAATAGAGCAACACAATGTGGTTGCCAAATTAGGGCAAGGCAAAGCATCCCTTGCAGAGGAGATAGCAAACATCGGGCAATTGGCGTTGCCCTATTTTCTAGGAGGAGCAGAGCAGTCATCGATGCCCGAAGACATAGAGGATAGAGGGCATTCCCTAGTGCCCAAGTATGAGGAGGAAGGAGCGCCACTCGCTGGTGGTGAAGACGAACCAATTCCTAGGAGGAAACGTCTATGATGATTCCTCTCGATAGAGGAAGAACAGAGCGACACAGAGATAGACGTTGCTGCCCAAACCCTTCGAGAATTAACAAACCAGAGCCCACAAAATGAGGGAACTTTCGAGAGCAATGACCAGATCAATGTGGCCTTGGAGGAGGCACTCGACTGGCAAACTGATTGTTGGATGGCACAGCAGGTTCTGGAAGATTGCCAGAACCAGCATCAAAGGGAATTGGAGGAAAAGGATAGATGAATCGCTCAGCTCGAGCAGTTGGTCCGACAGTTGCAAGAGGAAAATCAAATACTTCAAGACAGAGGAACAACAAGACAAGAGGCGTCCACGCAGACTGATTGGGCAGAACCAGTGCCGACAAACTCTCCCACATCTGCCGAACGAGTATTCTCTTCGTGGGAGATTCAATCGAACGCCCAACAGAGCAGCCCGGAGGTAGGGGAGGATTCCTCTATTTTTAGAGGTGAAAATGAAAGAAGTCCTACGATGCCCCCTGTCATTGTCCTGAGTGACACAGAGTAGGAAGAAGGCCTCCAGCAGTAGATAAGACTAGAGGATACAGAGGACCTCCCCAGGCTTGAAGAGGGAGAAGAGCCTGAGAGGTCGACACTAGGAAGACAGGAGAACGAAGGATCACCCTCAGAGATAGCAACATAACCGATCCTTCGGAGTGAAGAGAAGTCCTCAAAAGAGAAAGAAGAGACCCCTGTCCGAACAGCCACATTTTTTGCAGAGGCCAAGGCAAAGAGGCCTAGGACGGCTCGACAGAAGGCGAAAGTGACCTTCGTCGAGTCAGAGGAGGACGAATGGGACATGCAGCCATTTGTCGAAAGGCAAAAATATTTTGAGCAGCTATGCAATGAAATGAAAGTAGCCAAGGCGGCCAAGAAGGCATCCTTGAGGATAAAAGGAGATTCTGGCATCTACGTCAATCCGGCAAAAGACAACCAATTTTGGGACATCTATGGTTCATCCCGAGGGCGGCCTTCCATGATGAGGAGGTACTTGGAACGATGGGGAGTATATGGGCCACAATTGGAGGCCGCTGCAATTGCAAAGGAGAATGCAGGGCTTACCCCTGAAGTAGCCGCATTATACAAGGCCCAAGTAGTGCCTTCCAGAGAGGATAACTCGGATATCCCTCTGGCAGTGGTCAAACCTCTAGATGATGACCTCTGGCAAGCTGTCGAAGCTGCATTTCAATCGGCAGGAACAACGTTGGCTAGACCACCACTAGTAGCGGCCAGAACCAGAAGGGGACAATTAACAGCCGTAGTTTCCCATAGGCAAAGGCGAACCACACCTTCACATGTTGGCACAAAAAGACAGACTCGGACCGCAGGGGCAGGCGAATCCTCCAAGAGATGGCGATGATGAAAATTTAGAGGGCTACCTACAATTTGGATGCCACGAGGGCGTGGAGGCGTGGGGGGATGATGAGCACCAAAAATGCTCATATTTTGTACATATTTCTTTGATCAATATGTGGCTGTATAATAAGGATTGCGTACTTTTATAAATGATTATATAGATATTTGATATAATTATGCGTGTTATCTAATTTGTGTGCTTTTAGTATATTTTGTGGAATTATAGTTGATTTAGTTAGATTTGGAACGATCGAGGTCCTTTTGATGGACCTGGCACTTTATTTCATTGGGAGTCAATGTAGAGAACATAGGCGCCTCCCTGCAACCGAAAGGCACCAAGGGAACAAGCGCCTCCCTGCAGTCGAAAGGCGCCATTTGAATACAAGCACCTCCCTGCAATCGAAAGGCGCTTATTGAACATAGGTGCCTCCCTACAGTCGGAAGGCTCCAAGTGAATACAAGTGCCTCCCTACAGTCGAAAGGTGCCGATTGAACATAGGCGCCTCCCTGCAGTCGAAAGGCGCCAAGTGAATACAAGCGCCTCCCTGCAGTCGAAAGGCGTCGATTGAACATAGGCGCCTCCCTGTAGTCGAAAGGTGCCCTCTGAATGCAAGCGCCTCCCTGCAATCGGAAGGCACCAACCAAAGGCAAGTGCCTCTCCACAACCGAAAGGTGCTAATAGAGGGTAAGCGCCTCCCTACAACCAAAAGGCGCTAATAGAAGGCAAGCGCCTCCCTACAACCGAAAGGTGCCACTGATTCTTTGCCCATTGACCAGAGTTGAACGACGTGGACGGCAGCGGCTAGTGCAGTTCCAGCTCTACGTCATGCAGAGCTAAATTGGAGATAGCACCTAACGTATCCAAACATCTTACCGATGCCAGGAAAAGCACGAACCAAAATGAACATGTCGCCTTCAGAACAGAATGCCAGACGTCGATTGCATTCGCCAGACTATTCTAAATTAGTCTGGGAAGAATCGACTATTGTAACCACTCTTGTAATAGAAGTTCTGCGGGTGTGTTATATAAACACACGCAGATCGTTCTGAAAGATATATAGAATTAATTAATAAAGATCCATTTCGAATTGTAGAAGATAGATTGTAATACGTTGATAAATATATTACATTTCCAGAAGTTCTAAGCGCGTGTTCGATCGGGAGGAATCTGCTGGAGCCTGGGCCCACTCCAAGCCAGTATTTCTTCCCCATTTCTTTCCTGTTTATTTATCAGTTTATTGCTTTCATAGAAACGTTCATTAATTTACTAGTTCCCGTATTTTGTAGTAGGTTTATTTCCAGGACTGTATACATGATTTATTTTTGTAGATTTATTTTTGTTCTTCTTACGTAATTTATTGAGGAGTGTGGGAATGATTGACAACCATCTCAAGAACACCCCCCAAACGTAGGATTAGCAGATTCACCCTCCAGTGGTATTGTAGTAACCTAGTTTCGACTCTTCGCAAGTTTACGAAGCTCCCTGGGTTGATAATTAAATGCACGGGCATGTGACAAAAATAGGAAACCATTCACCTTGTTTGGCCCACAACAATCATCCTCATAAGTGGCCCTCCATGCCTCAATTTATGGTACACCTATCTCACCTCAATGATGTCGGTAGAGCATTGGTGACTCTGGAACTCCCTTAGTCCACACTACTTCATCAAGCATGAGAACTGATTCAAATCCACCTCACTCGTGTGCCTCCCAACCACCCACATAGCCTGTCACACCCATCGTAGATGCTTCCCATCACCTATCCACATGGTACCTCACCATGGTATCCATATCATCTAAGCTACTATCAATCCAACCTACAAATCCTAATACCACTGACTCATCTAAATAGGATGACTCGACTACACCTCCTCTACCACCAACCACCTCATAGAATAACCCAAAGGTAGAGCTACACTAAAGTGCTCCCAGCCCCAAAATTGTAGTAGTAAATTACAACCCAACACCTTTTGCTTCTGCCTCCTCACCTCATACATATCCTAGCACAACTATGTCAATAAAGCAAGAGCCCGCCCATGCATAGACCCGAGGTGTGTCGATCATGTCACACACCAACCCGATAAGGTTCCATGGGAATCAACAACCAGTGTTGTTCAGGGCCACTATGTTGGCCAACACAAGCATCACCAATGTGGATAGGGCATCCAAATTCTTATCCACATACATGGAAAAGTATGTAATATCTTCACCCTTCACCTCCACATCCTCCTACCCATATTAGAACAAGTGGCTCAACTCATGTCTCTTATCGTTTCCAACCTCAACACATAATCCCTTCACTGGAAACTTGAGGATGCAATACACATCCTCAAGTGTCATGGTCATCTCTCCAGTAGGGAGCATAAATTCCCCCCTATATGGATTCCATATCTCTACTAAGGTAGAGAGATACCCCTCATATGCCTATTGTGGCCATTCCACAACCTACCCCAAAATTGGGGACCCACATTTTCTTTTTGGATTTTTGGGGAGTTCTAGTTCTCTTTGAGTGACAATATCCACAGGTTCTCCCTCTTGAAGTCATAGTGTGGGTTGTTTTTGTTTTGCACTTTTACTTTATTTTATTTTGGTTTTGTTTGGATGAAAGTTTTTTAATTAATTTCAATCATATGGATTAACTTAATTCAAGTGGTGAAATTAATTAAATCAAATTTAAAATAAATAAATATATAAATGAACAATAATAATATATATATAAGAAAAAAATTTATCAAATAAAAAGGACAATGAATAAAATGGTAGAATGCTTTTACCTTATTTAGATACATATGTGAAGGTCAATTAAATGGAATATTTAGAATTATTTATGGTTCATGTTAATTGTTTTTATTAAGGAAAATGTTTTTGCTTAGTTTAAGATTGTTGTTGTTTGGTATTTGACCTCCTTGGTGTGCTTGCAGGTGCGCCGATGGAGGGACGAAGACCACGTAGGATACAACCACGACACCATGGGTAAGAACCATGTCGAAGACACCTTGGATAGACCTGTGCTGATGTGGAAATTTGAACCTATGTTGATGTGAGAATTCGATAGCAAGTGACAGGGTTTCACTATAGCGAGAAGGCAACAAGCACTATCTGACATGGATTGGGACCCACATGGATGAGGAATATTGGGTAGTAGATGAATACGACTTGGACATATGGTAGATGACGAGTGAAGGAATTTCATGAAGGTGGACATGAGTATGGATGAGCACATGGGTTTCCAGGGTGACATCATTCTGGTAATCGACGTCGAAAAGTGAGAAAACTGTAGACACCAAAATCCAGCCACTTGTAAGTCATCTATACCTTCCTGTCAGCCACGTGTCAGTCATCCATCCTTCCTGCCATTATTTGGCCCAAATCCACACCTTCCCGCCATTATTTGGCCCAATTTCACCTTTTCCCGCCATTATTTGGCCCAATTTCACCTTTCCCGCCATTTTTCATTCCCAAATTTTTTTAAATTAATATTTTTATATATATATTTTAATATTTTAATATATTTTAATATATATATATAAAGATACTTTAAGTGATTTAATCTGAGTTGTCCATCCTTCATTTAATCTCATCCGTCCATCCATCTTAATCCGTTTCACAACCTAGATTTATTCTCTACCCTTGGATCCACTTTAATCTTAGCCACACGTTCAAAGTGTCGTTAAAACCCTAAAGTGTGCCCTAAGAGTAGATTATAAATTGAGTCACATTGATGGCTCAAACCCTATGTCTTTTGCTATCTCTTTTACTATCTCTCTTTTGCTATCTATCGCTATCTATCTCTTCTTTAGCTAAACCTACCCATCCATCGTCGTCCCTTTTCGCCGCATCCATCGTCGCATCCATCGCCAACTTCGTCGCCATCCCTTCTGCAGCATTCTACAGAATCCCCCATTCTTGTCGCAAGTGCCCATGGGCGTTTACCCGCAGTCTCAGACGTAGACCGACGTCTGCAACCCCAATCCAAAAGCACGCGGGCATTCAACGAGTGCACCAAGGCGCCTTCTACAGCCGATTTGACAGTCCCAACTCTTCCAGGTGCCGCCTGGTCTCGCCGCGTTAACAGGAAATAGGTATAAATTAGTTTAAAGCAAGTAACTTCTTTTATTTTATTAATCTATTGTTGAACTGCATTCTATTTTTCTAGGATTTTAAATTATTTCTGAGGGCTCACACAGTGGAGCCCTCTTATTAATTTCTAACTCCTTGATAGTGTTAATGTGTGCAGGATTTTAATGGCAGATCCGGTGTGTTGATAGCAGCTGTTTAAGCTGGAGTGGTCCGAGCTATAGGATACAACGAAGCCCACTCACTCTGTTGGGATTAAGAATACATCTTCGGAAAATGCCACCATAACCAAGTTAATCAAGTGGTGGCGAGCCAGCCCGTAATGGCTCAACAACAACAAGTAATGCAAAGTCAACCGCAACCAATTTCTTATCATGCGGTACCCGCCCCTCCTCAACCAGCTCACAATACTGGGCCAACCATGGAAACTCGACCTTGGCAAACAAATCGTCCCAAGCGACAGTTCACACCTTTAGATGAACCATATGCGGTCATATTCAACAAGTTATATAGCACAAATCAGTTAACTTTACCTGAGTTCAAACCTTTAGAACCATCTAGAAGGGGAAAGTATTACAAGGAGTACTTATTTTGTCCTTATCATAGGCAAAATGGGCACGATATCAATAATTGTACAGCTTTCAAACATGTGATCCAAGATCTTATTGAGATTGGAGCCATTAAATTGGATAGCCCCTTAGCCCAACAAAATCAAAATCTTGGTATATTTCAAACACCCCTTCCACATCGGGAGGAAGTTCCAACAACTTCAGGGGGAGTAACTCAGGTAACTCCTCCTAATCAAGTTAACCATGTACAACAATACCAAGGTTTTGTGGGTACTATTAATGTAGTAACCCGGGGTCAAAGGGCGAACCAACCAAATCAGGCTGAACCACGACCACACTGTACAAACCCCCATCCACCTCGAGTAACGATGACCCAACGACGTGCTAGTACTTCTCAACAATCGCTAAATCATTCTACTCAACGCCAACGACCCATCATGTCATTGAGTAGCCGGTTAACTACCAGTTTAAAAATGGCTTTTCAATCGGTCTTGATAAACTTGCAAATGCTCTAAAGCATTGATTCATTTTTCATCTATGAGTGTGAGTTGATCAAGACGTGCTTGTCTAGCAGTATCATCATCGATAAATTCCTGCAAAGAAATTTGCAAGGAAGGGATCTCGAGCTGAAGAGGCATGATTGCTTCAGCTCCATAGACCAAAGAAAATGGTGTTGCCCCAATGGGGGTTCTGATGCTTGTTCTGTAAGCCCATAATGCCAAGGGGATTTGTGTATGCCAATCTTTATGATTTTCTTTAACAAGTTTCTTAAGAATAGCAATTATGGTCTTATTGGAAGCTTCAACTTGTCCATTGGCTTGTGGGTAGTAAGGAGTTGAGAAACTATGTTGGATATTATACTTTTCGCAAAGAGCTCGAACATCCTTATTCTTAAAAGACTTGCCGTTATCAAAAATGATTTTAGAGGGAATACCAAAATGACAAATGATATGGTGAAGTATAAACTCCACAATTCTAGGACCTGTCAGATCTTGGTTAGAGGAATAGCTTCAACCCACTTTGTGAAGTATTTGATGGTCGTAATGATGAAAGTATGTTGTCCTGAAGAGGCAGGTGAAATCTTGCCAATTAAATCGAGACCCCATTGTGAGAAGGGCCAAAGGCTTTGGATGGGCTGTAAAGCTTGTGATGGTATATGGATTAAATTAGCGTGTTCTTGACACTTTTTACATTGTTTAACATATTTGCAACAATCTTGTTCCATAGTGGGACAATATTACCCCATACGTAAAATACGCTTCGCAATGGCCATTCCACTAAAATGACCACCATAAGTACCATCATGGGCTTCAGCAATAGCTCTATGTGTTTCACCTGCTTCTAGAAAGCGGAGGAGTACTCCATCATATCCACGTTTATACAACACATCCCCCAAAAGAACAAAATGAGCTGCCTTTTGCTTAAAACAACGACGGGCAGTTCGAGACAAATCAGATGGGAGTGTTCCAAACTTGAGGAAGGCTACTATCTCACTAGACCAAGGCTCATATGGATCCGAATGGATAAAGCAAACATCTTTTTCATCCTTAGAATAAGCACAAACAATTGTAGACTTTGAGATTGTGGAAATGATTAGGGGCTGTACCTCTCCAAGGGAGTCCTTTGGAATCAATGATCCAAGAGAGGCCATGGCATCCGCAAATCTATTAGTCGAACAAGGCAAACTAGTGATCTCATACCAATAAAACTTAGAGAGCAACTTCATTGCTACATCATGATAAAGCTTAATGGTAGGTTCTTTGGCTTGGTATTCTCCTGTAATTTGTTTAACCACAAGTTGAGAATCCCCAAATATTCGAATACGCTTAATGCTCATAGCTATGGCTGATTGAAGACCTAAAATTAAGGCTTCATACTCTGCTGTATTATTGGTGCATTAGAAGTCTAGTTTGAATGATAAAGGGATGGGAATCCCTTGAGGTGTATGAAACACAACTCCAACACCTTGACCTTTCGTGCACTTAGAGCCATCAAAGAATAGCATGATGTCAACATCTTCCTCCGGAATGATGTCCTCTTCTTGTTCAGTGATAGCAAATACCGAATCATCTGGGAGCTCAATAATCAAAGGATGATCACTAGGTAGTGGAGCTTCCGCAAGTTGATCGGCTATAACTTGACCTTTAACGAATTTTTGGCTAATGAATTCAAGATCGAATTCTATAAGCAACATTATCCATTTAGCGGTACGAGTGTTATTATAAGTGTGAGACATCATATAACGCAGAGGGTTTTCTCTAGCTATGACATATGTTGTATGGCTAAGCATATAATGAAGAAGTTTCTTAGTGGCAAAAACCACTGCTAAGCACAACTTTTCCACATAAGCATATCGGGTTTCATAGCTTACCAATGTTTGACTAATATAATAGACAGCTTGCTCATGATTTTGTTCATTCTTTTGTGCAAGCATTGTCCCTAAGGCAAAGTCCGTTGCTGAGATATAAAGATTGAAAGGGACCCCTGGACGAGGCGGAGCTAAGACTGGCAGAGATGCTAAGTACTGCTTGATGTCATCAAAGGCTTTCTGACACTCATCTATCCATGAAAATTGTACCTCCTTTTGTAGTAGGTGGCAAAATGGCCTACATTTATTAGAAAGTTGTGCAATAAAGTGACGGATTGAATTAATCTTTCCTTACAGACTACGCAACTCCTTCAAATTAGTTGGGGGACACATTTCCATAATGGATTTGACCTTGTTTGGGTCCACCTCAATACCTCGTTTAGAGATAATAAAACCTAGGAGTTTGCCTGAGGTAACACCAAAGACACATTTCTTAGGGTTCAACCTTACTTTATGCTCTAGAAGCCTATCAAATTTTTTTTCCAATACATCAAAATGCTCTTGTCGAGTTTTAGATTTTGCCAATAAATCATCCACATAATCTTCGATAATCTTATGCATATAATCGTGGAAAATATAAGTCATGGCTCGTTGATAGGTTGCACCTACGTTCTTAAGGCCAAAGGGCATCACCCTATAACAAAAAGTTCCCCAAGGTGTGGTAAATGCTGTTTTGTGTTGATCTTCAGGGTTTATTCGAATCTGGTTGTATCCTGAAAATCCATCCATGAACGAAAGCATTTCATGACCAGCGCAGGTGTCAAAAAGAGTATCAATGTTTTGAAGAGGAAAGTCATCCTTAGGACACACTTGATTTAGATCTTGAAAATTGGTGCAAACACGTATCCCCCCGTTAGGCTTGCGAACGGGTACCATGTTAGAAAGCCACTCAGGATAATCAATCGGGACGACAAATTTAACATCCAGAAGTTTTCAAATCTTCGATTTAACTATGAGGGCCACGGTAGGATGCATTTTCCTAAGTTTATGTTTGACAGGTTTAGCATCTTTTTGTAAGGTGAGGTTAATGAACACACTTGTACACACACAGGTTTTTGATTGCCTAGATTCACTACCATGCTTTTGATTTGGTTAATGAACTCGCATGCACACACATTTGGTCCTAGTTGAATTAGGCAGTATTAGTAAGTTTGTTTGATACCACTAGCATGTTTGAGTCTTTGTAAAACAGTCTTCCTCCATATCTTCTTCCATATCGTCCTCCATATCTTCTTCCATATTCATGTCATTCCATACGTCATCCATTCACAAGCCACCAAGTTCGGTGCCCCCGATTAAACAATTATGATAACAGTTGGCTAAATCTAACTATCTAAAAATATGAGTGCTTCTTAGTGCATATTTCATTTACTTAGTCTTGCATTAATCATCCATAGATTTACATATCATTTACTTAGTCTTGCATTAATCATCCATAGATTTGTATGTTATATACGTAGTCTCGCATTAATCATCTATAAGTTTGCATTCCATTCCATCACATATGCATCAAAAACATTAAAACATATCAAAACATGCATCACAAAAACATAGGCATTCACACAAAAGAGAGTAAAACACCAAATAAATAAAAGCCATGTATATATATATATGTATAAAGGACAAACTGTACAAGGAATTCCAAAAGGCTACAATATACAATAGAGCACCAAGGCTCATAAAGAGTGCATCTAAGCACTAATCTAACCATCAAAAGAGGACCCCTGAGACCTAGTAGGAGCCCTAGATCTAGTGGTGTGTCTAGACTCACTACGCCTAGAGACAGAAGAGGATGGAGGATCAGGCAACACAATGTGATGCCTAAACAATGTGTCCTCTAGAGCCTCAATGTAACGAGTCCTCGACCTAAACCTAGCTATGTCTATCCCGTGCCGTCACTCCCGCTTCGCTAGCTCTGCCTGGAGTCTCGTCACCCTGTCATCCTGGGGCACCCTGGTCACTCTATCCAAGTCCACCTGCAGCTGGGCCATCCTTTCCTCCTGAGCAGCTAATCGGGCATCCTGCTCTATCGCTTGCTGCTCCAGCTGGGCCATCCTCTCCTCCTGAGCAGCTAACCGGGCATCCTGCTCTGCCGCCTGCTGCTCCAGTCGAGCTATCCTCTCTTCCTGGGCAGCTAACATAGCATCGCGCTCTGCTATCTACTACTGCAGCTATGTCAGATCATTCTCGTGCCCGCTAGGGGGTATCTCCCTAGCCTCTCTTACAGCCTCTCCTAGGCCCTCTTCGCCATCCTCCCCGTCATCTTCACTACCTGAAGCCTACTGTGCCATCTTCCCCTTTCACCTTCGACTATCAGATTGAATGCAGGGACCCTCCCTGTGCTTGGGAACCTCCGTGGTTCCCTCGCCCTCTCCAGCCCTAGCCTCGGGCTCTCCGACTCCACCAGCCACCAATGGTGGATCCCACCTTGGCTCTGCGGCAATCCATGCTGCATACTCAGCTGTCACCTCGACGTTGTCCATGTCAGGGATCTCCATGTCCTCATCGTCCTCTGTCACCTCCCTCCATGACTCAGCACAAGACAAATAACCCTCTGATCTGTGCCTCTGATAGTGCACTGGCTCATCGAGGACATCCTGCCTCAATCTGACCTGGCGGAGTACTCGAGACATCTATATGTACTCCACCTCGCTATGGCCCTGTCCCACTACCCATCTGGCCTGTCGCACCCGTCTCAGGTGCTCTCCATCCCCGATCCACCTCGCCTCCTGCTAGGGCATCCAAATGACTTGGGCATCTGTCAAGTCTGCCCATAATCTCCTATACCATTACCCCAATCTCACGGGGCAGCTAGGCTGTCTCTCCTTCGCCATTGGCCATCTCCTACCATAAGCCTGGATCATGTCCCAGTGAGCCCATGACAACCCCTCTGGTCGAGCCACTCTGAAGTGCTCCCAGCCCCAGCACTGGAGAACCACACTGCAACCTAGGCCCTTTCGGCCCCGTCTCCAAACCTCATACAACTCTCGGTACACCTGCACCAATAAAGCAGGCGCCCAGGCATACACTACCCTATTAGTGAGCATCTCGCTCACTACACACATCAGGTTCCATGGAAACTTGCACCTGATGCTGTTCGGGGCCACAATGTTGGCCAACACAAACATCATCAGAGCCTCCACCGCTACCAACTCCTTGGTCGTATACATGGCCAAGTATGGGATCCCCCCGCTCTCCGTCCGGATCTCCCTCCAGTCATCCCCAAACAACTTGGCCATCTCTGCAGCTCTATCTCGTCCAACCTCCACCCGCACCCCCTCCATGGGCACCTTGAGGATACGGTATACATCCTCAAGTGTCACCGTCATCTCTCCAGTCGAGAGCTGGAACGTCCCCCGATCTGGATCCCACCTCTCGGCCAAAGCCGAGAGGTACCCCTCATCCACCCGAACTACCTCCAATCGGGCTGCCTCCGCTAGCCCCACTGCCTCCAATATCTCCCAGTCTGCCTGGGACAACGACCTCCTCATCCCCAGAATGATAGGGGAGAACCGGTGTCGTGCCTCTAACACCCTAAGCTGCAAAACAACAAAACAAAAATTTGTTACAAATTTTTCCCAAAAAAAAAAAAAAAAAACACATAATAAGTACTTGCTTAAATGAACAAATACCTCAGCTGGATACACTGGTGCATCCGCTCCTATCTCCGCCATAGCTCCCACAGAAACCTTTCACTCCACTCCCTCAGACGCACTTCTCTCAAGCTCGAACGCACAAATGAGCGAAATTCTCGCTGAAACTGTTTAAATAGCTAGTTTTGGTGCCCTGAAATGTAGTGGGGCGTTTCATGGCATGTTTAGACACAGTCCTGCATTTTTAGAGTGCCTAAACATCGATGGGCGTCTCTGCCAACCACAAATGCAGATCGGCGTTTGGTGTCAGTATTGAATAAAGGAACAAAACTTGCAAAATTGAAGCTTACCTCCTTCAAATTTCATCAAATTCAATTCATCCATTCTTCTTATCATAATAAAACATTTTGTGAAGGTTACAACAATTTTGGACACAAATTTTGTCATTTCACTCAAAAAGCGCATCATTCATCATTGTTTTACAAATTGGGTTAAAAATATTCAAAACCTTCACAAAATTAACTACATTCATCAATTCTTCTGATCTATCGTCAATTTCATTAATTCTTCTTTCATCATGCATATTTTTGCCAAATCAAATTAAAGTAAACCTCGTATCTAGTAGTATATTCTATCACATTGGTGATTGCAGCGATTTGCATCCATGCAATTCGGTAAGAGGATTAAACCACCATAAGGGCACTTACCATTTATCATCATCAATTATTTCATTGTTTGAAAATTGGAAATCAATTTTGGGTATTCTACTTTTCAAGTGACCTCATACCAAGATTAATTTGCTCAACAGTTGTCATTGATGGCCTAGTTCATGGGGCCTTAAACATGGACAATCTTTAATATCATCATTATTTTGAGTCTTGCTAGAGATTGAGGCTACCTAGGTTGATTGGTTTCGACCCGAGGAATTATCCATACAGTCACTAGGAGCATCTCTGAGTTCTGGACTCTTTTCATGCATCTTTCATCTCTGCATATCAATGGCACCAACAAGGCAATTTCATTAATAGTATGGACTCACACACAGGAGTTGGGGCATCCGTTATCAATTTCTAATTTTCCTATAGTGGAATTCATCTTACATGATCATGGAACTTACAATTTGGCAAAAATCCCTTTATAATCGTTGGGGTAGAAAACGGTCCATCTTTCACATCACTCATATCGTCTTCAATCATATTCATTTCTGGTTTGTACACCAACCCCTTTCTTGTTGGGACATAAATAGATGGTTCATACACCAACCCCTTTTTTCACCGTTGGGGCAAAAAAGGTTCATTTTCTTCCAAATTTCTTCCAATTGGCTTGTGAGAACCATTATCGCTCGCCAATTGAGGGGGTAAGCTGATAAAATTTTAAATATTCTTTTATTATTTGGTCTTCAAAGTTGTGCTTTAGTCTTGAGAGAGAGTTGCGTCTGATCCAGCTTTTCAGGTGTCTTAAGTTTTTGTGCTGCATTGTGTCTTCACACAAAGTAGCTCAAAAAGGGGCATCTGTAGACACCAAAATCCAGCCACTTGTAAGTCATCTATACCTTCCTGTCAGCCACGTGTCAGTCATCCACTTTCCCACCATTATTTGGCCCAAATCCACACCTTCCTGCCATTATTTGGCCCAATTTCACCTTTTCCCGCCATTATTTGGCCCAATTTCACCTTTCCCGCCATTATTTGGCCCAAATCCACACCTTCCCGCCATTATTTGGCCCAATTTCACCTTTTCCCGCCATTATTTGGCCCAATTTCACCTTTCCCGCCATTTTTCATTCCCAAATTTATTTAAATTAATATTTATATATATATTTTAATATTTTAATATATTTTAATATATATATAAAGATACTTTAAGTGATTTAATCTGAGCCATCCATACTTCATTTAATCTCATTCGTCCATCCATATTAATCCGTTTCACAACCTAGATTTATTCTCTACCCTTGGATCCACTTTAATCTTAGCCACATGTTCAAAGTGTCGTTAAAACCCTAAAGTGTGCCCTAAGAGTAGATTATAAATTGAGTCACCTTGATGGCTCAAGGCCGATCTCTTTTACTATCTCTCTTTTGTTATCTATCGCTATCTATCTCTTCTTCAGCTAAACCTACCCATCCATCGCCATCCCTTTTCGTCGCATCCATCATCGCATCCGTCGCCAACTTCGCCGCCATCCCTTCTGCAGCATTCTGCAGAATCCCCCATTCTTGTCGCAAGTGCCCGCGGATGTTTACCCGCAGCCACAGACGTAGACTGACATCTGCAACCTCAATCCAGAAGCACGCGGGCGTTCAGCGATCGCACCAGGGCACCTTTCGTAGCCGATTTGACAGTTACATCACTTCCAGGTGCCGCCTGGTCTCACCGCGTTAACAGAAAAAGAGGTATAGATTCTAAAGCAAGTAATATTTTTATGTATTAATCCCATAGAGAGGCATTAATGGAAATATTAAAGTCAATCGAGCTTCAAACTCAAGATACTAATGCCTTCAACAACTTTGTGGGGAGTATTCAAACATGCATGGAGCCCTCCATCACTTTCTATGATTTTGAAATCAAACCTATGTCAACAGAAAGTATAGATCCTCCATTGCATATCATGGCAAAGATCGATCACAAGCCATTCAAGAGAGTCTTAATTGACACCGGTTACTCAATCAATATCATTACAACATCGAAATTGAGTCATCTAGAGCTGTCGCCATCCCTTATCACCAAGTCGACTTTTACTCTTAAAGCATTCAATGATGCTTTATCTTCCACGGTTGGCACGGTTATCTTGCCCATTGAGGTAGGGGCCAGAACTTTGCATACCTTGTTTCACATCTTGGAAGGGACCATGGCATACAATGTATTGCTTGGACGGCCTTGGCTTAGGGAGATGAGATGTGTCCCTTCTATACTGCATCAATGTCTGAAGTATGTATATGAAGGACAGGTTCATTGTGTACCTGCTGACATTGAACCCTTCAAACATTGCAACTATGTCTCAAATCCTTATGAGATTGTGTTGCCATCCACTCATATTTTCTTAACCCCATATACTTCTTCTATACCATCTTCTTCTAAAGCTCCCATTCTTGAGGAGCCACCCATCATATCGCAACCACCTTCATCTTCCATTATTCCATCTCATTCACCACTTTCTTCATCTCCTAATATTCCTTCTTCTTCATCAGTGACCACATGCACATGTGGCCATGACCAATCATATCTTTCTACATCATTAACCCATTCTTCTACACCTTCTTCAACATCACCTATTATTCCTCCATCTTCCCAACCATCACCAGCTGATGTTTCACAAGTTAGTGAAGCATCAACCCAACCAAATCCTTCCAATTCTTCTATCCCACATTCTTCTATTCCATCATCTATTCCATCTCCATCCCAAGTCAAGGTCCATCTCACTGATGCAGGTATTGGTGAGTATGCCATTCAAGATGTCCACATCACACCGTTCAATGTGCAAACAGTTAAAGATTTTGGTCATCCACATGACCAAAATTTATCCATTGGATCGGTTTATAACATGGGTTCTATGCCAAATTCCATTAATTTTGTATATGGGGGAATAGAGTCATCTTCTAGTCCTACCACCATACTAGAACCTAAGCATCCAGTCCCTGCCAATATCGAAAGGATGGAGGGTTTTCCCTCTCGCTATTTCCACAGACATAATTGGCAGCAATTTGGCCTAGGTCGATACGAGCAAGGGGTAACTAAACGCATCGATATGCCATATCAGAGACCCACTGAGTGTTTTGGTCTGGGCTACCAACCACTTCCATCCCTTTCTTCTTTTGAACGAGCTTTTCAAAGCATTAATCTTAATTCAGAAGAAGAAATCCTCCACCCCGACGAATCCGAAGATGAAGCCTATGAAGAATTTGACATCATGTCAAATGGTGATGAATCTGAAGAAGAGTCGGCGCCCATTGTTCCCCTCATTAAACAAGACGAGTTTTATCTCCAATTGTTCCCTCTCCAAGAGGCCATCTTTCGCTTGCTTATTCCACAAGAACGAGGTGAACCACCCCCTCCGCCACATCCATAAGCCATAATCCAAACCTGTATTATATGTATATACTAAAATAGTGGTTTTCACCACTACCAAAAAAAAAAAAATCAGAAAATTTCCAAAAAAAAAAAAAAAAAAAATCAAAATATATAAAAAATACTTTATTGCTTTATGTATGTGTGTAATAGTGGTTTTCACCACTACAAAAAAAAAAAAAACTCAAACTACAAAAAAAAAAAAAAAAAAAAAAAAACTGAAAAACTATGTTGTTTTGCATCTCAGGTCTTCCGAGGTCTTCACCGGTTTTTCCTTTCCATTCCACCCATCCTTTCTTCCATAAGTCGACAATGAATTTTGAAGACTTATTCACACCACTCCATAATCCATATGATCCGGATAAGCCAATCCCGATCAACCCAAGCCTGATTGGCATGGATCGGATTTCATCCCCTCCATCTATTTCAGAATTCATCCTTTTCGAGGAATTGTTAAGGGCTTCCGTCAACTACATTCCTCCTTCACCTCCACATTCACCTTCATCTTCTAAGCCAGAGGTCTTCCGGGCAGACATAGACGAGAGCAAGGCACAGGAGCTTGATGACATTTTAGATGACATAAATTTGATCCCTACTCCCCATCAGCTTGAGGAAGGTTCCCACATGTCTATTGAAGAAACTATCGATGTAGACCTTAGTCCAGACCAAGATGGCACCCAAATTGTGAAACTGGCTAAAATTCTATCATCAGAGGAACAAGAGAAAATGATTGCTCTACTCAAGCGGAAGAAGGAGATATTTGCATGGTCTTACAAAGACATGCCAGGCCTAGACCCTAATTTGGTTGTCCATAACCTCACCTTACAAAAAGATGCTAAACCTGTCAAACAAAAACTTAGGAAAATGCATCCTACCGTGGCCCTCATAGTTAAATCGGAGATTCAAAAACTTCTGGATGTTAAATTTGTCGTCCCGATTGATTATCCTGAGTGGCTTTCTAACATGGTACCCATTCGCAAGCCTAACGGGGGATACGTGTTTGCACCGATTTTCGAGATCTAAATAAAGCGTGTCCTAAGGATGACTTTCCTCTTCCAAACATTGATACTCTTGTCGACACCTGCGCTGGTCATGAAATGCTTTTGTTCATGGATGGATTTTCAGGATACAACCAGATTCGAATAAACCCTGAAGATCAACACAAAACAACATTTACCACACCTTGGGGAACTTTTTGTTACTAGGGTGATGCCCTTTGGCCTTAAGAACGCAGGTGCAACCTATCAACGAGCCATGACTTATATTTTCCATGATTATATGCATAAGATTATCGAAGATTATGTGGATGATTTATTGGCAAAATCTAAAACTCGACAAGAGCATTTTGATGTATTGGAAAAAGTTTTTGATAGACTTCTAGAGCATAAAGTAAGGTTGAACCCTAAGAAATGTGTCTTTGGTGTTACCTCAGGCAAACTCCTAGGTTTTATTATCTCTAAACGAGGTATTGAGGTGGACCCAAACAAGGTCAAAGCCATTATGGAAATGTGTCCCCCAACTAATTTGAAGGAGTTGCGTAGTTTGCAAGGAAAGATTAATTCAATCCGTCGCTTTATTGCACAACTTTCCGATAAATGTAGGCAATTTTGCCACCTACTACAAAAGGGGGTACAATTTTCATGGACAGATGAGTGTCAGAAAGCCTTTGATGACATCAAGCAGTACTTAGCGTCTCTGCCAGTCTTAGCTCCGCCTCGTCCAGGGGTCCCTTTCAATCTTTATATCTCAAAGAACGGACTTTGCCTTAGGGACAATGCTTGCACAAAATAATGAACAAAATCATGAGAGCATTTATTCGATCTTGAAAAGTAACTAGACAAGCACGTCTTGATCAACTCACACTCATAGATGAAAAACGAATCAATGCTTTAGAGCATTTGCGAGTTTATCAAGACCGATTGAAACGTGCTTACAATGCCAAAGTTCATCTAAGAGAATTTCAAGTAGGAGATCTTGTCCTTAAAGAGAATCAACAAAACACCAATGCATTGCCGCATCTTCGAGATAAATTCGCGGCTAATTGGTTAGGTCCATATATGGTCACCGAAAGAGTGGGTAATGGAACTTATAGACTTGCCAGTTTAGAGGGAGAGGAAGAACCCGAACCACTTAATGTTATACACTTGAGGGCATTCTACGCATAGTTTGAATTTTATATGTACATATATACATGGCTTGTACAACAAAAAAACAAAAAAAAAAAAAAAATAAAATAAAAAAGAATTTGCATTTCATTGTTAGTTGCATACATCTCATTCAAAAACATTGCATTTCATGTGCATACATCTCATTGAAAACCATAACATTTCATTTTCAGCCATAGTTGCATATCATGTTAGAGACCATTCTATCTTTTGGATATAAAATTTGGTCAAGCAAAAGTCATGTTGCCTTAATCGGGGGCACCTTCATAAAATCCATCAAACCGAATTGTCATTCGTACACCCATTTTCCATTTGCACATATTTACATTGCCAAAATGTTTTCAGTCACTCATCCATTCCTAGTGTTTTAAGCAAACTTTGAAATGCATGTCAAAGTTCTCTAGGGCCATATCACAAATTACACTAAATAAAATCTTGAGTATTGGGAAATGATTTCAAAAGCGGTCTTGAACCTATCACATTTTCACATCTTAAAAACATCTTGTGTCAAAGAGAGATAACACCATCCTTGGGTTGTGCCTTGAAGTGAAAAGGGTAATCCTCGTTTGTCCTATCATGCAAACATAGTCCATAAAACGGTGGTTCTTACCACTATCACAAGCAATCACAAAATATAAATATAAACAGAGTAGTAAGGATAGGGTAAAATTCTCATCATACTTCGGTTGAGAATCCGATTCCCCAAAGCTCTAAGGAAATGAACATTTTTCACACACCACCGATCCCAAATAAGTTGTAAGGATCGGATAGGTAGTCATCCCCAAGGCTTACAAAGGTCAAAAACAACATGGACTATGGAGTTAACCTTCACCGGGGCTATAGACGCTTGACTGGCAGTGGAGTATACTCATTGCGTGGCGACATGTCTCTCCTCAAAAAGAGACCTCTGAATGCTCATACGGACAAACTAGCTTCGGGGTCTTCTCCATAACAGAGTTACCTAATTTATGCAAGATGAGGTTAATGAACACACTTGCACACACACAGGTTTTTGATTGCCTATAGTCACTACCATGCTTCTAATTTGGTTAATGAACTCGCATGCACACACATTTGGTCCTAGTTGAATTAGGCGGTATTAGTAAGTTTGTTTGATACCACTAGCATGTTTGAGTCTTTGTAAAACAGTCTCCTCCATATCAACCTCCATATCACCCTCCATATCTTCTTCCATATTCATGTCATTCCATACGTCATCCATTCACAAGCCACCAAGTTCGGTGCCCCTGATTAAACAATTATGATAACAGTTGGCTAAATCTAACTATCTAAAAATATGAGTGCTTCTTAGTGCATATTTCATTTACTTAGTCTTGCATTAATCATCCATAGATTTACATATCATTTACTTAGTCTTGCATTAATCATCCATAGATTTGTATGTTATATACTTAGTCTCGCATTAATCATCTATAAGTTTGCATTCCATTCCATCACATATGCATCAAAAACATTAAAACATATCAAAACATGCATCACAAAAACATAGGCATTCACACAAAAGAGAGTAAAACACCAAATAAATAAAAGCCATGTATATATATATGTATAAAGGTCAAACTATACAATGAATGCCAAAAGGCTACAATATACAATAGGGCACCAAGGCTCATAAAGAGTGCATCTAAGCACTAAGCTAACCATCAAAAGAGGACCCATGAGACCTAGTAGGAGCCCTAGACCTAGTGGTGTGTCTAGACTCACTACGCCTAGAGACAGAAGAGGATGGAGGATCAGGCAACACAATGTGATGCCTAAACAATGTGTCCTCCAGAGCCTCAATGTAACGAGTCCTAGACCTAAGCCTAGCTATGTCTATCCCGTGTCGTCACTCCCGCTCCGCTAGCTCTGCTTGGAGTCTCGTCACCCTGTCATCCTGGGGCACCCTGGTCGCTCCATCCAAGTCCACCTACAGCTGGGCCATCCTCTCCTCCTGAGCAGCTAATAGGGCATCCCACTCTGTCGCCTACTACTCCAGCCGAGCTATCCTCTCATCTCGGACAGCTAGCATAGCATCGCGCTCTGCTATCTGCTGCTGCAGCTGTGCCACCTTGTCCTTGTGCCCACTAGGGGGTACTTCCCTAGCCTCTCCTGCGGCCTCTCCTAGGCCCTCTCTGTCATCCTCCCCATCATTTTTTCTCTCTAGAGCCTGCCATGCCATATTACCCTTTCACCTTTGACTGTCAGATCAAAGGCGGGGACCCTCCCTGCGCTTGGGAACCTCCGCGGTTCCCTCGCCCTCTCCAACCCCAGCCTCGGGCTCTCCGGCTCCACCAGCCACCAATGGTGGCTCCCACCTCGGCTCTGCGGCCATCCATGCTGCATACTTAGCTGTCACCCCGATGTCATCCATGTTGGGGATCTCCATGTCCTCATCGTCCTCTACCGCCTCCCTCCACGACTTGGCACACGACAAATCACCCTCTGATCTGTGCCTTCGGTAGCGCACTGGCTCACCGGGGACATCCTGCCTCAATCCGACCTGGCGGAGTACTCGAGACATCTGTATGTACTCCGCCTCGCTATGGCCCCGCCCCACTACCCATCTGGCTTGTCGCACTCATCTCAGGTGCTCTCCATCCCCGATCCACCTCGCCTCCCGCTAGGGCCTCCAAATGACTTGGGCATCTGTCAAGTCTGCCCATAATCTCCTATACCATTGCCCCGATCTCATGGGGCGGCTAGGTTGTCTCTCCTCTGCCACTGGCCATCTCCTACCATAAGCCTAGCTCATGTCCCAGTGAGCCCATGGCAACCCCTCCGGTCGAGCCACTCGAAGTGCTCCCGACCCTAGCATTGGAGAACCACACTGCAACCTAGGCCCTTTCGGCCCCGTCTCCGAACCTCATACAACTCCCGGTACACCTGCGCCAATAAAGCGGGCGCCCAGGCATACACTACCCTATTAGTGAGCATCTCGCTCACTACA
Source organism: Wollemia nobilis (assembly GCA_028583015.1). NCBI lineage: Eukaryota > Viridiplantae > Streptophyta > Pinopsida > Araucariales > Araucariaceae > Wollemia > Wollemia nobilis. The sequence continues at coordinate 8,688,510 of JAQPPZ010017228.1, forward strand.
CCCATCAGGTTCCATGGGAACCTGCACCCGATGCTGTTCGGGGCCACAATGTTGGTCAACACGAACATCATCAGAGCCTCCACCTCTACCAACTCCTTGGCCGTATACATGGCCAAGTATGGGATCCCCCTGCTCTCCGTTCGGATCTCTCTCCAGTCATCCCCAAACATCTTGGCCATCTCCGTGGCCCTATCTCATCCAACCTCCACCTGTGCCCCCTCCACGGGCACCTTGAGGATACGGTATACATCCTCAAGCGTCACCGTCATCTCTCCAGTCGAGAGCTGGAACGTCCCCCGATCTGGATCCCACCTCTCGGCCAAAGCCGAGAGGTACCCCTCATCCGCCCGAACTACCTCCAACCGGGCTACCTCCGCTAGCCCCACTGCCTCCAATATCTCCCAGTCTGCCTGGGACAACGACCTCCTCATCCCCGAAATGATAGGGGAGAACCGGTGTCGTGCCTCTAACACCCTAAGCTACAAAACAACAAAACAAAAATTTGTTACAAATTTTTCCCAAAAAAAAAAAAAAAACAAACACATAATAAGTACTTGCTTAAATGAACAAATACCTCAGCTGGCTGCACTGGCGCGTCCGCTCCCACCTCCGCCATAGCACCCGCATGCTTCACTCTCCCACACAACCTTTCACTTCACTCCACTCCCTTAGACGCACTTCTCTCAAGCTCGAACGCACAAATGAGCGAAATTCTCGCTGAAACTGTTTAAATAGCTGGTTTTGGCACCCTGAAACGCAGTGGGGCATTTCATGGTGCATTCAGATGTAGTGCTGCATCTGCAGAGCACCTAAACACCGACGGGCGTCTCTGCCACCCCCAAATGCAGACCGACGTTTGGTGTCAGTATTGAATAAAGGAACAAAACTTGCAAAATTGAAGCTTACCTCCTTCAAATTTCATCAAATTGCATTCATCCATTCTTCTTATCATAATAAAACATTTTGTGAAGGTTACAACAATTTTGGACACAAATTTTGTCATTTCGCTCAAAAAGCGCATCATTCATCATTGTTTTACAAATTGGGTTAAAAATATTCAAAACCTTCACAAAATTAACCACATTCATCAATTTTTTTGATCTATCGTCAATTTCATTCATTCTTCTTTCATCATGCATATTTTTGCCAAATCAAATTAAAGTAAACCTCGTATCTAGTGGTATATTCTATCACCTTGGCGATTGCAACGATTTGAATCCATGCAATTCGATAAGAGGATTAAACCACCATAAGGACACCTACCATTTATCATAATCAACTATTTCACTATTTGAAAATTGGAAATCAATTTTGGATATTCTACTTTTCAAGTGACCTCATACCAAGATTAATTTGCTCAACAGCTTGTCATTGATGGCCTAGTTCATGGGGCCTTAAACATGGACAATCTTTAATATCATCATTATTTTGAGTCTTGCTAGAGATTGAGGCTACCTAGGTTGATTGGTTCCGACCCGAGGAATTATCCATACAGTCACTAGGAGCATCTCTGAGTTTTGGACTCTTTTCATGCATCTTTCATCTCTGCATATCAATGGCGCCAACAAGGCAATTTCATTAACAATATGGACTCACACACAGGAGTTGGGGCATCCGTTGTCAATTTCTAATTTTCCTATAGTGGAATTCATCTTACATGATCATGGAACTTACAATTTGGCAAAAATCCCTTTATAACCGTTGGGGCAGAAAACGGTCCATATTTCAAATCACTCATATCGTCTTCAATCATATTCATTTCTGGTTTGTACACCAACCCCTTTCCTGTTGGGACATAAACAGATGGTTCATACACCAACCCATTTTTTTCACCGTTGGGGCAAAAACGGTTCATTTTCTTCCAAATTTCTTCCAATTGGCTTGTGAGAACCATTCTCGCTCGCCAATTGAGGGGGTAAGCTGATAAAATTTTAAATATTCTTTTATTCTTTGGTCTTCAAAGTTGTGCTTTAGTCTTGAGAGAGAGTTGCGTCTGATCCAGATTTTCAAGTGTCTTAAGTTTTTGTGCTGCATTGTGTCTTCACACAAAGCAACTCAAAAAGGGGCATCTGTAGACACCAAAATCCAGCCACTTGTAAGTCATCTATACCTTCCTATCAGCCACGTGTCAGTCATCCATCCTTCCCGCCATTATTTGGCCCAAATCCACACCTTCCCGCCATTATTTGGCCCAATTTCACCTTTTCCCGCCATTATTTGGCCCAATTTCACCTTTCCCGCCATTTTTCATTCCCAAATTTATTTAAATTAATATTTTTATATATATATTTTAATATTTTAATATATTTTAATATATATATAAAGATACTTTAAGTGATTTAATCTGAGCCGTCCATCCTTCATTTAATCTCATCCGTCCATCCATCTTAATCCGTTTCACAACCTAGATTTATTCTCTACCCTTGGATCCACTTTAATCTTAGCCACACGTTCAAAGTGTCGTTAAAACCCTAAAGTGTGCCCTAAGAGTAGATTATAAATTGAGTCACCTTGATGGCTCAAACCCTATGTCTTTTGCTATCTCTTTTACTATCTCTCTTTTGTTATCTATCGCTATCTATCTCTTCTTCAGCTAAACCTACCCATCCATCGCCGTCCCTTTTCGTCGCATCCATCGCCGCATCCGTCGCCAACTTCGCCGCCATCCCTTCTGCAGCATTCTGCAGAATCCCCCATTCTTGTCGCAAGTGCCCGCGGGCGTTTACCCGCAGTCTCAGACGCAGACCGACGTCTGCAACCCCAATCCAGAAGCACGCGGGCGTTCAGCGAGTGCACCAGGGCGCCTTCTGCAGCCGATTTGACAGTCCCAACTCTTCCAGGTGCCGCCTGGTCTCGCCGCGTTAACAGGAAACAGGTATAAATTAGTTTAAAGCAAGTAACTTCTTTTCTTTTATTAATCTGTTGTTGAACTCCTGCATTCTATTTTTCTAGGGTTTTAAATTATTTCTGAGGGCTCACACAGTGGAGCCCTCTTATTAATTTCTAACTCCTTGATAGTGTTAATGTGTGCAGGATTTTAATGGCAGATCTGGTGTGTTGATAGCAGCTGTTTAAGCTGGAGTGGTCCGAGCTACAGGATACAACGAAGCCCACTCACTCTGTTGGGATTAAGGATACATCTTCGGAAAACGCCACCACTTTGTGCCAGCTAGGGTTTCGGAGAACCCTAGCACGAATTGTAATTTTTGTATCACAAAAAGGGTTACAGGCCCTGTTGTACTCAAAAGGAGTTTCTAAACTCCATTGATTAATAAAAATCATTTATTTTGTACAACTATGTTCTGCATTACTTTTTATCGTGATTTCTTTATCTTTTGTTTGGCATTGTATTTTTAATCTACAAAAACAATGACCAATCAACACTTAAAAGTTCACTACACATTTCATGAGATGACACTGATAGAAAATAGTGACCAATAAACGCATAGGAATGTGTAGTTGATTGTCAACTCTTCAACATGTGAAGATGGTATCCAAGGACAATGCAGCACTGGGGATAAGATGTGGTAAACATAAATAGAATGGCAGGGAAAGAAAAGGTATCCAGAGATGCAGTGCTACACTATCATTGGATATATCACTGAGCATATTGTCTAGTCAATGGGCAAATGATGAAATAAAATGTAGACGATAACTCGGATACGTATTTGGTGGAAAGTGATAGTACCATTTTTAGTTGAGACTATAGCAAAGGTAGGAAATACACATAGGGGTGAGGACGTATGTTAGTATTATTGGCCTGTTGATGCCAAACATGATACCATTATGGTATAATGTAAACACAAATACATTTAAAGGTGATACATAGCATGTTGGGATGACTACGATGATGAATCAGATGCTCGACAAATGGTGTGGAGGTTTTACTGACTATAACAAGCTGACGATGCCAAACTAAGATAGTTTAATGACGATGATGGGCCAAATATTTTGGAAAAAAAGTAATGAAATATGTTTGTTGATCAAAATACACCATCAAGCAATGAATTCGGATAGGGAGTAGCCAAGAATTTATGATTTGGATGTTCGAGCATCCAGGGGAGCATAACACCTTTTTTTTGTGTTGTAAGAATGTGTGAATTTTGGTTTCTCTTACACCGATAGTTGAGAACAACAAGTGGTAAAATGGGCAGCGTTACCACTCACACCATAGATAAGGTGACAAAAATAAGGGAAACGACCAAATGGAGGCTGCCAAGATACATACGTGAATGGCGCCATGGTGGAAAACTACAATGGTAGGTGGTGAAACTGGCAGGATGCAACCACCTATGTATTCCATGGTAGAATGGTTTAAAGAAGAATGTGATGTTCTATTAGAAGCACCGCTAGATAGGATATGACATATGTTTTAGAGATGTATAGGGGAGTGGATTCCAATTAATTTTATAAACACATGTTATTAGGGGGTTACAAAGGCCACAGGAGCATTGGATTAAGCACAATGTCATCGTTTCCATGCATGAGATGCCAAACTAAACAAATAGAAAATTACGAGAGAGACGTTATGGAATTAATAAGATCCATGTCAGAGTTATCAAGGACAACGGTTACTAGGAAGGGAAAATAAGAGATAAAACATTGGAGAACGGAAAGCCAAAAGATAGAAGTAAAGGGACAGTTGGATTGGAAATGTTAAATACATCAATGAAACTCAAAATAGGGGCTGAATTTTTTTTTTTTTTTTTGTAATACAAGACATATTTTTCTGACCATTTTAATGCATACAGATTCGAAAACTTGCACCTTGTGAGCAAGATTAGAGGAGATTTACATCTAAGGGTTTGAGTTTAATGTTTAATCTTTTATTTCTACATTTTGTGGATTTATATCTAGTGTTAAATTCTCTAGGAGGTTGCACTATGTGAATGTCCATTGGAATGTAGGTTTTATTTTCCTTAGAGTCTAGCACTTGATTTAACCAAGTTGTGCTTATGCAAGTTTGTTTAGATCAGGTTACCCTTAATATTTTCTCACAATCTCTGGTTTTGCAGGGTAGGGAAGCATGATGTCATATTTTGTTTGCACTCATATTCCAGTTTGATATTAGCTTAAGTTGTAGTTATTCATTTCTGCATTCCTATTTCCATTGTTGTTTTTATGTTCTGGTCCTTGTCTAGAATTTTTGCATTTCATTTTTAGTTTGTTTGCATTCTGGTCTTTGTCCATAATTTTTGCATTTCATTTTCAATTTGTTTGTATTCTGGTCTTTGTCCAGAATTTTTGCATTTCATTTTCAGTTTGTTTGCATTCTGGTCTTTGTCCAAAATTTTTGCATTTCATTTTCAGTTTGTTTGTATTCTGGTCTTTGTCCAGAATTTCTGCATTTTATTTTTAGTTTGTTTACATTATGGTCTTTGTCCAGAATTTTTGCATTTCATTTTCATTTTATTTGTATTCTGGTCTTTGTCTAGAATTTCTGCATTTATTTTTATTTTTCATAAATAAGATAAAATCAACCTAGGAGGGAGGGTTTCTAACCTACAACTTCAGAGTAAACCAAAGATAAGAAATGGAGTGGACAATTCCACAACATTTACTGCTTTTAGATACATAAGCAAAGATAAAAGGAATGCCTAACTCCACTAACCCTCAAACTCAGATTAAGTGCAGATAAAGCAAATGAACGCTAACTTCCTAACTTGCTAACCTACTGACTTCCAACTTTGCAATTAGTAGAGCATTAAATATGAAGATAAAATTGAACCTACTAACTGCAAATGAATCTCACATTAAAGGCACAAATTTTAAAATGAAGTGGACAATTCCACACACTTTCTCATTTTGCATTTTAATTTGAAGATAAAATGAATCCACTAACAGGGATTTGGGGTAAGATAGATTAATGCCAAGATAATCAAAGAAGCAACACTTCATTTATCAATTTAGACAAGAGAAGTTTCATGGCAATTTAAGGGAATCAATCACAAAGATCAAATGAATTAAACCAATAGGACCCTTGTTAATAGTTACTTGCAAATCACTTGGTTGTTTCTAGCATTGGTTAGACTTGATTATTTCACTTTCAAATATACATGTGCAATGCTTATATAGCGGAACCTTGGAGAAGTTATTTTGTTCTTAACTTCTTTGCAAGAGAGGGTTTTCGGATAAATACCCTAACTGTGATGGGGATTTTGCCATTGGGAAAAATATCCACTCAACAGAATTGGTGCTAGAAGGAGGGCATTCATAGCTTTGTGATTAATTTTCTTAAGATCATTTTCCTCTAACAGTACTTTTAGTTGTAGAAGCCTTTTTCTTTCTGACAGCTAATGTGTGAAATTTTGTTTCCACTATGTTTTGTTGTAGGAGCTTTGTTTTGTAGGTTTTTGTGTTTCTTTTGTTTATTGTTTGAGTTATTGTGAGTTGTGAGAGGTCTTGTAGAGCAAGTGTCTTCCCAAGCTGGTCCAACCTGAGTATATCACTACTAGGTCTAAAACCATTGGGGAAACCATATTTCAAAGCCTTTCTCCTAATTCTAGGAAACCAAGGAACAAGACTCAAGAGGTTGAAATCCCACCTAGTATACTTGATCTAAAGTTACCTTTGGTGTCAAGTACATCTAGTGTGTCTACACCTATTATCTCTATTACTATGGGTACATCAAGTGTATCTGCACCCATTACCTCGACTGTTTCTACTACCCCTACAGGGCCACCACCGTTGAACATCATGGCCCAACCACCACCAGTCACTTGGTATGGAACACATAGTACTCCATTAAACATAGTTGGGGATGTCCATGACACACCCAAAAATATCAAAAGGCTCTTGCCCAAGTATAAGCCTAATGGTCCCAGATCACCCGAAGAACACATCCAGGTTTACAAGGAAACCTTGATCGAAAAGCAAGTTGAACATGAAGATGTGGCCTATAGGCTATTTCCTATGAGTTTAGACGAAATGATATATGACTGGTATATCAGTCTACCTATTGGTTCCATCACCTCTTGGGCCCAACTAGAGGATGCCTTCGTTAATCAATTTAGGTCACCTTTAGATCCTACCATTATATATAACCAATTTGTGACCTGCAAAAGGGGACCTAATGAGCCAATCAGGATGTTCAATTCTAGGTTCTAGAAACTCTACACAAGCGTAACCCATCATTTTGTGGTTGATGCTACTATGGCTCTTCAATTATACTTTGGAGTGCTAGATCCCATGACAACCATGTTTTCTAGGAGAAACCCCTAGGTTACTACCCTTGCCCTAGCATACGCAGAGGCCATGACCATTGAGCAACAAATGATGTCGCAAGGTGTGGGGATGCCCCAATTACCCATGGTAGGACAATTTGGTCCTTATAGTCAATTTGCTATGATGAATCAAGTCATGGCACCTCAAATACCAATGATGAATGCCCTACCATACCATCAACCTTATCCATTCATGCCCACTTATCCATCCATTTATACCTATCCAAATACATCCATTCCATCCACCACATCTCTGCTCTCAAATAATCATATGGCTACACAAGGAGTCAATGCGACCAATGCTCAAGCTTTGGAAACATTTCCTATGGCCACACCTCTTCAGAGCATGAACCCTTTTTTGAGCCAAAATATTCAGAATCAAGCCTTGATGCCAAGTCAAGATACGACTAGTATCAAAAATCCTTTTGGACCTAGTACCATAACGCCTCAGCCAAAAGAGTCAAATTTTGAAATTGGGGAAGTAAAGAAGATGGTCCTCAAGTTGAGTAATGACGTGGTCCACTTGCAGAAGCAAAATTCCCAAACTCCTCATCCTAATAAAAATTTCAATAATCAAAGGAAGTCATGGAATACTATGCCTAACAATGGGGGTGTACCTAACCCCATAGCAAATCAAGCTGATGCTTTTGCAAGCCCTAGTAGCCTCGATCCCATTATTAATTTATCAGATTTTTCTTGGGAAAAGGGATGTAGGTTGCATAACACTAAAGACCATAGTGAGAAGGAATGTCTAGAAGCTTCCAGATTCACAAACTACTTGGAAGCTCAAGTCGATGACTTAGGGTTAGGGCAGACCGAGGGTGCATCTTATTTTTCCAAGGGGAAGGAAGATGCTTTAGTAGCTAAAATTATCACTATCAAGAAAGTGAGGAAGAAGAAGAGGACAATGAAATCTTAGGAGAGGATGATGATGAAATCATAGAAGAGGAAGTCCAAGTTGTTAGGCAGTTTGGAAAAGGAAATCATGGTTATTACACAAGAAGTAAATCCAAGACCCCCAAAACTTCCTCCACTCCACCAAAAAATCCCCTTCTTCCTCCTGATACCAAAGTTGATAACAATCCTCCTCCCCCACCTACTATTGAGTCATCCAAACCTACGCAGAAGGTGCAAAATCTTGAGAAGCCTACCTATGACATAGTGGAAGACCTGAAAAGGACTAAAGCTAATGTCTCTTTCTTAGAGGCTGCTAAATTTCCAAGTCAAAAGGAAGCCTTGATGAAGGTATTATACCCCCCAAGCCAAACCCATGAGGTCAAAGGTGCTGAGTCTCACTTGGTTTTACAAAAGGAGAAACGAGAAGTGCCTCCTTTTATTTTGACAATTAGGATTGCAGGAAAAAACTTGCATAATTGTTTAGTGGACTCAAGTGCCTCGGGCAATATCATACCCCTTGAGATTTTCCAAAGGCTAGGTTTCAAGCCAATTCCTTCAAAGAGCAAGGTGATACAGTTGGATAGATCTGTTGTAAATGTGGTAGGAATTCTGAATGACATCCTGGTTCAAATTAATTTAGAACCCAAAATTCAACATCATGTTGATATTCTTGTGGTCAATATTACTACCAAATATGGCATGGTGTTGGGTAGATATTGGAGTAAGAACCTGAATGGTTACATCATTACTGATTCTTCCCACATGTGGCTTCCTTGGAGGGGATTAGCAAACCAAATTCGGGTGGATAGCGAGCCAAGACTTAAGGAAATGATTACTGAGTATAATAGGCCCAATGAAATCCAATTTGCAGAATCTGAATTAGGGGTCTTTAACTTTGACATAGAGGAGGCTACCGAAGAACCTCAAAAGGAAATCCTTTCATGTAGTCCTCCTGAAAAGGATAATCTGGTTTGGATTCTCAGATTTTATGGATCCAAATCAAGACAAGGTGTTGGAGCTGGTATCGAACTTACATGTCCAGGAAGCAAGCCTGTGATGGCTGCCTAAAGATTACAGTTTCCATGCACCAACAATGTGGTAGAATATGAAGCACTTATTTTTGGACTACAACTAGCTTTGAGTAAGAAATTCAAGTGTCTCAAGGTCTTGGGAGACTCAGAGTTAGTTGTCAAATAGGTCAAAGGGAAATATGTGTGTCGGGATAAAATATTGAGCCATTATAGGACTAGAGTTAGGGATTTGATAGATGAACTTGATGCTTTTAACATTTCCCTTATCTCAAGAAAAAAAAAATGTACAGCCTCGATTCTTTAGCTATTGTAGCAAGTATGCTCAAATCGGTTGACAATAAAAAATGCAAAAAGTTTTCGATTGAGCTAGTTTCATGTCCTTCAATACCAGATAACGTTACAAATTTGCAGGTATTCGAGAGTGACAAACACATTTTTAACTTTGTCACTAACTCTGGTATTTTTGAAAATCAGGTGATAGATGAAGACCAGAGATGGCAAGAAGAAATAGATCAGGATAGTGAAATATCCTAGACAATGAACAAGATCCCGAAAGGGGTTATTTCACTAGAAAAATTATTTGATATTTGATATCAAGAAAAAAGAGGTAAAAAGGTACCACTCCCTAAAGAAGCGTGTGATGTAATCAACTTAGGGAGTGCAAAAAATCCACAAGAGGTATTAATTGCCAAAGCATGTACAAGTCAAGAAAAAGAATCTATCACTCATGCACTAAAGGAATATGTGGATTGTATAGCTTGGAGTTACAAGGAGTTGAAAACATATGATCAGAATGTTATAATGCACATGATTCCATTGAAACCTAACTCCAAGCCCTTTAGGAAGAGACAACGACCTTCCAATCCATTGTTAGAGCCCTTAATAGAGAAAGAAGTGAAAATATTGCTAGATGCAAATATCATATTTCCTGTTAGGCACTCTACATGGGTTGCCAACCTAGTTCCTGTAAGAAATAAAAATGGAGAAATAAGGTTGTGCATAGATTTTAGAAATATGAACAAAGCATCTCAAAAGGACAACTACCCATTACCTTCCATTGATGAGATACTCCAAATGGTAAATGGATCAGAAATGATGTCATTTTTAGATGGCTACTCTGGGTACAACCAAATTCTCATTCACCCAAGTGATAGGATGAAAACAACCTTTACAACCAAATGGGGAACATTTGCTTATAGGAGAATGCCCTTTGGATTATTGAATGCAGGTGCAACTTTCCAACGCACCATGGATTACGCATTTAAGGGGCTCATAGGAAAGTGCATTATTGTTTATGTGGATGATATTCCTATCTTTTCTAAGAAGAGAGAAGACCATGTTAAGGATTTGAGAAAAGTCCTCCAAAGATGTAGGGAACATGGGATCTCCCTAAATCCGAGAAAATGCATCTTTGGAGTAATAGAGGGTAAGATTTTGGGTCACATTATTTTGAAGGAAGGAATTTCTATTGATCCTAAAAGAATAGCAGCTATCCAAGAGATCCCTCCTCCCCATAGCAAGAAGGAATTAAGATCATTCTTTGGCAAAATCAATTTTGTAAGGAAATTCATTGTTGGATTTGCTGAGATTGCCAAACCTTTGAATGATATGCTGAAAAAGGATGTTCAGATTAAATGGATGAATGAGAGTAAGGATGCTTTCTAGAGCATCAAAGATGCTATTTCTAGGGTGCCTATTTTGGTAAGTCTAGACTACTCAAAGCCCTTTTACATTTACATGTTTGCTTTAGAACATTCATTCGCAAGTGTCCTAACTCAAAAGGGTGAAGGTAATGTTGAAAATCCTATCACTTTTTTGAGTTCTCCTTTGAAAGATGTGAAGTTGAGGTATTCTGTTTTAGACAAACAAATGTATGCGCTTTTCAAAACCATAAAAAAATTCAGACATTACATTGTGCATAGTAGGGTTTTTGCTATTGTGCTTGACCTTGCTATCAAAGCTATGTTTTTGCAAAATGAACTAGGTGAGAGAAGAGGAAAATGGATTTCTACACTCCAAGAATTTGATCTTGAAATCCAACCTATGAAGATAGTTCGTGGACAAGGATTGGTAAAATCAATTGCTGAAATTGATCCTCTAATCTCATGCCAACATTATACTGTAGAAGACATTACTAAAGATGATTGGTATGTAGATATTGTATATTTTTTGTTGAATGGTAAGTGTCCATTACATCTCACTTCTACTCAAATAAGAGCTTTACGTCTAAAATCCATAATTTTTTTGATTAAATCTAGTGTTTTGTATAGGCGAAACCATGAAGGGATTTACCTTCATTGTGTGAATCAAGAAGAAGCAACCCAAGTGCTCAATGACTTCCATGGTAAGTATGGAACCGAACATGGGTCAGCCAATGCAATAACACACCAGATTCTCAGAGCTGGATACTATTGGCCTCATATTTTCAAGGATGCACATGCTCATGTGTGATCTTGCCATACATGTCAGGTGGCGGCCAATAGAGAGAGAAACGCAACCATGCCATTACAACCTGTAGTGGAGATGAGGCCTTTTGCACAATGGGGGTTGGATTTTGTTGGGGTTATCAATCCCAACTCTTCTGATTCTCATAAATACATCCTCACAACTATAGATTACTGCACTAGGTGGACAGAAGCAATCCCTACAAAACATGCTACTACTGATGTTGTCATTAAGTTTTTAGAGGATTGCATTGTAACTCATTTTGGAATACCTAATGCAATAGTAAGTGATAATGGTTCTGCATTTTCTTCTATTCAATTTGTAGATTGGGCATATGATAACAAGGTGAGCTTGAAATTTTCTTCCAATTATTATCCACAAGGTAATGGTTTGGCAGAATCTTCTAACAAAAACTTGTTGTCTATCATAAAAAAAATTGCTTGAAAAGAATCCTAGAGATTGGCATGGTAAATTAAAGTTTGCTCTTTGGGCTGATAGAACTAGAACAAAAGAATCAATTGGGACATCTCCATATCATCTAGTCTATGGGTAGGACCCCATTTTTCCCACTAATTTAAAATTGCAAACTCTTCATTTTATGAAAGAATATCTTGGAACAGATGATCAAATTGAAGCTCGATTAACCCACTTGATGCATCTTGATGAGAAGAGAGAGGAAGCCATGCTTCACTTTAGTAAACATCAAGATGTAGTAAAGAGGTGGTTTGATAGGAGAGCTACAATTAAAACATTCAAGATTTCTGACTTAGTTTTATTGTGGGATAAAGAACATGAAAAAATGGGGATCATGACAAATTTGATTGCTTGTGGTTAGGTCCTTATCAAATTTCTGAAATCCTAGGTAAAAACACTTTCAGATTAAAAACCTTGGATGGAGAGGAATTATCTTTTCCTGTTAATGGGCTGCATTTAAAGCATTATTTCAACCCATGAAGTGTATGAGATTGTGTATTATTGTATATAGTTTTGGTTTTCATGTTTTTGTTTAGCTTTGTTGTTTTTGTGCTTTGTCCTTAATTTTTGATTTTGTTTTGCTTTCTTGTTAGTTTGCATTAGGTTAGGATTTGGTTTGTGTTTTTAGTTTTGTGTTTTGGGTTGTTCCCTTGTTTTGAGGTGATGTTTCATGGTCACTAATTTATGGCCTCTTGCTCGTTTTTTGTGTTCCTTTGTTAAGTAGGTTGGAATACCTAATCTGAAAGCAGGTGAACCTGAGAAAAGGGGGATGAATTATTTTATGATCATGCTCAAATTTTGGGACTAAAATGGTGGAGAGTGGAACAATGAAACATTTTGCTAAAGCTCCACATGTAACCCACATATTAAAGGGTATTTCTAGAAGTCCTGAAGGATGAAGTTATCTTGATTTGCAAATTAAGGCTAAATTCTAACATGCTCAAATTCAAGTGTTACATAGAGGTTTGCAAAGTTCTCTATAAAAGAAGAATACAAGCAATGCAAAGATTGATCAAATCTATCACCAAGTTTAGATAAACTCCATCGGGGCTATAGATGCTTGACTGGCAGTGGGGCTCTATCTAGACAAAGCTTGATATAAAAATAAAAAAATGAGCATTGAAAAGCTTGATCAAATCAATCACCTAGTTCAGAAAATCTCCACCAGGGCTATGGATGCCTGACTGGTAGTGGGGCTTTGTCTAAAAAAATTATGCTCAAAAGAGACTTTGCAAAAATATTATTCAAAATGAAATATTATGAGCAATATTTTATAGCCTAATGCAAATTAGGTGATGGAATCCGGATGGTTTTCAGAGGTGCATAAAATGAATCACTTTTCACACACTGAGCAAAGGCATATGGATTAGTTGTTTTTATTCGAAGCTATTTACCCCCACCTTCTTGGGACATCGCTAAATAATTCTTATTTCACTGATATTTTGTGTTTTTATTTCAGATTGGGTTCTTCACCCGAAATGCTCAGGAGCATTTCCTAGCAGAGTCACCATTTGTTGTGGCCATTCCACAACCTACCCCAAAATTGGGGACCCACCTTTTATTTTTGAAAATTTGGGAAGTTCAAGTTCTCTTTGAGTGATAATGTTTGCAGGTTCTCTTTCTCGAAGTCATAGTGTGGGTTGTTGTTTTACCCTTTTACTTTCTTTTATTTTGGTTTTATTTGGGTGAAAGTATTTTAATTAATTTCAATCCTCTGGATTAACTTAATTAAGTGGTAAAATTAATTAAATCAAATTTAAAATAAATATATATAAATGAAAAAAAAATAAAAATAAAAATTATATATATATTATATATATCTATATATATAAAGAAATATAAAAGAAAAAAAATATATAAAATGAAAAGGACAATGAATAAAATGGTAAAATGCTTTTACCTTATTTAGATACATAGATGAAGGTCAATTAAAAGGAAGATTTGGTATTATTTATGATTTCTGTTAATTGTTTTTATTAAGGGAATATGTTTTTGCTTAGTTTAATATTGTTGTCGTTTGGCATTTGACCTCCTTGGTGTGCTTGTAGGTGCACCGATAGAGGAATGAAGACCACATAGGATACGAACATGACACCATGGGTAAGAACTGTGTCAAAGACACCCTAGAAAGACCTATGCTAATGTGGGACTTCAGACCTGTGCTGATGTGGGACTTCGACGAGTGATAGGGTTTCACTATAGTGAGAAGGAAAAAAGCACTATCTGATGTGGATTGGGACCCACATGGATGAGGAATATTAGGTAGTAGATAAATACAACTTGGATGTATGGTAGATGGTGAATGAAGGAATTTCATAGATGTGGACACGAGTATGGATGAGTACATGGGTTTCTAGGGCGATATCATTTTGGTAATCGACGTTGAACAATGAGAAAACAATAACCAATCAACACATATAAGTGCATTACACATTCCATGAGCTAGCACTGATAGCAAATAGTGATCAATAAATATGTAGGAGTGCATAGTCGATTGATAACTCTTCGAAATGTGAAGACGGTATCCAAGGAAAACACAGTGTTGGGGATAATATGTGGTAAATATGTTCAAAATACTAGGGAAAGAAAAGGTATCCAGAGGTGCAGCGTTGCACTATCACCAGATATATCACTGAGCAGACTGTCTAGTCAGTGGGTGAATGATGAAAACAAATGCAGATGGTAACTTGAATGCGTATCTGGTGGGAAGTGACAATATCATTTTTAGTTGAGACTATGATAAATGTAGGAAATACACATAGGGGTGAGGATGTGTGTTAGTCTTATTGGCCTATCAATGCCACGTAAGATACTATTATGGTTAGCATAAATATAAATACATTGAAAGGTGATACGTAGTATGTTGTGATGACTACGATGATGAGTCAGATACCCGATGAATGGTGTGGAGGTTTTATTGACTATAACAAGTTGACAACTTTGAATCGAGATAGTTTAATGATGGCAATGGGCCGACTATTTTGGTAGAAAAGTAATGAAATGTGTTTGTTGATTAGAATACACCATTGAGTAATAGATTCAAATGGGAAGCAACCAAGAATTCATGATTTGGATGTTCGAGCAGCTAGGTGAGCATAACACCTTTGTTTTATGTTGGAATAATGTGTGAATGTTGGCATGGGTATCTTGGAAGAACTCTATGGCAAGGTGTTTGAGATAAAGAGTGGTGGAAGTATAGAGGTTGCAATGTTCAGAGGTCAAAGAGTAATGTTTGAAATAGACCTAGATCTGGTGATGGACTATGGAAGGTTTAGTAGCAGGGAGTTATGGAAAACACCGACTATGTATAGACTTGGACTATGGAAAGATGAGGTAATCACCAACAGGGAAGAACGTAGACACCATCAACAGTCGTATATCAACGACACTAAAATTTTGTATATGATAGTTAAACAAACACACTATCAATATGGACGACAATAGTGGGTGTCCACGTATGTCATAGTTTTATCCTCATGTGTCCACAAAGGAAATAGACTGTTGAAAATAGTTATAAAGGAGGGATGTTGTACAAAAAATTTTGGCTACACTTTCACAAGGTCACTCTGATAATGATGTTTCACTATCAAAGAAGGCTAGAAGAAAGGATGATTTCTCTTACACCAAAAAATGAGAATAACAAGTGGTAAAATAGGCAGTGTTTCCACTCACACCGTAGCTAAGGTGATTGAACTAATGTGAACAACCCAACGGAGATTGCCAAGATACATATGTGAATGGCACAATGGTAGGTGGTGAAACTGGTAGGACACAACCACCTACGTACACCATGGTAGAATGGTTTAAAGAAACATGTGATGTTCTATTAGAAGCATCACAATATAGTCTATGAAACATGTTTTAGAGACACAGAGGGGAGTGGATTCCACTTAATATTATAAAAAAATGTGATTAGGGGGTTGCAAAGTCCATGAGGGCATAGGATTAAGCACAATGTTATCATTTCCATGCATGAGATGTTGAACTAAACAAATAGAAAATTACGAGAGAGACATTATGAAATTAATAAGGACCATGTTAGAGTTATTAAGGATAACAGTTGCTAGGAAGGGAAAATAAGAGATCAAACGTTGGTGAACGGAAAGCCAAAAGACACAGAAGGAAAGAGATAGTTGGATTGAAAATGTTAAATACATCAATGAAACTCAAAACAAGGGCTAGAATTTTTTTGTAATACAAGACATTTTTCTGACCATTTTAATGCACACAGATCCAAAAAATTACACCTTGTGAGCAAGATTAGAGGATTTTTTTTTTTTTTGAAAAAATTTAAAAAACTTGTATTAAAACAAAGATCAGTTACATAAGGGAGAAGAAGACCCTTCCCACTGAGAACAAAGAAAACACAAGATTACAAGGCACAAAAATGCGACACAAACCATATTTGACCGCAAAAAGTCAATAAGTCGCGATATCGCGACAACAAACCAACCTTGACCGCGACGGAGTGACATGTCACGAAATCACAACATGTCATGATTTCACAACAACAAACCAACCTTTGCCACGATGAGGCAACAAGTTGTGATATCGCAACATGTCATGATATCGTGACAACTATCCTTCCTTTGCCGCGACAGAGCAACATGTCACGATATCACGACAATAAACCTGCCACAGCCTTGATAGAGCAACATGTCGTGAAATCGTGACAACTTTCCCCCATTGGTGGCGATGGCGCAACACGTCACGATATTGTGACAACTTTCCTCCCATGGCCGTGATGGCACAACATGTCACGAAATCGTGACAACTTTCCTCCAGAAATCGTGACGGTGCAACATGTCGTGAAATCGCGACAACTTTCCTCCAGTAGCTACGACGGCGCAACATGTCGCAATATCGTGACAGCTTTCCTCCAATGGCCACGATGGCAAAAAATGTCGCGATATAGCGAAAACTTTCCTCCAAAGTCCACGATGGCGCAACATGTCACGATATCGCGATAGCTTCCAACCAAAGGCCACGACGGTGCAATAGGTCATGATATCATGACAACTTCCCTCCAAAGGCCGCAACAGCGCAACATGTCGTGATATCATGACAGCTTCCATCCAAAGTCCATGACGACGCAACATGTCATGATATCATGACAACTTCTCTCCAAAGGCCATGACAGCGCAACATGTCGCGATATCGTGATAGTTTCCCTCCAAAGTCTGTGATGGTGCAACATGTCACAATATCATGACAGTTTCCCTCCAAAGTCCGTGACGACGCAACATGTCGTGATATCACGATAGTTTCCCTCCAAAGTCCATGACGGCGCAACATGTCATGATATCGTGACAGCTTCCCTCTAAAGGCTGTGACGGTGCAACATGTCACGATATCGCAATAGTTTCCCTCCAAAGGCTGCGACAATGCAATAGGTCGTGATATCGCGACAAAAACCACCCTTAGCATTTTCTTTGCTCATTGTCTCAAGGATCGTTCAAGACCCTACCTAATCACTTCATCCTCCAAAGGCATGTCACTGTGCAGCTGCACCCCTACCTCTTTCTCAGCACCCATCTTCGCAAGGAAATCGACCGCTTTGTTTAAATATCTACTCACATAAACGGGGATCACATCATCTAATTCCCTCCATAGTTCCTTGATTTGAGAGACCAGAATCCGCAACCTCCATGCTTTCGAAGCAAAGTTCCTCATGCAGTCTAGAGCGCCAACCAAAATTTGAGAATCAGATTCAAGAATTATCCTCCTGTGGCCCTGATTAACAGCCCAGATGGAAGCAAATTTGATAGCAATGGATTCTGCTTCATTGTTTATGGCTCTTACCAAGCCTTGCAGTTCCAAATAGAGCACTGAACCAGCATGATCCCGAAAAACTACACCAATTTTGGCACTACCCAAATTGCCTTTTGTAGCTCCATCAGTATTGATTTTAATCCAACCTTTTGGGGGTGGTTTCCAGCTAGCTCTGTCCTATCTCTCTTGCTCTTCAGCTCCCTCTTCCAGTGGCCCAGGACCAACCTGATTTTCCTCTTCAGCATAGATGGCAACAGTTTTCGTGACTTTGCTCCAGATGACCTGCCAAACTCCATCTAGCGAGGAGAAAGTTTCTCTAAAAATATGGGCATTTCTCTCCAACCACACTTGCCACCAGATGAAAAGTAAGCCAAGCTCCCAACCAATTCTAAGAGCTTTAGATTTAAATCTACCCCTCTTCCATATTTCCCAAATATTGGTCCGATTCAGATCACCATTAGCCTGGAGTTTATAGTGAGAGAACCAACGCTTCCAAATCTGACGCGTGAAAGGGCATTCAAACATCAGATGATCAGCTGTTTCCTCGTTCTTATGGCATAATACACACTGAGATGGACCGATGATTCCTCTACTTCCGAGATTGTCAAAAGTGAGAATTCCATTGTGCATAAACTGCCAGGCAAAGAAATTCACTTTCGGCCAGCCCTTGGAATGCCAAATATTCCTCCAATCCTGAACCAAAAATGAATGTGGGGGAGGCTCTGGGAGGATCTTATCGTATCCGTCCTTCACTGTATATACCCCAAGGTTCCCATAGCCCCAAGCTAATTCATCCTCCTCATATCTCCCTGTGAGAAACCTTTCTGTCAAGATTTTGGTCAAGATGGGTGCCAGCTCCGGAGGGATTGTAATTGGCCACTCCTCCAACCTCTTAAACTTATTAAACTTATACTCCCCTATTTGGCTGGTGTTGAAATAACTTTCAATTTGGACCCAACCCTTGGCTTCTATGGCAGATTTAATTGGTTGTAATTTGGGAAACTCAGCAATGATGGGTGGGTACTGGTCCCATGAATCAGTCCAGAAACGTGCCTTCTCCCCTCTCCCCACTTTCCAAAACAATTGGTCTTTAATAACCTAAGATCCAAGCTTGAGAGCTTGCCACACTAAGGATCCAGTACCATCCAGAGGGAAAAAACCCACCTCATTGGGGTGAACATGACCCAAATATTTATTGGTTAGGATTCTACTAAATAAGGATGTTGGTTGGGAAATCCACCTCCAGTACAGTTTTCCAGCCAAAGCTTTGTTATTAAGCTTGGAGCTTCTCAGTCCCATCCCTCATTTTTCCTTGGGCTGGGTAACTTTATCCCAACCAACCAAGGCCCATTTCCTCTCCCATTTTGCTCCTTTCCATAAAAATCTTCTAGCCATTTTGTCCAGCTCTTTCCATATAGTATGTGGGGCAGCCAGGATAGAGAATTTATAAATTGGCATGGCCTGAATAACTGACTATAAGAAATTTAATCTACCCCCATAGCTTAACCATTTATGAGACCAATGATTCATTCTATCTTTGATACAATCCAAAAGATCCTTCCAGATATCTATTTTTAATTTTTTGAAATGCAAAGGAACCCCCAAGTAAACTACTGGAAGAGAGGTCCTAGTGAATCCCAAGATCTCTATAACTCTGTCTTGTAGCCTTTAGTCAAGATTGAAAAAGACCACTTTGGATTTTTTATCATTGATGACTTGGTTTGAAGCCCTAAGGTAGACATTAAGAGTATCTCTGATTCCTCTAGCTTCCCTGAAGCTGGCCACTCTAACCAATCCTGTATCATCCACAAATTGTAAGTGAGTCAAAATTTCCTCACCCACCTTGATACCTGTTAGAAGGCATTGATGTCTTCTCCTCAAGAAAAGTCTACCTAATCCTTCAGCAAAAATGAGGAAAATATAGGGAGAGCAAGGGTCCACTTGATGAAGACCACATGTGGCTCCAAAAGGTTGTGAGGGAAGGCCCTTGATTAGAACAGAATACAAAGGTGTAGAAACACAACTCATGACCCAATCTATCCAGTCCTGAGAGAAACCAAAGGCTGCCATCATCTTTGACAAGAAGCTCCACTCCACCCTATCATAAGCCTTGGAAATATCCAGTTTAATGAACATTCCTTTATTACCAGATTTTTGCATTGTATGGATTGCCTCCTGAGCGAGAACCACCCCATCCAAGATCTGTCTACCCTCTACAAAACCCCCTTGCTCTAAGGAGATGATGTTATGAAGGAGAGGTTTTAGCCATTCAGCCATTATCTTTGTGATTATTTTATAAATCACGTTGCATAAGGCAATAGTTCTAAAATCAGAGATATGAGCCCCCTCCTCCCATTTTGGAATTAAAGTGATGAAAGTATGATTTATTGCCTTAAACATTCTTTTATTAGTTCTAGACTCCTCTGTGACAGCCAAAACATCCTCCTCCAAAGTATCCCAAAAGGCCTAAAAAAACTCAATAGGAAAGCCATATGGACCTGGAGATTTGATAGTGCTCATTCCAAATACCACATTCTTCAGTTCATCTCTATCAATGGGTCTAAGAAGGACCTGATTTTCTTCTTCAGAGATAACAGAGGGTATGACATCAATAACTTCATTTTGAGCCTCTACATCTTGCTCCATACTTTCCTTAAAAAGTTTAGAAAAATAATCCATTGAATGGGAATGCATACCAAGAAGAGTATCAAAGGAGTGTCCATTCTCATATTGAAGGGCTTCCATGTTATTCATCTGTCTCCTAGCACAAGCTAATCGATGGAAAAATTTGGTATTTCTATCACCTTCTAATAACCAAGTGTTTCTTGCTCTCTGTTTCCAGTAAGTCTCTTCTTGGTTATCAATGACCTCAACCGCTTTGCACAAGGCATCATCCTCAGTTTTGAGCTACTCAGTAATTGTTCCTTCCCTAAAGTGTTTTTGAACCTCTTCCCATCTGGCCACCAAGGGAGCTCTTTGGAGCTGGAAATCTGACTTATTAGCTTGCCTCCATTGTTTCAGTTGAACTTTGACAAAATGAAGCTGTTTGTGGAATCTAAACATTGCTGTCCCAAAAGGTAGATGACCTTCTTCCCACCAATGCGGAATTTTCTTTCGAAGATCCTCCTTTTGTAACCAAAAATTCTCAAATTTAAAAGGTTTGTGATGCTGCCCTGTCATAGTCCCTCCCTCCAACAAAATGGGAAAGTGATCTGAAATTGGGCCCTCCAAAATCTGGAATTTAATATTCCACTTTACAAATGCCTCCTCTCGAGACCAAAAAATG
This sequence comes from Wollemia nobilis, assembly GCA_028583015.1. Classification (NCBI taxonomy): domain Eukaryota; kingdom Viridiplantae; phylum Streptophyta; class Pinopsida; order Araucariales; family Araucariaceae; genus Wollemia; species Wollemia nobilis. The sequence continues at coordinate 8,709,638 of JAQPPZ010017228.1, forward strand.
GTCTAGCTTTACCTTCCTGTTGTGTGGCTCCCTCCTCTTGTTAGTCCAAGTAAAGTAGGTTCCAGGGCCTTTAATATCCACTAGGTGAAAGGCCTGGACTTGGGCAATCAGAAGCCGATCCCCTAGATCCAAAATTGGGGTTCCACCTTCCTGATCTCGAGCAGATAATTTAGCATTAAAATCTCCAGCAATAATCCAGTATAAATCTTCCCTTGAGGACCTCATGTTATGTACAGCTTTCCATTGGAGCCTCTGGCCATCAAGGTTTTGATCCCCATAAAAATTTGTGATTAAAATATGTTTAGCTGTGACATTATTCCTAAAATGAGATGTGAGAACACCCCTCCAAGCTATATGTTCTATTATAGTCCATTCCAAAGGGTTCCAAAGAGTAACAATCCCCCTTGAGGCACCTTGGGCAGCCACATCCATATGACCAGCGCCCCTCCAGATTCTATTAACTATTTTACACATAAGATCTAAAGACATTTTTGTCTCCTGGATAAGCAAAAAGTCTGTTTTACATTTTCCTAAGAGTATTTGAACAACATATTGATGGGTTCTACTGTTTAAACCCCTAACATTCCAATATTGAATAATCATTGAAAACCTTGAGAGCAGTAAGAATCAATTGTCCTCACCGATCCTCCAGTGATCAGCTTGTCTCCTTGAACTGCTAGCAGGTCCTTATTTGATTTTTTGCCCGCTCCTTGTTGGGTGGCAACTTACCCCCGTATGTCCTGATGAAACTATAATTCTTAGTGAGAAATAAATCTCCAACCTACATTTCTTCACAATGCTTGACTATACCTAGACTCATTCTAGGATGTTCCTTCTTTGTGAGTATGTGATACATTGAAGACAAAAATCTCCCATATAATTTGGAGTAATTGGAGGTCCCATCGTAAATGCAAGGTAATCTATCCTAGATAACTTCTCCTCGTATGCCTCCCAACTGAGTGATTGCATCATCTTTGAATTATCTTATGATTAAATGGATGAGGAATGAGTAGTGTAAGAAGCAGGGCATAAAACCCCTATCATCCTTTATGGCCTTCTACAATTCTCTAAATTCTTTGTTCATCATGTCGCACATTATATCCTACCACCTATACATCAATATCCTCCAAGTTTTTTTGCATTTCATGATCAAATACATAACTTCGATGTTGACCCAGTTGAGGTCCTCGATGCCCATTATTATATGGATCATGTCATAGTAATAGCTTACCCATTTATGGAGTTGAGACTTATGGATAGGGAAATTTATCGATACCTTTTTGTCATAATAAAATAGCCTTTTGTAAATGGTGGTATCGATCATATGTTGGACCTCCTTTGAAACCACCACTGCATCATAAAATTGTTTAGTTATCTCCAGCCCAAACACTTGCTCAATATTCTCTGGTGTAATCCTGTAAATGGGCTTATTTTATCCATTAACTATGGCTCTGGTTCTCGGGTCATATGATATGTCTAGCCATGGTAGTAGCTCAAGAGATAAATGTACTCTTGGGCACAAGAGCTTTGCTAAGTTGGTCCTCCATTTAGTACTATGAGAACTACTCTTATCTTTGTCTACATATGCCTTCTTGAAGATGGTATTCATGAGATAATGTGGATGTCACCATTCTTCTACGCTCAACTGGAAATAAAACTCAATGAGTTCTAATTCACCCCACACCTATTCCTCAATTTTCCTGGCGTTCATCTTCTTAAATGGTACCTTTTCATCCAACGCCTTGACCCCTGTCTTGGGGATAACTTTGCTGGAGGAGGCCATTACTAGAGTCTCTACTACTAGGCTCTTAGGCTCTTAATCAGCTCAATAATACTATAAGAATTGTGATTTTTTTGATACTTCTATCATATATTTATTTTTATCTACTCGCAAAGCATCATTAACATCACACCAACCGTCATTGTATTGTTGCCATTCTTGGCTTGCCATATTATTTTTGGTAATGGTCGGTCGATCTTGGATCGTTACCTTCTGGTTGATTCATGTAATAGGCCATCATATCATACACGTATTAGACCCTAAATCATTTGATCAAAATACATTGTATTAAAACTTGTACAAGGATAGATCTAAGTTTGATATCTATAGTTTTCTTGTGTATCCACAACTTTCAAATTAGTTCAGTTGCATCAACAAAATCATCATTGATTTGAGTGTTGCATCAGCTTTTCTTGGATTAAGTTCCATGGAATTTGGCTTTAGTGGGATGTCACTTCGATGGCATGGTATATCAATCGGCGTTCATCGTGGGTTATGAGGTACTTGCACTTCAGCTATTGTTGGTGGTTGATCATCCGATCAATGCTTTAATTCGGACGAGGCTTTCTAGTTCACATATTGGATGCTCATCCAGTTAGCCCTTTTTATTCTATTATATTTTGATCGATGGATCTCTTTGATTTTGCATGAATGAATATTTTAGCCGTTGGATATCATTACTTGGTCGAATGGCTTAGAGTAATTTTGCATGCACTGCATTAAAGAGCTTATGCCAGCTTTTATCAAGGAGGTCATTTTATAATAATAATCTTCAATTAAATTTTTATACATGCAAAATTAAAGGTCAATGTACCTTGCTTTTTTTTGAATTTACCTTTATCTGGTTTGGTTTATCTGCACCATTAATTTTATTCAATCGGTGATATTTCAATGGCTATGATGCATTCGACTGATGATATCATATTGCTGGTCCTATTTCAGCTGAAAATATTTTAACTACTTCACTTTGGCCACATCATCACTTCAGTCGATTGAACTTCATAACTCTTCAACCGACCAATGTCATTCCTCGGTCACTTAACTTTGATTATTGGCTAATATTAGCATAAATTTGGTCAAAGGATTGATGATTCAAATGCTTTGGACTGCTAATTTTTATCGAGCTTCGATCGATTGATCATTTAAACAGTTATTGAATTTTTCAGCCAATGAACTTTAAGCCACATGTTTGATCAATGGCTTCTTCCTTTTGGCCAAGTGCCTTTTAATTTTGAACCTTTAGTTGATTCATCACTTGCTTCACATAATTTTTGACTAGATGTGTTGACTTGCTTTCGGTCGATACAACTATTTTGGTTGGTTTGATACTATGCTTTATCGAGAAAAATTTAAACTATTTTGATCGATTGATTAGTTGGTTGGTTGATGTTTCTTTTTCATCGGTTGAAAGCCCCTTTTCTTGGCTTTTACACTTTTTTCTTTCAATAGTGATTTCCTGCTAGTCGTCCGATTAAGACTTGCTTTATTTTCATGTTTTAGCTGTTCAAATCGAGTGGTCATCCGAAGCTTCCTTATCATCGATCAAAACTTTGTTGTGCTAAATTCTGTTGAGTCATCTATTATTTTCGTTGATCGAATATCTTTGATTGGTCGACCGATTATTCTTTGCTATTGGTCGAAAAGACTTTTTTACTTAGTTCTTGGCAATTTCTTTCGACAACGATTTTCTGTACGTCATCTGATGCTTTCTTACCATCGATCAAAAAATTGTTGCGTTAAGTTTCTATTATCTGAATGCTTTATTTGACAGATTGGTCGGTTGATTGTTTCTTCTTGTTGATTGAATTGTCCTTTTATTTTTTATTGTGATTATTTGCTAGTCAATCGGTAGATATATTGCATTATTTTTATTGTTTGACCAATTGGATCTGTAGCTCACAATCCTTTTTAAAAAGTGGGTGGGGAACCCCTTAAGCTTTTAATAAAATTTGGATCTATAGCTCACAATCCTTTTTAAAAAGTGGGTGGGGAACCCCTTAAGCTTTTAATAAAATGAAAATTTTAAGCTACTTAACGGTGCGAGATGGTCATGTAAATTTGTTCATTTAATGGAGAATGACCAACTCTGATGATGACAAAATTATATTTGAAATGAACGACTTAGGTATTGGAAGATTTTTTGTTAAAGAATAAATCCATGAGATAGTTTAAACATTTAAAATTTGACTCATCATCAACACATCACAAAACTTTGACCTCTTTTAAGACCTTCAAAATTTTAAAATTATGGGTACATTCATGTTGTATCAATTTTTGCTACAACATAGGCTTTGACTGGGACATATGGCAAAAACATGAGGTATTTGAGAACTTTAGAATCTTTGGTTGTTAACAAGGCTTCAAATTAAAGAACTATGACCTTATTTACCAAGTGAATACTGCAAAAATAGAATAGCAAACAAAGCATTTAAACAGTTAAAAGAGAATAACCTTCAATTAGATAAAATCAGAGACTTTGGTTTAAAAGCCAGGTGAACTTTCACTCCTGAAGGTTAGTTTTCCAGTAATATCTTCAAGGTGGTTTTAAACAAAATCAATCAGAAAATACCATCACATAAATCCTAGGCTCAGAGTGTGTGCTTGTGCATTCTTTTATTATTTTCTCAGATCAGATAGAATTTTTATCAACTTGGAAGGAGTTAGGCTTATCAATGATTTCACTCTTAAATATTTTTACCTTGTCATTGCTGCACTACCAGTTAAGTATTTATAGCTTTGATGGAGGTGACCTTGATCCCTTTAGACCTACTCTACTACCAGTCAGACATCTATAGCCCTGGTAGAGGTTATCCAGATAGCCCTAAGCACTTGCTTAGTTTGTATTATTAAGATTTTCTTCTTTTAGGAAGAATTTTGATAAATTGTAAAATATTTCAGAGTGTGCTTTCTGGGTTGAGGATCTTGAAGGCTATAGTATTGAGTGTATTATTTTTTAGCCTAGCTACCTTATCAAGGCTGAATAGATTCTCGAATTCAGGAATTTACTTTTAAGTTCATGATAGTATATTGCTTTGTCTTGATGTGTCAGCACTCCCAACTTTCATATGTTATATTCCATGACTTATTAGATGCTTATTAAAAATCTTGCTTCTTGAGTTGCCAGATCATATGTACTCAATTTCATATTCTTTTATCTTAACTGACTAAAGATAGATCTCACACATACAAAGAAAAAACTTGGGCGACTGAACAAACTTCTAATAGTCAAGAAACAGTGAACAGATAAACAAACAAACCTAACTAAAAATGAAAGATGAAATAAAATATCGCACATAGATATTTTTTTTATTATAATTCTTTTTTGATTCCCCAGCATGGGTGGTATAACTTTAGGTGTTGACCGTTTATTGGGATTTCCATGAGATCTCCCTGTAAGGTTTGCAACAAGTAAGTATTTGGGCCAAATATTTGGACTATTTGATAAGGGCCTATCCATCTGGGTTCAACCTTACCATTTTCTCCATTTTTTCCATTTTTGGGGTCCCAATATAGAACTATATATCCTTCAAAGAATGGAATTCTTTTGGTTTTTTTGTTAAAGAGTTGCATGTTTTTCTGAGTTTGTTCAAACATTTTGTCTAGTGCATTTCTTCTTTCTTCTTGTAAATGTGCAATTTGATCTAATCTCCTTTGTAAGGCATCAAGGTTTTCATGATCTTGAAGTAACAAGGATAATGTTATTCTTTCTATACAAGAAGGTAGCAAGGCTTTTTCTCCAAATACCATTTCATAATGAGTTTTACCTGTGTTTCTATTTATAGATAATTTGTCTGCCCATAAGGCAAATTTTAACTCACTATCCCATCCCTTTTTATTTTTTCCCAATGATATTTTAATTATGGTAATTAAATTTTTATTTGATGACTCAGTTAGACCATTACCTTGAGGATAACAATTAGCTGAATGAGAAAACTCAATTCCATATTTTGCACAAAACTCTATCATTTCAAAAGAGACAAAGTAATTTCCATTGTCTATTACCAATTTTTGGCTCCAAATCTGGCTAAGATATTTTCTTCTAAAAATTTAATGATCACTTTAGTTGTTGAATTTCTTAGAGGAGCTACTTCGACCCACTTAGTGAAGTAGTCTATTGCAGTGATGATCCACTTGTGTCTGCCTGAGGATTTTGGTTTTATTTCCCCAATGAGATCAATTCCCCATTGTGTGAAAGGCGCTTTTATGATCACTGGCTAGATAGGCATTGCTGCTAACTTTTTCTTCCTTGCAAATACTTGACATTTATGGCAGCCTCTTACATATTTATGAACATATTTGAATAAGGAATACCAATAATAACCTGGTCTCATGATCTTATTTGTAGTTTCTTTTAAGGCAAAGTGACCTCCACATCCATCATGAAACTCTTTTATCATTTCTAACGTCTCTTTTTCAAACAAGCACAACAATAATATCCCATTTGGATGTTTCCAATAGAGTTTACCTTCTTGGGTGTAATACTTCTAAGCCTGTTGTTTGACTGACCTCATTTTATTTGTAGATATACCTTTAAGGAAATATACGGTTTGGATATATAACAGGATATCATCATACCATTTGCATTCAACGTTATTTGTTCTTCTGATATCATTCATGTCATAAATTGTGGCAATATATTGTATGTCTTCCCCTTCTTTTTTAGCTAGATATTTAGCTAGACCTTGTCCTCTAATTATTTTCATAGCCTTGAATTCTACATCATACTGTAGTAATTTGACCATCCACCTAGCAAGGCTACCTATTGGTTTAGGTTGAGTGAAAACATATTTTATAGAAGTGAATGGAATACAACATATAATCTTATTTGAATCAAAAATACTTTTAAAATATTCCAGTGCTTAAGTCATAGCATAGGCCTATTTTTCAATAATTTTGAATCTCAGCTAAGCTCCCTTGAGTCCTAACTCACGAAGGCTATAGGTCTTTAATTCCCTTTGTCATCCTTTTGATAAATAATTGTAGCAATGGTATGTTCAAAAGTGAATAAATATATGTTAAAATTATTTGAGTAGCCAAGGAAATTCAAGACTGGGACAGTGATGATAGCATCTTTAATTTTTTGAAAAGCTTCAATATTCTCCTTTGACCATTTGATTTCAGTATCCTTTTTAATCATGTTATTGATAGGTTGAGCTATTTTTGTAAAATTTGGTACAAACCTTCTTACAAAATTAATCTTACCAAAGAATGATCTAACTCCTTTCAGATTCTTAGGGGAGGTATCTTGGCAATAGCTTCTATTCTTGTAGGATCAATGTTGATTCCTTTTTTAGATACTATGTGACCAAGAATTTTTTCGTGTTTCTTTGAATATACACTTATTTGGATTTAAGGATATTCCAAATTCTTTGCATCTGGAAAAAACGGTGGCTAAATGTTCAAAGTGGTCTTCAAGGTTTTTTGAAAACACTGTTATGTCATCCAAATAGACAACTACTATTTGAACATTAGTCCTTTGAAGGTAAATTCCATGGCCTTCTAGAATGTTGCTCCTGTATTCTTTAATCCAAATGGAATTCTCAAATATTCAAAGTTACCCCAAGGGGTAGTGAAAGCAATTTTGTATCTGTCTTCAGGATTTACTTGGATCTAATTAGATCCTGAGAATCCATCCAGTAATGACATTCTAGATGAGGCTACTATAGCTTATAGCAATTATCCCTTGTTAGGTGAGGGATAATTATCCTTAAGTGAACTCTTATTCAGATTTCAAAAATCAACATAAAGTTTGATCTCTCCATTTTTCTTCCTTATTGGTACTAAGTTTGTTATCCAGGAAGAAAACCTTACTTTTTTGACTATTTTGGCATCCAAAAAAATTTGAACTTCTTTTTGCATAACTAGATGCAGTGTGGGATTGAATTTTGTTTGTTTTTTCCTGAAATGTTTAGCATCCTCTTTGAGGGAAATTATGTGAGTCATGACATCAATTTTAAATATTTTCAAATCTTCATAACTCGAGGCAAAATTTTATTTATTCTTATTCAGAAAGTTGGTGTATTGTTCTATCTCTTTTTTTGGTAAATATTTGTCAATTTAACCATTCTAGGCTCCTCATTTGTTCCAATGTTTACATAATTTATTTTTATTTCTTTGAGGAGTGGTTTGTAGGCTTTATCAAAATCATCGAATAAAATTTCTAAAGAAACTAACCCCTTAGGGATTCTATTGCTTTTGAGTTGAATTACTTCAACTGGCTCTCTACTTATATTTTTCAATTTTTCTTCATCCTCCTCCTCACATATAACATCATAGTACATATTATGGAGGGTCATGAAATCCTTAATATCCACATCATCTTGAGACACTTAGAGGTATACAACATTATCAGGAACCAAAGGTTTGTATACAGAGATAGTGGAAACCTATATATATATATATATATACTTAGTATCAATTTTTGGATAGTCTACACCTGAAGCATTGATAGCTAATAGTTCCGTAATATGATTATGTTCTCTGGGAATGTAAGATATGTTAAAATCTAGGAATTTATCAATATCAGCCAAGACTGCACATTTATATTGTTTTAATCTAGGATGTTTTGTTTGGTACTTACCTTTAACTTGTTGGATAATCAGTTCGGCATCTCCAGTCATAGTCAAGCAATTTATGCCTAGTTATTTGGCTTTTCTCAGGACTAAAAGTAAAGCTTCATACTCAACAATATTATTAGTGCCTGGGAATTCTAATTTGTAGGGATTCCAAGGTAGTTTTCCTTTATATCTATTAATTCACACCAACACCTACTCCATTTTGAGACTTAGCCCATCAAAGGACATGGTCCACATTTCTTGGGTAATAACTTTGTCATTTTTTGCATCTATCAGTTCTCTAGTTTTAGGGTCCATATATTTTGCATTAGGGACTTCTACCAGGAAAGGATTATGCCAAACTGAGTAGACTCCTATTTATTTTTCTTCTACAGAGTTAACAAAATTAATCATAGTGTCATCTAGTCTTACCAGCTCCATTGAGTACTTGTTAAATTAATCATAGTGTCTCCTTAAGGTCACATTTTCTTTTCCTAAAATAGGGATTGTAGCATAAGACCAATCCAATTGTATGGAACCACCCAACTATTATGCCCAATGTCTGCTTAACAGCAATGAGAAGAAAGGGTCTACATCAACTACAACAAAATCCATCACTATATCCTTCTTGGGATGTTGATCTAATAATACTAATAGGTTAGTGATAATACCTACATAGGGTATCTACCTACTATCCATTACTGACATGGGTGGAGACTCCCTGGTACAAATCAAGCCTAGATGGTCTATTATATTTTTGGGCATGATGTTATGGGATGCACCAATATCTAGCATGCAGTTGTGAATGACATACCTTTCTCCTTCATATAAATTATATTTGAGGGACACATAAAATGGTCTAAAAAATGAGGGTGTTCTAGTCTCATGGTTAGATGGCTTGACTGTATTACAAGATTGAGTTCATTTTTGTTTAATCAGGCTAAAATATTTACACACATGTTCTCAATATTTTTAAATATTTATTAACTCGTGAAAGGTAATGTTAACTTTCTATATACTCAGCTCAGAACCAACATCAAATTCCATCTTCTTAACATCTAATATTTTGGTGCATTCCTCATGTGGTAATGGTTCATTTATTTCTACATTTGCAAGAGTAGTTTTGTTTTAATTTTTTTCTATTTTTCTTTTTGTACATTGTTATTTACAGTAGGTTGTTCTCTAGTCTCCTTACTTGAAATTTTATCAACTTTATTAGTAACAATCCTATTTCTTAGATTTAAAGCATTGGCTTCAAGTTCTTCCACCTCTTGAGCTATCGAGATTACTTTCCCTTGCTTCATTTTATCATACATAATCTCTTGTCCTCTTTGTAGGATTTTTGTATTTTTTGCAACTAGGATTTTGGGATGGTGATTTGAATCATATGAATCCATATCCTCCTCAAAAAACCTTTCTCTAGACTCATCTTCAAGAGTCCAACACGCATTAATTCTGATATCCTCTTCGGATTCCTCATCTAAGTTTATAGAATAATTAATTATTAGATATATACCACAGCAATCTGGGTTATGAGAGGCATCACAGGTTGAACAGTAATAGGGGAAGTTTTCTGCTAAGTTGACAGTAGGTATAGGATTTGGAACTAATTCCAAGTATTTATCTATCTCTTTTTTCTTCCAGTTATTTCCATTATTTCTATTTCTCTCATCAGAAATGATATTTACTCCAATTTCTATTAAAATATCTCTTGAATGGTGGCCTATTGTCACCTTGTTGTTTGTCAACCTAAGGTTGAGAAGAATAATCGATGTTCTCTTTATTTCTCTCTATTCTAGCTAACCTATTGTTCATTGTATTAAACATTTATCATTTGATTACCCAATTTTTCCATGGGGTCATGTTCAGTTCTTTTTTGTAGGTTGAATCCTACTTTCTTAGGTTTCCTATCAGGTTGGTTATCCTTCAAAGAGTATGGTTTCATTTTTCCACTGTCTAACATATTTCTTTCGATATCTATGGCTTTCTTCATAATTCATCTACTGTATTAACCTGTTCTTGTCTTAACTCATAGTTAAACTCTTTTGGGAATACATTTTTTATAAAAACACATTGATTGTATATTGTTTGGTTGTAGAGCAATGGGGATTTTGTTCCTGGCTTTAGAAAATCGTCTATTAAAATCACTTATGGACTCATTTTATTTCTTTTTCATTATTGTCAGGTCCGTTAACAGTGACTTTTCATTTTTTCTCTCATCAAAATTCTTTAGAAAGATAGTTTTCATTTTAGCAAAATTTGCAATATCATTATTAGGAAGTGTGTTAAACCATTCTCAAGCATCCTTCTCTAAATTTTGAAGGAATAACCTTAATACTACATCTTCATGTTCTACTTTTAGACTATCTAAAGCATACAAGAAGCTTTTAATGTGATCTTCTCTAGTAACTGCATTATTTCCTTGAAACTTAGGTAAATATTTATGAGCTTTACTAGGGAGATCATGTAGTAGTGTTGGTAACTAAAAAGGCATATATCTTTTGGTTCTCCATAACTGAACGTTAGGAGGAGGATTGGCCAACTGAATGTACTTGGGTTGAATTCAAATAAATTACAGTAGGAGGTGTAGTATTAATTCCATGAGGAATAGTAGGAGGTGTTTCAAAAATATTTTCTACTATAACAATATCTGCGTCAAAACATTTTGAATATGAATTAGAAGGATTAGTTCTAAAAAATATCTCTGGATCTAAGAATTTTGGATATAGATCTTGAGCGGTTCTTCTCATTCGTGCCAGCACATTCTGCTCTTCTTTTTAATATTTTTAATTTTTTTGGATTTGATCAATCAGAGTTACCAGCACAATGTGTGCAGAAAGAACAAACATCTAGTTGAGATTGCTCAACTTATAACACTCTCAGCTACTCAGGGCATAAAATTTTTCAAGAATCAAGAAACTCAAGAGAATCAAGAAAATAATATAACTGCTCATTCTTGAAAAATGAAAATTTGAAACTGTGAGCATGGGTGGGAAACAGATTTAAAAATATTTTAAGATAAACTGATACTCTGATTTCTTTTAAGCTAACTGTTGCTAATAAAAATTTATCATTAGGTTCCAAACTATAATGAAAATTACACATTCCTTCCCCAGCAACGATGCCAATAAATTGTTGGGGATTTTTCCTGCATCCTTGGGATAATTTGTCAAACTATAGGAAAACCTACTGCCAATGAGTAATTACAGGCTCTAGTCGACTTGCATCTTTAACCTGGGAATAGAGTTCTTCAATATTTTCTAAATAGACCAAGTATGGTAAGGATACCCTCGAGGTGGACTTAAAGTTTTTAACATTTTATGTTCATTCTCCTCTATGGTGATGGATTAAAGATTTTATAAATTTTGACCAAACTAAACAATAACAATTCAATTATACCTTATGTATGATGGGTGCCTTAATCCTTTGGGCTATTGTAGTAATATTTAATAACAATTCAATGAAAATATAGAGAATGAGAAAAGAGATAATCGATGCAATTACATTCATTCAAATATCATAACAAACATAACAGTTGACCAATGAAAGAAACGTTCACTATGCATTCAAATGATGTAACCCATGATGAAGATACACTCAAGACTGGAGACAAGGAAGTAATAGAAAAGAATCCCATAATTGTATTAATATTTGAAATATGATTACATGAAGAGTTAGCTTGAAACAACCATTTAACTATTAAAATATCAATACAATAAAGATCCTCGTTCGAATATCATAACAAGGACCTTTCACTCTTCCATTTGAATATCACAACAATCGAGTCTCTAGACCTCTGGATCAATAATCTAGAAATATTCTCACCTTCTTAGGCACTTTCCTATCAAAACCTGCACAAAAATGGGAAGAATAAGGGATGAAAAATAAGAAATACAAGGGGATACAACAGTAAATAACAGGCACTCAAGTATACCTCTTAGCAAAAATATGCTACGTCAAAGATTGATCCTTATTCTGGTTGTAGACATCCTTCTTATAGTTGTGGTAGCTCTATAAACTACCTAAAATGCTTTCATCTGAACTGTCCACCTGGTGCCATCTCCTGCCTTATCATCGGTTGGGTGTTGTACAGTCTATTATCTTAACTGAATCAAAAAAAATTATCAAAATTGGATGAAGTCCTGCCTATTTGTCATCTATCTTCTCTTTCCCTTTCTTTCCTGGTATAGGCCCCATACTACTTGTTGACTCAGGTGTCCTTTGACTTCTCTTGATCGCCTCCTTTTCTTCCATGCTGGCACCTACCAAGTCTTCTATGTGGATCTAGACTCCATCATCGATCATACTGAGTGTGCTAATTCTATTTAATACCCTTATTCCTTTGGCCCTATCTTATTTAAAGACTATTTTTCTGATCTAGAAGAGTCTGAGAGTGTCAAGAGTGGTGATTGATAGCAAGATAAATTGATCAGCTAATTTATCTTCATCAACTTCTTCACATGGAAATTCTTAAATACCTTTAATGACTAACCAGCTAAACCCATCAGTGTTAAGAAATTCATGGAGACTGATGTCAAGAAATTTCAACCTGTTAATTGTATTATATTCCATATTCTATAGCTATTTAATTGTATTATTCCATCGGGGTCTATCTACCTTAATATTAGTTATTTTCTCATATTTTTCTAGGCAGCTATAGCTTTTTCCATCAATGGTGACCATATGTTTGGATCTGATCTTCTCATACTTGGTCTTGTATTTCTCATATACTGGGAAAATGGCTACCACCTTTTTATTTTCTTCTTTAACCAGGGATCTTATTTTCTTGTCTATTTCTATTATTGCCTCAACACACCTACAACAATTATCAATAATTTATGCATTGGCTTCTATGATTTTAATCATCTTTTCTTTGTATTTTGTCATGAGCACCGAGTTCTGCAATTGTCTAATTTTTGAAGGTATTTGTTCTTGGTTTTTATTGATTTTTACCTTTAGCCTTTTATTTTTTGCCTATAATAGTTATGCTTTGGACTTCCAAGCTGTTACTTATTTTTCAATGGCGAGTGTAGTTTGTGCATAAACTTGCACTTCATGTTTTAAGAGGGACACTATATCTCCTACTATATATGCATCACATGTACCTAGATTTATCTGTAGTGAATGCATTCCCTGAGTGGGAATAGTGATATTTATCTTGGAGGTTGGCTTTGAACATGATGAAGGTGGACTTTGGACCTTGCTCCTGGCCTAAGTTTTTGTTACTGTATCTTCCATTATTTCTTCAATATGCTCTTTCTCTTCAGAAGTGAACTCTATGAAGTCCTCTTTTCTAACTAGAGTGAGGCTCAAAAGCTCATCGATGCCCATTTCGATCTTGGATCTCTTATGGGGGGAGAGCTTGAGGTTTTAGGGATTACTACTTGGTGATCTCTAATATATCACTGAATCATCTAGCTTTTTGTATTCTTTTCCATGTTATGATAGATATTTTGATCTCTTTATTGTCCACCATGAAAGCCATTGGAACTTTCTGAGGAGAGCCTGTAAGCATTTGTTGTAAATGTCGTGAGGCCATTAAAGTCACTACCAGGATTTCAGTTGTGAAGCTTCTTGGGGTAGCATAATTGGGTATAATATATTTTCTTTTACTAGCACTAGGGGACTAAGAAGTGGAAGAGGCACCAGCTGCTTCTTCTGTTACTTGATATTTCACATCAGCTACTATCTCAATCTATTTAGGGTTGAAACTCATGACTTCTGCAATGGGATCTACAAAGTATTCTGGTGGGATGAAAACCACTTGGGGAATTATTTTATCTATTGTATCATATCTCACCATCCTGAGGTCAGAAGAGTAATTTCCTAATTCTTCTATACTAGTATGTGCTCGCACCAGGTTCTATTTATTCCATATGTCTTCTAAGTCTACTCCATTTTTTTGAGCCCATAGGAGACTCTTTTTGAATTCATCCTCTCTATGTATCATTGGTTTGGGCTCAATGGAAATGTCTCTATAATGACATTTAGGATCGTAGGGCCTCTAGGTAATTTTTGTGAAGTGATAGGAATCCATCCTAGGTAAGGCTTTCATCATCCCAAGATATCCTCTATAAACATACTACCTTATTTTCCTGGGTGTTGTGACCCAAGGAATCCTAGTATTTTTCTTCTTCCATATTAAGTTGGCTTCTTTTGCATATTGTCTTACTATCTCTAAGGTGGCCAACGATTTTAGGCAAAAATTGGTTGCCCTCGTATGTCCTGATGAAACTATAATGCTTAGTGAGAAATAAATCTCAAGATTCCATTTCTTCAAGATACTTGACTATACCTGGACTCATTCTAGGAGGTTCCTTCTTCATGAGTACATGATACATTGAAGCCAAAAATCTTCCACAAAATTTAGAATAATTGGAGATGCCATCGTAAATGCAAGGTAATCTATCTTGGATAATTTCTCCTGGTATGCCTCCCAACTGATTGATTACGTTAACTTTGAATTATTCGATGATTAAATGGATGAGGAATGAATAGTGCAAGACGCAAGGCATGAAATCCCTATCATCATTTATGGCCTTCTGCAATTATCTAAATTCTCTATCCATCGTGTCGAACATTATATCCTGCCACCTATACATCAACATCCTCCAAGTTTTGTTGCACTGCACGATCAAATATATAACTTCGATGTTGACCCAGTTGAGGTCCTTGACTCCCATAATTATATGGATCATGTTGGAGTAATCGCTTACCCATTTATGGATTTAATACTTATGGATAGAAAAATCTGTAGATACCAATTTATCATAGTCGAATAGATTTTTGTAAAAGGTGGTGTCGATCATATGTTGGGCCTGCTTTGAAACCACCATTGTGTCATAAACTTGTTTAGTTATCTCTAGCCCAAACACTTGCTCAATCTTCTCTAGTGTAATCTTATAAATGGGTTTATTTTTGTCGTTAACTATGGCTCTGGTTATTTGGTCATACAAGATGGCTAGCCATAATAGTAGCTTAGGGGAGAAATGTGCTCTTGGGCATAAGAGCTTTGCTAAGTTGATCCTCCATTTGTTACTGTGGGTACTGCTCTTGTCTTTTTTTGCATACACCTTCTTGAAGATATTCTTCATGAGATAATGTAGTCATCACCATTCTTCTACGCTCGACTAGAAACATAACTCAATGAGTTATAATTCACCCCACACATGTTCCTCAATTTTTCTAGTGTTCATCTTCTTAAACGGTACCTTTTCATCCAATGCCTCAACCCTTGTCTTGGGGGTAACTTTACTATAGGAGGCCATTACTAGAGTCTCTGCTACTAGTCTCTTTGGCTCTTAATTAGCTCAAGAATACTATAAGCACTGTGAGTTTCTTTATATTACTATCATGTATTTAACCTAGTCTTCTTATGAAGCATCATTAACATCACATAAACCGTCATTATATTGTTACCATTCTCGACTCGCCACCTCATTTTTGGTAATAATTTACCGATCATGGATCATCACCTTCTGGCTAATTTACATAACTGGCCATCAGATCATACACGTGTCAGACCCTCAATTGTTTAATCAGAACACATTGTATTAAAACTTGCACCAGGATAGATATGAGGTTGAGATCTATAGTTGGCTTATGTACCTACATATTTCAAATTGGTTCGGTTGCATCAATAAAATCATAACTGATTTGAGTGTTACGTCAGCTTTTCTCAGGCAAGGGTCCATGGAATTTGGCTTTAGTGGGATGTCGCTTTGATGGCATGGTATATCAATCGATATTCATCACGGGTTACAAGGTACTTGTGCTTCGATAGTTGTTGGTGGTTGATTGACCAATCAATGCTTTAATTTGGTTGAGGTTTTTTAGTTTGTATATTGGATGCTCGACCGGTTAGCCCATTTTCTTCTATTATATTTTTGTCAATGGATCTGTTTGATTTTGCGCGAATGAATATTTTAACCGTTGGATATCATTACTCGACTAAATGGCTTATATTACTTTTTCATGCACTGCATTAAAGAGCTTGTGCCAGCTTTTATCGAGGAGGTCAATTTATAATAATAATCTTCAATTAAAATATTATGCATGCAAAATTAAAGGCTATTATACCTTGATTTTTTTTTAATTTACCTTTATCTGGCTTGGTTTATCTGCACCATTGATTTCATTCGATCAGTGATATTTAAATGACTATGATGTGTTTTGCTGATGATATCATGTTATTGGTCTTTTTTCGATCAAAAACATTTTAACTGCTTCACTTTGACCATGACATCGCTTCGATCGGTTGATCTTCATAACTCTTCAATCAACCAATATCGTTCTTTGGCCACTTAACTTTGATTATTGGCTAAGATTAGCATAAATTTGATCGAAGGATTGATCATTCAAATGCTTTTGATCACTAATTTTAATTGGTCTTCAATTGATTGATCATTTAAACTGTTAGTGAATTTTTTGGCCAATGACCTTTAAGTCGCGTGTTCGATCGATGGCTTCTTCCTTTCAGCTGAGTGCCTTTTAATTTTGACCTTTTATTTTTAACTTTCGGTTGATTCATAACTCACTTCACATAATTTTTTATTGAGCGCGTTGACTTACATTTAGTCGATACAACAGTTTTGGCTGGTTCGATATTGCACTTGGCCAAGAAATTTAAAGTGTGTCGGTCGATCGATCAGTTGATTGGCCGATGTTTCTTTTCTATCAGCTGAAAGCCCCTTTGCTTGGCTTTTACACTTTTTTCTTTCGGTAGTGATTTCCTACTAGTCGACCAATTAAGACTTGCTTTATTTTCATGTTTTGACTATTCGGATCGGGTGGTCGGCCGAAGCTTCCTTATCATCGATTGAAACTTTGTTGCGCTAAATTTTTTTGGATCATCTGTTATTTCCATTGGCCAAATTTCTTTGATTATTGGTTGGTCGATTGTTCTTTTATGTTGACCTAAAAGGTATTTTTACTATTAGCCAAAAATTTGCTACGTTAATTTTCTATTAGTCGAATTCTTTATTTGATGTATTGATCGGCCAATTGTTTCTTCTTGTCGATTGAACTATCCTTTTATTTTTGGCTGTGATTATTTGCTAGTTGGCTGGTAGATGTATTGCATTATTTTTTTTGTTTGACCGATTGGATCTATAGCTTTTAATCCTTTAAAAAAGTGGGTGGGGAACCCCTTAAGTTTTTAATAAAAAAAAAAATTTAAGCTACTTAAGGGTGCAAGATGGTCGTGTAATTTTTTTCATTTAATGGAGGATGACCAACTTTGATGATAACAACATTAGATTTGAAATTAATGACCTAGGCATTGGAAGATGTTTGGTTAAAGAATTAATCCATGAGATAGTTTAAACATTTAAAATTTGACTCATCATCAGCACATCACAAAACGTTGACTTGTTTTAAGACCTTCAAAATTTAAAAATAATGGGTACAATCATGTTGTATCAATTTTGGCTACAACATGCCACTAATAAATGCTCACAAAATATGATATTTATTGAATAAATACCTCAAATACATCATACTTTATCACTCTCCATTATGATTGTATATGACCAATCACTCTATATTTTTCTATATCTTGCTATATCTTTCACACCCTCATATACACATATACAAAGGAATGTGACTCTTCATATGGAGCTTTCTTGGCCTTCACTATTCCTATGACTCTTCATCTTCCTATTCTATGACACATGTGCATGTGGACAACTATGCTACTTTAATACCTTGACCCAATAGCTAATATTTTTTTTTTTTTTTTTTTTTTTTTTTTGTGGAAAACATCCCAAAAGGGATGCCACTTTCGGGTAAGACCCAAGGAGGCAGGGGTATCCATTCCGCCAAAAATGCCCAGGACTCGGACCTGGCCTACCACCTTTGACATACTCAAGGAGCAAACAAACACACAAAACCAATTTAAAAATAAGTAAATAACAACAAAAATAATAAAATAAAATAAAAAACATGCTCCTTGAGTGTGTCAAAAACAAAAGCACAACCAAACACGCACAATAAGATAAAAGAAACCACAACACGAACCACATAGAAAAACACAAGAACCACATAACAAAACACAAACAAGACAAAAACAACAGAACACTACAAAGACATAACCCAAAAAAAAACATGAAAAATAAACACAACCAAAACCTAAAAAATAAAATAAAAATAAAAATAAAAAACAACCAACAACATACAATAAACAAAAACAAAAAACATAGAAAACACTCACACATAAAAACACGAATTAACACAAACAAAGAGAAACCCAAGAACAAGAACGAAAAAAACACAAGAACAATAACAAAAAACATAAAAATAAAAAAACACAAAACAACAAAAACACAAGAACAACAAAAAACAACACAAAGAACACAAAAACAAACAAAACAAAAGAACCCACCCACCTTAAAAAACTAAACAAAAAAAAACAAAAAAAAAAAATTGAACATAACAATGACCTATCTAGACCAGAAGACTATTAAGGCAAGAATCAACAGAGGAAACAAAATAAAGAATAGAATGAGCTAGGGAACTAAAAAAAACTGAATGAACCAAAGAGAAGCAAAAAAAAAAAGCAAGAAGAAACTAGGTACCTTCAGAATTGGAGCCATCCAAAGAAATGATAGAAAGAAGAGCTTCCCTAATTTGAGAAGCCCACCATCTAGGAGGGTGGCCATAACAAGTAAGATCACCTTTGTCCAAAGCCCAATTAGCTAAAGCATCAAGCACTCTTGTTTTGATCTCTGACCACATGATTGTAATCAACTTTCAAAAATCCCATCTGGATTAATTGAATCTTCTCAATAATTCTTTTTATTCTCCAATCCACCTTATGATTCTTAGAAGGAGTCTTCAAGAGATTAATCATAAGTTGAGAGTCAGACTCAACTAACACCTTTTCCCATCCAACCTTAGTAGCCTCCTGAAGGCCTCTAGAGGATACCATACCCCTCAGCAAGGTTATTGGAAAGAATACCCAAATTCTCAAGCAAAAGTAAAAACCAGGGAGCCATCTCGAAAGTCTACCAATTCCTCCCACACTGGCTTTTCCAGGGTTCCCTCTAGAGGCTCCATCAATATTGACTTTTCCAAAATCCTTAGGAGGAGGTTGCCAATTTCTTGTCCTATCCATCTTACTAATACTCACATTCCCTTTAAGTTGGTTGCCCTTAGAAGATTTAATCTTCAATATTTGCATCACTTGATCCCATCTTTGGTGGGAGTTTTGGGGGTGATTAAGGAGTTGATGGACTGATTCAACTAAGTTGGCTATGGTCTTTTGCCAAATATAGTGAATATCCTTCCTATCTTGATTAAAAATTTGGTTGTTCCTTTCATTCCAAATATTCCAAAGAAGAATGGTAGAACCCATCCAAACTAACTCGCCTAATAAAATGATCAACACCCTCTTGATTAGGCCAATCCCTCCAAAGTTGTTCAAAAGTAAAAAAATTGGACCACTGTAAGCCAAGTAAAGTGGCCATTCTCCTCCATAGCTCGGAGGCTAAAGTACACTCAATAAAAATATGGTTGAGAGTTTCTACATTCTCTTCACACATTTCACATCTAAAAGGGCCATGAAAACCATGCTTCATAAGTTGCTCACCAAGTAAGCACCCTACGATGCAATAAAAGCCAATTAAAGAACCTCACCTTAGGCCAGAGCTTTTGAGCCCACAATCGAGAAAATATGTCAGAAGAATGGTTGGGATTATTATGGCATAAGGTCAAATAACCTTGAGCAACTGAATACTCACCCTTAGTAGTGTTGTTCCATCCAAAACAATATTTTTCATGGGACCAAGAGAGGGATCTCATATGAAGGATGCCTTGGATATCTTGTCTTTGCCTTTCTGGGATTTGAATAGGCCAGTCCTCAATAGGGATCCAATATCTACCAACCTTTGAATTACCAAGATGGTACCGACAGTAATTAGCCACCTTTATCCAATTAGCTCGGTGAAGCTCCTCCATCCAAGGCCTCCAATCGAGAAACCGAGTTATCAAAGGCTTGTGACCATCCCAAGAATCCTGTCCAAAAATTTACCTGTTAACCATTATAAATGATCCAAAATAATTTTTTCTTTATCAAATCCTCACCAATCTTAAGAACTCGCTAAAATGGGAGAACCTTTGGTAGGTAGTTGATAGTGGACAAGGTCTTCAGGACTTTTGTTCTCAAGCATATTTAGCACAGAGATTATTGGCCCAAAGAGCATTGGGGTTATGCAACATCCTCCAATATAATTTAGCAGCTAAAGCTTTGTTGTTATTAATAGAAGACCAGAATCCTAACCCCCCTTCACTCTTAGGAAGACATAAAGTATCCCATTTCACCAAGGCCCATTTTCTTTTCTCCTTAGTACCACTCCAAAGGAAACGATGACCGATTTGATCCAATTCTCGAAGAACAGCCTTTGGGATATTCAAAACGGAAGAAACATAAATAGGAATAGCTTGAAGGACTGATTTTACCAAGGTGATTCTACCCCCGGAAGAAAGCCACCTGTTGGTCCACTTTCCAATTTTCTTCTTGACTTTGTCCAACAACCAATTCCAATATTTATTTTTTTGCCTTTGAATATTTATGGGAATACCTAAATAAGTGATTGGAAGGGAGGTCTTCTTATATCTTAATTTATCCAAGACCATGGATTCCTGTCTAGCAGAGTAGTGAAAGAAAATAACTTTAGATTTGTCTTCATTGATCAACTGCCCAGTAGCCTTAGAAAAATAGCTAATGATTTGCTTAATATTAGAAGCTTCCTTAACTCGTAGCTTTACCTAAAAGAGTAGAGTCATCCACAAATTGAAGATGAGAGATAGGTCTAGCTCCATGAGCAATGGTAACTCCCTCAAGGGTTTTGTTTTCCCTCTTTTTGGTTATAGTCCTACCCAAGCATTCAACAAGAATGATGAATAAATAAGGGGATAGCGGGTCACCTTGCCTAATACCTCTGGAAGCCGGGAATGACTGAGAAGGCCTGCCATTGATAAGAACTAAGTAGGAAACTGAAGAGATACATCCCATAATCCAATCCATCCAATCCTTAGAGAAACCAAATTGCCTCAAAACTTTGATAAGGAAGTGCCAATCCACTTTGTCATAAGCTTTGGATAAGTCTAACCGAATGAACATGGAAGGAGATTTTTGCATATCCATGGAATGGATGGCTTCCTGAGCAAGAACTATCTCATCTACTATTTGACGTCCTTCCACATAACCCCCTTGCTCTGGGGAAATAATCTTATGCAAAAGAGGCTTCAACCTTTCTGCCATGATTTTAGTAATGATTTTGAGAAGAACATTACATAAAGCAATAGGTCTAAAAGCTGAGATATGATCAACCTCTTGAGCTTTTGGAACAAGAGTAATATAAGTTTTATTGATAACCTTCAAAATTTCTTTGGCTTTCCTGGCTTCTTCCACCACCTCTAATAAATCAACATGAAGGATATCCCATAACTCTTGGTAGAACTCAATGGGAAAACCATCAGGACCTGGGGTTTTCCCTTTTTGCATTTTAAAAACTACTTGTTGAAGCTCATTGATAGTAATAGGAGCAGTCAAAATAGAGTTCTCCTCATAAGTGATAAGAGAAGGGATTGCTTGAAGAACATTTTGTTGTGAAGCTGAGTCAAGAGGAGTAGCAAAAAAAATATTGGAAAAGTAATCAACAACAATAGAGTTCATGCCATCCCAAGTATAAACAACATCTCCAGAATCTGATTTTAAGGAAGAAATAAAGTTGTGAGATCTTCGAGCTAGAAGAGATTTGTGGAAGAAATTTGTGTTTCGATCTCCTTCTTTGAGCCATTGAATTCTAGATTTTTGCTTCCATAAGATTTCTTCTCTTTTTTCCCATTCCTCTAACCGAGTTGTGAGTTTAATTTCATCTCGCACTTCTCTTCTCTCGTGAGGCCATCTAAATGGATTTTTTTATTCAAATTTTCAAGATGAGCAATAACTTCATGTTTTTTTTATGAACATCCCCAAACTCTTTCCAGCTCCAAGTCTTGATTTTGGATTTAATGTATTGCAGTCTTTTGGCAAAATAGAACATCTTAGTCCCATGCCTAGGTTTACCTTCCTTCCACCATTGTTGCACACGAGGTCTGAAGGAAATGTCTCTAAGCCACATTAATTGAAAATGAAAAGGAGAGAAACTCACATTGGTTTTCCACATTTCCACCATGACCGGCCAATGATCCGAACCAACATTATTAAGAGTCTTCACTTTAGGAATGTGACCATGGATTAAGAAATTTTTAGAGAGCAAAAACCTATCCAATCTCTCCATTATACAAGCTAAGCCTTGCCTTCTGTTAGACCAAGTCATAAGGCCATTATCCTGGTTGGATATCCACAAGATGGAGGTTTGCAATATATTCGCTCATGAGGTCAGTTGCTTTTGTCCAAATTTCTATTTCCCCCCATTTTCTCATCCAGAGAGAGGATGGTATTGAAATCTCCTCCGATCAAGATCCAAGCTTCAGGAAAATGAGAGATAATATGAGTAATATCCTTCCACTGTCTTCTTTTTTCCTCCAAAGAAGTCGGAGCATAAACAGTAATGTAGAGCATAATTTGGTTGGAATGTCTACTTTGAATAGCTATAGCCAACAAACCCCAACTGCCAACCATATGGTGAATAACTACCTCTTTTGGGTCCCAAAGACAAGCAATGCCACCCGAAGTCCCTTGGGAACTGAGGGAAACCACTTTTCCAGCTGGCCAAATTTTACCGGCAATTGAGTCCATATCCTCCATTGACATCTTTGTTTCTTGAAGGAAAACAAGATGTGGATGATTTATCCGAATCATTCTTCTAATTTCATTTTGTTTTGAAAGACTCCCTTTGAGTCCTCTAATATTCCAAGTGATGATCTTCATTAATACCAGGGCTAAAAAATTTGGGAAGGGCATTAATCTTACCTTCCTCTACAAGCTTTTCACCTTCTTTTACCATATGATATTGATTGGTCTTGCGACCTGCTTTTTGATTAGAATCCATCTTCAATTTTTTTTCCCTTGTTTCTTGACTTATTCCAATTGAATCTGAGATGGCTTCTAACCTTGAAGAATGCTCGTACACAGCCAAAATTTTACTAGATGGTTCAACGGAGTCTATATTGGGACCTGCATTATTTGAAGTTTTGACATTTGAAAGATTGTTTTTCTTGTGTAAATTTTCTCCCTTTTTTTCTCGTTGAAAACCTTTGATTTTTTGGTTTGTCTCTCGAGTTCTTCCCTTCATATTTAAATTGTGTTTCTAATATTTTAGTTTCCATTATTTCCTCTTCCTCACTTGGGACATCATTTGTGGAAAGGATTTCAAACATATTAGCAGATGACTTTGATTGATCCTTCATAACTCGGTTTTTTCTGAGTGTTCTTCTTCTTAGGTATTTGGAAACCTCGCTGAGTTTATATCTTCTTTCTTTTGATCAGGAATTTTATTTGGGCAAGCACCGGCCAAATGACCATATTCATGGCAAATTCTACAATGAAAAGGAATGTTCTCATAGTCCACTACTTGCTCCCAAGTGTCTTCCCCAAATTGTAATGTGATATTTTTAGGTAGGGGTTTGTCAAAATCCATTAAAACACAAATCCGAGCATAAATAATATGTTCAAAATTTTGAGTACAATCAACAAGTCATCATAAAAGTTCCTAAAGAGTTTCCAATTGAAGAAAAAATAGTAGGATTCCAAAATTCAATAGGGAGGCCAAAGAGTCTAACCCACACGGGAGCTATAGAAGGCATCTCTTCTTCGGCTTTAAATTTAGTATGTCGGGGCTTCATGAAAAGCCCTGCCCTTCCAAAAAACCAAGGACCCCCTTGAAAATTTTTCTCTCTATCTTCATTATTAGCAAATAAAACAAGAAAATAACCATTTGGATAAATAGAGATTTGTAACTCACCTTTAGTTTTCCAGATTTTTGCAGCCCAGACTTTGAAAGCAGATAGACTCGGATGAAAACCCACGAACCGATAAATTAGTCCTTTTTTTTCCAAATCTTCAATGTCAATCTGAATGTTACCCATATCAAGCTTAACAATAGGAGTTCCATCACCGCTTTAAGACATCCCGACTCCATTTTCCCGGGATCAATCTTAGGCATTCTTAGAGGTTTATGGGAAGCCCTAAGATTGATATTAGCATTGGGCTGAGGCTGTCCACCATGGAGGGCATCCCTAAAATTCATTTTTGGGGCTGAGTCTTCAAAATTCTTACCCTTGATAGGGGTTTTCACAAGAGAATTATTTTGTGGGTGCACCTTAGCACCAGATTCACTTGAGATATGAGCCATTTTTTGATCAACTGCTTGAAACTTGTTTCGTGATCTCTTTAATCCTTGCCCTAGACATCGTGGAAAGGTATGGTTTTCACTTTTCTTTTGTGCAGCAAATTGGAAGTCGTTGTCACTCAAGTTCATAGTATGATCTGTTGAAAGACAAATTTCTAACCCATATTGGATCCCCTGCAACATTTCCTGCTAAAATATTGAGCATAAACCACAAAAATATTGGCCGCTAGGGCCCGAAGGCCCTAAAAACCAACCTCTGGAGCTGCTTGCACTCAACCCAGATGAAACCCTCGCATAGCCGCTTGCCAAATATCTCGTTCACACATAGGGATGCGCTAGGATCTGTGTTGCTCCAAATGATATGAAAATTGGTGGAGACGTTCTAGGGTTTTTCAGGCATCTACCCTCAAAATTTTAGCTCAATCCGAGTCCGGATGAGTGAGATATGGCCGAAACGAGTTCGACAGTTTGGGCAGTCCTGCGAAAAACGTCCCTCCACCTCATCCACTTTTTTTTTCACTGTTCAAATCAATGTCTCTCTTTTGACCCACTAGATACTATTATTGTTGTTATTGCAAGGTTTATTATTCTTACAATCACTCTCCCATCTATTGCCATTAATGCTCCAATTATTTTTACATCTTCTTTCTAAATGTGTTATTTTACCTAGGAATAGGTATATGGTGACATGATAGTATATTGCATGATGGTAATCTAGATATTTGGAATGGTTCACACATAACGCATGGTTGATTATATTATTATAATATATTATAATAATGAGTGGGATGAGGGTTTAGTAATCAACTCCTCAAAGTAGAATTAGAAGATGGGTATATAAAGAAGGGATATTGGCGTTGTAATCATCATCATTCATATCAAGTATTCTCTTGTAATCATCATTTCCCATGGAGTGGAATCATATTGGTAGATCTTGTGGATTTATTCCTTCTTTAAGGAGTATTATTAGCATTTCCCAAGCTTAAGGGTATTATCTATCTCAGTATCATTGTATGGATTGTTACTATGGATAATTATTTGTGGATGGATGTTTTATTATTTTAGATTAAGATAAATGATTAATTTTAATGATAATAAATTTCAAGTCCTATCAGAGCAATGATTTTGGCAAAGTGGGAATTATTTTGTGGTTTGTAGAATTTTGGTAAATTTTAAAAAATAATTCATTTTTTAGGAGTCATATCTTTGTGAAAAGTCATCTAATTCAGACGATTATTATGCCATTTTGTTCAAAATTGAAAAAGATTTAAAATGAGTGGTTATATGAAGTAATATGATTATTATTTAGGAATATATAATCCAATGAAGTCATCCATCTAGAACAAGTGTACCGACTATTTTTCAAATCATGTTTGTTTTCCAAAAAAAAAAAATTGAGATATCTTTTAGTTGGGATAAGCAAATCATATGTTGTTTTTTGGTTCTAATTATTTGTGTATAGTAATTTTATCTTTAGATCACTAGGGAGATATATATTTTTGCAAAACCCTAGTTTGCATTATCTTTTCTTAATGAGGTGTGAGATTGTGGAGTTAAACCATTTTTTTGGAAGAGAGAATACTGATTTGAGAGTGGTTGAAAATATTAAAATATAAATTTGATGTACCATGTGTTTTATGGTTTTTAATCTAGGGAATATTTACAATCGGGAAAAAAAATTCTAGGGTAAATCCCTTGTGCACTTGAAAAGAAATATAATAAGCATTCTTGAGTAGATAAGAACCTATTCAATTTTAGTTACAAAGAGATTTAGATATTTGTATGAGAGAGATTTAGGGAAAGGGTAAAAACATATATATCCTAATGTGTGTCATCAAAGACCTTGAAAATAAACTACAAAAAATTCAAAATGAGAGATGAAATTTGTCATAGCCTGCCCATTGGAACTTCCTAGAAGATATTAATTGATCCAAAGGAGCAATTTATACTTACAATTGAACATTGACAAAACCTTGCTAATGCTGCCAAGCATTAAAAAAGGGTCTAATTGATAAAAACCTAGATATCAGTAAACCCTAATTATTCTATAAAATCCCTAATTAAAAACTAATTACACTCTACCAGGTTAATTGGAAGGGTTTTGAATGTAATTGGGATTTTGGTAAGGTTTTGGGGAAAATAAAATAAGACTTTTGCAAAAATATTAATTTGGGGAAATTATCTTTTACAAAAGTGACTTAATTAGGATACACCTAATTTATTACAATTAGGTGTCCACAAATATTTATCCAATTTTAAATTGGGCCCAAAAAGGACAAGGTCATGATTTAATAAATAAAAAATATACATACTTGACTAGTGGGTGAACTATTCTACATTTCACATGACTCCTTCCCAATAGTAATGGTGCAGAATTTGCAGTTGCACGAGGGAAAAAGGGAAGCCCTAAAATGGGTAAGGTACTCCCACCTTATCCCCTCTTGTGTTATCCCAATTTTTTAATTATAAAAAGGAATCTCACTATTTGGGGAAACTCCAAAAAAAAGGCTCCTTTTTAATATTTTAATAATAAATCCACCCATTGCTCATGAAGGAAGAAGATATGGGAAAAATTATAAAAAGGGAGATAAGCAATGGATTGGATGAGGAAATCTTGGGCTTAGGGAGTATGCTTTCTACATTTTGTAGATCAAAAACCAAAAAGCTTGGAGAGTACTAAGTTCTAGTCAAGGGCATTTGGCCAATATGTATACTCTTATAAGACTGGCATAGAAAGGAGTCTTGGGGAAAGCTTAGCAAGATAGAGGGAGGCAACCACCATGAAGGGAGTCACTACAAGTTTTAGGTTGGATCTCATATTTTGATATGATGATATTTTATGCTTTATGAAACTTTACGTGATTTTATTATTGCAAAGGAGGGACTTATGGTTTTATGGTCATTAATATAATTATTTTACAATGGTAGCAGAAGTGTTATATATACATATATGATCTTCATTAAAGGTTCCCCTACATAATTAGATTACCCACAAACTCTATTTTATTTGACACTCCTAGGTTGGGCTACCTATGGACCCTATTTTTAATTGTATCTTGGGTGTTGGAATTATCACCCATGGACTCTATATTATTTGATGCTCCTAGGTTTATAGACCATACCTTGAAGGTATATCCTAGATAAAATGGGATACCTAAGAGTATACGATATGGAAAATAACATAATCTCATCGAGTTAGCATGAAATTGGCCAAACCCCTACTAGTATAACCACCACCAACGGGATATAGGTGGCCACTATTGGATGGTTACCCTTAATATCATGTGTTGATGGTTAAACTCTGTAGCATGCCCACATCCTAATAAATATGGGACGTATGCTAGAAATTGGTATGCCATATATAAATAATTAGCACTACTACCATAATGCTCGTGTAATCATGACAGATCCGAAATGATTTGTCATTAAGTATACCCAAACAATTTGTGGTGATGATGAAAATATTCTATGGTGACCCTGTGGGAATATAAAATTTGTAACTACTCCAACATGCCTAGACATCATTTGGTAGTATAGGATACCTAGAATGAATTGAATAGGAGGTGATTGACATCGCCTTTCAATTGTTCTTCCCTCAATTATATTTTGTGCATGTTCAGATTAATATTTGTATTTTAAATATAGACAAAGACCCCTAAGTTTTACCATGGGCTAATTCATATATGACTTTTGATTAGCGACTCTTGAGACAGTTATAACAAAACTCTCCTAGGTGAATGTTGTAAATCATCCATTAAAATTTGCACCCGTCAGAAAGGATCACGACCTCTAGGGTTATATTGAGGATTTTTTATCATCCAATTATTTGTGTGTGTTGTGTGGGGTCGACATATACAAACACTATCAACCGAATACCAGATCAATCTTAAGAATAGCATTAACTGATGAAATGGGATATGCACGACCATTTGGGATGGGTGACATCAAAAGGGTAACCTTCATGAACAATGTTTCTAAGACACCCTATGTTCCTAACATAGTTTATAGGAGTCAAAAACCACCTAAAATAATAACTTAGTATGCTCGACACTCGTCTACCTTGAAACAAAGCCCCTTGGTGGCCTTTGAACCCTAAAACTGTGTGCATGGCAGTAAGGGGTGTTGATCAATTTTCTTAGCTTTGGGAGGGAATCATTGAATAGTTTTTCTTTATAAATATCAATAGTCATTGTCCCACACGTGAGGTATGTTGGGACAATGGCTAAGCATGTACATGCTTGGCTAAACCTTCACATTAACTAATATTCCTTTGGAACTATTTAATGACCACTAGAACCACCTACATTTAACTTTAGGTTACTTTGATTGGTTTTTCATTAGTGGAAAGGATGATCGAAACCCCCCCTTTTGTTGTAAATGTGTAATTAGTCCCACATTGCTCCTATGGGAACAATGGGGAGAAATAAATGGGAGAACACTCCCTATATAGAATGACCACTCTTCGATGGTCAAAATATCCACTACAATATAGTCATAGGATATGGGCATAGACCGTGTTCAGTGATCAATGGAGATAGTTTATAATATATTAATTTCAGGGTCTCATCACCCCCTTTTGGTTGTAATGGATCAATGCACTACTCAGCATAAGTAAGTATATCTAATCCATCGAAAATAAGCATGTTAAGAGTAGGCTCCTAGGGTTGGAATGTACCACCCTTCAAGGAAAAATCCCCTTATATGACTTAGTGGATACCCTCAATTAAAATGTGTGACCATATAGCTATCTGATACCTTTGATTAAATGGAATGATACTCTAGCTACTTTGCTTAAAGTAAAGGACCTTTAAAGGATAATTTTAAATAATAGACTCTTAAGGGTAAAGAATATTTTCTTGATCAACAAAATATAAACTTTAATAGTATGATGTGGTGGAACAAGTTGATAGCTTGGAATATAGGGCCATACCTCTAACAAAACTTTGGGAGAGAAATATGATTGTTATTGGAAAAATAAATAAAAACAACCCAAGATCAAACTTGGGGGATACTTTAATGTGTAGATGCAAATCAATTGACTCTCCTTAAAAACATGTCCTCTTGGGTAAACTATCTTAGTTTCACACCAAACTAATAAGGTAAAGTTGTATCTAACCAGTATGTAATATTGATTGTTAGATTGCAATATCATTCATGATTAAGGAAATTTTATATTTAATTAAAAAAATGGTAATCTATAACCTGGTTGATAGGCTACCAAACAAAGAAGATGTAATCTTACTTGATAGATTACAAGACAAAAATTTTGACTATGTACAAGACTAATTTGTGTTTAAGGTGTAATCTTGTGTGATAGATTACAAAATTGATTTGTGTTTAAGGTATAATCTTGTGTGATAGATTACAATATTGATTTGTGTTTAATGTGTAATCTTGTGTGATAGATTACAAGGTTGATTTGTGTTTAAGGTGTAATATAGTGTGATAGATTACAAGGTTGATTTGTGTTTAAGAAGTAATTGTGTTTGATAGATTACAAGATAATGTATGTTTAACTATGGGGTAACATTATTTGATATGTTACAAGACAAAGGAGATGTTATCATGTTTGATAGATTAAAAGGACAAAATTTGTAGAGGATATAGTATAATATTATGGATAGATCATGAAACAAATTGATGATCAAACCGTGAGAACCATAGGATGATCCTGTTGGTGGATCATGAGAACTATAGTTTGATTTTTATCAAATGATAATGTGGTGGATATTTTATAAATTATGAAATATGAATGAATATGGGGGATTAGATGTGGATTCTAATCTTGGAGAGAGTATGGGATCTCTCCATATGTTATGAAACCATAGATAAATACTATAACACAATGATTTAAATGGAATAATGGCATCTAGGTTGGATAATGAATGTGGGATTCATTCTCAAGGGAATTATGGGGTTCCCTCTTGGTAATTGATGAAATTTCTCCTTAATATGAAACCGATGATCATTCATAAACATGTAGATATAAGAATTTGTGAGATTCTTATTTATTGTATTGATGGCTTAGAGAAAGGAAATGTGGCATTTCCTTATTTGCATCATGATTTGAAATAAGGAACAAGTTGGTTCCTTTAATTGCATATTTTATTTAGAAAATGATCCATGGGATGCCTTTCTATACTTGTATTTGTGACAATTTAAGTTTATCAAATGAGAGAAGAAGAACAATTTGGTATTTGGAGTGGCAAATATGCTTAGACTTATGAGAAAATATAGATGAGACATTTTTCGTAGGACTGCCCAAACTGTCGAACTCGTTTTGGCCATATCTCACTCATTCGGACTCGGATTGAGCTAAAATTTTGAGGGTAGATGCCTGAAAAACCCTAGAACATCTCCACCAATTTTCATATCATTTGGAGCAACACAGATCCTAGCACATCCCTATGTGTGAACGACATATTTGGCAAGCGGCTATGCGAGGGTTTCATCTGGGTTGAGTGCAAGAAGCTCCAGAGGTTGGTTTTTAGGGCCTTCGGGACCCTAGCGGCCAATATTTTTGTGGTTTATGCTCAATATTTTAGTAGGAAATGTTGCAGGGGATACAATATGGGTTAGAAATTTGTCTTTCAATAGATCATACTGTGAACTTGAGTGACAATGGCTTCCAATTTGTTGCACAAAAGAAAAGTGAAAACCATACCTTTCCACGATGTCTAGGGCAAGGATTAAAGAGATCACGAAACAAGTTTCAAGGAGTTGATCAAAAAATGGCTCATATCTCAAGTGAATCTGGTGCTAAGGTGCACCCACAAAATAATTCTACTGTGAAAACCCCTATCAAGGGTAAGAATTTTGAAGACTCGGTCCCAAAAATGAATTTTAGGGATGCCCTTCGTGGTGGACAGCCTCGACCCAATGCTAATATCAATATTAGGGCTTCCCATAAACCTCTAAGAATGCCTAAGATTGATCCCAGGAAAACAAAGTCAAGATGTCTTAAAGCAGCTGATGGAACTCCTATTGTTAAGCTTGATATGGGTAACATTCAGACTTGCATTGAAGATTTGGAAAAAAGAGGACTAATTTGTCGGTTCGTGGGTTTTCTTTCGAGTCTATCTGCTTTCAAAGTCCGGGCTGCAAAAAGTTGAAAAACTAAAGGTGAGTTACAAATCTCTATTTATCCAAATGGTTATTTTCTTGTTTTATTTGCTAATAATGAAGATAGAGAGAAAACTTTTCAAGGGGGTCCTTGGTTTTTTGGAAGGGCGGGGCTTTTCATGAAGCCCTGGCATACTAAATTTAAAGTCAAAGAAGAGATGCCTTCTATAGCTCCCATGTGGGTTAGACTCTTTGGCCTCCCTATTGAATTTTGGAATCCTACTATTTTTTCTTCAATTGGAAACTCTTTAGGAACTTTTATGATGACTGTTGATTGTACTCAAAATTTTGAACATATTATTTATGCTCGGATTTGTGTTTTAATGGATTTTGACAAACCCCTACCTAAAAATATCACATTACAATTTGGGGAAGACACTTGGGAGCAAGTAGTGGACTATGAGAACATTCCTTTTCGTTGTAGAATTTGCCATGAATATGGTCATTTGGCCAGTGCTTGCCCAAATAAAATTCCTGATCAAAAGAAAGAAGATATAAACTCAACGGGTTTCCAAATACCTAAGAAGAAGAACACTCAAAAAAAACTAGTTATGAAGGATCAATCAAAGTCATCTGCTAATATGTTTGAAATCCTTTCCACAAATGATTTCCCAAGTGAGGAAGAGGAAATAATGGAAACTGAAATCTTAGAAACACAATTTAAATATGAAGGGAAGAACTCCAGAGACAAACCAACAAATCAAAGGTTTTCAAAAAAAAAAAAAGGAGAAAATTTACACAAGAAAAACAATATTTCAAATGTCAAAACTTCAAATAATGCAGGTCCCAATATAGACTCCGTTGAACCATCTAGTAAAATTTTGGTTGTGTACGAGCATTCTTCAAGGTTAGAAGCCATCTCAGATTCAATTGGAATAAGTCAAGAAATAGGGGAAAAAAATTGAAGATGGATTCTAATCAAAAAGTAGGTTGCAAGACCAATCAATATCATATGGTAAAAGAAGGTGAAAATCTTGTAGAGGAAGGTAAGATTAATGCCCTTCCCAACTTTTTTAGCCCTGGTATTAATGAAGATCATCACTTGGAATATTAGAGGACTCAAAGGGAGTCTTTCAAAACAAAATGAAATTAGAAGAATGATTCAGGTAAATCATCCACATCTTGTTTTCCTTCAAGAAACAAAGATGTCAATGGAGGATATGGACTTAATTGCCAGTAAAATTTGGCTAGTTGGAAAAGTGGTTTCCCTCAGTTCCCAAGGGACTTCGGGTGGCATTGCTTGTCTTTGGGATCCAAAAGAGGTAGTTATTCACCATATGGTTGGCATAGTTGGGGTTTGTTGGCTATAGCTATTCAAAGTAGACATTCCAACCAGATTATGCTCTGCATTACTGTTTATGCTTCGACTTCTTTGGAGGAAAAAAGAAGACAGTGGAAGGATATTACTCATATTATCTCTCATTTTCCTAAAGCTTGGATCTTGATCGGAGGAGATTTCAATACCATCCTCTCTCTGGATGAGAAAAGGGAGGGAAATAGAAATTTGGACAAAAGCACTGACCTCATGAGCGAATATATTGCAAACCTCCATCTTGTGGATATCCAACCAGATAATGGCCTTATGACTTGGTCTAACAGAAGGCAAGGCTTAGCTTGTATAATGGAGAGATTGGATAGGTTTTTGCTCTCTAAAAATTTCTTAATCCATGGTCACATTCCTAAAGTGAAGACTCTTAATAATGTTGGTTCGGATCATTGGCCGATCATGGTGGAAATGTGGAAAACCAATGTGAGTTTCTCTCCTTTTCATTTTCAATTAATGTGGCTTAGAGACATTTCCTTCAGACCTCATGTGCAACAATGGTGGAAGGAAGGTAAACCTAGGCATGGGACTAAGATGTTATGTTTTGCCAAAAGACTGCAATACATTAAATCCAAAATCAAGACTTGGAACTGGAAAGAGTTTGGGGATGTTCATAAAAAAAAACATGAAGTTATTGCTCATCTTGAAAATTTGAATAAGAAAATCCGTTTAGATGGCCTCATAGAGAAGAGAAGTGCAGATGAAATTAAACTCACAACTCAGTTAGAGGAATGGGAAAAAAGAGAAGAAATCTTATGGAAGCAAAAATCTAGAATTCAATGGCTCAAAGAAGGAGATCGAAACACAAATTTCTTCCACAAATCTCTTCTAGCTCGAAGATCTCACAACTTTATTTCTTCCTTAAAATCAGATTTTGGAGATGTTGTTTATACTTGGGATGGCATGAACTCTATTGTTGTTGATTACTTTTCCAATATTTTTTTTGCTACTCCCCTTGACTCAGCTTCACAATATAATGTTCTTCAAGCAATCCCTTCTCTTATCACTTTTGAGGAGAACTCTATTTTGACTACTCCTGTTACTATCAATGAGCTTCAACAAGTAGTTTTTAAAATGCAAAAATGGAAAACCCTAGGTCCTGATGGTTTTCCTATTGAGTTCTACCAAGAGTTATGGGATATCCTTCATGTTGATTTATTAGAGGTGGTGGAAGAAGCCAGGAAAGCCAAAGAAATTTTGAAGGTTATCAATAAAACTTATATTACTCTTGTTCCAAAAGCTCAAGAGGTTGATCATATCTCAGCTTTTAGACCTATTGCTTTATGTAATGTTCTTCTCAAAATCATTACTAAAATCATGGCAGAAAGGTTGAAGCCTCTTTTGCATAAGATTATTTCCCCAGAGCAAGGGGGTTATGTGGAAGGACGTCAAATAGTAGATGAGATAGTTCTTGCTTAGGAAGCCATCCATTCCATGGATATGCAAAATTCTCCTTCCATGTTCATTCGGTTAGACTTATCCAAAGCTTATGACAGAGTGGATTGGCACTTCCTTATCAAAGTTTTGAGGCAATTTGGTTTCTCTAAGGATTGGATGGATTGGATTATGGGATGTATCTCTTTAGTTTCCTACTTAGTTCTTATCAATGGCAGGCCTTCTCAGTCTTTCCCAGCTTCCAGAGGTATTAGGCAAGGTGACCCGCTATCCCCTTATTTATTCATCATTCTTGTTGAATGCTTGGGTAGGACTATAACCAAAAAGAGGGAAAACAAAACCCTTGAGGGAGTTACCATTGCTCATGGAGCTAGACCTATCTCTCATCTTCAATTTGTGGATGACTCTACTCTTTTAGGTAAAGCTACAGTTAAGGAAGCTTCTAATATTAAGCAAATCATTAGCTATTTTTCTAAGGCTATTGGGCAGTTGATCAATGAAGACAAATCTAAAGTTATTTTCTTTCATTGCTCTGCTAGACAGGAATCCATGGTCTTGGATAAACTAAGATATAAGAAGACCTCTCTTCCAATCACTTATTTAGGTATTCCCATAAATATTCAAAGGCAGAAAAATAAATATTGGAATTGGTTGTTGGACAAAGTCAAGAAGAAAATTGGAAAGTGGACCAACAAGTGGCTTTCTTCTGGGGGTAGAATCACCTTGGTAAAATCAGTCCTTCAAGCTATTCCTATTTATGTTTCTTTCGTTTTGAATATCCCAAAGGTTGTTCTTCGAGAATTGGATCAAATCAGTCATCGTTTCCTTTGGAGTGGTACTAAGGAGAA
The DNA here is from genome assembly GCA_028583015.1 of Wollemia nobilis. Classification (NCBI taxonomy): domain Eukaryota; kingdom Viridiplantae; phylum Streptophyta; class Pinopsida; order Araucariales; family Araucariaceae; genus Wollemia; species Wollemia nobilis. The sequence continues at coordinate 8,744,956 of JAQPPZ010017228.1, forward strand.
AAGAAAATGGGCCTTGGTGAAATGGGATACTTTATGTCTTCCTAAGAGTGAAGGGGGGTTAGGATTACGGTCTTCAATTAATAACAACAAAGCTTTAGCTGCTAAATTATATTGGAGGATGTTGCATAACCCCAATGCTCTTTGGGCCAATAATCTTCGTGCTAAATATGCTGAGAACAAAAGTCCCGAAGACCTTGTTCGCTATCAACTTCCTACCAAAGGTTCTCCCATTTTAGCAGTTCTTAAGACTGGTGAGGATTTGATAAAGAAAAAATTATTTTGGATCATTCATAATGGTCAACATGCAAATTTTTGGACAGATTCTTGGGATGGTCACAAGCCTTTGATAACTCGGTTTCCCGATTGGAGGCCTTGGATGGAGGAGCTTCACCGAGCTAATTGGATAAAGGTGGCTAATTACTATCGGTACCATACTTGTAATTCAAAGGTTGGTAGATATTGGATCCCTATTGAGGACTGGCCTATTCAAATCCCAAAAAGGCAAAGACAAGATATCCAAGGCATCCTTCATATGAGATCCCTCTCTTGGTCCCATGAAAAATATTGTTTTGGATGGAACAACACTACTAAGGGTGAGTATTCAGTTGCTCAAGGTTATTTGACCTTATGCCATAATAATCCCAACCATTCTTCTGACATATTTTCTCGATTGTGGGCTCAAAAGCTCTGGCCTAAGGTGAGGTTCTTTAATTGGCTTTTATTGCATCGTAGGGTGCTTACTGGTGAGCAACTTATGAAGCATGGTTTTCATGGCCCTTTTAGATGTGAAATGTGTGAAGAGAATGTAGAAAATATCAACCATATTTTTATTGAGTGTACTTTAGCCTCTGAGTTGTGGAGGAGAATGGCCACTTTACTTGGCTTACAGTGGTCCAATTTTTTTACTTTTGAACAACTTTGGAGGGATTGGCCTAATCAAGAGGGTGTTGATCATTTTATTAGGCGGTTAGTTTGGATGGGTTCTACCATTCTTCTTTGGAATATTTGGAATGAAAGGAACAGCCAAATTTTTAATCAAGATAGGAAGGATATTCACTATATTTGGCAAAAGACCATAGCCAACTTAGTTGAATCAGTCCATCATCTCCTTAATCACCCCCAAAACTCCCACCAAATATGGGATCAAGTGATGCAAATATTGAATATTAAACCTTCTAAGGGCAACCAACTTAAAGGGAATGTGAGTATTAGTAAGATGGATAGGAATAGAAATTGGCAACCTCCTCCTAAGGATTTTGGAAAAGTCAATACCGATGGAGCCTCTAGAGGGAACCCTGGAAAAGCCGATGTGGGAGGAATTGGTAGACTTTTAGATGGCTCCCTGGTTTTTACTTTTGTTGAGAATTTGGGTATTCTTTCCAATAACCTTGCTGAGGGGTATGGTATCCTCAGAGGCCTTCGGGAGGCTACTAAGGTTGGATGGGAAAAGGTGTTAGTTGAGTCTGACTCTCAACTTATGATTAATCTCTTGAAGAATCCTTCTAAGAATCATAAGGTGGATTGGAGAATAAAAAGAATTATTGAGAAGATTCGGTTAATCCGGATGGGATTTTTGAAAGTTGATTACAATCATGTGGTCGAGAGATCAAAACAAGAGTGTTGATGCTTTAGCTAATTGGGCTTTGGACAAAGGTGATCTTACTTGTTATGGCCACCCTCCTATATGGTGGGCTTCTCAAATTAGGGAAGCTCTTCTTTCTATCATTTCTTTGGATGGCTCCAGTTCTGAAGGTACCTAGTTTCTTCTTGTTTTTTTTTTTTTTGCTTCTCTTTGGTTCATTCAGTTTTTTTTAGTTCCCTAGCTCATTCTATTCTTTATTTTGTTTCCTCTGTTGATTCTTGCCTTAATAGTCTTCTGGTCTAGATAGGTCATTGTTTTGTTCATTTTTTATTTCTTTTTTCTTTTTTGTTTTTTTGTTTAGTTTTTTAAGGTGGGTGGGTTTTTTTATTTTGTTTTGTTTTTGTGTTCTTTGTGTTGTTTTTTGTTGTTCTTGTGTTTTTGTTGTTTTGTTTTTTTATGTTTTTTGTTATTGTTCTTGTGTTTTTTTCGTTCTTGTTCTTGGGTTTCTCTTTGTTTGTGTTATTTCGTGTTTTTATGTGTGAGTGTTTTCTATGTTTTTTGTTTTTGTTTATTGTCTGTTGTTGGTTGTTTTTTATTTTTATTTTTATTTTATTTTTTAGGTTTTGGTTGTGTTTATTTTTCATGTTTTTTTTGGGTTATGTCTTTGTAGTGTTCTGTTGTTTTTGTCTTGTTTGTGTTTTGTTATGTGGTTCTTGTGTTTTTCTATGTGGTTTGTGTTGTGGTTTCTTTTATCTTATTGTGCGTGTTTGGTTGTGCTTTTGTTTTTGACACACTCAAGGAGCATGTTTTTTATTTTATTTTATTATTTTTGTTGTTATTTACTTATTTTTAAATTGGTTTTGTGTGTTTGTTTGCTCCTTGAGTATGTCAAAGGTGGTAGGCCGGGTCCGAGTCCTGGGCATTTTTGGCGGAATGGATACCCCTGCCTCCTTGGGTCTTACCCGAAAGTGGCATCCCTTTTGGGATGTTTTCCACAAATAAAAAAAAAAATGAGAGGAGAAACATATTTTAGAGGTTGGGTTTATTTCCCATGAGGTTTCCTAGGGTATATGTTGTGTAAACTCTATTTTGTGGTTTGTAATTTTTGATATGGATGGATGTATTTACTCTCTAGTATGATGTTATCTAGATAGATCATAGATATTGAATATGATGGAAAAAGTAAATGTTATTTGCCTTCCAATGGAATGATGTATTTACATTCTTATAAGGTGATTACTAGAATGTTATATGATGTAATATTTTGTTAACAAGCAATGTTCCATGGATGAGAATGGATTATGATTATTCTTGAGGTTATAATAATTGATGCCTTTGTATTTTTCAATGAATGGCTCTTCTATTATGATGTATGGTTTATACTTTGAATTCAAGTGAAATTCTTGATGTGAATAAGCAATCCTTAAGTATTGTTGAAATAATACATGCATGATATTCCACTACAAATAATGAAATTAGGAAGTAAGATTGAAATCATATTCAATTGGTTAAGTAACTAAAACTTCCTAATGAAATAGATATAGAAATAGTTAAACCAAGGAGATCATACATATCATGATGGGATGTAAGGTGAGATAGGATTTGGTCACTCCTATCATGAGAGTCAACACTAACCATGTTGTAATCCTCTCGGTAACTTACTACCCCTACTTGATGTTGATCTAAACACACTTGGTTGTAAAAATTTGACATGTTAGAAATGTACAAAAAAAAATCTATCTCAAGTTGGTTGGTAATGTGGGGTTGTTACAAAATTAAAACGTTGTGGAAATTTTTCAAGAAACATAATGAAGACTATGAAAAAGAAATGAAATTACTCGAGGACAAAGAGAAAAATGTCAAGGAATATAGTTAAAATAATGAATAAGCCACATATTTGGATTTATAAAAGCAATTGAAGGATTAAAAGGATATAAAGTTATCAAAAAAATTTATTTTACGAGTTCATGGATGCATTTGTAAGGAAAGGGTTATTATTTCCATTAATCCTAGAAATAAATATAACTTTATGAGTAAAAAGGTTGCAAGTTCAAGAAAAAAAAAATAAGGAAATACAACTTGAGGATAAGAATATTTAGATTTTTGAATATTTGAATATCACCAAGATCACCATGGATAAATATGTTTTACATGCAGATTTTATGCTCTTAAGATGGATGATGTGGGTCTTATTATTGGTTATCTTTGGTTGGATTCTTTGGGTATTGTTAATATTAATGTGCAAAATAATGTTATGAATATGGTATAGGAAAAAGAATATAATATTGTAGGATCTTTCTCAAATTAAGGAGCAAGGATCCAAGAAGAAGTAAGATGTTAGGATAGAGGAACAAGTTAAGGAACCAATAGAGCAATCAAAAGTTGAATCTACGATAGTAACAATAGCAAAATCCATGGAAGAAGCAACAACAAAGTCTAGGGAAGCTCTATTAGAAGTTCACAAGGATGCACAAAAAGAAGGGCACAAGAGAGAAGAGCATAAGGAAGAATTTAAATAGAGGAACAAAATGTTAAAGAATCAAAGGAAATAGAATACTAGGTTAAGGTTGCATCATACTGTCATCCACACCACCATGAGTGGAAAAAATATTGGAGGTACTATGGATCTCCATGGAGTTAGAAAGGTATCAAATATGGCAGTGTTTGGTAAAAAATCATAGTGATTATAGATTTTAGAGTGGTGCAGTAGCATTAGGAATAGTAGAACCAATCATTCAAAATACCAGAGTAGAGTATAAAAAGCATGAATCCAACAAAGTAGTTATGGATATTCAAGTGGCACAATGGCAGCTCGGTATCATAAAATACCACCACCAATCAATATTTCACTTGGATGGATGGATAATCAATATTGGTACTAGTTGTTAGCATTGCTTAAAAGATCATATTATTTAGTTTCTTCTCATATTTCAAGGATGAAACATTTGTAATGAGGGTGCAATGTTATTGTACCTAGGAATAGGTATATGGGGATATGATATTATGTTGTATAAGGGTATTACAAATATTTGGCATGGGCCACAAATAACCCAAGGTTAATTATATTATTATATTATATAATAATAATGATTGGGATGAGGATTTAGTATTTGGATCCCCAAAGTAGAATTAGAATATATGTATATAAAGAAGGGATATTGTCATTATAATCATAATAATTCTTTTTGAGTGTTTTCTTATAATTGTCTTTCCTTGTGGAGTGGTCTCTCATCTTGGAAGATCTTGTGGAGTTATTCTTTATTTGAGGAGTATTATTGGTGCTACCCTACATTAAGGGTATTATTTACCTTTGTCACATTGTTTGGATTATTAATGTGGATAACTATTTATGGAAGGAAGTTTTGTTATTTTAGCATATGATGAATAATTTATGTTTATGAGAATAAAGTTTCATAATATATTGGATCTTTAGTACTAGATAATTATTCCTATGCTCTATTAGATTTTGTACTCTCCTTAGTTAGTGCATTAGTATCTACTTGTTTAACTTCTTCTAATTACTTTGCTTCATTTTGTATTTTTGTTGTCACACTTTCTTCCCTATTGCTACTTTTCTCATCATTTTTATCTTCATCAAAGGGACATGTACCCAACAAAAATAGTAGGTATTGCTTTCGATATCATATTTAGAGGATTCAATCCTAGAAATGGAATGGTTTCATATGATGTTGCATCCAAAATTAATTCAATGTCATGGAATGGCATTGAAAAAAAATATATACTACTAGACAATTTTGTATGTGATCTAATAAGAAATTTTTTCAATGATACTTCTATATGGCCATCACTTCTTACATGTATGGTATGAGCCAAGTGGGCATATTTGAGGCTCTTTGTTTGTCATACAACTTAAACATGACTACATTCATCATACATCACAATTCATTTGACTTCTAAAGCCATATATTTAATTTGTGACTTCTATGTTTGGTCAACTTTACCACTTCTACAAATTGAGGTTGGTGATATTATCAACAAAATTTTTCAACTTGTAGGCTCCACTCCATCCTTAAATATTTTTTGGTAGCCAATAGGTCAAATATCCTCCAAAAACTATTCAAAAAATGACACTTGCACTTCCTTCTCATCAAGAATCACCCTAGTTTTTTTTTTCTCCACATAATACATGTATATCATCTCTATTAGGTATGTCTTAAAGAGATATTTATCAAAACTAGTAACCTACGAAATATTTTAACTCTTGTGTTCCAAAATATCATCTTCAACTAGTGCTATTTTAGATGCTCCAACTACCATGTCCTGCAAAATTTTCCTATAGACATCATCCAAATATTTTTTTCTAAAGAAATTTGCATATGGTCTTTTCCTTTACTCTCTTATCATGGTGAAATTGGTTCCTTCCCTTTATATTATCTATCATTCATCGTGCTTGTCCTCAAGCTTGATCATAACTATCCTCCTCCATGTTATCATGTTCTCCTTCATTTAGAATTCATTTTACACTCCCTATCTCTTCCACATGCATGCTTTTCTTGGTTTCTTACATTGCTAGCCTCGATACCTCCTCTCTAAGTACAAGGTCTCTATTGTAACACAACTTCTAGTATAAATTTTGGAGAATATATTTATAATATGAATCATTCTATCCTTTCATCAATCCTTGTCCTTTATTGCATTCCTTCTATAGTCTACTTTATTGGCTTTTAATTTTTTAAATCATCTAGTAGCAATTGAGTACAACTACCCCAATAGTGTTTTGGATGACTTGGCTTCAACTCATATCTCAATATGATATGCTTGCATTCTATGCCATTTGTTGCCTTGGTTTGAATTCCCTTCTTCACAACCACTTGTATGGCTCTAATGGCTTGTATCATCTAACTCTAGATGTCATGACTCTAAATGATAGATTCTTAAATGGCCTAGTCCTAGATGGCCAAATTCTATATAGAACTTCCTTTACAATATATTTTTGTCTCTATAGCAATTTCTCCAATAGTTAAAATGGCTCTAACACCTCCTTGAGGTAGTTTTTCTCTTTTTAGAATTTTGTGTCATACATTCCAAACAACCTATACATTCTCAAACAATTTGCAAAACTTGTTTGATCGTCCTTCATGCTTCTTTAGAATCTTTTCTATGCAAGTTTTTCATGTTATTATTTATTCTATCTCTAGACCCTTCTTGCTTCTCTTACATTTTTTTTCTACAAAATAAAGGTATATTATATCGACAATGAAGAGGTATTTCTAGAAAACCCTTTCAGACACTCTTTCTTCAATAGAGACTTCTTTTGCAATGCAAATTTCCTCTTCTCCAATTCAACATTCTTTTTAAATAATATAGTTTTCTTCTTATACACAATGGGTTGATGCTTGTTCTTCCACAAGAAATTTCTTATTCATATACCTTGTTGAAAACTTGCACTAAGAATACTTCCTCCTTACCCCTTCTTGACATTGAGTTTTTGAATAAGTGTAATCAATTGGTATCTATTTATAAGGTAAATAAAGTAAGGGGGCACTTGGACTACATGTGACAACTACCTCTTTGCTACCACTTCACCTTCCATATTTGACTCACATGCAACAAATAATGCTACATATATTTGCTTGTCAACTTGACTTCTGCCACCTTATGCATAGTGGACCTATTATAATTTCATACACTTGCATTTTAGATTTTTATCCTTTTAAAATACATGACCTAGGTGGCCAAATTGACTACTTGGTTAATCAAATAGTACCTTTAAATTCTCATCTAGATGGCTCACATGCATGGACAACCTATTCTATGTGACTACATTGGTATTCATCTCGTTATCCTAACATCATGTTGCTTTGGATGGCCTTGGTGTCCAAATAATCCACCTCCCCATATTGATTGTCTCCTCTAGTATCAACCTCATTGTCTCTACCTTTTGGTTTTTACTTCATTTCCATTATCCCATTGTTCTTATAGAAACTCATCCTCTCCTTTGAATAGCTCAAATTCTCTATTTTCATGTTCTATGTACCTATTACATGGTCCTTCTCTTATTATTAGTTGGGCTAAATGTTGTGATGGCCTAGGTATAATCTAAGCTCATGATAATTTTTCTATATTATCTATAAAGAAATCAAATGTATTGACACTTGGGTTGGATAGACAAAGTGTTATATGGGGTCTCATTTCTTCTTTCAAATATCTAATGGTGGTCCAAATGACTCGCTTAACTAGCTAGATGGCCTATGGGTCATTTGGGGAATACTACTCCCCCTATATGATTGATAAAGAGGCTAGGTGACCTCCCCCCTTGGCCAGGCTAATCTAGATGATCTAGTGTCTTGACATCCAACCCCTGAATAGTATTTAATAAATACCTACCTTAGGTTTTAGATAGCCTTTACAGACCACTCTAACTATCCAAGGAATCATCTGAGTTGTTTGGAAGATCTCTCCTTTTCTGGTTTATCCACCTCCTCACTTATCCTTCCTCAAAAGTGTTTTGAACTTCTTGTTTAGATACTTCCCACATCAAAATATTCAATAATAATTTTATATTACCTATTGGTTAAACAACTTGTCTCCTTGGCATTTCTTGTCTAACTCTTCTTTAAATATTAAAGCTTGAACTGGCACTACTCCAGTATTCCTCCTCATTGCTTTAACTAGTCAACAACACACTACTAAATCCATTTTCCAAGTTCCTAATACCTATTACTTCACTTGGAAAGTTCTATATATGCACTTCATAAATATCATATCATTCCACTTCTCTAGATGTAATTCTACTAAATAAACTTGTAGTTTTTTTAGAAACTCAACTTCTTACATATAGTCATTAGTGATTCCAAATACTTGTTTGTCTATTGTGCACCTCTAAGGGTATCTTCTAGACTTATCCACTCTTCAAAAAATATCTTGTACTAGCTACTTGGATATCTTGGTATATCCTTAATATATCTTGTACACGTTGTCTCTACAACTCCATTATTTTGGAATTTAATTACTTGCTTCATTCTTATTATTGCTATGTTTCATCATGCATCCTCTATTGTGTGTTTCCAATGGTTTCTAGCAAACTCATCCTATCATATTTTCTTCCATCATTCCAAGGCTCATGTTCTAGTGGTTCCTCTTATCTAACATACATCATTGTCATTTGTTGTATATTCTTAGTATTAAGTAATCTCAATATTTATTCTTTCTCAACATTTGAGAACCTAGCATGCACAAAAATCTATGTACATTCCATAGATCAAGGCTATAATTCCTCCTAGTCCACTATTGGTTGCATGTCAACTTTTTGTCTACTTATGGTTTCTTCTTCATACAACCATACTACTTGTTCTACAAGTTTATTATCATCCAAGTTACTTATATTTGGTACACCATATTTTTATTTTGTATAGTTAGACTCTCCATCCTCTTGTATTGATATTCCTTAGAAGGATTTTAAAGGCTGACTTGATGTGATAATTAGTTTTCTTGTACTTGTACCATTATTTATTAGTTTAAAATTTACCAAGTTCACCTACACCCTTGCTTTGTATAGCTTTAACTTTAAATCATTATTTGTCTCAAGATATTGTATTCCATCTAGTTTATTAAACCTTACTACACCAGTAATCATCTCTTCATCTACCTAGAAGGGTCCAAGACATAAGGTCTTAAACTTCCCTAGCTTTATTTCTCTTTTGTCATTAATTTTTAGCATTAAGTCACATGTCTTCAAGTTCATCCTGTAGACATGGAAAATTGACCCACTTTCAGTGGGCAATCTTCCTTAGAACCCCTAAGAGGTCCCTAACCCTTGCCTAAGGCAAGGATAGGCCTCTCCTCCCTCAACCTTGCTTGTTTTAGTGCCTTTGGCGAAATCGCGCTCCGTCATGGCCGGGCGTGACTTCGCCGGAGCGATCTCGCGCTCCGTCATCCTGGGGCGCGACTTCGCTGTTTTTAATTTAATTTTTATTTTTATTATTTTTGGCCTACTTAAACCTAGGTCTAAACCCTCCCAACGTGTTTTGGCATCGGCTTTGGGTTTATTTTTCCCACATTTTTCCCTCCGATTTCATCTATAAAAGGAAGGATGTTCTTGCTTAATAAAGAAAAATATATGCAAGTGATATGCGATCTTAATGCGAAATTCTGATTATTGATTAAGCTCAAAATTTTTATGATAGCTCGCTCTTCTTCCTTTGCTTTCTTCTACTGCAAGCTAACCCCGAAGTGCGAATTTTGGATTTGATCTTCTATTGCATGGATTGGATTGGATTGTTGTGTGACTTGGTGGATTCGTGGTGTGGTTCGGAGAGATAGAGTGCCCACTTGGATACTTCAATTTTCTTTGCCTACTTCTACGACGTCCATCAGGGTTTGCTTACTTTGTTTCTGGCATTTATTTCATCTTCTGCATCTGCTTTTTATTTTTCATTAGTCTGCAGTGATATCGCACCTGACATTAGCGAGGCATGACTTCGCTTGCCCAGATTAGGGTAAACTAGTCCGTAGAAGCGAGATCGTGCCCCATCTAGGAAGGGCGTGACTTTGCTGCTGCGTTATCGTGCCCGCTCTAGGCGAGGCATGACTTTTCCCAAGAGCACACCGGGGGTAATTTCAAGATTTTCTTTCACTGTTGCATTCCATTTTGGCATCTAGATCATAAATTCTATTTTCTATTTTTTATTACTACATTTTTATTTTATGATTAATCATCCAAAGGTCAATTTTTAATTTTGTTTTAAAAGGTCATCTAAAAGGACCTAGGGGGCTTGACTATTGCACCTCCAAGGACTATTACACAATGGCCTAAGCAGGCCCCCTAATGCTAATCCCATTTTCAAGTGTTTTATGAGTTATCTTGCAGAAACAGGTATTTTTGATATCATTGGACAAGAGGCAGAAAAAGCTAGGATCAACCACCAATCTAGATAAGTGCTCTAATCATTTTATTGGTTGAATATCTGATCTAATTATTGATTCTTAGGCATATAAAAGTGAAAAGCATTTAGTTTGCATCTAGGGATAACTTTATGTGCATTTATTTTGTATATTTTTGCTTTAAAGGTTTTCTAAAATAAACCCTAGGTTAGTGAGCATTCAAAATAAAGAATCATATTAGGTTAGCTCTTGTATGCTTGCATTCTATTTTCTATTATTATATTCTGCATTGTCCTTTATATTTCCTAGTTTAGAACTAGAAAGGCCAAACTTAGGTGTTTTCTTAAAACTGAATACATCAAACATTCCTGAATATCCTGAGGACTTGGAGCGAGTCCTTAAACCATTCCTGGTGAACCCTTCCCCTAGCACCGAGTGTAGAGTACAACATACCCCCTGGTTCACCCCAAGAAAGGTTCTCTCCTTGCGGATCCAACCTTTTATTTGGGAATTGTACATGGTAGGGCAGTTTTCCCCTCTACATATTTGGTGAACCCGACGTGAACACCTCCTTTTTCTTTCAAACAATAAGCAAGATCATTAAATTGTGTGCCAAATATTTAAAAAGATAATTCATTTATGTATAAGTGCATAAGTTCCTCTTTGGTCTTAGTTCTCCTTCTTGTCTTACTCCTTTTCTCAATGGCTTTTGACCTTGGGGAAGGATGAAGACTCCTTAGGTTTGATGAGATTTTTCATGAGAATGATCAAATTGATAGAGAAAATCATAACCTAGAAGAAGAGGTTGATAATCATCTTGATCCTATCCAAGATTCCAATGGGAATATCATCTTTAAATATTTTGATCATATATGGAATTTTTATAAGTATCATAAGCATGCTTTGGATATGGCCTTAGAGGAAGAAGCATTACTTGAAAAGGATATCCCACCTCAAGAAAATCCTTTGAGTGAACCTTTGAATCATGGTAATCAAACCTGTCAACCTACTTATGCCACTACTATGACCACCAACATTGGATGGAATCCACCCATTCCTCCAACTAGTAATGGCACCCAAAATTATTTTCAATTTCCTCCTTCATCTTCTAATGTCAACACTATTTCCTCTATTCCACCACAAGTTAATCTTCCATTCTCACAAGGCACCACATATAACAACAACCTTCACATGTCCAACCTAAGTCAAGGGAATATGGGAAACATACATAGTAATCCAAAAATGCAAAATTTGGCAAGTATAGTGAATCAATTGGTTTCAAGGATGGATATGATTCAACCTTCAGGGTTTACATACAATTATAAAGAAATGTGTAGTCAACCATTGGATCCTATTGTTGCTGCTAGACCTTATCCTAAGCATTTTTCTATGCCAGTATTACCAATCTATAAAGGGACTGAAGATCCAATAGAGCATTTAAGAGGATTCAGGATAGCTTGTCATGATCTTATTTATGATGATATGCTCTTATTGAAAACATTTCCAAAGAGTCTTGCTGGAGTGGCATTAGAGTGGTATTATCGATTGCCCAACTATTCTTTGAAGAGTTTTGAGAAGACTGCAGAGATGTTTGTTCATCAGTTTAGTGCTTATATTGAAAAGGAAGTGACTATGAGAGATCTATATGATTTAAAACAAAGTAAAGAAGAAAGCTTTTCAAAATTTTTAGCTCGTTGGAGAAGTTTAGTTGGTCGATTAAGACAACCTATGTCTCAGAAAGATATGCTTGATATATTCATTGGTAATTTACAAGAACAATTATCTTATGCTCTAGAAACTACTACTGTCACATCTTTAGATCAAGCAATTGAGTTAGCAAGAAAAGTGGAACAAGCTCTCATTAGAAGAGGTCAACTTAAGGTTAAAGAAGATAAGCCAATTAAGTCTCAACATAAGAATAAGCATATAGGAGGCAATAGTGATAGTAGGCCTATTAACAATGTCAATAACAACCTACAAAAGATTGTACTTCAGAAGCCTCCTCAAAGGAATTTCACAAGACTTAATATGCCTATGGAAGCAATTTTGAAACAACTATTGGATGCTAAGGCAATAGAATTACCTCCAATAAGACAACTAGATACTACAACTCATTGGTATAAAGTAGATCAACATTGTGCATATCATAGAGTAGAGGGACATTGGACTAATTCTTGTAAAAGGTTGAAACATGTGGTTCAAGATTTAATTGATGTTGGTCGCATTGACATTAGTAGTTTTCAATCTTCCAACAACCAACAGAATCAGAATAGAACAAGATAAACCAACCAAGTATCCTATAAAAATGTACCACATCAGTATGATAACAACATGGTTGGAATGATAACAACTACTCCAGGAAAACTTGTACAGAATATGGATGATTCAATGAAGGTTCCACTCTTAGAACTTCTACAAAATTCTCAAGCCCATAAAGAAGCTATGATAAATATTTTGAAGCAGCAACCAGTACCTCTATATATTTCTCCTAGTGATATGACAAAGGTTATAAGTTCCCTTCAGAAGCCTCATCTAACATTTTTAGATAATGATATGGCTTCCTTAGGAGTACAGGAAGATTCTTCTCTATACATCACTGCTTACATTGGTGACACTCTCATCAAAAGGGTTATGATTGATAATGGTTCTTCACTTAATGTTTGTACACATCATTTCTTTCAGAAATTTGGATTGAAGAAGGAAGATTTGATTGCATCCAGTGACATCATTAGAACTTTCAGCAATGATTCTCAAGAAGCTTGTGGCACTATATTACTCCCTCTTAGGGTTGGACCAAAAATTTTAAAAACAATGTTTTATGTGGTGTCTTGTCCTGCATATTTTAATCTTCTTCTTGGATGACCTTGGATTCATGCAATGAAGGTTGTCCCTTCTACTTTTCACCAATGTGTAAAATTTGAATTTGAAAACCAAATCATTTCTATCATGGGAGATCCTCATCCATTTGAATTTTTCTCACCGGAAGATCTAGCCCAAATCAATTCATCACAATCTTCCTCTAAAAATTCTTCTACAAATATTTCATCACAGGATCAAGATGACTCTTCTTGTTTAGATCTTCTCTTTGATGAATCTCATCAAGGTTTAGAATGGAGTGTTAAGGATGAGGGTCCACCCTCTCCTAAGGTCTTAACCCCAGAGTCGCATGTTATAGATGAGGTTTTATCTCAGAATGACATCGGCTTTGATGGGTCTATCCCTTGTGCAATGCAGGTTGAGTCTTCTAGTTCTCAAGTGGACTTTGGTTCTATGTCTCCCGAGGACCTTGAGCAATTAGGAGTGATTCCTGCCCCACCTCCTCTTGAGGATGATTTATCCATTCTTATTGAGGAGACCATAGATGTGAACATAGGTTCTGAGGAAGCCCCTAGAATCCTTAAGTTAGGCAAAGCCTTGACCATGGATGAGCAGGAGCAATTGACCAATTTATTGAAAGAATATCAAGATATTTTTGCTTGGTCATATGCCGACATGCCAGGGCTTGATCCCTCCCTTGTCATGCATCATTTGGTAGTTAAGCCTAATGCTAAGCCTATTAAGCAGAAACTTTGGAAGATGCATCCGAAGGTCACCCTTTCAGTCAAGGAAGAGCTCCAAAAACTCCTTGACATCAGTTTTATAAAAGCCATCGACTATTCTGATTGGATCTCCAATATCATTCCTATAGCTAAGAAAGAAGGAACAATCAGAGTATGTACCAACTTTTGAGACATTAACTTAGCATGTCCCAAGGATGATTTTCCCTTACCCAACATAGACCAGATTGTAGATTTCACTACCAAATATGGAATGCTTTCACTCATGGATGGTTTCTCAAGTTACAATCAGATTATGATTGCTCCTGAAGATCAAGCCAAGACAACATTCACTACTCCATGGGGTACCTTCTACTAGAAGGTCATGCCTTTTGGCCTTAAGAATGTAGGAGCTACCTATCAATGGGCCATGACTTATATTTTCCATGACATGATGCATGATATTCTCTAGGACTATGTGGATGACCTTTTGGCTCATTCCTTAGAATGAAAGGATCATGTCCATGACTTAAGATGAATCTTTGAAAGGCTTCGACAATACAAGGTTCATCTTAAACCCGCTAAGTGTGTGTTCGGAGTCACATCTAGCAAGTTGTTAGGTTTCATAGTGTCTAGGTGAGGCATTGAAGTGGACCCTACTAAGGTAGCAGCTATCATTGATATACCTCCTCCTCGCACCTTGACTAAGCTACGTAGTCTGCAAGGTAAGTTGTAGTCTATCCATCGGTTCATTGCCTAGTTAGCCGATAAGTGTCAACCTTTCCTTCGACTCCTTAAGAAGGATGTAGTTTTTTGATGGGATTCTAAGTGTCAGAAATATTTTGATGACCTCAAAATATATCTCACCTCCCCACCTATTTTAGTTCCCCCTATGCCTGGTAGGCATTTTTTGCTTTACATAGCAGCCACCACTCACGCTTTGGGAGCCATGTTGGCTCAACATGATGATGAAAACAAAGAGAGAGCTATCTACTATATTAGTAGAACTTTGGTCAGCTATGAAACTAGGTACACTCCCTTAGAGAAGCTTTGCCTTGCTATAGTGTTTGCTTCTTAGAATTTAAGACACTACATGCTCAGCCATAAGATATTGGTGATTGCAAAGTTTGATCCTTTGCACTATTTGATGTCTAAGCCCCACCTTTAAGTCGAGCTGCTAAGTGGGTGTTGGCCCTTAGTGAGTTTGATCTGACTTTCATAGGTCAGAAGGCTATCAAGGGTCAGGTGATTGTTGATCAGTTAGCCTCTGCTCCCCTAGAAGCTACCCATCCTATAGTTGTTGAGTTTCTCGATGAGTGCTTCAATGTTGAAATTGAAGAGTCTAAGTCTTGGAATTTATTTTTTGATGGAGCCCGATGCATGAAGGGCGCTGGAGCTGGAGTCATTCTAGTTACACCATAAAAATAGCTCATCCCTTTGTCCTTCAAACTTCATTTTTCTTGCACAAATAATACTGCAGAATATGAAGCTTTGATCCTTGGTCTTAGAGTAGCCTTAGCTTTGCAGGTTAAGGTCCTTTCGGTCTTTGGTGACTCTCAACTTGTGGTTAATTAGATCAATGATATTTATCAGACTCAGGATGATAAGCTTAAACCCTATAAGGAGATTGTTACCAAGTTGTTATCTTCTTTTGAGTAAGTAACCATAGAGTCTATCCCTAGATCCTCAAACCACCATGTGGATGCCATGGTCGCTACTGCATCCTTGTTCCCTTTGGAGTTAGAAGATGATCAAGCTTCGATTATCATTCAACAACTCTAAGAACCTGCATCTTTGAGTTCTTGTTTGGATCCCCTAGAGTGTTTTACCATCAAATATTCCCCATATAAACCATGGTATAATGACATATTTAATTTTCTTAAAGATGGCTCGATGCCTGATGGTTTAGATCACAATCAACGTAAGCTATTGCACAAAAGAGCATGTCGATTTATTATAATTGGCAATACTTTATATCGACATTCTTTTGAAGGTATCCTCTTATGATGCCTTAACTCTGATGAAGCCCAAATTGCTCTTAGTGATGCTCATGAAGGTTCATGTGGAGGCCATTTTAGTGGTAATTCTATTACCAAAAAGCTCCTTCGAATGGGGTATTATTGGCCTTCCATGGAGAAATATGCATGTGATTATGTTTGACATTGTGACAAGTGTCAATGCCATGATCATCTTATTCATGCTCCTTCTCAAGACCTTTAGGTAATATCTTCCCCTTGGCCATTCTCCATGTGGGGATTGGACATTATCGAGAAGGTTAACCTAGTGTCATCTGATGGTCACAAGTTTATCATTACTATGACTGAGTATTTCACTAAATGGGTTGAAGCCATACCTCTAGCTATGGTGACTGGGACTCAGGTTTCTAAGTTCATCTTCAACCAGATTCTTTGTAGGTTTGGGATTCCTTCGATGATTATTTTTGACAATGGCACTCCTTTCAAGAACAAGGATATTCATAATCTTTGTGCTAAGTACAAGATTCAACATAGATGGTCAACCCCTTATTACCCTCAAGGTAATGGGTAAGTCGAAGCATCCAATAAATCCTTGATCAAGATTTTGAAGAAGTTGGTTAATAAGATCGGTCATGACTGGCATACTCAACTTTATCCTACCTTGTGGGCCTATCGTACTAGCGTGCGTACTCCCATAGGGGCCTCACCATATGTCTTGGTATATGGGTCTGAGGTAGTGTTTCCTTTTGAGTTAGAGGTTCCTTCTTTGTGCATCTTGTTGCAAGATGCTGAGGTCAATGATGAGTATCATGCAGACCATTTGCACCAATTGGAGCTATTGGATGAGAAGTGCATTCATGCCTTAGAGCATTTGTGAGCCTATCAGGATAGGCTCCGATGATCTTACTCTAAAAAGGTTCGCAATCATTCTTTTGAGGTTGGGGACCTTGTCCTCAAAGAAAACCAAAAGAACACTAATGCTCGTGTTGATCTTCGAGGTAAGTTTCAGCCCAACTGGTTAGGGCCCTTTGTCATAACAACTAAGTTTGGTTCAGGTGCTTATAAGTTGGCTTCTATGGATGGTAAAGAACTTAAAGAACCAATGAATATAATGCATTTAAAAATATATTATGCTTGACCTATTTTTCATATTGCATATGCATTTAGTTAGATCATGTTGCATGTTTGCCTGACATATTCTGCACGCTTGTCTATCATATTATGCATGATTGCCTGTCATTCTGTTCTTGCATATTGCTTGTCATATTTGCATCATTGCTTGCTCATGACTGCTTGTTCATATAGCTTCTAGGGATTTGCAACAATGGCATGTGATGATACCTAGTTAGGTCATAGCTCACATGCATTGCACTTTCACTAGGGTTTTGATGCCTAGCGAAGCCCCAACCTAGGGCCCATGCATTTTCATCCCTTCTTCTCTTCTTTGCTTCCTTTGTTCTTTTCTTCTCTTCTATCTTCTTCTTGTATTCCTTGACTTTGAAAGTTTTACAATGATCATCATTCCTCCTCCAAGTCAAGGAATGCAATCCTCTTTTGGTATGTCCTTGTCTTTTTGCATGATTCTTATTTCTCCTTTGTCTTCTTTGTTCAGATAAGGATATACATTCTTCTCTTCTTTGATTACACATTTCCTCCCTCTTGAATTTTCACTAGTTGAAACTTCAAGCTGGGGGTACACATGCACAATTCTTTGCTCCTCATTTTCTTCCTCTTATTTCTTCTAGCACATGCACACACTCACATCGTGTTATGCTCATATTGATTGGTCCATACATACATGCGCATACACCTTCTCAGGTAGTACTGGCATATACATTACATACATCATTTTACATCAGCATACACTATAACACCCCTATCAGGTTATGTCTCTCTTTGAATCAATGGGCTCAACACCCCATTACAGGATCAACTCCTTGGCCATTGACAATAGGCCTCGACATACATCCTAGCGGGTAATCACCCCACAATAGTTACTAGTGAGCAACCACCCATAGCGGGTTACACTATACACTTCACTTATTGGTCCATATTTAGTGAGTACTACACCCATAGAGGGTTCTTCACTCCATACATGGACCATATTTTGAGCATAACACCCTCTAGTCAGGGTTCTGATCTAGCTTCCTTCTCGATTTTAGATGGTTGACCTTTGGAGTTTTATCATTGTCTTCTTCTTTTTCCACTTCATAATTTTCTATTTCCACTCTTCTTCCTCTTTCTTCCCCTCCCTTCTTTCCCTCCTTTTCTTCCATGCATTTCATGCTAGTTGCATTAGATTCATGTTGTACCCAGTAACTTTTGCTTTGTTTCACTTTGTTTTTTTTTTATGTGTTTACCTTTTGCTTTCTTTCTCTTTACCTTTTTCGAGTTTCTTAAGGATGTTCCTTTCCTTTCGAAACTCGAGGGGGCACCCTAGCCATAGAGGTATTAGTGGAGATAATACCTCATTTAGTGTGCAAGAGTCCAGGATGTCCATTGTGATACTCCTTTTTGCACCACTCCTTTGTCCAAACCTAGCCACCCCTTCTTTGTGTTTGTTGCCTTCTTGTGTGTGTTCTTGCCCATAGGAGTCTACATATTTCTTTGATGCATTTACTTGGCCTTAAATGCATCAAAGAGGGGGAAAAATGTAGACACAGAAAATTGACCCACTTTTAGTGGGTAATCTTCCTTAGAACCCCTAAGAGGTCCCTAACCCTTGCCTAAGGCAAGGATAGGCCTCTCCTCCCTCAACCTTGCTTATTTTAGTGCCTTTAGAAAAATCGTGCTCCATCATGATCGGGCATGACTTCGCCGAAGCGATCTCGCGCTCCATCATCATAGGGCGCGACTTCACTATTTTTAATTTAATTTTTATTTTATTATTTTTGGCCCACTTAAACCTAGGTCTAAACCCTCCCAACATGTTTTGGCATCGGCTTTGGGTTTATTTTGCCCACCTTTTTCCCTCCGATTTCATCTATAAAAGGAAGGATGTTCTTGCTTAATATAAGATATACAAGTGATATGTGATCTTAATGTGAAATTTTGATTATTGATTAAGCTCAAAATTTTTATGATAGCTCACTCTTCTTCCTTTGCTTTCTTCTATTGCAAGCTAACCCCGAAGTGTGAATTTTAGATTTGATCTTCTATTGCATGGATTGGATTGGATTGTTGTGTGACTTGGTGGATTCATGGTGTGGTTCGGAGAGATAGAGTGCCCGCTTGGATACTTCAATTTTCTCTACCTACTTCTACGATGTCCATCAGGGTTTGATTACTTTATTTCTAACATTTATTTCATCTTCTACACTCACTTTTTATTTTTCATTAATATACAATGATATCGCACTTGATATTAGCGAGGCATGACTTCGCTTGCCTATATTAGGGTAAACCAGTCCGTAGAAGTGAGATCGTGCCCCATCCAGGTAGGGCATGACTTTACTATTGCATTATCACGCCCACTCCAAGCGAGGCATGACTTTTCCTGAGAGCACATCGAGGGCAATTTCAAGATTCTATTTTCACTATTGCATTCCATTTTGTATCTAGATCATACTACTGCATTCTATTTTCTATTTTCTATTACTACATTTTTATTTTATGATTAATCATCCAAAGGTCAATTTTTAATTTTGTTTTAAAAGGTCATCTAAAAGGACCTAGGGGGCTTGACTGCTGCACCTCCAAGGATTATTACACAATGGCCTAAGTAGGCCCCCTAATGCTAATCCCATTTTCAAGTGTTTTATGAGTTATCTTGCAGAAACAGGTATTTTTGATATCATTGGACAAGAGGCAGAAAAAGCTAAATCAACCACCAATCTAGATAAGTGCTCTAATCATTTTATTGGTTGAATATCTGATCTAATTATTGATTCTTAGGCATCTAAAAGTGAAAAGCATTTAGTTTGCATCTAGGGATAATTTATGTGCATTTATTTTGTATATTTATGCTTTAAAGGTTTTCTGAAATAAACCCTAGGTTAGTGAGCATTCAAAATAAAGAATCATATTAGGTTAGCTCTTGTATGCTTGCATTCTATTTTCAACTATTATATTCTATTTTTTGCATTATCCTTTATCTTTCCTAGTTTAGATCTAGAAAGGCCAAACTTAGGTGTTTTTCTTAAAACTGAATACATCAAACATTCCTGAATATCCTGAGGACTTGGAGCGAGTCCTTAAACCATTCCTGGTGAACCCTTCCCCCTAGCACCGAGTGTAGAGTACAACATACCCCTGTGGTTCACCCCATAAAAGGTTCTCTCCTTGTGGATCCAACCTTTTGTTTGGGAATTGTACGCGGTAGGGTAGTTTTCCCCCTCTACACATCCTCTTTAGGTGCTTATCATGCCATAACTTTTGATGATGTTGAAAAACCTCTATCACACACTATTTCATCACCCTCTTCTCATCCATCTTGATGAATATTGTTAGCTTCTCCTCTATTTATTCAAATAATAAAGATGGTTTTGAACTTCCACTCTCAAACTTGGTACCAAAAATTCCTCCAATATAATTGTCTCTTATCCATACATCAACTAGAATGGTGTATGGTTTATTTTCAATCCTATACACCCATAGGATTATTGGTAGCTTCTCCTTCCAATTAGCATATTTAATACCAAATTTTTTGTACATTATAGAAGCCAAAACCATATTCATTGCCTTCACTTACCCATTTGCTCTAGGGTAATATAGATTAGAGAATTAATGCAAGATCTTAGACTTTATAGTAAGCTTTTAAATGTTCTAATTAACAAATTTTTCTCTAATATCACTTGTTAATTGAAGAGGTACTCTAAATTGCATGATGAATTACATGTACAAGAATCATGTTATGATCTTTGTGGAATTATCTATCAATGCTCTTTCCTCTACCCACTTTTTAAAGTATTAAATAACTATCATTATATATATACATCTTCTCCTATTCGATTTTAGTGGTTAAACAAAATCTATATCCCATATCTCAAATAAATATTTTAGTTGAGATGCAATGTCATGAAGTCCTTCCTTAATGGTTTCCTAGCTCTTTGACACATGTTGCATGTAATCATAGACTACTAATAGCAATAGAGGGTGAGCCATCATAGCCCTATTAGAAGCACCTTTCTCATGGTCATGTCCAACCCTATATGCCCTCCTACCATACCTTCATGAGCTTTCTTCAACACTAAATTCACTTCTTCATCCATTACACATATTTGTAGAACTCCATAAGATCTAATCTTGTACAAGAAACCAACTATCAATTGAAATGGTGTTTATTTTGTGATGATACTCTTATATACTATTGTAAAATCCTTTGGAAGCTCATTTTTGACAATTATTTACCCATGTACTTGTACCATGATAGTAGCATAGTGGTTGAAAATAAATGAGTGAACCATGTACAACTAATCTATAATGATGTGCTTCTTCCTTGGTCTCACTAACACCCAAAACATGAATTCTTTCAAAATAATAAGCCACCTACTAACTCATCCATAAATGATTAGCTTGTTGATCAAGTGTAGCAATTATTGATGGTTTACATAAAAAGCAAAAGGGTTGGAAAGCAAGTAATATAAAAAAATTGTAGTACATAAACTATCCCTAAAAAATCTTGCTCTATAATTTTGTAGTTCTTCCATGCTCATAACAAAAATTAACTTGAAAAATATATGGGTTGATCCAACCCATATTACCCCTCCTAAGTAATTATGCATCCAATCAAAAAATTGGATGCATCCACATGCACTTTAAACTCCTACCAATATTTAAATACCAAAATGGGTGCACAAACCAACTTTAACTTTAACTCCTCAAAGGCCTTATAGTGCTCCATCCATCTAAAATAAACACCTTTATACATCAATGTGTAAAGAGGATGCAAAACTTATACAAATATTTTAATTAAGCATTGATAATAACCAACATGCCCTAAGAATAATTTCTATAGACTAACATCGTATGGCTCTTCCATGCTCATCATGACTTGAATTTTTCTAGGATCAATATTTAACCCCTCGTTGCATACCTCATGCCCTAGTAATTTTCCATACATCACTAGAAACATACTCTTATTTGGGTTTAGAGATAATAGATCATTCATACACAATCACATGCAATCTTCCAATGCCTTCAAATGCTCATCATTTATCTTGTACATTGACCAATCATCCAAAAACACTTTAGCTTTACCTATCAATATTTGCACAAAAAGCATTACACAAAGTGAAAGGTATTCATTTATATCCATAAATCTCATTTTCCACTATGAAAGTGGTTTTCAATCTATCTTCCTTAGCAATATCAATTTTATTATCTCTCAATAATTCATCCAAAAATGAATAGATATCATGACTTGCTAGTTCTTACATCATTGAATCAATAAAGGGTACTGGAAAGTGATCCTTGATGGTCATATTGTTCAAGCTCTAAAAATCCACATAAATATATACTTGGGTAAACTTTTTTAAATTAATTATGATAGGTGATGTCCATTCGCTCACTATCATCTTGTAAATTATTTATGCATCCAACATATTTTCTATCTCCATGTTGATCAAGGTTATGTACTTTGGATTTATTCTATACGCCCTTTTGTAGAGGGGGAAAACTACCCTGCCACGTACAATTCTCAAGGTTGGATTCTCAAGAGAGAGAGCCTTGAGATGAACCATGGGGATATGTTGTTATCTACACTCAGTACTGGGGGGAGAGAGTTCATCAAGAATGGTTTAAGTACTTGCTCCAAGTCCTCTAGTTTTCAATAATTTTTTATGTATTCGATTCAAGATAATCGCCTAGGTTTGGCCTTTCTAGATCTATGCTATAAAATATAAAAGACAATGTAGAAATACAGAATGTAAGAAGACAAGAGTTAACCCTAGAATAATTATTTCTTTAAATGCTTTCTGACCCTAGGGTTTCAATATAGAAAACCTTTAAGCAAGGGTTCAAGGAGAAATGCACAAACAGAATTAATCTTAAGTGTACACTATGTGTTGTTTACCTTTCAAATTCCTAGAAATCAATTAAATGTATTTCTCTCAAATCAGATCTAGGGTTTACAATATAAATAGAAGGCACTCAAAAAACAACCTAAATACTAATTGGAACACTTATCTCATTCTATGATTTATCCTTGCTTTTATTCCTTGTCCAATAATATCAACAATTCTTGTTCCTGCAAGATAACTTGGCAAACACTTGAAAAATATGATTAGCATTAGGGGGCCTGCTTAGGCCAATATACATGAATGCTTGGAGGCATAGCAGTCAAGCCCCCTAGGTCCTTGTAGCTGACCTTTGAAAATAGAAGCAAAAATTGACCTTTAGAAGAAATCAAACATATGAAAGTACAACAAAATAATATGATAGAAATACATAACAGAATGTGACACTATGTTCTATATGCAACCTAGAATGCAAGTATGAAGTCCTGGAGCAACAATTTGCCCCCAAAAATAATCTGGGTGAAATTGCACCCTATAACAGGTGACCATGATATCACATCGATGAAATTGTACCCCATAGAGGCCCATGCATGTTTTTACTAAAGTGAGGCAAAAAATGTCAGATCAATATGAAATGACTAATGTGTGATACAAAAATAGAAACATGCATGCAGAAGAGCGAAATCACCTGGCAGAGAGCGAGGAATCAATCAGAAGGGTTGAGACCTCTTGAATAGTTGATATCTCCTTGGGGCTTCAACATAAATCCACCAAAGCGGGCAATAGCAATCAACAATCCAATGTAGAGAAAACAAAGCTTCAATAGATCACACTTCACACTTGCGAGTTAGCTTGCTTGTGAGAGAAGAATAAGAAGACCTTAAGAAAATATAAGTTTTATCAAAATAATTGTTGTTATTTCTTGGTGAGAAATGAACTTCAAAACCCTCCTTATATAGTGTATTTGAAAGAAAATGGATAGGAAAAACTAAGCACAGCTGACCTTAAAAATATCAACTTTGAAAATTAGGGTTTTCTTAAGAGAAAACCCTAAAATGCAAAATCACACCCCATAAAAATGGATCGTGATTTCGCACCAACTAGACCCCCATGCGGTTTTAATGCATTTTGGAGGATCAAATGGAGTCAAAATGGGTCATATAATATACTATTGGAAAGTTCTTTTTTATTATGATCTAGTGGTATAGTATTTAGGAGGAATGGATAAGATTTGGTATGGGAAATTCTAGCTCAAATATGACCCTACTTTTCCAAGGAGAAAACAAGGGATCTAGGGGAAATTACTCATCGTAGTGGGTCAATTTTCTATGTCTACACATTCTCCTTATATTTTGTGTACTAAAAACCAATAGAATTAGGTGGAATCCCTTGTAAATCCTTTTATGTACATGTGAAGACCTTCTTGTACTACTTAAAAATTTTAAAAATATTGCTTTTAAAACTAGGTCCCACTTATCCCTATAATGGATTTTCTTCTCCTCCTCTTCTTTGTCAACATTCACCTGCACCATATTCAATCCATATATTATGGAGTCAATTTCAATTTCCACTTCTCCCACATCAAAATAATGTGTTGGATTTTATTCAATTTGTACATTGCTAACAATATACTCTGTAAAGTTCTATGAAAAGATAATTTTTCTTCTTTTACTTTCACTACTGGCTTAGCACTTTGAATACACTCTCTATCCTCATAAATGCTTATAGATACTTCATTCGAAACATCTTCTTTTGTATTGATACACATGCATGAAAGCTAGAAAAATTTATAGTCTTTCATCTACCAATATATAACTATGTTTTCTAAGTGCATTTCATCATTTGTGCATGCCACTAATTCCAACACTCCTTCATTGGGTTATCATCCATTCATCTAATCTTCCTCTTTTGATGATAAATTTTTTTTATTTATCAAACGTCATGAATTCTTCACTAGCAAACCAATTCTTCAAATTAATTACATACTTATTCTAGCCTTTCTTAAAATTCGAACAATCATTCTCTCTATTGTAGTTTAATTTTCCATACATAACCACCCACATCCTAGCAATACACCATAGGTTGGTTTTTCAATAGTAATAACCACAAAATCCAAGATGAACATTTTATTGGTAATATTCACTTTCTATACAATTAAGACCCTCTCATTTTATGCCATATAGTCAAAATTTGGGAAACCACAAAAATGATGTACCAAATCTTTCCATATCTTCTCAAGCAATTAATTCATACTTGAACCTCCATTAGTGATCACCTATGTCAACTTATGATTTACCAACTCAATATAGATTAGTATTAGCTTCTTCCTGGAATCAATCATTAGGACTATCAGGTTAATGTATTTATCCCTTGCTACTTTCATTATCTCCAATTGGTGTCACAAATATTCTACTCTCCTTATTCATACCATTTCTCCAACTATCACATATAGCTCCAATATTGTGCATAGTAAACTAGAGATCTTCACTTTAATATTTATATCCAATACTTGCACTACCAACTCTTGTGTCAATGTTTAGTGATGGGTTCTTTCATCTTCTTCTTCTAATTTTTCTTCTTATGATTGGTATTTTGCATTTATTCTTTTATTTATGCATGTTCTTCCTACCATTTATCCTTCTCTTTATCAAGGTTTGGTTACTATTTTGTGTCTGAATCACCGCTAGCACATGCTTATTTTTCTATGCTTTTTGTTGGTCTAGTTGAGGCACTTTTATATCAATAAAATTAACATTTTTCAAGTTGCTTGTGTTCACCTTCTTTGAACAATTTTCCTCCTTATGGTTTCTAGTTTTACACTATCTACACATCAATGCATTGTTGTTCCTATTTCCTCCTCCTATTGGAGCGCTGATACAGTTACATGTAAAATATACTCACTCTTGACATCTTCTACATTGAATGAATCCTCCCATTAGAATTATATTAAAATCATCCTTTACCTCCTTCAGTTTGATTCTCTTTTTGTGGTTGTCATCTCCCATGGTTTTTGTTTTGATACCCACCACTCATTGCTCCTCATCTACTTTTTGAAGTGATGCCTTCATATTTTTTTTGCCACCATCATTGTCTGGTGCCTTGCACTTCACAATTTAAATAGATAATCCACAATAGCATGACCTGTAATTTCACAAATATTACAACATACTTTCTTAAATTAATTGACATTGGTGTGGCCTTCTAATTTATATTGATAACACCAAATATCCACATTTTTATTTTTTTTAGCCTTAATTTCATTTATCATGTACTCTAGGTGATTTTGTATGGCCTGGATTATGGCACTAAGGTTAACATAGTCACTATCTAAATATATGTCCTGCTCATAACTCATACTTCCTCTATCTATTATCATCATCTCACTTTATAGGTTTAGTGTTATATCAATTACTTCTCAATAAGTAGTTGGTAGAACCACCTTAATCTTCTTCTTATATCTTGGTAGTATTCCATCTAAGAAGCATTGCTTCTATATCCTATCCATTGGATTAGATCCATATTTTCTATGAGTTCCTTTAGATGATGAATATATTATTTGATGTTTTTGTCCTTCTTCAACTTTATTAAATAGATCTTTGAAATGATATTTGTATCATACCAAAGAAGCCTAAACTCCTTATTGAATTTATATTTTAACTCTATCTAATCCATAAAAGTTTCATCTCTCTTTGAGTTATAATCAATTACTACTCCATACAATGTCATTGGGAACAATCTTAGTCATGTATCCTCATCAATAACTTCATTCACCTTCCATATTATTTTTTGTGTTACAATATAGCATGTGGGATCCTCTCTTCCATCGCTAGTAAACTTTGGAAAATTCTACTTGTCTACTATTTCAAAAATATTTTCCATTGGTGGTTGTTCATCTCCACTCAATGAACCTTTTGTTGGAGTGTATTACATTATTTAGTACATGTTGATGTACCCCTATGGTACATTCATGTTACATTTGTAAATTGTATATTAGGGTTAAGACTATAGTTTAGAGTGTGAGTTATATTTCCCCTCTTATGTAAGTGTGACTGTGCAGGAAATGCACAAGTATCATGTAAAGTTGTAATGTGTAGGAAATGCACAAGTGTCATGTAAGTTAGAGTGCAAGTGTATGTTGAGTAAACATGCATATGTGTATTGTATGTAATACTGAAAATAAGTAATGTAAAGATGTGCACAAGTGTCCAGATTAGGAATGCAAGTAGAAGTGTAAGAGTCGTGTATGGGTGTGCAAGTATTATAGAGGCAAGTGTTCATCAAGTATGCAAGTGGAAATTTGATAAGCCAAGAGTCATAAGGCTTTTCATATGGAGAGAAATAGTCAAGTATCCAAAAATTCACATTACTATTGCTATATTATGGAGATAATGCTCCATATGAAGAAAATTAGAAAATAAGTCAAGTATTAGGAGTTCAAGTTGTAACAAAATAACCCAGGTGTTGTAGGTGAGTTGGAGAGGAGAGGGCAATTCTCTAAGGGAGGTCCAGGTTCGAATCTCCACCCTACCAAAAAGCTAAATTGGGT
Source organism: Wollemia nobilis (assembly GCA_028583015.1). Classification (NCBI taxonomy): domain Eukaryota; kingdom Viridiplantae; phylum Streptophyta; class Pinopsida; order Araucariales; family Araucariaceae; genus Wollemia; species Wollemia nobilis. The sequence goes on from JAQPPZ010017228.1 coordinate 8,772,396, forward strand.
ACCCAAAATCCAATTGATAATGTTGGTGCGGGCAGGGCTGGGTGCGACTCTTGGGTGACTTTGACGGTATAGAACCCCCTGTTTGTGGTCTCTCAGACCAAGGCGGCCCCGCAAGGGGTTTTTCACTTAAAAAAAAAAATTGTAACAAAATAGGAGCAATAAAGCTTGTATACATTTGAGCAATTAATATTATAAGTTGTTCTTCATGCATAGTACATGAATGATTCAAGCTATTTACATTCATATTTCTATATATAAATTAATGTTATTTAATTTATTATGAGCCTTGATATACAAATTAATTTGCTCATTTTATTCTATTTATATTATTATCTTGACATTTATATATTATGGATATTATATATTTGGGACCTGTGTGATTTAACTTATGATATTTTGTGGTAGTATAAGGCTTAAAAAGCTAATAGTGATATCAGAGCTCTATCCAGTTTGATAGAGTTTATTGAAGCCACTGTTATTAATTAGCTTTATCCATTTTGATAAGGTTGATTAAGAGTTTGTCCACTTTAAAAGCAGTGTGACTCAGACTCTAGTTTAAGGGTCATGTTGAGTAGAAAAGGCTAGAGTCTATCCACTAGGTTGAAGGAAATCAATGAAGACTAGGACTCAACTAAACTAATAGATAGGTGAACCAAATCACAAAATAGTAGGTCATTCAAGGATAAATCCAATCCTAAAATTAATTTGAAAATTTAAAGTTTTTGCAGATTAAATATTGAAGGCAAATCAACTCTGAAGATAGTTGATCATTTAGAGATAAAGCCAACCCTTACATTGATATTTTTTAAGAATTTGCATATTTGAAGGTTGAGGCAGAATCAACTCACAAGATATTTGATCATTTAGGGATATTCATTGCCATCCTGACATAGTCTTTTGGGTTCTCTAGTAAGAGGGGAATCATATTGAGTTCTTAGGTGTGACCTAAGTGTAAAGACCCTCGTTCACAAAATTTATTCTTGATACCTGACTTATGTATTGATTTGGGGATGTATAATACATAATCTTATTTTTTATTATATGTGTTAATAATTGGAATTTATGCTTTGTTTATGATACATGGAGAATATGGTACTCCTGATGAATTCGGTGATTGCAAGACTAGGTACTCTCACTAGTGGATAGGTCTAGGACAATCACTAGGTTGAGAGAAAAATAGAAAATGATGGATGACTTTTTCATCTACAACTTAGGGGTAAAATAATACCCTTCATTTAGATGCATTGCATATATATTTATTGCTTCATTACATCATTGGAGCAAGCAGGTTGTCATTATATAAAGAACCATCCTTAGTAGGCAGGTGATAACATTTTTGTTATCTTAAATAAAAATCCACCTACTCAAGGAAAAACAATGTTGTAATTATTGTTTATTTTGGGGTGCACTTATGTTTGTGTTGAGATAGAAATTTATTGATCAATAAATCTTTCTAAGTTCATAATAATTAAAAAAAGGTTGGCATCATTAATACCAAGATTATTTAATGATCGATGTTAATGGTCAATATTAACAATCGATGCTAATTAAATTAATTAGAAGGGTAATTAATTTAATTACATTAATACTAATAAGTTATATTAGTATTATAAAATGTTAATGTTCTAATAATATTTAAGGGGATAATATTATTTAAGAATTAAACCTTTGTAATGAGTGCTTTCTAATTAAAGTATGTTGTTATTTAAGAGATATTGGCCTTCGATTCTTGGCAATGTTCGATGAAGAACATTGCTAGCTAGAACGTCATGGGCGGCCAATGTGTTGGAAAGAATTCAAAGAAAACTCCTATGCTCTAGAAGAAGTCAAGTTATAAGTGGGGGAATGGTTTCTCAAGTTCAAGGGTTAACAATGGAAAGACAAATGAAGAAGCAAGATCCAAGAGAAGAGCATGGAGCCTTCCACTCTATTAGATGTTGAAACTTTTGGGAAAAAGTAGTGAGTACCTTATTGTTACTCCCTTTGTATGCCTAATTAAATTTGCTTGTTGTTGGTATGTTGATCTATTTTCTTAGAGCTCTTCTTAGTTTTTTATACCTTTTAATCACTTGCTCAAGGCTTAAGTTATGAGTTTGTAGCTCTTGTTGTTGTAGATTTAGTTTTGATCTTATGGTCCGAACTCGATGTCTCAAATGGTTAATTTTCCTTGTGCTAGGACCTTACAGGTTCTGTTAGAGTCATTCTTCTACATGTTTTTTTGGAGGGTATCCTAAGACCTTCAGTCTAGTTACCTAGTTTGGATTGTGTCTTCCATTGTGATCATCGATACAACAGACCTTACCTATAATTATTAGTCGTACCCGAGTTGGTATTTGTTGTGTGTTACACCTTTAGCTAATATCCTATTCATGTTTTTCTATGACAAGTTTTCCTTATTACTTCAATTTTTATCTTAGGCTAGTCTTTTAGGATTGTTGCTTGATTATTGGAAGTTTAGTCAGGTAATAGAGTAGGGATGTTATCTAGATCCTATAAGCTTTAGTTGGTTGTTTTATGTGTGCTTTAATTAGACTTAGGATTATATATGTTAAGGTGTTAGTAGGTTATAAATCGAATAGTTAATATTTTCTTTGGAAATAAAATATCATAAAAAATTTAACTAATAATATTAATGGAATTAGAAGGAATCTTTTCTTTAAAGGATTAGCTTAATGTTTTCTTTAAATAGTTAATCTTTTATTTGAAAATGAAATATCATCAAAAGGCTTAGAGTTTCCATTTATTAAGAATGTTAATGAAATTAAAGGGAATATTGTATTGAAAGGATTGGATTAATGTTTTCTTTAATTTTGTTGAATTAAGGATTAGATGTGTTGTTTATTAGAAGATAATGATCTATTATGTATAGTGTTATTTTAATTAAAATATAATGAACTATTGCGTATGGTGTTATTTTAATATTAAAAAAAGGATAGTGCTTTATTATGTTATGGTGTTCCTTTAAAATAAATTTAGGTATATTTTTTTTAGTTACTTGAATTGTAAAATTGGGTTATTGGGTTTCTTGTAATGAGAAGAGAAAAACTTTGATTTTGGTAAATATTTATAATGGATTTCCTGAGACTTGAGTAGATAAGCAAATAATTATAGAGAGAAGTATGGGATTATATCCTTGGTTGGTTGATGTGCATTTTGCATGATTGCTTGTATTTATACATGGTGCATGTTAAGTTGCATTGCATATAAGAGTTGTCTTGATCCCTAAGTCTTCTAAACTAAGCTAATGGTCAAAGGAGCTATCCATAGGAATATAATAAAAAGAACAAATATTGAAATGGAACCTTTGTATTTCTATGTTATTATATTTGAAGAAAATAATACTTGAAGGAATTGTAATTAAAATTATGCAAAGCCTTTGATGAAGAAAGGATGTAATGTAGATATATGTTTAGTATTTCAAGACTTGATCATGAATGAAATATTATGTGTTGTTATTTTATTATGGAAGTTCTTGGAATATTGGTTATGTGCAAAATGGAAGAATAAGTCTAGTGCATAGATTATGATTATAATGTTCTAGATGTTGTTCATTCTTTCTTATTAAAATAAAGGAATTGCTAAATGTTAGTATTATGGATGTAAGTATTTTAATTAATATCCTAGTACTAGCATTGTGTTATAATTAAGCATGTTATTTTTGTTATAGCACTTTAATTCCTTTAATGGGAGAGATGTTATATTTTTTATATTATGTTTTATTCTTAAGCATAGAAAATTAGAAAACCATAGTAGGACCTTTTATTCAAGAAGGTAACCCAATCCAGGAAGGAGTTGCGGTGATACAATAGTCAGAAAGATGTGAATATTGGAAGAAGTTATGGTGATGCAATAGCTAGGTATTCGCTAATCTAGGAGGAGTTGTGGTGATGCAATAACCAGATAATTATGAATGGTATACGGTGAGGCTTAGGTATTCTATAGTGATATTTTTGAAATTATTCACAAAATAGTATAGTGGTGGCACTTTGAATGGTGAGGATCGGGTAACCATGCTTATTGTCAAGCGAGTGGTAATAGCCTTAGTTATACCACGGAGGTGTGGTAACTAAGCACTAAGGCATTACACCATAATAATAATACATAGATAGGCTTATTTAGGATTAGGCAATTAGCATTCCCCTTGAAGTGTTATGGACCTTAAAGGACAATCCCTACATCGTGGTCAAGTAGTCTTGTATCAGTGAGGGTATAGGAAAGGTGGGGGGACCACTATTGGATATTTTTTTAACTATGAGGTTTAAAAAAGTGAAACCTAGAAATATGGGATGTTGGTCACTCTTGTTCACTTGAATGTCATCTATAGCGACACTAAACTCAAAATGTGGTTATGTATTACAATGCTGAAAATTTATTGGTACTTCTTTGTGAACCTTGCTTGTGATTTAAAAAAATTATTTCTCTTGGGTTGATCTTGGTGGTTTGTTACATTGACATTGAATATTTTAGAAAATTGAAAGTACAACAGAGATTAAGCTACAAAAATTTGAGAAGCTTCCTATAGAGAAAGAGAAGAATTTTAGCTTCTAAGTTGTAGCAGATTGAGAAGCATTCAAAGCTTCCTAATAAATATAGTAGAAGAATAACCAGGTCATAGTGACCTTGATATATATTCAAATAGTAAAAAAGTTAATATATTACAAAACATAAAAATGGAAGTATCTTCCCAAATTGGATTTAAGTCCAAGAGACTAATATTGAGGAGAGAAAAACCTGAGATAAGATCTACGTATTTGTATAAAATAAAATGCCTATATTACTCAAGAGAGGCCCATTTGGAAAAATCAAGAAGAATATAAGTGAAATAACTATTAATTTATTATCACTAGAGTGTAAAAATATGAGCCAATAAAGTGAGCCATTTGGCTCATACCAGAGCAGAACAGTAGAGTGATCCATTTGGCCCACACTAGAGCAGAATAGCAAAGTGAGCCATTCAGCCCACAGTAGAGTAGAATAGCAAAGTGAGACACTTGGCCCACACCAAAGCCAAGTAGATTGATCCATTTGGCCCACACTAGAGCAGAGCAACTTGAGCCATTTGATACACTCTAGAGCATAGTAAAGTGAGCCATATGGCTCACACCAAAACATAGTCGTATGAGCCATTTGGTTCATAACAGAGTGCAGCAGTGTGATTCATTTGAGCATAGCAGTAATCAATGTGAAAACATAGGGTATTCAGACATCACCTAGAAGCAACAAAGAACAAATGCCATTCAACCAACTACAGTATATTCAAAAAATAAGTATTGACTCATAGAGCCAACATTATAAGGAAAGGAGTTGAAGTATAAAAGTGAATATCATAATCCAAGGTGAATCAATCACCTATATGGACTAGCCATAAGCCAAGGTGAACCAGTTACCTAGACCAACCATAAGCCAAGGTGAACTAGTCACCTATGTGGACCAGCCATAAGCAAAGGTGAACCAGTCACCTATTTAGACAAGTCATAAGCAAGATGAACCAATAACCTATACGGATAATCCACATAGCAAGGTGAATCATTCACCTATGACAAAGTTTATTTGTAACCAAATTTACTCAGGGTAAAAAGGAGTGAACCAATAAATGAAAAATCGAGTTAAGAAGTTCTATTCAACAACAAACTTTTACTAACTGCAGCATTGAATCCCATTGCAAAATGCAGTGGTGAACACTTCTAGAAAATCAAAAAGGTATAGATGATTAGTCTCTCTATTTTGTGGATGTAGAGAGGAGAACAATTCATAGAGATTATAATGGATGAGGCAAGTGAGCATAATGAATGTAGCAAAAGCATTAGGGTAACGCTCATCTAGCAATATTTACGTGAACATTTTCAAAGGTAATTGCTTAGCGCTAATATCGTTAAAGCATAAATTAGAGTTTGAATTCTAATAAGCGCTAAATTTTAAAAGGAGATATAAGGATATATTTAAATTTTTATTTTAATATTTGAAAATTAGGAGTAATAAGGTATATTAATGGTTATTTAAAATTTAAAAAAAAAAATTAAACTTTAAATTTTTTTAAAATTTAATTTTTTTTTAAGTTTATAAAATTTGTAAATAAAACTAGGGAGATAAAAGGTTTTCAACATCAAAGGTTAGAAATTTTTTAAATTTTTAAATTTCCTATTTGAGTAAACTAGGGAGTCATAAGGTTTACTACTTCAAAGGTTATATTTTTTTAAATGAGTTTTATTATGTCAACAATAAAATTTTCCTTTCTATATCTCAACTTCTAAAAGGACCAAATTTTTCATCATGGAAGAACAAATGAAATCAATCCTAGTTGTATAAAAACTTTGGGATATAGTTAGTGGAACAAATACAAAACCTAGTGAGGATGAAAGGGATACAAATATTTGAAGAAGGTGATGCAAAAGTGCTTATATTGATAACATTTGGAATAATAAATTAAATTCAACAATACTTAAGTGGGGAAAAAATTTCTACATAAGCATGGAATACTTTATGCAAAATATTTGAAGGGAAAAAAAAAGCTACTATTCTCAATCTTCAATCTTAACTATATTCCTTAAAAGTCAATAATGGAGAAAGCATAGAACTTTTTCTTAGAAAATATAAAAGCAAATTATTAACTCAAGGAGAAATGTATAAGATAAATTTCTTGTTCAAGTTACATTAAGAGCACTTCCAGAAAGCTACAAACATCTAGTCACATATTTGCAAGTTTTAAGGAAACTACATTTTATGACCTAGTCAATATTCTTCATAAATATGAAGTAGAAAACTTAGTCAAATATGAAATGACTATTAATGCCTTGGCATATAAAGATGATACACAAGTTAATCTTGCTTCAAATCCAAGATATAAATCTAAATGAAATTCAAGATATTGTCAAATATGTAAGAATAAAGGCCATAGTGTTGGAATATATTACATTATTTGGTACATGTCAATGTACCACCATGGGTACATGGTTAGATTAGATTAAGTATCTTAAGTTAGTATTTGAGTATTTACTTTATGCAATGTAATAAATGCACAAATGTTGTTAGAATGTGCAAAGTACTTGATGATGTAAATGTGTGTGTTTTCCATGTGCACATGAGTCCATAGAATAGGAATATGAAGAGTCATAGGAAGGTGGAAATCCAAGAGTCACATCTCATTATATATAGGCCTTTGACAATAGAAAAAGTGAGATACAATATGAGAGTATAGAGAGCATAGTATAGAGGAGTAATAGATACAATGTAGAGCATGTATGTAATATGGAGTTTTTTAAGACCTTTTTATATCATTGTACTATTTTTGTGAGCTTTCATTAATGGTAGTTTTATGAGTTATTACAAAATTTTCTTATGAGTTTTACATGCTTAGTATATTACCATTATCATATATTTAATATTGCATACTTATTTTATATCTTGTGGTTAATTTCTCATTAAGTATCTAGCATCAAAAGCTAACAGTGGTATCAGAGCACAAGGTAGATTGAAAGGAGATAGGGAGAACCACAAGAGAGATAGAGAGAAGATATGCAAATCTCATTTTCAAAAAATTTGAAGTTACTTTCTTTGCTAGAGTCTTTCCATAGGGTTGCAAAAAAACTTGTGAAGACTAGGACTCAACAAAGATCTCTTTCCACTAGATTGAAGGATAACTAGTGAAGTTTATTGATTTTTAGAGATCTAGAGATTTGCATGTATTTGGTTGTTTTTGTCTATGTTTTTTTGTTGTATAAAATTAGTTCTCAAAATTTTAGAAGCTTCCTACAATGGATAGAGAAGACTTTCATCTTTGATTGCTTGAAATTTTATGTGATTTCCTCATGTAGGGACTAGTTCTTTGTTGCAAAAAAAAAGGAGCTCTATTGAAGATTGAGGAGGTCCAAAGAAAAGGCCTCATTGGAGATTGGATATTAAGGAGACCCAAGAAGGAGATCTTCACAGAATATTGAAAATTGTGTATTACAAATTGAATAAAGAAGAAAGTAACACTATTGAATATTGAGAAGAGGCCAAGAGAAGCCCTATTGAATATTGGAGAAAGAAGATATCCAAGAGAAGATATCTCATTGAAGAACTTCCAGATTTGGAAGATAGAAGATTGAAGATTGAAGATAGAGGAGGACTAAGAAAAATCCTATTGAATATCTGAGAAGCTACAAAAATTTAAGATCCAATAGAAGAGATCTCAAATAAACTTGGAAGGAGAAAGAAGAAGGATAGAGAAGCCCTATTGAAGAAATTAAATAAGTGGTCATTAAAGAAGATTTAAAGAAATCTCAAGGTAGAATATTGCAAGGAGTAGCTCCTAAAAAATAAGGATTTGGGATAATTATCGTCATTCAACAACAAGCCCAAAAGAAAAATATATATATTTGGCAAGAAGTTTATCAAAATTTAAAAAGGATTATTGAAGATCTCAAGACATTCAGATTCTTGAGAAAGAGGCCAGTGAAAAATACTAGATTTGAAGTTAGAATTTGACAAGAATATTGGAGGAGAAATATTCTAGAAGAGGCCACCATATTTAGAAGTTTTGAAGACATCCATAGAGGATTTGAAGGTTGATTTACAAAGAAGGATATTGCTTATTTTGCAGCAGAAATTGAAGAGTCACAGGACAGCAAATTGAAGGTGACATATAGCTACAATTTAGAGAAGATTTGGGTTGACTTCGAAGTGCCCTAGAACAGCCAATTGAAGGAAGGCTTGACAGCAAAAGAAGGCAACAATTTGGATAAGTTAGGAGATATTATTGGATAGCAAGATAAGGAGAAGAAATCAGATTTTAGAAGCAACATTTTAAAGACAATTGGACTGCAAAAATGGGTAGCATTAGAAGGAGGAAATGTAGCTGCATTTTTGGAGAATTTTGAGGCAGATTTGCAAGGAGCATTGGACAGCATTTGGTCAAAGAAAGGTGCTGCAAATTTTAGAAGTTGAAGGCAGCATATTGGATAGTGTTATAGCTGCAAAATTATACATTCTTGGACAACACAGTTGAAGGAGAAATAGGCAGCAATTTAAGCTAGCAAATTGGAAAAGTAAGGGCAAAATTTGAGAACATTCTTAGATAGCATAGAAGCTGATTTTCAAGCAACATTAATAGCTATGAATTAATTTTTTGTTGAACAACAAGCTAAATGCTAAAGGAAGAGAGTTTTGGACAAAAATCAAAGCTACAATATTTATAAATTCAGGGTAGTAAAATAAAAGGAAGTGAAGTTACAATATCTACAAATTTGGAGCAGCAAAAAGGTGAATCATATCACCAAGAAGAATTAGCTACAAAAGGAGGTAAAATAGGTACGCCACATTTGTACTATAAAATTTTATTATTTAAGCATTAAAATTAGTTTATTTTAAAGTTATAAGAGTACCATATTAGATCTATTAAATATGCAAAAGGAAAAGTCTTCAAGCCAATGAAGGAGGCAGTTTTATTATCTAAGGAAAGACTGAATAAGTTCCCAAAGACAGCTTGCTCAAGGTGTCTATAAACACCAAGTAAAGGTACCAAAACTTGAAGAAGATAACGCTAACATTGGACTAACATCTGCAGCAAAAATAAGAAGTTAGAGGATAGAGCCAAAGCAAGGATTAAGGTGCAAGTTTCTTAGGAGATAAATAAATTAAAAAGCAAAGGTTTTTACCCAAGTTAAGAAGCTTGGATATCTGGTCAAACAACATTGAAAAGCTATCAAGCAAAGGGGTAAAAATACCACCAAGGAAGATATATTGGTGCACAACCAAAGGAGGAGCCACCACCGAGTTGGAAGAGCCACCACAACTTAAATAAGCCACCATATAGCCACCGTGGAAGAGAACCATATGTACATTGGAAAAGAACCATTAAGGTGGAGCCACCGAGTAGAGGAGGAGCAACAACGCCTCAACATCATTAGCACCATTCAAGAAGAGCATACGAAATGGCAGCAAAGAATATGTTTTATGAAGACAAAATTTGGTAGGTGTAACATTGAAGCATAGTTATATTGAGCACTAAGGAATCAATTATCACACAAGTTTATGTTGGGAGTACAAGGGATAAGCTGCCACATATTGATTGTAACATTAAATACAGTGTAATGCCTTGGAAATTCCTTAGGCCAAGTATTTACGTATATTATATGATAAGTAAGGGTGTCAAATAATTAAGGTACACTACGTAATGTCTTGAATACGAAGAGAAAGAGTGTCACGTGCTGAACTAGAAGGAGGAGTGTCTACCATCTTGGAAGAATATTGAAATATCCCATATATTATTAAAAGCATGGGATTTGAACTCTATTGAAGAGAGGCTATTATTGAACATAAATATTGGGTATGGAAGGAAGGACCTACATTGAGTATCAGGTCTAAGTGTAGCAGAGAGAAAGGAGTTAATGCATGGTACAGTGAATATAGAAGATGTATGTGCAGTAGAGAGGAGGTATTTTCATGGAGTAGCACCATGTTAGGGCAGGTTAAATGCCCTTGATTGAACATGGCAAGCACAAGGAGGATATTAAAAGTCTAAAATAGCACCATAACAAGGATTAGCATTAATTGCAATGAAAATACATTGTCTAAGTATTGAAGACTAAAAGATGGATAGTACCTAAATTAGAAGTGTAAGTTGTAGTCAAAGGAGTAGTCGACCAAATATGTAGCACTCCATCTCAAATAAGGTATATTAATATTCAAAACTATTTTCATTGCATAAAGGTAAAAGAGGTATAAGGTTTATGAACACTAAGGTTAAGCTTAGTTAATTCATTATGCTTGAGATTAATTAGATGAATGGAGATATAAGGAATTTCATTGATGAACTATAACCATAAATGATTTATTGAATGATTTGAAATATTTTTGAAGTAAGGAGGATTTAATTTAAAAGCTTTTGAAATTGCTTTATTTTGAAATTCAAGCATTGAAATATTTGCAAATAATTTAACTTGGAGAAATAAGGTTTCTACATCAAAATTGAAATATTAAATTTGTGAATACTTTTATTTTCTAAATTTTTAATCATGGAGTTATAACGAGTTCAACACCAATTTAGGTTCTTGAAATTTAGAAGCCTTACTATTGAAAATTGAAGCACAACATAGAGTTGGTAGAGATTTGGAAAAGTACATTGGAATTAGTCTCTTGCTCAAAATTAATGAGACATAAGGAATCCAACTTAAAGTTCTTAAACATAGAGAATTTTATCAATTGAAATTGCATCAAGATTATCTTTCTATTCATAAATAGGGAGAAATTAGGTGAATAATATTAGTTGAACATTATGTACACAAAAGGGATTCAACTCAAAGGAAACTTAGAAAGTTAAGTATTTTATAAAAGCCATATTTTACTCAAAATACTAGGGAGCTAAAAGGAATTCTACCTAGCGATTTGACTATTGTTTGGTCATTATCCAAATATTATTAAAATGAAATATACTACAATATTTTAAGAATTTAAAGTTAGATTTTGATCATATACTTAAATTCAACTTAAAATTTAGAAGATGAAAATATAGGGAGATATAAGGCTTACAACATAATTGCTTGAAAGGTTGAAATTTTGAAAAGTGTTCTTAGACTATCATATAAAGACTAAGGAGGAATAAGGAATTCTATTTCAAAGGTCAAAATAAATATGGATGAAATAGTGAAGAATGCATGTAATGATGAAGAACTATTTCATGAACTGAAGTATTATTCACAAAACTTAATAGATACTTTCGATGGATACAAGCATTTGTCTACTAGTTTAAAAGAAATATTTTCTTTGTTTCTCAAGGAAGCAAAAGAAGAAAATTTTATGATATTAATTAGTTTTCTTCATGAAGTACTTTTAAAAACTTGGTGGAATACTCAAAACATAGTTATACTTACTTTAGAATAATGTTTGATGATATATCTATCACTAATTACTTTTGAATTTTTTCAAGGGATGAAACAAAAGAAAGATGAACATATTAGCAATGAAGTATTGAATCTTGATCAATACTATTGTGATGATATACTAACTCATCATGTTGAAGATATATCACTAGTACAAGTGTAGAAATGAAGAAGAAGAAGAAGAAGAAACATGAAGAGGAAGCATGACAAAAAGGAAAATATGAAGATGGAAGAAAATACTTTCAAGCTGAATCCAGATATCAATTTATAGGAGATAGATCAAAGTGAACTGAAGGAGCAATATGAAGACCTTATTGAAGAATAAATTCTTCAATAATAAAATAATGTAATAAGGCCATAGTGTTGGAATATATTACATTATTTGGTACATGTCAATGTACCACCATGAATACATGGTTATATTAGGTTAAGTATCTTAAGTTAGTATTTGAGTATTTATTTTATGCAATGTAATAAATGTACGAGTGTTGTTAGAATGTGCAAAGTACTTGATGGTGTAAATGTGCATGTTGTCCATGTGCACATGAGTCCATAGAATAGTAATATGAAGAGTCATAGGTAGGTGGAATACCAAGAGTCACATCTCATTACATTTAGGCCTTTGATAGTAGAAAAAGTGAGATACAATATGAGAGTGTAGAGAGCATAGCGTAGATGAGTAATAGATACAATGTGGAGCATGTATGGAATATGGAGTGTTTAACACCTCCACTTTATATCATTGTACTATTTTCATGAGCTTTCATTAATGGTAGTTTTATGAGTTATTATAGAATTTTCTTATGATTTTTACATACTTAGTATATTGTCATTATCATATATTTAATATTGCATGATCATTTTATATCTTGTGGTTGATTTCGCATTAAGCATCTAGCATAAAAAGCTAACACATAGCATAAATTTTTGTAAGTACAATCAAATAAATCAGTATCAAGAAAATTAGATGAATATGAATAAAGGAGGTCAAATAAAGAAACCAATCCAGCAAATACAATATCAATCTCAATATCAATACGACCTCAATGACAACAACAAATTCAACCTCAATATCCAGAATGTCAATATCATCCTCAGTATCAATATGGTCATCAGCAACAACCTCAACTACAGTATAGAGAAAGTATATTTGTAAATAGTAGATGAGGGTTAAGTCTATAGTTTAGAGTGAGTTATATTTCCTCTTTTATGTAAGTGTGAATGTGCAAGAAATGCACATATCTTATAAATTTTTACTGTGCAAGAAATGCACAAGTATCATGTATGTTAGAGCGCAAGTGTAGGTTGAGTAAATTTGCACAAGTGTATTTTATGTAAGATTGAAAATATATAATGTAAATATGGGCACAAGTGTCCTAGATAGGAGTGCAAGTAGAAGTGTAAGAGTCATGTATAGGTGTACAAGTATTATAGAATCAAGTTTTCATCAAGTATGCAAGTGGAAATTTGATAAGCCAAGAGTCATAAGACTTGGAATATGGAGAGCAATAGTCAAGTATCCAAAGAGTCACATTACTATTGCTATATTATGAAGACAATGCTCCATATAAAGGAAATTGGAAAATAAGTCAAGTATTGTGAGTTCAAGTTGTAACAGAAGAGGAGCAATAATGCTTGTATACATTTAAGCAATTAATATTGTAAGGTGTTCTTCATACATAGTACATGAATGATTCAGGTTATTTACATTCATATTTCTGCACATAAATGATTGTTATTTGATTTATTATAAGCCTTGATATACATATTAATTTTCTCATATTATTATCTTGACCTTTATATATTGTGGCTATTATATTTAGGACCTGTGTGATATAACCTATGATATTTTATGGTATTATAAGGCTTAAAAATCCAACACCTTTTATCTCATCTATAAAAAATATTTTATTGATTCATTACATGCTTACATTCCATGATCTCCTTTGTAAGTGCATAAGTGTCGATTGTAGTCTTTTGAGTACACTCTCCCATGGTTACCATTGTGCTTAACTCTTATCCTCCACATATATAGGCACTTTTTCCCATACTTGTGCTAGAGTTATTAGTTACTCTATATTATCCTATGCATGATCCACATTGGTGCTTCTTTCATCACTCAAATGTTCTCAACCTAATATTTGTTTACATGTATTGACTCCACTTGTGCATCGCCCTCCGTCATTAAAATTAAGGTATTCCACCTTTCACATCCTTCATCTAAAATTATATCCTCCTAAGGGTTCCACACTTTCTCTACCTCTAAATATTTTATCTCTATGATAGTGAATTCTATCAACTCTCCTCCATCAACATGCAAGACTTCCTCATCAATAGTATCTTACCACCAACACGTAAGTCTTCCATGTGCTCCACACATCCATGCTTTCCTTTTTGTTGTTGTTGTATGATCTACAAGCTTTGTCTTATTGGCTACTTACTCATCCTTCCATGTTCATGGCTCTTATGTCCTCGCATCAGGTTTTTTCATTCACCTCTTATCTCTAATATCCATGTGGTCACTAGTTTGAATTGTAGATGTAATGGCACTAAATGTACCATGATAGTGGTAGTCTATAGTTGAAGGAATGGAGAAAGAATAGAAAAGTAAATTAGTAAAATAACTCATCAACATGTAGTATGAGTAAAATTTCAAAAGGTCCCAGGTCTCATTCTAGATGACCTACAATACAATCAACCTTGTCCTTGATGTCCTTGATGTCCTTGATGGCCCTACAAAACACAAGTTAAACAACCCTATTTATAGCTCAGGTGGTGTTGATCTTGCTTCAATTGACTTACCTCTTGGTTAGACGACCTTTACCTTGCATGGGACAACATGGATCAATAGTCCATATGGCCCAATCTATTCATCTATAGCAAACAAGATAAGGTGGAAACAGTTTAGATCATTTATCAATAGCAATGATAATCAACTACAATCACATGCACAATGATTACATAATATGCATAACAATTTTTGAATGGTAATATTATTATCAATAATAATACATGTTTATATAAAATGTAGCTATCTCCTTTATCCTTCATACTCTCTTATGCATATATCTCTGTGTATTTATCAAATGAATGAGGGGTCCTATTTATATATTTTGGGAGATAATTACTCCCCCAACTACCTACCCGACACCTCATCATCTCTTACTTTATATTTATCATGCAATTTTATTTCATTTCATTACTAACTACAGTACTTATTAATTATAGATAACTTATCTATAACTTTACCATATGCATAACAAAACATGATAGTGAACAAAACTATTACATTCAAAATTGCATGTGCATGTACTTGATTTCCAATAGATTACATTATATACAAGGGGCCACTTAATATGACACCACATCAAAAGTAACACCTATATTAGATAGGTCAATATCTTTGTTGCATTGACCTAAATATCAAACTAATATTTTGCTATCAAGCTTTATTGCTCAACTAGACCAGGTTGAACAAGCTTAGGTTACCCATTTTGGTATAGCTCCTTTTTTGCTTCATTGAAAATTTCTTGAAGTAAATTGCTTTGGTTAGGACCAGCTAATACCTCCAACATGCTTATTTTTATGATATTTTTTCATCTCCTCTACAATATTGAACCAAAATTCAACTAAGTTATTCTCATTATGTGATAAATTTTCTATATTTTCTAGTAGTCATTGTGCCTCCTTTAGTGGTGGAGGGATATTTGAGATGTTTTATCTCCTAAAGTTTGTTCCTCTCTTTCTAATTCCTCTCTTATTTAGACTTGTCTTCCCCTTTGTAATTTTATTTTTTAGCTTCTATTTCCTTCCCCTTATCTATATATTTATCCTTATTGACATGTGCATCCACTGGGGGTGTGTAAGTGACTCTTTCTAGTATTTTTACTCTATTTTTCTTGTTCTATAGTTAGTGGTGGTCTCCCATTTTAAGTATTGTGGTTCCTTTTATTGTATCAACATATTTTGGTACTAGCACTTGCTCTTCCAATGCTTTTTTTCACCTATAGTCCTAACCTCTTATTGATTAGTGCATATGGTATTATCTTCAAACCTGAAATATTTGTCTACTTCAAGTACGTTGAAGATAGCATAATTGCATTCTTAGAATTTAGCAAGGTAGGGATCACCTACTATGCTTGTATTTTGGTTGATTTGGTACAGGTTTTTGGTAGGTGGGCTGATTCATTATTGGTGGTATTTGACCTAATGCAAAAGCATTTTGAGCTTGATAGTTTGGTTTAGATTCATTTATTTGTGAATACCTAATGACTACTGCATAATTTATAGTATCATGTCCTGCATTACATGAGAAACATTATAACGTGTTGATTTTTGTATTGATATTTTCCATATTTTTCTACATCTTATTTACATCCTAATTAGAACCTTGTTGTGGTATTTGGTCTTTAGTGAGATAAGGAGTTTTTTGGGGCTTTCAATTTTGATGTTGTTGTGACCTACCATTTTTCTTCCACCATCTCTTTTCAATATTATTTTGATTTATCAAGGTCTTTACCATATCCAACCTTATTTTCATATCAATATTATATTGTTCCATAAATACTTTACCATCACTATTGGCTTACAATGGAGTAGGTAGATATGGTAGTTGTGGCTAGAAGGAAGTGGTTGATGATGAGTTTTATCCTAGATGTGTTATACTATATGGATAAGGGGTTGAGTTAGCATATTATTGGATGTTCATAATGGGTGAGATAGAGGGTGTACATGGATTTGTAAATTTTAGATGAAATGGGCAACATAGACCATAGGAAGGGAAGGTGGTAATTTTTCTACTATAATTAGAACATCTTCTGTATGAGGTTCTTCTTCAAAGGTTGTAGCTAGAGTAATGTGGATAGCATTACAAACCATAAAAGCTAAGTCAAATGTTAAGCCTTTGATATAATATGGCAATGTTTGTTCTCCATTTGACCTAAGCATTTTTTAAAATTATATTCAAGGTCCTCAATGCCCTTACATAACATTTAATAGAAACAAAACAAATTACCTAGTACCCATACTTCAAAATCTACACCTGAAAGGTTCTATAATTAACACCCAACTAGTAGCATAATTATTAGGTAAACCTATATATCACAAAGCACCTTTATCATGTAATGAATAGATAATTAAGTGTACCATGATGTCTTCCTTCTAGATGTGATGAATTGACATAAATGTACCATGATGTCTTGCTCTTGTCAAAGGTAGGTAATGCTTTCATAATGGTAGGTGGAAAAGGAGAATAGGCCCTTTGATTTAATGGTCGTTGGTAGGTCCAATTAGGAACTTGGTTTTGGGGCCTAGGTGGTTGAGGAGTTAAATTATTCTATGGAGGTCAACTATATTGCATCAGATAGGGGTATAACACATATCCTTGAGATGGACCTATGTATGGAGGTATTTGAGGATATTTATGTGGCATAATAAAATGGTAAAAATAAGGAAATGGTGGATTAGGACAAGCCTAATGTTAATTTGGATAAACTTGCATGTTTTAAAATTGAGAAGGATAATGCAAGCCTTGTGGAGGGAATTGTTGATTTTGAAAAGGTAGACATTGTTATAGGTTTTCGAGTATCTAGCTAGTTAGAGGTAGTGTTTAACCCATGGGTTTTCCTATGTACTTTGTGCTCTTGTTTGATCAATTGATATTGGCAAATTTTGAATAAAACATTGGCTTTGGTTAGGAATAAAAAAATTATCTTAAAAAACTTTATTTGGTGGTATAAAATATCCAAATAAAAGATCTATTATGTTGGACATGTTAGATCTACATGGGCTTTGAGATGAATTTGAACTAGTAGGAGTCATCTGAGTGTTAAATGTTGGATATTTATTCACATTATTTATATTATGAAAATATATAAAAGTTGGATTATTTATAGGATTATTCACATCAAATTTCTTTCCATAGACCCATGAGGGATACCATAGTGGTAAGTCCTTGGATTTTCATCCAAGAGACCTAAGTTCAAACCTTGGTATGAGGGGACCAAGACCTCTCATAAAAACTTTTCTAAACTCAATTTTAAATCAAAAGGAAGTGTGAGTTAAGAGGAAGTTCAAACCAGGAGGAAGTGCAAACCAAAAAGGAGTGCGAGTCAAGAGGAAGTGCAAGCTAGACAAGAGGAAGAGAAATCTAAGAGGGAGTGTGAGCCAAGATTCAATCATGGAGAAAGAGTGATGGGTTCATCCGAAGTGCATCAATGCTTCAAACCCTTACCATGAATATGTGGAACATTATTTTCAAAAAATTGTTGAAGCGAAGGAATGCCGAGAAAAAGAAGAGACAAGGGCTATTGCGAGCCAAGAGGGAGTGCAAGTCGGGAGCAAGTGTGAGGCAGGAGAGAGTGCAAGCTGAGAGGGAAGTGTGAGCCAAGAGGGAGTGCAAGCCAAGAGCGAGCCCCATTAGCTAGTATGGAAGGAAAGTCATATTTGAAAGCCCTAATGGGAAGTCAGGATGCCCTAGTTGGAAGTATGGAGGCCCAAGTTGGAGATAAGCAGAAGAGCGAATACATGGCAAGTTCGATCCAGGTAGTAGATGTTACACCAGAAGTGAGTATCAAGGATGAGATGATTGAGCATGATATAATGGTTCTTAAAAGTAGAGGGTTAATATGTAAGTTCCATAGATCATGGCCAGGGTTTTTGGAGATTCAAAATTGGATCAAGTGGAAGTGGGGATTAAATTCAAATTACTTTGTGACTTTTCTTCCTAAAGGTTTTTTCCTCATCATATTTTCTAGTTCAAAAATTAGGGATAAAATAATGGTTGGTGGCCCATGGTTTAGGGGAAGAGATGCACTTTATTTGAGACCATGGAATGAAAATTTTTTGTTGAGACAAAAACTATTAAGAAGCTTCCAATATGGGTTAGGCTTTTTGGACTTCCATATCAGCTTATAAATAAGGATGTTTTGAAGAATATTGGAAATACCCTAGGGGAATTCATCAAGGAAGGACTAACTACTAAGGAGCGAAAGCATGCTATATATACTCGAATATGTGTTGCTATGGATATTTCAAAACCTTTGCCACAATCCATTAAGATTAAATCTGAATCAAGAGAATGGGATCAACAAGTAGATTATGAAAATATCACATTTTATTGCCACAATTGTTATGAGATTGGACACATGGCAAGAGTTTGCAAAGTGAAAACTATGAAGAAAGAGACAAAAAATTCTAGCCATGAGATAAACTTCAAGATGAAGCAAGGAAATCATACAGTAATAGAAGCTAGATCAGATCAAGGATATTCCACTCTGAAAGAAGAGGTAAAGAAAGCCTATCTACAGTATCATTTGGCAAGTTCAAAAGGAATTAAAGGTGCAAAAGAAGATGTGGAGAGAAATCCTAAAACAAAGATGGCAAAAGAGGTCAAGTTTATTCTAGGTAAATCATCTTCATTTTCCTCAAGTAGTATAGAATCCTCTCCAGGTAATAAAAGTGAAAGGGGTGAAGATGTTATCCCTTGCACTTTAAGGTTTCAAGAGCAACATAATAAAGAAATGAGGATGGAGGAAACCCATAACAATTTAGGTTTTTTAGGGCAGAATAAGAAGATAATTGCTATAGAAGAGCATCCTTGCACTTTAGGGTTTCTAGGGCAACATAAAGAAGATTGTGCTTTTGAGGTTATTCCTTGCACTTCAGATCCTTCAGAACAAGGCAAACCTAAAGATGATAAGTCTTACTATGAGTAGTGTGAGAAGATTGAAGAGATTGATGAAGATGAAAGTATTGTTGGGAATGAAAAAAAAAGAGGAAGACCCAAGAAGCAAAAACAAAGAGAAAAAGAAACCCAGAGGGATATTGATATGGGAAAACAAAAGCAAATATCACAAGTGCTAACAAGAAGTGGGGCTAAACCCACAAATAAAAACAAAAAATAACAATGAAAATAATATCTTGGAATATTAGGGGAATGAATAAGAACCCTAAAAAAAGGTATTAAGAAATTGTGAGGTTGTTATAGACAAGATATTTATAGATATAGAAGTTGGGCAGCAAATATTTTAGCCATTCACGGTGTTGAATTTCATCTTGACAAAATTTAAATTTTGGAAGGCATTTGATATAAAAGGAGTTGATTGTGGAAACTTAGTAGTTTGAGGAAGATGGAGAATATCTTTGATAGAAAGGCAAAGTTGGATATGCTTTAATTAACTTGTTAGAAATGTAATGAGAGCAATGTAATATTTTTGTTTTTGTAATGGGAGTGGCCCCCAATAGAAGCCACACATAGCTTATTAATATATATATATATATATATATATATCTTTCCATAGATGGGATTAGTATGATCAAAGTAGTATTTGTACATTCCCAAGTATTATTTGCAAGAGTGAAATAATAATTATAATAGAAGAGGAGACCATTTCTTAGAATGTACTATTCTAACTTACTTGATCGAATATAGGGAATTTTTCTTTTGACATAGCAATATTAGACTTAAAAATTTCCTCAAACTTGACTTAATGCATATATTTGGTGATTTGTTCTTTTTTTTTCCCTTTTTGCGTTCCTTTGTTTATACATAGTTAATTCCATCAATTGAATTTCTTGACCTAATAGTATTTTTTAGCATTGTTAGGAACCTTCCAATAAAAATAAACACATCCACACAAATATTGTAATAATTTGAAAAAACAAAAATTGAAATAACAATATTGCAATATGTAATGGAAATGCAGCAACTTTATTATTTAGAAATAGAATGGCAATACAAATATTAGGCCTCTTCGAGGGAGCAACCTCCATGAAAACAAAGCTACGTTACAATTATAAAAATGACTTGATACCTTCCATCTAATCCCTTGTCTTTATAAATACTCCTAACTCCTATCAACCCTAACCCTAATGCTCAAGAATCAGCCTCACATGCAAGTGGGGGCCTAAGTTGGAATCTTCTACTATAGAACTAGTTACATATTTTATAGTGGTTACATCATATCGGCCCTTATGTCTAGGCACTCAAGGTGCCACATACACATTACATAATAATGTTAGGATGGGGATCCTAACATGCCCTTACTCTTTGAAAAACATTTTCCTCAAAGCTTGAAATGAGAAACCTATGTAGTATCTTTTGGTTGTAGTCACTGTCATTATACTTGAACATCCATGATGGTATAGTTATGAAGAGTACGTGTATGTTGATCTAGAATTTTTTTAGGCTCCAATATGATGGATCCTTCTTTATCCAACTCATATAGCATTCATTGAACCTGTACTTTGTTGTTGATGACCTTATTCGATGAAGAAACATGAAATATTGGATGGATCTTGGAAGAAGGTGATAGGTCAAGCTTGTAGGCAACCGAACCAATCTACTACAGTACTTGATAAGGGCCATAAAATTTTGCTACAAGTTTTTGGCATCCGTGAAGTTGTACTGATGATTGTTTGTATGGTTGCAAATAGAGAAATATCATATTCCCTAATTTAAAATTGTGCTCAAAACAATGTCAATCGGCTTGTTAATACATACAATTATAGACTAGCTCCAAATTATCCTTGAGCTACTAGAGGAGTGTTGTATTTTGATGAAGAGTGGCATCTACTGGTTGGACCTTGGAATTACCTAGGATATAGGAGAAAAATGTTAGAGTAGGATGACCATACACTACTTTAAACAATGTGACCTTGGTAACAATATGATAAGAAGCGTTATACCACCATTTGACTAAAGGAAAATATTTGGCCAATTATGTAGGGTGCTTTGACGTAAAGTAGCAGAGATAAGTCTCCAAACACTTGTTGAAAATCTCTGTCTAGTTTTTTATTTGACGATGGTATGTTGAACTCATTTTAAGTTGAGTGATCTATAGTTTGAATAGTTCCTACCAAAAGTGACCAGTGAAAGTTGGGTCTTGATCAGAAACTATGGATTGTGGCATATCGTGTAGGCAAAAAATAGAATCCAAAAATATTTGGGCAACTATGGAAGTCATGTAAGGATGGGCTAGGGAACATAAATGAGCATACTTGTGAGGTGATTCACTACCACCAAAATAACCTATTTACCTCCTAATTTTGAAAGCCCTTCAATACAATCCATTGAAATACCTATCCATACTTGTGCTAGAGTCAGAAGAGGTTGAAGCATTCCTAGGGTGCATACAATTTCTCCCTTCATCTATTGACAAGTATCACATTTAGCCACAAAGGTTTGAATATCCGTTTTCATTCCTATCCAAAAGAATGAGCATTTGGCCCTCTCATAAGTTTTAAGAAACCCTAAATGTCTTGCAGTTGCTAAAGCTTGCATTTCTTGCTATATGGATTCATGGATTAGTAATTTTTTAGGAATAACAATATGGACACAGTATCTCAAGTGTTGTCCATCCTACCAATATCTAGGGCGTTGAGATCATCTTGGAGTTGTTGAATCAAGGATTGCAAATTAGAGTCTTGGCTATCTCTTCTCTATGTTGATTGGCCTATTGAGGAAGTGAGGTTGATATAACATACAACATATTTTGATCTCATATTGGTAATAAAGTGCATCGTTTACTATATTCTCCCTTTTATTTTTATAAATGATTTCATAATCATACCCCAAAATTTTGAAGACCCATATTCATTTTTCAAGTTTGGATACTCGTGCAATGAGGTATAGTCACTAATGATTGACAGTGTGCAAATGGACCAACATTTATTTTGTGTGGGTTGATTTTCCTAATTTTTTCTTGATAGTGCCTTGGTGATGAATGCCAACGGTATACCTTCTTGCATCAATACTGCCCCAATTCCACTTTCTGAAGCATCATGTTGAATTACAAAAGGTTTATAGAAATCAGACATTGCTAACACTAGTGTGGATAGCATGGCTTATTTAAGGTCTCAAAAGGCTTGTTCCACAGGTTCTAACCACATGAACAATTTTTTCTCAACATAGTTGTCAATGGGGCTGTAATATTTCCATAGTTTTGAAAAAAAAAATTATAGTACCTAGTGAGACCCAAGAAATCTCGAAGACCTTTGAGGGTTTGAGGCTTTGGCCTGTCTTGTATAGTTGTGATTTTCTTTGGGTCTACTTTAACTCCTTATTATGATACAATGTGAGCCAAGTATTTTATCTTGCATTCCAAAGGAACACTTTTATCACTTTGCAAATAGTTAATTCTTAGTCAAACGTTGTAAGGCTTGGTCCAAATGTTTTAGATGCTCCTCCTAGGTGTGATTGTAAATCAAGAAATCATCAAATAAGACTAAAATGAACTTGCATAATAAAGGTCGAAATATCACATTCATTAGACTCTAGAAAGTGGAAGGTGTGTTGGTAAGACCAAAGGGCATAACCAAGAATTCACTGTGAGCTTCATGAGTCCAAAAAATAATTTTCAAAATGTCTTCTTCCTTTATTCTAATCTAATGGTAACCTAAGCATAAATTTAGCTTCGAGAAATATTGAGCACCATGGAGCTCATCTAGAAGCTCATAAATCATGAGAATAGATAATTTATTCTTGATGGTAATTTTATTAAGATTGCATAAATACACACATAACCGTCATGACCCATCCTTTTTTCTTACGAACAACACAAGAGTTGAATATGGGCTAACACTAGGTCGAATAACCCTTGCTTTGAGTAGCTCCTACACCATTTTCTCAATCTCTAATTTTTACACGTATAGATACCTATATGGGTGAATGTTTGGTAGAAGACTACCTAGTACCAATTGGATTGCATGATCATGAGCATGCCAAAGTGGTAGTCCTATGAGTTCCTAAAAAATAGATGCATGTTTCTCTAAAAGAATCTATAATTTATCATGTTGCTCTATATCATTTTTATTTGATGTTTGTATAGCAAACAATTAGGCCACTACTCCATGAGATGACTTCTTTAGAAGCTTCTCCATTTAGTGAGATGAAATAAGTTGGTTACCACCTGCACTTATTCCTTAGATATTGTATTATGTTCCCTACAAGTTGAATTTCATCCACAGTTTAGAAAAGTCTCATAAATGAACCCAAAATTTGAAGTCACTATGTCCTCAATACAACATCATATCCTCCTAAGGGAAGTGCAACCATGTCATCCTTAAGATTGTATTCTCCCATTTGCACCTTGACATTTCTAAATTTACCTTTACATGGCAAGGTTCCTCCATTGGCTATCATGACCTCAAAGGAATTACAAAAATTTATATAACATTTTTTTATTTTTGCCACTCGAGGATCAACGAAGTTATGTGTGCTACTAAAGTCAATGAGGATTATTATTTTTTGGGCTTTGAAATGTCCTAATACCTTCATAGTTTGTGGAGTAGATATTCTTGCTAGAGCGTGTACTAAAATTTCTAGTTGGGGTTCTTGTGCTTCAAGCTCATCCAGACACTCTTCTTCTCGATGCTCTTCTTCTTCATGGAATTCATTCATTGAAGATTTATCCATATCAAGCAAATACAATTTTTGTCGTACATTGTCTTGGGGAATATTTTTCATCACAATTATAGCACAATGTTTGTGTTTTGCAAGCTTCCATTTCTTCCTGAGTCAAGTGCTTAATTATGGAAGATTTTTTAATACAATTTGTCTAATTTGATATAGACCACGATGTTGATAGAGATCGAGTTTGTTTGAACATCCATACTTCTACTTGAATGTCTTCCTTCAACCACTAAGGAAATAACTTTTGAAAAAATCATCACCTAATCCCTTTGTATGGTTTGCCAATTTCTCAAATTGCTTCTGATAGTCTCAAACTTTTCTAGTTTGCTTTAATTTGATGATGGCTCCTACGAAGTCATGTTCACTAGGTTTTGAATCAAGTGAGCAAATGTTTGACATTCTTCCTAATAAAGATACCAATGCGTTTGTTTCCCACCAATAGCATTAAAGCGTCTCATCCTCAAATTTGAATGATGTGATTGTGAGTCATCAGCTTCTTGGAACTTCATAAAGATAAAGATATTGTTTGACCCTATATAACCAATCGTTGGGGTCTTGACTATCAAATTTTGGAAAATCTAATTTGGATATCTTATATGTACTACTATTGGTATAAATATTGTGTGGTCTTCCCTCTAAACTGCCCACCTGAAAATATAAGCCCTTGTTACTCAACGGGTTGTATGAATGATCAATGCCTTCTAAGCGATTTAGCCTATTTGAGTTGGTTTTTTTTGTAACAAATAACCAAGGTTTCTTGTAGCTTATTTAATTGGATTGTTAATGTACTCAATATGTTATTTATGTTACCCATTGCTTCTTCCAAGTGGACACCTCTAATAGTTGCGACCATATTTTGGTGATTTGGATTTTCCAAAAATACCTATGGATGATATAACCAAAATGACCAGCTTAAAAAGATGATCAAATTGGACTTACCCCAAAATGATGGTTTTTAGACTCCAAACAAAACTTATGGGTGTTATATACCAAAATGATCAGCTCGACGAGACAATTGCAATGGACTATGTCCCATAATGACATTTTTTAGTCAATTGTTTTTCTCCTAGGTCTTTTCTTGGCTCAACAAAGGGTTTTCTACATTTTTAGACTCTCACCTAATAATTACCTTAATTGTTACTATTCCCTTATGTCAAGATCCCATCTGTTATTGTCATTGATTGTATTCCAGCTATCCTATACCCTACTATTATGGTCACCAATGATTGTCTTTTATTGTCAAAAATTGTTATCATATCATCAGTCCATGATGTGGTCTCCTCGGTATGCTCAATTTTGTGTTAGATTTAGACAGGGTTGAAAGATGACTAAAACAATGACCAAGGATAATCTAGGCCAAGGGATGTTTGCTTTTGTGGGTTATCTAATATACTTCCTCGGTTGTGATTGTTGGTCATCCCAATATCTCAAAGCTCTAACTACACAGGGTTCCATCATATCTATAGTTGCATTATCCATTTTCAAGTGTGTTGTGAAAGTAACTTTTGGGTATGTTGTTTATCAATGCACCATAGAATTCAAACAATCAAAATATTCCTAGGGTTAATGGTTTCTCCCAATCCTAAGATGGTTTCCCTATTTACACTAGGGTACGTGGGAACTCATCGTTGTATACGAGTGTTGTCTAAGGCTTGGGTATTCAAGTTTGATCACCCCTCATTTCACTAGAAACTTTATGGGTCATCTAGCTTAGCTAATAATGATAGCTCCTCAATATTTGAATAAGGTTTCTAACCTATTACACTAAAACAAAGAAAAAAGCATGGCTAGGGTTTTTGCAAGGTATTTAGCAAAAAGGAATAGAAGGAGAAATTATACCTAACAGGGACAGAATGGTGGGACATTAATTATTGTAGCTACAACAAAACGCAACCCTAGAAAGTACTTTGATACCACTTGTTAGGAACCTTCCAATAAATATAAGCACATCCACATGATTATTGCAATAATTTAACAAAAACAAGAAATGAAATAACCATATTGCAATACGAAATGGAAACGCAACTTTATTATTCAAAAACATAATCGCAATACAAATTGCAAGTCTCTTCAAGGGGGGAGACCTTGGAAGTAGAGCTCTGTTACAATTAAAAAATTGACTTGATACGTTCCATCTAAGCCTTTGCCTTTATAGAGACTCCAATCAACCCTAACCCTAATACTCAAGGGTCGGCCTCATGCAAGTGTGGGCCTGTGTTAGAATCTTCTAAAGAAATAATTACATCTTTTATAATGGTTACATTATATGGGCCCATATGTCTAGGCGTTTAAGGTGCCATATGCACGTTACAATACATTACATAGTAATGTTAATATGGGGGTCGTAACAAGCGTGTAATTATAACCTTAATCTCACACATGTATATACCTGCACGAATAGACTTTTTGGGACAAAATCTAAAATTTTGCAAAAAAATGAATCGCTAGCAAACTTGAGTGAATCGCTTGGCAAACTAAACTTTGAAAATTTTGCCAAGCAGAGTGCCAAGCAAATTGTTCAAAGAGAATTGCTTTAATTATGAAGTAAATTGCTTTCCTTGGAGCAGTTAGAAAGGCTTATTGACCTTCTGAGAATCGCTCCTCAAATTCCACTTGGAGTTATTTTACTATTCTAGAGCAAATCACTAGACGGATTGAACCTTGGTAAAATTTTCCCAAATTTTGTCCCAAATACCCTGTCTATGTTGGATGCAAAATTGGAACCAAAAGTGAGAGACTTTGTTGTTTTGATGTTGTCTCACTTGCCTTGCTAAAAAATTATGGTTCTAAAGCTCGTAATAGAGTCGTCATTCACAAAGCAACTGCAAAAGTCAAACACAAGTAATGAAAAAGATGTGAAATTCGACATTAATTTGGGACAAGAATTGATAAATCGCCATTGGTCTCGACAAATCACTTTGGATTCAAGTGTGAAAATTTTGTAGATTCAGAGCAAATCACTAGCTTAGTGGAGAGAATCGCTCTTAAAATTTGACTTATAATCTTTCTGATGATTTTTAGGCAATTGGCCCCAAGTGAAGCGAATCGCTCCAAGTTTGGAGCAAATCCCTACTAAATGGGCACTTGGCAAAAACAAAATTAAATTCGGACCAAATTTTTTCCACTTATGGCAAAATGCAATTTTGGTGCCAAAATCAAGAAATTCAACCAAATTATGAACTAAAGGACCAAGGTCCTACTAGGCGTGCCAAAAACTAATTTCGAATTCAAACACAATAAATGTTTGTTATGAGGCGAATAATTGGATTCCTCCCACAAAGCATGCCAAAAAGGAATGTTTTTTTTTTTTAATTTACATGGTGGAATCGGTAGCCGCCAGGAATCCAAGCAGGTTGTCCGACTTTTATGACCGCATATTATTCTATGTTGTCCGCCCCAAAAGCCGCCACACAGTTCTTCGCGCAATCCGCCCCTATAACCACCATGCCACAATTATTTTAAACCTTTTACGACGTTGAATTCAACAAGAAAGGGACAAGCATTTAAGTCTAACGAGCCCCGAGATTTGAACCTTGCACCTCCGCCCCCCTTACGGGGTTTGGTCGAACCAATTGGTCTACACCTCGGACCTTACCAAAAAGCAATGTTGATTTGTAAAAATGTCCAACTTTTTAAGCGCTCCTAATTTTGGTTTCAACAAAGTTGGATGAAAGGGTTTAGGGCCTCTTCCAACCTCCAGGTTTAGGTTGGCTCCCCACTAAACTTGCTAAATTCTAAACTAGCCTAACATTATTGCATGAAATTAAATGCAAAAAGTAAATGTAGAAACTAAAATGGTGAAAGTAATTTGTGAAGTTTTAGGATGCAAGAGATTAAATGTAAATACAACCAAAATCATAACAAGGAGTATATGATCAATCAATGAATGAGAAATATGAACAACAATCCATTCCCATTCGTGAGTTAAAATTATGAGAGGAATGATAAGATGGGCAAAAGGGTTGCGCCACCAATCTCATGAATTAAAAGAGCACAATGTGGGCTTCAAAAAGTATAGCTCTGAATTCCTCAAGGCTAAAAGATACTTCCGATGGAACCCATGTCTCCTATTTATAGGAAAAGTTTACCCCTAAGTTACCTTTGGTGAGAAACTATTGGTAAAATTAAAGATTTTGGGGTATCTCTATCAGAATGATCCACCTTCAAATATCGCATGCCTCTAATTATGTCCCTAAAGGGTTAGAAGACTTCCAAAATGAGTTGTGACACCGCTACATGCCAAAATGTCACTTTCCAAATATTCTCCTCCAAAACCATGCTAGTCTTTTTACCCCTCTGCTAGGAGGTGAACAAATCGCTCTAGTCTGCTAGCACTTCATTCCTACAAGTCAATCGCTTCATTTAGCAGCTTTACCCTTGTCCTTGACTTAATAAAATTTATAGAGTTTTGGAAGGTTTTGATTGACAGATTCTATTATTTTATCACCTTCCAAAATTACAAAATTCTCAAGGTAGTGACTTGTGACTACATTAATCACATGCACTAACGTTATAATGTATAAGCCTTGGACTCTACTTTGAAACTAAGTCAGGGTTATACACCCTACATATCAGCCTCTCTTTAACCATTAATAAAAATTGACTCTCTTTAACCATAAATAAAAATTGATATCCAACTTCATACTTATGGGGTAGAAATAAAAGTGTAGGACAATATATGACAGACTCATTAATTATATCTAAAAACATCATCATAAAAAGAGAAGATGAAAACAAAGAACTTACAAATAATCCCCATCTCTTATCAACCATAACCAATCCCTACCTCTTATCAACCATAACCAACATGACAAATTTGCCACAATTGTGTAGGCTGTAGCTGATTGAGCATGCTAAATCTCTCCAAGAATCGTAGCTCTAGTAATCTGAGTATATAGGTGCTAAGGTCCTCATCATGGATTATGTCTGAAGCCCATAGAAGCAGTGGTCTTCTTGAATTAGATAATTAATAATATCATCATGGATGGAAGCAGTGGTCTTCTTGAATTAGATAATTAATAATAGCTTCCCAAAATTAAAAGGCTATTCTAATCAGAAAATGTAAGTCTTTGAAGCTAGATAATGAACAGAAGATATAAAACCTTCAACAATGGATACCAACATAGATCTGATAATAATTATGGTTACGGTCATGCATGCACATGGATATCTATGACATACATGCATCTCAATCAATAAGAATACGCAGGATGATTACTTTTGTTAAAATATGAACAGTTATATCTGAAATATAAGTGTTTCAAGAATCGTCTTTTTTATTAAAACAATTACATGTTTAGACCAATAATCATTTAGCAAATTATTAGTTTTATCAAAATGAGTTAGTGAACATAGAAATATAGAAATGCAAGTAACTATTTTCTGCGAGGTATCAATCTCTTGTATTAATTTAGCATTTAAAGTCCTAGAAGATTGGTTTATTTCAACTTCTTTAAGTATCATATAATCAACCAAATGACACATAATAGCCACTCTTTATTAATTTAGCATTTAAAGTCTTAGAAGATTAGTTTATTTCAACTTCTTTAAGTATCATATAATCAACCAAATGACACATAGTAGCCACTCTTTATAATCTGGTGTGCCATGTCATAAGAATCAAAATGAGAATAACCACCATCATAGTTACCATGTTAACAAATAATATTTGGAAGTAGTGAATACCAAGTATAAGAACTTCGACTGAAAGTCCTAGGAGACTAAACAAAATCTTAATAGAAGAGATGAAGATTCAACACTTTTCCTAAGTCTGTGAAAGTACTGTCTACAACTCTGAACTCCACAATCATTAGTGGCTGAAGCATCGTCATGAGCATGTCTAAGAAGAATCTCATCAAGAACAAAATTCCCTTTTTAAAAGCATGCACAACATTTAGTAACATAATTACCTCAAGAATCGAAACAATGTAATGTATGTAATGTTTGGCCTTTGTCAGCATGCTTTCTTCACAATTTTCAAAGAGATTAAATTCCATAAAATTCATTGAAATGCAACCCAAGCCCATTACTATTGTGACCATATGCTATAAGAAATATATACATTACCATAGCAATTCATTACACAAGTTATTTTTTGGACTTGTCTCCTCTTCATAGAGCTCCTAATTGCACACCTTGTCTTTCTACAGGATACTGGTTTCAAGCCATAGACAGTCAAACATAAATATCACCTATGTCTATATCCCTGTAAGGACCAGATCATAATATCCTCCTTTGAACCAACTTAGGAAACAGGCACATTAAAATTATAAAATTTCTACTATGACCTATAAGGATGTAAATAATGTGCAACAAGGAAATAAATCTTAGATCTTATATACAATTATTCTTAGAATCTTAAGTCTTTAATATGCAACTTTCCATTTATTGGCATTCTGTAACCGTTGCTTAATGTGGATTTTTTTTACAATATCTATGTAAATTGCAACTTGAAGAAGAAGAATGACTACTGATAAGCTACAAATTAATACCATTATTTATAATATTTTGCCTTTGATGGATCAACTTTATGAGAGTGCATATTAAATTACATAAATGAAATTAGGTAGTCTATTCATGAGTTGTTATAATATTTTGCCTTCGATGGATCAACGCAGACAAGTGATGAGTTGTTCTAATTACTACTGCTAACTATTAGATCCGTTCTCCCCATGGTGCTTGGGCTGCATTCAGAATTTTGTCTTGCATCCTTGTCTATAAATATTTCTCTAAGAAAACCTATGAACCCAATAAATAAATACAATGATTAGTGTGATATTTTACATGGCTGCAATCAATAACTTGGCTAATATCTTCAACCTGCAAATTAAATTGAAGTACCCCGTCTAATTTTGTCATTGAAAAACAGGTACAATTGGAGCCATTGTAATAATCTCATGCAATTTGCTCACCATAGTTAAAGATAAACACCCCACTAAATGCAATTTCAAACAAACATTGAAAAATGTAATCATTTTAAACACCCCATTGCATTTATCCTAACAGACTGACACTTTTAAAAAATGTTAATTACAGAATGTTGACACATTAAATAAAGTGTAATAAAAAATTCCTGTGCTGTGCCCATCAATCAATAAGCATTACCTCATGTAAAAAGGTATTCAGTCACGAAGCTCACACGCATTACATTCTGGAGGAGCATGAAAACGCTGTATGTTTAGCCCTCATTTTCTAACTATATTCTCCGATATTAATTACAAAATCTACTGCCAAATGCGCAAATTCATATAGATAATAGCTATCTAAACCGGTAAATAAATAGACACTGTCAAAAAATGATAACTTTCAAAAACTAGTTAAGAATACTTGGGGTCCCAATTGATTTTAACTCCATAGTATGCAATTTGAATCGTCTGACATTCAACTTGCAACATTTTCAATAGTCATCCCCTTGCACTGAACTCTAGAGCACATTGCAGACCCATTTGGAAACAAATGTATGGAATTGGGCAAAATAAAATAAATCATTTGTATGGATCGTATTTTAAAAAGAGTGAAATTCCTTCCTCGCTACAAATCAGACCACCTTAGCAACCTTTCGCCGCTCCAACTGACCTGTCAAAGGGCACTGCATCTCTGTCCAGCTAAATGGGACCATCATTGCACCTTGAACACATCAGAGAAATTGCTGTGTTTTTCAGGGAAAATGTGCAAAGTACAAATAAGCCATTAAAAACAATGATAACTTGCATTTTGCTACTTGTAACAATCATGAGCCTGCTCCTAGACTAACATCTTGCAAGAAGTCATTCACCTACAACATAAAATACAGTAAATTGCTTCCTGTATTTAGGACTATGCCATCAGAACACTATGGACAGAAGAGCTCTTTACAATTCGTATTTACCACAGAACAAATAGAAATTAGAATAAAAGTAGAATTTGTCGAGGATTAAGAATTTCAGGAGCTTCATAAGCAATACGCTTGTAAATTTGTTAATGGTAGCAAAACAATCAATAACTGTAGATATGCCTAGGAGATGAATAAAAACAGGAACATGACACATCTATGCACACAAGAATGCATGCATGTATGCACATGCATTCTTAAAATACTCACATTACCTTAATATAGAAACACAAGATCAAGATCTTGAACAAGAAGTTCTTGCATGGCCTTCTCAGGTTGTGACTTTGGCTTTACATTTGATTCTACCATAAGTGCCTTCTGTGGTCATTTTTAGTCAAAATGCCTCACTTTTACTCCACCTACCGAAGCTGAGTTACATCAAGCAATGTCTATCTGCAGTCAAAAACCACTCTTTATCCTGATGGTTATCTCCTTTTAAGTAATTCTAGCATATTATGAAAGATGATTTGCTGGTATGGTCAAGTCATCTCAAATCCATTGGGAAATTCATAGGCAGTTAAATATTACGTATGGATCCCCAAAAAAGGATAATGTCAAAACATTGGACTCATATTGGTATATTTCTCTCTTTCAAAGGACTCATTTTGCAGCTGTTTAACAGACCTATTTAATAAGGTTGTTTGTTCAGGATTCCCCACTCCTTGGCCACAGCATATCAGTTAGGTTATTCACAGATCTGTGGGAGTGTTTAAATCCAAATTAGGACTATTATGATTGGCCATGCATTTGCCAAAATTTGTGTCATAGCATTGAACATGAAACTTCAGAGAACTTGTAAAGTGGCAATCTCAAAGTCAGGGAATAGACTTGTGTAGTTGAGATTTGCAGAGGATTACAACATTTTCAATCTTTAGGGCATTAATGAAGCACATTGTCAGGAGTTTTGTAAAGCCTCTGCTGCTTTGTCAAGCTTAGAAAGACCTTTGACTTGGTTTTGAAGCATCTTCTCTTCTAGAAACTGCTGGCAATGAATATCTCAGGTTCTTTCATTGCTGCAGCAATAAGGCTGGATGAGGCAGTTGTTGGGCAAATTCACATACCCTTTATGGTCTTTCTAGCTTTGTCAAGAGCACCCAAGAGTGTCCTCTGTCACTGACTCACACTGACATTTATATATATGAGCTGGCAGAATTTCTTTAGATGACACAAGCATGCTAACAATGGTTGTATGCTTCATCATATTTTGATTGCAATACCACTGTTTGCAGATAATGCACTATTCCTTTCTCACTCTTCCAATGACTTACAGAGATGACTTGATGCACTCGACTGCTTTTGTGAGCTTCCGCAACTTGTGGTTAAAATGTGGTGATTATCTTCAATGACTCCAATGATAGTCTTTCCAGTATGCTTCATCATATTTTGATTGCAATACCACTGTTTGCAGATGATGCAGTATTCCTTTCTCACTCTCCCAATGACTTACAGAGATAACTCGATGCTCTCGACTGCTTTTGTGAGCTTCCGCAACTTGTTGTTAAACTGTGGTGATTATCTTCAATGACTCCAATGATAGTCTTTCCAGGTACCTTTTATCGTATAAACTATAAAGTGGGGCAAATGGAGATCACAACTGCCTATACCTAGTTGGAAGTTCAGTTCACTGAATAGTCGTTTAGTTTGAAGCTGGCTTCTCAATCAGATTATGTAAAAGGCACAATTCAATTTCTGTTTTGGAGCGTCAACACTTTCAGATACATTGTCAGGGGATGCCATTGACTCTTTGACACAGTAAACACACTGTTCTTTATGGCTTACAGGTTTAGGGCACCAACTTGGGGCTCATAAACCAAGCTTGTATTGAGAGGGTCAAGCCTTTCTTGCTTTAGCGTATGATCTGATGTAAACAAGCAGTCGCCCCAGAGCACTGTCCAAGTTGAGTTTCTGTACATGAGCTTGATGGTACCTCTAGGCTCATCTTCTATATACAAAGACTCTAGATCCATGGGTGATTCAGAGCCTGCCTGCAGACAATATCTATACCTGGCAGTTTATGCCTCAGATAGGATTGCCTCATTGAGCCCTAACACCGGTGCTGTTGATATTCTGAGACTGGGTTGCTTTTCTAGGCCATTTGCACAGTGATCAAAACTCCTCTACTTCTCTTTTTGAAGGGTGTTCTTTACAAAAGTCCCTTCAAATGGTGAAAAGCCAAAAAATATTTTGCTTTTTTACAAAAATTGAAAATAAAAAGCATTGGTCTTTGTTTTAAATGATATTCTTTAATGTTTTTGATATTATTTATAGTTTTCTGGTTTAGCACAAAATTATAAATACATTGATATAAACATCACTTACTATTAAAACTATTACTTGCAGTACTTCAGTGTAATTGTTACTAATTATTATTTTATGCTAAAATTGTCTGTAATATCACTTCTTGCAACACTTCCAGGGCTTTTATGGAAGTGCTCTATCTAGAGCACACAAGAACAAAGTCTAGAATGACATGCCCATTTTTGGAGTGAATTCACTAGAATGCCACGCCCATTTTTGGAGTGAATTCAGTCCAAACTTAAGAGAAGCTATAGCCAAGTACACAAGTGGATTAAGGATCTTTTTTTTTTTTTTTTTGAGAAATACTTCTTATACACATCCGCCGTGGGGATTGAACCCGGGTCACATCACCGATAATGCAAGTGGCGTCCTTGCCGGTAGACCACATCACGCGGATTAAGGATCTATTGGTCTTGCCTTTCTAGTTTCTTGAAAAAATTAGAGCTTCTATCAAGAATCAACCATGAAATGATGGAAAAAAATGTCACATTAGTTATGTGTGCAAACCATAGTTGAGAAAATCAGAATCAGATCGGAATCAGCATGGAAAAAGAATCAGAGAAAATTGGGAATCGGCAAAAAAAAAATGGGGAAAAATCGGCCAAAAAAAACCAAAGAAAATGCAATTTTTCATTGAAAAGAAGCTTTTTTCATGCATATCACAATTTTTTGGAAAATTTTCAAAAATCAGGATTCCGATGTGACTTGAATTGGCAACCCTGCTGAATCGGAAAAAATCGGATCAGATCAGGATTAAATCGGGATTTTTGTAAATATGATGCAAACAAATGGATTCCTTCCAAGTTACAGTTGAAAATAGCACTAAAAAATGGACATCGGCAATACGTATTATAAGATTGCTACCAAAAGGAAAGGATATCAAGTCCCCTAAAATATATTTTTATTGTTTACATTATAGTCCAGTCAAATCTAATGGGGAACAAGATGGATTAAAGAGGTCAATGATATTGCATGTGTATATCTAGTAGGAATATTTAATGTTAACAAGCCAGGTGCATCATTGTATATAAGTTTTTTTGATGGCATAGATACCTCTCATTTTGAAACTTGTTAATACCTTGTTCAATTCACATCCACCAATGCTCCTTAGCTTGACTTTGCCTCTCGCTAAGCTTACCTATTGTCTTGTGTTGCCTTTTGGTCTCAACTCTCTAGATATGGGTTATGCAAATTTTCCTCAAACTTCAAACATCTACAAATTTTCCCCTCTTTCTAATTTTTATTTTTAATATTTGTTCTACATATATATAGCATTAGGTTTGACAGGAAGAGTTTCAAGTTGTTTTTTATATGAAAAGTTTGACTACTACTTCAAGATTCAGAATTAAAAAGTTAAAAGTTAATTTTTATGAAAGACAATTTTTATTTTACCCATCTTAGACGAGCAAAATAGCTTTTGATAGGTTGTGAAGGCTCTAAATTTGATCCTTGCATTGGCATATCTATTAAGAAACCGCACCTGTTCAGATACTCCTTGGATGCCCTTGCTATCTTCCTTCAAATAACACAATCAACAGGGCTGTTAAACAGGACATTTACCAACAATACATGGAGGTTACTTGAAACACTCCTCTTAAATCCTTTAGCACCAAAGGTGGCTTTTTATGCCAAGCATTTCTTGTAGATAGCAGATGGTCTCATCACTAGTTGCACGGCTTACGGATTCCCCTTGGCCAATGAGGGTTTGCTCTCACTGTCCTCCTGTTGAGACTGATTACAACACTCCACACAAATGAAAAAATCTGCGCTCTATTCTCTCCAAGAGGTCAAGAATGAAGATCATGTCATTTTTAGGCACCCTATCTACTAAAATATCCAAGAGAGGTATCACTGTGTGTAGAAATGGTACAGGTTCAATCTCCACCTTCTTTTGGTACCCTAAATATAAGTGTTTGGATCTCTTCCTTAGAGAGGTTGTCACTCTCAGATGTAGGGATTCACAGGAAAATTCTAGGACCAACAAGTTGATTGCCTCTTCCTTTCAGTGCATCTCAAATACTGGAGGGTCAAACATCTTCAAGAATGAAGACAGGTGAGTTGGGAGACATTCTTCTCTGTGGATTACCTCCAGAGTGTCCCAATCACCTCACACCCATCCTAGGTATCGTTGCTCTACTAAACTCCAAAATTGCAGACTGACTACATTTTCTAGTCAATCACAGATGTAGAGGGTGACCCACATAATCAACTTCCTCTCTATGTTGAGACCTTTGGATGTTAGAAGGGGCAGCAGGGGAAGTGCCCTACTGCCCTCAACATCACCCAACCAAGCTCTCTTAGCCCTGGATACTACTCAGTAGATACTACTGAATCCTGTATTGTCCCCTTAAACATAGTCATCCGTTCTTCAGTCCTAAGTATGATTTGGGATGAAGATTCTCACATAAAAACAATTAGATATTCCCCCTGCATTAGACAATGTGATGAAACAAGTGTACTGAAAACAGCTTGGCTCTCTGTTCAAAAAGTAGTGTATCTTTGTCTTTTGCAACCCTGTATCAAGATATCTGATTAATAAGCACAACAAGGGCTAACAGAGAAACAGTAACTCTAAATATGACTACCATTAGATCTTTAAGCACACAAATTCCACATCTGATTTTTGTATGAAAAGCCAAGCTTTATCAAAAGCAAATAATAATTGCATGCCAAGGCCATGCTATGAGATTTAAATGATGAGATTTATATTTTTACCATAACTTTTTATTGCATAAACTCTTAGAACTCTTTTCAAATGAATCAGTTTTAGGATTAGCCTCAACCAGCAGAAATCTCATAAAACCCCATACCCGGATCCTGAAAAAAATAACCCATGGAAAAATGGCAATTCTTCCTTCTGCAGAATGCCATCATCCACTTCACCAAATGTGGAATTCATCGAGGAAAATCTGTTTTCATAAATTTGTTGCTAAGACTTGGTCAGACTTTCTACAAAAAAAGGTAGAGCACAATGCATTTTCCATCATTCCTGATGTCCATAAACTTGAAAAGAGAAGCACCGAGGAAAAAATAATTGCTCTTTCAGCAAAATCCCTTTCTCCACACCTCACAAATTACACGAATAGACTTTAATGGTCAGATATCATTAAACCTTTGCTTGTAAAATGAATTACATTTTCCCTCCTTTTTAAGCAGTCATTCAAGAATAGATTATTCCATTGCAGCAACTCAAAGCCTTTTCCACTTTCCATGAATACTGGCATTAATGTCAAACACTCCAAAAGGAAGAATGATCAATAAAGACTAAGTCATCCATAATAGACCCAAGGAGAGGGCTACTTGCATTCTGCATATAAACATACCCCTTTAAAATGATCTGATAGATAGATGGTGAAAGAAAATGCAACCAATCAAATGACATTAGCAAAACCAGTTAGATTCAAATCTTGCCAAGAGATACATATAAATAATTGCCAAGATGTTTGTAATACCACTATGTGGTCATTATGTAATATGAGTGGGGCCTGTTTCAATGCGATATAACCGATTTTAAAAAATGCAACCAAATAACTGAAATCACAGATAAAATGTTTTTAAAATCTGGATATGGTGAAGTACAGCATACAAATAGAATTTCAATTCAAATATCTTTCCCAGACAAAACAAGCATATAGTAATTCTACAAAGAGAAAATAAGTGTATGCAACTATCAAAATACTAGTTACTCTCTTCCAAACTCAATATCTTGATCAGATGAAGCAAAAGCATAGAATAAAGAAAACTGTATCCTACCTGCAACACTTTCCGCAGATACAACGCCCAACTCGTTCTTTGCTGTGGACAGGTAGTATGCCCGTGCATCCCCAAGAGAGAGCTAATGTTTAGGATTAAGGCCTCATGCTCTTCTTAATCCAATTCCACAAAGAACTCCAAAAAGTGTAAGAATTATATGACTACAGTGTTGCAGTTGATTTAGAGATTGATGCCACAATCTTGCTTAACAAAAACATAAATATCCTTAAAATTAGAAATGTAAATAGTACACAGAAAACTGTTGTACTTCTTAATCCTTTTATTTGCTTCGTTAAATTTATCAACAAATCAAGAGGACGAATGCAAATGAACCACAGAAGCTCGTGATTTATGTAAAAGGCATGACACATGACAAGACTTGAAATTCCAAGATTTCATGAATGATGGCACAATAAGTCTCAACAATTAAAGGCTTGCAAGCATATAATGAACAGTTCAAGTGTATTCTTATCTAGAAAGAGAGTAGCAGCTTCTCTAAACCTCAGATCAATCATGAAGTTGCAAAAAATTGAGGTCCCTAAGGCATAAAAACAAATTGTGAGGCACTTCCCTTGTACCATTTCTAAAAAACATTAATTATGCTTTTTATGATTTTATGGCACCTTTCTGGACAAAATTATAAATGGTGTCAAAAGGCATGACTTCCTTGTCAACTATTGCATGAGATTGACCTCTGTAAATGAAATATACTTTTTGCTTTTCAAGATGTATTATTGATCTTTTATTTCTGTAATAAAACCAACATTCTCCAAATGTTTATTGGGAACTGTCTACAAGCTCATAAAACAGTAAAGCCTAAATTAGAAAACTTTGAAAGATTTTGGATTCCAAACAACTTATATGGAAGTATTATAGGATAGGAGAGAGTAGTTTTGGGAGAAGTAGGGATGTGAATGGTATCACTGCCTAGCCCTAAGATTTACTGCCATCTAAGTTACCTGATTTGAGTTTGTGTTCAAATTTGGCAATGGAAATGTTCTGAACAAAAATGAGATGAGGAGGGGCATGTAAAGAAGACGACAAAATTGAAAATTGCAAACAATGAAACGGACATGGAAAAATAAGTCTAAAGGTGCATAACAAGAAGAATGGAAGACAACTCAGTATGAGGGGACCGGGACCCCTTATAAAAACCTGTGTAAACTCATTGAAAAAAAGAAGAATGGAAGACAATGAAAGAAGAAATGAGATTTGCTAATGTCCCTGGATAATCATTTAGAATTAAAATTAAGTGTCAAAGACTTAAGATAGTACAATTTTAACTTTTTTCCTGCTAAAATAATTTTTGCTTGAAAAAACAAGTATTTAGTAAACCATCATGTACAATTACCCAATTGTTGTAACCTGAAACTGAATGAGAGTGTAACACTGTGGGAACATGGACATATTGTTTAAATTCCATTACATTAATGTTAAGAATGGTGTGTGCATGTTTTTTAGTATCATGTTTTAAATCTTTTCCCCTACCCACTCCAGATGATAATAAGAAATTACATGCATTTAAGAAGAAGAAACAGAGCTTATTAAAAAAAAAAAGAAACAGAATCAGTGAAACCAAGTTTAAGGATATTCCTGCCTTTGACATTAAAAACTAAGAAGGCCAATACCCTAACCATGGACTTTAGATACTACGCATAGCATTATATAAAATTTATATCCTTGACAATTATAATAATGTTAAGAATGGTGTGTGCATGTGTTTAGTGTCATGTTCTAAATCTTTTTGCCTCCCCACTCTAGATGATAATAAGAAATTACATGCATTTAAGAACAAGAAACAAAATCAGCAAAACGAGGTTCAAGGATAATCCTGCCTTTGAGATTAAAATCTAAGGCCAATACCAATCGACTTTAAATATGCAAGGCATTATAGAACAATTCTACCCTTGACAATTATGGGCTTTACCAATTTTAGCCAATACATTAAGACAACAGTCAACTCATACCAAAACTGAAAGCAAAAATGCAGGGTTCCATATTAAATTTAGGGAAAGGATACAACTTCTGCTCGGACTACATCCCCTGGGCGAAATGACATATGCATGTCAACCTTGTCAATCTCAGTCGCTCGAACATCCTGTTGTCTGTCAGAGAAGGTCATAATGCAGTCACGACATTTTCTTACTCATAAAAGGCTTAAAACCCTCGTTCTTATACTTACCAATTAAAACATTGGAAAAGGCAAATGATTAATTACACATGGTACACAATATTTTAGATTTCCAATTGAACATGTAGGGCAGCATGTTACGGAACATGAAACAAATTAAAATTTATAATTGAAACAAATAGAATGATTGAACTTACCTCACAATGCCTGTAAACTTTTCTTTGACAGCCCTTGTCCCAACACAGACAATATCTGCTGAAGCCATTCTAGACATCACTTTTGTAATCTGTCAAATATACTTCAATTAAAATTAAAATTTAAAAAGACAATAGCAATAATAATAATTGAAATGTTAAGATGGCCCATGGGATTTGGGATAATTCGTTAGAAGCGAAGAATTTTATACCATCAACCAAGGTTCCAATCCCATGGATGAACCTTAACAAACCCATGGGATTTAGACCGATTGGTTGGGAGTGAAGAATTTCACATCATAGACCAAGGTTTGAATCTCATGGGTGAACCTTAACATTTATGTTTAAAGCAATTGGTAGAGAATTAAAATTTACCATATTTGACCAAGGTTCAAATCTCATAGGTGAACCTTAATATTTTGCCCATGGGGTTTAGAACAATTGGTTAGGAGTGAAGAGTTTCACATCTTCACTCAAGGTTGAAATCTGATGGGTGAACCTTTAAAAATCAAATGGCATGAGCTCAACCAGTTAAATTCCTAAAATTTTCAAGGAGACCCAGGTTTGAATCTTGTCAAGAGATACATGCATAAATGCCAAGCCGTTGTAATACCACTATGTAGTCTAGCTGTTAAGATAGAGGATAGTCCCAAACAAATCACATATAAGATGGACAAGTATCTTAATTCCAATACACTGAAAACATTAGAGTGTAGGATTAGTCCACAAACCAGCTCCAATAAAGTGCTGCCAAAACTCAGATTTTGAGTACAATAGCTTGTGGTTCAAACTACAGCAATTTGGAAGGTATCGATGGATTAAGTTTTGTAATATTGGTATAAGAAAAATGATACGTCAAACACAAATGCCAGGATATTTTTGGATAAGAACAAATATTACTGGATAAATGACAAATGTTTCTGAACACACAAACTGATTTAAACACTCAAAACCTATTGGAAAAAGATTTCATAGTATTTTGGAGAGGAGCACAAGGTGGGTGTGAGAACAGAAGGGACAAGTCTCTCAACATTTCTCGCCACTCTGTGCTCAGAAATATTTGCATAATGTATATCAGGTTTGGGTGTCTGGTGATGACTAGACCCTGCAGGAAAATTAAGAAAAAAGAATAAATGAACAGATATGCAAAGAAGAGAAGATAGCCAGCAAAACTAATGCGGTACACTCTTCATTGGTGAGGTATAAATAGATTTACAAAGATGGCATTAAGTGGTTACAAAGTACCTTTTAACTGGGCATGCATAGACACCTCAATCAGCTTACACACAGTTATTGAACCGTAAATGCACATGGACATTTCATTCAGTCTAACTGAGATGAAGTCGATGTGCAAATTAAGATTCTAGTTTACTTTTCCCAGTGTACAAGGTGAAAATTTACAGTGTGGAGATATTTACAAGGATGGAGATATTACAAGAAGACTAATACAAATTTTATCTTTTCTTCTCTGTTTAGTGGAAGTTGTCCCCATCTTCTACTTTAGATGAGGAAACTTCTCTGCAAGAGCTGACTCAGAGAATACATATAGTGCCTTTGACGCCCACCAAATAAGTAGTGATTTGCTTCTTTTGATTGGTCCACTTCCAAAGATTGAGCAACATATCATGCATCAAGAGTTGCTGAAAATGTAGAATTAGATATTTAGGATGAGTGACAGAAATCTTCTCCATCAAGTGATATGGTGCATGCCTCTTTAGTTGTCTCATATTGACAACATCATGAATGCCAAGTAGAGCTGGGAGATCCAAATGAAAAGCATTGGGCCCCCTCTGCTTAGACAATTTTACGAGGCCCATATTTGATGGGTTTTGCTGTGATGTTCTTGGTGGTCAAACATTTATTTGTCCCAGGAAGCCAAACACAACCACCAACTTGGAAAGAGTGAGGTATTTGATGGCAGTCATGGAGTGCCTTGAATTTGGCTTGCACATGCTGAAGAATATCCTAAACTTTAATACGAAGTTTAGCCAAATTTTGCACAAAGAAAGAAGTTTTGTCTTGCACCTCCTATTCATGAGACAAATGTGGCACTCGATGAGCAACTGAAA
Source organism: Wollemia nobilis (assembly GCA_028583015.1). Classification (NCBI taxonomy): domain Eukaryota; kingdom Viridiplantae; phylum Streptophyta; class Pinopsida; order Araucariales; family Araucariaceae; genus Wollemia; species Wollemia nobilis. Next base: position 8,814,981 of record JAQPPZ010017228.1, read on the forward strand.
TCTCACAAGGGAGAACAGGTTGAAATCCATAAGAGACTTCGAAAGGAGAGTGCCTTGTAGAGACATGAGTAGCTTATTTGTAGCTATGTTAAAATTTATGTAAATAATTGTCCCGCTACTTGAGTGCTTGGACTAAGGCATAGTATTCCTTGTTGTAGGTGCAACAATAGGCTTGGCCTATGACAAAGTCTCAAAATGATATAGTATGGGACTTCGTCCTTGCTTAATAATTGCAGCTACACAATACCGAGAAGTGTCTGTCTCACGCTTGAATGGTTCTTTGTAATAACCCACCCCTGTTTGCTGTTTTGCTTTTCTGCTTTATGAATTTTTTTTGTGTTCGGGATGTTTTGCTTTTTGTGTTTTTGCTTGCAAGAAATGAGAATGCAGAAAATGAAATGAAACGAACATAAACTAAGATTGAACTGAAATGAAATATCATATATTATTAACAAGAGGGATTCAGAGGTACATGGAATGGTCATATAGACCGGAGATGCAGATAATAATGCCAACCCAGATGCTGAAATCCCCTCCGAAGCCAAACCCAGAAAATTCAAACCCTAGCACCATTGCTGAAAATGCAACCCCAAACTGTACGGCCCCCTTGGAATTGTATGGCCCGCATAGAAAAATGTGCACACCTCCAAAAATGCTCGAAATCCCCACAAAGGGTCGCCCAGGCATGCCATCTCCAACACCAAAATACCCAGAATGATTTGATGTCTTCGTTGAGAGCTGTGAGCAAAAAGGTAGGGCTGGAAACCCTAGTGTGGTACGGCCAATACTGCAGAAATCTGCTGCAAATGAAAACAAATGATCTGCCAATAATCTCCACTGATTTCTCCTTGAATAATCTCCAAAAATGTTGCCAAAAGATCTGCAATAATCTCCAAACGACTCTCTGTTGAAGCACAATTGCAACCTCTGTATGAAGTTGCCTCCGAATCACCCAGGAGTGATCTCTCACACTCGAAGATGATGTTCTCTGAGAGGGATTTTGTCCTCACAAAGCTTGAAACCCTTGCACAGGCCAAAGTCTCCAGTTTCATGAAATGAGCAAACAAGAATGAGCATGAAATGAAGAAATTTCACTTTTTATATCACCTCCAGAAGGCTACGCCCCTCTTGGGCAAATAAACTTAGTTTTAATTTTTTCTCATTTCATCCCCTTATGTCTCCAAATCAGACCCCAATTTTAAGTTATAACATTAGACACTTTTTAAATTTAATCCTTATGTCCCCTTTTTGGCCCCATTCACAAAATACATTAGGAAATATAAAGTTAAATCTTTAATTTAACTTTAAGTTATTTCAACGACAAAATATTTAATATTTTGGTCCATGTCGCTCGAAACCACCAACCGAGGGTGGAAACGGATACCCAATTGGAAAACGCATCAAACCCATCTCTCCGTTTCGCAGGACCCACCATGAACTAACTTACTAAAAATAGTAAGTGATGAGGGCATCAAATAAGCGACTAAGGTTTAGCTTGAATAAAACCTTAGTTAGGCTAGGTCTTAGGGCTTGGTCTTGTTTTTAATAATTATTAATGTATTTGGTGAGACTTGGTGCTCACGTAGTTTTAGCTAGCCGCCTTCTAGATTAGGTTAGCTAGATTGATATTAATCAATCCCTAAATAATCCCTTTCGAGATGAGAGCCGATCTTCCCAATTTGGGAGTTCGTTGCTCCTTAGTAGGGAATTTGTTGTAATTTTTAGGCCTATATTAAGCCCTTTATTTTAATTTAATGATCATGTTGGTTTTAACCACAACAATTGTATAAGAGCAGGAATAATTGTGAGGTTTTGGGTCATTTCTGACCTCATAATTGGTTTTGGGTTATTCCGATCGACCAGATCCTGTTTGAAGCTCTCGCTTATTTTCAGCTACAAAAATCGTTGCACTTTTTTTTTGTTTTTGTCAACAATTTTTGTTGACATTTTATGTAAGCAAGTGATAATTGTGTCTCCATTTTGTTGTCAGATTTGAATCTGACGATTTGGGCACATTTGGAAATGACACTACAGTTTTGGAGCCGCGCTCCCTCATAGGCGTTGCGCGAGCAACGACAGGAACACGTGGACTGGTTTGTTGCCGCCTGACGCAACAATTGCGTCAAGAGCAAGCAACACGCACCGTGGAGATTGTTGTCGCGCATGCGTCTGCTCATTGGAGCTCGCACCCTATAGAAACGATAGACGAGCGCTGGCCGCTGCTCTGTTCTAAAGCTAAGTCCCAACTCCCGTCGAACTTCTGGCCTATCGATGCATGGTGCCCACTGCGTTGATCTGATGTGATTTGGTGAACGCACCTGAAGTGGCCGTCCATACCTGGCGTAGTTTTGACCGCCCCGCAATATACCCTGCCCGAGAACGTCAACAACTTTGCCGCTTTGAACATACCTGCACTTCTCTTGCAAATCTGACAGCATGTGTTCCACTCCAATTTTCGTGCTTAAGCTGGAGTTGTTGATGTCTGCCTGCCGCACCAGGTTTAGATCGTTGTGATTTGGCTGATCTGCCTTGTTGTCGCCATAGCACTGCGCCTCCAAACTTGTTGTGCCTCATCTTGCTGTTCTTCGGAGATCCAGATCTGACAATCTTTGCACAGTGCCGCTTGAAGCAGCCTGCCACATCTGACACGCATTTTCGACTCTATTGTAGTCTATTGTGCCCGACCTTCATTGCTGCAGTCGGGACTGACAATGCCTAAAACAGTTTGCCGCCATCATTTAAAAAAAAAAATTCGGATGCACCGATTTAAACCTCTCTCGGACGCCGATCCCGTATCGATCTAATACCTGTCTGTCACGCAAGAAAATTCTCACATCTTCCAAACTCTGTTATGGTAGATTGGCTACATGTGACGGGCAAATTTGTTTGCATGTGCCACTGTTTGATTTCATCAACCAGACGTTTTGGCTTTTGAAGGATAGTTTCCCATTTAATGCGTCGACGACACACTCGCACTTGATAAGGACGGGAGCGTCACAACCGCCATGTGCTAGTCTTGCGCTTTCGGTCCGCGTTGGCTGGCGGATACCTTCGCTCCATTTGGCCTTGCATTGTGGTGTTAGGTTTCTAATGCTCCATCACTTTTAGTTGACAATTGGTTTCCAAATTCTTTTGGTAAGGTCTTGCCAAAGTTTAGTCCCTTTATTTTGTTTGCCAAGAGAGAAAAAAAAAAAGGATAATTCAGTTTTTAAACTTTTTGTAAAAAGGGAGATTTTGTGCTATGTTTGTTTTTGCCCTTCCATTGTAAAATTGCAAATAAACACTTTGTTGTGTTGCAATTAATTGGGCATTTAGCAATTTTGTAACCTCCTTGCTTCCCTCCTGGCATACACTAGTGGACAAATGGCTCACTATTTGGCAGAGCAAATGGCTGCAATCACCGCAATCATTAGTACTTTGGCCGACAAGGTCAACAATATTGCTTCATTAAGTGGTCCCAATCAAGCCCCTGACCTTCGTGTGAAAGCAAAATGCGAGGTCAAAATTTATGATGGCTCCCGTGATCCCGAGGTTCTAAACAGTTGGATCCTCGACATGGACATGTGGTTTGCCTATAGCAAAATACCAAAAGACGAACAAGTTTCATTTGCTCTCTTAAAACTTTCTGGCATAGCCAAAGTTTTGATCACGGACCGACTAAGTAATCAAAATCCCATTGACAATTGGGATGATTTGGTGAAGGCTTTGACAAACACTTTTTATCCTTCAAACTATGTAGAAGATCTTGAATTTCGATGGCTTCGATTGAGGCAGGGCTACAACATGAATGTCCAAAACTACATCGGCCTATTCAACAAATTGAGGATTTTGAATGGTATTCAGGACTCTACTGCTAAGCTGATCACCAAATTCAAGAGTGGATTGCAGGAACCACTTTTTAGGGAGTTGAAATATACTCCTATCACAGATTTGAATGCCATGTACAATCAAGCACAGCTTGCGGAGGAGAAGCTTGCTGCTCAATCAGGTGGATCTCGCTCCTCTGACTCCACCAAAGCTTCCAAACAAAAGCAATCTCCACAACAACAGAAGAAGACTTCTCCCTCTTCTTCCTCTTCTTCTTCTTCCCCTTCTTCTAACACTTCTTCTCCTTTCGATCCTAAGAAATTTTGTGATTATTGTAAGAAGAGAGGCCATATAGAATTTGAGTGTTTTAGGAAGAAGAAGAATCTTATTGTAGAAGCTCAACCAGAGGAAACACAAGATGGGCCTATTGAGGCTACAAGAGAATGTTGCCCTTATCCTGACTTCGAGGGCTCAACAATCATACTTTGTTGACACACAACATGATTGAAAGAGGCCGTGATCATTTGTTTGTCACATGTGCCCACTTAAAGCACAATTACTTTGTAGATTGCATAATCGACAATGGCTCCCAAACGAACTTGATTTCCAGAGCCGTCGTCGATCAGTTGAAGCTTCCTGTACAACCCCATCCTCACCCATACCCACTTGCATGGAAGGATGCGGGCACCTCCTCCTTGATTACAGAAACTTGCACTGTGTCCTTTGCATTTGGGCCACGCTATGTGGACAAAGTCACTTGTGATGTGACTCCAATTGATTGTTGTGATCTCATTCTTGGAAAGCCCTATCAATTTGACAAACGGGCTCAATATGATGCTTATAACAATACCTATACATTGCATCATGAGAACAAGAAATTTCTCATCTCTTCCACGAAGCCCACATACAATTATGTAGGTCCACGCCATACAACATTGGTCTTCCGCAAGCCAAAGGACACACCAGCTACAGTTGCACACAAGGAGGCTCCTCCTCCTTTTTCAGTACCTCCTCCTATTGCTCCAGTTGCTCCTCCTCCTGCTTCTACCGTGCACCAGGTTCCTGAAATGAAGCAGCCTTTGCAGTCGATGCCACAGGAGAATCGTCCTCCACCTCATTCACAGGCTTTCACTCGAGTTGGAACTCAAGTAGTGACCAGGCGATGTCCACCAGCACAGGCACCCCTTGGCATTCTTGACATCATCAGTGCCCATGCTCATTTGACACTTGATTTTCCGCTTCTGCTCTCTAGCTCGAGTTCTTCACCCTACACCCACTACTATTGTACAAGCATTGGAGTCCAATGCTTCCTATGTGGGGAGGTATGATGAGGGCATCAAATAAGCGACTAAGGTTTAGCTTGAATAAAACCTTAGTTAGGCTAGGTCTTAGGGCTTGGTCTTATTTTTAATAATTATTAATGTATTTGGTGAGACTTGGTGCTCACGTAGTTTTAGCTAGCCACCTTCTATATTAGGCTAGCTGGATTGATATTAATCAATCCCTAAATAATCCCTTTCGAGATGAGAGCCGATCTTCCCAATTTGGGAGTTCGTTGCTCCTTCGTAGGGAATTTGTTGTAATTTTTGGGCCTATATTAAGCCCTTTATTTTAATTTAATGATCATGTTGGTTTTAACCACAACAGTAAGTGAGGCCCAAAACACCCCAAACCGCTCCAAAAACTGGCAACCGGCAACAAGCAACACGTCCAAGCATCGAACTCATCCCCAAAAGGCTCCCACACACAACCATTAGCCTTAGGGAACCCGAGAGTAGGCTAACCCAAGCAACAACTGCTAACTAATTAGAGGGGACATTACATTCTTGTAACTGCTTGTATGCTAGGGCAATCAAGCATGGGTGAAACGGAAAAAGCATCTTCTTGATACAAAGAGTTAAAAAATGGTGCAAATTGACTTGTTTTTATTGCAAAGCTAGTAGAAAAGTAGAGAATTAACAAAAGAAGTGAATTTACCCTCTTCATCATCATTTTGACATCATAGTCTACCATCTTACAATGGCTCAATGGCAACAAGCATTGATTGTCCCTCCTTGATCCATCCCAAAAGATATAGGCACAAATGCTTTGTACTTGGTGGATGGGGATCATCCACACACTTTGCTGCAATCACATTCTTTTGGCTGTCATTATCAAGGGCCAATTGCTCCAATTTGTCATTGATTTAGTAGTTATGTGTGGACAAAACTTCCTAATTTTTGAATCATAATTATTGAACATGAGAATGAGTTAAGAATTAGAACTATTAGGATTGATTACCTCAATCATTGAATCTCCGTGATGTAGTCGTGGCTCATGTTGAAGGGCCTTTGCTTTCTTTGCTTTCAAACATGAAATTCTTTTGTAGAACGTCCAAGGCACTTATGATTAAAAAAATATATTTTTCCAATTGCCAATACCCTTAGTAGGGGCATTTTAGGGAAAATTCCAATTCTTCAATGAGTTGGCTGGGTCTGAGTCATTGGTTGAAGTAGAGATGCTCGTTTTGTTGATATGGAACAGAAAGATTGTTTTTCTTCTTTTGTTGTTTAGCTTTCAATTTTAGATCAAGTTGGTAAGCATGCTCTAAGGAATTAACAATGAAGAGCTCCATCTGCTCTTGGAGATGAGAAACAATCCAGATACAAATTTCACATGAAGGACATCATCAAGGTCAACCACACCCAATTGGATAGGACTGATTGAACTCTTCAATATATCACTTGACTAAATGGCCAGATTTTTTATGAATATGGAGTGAAACAGCCAAATCTCCTCTACATACCCAAGAGGATAAATTTGTGTCCTACGATTTGTTTTGAAGTCTTTCCATGTATCAACTTTTGGGTGCTTTGTCTGTTGTTGAAGCTTGATGTAAAACTGCCACAAAGTGAGGCTTAATAATCCATATGTACCTCAAGTTATGCCTCGGTGAGCTTTTGTTGCATCTTGGAATATGTTTTCAGACTACAAATCCAAGCATCCACTTTATCCCGCCATCAAAATGAGAAATGGATATATTGGTGTCAACTTAAAACGCAAGTTGGACAATCAAAATGGCCATAGAGGTAGGACTAATGGACAGTTGTCCCACAAGAACCTAAAGCATATTTGTCATTTGATCCATGAGTTCTGTTTAAAACACAATATGTTGTTGTTATAGATCATTCAGCTCTTTGATCACCAACTGAATCAAATCAGAGCTTTGGGTAATGCTTGAGGAGCTACATAAACTAGCCATAACAATCTTCTTTGTCTTTTCTTTTTAAATATAATAAAAGGAAGAAAAGAAGATACAAGCAAGGACCTCTTTAAAAATGTAAGATGAAGGAAACAAACTGAAGAAAAAATCTTCTATTTATTTAATCTGCTTTGAGCAACGAGCATTTACCACACACTGTTACTGCTGGAAGTGTCAAATCTTGCACAACAAAGTGAACAGGTGTTCAAATAGCAAATCAAAAAATTCCAGCCAATGAGACCAGCAAAAGGTGAATGCTACTGTGCAGAGGAGGTGAGGGTAACCCAGCTAAAAGTGCAGAAAAGTTTCTGCTACTGTATAAAGTAGCAAATATGGAAACAATAAATCACATAACAGGTTGACAAGGGTGGGGAACTGTTGTCACATTTTGCACGGGGTGCAATGTTTTCAAGTTTGTAACAGTGCTGCTCTTCTTTTTCCCTCTTCCTCTATTTTCCTTTCTTCTGCTCTCCCTTCCTCTTTCTTTCCCACATTCTCTTTCTTCCCCCTTTCTCGGAGTCCCCAGTTGATTTTTAAACTTTCCAGCAAGTTACCTGAAAATGGCTAAGTGTTGGTGCGAAGTTCGCACTTCGCCCAGTTTTGGTGCGAAGTTCGCACTTCGCCCGCTTTGGTGCGAAGTCCGACTTCGCCCTCTTCCTGGGCGCACCTTGTAATCGGGCATCGGGCAGCCGACAAGAAAGTGTTAAGTGCCGGAGCAAAGTCCGTACGGCGGCAGACACCGCCTCACTCAGGCAGCCAGTCCGACTTCGCCAGCGAAGTCGGAATGCGCCCTTGACAGGTGCGCAGTAGGGAAACAAACCCAGAATTTGACCAAGGCATGAAGGCCTTCCCGACTGCACTGTTTTCTGCCCGCGCAACCCGAGACGCTCTGATCCCAAGCGAAGTTGGACAACCGCCTTCCAAGGCGACACGTGTCACACAGAGATCATCCATCATCTGACAAGTGTCCAACTTCGGGATTTGAGCCAAGACGTGCTGAGCAAAAGGACGAGCATGGGCTGCACCACTCGTGCCGTAGACCTCATTTAAAGCCGATTGGAGGTTCTACCTGCTCCAGCTACCCGCATCACTGCCGAGAGAAGTTCCGCCCAACACACCGCCACGTAGCTGTCCAGCTTCCAGGAAGACCATGCTGCGGGTACAGTCCGGTCCGACAAAAGGTCAGCATTTGCAGCTCCTTCGCCGCTTTTGTCAGCTTATGTTTGACTGGGACCTTGTGCCCATTAATGTAACGGGAGGGACTCGGGCTATAAAAACCCACCATGAATTCATTGTAAAGGGTGGAAGGGGAATGTCTGTTAGGGAACCACTGTGCCCATTGTAACCGTGCTTCTGCTTATAAATATAAATTGTATGCCTGGCTCTGTTCTGCTGCTTCTATTTTTTATGTTGCCTTTCATTATATATATGCTTAACGCTAACCTGTGTCACGGCTCGTTGATTCACTTCAGCATTTGGTGATCAGGTGCCTTTAGCATTGCTTGTCTGAGCACTTTCTGTACTTAATAGTTTAAAGGATACATAGAATAGATGTGGTAGCAGTTCCATTCATTTGTGTGTTACGTTGTCGTCTGTATCTGGTGATTGATGCGCTGCCGTACTGTTAGTTCCTTGTAGGGAATGTCTGTTAGGGAGCCATTGTAGCTGTGCGGTTAAAATCTCTGCATGACACATATACCTGGCTCTGATATCTCTAGGTTGCTTTCTACTCATGTTAGTGTACGTATCTGGTGATTGATGCATTGCCGTGCTGTTAGTTCTCCTTGTAGGGAGAATGTTTGCTAGGGGATCATTGAAGCTGTGCGTACACTGCTTAGGTATCGGAAGTACACAGATTTTGCAGTTCTCAGTCATGCTTTGTGTTTATAATGCAGTAAGCATTGGTGTCTGGTGTGTTCCCGTACTGTTAGTTCCCCCCACCAACCTCCACGTATATTTGTAAATTCCTTTCTGTTCATTTATCTCTTTCCTGCACTCTTAGCTTAAATCAGAAAACCCCCAAAAGGAGCCGGCCTTCTCCGGAGATTGGCACGGAAGGCATCTCTTCCTTCCGGCCTTTCATGCTGGTGGGCGAATCTGGGCGCATTAACCCAAAATCCTTTCCTCATGGCAGATTCGTAACCAACAGTTTCTCTGGCACGCCCGGTGGGACACGGGTCCCACATTTGAAGAGAGATTTTCTGATCAGTCTCCACCCGGCGCTGACAGTGGTTCCTGAGCACCTGGTGAGACAAGGAAGTTTCTCACCCCCGACAGAATTGAAGCACCGGTGTTCGCTTCATTGCTGTTCCAAATCTGAACACCTGGCGACTCTGCACGAACAAATCCTCTGAGTCCGAAAGACCGGTCCCAACACCTTCATGCACACAAGAAGGTGGCAAGCAAGGGATCCGAGAAGCCCGCCCGAGTTCTACGAACTGGACATCAACGCCCGAGGCGAAGTTCCCAGGCTGGCCGACCCGCGAGCTCGTGTCGACGAAGCCGAGGCTGAGATCCAAGAAGAAGCCGAAGCTGAAATCGGCGGAGCTGAGTACGAAATAGAAGAGGCCGAGGAAGAAGAAGATCCTGCATCCTCGGAAAGTACCGACACTGAGTACACAACCGACGGCGGAGAAGAAGAAGAAGAAATGGCTGCCCAACAGCCGAATGACGATGATCTCTTCCCGGCGGTGGACTCTACGGGGCCCTTGGCCCCCCACATACGACGGCTACGGTAAGACGGCGTACGAGCACATCCAGGACATCCTTGCCCTGGCCGCATTGCATACTATTACCGATGAGAGTGTGAAGACCCGTCTCACGGCCCTTTCCCCGAGGGGAAAGCTTCTCTACCGGTGGAGATCGCCGCGTAGGGATCCATCACAGGGTGGCCCCGGCCTGCCGTAAGGCTCGTGGAAAGGATGCAACGAGTCCGCTGACCCTACTTCTCTACCGCATCGGGCCCAAGCTATCCAGAGACATCCTCAAGAGGAGGTGTCTGATTTTAACATCAGGTTTGCGAGATCCCGAAAACGGGTACCTCGCGAACTTTGGCCTTCAGCTGGCATGGCTGCTCACTACTATCCGAGATCCTTCAACTCGTACATATGCCTGCTGCTGAAGATCGCCAGAATAGACGAGTTTCTTGCGCTGTACGAGGCTGCCCAGCAAGCTGAAGCTGACATTATTTCCATCGGCAGACTCCCGTCCAGGGTGCAGGAACCCATTCATCCCGACTTTCCCAGATCCCAGTATCCTTCTGCTTCTGGCGGTTCGCCGTCCACATCAGGGCAGCAACCCCAGCAGCAGTGGAATCCAGCGCCGGTCGTAACTCCTTACGGCCCGCCTCAATTGCATTACCCTCACCCGCCTCCTCCTGCTCCGCATTTTCCAGCACTTCCTTGCTCCCCGCAAGACGCACCTTATTCTAACCCTCCTCCATTAGCCGCATTGCCTCCACCGGCACACTTGCCGCCTCCCGACAAGCAGATTCGTAACACGATTCTCCAGAGGTGCGGGCTTTGGCCTCAGGATACCATGCCATGTCTAATGACATGACCGCTATGAAGAACAAGCAAGCCCAAATGGACCTCGCTCCTAGGAGGCCATATGCGCCACCCGCGCCGACAAAAGACAAAGCCCCGCAACACCAGCCGCAGAGGCGTCCGCCTCCGAGAAATGCCGCTATAGAAGACCCGCCCGGTCCTCCCGACCAGGTTAACTGGTGCACTACGTGCAATGACCCGCATTCGGAGGAAGACTGCACTTCGCACCAAAGACTACATCCGGACCTTGGCAGCGCCATAGAGGACGATGAACTGTACATGATCTTGGACGGCGAAGCTAACTTTGCCCTCCCAGAGGAGAATCTAGTGCCGCCTGCCAAGGAAGAAAAGAAGGCTGCGGATGCGGCCAAGCCTTTGCAAGTTTACGCAAGAAGAGAAAACCGCAGCCCGAGGGCCGCCACCATACAAGCGGCCGTGGCCCTACACACCCAGAGAAGGCATCCAAAGATAAAGCTCCACCAAGCCTTCTCCGGCAAAGGCCTGCCGCTGCTCCACCAAACCTCCAAAAAAGGCCCCAACTCCGGCTAAAGCTCCCGCACTCTCACCCTCCACCGAAACCAAAGAACAAGCCCAGGCGAAGCTGAAGTACCCGTCTCTGACCAAGAGACAACGAGTTGAGGCCACCCAGTAGTACCGGACGAAGTATGAGCCGGCAAAACAAGCAGAAGGAGCTAGTACCTCGGGCTACAAAGATTGTAGACGAGTTGAAAAGAACACCTGCTAGAATCAGCATGTACGATGCTCTTCTGCTCCCAGGCCAGGTGGATCTGCTGCAAGAATCACTGAAGAACATGAAGAGCGGCAAGCAGATACAACCCGCTGTCCTGGTTCAACCTTTGACAGTCTCAGCCACTGGGAAGAACAGACCGCCACCCTTTTATCTGTCTTTACGGATGCAAGGGCACATAGTTCACAACTGCATGGTGGATTCTGGTGCTTCCTCGACTGTGATGCCGAAGGCCGTCTGCGACGAGATCGGGATGGAATACACACGGAGCAGCCAAGGCGTGCCGCAATTAGACGGCACCCCCGTTAAGACAGCTTGGTGTCATAAAGGACATCCCTATCCGATCGCACAAGGCCCTCGACATCGTGGTCATCCAAGAGGTCGTGGTTGTTGACTTGGAACCTTACTTCGGCATGTGTCTCTCTCGGGAGTTCACCGCGGGTTGGGCGGGTACCCGCCTCTAGACTACTCACACATGGAAGTGCCCTTCAAAGGAAGGAGACTGAAAATTTTTAATGAGAAGCCTTCCACCTTCCTAGTAGACAAGATACCCGGAGGAGAGATGGACTGCATGGTCCAGTTGTCAGAGGAAGAGCTGGTGACAGTGGAGCTGACTGAGCAAGCCTTCGAAGTGCTACAGCTTGAAGATGAGTTCTCGTTGCGGGACTTCAATGCCGTAATCGGGACAGAGCAAGGTCGTTACTCCATTGTACAGCCCGAGAGGCTTGACATGTCACCGCGAAGGAAGTAGGACCTGCACCCGAAGAGCTGTGGAAGCTTTTCTTTGACGGCGCGCGATGCAAGAATGGCGCCGGTGCAGGGGTACTGCTGGTTTCTCCAACCGGAATCCGTAAAGACTATACCTACAGCATTGGCCTCGGAGCCGCACTAACAACTCGGCCGGAATACGAAGCCCTGTGCTTGGGTTTGCGAAAGGCGGAGAGGCTCGGAATCAAACACCTGCAGATTTTCGGAGATTCAGAGCTGGTGTGTCACCAAGTTACGGAGAAGTGCGCATCCAAACAGCACTATCTTAGAGCGTACCGCAACCGGGTGTGGGACCTGATGGAGTCATTCGACTCATTGAATGTCAAAGCAATATCGCGTGAGAAAAACAAGCACGCAGATATTCTGGCGTCTGTTGGAGCCAGTACGTTCCGGCTCAAGATGTTGTCCGTAAACAGAAGCCGGTTCGTACTATCTACTGTGCCTTCGTGCTCGATAAGGACACCCACCGGCAGTGTTCAGCCAGACGAGGAGATCGTCACATTCCCGGTTAACGAAGTGTGTGTAATCGAAGGTAGAGACCCCGATGACGAGCAATATGAGGGGTTGATACAGCTTAAGGAATAATCATGTCCCAAAAGGACCGATTACATTAGAGAGTCTCTTTGATCAGAATGACAGAGCAATATCCCACAGATCAAAGTAGACCCGAGGCAATATGCTGACCTGGAACTTGAACCTGGTAAAACTATCAAGGTCGGAACAGACTGCACGTCGGAGGAACTTGAGCAGATCAGATCACTGTGCCAGGAGTTCCCCGACATCGTGGCCTGGTGCTACGAGGATTTGAGGGGGTATGACAGAACTGTCATCCAAAGATACCATTGAGCTAGAGGATGGCGCCAAGCCATTCCGACAGAAGCAGAGGGCCGTGAATCCGAAGATTGAGGCCATGATGAAGACCGAGCTCTTGAAGATGCTGGAGGCCAAGATCATCTACCCCATCAAACATTCATCCTGGGTCGCGAATTTGGTGCCCGTGAGGAAAAAGAATGGCGACATTCGTCTCTGTGTCGACTTCAGAAACCTAAATCAAGCTTCCCTCAGGGACCACTATCCGCTTCCCCAAATCGACCAGATTCTACATATCGTTGCTGGAGCCCAGAGATTTTCACTTTTAGATGGATTTTCCGGCTACAACCAGATTTGGGTCAAAGACGAGGACCAAGATAAGACGGCGTTTACCACCAAGTGGGGGACGTTCGCCTATCGCCGCATGCCGTTTGGCTTATCCAATGCCGGTGCCACATTCCAAAGGGCCATGGACCTCGGCCTTCCGAGAGCTGCTCAATAAGATTATCGTCATCTACCTTGATGACATGACTGTTTTCTCTCACCAACGAGGAGATCATGTCTCGCACCTACGGCAAATATTTGAGAGGTGTCGAGAATTCGGCATTTCTATAAACCCGAAGAAGTCTGTCTTCGCGGTAAAGGAAGGAAAGCTGCTGGGACATGTCATCTCCGAGGAAGGCCTCGCCATTGACCCTGACAGAGCGTAAGCCCTCGTTCGCTTGCCCCCCCATTGATAAAAAAGGGCTGCAGTCCTTCTTCGGTCAGATTAACTTCGTGCGGAAGTTCATTCCGGACTTCGCACAGGTGATCAAGCCTATGGCCGAACTGCTGAAAAAAGATACAAATTATGAATGGACCGATGAGAGAGAGCAAGCCTTCGAGGAAATCAAGGCTCGAATTGCGCAAGCTCCGGTGTTGACAAACCCGGACTACTCCAAGGACTTCATCCTGTATGCAGTGGGAGAACCCGAAAGTTACGCTGCAGTCCTAACTCAGAAGGGAGACGATGGTGAGGAGCGCCCCATAGCGTTCCCGAGCCAAGTGATTCTGCCACATGAAGAAAAGTACAATTTTATAGAGCGGCAGGTTCATGCTGTTATGAAGTCCCTTCGGAAGTTCAGGCATTTTGTCTCCCAGAGCAAGACCACTGTCTTTGTGATTCACCCGGATGTTCGAAGCTTCATCTTACAAGGAGAACCGGGTCACAAGAGAGCAGGATGGATTGCCAAGATCCAGGAGTTCGACATTGAAGTGCGGCCCACCAAGCTTATCGGAGGCCGAGCCTTGTGTCAGGAATTGGCCCGAAGCGCTGCAGCCGGCATTTCCGCCTGTAAGTGGGAGGACACAGCGACACGCATCTACCTAGCCAACTCCTTATCGGAGGGGGAGTGATTGGACAGATGAACTGGTGAGATACTTCTGCACCGGAAGATGTCCCGATCACCCGAACGCCTCACAACGAAGGAGATTTCGGCTAGGTGCACTTAAGTACACTCTTCGCCCCGAGGGGCTTTACTTCAAAAACATCGACGGCATCCTGTTGCGGTGCGTCATGAAATCTGACCAGCCTAGGGTCCTCGGAGATTTTCATTCCGGGATGCCTGGGGGTCACCATTCTTCAAGGCCAACGGCCTTAAAAATAATCAGAGCTGGGTACTATTGGCCCACTCTATTCGCAGACGCTCATGCGGTCTGCTCTAAATGTGATCAATGCCAGAGGTTTGCTGGCCGAAACAGAAAAGCACCCCTGCCCCTTCAACCGATTCAAAGCCGAGACTCCGTTCCAAAGAATGGGGTCTAGACTTCATTGGGGTGATTTCTCCTAACTCCTCTGCCGGACACAAGTTTATTCTTACAGCCACCGATTATTTCACACGGTGGGCAGAGGCAATCCCGACCAAGAACGCAGACCAAGAAACGGTCATCAGGTTCATTGAGAGCCTGATTACCCGCTTCGGGGTTCCAGAGTCAATTGTGACAGACAACGGTCCGGGATTTGTAGGCGCTGTACTCACGGAGTACACCGGCGGACTTGGCATCTATCACAAGATGTCTTCTAATTACTACCCGCAGGGGAATGGCCTTGCCGAGTCTACTAACAAGAACCTCCTGAAAATCATCCGGAGGACCATTGAAAGAAACAAGCGGACTTGGCACTTACTCCTGAACCGGGCGCTGTGGGCGGACAGAGTTGCGTTCAAGAAATCCATCAGAACGTCCCCTTATGCGCTCGTCTATGGCAAAGAGGCTGTCATGCCATCACACATCGAGATCCCTGCCCTATGGATGTTGGACGAAGACAGGAGCAACGGAGACCCGGTGGATGACAGACTATGCCAACTCCTGCAGTTGGAAGAAGACAGAGAAAGTGCATACCAGGCCTTCACTGATCACATTGCAGCCACTCAAGGCTGGTTTGCCAAAGGCACCACTGCCCGAGTTTTCGAAATCGGGGACCCGGTGCTGAAGTGGGACTCATATAAAGCAAAACCGGGTAATCACGGGAAGTTTGATGCCCTCTGGGAGGGCCCTTATCAGATTGCCCGGGTGAACCAGTTTAATGCCTACGTACTTCGGGATATGGAGGGTCAGCTCCTGCCTATCCCTGTCAACGGGTTCCACTTAAAACTTTACCGATGCTGAAGGTGCCCGAGTGGCCCTTCTTTGTAAAAATTTCCCTTATGCATTTTCATTTCCCAGTTTGTACAGTTTCCAGTTTTCAGCTTTTAATTGTTTTTTTTCATTTTTTGAGCTTAAAATACGGCATGGGAGAGAAAGACAGACTTCGCAGCGAAGTCTGTCGCCCTCAGGAGAGGCGAAGTTCGGCAAAGGTTAAGAAAGCAAAGAAAAAGGCTAAAAAATGTCTAAGTGTTGGCCGAAGCCCGACTTCGCAGCGAAGTCGGGCTGCGCGCCAGCCAAGTGCGAAGCTTGAACAAAGAAAGAAAAATGCAAAGCACAAAGGAGAACGGACTGCGCCTAACTTTGGGCGAAGTCCGACTCCACGCGAAGTCCGACTTCGCCGGCTTCGCGCGAAGTTCGAATCGCGCACTAACCTCCGCGCAAAGTGCAAACCACGCGAAGTTCAGTACTTCGCCCAAACTTCGGCGAAGTCCGAACCTCGCTTCAATGTCGCCCGCAGCTCGATTTCGGTCTAAAGGAGCAGAAAATGCTAAGTGTTCGCCTCCTCCGAAGGTTGCAAGGACCCAGACTGCGCTCAATCCTTGGGCGCGGCAAGAAAGAAGAAAAGAAAAAAGGAACAGTTCAACGCGCACTTCGCGCGAAGTTCGAACTTCGCCGGCGAAGTCGGATCGCGCCCAACCTTGGGCGAAGTCCGACTACGCCTCGTTTTCTGGGCCAGCTTGGACAGTTGTCCAAAAAATGAATAAAATATCCAAAAGGTCCCAAGCTGGACCCAAGGCGCATTGTAACCGTTCTAAAGTGGGTTTCCGCACCAAGGGTTCTGTCTTGAGCAGTGTGCCCGGATGGTGGCAGTGACGTCAGCCATGGCGCAGTGTCCAAAGTAAAATTAATGATTGCACGTTCCTCAACGAAAAGTGCAAGCAAAAGAACATGGCACGTCTGCCGGAGTACACTTTTTCCAAACATTCTCCTGCGCAGCCACCCAAGAAGCTTAACTCAGCCGACCTACCCCCTCCTGCGCGGCATTAATGGCGCTGTCTTTATCTAGAAAAGGGGGTCAGATGCATTCAAACATTCCAGACTGCACAGATTATTCCTTAAACGGTGCAGATTTTTCCCGTGACAACAAATCTTCCGCAGCGCCCGAACTTGTAATTATTGCTGATTCGGAGAGATGGACAGAGGAAAGATGCCGTGTCGCGCAATCCAACGAAGGGGGCGAGCACAAGGATTTACCACGGCCGGGTGTTTTCGAAGTGAAACACCGCCGAGCGAAAGTCAAAGTCCCGGCCTAAAAAGTGCAACATGGGCAAGCCCCACCACCTCCGTTAAATTACTTGGCGGGATACGAGGACGGCTCTTTTTCTATGAGCCTGACTAAGCTGCGGGCAAATGTGGAGAGTTGGGCCGACAAGGTTTCGCCCTCTCATCATTTCGGAGCGGCGTACAAATCCAATCTTTTCAGATTCTTGTGCCCTCCTGTCCATCAATGCCCGGAACTGGTAGACATCATTGTCAGACACTACAGACCAGTTACCCGGCAAATTTGCAGCTCCAGCGGCAAACCCTTGTTCACGCTGCGCAGGGAGACTGTCCAGCCAGCTTTCGCCCCGGGGTTGGAGTATGACTCCAGCACAATTCTCAGGAAGATAAATTTGGGCGAGCAGGCGGGACGTTTCACGCAAACAAAAAGGATGAGGGATTTCCTCAATTCAGAGCTGAACGCCCCTCTTGCAGCTGGACAGTGGCCAACCGGCCCCATGCCCTTGGCAGGGTTTCAGAGCAAGTATCTATATACCATCTTGGCATGGATTCTCGGCTGCGACTCCGATGAGCTGGTACAGCCGTACCAACTAGCGCTGGCAGAATGTCTCCTATGCGGAGAATCCTACGAACCAGCGGCGCAGAGAAGTGGAAAGCGCCCCATCTTTTTCGACTGGGCAGACTGGCTGGCTTACGCCATCCACTCCAGCCTAGTCAAGATCCAGAAGAAGCAGTCCACCGATTTTCGTTTCAGTTCTGTTCTAGCCTGGCTTTGTTTGTACCATTTGCACTCCCGGATGCCTATCCCGAACCTGAAGAAGGTCAACGAGAAGGGAGAGCCACAGCCCGTCTATAACTGGACGGATGACCTATACCGGAAAGGGTCCTACTACAAGTTCAACTTCAACTTTCTGGGATTGGTCATGTCAGTCTTCAGCGAAAGCGAAATTCCCCGTCCCCCGAGAGAAATGACGAGCGCTTTGCTAAATCAGAAGCTCGGGGACGTTTTCAGGCTGACGCAGGGAATTGTGGTCAGAATCTACGGATTCAAGGGCAAACCCCATTTGCTGCCCTACTGGTGCTCGGAGCATCTGTTCGGGATGGAGGTTGCCCGGCAAATGGACTATGTTGAAGAGGAGTTCGGCCTAGGAAAGAAGAGAGGACAGATTTTTCAATACCCTCTTTCCTGGGCAAATGTTGAGATTTTTGAGGTAGGACAGCATGTCTACCTAGAGCAAGAGTTTTCCCGGATCGGCCTGGTTCTGTTGCCGCAGCGTTGGAAGTACGACCCGTATGGGATAAGGGGAAAGTTCACACATCTCTGCCCCCGAGCAGATATAACTGAAGATAAGTGCGATGTGGTCCATGTGGACCTTGACTGGGAAATTGAATTGATGGAAGCTTCTCCTCCCTGGCAGGATTTTTACTGCGAGGAGGTGACATATGACCCCAAGCGAAACCCGGACCACCAGTTCTCATCTCCAGGGTTCAAAAAATTCCTATCCAAGATAGCAGGCCTTAACTGGTCTAAAGAAAAGATTACTGAATGCTGGAAGATGAGATGCCGCACGCAGCACGACAAATCCACCAGAAGAAACCTGGCCGTAGATGACGACTTTTCGGTTCTCTATGACCAACATCATGACAGCTGGCGGCCGTTCGCATATCAAGGTTACGTTCCCCGAGGCCCCTTTGAGGATTATAAAGGAGGGTCTTCCTCCCAACAGTTGTACACTTCGGCAACTGCCAGCGTGGGCCCAACAGACATCCAGGTCGATCCAATGCAGCCCGTGGCTTCCAAGGCGGCGCCTGAGAAGGCGAAAGAATTAGTCAAAGCAACGCCCGAGGCAATCCCTCAGGCACGAAAGACGCCAGCGCCGCCAGAGGGCAGACCGGTTGCGGCAGACCCTCTGCAAGTCAAACCCCGGTACAAGTTTACCGTGGGAGCATCAGCGCCTGCCGCACCTGCTTCATCTCCTTCCCCGGATCCGACCATTGTTCCAGAAGAGAAGAAAAGGAAGAGAGTGGAGAAGATCAGGCGACCTAGCCTGATAGTGCAGCAGCCAGTCGCAGAACCGCAGCCGCGTCCTGCCGCCGCAGAGACAGTTTCTCTGGGCAGTCCCAAGCCACCCGCCGGAACCAAAAGCGCAGACATCCATCCAGCATCGGCTCAGGCGGAGCCCGCAGGTACGTTTGCTGCCCCTGTCTCTTTGGTCTCATCCAATCCTACTCCTACCCCGTCTCCCGCTCAATCCGAGCAAGCCATGGCCGCATCCTCCTCCCCGTCTCCACGCCCTTCTAGCGGCCCCCATTCTTTTGATCAGTTTGCTCAGAACCCCAATGTTTCTCTATCTCTGAGCCCAACTCCAAACCCTTCGCCCGAAGCTAGTGCTGAAGCCGTTCATTCACCGTCACATCCACCATCTCAGCCGCTTCAAACCCTTGCAGTATCAACCGCCCCCATCTCCATTTCCCGGCCGCCCCGTAAGCGGCCGATCCTTCCAGATGTCCATCCGGTTCCTCCCCGATCCCATTCCCGCAGGAGAGACGTCTCGCAGTAACCCTAGGGCCGGGGGAACCAGATTTCATGGATGACCTCCGTAATACGTACGACTTGCCCTTGGCAACGAGAGCTGTAGAATATTCTCGTCTCTTTCCTCCGTAACCTGAAACGGAGGAGACCTGAAGAGATAGCCGCCCCGTAAAGCGCGCCAAGTACAATTTCGAGAGGAGAGTGCTTACAACAGAGAAGATAATCCCAAAAGTGAAGAAGCCTCTCCGGGAAATGACCAGGGCGGACTACGAGCTCCAGACAAAGGAGAAGAGCTTTGACGACATCAACAAGCAATACGAGATTCAGTCGATCATGCGCAAAGCTGATAATCTCTTTGTCAAAAGTCTGGAGGAGCAGGAAGAGCTTTTCGGGTTGCAAGACAAGACAAGACAGCTTGAAGAGGACCTGTCCAGGTCCACTGAGCAGCTGGAAGCGGCGCGGCAAGAAATAGATGAACTCAAAGCCCAGCTGGCCGCTTCCCAGCAACAGGCCGCAACCGAAAAGCAAGCAGCCTTGGAGCAGATTTCCCAGCTCCAAGAGTCTTTGAAGCAGGCGCAGTCGCAACTTGCAGAGAGAACATCTCAAGCGACGGTCTTTTCAAAGAAGAAAGTTAAGGAGATGCGGGCTGGTTTGCTGCGGGAATGCAAGCCCCACACCTATAAGGCGATGGCAGTTCTGGATTTCGCATCCAGAATTCAAGAAGTTTCTGCCCAGGGAAAGCCTGTGGTAGAGGAGGCCGAACGTCAGGCGAAGCAATGGCTGGACCTGGCGATAAATCTTCAGGAGCGCGAGCGCGATGGCCTCCAATTTTCTCCCGTGTCCTCATTCGCTGCAGAATGGGCAGATGCAAGGGTAACCTTGCATAAATATTTCAAAAAATTAGAAGAGGTGAGAGTGGCCAGACGAATGCTAGATGCATTCGAACATGAAAGAGACATCTGTATGGCCCCCTTTCGCGCTCTTTCCGAACTAGGGTGCCCAGGTTTTGTTGAGAATGGCGAGCTTCTCACCCTAGATCAGGTGAAAAGGAATTGGCAGTCCTTTGAAGCAGATACAGCTGAAATTGATAGCTGGACTGAGCCAATTCAGGAAAGTCAGGTCACTCAGATGGTGTCCAAATATTGCAAGATCAGCTCCTACTTCCAGGAGCTAGAAAAAAGATACCACACCATCGACCTGCACGCGGTCGCTGCTTTCCACGCAGCATTAGAAGAAGTTGCTGACCGCCGGCCGTTCGAAGCGGAAGCCTGGCGCCAAGCCCAGGCGGCATACACTCGCATCTGCGAGGCAGAAGCAAGAGCTGGAGAGCCTTCGGAAGGTGATTCTGAGGGGGCAACTGACAAAGATGAATCTGAAGAACAGTTGCCGCAAGGAGAACAGCTAGAGCAGCAAAAGGCAGGGGAGGCAAGTTCCTCTGCACCCAATGGATGAAGGCATGGATTCTTTGCGCCGAGGCGAGCTCGACACCCCGCGAGCCGCCAGAAATGTTGTCACATTTTGCACGGGGTGCAATGTTTTCAAGTTTGTAACAAGGTTGCTCTTCTTTTTCCTCTTCCTCTATTTTCCTTTCTTCTGCTCTCCCTTCCTCTTTCTTTCCCACATCCTCTTTCTTCCCCCTTTCTCGAGTCCCCGCCTGATTTTCAAACTTTCCAGCAAGTTACCCGAAAATGGCTAGTGTTGGTGCGAGTTCGCACTTCGCCTCCTTGGTGCGGTTCGCACTTCGCCTGGTGCGGCACTCGCCGCTTTGGTGCGAGTGCGACTTCGCCCTCTTCTCGGCGCACCTTGTAACCGCAGCGGCAGCCGACAAGAAAGTGTAAGTGTCGGAGCAAGTCCGTACGGCGGCGACACCCGCTCACCAGCAATCCGACTTCGCAGCAGTCGGAATGCGCCCTTGACAAGCGAGTAGGGAAACAAACCCAGAATCTGACCAAGGCATGAAGGCCTTCCCGACCGCGCCGTTTCGCCCGCGCAACCCGAGACGCTCCGATCCCAAGCGAGTTGGACAACCGCCTTCCAAGGCGGACACGTGTCACACAAAGATCATCCATCATCCGACAAGTGTCCACCTTCGGGATTTGAGCCAAGACGTGCCGAGCAAAAGGACGAGCATGGGCTGCACCACCCGTGCCGTAGCCTCATTTAAAGCCGATTGGAGGTTCTACCCGCTCCAGCCTACCCGCATCACCGCCGAGAAGAAGTTCTCGCCCAACACACCGCCACGTAGCCGTCCAGCCTTCCAGAAGACCATGCCGCGGGTACATCCGGTCCGACAAAAGGTCAGCATTTGCAGCCTCCTTCGCCGCTTTTGTCAGCTTATGTTTGACTGGGACCTTGTGCCCATTAATGTAACGGGAGGGACTCGGGCTATAAAAACCCACCATGAATTCATTGTAAAGGGTGGAAGGGGAATGTCTGTTAGGGAACCACTGTGCCCATTGTAACCGTGCTTCTGTTTATAAATATAAATTGTATGCCTGGTTCTGTTCTGCTGCTTCTATTTTTTATGCTGCCTTTCATTATATATATGCTTAACGCTAACCTGTGTCACGGCTCGTTGATTCACTTCAGCATTTGGTGATCAGGTGCCTTTAGCATTGCTTGTCTGAGCACTTTTTGTACTTAATAGTTTAAAGGATACATAGAATAGATGTGGTAGCAGTTCCATCAGTTGTGTGTTACGTTGTTGTCTGTATCTGGTGATTGATGCGCTGCCGTACTGTTAGTTCCTTGTAGGGAATGTCTGTTAGGGAGCCATTGTAGCTGTGCAGTTAAAATCACTGCATGACACATATACCTGGCTCTGATATCTCTAGGTTGCTTTCTACTCATGTTAGTGTACGTATCTGGTGATTGATGCATTGCCGTGCTGTTAGTTCTCCTTGTAGGGAGAATGTTTGCTAGGGGATCATTGTAGCTGTGCGTACACTGCTTAGGTATCGGAAGTACACATAGATTTTGCAGTTCTCAGTCATGCTTTGTGTTTATAATGCAGTAAGCATTGGTGTCTGGTGTGTTCCCGTACTGTTAGTTCCCCCCACCAACCTCCACGTATATTTGTAAATTCCTTTCTGTTCATTTATCTCTTTCCTGTACTCTTAGCTTAAATCAGAAAACCCCCAAAAGGAGCCGGCCTTCTCCGGAGATTGGCACGGAAGGCATCTCTTCCTTCCGGCCTTTCATGCTGGTGGGCGAATCTGGGCGCATTAACCCAAAATCCTTTCCTCATGGCAGATTCGTAACCAACAGAACATGCCGCAACTAAACTCAACCTAAGGCTGAGCAAATTGACACTCATGAAGAATGGATCCCAAGCATGCAAGGAGGCAAAGAAACAAGCAACAAGGAATTGAAAACTTTTGCTTTGTATTAATCATGCCAGATATATCTCCAAATAAAAAAGAGTGATGATCAGGAAGATTGTGTATTGTAATCCCAAAGCTAATAAAAGGAAATGATCTCAAGAGCACTAAAGATAATTCCAAAGCTAACAATGGGTGGTGATATGAGGATATAGTGACTTCCTTATTAAAAATTGATACATTAAGCGATGGGAGAGGGGGGAGCTGCCATTTTAGAAAGCCATAGAAAGCAATTCCCTCTCACATGCCCAATCAAAGGCCCTGATGGCAACTGGTATGACCCTACAGAAAAATCATGGCAGCTCTATGCACAAACATTTAACCACCAAAATATATGCTGTACATGCTTCGTTGGTGAGATACGAATAGATTTACAAAGACATGGTTGAGTAGTTGCAAAATGTCTTTGAACTGGGCATGCATAGACACCTCATTCAGTCTAAACTACATACAGTTAGAAGAAGAAGAGGTGTTAAAGTGGAACGAAATTCCAACATAGGATAAATTGATGAACTGTGGATGTGCATGAACAACATTTTTGGTCCAACTGATGAACTGGACATGCAAATCAAGAATCTTGTTTAGTTTTCCAGCAAGGTCACCTGGTTCAGGTTCATGTTCGAGTTCAACAAGGATAAAAAATCAAAGTAAAATTGTCACCAAAAATCAACTATGAAATTTGCCATGAAGTTTGAAAAATAGAAATAAATGTTTTTGTTCATTCAAATGTCTAAAATAAATATAAATACAAATATGTCTAAAAACGTCACATTTTATACAAGAATAAGGTTGACTGGAAAATGCTTCTATGAATTTCCCTAAGATCTTTTTGCCTCGTTGAGATCATTTTAATTTTTCCATTGGTCTTGTTGTTTCAAGTTTTCAACCTTAAGTTTTTATGGATATAGGACTGACTCAAGTAGAAGTAGAAACGGATTATGCAGGTAGGACAAGTTTAGGTTTATTATTATTTTTCTTTTTTTCCTTTTTTAAAATCTCACTTGCCTGCCAACGGGTCCTTGATTCAACGGTTGGGACAAATAGTTGATGTAGCCCACATCAAGGTTCAAATATCGACGGCACCAAATAGCTCAATGTGACTAAGTCGATGTAAAAGGGAAAGGGCAACCCTTTCAAAACCCTACTTTTAAAAAATAAAAATAAAAATCTCACTTGCGTTGCACTATTGTTTGTCCTGTTATGTTCATCGAATTTGTTCATGTAGGGTAGAAAATCACCAAAATTTGAACGTTTTTAATAAGATTCGGCAAATTTGGTAACTATGGGTAAGAATGGATTTGATAGAAAATAAAATATCTTTTCTCATATATATAATTTTATTGGTAATATGAATAGAATAAGAAGACGATGTGGTTAGAGGAATTCACTGTAATGTCCCCTTCCTAGTTTATTGATTTGATATACGAGATTAGCCTACTCTCGGGCTCCCGTAGGCTAAGTACGATGTAGGGGAGTCCATTCTGGGCCATTGACAGTCTTCAGTGGTCGAATTCTGGTGGCTTATTGAAGAAACTTACTATATATAGTAAGTCACTTGGCTAGGGTTTCTGCCAGAGCGGAAGGTACGACTGGATTGTTTGGCTTAATGGGTATCCAAATCCGTGATTTGTTTGTATGTTGGGTTGGTGGAGCTTGGAAATTTTAATGCCCGAAGATATTTATATAAAATTAAATTAAATATTTAATTTTATATATATTATTATGTTATGAAGGGAAAGGTCATTTAAGTCACTAAATAAATATAAAATTATAAAGTGACTTTCCTAGCATAAAAGTAAAAGGGGACTTAATGATAAATGATGATGTCATTTTAGAAGCGGGTTCTAGAAGCCAATTTGAATTTTGAAAAGTTCCCTCCAAAGCCACCAACCTTACCAAGAATTTCTATAAATTGGGATTTTGGCTCTCATTTTGGATATCCAAGATTGAAGACAGGCTTTGGGTATTTTGGGAGACTTCTTGCAGAGGTTATTTGCAGGGTCAAGCTCATTGGGAACGATCATTTCCAGTGGGAACATCCAGTTCGGGTATGAAACATTACCCCTGTTGGATTGGTGATCAGATTCAGGACAAAGATTTCATTGGGCTTCATTGAGAAAATCGAGCTGGTGATTGGAAGAGATAAGAGGTGGTTCGAATATAGACATTGGAGTTCATACTCAGGCTGCTATTCAACATTCAACAGAATCACGTGGCTGTCCCAGGGCAGACTGATGTTGTTTTGAGGAAAGCTCCATTCTTCCAATAGTTTCATTACTGAAAAGGTACTTTCCAGGCGCCAGGGTTTATACACTTTATTTGGTATTGGAAATCAAAATTGTATTCACTGTTGAATGAACAATTTTCAAATCATTACATGCTTCAAGTATTTGCAATGGTATTCCATAAGTCTGTGCATTATTAGTAATTACTTAGTTTTCTGCAATTAAGCCTGTGCATTCCTGAGTTCCTTTATAAACCAGAAAATACAAAAAATATATATATATATAAGGCAGATCTGGGTGGGTTGTTACATGGTATCAGAGCCACGTCAACACTGCCAACCTGTGGGTAGATTGATCATTTCATGAGTGAAAGGGATAGAAGAGCAGCAAAAAGAGAAAAGAAGAAAGCCATCCAAATGGAAGAACACAGTCATGATGAGCCCAGCCTCATGAGCATATTAAATGCTCTAACCAGAGCACAAGTGGACATGCAAAGAGAAATGCAAAGAAATCAGCAGGCCATAGCTGAAGCTTTGAGGGAAGTAACGACAAATCTACGAAGGGTCAATATGGGAGGACAAAATGGAGAAGGCAGTACTTCACATCAGCCATTGACCAGGGGGAGTAGCAACACCCCTAGACCTACACAACCATCCTTCCTTCCGAGGGAGGAACACCTTGAACAAGAGCAGCAAATAATATCCGATGAAACCATGATAGAATGGTGGCACCAGTATGAGGCCTTTCCAGAAGGGCTTAAAGCTAATTTACCTTTTGAGAAGTATTGTGCACAAAAACAAGGAAGGGCAAAATTTGGGGGTAGACAACAGCACCAGCGAAGACCAACAACTCCTAATGATCTTCAACAAGCCCTCAACAAAATAACTATGCCTCCTTTTGACGGAAGTGGGAAAAGTACAGCAAGAGCTTGGGTTGAAAAATTAGATAGTTTCTTATCCCTCAGACCAATGCCACAAGAAGAAGCAATAAAATTTGCCACACTACACCTAGACGGAGCAGCGCATGATTGGTGGTTCCACGGTCTTACAACATTGGGTCATGGAGCAATCACTTCATATGAGGAATTTACTAATAAAATCATTGATAATTTTGACAAGGACCCCGAATTACACTTCTGAGAGTTGGCCCAACTTAAGCAAGTTGGATCAGTTGATGCTTTCATTGCAGATTTTCAGGAGCTATCAGTCAAAGTCCAAGACATCTCTGAAAAGAGACTAGTAATCCTCTTTGTAGAAGGTCTATCCGAGCCACTCCGAGGGTGGGTTAAGGCTTTTGAGCCACAGACATTACAGGAAGCAATGAGGAAAGCCCGTAATATGGAGTTTGTTGTTCCAAAAAACAAACCAGTCTTTAAACCATTTCAGAACAGCAAAGGGAAGGATAAAAAGGATTTCCATAAACCCCCGCAACAACCTAAGGTGGAACAAAAGAGGCTGGGAAATGAGGAACTCAACGAGTTAAGGAAAAAGAAATTGTGTTTTCATTGTAGAGAACCATGGGATCTATCGCATAAGTGTCCTCAGAAGGTTCAAGCAAGGAAGATGGCACATAAAGACTACTTTGAGGTGGAAACTTCTGAATCAGAAAATTCAGAGCAGCCAAGTGATTCAGATGATAGTGAGGATGAGACAGCTGAAACAGAGCCAAAAAGAAGTGAAACATTAGCTCAGCTATATAGCTTCCAGAAGGGCACTTCCTTCAAGGTCCGGGGCATCCTTAATGGGCAGCGAATAATCACTCTGATTGATACAGGAGCAACACACAACTTCATTGATGCAGGATTGATTGACAAAAAGGGGATAAAGACGGAAGACTTTGATGGATTTAGAGTGCTGGTAGCGGATGGATCAGCAATATAGTGCAATCGAAAAATATCAAATCTACGGATCAGATTGGGAGAATATGACCTCAATGATGATTTTTATGTAGTCAACATAGGAGACACCCATGCAATACTCGGAATGCAGTGGATGAAGTCTTTGGGTGAATTCACCATGAACCTGCATGCTATGGAGATGAAGTTTGTGGTTGCTGGTCGGAAATTTGTTTTGAGAGGAATGTCAGATGGGGGACCGAGAGTGGTGTCTATGAGGCGCATGGAAAAGTTATTTAGACATGATGAGATTGATTGGGCAGCGGAATGTATGATCATGCCAGCTGGTAAGGAAACTCAGGAGGTCACTTACCATCCAGCGATACAGGAGATTTTGTCCAGACACTCCAAGGTGTTTGGG
Source organism: Wollemia nobilis (assembly GCA_028583015.1). Taxonomy (NCBI): domain Eukaryota; kingdom Viridiplantae; phylum Streptophyta; class Pinopsida; order Araucariales; family Araucariaceae; genus Wollemia; species Wollemia nobilis. Next base: position 8,842,199 of record JAQPPZ010017228.1, read on the forward strand.
GATATACCACCAGGGAAACCACCAGAACGTGGGACAGAGCACATCATCGAATTGGAGGACGGGGCGAAGACCATCATCACTACACCATATAGGCACCATAAGAGGCACAAAGACGAGATTGAGAAGGCAATCAAGGAGCTTTTGGATATGGGGCATATACAGCCAAGTAAGAGTCCTTTTGCATCTGTTGTTGTTTTAGTTAAAAAGAAGGATGGCACTTGGAGAATGTGTGTTGACTATAGGGAATTGAATAAGAGAACGATAAAGAACAGGTATCCTATTCCCCGTATAGATGAACTAATTGATGAGCTCCATGGTGCTTGCTATTTTTCAAAAATTGACTTGAGGTCAGGGTATCACCAGATCAGAATGAGAGAGCAAGACACAGAAAAGACAGCATTCCGGTGTCACCTTGGCCACTTTGAGTTTTTGGTTATGCCATTCGGCTTAACCAATGCCCCAGCGACATTCCAGTCTTGTATGAACAAGACTTTTAGCAGACAGCTTAGAAAGTATGTTTTGATCTTCTTCGACGACATCCTCATCTACAGTCGCACTTGGGAGGAGCATCTGCAGCATCTAGAGGAGGTATTGAGCATTTTGGAGCAAGAATCCTTCTATGCTAAGGAGTCAAAGTGTGACTTTGGCATGAAAGAGCTTCTGTACCTGGGTCACATCATCAGTGCAGAGGGTGTCCGCATGGACCCTGAAAAGATCAAGGCCATTATTGATTGGCCCACTCCTACAAACCTTCCTCAACTCAAGGGATTTCTAGGACTATGCGGATTCTACCTAAGGTTCGTAAGAGGATTTGCCCAGCTAGCTGCTCCACTCACTGATCTAACTAAGAAGGGGGCATTCTCATGGTCGGACACTGCACAGAGATGTTTTGAACACTTCAAACAGGTCATGTGTTCGTGCCCGGTATTAGTGATACCAGATTTCTCTCGGCCATTCGAGCTCCAGTGTGATGCTTCAAGAGAAGGGATCGGGGCGGTGCTCATGCAGGACAAACATCCGATAGCCTATGAGAGTAGGAAGCTCCAAGGGGCTGAAAGGAGTTATTCAGTATATGACAAAGAAATGTTGGCCATCATGCATGCTTTGGCCAAATTCAGACAATATTTGGTAGGGAGCCGATTCACAGTGAAGACTGATCATAACAGCCTTCGATATTTTCTCAACCAGAAAGATCTCAACGAGAGGCAACAAAAGTGGGTTAGTAAGCTTCAAGCTTACGATTTTGACATTGAGTATGTCAAAGGAAAAAAGAATATTATCGCAGATGCCTTGTCTCGGAGACCGTATCTGGGAGCTATGACAGAAGTCTCAGCAGATTGGAGAGACGAGATTTATGCCGAGTATGCTAAGGACCCTTGGGCATCAAGTGTGTTGGATGGTACTACATTGGATGACAAATACTTAGTGGTTCAGGGGCTGATTATGTACAAAGATCGGATCTTCCTACCGCATGACTCCAAGTTCAAGAAGAAGGTCTTACAGTGTTTCCATGATGATCCCACGGCAGGACATGCAAGAATCTTCAAAACATATAGGAGCATCAGAGAGAGGTTCATTTGGAAGGGGCTCAAGAGTGAGGTCCTACAGTATGTTAGAGAATGCGCCATTTGTCAGCAGAATAAAGTGGAGCACATGTATCCAGCAGGGCTGTTGCAGCCATTACCGATTCCTAACCAAAAATGGGAAGGAATCTCCATGGATTTCATTACGGGATTACCCAAAGTTCAGGGCAAATATTGTATATATGTGGTAGTAGACAGACTGACAAAATTTGCACATTTCTTCGCAGTTTCAACCACATGTACAGCAGCTCAGGTAGCTGAATTGTTCTTCCGAGAGGTGTTTAGATTACATGGGATGCCGAAGACCATTGTAAGCAACCAGACCTATGAGTATGTTCTAGCAGAGTTATTCAGACTTGGAGGTACAGAGTTGACTCCTAGCACCAACTATCACCCCCAAACCGATGGTCAAACAGAAATAGTGAACAAATGGTTGGAGGGGTACCTGCGGAATTATGTTTCGGGACAGCAGAATGCATGGATAAAATGGTTGCATCTTAGCAAGTTTTGTTATAACACTACTCACCACATGACTATAGGAATGACTCCGTTTAGAGCTTTGTACGGTTATGAAGCGTCGAGCTTCATAGACTTGCTACTTGGTGATAGCAAAGTTCCTCGAGCTAAGGAGGCATTACAGGACAACCAGGATATCATGAAGAGACAAAGCCCCAAGTTGAGGGATCCACAATATCAATCACGCACAAAATAGACAGAAGATGTATGCGACCAACATAGGGTGGAACCCAATTTATGAAGTTGGTGAACCCATATGACAGTATATCTTATGTTTGCAGCCCTACAGGAAGTCCACTCTCAAAAAAAGTGGAAAGGAAAAGCTGAAACAGAGATTCTATGGACCGTTCGAGTCATTATGAGAAGGTAGGAGAAGTAGCTTATGAGATGAGATATTAGGATGCAGCAGCGAGAATCCACAATGTCTTCCATGTTTCTCAACTCAAGAAGGCACCCGGTCATAATATCACTGCTTCTACAAAATTACCACCATTAGATGAGGAAGGGAAGCTAATATTAGAACCAGAAGCCATCAGCAATTTCAGAGAAAAGACTCTAAGAGGGAAGGTGATCACAGAATACTTGGTCAAATGGAAACACCTACCGAAGAAGATGCAACATGGGAAAGTGAAGAAGTGTTGCAACACCTCGGAGTTGGAATTGCTTGAGGGCAAGCAATTTCAGGGAGGAAGGACAGTAATGTCCCCTTCCTAGTTTATTGATTTGATATATGAGATTAGCCTACTCTCGGGCTATCGTAGGCTAAGTACGATGTAGGGGAGTCCATTAGAAAGGTGGGAGAAGTAGCTTATGAGCTGGAATTAGCTGCAGGCAGCAGAATCCACAATGTCTTCCATGTTTCTCAACTCAAGAAGGCACCCGGTCATAATATCACTCCTTCTACAAAATTACCACCATTAGATGAGGAAGGGAAGCTAATATTAGAACCAGAAGCCATCATCAATTTCAGATAAAAGACTCTAAGAGGGAAGGTGATCACAGAATACTTGATCAAATGGAAACACCTACCAGAAGAAGATGCAACATGGGAAAGTGAAGAAGTGTTGCAACACCCCGAGTTGGAATTGCTTGAGGGCAAGCAATTTCAGGGAGGGAGGACAGTAATGTCCCCTTCCTAGTTTATTGATTTGATATATGAGATTAGCCTACTCTCGGGCTCCCGTAGGCTAAGTACGATGTAGGGGAGTCCATTCTGGGCCATTGATAGTCTTCAGTGGTCGAATTCTGGTGGCTTATTGAAGAAACTTACTATATATAGTAAGTCACTTGGCTAGGGTTTCTGCCAGAGTGGAAGGTACGACTGGATTGTTTGGCTTAATGGGTATCCAAATCCGTGATTTGTTTGTATGTTGGGTTGGTGGAGCTTGGAAATTTTAATGCCCGAAGATATTTATATAAAATTAAATTAAATATTTTATTTTATATATATTATTATGTTATGAAGGGAAAGGTCATTTAAGTCACTAAATAAATATAAAATTATAAAGTGACTTTCCTAGCATAAAAGTAAAAGGGGACTTAATGATAAATGATGATGTCATTTTAGAAGCGGGTTCTAGAAGCCAATTTGAATTTTGAAAAGTTCCCTCCAAAGCCACCAACCTTACCAAGAATTTCTATAAATTGGGATTTTGGCTCTCATTTTGGATATCCAGATTGAAGACAGGCTTTGGGTCTTTTGGGAGACTTCTTGCAGAGGTTATTTGTAGGGTCAAACTCATTGGAAACAATCATTTCCAGTGGGAACATCCAGTTTGGGTATGAACCATTACCCCTATTGGATTGGTGATCAGATTCAGGATAAATATTTCATTGGGCTTCATTGAGAAAATCGAGCTGGTGATTGGAAGAGATAAGAGGTGGTTCGAATATAGACATTGGAGTTCATACTCAAGTTGCTATTCAACATTCAACCAAATCACGTGTTTGTCCCAGGGCAGACTGATGCTGTTTTGAGCAAAGCTCCATTCTTCCAATAGTTTCGTTACTGAAAATACACTTTATTTGGTATTGGAAATCGAAATTGTATTCACTGTTGAATGAACAATTTTCAAATCATTACATGCTTCAAGTATTTGCAATGGTATTCCGTAAGTCTGTGCATTATTAGTAATTACTTAGTTTTCTGTAATTAAGTGTTAGAGAAGCGAATGCATTTCATTAATCAAGCAAAGCTTAAATATGACAATATGGGCCTAGATTAGCCCGTAACTACCGGAGCTAACTAGTCGTATTTAGGTAGGCGTTCTAACAAAAATAATGGAATAACAACTATATGCTATCTACGCTAACATCCCCCCTTATTACATTATTTGGGTAATGTAATAACTACTAGCTACACTATCATCCCCCCATACAACAATATTTGGGTAAAGTATATAACTGCCCCAATACAGTGAAGAAGAAGAAGAGAAATGAAAGAATGGTGGCTCGTGCTTTGTCTTCGGCTCTGGCTCTGGCTCTGGCTCTAAGCATACCTCTGGAATTGTACCTCTAGGTCTATCTCGGGATCTGCCTGTGAATCTGCCTTTGGATCATTGCCTCTGGATCTGCCTGTAGATCTGCCTCTGGAACTTTGTCTCTGGGTCTGTCTTTAGGTCTGTCTCTGGGTCATTATCTCTGGGACTGCCACTAGGTCTGTCATTGGATTTGCCTCGGGGTCTACCATAGGTTTTACCTTTTCGGTAGAAGCCATACAACATTTCTTTCATCATGGTCCATTGTGTGAGATTTGTCCATCCACAATCAATATGAACCTTGTTGGCCATTTTCACTTTGTACCAACAACTGGAAGAAGAGTGATTCGTACATCCACATGAATCACAAGGATGTAATCTCCAACACTTAGCTGCAACATGTCCTGTCTTTCCATAGTGACTGCAACAATGCTTTTTAGGAGTTGTAGGAGATTTAGGTTTTACAAACATAGAATTACTGGTACTTGCATGTCCAATATAGCCAAGGCCTTCATGCTTTGCCCTGACACTTAGCATTATTGGAGATTTAATGCCTTGTTCCTGTTTACCTAATCTCTCACCATTGAATCCCATTTTCTTCATCATTTTGGAACCAAATCCTTTGGTGTGTTTTTCAAAACACCCAATTTCATCATCTTCATCAATGCTTTTAACAATATTGCATTTGTCGCTATTGATGAGAGTATGGAGTTCATTTTTAGGAGGTTCAGTTTTTAAGTCACTAGTGTCACAAGCAAAATCTGCTACTGTGATGAGATCACCTGTGCTACAACTGATATCTGCCAACATAGGCATGAGGTCGCTTGTATCACAACAAGCATTGGCCATCATGGGCTCAAGGTCACATGTGTCACAACAAGCATTCGCCACCATGGGCTGAAGGTCACTTGTGTCACTACAAGCATCGACCATTAGGGGTTTGACCTCTGTTTCCTCACTAAAGTCCCTGTACACTTTACGTTGGGCAATATCAAGAGAAATCAATGATATGTAGACTGCCCTTATGACGCCTATAGGGATTTGAACACCATTCTTCTGAAGATCTTCAGAATCTTCAGAATCTTTGAGAATGGATTTTACACCACTGCGTAGTGTAGAATATTTTTCATCCTCATAAAAATCCATTCCTTCCATCTCTGGTGGAAAGTAAGGACCTTTAACTGATTTTGCAACATCATCAGTTTGTTTTGGGATAGTTTTCTTCTTTGATCTACCCATTCTTAAGGTGTCGGTCTCTACCGAAAATGCACCTTTTACAATGAAATTTTGCAAAAATAATTTGACTAAGGTGTCGGTCACTGCCGAAAATGCACCCTTATAAGTCTTCCCCCCTTGGTTTTGCAAAAATTATATCTCCCCTGTACGGGGTTCCAAGGGGCAGCGCAAAATGGGCGCTCCAGAAGGCTTTTTCCACTGGTTTGTAAAAAATTACAATATTTGCCTCTTAGGCAGATTAGCACAAAAATGTCATCAAAAAAATCCCCCCTATGTGAAGTACTTCAAACAAAAGAAGTTTGTTATTTATGAAGCCTAAAAAACAGGTTTTGAGGTTTGATGATTTTATGCGAATTGCTCAATGAGGAAAAAAAATCCCCCCTTCACTTATGTAGCAAAAAATGCCCCCCTTTTTAAGTTTGAAAATTTTTCCCTCCAATGTTTATAAAAAATAATATAAAGTTTAATTAAATTATTTTTCTAAAAAAAAGAAATATTTCATATATTTTTAAAATAATTTCTTTTTTTAAGAAAAAATAATAAAAAAATTTAATTAAACAAAAAATATTTAAAAAAAAAAAACATTAGAAAAAAAAATCAAACAAAAATTTTACCTTTGGGGGGGGGTCGACGGGGTTTGAACCCCCGACCTCCGGCTGCTAAGAGGCGGCTTCTAACCAGCTGAGCTACCGCCTCGGCTGGGATTAAAGGGGCACGACCCTTTAATTAGGTTGACCACCGCGGCGAGAAGATAAGAGGCGGCGCCTCCCTCCTCCGGTGGCGCCCTCGACGTTGGTGGCGCGTCGCTGCTGTGATTGCAAATTGTAATCGATCAACCGTTAATCGATGATCATAGCTACTGGTAATGCTCAAAAACATTTATCTTCACCGTTGGTGTCAGTTAACGTCATAAATCGTGGCTTCAATGGCACCAATATGGGTTTTGTTTGAATGCTACCACCACCACACAATCCTCTGGATGGTGCACGACTAAATTTGCCTCTCTTGTAGATCACGAAACAGTCGATGTGAATCTGCTAATGAGCACTCTGCAAACATTGCTCTATGTTCACTCTGCAATTCAGAAAACTTCGAAGAAATTGCCTTGGTTTATGTGCATCAATTTTTTTTTTTTTTATAATTCCTGCAACGTCTACGGTATTTGTTTCCTCCGACTGCGCCGCCGCTGCGATCTGCCGGCAATCCACAGCCACGATCTGCTAGCAATGTCAACCACAACCACGTAGGGTTGTTCCGCCGGGGAAGCGAGGTTGGTCTTACGAATATTTTTTTTTTTTTAAGCTCACTGTTTAGTCCCACATGGAACATGAATAATCCACACTGCTCTTTAAATTGAACAGAGCGCGTATGTGAAAATGTCCACCTTACGGTGGACTATCCCCCGCTGGCCTTTTGTCCACCAAAACCGTCAACGTTCAGGTCCCCACGTCAGTGTCTTGTAGGGTCCCAAGTCTTAGGTAGGTGGCATCTCTAGGTTGTCGTGTCTCCTGCGTTCGAGGCGCCCTTGTGTCGGTCGTCAAAAGTTTCGATCAGTCAGCTACGTCAGAGCCGGCGACCTCGCTTAGGTTGGTCCATATAACCCGTCAGTCTAACCGTCACGTAGTCCTCATATCTAGTCAGCCACGTTGGCTGTCCACCTAGATCTATAGTCTGCCGACTGTGTCTGGTAAGCCAACGTCCCTGGCCAGTCAGGGCTGGTCTCTGGTCTGGTCCAGTCCCCAGATCTGGCTATCAACAGTCGGATAGATTCGCAATCCGTGCCCGAGGTGCTCACAACGATCGACCTCGGGATTCGTGCCCGTGTCAATCCAAACCAACGTAGCTACGAAAATGAGCCTCGCCGAAACCTTGCTCTGATACCATGTTAGAGAAGCGAATGCATTTCATTAATCAAGCAAAGCTTAAATATGACAATATGGGCCTAGATTAGCCCGTAACTACCGGAGCTAACTAGTCGTATTTAGGTAGGCGTTCTAACAAAAATAATGGAATAACAACTATATGCTATCTACGCTAACATTAATCCTGTGCATTCCTGAGTTCCTTTATAAACTAGAAAATACAAAAAATATATATATATATATAAGGCAGATCCGGGTGGGTTGTTACATTCACCTTATGTTGCTAGCCGTGGAGGAAATGTGTCGCTCGAGCAGTGTTGAAGCACCAAATAGCTCAATGTGACTAGGTCGATGTAAAATGGAAAGGGCAACCCTTTCAAAACCCTACTTTTAAAAAATAAAAATAAAAATCTCACTTGCGTTGCACTATTGTTTGTCCTGTTATGTTCATCGAATTTGTTCATGTAGGGTAGAAAATCACCAAAATTTGAACATTTTTAATAAGATTCGGCAAATTTGGTAACTATGGGTAAGAATGGATTTGATAGAAAATAAAATATCTTTTCTCATATATATAATTTTATTGGTAATATGAATAGAATAAGAAGACGATGTGGTTAGAGGAATTCACCTTGCGTTGCTAGTCGTGGTGGAAATGTGTCGCTCAAGCAGTGTTGAAGTTTTTATGTGTTGGGTTACCGATGTCTCTGCCAGGCGAAATTACAGAAGACTACGGTAACGGAATTGTAAATGATAAAGAGGATTACGATGGGAATATTTGTGGAGAGAAGAGTTCAGGGAAATGATGCGAGTACTGAGGGAGATTATGATTCTTTAAGGTAAGCAAAGCACTTGCAGTTTTATTTGTTTTTGAAGAAAATCTACAGTCATTTGTTGATAGCAAGGAATAGAGAAGATTTAAAAAAAAAACCCTAGTTTTTTTTCCCAAAACCCTAGCTGCTTTTAGGAATTTTTTGGGTTGAGATCATGGAGTTACCAATTTTCATTGGAAAGGATGACATTGATGCTCGAGAATGGTGGATGAAGTTTAGATCTCTATATTCTAGTGAAATTTTTTGGGAATGCCAACTTATCAAAATTTTAAGAGAGGAAGCTTATGATTGGTGGGCAAGTTTTGCTAGTCTTGCCATGGAAAGGAATCGTAGTTTCACTTGGGACGAAATGGAGCATGCATTCTTAAGTTAATGGAAACCATATAAAAAATAGCTAGTTTGAAGGTCACCATCAAAGGATATGAAGAAGAAATAAAAAGGCTTCAGAGGGGATTGAACGAAATGAATAAAGAGGATATAATATATAAGGAAAAAATACAGCTGACAATGTGCGAGTTAATGATTGCATTTAGAAGGAAAATCTTAAGCAAGGATCCAAGGAGAAGCAAGAAGTAGTTATGGAAAATGAACAAGTTAAAGAACCAACAGAAAACTCAAAAGTTGAATTTACAGTAGCAGCAACAATAGAGTCCATGGAAGAAGCAGCAACAAAGTCCAAGGAAGCATTGTTAGAAGTGCACAAGGATGCACCAAAAGAAGGGTATAAGAGAGAAGATTGTGAAGAAGAATTTAAAATAAAGAAACAAATTGCTGAAGAATCAAAGGAAACAGAATGTCAGGTTAAGGTTGCAACATATCAGCACCCACACCACCTTGAGCGGCAACAATCTTGGAGGCATGGCTTAAGGCATCAATATTGTGAGAAAGGCATCAAGTATGGCAGTGTTTGGCAGAAAAAACATAATGTTTCTGGATTTCAAAGGGATGCAACAACATCAAGGAACAACAGGACCAACCGTTCTAATCAGAGCACTCCAACTACCTACCACTCCCACTTATCCATATATGTGGGATAATTACATCTTTGCCCACATTTATAATTACATGTGGGAGTGGTAGGTAGTTGGGCATTATAAATATGGGCAAAGATGTAATTATCCCACATGTATGGATAAGTGGGAGTGGTAGGTAGTTGGGCATTATAAATATGGGCAAAGACTCATAGAGAGGATATGAAGAGAAGAATATTGTATTGTTAGGATCTCATATTGAGATATTGTAAGGAGTGGCTTCCTTCCAATAAGGAGCATTGTACGGTGTTGCCCTACCTTAAGGGTTTGAATTATAAATTGAAAGCATTTGAGTAATTTGCATTAATTTCATAATTGTATTGTGTGGATTATTATTTGTGGTTGTTTAATCAATATTTTTATTTATTAATAATTTATTTGGATGAGCAAGGTAGGTTCATAACAAGTGGTAACAGAGCATTTTCCAAGGTCGTGTTTCATTGTAGAAGCTTTAGTACCAGAGGACGCTGTAGTACCAGAGGACATTCCAAGGCCGAGTTCAACGGTGCTTTATAAGCACCTGCATTAGGCTAATAACCTTTTGTAGAATCGAGTGTGAATCCCAACCGCTTAACTAAGAGAAGTACTTGGGCTAATAATTGCCCTAAAACTCATTGTATGGTGGCTTCCTTCCAATAAGGAGCATTGTACGGTGTTGCCCTACCTCAAGGGTATTATCAATCTCTATTTTATTGTGTGGATTGTTATTGTGCAATTTATTTGTGGATGCATGTTGTATATTTCTGCATATTGGTGAATGATTTATGGTAATGAGAAGAGAGGTTCATAACGGCAGCAGAAGCATGGAGCCAACAGGGCAGTTATGATATTCAAGTGGCACAATGGCAACTTCGCTTCACCAAAAGACCACCACTAATCAAGATTTCACTTGGATGGATGGATGAACAAGATTGAAAAATGTCAAGAAGGATGCTAAATATTTATATTCACACAAAAAATTGAAAAGATCCAAAAAATGAAAATCATAAATTCAAACATTTTATGTAAAAAGATGTAGGTATCTAGTTATAGCATCTCAATTGAGATGAGAATTGAATATGTTTGTAAACTCTCAAGAGTTGTGATTTGTTAAGGGTGGGGGACCGCAAAAAAATATATGGGTACAAATGAGAGGCATAAGTGAGAATATAAGAGTCTGGAAGTACAATAAAGGAAGGAAGCTAAGAACATAAAGATCTACTAGATTCGTTTTTCTTCAAGAGGTTAAAATCACTGGTCAAAAGCTCATATAGGTGTTAAACTTTATACATCCTAATCCTATGTGGTTCTCTTCTAAGCATTATCATGGGAAAAGGATTCTATAATTCCTTTTAAGAGCAACATGAAATAATAATGAAATAAGGGTTGAAAAAATTTATGCTCATCTTTCTTATTTGGATATATAGGAGATATGATGTGAGGTGGCTAACAATTGTAAAAAATCCTCCTAGACTGTGGAAATGGGTTTTGATATGACCTAAGAAAGGAAGGATAAATTAAAACTAAAAGGTATTGCTTATAAGTGACAAGGGAATAAATTTTCTGATTCGTGTTGAAAGAAGATTAAATGGTGTATATCATTTGAGGAGGAGAAAGGTGATGAAGAAAGCCTCTGTTTCACATGGGTCTCATAAACAAAGCGGAAAGTATAGGATGTAATTTATGCCAGATTTATTGCCAATTACCAGAACATTCTTTGAGATAAAGAATAATAAGAGAGAAAATGTTGTGCACGTGATTCCATGTACATTTCCTCATCATCATCCTATAAAATTGGGGTGAACATTAGGCTTGGTGGGTCAGTACAAAACAAGAAAAAGAAAGAATCATATAAGTTCAATGGGATATTCAACATCTATAAATGACTGCTGCTAGGAGGAAAGCACACACAAGGGTAGAGGAATCCCTACTTAAGATCGAATCTAAAATTTAAAATCACCCTAAGAATGTCAAATTTTTTAATTTATTAGCTAAGAACAAGCAGGAAATGAAGATATTCCAGCATCACAAAGCTCAGATGCAAGAGTAGAATGCGTAGATGTGCAAGCCGGTAGCGAGTGCGAGCCAGGGCAAGCCTCACTATGTAGCATGGAAGGAAAGTCATATTTGGAAGCCCTAATTGGAAGTCCAGATGCCCTGACTGGAAATATGGATGCCCTAGCTAGAGATAAGAAAAAGAGTGAATATATGGCAAGTTCGATTCAGGGAGCAGATGTTACTCCAAAAGTGATTATCTAGGATGAGGTGATCAAGCATGATATAATGGTTCTTAAAAGCAAAGGGCTAATTCATAAGATACTAGCCAAGATTTTCAAATATTCAAAACGGAATCAAGTGGATGTGGGGATTGAATTCAAATTACTCCACGACTTTTCTTCCTAAAAGTTTTTCCCTGATTATCTTTTCCAGTTCAGAAATCAGGGATAAAATAAAAGGTGATGGCCAATGGTTTAGAAGGAGAGATGCCCTTTTTTAAGAACAAGGAGTGCGAATTTTTCTATCGAGACAAAAACTATTGAAAAGCTTCTAGTGAGGGTTAAGCTCTTTGGACTTCCATATCAACTTATCAATAAGAATGTTTTTAAGAATATAGGAAATGTCCTAGGGGAGTTCATCCAGGAGGGACCAACTACTAAGGAATGAAAGCATGTTAGATTACTATGGATATTTCAAAAACCTTTGCTGCAATCCATTAAGATTAAATCTTAATCAAGAGAATGGGATCAACAAGGGGATTTTGAAAACATTGCATTCCGTTGCTGCAATGTTATGATACCAAACACATGGCAAAAGATTGCAAAGTGAAAACGATGAAGAAAGAGACAAAAAAAATTGGTCATGAGACAAACTTCAAGATGAAGCAAGAAAATCATATTGTAGTAGAAGTTGGATTAGACCAAGGATATTCCACTCCAAAAGAAGAGGCAAAGAAAGTATATATGTAGCATCCAATGGAAAAGGCCACCTTAGTTCACTCGGATCAACCGTTTAAAGAAACAAAAAATGATACAAGGGATGAGAAGTACAAAGTGCAAGTTCAAAAGGTGCAAAGGAAGATGTGGAGGAAAATTTTAAAACAAAGGAGGTAGAAGAGGCCAAGTTTATTCTAAGTAAATCGTCTTCATTTTCCTCAAGTAGTATAAAATCCTCTCCTAGCAATAGACGTAAAAAGTAGTGTAGAGGTTATCCTTATGGTTTCAAGAGAAGCATAATAAAGAAATGAAAATGGAGGAAATTCATAGCAATTTAGGGTTTTTAGGAAAGCATAAGAAGGTACTTGCTACGGAGGAGCGTCTTTGCACTTTAGGGTTTCCAAAGCAACATAAAGAAGAAAATGTTTTTGAGGTTATTCCTTGCAATTCAGGTCCTTCAGAGCAAGACAACCTATAGATGATAAGTCTCGCTATTAACAGTGTGAAAAAATTAAATAGATTGATGAAGATGAAAGTGTTGGTGGGAATAAAGAAAAGAGAGGAAGACCCAAGAAGCAAAAACCAAAAGAAAAGGAAACTCAAAGGGATATTGATATGGGAAACAAAAGCAAATATCATAAGTGTTAACAAGAAGTGGGGCTAAGCCCACAAATAAAAACAAAAAGTGATAATGAAAATGATATCTTAGAATGTAGGGCATGAATAAGACCGCTAAAAAAGAGGTATTACGGAATTTACATATTGTTATAGCCAATATATTTATAGATATGGAAACCGGGTAGCAAATATTTTAGCCATTCGCGAAATTGATTTTCATCTTGGCAAAATTCAAATTTTAGAAGGAAATTGGACGAGGGAGATTTTATCTCTTAAACAAACAATATCAAGGAGATAATTGCAGAAACATAGCAGTTTCAAGAAGATGATGAATATCTTTAACAAAAAAGCAAGTGAGGAATATCTTTGATAAAAAGGCAAGTTGGATATGGTTTAATTAACCTGATAACAATGTAATCTTTTGCTATTTAATGAGAGTCGCCCCTTAGAAAAGGCACACATGGCTTATTTAAAAAAAAGCTCAGACACAAGGGTGAGGACTAGGATAATGTGGCTGAACAAAGAGAACAAAGGGCCTACATACTTTTCTCAAATGTCAAAGGCCAAAAATAAAAAATAAAACAGAGAATATTACACATACAGAATTTTAAGGCGGTATAAGTGATGATCTATAAAAATCAACATATTTTATAAAGTGTTTATATCTGAATCTAGTAATATATTGACAACAATAGAAATGTCTGCTTGAAGCTAAGCTAAGAAAAGCATCTGTGGCAGATGCTGCTTTGTTAGAAAATAAAATTAATGCAAAGGACGTATATTAGAGTATTTAGAGTCTTATAAATGAGCAGCACTTCGTATAGATGGACACTATCTAATTATATAAAATGAACAGGCATATGATCAAAAATGATTTGCTGGTTCTCTATAAGCCATAACTGTGCAAACACTTGGCGCTGGAGCTTAAAGAAGGGTTATTAACTTGATACCTAAACCCATAGTAGAGAAACTCTATAAGCCATAACTGTGCAAACACTTGGCGCTGGAGCTTAAAGAAGGGTTATTAACTTGATACCTAAACCCATAGTAGAGAAACTCGGAAATGTATCAGAATCAGTCTGGAGAAAGAATTGGAAAAAATCAGGAATCAGAAAAAATAGGGGAAAAGAATGGCAAAAAAAAAACCCGAAGAAAACGCAAGTTTTCATTGAAAAAAAAAATCATGCATATCACAATGAATTAACATTATGCAAATCAAATATTAATGATGTAAGACTGTAATCTTAAACTACACATGAAAGTGGCAAGTGATACAAACTTAAAGCCTTAAACTACACATGAAAGTGACAAAATGCATCTTAAATAAAAAAAATTTAATGCTTCCAAAATTCAAATATTCTTGTATTGCTTATAATATAAAAAAGGTGCAAATTACAAAATGTGTCATGAGTCATGACAAATACAATGTCTCAAGATCTTTGAATGCCTTCGCCCTTTGCCCTAGCAAAAGTTCTAATCTCTCTTTGTCGTTGTGTCCATGCCTCTTTTTGTGCCGTGGTTGCTAACACCAATTACCACCTATGTCTAGGGTCAAGGGGGTGGGAGTCCCCTTGCAGGGTCAAGGGGCGGCACACTTGGCACGTACCCATTAATACCATTAATACCTTCACTATCTGAACTAAATTTTTCAATATACAAGCATACAAGCATATCATTTGTGGTTTTAAATATTACTCCTATATACAAGCGTATTGAGCAATAAGTTTGGATTGATAGTTCAACATCTTTTTATGGAGAATTTCATCAGTTAATAATGTATAGCATTGTCATTGGTGGTTGTTGTTGGTTGTCGGATTCCTTCAAACCACAATCCGCTCGCTGTTAGGATGTCCTAGCATGTTTGGGTTGGGGTGGTAGTAGGTAGGCAAACTCCTTTTTTCGTTTGCAAGAGGTTAAATGAAAGAAATTAAAAATAATAATAACTATTTTAGCTCCATCGGCCACAAGCCTCCATGCATGAAGTTGAGGCCGATTTTTTCCAAAAGAACGGGCTTATTTTTGAAAAATCGAAATTGGTGATTTTTTAAAGAAATCGCCGAATCAGCAATTCATGGCGATTTGACTCGGCAAATGATAAAATTGGTAAAAAATCAGGGAATCTGCGATTTTTTGGCGATTTTCACTAACTACAAACAAGTCAAAATATAAAAATTAGAGGCCTGTCATGCAATTAATATCATACAAGATCTGAAACCACCAGATGTGGAGTTGGTCAAATTGAATTTTGATGGAGCATCTAAAGGAAATCTAGGACCAGCAGGAGGAAGAATAATTAGAAATAATAGAGGAGAGATTGTCTCATTATGCTTTCAATAGTAGATTTAAGACAAATAATGAAGTTGAAGCTTGGGCAGCTTTAGAAGGGTTAAAAATATGCAAATAAATGAAATGGAATAGAGTATGGATGGAAGGTGATTCACTCATAGTAATAAATGTTATTTTGAGGAAAGCAAAGGCTCCATGGAACATACAAGAGATAATTGTGGAAATTCAAGACCTTGCTATAGATTTTGAAGAAATCAGGTTACACATACATTAAGGGAAGGAAACAAATGTGTAGATAGGCTAGCCAATAGAGGGGTTTTTATTGAGGATCATGAAGTTAAATTCTCTTTTCCATGGTTAGAGGAAGTAGTAAGTTTAGTTGAAGCTGATAAGAAAATGTTGACTACCTGAATCAAATAATGATTAATATTTACTTTAATATTTTCCATTGGTAATATCTGCTTTATTTTATAACATTAATGTGTGTTTTTTTTCAATGAGTTTACACAAGTTTTTATGAGGGGTCCCGGTCCCCTCATACTGAGTGGGGTTTGAACCTTAGACCTCTCAAAGAGAGGCCAAAGCCCTTACCACTGCAGTAAGTTTTAACATTAATGTGCTTTCATATAAACTATTTATTACAATTTTTGTGGTTGCACTTGTGCTTCAGGAAGGAAACTAGCAATCAAGATCTGGTAAAGCAGGCTATGATAGTGCGATGTTTTGGAAATATTACTCTACTAAGATGCAATGCAAAGATAGTAGAGGTGAAGTTTTGGTATTGTGAAGGTTGTTGAAGTTTATTTTATTCTTTTCTCTTTCCTTTCCTAATTTAGTGGATAAAGATGAGGTAATGGATCATAAATATAATTGGTTTTTCGGACAAAGGGGTGTATATATAACACCTTGGCCTCCTAGTTTCAACCCCTTTACAGAAGAAGTTAATGGCTTCCCAATCTGGGTGAATCTTTATGCTCTCCCTATGGAGTTTTGGGGAGAAAAGATATTCACCAAAATCGGTAATGCCATTGGTGCATTGCAGTATATGGATGCCCAAACAGAGGAAAATTTGTCTAGTAAAATTAATATGAGTAAAGCAAGATTGGTTGTTTGGATGGATGTTTCAGTTCCTGGGCCTCAATCCATTACTATCTCCTCAAGCAAAGGGGAATGGATCCAAAATATTGAATATGAAAACTTCTCCCTAAGATGTTATGGCTGTCAACAATATGGCCACCTGAAGAAGAGATGCCCGATCATTCGATCATGCTATGAATAATTATGATTCCTCCTTGGTGGAGGAGAAGGCCCTACATTCGAATGATTCGAAACCTTCAAATGTCCCAGTTCAAAAGAAAAGAGGTCATCCTCCAGATGCACCAATTGTCCACAGCAGAAATCATGCGAGCAACAGAAGACTCAACCCCAAAAGGAGAATTTGAATCAGATCATTGACAAAATCCAAATGGTTACTAAAGACCATCTAGACGGTTCCATGGAAAAGATTAGCACCTCACATGGTATTCTTGAAGCTAATTATAAAACAATCGATGACGGATGGTTCTTTGAAAATAAAGATCCTACAAAATGTGTTACAACTAGATATTACCTGAGGAGCTGGAAGTGCAGAAATGCATTCTTAGATCTTGCCACTCTAATGGAGGTATAACCTTTACTACAAAAGAAAAATAATCGAGAGAATTTTTAAAGGAAAATTTTGCATGCTTTAGCATTTGATTCTAAGTAGTTATTTTGATGATGTTAATAATATCCTCTTCTTTATAGACTCTCTCATGTGATGAGACGTTTTTCACAGGACTGCCCAAACTGCTGAACTCGTTTCGGCCATATCTCACTCATCCGGACTCGGATTGAGCTGAAATTTTGAGGGTAGATGCCTGAAAAACCCTAGAACGTCTCCACCAATTTTCATATCATTTGGAGCAACACAGATCCTAGCGCATCCCTATGTGTGAACAACATATTTGGCAAGCGGCTATGCAAGGGTTTCATCTGGGTTGAGTGCAAGCAGCTCCAGAGGTTGGTTTTTAGGGCCTTCGGGCCCTAGCGGCCAATATTTTTGTGGTTTATGCTCAATATTTTAGCAGGAAATGTTGCAAGGGATACAATATGGGTTAGAAATTTGTCTTTCAACAGATCATACTGTGAACTTGAGTGACAACGGTTTCCAATTTGCTGCACAAAAGAAAAGTGAAAACCATACCTTTCCACGGCATCTAGGGCAAGGATTAAAGAGATCACGAAACAAGTTTCAAGCAGTTGATCAAAAAATGGCTCATATCTCAAGTGAATCTGGTGCTAAGGTGCACCCACAAAATAATTCTACTGTGAAAACCCCTATCAAGGGTAAGAATTTCGAAGACTCAGTCCCAAAAATGAATTTTAGGGATGCCCTTCGTGGTGGACAGCCTCAGCCCAATGCTAATATCAATATTAGGGCTTCCCATAAACCTCTAAGAATGCCTAATATTGATCCCAGGAAAACGGAGTCAGGATGTCTTAAAGCAATTGATGGAACTCCTATTGTTAAGCTTGATATGGGTAACATTCAGACTGGCATTGAAGATTTGGAAAAAAGAGGACTAATTTGTCGGTTCGTGGGTTTTCGTCCGAGTCTATCTCCTTTCAAAGTCCGGGCTGCAAAAAGCTAGAAAACTAAAGGTGAGTTACAAATCTCTATTTATCCAAATGGTTATTTTCTTGTTTTATTTGCTAATAATGAAGATAGAGAGAAAAATTTTCCAGGGGGTCCTTGGTTTTTTGGAAAGGCAGGGCTTTTCATGAAGCCCTGGCATACTAAATTTAAAGTCGAAGAAGAGATGCCTTCTATAGCTCCCGTGTGGGTTAGACTCTTTGGCCTCCCTATTGAATTTTGGAATCCTACTATTTCTTCTTCAATTGGAAACTCTTTAGGAACTTTTATGATGATTGCTGATTGTACTCAAAATTTTGAACATATTATTTATGCTCGGATTTGTGTTTTAATGGATTTTGACAAACCCCTACCTAAAAAGATCACATTACAATTTGGGGAAGACACTTGGGAGCAAGTAGTGGACTATGAGAAAAAATTATTTTAGACTACCTACCAACTTCCTACCAAAGGTTCTCCCATTTTAGCAGTTCTTAAGACTGGTGAGGATTTGATAAAGAAAAAATTATTTTAGATCATTCATAATGGTCAACATGCAAATTTTTTGATAGATTCTTGGGATGGTCACAAGCCTTTGATAACTCAGTTTCCCGATTGGAGGCCTTGGATGGAGGAGCTTCACCGAGCTAATTGGATAAAGGTGGCTAATTATTGTCGGTACCATACTGGTAATTCAAAGGTTGGTAGAAATTGGATCCCTATTGAGGACTGGCCTATTCAAATCCCAGAAAGGCAAAGACAAGATATCCAAGGCATCCTTCATATGAGATCCCTCTCTTGGCCCCATGAAAAAGATTGTTTTGGATGGAACAACACTACTAAGGGTGAGTATTTAGTTGCTCAAGGTTATTTGACCTTATGCCATAATAATCCCAACCATTCTTCTGACATCTTTTCTCGATTGTGGGCTCAAAAGCTCTGGCCTAAGGTGAGGTTCTTTAATTGGCTTTTATTGCATCGTAGGGTGCTTACTGGTGAGCAACTTATGAAGCGTGGTTTTCATGGCCCTTTTAGATGTGAAATGTGTGAAGAGAATGTAGAAAATATCAACCATCTTTTTATTGAGTGTACTTTAGCCTCTGAAGTTGTGGAGGAGAATGGCCACTTTACTTGGCTTACTGGTGGTCCAATTTTTTTACTTTTGAACAACTTTGGAGGGATTGGCCTAATCAAGAGGGTGTTGATCATTTTATTAGGCAGTTAGTTTGGATGGGTTCTACCATTCTTCTTTGGAATATTTGGAATGAAAGGAACAGCCGAATTTTTAATCAAGATAGGAAGGATATTCACTATATTTGGCAAAAGACCATAGCCAACTTAGTTGAATCAGTCCATCATCTCCTTAATCACCTCCAAAACTCCCACCAAATATGGGATCAAGTGATGCAAAGATTGAAGATTAAACCTTCTAAGGGCAACCAACTTAAAGGGAAGGGCAACCAACTTAAAGGGAATGTGAGTATTAGTAAGATGGATAGGATCAACCTCCTCCTAAGGATTTTGGAAAAGTCAATACTGATGGAGACTCTAGAGGGAACCCTGGAAAAGCCAATGTGGGAGGAATTGGTAGACTTTCAAATGGCTCCCTAGTTTTTACTTTTGCTGAGAATTTGGGTATTATTTCCAATAACCTTGTTGAGGGGTATGGTATCCTCAAAGGCCTTCAGGAGGCTACTAAGGTTGGATGGGAAAAGGTGTTAGTTGAGTTCGACTCTCAACTTATGATTAATCTCTTGAAGAATCCTTCTAAGAATCATAAGGTGGATTAAAGAATAAAAAGAATTATTGAGAAGATTCAGTTATTCCGGATGGGATTTTTGAAAGTTGATTACAATCATGTGGTCGAGATCAAAACAAGAGTGTTGATGCTTTAGCTAATTGGGCTTTGGACAAAGGTGATCTTACTTGTTATAGCCACCCTCCTATATGGTGGGCTTCTCAAATTAGGGAAGCTCTTCTTTCTATCATTTCTTTGGATGGCTCCAGCTTCGAAGGTACCTAGTTTCTTCTTGTTTTTTTTTTTTTTGCTTCTCTTTGGTTCATTCAGTTTTTTTTAGTTCCCTAGCTCATTCTATTCTTTATTTTGTTTCCTCTGTTGATTCTTGCCTTAATAGTCTTCTGGTCTAGATAGGTCATTGTTTTGTTCATTTTTTATTTCTTTTTTCTTTTTTGTTTTTTTTTGTTTAGTTTTTTAAGGTGGGTGGGTTTTTTTATTTTGTTTTGTTTTTGTGTTCTTTGTGTTGTTTTTTGTTGTTCTTGTGTTTTTGTTGTTTTGTTTTTTTTTATGTTTTTTGTTATTGTTCTTGTGTTTTTTTCGTTCTTGTTCTTGGGTTTCTCTTTGTTTGTGTTATTTCGTGTTTTTATGTGTGGGTGTTTTCTATGTTTTTTGTTTTTGTTTATTGTCTGTTGTTGGTTGTTTTTTATTTTTATTTTTATTTTATTTTTTAGTTTTTTAGGTTTTGGTTGTGTTTATTTTTCATGTTTTTTTTGGGTTATGTCTTTGTAGTGTTCTGTTGTTTTTGTCTTGTTTGTGTTTTGTTATGTGGTTCTTGTGTTTTTCTGTGGTTTGTGTTGTGGTTTCTTTTATCTTATTGTGCGTGTTTGGTTGTGCTTTTGTTTTTGACACACTCAAGGAGCATGTTTTTTATTTTATTTTATTATTTTTGTTGTTATTTACTTATTTTTAAATTGGTTTTGTGTGTTTGTTTGCTCCTTGAGTATGTCAAAGGTGGTAGGCCAGGTCCGAGTCCTAGGCGTTTTTGGCGGAATGGATACCCCTGCCTCCTTGGGTCTTACCCGAAAGTGGCATCCCTTTTGGGATGTTTTCCACAAATAAAAATAAAAATAAATAATCGAACTGATTTCCTATGTGATGGATGACTGTTATGTTTGTTTTCCTTCTATCTGTTGGAGTTATGTGTTATGAAAGGGTTGTTCTTGTTGTTAGTTCCTTAAAAAATAAAAATAAAAAAAGAGTTGATTATGAAAACTTAGCAGTTTGAGGAAGATGGAGATTATCTTTGATAGAAAGGCAAAGATAGGTATGCTTTAATTAACTTGTTAGAAATGTAATGAGAGCAATGTAATGTTTTGTTTTTGTAATGGGAGTGGCCCCCAATAGAAGCCACACATAGATTATTAAAAAAAAGATCTGCTTTATTTTATAACATTAATGTGTTTTTTTTTTTGGTATTGATAAAAAAAGAGGTTGAAGGGCCCCGACCCTTTACACAGAACTCGAAAGATATACAAGAAAAAATAAGAGAAGATCATACAAATGCAAGATAGCCTTATCTTAGTAAAACAAACAAACCTGGGCTAAACCTGTTGATGGAGAAGCTGAAATAATATTCCTCCCGCTATCCTTCTATTTAACATAGTTGATGCAGTGCTCAATGCTTTACATAACTAATAAAGAAACTGCTGACAATAATGTAATTTAGTGTGCTCAAATCCTTCATCGCATGATCCCAATAAGTATTCTTCTTTGCTCTGCCCTCTTTATTTGCTAGCTTCATTATCAATTCTTATAATCTCTTCCAACTCCATGGGAGCATATGACCAAACCTTGAAATTCTCAGATTTAACTGCCATATTCACCATATCTTTGTTTCCCTCTCTATAAATATGTTTAACTTGATTTTCTTCTAGGTTTCCCAAAATAGTCCTTGCATCTGTAATTATTTGGAAAATGCTAGAATTATTTAACTCCCCTTTTTGAAGGGAAGTTATAATATTCTTGGAATCCCCCTCAAGAACAATTCTCCTAAAACCCAAATTCACCGATGTAAGCATTGCTCTTGCTTCAGCTTGGTGATTTGTGGTAATTCCTAGATCCTCAGCATATGCAACCACTACCTGACCTCTGTCATTCCTAATGACGCCCCCACCACCAGCATGACCCGGGTTACCTTTTGCAGCTCCATCGAAGTTAATTTTTACCCAATCTTTGTGGGGACGTTCCCATTTGGTATCTAGTCTCACCTTATTGATTTTTTCCATATTTAAGATATCTTTTTCTCTAGAGAGGATCATTGCAAGATTTTCCTGGCCAACAATGTTTTTAATACAATCCTCCAATAGGGTTGTTTTTATCCTGGCATAAACCCCAATTTATTTTTGAACACTCGTCTGTTTCTTTCCAACCAAATCCCCCAACAAATATGTGGAATGCGTTTTTGTCAAAAAATACTGCTTCCTAAGTGCCTCTATTCCCAAATCCTGATTAGAGAATTTGGAATAATCCAAACAACATTAACTTCTCTCAATAACATATTTAGGATATCACGAAAAAAATCCCAAGGTCCAAATAGGTGGTCCACACACTCATCTTCTTTGTTACAAGACACAAACAGTTGGAACCACAATCCCTTTTTTGAACATATTGTCTTTTGTAAGGATCTTATTGAGAATGGAAGTCCAAAAAAACATAGCAACCTTAGAGATGATGTTTACCTTCCAAATTCTTTTAAGATCGGGTTTCTCAGAGGTTACTTTGCCCAAGACTCTATATCCATCCTTCACTAAGTACTGGCCTTGCTAGTTTCTTGCCCAAATTATTTGATCCTCCTCTAAACCTCTACCTAAATAATAATTCCTTAAGAGATTTTGCAGATCTTTACCCCCCGAGCCTTGCATATCTTCTTGCACAATTTTCCACTCCTGAAAATCACCCACCCTATGAATGTAACCATTAATTTTCTTACCATAGGTTCTGATTAAATGTTCTTTAATATCTTCGAACTTTTTGTAGTTCGCTAAAGGCTCCTCTTAAATCCAAGGGTCTTTCCAAAAGTCAATTTTGTCTCCCCTGCCTACTCTCCATTTTAGACCTTGCCATTTTAATGTGTTTTCATATAAACTATTTTATTATAATTTTTGTGGTTGCACTTGTGCTTCAGGAAGGAAACTAGCAATCCAGATTTGGTAAAACGGACTATGATAGTGCAATGTTTTGGAAATATTACTCTACTAAGATGCAATGTATAGATAGTAGAGGTGAAGTTTTAGTATTGTGAAGGCTGCTATAGAAAAATGTCAATAAGGATGTTGAATTTTGGAATATTTGTATTCACACATAAAAATGAAAAAAAAACCAAAAAATGAAAATCAAGAATTCAGACATTTTATGTAAAATGATGTAGGTTTCTAGCTATAGCATCTCAATTGAGATGAGAAGTGAATCTGTTTGTAAACTCTCAAGCTCTAAAGAAGAGAGTTGTGATTTTTCAAGGGTGGGAGACCCGAGTACAAACCCTTGTTCTCCAACAAAAAAAAAATATCATACCAGATCTCTAATGTAGTTTTAGCAAAAAGACTTTAAATTTTAGGGAAATTCTATTTAAGGTCATTCCTTATACCCAGGAAAGGTTTGCTCAAGTCAGGTAACTGCTACACAAATTACTACAAGTTTGGAAGGTGGGAGTTGGGTAAAGATTCAAGGGGAAAATGTTTATATGGCACTCACTGATCTTATAAAGGTTTATGATAAAATAGAGTGGCCCTTTACTGAATCAATGCTAAGAGCTTCAGGTTTCATAGAAATATGTATGTCTTTGTTTAAGGACAGTTATTCACAGGTGGAAATAAATGAAGAGGTAACAAAAACCTTTGATAAGCATAGATCAACAAGACAGATCTCCCTCTGGTTCATTGTTTCTATCAGTTGTATAAGCTCTCCATGTTTTACTTACAGACAGCATTGTTAGACCCCCAATGAAAGATTTGGTCTTGCCTAATAAAGAGGAGCCTTTGGAGGTATGATTTGCAGATTATACCGCATTGTTTCTTTTTTAGAGCAGAACAACTTGGTGAATTTGGATTAAAATATGATGTCTACAGTTGGCATTGGGTTCCAGAGTGGGTATTGTGACTCACATATGCCAAGGTGGTTAAATTCCCCTCCTGAAAAGGCTTCTTGAGCAAGGTTGTCCTTGGCATGCTACCAGGAGATTATCACATATCTAGAATTCCTTATTTTCTGAATCCTCCTTTGAAACAAAAGTAGGCTTTGGCTCATGGACAGAATCAATGGAACACTTGAAAGTGGCATGGCCACTTCATAACTTGTGTTGAAAGGTTTCAGATGTCTCAGAAGGTCCTACCATCTGTTGCAATTTACTATTCATATGTTTGGTCTTCTCTAAGCTCACTGATACTACATCGGGAAGTTTAATAATTAGCTAGTGTTGGATGGGTGGGTGAATAACTTGGAAAGCATGTACCTTGATAAAGGACCTGTTTTGGGCTTTTGGTAAAGGATCCATAGGGCCATATCCATAAGTACAATATTGTATGTTCAATTCTCATGCAGAATTTGAATAATGGAATACATTTAATGTACAGCTTATAGACAGATTGCATGAGCAATTCCCAATGATTAATGATAAATGTACTTATCCCGCCAAATTTTCCTAGACGCTGCTTCTGCACCTAAAGTCATTCATCCAGCAAGGATCTAGCCACAAAATACAAGGTAATCTTAGCAGTATTTTTCGCAAGCAAATAGTTCAATGTATTGCAGCTTAAATTTGCTTTTGCATACCTGATTCTTCTTCTCCAATCTAATCCATTCACCTTATTCTCAAAAGGAAGAAATGTAATCCAAGACATACAAAAAGGTCACAGCATTGTAAGGTCAAAGCAGAAATGACTACTCGCGGAAAACCTTCATCATTGGAGATTTGAATATTAAATGTAGTTAAAAATCCCACAAAATAAAAATCTAAAAGCAATCATGTTGCATTAGGCAAACATCCAATTACTCATATACCCCTCTGGAAGATAAATAAGTTCCATCAATAACATAAACAGGGTAAAAATCTGCCTATCATAAAGAAATGACTAAATGGGCTTCCATCATATTGTTTGACCTATCATGTTATTCATTAACAATAATAGGATATATTAGAATTTAACTAGACACATTTAGAAGTAATAAAAACTAGCTTTATATCAAATGGCAGGAGCCCAAATGGTTAAATATATCAACTTTCCAGGCTGAGACCATGGTTCAAATATTGTCATTAGACATATGCTTAATTGCTAACATGTTGTTATAATACCATGGTACCATGGTCATGATGTGATCCAGGGCAGATTGTTTCAATCCCATATAACCAATTAAAGATAATAATAACTAGGTATATTAAAATTTTACCAGCCCAGTTCAAAGGGGTTTGGAGAAAGCAATGGATGTAGACTAATGGTCATGATGTGATCCAGGGCAGATTGTTTCAATCCCATATAACCAATTAAAGATAATAATAACTAGGTATATTAAAATTTTACCAGCCCAGTTCAAAGGGATTTGGAGAAAGCAATGGATGTAGACTAAGGTTCAAATCCCATGAATGAACCTTAAAATAATCAAATGGCAAGAGTTCAACTGGTTAAATACATTGACTTTCAAGATGGAGACCAAGGTTCAAATCTTGCCAAGTAATAAATGTGTAATTGCCTAAATGTTGTTGTAATACTGTTGGTCATAATATAATATGGGTGGGCCCGTTCCAATTTCATATAACCAACTAATTTATTTTTTTAAATAGAAGCCTCAATGAGGATTAACCACAATTGCGACTTATGGCAGACTTTTAGGGTTGGTTTAGGGCTAGAGATGGTGATCAAAATGCGTTGTCTAAATGCAACATAATTAATTTTACCAGGCCAGTTCAAGGAATTTGGGAAAGCAATAGGGAATGAGAAGTTTCACACAGTGGACCAAGATTCAAATCTCATAAGTAAACTTTAACATAATCAAATGGTAAGAGTTTAACATAATTAAATGGGAAGAGTTTAACAGTATAAATACATTGACTTTCAAGGCAGAGACCAGGTTTCAAATCTCACCAAGAGATAAATGTATAATTACCCAGATGTTCCTGTAATACCATTGGTAATAATATTATATGGGTGGGCCTGTTTTAACTTCATATAACCTATTAATGAAAAAAAAAAAAAAAGTCAGCCTCGTTGATGATTAACCACAGTTGTGACTTAGGACAGGCTTTCAGGGTTGGTTTAGAGCTAGAGATGGTGATCAAAATGCGTTGTCGGAAGGCAACATAATAACACAGTGTAGTCACTTACCACCCCCATTACATTGTAGTCAGCTATTTGAACTTAAACCAGCATGAAATTTAAGTTTAAATTAAATTATAAGAAATAAATGAAAATTTAAAATAAAAGGGGAAAAAAACTTTTTTTAAGTGAGCCAGAGGGAGTCCTACCCTTGCTGTGACAATGGCACCTGGTTCAGGGACAACTCCATGTTCCTTCTCCTTCACTACTTCGATGGTGGGTCTCTGAGAAAATCCACAAATGGATGTTTTTCAGACACCCAAAACGAAATGGATTGAATTTTGTAAAGAAAATGAGAAAAGATATCAATGGTTGTGGATGGCACTTACCTTGTCCTGAGCATTTGGGGGAGCAGGAATGAGGCGCTTGATGCCCACAGCACAGGCATAGATGGTATTATTATTGGGATTCACATATGTCCCAGGACCTGCAATATAGTCTTTGAACCTCCCCACCGCCTCTCCTGGAGTCTTATACTCCTTTGTCTCCATCATAATAATGGTGGACTCTCCTTCCAAACTAGGAACTTGGTTCTGGAACTTTCCAAGGCTTGTAAAGGGGGTGGACTTATTGAATTCAGAAGATAGACATATAAAGTTCCAAAGAGAGTAGAGCTTGAAAGAACACAGCTGGCCGTTCTTTAGAGAGCTCTACGAATCAACTCCACGGTCATCTTCCAGAGTCTGTGTGTTTCTCTTAAAGAAAAGATGTAGCTTTCAAATATTTAAGGGTATTTGGAGTAGGTGTGACGGTGGGGTGTTATATATATATATATATATATCGGGCAAGTTTTAAATCTAAATAAACAGTCTAATCATACTACTGAATTTTAAAAAAAAAATTAATTAAAAAAATATATTAAATTTTAATTGAAATAAAAATAAAATCTCATTTCATATAGCTTCAATTAAATTATGGAGCTACTACTATAACCCCTACCTCGTCTTGGTAAACACATTACGGAGGGAGACCCTCTTTGGCTCAGGATTGGTATCGCCGTCATCACACACTCAGCGGATTTTAGTCAAACTACTACTTTGCCCTAGAGTGGGCATGCCCGCAAGGTTTGAACCTAGGTCTCTTCTTAGTAAGTGTTCAACGTGTTATTTTTAAAATTAAATTAATAAAACATCAAAGAATGTTGCAATAATAAATCTTATTAAATAATATAAGGTTAATTATTTTAAAAAATAAGTTTTAAAGGGAAACATTGTTCTTAAATAATATTAAATAATATATTTGTAATTGTTAAGTTGTTAAAATATTATTATGTGATAATAATAAAAAATAAATGATTTTTTTTACACTTAATAATAAAAACCAAAAACCAAATGTGTAAAATGGATGGTCCCTCAACATGGTGGTTTAAGCATATTACAATGAAGTTTCTAAATGGACTCTAGATGTTGTTAAAAGTGGGAGCTTGTGTAAAAAAAAAAAAAGGCGAGAGCTTGATTAAAGCTCACAACAAAACATTTTCATGGTTTTTCTTTATAGAAAAAGAAAATAGTTTTTAATATCCATAGAGCCATAACTCATGTGGAACAATCTTAGTGAAAAATGTGTTTATCTAGTTATGTTCTACTTAGTTGAAATACCTATTATTGAAGTATGGTGTACAACCCTATATTTTTTAGATTCAAACCTTTGATCTCTTGTTTGGACTTTTAAAGGCTTCACGGTTGGGTGCAATCAAGTTCTACAATCTTGAGAATAACTAGAACCAAAGTCTTAGTAACCTCTTTCATAATTTATCTAGCCATGAAGAAGTGTATGGGAAAATTCTTTAATTATTATCAATGCTTTCGATTTTAACATGATAAATAATGGGAAGATGATTTCAAAGTTTATGTGGAAGGTGTTGCCTTGCTTCTAGGATAACATAATCTTTTATATGAATTGGAAAGAAAACTTTGAATTTAATTTCTTGTTAAATAACCTAGGTGTTGTAGGTGAGTTGTAGAGGAGAGGGCAATCCTCCAAGGGAGGTCCCAGGTTCGAATCTCCACCCTACCAAAAAGTTGAATTGGGTACCCAAAATCCAATTGATAATGTTGGTGCGAGTAGGGCCGAGCACGACTCTCGGGTGACTTTGACAGTGTAAAACCCTCTGTTCGTGGTCTCTCAGACCAAGGCGGCCCCACAAGAGGTTTTTCGCTTTAAAAAATATATATCTTGTTAAATAATTACATCATTTGTTTAGGATAGAATTTTCAAACAAAAAACTACATCTATTATCAAATGGTATATTCCTTAACTTTTAAGGAGAATACCTAAGTTTGAATCTTATCAAGCTATACATACATACATCATCTATTATCAAATGGTATTAGCTTAATAGATTATATTCCTCAACTTTCAAGGAGAAGACCCAAGTTTGAATCTTGACAAATGATACATATATAATTGTTAAATTGTTGTAATACCACTAGAAAAAATGATGTTTTTTTATTTTAGTGGGTTTAAAGGTGAAACACTAAAAATAATTTGAATTTTGTGAGAGGTAAAGTTGTATTTTGGGAGTTAACATAAAGGATTTGAGGGAAAGCTGAAGATCCATCTACATTTTTTCTGTGCATCTGAACAACAGTTTGAAGAAGTTTGTTTGGCTAGAATCTAGGGTTTGCAAAGTTATAGTGGAGAAATTGTTGGAGCAGGAACAAATTTGGGGGAAGACAAAAAACCCTAGAGAGATCGTGAGTGTCAGTTCAGGTATGGTACTTCTTTGGCTTTAGCTTTGAAAATATTTCATTGGCTAGGGATTTAAAAATAGGGACCTCTTCTTTTGGAAGAGATTTATGGCAATCTGTTGGTTCCAATGATGACTGCAGCCTCACTTCTAAAACAAGCGGGCAATGAGGCCTTCTCCATGTTTTCACAACAGTTTCCCTTTGATGAGGAGAAGTTGGATCATATGCGTCAAGTGCTTAAAGCGAGAAAAGAACCCCATCCAAAACCACCTGCTCGCTCTAACAATGGTACCTTTGTGCCCAAGTTAGATGAGTCTCCTATGATTGAGGTACCTCCAACTTACATCCAACAACCTTTGCTCATGCTTTCCACCCAAGCCCTTGCATGCAAATTTGTAGGAATATGGCCTAGTCCAATCACAATCCAGAAATGGATTAATACACATTAGGGGAGTAAAGTCTCCTCTTATGAATTCATGATGACAGGTAGGGGATACTTTGTCGTTACATTTGCCTCTGTGGAGGACAAGAGCACTATCTTTCATGGGGGTCCTTGGTTTCTAGGATCCAGCCCACTTTACATGACCCCATGGAGCACGGCATTTGATCCTCAAGAGGAGGAGCTTGAAGAAGTTTTTGTTTGGGTTAGGTTACCATTTTTGCCATTGCACCTATGGAACAAACCTTCGATGGAATTAATAGGTAACGCTATTGGAACATTCATTGATTGGGCTCCTCCAAAGGCTAATAATGCTATATGTGCACGCATCTATGTGTAAGTTAATCTAAAAAAGGGTTTGCCTGAACATATTGGAATAAAGGTGTTTGATTGGATACATAACCAACCCCTGGACTATGAGCATATACCATTCAAGTGTATAACATGCCATGAGCATGGGCATTTCTCCCAAAACTGCCCAATTAAACAAGCACAGGAAACAAAAAAAGAAGAACTAGGATTCCAAGAAGTCAAAAGGAGACCGTGCAGATCAAGAAGCAAGAATCGACAACCTCAACCACGGGATCAAAAAAGCTTCCAGCACAAAAATAAATTTGAAAGTCTTAATGAAGGAGAAAAGGAAATCACCTCTCTAGATGTGATGGCTCCTAAAGATAAAGAGAAGATACCTACAACTGAAGCTGACAAGTCACCAGAGATCTTAGGAGATACACCAGAGAACACAACAGCTAGAGAAGAAACTGATGGAAACTCAGAGGAAGAGGTAGAAGAAACACAAGTGGAGGAAATAGTGATTCTTGGGGGTTTACCGACCACACGATCTGCAGTTAAGGGAAGAAAATCAAACCAACAACTCAGAAATGAGCAAGCACAAAAAGACTTGCAATCCAAAATGCAGGTCAGAATTGAGGAGAGCTTCGTAAAAAATAAGAAGCAATCCAAAAAATGAAGATTATGTCATGGAACTGTAGGGGACTGGGAAGTCCTATGAAAAAAAACTATCTCAAAGTTCTAATACAGGAGCAAAAGCCAACAATAGTATGTATTTAGGAAACAAAAACAATAGAGGCAACACTGATTATAGAATGGCAGAAGATATGGGCACAATCAGAACTGATAACTGTTGATTATGTGGGAGCTTCAGGGGGACTAGCTTTGGCTTGGGACCCACAACAATTAGTTTGTAGCTTACAACATAAGCATAATAACTGGATAGGTACAAAATTTGCCTTACCAGATGGAACTAGTGTAGCGGTAATAAATTTTTATGGTCCAAATAATCCTATCCAGAAAAGAGAAACATGGCAAAACTTAGCACAATGGCTAGACAATGAGAAGTTTGACAACATAATACTGGGAGGAGATCTCAACATGATTCTCTACCATTGGGAGAAGGTTGGGGGAAGTTTAGCAAGGGATCCAAATAGAGATATACTCAATCAAATTATGGTAGATGAAAGCTTACAAGACATTCGACCGACCAAAGGAAAGTACACTTGGAGCAATAGAAGAGCAGGGACAAACTATATTGCAGAAATATTGGATAGATTTTTTATCAGTGAAAATCTCCTAACACACTTTCCCCTCACTTCCAGTCACATCATTCAGAACTCTATCTCAGATCATAAGCCAATTCTCTTGGATAGCGACCAAAGCTTACAACCCCAAAAAATTCCTTTTAAATACAACTTTGAATGGGCAGCAGAAGAAGATTTCGGTGAACTTGTGGAAAGCACTTGGAACCAACGGGTCCAATCCACCAACCCCCAAGAAAAGTGGAAAATCAAAATTCAAAAATTGAAGCATATGATAAAAAAATGGTTGGCGAGAAAAAGCGAGAGTCAAACCGGACAAGAAGCGAGTTGATGCAACAACTAGAGCAACTAGAAACAAAAATTGGGGATCATCCTCCTCAACCATGGCAAGAAGATGCAAGAAATGACCTGATTCAGAAGCTCAATAAATTAAGCACTGAAGAAGAAACACATTGGAGGCTTAGATCCCAAATGGTCTGGCTAAGCAAGGGGGATAAAAATACCAAATATTTTCATCTAAAAACCATGCAACGCTACCAAAGAAATACAATCAAGGAGATAGAGCATGAAGGAACCACTTATATAGACAGGGAGAAAATTAAGGAACTTGCCAAGCAACATTACTCAACTTTGCTCTCCAGAGAAAATGGTAATCCTCATTCCCAAGAAATACTGCTGTAGCATATACCAACGGTATTAAGTTTGGAAGACAAACAGGATCTCAATCAGCCAATCACTATGGAGGAACTTGAGGAGATTATAGCAGCTCTACCAAAGGATAAAGCTCCTGGACCTGATGGATTCACAAATAACTTTTACCAGCAATACTTACACATCATTGGAGAAGATTTGATACGCATGATTGAGGATGTTAGGGTGAAAGGTAAGCTTCTTGGAGCCATCAACTCCACCTTTCTAGCATTAATACCTAAAGAAAAAAATGCCACTACTTTCTCTAGATTCAGACCAATTTCTCTATGTAACTCTTCCTATAAAATTATTACCAAGTTGTTGGCAAATAGAATAAAGAAAAAACTTGACAAACTAATATCAGAAGAGCAAGGAGGGTTCATGCCTGGAAAACAAATATATGATAATATCATTATAGTGCATGAAGCCCTCCACAGTAGTAGAAAATAAAAAAAGAAACAAATTGTTATAAAACTTGATATGGCAAACGCCTTTGATAGAGTTAATATACAATTTGTAGAACAAGTCCTTCAAAAGTTTGGATTCCCACATCAGGTCATTAAGTGGATCGGAGCATGCATAAAAAACCCATGGATAGCCCCCTTAATAAATGGAGAACCAACAAATTTCTTTCAGGCTACAAGGGGAATTAGACAAGGGTGTCCACTATCACCATATCTTTACATCATTCTAGCTGAGACTCTTGGAAGATTAATCAACCATCTTCAAAGAGAAAAAAAATAACGAGGGATAGAGGCTGCAGCGGGATGCAAAGCTGTAACACATGGCCAATTTGCAGATGATATCATTCTTCTAGGTGAAGCCACCAAGCAAAATGTTAGACAATTCAAGCAATGTCTGGATTGGTTCACACAAGCTACCGAGGCTCAGATAAACACTCAAAAGAGTCAGTTCTATACTCAAAACGTTGCAGCAATAACAGTCAAACTCTTTTGCACTATCCTAGGATTTCGGTCTGGTACAAAAAAATACTTCAGATATCTAGGAGTGCCCATGAGCTTCCACCTCAAAGCTTCAGACTGTTGGACCCCAATATTGGACAAGATGGTTAGGAGGATACAAAGTTATAGTAATAGTTGGCTCAGTCTTGCGGGAAGGGTAGTGCTGATCAAATCGGTGTTAGCTTCTCTTCCAGTCTACCAACTATTAGTATATCATGCTCCCAAGTTTATTTTGCAAAAGGTAGATGGAATCATACGCAACTTCCTATGGCAAGGAGGTAGGAAATCAAAAAGAAAAAAGTTCCACTTGGTCAATTGGGAGATGGTCACCAAGAGTAAAATTCAAGGAGGACTGGGAATAAAAAAAATGGAGATAGTTTCGAAAGCATTGGGAGCAAAACTTCTTTGGAACATGCTTAAAAACAATCGAGCATGGCAACGCATACTAGTCAGCAAGTATGTAAATAATCAAACAGGTATTCAAATGCTCAAACATATAGACAAACTTCCCAGAGCCTCGTTGGTTTGGAAACATATAGTGGTTGCAAAGAGCATAATAGAGGATAAAATTTCTTGGCTACCGGGAGATGGTAAGTTAATTAATCTATGGGAGGACCCGATCCTAGGAAATCCACCATTAAGAGAGAGAACTCCAATCAAATTGCAGAATCACTTGGAAAGCCAAAGAATATTTAAGTTAAGTGACTTGTTTTATTGGACCTCAGAAACTTTGAACTGGATCTCCCCTCCCATTCCATCTCAACTTCAAGGAGATTGGGATTATTTTAAGTCTCACGTGGTGAGCATTAGACCTCTTCATCCCACAATGCCAGACAAACTTATTTGGGGTAGCATCAACAATAATGGGGAATACTCGGTGCATCTAGGAGTCCAACATCAACAAATTGGGCCTGCCAACAAAAAACTATCGATATTGTGGAAAGTTAGAGCACCACCTAAACTGCAAGTATTCAGCTGGCTAGTTTCTCAAAATAAAATCTTAACAGGTGATAATATGCAAAAGAGGGTATAGCAGGGCCTCATGTTTGTTACAGGTGCAGGCAAAACAGTGAAACAATTTTCCATCTTTTGTTTGAATGCCCAAAGGCAATTTCAATTTGGTTAGGAATAATCAAAATTCTTGGCATTTCCTACTCTGGAAGGTTAACCATAGACAAATGTTTTACCAAGTGGAACAAAGAATATAAAGGTAAACTAACAGGTAAGCCCCTCCTAAAATATTTGTGGAGCTCCATACCATATTTTGTCATCTGGCACATCTGGTTGGATAGAAATCAGAGGATTTTTGAAGGAAAAGGTAAGGACAATAAAATTCTAATACGAAGGATAAAAGAAGAATTAATCCTAAATGTCAAATCTAGTTTTTGTCAGCAACAATATGAAGAATATCTGTCACCCACAGAAAGAAGAATTATATACCAACTTAATCTCCAAGCTTTCCTGACACACGGAGGATGCAAAGCAAATAATTCTTTGCACGACATATGTTTTCCAGCACTCTTCTTTGATGGTGCCTCCAAATCCAACCCCGATAAAGCAGCGGCAGGGGGCTGATTCTTACGAGGACCTTGTGAGATCCTACTCAAATACATGATCAACTTGGGAACAACATCTAACAATGTGGCAGAGGCTATTGGATGTGAAATCGGCTTAAAATTGGTGGCAAAGCAAGGAATCACTCAAGTCACAGTTTACGGGGATTCTAAACTGATAATAACAACTCTTGCCAAAAATAAAGATTTTAGATCTTTACAATTGAAGATTATTCAAGACAAGATTAGACAACTTGGCACGATCATTGGCAAAATATCCTATCAACACATAAGGCGGGAATTCAACAAAGAGGCTGACACACTAGCGAATCAGGCAATAAATATAGCCCCTGGTTATTGTCGCCAAATCATCAAGAAGAAGAAGAGCAAGGGTGGTATGCAAGGATGACAAAGGCTCCAATAATGAGGTTCTTTTTTGTCTTCATGTTTAGTTTTTTAGAAT
Source organism: Wollemia nobilis (assembly GCA_028583015.1). Classification (NCBI taxonomy): domain Eukaryota; kingdom Viridiplantae; phylum Streptophyta; class Pinopsida; order Araucariales; family Araucariaceae; genus Wollemia; species Wollemia nobilis. The sequence continues at coordinate 8,876,662 of JAQPPZ010017228.1, forward strand.
GATGTTCACTTTGAACTTTGATTAAAGAGTTTTGTACTTTTTTTTATTAAGTAAATAAATATTTTCTTTAAAAAAAATACCACTATGTCGTCATGATTTAATACGGGTGTGGCTTATTTCAACCCCATAATACCAATTGAAAAAAATAAAATATATCATCTATTGAGGTTGTGTACTTAGTGTACTACAATGTGTTTTATGTCAATTAGAAAACATTTAGTCGTAGGATAGGATTTGTGTTTGAATTCAAAGTTATGCTTATGAGTTAGACCAATTTATTTTTACATTGTTAAAGACATTTCTAAGTTGTTTCATATGATAGTAAAAATGGTGAGGGGTGATGGTAAGGGTCAATATGATTAGTTAAATATGAAATTGCTTGATGACTCATGACTTGATGCTTCACAAAATATCATTATCAAGATGATGTTTAGTATTGTTATGCTTTAATAATTAATATTTATGATCATTTTATAAATTTATATAATCAGACTAACTATTATTTTTGTGGTTTGTGCGTTTAACAAGGTCTCCCTCAACCAAACAAAGCAAGAGGGAGGGTATCATTAGGCAGAAGGCAATAGATGTTGAAGAACGACATCTATTGCACACACCACTTAGGTGATATATTATATTACATTTTTATTATGAGCATAAATGCATATAAGACTAATTGGAATTAGGCATTGATGTTGGAAGCATAATTTACTTTGAAACCACTTAAAATTCATGAACGATGTGGTAACATCTTAGGGAATGATGAGATCCCTTAGTATAATTTATTTTGAAACCACTTAAATTCATGAACGATTTATTAACGCCTTAGGGAATGATAAGATTCCGTAGGTATAAGATAAAAGAGAAGAATCATATCTCTAATGGACTCTAATTTAACTCGATTACAAATATAGTGAACAAGAAAAAATTAAGGTGGTATAAAACATGTTTTGATAAAACCTTACCTTAAGACCTAGAGTAAGGGTTAGTCTCTATGTTTGAAATAGTAAAGTGAAAAATATAAAACAAAGGGGTTGTGAGACGAGTTGATGTGTTAATTACGGTTTATAAGCCATGCTTCACCAAAACATATACAAAATCTGACTTTTAAGTTCTTCCTCACTTTTGCATTAGGTTGGTAGGGAATAAAGGACTGAATGGCATTATGAGGTATTCACAGTTCACATTTGCACTGAGAGGTGTTTTTACATACATGTGGAAAGGGCAACAATGGCTTTGTCTAATGGAATCCTTGGTAAACAAGTTTCAAATCCAAAGAGAGATAGCTACATAAACACCTAATAATACTTGTGAATCCTAAAAAAGATTAATATGTTTTTTTAATTAAAAAATAATATATTAGACTTTAGTCGGAAAGAAAATAAAAAACTCATTTCACATATAGCTTCCGGTCAAATGTTATTATTAAAAACTTAAAATAATAAAAAATTTCCTTTTTTTCAATGAGTTTACACAGGTTTTTATGAGAGATCTTGCTCCCCTCATACTCAGAGGGGTTTGAACCTTGGACTGTTCAAAGGGAGGCCAAAGTCCTTACCACTATAGTAAGCTTACAACTTAAAACATCTCCTTTTTATTAGTAAAGGATATTGCAATAATAAATATTTGTTTTTCAATGAGTTTACACATGTTAGTATGAGGGGTCTCGGTCCCCTCATACCGAGTAGGGTTTGAACCTTGGACCTCTCAAAGAGAGGCCAAAGCCCTTACCACTACACCACTATAGTAAGTTTACAGCTTTGCAATAATATATATCTTATTAAATAGTATAACGTTAATTGTTTAAAAATCTAAGTTTTAAGAAAAATATTATGTTCAAATAATACACGTATAATTGTCAAGTCGTTAAAATACTACTATGTGATAACGATAAAGTGAAATAAATTCTATATCAAATGCATACTTAATAAAAGAAGCCAACTATAAATAGAAGCAAAAAAACAAGTGTGTAAAATGGATAGTTCCTCAACATGGTGGTTTAAGCATATTTCAACGAAACTTCTAAATGGACTCTAGGTGTTGTTAAAAGTAGGAGCTTGATTAAAGCTCATAACAAAAAAATTTCATGGTTTTTCTTTCTAAAAAAATATAGTTTTTAACCTCCATGAAGCCATAACTCATATGGAACAATCCTCATGAAAAATGTGTGTATCTAGTCATGATCCACTTAGTTGGAATACCCATTGTTGAAGTATGGTGTACAACCTTATTTTAGATTCAAGCCTTTGACCTTTAATTTGAACTTTCAAAGTCTTCACGATTAGACCCTGTTGGTCATCAAATCTGCCCAGGAAAGGATTTTGGGAAGTGTACGCGCCCTAGACCTGGACCAACATTGAAAGGCCGAGAGGAAGAGATGCCCCTCGTGCCAATCTCCGGAGAAAGGCCGACTCCTTTACTAAACTACTTGGTGTTTTTGAGACAAGAGTGCAGGAAAGAGATAAAAATAGTAAGGGTGCAGGAAGGAGATAAAAATAGTAAGGGTGCAGGAAAGAAATAAACAGTGTAAGGGAAGAAATATTGGTGAATTAAAGTGGGAAAGAACCAGAAGCACGATTATTGGCTAATAGCCCGAAACAACAGCAATAAATACCAAGAATAAAATGAAATGAACGCAATACTAGTCCTCCTATGTATCCTCTAGACGAGTTCCAGGATTACCCTCCCCCTTACGTCGAAATCCAGAATTCAGAATTACGACGACTAGGAAATGAGTGAATATAATAGAAACACTATCCACAGGCAGCATACAAGAGAACTATTACAACGTTTTTCTCCCCTATGTATCCTTCGAGAAAATTCCAGGGTTCTATCCCCAATCGCACACCTAAATCCAGAATGCAGAATTACAGTATGCAAATGAAGAAAGAAATAACAGAAATAATCACAGAAGGCAGCATACAAGAGAGAAATTAAGCCCGAAGCTCTTTAGTATTAATCGCAGGGATTCAAGTTACAACAACTTTCTAGCAGAAAGTTCCCCCCTTTTTATTACAATGCCTGGGTTTTTATAGAGGACCCGACCCTCTGAGCCATCAATGCACAAAATGGAGGAGTACATCCTCGAAAACCTGAGAAGTCGGCTTTCGCGGCTCCCGTGACTGAGTTCTCAAATATTTTTCTATAACTGGCAGCTGCGACCGGGTCAGCCGGGGAAACTCGCATTTATGAGCCGCCTGATCCGTCCTAGGCTTCTGGGTGCGGAGCTCGAGTGGCCGCCATGTCCGTCGGGCTCTCCTTCTGAGACCGATACCTCTTTTCAGATTGCTAAAAATGAGCAACGAGTTCATCGGGCACGTAAAAATTCATTTATGAGGCACTTGATTGCCTCAAAAAATACTCGAGCTTGGAGTGCGTGCCCTTGAAGCGCTTCACCGATTTCTAGTTCGTGACCCTGCTTCGCAATGGATGTAAGCCGAAGCAGATCATCTCCCTTGGTTATGTACTTCGCATGAAGGAGCTTCGCAAAACGGCTTCGGGGATGTAAAATGTCGAAGTAGATATTTCTTCTCAAGGTTGGGCTCTCAATATTTGGCTGCTTCGCTGGAAAGGCATGTTAAAAGCTGCTTCGCAAGGTTCTCCGTGCGAAGTGGATGCTTCATTGATGGGCCATCAAAATGCTTCGCCGTGAACCTTCTTCAAAGCCGCGGTTCGGGAGGATTTCGGCTGAAGTGCATTCTCGCCTTGGAAAAGTGTTTTGTACTTCACGGGCCACTACCGCTTCGGGTGGAAACGCTTCGCACGAAAGTTATCCGAAGTGGATGCTTCGCGACAACTTTGGGCGAAGTAAAAATGGTTCGCCAGTAGGGAGGCCCGAAGTGGGTGCTTCGTCGATTTCTTAGCGAAGTAGTTTTTCAATGTTTGGACTTCTTCGAATCCCGCTTCGCAAAACTTTCACCCGAAGCATCTGTTTGGGCTGCTTCGAGCGTGAAGCTCTTTTCATTCTCTACTTCCTTCCTTCAGCGAAGCCGTCTTCCTTTTCCTGCGAAGCTCTTAAGCTTAGCTTGCTCAGTAGCGAAGCACTTGTATCTCCATTCTATGTACAAGGGGGATGGCGATGAAAGCCAAAATTGCTGCAATACTCAAAAATGTCTTCTAAAAACAAAGGAACAAATTAAAAGAAATACTTCACAAAATTTTGATTTTACTACCCCTCTAGGCAATGTGACAAAATTGTCAACATTCTTGGTGGCTCACGGGGCAACGAGCTCGCCTCGGTGTAAGAACCCTCAGCCTTAATCCATTGGGCCAGAGTTACCTCCAGACCCTTCTCCTTTTTCTCTTTTTGGGGGTGCTTCCACAACTTCTTCTTCTTCTTCTTCTTCTTCTTCCTCTTCTGGCGTGGCCTCCTGTTGCGGTGGTTGGGGAAGGCGATCATGGATGCGTTCCATGGTTCGACGAACGTGAGCCCAGGCGCCTTTCTGAAAAGGCTCTCGGTCTTGTAGCGCTTTGACCAGAACATGGAACCGATCAATTTGCCCTATGTCGGCATGTTTGGCTCTTGTGCTTAGATCATTCAGGCAGGCCACGATCTTGCAATGTCTCAGAATGAAATCTGTAACTTGCCCTTCTGTGATTGGCTCTTCCCATTCGTCTATCTCTGAGACGTCGCCTTCAAAATGTAGCCAAGCCGGCTTGAGCTCTTCCTTAGTCAAAAGGTTCCCATCATCATCCATGAAACTTGGGAAACCTAATGAAGAGAGATCTTGGAAATACCCCAGTGATGTGCGTTGCTCGTGTTCAAACACATCCATGAGGTCCTTCGCCTTCTGTGCTTTCCTCACCTTGGAGAAGAAGGCGCGGACCGTGGCTTGGGCTGTGGACCAATCTCTGGCTGTCCGGCTCATCGCAGTGACCTGCAGGTCCTGATATTTGATACTTTGGACCTCAAAAGCCAGTTTGAGTCGGCTTCTGATTTTTTGTATGATTTCATCCACTATTGGCCCTTCTTGAGCAGCGGCATACTGGGCTTCGGTGATGTAGGTTAAAATTGACAGGGCACTGGAGGCCCGAGATCTAAAGTTTTTGAGCAGGTGCGAGCGGATTTCCTTTATTCTGCCTCTATCAAACAGCTCCAGGCTCTCTTTTTCGTACAACTACTGCTGCATCTGCAAGATTTTGCTTTCAAATTCTTTGGCCTTCAGATCAGCCTCGGCCTGTATCTTGCTTTGATTTTCAGTCGTACCCTACAGTTGTTCTACTTGCTGTTTTAAGGCGTCTACTTCCTTTTTCATCATCTCGCACTGCTTCTCCGCGTCTTCCAGCTTAGAGCGGGTCCTGGCTAGCTCCTCCTCCAACTTGATGTTGGCGCTCTCTGCTTCAAATCGGCGCTGATTGGCGATATTTGCATGTGCGCGGAATGTTTCTATTCGTACATGCATAGATGCAGATTCATTATCTACATCCAAGTGTTCCAGGTCCTTGGACTTCTCCTGATAGTCATAATCTGCAGGGGTCATCTCGTCCAGTGGCTTTTGGACCTTGGGGACCTTTTTCACCTTATGCAACTTTTCGCCTTTCAAGTCAAAAATAGCGCATTTTTCTACTCTGGCTAGAGAGCGCCCCCTCTTTTTCCTGGCTTCCTTTAGCATCTTGTCGGTGTTTTGTCGGGCCTGGAGCAACTTCTCAGCTAGAGGACATTCCTTGATCATGGACAACTCTATTTCAAATGAGGCTGGGTCTCCAGCCAAAGGGGTAAACAAATATAGTGAGTGTACAGGGGATGCCTCACCAGTAGGTTCGGCGACGGGTGTGGTAGGAGTTTCGACGAGAGAAACAACGTCGTGCATGACAGGGGAGCGGGAGACGGGGTTCGGCGTTGGAGTACTACCTTCGCCCTGACTAAAAACCAAGGGAATGGTGGCGTGGGCGAGCGAAGTAGTATCGATGGACTTGTCCCGGCCTGACGACTCGAACGGGGTAGATATGCTTGTGGGGCTAACGGGATCACGAGGCAAACTCGAGGTGGCGAAGGGCAACATGTGATGGGGTGACCGAACTTTCGAGAGAGAGAGACTGATGAGGACCTTCGGTCGGGACCGTGGTGGACATACCTTGAGAAACCAAGGTGAAGGGTGAGGAGTGCGTACCTGCGTGCTCCCCTGATAGAGCAGAAGTAGTGGTTTCCTACGTGATCGGCTCTTGTTCCTTTCCAGCTTCTGCACTTTCGACTTCCATGACTTCTTCTTCAGGGCCCCCTTCTTGTTGGAGGAGTTCCTCCACATCGATGATGTCTACGTCTGAGACTGCCTCGGCCCTTTGCGACGTCGTCCCTCCAACATTTACCTCGGCTGAGCTCATCATAGGCTATCCGCTAGAAGCACCTGGAGGTTTTGTACGTGGTCGCTTCGGGTGGGTTGGAGGCACTTGAGCTTGCTCCATCTTCTTTCTTTTTCTTTTCTCCCCCTTCTCTGATTGCTGCGTCGACCCTACGGTGCTCGTGTCATGGCTTTCCATAGGTTCCTGAGGCAACTCTTGTGGTGTCGCCTCTGCCTCCTCCTCTTCCTCTTGTTTCGAAGCATCATCGGCTCTCCTTGGGCTTTCGCCCGAATCTGGGGCACTAGGGGGAATGAAGTCGATGAAGGAGGTGGGCTTCCAAGTCCCAGCGTTGGCTTCGTAAACAATTGCGAAGTCTCTATCCATCTCCAAGAGCCCGTATGATTTCATCTTCTGATGATGGACTCTCATTATCCACCATTCCTTTAATTGTTCTTCGCCCCAACCCTTCAATTCTTCCCTCAATTCATCCTTCATATTTCTCCAAAATGTGGAGTCTGGGCCCGGGAAGGGGTGCCGAACTGGATCATACTCGACCTCTATGGGGTAAAACTCATGCCAGGGAGGTAAGGTCTTCATTCTTTCTAGATGCCACTCCAAATCCCTCCCATTGGGGTTATTCCTTTGCTCTACGATTTTTGGGTGAGGGCAGACATGAAAATTTTTGAATCGGAGGTGATCCCTCATCACCCCCAAGGGGTCGTAACACCACCGTTGAGGAATCTGGAGCAAACCTAAGTCGGCAAGCTTCTCCTCCAGGTACACATGTTGCTTCAGGGCAAACACCTCAATTACTCCCATTTTGAAAGGGAAGTCGCATGTGTGCGCCCATTTTCGGCCGTGGTCGTAGACGACGTTTGTCGCGTCGCTCTGTCGAGCGACCTCCAACGCGAACTGGTATTCCGAGGGGTAAATGGGTAGCAGGAAGGGCTTCCCCGTGAATCCGAACAGATGAACCACAAGCCCCTGCATCAATTGAAATACGTCCCCCTTTTCCTCCTTCACCACTTTGTCCCTTAGACTGATGGGTACCCGAGGGCAGGAACCCTTCAACAGCTGAATAGCAGGTCCCAGGAATTGTTGATTAAAAGAATAATACGACTCCGTCCTCGCCAAGAGGGGAGTCCACTGGTATACCGACAGAGGAGTTCCATCCTTGCCGCTCGAAGAAATGGCGATGTGGGGGAATTGCTTATGAACATGATAGAAAAATAACCAGACTAGGAAAGAGCAAGGCCCAAAGTACTGACCCGTTCCAGCATTCTTCATGCTGGTTAGCCGCGTGTGCAAGGTCCGGGCCACCCATTCCGCCCAGTCGAAGAAGACTGGGTTAGTGTTCGGCCTTGATGCATCTGGGGCATAGAACTCCCCTCGTGAAATACACTCGGCCAAAGACACCTGCCAGGGGTGCACCGAAGCATCGGTTGACAGGCCCGCGACCCATGCAATGATGGAGAAGATGTCCGTGCTCTTGAAATCCATCAAGGGGAGAGGCATTTGGGGCAGCCTGCCTGAAGGGAGCCCGTCCTTGAGGTTCTCGCTCAAAAATTTCAAAATATAGTTGGAGGAGGTGAACCTCTCCATTTGTTCGCTCAAGATGACATTGCGAACCGAATAACCCTTGGGCGGCCCTTGTTGTGGCGCGAAAGCTCCTTGCACATCTTCTTTTAAAATTGAAAACAATTTATGGCCCGTGGCGTCCAACACTTGTCTGGAGGAGGGCTGGTAGTTTTGTGCGATGGCACAAATTAATTCGGGACAATGGTGCGTGGGCGGGGTCAGATACCAGTATATCTGCGAGTAATAGGCGATGGCTCTCTTGTTCTCCATGGAGAGTCTGCTTTTCATGAACTCAATAGTATATCGGAGCTCGGCCACGCTCTTTGAAAGTTTAGTGTCCCTTATTTTCTCCCACCCATCAATTGGTGGCTCTTCAGGTTGCTCCTCTTTCGAATCCTCTCTCTCCTCTACGGCTTGCTTTTTGGGGCGGAGGTTGAGGTCGACCCTCTTTGGTCTGTGCTTTTTCTCCTCTTTGCCCTTCTTCATTTTCTCTGGGCCTGCTACCTCAGGCTCCTTCCTCTTTTCCTTAGAATTCTTCTTCCCCATTCTGGATATACGCGGCAGCAGAGTCTTCGATGCAGAGGGCTTCGACGTGAAGGATTTCGACGCGAAGGGCAGAAGAAATGCAGGCTATCAACGGGGCTCTTAATCTCGCATTAACCAGTAGGCGAACAACCTTTTTACTGCTGAGGCTTGAGTTTTATAGCCCTAAAAGGCAACTACCTCTATTTATGGTGCCTGCCAAAATTAAATTTACAACTCGGACGGGGAAGGTTGCTTTGCCTTTTGATTGGCTTTACGACGGCGTTGTACGCGGGCCCATGCGCTTCGATGATTTTGCCCAGCATTGGAAACTTAACTTCCTGCCACCTCGTACCTGGGCGTGAGCTTTTCTCATAACCGAATTCTCTCGGGATGTGCCCCGCCACCTTTGCATTAAAATCACTTGCTGTGAGCATTTCCCTAAGTTGTCATCGACACGTCTTTCAAGGCACATTTTAAATGCTCCTCGTCTCACGCGCTATTGGGTTGGCGAAGTTGAAACCGACGCTGAAGACGCTTCGCGGTGAACCTCCAGCGATCCACTAATTTTTATACTTCGGGCCCGAAGTATTTTTACCTCGTCGCGTCACCACTTTGTTTCGCGGAAGGTTGCCTCCGAAGCTTGTTCCTTTTGAAAAATGATTCGCTAATTTTCCTTCAAAAACTGCTTCGCTCAAACTCCTTTTGCGAAGCACTTCTCACACCTTCATTCTGAATTTCGTTTCTTTTGAGGACTCCTTCCAGGCCAAAGTGCTTCGCTGCGAACCATCTTGCATCAGTCACTTCGCACACAAAGTTCCCGAAGGAGATTCTCGCTAAGCCTAGCGAAGCTGGGGCTTGTCACTGTGGTAGTGTGATACTTAACCTCTTGGCAATCTTGAAACAGGGTATATACAAAGATAAAAAATCTTACATACAAAAGTAAAACTTGAACCATTTTTTTTTTTTTTTTGTTTCGTCTCAGCGATGAAAAGTCTTCAAATGAAGACCATTGACAGAAATCGACAAGATCTGACCATCTGCATCCTTGAGGATGAAAGAATTGGCTGAGTTTACCTTCACAATTTCGAACGGTCCATCCCAGAAAGCATCCAATTTATCGTGATTCCCAGGCTTGGCCTTCCAGGAGTCCCACTTCCATACCAGATCTCCCACTCTGAACGTGCGGTCGGAGGATTTTTTCTTGAACCAGTCTCGGGTGATCTGAGCATGCTTAGCGAAGCTCTGGTAGGCCTTCTCACGGTCTTCCTCCAGCTGCAGTAGCTGAGCCAACCTGTTCTTCATAGGATTAACTTCTTCTTCCTCATCCAACAGCTGCAATGCAGGGATCTCTACATGGGTTGGTAGGATGGCCTCCTTGCCATACACCAGGGCGTAAGGTGATGTTTTGATTGACTTCTTGACAGAAATCCGATCGGCCCACAAGGCCCGATCTAGAAGGAGGTGCCAAGTTCTTTTGTTTTTCTCCATGAGTTTTCTCAGCACCCTTAACAGAGTCTTATTAGTCGATTCTGCCAATCCGTTACCCTGTGGATAGTAATTAGAAGAGACCTTATGATATATCCCATATTTGTAGAGGAACTCGTTGATCTTGGCGCCTAAAAACCCGGGACCATTGTCCATTACGATTGCTTCTGGGATGCCGAACCGGGTGATCAAACCTTCTAGGAAAGCAATGACGGTCTCCTGATCGGCATGCTTCGTGGGTACTGCTTCGGCCCATCTAGTGAAGTAGTCAGTTGCAGTCAGGATGAACTTATGCCCTACGGAGGAGTTCGGCGATATAACTCCTATGAAATCCAACCCCCATTGTTGGAAGGGCGTTTCTACCTGTATCGGTCGGAGGGGCATAGGAGCACTTCTGCTTCGGTCGATGAACTTCTGACATTGCTCGCATCTGCGACAGACCGCAAAAGCATCGACGAAGAGTGTAGGCCAATAATAACCCACCTTAATTATCTTCAATGTCGTTGTTCTTCCTGCGAAGTGGCCACCGGACAACCCTGAATGGAATTCTCCCAGGACTCTCTTCTTATCATCTTCTCTTATGCACCTGAGAAGAACGCCATCGATATTCCTGAAGAATAGGCCTTCGGGGCGCAACGTATATCGGAGGGACCGCATCCTGAAGTGTCTTCGCTGCGAAGCATTCAAATGTGGAGGACATCTCCCGGTATTGAAATATTCAACTATCTCCCCGACCCAATCCTTCTCATCCTCTTCTTGATTTGCGAAGCACCCTTCTGCTGCCGAGTCATCCCACTGACAAGCTGTCACTTCGGCCGCTACGCTCTTCGCAAGCTCTTGACATAGTGCGCGACCGTGAACCAATTTTGTGGGTCTAATCTCGATGTCAAACTCCTATATTTTGCTGACCCAACCGGCTCTTTTGCTACCCAATTCTCCCTGAATAATGAAGTTGCGCACATCGGGATGAATGACGAACACTGTAACCCGACTTTGAGAAACGAAGTGCTTGAACTTCCTCAAGGATTTCATTACTGCATGCACCTGCCTTTCTATGAAATTGTATTTCTCTTCATGAGGGTGTATCACTTGGCTTAGAAACGCGATAGGGCGTTCTTCGCCGTCTTCCCCCTTTTGCGTCAAGACTGCAGCATAGCTTTCAGGTTCTCCTATAGCATATAGGATGAAATCTCGGTTGTAGTCAGGGTTGGTCAGGACTGGCGCCTGAGCAATTCGGGCCTTGATCTCTTCAAATGCCTCTTTCCTTTCATCCGTCCAGATGAATTCAGCGCCCTTCTTCAAGAGTTCAGACATTGGTTTAATGACTTGGGCGAAATCTGGAACGAACTTCCTTACGAAGTTGATCTGGCCAAAAAAATATTGTAGTCCTTTCTTATTCGTCGGGAGTGGGAGCTTCAAGAGAGCCTCAGCCCTATCAGGATCTACGGTGAGACCCTTCTCTGATATCACATGTCCCAATAACTTCCCCTCATTGACTGCGAATATGGACTTCTTTGGGTTGATTGAAATGCCAAATTCTCGACATTTTTTGAATATCTGTTGTAGGTGTAAAGGGTGATCCTCCCTTCTTCGGGAGAAGACGGTCATGTCATCCAAATAGATAACAATGACCTTATTCAACAATTCTCCAAAGGCTAAATCCATGGCCCTCTAAAAAGTGGCCCCCGCATTCGAAAGGCCGAATGGCATTCGCTGATAGGCGAATGTTCCCCACTTAGTAGTGAATGCGGTTTTATGTTGGTCTTCATCCCTAACCCAGATCTGATTATATCCTGAGAAGCCATCAAGTAGGGAGAAGCGCTGAGCCCCAGCCACTGAGTGCAAGATCTGATCAATCTACGGGAGAGGGTAATGATCCTTGAGCGAAGCCTGATTCAGGTTGCGAAAATCCACGCATAGTCGTATATCTCCATTCTTCTTTCTAACAGGGACTAGATTCGCTACCCAAGAGGAATGCTTTATGGGATAAATTATCTTCGCCTCGAGCATCTTCAGGAGCTCGACTTTCATCAGGACCTCGATCTTTGGATTAACAGGCCTTTGCTTCTATCGGAAGGGTTTGATCCCCTCCTGCAATTCAATTGTATGCTGGATCAGTTGTCGATCGTATCCCTTTAGGTCTTGATAAGACCACGCCACTATGTCGGGATACCTTCTGCACAGAGATCGGATCTGTTCTAGCTCTTTCGAAGTGCAATCTGTTCCAACTTTTATTGCTTTTCCAGGTTCAAGCTCCAAATCCTGATCTTGCTTCGCATTGACTTTGATCCTATGAGAAACTGCTCGATCATTTCGATCGAAGAGGCTTTCAAGAGTAATTAATCCCTTGGGAACGTGATTATTCTTCAATTGAACTAGCCCTTCATATTCCTCATCATCTGGGCTTCTTCTTTCAATTGTTGTTGCTTCTTGAATCATAAAATTCACAATCTGCTCATCACTATCAAAAACTTGCCAATGCAGATCTCTGTCTGGGACAGAGGGCCTGTAAATCATCCTCACAGCTTTAGGTTTATGCACCATGTCTTCTGCTGGAGAGTACCTAGCTGCGATGGATGCTAAGACATCAGCATGTCGGTTCTTTTCGCGGGGAATGGACTGCAGATTGAGAGACTCGAATTGGTCAAACAAGTCCCATACCCTGTTACGGTATGCCTTGAGATAGTGCTTCTTTGAAATGCACTTGTTTGTGACTTGATTGCATATCAATTCTGAATCTCCAAAGACTTGGAGATGCTTTATGCCTAACTTTTCTGCTTTCTTCAGTCCCAGGCATAAAGCTTCGTATTCTGCTGCATTGTTGGTGCAGCTCCATACCAACCGGTAGCAATATTCCTTTTGCTCCCCTGATGGTGATATTAAAAGAATTCCTGCTCCAGCGCCATTCCTGCATCGGGCGCCATCGAAGAACAATCTCCATAGTCCTTCTTGGGCACATGTTTTATTCTCTGACTTGATGTGTTTCTCTGGTTTAGTGATGGCGTAGCATCCCATCTCCGTTTCTATCATGGCATTAAAGTCTGCCAATGAAAACTCATCTTCACAACTTAACTGTGCAAGGGATTCCTCGACCAAGTCCACCTGCTCTATCCCTTCCACTATCGCATGCACGGGATCACTGCTCTCTTCTTCGGACATCTTCTGTACGAGGAAGGTAGAAGGTTTCTCATTGTAGATTTTTACCTTCTTCCCTTTGAATGGAATCTCTAAGTGCGAGTAATCCATAGATAGATATCCTCCCAGCTTCGTTGTAAACTCTCTTGACAAGCACATACTAAAATATGGCTCAAGGTCGACGACCACCACCTCTTGTATAACCGTGATCTGAGGCATCTTGTGTAGTCGGATAGGTATATCTTTAATTACACCCATAGTCTTCATAGGAGTACCATCCAGTTGGAGCATGCCATGGCTACTTCGGGTGTACTCCATTCCTATTTCCTCGCACACTGCTTTGGGCATGACTGTCATCGCGGCCTCGGAGTCAATCATACAGTTGTGTACAACATACCCTTCCATTTGTAGAGATAGGTAGAATGGAGGTGGCCTATTCTTTCCTGTAATGGACGTGGACAGGGTCTGCACTAGGGCGAGCGGTGCTGACTTTCTCGCCTTAGTTGTCTTCAACGATTCTTGCAGCAAGTCCACTTGTCCGGGTAACTGCAATGCGTCATATAGACTAATCTTGGCCGGAGTCTTCTTCAGCTCATCTACAATATTGTAAACCAGGGAGTTGGGCACCTCAGATTCCCTTTTCACCTCATACCTGGTGCGATACTGCTCCGTGGCTTCGACCCTTTGTCGCTTGGTCAGTGAAGGAAGCTTCAGCTTCTCTCTAGCTTGTTCTTTAGTTTCCACCTGAGGTGGATTTGTAGGGGCCTGTTGAGCCTTTTCTTTTACTGGTGGAAGCTGAGAAGCTTCGCTCGAGGCCTGGGGAAGTTGTTGTCCCTTCTCGTGGTGAGCATGCACCTTTAAGGGAGCCATTTGAACAACGTCTACCTCTATTGACCTTTTTCCTCCTCTGGTGAGGACTGCAACTTGCTCTTCTTCGCCAATTACCAGGTTCTGATCCATTTGCCTGATAATGTTGACCTGACCACCATGACTACTGCTCGCCAGCGTTTGCACATAATGTTGGTGCAGCATACAAGTATTCTCTTCGTGAGGGTCATTACACGTGGAGCACCAATGTATGTAGTCGGAGGTGCTCGGAGCTTCATCAATCATGACATTTCTTGTCGACGCTCTCCCTTGCTGGACCGCTTGATCTTTAGTAAGCGCGGGTGTAGGATAAGACCTTCTTGGTAGAAACTCTTGCTGCGCTTGCTTCTTTTTCATAATGGTCATGTCATTGGACAGAGTTTGCACTGTGGAGTTCAGGGACTGAACTTCCTGTAGTATTTTGGCTTGCATATCATCGGCTTTGGGAATAGGTGGCAATGGAGCCATCGTTGGTATTGGAGGTAGGGCGGGGTGTTGAGGTGGTGCTGGCAATACAGGAAATGCCGAAGAGACAGTGGGCTGTGATGTCGAGAATGTGGGAAAATGGATTTGTGGAGTAGCGATCTGAGATACAATGGGATTCGGGTTCCAAGATGAGATCGGGTACATGGGGGTTGCAGAGATCTACGAAGCGGCTGCATTCGCATACTGGGATTGAGGGAAATCGGGAAGTATGGGCATCGACATCCTTTGGGGAAGTTTACCCATAGCTATTAGATCCATTTTTGCTTTCTGGGCTAATTCATACAACTCTGGGAAGGTATTGATATTCGAATACCTTACCATTACACTGATATCAGGGTTGAACGCCCTAAGGAAATAGTATGTTGCAGCTTCGCTAGTTGGTCGAAGTCCAACTGGTATCCTTTGCCAGGTTCGAGCGAACCTAACATTGAAATCAATGATCTCTTCTTGTGGATGTCTCTGGATCATTGTGAACTGATGTAGAAGAGAAGATGGATCGACGGACTCATTGAAGAGAAGTAGTGGTTTCCTACGTGATCGACTCTTGTTCCTTTCCAGCTTCTGCACTTTTGACTTCCATGACTTCTTCTTTAGGGCCCCCTTCTTGTTGGAGGAGTTCCTCCACATCGATGATGTCTACGTCTGAGACTGCCTCGGCCCTTTGCGACGTCGTCCCTCCAACATTTACCTCGATTGAGCTCATCACAGGCTGTCCGCTAGAAGCACCTGGAGGTTTTGTACGTGGTCGCTTCGGGTGGGTTGGAGGCACTTGAGCTTGCTCCATCTTCTTTCTTTTTCTTTTCTCCCCCTTCTCTGATTGCTACACCGACCCTGCGGCGCTCGTGTCATGGCTTTCCATAGGTTCCTGAGGCAACTCTTGTGGTGTCACCTCTGCCTCCTCCTCTTCCTCTTGTTTCGAAGCATCATCGGCTCTCCTTGGGATTTCGCCCGAACCTGGGGCACTAGGGGGAATGAAGTCGATGAAGGAGGTGGGCTTCCAAGTCCCATCGTTGGCTTCGTAAACAATTGCGAAGTCTCTATCCGTCTCCAAGAGCCCGTATGATTTCATCTTCTGACGATGGACTCTCATTATCCACCATTCCTTTAATTGTTCTTCGCCCCAACCCTTCAATTCTTCCCTCAATTCATCCTTCATATTTCTCCAAAATGTGGAGTCTGGGCCCGGGAAGGGGTGCCGAACTGGATCATACTCGACCTCTATGGGGTAAAACTCATGCCAGGGAGGTAAGGTCTTCATTCTTTCTAGATGCCACTCCAAATCCCTCCCATTGGGGTTATTCCTTTGCTCTATGATTTTTGGGTGAGGGCAGACATGAAATTTTTTGAATCGGAGGTGATCCCTCATCACCCCCAAGGGGTCGTAACACCACCGTTGAGGAATCTGGAGCAAACCTAAGTCGGCAAGCTTCTCCTCCAGGTACACATGTTGCTTCAGGGCAAACACCTCAATTACTCCCATTTTGAAAGGGAAGTCGCATGTGTGCGCCCATTTTCGGTCGTGGCCATAGACGACGTTTGTCGCATCGCTCTGTCGAGCGACCTCCAACGCGAACTGGTATTCCGAGGGGTAAATGGGTAGCAGGAAGGGCTTCCCCGTGAATCCGAACAGATGAACCACAAGCCCCTGCATCAATTGAAATACGTCCCCCTTTTCCTCCTTCACCACTTTGTCCCTTAGACTGATGGGTACCCGAGGGCAGGAACCCTTCAACAGCTGAATAGCAGGTCCCAGGAATTGTTGATTAAAAGAATAATACGACTCCGTCCTCGCCAAGAGGGGAGTCCACTGGTATACCGACAGAGGAGTTCCATCCTTGCCGCTCGAAGAAATGGCGATGTGGGGGAATTGCTTATGAACATGATAGAAAAATAACCAGACTAGGAAAGAGCAAGGCCCAAAGTATCGACCCGTTCCAACATTCTTCATGTTGGTTAGCCGCATGTGCAAGGTCCGGGCCACCCATTCTACCCAATCGAAGAAGACTGGGTTAGTGTTTGGCCTTGATGCATCTGGGGCATAGAACTCCCCTCGTGAAATACACTCGACCAAAGACACCTGCCAGGGGTGCACCGAAGCATCGGTTGATAGGCCCGCGACCCATGCAATGATGGAGAAGATGTCCGTGCTCTTGAAATCCATCAAGGGGAGAGGCATTTGGGGTAGCCTACCTGAAGGGAGCCCGTCCTTGAGGTTCTCGCTCAAAAATTTCAAAATATAGTTGGAGGAGGTGAACCTCTCCATTTGTTCGCTCAAGATGACATTGCGAACCGAATAACCCTTGGGCGGCCCTTGCTGTGGCGTGAAAGCTCCTTGCACATCTTCTTTTAAAATTGAAAACAATTTATGGCCCATGGCGTCCAAAACTTGTCTGGAGGAGGGCTGGTAGTTTTGTGCGATGGCACAAATTAATTCGGGACAATGGTGCGCGGGCGGGGTCAGATACCAGTATATCTACGAGTAATAGGCGACGGCTCTCTTGTTCTCCATGGAGAGTCTACTTTTCATGAACTCAATAGTATATCGGAGCTCGACCATGCTCTTTGAAAGTTTAGTGTCCCTTATTTTCTCCCACCCATCAATTGGTGGCTCTTCAGGTTGCTCCTCTTCGAATCCTCTCTCTCCTCTACGGCTTGCTTTTCGGGGCGGAGGTTGAGGTCGACCCTCTTTGGTCTATGCTTTTTCTCCTCTTTGCCCTTCTTCATTTTCTCTGGGCCTGCTACCTCAGGCTCCTTCCTCTTTTCCTTAGAATTCTTCTTCCCCATTCTGGATATACGCGGCAGCAGAGTCTTCGATGCAGAGGGCTTCGACGCGAAGGATTTCGACGCGAAGGGCGAAAGAAATGCAGGCTATCAACGGGGCTCTTAATCTCGCATTAACCAGTAGGCGAACAACCTTTTTACTGCTGAGGCTTGAGTTTTATAGCCCTAAAAGGCAACTACCTCTATTTATGGTGCCTGCCAAAATTAAATTTACAACTCGGACGGGGAAGGTTGCTTTGCCTTTTGATTGGCTTTACGACGGTGTTGTACGCGGGCCCATGCGCTTCGATGATTTTGCCCAGCATTGGAAACTTAACTTCCTGCCACCTCGTACCTGGGTGCGAGCTTTTCTCATAACCGAATTCTCTCAGGATGTGCCCCGCCACCTTTGCATTAAAATCACTTGCTGCGAGCGTTTCCCTAAGTTGTCATCGACACGTCTTTCAAGGCACATTTTAAATGCTCCTCGTCTCGCGTGCTATTGGGTTGGCGAAGTTGAAACCGATGCTGAAGATGCTTCACGGCGAACCTCCAGTGATCCACTGATTTTTATACTTCGGGCCCGAAGTATTTTTACCTCGTCGCGTCACCACTTTGTTTCGCGGAAGGTTGCCTCCGAAGCTTGTTCCTTTTGAAAAATGATTCGCTAATTTTCCTTCAAAAATTGCTTCGCTCAAACTCCTTTTGCGAAGCACTTCTCATGCCTTCATTCTGAATTTCATTTCTTTTGAGGACTCCTTCCAGGCCAAAGTGCTTCGTTGCGAACCATCTTGCATCAGTCACTTCGCACACAAAGTTCCTGAAGGAGATTCTCGCTAAGCCTAGCGAAGCTGGGGCTTGTCACTGTGGTAGTGTGATACTTAACCTCTTGGCAATCTTGAAACAGGGTATATACAAAGATAAAAAATCTTACATACAAAAGTAAAACTTGAACCATTTTTTTTTTGTTTGTTTGTTTCGTCTCAACGATGAAAAGTCTTCAAATGAAGACCATTGACAGAAATCGACAAGATCTGACCATCTGCATCCTTGAGGATGAAAGAATTGGCTGAGTTTACCTTCACAATTTCGAACGGTCCATCCCAGAAAGCATCCAATTTATCGTGATTCCCAGGCTTGGCCTTCCAGGAGTCCCACTTCCATACCAGATCTCCCACTCTGAACGTGCGGTCGGAGGATTTTTTCTTGAACCAGTCTCGGGTGATCTGAGCATGCTTAGCGAAGCTCTGGTAGGCCTTCTCACGGTCTTCCTCCAGCTGTAGTAGCTGAGCCAGCCTGTTCTTCATAGGATTAACTTCTTCTTCCTCATCCAACAGCTGCAATGCAGGGATCTCTACATGGGTTGGTAGGATGGCCTCCTTGCCATACACCAGGGCGTAAGGTGATGTTTTGATTGACTTCTTGACAGAAATCCGATCGGCCCACAAGGCCCGATCTAGAAGGAGGTGCCAAGTTCTTTTGTTTTTCTCCATGAGTTTTCTCAGCACCCTTAACAGAGTCTTATTAGTCGATTCTACCAATCCGTTACCCTATGGATAGTAATTAGAAGAGACCTTATGATATATCCCATATTTGTAGAGGAACTCGTTGATCTTGGCACCTCCAAACCCGGGACCATTGTCCGTTACGATTGCTTCTGGGATGTCGAACCGGGTGATCAAACCTTCTAGGAAAGCAATGACGGTCTCCTGATCGGCATGCTTCGTGGGTACTGCTTCGGCCCATCTGGTGAAGTAATCGGTTGCAGTCAGGACAAACTTATGCCCTACGGAGGAGTTCGATGATATAACCCCTATGAAATCCAACCCCCATTGTTGAAAGGGCGTTTCTACTTGTATCGGTCGGAGGGGCATAGGAGCACTTCTGCTTCGACCGATGAACTTTTGACATTGCTCGCATCTGCGACAGACCGCAAAGGCATCGACGAAGAGTGTAGGCCAATAATAACCCGCCTTAATTATCTTCAATGTCGTTGTTCTTCCTGCGAAGTGGCCACCGGACAACCCTGAATGAAATTCTCCTAGGACTCTCTTCTTATCATCTTCTCTTATGCACCTGAGAAGAACGCCATCGATGTTCCTGAAGAATAGGCCTTCGGGGTGCAACGTATATCGGAGGGACCGCATCCTGAAGTGTCTTCACTGCGAAGCATTCAAATGTGGAGGACATCTCCCGGTATTGAAATATTCAACTATCTCCCGACCCAGTCCTTCTCATCCTCTTCTTGATTTGTGAAGCACCCTTCTGCTGCCGAGTCATCCCACTGACAAGCTGTCACTTCGATCGCTACGCTCTTCGCAAGCTCTTGACATAGTGCGCGATCGTGAACCAATTTTGTGGGTCTAATCTCGATGTCAAACTCCTGTATTTTGCTGACCCAACCGACTCTTTTGCTACCCAATTCTCCTTGAATAATGAAGTTGCGCACATCGGGATGAATGACAAACACTGTAACCCGACTCTGAGAAACGAAGTGCTTGAACTTCCTCAAGGATTTCATTACTGCATGCACCTGCCTTTCTATGAAATTGTATTTCTCTTCATGAGGGTGTATCACTTGGCTTAGAAACGCGATAGGGCGTTCTTCGCCGTCTTCCCCCTTTTGCGTCAAGACTGCAGCATAGCTTTCAGGTTCTCCTATAGCATATAGGATGAAATCTCGGTTGTAGTCAGGGTTGGTCAGGACTGGCGCCTGAGCAATTCGGGCCTTGATCTCTTCAAATGCCTCTTTCCTTTCATCCGTCCAGATGAATTCAGCGCCCTTCTTCAAGAGTTCAGACATTGGTTTAATGACTTGGGCAAAATCTGGAATGAACTTCCTTACGAAGTTGATCTGGCGAAAAAATATTGTAGTCCTTTCTTATTCGTCGGGAGTGGGAGCTTCAAGAGAGCCTCAGCCCTATCAGGATCTACGGTGAGACCCTTCTCTGATATCACATGTCCCAATAACTTCCCCTCATTGACTGCGAATATGGACTTCTTTGGGTTGATTGAAATGCCAAATTCTCGGCATTTTTCGAATATTTGTTGTAGGTGTAAAGGGTGATCCTCCCTTCTTCGGGAGAAGACGGTCATGTCATCCAAATAGATAACAATGACCTTATTCAACAATTCTCCAAAGGCTAAATCCATGGCCCTCTGAAAAGTGGCCCCCGCATTCGAAAGGCCGAATGGCATCCGCCGATAGGCGAATGTTCCCCACTTAGTAGTGAATGCAGTTTTATGTTGGTCTTCATCCCTAACCCAGATCTGATTATATCCTGAGAAGCCATCAAGTAGGGAGAAGCGCTGAGCCCCAGCCACCGAGTGCAAGATCTGATCAATCTACGGGAGAGGGTAATGATCCTTGAGCGAAGCCTGATTCAGGTTGCAAAAATCCATGCATAGTCGTATATCTCCATTCTTCTTTCTAACAGGGACTAGATTCGCTACCCAAGAGGAATGCTTTATGGGATAAATTATCTTCGCCTCGAGCATCTTCAGGAGCTCGACTTTCATCAGGACCTCGATCTTTGGATTAACAGGCCTTTGCTTCTATCGGAAGGGTTTGATCCCCTCCTGCAATTCAATTGTATGCTGGATCAGTTGTCGATCGTATCCCTTTAGGTCTTGATAAGACCACGCCACTATGTCGGGATACCTTCTGCACAGAGATCGGATCTGTTCTAGCTCTTTCGAAGTGCAATCTGTTCCAACTTTTATTGCTTTTCCAGGTTCAAGCTCCAAATCCTGATACTGCTTCGCATTGACTTTGATCCTATGAGAAACTGCTCGATCATTTCGATCGAAGAGGCTTTCAAGAGTAATTAATCCCTTGGGAACGTGATTATTCTTCAATTGAACTAGCCCTTCATATTCCTCATCATCTGGGCTTCTTCTTTCAATTGTTGCTGCTTCTTGAATCATAAAATTCACAATCTGCTCATCACTATCAAAAACTTGCCAATGCAGATCTCTGTCTGGGATAGAGGGCCTGTAAATCATCCTCACAGCTTTAGGTTTATGCACCATGTCTTCTGCTGGAGAGTACCTAGCTGCGATGGATGCTAAGACATCGGCATGTCGGTTCTTTTCGCGGGGAATGGACTGCAGATTGAGAGACTCGAATTGGTCAAACAAGTCCCATACCCTGTTACGGTATGCCTTGAGATAGTGCTTCTTTGAAATGCACTTGTTTGTGACTTGATTGCATATCAATTCTGAATCTCCAAAGACTTGGAGATGCTTTATGCCTAACTTTTTTGCTTTCTTCAGTCCTAGGCATAAAGCTTCGTATTCTGCTGCATTGTTGGTGCAGCTCCATACCAACCGGTAGCAATATTCCTTTTGCTCCCCTGATGGTGATATTAAAAGAATTCCTGCCCCAGCGCCATTCCTGCATCGGGCGCCGTCGAAGAACAATCTCCATAGTCCTTCTTGGGCACATGTTTTATTCTCTGACTTGATGTGTTTCTCTGGTTTAGTGATGGCGTAGCATCCCATCTCCATTTCTATCATGGCATTAAAGTCTGCCAATGAAAACTCATCTTCACAACTTAACTGTGCAAGGGATTCCTCGACCAGGTCCACCTGCTCTATCCCTTCCACTATCGCATGCACGGGATCACTGCTCTCTTCTTCGGACATCTTCTCGTACGAGGAAGGTAGAAGGTTTCTCATTGTAGATTTTTACCTTCTTCCCTTTGAATGGAATCTCTAAGTGCGAGTAATCCATAGATAGATATCCTCCCAGCTTCGTTGTAAACTCTCTTGACAAGCACATACTAAAATATGGCTCAAGGTCGACGACCACCACCTCTTGTATAACCATGATCTGAGGCATCTTGTGTAGTCGGATAGGTATATCTTTAATTACACCCACAGTCTTCATAGGAGTACCATCCAGTTGGAGCACGCCATGGCTGCTTTGGGTGTACTCCATTCCTATTTCCTCGCACACTGCTTTGGGCATGACTGTCGTCGCGGCCCCGGAGTCAATCATACAATTGTGTACAACATACCCTTCCATTTGTAGAGATAGGTAGAATGGAGGTGGCCTATTCTTTCCTGTAATGGACGTGGACAGGGTCTGCACTAGGGCGAGCGGTGCTGACTTTCTCGCCTTAGTTGTCTTCAACGATTCTTGCAGCAAGTCCACTTGTCCGGGTAACTGCAATGCGTCATATAGACTAATCTTGGTCGGAGTCTTCTTCAGCTCATCTACAATATTGTAAACCAGGGAGTTGGGCACCTCAGATTCCCTTTTCGCCTCATACCTGGTGCGATACTGCTCCGTGGCTTCGACCCTTTGTCGCTTGGTCAGCGAAGGAAGCTTGAGCTTCTCTCTAGCTTGTTCTTTAGTTTCCACCTGAGGTGGATTTGCAGGGGCCTGTTGAGCCTTTTATTTTACTGGTGGAAGCTGAGAAGCTTCGCTCGAGGCCTGGGGAAGTTGTTGTCCCTTCTCGTGGTGAGCATGCACCTTTAAGGGAGCCATTTGAACAACATCTACCTCTATTGACCTTTTTCCTCCTCTAGTGAGGACTGCAACTTGCTCTTCTTCACCAATTACCAGGTTCTGATCCATTTGCCTGATAATGTTGACCTGACCACCATGACTACTGCTCGCCAACGTTTGCACATAATGTTGGTGCAGCATACAAGTATTCTCTTCATGAGGGTCATTACACGTGGAGCACCAATGTATGTAGTCGGAGGTGCTCGGAGCTTCATCAATCATGACATTTCTTGCCGACGCTCTCCCTTGCTGGACCGCTTGATCTTTAGTAAGCACGGGTGTAGGATAAGACCTTCTTGGTAGAAACTCTTGCTGCGCTTGCTTCTTTTTCATAATGGTCATGTCATTGGACAGAGTTTGCACTGTGGAGTTCAGGGACTGAACTTCTTGTAGTATTTTGGCTTGCATATCATCGGCTTTGGGAATAGGTGGCAATGGAGCCATCGTTGGTATTGGAGGTAGGGCGGGGTGTTGAGGTGGTGCTGGCAATACAAGAAACGCTAAAGAGACAATGGGCTGTGATGCCGAGAATGTGGGAAAATGGATTTGCGGAGTAGCGATCTGAGATACAATGGGATTCGGGTTCCAAGACGAGATCGGGTACATGCGGGGTTGCAGAGATCTACGAAGCGGCTGCATTCGCATACTGGGATTGAGGGAAATCGGGAAGTATGGGCATCGACATCCTTTGGGGAAGTTTACCCATAGCTATTAGATCCATTTTCGCTTTCTGGGCTAATTCATACAGCTCGGGAAGGTATTGATATTCGAATACCTTACCATTACACTGATATCAGGGTTGAACGCCCTAAGGAAATAGTATGTTGTAGCTTCGCTAGTTGGCCGAAGTCCAACTGGTATCCTTTGCCAGGTTCGAGCGAACCTAACATTGAAATCAGTGATCTCTTCTTGTGGATGTCTCTGGATCGTTGTGAACTGATGTAGAAGAGAAGATGGATCGGTGGACTCATTGAAGCTTCTCATCAATTGTTCGGCTAACTGGTCCCATCCCGTTATAGTACCGGGTGGTAAAGATCTATACCAGTAGAGGAGCTTCCCTCTAAGAGATAGAACCAGAAGCTTTACCATAACTCTCTCCTCTGTGATGTCATGAATCGTCGCCAGAGAAACTATGTCCTGGATGTGCTCCAGAGCAGTCTTCCTAGTTCCATCGAACGTTGGGATTTTCTTCATAGCAGCAGGCGAAACTTGCCCTTGTCCCGCTAAATTTAGCGGTCCGGAAGAATTCCATGCTGGGAACAGTCTAGGCGGTGGTTGTTGCTACTGCTACATTTGTTGTTGTTGTTGTTGTTGTTGTTGTGCCATATTTGCGCCTGGATTCTGAGAAACAAGGATTCCCAAAGTTCCTCTTTGGTTGCTAACAGGACGACTAATAGGAACGGAGGCGCTAGGATGCTTTGGTGAGTTGGGAGGATTAGGAGGAAAGCTAGTTGCTATGCTATCCGAAGTCAGTCCTTGTTCATCAAAAGCAGCCTCTTGCGAGGATGTTCCACGTAACAACGACTCAGGGGTGACCAACCTAGAGCGTTCCTCGAAGGCGTCAATATCAAGCTCAAAGAACTCAGTCTCCTCTCCTCTACTCCTAACTCTCCATATTGTTTGCATGAAGGCACATACTTAAGTACCGGTCTCTACGACTTTAAGATTCTCAGGTTAAACAGAGTCGCCAGATGCTAAGAGTCTTTCGGCAATGAGACGAGCATCGATTCTCACTACCACTCACAAGGTGAGACTGACCGGGTCCCACCGGGCGTGCCAAAAACTGTTGGTCATCAAATCTGCCTAGGAAAGGATTTTGGGAAGTGTACGCGCCCTAGACCTGGACCAACATTGAAAGGCCGAGAGGAAGAGATGCCCCTCGTGCCAATCTCCGGAGAAATGCCGGCTCCTTTACTAAACTACTTGGTGTTTTTGAGACAAGAGTGCGGGAAAGAGATAAAAATAGTAAGGGTGCAGGGAAAGAGATAAAAATAGTAAGGGTGCAGGAAAGAAATAAACAATGTAAGGGAAGAAATATTGGTGAATTAAAGTGGGAAAGAACCAGCAGCACGATTACTGGCTAATAGCCCGAAACAACAACAATAAATACCAAGAATAAAATGAAATGAACGCAATACTAGTCCTCCTATGTATCCTCTGGACGAGTTCCAGGATTACCCTCCCCCTTACGTCGAAATCCAGAATTCAGAATTACGGCGACTAGGAAATGAGTGAATATAACAAAAACACTATCCACAGGCAACATACAAGAGAACTATTACAACGTTTTTCTCCCCTATGTATCCTTCGGGAAAATTCTAGGGTTCTATCCCCAATCGCACACCTAAATCCAGAATGCAGAATTACAGTATGCAAATGAAGAAAGAAATAACAGAAATAATCACAGAAGGCAGCATACAAGAGAGAAATTAAGCTCGAAGCTCTTTAGTATTAATCGCAGGGATTCAAGTTACAGCAACTTTCTAGCAGAAAGTTCCCCCCCTTTTCATTACAATGCCTGGGTTTTTATAGAGGACCCGACCCTCTGAGCCATCAATGCACAAAATGGAGGAGTACATCCTCGAAAACCTGAGAAGTCGGCTTTCGCGGCTCCCGTGACTGAGTTCTCAAATATTTTTCTATAACTGGCAGCTGCGACCGGGTCAATCGGGGAAACTCGCATTTATGAGCCGCCTGATCCATCCTAGGCTTCTGGGTGCGGAGCTCGAGTGGCCGCCATGTCCGCCGGGCTCTCCTTCTGAGACCGATACTTCTTTTTAGATTGCTAAAAATGAGCAACGAGTTCACCGGCACGTAAAAATTCATTTATGAGGCACTTGATTGCCTCAAAAAAATACCCGGGCTTGGAGTGCGTGCCCTTGAAGCGCTTCGCCGATTTCTAGTTCGTGACCCTGCTTCACAATGGATGTAAGCCGAAGCAGATCATCTCCCTTGGTTATGTACTTCGCACGAAGGAGCTTCGCAAAATGGCTTCGGGGATGTAAAATGTCGAAGTAGATATTTCTTCTCAAGGCTGGGCTCTCAATCTTTGGCTGCTTCACTGGAAAGGCATGTTAAAAGCTGCTTCGCAAGGTTCTCCATGCAAAGTGGATGCTTCACTGATGGGCCGTCAAAATGCTTCGTCGTGAACCTTCTTCAAAGCCGCGGTTCGGGAGGATTTCGGCCGAAGTGCATTCTCGCCTTGGAAAAGTGTTTTGTACTTCACGGGCCACTACCGCTTCGGGTGGAAACGCTTCGCACGAAAGTTATCCGAAGTGGATGCTTCGCGACAACTTTGGGCGAAGTAAAAATGGTTCGCCAGTAGGGAGGCCCGAAGTGGGTGCTTCATCGATTTCTTAGCGAAGTAGTTTTTCAATGTTTGGACTTCTTCGAATCCCGCTTCGCAAAACTTTTGCCCGAAGCATCTGTTTGGGCTGCTTCGGGCGCGAAGCTCTTTTCATTCTCTACTTCCTTCCTTCAGCGAAGCCGTCTTCCTTTTCTTGCGAAGCTCTTAAGCTTAGCTTGCTCAATAGCGAAGCACTTGTATCTCCATTCTATGTACAAGGGGGATGGCGATGAAAGCCAAAATTGCTGCAATACTCAAAAATGTCTTCTAAAAACAAAGGAACAAATTAAAAGAAATACTTCACAAAATTTTGATTTTACTACCCCTCTAGGCAATGTGACAAAATTGTCAACGAGCCCAATCAAGTTCTACAATCTTGAGAATAACTAGAACCAAGGTCTTAGCAACCTCTTTCATAATTTATCTAGCAATGAGAATAACTAGAACCAAGGTCTTAGCAACCTCTTTCATAGTTTATCTAGCCATGAAGAAGCATATGGGAATTTGTTTTAATTATTATCAATGCTTTTAACTTTAACATGATAAATAATTGAAATAGGAAGAAGGTGTTGCCTTGCTTCCAAGATAACATAATCTTTCATATGAATTGGAAAGAAAACTTTGAATTTAATTTCTTGCTAAATAATGACATCATTTGTTTAGGCTAGAACTTTCAAACAAAAAAACATATGGAGATAGTATAATAGAAAGTACATCTATTATCAAATTGTATTAGCTTAGTATGTTATATTCCTTAACTTTCAAGGAGAAGACCCAAGTTTGAATCTTGTCAAGTGATACATACATGCATCATCTACTATCAAATAGTATTAGCTTAATAGGTTATATTCCTCAACTTTCAAGGAGAAGACCCAAGTTTGAATCTTGTCAAGTAATACAATTATGTGGTCAATGATTTAGTACGAGTGTGGTTTGTTTCAATGCCATTTAACTAATTGAAAAAAAAAATATATCATCTATTGAGGGTGTGCGCTTAGTGTACTATAATGTGTTTTATGTCAATTAGAAAAAAATAGTCATTGGATAGGATTTGTGTTTGAATTCAATATTATGCTTATGATTTAGACCAATTTATTTTTACATTATTAAATATATTTCTAAGTTTTTTCATATGATAGTAAAAATGGTGAGGGTAATGGTAAGGTTCTAAAAGGTTAGTTAAATTTGAAATTCCTTGATGACTCATGACTTTATTCTTCACATGATATCATTATTGATATGAGTTTAGTATCGTCATGCTTTAATGATTAATATTTATGATCATTTTATAAATTTGTATAAATAGGCTAACTACTACTTTTGTGGTTTGAGTGTTTGACAAAGTCTCCCTAAACCTAACCAAGAAAGCGAGGGTATCATTAGAGAGAGAGCAATAGATGTCGAAGAACAACATATATAGCACATAACACTTAGGTGATATATTATATTAAATTTTGATTATGAGCATGAATGCATATAAGATTGATTAGAATTAGACATTGATGTTGGAAGTATGATTTTTTTGAAACCACTTAAATTCATGAATTATGTGATAACACCTTAGGGAATGATGAGATCCCTTAGGTATAAGATAAAAGAGAATAATCATACCTCTAATGGACTCTAATATAACTTAATTACAAATATAATGAACAAGAAAAAATTAAGGTGGTATAAAACATGTTTTGATAAAACCTTACCTTAAGGCCTAGAGTAAGGGTTAGTCTCCATGTTTGAAATAATAAAGTGAAAAACCTAAATCAAAGGGGTTGTGAGACGAGTTGATATCTTAATTAGGGTTTATAAGCCATGCTTCACCAAAACATATACAAAATAGGACTTTTAAGTTCTCCCTCACTTTTGCATTAGGCTAGTGGGGAATAGAGGACTGAGTGACATTCTAAGGTGTTCACACTTTGCATTTAGAGTGAGAAGTGTTTTTGCACACATGTGGAGAGGGCAACAATGGCTTTGTCTAATGGCATTCCTAGTAAACAAGTTTCAAATTAAAAGAGAGAGCTAAATAAATACCTAATAATACTTGTGAATCCTAAAAAATATTAATATGTTATTTTTTAATTAAAAAATAATATATTAGACTTTAGTCAAAATGAAAATAAAAGCTCATTTCAAATGTTATTTTAAAGTTTTTGAAAATTTTGAAAAATAGATTATATTTATAGAACCTGTATTACAAAGTAAAATGAGTTGGACAAGAAACAAGGGAGAAATAAAAGCCTCCTCCAATCCCTCCAAGCTCAAAATTTACCCATAAAAACATTATATAGGTGTATTTGTTGAAAATATCACTTGAGACCACCATAATGCAATTTATTCATGTTGAACCTTGCTTACCCAACTTGACACTAGGACAACTTGTCATTTGTTTTCTTCTTGACCATTTCTCCTTGGCCTAATTGTGATAGATTCATTAGAATCATTATCTGCTCTTTCTATTATGTTATCTTCTTGTACCACCTCTCGCATCCCTTGGATTATTTGGCACCAACTTATCATATTTTCCATCTGAGAGTCCACATATTGCCCTTCCTCTAGTTCTTTTCCCCATTTTGCTAATAATATACCACCCTATTTCCATCTCGCTTGATATGTGTAATAAAAACATCTTGAAAAACCTTTCAAATATTTTGAACTACTTCCACCTTCCTTCTCTCCCCAATTCCCAACACCTGAAAGGGTCTTATCGGATCCAAGAATCCAGCCCATACCTAAGAGTCTGTCTCTATCCATAGCTTATGTAAATGTAGATTTGCAACTATCATTGATGTTGACAAGATTACTTGTCCTTTTACTTCATTATTTGTTGTCTCCCCCATACCTTATGCTCTCTAGTACACCTATTCTCCTTTCCAATTTCGTATGATAATACCAAAACTAGATTTTCTAGGATTTTTAGTAGAAGCCCCATCTATGTTTGCCTTCACCCACTCTCTAGGAGGTAGTCTCCACTCTATGTTATTCGAGGAGATCTCACCTGTGCATCCAACCCTTAGTTGTTTTTCTTTTACAATTATTCCAAAGCTCCTTAGAATAGTCACTTCCTCCATTTCTATGTTTGTTTCCTCATGTAATCTAATAGATAGTGTTTCCATTACCTTACTAATAATCCTCTCCCATACTTGCTCCCTTGTTTTGTTCTTTGATCTAAATGTGTGCATTTCGTTCTATCCATAATTACCACCATATGAAGCTAGGTCCCAACTTCCATGCCATTTTCATTGTTTTAGTCTTAAAACTGCATTGTTTCCATTTCTCATAAAAGCTTTCCTAGCTCCCAAATATTTCCCAATGTTGTCTCATCTACCCCCACCAACTGATCCATATATCTTTGGCAAAAGAACACCCAAAAAAGAGGTGATTCAAGGTCTCCTCTACCTTTCCACACATAACACATTTGGAAGGCCCGTAGAAACCTATTTTTCTCAAATTATCAAATATCAAGTACTTTCTATGGTTAATCAGCCATGAGAAAATGTTAATTTTTGGCCATCCTTCCTTTTTCCAAACAAATATCCATGGAAGTGGTGTTAGGGAAATCTCATATCCATAGGCTACCTTGTATACCTCCTTTACCTTATAGATTCCCAAATTGCTTCCTCCCCATCCAAGTATATCCCTCTTAGAACCATCCTGAATTGGGTGTCTTTGGAGATGTCTCCACAATTTTTTGGTTAGTTCCTTTATCCCCCTCACTGGCCATTCTTGGGGATATTTCCATTGTAGTAAGTCTGGCACATGTTGATTCCATGATTTCATATAGTAAGAGGCTTTCCACCACCCTACCTTTTGGAGCTTTGCTTTCCAACTCTCCATCTCTAGGAATGTTTGAATAATTGGTTGGGATTGATTCCATGAATCCTCCCAAAATAGAGCATCCTTTCCATCCCCTAACTGCCAATATAGGTATGGATTTATTAACTCCTTGTCTACTTCCATTGTTCTCCATACTATAGATCTATATCCTTCCACTTTGAGTCTTGGGATGTTTTTCTCAACCACTCCTAGGTAATATTTGGCTTGTAATAGTTTGCTCCATAAGCCCCCAGTAGCTATAATCCATATCTAGTATAGCTTCCCTGCTAGTGCCTTGCTACTTTGGGATGTTGATCTTATCCCCAATCCTCCTTGTTTTTTTGGTTGGCATATCTTCTCCCACCCAACTAGTGCTAATTTTTGTTCTTCCCTTGCACCTGACCACAAAAAATTTCTTGTGTATTTGTCAATATCTTTTAGAATTCCCTTTGGAGCCTGAAGTATGGAAAATTTATAAACTGGGAGAGCTTGTAGCACAACTTTAATCATTGTAAGCCTTCCTCCCAAGCTTAGCCATTTGTGTGTCCAGTTGCTCAACTTAGCTTGAAGTTTGTCAATCAACCCTTTCCACTCCTTGCTTTTTATTTTCTTTGTAGATAAAGGTACTCCTAAATACTGTATGGGTAAAGGAGTTTCCATGAAGTTCAACAATTATATAATTTTGTCTCTCACCCTCTTCATTGTATTGAAAAAAACTATTTGAGAATTTTTTCATTAAAAGTTTTCCCAGTAGCTTGAGTATACCCATCTAAAAATTCTTTTATGTTTCTTACTACTAGGAGATTGGATTGACTAATAAGAGCAGTATCATCCACAAATTAGAGGTGATTTATCTCAATATGAGAACTTATTTTCAGACCCCTTAGCCTCCCCTCTTGTCTCCCTTTTTTAACAGTCTCCCTAGACCCTCTACATAAAGGATAAAAAGGTAAGGGGAAAGAGGGTCCCCTTGCCTCAACCCCCTTCCTACTGTGAACATGGGATAGGGACTGCCATTTACTAGAATTGAGAAAGATGTAGTCTGTGTACAGGCTTTTACCCAGTCTCTCCACCCCTCTACAAAGCCTATTTTTTCTAAAATCCTTTGCATAAAGGACCAGTCTACTCTATCATAGGCTTTAGATAACATACCTGGGTCCTTTTTCTTGGACATTGTGTGTATCACCTCCTGGGCCACACTATTCCATCTAGAATTTGTCTGCCTTCAACAAAACCACCTTGCTCACTTGAAATCAGATTTGGTAAAAAAGGTTTTAACCTCTTTGCCATAAGCTTTGTTAATATCTTGTATACTACATTACATAGTGAAATAGGCCTATAGTTCTCAATTATCTCACTAGGTGGGCCCTTAGGAATTAAAGTGATAAAAGTATGATTCAAGGATTTTAACATTTTCTTACTCTGTTTGATTTCCTCTAGTGCCTCCACCACTGCTTGGCCCACAATTTCCCAAAAAAATTGATAAAATTCAATGGGGAATCCATCTAGTCCTAGGGTCTTTCCTATTTGCATTTTTTGTATGATCTGCAATGTTTCTTCCAAAGAAATTTCCTCCATTAATAATTTATTGTGTTCAGGTTTGACTAATTGTGGAATTACCTCTAGTATCTTCTCCTGCCATGTTGCATTCAAATTTTCATTGCTACTAAAAATAGTATGAAATTCTTTTTTCGTTGTTTTTACCTGATCCATCATATATGTAAGACCTATAATTCTATTATGTTGTCTTCTAGTTGTTGTTATCTTATGAAAGAAAGTTGTGTTTTGATCCCCCTCCTTTAACCATGTAACTCTGGCTCTTTACCTCCAATAGATCTCTTCTTGTTCCTCCAAATCTTCCTCTCTCCTAATAATTTTTGCCTCATGTTGCAATAGATCTTTCGTAATAGTTCCTTGTCTTATCTCCTGAGCAATATTCTCCTTCTGATCCTTGATTTTGTTCTTTTGGATTCTAGTGAGTTCCTTCTTGTGTTTACTCCACTCCTTTAGTTGGGTCCTCAAATATTTTAGTTGTTTGTGGAGTTTGAATTGGGTTGTCCCAAATATTGGTCTCCCTAATTCCCACCATTCCTTTATGTGGTCCTCCAAATCCTCATATTTTAGCCACCATAGCTCAAATTTAAAAGTTCCTGCAACTTTATGATTATCTTCTTCTATGGTAAGGATTACTAGAAAATGATCTAAAGAAAGCCTATCCATGACCCTCGCTTGATGCTTGGTATGCAGGTATAATTCCTCCCCCATGAAGAAATGATCCAAGAAAGATTTGATTGTCTCCCATTCCTTTCTTCTATTTATCCAAGTCATGGAGCTATCCATAGTTGGGATATCTATTAGATTCATTTGACATGTTATTGCTGAAAATAACCTATCCTTTTCCTCCAACATGGCTCTACCTCCTTGTTGTTCCTCTATTCTAATATTTGCATTGAAGTCTCCTCCCACAATCCATTGGTCCTCTGGGTAGTTATCTCTAAAATTATGGATGGTTGCCCATTGATCCCTCTGTAATCTGACTATATGTGCTCCATAGAAATTAACTATAGTCCAATTTTTCTCATTTTTCCTATTTTGTAATCGAACCATCAACACCCCTCTCATGGAGGTCCCCTCTATTGCTAGGAATAGTTGGTGATTCCACATAGTGGTCAATCCCCTTAATTTTCCTTGTCGATTGAGTAAGGATCTCTCCTTTTTTCCATATCCTCCTATTTATTTTTTGTAAGTCTTCTCCTTGCATTTTGGTTTCCTGTAACAAAATTATATCTGGACTCATATCCATGATAATATTTTTGACTGCCTTTTGTCTAGGGTGGCTGCCTAAACCCCTCACATTCCAAGTAATTAATATCATTGAGAATTGGGAGAGAAAAAATCAGCCATTGATTTTACCTGTCCATTTTGGCTCAAATTTCTTCCTTGTTCCTCCATATTTCCCTTATTTGACTTCCTCCCTACATATTGGTTCGGTTTTTGTTTCTTCTCCACTTGATGAATCCCTAAAGTAGGGTTTTATTTGTTCTTATTTCCTTCTTTCATCTCTATTTCCTGAGTTAAGACTATCCCCTACTCTATTTTCCCTCCTATGGTCTCCCTCGTGGGTTGAATCTCCTCTTCCATGAGAGAGGTTGTGTCTAGTTCTGCTCCTTGCTTGTTCCCTAACACTATATTGGAGTATTGTTCCTGATCAACTAGTGTGACTTACTAAGTATCCTCCTCTAATCCTTCCATTTGAAAATCCCCTTATGTTTCCAAGCTTCCCAGTTGTTTGAATATCTCATATCTATTGTTTGTTCTTCTCAATTTTTCTCCTTGTCTCTAGTTACTTTGTTGATTTCTTTTGTTTGACCTTCTGATTACTTTTTGGAAGCCCTTAGAGTCTGTTGGGCCTTTCCCTTCCTTCTGATTTATCTTTTGTTGAAGAGATTGGTTGGCCATGTTAATATTTGCCTTTGTCCCCTCTTGTTCAAATTGATGATCCTTAACTATTGGGCACATTCTAGCCAGATGTCCATGAGCGTGGCACACCCTACATCTGAATGGAATAGCCTCATAATCTAGTTGTTGGTGCTAGAAAAAATCCCCTATTTTTAGGTCTATATTTTTTGGAAGAGGTTTACTAAGGTCCATTTCTACACAAACCCTAGCAAACATTGTTGATCCTCCTAAAATTATTTCTCTTGATCTACCTTGATAATGACCTAGTAAGTTGCCTATTGCCTCGAGTACCTCCTCTTTCCAAAATTCAAGGGGAAGGGCAAATAATCTTACCCATATTGGTACTGTAGTTGGTTCCACCCTCGGGTCGAATCCCATCTTCCATGGTTGCAAGAATAGTCCCGTTGGCCCGTGATGATACGACCCTCCCTCAAATACTTTTTATTGGTCTGCCATTGATGTGAACTCTATAGAAAAATACCCATTTGGGAGAGTTAGAATTTTGTATTCTCCTTCCATATGCCATTGTTTCCTTATCCATGTGTGGAGGAAGTGCACGGATGGTCTAAAACCCATGAATTTACCTATCAGGTTGTGTTTCATCTTATAAACTATATCCTCAACTATCTAGTCCTCTGCTATTTCCAATACTAGTATTTATTTTGCTTGTGGTAAACATCTGTTCACCCTTCCAGGCAAATAATCCTCCTTTTATTGCTTTCCCATGGTGTTTATGATTGTCCTTGCTTGTGTTTGACATTCATTGAAGCTATCTTGGGTTCCACATAGCTTATCCCAGTATGAGATTCTTTGTTTTGGAGGATCTGGTACCGAAGTACCTATGACCCCCATTCTTGGTCGTGATCCTTACTATTGAAAGACCCTCCAACAAGATTGATCCTCTCTGATGGTGTTTTTTGCACAAAAATATTCTCCAAGCCTCTGCCCTAGCCTCTGAAACCCTAGTTCATTTCCTAAGACCATCTTCAAAATGCCTCTTGTTACTTTTAATACTACTATATATGGCTAGTCCTTAAGTTTTGAAATTTGAGTTTTATTTTAATTTTTGTGAAATTACATTTAACTTTTATATGTTTTTATTATATTTAACTTATATTTTATGTTATATATTTTTATAATATATACATATACAAAATACAAATTTAATATATTATATATATTTTGCTGAATCATAAGGGGTTGTACTCGGGTCTCCCACCCTTGACAAATCACAACTCTCTTATTTAGAGCATTAGAGTTTACAAACAAATTCAACTATCATCTCAATTGAGTTGCTATATCATTTTACATAAAATTTCTAAATTCTTTATTTTTATTTTCTAGAACTTTTTCAAATTTTTGTGTGAATACAAATATTCCAAAATTCAACATCCTTCTTGAAATTTTCCTACAACAATATTCACAATACCAAAACTTCACCTCTACTATCTATGCATTGCATCTTAGTAGAGTAATATTTCCAAAATATTGCACTATTATAGCCTACTTTACCAGATCTTGATTGCTAGTTTCCTTCTTAAAGCACAACCACAAAAATTATAATAAATAATTTAATTGAAAGCACATTAATGTTAAATCTTACTACAGTGGTAAGGTCTTTGGCCTCTCTTTGAGAGGTCCAAGGTTCAAACCCACCAAAGAGCCAACCAAAAAACCTGTAAACTCATTGAAAAAGCACATTAATGTTATAAAATAAAGTAGATATTACCAAATGGAAAACATTAAATTAAATCTTAATCATTATTTTATTTAGGTAGTCAAAATTTTCTTGTAAGCTTTAGCTAAACTTACTACTTCCTCTAACCATGGAAAGGAGAATTTAACTTCACGATCCTCAATTGAACCCCTTTATTGGTTAGCCTATCTGCACATTTGTTTCCTTCCCTAATGTATGTGTAAACCTAATTTCTTCAAACTTTATACCAAGGTCTTGAATTTACATAATTATCTCTTGTATGTTTCATAGAGCCTTTGCTTTCCTCAAATTAGCATTTATTACTATGGGTGAATCACCTTCCATGCATACTCTGTTCCAATTTATTTGTTTGCATATTTTTAACCCTTCCAAAGCTGCCCAAGCTTTAACTTCATTATTTGTCTTAAATCCTCTATTGAAAGTGCAATGGGGCAAAATATCTTCTCTATTATTTCTAATTATTCCTCGTCCTCCTCCTCCTCTTAGATTTCCTTTAGATGCTCCATCAAAATTAAATCTAACCAACTCCACATCTGGTGGTTTCCACTTTATATTCTTTACCTTCTTTTTGTTTCTCCTATCCCCAACATCATAATTCCATTTGATGACTTGACTCCATCTATCAAGGCTCTCTACTTCTAAATTAGAGATTGGGTGAGTTTATAGGGTTGGTTTAGACTCCTCTATGGCTAAACAAATCTTCCTTTTAATTACCTCTAAACTACTTTTCTTTTCTTTAAATATTCTTCCATTCCTTTCTAGCCATACAATCCAAAGTATCATATCTTTTGATATATCCCATATTATCTATAAAGTGTCACTTTTAAAAGTGCTCTACCATTGCTTTAACCATTCTTCAATTCTTCAATTCATCACCATGCATTTACCAAACATATTAAGAATCCATTGCCATAGTTTCTAGACTATTGAATAGTGTCCTAAGATATGGTCTATACTCTCCTTCTCCATTTTACATAGAACACATTTTGAGAGGCCATGAAAACCTCTTTTCATAAGGTTATCCCAATATAAAGTTCTTCTATGACCTACTAGCCAAATAAACATTTTAACTTTAGGAATGCTTGGGCTATCCCAAATATCTCTCCATATTCTTGTGATATTCCTATTTTGATGGTGCTTTATATTATATCCACTTCTTGTTGTGTATTCTCTTGAGTTATTCAACTCCCAAATCAACTTATCCTTGGATCTCCTTAGAATAATCATTGTTGTTATCTTTCTACTCAACTACCTCCTAGCATTAATGTCTTGTATACTTGTAAAAACTATTCTTTCCATTTGTATCTTCCTTCTTGATCCTTGTACAAAATTTTTGAAACCCTATTACCATAAAACATCTCCTTTTTAAAAGTAAAGAATATTGAAATAATAAATATCTTATTAAATAGTATAAAATTAATTGTTTAAAAGCTAAGTTTTTAAGAAAAATATTATGTGGCTCATTGTAAAAAGAAAAATAGCATATTCAAATAATACATGCATAATCGTTAAGTTGTTAAAATACTATTATGTGATAAATACAAGTGAAACAATTTCAATATCAAATAGACACTTAATAAAAGAATCCAACTATAAATAGAATCCAAAAATCAAGTGCGTAAAATGGATAGTTCCTCAGCATGGTGGCTTAAGCATATTGCAATGAAGCTTCTAATTGGACTCTAGGTGTTGTTAAAAGTAGGAGCTTGATTAAAGCTTATAAAAAAACATTTGCATGGTTTTTAGTTTTAGGAAAAGAAAATAGTTTTTAACCTCCATGAAGCCATAACTAATATGGAACAATCCTCATGAAGAATGTGTTTATCTAGTCATGTTCCACTTAGTTGTAATACTCATTATTGAAGTATGATGTATAACCCTATCCCCGTTTAGATTCAAACCTTTGAACTTCTATTTGAACTTTCAAAGTCTTCATGGTTAGGCCCAATCAAGTTCTACAATCTTGAGAATAACTAAAACCAAGGTCTTAGCAACCTCTTTCATAATTTATCTAGCCATGAAGAAGACTATGGGAAAATTCTTTAATTATTATTAATGCTTTCAATTTTAACATGATAAATAATTGAAATAGTAAGATGATTTTAAAGGTTATGTGGAAAGTGTTGCCTTGTTTCTAGGATAACATAATATTTCATATGAATTGGAGAGAAAAATTTGAATTTAATTTCTTGCTAAATAATGATATCATTTATTTAGGATAGATACTCTCAAACAAAAAAACATATGTAGATAGTATAATAGAAAGTACATCTTCTATTATCAAATGGTATTAGCTTAATAGGTTATATACCTTAACTTTCAAGGAGAAGACCCAAGTTTGAATATTTTCAAGCAATACATACATGCATCATCTATTATCAAATGGTATTAGCTCAATAGGTTATATTCCTCAACTTTCAAGGAGAAGACCCAAGTTTGAATTTTGTCAAGTGATACAAACATAATTGTCAAAATGTTAAAATACTACTATGTGGTCATGATTTAATACAGGT
The DNA here is from genome assembly GCA_028583015.1 of Wollemia nobilis. Classification (NCBI taxonomy): domain Eukaryota; kingdom Viridiplantae; phylum Streptophyta; class Pinopsida; order Araucariales; family Araucariaceae; genus Wollemia; species Wollemia nobilis. The sequence continues at coordinate 8,914,137 of JAQPPZ010017228.1, forward strand.
GTGGCTTGTTTCAATCCCATATAACCAATTGAAAAAAAGAAAGTATATCATCTATTGAGGGTGCGCACTTAATGTACTATAACGTGTCTTATGCCAATTAGAAAAAAATTAGTCGTAGGATAGGATTTGTGTTTGAATTCAAAGTTATGATTATGAGTTAGACTTATTTATTTTTACATTATTAATTACATTTCTAAGTTGTTTCATATGATAGTAAAAATGGTGAGGGGTAATGGTAAGGATCAAAATGGTTAGTTAAAAATTAAATTCCATGATGACTCATGACTTGATGCTTCACAAGATATCATTATTGAGATTATATTTAGTATTGTTATGCTTTAATGATTAATGTTTATGATCATATTATAAATTTGAATAAATAGACTAACTACTACTTTTGTGGTTTAAGTTTCTGACAAGGTATCCCTCAACCTAACCAAGAAAGCAGGGGTATCATCAGGGAGAAAGCAACATATGTCAAAGAACAACATATATTGCACACACCACTTAGGTGATATATAAGACTGATTAGAATCAAGCATCGATGTTGGAAGTATAATTTATTTTAAAACCACTTAAATTCATGAATGATGTGATAAAACCTTAGGGAATGATAAGATCCCTTAGTATAAAATAAAAGGAAAGAATCATACCTCTAGTCGACTTTAATTTAACTCAATTACAAATATAGTGAACAAGAAGAAATTTTAAGGTGGTATAAAACATGTTTTGATCAAACCTTACCTTAAGGCCTAGAGTAAAGGTTAGTCTCCATGTTTGAAATAATAAAGCGAAAAACCTAAATCAAAGGTGTTGTGAGACAAGTTGATATTTTAATTAGGTTTCATAAGCCATGCTTCACAAAAATATATGCATAATATGACTTTTAAGTTCTCCCTCACTTTTGCATTAGGCTAGTGGGGAATAGAGGACTGAGTGGTATTTTGAGGTATTCACACTTCACATCTAGAGTGAGAGGTGTTTTTGAACACATGTGAAAAGGGTAGCAATAGCTTTGTATAATATCATACATGATAATATCAAACACGTTAGTTTCACTAACTATATTTAATACCCATTTTGTCTATATTACCTTATGTAGTAACCACTCTCATTTTTTACCTACAAAAAATATGATCTTCAAAGTTGAATGTAGAATAGAGTTTCAAGTATGTCCTCGAGGGGTTTTAAAGTGGTTGACCTTGGTATATGGAGGGTACATTGAAGAAGGTAGGAGTATGTGATATATATTGAGAAATGAGGTTGAGCTAACTAGGGTATAAAGCTCAATAGTAAAGCTTTGTTTAGGCGTTGTTTTGTGACTTCTACTCTTTTCACCATGTTATATTTTTAATGAAATAAGTTTTAGAAAATCTACCTTGAAATAGGAAACCATTAGGTTTTGGTTACTCTCTAAATATTATGAGAAATATAAATGGTAAAAATATATTCCTTTATGAGAGAGGGGAGGGTCCCGATCCCTTCCCTGCTCCCCCTCCCCTGGTTCCTGCCCAGTCCCTGGCTCTTCCCAGGTCATCCCTCCCTGGGATTGTTTGTTGCAGATGATATCCTTGAGGGAGATCCTTCTCCTCTTTCTGCACCTCTCCTAGTCGGTCAGGGTTCCCTTGTTTGAGTTTTTGGCCTGGTGCTTCCCAGGGTTCCTTGCTATTTTTGGGATCCCTTCCCTTTTTTTCCCTCAGGCTTCCCCTTGGGGTTTTCTGCAAGTTTTTGGCGTGGATCTGGTTCCCTGCAATTCTCTGGGTGGTGGGGGTGATTGGTTGGGTTTTTGATGACTTCTTGGGGTTTCCTTTGAGGTCCTTACTACTTTGGGGGTGGTCTGGGGGGCCTCTTTCCCCTTTTTGCTAGTGAATCCTCTATGGGATCCTGTGGCTGTTGTTGGTCCTGTCCCTATGGGGAGGGCCCTCTTCGATTTCTTGCTTGGAGTTTCTTCGTGCTGGTTCTGCTCCTTGGTGGACACCCTGGGCATTTTTTTGGCCTTGGGGGGGCTTTTTCTCTGCCTGGGCTGTTCCCAGCCTCAGTCCTAGTTCCTTGAAGTTTCTCCTGTGCAAGGATGGGATTCTTGGCCCCTACTGTTGGGGTTCTCTGGGTTTTGTTGCATTTTTCAAATATTGGGGGGATCTGATCTATGCATGCAGACCCTAGATCCCCCAGTCTAGGCTCCCAGGGATCCCATATTTGTGGTTGTTACCTCTTCCCACCTGGGATCCCTAGTCCCTGTATCCCTAGTCCCTTAACCTATTGTCTTTTCCTGCAGGTTGTCCTGGGGGTGGGATTCTCTTGGTTGTGCTTTCTGGCTGCTTCCCGATGGGCGGGATCTCCTCTTTGCTGGTTTTTAGTTGCTTCCTACTGGGCGGGATTCCCCATTTTTTCTGGGCAGGATGGTTTCCCGCTGGGCGGGATGGTTTCCCGCAGGGCGGGATTCTCCAAAACCGCTGGGTTTCCCGCTGGGCGGGTTTTTCTCATTTCCTGCTGGTTTTCTCGAGAGGTGGGATTCACTTGGTAGAGGTTTTTGCTACTTTTCGCTGGGTGAGATCTACACTGGGATGGATTTCTGTTGCTTCCCACTGGGCGGGATTCACTCTTTGGTGGTTTTTCGACTGCTTCCCGCTAGGCGGGATTTATATTATAATGGTTTTTTGTTGCTTCCTGTTGGGCGAGATTTACACGATGGTAGTTTTTAGCTGCTCCCCGTTGGGCGGGATCTTCAAACTTACCTTCCTTTGAAATTGGTGGTTTCTCGCTGGGCGGGATTGTTCAAATTTACTTGTTCCCACTGGGCGGGATTTCTGTTTGTTTTTCATTTTCAGGGTATTGGTGCCTTGGGCCCAAAATTTTGTTGTAATGGCTTATTATCGGCATGTTATTACCAAATATTATGTAATCAGGTTTTGGGATCCTAGTTAAAACCCGTTGTAAATACAAACGCTACTTAACAAACAAAAAAAAAATATTCCTTTATTTTTCTTTGTGTTTTTCTTTGGAACATGGAATAGTATAAGGACATTTTTTCTATGTTCTTGTTTAAATTATAAAAAAAACCTCTTCTATATATTTTTTGCCATATGGAAATGTAAAAGCCCCTACCTCTTGATCTATACTTACAATATTAACTTCATTCTCATTAGTCTATTTTGAGGGCTTTTAAACCAAGTCAATAAAATAGTTGGGGAGAGGGTGTGTAGAGGAGGGGGGTTGTTGATAAGAGAATTAAATTCTCTTTATCGAACCAAAATAATATCGAGTCTCCTTTGCAATTAGAGCATATAGTGGTTTTGTTAGGGTTTGGTTAAAACTTTAGTTTAGGAACACTTTTTTCTAAAAAGGGACTCCTTGAATAATATTTGGATTAGTTGGAGTAAAACTTGATTCAAACTCTAACCTTCATTGTAGGTTAGACATGTGCTTAAAATATTTTTGATAAGATATTGTCTAAGATAAAGAGGGAAATGTGTTACACTTATTCTAAAACAAAATTATGACCTATAAATGTTGAGATGCTCGAAAACTTGCTTCATATTGAGAGCATGAAAACTACAATAGGTTTGAGTGACAACTTTAGGAATATAGTATAGTATAAGGGTTGAATGTAGTAGATGTTTAATTTCCTTTTAGGAAAGCTTAAAATGTCTTATCAATCTTATAATATGAAATATAAATCCCAAGAACCTAGTAATGAATTCAACAATTTATGTAAGCCAACATAGATAATACATTCAATAGATCGGGTTGTTACACTCAATAAAAGTATCGGGCTGCCACAAGCTGACTATATAGTAGAGTGGATACCATGGAATTATCACAATTGATACTTATTAAACTTAGTCACTGGATGCTTTGTTGCATAAATTATATTGAGTGTAATAATAAATGGATTTGAAATGCTTTAACTTAACTTTATTTACCTTCATGAATATGCTTATACAATAATCCTTAAGTGTAGAAGGTTGGTTTAACTATAGCAGAAATATGCTTGACCATATGAGATGTGTGTGTTTGTATTTTATTTGCATGGATACAATTCATTTTTCATAACTTATTATACATATAACATGGAATCAAAAGATGATCCAAAATTTACCTTAAAGCAATGTTCAACATGATGAATTCTTGTTGTAATCAATGTAACGTATAGCATGATGAATGGTTATTGTATTTAATGTAAGCTATTACATGATGAATACTGTTTCAAACTCTTGTAAACCTATAGCACTAATAAAAATGATTACATGAGTACAATATGGATGAGGATAAAATGCTTGAGTGGACACATGACATGAAGCATGAAACTTATACATATCATAAATATAGCTTCTCGTTATTTATACTTACTTGTATGATATGTTTTAATGCATACATAAAGTTACTCTTATTAGTACAAAATTAAGGTATTGTTGTCTAATATAATTCCTTTTGTACAAAATTGTATAGACTATCTTGAATATTTAGGACAAGAAACACAAGTGGATGGATCATCTAATGAGTACAATTGCAATATAATTAAAATACATACATCCTACCTTAAGGAGTAAGTTCAACACATAGAATTCTTTTATCTTGATTTATGTTATTGGTAATGCCATGTAAGTTAAAAAAATAGTCATGAAAATTTGTCTTTTTTGATAGCTTTAGTACCTTTGTATCTCAAAGAAATATAAAAACTGAAACTATGAATAAGAAACAATGTAATACAAAATCAATGCATATATATTTTTTCTATCAATAAGAATTGGTACATAAAAATATGGAACTAGGAATCCATAATATAACTTTTACAAATGGCCTTTGATCTTCCTCAAGTAACCCTTGAACTTATTACATATCAAATAATGTAACATACTCTAACACCCCCCATTACATTATTTGAGATAAGCTTTCTTGGACCTGCATAGATAATTATGAATGTTTATAACTTGTTTCTCCCTAGATATTTTATGAGTATATTTGTAAGCTATTATTCTGTAGGAATATGCTTCAAGCTGATATGACGATTCTAAAAATGATCTCTAATAAAATGACACTGAGCTTCAATATGTTTAGTTTGTTCATGTACAATTGGATTTTTGATCAAATTAAGTACTCCTTGATTATCACAATGTATTAGAGTTGAACCTCTTTTGATTCCCATGTATGATAAGATATATTATAGCCACAAAGCCTCACAAACTATATCTCGTGTTGCACGATATTCTGATTTAGTAGATGACTATGCCACTGTATGTTGTTTCTTACTGTACCATGATATTGGTCCTGAGCCAACATAAAAATATAGCCTGAAGTGGATTTTCTATCATCAACAAAACCAGCATAGTTAGAATGAGTAATCCTGTAGACAAAAATCCTTGACATTATTCATATACATTAGTCCATAATATGTAGTTTTCTTAACATATTGTACTGTTATTTTTGTAACTTTTCAATGACTCATTCTTAGTTCTTGCATGAATCATTAGTGATAATTCATAGCAAAGACTAGATCAGGTCAAGTATTAGTTAAATACAAAATACTTCCGATTAATTGATGATAACTTGTAACCGAAATGAAAGGTGTTCCATAATTTTTGGATAATTGAAGTCCTTGTTCCATAGGTGTATCTTTAGGCTTACAATTACTCATTTTATATTTTTCAAGTAAAGCCTCTGCATATTTTGTTTGTGTAATTGTAATATTATCTTTATTTTGATGGATCTCTAGACCAAGACAATAATTCATGAGTCCTAAATCAGTCATCTCAAAAACTTTCTCAAAATATTTCTTTACCTTATTAGATTTTCTGAACTTCCAATAATTACTATATCATCGACATATATTATGAGAATTAAAATATCATTTCCAACTTTCTTTGTATATAGGTTTGGATCTGATGTACTTCGTTTGAAATTGTGTTGCAACAAGTGATTATTAATATTTATGTTCCATGCTCTAGGGGCTTGCTTTAGACCATATAAGAATTTATTTAACTTGCAAACCTTTTGTTCTTGACCTTTGACAACAAATCCTTCTGGTTGTGACATGTAGACTTCATATTCTAAATCACCGTTAAGAAATGCACTTTTTACATCCATCTGATGAAGTTTCCAGCCATGATGAGTTGCTAAAGCACACACTATGTTGATGGTAGTCATTCTAGCTATTGGTACAAATGTTTATTCATAGTCAATTCCCTCTATTTGAGTATATCCTTTGGCTACTAATTGAGCTCTGTATTTGTCAAGTGACCCATATGCTTTATACTTAATATTATAAACCCATTTGCAACCTACTACCTTCTTCCTTGGAGGTAGTTCTACAAGGTCCCATATTTTACTTTTTTTGTAATGATGAATATTATAATTCCATACCTGACTTCCAATGTGAATGATTTAAGGCTTGAAGTGTCGTTGTCGGTTCTGACATAATACTTAGCAATCCTTTGTTTATTTTGCTTTGACTATGAGTTTGAGGTCTTGTAGTAGTAAGATGTGGCATTTGTTCTAAATTTGATTCTCTGAGTGTATTCCTAAGCCATATTGGTTCCTTCCTTTGAGAAATTGCAAAAGTTTTTGTACATTCACCTTGTTTATATTGAGATTCTAACTATATCTCTTCATTTAATAAGTCTTCTTCTGAGAAATTTAGAAGAATTTTTGAATCATTATTTTGTTCTTTAGTTTCAACCTTGATTTTCTCATCAAAAACTACATCTCTGCTTATGTATACCTTCTTTGTACTTGGATCAATTATTCTATATCCTACTAACTCATCATCATAACCAAGGAATATACCAGACATAGTATTTTTGTCTAGTTTTATCCTCTTCTATTTTGGAATATGCATATAGGCTTTGCATCCAAAAAATTTCATTTTGCTAATATTTGGTTTCCATCCTAAGCATGCTTCTTATGGTGTAACATTCTTGAGTATTCTTGTAGGTAATCTATTTTGTAAGTATAATGTTGTTTTAACTACTTCTCAATATTGATGATCAAGATGAGCTTCTTTTAATATACATCTCACCATTTCCATTATTGATTTGTTTCTTCTTTCTGCAATTCCATTTTGTTGTGGTGAATATGCTATAGTAAGTTTTATTTTTATTCCATTTTCTTCTAGAAATAGATTGAATTCTTTTGATACAAATTCACCTCCTCTGTCTGAACAAAGAATTTAGGTAGTTTTTCTTGACTCCTTTTCCACTTGAAGTTTGAATTGTTTAAGATAACTTAAGGATTCATATTTGTACTTCATAAAGTATACCCACATTTTTCTAGTATGATCATCAACAAGTAGTTGAAAATACTTATGTCCTCCAATACTAGTAACATTCATTGGACCACATAAAATATATATATATATATATATATATATATATATATATATATATATATATATATATATATATATATATTAATTCTAATGGTTGTTGAGACCTATACTCATGAATTTCAAAAGGTATTCTATGTTGTTTTCCTACTAAACATTTTGGACAAATAGTAGATTCCCAATAAATATCTGGTATTCCTTCAACCATTTGATATTTGACCATTTCATTTAAAGATGATGCACTAGTATACCCAAAATTTTTATGCCATAGTTCTTTTGTTCCTGATGTTTTTACTGATAAAGCCAAATATGTAGTAGTATCTAAAGTAAATAAACTATCTTTATAGGATCCTGAGGCTATCATTATTCCTTGTTTGATAATATGATATTGTTTTCTTCCATAGATAACTTTGAATTCTACTGTCATGTCTTGATCCAAGATTTGAGAAACTGAAAGAAGATTAATAACCCTTCCATATTATGGTTTTATCTACTAGCTTCTAGATTAGGACACTGACTTTGCAGATGGCCTTGGGTTTTAAATTTTGAGCAAAATGTTGGCATGTTTTCATACTCGACCGCCTATTTTCTCAGGTAGTCACCGTACCCTAGTTCGACAAAATTTGGCAACTCAGATTCTAAATCAGCATTGACACATATTCTTGCATGTGTCATCCTTGTCCTAGCTAAGGTTGCATGATCTATGGTTACCAGCTCTCCAATAGATATAGCTATACCTTGCAACCAATACTCATTGAAAAAATAAGCTGGTAGGTTAGGAAGGCAAACCCAAATAGGGGCTATATTGATATTCTATTTTTCAGGGTCAAAATCCTCCACCCACTATTTGAGGAAAAGGTTATGTTTTCCTAAAAACCAGGGTCCTCCAGTTAGAACGCGATTCGCGTCCTCCTTGTTATTGAATCTTATAATGAAGAAACCCCTGGATAAAGCAACAATCTCCATACTCCCCATCGTTATCCACTTAGATAGTGTCTAGGATCGTATGGTCTCTATATCTGGCCTTCCACCAAGGAAATTTCCCACTAATGAAAACTTTTATATGGATAGGAAAGGACCCATAGAGTTTACAGGTGCCATTATCATATTATTTATCGGTATGAGAGGTGGGAGTGAAAGAAAGTTGTTCTTTCTACCCTTTAGAGTTTTTGCGAAGGTTGGGCCTCTTCTAGGACCCACGTCGCCCTTCTGTGACCTTTTATCGGGATATTTTTAATGAGGATTAGACCCTCTTTAGATAGCCTCTCATGTCATAGAAGGTCTGCCTTCCTCTGGTTCCTCACCTAACTCCTGCTTGAGGTTCCCACCCACATCTTGCGTACCTTCTATGTTGCCTTGACTGAGGTTCCCACCCAAAGCTTTCAAATTTCCTTTGCCACTTTGACCACTTCCACTGCTCCTCTCCATCTCTCTTGGTTTGTACTTTTCATTACAGGGGCTATACTTTTATCTACACATTGGTCTAAAATGGGGATAAGGGTTCACCTAGAATGAATTTAAGGACTTGCTCCAAGTCCAAGGGTTTCGTAGAGTGTTATATGTATTCATTTCAAGACAAACACCTATGTTTGGCCTTCCTAGATCTATGCTATAAAATATAAAGGAGAATGTAGAAATACAGAATGCAAGAAGATAAGAGCTAATACTAGAATAATTATTTGTTTAAAAACTTTCTAACCATAGGATTTAAAAATAGAAAATATTTAAGAAAGAGCTCTAGAGAAGATGCACAAACAATATTAATCCTAGGTGCACAGTATATGTTGTTTTTCTTTCAAATGCCTAGAAATTAAAAAATATTTCTTTTAATATCAGATATAGGGTTCAAACATGAATAACAAACATCCATAAAACAACCTAAAGACTAACTAGGGCATTTATCTTATCTAATGATTGATCCTTGCTTTTATCCTTTTCCAGCAATATCCAATAATTCATGTTCCTACAAGATAACTTGTCAAACACTTGAAAAGTGTGATTAGCATTAGGGGGCCTACTTAGGTCACTGTACAATAATGCTTGGAGGCACAATATTCAAGCCTCCCTAGGTCCTTTTAGCTTACCTTTGAAAATAGAAGCAAAAGTTGACCTTCAGAATATTTACAAGCATAATAGAATACAACAAAACAAAATAGTGAAATAGCTCACAAAATGCACCAACACATCCTATATGTAGTCTAAAATGTAGATTTAGGATTTGGGGATAACAAATTACCCCCAAAAATGGTCTGGGTGAAATCACTTTTCTTCAAGAGTGATTGTGATTTCGTAGATCGACGAAATGGTACCCCGTACAGATCGAGCACGATTTCACACAAGCAAGGTGAAAAGCCTCATATCGATGCAAAATGACTAATGCATGATAAGGAATATCAAAATATACATGCAAAATAATAAAATCACCTGGAAGATAGCACATAAGAAAAGATAAGAGCTAAGATATTTGAGTAGTCAATCTCTCCTTAGGGATTCAACGCTTGTCCATCGAAGTCAACAACAAAAAAAATCAATGTAGTAGAAAACAGAGCTTCAACAGAATATATTCCACACTTGTGAGTTAGATTGCTTGTAGAATAAAATAAATTACTTGGAGAGATTTTGCACGATTAGACCACTTGTAATTATAAAAATTACTTCGTGAGAATAATCACTTATGGGTGGAAAGAATATTTCAAACCCTCCTTTTATAGTGGATTTGAAAGTGAAATGGGTGGGAAAAACACAATGAGTCAATGCCAACACACACCAACTTCAAAATTAGGGTATCCTTAAGAGAAATACCTAAGATGAGAAATCATACCCCACAAGTGTCGACCATGATTTCGCAATGTGAAATCGTGCCCCTCAAAAGTGGACCATGATTTCACAACTATTGGATCCTTGTGCTTTTTTAATGCATTTTGGAGGATCAAATGGAGTCAAAACGGGACAAATCATATACCATTGGAAAGATATTTCTGAGCCCAATCCAATTACATAATATTAGAGGGAAAATAAGGTTTTTCAAGGGAAAATTTAGATCAAATATGACTCTTTTTTCCAAGGAGAAAACAACGGATCTAGGAAAAATTACTCAACTTAGTGAGTCAATTTTTCGTGTCTACAAGTACAAGTTCTTGGAAGTATACAAAAGACATCCTCCAGAGAAAAATTTCCATTTAATAATCCTAGTTAATATCATAAAGATGGTTGCAATAAATATCGCCAGGACATTCATGCTTATCATCAAGATCCAAAAGCTTATAAACTAACAGATCATCCAAAAATATGAACATAACTATTTTTCTATGTTTTCAACTTGTTATGATGTTATTTTAATGCATTTTCATAGGTTATTTTCTTGAAATTTCTCATAAAAAAGGTGATATTGATTTGTATTTTGGTTGTGTGTAGGTGTTGGAAGATCTACTCAACCTGAGGTGCTTCACGCTCACAAGCACATCCCTCCTTAAGGTGGTGAAAGAAGACTATATACCAAACACTTTATTGTAAAAAGAGATTGGATTTTAGAAGACTCTTATTGTAGCCCAAAATGAGTATTTCAAAATAAATCATTGTAACATCTTTATTTATTAATAAAATGATATGTTTTCTTCGCTACAATTAGCCTTGGCCATAATTTATATTACACTTTGAACAATCTTTTACAAGTTTAATATTAAAGTATTTTAGTGAAGATTAATATAATAATGGTTTAAATGAGGTCAATAGGGCTAATTATATAAAATATAAAAACCACATTGCATAGCAATATCCCATCGGCTTATATAATGAGTACATCATATACTATCAACCTTGGCTAATAATATCAAGTTATACATATTCCAATATCATCCATAATATGAATTAAGGAGCTAATGATATAAGATATTATTAATGATGGTATGTTACCCCATAATGGATGCTAAAATAGACCAAGGAATATTTAAACCTCCCTCATCATCTAGAAGACTATAGTATGCTCTAGTGGGATAGAATCATATAAATCTCTTCATTATATATAAGACTATAGATTTTCCCATAAAATGGGTCATAATCATCTAAATATCCCTTATCATCTAGAATATTTCCCCTTAAAAAGAGTGTTATAGTTTATAAACACCATCATAGAATGATATGCCCTCCCACCTACAACAAGTTCTTAGATGAATACCACCAACGTGAAGAGCTTGAAAAGATATGTAGTTTGAAAAAGGAGCTCAAAACACTTCCATTTGCAAGAGTTATAGCCTTTGAAAAATTGCACTCGAAAACAACCCTAAAGTCACATATTTTGAAAAACATTAATTTTCTTAAAAATCCTTCCACTTTTTCTACAATGATTGATAATAAAAAATAAATCCCTTCTTCTACTCATGCTAGAAAAATATTATGAAGATTTGGAAAATAATTGGTCATAGATATTAGAAAAAATGGAAGTTCCAAGAGATTTTTGTAAGCGGCCAAGTGATGATGCTCCATACCTACTCTAATATCATGTCAAATTTTATAATACTTTTCATAAATAAATAAAAGCAATGCATTCACCCAAATATTATACAAGAGAATAGATAGAAGTAAAATAGAAGGACCAATAGATGAAAGATTACAAGGGTGCTAATGGGTAACCACACAAGATATTACATGGAATCATGTTGATACAATGTATTGGGTGGTTGAGAGGTATTTATACCAAATTATCAATATTAATAATTGTATAACTCAAGCCAACATAACATAAGGATTTTAGGTTAATTGTAAGCTACTAAACCCTTGTTTATTGCATGTTAGGAATTAAAGGGGTTTAGTGAAGGTTAAACATAATAATGGTTTAATAAATGTTACTAGTGCTAGTTATCAAGTCATAATAAAATAAATTGCATAATGATTTCTCGTAGGATTACATAATAATTACATCATATATATTGGCCTTGTCCAATAAGGTCAGGTGACACATATTCCAACACCATGTCAAATTTCACAATGCTTTTAATAATGAACATAAGCATAACATTCATCACAAGTCTTATACAAAAGAATAAAAAGCAAAATTGAAAATCAATATAGAAAAGAGAAGAGTGGGGTGCCCTTAGTCATCCAAACAATAGATTAAGTTGATTCACATTAATATAATGGATTGATTGGTGAAGGGGTATTTATGTCAAATCTTCAACATTAGTAATTACATAACCTAGACCAACATGTTGGAATATGTGGTGGTTAAGCTTCTTTTGAGGCCATGACTGACTTTTGTACTTGTATTAATCATATTTTCCCTTTAGTCCCATGTAAACCTTGAAAATGGTGCTTTTATAATTTTGTGTAATACTTTATTCCTTAAGGTCAATCTAACAACCTTGACGTAAAGATAACTTATAATTGGGTATAAATACCCTTTTATACTAACTATTTTGATCCTTAGTTGGAGTGTAATTCATTTCCATTTAGTGAGATTATATAGTGTCCATGGACACCTGTAATATTTTATGTGTTCATCTTTTTTGTCCTATGTACTAGGTAATATTTAATTCCATTTTTTTTTTAATCTATTGTGAAATCTAACATGGTATCATAGTAGATGTGAATCTCCATTAGTCGATTTCTTATGTTAATGTGTTTTTCTCCAACTTTTCTTAAGGACTACTATTATTGGAGAAATCTAAGAACATTTTCTTTTGAAGTCTAATGATGTAATCAAAAGATGGGTTTTTTGATAAAACCCTAGGTGGACTTGGATTGTGAGGATCTCATTTGGATTAGAATATTTGCAACAAGAGAAAAATTCACTGATAGGTTCCTTTTTCCTCTCATTAGCACTCAATATTATTTTTTTATATTTTTGACTAGATGGATTCCTTAGCTTCAGGATTAAATTTTTTGAAAACCTCATTTTTCTTTTGTTAATTCTTTCTAAAAAATCTCTTTCCTTTTTTCTTCCAAATATTTTTTGTTCAATAGCAGTATAGATGAGAGGGTAGATTACTAAGTTATCATGAAAGAAGAAAAATATTAGTTACAAATAAGCCATGGATAGGCTTTTGTACTTAGCAAAGACCTTTGTGCCACTTGAAAAAGTTAGAAAAAATAACTTTTTTTTTGCATAGGCATGAGAGGATGTTTTAATTGATTGTGTTCAATAAAATGGTTATGAAGGTCAAACAAGCTATCAATATTTTTAGATTATTTACATAATTTTAGGCAAGTCCTAGTTCAATACTTTTGATCATTTTGACTTTAGGTGTTTCAAATTTTTGTTCACAAAATCTATTATTTCCATCAAAAATTTGAAATTTTTAAATTTAGAAAGAAATATTCTACAAAATGGCAATAAATTTTGGGTGTAAGGGCACATGCTTGTGTCAACATAACATATATTTGTGTTATAGTGGGGCATCACAAAGGAGGAAAATATTTTTTGGTTGTTTAAATATAGCTATTTCCCTTTCCTATCCAAGTATTATGCTTGGAGAGTTGGCTAGCCAAAGCAATATAAGTGTAAAGGGGGAAAATTGCCCTACCACGTACAATTCCTAAACAAAAGAGTTGGATCTGCAAGAAGGAAACCCTTTCATGGGGTGAACCATGGGGTGTGTTGTACTCTACACTCGGTGCTAGGGGGAAGGGTTCACTAGGAATGGTTTAAGGACTCGCTCCAAGTCCTCGGGATATTCAGTTTTATTTGATGTATTCAGTTTTAGGCAATCACCTAAATTTGGCCTTTCTAGATCTAAGCTAGGAAAGATAAAGGACAATGTAGAAAATAGAATAATATAATTGGAAATAGAATGCAGACATACAAGAGCTATCCTAGAATGATTCTTTCTTTTGAATGCTCACTAAACTAGGGTTCTATTTCAGAAAACCTTTAAAGCAGAACTATGCAGGAGTAAATACACAAAAATTATCCCTAGATGCAAGCTAGATGCTCTTTACTTTTAGATGCCTAGAAATCAATAATGAAACTAGATTCTCAACCAATAAGAGTGATAGAGCACTTATCTAGACCGATGATTGATTTACCCCTTTTTTGCCTCTTGTCCAATGCTATCAACAATTTCTATTCCTGCAAGATCATTTATGAAACACTAAAAAAATAAAATTAGTATTAGGAGGCCTGCATAGGCCGATGTATGATAGATATAGCAGCATTCAAGCCCCCTAAGTCCTTTTATATGACCTTGTAATACAAAAGTAGAAATTGACCTTTGGAGATTTAATCATAAATCAGAAATATAACAGTAGAAAATAGAAAGAAAAACATAGCAGTATGATCTAGAGACAAAATGAAATATAACAACGAAAGAAGAATCTAAAAATTGCCCTCGATGTGCCCTAGGGCAAAATCATGCCTCGCTTGGAGTGGGTGTGATAATACTTTAGAAAAGTCATGCCTTACCTGGATGGGGTGTGATTTTGCTTCTATGAACAACTTTGCCCTAATTAGGGCAAGTGAAGTCACGCCTCACCAATGCCAAGCATGATTTCCCTGCAGAATAAAGAAAAATAAGAAGTGAAAGTAGAAGATGAAATAAATGCAAACAAAAAAGAAATAAAAATTTAATGGACATCATAGAAGTAGGAAGAAGAGAACCAAGTATCCATATGGGCACTCTATCTCTCCAATATATACCACGTATCCACCAAGTCACACAACAAATCAATCCAATCCACGCAATAGAAGATCAATCTAAAATTTGCACTTCGAGGGTTAGCTTGCAGTAAAGAAAATAAATAAAAAATGAACTCTAAATAATTTGCATATAGATCACACATATAAAAGTTTGCATATCACACTTGCACTTAAAATTCGCATGTCTCTTGATTTGGCAAGAACATCCTTCTTTTTATAGACAATCAAAATAAGGAAAGCAGGCACAAATAAACTCACAACCGATGCCAAAACATACGAGGAGGTTTAAACCAGGGTTTAAGTGGGCTTAAAAAATAATAAAATAAAATAAATTAAAAAGGCTTGGGTAAACAGTGAAGTCGCGCTCGTCTTGACGGGGCGCAATATCGCTGGCGCAAAGTCGCGTCTCGTAAATATGGGGCACGATTTTACTAAAAGATAAATTTATTAAAAAGAGGAGGGATAGAGGCCTTACCTTGCACTTGGAAAGGGGTGAGGGCCTCTTAATGGCACTAAGGAAGATTTACCACTCAAAGTGGGTCAATTTTCTGTGTCTACAATTTGCCCCCTCTTTGATGTATTTATGGCTTAGTAAACGCGTCAAAGAAAGATGTAAACTCCTATGGGCAACAAACATAGAAAAATAGGGATGGCTAGGTTTAGGAAAATGGCAAGATATTACTACCATTAATGTCTCTATGGCTAGGGTGCCCCCCTCGAGTTTCGAAAGGAAAGAAAATTTCCTTAAGAAACTCAAAAAAAGTAAAGAAAAGGTAAATCATAGAGAACACAGAGAACAAGGCAAGCAAACAAAAAACAAAGCAAAGAATACTGGATACAACATGAACCTAATGCAGCTAGCATGAAATGCATGGATGAAATAGAAGAAAGGGAAAGAAAGAAGAAGGGAAGATTAGGGAAGAAGAAACATAAATCTGTGAAGCGGAAGAAGAAGAAGAAGACAATGATAAAACTCCAAAGAGCAACCATCTGAAATCAAGAAGAAAGCTGAATCAAAACCCTAACTAGAGGGTATTATGCTCAAAATATGGTCTATGGAGTGAATAAACCACTATGGGTGTAGTACTCGCTAAATATGGACCAATAAGTGAGATGTATAGTGTAACCCGCTATGGGTGATTGCTCACTAGTGACTGCTATGGGGCGATTACCCTCTAGGATGTATGTTAAGGCCTACTAAAATGGCCAAGGAGTTAATCCTGTAATGGGGTGTTGGACCCACTGAGTCAAAAGAGAGATGTAACCTGATAGGGGTGTTATAATGTATGCTGATGTAAAATGATATATGTAATGTGTATGCCAAAATAATCTAAGAAGGTGTATGCGCATGTATATATGGACCAATCAATATGAGCATAACACGCTGAGTGTGTGCACATGTTAGAAGAAAAGAGAGGAAGAAAATAAGGAGTAACGAACTGTGTGTGTGTTCCCCCAGCTTGAAGTTTTAGCTAGTGAAAAATCAAGAGGGAGGAATTGTGCAATCAAAGAAGAGAATAATGTATATCCTTATCTAAACAAAGAAGACATAGAAGAAATAAGAATCATGCAAAAATACAAGGACATACCAAAAGAGGATTGCATTCCTTGATTTTGGAGGAAAAATTTCAAAGTCAAGGAATATAAGAAGAAGAGATAATAGAAGAAATAGAAAAGGAAGGAAAGAAGAGAAGAAGGGATGAAAAATATATGGGCCCTAGGTTGAGACTTCGCTAGGCATCAGAACCCTAGTGGAAGTGCAATGCATGTGAGCTATGACCTAACTAGGTATCATCACCTACCATTGTTGCGAATCCCTAGAAACTATATGAACAAGCAATCATGAACAAGCAAAATGTAAATATGACAAGCAAAAATGCAAGAACAAAATGTCAAGCAATCATGCATAATATGACAGGGAAACATGCATAATATGTCAAGAAAACATGTAATGTGACCTAACTAAATGCATATGCAAAAAATAAAGAATGAGCTAAGCATAATATATTTTCAAATGCATTATGTTCATTGGTTCCTTAAGTTATTTACCATCCATAGAAGCCAAATTATAAGCACCAAAACCAAACTTAGCTGTTACCACAAATTACCCTAACCAGTTGGGCTAAAATTTACCTTAAATATCAACACGAGCATTAGTGTTCTGTTGGTTTTCTTTGAGGACAAGATCCCCAACCTCAAAATAATGGTTGCGAACCTTTTTAGAATAAGATCGCCGAAGTATATCCTGATAGGCTTACAAATGCTCTAAGGTATGGATGCGCTTTTCATCCAGCAAATCCAACTAGTGTAAACAATCTGCACAAAACTCGCCACCAACCTTAGCATCTTGTAACAAGATGCACAAAGAAGATACCTCTAGATAAAAAGGGAACACTGCCTCAAACCCATAAACCAAGACATATGGGGAGGCTCCTATACGAGTACACATGCTAGTACGATATGCCCACAAGGTAGAATAAAGCTGAGTATGCCAATCACGATCGATATTATTAATCAACTTATTCAAAATCCTAATCAAGGATTTCTTAGATGCCTCAGCTTGTCCATTACCTTGAGGGTAATAAGCAGTTGACCATTTGTGCTAAATATTATACTTAGCACAAAGGTTACATACATCCTTGTTCTTGAAAGGAGTACTGTTATCAGAAATAATCATCGAAGGAATCCCAAACCTACAAAGGATATGGTTAAATATGAACTTAGAAACCTGAGTTCCAGTCACCGTAGCTAGAGGTATGGCTTCAACCCATTTAGTGAAGCAGTCATTCACAGTGATGATAAACTTGTGACCATCAGATCACATAGGGTTAATTTTTCCAATAATGTTCAATGTCCACAAGGAAAAATGCCAAGGGGAAGATATCACCTGAAGGTCTTGAGAAGGAGCATGAATAAGGTGATCATGATGTTGACACTTGTCGTAGCACCGAATAAAATCGCATGCATATTTCTCCATGGAAGGCCAATAATACCCCATTCGAAGGAGCTTTTTGGTAATAACATTACCGCTAAAATAACCTCCACATAAACTTTCATGAGCATCACTAAGAGCAAACTAGGCTTCATCAGAGTTAAGGCATCGCAAAAGGATACCTTCAAAAGAACGTCGATATAGAGTATTGCCAATTATAACAAATCGACAAGCTCTTTTGCGTAATAGCTTACACTGATTGCGGTCTAAATCATTAGATATCGAACCATCTTTAAGAAAATTTTAGATGTCAGTATACCATGGTTCATATGGGGAATATCTAATGGTAAAACACTCTAGGGGATCCAAACAAGAACTCAAAGACACGGGTTCCTAGAGTTGTCAGATGATGATTGAAGCTTGATCATCTTCTAACTCCAAAAGGAACAAAGATGCAGTACCGACCATGGCATCCACATGGTGGTTTGAGGATCTAGGAATATAATCTATGGTTACCTGCTCAAAATAAGATAAAAATCTGGTAATAATCTCTTTATAGGGTCTAAGTTTATCATCTCGAGTTTGATAAACATCGTTAATTTGATTAACCACAAGTTGAGAGTCACCAAAGACCGAAAGGACCTTAACTTGCAAAGCTAAGGCTGCTCTAAGACCAAGGATCAAAGCTTCGTATTTTGCAGTATTATTAGTGCAAGAGAAACAAAGCTTGAAGGACAAAGGGATGAGCTATTTTTGTGGTGTAACTAGAATGACTCTAGCTCCAACACCCTTCATACATTGGGCTCCATAAAAAAACAAAGTCCAAGACTTAGACTCTTCAATTTCAACATTGAAGCACTCATTAGGAAACTCAACAACTATAGGATGGGTGAATTCTAGGGGAGATTAGGCTAACTAATCAACAATCACCTAATCCTTGATAGCCTTCTAACCTATAAAAGTCAAATTAAACTCACTAAGGACCAACACCCATTTAGCGGCTCGATTAGACAGGTGAGGATTAGACATCAAGTAACGCAAGGGATCAAACATTGTGATTACTAACATCTTATGATTAAGCATGTAGTGTCTCAATTTATGAGAAGTGAACACTATGACAAGGCAAAGCTTCTCTAAGGGAGTGTACCTGGTCTCATAGCTAACCAAAGTTCTACTAATATAGTAGATAGCTCTTTCTTTATTTTTGTCATCATGCTGAGCCAACATGGCTCCTAAAGCATGAGCGATGACTGCTATGTAAAGCAATAGATGCCTACCAGGTATAGGGGGAACTAAAACAAGCAAGGAGGGAAGATACCTCTTGAGATCATCAAAAGCCTTTTTAAACTCAGAATCCCATCGAAAAACTACATCCTTCTTAAGGAGCCAAAGGAAAGGTTGACACTTATCGGCTAACTGGGCAATGAACTAGTGGATAGACTACAACTTACCTTACAGACTATAGAGCTCGGTCAGGGTACGAGGAGAAGGCATATCAATGATAGCTGCTACTTTGGCAAGGTCCACTTCAATGCCTCACCTAGACACTATGAAACCTAACAACTTGCTATATGTGACCCCAAACACACACTTAGCAGGTTTAATACAAACCTTATACTACCGAAGCCTTTTAAAGATTCATCTTAAATCATGGACATGATTCTTTCATTCTAATGAATGAGCAAAAAGGTCATCCACATAGTCTTGGATAATATCATGCATCATGTCATGGAAAATATAAGTCATGTGATGAGCAAGGTGCAGCCAAAGTATTGTCATTGTTGTCAACACAGTCAGGTTGATCAGCTGATGCAATGGACAGGAGTTAATTGATGAGCAAGGTGCAGCCAAAGTGCAATGGACAGGAGTTCATTGATGAGTAAGGTGCAGCCAAAGTATTGTCATTATTGGCAACACAGACAGAGGATCGGTTGATGCAGTGAACAGAAGTTCAGAGGTCAGTAAGATCATGTACAGTAAGTTTCCAGGAAGAAAGAAGTGGCCCAGATTCAAAAAATTCGAAGAAAAAGACAAGTTAGAAAACTGTCGCGATATCGCGACATGTTTTCTGTCGTGATTTCGCGACAAAACTGAGGAGAGAGAAGGCGCAGCCAAAAATGTCATGATTTCATGACAAAACTGAGGAGAGAGAAGGCGCAGCCAAAAATGTCACGATTTCGTGACAAAACTGAGGAGAGAGAAGGCGCAGCCAAAAATGTCACGATTTCGCGACAAAACCGAGGAGAGAGAAGGCGCAGCCAAAAATGTCATGATTTCGCGACAAAACCGAGGAGAGAGAAGGCGCAGCCAAAAATGTCGCGATTTCGCGACAAAACTGAGGAGAGAGAAAGTGTAAGAGAAACTGGAGAAAAAACACTAAGGAAGAAAACTGTTGTGATTTCGCGACATGTTTGGAGAAAAAGCACTAAGGAAGAAAACTGTCGCGATTTCACGACATGTTTGGAGGAAAGGCGCCAAGGATGAAAAGTGTCGCGATTTCGCGACAAGTTCGGAAGAAAGCGCCAAGGATGAAAAGTGTCGCGATTTCGCGACAAGTTTGGAGAAGCAGCGCCAAGGATGAAAAGTGTCGCGATTTCACGACAGATTCGAAAGAAAAGCGCTAAGGGAAAAAAGTGTCGCGATATCGCGACACGTCGGGTTTTCACGACCCGAAGAGGAGAGAGAAAGTAAGGAAACAAAAGTGTAGCGATTTCGCTACATGTTAGATTTTCGGAGGTTGAAGCAAAGAGAAAGTGCTAAGTCAAAAAGTTGTAGCGATTTTGCTACATGTAGGATTTTCGGAGGCCGAAGGAAAGAGAAATTACAAAGGGAAAAAGGTGTAGCGATTTCGCTACATGTCTTGATTTCGCTAGTGCATGAAGAGAGAGTTGTACGGATGCGAAAGATGTCGCGATTTCGTGACATGTTGCATTTTCACGGGCGAAAGGCAAAGAACAGCGCTAAGGCAGAAAAGTGTCACGATTTCGTGACATGTTTCGATTTCGCTGAGGCATGCGGAGAAAAGTGTACGGCAGAGAAAAGTGTCACGATTTCGTGACGTGTTCCATTTTCGTGGGTGCAAGCGAAGTAGAGTGCAGGAAAGCAAAAAGTGTCGCGATTTCGTGACATGTCCCATTTTCGCGGGCAAGAGGCAGAAAAGAGCGAGAGGCAGCGAATGTGTCACGATTTCGTGACATGTCCCGTTTTTGCGGGTAGGAGACAGAAAAGAGCTGGAGGCAGCAAATGCGTCACGATTTCGTGACATGTTCTGTTTTCACGGGTGCATGCCGAGATAAGGACTAGGAGGCGAAAAACGTCATGATATCGCGACAGGTCAGGTTTTCACGGTCAACAGTCTAGAAAAAGTCAAATGGGCAGAAATGTCGCGATATCGCGACATGTCTTAGTTGGGCGCTGGTAAAAGCCGAGAAGCATACACAGTGATAGGTGTCGGGGTAAGTGCGGAAGGAAAATCATGCAGCTGGTTAGGTAAGAGTTAACTAGAGTTAGAACTACAGTTATAGGTGGCAGAACAATGCATTAAAGAAAAGAACGTCACATAGTGGCCGTGATGTCTGCAAGGTCGGCAAAAGTGCAGAAATACGAGAGAATCCCGATAAACAAGAAATCCTCTCGGTGGTTACGTGTGTCAGAAATAGCAGTTGTGGGCAAAAGAGAAAGTTCGACGTAGAATTGAAAAGAGTGCCATCAGAAAGTGTAAAGGTGCCGAGAGGGTAGTTACGTAGAGGTTAAAAGAAAAGAATGACAGAGCATCGAAACGCACAAAAAGGTCGTCTCGGTTGCACGTAAAAAGTTGTCGTAATGAGCAGAGTAGACTGTCAGAATAAGTCAGAAAGAAAGCGGCTAAAAGACAGAGCGCGTCAGAGAGGGTGTGACAGATTGAACGTAGCCGAGAATGCATGAAAAATTGGAGGGAAAATTAGAGCCGTTTCAAAAAGAGTCGTTCGAGGAAATCAAGTATAAAGAATCGAAAAGGCGCAGTAAGTGAGGTTACTGCAACCGTGTTTTTATCTTGAAAAACAAAAAGAAAGGTTGAGTAAGAGTGCTGTAAGAAGCACAGAAAGAGTGCTGTAAGAAGCACAGAAAGAGGGCTGTGAGAAAGCCGTAAGAGTGCGGTAGGCAAAACCGTAACAGCAGAGAAAAACCTTGTTTTGTTTATGCAAATTAAAAGAGAGGTTTTTGTAAGCAATAGAACATATTGAGTCTCTAACAATTCTCCTTATGCTTCTATGTGATTGATCAGAATAGAACATATTGAGTTTCTAACAATTCTCCTTATGCTTCTATGAGATTGATTTGAATGAGCAATAGACCAGTAAGGGTCTTGTAAAAGAGAAGGCATTCTTATGTCAATCTAAGATTGAATATAGAGTTCCAAGTTGGTGCTTGGGATAAGGGGTTGGTGCTCCTTTCTGTTGTAGCAGATAAATCAGGGGTTGGTGCTCCTTCCAGTGGGTGCTGGTAAATTATTTGTAAAGTTGAAGCTTTGCAAAGGCTGGATTTGGATTGAAGTCCAAACAGTCTATTTTGAGGAGTAGCCAAATCGGTGAACCTCGTTACATCTTGTGTTGTGTGA
The DNA here is from genome assembly GCA_028583015.1 of Wollemia nobilis. Classification (NCBI taxonomy): domain Eukaryota; kingdom Viridiplantae; phylum Streptophyta; class Pinopsida; order Araucariales; family Araucariaceae; genus Wollemia; species Wollemia nobilis. Next base: position 8,936,617 of record JAQPPZ010017228.1, read on the forward strand.
TGCTCTCTTGTTATATTTGCTATATCTGTTTTGAGCTTGCATTATTTCAGCATTAAGTGTTGCAGATTTAAATTTTAAATAGCTGCACTGATTCACCCCCCCTCTCAGTGCCATTGTAAGACTAACAATTGGTATCAGAGCCAAGTTCCCAGTCTAGGCTAAATCAGTCAGGGTTGATCTTGGATTAGTATACAATGGGTAAGAAGAATAGATCATCCTCCAATAAGGCATCTCAGTCAGTTTCAGTTCCTGCAGAAGAGAAAATTGCACTAGAGAAGGTAGAAGAAGTGAACTCTGAAGTATGCAATGAAAACCTGGAGATTGAAGTAGATCTAGAAGGTGAGTTGATCGCCGCACTTGAAGAGTTGAGTATACAAAAGAAAAAGAACAACAGACTGTCCAAAAAGTTGGAAGAATACGGGGATGAGATTGAAAATCTCTGTTTACAACTTCAAGAGGCCAAGAAAACAGAAGAAGCCTTGAAGACACAGCTGAATGCTGAGGTCGATGCTTATAGCAAACGTGAAGAAGAATCTAACAAAGCTGTTAGCAATCTGAAGCTGCAAGTAGAAGTGTCCAAAAGGGTTGAAGAAATCCTCAGGTCTCAGATCAATGAGAAAAAGACTGTTTGCTGCCAACAAGAAGAAGAGATTGTTTCATTGAAGAAACAACTAGAAGAGGCCAATACAAATCTCAAATTTGAGAATAGCACAGAGTTGCTAGAAAAAATGATAAGCCAACAAAGAAGCTCCACAGTTAAGTTTGGTCTTGGATATGAAGCTGAACAACTGTCATCTTCCAAATGTACAGAAAAAGAAAAGTTCACAGTTGAAGAATCGAAGGGAGAAAAATCTGAAGTTGAACAACCTTCATCTTCCAAAAATGCAAAAAAGAAGAAGTCCACTGCTGAAGGATCGAAGCCAGAAAAGTCTGAAGCTGAATCTTCAAAAGGAAGAAAACATCAATGGAGATATACAACAAAACAACCTCAACAAAAGAGATTTAATCATGCAAAAGAAAACAATAAGGCCTGGCACGAAAGGAGTACTGACAATGATGGATTCATCAAAGTCACACATCAAAGAAGAAGAAGACCGATGGCACCTACTACAACATGGGAAAGACCGTTACCCAGGTACAATCGTTCCTTTTCTGGTTATTGTTTTAAATGCAATGCTTATGGTCATAAAATTTCAGATTGCAATTATAAAGTAGGACAAAGGAATTTTACTAGTAGAAATGTCTTTTCACCCTTGATAGATTTTGCAGTAGAATGTTATAACTGTCATAACTTTGGACACATTGCAAGAAATTGTCGTAGTACATGTGCAAAAAATAAATATCAGGGAAGAAATCATGTGCATCAAAGAAAAGAAAAGAATCAGCCATCAAGGATGTACAAGAGACAACCATCCAAGAGAAATGTTCAAGTTCATGAAAAGGTTCAAAACAGGGATGCAGTTGAAAAACTCAAGCCCAAGTTCAAGAAATCTTGGAGAAAGAAAGAAGAGAGGAAATCGTGTCTCCTTGGACAGAAGGAGATTACTTCTCTATTGCACTAAGCAGCTCCAGGTAGCACATCCTCAGGGGGAGCAATATTAAAGTCTATTTTAATGCTCCTATGTATTTGTGTAATTATCTGAGGATGAAAGGAAAGTAGTCGGGGAGTTGTCGTATAGTTGTCAATATGTGGTCCAGTTCTTGTAGATGTTTGTGGAGATAGTATCAAACTGATGTGCCTCAGTAGAACAACATGGTGAACAGCTAGGTTTTTGATGCAGCAACTGATAGGCGTTATCTGGGATAGAACATGCAACACAGGTCGACGTATCGTGGAAGCATAAGCTGGCAGATACTGGTTTTGAAGCCTGTAACATTTCCAATCTACAGATAAAATAGAATCCATGTTCTGAGTGGGAAGGCGTGCATTTCTTAACCAAAATTATAACACATCGTTTGGCATAAGAGAACATTAGCGCCCAGGTGGTGAAGCGTCAAGGAGGACAAGATGCCTATGCACCTAAGAAAGTCTTGCATTATTTGAGGAATGCGAGATATTGCCTGAGGAAGCAGAATACTGAGAGTTGATGACTGCACGCAGATTAAGGTTCCAACGCTAGAGGTAACGGTCCAGAAGTATGAGTTGAGTAAGGTGTAAAAGGGTATATTGTGTGTATGCCTTATATTTGTTTGGTAATTGACTTCTAAGGATTGGAGTCATAAGGTGTTATATGAATTAAATACTTGTGTGGTTACTTTTTGATCTAACCCTAACTTGATGGCAAAGTTGAGGGTGGTGTTGGTAACAGGTTGAAGAACTATTCTCTTCTTCCTCAAACAAAGAGGAAGCATTTTGCACCAGGGTTTATGTTAGTAAGTCTTGCTACTTGCATTGAGATGGTGAAACCCTTAGTTGGCTGTTTTGAGATTGATGGTTGAGTTGCTTTCATAGAGGTTGTATTGATCAAGTTAATGCTTTACTTGATACTTGTTTTGGGCTTACTTCATTGCGATTGATTTGAGCAAGTTATTCATTGCATTGGTGATTAAATGGAGAGCTGTCACCATTGATAGTTTTGCTATATGTCATTGTTGTGCTGTTAATGAGTCTCACTGCCACTGCTCGAACTTACGATTATAATAATTCAGATGCTTTAGTTGAGCAGAAAGAATGTTTGCCCTAGCTGCACATATGTGCTTCGATAAAAGCAGCGTGTGTTTGTACTACACATTGGTTTGAAGATTGTTAGATCTTTCATGACGCCTTGGTGAGAATGTTTAATTCACAGACAACCTCGTTTTAACAGTTCAATAAAATGCCAATCCGAGATTACGAAGTATGAGGTTGAGAAAGGTGCACTATGGTTGGACATGAAGTGTTTGACAAAATGTCTTATCCTGAGTTGAACAGTCTAAAGTGAGGTGTGACCAGCTGTGACTGTAGAAACCATAGATTAGGATGTAAATATGAAAAGGAATTTGGTTGTGCTGTGGAACAGAGTTTTGGTGCCTGCACAGAGTTGACAGTGGAATTGCAGTGTTGGTTAAGCGTTGGACAAAAGTTGGTACAAGTGAATAATTCCAAGCAATCCGGGAAGAGTTACATGCTGAATTTTGAACTAAAGGTACTTGGATATACTATGAATCAATGTTCCAAGTTTTGTCTCGATTGGAGACCCCAGTAGAAAGTTATGACTCTCAAAAAATGGTCTCAGAGAGCCTCTTCCAGTCTTGGACAGTTTTATGTGACAGCAGCAAAGAGGATTCTTCGGTACCTCAAGGGTACTTTGGCGTATGGGTTACGATATCCGAAAGAACAAAAGAGGATTGATGCTCTGTTTGGTGAATATATTTGATTCGCGTGGAAAATCAGAAAGCTCACCTTTTACTATTACATTCAAAGCGGCCACATGTGTAGGAAGTTACTTCAATACAAATTGAGTACAAATTTTCAGAGAGACAAACAACTATCATAAGGGTTCAAGCTTGTTGAGTATATCTAAGATGCACATGCAGAAGTTGCCAGCATTGCCGAACAAAAGTTGGCTATATTTGAACATTGTATGCCTTCATTAACAGTGGATAAGGTTGAGACTGCAGAACAACAGAGGGTAGTTGCTCAGAAGACAGTCTGATGGTGATGATGTCATTCACTTGCTATTACTACTATTCACATTTGTGATATTGTTGATGCCTATTATGCTTATCATGATGTTAAACAGTGAATGAAGTGGTCTTGATCTCAGGGGGAGCATTTATGCATTTACTTATCTTATTGCTCATATTTATGATTTTTGCTAATAGCAATAATTTTTTTTGTCTAAGAATGTTATGCATGGACTCAGGGGGAGTTTGCAGCCGCCCTTTGGTATTATTGTCAAAGGGGGAGAAGAATTACAGGCAATTGCATGTGTGTTGCCAACAATTCCAAAGGGGGAGATTGATGAGCAAGGTGCAGCCAAAGTATTGTCATTGTTGTCAACATAGTCAGGTTGATCAGTTGATGCAATGGACAGGAGTTAATTGATGAGCAAGGTGCAGCCAAAGTGCAATGGACAGGAGTTCATTGATGAGTAAGGTGCAGCCAAAGTATTGTCATTATTGGCAACACAGATAGAGGATCGGTTGATGCAGTGAACAGAAGTTCAGAGGTCAGTAAGATCATGTACAGTGAATTTCCAAGAAGAAAGAAGTGGCCCAGATTCAGAAAATTGCAAAAAAAGACAAGTTAGAAAACTGTCGCGATATCGCGACATGTTTTCTGTCGTGATTTCATGACAAAATGGAGGAGAGAGAAGGCGCAGCCAAAAATGTCATGATTTCATGACAAAACTAAGGAGAGAGAAGGCGCAGCCAAAAATGTCGTGATTTCACGACAAAACTGAGGAGAGAGAAGGCACAGCCAAAAATGTCACGATTTCATGACAAAACTGAGGAGAGAGAAGGCGCAACCAAAAATGTCATGATTTCATGACAAAACTGAGGAGAGAGAAGGTGCAGCCAAAAATGTCACGATTTCGCGACAAAACGGAGGAGAGAGAAAGTGCAAGAGAAACTGTCGCGATTTCGCGACATGTTTGGAGAAAAAGCACTAAGGAAGAAAACTGTCGCGATTTCGCGACATGTTTGGAGAAAAAGCACTAAGGAAGAAAACTGTCATGATTTCGCGACATGTTTGGAGGAAAGGCGCCAAGGATGAAAAGTGTCGCGATTTCGCGACAAGTTCGAAGAAGAAGCGCCAAGGATGAAAAGTGTCACGATTTCGCGACAAGTTTGGAGAAGCAGCGCCAAGGACGAAAAGTGTCGCGATTTCGTGATAGATTCAAAAGAAAAGCGCTAAGGGCAAAAAGTGTCGCGATATCACGACACGTCGGGTTTTCGCGACCCGAAGAGGAGAGAGAATGTACGACAACAAAAGTGTAGCGATTTCGCTACATGTTGAAGTTTCGCGGGTCGAAGCAGAGTTTAGTGATATTCACACAATGACACTGAGAGGGGGGGGTGAATTAGTGTAGCTATTAAAATTCAAATCTACAACATTTAAAACTGAAGCAAAGAGAACTTGAAAACCAGAAAAGCAAATTGAACAAGAGAGCACACCACAACACACAATATAACGAGGTTCACCAATTTGGCTACTCCTCAAAAATGACCGCTTGGACTCCAATCCAAATCCAGCTCCGTGCAAAATACCAATTTTACAAACACTTTACCAAAGCATCCACCGGAAGGAGCACCAACCCCTTAATTTTCTCGCCGCAACAGATAGGAGCACCAACCCCTAGTACCAAGCACCAACTTGGACCGCAATTCCGAGCAATTATAATGACATAAAAATGTCTTCACCGTTTACACGACCCCGACCGGTCCGCAATTAAACAAACTCCGCACACTCTCACGGCTCCGCTTATTTCTCTCTTGGCCCTCTTCTAACCCTCTTTTCACAAGTAATTTCACTCTCACAAAGAGCAACTCGATTCTCTCGCACGACTCGTCCTTTTATAACCCCTTTTCCTCATCGAGACTCCTCGTCTTCTATGACTTTTCTAATTCTGCATGCAGTCGAATCACATACTCTGACTGTTTGAATTCCTTTCTCTACGTGCATGCAATTTTTATTCTTCTTATTTGACTGTTCGAATGCATTTTCGATTCTCCATATGCGGCTGTTCGAATTCTGCATATACGACTGTTCGAATGCTTTTACGATTCTGCATATACGACTGTTCGAATGCATTTTCGATTCTCCATATGCGGCTGTTCGAATTTTGCATATACGGCTGTTCGAATGCTTTTACGATTCTTGCATATACGACTATTCGAATGCATTTTTGATTCTCCATATATTTATTCTTTTTTTCGCTTTTAATTTTGCATATACGACTGTTCGAATGCATTTTCGATTCTACATATATTCTAACTGTTACTGCACTTGTAACCGTCGCACTTTCTTCAGTTGACTTTTCTAATTTTGGCTCCCTACTTTTTCTTTGTAACTGTAGTTCTGTTCCAGTTAGCTGTCAGTTAGCGTGCTGTTGCCACCTGTCTCTTTGCACTCTTCTTCGCCTTCTACCAACGAAAACATGACCTGTCACGATATCGCGACACTTTTCGCCTCCTTGTTCCTTTCTTCGCATGCAACCGCGAAAACCAGACATGTCACGAAATCATGACGTTCTCCGCTTCCGTACAACTCTCCTTCGCAAGCACCCACGAAAATGGAACATGTCACGAAATCGTGACACTTTTCGCTTCCCTGCACTCTGCTTCGCTTGCAGCCGTGAAAATGGAACATGTCACGAAATCGTGACACTTTTCGCTCAGTACACTTTTCTCCGCAAGCCTCAGAAATCGGAACATGTCGCGAAATCGCGACGCTTTTCTGCCTTAGCGCTGTTCTTTGCTTTTCGCTCGCAAAAATGCAACATGTCACGAAATCGTGACATCTTTCGCATCCGTACATTTCTCACTTCATGCACTAGCGAAATCAAGACATGTAGCGAAATCGCTACAACTTTTCCCTTTGTACTTTCTCCTTCCTTCGACCTCCGAAAATCCTACATGTAGCGAAATCGCTACAACTTTGTGCCTTGTGCTTCCAACTTTGCTTCGACCCACGAAACTTTGACTTGTAGCGAAATCGCTACACCTTGCCTTGCACTTTCGACTTGTAGCGAAATCGCTACACCTTTGTGTCTTGCACTTTCGACTTGTAGCGAAATCGCTACACCTTTGTGCTTTGACTCTTCCTCTCTGCTTTGGCCCGCGAAAATCCAACATGTAGCGAAATTGCTACAACTTTTTGACTTAGCGCTTCTTCTCTGCTTCAGCCAGCGAAACTTCAACATGTAGCGAAATCGCTACACTTTTGTTGCCGTACATTCTCTCTCTTCTTCGGGTCACGAAAACCCGACGTGTCACGATATCGCGACACTTTTCGCCCTTAGTGCTTTTCTTCCGAAACTGTCACGAAATCGTGACACTTTTCGTCCTTGGCGCTGCTTCTCCAAACTTGTCGCGAAATCGCGACACTTTTTCAACTTTGCTTCTTTCCTTCCAAAGTATGTCGCGAAATCGTGACATTTTTGGTCCTGCCTTCTCTCTCCTCATTTTTGTCGCGAAATCATGACATTTTCGCTGCGCCTTCTCTCTCCTCATTTTTGTCGTGAAATCATGACATTTTCGGCTGCGCCTTCTCTCTCCTCATTTTTGTCGCGAAATCGTGACATTTTCCTTTCTCTCTCATTTTTGCGACCATTTTCTCCCTTCTCTCTCCTCATTTTTGTCGCGAAATCGCGACAGAAAACATGTCGCGATATCGCGACAGTTTTCTTACTTGTCTTTTTCTGCAAATTTCTGTATCTGGGCCACTTCTGTTTTCCTGGAATTTTACTGTACTTGATCTGACTAACCTCTGAATTCTTGTCCACTGCTTCAACCGCATCAATTCCTCGTCTGTGTTGACAACAATGACAATACTTTTGCCGCACCTTGCTCAACAATCTCCCCTTTGGAATTGTTGGCAACACTCATGCACTCTCCTCTAATTCTTCTCCCCCTTTGACAATAATACCAAAGGGCGCCGCTGCACTCCCCCGAGTCTATGCACACCACTCTCGGACAAATATTGTTATAGTTAGCAAAAATCATAAATATAAGCAAAACTATAAGCATAGGCATAAATGCACCCCCGAAGAATGTGATCCCAAATGATAGTCAGTTCTTGGGAATTGTGACCACTCCCAACTTATTTCGAAGGTACTCAAAAACTTCCTTGGGCAATGGTTTTGTGAATATATCACCTACTCGCTCCGTAGTTGGAACAAAATCCAATTTGACCTCTCCTTCGCAACTTTATCCTTCAAGAAATGATACCGGATCGCAATATGTTTGGTTCTAGAATGCATAACCGGATTCTTGGATATGTTGATAGCACTAGTGTTATCACATTTAATTGAAATTGGCTCTTTGAAGTGAATACCAAGATCTTTCAACGTTTGTCTCATCCATAATATTCGTGTACAACATGTTGTTGCCGCAATGTATTCTCGCCTCGCTCGTGGATAGAGAGACCGATTCTTGTTTCTTGTCGTGCCATGCTACCACCTGTCTCCAAGATAAAATGCTCCTCCACCGGTACTCTTTCCGTCATCAATACATCCTGCCCAATCTGCATCAGAATATGCAATCAGAGTGAAGTCTTTACCTTTTGGGTACCACAACCCATAATCCATAGTACCCTTGAGGTACCTAAAGATCCTCTTTACAACTGTCACATGAGTTTCTTTGGGACTAGCCTGAAATCTTGCAACCATGCATACTGCCCGTAATATATCTGGTCTAGTGGCTGTTAAATACAACAGAGCTTCCAATCATAGACCCGTACATTGTTTGATCTACATCCGGAGATTTGTCATCCTTGCTCAACTTGGCACTCGTTGTCATGGGAGTGCTAACAGTGTTTACTATCTTCCATTGTGAACTTTTTCAAGCATTTCTTTTACATATTTAACTTGAGAAATAAAAATGCCCTTTTCATTTTGATTGACCTCGCAATCCTAGGAAATAAGAAAGTTCACCAATCATAGACATCTCAAATTCTTTCTTCATTTTAGTTGCTATGTCTTTGCAATATTCATCCATGTCGCTGCCAAATATTATATCATCTACATAAACAACAAGAACAATAAGATGGCCCTTCTCTGTTTTGACATATAAATTGCTGTCCACCAAACCTTTCTTGAACCCTTGTTTAATAAGATAGTTATCCAACCCTTGCATACCATGCTCGGGTGCCTCGTTTCAAACCATATAATGCTTTCTTTAACCTCCAAACAAAATCTGGATTGTCACCGAGTTGGAAGCCATCCGGCCGTTCAATGTAAACCTCTTCTTCCAGCTTTTCCATTCAGAAATGCTGATTTTACATCCATTTGATATACTTTGAAATTTTTATGGACTCGCTAAAGCCGTAAACATTCTCGATTGCCTCTAGTCTGGCTACCGGTGCAAAGGTTTCCTCAAAATCAATGCCTTCAACCCGAGCATAGCCTTTACAGACCAATCTTGCCTTATTTCTTGACAACCTGTCCATCTTCATTTAATTTATTTCAAAAAATCCATTTAGTGCCAATTATGTTTTTATTTGTTGGCCGTGGTACTAATTCCCAGGTTTTGTTTTTTCTCAATCTGATCTAGTTCTTCATTAATTGCCTTCATCCAACTTTCATCCGTGCTTGCTTCAAAAACATTTTTAGGTTCAATGCTAGATAACAGAGAATAGTTCCGCACTCATCGCTTCTTCTTGTCCGAATACCATCCCGTGGGGTCCCCAATAACTGCTCACTGGGATGATTTTTCTCGCCACCTGCTTGTTTTAAATTTCTTGTTTTCTTCTTCTCGAGTCAGCTTTTTAAAACATCTGGATCAATTTTCTGATTCTCTTCTGTTTCCTTTTCATCATCTCCTTCAATGACTTCTTCATAAATAGGGTAGTTTTCTTGATAAGTAATTTCTCGCTCTCTACCTTCATCAACTTTAACATCAACACTCTCAACAATTTTCTTTAGCCTCTTGTTGTAACATGTGTAGGCTTTGCTTTTTGTTGAGTAACCAAGAAAAATACCTTCATCACCTCTATCTTCAAATTTACCGAGATTATCTTCATCCGTTTGATGTAGCACTTGCCGCCAAATACTTTGAAATATCTTGTCGTTGCCTTTCTCGTCGAACCACAACTCATAAGGTGTTTTGCTTTCATGCGGTCTTAGCATGCACCTGTTTTGAATGTAAACCGTAGTATGGACTCGCCTCTTTCCAAAATCTCGTCACCTATTTTGTTCTCACCAAACATTGTCCGTGCCATTTCCCGCACCGTCCTGTTCTTCCTTTCTACAACACCATTCTCACCGAGGTGTCCTTGCCGCTGAAAACTCGTCTTCTTATCCCATATTTTTGACAAGTATTCTGCAAATTCTTCCGAAATAAACTCTCCTCCTCTCGTCCGATCTTAGGCATTTAATCCTTTTTCCAGTTTGATTTTCAACCTATTTTTTAAAAATCTTAAACATCTCAAAGGCATCTCGATTTAAGCTTTAAAAATAATACCCATGTCATCCTGGAGTAATCATCTATGAACAACATAAAGCATTTGTCACCATTTATGCTTTGTGTTCTCATGGGTCCACACAAATCAGTATGAATTATCTCCAACAGATTGTTGGTGAAGTATTCCTTTGATTTAAATGTGGATCTGGTTTGCTTTCCTTTTTGACATGAAGCACAGATGCTATTTACCGGTTTGCCAATGGTTGGTATATCTCTTACTGCTCCTTTTGAACTTATTTTTGGTAGATTGTCAAAACTCATATGATCGAGCCTCTTGTGCCACAGCCAATTTTCATCTTCCTATCCAATCAAGCATGTTCCTTCCATAGCTTCTCGAGAGAGTATAAAGATTACCGTAAGTCCTTGATCCAAGTAGGCTATCGCCTTCCCACCGTGTGCTTTTCTCACTTCACACCCTCGCTTCTTAAAAATGACTTCATGACCTCTCGTCACGTATTTGACTTACACTCAGCAAGTTATGCTTCGAACCAATCACAAACAAGACTTCTTTTGATTTTATCTTTCCATCACCGATCTTGACTGATCCTTTTCCAACTATCTTTGCTCCATCATTATTTCCAAATTTCACATAACCACCTTCATAATTCTCGTAACTTCTCAAATTTTTGCTTGTCACCCGTCATGTGACTCGGAGCATCCACTATCAAGTATCCATGGTGCAGATTTGTTCTGTGCTTTAAAAGCAGTCTGAACAATCAAAGATTCCTTTTCTTTCCATTCTGGTTTGATGGCAGATTTGGCTACTTGTTTTGCCTTTGCCCTTTCATTAGCATGTGCTTGTTTTTCAAGAAATTTCTTGTTTTGTTTCAACCCATTTGGTTGAGATTTTCTACCCTGATAATTATTTGATGCAAAAGTGCTTCTACAGTTTCTTGCAATATGTCCAAAATTATGACAATTATAACATTCAACCGCATAATTCATTAAAGGAGAAAAAACATTTCTACTGGTGAAATTCCTTTGAGATACATTATGAATGCAATCTGAAATCTTATGGCCATAAGCATTGCATTTAAAACAATAACCGAAAAAGGAATGATTAAACCTCGGGTGTGGTCTTTGCCACTTGAAGTAGGAGCCATGAATCTTCTCCTTCTTGGATGTGTGACTTTTGTGAATCCATCTTTGTCAGGACTCTTCTTGAGTCTGGCATTATTGCTTTCTTTGGCATGATTTGTTTTTTCTTGATCAACCCCGATCTTTTCTTCTTTCTTTATGGGTTCTACATTTAAGGCCTTTGAACCCTTTGATGATTCTCCTTCATCGAAGCCTAAACCAAATTTGATGCCGGAAGGCCTCTTGGTTATTTAACATTTTATCCAAGCTTTACAAAGACTTTCTTCAAACTTATGAAAACAAATCTCAATTTCCTATTCATCTCCTCTAGCCGCATCCTTAACTTAACAATGTCTTCTTCTAGCTTGTCGCATTCAACTGTCTTTTCATGGTTAATTGTTCATCAAGAACTTCGGACATTTTCTTGAATTCCTCTCGTCTCGTATTTTCAAACCGTTTATTATGTCGTTGGCATCCTCTAGTTTTCTTGAAAACTTTTTATTCTTTTTCCTTTCTACACTCAACTCTTCAAGTGCAAGAACCAATTCTCCTTCCGTATATACTTCAGCCTCATCCTTAAAGTTTTCATCACCTTCCCGATTTTCTTCTCGTTCTTTCTTCTTCAAGTGCCATGAACAGAGCTTCACCTGTTTCTTCTTCGTAATCCTCACCCGAGCTTTCTTCGAAGAGCCGACATTCTTGGATATGAAGCTTTTCTTCTTGAAGTTGTTCTTTCTAAAATTTTGTTTCTTCTTCCAACTCACCTTTTTCTTGGTGTGACCCTTCACCATTTTTGGTTTTCTCATGCATTGGACATTTGGCTGCAAAATGACCGACTCCTCCACAATTGAAGCACTTAAATGGTAGCTTTCCTCTATATTTTCCTTTTCCCTTTGTGAGTTTCCGAACAAAATTAGCTTCCGTTTCATCCAAGTGTCTCTTCATCCTCATATTCATGTTCAGCTTTTATATTCTTGTGTGCTTTAAAAGCAGCTTCTCTCGTCTATAGGCTTAGTTTGTCCTATTCTCATTTCGTATGCAATCAAGGAACCATGCATCTCATCCATGCTAAAATTGTTTAGATCTTTCGCCTCTTCTATTGCAGAAACTTTGGAGTTAAATCTTTTGTGAAGTGTTCTCGAGAACCTTTTTCATGACAACTGCATCATCAATTTCTTCACCGAGTCCTCTGATTGCATTAATGATTCCATTGACTCTCAAAATATAGGCCTCTATGTTCTCATCTTCATTCATTTGTAATGCTTCGAACTGAGCTCGATGAGTTTGCAGCTTGGCTTCCTTGATCTTGCTGTCTCCTTCATGGATGCTCTTCAGTTTATCCCACATGTCTTTTGCCGATTTACAGCCTCATGACTCTTATCGCTCACTGTCTACAAGCCCACACATTATGGCATTCTTTGCTTTGGAGTTGTTCTCAAATTTTTTTCTTCTCAGCAAGATTCTGTTGGAGGAGTAGTGGGTGTTGTGTATCCACTATCTACGGAATCCCAAATGTCGTATCCCAACGCACTCGGATATGTCCGCATCCCGAGTTTCCAGAAAGTGTAATTAGTTCCATCGAACAAGGGAGCTTTGTTGGATGAGAATCCTTCACCACCTGCCATTGTGTTTCTTCCAAGATCACCTTAGCCGATTAAGCTTGTTCAAGAAACCTTGCTCTGATACCAATTGATATTCACACAATGACACTGAGAGGGGGGGTGAATCAGATGTAGCTATTAAAATTCAAATCTACAACATTTAAAACCGAAGCAAAGAGAACTTGAAAACCAGTAAAAGCAAATTGAACAAGAGAGCACACCACAACACACAATATAACGAGGTTCACCAATTTGGCTACTCCTCAAAAATGACCGCTTGGACTCCAATCCAAATCCAGCCTATGCAAAATACCAATTTTACAAACACTTTACCAAAGATCCACCGGAAGGAGCACCAACCCCTTAATTTTTTGCTGCAAACGGATAGGAGCACCAACCCCTAGTACCAAGCACCAACTTGGACTGCAATTCTGAGCAATTATAATGACATAAAAATGTCTTCACTGTTTACACGACCCTGATTGGTCTGTAATTAAACAAACTCGCACACTCTCACGGCTCTCGCTTATTTCTCTCTTGGCCCTCTTCTAACCCTCTTTTCATAGTAATTTCACTCTCACAAAGAAGCAACTCGATTCTCTCGCACGACTCGTCCTTTTATAACCCCTTTTTCTCATCGAGACTCCTCGTCTTCTATGACTTTTCTAATTCTACATGCAGTCGAATGACATACTCTGACTGTTTGAATTCCTTTCTCTGCGTGCATGCAATTTTTATTCTGCTTATGTGACTGTTCGAATGCATTTTCGATTCTCCATATGCGGTTGTTCGAATTCTGCATATACGACTGTTCGAATGCTTTTACGATTCTGCATATACGACTGTTCGAATGCATTTTCGATTCTCCATATGCGGCTGTTCGAATTCTACATATACGGCTGTTCAAATGCTTTTACGATTCTGCATATACGACTATTAATGCAATTTTTCTAAATGCATTTTTGATTCTCCAAATTCGTTCATGCATTTTCACATATACGGTTGTTCGAATGCTTTTTCGATTCTGCATATATTCTAACTGTTACTGCACTTGTAACCGTCGCACTTTCTTCAGTTGACTTTTCTAATTTTGGCTCCTTGCTTTTTCTCTGTAACTGTAGTTCTGTTCCAGTTAGCTGTCAGTTAGCGTGTTGTTGCCACCTGTCTCTTTGCACTCTTCTTCGCCTTCTACCAGCGAAAACATGACCTGTCACGATATCGCGACACTTTTCGCCTCCTTGTTCCTTTCTTCGCATGCAACCGTGAAAACCAGACATGTCACAAAATCATGACGTTCTCCGCTTTCGTACAACTCTCCTTCGCAAGCACCCACGAAAATGGAACATGTCACGAAATCGTGACACTTTTCGCTTCCCTGCACTCTGCTTCGCTTGTAGCCGCGAAAATGGAACATGTCACGAAATCGTGACACTTTTCGCTACCGTACACTTTTCTCCGCAAGCCTCAGCGAAATCGAAACATGTCGCGAAATCGCGACGCTTTTCTGCCTTAGCACTGTTCTTTGCTTTTCGCCCACGAAAATGCAACATGTCACGAAATCGCGACATCTTTCGCATCCGTACATTTCTCACTTCATGCACTAGCGAAATCAAGACATGTAGCGAAATCGCTACAACTTTTCCCTTTGTACTTTCTCCTTCCTTCGGCCTCCGAAAATCCTACATGTAGCGAAATCGCTACAACTTTGTGCCTTGTGCTTCCAACTTTGCTTCGACCCGCGAAACTTTGACTTGTAGCGAAATCGCTACACCTTGCCTTGCACTTTCGACTTGTAGCGAAATCGCTACACCTTTGTGTCTTGCTTTTCGACTTGTAGCGAAATCGCTACACCTTTGTGCTTTGACTCTTCCTCTCTGCTTTGGCCCACGAAATCCAACATGTAGCGAAATCACTACAACTTTTTGACTTAGCGCTTTCTTCTCTCGCTTCACCAAGAACTTCAACATGTAGCGAAATCGCTACACTTTTGTTGCCGTACATTCTCTCTCTTCTTCGGGTCGCGAAAACCCGACGTGTCGCGATATCGCGACACTTTTCGCCCTTAGTGCTTTTCTTCCGAAACTGTCGTGAAATCGCGACACTTTTCGTCCTTGGCGCTGCTTCTCCAAACTTGTCGCGAAATCGTGATAGTTTTTCAACTTTGCTTCTTTCCTTCCAGCATGTCGCGAAATCGTGACATTTTTGGCTGCTCTTTTCCTCTCCTCATTTTTGTCGCGAAATCATGACATTTTTGGCTGCGCCTTCTCTCTCCTCATTTTTGTCGCGAAATCGTGACATTTTCGGCTGTGCCTTCTCTCTCCTCATTTTTGTCGTGAAATCATGACATTTTCGGCTGCGCCTTCTCTCTCCTCATTTTTGTCGCGAAATCACGATAAAAAACATGTCGCGATATCGCGACAATTTTCTTACTTGTCTTTTTCTGCAAATTTTTGTATCTGGGCCGCTTCTGTTTTCCTGGAATTTTACTGTACTTGATCTGACTGACCTCTGAATTCTTGTCCATTGCTTCAACTGCATCAATTCCTGTCTGTGTTGACAACAATGATAATACTTTTGCTGCACCTTGCTCAACATTTAGATGCCAAGGAACAAAAGTGTAGCGATTTCGCTACATGGTGGATTTTCGGAGGCCGAAGCAAAGAGAAAGTGCTAAGTAAAAAAGCTGTAGCGATTTCGCTACATGGTGGATTTTCGGAGGCCGCAACAAAAGAAATTGCAAAGGGAAAAAGGTGTAGCGATTTCGCTACATGTCTTGATTTCGCTAGTGCATGAAGAGAGAGTTGTACAGATGCGAAAGATGTCGCGATTTTGCGACATGTTGCATTTTCGTGGGTGAAAGGCAAAGAACAGCGCTAAGGCAGAAAAGCGTCGCGATTTCGTGACATGTTTCGATTTTTTTGAGGCATGCGGAGAAAAGTGTACGACAACAAAAAGTGTTGTGATTTCACGACATGTTCCATTTTCATGGGTGCAAGCGAAGTAGAATGCAGGAAAGCAAAAAGTGTCACGATTTCATGACATGTCCCGTTTTCACGGGCAAGAGGCAGAAAAGAGCGAGAGGCAGCGAATGTGTCACGATTTCATGACATGTCCCATTTTTGCGGGTAGGAGACAGAAAAGAGCTCGATGCAGCGAAAGCGTCGCAATTTCGTGACATGTTCTGTTTTCACGGGTGTATGCCGAGATAAGGACTAGGAGGCGGAAAACGTCATGATATCGCGACAGGTCAGGTTTTCGCGGTCAACAGTCTAGAAAAAGTTAAAGGGGCAGAAATGTCACGATATCACATGTCTTAGTTGCGCTGGTAAAAGCCGAGAAGCTTACACAGTGACAGTTGTCGGGGTAAGTGCAGAAGAAAATCATGCAGCCAGTTAGGTAAGAGTTAACTAGAGTTAGAACTACAGTTACAGGTGGCAGTTACAGTGCATTAAAGAAAAGAACGGCTGTTATAGGGCCGTGATGCTGCAAGGCTATAAAAAGTGCAGAAATACAGAGAATCTCGATAAACAAGAAATCCTCTCGGAGGTTGCGTGTGTCAGAAATGGCAGTTGCGGGCATAAGAGAAAGTTCGACGTAGAATTGAAAAGAGTGCCATAAGAAAGTGTAAAGGTGCCGAGAGGGCAGTTACGTAAAGGATAGAAGAAAAGAATGACAGAGCATCGAAACGCATAGAAAAGGCTGTCAGGTTGCACAAAAAAAGCTATCAGAATGAGCAGAGTAGACTGTCAGAATAAGTCAGAAAGAAGTGGCTAAAATACAGAGCGCGTCAGAGAGGGTGTGACAGATTGAACGTAGCCGAGAATGCATGAAAAATTGGAGGGAAAATTAGAGCCGTTTCAAAAAGAGTCGTTCAAGGAAATCAAGTATAAAGAATCGAACAGGCGCAGTAAGTGAGGTTACTGCAACCGTGTTTTTATCTTGAAAAACAAAAATAAAGGTTGAGTAAGAGTGCTGTAAGAAGCACAGAAAGAGTGTTGTAAGAAGCACAGAAAGAGGGTTGTGAGAAAGCCGTAAGAGTGCGGTAGGCAAAACCGTAACTAAGCAGAGAAAAACCTTGTTTTGTTTATGCAAATTAAAAGAGAGGTTTTGTAAGCAATAGAACATATTGAGTCTCTAACAATTCTCCTTATGCTTCTATGTGATTGAGAGAATAGAACATATTGAGTCTCTAACAATTCTCCTTATGCTTCTATGAGATTGATTTGAATGAGCAATAGACCAAGAAGGGTCTTGTAAAAGAGAAGGCATTCTTATGTCAATCTAAGATTGAATATAGAGTTCCAAGTTGGTGCTTGGGATAAGGAGTTGGTGCTCCTTTCTGTTGTAGCAGATAAATCAGGGGTTGATGCTCCTTCCAATGGGTGCTGGTAAATTATTTGTAAAGTAGAAGCTTTGCAAAGGCTGGATTTGGATTGAAGTCCAAATAGTCTATTTTGAGGAGTAGCCAAATCGGTGAACCTCGTTACATCTTGTGTTGTGTGATGCTCTCTTGTTATATTTGCTATATCTATTTTGAGCTTGCATTATTTCAACATTAAGTGTTGCAGATTTAAATTTTAAATAGCTGCACTAATTCACCCCCCTCTCAGTGCCATTGTAAGACTAACATCATGGCCCACTGATAGGTAGCTCCTGCGTTCTTAAGGCCAAAATGCATGATCTTCCAACATAAGGTACCCCAAGGGGTGGTGAATGTTGTCTTGGCCTGGTCCTCAAGAGCAATCGTTATTTGATTATAACCTGAGAAACCATCCATGAGCGAAAGCATTCCACATTTGATAATGAAATATACAATCTAATATATGTTGGGTAAAGGAAACTTGTCCTTGGGACATGCTAAGTTAATGTCCTGAAAGTCAGTACATACTCTGATTTTTCCTTCCTTCTTAGCTATAGGAACGATATTGGATATCCAATAAGAATAGTCGATGGCTTTGATAAAACTGATATCAAGGAGTTTTGGAGCTCCTCCTTGATTGAGAGGGTGACCTTTAGATGCATATTTCGAAGTTTCTACTTAACAGGCTTAGCACTAGGCTTAAATACCAAATGATGCATGACAAGAGAGGGATAAAGCCTTGGCATGTTAGCATATGAACAAGAAAAAATATCCTGGTATTCTTTCAAAAAATTGGTCAACTGCTCCAGCTCATACATGGTCAAGGTTTTGCCTAACTTAAGGATTCTAGGGGTTTTCTTAGAACCTATGTTCACATCTATGGTCTCCTCGATGAGGATGGACAACTCATCCTCAAGAGGAGGTGGAGTAGGAATTACTCCTAATTACTCAAGGTCCTCGGGAGATATAGAACCAAAGTCCACTTGAGAACTAGAAGACTCAACCTGCGTTGTACAAAGGACAGACCCATCAAAGTTAGTATCATTTTGAGATAAATCCTCATCTGTATAACATGACTCTAGGGTTAAGAACTTAGGTGAGGGTAGGCCCTCATCCTTAACACTCCACTCTAATCCTTGATGAGATTCCTTAAAGAGAATATCTAAACAATAGGAGTCATCTTGATCTTGTGATGAAATATTTATAGAAGAATTTGTATAGGAATATTGTGATGAATTAATTTGAGCGATATCTTCTAATAAGCAAAATTTGAATGGATGAGGATCGCCCATAATAAAAATTATTTGGTTTTAAAATTCAAATTTTATTCATTGGTGAAAAGTATAAGGAGCGACCTCCATTGCATGAATCCAGGGTCATCTAAGAAGAAGATTAAAAAATGTTGGACAAGACACCACATAAAATATCGTGTTTAAAATTTTTGGTCCAAATCTAAGAGGGGGTAAAACAGTGCCACAAGATTCCTAAGAATCATTGCTAAAAATATTAATGATGTCACTGGACGTAATTAAATATTCTTTCTTCAATCCAAACTTTTGAAAGAAATGATGTGTGCAAACATTAAGTGAAGAACCATTATCAATCATCACTCTCTTAATAAGGGTGTCGCCAATGTAAGCAGTGATATATAATGAAGAATCTTCTTGTACTCCTAAAGAAGTCATATCATTATCTAAAAATGTTAGACAAGGCTTTCGAAGGGAGTCTATAACTTTTGTCATGTCACCTAGGAGATATCCAGGGGTACTGACTGCTGTTCCAAAATATTTATCATAACTTCTTTATGGGCTTGAGAATTCTGTAAAAGTTCTAAGAGTGGAATTTTTGCTGACTCATCCATCTTCTATATGGTATTCCTTGAAGTAGCTATTATCATTCCAACCATGTTGTTATTATATTGGTATAGTACATTGTTATAAGACACTTGATTAGGTTATCTTGTTCTATTTTTATTTGACTAACTATTAGAAGATTGAAAGCTACTTGTGTCAATATAATCGACATCAATTAAATATTGAACCACTTGTTTCAATATTTTATAAGAATTAGTCTAATGTCCTTCTACTCTATGATAAGCACAATGCTGATATGCTTTATACCAATGAGTTGTACTATCTGGCGGTCTTACTGGAGGTAGTTCTATTGCCTTAGCATCTAACAATTCCTTTGAGAAGGTTTCTGAAGCACAATCTTCTGTAGACTGTTGTTGATATTATTAACAGGACTACTATCACTATTGCCTCCTTGTTTATTCATAGGTTGAGACTTAGTTGGTTTATATTATTTAACCTTGATATGACCTCTCTTGATGAGGGCTTGTTCCACCTTTCTCGTTAACTCAATTTCTTGGTCTAAAGATGTGACAATAGTAGTTTTTAAAGCATAAGATAACTATTCTTGTAAATTTCCTGTAAATATATCAAGCATATATTTATGAGACACAGGATGTATTAATTAGCCAACTAAACTTCTCCAACAAGCTAAACAATTTAAAAAACTTTCTTCTCTATATTGCTTTAAATCATATAGATATCTCATAGTCACTTCCTTTTCAATATAAGAACTAAACTGATGAACAAACATCTCTGCAGTCTTCTCAAAGCTTTTCAAATAATAGTTGGGTAACCGATAGTACCATTCTAATGCTACTTTAACAAGACTCTTTGGAAACATTTTTAATAGAAGAATATCATCATAAACAAGATCATGGTAAGCTATTTAGAATCCTCTCAAATTCTCTATTGGATCTTCAGTCCCTTTGTAGATTGGTAATATTGGCATGGGAAAATACTTAGGATAAGGTCTAGTAGCAACAATAGGATCCAATGGCTGACTACACATCACTTGTTAAACCTTGAAGGCTAAATCATATCCATTCTTGAAACCAATTGATTCACAACACTTGTTAAATTCTATATTTTTGGATTGCTATGTGTGTTCCTAACATTCCCTTGACTTAGGTTGGACATATGAAGGTTGTTGTTATAGGTGGTGCCTTGTGAGAATGGAAGATTTACTTGTGATGGAATAGAGGAAAGAGTGTTGATATTAGAGGATGGAAGAGGAAATTGAGAACCAATTTGAGTGCTACTACCAGTTGGATGAATTGTTGAATTCATTCCAATGTGGGTGGTCATAGTAGTGGCATAAGTAGGTTGGTAAGTTTGATAACCATGATTTAGAGATTCACTCAAAGGATTCTAAGGTGGGGCGTCCTTTTCAATCAATGCTTCTTCTTCTAAGGCCATATCCAAAGCATGTTTATGATATTTATAAAAGGTCCATATATGATAAAAATATTTAAAGATAATATTCCCATTAGGATCTTGGATAGGATCAAGATGATTGTTATTCTCTTCTTCTAGGTTATGATTTTCTCTATCAATTTGATCATTCTCCTGAAAAATCTCATCAAACCTAAGGAGTCTTCTCCCTCCCTCAAGGTCAAAAGCCATTGAAAAAGAGGAGAAAGACAAGAAGAAGGACTAATACCAAAGGAGACCTATGCACTTTACACGCAAAGGAATTATCTTTTTAAATACTTGGCACACACTTTTAATGATATTGCTTAGTGTTTTAAAAGAAAAGGAGGTGTTAATTCCGGGTTCACAAAAGATGTAGAGGGGGAAAGCTACCCTACCATGTACAATTCCCAAACAAAAGAGCTGGATCTGCAAGGAGGGAACCCTTTTGTGGGATGAATCGTGGGGGTGTGTTGTACTCTACACTCGATGCTAGGGATAAGGGTTCACAAGGAATGGTTTAAGGACTCACTCCAAGTCATTAGGATATTTAGGTTTATTTGATGTCTTCAGTTTCAAGCAATCACCTAAATTTGGCCTTTATAGATCTAAGCTAGGAAAGATAAAGGACAATGCAAAAAATAGAATAATGCAATTAGAAATAGAATGTAGGCATACAAGAGCTATCCTAGAATAATTATTTATTTTGAATGCTCACTAACCTAGGGTTCTATTTTATAAAACCTTTAAATCAAAACTATGTAGGAGTAGATACACATAAATTATCCCTAGATGCAAGCTAGATGCTCTTCACTTTCAGATGCCTAGAAATCAATAATGAAACCATATTCTCAACCAATAAGAGTGATAGAGCACTTATCTAGACCGGTGGTTGATTTACCCCTTTTTTGCCTCTTGTCCAATGCTATCAACAATTCCTGTTCCTGCAAGATCACTTATGAAACACTAAAAAAATAAAATTAGTGTTAGGGGGCTTGCATAGGCTGCTATATGACAGATCTAGCAGTAGTCAAACCCCTAGCTCCTTTTAGATGACCTTGGAATACAAAAGAAAAAATTGACCTTTGGAGATTTAATCATAAATTAGAAAGACAACAGTAGAAAATAAAATAAAAACATAGCAGTATAATCTAGAGACAGAATGAAATGTAACAGTGAAAGTAGAATCTAAAAATTGCCCCCAGTGTGCCCTAGGGAAAAATCATACCTCACCTAGAGCGGGCGTGATAACACTTCAAAAAAGTCATGCCTTGCTTGGACAGGGCATGATTTTGCTTCTGTGAATAACTTTGACCTAATTAGGGCAAGCGATATCGCGCCTCGCCAATGCCAGGTGCGATTTCACTATAAAATAAAGAAAAATAATAAGTGAAAGTAGAAGATGAAATAAATGCAAACAATAAAGAAATCAAACCCTAATGGACATCGCAGAAGCAGGAAAAAGAGAACCAAGTATCCATATGGGCACTCTATCTCTCCAAGCTACACCACGGATCCACCAAGTCACACAGTAAATCAATCCAATCCACACAATAGAAGATCATTCCAAAATTCACACTTCGAGGGTTAGCTTGTAGTAGAGAAAATAAATCATATTTGAACTCTAAATAATTCACATATAGATTGCACAATGTGGTTCATATATTAGGCAACAAATTAGATCATGACAAGTGGAATCATGTCATTCATCAGTATTCTACATGGTCAATGCATGTTTGGAACACCCTCATCCACTCACACAATGATACATAACAGCCTCCCCTTCATTGTAGGTATGCTTTTTTATTTTTTCAAAGGTTTTGGAGGTATTTTTTAGAATTTTTGGGGTAAAACTTCTAGGGACCATAACCTTTGCATGCAAAATCATTTTGATCCTTTTTCAAATCATATAATTTTTTAAGATATCTATATTGATGGTGTTATTTTTTGTCATAATTGCACTTGAATATTTGTATTTTTGTAGAATAATTATGAATAACAAGTACCCTTATTGAGTGGTCCTAACTATACTACCTAGAAGATCAAGTTTGAAGCTTTGCTCTAAAGAAATGGGTTATTCAAATATGTGAATGAGGAGCCTCAAAATACTCATTCTAAAGAAGTGAGTTATCTATGAGGTTCATGGTGTAATTAATATTCATGTTGAAAATATATTTGAGACTCATGTCAGTAGTGTGATGGATCCTAAAGTGTTGCTTAAGAAATTTAAAGGGTTGTGTTATTGAATTGATTCCATGCAAATTAGTATATTGGATTCTAATATTACAACCTTGTTCATGGAATCATTTGATACTATTGATGAGTATATTAGACGATTTAAAGAAACTATAATAAGACGTCCAAATTGCAAGAGGAATACCCAAGGAGAAAATAAAATGACCATAAGTATTGGAGAAGGAAAGGAACATTGAACTACTCAATATTTTCTTTAATAATGTGTTTGAAATATATGAGATAATTGTTATTGTCTTTGAGATTCTTCATGTGTACTTTCTAAATAATTTTGCACCATTAGGCTAGAATAAATAAGCATAAGAAATTTGTTTTAATCAAACTCACCCAAAAGAATGTGTTTCCAAATTCTAGAAGGATAAGAAGCCAAAAAAAATTAAGAAGCCCAATAAGTATGTCAAAAAAGCTTACTTGTGACTTTTATAAAAATAAAGGGCATGAGGTAGAATTTTGGAGTATCCGAATCAAGAAACTTGAGGAAGCAACAAGAAAGGGTGTTATGATGTAGAAATTCATTCTACATATTGAACATCCACTTATTTAGATGAGTGAATTGTAGATTCAGGGCAACTACACACATGAAAAAGCATAAACATCTCCTGTAGGGATACAATAAAGCATATGCAAGGGAACATGTGAAAGGAGATGATTATTCATTATATATTATAGGGTGTGGAGACATCAACATTAGATATTTATCTTTTGATGAAGTACTTCATGTTCCTAATACTGGCTATAATATTTTGTCTATTTATTTGATTGCTCATACAAATAAGAAGGTAGAGTTTTGGAATTCTAGATGGGTAATCAAGGATATATATAATGGGTTTAAAATTATTGCTTCTATCTATTGTGATGAGACTTACATGTATAAGTTAGGATAAATACTAACTTATTCTACCTCTTCCTCTAGGAAGAATTTTTTTGTTTGTTATGATTGCATATGTAGAAAATGAACTTCAATGGCATAAAAGTCTTGGGCATCTTAGCTATGGATCTCTAGGATACATGAGTCAACATCAGATGGCCATTGGGCTTCCAAGCATTCCCCCTTCAAGTGGTGCATGTGAAGGATGTATTCTTGGAAAGCATCATAGGGATACCTTTCCAAAATGGGTTGCAAGTCAAACATCTCATCCCTTGTAAATCATACATAATTACATTTGTGGACCTATGGATATACTATCTATCTCAGGAAATAAATACTTCATTATTTTTATTGATCATTTATCTAGATATGTGTGGGTGTACACTATTCACACTAAGGATGATATTTTTTAAGGTTTAAGAATTTTAAAACCCTTGTTGAAAAACATTTATATAGGATAATTAAATATCTAAGGATAAATGGGGGTGGTGAATATGTTAGCTATACTTTTCATTATTTTTGGCTTCTCATGGGATTACATATAAGAGGATTGCTCACTATACTCCTAAATAGAATGGTGTGGTTGAGAGAAAAAAATAGGGTGATCATGGAGATGACACGATACATGATTCATTCTGAGGGGATGGATCATAAGTTCTAGGGTAAGGCTATCATTTATGTATCATATATCATCAACAAAGTTCCTACTAGGGTAGTCCAAGGAATGACACCTATTGAGATATTGATAGGGATTAAGATTGAGTTCTATATATTTGGGTCTCTAGCATGGGTTTGCATAACCAAGAATATTCAAAAGGAGATATCAAAGGGTCATATGTGTTTTATTTTTGGAAATTTATATACTTTAAAGGTAAATCATCTTTATGATCCTTAGAGGTATGAAATTTTGATCTAAAGAGATGTCATATTTGATGAGGTTATTATAGGTACTCCTTCTATCCCACCACCTAAGATCTTATTGAATGGTTATTCTGACCCATTGACCATCTCAAATTCATCTATTTCTTTCAAGATTTTGGTTGGCTCTACCTATTAGAACATCATCTTCTCATTCATCTTCATTTTCAACTTTGAGTGGTATTCCATTGCCTATTGGTTTGACCCCATCATAGGCAACACCATATGCAACACTTTCATTCCTAGTTTTAAGGTATGATGAGTAGGACATATCAATTCCTAGTGCTTCAACCTTGCATGATGAGGTAAGTGGTGATGAGTTGGATTATTGAATTTTAGCTTTTGATTTTGAGTTATCACAAAATGCACATGATTCTTCCTCAATTTTTCTAACACCAAGTGGGTTAAGACACTTCTAAATGATGCTTAATCTATTCTATCCCTTAAGGAACATCAAAATGATCCTTCATAAGCATTGGTTTTAATGTTTACTCATTCTCAGGATCCTCTCACATATTCTTAGGCCAAGGGTAGGCCAAAATGAGAAGATGTTATGTTAAAAAAGTATGAGGCTTTGATAAAAAACAAGACTTAGGAGTTGGTTCCTATTCTAGAAGGAGATAATGTCGTTGGTTGCAAATGGCCCTACAAGACCAAATACACTTTGGATGGTTAGGTAGAGAAGCTTAATGCATGTCATATTACTAAGAAATTATATCAATAAGGAGGGGACTATTTTGGGACATTTACATTAATGGCTAGGATGGACTCAATTAGAATGATTCTCTTCATATTACATCATCTTGATGGAAGGTACATTAGATGGACATGAAAAGTTCTAAATGGGGATATAAAGAGGAAATCCATATGTATAATCCACCCAAGTTTGAGCTTGAGGACCCACTCTATTGGTTTGTTTTAATCTCAATCCTTACGTGAACTTAAGTAGGTTTATCATGCATTACATGAGAAGATCCATTTATTTTTGCATAGTTGTTTTTTTAATGATGTGAAGCTAAATATGATGTATACATCAAATATTAGGATGGGGAATTTTGGTGATTGTGTTGTATGTTGATCTTCTCATCACTGTTAGGTCCTCTAATTTGATCTATGATATGAAATCATTACTTTGTTCCACTTTCAAGTTGATAAATTTAGGGCTTCTACATTATTTTTTAAGGTATTAAATTAATTAGATAGACGTTGTCATCACTATTTCCCATTCCATGTATGCTTTGGATCTTCTTCAACGTTTTAGGATGGAGGATTGTAAGTTTACTTGAAATTATTTTGCCTTAGGCCTAAATATTTGGGTTGATTATACCATACCTCTAGTATATTCTATGTTGTATCAATCCTTTGTGGGATGAGTTCTCAGTATTACTCACACAACATCTAATTATCCTTTGTGTTGGAATATGTAATGTAACATTGTGTAAATTATTCTTAGACTAAAATATAAAGTCTAAAGAATAATATTTGAATTAGAAAATAATTATATTTTATGTAAAAATATTCCCACCCAATTAATAAATAAAATAAGGGTGCTAGGAATATTTAATTTGTGGGAAAAATTTATTTCCCCTTTTCTAGAAAATATTAAAAAGTAACCAATCACTTTTTAATATTTGATAGATGCCACTTGTCACACATCTCAAGATAATATTGTGATAAGATTTTTCACACATCTCAAGATAAGATTGTGATAAGATTTGTCACACATCTCAAGATAAGATTGTGATAATATTAGGGCAATTTTAGGGTTGTAGTAGAAAAACTTCTCTTTAAATAGGGGTGTTGTCTACTACATCTTGTCATATCATGTTGATGCATATTGTTGCATAACATTGAAGCATTCTTGTATTATTGAATCATTGAGTAATATAGTGAGTTTCATAGTGGATGTTTCCCTTCTTCATTTGAAGTAGGGTTTTACCACTTAATATTGGTGTTGTGGGTTTTCCTCTTTTCTATGTGATTGATCTTGTGGAGCATTCTTCGATCTTGGGGAGACTTTGCTTGTCTCACATTTGGTATCAGAGCAGTTGGGATCTCCATCAAGTGTCTTCAATCCTTTGAGGTGAAAAACCCATTAAGGTATATATATATATGCATGCATTTGATATTTGAGTATTTTATGCATTTGATATTTGAGAAAACTTATTTTGCAAATCTGCCATTAGGGTTTATAGATTTATTGTGTTTTTTTTTATCTAGTTTTTAGATCTTTTGCAAATGGTGTTTTCATTTTAAATCTATAATTTTTTGGCATTGAGCTTTTTCTGGAAGGGTTTTGGAGCCAAATGGACCCCATGGTTGCGTCCGGAAGGCCCAAAAACCCTATTTCCATATATTATTTGCCCTATTTTGGTGAAAAATAAATCTGAGGCAAATTTTTTTTTATTTGGGGGTCAAATGGCCCCCTACCAATTTTGCTGTACAGTCTGAATTTTTATTATTATTCTGTTTTTTAATAAAAAAATAGTCATTTAATAAAAAAAACAGTCATTTTTTATTATTCTATTTTTTAATAAAAAAAACATTCATTTAATAAAAAAACAATCATTTCTTATTCTGTTTTTTAATAAAAAAAGTCATTTATTTTATTTTAAGACCTAATACTCATTTTTTTTTTTGCATAAATTGAAATGAATTTTTTATTATTGTATAATGCAACTGGAATCCTTTTATGCAATTTTTGGCAAATTTTTAGTCAAATTGTCAATAATTTAGACCTTATAGTCATTTTTTTTCTCATATTAACAATGGTTGTTTATGAGTTTGCTTATTTTGCAAGGTTATCCAAGTATGTTTTGGAGTATACAAGGCAATTTTGGATCAATTTTTTCACTTTCTTCCCCCTATTTTTATTAATTTCTTCTAATATCTCTCAAGCATTTGCTTGAAGCATAATGTAAATTAATGTAACTTGTATCTCTCATAATGAAAGTAAAAGAGAAGAAAGAGAGAGAGAGTGTGTGTATTTGTGTTTTGCCTATTTTGCATCTCAACTAATCTAACTACTAACTTACTAACTTGCTACAAAAAAATCTACTAACCAACTAACTTGCAATTTACTAATTTTCATATTAATCAAGAAGGTTAAAAATGAATCAACTTACTAACCATAACTTTAGTATTTGATTAAAATTTACTTAATCTTGCAACACGGTTTATATTTGCTAAACACCTATTGAATCCAAAAGAATCCGCTCTACCGATAGCAAGTCCTTTTCGGGTCCTCGTACCTGTACCCTTTTGGGTAGCTTGGTTGACCTTGGGTGAGATGAATTGGCAATTCATTAGGCTATATCAAAACCTTAAAATGAACACTAAATTACTAACTTATTGACTATCTAACATTTAACAAATGTTTTATGGTTCAATTCAAGTTAGTTTATTTTGTTGCAAGATGATTGTTATGGTTAGTTACCTTCTTATTGCAAGTTAATCGATTGCAAGTTGATCTTGGTTTATTTCCTTTATTCAATTGCAATATGGTTATAGTTGTTTATTGCAAGATGGTTATAGTAGTTCATGATGATATTGATTATCTTTCATGATGATGCTTATCTCTCTTGATGATGCTTAATTTTGATTATCTTTCATGATGATTATCTTTGATGATTGAAAAGTAGATTACTTGAAAGTTATGTTTTTTTTTATATATGCAAGTATGTTTATCTACTTTCTTATTGCATCATTTATTTCCTTTGTCAATGCATCTAGAATGGCTGATCATGGAATATCCTTCACACCTAAGCACATCCTTGATGGATCAAATTTTGGAATATGGGAACCAAGGATGAGGTCTGAATTTCAAGGGAGAAAGTTGTGGCGCATTGTGAATGGAGATGAAGCAATCCCAACCCAGGCAAGGGCTCTTGAGACATACAACAAAAAGAGTCACCTTGCACTTTCCATGATTATCAATAGTGTGAGTGATGAGATATTGCTCACTATAATCCATTGTGAGCATGCTAAAGATGCATGGGATTTGCTAAAACAAGTCCATCTAGGGTCCAACACATCAAGGAAATTCACTTTATTGTCCAAAATTCTTAGCACTATGCAAGGTGAAGAAGAAAGTGCCTTGATATTCCTCTCAAAGATGAAAGACATGAGAACTCAACTATTGGCTTGTAATTGTGATTGGATAAGTGAGAAGCTCTTAAGATTTATAATTTTGAGGAACTTGTCAAGCAAGTTCAAGAATTTTGTCACCATTATTGAGACTAGGCTAGAGCAAGAAGAGGATGGCATTCCTCTCAACACTCTTTCACAATTATTGATTCAACATGAAGAGTCTATTAATAGAGACAAAGTGAATGGTCAAGTTGTCAAGGAGAAGAATGTTGCCTTGAGTGCCACTAAGGCTTCCTTAAAGAAGAAATACAAGGGAAGGAAAAATCAAAATTTCCAACCCAACAAGCCTAGAGTTGATTTCACTTGCAACTTTTGTGGCAAGAAAGGCCACAAGGAATAAAATTGTTTCAAGAAGAAGAAGATTGCAGAAAAGGAAGAGCAAGAAAAGGCTAAGGGACAAGGACCTAAGAAATGGTTTGGCAAGGGAAAGAAAAAGAACAACAATGTAAAGAAAAATTCTAATAAAAATGCCTTTGTTTGTGCCATCTACTCCATTGACTCATCTAATTCTAATGAATGGGTGTTAGATTCTGGATGCACTAACCATATGTGTTTTGAAAAGGATAATTTTGTGGAATTTCATAAGCACTCTTCAGATTTAGTTGTCATTGGTGATAATACTAGACTTCAAGTAGAAGGTGTTGGCAATGTTGTAATTGAAGGGAAATTACTTGATAATGTCCTATATGTGCCTAACCTTAGGAGAAATTTAATTTCAGTTTTGCAAGTTGCTAGAAGTGGTCACACTATTGAGTTCAATGCAACTTCATGGAGCATTAGGAAAGGCATGCTACCAATAATTACAGGTTATGTGAAGAATAATATTTATGTGTTAGGTGATGCTCCTCCTAAAGTGTGTTTAGCAACTAATGTTTCTCCTAGTAGCAAGATTTGGCACTTAAGGTTAGGCCATACAAACTATCAAAATATTCAAATGATGAAGTCAAAAAATTTGGTTGAAGGCTTGCCTAACATTTCACCTATTCATGGTTTGTGTGAAACATGCATCTTAGGCAAGATAAGCAAACAAAAGTTTGCAAAGGATAAGTCAACAAGGGCCACACAAATTCTTCAACTCATTCATACAGATATTATGGGTCCATTACATGTTAGATCACTTGGTGGTGCATCCTATATTCTCACCTTTATAGATGATTATTCAAGAATGATCTATGGGTATCTACTTAAGAATAAATCATATTGTTTTGAGACATTCAAGGAGCTCAAAGCTTTGGTAGAAAATCAAAAGGGAACAAAGATCAAAATGATTAGAAGTGACAATGGAGGGGAGTACAATAGCAATGATTTCAATGAGTTTTGTTCTTCTCATGGGATCAAAAGGCAATTTACTTGTCCATACACTCCTCAACAAAACGGTGTTGCAGAGAGGAAAAATAGGACAATCATGGAGATGGTAAGATGCATGCTTGGTGACCACTTACCTCAATTTCTTTGGGGTGAAGCAGCTAGTACAACAATCTACATTCTTAACAGGTGTCCTTCAAAATTAGTTGAGGGGAAGACTCCTTATGAGGTTTGGAATGGTAAGAAGCTAAAATTTTCACACTTAAGTGTGTTTGGATGTGATGCATTTTCATATATTCCTTCAGAAAAGAGGAAGAAATTGGACAAAAAGTCTCAAAAATGCATATTTGTTGGCTATGATGCAAAACATAGGGGCTACAAGTTATACTCACCTTCTTCATGCATTGTATTTGTTTCAAGAGATGTCAAATTCAATGAAGACCTTATTGAGTTAGAAAAGGGTGGGCCTTGTGTCAAAAGGACCAAGTGGTTGGATCATTCTAGGGGTCCTAAAGAGCAAAATTTAGTTAGCCAAAGGATAACTAGAAGTATGACCCTTAACATGTCTCTTCTAGCTAAGATAGAGAAATATCATGTGCCTACTTCTTACCAAGAAGCTTCACAACACTCTTGTTGGGTTGATGCCATGAATTTTGAGATGGATTCTCTTCTAAAGAATAAAAATTGGGATCTAGTGCCTTATCCTAATAAGAGAAATATTATTGGGAACAAGTGGGTCTATAGAATCAAGTACAATTCTAATGGAGAGATAGAAAAGTATAAGGCTAGATTGGTTGCTAAGGGTTATGCTCAAAAACATAGTATCGAATATGATGAAACCTTTGCACCAGTTGCCAAAATGCCCACCATTCGACTTCTCATTGCTATTGCTACTGCTCAAGGTTGGCAGATTTTTCAGCTTGATGTGAAAAGTGCCTTTCTAAATGGTGATTTGGATGTGGATATCTACATGAGTCAACCACAAGGATTTGTTGTACAAGGTAAGGAAACACTTGTGTGTAAACTAAATAAAACCTTGTACGATCTGAAGAAAGCACCTAGAGCATGGTACATGAAGATTTCAGGTTACTTCTTATCTCTTGGTTTTGATAAATGCTATTCAGATACATATCTCTATGTGCTTAGGAAGGATAACTTGGTCATTTTAATTGCTCTATTTGTTGATGACCTTGTTATGACTAGAAATGAGAATGAGGCCATTTTTTATTTCATCTCCAAATTAAAGTCAGAGTATGAAATGACTGACCTTGATCTTCTACACTACTATCTTGGCATGCAAGTTTATCAAGCATGAGGATTGTACCTTTTTGAGTCAATCCAAGTATATTGAAGATCTTCTTAAGAGGTTTGATTTGGAGGATGGCAATCCTACTTCCATTCCTATTTCTACAGGGGTTAAGTTGGAAGTAAGTACAAAATCTCGGTTGGTCGATTCTACATTGTATAGGCAGCTCATTGGTAGTCTTATTTATGTTACCATCACAAGGCCAGATATTGCTTTTGCAGTTTGTATGATGGCTAGGTTCATACAAAAACCTTATATTGAGCACTTAAAAGCTACCAAGAAGATTTTGAAGTACCTTTCAGGTACTAGATATTTGGCACTCAAGTATTCTAGGCTTCCTTTACTCTTTTTGGCTATGCTGATTTTGATTTTGGAGGGAATAGAATAGACAGAAAGTCTACCACAACATATGCTTTTAGTATTGGGTCTGCAGCTATATCTTGGTCTTCCAAGAAGCAAGATACAATTTATATTTCTACAATGGAAGTGGAGTATAAGGCTACGACAACAGCTCAACAGGAAGCAGTTTGGCTTCGTACCCTCATGAAGCAAATTGGCTTTGAGCAATTTGGTCCTTCATGTTTGCTCTTCGATAATCAATCAGCTATTGCCTTGGCTAAAAATCTTGTAATGCATCAAAGGACAAAGCATGTTGAAATCCAAGCCCACTTTATCATAGAGAAGGTATTGGATGGGACTATTCAATTGGAGTATTGCCCATCATCTTCTAATTCTGCCGATTTGTTCACCAAACCTCTTCCCAAGGAGCAGTTTTGTAGGTTGAGGGACTCACTTGGTTTGGTGAAGTTATCCTCAAGGGGGAATGAAGTGTAGTTACACTTGTGTGATGACAACTTCATCCTTATGAGGTGTTTTGTGCTATATATATGAGTTGATCTTTGGTGGTATAATTGCTTTTTGCATATTTTTTGAACATGGTACTTTCTTGTTTGCCTTGTGCAACTTTTGTACATGTTACTTTGTAGATGGCATTGTGCAATTATGGTATATGATGCAATTGCTTTATGCGACTCTTTTACATGGTACTTTCTTGTTGCCTTGTGCAACTTTGTACATGTTTTTATGTAGTTGGCATTATGCAATTGGTTTATCATGGTACTTTCTTGTTAGCATTTATGCTACTTTTGTACATGACATTTTATGGTTGGCTTTATGCAACCGGTGTGCACACTTTATTATTTTCATATACCTTATGCAACTCTTGTACATGGTACTTTTTTGTTAGCCTTGTGCTACTTTTGTACATGGTACTTTAGAGTTTGCATTATCATGGTACTCCTTGTTTGCTTTATGCAACTTTGTACATGATATTTTTTGATCAACTATATAGCACGTGACTATAAGTATGGTTTGGCATATTTTTGTGATGACTTATAGTTCACTATTTGTTAGATCAGTTTTGTTATCATCTTTGGATATTCATATATGTTGTGGTGAATATTTTTATGATGATGTATCTAACTGATCTTATGTTGATCTACTTGTAGCTTGCAGGTACTTATGTTTGGGATTTTGTAGGTTTATCGAAGACACCCTTGTGATGTTTTCTTCTTGTAATTTGCAACCACTTGTGGTTTATGGATGGCTTTGTAAGTTTCTTGTATCTGAAGCTACTCCGTTGGGGGCTTGCAGTCTCATTTTGGCCCATTTTGTATTGGTGCCTTATTATAGACCATTCTTGCTCATAGAAGCTCATTGTAACTATATTACTCATTTGATTCTCATCCCCGTTTGTATCTTTAGAGTGATAATATTTCTTTGTTTCATAATTCCTTTCCCCAATATTGCATTAAGGGGGATTGTCGAAATATGTAATGCAACATTGTGTAAATTATTCTTAGACTAAAATATAAAGTCTAAAGAATAATATTTGAATTAGAAAATAATTGTATTTTATGTAAAAATATTCCCACCCAATTAATAAATAAAATAAGGGTGCTAGGAATATTTAATTTGTGGGAAACATTTATTTCCCCTTTTCTAGCAAATATTAAAAAGTAACCAATCACTTTTTAATATTTGATAGATGCCACTTGTCACACATATCAAGATAATATTGTGATAAGATTTGTCACACATCTCAAGATAAAATTGTGATAAGATTAGGGCAATTTTAGGGTTGTAGTAGAAAAGCTTCTCTTTAAATAGGGGTGTTGTCTACTACATCTTGTCATATCATGTTGATGCATATTGTTGCATAACATTGAAGCATTATTGTATTGTTGAATCATTGAGTAATATAGTGAGCTTCATAGTGGATGTTTCCCTTCTTCATTTGAAGTAGGGTTTTACCACTTAATATTGGTGTTGTGTGTTTTCCTTTTTTGTGTGTGATTGATCTTGTGGAGCATTCTTCGATCTTGGGGAGACTTTACTTGTCTCACAGTTTGTTGTTAGTTATTATTCTAGATATATGCAGACACCCTAGGAGAGTCACCAAAAAATAGCCAAGAGGATTCTCAAATACATTAGAGAGACCTATTAAATGGATGTTCTCTAATCCATTGGCTCCTTTATGATTATGACAAGGTTTTTAGATGTTGATTAGGTAGGTGACTTGGATGAGCAATGATCCACCATAGGATTTATGTTCTATTTGGGATCCAACCTAGTTTCTTCATGTTCCAGATGCTAATCCTCTATTTCTTAGTCCTCCATTGAGGTTAAATATTGTGTTTCCAATTATGAAGTTATGCATCTTAGGTGAATGATCAATATTTTTGATGAGATTGGCATTCCTTAGATTTTTTCCAATCACCCTTCAATGTGATAATTAGAACACCATTTAGCTTATTTTCAATACATTGTTCCATCAATGGAAAAAGCACATAGAGATATGAATACACTTCATGAGATATATTTATGCATATGGGATGCTTGATCCAATATGTGTACCTTCACCAATGCATATGTAGTCATGTATGATGTCAATTTTGTGTACACAAGAGAGTCATTTGGAGTTGGAGAGTATCCCTTAAGGGGGATGGCAACTAAGTGTCTCTCTTTGTGTCCCTTATTCAACTTAAGAGGGGATGTTGAAATATGTAGTGGTTAAAATTTTCTTGGGGCCATGACTGACTGTTATACTTGTATTGATAATATTTTCTCTTTAGGCCCATGTAAGCCTTGAAAAAGATAATTTTATAGTCTTTTGTAATATTTTATTCCTGAAGGTCAATCTCACAACCTTGACCTAAAGGTAACTCATAATTAAGCATAAATACCCCTTCACACCAACCATTTTGATCATCAATTGGAGTTAAGTTCATTTCCATTTAGAAATATTATTAGGTATCCACAGACAACCCTAAGATATTTTATATCCATTTTCATTTTGCACAGTCCTTTCTTAAGCAACACCATATAATGTTTGATTCTATTTATTTTTGGAAAACTACTGTGAAATCTAACACTACATAACATAAGACTTTGAAGTTGATTATAAATTACTAAGGTTAACCATAACAATGGTTTAACTAATATCACTAGGGCTAGATACATGAAATCATAGAAAATTATATTGCATGGTGATTTCCCATAGGCTTACATAATGGTTACATCATACATTTCCAGCCTTAGCCAATAAAGTCATGTTTTTTTTGCTGGATAATAAGGGTTTGTACTCAGGTCCCCCACCCTTGACAAATTACATCTCTCTTCTTTAGAGCTCGAGAGTTTACAAATATATACACTTCTCATATCAATTGAGATGCTATACCTAGAAACCTACATCATTTTACATAAAATATCTGAATTCTTTGTTTTCATATTTTGGATCTTCTCAATTTTTTTTATGAATAAAATTAATCCATAATTTAGCAACTTTCTAGATATTTTCCTATAGCAGCCTTCACAATGCCAAAAATTCACCTCTGCTATCTATGCCTTGCATCTTAGTAGAGTAGTATTTCCAAAACATCGCACTATCATAGTCTGCTTTATCAAATCTGGATTGCTAGTTTCCTTCCTGAAACACAAGTGCAACCACAAAAATTATAATAAATAGTCTAAAATAAAACACATTATTATTACAAAATAAAGTAGATAATACCAATGGAAAACATTAAATTAAATCTTAATCATAAATTGATTCAGGCAATCAATATTATTTTGTCAGCTTCAACTAAAATTTCTACTTCCTCTAACCATGGAAAGGAGAATTTGACTTCATGATCCTCAATCAAAACTCCTCTATTGGATAGCTTATTTGCACATTTGTTTCCTTCCCTTAAGATATGTGTAAACCTAATTTCTTCAAACTCTTTAGCAAGATCTTGAATTTTCACAATGATCTCTTGTATGTTATGGAGCCTTTGATTTCCTCAAAATTGCATTAATTACTATGAGAGAATAACCTTTCATACAATACTCTATTTCATTTAAGTTATTTAAATATATTTAACCCTTCTAAAGCTTCCCAAGCTTTAGATTCATTATTTGTCTTAAATCCACTATTGAAAGAATAATGAGATAAAAGATCTCCTCTATTATTTATAATTATTCCTCCTCCTCCTGCTGGTCCTGGATTTCCTTTAGATGCTCCATCAAAATTTAATTTAACCCACTCCACATCTGGTGGTTTCTACTTTATATTCTTTACCTTATTTTTGCTTCTCTTGTATCCAACATCATAATTCCATTTAATGACTTGACTCCATCTATAAAGGCTCTTTGCTTCTAAATTAGGGATTGGGTGAGTTGATAGGGTTGGTTTAGACTCCTCTATGGCTAAACATATCTTCTTTTTCATTACCTCTAAACTGATTTCCTTTCCTTTAAATATTATTCTATTTATTTCTAGCCATATAGTCCAAAGTATTGTATTTTTTGATATATCCCATATTTTTTGTAAAGCCTCACTTTTATAAGTGCTTTGCCATTGATTAAACCAATATTTAGTTTTGTTATTCATCACCATGCATTTACCAAACATATTAAAAATCCACTACCATAGATTCTAAACTATTGAGCAATGTCTCAAGAGATGGTTTATACTTTCCTCCTCCTTATTACAAAAAACACATTGAGAGAGGCCATGAAAATACCTTTTCTAAGGTTATCCTAGTATAAAATTCTTCTATGAACTACTAGCCAAACAAACATTTTGAATTTAGTAATACTTGGGCTATCCCAAACATCTCTCCATATGCTAGTGACATTACTATTTTGTTGGTGTTGAATATTATATCCACTTCTTATTGTGTATTCTCTTGAGCTATTCAACTCCTAAATCAATTTATCCTTGGCTCCCCTCGAAATAATCATAGTTGTTATCTTTCTACTCAATTGAATCCTAGCATCAATATCTTGAATACTTGTAAAAAAATCTTCTTTCCATTTGTATCTTCCTTCTTGATCCTTGTACAAAATATTTGAAACTCTATCACCATATTTATATTGAAGTAATCTCATCCAAGGTTTCAAAATTGGATCTAAATTGAGTGGTTTTTTATCACACCAAGTATCCATCCAAATAGAATTTTTTTCTCCAGTTCCCACCACCCATATTAAACCTTTAATCATAATATCAATAGATTTTTTAAGCCGTTCCAAAAAGCATAACCATTTGATAGAGAGAATGCAGTTAATATTAAACTTGGGTCATTGGGATCAACATACTTAGAAGAATTCTTGCCTTGTATTTGATTCTTTTGTACAATATCCAGATAAATTTTCCCCTAAGAGCTAAGTTTGCATCTATAATAACTCTTAAATCGATACCTCCCCTAGTTTTATCATCACACACCTTTCTCCATTTCACCAAAGGAAATTTTATTTTATCATGTAAACCTGACCATAAAAAGGATTGCATAATATAGATTAAATTTTTTTCAACTGATTTTGGTATAGAATACAATGATATATAATATGTTGGAATGGCTTGTAAGACTGACTTAATTAACTGCACTCTTCCTTCTAATGATAACCATCTACCTTTCCAAGTTGGAAGTTTATTCTAAAATTTACTAATAATTGGATTCCATAAATCTATCTTCATTATCCCCTCAAATAAAGGTATCCTAAGATAAGTTGTTGGTAAATTTACCTCCTCCATTTGAAGAAATTTGTAAATGCTTCCTTTGATATTAGTAGGAGTGTGAAGGAATTAGATTTTGGATTTAGTCCTACTAAATTTTTGCCCTGAAGATATTTCGTACTCTTTTAAAAGTTATTCAAAAGCTTTGGCCTCATTTATCCTTGCCCTTCCAAAAAGGGTTGTATCATCTACAAACTGTTTATGGGTGATGTTATCAATGTTATTACTAATATTAAGTCCACTTATAAGCCCATATTTGTAAGCCTTATTTAAGTTCCTACTCAAAACTTCTACCATAATAATGAACAAATAAGGAGATAGAGGATCTCCTTGTCTAAGGCCTCTCTTGACTTTAAAAGATTTTATCACTAACCCATTGACCAATACTGAATAAGAAATGGTAGAGACACAAGATTTAATCCATCTAATCCATTTCTTCCTAAAACCAAACTTATATAAAATTTCAAAAAGAAAATCCCATTTGACCTTATCATAGGATTTACTCATATCAAGTTTTAAGACAATTGTTTCCTCTTTTTTTGAAGCTACTGAATGTATAAATTCATGAGCTACTATGATTCTGTCCAAAATTTGTCTCCCTTTCATAAATCCTCCTTGCTCTTCTGAAATAATGTTTTCTAAAAATGGCCTTAATCTATTCACCATAACTTTGGAAATAATACTATATGCCATATTACATAGGCTTAAGGGTCTAAAAAAATCAAACGATTCAACATCCTTCTTTTTTGGAATTAGGGTAAGATAAGTTGAATTTATTTTATAAGGTATGAATTGTTTTACCCTAGAATGTTCCACTGCCACAAATAAATAATCCTAAACTATATTCCAATTATGTTGGTAAAAATTTGCAGAGAAACCATCTGGACCTGGGGATTTATCCTTATTAAAATAGAAAAGAGCTAAATGAAATTCTTCTAGAGTAATAGGATCCATCAATTTCCTATTGTCTTCATTCGTTATAACTGAAGGAACATCTTGAAGAAGTTTATCATTAAGAACTGTGGTCTTCTCTAAACCTAGAATATTATAATAAAATGACTTTACCTTTTTTCTAATTTCACTCTGACATTCAATCCAAACCCCTTCTATTGATTTAATTCTACTAATTCTGGAAGTTGATCTTTGTACTATAGCCATCCTATGAAAAACTTTGTATTTTATCACCTTATTTTA
The DNA here is from genome assembly GCA_028583015.1 of Wollemia nobilis. Taxonomy (NCBI): domain Eukaryota; kingdom Viridiplantae; phylum Streptophyta; class Pinopsida; order Araucariales; family Araucariaceae; genus Wollemia; species Wollemia nobilis. The sequence continues at coordinate 8,975,076 of JAQPPZ010017228.1, forward strand.
ATCGAGTCTATATTGATTTTAATCTCCATAATTTCTCTTCCTTAATCAAAATATTATGATATTCACTAAGCAAATTCCTTTCCTCTGAGCTTGGACTATTATCATCACCTTTTTAGAATTTTTGAAAGTTTATCTTTTAGTTCTTTTTTCTCAAAAATATTTTCAAATGTGTTCTTGTTCAATTATTTTAATATATATGTCATAGATTTAATTTGGTTTGTAAGAGCATACAACCCATAATTACCTAAAGAATTCCATGTTTGAGCTATCATATCAACAAATTGAGGATGGTCTTCCCACATCTACTCGTATTTAAAATATGATATTTTTTTAATTCACTTACCACCATTTTAACTCTTATTGACCAGTGATTTGAACAACTCCTTATTAAGTTATTAATTTTAGCACAAGTTCCTTCATCTAACCGATGATATGAGAGAATGCATTTATCTAGTTTTTTTGCTATTAGGTTTTGGCCTCTCTTGTTGTTTGTCCAAGTATAGTTTTCTTCTTCAAAATCAACTTCCTATAGATTATTGTTTTGAATAAAAGCTGAGAAATATTTCATATTTTGGGTCAATTTCCTAATTCTCCAAAAATTTTCATCCAACTTGGTTATGGCATTAAAATATCCAATGATCATGAATCGGGTTTCTTGTTCTTTACTTCTCATAAAGGCTTCAATCTCACTCCAAACTTCTAATCTACCTGACTGAGTTGTAGGTCCACAAATATAAGGATAAAATAAATATTTACAAAGTAGCAAGAGACTAAAGAGGCTATTGTTGGAAATTTGAGTTAATTTGAGGTATTTTATGTTTTTATTGATGTCACATGGATCATTGATGTCACATTGCGTTTTGGTGGCAAAATCACTTCATAGATAATCATCTATGATATTTTGGAGAGCATGGATATATACAAGGTTTTTATGAAAACCAAGGCAGGAAAAATAAAAGGTTTTATTTAAAACCATGGTGGCCTTATGTGGAAAGGGCTTTCCTTAAAAGCCAAGGTAGAGTTTTGTTTCATTGAAAAAGGACCTCCGATGATGAAGATATTAAATTTTAAAGTTTAAGTTTAAATTAATGGAGGGCCGACCTATGTGCAATTAATGGAGGTTGGCATATATATGTAAAGGTTTCAATTTATTTCAAAAAGGTGGCATATTATATATCGTCGGAAAGCTTATTTCGAGGGCTATTTGACTAACTTATTTAGAAGGAGAAATAAGGTGTGTGTAAAGAGATATTTCTGATTTTACAAAGGGGTTCCAAAAGTGAAGTTTGCCTTGTTCTTTTTCAAGAGAATTAATTCTTTCATGAGGTGACAAGGTATGCAATATTGTGATTTATTTTATTTTATGGTATAAGTGGTTTTGGGAGTGAAAAGGTTATGCAATGTTTTGATTTATTTTATTTTATGGTACAAGTGGTTTTAGGAGAGATAAGGAAGTTGTGCAATTAAAGGCCTTGGTGATGATTATTGAAAAGTGGAGTAATGTTGATTATTTTGTGATCTACTAACCCTTGTGAATATTGGCAAAATTTTTTTGTGATTGTGGCAGATTTAAAAAGAGGTTTTTTCATCTTCATAAAAGGTATGGACACATTCTTCTATTTATTGTTTATGGTGGTTGATTTTTGAAATATCATTAGAGGGAAAATAATTGTTTGTGGTTTCCTTTTTGATGGTTGATTGAATGCTTCAAGGTTTTATAAGTTGAGAGTTGTGTTTAGACTTTGTTGTATAAGCATAGTTGTTGAAGCCCATTGGTTGTGAAAGAACTTGAGTTAGAAAAGAACATTAGTATCATTGTTATGTGAGATTTGTGGTTGAGCATTGTTGGAAACATTTGAGTTGGTTGATACATACTTGGACTAGGGTTATGTGAGAGAGAGTTTTCCCTTGTGGTGATTGGTTGAGTTGAGTTGATTGAGCCTAGTCAAGTGATGTGTGAAGTGTTTGTTCAAGTTCTATGAAATAAACTATTCCATCATTCTATGTTGAGTTGAGATTAAGGTTATAACATATTGAGTCTCTAACAATTCTCTTTATGGTTCTATAAGACTTGAGTTGAGTTGAGGTTGACTTGAATTGAGTTGAGGTTGATTTGAGTTGAGAGTATGATTAGAACATATTGAGTCTCTAACAATTCTCTTTATGCTTCTATGAGATTGACTTGAGTTGAGTTGAGATTGATTTGAGTTGAGTTGAGTTGAGATTGAGATTAGAACATATTGAGTCTCTAAAAATTCTCTTTATGCTTCTATGAGTTGAGTTGAGATTGATTTGGGTTGAGAGTGAGATTATAACATATTGAGTCTCTAAAAATTCTCTTTATGCTTCTATGAAGTTAATTTGAGTTGATATTGCCATTCATTGTTAAGTTCATTTTGAGTACTACTTGAGCATGATTGATTGAGCCTTTAAGAAGGCCTTTGGGATAGATTTGAGGACAGTGTTGGGACAAATTTGAGGACAGTGTTTGGAAAAGTTCTTAGTAAGCTTGTTGGAGCATATTTGGATAAGTTCTTGGTGAGCTTGATAGAGAAGATTTGGGCAAGTTCTTGGTGAGCTTGCTAGAGTAGATTTGGGAAAGTTCTTGGTGAGCTTGATAGCATAGATTTGACAAGTTCTGTGTGAGCTTGTTAAGCAGGTTCTATGTGAGCCTATTGAGCAGGTTCTTAGTGAGCCTATTGACAGAGATTTGGAGGTGATAGAGTACAGAGGACAGAGTCTTAGTGGATAGAGATCCAATAGCTAGCACAATTGAAGATAGATCTGAGTGAGGAGTCTTCAAGTGGAGAGAGGTCCACCAGTTAGTGCAGTAGAGAGACAAAGTCTTCTATAAGATCACATAGCCAGAGAAGAAAGGGAAAGAGTTATCTTGTGGAAGAGATCCATGAACTTGAGATTAGGGGATCAACATCTCCTTTGGATAAAGATCCATAAACATTGTAATTGGGAGTGATTCCCAAAGAGATTGATTGAGAAAGTTTTAGTAAAATATTTTCTCTATGGAGTAGCCCACATTGGGTGAACCACGTAAATTGTGATGTCTCTATTGTGTATGGTTTTTGTGCATTGCTTTGATTACTATTGTTGATATTGTTATATTTACACAACATAATATTGAATTGGAAGAAAAAGTAAAAAGTGGTCTTATACTGTTCACCCTCCCCTCTCAGTATAAGCTTGTGTTCTTCAGCTATCCAATGCCTAGTTTTATGAATGGTTACACATGAGGTTATAGAAGGATTCCAATAAGTTATAATTCTCCCTGGCACTCCTTCATAATCCATAGCATCCCATTCACATCTTGCCCATACTGCTTTCATAGTTTTTGAAACTTCTTCTTTTATCATTTTAGTTTCTTGGATACAAAGAATATTAGGTTTATTACTTAAACATATGTCCCTAATACACCTCTGCTTTCAAAGGGTATTAGCACCCCATATATTCCATGAGATGATAAGAATAACTCATTAGGGGCTTTTGGACCCAATTTTGTATTACCACTATCATTTTGTTGTTTGGGAAAGAGAAGTTCAACCAACTTAATTTGTGTTCTTTTCTTTATGTTTGCTCTTTCTTCCCTAGATCTTGCTTGATAATTTGAGAGTTTTTCTCTTTTTGTCTTGCCTATATTAGGAGTAGGTCTTATTATTATATTCCTTAATGTTCTTTCAAAGTTTTTTTCATCATATTTATCCTCTCCTTGCTCTATTATAGAAGCTTTTGAATTATCCTACTCATTTTCTAGTATTTTCTTATTAATGGCAGAGGTATTAACTTTTAAAATTGTAAATTTTTACCAATTATTTTATCTTTAATGGTGCATGGTACTTCAAGAGAGTCTTCCAAATATGATGAGACACGTTCCTTAGGTTCATCGAGAATGTTCTTCCTTAAATTAGGATCATTTTAAATAGACGGTTCCTTGTTAATATGTTGAAATTGTTGTACTGTGTCCTCTAAGTTTTGATCTACTTTTTCTTCATAAGCTAAAGCCTCAAAAGAGTTGGTATTTCTTCCAATATACTTCCTTATTGGTCTCCACTATGCATTTTATTCTATAATTCTAGATTTATTTTTTGGAAGTTGAAAACTATATTCATCCATAACCATTTGTAAATTTCTCTTGCAGTTTTCTATAAATAATTCTGTTGGGCTAGGCCATGATCTCTCAATATGCCCCACATTATGAAATATTCTACATATAAAATATATGTTTTCATAATCTATAGTTTGGAACCACATATTATCCCCATACTTAAGAATGACTGATTCTGGTAAAGCTTTATTTATATCAATCATGACCAATATTTGAGCATAAAGATCCAAAAATCCATCTTTTGTCATATCTAAAACCTCAAAGAATTCTCCTAGAGTGTTTCCTATTGCCTTAAAGGTATGTATTTATCAAAATTCAATGGGTAACCCAAACATCCTAACCCAAACTGGTACTAGGGATATATTTACATTTTTAGGTGAAAAGCCTTCATACCAGTGGGTAAGAAAGAGTCTTGCTCTTCCCATAAACCAAGGATCCCATTTTAGGGTTCTTTCTCTTTCTTTCTAAGAAAAAAAAATGGCTAGGAAGAAACCTTTGGAAATAAATGATAGAATCACTCCTCGAGACTTCCAACTCCTATAAAACCATTTTCTCAAGGCTGAAACCCCTGATCACTACCCATTAAATTTACCAAAATGCACCCTATCTTGGAGCAAAGAGGATATCTCTGAGGTGCACTCACTAACCTCTACCACTAGATATTATTATAAATATTTAACTATAAATAGGTCCATGGAAAGGAAACTAAAACTCAAAATATATTGAAATTTATCTGAATTTCCTATAGCAAATTTAATATTTGATAAAAAATTTATAAAATTTTCATGCATAATTTCTAAGATAAAGAAGGAAAAAAAACTTAGCTGAAAATTGATATGGATTAATATTATATTCTCTAATATTATTCCTTTCACACAGATCATGATGTATTGCATTTAATACCCACATGGATCATACATATTAAATTTTGACTTATAAATAATGATAGAGATTAATATTATATTATCTAATATTATTCCTTTTACATGGATCATGATGTATTGCATTTAATACCCACACAAATTATGCATATTAAATTTCGACTTGTAAAAGCATATATGCCTATAAATATATTTTTGGTTGAATACAATTCCAAGTTTTCATTTTGCCATTCTCATGTTCGCATCTTGAGTGTTCTTCCCACATCATTGGTATTAGAGCAAGGTGCAAGGGTTTTTAGAAAGTATCCTCTTCCTGAGACCAGATTGGTTCAAAAAGGAATGAGAAATCCAACCCCTAGATCTTGATGGGTGAACGCTCTTTCCCTACCATGAACACTTTTGAGCACTCCTATTTTTGAAAACTCTTAGCTAGGGTTCCTCTGACTCTTGATCCTCAAATATTGATTCAAGAATTCATCTTGGATTTGTCATTTTATGACCTTCTATTTTTGTTACCATCATACTTTTTTGTATCTGACGATATGATGTCGAGTTTGACCATTTCACTTATCGACCTCACTGCAAAGCTTCAACAAATGCAAGCGAATATGATTACCACCTTTCAAAAATTTCAAGCTAAATCATCATAGTTTCTAATGTAGATCTCGTTGATGAAGAACCTAATCTCAAACTGGTTCTAGATATTGAAGAATTTGTAGCAACACTTGGAATCAAATTAGGATCTCTAGGTGGCATGCCCAACATATTACCACTAGACGATGTTGCTCTTGAAGATGTTTCTATTCCATATTAGGCCCCTCCAAACATTACAAATCCAAGCTCCCTAGAAGTTGTTGCAATTGAAGAACAAGTTGCTCTCTCTATCACCATCATCGTGCCTGGTGCATCTCATGGCCTACTAGTTCATCCACAACCTCTCCGCTATCATTTTCTTGATCATAAATTCTTCTCTCGAACCCTAGTTTCATGTTTTCAGCCACCAAAACATCACTTTATAGCTTTTCTATGCATTTCATGCCTTTATTTGATGTCTTCATAGATTTGGAGTTTCAATCTCCTTCCAGATATTGTTTTGTTATCATTGTTGCCTGATCCGGTATCATTGGGCCTCTATAGCCCTTGATATCCACTGCCTGAATCTCATTGCCACCAGTCTTTGCAGATCATGGCCCTACAGATCACAACCCTCATCGATTCACCATTTTATGATGATGATCTCATATTTTTAGGTGTTGATTCACAACACACCACATTTGCATCATCTTCCTTGGTGGCTCCTTAGCTCCTCTACAACTCCTCAGCTCCTCGACTTGCTCCTATGTTTTCTATAGTCGATATGACTCCTTCGAATGAGCTGCATGTTGACCACCTAGTTCCATAACTTTACGTTATCGTCAATTTTTTAGTGCCCTCAATGGTGTTTCCACCTCCTCTATGGCCACCGCCACACCAAATCTATATTTTTCGATGCTTTACGCATGTTTACTACCTTTCTTGGCTATTTATAGCTTGTTTCCAACTATTGATAGTTATAGAGATCATTACCACAACATTTCCATAAATTTAATTAAATTTTTCATCATTAAACCGTATTCATTAAACCACATTCATTAACACATTCATTAAACCGCACAACTTTCATTAAATGCATTTCCACACCATTTTCATTAAATGCATTTCCATGGTCATTTTCATTTAATAACCCTTAATTAAATTAAATTATTTTTTAATTTAATTTAATTTAATAAATAACCGCCATAACTATCATTTAATGCACGTCAAAACCAAAATTTTCTTCCCTTTGGAACGCATTAGAGTCCAATGCTTCTATAGTGGGGAGGAATGATAGGGATTAATATTATTTTCTCTAATATTATTCCTTTCACACGGATCATGATGTATTGCATTTAATACCCACACGGATCATGCATATTAAATGTCGACTTGTAAAGAATGATAGGGATTAATATTATATTATCTAATATTATTCCTTTCACATGGATCATGATGTATTGCATTTAATACCCACACGGATCATGCATATTAAATGCTAACTTGTAAAGGCAGACATGCCTATAAATACAATTCCAAGTTTTCATTGTGCCATTCTCGTGTTCACCTCTTGAGTGTTTCTTCCCACATCAAAAATTATTTGTCTAGATAGAATGTCTTGCCTCGTTGAAGTCCGAGCCCTTCATTGATCTTCCCATCATTCAAACCCTAGCTGGAAAATATTTGCAATTTCATTTTTCACGACTTGAAAATTCGTCACTACCCTTGTTTCGAATGGTTGACTTCGCATGATTGTATCTCCCTCAATATTACTTGGATTTTTGCATATGATCACTCATTTTAAAACTATTCAAATTCTGCACAAGTTGATTCAAGAATCAACTGAATCAGATAACTCTTCGTGAAGATATGGCTCCTAAAATATGAGATGTTTTCAAGAAAAATCCTTAATTCTTTGCACTTCACAACAAAGTAATGTTACACATATTCCAACGTATCATGGGTAATGAATCATGTGTATCAAAATTTTATAGAGTAGGTTGAAAGGTGCAATTATCTCTGATTACCAACAATGATGAATGAAATGTATCTTAAATAATCCTAAATATAAGAGAAATGTGATTTTTGCATATGGCATAAAAGCATATGCTCAATTGTTCATCAACATTACAATCTAATGCTCTTATTATTCTTAAGAAGATAAAATTTTAGTATGCAAGAAAATTTTATCAAATCTTATATTACTTTCATTACATAGATAGTTTTATTCATATTATTGTTTTATGGGTTTTATTACGAAGAACATTTCAATGAAAAGTATGATATGTATCAAAATTATAAAATATCAATATATATTTGTTAGAAATCATTATTTGTGGATCTTGGTTATATTTAATCCTCTCAAATTTATCTATTAAAGGCAACATATACATATTAATTTATGTGAACCTAAGAAGTCTTGGAAAGATACCAAAGAATCCAACCATATTAGTAGGAATAAAAAATATGCTAGCATGGATTCGAGGAGAGTTAAAAACAAGATTGTTTGAGATATGTGGTGTTAATTTTCACTAGGGGTTATGCCCAACTTTTGTATTATAGTTATTTGTATGTTTTCTTATAGGTCCATATGCATATTTTATAGGTGACTTAATTGCAATATTATATTGTTGATTCTTTAACCTTGACCTAGGGTAACTTTTAATTTGGGCATTTATATCCCATGTCTAACCATTTCATCATTGGTTGGAGATGATTCTTAATTCATTAATGATATTATTTGATATCCAAGGACACCTTTCATATGTATGTTGTGCTTGAATGAGATTTACTTTTCTTTGCTAGGTAATGTATTAATCCCATTCATTCAAGAATATATTGGTAAATCTAACATAGTATCATAACTTCAAATTCTGGTATATACTCTTGTACGATAAATCCAAAAGTAGTGTGAATATTTAAGAAGCAATTTGTGAAAGCATTTATGTATTCAATATTTTTTCAAAATTTCATAAAAAAAACCTTAGTTAGAGTTTGGATTGCGAGGATCTCTTTATGCTACAACAACTGATTGACTTAGGAGAAAAATTCACAAATAACTTTAACATATTTTTCTCTTTTTCCATTCAATCCATTTTTTGGTTAACTAATCATTATGTGAAATCCTAATTGGGAAAGAAATAATTTTTCTAAAAAATGATGGATTGAATTTTTAAGTTTTCTTAGAGACCTTATTTATGTCTCTTAAGAAGCTTAGAAGCAATCAAAGAGATCAAACCTCTTTCAAGAAACTTGGAAGCAACAAATAGCCTCCTTAATTTCTACATAAACAAAAAGAAGATATTTTTCCATAATAAATCATAACTTATGAAAAGGTAGGAAAGCATTATATGATCTATAGATATATTTTGATCCATACAAAGAACCTTTAATTTATTGATTGAAAATTCTGTTAAAAACATCACACGATGACTTTAGGGTCACCTTTTTGAATGAAGATTTACCAAAAACTTTGAAGATTCTAGCTCAGCCTTGCTTAACACTTGATTACCATCATAGTTCTTGCATGTTACCTCAAAAGTTGAAGTTGAAGTATTTCCTTTAGAAGAGGTTGAATCTTCACCTTGGATCTTACATGTAGACTTGGATTTGGTTTTGATGATTTACCCATTATAAACCAAATGTTGAGTTTGACAAAAAAAAAATGTTAGTATATATACTAGTATCTTAAAAAATAAATTTCTTATTTTATTTATTTATTTAGCATGTAATAAAATGGTTCATACTAATTATTATGCATTTCTCTATGCAAGCATTTCCATTACAACTAGAATCAAACTCAAGTCCTATATACTTATGTGAAAAATCTACCTTTAATTTTTAAACTTTAAATGTGATACTTATGTTTTATTCCAAAAACTAAGTATTATTAAATTTGTTTTATTTCCATTAACTTCATTGAAAGTAATAATAAAATCTATTTAAAACTACTTTGCAATTTATTTTTTATATTTCACATCATTTGTACAAGTCAACAATAATAAAGCACTACAATACATACACCTTTTTTCTCATTTCTTTTGTTCACTCTTTTAATTTATTTATGAACAAACCAAATAATGTAGGTGAGAGCCCCATAATGGGGGCGAAAGTCAAGGTTCAAATCTCGGGCCTTATAGTATTGAACGCTTGTCCCTTTCTTAGTGCTTTCAACGACGTAAAAGGTTTAAAATGATTGTGGCATGGTGATTATAGGAGCGGACTGCACGAAGATCTGTGTGATGGTTTTCAAGGTGGACAATGCAAAATATCGTGGCGGCCATAAAATTCGGACAGCTTGCTCGGATTCGTGGTGGCTACCGATTCCACCATGTAAATTAAAAAATAAAAAATAAAAAATAAAATAAAATAATATAATATAGGTGAGAAAAAATAACTTTATCTTATACCAATATTATTATTGATAATCGCTTTCACTTTCTTGGGTTCAATGCTATCATTTATTAGTATTGTTAATTTTGTTGAAGCCTTTTCATATATGATATAACTATAATATTGTTTGTGTCTACTCAATTCGAACATTTATTTATTTATTTATTTTTTCCAATTTATATCTGCAACCTTAAAAAAATATATAAAAACAAAAAAGATAAGAGATATTATTCTTTCTCCATATTTTATCAACAATAATTTACATGTAATATTACATGGTTTGGCTGTTTATAATCATCATGGCATTTCAATGAATTAAATAGTGATAATAAAATAATATATTTTTTTGTTATGTACAATCAAACACACATACCCACCCCCTCACACACTCACCCAATTTGAGGTTTGAACACATGCTCATCCTCGTCACACATGTTAGAACAACGAACAATTGGAGGTATTGTATTGAGCATATTAAATAAAGGTTACAATGCCGGGAATAGCACCGGCGTAAACAGAACTATTACAGGAGTTGTAACAGTAAACCTAAATAATGTAATACAGACAAAATATTACGCTAACATCCCCCCTTATTACATTATTTGGATAATTGAATAACTTCTAGCTATACTAACATCCCCCCATAACATTATTTTGAAATACATAGAGAGCTGTGAAACAATTCAAATTTGACACGTGCAAGTGCCTTAGTGAAAATATCTGCAACTTGAGCATTGGTGGAGATGTACTGAAGCTGAATTCGGTGTTTTGGTACTTCGTCTCGAATAAAGTGACATTGTGTGTCAATGTGCTTGGTTTTCTCATGATGTACTGGATTCTTAACAAGTTTCAAAACACCCTGGTTGTCGTAGAACAAGTGTATTGGAGATTTTGATGGATGACCCATACTTGTCAGAATGCGACGCAACCATATCACTTCGCACATAGCTTCACGTGCGGCATGATATTCTGCCTCTGTTGATGAAAGAGCAACCACATGTTGCTTCTTGTTGTGCCAAGAGACAGGACCGGATCCAAGATGAAAAATATATCCTGAAGTTGACTTGCGATCATCATATGACCCGGCATAGTCGGAGTCCGTGTATCCTTGCAAGAAGAATTTGTTATTCTTCTTGTATTCTAGGCCATATTCCATAGTACCACGGACATAATGAAGAACACATTTTGTTGCTTTCCAATGTGTGGTCTTAGGCTCTTGCATGAACCTCGAAAGATAGTTGATAGCAAATACGATATCTGGCCTAGTATTGGTCAGATATATGAGACTCCCAATCAACTGTCGATAGAGAGTACCATCTACCTGAGGTGAATCATCATATCATGATAACTGAATTCCTGTCTCCATCGGAGTTGCCATTGGCTTGCAATCAGTCATGCGATATTTTTCCAATAGTGTCTTGGCATATTTTTTTTGAGACACTTTGATGTAGTGCTCCTTCTGGCTTACTTCTAGACCAAGACAATAATGTAGAAGTCCGAGATATGACATCTCAAAAGATTGACACAAGTCTCTTTTGACAGTAGAGATCATAGTTTATGAACTCCCTGTAATGAGCAGATCATCAACATAGAGTACAAGCAACACTATTTCAGAACCTTGTTTCTTAAAATAGAGGTTTGCATCTGACGGACATCTCTTAAACCCATGCTGCAGGAGGTGATTATCCATTTTTATATACCAAGCTCGAGGAGCTTGTTTCAAGCCATATAAGGATTTGACCAATTTGCACACTTTTTGCTTTTGGCCTTCCTGTACAAATCCTTCAAGCTGAGTCATGTATACTTCTTCTTGGAGATCACCATTTAGAAAAGCACTCTTGACATCCATTTGGTGAACTTTCCACCCATACTGTGTTGCCATGGCACAAATGACTCGAATTGTGGTCATCCGAGCAATAGGTGCAAAAGTTTCCTCATAGTCAATGCCTTCCTTTTGAGCATAGCCCTTTGCAACAAGACAGGCCTTATGCTTATCAATTGTCCCATCTGCCTTGTACTTGACTTTATATACCCATTTGCAGCCAATGGGCTTCTTTCCTTGTGGCAGATCGACAAGCTCCCAAGTTTTGTTCTTTTTTAGAGACTTGTACTCATCATCCATAGCATCCTTCCATTGTGGCTTGCTAAGAGCATCTTGTACAGAAACAGGTTCATGTTCATTCATTGAAGACATAAACACCCTATCATCATCTATATCCATATCCTCTATTTCTTTATGTGGAGTTATAGAAAGTTCCTCAAAATATTGACAAAGATCATCAACCTCACTAGTCTCTGTTGCTGCTCTTTCCCTTTGAGCCATACTACGAGTACGAGGTCTATCCAAAGTCAAATATGGTGGAGTGGATAAGTTTGCATCCCTGATTGTACTTGTATACCATTTTGGATTCTTATTTTGTGGTGATAAAGAAGAGGTGGAAGGACCTCCTATTTGTGTTGACGAAGGAAACTTCTCTTCCTTAGATTCCACAAGATCTAGGTATACATTAGATGTGCTTTGTGATGTGAAAGCTTCATCAAAAACAACATCTCTACTGACATGAATTTTCTTGGTCAAAGGATCTATCAAACGATAACCTTTAGAGTGCTCATCATAGCCAAGAAAAATGCATCTCAATGTTTTCTCATCTAGCTTCTTCCTTTTCTCTTTCGGTATGTGCATGAAAGCTTGACACCCAAAAATACGAAGATGAGATATGGAGGGTTTACGGCCACTCCATGCTTCCTATGGAGTTATTCCTTTTAGGGCCTTTGTGGGTGCCCTATTCAATAGATATACTGAAGTGGTGACAACTTCTGCCCAAGAGTAGCTCCTGTGAGCATACAACGAACCATTTCCATAATAGAACGGTTCCTCCTCTCAGCAACTCCATTTTGTTGAGGAGTGTAAGCAGTAGTTAACTGTCTCGAGATTCCATGCTCAGTTAAGAATGCTAAAAATTATTTAGAGGTAAACTCCCCCCCTCGATCTGAGCGGAGGGTTTTTATAGAAGTCCCTGACTCCTCAACAGATTTCTTGAATTGCTGGAAGAAATCAAAAGCCTCAGATTTCAGTCGAAGAAAGAAAACCCACATATTTCTTGAGTAGTCATCTACAAATAACTGAAAGTACCTCTTCCCCCCACAACTATTGGGTGTGAAAGGACCGCATAGATTGGTGTGAATCAACTCCAGAGGTTTTTGCGCTCTTGTTGAGCTCTTCTCAAAAGGTACTCGATGCTGCTTTCCTACCAAGCAGTCAGAGCACACTGGCAATGTGGAAGAAAGGGAAGGAAGACCCTTTACCATCTCATACTTACTAAGCTCAAGTAAGTAGCCAGAACTAAGATGCCCATATCTCTTGTGCCATAGGGAAGTTGCCTCCTTGGTAGAGACTGTCATGGCAACATGGGGAGTAGAGATAGCATCTAGGGCAAATAAGCCATGCTTATAGGAAGCTGTTGCAATCTTCTTACCCTTACTGGTGATTGTACAACACTTCTTGCCATCCTCAACACGAAAGTTGACAACCATATTTTTATCCAGGATTTGTGTGACCGACAACAAATTGTTAGCCAATCCTGGAACATAGAGGACTTTGTCAATCTGACACTTGCCATCAGGAAGAGTGACTAAAACTGTACCCTCTCCCTGAACCTTGTAGGTTTTGTCATCAACAATAGTGATAGGTCTACCCTCTTTGGCCACAAATGATTCAAACCACGATCTGTCGCTAGTCATATGCTTACTAGCGCCAGAATCGACATACCATACAAGATCCTTCTCCTTGGAGGTTGTGGTAGTCATGAGCACCTTGTGTGCCCATTTAGAATCCGAGTCAGATTCTTCAACAACAACATTCACCTTGGGTTGCTTGTTCTTGTTTTGTGGTTTGTTCTGGCCTTTTTGCTTATTCTTATGCCAACACCTGTTGGTGTCATGGTTGTCTTTATCACAAATTTTGCAATACCTCTTCTTCTGTTGAGGTTGTTTCCCTTTTCCTTTTGAATCCTATTGAGAATTACCTCCTTTCTAAAAATTACCTTTCTTCTTAGAACCCTATCGGTTGGAGTATAGGGTTGTATTAGAAGAATCATCCCTGTGAAGTTGGCGTGCCTCCTGTTGTTGAAGCAAATTGACCAACTCAATAAAGGTAATTTGTCGTTGTGACACCTGAATGGAGGTGATCAACGTATCAAAGGAATCAGGCAAAGCTCTCATGACTATTGAAGTGAGAAGCTTGTCGTCCACTGTATCTCCCAAAGAATTCAATTTGCCTTTCAATTTAGAAACTCTGCAAAGAAAGAGTTCAACTGTCTCACCCTGTCTCAAACTCAGATTGTGAAGTTGTTTTTGAAGATGAAGAATGGTGGAATCATTCTTTCCCTCATAAATGGTTTGAAGGGCATCCCATGCCTCTTTACCACTTGCTTTGTCAGCTATATGAGGTTGAACTTCATCTGAAACAACAAACAAAATGAGCACTTTTGCTCGATTGTCTTTCTTATCAAATGCGATCTGATCAGCAGTGAGAGTTGTGGATCCAAATATTGGTGAAGGTCTCGTTGTTGCTCCAGAAACAACATCCCATAAATCTTCCATGATGAGGACTGCCTTCATTTTGTTTTTCCATGGTGTATAATTAGGACCTTTCAATAAGCCGATGAGCATCAGTCATTAACTTTGCAGCAGAAGCCATAGTGAAGGTTCCTTATATCACCAATTGGTCGCCCTTTCGATATACCTTAATGTTGAGGCCGTTATACCATACAAAATACCCGCCCTTACGTGAGGGAGACTATAGGTATTTTGAAAAATAAAAAAAATTACCCGCCCTTACGTGAGGGAGACTATAGGTAATTTTTAAAGATTATATGATACGTGGTACTTAGGCGGTACTGAAAGGGAATCATCTTGTTGATGGCACCTACCATAGAAAGTCATCAATCCTCATGCGTGGGGCGTAACTTCCCCTAAACACTATGGATGTCAGAACTCTCGTCAGGATTTACGCCTAAACACAAGAACGATTAGGGTAGTGGATGGAGTAAAAAAATAGCAAAATGGCAAACTTATATCTCCTCGACGATTTATAGAGAACAAGCTCAGACGTCGTTTTGGCAGCTATATTAGGCGGCGGATACAGTAGCGCAATCACGATAACTTTACCTGTAAGTGCTGGCCAGAGGTATCACAAATACCGAACACTGCAGTGCAATAAATTGCACGGATGGGTTTTAATTATTCCGGGGACTTAGGGAGTGAATTTGATTTTTAACTTTTAATGAAGTAGTGCAAAACAGAAAGAAAATGCAACCTACAACATAAAAGTGCCCTCAGGAATTACCCGCTAGGTGTCGGGCGCGGCCGAAAATGCACCTTTACAATAATGCCAAAAATTTGCTCTTTTCCAAAAAAAATTACTCAATCCCCCCTTGATTTTCCAAAAACAAATCACTTCCCCCCTTCGGATAAATTATTTTCACAATTTTTTTATAATTAAGGTTAAAAAAAAATACTTTTACTTTAATTTACCATAGTAAAAAAAAACTATGGAATAAAAAAAATTAAAGTAAAAAAAAAAAATTAATTTTTAACCTTAAATAAAAAAATTAAATGAAAAAAAAAAATTACCTTTTTTTTTTTTTTTTTGACGAGGGGGGTCAACGGGGCTTGAACCCGTGACCTCTGGGTTCCTAGAACCCACCACGCGGCTCACTTGCCAATGAGCCCGTGGGCTAATAG
The DNA here is from genome assembly GCA_028583015.1 of Wollemia nobilis. Classification (NCBI taxonomy): domain Eukaryota; kingdom Viridiplantae; phylum Streptophyta; class Pinopsida; order Araucariales; family Araucariaceae; genus Wollemia; species Wollemia nobilis. Next base: position 8,990,784 of record JAQPPZ010017228.1, read on the forward strand.
GGGTTCCAAACCCAGGCCCTGCTCTTTGAGGCGTTCTAGATGCGCCTCTTCGCTGCACGGCCGCCCTGGGCGGCGCTCGAGCGGGGCTTGGGTGGAGCTCAGGCATGGGAGCCTAGGCGTCCTCTACTACAGGTGACGGCAGGGCCGCAACTTCCTCTGCTGCCGGTGGCGGCGGGGCCGCGACTTCCTCTGCTACGGGCGACGACAGGGCCGCGACTTCCTCTGCTGTAAACAATTGTCTGCAACTGTTGTGCGGCTGTCTGCGTCACGCGACTGTTGTGTGGCTACACAGGGGTCGTGCGGCTGGGGCAGCCGCAGGCAGCACGCGGGGGAGGGGGGTCACGAGGGTGGTGGCACGCGGGAGTGGGTGGCGCCGGGGTGGGGAGTTCACGCAGGGGAGCTCTCCAGCCCTTAAAAAAAATATTTAAAGCTTCCAGCCTTAAAAAAAATAAATTTCTCCAGCTCGCTTTCGACTGCACTTCTTCGTAAAATTTTTGCCTCCTCTCAGACTGGCTCTGATGCCATGTTAGAACAACGAACAATTGGAGGTATTGTATTGAGCATATTAAATAAAGGTTACAATGCCGGGAATAGCACCGGCGTAAACATAACTGTTACAAGAGTTGTAACAGTAAACCTAAATAATGTAATATAGACAAAATATTATGCTAACAACACACTTGCCCACGTTGAGATTTGAACCTTGGACCTATCAAAGAAGAGCCAAAGCACGAACCATTGTGTTGTTCCCTTGAAACGATAAAATATATTTGAATAATTATGTATATATATTGCATCATAAGATTTGAACTTGTTTTTTTTCTAAAGTTAACATTTTAACCACTTGACCTCATGCCATTTTATAGTTTTATTAAGTTTAGTTTTTAAAACATGATAAACATTTTATAATTTTATTAAGTTGTAGTTTTTAAAACATGATAAACATGGATTATAATGTATAATTCAAACGACGTGGACGAGTGTGTAAGGGGGTGGGTGTGTGGTGGCTTTGTGTTAAATTCCCGATAAATATAGCTCTCAACTTTAGGAGAGGTCATGGTTGGGAGGAGACTGCTCAGCCCTGTATGTTGGTCATAGGGGTTTCTCACAATAACCAAATCTATAATAATAATAATAATAATAATAATAATAATAATAATAATAATAATGTATAATTAAATTTAAAAATAATTTTATTAATTTTAGCAAGCATTAGTTGAATCAAACATTTGAAAACGTGTGAATATATATATATTTTGTTATATGTAATTTAAAAATCAAGCCTCTTTCAAAAATATCATTTAAATTGAAAACATATATATTTTTTTGTTCATTTCCATATGATAAAAGTTTAGTTATATACTTCATTTTTTAGTTATATGGGATTGACACAGGTCATAAATGCATTGTATATAACTATATTACCATGGTATTTCAACAAACCATATAACATTTGATAATTATGCATATATCATGCAAATAGAGAGTAAATGTGACCCTCTCTTTTCTTGTTTTAGATTTATAGGGGATGTGTAGGGAGTGAGTATGAGTAGGAAACAAGTGTAAGCAAGGAGGGAGCCTCACTTTTTCTTATTTTGGATCTTTGGATAATGATTCAAAAAGTAAAAGATAAATATAAGAAAAAACTAAGTGGAATGGAAGGAAAGTTATCTTTAAAATCCTTAACTAGAAGTATGGATGCTCTAATTAGGAACAAAAGGAAGAATGAATCTATGATAAGCCCAAGCTCTATCTAGATAACAAATGTTACACAAGAAGTGATTATCAAGGATTAAATGATCAAGCATGATATGTTGGCTCTTAAAAGCAAAAGTTTAATATGTAATTTCCATTTTTTAAGATTTAAAATTGGATCAAGTTGAAGTGGGGATTGAATTCAAATTACTCCATGTCTTTTCTTCCAAAGAATTTTTCCTCGTCATCTTTCACCAGTTTAGAAAACAAGAGTAAAATAATGGGTGGTGGCCCACGGTATAGGGGAGAGATGCCCTATATTTTTTTTACAAGAAAACAATTGTAATTTTATTTCAAGAATGAAAAATTACACTTTTCAAGGTGCCTTAGCACAAACAAAAAACCATATAAAAACATATTACTGGGAGTCAAGATATAATTACAGTCAGGCAGATCATAGAGGAAAAAAACCCATCTTCGAAATAGCATGGGGATAATAAAGATAAATATCCTTATATATCAATACTTAATCATCCAAATAACCTCCATGACCAAAACCTGGATAGAAATCAGTGAAAAAGAAACCAGCAGAAAGAAAGGAAACAGTTAAAAACTATCATAAAGCTCTAATAAAATGAATAGGCCCATGTTAAAACCCAGAGTTAGCATAGGAACTAGGGATATGATATGTGGGTGAAAGAAGAAACTCCATATTTGTTCTCTTCCATTTGCAAGAAATCTTCTGGAACCTGTTGACCTTCTTTTGATAACTTGTCTGCTTCTTGATTTAATTCCCTATAAACATGAGTAAAAGAGATATTTTCAAAAAGAGAAATCACTTTGAGTAGTTCATATCCAACTATGAGATGCCCTATATTTAAGACCATGAAGTGATATTCTATCTATGAAAACAAAACTATTAAAAGGATTTTAGTGTGTATTAGGATTTTTAAACTTTCGTAGTATCTCATTTTATAAATTAGTTATATGGAATTGAAACGAGCCCTAATTGTATTACATTGTGACCACATAATGGTATTGCAATAACAAGCCAATTATGGATATACCATCTAGCAAGATTCAAACCTTGGTCTCCTCCTTGAAATTTGAGGTATTTAACCAATTAAGCTCATGTCATTTGATACTTCTATATCAAATTAATGATAAGGAGGTTTTAAATAAGTATGAAAATACCCTAGGGGAGTTCATTTAGGAGGGACTGACTACAAAGGAGTGAAAGCATGTTGTATATATACATATGTGTTGCCATGGAAATACTTTATCAAAATTTATTAACATTAAAATTAAATCAAGAGAATGACATCAATAAATGGATTATAAAAACATTGCATTCTAATGTTGTAAATATTATAATATTAGACACATGGCAATAGATTACAAAGTAAAAATGATGGAGAAAAGTTGAAATTTTTTGGTCATGAGACAAAATTCAAGATAAATAAAGGAGATCATATGATAATAGAAGCTAATTTAGGCCAAGGATTCTTAACTCCCAAAAAAGTGATTAAAAATTGTTTTGCATCATCAAATGATGAAGATCATCATGATTCACTTGGATCAACCATTAGAAGAAACAAAGAAGGATACAAGGGATAAATAAGTACAATGTGCAACTCAAATTTAAAAGAAATTAAATATGCAAAGGAATATGTGGAGGAAAGTTTCAAAATAAATGAGACAAAAGAGGTTAAGTTTAATTCAGGTAAATCTTCTTCATTATCCTCAAGTAGTATAAATTTCTCTCCTTCATTACAAATGAAAGTAGTGTAGTGAATATCTCTTGACAATTTTGGTTTCAAGAACAATGTAATGAAGAAATTAGTACGAAGGATATCCATAAAAATTTGGGAATTTTAGGTCAATATAAGAAATAAATTACTATAGAGATTTATCCTTGCACTTTAGGGTTTCCAAGGCAATATATATAAGAAAGTGTTTTTGAGGCTATTCCTTGCACTTGATATTTTACAAGGCAACATAAATCTATAAATGATGTCTCATTATGAACAATTTGGAAAAATTAAAGATATTGATGAAGATGAAAGTGTTGGTGGAAGTGAAAAAAGGAGAAGAAGATCCTTAAAGCAGGAACAAAGAGAAAAGGGTGGTACTCCTAGATGGTCTAAATTAACAAAGAATTTTGATTCATTTTTCAATTCAAATGACCTTTAGGATGTTATTCCTTCAAACTTCAATATACATAGGATAATACATACTTTTGGGTAAACTCATATAATAGAAATATTAGACAGATGTTTTTTATATAATACATGGTTGCAAATAGAGTATACAACCTCTTTAGATATTTTATTATGAGTGAGATCATATAACAAATCCATTCTCTTGACATGTGATCTACTAAATGATGGTTATCCAAGGCCATTTAGATTTTACTCTATGTGGCTTTGAGATACTAATTTCTTTCATATGTTATATTATGGTGGGATGAAGCAAGGTTTGAAAGATATATGCATGTTTGTTGAAAAGATGATATTTTATTTTTGGTTGAATAATAAAGGGTTGTACTTAGGTCCCCCACCCTTGAAAAATTGCAACTCTCTTATTTATATCTTTAGAGTTTACAAATAGATACACTTCTCATATCAATTGAGATGCTATATCTAGAAATCTACATCATTTTAAATAAAATATCTTCTTGATTTGTATTTTTTGAATCTTTTCAATTTTCTGTATGAATACAAATATTTCAAAATTCAACATCCTTCTTGACATTTTTCTATAGCAGCCTTCACAATACTATAACTTCACCTCTACTATCTATGCATTGCATCTTAGTAGAGTAATATTTCTAAAACATTGCACTATCATAGTATCGCTTTACGAAATCTGGATTACTAGTTTCCTTCCTGAAACACAAGTGCAACCACAAAAATTATAATAAATAGTTTATATGAAAACACACTATTCTTACAAAATAAATCATATATTATCAATGGAATGCCAAAGTAAATCTTAATCATTATTTTATTTAAGCAATCAACATTTTTTGTCAGCTTCAGCTAAACTTACTACTTTCTCTAACCATGGAAAGGAGAATTTAACTTTATGATCCTCAATCAAAACCCGTCTATTGGCTAGCCTATTTGCACAATTGTTTCCTTCCCTTAAAGTATGTGAAAACCTTATTTCTTCAAACTCTTTAGCAAGATCTTGAATTTCCATAATTATCTCTTGTATGTTCCATGGAGCCTTTGCTTTCCTCAAAATTTTATTTATTACTATGAGAGAATCACCTTCCATCCATACTCTGTTCCATTTTATTTGTTTGTATATTTTTAATCCTTCTAAAGCTGCCCAAGCTTCAACTTCATTATTTATCTTAAATCCACTATTGAAAGCGTAATGAGACAAAATATATCCTCTATTATTTCTAATTATTTCTCCTCTTCCTATTGGTCCTATATTTCCTTTAGATGCTCCATTAAAATTCACTTTAACCCACTCCACATCTAGTGGTTTCCACTTTCTATTCTTTCCCTTATTTTTGCTTCTCTTGTACAAAACATCATAATTCCATTCAATGACTTGACTCCATCTATCAAGGCTATCTACTTCCAAATTAGGGATTGAATGAGTTGATAAGATTGGTTTAAACTCCTCTATGGCTAAATATATCATCATTTTAATTACCTCTAAATTTCTTTCCTTTATTTTAAATATTCTTCTATTTCTTTCCTTTATTTTAAATATTCTTCTATTTCTTTCTTGCCATACACTCCAAAGTATTGTATCTTTTGATATATTCCATATTTTTTGTAAAGTCCCGCTTTTATAAGTGCTCTACCATTGCTTTAACCAACCTTCAATTCTACTATTCATCACCATGCATTTACCAAACATATTAAGAATCCATTGCCATAGTTTCCACACTATTGAGAAATGTCCCAAGAGATGGTCTATACTCTCCTCCTAATTTTACAAAGAACACATTGAGAGGGGCCATGAAAACTCCTTTTCTATTGGAATATATTACATTATTCGATACATGCTAATGTACCACCTTGGGTACATTATTAGATTAGGAATGTATCTTATATTAGGGTGTGAGTATTTACTTTATGCAATATAATGTGCAAAGTATTCAATAATGTAAATGTGCATAATAGTCCATGTCCACATGAGTCCATAGAATAGGAAGGTGAAGAGTCACAAGAAGATGGAAGATCAAGACTCATATCCCATTATATATTGGCCTTTGTGTGATCATATGGTGAGACACAATGTAGAGGAGAAGTAGAGAATAAGGTAGAGATACAATATAGAGCATGTATGAAATATGGAAATTTTGAGATCTACATTCTATATCTAAATACTATTTTTGTGAGATTTTTTTAATGGTAGTTTTCTGAGTTATTGCAGAAGTATTTCATGAGTTTTATATACTTTAAATATTATCATTATCTTATATTTGATATAGCATGCTTATTCTATATCTTGTGGTTGATTTCCATTAAGTATTTAGTATCAAAAGATAACATTGGTATCATATCCACAAGGGATATTGATAGGAGATAGGGAGAGCCACAAGAGATATTGAGAGGAGATAGCAAGATCTCATTTAAAAAAAAAATCAAGTTATTTTTTGGCTAGAGTATTTCCACAGGGTTGCAAGAAAACTCATGAATATTAGGACTCGATAAAGATTGCTTTCCACTCGATTGAAGGATAACTAGTGAAGTTTATTGATTTTAGAGATCTAGAGATTTAGATGCATTTGATTGCTGCTTTCTAATTTTTGTTGTAGAAAATTAGTTCTTAGAATTTGAGAAGCTTTACTCATGCAAGGATTAGTATTTCAGTTGCATTAATAACATAGACATTGAAGATCGAGGATACCCAAGAAAAAGGTCCCCATAGAAGGTTGGAGATTGGAGATTGAGGAGACCCAAGAAAGAGGTCCCCATAGAATATTGAAGACTGCAGATTGTATATTTGAAGAAAGAAGAAAGTAACTCTATTGAATATTGAGAAGGAGAAGATCTGAAAGAAGATGTTCCCATTGTAGATTTGAGAAAGAAGATAGGATATTTAAGAAATAAGATAGAGTAGGACTAAGAAAATATCAAATTAAAGAGTTGTATAATTTGAAGACCCAAGAGAAGAGATCTCAAGAAAATTTGGAAGGAGAAAAATGAAGCCTAGAGAAGCCCTATTGAAGAAGTGACCATTGGAGAAGATTTGAAAAAATATTGAGGTAGAATATTTCAAGCAGGAGAAGCTCCTAAAAAGTAGAATTTGGGATAATTATCGCCATCCTACAAAAAGCCCAAAAGAAAGATGGATTTGGTAAGAAGTTTGCCAACTTTTGAAAAGGATTATTTGAAGATCTCAAGTCATTCAAATTATTGAGGAAGAGACCAGAAAAAGAGGTCATATTGGAAGTGAGAACATTGAGAAATTTTAAGACTACCACTAAAAGTTTGAAGGTTTATTTGTAGAGGAGAAGATTGTTGATTTTGCAGTAAAATTTGAAAGGTCACGAGACAACAAGTTGAAGGTGACATAGTACTGCAAATTGAAGAAGAATTGGGTGGATTTTGAAGTGCCCTTGAATAGCCAATTGAAGGAAGGCTTGACAAAAAAAGAAAGCAACAATTTGGAGGAATTGAATGTTGTTTTTGGATAGCAATATAAAGGAGAAGAAATCAGTTTTTGAAGCAATAAATTGAAGAGTTTTTGGCTGCAAATCTGGGTAGCATTAAGAAGAGATTAGAGAAATTCATTTTGGAGAATTTCAAGTAGATTTTGGAGAAGCATTGGACAAAATTTGGTAAAATAAAGGTGTTGCAAAAATTTAGAAGCTAAGGCAGCAACATAAAAGAACGTAAAACTACAAATTTGAAGATACAGGATATCAAGTTCGAGTAGCAAGAAAGGAGAGGAGACAAGCTACAAAAGATAACCAAAGAGGTTTGAAATTTGGTGCATAAAAAAATATTTATTTTTATGAAAAAGTTAATTTAGTTTGAATTATATTTGGCACCATATTTAAAGAGTTTAAATAAGAAAAATAACTCTAAAACTATTATCTTCCAGTTAAAGGAGTTTTAGAAGCTTGAAAACTAGTGTGTTAATATAACATAAAGGAGTTGGTTTGTTTTAATTTTTGTTAGAATTATTGAGTTGTAATTGATGTCAAAGGCTGATTTGGTTGCTATAAAATGGTGGCATGATTGGGCAAATTATTCAAAGTAGACATGTTGATGAGAGAGTAATAGCATGAAGAGGTGGACTTAGTGTGCAGGCGGACAAAATAGTTATGAGGGGAAGAATACGGTATGTTTAGTCAATAGGTTCCTGACGTGTGGAGACAAATACGACATGATTGTGCTCGTCCTTCAATGGCTAGTGAAGATTTGAAAGTGGGAGAGGTGGATCTCATCTTCGTCATCGATTGATTAATTAATGAATCGCTGTGTTGAATTTAGACTCGGATCAGATTTCGGTACATGAGTTCGACATCAATTTTTTTGATGTTTTAAAATGGTTAACACGACCATTACATAGACACACAATGGTATTGCATACATGTAAACCTTTGATACTTACGTGTATAGTAAGTGAGAGTGAGTTTTATTTTATTAGACTTCAAAAATATAAGGTGTCGACCCGATGCTTCAAATTTAAAATAAAATATTGTTTATGAATATATGGGGTCGACCACTTCGGTGCCAAAGTAAGAAGGTAAATATGAATATAAATACAGGCTAATGTTCATTTTATTTGTATCATGATTTTCATTGGAATATATTATGAGTTATGTTGCGGCATCAAAGCGGATGTATTAGGTGTTATAGTTTATCATTTTTTCCCACTACACTCAACCCTAACCTAGATGTAGACCTCATATTCGACGATGCTTTGGAGTAGTTTTACGAGCTGCATAGCGCTTATGCAGTTATACAGTGTGAGAAGAAGTTGGGCTTGTTTGTTTTACATTTTTAGAACTAGAGACATAGGTTGTTCTCTTTGCAATTCAAGTTGAGAACTTACATCGCATCAAAGATGTTCCTCTTTGGAAAAGAGAAGATGCAATGATAGTTATTACTATTATCATATTTGAAGGTATTTTGAGTGTAAAAGAATGAATGCATTTAGTATATGAACACAAGAATAATGGAGGTAGTGTTGCATAACAAAGACCTAACAAATTGTTTGGGTTCAAATTTATTAGCAACTAATTCATCAACTCTAGTGGACACCCTGCAGTCACCAATAGTCAACATTAACGATAAAATTCGCCTATGATTTGTTAGAGTTACTGTGTTAGTAACTATAAATATTACCTCATTTAGGTAGATATAATTTACCTCATGGTAAAAAGTAAGGTCTTACTTTTTACCACTAGTAAATTTCTTTTACTAGTTAGTCATTGTAGTCATTTTGACTACATTGGTTAGTAGGTTAGTTGTTAGCATACTATTCTAAGTAGTTAGCTGATTTAGGGGAGAGGACTCCTAATTTAATCGTTACCTACCTAAGGGGGGAACGGTTGTTAATAGGCTATTTAGAGCCTATGGTTTATACTATATAAACCTAATGTATCTAATATTTTAAGTTAATGATTATTTTTATTGTTTTCTATCCTAACATTGGTATCAGAGCTGGGTTCTACCTGGTACCTATGACCCTGTTGTTTTTTTGACTGAGGCATCTGGACAAGATGGGTTTGACATCCCATTCTATTTGCATGGATCCTGAGGTGGCCCATAGGAGCTGATCTGGCATGCTTCCCAATGCACTGAATTTCACTCACCTGCTAAACGTGGTGACTGCGTGACGAGCTGACGTGAGGAGGCTTCTGATTCATCCACGTGGTAGTCGTTCTTGGGCGCACGTGCGACAGTCTCTGTCTCTCTTCTGGGCGACAAAAGGACTGGTTTTCGAGACTCCTTGCAGGCAGTCGATAAGCAATGGGGGAGTTCTTTTTAAGAAGCTCTCCTAGCTTCCTCCCACTGCATGTGGGATAAAGGACAGGGGATTTGTTTAAAAAAAAAAAACACACGGCGGGTTGTTCTTCAACATGCAAGAGCCTCCTCACCCATCCTGTCGGGCGGCATAGCCCGACCGGTGGAGGCGCCTCCGCTAAGGCGCTCCCTCGACAGGAGGTCGGGGGATCGAGCCCCGTTAGGGTCAAAAAAAGAGTTTTTTTTGCCGCTCGCCAATGCACAACAAGGCAATTTCCATTTTTTTGCTAATCCTCGATGCGAATAATGACAAATAGCAGTCGTCGCGTAGCTGATTCCAACAGCTAGGTAGCTCGGCTGGCCAAGGCGGCCACCTAGCACCCGTGAGGTCACAAGATCGAAACACGACGCCTCCATACAAAGGTTTTTTTTAAATATTTGGTTTTTTAAATATATATTTTTTAATTTTTCTAGTGTTTTTTAAGTTTTAAATATTTTTTTTAGATATTTCTTTATAATTTAGTATTAATTGGTCAGAAAAATGTCAATTTTAAGCATTTTTAATTGATTTTTTTTCCCTAATTTTCTTGATTATAAAGAAATTTAATCTTTAAACATATATTTTACCTTATTGAACTTAGAAATATTTAAAATTAAACCAAATTATTTTGCACTAAAAGTTCTATAGAAAATTTGTGTTTTCTCCAACTTGGAGATAAATAGACATAGGAACAATTTTTGTTGCAAAATCCAAAGGCCTTCTTCAAACAATTTTTTTTGCAATACCTCCTCCAAGTCCTATAGTTTTCTCCATAATTTCTTGGCGATAAAGAGACATAGGAATTATTATTCTATTGCAAAATCAAGACAAAGAAGTGATTTAAGGAGCATCCAAAGACATCTCATTTTTTCACAAAACAACAAAATATTGCTTTTTGTTCTCTCCTTCAAGAAAGGGGACATAAAAACATAAAATAGCAATTTTTTTTTGTTGTCAAAATTTGAGATAAAAAAAAAGAAAAAAAAAAAAACATTTTTTTTGCTCCTTCATCCTAAATTGTTGAAGACAAAAACTGGGTCGTGTGTCGACTAGTTCTGGAAGCCTTTCAAACGTGGGTCGTGTGTCGACTTGTCTTGAAAGGAGTGCTCTAAATTTTATATTTTGTAAACATTAAGGGGGGATAGAATTCAGTTTTTTGATTCTATTGTTTGCAAAATTGTAACGAAAAAGGGAGGATATTTTAGAGTAAGAAAGGTGCATTCTCGATTGTACTCGACACCTTCTCTTAAAAATTGCTTGTACTAGGTGCATTTTCGGTTGCATTCGACACCTAGAGTGATAAAAATTTGGGTTGCTCTCATGTTTTGATTATTGCACTAACACTCATGTTTTTGTGTGCAATTAAATAGTAAAATACAAACATTTAAAGAAGCATTTCACAAAACCCAAATTTCACTCAAAAACCATGCTACATCTTGCATAGGTTAGAAACAAGTCATTTTTTTACTCCCCATCAAAGGTAAAAAATTCATAATCACTTTGTTTCACTCTCTTTGTTTGGCTTAATATCCTCAAACTTTTCATCCTTCTTGAAAAGTTTTAAAGCAGGTGCCATTAAATATCCTAGAGAGCACAATCAAAAGTTTTTCACAAATCTACCCCATTTCATTTGCTCTATTTGTTTGGCTTAATTTCCTCCAACTTTTCATCCCTTGGTAAGGGTGTTAAGGCAGGTGCCATTAAATATCTTATAGAGGCAAATTGAAAACAACTTCCATATACTCTTTTGAGGGTGTACTGACCCAAATTTTTTGCGTCCTTACCTTCAGGCTAAAGGATTCGTGCCCGGAAGGGGGATGCGAGAAGGATGGAACAATACCTCGGACTGAGAGGCCCTTTGAAGGTCACGCCTCTTGGGGGAGGGGTATAAGGGTGAATTTTCGATGGATGGTGGGGTTCACCAGGAAACTTTGAGTGGCAGTTTCCATGCCTAGGTTGAGAATGGTTTTGATGTGTTCATTTTATACTCGATCATTCATAATCCTAGGTTGGCCAGAATGAATCTAATATATTCTATATGAAATGTCGATTTGTATGAATACAGAAAGCATGAATGAATTCTAAATACCAGGAATATACTAAATGAGAAAGAATGCACCTGATTCCAGATGTCTGATGAAGATTCTGAAGCTTGTAGGAGTCCAGATCGTCCCGAATATGACAGGATCATCTGTAATTGTACAAAATCATCTCAGATCATAGGCAATCTCCTGAGATCAGACAAGATCATCTTCGATCTAACAAATTTGTCAGACGAATTCATCAGAAACCTGCAATCATAGAAACAAACACCAAAAATTGAAAATGCTACTGCAAGAATAATGCAAAATGATAGAAACGATAGTATAAATTCCTAACTGATAAATATAGATAGCAAATTAAAGGAAATGCATTGTTTTAATAACTTATTTTAACTTTATCATTCATTTACGCTAAATGAGGTGAACTCCAGGATGCAGAATGAAAATAAATCAAACTAATGCATAGTAAAATAAAGAAGACAAATGAGAAATGCAAACTCAGGGCTCTGATTGCCCCTAATCTGAACTGCAGTCGAGATCACCTCAAATTGTACAAGATCATCACTGATCTACGACAGGATCGTCTGAAATAATCTAGAATTGCCTGCGACGATCCGAGCTTCCTCCAGCTAAAGCATAGTGAAAACTTGCAATGAAAACCTAAAACTACGAGTGCAAAACTTCAATGGTAGGGAAAACCAATCAAGGAAAGGGTTAGGAGGAAAGCCAGACAAGGGATCCAAAGAGTCAGGGGGTTTAGGGGGATAAACTGAGAAAATCCTAGTTTATATAGGATTAGGGGGAGGTTAGGAGGTTGGGGATCATCCCAATCTAGGAGATCTCCAACGGAGGAATATCCAACTACTCAAACACGCTTCTACCCAAGTTGGAGAGGCTATTGAAACATAAGATAATTATGAAAATTTGGTTTTGGGACGAAATCGTCTGGACGTTCTGTTCCAGATGAATTCATTCGATCTGGGAAAATTTTGTCTGATCGACGACGATATCGTCCAACGGTAAAAACAACTCCTAAAAATTGCATGAAAAACGGGGTGAGCGGTTAACGGGCGATTTTAGGGTTAAAATTCAAATTTTATCTTTTTACTAAGGGTTTAACTGCGCCAATTTTAGGGTGCTACATTTTGAAGAAAATTGAATATATCAAATCAATCGAATAGCTCTGAGGATGAATCAAAGAAGCGTGTTTCTGTTAACCAGCATTGGTTTCTATTAAAATCTTCAGGGAAGGTCCCATTTTGAAGAAAATTGAATATATCAGTGTACCAAATTTTAGGAGTAGTTTCATTGATTAGAAACACATCCAAAGGTTCTAAGAATGATTTATTTGAAGTAGTTTCCTGGAATCGACGAATAATGACGGTAGCATATTCGTCATCTAACTCCAAGGGTAAAAGAGATGCAGTTGCAGCCATAGCATCAGCTGCACAATTGCTAGTTCGAGGAATAGCTTCCAAGGTAACTTGATCAAATAAAGATATTAATTGTAATACATATGCTTTATATGGACGCAATTTATCATCTCTGGTCTGATAAAAATCATTAATTTGATTTATAACAAGTTGAGAATCACCAAAAACTAATAGATTTTTAATTTTCAATGCCAAGGTAGCTTGTAAGCCAAGGATTAGAGCTTCATACTCAACAGTATTATTAGTACAAGAAAACATTAATTTAAAGAACAGAGGGATAAGATGTTTCTATGGAGATATTAAAATAACACCTGCACCAGCCCTACTCATGCATTGGGCTCCGTCAAAGTATAAGGACCATTGCTCTGGATGGTCTGCCTCTAGTTTAAGGCATTCATCAGGAAACTCAATGATGAGGGGATGGGTAGACTCTAAGGGTGCATCAGCTAATTGATCTGCTATGATTTGACCCTTAAAAAACTTTTGTCCTATAAATGTGAGTTCAAACTCGCTTAGTGTAAGAACCCACTTTGCTATACGACCAGATAAATAAGGTCGACTCATGAGATACCGCAAAGGATTGAATTTAGCAATAACATAGGTTTTCTGACTGAGCATATAATGGCGTAATTTCTTTGTAGAAAATACGACTGCTAGACATAACTTCTCTAATGCTATGTAGCGGGTTTCATAACTAATTAAGGTTCGACTGATATAATAATTAGCACGTTCTCTTTTTTCATCATCAAGTTGAGCTAACATAGCTCCTAAGGCAAAATCAGAAGCCGAAATATACAAGATAAATGGGCGATCAGGTCTAGGTGGTGAAAGCATAGGTGGGTTAAGAAGATATTGTTTGAGGAGTTCAAATGCTTCCTGACATTCGTTGTCCCAATGGAAAGAGACATCCTTATTAAGAAGCTTAAGAAAGGGTTTGGTTTTATCTGCTAGCTTATCGATGAAGTGACGGATAGCTTGAAGTTTACTTTGTAAACTCCATAATTCAGATATGTTTTAGGGTTCGGGCATATCAGTGATAGCCATAATCTTGAGAGGGTCAATTTCGATGCCACGTAAAGAAACTATAACCCCCAATAATTTATCGAACTTAACTTCAAATATACATTTGGCCGGATTCAATCGGATAATATATTCCCTTAACCGATTAAATACTTTTCTCAAGTCATCTAAATGGTCATATTCATTAATAGAACGAGCTATAATGTTGTCTACATAATCATGTAGTATATCATGCATCATATCATGAAAGATATAAGTCATGGCTCGTTGATAGGTTGCACCTGCATTCTTTAAACCAAATGGCATCACTTTCCAACAAAAGGTTCCCCAAGGGGTAATAAAGGTTGTTTTAGCCTGATCTTCAGGAGCTATCTTGATCTGATTATAGCCAGAAAATCCATCCATTAAGGATATCATTCCACTCCCAGCAGTAAAATCAATGATCTGATCCATATTGGGAAGGGCAAAATCATATTTAGGGCATGCAACATTAATATATCTAAAGTCTGTGAAAACCCTAACTTTGGTAGCTTCTTTCTTAGTTACTGGAACTACATTCGATATCCATTCAGCATAATCAATGGCTTGTATAAAAATAACATTCAACAATTTTTCTAGCTCCCCTTTGACTAGTAAGGCCACTTTAGGATGCATTTTTCTAAGTTTCTGTTTAACAGGTTTAGCATCCGAATGGACTACTAGGTGATGCATAACTACAGAAGGGTCTAATATTGGCATATCTTCATATGCCCAAGCAAAGACATCTTCGTATTCTTTAATAAATGCAATATATTTATCCTATTTTTCTTGACTCAATTCTGATCCAATGTTGATTATGTGAGGATTATCCTCAGTTCCAATGTTAATTTTTATGACATTTTCTACTTCCATGTGTAAATTTTTCTCAAAATTAGGTGGGGTGGGTGAAACGCACAATTCTTGTAATTCTTCCAAGGTTAGTTTGGATAATTCATCTTGAGGAGTGGTGGCCTCAAGCTGGGCTATAGTAGGTATAGAGCCATCAAAATAAAATTCATGATGTAATAATTCCTCAATGGAGACATCATGGAAGATATCTCCCTCCAAATCATCGTTGGATTCAGCGATCATCTCAGGGTAAGCTATAGATAGCATATTACATGTGAATGACTTATCCATTAAACGCAAATTATCACACTCATCCAAATAATCTTGGTAACATATGAGATGGTCATCATCCTCAAATGGGAAGGGCTGACCTTTACTAGGAAATAGGCCCACACCACATCGGGCAGGCCATGGTTCTACCTCAAAGGGTTCTTTCATGCCATTTTGGAAAGGCCCTAAACCTTTCCCTTTATATCCCAATTTAAGCATTATAGATTTGGCTTTAACATATTCATTAGTAAAATAACATCGAGCATATCCATCATAATAAGTCTTGATGTTTTTGGGTATTCTACCCCAGTCATATCCCTTATAAATAAATGCAAAGCTCCCTAATTGGTAAGTACTTCCCATAGGCTGTGGGAGACCCAAGGTACGAGGAGATGGTGGTAAATTATTTAAAATAAGGGAATCTTGCATAGAAGAATTTGTTTTCTCTGATATAAGAATTTTAGATAAATCGGGCAAAAGCTCGTCAGTAAGAGCATAAGAGGTAGAAGGAACATTTCCTACATCTTATGATGTAGAAACTATGCCTTTGGTGGATGTAGATGGTGTAGAGGTGTCAATAGATGGGTTTTTTATAGGTATAAAAGTGATAGGAGTAAAACAAGAAGCCTTGGTTGTGGGATTAGGATTTTTCTGAGGTCCTAATGTAGTTTGTTTAGAGGATGTTTGAGCTGTATGTAGAGGTGGAACTGATGTAGAAGGAGTAGATGGCGTTGTGGGTGTGTATTTCACACGTTTAGATGGGTAATGCGAATTAGGATGTGTGGATGACAGAGTAGGGCAAAATTAAACTCCAACAGGTTCTGCCAAAGCACACATATCAAAGGGTCTAGGATCACCATGAATGGTAACCAACTGATTCTTAAATTCAAATTTAACACATTGATGTAAAGTTGAGGGAATGGCTCGCATTGCGTTGATCCAAGGGCGACCCAAGAGTATATTGTATGATGCAGGGCAATGTATGATAAACACGGTCGTATCCAAGGTTCTTGGACCAACTTGCAATGGAATGGTAATAACTCCACACGTTTCTTGTGTTTCGTCATTGAAGGCTTTTATGATCATATCAGTTCTTTTCATTTCATCACTTCTAAACCCAAATATTTGGTAGAAGTCAAAAGTGCAGATGTTTAAAGATGAACCATTATCAATCAAGAATCATTTAACTGCTACATCTCCAATTAAGGTAGTAATATATAAGGAGTTATCCTTATGTAAACTATGTTGAGGTATGTATCTATCCTGAAAGTCAATACAATCAACTTCACAAGTTATTATAGTATTAGTCATGGCTTCAGGTTGAATATCTTGTGGTACCATCATCTGGCTTAATGTGAGCATTAATTCATCTCTATGGGTAGGAGAAGATCTTAAAAGGTCCAAAAGAGAAATTCTAGCTGTAATATTGGATAGTTGCTCATTAATATTATAAGGAGGTTTAGGTTGAACATTAGGTGCTTGATTCCCTTTATTAGGAACTTTTAAAACAAATGGAGCTGATCCATAATTTTGCATTTGATCTTGTTGAGATTTTTGAGCCTGTTGTCTAGTAATAGCTCCAATGGTACCCACAATATTATTCTGCGGATGATGAATGGGTCTTGGTCTAGCATTTATGGCTTACTCATTAGAAAGTAATTGGTGAGAAGACGGTCTAGTAGTGACTCTTCTTGGAAATGGTTCTTTTGGAACCATATAACTTGTGATAGGGAGAATAGGATCTGATTCATCCTCAGAGCTATTCGATAATTGTATGAGGGACGGTAGGGATCTATATGGTCCATGCGGGAAACGAACTGTTTCACCACAATTTCAAGATTACTAGTTTGTCCACCATGTTGGTTCGATGGGACATAAGTATGGGATTTATGAGTGTATGACAGTGTGACATAAGGATTAGATGCTATATTGCTATTATGTAAAGCATTGGTAGGAAGAGTATTATGAAGAGGATTTGTAATAATATTATGTTGTATCCCAGATTGTTGGTAATTGGTGTTTGATTTTGTTTTGGGTTTTTGCTGATTTGAGGTATATTGCTCAATAGCTTGGAGAAATAGAGCAGTAAATGATGGTTTATTTTGTGCGGGAATAACCCTAGGCTTGCTAACAGGCACTTTAGATGGTTGGGTAACCTGTTGTTGTTGCATGTTCTGGATTATAGCGACCACATCCAAATTGGATGGTCTATCTTGATCACTCTCTTGATCGATAAAGGACAAGGGATTAGTGCATGTGTGAAATACGTCTTCTAGAGTTGCTTGAGTGTCACTAATTCGATCTTTGTCCATATGGACTGCTCTATTAAGAACACCAATATTAGTATTAATGAACTTCCAAAATTGTTCCATGTTTTCAAAAGTAACAGCTCCTCCCGGAGACATTTTAGGGGATGAGGATCCTTCCTCTCTAACACTTTCTTCTTGTTCATTTCTTACAACAAGCTCTTCGTCTTGCTGGTCTAAGATTTCTTCTTCCTGAACTTGATCTTTAGGAAGGACATCTGGGTTTTTTAATGGTTTTCCTAGCCAATCTTCTTCTTCTTCAGTTTGTTTTCCATTCCTAAGTCTAGGCATTATGCTTAAACTTATATTTCAGCAAATATATATATATATATATATATATATATATATATATATATGCGATAGGTTTGAGAGGTATATATTTTAATTATATACCTACTATAAAAAGGAAATGTTTTGATTTTTTGTTTTGTTTTTATTGTTTTTGTGTTTTATAATATTATTATAAAGATAACAAATAGCATTCTAGTTGCAAAAGGAATAACAATAATAAAAAGAATAACTTAGTTTTCTATAAATAATTTATGGATATCATTGATAGGATCAAGTTCATCAGGAGTCATGAAATGCTCCTCTTCAAATTGGAAATGGTTTTTCAAAAATTTGACAGTGTGCTATAGTAATATGATCTATCTCAGATTTTGACCTATAGAAATAAAGTTCATGGCAATACTCTCGATATAACATAGCTCTAGAAACTCTATTCCATATTTTCCTATCCGTAAAAATGACTTCTTGATCCTCTATATGAGATAGAAACTTATGTACTACAACTGCATTCTCAAGGTATTCCTCAAAGGTGTACAATTATGAAGACACAAGTGCTCTTTTATCGGCTAACCACCTATGGCAAGCTCTCTGAAGTTCATGGTATAAGGTTACCTGATAAGGATCCAAGATTCTATCTAGGACAAACCTCTTAATTTACCTAAGTTTTGTAGATATGGATTCAATGATACCCAATCTCCTATCAAGTTCGTCCCACAAAGGTTGAACCCTATTTGTTTGAGGTACTCTAAGTACAAAAGTAATCTCTATGGTTGTTAATTGATTTTCAACATTAATGGTGACAACTCGTCTTTTATTATAATCTACCATCTAAATATGATATGCAACTTTTAATTGTTTGTTGTTAAGATCCTGCTATAAAATAAACTCAAATAACACACTCTCACACAATTGCTTGGAAATAAACTCACATAAACATCATATTAATATAACATAAATTTGCATAAAGGAACAATCTCACAATAAGACAGAATCGTAGGCCTCTTCGAGGGGGCAACCTCCTTCAATACTTCATTAATTTGCAAAAAGATGGTTACATTGGTGCCTTTTCGGGTATTTAAGGAGTTTCCTTCCAAGGTTGGCTTACATGCAAAATGCCACCTGGATTACATGCATAATGCCACCCGAATTACATGCATAGTGCCACTTTGAATTACATGCACAATGCCACTCGAATTACATGCATAATGCCACACGAATTACATGCACAATGCCACCATTACAGCCTAACCTATCTACCATGTGTTACATAGAAAAGGGTGCCATTTGTCATAGGCACTACCTAAGCTAAAACTTAGAACATTACAAAATATTAATCATGGGTACTACCCACGTTCACTAGGAATTATTACATCAGGGAAGTTATTACATTAAGGGTTAGGATGAGATCCTAACATGCCCTTCTCCTTGAAGAAGCTTTGTCCTCAAAGCTGAAAATGAGGAAACTGTTGCTGGAGTTGATGGAGAGACTCCCATGTAGCATCCTCAGGTTGAAGTCCATGCCACTGAACCAGGACCTCTGTAATGGTACGGTTGTGCAGAGTGCGAGTTCGACGATCCAGCAGCTGCTCAGGTGCAAGTAAGATGGAGCCTTCTTCATCCAATTCGGGGAGTGTTGATTGAACCTGTACCTTTGTGCCCACAACTTTCTTGAGAAGGGAAACATGAAAAATAGGGTGGATCTTGGAAGTGGGGGGAAGAGCCAATTTGTAAGTTGTTGGACCAATCCGTTGTAGAACCTGATAAGGACCATAGAATTTTGGAGCGAGCTTCTGACACCTGCGAAGTTGTAGGGATGATTGTTTGTATGGTTGTAAGCGAAGGAAGACCATATCACCCACATCAAAACTGCGCTCAGAACGATGCTGATCAGCTTGTTGGCGCATCCGATTCTGGGCCATGTTCAAATTTTGCTTGAGTTGGCGGAGGACCTCGGTGTGTTGACTCAGAGCATTGTCGACGGCCTGGACCTTGGAGCTGCCCGGAATGTAGGAGGAAGGCGTGAGTGGAGGGCGCCCGTAAACTGCCTCAAACGGTGTGAGTTTGGTGGCGGTATGATAGGAAGTGTTGTACCACCATTCGGCCAAAGAAAGCCATTTTGCCCAATGAGTAGGATGATCGGAGGCAAAGCAGCGAAGGTAGGTTTCCAAGCATTTATTAACAACCTCTGTTTGACCATCCGTTTGCGGATGGTAGGCTGAACTCATTTTGAGCTGAGTCCCCTGCAACTTAAACAACTCTTGCCAAAAATTGCTAGTAAAGGTGGGATCACGATCAGATACAATGGAGGTTGGCATGCCATGAAGGCGAAATATGGAGTCAAGAAAAATTTGGGCAATAGTGGATGCTGTGTAAGGATGGGTTAGGGCACAAAAGTGAGCATACTTTGAAAGGCGGTCCACTACCACAAAAATAATAGACTTGCCTCCAGATTTAGGTAGCCCTTCTATGAAGTCCATGGAGATGTCAGTCCACACCTGATCTGGTATCGGCAATGGTTGAAGAGTGCCCGGAGAGCGCACTGTTTCTCCTTTCATCCTTTGACATGTGTCGCAATCCGCTACAAAAGAGCGAATGTCCTATTTCATACCTTTCCAAAAGAAGGTGCGCTTGAGTCGCTCATAAGTTTTTAGGAACCCTGAATGGCCAGCAGATGGAGTAGCATGTGATTCCTTCATGAGGAGCTCTCGAAGTGGGGACTTAGGAGGAAGAACCAAGCGTTGATGGTAACGCAGATCCTGGCCATCCCAACTATATCCTGGTGTAGACTCCGGATCATCCCTAAGTGAAGCAACCAGGTCTTTCAAATCTGCATCCTGAAGTATTTCCTGACGTAAGGGCTCAATCCATTGGGGCAATGGTGCCGAGATGGCACACAACATACTAAGGGTCTCAAATTGGCGAGAGAGAGCATCTGCCACAAGATTTTCCTTCCCTTTTTTGTACGTGATGTCATAATCATAGCCCATGAGTTTTGATACCCACTTTTGTTGCTCGGGGGTGGCAACCCGTTGTTCTAGAAAGTATTTTAGACTCTGGTGGTCAGTTTTGATGGAGAAATGGCGCCCAATGAGGTAAGGTCGCCAATGCAGGATTGCATGCAATATTGCCAACATTTCCTTGGCATATGTGGATTTCCCCAAATTGCGATCAGATAGGGCTTTGTTGGTAAAAGCCAAAGGGCGTCCTTCTTGCATCAATACCGCCCCAATACCACGACCAGAAGCGTCACTTTCAATGACAAATTTTTTAGAGAAGTCTGGCATGGCTAAAACTGGAGTGGTGGTCATGGCATGCTTGAGGTCCAGGAATGCTTGCTCAGTCGGCCCTGTCCAAGTAAAAGAATCCTTCTTCAACATGGAGGTGAGGGGGGCGGCTATCTTTCCATAATTGCGAGACAAATTTACGGTAATATCCTGTAAGCCCTAAAAATCCTCGAAGCCCCTTGAGTGTGCGAGGTTTCGGCCATTCTTGGACTGCTTGGATCTTCTTAGGGTCAACCTTGACACCATCCTTTGAGACAATGTGTCCCAGATATTCTACTTCAGTCAAACCAAAGGAGCACTTGGACCTTTTTGCAAACAGTTTATGGTCGGCCAATAGTTGGAGGGTTTGATCTACATGCTTGAGATGCTCTTCCCATGTGTGACTGTAAATCAAGATGTCATCGAAGAACACAAGGATGAACTTTCGCAAAAAAGGGCGAAAGATGTTGTTCATCAGGCTTTGGAATGTGGAAGGAGCATTTGTGAGACCAAATGGCATTACCAAGAATTCATAATGACCTTCATGAGTGCGAAAAGCAATTTTAGGAATATCTTCATCCCTGAGCCGGATCTGATGGTACCCAGAGCGGAGGTCTAGCTTGGTGAAGTACATGGTCCCATGTAATTCATCTAGTAATTCATCAACCACAGGGATAGGAAATTTATCCTTGACAGTTATCTTGTTGAGTTCTCGGTAGTCAATACACAATCGCCAAGAGCCATCCTTCTTGAGGACCGGTAAGACTGGTGCAGAGTAGGGACTAGTACTAGGCCGAATGACACCCGCCTTGAGTAATTCCTGTATCATCTTCTCAATCTCTGACTTCATGGCATGGGGGTACCTGTATGGTCTGATATTGGGAGGTGTACTATCCGGCAATAATGGAATGGCATGGTCATGAGAGCGATGCGGTGGTAGTGTGGTTGGTTCTAAAAAGATGGCCTCATGTTTGTGGAGAATCTGTTGCATGTCTGGTGGGATTTCACCCATTGGGGATGTGGATGGTTGGATGGAGAATAGTTGTGCAATGACCCCACGTGATGATTTCTTTAGCAATTTCTCCATGCCGTTTGAACTGATAATTTGAGGTGTTCCTGCTTGGGAGCCCTTGATGATGTGTGTTTGTCCGTTTCGGGAGAACTGCATCCAAAGTTCAACAAAGTTCCAACTGATAGTGCCCAACGTACTCAACCATTGAGATCCCAAAACAATATCACATCCACCCAACTGGAGGGCAAACATGTCCTGCTTGAGTTCATAGTCCCCTATCTTGATTTTAACATTGCGACACTTTCCTTTACAAGGTAAGGTTCCCCCATTGGCTACCATGACCTCAAAGGAATTACAAGTGTGGATATAGCAATTTGCCCGCTGAGCAACTCTAGGGTCAATGAAGTTGTGCGTGCTTCCCGAATCCAGAAGGATGGAAAGACGTTGGCCCTTGAAAAATCCTGTAACCTTCATGGTTTGAGGAGTAGTAATGCCTGCAAGGGCATGGACTGTAATTGTTGTCTCAGGTTCCTGTTTCACTTCTTCTTGTGGAGGAGGTGTTTTTGGAGGGTCCTCATCCTCATCACTCTCGTCAGAGGTATCAGGTTCTTCAACATCTATCAAGAACAATTTTTTGTGTGCACACTTATGCCCTTTGAAAAACTTTTCATCACAATTGTAGCATAATCCTTGGGCACGACGTGCATCCATCTCTTCGGTGGTGAGGCGCTTGGGTGCAGCGGGTTTATTATCAACTGGGTGTTGGGCTCTAGGAGGAAATGAAGGTCTATTTTGAGGAAACTTTGATGGGCGTCTTTGGGCGGAGAGTTTAGATTCGGCCAAACGGGCCAAACTGATAGCTTCCATCATAGTTCGTGGTTTCAACATTTTTACTTCCGCTTGGAGTTCCACCTTCAACCCATCGATATAACAACTCCGGAAGAACCCTTCACTCAATCCTCTTGTCTTATTGGCCAATTTTTCAAATTGAGCTTGGTACTCTCGGATAGACCCTGTTTGTTGTAGTTTGGTCAAGGCTCCTGTAAAGTCCTCATACTCACTAGGACCAAATCGAGTGAGTAGTTGGGATTCAAAATCCTCCCAAGAGAGATTTGGGTAGGCAAGACGCAACCATTGAAACCAATGTAGAGCCTCAGATTCCAAGTTAAAGGAAGCCATCTGGACTCGATGAAATATGGGTACATTATGAAGTCGAAAGAATTGGTCAACCCGACATAGCCACCCATCAACATCCTTCCCACTAAATTTGGGAAAGTCCAATTTGGGCATTCTAAAGGGTGGATCATGGTCATGATTCCTTGTAGAACTCTCAGCTTGGTATTCTGATTTGGGTGGTTCTCTTTTCAGTTTGTTGTCTACTTCTGTCAGTGCTTCTTCTAAGCGGTTGCTAGTGGCCTCATGCTCTAGGCGAAGACCTTGGACTTCTTCCCTTATGGAGTGAAAAGCCGAGTTCAAGTTCTCAATGGCTTTTGTTAGGGATTCCAAGTGTTCTAGTTCTTTTTGGTGTCCACGGGTACCCTGGGCCATTTTTAGACCTTTTGTGACCAGTTACTAAAAATAGAATTGAATTTTTAGGACTTACTATTTTTAGTAAGTGCCCAAAAAAGTGCTTGGGTGCTATATATCAAAACGATCAGCTCAAGGAGGTGGTCACAATGAGCTATATCTCTCAACACTACTTTTTGGCACCCAGACTTTTTTTTTTTTTTTATCTCCTATTTTGCTTAGTCTAACGGTGTTTACAGTTTCTGATTCCGAGCTACGAGCAAAAGTTGGGTACTGGAGCACTATCTATAACTGGCCTCGTTTCAGCACTCAAGATTCTCTCGTATTTTGTAGGTGACTCGTTATGACAGCTTCCGTTCCGACCACGAAGACCGTGAATTCCGCTTCCGATCGTGTTGACCTCTCGACTTGATCGACTCGATTGTGGATTGCCACTGTAAATTTGACTGTTATTCTCCAGACTGTCAACTTAAGTGTCACCCTCATGGCTTATCCCGAATGCATGTCCTTTCTGTTATTTTTTTAGTAGAGGACTCCTTTCTCATATGCTCACTTTTGAAATGCAGGTTTACGAACAGGGATGTTTGGATTTTTATTTTTTATTTTTTTTTGTTTTTTACTAGGTTGAAGTTTTAACAGAACCAGGGAATGCTAAGTATAGGAGTATGTACCACCCATAGGCCCTCTAATATACCGACAGTGACGAACAATAGTGCTCGGACCAATATTTCAGGCCACTACTCAAGGAGGATTCCACACATACCCTTGAGCACACTACCTGCCTCTCTGACAATACGGGAGGGTAATCGTCCAGGATGTTGTGTCCCGTAGACTATGAGTAATACAAGGCCGAAGAGCTTCCTAATGGCTAAAAGTTTGTTTAATCCTAGATGGTCTCCCGATATACCCGAAGATACGTGGGAGCTCAAGTCCGTGCGCGAGTTCTGTCTGAGGCCTGGGTATTGGAGCCTGATCGCCCCTCACTTCACTAGACGCTTTATGGGCTATCTAGCTTAGCCAATAACGACAGATCCTTCACGATATTTTAAAACCCTCGGTACAGGGTTTCTACCTACTCAACTAAAAATATTTTTTTTTTTTTTGGTCTGGAAAAAAATGCACTGTATTTTTTTGGATTTTTTTTTTTAATAAGGAAAAACAAAAATGGGAAAAACACACAGAATTTATACCTAACAGGCGGATTGGATGGCAAGAATCATTGCAGTTGCAGCAGAACTTGGCCCTGGAAAGCGCTCTGATACCACTTGTTAAGATCCTGCTATAAAATAAATAAACAACACACTCTCAACTCAAATAACACACTCTCACACAATTGCTTGGAAATAAACTCACATAAACATCATATTAATATAACAAAAATTTGCATAAAGGAACAATCTCACAATAAGACAGAATCGCGGGCCTCTTCGAGGGGGCAACCTCCTTCAATACTTCATTAATTTGCAAAAAGATGGTTACATTGGTGCCTTTTCGGGTATTTAAGGAGTTTCCTTCCAAGGTTGGCTTACATGCAAAATGCCACCTGGATTACATGCATAATGCCACCCGAATTACATGCATAGTGCCACTTTGAATTACATGCACAATGCCACTCGAATTACATGCATAATGCCACACGAATTACATGCACAATGCCACATTACCTAACCTATCTACCATGTGTTACATAAAAAGGGTGCCATTTGTCATAGGCACTACCTAAGCTAAAACTTAGAACATTACAAAATATTAATCATGGGTACTACCCACGTTCAATAGGAATTATTACATCAGGGAAGTTATTACATTAAGGGTTAGGATGAGATCCTAACATGCCCTTCTCCTTGAAGAAGCTTTGTCCTCAAAGCTAAAAATGAGGAAACTATTGCTGGAGTTGATGGAGAGACTCCCATGTAGCATCCTCAGGTTGAAGTCCATGCCACTGAACCAGGACCTCTGTGATGGTACGGTTGCGCAGAGTGCGAGTTCGACGATCCAACAGCTGCTCCGGTGCAAGTAAGATGGAGCCTTCTTCATCCAATTCGAGGAGTGTTGATTGAACCTGTACCTTTGTGCCCACAACTTTCTTGAGAAGGGAAACATGAAAAATAGGGTGGATCTTGGAAGTGGGGGAAGAGCCAATTTGTAAGTTGTGGGACCAATCCGTTGTAGAACCTGATAAGGACCATAGAATTTTGGAGCGAGCTTCTGACACCTACGGAGTTGTAGGGATGATTGTTTGTATGGATGTAAGCGAAGGAAGACCATATCACCCACATCAAAACTGTGCTCGTAACGATGTTGATCAGCTTGTTGGCGCATCCGATTCTGGGCCATGTTCAAATTTTGCTTGAGTTGGCGGAGGACCTCGGTGTGTTGACTCAGAGCATTGTCGACGGCCTGGACCTTGGAGCTGCCCGAAATGTAGGAGGAAGGCGTGAGTGGAGGGCGCCCGTAAACTGCCTCAAACGGTGTGAGTTTGGTGGCGGTATGATAGGAAGTGTTGTACCACCATTCGGCCAAAGAAAGCCATTTTGCCCAATGAGTAGGATGATCGGAGGCAAAGCAGCGAAGGTAGGTTTCCAAGCATTTATTAACAACCTCTGTTTGACCATCCGTTTGCGGATGGTAGGCTGAACTCATTTTGAGCTGAGTCCCCTGCAACTTAAACAACTCTTGCCAAAAATTGCTAGTAAAGGTGGGATCACGATCAGATACAATGGAGGTTGGCATGCCATGAAGGCGAAATATGGAGTCAAGAAAAATTTGGGCAATAGTGGATGTTGTGTAAGGATGGGTTAGGGCACAAAAGTGAGCATACTTTGAAAGGCGGTCCACTACCACGAAAATAACAGACTTGCCTCCAGATTTAGGTAGCCCTTCTATGAAGTCCATGGAGATGTCAGTCCACACCTGATCTGGTATCGGCAATGGTTGAAGAGTGCCCGGAGAGCGCATTGTTTCTCCTTTCATCCTTTGACATGTGTCGCAATCCGCTACAAAAGAGCGAATGTCCTATTTCATACCTTTCCAAAAGAAGGTGCGCTTGAGTCGCTCATAAGTTTTTAGGAACCCTGAATGGCCAGCAGATGGAGTAGCATGTGATTCCTTCATGAGGAGCTCTCGAAGTGGGGACTTAGGAGGAAGAACCAGGCGTTGATGGTAACGCAGATCCTGGCCATCCCAACTATATCCTGGTGTAGACTCTGGATCATCCCTAAGTGAAGCAACCAGGTCTTTCAAATCTGCATCCTGAAGTATTTCCTGACGTAAGGGCTCAATCCATTGGGGCAATGGTGCAGAGATGGCACACAACATACTAAGGGTCTCAAATTGGCGAGAGAGAGCATCTGCCACAAGATTTTCCTTCCCTTTTTTGTACGTGATGTCATAATCATAGCCCATGAGTTTTGATACCCACTTTTGTTGCTCGGGGGTGGCAACCCGTTGTTCTAGAAAGTATTTCAGACTCTGGTGGTCAGTTTTGATGGAGAAATGGCGCCCAATGAGGTAAGGTCGCCAATGCAGGACTGCATGCAATATTGCCAACATTTCCTTGGCATATGTGGATTTCCCCAAATTGCGATCAGATAGGGCTTTGCTGGTAAAAGCCAAAGGGCGTCCTTCTTGCATCAATACCGCCCCAATACCACGACCAGAAGCGTCACTTTCAATGACAAATTTTTTAGAGAAGTCTGGCATGGCTAAAACTGGAGTGGTGGTCATGGCATGCTTGAGGTCCAGGAATGCTTGCTCAGTCGGCCCTGTCCAAGTAAAAGAATCCTTCTTCAACATGGAGGTGAGGGGGGCGGCTATCTTTCCATAATTGCAGACAAATTTATGGTAATATCCTGTAAGCCCTAAAAATCCTCGAAGCCCCTTGAGTGTGCGAGGTTTCGGCCATTCTTGGACTGCTTGGATCTTCTTAGGGTCAACCTTGACACCATCCTTTGAGACAATGTGTCCCAGATATTCTACTTCAATCAAACCAAAGGAGCACTTGGACCTTTTTGCAAATAGTTTATGGTCGGCCAGTAGTTGGAGGGTTTGATCTACATGATTGAGATGCTCTTCCCATGTGTGACTGTAAATCAAGATGTCATCGAAGAACACAAGGATGAACTTCCACAAAAAAGGGCGAAAGATGTTGTTCATCAAGCTTTGGAATGTGGAAGGAGCATTTGTGAGACCAAATGGCATTACCAAGAATTCATAATGACCTTCATGAGTGCGAAAAGCAGTTTTAGGAATATCTTCATCCCTGAGCCGGATCTGATGGTACCCAGAGCGGAGGTCTAGCTTGGTGAAGTACATGGTCCCATGTAATTCATCTAGTAATTCATCAACCACAGGGATAGGAAATTTATCCTTGACAGTTATCTTGTTGAGTTCTCGGTAGTCAATACACAATCGCCAAGAGCCATCCTTCTTGAGGACCAGTAAGGCCGGTGCGAGTAGGGACTAGTACTAGGCCGAATGACACCCGCCTTGAGTAATTCTTGTATCATCTTCTCAATCTCCGACTTCATGGCATGGGGGTACCTGTATGGTCTGATATTGGGAGGTGTACTATCCGGCAATAATGGAATGGCATGGTCATGAGAGCGATGCGGTGGTAGTGTGGTTGGTTCTGAAAAGATGGCCTCATGTTTGTGGAGAATCTGTTGCATGTCTGGTGGGATTTCACCCATTGGGGATGTGGATGGTTGGATGGAGAATAGTTGTGCAATGACCCCACGTGATGATTTCTTTAGCAATTTCTCCATGCCATTTGAACTGATAATTTGAGGTGTTCCTGCTGGGGAGCCCTTGATGATGTGTGTTTGTCCATTTTGGGAGAACTGCATCCAAAGTTCAGCAAAGTTCCAACTGATAGTGCCCAACGTACTCAACCATTGAGATCCCAAAACAATATCACATCCACCCAACTGGAGGGCAAACATGTCCTGCTTGAGTTCATAGTCCCCTATCTTGATTTTAACATTGCGACACTTTCCTTTACAAGGTAAGGTTCCCCCATTGGCTACCATGACCTCAAAGGAATTACAAGTGTGGATATAGCAATTTTCCCACTGAGCAACTCTAGGGTCAATGAAGTTGTGCGTGCTTCCCGAATCCAGAAGGATGGAAAGACGTTGGCCCTTGAAAAATCCTGTAACCTTCATGGTTTGAGGAGTAGTAATGCCTGCAAGGGCATGGACTGTAATTGTTGTCTCAGGTTCTTGTTTCACTTCTTCTTGTGGAGGAGGTGTTTCTGGAGGGTCCTCATCCTCATCACTCTCATCAGAGGTATCAGGTTCTTCAACATCTATCAAGAACAATTTTTTGTGTGCACACTTATGCCCTTTGAAAAACTTTTCATCACAATTGTAGCATAATCCTTGGGCACGACGTGCATCCATCTCTTCGGTGGTGAGGCGCTTGGGTGCAGCAGGTTTATTATCAACTGGGTGTTGGGCTCTAGGAGGAAATGAAGGTCTATTTTGAGGAAACTTTGATGGGCGTCTTTGGGCAGAGAGTTTAGATTCGGCCAAACGGGCCAAACTGATAGCTTCCATCATAGTTCGTGGTTTCAACATTTTTACTTTCGCTTGGAGTTCCACCTTCAACCCACTGATATAACAACTCTGGAAGAACCCTTCACTCAATCCTCTTGTCTTATTGGCCAATTTTTCAAATTGAGCTTGGTACTCTCGGACTGACCCTGTTTGTTGTAGTTTGGTCAAGGCTCCTGTAAAGTCCTCATACTCACTAGGACCAAATCGAGTGAGTAGTTGGGATTCAAAATCCTCCCAAGAGAGATTTGGGTAGGCAAGACGTAACCATTGAAACCAGTGTAGAGCCTCAGATTCCAAGTTAAAGGAAGCCATCTGGACTCGATGAAATATGGGTACATTATGAAGTCGAAAGAATTGGTCAACCCGACATAGCCACCCATCAACATCCTTCCCACTAAATTTGGGAAAGTCCAATTTGGGCATTCTAAAGGGTGGATCATGGTCATGATTCCTTGTAGAACTCTCAACTTGGTATTCTGATTTGGGTGGTCCTCTTTTCAGTTTGTTGTCTACTTCTATCAGTGCTTCTTCTAAGCGGTTGCTAGTGGCCTCATGCTCTAGGCGAAGACCTTGGACTTCTTCCCTTATGGAGTGAAAAGCCGAGTTCAAGTTCTCAATGGCTTTTGTTAGGGATTCCAAGTGTTCTAGTTCTTTTTGGTGTCCACGGGTACCCTGGGCCATTTTTTAAACCTTTTGTGACCAGTTACTAAAAATAGAATTGAATTTTTAGGACTTACTATTTTTAGTAAGTGCCCAAAAAAGTGCTTGGGTGCTATATATCAAAACGATCAGCTCAAGGAGGTGGTCACAATGAGCTATATCTCTCAACACTACTTTTTGGCACCCTAGACTTTTTTTTTTTTCTCTCTGTTTTCTTGAGTCTAACGGTGTTTACAGTTTCGATTCTGAGCTACTGAGCAAAAGTTGGGTACTGGAGCACTATCTATAACTGGCCTCGTTTCACACTCAAGATTCTCTGTATTTTGTAGGTGACTGATATGACAGTTCTGTTCTGACCCTGAAGACTGTGAATTCTGCCCTGACTGTGCTGACCTCTCTGACCTGACTGACCTGACTGTGACTGCCACTGTAAATTTGACTGTTATTCTCCAGACTGTCAACTTAAGTGTCACCCTCATGGCTTATCCCGAATGCATGTCCTTTCTATTATTTTTTTAGTAGAGGACTCCTTTCTCATATGCTCACTTTTGAAATGCAGGTTTACGAACAGGGATGTTTGGATTTTTATTTTTTTTATTTTTTTTTACAGGTTGAATTTTTAACAGAACCGGGGAATGCTAAGTATAGGAGTATGTACCACCCATAGGCCCTCTAATATACCGACAGTGACGAACAATAGTGCTCGGACCAATATTTCAGGCCACTACTCAAGGAGGATTCCACACATACCCTTGAGCACACTACCTGCCTCTCTGACAATACGGGAGGGTAATCGTCCAGGATGCTGTGTCCCGTAGACTATGAGTAATACAAGGCCGAAGAGCTTCCTAATGGCTAAAAGTTTGTTTAATCCTAGATGGTCTCCCGATATACCCGAAGATACGTGGGAGCTCAAGTCCGTGCGCGAGTTCTGTACGAGGCCTGGGTATTGGAGCCTGATCGCCCCTCACTTCACTAGACGCTTTATGGGCTATCTAGCTTAGCCAATAACGACAGATCCTTCATGATATTTTAAAACCCCCGGTACAGGGTTTCTACCTACTCAACTAAAATATATTTTTTTTTTTGGTCTGGAAAAAAAAATGCACTGTATTTTTTTGGATTTTTTTTTTAATAAGGAAAAACAGAAATGGGAAAAACACACAGAATTTATACCTAACAGGCGGATTGGATGGCAAGAATCATTGCAGTTGCGGCAGAACTTGGCCCTGGAAAGCGCTCTGATACCACTTGTTAAGATCCTGCTATAAAATAAACTACTCAAATAACACACTCTCACACAATTGCTTGGAAATAAACTCACATAAACATCATATTAATATAACAAAAATTTGCATAAAAGGAACAATCTCACAATAAGACAGAATCGCAGGCCTCTTCGAGGGGGCAACCTCCTTCAATACTTCATTAATTTGCAAAAAGATGGTTACATTGGTGCCTTTTCGGGTATTTAAGGAGTTTCCTTCCAAGGTTGGCTTACATGCAAAATGCCACCTGGATTACATGCATAATGCCACCCGAATTACATGCATAGTGCCACTTTGAATTACATGCACAATGCCACTCGAATTACATGCATAATGCCACATGAATTACATGCACAATGCCACCTTACCTAACCTATCTACCATGTGTTACATAGAAAAGGGTGCCATTTGTCATAGGCACTACCTAAGCTAAAACTTAGAACATTACAAAATATTAATCATGGGTACTACCCACGTTCACTAGGAATTATTACATCAGGGAAGTTATTACATTAAGGGTTAGGATGAGATCCTAACATTTGTCTAATGATTCTAGATGTTTTTAATAATTTTTTTTTTTTTTGGATTGTTTTCAAAAGGTTTTAGTTTCACGTCGGGTTCACCAAAATGTACTGACCCAAATTTTTCGTGTCCTTACCTTCAAGCTGAAGGATCCGTGCTCGGAAGGGGGATGCGAGAAGGATGGAACAATACCTCGGACTGAGAGGCCTTTTGAAGGTCATGCCTCTCGGGGGAGGGGTATACGGGTGAATTTTTGACAGATGGTGGGGTTCACAAGGAAAATTTGAGTGGTAGTTTCCACGCCTAGGTTGAGAATGGTTTTGATGTGTTCATTTTATACTCGATCATTCATAATCCTAGGTTGGCCAGAATGAATCTAAGCTATTCTATATGAAATGCCGATTTGTATGAATACAAAAATCAGGAATGAATTCTAAATACCAGGAATATACTAAATGAGAAAGAATGCACCTAAATTCGGATGTCTGATGAAGATTCTGAAGCTTGTAGGAGTCTAGATCATCCCAAATATGACAGGATCATATGCAATTGTAGAGAATAATCTCAGATCATAGGCGATCGCCTGAGATCAGACAAGATCATAGTCGATCTAATGAATTTGTCAGACGAATTCGTTAGAAACCTACAATCATAGAAACAAACACCAAAAACCAAAAATGCTACTACGAGAATAATGCAAAATGATAGAAATGACAATATAAATTCCTAACTGATAAATCTAGATAGCAAATTAAAGGAAACACATTGTTTTAATAACTTATTTTAACTTTATCATGCATTTACGTTGAATGAGGTGAAATCTAGGATGCAGAATGAAAATAAATCAAACTAATGCATAGTAAAATAAAGAAGACAAATAAGAAATGCAAACTCAGGTCTTTGATTGCCCCCAATCTGAATTGCAGTTGAGATCACCTCAAATCATATGAGATCATCGCCGATCTACAACAGGATCGTCCGAAATTGTCTGGAATCGCCTGCGACGATCCGAGATTCCTCCAGTTGAAGCATAGTGAAAACCTGCAATGAAAACCTAAAACTATGAGTGCAAAAATTCAATGGTAGGGAAAACCAATCAAGGAAAGGGTTAGGAGGAAATCCAAGCAGGTGATCCAAAGAGTCAGGGGGTTTAGGGGGATAAACTGAGAAAATCCCAGTTTATATAGGATTAGGGGGAGGTTAGGAGGTTGGGGATCATCCCAATCTGGGAGATCTCCAATGGAGGAATCTCCAACTACGCAGACACGCTTCGCCCAAGTTGGAGAGGTCGTTGAAATAGAAGCTAATTATGAAAATTTGGTTTTGGGACAAAATCGTTTGGACATTCGGTTCCAGATGAATTCGTCCGATCTGGGACGATTTCGTCTGATCGGCGACGATATCGTCCAATGGTCAAAACAACTCCTAAAAATGGTGCAAAAAATAGGGTGAGCGGTTAACGGGTGGTTTCGGGGTTAAAATTCAAATTTTATATTTTTACTAAGGGTTTAACTGCGCCAATTTTAGGGTGCTACAGAGGGTATAGTGCAAGCTACATTCATCTTAGTCATATCAAATTTGGAACCTTAACCATGGCCATGATACACAAGTATCTCACTGAGAGCCAACTGCTCAAAGGTTCAAATTATTCAGCATGGAAGAATAAGATGAAAGTTATCTTAACTGTAGAGGATTTGTGGTCTATAGTATATGGAAGTACAAGTAGACCTCAATCACCTGGAGCAGATCAAATAGAATTTGATAAAAAGGATAAGAAACTATCCTTAATTATATTGCTAGCTATTACTGATGATATCCAACCTCATATAAGTGAAGCTAAAACTGTAAAGGAGGCATGGGATGCCTTAACTACTATATTTGAGGGAAAGAATCAATCCATGATTCTTAACCTTCAAACACAGCTTTATACACTTCACATGAAATCTGGAGAAATAGTAGAGCTATTCCTCTGTAGAGTGGCGGATTTGAAAATAAAACTGCAAGCCCTAGGAGAAACTATGGAAGACAAAGTCTTAATCTCAATTATTTTGAGAGCTCTTCCTGACTCCTATAGAATGTTGATTACATCCCTTCAAGTCTCTGGTAGGACAGTGACTTTTGTAGAGTTGGTGAACATGCTTCAAACTAAAGAAGCTAATCAATTCCAAATATATGAGGCATCCAACAATGCACTTTTCTCACATAAGCAACAAGGAAATAAAAAGTGGAATCAACAACAAGGCTCTTATTCTAACAAAAAAAAAGGTCAAGGCCAAGACACTAAGAAGAAGAAGCAGTATTGTAAAATTTGTGACAAAGACACTCATCAAACCAAGAGATGTTGGTTTAAGAACAAGCCTCCCAAAGAGAAAGGTCAAAAGAAAAACCAAGGCAATGTTGCAAATGAGATGTCTAATACAGATTCTGATTTTGGTTCAGAGAAAGCACACAGAGTGCTAATTGCTAGAACAATTTTGTAGAGGGAAAACACATGTGTCCCTTGGGCAAAAGCACCATTTTCTCTCTCTCCTCTTTTTGGCTTCATAAATAGCATAAGTATTTTGTTTGAAGACCTTGCAATAAGGGGTGCTTGTACCTCTTTTAGGCTTCATAAATAGCAAATTCTAGGTGTTTGAAGTACTTGTAACAAGAGGAGCGAATTTTTGTGATTGAAAATTGTCAAGGAGGCAATATTTGTAAAATCCTTCACAACACTCTTGCGTTGCACACTTTTTGCAATTGAGAGGGGATATAAATTTCTTTTCTTCACAATTTTTGTAAAAAGGGAAGATGACTTATAAGGGTGCATTTTCGGTTGCGACCGACACCTCAGTCACACTTCCTTCAGAAATTAAATACAACATGTTTTGCAACGAGAAGGGGGGGAACTTATAAGGGTGCATTTTCGGCAGCGACCGACACCTTAGCTACCTTATCTTTTGCAAACCCATATTGTAAAATGAATGAACCTTGTATGAAGTGATATATTCTAATACACCTAGCGATTGCAGTTGTTGGTTACCCATGCAATTCGGTTGGATGATGTGATTCCCATAAAAACATTCGTTAGTGTGAACACAAAGTGAGGAATGACCCACTTTTTGCTTAGGAGCAGCCAGAGCAATGTGATAGAGCAAAGAACCAGCAAATCAACATCTTCTTCACTGTATTGGGGCAGTTATATACTTTACCCAAATATTGTTGTATAAAAGGGATATGTATGTATTACCCAAATAATGTAATAAGGGGGGATGTTAGAGTTACTGTGTTAGTAAATATAAATATTACCTCATTTAGGTAGATATAATTTACCTCATGGTAAAAAGTAAGGTATTACTTTTTACCACTAGTAAATTTCTTTTACTAGTTAGTCATTGTAGTCATTTTGACTACATTGGTTAGTAGGTTAGTTGTTAGCGTACTATTCTAAGTAGTTAGCTGATTTAGGGGAGAGGAATCCTAATTTACTCGTTACCTACCTAAGGGGGGAACGGTTGTTAATAGGCTATTTAGAGCCTATGGTTTATACTATATAAACCTAATGTATCTAATATTTTAAGTTAATGATTATTTTTATTGTTTTCTATCCTAACATGATTTTCATTGGCTTATCCATGAATGTCTTGCGAGAGAATAATTCATCTTCTTGGTCGCACAATGAAGAGAGAGGACGTCGTCTAAAGCGATTGTATTAAGCACAATAGTATGATGATTTATTTAAATGGAATCTTTTTCAAGTTGCTAAAAATTTACCAAATATATCGATTGGTGTAATAATTGAGGACACCAATCACCTACGCATCAGTTTGATAGATCCAAATAGGAACGAATCAAGGAACATGATTCACATGTAGCATAGAGGAATTATTGTGAAAAACATGGAGAAATCTAAACCAGTTGAGGCCTCGTCAGGAAGAATTAGATAGAATCATATATTTTACCTATGCATCAGTTTGATAGAACCAAAAAGAAAAATAGAAATAGATAATCCTTGAAGCTATGACAGTTGGTGGTGTGGTTGGAGGTTGAAATCCAAAATTGAAACTCCCTACAGGGAAGAAGAGACATCGAGAAGTAGACATCGATGCAGGTGGATCAAAGCAAAAGTGGCAGACTTTGGGGTATCGAAAACAAAGCAATATATGGTGGTGTGTTGTCAAAGGAGCTACATGGACAAGCAACCTTGAGAATGGTGTAAGTGGACCAATAGGATCTAAAGGTCATTGGATTGAAAAACATGCAAAAAATATCTACATGATGTTGAGATGTTATACGTAGACATCATAGAGAGAAAAGGCAACAAGAGGCAATGAAATATTTTGTGGTGTCTAGGCCGGCAAGCAGAAAGCAATCGGTCTAGATGGTACAAACATGGACGACGGTGAGACTGTCAAATATTAATTTATTTATGTGTTGGTTCTAACTAAAATCTCTATGAAGCAGAAAGGACCGCATATTGTGATAAAATAGTAAAGGGAGGTCACATGGTGTGCACACTCAAGGTGCAGCAAGGATAAACATATTAAAATTAGCATGTGCCAGTAAAAGACCACAGTGTAGGGGACGTTGAGAACATAGGAGAGCTAACAACAAAACTAGAGTGCATTCATGATACAAGCATATTATGGATGGAGTGACATCACACAGGTGGACACATCATAGGTGACAGTGCAAAGGTTGATGAATGTGATAGAATTATGTCCAAAAATTGTAAGCAAAAATTGATCAGATTTACCTGAGCAAGATTTATATTAGAGTAATTTTATGAAGTATTTGAAGGTTGGTTCCTTCACATCAGGGGTTGGTGCCTCAAGGATATTGGTGTCTCCCATAGGTTGGTGTCTACATTGTTGTAAAATATTATTTGTGTCTCCTGTATGTTGGTGCCTATGCATTTGTATAAGGGGATTAGTGTCTCCTGCAGGTTGGTACCCACAAATTCTATTGAAGAAATAAAAACAATATTTTGTCATGGTTTTCTCTCGAAAGTGTGTTTCCACGTAAAATACTTATCTCTCATGTATCCTATAGGTCGGTTCCTACACATTTGTATAAGGGGATTGGTGTCTCATGTGGGTTGTCACCCACAAATTCTATTGAAGAAATAAAAACAATATTTTTTCATGGTTTTCTCTTGAAAGGGTGTTTCCAAGTAAAATCCTTGTCTCTCATGTGTGTGGTATTTTGTACATTAATTTATTGCATTCATATTATTATATTTATTGTTTTGAAAGGAAATTTTTATCTTATATTGTTCACCCCCCTCTCAGTATAAGTGTGAATTTCTTCAATTGGTATCAGAGCAAGTTCCTTCGTGAAAGCCTAACCACTTGAAGGAAGATATTACAAGAACACACATGGCTAAGAAGGTGAAAGAAGATGCTCCTATTGTCAAAAACCAAGAAAAGAAGAAAGATCCAAAAAATGAAGAGGAAGCCATAGTTGACATAGAAGAGGAACTTATTTTTGCTCTTGAAGAGGTGAAGAGACTTAGAAAGAAGAACTCAAGATTGAAGACTCAACTACAAGAGGATGAGAAGACAAAATAAAAGCTTTTGCAAGAACTCATCGACTTAAAAGTTAAACTTGAAGACGCAAAAAAAATTGAAGAAGTTATGATTGAGCAGTTAAAGGCAAAAGTATTGGAATGTAAAAAATTGGAACATGAAATTGTCTCTCTAAGGAAGGAAGTGAAATAATATAATAATAAGCTACAACAAAATATTAGGTTTGAGAAAAGCACAAAAATCTTGGATGATATTATCAAAGCATAGAGATATTTAGTTATAAATACTGGACTTGGTTTTGAAGAAAGTCAAAAGAAACAAAAGGAGGAGTCAAGATCAAAAGGAATAGAGGCATCAAAGAAAATAATTAAAGAAGAGCCTAAGACCTATGCTGATGTGTTGAGAAGTGGAAGCATCAATAAGGAAGAAAACAAAGCATCATCATGGACCAAGGACCATCACAGAAATAATAATGAGAGAACCATACGGTCATATCCTCCAAGGCAATCAGACAGGTTCTAATATTTCTTCCATGGTTATTACTTTTTATGTCATCAATTTGGTCATAAATCTGTACATTACATGGTCCGTGCTAAGAATGATTTTGGCTTCACTAAGAGGAATTTCAATTCATTTGCACCTCTCATGGACTACAACATCATTTGTTACAAATGTAATACTTTTGGACATACAGGTAAGTGGTGTAGAACGATGTTATTTGAACTTCCAAAATCAAGTAAGAAGGATATTGTTCAAAAGGATATGCCCTCCAAAGTTTGGAAAAAGAAAATAGAACAAGAAAAGGAGCATAGTAAGTTGGGAGTAGTTTCACTCCCATATCATCATTAAATGTCTCAATTAGAGCAGTGAGTAAGGGGAGTTGTCCAATGCCTTATACTTTAACCTTGAGAAGCCTTTGCAATTCATGTCAAAGGGGAAGAATTTTAGTACGGGGGAGCAGCTTGTTAGGGGGAGCAACTTGTGATCCTGTTGCAGTAAAGGATAGTTTTTTTGCAGGATTGCCATCAATGACAAAGGGAGATATTTATAGAATTATTGAGTTGTAATTAATGTCAAAGGTTGATTTAGTTGCTAGCAAATGGTGGTGTGATTGGAAAAATTATTCAAAGCAGACATGTTGATGAGAGAGTAACAACATGCAGAGGTGGACTTGGTGCACATGTGAACAAGATAGTTATGAGGGGAAGAATGCAGCATGTTTAGTCAATAGGTTCAATAAAATAAGATTTGTATACTATTAAGAAAGCAAGCATTAGTAAGCTAAGGATATTCAAATACAAAGAGGAGCACTCATAATATTGTGCTCATTATGTAATTTTAAAAAATGATAAAATATAAATCTTCAAAGGTATTTTGATTATTTCAAAACATGCAAAATACATCAACGCAATATAGAGTTAAAAGTTGCTAAAAAAAGAAAAATAAGGAGAAAATAATATTGATAATGAATATCATTTTACAAGCTTGTAAAAGAGGGATATTGAAATAATAGGATATCGAATAAGGGCCCAAGATAGAGCAAGATTTAAAGTGTCAAAAGACACTAAGGAGCATAACCAAATTTCAAAAATTTGGTAGTGAAGAAGTCGTCATCTAATTGAGCAAAGTAAAGAGAATAAAAGGAGATTGAAAGATAGCAAAAAGTACAACTATTTTAGCCTAGTTGTGGAAATAATAAATCACATTAGAGCTAAAGAATAATCTGCCAAGAAGAAGTTGTAGGAACATCACCTATGTGCAAGGAAGAACCACCAAAGCACCACCATAAGGAACACTTAGAAAATACAGAAGCTCAAGTGTCACTATAAACGCACCAAGATTCATTTACCTTTAGTCCATTAAAGAGTCACTCAAGGAAAGATGAAAAATAAAGGGATGTCACTTCTACAATCATGCAACGCTAGGGCAAAAAAAATGT
Source organism: Wollemia nobilis (assembly GCA_028583015.1). Lineage (NCBI taxonomy): Eukaryota > Viridiplantae > Streptophyta > Pinopsida > Araucariales > Araucariaceae > Wollemia > Wollemia nobilis. The sequence continues at coordinate 9,029,950 of JAQPPZ010017228.1, forward strand.
TTGATTAAAAATTATTTTTCTAAGGCTTAAAATACCTTGGAAGGAGTGCCATCATTGAAGCATTGGCAAGGGACCATTTTTTTGATGAAGAGAATTAAGTCCATAATATCCAGGAGAAGGGAGTGTCACTTAATAGCATGTTAAGAATTTGTATGCCACATGTCATCATAGAAGGAGGAGCACAAATTATTATACAAGAAAGGCATTGAGAAGGTAAAATGTTGAAAGAGCTAATTTAGGGCAAGGTTGAATGAAATCTAAGCACCAAAGAATCAAGTGAGTGTTAGAATTGCTATTGGAGTAAACCACATGTTAAGTGTAATATTAAAGATGACATAATACCACCAAACAGAGCAGAGTAACGCTTTAGATTTGGCATTATAAAATATTATGCAATAAGGAAGTATGTTGAAGATATTGAAGCACTAAAATAAGGCCAATAGTCATGTGGTGTGTAAGTTGAAGAGATAAAGGCATTGTTTTCCATTTGGTACGTTGAAGTCAGAAAGCCAATAGGTTTGGATGGAACTAAAACAATTCCAAGTTTTTATTAAATGCATGGTCTAAATTAGCATATGAATAGCACCTAAGAGAAGTCCATTTTGGAGTGCAGAAGGAGCTTGTACGTGGAGAGTAAGGAAGGTGAAGTCATAGCCAGCTTTGGAGAAGCCCATTTGCTAAAGAGACCAATGCATTAGAGGATGCACATGAGAGTCAAACTCTTGAAGACCGAATTTAATGAGCATCATATACAAGAAGAAGCATTAAATACATTGCAAAGAAGGAAGATCATTTTTAGAGCACAGGGTATAGAGTTGAGAAGACTCACAAGAAGCAAGTCAAAGTTTAGCACGCCATATACAAGGAGGTACAAAATATTTGAATTGATTTAAAACCTTTGCAAATATTAAGGAGGTATAAGGCATAATATTATTGAGGTTAAGATTAATTAATCTATTATACTTAAGGTTATTTGAATAAAGGGAGAAATAAGGTAATGAATTATAACCTTAGAAGAATTATTGAATGCCTTGGAATATATTTGAAGTAAGAAGTATTTTGAAAGGTTTTAAAATTACTTTATTCTATTTTGAAATTAAAATTGCATAGAAATATTTGAAAATAGTTTAACTTGGAGGAATAAGGATTTCTACATCAAAATAGGAATATTAAATTTGCAAATACCTTTGTTTTCTAAATTTCTATTTAGAGAGTTATAAAGAAATTCAACACCAACTTAGGTTCTTGAAATTTAGAAACCATAGTATTGAAAATTGAAATATATAAGAAACACAACATAGAGTTGTTTGAAAGTTGGAAAATTACATTGGTATTAGTCTCTTGCTCAAATTAATGAGACATAAGGAATCCAACTTAAAGTTCTTGAAAATAGAGAATATTATCAAAATTGAAATTGCATCAAAAATTATCCTCAACCTTCTATCCATAAATAGGGAGACAAAAGTGATTCAACTCAAAGAAAAACTTAGAAAACTATCTTATATTCAAATCACTAAGGAGACATAAGGTAGTCCACAAGTGTTATCATGACAAAATATAAATTCTTTCTTTTATAATCCCAACTTCTTAAAGGACCTAATTACACTTCATGGAAAAACAAAGTGAGGTCAATATTGATAGTTGAAAAGCTTTGGGATATTGTTAAAGGAGATACAAATAAACTTCCTAAAGATGCTAAAGATATTCAAAATTATGAAGAAGATGAAGAAAAAACACTAATGATAATAACATTTGCAATTACAAATGATATACACCCATACATTATTTCAAACACAACTTCTACAGAAGCTTGAAATACTTTAGCCAAGATATTTGAAAGGAAAGAATAAAAACACTATTTTGAATCTCCAAACCCAATTACATTCTTTGAAAGTCAATAATGGTGAAAGTATAGAACTATTTCTAAGAAAAGTAGCAGATATAAAAGGAAAATTGTTAACCATAGGAGAAAGTGTTGAATACAAGTTTCTTATTCAAATAATCCTAAGAGCGCTTAAAGAAAGCTACAAGCATCTAGTCACATATTTAAAAATTCTGAGTAAAATACATTATTTGATGAGTTAGTCAATATACTACAAGAATATGAGGTAGAAAATTCAATGATATATGAAATGACTAAAAATTCCTTAGTCTCAAAAGATAATCCACAAGAACTTCAAATATTATTTAATAGGGAGCGACGACGAATTTCTCTGCATCTTTCAATTTTTTTTGTCCAAGCAAGGTCTGCTGCTGTGACAGCAAAAATCCAAGGGCCAGTAGAGGCATTTCTCTCGCGCGATTCGTATGAGTGTCGAGGGGCACAACCATGATGACACGGGGCGAGGAGGCAGACGGGCCTAAGTCTGTGCGTGGCGCAGAGGCGAGCGGCCCGCCTTCGGGCACGGGCCCTAATTTGTTGATCGAGGAGTCGGGTGTTTTGTATGACATCACCAACAATCTCGGGAGCACTAATGGAACCAGGGTTTCAACCTCAAGCGGAGGCCATGGGGGAAAAATATCGTTTGTAGAGCTGCTCCAGAACAAGCAAAAATCGAAACCTAACCCTGTCTTCGAATTCGTCACACAGGGTTGCGATGTCATATGCCCCAAAAGCCTCATGGAAGATTTTGAATCACGCGATTCTTACTCCCTAGTAGGGAAGTTCATAGGAGGTCGACCAGATATGGATTCGATCCATAGATGGGCAGCGACCAAATGGAAAATAAGGGGAAATATGGAACTGTCGGCCATGACCCGAGGATTTTTCATGATTCAACTCAATTCAGCAGAGGACGCAGAACGCATTTTATCCGGGGGACCATGGTTTTTTGTAGAAGAAGTCTATTTTTTAAAAAATGGCAGCCAAATTTTGACCCAAATTCCTAGAATATCAATTTTGCTCCGCTCTGGGTGAGGCTCCCGAATCTCCCAGCCCATTTCTTCTATGAAGACGCTTTGCGAGGGTTAGCTAAAGCCATCGGGGATCTCGTGGCCATCGACCCAGCCACCCGAGCGAGAACGCGGTTAACCCAGGCATGCATCTGCGTCAATGTAAACTTGGAAAGTCATCTCCCGGAGCACCTGAACCTCATCTATGGAGACTTCAAATGGAGGCAACCATTGATCTACGAAAACAAACTGACATTCTACCCTGAATGCCAGACCCAAGGTCATTTGCAGTCCTAGTGTCCCAAGACCCGAACCAAGAGCATGGACAACCAGGTCGAGGACCACCAGAAGCAGACTTACAGACGAGTCCCAGAAAAATGTGCTTCGAGCATCAAGCCACAATGGGCGAACTTTCCTCCTCCAAAGGCAAGTGATTCTGTTACTATTGCTAATAAATTTGATGCGCTTAAATATTTTGGCATTTCTAAAGATGTTGAGGAGGGTGAAATCCCTGTTGATTCAAACCTAGACCCTAATCCTGATCATGCCCAATGCCCTAGACCCAGGTCTTCCCAGACCCACAAGGTTGTCTCTCAGTCGAACCAACCACCCAGCTCCCCCCTCCCCCGTTCCCCCTGTAGCTCACCCCTGAGATTCCCTACCCAGGTGCCCACCCCTCAGGGTTCTCCTCCCTCGAAGTCCATATCTCCAGCCTCACCCACTTTTTACGATCCTGTGGACTCTGATAGCGAAGACCTGGATCAACCTTCCCCCAAGAAACGGAGTCCCAAACAAACTCCACACAAAAAAACCAAAGAGGAAAAAAAAAAAAAAAAAAAAAAGTAGCTTCAAAAAATCTCAAAGGGATGTAGGGGGGAAAAAAAAAAAAAAAAACAAAAAAAGATAGAAGAATCAGGGACACTACAGAAGACATAGCGAATGGAACTCAGAAAACCCTTTTCCTAGAGACCGAAACGAGCACCAAGGAAGAAGCCCGGAGAACCAAACCCCCTACGCAGCAAGGAAAGGGGGGCAAAAAAATCCCCAAAAGTTCTAAATGAGAGTCCTCTCTTGGAATGCAAGAGGACTAAATGGGGCAGCCAAGCAGAGAGTGGTTGCAACCATGAGAAGAGAACATAACCCAACTATTTTTTTCATTCAAGAAACTAAACTCAATGATCAATGGTCACCCAGGGTGGCAAAAAATATCTGGAAAAACTATGAGTGCATTCATTCCCCGATGTCCGGTATAGTTGGAGGCCTGTTATGCATGTGGAACCCCACTATAGTGAAAGGCAACTTCATTTCAGGGCAGGAAAGACTGAGTAATATTATTTTTTAGGATCTCAGCTCCCAGGTTTCCTGGGTAATGACTAATGTCTACGCCCCAAATTCCCCTCAGGGTAGAATAGCTCTATGGAACCTACTCATGCGGATGAGGCAAGCCTTTGATGGAATTCCTTGGGTTTTAGCAGGGGATTTCAACTCTCCTCTGTACGGTTCTGATAAAAGGGGAGGAACCATGCTTTCCCACAGGGACACAAATGATCTCAAACATTTCATAGATTCTAATGCCCTCATGGACGTTCAACTTCAAGGCTCTCTTTTCACATGGAGCAACAGGAGGAAAGGAAGCAGTCTTATTCAAGAGTGCCTTGACCGTGTGTTTTTATCCCAGGAAGCCCTCCCCATTTTTGGGGATGCTAGCTTGATAGGTCTCCCCAAGATTGGGTCTGACCACAACCCTCTGTTGATGGAAACGGGCACCAAATCCCAGTTCAAAACCCCTTTCATATTTGAGTCCATGTGGACCCAACATCCCGACCTCCGTGATCAGATTGCACTTTGGTGGAAGAGGAAATTCCCAGGGTCAACCACCAACCAATTCATGCAGAAACTCAGATTCATCAAGAGTAATCTGAGGATCTGGAATAAGACAACTTTTGGGAATATTTTTGAAGCAAAGAATAAGGTCAAGTCTAGAATCATCCAGATTGAGGACAATTTCCAGAAGGGTACAGGCAATGACCAACTCCGTCTTGAAGAACAACAACTATTGGCTGACTATCACAACATCCTCAACAAGGAGGAAAATTTTTGGTGATAAAAATCCCACCAGTTGTGGCTCAAGGAGGGGGACTCCAATACGAAGTTCTTCCATATATCCACTTTAAGGCACAGGGGTTCAAGCAGGATAAAAAATTTGGCCAGGCAAGATGGGTCTGTCACCTCAGACATCCTTCAGATCAGGGAAGAAGCAGTGCGTCACTTCAGAAACCTCCTTGCCTCCTCCCCGACCCAGTCCTAGAATGCCATGGAGACCCTTCTGGACAACATTCCCCCCATCATTTCCCAAGAATCCAACCTTTTCCTCCTCAGCCCTCTGTCCCATAAAGAAATCCGCCAAGCTCTCTTCTCCATGAACCCAGACAAAGCCCCTGGGCCTGACGTTTTCCCGCCTAGATTTTTCCAAACCTACTGGGACATAGTTGGCTCTGATCTATGCAATTCTATCAGGGAAATGCAGTCTACCAAAACCATCCCTAGAGATGTCAATTCCACTTTCTTGGCTTTGATCCCTAAAGGTGAGAATCCCTAGTCCCTCTCAGACTACCATCCCATTAGCCTGTGTAATGTCACCTATAAAATCCTCTCTAAGGCCTTGGCTAACCAGCTGACTAGCATTCTCCCCTCTATCATCGACCCCTGCCAGGGCAGCACTATCAAAGGCCGCAATATCCTTGATGGAGTAATTACCATTCATGAGCTGATTCATTTCACCCACATTTCCAAATTTGCTGCCCTCTTCCTCAAGCTAGACATGAACAAAGCTTTTGATAGAGTCAACAAGGAATTTCTTACCCAAATCCTTCTCAGGTTTGGCTTCCATGAATCTTGGGTAAATCTTATTTATAAGTGCATTTCATCCTCTTGGTTTTTGGTGATGGTGAATGGGTCTGTTGTTGGGTACTTCCCCAGCCTCAGGGGTCTCAGACAGGGTGATCCATTGTCCCCCATTCTTTTCATCATTCTGGTAGAGAGGTTAGGCAGAGCTATCAAGAAGGCGTGCTTCGACAACTTAATTTTAGGCATCAAGGCTGCCACTGGTCTCATGCCGTCTACCCACCAACAATTTGTGGATGATACCCTACTGGCCACCAAAGCAACAGTTTTCGACGCCAAAGGTATCAAAACCATTCTCAACCTCTATGAAGAGGCAGCTGGGCAAAAATTCAACTATGTAAAAAGCAAGTTGTTTTTCATCAATACCCCCCCAAGAGACAATGCAAGATCGCTCGTATTTTGGGTTGTTCCATCGCAGACTTCCCGACCACCTATTTGGGTTTACCCATGTTTAAAGGAAGACCCCTCAAAGACATGTGGAGGAATGTCACCGACAGGATTCATAAAAGGCTTTCGGGATGGAAAGGTGCTCTCCTTTCCAGTGTCGGGAAGGCAACCCTAGTCAAGGTTGTGCTGCAGAGCATTCCCACCTTTTTCTTGTCTGTCTTCAAAATCCCAATGGCAGTGGGTGAAACCATTGAAAAAATTTAGAAGCAGTTTCTGTGGTCAGGGAGTGACAATCAGAAGAAGTTCCATTTGGTGGCCTGGGACAAGGTCTGCTCCCCCAAGGACCAGGGAGGCCTAGGGATGAGGCGCATCAATGTCTCTAATTTAGCCCTTCTAGCTAAGCAAGCTTGGAAGGTCATCACCAATGCTAATCTCGAATGGGTGGATATAGTCAAGAGAAAATATCTCCAGCAGCAATATTTCCTCCAGATGGACATCCCTCACAATTGTTCTCACTTTTGGAAGTCCATAACCCTCACCCAAAATCTCTTGCATCAGGGTTCCTGGTGGCAGCTGGGAGATGGCAAAGATATCAACTTCTGGGAAGATGCCTGGGCCAGAAAAGACCCCCTCATAAAATATCAGAGGTTGGCTGTAATAAAACACCTGACAGATAACAAGTATGGGACTCACGTAGCAGACTTCATCACCTCTAACCAGGGTGTCAAAATGTGGAAGAATGTGCAGTTCAGACTCAGGAACGAATCTATCATCAACGCAGTGACAGAGATCCAAGCGATCATGAGGGCAAATTTTGTCCCCCAATCCCAGATCAAAGATCAGCGCTGCTGGAAAGGCACGGTTGAGGGTAATTTTTCTGTCAAATCCGCAACCCAGTTCATTGAGAGTAGTACCAGGGAAGTCAACCTTAACAACGGTCAGATTTTAGCAAGAATTTTATGGCTTAAAGCTCTAATCCCTAAGGTCGCTCACTTCTGCTGGTTGGCTGCTCATAATAAGCTCCTTACTACGGACAATCTGATGCATAGGGGAATCATTGTCCCTAACAGGTATTACCTGTGTGAGCAAGCTTGGGAGTCTACCCAGCACATTCTCATGGATTGTCCTTTCACAAGCAACGTGTTTTCCCTGGTGGTCAACAAATTGCAGGTTTGCTGGATAAGGCCACGAACGGTTAAGGACATGTTTTTCCAATGGCCTGATACCTTCAAGAACCCGAGACTAAAATTTTTGTGGAAGTCTATGGTCCATCACACTACCTGGAAAATCTGGCTGGAATGCAACAGGAGGATTTTCAGTGAAGACTACAGGGATCATGAAGCAGTTGCATCAAGAGCCCTGATTTTTGCAATAGAAAATAGTAGCCTCATTCCTTGCCCAGAAATTCCCTAGGATGGAATAGAAGGCCACCTGTTCAGGGTCCTCAAGATTCCCCAAGACTGCTGCAAAGTCAAAGAGCCTCACAGGGATAGAAATGTAGCCAAATGGATCCCTCCCCCCCAAGGATGGCTGAAGGCTAACTTTGACGGTGCCTCCAAAGGCAATCCGGGCAAGGCAGGAGCAGGAGGGGTGGTTAGGGATCACAACGGAATCATCATACGAGATTTTGCCAAAAATTTGGGTACCCAGACCAACAACTATGCCGAAGCTAGAGCTCTCTGGCGATGCATCACCATATGCAAATCCATGAATAACCCCATCATCTTTGAAGGCGATTCAGAAGTTATTGTGGGACTGGTTCAAAATAATTCCAAGGGTGGGAAAAACATCCAGAACATTGTCCAGGAGTGTCAAAAAGACTTCATCGACAAGAAGCAGAACTGTATCAATCATGTCTATAGAGAGGCTAACCAGGTGGTCGATGCTCTAGCCAATAAGGCCATCCTTCAAACTTCCTTAATGGTTTGGGAAAATAGTTTCCCATGCGAGATCACCAAAAAAGCCAAATATGATGCAGGGAATTGTGTTAGAACGTAGCCCTGGCTATGCGAGCAATGGTATTTCCTCAATACCAAGGAGGGGCAAACCCAACCCTCAACAACATCTTAGCTCCTCAAACAACGGTGGTTGTAGCCACCCTAACGGTGTCTCTTTAACACCAAAGGGCCTTAGTGCCAATAACGGTGGTCCTTACCACCACGTTAATGATTTCCCACTCATGAGAGTGTTTGTCAACACTGGTGCAGACTCCGAGGCTAGCGCAGACTCTGTTACCTCCCCCTTTTTCCCGTGTGTTCTCAGGTGATGGTATGGTCTTCTGTGTCTCTATCAAAAACCAAATTTTTGCCACTCTGCGACCTCTTTTTTCGCCAAGACCATTACCTCTGGCGTGAGTCATGTTCATGCCTAGTTTTTTGGCCTCAAGTTGTTGTTTCGGATTCCCTCATCCGTGACCCATATTTTTTGGGAGTTTTGCTTTGCTCTCTTTGCTTTTTTTGTGTGCTTTTCATCGGTAACCCTTTTTCACTCTGTCTATTTTCCTATCAGTCCCATTATCGGCACCAAGAACCCCTTCAGCTCCATGGCCATTGTCGAACCAGCTTCCTTGCAGATCGACCCTGGCACCGATGCCCTTCTCGATTCCAAGCACTTCGTGAAGTTCTTTAGAATGTTTGAAGGAGTGGATGACGAGGTAACGAAGGATTTCTTGGAGACCTGGAATGATGGCGAGGTGCGAATCCATGGTCTCCAATTTGTGGTAAGTCCTCAATCCATTGCCCAAGTCTCTGGTCTTAGGTTTTCTGGCAGAATTATCCACAGGGATGGGCACAATTTCAAGGAGGAGATCGATCAGTTCCTCGACAGGGAGAGCGAGTTAGTCTGGGAGAAAAAGGGCATAGTTAGGTCGTCCCTCCCTCGGCCATGGGATACGATGATTGTCCCCATCCTTCAGTACATTTCTGTAGACAATCTCGATAAGCCTCTGAGTGCTTACAATCTAGCTTTTGTTAACCATTTGTGTGATGTCCGCCCCATCAATGTCCCAGAGTTTCTCTTCCGGTCCATCACCATTTCTATCAACAACTACAGAAGGAGCCAGACCCCGAAGCCCCCCCACCACCAAGGCCTATTTCTTGTTCTCTACAAGCATGCCCGAAACTCCCGCCCCTCTGGTAGCATCAGTTCCAGCAACCCTTCCCCCAGGAGGCAGCAGGGCTTATCTTCACCCAATTCTCCCAGTCATGCCAGCTTGCCCACCGCCCAACCTCAGGAAGACCTCCAGTCTTCGTCACCTGCTTCCCCCCCTCTCAGGCTAATGATGTCATTCCCTAGGACAAGGGTGCTCCCCCTATGGAAGATCTGCCCTGCTCGAGTCATCAAGTTCCCATTGCTGATGAGAAGCCCAAGATGGGCAAGAGGCTTCAACCTAAATAGAAGGTAGCCAGACCCCCCAAAAAGAAGGGCATCCAGGCATCTGTCGGCATCAACTCAGAGCGGTAATCGCTCGTTCCAGGACCTCACCAATGACGATGATGAGTCCCAGGAGGATATCCATCAGGAAGCTCAGGGGGAGCAGCATTCAGAGCCTCGGGATGCCAGCCAGAAGGACCGAGTCAACGAATTCCCCGCCCAGGATATGCTGCGTACTGTGGCCCTGACCCGCATCAACGAGGTAATTGGCCACTTCCAGACGGTGGCCAATGTTCAGCGTGAAGGGAATAATCTTATGACCAGTGCCATTGAGGAGCTCAAAAGACTCCCTGCTATTCTGAAAACTCTCCTGCCTGGCGGGGATAGTACCAGAAATGAAGAGAGCGGTAAATCCCAGAAGACTGGGAACTAAGGTGTCTGGCTCATGATCTGCGCGGGCTCGGTGGTCCTAGTTTTTTGGATTTTTGTTTATGTGGTTGATATTGTATGAGGTCGAAAAGACTCCTGTGTTGTTTTTCTGTGTTAGTTTTTGGCACGGTTTTGTTTGTTGGCGTATCCATACCCCTTGGGTATTGGGTTGTGTCTTCCCTGATAGGGATAATCCATATGTACAAAGGGGCGGGACCCTCCAACCCATAAAGTAAATAAAATTACTTTTACCTACCAAAAAAAAGATAATCCACAAGGAAATATTACTTCATTCTGAAGGGGTATATCAAAATGGAATAATATATACTGTCAAGTATGCAAAAAGAGAGGACATAGTACAAATTATTGTAGATTAAATCCAAGAAATCGACATCAAGGAAAAAAAAAAATTGGAAGCCAATAAAATATGCCATTTCAATCAAGACAATATCAAAATCAATATAATTCATATTAACAACAATTTCAGCGTCCATATACTTCTCAGAATCAATACAATCAACCTCAAATAAAATATAGAGAAGGAAAACAAAAAGGACACTTAGCTCAAGAGATTCAAGAAATTCAGGAACTGAAAGAACCTATAGAAGAACATGAAGTTAAAGCTCTTTCAGCAAAAATAGTATTTTATGAAGATACTAATTATTTACTTGGTCATAATACAAATAGGTAGTAGAATGAAGAAAGCAGAAAAGAAGAGCTCAAGTTCCAAAATCAAGATGGAGACCATATTGAAGACTAAAGTCTTCAATAGCCAAATAATGTAATACAGGGGGTGTTGGAATATATTACATTATTCGGTACATGCTAATGTACCACCTTGGGTACATTTTTAGATTAGGAATATGTCTTAGATTAGGGTGTGAGTATTTACTTTATGCAATATAATGTGCAAAGTATTCAATAATGTAAATGTGCATAATAGTCCATGTGCACATGAGTCCATAGAATAGGAAGGTGAAGAGTCACATGAAGATGGAAGGTCAAGAGTCACATCCCATTATATATTGGCCTTTATGTGAGCATATGGTGAGACACAATATAGAGGAGAAGTAGAGAATAAGGTAGAGATACAATGTAGAGCATGTATGAAATATGGAGAGTTTGAGATCTCCATTCTATATCAAAATACTATTTTTGTGAGATTTTGTTTAATGATAGTTTTATGAGTTATTGCAAAATTCTTTAATGAGTTTTATATGTTTTAAATATTACCATTATCTTATATTTGATATATCATGCTTATTCTAGATCTTGTGGTTGCTTTAAATTAAGTATTTAGTACAAAAACCTAACATTTTCATCAGGTTATCCCAAGATAAAATTCTTTTATGACCTACTAGCCAAACAAAAATTTTAACTTTAGGAATGCTTGGGCTATCCCAAATATCTCTTCATATTCTAGTGATATTACTATTTTATTGGTGTTGTACATTATATCCACTTCTTGTTGTGTATTCTCCTAAGCTATTCAACTCCCAAATCAATTTATCCTTGTATGCCTTTGGAATAATCGCAAATGTTATATTTCTACTCAAGTTCCTCCTAGCATCAATTTCTTGTATTCTTGTAAAAAATTATTATTTCCATTTGTATCTTCCTTCTTGATCCTTGTACAAAATGTTTGAAACCTATCACCATATTTTTATTGAAGTAATCTCATCCAAGGTTTCAAAATTGGATCTAAATTGAGTGGTTTTTTATCACACCAAGTATCCATCCAAATAGAAATGTTTTCTCCAGTTCCCACCACCCATATTAAACCTTTAATCATTAGATCAATAGATTTTTTAAACCATTCCAAAGATCAGTACCATTTGGTAGAGATAATGTAATAAATATTAAACTTGGGTCATTGGGCTCAACATACTTAGAAGAATTGTGGCCCATTGTCTTTGACTCTCTTTATACAATCTCCATATTAATTTTCCCCTAAGAGATAATTTTGCATCTGTAAGAACTCTTAAACCAAGATCTCCCATAGTTTTATCATCACACACCTTTCTCCATGTCACCAAAGGAAATTTCCTTTTATCATGTAAACTTGACCATAAAAAGGATCACTTAATATAGATTAAAAACTTTCAACTTATTTTGGCATAGAATACAATGACATATAATTTGTTGGAATGGCATGTAAGACTAACTTAATTAACTGCACTCTTCCTACATACGATAACCATCTACCTTTCCAAGATGGAAATTTATTCTAAACTTTACTAATAACTAGATTTCATAATTCTATCCTCATCCTCCCCTTAAATAAAGGCATCCCTAGATAAGTTGCTGGTAAATTTATCTCCACCATTTAAAGTAACCTACAAATTCTTGCTTTGATATTAGATGGAGTGTTAAGGAAGTAAATTTTGGATTTTTTCCAATTAACTTTTTGTCCTTATGCTCTTTCATATTATTTTAAAAAATTATTCAAAGCTCTAGACTCATTTATCATTGCCCTTCCAAAAAGGGTTGTATCATCTACAAATTGTTGATGGGTGATGTTGTCAATGTTATTACTAACCTTAAGTCCACTTAGAAACCCATATTTGTAAGCCTTATTTAAGTTCCTACTCAAAACCTTTGCCATAACAATAAATAAATAAGGATATAGAGGATCTCCTTGTCTAAGGCCTCTCTTGGCTTTAAATGATTCTGTTAGTAATACATTGACCAACACTGAATAAGAAATGGAAGAGACACAAGCTTTAATCAGTCTAACCCATTTCTTCCCGAATCCAAACTTTTCTAAAATTGCAAAAAGAAAATCCCATTTAACCCTATCATAGGCTTTATTCATATCAAGTTTTAAGATCATTGCTTTCTCTTTTCTTTAAGTTTTTGAATGAATAACTTTATGAGCTACTATGATCCCATACAAAATTTGTCTCCCTTTCACAAATTCTCCTTACTCTTCTAAAATATTTTTACCTAACAATGGCCTTAATTGACTCACCATCACTTTATAGATAATATTATATGCCATATTACATAGTCTAATGGGTCTAAAAGAATCAAATAATTTAGTATCCTTCTTTTTTAGAATTACGGTAAGATATGTTGTATTTATTTTATAAGTTATGTATTTTTTTACCCTAGACAGTTCCATTGCCACCCATAGAGAATACTTCACTATATCCCAATTATGTTGGTAAAAAGCTGTAGAGAGCCCATCTAAACCTGGGAATTTATTTTATTAAAAGAGAAAAGAGCTAAATAAACTTCTTCTAGAGTAATAGGCTCCATCAGTTTCCTATTATCTTCACTTATTATAACTAAAGGAACATCTTGAAGAAGTTTATCATTAATAATTCTAGTCTCCTCTAATCCTAGAATATTCTAATAAAAAGACTACCTATTTTCTAATTTCACTTTGATATTCAATCCAAACCCCTTCTATTGATTTAATTATACTAATTCTGAATGTTGATCTTTATACTGTAGTCATCCTATGAAAAACTTTGTATTTTTATCTCCTCTTAACCAAGTTTGTCTTGATATTAATCTCCAAAATTTCTCTTCCTTACTCAAAATATTATGATATTCACTAAGCAACTCCCTTTCCTCTAAGCTTGGATTATTATGATCACCTTTTTGGAATATTGAAATTTAATCTTTTAGTTCAACTTTCTTCTAAAAAATGTTTCCAAAAGTGTTCTTGTTCCATTATTTGAATCTAGATGTCATAGATTTAATTTGATTTGGAAGAGCATACAACCCACCATTACCTTAATAATTCCACATTTGAGCTATCATATTAACAATTTGAGGATGGTCTTCCAACACCTATTCATATTTAAAATATGATATTTTTTAATTCACTTACCACCATTTAAATTCTTATTGGCCAATGATTTGAACCAAATCTTGTTAAGGTATTAATTTTAGCATAGGATCCTTCATCTAGCCAATGATATGAGAGAATGCATATGTCTATTTTTTTTGCTATTAGGTTTTGGCCTCTCCTATTTTTTGTCCAAGTATAGCTGTCTTCTTCAAACTCAACCTCCCATAGATTATTGTTTTGAATAAAATATGATAAATCTCTCATACTTTGGGTTAATTTCCTAATTCCTCCAAATTTTTCATCCAATTTGGTTATGGCATTAAAATATTCTATGATCATGAATTGGGTTTCTTGGTATTTACTTCTCATAAAGGCTTCAATCCCACTCCAAATTTCTAATCTATCTTACTGAGTTGTAGGTCCATAGATATTGATAAGGACGAAATAAATATCTACAAAGAAGCAAGTGACTAAAGAGGTTATCCAATTCATTGTTTTATGAATTGTTACACAAGAGGTTATAAAAGGATTCCAACAAATTAGAATTCTCCCTATCACTCCTTCAGAATCCATAGCATCCCATTCACATCTTACCCATAATGCTTTCATAATTTTTGAAAGTTCTTCTTTTGTCATTTTAGTTTCCTAGATACAAAGAATATTAGGCTTATTACTTAAACATAGGTCCTTGATACACATATGATTTGAGGGGGCATTAACACCCCTTATATTCTTTGATATGATAATCATGTCTCATTAGGATTTTTTGGCCTCGCCTATGTATTACCAATATCATTTTGTTGTTTGGTAAAGAGAAATTTAAACAACTTAGTATATGTTCCTTTCTCTATGATTGCTCTTGCTTCCTTGGATCTTGCTTGATAATTTGAGGTTTTTTATCCTTTTGCCTTGTCTATGTTAATAGTAGGTCTTATTATTCTATTCCTCAATATTATTTCACAATTTTTCTTCATCATAATTATCCTCTCCTGACTCTACTACATAAGCTTTTGACTTGTCTTGCTCATTTTTTGGTATTTCCTTTTTTTTTTTTTAAGTGAAAAACCTCTTGCGGGGTTGCCTTGGTCTGAGAGACCATGAACAAGGGGTTATACACCGTCAAAGTCACTCAGGAGTCGCACTCGACCCTATCTGCACCAACATTATAAATTGGATTTTGGATACCCAATTCAGCTTTTTGGTAGGGTGGGGATTTGAACCTGGGACCTCCCTTGGAGGATTGCCCTCTCCTCTCCAACTCACCTACAACACTTGGATTGGTATTTCCTTATTAATGGCAGAGGTATTAACTTCTAAAACTATATTTTCTTTACCAATTTTTTCCTCCTGAATGGTTCGTGGTACTTCAAAAGAGTATTCAAAATATAATGGGACACATTCCTTAGATTCATCGAGAATGTTCTTCCTTAAATCATGATCATAATAAATAGATGATCCCTTGTTAATATATTAAAATTGTTGTATTGTGTCCTCTAAGTTTTAATCTATTTATTATTAAGAGGCTAAAGCCTCAAAAGAGTTGGTATTTCTTCTATTATCCTTCCTTACTGGTCTCCACTATTTATTTTCTTTCATTTTCTAGATCTATTTATTGGAAGTTGAAAACCATCTTCATCCATAACAATTTGTAAGTTTCTCTTGTGGTTTTCTACATATAATTCTGCTAGGCTCTTCTTAGGGTATGATATCTCAATATACCCCACCTCATGACATCTTCTACATCTAAAATATATATTTTCATAATCCATGGTTTGGATCCACATCTTATCCCCATACTTAAGAATGATTGATTATGGTAAGTCTTTACTTTATCAATCATGACCACTAATCGTGCATAAATAGCCAAAAATCCATCTTTCATGGTATCTAAAATATTAAAAAATTATCCTAGCATGTTGTCTATTTCCTTGAAGGTATTTATTTCCCAAAATTAAATGGGGAACCCAAACATACTAACCCAAACTGGTACTAGGGATAGATTTACATTTTTAGGTGAAAAGACTTCATACTAGCAGGTAAGGAAGAGTCTTGCTCCTCCCATAAACTAAGGACCCTCTTTTAGGATTTTTTCTCATTCTTCCCTAGAACAAAAATGGCTAAGAAGAAACCTTTGGTAAGAAATGATAGAATCATTCCTGGAGACTTCTAACTCCTATCAATCCATTTTATCAAGGATAAAGCCCCTGGTCAATACCCATTAAATTTACCAAAAATCACCCTATATTGGAGCAACAAGGATCTATCTGAGGTGTGCTCTCAACCTCTACCACTAGAGATGATATATCTAAAGGATTGATAAAGATTTAAAATTTTAAATCTTTAGGTAACATATTAAAAATATAAGTCTAAATTTAATTCAAGCTCAACAATTTACAAGAGATAGTAGAAATCGATGGAATGGATAAGAATACTTGTGTGCAACAAAAAAATGCTTTCTAATTATCATAATGTATTAATAAATGAAGAATTATATTTGTCCCAAAAATCAAGGGAAATATGGCTTAAGGAAGGGGATATGAATATAAAAAAAAATTGTTATAGCCAAAATAAATTTATCTTTTGATTGAATAAAAAATATTTCAACTCCAAATAAAAAATTAGAGGAAGAAGAAGCTATTAGGAAAAAAACAAATACATATTTCAAAGATATTCTATCAAAATATGGGCAAGATAAGGAATCTCAAGCTAAGATTTTGTAAAATATTCCATCAATTATCACACTAGGATAGAATGAAAGCTTGATGTGGAAGATATCTATCAAGGAACTACGCCCTAACAAGGCACCTCATCCACATGGATTTTATTTTTAATTTGCTGAAGAGTGGTATGTTTGGAATTGAAAAGTTCAGGAAAATTAAGGTTGCAATAAGTGAGATCAATGACACCTTTATTGATTAGTTTACAATAAAAATGAAACAATTTTTTTGATAATTTTCATCCAATAAGCCTTTGTAAATATGATTTACAAGATAATTTTAAAATTATGACAAAGGGATTGAAATATATTCTAGATTTTGCTATCTTAAAGGAATAAGGTGGTTTTTATCATAGCAAACAAAATCTTGATTGTTTAACCATTGCACAAGAGTCTATACATTCTCTTAATTCAATAAAATATCAGGTATAGTTGTAAAACTAGGTATGAAAAAAGTATATGATAAGGTTTGTTAGATGTTTCTTGTTGGAGATTCTTTTAACATTTTTTTTATTGTTGTTGAAGGATTTGTTAAATGTTGTTATAGCATTCCAAATATTCTATTTTGAGTAATGATTTTTCCTTTTGTATACTTTGAATCATCCCATGGACTCTATCGAGTTAACCTATTATCTCCTTATCTATTTATTGTTTCTACTGAGACATTGGGTAAAGCTTTCTCAAAGGTAAAAATGGAAGAAAAAATCAATGGTATTCATGTTGCAGTAAATGGTGAAAAATGAAATTGAAGAGTGTGAAGGACTAGGGTTTTTTATTGAAAAATATCTCATATTTTAGGAGCCATATCTTCACGAAGATTTATCCGATTCAGCTGATTCTTGGATCAACTTGTTTAGAATTTGAATAGATTTAAAAGAGTGGTCATATGCAAAAATTTGAGCAATATTTATGGAGATACAACCCTATGAAGTCAACCATTTGAAACAAGGGCGGTGACGATTTTTCAAGTCATGAAAAATGAAATTGCAATTATTTGTCAACTAGGTTTCGAACGATGGGAAGAGCAATGAAGGGCTAGGACTTCAGTGTGGCAAGACATTATATCTGGAAAAATAAATTTTTAGCTAAGTTTTGTTGGCAATTTGAGTTATTTTATGTTGTCATTGATGTCACATGGATCACATTGAGTTTTGTTGGCCAAATGATATTTTGGAAAGCATGGATAAATACAGGGTTTTTGTGAAAACCAAGGCAGGCAAAATAAAAGGTTTTATTTAAAACCATGGATGGTAGATTTGAACTGGGTTTTTCTTAAAACCCAAGTTGGCATTTCGTTTCATCAAAAAAGGTGCCCCGATGATCGAGATATTTAATTTTTTAATATTTAGTTTAAATTTTAATTATTTAAAATTTTATTTTAATTTTAATTTTAAATTAAATATGCAAGATTTCCGTCGACGTCATCGAAAATAATAAGGAGGCTATATGAAGGGGATACCTAAGGTTCATAAAATGATCCTTGCTCATGGTTCATAATCGTTGGCTAAGCATTCAAATTGAGCTCATGTGAAAATATTTTAGAAAGTAGAAGCAGAGAATAAACAAAGGTTGGCCGAAGTCCAAAGTCATCATGGGTAGAGTGGTGCATTGGAAGTTGGCTTTTGGCTAAGGTGTGTGGCAGCAAAAACGTCAAGGTTTTAAATCCCCTTGACTGCATTTAGAAGGCATTGGAAGAAAAGTTCTCGAAGCACTTTTGATTTGTAGAAAGGGAGGAAAGGTTTTAAGGCACATTGTGACTTTCTCTTTCAAACGAGCGACTAGTTCGTGTGGCAACCTTAGCCACGGCTAAGGCACTCGCGGTGTGGGCAAGTCGGGGGTTCGAATCCCCTTGAGGAGGTAAATACATTTTTGCTCTAATTGCTTCTGTTAAGCCCTAAGTTGGAGTTATAAGGTGGTTAGGAATAACTAAAGTTTTTAATTAAACTTTGTTTTATAAGGGCTGTGATTATTATTTCAAAGGTGGATGAGTTGTTGATTTAATTTGATGTTCATGAAATTGAGAATTAATATTTAGGAGAAATAAGGAGTTGTTATAAAATAATTTTTGAGAGGTTTATTGATTATTATTTTTGATAAGGGTTTTTATTAAAAGAACTTTGGTGGATGTGTTTATTAAGTTGGAGTAAAAAGGTGTAAATTGAGTTATGCTTTATCTTGTAATTATTATTTGAAGTCCACTAACCCTTATTGAGGTTGGAAAGGAAAGTTGTGTTTAGTATGGCATATTTTGTGGACAACTTCTTGGCATTAAAAAGGTATGGGCACATTCTCCTATTGATTGTTTATGGTGGTTTATTTTAGAAATATCATTGGAGTGAAAAGGATTGATTGTGGTTTCCTTTTCGAAAGTGGTTGGTTGAATGCTTCAAGGTTTTCTGGTTTGAGAGTTGTGTTTAAACCTTGTTTTATAAGCATAGTTGTTGAAGCCTATTGGTTATGTAAAGAACTTGAAAAGAACATGAATATCATTGTTATGTGAGATTTGTGGTTGAACATTGTTGGAAATATTTGAGTTGGTTGATACATGCTTGGACTAGGGTTTTGTGATAAAGAGTGTCCCTTGTGGTGATTGGTTGAGTTGAGTTGATTGAGCCTAGTCAAGTGATTCTGTGAGGTGATTGTTCAAGTCCCATGAAACAAACTATTCTATAATTCTGATTTGAGTTGAGATTGAGCTTAGAACATATTGAGTCTCTAACAATTCTCTTTATGCTTCTATGAGTTGACTTGAGTTGAGATTGATTTGAGTTGAGTTGAGTTGAGATCATTGTGGATCATTGTTGTCATCCATTGTAGAGTGCATTGCCATTCATTATTGAGTTCATATTTGAGTCTTGCCTTCATAGATTTGTGGATGAGATTTGAGTACTACTTGAGCATGATTTATTGAGCCTTTGAGAAGGCCTTTGGGATAGATTTCTAGACATATTTGTGGCAGTTTGTGTATGATTGATTGAGCCTTTGAGAAGGCTTTGTGGATAGTTTTTGGGACAGATTTATGGACAGTTTTAGACAGATTTGTGGATAGATTTGGGACAAATTTTGATGAGGTTCTAAGTGAGCCTATTGAGCAGAGTTGAGCAAGTTCTTGGTGAGCTTGCTAGAGCAATTTTGGACAAGTTCTTGGTGAGCTTGTTGAGCAGATTTGAGCAAGTTCTTAGTGAGCTTGTTGGAGCAGATTTGAGCAAGTTCTTGGTGAGCTTGCTAGAGCAAATTTGGACAAGTTCTTAGTGAGCTTGTTGGAGTAGATTTGAGCAAGTTCTTGGTGAGCTTTCTAGAGCATATTTGGACAAGTTCTTAGTGAGCTTGTTGGAGCATATTTGAGCAAGTTTTTTGTGAGCTTGTTGAGCATTTTTGGACAAGTTTTGTATGAGCTTGTTATGCAGATTTGGACAATTTCTATGTGAGCTTGTTATTGTCTAGCTTTGAGCAGATCAAAGAAATTTGAACAAGTTATGTGTGAGATTGTTGAGAAGTTTTGGACAAGTTATGTGTGAGCTTGTTATGCAGATTTGTACAATTTTTGTGTGAGCTTGTTATTTCCTAGCTTTGAGCAGATCAAATAAATCATTTTATTGTATAAGGATCCTTATTTCTATGTGAAATATTATAAGGATATTATCTTGTGGAGTACCCCACATTTGGGGGAACCATGTTAAATCTTGTGTCTCAATTGTGTATGGTGACTTGTACTCTTGCTTACTATTGTTATTTGAGTTATTAATGCACACTGATATATTTGGTTATTGCAATTAAGGACATTAATTGATATTGGTTTGGAAAAAAGTAAAAAGTGGTCTTATATTGTTCACCCCCCTCTCAGTATAAGTTTGTGTTCTTCAATTGGTATCAGAGTGGGTTTATTTAGAAAAGCTAACAACTTGAGGGTAGATTCTATAAGAACACAGATGGCTTCACATAATGGATCATCTACAAATAAGGGTCCACTGCTTGATGGTAACAATTATGATTTTTGGAGCATGAGGGTGAAGAACTACTTGATATCACAAGGATATGAGGTATGTAAAATGGTTGAAAAAGAGTATAGGGTTGAAGGTGATCCTAAGCCAGATAATACTATCATGAAATTGGTTGAGATCAATGCAAGAGAAATAAATTATATTTTGAGTGGGCTATAAGAGACAATATTTTGCAAAGGTTATGGTATGTAATTCAGCTAATGAGATGTGGACCAAGTTGTGGAATAATTATGAAGGAGATTCCAAGGTAAAGTTGGAAAAACTACAAACTCATATAAAAAGATTTGAGGAATTGAAAATGGAAGATTCTGAAGATATTGCAAGGTTTTTACTTCGAGTTGATGATATTACTAACACCATGAGAGGTCTAGGATTTGAGATGAAAGAATCATAAGTTACTCAAAAGGTTTTGAGATAACTTCGCATGAAATATGATGCTAAGGTTTCAACAATAGAAGAAACAATGGATATAACAAGCTAACAATGGAAGAATTACAAGGAACTCTCACAACTTATGAGATGAGGGTAAGTAAGCATCAAGTTCCAATAAAAGAGATTGCATTCAAGGCTTTAGAAAAAGAGAAAGGGAAAGTTCCAGAAACATATAGAGTTGTAGATAATGATGAGGAAGCTAACTTCATCAAAAGGAATAAGGACTCAAGGAATTTTAGGGATATAAAGAAAGTCAGATGCTACAAGTGTGGTGATCTTGGTCACTATGCGTACAAGTGTCCACATGAATAAAACAATGATGATGAAAAACAGGGTCACAGAAGAAAAGAATATGGAAAGCATAAGCATGACAAAGATGACAGATACAAGCAAAACATGTATGAGAAGAAGAAAAGTTTTTGTAAGACAGAAATCTTACTACATTGTAGAAGCAAGTGATAGCTCGGATCATAGTGATAGAGACATGAAAAGGAAGAACATCTATTCCTAGGAATAGAAGGTGAAAGAGAGCAATGCTTTGTGTGTGGTCAAAGAGATCACAGATCAGGATATTGCAATGGTTTCAGTGATAGTGAAGATGAGATGATACATCAAGGAAACAAGCTTGGTCAAAGAAATATTGAGAGTTTATTTGCTATAGAAGATTATGATTATCTTAGTGACAGTGAATATGAAGAAAGGTTTTTCTATGGGATAAGAGAAGTAGAAGAAGAACATTCACTCCAATCATAAGAAGTTAAACAAGAGAATAGTGTAAGAAAGTCAGATATCTTAGTATATCTAAAAGAATACTTCAATGAGATCCATGAGCAACTACAAGAGGTTAAAGAGAATCTAAAATAATTGAGATGTTCCATACGTAAGAATTTTGATCCATCACATGACTCAAAAGGTCAAGATATATTCACTAAGAAGGAAATATGTATTTCAGAGGCTATAGAGATGGATGCCAATTTTCTACTTGACACAAATAAAAAGAAAGAAGAGGAAGATTTCAAAGCATAAAAGGTTTCATATTTCAGGTTTGGGGAATCACACTCAAAAGGAAAGGAAGATCTAAAATATGAAATCAAGGAAGCACCCAAGTGTTATGAAGAAAGTTCCAAAGTTCCTGTGGATCCAAAAATTCAGTTTGATTCATGTTTTGAGATATATGAATCAAGTTCAAAAGGAAAATAAATACTTGAAGAGAAAAGCAAGCAAGAAACTAAGGAAGAGGATTTATATACTACAAAGAATTTTCAAGGATGCAATGCACAAGTTGAAAATGATCATAAGGATAATGGTCAAGAAAGGTATGAGGAACCAAGGCATGAACAAAGGGCTTTTGAAGGACATTGTTTTTATTGCAATGGATTTGGACACAGGGCTATACCTTGTAGGGTCTATGGATCAAAGAAGTTTGATTTTTCTAGAAGGAACATCAAAGGAAGAAGGTATGGTTTTCAGGGATATTGCTTCTCATGTAACAAGATTGGTCATAGAGCTTCTCAGTTCAAAGGAAATGAGAAACATGGTTTTGGTTTTAGAGCTACACAATTCAAAAGTCATGGTTATAATGGTCATGAAAACAAAACTTCACAATACAGGGTTCAGGAAAGGAAAGGATATGGAAATTATTTCAAGAAAGATTTCAGGATATGGGCACCATCCAAAGGCTACAATATCAAGTGTTTTAACTGCAATAACTTTGGACATATTGCAAAATGGTGTAGGACTCAATTCCAAACAAGTTCAAGGCAAGAAGGTCAAACAGGTTCAAGGCAAGAAGATCAAGAGAAGGATATCAGAAAAACATGGAAGGAATTTGATAGAGGAAAGAAACAATGTAAGATGAGAGTAAAAGTACTCCCACCCCAAAATTAATCACCTCAAGAGAGAAGGTGGTGAGGGGGCTAGGCTTAAGAGTCATATATTTTAGCCCCATAGGTGTCCCTTTTTCCATTTATGTCAAAGGGGGGAGATTTTAGTAAGGGGGAGAGCATTGAGTTAGGGGGAGCAGCCTCCAAAGAGAGCATTGAGTTAGGGGGAGCAACCTCCATAGAGAGTATTGAGTCAGGGGGAGCATCTTTGATTATTAGAGATGGTTTTTGTAGTGATTATGGTTTTTGCATTAGAGGTGTTGCCATAAATGACAAAAGGGAAGATTGTTGGCAATTTGATTTATTTTATGTTGTCATTTATGTCACATGGATCACATTGAGTTTTGCTGGCCAAATGATATTTTGGAAAGCATGGATAAATACAAGGTTTTTGTGAAAACCAAGGCAGGCAAAATAAAAGGGTTTATTTAAAACCATGGATGGTAGATTTGAACTGGGTTTTTATTAAAACCAAAGTTGGCCTTTCGTTTCATCAAAAAAAGTTCCCCGATGATGGAGATATTTAATTTTTTAATATTTAGTTTAAATTTTAATTATTTAAAAATTTAATTTTAATTTTAAATTAAATATGCAAGATTTTCGCCAACGTCATCAAAAATAATAAAGAGGCTATATGAAGGGGATACCTAAGGTTCATAAACTGATCCTTGCTCGTGGTTAATAATCGTTGGCTAAGCATCCGAATTGAGCTCATGTGAAAATATTTTAGAAAGTAGAAGCAGAGAATAAACGAAAGTTGGCCGAAGTCCAAAGTCATCGTGGGCAGAGTGGCGCATTGGCAGTTGGCTTTTGGCTAAGGTGTGTGGCAACACAAATGTCAAGGTTTTGAATCCCCTTGACTGCGTTCGAAAGGGGTTGGAAGAAAAGTGCTCGAAGCACTTTTGATTTATAGAAAAGGAGGAAAGGTTTTAAGGCACGTTGTGCCTTTCTCTTTCGAACGAGCAGCTAGTTCGTGTGGCAACCTTAGCCACGGCTAAGGCACTCGCGGTGTGGGCAAGTCGGGGGTTCGAATCCCCTTGAGGAGGTAAATACATTTTTTCTCTAATTATTTATGTTAAGCCCTAAGTTGGAGTTATAAGGTGGTTAGGAATAATTAAAGTTTTTAATTAAACTTTGTTTTTATAAGGGCTGTGATTATTATTTCAAAGGTGAATGAGTTGTTGATTTAATTTGATGTTCACGAAATTGAGAATTAAGATTTAGGAGAAATAAGGAGTTGTTATAAAATAATTTTTGAGAGGTTTATTGATTATTATTTTTGATAAGGGTTTTTATTAAAAGAACTTTGGTGGATGTGTTTATTAAGTTGGAGTAAAAAGGTGTAAATTGAGTTATGCTTTATCTTGTAATTATTATTTGAAGTCCACTAACCCTTATTGAGATTGGAAATGAAAGTTGTGTTTAGTATGGCATATTTTGTGGACAACTTCTTGGCATCAAAAAGGTATGGGCAAATTCTCCTATTGATTGTTTATGGTGGTTGATTTTAGAAATATCAATGGAGTGAAAAGGATTGATTGTGGTTTCCTTTTCGAAAGTGGTTGGTTGAATGCTTCAAGGTTTTCTGGTTTGAGAGTTGTATTTAAACCTTGTTTTATAAGCATAATTGTTGAAGCCCATTGGTTATGTAAAGAACTTGAAAAGAACATGAGTATCATTGTTATATGAGATTTGTGGTTGAGCATTGTTGGAAACATTTGAGTTGGTTGATACATGCTTGGACTAGGGTTTTGTGAGAAAGAGTGTCCCTTGTGGTGATTGGTTGAGTTGAGTTGATTGAGCCTAGTCAAGTGATTGTGTGAGGTGATTTTTCAAGTCCCATGAAACAAACTATTCTATAATTCTGATTTGAGTTGAGATTGAGCTTAGAACATATTGAGTCTCTAACAATTCTCTTTATGCTTCTATGAGTTGACTTGAGTTGAGATTGATTTGAGTTGAGTTGAGTTGATATCATTGTGAATCATTTTTGTCATCCATTGTAGAGTGCATTGCCATTCATTTTTGAGTTCATATTTGAGTACTACTTGATCATGATTGATTAAGCATTTGAAAAGGCCTTTGGGATATATTTTTGGACATATTTGTGGCAGTTTGTGTATGATTTATTGAGCCTTTGAGAACGCTTTGTGGACAGTTTTTGGGACAGAATTATGGACAATTATAGACAGATTTGTGGACATATTTGGGACAGATTTTGATGAGGTCCTGAGTGAGCCTATTGAGCAGAGTTGAGCAAGTTCTTGGTGAGCTTGCTAGAGCAGTTTTGGACAAGTTTTTGATCTTGTTGAGCATATTTGAGAAATTTCTTAGTGAGCTTTTTGGAGCAGATTTGAGCAAGTTCTTGGTGAGCTTGCTAGAGCATATTTGGACAAGTTCTTAGTGAGCTTGTTGGATCAGATTTGAGCAAGTTCTTGGTGAGCTTGCTAGATTAGATTTGGACAAGTTCTTAGTGAGCTTTTTGGAGTAGATTTGAGCAAGTTCTGTGTGAGCTTGTTGAGTAGTTTTGGACAAGTTCTATGTGAGCTTGTTATGCATATTTGGAAAAGTTCTGTGTGAGCTTGTTATTGCCTAAATTTGAGCAGATCAAAGAAATTTGGAAAAGTTCTATGTGAGCTTATTGAGCAGTTTTGGACAAGTTCTGTGTGAGCTTGTTATGCAGATTTGGACAAGTTCTGTGTGAGCTTGTTATTGCCTAGCTTTGAGCATATCAAAGAAATCATTTTATTGGATAAGGATCCTTATTTTTGTGTGAAATATTATAAGTAGATTATATTGTGGAGTACCCCACATTGGGATAACCACGCTAAATCTTGTGTCTCAATTGTGTATGGTGACTTGTGCTCTTGCTTACTATTGCTATATGAGTTATTAATGCACACTGCTATATTTGGTTATTGCAATTAAGGTCATTAATTGATATTGGTTTGGAAAGAAAGTAAAAACTGGTCTTATAATGTTCACCCCCCCTCCTCTCAGTATAATCTTGTGTTCTTAAAGTTCTTTTTTCCGTTTCTTTATCTTAGAAACTGTGCATGAAAATGTTATAAATTTTTTATCAAATATTATATTTTTTATAGAGCTTTTAGATAAATTTCATAAGATTTTGAGTTTTAGTTTCCTTTCCATGGATCGATTTATAGTTAAATTCTTAGAATCATCCCTAGTGGTAGAGGTTAGTGAGCACACCTGAGAGAGATCCTCATTACTCCAAGATAGGGTAGTTTTTGGTAAATTTAATGGGTATTGGCCAGGGGCTTCAGCCTTGAGAAAATGGATTGATAGGAGTTGGAAGTGTCCAAGAGTGATTCTATCATTTCTTCCCAAAGTTTTCTTCCTAGCCATATAATTTTCTAGGGATGAAAGAGAAATAATTATACCAAGGGGTCCTTGGTTTATGAGAAGAGCATAACTCTTCCTTACCCACAGGTATGAAGGCTTTTCACCTAAAAATTAAATATATCCCTAGTACCAGTTTAGATTACGATTTTTGGGTTACCCATTGAATTTTGGGAAATAGATACCTTTAAAGCAATAAGCAACACTCTAGGAGAATTCCTTGAGATTTTACATATGACAAAAGATGGATGTTTGGATCTTTATGCTCAAATATTGGTCATGATTGATATAAGTAAAGCTTTACCAAAATCATTCATTCTTAATTATGGGGATAATATGTGGTTCCAAAATATAGATTATGAAAACATATCTTTTATATGTAGAATATTTCATAAGGTGGGTCATATTGAGAGATCATGACCTAAGAAGAGCCCAACAGAATAATTTGTAGAAAACCACAAGAGAAACTTACAAATGGTTATGGATGAAGATGGTTTTCAACTTCCAAAAAATAAATCTAGAAAAATAAAAGTAAATGAACAGTGGAGACCAACAAGAAAGGATACTGGAAGAAATTCCAATTCTTTTGAGACTTTAGCCTATGAAAAAAAAGTATATCAAAACTTAGAGGACATAGGACAATAATTTCAACATATTAGCAAGGAATCGTCTATTAAATATGATCCTAATTTAAGGAAGAACATTCTCGATGAACCCAAGGAATGTGTTTCATCAGATTTTTAAGACTCTCTTAAAGTACCATGCACCATTCAAGAGGAAATAATTGGTAAATAAAATACATTTTTAGAAGGTAATACCTCTGCCATTAATAAGGAAATACCAAAAAATAATCAGGATAAGTCAAAAGCTTCTATAATAGATCCAGGATAGGATAAATATGTTGACAAACAAAATAGTGAACGAATATTTAGGAATAGGATAATAAGACCTACTCTTGATATAGGTAAGGCAAAAAGAGGAAAACCCTCAAATTATCAAGCAAGATCCAAGGAAGCAAGAGCTAACATAGAGAAAGGAACACAAACTATGTTGGTTGAACTTCTCTTTATCAAACAATAAAATGATATTGGTAATACGCAAGAGGAGCCAAAATATCCTAATGAGACATGATTATCATCTCATGGAAAATAAGGGGTTCTAATGCCCCCTCAAAGCATAGGTGCGTTAGGAACCTATGTTTAAGTAATAAACATGATATTCTCTGTATCCAAAAAACTAAAATGACAAAAGAAGAAGTTTCAAAAACTATGAAAGAAGTTTGGGCAAGATGTGAATGGGATGCTATGGATTTCGAAGGAGCAACAGGGGGAACTCAAACTTTTTGGAATTTTTCTAGAACCTCTTGTGTAACCATTCATAAAATTAGGCATTGGATAGACTCTTTAGTCACTTGCTACTTTGTTGATATTTGCTTCATCCTTATCAATGTGTATGGTCCTACAACTCAGTGAGGTAGATTAGAAGTTTAGAGTGATATTGAGGCCTTTATGAGAAGTAAATACCAAGAAACCCATTTCATGATCATTGGAGATTCTAATGGAATTACCAAGATAAATGAAAATTTTTGGGGAATTAGGAAATTAACCCAAAGTATGAAATATTTCTCAGGTTTTAATCAAAACAACAATCTATGGAAAGTTGAGTTTGAAGAAGACAACTATACTGGACCAATAATAGGAGAGACTAGAACCTAATAGCAGAAAAATTAGATAGATGCATTCTCTTAGATCATTGGCTAGATGAAGGAACTTGTGCTAAAATTAATACGTTAATAAGGATTGGTTCGAATCACTGGTCAATAAGAGTTAAAATGGTGGTTAGTGAATTAAAAAAAAAATCATATTTTAAATATAAGCATATG
The DNA here is from genome assembly GCA_028583015.1 of Wollemia nobilis. Taxonomy (NCBI): domain Eukaryota; kingdom Viridiplantae; phylum Streptophyta; class Pinopsida; order Araucariales; family Araucariaceae; genus Wollemia; species Wollemia nobilis. Next base: position 9,058,010 of record JAQPPZ010017228.1, read on the forward strand.
TGGGAAGACCATCCTCAATTTGTTGATATGATAGCTCAAACATGGAATTATTTAGGTAATGATGGGTTGTATGCTCTTCCAAACCAAATTAAAGCTATGACATCTAAATTAAAAGAATGGAACAAGAACACCTTTGGAAACATTTTTTAGAAGAAAGAAGGACTAAAATATAAACTTTCAAAATTCCTAAAAGGTGATGAAAATAATACAAGCTTAGAGGAAAGGAAGTTGCTTAGTGAATATCATAATATTTTGATTAAAGCAGAGAAATTATGGAGATTAAAATCAAGACAAACTTGGTTAAAAGGAGATAAAAATACAATTTTTTTTCATAGGATGGCTATAGTACAGAGATCTTCTTCTAGAATTGGTAGAATTAAATCAATATAAGGGGTTTGGATTGAATATCATAGTGAAATTAGAAAAGAGGATATGCTGTTTTATCAGAATATTTCAGGTTCAAAGGAGACCAAAGTTCTTAATGATAAATTTCTTCAAGATGTTCCTTCAGTTATAAAAAATGAAGACAATAGGAAATTGATGGAGCCTATTACTATAGAAAAAGTTCAATTAGCTTGTTTCTCTTTCAATAAGGATAAATCCCCAGGTCCAAATGGGCTTTCTACAGCTTTTTACCAACATAATTGGGATATAGTGAAGGATTATTTATTGGTGGCAATGGAACAGTCTAGGGTAAAACAATATATTACTTATAAAATAAATGCAACTTATCTTACCCTAATTCCAAAAAAGAAGGATGCTAAATTGTTTGATTATTTTAGACCCATAAGCCTATATAATATGGCTTATAATATTATTTCCAAAGTGATGGCGAATAGATTAAGGCTATTTTTATACAAAATTATTTCAGAAGAGCAAGGAGTTTAAGTGAAAGGGAGACAAATTTTGGATTGGATAATAGTATCTTATAAAGTTACACATTCAACAACTTCAATAAAAGAGAAAGCTATGATCTTAAAACTTGATATGAGTAAAGCCTATGATAGGGATAAATGGAATTTTTTTTTTGTAGTTTTAGATAAGTTTGGTTTTGGGAATAAATGGGTTAGATGGAATAAAGCTTGTGTCTCTACAGTTTCTTATTCAGTGTTGGTCAATGGGTTAGTGATAGAATCTTTTAAATCCAAGAGAGACCTTAGACAAGGAGATCCTCTATCTCCTTATTTGTTCATTATTATGGCAGAAGTTTTGAGTAGGAACTTAAATAAGGCTTACAAAGATAGGTTTATAAGTGGACTTAAGGTTAGTAATAACATCGATAACATCACCCATCAACGGTTTGTAGATGATACAACCCTTTTTGGAAGGGCAAGGATAAATGAGGCCAGAGCTTTGAATAAGTTTTTAAAAGAGTATAAAAGAGCTTCTAGGAAAAAAATTAATAGGACTAAATCCAAAATTTAATTTTTTAACACTCTCGCTAATATCAAAGCAAGAATTTGTATGTTGCTTCAAATGGAGGAGGAAAATTTACCAACAACTTATCTAGGATTGCCTCTATTTGAGGAGAGAATGAGGATAAATTTATGGAACCCAATTATTAGTAAAGTTTAAAATAAACTTCTAGCTTGGAAAGGTAGACGGTTATCATTAGTAGGAAGAGTGTAGTTAATTAAGCCAGTCTTACAAGCCATTCCAACATATTATATGTCTTTGTATTCTATGCCAAAATCAGTTGAAAAAAGTTTAATCTTTATTATGCGATCCTTTTTATGGTAAAGTTTACATGATAAAAGAAAAATTTATTTGGTGAAATGGAGCAATTTGGGTGATGAAAAAACTAGGGGAGGTCTTGGTTTAAGAGCTCTTACAGATGCAAACTTAGCTCTTAGGGGAAAATTTATCTAGAGATTGTACAAAGAGAGTGAAAGACAATGGGCAAGAATTCTTCTAAGTATGTTGATCCCAATGAGCCAAGTTTAATATTTAATGCATTCTCTCTTCCAAATGGTTCTACTCTTTGGAATGGTTTAAAAAATCTATTGATCTTATGATTAAAGATTTAATATGGGTGGTGGGAACTTGAGAAAAAAATTATATTTGGATGGATACTTGGTGTGATAAAAAACCACTCAATTTAGATCCAGTTTTGAAATCTTGGATGAGATTGATTCAAGATAAATATGATGATAGGGTTTCAAACATTTTGTACAAGAATCAAGAAGGAAGATACAAATGGAAAGAAGATTTTTTTACAAGTATACAAGACATTGATGCTAGGAGGAAATTGAGTAGAAATATAACTATAATTATTCCGAGGGGTACCAAGGATAAATTGATTTGGGAGTTGAATAGCTCAGGATAATACACAACAAGAAGTGGATATAATGTTCAACACCAACATAATAATAATATCACTAGAATTTGGATAGATATTTGAGATAGCCCAAGCATTCCTTAAGTCAAAATATTTGTTTGGCTATATCTTGGGATAACCTTATGAAAAGGGGTTTTCATGGCCCCTCTAAATGTATTTTTTGTAATGAGGAGAGTATTGACCATCTCTTGGGACATTGCTCAATTTTTTGGAATCTATGGCAATGGATTCTTAATATGTTTGGTAAATGCATGGTGATGAATAGCAAAATTGAAGATTGGTTAAAGCAATGGCAGAGCATTTATAAAAGTGAGGCTTTACAGAAAATATGGGATATATCAAAAGATACAATACTTTGGACTATATAGCTAGAAAAGAATAGAAGAATATTAAAAATAAAGGAAAGCAATTTAGAGGTAATGAAAAAGAAGATATGTTTAGCCATATAGGAGTCTAAACCAACCCTATCAACTCACCCAATCCCTAATTTGGAAGCAAAGAGTCTTGATAGATGGAGTCAAGTCATTAAATGGAATTATGATGTTGGGTACAAGAGAAGAAAAATTAAGGTAAAGAATATAAAGTGGAAACCACCAGATGTAGAGTGGGTTAAATTAAATTTTGATGGAGCATCTAAAGGAAACCTAGGACCAGCAGGAGGAGGAGGAATAATTAGAAATAATAGAAGAGATATTTTATCTCATTATGCTTTCAATTGTGGATTTAAGACAAATAATGAAGCTAAAGCTTGGGTAGCTTTAGAAGGGTTAAAAATATGTAAACAAATGAAATTGAATAGAGTTTGGATGGAATATGATTCTATCATAGTAATAAATGCAATTTTGAGGAAAGCAAAGGCTCCATGGAATATACAAGATATAATTATGGAAATTCAAGATCTTGCTAAAGAGTTTGAAGAAATCAGGTTTACACATATATTAATGGAAGGAAAAAAATGTGTAGATAAGCTAGCCAATAGAGGTATTTTGGTTGAGGATCATGAAGTTAACATCTCCTTTCCATGGTTAGAGGAAGTAGAAAGTTTAGTTGAAGTTGACAAAAATTGTTGATTGCCTAAATAAATTAATGATTAATATTTACTTTAATGTTTTCCATTGGTAATATCTATTTTATTTTGTAACAATAATGTGTGTTCATTTAGACTAGTTATTATAAATTTTGTGGTTGCACTTGTGTTTCAAGAAGGAAACTAACAATCCAAATTTGGTAAAGCGGACTATGTTAGTGCAATGTTTTAGAAATATTAGTCTACTAAGATGTAAGGCATATATAGTAGAGGTGAGTTTTGGCTTTCATTGTGAAAGCTTCTGTAGGAAAATGTCAAGAACGATGCTAAATTCTAGAGTAATTGTATTCATACAGAGATTTGAAAATATCCAGAAAATAAAAATCAAGAATTCAAACATTTTATGTCAAATGATGTAGGTTTCTAACTATAGCATCTCAATTGAGATGAGAAGTGTATCTATTTGTAAAATCTCAATCTCTAAATAAGAGAGATGTAATTTGTTAAGGGTGGGAGACTCGAGTACAACCCCTTTTTATCAAGAAAAACAAATATAGTTGTTTAGCAAATGAAGCCTACGTAGAGGCTCAAAAACATGGAACTTCATACGAGATAGTCTGCAATTGATCAAGAAATGGTCAGTCAATTAGGAGGATTTAGGAAATTTTTGGTCTAATGCTTGGTTGAAGCCTTGTTCTTTTATTTTTGTTCCAAAATAGTAATTGTTGGATCAAACATATTTAGCTTGTATAAGTTCAAAGCATAGAATTATATTAACATGAATTACAACTCTAAATCGTGGATTTGTATTAGCAACCTGGTTGAAGAAGAGGATCTAAAGCAAATAGCACATGAACTTCAAAAATACTTCAAGAGTTCTACTTACCTTTTTTTCACAAAAGATCCAGTTGGTTTATAATCTATTAAAAGATGGTGGATACTTGTTCAAGTCGGAACATAAGGCTTTTGAGTGATCATAATCTTCTACTTCGAAATATTTTTCTTGGAATAATGTTGGTCACTCAAGACTATTCCTAAGGCCTCTAGATTCCTTTGGTTAGCATTCCAAACCAAGATTCTTACATATGAGAATCTACAAAGAATAGGATATCATGGACCTTTCAAGTGTGCCTTGTGTAAGAAGGATCCCAAAACATAAAATTATTTACTTCATTGTCCCTTTGCTACACTATTTGGAGCCACTTATTCAAAAATATAATAATATGTTGGGTAGCTCCATTAAGGTTCTTTTTATTAGCATTCCAAAGCAAGATTCTTACATATAAGAACCTACAAAAAAAAGGATATCATGGACCTTTCATGTGTTCCTTGTGTAAGAAGGATCCCAAAACATAAAATTATTTTCTTCTTCATTGTCCCTTTGCTACACTATTTGGGGTCGCTTATTCAAAAATATAAGAATATATTGGGTAGCTTCGTCATCATTGAAAGAGTTGATGAAATAATGAATTAATTGTTTTGAAGCTAAAGCAATATACATTATGTGGAGGATTAGTCCTACCATTATTTATTAGAATTTATGGTTTGAGAGTATTAATGAAATATTTAAACACATCTCAAAAGCATACCCAAGTTTGGAACCATATTATTGCCCCTCTTGCAAAATGTTTATAGCCATGGTGCTCAACATGGGAAAGTCTCAAGTGCAAAAAAAGAGGATTTAAGTCTCTTGGTTATAGGACTTGAATATATATGAAAGGGTTATATGCAAATGCAATTAACATAAAGGATATACTTCAATCTATGGTTAAACAAAAATGTCCAAACGTGGGCTTATTGAAATTAATTTTGATGGTTCTTCCAAAGGAAATCTAAAAAAAGTTGGTGGAGGTGGTATTTTTCAAAATAATAAAGGTAAAATTCTTGTCACCTGGAATCATATAAAATTTCAACTAGCAACTATGCAAAATGTAGGGCACTTTTGATAGGAATCAAAATTGTCATCAAAAGTGGATGGAAATATATTTCAATTGAGGGAATTCACAAATTATTATTAATGACATCAAGAGAAATAGATGCGGGGATTGGTGTAACAACCCAAAAATACACTCAGTTTTTTTTTCATAGCTTGAGCCATTTATCCCCTAAGGACCTACACTAATTCTCTCTTAAACAACACTTCGGCCTCATTTACCATAGTTAAAGGTTATTCCTTAGGCTAGTTTGACATTTCCTAATATTCACTTCTGGACATTTACCCTCCCCTTTCTATCCTCTGAAAGAGTGTTTCTAGTAAAATCGAATCTCTACCAAAGTCCTTTAGTTGCATGAATTTCCTCTATCATCCTTTGAAAGGAACATTTAATTTCCTGCACTACACAATTTCCTTAGTGTAGTCGTATTCCTTCTCTATTCATTGAGAGGGTCTAGTGCAAATCTCTGCTACTTCAAAGGTCAGTCTTATGAAGTTTCACTATGCACGCTTTGGCAGAACATTCCTTTTCCTTTTAAGAGTTCAGTCTACTTCGGAAGTATCCATTCTATTTTTTTGTTGTTGAATAGAAAAAGTTATCTTGATTCACTTATTTCTTTTAGGGTTTTGTATTCCCAAGAGACTCAAGCTTTATTCTCTTTACCCAAGACATCCTCGCAACCTAACGTAGTAACATACTGTACACAAATAGTCTAGCACCAAACAAACATTTGAAAATCGCATGGCTCAGTCATTCGAGATCTACACAGTCATTCAAGGATACCTATACTCTTCCCATAAAATCAAGGTGATCCTACATAAAAGCATTCACATTCTTAAGTCTAGTTGCTCTATCCAAAATACTCGACTATTACCAAAGTTTATCGTTAGTCTTTGAGCAACATGAGAAATATCAGAGTATACAAGTCATTTGTCCGATTACTCACTCACACGTCCAAAAAGGCAAGCAAGATTTCAAGTGTCCTTTAACTAGACTCATTCAAAACTATCATTAAAGTTTCTTATTTTTCTTTTAAGAAAAATACTAAACAAACACAATGCACAATACCATCTTCAAAGATAGATTTCGCAATCTATTGAGCAATTTATTCTTTAAATATTTCTCCATTCAAATTTCCTTTAGGAAGCAAAACAAGATACATAAGAAGCTCCATCAATTTGAAACAATACATCCATATATAACACGAGATTAACCTCATTACATTGCAACCATAAAATGGTTCTAGGTAACTCTCACAACGTTTACAATAGGAGATACACTCAAGCTTTGGTTACAAGTTTACAATACTTTGTATCTGAACAACATAGTTTGTTTTCCAAGGTAAACGTCTAGGAAACAGGTGTACTAAACAAATGGAACCATTTTAAAAGGAGTCAAACTCCCCTAAACCGCCAACAGGTTTCCCACTTCTACAAATCATCGTGAAAATCAGTTTATGCTTTGGTACACAATTCACCTCTGCCAACCACAACCACTAATTGAGCTTGAGAATACCTAAGTGGAGAAATCCTCGACCACCAAAAGAATATGTCCATTCCTTGAGATCAGAGATGGCTCCTCGAACCCAAGCTTTCCTTTGCATACTCATTAATTTTCACATTGTGCATATACTAACATGATTGCAACAACCCATACTACTTCTTCTCGAAATATTCATTCGGCAAACACCTAGAAAAACATATTATCCATTCGTTTTACAAAAATATGAGCAAGCAATTTCTGTAAGCAAACTTTTTTTTCCAAGTGCTTTCAATGCCAAAATAAAATTTAAATGGAACACACAAAACAATCGTCCATCATCTATTTACCTCACAAATTCCTACATAATCCTGCATGTAGCGAAGAATAAAATTCCATAACCAACAACAAATGAGAAGACTCAGGCCTAGTTAGTTTCATTCCAAGGTACAATCATCATTCTCAAATAAGACAATCAATCTTTGAATTTAACCATCGCCCAACTAGCATTTTCATATCTATCTATAACCAGGATCGGTTCTTCACTACTTATCACTAACTCATGCATATCTTAGAGATCACAGGTTTGGTGAACTCAGAAAACAAGTAAGCATGGAACACTGCAGTGAAGTTCACACAAGACTCTCGTTCATTTCTAGACTAAAATACACCCTGGTGCAATATGCTAGCATGGAAAAAATCTGCCAGTTCTCATCCAGTTTACTCTACATAAACTAACATTCCCTCAAGTATATATTTTCTCAAAACCAAAATTCACGACTTCAAAAATAAAACATTGCACGACAGCATATCAACCATGATGAAAAGAAAACATTAGATCTACCAAACACTCTATTTTCCTGTTTACGTGGTTCTAAAACAGATCCTTCACCAGCTTAACACAACATGTGCAAAACCACTCAATTTCTCTCTAGAGAAACCTACGTGAACTCACTATCCAATTCAAGTTGCACCACTGTACTTCCTTTTTCTTCAGTGTTGGTTCATCACTCCTCTTTCATGTCCCAAAACACACCAAAAAATAAATCCCAAAGGAAAAAAAAACTCTCTAAAACCAAAAACTGTTTTTCCCTTCCTCACCACTTTCACTTCGATGGCATTCCTTCCTCCATACTCGGCACGTTCCTCACCTTCCGTCCGTTGCCAAGACCATTAACCGAATTTGCATTAAAAATACAAGTGGAAAGCAAAACATGTAAATGTGCGAACTAGAAAATATTATTCAGAGTGCAGTTTAAATAATAGTTACAATGCCGGGAATAGCACACCGGCGTAAATTGAACTATTACAGGAGTTGTAACGATGAGCTAAATAATGAAATAGAGACAAAATATGTTAAGTACGCTAACATCCCCCTTTATTACATTATTTGGGTAATGTAATAACTAATAGCTATACTAACATCCCCTTACATTATTTTGCAATACAAAGTGAGCTGCGAAACAATTCAAATTTGACACGTCCAAGTGCCTTAGTGAAAATGTCTCGCAACTTGAGCATCGGTGGGAATGTCTTTGAAGCTGAATTCGGTGCTTTGGAACTTCCTCTCGAATGAAATGACATTGTGTGTCAATGTGCTTTGTTTTTTCATGATGGAGTGGATTCTTGACGAGGTTCGGAACACCACGATTGTCGCAAAACAAGTGTATTGGAGATTTTGATGGATGGCCCATACTTGTTAGAATGCGACGTAACCATATCACTTCGCACACGGCTTCACGTGCGGCGCGATATTCTGCCTCTGTTGAAGAAATAGCAACCACCGTTGCTTCTTGTCGTGCCAAGAGACAGGACCGGATCCCAGATGAAAAATGTATCCGGAAGTTGACTTGCGATCATCAAATGATCCGGCATAGTCGGAGTCCGTGTATCCTTGCAAGAAGAATTTGTTGTTCCTCTTGTATTCTAGGTCAAATTCCACAGTACCACAGATATAGTGAAGAACACATTTTATTGCTTTCCAATGAATAGTCTTAAGTTCTTGCATGAAACTCGAAAGATAGTTTACAGACAAATACGAGATTTGGCCTAGTATTGGTCGGATATATGAGACTCCCAATCAACTGTCGATAGAGAGTGCCATCTACAGGGTGAGTCATCATATCGCGATAATCGAAGTCCATTCTCCATAGGAGTTGCCATTGGCTTGCGATCGATCATGCGATATTTATCGAGCAATGTCTTGGCATACTTTTTACGAGACACTTTGATGGTGTGCTCCTTCGGCTGAATTCCGGACCAAGACAGGTAATGGAGAAGTCCGAGATCTGTCATCTCAAAAGATTTGCACAAGTTTCTTTTGACGAGTAGAGATCATATCTTCCGAACTCCCTGTAATGAGCGGATCATCCACATAGAGTACAAGCAACACTATCTCGGAACCCTGTTTCTTGAAATAGAGGTTTGCATCCGACGGACATCTCTTAAATCCATGCTTGCATTAGGTGATTGTCCATTTTTATATACCAAGCTCGAGGAGCTTGTTTCAGACCATACAAGGATTTAACCAATTTGCAAACTTTCTGCTGTTGGCCTTCCACTTCAAATCCTTCGGGCTGAGTCATATAGACTTCTTCTTGGAGATCACCATTAAGAAAGGCACTTTTGACATCCATTTGGTGAACTTTCCACCCATATTGTGCTGCCATAGCACACATAACCCGAATTGTGGTCATCCGAGCAGTAGGTGCAAAAGTTTCTTCATAGTCGATGCCTTCCTTTTGAGCATAGCCCTTTGCAACAAGACGGGCCTTATGCTTATCAATTGTTCCATCTGCCTTGTACTTGACTTTGTATACCCATTTGCAGCCAATAGGTTTCTTTCCATGCGGCAGATCAACAAGCTTCCAAGTTTTATTCTTCATCAGAGACTCATACTCTGTATCCATAGCGGCCTTCCACCGAGGCTCACTAAGAGCATCTTGCACTGATGCAAGTTCAAGACTATCTATGGTAGACATGAATGCCCTGTCATCATCAATATCCATATCCTCAACTTCTCTACTTGGAGTCACAGAAAGTTCCTCAAAAGATTGACAAAGATCATCAACCTCACCGGTTTCTCGGCTTCTCTTTCCTTTTGAGCCATACTCCGTGTACGAGGTCTATCCAAATTCAAATTGGGAGGAGTGGATAAATTTGCATCTCCGATTGTATTTGTACACCATTTAGGATTCCGCTTCGGTGGTGGTGAAGAAGATGTAGAAGGACCTCCTGTCCGTGTTGACGAAGGAATCTCCTCTTCCTTTGGTTCCACAATATCCTGGTGTCTTGTAGATGTGCTCTGTGATGTGAAAGCTTCATCAAAGACAACATCTCTGCTCATATGAATTTTCTTGGTCAAAGGATCTATCAACCGATATCCTTTAGAGTGCTCAGAATATCCAAGAAAAATACATCTCAGTGTTTTCTCATCTAGCTTCTTCCTTTTTTCTTTCGGTATGTGCATGAAAGCTTGACACCCGAAAATACGTAGATGAGATATGGAGGGTTTTCGACCACTCCATGCTTCCTGTGGAGTCATTCCTTTTAGGGCCTTTGTGGGTGCCCTATTCAAAAGATACAACTGCGGTGGTGACGGCTTCGCCCAATATTGTTGCCCAAGAGTTGCACTTGTGAGCATACAACGAACCATTTCCATGATAGAACGGTTCCTTCTCTCAGCAACTCCATTCTGTTGAGGAGTATAGGCAGTTGTTAACTGTCTCTTGATCCCATGTTTATCTAGGAATGCAGAAAATTCATTAGAGGTAAACTCTCCCCCTCGATCTGAGCGGAGGGTTTTAATAGAAGCCCCTGACTCCTTCTCAACGGATTTCTTGAACTCGTTGGAAGAATGCGAAAGCTTCAGATTTCGGTTTGAGAAAGAAAACCCACATCTTTCGTGAGTAGTCATCTACGAATAACCGAAAGTACCTCTTCCCTCCAACAATGTTGGGTGTGAAAGGACCGCATAGATCGGTGTGAATTAGCTCCGAGAGGTTTTCGTGCTCTTGTAGAGCTCTTCTCAAATGGTACTCTATGCTTGCTTTCCTGCTAGCGATCGAGCACACTGGCAATGTGGCGAAAAGGGAAGGAAGACCCTTTACCATCTCATACTTGCTGAGCTCAAGTAAGTAGCCGGAACTAAGATGCCCATATCTCTTGTGCCATAGGGAAGTTGCCTCCTTGGTAGAGACAGTCATGGCAACATGTGGAGTAGAGATAGCATCTAGTGCAAATAAGCCATGCTTATATGAAGTCATTGCAATCTGCTTACCCTTCCTGGTAATTGTACAACACTTCTTTCCATTCTCAACACGAAAGTTGACAACCATATTTCCGTCCGGGATTTGTGTCACCGACAACAAATTGTTGGCCAATCCCGGAACATAGAGGACCTTGTCAATCGACACTTGCCATCGGGGAAGAGTGACCGAAGCTGTACCCTCTCCACCGAACCCCGTAGGTTTTATCATCGGCAATGGTGACAGGTTTGCCCTCCTTGGCCACAAATGATTCAAACCACGATCCGTCGCCGATCATATGTTTACTAGCTCCGGAATCGACATACCAAATAGGATCCCTCCGAGTGGAATCTGTGGTAGTCATGAGCACCTTGTGTGCCCATTCGGAATCCGAGTCGGATTCTTCAACAGACAACATTCGCTCGGGGTTGCTTGTTTTTATTTTGTGGTTTGTTTTGGCCTTTTTGCTTGTTCTTATGCCAACACCTGTTGGTGTCATGGTTGTCTTTCTCACAGATCTTGCACCACCTCTTCTTCGGTTGAGGTTGCTTGCCTTTTCCTTTCGTATCCTGTTGAGAATTTCCTCCTTTATGAAAGTTGCCTCCTTTTTGCCCATTACCTTTCTTCCTAGAACCCTGCCTGTTGGTGTATAGGGCTGTATTGGAAGAATCATCCTTGTGAAGTTGGCGTGCCTCCTGTTGTTGAAGCAGATTGACCAACTCGATGTAGGTAATTTGTCGTTGGGACACCTGGATGGAGGTTATCAACATGTCAAATGAAGAAGGTAAAGCTCTCATCACAAGTGAAATGAGAAGCTTTTCATCCACAATATCTCCTAGAGAACTCAATTTCTCTTTCAACTCGGACACTCTGCACGTGAAAGAGTTCAAGCTGTTTCACCCTGTCTCAAACTCGGGTTATGAAGTTGTTGTTGAAGATGAAGAATGGTGGATTCATTCTTCCCCTCATAGATGGTTCTAAGGGCATCCCATGCCTCTTTACCACTTGCTTTATCGGCTATATGAGGTTGCACTTCATCCGAAACAGCAAACAAAATGAGCACCTTTGCTCTACTTGTCTTTCTTGTCAAAAGCAATCTGATCTGTTGAAGGACTTGTGGATCCTGCTGTTGGTGAAGGCCTTGTTGCTACTCCAGTAACAATATCCCACAAATCTTCCATTTGGAGAATAGCCTTCATCTTATGTTTCCATGGTGTATAATTTGGACCTTTCAATAACTGATGCGGATCAGTCATCAATTTTGCAACAGCGGCCATAGTGAAGGTTCCTTATATCACCAAATTGGTCCCCCTTTCGATATACCTTTTGCTAGGCCAATATACCGTACAAAATACCCGCCCTTACGTGAGGGAAACTATAGGTATTTAGAAAGATCAACAAAAATCACCCGCCCTTACGTGAGGGAGACTATAGGTGAATTTTAGAGATCATACGATACGTGGAACATAAGCGGTGCTGAAAGGGAATCGCCTTGTTGATGGCACCTATCATAGAAGATTCTTCTCATGCGTGGGGCGTAACTTCCCCTAAACACTATGAAGAATACTTCGTCGGGATTTACGCCTAAACACAAGTGCGATAAAGGGTAGTGGATGGAGTAAAAAATGCAAAAATGGCGTACTTATTCCTCCCCGACGATTTATAGAGAACAAGCTCGGACGTCGTTATAGCAGGCTATATTAGGCGGCGGATACGGTAGCCAAATCACGACAGCTTTACCTGTAAGTGCTGGCCAGAGGTATCGCAAATACCGAACGCTGCAGTGCAAATAAATTGCACAGATGGGTTTTATATTCCGGGGACTTTAGGGAGTGTTTGATTTTAATTTTTAATGTTATAGTGCAAAAATGAAATATGCAACATACAACAAAAAAAATGCCCACTAGAATAACCCACTAGGTGTCGGTCACGGTACCGAAAATGCACCTTTTACAATGCCAAATTGCTATTTTTCATAAAAATTACTCTCAATCCCCCTTTGATTTTTTTGAAAAAAAATCCCCCCTTAAAAGGCTTTCTTTAACAAAGCATTTTTATAATTATTATCAATTTTAAAATTAAAATAAATAATTTTAATTTCTATAGTTTTAAACTTTAGAAAAAAAATAAATTAAAATTAAATTTAATTTATTAAAGTTTAAAAACTATATTAAAAAAAAATTAAAATTAAAAATTTTAATTAAAAATAATAATAATAATAAAAAAATAACTTTGACAAAAAAAAAATTATACCTTGGGGGAGTCGGCGGGATTCGAACCCCCGACCTGTAGGCTCCCTGAGCCTTACCGCACGACTCACGACCACGTGAGCCAGCGGGCTGATCCGGAAAGATCAGCAAGTCACCTCCCTTTTCAACACCCTCTGCAGCAGCCTCCGGCTCGGCTTCCTCTCTGCAAGTCGCAGCGAGAGATTGTTTTTTTTTTTTTCCGGCCCGGGGGGCTTGCGTCTAACCGCCCTTTTCCGCTCTCTGCCCGTTGTTTTTTTTTTTTTTTTTTTTTATAAAAATCCAGGGCCAGCCCCGCGCGCAGGGATTCGGGCTAGAGGGCCCTCGGCCCTTCTGCGCAATCACTGCGTCTCACGGACGCAGTCCCGCGGGGGGCTGCGCAAACACTGCGTCTCGCGGACGCGATCCCGCGAGGGGGTTGCGCAACCCGCGCCCCGGACGCGATCCCGCGGGGCGCAAACACTCGCGTCTCACGACGGACGCGATCCCGCGGGGAGGGGGTTTATACCCCCTCCGATTTCCCGCGCGGGCGGGAATTTGAATTCCCGCTCCGCGGGCGGATGGGGGGGCCTCCTCGGGAGAGCGCGCGCGCAAGTTGCGCGTCGCGCGTGGGTGGGGGGGCGGGCGCGCGTAGATCGCGCGTCGCGCGAGGGTGGGGAGGGGGGAGGGGGGGCGGGGCCACCTCGGGGAGCGCGCGCGTCTGTTGACGCGTGACGCGACCTCCCTCCAACGCGCAACGTTTGCGCTGCGCGGGGGGGTTCTCCCCTCCTCGACTGCCGCGCGCGGCTCCTCTGTCGGACGTGGCCGCGTCGTGGCCTGCAGAGCGCGGGCTCGCGCTCGATCGTCGCGAACTGGACGCGCGTTCGGCTCCTCCCCGCTCTGCGCGAGGTCCTGCACGTCCCTTTTTTTTTTTTTTTTTTTTTTTTAACGCACGGTCCGAATCAAAAAAAAATCGCGCTCTGCTCCTCACCTCGCCCCTGGCTCTGATGCCATGTAAATGTGCGAACTAGAAAATATTATTCAGAGTGCAGTTTAAATAATAGTTACAATGCCGGGAATAGCACACCGGCGTAAACTGAACTGTTACAGGAGTTATAACAGTGAGCTAAATAATGAAATAGAGACAAAATATGTTAAGTACGCTAACAAAACAACACATTCTTCTCATGATTGCATTCACAACAACCATCCTCAATTTTGCTTCATCGAAACTTAGCTACACCATAAAGTTGACAACCAAAACAGCCGAAGTAAACAATCAAAAGATATTATCACGAGGAGCACAACATTTTGTTTTTCTTTCATGGAACAAAAAAAATTATAATTAGACATAACTATCCTTTTCGTTAAACAAAAATTTCCCATTCCTATTTCTTCTTTTGAAATGTATTTTTCCTAAGTTCACATGCTTCCTTTCCCTAGAATGATCATTCAGCAAACACACATTCGAAAGTCACTTTTTAATCTCAATCAAAACAACCATTTAGAGATAAGCATTTCTTTTAGCTAAAAATCAATATAGATGGTTTCTTTTATGCAAGTCATGTTATGCAACTCCATGAAAGAAGCACTTATTCATGTTTTTTCCGATTACTTCGTCAAATAAACCATCACATTATTTTCCTTGGACATTTCCTTTTTTCAGTGACCAAGTCTTTTTGCCACCATTTAGCAACTTTTTCTTGCAAAAGTAATATTCCATTAGCAGCATCTTATTCTTTCATGGAAATTAGGCTTGCAAGAACTTAACATAAAAAGATGATCCAACCATTTATCACATAATTTAACCAAACTTTATATTTACATGCTAAGCAAATAGATAGTCTATCATCTCATTAGAAAACATGAAATATACTAAGCAAACAAAGTTAGCCACAAGAGGGTCATGACAATTGGACAAAAACTAACATTATTTCTTATGCCTATCAACTATTATTGGAGGCATTATCTTGGAATCATATAGAATGTCAACCGGTAATTATGCAAAGGGTAGGGCACTTCTAACAATAATCAAAATTTCCATTGAAAACAGATGGAAACTATTTCAATTGAGGGGGATTCACAAATTATTATTAATGCCATAAAGAAAAATGGATGTGGGGATTGGACCAAAAATAACATTATTTCTTATGTCTATCAACTATAATTGGAGCATTATCTTGAAAATATCAGTATATCTATACAAAAAAAATTGGGTAGCAAATAATTTAGTCAATTGTAGTGTTAATCTATCTAGGGAAAATTCAAATTTTAAAAGGCAACTAATTGAGAGATAATATCTTATCAAAATAATATCAAGGAGTTGATTGCAGAGAATTTTAAATAAATAGAAGTACTTATGTCATGTTATATTATATATATTATCTTTGCAAAGGATTAGGGCATTTTTTTAAAGTCTCATATTTTACGAGCAATATATTCACGAAGGGTTGTCCGATTTAGTTGATTCTTAGACCAATTTGTCTATAATTTAAAGAGTTTTAAAATATTCATTTGAAAGAATATGAGCAATATTGAGGTAGATATGACTCTATGAAGTCAACCATCTGGAACAAGAGCAATGTTGATTTTTCAAGTCTTGAAAAATGAAATTAAAATTATCTGTTAGCCAAGGTTCGGATGATGGAAAGAGCAATGGAGGGCTAAGGCTTCAATGAAGCAAGACATTCTATCGAGGCATAGAATGTTTTAGCTAAGTTTATTTTTCCTTTATTTATCTTAGGAATTTTATATGCAAATTATTATAAACTTTTTATCAAATATTATATTCGCTATAGGATATTCTAGTAAATTTTAGTAGATTTTGAGTTTTAGTTTCCTTCCCATGGACCAATTTATAGCTAAATCCTTGGAAGTATCTTTAGTAGTAGAGGTTAGTGAGCACACCACACAGAATCAATCCTTGTTGCTCAAATATAAGACAATTTTTGGTAAATTTAATAGGTATTAGCCAATGGCTTCAGCCTTGAGAAAATGGTTTGATAGAAGTTGAAAGTCTCTAGAAGTGAGTTTATCCTTTCTTCCAAGAATTCAGACATTTTATGTAAAATGATGTAGGTTTCTAGCTATAACATCTCAATTGAAATGAGAAGTGTATCTATTTGTAAACTCTCAAGCTCTAAAGAAGAGAAATGTAATTCGTTAAGGGTGGGGGACCCAAGTACAACCCCTTATTATCAGGCAAAAAAAAAATGGCAAAGCACTTATAAAAGTGAGGCTTTAGAGAGAATCTGGAATATATCAAAAGATACAATACTTTGGATTATATGGCTAGAAAGAAATAGAAGAATATTTAAAGGAAAGGAAAGCAGTTTGGAGGTAATGAAAAGAAAGATTTGTTTAGCCATAGAGGAGTCTAAACCAACCTATCAACTCATTCAATCCTTAATCTAGAGGTAAAGAGTCTTAATAGATGGAGTCAAGTCATCAAATGAAATTATGATGTTGGGTACGAGAGAAACAAAAAGAAGGCAAAGAATAGAAAGTGGAAACCACCAGATGTGGAGTTGGTCAAATTGAATTTTGATGGAGCAACTAAAAGAAATCCAAGACCAGGAGGAGGAATAATTAGAAATAATAGAGATTTTGTCTCATTATGCTTTCGATAGTGGATTCAAGACAAATAATGAAGTTGAAGCTTGGGCAACTTTGGAAGGGTTAAAAATATGCAAACAAATGAAATGGAACCGAGTATGGATGGAAGGTGATTCACTCATAGTAATCAATGCAGTTTTGAGGAAAACAAAGGCTCCATGAAACATACAAGAGATAATTGTGGAAATTCAAGACCTTGCTATAGAGTTTGAAAAAATCATGTTTACACATACGTTAGGGGAAGGAAAAAATGTGCAAATAGGCTAGCCCGTAGAGGGGTTTTAATTGAGGATCTTGAAGTTAAACTCTCTTAGAAGTAGTAAGTTTAGCTGAAATTGAGAAGAAAATGTTAGAGTGCATGATTCAAATAACGATTAAGATTTACTTAAATGTTTTCCATTGGTAATATTTATTTTATTTTATAACATTATTGTGTTTTCATATAAACTATTTATTACAATTTTTGTGGTTGCGCTTGTGCTTCTAGAAAGAAACTAGTAATCCAGATCAAGTGAAGCAGACTATGATAGTGAGATGTTTTGAAAATATTACTCTACTAAGATGCAATGCATAGATAGTAGAGGTGAATTTTTGGTATTGTGAAGGTTGTGAAGCTGCTATAGGAAAATGTCAAAAAGAATGTTGAATTTTGGAATATTTGTAATCACACAAAAAATTAAAAAGATCCAAAAAATGAAAATCATGAATTCAAACATTTTATGTAAAATGATGTAGGTTTCTAACTATAGCAACTCAATCGAGATAAGAATTGAATCTGTTTGTAAACTCTTCAACTCTAAAGAAAAGAGTTGCTATTTGTCAAGAATGGGGGGACCCAAGTACAACCCCTTATTCTCTAGCAAAAAAATAGAATTGATTGCAAAAATATAATAATAAAAACATCTTTGATTAAAACTTGACAACAATATAATGTTTCGTAATTTTTATGGAAATAACCCTCAATAAAAAAATAAATGCTTACAGGGCTTGACAACATGCAAACCTATATCTCAATCATCAAAAGCCTTATTTTTAATCTCTTAAACACATCTCATTTGATTTCAATTATATATATTTTATTTATTATCATTTTTTTTTTTAATTATCTATCATTTTAAATTTATAACATTTTTCTTTTTAAAATGTTGTATTTTATAGGAAAATTTCATATTCTAAATTTAAATATCAAAAAAATAATAAGAAAATTTAATTTTTATAATAATTATAATTTAAAGGATAACAGATAATAGCATAAATTAATCTCATCCAATTTTGAAAACCTTAACGCCTTTGAATTGCAATAAATAATTTAACTTTTCATGAATTTAGTTATTGACTTTTTTTTCTTTTCTTTTAAACTGGACTGAAATTCCAATTTCAATAAGTATCTCAAACATCTGGCAGTAGAGTGATAAAGGGGTTTTACTCTTAAAAATGACCCAATTTCAATTTCAATTTCAATTTCAGAAAGTAAACATGTAAAAGTGTTCTTTGAAACCCTACAAACACCATATCCATATGAATATAAAAGTTAAATAAACTTATTTATCTTTTATGTGATACCAAGTTTATGTAGCAAACATTTATGTCCCTTGCTAACATTTGCACATATTTTTAACCTATGATTTTATTCTGGCATATTAAAAAACTTTCTTTATCTTGTCCTTACAGATCATTAATCATAAAATAATACACATCTTCACCAATTTTAAATCTTTCATGAGAAGTTCCTCTCTCTTTCTATATTAGCAGTACAAAACAATTATCGTGTTTATATAATTCAAATGGGTAACAGTTTAGACTTTGAAACTTGGAATAAGGGGGTTTAAGGTTAAGTCCGAAAGAGGATAGGGTTGCACTCTATACTTCAGTATGGGTGGATAAACACTTGAATAACCGCCTATCGCGTGGTGGACGTTAAAAACTATAAAACTACACTACTTTACATAATGACTATCTACAAGCTATAAGCACTGTAACCACATTTCCACCCTATCAAAGACTTCACCCTACACATGCTTAAACTTCATGTTAAGCCCTGAAACACGTAACTGCTTTGCCGAATTTTTTCACACTTGAGACTCTGCTTCACAGCAATATACAGACCTTTTTATCGCCTTTTTAACAGCAACCCTTGTTGATATTTTGGTCCTCTGGTTTGCAGTAGCTTGTCAGACATGGAGAGAATTTTCTCCACAAGGCTTGAAATAATCCACAGGATGAAAATTATTTCTGCATCGTTATGTGCAGTATTCTGTTAGGTGGTTTATATGTAGTGATCAACTATTATGATAGAGAGGGAGCTTCTGGAAAGAAACCTTGTAAAGAAATGAAACTTCTTCAGTTTTCAGGCACATTGCTTAACCCATCATTGGGATGTATGTTGAATGATGAAAAGGAGTACAAAGTTGAGCTCCTAATATGGCTATGTCACTACATTTAGAAACTTAACAACCACCAGAAATGAGGTAAAAGGATAGGATCTCAATACAAATGTTCAACACATCTTAATGCATGTACCCAATAAATTTTTCTACCTAGTTCTAGTGGAAGAACCTTATGATTCTTCAAAAGCTAAATTGCTATATTAGAGTACCATCTATTTTTACATGTTGTATATGTGTGTATTAAGTGCAGGAGTATGTGTGCATAAATATAACACTGCAAAGTATTTTATGTTTTTGTGTAAAATGTGATAGAGAGGGCAATATTAATGCAAGTGTGAAAAATTGGCATCTTATTTTGCTTTCCATAAAACTGATACATTTATTTGGTAAAAGTAAAAGTTTAAATTATATAGAGCATCTGAATCAACTAGTAATGCAAAAGTTCACAAAAGCAGGGATGAAGATGCTGAACTGTCCCCATTCCAAAACGAAATATCAGCCCTCATAGAGAAGAGGCATTTTTATAAGACCAGAACAGCAAAACTAATATAATTATTGTAATCCTCCTCATATAACATATTATATGTGAATTGCTCAATATCCAAGAATGGTGTGTTTTTCCAAAGGGGATTATATTACAGTCCTAGAATAGTGAGCATTTTGAAATATAAGTATGAATTAATAAAACGTAACTGAATAAGAATGGGATCATTATCAAACTCAATTATATTTATTCGGATAAATATATGTAAATCCCCTTGGACTCTCATAACAGAAAAAAACAATATAGAGATTATTTATTGCATCGAGGGTGGTGGGTGCATAACAGCTAAGTTATTTCTTAACTTGGCCCCAAAAAGAAAAAGAAAAATAAAGTACATGACCTTTGATGAATGATTGTTTTACTTAGAGGTGCAGTGATATTCTCCACAAACTATGAAGCATCTACTAACATTGAGATATCAATAAAGCAAATGAATCTTTTAACTTGATTCAATTAATTTAAAAAAAATATGTGCTTAACCTCAAGTGGCAATTTGAACTTATTCTAAATTGCAGTGGAAAGTGATGAATGTTGGAGACTCTTGGGTTGACATAATTCTTATATGCAATGTATAAAACTACACGCATAGAAAAAACAAAGCACTTATTATACCAAATCAAATCAAACTCATTTGAATTCCTCAAAAGCGAAACAATGAAGTGATGATGTAACAAAAGTTGTGATACCACAAACGTCTGTACTGAATATGTTCTAAAATGTAACAAATTGCGAGTCCTTGCAATGTCCAATGATTTCAGAACAAATAAATAAGATAGGGCAAAGAAAAATAGCTAGATTCTTCAACAATATTGGTGAATGATAAAAGCGACCAAAAGGAATAAGAATCTAGAGAATAAATGAAGAATATACACTTAAGTTCTCACTAAAACAAGGACCAATTTCATTTCTTGTCAAATATAAGATTATTAAAACACTTCATCACAGGACTTAACATTCTTATGATCCCAATCTCACTTACTTTAGGTTCTATCATTTTAGTACAACATAACGATTATGTATTAAGGCCTTGTTACTTTCAGGGTTTGACAAAGAAACCTGCACGATGGATATCAGGATGCCAATTGGCTAATTTTCTCAACAGAACTTCCGGACTTTATGGGTTTGGGACATATAAATACAAATACATTGGATAATATGGATTGAACGAGTAACATGGCAAATGCAAGAAGGGTAAGAAACTAGGGAATCATAAATATTTACCCCAAAAACCTAAAAAGGGAAATAATGCTATAAGCAACCTAAAGAATAATGGAGCTTCCCTCTTTCTCAATTTTCTACTTAATTTACCTTTTTTCTTTTGCTTTACACTTTTAATTGGCCTCTCAATACCATCATCCAAGTCCTCCCATCCACCCAAGTTCAACCCATCCTTTATGCCATCAGTTCTAGATTTATCAGGGTCTGCCCAGGAGTATTTCTGTTGGGTTTCCGGTGTATTTCCACTTGCATCCATCTCTGCTCCATTTGATGTTGGAAAGTGTTCCCTGTTTATTCCAGGAGAAGCAGTCTCGAATGAATCCGAATAGACAGCATCTGACTGATTCCAACCTCTTCTGTAAGCTGTTGTCTTGCGCTTCCGTTTTGGTTTTGGTGGAGGTGGTGCAACACTTTTCAGAATTGATTTCCAAGTCCGTTGGAATACTGAACCAATAGCGGTCTGGGCAAGTGGAAAAAGCAAGGCCATAATAACACCCATGGGGTTTCCAGCCAGCCATGGAATCAGAACCGCAGGCAAAATCCACGTCCATGATCTGAGAGCCTGCATTGAAGATGCCAAAGGATTAGTGTTCTTCTTCCTTTGTCTGTGCCCCCCAAAAAAGAACATAAGAAATACTTGTTCTGGCATACCTGTCCTATGAAACAAAGTAAACTACTATTTCCTAAAATTTTAAAATAAATGCCATTTGTTTTATAATAAAGAAAAGTTATCACTTTCTGTTCACATATATCTTAAAAACAAAAGCAACAGAGCTCCAATCTTTATATGCTGCAATTTTAGACGGGCAAGAGGATGTTTTGAAAAGGCAAGAGTGAATTGCTTCATGAGAGAAAACCTAATGAATTTCTTTTCACAGACACACGCCAAGAGTTAAAAAGGGAACTAAAGTGGTGAGGCTTAGAGATCAAACACTAACCTATGCTTATGAGACAAGTTCAAAACTCTGTTGTAGAGAAATTGACCGGAAGCAGATTAAAAATAAAACGGAGGAAAAGGGGCAGGAAAACGAAAAAAGAAAAGAAGAAAATAAAAATGTTCGTTAAGAGCAGAGTCTTTCCCAGGTGGCAATTTGATGCAGAAGATTTTTTCGCATGTGCCAATCCCAAGTGAAACATCTTAGTTTTCCTTCTTTCGCTTGCAGAGTCAAGACGGCAGTCATTTCACTCCTGCAGAAAACTGAATGGAGACATTGATCTTCCACAACTAAGATGTGGATGCTCCATTTGCCTTATCATCAGAGTTTTGTGGATGAAAGTAATCCTACAATCTCTCACCAAAAGTGGAAAGAAAAGCAAATGGTTAATCTTGACTCTTTTGTGGTTATCAAGATAATTCTTTCAAGTTTCAACCTTATGACCACAAAACTTTCCTACTTAAAATCTATGAACAAGGCAAAAAAGCATACAGCTGCACTGAAATGATTTATACATAATGGAGGCCATTTAACAATGGCAGTAAACAATCAAATGACAGCAGATTAACCAGTTAAATATGCCGACTTTCAAGGCAGATACAAGGGTTGAAATATTGCCAAGTGATGTATGCCCAATTGCCAAGATGTTGTAATACTTTGGTAACGGGTTAAATTGTTGAAGTATGTGCAATCTGATCTCATTAGTTCAAGGCCAAAAGTATGAAAGAGTGCTTATGAGCACTACTTATGTAGCCTACAGGCAAGTGTGTATGTAAGCCTACGGGCGTTCTTCATATAAAGCCTATAGGCGTTCTTCATATAAAGCCTTCGGGCATTATTTATGTAAAGCCTACAGGCATGTTCATGTAAGCCTAAGGGCACCCTTCATATTTCACCCTTAGTGATATTGGTTAATCTTTATGAATAACCTTGATTAAAGGGTGTAAGTTATTTATTATATTGTAATAACCTCCAAGTCATATCAACTTGAGGTTAACATCTAATTAGGGTCTTGGTATTACTATAAATACCCCCCAGTGACTGATCCATTGGATCAGTGTGTGATGTGTGAAATATTATGAGGTGCCTACAGGCACCCACCCCTTATTCCTCTTGTGTCATTTATCCTCTATCTCTTTATTTCATTTTGCTCTTGCATCTTTTCTGATTATGATCGTGGTGAATGTATGTTTTAGAATGTTTCTGGAAAATATTGTGAATTCCAACATAATTATGTAATATGGGTGGGACCTGTTTCAGTCCCATATAACCAGAAACAATGCCAGTTAGTCATTAAATCAGAGGTATAGCCATGCACCAGGAACATAGTTACAAGGTATATATCAAGTACAAAGGAGGAAATATTTTGCAAATCCCATGGGTTGGCGTATCAAAACACGTTAATCATCATCAAAACTTATGAGACTCCACTTGAATCATTAACTGAATCATGATTTGAGAAGTGGATTCTAAAACAGTAACTTCGATTAATTTGTGATGACTATAAGACTTCAATTGTAAATATCTGACATTTATCATGATTTGAGAAGTGAATAATATTTTAGCTCTAAAGCAGTAACATAGATTGATTTGCGATGTCTATAAGTTTTCAATTGTAAATATCCCACATTTTTAGTGCACCATACTGGCATATTTTCCTGTAACATTTTATATCAAAGCTTAGGGCATGTTTCCCTTATATGTTTGTCTTCCCTTACATGTGCCTGCCAAATATGACGCAAAGAATACAACTGTACACATATAGGATCTTTTGCATGAAACAAACACCTTAACAAGATATGGAAGATGGATGGCAATTATAGGTATCCTTGTTGATTTTATATCTTTTTTGACCCCTGAAGCTTTAAGAACCTACTCTGAAGCTTCTGACAAGCATATACGAAGCTACAAACCATAGAAGGGACTGACTTTCGCTTAGAGCCAGTGCTCACTCCTAAAAGACATCTATTCTGCCAAAGACAACTAGAGCTTACATCCAACCTCATCTCTCTTTGTTCCTACACCACTCAAGTGGGAGCAGATTGCAGCTAGAAGAGAAACCCTAAGTAAACTAAAGCCCTGTTCGCCGGTTTTCATTTTTTTTAAAGTCAAAATTTTCAAAATCCAAAGACTGAGGGCTGTGGTCCGGTGGTAAATCCCGGCAAATTTACCATTGCTGGCACAGATTTGAGTATTAATTTGCCTTCAGGCTGCGGCTCCCAGGATGTCACTCCTTCAAGAGAACCTGCAATCACAAAACGCTCTCTCTCACATCTATATATATAAAAAAAACACCTAACAAATGCTAATGTTCTGTTAATTGGTTGCCATTCATTATCTAACTTTAGGTTCCCATAACAAATCTGTCTCTTTCTTCCCATAACAAGACACTCCCTCCCTCCCTCTGTGTGTATCTATCTATATGTCTCTCTCTCTAAACACCCAAGCAATGCAAATGTTCTGACAACTGTTTGTCACTTATTATTTAATTTTAGCTTATGGCTTCATAGTAACACAGAAAGACGCTTCATATTAAAAAACTTCAGACCCACATAAAGCAAGGATGCCATGGGACCTCACACAAGAATAACAGAAAAATCAATTGCATACAATGGATTAGCAAATTTGGGTCACATTCAATCCAAAAACAAACCACGCCTCTATATGTATATATGAAAAACTCCAGCGGCCATTTGTAAAATACCTGTTGGACAGCAGCACTCCCCCAACTCAGCTGAGAAGCATCTTCACCATCATCGTCCAACTCATCCCTCTCAGACTCCTCATCAGGAAAAGAAGACCTCCAGGGATCGCTGTCATCAAACCCATCATCCTCAAAGGGACTTCTACTCTTGAATTTAGCTCCTCCGCTGCTTTCCCCATCAGGACTCCAATACCCAAATTCCCTTTTGCCTCTAAAACTGCTGCGTTTGCATGAAAATCTGAAATTTTGTCTAGATATAGGCCTGGCCACCCAAACTCCTGATGAAAAGTAGGAAATTAAGGGATAAGGATTATGTGGGCTGAATGCATTCCATTTTGTACAAGTATCCACCAGAGGAGGAGGGGGACAACGAATTGAGCTCAAGTTCATTCTAGTTCCTTACTTCATGCTTCAGTTCATGACATGGCCACTGTACTCTTTTTCACCAAGAACAACCAGATTTAAATCCATTACCAGTGCTTGTATTTTGTTACTCTTGCTGATAAGCTATGAAAATAAAAGGATGATGTTGGTGGAGATATTTTGGAGTAGGCGTATGGATTTAGTGACATCCTTGAGCAACTTAGGGACATTTTCATTTATGGCTTTATGCTTTTATACAATATTTGTTATGACTGGTAACAATTATAAGATAATATATTTTTTCTGTTTTTTAATATTAAGAGATTTTATGCTTTTATACAATATTTGTTGACTGTAACAATTATAAGATAATATATTTTTTCTGTTTTTTAATATTAAGAGATTTTATGCTTTTATACAATATTTGTTGACCGGTAACAATTATAAGATAATATATATTTTTTGTTTTCTAATATTAAGAGATAAGAGTTTTTTACAACAACTTCACATAGAGATACACATTCATCCCTTATAAACTTATTAAGGTTACGGTTTGAACTTTGGACTTTCTAAAGAAAAATCAAAGCTCAAACTGTTGCCTGCATCCGTTAATGTAAAGGTTTTCAATAAATTTAGAAACGTATCATGATTTGTTATGTCCTTGTTATGTCCTTGCACATATATTTTGGAGTAGGCGTATGGATTTAGTGACAGTCTTTGAGTAACTTAGGGGCATTTTCATCTATGGCTTTATGCTTTTATACAATATTTGTCATGACTTTTAACAATTATAAGATAATATGATTTGCTATGTCCTTGAACTTTTATTTAACAAATTTTAAGTGAAGTATTTACAATTTGTTAAAATGTAATAAATAATTAATAATATTATTTCTTGACATAAAATTAATTGATTATTTAAAAATATATTTTTTATTGAGTAAATATTTTTTATATATACATATTCGTCATGGGAATTGAACACAGATAAAAAATATATATTCAAATATATTCAAATTATATACATGCATGAATATTTAAATAGTATTATTTTAACTAGCTACATTTTTAAAATAGCATTATTTTAACTAGTTAGATTCTTTAATTTTAAGAGAGACCAAGATTCAAATCTTACCAAACAAATTCAATTAGTATAATTGATTTAAAAATATTTACTTATAATAATGGAAACTTCAAAACGTCAATAGAAGATCTAAGATTTGAATTCAGTAGGGATAAAACTATACATCATGCCCAATAAGTATGATAAATAAATATGTGATAAGCAATAAATTTTGGCAAATGATAGTTGCATTATAGTAAAGGAGATAATCAATTAAAAATAATAATATAGAATTAAAGTAAAAATATTTTCAAAGGTTTAAGATTTGAATTTAAGAGGAATAGAGTTGTACATCATGTGCAAACTAGTCCGAATAATAAATGCATTCTAGGCAGACCGACAACCAAATTAAAATAAAAAATATATTTTTTTATATTAACATGTATTTTATACATGTTGCTAACAATTTTTTAGAACAAATGTGTTTATATAAAATTTTAAAAAATAATATATTACATGGAGTAAAAATATATTTTATTTATCTTATATGTTTATAGTATAATAAATCCATATACTAAACCACAATCAAATGGAATTAAAATTTGATCTTCTAGTAGTTAAGGAATTAAAACAAAAATATAAAATTAAATTAAACAAAAAAAACTAGACTTTGAATACTTTTTAAAAAAATTAGTAGTAAATTTAAAGAAAAAAAGTATTTAAAATTTTCAATAGCAAAATTAAAGAAGAAAAGTAGCATTGCCTCTCTTCAAGCAAAATTGGGTTTAAAGTGAATTATTTGTTTAGTTCAAAATAAACTATTTCTTAAAAAATATTCAAGCTATTAAGTATGATAACAATATTATAATCAAACGATTTTATTTTTAATGTAAATAATCTATTATTATTTTAATTTTGTAAAATTATGATAATAATTAAAATATGACAGGTTTGATCCAAGAGTGGATCTCATCCTTATTATTTTAAAAAGCAAGTGTTTCAAGTGCGATTAAGAAACTCCAACAAGATCAGAGAACTTTGTAAAAGGGATGGATCCACCACAAATGGTATCATGGAAATCAGAGCTGAAGTTGTCTACCATTTTCAAGATTTGCTTGGTCCTTCTCTCTCTTGCTCAGTCCTAGTCTCCAACTCCCTTCTCCAGCATATTCCTAGACTGGTCCCTCTTGATTTTAACGCTAAGTTATTTTGTCCTTTCACTCAAGAAGAAATCAAAGACGCCTTCTTCTTCATGTCTCCGGATGAAGCCCTTGGTACTAATGGGTTTCCCCCAAGATTTTTTCAAGCCTTCGGGAACATTGTTGGCCCAAATATCTTTGTCGCTATCTAGGAAGTTCAAAGGTCCAAGTCCTTACTTAGGGATGTCAACTCCACGTTCCTGGCCCTTTTCCTTGAATCCCAAGACTATCGATTCCTATTGAATTATTGTCTCATAAGTCTTTGTAATGTCCTTTACAAAATCTTAATGAAATCCATGGCCAATAGGTTAAAAAGTATTCTTCCTACAGTCATTGATCCTTGACAAGGGAGCTCTGTTCAAGGAAGACTGATCACATACGACATTAGCACTATTCATGAGATGATCCACTCTATCACCAAAAGCAAGATATCTAGTTTCTTCCTCAAATTGGACATGAACAAAGCCTTTGATAGGGTCTCCTAGGAATTCTTGTTCATTATCCTCTCCAAGTTCAGCTTCCATGATGATTGGATCAAACTCATTAAAGAATGTCTATCCACCGCCTAGTTTTTTGTCCTCATTAACGGATTTGTTGTTGGGTACTTTAAAATCTCCAAAGGTTTGAGGTAAGGTGATCTGTTGTCACCCTTTTTATTCATCATCATTGTTGAGTCTTTAGGCAGAGCTCTCAAAGTGACTTGTGTTTTTGGTATCATTTTAGGCATCAAGGCCTCTTCCAGTCTTTGATGCCATATCACACTAACAATTCATTGATGATACAGTCCTAGCCACTCATTCTTCTATTTTTGAAACCAAAAGCATCCTAAATTCTTATGAGGAAGCAACGGGTCAAAAGGTCAACTTCAGTAAGAGCAACATATACTTCAACACTCCTTTGGAGAGACAATACAAAATAGCTCAAAATCTAGGGTGCACCATAGCAAATCTGCCCTCCACCTACCTTGGCCTTCCTCTTTTCCAAGGTAAGCCAATTGAAAGCATGTGGAACAATGTCATCCAATGCATCATGAAGAAACTTGCTGGATGGAAGGAAGCTCTCCTTAGCCAAGCTGCCAAAGCCACACTGGTCTAAGCCTACCTCCAAAGCATTTTGGTGTTTTTTATGTTAGTCTTTACAGTTCCCAGTGGGGTGTGCCAAAATATTGAACAAATTCAAAAAATATTTCTTTGGTCGAGACCTGAGAACAAACACAAGTTTCCCTTAATGGCTTGGAATAAAGTTCACTCAAAAAAATCTCAAGGTGGATTAGGCTTCAAGTTAATTAACAGGATGAACATGGCCTTATTAAGCAAGCAAGGGTGGAGAATTCTTTTCAATGCCAAAGTAACCTGGGTTGACATTGTCAAAAGTAAGTACCTCCATCATTGTTCTTTCCTGGAGACATTCCCTATTTGATGGATCGGCCTTTTGGAACACTATCTCCAAAATCAAACCTATCATGTCCAAAGGCCTTAGATGGTGCATAGGTGATGGCAAACAAATTTTATTTTGGGAAGACCCATGGCTCTCAGACAATTCGCTCATCAATGATCCCAATATCTGCATTCTCAAACCCGTCACTGATCGATCCATTGGTATCCTGGTGTGTAATCTTATCTCCCACGATAATTTCCAACATCCCTCTTGGAATATCCTTCTCACCTTGGATACCAATCCTGAGAAGATGGTGGTCTCTCGATCCCTTTCCATCTTGCTCAAATCATTAGTCATTCCCAACATCCCTACTCAGGACTCTCTTCTATGGAAAGCTAACGACCATCACTGCCAAATCAAAATATTTCTTCCAAGAGGAGGCTCAACAAAATTGGTTTCCCACCAACGTCATTTGGCTCTGGTGCCTCATCCCAAAGGTTGCTTTATTTTTCTATTTGTTTGCCCAAAACAGAATTCTCACTATTGATAACCTCTCCAATTGCGGGTTGATCATTCCTAATCATTGCTACTTGTGTCATTCTTCTTAGAAAATCGGTCTCCCACCTCTTCATTGAATTTTATTTCTTCCACAATGTGTTATCCTCACTCTTTTTTGAGTTTGACATTTCATGGGCTCCTACCAGCACTTCCTGGACTTGTGCTTCCAATGGCGTAATACCTTTAAGCACTTGCACCTCAAATCTTTGTGGTCCTTCTGTCTCCTGCACTTCCTCTAGCAGACTTGGCTTGAAAGGAATAATAAATTCTTTATTGATTCCTCCATAGTTCCTGCTTCTATGTCTTCCAAAGTTCTGTCGATGACCATCAAGAATGCTAATCTTGTTCTTTTCCCTAAAGACCATGGCCAAGGTATTAAAACTAGACTAATTGCCTCCTTCAACCTCCTTGGCTCTTCTTAGCCTGATTTTTCTAAAGTTGACAAATATAATGTTGTCTGGACTACCCCTCCTCCTATATGGTTTAAAATTAATTTTGATGGAATTGCCAAGGGTAACCCCAATAAAATTGACTTTGGGGGAATTCTTAGGAATGACCATAGTAGAATTATCCTCATGTTCACTAAATACATTGACATCCAATCCAACAATATTGTTGAAGCTAGAGCTTTATTCTAGGGATTATCTGTGACAAAAGGTCTCCACATTCGAAACCTCATCATTGAAGAGGACTCACTAAATACTGTTAACTATATTAATGACTCTCAACCACTTGCGTGGTCAGTTTCCAATCTCATCAAGGAGTTGAAGATCATTTTTGGAAAGTTCAAAAGCATCATTATCCAACATGTTTTCATAGAAGGAAATGACATTACCGATCTTGTGGCAAATATTGGTTTGGCCCAAGATGGTTATATTTTTAGGTTGGCAAATTTCCCTAAGGGATCATTAATTTTTGTAACTGAAATGAATCACCTAATCAACATTAGCTTTTGGACTCTCAACATCAATCTTAATCACCTTCTTAAACTCTACTCTAGAACTAGCACCCTTGCAAGTTTGACTTTGGAGGTTGTCCTAAATTAGACTATCAAGTTGAATCCTAGGCAACATCATGGTTTGAGTCAGTTAACTTTGCAAAAAGTTCCCAAGCGACTTGTCAAGTGGGATCCTAAGTGGCACTATGGTCTGAGTGTGTTGAATTTGGAGCTTATCCTCAAGTGGGTTGCCAATATGGATCCTAAGTAGCATCACGGTATGAGTTGGTCGACTTTGCAAATAGTTCCCAAGTGGCTCGCCAAGTGGGCTCCTAAGTGGCACTATGGTCCGAGTGTGTTGATTTCAGAGGTAACCTTTAAGTGGGTTGCCAAGCTGGATCCTAGGTGGCATCATGGTTTGAATTGGTCAACTTTAAAATCAGTTCCCAAGTGGTTTATCAAGTGGCTCCTAAGTGGTACTATGGTCTAAGTGTGTTGACTTCAGAGGCTGTCCTTGAGAAGTTGAATCCTAGGTGGCATTATAGTCTAAGCAATTTGACTTTGGAGGCAGCCCTCACCAATTTGGATTCTCGATGGCTTTTGATTTTGTCTCACTCCATACTTCGAATGTCCTAAACTCTTGTGAGTCAGCTATGTTGGATCTTGATGAGGTATCTCCTCCTCGCTAGAGGATCTCCTTTGTTTGGTTATCCATTTTGGCTTATGATTCTCAAGAAAGATATAATTCTTGTGTCGATGCTCTTTTTAGTCTTTCCATACCTTGTAATCAAGAGCGACAAAGATCCCGATCCTATCATCATCCTTCTCTATGTTTCGATGCTCATAGTTCCAAGCAATGGTGTATCGATACCCCAAGCAGCATGTCCTATCCTTCTTCATGTTGGATTTCTATAGGTTCATCCTTCCTCGAATTCGATTTGGTATACGTGACTAAGTAATCTAGAACCATGATAAACCACCAATTACTCTCCATTGTTGATATTTCTCGATATTGTAGCATGGTTAGTCATGTCACCTCTGTCATTTCATCTTCCCTCACCATTTTAAATTTGCATAGCCATAGATCTCTTCAACACCCGATCCTGTCAGTGTTTTCCCTTTACCAAAGTGTTTGTGAGGTGGCCCAAATAATATATGTGCCTGAGGCCTAGGTCGATTGGAGGTTTACGATGGTGTTTCTTGAGCCAGAAGTTCTAGAGCTCAACCCCTTAATGGAAGAAATCTTGGGCTCCCATGGCTTCCTTCCTTTCTTGAGGAAGTTTGGATGGAGTGATACTGAATTGTCCATGGAGCTTTTCCACTATTAGGATAGCGACAACGTAAGTCTCAGAGGATTATCTTTCATAATTACTATAAACTTCATTGTAGAGATCACTAAATTGGTGAATGATGATGACTTCATACGTAGAGATAAGAATTCCATTGCCATGGAATTAGGGTATTTTAAAGAAAAGGGTAAACAATTGGCAAAGGATAACAACAAAATTATCAGGAAGGACCTCAAGTGCTTTGGAATAAGATTCTTATCCATGTTATGTAGTATTTTACTATCGACAATCCCAACTCATCATTGTGCAGCTTCCACCTAGCGTTCCTTAACCATTTAAGAGACATTAAATCCATTAACATCCTAGAGTACTTGTACCGATCGATGGAGCTATATATTTCAAGTGTTAGGGAAGGCAAATCCTCTCATTCGAAGCATTAGGGGATTCACTTAATTATTGTCAAGCACATTCTTCAATTCCAAGCCCATGCCCCTACCCTCTCCATCATGGAGAGAGTTGATGAGCAACTTGTTGCAGTTGCACCCATTCTAGGGTCTCCTTAGGGGAAGGAGATGAGTGATTTTAAATATGATCCGAACTCTGCAACCTTTGCAAAGGTTGGTAAAAATAAATTGATGTTTTTGTTTAATACTACCCATTCTCTGTGTTGTTTCTCTACTAGAAACAAATCGATGGACGATAAACGTAAGGGAGTCATTGTTATGGACCAGGATAATCCTATCTTTGACTCCCCTCCTATGAGATATAAAAAACAATCATGCGAGGTCATCTCCAACAACTTGCTCTCTCCTCATGGAACTTTGTTTTAGGCCCCTTTTGCTGACAACTTTGATCTCATGACTAACATTGATAATCTTGTCAGTTTGGCCTCCTATTTTATCAATCAAGCAAAAAAAACTATAAGCAAAATCATGAACCCAAAGGTGGTGATCTTGATTTTAGAGGTGACCTAGAACGTCGATGGTGAAGAGAAGGATCACCCCACCACCATGGGTTAATACTGAGGTGGATCTCTTTTTTATTATTCTTCATTTTTATTGTTGTTGTGGGCATCTCCAAGGCTGTTGAGTTCTAGATCCTTCTCCATTGGTTTGTTGTGGGCATTGTAGGCAAGGCCAATAGCCCCTAATGAGACATGATTACCATATTATGGAATATAAGGGTTGTTAATGTTCCCTTAAATAAGATGTGTATGTAGGACCTTTATTTAAGTAATAAGCCTAATATTATTTGTATCATGGAAACTAAAATGATAAAGGAAGATGCTTCCAAAACTAGAAATAAATATGGGTAAGATGTGAATGGGATGTTGTGGATTATGAAGGAGTGGTAGGGGAAATTATAATATGTTGGAATCCTATTAGAACCTCATGTATAATCATTCATAAAACTAGGCATTGGATAGCCTCTTTGGTCACATATTACTTTGCAGATATTTTTTTCATCCTTATCAATGTATATGGACCTACAATTTAGTCAAGCATATTAGAAGCATGGAGTGGGATTAAAGCCTTTATGAGAAGTAAAGACCAAGAAAACTAATTCATGATCATAGGATATTTCAATTATATTACCAAGCTAGATGAATTTTTTAGGGAAATTAGGAAATTAACCCAAAGTATGAGAGATTTATCAAATTTTATTCATAATAATAATCTATGAGAGGTTAAGTTTAAAGAAGATAACTATACATGGAACGACAATAGGAGAGGTCATAATATAATAGCAAAGCAATTAGATAGATGTATACTCTCACATCATTGGCTAGATGAAGGGACTTGTGATAAAATTCCAAAAAGGTGATCATAATCCAAGCTTGGAGGAAAGGGAGTTGCTTAGTGAATATCATAATATTTTGACTAAGAGAAATTTTGGAGATTAAAATCAAGACAAACTTGGTTTAAAAGAAATAAAAATACATTTTTTTTTTATAGGATGGAAATAGTACAAAGATCAACTTCCAAAATTAGTAGAATTAAATCAGCAAAAGGGGTTTGGATTGAAGACCAAAGTGAAATTAGAAAGGAGGTAATTTTTTTTTACCATAATATTCTAGGATCAAAGAAATTTGAAGTTCTTAATGATAAACTACTGCAAGAAATACTTGAAGACTATAGGAAACTAGTGGAGTTTATTACTCTAAAAGTTCATTTAGCTTTGTTCTCTTTTGATACGGATAAATCCCTAGGTCCGAATAAGATCTCTACAACATTCTATCAACATAATTGGATATACTGAAGGATTATTTATTGGTGGCAGTGGAACAATATAGGGTAAAACAATACATTCCTCATAAATTAAATTCAACATATCTTACCCTAATTCCAAAAAATAAGGATGCATAATTGTTTGATTCATTTAGGCCCATAAGCCTATGCAATAAGGCATATAATATTATCTTCAAAGTTATGGTGAATTGATTAAAATATATAACAAATAAAATTATTTCAAAATATAAAGAAGGACTTATGAAAGGGATACAAAGTCTGGATGGGATCATAATAGGATAAGATCATAGTAGCTCATGAATTTATGCATTCAGAAGCTTGAAGAAAAGAGAGAAATGATCTTAAAACTTGATATGAGTAAAGCCTATGATAGGGTTAAATGGGATTATCATTTTTTAGCATTAGAAAAGTTTGGATTTGGTAAGAAATGGGTCAGATGGATTAAATCTTGTATCTCTATAGTTTCATATTTAGTGTTGGTCAATGGGTTAGTAACAAAATATTTTTGTTGGACTATATTACATTATGTACCACCTTGGGTACATCTTTAGATTAGGAGTGTGTCTTAGATTAGAGTGTGAGTATTTACTTTATGCAATGTAATAAATGCACAAGTATTATTAGAGTGTGTAAAGTATTTAATGATGTAAATGTGCATAATAGTCCATGTGCACATGAGTTCATAGAATAGGAAAGTGAAGAGTCTCAAGAAGAGTGAATGAAGAACACAAGCTTATACTGAGAGGGGGGTGAACAATATAAGACCACTTTTTACTTTTTCTTCCAATTCAATATTATGTTGTATAAAGATAGCAGTATCAATAGTAGTAATAAAGGCAATGCACATAAACCATACACAATAGAGACACCCCAATTTACGTGGTTCACCCAATGTGGGATACTCCACGGAGAAAATATTTTACTAAAAATTTCTCAATCAATATATTTGGTAATCACTCCCAATTACAATGTTTATGGATATTTGTCCAAAGGAGATGTTGATCCCTTAATATCAATTTCGTGGATCTCTTCCATAGGAGAACTATTTCCCCTTATGCTCTGGCTATGTGATCTTCTAGAAGACTTTGTCTCTCTGTTGCACTAACTGGTGGACCTCTCTCCACTTGAAGACTCCTTAATCAGATCTGTCTTCAACTGTGCTGCTACTAGATCTCTATCCACTAAGACTCTGTCCTCTGTACTCTATCACCTCCAAAGCTCTATCAAAGGCTCACTAATAACTTGTTCAATAGGCTCACACAGAATCTAATTAAAAAGCTTACATAGAACTTGTCCAAAACTAAATAAAAAGCTCACACGAAACTTGTCCAAAACTAAATAACAATCTCACACAGAACTTGTCCAAATCTGCTCTAGCAAGCTCACCAAGAACTTGCCCAAATTTGCTCTAGAAAGCTCACCAAGAACTTGCCCAAAACTGTCCACAAATCTGTCCCAACATTATCCTCAGCTTTGTCCCAAAGGCCTTCTCAAAGGCTCAATCAATCATGCATAAAACTTCCACAAATTTATCCAAAAATCTATTCCAAAAGCCTTCTCAAAGGCTCAACCAATCATGCTCAAGTTGTACTCAAACTCATCCACAAATCTATCAAGGTAAAGCTCAAATATGAATTCAATAATGAAAGGCAATGTAATCTTCAATGGATGACAATAATGATCCACAATGATCTCAACTCAACTCAAATCATAGAAGCATAAAGAGAATTGTTAGAGACTCAATATGTTCTAATCTCAATCTCAACTCAACTCAACTCAAATCAACTCATAGAAGCATAAAGAGAATTGTTAGAGACTCAATATGTTATAATATCAATATCAACTCAACTCAACTTAAATCAATCTCAACTTAACTCAAGTCAATATCATAGAAGCATAAAGAGAATTTTTAGAGACTCAATATGTTCTAATCTCACTCTCAACTCAAATCAACCTCAACTCAATTCAAGTCAACCTCAACTCAACTCAAGTCTTATAGAACCATAAAGAGAATTGTTAGAGACTCAATATGTTCTAACCTTAATCTCAAATCAACATAGAATGATGGAATAGTTTGTTTCATAGAACTTGAACAATCACTTCACACATCACTTGACTAGGCTCAATCAACTCAACTCAACTAATCATCACAAGAGACAACTCTTTCTCACACAACCCTAGTCCAAGTATGTATCAACCAACTCAAATGTTTCCAACAATGCTCAACCACAAATATCACATAACAATGATACTCATGTTATTTTCTAACTCAAGTTCTTTCACAACCAATGGGATTCAATAAAAATGCTTATAAAACAAGGTTTAACCTCAAAGCTCAAACTATAAAACCTTGAAGTATTAAACCAATCACTTTTGAAAAGGAAACCACAATCAATCCTTTTCTCTCCAATGATATTTTATAAATCAACCACCATAAACAGTCAATAGGAGAATATACCCATACCTTTTATGAAGATGAAAAAACCTCTTTGTAAATCTGCCACAATCACAAAATTAATTTGCCAATATTCACAAGGGTTAGTAGATCACAAAATAATCAACATTACTCCACTTTTCAATAATCATCACCAAGGCCTTTAATTGCACAAATTTCTTATCTCTTCTAAAACCACTTGTACCATAAAATAAAATAAATAAAAACATTGCATAACCTTTTCACTCCCAAAACCACTTATACCATAAAATAAAATAAATCACAATATTGCATACCTTGTCACCTCATGAAAGAATTAATCCTCTTGAAAAATAACAAGGCAAACTTCACTTTTGGAACCCATTTGCAAAATCATAAATATCTCTTTACACAGACCTTATTTCTCCTTCTAAATAAGTTAGTCAAATAGCCCTCGATATAAGCTTTTCGACGATATATAATATGCCATCTTTTCAAAATAAATTGAAACCTTTACATATATATATATATATATATATATATATATATATATATATATATATATATATATATATATATATATGCCACCCTCCATTAATTGCACATAGGTCGACCCTCCATTAATTTAAACTCAAACTTTAAAATTTAATATCTTCATCACTGGAGGTCCTTTTTCGATGAAAAAAAGTTCCACCTAGGCTTTTAAGAAAAGCCCTTTCCACATAAGCCCACTATGGTTTTAAATAAAACCTTTTATTTTGCCTACCTTGGTTTTCATAAAAACCTTGTAAATAGCCATGCTTTCCAAAATATCATAAATGCTTATTTATGAAATATTTTGGCCACCAAAACCAAATGTGATCCATGTGACATCAATGATCCATGTGACATCAATGACAACACAAAATGCCTCAAATTAACTCAAATTTCCAACAGTGAAGGTCAAGAATACTCCATATGAAAAGTTGCATTCCATTATATATAGGTCTATATGTGAGTGTGAAAAAGCAGAATAATGAAGAGACACAATGTAGATTGAGCATGTATGAAGTATGGAGTATTTGAGATCTCCATTCTAAATCAAAATATTATTTTTCGTGAGCATTTGTTAATGGTAGTTTTCTGGGTAGTTTTAGAAGTTATTCATGAGTTTTATATGTTTAAAATATTATCATTATCTTATATTTGATATAACATTCCTATTTTAAATCTTGTGGTTATTCTATATTAAGCATTTAGTATCAAAAGCTAATAGTGGTATTAGAGCCACAAGGGAGATTGATAGGATATAGGAAGAGCCACAAGAGAGATTGAGAGGAGATAGGGAGATTTCATTTTTAAAAATTTTAAAGTTGCATTTTGGCTAGATTCTTTCCACAATGTTGCAAGAAAACTCGTGAAGACTAGGACTCAACAAATATTGCTTTTCCACTAGATTGAAGGATAACTAGTGAAGTTTAATTATTTTAGAGATCTAGAGATTTGGATGTATTTGATTGTTGTCTAAATTTTGTTGTAGAAAATTAGTTCTCAAAACTTGAGAAGCTTCCTACAATGAATAGAGAAGAATTTCATCTTTGATTATTTGAAATTCTATGTGCTTTCCTCATGCAAGGATTAGTTTTTTGAGTTGCAACAAAAGAGTAGATATTAAATATTAAGGAGGTCCAAGAAAGATGTCCCATTAGAGATTGAATATTAAGGAGACCGAAGAAAGAGGTCCCATTAGATATTGAATATTTAGGAGACCAAAGAAATAGGTCCCATTAGAGATTGAATATTTAGGAGACCGAAGAAATAGATCCCATTAGAGATTGAATATTTAGGAGACTGAAGAAAGAGGTCCCCATAGAAGATTACAGATTGAATATTGAGGAGATCCAAGAAAGAGGTCCACAAAAAATATTGAAGACTGAAGGTTGAAGATTTAAGGAAGGAGAAAGAAGCCAAAAAATACCTATTGAAGGTTGATAAAGAGGAGACCTGAGAGAAAAGGAAGCACCTATCTCCCAGTAAATAGGACAAGCACTTGTCTCTTGGAAAAAAGGTTGAAAGGCACTTGTCTCCTGGCAACAGGCCGAAAGGTGTTTGTCTTCCAATGATAGAGAAAGTACCCATCAATCGATGATTTAAAAGTGAAAAATTTTAGTGAACAAGAAAGGGCTATATAAAATACCTTTATCCCAGTCACAGGCCAGGAAGGTACTTGTATTCTAGCGATAGGCCAATCAACACTTATACTTGATGGAATAAACTACGCGTTGACTATGCAATTCAAAGATCGTGTATAAAATTAGAATAATATTGTTGTGAAAGTATAGGGAGCACTATGGTTATTCTAAAATGTTTAATTTTAGTGTGACCTCTCTTTTATTAGATACTTAATTAATTTATGCATGCACCCACCATAGTGAATCACATCAAAATAAATAAAATTAGCATAGTCTAAATTTGTAACAGGGGACGGTCATGTTCTGTATAAAACTCAGGCCAACCCTGAAGTGAAGGATCCTGAACCTATTCAACATTTAAATTGTATTGGATACTATAAAAATAAAAAGCTTGTGTTCTGTTATGCTCTATTTTTGAAGAGTGATTGTGAATTATCTGGGTGGAAATTTGTAGGAGCCTAGGCCCATTCTAGGCAGTATTCCTCCCTTATTTTTTTACTGCCATCATTTATTTCTTATTATTTTATTTCTACAAGTGTGTTTCTTGCTTTATTTATTTTTGCACAATGTGTTTAATTTATGCAATTTCTTGCTTTATTCAATTCTGCAAGTGTGTTTAATTTCCTATTATTTCTTTACAAGCTATGTGATTACTTTTTTGTAACTTTCCTTTCAATCATGTGTTTGATAATGATAGTTTAAATTTATTATCCTACATTTAAATTTTTTTGGTTTGGATGACTCCAACTACATGAACAACACACTCCCACTAAACCACAAGTGATACATAGGACTCATCTCTTAGTTTACTACAGACATATACTTTACATTGGTACTCAACAAGCTTAGGAACTCCCGAATTGATAAAATTAAATGGAAGGAAAATCAATTGTTTTAAAAAACATATTTTTTGCTCACCAAGTGCGTTACCAAGAGTAGAGCAGAAGATGAGCATTACCAAGAGGATAAAAATATGTTACAAGGAGGAGAAGCACTATCCATTTGATCTAATTATCACTTGGAAGGACATAATATATTTGCCAAGTGTCACAGCAGATAAGGTATCTCCAACCAACACCAAGTAAGTGAAACGTCTCCTTGTATCTAAAAGTGCATGAGGGACAAGTCATACAAGCATATTCATGAGAGAAGAGAGTGGTGCAAGTTAGTAGAGTGTTGCACATTAATGGTAAGAGAAGTCAACAAGCATGCAGAGGAAGGATAGAGTGTTGAAGCCTAAATTTAATGAGCGTCATACACAAGGAGGAGCATTAAATACATTGGAGAGAGAGAAAATATATGGAAGTTTATTTTTGGAGAACATCATCTAAAATAGAGTGCAAGTTGTAGAGTTGAAAAGTCTCACGAGGAGCAAGCCAAAAACATAGCGCACCATATTCAAGGAGGTACATAAAATATTTAAATTAATTTTCTTTTTACAAAGGTTAAGGAGGTATAAGGAATATCAATACTAAGGTTAAGATTAATTAATCTATTATGCTTGAGATTAATTAAATGAATGGAGGAATAAGGTAATGAATTGATAAATTATAACCTTAGAAGATTTATTGAATGATTTGGAAGACTTTTGAAGTAAGGAGAATTTAATTTGATTTTTTTTTAAATTACTTTATTTGAAATTTAAGCATAGAAATACTTGCAAATAATTTGACTTGGAGGAATAAAAATTTCTACATCGAAATAGGAATATTGAATTTGCAACTATATATTTGTTCTAAATTTCTAATTTTGGAGTTATAAGGAATTCAACACCAACATAGGTTTTTGAAATTTAGAAACCATATTATTGAAAATTAAGAGATATAAGAAATACAACATAAAGTTGTTGGAAAGTTGGAAAATTACATTGATATTAGTCTCTTGTTCAAATTAACGAGACATAAGGAATCCAACTTAAAGTCCTTGAAAGTAGAGAATTTTATCAAAAACTAAAGTTCCATCAAAAATATCTCTAGCTTTCTATTAATAATTAGGGAGACAAAAGGGATTCAACTCAAATGAAAACTTAGAAAGCTAAGTATTTTATCAAAGCTATTTTACATTCAAAATACTAGGGAGCTAAAAGAAATTCTACCTAGAGATTTAAAAAATTAAAATCTTTGTCAAAACTATTGTTTGATCATTATTCAAACATTAGGAAATACAAGGTATACTACAAGATTTGAAGAATTGAAAGTTAGTATTTGATCATATACTCAAATTCAACTTAAAATTTAGAAGTTGAAAAGATAGGGAGATATAAGGCTTACAACATAATTGTTTGGAAGGTTGAAAATTTGAAAAGTGTTCTTAATCTATCATAAAACTAAGGAGGAATAAGGATGTCTACTTCAAAGAATACATTAAACAATGATATAGAGAACATTTTCAGAGAAGAAAAGATAAATGTTATAAAACTTGGGATCAAGGATTTAATTAAAAAATTTGAAGGAAAATTAGATTTAGCCTCAAGTTTCATTTATAAAGAAGCATTAGAATTTTTTTTTGAAATATTAGAATACTATCTACATGTGAGAATGTTTGAAGCAATTGACAATGATAAATATAGTGTTATGATTCCTTTGAATGTTGCTAGTATAATATACATGGCATTACTTACACTTAAACATTACAAAGAGAAGAACTTGAAACAAAAGGAGTTAATTGAATCCCTTAAGAAAAAAGCAAATGTGGATGAATCATTTTTGGAAAAGGTATTTCATTCTTCATGTAATATTGATGCTTCAAGTTCATCTAATTATAGGCCTTACCATGATACTATAAGTGAACACTCAGAAGGTTCTATACTGAAGAAGACTTGTGATATGAAGGACAAAGGCAAAGAAAAAATGTTTTTGCAAGAATCTAATAACAACGTGATATCATATGAAAGCATAAAGACCATCATCACTGATGAAGATAAGCAAAAGGAGAAAGAACTTGATCAAGGAGGCATACAATGCAAAGTGAGTTAAAATATGAAGACCATATTGAAGACTAAAGTCTTCAATAACCAAATAATGTAATACAGGGGGATGTTGGAATATATTACATTATTTGGTACATGTTAATATACCACCCTAGGTACATATTTAGATTGGGAGTGTGTCTTAGATTAGAGTGTGAGTATTTAATTTATGCAATGTAATAAATGCATAAGTATTATTAGAGTGTGCAAAGTATTTAATGATGTAAATATGCATAATAGTCCATGTGCACATGAGTTCATAGAATAGAAAAGTGAAGAGTCTCAAGAAGAGTGAAGACCAAGAATACTCCATATGAAGAGTCACATTCCATTATATATATATATATATATATATATATATATATATATATATGAGTGTGAAAAAGCACAATATTGAAGAGACACAATGTAAATTGAGCATGTATAAAGTATGGAGTATATGAGATCTCCATTCTATATCAAAATACTATCTTCATGAGCATTTATTAATGGTAGTTTTATAAGTAGTTGCAAAAGTCATTCATGAGTGTTATATGTTTAGAATATTCTAATTATATTATATTTGATATAGCGTTCTTATTTTAGATGTTGTGGTTATTTTACATTAAGCATTTAGTATCAAAATCTAACACTTTTAAAGCCAAGAGAGGTCTTAGATAGGGAG
This sequence comes from Wollemia nobilis, assembly GCA_028583015.1. Taxonomy (NCBI): domain Eukaryota; kingdom Viridiplantae; phylum Streptophyta; class Pinopsida; order Araucariales; family Araucariaceae; genus Wollemia; species Wollemia nobilis. The sequence continues at coordinate 9,099,914 of JAQPPZ010017228.1, forward strand.
ATCCTATTTCACCATATTTGTTCTTTATTATGGTAGAAGTTTTGGGTAGGAACCTAAATAAGGATAATAAATATGGGTTGATAAGTGGTCTTGAGGGTAGTAATAACATCGATAACATCACCCATCAACAATTTGTTTATGACATAGCCCTTTTTGGGAGGGCAAGGATAAAAGAGGCCAGAGCTTTGAATACCTTATTAAAGGAATACGATACAATGTTAGGGAAAAAAACTAATAGGAAAAAGTTTAAAATTTATTTCCTAAACACCCCAACTAGAATCCAAGTAGGGATATGCAGGTTACTTCAAATGGAGGAGGCAAATTTTCTAGCAACTTATCTAGGGATGCCCTTATTTTAGGGGAGAATGAGGATAGAATTATGGAATATAGTTATAAGTAAAGTTTAGAATAAACTACCAACATGAAAAGGTATATGATTATCATTATAAGGAAGAGTGCAACTAATTAAATTGGTCTTACATGTCATTCCAACATATTATATGTCCTTGTAATCTATGCCAAAATAAATAGAAAAAAGTTTAATCTATATTATGTGGTTTTTTTTATGTTAAGGTTTACATGATAAAAGGAAATTTTCTTTGGTGAAATGGAGCAAGGTGTGTGGTGATAAAACTAGGGGAGGTCTCAGTTTAAGAGTTATTATGGATGCGAACTTAGCTCTTAGGGGTAAAGTAATTTGGAGATTATACAAAGAGAATCAAAGACAATGGGAAATAATTATTCTAAGTATGTTTACCACAATGACCCAAGCTTAATATTTACTACATTCTCTCTACCAAATGGTTCTGCACTATGGAAAAATTTAAAAAATCTATCGACCTAGTGATTAAAGATCTAATATGGGTGGTGGGAACTAGAGAAAAAAATTCTGTTTGGATGGATACTTGATGTGATAAAAAACCACTTAATCTAGATCTAATTTTAAAACCATGGATAAGATTACTTCAATATAAATATGGTGATAGGGTTTTGAACATCATGTACAAGGATCGGGAAGGAAAATACAAATGGAAATAATATTTTTTTACAAGAATACTAAACATAGTTTCTAGGAGGAAATTGAATAGAAAGATAACAACAATGATTATTCTGAGGGGAGCCAAGGATAAGCTAATTTGGGAGTTGAATATTTCAGGAGAATACACAACAAGAAGTGGATATAATATAAAGCACAACAAAATAGAAATATCACAAGAATATGGAGAGATATTTAGGATATCTCGAGCATTCCTAAAGTCAAAATGTTTGTTTGGCTAGTAGGTCATAGAATAATTTTATCTTGGGATAACCTTATGAAAAGGGGTTTTCATGGCCCCTTACAATGTGTTCTTTGTAAAATGGAGAAGAGTATAGACCATATTTTGGGACATTGCTTAGTAGTTTAGAATCTATGGCAATTGATTGTTAATATGTTTGGTAAATGCATGGTGATGAGTGGAAGAATTAAATATTGGTTAAAGAAATGATAGATAACTTTTAAAATTGAGGATTAACAGACAATCTAGGATATATCAAAATATACAATACTTTGGATTGATTGGCTAGAAAAGAATAGAAAAATATTTAAGAGAAGGAAAGCAGTTTAAAAGTAATGAAAAGAAATATTTGTTTAGCCATAGAGGAGTCTAAACCAACCCTATCAACTCACCCAATTCCTAATTTGGAAGTAGAGAGCATTGATAGATGGAGTCAAGTCATCAAATGGAATTATGATGTTGGGTACAAGAGAAACAAAAGGAAGGCAAAGAATATAACATGGAAACCACCAAATGTGTAGTTGGTCAAATTGGAATTTTATGGAACATCTAAAGGAAATCCATGACCAACATGAGGAGGAATAATTAGAAATAATAGGGAAGAGACTTTGTCTCATTATGCTTTCAATAGTGGATTTAATACAATTAATGAAGCTAAAGCTTGGGTAGCTTTGGAAGGTTTGAAAATATGCAAAAAAAATGAAATGGAATAGAGTATGGATGGAAGGTGATTCACTCATAGTAATAATTATAATTTTAAGTAAAGAAAAGGTTCCGTAGAACATACAAGAGATAATTGTGGAAATTCAAGACCTTGCTATAGAGTTTGAAAAAATTAGGTTTACACATATGTTAAGGGAAGGAAACAAATATGTAAATAGGCTAGCCAATAGAGGGGTTTTAATTGAGGATCATGAATTTAAAGTCTCTTTTCCATGGTTAGAGGAAGTAGTAAGTGTATCTAAAGCTATCAAGAAAATGTTGACTACCTGAATCAAATAGTGATTAAGATTTACTTTAATATTTTTCATTGGTAGTATGCGTTTTGTTTTATAATATTAATGTGTTTTCATAAAACTATTTATTACAATTTTTGTGGTTGCACTTATGCTTCAGGACGGAAACTAGCAATTCAAATTTGGTAAAATAGACTATGATAGTGAGATGTTTTGGAAATATTACTCTACTAAGATTCAATGCATAGATAGTAGAGGTGGAGTTTTGATATTGTGAAGTATGTTGTAGGAAAATGTCAAGAAAGATCCTAAATTATGGAAAATTTGTATTCACATATAAAATTGAACAATATCTAAAAAATTATAATCAAGAATTCAGACATTTTATGAAAATGATGTAGGTATCTACCTATAGAATCTCAATTGAGATGAGAATTGAGTCTATTTGTAAACTCTCAAGCTCTAAAGGAGAGAGTTTTGACTTGTTAAGGGTGGGGAACTTGAGTACAACCCCTTGTTCTCCAAAAAAAAAAAAGAGATTCAAAATTAGATCAATTGAAGGTGGGGATTGAATTTAAATTACTCCATGGCTTTTCTTCTAAAAATATTTTTCCTCTTTGTTTTCTCCAATTTAAAATTCTAGTATAAGTTAATGGCCAGTGGCTCATAGATTAGGGGGGATATGCATTATATTTAAGACCATTAAGTGAGAATTTTTTATAGAGATAGAAGATATTAAAAGGCTTTTGGTGTTTATTAGGATTTTTGGACTTCCATATTAGCTTATTAATAAGGATGTTTTTCTACCATAAAAAAAAGAACATTTTCAAAGGTAATTGATAATACTCTAAGGGAATTCATATAGGATGGACCAAATACTAAGGAGAAAATGTATGTTGTATATGCTTTGAAAACCTTGTCTTAGTGTATTCATATTAAATTTAAATCAAGAGAATGTGATCAACAAGTAAAATATGAAAATATTGCATTTTGATGTCACAAATATTATGAGATTGGACATATGACAAGAGATTGCAAAGTAAAAATGATGGATAAAGAGAAGAATAATATTGGGTATGAGACAAACTTCAATATAAATCAAGGAGATCATGCCATAGTCTAAGTTGGACTAGATCAAAGATTTTTCACTTTCAAAAAATGGCAAAGAGAACCCCTTTGCATCATTAAATGACAAACACCATTACAATTTACTAAGATCAACCATTAGAAGAAACAAAGGATATAAGGGATGAGAAAGTACAATGTGTAATTTTAGGATTTAAAGGTACAAAGGAATATGAGGAGGAAAATTCTAAAGAAAATGAGACAAATGATGTCAAGGTTAATGTAGGTAAGTCATCTTCATTTTTCATAAGTAGCATAAAATCTTCTCCTTGCAATAAAAATGATATTATAGAGTGTATCCTTGGTACTTTAGGGTTTCAAAAGCAACATAATAATGAAATATGTATGGATGATATCCATGGAAACTTAGGGTTTTAAGGACAACATGAGAGAGTAATTAGCATGGAGGATCATTCTTATAGTTTAGAGTTCTAGGACATCATTTAGAGTTTTTAGAGTAGCATGAGGGAAAGGATACTATGGTGAATCATTCTTGTACTTTAAGGTTTTTAGTGCAACATAAATAAGAAATTACCTATGAGGTTATTCCTTACATTTTAGATTCCCTAAGGCAGTATATAAACCTTTAGAAGATAAGTCTCATTATGAACAATTTAAAAAAATAGAAGAGGTTGATGAAGATGAAAGTCTTGGTGGAAATGGAAAAAGGAGAGAAAGATCCTCAAACCAAGAACAAAGAGAAAAAAAATATTTGGGAAACCAAAAGCAAGTGTTCACAATAAGTGAGGCTAATCCCATAAATAAAAATTAAATCAATGATAAAAATGGTAGAGGGGAATATTAGGGGTATGAATAAGATCACTAAAAAAGAGTTATTAAGGAATTAATAGGTTGTTATAGGTACAAACTAATTTTAAAACAAGAAAAAAAATTAGGTAGTGAGAAATGTAAGGATGCATTTAAAATAATTTAGAGGATGGGGAATTGTCTGGTAGCTTTTTCTATAGGATATTTTAGAGGTATTGTGACAATATGGGATAAACATGAATGGGATGGACAATTGCTAGAAGCAAGAATTAGGTTATTGGTCTATTTTGTAGTAAAGAGAAAAATCTCAAAGTTAGAGTTCTAAATTTATATGCTCCAAGTATATTTACTCCTCATGAAATATGTTGGAAGGGATTGGTACATTTTTTCAAGTACAACAATGATTCATTATTGTGATCTATGGATATTTGGGGGGATTTCATCACAATTCTATCTCCTTCAAAAAAGAAGGGTAGTCCTCCTAGATAGTCTAAATCAACATAGGAATTTTATTCATTTGTCAATTTATATGGCCTTTGGGAGGTTATTACTTCAAAATTTTAATAGACATGGGTTAATAGACACATTGGGGAACTCATATAGCAGAAAGACTAGATAGATTTTTGTTATCCAACCTATGGTTTTAAATAGAGTATACACTCTCTTTAAAAATTTTATTGCAAGTAGTATAATATCATAAATACATCCTCTTGAGATGTGATTTTACTCTATAATGGTCATCCAAAGCCATTTTGCTTTCAGCCTATGTGGTTCCAAGATCTTGATATCTTCCAGTTGGTTACGTTATGATGGGATGGAACCAAATTTTAACTACCATGTATGTGCATGTTTATTCAAAAGATGAAATATCTAAAGGGTCAAATGAAGGTCTGGAATATGTCTTGGTTACAAGATTTGAATATACATGGAAGGATCACCTACAACAATGAAGCTAGTATCAACTTCAATTTATAGTAAAATGGAATTATCAAAAAATGGGCTTTTCAAAATTAATTTTGCTACTGCTTGTAAATAAAATATAGAAAAATCTAGTGAAGATGATGTCTTTTGAAAAAATGAAGCTAAAATTATCCTTACTTTTTCAAAATCATATGGAACTTCAACTAACAAGTATGCATATTCTAGGGCATAATGGTAAAAATACAATTGAAAGGAATGGAAATGTATTTCAATTGAGGGGAATTCACAAATTGTCATTAATGTTATCAACAAAAATGGATGCAAGATTGGACAAAAAATAATATTATTTTTGATGATCATAACCTATTGTTGGAGGTAATCTCTATAGGTGGTTAGAGAAATTATCCAAATCCATCTAATGTGGCACCACATTAGTGTGTAAATGTGTGCATTCTATGATTGTACATAAACAATTTTGTCATATGTATGTTTGTTACAAGTTTTGTTAAGTATGTTGATCAATGACTTGGAACAAGTATTGATCAAAGGATTGTCATTTTAACACATCATGGAGTCATGCATGTGAATAAGACAATGTGTTTTTTCTATGATCAGTTTGCAATTATTTGAAAATTTGAAGCGAGAGGGTGACAATTGAGTTGTAATCATACACCCCTTTTTAAAATTTTATATATTCCATTAGGTGGTAATGAAATGGTACCATTATTGAGATCACCATTATGTGATGTTGTTGAGTATGATATAATATTGTTGTAAGTAATGTATATATCAAATTGTATATAAAGAACTAGTTTTAGTTTTGAATTGTCATCATTGTTTATTCCTTGTTGCTTGTTATGTTTGACTTTTTCACTCTATTCTTGATAACAAATATTAAATTATATTTGCTATTATTGTCATAATAATTAGGATCAAGAAGGGTGTATGATGAGAAAAAGAATAAACATAATGCAACAAGGTAAACAAGTGAGACATAGGACATGCACATGGATGGAGAGGACATGGAAGGTGCACATAGCAAGGACAAGAACAAAAAATAGAGGTTTGAGTGTATTGCAAATTCTAAAGATGGAAGAGGTGCAAACATGAAACATGGAGATGGTGAATATGATAAATCAAACATAGAAGCATAGATTCATCAAGATCCAATTTTTCAAGAGGAAGTGTAGGAGGTAAACATTCCATAGAGCCTATCATTGGATGAAGATGCTTGAAGATTACCTGGGTGATAGAAGGAGTTAAAACCTATTAGATTCAAAAGGTGTGGACCCCTCAGGAGGAGGAAAGTGAAAAACTATTCAAGATATTGTTTATGATAACAAGAGAAGATAAATCAATGAAAGTATTATATTAAAATATTATGCAATAGATAGAGGTCATGCTAATAGAGAAAGTATCAACAACGAAAGTGTTGATGACAAGCGTACTAAAGACAGAGAAGGTTGTAATATTGAAGTTGGTGTCATTGACAAAGGTGATGAAATTGACAAAGGTATTGATAAAAAAGTTAATGATGAAGATCATGTTGATAAGAGAGGCCTTATGGGAGTTCATAAATATGAGGAATTTCATGAAGACAAGAAATCAAGGGGATGACAAGAGACACCAATATAAACATAAGAAGAGCAAGAGGGAGAGTCCAGAGATGTACAAAAAAATATTTTGGTGCATAGACAACCATCATGGAAAATTAAGTCTATAATAGGGTGGACTTTGGGAATCTACCAAAGACTACACAAGTCTATTCATAAAGACTAGCATGAACCAAAAGCATAACTATTCCAATTGAAAGACAATTGGACATTGAATTTGAGATGAAAACCAAAGGAGAAGAAATCATTGCAATAAATCCTTCAATATCATCAAATAGAGAATTGAGTTAACTAGCAATAATTCACTCAACAACTTAGTTGACTTCAAGTGATAACCAATAGTCATGAATGCCACTGAGGGTAAGAAAAAGTTCTCTAGATTCATTGGAGATAGAAAAGGAGACCCTTTAAGACATTGATACTTGTGAGACTATATGGAAATCAAATGAGATAAAGGATGAGAACACTTGGTTAGAGTTATTCCAAAAAATATTATGAGGGATTATAATGGACTAACACTTGAAAATAAGAAAACCCACCCATGACATGGAAAATTCTAAAGAAAGGGTTTAATAAAAAAATTTAATTATTGTGTGATGACACAAAGATCATTAAAGAAATCGTAGTCACCAAGAAAAAGAACAAAAATATTAAATCCTATAATAGTCGTTTGATAGAACTCACCAATAACATGGAGAACAAACTTGGAGATATACTTCATAAATAGTGGTTTATGGATGGAATTCTTCTAAAATATAAGAATATGTATATTGTACTATAGATGATGTATCAAAGACCTTGACAATGTTGAATTAGGAGAGCAAAATGAAGACAATATCAATAGGTGGAAGTTAGAGTAAAGAAGAAAGTGATTTCAATAGTAATCATGATGATATAGGGATAGTAATACAAGTGCTCAAGAAAGACTTGGAAATATAAATTTATAAAATAAAATGCAAACAAAAAGTCATTTGGTGTTTCAACTATCAGGAAAAAAGACACATGAACAACAATTGTCCAAAAATACATATAGTGGTATCTATGAAGTTCATGGGCAATCTATTGTAGATTTTCCACTTATCTTGAAGTGCAGAAGACATCAAGTATTGGTGGTGTAAAAGGAAGAAGATGTTGACTAGAAACTGAGTTCCTCAAAAAAAAAAACAAGGTGCAATAAGAGGAGGATATAGAAATAACTACCAAGGAAGGATACATGATGAGAAAAATCGAGGCAACAATAATCCTAGTGGCAGAGAAATATTTTAATATGATTATGAAGTAATATTCGTCATGTAGTGTAGGAAGTGCCAAAAGTGGAGCCACTTCACATGAAACCGCATAAATGCAATAGTGAGTAAAAGTGTGTTGATGATGTGCCAATATCGTGGACTAGAAAATCATAAGTAAACAAATTGCCCTAAGGAAGCTAGCATTAGAAATAGCTAAAATTTCAATCTAATTGATGTTGAAGAATGAAGTGTAGAAACAAGAGATGTTCTCATAATAACTTGGGCATAGGCAAGGAATATGGAGTATCTTGAACCTACGACAAAGAGGAAAATATGGTAGGAAGCTCGAGATGATATTTTAGAAGAAATAAAAAAAGAACATCATATATATAAATAGTTAAGGAGCCATTAACATTGTCTCCTAACATCACAAAGTCTAGCAAGCTAATTACTACATATGAGTGTTCTAATAAATGTGGTAACCTTACTCAAGGTAGTCCTAGACTTGCATGAAATGAATGGAAATATGTTGCAATAACCAAAGGAGGAGAAAGCAAGAAGACAACAATGCAAGATCATTTTTTTAACCTTGTAGTCTTAATATTGATTGACAAAGAGAAGTGGCTAAAATTGTTGTACATAGAGATCTTGAGCCACATCTTGATATAAGTCATAATGGATGGTAGGTCAAGTGTTAATGTACTCCTAAATATGAAATGGAAGGATGTAGGAGAATTTATATCATGATAATCAATTTTTTTACTAGTAAGACTAATCAATATGGTACTAAGATGAATTGCATATTAATAACATAAAGAGTAAGCATAATTGATCAAGCATTCAATATTGATTTTATAGTTATAATGATGTAGAAGCCAACATATTGTACCTTGTTGGCATGAGGTTGGTTGAGGATGGCAAGAGTAGACCACAACTTGGGAAAAAATTGAATTATTTTCAAGAAGGGTTTATAATAAACTTGTGAGATCACTTGGTTGGTGAATAAGTTGCATCATCAAACAAGTCAAAATATTTATAATTTGAAAAAGATAAAGAACAGATTGACTAGGAACCAAAGTGAAGATGATGCCTTGAAATTGGAGTAGTGCATAGAAGATAAACCACACTTTTAAAATGGTCTACATAATTGGCAAATGAATGACTATAAATTATTCCAACTAGAATTTTTGTTCTTGAAAGCGGAAGAATACCATGGAGTGGATGTGATGGGGAAGTATATTATGAAGGATAATTTAGAAGTAGATGATAATAGTGTGGCAATAGCAATACAAAAGTAATAAAAATAAGAGGATAAGAAGATGTCAATTCCTTCTAAATATTTGAAGTATAACATTGTGATGCATAATTGTATGAGAAGTTAACACATGATTTTAATAAAATAAAGGTGATAGAGAAACTAAACACCATCAACTATGAAGGATTGAGGATGGTACAAGTAAACTTAGTGGAAGTGAACAAACAAACGATAATCAATATTGGGGATGACTGGGATCTAGTCTTGAAGGGGGCTAAATTCACAATTTTTGTGAAGTATGTTTTCATTAACCTATAGGAATATTCAAGGAATTGCACTTGAGTTATGTGTCCACCAATTTCCTTTGATTTTGAGGGCATAACCAGTTATATGGAGACTATATTGCATGAATCCTTAACATGTGTATAATATGAATTTGACCTTTTTAGGCAACATGGCCTATGCACTTCAAGGAGGTATGATAATTTCCATTGCATGAGAATTCATGGTTAGAAGGATAACCCTTCACTACTACACCATTCGTATATTAGAGGTTTGAGGTTCAATTTCAGGTAGGAAGCATTATTTTTTTAATTGTTGCACTATTATTTTGATAATATAGGAACTTCACAAATGAATGGTATGATTATCTATCACATGTGCAAGGAGGGCATGTTGCAGCACAAAAATGATATTCCATAATTGAAAGAACAAAGAATTGATGATAAAGTAAATCAACAACACAACACATCATGTAGTTGGTAAAACACTTATATGATCTTGTGCTTTCATCTAGATGACCTGCACAACATAATCATATCATACCTAATGGACTTGCACATGTAAATATGTTAAATAAATTAGTTAATAATTTATATGTCCTTGTTCAACATTGGATGACCTAGTTCAATAATTTAGATGACCTATTGTCATAGTCAGATGACATAGTCTAGAGTTATATGACCATGTATGTTCATGTACAACAAACGTACAAAGGTGTAAATAGTCCAAGCGATATATCTACAACAAAAGCAATAATTCACAAGTACATGCACAATGTACAAGTTATGCACAATAATGGTTGAATGGAAGTATTCTTATTATTTGCAAGAATACATGTTTGGAATAAAATATAACTATCTCTTGATGCACCCAAACATACAATTATATTATTTGTACATACTATGCATTGCCCTTTCAAATGAATGTGGGGTCTTCTTTATAGAAATTGGGAGGTAGTTACTCACTCAACCTCCTAAAAGCACCTACCTAACACCTCATCATTTTATTACATTTAATTTTACATGCATTTAACTTACTTTTTATCTGAGTACATGACTTATTAATTGTACATACATTTTATCAATCACTTTCTTATACGTATAAAAAAAAAACTCAAAATCATAAAATTACTACATTATAAAATTGTATGTGCACATAATTAACTTTCAAAAACTACATTATGTCCAAGGTGATGCTTAAGATGGCACCACATATGAACTAGAGCCTACACCTACCCTCCTCTCTAGATTGGTTGACATTCTTGTTGATGATTTTTGCTTATCTTGAGAGCTCTAAATTTGCTATGGTTGAGGTGTTGGTGCAAGTACTCCACTCAACTATTGAATCTACAACTTCAAGGCTTAAATAATCCCTTAAATCTACTTGCATAGGATTGGTAGCAAGTCCACTAGAAGATATTTTTATGACTTTTGCTAAATTTTACCATATTATTATTCAACTTAGACTTTCTCTTTGCTACTTCAACCTCCTTCCTTGAAGCTTTTTCAATCTTCTCATAATTCTTTGGGATCAACTAGTCTTGGTGAATGATTTCTTATATATTTACTTCAAGTGGTTGTTACCTTAGTGTGCACTCAAATTTCAATTCTTCAATCAGATAACCTTGCTCCTCCTACACTTTCCTGATCTTATTTATTTCTTATCTTATCCATGTTATTTCAACTTTGTCTTCTTATTGCACGTGTCAAAGCTATCCTTCTACTTGTAATCAGTTTTATTATTTCTCTTCCTTCAACTTAAATCTATTAACCATCTAAAATATCTCTAATCAAAGTTCACTCTAGCAAAAAATCTCTCCAACTCTAGTGCTAGTTTGATTCTCATGACACCTAGTAATTGAGGAAACTTACCCATTCTTCCCTTGTAAATGTGTACTCATGGTGGGTGTTAGAATAAGGTTGGATTTCCTTATAGTAGCTCCATCACTCCAAACATTGACTCAATGCCACTATGGCCAACTCTAATATCCCATGGCTGCACTTGATGGATCTCTACAAATACTCTCACCCACTCTCCATATTAGGTCCAACTAATAAAATTGCCCAATCTTATCTCCATGCACAAATGCTATAGTTACCATTCACCAAAAATCCAACTTAAAACTCACTCCTCCCCTTGTCAAACAACCCACTCAACTTCTTGGAAAATGTATCAACCTGATCATTGATCCATTCACAATGAATTGGAGGTTGCCTCAAGTTAGGTACTAAAATGCTCACTTGCCTTCCCATGCTCCAACTCTTTATTTATATCATATATGATGGCGGTATCTTCAATTTCTTCCCCATATTGATTCTTCAGGTTGATTTTTTCTTGGTTGTTTTTCCTTCCTCAATATTTACTTCCTTTTCTCCCTCTACATCAACTTGCTTATTAACAATATTGATCATATCTTTGCCCTTGTATGGTTCATCTATTGGAAATTGATTTATTTATCCCTTATACCACCATATATGTTCTAACGTAGGTTGTCTTACTTTTTTTATTTGCTCCCCTTTGGCACTAATGAAGTTAAGGTTGTATTCCATGGCTCATAGATACAATTTCGACTAGTGCCTCCTCATCCAATGGAGGTGAACCACACATCTCAACTTATTTCACAAATTGTCATAGCAATATTGTGGTGTAACTTTTTTACTAAAAATTTAGCATATCCAAATTCATTGTCATCATTATATCACTTGTATATTCTCCCCCATGTATCACCAGTGTTTCCTCCATCGATGATGATATCTCCATTGTATCAACTATAGTATACACATCATCATCTACATCTAGGATCATTGATGTTGCATGTGCTTACTCCTTATTTATTATTACTACATCTCCATGCTCCTACCCTACACACTGAACTCCTTGCACAACTACTTCTAATTGATTTAATTGTTGTCCTCCCTTGGCAAAATTTATTGGAGCCACTTCCTTGATACCTGTAATGACACCTACAATGTCTTATTGCATAGTCTATCCTACTAATAGTGTGGGAGTGCCCAATGGTATTGTAACATACATTATTCCATGTAACTTGTAGTGTTGACCTACCACAAATCCTTGTATATTCTTGTCAAGTGTCCCTACCATGGTGGCATATTATGGGGGACTTGAAGGTGGAAATACCTTAATGCTATGACTCATTGGTTGATACTAAGGTTGTTGTTGTTGTTGTTATTAAGGCTGATATTATTGTAACTGCTCTCACATTTGCTACCACTACTGCTCCAATTTATTTTGTTGTTTCTCCTCTCTTATTGCCTCCCTAACACTTGAAAATTATTACTCCATTAAAATATGTAATCTCCTAAATCAATGCATCAATATCTCCTCCTTTGTATTCTTCTTCTAATAACTTTAATTATATAACCTTTGTTTCATTTCTCTTCTTTATTGTCACCTTCTTCTTCCACACTACTAATTTTTTTGTTGGTCCAATATTTGTCAATGGGGCTATGTGTACCAAATAAAAATGGTTGGTGCTCCTACTATTGTTAAAGGAAGATTTAGTCTAAGAAACTAAATATTTTCATATGCTTATCATCCAAAAGTAACACAATGGCATGAAATACCATTGGAAAATTCTTGATGTACCACAACTAAAACTTTTGTATGTTGCCTAATAAAAACAATTGTCCAATCATATTTTTCTTTGGCCACCACTCCTTCTAGGTATGATGTGACCCAAGTGGGCATATCCAAGGCTCTTTTTTCATCAGGCAACCTAGACATAATCACATTCATTGCATGAGACAACTCATTTTATTTCAAGTGTTGTATCTTTAGCTTGTGGCTTCTACTAGACTAAGGTTGATGACTTTATCAACATATTTATTCAAATAGTATAGCTCCACTCCCTCCCTTTTCATAGTTTTTTGTTATTTAGAGTAGGTAATCTAAACACTTTAAAATTTGTATGGGGAGAATGATACTTACAACTGTTAGAGTATATTACATTATTGGGTACATGACAATATACCACCTTAGGTACATTATTAGATTAGAAGTTAATCATAGATTAAGGTTTGAGTAGTTATTTCAAGCAATGTAATAAATGCACAAGTTTTAGAATATGCAATGATGTAAATGTGCATGTAGTCCACATGTACATAAGTCATAGGATAGGTAGATGAAGAGTCATGGGTAGAGTAAAGGCCAAGGCACATATCCTCCTATATATATGCCTTGAGGTAGAGAGTGAGAGAGATACTGAAGTTACTATGGTGATTAGTAGTTAGAGTGAATTGTAGTTCTTTCATTGAAATTATAGAGTTTTCATGTCCTCAATTATAATACATTGTACTATTTTCATGAGCATGAAGAACACAAGCTTATATTGAGAGGGAGGGTGAACAGTATAAGACCACTTTTTACTTTTCTTTCCCAAATAGTATTAATCAATATAATCAATGGCAGTATTAATAGCAATAACCAAAGCAATGCACAAATCATCACACACAATAGAGACACCAATTTTAACGTGGTTCACCCAATGTGGGCTACCTCCATAGAGAAAATATTTCTTCTAAATATTTCTCAAATAATCTCATGGGAATCCTTCCCAATTACAATGTTTATGGACCTCTGTCCAAAGGAGATGCTGATCCCCTAAATCTCAAGTTCGTGGATCTCTTCCACAGGAGAACTCTTTCCCCTTCTGCTCTAGCTAGTGATCTTCTAGAAGACTCTGTCTCTCTACTACACTGACTGGTGGATCTCTCTCCACTTGAAGACTCCTCACTCAGATCTATCTTCAATTATCCTGGCTGTTGGATCTCTATCCACTGAGACTCTGTCCTCTATACTCTGTCACCTCCAAATCTCTATCTCAATACTATACTAAACATAGTCCAGTCGGTCTAGCATAGCTCTGCTCAATCTCTTGTACTAAACATAGTTCATTCGGTCTAGCACAACTCTGCTCAATCTCTTGCACTAAACATAGTTCATTCGGTCTAGCACAACTCTACTCAATCTCTTGCACTAAACACAGTTCATTCGGTCTAGCACAAATCTACTCAATATCTTACACTAAACATAGTTCATTCGGTCTAGCACAAGTCTGCTCAATAGGTCCACACAGAACCTTCTCAAATCTGCTCAACAGGTCCACACAGAACCTGCTCAAATCTACTCAATAGGTCCACACAGAACCTGCTCAAATCTGCTCAATAGGTCCACACAGAACCTACTCAAATCTGCTCAACAGGTCCACACAAAACCTGCTCAAATCTTCTCAATAGGTCCACACAGAACCTGCTCAAATCTGCTCAATAAGTCCTCTCTAGAACTTGTCCAAATATGCTCAATAAGTCCTCTCTAGGACTTGTCCAAATCTGCTCAATAAGTCCTCTCTAGGACTTGTCCAAATCTACTCAATAAGTCCTCTCTAGGACTTTCTCAAATCTGCATAGCAAGCTTCCACAAAATCTTACACAAAATCAGTCCACAAGCCTTCTCAAAGACTTACCTCAAATCAGTTTAACAAGCTCACACAGAACTTGTCCAATCTCATAGAATCATAAAGAGAATTGTTAGAGACTCAATATGTTCTATACTCAATGCTCAATCAATATCTCAATTCAATCTCATAGAAGCATAAAGAGAATTGTTAGAGACTCAATATGTTCTATACTCAAATCTCAATCTCAACTCAAATCAATCTCATAGAAGCATAAAGAGAATTGTTAGAGACTCTATATGTTCTATTCTCAAATCTCAATCTCAACTCAAATCAGAATATAGAATAGTTTGTTTCATTGAACAACCACTTCACACAATCACTTGACTAGGCTCAATCAACTCTACTCAACCAATCACCTCAAGGAACAATCCTTTCCTCAAACCCTAGTCCAAGCATGTATCAACCAACTCAAAATATTTCCAACAATGCTCAACAACAAATCTCACATAACAATGATACTCATGTTCTTAACTCAAGTTCAAGTTCTTTGCATAATCAATTGGCTTCAACAATGATGCTTATAAAACATTCTTCACATAACAATGATACTCATGTTCTTCTCAAACCCTAACTCAGGTTTTTCACACAACTAATGGCTTCAACAACAATGCTTATAAAACAAGGTTTAATCACAACTCTCAAATCAGAAAACCTTGAAGCATTAAACCAACAACTCTTCAAAAAGGAAACCACAATCAATCCTTTTCTCTCCAAAGATATTTTTAGAAATCAATCACCCAAATAAGTCAATGAAGAATATTGCCCATACCTTTTTGATGCCTTATGAGTTGTCCACTAAATCTGCCACACTCAACACATTTTATTTTTCCAATCTCAACAAGGGTTAGAGGTCTTGAGTAATAACACAATAATAAAAATAATATCTCAATAACACCTTATTACTCCTACTCAATAAAATGCACCATACCCTCTTATGCAAGAAATAAACCCTCAAAAGAATGAATCAAACTTACTTTTGAAACTCCTTGACAAAACCAGAAATATCTCCTTGCACACACCTTATTTCTCCCTCTAAGCAATCTAAACAAATAGCTCTCGAAAAGAGCTTTCCAATGATATATAATATGATATACTTCCAAAAAGAAAATCAGCAGAAATCTCTATCTTTCCTAGGGCATACCATATCCTTATTTCTCCTTAGGCAACCTTGGCAAAAATTAAAATATTAAACAACATCAAAAATTAAATCCACTTGCCTTGCCCTCGGTGGGATTCGATCCCCCGATGTCCTCCTTCCCAATGCCTTAGCCGCAGCCAAGCCACCGTTGGGCCACATGCCCTGACGTGTCTAAAATGGCACGTCCACCATAAAGTTTCCATGAACAACGCTCCTTCGAAAAACAACAAGCGCTTCAAGCGCTTCTTCCTTGCAATCCAAAAGGTCTCACGCGAATCGAACACGGGACCTCCTCCTTAGTACCAAGCCAACATACCACTAGGCCACGCTGGCCTTTGCGCTTAGAGCCTCCGAACCTTCACACCTTTAGCCTTTACGTAAATCGTAAGGCCTTCGAAAAACAAAACCTTTTCGCATGCGCTTCGAATAATTATTGCAAGGGATGCCTTGGTAAATGTTTTTTATGGCATTTATATAATGCCTTTGTCCTCTTTTGCAATCACGTCGACGCTTCAAATAATTTCGACGTCGGCGTGATTTTTAATTTATAATTAATTTAAATTTAAATATTATAAATTAAAAAGAACCAACCTTAGGTTTAATTTAATTAAACCTTAGAACCTTGTCTTAATGCCCAATCTTGGTATAATTAAATATTATTTATAAAATTTAAATTCCTTGTGAATTTAAATAATTTATAAATAATTATTAAACCTCCTTTTTAACCTTTGCAATAACCCACCTTGGGTTTTTATAAACCAATCACTTAACTCGTGCTCCCAATAATATTAAAATATTATGGAGCCTTTTTCCTTTCACTTCTGCACTGATGAAGCTTTTTCCTGGATGACTTGGGCGACTTTATTTCTTGTCGAATTCCTTAATAAGAGTGATAACTCTATCAGGTGACATCAATGACAACTTTGACTTAGAGGACTCAAAATGTCCAACAATCTCCCCCTTTGTCATTGATGGCAACCCTTATCCTTTTACTGAAACCTGACCTTATTTTCTGCTCCCCCTGGCTCAATGCTCTCTCAAATATCAAATCTCTCCTCATATCAAATCTCTCCCCATATACACAAATCTCTCCCCCTTTGACATCAATGGCAAAGGGTCACCTTTGGGGCTCGGGGCTAAGAATGAGCCTCTTAGCTTAGCCCCTCCCCCACCTCCACATGAGGTGGTTAATTTTGGGTGGGAGTATTTCTACTCCCTGAAAGCACTGTTCTCTACCTTCATCTTTCTCTCTTCTTTTCTGAGTCTTCTGAATCCTCTCACTGTTTCTTTCCAAGTCATCATCCCTGTTCCTGTCATCACTTTTGTTCCTGTTCTTGTTCTCATCCTTGTTCATGTTCCTGTTCATATTCTTGCTTCTGTTCATGCTTGATTTTGGAATATTTGCTCTACACCATCTTGCTATGTGACCATCATTATTGCACTTATAACACTTAATGTTATTATTCCTTGGAGGTGCAACTATCTTAGGACTTCTCCTAGTGAAGCCATATCCTCTTCTATCATGAACCATGCAATTCATTGCCTTGTGACCAAACTCATTACATGAGTAGCAATACCCATGGAAAAGTTATCCTTTCCCATATTCCTGTATTTCATATGTCCTGCACTGTGAAGCCATGTGCCCAAACCTGTGACATGAAAAACATCTTCCATTGAAGAAACCTTGCCTAGACCCCATTGGTCTCTTAGTCTCTTCTACCTGTTTCTGTTCCATCTGTTCCTAACTTGTGCATTGTTCCTTTCCTTGTTGAACTTTCTATTGTCCAACTTCTCCTTAGAAGTCTCACTCTCTCTTTTACTTACTTCTTTTGACTCTTCTTCTTTTTTGGTGTTTGAGCTTGACTCTCCTTTTTTTGTTTCCTGTTTCCCTTGTTCTTCTTTAGAACTAAGTCCTGTCATGGTGACTGATGACCTTTGTGCATTGATAGTCCTTTCCAAAGTCTTTGAATTTTCCTCAAACTTGTGTAGCTTTTCCTTAGAACCTTTTACTTCCAACCTTAGTGAAACTATCTCATGCTCTAATCTTTCACACTCTAGATCTTTTGTTTTTAGATTTTTGGCCATACCTTCTTCAATCCTTCTTGCCTCTTCAACTTTGATTTTGAAGTTAGTGAGTTCTTGTAGACACCTTGCTTTTTCTTTCTCATCTTCTTGAGCTTGAACCCTTAATCCTGAGTTCTCCCTTTTTAGTTCTTCAAGAGTAATCATAAGCCTTTCACATTCTATCTCTTTTGCCTTTGACTATTTAATCATACCTTCTTCAACTCTTCTTGCTTTTTCAACCTTATCTCTCAAGTCAGAGATATCCTGTAGAAGCTTTGTCTTACATTTCTCATCTTCTTGTATTTGAGCCTTCAATTCTAAATTCTCTCTTTTCAATTCAATAAGCTCCTTAAGAGTGGCTTTCCATTTTTATTTTTCTGAAGCATCTTCTTTTTCTTCTATTACTAAAAGTAGAGTTTCTTCTTCATACCTATTTTGATTGTCCATGTTATCCTTTCTTGAACCAATCTCTAGGATTTCATTTTTGAGAATATCATCTTCATCTTCACTGCTACTAAACCCATTACAATATCTTGCATCATGGCCAAGTTGACCACAAACAAAACATTCTTGTGGACAATAAGCTGCATGGTGACCTGTGTTCCCACACCTGGTACAAAACTTTATCAGTCTAGATATTTCTCCATTACTTGATTCATCTCTTGAATCTATTTCCATGTGTCCTCCCAACACAACAATATTAAACTCATCTTCCTTTTCTTTCATGACCATAGGTGTTATTTTCTTCTTGTGTCTCATGCTTCTACTCTTGCCTTTCTTTGCCATTTGTGTTCTTGTAGGATCTTCCTTCAAGCTGTTAAACTTCTTCCGAAGGAACCTGCTCTGATACCAATTGAAGAACACAAGCTTATATTGAGAGGGGGGTGAACAGTATAAGACCACTTTTTACTTTTCTTTCCCAAATAGTATTAATCAATATAATCAATGGCAATATTAATAGCAATAACCAAAGCAATGCACAAATCATCACACACAATAGAGACACCAATTTTAACGTGGTTCACCCAATGTGGGCTACCTCCACAGAGAAAATATTTCTTCTAAATATTTCTCAAATAATCTCATGGGAATCCTTCCCAATTACAATGTTTATGGACCTCTATCCAAAGGAGATGTTGATCCCCTAAATCTCAAGTTCATGGATCTCTTCCATAGGAGAACTCTTTCCCCTTCTACTCTGGCTAGTGATCTTCTAGAAGACTTTGTCTCTCTATTGCACTGACTGGTGGATCTCTCTCCACTTGAAGACTCCTCACTCAGATCTATCTTCAATTGTCCTGGCTGTTGGATCTCTATCCACTAAGACTCTATCCTCTATACTCTATCACCTCCAAAGCTCTATCTCAATACTATACTAAACATGATCCAGTAGGTCTAGCACAACTCTGCTCAATCTCTTGTACTAAACATAGTTCATTCGGTCTAGCACAACTCTGCTCAATATCTTGCACTAAACACAGTTCATTTGATCTAGCACAACTCTGCTCAATATCTTGCACTAAACACAGTTCATTCGGTCTAGCACAAATTTTCTCAATATCTTACACTAAACATAGTTCATTCGGTCTAGCACAAATCTGCTCAATAGGTCCACACATAACCTTCTCAAATCTGCTCAATAGGTCCACATAGAACCTGCTCAAATCTGCTCAATAGGTCCACACAAAACCTGCTCAAATATTCTCAATAGGTCCACATAGAACCTGCTCAAATCTGCTCAATAGGTCCACATAGAACCTGCTCAAATATTCTCAATAAGTCCACACAGAACTTGCTCAAATATGCTCAATAAGTCCTCTCTAGGACTTGTCCAAATCTGCTCAATAAGTCCTCTCTAGGACTTCCTCAAATCTACATAGCAAGCTTCCACAAAAGCTTACACAAAATCAGTCCACAAGCCTTCTCAAAGACTTACCTCAAATCAGTTTAACAAGCTCACATAGAACTTGTCCAATCTCATAGAATCATAAAGAGAATTGTTAGAGACTCAATATATTCTATACTCAATGCTCAATCAATATCTCAATTCAATCTCATAGAAGCATAAAGAGAATTGTTAGAGACTCAATATGTTCTATACTCAAATCCCAATCTCAACTCAATCTCAATCTCATAGAAGCATAAAGAGAATTGTTAGAGACTCAATATGTTCTATACTCAAATCCCAATCTCAACTCAAATCAATCTCATAGAAGCATAAAGAGAATTGTTAGAGACTCTATATGTTCTATTCTCAAATCTCAATCTCAACTCAAATCAGAATATAGAATAGTTTGTTTCATGGAACTTGAACAACCACTTCACACAATCACTTGACTAGGCTCAATCAACTCTACTCAACCAATCACCTCAAGGAACAATCCTTTCCTCAAACCCTAGTCCAAGCATGTATCAACCAACTCAAAATATTTCCAACAATGCTCAACAACAAATCTCACATAACAATGATACTCATGTTCTTAACTCAAGTTCAAGTTCTTTGCATAATCAATTGGCTTCAACAATGATGCTTATAAAACATTCTTCACATAACAATGATACTCATGTTCTTCTCAACCTAACTAACAGGTTTTTTCACACAACTAATGGCTTCAACAACAATGCTTATAAAACAAGGTTTAATCACAACTCTCAAATCAGAAAACCTTGAAGCATTAAACCAACAACTCCTCAAAAAGGAAACCACAATCAATCCTTTTCTCTCCAAAGATATTTTCAGAAATCAATCACCCAAATAAGTCAATGAAGAATATTGCCCATACCTTTTTGATGCCTTATGAGTTGTCCACTAAATCTGCCACACTCAACACATTTTATTTTTCCAATCTCAACAAGGGTTAGAGGTCTTGAGTAATAACACAATAATAAAAATAATATCTCAATAACACCTTATTACTCCTACTCAATAAAATGCACCATACCCTCTTATGCAAGAAATAAACCCTCAAAAGAATGAATCAAACTTACTTTTGAAACTCCTTGACAAAACCAGAAATATCTCCTTGCACACACCTTATTTCTCCCTCTAAGCAATCTAAAAAAATAGCTCTCGAAAAGAGCTTTCCAATGATATATAATATGATATACTTCCAAAAATAAAATCAACAAAAATCTCTATCTTTCCTAGGGCATACCATATCCT
Source organism: Wollemia nobilis (assembly GCA_028583015.1). Taxonomy (NCBI): domain Eukaryota; kingdom Viridiplantae; phylum Streptophyta; class Pinopsida; order Araucariales; family Araucariaceae; genus Wollemia; species Wollemia nobilis. The sequence goes on from JAQPPZ010017228.1 coordinate 9,121,181, forward strand.
TATTTCTCCTTAGGCAACCTTGGCAAAAATTAAAATATTAAACAACATCAAAAATTAAATCCACTTGCCTTGCCCTCGACGGGATTCGATCCCCGACATCCTCCTTCCCAACGCCTTAGCCACAGCCAAGCCATCGTTGGGCCACATGCCCTGACGTGTCTAAAATGGCACGTCCACCATAAAGTTTTCGCGAACAACGCTCCTCCAAAAAACAACAAGCGCTTCAAGCGCTTCTTCCTTGCAATCCAAAAGGCCTCACATGAATCGAACGTGGGACCTCCTCCTTAGTACCAAGCCAACATACCACTAGGCCACGCTGGCCTTTGCGCTTAGAGCCTCCAAACCTTCACACCTTTAGCCTTTACGTAAATCGTAAGGCCTTCAAAAAAACAAAACCTTTTCGCATGCACTTCAAATAATTATTGCAAGGGATGCCTTGGTAAATGTTTTTGATGGCATTTATATAATGCCTTTGTCCTCTTTTGCAATCACGTTGGCGCTTCAAATAATTTCGATGTCGACGTGATTTTTAATTTATAATTAATTTAAATTTAAATTTAAATATTATAAATTAAAAAGAACCAACCTTAGGTTTAATTTAATTAAACCTTAGAACCTTGTCTTAATGCCCAATCTTGGTATAATTAAATATTATTTATAAAATTTAAATTCCTTGTGAATTTAAATAATTTATAAATAATTATTAAACCTCCTTTTTAACCTTTGCAATAACCCATCTTGGGTTTTTATAAACCAATCACTTAACCTGTGCTCCCAATAATATTAAAATATTATGGAGCCTTTTTCCTTTCACTTCTGCACTGATGAAGCTTTTTCCTGGATGACTTGGGCGACTTTATTTCTTGTCGAATTCCTTAATAAGAGTGATAACTCTATCAGGTGACATCAATGACAACTTTGACTTAGAGGACTCAAAATGTCCAACAAAACATCCATTAATGGCATATTTCTAAGCTATTGCAGAAGTTTATATTATAGATTTTCTGCATATTATAGTGCCATTATCATATAGTTATCATTTCTTGCTCATTTTACATATTGTGGTTGTATTTCCTTTAATATAAATCATCAAAATATAACAACTCCTTGTCACCCAAATTCACCCTACTCGACTTCTTAACTACAACATTTCTAACAAGAACATATTAATTTTTTTATCAAAGTTAGGAACCTACAAAATAAACTAAACCACTATGCTCCAAAAAAATATCTTCAACTGATGGTCCTATGGACTTTTCAACCATCACATCCCACAAATATCATTTGTAATCATCATCCATATAATTTACTTCAAGGGAAGTTGCATTCAATCATTCCCTTTGTTTTTATGTTGTGGTGAAGTTACTATTGGTTCCTTTCTCTTTGTTCATTGGTCGTCTAAAGTTATGGTTATGGAACTTGATCTAGATCGCCCTCCTCCATGGTACTGCATCCTCCCCCATTTAGCATCCATATCATGCACTTCTTGGTCACTTCCACATATGTGCTTCTTGAGACTCCTTAAAACACTAACATTGACTCCTCCTTTGTGAATACAAGGTCCTTGATACAACACTGATTTTGACACAAATATTAGAGGATGACTCTACAAAACTACTCACTCTATTTAATTTTTAGTCCTTGGATATCACTACATTCCTTGGATTTAATTTTTTAACTCCTTTGATAGTAATTAATTCCAACTATCCTAACTAATTTATGGCTAATTTGGCTCTAAATCATAACTCACATGACATGCTTGTACTCTATGTTGCTCACTTTGTTATTTTACGTGTCTCTCCTTCCAAATATTTAGATGAATCTAAAGGCATAAAATTATTGACTTTGGATGGCTTGGCTCAAAAAAACCTAGTCTCAAGTGACCTTGGTCCAAACAACTTAGCTTCTAATGACTTGGTATTGGACAACTTGGTCTTGAATGACCTTGACTTGGATGGACTAACTCTAGATGACCTTCTTTGTGCAATTTAATCCTTGTTGGAGGACATCTATTTTCTAACCTCATTTATTGGTCTTACATTATACTATCTATATGCCTTCATACATTTTTTTTTTACATGCTTAGATGACCTATCATATGACTTGTATGGCTAGTATAGATGCTAGAATTTTTTTACACAACTATACAATCATCACCCTCATTATTTTAGTCTATGTTCTACTTAAGTTTATATGGTTTTTATTCTTTCTTCTACCTCTATACTTCCATTGACATTGCTAAATATTTTTTACTTCCACAAGAAAAATTAAATTTGTAGACAATAGAAAGGAATATTTAGCAAAACCCTTTCCAAATTGTATCTTTCTTTCCTAATGCAACTTCCTCCTTCATGGTAGAATGCTCCTTCCTATTCTTTTGATCATGATTATCCACAATGAGATGATGCTTATCTTCACTCCAAAATGCCTTTGAATCTATCATATGCCTTGTAGAACTTGGTATTAGGGATATTTTACTTATGCTTCTTTTTGCTCTTTCTCCTTGGCTCTACATATTTTATTGAGAAAACGTAAGCTCTCGGATCCTATTTATAAGATGAAAGAGGTATGAGGACACTTGGCCTACATGTAAGAACTCCTCCTTAACTACCACTTCACCTTCCATACCTGATTTACATTTAAATAACTATTCAATATGTTCTTTTCATTTTCTTATATGCTCAACTTCTTACACATTGCACATGATGGACCCACTTAAAAGGTGTGCATGTCTGCATTTGTACTTATTTATATTTTTGTCTTGGATGGCCTAAGGGCCTAGAAAACCTCCCTAACTATCCAAAATATCTTCCATATTACTTGTGTGGGTAGTCCATGGGCCTAGAAAACCTCCATAGCTATCCAAAAGATATTTCCTCTTACTTGTGTGGGTAGCCCAAGGGCTTAGATAACACAAATCCAAATAGCTAGCTCTACTAGACTATCTACTTGGTCATCTTGAAAACCTAACACTTCTCTATTTAGATGGCTATATGACCCACCTCTTAGTACCAAATTTCTTCTCTAGCATACACCTTGTTCTAATGGCCTCCTAGGTTTAGCTTTATTTCCATCAACCACTCTATCTGCTAGTACATCCTCATTTGCTTCTTTGGATGACTTGACATCATTTTATTCCAAGTGCACTGGACTATTGGATGACCTTTTTCTTTCTACCTATTATACTAAATGTTGTGATAGTTAAAGGGTAGTATGTACTCTAGGAAGTCTTCTCTAATGTCCTATGAGAAGCCTAGATGATCTGGTCCTCTCTATTGATGGCCCAAGGACCATATTGGGACATGTTTTCATTTCCAAACAACTACATGGTGGTCTAGACTACCCACCCTATTGGCTAGATGTCCTATGCATCATTTTGGGTAGATTGCTCTCATTAAATGACTATAAAATAGGTTTAATGACCTCCTCCCTTGTCTAGACTATCCCAAATAGCTTAAGGTCATGATGACCCATCCAAACTACCTAACTAGTATCGTTTGAAGGCATGCCTTGAGTTGTTAGGTGGCCCTTATGTACCAATAAAACTTCCTAATGAATTGTTCAATTTATTTGATAATTTTTTCCTTATCCTATTTATTTGCCTCCATACTACTACTTCTTTGTCCCAAAATTTTTTCTAAACTTCTTGTGAAGGTACTTCCTACAATAAAATATTTGATAGTGGATTAAAGTTACCTTTGGTTGGATAACTCATTACCTCCTTGGTGTTCCATGTCTACCTCTTTTTATAAAATTTAAGCTTGAGTTAGCACTACTCCAGTATTCCTCCTCACTACTCAAACTTGTTAGGGATACACTATTGGAATTGTCCTCTAAGTTACCAACACTTATAACTTCACTTGGTAATGTCTACCAAGGTACTTCATGAATATGTTGCCATTCAAATTCTCTGGATTGGTGATTTTATTCCAAAAAATCAACTTCATTTGCACATTTATTAGTAATTACCAACACTTTTTTATCTATTGTGCACCTCATGGGGTCTTTTCCAAATTTATTCCCTCTTTGGAAAATATCCTTCTACTAATTGCTTGAATATCTTATTGTAATATTAAACTCTTGTGCACGTTGTCTCTATAAGTATGCTATTTAAATATTCAGTTGCTCACTCATTTCATGTATTTACTCCATTTCAACATGTTTTTTTTGTTGTGTTTGTCCAATTTCTACTAAAAAGCTCATCCTATTGTACTCATTTTGGTCACTCTACATGTTTTGGTAGTTTATCCTAGTAAACATGCATAGCCATCATTCACAAAATGTTTCAACATTAAGTGACCTCAATATCTATTCCTATTCAACATATAGAAACCTAACATGCATATGCACCCTTCTCTGTTCCATGGATTTAGGTTGTAATTCTTCTTACTTCACTATTGTTTGCACTTACACATCCTGTTTTCTTGTATTTTATTCTTCATGCAACCATGCTAGTTGTTATACAAGTACTTCCATCTGAGTCACTTGTATTTTCCAGACTATCTTCTTCTCTTGTATGGACTAGTTCTCCAAATTTTCATATCCATATTCCTTGAAAGGGTCCAAAGACTGAATTGGTGCAATTGCTAGTCGACACATACTTGTACCTTCATCACTTAGTTCAAATTTTACAAAGTTCACCTATGCCTTACTTTGTATAACTTTAAATTTGAATCATAAATTGTGTTAGGACATTATGTACCATTTAGTCTTCTTAACCTTACTGTGCCATTATAAATCACTTTATCTCCTTGGAAGAGACCAAGCCATAAGGTCTTCAACACTCCTGGCTTGATCTCACACTTGTCATTAAACTTCAACACCAAGTTAGTTATCTTTAGATTTATCTTATTTAGATGCTTGTTGTGCCAAGTATTTCAATGAAATTGGGTAACCTCCATATACCTCTATGCATCACCCTTTTCTCATATATTTTTATGAGTGTTGTCAACATCTCTCTAGGATCTCCTAGTCATTAAGATAGTTCTATACTACTACTGTTAGACTTGGTACTAGAAAATCCACCAACACAACTACCTCCTATATGTACATAAAATAAAATGGTGTATGATTAGTCATCAAATTTTAAGTAATTTTATGGACACAAGATAGTTGACAACTTATCTTCCTAATAAGCATATTCAATTTCACATGTTTTATACACTATGGATACCAAAACCTTGTTTATTTCCTCTACCTACCCATTTTCCTTGGGGTAGTATAGAATTGATAGTGAACACAATATTTTAAATTCCACCATCCTTGTTTGAATAATTTCATTGATAAAGTTTCCTCTATAATCACTCATCAACTAAAGAGGTACTTCAAATCTCACAATGACTTTTTTGTATAAAAATCATGTAATATTCTTGGTAAAATTATCTTACAATGCCCTTTCTTCCACTCACTTTTTTAATTATTCAGTTGATACCACAATGTACCTACATCTTCTTTGGTTATTTTTTAATGTTCCAACAAAATCAATATCTTATATCTCAAACAAATCTTGCGGTTGAGATGGGTGCAATGGCATGAAGTCCATTTTACAATGGCTTCCCATCTCTCTAGCATGTATTGCATATGGTCACAAAATCCTTCACATAACAATAGAGGGTGGGACATATAGGTATGCTAGAAGCACCTACCTTGTGGTTGCATTTAGCCCCATATGCTCTCCTACTAGTTCCTCATGATATTCCTTCAATGCTACATTCACTTTCTCATAAATTATGCATCTTTGTAGAATACCATTAGGTCCAATTGTATACAAGCCCAAATTTAAATTAGATTAGAGCTAATTTATTGATGATTTTCTTTCTTTTTTCTACCATCAAATCCTGTAGAAGCTCCTCCATTGACAAGTATTCTTCCAAGCACTTGTACCATAATGGTAGTGCAGGGATTGCAAATAAATGAGCATCTAAAAATTTATTCAACACTCCTTCTATAGGTTCTCCTAACCAAACCATTGATATTTTATCTACTATCACATATTTATTCCTAGTCTCACCACTACCCAAAACATGAACTCCTACAACATCATGAGCCACCTTCTAACTTATCTATGAATCATTAGTTTATCAACCAAATACAACAATGCTTGATGATTTATGTAGAAAGCCAAAGAGTTGGCAAGCAAGTAATGTCTAATTTTTTATACAAAATATACCATCCCCAATGCTTCCCACTTTGTTATGCTATAATTATTCTCTATCTATGACAATAATTGACTTAAAAAACATATGGGATAATCCAACCCATACTATCCCTCTTAGGCAAGTCTGCATCCAATTATGAAGCTAGACATCCACATGGATATTGAACTCCTTATCTCAATATGGAAACCATAATGAACATGCAAACCATTTTCACCTTCAATTCTTCAAAGGTCTTTTGATGCTGCTTTATCCACCTAAAAGAACACCTTTGCATGTCAACACATTCAGAGAGTGTGATATTTTCAATTTTTTTTATGAAGAGCTAATAGTATATCCCAAGAATAACTTTAAGGAGCTCATGTCATGTGGATATTCCATGCTTATCATGACATATTGGTCTTCAACCCCTCTTTGCACACTATGTGATGAGGCACAAAAATGCCTCATTATTTCATCATTTTGCACATGAAAAACTACCATATTTTGATCAATAATATAGTTATTTACCAAATATATGATTAAAGTGTATTATTATGTTGATGTTAGCATGAATAAATGTTAAGAAATATTATGTTGCTATTTTGACTATTTTCTGCACTTTCTATCATGTTTTTGTATGATTTTAGTAGAAAAAATGCATAATAGAATTAGTTAGTAAATAAAAGCTTTATGAAATATGATTAGTTGAGCATTTTCATAAAATAAGTTCCTAGGATGATGTGGCATCTAGAAAGCCATGTTGCAGTTAAAACATGGCATAATATATCTAGATATAGGATATTTAGGAGTAGCTATGAAATATCTGGGAAGCCACTTGCAGATTAATAGAAAAACAAGGACAAACACCAAAAGTGAAGCTAAACAATTTGGGGAAGTTAGAAAAAATAGGAGGAACCCATAAAGGATTTGGAAGTGATCCCACATGACCAAATTGAAGCTAACAACATCTAACATGTGTGTAACCTGATATTCCGAAGCTGCTACAGAAACACAACAAAATAGTAGAAAATAGGTTTTTGACCAAATATCTAGGAGAATGAGAAACCTAGAACATGGATATATATGACCAATGATATTAATATATTCTTGGCCTATTTCCCATCGAATTGGAGGTAAATAAAGTTGCACACATTGCTACAAATTAGATTTTGTCCTAATTTTGGACTAAGTCAGTTGTAGTAGGCATCAAATAAAGAGAAAACAATAGGATAGATTAATTTGCATTTGTTGAACATAGGCTTGGGATGTGGAAAGAATTGTATAAATAAATCCCCCCACCTAATTTGAAAGAGTTGGAAAAAGGTTAGAAAACTAGATAATAGACAATATTTTCAACAACTTTTGTAATAGAAGGAATTTTCCAATAAAAGTGTAGTATTTTCCATGTCATTTTGATGTCTTGAGTGGATAGTTAGAGCTTAGATTTTGGTGTGTTATGTTAAATTTTTATGGGATATTATTACAGGAAGAACAACCACAAGATGCAAGATAACTAATCTGAGATACTATAAACTGATGGCACAATAATATGTAGGAAGATAATGAATTAAACATCTACAAATAACTCAAAAATATAGCATTAATGAAAGTGAAAAAATAGTACAATGTTATATAATGGAGGATATGAACACTCCATGAATGGATATGAAAAGAATACATTGTACCATACTACTAAAATATAGCACACACTCTCTATATATTTTGTTCTCTCTATAATCACTCACTATGAGGTCTTTATATAGGAAGATAGGTTCCTTGGCCCTTAATCTACCTAGGACTCATGTACATGTGGACTACATGCACATTGACAACTTGCACATTGACACTTGTGCATTTATTACAATACTTGAAGTAACCAACTAAATTTACTCTAAAGTAAACTCCTACTTTAGTTATGTACCAAAGGTGATACATTTACATAACCTAAATGATGCAATATTCTTGAACACCCCATTATATTACATTATTTGGGTATTTAAGAATTTAGTATTCAATATGGATCTTTTATATGGTAATGGAAATTGAGATCTTTCCTCCAGCCTCTTTAATTATCTTCTTTTCTTGGATTTTGATGAGTGTCTTCATCTTGTTCAGATTATTCTTATTTTCTAGGTTATAGATGGCCAATTAAGGCATAGTGGTGTTGTTCCCTTATAATTATAATTTTGAACCTTCCATTTCTTCTTCTATTTTTATGATATATAGGTTATTCATTCTCTTCAATATGTTCCTCAAAAATTGCATTAGTATTGTTTTGAAACATAACAATATCTTTTGAAGTTTTGATAGAATCCATAGTATATATATTTCTATGGATTGATCTAGTAGCTTCAATCTCATTTTGATGTATGATAAGACACACATTAGCTCCATTTATGTATCTAAAGTCAACCACCCTTTTACTTTCTACTAACTTGGATACTAAAATGAGATTAGATGTTAATCTAGGAACATACATTACATTATGTAGTAGAAAGTTTGGAAACAATTTACTAGGTGATACACACCCATATCCATGTATATGATAGTTATTTCCATCTGCAATTTTCAACTTGTAGCTATTAGTGACTTCAAGACAATCAAACCAATGTAGATTTCCTATCATGTGGTGACTTGCCCCTAAATCAATATACCAAATGTCCTTTTCACTTTGACCTATGAAATCATTTGAAGTGATTTTGCATATATGATATGGTATATTGGATGGATTCTGATCTTGAGTCCTTTTGTAGTGTGTATTATGATGAAATGTGTCTCTTGCTACTTTATCCATTGTAGTGTATGATAGGGTTCTTTCAATACTTTAGATAGATCCTTCTGTAGTAGACTACCTTATGACTCCCTAATTTAGAGTATGTGAACCAATTTGATAAAACCTTTCTAAGATTTAGGTTTTGTAGGATTCCTTATGTCTCCCTAGTGATTGGAATATGCTATAAATTTGATAAAGTGCTTAGTAAGTAATAAGTTCATCTTTGAGTTTATAATATTTTGTAAATCAACAATCAACTTCTAATTTACCTTATCTCTCCTAGTGAACTATGCACTTAATTTGGAGTTCTATATGGTTGGATTTATTTTGTCCCTTTAGTATGAGTATGAGACAAGTATAAGTATATAATTCCAACTTCTTTAAGTAAATAATAAACTTCCTTTTACACCTCTTAATACTTTAATATTTCTAAATTCCAATAATATATATTTGATGTAGTATATCTTATAACTCCCAAGTTTGGAATATAGAAATGAATGATAATAATATTTACAATAATAATATTGTCTTCCAAGTAGTAACCCTTATATCTCCTATGGTGTTTAATTACAAATATGAAAGTATTTCAACTAAATGATTTGAAATACTATGAACTCCTTTATATGCTTTCAATTTATTAAGATTTATTTTGCATATGCAAATAATAATAATAATTTTAAACTTATATCATCCCTTATTACTCCATATGAAAACAAAATAATCAAACCATATAAAATACCTTAGTATTTTTGATGAATTTTGTGCTTGAATTCAATATCATCGAACTCGTTGTAGCTCTCCACTGGTTTATGATAGGTCTAGAAAACATTCTCTTATGAGTGCCATAATGCACCTCAATTTAATATGCTCTTGGATATGCTTCCACTCCAACATTGGAAACCTTAGACTATCTTCCTTGCAAGGTATTTCATCCACGCTGATTAGTGTATGGAGTTTAATTTGAATTCCTACGTGCTTCTATAAATGATAGAGGCTCTTAAATGCAGATGAGTATCTTTATCTCCTCCTAAATAGCCCTTTGACTCCTCCCTTCAATACTTGACTGCGTACCTTTATTTTTCTCGCTCTCCTCCTTCAAGTTTAGGCACTTTAAATAGTGCAAATGCCTTCTAAATTTGGAAAATTGTCACTTGAGAGTTACATTAAATATGAGAATTAAGAATTAGGTTCTTTCAATGCTCATTCCTCCTTGCAATGATGACTATGGTAAGTAACCTCCCAATGATACTGGTAACCACATAAAGATAGATGTTAGATTATTCCTTGAGAATTCTTCTTCTGGACATACATTGAGGAATGTGAAGGTAGCTAGAATTATTGTTCCAAGTGGCACTTAGATTTTTTGTATGTAGACATTCCCTCCAATATATTATATCTTGTATATCTCTTGCTAGTAAACACTCTTGATAACTTATCTTCAACGTCTTCTTTCCAAGATGATGTATATGTTGTGTGGGTGGCTCCAGCTAAGGTTATGAGGAATGCTTCGATGGAGGTTCTATGGCACTCCAATTGTGGCTATGGGAGATTAGTTTCATCTAGTGATTTTTTTATCATGGGTAAAGCTCCTTGTTCCTTAATTATTCATTCTTGTCTTTGTTGAGAAATGTAGCTCAAACAAAAACCTCTTGCACAGGCTTTAGTATGAACATGCGAGAAGTGGTTCGAGATATTTCAAATTCTATTTTGAAATTCATTTAAGTAATTTTCTATTTTTAAGTTCACTTAAGTGATTTTATTTTGTAATTCACTTGAGTGATTCTAATTTTTTTTTATTTGTGGAAAACATCCCAAAAGGGATGCCACTTTCGGGTAAGACCCAAGGAGGCAGGGGTATCCATTCCGCCAAAAATGCCTAGGACTCGGACCTGGCCTACCACCTTTGACATACTCAAGGAGCAAACAAACACACAAAACCAATTTAAAAATAAGTAAATAAATAAGTAAATAACAACAAAAATAATAAAATAAAATAAAAAACATGCTCCTTGAGTGTGTCAAAAACAAAAGCACAACCAAACACGCACAATAAGATAAAAGAAACCACAACACGAACCACATAGAAAAACACAAGAACATCACATAACAAAACACAAACAAGACAAAAACAACAGAACACTACAAAGACATAACCAAAAAAAACATGAAAAATAAACACAACCAAAACCTAAAAATTAAAAAAATAAAATAAAAATAAAAATAAAAAACAACCAACAACAGACAATAAACAAAAACAAAAAACATAGAAAACACTCACACATAAAAACATGAATTAACACAAACAAAGAGAAACACAAGAACAAGAACGAAAAAAACACAAGAACAATAACAAAAAACATAAAAAAAACACAAAACAACAAAAACACAAGAACAACAAAAAACAACACAAAGAACACAAAAACAAAACAAAACAAAAGAACACACACACCTTAAAAAACTAAACAAAAAAACAAAAAGAAAAAAGAAAAAAAAATTGAACATAACAATGACCTATCTAGACCAGAAGACTATTAAGGCAAGAATCAACAGAGGAAACAAAATAAAGAATAGAATGAGCTAGGGAACTAAAAAAACCTGAATGAACCAAAGAGAAGCAAAAAAAAAGCAAGAAGAAACTAGGTACCTTCAGAACTGGAGCCATCCAAAGAAATGATAGAAAGAAGAGCTTCCCTAATTTGAGAAGCCCACCATCTAGGAGGGTGGCCATAACAAGTAAGATCACCTTTGTCCAAAGCCCAATTAGCTAAAGCATCAACACTCTTGTTTTGATCTCTGACCACATGATTGTAATCAACTTTCAAAAATCCCATCTGGATTAATTGAATCTTCTCAATAATTCTTTTTATTCTCCAATCAACCTTATGATTCTTGGAAGGAGTCTTCAAGAGATTAATCATAAGTTGAGAGTCAGACTCAACTAACACCTTTTCCCATCCAACCTTAGTAGCCTCCTGAAGGCCTCTGAGGATACCATACCCCTCAACAAGGTTATTGGAAAGAATACCCAAATTCTCAAGCAAAAGTAAAAACCAGGGAGCCATCTGAAAGTCTACCAATTCCTCCCACACTAGCTTTTCCAGGGTTCCCTCTAGAGGCTCCATCAGTATTGAATTTTCCAAAATCCTTAGGAGGAGGTTGCCAATTTCTTGTCCTATCCATCTTACTAATACTCACATTCCCTTTAAGTTGGTTGCCCTTAGAAGATTTAATCTTCAATATTTGCATCACTTGATCCCATATTTGGTGGGAGTTTTGGGGGTGATTAAGGAGTTGATGGACTGATTCAACTAAGTTGGCTATGGTATTTTGCCAAATATAGTGAATATCCTTCCTATCTTGATTAAAAATTTGGTTGTTCCTTTCATTCCAAATATTCCAAAGAAGAATGGTAGAACCCATCCAAACTAACTGCCTAATAAAATGATCAACACCCTCTTGATTAGGCCAATCCCTCCAAAGTATGTTCAAAAGTAAAAAAATTGGACCATCGTAAGCCAAGTAAAGTGGCCATTCTCCTCCATAGCTCAGAGGCTAAAGTACACTCAATAAAAATATGGTTGAGAGTTTCTACATTCTCTTCACACATTTCACATCTAAAAGGGCCATGAAAACCATGCTTCATAAGTTGCTCACCAGTAAGCACCCTACGATGCAATAAAAGCCAATTAAAGAACCTCACCTTAGGCCAGAGATTTTGAGCCCACAATTGAGAAAATATGTCAGAAGAATGGTTGGGATTATTATGGCATAAGGTCAAATAACCTTGAGCAACTGAATACTCACCCTTAGTAGTGTTGTTCCATCCAAAACAATCTTTTTCATGGGACCAAGAGAGAGATCTCATATGAAGGATGCCTTGGATATCTTGTCTTTGCATTTCTAGGATTTGAATAGGCCAGTCCTCAATAGGGATCCAATATCTACCAACCTTTGAATTACCAGTATGGTACCGACAGTAATTAGCCACCTTTATCCAATTAGCTCGGTGAAGCTCCTCCATCCAAGGCCTCCAATCGGGAAACTGAGTTATCAAAGGCTTGTGACCATCCCAAGAATCTGTCCAAAAATTTACCTATTGACCATTATGAATGATCCAAAATAAATTTTTCTTTATCAAATCCTCACCAGTATTAAGAACTGCTAAAATGGGAGAACCTTTGGTAGGAAGTTGATAGCGAACAAGGTCTTCAGGACTTTTGTTCTCAACATATTTAGCATGGAGATTATTGGCCCAAAGAGCATTGGGGTTATGCAACATCCTCCAATATAATTTAGCAGCTAAAGCTTTGTTGTTATTAATAGAAGACCGGAATCCTAACCCCCCTTCATTCTTAGGAAGACATAAAGTATCCCATTTCACCAAGGCCCATTTTCTTTTCTCCTTAGTACCACTCCAAAGGAAACGATGACTGATTTGATCCAATTCTTGAAGAACAACCTTTGGGATATTCAAAATGGAAGAAACATAAATAGGAATAGCTTGAAGGACTGATTTTACCAAGGTGATTCTACCCCCAGAAGAAAGCCACCTGTTGGTCCACTTTCCAATTTTCTTCTTGACTTTGTCCAACAACCAATTCCAATATTTATTTTTTTGCCTTTGAATATTTATGGGAATACCTAAATAAGTGATTGGAAGGGAGGTCTTCTTATATCTTAATTTATCCAAGACCATGGATTCCTGTCTAGCAGAGCAGTGAAAGAAAATAACTTTAGATTTGTCTTCATTGATCAACTGCCCAGAAGCCTTAGAAAAATAGCTAATGATTTGCTTAATATTAGAAGCTTCCTTAACTGTAGCTTTACCTAAAAGAGTAGAGTCATCCACAAATTGAAGATGAGAGATAGGTCTAGCTCCATGAGCAATGGTAACTCCCTCAAGGGTTTTGTTTTCCCTCTTTTTGGTTATAGTCCTACCCAAGCATTCAACAAGAATGATGAATAAATAAGGGGATAGCGGGTCACCTTGCCTAATACCTCTGGAAGCTGGGAATGACTGAGAAGGCCTGCCATTGATAAGAACTAAGTAGGAAACTGAAGAGATACATCCCATAATCCAATCCATCCAATCCTTAGAGAAACCAAATTGCCTCAAAACTTTGATAAGGAAGTGCCAATCCACTCTGTCATAAGCTTTGGATAAGTCTAACCGAATGAACATGGAAGGAGATTTTTGCATATCCATGGAATGGATGGCTTCCTGAGCAAGAACTATCTCATCTACTATTTGACGTCCTTCCACATAACCCCCTTGCTCTGGGGAAATAATCTTATGCAAAAGAGGCTTCAACCTTTCTGCCATGATTTTAGTAATGATTTTGAGAAGAACATTACATAAAGCAATAGGTCTAAAAGCTGAGATATGATCAACCTCTTGAGCTTTTGGAACAAGAGTAATATAATTTTTATTGATAACCTTCAAAATTTCTTTGGCTTTCTTGGCTTCTTCCACCACCTCTAATAAATCAACATGAAGGATATCCCAGAACTCTTGGTAGAACTCAATGGGAAAACCATCAGGACCTAGGGTTTTTCCTTTTTGCATTTTAAAAACTACTTGTTGAAGCTCATTGATAGTAACAAGAGCAATCAAAATAGAGTTCTCCTCAGAAGTGATAAGAGAAGGGATTGCTTGAAGAACATTTTGTTGTGAAGCTGAGTCAAGAGGAGTAGCAGCAAAAATATTGGAAAAGTAATCAACAACAATAGAGTTCATGCCATCCCAAGTATAAACAACATCTCCGGAATCTGATTTTAAGGAAGAAATAAAGTTGTGAGATCTTCGAGCTAGAAGATATTTGTGGAAGAAATTTGTGTTTCGATCTCCTTCTTTGAGCCATTGAATTCTAGATTTTTGCTTCCATAAGATTTCTTCTCTTTTTTCCCATTCCTCTAACCGAGTTGTGAGTTTAATTTCATCCGCACTTCTCTTCTCTGTGAGGCCATCTAAACGGATTTTCTTATTCAAATTTTCAATATGAGCAATAACTTCATGTTTTTTTTATGAACATCCCCAAACTCTTTCCAGTTCCAAGTCTTGATTTTGGATTTAATGTATTGCAGTCTTTTGGCAAAATAGAACATCTTAGTCCCATGCCTAGGTTTACCTTCCTTCCACCATTGTTGCACACGAGGTCTAAAGGAAATGTCTCTAAGCCACATTAATTGAAAATGAAAAGGAGAGAAACTCACATTGGTTTTCCACATTTCCACCATGATCGGCCAATGATCCGAACCAGCATTATTAAGAGTCTTCACTTTAGGAATGTGACCATGGATTAAGAAATTTTTAGAGAGCAAAAACCTATCCAATCTCTCCATTATACAAGCTAAGCCTTGCCTTCTGTTAGACCAAGTCATAAGGCCATTATCTCGGTTGGATATCCACAAGATGGAGGTTTGCAATATATTCGCTCATGAGGTCGGTGCTTTTGTCCAAATTTCTATTTCCCCCCCTTTTCTCATCCAGAGAGAGGATGGTATTGAAATCTCCTCCGATCAAGATCCAAGCTTCAGGAAAATGAGAGATAATATGAGTAATATCCTTCCACTGTCTTCTTTTTTCCTCCAAAGAAGTCGGAGCATAAACAGTAATGCAGAGCATAATTTGGTTGGAATGTCTACTTTGAATAGCTATAGCCAACAAACCCCAACTGCCAACCATATGGTGAATAACTACCTCTTTTGGGTCCCAAAGACAAGCAATGCCACCAGAAGTCCCCTGGGAACTGAGGGAAACCACTTTTCCAGTTAGCCAAATTTTATTGGCAATTGAGTCCATATCCTCCATTGACATCTTTGTTTCTTGAAGGAAAACAAGATGTGGATGATTTATCTGAATCATTCTTCTAATTTCATTTTGTTTTGAAAGACTCCCTTTGAGTCCTCTAATATTCCAAGTGATGATCTTCATTAATACCAGGGCTAAAAAAGTTGGGAAGGGCATTAATCTTACCTTCCTCTACAAGCTTTTCACCTTCTTTTACCATATGATATTGATTGGTCTTGCGACCTGCTTTTTGATTAGAATCCATCTTCAATTTTTTTCCCTATTTCTTGACTTATTCCAATTGAATATGAGATGGCTTCTAACCTTGAAGAATGCTCGTACACAACCAAAATTTTACTAGATGGTTCAACGGAGTCTATATTGGGACCTGCATTATTTGAAGTTTTGACATTTGAAAGATTGTTTTTCTTGTGTAAATTTTCTCCCTTTTTTTTGTTGAAAACCTTTGATTTGTTGGTTTGTCTCTGAGTTCTTCCCTTCATATTTAAATTGTGTTTCTAAGATTTAAGTTTCCATTATTTCCTCTTCCTCACTTGGGACATCATTTGTGGAAAGGATTTCAAACATATTAGCAGATGACTTTGATTGATCCTTCATAACTAGTTTTTTTTTAGTGTTCTTCTTCTTAGGTATTTGGAAACCTATTGAGTTTATATCTTCTTTCTTTTGATCAAGAATTTTATTTGGGCAAGCACTAGCCAAATGACCATATTCATGGCAAATTCTACAACGAAAAGGAATGTTCTCATAGTCCACTACTTGCTCCCAAGTGTCTTCCCCAAATTGTAATGTGATATTTTTAGGTAGGGGTTTGTCAAAATCCATTAAAACACAAATCCGAGCATAAATAATATGTTCAAAATTTTGAGTACAATCAACAATCATCATAAAAGTTCCTAAAGAGTTTCCAATTGAAGAAAAAATAGTAGGATTCCAAAATTCAATAGGGAGGCCAAAGAGTCTAACCCACACGGGAGCTATAGAAGGCATCTCTTCTTTGGATTTAAATTTAGTATGCCAGGGCTTCATGAAAAGCCCTGCCCTTCCAAAAAACCAAGGACCCCCTTGAAAAGTTTTCTCTCTATCTTCATTATTAGCAAATAAAACAAGAAAATAACCATTTGGATAAATAGAGATTTGTAACTCACCTTTAGTTTTCCAGATTTTTGTAGCCTAGAATTTGAAAGTAGATAGACTCGGACGAAAACCCATGAACCGAAAAATTAGTCCTCTTTTTTCCAAATCTTCAATGCCAATATGAATGTTACCCATATCAAGCTTAACAATAGGAGTTCCATCAACTGCTTTAAGACATCCTGACTCTATTTTCTTGGGATCAATATTAGGCATTCTTAGAGGTTTATGGGAAGCCCTAAGATTGATATTAGCATTGGGCTGAGGCTGTCCACCATGGAGGGCATCCCTAAAATTCATTTTTGGGGCTGAGTCTTCGAAATTCTTACCCTTGACAGGGGTTTTCATAGTAGAATTATTTTGTGGGTGCACCTTAGCACCAGATTCACTTGAGATATGAGCCATTTTTTGATCAACTACTTGAAACTTGTTTCGTGATCTCTTTAATCCTTGCCCTAGACGTCGTGGAAAGGTATGGTTTTCACTTTTCTTTTGTGCAGCAAATTGGAAGTCGTTGTCACTCAAGTTCATAGTATGATCTATTGAAAGATAAATTTCTAACCCATATTGGATCCCCTGCAACATTTTCTAAAAAATATTGAGCATAAACCACAAAAATATTGGTCTCTAGGGCCCGAAGGCCCTAAAAACCAACCTCTGGAGCTGCTTGCACTCAACCCAGATGAAACCCTCGCATAGCCACTTGCCAAATATCTCGTTCACACATAGGGATGCGCTAGGATCTGTGTTGCTCCAAATGATATGAAAATTGGTGGAGACGTTCTAGGTGTTTTCAGGCATCTACCCTCAAAATTTTAGCTCAATCCGAGTCCGGATGAGTGAGATATGGCCGAAACAAGTTCGACAGTTTGGGCAGTCCTACGAAAAATGTCCCTCTAAGTGATTCTATTAAAAAAAATATGTGCTAGTTTTTTATTCACAAGATTGCATTACACGACAAGTGAAGAGCATACTACTAGTGTTGGAGTCTTTCCGGTTCATTAGATTGCATTACGTAGCAAGTGAAGAACATAATAACCACAACAAGATGTTTTTTAATGGGGTTTTTAGAGAAAAGATAAAAATATCGAGTTAGGAAGGAAAAAAAATGCTAAAAAAGAATTTTTATTCTAAAAAAGGAATTATACAACTAAAAAAATTTGAACGCGTTTCGACCTTTTGGGTCTCATCAGCGGAGTGAAGATCAATTAAGTGAATTTTAAAAAAGAGTGATTCTATTTTTAAATTCACTTAAGTGATCTTCTATTTTTAAGTTCACTTAAGTGATTCTATTTTGTAATTCACTTAAGTGATTCTATTTTTAAATTCACTTAAGTGATTTTCTATTTTTAATCTTACATCTCAAGATGAGATGAGATCTAATATTAGGGTTAGAAATATTAGGGTTACCTTTTTCAAGGATAAAAGGAAAAGTTCAAGAGTATTTTATACATAGAAAGAAAAGAAGGTGAATAAATTTTTGAAGGAGAACTACAAACTTAGGAGGAGAAGAACAATGAAATTGCTGTCCAGAAAGGTGGCAAGAGAGTAGGGTGTCCTGCTATAGCTGTAGCCTCATTTATTTCATAATATTTTAGGTTCAGAAATATATTTGATTTTTGTTGTTCACATTGTTTTTTTTTCTAGCCATTTGTGTGACTGTTGCATGCTGAAATAAATTCATTTCAGATATGATTTATTTTAAAATAACATAGGACAACAATTATCTAGGGTTACGAAAATTTACATGGTATTAGGTTCTATAATTGAGATCCTCAAGGATTTACAATAGTAGATCACTATTGGATATTAAAAAAATAGCAGTTAGAGGGTTTCATATTTTTTGCTTGAAGGACTAAGCTTATTTGTAGGACAATTTTTTTTAGTCATTCACATTAGATCTGAATTTTTTTACAATAGATATTAGAGATGGAAGTAGCTAGCCTCAGGTTTGAGGATAGATTAGAAGGTTCCTCTAATTTCTTGCCCTATAAAGTTAGGGTAATGTTCTTATTGGAATAAAATGATCTCTAGGATATTGTCAAGGATGATGTGACTCTATCTACAGATCCGTAGAAATTGGCATCTCATGGAAAGAAGGAAGTGAAAGCCAAGTGGATGATCTTTGATGCAGTGAAGGATCACCTGATTCCTCATATATCTAAGAATACTAAGGAAAAGGAGATGTTTGATGCCCTAGTTAGCCTCTACTAGAGCGAGAACATAAATAGGAAGATGATGTTGTGGAACAAACTCATATCTATGGAGATGACAAAATCTAACACCATTACTAGTTATATAATGAAGATCACGTAGATTTATGATCAACTAGCAGTAGTTGGGGAGAAGGTTCAAGACATAAAGTTGGTGAACATGGCATTTAATGCTTTCTCAACTTCATGGGGACATTTTTTCAAAGGAATTTATGCTTGTGAGCACCTTCCCATATTTGAGAAACTATGGGATGATTTCATCTAGGAGGAGACTAAATGGAGTCAAAGACCAGCAAGAAAGGTGGTGATGATAACCTAGCTCTCTTTGGGTAAACCAAGAAGGGTAGAGGTAAAGGACCCAACAAGGGTAAGGTAAATAATGAGGATTCAACCTTAGAGTTAGGGAAGAAGAACTTGAGTAAGATCAAGTGCTTCATTTGTCATAAGCACGACCATTATGCATCATATTATCCAGAAAATAAGGGCAAAGGTAAGCAATATTAGATGCAGGTAGCAACTTCTATAGAAACTTAGATGAGCGAGTTTGCTATCAAATTTGATAAGAAATTCTCATTGGTCTTTTGCATTTCTACCAACACAGTTCTAAGGGATGCTTGGTATGTGGAAAGTGGGACATATCGGCACATGAAATTAACCCGATAATGTTTTACCAGTCTACAAGAGCAGGACTCAGGGATCCAGGTTAAGCTTGGTGATGATACCAAATATCCAATTGAAGGAATTGGTACCATTCATTTTTTACTTCAATCAAGAAAATATTTAGACTTTGATGATGCTTTGTTTATTTTGAGTCTCAGGAAGAACTTGCTTTTAGTTTTGGTTATGGAGGATAAGGTTTATGCAGTGGAGTTCAAGAACTAGCATGTCCTTATTAGACAAAAATAATCTAGTCCAAAACAACACAAGTGATAGAAGTTAGAGAAGGTAGTCTATACATATTGCAGGGTGAACCTATTCGAGCTCTAACTTGTGTGAGATGTGACATAAAAGGATGGGGCACCTACATCATAGAGCATTGTCTATTTTGAGGGAGATAGTCACAAGTCTTCTAGAGTTCAACATTGATCAACAAGGAGTATGAAAAGGGTGCATTCTTGGCAAGCATGCCAAAGTTATTTTCCCAAAAAATGAGCATAGGTATAATGACATACTAGATATAGTACATTTGAATGTTTGTGGACCGATGTCAACAACATCAATTTTAGGTAGCATGTACTATGTTTCCTTTATTGATTTTATTTCTCTTGCAAGACATGGATCTACTTCTTAAAGACCAAGGATGAAGTCTTTAGTAGGTTTTAGAAGTTTAAAGCTCTATTTGAGAACCAGACAGAGAAGAATATCAAGGTCTTGAGATCATAAAATGGGGGTAAATATAGATGGTTTCTACAATCAGACATGAATCAAGAGGGAGCTAACTATTCCATACAACCCACAACAAAAAGGGGCTGTAAAGTGAAAGAATCAATCCATCATAGGGGCTTCTAGGGCCATGATTCATGACCAGGGCTTGTTGATGTTTCTTTAAATTTAAGCATGCAACATAACAATCTACATCTAGAATATATATCCTCACAGGATCTTAGAGGACAAGATAGCAGAGGGGGCATTCACTGGTGTGAAACTATAGGAGAGTCATTTTTGCATCTTTGGATGTCCATTTTATATCCATGTTCTAGTAGATAAGAGGACCAAGTTGGAGCCCTCCAATAGGAAGGTTTTATTTGTAGGATACAATGAGACTTCAAAATCTTATAGTGTTTATATTCCAAAGAGGAAGACGGTAGTGAGTAGGGATGTAAAGTTTGATGAGGATGTTGCATCTAGGAAGTCCCATGAGACTATTCCAGAGAAATAGAATGAGGAGTAGGAAGATCTAAAGGTTGATCTAGGGTTATGAAAGATACCAGTGGTTTCCAGCTCAGGACAACAACATTTAGGTGAGGAGGAGGAGACATTAGCCCCTTCTATTTCTATCAGGAGATCTCGATGGTTTACACAGACATTAAGGGATTCTTAGGAGTATGTTGAGGCTCCTAGTAGCATTATTAGGGAGAGCAGACCTCCAAAGAATTTTTCAAACTACATGGCATTGATGAGTAGCATCATAAATTTAGAGCCTTCTAGTTTTCAGGAGGCAACAAACCAATAGGTTTGGTAGGATACCATGGTGGAGGAGTACACCTCCATCATGAAGAATGATTTTTGGGATATAGTGCCAATACTAGAGGAAAAATTAGTTGTGAGTTCCAAGTGGCTCCACAAAATTAAGCATGTTGCATATGGCAACATCAAGAAAGAGGGTTCTCTCATAAAGAGGGAGTGGACTATGAGGAGAATTTTGCTTCAATCATCAGATACACTTACATTAGAGTAGTTATATCTTTAGCTTCATCTATGTGATGGCATATTTATCAAATGGATGTGAAGACAACTTTTCTTAATGAGATCATTGAGAAAGAAGTGTACATAGAGCAGCCTCAGGGATTTGAGGTAAATGGAAAGGAGTCCCATGCTTGTAGGCTAAAGAAAGCCTTATATGGTCTCAAATAGGCATCAGGAGCATAGAATTCTAGGATATATGGATACTTGTAGAGAGTGGGCTTCACAAAAAGTGATCCAAATCCTAATCTATATTATATATTTGTTAGGATTTATCTACTCATTTTGGTGCTATATGTAGATGAATTGTTTCTTATAGGTGCAAAGAAGCTCATTGTAAGGTGCAAAGCATATATGGAAGCTAATTTTGAGATGAAGGATATTGGCATGATGCATTACTTCTTGGGTTTGGAGATTTTGTAGAGACCAGGGGAGATATTCCTTAGGCAGGGTAAGTATGCAGTTGATACCCTAAAGAGGTTTTAGATGGAGGACTACAAACCTATGGCCACATCCATGATAATTAATCTAAATAAGGTGATATTTTTAGATTCATAATTTGCGGACCCTACATTGTATAGGTAGCTAATATGATCCTTGATGTATTTGATAAACACTCAACTAGATATATATTTTGTAGTGAACACCTTGAGTCAATTTATGGTGGAACCAAGGCAGGAGCATTGGGTAGCAAAAAAATATGTGCTCAGATACTTGAGAGGCATGATGGAGTATGGTATGAGATATATTGGAGATGGTGAAGTGAGGTTGCAGGGGTATCTAGACTCATATTGGGCAAGCAAGGTAGCATATGGGAAGAGGACCTCATGGTGTTGCTTTAGCTTGGGATCAAGAATGATATCCTGGTTCAGTAAAAAGTAGACTTTTGTAGCACTTAGCTCATTAGAGGTCAAAATACATGGTAGTCAATATTGCTAATTATGAGGCCATCTGGATTTACAAGTTGCTTATAATATTTAGGATTTGGATATCATAGTGATATACTGTGATAATCAAATTTGTATCAAACTCTCTAAGAATACAATATTTCATGACAAGTCCAAATACATAGACATCAAATATCACTTCATACAATATAGGATTCATAAGGGAGTCATAAAGCTCTAGTATATTCCCACAGATCAACAAGTAGTTGATATTATTACCAAGCCCTTAGTGAAAGGGAAGTTTGAAGTCAGAGATAAACACGGATTGGTGCAAAATTTCTTCCTTTCTAAGAGGGAGTGTTGAGAAATGTTGCTCAGATAGGAACTTCTTACACAGGCTTCAGTATGAACATGCTAGAAGTGGTTTGAGATATTTTGAATTCTATTTTGAAATCCACTTAAGTGATTTTCTATTTTTAAGTTCACTTAAGTGATTCTATTTTGTAATTCACTTAAGTGATTCTATTTTGAAATTCATTTAAGTGATCTTCTATTTTTAAGTTCATTTAAGTGATTCTATTTTGTAATTCACTTAAAGTGATTCTATTTTGAAATTCATTTAAGTGATTTTCTATTTTTAACCTTGCATCTCAAGATGAGATGAGACATAATATTAGGATTAGAGAGATTAGGGTTACCTTTTTCAAGGATAAAAGGAGAAGTTCAAGAGTTTTTTATACACAAAAATAAAAGAAGATGAAAAAATTTCTAAATGAGAACTACAAGCTTAGGAGGAGAAGAACAGTGAAATTGATAGTAAAAAAGGTAGCAAGAGAGCAAGGTGTCCTACTGTAGCTATAGTCTCCTTTATTTTGTAATATTTTTGGTTCAAAAATATATTTTATTTTTATTGTTCACGTTGTTTATTTTTCCAGCCATCTGTGTGACTATTGTATGTTTAAATAAATTCATTTTAGATCTAATTTATTTTAAAATAACATAGAAAAATAGTTATCTAGAGTTCGAAAAATTTACAGTCTTTAGCGTTGTTCCTTGTTTACTTAGATAATAGTCAGTAATGACCTCCTTGTATTGGCTTGATGCTACAGGGTAAATACTTGCTATAGACATTTGGTTCAATAGGGAATATGGTGCTCTTTAGGCACCTTAACTGTGAGTCGTTTGATGATTCTCTTCTCTTGCTCAAACTCTACCCTTCTACCTTGCCAAAATGACTACCTTGTAACCATCCTTTATTACTATTGTAATGCCTATATAGGTTAAGTTATCCTTCTTTTCTGAGTTTGAAAGGACACAATTGGTGCTTCTCATGTATGTAAATATTATTTTAATAGTTAAGGTTTAGTACCTTAACTTACACCAAGATTATAGGCCAAATATATTCCTAATTTTTTATGACCTTTAACCTTCTTGATGAGGTGGATTCTTGAGAGCAATACTACTATTATATTGTCTTCTTTTGGTGACTTAATTTCACCAACATATGTAGTAGGTTTAGGATGCTCAACAATTTCTTTGGACACTTCAATATTACCCAAATTTGTGCATTTAATCTTCCTTTTATAATAACCTCTTAATGCACATTAAAACTTAAGGGTAACTAGTATTAATGCATCAATAATATCTCCAAGTTTGATGTTCTTAAGAATAACAAGAATATAGCAATTTCACCTTATTGTTCCTATAAATGAATCCTCAAAATAATTTGAAATATGCACTAATTTTATTTGTAGTCTAAAAATACTTAGTGCATCTAAGGAACAACTAGAATAGTGCAATATTAATCTCACCTTATTACTCCTTGAAATATGCACTTAGTAATTGCTCCTTGTAGAGGACTATAATATTTGTAACTTAATGTAGTCTTCTTTGTTGTAACTTAGATAATAGGAAGATGATAATTTTCTTTCTATTAAAATATATCTAACTCCTATTTTAATGTGTAGGTATTAACCTTTAAAAGAAACTTTCTTATGCAATATTTTGAAAACTATAATATGTAACCTTCACTTTACAACTTCTTAGAACTCTAAATATGGTGCTTAATGAAATTAATTTAAAATTCAACTAATGAACCTATTTTCACCCAAGTTACTTACCTTAATGATCTCTGTATATGAAGGATTTCTTGGTGATTTGATTCACCAAATTACTGCATTTTAACTGGATGAACTTGCAACTATTCTTGGATGTCTGAAATAGCTCTATAACTCACCTTTTTGCAACTTTGAAAACCCTCTAACTTACCGTCCTTTAAATGTAGTAGGTGATTTTGATTCTCCTTCAACATACTTGTCAAATTCTAACCTTGATCTAGGCCCTCTTCTCAAGAATATGAAAGTATTGAGGTCTTCATCAATCTCCTCTGAGGTTGGAAAATTCCTTGCAAAATCTATCATAGTTTAGGCTTGTTGTTGGATGGCGATAATTGTTCCAAAATATTCCTTTATCAGGAACTTCTTCTTAGTGGTAAATTTCCAATGAGTTCTCCTAAGAAATAATTTAATGGCCTTCTCTAGATCTCCTTTAATATGGATCACCATGCCTCCTCCTTATTTCTCCTTGAGACCTCACCAAGGTCTTCAATCTCCCAATTCTTATGGTCTTCCAAATGAGAACTTTCCTTCAAGCTTCTACTATGGAAGTGTTGGTAATGATATATTCCTCTTGGATATTTGAAATCTATTACTACTAGAATTTTGAGTAGAACCTTGTTAGTCCTTCTTCACTTCTACAATCTGCAGGCTTTAATGGAGATCACCAACCTCCAATCTTCCAAATATGGGAGTTTTATAACTAAAATTTCTAAGGGTCTCTTCAGCTTCTTCATGGCGAAGTCTTCAATCTGCACTAGAGATCACCAATCTCCTATCTTCACTGAGACTCTTCATTAGAGTATTCTTTTCTCCCTTGAATTTTTAACAAGGCTCCTATGGCATTTTATTTTTCTACACTTTGTAGGTCTGTAATCTCTAGTAACGAGATATTTTATTTAGGACTCCAAATATTCATTCTTTTAATTGTTGCTTCTGGTGCTGGATTGATTCTAAAGAAGATATTATTCCTATCTCTTTTGTATGAAGCTTTCAAAATCACTTTAAATATCATTTTTCTTGCAACAACGTATCAATAGTGTGATGGAAGAAACTCTTAAACTTAGATATGATGAATATTCACTAGTTAATTTGTCAATCTAGTGGAATCCACATTGAGTTCTAGCCTTCATAAGTTTTTTCTACAACCCTGTGGAAAGACTCTAGCCAAATGTAATCTCAAAAAAATTTGAACTAAGATTTCTAAACTCCTCTTAGTCTCTCTTTATGGCTCTCCCTATCTGATCTATTGTGTGCTTTAATACCATTGTTATCTTTTTATGGGATAGTATTACAGAAAGAACAACCACAATATGTAGGATAACTAATCTAATATAAATATAAACTAATGGTACAATAATATGTAGGAAGATAATGAACTGAACATCTACAAATAACTCAAAAATATACCATTAATGAAAGTTATGAAAATAGTACAATGCTATATAATGGAGGACATGAACAGTCCATGAATGGATATGAAAATACTACATTGTGACTGTACCATACTACTAAACTATACCACACACTCTCTATATATTTAGTTCTCTTTATAATCACTCACTATAAGGCCTTTATATAGGAAGATAGATTCCTTTACCCTTACTCTACCTAGGAATCATGTACATGTGGACTACATGCACATTTACAACTTGCACATTGACACTTGTGCTTTTATTACAATACTTAAAGTAACCAGCTAACTTTACTCTAAAGTAAACTCCTAATCTAGTTATGTACCAAAGGTGATACATTTACATAACCCAAATTATGTAATATACTCTAACATGTTAGACCTTCTACTAGACCTATGAGCAAGGGCCCACTCTTGGAGCTAGTGGAAGGACCTATTACAATTTTACAGGTTTTCTATTTTTGTTCATTTTCTATCAAAAAGTTATCAGTTTCTCGCTAAAATATTGTAATATTTTTTCTCTGTTTTCAAGTGTGAATGTGTGAGCGTGGTTTTTCAGTTAGTTGACCTTATTTCCTTCTATATTTCTCATTTCATTTTTGTAATTTCATTTAAAACATTTTATTTACAGTTTCAACAATAATTTCTTGCTTTAGCAAATTTTGTTTGAGTATTGTAATTTCCAGCATTTGTTAATTTAGTGGATTTCAATTCAGCATTTACATTTCATAGCACTTCAATTTAGCAAAAGTAATGTAGTTTCTATTTTCCTTTAGCATAGTTCAATTCTGCAATTTAGATTAGTTTCAATTCTTCAAACTAAGTAGATTTCAATTTTGTAATTTAGTGATAGTTGATACCTACAAAAACCATCTAAATATTTATTCCTACAAGATAAGCAAGTACTCTAATTTTTGAACTGTAGAACTACCAAACCTCCTCTATTGTATATAGCCTTAGACACCACCCTAGATTTGATAAATTAAAATTAAATGATGAACATTAATGACACTAATAATTTTTAACATCATTGTTGAAGAACATAGGTGTTGTTATAGGATAAACCAGTCATACACTTATTACGATGTCAAGTTGTGTCAAAAAAACCTTAGAGTAACTCATGAAATAAAAAATTTACATAAAATATAGTTGTGTTGCTGACAATTGCATTTCATATATTAGGACATAAGCATCAGATGTATGAATCAACCAAGGGATGAAAAAGGATGATTCATTAGATCAAATTTCCCATCAACCATAGGAAGGCGATATTCATAATATGAGGGTGAATTACCTACATTTGATATTCCTAATAATGTTGAAAGAGGATTGCAAACCTCATATTCAGGAAGTGTAGAAACTCCTAAGGGAGAATTACAAGAAGAGCAAATTGTTAGTTCCTCATCACCTACCACTGATATATCCTTAAGATCAAACCAGTATATATGAATCTATAATACATGTTTTTTTTTTTGAATTTACATGGTGGAATCGGTAGCCACCACGAATCCGGATAGGCTGTCTAGTTTTTTATGGCTGCCATAGTATTCTGTGCTATCCGTCCTAGAAGCTGCCACACAGATATTCATATAGTCTACCCCTATAACCACCATGCCACAATCATTTTAAACCTTTTATGCCGCTGAAAGCACTAGGAAAGGGACAAGCATTCAATCCGGCGAGGCCCGAGATTTGAACCTTGGACCTCCGCCCCACTTATGGGGTTTGGATGAACCACTTGGTCTACACCTCGGACCTATCTATAATACATGTTGGAAATATATAATGGCATATTTACAAGGAAATCCAAATAGTAGTAACAATATTCTTAATCAGGGTAACAACCTTTCTCCTACTACGACCTTTGAATATCCTATTCGGTTGAACCCAACTTAGAACTCCCTAATGAAAACCATTTCACCTTTAGTGTTACCAAAATTTAGGGGAGTTGCATCAGAGGATCCTGATCAATTCTTATTCGAATTCAAAGTGGTATGCCAAACATATGATTATACAAATGACAACAAAAAACTTAAGGTATTTCCTTCCACACTCAAAAACTTAGCCTTACATTGGTTTATGAGTTTAGCACCTGATTTAATACAAACTTAGGAATAAATGGACCACGTATTTCTGAATAAATATCAAGAATATTGTCGGGTGGAAAATAGGAAGAATGAATTATTTAGAATTAAACAAGAAGACGATGAAAATATAGAAGATTATTTGGATAGATTTGTTTTTGTGTAAAAGAGATGTGGACATGTTGAACCAGAAATATTGAAAGCCATATTTTTGAGGGGGTTGCAAGATGACTCCAGAGAAGTATTAGATCTAATGGGAAAAGGGGATGTGAGTACCCTTGACATTGAAGAGATTTTAGAATTGTGTAGAAATTACTCCTGCACTAGACAAAGAAGATGAAAGAGGGTTAATAATAAAAGTGACATGAAAGAACTAATGGAAGAATTTGCTAATTTGAAAATAAAAATTTTTGTGCATCTCAATACTACGTTAGGGGAAATGAATGCAAAAACTAAATCTATAGAACCCTTAGTCATTTATTGGCCAAGATGCAGAAATAAGCATTCTCTTTAAGATTGTCCAATAAAAAAATCCTCCATATTTGCTATTTGTAGATGACAATTACTTATAGGACTCATAAATATCTTGGAAACACAATCAAAATTACTCAATTTTATAGAGCAAAGACAAGAAAGAAATTTTTCATAATATCAATATTGAAATGTCCCATATTTTTCCACAAATTAGGAATAAAATCCTTGGTCTATGCCATGGTCTTACTCAGAACCACCATAAAAATCTTGGAATCAACCTCCATGGTCATCCTCTTAGGAATGGTCACAATTTGGATGGATAAATTCACAATGGAATCAACAAAATCCACCATTAATGCAATCATAATCACATGGATAAAACTGGGGATAATAGTATCAACCATACCAAGGATAACATAGATACCAAAATCCACCACAAAATTTATTGCCTAGACCTGCTCAAAATTTTCCTTAGGGTCGACAATCACAATAACAAAAATAGGTGAAAATCCCCCACTTTTAGCCCAACCTATGGTCAATCCCAATAATACTAAACAGGTAGCCCTTGTCTACGTAGCTGAATCTAATGATACCATCATGATAAATGTAATTGATTGTAGCAATATCCAATTACGTTTAGGAAAGATACTTCCTGAACCTACTCCACCTATCATTGTAGAAATGGGAACTAATAAAAATAAACAAGACCCATATACATTTAACCCAAAACAATCACATGTTAAGGAAGAAAAAGAAGAAGACTTACCTTGAAATGATTTACCTCCTTAAGATGCATACTCATTCCGTTGAATTAAGGTCCACAATATAACATTCATCAAAAGATACAAACAAGAATTTGGGTTTTAGATCTTGTGCTCTACCTTACGAGGAAACATGAAATAATATTTTGAAGCACATGAGAAGTCTCTCATGTGTCTAATGATACTCAAAGGCTAACATTTAATATTTTGAGGGTTTTGTGGAAAAAAATATTGATATAGTTACTTTACATGAATATAGTATCTTGGATTGTACATGACCAATAAGGTGTATATATCTTATTTTTTTTAAAATTAAAACCTATAATTAAATTTAGTAAAGGAACTAAAACACTTAAACATCTCAATTCCTTTATTACAGGCTATTAAGGATATACCATTAATCAAAAAAATTGTTCAGGACCTTTGCATTAAAAAACCAGGAAGGAAGAAGAAATCATTTCCCAAAACTATACAAGTAGATGGAAAGTTGGATGATATTCTTTCTGGAACTTATTCCACCAAAATATGGTGATCCAAAAAGTATAGTAGTCACAGTAACCATAAGATCAATGCCTATTTCCAATTGTCTAATTGATATTGGGGCAGCTATAAATGTTATGACAAATAAGATGTAGAGATTATAATTGAATAACTTGAATCCTACATCTACTACATTAGAAATGGTTGATAGATATGGAGCTAAAATAGAAGGAATTATAGAATATATTCCTATAAGAGTCTCCTCATGGGAATATCCAGTTTTCTTCTTGGTTTTACAACCCCACAACTCTATGAATGGTTATCTAATAATTTTAGGAAGGCCTTGGCTTGCTACAAAAACCGCTTTCATTGAACTATCGATTAGAGGATATTACCATTTCAAATGGGATTGATCCAAAGAATATTTCTTTATATCCTCTAGTGAAACCTTTGGTTAACTTTTTAGGTCACTTATGGTTTCCTAATACTAATGAAGAACATGAAGAAACTATCTTGACACTAGCCACTATAATTGTGAAAGAGCATATAGAAGAGTTAGATTCATATGAAAGAGATGCTTTTGAAGATGAAACTATTTTGGTTAATACCATGTATGAATTAGGACTTGAAGATGAACCAATCACTTTTCATCATCTATTATGGAATGATGAAGAACAAAAATATGAACAAATGTCATCCATTTCATTACAAGATAGTCCCTTCAAATTGCCACATGGATGACATCATCATCTTCTATCATATTTTCACTGTCCCATATTAAAAATTATTCCATTAAGAATTACAATTAATAAGGAGATACACATATTTCATTATCTTCCACCACATTTTTTTTTTTATTTGTGGAAAACATCCCAAAAGGGATGCCACTTTCGGGTAAGACCCAAGGAGGCGGGGGTATCCATTCCGCAAAAAATGCCCGGGACTCGGACCTGGCCTACCACCTTTGACATACTCAAGGAGCAAACAAACACACAAAACCAAATTAAAAAAAGTAAATAACAACAAAAATAATAAAATAAAATAAAAAACATGCTCCTTGAGTGTGTCAAAACCAAAAGCACAACCAAACACGCACAATAAGATAAAAGAAACCACAACACAAACCACATAGAAAAACACAAGAACCACATAACAAAACACAAACAAGACAAAAACAACGAGAACACTACAAAGACATAACCCAAAAAAACATGAAAAATAAACACAACCAAAACCTAAAAAATAAAATAAATAAAATAAAAACAACCAACAACAGACAATAAACAAAAACAAAAAACATAGAAAACACTCACACATAAAAAAATGAAATAACACAAACAAAGAGAAACCCAAGAACAAGAACAGAAAAAAACACAAGAACAATAACAAAAAACATAAAAAAAACAAAACAACAAAAACACAAGAACAACAAAAAACAACACAAAGAACACAAAAACAAAACAAAACAAAAGAACCCACCCACCTTAAAAAACTAAACAAAAAAACAAAGAAGACAAAAAGAAAAAAATGAACAAAACAATGACCTATCTAGACCAGAAGACTATTAATGCAAGAATCAACAGAGGAAACAAAATAAAGAATAGAATGAGCTAGGGAACTAAAAAAACTGAATGAACCAAAGAGAAACAAAAAAAAAAACAAGAAGAAACTAGGTACCTTCAAAACTGGAGCCATCCAAAGAAATGATAGAAAGAAGAGCTTCCCTAATTTGAGAAGCCCACCATATAGGAGGGTGGCCATAACAAGTAAGATCACCTTTGTCCAAAGCCCAATTAGCTAAAGCATCAGCACTCTTGTTTTGATCTCTGACCACATGATTGTAATCAACTTTCAAAAATCCCATCTGGATTAACTGAATCTTCTCAATAATTCTTTTTATTCTCCAATCCACCTTATGATTCTTAGAAGGAGTCTTCAAGAGATTAATCATAAGTTGAGAGTCGGACTCAACTAACACCTTTTCCCATCCAACCTTAGTAGCCTCCTGAAGGCCTCTAAGGATACCATACCTCGTAGCAAGGTTATTGGAAAGAATACCCAAATTCTCAGCAAAAGTAAAAACCAGGGAGCCATCTGAAAGTCTACCAATTCCTCCCACATTGGCTTTTCCAGGGTTCCCTCTAGAGGCTCCATCAGTATTGACTTTTCCAAAATCCTTAGGAGGAGGTTGCCAATTTCTAGTCCTATCCATCTTACTAATACTCACATTCCCTTTAAGTTGGTTGCCCTTAGAAGGTTTAATCTTCAATATTTGCATCACTTGATCCCATCTTTGGTGGGAGTTTTGGGGGTGATTAAGGAGTTGATGGACTGATTCAACTAAGTTGGCTATGGTCTTTTGCCAAATATAGTGAATATCCTTCCTATCTTGATTAAAAATTTGGTTGTTCCTTTCATTCCAAATATTCCAAAGAAGAATGGTAGAACCCATCCAAACTAACTGCCTAATAAAATGATCAACACCCTCTTGATTAGGCCAATCCCTCCAAAGTTGTTCAAAAGTGAAAAAATTGGACCACTTTAAGCCAAGTAAAGTTGCCATTCTCCTCCATAGCTCAGAGGCTAAAGTACACTCAATAAAAATATGGTTGATATTTTCTACATTCTCTTCACACATTTCACATCTAAAAGGGCCATGAAAACCACGCTTCATAAGTTGCTCACCGATAAGCACCCTACGATGCAATAAAAGCCAATTAAAGAACCTCACCTTAGGCCAGAGCTTTTGAGCCCACAATTGAGAAAATATGTCAGAAGAATGGTTGGGATTATTATGGCATAAGGTCAAATAACCTTGAGCAACTGAATACTCACCCTTAGTAGTGTTGTTCCATCCAAAACAATCTTTTTCATGGGACCAAGAGAGGGATCTCATATGAAGGATGCCTTGGATATCTTGTCTTTGCCTTTCTGGGATTTGAATAGGCCAGTCCTCAATAGGGATCCAATATCTACCAACCTTTGAATTACCAGTATGGTACCGATAGTAATTAGCCACCTTTATCCAATTAGCTCGGTGAAGCTCCTCCATCCAAGGCCTCCAATCGGGAAGCTGAGTTATCAAAGGCTTGTGACCATCCCAAGAATCTGTCCAAAAATTTGCATGTTGACCATTATGAATGATCCAAAATAATTTTTTCTTTATCAAATCCTCACCGAGTCTTAAGAACTGCTAAAATGGGAGAACCTTTGGTAGGAAGTTGATAGCGAACAAGGTCTTCGGGACTTTTGTTCTCGGCATATTTAGCATGGAGATTATTGGCCCAAAGAGCATTGGGGTTATGCAACATCCTCCAATATAATTTAGCAGCTAAAGCTTTGTTGTTATTAATTGAAGACCGGAATCCTAACCCCCTTCACTCTTAGGAAGACATAAAGTATCCCATTTCACCAAGGCCCATTTTCTTTTCTCCTTAGTACCACTCCAAAGGAAACGATGACTGATTTGATCCAATTCTCGAAGAACAGACCTTTGGGATATTCAAAATGGAAGAAACATAAATAGGAATAGCTTGAAGGACTGATTTTACCAAGGTGATTCTACCCCCAGAAGAAAGCCACTTGTTGGTCCACTTTCCAATTTTCTTCTTGACTTTGTCCAACAACCAATTCCAATCTTTATTTTTCTGCCTTTGAATATTTATGGGAATACCTAAATAAGTGATTGGAAGAGAGGTCTTCTTATATCTTAATTTATCCAAGACCATGGATTCCTGTCTAGTAGAGCAGTGAAAGAAAATAACTTTAGATTTGTCTTCATTGATCAACTGCCTGGTAGCCTTAGAAAAATAGCTAATGATTTGCTTAATATTAGAAGCTTCCTTAACTGTAGCTTTACCTAAAAGGGTAGAGTCATCCACAAATTGAAGATGAGAGATAGGTCTAGCTCCATGAGCAATGGTAACTCCCTCAAGGGTTTTGTTTTCCCTCTTTTTGGTTATAGTCCTACCCAAGCATTCGACAAGAATGATGAATAAATAAGGGGATAGCGGGTCACCTTGCCTAATACCTCTGGAAGGTCAGGAAAGACTGAGAAGGCCTGCCATTGATAAGAACTAAGTAGGAAACTGAAGAGATACATCCCATAATCCAATCCATCCAATCCTTAGAGAAACCAAATTGCCTCAAAACTTTGATAAGGAAGTGCCAATCCACTCTGTCATAAGCTTTGGATAAGTCTAACCGGATGAACATAGAAGGAGAATTTTGCATATCCATGGAATGGATGGCTTCCTGAGCAAGAACTATCTCATCTACTATTTGACGTCCTTCCACATATCCCCCTTGCTCTGGGAAATAATCTTATGCAAAAGAGGCTTCAACCTTTCTGCCATGATTTTAGTAATAATTTTGAGAAGAACATTACATAAAGCAATAGGTCTAAAAGCTGAGATATGATCAACCTCTTGAGCTTTTGGAACAAGAGTAATATAAGTTTTATTGATAACCTTCAAAATTTCTTTGGATTTCCTGGCTTCTTCCACCACCTCTAATAAATCAACATGAAGGATATCCCAGAACTCTTGGTAGAACTCAATAGGAAAACCATCGGGACCTGGGGTTTTCCCTTTTTGCATTTTAAAAACTACTTGTTGAAGCTCATTGATAGTAACGAGAGCAGTCAAAATAGAGTTCTCCTCGGAAGTGATAAGAGAAGGGATTGCTTGAAGAACATTTTGTTGAGAAGCTGAGTCAAGAGGAGTAGCGACAAAAATATTGGAAAAGTAATCAACAACAATAGAGTTCATGCCATCCCAAGTATAAACAACATCTCCAGAATCTGATTTTAAGGAAGAAATAAAGTTGTGAGATCTTCGAGCTAGAAGATATTTGTGGAAGAAATTTGTGTTTCGATCTCCTTCTTTGAGCCATTGAATTCTAGATTTTTGCTTCCATAAGATTTCTTCTCTTTTTTCCCATTCCTCTAAGCTGAGTTGTGAGTTTAATTTCATCTGCACTTCTCTTCTCTGTGAGGCCATCTAAATGGATTTTCTTATTCAAATTTTCAAGATGAGCAATAACTTCATGTTTTTTTTATGAACATCCCCAAACTCTTTCCAGTTCCAAGTCTTGATTTTGGATTTAATGTATTGCAGTATTTTGGCAAAATAGAACATCTTAGTCCCATGCCTAGGTTTACCTTCCTTCCACCATTGTTGCACACGAGGTCTGAAGGAAATGTCTCTAAGCCACATTAATTGAAAACGAAAAGGAGAGAAACTCACATTGGTTTTCCACATTTCCACCATGATTGGCCAATGATCCGAACCAACATTATTAAGAGTCTTCACTTTAGGAATGTGACCATGGATTAAGAAATTTTCAGAGAGCAAAAACCTATCCAATCTCTCCATTATACAAGCTAAGCCTTGCCTTCTGTTAGACCAAGTCATAAGGCCATTATCTGGTTGGATATCCACAAGATGGAGGTTTGCAATATATTCGCTCATGAGGTCAGTACTTTTGTCCAAATTTCTATTTCCCCCCTTTTCTCATCTAGAGAGAGGATGGTATTGAAATCTCCTCCGATCAAGATCCAAGCTTTAGGAAAATGAGAGATAATATGAGTAATATCCTTCCACTGTCTTCTTTTTTCCTCCAAAGAAGTCGGGGCATAAACGAGTAATGCGAGCATAATCTGGTTGGAATGTCTACTTTGAATAGCTATAGCCAACAAACCCCAACTGCCAACCATATGGTGAATAACTACCTCTTTTGGGTCCCA
The DNA here is from genome assembly GCA_028583015.1 of Wollemia nobilis. Classification (NCBI taxonomy): domain Eukaryota; kingdom Viridiplantae; phylum Streptophyta; class Pinopsida; order Araucariales; family Araucariaceae; genus Wollemia; species Wollemia nobilis. Next base: position 9,156,612 of record JAQPPZ010017228.1, read on the forward strand.
AAGACAAGCAATGCCACCCGAAGTCCCTTGGGAACTGAGGGAAACCACTTTTCCAGTTGGCCAAATTTTACTTGGCAATTAAGTCCATATCCTCCATTGACATCTTTGTTTCTTGAAGGAAAACAAGATGTGGATGATTTATCTGAATCATTCTTCTAATTTCATTTTGTTTTGAAAGACTCCCTTTGAGTCCTCTAATATTCCAAGTGATGATCTTCATTAATACCGGGGCTAAAAATGTTGGGAAGGGCATTAATCTTACCTTCCTCTACAAGCTTTTCACCTTCTTTTACCATATGATATTGATTGGTCTTGCGACCTACTTTTTGATTAGAATCCATCTTCAATTTTTTTTCCCTGTTTCTTGACTTATTCCAATTGAATCCGAGATGGCTTCTAACCTTGAAGAATGCTCATACACAGCCAAAATTTTACTAGATGGTTCAATGGAGTCTATATTGGGACCTGCATTATTTGAAGTTTTGACATTTGAAATATTGTTTTTCTTGTGTAAATTTTCTCCTTTTTTTTTCTGTTGAAAACCTTTGATTTGTTGGTTTGTCTCCGAGTTCTTTCCTTCATATTTAAATTGTGTTTCTAAGATTTCAGTTTCCATTATTTCCTCTTCCTCACTTGGGACATCATTTGTGGAAAGGATTTCAAACATATTAGCAAATGACTTTGATTGATCCTTCATTACTTGGTTTTTTTGAGTGTTCTTCTTCTTAGGTATTTGGAAACCTGCTGAGTTTATATCTTCTTTCTTTTGATCAGGAATTTTATTTGGGCAAGCACTTGGCCAAATGACCATATTCATGGCAAATTCTACAATGAAAAGGAATGTTCTCATAGTCCACTACTTGCTCCCAAGTGTCTTCCCCAAATTGTAATGTGATCTTTTTAGGTAGGGGTTTGTCAAAATCCATTAAAACACAAATTCGAGCATAAATAATATGTTCAAAATTTTGAGTACAATCAGCAGTCATCATAAAAGTTCCTAAAGAGTTTCCAATTGAAGAAAAAATAGTAGGATTCCAAAATTCAATAGGGAGGCCAAAGAGTCTAACCCACACGGGAGCTATAGAAGGCATCTCTTCTTCGGCTTTAAATTTAGTATGCCAGGGCTTCATGAAAAGCCTGCCCTTCCAAAAAACCAAGGACCCCCTTGAAAAGTTTTCTCTCTATCTTCATTATTAGCAAATAAAACAAGAAAATAACCATTTGGATAAATAGAGATTTGTAACTCACCTTTAGTTTTCCAGCTTTTTGCAGCCGAGACTTTGAAAGCGAGATAGACTCGGACGAAAACCCATGAACCGACAAATTAGTCCTCTTTTTTCCAAATCTTCAATGCCGGTCTGAATGTTACCCATATCAAGCTTAACAATAGGAGTTCCATCAGTTGCTTTAAGACATCCTGACTCCATTTTCCTGGGATCAATCTTAGGCATTCTTAGAGGTTTATGAGAAGCCCTAATATTGATATTAGCATTGGGTTGAGGCTGTCCACCATGAAGGGCATCCCTAAAATTCATTTTTGGGACTGAGTCTTCAAAATTCTTACCCTTGACAGGGGTTTTCATAGTAGAATTATTTTGTGGGTGCACCTTAGCACCAGATTCACTTGAGATATGAGCCATTTTTTGATCAACTGCTTGAAACTTATTTCGTGGTCTCTTTAATCCTTGCCCTAGACGTCGTGGAAAGGTATGGTTTTCACTTTTCTTTTGTGCAGCAAATTGGAAGTCGTTGTCACTCAAGTTCATGGTATGATCTATTGAAAGACAAATTTCTAGCCCATCTTGTATCCCCTGCAACATTTCTTGCTAAAATATTGAGCATAAACCACAAAAATATTGGCCGCTAGGGCCCGAAGGCCCTAAAAACCAACCTCTGGAGCTGCTTGCACTCAACCCAGATGAAACCCTCGCATAGCCGCTTGCCAAATATATCGTTCACACATAGGGATGTGCTAGGATCTATGTTGCTCCAAATGATATGAAAATTGGTGGAGATGTTCTAGGGTTTTTCAGGCATCTACCCTCAAAATTTTAGCTCAATCCGAGTTCGGATGAGTGAGATATGGCCGAAACGAGTTCGGAAGTTTGGGCAGTCCTACGAAAAACGTCTCTACCATTCAGCTCCGAAATTTCATGATCCCTTCAAACTTTTTTTCAAAACTAATTTATAGTGGAAAACACCCCTTTCGGGGTGCCACTTTCAACAGGTTGGGCATAGGAGGAATGGAGCCTTGTCGGCCTCTACCAGCACATAGGACATTCCTAACTATACCATATATCTGTAGGATGGAGACAAGGGGAATGGAACCTGGGTCGGCCTCTACCAGCACCCAGGGCATTTACCACTGCACCACAACAAGTAGATTTATCTTCCACCACATAATTGACCTCTCAACTCCTTAATAAGTAAATTTGAAGGAGTTAATTCTATTCATCCTGAAACAAAACAAGTTGAAGTACAACCAAGGAAATTTTTGAACATCAACAACTGGTTGACCAATGATCAGGAAGCAAGATTGCTTACTGTATTGAAAATACATATCAATACCTTTGCATGGGATTACAAGGATATGTCAAGAATTCATCTTGATGTGTGTACTCATAGAATATATATAGAATATGTAAAACCCGTGCATCAACCACAAAGGTGATTGAATCTTGCTTTGCAAGACATCATAAAATATGAAATCAAAAAACTTTTAGAAGTAGGATTTATTTATCCAATTTATGATAGCCAATGGGTTTCTCCATTGGTTATCATTCCAAAGAAAAATGAGAAAATGTGAGTGTGTGTGGATTATTGAGAATTGAATAAAGTCACACATAAGGATAATTTTCCATTACCTTTCATTGACCAAGTGTTAGATACACTCATTGGAAAGAAATATTTCTATTTTCTCGATGGATTTAGTGGGTATAACCAATTTCAGGTTGCAACTGAAGATAAATAAAATATAATCTTCACTTGTCCATGGGGAAAACTTACCAACATAGTCCTACCTTTTGGACTTTGTAATGCGCCAATAACTTTCTAATGAGTTTTTCTAGCCATATTCTCTAACTTAACTAATGAATGTATGGAAATATACATGGATGATTCCATAGTTTGTGGGAAGCCTTTGATATCACCTCAGAACATCTTCACAAGGTGCTAACCTGCTGTGAAACTTATAATTTATCCGAAAATCCTGAAAAATGTTTCATGATGATGGAAGAAGGCATTGTCCTTGGCCATCATATCTCATTAGAAGGAATCAAGGTAGATCCCAAAAAGGTAGAAATCATTAAAAACCTTCCTTCTCCACAAACTCAAATAGACATCAAGAGCTTTTTAGGACATATTGGCTTTTATCATCATTTTATCAAGAATTTTAGTACAATTGCAAATCCTATGTTTGCATTTCTAACAAAATATTTTGATTTTAAATGGACTAAAAAGTGTCAAAATACTTTTGATGCTCTAAAATAAAAATTGATCACTCCACCTGTGTTGAGAGGTCCAAATTGGGAATTACCATTTCACATTCAAATTGATGCATCCAATACTGCAATTGGAGCAACATTAGGGCAAGTGGAAAATAGAGAGCATTATGCCATTTACTATATTAGCAAGAATCTCATAGGAGCTGAAAAGAACTATACTACCACCGAAAAATAATTCCTAGTGGTAGTATATGCTATCAATAAATTTCATCACTACATCATTGGTTATCAAGTATTTTTTACACAGATCATTCGGTTATTAAATCCTTTATGAAAAAACCTATGGTTAGTATGAGAATAATTCATTGGTTACTACTACTACAAGAATTTGATATCACAATAGTAAATAAACTAGGGAAGGCTAATGTAGTAGCAGATTTCTTGTCTAGACTAAACAACATAGGAGAAGAAGAATTAGTAGAGGATGCCTTTCTTGATGAAAAATTATTTGCAATATCAATAACATCACCATGGTTTGTTGATATTGCTAATTATTTAGCAATAGGAAAATTTCCCTCTCATTTTTCCTCGAAGGAAAAAAATAATTAATAAAAAAGGCTCATCCTTTACATGGATAAACAGTCTTCTATTAAAATGTGGACCTGATCACATTACATTGATGTATTCGACAAGATGAGGTGTATGACATCCTTTGTGCATGTCACAATGAACATTCAAGAGGACACTATTCAATTAAAAGTACTATTAGAAATTTTTTGGGAATTGGCTATTATTGGCTATCTCTTCATAAGGATGTGAAAAAGTATATACAACATTGTGATGCATGTCAAAGAATGGGAAAACCCACACCCACAAATGAAATACCTCTATAGCCTCAAGTGGTTTTAGAACCATTTGAAAGATGGGGGTTAGATTTTGTTGGACCCATTGACCCACCTTCTCAAGGAAAGGTACATATCTTGGTATGTACTAATTATGTAACCAAATGGGTTGAGGTGTGTGCTTTCAAATATGCTCATGAAGAGAAAGTCGACTTTCTATATTCTCAAAATTTTCAAATATTTGGAGCTCCATGATCTATTACCATAGATCATGGACCCCAATTTGCATCAAAATTCATAGAAGCTGTCACTCAATTATATGAGGTCAAACATAGAAAATCATCATCTTACGACCCTCGAGAAAATGGTTGGGTTGAAGTCACTATTAGGGAATTGGAAAGAATCTTAACCAAAACAGTAGCTTCACATAGGAAAAATTGGTTGAATAAATTACCAAAAGTCATTTGGGCATACAACACAACATGGAAATCCACTATGAGTTTCACACCTTATGAAATGGTCTATGGTAAGAAACTTATTTTTCCAATTGAATTTGAGCTACTAGCACTTCACATATCTTTGGAAATTGACATTGAATTATCATAGGTACAACTGGACAGAGTTTTGCAACTTAATGCATTGGATGAACTTCAGTTAGAGGCATTGCACCAAATGAAAATAATCCAACAACAACAAAAGATGTGGCATGACAATCACATTCAATAGAGAAAATTTGAACCAAGAGATTGGGCATTATTGTTTGATTCTCGCTATGAAGATTTTCTTGGCAAGTTACAAACTTGGTGGCTTGGACCATACCAGATCGAGGAAGTGTTCGAGAATGGAGTTATTCATATTTATCCTATTGATGAATTGAGGAGGAATTTAGTGGTAAATGGACATCACCTTCGGGTATACCATAAACCATTGACTAAGGAGGAGTTTTTAGAACATGTTGCATAGTCAGATTTATATGTGATGGAAGAGACTCTCTCTCCCATTTCAGATTTAGAATGATTTGAAAAAAATAAAAAGAAAAAGAAAAAAAGAAAGGGAATAATCTTGATTGTGAAATTCCTTCATGCACATAATGAAGACAAATTGGAGAACTTGAAAAAAATGCATAATTCAGTAATGAAAACCTTTTTAGGTGTTATTGAATTAAGACCTACATGAAAACTGATTTTCAGCTTTTTTGCCTTCTTGATTTATCCATCATTGTACAAATATCACTTACTACACATGTGTAATATATTTATTTTCAGATTTTATATAGCTTGCTAACAATCATTAGAAGTGACTTACGATGTGCATGATAAATTTTCAGGACAATAAGGTATGTGTTTCTTGCATTTTTCTCATAGTTAGCATTGATATTTTATGTATGATAATTAAATATTTGGAAAAAATACTTTTGAAAAAATTATGAAACCATTGCTAAAACATTGCAAGAAACACCTTATCCTACCCTTGGTCACATAAAATTCCAGTTTGGAAGCATGAAAAATGACAATTATAGAGCTTTGGAAGATTCAGATCTTTGGAATAACAGATCTTTGAAAGGTTCAGAGCTCTAGAATTATCGAGCTCTAGAAGGTTCAAGAGCTTCAAAAGGTGGCCACAACAGAATTTAAAAATGCATGGGATGTGCATTTGAAAAAAAAAAAAATATATATATATATATATATATATATATATTTTTTTTTTTAAATTTACATGGTGGAATTGGTAGCCACCATGAATCTAGGCAAGCTATCTAGCTTTTATGGCTACCACAGTATTCTACATTGTCTGCCCTAGAAGCTACCACACAGATCTTCATGTAGTCCGCCCCTATAACCACCATGCCACAATCATTTTAAACCTCTTACGCCATTGAAAGCACTAGGAAAGGGACAAGTGTTTAGTCCAAGTGAGGCCCGAGATTTGAACCTTGGACCTCCGCATCCCTTATGGGGTTTGGATGAACCAATTGGTCTATGCCTCGAACCTCCAAGAATTTGAAAATATATTTTAAAATAATAATAATAATATTTTTGATGCGACACTCATGAAACCAACTCATGCAGCCAAAGGTTGACTTTGCAGTAGTTTTTTCAAATCAGATAAGCTTTGTAAACAAATGCATGGTAGCCATTATAATGATATCACTAGCATGTTCTAAAGCACTTCCATCATACCTTGTCATCAAGCATCATTCCAGAGCCATGCGACTATGATTTCCCAAGATAGATGGTAGCATAGATTGAGGAGGATGGTGTCAAAGTTTCATAATGCAATAGTACCATCATGCAAATCAGATCGTTGATTTTAAAATCAATCACTCTTAAGCCTTGCATGAGGAAGGGTGTTAATAAGACCAATAAAGGAAACTTTTTAGACTATCGCCCTCACTTCATATCATAAAGTTTGAATTTTCTTGGGTAAACCAAATCCAAAGGTGACATGTATCCTTACTATGTATTGGGATGACAAAATCTCGTGCATGTGAATCATAGGGTAATATGCACCATATTTTAGAGCTAATTACCATACTCCGGAATGATTGGTGCAAGGGACACAATAATCATAAAACCAAGAAAAATTATGAATTGTTAAAAATTTATAGGTATTATAAATGTAAACCAAAAAAAAAAATCTGAATAAACCAACATTGCATGCAAAGAAAAGTTACCAAGAATTATTAGAACGTTATGAGAAATCATAGCAGAATTGAGTGTAGTAAAATTGTAATAGAGTGCAACAGACTTGCAGTAAAGTTATAGAGAAGATAAAAATACAGTAATGGGATAGAAACGTAAAGCTGAACTAGATACCATAGAACAATTGCAACACTACCCAAAAGTTGTGGAGGTGTTCCAACAAGTCAGGTTGATGCTATTTCTATAAAATTTTGAAGGCTACTCAGAGGGATTGGTTGTAAAATTCGCTAGAACTCTTTGCAACAAAAGAGCCATAATAAATGAGATGCAATTTGAGGTAACCCTATTATATTAAGTCAAATTACTGAATTATCACTTCAAGGAGTAGAGTTAACTAGAAATTTTAAAGCAACACTCCCTGAGGTAGTTAGGGATTTTTTAGTAGAGGGAGATTCTCACCCTACAATGCAAATTAATAATAATATATGCAAAGGGGTTAAGAGAGTTAGTCTACAAACACCATGGGATAAGGTAGCAGTTTGGGTCATCAGGTATTTAACTTGTGAAGGTCAATTTGTTGTGTTGTCTAGCCATCATATCAAAATCCTCACCCATCTTAGGCATGTGACACAACTATCAGAGGTCATAATAAAAATTCTCCTGTATTTCCATCATGAATTACATAATATGTCTAGGAGGTATTAGGAAGTATAGGGATATGTTAGATACCACAACCTCATAAAATTAATTTGTAAGCATAATTTTAGGATAAATCCTCAAAACTTTAGTAGTTTCTTTAAACCTTGGAATAAATAGAATTATGCTAAAAATGATCCAGAACAGGGAGATGGGGTATCCACCAATAGGGTAAAGACATTTGGGCTAAACATTGATTACATGGCTACTCTTGATCCTGATAAAACCCTATCATCCTCCCATGAATAGCCATTTTATAAAACTAGGGAACAAAAGAAAATAAAAGCTAAAAATAGCCCTACAGAAAAATCAAGGACTAGGAGAGTGATAATTAAAATAGGTGATGCTAAAATTCTTGCTCAGGAAATTTTTTTGGCATAGTAGGTACCTTCTTGTCTTAATACAATAAGAGAACAGGTTGATTCAGTCAATATATCACTTGTAGAAGGGGATGATGTCAATTGTACAAACAAGTCCATAGAGGGAAAATTTGAGGGAACACAACATACTGGTGGTACACAAAAAATATGGCCACATCCAGTTAGGAGATCCACCAAATATATGAAGGGAGTTGTTGTAGAGGAATCTTATGAATAGGGGGAGAAAGAGGTTGAGGTACAACAAAATTCACCTACACCCCCTCCTCTTAGAAGAAGTCTAAGGAGGAAACAACAAGAGGCTACTCCAACTCAGGAAACAACACCTCTTGCACCACCTAGACCAAGAAGGAGAATATTAATTTTGTAAGAGGATGAAGATGATTCTATTGAGGAGACACTTGTTGAGGTTGAAGAACCTATGGAAAAAAATTCTACACTAGTTATGGATCTTACCTCATATTATTTAGAATTTGAAGAACACATGAAATATGAACCAAAAGACCCCATGAAAGCTGCTAGGGTGGTAATCAAAACCTAGTAGACTTGGATTGAAAAGGCAAAGGTGACCATAAAAAAAAAAATACGAATACATTTGTAAGTTGTTGTAGGAACTTAGTGACTTAAAGAAGCAAATAAAACAACTAAATTTTTTTGGTAGCCTCTATTTTAGGGGAAGTAGCTAAATTTTTTCTTGACTTACCAGGACATTTTTTGAATGAAAATGCACTAGAGGACACTCCAACATTATTTGATAAAGTTGAGGGAATAATCTCAAAGCAGGAGCCTCATTTTTTTGCTTCTACCATGGTTGTTAATTCAATAGAACACCATGCAGAAGGAGTTGCATTTATACGGAGGGCTAGAAAAGAGCCAAAGGAGATTGGGGAAAGCTTCCACCAAGGCAAAAATATTATGGAGCCTGAACAACAATAGATTTTGCAAGAGCAACTTGCAGTAGAAGCAGTTCTGAAACATATAGAAGTAGCTATAACACATTCAAAAGTAGCTTTAAAACATTCTGAAGTAGCTCTAGAATATTTTGAAACAACTCCAAAACATTTAGAAATAACTCCAAAATATTTTTAAGCAACTCTAAAACATACAAACGTGGCTTTGAAACAACCAAAACAAGTGCAAAAAAAATATCTAGAACAATAGAATGGTCAAATCAGAAATCTAGACCATAAAATTTTGACAAAGGGAACAGTTAGCATTCAGATTGAACCTATGAAAATTGAAATACCAACTAAAGAAGAGGTAAAATAGGTTCTTGTGGAATCTGTTAGTAGAGTTCAAACTATAGAAGTAGGAGTGTAGGCTAACATCCCTCCAATCCTAAATGCCCCACTTGTTATAGTACCTCAGTAGAATATGATATCACTAGTGCAACATAATGCAGCCATATCAAGATGGATGGCCCATTACCATGCACTAGAAACATGTTTGGCAACAATGCAGCCATTAGAGGAATGAAATAGGAGACAACTTGCAAAAATTACAAAGTTGTGGGTTAAAGTGAGAGATGTACGCCTGATTGCAGAATAGCTAGTGTAGTGCAAAAGACTTGCCAAATTGTATAGCTTATTTCTCATGGAAATATTTTTTATATGGTAGGTGATGAGGATCTATTCTAGTCTACCTTACGAATTATCTTCTGATCAATAATTCATTGTTGCATACCTGTAAAGTCCTGAAGAGCAGTGGAATATTCTATGTGAGTTTTACTTGCATAAGTTTATAGTGATAGAAGATATTCAACTTATGTCTCATATATACATAGGTGATGTACAACTTAGAGCTTTCAATCCCACATTGCAAAATCAAGTATGTTGGGATCAGGAAAGAAGGTATAATAAGAATTTGGAGTTAGAACCTGATCTCTTGCTTAGGCATGATCAACATAACCCAAAAACTTTCATCAACCAACACTTCTCTCTGATGGGTAGACTAGCCATCAAAGATACCTATCTTGAGTTCCTCAAGGAGAGTGTGGCTTGTTTCCTGTAGTTTTATAAAAACAATTTTGATATCTCATTGGAAGCATGTAAAAGTAGGTGGGATGAGCTACCTATTTCTCTGAGAAAAAAAGAGCCTATTTCACTAGAAAACCTAATATGGTTGCATAGAAGGGTAGTGGAATTGATAGATATCATCTTGATAATGAAACATCAGTGGATAGGTCTACGGTTTAGGCCACCCACCATTATTACACCCGTGCATTTTTACTTTGACTCTGACCTTGAACCTGAACATCAATTTTAAAATTGGCTAGTAGAATTAAAGAAAAATATGGGATACCATTCAAGAGATCGTAAGTTTTAGGGAAACTAGCATAGGGATTTGGATCTAAATGCTTCTGTAGCACAACAAAATGCATGAGGATATGCATCCGATTAAAGGGGGAATTATGAGGCACATAAATACCTCATTATTTCATCATTTTACACATGAAAAACTACCATGTTTTGATAAATAATATAGTTATTTAACAAATATGTGATTAAAGTGCATTACTATGTTGATGCTAGCATGAATAAATATTAAGAAATATTATGCTATTGTTTTGATTGTTTTTTACACTTTCTATCATCTTTTTGCATGATTTTAGCAATAAAAATGCATAATAAAAATAGTTAGTATATAAAGGCTTTATGAAATCTGATTAGATAAGCATTTTTAAGTGTTTTCTACCTCAAATAAGTTCCTAGGATGATGTGGCATCCAAAATTCCATGTTTCAACTAAAATAGGGCATAATACAACTAGATACAGGATATTTAGGAGCAGATCTGAAACATCTAGGCAACCACATGTAGATTAATAGGAAAATGAGGAAAAAAACCAAAAGTGAATCTAAAACCATTTGGGGAGCTTCATAACAATTAGGATGGAACCACAATGAAGTTGTAAATAATCCAACATGACCAAATTGAAGCTACCAACATCTGACAGGTCTGCAACCTGATATTCCAAAGTTGCTGCAGAAACACTGCAAAAATACCAAAAAAATAGGTTTTTGACCAAATATTCAAGACAATGAGCAACCTGGCATGTGGATATTTGTGACCAATGATATTTTTCTATTATTTCCCTATTTTATATTGAATTATAGGTAAATATAGTTACACACTTGGCTACAAACTAGATTTTGTCCTAATTTTGGACTAAGTCAAATGTAACTAGAGTACAAATCAGGATCCAACAATAGGATAGATTAATTTACATTTGTTGAATATATGATTTGGATGTAGAAATAATTGTATAAATAAATCCCCCACCTACTTTGAAAGATTTGGAAAAAGGTTAGACTAGATAACAGATAACATTTTCAACAACTTTTGTAATAGCAAGAATTTTCCAATAAAAGTGCAGTATTTTCCATGTCATTTTGATGTCTTGAGTGGATAGTTAGAGCTTAGATTTTGGTGTGTTATACCTTCTTCTAGACCTAGGAGCAAGGGCTAAATCTCGAGGTTGGTGGAAATAGTTACTACTTTTACAATTTTTCTGTTTTTGTTCATTTTCTATCAAAAAGTTGTCAGTTTCTTGCTAAAATTTTATAATCTATTTTTGCTCTGTTTTCAAGTGTGAATGTGTGAGTGTGGTTTTTTAGCTAGCTGAACTTATTTCGTTATGTATTTCTCATTTAATTTATGTAATTTAATTTATAGCGTTTTATTTACAATTTTAGCAACAATTTTTTGCTTTAGCAAATTTTATTTTAGTAGTGTAATTTCCAACATTTGTTAATTTAGTGGATTTCAATTTAGCATTTACATTTCATAGCATTTCAAATTTAGCAAAAGTGAATGTATTTTTTTTTTTTCCTTTAGAACAATTCAATTATGCAATTTATGTTGGAAAATATGGCTATTACATCATTTGGTTATTTCCAAATGTACCCTCATGGGTGTATATTTAGTTTAAGATTATATTAGGAGTTATTGCTTATTTAGTGTAATAGAATAGATGCACAAGTGTTAGAATGTGCAATGATGTAAATGTGCATGTAGTCCACATGTACATGAGTCTTAGGGTTGAGTGAGAGGCAAGTAACCTATCTTTCTATATAAAGGTCTCATTGTGAGTGATTGTGTGAGAGTGAAAGTAGTGCAAAGGTGTGAGTAGTAGTAGGCAAAATGTAGCTCCTTTATTTTATCATGGAGGAGTTGCAAAATCCATGAGAGGAGCATTATAATTTTCATGAGCTTTCTATATGAGAATTTCTAGAGCATTGTATCAAGTTTTCTATCATATTTTCATGCATGGTTTTTTGCTATTATCATAGTTGTATCATTGCATGTTTAAATCTATACTTGTGAATGCATTTACTTTATGTTTAAGGCTCCAAAAGATAACAGTGGTATTAGAGCCATGGTGGATCAAAGGAAAGCCACATGTACTATTATTGAGTATTTGCAAACTGGATCAGCCATATGCACCATTGTATACAAATTCCATCACAATAGATTTTTTGATAGAAGTAGCTCTAGCTAGAAGAATAGAAAATAGAGAAAGCCACATGATAGATTTAGTTAGAGTTTTTCCACAAGAGTTGTAATGCTTGTGAAGACTAGAACTCAATGTTGTTCCACTAGATTGGTAATCCAACTAGTGAAGTTTATTTCTCATAGTCATAGAAATTTTATTATCTCTAATATTTTATTGCAAAAGAGAAAAGAAGTTTTCAAGAGAACCATTTGGTTACTATCTATAAGTTTTTCTTGTTGTAGAAAATTATCTCTCAGAAGGTGGTAAGCTTCATACAACATATAGAGAAGAACTTCATCTTCATTGCCTGAAATTTGAAGTTACTTTCCTCGTGTAGGGATTGATAATTTGGAGGCCTAAGTTGAAAGGTCCCATTGAAATATTTGTAGATTGAAGACTCCTAGTTGATAGATCGAGAAGATATTGAATGGCCAAGGAAGACACATTGAAGATTGTAAATCTAGGAAGGAGGTCCTAGAAAGAAGACCCTGTTGAAGATCAAAGAGACTCAAGGATAAGAGTCCTAGAAAATATTGGAGATTGGTGATCTCCATTGAAGAGGTCCTTTGAAGGCCTGATTGAAGAAGAGGTCCATTGAAGACCCTATTGAAGAAAAAATACATTGAAGACTCTATTGAAGAAGAGTTCCATTGAAGACCCTATTTAAGAAGAGATTTTAGTAGTAACAGATTGAGGAGATCCTAGAAGAAGATCTCATTTGCATAGTTAAATATTGAAGAGGTTAGGGAAGGTCTCATTGAAGATTTAGAAGCTGCAAGATTGAGAACAGTAGAGCGGTCTCAAGAAGAAGGCTTGGTGAGCCTCATTGAAGGAGTTTATAGAAGGATTCATTGACGAAATTACTATCAAAGAAGAAAATAAGGAATTGGGACAATCATCGCAATCTGACGATAATCCCAAAGGAGAAAGTTTGGCAAGAGCTTTGTCAAATAAAAAGGTAGTATTGAATAGATCTCAAGATTGATAGATTTTTTGATGAGGAGATCTTCTTTAAAGTCATAATTTGACAAGAGAAAAGAGAAAGAAGAACCACCAAATTTGTGATATTTGGGGGCCATCATTGAAGGAGGTTCTTGAGCAACATCTCAGCTACGATTTGGGGAGAATCCTACCAAATTTTTGGGATTCAAGGACAACATTTCAATGACGGTATTAAATACCTTACAATCTAGAAAATTTTCAAATTTGAAGACAAAGAAAATGGTAACATATAAAAAATACTCAAAGCTGCAAAATACAGATTTTATGGACAGCAAAAAAGGTAGCAAATCAAAGAAATCAAAAGCAATAGTGAAGATTTCTAAGTGCTAAATTTTCAGAAATTATGGGCAGCATTAGTGACTGCTAAAAATTAAATTCCATAAGTACATTTTGAAGAATTTTTGAAGCCACCAAATCAGGTTTTAGAGCAACAAGTACATAAAGCATTGAAGCTATAGAAAGGTGAGCAAAGAGCTATTTTTGGACAAAATAGAAGAGCTGAAAAATCATCCACAAAATGCAGCCATTGAGGTGACTTGAATCACCACTATCTCCATCATCTATGAGAGAAAAAGGTATGCAAAAGTAAGGTGCAAAAGTTCATTAGTTGAGCTTTCATAATTGGTTTTTATATTAATGTTTATCAAGCACCGTTTCTTTAAGGTATCAAAATTTGCATAGAATAGTTTTCATTCCAAGTCTTCAAAATAGTGTAGAAGTTATAGTTTACAAGGAGCAAACTTGAACATGAAAAAACATAGAATTTAGGAAGTGTTGGGGTCTAAATTGACATCAGGGAAAACCTAAACTATGACTATGAATCTATGACTTTCTGGGAGGAACACACCCACTAATTATAGCTCAAACCCAACATTAGATGGATCAAACATTACTTCAATACAAACTCCAGAGTAGGCTGGTATACCTTATCAACTAATTTAGGTGTTGACTCAATTAATCTTAGATAAAATTGTAAATTTAGGGATAGAAATGAGATAAGTGTTAGAAAACACTTGAATGAATAATGGCCAAATAAAGCTAACAAAATTGAAAAATATTAAGAATCCACTGATCAATCACATTTCTAGTATGCCACACTTTAGACTAACAACATTCAAAACTTATCATCTTCACCATTAAAGAATAATAAAACACTTAGAGAACTATTTCAAACATCCAAAATGCTAATAATCCAAATAGTAGAATTAGATCAACATTTAGACTAACAAAAATAGAAGTCCTCTATAGTATTTGTTTAGGCATGAACCATTCCAAGTTGCTCCAAATTAGCAATCCAATATCAACAAAATTGACTAATCATAACAATAATAGCAGAAATGCATTCATAGAATAAACTCACAAAGATGAAGACACAAGTCAGAAGCAAACATCCAAGTAATGCTTCTATTGATTTCTCAACAAATTATAGTAATATATTAGGCAAACACTCTAGAGTCGACCCTTAAAAATGAGGGTTCGACCTCTTTATATAGATTTTACAATAGTAGTAAAAGAATGGAAATATTACAAGGAATTTTATGCTATATTAGCTGAATACTGAGGTGGTGACCTCTCATTGGATTTCAAGAAACAGAATGGATTTGTGCTCCATGAAAGCTATAATTCTGATCTCTACAAGTTATCCGAATCTTAACTAAATTTGACATATGGTATGGTTACAGGTTGATCTGGATCATCGTGTTCTTGAAAAAACTTTCCTCTATTGTTCCTTAACTAAAAATGCAGGTGAAACTTGATTTTGATGATGCTTGGTCTTCCTTGGTCCTTTTTCGCTACATTCCTCAGGTTCTACTACGTTCCTCAAGTTTTGCTACATTCACTCATCTTTGAAATCCATTGCTTCTCATTCTATTAGATAAGGTTTTACTAGTTTGACTATGAAATAAGAGGTATGAGGTAACCTGCATCTTTTTATGAAATCCACTAGTTCAATTTCTGTTGGGTTAGGTTTGACCGCGGAGTGGGAGTTTTGTAGTGATTGGTAGCTTTCTATGAAATCTGCTACTTAATTTTCTGTTGGGTCAGATTTGACCATCTTAACTTTAGAATTCTAATTTGTGACAGCTTTGGGAAGACCTTAACACTGCTTTACCACTTATATCCAGAATTTGCTATTTTGAATTCCACTACTCTAGTTTCCACTAGGCACAGTTTGATTGCATTGACGACGAATTTCATCTTTCAGTGGATTTTAACCTTGTCAATGCTTAGTGGATGTTCCTTCAAGAACTTAGCTAATTTTTACTACACCAACTATGCTTGTGGTCCTCCATCGTAGAAAATATCCTTGGAATAAAATTGCTCCTCTAAATTTTGCTACTTTTTTTTCTGCTGAGAACTGTTTGACTGCATTGACCTTGGATTTTTGCATTGTACGACAGGTGAACGAAAAATAACATAGATATCCCTTTTAAAATCCTTATTGGGATGTCCTCATTTTTCACAAATCCACTCCTCCAGTTTTTCCTAGGCACTGTTTGACTGTGTTAACAATAAATTTTGCCCCTTGGTGGATTTTTATCATGGATAGTTTACACAGAAATTGATACCATATTGGAGACACATTCACCTTTCCACATTATTCTCTGCTTATTTTAATTCCACTAAGTCGAATTTGACCAGTTTTACTATGAAATTTGTATCTTAGTGGAATTTTGTATTGCACTTAAGGTTCTTTCACCTCTTAGCCAAAATTTTAAAAAATTTCTAAGTATGTGGCCTTTTTGTGCCTACAGGAAGACAATATTTGCAACTAAAAATAATGTAAAATATTATATTGAGTAGCTTGGGATAATAAGTTAAATAATAGCCTAGCAATAATATATTATCAAGAAGTAAAGACAATATTCTAGTTCAACCAAACCAGTCATCAAAGGCAGATTTTTTGAGAAGCTCTTTTTTAGAAGTAAATGGCAGATTATTGTGGCAAGCAAAAGTAACCAAAAGTATAACAACACCTTTGAAATATAGAGAAGATAAGCCACCAAATTGAATTAAGAAAAAGAGCTTAAAAGGAAGAAGTAATTCAGAGTTTAAGTGCACATATCCAAACAAATTTACAGAACAATCTTGGAGAAGGTTAAAATAGTCTTAGGGAGCATACATTCAAACAACCACATTAGCATATTAAAGCCCATATTCTGAGTAAGGTAAAGTATATATTTAAATAACAAGGAGACAATCATAGTATATTTCTGTGAGTTATCCAAAGGACTCCATGAGTGTAGAAAAAAGCGTAGGTTTTACAAAGGAAAAGTGTTAAGAACTCCACGAAAGGGCACTCTACAAAAACTTACCAAAAGAGCCTTCTAAAAGCATTAGAAGGTGGATTCAAGAGGGTGAAATTATAGATTATCTAAGGTATCAAAAGACACCCAAATAAGTGCCATAGCCATAGAAATTTCTGCCCATATAAAGCACGAAAATGGACCTATGTAAAGAGATAAAAACAAGTGGAAATATAAGGGTGAATATTAAAGTTATATTGCAGATAATTTACCACCAACAAAGGAGGCACTGTATTCATTGAAGCAAGTTGAAAACAACATGTATTCCACATCCAAGAGCACCATTGAATATATCACAAATATTCTACCAAGAGAAAGTTTTTACAGTAAGAATTCGTAGGAATAGAGCATTGGAGAGTAATATAGGAATCGTTGGCCGCATAGAGGAGTTGTTCTACACACTCAAGGAGAAGAGTGCCATATCAACTAATTTTTACCTCTTATATACTATTTAAATGTTGGGTTTATCCTCTTTCTCCTCCTTTTGCATTGTTATTTTTTAGTGTCATGCACTTATATTGAATAGGCAATCTACAATAGAATGCCCTACAATTTTATAAATATCGCAATATACTTTCTTTGTATAGTTCACATTGGCGTGAAATTTTTTATTTACAATTAGAACACCAAATGTACTTTTTATTTAGTTCAACCTTCACATAATTTATCATTCTCTTTAGGTATTTTTTCATGTCCTAGATAGTAGCAGTAAGATCATCATGATCACTATTAAAATGATATCATGATCATTGCTCATACTTCCTCCATCATTTGTTGTTGTATTCATCTCACTATCCATATTTAAATATCAATCAAATACTTCTTGGAAAGTGGTTGGTAGAATCACATTTATATTCTTCTTATACCATGGTAGTATTCCATCTAAGAACCATCACTTTTGTATCCCATCCATCAACTTTACCTCCATATTATTGATGAGCTCTTTCAAATGATAATTATGTGATTTAATATTTTCATCCTTTTTTTACTTCATCAAATATATCTCTTCAATTATCTCTATGTCATTGTAAAGTACTCAAATTTCCTTATTGAATTTGATTTTTAATTCAACCTAATAGATGAAAAGTTCTTCTCTATTTAAGTGCTAATCAATTACTACTCCTTACAACGTTGTTGGGAAGTTTCATCCATACATCTTATTCAGTTGCTTCATTAGCCTTCCATATCATATTTTATGTTTTGATATGTCATTTTTTATCCTTCCTTATATCTCCTATAAGTTTTGGATACTTCCACTCGCCTATAGCTATAATAACGTTTATCAATTGTGGTGGTTTTTTGTTGATCTCATATCCACTCAATGAACCTTCCATTGATGTTTGGTCATATACAAACAAACTTTAGTCACTTCCAAATTAATTATGCTCTGTAAATTCCTTTATGTAAACATGAGAATTGGCTCTAGTCTTTTGAGCACACTCTCCCTTGATTTTCCTTATGTTGGAATTCTATCCTCTACATGACTAGGCACTGTCCCTCACACTTATGCTAGTCACTAGTTGCTTCATCTTATCCTATATGATTCATGTTGGATGTTACTTCACCACTTGTGCAAATATTCTTCTCAACTTTATCTTCATCTATACATTACACCTTGACTTACATGTCATCAAAAATAGTGTTTTCCACCTTTCTTCATGTCCTTCATTTGAACTCCCCTCCTCTTTAGGATTCCACACTCACTCCACTTTTAGCACACATATATCTTCACTAGAAAATGATGTTGGCACTCTACAATCAACATGTAAATATTTCTCATCAACATGCTTCTCCTCATCTCCAACATGTAAAACTTCGACGTGCTCTATATTTCCACACTCCTCTCACACTTGCTATTGTGTGATCCTCAAGCTTATCAATTTCTCACTTGTCCTTTTGTGTCCATATCTCCTACATCTCAAAATTAGGTTTCCTATCATTTATTTCTATATTCAATGTTTATAAGGCCATTGGTTCAAACTTTAGACAAAAATAATACCAAATATAGCACAACAATGAAATTTTGTAGTTAATCAAACAAATAAGGGATGACAAAGTAAATCAATAATAAAACACATCAAAATGCAATAAAGAAAACACTTACACGGTATTCTACTTTTGCCTAGATGGCCTGCACAAAATATTAACTCATACCTATTGTCCCTAAACATGAAAATATTCTAGACAACCTAGTCAACTATTTAGACAACCTTGCTCAACATTAGATGACCGAGTATAGTAGTCTAGATGGCCTAGTGTTATAGTTAGATAACCCAATATAGAGTTAAACAACCCTATATATACATCTACAACAAACATATAAAGGTGGAAATAGTTTAGACAATCTATATACAATAATAGCAATCATTTATAAATACTTGCATAATGTACAACAAACCTACATAATAATGGCTAAATGAAAGTATTCTTATTATATGCAAGAATACATATTTGGTATACAATACAATTATCTCCTTATGTAACCAAGTGTACAACTACGTCATGTATACATACCATGCATTGCCCTCTCAAATAAATGAGGGACCTTATTTATAAAACATGGGAGGTAGTTACTCCCTTAAATATTACAACTGCCTACCCAACACCATATATTTTTTACATTTTATTTACCATGAATTTGAATTAAATTTTACTTTATTACATGAATTATTGATTATATGTACATTTTGTTAAACACTTTCGCATATATATAACAAAACAACTCAAAATAATAAAAATACTACATTACAAAATTATATGTGCATGTACTTGACTTTCAATGCACTACATTATGTCTGAGGTGGTTCTTAAGATAGTGGCATGTTTGAACTAGCACATGTATATGTTGGTTAGAATGATGTTCTTAGCTTGTAGAAGACTAGGCATTGATTCCTAACACTGGTGGGGTAATTATCTTAGTTGATGTGGTAGTTTACGTAACGCCTTCGAGTACAACATTATACACCTTTTCACTATATATGCCTTTGACCTATCAGGAAAGGAAAACCATTGTAATCCCTTATAGCACAACCTAGTAGCATCTAAGTAGCACAAAATATGTGGTAGATACCAATAAATTTATGGGTGACATATGATAGACTACAATTGGATATTGCTTCCCTAAGGTTTGAGGATTAGTTTTTGTATTTTTAAGGGCTATTTGGAAAATATTTTGGATGCTATAAATGTAGCATATGAAAGCATTTTGAAATTGTTTTTCAAATCACATGTTTAGCTCTACACATTGGTCACATCAATTTGAGGATCTATTATAGTGTTAGAGGCCAAATTATGTGGAATAGTCCTCTAGCTATATTGCCCTTTTTTGAAAGGGTATATACCATAATTTATGCATTCAAAATATTTGATCTACTTATTTATGAAATGTAGTTGGATTTGTGACAATTGGAGTATATTTTGAGTCTTATGGAGGCATACAAGAAGGATTAATGATGTCCTTTAATCAATCCCTCTTCCTCCTTTGAGCTATTAATTCATTGTAATAATGAAGATCTAATTATTCATGATCTCTTTCTTCTTCTATTTCTTGTCCAGGTACTCTTGAAAATTTGTAATAGCTATTCTTTTAAGTAGGTTCATGTAAAGCCCCTTTTAGTGATAAAAATCAAGTGGTCCAAGGGTAAGTTAAAGTCTTCAAACAAGGTTATGCATGTTATAAAATTGAAAGTTATACCTTCAAGTCATACCTTAGGTGACTATAAAATATTGAAGTAGTTTTTAATTAGAAGTGGTTGTGATATTGACTTCTCTTCTTCATTTAAATCCCTAGCAAAAGTGTTCTTTGGATGTGTACAAGAATATCTAATGGTAGTAGTGATGACTATGATCAAGCCTAGGCAAAATTTTATGTAGAGGTATTTTTATAGCAAAAAATTTTAGATGATGATGAGGACTCAGATAAGTTTACCTCAAAGTGTGGAGGCCACTAGAGCATCCATTATTGGGAGAGATATTATTGTCACTAATGTATTATCTCATTGGAATTTCAATTTAGACTATGAGTGGATGTTAAAAGTGTAATCTAACATTTGGTCAAGGCCATGTAATATTGGATATGGCTAAGGAAAATCATTATGCAATATATTTAATTACTATATTGTTTTATTATGTAATCTCTATGGGCTATGATTAACCTTGTTATGGCTAAACCTATATTATAGCTTGTAAATAACTTATAAGACATCATATTAGGTTAAAACTATTTATGTGATTGGGTTTTTTTAGTATTGGTATAAATACCCCCACCACTCCATGCATTGTATGAGTGTTATGATTCTTTTTTTCAATTGGTTATATGGGATTGAAACATGAATCACCAGTATTATACCATCATCATGTAGAGTTATTACAAACCTTGTTTATTATCCATGTATCACTTAGAAATATTCAAACCTGGGTCTCTTGGGTCTTCTTCTTAAATTGAGGAACCTAACTTGTTAAACTAATGCCATTTTATTGTAAAATTTTAGGGTAAAGCATGGATTTTTGAAAGGATCTCGATACCCTTGTATTGGAGTTTGAACTTGGATCTCCTAGATGAAAACCAAAATAAATACCACTATGATATCCCTAATGGGACTAAATTTTAGGGTAAAGCATAAGTTTTGAAAGGGTCTTAGTCCCCTTATACCAAGTTTTGAACTTGGATCTCCTGGATGAAAACCTAAAGATATACTGTTATAGTATCCATCATGAGAAATTAGTGTTGTGATTCTTATCTATGGATAATATAGTGACTATTTATGGTTCCAATGAGTGCCCATTATATCTTTCTCCCTTTCATCCATTTTTATGCTTTCTATAAGATTTTAATAGATGGGTTGCTTCTGTTCATTTTTGGAAAAATGTGTGAATTCCAACATTGAAAAGGAAGGATGTCCTCTTTAGGGGGATGAAGGAGCACCAACAAGTCTTTGAGAAACTTAAGGATAAGATAATTCATGTGCTCATTTTGGATTTTCCAGATCGGGAAAAATAATTTCATGTCCATATATATGTATCAAATTTTGTAATTGGTTACAACTTGGCATAAGAAGGGAGTTATGGGTTAGATCAATCCATACATTCTATAAGTTGACTATTGTCCAATGTAGAGATAACTATAGCATCATGTTAAGAAACAACTTCAAAAATTAGCAATTAGTAGAATAATTCTAGTGATGCGTAATAATAAGTCAAATCCAATTGCCAAAAAATAAAAAAGCAATAATAAATTCCTAGATTCCAATCAATGAAAATCCCTAGCCACTTAGAGAGGATGAAGTCTCTTAGTCACTTGGATAGGGCAAAGTATTATTTGCACAGTAGGCGTGACTTAAATCCTAATATGATTCCAATTATAATTCTTCCTATTTATATATTAAATCATCATTAATCTTAACCCTAATGCTCAAGGGCCAACTATTTAAACGTAAGGCCCAAGATAATTAAAATAAATATAGTTTATATGGATATATTGAAACTATTACATGGCTTCCCTTGGAAATATCCTCAAAGCTAAAAAAATCTAAAAAATGCTCTTAGGATTGCATATAGCATCTTCTTCTATAAGGGCTTGCCACTTGATGAGAAATTCCTAAATTTGATGAGACCAAAGATGACAAAATTTGGACTATAATACTACTTCAGGCTATAGAGTGATTCAACATTTTTCATCGAGTGCTAGAAGAGGTGGATATGAGGACTGAACCTCTATGTAATTGACTTGGGTAAAGAGTTCCCAACCACCTTCCTTAAATATCTTTTCCATGCGATGTGAGCTAACCACATTAAAGGGAGGATGTTGGATTCCATGGAGATAAATTAATATAATTTATCATTCAATATTCATGGATATGACCACCTAAGAATACTTTACTCTTATTTTTAGAGTTTATTTATTTTTTTATATATTTTAAAAAATATTATTATTTTAAGTTTTTTTTTGCTTTATAATAAGGGGTTGTACTTGGGTCCCCCACCCTTGAAAAATTAAATCTCTTTTATTTAGAGCTTGAGATTTTAAAAATAGATACATTTCTCATCTCAATTGAGATGTTATAGCTAGAAACTTACATAATTTTACACAAAATGTTTGAATACTTGATTTTCATTTTTTGGATCATTTCAAATTTATGTATGAATACAATTACTCCATAATTTAGCATATTTCTTGAAATTTTCCTATAACAGTCTTCATAATGCCAAAACTTCATCTCTACTATCTATGCCTTGCATCTTAGTAGAGTAATATTTCTAAAACATCACACTATCATAGTCCGCTTTACCAAATCTGAATTGCTAGTTTCCTTCCTCACTGAAGTCATAGCTCTTCATTGCTCTTCCCATAATTTGAAACCTAGTTGGAAAATATTTGCAATTTTATTTTTTGTGACTTGAAAAATCATCACTGTCCTTGTTTCGAATGGTTGACTTCACAAGATCATATCTCCCTTAATATTGCTCAGATTTTTGCATATGACCACTCATTTTAAAGCTATTCAAATTCTACACAATTTGGTCAAATAATTGGCTAAATCAAATAACTTTTCACAAATATATGGCTCCTAAAAATAAGATATATTTTTAAGAAAAAACCCTAATCCTTTGCACTTTGTAATTTTGTTTTTCGTGACTTGAAAATTTATTACTGCCCTTCTTCCAAATGGTTGAATTCATAGGGTCATATCTGCTTCAATATTGCTTATATTTTTGTATATGACCACTCATTTTAAAGCTATTCAAAGTTTGCACAAGTTGGTCCAAGAATCAGTTGAATCAAATAATTCTTTGCAGAGATATGGATCTTAAAAGATGAGATGTTTTTCAAGAAAAAACCCTAATCCTTTACACTTTGTAATTTTATTTATCTCATTGTAAACAGCATTCCATTCTCCTTCAACCTTCCCATCCTTTTGTTGTAGCTCCTTTAGCTAGCCTAGCCTTCCACACTCCTTCAACATTATCAACCTTCCATGTTCCTTCAACCATCTTAGCCTTTCATTGTAGCTCTTTTAGCCAATCCAACCTTCCACGATATTTTAACCAACTCAACCTTCCACAATATTTTAGCCTTGATACTCCAAATATAAACTCATCATTCAACCTTCCACACTCCTTCAGCCTCCATCCTTCCATACTCCAACATTTAGCCTTCCACTCTTCTTCAACCTCCAGACTTCCATGCTCCTTCAACCTACAACCTTCCACGCTCCTTCAACCTCTAACCTTCCACACTCCTTCAACCTCCAACCTTCCATGCTCCTTCAACCTTTAGATTTATTTATTGTTAAAGCACCAGATCATTTACCAAGCTCCTTAGGGGGCAACCCCTTATAATATTTTAATTTTTATTTTTTAACATCAAAAGTATTGTGAAAATAATATTATACCAACCAAATATGTAATAACATGAAAGGTATGTGTGTTCCAATAAATCTCCCATCGTATAGTATCCCTCATGAGAAATTAGTGTTGTGATTCTTATCTATGGATAATATAGTGACTATTTATGGTTCCAATGTGTGCTCATTATATCTTTCTACCTTTCATCCATTTCTATAATATTTGAGTAGATGGGTTGCTTCTATTTATTTTTGGAAATATATATGAATTCCAACCTTGAAAAGGAAGGGTGTCCTCTTTAGGGGGATGGAGGAGCGTCAAAAAGTCTTTGAGAAACTTAAGGATAAGCTAATTCATGTGCTCATTTGGATTTTCTAGATTGGGAAAAATGATTTCATATCCATATAAATGTATCAAATTTTGTAATTGGTTACAACTTGGCATAAGAAGGGATTTATGGGTTAGATAAATCCATACATTCTATAAGTTGAATGTTGTCCAGTGTAGAGATTACTATAGCATCATGTTAAGAAAAAACTTCAAAAATTGGCAATTATTGGAATAATTCTAGTGATGCGTAATAATAAGACAAATCCAATTGCCAAAAAATAAAAAAACAATAATAAATTCCTAGATTCCAATCAATGAAAATCCTTAGCCACTTAGAGAGGATGAAATATTTCAGTCACTTGGAGAGGGCAAAGTATTATTTACACAATAGGTGCAACTTAAATCCTAATATGATTCCAATTATAATTCTTCCTATTTATAGATTAAATCATCATTAATATTAACCCTAATGCTCAAGGGCCAACTATTTAAACCTAAGGCCCAAGCTAATTAAAATAAATATAGTTGATATGGCTATATTAGAACTATTACATGATTTCCCTTGGAAAGCTTTATTCTCAAAGCTAAAAAAATCTAAAAGGAGCAAATAAAAAAACTAATTTTTTTTATAGCCTCTATTTTAGGGGAAGTAGCTAAAATTTTTCTTGACTTAGCAGGACATGTTTCAAATGAAAATGCACTAGAGGACACTCCAACATTGTTTGATAAAGTTGAGGGAATCATCTCAAAGCAGGAGCCTCCTTTTTCTACTTCTGCCATGGTTGTTGCTTCAATAGAACAACAACAGACATGAGTTACATTTATACGGAGGGCTAGAAAAGAGCCAATGGAGATTGGGTAAAGCTTCCACAAAGGTAAAAATATTATGGATACTAAATAACAATAGGTTTTACAAGAGCAACTTGCAGTAGAAGCAGCTCTAGAACATATAGAAGTAGATTTGACACATTCAAAAGTAGCTTTAAAACATTTTGAAGTAGCTCTAGAACATTTTAAAGCAACTCCAGAACATTCAAAAGCAACTCCAATATATTTTTAAGAAGCTCTAAAACATACAAAAGTGGCTTCAAAACAACCAAAACAAGTGCAAACAAGATCTCCAGAACAATAGAATGGTCAAATCAAAAATCTAGAGGAAAATTTTTTGACAAAGGGAACAATTAGAACGCAAATTGAACCTATGAAAATTTAAATACCAGCTGAAGAAGAGAAAAAATAGGTTCTTGTGGAATCTATTAGTAGAGTTCAAATTATAGAATTAGGAGTGTAGACTAACATCCCTCCAATCCTAAATGCCCCTCTTGTTATAGTACCTCGGTAGAATATGATATCACTAGTGCAACATAATGTAGCCATAGCAATATGGATGGCCCATTACTATACACTAGAAACACGTTTGACAACAATGCAGTCATTAGAGGAATGAAATAGGAGGCAACTTGCAAAAATTACAAAGTTGTTGGTCAAAGTGAGAGATGTACGCCTGATTGCAGAATAGCTAGTGTAGTGCAAAAGACTTACCAAATTTTATAGCTTATTTCTCATGGAAATATTTTTTAGATGGCAGGTGATGAGGATCTATTCTAGTCTATCTTATGACTTATCTTTTGATCAAGAATTCATTGATGAATACCTGTAAAGTTCTGAAGAGCAGTGGAATATTCTATGTGATTTTTACTTGTATAAGTTTATAGTGATAGAAGATATCTAATTTATGTCTCATATATATAGGTGATATACAAATTAGAGCTTTCACTTCCACATTGAAAATTCAAGTGTGTTGGGATCATGAAAGAAGGCATAATAAGAATGTGGAGTTAGGATTTGGTCTCTTGCTTAGGCATGACCAACCTAACCCAACAAATTTTATCAACCAACACTTCTCTCTAATGGTTAGACTAGCCATAAAAGCTACCTATCTTGAGTGCCTCAAGGAGAGTGTGGCTTGTTTCTAGTAGTTTTACGAAAATAATTTTGATAGCTCATTGGCAGCATGTAAAAGTAGGTGGGATGAGCTACCTATTTCTCTGAGAAAAAGAGAGCCTATTTCACCAGAAAACCTGATATGATTGCATATAAGGGTAGTGGAATTGATAGATATCATCTTGATAATGAAACATCAATGGATAGGTCTACGGTTTAGGCCACCCACCATTATTACACCCATGCATTTTTACTTTGACTCTAACCTTGAACATGAAAATCAATTTCAGAATTGGCTAATATAATTAAAGAAAAATATGGGATACCATTCAAGATATTGTAAGTGTTGGGGAAGCTAGCATAGGGATTTGGATCTAAATGCTTCTGTAGCATAACACAATGCATGAGGACATGCATCCGATTAAGGGGGAAAATGATGAGGCACAAAAATACCTCATTATTTCATAATTTTACACATGAAAAACTACCATGTTTTTATCAATAATATAGTTATTTAAAAAATATGTGATTAAAATGAATTATTATGTTGATGTTAGCATGAATAAATATTAAGAAATATTATGCTATTATTTTTATTGTTTTCTACACTTTCTATCATCTTTTTGCATGATTTTAGCAATAAAAATGAATAAAAATAGTTCGTATATAAAGGTTTTATAAAATATGATTAGATAAGCATTTTTAAAGTGTTTTCCTACCTCAAATAAATTCCTAGGATGATGTGGCATCCAGAAATCCATGTTGCAACTGAAATAGGGCATAATACAACTAGATACCGGATATTTGGGAGCAGATCTGAAACATCTAGGCAACCGCCTATAGATTAATAGGAAAATGATGATAAACAAAAAAAGTGAAGCTAAAACCATTTGGGGAGGATCATAACAATTAGTATGGACAATGTAGTTGGAAATGATCCGACATGACCAAATTGAATCTAACAACATATGACAAGTGTGCAACTTGATATTCCAAAGTTGTTGTAGAAACACTGTAAAAAAATAAAAAAATAGGTTTTTGACCAAATATTCAAGACAATGAGCAACATGGCATGTGGATATTTGTGACCAATGATATTAATTTATTGTTGCACACTTGGCTGCAAACTAGATTTTGTCCTAATTTTGGACTAAGTCAGATGTAACTAGAAAACAAATGAGGATCAAATAGTAGGATAGATTAATTTGCATTTGTTGAACATAGTATTTGGATGCAGAAAGTATTGTATACATAAATCCCCCCACCTAATTTGAAAGAGTTGGAAAAAGGTTAGAAAACTAGAGAAGAGAACATTTTCAGCAACTTTTGTAACAACAAGAATTTTCTAATAAAAGTGTAGTATTTTACATGTCATGTTGATGTCTTGAGTGGATAGTTAGAGCTTATATTTTGGTGTGTCATACCTTATTCTGGACCTAGGAGCAAAGGCCCACTCTCGAGGTTGGTGGAAGGAGTTATAGTTTTTATAGGTTTTCTATTTTTGTTCATTTTCTATCAAAAAGTTGTTAGTTTCTTGCTAAAATGTTGTAATCTATTTTTGCTTTGTTTTCAAGTGTGAATGTGTGAGTGTGGTTTTTTAGCTAGGTGAACTTATTTCGTAATGTATTTCTCATTTAATTTATGTAATTTTATTTATAGCGTTTTATTTACAATTTTAGCAACAATTTTTTGCTTTAGCAAATTCTATTTTAGTAGTGTAATTTCCAGCATTTGTTAATTTAGTGGATTTCAATTTAGCATTTAAATTTCATAGCATTTCAAATTTATCAAAAGTAATGTAGTTTTTATTTTCCTTTAGCATAATTCAATTCTGCAATTTATGTTGGAAAATATGGCTATTATATCATTTGGTTATTTCCAAATGTACCCTCATGGGTGCATATTTAGTTTAGGATTATATTAGGATTTATTGCCTTATTAGTGTAATAGAATAGATGCACAAGTGTTAGAATGTGCAATGATGTAAATGTGCTTGTAGTCCACATGTACATGAGTATTAATATTGAGTGAGAGGCAAGTAACCAATATTTCTATATAAAGGCCTCATTGTGAGTGATTATGTGAGAGTGAAAGTAGTGCAAAGGTGTGAGTAGTAGTAGGAAAAATGTAGCTCCATTTTGTTATCATGGAGGAGTTGCAAACTCCATGAGATAAGCATTGTAATTTTCATGAGCTTTCTATATGAGCATTTCTAGAGCATTGTATCAAGTTTTCTATCATATTTTTATGCATGGGTTTTTGCTATTATCATAGTTGTATCATTGCATGTTTATATATATATATATATATATATATATATATATATATATATATTTGTGAATGCATTTCCTTTATGTTTAAGGCTCCAAAATCTAACAGTGGTATCGAAGCCATGGTGGATCAAAGGAAAGCCACATGTACTATTATTGAGTATTTGCAAACTGGATCAGCCATATGCACCATTGTATACAAATTCTATCACAATAGATTTTTTGATAGAAGTAGCTCTAGCTAGAAGAATAGAAAATAGAGAAAGCCACATGATAGATTTAGCTAGAGTTTTTCCACAAGAGTTGTAATGCTTGTGAAGACTAGAACTCAACATTGTTCCACTAGATTGGTAATCCAACTAGTGAAGTTTATTTCTCATAGTCATAGAAATTTTATTATCTCTAATATTTTATTGCAAAAGAGAAAAGAAGTTTTCAAGAGAATCATTTGGTTACTATCATCTAAGTTTTTTATGTTGTAGAAAATTAACTCTCAGAAGGTGGTAAGCTTCATACAACATATAGAGAAGAACTTCATCTTCCTTGCCTGAAATTCGAAGTTACTTTCCTCGTGTAGGGATTGATTCTTTGCAAAAAAATGAGGATTGATAATTTGGAGGCCTAAGTTGAAAGGTCCCATTGAAATATTTATAGATTGAAGACTCCTAGTTGATAGATCAAGAAGAGATTGAATGGCCAAGGAAGACACATTGAAGATTGTAAATCTAGGAAGGATGTCCTAGAAAGAAGACCCTGTTGAAGATCAAAGAGACTCAAGGATAAGAGTCCTAGAAAATATTGGAGATTGGTGATCTCCATTGAAAAGGTCCTTTGAAGGTCTTATTAAAGAAGAGGTCCATTGAAGACCCTATTGAAGAAAAAATACATTAAAGACTCTATTGAAGAAGAGTTCCATTGAATACCCTATTTAAGAAGAGATTTCAGTAGTAGCATATTGAGGAGATCCTAGAAGAAGATCTCATTTCCATAGTTAAACATTGAAGAGGTTAAGGAAGGTCTCATTGACGATTTAGAAGCTGCAAGATTGAGAACATTGGATAGGTCTCAAGAAGAAGGCTTGGTGAGCCTCATTGAAGGATTTTATAGAAGGATTCATTGAATAAATTACTCTCAAAGAAAAAAATATGGAATTGGGACAATCCTCACAATCCGACGATAAGCCCAAAGGATAAATTTTGGCAAGAAGTTTGCCAATTAAAAAGGTAGTATTGAATAGATCTCAAGATTGATATATTGTTTTACGAGGAGATCTACTTTGAAGTCAGAATTCGACAAGAGAAAAGAGAAAGAAGAACCACCAAATCTGTAATATTTGGGGGCCATCATTGAAGGAGGTTCTTGAGAAACATCTCAACTACGATTTGGTGAGAATCCTACAAAATTTTTGGGATTCAAGGACAACATTTTAGTGATGGTATTAACTACCTTACAATCTAGAAAAGTTTCAAATTTGAAGACAAAGAAAAGGGTAACATATTAAAAATACTCAAAGATGCAAAATATAGAGTTTATGGACATTGAAAAAGGTAGTAAAAGAAAGATATCAAAAGCAATAGTGAATAGTGCTAAGTGCTAAATTTTTTAGAAATTATGGACAACATTAGTGACTGCTAAAAATCAGATTCCATAAGTACATTTTGAATAATTTTTGAAGCCACCAAATCAGGTTTTAGAGCAGCAAGTTGATAAAGCATTGAAGTTGTAGAAAGGTGAGCAAAGAGCTATTTTTGGACAGAATATAAGAGCTGAAAAATCATGCACAAAAGGCAGCCATTAAGGTGACTTGAATCACCACTATCTCCATCATCTAAGAGAGAAAAAGGTATGCAAAAATAAGGTGCAAAATTTCATTAGTTGAGATTTCATAATTGGTTTTTATATTAAGGTTTATCAAGCACCATTTATTTAAGGTATCAAAAGTTGCATAGAATAGTTTTCATTCCAAGTCTTCAAAATAGTGTAGAAGTTATAGTTTACAAGGAGCAAACTTGCACATGAAAAAATATAGAATTTAGAAAGTGTTGGGGTCTAAATTGACATCAGGGAAAACCTAAACTATGAATTTCTTGGAGGCACACACCCGCTAATTACATCTCAAACCCCAAAATTCGATGGATCAAACATTGCTTCAATCCAACCTCTAGAGTAGGCTGGTATACCTTATCAACTAATTTAGGTGTTGACTCAATTAAGCTCGGATAAAATTGTAAGTTTAGGGATATAAATCAGATAAGGTTTAGAAAAAAATTGAATGAATAATAGCCAGATAAAGCTAACAACATTGAAAAATATTAAGAATCCACTGATCAATCACATTTCTAGTATGCCACACTTTAGACTAACATTCAAAACTTATCAACAAAATTAACTAATCATAACAACAATAGCAGAAATGCATTCATAGAATAAAATCACAAATATGAAGACAAAATTCTGAAGCAAACATCCAAGTAATGCTCTTATTGATTTCTCAACAAATTATAGTAATATATCAGGCAAAGACTCTAGAGTCGACCCTTAAAAATGAGGGTTCGACCTCTTTATATAGATTTAATAATAGCAGTAAAAAATGGAAATATTACAAGAAATTTTATGCCAGATCAACTGAATACTAAGGTGGTGACCTCTCAAGAAATCAATCCTCACAAACAACATACTCTCCATACAACTTGCAAATCAAAATCAACATCAAGAAGGTGAGAAATATCCATTACTATATTGCAAGTTTGAATATCGAGTTCATTATACTCTAGAGATATTAAAAGTAGGAGTAATAAGAAGTTGAAAAGATCTCTAGAAAAGAGTATTGGATATTAGAAGGTATTGATTTAAACTAGAAGCATCTATATCATTTCCATTGCTTCTAAAGTATAGTTGCAAACTCTTAACATAGGGAGATATAAGGAGTAGTAAACAAAATTTAGTTTGCAAACATTTAATATTTCTAAAACTTCTAATTAGGGAGATATAAGGAATCCTACTTCAATTGAAATGCTAGAAGTTTAGAAATCGATTATTGCACCAAAACATAGTTATTAAAATATTGAGTGCATCAAAATTATAGTTGGAAGATTGAGTTAAAAGATACATAGACAAATCCAACTAAAGAACATTGAAGATTAATTACATCTCAAATTCTCTACAAATTATTGGTTGCAAGTGATAGAAGTGAATTATATTTATATCATACCTCAATATCTAGGGAGTCAAAAGGGATTCTACAAAATTCAAGTTAAGAATATGCATCATAGTTCATATCCTAAAAATTTGAAGAATTGAGTTCAAGGTTATTCCTTCAAATAAAGAAAAGAAATTAAATCCTTTTAGTATGGACAGATTGACAAGAGGAACATATCATCACTATAATTAAACTCAAAATCAAAACACATCCAATATGTCATACCGAAGGTATAAAATATATACAAACTCAAATAACCTCACAAATAAAAATGAAAAGAACATTTGGTACATAGATCATGCTCAAGTCATCATATGATAAGAAATCTGCAATGGTTTGATTGTCTTGAATTCATCAACAACTATAGACTAAGAATTATAGATGGAAAATTCTACCATATTCATGGTTATGGATGTGTAGCTCCTAGTAAATTATTTCCAAATTTTGTACTACATAATGTCATGTATGTTCCAGGGTTATCTTCCAATCTCATTTCAGTGGCAAAGCTAGTAGAGAGCAAAAGAAAAATTAACTTCAGACTCTCAAATGGAGTCAACATGTACATCATAATAAATCAAGGAGAAATTGAAGCCACTAGATCAATTCATAAAAATATATATGCTCTGGACTTTATGATAACTTCACAAGATATTGTTACATTTCAAAACAATACTAATTTATTTATTGAAGAACATGATGCAACATATGGAGAACCAACATATCACAAGAATAAGTAAAAAAATAGAAGACTCAAAATTAAGAGAATGAGAGGACAACAAAACTTCACTCTATTCAGCTATCAACAATCCAAATAAGGAGAAGAACAACATCAAGATGAAGACTATCCAAAAGAGAAAGATCCATATTGAAGACTAATGTCTTCAAACCAAATAATTTAATACAAGGGGTGTTAGATAATATGGCTATTACATCATTTGGTTATTTCCTAATGTACCCTCATGGGTGCATAGTTTAGGATTATATTAGGATTTATTGCTTTATTAGTGTAATAGAATAAATGCACAAATGTTAGAATGTGCAATGATGTAAATGTGCATGTAGTCCACATGTACATGAGTCTTAGGGTTGAGTGAGAGACAAGTAACCTTTATTTCTATATAAAGGCCTAATTATGAGTGATTTTGTGAGAATGAAAGTAGTCCAAAGGTGTGAGTAGTAGTAGGCATAATGTAGCTCCATTTTATTATCATGGAGGAGTTGCAAACTCCATGAGAGGAGCATTGTAATTTTTGTGAGCTTTCTATATGAGCATTTCTAGAGCATTGTATCAAGTTTTCTATCATATTTTCATTCATATGTTTTTGCTATTATCATAGTTGTATCATTACATGTTTATTTCTATACTTATGAATGCATTTCCTTTATGTTTAAGTCTCCAAAAGCTAACAATTTAGATTAATTTCAATTATGCAAACTAAGTAGGTTTCAATTCTATAATTTAGTGATAGTTGATACTTGCAAAAACCATATGAACCTCTATTCCTACAAGATAAGCAAGTGCTCTAATTTTTGAACTGTAGAACTACCAAAACTCCTTTATTGTATATAACCTTGGACACTACCCTAGATTTTACAAATTAAAATTAGAAGGATGAACATTAACGACACTCATCACTATGTAACCTAATGACTTTCCATATGGAATCAACAACTTGCATTTCTTCATATTTAAGGACAAGCGAGTATTGATGCTCAACCACATGCATTCTTCCAATATCTTCAAATGTTCATCCTTCCACATAATGACCAATCATCCAAGAACACTTTGAACTTGTCTGTCAGCATCTATTTAAAAATACAAAGCAATCCTTTAGAATGTGGAAGGAACATTACACAAACTAAAGTTCATTTGTTTGTATATGTAAATCCTAATATCTACAATACATGTGATATTCAATCAATCCTCATCAATATTATTTTGGTTATACCCGAGAATCCTCTAGGATCAAATTAGTGTAGTCTATTGAGAAGGGATCCTTGATGGTCACTGCATTGAAACTTTAAAATTCATATAGATGTGGATTTAATTACTTTTCTTATTCAAGCTTATGATAATAGGTGATGCCCACCACCACCTTGAAGATTATTCTAGTGTCTAGCATATTTTCTAATTTTGTGTAGACAAAGACCACGTACTTTGAATTTATTCTAAATGAATTTATTCTTATAGGTTGTGTGCTTGGGACCATTGGAACCTAATGCACACATAACTCTAGTGGAATTTCTTGTAATTCCTTATACATCTATGTGAAAACTTCTTTGTATTGCATGAAGATTTTATAAGTTGCCATATTTAATACTAGGTCCACTCATCATCATAATGGATTATATTCTTCTCTTCTCCTTTTCCATGATTC
This sequence comes from Wollemia nobilis, assembly GCA_028583015.1. Classification (NCBI taxonomy): domain Eukaryota; kingdom Viridiplantae; phylum Streptophyta; class Pinopsida; order Araucariales; family Araucariaceae; genus Wollemia; species Wollemia nobilis. Next base: position 9,190,880 of record JAQPPZ010017228.1, read on the forward strand.
ACCTACACCATATTTGGTCATTCATACTTTATGGTGTCAAGTTCCTTTAACTTTTCCATGTCAAAATGATGTGTTGGCTTCTCCTCGATTTTATCATCACCAACACTATACTCCACAAAATTTTATGGAAATGTCATTTTTCCTCTTCTTCAACTCTTATGGCTAGTCTAGCACTTTGACTACATTATTCAACCTCATACACACTTTGAGGATATTCATCTCAAATTTCCTCTATATTAATGCACATGCAAGTAGGCTAGAAAACTTCATAGTCTTTAATTTTCCAATATAGAAGTCCATTATCTGAGTGTCCTTCATCCTCTATGCATTTCTCCAACTCCATAACTTCTTCATTTGGTTCTTGTCTATTTGCCTAATATTATTTCTCATGGTGAGTTATCATATTTATTGGGTGTTTCCAAATCTTCATTGGTAGACTGATTTTTCAAGTTTATTACATACTTGAGTTGGCCTTTCTTAAAAGTTAAGTAATCCTTATTCCAATTAGAATTTAATTTTGCCATGATTAACTACCAGAGTTCTAACAATGCATCATAGGATGATTTTTGCATGTCTATAACCATGAAGTTTAGAATTAATATTTGATCAATAATATTCACTTTATACATAATAAAAACTCCTTTCACATCAATGGTATAAATGATTCATGCCATATAGTCAAAAAATGAGATACCATAAGAATGGTGCCCTCAGATTCTTCCACATATTCTTAGTCATTATGTTCATACTTGAACCCTTGTCAATGATCACTTGCATCAGTTTGTGATTCAACAACTCAATATGGATCAACACTAGTTTCTTTCCAACATCAATCATCAAGACTATTAGGTCAATATATTTATCCTTTGTTACCTTCCTCATATCTAGTTGTGTTGTGGCTCATCTACTCTCCTCATCCAAACCATCCATCTAAATATCATATAAATATTTGGTATCACACATAGTAAACCAAACATCTTTATCACAACATTTATATCAAGTACTTATATTACCAAAAACTTTGTTGACATATCTTCATCTTTGATGATAATGGGTTATTTCAACTTATCTTGACTAATATTCTCCTAATTGATCTTTTGTATTTCTATCTCAGTTTTCACACATTATTACTACCATTTTCCCTTCTCCTTGGAAGGGTTCAAGTGCTACTACATATTCCATGCTTGTTCCTAAGTCACCAGTAGCATGTGTTTGTCCTTATGTGTTTATTGCTTGTCCACTTGAGGCTCATCTATGTCCATAAAATTGATATTTTTTAATCTAGTTATACTTTTATTATTTGAATAATTTTCATCTTTATAGTTGTTACATATCATTGCATTACTACTTCCAACTCCTCTTGTTGGAGCATTTGTATAATTTCATGTGAAGTTTCCCCACTCTTGACATATTCTACACTTTATGGTCAACATTCCATATTAGTCATATTCAATCATCCTTCACTTCCACCTCCTGTAGTTTGATTCCCTTCTTCCTTGGTAGTTGTTCTAGTATCCACTACTTGTCACCTTTTATATGCTCTTTTAAGTGTTGGATTTATCCTCTTTATCCTCATTTTGCATTGTTATTTTTTAGTTTCATGCACTTCTTAGATTGAATAGGCAATCTACAATACCATGCCCTACAATTTTATAAATATTGCAATATGCTTTCTTTGGATAGTTAACATTGGCGTGACATTTTTTATTTACAATTATAACACCAAATGTCATTTTTCTTCATTTCAACCTTCACATAATTTATCATTATCTTTAGGTATTTTTGCATGTCCTAGATAGTATCAATAAGATCATCATGATCACTATTAAAATGATATCATGATCATTGTTCATACTTCCTCCACCATTGGTTGTTGTCTTCATATCACTATCCATATTTAAATATGAATCAAATACTTCTTGGTAAGTGGTTGGTAGAATCACATTTATATTATTCTTATACCATGGTAGTATTCCATCTAAGAACTATCACTTTTGTATCCCATGCATCGGATTTGCCCCATCTTGTTGATGAGATCTTTCAAATGATAATTATATGATTTAATATTTTCATCCTTTTTTTACTTCATCAAATAGATCTCTTCAATGATCTCTATGTCATTGTAAAGTAGTCAAAATTCCTTATTGAATTTATTTTTTAACTCAACCTAATCTATGAAAATTTCTCTCTGTAAGCTCTAATAAATTACTACTCCTTACAACGTTTTTGGGAAATTTCATGCATACATATTAGTCAGTTGGTTCATTAGCCTTCCATATCATCTTTTATGTTTTGATATGACATTTTGGATCCTTTCTTATATCTCCTATAAGTTTTGGATACTTCCACTTGTCTATAGATATAATATTGTTTATCATTTGTGGTGGTTTTTTGTTGATCTTATCTCCACTCAATGAACCTTCCATTGATGTTTGGTCATCTACAAATAAAATTTAGTCACTTACCAATAGATTATGCTCTGTGACTTCCTTTATGCATATGACCACTCATTTTAAAGCTATTCAAATTCTACACAAGTTGGTCAAATAATTGGCTAAATCAGATAAATTTTCACAAATATATGGCTCCTAAAAATAAGATATTTTTTTTAGGAAAAAACCCTAATCCTTTGCACTTTGTAATTTTGTTTTTTCATGACTTGAAAAATTATTACTGCCCTTCTTCCAAATGGTTGAATTCATAGGGTCATATATCCTTAAATATTGCTTAGATTTTTGTATATGACCACTCATTTTAAAGCTATTCAAATTTTGCACAAGTTGATCCAAGAATCAGTTGAATCAAATAATTCTTTGTAGAGATATGGCTCCTAAAAGATGAGATGTTTTTCAAGAAAAAATCCTAATCCTTTGCACTTTGTAATTTTATTTTTCTCATTGTAAGCAGCCTTCCATGCTCCTTCAACCTTCCCACCTTCTATTGTAGCTCCTTTAGTTGGCCTAGCCTTCCATGCTCCTTCAGCCTTATCAACCTTCCATGTTCCTTCAGCCATCCCAACCTTCCATCCAACATCCTAGCCTTTCACTGTAGCTCATTTAGCCAATCTAGCCTTCGACGCTCCTTCAACCAACTCAACCTTCCACTCTTTTAGCCTTGATAATCCAAAGATAAACTCATCATTCAACCTTCCACACTCCTTCAACCTCCAGACTTCCATGCTCCAACCTCCAACCTTCCACGCTTCTTCAACCTCTAACCTTCCACACTCCTTCAACCTCCAACCTTCCACGCTCTTTCAACCTCCAACCTTCCACACTCCTTCAACATCCAACCTTCCATGCTCCTTCAGCATTTATATTTATTGATCGTTAAAGTACCAGATCATTTACCAAGATCCTTAGGGGACAACCCCTTATAATATTTTAAGTTTTATTTTTTAACATCAAAAGTATTGTGAAAATACTATTATCCCAACCAAATATGCATGAACATGAAAGGTAAGTGTGTGCCAATAAATCTCCCATTGTATATCCTTTCTAGACCTTCAATATCTTCAACATTAACTTTGTCTAATATTATTATCATAAAATTAAACTCGGTCTATGCTAAAGTCTACAAAATTATTAATGGAGATGGCCCACAACTACCTCGAAAAGTCCAAATTCATGACTTGCATAATGAAATAGAATACATGGGAAAAAAGGAGAAGAATAAGAAGGGGGCTACATGGATCAAAATAATTTAGCAATGAGGAAGATACCTTTTTGGTGGTCATTAATGTATAATAGCATTGGGAAAATTAGTAGGTAATAAAAATTAAATGATAAACCAACTGACTAATCAAAAAACCATACTTGTTGCTCTGCTAGTGCTCTATAACTTTTCAAGATTCATTAATATTATGGCATGTATTTTTCAATTGGTCTATGAGTTTCAATCAGAGTACAACTTGCAAAGTGAGCAAGTTTATCAGCTAACCATAGAGGGGGTTCCCTTCACTAAAATAATCGTAGAGGATCCAAGGTAGATTTTAAGTAGCAAAAAGAGAAGGGTAAGCCTAGAGTGGGGATGTGGATTAAGTTTCCTTGTCAAAAAATTATCTTGGGTCTATAATGTGGTATGGTACTAATGCTCACCAACGAAATTACTTTAGATCTAATTGGTTTTTTGATCACCCAAAGTTTGGGTCGTGTTGGTTTTAGTTACAAAATTGATGACAATGATTCAAAGAGCTTATTTATTTCCTCAAGCTCAATACTAACACTTGTAACAATACCTATGAGTTCATCTACAAAGTGGACAAGCTATTTTTAGTTGTAATATCAAACATAGGACCTTATGAGTCCTCAAATCTCAAACTTGCAATAAAGGTTTTGAAATTGCATGAATGCAAATACAATGGAAATTTTAGGGTGTAAAAATTAGGACACTATAGGTAGGAAGCCTGGAAAGCTTCTAGATAGTTGAGAATGTTATAAACTATCATGGTTTTCCTAGGAGCACATAGATTTAGAGTGGAGGCATGAACAAGTGATAGGGTACCTAGGAATAGATATTTGGGGATATATTATTATATTATATAAAGGTTGGCATGGGCCACACATAACCCAAGGTTGATTATATTATACTATTATATTTTTAGTCGACTCCCCAAAGTAGAATTAAAATATAGATATATAAAGAGGAAAAATTTATCATTGTAATCATCATTGGAGATCAATCATATATAATCTTCTATGCCCACGAAGTGGCTTATAGGACTTTACCCTCCTTAAGTGGCACTCTCATATTGGGAGATCTTGTGGAGTTGTTCCTTCCTTAAGGAATACTATTGGTATTTCCCTACCTTAAGGGTTTACAATATAAAGTTCTATAACAAGTGGTATTAGAGCTAACAATATGAAAAACGTAATTTGTTTTCATTATGCCAACATAGAAAGATCTCGGGTAGATCGTATTTGCAATTAAATCATAATGATGTCATTGCAAAATTAGAAGATTTTTACTTCGTTAAACAAACAATTAGAAATTTTTGGTAGGCTTCATAGCAACGCTATTATTTTTAGGTCACAATTTTTTAAGACTTTTATTTAGTGATTTCAGGTGAATATTGTTGCTCATAGGAAATTTTGGTAGAGAAATTTAACCAAGGTAGATGATCACAGAACCAAATAATATTATAAAAAATATTACACATATTTTAGAGAAATAATAGTGCAACCCTAAAACTTATGCATCCAATCAACTTGCCAGGTGATACAACAATTCCTAGGGTAAAGACACAAATTTTGGTGTGAGAATAAGGTCCCAGATGACAATAGATTCAACCTATAGTATTAAGGAGATGTGAAGTATCCTAAACACCAATGTAGGAGGGAAAGATAATTCGACGATTGTTGTTCTCGCTTGTTGTATTCATTTCACATTTTAACTGTAAGGGGATTTTTCATTGAAAATCAATAAATACTTTATCAGGTTAAATAATCCAATCACCAGGAGATAATTTTCATCCCTAAAACCCTCCCAATATACAAGGAAATATGTGGTACCATTGCATTGGTTGTTGAGGCACAGAAAGAAAGTCACAATTTTTGTCAAACAATCCTAATTTTTGAACAATAGTTTCAAGCAACAAATCTAGCATTGAATAGAATTTCGGGTGTTAAATTCTAGTTTTAGTACATTAACAATAATTTTTGATATTTGATCAGCTATTTTTGGTAGGAAAACCACGTTCTTAGATGAAGGATAGGATTTTGTGCATAGTTCGATAGGTTTTATTTTTTGGGGTGTGGAAATATAATCCCACATTGGCCCTACAATGTCCAACGAGGAGTTTAAAACCACCAATCAATGCTATGTTGGTTGTGACCACCTCACGATGGTCATATTGTCTTATGGTGGTACATGGGAGCATCTGATGGTGGGGTGGCCTGGCCTACGAGGCTGACTAGCCATTGTGGGCTAGAGTTTTTTGCTGACAGTGACTAGCTATTGAGGGCTAGAATTGCTAGCTGACGAAGTGGAATATAGTTGGACACGTGTTAAACCATTTTTTTTGCAAGGTGATTATTGAGTTGGCGAGATTTCATCCCACATTCATAGTACTATAGTATTTCAAGTTTTTTATAACTACCAGGGCATAATTTGTAAGTGACAAGTTGTTCACCTAGGACTATACTGCCTTGTATGTATCTAATTGATGCCTAATGTAGACTGTTGTATAGTGACATTTGACCCGTATGCGAACTGGACTTAGACCCGACCATTGACCCTGTTAAAAACCATTGAGCTACTAATAGACACTGATTAGGAGTAAATTAAAAAAAACAATTTTGGCGATAGGAATCCATATTTTTCTCCTACCAATTTCAAATTTGAATTCAAATTTAGCACCAAAAAGTGCTAATTTCAAATTTGAATTCACATTTAACACCAAACAGTGCAATATTAACCATTGTTGAAGACAATTTTTTCTCGCTCGATTTAAAAAATTCAAATTTAAATTTTTGGATTTTTATTCTTTGGAGGTGTGAACTTATGGAGTTACAAATTTTTTTGGGGGAAGATGATATTGATGTTAGGAATTGGTGGAAAATTTTAAATCCTTGTATCATCATAATTCTCTTTGAAAATGTATGCTTGCTTTTTGTCTTGAAGGAGAAGCTCTTTCTTGGTTTTCTAGATTCACCCATAATTATGAACTAACTTGGAAAACAATGGAGCAAGCATTCTTGAGTAAATGGGACCCATATAAAAATATAGCTAAATTGAAGGTCACCATAAAGGGATATGAAGAAGAAATAAACATGCTTCAAAAAGAACAAAAGGAAATTAAAAGAGAGCAGGAATTTCTCAAGAAACAGAATGAAGACTATGAAAAAGAAATAAAATTACTCAAGGAAGAGAAAGAGGAAAATGTCAGGGAAGATAATGAGAAGAATGCAGAAGGTACATCTTTGGATTTACAAAAGCAAGAGTAAAATCAAGTGTTTAAATTCATCTAAAAGTTCTATTTTGCAAGTTCATGGAAGCATTCAAAAGGAATAGGTTATTATTTCCATTTAACCTAGTAGCATATCTAATTTTATTAATATTACTTTTGCTAAGAGGTTGCAGGTTCAATCAACAAAAAATAAGGAAATATAGTTAGAGGGTGAGAATGTTTAGATTTTTTAAGATTTGAATATCACCATGGATATAATGTTTTACATTTATATTTTCATGCTATTGAGATGGATGCTAAGGATATTGTTCTTGGTTATATTCTTTGCGTACTATTAACATTAATATGCAAAAGAATTTTATAAAGTTATGGTACAAGAAAAAGAAGATAACATTGTAGGATATTTCTCAGATTCAGGAGTAAGGATCCAAGGAAAAATAAGTAGTTGCAGAGAAAAAAATTGAAGAACACAAAGAGGAACCTAAAATAGAATCCAATAAGGTAGTAGCCATAATATAATCCATGGAAAAAGCAACAACAAATGAGTCCATGGAAATAATAGTAGCAGAGTCTAAGAAAAATTTGTTAGAAGAACACAAAGACATGCCAAATAAAAGGAACATGAATTAACAATGTATAGAAGAATTTAAAATAGTGAAACCAAATTTTGAGGAGTCAAAGAAGGTAGTAGATTATCGTCATCCACACCACCATGAGTTGCAACAATATTGGAGGTAGGGCTTAAGACAACAATATTATGGTTCTACATGGAATTAGAAGGGCACCAACTATGGTAGTGTTTGGAAAAGGAAGCATAATGATCCTGATATTAATATTGTTTCATCAGCATCAAGGGACAAGGGGAACCATCATTCAAATTATCAAAATCTAGTAGTAGAAGAGTGGAGCCAAAAAATCATATTTGGATACTCAAGTAACAAAATGGCATGCCAGCATCAACATGTTTCACTTGGATGGATGGATGATCAATATTGGTATTAGTTTCTAGCATTGCGTAGCAAATCATGTTATCTTATTTCTTCATATATTTTGAGTATGAAACATTTGTAAGGAGGGTGGCATGATAGGGTACCTAGGAATAGATATTTGGGGATATATTATTATATTATATAAGGGTTGGCATGGGCTACACATAACCCAAGTTTTATTATATTATATTATATTATAATATTATATTATATTTATAGTCATCTCCCCAAATTTGAATTAAAAGATGGATATATAAAGAGGAAATATTTATCATTGTAATCATCATTAGAGATCAATCATATGTAATCGTCTGTGCCCACAAAGTGGCTTATAGGACTTTTCCCTCCTTAAGTGGCACTCTCATATTGGGAGATCTTGTGGAGTTGTTCTTTCCTTAAGAAATAATATTGGTGTTTCCCTACCTTAAGAGGTTACAACATAAAGTTTTGTAACAACAAGGCATAAGCTATTTGTGTGATGAACCAAAAAAATATCAGATGTATTTTTGAATTTTTTCCAAAATTCTACAATTCATAAAAAAACAATTCCCCACTTTGCTAGAAATATAGCTCTGATACCAATTGTTAAGAAACAACTTCAAAAATTAACAATTACTAGAATAACTCCAATAATGCACAATAATAATTCAAACCCAATTGCCAAAAAATCAATAAGCAATAATGAATTCCTATATTCCAATCAATTCAAATTCTTAGCTACTTAGAGAGAACAAAGTCTCTTAGCCACTTGGAGAGAGCGAAGTCTCATATGCATATCATACATGACTTAAATCCAAATATAATTGATGGCTCCAATTATCACATAGTTCTTCCTATTTATAACTTAAATCAACATTAATCCTAACCCTAATGCTCAAGAGTCGAATAACTAAACCTAGGTCCTAAGCTAATAAAAATAAAGATAGCCAACATGACTATATTAGAACCATTGCACACCATAAAGTGAGAGGCATTAGGAATGGCATATACCATACAATTTTTTGTCTTTCTACACTGATCATTAGACATTGTTATATTTAATCAATAATCCAACCATACATGGGTAATTCAGTAGTGGATCATCACAATACAAGAATTTGTGCTCTAAGAAGTGGTTAGACTAGGGAGTAAGCATGCGATTGTTGACTAGTTATCTTAGATATATTTGGAAAAATTTATGAATGGAGTGGTATTGGATGAGTTCCTGAATGACCATATATTTTGTATTGGTGTGTTTTTGTCATGGTATGGGAATATTGGTAAGTAGTTTTTAATGGGCGATCTACCAAAGGAATATTCAATAGAAGAACAAATAAATTATCTCAAATCAATTCCATTCCAGTTTATTAATGGTTTGTTGTACAAATTTGGGTCTAACATGATACTCCATCGAGGCATGATGAAAGAAGAAGTGCAGAGTGTGTAAAAGGACACACATGAAGGATTGGTCAAAGGACACATGGGATATAATATGATGGCAAGAAATGTCCTCTTGGTCAAACTATGATCATGGCCAACCTTGTTTTACAATGCAAAGAAAATCATCACTTTGTGTGATAATTGTCAATGAATAGAAAAGACATTACAATATGACTTTATGTCATTGTACCCATCACAACCACAAGATTTTTTTGAAATATGGGGGCTATATTTCATGGAACCATTGAAGATGTGTCAGATATGAAGGTGTGGGTATATGGTTGTTACCATAGATTATTGGATAAAGTAGGTCAATAAAAAACACTTCTTGATATTTCAACAAGGAATATGACCAAGTTCATGTTTGAGCATAATGTTTCAAGGTTTAGCATCCCATTAAAGATAACTAATGGTTGCATGGATATGTTATAAATGAAGTAATATATAAGATGACACCAAATTTTCATATTTTTTATTCACTGTCAATCATGTACCACTCTCAAGCAAATAAATAAGTAAAAGCAATGAACAAAATACTTGTATTTATCATGCACAAGTTATTTGGCATTGAAGATATATAGTGGTAGGAAAAACTACCAAATATGTTGTAGGGATATAAATTAATGTACAAACCAATAATTAGATATACTTCATTCCAATTGATGTATGACTAGGAGGCTATCATACTAGTGGAATTCCTAATTTTCAACTTGCAAGTTCCTATGGAGAACTAACTTAGATATTAGGATAGTTTGGAAGAGAGACAATTCTTATTGAATTGATTAAAATAAATAAGGGTGATAGCACAATGGGCCACTAAGGTTGTAAGTGATGAAGAAATTAATGGCATGACAAGCACTTGCATCACATGCAATTGAGAGGAGATATTGTCTTGAGATACAACAAGAAGCAAGAGTTAAATCCTAGAAATTTATAGACTCTATAGATGGTTCCCTTTAAAGTAGAAGAAGTGATGAAATATGTTCTTGCCTAGTTGAAAAAATTGGATATAATGTCATGCATACCCTATGAGTGGCTCTAAACTAAAATTATATAGGGTCATACACAATTTAATTTCCTTTACTATGAACTAGAATAAGAGGAAGAGGGTCTAACAGACTATCAAAGACCACAAGCTAGTTTGAAGGATTGTTTGAGGAATTCACAATATTTGAAGTTGGTGAAAGCAATTAGAGGTCATCGACTAGTGATAGTATAGGGGGTGATGACTTGACAATGGAGGTTGAAGTGGAGACTCAAGAGCTAACATTGATTGTATGCTTTATTTCTAGAGGGCTTAGAACATTATCCATTGAGGTGCATCTGATGTGACATAGAGGACCATGTTCCAAATACACATGTAGTAGTTAGAAGAGAAAATAAAAATGAAGGAAATGAATATAAAAGTGATAAATTTATAAAAAAATAATTCTAAATAAAGTCCAAATATTGTGGTGGACAATGGATTGTTTTCAAAACTAGAGGCCATAGATAAGAAGATGAATGCTCTACAAGAGTAACAACAATGAATGAATATGACATGCCAAAGGAAGCCAACAATTAAAATAATGAAGAAAGGACCAATAATTAAAATGGAGGGACTTATTATCTTGGCCTAAATTAGATGTTCATAACTAGAGATGCAGTGTGTGTGAGAGAGAGCAACTGTAGCAATAAAATAAAAGACTATAGTGCTAGATCAAAGTGTTGAAGAAGCAATGAAAGAAAAATATAGTGAAGCTAAGAGAAAAATTTAGATGATAAGAAGATAAGAATAATACAAAATTAAATATTTTTCTAAGGTGATGATATATTTAAAGAGAGTCAAAATCAAAATCAAAATTTTAATGGTAAAAATTTAAGTTTTTTGAAAAAGTAGAGTCCACTTGCCAAGTCGAGTGAAAGGAAATATTGACATAGTTGGAATATAAGGCACAAAATATGATGATGGTTAGAAATAATTACATTATTGACCACAATTACATTCTAAAAACTTAAAAAAATAGATCCTTGGTATAAAATGGAAATGATAAAATTATGTCAATTCCATTTATTGCACAATGAGGAAGAAATAAATTAGACTAGGGCAAAATAGTAGAGATAGAACTGTGTGAACCATATGATGAAGGAATACAATCATACCAAACATTTATAGGGTTGTATAGATGAGGGAAGTAGTTGTATAAACTAGAGAGAGGTTTTGCAAGGTTATACTAATGAGAAGAAAACATAGCAGAGTTATACAAACAAAAGAGAAAAAAATTGAATAGGGAAAATCAAGAATATTGGGAAAAGTTGCAAAGTATTTCATAACCATCAACCCTTCCTTTATTGGTCAATCAACTGGAAGAAAGAAATAAATATTTTTTACTTGTGCAATTAGAAACCATTCCTTTTTTGGTGTAAACCCTAGAGACACAATAATTGCATCAAAGAGGAGTTCATGTTGTCATAAAAGAAAGAATGTGTTTTATCCCTATGGTATCCCCTCAACTAAGATTTTTCCAATGTACCATTAATAAAATCTAACACAATTAATTCATCACCTTGTATTTCATTATCCATATCACCAATGATCAACTCGTTATCAACCTATATATTTTTGGCTAGCCTTTCATTCGTTAAACTATCAATGACTAACTTTTTGTTAGTTGTCATGTTGTCATTGACCCTTCATTAATTGAACAATTGATAACTAACCCTCCATTGACCAAGCTTTCATTAGTTAATACCCTATTTGTAGGTTCATTGTAGGCTAACACCTTATATGTAGATTTACCATTGACTGATGCTATTAGTAAGAAGACTACAAAATCATTGTTGTTCATCATATACACTATATCATCATGACCATAATTTGCAAATGTTAGTAGAGTCCTTATTTATCGTTTGCACTTCATTGTTGATCGCATAGTCCTCATAAATTATTTATATTTCACCATTGTCAATCTATTCATCATCACCTATTTGTATCATCGTCACCTTATCCCTATTGATCATTTGTACCATTTATGTTTGCATCAGTTCATTATAGCCCTCCTTACCATTGTCACCCAATTCACCATTGTCCTATTTGTCATCATCACTCTATCCACCATTATATAGTCCATTATAAACCTAATAAATCTAGTATTCAATACCTTTTATAATATACATTTGTGTCTATAGTGCATCTATAGAGTTATACATTGCTCCTATTATCAACCAAGATAAAGGCTAACAAATATAGCAAAAGAGAAAAGTGCTAACTAGCAACACAAAAGTGATATTTGCTAAAGTTAGTTGCTAGGGTAGTTGCAACTAACACAACATCAATTAGGATTCATATAATTAGAAAAATATGAGGATTTAAAATAGTGCAATTTTAAAATTCAAGGTTTGAATAAGTGATGGTATGAGCCTTTATCACATGAACCAAGAGATAGAGACCTATGGTTATAATGTTAGCTTTTGATGATACGGGAGTAATCAATCACAAGATCTAAGCTATGTTGAGATGAGCAATAATGGAGTTCTGGTACAATAGTAAAATATACTATAACTAGAAATGATAAGAATGTTACAATGTAGTATAATGGAGGAAATTGACACTCTAGTAATTTATGCTTATAGTACTACATTGTACTCCATCACCAATCTATACCTACTGCACTACTACAGTAACTAGTTCTATCTCATATCTATATCTAACACACATTATGAGGCCCTTTATATAGGAAGATGGATTCCTTGACCAACACTCTATCTTGATATGCAAGTGGACACCTTGCACATTTACAACTTGCATATTGATACTTGTGCATTTATTACTTCATCAAGCAACAACTTTACTTTACCCTCAAGTAACTTCCTACTCTACTTATGTACCAAGGGTGGTAAATTTACATGACCCAAATGATGTAATATACTCTAACACACCCTGTATTACATTATTTGGGTATTGAAGACTTTAGTCTTCAATATGGATATTTGTCCTTTGAATATTCTTTGGCTTCATCAGGCTCTTTGTCTTCAGTCTTTATGTTGTTTCTTCTTGTCTTTTTTGTTTCACTGTTCTTTGTTGTCTCAAGATATTTGAATGAATATTTGTCCTTGGAATTCATTAGGTGTCTTTGATGAACTAGTGATCTCATCATTTCACAGGTTACAAGTGGATCAGTGTTGATCCATTTTCTTTCCTTTGATTCTCTGAATGACCTATTTTCTTGTATTCTACAATTGTCAAGCTTGAAATCATTGTTAGTGGATGCTTCTGAAATAAGTTCTTGAAAGAAACAATCTATTCAGTACACTAATCTCTCCTCATAAATTTTATAGTACTTATGTTTGTAGTAGCAAAATAAATATGAATGACTTTTTCCTCCACAATATTTACATGGATGGAAAGTCTAGCAATTGATTTTCTCATGACCATTTTGGTTACAATAAGTACATAGAAAAGCTATTCCTCCTTATTTACTATCTAATTTAGGAATATCATGTTTATCTATCTCCTTGATGAGATATTTAAACCATATGTGTACAATTGAAGCTATTCCAGTTTTACTCCTTTCATATATCTGTATGAGGTCTTTTTGATCAATATTCTTTTCTTCCTTTTGAATATGATCTTCATCATCCTTATTAGTATGGTTATCATCAATTCCTTTTTCTACCATACTATATGAGAGATTTGCTTTCACCAAACTATTAGTTTATGGGTTTTTAGAAACCTTTCTAGATATTATTGATCCTTTTTCATCTGTATCTTCCTTGTTATTCATTATTTTTTTTGAATCATCAATTATGCTTTCCATTGATTCTAGTGTATTTCTGAGCCATTTCCTTATTCTATTTCTAATAACATCTTTTAATGTGTTCTTTGGAGTTGACATCCTTATGGCTCCCTAGTTTTTAGATTATGTTATAAGTGCTTTTGGAAGTAGTAGTTCAATCTTGAGTTGATTTTGTAATGTTTTGTAATCAACTTCTATTTATCCTTATTTCTCCTATTGAACTTATGCACTTATCAATTTTGAAGTTCCTTTAGGTTGGATTCCTTTTGTCCCTCTAATTAATTCCAACTCTATATGATGCTTTAATGAACTTCTTTCTCCTACCTTCAATAATTTAATCTTTAATTTCTAATTCTAAAATATTATAATTTGATGTAGCATGCCTTATAACTCCCTATTTTTGGAATATTAGAAAATAATAGCAATAATAGTATTTGCAAATTAACCTTTCAAGTCCCACAGGAGGATACCCTAATATCCAACCCTTTCAATTATTAAAATTGCTTTCTTATCTTCTATGGGTGATAATAATTATTTTCCAAACACCTTATAGCTCCTACTTTAGAGGAAAATAATTATAATGTTGTAGAGTATTACCTTGCTTCGACGTACGTAGGGCAGGCAAATTTGATGGCGGTAAGGGTTGTAGACTTGATGTGGAAAATTAGCATTTAATGTTCTCTTCCTCTTCCTTGACAACTTTTGATTTATGATAGTTTGACCTCCGCTTTAGTTGTTGTGTTGTGCTAGGTTTTCTCTCCTTCAATAGTGCTAGTATTTACTTGTAGATTTGAGCATTCAATGCTCTTCTTCAACGCTAGTATATAACAATATTTTACTCTCTCATCTACCTCAAAAATAGTGTGCTCTTCTTATGTGTCTCTTACTATGTATTCAAAAATTGCTCTTCGTTGTTCAATACTTTTTATGATGCTTCATTGTAGGGTGTGCACTTAAGTAGCTTTGAACTCCTTTGAGAGACTCCCACGTGGCTCAATATTTAGAGTAACATGCATAGTTACTTGGAGTAATTCTAATGCTTCATGAGGTGAGCTTCAACATTATTTTAGGTACTAGTAGTGCCTCTCTTTCTTGCATTAAGAAATATGCCTTTGTAACCTCCAAATGATTAACCCAATGCTCAAGGAGTGAGCGTTTCTTTCTTCTGAAATGTTGGTGAGAAATGAGCACTCTGTCAGGTGTGACAAGTGGTGATCTTTAGTGGTGCATGTATTCTCCTTTATAATTTAATATAGACCTCTATGCCAACATATATTCAACTGTTATCTTATCCTCAATGCTTGATTTTAAAAATTATTCTGCCATGGTGTTGATTCTGGTTTGATGGTGGCTCTACGTGCTTCGATTATGATGGCTAGCATTGGCCTTGGTTGGTAATTAACAACCCAAGCTAGTATATCTTTCTTTATTTATTTCTTGTTGTATTGAGCCATCCTTTGATGTTGCTAAATTGTAATGATGATAGCCTTGCTTGTGTTGTAGATATGGACGGTTGGCCCTTATGTAGACCTTCGTTGGGCTCTCCTTCTGATATGAATATGAGCTCCTTATGTTGGCTTTGTTATTGTAGGTACACTACTACTCGATCTCATGGTTGATGAGGGTTTCTTTGGACCCTTTGATGTGAGCTTCTTGCTCTCTTCTACCCTTCTCGAATAGGACTCTTCTATCACCTGTTCTATGATGGTGCTCGTTGATGATGAACATGCCTTTAAGACACTCAAATTCTATCCTCTCTTGCTTCGTAGGACAAGGGATTATGGTGCTAAAAACTAATGTAAATAAGTTTACAAAAGTTAGAATAGAATACCTTGATTTTTGCACCCTTATTTAAGATCTCCAAATTCCTTTTTGTATGCTTTCTATATGTTGGTTTTTGATGGCTCTTTCTCTAAACTAATCCTTTTAAGTGAAGGATGATTTGATGTTGTCTTATTTTCTGGAAAACTCTCTCCTTTGCTTGGCTAATTTGGTAATGAATCCAAGCTAATAACCATGTAGATAATCTACTTTTGAAAGAGTAATTTCTGCACTAACTTTCACTTTTATTAATACCCTTAGTGCGCTTTGAATATGAGACTCTCCAAGTCTTGATTTGTAACTTCTTTCAATGCTTTTAATGGTGGCTTTCTTCTCCACTCCTTGGAGGAATATTGATCTGCTTGGTGGCTACTTTTGGCCATAATATATTGCATATTTTGTTCACGTAACAATTTCCTTAGATACTTTGATATTTGCAGATCTTGTGCTCTTTTGGTTTTCTCCTCAAGCTAATAAGAAATGCATATAATGATATTTAAGAGTAAATGAGTTAACCAATCTAGAATAGTGCAATAGTAGACTTACCTTATCACTCCTTTAATGCACTAATAACTCTTAAAGAATGCACTTAATAATCTCTGCAATATTTGAAGTAAGAATAATACCTTCTAAATAATTATTTCTTTAAAAGCAATCTAAAAATTGCACTACAATCAATGTTGTAGGATGTAGTATTTTCTTAGATAGAAAATAGGCAGATGATATTTTTCTTTCTATCAAAATATATCCAACTCCTATTTTATTTTGTAGGTGATAACCTTAAAAGTAATTTTCTTCTACACACCTTGAAGACTATATAATGCAACCTTATTTTTGTAACTTTTGAATTCTAATAATGGTGCTTTAATGGAACTGGATAATAACCCTAATCAAAGTTCAACTAATGAACTTATTTGCACCCAAGTTTCTTACCTTTAATGATTTGTAGATGAAGGATTGTGAGGTGATTCGATTCACCTTGTTGCTACCTTGACACTGGATGGATTCGTGGCTTTGTTTGACTATTTAAAACAACTCTTTTATATTCATTAATCTATAACTTTCTAATGCTTCTAAATTTTTGCTTGATTAACCTTCAGGATGACCTCTCCAACTTTGAAGTTTTATAGCTAGTATTGTTGTCCTAATTGTTGTCTTATTTGGCAGATAATCTATATTTTATAATGTGTCTTTTTAGCTCTGAAATGCAATCTCCAAATCTCTTGGATTTTTTGGGCTTCTTCTATCTATGTTCTTCTTCAACTTCCTTGTCGAATTCTAACTTCAAACAGGGCCTTCTTCTCAAGATTTTGATAGTCTTGAGGTCTTCACGAATATTCCTCAAAATTTGGCAAACTACTTGCCAAATATTTCTCCTTTGGGCTTGTTTTGGATGGTGACAATTGTCCCAAATATCTTACTATCATGAGATTCTCCTTGGATATGAATTTCTCCAATGATTTCTTCTAGGGAATCCTTTGATGGCTTCAACAAACTCTGCAATAAGGCTCTCCAAGCCTTCTTATTTCTCCTTGAGACCTCTCCAAGGTCTTCTATCTTGTAGTTGCTCTGGTCTTCTTGATGAGACCTTTTCTTTAACCTTCTACCATGGAAGTGTTGGTGATGGGATCAACTTCTTGGATCTTTGGATTCTATTGCTTCTAAAATCATGTACTGGATTTTTCTCGTCCTTCTTCAATATTCCTTCTTCTGGAAGTTCTTCAATGAGACTTTATGTGAGTCTCTTTAGCTTCTTCTAGAATAGATCTTCAATCTGTTGTTTCCAATGGGGTATTTTCTTAGACCTTTTCAACTTCACTAGTTATTCTTGAAACTAGTGGTATGAGATTTGTGTTGAGTCATGGTCTTCACAATCTTGTGGAAATACTCTAGCTAATCTGCAATTCATAGTCTTCAATGGAGATCACAATCTCTTATCTCCTATTTCTCATGGACTCTTCTATGGATTTTTTTTTGGAATAAGGCTTATGTGGCCTTTTCTTCTAGATCAAAGGTTTTTTTTTTTTGTTCTAGATCAAGGCTTCTATGGCCTTTTCTTCTGGATCAAGGCTTCTATGGCCTTTCTCTTATATAATGTGCATGTCTGCAACAAGATATTAGTAATATGATTCTAAATATTTTCAATGATGAATCTTCACTAGTTGATTTGTCAATCTAGTGGAATAAATGTTGAGTCCTAGTCTTCATGAGTTTTTTTGTAACTCTATGGGAAGACTCTAGTCAAATGAAATCTCAAAAATTCTAGAACTAAGATTTGCTTGTCTCCTCTCTTGTGACTCTTCCTATTCCTATTGACCTACCGTAGCTCTGATACCACTGTTAGCTTTTGATGATACGGGAGTAATCAATCACAAGATCTAAGCTATGCTGAGATGAGCAATAATGGAGTTTTGTACAATACTAAAATATATTATAACTAGAAATGATAAGAATATTACAATGCAGTATAATGGAGGAAATGGACACTCCAGTAACTGATGCTTATAGTACTACATTGTACTCCATCACCAATCTATACCTACTGCACTACTACAATAACTACTGCTATCTCATATCTATATCTAACACACACTATGAGGCCCTTTATATAGGAATATGGATTCCTTGGCCAACACTCTATCTTGATGTACAAGTGGACACCTTGCACATTGACACTTGTGCATTTATTACTTCTTCATCAAGTAACTACTTTACTTTACTCTCAAGTAACTTCCTACTCTAGTTATGTACCAAGGATGGTACATTTACATGAACCAAATGATGTAATATACTCTAACATATAATGTAAGTTATCACAACTCATAAGTTAATTTCCATAACATTCCTAACTAAGGTAGATGCATTGGCATGGGAGACTACATTTTCGTAGCCCAAGGAGGAATCTAGAATCATCTAATCTTGGCCCAAGTAGGAGAGGACGACATGGGTCTCATTCCCCACCTTTACCATATTCAAGAGGGAAAAGGAAAGTGAAGGTGGTTGAAGAGGAAGAAAAATTGAATCCTAAATAAAATGAAATAATACCATGATATATTTATGTAGAGAGTGGTGGGATAAATATGATAACTTGCACTAGTTGGATTCATTTTAAAAAGCCTTCATTCAACATATTGAAGTACTAAAATTTAACAAGGAGGTTGTTATAGTAATATTTCATATATATCTCATCACAATGTTGAAAATCTAAGAGCTAAAAATCAAATACTTGAAGTTTCCTCTAGGAAGAAGTAAACTATGGGTAAATTTTGATCCATACAATTTCATGAGAGTATTCATACTATGAGGTCCCAATCACATGAGTAAAGCAATCCAAAATGATAATGCAAGATATAATATATTATAATACTAAATGGGCAAGTACTATGACATCAATGCTTTGTAATATGATGAAGTACAAAAATTATACACACATGGTTCCTAGGTATTGGAGTTGAACCTATTAAATAGTAAGTATAGGTGTGGAATGTGTCTAATTATGTTGAGACTATTGGGAGAGTTATGTGCATCTAAAATACTAACTTAGTTGTTATCTTACAAGAAAGCCATCATGGATGGTATAAGGTATGGTCAAGCATCATACCTATCAAGGAGAATAAACTATTTCATGTAGGGAAGCAACAAAAAATTTCCCATGGGATTCCATTTGATTACATTATTTATGAATACAACAAGGAGATAAGGGATCCATGTATTAGAGTGCTTTGATTGAGAACCTATTAAATAGAACACACCTACCATATGTTGTTGGATTAAATTCTAAAACTTATGAATAATTCAACATCATGGTGGTATAAGTGACACAAGAAGAGCATGTTGTAAAAGTGGGAAGTGGAAAGAGAGAAAAGTTAGAAATGAGAAGAATCTCAATTGTCTAGATAGATCATCTCAATGGTACAAAGATTCATCTATAATACTACCAATTCCTTTTGATTGATGAGGACCTTAAAAATAAGGAATAAGAGCCTAGGATATGAGGATGTGACAAGGAGGTAATAAATAGGGTTTTTTTATAAAATAAATATATTGATGTAGGGTTTCAAGAGGGGGAGTAACCACTAGAGCCACTGCTTGTAAAAGTAGTTACAAGGCATGAGGGCACTATGGAGATTGAGGACATTGATTTGGAGGGAGAAGAGATACCCTAATTGTTGCAATGACTCAAATATATGTTTGTAGCAACAATTTTTACACCATTTAGGAATCCTTGAGCATAGGAAGAACCTCAATCAATGCAATAGGAAGAGCATGCACAACCCTCATAGTGAGAGGACAAGGTTACAACTCATGGGATAGGATTTCCTAATGCACCAAGTGAATAACAATCAATGAAAGAGGAAACACAAATTGAAAAGGATGAGCAACTCAAGGATATCGCTTTATAGCAAGATGTACACAATAGAAAGATTGTTATGGAAGATGGTTGTTTGAGTGAAGATTGTTTTGTGCTACTTGATTTTAGAATACCCATTTCTTTGCCATAGTTACATAATAAGGAAAAAAATTAAGGATTATAAGAGGAAAGTATCATGGGATTATTTACACAAATATAGGATTTTCTACTCAAAGCACATGAATATTTTATCAAGCATTACTAGAGTGAACGGTGACTCTATATTGAGAGATTATTTTGGAAGATCAATAAATTTTATAAATGGTTTGTGAGTAGAAGATGGATAGACCAACTAAAGGAGATCTATGAATTACAACAATGGGATGAGAAGGCAAAAAATGTGTTAAAATAAAAATAATTCCCACTAGTCATGGGAGTGCTCTATAGGGAACCCTTAATGGTAAATCTGATAGAAGAAAAAATAAACAAATTGAGACACCACTTGAAGTGAAGAAATATTGCCTACTTGATCATATTGAAGCATCCTTGATATAATTGAATTACTTGGTCTTATTTATTGAACACCTTGTAGCATACAATCATCTTTTTCAAGAATAAACCAAAGGAAAGGAGATTTGCTAAAAGAAAAAAAGCAAGGTTAGAACAATTGAAGACAAATTGAAACAACTTCAATAGTAGGTAGAGGAAACAAAAACTTGGTATAAGGACTTAGAGCAGGTCCACAAGATGTATCAAGAGTAGATAGATTAGAAAATACATTATATTGATGATCTTGAATAGAAGTTGTAACACAAAAAAAAATATTGTTGAATTCCATCAATTAAAAAATTTGTAGTTTAGTTAGATGAGGTAGAAGAGGAATAGTTGAGGAATAATTAACTTGCAAAATGAATGTAAAATAAATTTATTAAAAAAATGTAAGGAAAAAAACAATTGAATGCATTGCTTTCTCAACATAATATGTAGCTACTCCATGCTCCTATTACACAAACTAGCAGCAAAGACAATATCTCTCATGGAGAGAGTACAAGTATGTAGTCGACAAGAACATCTAAAAATATAGAGGATGGGGTGGATGTAGGCAATCAGACACATAATTCAAATTCATCTTATTTTATTCCACCTCAATGAGTGAATGTATTCATTTTGTAGTTGTACTTAAAAAAATATGTCATATGTATGTTTGTTAAAATAGTATCATTGTTGAGATCATCATTGTGTGATGCTACTGAGTATGAGATATATTGCTATAAGTAATGTATAGATTATATTTCAAATGATAAAATGGTTTTGTTCCTATATTTTCATTGCTATTTATTCCTTGTTGTTTGTTCAATTTGAATAATTTATTATATTGTTGGAAAAAAATCTATCCTACAATATTTTAGAATTTGATCATATTTATAGAGAAGGAAACCATGTAGTAGATAATTTAGCTAATTGTGATGTTGATCTTCATCTTGGTAAAGTTAAAGTTTTAGAAGGCAATTGGCTAAGTGAGATTGGATCTTTTAGAAAAATGATATCAAAAAGTTGATTGCAGAGACATAAGTTAAAAAATATATTTGATAGTAAGGGAATGAAGAATATTTATGATAAAAAGACAATTTGTATATGGTTTAAGTGACTTGAAACCAAATATAATGTTTTGTTATATTGATGGAAGTGTCCCCCAATAGAAGCCACATGTAGTTTTATATATATCTATCTATATATTTATAGAGAGAGAGAGCCATCAAATGACATGAGCTTATGTGGTTAAATACCTTGAATTTTATGGAGGAAACCCAAGTTCAAATCTTGTTAAATGATATTACCATAATTATCAAAATATTATTATAATACCACTCTATGGTTTTTTAAAATACTATAGTAATGTGGTCATTGTATAATAGGGTTAGGGCTCATTTCAGTCCCATATAACCAGCTAGAAAATTGTGCACATGTTGATGACAAATAAGGAGCAAACCTAACTTTTTTATTATAAATAAATAGAAATTTTTAAAATTAAAGTATTCTTATGAGAAAAAAACTAGGTAGCAAGAAAGTCATTTATGGAATACCTAACCAAAAGTAACAATGTCCTAGCTAGAAGTAAGGATACCCTAATTGAGGATAAATCAAAGAGAAAATCTATAATAGCCTTTATTTAGGCAATAAATATTGCATCAAAAGTGATTATAAAAATTGAAATGATTGAGCATGATACAATGGTTCTTAAAACTAAATGGTTAATATGTGAGATTAATGGATATTATCCAAATTATTAAGAGATTCAAAAGGGGATATAGAGCTAGTGTCAGTAAGGAGTGAGCCTCACCTTATCTTGTTTCAAGTATTTGGAGAAATTCAAAAAATGAAGTATTCTTATAAGAAAAAACTAGGTAGCAAGGAAGGAAAATTATTTACAGAATCTCTAACTAGAAAAATTGATGCCTTGATTAGAGATAAAAGGAAAAATAATTTTATGGCAATCTCTATTTAGGTGATAGATGTTTCCCTAATAGTGACTATCAAAGATAAGATGACTGAGAATGATATAAAGGTTTCAAAAACAAAAAGATCAAGTTCAATGGATACTAGCAAACTTATTTGTTGGAATTCACAACTATTTACAAAAATGAGCAAAAGCAAACCATTCATTCAAATATTATACAAAAAACATTAAAGGACAAAAAGAACATTGGAAGACACAAAAATTGTGGGTGCCCTTAAGCACAATAAATAATAATTGTATTATCTATGGATAAGGGTCACAACACTCTAATGCAATGAATGAAGTGGTGGGGTATATTTATACCAATACCAGAAACCTCAATTACATAAACGAGTTTAACCTTAGTTGACATAATAATATGGCTTAAGGTTAAGTACAAGTTATGCAACTCATAGGGCTTACATAATAAACTAATACAATAAATTAATTACATTTCTATAATTTTTTTCTTGTAGGCCTCTTCAAGATTACATCATTCAATATCGGCCATACCTTGATAGGTTCATTTTTTATTGATATAAAAAAATAATTATGGTTCAATCAATAAGGAAAATAGGCCAAGAGTTTATCTTACTTATGTTGGAAAGTTTTTTCATCAAGGATTGTTGCTTTCTCCTCTTAAAATATGCACCATAGTTTCTTACTGCATAGTAAACCAATCATTTGTGACCATATGTTATTATTTTACCCATTGAGACAAGTAACATAGGCTTGAGGATCCATATTACATAATTCAATCCTTAACACTATAACAGGTCCTTGAGCTAATATCACCAATGCATAGAGCTTAAAAGATAATATAATTTGAAAATTAGGCTCAAAATGCTTCTATATGCAAATGTTATGGCCTCTAAAAATAATTCCCTAATAGACCTAAAAAAAAAAAAAAAAGAGCCCCAAACCTTAGATATGTAGTAATCAATCATAAGCTGCCACTTGGTGTTTTCTAATTCATTAGTATCATTTGCTAATTTTTCATCAACTAAGTGCCATGAAGCTACTACCTTGTCTATTATTTCAACACTTGATTTATCTTAATTGGTTGGTAGGGCATATTTACTTTAAAAAATGTGAGACATGGCTTAGGATAGGCCCATACCATGTCAATTAATAATCCATTCTTCGTAAATGCATGAGAAACATCAATGTTGTTCAAATTGTGGTCTCTTGGGCAATGAGTGCATTGTGCTAGCTAGATCAACATCCATACCATTGGGATGATAAAGGTTCTTCCCTCTGCACATTATCATTCCAAACCATAGCAGTCAAATAATAAATAGGGAGGTGGTTTAAACATGCAACTTGCATTTCTTAATTTATTCCTCTTTTATATCTAGTCATTGTGCATTATGATGCTTTCAAAGCTTATCCCTCTGTAAAAGTCCACATGCTTACCTTGTTGTTGTAAAAAGAAATACCAACACAACTTGATCATATGCCCTCCTCTATCCCATGCATAACACAAATCACCATGCCACACCAATGGTTGGTATGGAGGAAAATATTTTAGAATATGTATTATTTTTGTTGATTCCTTCAACAAAAGAAATGTCATTACATTCTACTAAAAATAATTCTCAATAGGATTCAAGCTCAGGAATCTCATGCTTGAACACCTTACAACATGCTACCCTAGTCGTAATGGCCACATCCTTTGTTGTGTTGTGGTGTGCCATGTTGTAGCAAAAAATGATACAACATGAACATACTCCTAATTTCAAAATATTGAAGGTCATTAGAGGTCCATAAATTTTGTGGTGTTTAAATGAACAATTCAAATTTTAAGTTATAGATACATAAGCATCTCAAAATATAACAATGGATTTATATGTTTCAAATATTGATAAAACCTTCAAATGCTTAAGTTATTCATTTCCAATGACTATCATCATGCTAGTCATCCTTCATGAAATGGCATCAATTACAAAAAGCTCTGAAACTTCCTTACACCATGAAAAGACAAATTTCAAATGAATAACAATGTGTCTTGCAAAAATATCTTTAAACTAAGCCCACACCTTTTTCCTAAATTAGTCTCTTCAACCATTGAAAGTCACTTGTCAAATTTTATAAAGAGTAAAGTCACCCTTAAGAAGTAAAATAATCCTTTTAAATAAGCTTAAGAGGTCCCTTGCTCATATTTCCCTAAGTCTACAAGCTACTAGTCCGATCGATCAAAAATTGGAAGCAAAGCAAAGGCTATCAGCTGAAACAGAGCTAAACCAACCTAAAAGAGATCGATCAATCGATCGACAAACAATAGGTAATTTCCAAAAAGCTAAAATTCAAATAACAGAACAAAGAAGTATTTTGACCAATGGGAAGAAAAATATCGATCGATCGACAGATCGACCAACTAATAAATTCAGCATAAAAGCCAAGCCATTTGACTAACGAGAGGAAAATCTGGTTGAACGATCGATCGATCAATTCGACAAGGAAAGTGGACCACTCAACCAAGAACAGATCAGAGGTTTGAAATCTATCGATCTGAGCACATTGAGATAAGCAACGACATTAATTTTTTAACTTGAATGCATCAACCAAAAATGGTCAAATCACTCGATCAAAGTGATGCCTAAAAATACATGCACTACCATTCAGCTGCAAAGAGTAAGAGATCAGTTGATTAATTTGGCACAAAAAATTATTTTGATCAAATATAAATCAAAGAATATGGTCAAAGCTGAAAGCCTAAAAGTTAATAAGTGAAGCAAGGAAGCATTCAATCAAGAAGAGGAAGTGATCAATTGACCAACGTGGTACGAAAAGGGATCATCAACTGAAAGCACATCGACGACCAAAATCAATTAGCCAAAATCTGATAGAGATCAATGGTTAACAAATAGTGATCGAAGCCTATTGGTAAAAAAATTTATCAAACCCCTCAAGCTGACCTATTCATTAAATCCAAGATCCTTCATCTAAACAAAGAAGCCCACATGGCAATATTGAGGTATTTCATGCTCTTTTCGATCGATGGCTATCAATGTTTGAAGTTTATCAGACCGAGTAGAGTAAAATATAGGTTTTAATACCTAAATATTAAACCTTCATAAGGAAGAAACATGAGGGTCGAGTAATGTTGCCCCCCTAATATTTGGCTATAGTTTGTAAAAAATCCAAGGCAAGGTCATTCGGCCAAAAAGTAACCTTGATCAACTGACCAAGTCAAGAAAAACTAGAGATGCTCTGTCGACCAAAGAAGTGACGTGGAAGAATATAAATGGTCGTAATATCTTCGGTCGATGAATATCGATGCTCGAGATTAACCAACTGAGCAAGGAAAAAATATAACTTAAAAGGGTCATCAACACGTTCCCCATTTTTTTGGCTTGATCCTCAAAGTTATGAGTTCCCTAAGCCTAACCAAACTTTTATTTTTATATGTATTTATGGAAGAAAGAATTGACAAGTTTTGGCCAAAGGAAATCATACTATTTAGGGCCCATACGAAGGAGAAAAGAACCATCGGTCAAGAAGAGATAAATACCTAGATTCATTGGCTGAGCAGATCTAAACCATTGAAACATCAGGCTGAGCGAGATGGATGGTTGGGATGGATCGAATGAGATAAAGGTAAAACAAGCAAGGTACGCATGAGATTAATTATCACATGAACTTTGATTTAACTAACATCATTATTATGTTGATCTCCCCAATAAATGCTAGCATAGGTTTAATGCAATACACACAAGAGTACTCTAAGTTACTCAACTAAAGAGTTAATAACAAGTAGCCAAAATCACCATTCGTACAAAACCACGAAGAGGTCATCGTTCAAAAACTAATAAATGGTGAAAGCTAATCAACCAAACATCTAATCAGTGAATGAGAAAGATTCGAATGACTCACAATGAACCACCAAACAAAAATATTCATAAGGAAAGTAATTAAATCACCAATCGGTTGATCAACCACCAATGGTCACTAGAGCATGTGTGGCTTGAAATCCACAATAGGCATTAGTTGATCTATAAAATGATCAGAGCAACACATGATTGAAGCAAGATATTGTGGACCCCTGTTCGAGAAATCTAATAAGGCACTCAAATTGATGATGATTTTTTTGGTATAGCTAGGAGTCAATCAGGAAGTTGCAGGCATGCAAACCAACTATAGATATTTTTGTCGGATCTATCCAAGCACATGCTTTAATACCATATGAATTAATTGGATGGTTCAAAATCATATGTGTGTATGATTAGATGGTCAGCTATGCAAATCAACTAAAATATGATGATTCACCATAGGCCAACCGTTATAGAGAGTGATATGGTTAACTAAGTATAGCAATAGTACAATAGTGGTTGGTGAACCAGTTTAAAAACACACTAACAATAGTAAGAAACTTACAGAACTAAGAGTATCCTTGAATCACATAGAGCCGAATAATCCAATCACAGAGATTTAGACCATGGCATCTTCAAGTGCAGTTTCTCCCAAGACTAAGGTCAATATTTTAGAAGAAAAATTGCCATTTAATAAAATGACAAGAAAACCTACAAAGAAAGTATGGGGTAAGGAAGAGCTTACCAAATTTTATTTTCAATTGAGCACAGAGGAATGGTAGCACCCACAACATTTGTTGAATAGCATCTTCAATAAGGCATATGCAGATAAAGATAAGAGCAGTCCTTGCTGCAATAAGTGGATTACCAATTTGACGAAGCTATTGTGTTCGAGGGTGTATTCATCCCTTGAACTGTTGTCATGGTTGGTCGTATCATACGATCCAAGGACCAAAGATATAGTAAATGGTAGAAACAAGACTATCTAAATAATTACACAAAAAATATTGAACAAGTGTTTGGACTGGAAATGGTAAAACTAGTATGTGACGTGGTAGTAGTCTCAACATAGATTGAACACATGATCGACACCACCTTATATGGAAAGTTGTTCAACTACAACAAATTAGTGTCAACAAAATTTCCCATCCATAAATTTTCACTTCACAGGTGTGTGAAATACTATACCAACGTGATCCACATAGTTACGGGGGTCAAGGACCTAAATCAGGCCAATGTAGAGGTCATTTTCCTCATAGTGCAGTGTACTAAGACATGAAAATTGTTGATGTATAGATGGTAGGACATAATATGTGACACAATAGACAAAGAGTTCAAATAATTATAGAAAGTGATAAAAGACAATCGATATTTCATGCCTCACTTCTCCTATTACTCTTTTCTAATCCATTTGATTGTCGAGCAATTCAAAGAGAGCTCAATTATCCAATTAGAAGGCGTGCCAGGGGTAATCATTCAAGATAGACTACCTTGCATATATGAAGGTACCTCCACTTTTTCAAAATTTTATGGTAAATTTTTGATAGCCATGTATCATGTGATCATTGAGAAAGAACCCCCTAGAATGAGCCCGGGCATAGTGAAATACCTTGAAGAAAAGAAGGTTGGAGACTTCTTTCTCACAAAAAACTTTAGCTTCATCAGAACATATGGGGCCAAGTTGCCACCCAAGGCTTTACCCACTTTCTATCCTAAATCACTAGTTGCCTTGGATATAGTGAGACAATCTATAGAAGAAGCCATATTGAGGTTTAGGAGGAAATAAACAAGGATTCCTTGGATCACTACACCAAGTAAAATAGGACAGTATGTTTACAAGGGATATCCTGGTCTGATGAAAGCCTTACAAAAAATGAATTCATATTATTTTGTAGAAATCACATGGAGTCCATATGATCCTGATGGGCGCTACAAGGAGGTTGTCATTGAACCAAAACCCATCACACATAGAAAATATGAATTTGAAGATAATATTTTGTGGACCCAGAAGAACGGGGTGGATTTAGAAGAAATATGGAATAATAAAAATATGACCAGGGCACATACTTGAATAGAGATAGTGGGAAATTACTTCGCAAATGTTAGACTCATAAGGGATACCACAATGGATAAAATAATGCCACAGGTATTTTCCATACCCCCAAAGGACTTCATGAATCCCCTTGCAAAAATTATTAATCAAGAACCTAAACAAATTGAGATCCTAGATGAGGTAGCGACCCAAATAACATAAGATACTCCTGATGCCTTGATTACTTCTCAACCTCTAAACGTGGATAAAGGGAAAGATATTATCCTTAACTCTACCGCACCAAGTCGGTTTATAGCTGAAATCTTGGTAATGACTTTGATGACCCCACAAAACTTGCAGTAGATGGTCACAGGTTTACCCCAGGCGATATCCATAGCCTTCAGGGTAAATAACAAAGAGATTAATATTTCTACGGTAGCTTGGGACAGAATAAAAAAAAGTGAAGGATTTGTTGACATATTCAAAGACTACCAAATAGATGCTCCCAGCCCTTCCAACTCTCTCCCATGTAAGAGAGCTAGAATAGGAATGACTACTGGCAAGCCTGTGAGCATCACTCTAGTCAAAAGGAAGGAAATTACAGAGTTTACTCTTGAGGAGGAAGAACATATCCAAGCCATAATGGAAGGGAGAGTGACGAAGTATAGACAAGGAGAAAATTTGAAATTCCAATTCCTTCATAGAGCTCCTGCCCCACTTCTAATACCACAATCACTATTATTATAGAAGGAGTATAATCACTTTGAATAAATTCTAAAATAGGAAATGCAAAAGTGGCAGGAGAAATAGTGGCCTTGTTGAAGCATGAAGTGTAAGTACATGCATAGACTACACTAGCCATAGAAAATGAAATAATGACTTGAAAGGCTAAAGTAGAATTGTTACAAGAAAATAAAAACTTGCAAGTTAAAGTCAATAAAATCCAAGAACAATTTAAATTGGGAGGATTCAAAATTTAAATTCTGGCACCTGTGTCTCTTTCCCACCTGTGGGATGTTTCAATTTTTTTATGGATGTTTGGACGGTTTGGCACTTTTTACCCCCTTTGGAAAGTTTTAAAATTCTTGTTTGGTGCCTATAGCTTCAATTTCATATTTTTGGTGGGATTTTCTTTCCTGCACGTTTTTCCTCTACAGTTTTCCTGGATTCTATCCTTTTTATGCTTCCTTTGTGCCATCCTTTGTAGGTTCCTGAATCAGTTCCTTTGGTGCTTTCTTGATCTTGTTCCTTTTGGCTTTCCTCAAAGCCTATCCTGATGTATTTCCTTGGTTGTCTTATTTTGATGTAATATGGTTTCAATGTAATCAGGTTTTGGGATCCTTGATAAAAACCCACTTTTAATCTAACCTACCAAAAAAAAAATAAAGGCCAAGAAAAAATACCTTTAGGGAATAAACTATTTCAAGGCCCAATAATCATAACAAAATATAAAAAAAATATGGTCAATATCATAGAAATAGAGTCAGAATTGATTAAGAGTTATTGTAAGGATTTTGGAGCAATGATAGAAGCAAATAAGAAAATAAAACCCCTGTTAGAGAAGGTAGATAAAAAAATGGTAGCTATTTCCCTAGTTTATGAGAAGTGTAAGATTAAGTATGAGTAGATCAGGTCCAAACAAGTGATCACAAAATATGGTCAAAGTCATAGCTACCAGATAGAATATGAAAAAATTACCAATTTTATGGTTGATAGACCCCGATGGAATTATGCAATCAAGGAACTAGAGAATGTGGAGCGAGATATGATTAATAGATTGAAGCACCTCAATATCAGTATCCATAAACTACTCAGTATAGGAGGGTTCAACAGTTTAGTCATAAAATACATTCAAGAGTTCCCATGTGAAGAAACTGATGAAGATAAATTATCTAATCAACTCATTTCTTTGTCAACAACCACCCTTGACATAGTTATATTTTTTTAGATCAAACAAATTGTCCTAAGAGAAGAAAAGACCAAGGGAATAAGGGTGTTAGACAAAATTAATGCACTCAATGCAATCGATGACTAAATATGGATATATATGGTTGACTTGGTTGGTGTTACTCAAGAAGAGAGACGTAATCAAGAGAAGACAAAAGACATCAGAGTCAACAAGCAGTGTGGGATCCGCAACACGATAGAAAATAAAATTAAAGGTGGATGACAACTAGATAGAAGTTTGGTCTATTAAGAACAAATTTTAATTTTGAGATAGCCAATAACAAGTTGCAATACACCCAACCAATTATAATATAGGAGATGAAACCAAGTGGAGAGTCTAGATTGAAGCAGTTCTAACAGTTACAGATCCATTATAGCTATAAGAAGGAAATCTACAGCCAAAAAGAGGATCAATTTTAATGACAAATTCAAGCCAACTCTTCATGTAATCAATTCTCATATTAATATAATTATGGGCTTCTTTCCTATTATATATTTGTCATTAGTTTTGTGTGTGTGTCTTCATTATGGGTTACATTATTTTAATGTATAATGAATGTTTATTTCATTGTTCAAATGTTATGTTTATTACAATATTCAAATGAATGTAATTGCACCAATTATTTATTTTCCCCATTCTTTCTATTTCACTAAAGTGTTATTAAATCTTGCTACAATAGCCCAAAGGATTAAGGCACCGATCATACATAAGGTATAATTATAGTAGAGAACATTTTTTATACACCCCTTATTGTTTCAAGTGGAATAAATATTATACCACTTGCTGTGATTCCTATAAATCCAACCCAAAATTCCCAAATGCTTAATATGGATAACCCACCTCCCCAAAATAATTAAAACATCCAATAATGGAAAAAAAATGGATACAGGCCTTTCCAATTACCAACATCACTACATGACCTTCCCTGTAAAGTGCATAAGTATTTACCAAAATTCCAAGAAAATAATGCAGTCATAGGAGAATACCATATTAAAAGTTTCTTATATGCTATGGATAGCCTTGATTTTGAGCATGAAGACGTAGTATTAATATTATTTCTCCAGACCCTAGAGAAGGATGCTAGAGAATGGTTTAACACCCTTCCAAACAATGACATTGCTAATTTTACCAAAATGGAAACTGTGTTTCTAAAAACAATTGGAGAAAGGAAGAATGAACAGTCATTGCTGATAGATTTGACAACCATAGACCAAATGACATTCAGTCTAACTATTTTTATAAAAATACCTTTTCCACATAATTTAATTATGAATTGAGACAAGAACAGGTAGATACAATAGATGCATGCATGGGTAAAACCATACATATTGAAAGAAACATGTTAGACAGTGGAAAAATGAAACCATACTCTCTAGAGGTCATTCAACCTGATAGAAAACCTTAAAAAGTAGGATTTAATTTATAGAAAAGAACTGAATAAGATCCTATGGAAAAATTGGCCAATCAAATGACAGAAATGTTTAATACCATGAACAACAAACTAGCCAAGATAGAGATAAATAAATAAAACAATGGTGAATCTTCTCACCCTCAAGTTGACAGACAATAAAGTGACAACATGCCACCATTGAGAAGGAATTTTAATAGAAACTAGGGTAAAAAAAATTCTAAAGGAGGAAATAGGAATAGGAATAATGAGAATGGATGGAGGAAGAGAATAATTGAGAAAGATCAAGACTCTATCCCAAACCCTATTCCTTCCATAAATCTCACAAAAAATTTCTCTTATTATTGTTCGGTCTGTGATGCTCCTCATAACCCATATTGTTGTGGGATATATCTAGGTATGCATAATTCCATATACTTAGATGATGAATCAGAAGAGGACATCAAGATTAATGCATGTTAGACTCTTGAAGATGAATCTAGACATAGGTTTTTTGAGTAAAATATGTATTTATATGCCTCAAATCATCACCCTAAAATCCTAGTAGCATAAAACACTAAGATCTTACAAAGACCACAAGAAACTATGTACAAAAAAATGAAATAAGGGAAATTAATCCCAATAGCTAGAGTTGAAGGTAACTCATGCCTTGAACTTGAGAAATAGGATTGTGCCCAATAGAACTAATAAATTCTCAAATAGGGAAACTAGGGTACAACCTATTGTAAATAATAATACACATAAATAAAAAATAGAAAAAAATCAAAACAAAACTATTCTTGAAAACGTAGAAATAAACAAACATTTACCACATGAGGAATATACAAAAACACTAGATGTTAGGAAGATAGAGTTTGATGCTGGTTCAGAATTGAGTAAGCAAAAATTTAACATTACCTTCGATGAATTAATGAATATCCAAAAATATAGAGAACAAGTTTGTAGAGCTTTTGGCTTGGTTGAACAAAAAGAAACACAGTCTTGTAATACAGTCAAACCCACCAATCATGAGACTAGAACACCCTCATCTATTAGACCATTTTATATGTCAAATATAACTAAAATGGGTAGGACTACCCAAACTTCCGAACTCGTTTCAGCCATATCTCACTCATCCGGACTCGGATTGAGCTGAAATTTTGAGGGTAGATGCCTGAAAAACCCTAGAATGTCTCCACCAATTTTCATATCATTTGGAGCAACACAGATCCTAGCGCATCCCTATGTGTGAACGATATATTTGGCAAGTGACTATGCGAGGGTTTCATCTGGGTTGAGTGCAAGCAACTCCAGAGGTTGGTTTTTAGGGCCTTCGGGCCCTAGCGGCCAATATTTTTGTGGTTTATGCTCAATATTTTAGCAGGAAATGTTGCAGGGGATACAATATGGGTTAGAAATTTATCTTTCAACAGATCATACTGTGAACTTGAGTGACAACGACTTCCAATTTGTTGCACAAAATAAAAGTGAAAACCATACCTTTCCACGACATCTAGGGCAAGGATTAAAGAGATCACGAAACAAGTTTCAAGTAGTTGATCAAAAAATGGCTCATATCTCAAGTGAATCTGGTGCTAAGGTGCACCCACAAAATAATTCTACTCGTGAAAACCCCTGTCAAGGGTAAGAATTTCGAAGACTCAGTCCCAAAAATGAATTTTAGGGATGCCCTTCATGGTGGACAGCCTCAGCCCAATGCTAATATCAATATTAGGGCTTCCCATAAACCTCTAAGAATGCCTAAGATTGATCCCAAGAAAACGGAGTCAGGATGTCTTAAAGCAGTTGATGGAACTCCTATTGTTAAGCTTGATATGGGTAACATTCAGACTCGGCATTGAAGATTTGGAAAAAAGAGGACTAATTTGTCGGTTCGTGGGTTTTCGTCCGAGTCTATCTCCTTTCAAAGTCTGGGCTGCAAAAAGCTGGAAAACTAAAGGTGAGTTACAAATCTCTATTTATCCAAATGGTTATTTTCTTGTTTTATTTGCTAATAATGAAGATAGAGAGAAAACTTTTCAAGGGGGTCCTTGGTTTTTTGGAAGGGCGGGGCTTTTCATGAAGCCCCGGCATACTAAATTTAAAGCCGAAGAAGAGATGCCTTCTATAGCTCCCATGTGGGTTAGACTCTTTGGCCTCCCTATTGAATTTTGGAATCCTACTATTTTTTCTTCAATTGGAAACTCTTTAGGAACTTTTATGATGATCGCTGATTGTACTCAAAATTTTGAACATATTATTTATGCTCGGATTTGTGTTTTAATGGATTTTGACAAACCCCTACCTAAAAATATCACATTACAATTTGGGGAAGACACTTGGGAGCAAGTAGTGGACTATGAGAACATTCCTTTTCGTTGTAGAATTTGCCATGAATATGGTCATTTGGCCAGTGCTTGCCCAAATAAAATTCCCGATCAAAAGAAAGAAGATATAAACTCAGCAGGTTTCCAAATACCTAAGAAGAACACAAACAAAAAACCAGTTATGAAGGATCAATCAAAGTCATCTGCTAATATGTTTGAAATCCTTTCCACAAATGATGTCCCAAGTGAGGAAGAGGAAATAATGGAAACTGAAATCTTAGAAACACAATTTAAATATGAAGGGAAGAACTCAGAGACAAACCAACAAATCAAAGGTTTTCAACAGAAAAAAAGGAGAAAATTTACACAAGAAAAACAATATTTCAAATGTCAAAACTTCAAATAATGCAGGTCCCAATATAGACTCCATTGAACCATCTAGTAAAATTTTGCTTGTGTACGAGCATTCTTCAAGGTTAGAAGCCATCTCAGATTCAATTGGAATAAGTCAAGAAACAGGGAAAAAAAATTGAAGATGGATTCTAATCAAAAAGTAGGTCGCAAGACCAATCAATATCATATGGTAAAAGAAGGTGAAAATCTTGTAGAGGAAGGTAATATTAATGCCCTTCCCAACTTTTTTAGCCCTGGTATTAATGAAGATCATCACTTGGAATATTAGAGGACTCAAAGGGAGTCTTTCAAAACAAAATGAAATTAGAAGAATGATTCAGATAAATCATCCACATCTTGTTTTCCTTCAAGAAACAAAGATGTCAATGGAGGATATGGACTTAATTGCCAATAAAATTTGGCCAGCTCGAAAAGTGGTTTCCCTCGGCTCCCAAGGGACTTCGGGTGGCATTGCTTGTCTTTGGGACCCAAAAGAGGTAGTTATTCACCATATGGTTGGCAGTTGGGGTTTGTTGGCTATAGCTATTCAAAGTAGACATTCCAACCAGATTATGCTTTGCATTACTATTTATGCTCCGACTTCTTTGGAGGAAAAAAGAAGATAGTGGAAGGATATTACTCATATTATCTCTCATTTTCCTAAAGCTTGGATCTTGATCGGAGGAGATTTCAATACCATCCTCTCTCTAGATGAGAAAAGGGGGGGAAATAGAAATTTGGACAAAAGCACTGACCTCATGAGCGAATATATTGCAAACCTCCATCTTGTGGATATCCAACCGGATAATGGCCTTATGACTTGGTCTAACAGAAGGCAAGGCTTAGCTTGTATAATGGAGAGATTGGATAGGTTTTTGCTCTCTGAAAATTTCTTAATCCATGGTCACATTCCTAAAGTGAAGACTCTTAATAATGTTGGTTCGGATCATTGGCCAATCATGGTGGAAATGTGGAAAACCAATGTGAGTTTCTCTCCTTTTCGTTTTCAATTAATGTGGCTTAGAGACATTTCCTTCAGACCTCGTGTGCAACAATGGTGGAAGGAAGGTAAACCTAGGCATGGGACTAAGATGTTCTATTTTGCCAAAAGATTGCAATACATTAAATCCAAAATCAAGACTTGGAACCGGAAAGAGTTTGGGGATGTTCATAAAAAAAAACATGAAGTTATTGCTCATCTTGAAAATTTGAATAAGAAAATCCGTTTAGATGGCCTCACAGAGAAGAGAAGTGCAGATGAAATTAAACTCACAACTCAGTTAGAGGAATGGGAAAAAAGAGAAGAAATATTATGGAAGCAAAAATCTAGAATTCAATGGCTCAAAGAAGGAGATCGAAACACAAATTTCTTCCACAAATCTCTTCTAGCTCGAAGATCTCACAACTTTATTTCTTCCTTAAAATCAGATTCTGGAGATGTTGTTTATACTTGGGATGGCATGAACTCTATTGTTGTTGATTACTTTTCCAATATTTTTGCTGCTACTCCTCTTGACTCAGCTTCTCAACAAAATGTTCTTCAAGCAATCCCTTCTCTTATCACTTCGAAGAACTCTATTTTGACTCGCTCCTGTTACTATCAATGAGCTTCAACAAGTAGTTTTTAAAATGCAAAAAGGGAAAACCCTAGGTCCCGATGGTTTTCCTATTGAGTTCTACCAAGAGTTCTGGGATATCCTTCATGTTGATTTATTAGAGGTGGTGGAAGAAGCCAGGAAAGCCAAAGAAATTTTGAAGGTTATCAATAAAACTTATATTACTCTTGTTCCAAAAGCTCAAGAGGTTGATCATATCTCAGCTTTTAGACCTATTGCTTTATGTAATGTTCTTCTCAAAATCATTACTAAAATCATGGCAGAAAGGTTGAAGCCTCTTTTGCATAAGATTATTTCCCAGAGCAAGGGGGTTATGTGGAAGGACGTCAAATAGTAGATGAGATAGTTCTTGCTCAGAAGCCATCCATTCCATGGATATGCAAAATTCTCCTTCCATGTTCATTCGGTTAGACTTATCCAAAGCTTATGACAGAGTGGATTGGCACTTCCTTATCAAAGTTTTGAGGCAATTTGGTTTCTCTAAGGATTGGATGGATTGGATTATGGGATGTATCTCTTCAGTTTCCTACTTAGTTCTTATCAATGGTAGGCCTTCTCAGTATTTCCCAGCTTCTAGAGGTATTAGGCAAGGTGACCCGCTATCCCCTTATTTATTCATCATTCTTGTTGAATGCTTGGGTAGGACTATAACCAAAAAGAGGGAAAACAAAACCCTTGAGGGAGTTACCATTGCTCATGGAGCTAGACCTATCTCTCATCTTCAATTTGTGGATGACTCTACTCTTTTAGGTAAAGCTACAGTTAAGGAAGCTTCTAATATTAAGCAAATCATTAGCTATTTTTCTAAGGCTATCGGGCAGTTGATCAATGAAGACAAATCTAAAGTTATTTTCTTTCACCGCTCCGCTAGACAGGAATCCATGGTCTTGGATAAATTAATATATAAGAAGACCTCTCTTCCAATCACTTATTTAGGTATTCCCATAAATATTCAAAGGCAAAAAAATAAAGATTGGAATTGGTTGTTGGACAAAGTCAAGAAGAAAATTGGAAAGTGGACCAACAAGTGGCTTTCTTCTGGGGGTAGAATCACCTTGGTAAAATCAGTCCTTCAAGCTATTCCTATTTATGTTTCTTCCATTTTGAATATCCCAAAGGCTGTTCTTCGAGAATTGGATCAAATCAGTCATCGTTTCCTTTGGAGTGGTACTAAGGAGAAAAGAAAATGGGCCTCGGTGAAATGGGATACTTTATGTCTTCCTAAGAGTGAAGGGGGGTTAGGATTCCGGTCTTCAATTAATAACAACAAAGCTTTAGCTGCTAAATTATATTGGAGGATGTTGCATAACCCCAATGCTCTTTGGGCCAATAATCTCCGTGCTAAATATGCTCAGAACAAAAGTCCTGAAGACCTTGTTCGCTATCAACTTCCTACCAAAGGTTCTCCCATTTTAGCGAGTTCTTAAGACTGGTGAGGATTTGATAAAGAAAAAATTATTTTGGATCATTCATAATGGTCAACATGCAAATTTTTGGATAGATTCTTGGGATGGTCACAAGCCTTTGATAACTCATTTTCCCGATTGGAGGCCTTGGATGGAGGAGCTTCACCGAGCTAATTGGATAAAGGTGGCTAATTACTGTTGATACCATACTGGTAATTCAAAGGTTGGTAGATATTGGATCCCTATTGAGGACCGGCCTATTCAAATCCTAGAAAGGCAAAGACAAGATATCCAAGGCATCCTTCATATGAGATCCCTCTCTTGGTCCCATGAAAAATATTGTTTTGGATGGAACAACACTACTAAGGGTGAGTATTCAGTTGCTCAAGGTTATTTGACCTTATGCCATAATAATCCCAACCATTCTTCCGACATATTTTCTCGATTGTGGGCTCAAAAGCTCTGGCCTAAGGTGAGGTTCTTTAATTGGCTTTTATTGCATCGTAGGGTGCTTACCGGTGAGCAACTTATGAAGCGTGGTTTTCATGGCCCTTTTAGATGTGAAATGTGTGAAGAGAATGTAGAAAATATCAACCATATTTTTATTGAGTGTACTTTAGCCTCTGAGCTATGGAGGAGAATGGCCACTTTACTTGGCTTACAATGGTCCAATTTTTTTACTTTTGAACAGCTTTGGAGGGATTGGCCTAATCAAGAGGGTGTTGATCATTTTATTAGGCAGTTAGTTTGGATGGGTTCTACCATTCTTCTTTGGAATATTTGGAATGAAAGGAACAACCAAATTTTTAATCAAGATAGGAAGGATATTCACTATATTTGGCAAAATACCATAGCCAACTTAGTTGAATCAGTCCATCAACTCCTTAATCACCCCCAAAACTCCCACCAAATATGGGATCAAGTGATGCAAAGATTGAATATTAAACCTTCTAAGGGCAACCAACTTAAAGGGAATGTGAGTATTAGTAAGATGGATAGGACTAGAAATTGGCAACCTCCTCCTAAGGATTTTGGAAAAGTCAATACTGATGGAGCCTCTAGAGGGAACCCTGGAAAAGCCAGTGTGGGAGGAATTGGTAGACTTTTAGATGGCTCCCTGGTTTTTACTTTTGCTGAGAATTTGGGTATTCTTTCCAATAACCTTGCTGAGGGGTATGGTATCCTCAGAGGCCTTCAGGAGGCTACTAAGGTTGGATGGGAAAAGGTGTTAGTTGAGTCTGACTCTCAACTTATGATTAATCTCTTGAAGACTCCTTCTAAGAATCATAAGGTGGATTGGAGAATAAAAATAATTATTGAGAAGATTCAGTTAATCCAGATGGGATTTTTGAAAGTTGATTACAATCATGTGGTCAGAGATCAAAACAAGAGTGCTGATGCTTTAGCTAATTGGGCTTTGGACAAAGGTGATCTTACTTGTTATGGCCACCCTCCTATATGGTGGGCTTCTCAAATTAGGGAAGCTCTTCTTTCTATCATTTCTTTGGATGGCTCCAGTTCGAAGGTACCTAGTTTCTTCTTGTTTTTTTTTTTTTGCTTCTCTTTGGTTCATTCAGTTTTTTTTAGTTCCCTAGCTCATTCTATTCTTTATTTTGTTTCCTCTGTTGATTCTTGCCTTAATAGTCTTCTCGGTCTAGATAGGTCATTGTTTTGTTCATTTTTTTTTCTTTTTTCTTTTTTTTGTTTAGTTTTTTAAGGTGGGTGGGTTCTTTTGTTTTGTTTTGTTTTTGTGTTCTTTGTGTTGTTTTTTGTTGTTCTTGTGTTTTTGTTGTTTTGTTTTTTTTTTATGTTTTTTGTTATTGTTCTTGTGTTTTTTTTGTTCTTGTTCTTGGGTTTCTCTTTGTTTGTGTTATTTCGTGTTTTTATGTGTGAGTGTTTTCTATGTTTTTTGTTTTTGTTTATTGTCTGTTGTTGGTTGTTTTTTATTTTTATTTTTATTTTATTTTTTTAATTTTTTAGGTTTTGGTTGTGTTTATTTTTCATGTTTTTTTTGGGTTATGTCTTTGTAGTGTTCTGTTGTTTTTGTCTTGTTTGTGTTTTGTTATGTGGTTCTTGTGTTTTTCTATGTGGTTTGTGTTGTGGTTTCTTTTATCTTATTGTGCGTGTTTGGTTGTGCTTTTGTTTTTGACACACTCAAGGAGCATGTTTTTTATTTTATTTTATTATTTTTGTTGTTATTTACTTATTTTTAAATTGGTTTTGTGTGTTTGTTTGCTCCTTGAGTATGTCAAAGGTGGTAGGCCAAGTCCGAGTCCCGGGCATTTTTGGCGGAATGGATACCCCTGCCTCCTTGGGTCTTACCCGAAAGTGGCATCCCTTTTGGGATGTTTTCCACAAATAAAAAAAAATATAACTCAAATGAAGGAGAAAGGCATGTCATCCATAATTGTATGCTAGATAGTGGTGCATCCCATAATATCATGCCTAAACAAATAGCAGATCATCTAGGACTAATTTGCACTAGAGAGTCTTCACCTGTGTTAGTAATGGATAATAGGCAGATACCCTGTGTAGGAATAATTATTGGTCTGCTAGTATTTTTAGATAAATATCCCAAGAAGGATATAGTAATGGATGTTGTAGTGGTTGATGTGGACCTTTTCTTCTCATTACTTTTAAGTAAGCACTGGGTATAACATTTGGGTAGCTCCATGCAGTTAGATTAGTCTTATGCCACAATCCCTATTTCAATAAAATAAAATGTGACTCTAAGGAGAGAACCATTTAACAAATACTTAGTAGAACTAGTAAGACCAGACAATACCATGGTTAATTTGGTAAACTCTATAGAAGAAAATGAAATGGGGGTATACTCAATCTAGCATAATCCCTTTCTAATAGAAGTCCCCAATGCAAAAGATATGGACCTTGAAACTAGAGAACTAGTAGATGTAGAATCTACCAGAGTCCTAACCTAGGAAATGTGGACTATGTCCTTTGATGGGGTGAAGTCTCAAATAGGGGCAGGTGTTGGTGTAAATTTAATAGATATTAAGGGCAACTATCTAGAAATACCTTATACATTAGAGTTTCCATGCACCAATAACATTGTTGAATACGAAGCACTACTGTTAGGACTGATGAAAGCCAAAGAATTAGGTATAAATTACCTAACTGTAATTGGAGATGCAAAATTAATTATCCAATAGGTCAAAGGTATGTATCAAACTAAACATCCTAGGTTAAATAGTACAAATTTGTAGTCTTGTCTGAAATTGATAAATTTCTAGCATTTAACATTTCTTACATTCCCAAAGGAGCAAAACCATATTGCATACCTATTAGAAATCAATGCTTCAGGTGCAAACTATTTAGAAATTGACACATAATATATGGAAATATTTCCAACTATATCTATTTACAAATATTTTGTACCTGATAATGTTGTATACCTACAGGTGTTTTAAGATGATGTGGATATTAGAGATTTTATGACCCTCTAGAATATGTATTCAGATGTTTTATGTGAGGAGGAAGATGAAGAAAATTTGAGAAATATAATCGAAGAACCTATAGAATTAATTCAACTTAAAACAAATAGAATCCCAAAGGGGTTAGTTTCCTTAGAAATTTTGTTCAATGATTTTGATAAGGCATACAAACCATTCCTTAAGGAAATAGAATCTAATGACATAATATTGGAACAAAAGACGAGCCCATATTGGTTAAAATAGATAAGGCTTTACCAAAAGAAGAAAAATAACAATATATTAGCTTTTTGAAGAAAAATAAGGAATCTTTTGCATGGATTTATGAATATTTAAAGACATTAAAAACTAATATCATGAATCATATCATTCCCCTCAAAGAGGATGCAAAACCATTCAGGAAAAAGTAGAGGAAATTCAACCCCACCTTGCATCCAATCATGCAAAAAGAAGTCCAAAAACTATTGGATGCAAAAATAACAAGAAAATTGAAATTTTCTTCTTGGATAGCAAATTTAGTACCAGTAAGGAAGAAAAATGGAGAAATTAGACTTTGTGTTAATTTTTAAAATTTGAATAAAATTTCACTCAAGGATAATTATCCTCTACCCAACATGGAACAATTGTTGCAAGCTATAGTAGGCTCATCTAGAATGTCATTACTAGATGGATTCTCATGATATAACCAGATTCAGGTAAATCCTAAAGATAGACACAAAACTACCTTTACTATCCTTGGGGCACCTTTGAATACTTGAGAATGCCATTTGTATTAATGAATGCAGGAGCAACATTCAAAAGAGCTATGGACTTTACATTTA
This sequence comes from Wollemia nobilis, assembly GCA_028583015.1. NCBI lineage: Eukaryota > Viridiplantae > Streptophyta > Pinopsida > Araucariales > Araucariaceae > Wollemia > Wollemia nobilis. The sequence continues at coordinate 9,232,830 of JAQPPZ010017228.1, forward strand.
AGGGACTAATGTTCAAGATTGTTGTTGTTTTTTTTTTTTTTTTTGAATTTACATGGTGGAATCGGTAGTCGCCACGAATCATGGCAGGTTGTCCAGCTTTTATGGCCGCCATAGTATTTTGCGTTGTCCACCCTAGAAGCCACCACATAGATCTTCGTGCAATCCACCCCTATAACCACCATGCCACAATCATTTTATACCTTTTACATCGCTGAAAGCACCAGGAAAGGAAAAGGTGTTCAGTTCAACGAGGCTCGAGATTTGAACCTTGGACCTCCGCCCCCTAATGGGGTTTGGATGAACCAATTGGTCTACACCTCGAACCTAGTTCAAGATTGTTGTTATCTATTTAGATGACATAATATTTTTAAAAATCCTTGAAGGTCATCTTGAACATCTAGCCAGAGTCTTCGCTAGATGCAAATAATATGGGATATCCTTGAACCCAAAAAAGTGTATATTAGAAGAAACACAAAGTAAAATTCTAGGTCATATAGTATCAGAAAAAATAATAAGCATTGATCCTTCAAGAGTAGAAGCTATTGCCAAGATACCTCCACCTAAAAACTTGAAAGGATTCAGATCATTCTTTGGTAAAATTAATTTTGTAAGAAGGTTTGTGCCAATTTTTTCTAAGATAGCTCAACCCATTAACAACTGATTAAAAAGAATGTTGACAACTTGACATCAAATGGGTGAAGGAGAATCTAGGAATTTTTCAAAAAATTAAAGATGCCTTAACCACTACCCCAGTATTAAACTTTCCTAACTACTCTAAGAATTTTAACATATACTCATTTGCTTCTGAACACTTCATTGCTACTGTCCTTTCCCAAAAGGACAATGAAAAGAACGATAGACCCATAGCCTTCATGAGTACAAAGCTTAAGGGAGCTCAACTAAGATTCAAGATGATTTAAAAATAAACTTATGTTGTGATTTAGACACTGGAATATTTTAAGGGTATCTTTGGCTCAATCAAGGTTATATGATGTATTCCATTCACTGCTATAAAAGATGTTTTCACCCAACCAGAACCTATAGGCAGCCTTGCTAGGTGGATGGTCAAGTTACTACAATATAATGTAGAATTTAAAGCCATAAAATTTATTAGAGGGTAAGGTTTATCTAAATATTTGGCCAACAAAGAATGGGAAGACATGCATGAAATCAGAAGAATAGACAACGTTGAATGCAAATGGTACAATGATATCTTGTTGCATCTTCAAAATCTATATTTTCTAGAGGTATGTCTGCAACCCAAATGAGGTCAATCAAACCAGCATAAAAATTTTACACACAAGAAGGTAAACTCTATTGGAAACATCTTGATGGGGTATTATTGCTCTGTTTATTTAAAAAATAAACCTTAGAAGTAATATAAGAATTTCATGATGGATTATATGGGGTTCACTTTGCCCCAAAATCAACTACAGATAAAACCATGAGAGTAGGTTATTACTGATATGTTCACCAATATGTGAGGATTTGTCATAACTATCAAGTATTTACAGTATAGAAAAATTAGTAACAATACCTCTCAATCCAGTAATCATAGAAGCACCTTTCACACAATGGAGAATTGATCTTATTGGTGAAATAAACCCAAATTCCTTAGGCAGACATAAGTGGATCATCACCGCAACAAACTATTTTACTAAATGGGTGGAAGCAACCCCTCTAAGAAATTCAACAACTAAAGTAGTCATAAATTTTTTAGAGGAAAACATCCTAACTAGATTTGGAGTCCCTAAGAAATTAGTAACTGATAATGGCAAGTACTTTGTCTCCTTTGAAATGATAGAGTTATATGCAAAATATGAAATAGAGCTTTCTCATTCTACCAACTATTATCCCCATGGCAATGGTCTAGTCGAATCATCAAATAAAAATTTAATAACCAGAATTAAAAGATCATTGGGTAAAAATAAAAAGGGTTGGGATAGTGAATTAAAATTTACCCTATGGGCAGATAGATTGTCTGTTAAGAGGAACACAGGTAAAACTCCATATAAAATGGTATTTGGAGAAAAAACCCTGTTGCCCCCTCACACAGAAAGAATAGCCCTATCCTTATTACTCCAAGATCATGAAAATCCTAATGCTTTACAAAGGAGGTTAGATCAAATTGCGCATTTACAAGAAGAAAGAAGAAATGCACTAAAAAAATTGTAGAACAAACCCAAAATACAATGCAACTTTTTAACAAGAAAGCCAAAGGAACTTCATTCTTTGAGGGAGATAGTCATTTACTAGGACCCCAAAAATAAAAGACATTGAAAAAAAGTTAATTTTGAACCTAAATGGTTAGGCTTATATCAAATAGTTTAGGTTGTTGTTCAAAATACTTATAGTTTACAAATATTAGAAGGTGAGATCATGAAAATCCCAATAAATGGCCAACACCTGAAACTATATCACCCCTTGTTGGGGAGTCGGAAGAGAATAAAATTAAAAAAATAGTAAAAAAAATAAATAAAATAATTATATATATATATATATAATAAAAATGTTTTGATAGTTTTTCAATTAGAAGTTTTTCTTTTGTGTGTTTTCACTTTGTTTTCAATAACCTTAGAGTGTTAAGGAGTTGTTAGTTCCTGCTTGCCTTTCTTTGTTGTCGTACCTGTTAAAGACTTGTTCTTAAGTCACCTAGGAGAGGAGGATCTAGATTAAATACAAATGATCTGACAACTCACAAGCTAGATGCTTAGTAATCATCTTATAAGGCTGGAACTACCACAAATGAAGGTTGGAAGTACTGACACATCAGGACAAAGCTATACATTATCATGACCTTAAAAGTTATTTCAGAGTTAGAGAATAAAATCAACTTTGGTAAGACAATTAGGCCAAAAAAAATTACACTCAATACTATAGCCTTTTAGATCCTCAACCCAAAAAGCACACTTTGAAATGCTTTGCAATTCATCAAAATTCTTCCTAAGAAGAAAAATATTAATAATGCAAATTGAGCAAGTGCTTGGGGCTACCTGGACAACCTCTACCAAGGCTATAGATGCCTGATTGGCAGTAGAGTAGGTCCAAAAGAGATCAAGGTCATCTCCATCGAAGTTATAAATGCTTGACTGATAATGGAACAATGATGAGGCAAATATCTTTAAGAGTAAAATCACTAATAGGCCTACCTCCTTCCAAGATGATCAAATTTTGTCTGACTAGGAAAATTAAAAAGAATGCACAAGCACACACTCCGAGCCCAGGCTTGATGTGATAGTAACTTCTGATTGATTTTGTCTAAACTCCACCTTAAGATATTGCTAGACAACTAGGTTTTATAAGCAAAATTTCATTTGGATTTAGACTAGAACTTCTGATTATATTGATTTAGAGTGTTGTAGTCCACTTTTTCATCTAGCCAACACTAGAACTGTAATCATCATCTTGAAGAACTTAAAAGCAAGCACTCACTAAACACAGCCCAAACTAAACATTGGAAGAATCAAATTGCTTTGATTCAACCTCTAGAAAAGGTTGGTATACCTTGTCAACTTAATGGATGTTGACTCTATTTAGCTCAAATAGTAAAATTTTAGGGATAGAAATAGTAGGGTTAGAGATATATAAATAAAGAATGGATGGGTGAAGTTAACAACATAGAAATCCACAAAATATTCCCTAATAGATTGAATTTCAAAAATAATATTTGAGACTAACAGAATTCAAAACTCTGTAATTAATGTGTCAATGGCCCTTTGCATGCTCACGAAATTTTTCCAAACATCTAAAGCATTAATTATCCAAATTAATAGAATAAGATCAATGCCTTGACTAACAAAAATAGAATTCTCTAAAAGCATGTATTCAAAAACAAATTATCACCAATTTTACTCTAAGTTAGCTATCCAAATTAAAAAAATAGACTAACCATAGCAACAAATATATAGATAATTTCACAAAACTATATCAACCATTCAAAACAAGCACAAATTTGAGGTAAACATCCCTTGTAATGCTTCATTCATCAATTTGCAGCAAATACATACAATAGTGCAAGTAAACACTTTAGAGTCGACCTCTTGAAAGGAGGTCATTGCCTTTATTTATAGATTTTATAATGATATTACTTTCTGAGCATTACATGGATTTTAATTTCTTGATTTTCTTGGCCACTCATCGTTCATGGTGCTTGCCAGCTGCGTTTCTTGATCGGTTACAATTGACTTTCAACCCAAGGCCTTTCTTGTCATCAATGGTTCTTGCAATCCATTCTTATCCACTAATCTACAATTAAATCTATTTCATTAGAATATTTCTAGAAGTTTTTGGATGGGTAACAACAATTCAAATTCTATGGCATCCAATTTTAAATTTTCCCTGTTCTCTGTATTGCACGCGCAAAAATTCACCAAAAATATGCTTGAAAAAGGGGCTTGATATTTGTCATAAATTTGTTGATCGGACGGCTATGGTGGACCATCCATAGCATTGTTTTAGATTTACATGATGATAGTGAAGAGAACAAAGAATTTCAACATTTCACCTTTTTGTCACTTCTCAATTTTACACATTTTCTAGTGCTTTTATGTTTTGCACGCTATCAACAAAGGAGTCGGAGAAACACAACTTTGTGTTTTTTGAGTTTCTCAATTTTTTGCATTTTCTCACATTTCCATATTTTTGGCACTTTTATGTTTTACACGATGATTACAAAGGAATTGGAAATCATTCCTTACCAACCCTTTCTCCACTTTCTCTGATTTTACCCTTTTCTAACACTTAAGTTTCTTAGTGTTTTTTGGTTTCACAGAGTTTTCAAAGAAACATGAAAGTGTGATTCTTCTATCTTTTTTGATTTGCTCATTTTTTGATGCTTCTTTGTTTTGGGTACTTTTAAGCACTTTCTTGTTTGCGCACTTAATACAAAGGCAAAAAAAATTGTGGCTCGTTCGATTTCTCCATTTTGGCCTATTTTCAATGCTTCTCAATTTTGGCCAACTTTCAATGCTTTTCTGTTTGGCAGTGCTTTTTAGATTTGTGCTCCAAATACAAGCAGATAAGAAAGTGTGGTTTACCCTCTTTCTCCAATTTGACCTCTTTTCAACACTTCTTTTTTTTTACTCCTTTTCAACACTTTTCTATTTTAGACACCCTTTAGATTTGCGTGGTGAATACAAAGGAACAAGAAATCTCAGCTTGCCCGACTTCTCAATTTTTAGCTATTTTTAGTGTTTCTCTGTTTTGGCTAATTTCCAGAACTTTTGCGTTTCTTAGTGCTTTCTTGTTTACCTTATCCATACTTAGTCAAATTTTGCAAAATTTTGGCTAAGTAGGGATGTAGCCGATTTTGGCCTACATTATTGGCGCCTCCTGGGGAGTCTTGCTCACAAGATTTTTGAAATTTTTGAACTCAAAGCCTTATTCACTGGGTTTATGGAGTCTAATGGAATGGAAACAGTGGAGGATTATGGAATGAGGGAAAATGAAAGGGAATATTGATATGGAAATAACAATTTTTTAAAATGCGAGGAAGTGTGGCAGGGATGCATGAAGATGAATGGAAAAATGGAGTGGATAGGGAATGATGAAATGATATGAAGGGAGATGGATGGGGAACTAGACTCCAGTTGTTTTCTTTTTTCTGAATATTTTGACTTCATATCTCCTGGTTGCTCGTAGCATAATGGCTCAAAAATTTGTCCTTCGTCACTAGAGACTTCTATATTAAAGACAAAATATCCAGAAGCTAATGGTCACGAAGAAACTATTTTTGAAATAAAAGTATGATTACCCTACATCAAGAAGGACTTATCTTATAGATGGATCTCATTTTCCTGCAACGCTATATGCATGAAACCTCTTGCAGGTTTATATTTTATTCATTTATCTAACCTCTATCAGATTGCAAAACTTTACCAAAATTGTGTTTCTAATTGGTACCTTTCATTTTACCTATTACTCACCTTACCCTTCATCTTCTTTTTCCTCTTCAACATGGACTACTTCAATGTCGGGCTTTTCAGGAACAATTTCTTGAACTTCGTCATATTTCTCCTCTTCTTTCACCTCTTCTTCCTTTTGCTCTTCCTCTTCCTCTTGATCTTCTTCATCAAATCCATCTTCGTCAATATCTTCAACACTAATGTCTACGTTGTCGTTGTCTTCTTCACTAAGTAATTGAGTTACATTACTTAGTGTGCTTGAAGCTTGTTCCTAGGTCTTCTCTGGAATTACTGGTACTAACAAGATGTTCTGATGAATCCTTTGTAAGTTTGTCAACCTCCTATGATATGGCTCAGAACTCCCATTACCAAGCTCATATATAACATATTTAATCTTTGTTAGGCTCTTAATATATTGGATCACCTACTCTTGTTGGATTGGTTTGGGTCATTTCTCTATTTCAGATTTATCCTCTATGATAGAGCCTAAGCATTCTACCAACAACACTTCTCCAATGTATTGATGATCCTCCCCAAAATAATCAGGGAAACCAAGCAACCTAATGTGAGAAAGCTTGCTCATGATTTTATTTGTTTTGTCCTTGAGCATATATAACAAGTACAAACCCTTCAATAGTATTTTTTTCTTAGCTAGGATGTCTTTGGCTATGTTTTTGGCTATACACCACTACCTACTTGAAGTGAGTCTAGTCGTGACTCTAGACCTAGTTTTTGCTAGCCTGCAAATCTTCTCTTTTGAGGATACCTTATGCTGAAGCTCCTCCTTAAACTTACAAAGGGTATTCTTGACACTTACCAATTTATTTGTTGCTTTGTCTAGGAAAACAAAAACCAGTCTAGCCTCTGAGCTCTTTGTCTTGATATCTAACCAGATTTCCATTCTAACCTGTTTCATAGAGTATTTTTGAGAATCCAGTAGGTTTGGCCTTTTCTGACAACAACTGTTGGTGGAATTGATTATTCTAATCCGTAAGAGATCTTACTTGAGCTTGGACGCTTTTGCCTTCTCCTTAAAATTGGTCATTTCTTGATATTTGCCTTACCATTTATTTACCTCATATTTGAGTGTGTTGGCCAGGCCTTCATGTTCTCTAAGAGAAGCTTCTAACTGTTGTATCTTTTCCTTCAACTCTTGATTTTTCTCTCTTCTGATATCTCCTTGTAAGAAAATTATGTCCATATGGGCCTTAGCCATTACTAGCTCATCAATAATAGGTAATTGCATGATATCTACTATTTTTTTACTTATCTCATAGTCTTCCATGACCTTCTCCTTTCTTGGCTTAATCACCTTTGGGGTAGTAGTGAGATTTGTTCTCTTTCTGGACACTGGATCAACAACTACAGTCTTCCTCTTTTAGGCTGTATCTTCTGAGGGTTTCACCAACTACTCATTCCACTAGGTTATTGCATTGAAAGAAATTTCCTCTATACTTTCTCACTAGGCCATGACAGGGTCAGTGGCCTAAGTAGATGTGGTGACCAAAGATAACACCAAATGGGTAGGGGTATGTGGATAAGCTAAAATGGTAGAGCTCTGACGTGAAGAGGTAGATATTATAGCTTCGATTGATGATGGGAAAGAAAGTGATGTAACTTGTGGCCCTACTAGAACTGTAGTTGAAGTCACAATTGACATGGTAGAATTTTGTGGTGGGGAGGGTAGAAGTGGAATCTCAATGAAAATAGATGGAGGTTGAGTGGATGAATGTGGAATGGATGTGAAAATCTGAGATGTGATAGGAGGGGGTTTTCTATTGACTAAACTGACCTTTTAGAATGGAATGGGGGTGTCTCCTGGGAACTTAGAGGTGGTAAATCAAAATAAGGGAAATAAAGTGTACCTAAATCTCTTGGTGGGAACTGATGCATAATTTGGTTCAGGCTTGATTGCTCTGTTAATGGAGATTGAATCTATTCCAGTGCTTGATAAACTTGTTATGTTTCTTCCTTTTCTTACTCCTCTTCATCCATCCCTTGATCCATTCCAAATGCAACTGCTATAGACTAAATTAAAGGAATCAGTTGTTGATATTTCTCCTTGAACTGCTTCCTAGAGCTGCGTTTGTGATGTCTCAAGTTGATCTTGATATTGATCCGGAGTAGGACATGTGAACCTCACTACATAAGTCCTAGACATAACTTGATCTTGATGCTCTACATATCCTTCAGTAGATGCCCCTAGGGATAACCTTTATGGTATTTGTGCCACCGAAATGGGTCTTGCACTGCTCATCTCGTTAGGGTCCAAACCTCCTCCTTGATAACCCATTCTCTACATTAGATGGGTACCTGGCCCATATGATTGTAATTACCCTATCAAATATTGAAAAGTGGCTTGTTTTCTCTTTTTGGTAGGGACATTCTCTATGGAGTTTTTTATTGATGGAGGGGAGGATGGAGGCGTTCCGATGGTGACTGGCTTCAAATTTAGCCTACTAGCTTGGTTTTTGTTTGTCACTCCTCCCTGGCCCATAGACCTCTTGAAGCTCAATGCTAAAAATTTCCCTATGCCTTGCCAAGTACTAGCATGCAAGTCATACAATTCTTTAAATTTTCTATCACTCTTAGTGGGGAACCTAGATTTTACTATATGTGATTCTACTTACATCCTACGGAATTCAAAAATTTTCATAGGATTCCAAGCTTCTATCTTAATCAAATCTTTAACATCATCTTCTATGTAAACATGCATCGGATTATCTTTTGGATCATAATCCACAACATGGTCATAGAAATATCTCCAGGGGGGCAATGCCTCCATATGTTGTACATCCCACTCCAATTCTGATTTTTCATTATTATTTCTGAATTTCTTGATGTAGGGTCGAAGAGTTCTTTTGAATCTTGGAGTTTTAGCTTTTAGATCATTTATTTTCTTTGAAAATTTATTCTTTGGGTCGTATCTCCATCGATAGGCAAGTTATACCAACCCCAATTCTTGCATATATTTTATGGCGATCTTATATTGTCCTTTGCTATGAGATATATCACTCACTTTAAGGGGATAGGTGCAGGTGCCCTTCTTGTATTTTCCTATTCCAAAGATGATATTTATATAATATTTTTGATGACAGTACTCCAAAGTGAACATTCTCTCAGTGATGTAGTGAGGCAAGACAAAAGGTTTCTTAGTAAAACCATATATGTGAATAACTATCCCTTTAGTCAAAATGTACCAGTCACCTTCTTCTTCACCCTTATTTCTCAAGATATCAACTATCAATTGAGGTATTAAAGCAAAGTTGCATAAAAAAAACACATACAATCCACTAAAAACGAGAAAGGCTAAAAGGAGCCAAAGCTTTCCATTACTTTCATGCTAAAAATGAGGATCCCAAAAGAAGATCCCTTTTACAATTTTGAAAATTCCTACTTATGCCTTATTTTCCCCTTTTTTTTCCCACCTAAAACTTGAAATTTCAAATTTCAAATTTGGGCCAACTTGCGGAGGTCATAACTTCGCGCTCGTTGACCCAATTGACTATTACAACATATTTTTGAAAACGGAATGAAACGAGCTAAGCAAGTAAAACCTTGTATCTTTGCACCAAGGCTTACATCTAGCCAAAAATCCTCAAATTTAAACTCTAAGACCTTTAAAAATCTCCTGCAAGAAAAACTAGTTTTACTAGTTTTTACTAGTTTTACAAAATTAAACAATTACAATATTTTTTGGGTGATGCAAGATCACTTTTACACCATTGGATGCTCCTACATCAGACACCCAGGGTAAATTGAGAAGTGACCTTCACTTCTTTTTTTTTGGAAGAAAACCAAGGCGTTCAACCTCGGCCTTCGACAACCAATATGAATCTTCAACAGGACTACCCTTCCACTTAACTAGATATTCTGCATACTGTCTATTTCTTGTGCTTTTGCCTACATGGGTATCTAGGAACTCTTCTATCTCTTTTATCTTTGGAGTAGATGTGGGAATACTCCACAATTCTATGACTAGTCCGCCATTATTGTCACCTTCATGATATTTTGCCAAATCTGAAATGTTGAACATAGGTGATATATTCAGCCCAGTTGGCAATTCTACTTCATATGCATTCCCTGAATCCCATTTCCCTATGACTCTGCATGGTCCAAACTTCTTCATTTTTAACTTGTTATAGGTTTTAGTAGGAAATATTTCCTTTCTCAAGTGAACCATAACTTGATCTCCCACTTGGAACTCCTTAAGTCGTCGCTTTTGGTCTGCTCTTGTCTTGTACTGAGTGTTCATATTGTTGATATGTTGCTTCACTTCATCATGCAAGCTCTTCAAGTGCTCTGCCAAGTCCTCAGCATCAGCACTGCTCTTTTTCCATTTATCCATATTTTTCAACTCGAAAGCATTCCTTGGGCTGCTCCCATACACAATATGGAATGGGGATTTATTAGTACTCCTATTGACAGAATTATTGTATACAAATTCTGCCTATGGCAAAACCAAATCCCATCCCTTGGGCTTATCTCTTATCAAGAACCTCAATAGATTTCCCAAACTTATGTTCACCACCTCTGTCTATTCCTCAGTCTATGGGTGGTATGCATAACTAAATTTTAGGTTTGTCTTCAATTTCTTCCATAGGGTCCTCTAGAAATACCCAACAAACTTGGTATCCCTGTCGGAAATGATACTCTTTGGTAGACCATGTAGGTGTACCACCTCTTTGAAAAACAACCCTACAACATGAACTGCATCATTAGTTTTCTGACAGGGAATAAAATATGCCATCTTCGAAAACCTGTCAACCACCACAAATATGGAGTCATTCATCCTCTGTGTCCTTGGTAAGCCAAGAACAAAATCCATGTTGATGTCCTCCCATGGCCTATCTGGTACAGGTAATGGCTGATATAATCTAGTGTTCTATCTCACACCCTTGGCCATCTAGCATACTCTGCAACTCTGTACAAAATTCTTCACATCTTGCTATAATTGTGGCCAATATTAGTTCTCACTAATGAGGGCAATAGTCTTATCTAGACCATAGTGTCCAGCCAACCCTCCACTATGCTTCTCCTTAACCAGATTCTCCCTCATTGAACTCCTTGGAATGCATAATTGATTTCCTCTAAACAACATCCCATATTGGATTATAAAATCCAACCACTTAGTCCTATCTAAAGTAACAGGTGCTAAGTAAGCCCTCCAAGCTTCTACAAAATCAGGATCTTCAGGGTACAAACCCTTAAGTTCATCAAACCCTACAACTTCCACCTTCATTTTTGTCAACAAAAATTGCCTTCTACTTAAGGCATCTGCAACTCTGTTTGACTTCCCACTCCTATGCTTCAACACAAAGGTATAACTCTGTAGAAACTCAACCCACTTTAAGTGCCTCTGATTTAGCTTCCCTTGGCTATTAATATAATGTAAGGTCTGATGATCAGTATATAGAACAAACTCTTTTGGCAACAAATAATACCTCCACTTCTTTAGATCCTGAACTATATCATAAAACTCATGATCATATACAAAATACTTCTTCCTAGCATCATTGAGTTTCTCATTAAAATAAGCAACAGGTTTACTTTCTTGACTCAACACAGCTCCTATGGCACTACCACTAGCATCACAGTCTACTTGGAATACCTTATTAAAATCTAGAAGTGCTAAAATAGGTTGTTCTGTGACCTTATTTTTCAACATATCAAAGCTCTTATCTGCTCCTAATGTCCACTTAAATTCTTTCTTATCTCCTCTCATTGTTTCTGTTAGGGGTGCACAAATACTACTAAAATTTCTAATAAATTTTCTGTAAAAACTTGCTAGACCATGAAATGATCTTACCTCAGTTATGCTCCTTGGAGTAGGCCATTCAATGATAGCCCTCACCTTTTCTGGGTCCATTTTTAGACCTTCAGCTGAGATAACAAATCCTAGATACACTAACTCCTTCACAAAATTGTACTTCTTCAAATTAATCAACAATTGCTCCTCATTCAACTTCTCAAAAACTCTTCTGATATGCATCAGATGCTCTTCTAGGGTCTTGCTAAATATTAAAATGTCATCCAAATAGAAAATGACAAATTTTCCTAAAAACTCCTTCAATACCTCATTCATCATCCGCATGAATGTTCTTGGTGCATTGGTTAGCCCAAATGGCATGACCAACCACTCATACAAATCCTCTCTAGTCTTGAAGGTTGTCTTCCACTCATCCCCTTATCTAACACAAATTTTATGGTACCCACTCTTTAGGTCAATCTTTGTGAAGTACTTGGCTCCACTCAAACAATCCATAATGCCATCCATCCTTGGTAATGGGAACCTATATTTTATGGTGATCTTGTTAATAGTTCGGGAGTCTATACACATTCTCCACTCTCCATATTTATTTGGTGCTAGTATTGCAGGTATTGCACATGGACTCAGGCTCTCTTGAATCAATCCCTTTTTCAGTAACTCTTGGACTTGTCTGTTTAGCTCCTAACTTTCTATAGGAGTCATTCTATGGGCTGCCTTATTGGGTAAACTAGATCCTGGTACCAAATCTATATGGTGACTGATATTCCTCACTAGTGGCAAACCCTTTGGTACATTATCTGATATAATATCTGAAAATTCTTCTAATAGACCTGAGACTTCTACTGGGGTATATTTGCATTCTTCTTCCCTAACTCTAGGAATTAATGCATAACACATATGCTCATGTTTCAAACCATCCAAAAAACTTCTACCTTCAACTAAACAGATTCTGGCACTACTACATACTTTTTCGTCCACCTCCTTTAGGGGCTTCAGCTTATGGCACACTCCATTCTTTGTCAAGGAGTAAGTGTTGGCACACCCATTGTGCATTGCACATCGATCAAACTGCCATGACCTTCCCAATAGCAAATGGAAAGCATCCATAGGCAAGATGTCACACATGACCTCATCACAGTAATTCCTAATATTAAATTTTACCAAGCACTGCTCATTGACCAAAGTCTTATGGTCCTTCGGCAACCACGTAATTCGATATGGATGCAGGTGTCTCTTCCTCTCTAAATGTAGTTTGGTAACCATTCCTTTTGCAACTAGGCTATCTGTGCTACCATTATCTATGATAACATTACAGACCTTACCTGCACATCTACACCTTGTGCGAAATAAGCTCTTCCTCTGATCTAGATCTTTCTCCTCATTCAGCAAGACTCTCCTTGTTATAAGTACTTCTCATCTTTCTGCTTCTTCAGAGTGCTCAGATTCAACATCTTCATCAACAATAGCAGTTCGGACATTACCTTCAGGCCTCCTATTTTTTCCTCCTTGATGTTGTGGACACTCGTATGCTCGATGTCCTTCTTCTCCATAGTGGAAACAAGTTCCATGAAATCCTCCTATTCCAAACCCTTGTCTAGACCTTCCTCTTCCTCGCTGGTAACCATTATTTTGGTAGTTATTATTCTGCTCATGGGGACGGTAAGCATTTTCTCCCTTCTGGTCTTGATTGTTGCTTGTATCCCTAGTTTTCTTTTGGTCCTCATTCCATCCTCCATTTGTTCTCCCACTAGTTCTTCCACCACGACCTCTTCCTCTCTGTTTGATTTCAAACCTCTTGTTCAACTTATCTTCTACCTTCAAGGCAAATTGGTAAGCATCTTCAATGGTGGTCATCCTGACCAAACTCAACTCTTCTTGAATACTTGCTCTTAACCCATTAATATAATGAGCTACCTTCTCCTTGTTGGACTCAGAATGGCCAGTTCTAATCAGGATATTATAGAACTCCTCTGTATATTATTTGACATACTTTATTGTCTCAAACCGTTCATTTTCTTGAGCAAATCCAACTCGTAATCAGTTGGAATAAACTGTTTCTTCAACTTCTCCACCATCCGCTCCCACCTTGTTATCCTTTCTTTTCCTATTTTGTTTTTGTCTAGTTGCACTCCCTTCCACCATATGCTAGCATGACCCTTTATCTTGGTATTAGCAAACTTGACCCTCTCGGGATCTTCTACCTCCTAATACTTGAAGTATTCCTCCATGTCATTGATCTAGTCGATCAACTCTTATGGGTTAAGATATCCATAATATGTGGAGACATCAAACTTTGGTCTCTTTCCAATATGTGACATGGCCTTATACAATCTAGCTTGTGCAGGATCTACTACATTTTCTTCTTCTTATTCAAATTGGGCCTCTTCTTCTTCAACTTCATCTTCACTCCCTTCTTCTCTCCTTGGCTCAAACCCTCTATGCAACTCCTCTTGCAGAGCTTGAACTTACCTCTACAAAGATATAAAAAAAAAATTTGGCACCATATTTCTCCCACCACCACAATTTCTTCATGGAGGCATTCTACTCACTTCTCCCACAAACCCTAGCCACAAATCCTGGTGTAAACTACCTCACGTTCGGTGCTCTATTTACACACTCAGGAACTCTCGCTCTGATACCACTTAAAGCAGAGTTGCATAAAAAAAACACATATAATCCACTAAAAACCAGAAAGGCTAAAAGGAGCCAAAGCTTTCCATTACTTTCATGCTAAAAATGAGGATCCCAAAAGAAGATCCCTTTTACAATTTTGAAAATTCCTACTTATGCCCTATTTTCCCCTTTTTTCCCACCTAAAACTTGAAATTTCAAATTTGAAATTTGGGGCAACTTGAAAAGGTCATAACTTCGCGCTCGTTGACCCGATTGACTATTATAGCATATTTTTGAAAATAGCATAAAATGAGCTAAGGATGGTGAGCCTTAGCTCTTTGCACAAATGCTTGTGTCTAGTCGAAAATCCTCAAATTTGACCTCTAAGACCTTGTCTCTTGCAAGAAAAACTAGTTTTTACTAGTTTTACAAAATTAAACAATTACAATATTTTTTGGGTGATGCAAGATCACTTTTACGTCATTGGATGCTCCTGCATCATGTATTATGGGTATTTGTCCATAAATCAACTTTAGGGCAGGCCCTAGGAATTCTCTGTTGAAGTTGTAATAAAACTCCATTTTTCTCAATGTATTTATCCATGAATAGATGATGAGAGCAGTTCCATTAGGACTTGTATTTTTTATAGGGATAAACGGTAGTTCTCCATGATTGAAGTAAAGAAAAAGCCAAGCTAAATAGGAATAGTATCTAAAAGTTTCTTACTCCTTGTATTTCATTATGATTAAGAGCTCCTGAGTCACGACAACCAAATATTGTGGCCAATTAAAGAATATTGGATGATTGCTCATCCCAGTGGAGTCGTAATTATTAGGATTAGAAATATAGTGGGTAGTGGAAATTTGCCAATTGTATACCTGCCTATCATAAGGTAACCCACCTATTACAATCAAAATAGAGTAAAGCTTAGCATCTTTGAACTCACTTATTTTGATTGGGGTTGATGGTAGGGCACTACCACTCAATTTTCTATTTATTTAACTTGCTACCCAGTTTAGGAAATTTCTTCCCCCTCAGCATGCTTGCTTAATGCATAATATTGCACTTGATATTTTGTGGAAAATGGTTTGGACTTTGATTTTTTTTTCACTCCCAGGGTGAAAGCATTATTGAAAGATTCACTCTTAATGTGCATTAGGGTTTTGCCTCTGATGTTCTGCAATGTCTTATATTCAGGTTATAATGTTTTGCAACTGCTTGAATCAATTCGGGCATGGGTGTACGAAATCACACATATAGAAGGATAACAGTGAACTAACCACTATTGTATTTGGACTCAAAGTTGATATACCTTTAGCAAATATTTGCTCTACCTCTATTCTCATTTGGGACTTCTCCTTGTAGGTGGTGGAGGTATCAACAATTTTACTTGCATCATATTGAAGAAACTATTCATTGGCTTTCCTCAGTAGCGGATTTCTTTGCAAAAGATGATGTGACCATTGCTGAATAGAAGTGTATTATTCCATATTGAGGAGAAACATTTATGCTCTTGGTCGCACTACAAAAAATCACTTTCTCTTCTTCACTACACAACTCTCGAAATTCAAATTGCGTAGTAAGGGTGCATTCTACTCTATAGCGGTGAACATATAGTCTCCTTAGAGCGTGAAATTTTAATGATTTGGTTGCAAAAATTATATGCATGTGAAACTACATCGATGCCATTTATTTCTCATTATTGAACTATACTTGCGGTTTATGGCATCAATTTGACACGTGTGCACCTTTCTTACCTGAATTTAAAAATAATGCGCTAGCATTGCTTTGAATGGAGTACCTCGCATTTATTTTAGATTTTCATAGATTGAATGCAATCTTCCTCAGGCACACATTTCCCATTTGCATAACTAAACTTATTTTCCTTGTCCTGGAATGAGGTGGCACTAAAATAAGACATGTAGTATAACAATTGATTTATAAGCAGGCTTGGAGGTTGCATATCATGAGCATACTTGCCACCGTAGCGCATATTTTATCATTTCTCTCTTGTTATTGATACAAAGTGTAAAAAATAGAAATATCTACATGATATGATACATATAGTACATGGAAAGTAGCTTGCTACTTGATATATAACTTGAGATGATACCCATTCACTAGAATTGGTAGCACCTCTCCCTCTTGGTATTTGAGCTCAAAAGCATTTTTTTCTTAACTAACTCTATTTGAAAAGGACCCTCCCATAATGAATCAAACTTCTCGTACTTACCTAGATTGTCTTTATCTACATTCCATTTTAAAACTAAGTCACCAACTTTAAACCTTTTGAAGGTGGTCTTTTTGTCGAACCAACCCCTTTTTTGTGACAAGTGCTTCTAGAACTTCTTGTAGGACTCATTTCTCTATTCTTCCAAATGTAACAGTTGAAGTATCATTTGATTTACAAGGTCTCCTTTATCAGGCTCATTATCGTTGATGTACTTTAAAGAAGTTCTTTCCTATATACTAGAGAGTAAGGAGATGTGCCTATAGATTTCTTCATAGTAATTCTATCTGCCCATAAGACCTGGTTTATCAGCAAATGCCAAGATTTTTTATTGTCCTCTAGAGACCATTTAAGCATTCTAAGAAGATTTTTGTTGCTTTATTTTGCTAAGTCATTTCCTTGTGGGTAGTAATTGGAAGAATTATTTAAGAAAATGCCATATATGCTAGAAAAATTAATGTACTTGGCCCCTATGAAAGTTGTACCATTGTCACTTACTAGCACCTCAAGAATGCCAAACATGGTAATCCGAGTTTCAAGAAATTTAAGCACTACATCTTGATCACATTTTCTTGGTAGGAATCTCTTCAACCTATCTAGGAAAATAATTTATGGCTATCAAAATATATTTATGTCCTGCTAAAGAATTAAGATTGATTTCTCCAACAAAGTCTAGACCCCACTACTGAAATGGCTATTCAACTTGTACTGGTTGTAGAGGTATTGTAGTGTTTCTATTTTTGCTTGTGTATCTCTAGCATTTGTCACTGGATATAGAAATTTTAAAAGCATCAACAAAGATAGCAGGCCAAAAATATCTTGCTCTTATGATCTTTAGAGCAGTAGATCTTCCTTAATAATGGACTCAAGATAATCCATAATGGAATTCCCTTAGGATCTTGAGCTTTTGATCTTCTCTTACACATCTTAAGAGGATGTCATCAAGTTTTTTTTTGTAAAGCTCTCTAGACAACATTGTATAATGTAAGGCTTGAAGCCTATATATTCTCCTTTGTGAAGCATTAAGATTTGGGGGACAAATCCCAATCTAAAAAATAACTTGTGAGCTGATCTATCCAATATGATTCTTTACGAAAAATGTTACCTTGTTGATCTAGCTCTTCAATTTGGCATACTACTTATTTTGGATTATCTCTAGTTTCCAATTCTTTATAGAGCGCTCTCCCTCTTACCAACTTGGTGGGATGGATCTCTATGTCAAACTCTTGAATTTTTGTGATCCATCCTACTCTATTCTCACCAATTTCTTGTAATATGAAGGTTCTAACATCAGGATGGACTACATACACCAGAGTTTTACTCTAGGCTAGATATTGCCTAAAATTCTTCAAGGACTTCATGACTGCAAACACCTGTCTATTTATAAAGTTATATTTTACCTGATAATCATGTAGTGTCTGAATCCAAAATAAAATTGAGTGTTCATTGTTCTAATAATCCTTTTGAGTTACTATAGCGACATAACTCTCTTCATCCCCATAGGCATATATAATGAAGTCTCTATCAAAGTTTGGGTTGACTAGGACTAGAGTTGTGGCAATAGCATGTTTGATCATTTTAAATGCTTACTTCCTTTTTTAGTCCACTTATAATTTGCATCTTTCTTAACTATGAGATCAGTTTAACAATATGAGCAAAGTCTAAGGTAATTTTTCTTATAAAATTAATCTACCCAAAGAAGGACTGCAGAGCTTTTTTGTTCATTGGAAGAGGTAGTTCCAATATTGCTTATATCTTATCAAGATCAATGGACATTCCTTGTTTTGACACTACATATCCAAACAAATTTCCCTCATGGACTACAAAGATAGATATATTGGGATTTAATGATATGCCAAATTCTCTGCATTTTTAGAAAACTTGTTCTAAATGATAAATGTGATCTTGTTTCTCATGAGAAAATACATTCATATCATCTAAATATGTCAAGATTATTTTATTGATAATCCTACCAAAAGCATAATTCATTGCTCTCTGAAATATGGCACCAACATTTAATAGACCAAATGGCATTCTTTGATAGGTGAAGGTGCCCCACTTTGTTGTAAAAGCAATCTTATATTGATACTCATATTTGATCCAAATCTGGTTGTACCCAGAGAAACCATCTATCAAAGAGAACCTCTCTACCCCTGCTACCATCTATAAAATATGATCTATCTATGGTAAGAAGTAGTGATATTTTTAAAGATGCTTGGTTCAGGTTTTTGAATTCTACACAAAGACGAATATCCCCATTCTTATTTCTCACTAGGACTAGATTGGCCACTCAAATGGAGTGTTTGACTGGGTAAATTATCTTAGCTCTCAATAGCTTAAGCAACTCTTATCTCATGATCACTTCAATTTTGGGATTAACCGATCTTTGTTTCTATTTGAATGGCTTGGAATTAGGTACTAACTCAATGGTATGATGAATTAGATTTTTATCATAGACCTTCAAGTCATCGTAAATACAAGCTATTTTGTCCTGATACTTGTGACATAAAGCTTTAAAACTTTCAACTTCTTTTGCAATGCATTGGATACCAAACTTCAACTTTTCTCTATTATGCACTTCAATATCTCTATAAATCTTATCATCAACTTTCATTTTCTTTAATCTCTTGCCATCCTTGTTATCAAACAAGATTTCTAGAGTAATCAAACCTTTAGGTATGTGATTTTTTTTAGCTGAATAACTCCCCATTGATCAATTTATTGAGCAAGCTCACTCTGAGAAAAGGTACAATCTGCTTCCTTAATCAAAAAATCAATAATTTGCTCATCACTTTTAAAAACCTACCAGTATATTTGCTTATTAGGTACTAATGGTCTAAAAACCAATTTAACTCTCCTATTTTTTGGGGATCCATAATATGTAGGAGAGAAATTAGCTCCTTTAACAACCAAGGCATCTAACGAAAAATTTTGATGTCTAGGGGTAACATGTAAATTTAAAGCATCAAAGGATTCCATCAAGTTCCATACTTTGTTTATGTAAGACTTCAAATAATTATGCTTATGGCTATATTTTTCTATGACTTGATTAAAAATCAGTTTTGAGTCACCATAAATGTCCAACATTTTTATGCCCATATGTTCTACTTGCATTAATCCTAAGCAAAGAGCTTCATACTCTGTGGTATTATTTGTGTAAGACCAAGCAATTCTAGAAGAAAAAATATTTACTCCTTCTAATAGAGATTTAAAACTACACCTGCTCTAGCTCCATTTTGCACCTTACTCCATCAAAATACATTGTCCAAATTTTGAATTCTATCAATGATTGGTTGGAAATTGCAGGAGTTTTCTTCTCTACTTAAGATGTTATTGAAGAACACAAGCTTATACTAAGAGGGGGTGAATAGTATAAGACCACTTTTTAATTTTCTTTCCAAATAAATATTAAGCAATGTGTAGATAGAAATATCAATAGCAATAATCAAAGCAATGCACAAATCACCACACACAATAGAGACACCATAATTTACATGGTTCACCCAATGTGGGCTACTCCATGGAGAAAATATTTCACTAAAATTTTCTCAATCAATATTTTGGGAATCCTTCCCAATTACAATGTTTATGGACCTCTATCCAAAGGAGACACCAATCCCCTAAATCAAGTTCATGGATATCTATCCACTGGAGAACTCCTCCTCTACTCTGGTTGGTGATCCTCTAGAAGACTACTGCCTCCACTACACTGGCTTGTGGATCTCTCTCCACTAAAGACTCTTATCCCCACTCAGAAGACCTATCCTAACTACCCTGTATGATGGATATCTATCCACTAGAGACTATTATCCTATCTACTCTATCACCTCCAAATATCTATCTCTAATATGATCTAAACACAATCCTTCGGTCTACCACAAATATGCTCAACAAGTCCACACAAAATTTGATTAAATATGCTCAAAAATTCCACACATAACTTGCTCAAATATTCTCAACAAATCCACATAGAACTTACTCAAATATGCTCAACAAGTCCACACAAAACTTGCTCAAATATGCTCAACAAGTCCACTCAAAACTTGCTCAAATATTCTCAACATGTCCTCATAAAACTTGCTTAAATATGCTCAAAAAGTCCACACAAAACTTGTCCAATCTGCTCAATAGGTCCACTCAGAACCTGCTCAAATATGCTCAACAATTTCACTCAAAACTTGTCCAATCTGCTCAATAGGTCCACTTAGAAACTGCTCAAATCTGCTCAACAAGTTCACTCAGAACTTGTCAAATCTACTCAATAAGCCCACACAGAACTTATTCAAATCCGTTCAACAAGTTCACTCATAACTTGTCCAATATGCTCAATAAGTCTACATAGAACTTATTCAAATCTGCTCAACAAGCTCACTCAGAATTTGTCCAAATCTCATAGAAACATAAAGAGAATTGTTAGAGACTCAATATGTTCTACACTCAATGCTCAATCACTTTCTTAACTCAAATCAAAATATTGAATAGTTTGTTTTATGGAACTTTAACAGTCACTTCATACAACCACTTGACTAGGATCAATCAGTTCTACTCAACCAATTACTCAAGAAACAACCCTTGCTCACAAACCCTAGTCCAAGCATGTAAACACCAACTCAAAATGTTTCCAACAATGCTCAATAATAAATCTCACATAACAATGATACTCATGTTCTTTTCAAACCCTAGTTCAAGTTCTTTGCACAACAACTCACTTCAACAACAATACATATAAATCAATATTCACATAACAATGATACTTATGCTCTTTTCAAAACCCTAACTCAAGTTCTTCATACAACCATTAGCTTCAACAACAATTCTTATAAAAAAAGGTTTTAATCACAACACTTAATTCCAAAAAACCTTGAAGCATTAACTCAAACACTTTTGAAAAGGAAAACTTAATTAAATCCTTTTCACTCCAAACTTTATTTTCTAGAAAGCCAATCAATCAACTCAACCAAGGAATAATTTGCCCATACTTTTTTTCTTGACAAGGAGTTGATCTCACAAATCTATCACACTCAGACTCACTTCTTTTCCAATCTCAATAAGGGTTAGAAGATAATAATTTCCTCAAAAACACAATACAAAATAATTTTAATATTACACCTTATTATTCCAACTTAAAATAATATTCAACACCTTCAAAATAATATTTAACACAAAAACCCTTATTAAAATTAAAACAATACTCAAAACTCTTGATCCTCCAATATGCCAATATGATAATTAAGACTTTATTAAAAACTAAATCTAAAACTCCTTATTACTCCTAATTGACACTTTTCAATAACCACCACTGTCCAATTTGCAACACTTCTAAGCAAATCCAACTAACACCCCTTTTATCTCCCAATTTAGGCAATAATTAAAATTAATGCAAATACCTCACCTTTGGAGGGATTCGAACCCTAAACAATGCCCACGATAAACACCTTAGCTACGGCTCTAATCGCCGCACGAGCCACATGCTCGTTTGAGACTTAAGAAGCACCATGTGCTTCAAATCGTGTCTTCCACCTTGCACCTTGTAAAATGTGCACCTTTGGCACCTTCAACCAACATGACTACCAAGCATAGCCACCACGTTTCGAACGTTGGCCTCCTTGAATACAAGCATTCTATCCATTGCCCACTTGCCACTAGGCCAAGCTGCCCAGTTGGCTTTCGAAAAATTGACATCTTCTGCTTTATTATGTTCGTCGACACACAAAATTCATAAACTTTCTCACTAGCTCTTCTTTCCAATTCACATGCAATATTAATCAATCGAGAAAGGATAAGGTTTAATGCCCTTTGGGCATAGGTATATATATTAATTTCCTCCATGCTTGTAAACATAACGTTGGTGAAGGTTAGGACCTTAATAAAATTGCTTTGAATGTTTTTAACTCCAAACCCATCTTTGGGTATTGTAAAATATTATAATGAGTGTTATAAATATTTTGCTTTGGGATTTTAACCATATCACTTGATATTATAAAAACAAATATCATTTTGAGTTTATTTCTTCCTTATCATTGCATACCATGGTGTAAATAATATTTATTTATAAAATTTAAATTCTCATTGAATTTAAATAATTTATAAAATATATTATATCTCCTTTTTAACTTTGCACAAGCCTCCTTGGGATTTTATGAAAGCCATTTTTCTTTTAACTTTTGCATCGATTCTCTTGACCTTTGGCCTTCTTCCCGGATATCAAATAACAACCTTGACAACTTTGTTTCTTGACGAAGTCCTTGACATTAATTTTGACTTCATCTGGTGACATCAATGACAACTATGACTTAGGGACTCAAAATATCCAAAAATCTCCCCCTTTGTCATTGATGGCAACCCAAAATCTTTTTACCACAACTTGACTTACTTTTTGTCTTGCTCCCCCTGGTAAATTGCTCTCCCTGGCTCAATGTTATTTTCAAGTATCAAGTCTCTCCCCCTTACTCAAATATCCCCCCATTTGACATCAATGGCAAAGGGTCACCTTTGGGGCTTGGAGCTAAGAATGAGACTCTTAGCTTAGCCCCTCTCCCACCTCCTTTTGAGGTGGTTAATTTTGGGGTGGGAGTATTTCTACTCCCATAATGCATTTTTCTTTACCTTTATCCTCTTTCCTTCTTATCTGATTATTTGATTCCTTTGATTATTTTCCATGTCCATATTCCTATCCATGTTCATATTCATGTTCCTATTTCTATTCCTGTTCCTGTTCCTGTTCCTATTCCTGTTCATGTTCCTATTCCTGTTCATGTTCCTATTACTATTCCTATTCATGTTCCTGTTCATGTTCATACCTTTTTTTGGGATGTCTTCTCTATACCACTTTGTTGTGTGACCATCATTATTGCACTTATAACACTTAATTTTATTATTCCTTGGAGGTGCATATGTCTTAGGATTTCTCCTAGTGAAGCCATATCTTCCTCTGTCAGAACCCTACAATTTATTGCCTTGTGACCAAATCGATTACATGAGTAGCAATACCCATGAAAAATTTATTTGTTCCCATATTCTTGTCTTTCATGTGTCCTACACTGTGAAGCCATGTGCCCAAACCTGTGACATGAAAAACATATTCTATTGAAGTTTCCTTATCTTGACCTCATTGGTCTCCTATTCTTATTGTTGTTCCATCTATATATTCTTTGTGCATTATTTCTTTTTTGTTGAACTCTTTATTGTCCAACTCATCCTCTAATGTCTCACTATCTTTTACACTGTATTTTTCTGAAGTATATTCATCTAAAGTTTCTTCTCCTCCAAAACTTGAAGTTGACTCTCCTTACCATTTCTTTTGAACCTTTTCAAATCCAAGACTTGTTTTGCTTGATGTAGTCTTTTGTATCTTGATGAAATTATCCAAGTTATTTTAGCTATTTTTAAACCCTTTCATATTGATCTTGGAGTCCTCTAAATATTCTTTTAGTAGTTTCACTTCTTGTGTTGACTTTGAACATTTCAAGATCTTTGCTTCTAACTTATCTTTGAACCTTTTTGCCTTAGCCTTTGATTTTTCTAAATCCTCTATGAGCAATATTCTCTCTTCATCACATTCTTGAAATTGAATTTCAAGTTTAGAGTGTTGCTTCCTTACCTTATTTATTGTGTCAAGGGCATATATAAGTTCTCCCTTTAGATCATAACCATCCTTTTATGAATATTCCTCTATTTTTTTACCTTTGTCCACATATTTGTTTTCTTTTGGATTATCTTCTATAGGATCACTTACTTCTTCTAAAGACATTAGAAGATTTTCATCTGGTCCTTCAAGTGCATTCTCATATTCATCATCACTGAAACTATAACCATCCCTTGTACAATCATCTTCAAGATGTCCAAAGTTACCACATATAAAACACTTGAGAATAACTGAGTCTTTTTCTTAATCTGGTTCTTTTTCTTCAATCATAAATAAGTCTTCATGTCTATCATTGTATGAAAAACTAACATCACTATCACTTGAATACTTACTTGCCTTATCCACATAGTAGCTTATCTTTTTCCTTTGAAATAACTTATTTCCTTGTCTACTTTTTCCATCCTTGCTTTTCTTCTTATGCTTATCCCACTTATATTTTCCTGATTCCATGTACCTCTAATCCTATTTTTCTTCACCATTGTTGTTCTTAGGTTCTTGACAATTTGTTGCAAAATGTCCATACTTTCCACAATTTAAACACTTAACAGATCTTAGATCTCTATATATTCTATAGTCCTTATATCTTCTACCATAGTTAGCTTCTTCATCACTAGATGACTCATTGCTTGATTCTGACTTCTTACCCTTTGTCTTATTGGTTGCTTTGAATGCTGCTTTATTCTATGACATAGGATCTTTTGTTCTTATCTCAAATGTTGTGAGTATACCAAGCAACTTATCTCTTGTCAAAGTATCACCATATATTGATACTTCTATAGTAGAAACATGTTCACTGAATATATTTGGAAGAGATCTTAAGACTTTATCACAAACATCAGATTCACCAATATTCATACCAAGTCCTCACATATCATTAACAACCTCATCATTTAGAATTAGGTAAGCACTAATATTTCCCTCTTCGTTCATTATTAATTCTTCAAGTTGTCTTTTGAGATTTTGACTCTTTCTTTTCTTGACACGTTTATCTCCTTCATATATATTTTGAAATTTATCTCACATCTCTTTTGCATTTTGACAATGCATAACTTTCATAGACTCTGTTCTATGCAAACCTCTCACAAGTGCATTCATTGCTTTTGAATTATAGTGTTGTAGAATCTTACCTTCCTTATCTATAGAAGGATTTATTAAGGGATCGTATCCAAATTCCATCGATTCCCAAATTTCATTACCAATTGCCATCAGGTAGATCTTCATCATCATACTCCAATACATATAGTCACTTTCATAAAATACTAGTTTTGAGTTATTTGAGGACACTTCCTTAGGATCCATTGTGTTCTTGTTAGCCTTTCCTTCAAGCTGTTAAACTATTATGAAGGAACTGGCTCTGATACTAATTGAAGAACACAAGCTTATACTGAGAGGGGGGGTGAAAAGTATAAGACCACTTTTTACTTTTCTTTTCAAATCAATATTAAGAAATATGTAGATAGCAATATCAATAGCATTAATCAAAGAAATTCATAAATCACCACACACAATAGAGACACCACAATTTACGTGGTTCACCTAATGTGGACTACTCCACAGAGAAAATATTTCACTAAAATTTTCTCAATCAATCTCTCGATAATCCTTCTCAATTACAATGTTTATGGACCTCTATCCAAAGGAGACACCAATCCCCTAAATAAATTTCATGGATCTCTATCCACTCGAGAACTCCTCCTCTGCTCTTGTCGATGATCCTCTAGAAGATTACTACCTCCACTACACTGGCTTGTGTATATCTCTCCACTGAAGACTCTTGTCCCCACTCATAAGACCTATCCTCACTGCCCTAGATGATGGATCTCTATCCACTGGAGACTACTGTTCTCTCTACTCTGTCACCTCTAAAGCTCTGTCTCTAATCTAAACTAAACACAGTACTTCAGTTTAGCACAAATATGCTCAACAATTCCACACATAACTTGCTTAAATTTGCTCAAAAATTCCACATAGAACTTGGTCAAATATTCTCAACAAGTCCACATAGAACTTGCTCAAATCTGCTCAACAAGTCCACACAGACCTTGCTCAAATCTGCTTAACAAGTCCACTAAGAACTTGCTCAAATCTGCTCAACAATTCCACATAAAACTTGCTTAAATCTTCTCAACAAGTCCACACAGAACTTGTCCAACCTGCTCAATAGGTCCATTCAGAACTTGCTCAAATATGCTCAACAAGTTCACTTAGAACTTGTCCAATCTGTTCAATAGGTCCACTCAGAACCTGCTCAAATCTGCTCAACAAGTTCACTCAGAACTTGTCTAATATGCTCAATAAGTCCACATAGAACTTATTCAAAACTGTTCAACAAGCCCACTTAGAACTTGTCCAATATGCCCAATAAGTCCACACATAACTTATTCAAATATGCTCAACAAGCTCACTCAGAACTTGTCCAAATATCATAAAAACATAAAGAGAATTGTTAGAGACTCAATATGTTATACACTCAATGTTCAATCACTTTATTAACTCAAATCAAAATATTGAATAGTTTGTTTTATGGAACTTGAACAATCACTTCGTACATCCACTTGACTAGGCTCAATCAAATATATTCAACCAATTACTCAAGAAACAACCCTTGCTCACAAACCCTAGTCCAAGCATGTAAACACCAACTCAAAATATTTCCAACAATGCTCAATAACAAATCTCACATAACAATGATACTCATGTTCTTTTCAAACCCTAGTTCAAGTTCTTTGCACAACAACTCACTTCAACAAAAATACATATAAATCAATATTCACATAATAATGATACTTATGTTCTTTTCAAAACCCTAACTCAAGTTCTTCACACAACCAATGGCTTCAACAACAATGCTTATAAAACAATATTTTAATCACAACACTTAATTCCAAAAAACCTTGAAGCATTAACTCAAACACTCTTGAAAAGGAAACCTTAATTAAATCCTTTTCACTTCAAACTTTATTTGATAGAAATCCAATCAATCAACTCAACCAAGGAAGAATTTTCCCATACCTTTTTGCTTGACAAGGAGTTGATCTCACAAATCTATCACACTCACACTCACTTCTTTGCCAATATCAATAAGGATTAGAAGATAATAATTTCCTCACAAAAACAATACAAAATGATACTAAAATTATACCTCATCACTCCAACTTAAAATAATATTCAACACCTTCACAATAATCTTCTTTAACACACCCCTTATTAAAATTAAAACAAATACTCAAAAGTATTAATCCTCCAATATGCCAATACGATAATTAATACTATTAAAACTAAATTCAAAACTCCTTATTACTCCTAATTGACACTTTTCAATAACCACTACTATCCAATTTGCAACGCTTCTAAGAAAATCCAACTAACACCCCTTTTATCTCCCAACTTAGACAATAATTTAATGCAAAAATATTTACCTCACCTTCAGAGGAATTCAAACCCTCAAAAATGCCCGTGACAAACACCTTAGGTGTGGCTCCAACTTTTGCACGAGACATGCACTCATTTGATATTTAAGAAGCACCATGTGCTTCAAATTGTGTCTTTTGCTTTGTACCTTGTAAAATATGCACATTTGGCACCTTCAACCAACACAACTGCCAAGCACAGCCACCACATTTCAAATGCTGGCCTCCTTGCCTACAAGCGCTCTGACCACTGCCCACTTGCCACTATGCCAAGCTGCCCAGTTGGCTTCGAACGATTGACGCCTTCTGCTTTATTATATTCGCTGACACACAAAATTCGTGAACTTTCTCACCAGCTCTTCTTTCCAATTTGCATGCAATATTAATCAATCAAGCAAGGATAAGGTTTAATGCCCTTTGGACATAGGTATATATATTAATTTCCTCCATGCTTGTAAATGTCGGTGCTTCGAATGCTTTCACCACCACGTAACGTTGACGAAGGTTAGGACCTTAATAAAAGTGCTTTGAATTTTTTTAACTCCAAACCCATCTTTGGGTATTGTAAAATATTATAATGAATATTATAAATATTTTTCTTTGGGCTTTTAACCATATCACTTAATATTATAAAAACAAATATCCTTTTGAGTTTATTGCTTCCTTCTCATTGCATACCATGGTGTAAATAATATTTATTTATAAAATTTAAATTCTCATTGAATTTAAATAATTTATAAAACATATTATATCTCCTTTTTAACTTTGCACAAACCTCCTTGGGATTTTATGAAAACCATTTTTCTTTTAACTTTTGCACTAATTCTCTTGACCTTTGGCCTTCTTCTCGGATATCAAATAACAACCTTGACAACTTCATTTCTTGAAGAAGTCCTTGACATTAATGATGACTTCATTTGATGACATAAATTTCAACTATGACTTAGGGACTCAAAATGTCGAACAGTTATACTATATGTTACCAATCTTATTTCTAGTAGATCTTGAGCATTTTGAAAAGGTAGTTAGTTTATCATCCACCTCTAAATCCTCCAAGATATCCACTAGTTATGGTTCTTCCATAACTAAGTTATTGTACATCTCTTCTTCTATTTTCTCAATGTGGTAAGTGACTAGCTTTTTAGGAATCGGTCTTATCCTCCTTCCCTTATAAGGTATCATCATACCATAGTAGTCCAAATACAAGTATCCTCCCAACTTGATAGTGAATTATCTAAAATACATAGGCCAAAGTAGGGCTCAAGATCTACTACTATGATTTCTTTCACAATAGTGATCTCAAGAGCTCTATGTAATTTAATCAGTACATCTTTCACCACTCCCACAGTCTTCACTGGGGTACCATCTAGCTAAAAGACTCCTTGACAAAAGTGGGTATATTCCATCCCCATTTCATCACAAACAACCTTAGGCATAATAGTAGTAGAAGCTCTAGAGTCAATCATGAAATTATGGACTATCCATCCTTCCATTCCTAAAGAAATATAGAATGGGGGAGATTTATTTTTCAGAGTGGCAAGGGACATATTTTCCTGATCATGAGATTGGTTAAGCACAGTGGTCATCTCTTTCCCTTAGGATTTCTTGTTGAGATATACTTTTAATAAATAAATATGACCAGGGAGGAAAAGAGTATCATAGAGACTTGCTCTAGATGAAGTCCTTTTAAGGTCCTCTACAATATTAAATTTGGTCTTCTCCAAAGGATTTCTCTTCTTTCTTATCCATTTCTCCAAATATCCTCCTACATTGTTGTGTAACTTTGATCCTTTGTCTCTTAGTAATAGAAGGAAACTATAACTTTTCTCTCACTTCCTCTTTAGAACCTAATTGTTCTTTATCTTTGTAGGTTTGCTTTGGTGCACTTTTACCTTTCTTCTATGCATGAGGCACCAAATATGTTTTTGTGGCAGCTTGAGAAATAGAGAATCTATCCTTGTTTGGTAAAGGGTGGTCCTTATTCTAATAAGGGACCTAAAATAAACCCAATTTTAGTGGATCAACTTGTATTGGTTTCTTTCTAGATCTAGTCAATACTGTGATAGGTTCAGGTTCAGAGGAGCTAAGCTCTCTCAATTCTTGCTCATGCTACCACAACATGTTAACTCTTCCTTTCTGATTCCTCTCAGCCTTTTCCATCGCTTACTGGACATGATGTTGATACATGTAACAAGAATCAAGGTCATGCAAATTATTGCAAACCAAGCACCAAATGCTAACCAGGGCAATTTTAGGGTTTGAATCATATCCTTCTTGAGTAGCATTGACCCTATATCCTGCATTGTTACTTGAGCTAGGCTTTTAATCTTTATTGATGTGGGGAAATATCCTTTAATGAGATCTTTCATTCTCTCTTTTTTCTATAGCATTGACCTTGTTGCTAATATTTTTAAAGAGCTTTGAATATCAAGAAGCAGTAAATATTCTTGAGGGGGTTGAATGGAAGAGGAGGAAAAGGTACAACATCAAACAATTTAAGGGGTGGTGGATTTGCTATTGGAATATGGGCTACAAGTGAAGAAGGATTCATTGTAGGAAAAAATGAGGCTAAAGGTTGTTGTGTGATTTCAAGAGTGTATGGAGTAACATGTATATTCCTACTTAAATCAAGATATCTTCAGCATGAATCATTATTTGATAAATCTGTGGGAATATGGTTATTCTAGATTGTTGAGTTTGCAATCCAATATCTAGTCCAAAAGCTCTGATATAATATCTGTAAGCCAAGGGAGAATATGGTCTAAATTCATTAGGGATTCTTTTCCAAGTTCTACTAAAGCTGAGGTTAAATATCGGATACTAACTCTTGAAGATGTCTTTGGATGATTGTAAACTGGGTTAGGAGTGAGAATGGTTCTGCAAACTCATTGAAATCTTCCACAAAAGGACCAGCTAAGTCAACCCAACTCCTGATAGAGCCATTTTTTAAGGTTCTAAACCAATGCAATATTTTACCCCTAAATAAAAGAACTAACAACTTCACAATGACATCTTCATTCGTGATGTTATAAATGACAGCCATTGCGAGCACATCTTGACAATGATTGTACATTGTTCTCCTAGTGCCATCATAGATAGGTATAGCTTTGAGAGAAGCTTGAGGAATATCATATAAAGCTTGAAAATGCAGTGGGATTGGAGCATTCCAATTTGGATAATTATGTTGAACTTCATCCTGTTCTTCAGCCATGTTGGCTTGGTCACATGGAGTATCAATATCAAAAGAATCTGATGTTTGAAATTTTTCTATTGAAGTCTCAGAAGATGTGTGTCTTGAATGCCTAGATTTTGTGAATAATTCATAAAAATTGGCAGGATGATTTCCTTTCTTTACGACAATTATGAGAAATATGAAATTATAATGATTAGGACTAAGATTTTACTAGATCTTATTCTCATGGAGTCGCCAAGTGAATTTACTCTCTCCGCTCATTATATCAAAATAATTCACTAAATATTGATTCCTTTGGGTAAAACATAAAAGATATGTATAGTGGAGTCCAAAAATTGTTGTAGTCTAGTTTGCTATCTAGCCAATGCTAGAAGATTATCATCTTGAAGAACTTAAATGCGAGCACCCACTAATCATAGCCCAAACTAAAAATTGGAAGAATCAAATTGCTTTGATTTAACCTCCAAAAAAGATTGGTATACCTTGTCAACTTAATGGATGTTGACTCTATTTAGCTCAAATAGTAAACGTTTAGGGATAGAAATGGTAGGGTTGGAGATATATGAATAAATAATGGATGAGTGAAGCTAACAACATAGACATCCAAAAAATATCCCCTAATAGATTGAATTTCATAAACAATATTCGGGACTAACAACATTCAAAACTCTACAATTGTTATGTTAATGGCCCTTTGCATGCTCACAAATTTATTTCAAACATCTAAATTATTAATTATCCAAATTAATAGAATAAGATCAATTCCTTGACTAACAAAAATAGAATTCTCAAAAAGCATGTATGCAGAAACAAATTATCACCAATTTTACTCTAAGTTAGTTGTCCAAATTAATAGAATAAACTAACCATAGCAACAAAGATGTAGATAATTTCACAAAATTGTATCATCCATTCAAAACAAGTGCAATTTTGAGATAAAAATCCCTTGTAATGTTTCATTCATCAATTTGCAGCAAATACATACAGTAGTGCAAGCAAATACTTCAGATACGACCTCTTCAAAGGAGGTAGTTGCCTTTATTTATAGATTTTACAATGATATTCCTTTCTAAGCATTAAAGGGATTTTAATTTATTGATTTTCTTGGCCACTCACCATTCATGGTGCTTGCAAATTGCATTTCTTGATTTGTTACAACCGAATTTCAACCCAAGGCCTTTGTTGTCATCATTGGTTCTTGCAATCCATTCTAGTTTACTAATCTACAATTGAATTTGTTTCATTGGAAGATTCTATAAGTTTTTAGATGGGTAGCAACAATTTGGCTTCTATGGCATCCTATTTTAAATTTCCCCTATTCTCTATATTGTGTGCACAAAAATTCACCAAAAATTTGCATGGAAAAAGGAGCTTGATATTTATCATAAATTTGTTGATCGAACGACTGTGGTGGACCATCCATAACGTTGTTTCAAATTTACGCAGTGATAGTGAAGAGAAAAAAGAATCTCATCTTTTCACATTTTTATCACTTCTCAATTTTGCACCTTTTCCAGTGTTTTTATGTTTTGTGCGCTATCAACAAAGGAGTCAAAGAAACGCAGCTTCGTGTTTTTTGAGTTTCTTAGTTTTTTACATTTTCTCACGCTTCCATGTTTTTTGGTGCTTTTGTGTTTTATGCGATGATTACAAAGGAATTGGAAATCACGCCTTACCAACCCTTTCTCCACTTTCTCTGATTTTACCCTTTTCTAGCGCTCTTATGTTTCTTAGCACTTTTTGGAAAGTTTTCAAAAAAATAAGAAAGTGTGATTCTTCTATCTTCTTTGATCTACTCATTTTCTAGTGCTTCTTTATTTTGGGTGCTTTTCAGCACTTTCTTGTTTGCATGCTTAATACAAAGATAGCAAAAAATTGTGGTTCATCCGATTTCTCCATTTTGGCCTATTTTCAACGCTTCTCAATTTTGGCCAACTTTCAACGCTTTTATTTTTGGCAATGCTTTTCAGATGTGTGCTCCAAATACAAGTAATTAAGAAAGCGTGTTTTGCCCTCTTTCTCCAATTTGGCCCTTTTTCAGCGCTTCTTTATTTTTACTCCTTTTTGGAACTTTTCTATTTTAGACACCCTTCAGATTTATGCAACGAATACAAAGGAACAAGAAATATCAGCTTTCCTGACTTCTCAATTTTTAGCTATTTTCAATGCTTCTCTGTTTCGACCAATATCCAGTGCTTTTGCATTTCTTAGCACTTTCTTATTTACCTTCTCCATACTTAGTCAAATTTTACAATATTTTGGCTAAGTAGATATGTAGCTGATTTTGGCCTACAAAGAGCAGTGTAATTTTTGTTTTACACTAATAGAATAGTCTTTTATTCCGTTTCTAGTTATGTTTGCTTTTTCAATTGTTATCTAGCAATAGATCTTCAGGTCAATTCATTGAAGTCTTGTTAATAACTAGAGAGTCTGAAGTTCTCAAGTGCCTCATATTTTTGCCACCTATCCCAATCAGAGCCTATGTTGTAGCCAAAAATGATACAACATGAATGTACCCCTAATTTCAAAATTTTAAAAGTCATTAGAGGTCCATAAATTTTATGGTGTTTTAATGAACAATAAAAAATTAAGTTATAAATCCATAAGCATCTCAAAAGATAACAATGGATTTATATATTTTAAATATTGATAAAACCTTCAAATACTTAAGTCATTCATTTCTAGTGACTTTTTCGTCATGTTAGTCATCCTTCATGAAATGACCTCAATTGCAAAAAGCTTTGAAAATGCCTTACACCATGAAAATACAAATTTTAAATGAATAACAATGTGTCTTGCAAAAAAATATTTAAACTAAGCCCACACATTTTTCCTAAATTAGTCTCTTCGACCATTGAAAGTCGCTTGTCAAATTTTATAAAGAGTAAAGTCACCCTTAAGAAGCAAAATAATCCTTTTAAATAAGCTTAAGAGGTCCCTTACCCATATTTCCCTAAGTCTATAAGCTACTGGCCCGATCGACCAAAAATTGGAAGCAAAGCAAAGGCTATCGATCAAAACAGAGCTAAACCGACCTAAAAGAGATCGATCGACCGATCGACAAACAATAGGCCATCATCGAAAAGAAAAAATTCAAAGAACAGAACAAATAAGCCTTTCAATCGATGGGAAGAAAAATATCGACCGATCGGTCAATCGACCAGCCAACAGATTCAGCATAAAATACAAGCCATTCGGTCGATGAGAAGGAAAAAACTGGGCGAACGATCGATCGACCGATTTGACAGGGAAAGTGGACCACTCGACTGAGAACATATCAAAGGTCTAAAACCTATCAGTTCGAGCACATTGAGATTAGCGATAACATTAATTTTTTGACCTGAAGGCATCGACTAAAAATGCTCAAACCGCTAGGTCAAAGTGATGCCCAAAAATACATGCACTAGCATTCGACAGTAGAGAGTAAGAGATCAACCAGTTAATTTGGAGTAAAAAAGTATTTCGATCAAAGCTAAATCAAAGAACCTAGTTAAATTCAAAAGCCCAAAATTTAATAAGTGAAGCAAAGAAGCATTCGATCGAGAAGAGGAAATGATCGACCGAAAAACGTGGAGCGAAAAGGGATCATCGATCAAAAGCACATCGATGGCTAAAATTGATCAGTTGAAACCCAACAGAGATCAATGGTCAACAAACAATGGCCCAAAGCCTATTGGTCAAGAATCCAATCAAACCCCTCAGTCAAAGTCAACCTATTCATTAAATCTAAGACCCTTTGATTGAACAAAGAAGCCCACATGGAAATATTGATGTGGTTCATACTCTTTTCGATCGATGGCTATCAACGTTCAAATTTTATCGATCCGAGCGGAGTAAAAGATAGGTTTTAATACCTAAGTCTTAACCCTTCATAAGGAAGAACCATAAGGGTCGAGTAATGTTGTGCCCCAATATTTGGCTATAGTTTGTTAATAATCCAAGGTAAGGCCATTCGATTAAAAAGCAACCTTGATCGACCGACCAAGTCAAGCAAAACTAGGGACACTCGATCGACCAAATAAGTGGCATGGAAGAATCTAGACGATTGAAAT
The DNA here is from genome assembly GCA_028583015.1 of Wollemia nobilis. Classification (NCBI taxonomy): domain Eukaryota; kingdom Viridiplantae; phylum Streptophyta; class Pinopsida; order Araucariales; family Araucariaceae; genus Wollemia; species Wollemia nobilis. The sequence goes on from JAQPPZ010017228.1 coordinate 9,267,646, forward strand.
ATCTTTAGCTGATGAAGATTGATGCCCGAGATTAACTAGTTGATCAAGGAAGAAACATAATTAAAAAGGGTCATCAACACATTCCTCCCATGTTTTTGCTTGATCCCCAAAGTTATGAGTTTCCTAAGCCTAATCAAACTTTTATATTTAGATATATTCATGGAAGAAAGAATTAACAAATTTTGTCTAAATGAAATCACACTATCTATGACCCACACGAAGGAGAAAAGAATCATTGACCGAGAAGAGATAAATACCTAGAGTCATCAGTCGAGCAGATCTAAACCATTGAAATATCAGGCTAAGCGATACAGACGGTTAGGATGGATCGAATAAGATAAAGGTAAAACGAGCAAGGTACACATGAGATTAATTCTTGCATGAACTTTGATTTAACTAACATCATTATTATGTTTATTCCCCCAATAAATTTTGGCATAGGTTTAATGCAACGCATACAAGAGTACTCTAGGTTACTCAGTTGAAGAGTTAATAACAAGCAATCAAAATCACCAATCGTACAAAATCACAAAGGGGTCATCGATCGAAAACTTACATATGGTGAGGGCTAACTGGCCAAACATCCAATCAGTGAATGAGAAAGCTTCGATTGACTCAATAAATCGTCAATAAAAAATCTTCGCAAAGAAAGTAATTAAAGCATCGATCGGTGGATCAACCATCGATGATCACCAAAGCACACATGGCTCAAAATCCATGATGGGTATTAGTCGATCTATCACACAATCAAAGCAACACATCACTCAAGCAAGATCTTGTGGAGCCCCATATGCGAAATCCAATAAGGCACTCAAATTGATGATTATTTTGTTGATATGACTATGATCCAATCATAAAGTTGCAAGCACACAAGCTAACTATGGACCTTTTTCTCAGATCTATCCAGGTACATGCATTAATACAATGTGAGTAAATAAGATGATTCAAAATCAGATGTGTGTATGATCAGATGATTAGTTAAGCAAATCAACTGAAAGACAATGATTCATGATAGGTTGACCATTATAGAGATTATGGTGGTGAACCAAGTATAGTAGTAGTACAACAACGGTTGGCATGACATTAATGACACTTTGTGCATGAACTAGTTTAAAAATACACTAACAGTAGCAAGCAACTTACAAAGCTAAGAGTATTCTTGAACTACATAGAGTCGAAGAACCCAATCATAAAGATTTAGACCATGGCCTCTTCAAGTGTAGTTTCTCCCAAGACTAAGATCAAGATTTTAGAAGAAAATTTGGCATTTAATAAAATGATAAGGAAACCCGCAGAGCAAGTATGGGGCGAAGAAGAGCTTGTCGAAATCTATTTTCAATTGAGCACAAAGAAATGGCAATGCCCATAAAATTTGTTGAAGAACATCTTCAATAAGGCGTATGCAGATAAATATAAGAGTAGTCCTCGCTACAATAAGTGGACAACCAATTTGGTGAAGCTATTGTGTATGAGGGTGCATTTCTCCCCTGAATTGTTGTCATGGCTGGTCGTATCATACGATCCAAGGACCAAAGCTATAGTAAATAGCAGAAAAAAGCATGTCTAAATAATTACGTCAAAAATTATTGAATAAATGTTTGGACTAGAAATGACAAAACTGGTATAGGATGCGGTGGTAGTCTCAGCACAGGTCGAACACATGATCAACACCATATTCTATGGAAATTTGTTTGACTATGACAAATTAGTGTTAACAGACTTTCTCATCCATAAATCCTCACTTCACAGGTGGGTGAAAGACTATGCCAACATGATCCACATAGTTATGGGGGTCGAGGACCTAAATTGGGTCAGCATAGAGGTCATGTTCCTCATAGTATAGTGTAATAAGACAGAAATTGCCAATGCATATATGGTAGGGTATAATATGTGATACAATATATAAAGAGTTCAAATATTTACATAAGGCGATAAAAGAGAACTGATATTTCATGCCCTGCTTCTCCCATTACTCTTTTCTAATCCATTTTATTATCATGCAATTCAAAGGGAGCTCAATTACCCAATTAAGAGGGGTTCCTGGGGCAATCATTCAAGATAGACTACCTTGCATATATGAAGGTACCTCCACTTTTTCAAAATTTTATGGCAGATTTTTGATATACATGCACAATGCGATCACTGAGAAAGAACCCCCCAAAATAAGCCTAGGTATAGTGAAATATCTTGAAGAAAAGAAGGTTGAAGACTTATTTCTCACAAAAAACTCTAGCTTCATTAGAACATATGGGGCCAAGTTGGCTCCCAAGGCTTTACCCAGTTTTTGTCCTAAATCACTAGTTGCCTTGGAGATAGTAAGACAATCGGTAGAAGAAGCCAGAATGATATTTAGGAGGAAACAAACAAGGATTCCTTGGGTCACTATGCTAGGTAAAATAATATAGTATGTTTACAGGGGATATCCTAGTTTAATTAAAGCCTTACCAAAAATGGATTCATATTATTTTGTAGAAATCACATGGAGGCCATATGATCTCGATGGGTGCTACAAGGAGGTTGTCATTGAACCAAAATACCTCACACATAGAAAAGATAAATTTAAAGATAATCTTCTATGGGCCCATAATAATGAGGTGTATTTAGAATAAATATGGAATAATAAAAACCTAACCAAGGTACATGCTTGAATAGAGACAGTGGGAAATTACTCTGTAGACCTCAAAATGATAAGGGATACCATAGTGGATAAAATAATACCATAGGTATCATACTCGTAGAGGACTTCACAGATTCCCATGCAAAAATTATTAATCAAGAACCTAAATAAGTTGAGATCCTGGCTGAGGTGGCAACCTAAATAATAGAAGGCACTCTTGATGCCTTGGTCGCTCCTTGACCTCAAAACATGAACAAATAGAAAGAGATTGTCCTTGCCTCTACTACACCAAGTCAATTTACAATTGAAAGCTCTACAATGACTTTGATGAACCCACAACACTTGCAGTAGATGGTCATAGGTTCACCCCAGGTGGACCTGTAGCCTTTAGGGTAAATAACAAAGAGATTAATATTTTTGTAGTATCTTGGGAGAGAATACAAAAAAGTGGAGGATTTCCTAACATATTTAGAGACTACTAAATAGATGCTTCCAACCCTTCCAACTCTCCCCACATAAGAGAGCTAGAATAGAAATTACTATTAGTGAGCCTGCGAGCATCACTCTAGTCAAAAGAAAGGAAATTGCAAATTTTACTCCTGAGGAGGAAGAACATATCCATGCCATAATGGAAGGGAGAGTGATAGAAGCACATACAAGGAGCAAAATTGAAAGTCCAATTCCTTCATCGACTCCAACCCCACTTCCAATTCGACGATCATTATTCCTACAAAAGGAGTAAAGTCACTCTAAATAAACCTTGAAATAGGAAATACATAAGTGGTAGGAGAAATAGTAGCCTTGTTGAAGTATGGAGTGCAAGTACATGTACAAACTGCACTAGCCATAAAAAATGAAATAACGACTTGGAAGGCTAAAGCATAATTGTTACAAGTAGAAAATAAAAAACTACAAGCTAAAGTCAATAAAGGCTAGGAAAAAATGCCTTCAGGGAATAAACTATTGCAAGGCCTAGTACTCATAACAAAATATAAATAATATATGGTCAAAATCATAAAAATAGAGTCTTAAATGATTGATATTTTTAAGGATTTTGGAGCAATGATAGAAGCAAATAAGAAAATAAAACCCTTATTAGAGAAGGCAAATAAAAAAATGGCAACTATTTCCCTAGTTTATGAGAAGTGTAAGATTAAGTATGAGCATATCAGGTCCAAACAAGTGATCACAGTGGATGGTCGAAGTCATAGCTACCAAATAGAATATGAAAAAGTTACCAGTTTTATGCCGATAGACCCCGATGGAATTATGCAGTTAAGGAACTAGAGATTGTGGAGCGAGATACGATTAATAGATTGAAGCACCTCAAAATTAGTATCCACAAACTACTCAGTATAGGAGGGTTTGGTAGATTAGTCATCAAAGACACTCAAGAGTTCCTATGTGAAGAAACTGATGAAGACAAATTATCTAATCAACTCATTTCTTTGTCAACAACCACTCTTGACATAGATTTTTTTAGATCACATAAATGGTCCTAAGAGAAGACAAGACTAAGGGAATAAGGGTGTTAGATAGAATTAATGCACTCAATGCAATCGATGAATAAATATGGATACATATGGCTGACTTGGTTGGTGCTAGTCAAGAAGAGAAAGACGCAATCAAGAGAAGCCAAAAGACATCGGAGTCAACAAGCGAGTGTGGAGACCACAACAAAAGAGAAAGGAAAAGGAAATTTGGATGACAGCTAGATAAAATTTTGGTCTATTAAGAATAAATTCTAATTTTGAGATAGCCAATAACAGGCTATAACACACCCGACAAATTACAAGGTAGGAGATGGTTCCAAGTGGAGAGTCTGGATTGAAACAGTTCTAATAGTTACAGAGCCAACGTAGTTATAAGAAGGACATCTGTAGCCAGAAAGAGGATCAATATTTTGACATAGCATATTTTTGCTAAGAGCTATACTTGAGTACCATATTATTTGCTATTGTATTCCCTTTGTGTCTTTCTTCTTTTTACATCCCTTATTCTTTCAATTGTTGTGCAAGTTTTGATGGGAAAGTAACCAAGAATATGAGATTATTTCTAGATTATTGAGGCAGAGGTTTAGAGACTCGATTGTTACCAGATTGGAATGGGAGAGTGAAAAGTCCTTGTTACGATATTCGAACGAGGATTTTTATTGTATTAATATTTAAAAGAGTTTAATGGCAAATTCAAGCCAACTCTTCATGTAATAAATTCTCATATTAATACAATTATGGGATTATTTCCTGTTATATCTTTGTCATCAGTTTTGTGTGTATCTTCATTATGGGTTACATTATTTGAACGTATAATGAACGTTTCTTTTGTTGGTCAAATATTATGTTTATTACAATATTTGAATGAATTTAATTGCACTAATTATTTCTTTTTCCCATTCTTTCTATTTCATTGAAGTGTTATTAAATCTTGCTACAATAGCCCAAAGGATTAAGGCACCGATCATACATAAGGTATAATTGAACTGTTATTGTTTTAGCTTGGTCAAATTTATAAAAAATTTAACTCACCACCATAAATCTAGAAGAGCATGAACATAAAATGTTAAAAAATTTAAGTTCACCTCAAGGGTTTCCTTACCATACTTGGTCTGTTTAGAAAATATTAAGAAATTTATTCCTAGGTTAAAGAGGTAGGTCAACTAAAGCTTGTAATTGTTGGTTGGCAATTGGTTTTTCTTGTAGTGTCACAACTTATCCCAAAGATCCAGGAAAAATCTCCAACATGCCCCTTATCCTTGGAGAAGGGCATTATGAGCTCCAAATATTGAGGGTGTCAAACCAAAGCCAAAGTGCACTCAATAATCTCCATTCAAACTAAAAATTTATGTGCACATTTTTGCCTTCTTTGATTTTTGAAAACAACATTATTCATATCCTATCTTTGATGACCTTTAGTAATAGAGTATTACGATCATTCAATCCTTGAACTTTAAAATCTTCTTTTTGAAGTAGTATGGATTTTTTCCAATGCTCTTGAAAAAATGAATGGTAAAAAATAGGTTAAGAACTCCTTTCTGCCCCTTATGTGAAAATTACTTAAGAGACTTTGAAGAGAAAATTGTCTTAGGATTCAAAAGAAATACAATAGGCTCCTAATAACATTTCTACATTACCAAGTGAGGCAGCTCCATACCCACTTTGATACCATGTTGGAATTCACATCTATTTCTAAAATTGAACAAAAGCAAACCATTCACTCAAATCTTATACAAAAAGCATAAAATGATGTAAAGAAAAACAAGAGAAATAGGAATTGTGGGTGCACTTGAGCACCATAAATAATTAATGTATTTATACCAACACAAAAATTCCAATTACATGAATTAGTTTAACCTAAGCCCATATAACAAGAGGGCTTAAGGTTTATTACAAGTTATAAAGTGGGTTTAACTATAACAAAGTTAACCACAACCCATAGGGCTTACATGATAAAATAATATAGTAAATTAAATACCTTTATATAATGATTGCTTGTGGGCCTATACAAGTTAGATCACACTTTCAACATTATTAAAAGTTTTAAAGTGGAGATTGAATTATATTATTCCATGAATTTTCTACCAAAAAGAATGTGTTTTAGTCATATTCTCCACTTTTGAAGTTAGGGATAAGATAATGGATGGTGACCCATGTTTTAGGGAGGAGATATGGCTCTTTTTTAAGACAATGGAGTAAGAATTTTTTGTGGACACATAAACTATTAAAAAGGATTTCAATATGAGTTAGTCTTTTTGGACTTCAATATTCACTTTTCAATAAAGAGGTTTCGAACAATAGTGGTAATACTCTAGGGGAATTAATCTAAGAGGGTCAAACTATTGGGAAGCAAAATCATGTTGTATATTATAAGATATGTCTTGCCATGGATAATTCAAAACTTTTACAAAACTCTATTAAGATTACATAAAAATAAAGAGAATAGGATCTACCAATGGATTATGAAAGCATTGAATTCCAATGCCACAAATATTATGATATTAGAACATGGAAAGAGATTACAAGTGAAATTAATCAAGAAAGATATGGAAATCTTTGGTCAAACATACTTTGATATGAAGCAATGAAATCATATTATAATAGAAGATGACTAAGATCAAGATTTTTCACTCCCAAAAAAATGGTAAATAAAATCCCTTATACCTCATTATATGGCAAAGGCCTTCACTATTTATTTAGAGCAAACATTAGAAAAACTAAGAAAATAAGAAGGAAGTAAAGGATGGGGATTTACAATTTGCAAGTTAAAATTCTTATGAAATTAAAGGTATGAAGAAAGTTATTAAAGCAATTTTTAAATAAATAAGTTGAGAGAGGTCAAGTTTAATTCAATAAGTCATCTCCATTTTCCTCATATAGTGAAAGAGCATCTTCTTACAATAAAAATGTAAGTAATATAGACTATAGAGTTTATCCCTTGAACTTTAAAGTTAATGGTAACATAACAAAGAAAGTAGTATGGGCGTTAAATGCATTGTGCTAGACAACTCAATAACCATACAATTAGGAGGAGAAAGGTTATCTCCTCTACACATTATCATTACAACCCATATCAGCTAAACAAAAAATAAGCACATATTTCAAACATACAAACTATATTTCCAAGTTTCTTTTGTTATCAATTTTGCCATCACATGCCATGATGCTTTGGTAGCTTGTCCCTTTGTAGACCTCCTGTTGGCGGTTTTGCACTATGCCACATTAGTTTTAAATAAATCGTTGACTGTAATGTAAAAAATTCATGATTTCACATCTTGCTCAGAATGTTTAAAAACATTGCAGTCATTTCAAATTTTTTTTATGTAATTTTTCATTTTGAAAATAAACAAATTAATCCCAAATTGTGACTTGGAAATCCACTTCGAATTCACTTCGTCAAATTATCCACAGTAGCAATTGAAAAATTAAAAATGATTTCGATTTAGAGGCGAAGCGACGGTAAGAAATTGAAGGCAGTGAAATCAAAGAAAATTAAAAAAAATAAAAGACAAAATAAAATCGGCTAAGTGAAGAATGCAAACGCATTCACCTCATTGGAGGGGTGAATGTCACATTCACCCATTGGAAATGTGAACGCGCCCAAAAAATAGAAATGCACCAAACAAAAGGGAGAATAAAAAGAACACATCGCGTTCGCCCCTTAAGTGGGGCGAACGTAGTGTTCGCCCCTCATTTGGGCGAACACGATTTCAATATGTGTCATGGTCGCTTTAAAGTATTCACAATGGATCCATTCATTATTTTTAAAGGCGAATTGCATGGAGAGATAAAGTTTGGGCGATGACAATTTTTTAATAGTTTTCACCCTTACACTCAGGTAAAAGGGGCGAACGTCATGACAGATGCGGCGAAGATATTTTTAAGGTAATTGTTGTTTTTTTTTTAGCACATGTGATTAAATTTCTCCAGAGACATGAGTAAAATTAAATGGTGCAAATTTTAACTATTAATTGCCATCATCTTCGACAATTTTAAAGCTTGATTTTTCAGTTGAAGATTTGCTTCGAGTAACTGCTACAATTTAATGTTGGTGACGAAGTGGAAGTATTTTTGTCATTTTCAAGAACATCTTCTCGAAGGTTTTACTCTCTCTCCAAAGCAAATTGAATATGGAGTAAATTGTTGAAGCTCGTGTTTGATTTCCAAGAAGATGGAGGTGACTCAAATTTAATGATATGGTGCTTGAATGCTATCATCTCAAATCATTTTCGGGATCGTGTCTATCAAAAGAAGATTTCCAAGAAATGATGACTCATTTGATGTATTCAATGAAAGAGGCACAAACCTCTATAAATACTAAGAAAAATTTCATTGTAAGGGGTTGGAAAAAATAGATATCCTGCGAGAAAACACTTCAAGTTCTCTGTAGTAATAGTGAATTCAAAATGTTTGGATTTGCAAATGACTTGGTGCATCATGGTCTTCTACATTACGCATTTCTTTTACATAGTTAGCTTTATTATTTGTTGTTAGATTTAAATTCTGCAAGTTGGATTTAAATATTGCAAGTGAGAGAGTGAGTGTTGGAGTGTTGATCTGAAGATTACATGTGCGAAGTTGTACAAAAATTATGTTGTTTGATCATCTATTTGCCTGCTATTTTTGGCTTGGTGTGGATTCCTGCTATCAGTCTATTCCCATCCTACACAATCAGCCTGTGGCCATATTTCCCATTTTTTTCCATATTTTTAATTTCTTTATTGCATCCCTAGTCTTAAACCATTTTAGAATTATTAAGGGAATGAACCCTCTTTGGAGATTGACACGGGGGACATCTCTTTCCTTTGGTATTTCAATTTTGGTCATGTCTAGGGCACACAAACATAGTTTTGTATGATTAGGAAGATATTTGACCAACATTTTTTACTCTTGAGGAGGAAGAACAACAATACATGTTTTAGCGGATATCTCAACGAGTAAAGCAAAAGATAGAAGAAGCACCAAAGCCAAATAAGCGTGATGTACAACAAGTGCCACTATTTCCCAAGGTGGCTAAGAAACCAAGGACTGGTGCCATCACTATTTCTTTAGGTGATGTTGCAGTTACTATGACTGTTGTAACTTATGTCGTTTTGACGATAGTTGTTAGTGCTCCCATGGTGACTAAGGTTCCAACAAAGGTGGCACAAATACTTTCGATGATCTAAGGACAAAAGGAAGATCAACCGTTGGAACCACTCCAAGAGAATGTCATGGAGACCCAAACAAATACTAGGGAGGTAGCACTATAGAAACAAGAAGAGGATTTTGTGTAGCCCCTTCTATCACTACCTCACATGACACTTGTGCCCGAAGGTACGTCTTCTCTCCCTTATTCTTCTTATCTCTTGGAGCAAGTAGTGACTATGCCAGTTTCACTTCCATTAGTTTTTGTGTCCATTTCTCCACCCTTCGGTATGCCCTCCATATCCCTTCCACTTTCTTCATCTACTATTCCCAAAGTCACTACTACTCTCTCTTCAATTCCCCATCCTTCGTCCTCCCTTTCTTTTAGTTCATATGCATCAGGACCGAACCCATTTTTGTGTCCCTCCCTATCCATTACCACTACTTGTTTCCACCGAGTTGTAAGTACACAAGCTCCTCCGAGGGTAAGCGCAACTTCGGTTAAAACCAATCCACCCATCCATTCTATCGTTTCTATCCCACCACTTCTAACCACCACGTCAGTTTCACAGCTTAACTGCTTTGAAGCCCTCATTCCCTTCACCCCATTTTTAGAATTACAAGCATTGCGTGACATTCAAGTGGTGTCCAAGCAATCTGATGTAGAGAAAATCAATCGGGCCCACTTGAGTTCATCACAATGGCTAAAGAGAAAATGACGAAAGGAGGCTCTCACACCAGCACGTCCTCTTAAGAAAGTTGCTTTTGATCCCATTGCAATGGAGGCTCATATCACCAAGATCACTCCGTTGGTTTAGAAACCTCAGGGAGAATTGTTGTCGAGCGATCTTATTTCTGAGACCATCATTAGAGCTACCAATGATACTCATGTTCTTTTCAAACCCTAGTTCAAGTTCTTTGCACAACAACTCACTTCAACAACAATACATATAAATCAATATTCACATAACAATGATACTTATGCTCTTTTCAAAACCCTAACTCAAGTTCTTCATACAACCATTAGCTTCAACAACAATTCTTATAAAAAAAGGTTTTAATCACAACACTTAATTCCAAAAAACCTTGAAGCATTAACTCAAACACTTTTGAAAAGGAAAACTTAATTAAATCCTTTTCACTCCAAACTTTATTTTCTAGAAAGCCAATCAATCAACTCAACCAAGGAATAATTTGCCCATACTTTTTTTCTTGACAAGGAGTTGATCTCACAAATCTATCACACTCAGACTCACTTCTTTTCCAATCTCAATAAGGGTTAGAAGATAATAATTTCCTAAAAAACACAATACAAAATAATTTTAATATTACACCTTATTATTCCAACTTAAAATAATATTCAACACCTTCAAAATAATCTTCTTTAACACAAAAACCCTTATTAAAATTAAAACAATACTCAAAACTCTTGATCCTCCAATATGCCAATATGATAATTAAGACTTTATTAAAAACTAAATCTAAAACTCCTTATTACTCCTAATTGACACTTTTCAATAACCACCACTGTCCAATTTGCAACACTTCTAAGCAAATCCAACTAACACCCCTTTTATCTCCCAATTTAGGCAATAATTAAAATTAATGCAAATACCTCACCTTTGGAGGGATTCGAACCCTAAACAATGCACACGATAAACACCTTAGCTACGGCTCTAATCGCCGCACGAGCCACATGCTCGTTTGAGACTTAAGAAGCACCATGTGCTTCAAATCGTGTCTTCCACCTTGCACCTTGTAAAATGTGCACCTTTGGCACCTTCAACCAACATGACTACCAAGCATAGCCACCACGTTTCGAACGTTGGCCTCCTTGAATACAAGCATTCTATCCATTGCCCACTTGCCACTAGGCCAAGCTGCCCAGTTGGCTTTCAAAAAATTGACATCTTCTGCTTTATTATGTTCGTCGACACACAAAATTCATAAACTTTCTCACTAGCTCTTCTTTCCAATTCACATGCAATATTAATCAATCGAGAAAGGATAAGGTTTAATGCCCTTTGGGCATAGGTATATATATTAATTTCCTCCATGCTTGTAAACATAACGTTGGTGAAGGTTAGGACCTTAATAAAATTGCTTTGAATGTTTTTAACTCCAAACCCATCTTTGGGTATTGTAAAATATTATAATGAGTGTTATAAATATTTTGCTTTGGGATTTTAACCATATCACTTGATATTATAAAAACAAATATCATTTTGAGTTTATTTCTTCCTTATCATTGCATACCATGGTGTAAATAATATTTATTTATAAAATTTAAATTCTCATTGAATTTAAATAATTTATAAAATATATTATATCTCCTTTTTAACTTTGCACAAGCCTCCTTGGGATTTTATGAAAGCCATTTTTCTTTTAACTTTTGCACTGATTCTCTTGACCTTTGGCCTTCTTCCTGGATATCAAATAACAACCTTGACAACTTTGTTTCTTGACGAAGTCCTTGACATTAATTTTGACTTCATCTGGTGACATCAATGACAACTATGACTTAGGGACTCAAAATATCCAAAAATCTCCCCCTTTGTCATTGATGGCAACCCAAAATCTTTTTACCACAACTTGACTTACTTTTTGTCTTGCTCCCCCTGGTAAATTGCTCTCCCTGGCTCAATGTTATTTTCAAGTATCAAGTCTCTCCCCCTTACTCAAATATCCCCCCATTTGACATCAATGGCAAAGGGTCACCTTTAGGGCTTGGAGCTAAGAATGAGACTCTTAGCTTAGCCCCTCTCCCACCTCCTTTTGAGGTGGTTAATTTTGGGGTGGGAGTATTTCTACTCCCATAATGCATTTTTCTTTACCTTTATCCTCTTTCCTTCTTATCTGATTATTTGATTCCTTTGATTATTTTCCATGTCCATATTCCTATCCATGTTCATATTCATGTTCCTATTTCTATTCCTGTTCCTGTTCCTGTTCCTATTCCTGTTCATGTTCCTATTCCTGTTCATGTTCCTATTACTATTCCTATTCATGTTCCTGTTCATGTTCATACCTTTTTTTGGGATGTCTTCTCTATACCACTTTGTTGTGTGACCATCATTATTGCACTTATAACACTTAATTTTATTATTCCTTGGAGGTGCATATGTCTTAGGATTTCTCCTAGTGAAGCCATATCTTCCTCTGTCAGAACCCTACAATTTATTGCCTTGTGACCAAATCGATTACATGAGTAGCAATACCCATGAAAAATTTATTTGTTCCCATATTCTTGTCTTTCATGTGTCCTACACTGTGAAGCCATGTGCCCAAACCTGTGACATGAAAAACATATTCTATTGAAGTTTCCTTATCTTGACCTCATTGGTCTCCTATTCTTATTGTTGTTCCATCTATATATTCTTTGTGCATTATTTCTTTTTTGTTGAACTCTTTATTGTCCAACTCATCCTCTAATGTCTCACTATCTTTTACACTGTATTTTTCTGAAGTATATTCATCTAAAGTTTCTTCTCCTCCAAAACTTGAAGTTGACTCTCCTTACCATTTCTTTTGAACCTTTTCAAATCCAAGACTTGTTTTGCTTGATGTAGTCTTTTGTATCTTGATGAAATTATCCAAGTTATTTTAGCTATTTTTAAACCCTTTCATATTGATCTTGGAGTCCTCTAAATATTCTTTTAGTAGTTTCACTTCTTGTGTTGACTTTGAACATTTCAAGATCTTTGCTTCTAACTTATCTTTGAACCTTTTTGCCTTAGCCTTTGATTTTTCTAAATCCTCTATGAGCAATATTCTCTCTTCATCACATTCTTGAAATTGAATTTCAAGTTTAGAGTGTTGCTTCCTTACCTTATTTATTGTGTCAAGGGCATATATAAGTTCTCCCTTTAGATCATAACCATCCTTTTATGAATATTCCTCTATTTTTTTACCTTTGTCCACATATTTGTTTTCTTTTGGATTATCTTCTATAGGATCACTTACTTCTTCTAAAGACATTAGAAGATTTTCATCTGGTCCTTCAAGTGCATTCTCATATTCATCATCACTGAAACTATAACCATCCCTTGTACAATCATCTTCAAGATGTCCAAAGTTACCACATATAAAACACTTGAGAATAACTGGAGTCTTTTTCTTAACTGGTTCTTTTTCTTCAATCATAAATAAGTCTTCATGTCTATCATTGTATGAAAAACTAACATCACTATCACTTGAATACTTACTTGCCTTATCCACATAGTAGCTTATCTTTTTCCTTTGAAATAACTTATTTCCTTGTCTACTTTTTCCATCCTTGCTTTTCTTCTTATGCTTATCCCACTTATATTTTCCTGATTCCATGTACCTCTAATCCTGGTTTTCTTCACCATTGTTGTTCTTAGGTTCTTGACAATTTGTTGCAAAATGTCCATACTTTCCACAATTTAAACACTTAACAGATCTTAGATCTCTATATATTCTATAGTCCTTATATCTTCTACCATAGTTAGCTTCTTCATCACTAGATGACTCATTGCTTGATTCTAACTTCTTACCCTTTGTCTTATTGGTTGCTTTGAATGTTGCTTTATTCTATGACATAGGATCTTTTGTTCTTATCTCAAATGTTGTGAGTATACCAAGCAACTTATCTCTTGTCAAAGTATCACCATATATTGATACTTCTATAGTAGAAACATGTTCACTGAATATATTTGGAAGAGATCTTAAGACTTTATCACAAACATCAGATTCACCAATATTCATACCAAGTCCTCACATATCATTAACAACCTCATCATTTAGAATTAGGTAAGCACTAATATTTCCCTCTTCGTTCATTATTAATTCTTCAAGTTGTCTTTTGAGATTTTGACTCTTTCTTTTCTTGACACGTTTATCTCCTTCATATATATTTTGAAATTTATCTCACATCTCTTTTGCATTTTGACAATGCATAACTTTCATAGACTCTGTTCTATGCAAACCTCTCACAAGTGCATTCATTGCTTTTGAATTATAGTGTTGTAGAATCTTACCTTCCTTATCCATAGAAGGATTTATTAAGGGATCGTATCCAAATTCCACTGATTCCCAAATTTCATTACCAATTGCCATCAGGTAGATCTTCATCATCATACTCCAATACATATAGTCACTTTCATAAAATACTAGTTTTGAGTTATTTGAGGACACTTCCTTAGGATCCATTGTGTTCTTGTTAGCCTTTCCTTCAAGCTGTTAAACTATTATGAAGGAACTGGCTCTGATACTAATTGAAGAACACAAGCTTATACTGAGAGGGGGGGTGAAAAGTATAAGACCACTTTTTACTTTTCTTTTCAAATCAATATTAAGAAATATGTAGATAGCAATATCAATAGCATTAATCAAAGAAATTCATAAATCACCACACACAATAGAGACACCACAATTTACGTGGTTCACCTAATGTGGACTACTCCACGGAGAAAATATTTCACTAAAATTTTCTCAATCAATCTCTCGATAATCCTTCTCAATTACAATGTTTATGGACCTCTATCCAAAGGAGACACCAATCCCCTAAATAAATTTCATGGATCTCTATCCACTCGAGAACTCCTCCTCTGCTCTTGTCGATGATCCTCTAGAAGATTACTACCTCCACTACACTGGCTTGTGTATATCTCTCCACTGAAGACTCTTGTCCCCACTCATAAGACCTATCCTCACTGCCCTAGATGATGGATCTCTATCCACTGGAGACTACTGTTCTCTCTACTCTGTCACCTCTAAAGCTCTGTCTCTAATCTAAACTAAACACAGTACTTCAGTTTAGCACAAATATGCTCAACAATTCCACACATAACTTGCTTAAATTTGCTCAAAAATTCCACATAGAACTTGGTCAAATATTCTCAACAAGTCCACATAGAACTTGCTCAAATCTGCTCAACAAGTCCACACAGACCTTGCTCAAATCTGCTTAACAAGTCCACTAAGAACTTGCTCAAATCTGCTCAACAATTCCACATAAAACTTGCTTAAATCTTCTCAACAAGTCCACACTTAGAACTTGTACAATCTGCTCAATAGGTCCACTCGAACTTGCTCAAATATGCTCAACAAGTTCACTTAGAACTTGTCCAATCTGCTCAATAGGTCCACTCAAAACCTGCTCAAATCTGCTCAACAAGTTCACTCAAAACTTGTCTAATATGCTCAATAAGTCCACATAGAACTTATTCAAAACCTGCTCAACAAGCTCACTTAGAACTTGTCCAATATGCTCAATAAGTCCACACATAACTTATTCAAATATGCTCAACAAGCTCACTCAGAACTTGTCCAAATATCATAAAAACATAAAGAGAATTGTTAGAGACTCAATATGTTATACACTCAATGTTCAATCACTTTATTAACTCAAATCAAAATATTGAATAGTTTGTTTTATGGAACTTGAACAATCACTTCGTACATCCACTTGACTAGGCTCAATCAAATATATTCAACCAATTACTCAAGAAACAACCCTTGCTCACAAACCCTAGTCCAAGCATGTAAACACCAACTCAAAATATTTCCAACAATGCTCAATAACAAATCTCACATAACAATGATACTCATGTTCTTTTCAAACCCTAGTTCAAGTTCTTTGCACAACAACTCACTTCAACAAAAATACATATAAATCAATATTCACATAATAATGATACTTATGTTCTTTTCAAAACCCTAACTCAAGTTCTTCACACAACCAATGGCTTCAACAACAATGCTTATAAAACAATATTTTAATCACAACACTTAATTCCAAAAAACCTTGAAGCATTAACTCAAACACTCTTGAAAAGGAAACCTTAATTAAATCCTTTTCACTTCAAACTTTATTTGATAGAAATCCAATCAATCAACTCAACCAAGGAAGAATTTTCCCATACCTTTTTGCTTGACAAGGAGTTGATCTCACAAATCTATCACACTCACACTCACTTCTTTGCCAATATCAATAAGGATTAGAAGATAATAATTTCCTCACAAAAACAATACAAAATGATACTAAAATTATACCTCATCACTCCAACTTAAAATAATATTCAACACCTTCACAATAATCTTCTTTAACACACCCCTTATTAAAATTAAAACAAATACTCAAAAGTATTAATCCTCCAATATGCCAATACGATAATTAATACTATTAAAACTAAATTCAAAACTCCTTATTACTCCTAATTGACACTTTTCAATAACCACTACTATCCAATTTGCAACGCTTCTAAGAAAATCCAACTAACACCCCTTTTATCTCCCAACTTAGACAATAATTTAATGCAAAAATATTTACCTCACCTTCAGAGGGATTCAAACCCTCAAAAATGCCCGTGACAAACACCTTAGGTGTGGCTCCAACTTTTGCACGAGACATGCACTCATTTGATATTTAAGAAGCACCATGTGCTTCAAATTGTGTCTTTTGCTTTGTACCTTGTAAAATATGCACATTTGGCACCTTCAACCAACACAACTGCCAAGCACAGCCACCACATTTCAAATGCTGGCCTCCTTGCCTACAAGCGCTCTGACCACTGCCCACTTGCCACTATGCCAAGCTGCCCAGTTGGCTTCGAACGATTGACGCCTTCTGCTTTATTCTATTCGCTGACACACAAAATTCGTGAACTTTCTCACCAGCTCTTCTTTCCAATTCGCATGCAATATTAATCAATCAAGCAAGGATAAGGTTTAATGCCCTTTGGACATAGGTATATATATTAATTTCCTCCATGCTTGTAAAAGGTCGACGCTTCAATGCTTTCACCACCACGTAACGTTGACGAAGGTTAGGACCTTAATAAAAGTGCTTTGAATTTTTTTAACTCCAAACCCATCTTTGGGTATTGTAAAATATTATAATGAATATTATAAATATTTTTCTTTGGGCTTTTAACCATATCACTTAATATTATAAAAACAAATATCCTTTTGAGTTTATTGCTTCCTTCTCATTGCATACCATGGTGTAAATAATATTTATTTATAAAATTTAAATTCTCATTGAATTTAAATAATTTATAAAACATATTATATCTCCTTTTTAACTTTGCACAAACCTCCTTGGGATTTTATGAAAACCATTTTTCTTTTAACTTTTGCACTAATTCTCTTGACCTTTGGCCTTCTTCTCGGATATCAAATAACAACCTTGACAACTTCATTTCTTGAAGAAGTCCTTGACATTAATGATGACTTCATTTGATGACATAAATTTCAACTATGACTTAGGGACTCAAAATGTCGAACAGTTATACTATATGTTACCAATCTTATTTCTAGTAGATCTTGAGCATTTTGAAAAGGTAGTTAGTTTATCATCCACCTCTAAATCCTCCAAGATATCCACTAGTTATGGTTCTTCCATAACTAAGTTATTGTACATCTCTTCTTCTATTTTCTCAATGTGGTAAGTGACTATTTTTTTAGGAATCAGTCTTATCCTCCTTCCCTTATAAGATATCATCATACCATAGTAGTGCAAATACAAGTATCCTCCCAACTTGATAGTGAATTATCTAAAATACATAGGCCAAAGTAGGGCTCAAGATCTACTACTATGATTTCTTTCACAATAGTGATCTCAAGAGCTCTATGTAATTTAATCAGTACATCTTTCACCACTCCCACAGTCTTCACTGGGGTACCATCTAGCTAAAAGACTCCTTGACAAAAGTGGGTATATTCCATCCCCATTTCATCACAAACAACCTTAGGCATAATAGTAGTAGAAGCTCTAGAGTCAATCATGAAATTATGGACTATCCATCCTTCCATTCCTAAAGAAATATAGAATGGGGGAGATTTATTTTTCAGAGTGGCAAGGGACATATTTTCCTGATCATGAGATTGGTTAAGCACAGTGGTCATCTCTTTCCCTTAGGATTTCTTGTTGAGATATACTTTTAATAAATAAATATGACCAGGGAGGAAAAGAGTATCATAGAGACTTGCTCTAGATGAAGTCCTTTTAAGGTCCTCTACAATATTAAATTTGGTCTTCTCCAAAGGATTTCTCTTCTTTCTTATCCATTTCTCCAAATATCCTCCTACATTGTTGTGTAACTTTGATCCTTTGTCTCTTAGTAATAGAAGGAAACTATAACTTTTCTCTCACTTCCTCTTTAGAACCTAATTGTTCTTTATCTTTGTAGGTTTGCTTTGGTGCACTTTTACCTTTCTTCTATGCATGAGGCACCAAATATGTTTTTGTGGCAGCTTGAGAAATAGAGAATCTATCCTTGTTTGGTAAAGGGTGGTCCTTATTCTAATAAGGGACCTAAAATAAACCCAATTTTAGTGGATCAACTTGTATTGGTTTCTTTCTAGATCTAGTCAATACTGTGATAGGTTCAGGTTCAGAGGAGCTAAGCTCTCTCAATTCTTGCTCATGCTACCACAACATGTTAACTCTTCCTTTCTGATTCCTCTCAGCCTTTTCCATCGCTTACTGGACATGATGTTGATACATGTAACAAGAATCAAGGTCATGCAAATTATTGCAAACCAAGCACCAAATGCTAACCAGGGCAATTTTAGGGTTTGAATCATATCCTTCTTGAGTAGCATTGACCCTATATCCTGCATTGTTACTTGAGCTAGGCTTTTAATCTTTATTGATGTGGGGAAATATCCTTTAATGAGATCTTTCATTCTCTCTTTTTTCTATAGCATTGACCTTGTTGCTAATATTTTTAAAGAGCTTTGAATATCAAGAAGCAGTAAATATTCTTGAGGGGGTTGAATGGAAGAGGAGGAAAAGGTACAACATCAAACAATTTAAGGGGTGGTGGATTTGCTATTGGAATATGGGCTACAAGTGAAGAAGGATTCATTGTAGGAAAAAATGAGGCTAAAGGTTGTTGTGTGATTTCAAGAGTGTATGGAGTAACATGTATATTCCTACTTAAATCAAGATATCTTCAGCATGAATCATTATTTGATAAACCTGTGGGAATATGGTTATTCTAGATTGTTGAGTTTGCAATCCAATATCTAGTCCAAAAGCTCTGATATAATATCTGTAAGCCAAGGGAGAATATGGTCTAAATTCATTAGGGATTCTTTTCCAAGTTCTACTAAAGCTGAGGTTAAATATCGGATACTAACTCTTGAAGATGTCTTTGGATGATTGTAAACTGGGTTAGGAGTGAGAATGGTTCTGCAAACTCATTGAAATCTTCCACAAAAGGACCAGCTAAGTCAACCCAACTCCTGATAGAGCCATTTTTTAAGGTTCTAAACCAATGCAATATTTTACCCCTAAATAAAAGAACTAACAACTTCACAATGACATCTTCATTCGTGATGTTATAAATGACAGCCATTGCGAGCACATCTTGACAATGATTGTACATTGTTCTCCTAGTGCCATCATAGATAGGTATAGCTTTGAGAGAAGCTTGAGGAATATCATATAAAGCTTGAAAATGCAGTGGGATTGGAGCATTCCAATTTGGATAATTATGTTGAACTTCATCCTGTTCTTCAGCCATGTTGGCTTGGTCACATGGAGTATCAATATCAAAAGAATCTGATGTTTGAAATTTTTCTATTGAAGTCTCAGAAGATGTGTGTCTTGAATGCCTAGATTTTGTGAATAATTCATAAAAATTGGCAGGATGATTTCCTTTCTTTACGACAATTATGAGAAATATGAAATTATAATGATTAGGACTAAGATTTTACTAGATCTTATTCTCATGGAGTCGCCAAGTGAATTTACTCTCTCCGCTCATTATATCAAAATAATTCACTAAATATTGATTCCTTTGGGTAAAACATAAAAGATATGTATAGTGGAGTCCAAAAATTGTTGTAGTCTAGTTTGCTATCTAGCCAATGCTAGAAGATTATCATCTTGAAGAACTTAAATGCGAGCACCCACTAATCATAGCCCAAACTAAAAATTGGAAGAATCAAATTGCTTTGATTTAACCTCCAAAAAAGATCAGTATACCTTGTCAACTTAATGGATGTTGACTCTATTTAGCTCAAATAGTAAACGTTTAGGGATAGAAATGGTAGGGTTGGAGATATATGAATAAATAATGGATGAGTGAAGCTAACAACATAGACATCCAAAAAATATCCCCTAATAGATTGAATTTCATAAACAATATTCGGGACTAACAACATTCAAAACTCTACAATTGTTATGTTAATGGCCCTTTGCATGCTCACAAATTTATTTCAAACATCTAAATTATTAATTATCCAAATTAATAGAATAAGATCAATTCCTTGACTAACAAAAATAGAATTCTCAAAAAGCATGTATGCAGAAACAAATTATCACCAATTTTACTCTAAGTTAGTTGTCCAAATTAATAGAATAAACTAACCATAGCAACAAAGATGTAGATAATTTCACAAAATTGTATCATCCATTCAAAACAAGTGCAATTTTGAGATAAACATCCCTTGTAATGTTTCATTCATCAATTTGCAGCAAATACATACAGTAGTGCAAGCAAATACTTCAGATACGACCTCTTCAAAGGAGGTAGTTGCCTTTATTTATAGATTTTACAATGATATTCCTTTCTAAGCATTAAAGGGATTTTAATTTATTGATTTTCTTGGCCACTCACCATTCATGGTGCTTGCAAATTGCATTTCTTGATTTGTTACAACCGAATTTCAACCCAAGGCCTTTGTTGTCATCATTGGTTCTTGCAATCCATTCTAGTTTACTAATCTACAATTGAATTTGTTTCATTGGAAGATTCTATAAGTTTTTAGATGGGTAGCAACAATTTGGCTTCTATGGCATCCTATTTTAAATTTCCCCTATTCTCTATATTGTGTGCACAAAAATTCACCAAAAATTTGCATGGAAAAAGGAGCTTGATATTTATCATAAATTTGTTGATCGAACGACTGTGGTGGACCATCCATAACGTTGTTTCAAATTTACGCAGTGATAGTGAAGAGAAAAAAGAATCTCATCTTTTCACATTTTTATCACTTCTCAATTTTGCACCTTTTCCAGCGTTTTTATGTTTTGTGCGCTATCAACAAAGGAGTCAAAGAAACGCAGCTTCGTGTTTTTTGAGTTTCTTAGTTTTTTACATTTTCTCACGCTTCCATGTTTTTTGGTGCTTTTGTGTTTTATGCGATGATTACAAAGGAATTGGAAATCACGCCTTACCAACCCTTTCTCCACTTTCTCTGATTTTACCCTTTTCTAGCGCTCTTATGTTTCTTAGCACTTTTTGGAAAGTTTTCAAAAAAATAAGAAAGTGTGATTCTTCTATCTTCTTTGATCTACTCATTTTCTAGTGCTTCTTTATTTTGGGTGCTTTTCAGAACTTTCTTGTTTGCATGCTTAATACAAAGATAGCAAAAAATTGTGGTTCATCCGATTTCTCCATTTTGGCCTATTTTCAACGCTTCTCAATTTTGGCCAACTTTCAACGCTTTTATTTTTGGCAATGCTTTTCAGATGTGTGCTCCAAATACAAGTAATTAAGAAAGCGTGTTTTGCCCTCTTTCTCCAATTTGGCCCTTTTTCAGCGCTTCTTTATTTTTACTCCTTTTTGGAACTTTTCTATTTTAGACACCCTTCAGATTTATGCAACGAATACAAAGGAACAAGAAATATCAGCTTTCCTGACTTCTCAATTTTTAGCTATTTTCAATGCTTCTCTGTTTCGACCAATATCCAGTGCTTTTGCATTTCTTAGCACTTTCTTATTTACCTTCTCCATACTTAGTCAAATTTTACAATATTTTGGCTAAGTAGATATGTAGCTGATTTTGGCCTACAAAGAGCAGTGTAATTTTTGTTTTACACTAACAGAATAGTCTTTTATTCCGTTTCTAGTTATGTTTGCTTTTTCAATTGTTATCTAGCAATAGATCTTCAGGTCAATTCATTGAAGTCTTGTTAATAACTAGAGAGTCTGAAGTTCTCAAGTGCCTCATATTTTTGCCACCTATCCCAATCAGAGCCTATGTTGTAGCCAAAAATGATACAACATGAATGTACCCCTAATTTCAAAATTTTAAAAGTCATTAGAGGTCCATAAATTTTATGGTGTTTTAATGAACAATAAAAAATTAAGTTATAAAGCCATAAGCATCTCAAAAGATAACAATGGATTTATATATTTTAAATATTGATAAAACCTTCAAATACTTAAGTCATTCATTTCTAGTGACTTTTTCGTCATGTTAGTCATCCTTCATGAAATGACCTCAATTGCAAAAAGCTTTGAAAATGCCTTACACCATGAAAATACAAATTTTAAATGAATAACAATGTGTCTTGCACAAAAATATTTAAACTAAGCCCACATATTTTTCCTAAATTAGTCTCTTCAACCATTGAAAGTCGCTTGTCAAATTTTATAAAGAGTAAAGTCACCCTTAAGAAGCAAAATAATCCTTTTAAATAAGCTTAAGAGGTCATTTACCCATATTTCCCTAAGTATATAAGCTACTAGCCCGATCGACCAAACATTGGAAGCAAAGCAAAGGCTATCGATCGAAACAGAGCTACACCGACCTAAAAGAGATCGATCGACTGATCGACAAGCAATAGGCCATCATCGAAAAGAAAAAATTCAAAGAACAGAACAAATAAGCCTTTCAATCGATGGGAAGAAAAATATCGACCGATCGGTCAATCGACCAGCCAACAGATTCAGCATAAAATACAAGCCATTCGGTCGATGAGAAGGAAAAAACTGGGCGAACGATCGATCGACCGATTTGACAGGGAAAGTGGACCACTCGACTGAGAACATATCAAAGGTCTAAAACCTATCAGTTCGAGCACATTGAGATTAGCGATAACATTAATTTTTTGACCTGAAGGCATCGACTAAAAATGCTCAAACCGCTAGGTCAAAGTGATGCCCAAAAATACATGCACTAGCATTCGACAGTAGAGAGTAAGAGATCAACCAGTTAATTTGGAGTAAAAAAGTATTTCGATCAAAGCTAAATCAAAGAACCTAGTTAAAGTCAAAAGCCCAAAATTTAATAAGTGAAGCAAAGAAGCATTCGATCGAGAAGAGGAAATGATCGACCGAAAAACGTGGAGCGAAAAGGGATCATCGATCAAAAGCACATCGATGGCTAAAATTGATCAGTTGAAACCCAACAGAGATCAATGGTCAACAAACAATGGCCCAAAGCCTATTGGTCAAGAATCCAATCAAACCCCTCAGTCAAAGTCAACCTATTCATTAAATCTAAGACCCTTTGATTGAACAAAGAAGCCCACATGGAAATATTGATGTGGTTCATACTCTTTTCGATCGATGGCTATCAACGTTCAAATTTTATCGATCCGAGCGGAGTAAAAGATAGGTTTTAATACCTAAGTCTTAACCCTTCATAAGGAAGAACCATAAGGGTCGAGTAATGTTGTGCCCCAATATTTGGCTATAGTTTGTTAATAATCCAAGGTAAGGCCATTCGATTAAAAAGCAACCTTGATCGACCGACCAAGTCAAGCAAAACTAGGGACACTCGATCGACCAAATAAGTGGCATGGAAGAATCTAGACGATTGAAATATCTTTAGCTGATGAAGATTGATGCCCGAGATTAACTAGTTGATCAAGGAAGAAACATAATTAAAAAGGGTCATCAACACATTCCTCCCATGTTTTTGCTTGATCCCCAAAGTTATGAGTTTCCTAAGCCTAATCAAACTTTTATATTTAGATATATTCATGGAAGAAAGAATTAACAAATTTTGGCTAAATGAAATCACACTATCTATGACCCACACGAAGGAGAAAAGAATCATTGATCGAGAAGAGATAAATACCTAGAGTCATCAGTCGAGCAGATCTAAACCATTGAAATATCAGGCTAAGCGATACAGACGGTTAGGATGGATCGAATAAGATAAAGGTAAAACGAGCAAGGTACACATGAGATTAATTCTTGCATGAACTTTGATTTAACTAACATCATTATTATGTTTATTCCCCCAATAAATTTTGGCATAGGTTTAATGCAACACATACAAGAGTACTCTAGGTTACTCAGTTGAAGAGTTAATAACAAGCAATCAAAATCACCAATCGTACAAAATCACAAAGGGGTCATCGATCGAAAACTTACATATGGTGAGGGCTAACTGGCCAAACATCCAATCAGTGAATGAGAAAGCTTCGATTGACTCATAATTAACTGCCAACCAAAAATTTTTGCAAGGAAAGTAATTAAAGCATCGATCAACCACCGATGATCACCAAAGCATGCATGGCTCAAAATCCACGATGGGCATTATCTGATCTATCACACAATCAAAGCAACACATCACTCAAGCAAGATCTTGTGGAGCCCCATATGAGAAATCCAATAAGGCACTCAAATTGATGATTATTTTGTTGATATGACTATGATCCAATCATAAAGTTGCAAGCACACAAGCTAACTATGGACCTTTTTCTCAGATCTATCCAGGTACATGCATTAATACAATGTGAGTAAATAAGATGATTCAAAATCAGATGTGTGTATGATCGGATGATTAGTTAAGCAAATCAACTGAAAGACAATGATTCATGATAGGTAGATCATTATAGAGAGTGAGGTGGCAAACCAAGTATAGTAGTAGTACAACAACGGTTGGCATGACATTAATGACACTTTGTGCATGAACTAGTTTAAAAATACACTAACAGTAGCAAGCAACTTACAAAGCTAAGAGTATTCTTGAACTACATAGAGTCGAAGAACCCAATCATAAAGATTTAGACCATGGCCTCTTCAAGTGTAGTTTCTCCCAAGACTAAGATCAAGATTTTAGAAGAAAATTTGGCATTTAATAAAATGATAAGGAAACCCGCAGAGCAAGTATGGGGCGAAGAAGAGCTTGTCGAAATCTATTTTCAATTGAGCACAAAGAAATGGCAATGCCCATAAAATTTGTTGAAGAACATCTTCAATAAGGCGTATGTAGATAAATATAAGAGTAGTCCTCGCTACAATAAGTGGACAACCAATTTGGTGAAGCTATTGTGTATGAGGGTGCATTTCTCCCCTGAATTGTTGTCATGGCTGGTCGTATCATACGATCCAAGGACCAAAGCTATAGTAAATAGCAGAAACAAGCATGTCTAAATAATTACGTCAAAAATTATTGAATAAATGTTTGGACTAGAAATGACAAAACTGGTATAGGATGCGGTGGTAGTCTCAGCACAGGTCGAACACATGATCAACACCATATTCTATGGAAATTTGTTTGACTATGACAAATTAGTGTTAACAGACTTTCTCATCCATAAATCCTCACTTCACAGGTGGGTGAAAGACTATGCCAACATGATCCACATAGTTATGGGGGTCGAGGACCTAAATTGGGTCAGCATAGAGGTCATGTTCCTCATAGTATAGTGTAATAAGACAGAAATTGCCAATGCATATATGGTAGGGTATAATATGTGATACAATATATAAAGAGTTCAAATATTTACATAAGGCGATAAAAGAGAACTGATATTTCATGCCCTGCTTCTCCCATTACTCTTTTCTAATCCATTTTATTATCATGCAATTCAAAGGGAGCTCAATTACCCAATTAAGAGGGGTTCCTGGGGCAATCATTCAAGATAGACTACCTTGCATATATGAAGGTACCTCCACTTTTTCAAAATTTTATGGCAGATTTTTGATATACATGCATCATGCGATCACTGAGAAAGAACCCCCCAAAATAAGCCTAGGTATAGTGAAATATCTTGAAGAAAAGAAGGTTGAAGACTTATTTCTCACAAAAAACTCTAGCTTCATTAGAACATATGGGGCCAAGTTGGCTCCCAAGGCTTTACCCAGTTTTTGTCCTAAATCACTAGTTGCCTTGGAGATAGTAAGACAATCGGTAGAAGAAGCCAGAATGATATTTAGGAGGAAACAAACAAGGATTCCTTGGGTCACTATGCTAGGTAAAATAATATAGTATGTTTACAGGGGATATCCTAGTTTAATTAAAGCCTTACCAAAAATGGATTCATATTATTTTGTAGAAATCACATGGAGGCCATATGATCTCGATGGGTGCTACAAGGAGGTTGTCATTGAACCAAAATACCTCACACATAGAAAAGATAAATTTAAAGATAATCTTCTATGGGCCCATAATAATGAGGTGTATTTAGAATAAATATGGAATAGTAAAAACCTAACCAAGGTACATGCTTGAATAGAGACAGTGGGAAATTACTCTGTAGACCTCAAAATGATAAGGGATACCATAGTGGATAAAATAATACCATAGGTATCATACTCGTAGAGGACTTCACAGATTCCCATGCAAAAATTATTAATCAAGAACCTAAATAAGTTGAGATCCTGGCTGAGGTGGCAACCTAAATAATAGAAGGCACTCTTGATGCCTTGGTCGCTCCTTGACCTCAAAACATGAACAAATAGAAAGAGATTGTCCTTGCCTCTACTACACCAAGTCAATTTACAATTGAAAGCTCTACAATGACTTTGATGAACCCACAACACTTGCAGTAGATGGTCATAGGTTCACCCCAGGTGGACCTGTAGCCTTTAGGGTAAATAACAAAGAGATTAATATTTTTGTAGTATCTTGGGAGAGAATACAAAAAAGTGGAGGATTTCCTAACATATTTAGAGACTACTAAATAGATGCTTCCAACCCTTCCAACTCTCCCCACATAAGAGAGCTAGAATAGAAATTACTATTAGTGAGCCTGCGAGCATCTCTAGTCAAAAGAAAGGAAATTGCAAATTTTACTCCTGAGGAGGAAGAACATATCCATGCCATAATGGAAGGGAGAGTGATAGAAGCACATACAAGGAGCAAAATTGAAAGTCCAATTTCTTCATCGACTCCAACCCCACTTCCAATTCGACGATCATTATTCCTACAGAAGGAGTAAAGTCACTCTAAATAAACCTTGAAATAGGAAATACATAAGTGGTAGGAGAAATAGTAGCCTTGTTGAAGTATGGAGTGCAAGTACATGTACAAACTGCACTAGCCATAAAAAATGAAATAACGACTTGGAAGGCTAAAGCATAATTGTTACAAGTAGAAAATAAAAAACTACAAGCTAAAGTCAATAAAGGCTAGGAAAAAATGCCTTCAGGGAATAAACTATTGCAAGGCCTAGTACTCATAACAAAATATAAATAATATATGGTCAAAATCATAAAAATAGAGTCTTAAATGATTGATATTTGTAAGGATTTTGGAGCAATGATAGAAGCAAATAAGAAAATAAAACCCTTATTAGAGAAGGCAAATAAAAAAATGGCAACTATTTCCCTAGTTTATGAGAAGTGTAAGATTAAGTATGAGCATATCAGGTCCAAACAAGTGATCACAGTGGATGGTCGAAGTCATAGCTACCAAATAGAATATGAAAAAGTTACCAGTTTTATGCCGATAGACCCCGATGGAATTATGCAGTTAAGGAACTAGAGATTGTGGAGCGAGATACGATTAATAGATTGAAGCACCTCAAAATTAGTATCCACAAACTACTCAGTATAGGAGAGTTTGGTAGATTAGTCATCAAAGACACTCAAGAGTTCCTATGTGAAGAAACTGATGAAGACAAATTATCTAATCAACTCATTTCTTTGTCAACAACCACTCTTGACATGGATTTTTTTAGATCACATAAATGGTCCTAAGAGAAGACAAGACTAAGGGAATAAGGGTGTTAGATAGAATTAATGTACTCAGTGCAATCGATGAATAAATATGGATACATATGCCTGATTTGGTTGGTGCTAGTCAAGAAGAGAAAGACGCAATCAAGAGAAGCCAAAAGACATCAGGATCAACAAGCAGTGTGGAACCCACAACAGGAGAGAAAGGAAAAGGAAATTTGGATGACAGCTAGATAAAATTTTGGTCTATTAAGAATAAATTCTAATTTTGAGATAGCCAATAACAGGCTATAACACACCCGACAAATTACAAGGTAGGAGATGGTTCCAAGTGGAGAGTCTGGATTGAAACAGTTCTAATAGTTACAGAGCCAACGTAGTTATAAGAAGGACATCTGTAGCCAGAAAGAGGATCAATATTTTGACATAGCATATTTTTGCTAAGAGCTATACTTGAGTACCATATTATTTGCTATTGTATTCCCTTTGTGTCTTTCTTCTTTTTACATCCCTTATTCTTTCAATTGTTGTGCAAGTTTTGATGGGAAAGTAACCAAGAATATGAGATTATTTCTAGATTATTGAGGCAGAGGTTTAGAGACTCGATTGTTACCAGATTGGAATGGGAGAGTGAAAAGTCCTTGTTACGATATTCGAACGAGGATTTTTATTGTATTAATATTTAAAAGAGTTTAATGGCAAATTCAAGCCAACTCTTCATGTAATAAATTCTCATATTAATACAATTATGGGATTATTTCCTCGTTATTTCTTTGTCATCAATTTTGTGTGTATCTTCATTATGGGTTACATTATTTGAACGTATAATGAACGTTTTTTTTGTTGGTCAACTATTATGTTTATTACAATATTTGAATGAATTTAATTGCACCAATTATTTCTTTTTCCCATTCTTTCTATTTCATTGAAGTGTTATTAAATCTTGCTACAATAGCCCAAAGGATTAAGGCACCGATCATACATAAGGTATAATTGAACTGTTATTGTTTTAGCTTGGTCAAATTTATAAAAAATTTAACTCACCACCATAAATCTAGAAGAGCATGAACATAAAATGTTAAAAAATTTAAGTTCACCTCAAGGGTTTCCTTACCATACTTGGTCTGTTTAGAAAATATTAAGAAATTTATTCCTAGGTTAAAGAGGTAGGTCAACTAAAGCTTGTAATTGTTGGTTGGCAATTGGTTTTTCTTGTAGTGTCACAACTTATCCCAAAGATCCAGGAAAAATCTCCAACATGCCCCTTATCCTTGGAGAAGGGCATTATGAGCTCCAAATATTGAGGGTGTCAAACCAAAGCCAAAGTGCACTCAATAATCTCCATTCAAACTAAAAATTTATGTGCACATTTTTGCCTTCTTTGATTTTTGAAAACAACATTATTCATATCCTATCTTTGATGACCTTTAGTAATAGAGTATTACGATCATTCAATCCTTGAACTTTAAAATCTTCTTTTTGAAGTAGTATGGATTTTTTCCAATGCTCTTGAAAAAATGAATGGTAAAAAATAGGTTAAGAACTCCTTTCTGCCCCTTATGTGAAAATTACTTAAGAGACTTTGAAGAGAAAATTGTCTTAGGATTCAAAAGAAATACAATAGGCTCCTAATAACATTTCTACATTACCAAGTGAGGCAGCTCCATACCCACTTTGATACCATGTTGGAATTCACATCTATTTCTAAAATTGAACAAAAGCAAACCATTCACTCAAATCTTATACAAAAAGCATAAAATGATGTAAAGAAAAACAAGAGAAATAGGAATTGTGGGTGCACTTGAGCACCATAAATAATTAATGTATTTATACCAACACAAAAATTCCAATTACATGAATTAGTTTAACCTAAGCCCATATAACAAGAGGGCTTAAGGTTTATTACAAGTTATAAAGTGGGTTTAACTATAACAAAGTTAACCACAACCCATAGGGCTTACATGATAAAATAATATAGTAAATTAAATACCTTTATATAATGATTGCTTGTGGGCCTATACAAGTTAGATCACACTTTCAACATTATTAAAAGTTTTAAAGTGGAGATTGAATTATATTATTCCATGAATTTTCTACCAAAAAGAATGTGTTTTAGTCATATTCTCCACTTTTGAAGTTAGGGATAAGATAATGGATGGTGACCCATGTTTTAGGGAGGAGATATGGCTCTTTTTTAAGACAATGGAGTAAGAATTTTTTGTGGACACATAAACTATTAAAAAGGATTTCAATATGAGTTAGTCTTTTTGGACTTCAATATTCACTTTTCAATAAAGAGGTTTCGAACAATAGTGGTAATACTCTAGGGGAATTAATCTAAGAGGGTCAAACTATTGGGAAGCAAAATCATGTTGTATATTATAAGATATGTCTTGCCATGGATAATTCAAAACTTTTACAAAACTCTATTAAGATTACATAAAAATAAAAAGAATAGGATCTACCAATGGATTATGAAAGCATTGAATTCCAATGCCACAAATATTATGATATTAGAACATGGAAAGAGATTACAAGTGAAATTAATCAAGAAAGATATGGAAATCTTTGGTCAAACATACTTTGATATGAAGCAATGAAATCATATTATAATAGAAGATGACTAAGATCAAGATTTTTCACTCCCAAAAAAATGGTAAATAAAATCCCTTATACCTCATTATATGGCAAAGGCCTTCACTATTTATTTAGAGCAAACATTAGAAAAACTAAGAAAATAAGAAGGAAGTAAAGGATGGGGATTTACAATTTGCAAGTTAAAATTCTTATGAAATTAAAGGTATGAAGAAAGTTATTAAAGCAATTTTTAAATAAATAAGTTGAGAGAGGTCAAGTTTAATTCAATAAGTCATCTCCATTTTCCTCATATAGTGAAAGAGCATCTTCTTACAATAAAAATGTAAGTAATATAGACTATAGAGTTTATCCCTTGAACTTTAAAGTTAATGGTAACATAACAAAGAAAGTAGTATGGGCGTTAAATGCATTGTGCTAGACAACTCAATAACCATACAATTAGGAGGAGAAAGGTTATCTCCTCTACACATTATCATTACAACCCATATCAGCTAAACAAAAAATAAGCACATATTTCAAACATACAAACTATATTTCCAAGTTTCTTTTGTTATCAATTTTGCCATCACATGCCATGATGCTTTGGTAGCTTGTCCCTTTGTAGACCTCCTGTTGGCGGTTTTGCACTATGCCACATTAGTTTTAAATAAATCGTTGACTGTAATGTAAAAAATTCATGATTTCACATCTTGCTCAGAATGTTTAAAAACATTGCAATCATTTCAAATTTTTATGTAATTTTTCATTTTGAAAA
This sequence comes from Wollemia nobilis, assembly GCA_028583015.1. Classification (NCBI taxonomy): domain Eukaryota; kingdom Viridiplantae; phylum Streptophyta; class Pinopsida; order Araucariales; family Araucariaceae; genus Wollemia; species Wollemia nobilis. The sequence continues at coordinate 9,298,855 of JAQPPZ010017228.1, forward strand.
TAAACAAATTAATCCCAAATTGTGACTTGGAAATCCACTTCGAATTCACTTCGTCAAATTATCCACAGTAGCAATTGAAAAATTAAAAATGATTTCGATTTAGAGGCGAAGCGACGGTAAGAAATTGAAGGCAGTGAAATCAAAGAAAATTAAAAAAAATAAAAGACAAAATAAAATCGGCTAAGTGAAGAATGCAAACGCATTCACCTCATTGGAGGGGTGAATGTCACATTCACCCATTGGAAATGTGAACGCGCCCAAAAAATAGAAATGCACCAAACAAAAGGGAGAATAAAAAGAACACATCGCGTTCGCCCCTTAAGTGGGGCGAACGTAGTGTTCGCCCCTCATTTGGGCGAACACGATTTCAATATGTGTCATGGTCGCTTTAAAGTATTCACGATGGATCCATTCATTATTTTTAAAGGCGAATTGCATGGAGAGATAAAGTTTGGGCGATGACAATTTTTTAATAGTTTTCACCCTTACACTCAGGTAAAAGGGGCGAACGTCATGACAGATGCGGCGAAGATATTTTTAAGGTAATTGTTGTTTTTTTTTTAGCACATGTGATTAAATTTATCCAGAGGCATGAGTAAAATTAAATGGTGCAAATTTTAATTATTAATTGCCATCATCTTCGACAATTTTAAAGATTGATTTTTCTAGTTGAAGATTTGCTTTGAGTAACTGCTACAATTTAATGTTGGTGACGAAGTGGAAGTATTTTTGTCATTTTCAAGAACATCTTCTCGAAGGTTTTACTCTCTCCAAAGCAAATTGAATATGGAGTAAATTGTTGAAGCTCGTGTTTGATTTCCAAGAAGATGGAGGTGACTCAAATTTAATGATATGGTGCCTGAATGCTATCATCTCAAATCATTTTCAGGATCGTGTTTATCAAAAGAAGATTTCCAAGAAATGATGACTCATTTGATGTATTCAATGAAAGAGGCACGAACCTCTATAAATACTAAGAAAAATTTCATTGTAAGGGGTTGGAAAAAATAGATATCCTGCGAGAAAACACTTCAAGTTCTCTGTAGTAATAGTGAATTCAAAATGTTTGGATTTGCAAATGACTTGGTGCATCATGGTCTTCTACATTACGCATTTCTTTTACATAGTTAGCTTTATTATTTGTTGTTAGATTTAAATTCCGCAAGTTGGATTTAAATATTGCAAGTGAGAGAGTGAGTGTTGGAGTGTTGATCTCGAAGATTACATGTGCGAATTTGTACAAAAATTATGTTGTTTCATCATCTATTTGCCTCGCTATTTTTGGCTTGGTGTGGATTCCCGCTATCGACCTATTCCCATCCTACACAATCAGCCTGTGGCCATATTTCCCATTTTTTTCCATATTTTTAATTTCTTTATTGCATCCCTAGTCTTAAACCATTTTAGAATTATTAAGGGAATGAACCCTCTTTGGAGATTGACACGGGGGACATCTCTTTCCTTTGGTATTTCAATTTTGGTCATGTCTAGGGCACACAAACATAGTTTTGTATGATTAGGAAGATATTTGACCAACATTTTTTACTCTTGAGGAGGAAGAACAACAATACATGTTTTAGCGGATATCTCAACGAGTAAAGCAAAAGATAGAAGAAGCACCAAAGCCAAATAAGCGTGATGTACAACAAGTGCCACTATTTCCCAAGGTGGCTAAGAAACCAAGGACTAGGTGCCATCACTATTTCTTCAGGTGATGTTGCAGTTACTATGACTGCTATAACTTATGTCGTTTTGACGATAGTTGTTAGTGCTCCCATGGTGACTAAGGTTCCAACAAAGGTGGCACAAATACTTTCGATGATCTAAGGACAAAAGGAAGATCAACCGTTGGAACCACTCCAAGAGAATGTCATGGAGACCCAAACAAATACTAGGGAGGTAGCACTATAGAAACAAGAAGAGGATTTTGTGTAGCCCCTTCTATCACTACCTCACATGACACTTGTGCCCGAAGGTACGTCTTCTCTCCCTTATTCTTCTTATCTCTTGGAGCAAGTAGTGACTATGCCAGTTTCACTTCCATTAGTTTTTGTGTCCATTTCTCCACCCTTCGGTATGCCCTCCATATCCCTTCCACTTTCTTCATCCACTATTCCCAAAGTCACTACTACTCCTTCTTCCATTCCCCTTCCTTCGTCCTCCCTTTCTTTTAGTTCATATGCATCAGGACCGAACCCATTTTTGTGTCCCTCCCTATCCATTACCACTACTTGTTTCCACCGAGTTGTAAGTACACAAGCTCCTCCGAGGGTAAGCGCAACTTCGGTTAAAACCAATCCACCCATCCATTCTATCGTTTCTATCCCACCACTTCTAACCACCACGTCAGTTTCACAGCTTAACTGCTTTGAAGCCCTCATTCCCTTCACCCCATTTTTAGAATTACAAGCATTGCGTGACATTCAAGTGGTGTCCAAGCAATCTGATGTAGAGAAAATTAATCGGGCCCACTTGAGTTCATCACAATGGCTAAAGATCAAATGACGAAAGGAGGCTCTCACACCAGCACGTCCTCTTAAGAAAATTTGCTTTTGATCCCATTGCAATGGAGGCTCATATCACCAAGATCACTCCGTTGGTTTAGAAACCTCAGGGAGAATTGTTGTCGAGCGATCTTATTTCTGAGACCATCATAGAAGACCTCACAAGGATTGATCCTATGGAAACAATGGGCAATATTCAGGTGGACATGAGTTCAGTTTCCCTTCATGGTGAACATTATAAACAAAAGTATTTTGATCAGACTGACAAGATCATTGAGCTCAAAACTGCCTTGGCTAAGAGTCGAGCACAAGAGGAATGAACGACTAAAAAGAATGAACATTTGCGATGACAGGTAGGTGTGCACTTAAAGGAAAGAGATGCAACATGCATTGAGATGAACAACCTACGCCAAAAACTAGAGGTCGTCCAGAGCCAGTTGGTAGAAAAAGTTGTTCAAGCTGCAGGATTTTCTCATGGAAGCATCAAAGAGATGCATCTTCATTCTACGTAGAATTGTGTAAAGTTGGCCTCAGAAGCAGTTCGATTATTGTACTACCTGTGGGCAGCCAGTATCCACAAGAACAATTGGAAGCAGCTTGGAAGCAGTTTGTTGAAGATACCTCGGATATTGATGCATGGGAGGAGCCCATCATAGATATTCAGGTCTTGCCCTTTATGCAGAAGTACACTCATATGGAGCTTTCTCTTTTTGAGTTAGCCCAGTGAGCGAGGTGCCCTAGTTTGGATGATATTCAAAATCTGCACTTCGTGCATGAGTCACTCAAAAATCCTTCATTATGGACTATCGAGGCTTGGAAGGCAACAGTTACAGTCTATGAGGTTACCTCTGAGAGCCTCAAACAACAACAGAAAATGAAGCAACAGTGAAGGCTATTTAAGAAGAAGAGTGAGCTAAAATACTCCATGTTGCAGCTGAATATGAAGCCACCCAGGAAGTCAAGTAGGAGAGGAGCAGAAAGGCGTCTACGTTAAGGACAGCAGCCAGAGAAGCTAGTAAGAAGACTCATGATCACCCAATGGACTAATGCTTGGGATCATTTGCATCTATGTGAGCTGGATACCCCAAGAACCGCTAGAAATATTGCCATTTTTGCACTATGCCGCATTGGTTTTAAATAAATTGCTGATTGTAATGTAAAAAAATCATGATTTCACATCTTACTCAGAATGTTTAAAAACATTGCAGTCATTTCAATTTTTTTATGTAATTTTTTATTATGAAAATAAACAAATTAACCCCAAATTGTGACTTGGAAATCCGCTTTGGATTCACTTCGTAAAATTATCCACAGTAGCAATTGAAAAATTAAAAATGATTTCGCTTCAGAGGCGAAGCGATAGTAAGAAATCGAAGGTAGTGAAATCAAAGAAAATAAAAAAAAGGAAAGACAAAATAAAATCGGCTAAGTGAAGAATGCAAACGCATTCACCTCATTGGAGGGGTGAATGTCACGTTCACCCATTGGAAAGGTGAACGCGCCCAAAAAATAGAAATGCACCAAACAAAAGGGAGAATAAAAAGAACACATCGCGTTCGTCCCTTAAGTGGGGCGAACGTAGTGTTCGCCCCTCATTTGGGCGAACACGATTTCAATATGTGTCATGGTCGCTTTAAAGTATTCACGATGGATCCATTCATTATTTTTAAAGGCGAATTGCATGGAGAGATAAAGTTTGGGCGATGACAATTTTTTAATAGTTTTCACCCTTACACTCAGGTAAAAGGGGCGAACGTCATGATAGATGCGACGAAGATATTTTTAAGGTAATTGTTGTTTTTTTTTTAGCACATGTGATTAAATTTCTCCAGAGACATGAGTAAAATTAAATGGTGCAAATTTTAACTATTAATTGCCATCATCTTCGACAATTTTAAAGCTTGGTTTTTCAGTTGAAGATTTGCTTCGAGTAACTGCTACAATTTAATGTTGGTGACGAAGTGGAAGTATTTTTGTCATTTTCAAGAACATCTTCTCAAAGGTTTTACTCCCTCTCCAAAGCAAATTGAATATGGAGTAAATTGTTGAAGCTCGTGTTTGATTTCCAAGAAGATGGAGGTGACTCAAATTTAATGATATGGTGTCTGAATGCTATCATCTCAAATCATTTTCAGGATCGTATCTATCAAAAGAAGATTTCCAATAAATGATGACTCATTTGATGTATTCAATGAAAGAGGCACGAACCTCTATAAATACTAAGAAAAATTGCATTGTAAGGGGTTGGAAAAAATAGATATCCTGCGAGAAAACACTTCAAGTTCTCTGTAGTAATAGTGAATTCAAAACGTTTGGATTTGCAAATGACTTGGTGCATTGTGGTCTTCTACATTACACATTTCTTTTACACAGTTAGCTTTATTATTTGTTGTTAGATTTAAATTCTACAAGTTGGATTTAAATATTGCAAGTGAGAGAGTGAGTGCTGGAGTGTTGATCTAAAGATTACATGTGCAAAGTTGTACAAAAATTCTATTGTTTTATCATCTATTTTCCTGCTATTTTCGGCTTGGTGTGGATTCCTGCTATCAGTCTATTTCCATCCTACACAATGCCTGTGGCCATATTTCCCATTTCTTTTCGTATTTTTAATTTCTTTCCTGCATCCCTAGTCTTAAACCATTTTAGAATTAGTAAGGGAACCAAACCTCTCTAGAGATTGACACGGGGGACATCTTTTTCCTCCAGTATTTCAATGTTGGTCATGTCTAGGGTGCACAAACGCAGTTTTGTATGATTAGGTAGATATTTGACCAACACATCCACATGCTTGCCTTGCTATTGTGGAAAGAAATACTAGTATGACTCAATCATGTGCCCTCCTCTATCCTATGCACAATGCAAACCACCATGCCGCACTAATAGTTGGGATGGAGGAAGAATTTGTAAAATATATGTTGTTCTTTTTTTATCCAACAAAAAAATGTCATCTCATTCCAACAAAAATAGTTCCTATCAAATTCAAACTTGGGTTTCTCGTGTCTAAACACCTTACAACATTCTCTCCTAGTTTCAATCACCACCATGTTTGTTATGTTAGGGCATGTCTCCTCTCCTTGAAGAAGGGTGTTGCAAGCTTCAAATCATGAGGGTTCTAAGCCAAAGGTAGAGCATGTAAAATAACCTCCATTATAATTTAAAATTCATGCACATGTTTTTTCCTTCTTTGATTTTTGAAAAACAATATTCTTCATCTCCCATATTTGACAACCTTTAGCAATAGAGAATCATGATCCTTCAATGTTTGAATTTTGAGACCTTCTTTTCGAAAAAGTAGTATAGATTTTTTCCAATGCTCTTGGAAAAATGAATGATAAAAAATAGGGTAAAAACTCCTTTTTGCCCTTTATGCAAAAACAATTTTTGAGAATTTGAGGAGAAAATCATCCTAGGATTTGGAAGAAATATTGGAGTCTCCTAATAACATTTATATATGACCAAGTGAGGCAAATCTATACCTACTCTAATACCATGTTGGAATTCACACCTATTTATAAAAACAAGCAAAAGCAAACCATTCACTCAAACCTTATACTAAAAACATAGGGAAAAAGAAAAATGATAAAAATAGAAATTATGGGTTCCCTTGAGCACCATAAATAATTACCATATTATCAATGGATAAATATCATAACACTTTGATGCAATGGATGGAGTGGTGGGGTGTTTATACCAATACTAAAATCCCAATTATATAAATGAGTTTAACTTAAACCCACATAACAAGAGGGCTTAAGGTTAGTTACAAGTTATAAGGTGATTTAACAACAATAAGGATAATCATGACTCATAGGGATTACATAATAAAATAATATAGTAAACTAAATACATTTGTATAATGATTTCTTGTAGGCCTATACAAGATCACATCATACAATGTTGGCCTTGGTCATAAGTCATATTACACTTTCAACATTATTAATAGTTTTACAAGTGGACTAGATGGAAAAGGATATTGAATTATATTATTTCATGACTTTTCTACCAAAAAGAATTTGTTCTAATCATATTCTCCAGTTTTGAAGTTAAGAACAAAAGAAGAAATTGTGGCCCAAGTTTTAGGAGGATATATGACTCCTATTTAAGACCATTGAGTAAGAATTTTTTATGGACAAAAAAATACTTTGAACATGAGTTAGGATTTTTGGAATTTAATATTGACTTATCAATAAGGAGGTTTTAAACAACAATGATAATGCTCTAGTGGAGTTAATCTAAAAATGACAAACTTTTGGAGAACAAAAGCATGTAGTGTATAATAAGATATGACTTGCCATGGATATTTCAAAACTTTTACAAAAATATATTAAGATTAAATCCAAATAAAGAGAATAGGATTAGCAAGTGGATTTGAAAGCACTAAATTCCAATCCCACAAATATTATGAGATTGGAACATGGCAAGAGAATACAAAGTGAAATCGATCAAGAAAGAGATGGAAAGTTTTGGTCAAACATACTTTGAGACAAAGCAATGAAATCACATTACAATAGAACATGGCTTAGATCAAGGATTTTGTACTCCCAAAAAAGTGGCAAAGAAAACCCCTTTTGCCTTATCAAATGGTGAAGGCCTTCATTATTTATTTAAATCAAACATTAGAAAAAATAAGGAGCAAACATTTAAAAAATAAAGTAGAGGATGAGGAGTTACAATTTGCAAGTTGAAATTCATATGGAATTAAAGGTGTGAAGGAAGATATTGTATCAATTTTTAAATGAAGAAGCTGAAAGAGGTCAAGTCATCTCCATTTTCCTCATGTAGTGGAATATCATTTTCTCACAATAAAAATATAAGGAATATAGACTATAGAGTTTGTCCCTTGCATTTTAGGGTTTCAAGGGCAACATAACAAAGAAATTAAAATGGGCGCAAAGTGCATTGCACTAGCCAACTCAAAAAATATACATTTGGGAGGAGAAAGGTATGCTCTCCGCACATTATTGTTCCAACCAATAGCAACCAAACAAAAAATGAGCATGTGATTCTAACATGCAACCTACCTTTCCTAGGTTATTTTATTTTATATTCTATCGTTGCATGCCATGATGCTTTGGTAGTTTACCCCTTTATAGAAGCCCATATGATTTCCTTGCTATTGAAAAAAGAAAGACCAATGAGACTCAATCCTACACCCTCCTCTATCCCATGCACAACATAATACACCATGCCACATGATGCAAGAGCATCCAGTGGTGTAAGGGAATCTTGCATTACCAGAAAAACAAATTACATTTTCTCTTTCAGTTGTAAGTTTCTTTAGTTGTTTTGAAGTCTATGATGACACTTGGGAGGTGTAAGTTAGTCAAAAGTCCAAAAAGGTGAAAATCAGTCACCGACTATTTTTAGTAAGTCAGCCTAAACATGTATGTATGGACTTGAAAATTTACCCCAATGAGGAATGGAAAAATGTATCTTGTGGCAAAAGAATCACCCCAATATCCTAAATATTTTGAGAAATATTAAAGTTTTCGTCCCGAGAAATCCCGCTAATAAGGTTTAAAAATAAATTTTGAAGACCTTAGAGGCCCCAAAATAAGATGGGAATTTGATGAAATGATCCTTAGATAATTTTGTTGTTGTAGATCTCTTTTCAAGCTTTCCAATGATATCTTAGAATAGCTAATCAGACACCAGAGTCAAAATTTATGGTTCTGGGAAGTTGTGCCACCGAAATTCAAATTTGAATATCTTTCTAGGCAGGAAAATGAAAATGAAAATTTCAAATGAATATCTTCCTGGGTAGGAAAAGGGGAGTTACACTTTCCATAAATTTCTATGGAAGTTATTAAAATGGGGAATAGGGAACACAAAAAGGTTGTCCGAGAAAGACATATCGTGGCTCTAGCTTGCAGATTTCCATTCGACTATCTTTGTGATAAAATCGGCCTTGTGGTTGTAGCATTGTAACTCTGATTCTGTAATTCCATTTCATTGAAATAATATCAGATATTGTGTTTCTTATAAATTTTTCTATGGTTTGAGTATTGTGTGAAGTGTTGGGTGGAGTAGCCCTTCACCACCACACCAATAGTTGGGGTGGAGGAAGAAGTTTTCGAATATATGTCCTTATTGACTCCAACAAAAGAAATGTCATCCCCTTCCAACAAAAATAATTCCCATCAAGATTCAAACTTGGGCTTCTCATGCCTAAACACATTACAATATGCTCGCCTAGCCACAATGGTCATCCTCTTTGTTGTGTTGGGGTATGTTTGTTCTCCTTGAATAAGGGTGTTGCGAGCTTCAAATCTTGAGGGTGCCAAGACAAATTTAGAGCATGTGAAATAGCCTCCATTCAAATTTATAATTTATGCAAGCATTTTTGCCTTCTTTAGTTTTTGAAAAACAACATTCTTCATCTCCCATATCTGAAAACCTTTAGCAATAGGGGATCATAATCCTTCAATGTTTGAATTTTGAGATATTCTTTTTGAAAAAGCAATATTGATTTTCTCCAATACTCTTGGAAATAAACTCCTTTCCCATGTGGAAACAATTTATCAGACTTTACGAAGGAAATCATCCTAGGATTTACGAAAGATTGAAGTCTTCTAATAGCATTTCTATGTGACCAAGTGAGGCAGCTCTATAACTACTCTAATACTATGTTGGAACTCACACTTATTTTCAGAAATGAACAAAAGCAAGTCATTCATTCAAATCTTATACAAAAAGCATAAAAGGATGAAAAGGAAAGTGATAGAAATTATGGGTTCCCTTGAGCACCATAAATAATCACTATATTATTTGTGGATAAGGATCTCAACACTTTGGTAAATAATCACTTGATGGGGGGTATTTATACCCATATAAAGACCCCAATTACATAAATGATTTTAACTAAGCCCACATAACAAAAGGGTTTAAGGTTAAATACAAGCTATAATGTGGGTTTAACTATAACAAGGTTAACCACAACTCATAGGACTTACGTAATAAATTAATATAGTAAACTAAACACAATTGTATAATGAATTCTTGTAGGCCTATACAAGATTATATCATACAATGTTGAATTTGACCATAAGTCAGATTACATTTCAATATTATTAAGAGTTTTAAAAGTGGATTAAATGGAAGTGGAGATTGAATTATATAATTCCATGACTTTCCTACCAAAAATAATTTGTTTAAATCATATTCTATGGTTTTGAGGTTAAAAATAAAATCATGAATGGTGGCCAATGTTTTAGAGAGGAGAGATAGCTCCTATTTAATACCGTGGAGTAGGAATTTTTTGTGGACACAAAAACTATAAAAAATGCTTTTAATGTGAGTTAGGATTTTTGGACTTCAAAATTCACTTATCAATAAGGAGGTTTTAAACAATAATGGTAATAATCTAGGGGAGTTAATCCAAGAGCAACAAACTATTGGGGAACAAAAACGTGTTGTGTATAATAAGATAAAGAGAATATTTCGAAAATTTTGCAAATATCTATTAATATTAAATCCAAAGAGAGAATAGTATCAACAAGTGGGTTATGAAAGCATTGAATTCCAATGCCACAAATATTATGATATTGGAACATGACAAGATATTACAAAGAAATATATCAAGAAATATATGGAAAGCTTTGGTCAAACATACTTTAAGATGAATCAATGAAATCATATTATAGTAGAACATGACTTAGGTCAAGGATTTTTCACTCCTAAAAAAGTGGTAAAGAAAACCCCTTCTACCTCTTAGATGGCAAATGCCTTCAATGTTTATTTGGAGCAAACATTAGAAAAACTAAGCAGGAACTAAGGGATGAGGAGTTACAATATGCAAGTCGAAATTCATATAGAATTAAACGAGCGAAGGACAATATTAAAGAAATTTTAATATGAAGAAGCTAAAAGAGGTCAAGTTTAATTCAAGTAAGTCATCTTCATTGTTCTCATAGTGGAAGATCATCTTCTTCAAATAAAAATGTAAGGAATATAGACTATAAAGTTTGTCCCTTCCACTCTAGGGTTTCAAGGGCAACATAACAAAGAAAGCAGTATGGAAAATATCTAACTACAATTTAGGGATTAAAATAATTTAAGAAAGTAAGTACTATGGATGATGACCTTTGCATTTTAGGAGATCTATAACAATGTAAACAAGAAAGTATTTTTGAGGTTATCCCTTTCACTTCAGGTTCTCTACAGTAGCATAAACTTATAGATGATAAATCATATTATAAAAGAACAAATAGAAAATATTGATGACGATGAAACCATTGGTGAGAATAAAAAATAAAAATAAAAGAGGAAGCCCTTGAAAGTTAGAACAAAGAGAAAAAAAAAATTTAGAGAAAATTATTTGAGATGGTATCTTGAAATGTTAGGTGTCTGAATAAAGTCCCTAAAAAAATTCTTATCATGGAATTAATAGGTTGTTAAAAACTCATATAGATATTGATTTGAGAAACCAAAGACAAATTTCACAAGTGTTAAAATTAAATGGGGCTAAGCCCAAAAATAAGAATAAAAAGTGATGATGAAAATGGTATCTTGGAATATTAGTAGTATGAAAAAGGCCCCTAACAAAACAAATTAAAGAATAAATATATTGTTATACTCTTAGAGTTTATTAGTACAAGAAACAAAAATAAATAGTGAGGAATGTAAGGATGTATTCAAAATGGTTTCAAAGTTGGGGGATTGTCTAATAATTTTGCTATGAGAGGTTTAGGAGGTATTGAACCTATAAGGGAGAATGTAAAATGGGATGAACAATTGTTAGAAGCAAAAATTAATTGGGTTACTAATCTTTTTTGTAGGAAAGAGAAAAATATCAAAGTTGGGGTCTAAATGTATATGATCCAACTACGATTACTCTTCATAATAGATGTTGTAAGGACCTCAATTTATTTATTTAAAATTCAATATTGATTTATAATTGTGATCTATGGGGTTGGACTTCAACATAGTTCAATCTCCATTAGAAAACAGTTCAATACTCCTAGATGTCCTATATTAATAGAGTATTTTGTTTTCTTTGTCAATTCAAATAGCCTTTGTAATGTTATTCCTTCAAGCTTTCAACATAGATGGGATAATGGATGTTTTGGATAAACTCATATCACAAAAAACATTGGACAAGTTTTTCCTATCAAATACATGGTTGTAAATATATTATACAATTTTTTCAAACATTTTATTATGAGAAGTATAAAATCATAACTTGTTCTCTTGAGAAGTGATCTACTCGATAATGATCATCCAAAGCCATTTCATTTTTACTCTACGTGGCTTCAAGTCCCTAGTTTCTTCCAAATGATTATGTTATGGTGGAACGAAACATGGTTTGAAGAATCATATGTGTACATGTTTGTTCAAAAGATGAAATAGCTAAAGAGGCAATGAATATTTAGAATGTCAAATATTTTTATAAATATAAACAATATAAAAAAATCAAAACTCAAAAATTTACAAGGGAGTAGAAATCAACAAAATGGATTAATATACTTATGTGCAAGAAAATAACTAGTTTCTCAATATTAATGTAATACTGGTTACTTAATTGCTACTCTCAAAACATATTTGTATTTTTATTGAATAAAAAATAATTCAAATCCAAATGGATGAACTATTAAGAAAGAAGAAGATACTAGGAGGAAGCAATTAATTATGATTTATGTTGCAAACAAGAGAAGGAAGTTCTCCTATGGACGACCTTCTCAAGTAGCACAAGTTCCTATCCTCAAGATGCATGGTATCACACGTGTAATCAACAAAGTTCAAGACAACAAGACAAGTTAAAGTCTTTGTGTGATGGCAATGTCTTATGACGACTCCTCTGCCATCCTTGTATGATATAATTCAATTGGACAACAATATCCTCCTAATGTATGACCACAATCATTGTACGGTACCTTCGTTGTACAACACCTTTGTTGTAAATTGTATGACAAATTCCTTAATGGTATGAGAGTCTAGTTGTATGATGGTTTTTTGTATGGCAGCTGGTTTAAAATTCCTCCCTATGGTAATGCAACATTCAATTGAATGACAAACTTCTAAGACACTAGTTTCTTCCTTACTTTGAACAACAAGACCTTAGTCTCCAACAAGCTTCCTTTGAACAACAAGGTAACCTCTTGTACGACAACATCTCTATCAATGATACTTATGTTTATGCTCTTAGTTAGGGAAGGTTTACTTAAGGGATGATGGTGGTAATTACACATTCACGTCACTAGTGGATGATTTCTCGTCTTCTTCAAACGATAATTCTTTTAATGGCAACAATCACTTGTTCTATTAGTATGATAACCAACTTTTCCCACAACTTGCATTGTAGTTTTAAGATGAAAAATATAATATTCTAGAACATTCATTGTTCTACAAAGAAATGCATTAGAGATAAAACAAAAATTGCTTTATTAAATATTAAAATACACGTAAGCCACATTGAGTGTCAATATTTAGCATTCAAAAGGCCCTTGTATTATTATCCTCACACTCTTTCTACCTGTAGACTTTCATGCTTTAGCATCTTTCCTCTCCCCCTTTTTTCTCTTTCTCTCCTTTCCAATTCTCTCTTTTCTCCCTCTTCGATTTGTCATTCAATTTTCCTTCCTTTCTTCTTTGACTTCTATCTACCCAACTAGTCCCACGTGGCCTCCTTGCCTTCCTTTTTATATCTCTCCCACCTTGATGTCCATTATGCTTTCCTTTTGACGATTCACAAAACAGTTATTTTTCTCTCCTCCCTTTTCGGTTTCTCTTCCATTTCTCCTTGCCGATTCCTCTCCTCCTCTCGCATTTTTTTATCTTCCCTTGTTTTCCTTACATGAAAAGGTGGGTTGTTACATGAAAATTTCACCCCAACTATTATTAACAGACACTTGATGCTCCTGCATCCAATTATTACAAAGATATTCATTATAAGTTGTGCAAGATAAGGATGGTAAATATAAGCTTTTGAAAAAAATTCCATCAATTATCATACAAAATATATTTAAAGGTTGATATGGAATATTTCTACGGAGGAGCTACATGAGTTAATTTTCTCCTTTTACCTTAATAAGGCACCTAGCTCTAATACTACAAATTTTTTCATAAGGGATATTTTGGCTACGGTTGAAGATGCTAGAAAAGGAGGTTATAAAAAGTGAGACCAATGCCACATTTATACATTAATTACCAAGAAAGACGAATCAAAACTTTTTGATATTTTCATGTAATAAGCTTTTGTAATATGATTATAAGATAATTCTAAAAATTTTGGCAAATGGATTGAAAAGCATTCTATAGACTATAGTATCTTAGAGGAACAAGGTGGTTTTGCTTGTGGAAAGCAAATCCTTGACCATATAACCATTGCACAAGAGGTCATACATCCTCTTCTTTCTATGAAAAAATATGTATGCTTGTAAAATCGGATAGGAACAAAGCATATAATATGGTTTGCTTGAACTTTTTACTTATTATTTTTTTTTAAATTAGACTTGATCAAAGCTTGGTGTGAATAGATTGAATGTTTTTATAACACTCCAGAGTATTATTTTTAATCATTGGATATTTTGTTAGATATATTTAATCATCTTATGGACTCCATCAAGGTGATCCCTATCTCCTTATCTCTTCAGTAATCTTGTTGATGCATTATGGAGACCTCTTCTAAAGGCAAAAGTGAAAGGTAAAATCAAATTTATTCAACTTAAACTAAATGGTCCCTTAGAATCTCATCTCCAATTTGTTGATGATACTTTTCTTTTAGGTCATCCCTCAATCACTAAGGTCTGGAATTATATCAATATTATCATTCTATGAAAAGATTTATGGATAATTGATTATTACTATAAAATTTAGTATCATTTTCATCAACACTACCCTATTTTTATAATAAAGTTAGAATTGTGGATGATTTAGAATATAAAGTTAGACATTTGCTATCAACATATCTAGGTATTTCTTTGTCTAATAAAGGAAAGAAGGAACTTTGAGACTCAATTTTGGATACAATGAAGTCTTATTTGGTAGGTTGGAAAGGTAAGTTCTTAAATATAGTTGGAAGGCTATAACTCATTAAGACTACATTGTAATGTCTCTATATATATATGATGTCACTTGCAAAACAAGCATGTGTAACATTTGAATTTGACAAAAAGATAAATTTGTTAGTTTTTGGAGCCATAAACATAAAGGAAATGCATTCACAAGTATTGAAATAAGCATGTAGTATTATAACTATGATAATGGCAACTTAACATGCATGGAATATGATAGAAAACTTGATACAATGCTCTAGAAATACTCATTAAAGAAAGCTCACAAAAATTACAATGCTCCTCTTTGCAACTCCTCCATGATAGCAAAATGGATCTACATTGTAACTACTACTACTCTCACTTCTTGCACTACTCAACTCACCCAAACACTCATAATAAGGCCTTTATAGAGAAATATAGATTCCTTGCCTCTCACTCAACCCTAAGACTCATGTACATGTGAACTACACACACATTTACATCATTGCACATTCTAACACTTGTGCATTTATTCTATTACATTAATAAAGAAATAACTCCTAAACTAAATATGCACCCATGAGGGTACATTAGGAAATAACCAAATGATGTAATAGCCATATTTTCCAACACCCCCTGTATTACATTATTTGGTTTTGAAAACTTTAGTCTTCAATATGGATCTGTCTCTTTAGGATATCCTTCATCTTGATGCCGTTCTTCTCCGTATTTAGTTTTTTGATAGCTTAATAGAGTGAAGTTTTGTTGTCCTCTCATTCTCTTAATTTTGAGTCTTCACTTTTTTTGTTTATTCTTGTGATATGTTGGTTTTACATATGCTGCATCATATTCTTCAACAAATGGATTAGTATTGTTTTGAAATGCAACAATATCTTGTGATGTTCCCATAAAGTCCAGAGCATATATATTTTTATGAATTGATCCAATAGCTTCAATTTCTACTTGTTTTATTATGCGACACATGTTGACTCCATTTGAGAGTTTGAAGTCAATTTTCCTTTTGCTCTCTACTAGCTTTGCTACTGAGGTGAGATTGGATGATAACCCTGGAACATACATGATATTATGGAGTACAAAATTTAGAAATAATTTTCTAGGAGCTACACATCCATAACCACGTATATGGTAGAATTTTCCATCTGCAATTCTTAGTCTGTAGTTGTTGGTGACTTCAAGACAATCAAACCATTGCAAGTTTCCGATCATATGATGACTTGAACATGAATCTATGTACCAAATGTCCTTTTCATTTTGATTTGTAATATTATTTGAATTTGTATTGATTCTATACCTTTGGTAGGACATATTGGATGTGTTTTGATCTTGAGTCTGATTATAATGATGATATGTTCCTCTTGTCAATTTATCCATATTAAAAGGATTTGATTTCTTTTTCTTGTTTGTAGGAACAATCTTGGACTTAATTATTCAAATTTTCAAGATATAAGCTTGAAGCTTATGCTTGACTTTCTAATTTTGAATTTTGTAGAATCGACTTTGACTCCCTAGAGACTGAGGTATGCTATGAGAATGATTTACTTCTATCACTTGCAATCAATTATTTGTAGAATGCTATTAGAAATGCAATCTTCAACAATAATAATTCAATATATTTAGTTGGATATGTCCTTCAAAAATCAATCTTCCAACTAAAATTTTGATGCAATGATAGGTTCTAAACTTCTAGAAATTCAATTGGAGTAGGATTCCTTATTTAGAAGTTTTAGAAAAATTAAATGTTTGCATACTAGGTTTTGATTACTACTTATATATCCCTATTTTTACGGTTTGCAAATATTTGAGGCAATGGAAATAAATTTAATGCTTCTACTTTTAACCAATGCCTTCTATATAACCAATGTTCTTTTCTAGAGATCCTTTCAACACCTTATTACTCCTACTAATATCTCTAGAATATAAAATAAACTTTGATATCAAACTTGCAAAATAATAAATATTTCTCACCTTCTTAATTTTGATTTGCAAGTTGTTTGTATGTTGTTTGCAAGGACTGATTTGTCCTCCTTTCTTCAATCGAATGCTGGTTGGAAATGTGCTATACTCTTCACTCTTTAACCTAGTTTTTATGTGCACTTTATGAGGCTTGAACTCCTTTTAAAAACGGATCCTTTGCTTGTACGTAGCCATCTCTCTATTGTTGGTTTCTATGTATTCTTTAAATACAACGATCTTTCACTTGTCTTCAATACTTCTTCAACTCTCCTCCTTTGAGTTTACGTACGTTGGATGCCTTTTTAATTGGATGCAATATGAGATGGGAGTGCCAAGTAGAACTTGCCTTTTTAACCTTATTGAAAACGTTCCTTCTATGCCTCCTTGTAGTGCCAATGACATGTGGCACTTGTCTTCTGCTCCCTTCTTCGAAACGTTTATCGTAGCTCCTTCTTTTAACGCATGTGATAATTATTGCTTGATTTCTTACGTCTTGGTGGTTGATAATTTCTTTTACCTTCTTCCTCGATGTTGGGTGCTCGTATATGGAGGGTTCTCAACGATGTTTTGTCTTTTCCACCTATGTTGTGTGCTCTTCTTGTCCTTCTAATATGAAACATTACACAATGATGTTAGGCGCTGCTAGATTTCAAGTGTGACATTATACTGAATTGTTGGGCGCTTATCTTTCCTTCTTCAACGTGGCACTCTTCACTTTGGATGCATGGAACAACTCTCACCACGTGGCACTAGGTTTCTAGCTCTTCCTTGAACCTCTTCAGTGCTTTCTAACGCTCAACTCATGTTGTCTACATTTTTCATTAGTAGAGTGAATCAACTATCTTCTATGGCGTTGTTGGACATGCAGACTTGATATTTTTCAGCTCGCTTCAATGGTAATGGCGCCTCCTTTGTGATGACTGAATACTTGAACTATGACTTCAACCTTTATGCTTGTTTTTTATATTTTTCAGGTCTAATTATGTCCTCTATGTACGCAACAAATTCGATGGTTATGGCGCTTTGTTGGGCGTATTTTGACACCTCAAATAACTAGCATTTTAGACTTCTTCTAATGGCCCTTCCTCTTACTTTATGAAGGCTCTCTTTTTCCTTATAAAACCTATTTTTTTTCAGCTCTTATGGAGTCCTTTAAATGACTCAAACGTAAACTACAACTGCCCCCCTGTGCTTGGAAATGTTAGCTTTATTCTGCTCAGAATGTGGGCTTCAGTTTGCTAATATGGTTGTTTGTTTGTATGGTCCAAGCTTACTTCCAAAACTATTTTGAATCCTCTCCAAAACTATTTTTAAAAATCCGTTTGGAGATGTGCACTTGACCATGGAATTCCTTCTTCCTTTCAAGTTTTTTCTCTTACTATAATTTGATGGATTTCTTCTCCAAATTTTGGAGGTATTGTTATTCTTTTGGATGGCTATTCCTTTCCATAATATTCTAACATTTACTTCTTCAAAAGAGCTTTTAATAAATCTACCTTTGACCACTAATTTGGCTAAACTAGATCATTGCCTTTAACTCTTGGCAATACCTTCCTTGCTTTGCTATTCTTCACTTATAAATCCAAGCTATTCAATGTAATATTTTGCACTCTATCTTATGCAAGTATAGTCTTCTTTTCTTTAGAATGAGCAATAGAATGTTGATATGTTTCTTTCTCTCGAAATATAACTAACTTCTATTTTATTTTGTGTGCAGATTTGAACCTTGTAAACTATAACTTTTGCACTATTTTGAAGACTTGAAATGAAACTATTTTATGCAACTCTTTAAACCTTGAAATAGGTGCTTAATAAACCATAATAAGAACCAAGTATGAAAGTTCAACTAATGAACTTTTGCACCTTATTGTTGCATACCTTCTCCTCTCGTAAATGATGAAGATAGTGGTGATTCAAGTCACCTCAACAACTACCTTTTGTGAATGATCCTGCAACTCTTCTATGTTGTCCAAAAACATCTCTTTGCTCACCTTTTTACAGCTTCAATACCTTATCAATTTGCTGCTCTAAACTCTGATTTAGTGGCTTCAAAACTTCTATAGAATGTGCTTCTAGAATATAATTTTTAGCAGTCACTAACGCTGCCCATATTTTCTGAAATTTTCAGCACTAAGCAATCTTAATTGTTGCTTCTAATTCCTTTGATTTGTTGTTATTTTCGTTGTCCACGAACTCCGTATTTTGTAGCTTTAAGTGTTGCTAATATGCTAGCTTTTATTTCTCTTCAAATATGAAAATATTCCAGATTGTAAGGCAAACAATACTGTCACTGAAATGTTGTCCTTGAATCCCATAAATTCGGTAGGATTCTCCCCAAATTGCAACTGAGATGTTTGAAAAAGAACTCTTCAATGATGGCCCCCAAATCTCACAGATTTTGTGGTTATATCTCTTTTCTCTTGTTGAATCTGACTTCAAAAGAGATCTCCTCCTCAAACAATCTTGAGATCTTGAGATCTATTCAATTCTACCTTTTTGGTTTGACAATCTTCTTGCCAAACTTTCTCCTTTGGGCTTGTTGTCGGATGGCGATAATTGTCCCAATTCCTTAACTTCTTCTTTGGTAGTAATTTCTCCAATGAGACCTTCTAGGGACTCTTTCAATGAGGTTCACCAAGATTTATTCTTGTTTCTCCTTAAGACCTCTCCAAGGTTCTCAATCTTACAACTTCATAAACTTTAATGAGACCTTCCTTGGCCTCTTCAATCTTCAACTATAGAAATGAGATCTTCTTCTAAGATATCCTAAATCTACTGCTACTAAAATCTACAATAAAATATTTTGTTAGTTTTTCTCAATGCTCAATCTTCCACTATGGAAGTTCTTCAATAGGGCCTTCAATGGACCTCTTCTTCAATACAGCCTTCAATGGCCTTCAATGGACCTCTTCTTTAATTTGAAGTTTTAAATATTCAATGTATATCACCAATATCTAATATTTGCTAGGACTATTCTCCTTAAGTCTGTTTGATATTCAATGGGGTCTTCTTTCCAGGACCTCCTTCCTAGATTTGCAATCTTCAATGTGGCTTCCTTGGCCACAAGTTATCTCCTCGATCTTTCAACTAGAAGTCTTCAATCTGCAAAAATTTCAATGGGACCTTTCTCCTTAGGCCTTCAAATTGTCAATCCTCATTTTTTAGCAACAAAGAATCAATCCTTGCATGAAGAAAGCAACTTCATCTTTCAGGTACAAAGATGAAGTTCTTCTCTATCTGTTTTAGGAAGCTTCCCACCTTCTGAGAGTTAATTTTCTGCAATAAGAAAAACTTAGATGATAGTAACCCTATGGTTCTCTTGAAAACTTATTTTTCTCTCTTGCAATGGAATATTAGAGATAATAAAAATTCTTGACTCAATAAAAATTCTTGACTCTATAAAAAATAATTTTCACTAGTTGGATTGCCAATCTAGTGGATACAATGTTGAGTTCTAGTCTTCACAAGCGTTACAACTTTTATGGAAAAACTCTAGCCAAATCTGTCATGCGGATTTCTCTATTTTATATTCTTCTACCTACAACTACTTCTATCAAAAATATATTGTGATGGTATTTGCATGCAGCAATGCACTGTGGATGATCCGGTTTGCAAATACTCAACAATAGTAATGGTGATCACTTGTGGCATTCCTTTGATCCACCATGTCTCAGATACCACTGTTAGATTTTGGAGCCATAAACATAAAGGAAATGGATTCACAAGTATTGAAATAAGCATGCAGTATTATAACTATGATAATGGCAACTTAACATGCATGAAAATATGATAGAAAACTTGATATAATGCTCTAGAAATACTCATAAAAGAAATCTCATGAAAATTATAATGCTCCTCTCATAGAGTTTGCAAATCCTCCATGATAGCAAAATGGAGCTACATTGTGACTACTACTACTCTCACTTCTTACACTACTTAACTCACCCAAACACTCACAATGAGGCCTTTATATAGAAAGATATACTACATGCACATTTACATCATTGCACATTCTAACACTTGTGCATTTATTCTATTACATTAATAAAGCAATAACTCCTAAACTAAATATGCACCCATGAGGGTACATTAGGAAATAACCAAATGATGTAATAGCCATATTTTCCAACAATAATCCAAAAGAAAGTGCCTTGGGACTCAATTTTGGATTGTTTGATAGGTTGGAAAGGTAAGTTCTTAACCATGGCTAAAAGGCTACCACTCATCAAATAACATTACCATTTAATAGTTTACCTCTTAATAATCATAATCAATCTCTTCTATATTTTCGTATTGTTAACAATTTACCTTATCATATGTAGATTTATATTGGCCTGGCAAACCTAAAGTGTGTCATAAGCTTGGTATACCTTCTTTCTATGATGCCCCAAAATCCTAAAGTGCAAGGGACAACCTCCATGGTACTTATTTTCTCATGATGCCTAAAAGACAAAGTACAAATGCATATTTTATGTACTGCTTTCTTTATTATGGTTTTCTACAAACCTTTAAGTGCAAGGAATAACCTCTAAATTACTTTCCCTTTTATTGCAGGAGATGACTTCCTACTATTTGAGGATATTAGAGATGATTTACTTGGAACAAACTTAGCCTTTTCTACCTTCTCCACTTTGAAATTTGACTTTGCATCTTCCTTCGTTCCTATATTTGAACTTGCACATTATACTTCCTCATCATGTGCATCCTTAGTTTCTTCAAATGTTTGCTTTGAATGGACTGTGGTGGTCTTTGTCATTTGATGAGGTGGTGGGATTTTTTTTGCGACTTTTTAAGGACTAGAAAATCCTTAATCTAAGTCATGTTTGACTACAATATTAATTTGTTGCTTCATTTTTGAGTTTACATCATGCACAAAACTTTTCATCTCTTTCTCAAACATTTTCACTTTGCAATCCTTTGTCGTGTGTCAAGTTTCATAATGTTTGCAATATATTCATAATCCAATTGTTAATCCCATTCTCTTGATTTAGATTTAATAGATTTTGGCAAGAGTTTTTTAAATATTCATGGCAACACATATTCAAGTATACACAACATGCTTTTGCTCAATATTTGACCCCTCCTAGATTAACTCTACCAATATTCTTCAAGACCTTGTTGATTATCTAATATGGTAGTCCAAAGAACCTAACTCCATACTAGAAGCCTTTCCAAATTTTGTCTCTATAAAAAATCCTCAATCCATGGTCTTAAATTAAAGCCATCTCTTTTTTTAATGGGTTATATGGGATTAAAATAGGCCTCACTCGTATTACATCATCACCACATAGTGGTATTACAACAAATCTTGGATATTATCCACGTATTGTTTGGCAAGATTCGAACCTAGGTCTCCTTAAAATGTTGATAAATTTAACCGGCTTGATCAACCATCTCTTTCTTTAAACTATGTGCCACCACCCATTATTTTATCTCTAATTTTTTAATTGAAGAAGATGATGAGAAAAAATCTTTTTGGAAGGAAATCCATTGAATAATTTGAACTCAATCCCTAGTTCCATTTAATCTAATTTTGAATCTTCGAACTTGCATATTAACCCTAAGCTTTGAAGAACCACTATATCATGCTCAATCATGTCATCCTTGATAATTTCTTTTGGCAAATCATTTGTCCCCTAGATAAGGATTACAAAAAGATTTATTCTTTTTGTTTTCAATTAACGATATATTATTTCCTTCAGTTAGGGAATTCTTACTCTAGTAGGACTTCTTTACTATTCATCAATTTTTCATGAGAATCCTTTGAAGATGAGGCCCACTCTTTGCTTGCACTCATCTCCAATTAAGAATGTAATTTTTTTTGTTGTTTTTTTTAATAAACTATGTGGCTTCTATTGGGGGCCACTCCCATTACAAAAACAAAATTGCATTGCTCTCATTACATTTTTATAAAATTAATTAAATCATATCCAGCCTTCTTCTCTATCAAAAATATTCTTCATCTGCTTTTCTTATCAAAGAGATTTGCCATCTTCATCACTGCTATGTTTTCGCAATCAACTCCTTTTTATCATTTCATACACGTTGCTTTCGAAATTGAAATTTTGTCAAGATAAAATTCAACACTATGAATGGCTAAAATATTTGCTGCCCATTTTTCATATCTATAAATATAAATATATTGTCTATAACAATATGAGAGTTTCTTAATACCTTTTTTTAGGGTTCTTATTCATGCCTCTAATATTCCAAGATATTATTTTCATTGTTATTTTTTGTTTTTTATTTGTGGGTTTAGCCCCACTTCTTGTTAATACTTCCGATATTTGCTTTTGTTTTTCCATATCAATATCCCTCTAGGTTTCTTTTTCTCTTTGTTTTTACTTCTTGGGTCTTCCTCTCTTCTTTTCATTTCCACCAATACTTTCATCTTCATCCATCTCTTCAATCTTCTCACATTGCTCAAAGTAAGACTTATCATCTATAGGTTTGTCTTGTTGTGCAAGATTTGTAGAGCAAGGAATAACCTCAAAAGCACATTCTTCTTTATATTGCCCTAGAAACCCTAAAGTGCAAGGATACTCTTCCAAAGCAATAACCTTCTTATTCTTCCCTAAAAACCCTAAATTGTTATAGACTTCCTTCATCCTCATTTCTTTATTATACTGTTGTGAAACTCTAAAGTGCAAGGGATAACCTCTATACCACTTTCACTTTTATTAACAAGAGAGGATTCTATACTATTTGAGGAAATGAAGATGATTTACCTAGACAGATCTTGACCTCTTCTGTCATCTTTGTGTTTGGATTTTCCTCCACATTTATCTTTGCACCTTTAATTCCTTCTGAACTTGAACTTACATATTATACTTTCTCATCCCTTATATCCTTCTTTGTTTCTTCTAATTGTTGATCCAAGTGAGTTATGGTGGCCTTTTCCATAAGATGTTGTAGATAGGCTTTCTTTGCCCCTTCTTTAGGAGTGGAATATCCTTGATCTAATCTACCTTCTATTAATGTATGATTTCCTTGCTTCGCCTTGAAGTTTATTTTATGATCAAAATTTCTTGTCTCTTTCTTCATAGTTTTCATCTTGCAAAGTCTTGCCAAGTGGTCATAACAATTGCAACAACAAAATGTGATGTTTTCATAATCCTCTTGTTGATCCCATTCTCTTGATTCATATTTAATCTTAATGAATCGTAGCAAAGGTTTTGAAATATCCATAACAACACATTTTATAATATATATATAGCATGCTTTCGCTTCTTAAGAGTTAATCCTTCCTTGATGAATTCTCCTAGGGTATTTCCAAAATTCTTCAACACATCCTTATTGATAAGTTGTTATGGAAGTCCAAAAATCCTAACCCAAATTGGGAGCTTCTTAATAATTTCTATCTCAATGAAAGAAATCATCTCGTGGTCTTAAATAAAGGGTATCTCTCCCTCTAAACCATGGGCCACCACTCAATATTTTATCCCTAATTTCTGAATTAGAAAATATGACAAGGAAAAAACCTTTAAAACTCAAAGTAATTTAAATTCAATTCCCACTTCCACTTGATCCAATCTTGAATCTCCAAAAACCCTGGCCAAGATCTATGGAACTTACATATTAACCCCCTGCTTTTCAAAACCATTATATCATGTTCAATCATCTCATCCTTGATGGTCACTTCTGGTGCAACATCTCTGCTACTTGGATTGAACATTCCATATATTTGCTATTCCACTTATCTTCAACTTGGGCATCCATACTTCTAGCTAGGACATCCTCACTTCCCATTAGGGCTTTTAAATATGACTTTCCTTCCAAACTTAATAGTGGGTTTATGGTTGAGGCTCACTCCTAGCTTGCACTCCCTCTCGACTCGCACTCACTCCCGGCTCGCACTTGCTTGTCTCTTCTTTCTCCCCACATTCCTTTACTTCTGCATTTTTTTGAAAACAATTTTCATCACATTCATGGTAAGGATTTGAAGCATTGATACACTCTGAATGAATATGTTGCTCTTCTACTATATCTAAAGATCTCAATATTGGCTCACACTCGCTCTTAGCTTGCACTTCCTCTTAGGTCACACTCTCGCCTAACTTGCACTAAGAATGTAAATATTAATATTTGTATGTTCAAGTTTTTTTTTTTTAATTACGCATTATCAAAATTTGGAATAATTAATCATATCATGGTAATAGTTTGAGTTGATCCCATATTGACATAATAACTTCGTCTTATTGTCTAACTTTAGCTATGACGACCACTAGTTCACGGTGTTTAACATTTAATACATGTTTGTAGAATCTAGCATTTACTAAGTTCCTTGTAAGACATTTTTGGCAGGTAAAAATGATTAAAAGCCTTTGCCAATGGAATCAAGGAAAATGTAGGAGGATTTTTATGAATTTCCTTCTTTGCGTTTGTTAAGGTTTTTATGTAAAGATACTTGGATGGTGGGAAAGCATGTAATACGTGACAAATTGTTTTAGGTTTTTATGTAAAGATACTTGGATGGTGGGGAAGCATTGAAAACGTGACAAATTGTTTTAGAAGAAATGTACGCAAAGTTTCCTTTCAGGTTAGGAAAGTTTGAATTGTTTTGGATCAACTTTCCCAAACATGTTACATTTAAAACACGTGTTTTAAAAATGTTTAATCTTTCCAAGTTATCACATCGGTATGCATGCTCATTTTCCACGTATTTGTACGGAGGTTATTAACCCATCATGACAATATAAAATGTTTTTACTTATATACGCGAGATCTAAAAACAAAAAATAAAGCATGTGTTATGATGACATGAAAGGATGCACTATACTGGTTCCCAAAACAACTACCAAATATTATTTAAAAAAAAAAAATCTTTTTATTTTTTATTTTTTATTATATAGAGTTGGTTACAACTATTATTTTTTTAACTGGTAAGTGTAGGGTTCAAACCATAGAGACTGCTTCTAACAAACCTATCTATATGTTCTTGTTGACCTGATGTGAGATGGAGATCATTGATCGATTGAGGTTCGCACTGTCGTCGCACACTCAAAGGATTTGGAACATACTATTACCTTTGCAAAATGTTGGCTTCCCCCAAAATTTTAACCTAGATCTCTTCTTGGTAAAGTACCCAACCACACCTACACTTACCAATCCACCTAACCCACCTAACCCACGAAGATAAAAGATCACTTATTCTAATGCATTCTTCTTCAAAGAATCTAGTGACAATAAATATGAAAATAAACCTAATGACATGTATATATGCATTCATTTCAAGCTTAGTATTAGTTTAATTTGAAAGAGTTTATTTGTTGGCAGCAAATTCAAGGTTATTTTCGTGGTTTATTTTGTCCTTCCTCACCATTTAATGGATTTGATACCCCATCCTTCAAGTTAATGTTCAAGCTAAGTTGAATTATCCTCTAGTCCAAGTCATAGCTAAGTTGATTATTTTTATTAAGAAGATTATCTATGTGGGCCCAAAGTAATCTTGTCGACTTTGTTATTTCTTGTGGGGCCACTTGACCCTTACTAGACTTTCACTAGCGTTCTTTCATATAAGAGCTTTCATTCTTGTTATATTGTGCTCATTTCTATGAGTTTGAATATGCACTTTGGTTATTTCTTTTAACTATAATGTTATTTCTTGCCTTGTCTCTTGCCTTGTCTCCCTTTGCTAGAGTTTAGACTCTTCCCTATAAAGTGGCAACTAGAGTTATCTTATCCAAATAAATTTTATGAGAAGATGATCTAGGAAAGGAAAATTATTTGTTATCCATATTGTCTGATGTGATAAATATAACATTATAATGTACTACTTGTTTGTATGTCGTGGCTGGTGGATGAATTTTGGGCCTTGAAACTCTCCCGGTATAGAAAAATACTTATCTGTTTAGTTCTTTAATTTTTTTAAAAATCTCATTTTATGTGGATATATAATGCTTTATTGTTCATTAATATAGGTGGTGTATGAATTATGGGCCTTGAAACTCTCTTGATATAGAAAATTACTTATCTGTTTAGTTCTTTAATTTTTTAAAAATTTCATTTTATGTATAATGCTTTATTGTTCATTAATATAGGTGGATGCCAGTAGAATGTTCTTTGTCCTTTGAAACCCAAAAGTTGAGATATACAAGTTACTTTAATATTTAAAATAGTTTAAGCATCTACAGTATCCCTTAATCTTTCTTTTGTCCTTGAAACCCAAAAGTTGAGCTATGCAAGTTACTTAAATATTTAAAATAGTTTAAGCATATACAGTATCCCTTAATCTTTCTTTTGTCCTTGAAACCCAAAAGTTGAGCTATGCAAGTTACTTAAATATTTAAAATAGTTTAAGCATATACAGTATCCCTTAATCTTCCCCCAAAAAAACAGTCTGGACACCCACATGAACAGATATAAGTTTTAGTTGTTTTTTTTTATACATAGGAGAATCGGTAACACCATTGACCCTCTAAGGCAGCGAACTAGGGCAACCAACCGGCAAACACTCGGCCGCTACCATCCAGCCTATCCCCACCATCGACCCTCCAAGGCAGCGAACTAGGGCAACCAACCGGCAAACACTCGACCGCTACCATCCAGCCTATCCCCTTCTGGGTATGTCGTGGTTTGAACCTTAGACCTCCTCAAAGAGGGGCCAAAGCTGTAACCACTGCCCTCTCCTTGTCAAACAACTCCTTGTTAGACAACAGATATAAGGATGTTAATTAGAAGAGAAAAACTAAAAAATAATCCTTGAATTTTTGTTGTACAAGGATCCAAGACCATAGCGACCTAGATTTATTTAAAAAATGTTTCTAGTATTTTGAAATTCCAAGATGTCTTTTTGAATGAATGAAAGAAAGATTTTATTTACGTCCGCGAGACCCAAATATGGTCTATGGGACCTCAAATATGGAAGTACAATTACTCAAATCATATCATATGATCTTTAATATCTTTGAGAAGGTTGTTCCTTCTCCTGCTGATATGGGACCTCAAATATGGAAGTACAATTACTCAAATCATATCATATGATCTTTAATATCTTTGAGAAGGTTGTTCCTTCTCCTGCTGATTTGTGTTAGCAATTCCCCAACTTTTTTATTTTACTCGTCTTCAAATAAATCTGCCATAAACCTGTTTCCAAGTGTTTCTTTGTATTTGTCACGGATATCTGAAAAACTCGGGCATTTATAGATGAAGTGTTCCTTTGTCTCTACTGCCCTCGTGCTGCATAGAGTACATATCCTTTCTTCCCATTGTTCTTTGGGCGTTGTCCATCTCCTTGTTTCACATCTAAGCCTATGAGAGCTAGTCCTTATCTGAGCAATGAGTATTTTTTCCTTCCACTTGATTTCAGCGCCTATATATGTTTTTTCCTTGTGGTCATACGTTGGGTTAAAATTTGCAATATAATATTGTCTTTTCCTGCTTGCATTTTTCCACATTCCACTTCTAAACTTTTCATTCACATAATTTTTTATGTCTTTGTTGACATTTGGGCATTCATTTATGTTGATTTCCCAAGCATATCATCCTTTTCTGATTTTGTTTCATCCATGTATTCATTCACCTATGCAACTCTTCGACCCTAGCTGCCTAGGCCATCTAACATCTTTCATGTTTTCTGTTTTTTTCAACATAACAGCTTGGTCATAGAAATTGTTTCTAAAGGGAACATTCCAGTTTCAGCTAAAATAATTTCATAAGGGGTTGTGGCCTTAATTTTGAGAAAATTTGTGATTAGATATTTTTGAATCCTTTCTATTTGCCTCCATTTTGTATTTGTTGTGCCACTAGCCCACACCTTGCAACCATACAATAGAACCGGTGTAACAAGTAGGCCAAATAAGACCTTGGTGGTCTTCCAGTCCCACAACTCGGCATTCCTACACCTGTTTTGAAGTGCATGTAGTGCTTTCCAACCACTTTGAGTTCTTTTCATCCTACATGTATTCCAATTAAGTTTATCATGAAAGCCTATGCCCAGGTATTTGTATTCTACTACTAAATCAAGCGGTTCTCCTGCAAACTGAAATTCGAATTGTTGCTTCTTCTTGTTTGCTGAAAAAATCATAATTTTTGTTTTGCTCGGGTTCACCTGCATCCCAACTTCTTTACAAAAGAGTTCTAGAGCTTGAAGGTGATCTTCTAGATCTTTGGTTGTTTTGGCCACAAGAATTACATCATCTGCATACATGAGGAGTTCTACCACATATTTATAAAACTCATGGGACAAAATTTATATAAATAATAAAAAATTTAAAATAAGAAGTGGATGACATTAGAGAATTTTGTCTGTTCTACTGATGTGTATCATTTTCTCATAACAAGTACTTAATAAAGATAAATATTATGGTTACAAATGATCAGCACAATAATGACAATAACGTCATGCTTCTTCCACTTGTCATAAGTTTCAACAGTTCCATACTTCTAAAATTTTAATTGATTAGAAGCATGCAACCACTGATCAGCTAATAATGATAAATAACAAAAATATACTTGAAAAATATTTATGAAAAGAATGGGATAAATAAATAAAATATTCAATTGAAATATTTTTCCTGTACGAGTCATTTTGAAAAGAATGTAGCAGTACTAATGTAACAATTTGAATTTGGCTCTTCAAGACATTTGCAAAAGCCATCTTCGTCAATAGGTAAAGACACTGGCAGTGGTTTATCTGGGATGACACCAACCTAGGACATAGCAGAAATTTACAAATGTATTTAGAAAATTGGATACTTCCTAACCAACGAAAAGGATGCAATAAACAACAATAAATAATGAGTTCATGCTTGAAGAAGAAAAGCTATAAATTTAGTAAAGAAAACAATGTGGAATAACAATAACTATTCAAAGAGGTTTGCCTTACAACATTGGAAACTTTAGTAGACTTGTACAAAGAAACAAGGAGACAAGGACCTTCTACTTCAACTAGAAAAGAATAAAAAATGTACCTTATCAATATCAATATGTGCAGGTGTCTCATAGCGAGCTACGGTGACGGCCATGCCTGAACCATCAGACAACTCAAAGACTGACTGTATCTTCCTGGAAAAACACAGGAGCATAGAAAAATCCTCAATGTATAAATTAAGCAAAAGATATTGGTTAAAGGTATGATTTACTGTTGTACTGACTAATGAAGTTTTAAAGAACATATTTAAATGCCCCACCCTTGCGTTAAGCAAAGTGCCTTCAATTACTATTATGCTAACTGCCTTTAACAAGGAAAAAAAGATCGGATTTTCACATGATGCTAATATATGGTGCTGTAAAATCTTGTCCAGGTAAGTGTCAATAGGTTAAAATACCAATGATAAATCTCTAGACTAAAAAGACCTTATATCAATACATTTTTTGTGTAGAATGGTTATGAGCATCGTAGAGAAACTTGGACTAAGCCAATTTTTGACTCGGATTGGCTTCCCTATGAGCATCGTAGGGAAGCCAATTTTTGACTCGGATTGGGACTCAGCCAAAAAACTTGGAAAAACTAAGCAAAAATAAAACCAAAGAAAATGCAAATTTTCATTGAGAATAAGTTTTTTTCATGCATATCAGAATTAATTTTTTCTAATAAATTATATGAGGCTTCTATTGGGACCACTTCCATCAAAATACCAAAATATTACATTTGCTGCAGCATACCTTTTTATCAACATTTTTTCATTTCTTTTTTCTCTTAAATATATTCTTCAACTTCC
Organism: Wollemia nobilis; assembly: GCA_028583015.1. Taxonomy (NCBI): domain Eukaryota; kingdom Viridiplantae; phylum Streptophyta; class Pinopsida; order Araucariales; family Araucariaceae; genus Wollemia; species Wollemia nobilis. The sequence goes on from JAQPPZ010017228.1 coordinate 9,328,969, forward strand.
TCGAAGTACTATGTTTCCACAATAAGCTCCTTGACATCATTTTGATTAAGACATAAAATCTCACTTGGCTAGTTGCCTTCTAAAATTTGAATTTCACCGGGATGAATATCAACACCATAATTTGCTAATTTATATGCTACTTGATTTCTTTCTCTATAAATATGCTCACACTGCCAGGAGATTGCCTCTAGTAATAGATGATGAACATAAACAATAATATTATTTTTTATCTAGTCTCCACATCCATTTTTGTTAATAGCATTGATGATAATTTGTGAGTCCCCCTTAATTGAAATATATTTCCATCCTTTTTCTACTGCAATTTTAATCCCTGTAAGAAGTGCCCTAGCCTCTGCATAGTTGTTAGTTGAAGTTCCTGTTGGTTACGAATCTTCCACTAGGAAAGGTTTTAGGTCTTTGCGCCCTAGATTCGCCCAGCAGATTGAAAGGCCGGAAGGAAGAGATGTCTTCCGTGCCAATCTCCGGAGAAGGCTGGCTTCCTATGTTTTTTTAGTTTAGTTTAGGGTGCTGAAAGAGATTTAAAAGTGCAGAAAGAGATGTAAATGTGATGTACTTCGGGTGAAGTAGATAAGCAGCACAGTTACTAACCAGACGCTTTTACCAACAGCAATCAAAACAATGCATACCTAGAAACATTAGCACTTTCCTACCCTATGTATCCTTTCTATCTTATTCCAAATACACTTAATTGCCAATGCTGAGATCCAGATGTGTAGAATGCCAGCAATCAGAAAAATATGCAACATGAAGTAGAAATATTAAAGAAAGGCAGCATACAAGATAGAGGCAACTAATGAGCCAAACATACTTTTGTATTAAGAGAAAATGTACAGCTTAGAGTAGTTTCTTAGCAAGATATCCCCTTTTCCCCCCCCTTCTTTTTTTTTACAATGAGACGCACTTGCTATTTATAGCATTTTCCCCTCCCACTTACAATGAGAAGCGCAGATCCCCAAACCTACCAAAAGCTGCAAAAAGGGGAAAGATTTGATCTCGATAGGCCATCCCTGTACTTGCAGTATGCTCTCACTTGATTCCGTACAACGTCTGACAATCTTGGTCGCTGAAAAGGGGGCTATCGTCTAGCTTTGGTAGTTGGAGTACAATTATCTTTTAATGCTCAGCCACTCTCACTCAAAGTCTAATCAGCACGAACTCCAAAATCTGACCTGGAGAAGAGGGGAAAGACATCCCAAACGCTCTCTTTGACAGCAACCGAAAATCGCTGAAAAGGTAAGATGCGCCCAGAATCGCTAAAGAGCGAAGGCAATCTTGGGAATGATGATTCAAGGCAAACTTTGGCCTGAGCTCGAAAGCGCTCACAAAATGAGCGATTTCGGGTTTTTCTGCTTGGCGCTGGCGATTTCGAGCTCGGGAACCTCTTTGCTGGATGTCGCTAGGAAAGTCGAGCGACTTCGGGTTTGGGGAAGAGCGACAGCGATTTTGGGCTCAAAGCCTTAGCAACCTCGCAGGCTCGAAAGCGCTGGAAACTCCTGCGCGCTAGGCGGTTTTTCTCTTCGCAACGGCGATCTCGAGCCCGCCTACTCTCTGGTGCCTCTTTTCGCTTGAAACGTGCCATAGAGACAGGGGGAAAGTGTCCGCGGTAGCGACTTCGGGTTCAAAGGACTTAGGCAAATCTGCCACCTTGAAACACAACCCTTAGTCGCTAAAAAACTCATCTTTGCCCGAAATCGTGCAACAAAATCAGCGATATTGGGAAGGGGGGAAGAACTTAGTAAAGTTTTACAATTTTTATGCCGATGATGGCATTAGACCTGATGGAAGCTGGGGACCGAAAGCAGAAAACCATGCAGAAGCACCAACGAAAATCACCATAACATATGAGGAAAGAACGGAGAAGGAGAGTGGCAACAACCTGATAAAATTTACGCCCCTATCAAAATGTGGCAACAGTTCCATATGATTATGATTAAGTGAGGAGAATTTTGCCTTCACTATTTCTAAAAACACCACCTCCACCAGCTTTTCCTAGATTTCCTTTAGAAGCACCATCAAAATTAATTTTGATAAACCCAATTTCTAGACATTTCTATTTTACCATAGATCGAAGTAGATCCTTTGTTTTAATTCCGTTGTTGCATATGACTCTTCCATGTATGTTCAAATCCTGTAGCCAAGTTATTAGCACCTCTTTTTTTGCAATTGAGACTTCCCATGATGAGCACCATATTTGTAGACATTTTGCAAGAGAGGCAATAATATGGTTCCAAACTTGGGCATGATTTTGAGATTTATTTTTAAAAATTATGTTATTCCTTTCAAGCCATAAATTCCAACAAATAATGGCAGGGCCAATCCTCCAAAGAATACATAATGCTTTAGCTTTGAAATAATTTATCCAACATTTTATCAACTCTTTCAATGTTGATGGAGCTACCCAATATAATTTCATATTTTTAAAAAATAACCCCAAATGGTGTGAGCAAACGGACAATGAAGAAGTAAATGGTCTGATGTTTCTAAATCCTTCTCACACAAGGCACATCTGAAGGGTCCATAATATCCTCTTCTTTGTAGACTCTCTCCCATAAGAATCTTACTTTGAACTGCTAACCAAAGAAATGTTGAGGCCTTAGGGAGAGCCTCTAATGACCAAACATTCTTCCAAGGAAAATATTTGGGAGAAGGAAATTTTGATTGTTCTAAATCCTCATATCCCAACTTGACCGAGTATCCACCATCCTTTGATAAATTCCAAACCAACTCATCCTTTCATGTAAAAATTGACAAATAAAACTCTTGAAGCATCTTTTGAAGTTCATCTACAATTTGTTTGAGTTCCTCTCCTTCAACCAAGTTACTAAAAGAAATCCATGATCTAGAGTTTTTGCTCATAATAATATAATCTTTGACCTTTGGACCTTTACATGCTAGGCATGCTTGAGCCAATGGTTTCCATTTTGAGTCAGAGATAAGAGGATAAGGCTTCAACCAAGCATCAGACCAAAAATTTGTATAACTCCCCTCATTGACTGACCATCTAATATGTTTCTTTATCAATTGCAAACTCTCTGATATGAAGTTCCATGTTGATGATCCTTTGGGTAGAGTTCTTTTCCTAAATAATTTCATTGCATCAAGAGAACCTATATATTTTTGAAGTAATATTTTTACCCAATTCTTTCCTTGATCTCTAAATAATCTCCACCCAAGCTTTGCTCCTAATGCCAAATTCATAAGTCTACAATTCCGCAAGCCTGCTCCTCCAATATTCTTTCCTTTGCAAACCCTATCCCACTTACAAAGAGGAAACCTAAATTTTTCCTCACAACCTTTCCATAGAAAGTCTCTTTGAATTTTATCAATTTCTGATGCAATACCTATTGGCAGTCTTGAAAGTGACATCATATAAATAGGAATGGATTGCAATGTAGTCTTTATGAGTTGTAGCCTTCCTGCCATGGTTAAGAACTTACCTTTCCAACCTGCCAAGCAAGCTTTCATTCTATCCAAAAAAGAGATCCAAAGCTCCTTTTTATTTCCTTTATCAGACAAAGGAATACCCAAGTAGGTTGATGGAAATTTTTCAATTTTAAACCCTAAAATATTCACAATAATTTGTTGTAAATCTAAGGCAGTATTAATGAAAAAATCCTAGATTTTGTAGTATTTACCAACTATCCAGTAGCCTTCTCATAGCATGATAATATTGATTTAAACTCCATGGCCTCACTGACTAAGGGATGGCCCAAAATAAAAGTATCATCAACAAATTGGAGATGAGATTCAAAGGGACCATTTTTTGCAACTTGAATACCCTTGATTTTTCCTTCCATTTTTACCTTTGAAAAGGCTCTCCCTAATGCTTCCAGTAGAATAATGAATAGATAAGGAGAAAGTGGATCACCTTGACGAAGTCCACAAGATGACTTGAAGTAACCAACAGGAGAACCATTGATCAAAATAGAAAATTTTGTAGTGCTATAACAACATTTAATCCACTCACACCAACTATAATCAAAGCCAAACTTTTTGAGAATAGCATGTAGAAAATTCTAGGAAACCCTATCATATGCTTTGTTCATATCTAATTTCAAAAGCATACCTAGTTTTTTCATGGAATGAAGAGAATGTATGGCCTCTTGTGCAATAATTATACCATCAAGAATTTGTTTACCATGAACAAAGCCACCTTGTTCCTCTGAGATAAGACACCCTAGAATGCCCTTCAACCTATTTGCCATAATTTTTGAAATGATCTTATAAATCATATTACAAAGGCTTATTGGATGAAAATTATCAAAATATTTTGTCACCTTTCTTGGGAACCAAGGTAATAAAAGTAGCATTGATCTCACTTATTATAGCCTTCCTTTTTTGGGCCTCTTCAACCACAACTAACATATCACTCTTCAATAAATCCCAAAATTTTGAAAGAAAATTGCAGGAAATCCATCAGGCCAGGTGCCTTGTTAGGATGGAAAGAGAAAACTGCTTCATGGAGCTCCTCCATAGATATCTTCTTCATCAAGCTTTCATTTTGTCCCTGAGAGAAGTTCTTGTGCCTCCTTATCTTGCCTAGAATCTGACAAAATATTTTTGAAATAATTAATTGCTTCCTTCCTTATATCTTCTTCATCCTCAATATTTCTTCCATCTAGAGTTATAATATTTTTTATATGACAAAAAAAAATTTTTTGTTGTAGCATGAATTTTTTTGTATTTCTATCTCCTTCCTTGAGCCATTTCTCTCTAGATTTTTGGAACCAATATGACTCCTTTTTCAATGCATTATGATAATCAGAAAGTAATTATTTTTCTTTCACATAAGAATCCTGATCCATTCCATTAATTTCTACTATCTCTTGTAAATTTTTGAGCTTGGATTCAATTTCTTTCTTTTCTTTAAAAATGTTACCAAAATATTTGGCATTCCATATCTTCATTTGCTCCTTTAAATATTTCAACTTTTGAACAAACTTGTACATACATGATCCTTCAAATTTTGATTCATCCCACCATAACATAACCATATAGAAAAAATCAAGGTCTTGGAGCCACATAGACTGGAAGTAAAATGGCTTTGGATGACCATTATTAGGTAACTCACAAGTCAAAAGAATGGGTTTGTGATCTGATCCTGCTCACAATAAAATATCTGAAGAGATTGTATACTTTGTTTGCAACCATTTATTGGATAACAAGAATCTATCCAATATTTTTGCTATATGATTTTTCCCAATGCATCTATTATCCCATGTATATTGAAAGCTTGAGGGACTAACATCCCAAAGGTCATTTGAATTGACAAATGAAGCAAAATATTGCATTGATTTAGACCATCCTAGAATACCACCCTTATTTTCCAAAGGAGATAGAATAATATTAAAATCACCCCCAAGAATCCATAGATCACAATGAATCATCATTGTATTTGATAAAAATATGCTAAGGTCCTTCCAACATCTTTCATGAGGAGTAACTATAGTTGGAGCATATACATTTATAACCCCAACTTTGATGTTTTCCTCTTTCCTACAAAATAATCTAACAACCCAATTACTTTTTGCTTCTAATAGTTGTCCATCCCATTTGCATTTGTCCCATATTATTGCAATACCACTTGAAGCTCCTATAGAAGAAACTGCTAAACAATCACCTATCTTCCAAATCTTCTTAAAAGCATCCTTACATTCCTCACTGCTTAATTTTATTTCTTGTATTAAAATAAACTCAGGACTATAACAACCTATTAATTCCTTAATAACTTTTTTAGGGGTTTTATTCATACCCCTAATATTCCATGATATCATTTTCATCATCAACACTTTTTATTTTTATTAGTGGGCTTAGCCCCACTTCTTGTTAACACCTATGATATTTTTATTTGGCTTCCTAGATCAATATCCTTTTGAGTTTCTTTTTCTCTTTGTTCCTGCTTTGATGGCCTTCCTCTCCTTCTTCCATTCCCACCAACACTCTCATCTTCATCAATCTCTTCTATTTTTTCATATTGTTCATAATGAGACTTATCTTCTAAATATTTATGTTGCCCTAAAGAGTCGAAAGTGCAAGGAATAGCCTCATTAGCATTTTCTTCTTTATGTTGCCCTAAAAACTCTAAACTGCATAGATGATCCTCCATAGTCATTACTTTCTTATGTTGGCCTAAAAACCCTAAATTTCCTTGGATATCCTCCATAATATTTTCTTTACTATACTACTCTTGAAATCCTAAAGTGCAAGGAATACACTTTATACTACTTTCATTTTTATTGTAAGGAGAATATTTTATGCTACTTGAGGATAATAAAGGTGATTTACCTAGATTAAGCTTGACCTCCTTCACCTCATTTGCTTTAAAATTTATCTCCCCATCTTCCTTTGTTTTAAAATTTGCCTTCCCCTCTTCCTTTACACCTTTAGCTCCTTCTATATTTGAACTTGTGCATTGTACTTCCTCATCCCCCATATCATTTTTTTCTTCTAATGGTTGATTCGAGTGAACTGTAATGGCCTTTGCCATCTGATGATGTAGAGGGATTTTTCTAGCCACTTTCTTAGGAGTGGAAAATCCTTGATTTGACCTAGCTTCTCCTATGATATGATCTCCTTATTTCAAATTGAAGCTACCCTCATGCCCAAAAATTTCCATCTCTTCCTCCATTTTCACTTTGCAGTCTCTTGCCATGTGCCCAGTTTCATGATATTTGTGACATCGAAATGCAATATTTTCATAATCCACTTGTTGATCCCATTCTCTTGATTCAAATTTAATCCTAATCGACTATAGTAAAGGTTTAGAAATATCCATGGCAACACATATTCGAGTGTATACAACATGCCTTCTCTCCTTAGTAGTTGGTCCCTCCTAGATGAATTCACCTAGAGTATTACCAATATTCTTCAAAACCTCCTTATTGATGAGTTGATAAGGAAGTCCAAAAAGCCTAATCCATACCAGAAGCCTTTTAATAGTTTTTGTGTCCACAAAAAAATTCTCACTCCAAGGTCTTAAATATAATGCATCTTTACCCCTAAACCATGGGCCTCCATCCATTATTTTATCCCTTATTTTTGAACTAGAGAAAATAATGAGGAAAAATCCTTTTGGAAGAAAAGTCATGGAGTAATTTGAATTCAATCCCCACTTCCACTTGATCCAATTTTGAATCTCAAAAAACCTAGCCAATATCCATGAAACTTACATATTAACCCTCTGGTTTTAAGAACCATTATATCATGCTCAATCATCTCATCCTTGATAATCACTTCTGGTGTAGAATCTGCTACCTAGACTAGGTTTGCCATAGATTCGCTCTTCCTCTTATTGCTAGCTAGGGCATCCATACTTCCAACTTGGCCATTCATACTTTCAATAAGGACTTTCACAAATGACTTTCTTTCCATGTTACCTAGATTTTCTTCAAATGAATCCTTTAAATTCTCCTAAGATCTGGAACAAGAAGTGGCACTTGTTCCTTGATCACACTTTGCTTTCTACTTTCTGCTTTCGTACTCACACTTCCTCCTCACTCTCGGCTCATCCTTGCACTCGCTTTTGGCTACACTCGCTCCCGGCTCGCGCTCGCGCTCGCTCTTGGCTCGTGCTCTCACTCACTTCCAACTACGCCCACTTCCGGTTGCACTCGCTCCCGAATTGTGTTCGCACTCACTCCCGGCTTCATGCATATCACAATTAATTAACATTATACAAATCCAAAATTAATATTGTAAGCGATACAACCTTAAACTACACATGAAAGTGACAAAACACACATCAATGTAACTGTTGGGTGGTTGTTAGATTCAGTCTTGGAGCATCTACAAGTCCTTTGTTGTCATTTAACGTGTTGTTTATTTGTAATTATTCCCTCTTGATAAATATGTAGTATTTGCTAATATTTCATATTGAGTCAGAGCCTAGAGAGAGTACATAAGGCTGGTACATATCCCTTATAATTTCCATGGTTCTCAGATTGTAGCTGTACTAGGGGATGCTTCCCATAGACAAATGGTTACATATGGGCTAGTGGCTACTGTAAGAAAATCCTTCAAGTCATTTTATCTCCCATTCTGGTTTTGTGGCCATACACAGTGCAATGCTCAAACCAACACTGAATATGGTTGATGCTATTATCTGGCAGACTATGGATACTATATTATCCTTCAAATTTTAGGATGATATACTATCCATGCTATGCCACAATATAAGTAATTGTAGGGAAGACAAATTGTCAGAGCTTCACGTGGAACTAGAGTTTAGTGATTGGACCACCTAATGGAACTCAGAGAGTGGTTTCCTCTAGGCTGAGCATCATTCTAGAATGCATGTCAGGGTTCTCCTTTGATTAGTATGGTAGTAATCTATAATATCAATAATGTTGATTTATGAAAACCCAATATACTTTTGAGTCCCAAACAATTACAGCTTGAGGATGCCATCTCAAACTCACTCATGCCTCTTTACTATTCTGATGTTATAAGCAATGACTAAACAACATAGGAAATTGAACTTTGAACATAGAAATGGAAAAACGATATGGTTCCTAACCAACTGCCAAACAAAGATATACAACCAGAAATTGGACTGAATCAATAATATAAATCTGCTTCCTTACTCATTGTTTTGCAATTAATCTAAAGGCAAATTACATTCAAAATGAATCATTCTTTTCACAATTGTCTTTGCCTAACCTTCACAGAATTAAATTTTGCAAGTTTGTTATCATTCCAGGACTAAACTTACCCTTTTCCAAATGTTGGCTCCCCAAGTAGGACAGCCCGTTTATTGTCTTTCAGGGCACCCGCTAAAATCTCACTTGCACTTGCAGTTCCCTTGTTCACCTTCAACAGGCAACTATATTAGAAGGCTATATTAGACTAAAATACTCACAGAGATCTACTAGATGTATTTTACAATAGAATTTGTTCGAGGGATTTCGTATTGACATACAAAAACAACACAAATTGTACACAAAGTTTTGTGCGCAACAATTATGAAATTTCTCACATTCACCATAGACAGGAGGAAATCATTATGATTTATTATGTTGGAAGAATGACTACAATGGTATTCAAGGCTTCGATACTCTTGGCCTTCACCTTAAAGATCATCTAACCGTTTGCATACCACATCAGAATATATGTAATGGTTATAAGTAAATTGATAGTTAGAAGTCAATTTCAGATGTCAGTTGGACACTACAAATGTAATGTGGATCTGGGCATGAGCTTTTGGGTTCTTAAGTTCTCCCTTTCCCAATCTCAGTATGTCTCTTCTAACTTCCGTCTTGTTAGTTCTCTAATACACAATGTGGTAACAGAGCCCAGGGAAGGGGGTCTCTTGGGCGAGACTACAATGTCAGAGTCTAAATATCAAGGATGGTGTCAGGATTCTACACATAGGATGCCTAGGAAAGGAGAGAGCAATAAAATAACTCTTAGGTAGATATTTTAAAAGATAGTTTTGCACCCTGATCATTGGCTGCTATGATGACCAAAGTATTGTGAGCAGCAGAAAATGGACATGCTCCTTTCAAGCTCATACGATAATGAAGAACAAACCTTGATAATTTTTTCTTTTTGGCCCCCCACAAGAAGAGACAGCAGTATATGCTTGGTGTGGAGGAAGAATATTGGATGATTTATCAAAAATGAAATGAAATGGAACCATAATAATGTCTAGGAGGAACAAAGTAGGTCAATAGTACTCAACAGTATATGTCACGATATGATATAGTGATACACTATGGCAAGAAAGACCCTGGATGCAGAAAGCAAGTTAGCCAAAATCACTAACAACCTACAAGCCAAACAAAAATAAGAGAAAAGAAACAAAAATCAATGATGTTTTAACTTTAAAGGGTTACACACCTGCATAAATGAGGATGTCTATCTGACAATAAAGATAAATCTGATATGAACTAAATGTAACCACAACCCCATAGAGGATATAGCTCCCATACCAAATTCATGATACCAGCACTATAGAGGAGACAACAATCAAATATTTGAATGTGATAAGACAGCGGTTGCTTCTGTATACTGCCTGCACAAAGGGTCATAGTATTGACATAGATATCTCAGAAGCATTTTAAGCTAAAGTTATAGTTTTGTGTGCCTAGCATTTGTTTTGGTTACTGTGCAGTGTAGAAGTGAGGTTTCTATGGACTGGAAGGTGGTTAAGCATTGTGACATGCAGCAGTGGGCTTGGAGACTTGTGAAGGCCAGCAGTTTTAAGGAACACATCCAGGTAACTCTGTTACTGTCCTCATTCTTGTGATAGATGGTTTGCCTCAAATGCAGGAAGACAAGGAGATTTGTGAAACATGTTTGGCAGGTTGTCCTTCCTCCCACCCTTCCCCCCTCCCCCCATGTTCAATGCAAAGGGAGTTATGTATATTTACTGCACTAAAGCAATTCATACCATGATCTAACCAGAAGTCCTTCCCCAGCACTTAATGGCATCACACCTAAGGAGATATGGACAGGCAAAAGGACAAAATTCATTTTGAGCCTTTGGTTCGATTGCTTATGTTCTAGACTTCTAGTTCCTCAAAAAATTTAAAAAATATTTCCATTGTAAGCATATATGCTTATTGTTATCTCTCCAAACAAGGTAATGCACAACAATCAGTCAAGGCATATATGCTTATTGTCATCTCTCCAGACAAGGTAGTATCCAGTAGGTATGTGGTTTTAGATGGGAATAACAACATATTTCAGGCTATTTCAGATTCTACATGTCTAATTAATATTAACAAAACAAAAAAGGAGATTCAAACTAACGCAAAGGTTATAAAGGTACCACAGTTTGAAAGAGTTCTAATCTGCAACCACAAAAGGATGATAGGAATGATTTTTAGGAAGAAATGTGTTATGTTGAGGATATTGAGATTGAAATACCTCTTGCCAAGCTTTTTGACAGATATGATCAACAATGATTTCAGTATAGAAAGTGGTATATTGCACCATAGAAGAAGCAAAATTAGGTGAGCTCTTGCAATGCATTTTAGGTCGAATGCCTCAGAGATATGTTAATAAAATGTATGACTCTGACTCTTGATGATAATTTTGATATTGTTTTTTTGCTTTAATGGTCAACATTATCTGTGATCCTAACTCACATGAAGAAGCAGTGGGAAAACAGGAATGCAGAAGGGCAACTAGCATGTGATGCCCTGATGAAGAACAAACTTTGGGTTTTTACTGAATTTCATCTAGGAAAGAAGCCCAATGGGTGTAAATGGATGTCAAATATAAAGTAAAAGCCTGATGTGTCCTTAAATAAGATTAGGTTGAAAGTGAAAGGGTTTGATTACAAAGACAACACAAATTTTGAATAGATCGTTGCTACAATAGCAAACATGATGATAATCAAGTTTGTTTAGACATTGCATTATACTTTGGCTAGAAAGTCCACCAATGGAGATGAAGAGTGAATTACTCCATGGAGGTCTAGAGAAGGATGTTTATATGGATCAGCCACAAGAGTTCAAGGTTGAAGGGAAAGAACACTTTATTTGAAAGCTGGTGAAAGCTATTCCTAGGTTGAAATAGGCTCTACAGGCATAAAAAGGATCTTTATCTCACCAGATTTGGATAAGAGGAGTCATAATGATAAAGTCATTCTCATTGTATTTTTGGACAACATAGTCATCACAATCAATGAGACCGATGCTATTCAGCAAGTAAAATCAGATTTGGGATCCACTTTAGACTGTAGATTCTGGTCCCTTACGTTATTGCCTAGGAGTAGAATTTTGGAACATCAATGAAGTTGTCCTCATTTTTAAGTATGTCAATATTTTATTGAAATTTGGATGAATGATTTTAAGCAGACATCATCTTCTGTGAAGACTGTTTTTAAGTTAACCAATAGTGAATCAGAGAAGGCAAATGAGTCACCTTTTTAAAGTTGATTGGCAATTTGATATTTTCTACAATCACAAGGCTTGATCATAGTTATGTTGTTAGCTACATTTCTGGATTCGTGACCAAACTGAAGACCTATTATTGGAAGGCAACAAAACAAATTCTGAGATATATATAAGGCACAACAGGTTTTGGCATTTGGTCTAATTTAACTCATTCACTTCCCTTGTTGGTTTCAATGATGTTAATTGGACAAGATTCAACATATATTAGAACCATAGTTGAGAAAATCTGCAAAAAATCCCGATTCATGCCAATTTTTCCCGATTCACAGCCTAGCCGATTTTTTCAAAAAAAAATGATATGCATGAAAAAAGCTTTTTTTCAATGAAAATTTGCATTTTCTTTGGTTTTTTCAATGAAAAATTGCCGATTTTTCCTTCTTTTGTTTTTGCCGATTCCCAATTTTTCCCGATTCTATTTCCATGCCGATTCCAATTTTCTCAACAATGATAAGAACATCCACAACTAGGTAAGCATTTTGACTTAGAATATGGGTTGTTTTATGGGCTAGCAAGCAGCAAGCAGTATCTCTTTCGTCCACTGAGGCAGAGCTGTCTTTACAAATTATGAAGCACTGAGATTTAGGAGACTGCTTGTCTTATTATAAATGGTTCAAATAGAACCAACAATACTTTTTGGTGACTGTCATAAAATGATAAAAATGACAAAGACTCTAGTATTCCATGCATGCACAAACATATTGAAATACACTCTTTACATCTGATGTCTCATGGAAACTGGAATTATCAAATTGTAGTATATCCAACTCAAGCAAACAACATATATCTTGACCAAACCTCTTGGAGGTTATAAATTCATCAAGTTAGGAATAAAATTGGCATACCCTCTTATCCAACCATTAAGGAAACATATTATAAAATATATAATGGTCATGACTTGGTTGACAGTTAGAAAACAGTTTAAGATCTCAGTAAATACTAAATGGACACTATAAATTAGGATAACTGTGTATACAAGCACTGTACTCTTTAAGACATGGCCACAAACATTAAAGATGAACTAAATGAAAATGTGCTATCTGTGAGATATCTAGGGATAAATAATATCTCCATATTTCATATAAAATATTGGCTAGGGAAATATCAAAGAAAAAAAAAGACTTACAGAGGAATTTTTTGCAAATAAAAACAAAGTCAAGTGGCCATGAATCCATTAAAAATGTGTGCAAAATTACTGCAAAATAATTGTTCAGATATATTGCAGACAAATGTGCGCATTGGCAGATGATCAGCTAACACTGCAAATGGGTCAACCCAAACAGGATGACTAAACTCTGAACATACATCTGGCTACAAGCTGTAGGCTGGCCTGTAAGAATCTAGGTTGGACAAGAGTTTGCCCAAACATATACACCCTAGCTGTACCACAAAGTAAATTCAACCCAAATTCCACCTATCATTCTTCAATTAAACTTTAAAATCTACAATTAGCAACTTCTAGTCATAACTGGCATCCCCAAAGAACTTATTTTTCATCGTATAACTCAACTAGCTTTCAAGCAGAAATATATTTCCAACATTTTAGGCTATTTCAACCAATTAGAGGAATGCCTAACCTCTAGCCTAGAGATTGGTTCTTCAATGTTAAACCCCTTTCCTAGGAAAAGGAATAACATCAAGCCAAAAGTGATCATCATAAATTTGATTTTACAAAGCAAAGGCTTCCTACTTTTAAAGCAAAGGAAGCAAAGGAATGCTCACAGAACAAGAGTTTGTTCTGCATAACGTCTGGTAGTTTTTTTATGCAATTCAGATTATGGCAACCATTTCAATTCAACTGGTGCTCAGATACATCCATCATAAAATATCTTTAAAAAAAAGTTTCTAGAAGACAAAAAAGAAACAAGAACACATCTTACCAGCACTACTAATGGTTCTGATGTTGCGATTGCATCACTTCCATCCGTCTCATATATGTCGCGAACACCCTTGCTATCACAGATATAGACGATCACACCTTTATCCAACCTGAAATCAATGCTAATTTTTCTACTCAGGGTGTAAATACTTTAAGGACAGATTTATTAAATAATACGATGATCTTGGAATTCCAAACCAAAGAAAAAATATTGCAAAGATAACAAACAAATATATTGTCTACAAATAACCAATTCAAGTCAATAGGTCTCAAAAGTACAAGTTAGAATAGCAAGAAAGAGTGCTAGGAAATCCCAAAAAAAAAAATTAACAGTATCCAAAACTAAAAGAGCAAAAATCCTAAGAATGGCAAAACCTAGACAATTTGGTATAGTTGAAGCCATATAATACAAATAAACCTTTGAAGGAAGATGCCAATATAGCAAATGAAGATTTTAATGCTATGTAGAAGAGACAAAGGAACCTCTACTAGCTTGCACAAAATATTATGAGATTGAATACAAAATAAGGTGGCTGGAATTTATGTTTTATTGCAGCAATAACATGGATTAAAAAATCAGCAATCAATGGCTGAATCCATAATATGATCAGACCTGCAAAGTACAAAGATAATAAACCACAAATGGTAGAGAAATCTTGTACATCCAATGGCTGAATCAAAAACTGCAATTGTAATGTAAAAACTGCAATTGTAGAAGAGCTCCAACACACCAACTGTATGGGAAATATGGCAAAAATATGACAGTATTTTTGCTCTCCACTTGTATTCTGAAATCTCTATTACAATAATGAAGAGAAGAAAAGGTATAAATACCCAAAATTCCAATGCACAAAAAAGCTTGGAATATCCTAAAATTATCAACTAGTTATGAGCATCATGCAAGATGCTTTATTGGATATGCTAAAAAAATAAAGCATGTGCATGTGCATGCTTTAATTAGTAATGTGCATAGGATAATTTAGGATAATTATTGGGAGCAACTTATGCATTACAACTCCCACTATGACTAGTCAACTAAAAAAGCTCCTAAATTTTAGGAGTGATCAAAGGAGCAATTTTTTGGAGTTAAACAATGAATAAATCCTCCTAAAATATGGCTGCCCAATATTTGAGGAATATTTAATTAATAAAATATTAATTAAATCCTCATTTAAGAAAAGGTGCCAAAAAATAGAGGAAATTATCCCCTAAAATGTAGGAGATGGCTCCACAATGCTTGGAATGCTCCAAACAAACATGGTGTGAAGCATTTAGACATCAAAATTTCTTCACCAAAGAGAAGGGGCCAACAGAAATCAAGACTCTAGTCTGCAATTAGCAGCATAGCTAAGAAGATGCCTCACCTGTCAAAGATTTGTTAGAGACAGAACATGTAAAATAAAAACAGATATCATTGCACTAAACTCCCCATCCCTCCTATTTGGCACTTTCCAGGAAAAGTACCTTTGAATTTCTTACCTTCTTACTCCTGCATTCTTCTATCTATTTGCACAAGAGTGTTGACTACTCTTATCATTGTAACAAGGTTTGAAATTTTGAATTTCTATGAGAAGCCAAACAAATCTGAAAAATAAAAATTTACAAAAGAATCTAGAAAATTCATCTGGTCGGAAAATAAAAACATATATTTTATACTTAGTAGGAATATATCAGTATGTAAAATAGACACAAATAAATGCAAACTTGCAAAAACATTCTTAAAATTCTAGAGCCAACGCTCAAAATCATGTTGGAGATTTCTTTTAATAAAAAGGACTTTCGATATGATCTGACGGATCCACATGGTGCCAAAAATCTGATCTGATCTGGATTTCATCCAGATTTGACAGGATTTGTAACGATGCTCTTAGGAACTTGTTATTTGTTATGAGAAATAAAAATAGAGATAAGAACATGCAGGAAGATATCGCTCACTCAATTTCTTATGTACACTGACATCATTGTTCCAAAGTATACAGATTAGATATTGCTTGTTCAATTTCTTCAAAATCAATATATTAAGATAATTAATTTGTGTTGTGTAAGGTTGCTGAATGGTTTTTGCAACAAATACAGATAAGTATTTGCTTACTTTTGCAGTAAATTTGAATGTGGATGAAAAATGTGTATAAAATGTTTCAGATAGATAATAAAATATACCAGATCTTCGCAATTTCAATCCCTTCAGGGAATAGACCTCCACTGCATAACATATCAGGACGACGATTATAAGCATGAAATACAATTTAAAAAGACCAAGCACAAATTTATAAAGACTCTCAACAAAATTTACATTCATTGACAATAATTTAAATAAACAGGGGCAAATAAGGAATAAGAAAATCGCAGATGTGTCAAAAACCTGTTGTTTCGAAGATCCAGCACATAAGATGTCACTTTGTTCTCACGAAGAGATTCAATAGCCTCCTTGACAGCTCCTGTGAGGAAAGAACAACTGTGAGATATGCAATTGCAGAGACCTTCCTCATCTCCTCTCTGTAGTATGTACCTTGCCCTTGCGTTGTCTTCAATTTCATCAAACTTCATTTTCACAGGGAAAAAGGAAATATGCAAGGTAAAACCCAGAGGGACATCTCAATTCCATTAAAGAATACATCTCAAGATTGCCTAGGAACATGCCAATGCCAGTGTCAATAACATATGCACCTTAACCAATCTTGTGAGCAAAATATAAATTTGTGGCACTTGTATTAGACAATCTAACCCATTTACAGTCAATGCCAATTGTATCAACTCCTATCCTATGAGTGTTACTTCTGAGATAATAAGTTTTTCATAATTTTATTTTTGGTTATTTTTATGTTTTGGGTTGCTTGTACACCTGAGCCACAGTGAGAACTACTGGGAATAAAAGCTGCAATGTCTGTCTCCAGAGTCTTTTTTGTTTTAAGGAATCAGTCTAGACTGGAAAGCTTCTAGCTTACAATGAATGTGATAAGCAAACATAAAATGATTTGGAGATAATAAGAACAAGGTATGCAGGCTCATCAAGTCTCTCTATGGGCTGAAGCACGCACCCAAATCCTAGTACATGAAGATCAATAAATATCTCCTACAACATGGATTCCATCGCAGTCCATATGATCCAAACCTGTACTTCAAAAGGCAAGGAAGAGAGGTTGTGATCATCATTGTGTATGTTGACAACTTGGTCATCATTGTGAGTTCGGTGAAGCTGGTTGAGGAGACCAAGAAAGCATTGAAGCGTTTGTTTGACATGACTGATCTCAAGCTTATGCATTATTGTCTTGGCTTGGAGGTGTGGCAAACTGAGAACCATGTGTTCATATCACAAATGAAGTATACCAAGACATTGCTCGAGAAGTTTCGGATGATAGATTGCAAGCCCATAGACACTCCAATGGAAGGAGGGTTGCAACTATCATGCTATGATTTATCTCCACAGGTAAATGGAACGCTCTATCGCCAATTGATTGGGAGTCTCATTTATCTGACATACACTAGACTTGACATTAGCTATGCTGTGAGCTATCTTTCATGGTTCATGCAAGAACCAAAGGTGTGTCATTGGAAAGCAGCAAAGCAAGTACTCAGGTATATCTGTGGTACGACTGAGTACACTCTAGAGTACAAGAAGAATGATCAATTTTTCTTGACAAGTTTCACGAATGTATTCTTTCTGGGATACGGTCCGATTTCTTGGGGAAGTAAGAAGCATTATGTTGTTGCTCGTTCTTCAACCGAGGCTGAATTTGTGCTGTAGGAGGAGCTGTCTACGAGGCAATATGGTTACATTGCATATTGTTAGGAATGGGCATCCCACCAACGAAACCAACAATCCTAAGTTGTGATAATCAAGGAGTTAAGAACCTTGTTCGCAATCCAGTTTTCCATGAACGTACGAAACACATTGAGGTTTCAATGCCATTTCATCTGTGAACATGTTTAAGAACACAATATACAACTCCAATTTTGTCCCACAAAAGAGCAACATGCAAACATTTTGATGAAGTCTCTTGCATGTATGAAATTTGAAAAATTTAGAAATTTTCTTGTATGTATTGATGTAATTGGGGGGGCAGAGCGGAATGTTGTGAATATTACATCATGTTGACGTATTCACCTTATGGTTAGGAAGGTTACTAGAAATTGGGAAGTAGTTGTAACTCCCGAACTCTTACCTTCTTGATTACACACATATATATACTTCTATCACATCAATGCAAAGGTTGATTGCAATGTTCAAATGCATTCTGTGTTTCTTACAGCATGTTGTGCATGAGAATTGAATACAACCTTGTGCATAAGAATTGAATACAACCTTGTGCATGAGAATAAGGTATAGATGATTTGCAGTCAGCCTAGCATCCACTTATCATCCTTTTCTGCAGATTATTGTTTTGTAATTCTTCTTAGACAAAGAAAGTCAATTTTCAATATATCCTCCTTGGCACCACCAAAGGCCCCCTGCAAATAGCTTTGTGCAAATTTGACTAGGCTTGACTACAATGCTTTGAATTGTTGTTTTTGTATTTAATATATTCTTATTTTTATCAATTGCATTCAAATTTTCCCAAATTCTTTGGAGATTCTGATTTTTTTTAAAATGGCCTTCGAAATGAATCTTAAGTTTTGAACCTTTGCTACTACAATATTAAGACTTCTTCAAACTTTAAAAATAAAAACATCAAATAATTAATCCATGCTTAATGTTCTTAATAGATAATATTCTTTTGAGTACATAAGTATTTTTAATCAGATTTTTTCAAACTTTCTAGAGATTCCAAATTTTCATTTTTTTTAACCTTTCAACTAAAATGAATTTTTCAAACCTGATAAATGAACTCTTCAAAAAACAAATTGACGAACATAATTCATGGGTTCAATTGGTCAAGGGACAAAAGACTCTTCCCATTGTGGAGTTAGTATTGCAATCCAACTTTCACAAGGAAAAGGGCACACCAAGCCAAAAAACCTAAACCTTCGATTCAAGGTCTTCCAAAGCCTACTGATCCATTAAAGGCAGGGCATGATTTCTTACATAACACAATGGATATAAAGGATATTATCCTTGATCAGGCTTGAGTAGACCAACGAAGTTCTCATCCAATTTCATTCATCTAAGGAACATTTCAGGGCTTGCAGTGCCAAGACAAAACATTTTACTCTTGACAAAAATTTACTTGAATGATGATCTCACATCTGCAAATGGAGGAACTGCATAAGGCACGTACTAAGTGATAACTGCTCAAAAAGACAAGTGGGTGGTTATTTGTGACTATAAACAAGTGATTAATGAGTACTCTCCTCCAAAGTGGTCTAATCCTTGGGCTGTAAAATAAAGGTGTCCTTGGGTCCCAGTAGATAACACTAGCCTCTTTGTTGCTTTCCAGAACTATAATGGGGCTATATGGTCTTTCTCTCGGTGCATTCTACACTGTTATTTCTTCACAAGATCTTGTTTTTATCACGAAGATCCATGAGAGGCTTGAACGATCTCTCCCACCTGTCAATGGTTACTTATGGATTTCTACTTTCATGCATGAGACACGTTGATTGGAGGCGTTGGCAGTTCAGGTGGTGTGGCTTGCCTCATTTAGAATTGCCTTCACCAACAAGTGTTCTTGATCACGTCAAATGAGCATTCCAAATATATGTGGTTTGAGATCAAGAAGGGCCCACCCCCTCGAGATATCTTTATAGCAGTATGCTATTTTCCTTCAGCATCCTCATTTTTGTCATCCACTTTGATGGTGACCCATACTTGGATCCCTATCTAAAGATTCTTATATATTCATCATGAGGAGATGTCATTCTCTTAGTTGATTTCAATATCGGCACTAGGACCCACCAAGCACCTTTTCATGATCTTGCAGAGGACGAGTTTTGTCTCTCAACCACATGGATTATGCATTCAACAAGACCTTTGCAGATAGCAAGCATCCTTTCACCACTTACTAAAACACTTGACCAATTAAGCGAATCACACTTCTTGGTTCTAAACGGGGTTCTTTAGTTTCCTCACTCCTTTAGGTTCACATGTTTTCCACATGGGGAAGGTACAAGTGTGATTGACTATGGTATCACCAATAGGACCTTGATTTATGATAATTTATAGCGTTCATGTTTTTGGTCAACTTCCCTTGGTCGGCCATGCACTGCTGAATTTCTCTTTAGGCTCTTCATCTTTTACCTCTCCATCTTCTCTTCCTCTATAACTCAATCCTACCAGCAAACCATCCCATGATTCATTTTGATTCTTATTTTTCCAATGATTATGCTGCACGTCTCTCCTATTTGATGTTCAAGTACTATTTATTCCCCATGATGGTGTCAACCAAATACGAATTGTTTCACATCCTATAGATGCATTCTTTGACTCCTTTCCCCATAGTTATCCTCTACCAAAGCCCATCTGTCACATGGGTTGTTTCCCTATAAATTGTTGGAATGATCAAGAAGGTAAGTCCATGCATTGAAAGCTTTGTTTTGCTCTTATCCATAAGCCTACAACTATCTTCCATTGGGAGGGAATATAAAATGCTTCATTTGACATAAAAAAATGTTTCTGGCCCCTATGCGTCATGAGTTTTTGGATGCTTTTCATCATTATCCAAAACCTTTAGCATAATTTACGCGAGTTTCTTAACTGTAATTCAGCTTATGTTCATAGTACTTTTTGGTTACTACAATGCATCCTAATGACTCTTTTCGACAAGGCCCATTGCCCTACTTTGGTCATAAGTGGACATAAATAAAATTATCTTATTTTATCTTTTGCACACTCTTTTTCTCGAAATTCCCCACCCATGTATATTGATATCCTATCCCATGTCTCCCATGCTAATTCTTTATATCATAGTAACAAAAACTTGGCAAGTTTGTTTAACTCAGCCGAGTTTTTTTTGAAACTCGGTGAGTACTCGGGACTCACGAGTAAATAAAAAACTCACCGAGTCCTGAGAAAAAACTTGGCCGGCGTTGAACGCGTACAGGAAATGGCATAAAAACGTAAATTTTTTTATTGGAGCTCATTTTTGCTGTTCCAAACTGCAGAGAGAGCAGAGACTACCTGATACCAGACCAAAACAAACACAAGATTGCATCCTAAAACCAGATTTTTTTCAGTTTTCAAGAATCTAACAGCCACCAACAACACCGACTGTTTCATCTGGGGACTGTTTCATCTGGGGTAAGAAAACTCTGTTTCAGCTGTCAATTTTTTTCTTTTTTAAGGTTTTGAGCATTTTTTTTTTCTTTTTTGAAGTTTGTAACTAATTGCAACAGCCACCCAATCTGCTGTCAATGCTTAAACCAAAAAAACTCTGTTTCAGCTGTCAATTTTTTTTCTTTTTTTAAGTTTTGGGCATTTTTTTTTTTTTTTTTAGTTTCTAACTAATTGCAACAGCCACCCAACTGTTTCATCTGAGCTAGAAAAACTCAGCTGTCAATGCTTAAGCCTTAAACCCTAGGGCAATTTTTTTTTTTTTTAAGTTTCTAACTAATTGTTTGTTGTTTCCATGTGCAGCCACATCAAAATGATGGGGAAAAGAGACGCAGCATGGAAGTATGCAAAGGATGGGGAAAAGAAAGGGGAGGTTTACTGCAATTTTTGTGGGGAAAAAAATCAACCATCAAAGTTTTATGTCAACCATGCAGCACTTCAAGTTGTGAGCAAAATTGGAGTATGTTTGAGCACATACATTCCAAGAAGCACAACAAAGTTGAATGGCCTTGTTTTTGTTCATTACAACCTTCACCTCCACCATAAAAAAGTTGTGGGGACAAGCTACGAAGCCATTGACCTGAACGTGATTGATCCATCATCTGAATGGATCATAGAGCCAAAGCAGGAGTAGAAGTAGGAACCTCTATTTTCCATGGATGATTTTGAAAGCATGGCAGTGGAGTTAGCGGTCAAGGCACAGGCACAACCGCCAAGAGAGACTAGAGCTTCTGCTAGGGCAAAGGGCAAAGGCATTGCAAGACATTGAGGCATTGTCATGACACATTTTGTAATTTGTACCTTTTTATATTATTATTTATAAGCAATACAAGAATATTTGATTTTTGGATGCATTAAAATTTCATTAATTGAAGTGTGTTTTGTCACTTTCATGTGTTGTTTAAGCTTGTATCACTTATAGTATTAATTTTGGATTTGTATAATGTTAATTAATTGTGATATGCATGAACAAAATAAAACTTTTTTCCAACGAAAAATGGATTTTCTTCCGTCTTTTTTTTTGCCATGTTTTTCCCCTTTTTTTGCCAAGTTCAAGTCAAAGTCCCAAGTCGGCCTTGCCAAGTCTGAGTTTTGCTACTATGCTTTATATGATATACCAAGGAAGCTCACCATTCATATACCCCCCACACATCATGTCACCCCTTCTATTCAAGGGACATCAAAAGAGTTATACATAAATCGTGCACTAGCAAGGCTATGAGAGATTTCAGGCTGAGTTGTTGAAGTATGATGCTAAAGCTATTGGTTATCCCATTGCAGAATTATTCAATGAGGTTGTTTGTTCAGGCTTTCCTTCCTCTTGGTCATAGCATATTATCCACCCAACCCACAAATCTAGGGACTATTCATATCCAAATAACTACAGAACTATCATGATTGGGCACACATTGGCCAAGACTTATGCCACAGTTTTGAATAGTAAACTCTCAAAACTACTAGATCAGGACAAGCCTAGTCTGGAAAGGCAAGCTGGTTTCAAGAGGGATCATCAAATTGTTGATCAGGGCTTTTTTTGAGGAGGCTCTTCAATGGTCTTAAAGTCTTTTGTTGTTTTGTAGACCTTAGAAAGGCCTTTGACGCTATTCCTAGGCATATTTTGTTTCAAAGATTACATGCCATCAACATGCTGGAGCTCTTTATCATTGCCATCAAGAGAGTATACAAGCTAGTTGTTGGTCGTTTTTAGACAGTTTTTGGTCTCTCAAAGGATGTCTAAAGCACTATTAGCATCAAACAAGGATGCCCTTTTTCTCCTTCATTCTTTGGGATCTACATTAGCAAGCTTTAAGAATTTATTTGTCAAAACATACATGTTGATGATGCTTGCCTTCTACATCATGTTTTGATATTTGTATTGCTTTTGTAGATGACACTACTCTTCTTGCTCATACTGTGGTGATATTCCACACTTGGACGAACAATTAGGAATGACAGCTAGACTGCTGAGCAACTCTACGGGATGCAACCCAAACGGCCTCCATCAACTCCTCTTCGACAACCCTGCACAACACCAAGTCAGACGGCCCAATCTGTGGTCCAAACGGCCCGGCACAACACTCAAACAGCTTGCCTTCAGGTCAGACGGCTTAGGTTTGCATGGGAAGGCCTGGCACTAGCCCAAACGGCCCTGTACGAACAGAGTATGGCAACCAGAATGTAATAGAAATGGTCTAGAAATTATATCTGCTACACTAACAATGAATATGAAAACACACAAACAATATACGCAAAAAAACGGCTAAATGATGAATAGATATTAACAAGATACTGCATTACATATGAGCCTATATGGATGCACTCATTCTATGTACAACTTCTTCCATGAACATACCCTCTATAGCATATACATATTACAACCAATGCACTATCCCTCTTAGCATATACAATATCTATCCTTTGTGCAGAAGCTATCATGTGCATAATGTACCCAATGTACTCTCCTTGGCATGTACAATGTACCCGCTCAAATGAATGAGGAGGTCTATTTAAGCTTGAGGAAAGTTAGTTATTGCCGATCCTGGCACCTCACCCCTTCTCATTACATTTGTCTTGCATTTCATTTCATCTCCTAACTATAAGATAAACTACATGACAACTAACCACTTATAACTTATCTGCACATGACTACCACTTAACTCATAATTACATTATTGTGTGAATACATTATCAAACTTTATCAAAACTATGTCAAAACTTCAATGTGTGTATAATTGATTTCCAACATGCATATTTTATTTCTTTTGTTGAGGTGGCAAGTCAAAACTTGTGCCTACATCTGACCTCCCCTCTAGATTGATCGACATCCTCGTCGATGACTGTTGCTGCTCCTCGGGACTCTTGACTTTGTTGAGGATGAGGCAATGGAATAGGTACTCCTCCCAGCTCCTAAATTTTTAGCGTTAAGGTTTTATTCTCCCTTTAGTCTCTTTGCATGGGCCTAGTAGCAAGCCCATTACAAGCCATAAAGATGTAACTTCTACTCGACTTCCGCCAGCCTAGCCTTCAATTTAGCCTCCCTCTTCACTTCTTCAGTTTCCTTCCTCACAACTACTACCAGCTACTCATAACATTCAGCAATCAATTGATCTTTGTGAGCAATCTCCTTCATCTTTGCTTCTAGAGTTTGCTCCCTTACCACACATTTTGCCTTCAATTGTCCTATTAATTGCTCTTTTTGTTCCTATGTCTACCTCATACTCTCTATCTCTTTCCTCAACTCTAAAAGTTCTACTTCGGCATCCTACTGGACTTGTCGAAGTAGTCCTTCCACCACCTGTAATTGGTTAGCCTGCTCTTCCTCCTTCAGCTTTAGGCTACAAACCATCTGTTGAAATGTCTCTAGCCCTGCTACTAACCACTGAATTAAGTATGCTAAGAAATTCATTCTTGCATACAACTTCACCAACTCAAGTGCCAACTTCATATTCTTGACACCAGAAAATTTAGGATAAGCGCCAGGTTTCCTTCATCAACATATATCTGAGGTGATTGTTGATACAGAATCGATATTCCTTCTCCTAGATTTTTGACTTATAGCATTGCATGGATACTACTACTACCAACTCCTAGCTCCCATGGCTACATCTGATGGATTCCTACAAACTTTTTCATGTGCTCATCATCCCGAGCCCAACTCACCAGCTTACTCAACTTTGAGTCCATCCTCAGTTGCCACAGGCACATCCTACTTGGAACTCACTCCGGACCCTATCGAACAACTTGCTCACCTTTTCAAAAATTGTAATGCCCTGGTCATTGATTGTTTCGCCATGGACTGGTCTCCTCAAATTTGGCACTTCTATGATGAAATGCTCACTTGTTCCTCCATATTCCAACTCCATGTCTGTATCATCCTCGGTGGTTTTCTCCTCAACATCCTCCCCACCATGACCTATCAGGTTGATCTTTTGTTGGCTGCCTTGCCCTCCTAAATCTCTGCCACGCTTCCTCCTACATCAATATTCTTTTCGACCGTCTCCCCCGTCTCCTTGCCTTGATTAGGTTCTTCTTTCGACGGTTGACTACTCTGATCATTCTGCCACAAACTGTTCTAATGTAGGTTGTTTCTCTTTTTCCCTTTTCTCCTCTAGCACAAATGAAATTGGTGCCATGGTCTATGTAGTTGTAGATGTCAACTCAATTGGTGGTACCTCATCCAATGGAGGTGATCCACATCTCTACTGCATTTGAATGTTGCCTCAACAGTGTTGTGGCCTAGCTCTTTGGCATATCCACATTGTCAACATGTATTGAAACGTCACCTGCGAAGTCTCCTCTTTGTACTTCATCCAACGGTGGCGATGCTTCCACCCCACCCACTGCAGTTTGAACATCATCATCCACTCTACACTTACAAGTGCCTTTTGCACCTGCTGCTATGTAGCTCTTCTATCAAACTATTGCGCTGCTCCTATACATCGAACATTCTGCACAAAAATTACATCTGGTTTTGGTTGCTTTCCTCCACTAATAGCCTCCTTTGAAACATCTCTCCCGGTACCCTCAATGGCACCTGCAATGCCTCCTCGCATAGTCTGGCTTCTCGACTGTGCTAGAGTTCCCACTTGCACTGCATCCTTTGCCAATCTATGCAACTGAATTTGCTGAGCCACCACCACTCTCTACAAGTCACCACCACTTGTCCTTTCCATGGCATGTTGTGGGGGTCTTGAAGAAAACATCTTAGCACCTTGGCTGACTAGCTGCTACTGTTGCCAGGGTTGCAATTGTTGTTGCAGTTGCATTCCCATCTGCTGCAACTACTGCTCCAACTGCCTCCGCTTCTTCTCTTTCTGACCGACTCCTCAGCACTTGGCAATTGCTTCTCAGCTCCATCAGACTCTTCACTTTCTTTAGACATGGTATCCATATCATCCTTCTTGTTGTAGGCAAGCAAATTGACATGTTTGTATTTAGTGAATAAATTTTGTCATCTTGTTTTATTTTGTAGCTTATACGCAAAGTGTTTAATGAAATGTGTATACATATAATGTTATAAAGTGGCAATGTAATAATGTATGTGTGTGTAATGTTTAGTGAAGTATTAGTATGTACGGCAAAGTCATAAAGTGAGTTAGGAAATGAAATGTAAATGTGAGTCAAATGCATGTGAAATGTAATTTAGAAAAATGAGGAGGTGTTGGGTAGTTGTAGCAACTCCTTTTTAGTTGTATAAATAAGACCCTTCCCTCATTCATTCATGTTGTGTCGTATGGTTGTGGAGTTGGCCGATGTGTGTGGTAAGAGGTTGTGGGCATTGTTGGCCAAAGTGTGGTCGTTGGCATGAAGGAGATTCTACACAAGGTTGCAAATTGTGTATGTAATGCAAGTATCATACAAGCTATTGTTAATACAAGATCTATTCATATTCATTTATCATCTGCTATTGCTATTGTATGTTTCTTGTATATATTGTCATTGCTAATTGCTGCAGAAGGTAGACCTATAGGTTTATTTAAGTATAAATGGAATTGTGTTTGAGTATGTTAAACACCTCGACATTCTTCTCGTTCTTCTTGTTGTGCAATCTTCATGCTCCTATGTGTTGGCTGATCTCTTGCTCTTCTACGTCCACATCTCCCACGTCCTTGCGGTAAATCATTTGTCGTCCATCTCTCCAAGCTTCATGCAGTGCTGGTTCAAGCTTCAAACGACAACGATGCCAAATGTAGCACGATTGTAGTATTCCACCCTTGGATGAACAATTTGAATTGACAGATTAAGCGTTTACAACTCGCAAAGATGCAATTGTATGGCCTGCATCATCTCCTTGTCTCTAACGACCTTGTTCACTACTCCAGATAGCCCAGTTTGAGAATCAGATGGCCTACACACTTCTCAGACGGCTTGGCATTTACCCAAATAGCTTGCCTTCAGTCTTAACGGCCTGGCAACTACAACGGACAGCTTGGTAACTACCCAGACAACCTTATATGAACAGTATTTGGGAAAGAATACAAGGTGACATGGTTTGAATCCAAATCTACTGCAGCAATCAATCAATAGCAATACATGCAAATCTCACACAATAAACAATAGCAAATGATGAACAAGTATGAACAGATATTGCATTAATGATAGCCTGTACGATTAACTGCATATGGCATCTTCTTACATACACAGTATCTGATCCTATGCAGAATACCTCCAATGCACTCTACAGAATCTCCTCCTGGCATACACAATGCAATGCCTATGCACATATATCTATTCTCCGTTTCTACAATTTACTCTCTTTGCCATTTACCTGCTCAAATGAATGATGGAGTCTTTAAAGTATGGAGACGGTAGTTACAAACAACTACCACACACCTCACCTCCTAACACCTAGACAAACTGGATGATGACTACCTTTGCATGATTACGTTCGCACATAACTCTTGACTCATTATTACATGCATTATTACAACATAAAATTTTATTCAATTTACAAAACTTTGGCATACACATACTTGACTTCCATGCATTTTTTATTTCCAACTCGTCTATTTTCTCTGTTGAGGTGATACGTCAGAACTAGTGCCTACAGGAAGTACGGGTGTCATTCTCCTCGAACAACTTTTAGAGAGTATTTGGCTTACCGATTTCCACAAGGCCGGTGAAAAAGGAGGGACTGAAGCCCTACTAGTTGAGCATTTTTGTTGACAAGGTCACCATTCTCAGTTCGCAAGAAGTGGCTAAGCTAACGAAGCAAGGTAATCGCGAACTAAAGATGCAACATCTTAGATCAGATGAGTTGTGGTTTACAATGAATACTATAATGTCCAGATTGTCTAGAGAACAAAGAGCCTCGGAGATGCTCACTTGGCTCATACCATACATGGAGGGAATCATGGCCGGAGAACAGTACGATTGGGCTACTTTTCTGTTAGACCATACTCAATTTTTTGATGCGATATACAAATAATTTTTCTGTGGCTTTCCATACCATTACTTTGATTCTACATGTAGTGTCACATGAGAAGATTCAATTTCCACAACTGAATCCTCCTCGTACTATTTGAGAAAGTGCGCCAACATTTTCCATTAGGTGCATGTTACCCTATTGATGAAAGTTGAAGCTCCAGAAAAGGTAGTGTCAGGGAAGAAGAAGAGTGAATTGAAGAAAAGGAAACCACAAGAGGTATCAGGAGACAAGAAGGATGACATGGATGCTATGGCTGAAGAAAGTGGAGTTTGAAGGAGCTGAGGAGCAGCTGCCAAGTGGCGAGGAACCAATCAAGAAAGAGAAGCGAAGGTAGTTGGAGCAGCAATGGCAGCAATTGGGAGCGCAACTGCAGCAATAACCACAGCCCTACCAGCAGTAGCAGTATCAACCAGCCAAACAGGGTGCTACGATGTTTTCTTTAGGACCCCCACAGCAGGCCATGGAGAGGATAGTTGTTGGCAATTTGCAGAAAGTGATGGCGGGTCAGCAATCTCAATTGCATGGATTGTCAAAGGATGCAGTGCAAATGGAAACCCTAGCACAACCGGGAACCCAAACTATGCGAGAAGACAATACATGTGCATTGCAGGTACCAAGGGAATGGCTTCAAGTGAGGCTGCCATTGGTAGATAGCAGCCAAAACCAAATGTACCTGTTGCGCAGAATGTTCGGTGTACAAACATAGTAGCACAACAGTCCGAAAGAAGAACTGTGCAACAATAGGCATAGGAGACAATTGTAATTGTAGATGTGGACGAGGATGTTCAAATTGCAAGGATGCGCTAGAAGCATCACCACCATTGGACTAAGTACCAGGAGTAGGAGACTTTGTGGGTGATATTTCAATTTATGTGGATAATGTGGATATACCAGAGACTTATAACACAACACTACTAAGGCAATACGTAGATAAAGTGGACAAATGTGGATCACCTCTGTTGGATGAGAGACCACCAATCGAATTGACATCTACTACTATGCAGACCATGACATCGATTTCATCTATGGTAGAGGAAAAAAGGGAAAAGGGGAAGCAACTTGCATCTAAATATCGTTTGTGGCAAAAGGGCCAGAGTGGTCAACCACCAGAAGAAGAACTTGAGCAAGGCAAGGAGACGATAGACATGGCCATGAAGAATGTTAATGCAAGAGGAAGTATTTAAGAAATTAAATAAGGCGAGACAGCCAAACAAAATATCAACCTAACAAGTACTGGTGGGGAGGATGTTGAGGAGACAACCACCAAGGATGATACAGACATGAAGCTGGAAGATGGAGGAATGAATGAGCATTTCATTATAGAAGTGCCAAATTTGAGAAGACCACCAGTCCATGGCAAAACAATTAACGAGCAAGTTGATACATTTTTTGAGAAGGTGAGTGGATTGTTAAATAGAATATGGAATGAGTTCCGAGTAGGATGTGTTGAGGACTAGTGACTATGGCAACTGAGGATGGAAACAGAATTGAGCACGCTAGTGAATTGGGCTTAAGATGATGAGCACACGCAAAAGTTTGCAAAGATCCATCATATGCAGAGCCATGGGAGCACGAAGTTGGTAGTAGTTAGTATCCATTCAATGTTGGAAGTCAAGAATCTGCCAAAAGGAACTCTAGTTCTATATTGATACTCCCATGGGATATATGTTGATGAAGGAAACCAGGCACCCTATCCTTAATTTCTAGTCTCAAGATTGTGAAGTTGGCACCCGAGTTGGTAAAGTCGTATACAAGAATAAATTTCTTAGCATACTTGATTCATTGGTTAACAGTAGGACTGGAGCCATTTAGCGTATGGTTTGTAGCCTGAAGGTGAAGGAGGACGAGCAAGCTAACCAGATGTAGATGGTGGAAGGGCAACTTTAGCAAGTGCAGCAAGATGCTGAAGCAGAACTAGTACAGTTGAGGAAAAAAATGGAGAATATGAGGCAGACACATGCACAGCAGGATCAGTTGATAGGACAGTTGAAGTCACAATGCGCGGTGAGAGAGCAAAATCTAGAAGCAAAGATGAAGGAGCTTGCTCACAAAGATCAATTGATTGTTGAACATGATAAGCAACTAGTAGTAGCTGCAAGGAAGTCGAAGCAATAAAGAGGGAGGTTGAATTAAAGGCTAGGCTACAAGAAGTCGTATCACTATAGCTTCTAGTGGGCTCATCACTAGGCCTATGCAAAGGGACTTGCGGGAAAGAATGAAGCCTTGAAGCTGCAGATCCAGGAACTGGGAGGAGTACCTATTCCATCGCCTCATCCTCAACAAAGTCAGAGTCCCTAGGAGCAACAACAGTCATCGATGAGGATGTCGACCAATCTAGAGGGGAGGGAAGATGTAGGCGCTAGTTCTAACTTGCCACCACAATAAAGAAATAAAATGTGCGTGGAAGTCAAGTACGCACATGTTGAAGTTTTGGCATAACTTTGATAAAGTTGGATAAAGTTTGATAATGTTGTAATAGTGAGTCAAGTGGAAGTCATGTAGGTTAAGTTATAAGTAGTTAGTTGTCATGTAGTTTGTCTTGTAGTTAGGAGATGAAATGAAATGAAATGCAAGACAAATGTAATGTGAGATTGGTGAGGTGTCGAGGTTGGTAGTTGTTAATAACTACCTTCCCTCTAGTTTAAATAGACCCCCTCATTCATTTGAGCGGGTACACAGTTCATTGTACACATGGGAGATATTGTGCATGCCAAGAGAGTATACTGGGTATTTTACACAAAGGAGAGATATTGTATATGTTGTAAATAGTATGTTGATGGGAATGGTTGTATGCAGTGTATCCGTACAAGCTCATATGTGATGCAGTATCTTGTGAATATTAATTCATCATTCTACCATTGTTTTATGTGTATTGTTTGATGTGTTCATATTGATTGTTACTATAGTAGATATAATTTCCAAACCGATTTCTATTATATTCTGGTTGTTGAACTTTGTTTGTACAAGGTCGTCTGGGCTAGTGCTAGGGCGTCCCATGCAAGCCTAAGCCATCTAACTTGAACGCAAGTTGCCTAAGGTGTTGTGGCAAGTCGTTTGAGGTGTCATGTCAAGTCCTCTAAGTGTTTAGCCAAGCCATCTAGACCTCAAATTGGATCGTCTGGCTTGGTGTCATGCAGGGCCATCTAAGGGGAGTTGATGTAGACCGTCTAGACCTCAAATTGGGTCGTTTGACTTGGTGCAAGGCCATCTAAGGGGAGTTCATGTAGACCGTCTAGGCTGCATCTTGCAAAGTTGCTTAGCAGTTAAACTATCATTCCAAATTGTTCCTCCAAGCGTGGAATACCATGATCGTGCTACAACCTTCTTCCTAATAAGAGGGTAACTAATCAAGCAATCAAAGATGACGTTTATCAACAATATATTTAGATCACTTGGGTCACTCCATCTCAACATCTTGGTTCTAAGTTGGCCTTCTACACTAAAATTTTCATGGAAGATTGAAAATGGCATTATTACTCGTCCTAATTATGTCAAGCGACACTGGACACACAACCTTAGGATTCTTCTTGGTCAGCTCAAAGTATGCTCAAATTAGTTGTAAGTGGAGACGAACCACCATATTCTTCAATAGGACAAAGTATTTCATCTTTGCTCTATTTGGGAGGTCAAGACTGAATAACATTTCACCTTCGTGTATCCTATTTATTATGAGATTCAGGTACTATTGTTTGTATAGAGACTCAGATGGATCGCTTACCACATTTTTCAGCTATCTTGACCAAACGTGCTTGGATCCATACCTCATGTAAGCTATCACTCTTCAACACCAGTTATTAGAGGAGAGACAAACTACTACTCGACCAATCATCTCATTCTTTCACTCTATCTTTGCAGTCGAGGGTAACAAGCATTCATTTGAAGCTACAACTCTCCCAACTGTTAATGACAGATTTTTGTGCCCTTGTCTGCATACAAAAGCAGCTACCAAAGCTTCAATTCTTTCTTCTTGCATGCGGCAGGACAGGACTACGATTCTCCGACGTCAGGTTTCGGCCACCCCTCACATATTGAGGAGTTGAAGACAAACACAGCGTACCTATTGGTTACGAATCTACCACTAGGATAGGATTTTAATCTTATTGCGCCCTAGATTCGCCCAACAAATTGAAATGCCAAAAGGAAGAGATGCCTTCCGTGCCAATGTCCGGAGAAGGTCGGATCCTATGTTTTCTTAGTCGGGGCTTTAGCTCAGAGTGCAGGAAAGAAATTATAAAATGCAGAAAGAAACATAAATATGTTTGTTTCGGGTGGGGAAGATAAGCAGCACAACAACTAACCAATCACTATTACCAACAGCAATCAAAGCAATGTATGCAGCAGAAACTATTAGTGTTAGTCTATCTTATGTATCCTTTACTTTAGTATTCCAGATATACTCAACTACCAATACTGATATCCAGAAGTGCAGAATAGCAGTAATCAGAAATATAAGCAACATGAGGCAGAAATACTTAATAAAGGCAGCATACAAGACAAAGACAGCTAATAGAGCCAAATATACTTTGCATTCAAAAGCAAGTGCACAGCTACAAAAGTTCCTTAGCAATATATCCCCCTTCCACCCTTGTACAATGAAATGAGGCTGCTATTTATAGCAAAATTAACCCCCCCGATTATATTTTGGGCACAGAGTCCCAGACCTGAAAAAAGCTGCAAAAGCTAACAAAAGCGGCTGATGTTCGACCTCTGCGAGCAAGGACTGTACTTGCAGCAAGGTCCACCTAGAAATGTAGCAGCTCCGTGGCAATCCGGTAGGTGAGAAGTCGAGTCCGGTTAAATGGTGGTAGGTGCGGCACGATCTGGCACTTCACGCTCATCTACTCTATACCCGGGTGGCACACCTTCTGTCACACCTTGACTCTTATCCCGAGACTGCACACTTGTCGGCATCTGAAACTGCTGATGAAAGAGGGGGGGAGAACCAAACTTAGGAGTTCGTTCATTGCATTTTTATCCCGCCCGACAGCGCACAAAAACGGAGCGCAGTCAGACGGCGCGAGCTGAAAACAGCGCAGTCGGGCGGGTTATGCCTTAGAAACATTCTGCAGTCCACCTCCTTCCAGTCTGATGGCGCAGCAAAACGGTTGCCCAGCCGGGCGAGGCAACGCACTCGGACGGGCCCTCGTGCCTTAGAAACTTTTCTACCTTTTCTTCTCCTTCCGCCAGAGGGTGCACCAAGATGGGCACGCAGTCGGACGACGCGGCGCAGTCCGATGGAGTCCGACACTTAGTCATTTTTGTTGCCCTTCCACGAAAGGCCTCCCGACGGTGCACCAAAAGATGAGCGTTGCCCAACTTCGCTGCGAAGTCGAGCAGCCCTGATACTTAGAATTTTTTGGGCTGCTTCTCACATCGACCGCCAAGGTGCGCACCGAACCCTGGGTGTCGTCCGACTTCGCTGCGAAGTCGGACAGCCCCAGTACTTAGCCAATTTTTTGGACTCTTTCTCCATAAGACCGACCAGGTGCGCAAAATATGATGAGCGTCGCACGACAGCGCACAAAAACGGAGCGCAATCAGACGGCGCGAGCTAAAAACAGCGCATTCGGGTGGGTTATGCCTTAGAAACATTCTGTAGTCCACCTCCTTCCAGTCTGATGGCGCAACAAAACGGTTGCGCAGTCGGGCAGGGCAGCGCACTCGAATGGGCCCTCATGCCTTAGAAACATTTCTGCCTTTTCTTCTCCTTCCGCCCGAGGGCGCACCAAGATGGGCGCGCAGTCGGATGGCGCGGCGCAGTCGGACGGAGTCCGACACTCAGTCATTTTTTTTGCCCTTCCACGAAAGGCCTCCCGACGACACACCAAAAGATGAGCGCCACGCAAATTCGCTGCGAAGTCAGGCGGCCCTGATACTTAGAATTTTTTGGGCTGCTTCTCACATCGACCACCAAGGTGCACACCAAACCCTGGGCGCCGTCCGACTTCGTTTCGAAGTCGGGTGGCCCCAGTACTTAGCCAATTTTTCAGACTCTTTCTCCATAAGACCGACCAGGTGCGCAAAAGATGATGAGCGCCGCCCGACTGCACTGCGCAGTCGAGAGGACTCCATACTTAGACAAATTTTAGGCAGATTTTCCCACTCGCAAAAGCATTGAGAAATATGAAATGAAAGATGGAGAAATGAAATCTGATAGCTGAAGGGCAGAAAGGACGTCGAGAAGAATGGGAAAGAAGAAAGAGGGGAGGTAAAGCAGCAAACTTACAAAATTTTCAAAATTCAGCACCCCGTGCAAATGTGGCAACAGTACCAATTGCTTGTCCTCTTCTATTCGTTCCACGACCATGGATGCTATAAGAGTCTTGAGGGGTCAAACTCCATCTCCCAAGATTATCCAACCAATCCCTATTAATCTTGGCCATTCTCCTGGGAGCAACATTAGATCCTATGTTGGTGATGAAAATAATTGTGATTCTACTTTACATCCCACTATAATTAGTGTTGGCGCTTGGATCCACTGGAGCTCCTAATTTTTTTGTACATCAACTTCTGGATCTCTCTTCATCAATACTTTTAGCATGTTAGAATTTATCCATTTTGGGTAAACCTCAAAGATTGTAATTGTATGCCATACATTTGTTCCACTTTAGTGTAGTTAACACGAGATTCTTTAGTATAGCTTATTTTATAGTATTTTTTGGTTATTAGAGTGCATTACAACCACTCTTTTCAATGAGTCCCATTGGCCTACTTGGGCCATCTGTGGACAATAATAAAATTATATTATCTCAATTCTAGAACACCGATATTTCCAACAACACTTCCAAGACATATCTACAAGGATATGCCCCTTTGACTGCATCATTAAACTCACGGTCCTCTATGGATCAAAGATTTGGGGCCCAAGTGTATGGTGTGTGATTAGGCTCACATTGAGCGGGTCCAAACATTTGCTTAAACGATTTATCCAATGCAAAAGAATAGTTTCATAATGTATTATTCAAGCTGAGTTTCGCACCCATCTGTAGACAAGGGTGAGTACATTCCCGAGGTAAGGGATGATGACAATCAGGATTACCAGTTACAGACTTTGGGTGCTATGTATCTTCAATGGCTAAGTCTAGACATCAAAGGTTTAGACGTCTGAATGCACTTGTATAGACGTCACAACTAGACGTCTAGAGTAGACGTCACAGACTAGACGTCTGAGTACTTCAGGTTAGACATCTATGGACTAGATGTCTATAGGCTAGGGCTAGACATCTACAGGTCTAGACGACAGAGGACTAGACGAGACATCTACAAGTCTAGACGTCTGGGAACTGGACTAGACGTCTAGAGGTCAAGTACTGACGTCTACAGGTCTAGACGTCTAGATAAGTAGGCTTTAGGCATCTGTAGGATGGACTAGACGTCAAGGAACAAGGTGAGACGTCTAGTGGTTGGACTAGACGGCTAACTGTCTGGTGGTTAACTCAGACGTCACAATCCATAGTCTCCACTCCAATCCTACGTACCTGCCACACGCTAGATTCTCGTCCCTGTAACTGCAACAAACCTGAAAGTACACGTCAAAACAACACTGCAACCATGCCACTTAGTACCATCTGCATTACAACTTGCAATTACTAGAACACGCACAAGATCACCAAACACACAGAACAACCATTCCGTACAAGAGCATTGGCATTATGAGCAGAATGATGATGATGTTTACAAATTTGAAGGGGGTATATATAGGAGGGCGAAGTAGTTACTGCAACTACTTCGCTCCCAACCGCCCAACCGTCTTAACCACTTGTTAGACGTCATTACTGCTAAACTAGACGTCTAAACACTAACCAGACGTCTAAACAAACTAGACGTCTAAACTGCCTAGTTAGCCGACTAACACAATGACGGCTACTTTTGTCCTCTAGTGCTCATTGTACGTAATCAACCTTTTGCATTCATTGGCTGATTTTACAAAATAATAACATACCAAAAATGTTATATACAATCAAAATTGATGGACATTATTCTCAGCCAATTCTTCATGGTTTATCTTGCTTAGAACTGTTGTCTACATCTATCCTCCCCTTCGAAGAAGTCGATGTCCTCAGCGACTTTCTCCGTTTAGTTGGAGGAGTTTCAGCTTCTGTAGGCTCTAAAGTTTGTGGCTGTGCAGCTTTAAATATTTTCTCGTACTCCTGGAGTTGAGCCTTCATGACCTCACGTTCCTCTTTGAGCCTCTCGGAATACTTGTAATATTTGGCCCATTCAACTCCCAAGGCGTTGGCACGCTCTTCTGTTTTCCATCTGTCCTTTTCCTGCTTCCAAGCACGCTCTTGTGCACTCCTATTGGCTGCAAATGTCTCTGTTTGCTTGATTAGCAAATCTTTTGCATTTTTAAGTCGCGAGACTTCAGCTTCTGATTCGGACAGCTGCTGGTCCTTTTCCTCCAGTTGGGCTTTCAAATCCTCCAGAGTTTGTCCTAATTCCTGAAGTTCCTGTTTGACTGCATCCATCCGTGCCATTCCTTGCTCTAAGAGGCGATCCTTTCCTTCCAAGGCTTCATTGGCTTCTTTTTCAACCGCCTGCTTTGCTGAGTGCACACATTTGATCCCTTCTCCCAGCCAACTCAGCAAATGTGCAAGGAAATTCAACTGTGTATAAATTGGCAGTAATTCAGGTACTATCTCTACTTGTGAGCCTTGCTCCACAGGATTTGAGGAGGATGAACATTGTGGCCGCAAACATATACTTGTGTTGTCTCCAGATAGAGGCTTGGTGTCTTTTCAGGCAATTGTTCCACACCCTCCATAGTCTTCAAATTGCCAGTGGGCAGTGACCAAGGGTGGGACCCGTATATGCTGGAAATGTCCTTGCGCCAAGGTCCTTGTGCCGCCCACTTCACCAATCGGTCCAACTCGTCCTCTATCATGCTTTGCCACTTCTTCCATTGACCCACACATGCCATCTCAAACTGCAAGCGTAAACTGTCCATAATGCCTCCCAATTTCACAAAACAGTTTACTGCTTGCTGATCCATGGAGTCTGATGGATCCATAAGGTTAGGTATTTGTACAAGAAATTCCTCAACCCAAGCATCCTTTTGTTTCCCCTCCTGAATTACTGCTTTCCCTTTTTCTGTTTGATCAACAGTTGGCCTGCTTGTCTCCTCCATGGCTATTCCAGACTGTACTGGAATTTAGCTGATCTGGCCATCCTGTTGCTCCAACTGTTGGATATTTGGTACTTGTGGGGGTTGTTCCCCTTCTTCTGTGGGGATTTCCATTTCCCTTGACACCTCCACTTCTTCTATTACAATGGGCTTTTCTGCCTCGGGTGCCAATCGTCCCGTATCCGGTGGTAGGCCCTCCTCTACCCCAGGATTATTACTTTCTCCCGGATTACTTGTGTCGGTTGTTTCCTAAACTTCTGCGGCCAACATCTCCTCTAGTGAAAATGTGCTCAATTTGTCTGCTAGTGAAGTTGGTCTCGCCAAGGATTCCACAACTGGCTTGGGTGAACCAGTGCGGCCCAAAAAGTTAGCCTCTGCAAAATAATTTGTGAGTCCAATCCGTGCAACCGAGCTAGTTCCGGCTGTCTGGTCATGAAGAACTGCAGGTATGGCAAAATCTACTTCAACCTGTATTGGCTGTTGCTGTTCCCGAACCCAAGTTGCCTCCAAATTCTGCGCTATTTTCTGCAGTGCTTCCTGGGAAAAAACTGGGGGTGGCACATCAAATCGCCCCTTCTTCGTTTTCCGCTTGGGCTCCTCCGGAGATTGAACAATCTTCTGTTTTTGTGACTTCTCCTCCCTGACTTGTGCTACCACTGTATCCTCCCCTTCTAGAGTGGCCACCAGTTTCTCTTGGCGCGGCTTATGTGATATCTGCTTTACACGGGCCTTTTTCACTGGTGTCGTCTTCTTCGCTGCTTGAGTATCCATCCACCGACAGATAGATGGTGCTAAGTCAGGTAGCTTTTTCGGAGAGCCCAAGTCCGGGATCTGCACTCCAGCTCTTAAAAGTTTCATCCAGGAGAAATCCAATGGTGTGTTCTTCGTTGTTCGCATCAGGAAAGCCTGAATGCGAAGTGACAGATGTGTTGCCCAATCATAGGTTGTTCCCTGCTCCATCCCCTGCAAGTATGGAATCAGCCAAATGGGGAGATCCGAACTGCGTTGTTCCCCTGACAATCTGGCCATGATAACATTCATTATGACCTCCAATCCCTTGTTCCTCAATTGTGTCTGCTTGACCCCTCTTCCACCGTGAGTGCCTAACATAGCATCTATCACCTCCTTCTTCAGGGTTGTGACACTCCAAATGTACGCTGGAATGTTGTAGGCAAGAAATCAATCACCAGTGTACAATTTCCCACTTGTACTTGACTGATGTTCTTCTTTTCATCATATGTTTCCAGCATCTGAAGCAGGTACTCTTTGAAAAACTCCTTATCAAAGTTTGGAGCTTGCAAAATGAAATGCACCCCTACTTGTTTGATCTTAGCTCGTGTCGGGTCATCTGTTGGTGCTTCCGCCCACCATTGACGGCAAAAATCACCCGTTGGACATATCCAGGTAATTTCGTCAATAGGGATTGGCTCTTTGCTACTGCGGTGAATTTCCTTGCTTTTGCGAGTAGCCACTTCCGCTGCTTCTCTTTTACTTCGAACCTGTCCTTAATCCGAGCTAATCTGATCGCGCATCCCATGCTCCTGTTGATGCCTCAATCTTTTGGCAACCACTGATTCAAGTTCGGGTTCTGACCGGATCGGGGTCTTGCCAGATTTCTGGTGTGCCATTGCCTTGTTCAATCAGACATCTCTTCAATTCCACACTTCGTCAGACGTCGGTTCTGCCTTAGAAGTCAAGTCTGTTTGCCCTGTTTGACTAGACATTAATTCTGCACAGACGTCTACTTTCCCTGCTAGATGTCTTTCTGTCGTAAGATGTCTAGTCTCGATGTTTTCTCTTCCTCCCTTGACGTCTCACTGCCGTCAAATGTCTTGTTTTCATCTACCACTGGTCAGACGTCTATCTCTTCTACGCCTTTTAGACGTCTTGTCACCGTCTGACGTCTACTGTCCTAGACGTCTTTGCCCTAGACGACTTCTCTTCTGCCCTAGACGACTTCTTCTGCCGTCAGAATGCTCTGTCTCGGACATCTTCTCTGCGCCCACCAAACGTCTTTTACTTCCATCGGATGCCTTCTCTGCACACTCCCCCTGGACGTTTGTTTCTGTCGTCTGACTTCTGCGCACTCCTAGACGTCCGTTTCCGCCGTCCGACTTCTACGCACTCCTAGTTGTCGGATGCCTTCTCTGCACACTCCCCCTAGACGTTTGTTTCCGTCGTCTGACTTTTGCGCACTCCTAGACGTCCGTTTCCGCCGTCCGACTTCTACGCACTCCTAGTTGTCAGTTTCCGTCGTCCGACTTCTGCGCACTCCTAGTCGTTAGTTTTCGTCATCCGACTTTTGCGCACTCCTAGTCGTCCGACTTCTGCGCACTCCTCCTAGTCGTCAGTTTCCGTCGTCTGACTTCTGCGCACTCCTCCTAGACGTCTGACTCGATACCCTAGCTTGCACTGTTCACTGCTCCCTTCTTCATCGCGCTTTCTCCTCTGCTCTCCTGCACAATGAAAATGATGTGCAAAAATGCATTGCCTCTCCTTTTATAGTTGAGTGGTCGTTCCTCAAACCATTGTATAACCGCCACCTTGCAACCGTTTCTTGCCTGCATGCCACGTCGTCCCATCTAGACGTCTAAGGTTTTATTCCATCTTATTCATTTTTTGTCTTATTTCTTTTTCGTCTTTTTCTTTTCTTTTTGACTTTTTGACTTTTTCTTCTTTTTATTTTGTTTTTAATATTTTTTCAAAATTTCTTTTGCGCCTGACGTCTTCTTCTTAACGTCGGTGGGTGAAACGTATGGCCAAGCCAATACGTAGCTCCCATGCGTCAGACGTACCATTTTCTTTATGACGACTACTTCCTCCAAAACTGCTGAAGTCTTCTTCGTCGTCAGTTTCCGTTCCTTCCGTCGGCTGACATCTTCGATGATTATTTCGTCTTGGGGGGGGTTTCGATCGTGGTTGCTACCGACGTCTTCTAGTATTTCTTAGTACAATACGCCAATCTGACTATTCTACTTCTAACGGCCAATGCTGTGTTTCTAGCTCACATGACTGGTAGTTACTGACTCGTCGTCTGTCATCATTAGCAGCTTGCTGATTTCTTTCTGCTGCCAGACGTGTTTGTTCCATCCAATCTTCTACCATGCAGATTTCTCCTTTTGGGTTAGCATTATTGTTTTCCAGGTTTTCGACAACGTCCTCCAGGTGTCTCCTAGTCAGATTTGGGCGTATAACGTCGTTTCTTGGATGGGCGGGCTCCAGTGGAATCCGTTCCGTACTTCCATCAATTCGTCGGACTATTCTGCAATCATCCAAGTGTAGACAAGGTGAGTACCTTCCCGGGATGGGGTGATGACAAGTCAGTTTCAGGCTATCGGCAATGAGTATCTAGGCTACCAGTCCAATTCTCTAACAGTGCAGGTAGACGTCAAGGTTTAGACGTCAGGAGTCTAGACGTCAGGTGTACAAGCCTAGACGTCACCAGTCTAGACGTCAGGACTGCAGGGGTAGACGTCAGGGTCCTAGACGTCAGGGCTAGTCTAGACGTCAGGTCTCTAGACGTCAGGGCCTGAGGAAGAGACGTCAGGGTTCTTGGGTTGACGGCTGCCAGACGTCAGGGGCTAGACGTCAGTGGCTGCTCCTGTCTTCTTCCATATACCTGCAATAACACACTTCTATCCCTGCTGCAACAACTTATCTTCAACACTTCTCAATGGGAAAAACCTGCAACACAGTTAGCATAGAACAACCTGCAACTCATCCATTAATGCATCACAACCTGCAACTTACAACACAATCACCAGTTCACCATACATGCAGAATACGTAAACAACATAACAACATTGGCATTGCAATAGAATGATTCATGACCATTACAATGTTTGAAAGGGGGGTTTAAATAGGAGGGGCAAAGTGGTTCCCCAACCGATTCCTGAACCACCCCAACCGTCTACCTTAGACGTCCGTTAACTAATTGCTTCAGACGTCTAACTACTTGACGTCTTCTAACTAGACGTCTAACTAGTCGTCTAGAACCTTAATCAAAACACTAACAATGACGGTTGTTCTTGTCCTTTTATGCCATATGCGTTTACAATTCAGCCTTCATTTCATTGGCTGTTTTTCCAATCAAATCAAAACATTAACATACCAAAATTGCTATGTACAATTCAAAATTGATGGACATAATGTTCCAGCCAGTCCTAGGGTTTAGAACTGTTGTCTACATCTATCCTCCCCTTCGAAGAAGTCGATGTCCTCAGCGACTTTCTCCGTTCTGCTGCAGGAGTTTCAGCATCCGTGGGTGTTGAGCTCTGTGGATTTGCAGCCTGCAATGCCTTCGTGTACTCTTGAAGTTGTTCCCGGTAGTGGTCCCGTTCGTCCTTGAGCCTCTTAGAATAGTTGAAGTACTTGGCCCATTCCACTCCTAAGGCATTGGCTCGGTCTTCGGTCTGCTTCAGGCTGGTCAGCAGTTCTGTTTCCCTACTTCGGAACATCTCCTTCAACCGCTGTTCTGAAATTGGTGCAACTGTTGTACCCTTCTGCTGTTTTGCCAGCCGCAGTTCTTCTTGCAAGGCTGCCTTTTCTTTCTGCCAGTTCTCCCTTTCCTGAGCCCAAGCATGTTCCTGTTGGCTCCTATTGGCTGAAAATGATTCTGCTTGCTTAATCAGAAGCTCCTTCGCACTTTTTAGTTGGGCTATCTTTGTTGCTGATTCCAATAACTGCTGGTCCTTTTCCTCCAAATCAGCTTTCAGTTTTTCCATAGTTCGTCCCAACTCTCGCAGTTCTTCTGTGACTCTCTCCATTCGGGCCATTCCTTCAGCTAAGAGCTGATCCTTCTTTTCCAAAGCTTCCGCGGCTTCTCGTTCCACGACCTCTTTAGCTGAATTCACATGTTTGATTCCTTCGCCCAACCAAGTCAACAAGTGTGCGAGGAAGTTCAGTTGCGTGTACAATGGCAGTAATTCTGGCACCACTTCCACTTGTGTGCCATGTTCCACGGAATGCTGAGGGGGATTTTTGCCATGGCCGCAAACATATACCTGCTCCGTTTCCAGATAGAGGCTAGGTGTCTTGTCTGGCAACTTCTCAATGCCCTCCATTGTTTGCAACCGGGCAGTGGGTAATGACCAAGGCTGTCTCGCATAAATGCTCGAGATGTCCTTCCGCCATGGACCTTGGGCTGCCCACTTGACCAATCGGTCCAGTTCCTCCTCAA
Source organism: Wollemia nobilis (assembly GCA_028583015.1). Classification (NCBI taxonomy): domain Eukaryota; kingdom Viridiplantae; phylum Streptophyta; class Pinopsida; order Araucariales; family Araucariaceae; genus Wollemia; species Wollemia nobilis. The sequence goes on from JAQPPZ010017228.1 coordinate 9,371,207, forward strand.
CCATGCCTTGCCACTTTTTCCATTGACCCATGCATGCACTACTGAACTGCAAGCTAAGGTTGTTCATGACTTTTCCCAACCTTTCAAAACATACTGTTGCTTGCTCATCCATTTCATCCGAAGGGTCCATAAAATTCGGTATCTTGAGAAGAATTTCTTGGGACCAAGTGTCCGTCTGTTCTTCTTCATGTGCAATTCCCTTGCCTCTCTCCTCTTGGTGAACAGGTGGTCTGTTTATTGTTGTATCCTGTACAAGACTCTTGCTGACTTGTTCTTCCTGTTCCTCCATCTTCTCCAAATCTATTATCTCCAGGGGTTGTTTCCCTTCATTTGTGGGAGTCTCTTCCTCTGTAGTCCCTGTTGCTTTCTCCATCATCGGCTTTTCTGCCTCATGCTTTGACTGTTTTGTAACCGGTGGTGGTAGGCCTTCCTCTACCCCAGGGTTACTGCTGATTTCTGGAGCGTCTATGGTGCCTGTTTCCCTAGCCGCTGCGGCAAACATATCATCTATAGAAAATGTGCCCAAAGTAGCTGCTAGTGATGTCGGTCTCGCCAAGGCTATTTCTGTCAGGTCCGGTGAGCCTATGCGGGCTATATGCTCAGCCTCTGCCAGATATTCGGTGGGTCCAAACCGTTCAGCCGCACTGGTCCCGACTGCCAGATTATGAAGGGTTGACGGTATAGAAAAATCTGCTTCTTCCTGTGCTGGCTGATGTTGCTCCCGGCTACGAACTGTCTCCAAATTTTCAGCTATCTTTTGCAGTGTTTCCTGTGAGAAAGTTGGGGGTGGTACGTCAAATCGCCCCTTCTTCTTTCGTCTAGGCTCTTCTGGAGATTGAGCCTCCTTCTGTTTCTGTGCTTCTTCTTCCCGAGCTTGTGTTGCTCTCTTATCCTCCCCTTCTAGTGCAGCCACCAGCTTCTCCTGACTCGGTTTGTGTGAAAGCTGCTTGACCCGTATCTTCTTTGTCGGCGTCGTCTTCTTTGCTGGTTGGGCCTCCATCCACCTGCAGATAGATGGTGCTAGGGGTGGTAATTCTTTTGGAGCATCAAAATCTGGGATTGGGATCTCCGCTCTTCCTGCCGCATCCAAGATCAAGCCAATGGCATGAAAAGTCATAGAAAAATTCTTTGTTGTTCTCATCAGGAAAGCCTGCATCCGTGTTGACAAATATGTCGCCCAATCATACTGTATTCCCTGTGCTATTCCTTGCAGATACGGAATCAACCATATGGGCAAGTCTGTACTTCGTTGCTCTCCTGACAACCTTGCCATGATTACGTTCATGATCACCTCCAGTCCATCATTCTGGAGTTGTCCCTGCTTAACTCCTCTTCCACCATGGACACTCAACATAGCCTCCACCTCTTCCCTCTTTAGGGTGGTGACGCTCATGATTAATTCTGGTGTCTTCTTCGGATCCACCCTCTCGTTCAACACCGGCTTGCCCTTCCGTGGAAGTCCAAAAGTACGCTGAAAGACTCCGGAAGAGAAATCAATTACTAGTGCAGTACCCTCTATTTCCACGAGACTGTTGTGCCTCCCAGCATCGTATGTCTCCAGCATCTGTAGCAGGTACTCCTTAAAAATTTCCTTCTCAAAATGAGGAGCCTGTAGGATGAAGTGCACTCCCGCCTCCTTCAGCTTTTTTCGTGCTGGGTGGTTAGCTGGTGCATCTGCCCACCATTGGCGGCAATATTCTCCTGTTGGGCATACCCAAGTGATTTCCTCCAGTGGTACGGGTGCCTTGCCGCTCTGATGAATCTCCTTACTCTTGCGGGTTGCTGCTTCTGCTGCTTCTCTTCTGTTTCGAACTTATCCTCCTTCTGAGCTTTTGATTTGTCCCTTCATCTCAATTTCCTGTTGGTGCCTTAATCTCTTAGCAACCACTGATTCAGGTTCGGGCTCACTACGGACTGGGGTTTTTCCTGACTTTTGATGTGCCATCTGCATTACTTTTCCTTCTTCTAATCTGTCGGCTTCTGCCCTAGACGTCTTCCTCGTTCAATCTGCCTCCCGTCAAACCCTCCTAACCGTCAGGTTTTGCTAGCCGTTGGGTTCTGTCCGCCGTCAGGTGTGGTAGTCGTCAAGTGCAACCAGCCGTCAAGTGTTGCCAGTCGTCGGGTGGTGTATCCATTAGGGACGCTAGCCGTTAGGTGGTGCAGCCGTCAGAGGCTGCCAAACGTTAGGGACGCTAGCCGTCAGGGAGGCTAGCCGTCAGATGCTAACCGTCAGGTGCTAGCTGTCAGCATCTATGGGCAAGACACCATCCGCTGCTACCTAGCCGTCTATTGTTGTGTCTAGCCATTGCGCTTCTCTACTGCGTGCTTCTCGCCTTCTTCTCCTCCTTCTTGCCTGAGAGCGATGTTGCAAATGAATGGCCTCCTCTCCTTTTATAGTTGCTTCTCCATCCCTAAAACCGTTATGCAACCGCCACCTTGCAACTAACTTCTTGCATGCGCGCCACGTCGGCTAGCTAGACGTCTAGGTGTCCCTTTTTGTCTTATTCCTATTTTGTCTTATTCTCTTTTGACTTTTTATTTGACTTTTTCACTTTTTCTTATTTTACTTTTTTTTCATATTTTTTCAAAACTGCATGTGACGTCTCCTTTTTAACGTCGACGGGTGAACCGTATGGCCAAGCCAATACGCAGTTCCCATGCATCTGACGTCTCATTTCGATGATGACGGTTGTTTTCTCCGAAACTGCTAAAGTCATCATCGCTATCACTATTTATTTCCTCCGTCGCTTGACGTCTCCGACGATTATTTCGTCTTGGGGGAGTTTCCGGACATGACTGTTGCTGGCGTCTTGTCCTATTCCGTGGTATAATGCGCCAGTCTGGTTGTTCTACCTCTTCCGGCTGATGCCGTGTTTCCGGCTCACGGGACTGATTTATGTTGAGCCGTCGTCTGACATTATTAGTGGGTTGTTCATTTCTTTCCGCTGCCAGACGCGTTTGTTCCATCCATTCTTCTGCCATGCGGACTTCTCCTTCTTCTGGGTTGGCATTATTGTCCTCCAGATATGCTGCTACATCCTCCAGGTCTCTGCTGGTCGTATTTGGGCGTTCTGGATGGGCAGGCACCAGTGGGATTCGTTCCGTTCTTCCATCATTTCGCCGGATTATTATGCAATCATCCAAGTAGTGAAACCTCTCCCCTTCTTGCGTCTGTTGATCAAGTTCATGTTGAATGGGTTGTTGTCGTCTTTGATGTTCCCTGTTTTGGTGGGGTCGTCTAGTTCTTAGACCTCGTCCTCGACCTCTATCGTTCCCTGCAACTGCCCCTTCTTGATCCCTTTGTGCTAAATTGGGATTTCTGTCCCAATTTCTTCTTCCGCGGACCTGGTTACCGCATCCTCGGCCTCTTTCCGATCGAATCTCTCTAATGTTGGGCTGCCGTACTCCCAGCTGCCCGAGATTCGGTCGGTCCCTCAGTCGTTCTTGACGACGTCTTCGGTTCCTACGAGCTCGCTGAGACGGACCTATCGGTCTGTTCTCAGGAGCACGTAGTAATGGGTTGGCTTGGACTAAGTTCTCAGATGGCCCTTGCGGTCCAAACTGAGAACCAGTCGACCTATTGGTAGCCGGAGGGGAATTTCTTCCTCTCAAGCTACCGGGACGGAGGTCAACCACGCTCCTCCCTTGGTCAGGTGCTCTCGGAATTCCTTGCGGTCTTCCGAGAGTACCTAAGTTGTCTCTGCTACGGGCCTCGTTTATCGCTTGTGCTCTTGTCTCTGGTGGGTGGTGTAAATGCGCAGGTGTTAATTGGTGTAAGATCCTCAGTCTCCTATCGGCCCTTATCAGTCTTCGTCTCCATCTGCTTTCCTCAAAGTGTCGTTGCATGGCACAATGAGCTAAATTTTCCTGGTACTCTTTTGAAAAGATTGAATCGGTACTTGAGTCATTTCCATCTCCTGCCGTGTTCATGGGCCATTCCGAGGTTTCTTGAACCCGTTGCTGCAATCTTCTTACTTCCCTTCTATGCTGTCGTAAGTCAAGTGCAGCCATCCGATACCTGGCTACCTCCTCCCGTTCAGTTGGACGTCTCATGGCTCCCGCATATGGTGTTCTCCATGCACGAGGTGGTGGTAATTCTGGTATAACGTCCTCGTTTAATCCTCCATTGTATTCGTCTTGCGGGCTCAGTGAAGCATCATCTTCAATTATGTGTGCAGTTTCCATAAATCTGACACCTGCTTGTCGACTGCGATCTTCATCCCTTTGTCTCCTACGATCTGGGTTAGGACTGGCATATGGAATATCCGGATTCTGAGGTAGGTTGTCGTCACTACTTGACTCTTCCAACCACCCTCCAGTTTTTGGTTTTTCTGGTACTGTCTCGATATCCTTCCATATTATGGCTGCCATTTCCTCCTTGCTTATCTGATATTTGGCAGTCGAGCTTTGTCCTACTTCCCATATCCTAGGTCTTTCTGGGGAATCTCTCATCTCTTGATGGTTCACTGACTCTGCGCTTGAGGATTCTTCCGAATTTAGCACGATTTTCAATGTGGCTGAAGAACTCCTAGAATGTGCACCTGTTGCTATTGCTTTTCCTCTTCTATTTTCCCTTGGGCTTACAGCATCTTCCTGTTCTTCCTCCAAGGAAAATAAACTGCCTTCTGAAGAGTTTCCTGTCGCACTTCTTCTGAGTTCCCCTTGTTCTAGCTCCGCCCATTCCGCGAGGCGAGCTTCGTGCCTTTCATTTACTCGTTGCATGGTTGTGTCCAACTCCTGGATCACCTGTTCCCGTAGCTGATTATTGTACTGTCTCAGAGTTTCATATTCTTCCTGCAACCTTTGTGTTTCTAGTCTCATTCGTTGCAGAAGTCTAACTCCTTCCTCATCTTCTTCTTCTTCTCCCAGAACTTCTTGTTGAGCGACCTCCGTCAGAACTTGGAGTCGGTCCTCTTCGTTGTTATTTGAGAGTTCCATTGCCTGCCTTTCTTCACTCCCAAACAACCAATCCAGGTTATGAGTTTCCTCCTCTCGAACAACGCTACCTTGCTCGTTGCTTCTAGAAGGTTGTGTACCCGGATCTTCCTCTTCTGTTCTGGAAGTTCCCGTTTGTCCCAAGTTGATCATATTCACCTGAGCACGTGGTTTGTATACTTTCAACTTGGAACCATTTATTACCTCGGGGCATAACGTTCCATCCAACTTCCTCAACTTTACTGCCCCGTTCTCGAGTACTTCTTCTACTTGGAAGGGTCCAAGCCACAAGGTTTTTAACTTTCCTAGCTTGAGTTCTCTCTTACCATTGTATTTGAGAACTAGTCCACCAGCTTTGAGATCCAATTTCCGGAGATGTTTATCATGCCAGAATTTCCTCCTTCTCTGTGCGATCTTCGTTGCCCATTGCGCCATCACCCTCTTTTCGTCCAGTTGTACCAAAGCTGTCAGTCGTTCTCGAGTGCTTTCCTCGTCATTCAATCGATTGTCGACTGCCACCCTCAAACTAGGTACAAGGAATTCAACTGGTACAACTGCTTCCTGTCCGTACATCAGTTGAAAGGGTGTGTGATTCGTAGTGGGCTTGAAAGTGGTTCTGTATGCCCATAAAACTGTTGGTAACCGCTCCTCCCAGTCGGCTCCTTCTACTCCGCATGTCTTGTACATGATTGAAACCAGGACTTTATTTGTTGCCTCCGCCTGCCCATTTGCTCTTGGGTAATACGGACTTGACAAGGAGTGAAAAATCCTGAATTCTTCCGTCAAGTTCTGGATAATCGCATTCACAAAATGGCCTCCTCTATCACTTGTCAACTGTAGAGGTATCCCGAACCTTGTAATCACCTGTTCGTACAAAAAGCGAGCCGTGCTTTTTGCCGAGTTGTCCGGTAAAGCCCTTGCTTCTACCCATTTTGTGAGATATTCTGTGGCAACCACGATGTATCGACATCTCCTCCTTCGACTTGTTTTTAGAGGACCTACAAAATCCAGCCCCCATCTTTCAAAGAGTTCCTGAGGCTGGGACGGATGTAATGGCATGAAGTCTCTCTTCAAGGGTTTCCCCGTTCTTTGACACGTATCACATGCTGCCACAAAATTCTTTGCATCGTGAAAGAGGGTGGGCCACCATAGACCTGCCAACAACACTTTCCTGGTTGTCGCATCTGGTCCCATGTGTCCTCCTGCCAATCCCTCATGTGTCTCCTTCAGGGTTTGTTGTACTTCATCCTCCATTATGCATCTTCGCAATATATGGTCCTCCCCCATCTTGTAAAGCAATCCTGCAATCAAGGTGAAGGGTGCTGATTTCGTAATCACTTTTCTCCGCTCAGCTGCCGTTAACTCTTCTGGCAGTTGCCCTGTCGATAGATATTCCCCTATATGCTTATACCATCCTGGTATGGCATTAATCATGAACAATTGTGCATCGGGGAATTCATCCGGTATTCCTCCCTCTGCAGGTTCTCCTGAGCGAATCCTTGACAACTGATCCGCTATTACGTGTTTCTTTCCTGGCCTGACTACCACTCTAAACACGAATTCCTGCAGGGTGACGAGCCATCGACTCACTCGTCCGTAGATCGTTGGTTTGTTGATCAAGTACAACAGAGCCTGATGATCTACATAAAAAGCAAAGGGGTTAGCCAGTAGATAGTGTCTATACTTTTGCACCGCATACACCATTCCCAATGCTTCTCGCTCTGTTGTGTTGTAATTCTTCTCGGCTCTGGACAGTAGCCGACTTGCAAAGTATATGGGCTGATCCAACCCGTATTGGCCTTCTTGTGCCAATGCACATCCAATGGCAAAATTTGAGGCATCCACATGCACATGGAATTCTTTCTCCCAGTCTGGGTAAACCAGGATAGGTGCTTTCACCAAGTGCCCTTTCAATCCCTCAAATGCCCCCTGGTGTTCCTCTGTCCATCTGAATGGAACACCCTTACGCGTAAGCGCGTCTAGTGGATGAGATGTTAATGCATAATTTCGGATAAACCTCCTGTAATATCCGACAGTTCCCAGAAAGGTCTTAACCGAGCTCACATCATGTGGCTCCTCCATCAGCAATACTACCCGTATTTTATCTGGGTCGGGCTTCAAACCCTCTTGGCATACTATATGCCCTAGCAACTTCCCGTATGGCACCAATAATACACATTTGCTTGGGTTCAGCGATATCCGTGCTTTCCTGCATAAGCCCATGCATTCCTCCAAAGCCTTTAAATGTTCCTGTGTCTTCCCATACAGTGACCAATCATCCAGAAAGGCTTTGAAATTTCCTGTGGACATCTTATCAAAAATGTACAAGATGATCCTCTGAAAAGTAGCGGGCGCATTGCATAGTCCAAATGGCATGCGATTGTATGCATATATTCCATTTTCTACCACAAAAGTAGTCTTTAACTTGTCTTCTTCTGCTATGCTAATCTGATTGTACCCCGAGAATCCATCCAGAAATGAATATATCTCGTGGTCGGCTACCTCTTCCAGTATGGAGTCTGTGAATGGGATTGGGAAGGGATCTTTTACAGTTACGGCATTCAAACTTCTAAAATCCACACAGATTCGGATTTTATCTACTTCTCATTTTAGAGTGATCACAATTGGTGAGACCCACTCGCTTGTCGTAACTTTGAATATAATGCCTGCATCTAACATCTTTTCGATTTCGGCATTCACCTTTGCTGCATATTTGGGATTCATTCTGTAAGGACGCCTTCTTACTGGTTGCGCACCTTCTATCAGAGGAATCTTGTGTACGCAGAGTTCGGGTGGTACTCCCTTCAAATCTTTATATGTCCAAGCAAAAACATCCTTATAGTCTAGGAAAATTTTGAATGCTGCCGCTTTTAGTACTGGATCCCAATCATCTCCGCATTTGATCATCTTTTCCTCGCCCTTTTCTCCCAAGTTTACTTGAATCATTCTTGGACCTTCATATTTGATTGACTCAGGTTCATTTGCTGCTTTTAGTGCAACGATGGGGTGGGCTGGTTTGTCTTCAATGACTGCCTCCCCCATCGTGAATTCTGCAAAATTCTTGGGAAATGTCCACTTCTCCCTTTCCTTGTCCTTCTCTGCTGCTGTCTGTCTTTTGTTGCTGGTTTCTTTTTCTGGTTCCTGCATCTCATCCTCTTGAATCTCCTTTTCCGCATCTATGCAAAGACATTGGGGAGGGAAGATCTCATAATCTTCCAACTGCCAGTGTAGTAAACCTTTATCTTGGTCATACTCATCTTCCGTGCAGTCGTCAAGGTGCAACACTCCCTCCTCATCTGGTTCATATCCTGTTTCACCATCTGATGAAGAGGATCCCAAATCATCTGAAGTGGCTATATGTTAGAGTTACTATGCTACAGTAACTATGATTATTACCTCATTTGGTAATTAGTAGATTCTCCTAGGTAGATGTTATTTACCGCATGGTAAAATATACATTATTACATTTACTTTTACTTTTTACCTTGTAGATATTCATTGTTTGGAATATCTAGTGGTAATTGGGTGACTGGGTAACTGTAGTCAACTTGACTACGTTAACCTACCTAGTTGGATGTTAGTTGTTAGCGTGATTAACGTATTTGTTAGCGTTAATCACTAGTTGTTATTTGTTAGCTAGCTTCAAGGGTGGACTACCCCTTACGCTATTCATAGCCTAAGTATTATGTTGTTTAAACCTATGATTATCAATAATATTCACTTACCTTATTTTCTGACATTGGTATCAGAGTTGCGGCTACGGAGGAGGCCAGGCGCATATTGGACAAGGCGAGAGTCTCTCTCATTCTAGGAGCACACTGGGCAAGGCGGGAATCTCTCGTTCCAAGCACTTGGACAAGGCGAGAGGAATTCTCTTATTCCAAGGGCATTGCACTTTGGTTTGGACATTAATTTGGTTGAAATTTCATTTCATATTTATATTTGAAATTTTTTAGTGTCTCAATCACCTCTACGGTGGAGCCCGATTCACTTGGTGTGGCCCGATTCACAGGGCACAGGATCTCCTACAAGCCTATCGCCTGTCGGTTGATCTCACATTCTCATTGGAGGGCAGGAGGCCCTCCAATCCATGCTGCTGACAGCAGGGCTGCAACAACCCCCCGACCAGCAGGGCGCTGACAGCAGGGCTGCAACAGCCCCCCGACCAGCGGGAGCGCTGACAACCTGCTGCTAACAGCAAGTCTGCAACACAGCACCCCCACCTGTGGGACAGGCGCTGTCTCCAAAGACCGGCCCTCAAGCCAGCGACCGGAGATGAGCGCCTCCGACGATCGGCCCCTCCTGACTCCGGAGAACTGACCACCTGCAGGTGGCACTAAAATCTGAGCGCTAATCGTGAAGCATCGGAAACTGATCTCCGACACCGAACACGAGGCAGAATCTGATGCCTGACGTAAGGTGACGAGACCCCTACGAACAGCTAATAGGTGGTGGGCACGACCTACGAGGTGGGCTGACGTGGCCCCCCTGCGAACAGCTGACAGGCACGAATCTCGAGGCAGCCACATGGCAGAGTTGACGTGGCACGACAGGCTGACCTAGCGTCGAAAGCTTACGTGGCAGGAGAGTTGTTGGACGACACGTTTTTCGAGAAGCTTATGTGGCAGGAGTTCAAGGTTTACGTGGCAATTAGCTAGAGTTGACGAGACATGCAATTCAAGGACGACGTGGCAGTTGATTGTCAAGGTTTAGCGGCAAAACGTTGGTTTTTCGACTGCCCGAAGGCAATCGAGTAAAGGAGGGTGACTTTGTGGTTGTATACCACAAAACATTGCCAACTGCAGCAATGTGGGACTAAAAGTCCCGAAGGAAATTTAATTTCCTTCTATTAAAGCCTAAGGAAGGCTTTAAAGGGCACGACTTGTGCCTTCCCGTCGGGCCCTCTAGCCCGACCGGTTGATCGGGCCGGGCTAAGGCCCTAGGCGGGGAGTCAAGGGTTCGACTCCCGCCAGGAGTTATAAAAAAAAAGGTATTTTTTTTAATTTAAATTTTACTTATTTTTTTAATTCTTTTTAGTTTTAAATTATTAATAATTTAATAATTATTTTATATAAAATTATTTTTTTAATTAAAAGTAGTTTTTTTAAATAAAATAGTTTTTTATTATTAATAACTTATAATTAAATAAATTAGAAAAATGAACTAAACTTAAAATTAAAAAAGGAAGCCCTATTTTTTTTGCAAACAACAACAAAATTGAATGCTTTTGTTTTCTCACAAAAAGGGATATAAGACATAGAAGAGCATTTTTTATTGCAAAATTAGGGAACCTAAAACCTTTCAAACCTTGTTAATTTTGCACAATCAAAGGGGGACAAAATCAAGCAATTTGATTTTTTCATGCAAAATTGGAACACAAGGTGACATAAATTTTGCAATCTCAAAAGACAATAGTGCATTTGTTTTCTCTCAAGGAGGGATATAACACAAATATTTTGCACTTCTTTTGCAAAATTAGGAGACCTAAATTCTTCTCAAAACCCTTGTTAATTTAGCAAACAATAAAGAATCAAACTTGAATTCTTTTTGCCAAATTCTAAAACAAGGAGACAAAAATTTGCAAAATATCAAAGTTGAAATTGTGCATTTGTTTTCTCCAAGGGGGGATATAAGACATAAAATTGCACATTCTATTTTTTGCAAAATTGAGAAGAAATTGAAGACCTTGGGTCCACTAAAACCAAGTCGTGTGTCGACTGGTTCTGGAAGCCTTTCAAACGCGGGTCGTGTGTCGACTTGTCTTGAAAGGAGTGCTATTTGTTAATTTTGCAAAACAAAGGGGGGAAGACAAGAAATTGTATTTCTTTTGCAAAATTGTAACACAAAAGTGAGGAGCACTTAAAAATCAAACTTGTTAAATTTGTAAAACAAAAAGAAAAGGCAATTGTTTTATGCCACATTCTTTGCAAATTTGAAAAACAAGAGGAGACAAAATATATCAATTTTTTGCACAACACAAATCCAAATTTTGTTGCAAAAATTAAAAGGTGCATTTTCGATTTTACTCGACACCTTTATTGGCAAATTAGGTGCATTTTCGGTTGCATCCGACACCTATGTGATAAGAATTTTGTGGGCATTCTTGTTTGATTATTGCATTATTTTTTGCAATTATAAGTCATAAAATCAAGAACACTCAAAACCCCAAAATTTCACAATAATTTGTGTAAATCATTGCATAGGTTTAAAGCCAATTTACTTGATATTCTCTCCTAAATCAAAACCCCTAATTCACTCTTATTTGTTTGGCTTAATTTCCTCAAACTGATTATCCCTCTTCAAGAGGATTTTCAGGCAGGTGCCATTAAATATCTTTTTGAGTGAATTATCTTTTGGTACTCTTCTAGGGTATATCAAAAGAAAGAACAAGTTTTTTGTAAAATAAGGAACCTTGAAAGTAGCAATATTTTGCACTAAGGGGGGATAATTCCTTTCTTCCTTCAAACACAGATTTTGACAAGAGGGAGATAAAACTTGTAAAGGCAATCAGAAAAGTAGAAGTCATCAAAAATTATACCTTTTCTTTTAGGCTTCATAATAGCAACCATGCTTGAAGTACTTGCAATAAGGAAGGATTATTTGGTGAACTTTTTTTGATAAAATTGCCTAGGAAGCAAAGTTTTGCACAAATTGTAAAAAGGACAACCATGACACCATTCAGTGTTGGTTTCCAAACAAGCAAAACTAAAATGGCAAAGGCACATCACAAAAGCCATGTTGCTAGTGAAGTGTCTGATTTTGATTCTGGTTCAAAAAGAGCACACAAAGTGCTCATGGCTAAGACAATATTGTAGAGGGGAAACAAATTTGTCACCTTAAGCAAGCACCATTTCCTCTCTCTTTTTTAGGCTTCATAAATAGCATAAGTTTTTGTTTGAAGTACTAGCAATAAAGGGGTGATTGTACCTCTTTTAGGCTTCATAAATAGCAAACTCTCATTGTTTGAAGTACTTGTAACAAAAGGAGGGAATTTTTCTGGTGTAAAATTTGCCTAGGAGGCAATATTTGTAAAAACCTTCACAAAGCTTCTTAAGTTGCACATCTTTTGCAATTAAGGGGGGATAAACATTTCTTTTCCTACTTCACATAATTTTTTGTAAAAAGGGAAGAAGACTTATAAGGGTGCATTTTCGGCAGCGACCGACACCTTAGTCACACTTCTTTCAGAAATTTGATTACAATATGTTTTGCAACAAGGGGGGAAACTTATAAGGGTGCATTTTCGGCAGCGACCGACACCTTAGCTACCTTATCAACACTTTTTTGCAAAATCATATTGTAAATAGAATGAACCTCGTATGAAGTGATCTACTCTACTACACCTAGCGGTTGCAACGGTTGGTTACCCATGCAATCCGGTTGGATGACAAGATTACAATAAGGACATTCATTGATGTGAAGACAAAGTGAGGAATGACCCACTTTTTGCTTAGGAGCAGCCAGAGCACTGTGACAGAGCAAGAACCAGCAGATCAACATCTTTTTCACTGTATTGGGACAGTTATATACATTACCCAAATAATGTAATAAGGGGGGATGTTAGAGTTACTATGCTATAGTAACTATGATTATTACCTCATTTGGTAATTAGTAGATTCTCCTAGGTAGATGTTATTTACCGCATGGTAAAATATACATTATTACATTTACTTTTACTTTTTACCTCGTAGATATTCACTGTTTGGAATATCTAGTGGTAACTAGGTGACTGGGTAACTGTAGTCAACTTGACTACATTAACCTACCTAGCTGGTTGTTAGTTGTTAGCATGATTAACATATTTGTTAGCGTTAATCACTAGTTATTTGTTAGCTAGCTTCACGGGTGGACTACCCCTTAGGCTATTCATAGCCTAAATACTATGTTATTTAAACCTATGATTATCAATAATATTCTTAATGTTCACTTACCTTATTTTCTGACAGTCCTGACTCACAGTTTGATTCTTCAGATTGATTATATACTTGTGCTGCCCCTGTTTGAAGGATAAACGTTCTTTCTCCCAATTATGGTTGACTTTTGCTATCCTCAACCATCCTTGTCCCAATAGTGCATCATATGCGGGTTTCTACATAGCAATGACAACAAAATCCAAGATGAAGTCCTGCTCTGCTATGCGTACCTTTTGATTCATCAAAACACCTATTGTTTCAATGCCATATTGATCAGCGCCATAGTTTGAAACTTGGAGAACGTAAGGCGGGTTGCCCCAAAATCCGCCATGTCTTCTCTGGCATCACGTTCACACTAGACCCTCCATCTACAATCACCTGATTTAGCCTATGGTTCAAAACCTCCATTTGAACTATAGCTGGCCTCCGCCCGACTTCAATCATCAGGATTGTTGGATCGATGAATTGTCCTTGCTTGATAGTCGCTACCTGTCGAGTTTCATCCTTATTCTTGATGGCTTCCCCGATCGTAGCATACAGATCAGGTACTAAGCTAAACAGGTTGGCTACCTTCATCTCCACCTTCGTGTTTAGCACCTCTGTTACCAAGCCTTCTACCGATGCCTTCTTAGTAATCTCTGGCCTCTCTAGTACTTTCTCTAGAACTAGTTGTCCTTGTTTCTCCTTTGCTAGTTCTGTTTCGATCAATTTTTGGGCTTCCTGCCATCGTTCTTTCTCCATGGCAGGGTTTGGATACTGTTTCGTTTTCTTGATCTGTGCTCTTGTTACAACCAAGACTTCTTTGTCTACCTCTGTCACTTCTCCAATGCCGATGAGGTTGATGTTCTGAGTTCCACTTGTACTTGCCTTGATTGGGCAATTAGCCTCCTTGTGGTTTCCCGGACCACACCATTTACACATTTGAGTGGTATTGTTACCATTGTTATTACCTGCATTTTGGGGTTTGGAACAATTCTTCGCAAAATGGCCCCATTCTTGACAATTCCGACATTGAATAATAGGTCGATCGTCAAAGTCGTATTGTAGTCGACTTTGGCCTCCTTGTCTTCCTCCTTGGCCACTATTCCAGTATCCTCCGCTAGTAGCTCCTTGTCCATTTCTTTGTGCATTTGGTTGCTCTTCCTGTTGTATTTCCAGTGTCTGATGCCTCTTGCTTTTTAGGTTGAATGGACAGTCGACGACAGGATGTCCTACAATTTCACATATATTGCAATATGCTTTCTTTGGACAGTTTACATTTGAATGTCCCTCTGCCTTGCAGTCGGAGCACCAAATTTCTTTCCGATCCTTTTGGCCTTCTCATTTCGCTTCCTTTAGAATTTTATCAAATTCCCTTCGAAAGGTGTGAATCGTGCTCTGTACTTTGTCTTCGACTTCACTGTCCGATTCTTCGGTATGCTTTAAGTATCCTTTGATACCTACGGTCGTTTGTTTGCCTTCACTTTCGAAGTTTTTAGCCTTCTCCAATGCTTCTACATACATTGAGGATGGTACTGCCTTCATTTACTTCTTGAATTTTGGTAGTAGCCCGTCCAAGAACCACCGCTTTATCATACCGTCAGCAAGTTTCATCTCCATTTTATCTGTCAGTTGTTTCAATCTTCTATTGTAGCTTTTGACATCTTCATCCGACTTTTGCTTAGGAACGCATATTTCTGTGATGATGTCTGTGTCATCCCTCAGTGGTCGGAATTCTTCTATGAATGTAGTCTTCAACTCATCCCACTGTGTAAATGCTCGCGTACTTTGTCTTTTTAAGTACCAGTCTATCACCATGCCTCGCAATGTGGTTGGGAACAGTTGCAACCATTGTGACTCCATTTGCTCCCCAAATGGTAATGCAAGTTCCCACATGCCGTGATGGATCCTCCTTCCCTTCACCTAAGAAAGGTGGGAATTTCTGTTGTATTGTTCTATTTGTGGGGTTTACCGCCATGGTATTCTGACTTCCTGGTGTTGGTGGTTGTAGCGTTTGATTCAGTTGTCTATCTACTGTTGGTGGTGCAAAATTGTACCCAAATAGTCGTCTTCCCATCTCCAATTGGTCTCTACTTCGCGACCTCCACAAATATACCAAACGTGGCTCCGACCTTCCTCCCCACGAACCTCCGCGTAGGTGGCCTGATACAAGGTTCTCTCCTTCAATATCCTTTGGCCACCCCTCCCTCGCTAGTTCTGGTGTTGTCGTCCAGTTTTCAATGATGGGCTCTTCTTCCACTATTTGTTCTTCCTCGTTTTCTGCAGTCACCAACAATGTTTCAATGCTTGCGTTATTCTCCTCTTCAATGTTCCATACTCTCTCCATCTCAGGGTGAGACACCTCTGCGGCCTCGTGTGTCCTTAAGTTCGCCAATCGTGCGCTTCTTACCGGTTTTTTATTTTTGTTCTGTGACCTAAAATCAGTCATTCACCTTTTACACCTATCACTTATGTCTCTATACTCCAGGTTTTAATTAGGCAACGGCACCAAATGTAGACAAGGGTGAGTACCTTCCCGGGATGGGATGATGACAAGTCAGTTTCAGGCTATCGACAATGAGTATCTACGCTACCAATCCAATTCTCTAACAGTGCAAGTAGACTTCAAGGTTTAGACGTCAGGAGTCTAGACGTCAGGTGTACAAGCCTATACGTCACCAGTCTAGACGTCAGGATTGTAGGGGTAGACGTCAGGGCTGGTCTAGACGTCAGGTCTCTAGACGTCAGGGCCTGAGGAAGAGACCTCAGGGTTCTTCGGTTGACAGCTGCCAGACGTCAGGGGCTAGACGTCAGTGACTGCTCCTTTCTTCCTCCATATACCTGCAATAACACACTTCTATCCCTGCTACAGCAACCTATCTTCAACACTTCTTAATGGGGAAAACCTGCAACACAGTTAGCATAGAACAATCTGCAATTCTTCCATAAATGCATCACAACCTGCAACTTACAACACAATCACCAGTTCACCATACATGCAGAATACGTAAATAGCATAACAGCATTGGCATTGCAATAGAACGATCAGGATCCTTACAATGTTTGAAAGGGGGGTTTAAATAGGAGGGGCAAAGTGGTTCCCCAAGCGATTCTTGAACCACCTCAGCCGTCTACCTTATACGTCCGCTAACTAATTGCTTCAGACGTCTAACTACTTGACGTTTTCTAACTAGACGTCTAACTAGTCGTCTAGAACCTTAATCAAAACACTAACAATGACGGTTGTTCTTGTCCTTTTATGCCATATGCGTTTACAATTCAGCCTTCATTTCATTGGCTGTTTTTCCAATCAAATCAAAATATTAACATACCAAAATTGCTATGTACAATTCAAAATTGATGGACATAATGTTCCAACCAATCCTAGGGTTTAGAACTGTTGTCTAAACCAAGTACTGAAACCTCTCCCCTTCTTGCGCCTGTTGATCAAGTTCATTTTGATTGGGTTGTTGCTGACTCCGGTGTCCTCTGTTTTGGTGGTCGTCTTACCCTTGGGCCTCTTCCTCGGCCTCTTGATCCCTTTGTTCTAGATTGAGATTTCTATCCCAATTCCCTCTTCCGCGGACCTGGTTACCGCGTCCTCGGCCTCTTTCCGATCGAATCTCTCTAGTGTTGGGTTGTCGTATTCCCAGCTGCTCGAGATTCGGTCGGTCCCTCAGTCGTTCCTAACGACGTCTTCGGTTCCTACGAGCTCGCTGAGACGGACCTATTGGTCTGTTCTCAGGAGCACGTAGTGATGGGTTGGCTTGGACTGCGTTCTCAAATGGCCCTTGCGGTCCAAACTGAGAACCAGTCGACCTGTGGATAGCCGGAGGGAAATTTCTTCCTCTCGAGCTACCGGGATGGAGGTCAAGCACGCTCCTCGCTTGGTCAAGTGCTCTCGGAATTCCTGACGGTCTTCTGAGAGTACCTAAATTATCTCTGCTACGGGCTTCGTTTATCAGTTGTGCTCTTGTTTTCGGTGGATGGTGTAAATGCGCAGGTGTTAGTTGGTGCAAGATCCTCAGTCTCCATCTAGTTTCCTCAAAATGTCGTTGCATGGCACAATGAGTTAAGTTTTCCTGATACTCCTCTGAAAATACTGAGTCGGTGTTGGAGTCATTTCCTTCTCTTGCCGTGTTCATTGGCCATTGTGATGTTTCTTGACCCCGTTGCTGCAATCTTCTTACTTCTTTTCTATGTTGTCGTAAGTCTAGTGCGGCCATCTGATACCTAGCTACCTCTTCCCATTTGGTTGGACGTCTCATGGCTCCAACATATGGTGTTCTCCATGCACGAGGTGGTGGTACTTCTGGCATCATGTCCTCATTCAATCTTTCGTTGTCCTTGTCTTATGGACTCAGTGAAGCATCATCTTCGATTATGTGTGCAGTTTCTATAAATCTGACACCTGCTTGTCGACTGCAATCTTCATCTCTTTGTCTCTTACGATCTGGGTTAGGACTGGCATATGGTATATCAGGAATCTGTGGTAGGTTTTCGTCGCTACTTGACTCCTCCCACCAACCTCCGATTTTTGGTTTTTCTGGTACTATCTCGATATCCTTCCATATGATAGCTGCCATTTCCTCCCTGCTCATCTGATGTTTGGCAGCCGAACTCTATCCTGCTTCCCATACCCTGGGTCTTTCTGGAGATTCGCTCATCTCTTGATGGTTCACTGACTCCGAGCTTGAGGACTCTTCCGAATTAAGCACAATTTTTAATGTGGTTGAATAACTCCTAGAATGTGCATCTGTTGCTATTGCTTTTCCTCTTCTATTTTCAACTGGGCTTACCATATCTTCCTGCTCTTCTTCTGCTAAGGAAAATAAACTGCTCTCCGAAGAGTTACCTGTTGCACTTCCTCTTAGCTCTCCTTGTTCTAGTTCTACCCATTCCGCTTGACGTGCTTCATGTCGTTCATTTACTCATTGCATGGTTGTGTCCAACTCCTGAATCACTTGTTCCCGCAGTTGATTATTATACTGTCTCAGAGTTCCATATTCTTCTTGTAACCTTTGTGTCTCCAATCGCATTTGTTGCAGAAGTCTAGCTCCTTCTTCTTCTTCTTCTTCTTCTTCTTCTTCTTTTGGAACTTCTTATAGAGCGACTTCCGTCAGGGCTTGGAATTGGTCTTCCTCGTTGTCATTTGGGAATTGAACGTGTAATTGCAATCTTCGTTGCTCTCCTTCCCTGCGTTCAATTTCTAGTCCTCCTTCGGTCCCAAATAACCAATCCAGGTTATGAGTTTCCTCCTCTCAAACAGCATTACTCTGCTCGTCATTTTTAGGGGATTGTGTTCCTGGATCTACTTCTCCTGTCCTTGTTCCGAAAGTTCCTGATTGCTCCAAGTTGATCATATTTACCTAAGCATGTGGCTTATATACCTTCAACTTAGAACCATTGATTACCTCAGGGCATAGTGTTCCATCCAGTTTTCTCAGTTTCACTGCCCCATTCTCGAGTACTTCCTCCACTTGGAAGGGTCCAAGCCACAGGGTTTTCAATTTTCTTGGCTTGAGTTCTCTCTTACCATTGTATTTGAGAACTAGTTCACCAGCTTTAAGATCCATTTTCCGGAGATGCTTATCATGCCAAAATTTCCTTCTTTTTTGTGCGATCTCCGTTGCCCATTGTGCCATTACCCTCTTTTCATCCAACTGCACCAATGCTATCAGTTGCTCTTGCATGCTTTCCTCGTCATTCAACCGATTGTTGACTGCTACCCTTAAACTTGGTACAAGGAATTCAACTGGTACTACTGCCTCCTATCCGTACATCAGTTGAAAGGGTGTGTGGTTCGTAGTGGGCTTGAAAGTGGTTCTGTATGCCCATAACACTGTTGCTAATTGTTCCTCCCAGTCGGCTCCTACTCTGCATGTCTTGTACATGATTGAAACCAGAATTTTATTTGTTGCTTCCGCCTGCCCATTTGCTCTGGGGTAATACGGACTTGACAAGGAGTGAAAAATTCTGAATTCTTCCGTCAAATTCTGAATAATTGCATTTACAAAATGGCCTCCTCTGTCGCTTGTCAATTGTAGAGGTATCTCGAACCTTGTAATCACTTGTTCGTACAAAAAGCGAGCCGTATTTTTTACCGAATTGTCCGGTAAAGCTCTTGCTTCTACCCATTTTGTAAGGTACTCCGTAGCGACTACGATATATCAGCATTTCCTCCTTCGGCTTGTTTTTAAAGGACCTACAAAATCCAGTCCCCATCTCTCAAAGAGTACTTGAGGCTGAGATGGATGTAATGGCATGAAGTCTCTTTTTCATGGTTTCCCTGTTCTCCGGCACGTATCACATGCTGTCACAAAATTCTTTGCATCGTGAAAGAGGGTGGGCCACCATAGACCTGCCAACAGTACTTTCCTGGTTGTCGCATCTGGTCCCATGTGTCCTCCTGCCAATCTCTCATGTGTCTCTTTCAGGGTTTGTTGTACTTCATCCTCCATTATGCATCTTCGCAATATGTGGTCCTCCCCCATCTTGTAGAGCAATCCTGCAATCAAGGTGAAGGGTACTGATTTCGTAATCACCTTTCTCCATTCGGCTTCCGTTAGCTCCTCTAGCAGCTCTCCTGTCGACAAGTATTCCCCTATATGCTTGTACCTGTTGGCGATCGAATCGGCCTAGTTATAGATTTTCTAAGTCTACAGCGCCCTAGACCCGATGCCAAGCATTGAATGTCCGAAGGAAAGGAATGTCCTCCGTGACAATCTCCAGTAGGGTTGGTTCCGAAAATAAAAATGGGGTTTTTGAGATAAGGGTTAGGAAGGTACTGAAAGGGATGAAATGACTGAAAGGAATGGGAAAAGGCTAAAAGCCAAAAATATAGGGTGATGGACAGGAAGCATGATAGACAACCTAAATACTTGAACCAACAACAATCAAAACAATAGACTTTTAACAGAAACCAGCATTAAACCTTCAGAACTGTGTAAACTCCAGGGGTATTACAGGAATTCGCCCTTTACTGACAGCTAAATCCAGATAACAAAATTAGGCTATATGGTAAAGAGGCTAATTTAACAGAAATAACATGATAGAAGTCATACACAGAGATAGAAGTTTCAAATCCGGAGCGAGAAGTTTGTATTTCGGAAGCAGATTTCAAAGTACAAAGTTGCTTCTCTAGCAGAGGTTGTCCATCCTTAGTTACAGAGAAAAGAGCAGCCTTTATAGGGAATTCTACTTCCTAAAACATTAATGCCCAACCACTTCCCCAATGGTGACAGGCAGATTTGATCCGGAACCGACTTACAGCATTTAATTCGGCCTTGCAGATAACTCAGCATTGAAGGTAGAAGGTTCCGGCGACCCACCATGATCAGATGGCTTAGAGCGCAGCTTTGGATCGGTTTAACCAGTCAATGCCGAAATTCGGGCAGTCTCTGACAGTTTCAGGCATTCCATGGCAGTTCTGGGTAGTTTGCACTGTGTTTGGGGCCCGCCAGGAGCTTCGCTCCATAATTGGAGCGACAGAGTCTTTTCATGCCTTAGAAACTTTTTGGGTGTTTCTGCTTTGGGTGTCACTCCCTGGGTGGAGCGACAGAGTCCTTCACTCCACTGGTGGAGCGCTTGGAGGGTTCGCTCCACTGGTGGAGTGACAGATACTTTGACTGCCTTGACTCTTCTGTCAAGCTTGTCGCTCCCTGGGTGGAGTGACAGAAGCTTTCGCTCCACTAGTGGAGCGCCTGGGACCTTCACTCCATTGGTGGAGCGCTTGGCCCTCTGACCAAGATGTTGACTTCTCCTTGCGCTTAGTCTCATTTTCGCTCCACTGGTGGAGCGCTTGCAAGTTTGACCGCCTTTGACTTCCTTTTTGGACACTTAGCCATATTCGCTTCTCTCTAAGCCCTCCTGGCCCTTCGCTCCACTGGTGGAGCGACAGGGCCTGTCGCTCCACTAATGGAGCGACAAGGCTTTTGACCGCTTTGACCCCTTTTACACTTGCTTTAATATGTCACCGCTTGGTTTTCGCTCCACTAGTGGAGCGCTTGGGAGATTCGCTCCACTAGTGGAGCGCTTGCTGATTTGACCAAACTTTGACTTGCCTTGCACCCTTTCTTTGCCAACGTTTTAGCTTGTACCTTTTGGGACTTTCGCTCCACTGGTGGAGCGACAGGTCCTTTGACCCAAAAGTTTGACTTTTTGGGACTTGCCTTTGCCAAACGCTTCACTGCGCGCCTTTTCGGAGTGTCGCTCCACTGGTGGAGCGATAGGGAGTTTCGCTCCACTAGTGGAGCGACTGAAGCTTTGACCACTTTGACTTTTGTACTTAGCCCCTTTTAACTATTTTTTGCTTGGAGTGTCGCTCCATAGGTGGAGCGACTGGGGGATTCACTCCAGTAATGGAGCGACTGCAGCCTTGACCCTGCTTTGACTTCCTTTCACACACTTAGCCATTTTCATTTCTTTAAAACCCTTTCTGGCCTTTCGCTCCACTAGTGGAGTGACTGGGAGGTTCGCTCCACTAGTGGAGTGACTGGGAGGTTCGCTCCACTAGTGGAGCGACAACACCTTTTAACAGAAAAACATGCTAAAAAATGCCTAAGTGCTGGAAATCACTACCATATGCGCAGATATGAAAAGAACTTTGCAGAAAACCAGTAAGGAAGAGAACATATCCATAACATCGCCCATGCTAAAACATCTACAATTTTGCATGCGATACGACCGAAAAAGTACAGAAAAGGTAAAGGAACCACAGAATGTGAAAGAATACAGTCTTAAGCTAAAGAGACAGCTGGTGAAAACACAGCAAAATAACGTCTTGACCATTTAAATGGAGAAAGAGAAGTTTTACAATGATTTAGTCTCAAAACTGTATACAATATGAAATTTAACAAAATGTGGCAAAACTGGCAACAGTACCATCCTGGTATTGCACTAATCATAAACAACTGGGCATTAGGGAATTCGTCTGGTATTCCTCCCTCTGCAGGTTCTCCGAAGCGAATCCTTGACAATTGGTCCGCTATTACGTGTTTCTTCCCTAGTCTTACTACCACTCTAAACACAAATTCTTGCAGGGTGACGAGCCATCGACTCACTCGTCCGTAGATTGTTGGTTTATTGATCAAGTACAACAAGGCCTGATGATCCACATAGAAAGCAAAGGGATTTGCTAGTAAATAGTGTCTATACTTCAGCACCGCATACACCATTCCTAGTGCTTCTCGCTCTATTGTGCTGTAATTCTTCTCAGCTCTGGACAATAGCCGACTTGCAAAGTATATGGGTTGTCCTAGCCCGAATTGGCCTTCTTGTGCCAGTGCACATCCAATGGCAAAGTTTGAGGCATCCACATGCACGTGGAATTCCTTCTCCCAGTCTGGGTAAACTAGGATAGGTGCTTTCACCAAGTGCCCTTTCAATCCCTCAAAAGCTCCCTAGTGCTCCTCTGTCAATTTGAATGGAACAACCTTTCGCGTAAGTGCGTCTAGTGGATGAGATGTCAGGGCATAGTTTAGAATAAACCTCTTGCAATAGCCGACTGTCACTAAGAAGGTTTTGACCGAGCTCACATCATGTGACTCCTCCATTAGCAATATTACCCGTATCTTATCTGGGTCGGGTTTCAAACCCACCTGGCATACAATATGCCCCAGCAGCTTTCCATATGGCACCAATAAGACGCATTTGTTTGGATTCAATGATATTCATGCTTTCCTGCACAATCCCATACATTCTTCTAAGGCCTTTAAATGCTCGTGTCCTGCCATACAGTGACCAGTCATCTAGGAAAGCTTTGAAATTCCCCATGGACATCTTATCAAAAACGTACAAGATGATCCTCTGAAAAGTAGTTGGTGTGTTGCATTGTCCAAATGGCATGCGGTTATATGCGTATATCCCGTTTTCCACAACAAAGGTGGTCTTCAACTTGTCTTCCTCCGCTATGCTAATTTGGTTATATCCCAAGAATCCATCCAGAAATGAATATATCTCATGGCCGGCTACTTCAAGTATGGAGTCTGTGAAAGGGATCGGGAAGGGATCCTTCAAACTTCTAAAATCCACACAGATTCAGATTTTATCTACTTCTCTTTTTAGAGTAATCACAATCGGTGAAACCCATTCACTTGTCGTAACTTTGAAGATAATGCCTGCATCCAACATTTTCTCAATTTCGGCATTCACCCTTGTTGCGTAATTGGGATTCATTCTGTAAGGTCGCCTTCTTACAGGTTGCGCACCTTCAATCAGAGGTATCTTGTGTACGCGGAGTTCTGGTGGAACTCCCTTCAAGTCCTTATATGTACGCGGAGTTCTGGTGGAACTCCCTTCAAGTTCTTGTTTCAATGCCATATTGATCAGCGCCATATAGTTTGAAATTTGGAGATCGTAAGGCGGGTTGCCCCAGAATCCGCCATGTCTTCTCTGGCATCACGTTCACACTGGACCCTCCATCCACAATCACTTGATTTAGTCTATGGTCCAAAACCTCCATGTGGACTATAGCTGGCCTCCTCCCGGCCTCAATCATCAGGATTGTCAGATCGATGAATTGTCCTTGCTTGATAGTTGCTACCTGCCGAGTTTCATCCTTCTTCTTGATGACTTCCCCGATCATAGCATACAATTCAGGTACTATGCTAAACAGGTTGCCAACCTTCATTTCCACCTTCGTGTTTAATACCTCTATTACCAAGCCTTCTACTGATGCCTTCTTGGTGATCTCCGGTCTCTTCAATACTTTTTCCAGAACTAGCTGACCCTACTTCTCCTTTGCTAGTTATGTTTTGATTAGTTCTTGGGCTTTCTGCCATCGTTCTTTCTCCTTGGTAGGATTAGGGTACTGTTCTATCTTCTTGGTCTGAGCTCTTGTTACAACCAAGACTTCCTTGTCTGCCTTTGTCACCTCTCCAATGCCAATGAGATTGATATTTTGAGTTCCACTGGTACTTGCCTTCTTCGGACAATTGGTTTCCTTGTGGTTTCCCAGACCACACCATTTACACATTTGGGTGGTATTGTTACAACTGTTGTTACCTGCATTCTGGGGTTTGGAACAATTCTTCGCAAAGTGGCCCCATTCCTGGAAATTCCGACATTGAATAATCGGCCGACCATCAAAGTTGTATTGTAGTCGACTCTGGCCTCCTTGTCTTCCTCCTCGGCGACTATTCCTATATCCTCTACTAGTGGCTCCTTGTCCATTCCTTGGCACATTTGGTTGCTCCTCCTGTTGTATAGCCAATGTTTGATGCCTCTTGCTTTTCATGTTGAATGGACAATCAGCTACCGGATGTCCGGCTATTTCACATATGTTACAGTATGCGTTATTTGGACAGTTGACATTTGAATGTCATTCTGTCTTGCAATCTGAGCACCAAATCTCCTTCCGATCCTTGCGGCCTTCTCCTTTTGCTTCCTTTAGAATTTTGTCAAATTCTCTCCGAAAGGAGTGGATTGTGCTCTAAACTTTGTCTTCCGCATCACTGTCTGAATCTTCATTATGTTTTAAGTAGCCTCCGATACCTGTCGTTGTTTGTTTGCCTTCACTTTCGAAGTTCTTGGCCTTCTCCAGTGCTTCCGCGTATGTTGAGGATGGTACTGCTTTCATCCTTTTCTTGAATTTTGGTAGGAGCCCATCCAAAAACCACTACTTTATCATACCATCAGCAAGTGTTATCTCCATTTTGTCTGTCAATTGTTTCAATCTTCTATTGTAGTTCTTGACATCCTCGTCTAGTTTTTGCTTGGTGACACAGATTTCTGTGATGATGTCAGTGTCATCTCCCAGTGGTCGGAATTATTCTATAAATGCATTCTTCAAATCTACCCATTGTGTAAATGCTTGCGTACTTTGTCTTTTCAAGTACCAGTCTATCGCCATACCTCGCAATGTGGCTGGGAATAATTGCAACCATTGTATCTTGTGTGACCCCATTTGCTCCCCAAATGGTAATGCAAATTCCCACACGTCGAGATGGGTCCTCTTTTCCTTCACTTGAAAAAGGTGGGCATTTTTGTTGTATTGTTCTATTGGCAGGATTCGCCGACATAGTATTTGTTTTGTTGGTCGGACTTCATGGTGTTGGTGGTTGTGGAGTTTGATTTGGTTGTCTATCTGCTATTGGTGCTGCAAAATTATACTCAAATAGCCTTCTGCTCGACTCCAATTGGTCTCTACTTCGCGACCTCCGCGAATACACCAAACGTGGCTCCAAATCTTCGCGTAGTTGTCCTAATACAAGGTTCCCTCCTTCAGTATCCTCTGGCCAACTCTCCCTCCCTGGTTCTGGTGTTACCGTCCAGTTATCAATGATGGGCTCTTCCTCAGCTATTTGTTCTTCCTCCTTTTCTGCAGTCACCAACAATGTTTCAATGCCCGGATTATCCTCGTCTTCTAGGTTCCAAACTCTCTCTACTTCCGAGTGAGAGACTTATGTTGCCTCTTGTGTCCTTAGGTTCGCCAGTCGTGCACTTCTTCTTACCGGTATTTGATTTCTACTTTGTGACCTGGAATCAGTCATTCACCTATCACTTGTGTCTCTAGACTCTGGGTTCAATTAGACAACGACGCCAAATGTAGACAGGGGTGAGTACATTCCCGGGGTAAGGGATGATGACAGTCAGGATTACCAGTTACAGACTTTGGGTGCTATGTATCTTTAATGGCTAAGTCTAGACGTCAAAGGTTTAGACGTCTAAATGCACTTGTATAGACGTCACAACTAGACGTCTGAGTACTTCAGGTTAGACGTCTATGGACTAGACGTCTACAGGCTAGGGCTAGACGTCAGAGGACTGGACGAGACGTCTACAGGTCTAGACGTCTAGGTAAGTAGGCTTTAGGCGTCTGTAAGATGGACTAGACGTCAAGGGGATTAGACGTCTAGGAACAAGGTGAGACGTCTGAGGGTTAGACGTCTAGTGGTTGAACTAGACGGCTAACTATTTGGAGGTTAACTTAGACGTCACAATCTGCATTCTGCACTCCAGTCCTTCGTACCTGCCACACGCTAGATTCTCGTCCCTGTAACTGCAACAAACCTGCAAGTACACGTCAAAACAACACTGCAACCATGCCACTTAGTACCATCTGCATTACAACCTGCAATTACTAGAACATGCACAAGATCACCAAACACAGAAAACAACCATTCCAAACAAGAGCATTGGCATTATGAGTAGAATGATGATGATGATTACAAAATTGAAGGGGGTATATATAGGAGGGCGAAGTAGTTACTGCAACTACTTCGCTCCCAACCGCCCAACCGTCTTAACCATTCGTTAGACGTCATTACTGCTAAACCAGACGTCTAAACAAAACCAGACATCTAAAAAAACTAGACGTCTAAACTACCTAGTTAGCTGACTAACACAATGACGGCTACTTTTGTCCTCTAGTGCTCATTGTACGTAATCAACCTTTTGCATTCATTGGCTGATTTTACAAAATAACATACCAAAAATGTTATATACAATCAAAATTGATGGACATTATTCTCAGCCAGTTCTTCATGGTTTATCTTGCTTAGAACTGTTGTCTACACCATCCTATTCACCTTGAGATATCTTCATAATTACTTTTCTACTTTATCGCCTTAGATCCATGGGTGACCAAACCTCATGTCAAGAGAGATGCTCATATTCGGCACTCTGCTCTTCAGAATGGATTTCCTCTAGGAGCACTTTTGGTCATCATTGTGGATGGTACTCAAAAGTTGTTTCTCTTCTTCAGTCAATTGGAATCTCCATGGATGGATTACCTCCATTCAAATACTCTTTAAATGCTCCTCCCCGCCTTATAGAAGGTGATTAATCAAGAAGTGATATGCATATCGTGGTAACACTATTATGATGTAAACCAAGGGGGGCGCTCATTTCAATCTTATATAACCAATTTTAAAAATAAAATATAAAAAATCTTATATACATTTTATATAAAAATTTGGCAAATCACAAACTTGAAATTATCATGGAAGAAATAGCCTATTGGCAAAATCATAACCTATAGAAACTACCCAACTTCCCAGCTGAAATTAGTCATTTTCTCAGTGCATGCACATCTAGAAACTATGGATTTCAAACTATCTTTTGTCCTTCAATTTAAACTATTGCAACTACACATGCATATACCATTAATGATAAGAGGTAGAGTAATGCCTTGACACTACTTTGGAATTCATAATTTTGAAGGAACACAAAGCAATGGAATTAAGTAGCAATTGCCTTCCAAAACCCTCCAAAATTTGTCTAAGTCCAACACAGGTGTCAATTGGTTCAGGACCAATTTGCTTGCAAAAGGACCTGATTGACTCAGAGGAGTGAACCACTTAGGGTCAGCTAGCAATTCACTCGTTTACTAGAGCGAATCGCTTGCCAGCCAGTAGATGGGTAAAAACAAAGGCGTAGATCCCAATCAAAATCATTTGAGGACAAGATTTTGGCAAATAGTGTCGCACTAATTCATTTTAGAAGCCTTTTAAGCCTGTTAGAGGCATATTTAGTGGCATGTAATATTTGGTGGTGCATCATTTTGCTAAAGTTCCCCTCAAATATTTACTTTTACTAGGAGTAACTGTTTCTCACCCCAGATTAGTCAAGGGTAAACTCCTACTAATAGGAGCCATGGGCTCCATTGTAATCATCTTTTGGCCATGAGAATTTAGAGCTACACTTTGTGAAACCCACATTGTGCTTTGATCTCATGAGATTGTTGAGAAATTGGCAAGTCCTTAGGCATTCCATCAGTGGCACCGCCCTCCTAGTTTGCTAAGTGCACAATGATTGAGGCATTGCCCTTTTGCCCATCTTGTCATTCGCTTAGCAATTTCATACTTAATGAATGGGAGAACATTGATGTTATTCGAATTCTCATGTGTTGATTGATCATGCACACTTCCTCACTAAGGTCAATACCATTTTTAATTTGCATCCCTCGCACCCTTAATCTTTCATGTATGTTTATTTTCCGCACTTCACTTTTCATGCAATTAGTGTAGGTTGGCATAGGAGTATTCCACAAGGATACTGGGGAGTTAGCCTCAATCCGAAGGTTGCTAGGAGCCATTAGCCCTTCCTTCCAACTTTGTTGAAGCTAGAATTGTGGTGCAACATTAAATTATAAGTCAGGACAATTCCCCATTTCAACAGGTAGAAAACATGCACCTATTAAGACTGACCATTCTACAATGCCTACAGTCATATCACACTTGTCCTCTAAAGTTTAAACACAGTTACTAAAAACTTGTACTCGATTTTGACATTATAATGCTAAGCCTGGTTCATTTATGCCTCATGCCCTTCTCCCTTAGTTCTCAATCACATTCTCCTAGCAATCAAGTTAGTTATTGGTCAATGAAGAGGTTATGTCAACTTTTCCATTGTTTTTTTTAAAAGCACCCATAAGGATGAGCATCTCATAAGTGTCATCCCTAAGGCCACCCCCACAACTTTTTCCATCGTATTTAAATTTGCATTCAATCCACATCTATAATGTCCACAAGAAACCAACACTGGTTTGTGTACTTTGAAAAAACAAAAATAAAACAGTTCAGGGGTGTATATATCCAACAGAAGGTGAATACTAATTTAGAAAGGGAGTAAGTGTAGTTCTTTAAATCCTAGTATAAAACATATAGAGAAACACACCCATTAATTCAGTTTAATACATCATCATAAGCCTTATGCAAGAAAGCAATACATACGAGAAGCATTCTGGTTGAAAGTTGCAAGTCTGATGTACCCAATCCTTAAAGGCTCTCTTCCATTTTTTCTGAGTTCACATAGTCGCCAGCTGACAGGATTCAGGGTAATTTTTTCTCTCCTGCAAGCCTTAGCCAAATTTCTTAAGTAAATCCCTACTACAGTTTAGAATTGATAAGCTTTACTCATAATGAAAATTCATATGAAACTGGATAAAAGAAAATTTATATTAAAAAAATCCATATTATATTAGATATATGCTAACAAATAAGTTTTTGAAATTTACAACCTTACAGACCTATTGAACAAGAGAAAAAAATGTAGAGCAGACTCAATAATATGAAAACCAAGATATCTTAACACTCACTTCAAGGAGACCGTCCTAGATTCGGAGTTTCTCTTAAGGAGTGTCAATTCCACAACTGTATCTTGAGGACCCCTGCATTATCAAGCCCAAGAGCAAAATGAAGAATGATAAACAAAATTCTTTAGCAAAATATTTATGGATGACTAGAAAAACAAATCACGAGATAATGTTAATGTCCAGAAATGACCAAAATAGGGCAATGTGATAAAAATTTAATAATGTACCACCTATACAAATTCGGAGAAGGTTTCAGAAAATAAGCATTACCATTTAACCCAAAAAATAATAAGTAAAATGATAGTTCAAGGACAAGGGAAACTTAAAGAAGGGCAATAATAAGAAATAATAAGTAAAATGATAGTTCAAGGACACTGCTCACATCTACTCACATCTATTTTTACCACTTGGCATCTTATAAATTAGCGCCAGATCCAAAGGAAGCAAAAAGGGCAATTCTATAACTATTCCTAAAACTACTCCTTGATTAGTTGGAAACTGAACCATTTCGCCTTCCAACTGCCTCTAACTGTTGAACATAATGTATAAACCTTAGAGTAGAGACTTCACTTCTTCTTCTTCTTCTTCTTCTTCTTCTTTAGTTTCATTCTGTTAAGAACCTGATTTCTTATTACAGAAATATTACTCACATTTACTGAAATAACAACATTCATCTGCAATTATTGTGCACAATAACAATTTGATAATGAAACACAAATATAAATCCAATTTATTCAAAACATAAGCAAACCCTTGAGGTAGGGCAACACCGAAGTAAGCCACTCCTTACAATATCTCAACTTGAGATAAATTACATTATTATTCTCTTCATATCCTCCCCATGATTTTTTGCCTCTATTTATAATGCCTAACTACCCACCACTTCCACTTATCAATGCATGTGGGATAATTACATCTAATATAATATTATAATATTTATATAATATTATAATATTAAATACTTATCTTGGGTACCTAACATTCCATCCCCCTTACAAAATGTTTCGTCCTCAAAACATAATAAGAGACTAAAAAATATGATCTTCTGAGCTTTGTTGTGAACTGGTACCGATCTTGATCATCCATCCATCTTGGACTGATGGAACTAGTCTAAACGTCTACAAGACTGATTGAACCAGTCTAGACGTCCGCAAGACTGATGGAACCAGTCTGGATGTCTGCAAGACTGATGGAACCAGTCTGGACATCAACAAGACTGATGGCAAAAGCATAATTAGACGTCAGGATGACAACAGAAGCATAGTTAGCCATCAAAATGATAGTAGAATAGGTGGACCAGTCAACCATCAGGAAGACAATAGAACAAAAAGAGGAGCAGTCAATGAGAAGTTGCATGCCAACGCAAAATGTTTGGTGTTGAAGTAATTGCAAGTTGTGGTCCACGATGGTGAGCGAGACACGAGTCCGACATCAAATGACATGTCCAACAGTGCGCGAGACGGGAGTCCGGCACTAGAGAAACTGCAGGTTAGTGTTCTCGATGGGGAGCAGGACTGGAGTCCGACATCGAAGCAACTGCAGGTTGGAATGTTTAATGCTACGAACGCGAGTACAACGAACAAGCAATTGCAAGGTGATGCACATCAGGCTTCGCATAAGAGAGCAATATGCCACGAACCACTGTTGAGGTTATACCAACCTATGAAACCGAAGGCCAATTTAGGCATACCGTGTAAGTGTCCACTATTTCATGGAGAATCAAGAGAAGACCCAGTAAGGCATTGGAGAATCTGTCGCATGATGTGGACGGCGATTGGACAAAATAATAAAGCAAATTGGAGGAGGTGGTTTCTTGTGACATTTCGTGGATTCACAATGGATTGGTACATGAAATTCCCTACAAACAAGTACCAGACATGGGGAGAGTTGTGTGATGCCTTTGTGGAAGAATTTCGATTGTTTAACAATGATGATGGAGTCATTACTGAAATCTATAGCCTAAAACAGGGTGAGAATGAGTTTATTCGTTCCTATAACAGGAAGATGAGTAGGCTATTTGACCATTTTGAGGAAGACCAATCAGACGCATTGAAGAGATGGTTCATAGATGGACTTCTTCCTACATACCGGGAAAATATGACAAGGATCCTTCCAAGGTCATAACAAGAGGCTTTGAAATATGCCTTAATTTGGGAAAGTGATGAAAAAATAGCAAAGTATTGGCATCATGTTAATACCGATGAAAGTGACTAAGGATGAACATGATTCTGATCTTTGAGACTAATTCAGATGTTGAGAGTGATGATTTTGGGGAGGAGAGTAGTTCATCGCTAAAGTACTTGTTGGTTACGAATCTACCACTAGGAAGGGATTTGGTCTATCTACGTGCCCTAGACCCGCCCAACAGATTGAAAGGTCGGGAGAAAGGGATGCCTTTAGTGCCAATCTCCGGATAAGGCCGGCTCCTTTACTACACTACTTGGGGTTTTAGATAATTACAGAAAGAAATGTAAAACGCATAGCAGTAACAGTGGGGAAGAACAAGCAGCACAATCACCCATCTATATTTTAACCAGCAGCTATCAACACAGAGAATGTAACAGAAACTAACACTGCATTTACTTCCCTATGTATCCTTTAGGAAGATTCCAGATTCACTTATCCTCTAATGCTTAAATCCAGATATCAGAATTACAGCAATCAGAAAAATAAATGACATTAGCAGAAATAATCACAGAAGGCAGCATACAAAGAAGAGACAGAATCAGAGCCAAGGATTCTTAGTATTGATGCAAAGAGTTTGAATACAACGGCTTTTTAGCAATATGTTCCCCCCATTACATTGAAAATGAACTCCCTTTTATAGCAGAGTTTTCCCCCCAAATTACATTGATGCTCAGATCCCCAAAACTGCCAAAGCAGTTGAGATTTGACCCCTGTCGGCTGTCAGCGTACCTGAAACAAGGCTCACCCGCGTTTGGTACGGCTCCGGACTATTCCTGCAGTTGCGAAGGCATGCCTCATCAATGTGGTAGGTGCAGTTTACCCCTTGGAGTGTTTAAGGGACCTGACATGGCATCCTGCTGGAATGGGGGGAAACCTGAATTCGTATGCCATCAATGCCCACCTACCCTGCCTTCTGAGGTCTACCTGTAGCCCTGCCAAGACTGGACCAAATTCCCAAAATCGCTCGCTTCTAGATCAAGTCTAAGGTTCGCGACAGGATAAGAGCGATGTTGGGAATCGTTGGGAGGAGAAGCGAACCTGGGAAGACCTCCGTGCCTTGGAAATTTCATAGTCGGAGCTCGCTGGAATGGAGGGGCGACGACGAGAATCGCTCAATGAAGGAGCGAACTCGGGAGTCGCATAGGGGCAGGAGCGATCCCGGGAGTCGCATATGAGTGAAGCGAACTTGGGATGCATCATTGTGCCTTAACCCTTTTTATATCCTTGAATTTGCTGGCGATCGTTGGAGAGTGAGGTGGTAGTCGATAGTCGCTTGAGGATAGGGCGAGTTCGGGAATCGCTAGGAAGTTGTGGCAAGGCCGGGAGTCGCTTCGAAATGGAGCGAACCCGAGGCCTCCCTGCCTTAGAATTTTTTCGATGTCTCATGCTGCTGCTCGTTGCCTTAATGAAGATCGCTCTTTCCGAAGCGAACTCGAGGAACGCCCTTGGCTGTGGTTCGCTCGGACCCTAAGCGAGACCGGGGTTCGCCCACCCTTATGAGCGATCGTCGGGCTGGAAATCGGAGCGATTCTGGGAATCGCTGCCTTTAGGGGCAAACTTTCTTTTTAGCTGCTGAAGGGCTGCAACTCACTCGGGACTCCGACGAGACTAGGAATCGCTGATGAAGGGGAGCGACTCCGAGAATCACTCAAAAGGGGAGCGACCCGGAAGTGGCCCATGCCTTAGAAATTTTAAACCTTCCCTTGGATTTCGTCGGAGTTCGCTGTGCTCTCTTTCCGAAGCTAGGAGTCACTAGAAAATTGGGCGAACCTTAGGTTCGCTGCCCCAGATGGAAGCCAGAGGACTGTCTTAACTGATTTCCGAGAAAGGTTCTAAATTTTACCCCTTAGAAAAATGTAGCAACAGTACTCGGGTCACGAACTCAAGGAAGAAAGTGACTTCGAAGAGACGATTGATGACTCTGAGGATAAATATGACTCAGAGAGTGCTAGATCATCACTACAGGTATATGCACCACCAAGGGAGATTGTAGAAAGAAGAGATACCACTAGTGAACCAGTCTATAACAACCATCAGAGAACTCGTAGACGAAGACTTCAATATGATAGTGAGGGAAGACCTATTGTGCAATGTTGGCAATGCCAATTGTGGGGGAATTTTGCATGTGATTGTCAAAGTACTACAAAGCAAGATGAACCAGTTATTCATCAAGAGTTTAAACAATCAAAGGAGAGTTATAGCCCTTTCCAGGAAGCAGAAGTGGTGAAGCCAATTGCATTGGAGGAAGTGAACCTGCTTGAGATGATTAACTTGATGAGCTTGATTCAAATTGAGCAAGTGAATCTGATTTCAATTGATGACGGAGACTTTTTGCAAGAAGTTGAAACACCTCAAGAAGTTGCAAAGTGTTGTCAAGAGGGTGATAGGACGGTAGAATGCAGTCAGACAAGTCACCAAATGGAAGAATGCAGTCATTCAAGTCACCAGACGAATGAGTGCAGTCAACAGGAAGAAAGCCAGACAACAAGGCTTTGTCAAGAGCCTAGTCAGACGGATGAGGCTAGGACGGTTGGAGAATGCATTCAAATGGCTGAGGATGATCTTTCGGAGGAGAATTCGTCTGAAGTGGACTCGTCTGAGAAGCTACTTGAGGCGAAGCCATCTGCAAAAGAGAACCCGTCTGAGGTGAAGTCGTATGAGAAGGAGAACCCGTGTGAGGAGAACTCGTCTGAGAAGGAGAACCCATATGGAAGTTACCCGTATGGAAGGTTACCCGTCTCGAAGCAACCCGTCTGGAGGTAACCCGTCACCCGTTTGGAAGCAACATGTCTGGAGTTCCTCGTCTAGTAGGTTACTCGTCTGAGGAGCCATTAGGACTGATCCATCCTAGATTGATCTGTCTGAGCCTAATCCGTCAGACTAAGCCATCAAGTATTTTCGTCATGGACATTGTCGTCAGAGATGTGGCCGTCTAAAGCAGTGCAATCAGAGGAGTTGTCATCAGAAGTACAATCCGACAAGGGAGATGTCTATCAGAGGTTGACCAGTAGTCAGTTGGGTCAAGAAAATAGTGAATTGGAGTTGACGAGAAGTTGTTTCAGTGGGTCACGTGAAAGCTCCCAAAAGGTTGATGAGGAGAAAAATTTAGTTCAGGCAATGATGGTTCCAATGGTTTTGTCGTTGATATTTCGGGCTCTGCCCCTCGAACCCGCAAGGGACGCTGTCCCTTGACCCTGCAAGGGAGTTCTCGCCCCTTGACCCCCGACACAAGTGGCGATGAGCGTTGCCCATCATGTTCATGATAGTGATGGCGTTGCTTAGGCTAATGATATGGCTAACTGCAAAAAGGGAAGTGCCTATTCAAAGAATAAGGGTCATGCTGATCATGCTGATGTTACACCTACTTGTAACAAGGGGAGTGCACAACCAGAGAATAAGATGTTGCAAGAAGCAGTCTATAATGAAGTTTGTTGCCACCGATGTATGGAACAGGTGGAAACGAAAGGAGCGTGACAAGTGCTTCTGTTACATTGTTCAGTACTTCTATTCCCAGTGTTTAGCTCGTGTCATCGAGGACGCCAACCAGTTTAGAGGGGATAGATGTAGACAAGCAAATTGATATGTCTACACTTAGTGAATCGGTTTTGGTATTATATGTTATTTTGTAATTGTACGCAAAGTGTTTGACGGAATGTGCGTACATATATTTAATAATGTTATAAAGTGCAATTTAATATTGTACGTAATAATAAAGTGATGTTAAGTCATGTATGTCGATAAAGTCATAAGTCATAAGTTAGTTTGTCTTGTAGTGGGAAATGTCATGTAAATGCAAGATTAAATGCATATGAAATGTAATTTAGAGAATGATGAGGTGTCAAGTAGTTGGAGGGTAACTACTTTTTGGGTGTATAAATAAGCCCTCCCCTCATTCATTCAAGGAGTTGTTCAGTCATGCAGGTTGATGGATTGATAGAAGAGCATTGGTACATGTGAGGGCTGGTGCATATGTGCGTAGGGCATGATGCAGTCCAGTCTTGTATGCAGCCATGAAGAATATTCTGCCTAGGGTTTGCAGGCTGCAGATTGTAATGTTGAAACTGTAATGTTGTATTGTAAATGCCATTGTTAATATAAAACTGCCTGTATTTATTGTCATCTTCTATTGCTGCTGTTATTGCCATTGCTGCTGCTATTGTTATTGCTGTTGCTGTTTCCTGTGTATTGCTAATGACAGCAGATCTGAAGAATTATTTAAGTAGAAATGGAATTGTGTGTTAGCATGTTAAATTTCATTTCTACATTGGGTTCATGGGGATCACTTGCCTTATGAATGGGGTGAATGATATGTTGAGTCCAGGAATCAGAAAATCCAGAACAGATAGAGAGATTAAAGAGATCAGTGAGGGTCCCAACAAGAGGGTCAATACCATGCTTCAAAAATTCTGCCTGTAACCCATCCAAATCTGCTGCTTTTCTCGTACAGAGTTTCCTGATAGCCTACCTGACAAGACTAGTAGAAAAGAGGTGGCACGAAGAGGAAGGGGAGGTAAAATTAATAGGAGGCTGATTTGGGATGGTATAGAGGGAAGAGGCATGAATGGTCCAAGAGGAAAGATCGATTTCATGATTAATCCGATCACGGGGGAGGATAAGGTACCAGAAGGATTTAGGAGACTGCTAAAGGGAGTAAATAAGATCAAGTCGATGTCGAGAGAGGAAGAGGCGCTTCTTCTTTCGAAGAAGCATCCTGTAGTCTTTGTGAGAAATGGCATAGAGCTAGGAAGGATTTAGAATGGCATATTTCAACCTTCAGTGGACAAACTTACATTCCTCATCATACCAGATGTTCATAGGACAATGACCAGGAGGACGAGGATGAGGGGGAGGACGAATAGTGTAGGGGTACGAGTCCACAGCAGCCTTCCAAATAGTTTGGACCAAGCAAGCAAAACGATTGGAAACATTGGGAAGAGAAGACACCCTGGGGAGAATATGACGTAACCGGTCCATGTAGGTAACGGAATAATAATAGTCAAAGTCTATAATGACTCGAGGGGCTGAAGGGGAGGGAGGAGGGGGAGGAGTAACAGGAAGGGAAACAATGGATAACATAAGAGAAAGAACTGAATGATTGGTAAGGGGGGGAGGGTGATCAAAGACGTTGAATCGGGAAATGAATGGAATGAGGGAGGTAGAGGAAATAGCATAGTCGACAACACTGTCTCCACCACTATAAGGAAAGCAAATAAACCCACCGGAATCCGGAAAACAAGATATACCATTGAGAAGAACTAGCCTGTTGGATTCACCCAACTCAATAAGATGATTACCGTAAGCAGTCACCTGTGTCGTTGGAGGTTCGAGCAAAACCAAGATACTCAAGATCCAATTCTCGAGTCTGCATCTCATCGGTTGCGAGGTCATGAAGAGAAACCTGCATAGGTCGATTCCGAGCATTAAAATCTCCTACTAGAAGTATCTCCCCGGAAGCCGAGTATCTAGTAATGTCCTCATAGAGATCTTGGAAAGGGTCCCCGTCCATGTGAATAGCAAAATTGTACGTGGTGGGGGGAAAGTAAAAGGTGGCAATGTCGATATCCCAAAGAGGTGGGTGACGATGGATTTTAATCCATAAAAACCTGGAGTGGGGGTCAGTCTATACCAGGGATACCGAACCCTGGAGCCTATTCCTGATAAGAGTAGCAACACCTCCTGATCCTTGAACCCCTCCAAAGCGCCGAGTGAGTTGCTGACAACTGAACCACCAAAAGTAACCAAAGATAACCGGAAGGGCACGCTCAGGACTCTCGTGAGTCTCACAAATAAGAATGATGTCATGTCTGCCAATCACATCAAGAAGGAACCCTGGGGCAAACCACATCATACCCTTGCAATTCCAACAAGCTATAGCTAGCTTATCTGCCACCCCCCTTCCGTGTCGATGGAGTCATTTGTTAGGCAAGGTTTTGGACTACCCAGGTGGCAGAGAGTCCCTAATCACTGGACGCAAATTCCAAATAACTGCCCATTTGTTGGCTTTCCCGGTTGCGGCTACTTGTTCCCTGGCTTTCTTCAATTCTTCAACCTGGAGTCGCGTAAGGTCCTCATCAAGTTAGATCTAATCCTGTAGAGGATATAATTTTCGTTTGGCCCTCAACGCCTTCATACACTCTTCCGCATTTTTGAAGCGTATGACCAATGTGGAGTCGGGAAAGAACCATGCTCTCTTGAGAGTAACGTTTGTTAACTCAACAATGTTTTGAATGAAGGCATTTCCAGCTTGAAGCGTATCAATAGGTTTGGGCACCCCACAAACCCTGAGATTGAGCGCTTTTGCATTATAGATCCTTTCTTCTTCAAATTTATCTTGGACAACCAACTCAACTATGGGGGGGGTTCTTTCCTGCTACAACCTGAACCCAAGATTGTTAGTTGGCTAATTTTTGGCTTTGTGCAGTTGATGCTTCCTTGAGATGTTCTGACTCAGCAAGAAGAACAGCCTGTTCATCTCGAATTTTTTAAATTTCAGAGTGTAAATTCGTAGAATTCTGAGGTTGTTCGATATGTGCAATCTACAATTGAGTAATGATGGCTTTCTGTCGTCAACCCCCATATCCATCTCAAGCGAATTGTGGAAGCCAAACCAAATGTGACCATTCCCACCATGCATGTTACACCAGAGGAGTCAGACGAAGAGTTACCAGAGGAGGAACGCCTGTTTCACTCACAAATGTGGGTTGTGGGTCAAGGGTAAGCCACTACATTTCATTGTTGATAGTGGGAATCAAAAAATTTTGATTTTTGCTCAAATGGTGAAGGATTTGAATCTATCTATCACACCACACCCACAACCATACAATATTGTATGGTTACAACCATAGTAGTCAGACTCGGCCGGACTCCCGAGTATTCAACCGAGTCCGAGTGAGAGTGGGCTTAACCGCGCTGAGCCCACTTGAACTCATTTTTTCCTGGACTCGGCCGAGTCCAACCAAGTCCGAGGCCGAGTCCGAGTCCGACCCGGACTCCCGAGTCCCAACGTTGGGACTCGGCCCAATAAAAATTAAATTTTAAATAAACAAAAATTCGGACTATGATTCATATATGCACACCCATCGAATCTGATTTTTTGAAGTAGGTGACGTCTGCTCATTGAAGAGATAGGCAGTGTTTTGTAACCGTACCGTGCCACACAGACATGAAGCATACAACTCTACATCACTCCTGCTTTTCAATTCCAATGAAACACTGAATTCAACTGAAGGACTTGTCGACACGGAATTTATGACGTCCAATTCTTCTGAAATAGATTTTGCTGAGGAGGTTGATTAACAGGCAAATTTTCCTGGGGCACGACTCAAAAGACAAACTCATTACTAATAATTCGTGTCCCAGAAAACCCACGTTTCCTAGGACAGGAATTATTAATAATGAGTTTTCATTTTGCTGGAATGGTTATAGTGTTCATCGAACATATTTTTGAGGGTGCTTTGGAAAGAAACCCGTGAAAAGATGCTAGTGAATTTTTTTTTTTAATTTTTTAGTCGAAAATAAGATGAGATATAAATTAATCTTAGCTAATAAAAATTAATATTTTAATTAAAAATAAATATTAAAAATAAAATTTTGATGGTATCGATTTAGACTATATTAATTAAAAAAATTAATGTAAAATTTTATGGTATTAAGATAATTTACATTGTTTAAAAGAGGATATTTATAAATAGTGAACCAAAGGTATTAAATGGTAATTGTGGGTTATTTAATATATTAAAAATGGTAATTTATTTTTTAATATAGAAAATGAAATTTCACATAAAGATCTTTATTAAAATCATTTAATGCATTAAAAATGATACATGTAGTAGCTATAGTTTAGTGTTTGTAAAGTATATTTTACAAAAAAAAAATTTTAAATGTAACAAGGACATTAATAATACATGGATAAGATATTCTTTTGTAATTTATAATTACAATAAAGATACACATTGTAAAGAATGATTGAAGTAAAGTCTTAAAAAAAACATATAGGAACTATTAACCCAAAAATTATAAAATATTGCTATCAATTTCCAAAATTTTAGAATAATTACATTATAAATTATTACTCATATTGCTATGTCCATAGATTACTACTAGAGTGGAACCCATTTAAAGATAGTTTTGTGTACATGTGAAGACTAGAGAAATGAAGAATATCATATGAACATTAGAAAAGAAGAGCTACTTTGCCAACATTGCCTATAATTTATAATTCATTTAAATGTTATAATTACATAGGCATGGGATTAGTAATTTTGTCACTTCTTTTTTTCAAATATCTTAAATTTTGTTTGTATTCCTTAGATTTGTGCCCAAGTGTAAGAGGATCAATGGTTGATGATTTTGATAGGTTTTATATGATAAAGGTGTTCAAGATATAGATTTTATGATGTACCATTTAAATCATGAAAAGCTTTAGAAATATGGGAGAGCACCCATTCAAGCATTATCAACACCAATATCTTCTTTGAATTATTTGCCAAGAGTTTCATTCTTGCAACTCAATAATTATGGATCTAATAGTTTGACTCTTGAGGGATTGTATTTGCTTAGTGTTACTGCTATTTGATTTTGTATTTTGTCATGGCTCATGAGCACATTTTCTACTATAAACAAATTGATGAATGTAAGAAAGAATATGCACCTTCCTCTTGTTAATTTCTTATTTGTATAATGTTGAATGTTGAGTAAGTGTGTTAGAATATAGTATATACTAATAAGTAATATGCATGAAAAAACTTATTTTTTCAAAAAAAAAATTGTTTTTTTTTTTATTTTTTCTTTTTTCTGAGTCTTGTCGTCTCCCGAGTCCGACTCCTGAGTCGACCTTTCCGTGTTCGAGCCGAGTCCGAGTTTTGCTACCATGGTTACAACTGAGGAGAGACATTTGTGTCACTCAACAATGTCTCCTCTCTTATGCCATCAAGCCCTTCAAAGACAAAGTTTTGTGTGATGTTATGCCCTTGGATGTTTCTGATGTGATTTTGGGCCAACAATTTATGTGGAAAAGGCATGGTGTTTATGAGTCTAGGACCCAAAGGGTCATCATCACTGTCAGAGGATAGTGTTAAAGGATACCAAAGGTATCTCCTCCCTACCTTCCTTAAACAAGGCTAAACAATGCAAAAAGATGATAGCCAAAAGAAGGAAATTTATTCTATTGATGATCAAGCTGCAAAGCAGGTGGATTGTTGCTACATCTATCATAGGCTTTGCATAGCAAAAGCAGATGGACCAGATTGTAGCAAAATATGATGACTTGTTCAAGTTACCAACTAGGGTTCCACTTCATTGTGAGGTAAAGCATTCCATTTATCACATATAGTCTTTGTCTAATGCACCTGTTTATTGCAAATTCTTTGAAAATAATGAAATCACGAAGCAAATCCAAGAACCGATTTAAAAGAGGCGAATCAGACCAAGTGCTTTACCATGTGGCAGTCCAATTATCTTGGCTCCAAAGAAAGATGGAACCCCGAGACTCTATATTGAAAATCACTTTGAAGAACCACTATCCACTCCCTTGGATATATGACTTGTTGGACCAGCTCCATGGTGCAAAGTTCTTCACCAAAATTGATCTCAAATTTGACTATCATCAAATACCCATAAAGCCCACTAACGTATGGAATACTGCATTCAAATCCAAGGAGGGTTTATTTGAGTGGTTGGTTATACCTTTTGGCTTGACCAATTGTTAGGCACCTTAAATTAAAATCAAGCCCATTCACAACAGTAATTGCAAAATTTAACAAAAATGTGGAAAAGAAATAACATAAGTGCTCGAAATATACTAAAATAGAATTGCAACAACTTTATTAATCGCAAACCTATTCAAGGGGGCAACCTCCTTGGAAGCAGAGCTCCATTACAATTTTAGAAAATAGACTTGATACATTTCATTTCCACCCTTGCCTTTATAAAGACTCATTATCTTCCCTAACCCTGATGCTCAAGGTTGGTCCTCATGCAAGTGAGTGACCCGAGCTAGTAACTCCTAATAAAAGAAACACTCACATCATAATGGGCCATGCACACTAGGCACCCAATTACATAATGATGTTAGGATAGGATCCTAACATGCCCTTCCCCTTCAAAAAGCTTTATCCTCAAAGCTTGAATGAAAAAAGTCTCAAAAAACTGTTGCTGGAGTTGAAGGAACAACTCCAATGTAGCATATTTCAAAATGTGCATGTTCGTCAATAAAAATACTTTCGAGCTCTAAGATGATTGACCTTTCTACATTCAGCTCGGAAGTGTTGTTTGAACTATGAGTGGTGTTGAGCAGCTTACTGTCGTCTACTGTTTTGTGCCATCGCCAATTTGTCCTTTGAGGTGCTGAAGTAGTGCACGCTTCTAGAAAATGGAATATATTGTTGAAACTTTGGAACTAGTTAGAATGTAGGATGAAAATGATGGGGAAGGATGTCCATAACCGATTCCAAGCGCTTGTTAATAATTTTTTGCTTGCTCATTTGTTTGGGAATGGTTTGCAATGCTACTTTTAAGGGAAAGAAACAATGGAATTTGAACAATTCTTGCCAAAATTGATTGGTGAAAGGGAAACAAACAATGGAATTGAGCTTGACTTATAGGGGTGCGCTAGGGGACGGAAATGAGCATGCTGAGAGAGACGATCCAACACCTCCAAAATGACTATTTTGACTTTAGAGTTTGGAAGCCCTTCAATAAAATGCTTAGAAACATCTATTGCAATGGTTTTTGGAATAGAAAGAGGATGGGTAGCCTGATCGTGATTGCACTATGGTGGTAATTCTTGAGGTTTGACCAACATAGATGCATCTTTTTCCACAAGTAATTGTACTTCAAGTGGTTGAACTATATCAGTGGTAGTCTGAGCCTGGATTGCAAATAGTTGTGTTGTGCGATAATGGAAGATGAAGGTGGAGGATTTGATGGATCAAAATGACCAAGCTCTAGCCTTGAAAGGGATCGCGAGTAAACCAAGCAGCATGAAAGATGAGAAGTGGGCAACGTTGGACAGGAAGGCGGTCTCTACAATCCGTCTCTATCTAGCGGTCTTGTTCAAAGTAGCTAAAGAGAAGACCGCGGGAGCCCTTTGGCAAAAGCTTGAAAAGTTGTATGAGACAAAATCAACAACAAACAAGGTTTTTCTGAAAAAACAGCTTTATAGCTTGAGGATGAAGGAAAGTTCATCCGTGGCAAATCATTTGAATGAGTTTAATACTCTTATCAATAAACTGGTTTCAGTTAATGTGAAGATGGAGGATAAGGACAAAGCTATCACCCTACTTTGTTCCCTCCCGGACACATGGGATCATATGGTGATAACCATCAATAATGCATCATCAGGAGCTCTAAAATTTTATGATGTGGTAGCCGCTTTGTTGGCAGAAGATTTGAGGCGAAAAATGTCTCTGGAACCCTCAACCAATGAAGCCCTATCTGTGAGAGGTCGATCTTTCGAGAGGAGTAAACAAGGTAGATCACAATCCAAAACTATGTCTAAAGGACGTAAGCAGAATGGGAAGTGTTGGCATTGTGGGAAGCCAAGGCACTCAAAGAAAGACTATTAGCAATTAAAAAATGCTGAAAAGCAAATTCAGCCATCGGCTAAGGCCAGTACAGCAGATTCAGGAGAGATGGCAACATGTGAAGCTTTTCGTATCAGTAACAGCAGATCTGTTTTATATACCTGGGTTTTGGACTCACGTGCATCTTTCAACATGTCTCCCCACAAAGACTGGTTTGACAAATATCAGCCATACTGTGGTGGAATGGTCTACTTTGGTGATGATCATCCTTCAGAAATTGTGGGAAGAGGTGACAAGATCAAGCTGGACGATGGTCGAGAAAGGATGTTATGTGATGTACGACATGTGCCCGATTTGCAGAAGAATTTGCTCTCAATCAAGATGATGGATAAGATAGGGTATTTTGTCACTTTCGGTAACAAATACTGCAAAATTATCAGAGGAGCTCTTGTAGTAGCAAAAGGAGAATCTTATGGGACCCTATATCGTTTATGCAGTGATACGGTGACAAACCATTCAGCAGCAACAACTTCTGTTCAGGATGCAGTAATGCTATGACATCAACGCCTAGGCCATATGAGTGAAAGAGGTCTGAAAATTTTGCATGATAGAGGTATACTTTCTGGGATTAAGTCTTGCAATTTAGACTTGTGTGAGCACTGTATTTTTGGTAAACAAAAAAGGGTTTGGTTTACTGCAAGCCTTGGTAAGAGTTCTGATTTTCTGCAACTTATACATTTGGATATATTTGGACCAATCCCCACTCAGTCCTTAAATGGTGCCATCTATTTTCTGACTTTTATAGATAATTATTCTAGGAGAGTGTGGGTTTATTTTCTAAAGAAGAAGTCGGAAGATTTGCAGAAATTTAAAGAGTTCAAAGCACGGGTAGAGAAGAGTTTATGCAAATCGATTTTATGTCTCAGGTCAAATAATGAAGGTGAATAGTCCTCCAAGGAATTTGATAAATTTTGTATGCAGAAAGGAATTAAGCACTAGAAGACCGTACCATATACTCCACAGCAAAATGGTGTGGCTGAGCGGATAAATCGCATAATCATGGAACGTGCAAGAAGCATGCTCAGTGCATCCATGTTGGAAAAAAAGTTTTGGGCAGAAGCTGTTAATACAGTTGTTTATCTTATTAACAAGTCACCTACAACTGCATTGGATGGACAAATTCCGGAGGAGGTTTGGTGTTGTAAGCCAGTTGATTACTCTCATTTCCGTACCTTTGGCGGTGATGCGTTTGCCCATGTGCCTAAAGAAAAAGGTCCAAACTTGACCCAAAGTCAAGCAAATGTGTTTTTCTCGGCTATGGAGATACGATGAAGGGGTATAGACTTTGGGATCCTACTGCCCACAAGGTAATTATTACCTGGGATGTTATTGTTGATGAAAAATCCATGCAAATGAAGGAGGTACAGCAAACTCCTAATGTTGTACCAGTTGAAGTAGAAATGAATGAAAATGAATATGAAAATTAGCATGCTGAAGTTTTTGATCAGCATGCAGAAGAGCAAGTAGAACAGCAAGTAGAGCAGACACAACGGTCACAAGACCAAGATCCACAATAAACTAATCATTGGGTTAGAAGATCTACACGTCCACAAAATTGTCCGAAAAGGTATTCTCATGTTTATCAATCCTCTTTTGCTTTGTTAACTGATGATGGTGAACCTAGTTCATTTCAAGAAGCCAAAGATTCTGAGAATGCAGAAAAGTGGAGGAAATCCATGGAGGAAGAAATCGAGGCACTTCGCAAGAATAAAATGTGGGAACTTGTGGATCTCCCACCTGGAAGAAAGACTGTTGGAAACAAGTGGGTTTACAGAGTAAAGAAGAACAACAATGGGTTATTGGAACGCTATAAAGCTCTCTTCGTGGCAAAAGGCTATGTGCAAAAGTCAGGTATAGACTTTAATGAAATTTTCTCTCCAGTTGTGAAGATGACTATTGTTAGAGTTTTACTTGCACTTGTAGAAGCATAGGATTTAGAATTGGAGCAGCTTGATGTAAAGACTGCTTTCCTGCATGGTGATCTCGAGGAGGATATTTATATGGATCAGCCTGAGGGCTCTGAAGAAAGAGGCAAAGAGCATTTGGTTTGCAGACTGAAGAAATCTCTGTATGGGTTGAAAGAGAGGCCAAGGATGTGGTACAGAATATTTGACACCTTCATGAAGAGCCAAGGTTTTAGCAGGAGTGAAATTGACCATTGTGCATACTATAAGAGGTTTGATGA
Organism: Wollemia nobilis; assembly: GCA_028583015.1. Lineage (NCBI taxonomy): Eukaryota > Viridiplantae > Streptophyta > Pinopsida > Araucariales > Araucariaceae > Wollemia > Wollemia nobilis. The sequence goes on from JAQPPZ010017228.1 coordinate 9,416,024, forward strand.
TGGCAGTTTTATTATTTTGTTGTTGTATTTTGATGATATGCTGGTTGCAAGCCCCAACATGAAGAAAATCATTGATTTTAAGGCTCAGTTGGCTAGGACATTTGAAATGAAGGATTTAGGAGCAGAAAACCAAATTTTAGGGATGAAGATACACAGGGACAGAAAAGGAAGAATGATTTGGTTAAGTCAAAAGTCATACATAGAAAAGATTCTGCAGCGCTTCAATATGCAAAATGCAAAACCAGTTAGTACCCCACTTCTTTCACAATCAAAATTGTCTTCCAATCAGTGTCCTAGAACAGAAGTAGAGAAGACAAGCATGTCTCGTGTACCGTATTCATCAGCAGTAGGAAGCCTCATGTATGCCATGGTGAGCACCAAACCGGATATTGCCCAAGCAGTGGGAGTAGTCAGCCGGTACATGGCAAATCTTGGTAAGGAGCATTGGAATGCGGTGAAGTGGATTTTTAGATATTTAAGAGGCACTTCAGATGTTGCCATTTACTTTGGATCGACAGATTTGCAAGTTAAAGGTTTTGTGGATTCTGATTATGGTGGAGATAGAGATAGGAGAAAGTCCACTACAGGATATACTTTCACTCTTGCTGGTGGAGCTGTGAGTTGGGCTTCTAGGTTGTTGTCTGTGGTGGCTTTATCAACCACTGAAGCAGAATATATTGTAGCGACTCATGCCAGCAAAGAGGCAATTTGGCTAAAGCGACTGTTGGGTGACTTCAAGGTAATGCAGGAGAAAATTACGTTGCATTGTGCTAGCCAAATTGCTATTCGGCTAGTGAAGAACCCAACATTCCATGATCGCACGAAACACATTGATTTCAAGTACCACTTTATAAGAAATGTGGTGGAAGAAGGTAGGATCCTGTTGCAAAAAAACGACACTGAAGTGAATCCTGCAGATATGCTTACAAAGTTGGTCAAGACAGAGAAGTTTGAGTGGTGCAGAACTTCTCTGGGCTTGCTGAAAATGTAACGAAGGCAGCATTGGGCAATTTGCACTGGAGGAAAAACATTGGTAAAAGAATTCATGTATACTGACTTCAAGTGGGAGAATGTTAAGAGCTGAAGTCACTATCCAAAATTTTGTCAGCAAATCTTAAGCAGCAAAGGCTACTACTAGACGTCTAGGCCAAACGTCTGGGTTGCTAGACGTCTAGGCCAAACGTCTGGGCAGCAGACGTCTAGGCTAGACGTCTGGGCTGCTAGACGTCTAGGCTAGACGTCTGGGCTGCTAGACGTCTAGGCCAGACGTCTGGATGTGGAAGACGAACACTTTCAAATGCTTTTCCTTGGGAGTGGAAACGAACAGTTTTTCAAAGGCTTCCTTTGGGAGAGGAAACAAACAGTTTCGGTGTCTTCCTTTTCTGCTCTATAAAAGGGGAATGATCCCTTGCATGTGTATGCGGTTGAGAATGTAAAGTTCGCTGAAATCAATAAATGAAAGAAGTTGCCACTGCCCCGTGGTTTTCCTGCACATTGCATGTTTCCACGTAAAATTTGTGTTACTTGTGTTGCTGTTTTGTTCTCTATTATTGTGTTTTCTGCTTGCAGGTATAAAATCTGGAAATTTACATAACAAAAAGGCCAATATCTTCCTAGGGCTGAAAGGTTTTTCCTATTCCTAGGGGGGTCTCCCTATATACCCAAGGGTACGTAAAAGCTCGCCACTATGTACGAGTGCTATATGAGGACTGGGTATTGGAGTTTGATCACCCCTCACTTCACTAGACGCTTTATGGGCAATCTAGCTTAGCCAAACACAACAACTCCATGAACTTTTAAAACCCCTGGCACAGGGTTCTAATCTAACCCTCTAAAACAAAAACAAAAACAAAAATTGTGAGGAAATGAGCAGAACAAAAGAAAAAATGCCTAACAAGGAATAGACAATAGGACAATAGTTGTTGCTACTACAACAAAACACAGGCCTGGAAAGTGCTCTGATACCACTTGTGAGGTACCTTCTATTAAAATCAAGCACATTGACAACAGTAATTGCAGAATTTAATAGAAATGCTGAAAAGAAATAGTAGAAGTGCTCAAAATATACTGAAATAGAATTGCAGCAATTCACAGAAAATTAGATTGTAGGCCTCTTTGAGGGGGCAACCTCCTTGGAAGGAGAGTTCCATTAACAATTTTAGAAAATAGACTTGATACATTTCATTTCCATCCTTGCCTTTATAAAGACTCTTTATCTTCCCTAACCCTAATGCTCAAGGGTCGGTCCACATGCAAGTGAGGGACCCAAGCTAGTAACTCCTAATAAAAGAAACAGTTACATAAATATCAATTACATCATAATGGCCCATGTGCACTAGGTGCCCAATTACATAATCAATTACATAAAGATGTTAGGATACGATCCTAAAACCAATGCACCTGCCACATTCATGAGGATGATGGATAACATCCTGCGTCCCTAAACCAACTCATTTGTGTTATTCTACTTAGATGACATTCTTATCTATAGTAAGACACCAAAGGAACATCTATAACATGTTTGACAAGTACTCCAAATTCTTCGAAGACACAAGCTATACGCTAATTTGGACAAGTGCTCATTTGGCATGACAAAGATTCAGTACCTTGGGTATATTGTTGACAAAGAGGGAATCCATGTTGATCCTGAGAAGATTCAAGTAATTAGAGATTGACCTAGCCCAAAGACTCTAACAAAGCTTCGTAGCTTTTTCCGTCTTGTCAATTTCTATAAAATATTTGCATTAGGCTTCTCACACATTGCTTGGCCACTTCACCAAGTGATCAATGGAGGTGCTAAATACACAACAGAGGGCATTTGAGAGGTTGAAGGACCAATTGTGTTCAGCTCCTACACTTTCCTTACTTGATCTACATCAACCTTTTTAGGTAATGACTAATGCATCAGATTAAGGATTGGGAGTTGTCCTCACACAACATGGCCATCCAACTACATATCACAATGAAACATTCAATGAAGTAGTTCGTAAATACCACACATACGACAAAGAGCTTTATGCCATTGTCCAAGCATGTAAGCAGTGGAAGCACTACATCTTGGGCAAGGAAACCATCATCTATACGGATCTTAGACCTGTGGAGTTCATTCAAACGCAGAATAAGCAAAGGAATGAAACACATCAAAAGTGGGCCACATATCTGTAGCAGTTTCATTTGATCATCAAGCACAAGAAAGGGAGTGTCAATTCAGCAGCAGATTGTTTGAGCCGACCTCCAATCATGGCACTCACCACCATTCTTGATTCCTATGTGCATGATACTTCCCATTGGTCAACCTTGTATGTAGATTCTAATTTTGGAGATGCATACCAACCTCTTTGTGTGGGTAAGCATGCTTCTGATTTCTATTTGTAAGAGAACCTTCTTTGTCAGATGGGTCATAATTGTGTACCAACAAGTGAGCATTAAAAGATAATTTGGGAAGTCCACTTCAACAAAGTAGCAAGTCAGTTTGGGTGGAAAAAACGTTGGCAGTTCTTCAAAAGTACTTCTACCAACCCAAAATGAAGAATGATGTAAAGAGGTACATCAAATCATAATTGTGTACCAACTAGTGAGCATTAAAAGATAATTTGGGAAGTGCACTTCAACAAAGTAGCAAGTCAGTTTGGGTGGAAAAAACGTTGGCAGTTCTTCAAAAGTACTTCTACTAGCCCAAAATGAAGAATGATGTAAAGAGGTACATCAAATCATGTAGCCCTTGCGTTGTTTCCAAACCAACCAACAAGAAGCAAGGACTATATACACCATTGTCAGTGCCATCCAAGCCTTTGGAATCTGTATCCATGGATTTCCTCTTAGGTTTGCCCACATCTAAGCATGGTAATGATTGTGTTTTTGTAGTAGTTGATCATTTTTCAAAAATGGCTATCACGATTCCTTGTAAGAAATCCATTTCAGCTGAGATTGTTAAACTTTATTTTAGTCGTGCTCAACTTTAGTTTACCAAACTCCATTGTATTTGACCAGGACAGCAGATTTTTGAGCATTTTTTGGTCCACCCTATGGACCATGATGGACACCAAGTTGATCATATCCACAGCCTTTATCCTCAACCAAACAGAAATTGTGAATCGATTGATTGTACCTCTTCTTAGAATGTACAATTCCAAACATCCATGTACATAGGATGAGAGCCTCCCCTACATTCATCATGGGTACAATCGAGCTTTACACAGCTCTACTAAACAACCCATTTCATGTTTGCTTTGGATTCCAAACCTTGGAACCCATTGATGTAGCTCTCCCTCTGCAACCCATGGAGTACTCACCTCATGGACAAAAAGAAGTACAAAAGGCAACCAGGTTTGTGGAACAAATTCAGCATATCCAACAACAGGCCCATGACTTCTTGGAAAAGACAAATCAGAGATACAAACGCCATGACCAACATCAAGTACCACATCAATTCAAGGTTGGAGATAAGATACGGATACCATAGTTACGAAAATCTGCAAAAAAACGGCAAAATCGCGATTAAATCGGGTTTGATTGCCGAGCCGATTAAATCGGCAACTTATCGCGATGCGGCAGATTTTTTGCAGATTTTTTCAAAAAATCGCCAAAAAATCGACCGCAGCCGCGCAGGTAGAGGCTGCGACCGATAAAAGCCAAAAAATTTTTTTTTTTTTCATTCTTTCTTCCAAGCAGTTACAAACAAAAAAATACACCTCCCCTTATGCTACCACCCCGACGGGCCCGACCAACTACGCCAAACCATCCTAGTAGGAGCGCGATCGATTGCGGTGTGAAGGAATCCGGCAGATTGATTGCGGTGTGAAGAAATCCGGCAGAAGATTCAGGGCAGCCTCAAGGTCAGAAATTTTTTTTCAAGTGTTTTTCAAAAAATTCTCCCCGAAGGCACGCCAAGGGCGCTGCCCCTTGGAACCCCGTTTTTTAATTTTTTTTAGGATTTTTTTTTCTCTTTTAAGTAAATATTGCTACCTATCAATATTGTAATTTTGTTTCTTCTAATTTTTAGGGTTTAGGGGTTTTTAAGGGTTACGGCTGTTCTAAATTAGGTTTGGGCTGTTTTTTTAAAGTTAGGGCTGTTTTTTTTACGGTTAAGGCTGTTTTAAATTAGGTTAGGGTTTAGGGTTAGGGCTGTTGTAGATTAGGTTAGGGTTTTTTTAGGGCTACTTGAAATTAGGTTAGGGCTGTTCTAAAATTATAGTTTTTTTAGGGTTTATTTATTTATTTTTATTTTTCCTTGTTTTCAAGTGATTTGTAACTTTGTTGTTAATAAATTGTTTCCATGTGCAGGCATATAAAAACTGAAACCATTGGATCCAGCATGGGCGTATGGAACGCTAATGCAAACAAAAAACAGTTTTAAATGCAATTTTTATGGCAATCATTATAGTGGAGGCATTTATCGCCTCAAGTTCCATTTGGCACGGTTACCAGGTAATAATGTAGCATTATGTGATAAGGTGCCAGAAGATGTAAAAAACAAAGTAAATGCCATGTTATCTATGGCGGGAAGAAAACGCAAGCAACAAAATAAGTTATAGCGATGCCATTTCATCCCCCCCTCCCGAGGTGGCCGTATGAGTGGGCGTGGCAGCCTTAAGCGGTTCTTTCAACAAAGTAGTTCGAGTCCAAGTGCACAAGGAGCTAGTGGGATGGGAGAGTCCTCTTTTGTAGACTTAGACCGTGTTGTGCTAGGGGCAGGGACACAATCCACGCTTGAGGGTATGGCTGCGTGGAACCAAGAGAAGCACACTGCAACGACGAAAGCCATTGCCACTTTTTGGTACTATTCGAACATTCCCTTCAATGTGGCGAGGTCTCCATATCGGCGACGCATGATAGATGCTGTCGCAAGCTGCAGCACAGGATATAAGGTGCCAACTTATGATGATCTTAGGGGCCATCTCCTTCAAGAATCTGTGAACAATATTCAGGTTGTGTCATTGTGCTTGACTAGATTTATATATATAATAATATGACATGACTTTTTTTTTATATATTAATATGATAAAATCAATATTCAATGTGCATAACTAAATTTTTTTTTTTTACTTTAGGTTGTGCTTGACAACCAGCATCGGGTGTGGAGAACCAAGGGTTGCACTATTATGTCTGATGGTTGGACAGGAGGGGAAGAACCCTCATTAATTTTTTGGTTGCATCTGCAGAAGGAACTACATTCCTTAAGTCAGTAGATGCATCGACACATGTGAAGAGTGCCGAAATGCTTGCAGGGCTGTTGGAGGAGGTTGTCTTGAAGGTTGGGGAGCAGAATGTTGTCCAAATCATCACGTACAACACAGCAGCATATAAGGCCGTCAGGAGGATTTTGGAGGAAAGATTCCCCACCATTTTTTGGACCCCATGTGCAGCCCATTGTATTGATTTGCTCCTCGAGGACATTGCGAAATTACCATGGGTAAGAGAGGTTGTAGGGAAGGCTAAAGCCATAACAAAATTCATTTACAACCATTCATGGGTCCTTAACCTCATGAGGCAATTCACCAATGGGAGGGAGCTAGTGAGGCCTGGCGTTACACGCTTTGCCACAAACTTTGTGACATTGCAAAACATTTACAATGCAAGAGGGTCACTCAAACAAATGTTTGTGAGTACTGAGTGGAATTCGACAGTACTGCAAGATATCGCACATCATCCGAGGGGCAAAATGTTTATACTTCTTTGTTTGAGGAGGACTTTTGGATGGCCATGGATGAGGCCATCAAGGTACAACTACAAGACTACGCTATTTATTTGTTACATTTTTATTTAATTTATGTTTTAATATTTTTCTTTAAATAATTTTTTGATTTTCTTTGTTTTTTTCAGGTATCAGAGCCATTGGTGAAGGTTCTTCATCTTGTTGATGGAGAACAATTCCCAATGGGTTTTGTATATGAGGCTATGGATAGGGCGAAAGAGGCCATTGTTGCATATTATGAACATAACCGCACAAAATATGATGCCATTTGGACCATCATTGATAACAGGTGGACATCACAACTCCATAGCCCTCTTCATGCAGCGGGTTACTATTTGAACCCCAAATTCTTTTATGAGCCCACATTCCGTGCTGATTATGAGGTCAAGATTGGCCTTCAAGATTGCATTGACCGCGTGTTCAGCAAGACACCACAATTAGGCGATGAAGCCCGTGCCCAGATACAAGATTATAAGGCATGTCATGGTCGCCAATTACCATCTGTGCAATGCAAAAATGCTATTAAGAAATTGAGGCCAGGTAAATCATAAACCTCATCGAATTATTATTTATTGTCTTCTGATTTTGTTTTAAAATTTAAACTTTTAAGTTGTTACATGTAAAATATTAAATTTTTTTTTGTTGTTTCTAGATTTATGGTGGGAGGACTTTGGTGATTTTACACCCAATTTGCAACACATGGCGGTTAGAATCTTATCCCAACCATGTAGCTCTTCAGGTTGTGAGCGCAATTGGAGTATGTTTGAGCACATACACTCCAAGAAGCGCAACGGACTTACACAAGAAAGGTTAAATGATCTTATGTTTGTGCACTACAACCTTCATCTCCACCAAAAATCTTTTGAAAAAACAAATATTGAGCCCATTGACCTAAGTGACATTGATCCATCATCTGAATGGATCACAAATGCAGAAGCACAAGAGCGAGAGCCGCAGGTAGTAGTTCAAAACTTCAAATCTTGTTGGGACCTTCTTCTCCTCTCATCCTCTTCATTTAAAAGCATATCTTATAGTATTTTTTTTTATCCCTTTCCTCATCTTGTTGAAGTTTTGAACTTCTAGGTACAACAAGATCCTCTATTCAGCATGGAAGAATTGCAAAACTATGAGACCCTAGCGGATGAGATGGCAACAAGGGACCAAGAAGAGGCCTTAGCATGAGAAGCACAAACATCTACAAGCACACATCAAGCAAGAGAGACTAGGGTTTATGTTAGGACAAGGGGCAAAGGAAAACTATAGATAGTGGGCCTATTGAGGCATTTTGAGACTTGACACAGTTTGCAATTTGTAATTTTGTACCTTTTAAAATGATAAGCAATACAAGATGTGTTTTGTGAACTTTTGTCACTTTCATGTGTACTTAAAGCTTGAGCCTTGTATGATGTCTTGACTTGAATTGTTGTTTTTATTGCAATATCTGATTTGCATAATGTTAATTCATTGTAATATGCATGAAAAAAAAAAAAAAATCAAAAAAAAAAAATTGTTTTCTTCAGTTTTTTTTTTTTGGCGATTTTTGAAAAACTCCCGTCTCATTGCCCTGCCGATTGACTCCCGATACTGATTTTCTCAACTGTGAAGGATACGTCTACAAAAAGAGAGACTTGTAGGACCCCATAGGAAGATAAGACCTCTTCGCTATGGACCATACACCATCACCAAGAAGGTGAGAGAGAATGCCTTTGAATTGAATCTTCCATCTTATCTTGGTTTGCATCCAATCTTCAATGTTGAACTTATCAAGCCTTATCACCCACCTTTGTTGGACACTTCTATTGGCACAAAATAGTTGGACATCGAAGAACTCAATCCAAACAGTTTTGCACCAATGAAGGAGGATCAGATTGTTGACACATGGACTAAGACCACTAGAAGGCAGTCTATTCAAATGTAAGAATGGTCAAGGCAGGACAACTTGGTTACCAAGGGGAATGGCTCACAAAAAATCAAATAAAGAAACAATTTCCAGATGTCAAACATTGACGCAATGGGGACCATTGCTTTTCAAGGGGAGGATGAATGATCCAAGCATATGACCTTTTTGGGGCATGGCTTTACGCCCGAAAATATATTCTTTTATCTTAATCACATTGTTAGGGTCATAACTTTGTGCTTAGAACTCCGTTTTGATCCATTCAAGAAGTGTTGGAAATATTAGAGGGAGAACAACAATTTCAGCAAGCAATTCTGTCACTGTCAACTTTGTGTAAAAAAAAACACTCCGAAGGCCCTCAAAAATGCAAAACAAAATATTTACTAAAAATAGTAATTTTCTATTTTTAGATTTTCATAGCCAAAATGCATCTCTAGCCATGTTGACACATTAGTAGAAGACAAAACACAAAAGGATAAGTCATATGTATATAATTTTCAATTAAATACACTTTGTAACTCATGGAAAGTGAATCACCACATTTTCATATGGGTGACCTTTTAACTTATGGTAAGGGAAACACCATATTTCCATGTGGGTGACCTTCCATATTCAATACAGTAGATTTCCAGCACAACAAAAATATTGTATAAAGAGATATGCACCCTTGATTGTAAAAGAATGAGATATGGATGCAATGTTATAACCCCACATCTCTTCTCAAATATTGCTTGCATTGTACTCTTGTTTCTAAGTAATAAAATCATTATGCTAATTTACATGTATATTTTTGTGTTTTGGTTTGTTATGCTCTGTTATTTTTGAATTGCACTCATTCATGATCTTTCTCAACTCGAAATTTTGAGTTTTTGGATCAGTGTTTGTAATAAGTTGTCATGTAGCGTTGTACGTGTACGTGACAAAGTTTTCGTCATAATGCGCACGTGACAAAGTGCTTGTAATAGTGCACACATGGCAAAGTGTTTGTAATAATGTAATGCAATGGGGTAGTTTTAATATTTTATGTAAATGGGGTAGTTCGAAGGTAGTTGGGTAGTTACCAACAGCCTAACAGTCCCATTATAAGTACATGTCTATGTGAGAGATGTATGGGAGAATGCTTGTTGTTGTTGGACGAAGTGTATTGATGGTTAGAGTTGCTTGTTGGTAGATTGTTCATCAAAGTATGATGTATTGTAGATAGTTGTGCAGGATACATGTTGTGTATGCAGTGTATCCATTTGTAGTTGTCAACATTCCCATTGGGTATTTTGTTTATATAAGTTGTAATAAAATTGTATTGTAGTGTGTTGTATTCCATTTCCACAACCACCACTCGTTACATCTTGCCTGCTCTGAGGTGCTTTTGAACCATCATGATCTGGTGTCTTCTGCTCTTCAAATTGAATAGCCAATCTGCAAGAAAGCGTTCATTTATCTCACAGATATTGCAGTATGATTTCTTTGGACAATTTGCATTCATGTGGCCTTCTGTCTTGCAATCCTAACACCATATGTCCTCTTTATTCGTCTTTCACCTTTTAGGTTGTTTATTACACACTCCAAATCATTTCTCAGTGCTTGGATAGTCACGTTCAAGTCTTTCTTACCATTTTCAAAGTCATTGTCGTCCTTGCCCTAACTCCCACTTCCTCCTAACGATGCAGTCTTCATCTCACTTTCCAAGTTGAGCATTCTATCACACCCTTCCTTATAGGTTATCGATGGCACTACCTTCATTTTCTTATATTGTAGATATGTCCATGAACGACCTCTTTGGAGTCCATCTCCTAGTTTGTTCTCCATTTTATTGATGAGATTGTTTAGACAGTGATTATAAGACAATGTTCTCATCTTTCTTCCACTTTGTCAAATAGATCTCTCCAATGATCTCGGTGTCATCTCAAAGCACTTTAAACTCTTTTTTGTCTTCATTTCAGCCCATGTGTTGAACGGTTGTTTGCATTTCAAGTGCCAATCCATCGCTATCCCTTGCAGCGTGGCTAGAAACAACAACCATGAATCTTTATTTGTCAACCTATTGGACTTCCATAACGTCACATGTGTCAATGTGCCTTTCGGGATCTTCCTGTCTCCATAAATTTCAGGCATTTTTGCTTGCTTGCTACAACAGCCATTGTTGACTGTGTTGAAGTTTGTCACTTACTCTATGTCTAATGTGGTACTTGTTGATGTTCTTCGTCAAACCCTTCTTCACCAAACAAACTTCACTCTAATGGTTGATCTCCAATTTGTGCAAATAAACATCGTCCTTTTATTGTACTACTGCTATATGACCTCCCTTGCATATATACAAGCATTGGCTCTGGTCTCACGGGCACACTCCCTTGGGATTGCCTTTTTGCTTGACTCCCATCCTTTGTACCTCTAGGCACTCTTCCCCAACTGTGTCACTGCAAGTATCACCACCTACTCTTGCTCGTACTTGTCTACATGACCTTCGTCAGGTTTCACGTTTGCGCATTGCACTTCACTCGCGCAAACATCTTCATCATCCTCTATTATTTCATCCATGTCCATATCACATGACCTCTTGCTCTTTCGCCCTCAAGAACGTCTCCTAACAATTGGGTTTTCTTCTCTCCTTTGTCTAATAGCTTCGCTCCTCCCAAGGGGGCCACACACGTTGTAGCTATGACGATGAAACTCTTGCATTGTTGTCATCTGCGTGTCTCTCTTTCATCTATGACTGTATCTCCTTTGGCCGTATTCTCCTTCGTCTACAGGTTCTTCTCATTGGTTATCACACAAGTTCACATTGAAATTTAATTGTGTTCCCAAATGTTGAAAGATACTTTTCCAAAGGTTTCCAGTGAATCGGGATCTCTACAATTTGCAATATTCTTCGGTACGCCCTATTTTAAGAAACTTCAATATGGAGGAAAGGTACAATCTGTTTATTTGTCACCCATGCAAAACAAAATGAATCTGGCTCGTTTGGTTAGTTGTCATCCTTCATCATGATTTGATTGTTTTTTTCGGATGTCCTAGATACACTGGTTACAAGATAAATAGATGTGCTCTTCAATTTGTTGTCTAATATAGAGGGAGGGTCATTAAGTTTATCACTAGGGTAAATAGTTTGGCTTCATTTAGTTGACATTCTTTACAATTGCTTATATACTTATTTATGTTTATAACATCTGCAATTGCTTATGCATTAAAATATCAGCTGAATGTGAAAAGCTTCAAGCAAACATCCTCACATACAAGATTGAACCACTTGTTTACCCTATTGCAATGGTTAGGCTTCCCTCCTTGGTCAAAGCACATCATCCATCCGATCCACAAAGTTGGGAATGGTTCAAAGCCGAAGAACTATAAGACCATTATGATTGGGCACATATTTGCCAAGCTGTGTGCCACAACTGTACACATGATGCTCTCTAAACAGCTCAAGCAAGGTGGCTTTAGAGCTAGAGGGCAAGTTATATTCAAGATAAGTTTCTGGACTATTGATCACACTTTGTCTTCAAACTATCACTTAGAAATCTCAACAACAATCTTCTAGAGGCTTTTGTTGCTTCTTAGACTTTAGAAAGAACTTCGACATAGTGCCTTAACACCAACTGTTCCAAATATTAAGGGACATTAGCACCTCTAAGCTACTTATTACAGCTTTCATGACACTTTATGAGAAGGTTGTTGATCCGGTCCGCCTACCCACAAGTTCTATAACAAGGGCAATGGAACTACCCTCAAGTAGGTATACCCCATGTGACCAACATGTTTGACATATTGTAATGTCCCCATTCTTGGTCACTTTAGCACTATGGTTGACCGTGGCTCTCTTGGAGTTCGTCAAACGTGTCAGAGGGGATTTCTAATGATGGCATTGAGCTCAAGTGGTCTAGAGGACCCCGATGACACTTTCCGAGGTTGTACCCAACTTCTAGTTTGTTCTCCAATATTCTTGGAGAGAGCGTCTATTTATAATAAGCCACCCAGTCAGGTCCCGAGGTTTCTATATTTTTACTTAAAAAGGGGTTTTTTGGAGCAAAAAGGAGTTTTAATTATAAAGTGACTTTATAAGGTGACTTTATGTTTTATCCCACATTGAGCCCACAGGAGGAAATTTCTCAATGAGGAGTCTATTTAATTCATTGCTTGTTCTCATATTGATATGCTTGGATATATTTTATTTGGCTTCTCTTGGAGAGAAAACTTGCAGGGCATTTTGCAAGGGTTTGAGCTTGTTTGGAGACGAAATCCTCCGACAGGAACATCATCTTCGGGATTGGAAGACATCCTCAGGGTGATTCAGAGCATTTCCATCACGGGGAATGTATTGTGCTTAAATTTGAGGAGATTTTAGAGGATTTTTAGATAGGGTTTCATCGTTTGGAGATTGTTAATGCTTATTCTTTGTTGTTGTTGTTCCTTGTTGCTAGCCGTACCATTTCAGCAAAGGAATCAAGCTTTTCTACATTTCAAGAGTTAGGGTTTCAGCTGGAAATTGGGCGCTCCACATTGAAGATTGATTTTCAGTCATATTGAAGCGATTTTTCAGTATTGGGTGGCAGGTTTGAGTTTCATTTTTGTTGCTGTACTTTCCCTTGTACTTGTCCGTACCATCTAGAGACCACGTGGGAGTTTGGGAGGCAAATCTCTTCCCATTTCGGCATTTTCTCTTCATGAATATGGGTGCCTAGGGTTTGATAATCATTTGTATTTATTTTCTGGTTGGAGAACCCATGTATTTTGAAGTTGTAATGAAAATATCAGATTTCCGAGTTGCTGTTCAAATCTACTTAATCTACCATTTTCAGAAATTCATATTTTCCGGAAATTTCAGAATTACAAAAAAAATCGGGTACTTATTTCCTTTGAAGGGTTCGTAGTTATATGTATGTGTTATCTTGGCTCCAAATTTCATGTTAATTGGCTGAGTAGTTTGTAAGTTATAGCTTTCCAAAGTTTGTTGTTCATGCATTTTTCTGCATATTTTCATACTTAGAAAAAATTTTAAAAAAAAATCAGAATATCACACAAAACCCAAAACATTGCAAAAACACCAAACACAGAACAGGGCAGCTCATTATACATATGCATCAATGAGCTCAAAGACTTCACTCCAACAACACACTCATGCAAAGGATAGATGTATCTCATACAATGTCTTGATTGATGTATTGTTTTTTGTCATTGTTATGAGGTTCTCCTTTCTCAAAGGGTTTGCAAAGACAATTAGATGCCCTTGCACTATTTTGTAAGCTTCACCAGCTTAAGGTCCAGCTTAGTAAAACCATTGTTATGGTTTCCCATTCTCTTATGGGTCAGAATACTGACCCCTAAGCAGCTTTATATTTTTTCTACTTTTCATCATTTATTAATCTCAATTAAGTTGTATATTTAATTTTTTTAGATTAAATAAAATTTCTTGTTGGAGATATTACATTATTTGGTAACATTAAAGTACCATGGAGTACTATTGTAAATATTAGTTTAGGAGTGTGTTAAATATTTGTCTAATGTATGTGTCAAAGTGTGAGGAGTGTTTGTGTTATGTAATAAAGTGTGCAAGGTGTCAAGAGTGCAAGTGTAAGGTGTGCAAGTGTGAGTTGTGAGAGTGCAAAGTGTCAAGTGAGCAAGTGAAGAGTCATAGGTGTTAGGTGTCAAGTATGGAAGTGAAGAGTCATTTAAGATGTGTCAAGATGTAAAGTGAAAGGTTATGTAATTATGAGAGTTTTGTCATAATGTAAGGCATGTGAAAGGTTGCATCTCCAAGGGAGTTTGAGGAGAGCAATAGTCAAGAATATTGAAGGTCTTATATAAAGCTATATATTGGAGACAAAGCTCCATGCTATGTAATCTGAATCTTTGAGAACTTTTGAATATATGTAATCTCTTTTGAATGTAATGAAGTGTGTTTTGTATTGTGAGAAATATTGGAGTTATTTGTGTATGTGATATTGTGATTGATATTTGATCTTGGAGAAATTAACCTGTGAGATAATCTGGCAGAATTGCCAACAGTGGTATGAGAGCTACATTGAGTAGACTCTATCAAAGCATTCTTGGCTTAGAGCTATGCTTGTGAGAACGTGAGAAAGGAGGAAGAAGAAAAAGAAGTTGCTAAAGAAGGAGATTTTGGACGATTGTTGGAGGATATTGTGAAGATATTGTGATTGGACGATTGCTGGAGGAGTTGTTGCATTGTGAAGGATTGGACGATCAAAACGTGAAGAACAAAACGAAGGCGAAGAATACGTTGGAGAAGAATACATGGACGATTTACCGGAAGAAAGAGGAACATGGAGGAGTTTTTTGCTGCGGTGAAGAAAAGAGCCTGTGAAGAGTGAAGATTGCGGTCTGTAAGGAGACGTTGAGCCCGTGAAGAGTGAAGAGCACGGCCTATGAGAAAATGTTGAACGTGTAAAGAGTGGAGAGCGAGACGTTGAGATTGTAAAGCAGTAAGAACGCGGAATGTTCTGAGACAGATTGCTTGCATTTAGATTCGGGGAAGAGAGGAATACTTTGTGAAGAAGATAGCCGCATCGAAGAAAATCGAATGCCGAAATGAGGTATATACTGGTGCATATCAGAGAAGAAATATATTGAAATGAGCGCTTGAACTTGGAGAGATTTATGGAAGATAGAAGCACCTAGGACTGTGAGAACCTGTATTGTGAGCGCCTAAACCAGAGAGGAATACGAGAGACATAAAGGAAAGCAGGATGCACATTTGGAAGATGTAACGTTCGTTAGTCAGCGCCTACAAAGGAGATAATTTCAGAGATGACATCGGAAATGTTGAAGTGAAATGCCACCCAAGTTAGTTGTCGCGTGTGAGCAAGAGAAAAGGTGAGTGCAATAAGTATAAGCTAAACCTTAGCCACATATTTTGAGACTGAGTGTGTATTTGATTTATTTTGGCATGCATGATTTATTAAATTTGGAGTTATAAGGTTTGATGCTAAATTTGGAATTTGATATTTATAAGGTTAACTTTGGGGAGTTAAAAGGAAAGGCATTATTAATTTGGAGAATAAATCATTTGGTTTTTTATTAAAGAATTAATTAGAAGGAATGAATTAATGAATGGGAGATATAAGGAAACAAAACATTTGAAATTTAAATTGAAGTTTGAATTAAGTGGAGTGTTGATTAAATTGAAATTTAAAGGTGAAATTGTGAAAGTGAATTCAATAAATGAAGATGGAATGAAATGAATGAATGATGAATTGAAATTTGAAGATTAATTGATTAATATTGAAAGAAGGAATTTGTTAAATTTCAAATTTGGGATATAAAAGGAGATTTAAAATTTTGAATTTTGAAAATTGATGAATGATTTGAAAAAGAAATTTGAAATTTGAAAATTGTGTAATTAAAATTTAGGAGTTATAAGGAAGCCAACCAACGAATTGAAAATTTGAATTTGAATCAAGAATTTGAAGAAGATTGAAAGAGATTGTTTTGTGAATTTTTTGACCATGGAAGAAATTACTCAAAATGTATCCGTAGAGGATAGTGAAGAAATGTTGGATAATTTAAAACACTGTACACGAAGCATGATTGAGAATGTTGGCAAACAAAAAGATGTTAAACTCAAGAAAATCTTACAAACAATTTTCAAAGAAGAAAAAGATGACCAATTTGTAACCCTTCAAGATTATCTGAGCACAAATATGAGAGAAGCAAGTGAAGACTCCAAAAATGCCATTACAGTACCTATTGATATAGTGAAAATAGCATATATGGCATTACTTTCTTTAGAAGTTCAAGTTCATAAAAAGAAAAAGGAATTATCAAATATCAAATACTCTGATCAAGAAATTGATGACAAAAAGAACTTGAGCATTGAACAACAATATACAAAAGACATACAATCAGTTGACAATGAATGTGAAAATAGTGAATCTTTATATTCTACATTTGATAACAAATCAGACAGCGGTAGAAACAATATTGATGAAGGATATGAGTCATATTATTGTGATGATTTATTGAAAAATGTAACAGGAACAGGAAAGAACTCAGAGAAACAAAAGAAAAAGACCAAGACCAAGAAAAAGAAGAACAAAGCAAAGGGCAGAAGAAAAAAGAACAAGAATTGAAGATTGAAGACTAAAAGTCTTCACACCAAATAATGTAATATGGGGGGTGTTGGAGATATTACATTATTTGGTAACATTAAAGTACCATGGAGTACTATTGTAAATATTAATTTAGGAGTGTGTTAAATATTTGTCTAATGTATGTGTCAAAGTGTGAGGAGTGTTTATGTGTTATGTAATAAAGTGTGCAAGGTGTCAAGAGTGCAAGTGTAAGGTGTGCAAGTATGAGTTGTGAGAGTGCAACTGTAATGTGTGCAACTGTGAGTTGTGACAGTGCAAAGTGTCAAGTGAGCAAGTGAAGAGTCATAGGTGTTAGGTGTCAAGTATGGAAGTGAAGAGTCATTTAAGATGTGTCAAGATGTAAAGTGAAAGGTTATGTAACCATGAGAGTTTTTTCATAATGTGAGGCATGTGAAAGGTTGCATAGTCAGAAATATTGAAGGTCTTATGTAAAGCTATATATTGGAGACAAAGCTCCATGCTATGTAGTCCAAATATTTAAGATCTTTTGAAAATATGTAATCTCTTTTGAATGTAATGTAGTGTGTTTTGTATTGTGAGAAACATTGGAGTTATTTGTGAATGTGATTTTGTGATTGATATTTGATCCTGGAAAAATTAACCTGTGAGATAATCTGGCAGAAATGCCAACATTTCTTCGGTTCTTTTACTCTATCTTTTGTGAGTTCTTATGCAATTTTTGGAAATATTAAAGTACACAATTGAAGTTTTGAAAATCTTGGAACAAGTAATCATGTTTATATATCAGTTTGAGGATAAGCTGTTAAAGACTAAAATCAAAATAGACTAGCTAGAACCCAAGACCTCCCAAAAACTGGTTTAGGTGTTCTACCAACTGAGCTATTGTAATGTCCCAAAAATAAATATTTTTGTAAATGTCTCCTACACTTAATTATAAAACTGAAAAAGGGGTTCATGTGACTAGGAGACATAACTTAAGTTGTGTTTATTTATGTTTTATGTTTTTATGTTGTAATAAGGCACTTTAAGTGATTTTAGGGTTGGAAGATGTCAACTCCAAATTAGAAACTCACCCTATATAAGGGAGTGAGACGTCCCATTTTGGGCATGTTATGTTGATATCAGAATTGAATATTGAAACCCTAGAGGTTCCATGAGTTGATATTGCAGGTCTTGCTCATTCCCATAGTGCATTGGAGGTGCATGGTTGGGGTCTTGGCAATATCATTGCAGGTGTTATTGCCCTAAAATATCAAAAATACAAAAAAGAGGCATCCGTGAGGAGTTCGTGGCATTTTTGGGAGCATTTGTGTCATGTGTTTCAGATCTGTTGGCAGCCCCAAACCCTACGCTTGTATTTGGGGTCATTTTTGAGGAGTTTTTGCATCTGTTCAGCCTTGGGGAGTCTGTTGTATTGGTTTGGCAATATTTAATATATGATACCGGCTGATTTCTCCTCATACTTGTGTTATTTTATGAGCAATTTCTGAGTTATTTCCTTGTTGTACTTAATTTTTGCATTTTCGTAGTAAGGGTTTGTTGTTTCTTAAAAAGGGACATTACAAGTGGTATCAGAGCTGGAATTTTGCCAGTCTGTGGTTAGTTTCAGCATTTTCAATGTTATTTCAGTTATTCGTGGTGATAAGTGTGTTTTTGTGGTGAAAAGTTGTGCCCTAGTGAAAATCGCGGATTTTTAGGGGATTCGCGGATTTTTAGGGATTTTTTTCAGAAAATAAAAATTGCAGATTTGGATACCCTTTTGACCAATTTGCAGTTCTGTGGTTTCAGAAAAAAAAATTTGGTGGTCAGAATTTTCAGAATTTCAGATTTCCATCTTTTTAGGGTTTGATAGGGTTTTATGCATCGTCCTCCTGTTCATCAGTATTTTACTAGGAGAAACAAACTCGCTTTGGAAATGTCAAACAGAGAAGAGGTTGAGGAGCCCCAAAGGCCAGTTGATAGGACTGAGCAAAAATTCGATGCCCTACTTGACACGCTGCAAAGAATGGTGTCCTTACAAGAGACAAATCAGCAAGAATTGAGGACAGCTTTGGGCAACCCAAATGGCACAAGGATGGAAGGAGAAAGGGGAGGCAACAACAATGGGCACAAGTCATCATCTAACTCACACACTCCCTTGCCTAGGCCGTCCAAGCCTATGTTTCTTGTTCCACCACCTCCACGGGAGGAAAATGAGGTAACTGATGAATTAGATGAATGGTTTGTTGCTTATAGTAATAAATCTGAGGGTTTTAGGGCAGCAATTTCTTTTGATAAATATTTGAAGATTGTGGGTAAATTTGTTATTGAGGCTAAAAAAGAGAAAAAGAAGCCCTTTTTGCATCAAAAGGTGACCATTCCCTCATTTAATGGTCAAGATGGTCTTACAGCTAGGGCATGGCTTCAAAAATTGCAGACTTATTTTACCTTGGAGCCTATTTCTGAAGCTGATGCAGTTCAGATTGCTACCCTGCACCTTGAGGGTAGTGCTTACTCATGGTGGCATCATGGGTTAGTAACCCAAGGGCATGGTGATATTGATACATTTGATGAATTTTGTACCATGGGTTTTGAACAGGTTTGAAAGGAGGAATGTGGAAGAGTATTTCAAGGAGCTTGCCACTTTGAAGCAAACTTCATCCATTCATGCCTATGTGGAGGAGTTTGAACAACTTTCAGTTCAGGTACAAAATATTTCACCCAAGAGGGTAATTTTTCTTTTTATGGATGGTTTGTTGGAACCCGTGAAGGGATTAGTTAAAGCTTTTGAACCAGCCACTCTTGAAGATGCCATTAAGAGAGCTTTAAGCTTAGAATCTGTTTTACCTCCTAGACAGAAATATTTTGCACATAATCCACCTGCTAGACCACCTTTTGCAGCCAGAAAAATAGTTTTTGGACAGCAGTATGGGCAGCAAGGTGGAAATGAGAGAAATTTTTATGGCAGGAATCCCACGCATGGAGAAGGTTTCAGATCTGGTTTTCAGCCACCTAATAAGCCCCCAAATGGCCCACGCTTGACACAAGAAGAGAAAGATGAGCTAAGGAAACAAAACAAGTGTTTCATTTGCAAGTCTCCTTGGCAAAGAGGTCATAAATGCGGAGGAGGTATGAAAATCATTGAATTACATTTTGATTCTGATTCCGATAATCCTGATTTTTATGAGGCGGATGAGACACCCTTGGAAGAGGAAGCACAAAGGGAGTATGAGGAAGTTCCTGAAGGTTCCCTAGCCACTTTAAGTGGGCTGTATCAGTTTCGCACTATTAAGGTACCGGGTAGATCTTTTGATGAAAAGGTTATTGTTTTAATAGATGGTGGTGCTACTTACAATTTTGTTGATGAGAAGTTTGCCAATAGAAAGAATCTTCTTACAGCTATCATTCCTGGTTTTAATGTTGCTATTGGCAATGGTGATCTTATCACATGCAACAAAGTGGTAAGAAACATAAAAATTAATTTTGACAACATGGAAGTAGATGAGCAATTCTTTGTTTTTCCCTTAGGAGGTATTCCACATATGGTTTTGGGTGTGCAATGGTTGTATTCACTTGGTGATTATGTTACTAATTATCAGAAATTAGAACTGAAATTTGTGCTTGAAGGGAAAGATGTGGTGTTGCAAGGAATCAAGGAAAATGGGTCAAAAGATTCTTGCAAAATTTTGGAGGTTTCATACAAAAGAATGGAGAAGATGATAAGGCATAAGGACGTTGAGTGGGCAGCTGTAATTTTCAGTTCGGAAGGGAAAAAATCAGCCACCTATCATCCTCAAATTCAAGGTTTACTACAAAAACATCTTAAGGTTGATCAAACTAAAGTTTCAGCTGTACAAAGATGGCCTATACCATCCAACCTAACGGAATTGAGGGGTTTTGTGGGTTTATGCGGTTACTACAGGAGGTTCATTAAGGGTTTTTCTTCTTTGGCTGCCCCCCTTACTGAATTAACTAAGAAAGGGGCCTTTTCATGGTCCAATGAGGCTCTTTTAGCTTTTCTAAAGCTGAAAGATGTAACGACTTCCACTCCTTTACTTGCTATTCCTGATTTTTCTGTTGCTTTTACTATTGCTTGTGATGCTTCAGGTGTTGGAGTTGGAGTTGTACTTATGCAACAAGGACGCCCCATTGCTTATGAGAGTAGAAACTCTCAAATGTGGAGAAAACTTTCAGCATCTATGATAAAGAGATGCTAGCTATCATACATGCCTTGACCAAATTCAAGCAATACTTAGTGTGTGGCAAGTTTGTGGTCAAAACTTATCATAACAGTTTGAAATACTTCTTGGGGCAAGTTGAACTGAATGAAAGACAGCAGAAATGGATA
Organism: Wollemia nobilis; assembly: GCA_028583015.1. NCBI lineage: Eukaryota > Viridiplantae > Streptophyta > Pinopsida > Araucariales > Araucariaceae > Wollemia > Wollemia nobilis. The sequence goes on from JAQPPZ010017228.1 coordinate 9,437,005, forward strand.
ACAAAGTTGCAATCATATGATTTTGAAATTGAGTTTGTAAAGAGTAAGAAAAATTCAGCTGCTGATGCACTTTCTAGGCACCCTACTTTTCATTCTCTTTCCATTATTTCTGCTGATTGGAAGGTGAAAATTATGGCTGAATATGCAAAGAATGATTTTTGTTCTAAACTAATAAATGGGCAAGTTGAAGATGACAGGTTCAGCCATAAAGAAGGACTGATTTTTTGCAAGGGAAGAGTGTTTTTAGTGCCTGAATCAAAGCTGAAACAAGCTTTAATTACAGCCATGCATGATGCTCCATTTGTAGGCCATCCAGGTTTCTACAAGACTTACAAACAGGTTAGAGAAAGATTCTATTGAAAGGGTTTGAAAAGGGAAGTCTTCTTGCATGTTCAGGAATGTGTTATTGACATGAAAACAGGGGGGAACATGAATTTGCAGCTGGTTTACTTCAGCCACTTCCTATTCCCAATCAGAAATGGGAAAGTATCTCCATGGACTTCATTACTGGTTTGCCCAAGGTATACATGAAGGATTGCATATTTGTTGTTGTTGATAGATTGACAAAATTTGCTCATTTCTATGCCATTTCAACAACTTGTACAGCCATACAAGTTGCTGAGTTGTTTTTAAAAGAAGTTTTCAGATTGCACGGTTTGCCTAAATCCATTGTGAGTGATAGGGACAGCAAATTTTTGAGCATGTTTTGGCAAGAATTGTTTAAGCTATGTGGTACTAAATTGACTCCTAGTACTAGCTACCATCCCCAAACTGATGGGCAAACTGAAATTGTTAACAAATGGCTTGAAGGATATTTGAGAAATTATGTTTCAAGTCAACAAAAGGCATGGGTTAAATGGCTGCACCTTGGTGAATATTGCTACAATTCTACTTATCATATGTCCATAAAAATGTCTCCATTCAAGGCACTTTATGGTTATGATGCCCCACACTTTTCAGATCTGTTTTTTGGTGATTCAAGGGTCCCAAAAGCTAGAGACTTTGCAGCAGAAAATCAAGATATTCTTAATGCTTTGAAGGACAATATTCTTACGGCACAAAATCAGCAGAAGAAGTATGCAGATCAGCAGCGTAGTGAGCGCTCATTTGATGTGGGAGACTTGGTTTATGTTAGGTTGCAGCCCTACAAACAGTCTACATTGAAAAGAAGTGGAGCAGAAAAACTCAAACCCAAATTTTATGGACCTTACAAGGTGTTGAGTAAGGTTGGACAGGTTGCATATGCTTTGGAAATTCCAAGTGGAAGTAAAATACATAATGTCTTCCATGTTTCTTGTTTGAAGAAGGCCTTGGGCCAACATATTCAGCCATCTTCAGATTTGTCACCCCTTGATGATGAAGGAAAGCTCATTCTTGAACCTGAATTGATCCTTGAGACAAGGGAGAGAAAGCTTAGGAGTAGGACTGTCAAAGAATATCTTGTGAAGTGGAAGGACTTGCCTATGGAGGATGCTACTTGGGAAGGTGCAGAAATTTTAGATGCTCCAGCTTTGACTTTGCTTGAGGACAAACAATTTGAGGAGGGTGGACTTGTAATGTCCCAAAAATAAATATTTTTGTAAATGTCTCCTACACTTAATTATAAAAGTGAAAAAGGGGTTCATGTGACTAGGAGACATAACTTAAGTTGTGTTTATTTATGTTTTATGTTTTTATGTTGTAATAAGGCACTTTAAGTGATTTTAGGGTTGGGAGATGTCAACTCCAAATTAGAACCTCACCCTATATAAGGGAGTGAGACGTCCCATTTTTGGCATGTTATGTTGATATCAGAATTGAATATTGAAACCCTAGAGGTTCCATGAGTTGAGATTGCAGGTCTTGCTTATTCCCATACTGCATTGGAGGTGCATGGTTGGGGTCCTTACAATATCATTGCAGGTGTTATTGCCCTAAAATATCAAAAATACAAAAAAGAGGCATCCGTGAGGAGTTCGTGGCATTTTTGGGAGCATTTGTGTCATGTGTTTCAGATCTGTTGGCAGCCCCAAACCCTACGCTTGTATTTGGGGTCATTTTTTAGGAGTTTTTGCATATGTTCAGCCTTGGGGAGCTGTTGTATTGGTTTGCCAATATTTAATATATGATACTGGCTGATTTCTCCTCATACTTGTGTTATTTTATGAGCAATTTCTGAGTTATTTCCTTGCTGTACTTAATTTCTGCATTTTCGTAGAAAGGGTTTGTTGTTTCTTAAAAAGGGACGTTACAGCTATCGGTCCTTTTATGCTTGAGATTTATATTTAGCATATCCCTTCTGTAAGTCTGATATTCATACTTTAAGCTTCACAAAGTGAAATGCTTTTATATGAGCTTTCAAATAAGTTTGGTTGAATGCCTAGACAAAATGGACCAGCTACAACTTGAATCCAAGACCTCACAAATGTCATATACCTGCTTGGGTGTTCTACCAACTAAACTATTTGTCCTTTTAGGTTCAAGATTTCAATTTAATATATACCTTCTTAGTAAAGTACCCAGACCAGTATTTGGGAGGTGAGGGCTTGAGTTCAAGTCCTAGCCAGTCCATTTTGGTTAGGTGTTTAACACATATTATCCAGAAGCTCATATAAATGAAGCTTAATATCTAGAATAACCTTGTGACAGGTATATATTAAATTGAAATCTCGAACCTGAAAGCACTGATAGCTCAATTGAAAGAGTACCTGGACCGGTATTTGAGAGGCTCTAGCTTTAAGTCCATTTAGGCGAGGTATTTAACACCTTATTCAAAAGCTCATATATAAAAGCATTTTGCTGTATGAAGCTTAAATTCGGAAAGAAATAATATTTTCCATAATATAACAACACAAAGACATTTTTACAATTCCAACAGACTTATTTAGTCATATTTTTGGAAAAACAAGGAACATGAAAAAAGAATCTATCCTAAGAAGAATACCAAATGAAAGCAGAATATGAGGTTTGTAGCTGGAAATGGACTCACTGTAAACGTTCAGCAGCATCATATAACCCTATGCCCTGTGTGCTGATACCATCAATGGCCGAGATTAGATCTCCAGGCATAACACCAGCACGATCTGCTGGTCCCCCAGGCACAGGCGAAATCACTATAAGATTAGTTGACGCTTCATCTCTGGTCATATCAAACCCAACCTCCAAACCCACTCCTGTCAAAGCTCCTTTAGTACCAGACTGTCTTCATAGCAAATAGAAGCACATCCACACAGAACAATGGTATAAGTTTCCTCAAGTTTTACAACATTACATGGGTTACATTAGAAAATAATATTTTCAATTTTATATGTCAACCTAAAATATGCACAATAGCCATCTTAAAGCCTGTTAAGATTGGTAAATTACTGCTATATTAACACATACTGTGTGTGTGAGAGTGAGAGACACACACACACATATATATAAACAAATTTAATCCAAAATCAGGAAATGCCAAAAAGGTACAAAAAGCATACAAATCTTGAAATAAGTTACCCGCAAACTATTGAATTTTTCTGGTTCCAAGAAACGTGTAAAAGGGTCATCCAAACTTGCAAGCATTTTTCGAATAGCAGCATCTGAACATGTATTAGACAGGATTAAGTTAGTACTCCTTTGACATGGAAGTTTTTTATATTTCCACAAGCAATGGCTCAAAAGGAAAATGTCAAAGAAAACTAGTGAACATTAAAAATACAACAGAAGACAACTGGCTAATTCTAGAACCTGAGAATGCACATTGACTAATTCAAACATTTCCACATAAGATAATTTTTTGATTATAACTACAAATTCCATGCTAACCTATGGTCATAATTCACCTCTATAGATTAGAACTCTTTAAAGGCTAATACCATAGAGTTCTGAAGCAAACATAGAAAATTTGCCCCAAGTGGACAATAACTTGGCAAAATGTCGTGTGTTTAAAAATATCAATATAACTGTTTTGATGATAATGCAACTATTTGGTTAAGAGCACAAACGTGTGTCCATTTTATGAAACACCTGAAAACAAATACCATCCAAGCAGCAGCATGCAGGCCAAACACTCAATTTTTAGCTTATAAGGTTCTCTATTCCTTAGTAATTTCTTTATAAGTATGTTGTCCATTTAAGGCCCATTGACCTCTTTTGGCATTTTGTAGACATCAATATAGTTTCATTTCATTTCTTTTCGTCCAAATACCAAAAATGCAATACTGGATTAAACACAACAGGTTGACAGTTACCTCCAAAAGAACTCCCTATCTATCTATGTATATACACACATTTGCATACATGCACATATACATATATAATCTTAAAGAAAATGATGTCTTTGATTTGCAACAAATGGGTGTTGTAAACTACCCCATAGGTACTTATATGGTTATACCTGACGATCAACTACAAGGCCATCATTTATAATACCTACACGCACAACTCACATCATTCAATAAGCAAAATATGATTCATGTAGCAGGAATAAAAATTGTCACCAGACTGTGGCTGGTTGTCTACTGATGTTCACCATAGGCCATCACTAATGTACGACTCCAACCAACTCCATCTCCATGAACTAGCCATATTAAGATATCATTGTGTGTGTGTGTAACTGTATAAATTACAGCTTATCTATGCATTCTATTTCATCTAATTCCATTGCATTTAGTTCAGCTAACACTTCTTACAAAATGATCATCAAATATTATTATAATTGATTAGATATCTTTTTTGCTTATTAAAAAAAAAATTGATTAAATATCTTTTTTAATTTCTTTATTTATCAAATTTTTGAATCTCTTCTTTGTGACTTTTATTGTGGCATATGTTGTTTTATTCCTATGTTCCACACAATTCTGGGACATGGACAGCAAGACGGCTTTTTGGGATGGCGGGACGCATTTCGGGATGTCATGACACATCTCCATGACAACCCAAAAATCCCAAGACGAGTCCCCATGGAACAAATATTTATTCCCTCAAAATTGGCATAAGGGAAAAGATAACCTCTTGATGGTACTTTCCTTAAGATATTTGTGCAAAAAACTATATGTATTTTAACACGAGGCAACAGTTCTAGACTATATGCCACGTCATTCAATTTCTCTAGAAAATGTTAATATCTGTAGTGTACCTTGGTCATATCTTAGGTTATATGTTTAGAGACATGATATAAGTTTTAATATGCTATAATATGAGGTAAGTTATAGTTTATACCCACCCACCCTTCTGTGTGTGCAAATAAAAAATCCACCTTATATTACAACATATTAGACATATATGTTAAAAGGTAGGTTGGATAGGTCGTCTCTCAAGTTATGTATGTATAAAAATATCTATCTACAATTTGATGAATATGGCCTTCATCTTTCTATTATATGATATTATTTTTATATTGATTACCTTATGGATTTAAATTTTTAACATGAAACCCTTACTGGTATCTTACAAGAATCCACAATATCTGGAGTCTGGTTATGCAAAACTTTTGGCTGATAACAGAATGGGAAAAAACTCCTGCTACTTGGGTGGAAAACATTGTTTCTTCCAAAAGACCTAGGCAAGGCTAGTATGCATTCCTGCAAATGCATTAGCTTGTCACAAGGAGCCAGTTTGATATGGACATTATTCTTTGAATCAGATAAACTATGTCACAAAGCTATTTAAACAAAATACTTGGACTCTATTGATCCCATAGGTATCTTTACTTTCCTTTATAATCCCTAGACTTAGATGGGACATCAAGGATGGGAAGTGGACCAATTTGTACAAGGATGAGTATATTTCCAAATACCCTTAGTTCATATTAAAAGATTTAATTGCTTAATGAAATTAAATGGTTTTAATTACATCCACAAGACAAACGTCTATGGGACCACTGTTACAAGATCTGTATTATAAACACGTAGTTATCAAAGATAACAAGGTATTTTACAATTGTGCTGCCCACTTTTGGAGGGCAATTCTCTGTTGTTGATGCTGATCAGTAGCTCCCCTATGTTTTCTAGCATGGGCTCTTCAAACAATGAAAACATAGATTGGGCCTCCAGAATGTCAGTGTACCTAGCTTGGATGTCACTGTAGGCCTAGCACTCTAACATAAAAAGCCTCTTTGTTTCTACAGCCACTGATGTACAAGATACACACAACCTGTTTTCCCATTCTTCCTTGGGTGTTGTCCACCTTCCTGTTTCACATCTGAGATGATGTGAGCTAGTCCTCAACTATGCTATGAGCATCTTTGTCTTCCACTTCAGCTTCACTTCTATGTAAGCCTTTTGTTCATATTCATAAGCAGGATTAAATTCAGCAAGGTAATAGAGTTTTTTCCTTCCCCAGGTTTTGTTACAAATTTTGGTGTTGGGTTTAGGTAGTTGGAGGTAGTTGTAACCAAGATGATTACTAACGGCATATGCCCTCTACTGTATATAATCTATTACATCAATGAATAAAGGTCTGCAGATGATTATATACAACATTTGTATCAAAGAAAATCGTTCCATAGACAAGAAGAAGACATGCAAGAATGTTGCATACAAATTGTCGTGCCATATTGCTTTAACTAAAGTATAGAGTTTGTGTCGTCTAAAGCCATGCACCAAAATATTTGAACAAGGTTCACAGTTTTTAATCTTGTTTGTATCTTTCTATCATCGGTTCATTCTGTAGTTGATTGGAGTGAAGCAAGATTAGTCTAAACGTGGTGTCATCTAGAGGAGGATCGTCTAAAGATATCAGTGTTGATTGGGCTATCTTACTGAAGGCCATCTAAATATAGGGTCATCTAGAGTTATTTGTGTTGACCATGTCCTTTTTTGATCAGGCCATCTACAAACATTGTCATCTAGAAAGCATGTTTTGCTGGACAGGAGGGCTTGTCCGTTCATTTGAAAGAAAGCAACAAGCTCGTGTTGCATGCTGAAGGTCGATAGTCTTGGACGTGTTAGTTTGCAACTGTGCAAGGAACGTGCACATTGATTCAAAAAGAGACATCCAACTTGGAGCATACATTGGACAGGAGATGTCTTGCGACAAGAAGGATCATTTGAAACTACTAGAGACGTCAAATTTTCCTAGATTCGAAGAAACTTCCAGCAAAGAGGAGTGGAAATACACTGCATGTGAAGAGAACGCATTGTCAAAGTGATGAGACACGTCGTTACAAGAACACGTAGTGAGGGTGTATCGACGTCGATGTAATAAAGCACAAGGCATGATTAGCTTGTTGGTTTCGCTAAGAGGTAGGGACGTCATTTGTAATGTCCCCTTTCCTAACTAGCCACTAGGTACAGTATGGACTTGCCTATACAATGGTTCCCGTAGGCAATGTCGTGGGTTTGGGAGCCTCCAGGTGTTATGGAGTTACTGTTGGACGTTCAGTTTTCAGTGTGGACAGCTTTCAGGACCGTTTCCAGCAGGTTTCAGGGGGACTTACTATTTTTAGTAAGTCGATCAGAGGCAGAATCGGTGGAAACAGACAGTACGATTGAATACCTCGACGAAATGGGTATCCGTTTCCATAATTTGTTTGGGATTCCGGGGTTCAGGAGGCAGATATTTTAATGTGTAAAGTTAATTATATTAAATTAAATATTTAATATAGTTTAACTTTATAATATTTCATATGTGGGAGATATAAGGTTTATTAGTCACTTAAAAAACAAGTAGAAATATAAAGGTGACTTATCAATTGTTAATATGGTCGGCCAAGTTATGAGAATTAAAATTAAAATGTTTTATTTTAATGTTGCTTTGGAAAGAGGAAAAAAGAGGTCGACCCCTCTTGGAGAGTTATAAAAAGAGCAATGAAACTTCATTTTCAGCATCTTTGGCATTACTTATTTTCGGAGTTGTGAAGAGGGATTCTTGCAGTAGTAATTTGCAGGAGATATCTTGGCTTGTTGGTGACGAAATCCATCAGCAAGAACACCAGTGTCGGGAGTGAAAGATCTCCTCATATTGGTCAGTTGCACTCTCACTTCAGGGAGTGACTTTGAGCTTCAAAGAGAGGAATTTTGAAGGGTTTTTTGGGCACAAATTGAAGAGGGTTTGGAGGTCTCAGCTGCACATTAACTTCAGATTTCTTTTCATGTCTTGGCTGAACCAAACAGGAGCATATTTCAGTTCGTGGTGAATTATTTGTGTAAGGGTTTTGTAATAGAAGGCCAAGAACTTCAAATTCTAGCCCAACCGATCCGTTTTGGAGCATGATAGAGGAAAAACATTGCAGATTTAGAGGGTTTTCAAGGCAGCCGTACCACCATCAGCACTCAGGCCGTACATATTGGAAATTGTGCCCTTCATCCTAGTGCCAAACACCTCATATAAGGGTTGTTTTTGGCTGGGTCTTCATCATTGGAAAAAAGGGTATCTTGAAAGTATAATAGCACCCTGGAGAAGCATGTCTTTGAAGATTTATGAGCAAATAATGAAGATTTCTGTATGCTGACATATTTTCCAGAATTAATCAGATCACCATATTCCGGGTATACTCCTTTTAATACAATTTCCTTTATTGGGTTTTTTTATCTATATTGGAAGAAGCTAGTGTTCGAATTTGGTAGCATTTGGATTGATAGTTTTCAACGTGTGATCTATTCTTGAGAGCTGCCCTGTTATTTCTGAGTATGCATGACAAATGTTTGTCAAAATGTCTTGTTGAAAATTCATGAGTTAATATGATATTTGAAAATTGGAGTTAGTACATTGAATGTTCATATGATCTCCAAACATACACAACACTGAATAACCCAAATCAGCAAACAAGACACTCGAGTTTTCAGTTTGGAACCCAAGATCGAAACCTGGTTCTTTTGGTGGCAAATTGTTTTTGTCTTCGAAAGGGGTGGGACATTACAGTGGTATCAGAGCTCAGCTTATTCTGCCAGCCTGTTTGGGTTCATATCTGGTGTGTTTTTTCATAACTTCTTCAGCTGAGAGTTGGGTAGTCTGGTATGAAGATGAAGCCACTCAGTGATTGGAATAAGTTTCAGCGTAAGTTTTGGCAGGGTCAGAGAGAGTTGCAGAAATCCATCAATCAGTTGGCTGCTATGATGACAAATTCTCCACTTACAATTCCTCCTCAGGTAAAGGTTGAGCCTACAGTCATTGAATTACTTGATCAGTTCCAGCAGGAGTGGGAAGCTCTTGATGAGGGTTATCACGCCCTTATGACTTATGAAGATTACATTGATATGCGTATGAGGCAACAACCAAACGGAGATGAAAAAATGAGTCTTCTTGAGAAGATGAACAAAAAATCAAAATACAATGTTGATGGAGCTGAAGATTCAAAGACTACTGCTAAAGAAGAAATCAAATCAGAAGATTGTGTTGAAGACAATGGTCCATTACATGAGGTATGTGTAGTAGAATCACAGATTGATTCCATGGACATGCATGCACCGATATATGATGAGATTGCATCTAATGAGAACATTAAATCAGCAACATTGGATGTGATTATGGAGCAAGTTACTGAAGACTCTAAGTTCGACAGTTGCCTTGATGAGTCTAAGGGAGATGATGCATACATTGACAAAGTTGATTATGTTGCCGATTTCCAATCAGATTTCAGTGATGTTTTACCTCATCAGGACAGCCATAAAAATTCACTGAATAATGGGGTTATTGCTGATTATGATGCATTTTCAGATTTAATGCTTGATGACACAACTACCTATGTTGATAAGAACCTTGATGCATTTTCAGATGACCATAGGACTGATGTGTTTCAGAATGGGCAGCAGAGAAAGCATGTGAATAAGGGAGTTCGGGACAGTCACACCTTCCTTGATCTGGAGAGCAACTCATTCAGTAAGGTAATTCCTCATGAAGAGTACAATGTTCATTTGATTTCTCAACATGGTGATCAGCTTATTGTACCATGGAATCCGGGTGTGTTGGCACCTAAGTTTGACGAAGAACCACTTGGGAATGAAATTCCTCTTGCCCCAAGTGATGAACTATCAATAGAGCGAATGATAAGCAAAGAGGAAGCCAAGGCAAATGATTTTTTTGAAGACCATTGCCAGGTATATAATTCTGAAATTTTAATGCAAAAATCTGATTTTAATTCAAGGACTAGTGAAGACACAGTTGTTGCAGCCCTATCCCGTGTTGATCACACTCATAAATTTGTTGAAGAGATTTATTGGAAGGCTCATATTGAGAGGAGGCAAAAGGGTGTTGAAGGGATAATCTCTATTGCTGATTTACAAACATTGAAAGTAGCCTTGGAAACCATGAAATCAGATTTCATAAATATACTTACAGACAGGGATCATTCTATCAAGCTTGTTGAAGAGACCCTTGGTGCATTAAAGGGTAAAGAGGAAGAAGTTGATAGGATCACTCTTGAGCTTGAGTCAACTAGAGTCTCATTATCAGATGCTCACATGACATTGCATGAAACTGAAAGGGAACTTGTTGCTGTTATAAAAACTAGAGAACAAGAGAATAAGGATAGAGCCATGGATATTGGGCAGTTGGTTGATGAGCTCGATAGCATTCAGGAGGACTTTGAGTTAGTCCATTGTCCAATGAAATCAGATTATGTAAATTTGGATCAGCAGGTTAATTGGGATGAGCATAAGGATAATGACAGTTTTCAGTGGGTCGAGAATCCATTATTTAAAATGGATCATGAGACATCTTTTGATAACCCACTTTTTGAGATGCATCATGATCATGGTGGCAACTATTTTTCCAACCAACCTAGCTTAGATTCAGTCTTGGACAGAGTTGAGAGTACATCTTCAGTTTTGGGGTGTTTGGATGAGAACGGTCGCCACTTGGAGTCATCTCTACATCCATTGGGATCATGGATCAGCCATGATATTACTCCCATAAGGTATGAGCTTCATCCTGATTTTTATATCAGCAGATTAAGATATTTTGGCACTCATGAATTAGTGGCAACAATGTGTTTGATAAGACTAGTGATGTATGAGAAGTATGGGACTCTTGCACCACATTCTTCCATGCTGTTAAGAATCATATGGGCTGCATGTTTTTGGATAGTTGGAGCACTTGATGGGACTGTATTAACAAAGGAAGCACTCACAGTTGGTGATGATATGATGCTTGTGTATAAAACTGATTACATGAATGAGGAGACAAAGATTGTTGACTCAAAATTTAAACTCTTTCTCACTCATTTCCCCTCAATGTTTGATGGTTCTATTCATTTTTTGCATAGTACAGTCTTTGATAGAAGTAGTAAACTGAGTTCGGTTGACGTTAAGGACAGTGAACAACTTTTACACATTGCTGTTCATGGGATTCACAATGAGCACACTTTGTCAGAAGGAAGGCATCAGCCCTTAAATGCATGGAATCCAGGTGTAAAATTCAATTATGTGTTAGTAGCAGCCATGTATATATATCAGTCTTCAGATTTGTTCATCACCATCGCTGATTTTGTCAGAGTTTTACATTTCACAGCCATAGGAAATGATGAGGAAAGATGTCACATTGTTGCTAGAAGGTTTGTGCCACATATGAAGACTGTTTATGATACACAAAAGATACAATATTTGCTTATTTCAGAGGATGCATTTGCAAGAACAGTCTTAGCAGGGGCGTTGGGTCAATTGGAACCTTGTATCACTCAACTTGGCGCACTACATGCCTATGATGAGACGTTGTTGTATAGGAGTTATTGGATGGTTGTGTTGGAATTTGTTACATTACTTGGTGCAATTTGGGCTACACATGTGAAGACAACTGAGGAGGCAGTATACAAGGAGTTTTGGGCAGCTTTGTGGAGGAAATTTGATGACCAAACAATGTTGTTATGGACAAACACTTCGCTGATTTTCAAGATTGATTTTGGGACTGTTGTGAGGGAGAATTTTGGTACCAATAGGACTGATTGTCTGCTGATTTCAGAAGCAGCATTTGGGAAGGCTATGAAGGAAGGAACGATGGAGAAATTGAGGTCTCATTTGGCAAAAAAAAGAGTTACATCTTTAACAACTTGTGAGACAGAATTGGAGACAGTATGGGTTTCATGTAGACTGATCGGTAAGGCACCAACGACTGCACATCACATCAGGTCTGATTTACTTACATTCGCTGAGTTTTCGATGACAAGAGGAATTGCTACACCACACGTGTTTTCAGTTTTGGGTGAGAATTGTATGAGGCCTGTGTTAGTCCATTTTGGGAGATATAATAAGGTGTCTTTCATACTGTTAAAGGTTGTTCTTAGAGCTGAGTATGAGCATAAGTTAGTAGTTTACAGGTATGCTCACTTGCAAGACATGAAGAGGGAGCATTGTCAGTTTTTGAGGAAGTTGGAGCAGCTGTTACACTTGGATTTGATGGCACATAATAGAGATAAAGTTGCATTTTCAGTTTTGATACATTGGGGGGCAAGTTGTTTTGGAGTTGGAAACGTGGGAAAAGTAGAGCTTCAGCCATTGACATGCACTTTCAGTCCCATTTTGGAACAACAGTTAAGAAAAGCATGGAGTGAGGTATGTAGGAGTGTTTTGGTCATAAAACTTGACATTTATGATGTTGATAATGTTTCTCAAGGTTGGGGAGTATTGGATTTCCCTTGGGGAAAGGAAGAGGTGATGTACTTGACTTATGCATATGGAGAGCCAGAGTTTGTTGATTATAATTTCCTTTTCACTCTCTTTGGTGTTGATTCATTCATTACCTTTGCTAATTTTATCACACTCTTGCATAGTACAGCCATTATAAATAAAGGAGAACTGAGTTTACACATATTTGAAGAGATTAAACAGTTATTTACCATTGCTGTACATGACAAATCAGAACTGCTACACATCGCTTCAGATCTGGTCTGTGAGAGTTTGAGCCTATTTCCACTCAGTTTTTGCACAATTGCAGCCTTTGCACAGTTTTGGAATAGCATGAAGACAATCTTTGGTCATCTTGAAGCAGGTTTGGGAACAGTCTTGGATGAATGTTTGAGGCAACCTTGGGTCCACACATTGTTGATTTGCATCTTGGCCTCACACTCAGATTTTTGTGTTGATTTTTATATAGAAGTGGCAGCTGTAATAATTGTTTTGAGATTGATTTGGGACCCTGGAATCACAGGTGGTTTTGATTAGGTGATTCTGATGATGTTGATGTTATGTTAAGTATTGCTTGAGGACAAGCAATTTTGGGGAGGGAGGACTGTAATGTCCCCTTTCCTAACTAGCCACTAGGTACAGTATGGACTTGCCTATACAATGGTTCCCGTAGGCAATGTCGTGGGTTTGGGAGCCTCCAGGTGTTATGGAGTTACTGTTGGACGTTCAGTTTTCAGTGTGGACAGCTTTCAGGACCGTTTCCAGCAGGTTTCAGGGGGACTTACTATTTTTAGTAAGTCGATCAGAGGCAGAATCGGTGGAAACAGACAGTACGATTGAATACCTCGACGAAATGGGTATCCGTTTCCATAATTTGTTTGGGATTCCGGGGTTCAGGAGGCAGATATTTTAATGTGTAAAGTTAATTATATTAAATTAAATATTTAATATAGTTTAACTTTATAATATTTCATATGTGGGAGATATAAGGTTTATTAGTCACTTAAAAAACAAGTAGAAATATAAAGGTGACTTATCAATTGTTAATATGGTCGGCCAAGTTATGAGAATTAAAATTAAAATGTTTTATTTTAATGTTGCTTTGGAAAGAGGAAAAAAGAGGTCGACCCCTCTTGGAGAGTTATAAAAAGAGCAATGAAACTTCATTTTCAGCATCTTTGGCATTACTTATTTTCGGAGTTGTGAAGAGGGATTCTTGCAGTAGTAATTTGCAGGAGATATCTTGGCTTGTTGGTGACGAAATCCATCAGCAAGAACACCAGTGTCGGGAGTGAAAGATCTCCTCATATTGGTCAGCTGCACTCTCACTTCAGGGAGTGACTTTGAGCTTCAAAGAGAGGAATTTTGAAGGGTTTTTTGGGCACAAATTGAAGAGGGTTTGGAGGTCTCAGCTGCACATTAACTTCAGATTTCTTTTCATGTCTTGGCTGAACCAAACAGGAGCATATTTCAGTTCGTGGTGAATTATTTGTGTAAGGGTTTTGTAATAGAAGGCCAAGAACTTCAAATTCTAGCCCAACCGATCCGTTTTGGAGCATGATAGAGGAAAAACATTGCAGATTTAGAGGGTTTTCAAGGCAGCCGTACCACCATCAGCACTCAGGCCGTACATATTAGAAATTGTGCCCTTCATCCGAGTGCCAAACACCTCATATAAGGGTTGTTTTTGGTTGGGTCTTCATCATTGGAAAAAAGGGTATCTTGAAAGTATAATAGCACCCTGGAGAAGCATGTCTTTGAAGATTTATGAGCAAATAATGAAGATTTCTGTATGCTGACATATTTTCCAGAATTAATCAGATCACCATATTCCGGGTATACTCCTTTTAATACAATTTCCTTTATTGGGTTTGTTTATCTATATTGGAAGAAGCTAGTGTTCGAATTTGGTAGCATTTGGATTGATAGTTTTCAACGTGTGATCCATTCTTGAGAGCTGCCCTGTTATTTCTGAGTATGCATGACAAATGTTTGTCAAAATGTCTTGTTGAAAATTCATGAGTTAATATGATATTTGAAAATTGGAGTTAGTACATTGAATGTTCATATGATCTCCAAACATACACAACACTGAATAACCCAAATCAGCAAACAAGACACTCGAGTTTTCAGTTTGGAACCCAAGATCGAAACCTGGTTCTTTTGGTGGCAAATTGTTTTTGTCTTCGAAAGGGGTGGGACATTACATCATTAGAATGAAGGCGCTAGAGTTTAAACATGTTATCTGCAGTTTACCGGGAGGAGTGTAGACACTAGTTGAAGGCAAACATTTCGCCTAAAAGAGGAGGCACCAAATCGTTCTCCAAACAAAACATTTCAAACCCTAACATTTGTCGTCCAATCGCATTCTCAATGTAGCAAATTTACTTCCAGTTTGCATGCATATTGTGAGTTGATCGCATTCAAAGTTGTCGAGCGTACACTATTGGAAGGAACGTTGCAAAATTTTATCCCACATCTATGGTGGGAAGACCTTTGATGCAGTTTAAAACTAATCCCTGTCAAAGAGCTTGTTGAAGAAACTTGATGGGAACCTCCCTCCATCCACACATAAAAGCCTTTGAAACCGAGTGCTCTAGCATGACCATTGACTGCACAAGTTATTTGACCAGTTGTTTGACCAAGGCATGCATATGAATTTTTTGATCAAAGACAACTTCAATATCCCACATGCTCTATGGGAGGGCTCATAGAAGCCTTAAAACAATTTTTTGTTTATCGTGAATCGTGAATGTAGGCGGAGACACAAGGAGACTCTCCTTAATATTTTATTGCACTGGAACATTGAAGGAATATTCTCATAATTGTGCTTCAACAAAAAAGCATCACCCCCCTAATTTTTTGATCGACAAGACCCTGTTGTTTTCTTGCAATTTGAGGCATCGTTCATTTTATGAGTATAGGTGTATATACTCTAATTGGAAGCTCTTCTCCAACCTAACATTACTAATCTGTTTTGACTAAGAGGGTGAAACATTTTTGTAGCACATATGTAGAAAACAAATCTTATTGAGAAATTCTAAGGACGAGACTTTCATACATGACAAGTCAATCTCTAATTACTGTTAATCAAAAAAGATTTATGGGATGTCATTAATTTGCCAAAGTTGGTGGACATTGATGAAGCAACTAAATGGACTACAAAATATCGAAAAGCAATGGCTCTTAAGCTAAAATTGTTTGGATTCAAGAGGATAAAAGGCAAAAATGTAGTTCAACATATAAATTTTGTTCTCTATTGAATCAGCTTGCAATAATTAACGCCACAGTGGACAATGAAGATGCCAAAGTTGTTTTGTTGAATGGCATGCTTGCCAGTTATGCTAGTATAATATTCACGTTGAACAATATTAATCCCATACTAGAAGATATAATTTCTTCATTAATTAATGAAGAAAATCAAATCAAGAAAAAATGATTTGTTTATAGAAGAAACTGCATTACTGATGAAGAACAAGCTTAATGCTAACTCTGGAGCTAGTTAGTCATCCTCAAAGGCAAAGAAGACTAGATTCATGTGTTTTTATTGCAAGCAAAGAGGTCATGTTATAATGAATTGTGTTCAACGAGCAAAGGATCTCATAGAGGGGAAGTTAAAGACAAACAAGGCAGCAGTGGTTACTGATGGAAGTGATGACGAACAATGTGTATTTGTGCCACATACTGAAAACACTCCTCATGAGGACAGTGAGGGGGAATATCTTTTTTGAATTGAAATATACTTGTGAATAGTTGTATCCCTATTCACAAGATGAAAATGTACCTATAATTGGTCGAGTGTGTCCCTAATCATAGATGTGTTGCAGATGGTTGTGTTTGTCACTATCTACAACCTTGGTGATGGATAGTGTGTGTGTCCCTATCCATATTTTATGCAAGACCATGGGTAAGTGTGTTTGTCCTTACCCTTGGTTACTTATTGAACAATTGAGTGTGTTCCTATTCAGTCATTGATAGTGTGTTTCCTAATGAATAAAGTTTGGAGTATTTGATGAACTTTTATATGTGTCGCAGTTCATCATCTAGTTTTTCAAAGTGTTATGTCTACTTCTACATTAATATAATAAGGGGGTGAATGTTACGAATCTTTTCGTTGGGTCTAGGAAGTTGGAGATAGTTGTAACCAAGACAGTAACTAATAGAATATGCCCTCTCTTGTATATAATCTATTACATCAATCAATAAAGGTGTCAAGTCAATTTAAAACAATAGGTTTTCTACATACATTTTTATGTGGAAAATCAGCAACACCGAACATCTCCAACACTTGACGTCAATAGGCAAATCATGAAATCGCCACAAGTATTGATATCTCCCTCAGACAACCCTACACACAACGCAATACAAACAATGTCTAGATGACCCTGCATACACAGCATTGGTTAGACGACCTTGCACAAGAGTCATACAACCTCGTTCAACATTAGACGGCCTCGTTCAACAGTCCAAACAGCCCAACACAGCAACTCAAACGGCCTTGTTACAGCAAGCATTCAATAGTGGATATAGTATAGACGACCATATAACTATAACAATTCACACGTACATGCACAAGGATAACATAAGTCTACACAACAATGGCTTAATGCAAGTATTCTTATTATGTGCAAGAGTACATGTCTGGTTACACCCCATACTATCTCTCCACACGCAAACACCTCTATCTTTTTTTTTATTAACCTAGTGGAATCAGTAGCCGCCACGGTAATCCGTGCAATCCGCCCCTATAACCACTAAGCCGCATTCATGTTGAACGTTTTACGCGGCTGGGAACACATTGGAATACAGACAAGCACCCAACCTGGTGAGGACCGCAAACACCTCTATATCTCTATGTGTATCCCCAAATGAATGAATAAGGGGTCTTATTTATATAGCAAGGGAGGTGGTTGCTTCCTCAACTCCCTCCAACTAACGACTTGACACCTCATCATTTTCTTGAATTACATTTGACATGCATTTGACTTACATTTACATTTCATGACTAATTTAAAAAACTTATTAATTATACATATAACATTTCATCCAACACTGCTCGTACGTATAGAAAACAACTCAAAATATGAAAACTATTACATAGCAAAATTTCTTGTGCGCGTACTTGACTTCCAACATATTGCATTAATTTTGAGGCAGCGCTTGAGATGGTGCCACGTCTAAACTAGCTCCTACATGCTTCTTGTGAATGGTGGCCCCACTAGGAAAGTGTGCACAACCTATCCCAGACTATGCCAACACTTCCTCTTGGACGGCCCAAGCAGCCAGATGACCTAATCTGTCTTTGATCCAAATAGGATGCTCATGTCTTTCTTCACACGGCCCCACTTGTTCTCCTGATGGCCTGTCTTCACCCCGAACTCCGGACGGCTCATCCTCTTCCTCGGACGGCTCTACATGTTCTCCAAACAGCCAGACATCATCTTCCTCCCAAATTTGGACTGCAGACAGCCCTACATGACTATCGAATGGTCATGATTTCTCGATGTGTTTGTATGATGGCCCAAGGGTAGTTTGAGGCTCAAACGGCCGCCTCATATAGCCTAGGGAGGGTCTATACGGCCCAAGTACTATCCGAGGACCTATTGTCCCCACCAGACAGCCAAGGTCCCAACTCAGACGGCCTAAGTCCTTCGGGGCTTGGGTCTAGACAACCCAAATCCAAATGGCCAGATAGCCCTAGCAGATGGTCAAAAACTGAACAACCTCTCTCTTCGTCATCTGCATCATTCACTCCATCCACATCACTCAATTCATCATCTACATAAGCCACTTGTTCAACCTCCTCTTCCTGCACAACTTCAACTATCTGCTCGATCTTTGCCTCCTCGATTGTAATCAAGTTTACCTCCTCAATTGCAATTAGGTTCATCAAGTTCACCTCCTCTACTTCTCGACTAGGGCTATGACACTTCTCTGGCTCTTCACACCCTCTACGCATCACTGGTTCATCTTGACTCGCAACACTTTAACATTCAAGTGCAAAGTGCCCCCACAAATGGCATCGCCAACATTGCACAATGGGTTTGTCCTCAATATCATACTCAATTCAGTGTGTTCTAATTCCCTAGTGTTTGTCGCAGGCCGCAACAGCAATAACATTCTTCTTTGGAACAATCTCCCTGTGTGTTGCATTTACCTGTAGCAATGGTCTTGCATTCTCCGAGTCATACTCATCCTTGGAGTCATTGTTCTTCTCTTCAGAGTCACTTCCTTCACTGATTTCACGACCCCAGCACTTGGACGATAAAAACTTTGCTCATACCCATAATTGGTCACACACATGGGAAGAAATTGAAGTTGCATTTTTAAGCAATTGGGGTTGGAGACAAAGGATGAACAAATAGCTAGACTCCTGGTTGAACAAAAGGATTAAAAAAAAGAGTTGAAGAATTTCAAGAAATTGGTCAAAGGAAAATATAAGGGTGATAGTGTTCAAAAATATTTATTTGAATATAAAAAATTTATTTTGCAAGTTCATGGTTGTATTCAAAAGAAAAAAGTTATTGTCTCCATAAACCTTAGCAGCAAGCATAACTTCATCAACAGGGATTTGGCTAACAGTTTACAAGTTCCAACAAAGAGTATCAAAGAGGGACAGTTTCAAGGAGAAAATTTTCAAATTTTTGAAGACTTGAAGCTTTCTATGGATAAGTATATTTTGCATGCTAATTTTTATGCTATTGAGATGGATGATGTTGATATTGTTCTTGGTTATCCTTGGTTGCATTCTTTGGGTACTATTAACATTAATGTGCAAAAGAAGTTCATTCCGGTACACAAAAAAGAAGATAACAGTACAAAATATTTCTCAGTGTCAGAGGCAAGAATCCGACGAAAACCAGGAAGTTGTTGTAGGGGAACAAATTGAAGAACAAGTAGAAATAGAGTCTAAGGAGGAGGCAGTAGTAGACATCAAAGGAAATGCAAAAGCAAAAGATGAACCAAAAGATGGTAGCATGACAAAAAAACACAAATTAAATGAGCAAAGGATTGAAGAGTCAAAGGAAGTTGGAACATATTGCCATCCACATCACCATGAGAGGCAACAATCATGGAAATAGGGTTTAAGGCAACAAAAGAAATATGAAGGATATACATGGAACCAGAAGAGCAAAAACTATGGGTATTCAAATGGCACAAGGGCAGCTTGGCATCCTCACAGACTACCACCAATCAAAATTTCACTTGGATGGAAGGATAATCAAGATTGGTACCAATTGACAACATTGCTTAGAAGATCATATTATTTAGTTTCTTCCTATGTTTCGAGGACAAAACATTTTTGTAAGGGGGGTGGAATGTTAGGTACCTAAGGATATGAATGTGAGGATATAATATAATATTGTATTATGGCATGGGTCACACATAAAATTATAATAATATATAACATAGTGCCATATTATAATATTATGCACTTGTAAATCATGGAAGGTGAATCACCACATGGGTAACCTTCTAACTCATGGAAGGTGAACCATCACATTCTTGTATAAAGAGAGATGTACCCCCAATTGTAAAAGGAATTCATATCAAGTATTCTTTGTAAGAGTCTTGGCTCATGGAGCGAAGATCTTGTGGAGTGATTCCTTCCTTAAGGAGTATTCTTGGTGTTGCCCTACTTGACGGGGATTTTCATATCTCTTATTGTGTGGATTGTTGTTATTGTGGAATTTATTATGGATACATGTTGTATATTTATGCATATTGGTGAATGATTTATTGGTTATGAGAATAGAGGTTCATAACACCCACGCAACATAACATATGCCAACCTGCAGTTGCTCCGATGTCGGACTCCCGTCCCACTCTTCAATGAGCACACCAACTTATAGTTGCTCTAGTGCCAAAGTCTCGTCTCATGCACTGTCATACACCATCTTGTATCTGCACTGATGTCGGACTTTCGTCCCACTCACCATCAGATACAACAATGTGCAATGCTCCAACACCATACATTAGTCATGCATTCTTTTTACTACACAACTTGCTCCAAGCACTCCTACCCTTTCCTGCCAAACCAATTTTTCTCCTCGATCAAATTTGTTGTCAGCTTCTTCATGTCCCAATTTCGTCGACATGAACACGAACTGTCATTCGCTTGTGCAAGCTCGTCTATCTGCACATACGTCTCCACTTC
The DNA here is from genome assembly GCA_028583015.1 of Wollemia nobilis. Taxonomy (NCBI): domain Eukaryota; kingdom Viridiplantae; phylum Streptophyta; class Pinopsida; order Araucariales; family Araucariaceae; genus Wollemia; species Wollemia nobilis. Next base: position 9,457,678 of record JAQPPZ010017228.1, read on the forward strand.
ACAAACTCATTCGCCTGTGCATGCATCTTCATCACCTCCACATATGTTATTGCACACTTGTCTATATTCATTAACATGCACTTCCATGTTGGCACGCACATATGCTTCGTGCTCAAACACTTACAAGTCACCATCTTGTGTGAAAACTTGCACTTCTAGCACTTGGACATTGCCAACTTCACCATCATGATTGTTGTCATAGATTTCTCCATCATCAAGTATTTCTTTGTCGGCAAGTTCACTCAACACATCGGCAATTTGTCCATCACCAACTTTATCGTCATGCAATTCCTCATTGCATAACTCATCGTCGCATGATTCTCCACCGTCATCAAGTAACTCACCTCCACTGTGATGCAACTCACCACCACCATCATGCACCTCACCACCATCGTCACATGACTCACCGTCGTTGACATGCAACTCTCCACACAAACCCTTGCATGTCTCCTCCATGCGTGTCCACTTGCGCGTCTACTTGCACATCCACTTGCATGTTTGCTTCATGTGTCGATCCTTTGTCAATGTCAATAAACAAGTTTGCGTCTTCATCTATTGCGCCCTCCAATCTAACTTCCTCTCGAGGAAAACTACATTGTCCATCGACTGCATCGTAATCCATTGTTGGCATGCACCTTATCGAGTGATTTGCTCATCACAACTCCATGTCACCAAGAACGACCCAACTTGAAATAGGAAATGGCGCCAAAATGTAGAAATGGAATACTACAACACAATTCCATTACCACTTAAATAAAAAAAATATACAATGGGAATAACTAACAAAAACAAATGGATATACTATGCACATAGCATATATTAGACGGCTTGGCATAATATTTCATGAACATGTGTTTGATTACATACAACTACTATATTTGAATGAGGGGGATTTATTTATACAACTTCCTATGAATGGGAAGGTAGTTGCATCCTCAACTCCCTCCAACTAACTACCCCGACACCTCATGACTTCTTGAATTACATTTTAAGTTCATTTATCTTACATTTGCATTTCATGAACTTATTAATTACACGTACGGCATTTCGTCAAACACTTTGCATACAAAATAACACAAAATCACAAAACTTTATTCATTATTCGTGCAAACATGTCAATTCATCTTCCTACATGTAACCCTAGTGACCTCTTTGTGACCCAAACATTCTCACTAGTTAAACTTCAACCCATGAGAAAAAAACAAATTAACCATTAATATTATTTTAATAAATTATATAAATTATTAACTAATAGATATGAACTATTTAAGTCTAACATGCGTAGACAATCAATAATGCAGAGCAATTGTCACGATGAGATCTCAGGTCCAATCTATGTTGGGCGTGCTACCCCTGTTTATACACATCAGTATTATGGGACCGAATAGAGGACGTGGACAAGTGCAATTCCAAGATGAATTTTGACAAAGGAGAATCCCCTCGGTGTTGTCTTTCTAAGCCTAAAGGGAATCCTCCATTGAAGGTGTGCCTATCACTTGCTATGTGTCGCTTAGGTTTACTACGATTCACTCTGGTTGATGCTAAGATACCTGCTCCTATTAATCAAAGCTCCAAATCTTTGTCGTAGCCTGCTTGATAGGCTAACTAGCATTACCAATGTTTCTGATAATGAAAAGGAATAGATATATAACCTATTAGTATCGACTACTGATCCACCTAATTATATTAACCATTAACCCAAGGTTCCACAGGTCGGAGATACGTAGAGTACAAGTGTAGAGCACCCAATGTGGACCCCCCAAAAGTCAGATGTGTAGGTGCAAAGGTGCAAGTTTCTTAATTTTTTAGCATTTAAGATTATAGAGATAGACATAAGTTCTAATAAACTCCATGATTGGAAAAATTTAATTCCAAACTCTAGTGAACCTCATATACAAAACCGATTACAAAACTAATTTGCTTATGTCAACATGGTCTAGATAAGATTTGATACACTCTTTACACACTTGATAAAATAATACAAGCAAAAAACTATCGTTCCATAATATATCATTAGGAATAATTTAAATTTAAAACATAAAAAATTAAAAAAATAATTTTCGTTTAACTATACAAAATAATTCAAACATAAGCCACCACTCAAAAAAGTTACTATATTATCATATCTTGGCGAAATATTTTCCACCAACATGCAACATGAAAGTTAAATTCAAACAAAAAAACATGCAACATGAAAGTGGTGCAATTTGTTGGTAATCGTCATATTAAAGAAAATTTCCATAAAACTTTGAAAACTATACCCCTTATACTGGAAAAGGGAGGTCATTGTAGGCAAACGAGCTGCAATGCATATAAGACAAATAAATGTTGCGTTGAGTTTGATTGAACTTTGCCCTAAGGACTTGTAATCTTATAATAATAATAATAATAATAATAATCTCGAGTTTTAATCTTGTGGAATCTTTTTGTAGGAAAAAAATACATACCTTTTATCATTTCAAAAAATTACGCATTTCTTTGCAAAAGTTTTGAAGTAAATGCATACGAAGACTACTAGGATTTGCAGGGATCTTTGCTTCGAAAAATGATGAAAGCAAGAGAGGATAAAGTGTACATTATATTAAAACATATATTTTATTGATGTCCACAAATGGCCTGAGCAGGCCGATGGGAAGGACTATGAAAATAAGCTAAACTAGGGTAAAGACATTAGTGTAAACTACACTAAAGTGGAACTATATGGCATTATATTATAGCCTGGAGGATTACCCAAAATGGATAAACCCTAACATGTTAAAAGTAATGATGAAGAGAGAGCCAGCAGTCAAGGTAATAGAGATAGAAAAGAGATTTAGCGGAGTCAAGCCCCAACATTAATCTATAGTGGGATGTAAAGTAGAATATTAGACGTTATCATCACCAACTATCCCAAAAGGGCCAACACTAGTTCTAATAATGCTCCCAAGATAATGGCTAGGACTCAAGGTGGCTCATTAGATAACATAGGAGGTCATGGAGCTTGACTCCTCAAGAATCTTCTAGCATCACGATCGTGGAACCAATAGAAGAATATTGGAAACCAGTATCTGGCATCTATCTACAACTCCTGGAAACATGAGGGGTGGCCATAACCCAATGGCGGAGGACTAATGTCCTATCCAGTTGCACGTGAGAAAAGAAAGAACCGAAGATCTAGTAGTTGTTTATGTACGCAAACAAGGGCACATATATCTATTATTAACATTTTGGAGATTTTTAGCTTCAACTGAACACTTGCTACAATCAACAACAGAGATAGAGTGAAAGAATTAGTTGATTAGTTGAGTAATAGTCAATCTTCCTTGTAATAACTAACGTCAAAGAGTGACGGCTTCCAAAAGGTACAAAGCCAAGCATCTTTGATCAGGATAGATGAAAAAATGGCAAGCAATCCACTTGAGTCTCTATACAATAAATAGTATCTCCCTCGGATATCATAATAAATAGGACACCTAAAGATGAAATGTTCTTCAATCTCCACCTATGTTGCATGGAAACAAATAGGATGTCTTATACAGGTATGGTATCGCACACAAATATAGCAAATTTTTAAGACGGACTAATATGGATACGGCTCGATATGACACTATAAAAAGCATATACATTTTATATATGAAAAGAAAAAAGATATAACACAAAAATGTTAATATACATGTAAGTTTTGAATAGGATATTTTCATTAACTAAGAAGATGATTGTCATTGATTTTTTTATTTTTTAATTTAACTTTAAATTGCATATTCTTCTCTTAATCTCATGTTGTGAATACAATGCTAGACGTGCCTAGGCCATTCCAGGATATATTAGATATGGACCAAATGGGGGCATGTATTCGGATACATCTAGATACAATACACAAATATTATTTTAAGAAGTTACGTGGCTTTTAAAGTCCAAGAGCATTAGGCATATCAAACCACCCATGTGCTCCTCAATCCACTATGGATGGGAGGAGGCACTCATGTTCTGCTATCTTCCTAGGGGTGTACGCCTTGCCCCCTTTGGATTCACACTTTGGACCTCCTATCTAGAGTACCTAAGCCTTCACTATTAGGCTCACTCATGTTGTATTGGGATATGTCTAGATACAATACCCATGTGTTTGGATACGTCTGGATACGATATCCAAGAAGTATTGTATCCATATCCGTATCTGATATGCAGATACAAGTATCTGAGCAAGAGAAATTCTAGATACGGTAACTATGGTCTCCACCTCCCAAAGAGAGTAAAGACAACATACCCTATCCTCTTGAAAGAGATCAAAGAGATTGTCAATTCAGAAAAGCAAAGTTAAATAGGAAAAAGGTTTTAGAAGGGCTATCAAGTCTAAAAGTGAAAATATTTGTGGCATGAGAAGGAATGTATTCCCCAAATCCTACTCTGCACTTTATTCGTCTTTTTTTTTGCTTTTTAATTGCAAGTGCACCCTTGAAAGGCAAACAACACACCAGGTATGCAGCCCCCCCATACCCGTGTACACAATATGGGTGCATTTCGGTTGAGATCCATTATTGCCCTAGTGTGCACACGCAAACAACTTTGCCATTTAACTATGAACAGTACCTATTGATTATTAATATTATTATAATTTACTATGCTGTATCTAACAATCTATTTCTGTGTTATTAAATGCAATACAACTATTAAAATTGTATCCATGCACTTTACATTATAGATATAAAAATCACCCATTTTTTATTTTCATTCCTCATGTGGAGTTCCTACATTTTACTATATTTTTCTTTAGGCAGCCTAGACATGCAAACAAATGTGGACTGCAGATAAGTAGCAACAGGCTCCCATTCAAAGAATGCATGGACATTATAGAGGAGGGTAATTTTGTTTAGAAAAAAAATGTTTATTGATCATGATAAACAAGGGCAATTTTTTTTTTTGTTTTGTTGGGGGTGGGGGGCGAACGCAATAATTAAAGTTTGATTACTCACTATCAATAAAATCATGAACCAGCCAAACTATTTCTAACAACCTACAAAAATGAGGATTTTCAATTATTTAGTTAAAGTTCACTGAATGCAACAACATAGCCTGGGAGAACGACATCACACAAACAACAATGATATATTTTCGAGTACAAGTTAAAGTACGGATCACCATCTGAATGCACAGAAAAGGGCAATGACATTGGAGAAGAAATAGCAAATTGCAAAGACACCCTAAAGAAGGGTTGGGCAACTCTCGACTTGAAGCCACATATATCTAGGCAGAATGTTAAAAGCAAACAATAACACCATAGAGATGCAATAAAAAATGAGGCAGGCTACTCTCTTGGACCCCATAAACTTAGAAAAATCTACAAGTCTCAATAAAAATTCAAGAATTAAAGATATGTGGTAACAAGTGAGCCAAACTTGGCTCTTGTATGCCTCAGTAAGAGATAAGATCAAAAGAAGAAATGACATTATATAAGGTCCTCAAGAAAGACCAACTTGCACAATAGTGACTCCCACAAGCAATAATGATGTAACCATCTGGACCTCCTATTGAGCTTGTTGTTACAAAAAATCGAAGATTATGATGAATCCTTTAGCTGAGTTTATTTCAATTCGAAGCCTTAGGATAAAGCCTAGAGTCTTATGCTTAGATTTGTCTAGAGATATATCTTTGGGAACATCTGTTAATGTTAAGAACCATTTTTTATCATGTTATATACTATTTGTATTATAAAGTGTATTTATAATGAGTCATAGGACAAAGGCATTTATGTATGATAAAAATGTCATAAACTTAAAAAGAACCTTGTCATAGAGGTCATCATGAAGGAGTTACAAGAAATCCTTTTGTCAGAGTCAAAAAATAATATGAGAGTTACAAACCATTCTAGAGTGTCACAAGGAGTTAAAAAACATTTAGAACCTCTTATATGAAAGAAATAAGTTAAACAAAGGTTGTAAGTTGTGAAGTAGGAAACTCCTAGAATGCCCGTCTCACTGTTTGACAAACACTTGTCAAAACAAAAACGCATGGAACTCCTAAAAAACAGCCAAAAACTTTTCATCTAGACTTTCCACGTTTTTGAACATTTCCATTGGCGTTTCCTAATGTGTCTATATGTGTTTCCTTGCATTTTGAGCAAAGTCAAGTCTAATTTTAGGATTTGCGAAAAATTGAGTGGGCCTTACACAAGATCTATATGCAGCACACATAAAAACACATATAAATGTAAAAATCTCTATATTGAAAAAGCCTCTTAACATGGTGAAAAAAGAACAAAAAATGATAACCTAAAAATGAAACAAGTTGGAATCAAAGGTGGAAAAGAGCTTCACTTTGCATTGTAAAATTTGCTTTTTATCTCATGAGAAATAAGACTAAATAACAGGGCGAACAAAAGACCAATGTGTGGACTCCAAAAAACTGAACATCAATGTTTCCTTTGCTGCTCTTGATCTCAAGGACAAGGAACAACCTATTCATGCACATTTTGTCAGATCTATTGTGGTCCCCATGCAATTCTTGTTAGCATAAAACATGTAGTATTGTCAAAGATAATATTTTTTTGCCTTTACTCATCTCTTAGTTTCTTTATTTATTTTTTCTATTCATTTATAATTTTCTCTTAATTGTGGTTGTTTATAGTTATTAAATCTTTTTAACCATTTGTTTCTCTTACCATTTCCATGTTTCTAAGAGGTTTTGTTATGAAACAACTTCAATAATTACAACAATAGCAGTACCAATCCAATAATGCGAAATTAACAATACCCAATGATATCAATAAATCAGATCCAATTGCCAGCAAATCCAATATGCAAATATCAAATCCAAGTTCAAATCAATGCAAATCCCTTAGCCACTTAGAGAGGGCGAAGTCTCATATGTGCAGCAGACATGATTAAGAATCAAATATGAAAGATGATCTCAACTACCACCTAACTCTTCCTATTTATAGACTAAATCAATCATTACCCTAACCCTAATGCTCAAGGGCCGACTATCTAAACCTAGGGCCCAAGCTAAATAAAAATAAAGATAGTTGATGTGGCTATATTGGAGCCGTTACATGGCTCCCCCCCTCATAAAGCTTTGTCCTCAAAGCTGGAAAAGACTGGAGAATGCTCTCAGGCTCCCACGTAGCATCTTCTTTTGGAAGGTCCTGCCACTTGATGAGGAACTCTTGAATTTGTTGAGACCGAAGATGACGAACTCTAGACCACAACACTGCTTTGGGTTGGAGAGTGATTTGACCTTCTTCATCGAGTATTGGAAGCTTCATTTGGGACTGCACCTTCTGGCCAATAACCTGTTTGAGACAAGATACATGAAAGACAGGATGGATGCGGGATGAGGGAGGAAGCTCCAGCTAATATGCCACTTCACCAATTCGACAAACCACCTTGTAGGGACCATAAAATCGAGGAGCCAACTTCTGACTAGTCTTGGTCTTCAAGGACAATTGCTTGTAGGGTTGTAGGCACAAAAAGACCATATCTCCTACGACAAATTGTCGTTCAGATCAATGTGAATCATATTGTTACTTCATGCGGTTTCGATGCCTAGGTCAAATTATCCTTAAGAAGCTGAAGCACAAGCCATCGTCTTTATAGCAAATCATCTACCTGGGCAACCTTGGAGGATCCTGGAACATAGTCTGCCACTGATGGAGGTTTTTAACCATACAATGCTTCAAATGGGGACATCTTGAGGGATGTATGGTACGAAGTATTGTACCACCATTCAGCTAATGAGAGCCAATGAACCTAGTGATATTGCTTGTCTTGAGCAAAACAACAAAGGTAAGTACCCAAACATTTATTAACAATCTTTGTCTGACCATTCGATTGAGGGTGATAAGAAGAGGACATACTCAACTTAGTACCACTAAGACGAAACAATTCTTTCCAAAAGTTATTGGTGAAAACAAGGTCACAGTCACTCACAATGGTTTTGGGCATACCATGTAATTTAAAAACAGAATCAAGAAATACCTTGACTACCTTACTTGTTGAATAAGGATGTTGTAATGCATAGAAATGAGCATATTTGGAAAGTTGATCTACTACCACAAAGATCACCATTTTGCCCTTAGATTTGGGAAGGCCCTCAATGAAATCCATGGATATGTGCTCCCATTGGCGGTCAGGGATAGGCAAGGGTTGCAACAATCCAAGAGATTTAACTGTTTTCCCCTTGTTACGCTGACACACCTCACACTCGGCCACAAACATCTTGACATCTACTTTTAATCCTTTCCAAGAAAAATATTGCTTCACCCATTGGTATGTTTTCAAGAATCTTGAATGTCCAGCCAAAGGAGATGCATGCATTTCTTGGAGAACATTTGACTTAATAGTCGAAGACTAAGGAAGATAAATGTGATCCTTTTTGTGAAGCACTCCATTAGTATATGAGAAACAAGAATGCAATGATGAGCCAGCCTCCATTTCCTGAATGATCCACGTAGTCTCCGAGTCAGAAAGCCAATCCTTCTGAAGTTGTGAAAGCCATTGTGGAAGAGGACTTGAGATGGCATTAATAACAACAACATCCTCATATTTGCGAGACAAGGCATCAACCACCACATTCTCCTTTCCTTTCTTGTATTCAATGACAAAATCATACCCCAAGAGCTTGGTCATCCATTTATTTTGTTCAGGGCATGAGAGACGTTGCTCTAAGAAATGCTTAAGGCTGCTATGATTAGTCTTGATGATGAAGCGATGCCCCAACAAATAAGGCCTCCATTTCTCTATGGCATGCAAAATAGCTAACATTTCCTTCTCATAAGTGGACCGTCCTAGATTCTTGCCTGAAAGTTGCTTACTTTCAAAGGCTAATGGGTGTCCATCTTGCATCAAAACAACTCCAATACCTGTGTTGGAAGCATCACACTCAATGATAAAAGGTTTGCTAAAATCAGGAGTGGCCAAAACAAGAGTGGTACACAACTTCTTTGAGGGCTTGGAAGGCTTGAGATGCGGCTTCAGACCAAACATAGGCATCCTTTTTAGTGAGAGTAGTGAGAGGAGCAGCAATTTTGCCATAGTTGCGGACAATTTTTTTGTAGTAGCCTATGAGTCCTAAAAATCCACGAAGTTGTTTAAGGGATTTAGGCAAGGGCCAATCTTGCATAGCTTTGATCTTGTTAGGATCTACCTTGACTCCTTCCTGAGATACTATATGTCCCAAGTATTCTACCTCCTAGACCCCAAAGGAATATTTGGACCTTTTGACAAAAAGTTTTTCCCTTTGTAATAGGTGAAGAACTTTATCCACATGAACTAGATGATCCACCCAGGACTTGCTATAAATTAAGATATCATCAAAGAAAACCAAGACAAACTTGCGAAGGAAAGGACGAAAGACAAAGTTCAAGAGATTTTAGAAAGTGGAAGGATCATTAGTGAGACCAAAAGGCATGACTAGGAATTCATAATGACCCTCATGTGTACGAAAAGCAGTCTTAGGGATATCCTCTTCTCTAACCCTAATTTGATGAAACCTAGAATGCAAGTCTAGTTTTGTAAAGTATCTAGCACCATGCAATTCATCCAACAAATCATCTATAATAGGGATAGGAAACTTATCTTTGATAGTGATCTTGTTGAGAGGACGAAAATCAAGACACATGTGCCATGAGTTATCCTTGCGTCATACCATCACCACTAGAGAGGAGTATGGACTAATGCTTGGACAAATGATTCCTTGCTCCAACATTTCTTGAACAAGTTTCTCAATTTTTTACTTTTGGGGTTGGGGATAGCGGTAAGGATGCACATTAGGAGGTTGACTTCCCGGAACAAGGTGGATGGCATGATCATGTATGTGCTTAGGAGGAAGACCCATGGGCTTATTAAAGACCTCGTATCGATCCATGATGTTCTATAAATCTGAAGGAATAGCTCGAAGAAGTGGCTCCAAAGACTGAACCTTCAAGCAAATGACTTGAGCGAAGAATCCACAACCATATTTTATCAATATCTTTTCCATGCTAATGTGAACTAACCACCTTGGAAGAAGAGGCTTCAATTCCTTGGAGACAAATGAATTTTCCATTCTTTTTCCACTTGACATATAATTGTTGCAAATTAATAGTAACATCACCAAGTTAAGATAGTCATTGTGCTCCCAATATGGCATCTGAACTACCTAGGCTCATGGCAAAGAGATTACTCGACCAAGTATAATTCCCCATTTGGATGTTAACTTTAGCCATTCGACCCACATATTGAGTGGTACCACCATTAGCAATTAAGACTTGAAATTTAGCCTGATTTGAAGTATTGATATACAAGCCCGAGGACTTAGTTGTCTTACTATCTATAAAGTTATGCATGCCACCTAAATCAATCAACACGCGTTGTCGTTTAATAAATCCTTGTACCTTGATGGTATGGTGAGCTTGGAGACCCATAAGAGCATGAGCAAAGAGAGCTATGGTATCATCTTCATGTTTTGCCTCGTCTACTTCTATTTGATGCTCTTGTTGTTGTAGACAGGCAAATTGATACGTCCTTATTTGCTGGATCAGTTTTGCTATTATGTGTTATTTTGTAAATGTATGCAAAGTGTTTGACGAAATGCACATGCATATATTTAATAATGTTGTAAAGTGCAATTTAATATTGTACGTAATAATAAAGTCACGTAAGTCAATTATGTCGGCCAAATTAGAATTATAAGCTATTTCGTCCTGTAGTGGAAATGTCATGTAATGCAAGAGCAAATGCACATGAAATGTAATTTGAGGGAAGTTATGAGGTAGTTGGAGAACATAACTACTTTTGGGTGTATAAATAAACCCCCCTCATTCATTCAAGTTGTTCACCCATAGAAGATGTGCAAGCATTGAAGAGAGTCATGCAGGTTGATGGATTGATGCAGTCTAGTCTTGTACGCAGCCATGAAGGATAATCAGCCTAGGGTTTGCAGGCTGTATTGTAATGCTGAAACTGTAATGTTGTATCATACATGCCATTGTTAATATAAATCTGCCTGTAATTATTGTCATCTTCTATTGCTGCTGCTATTACTGTTATTGCTGTCTCCATTGCTGTTATTACTGCTGTATCATTGTTGTTGCAGGTTTCCTGTGCATTATTATTGCTATACTACAATAACTGCAGATCTGTAGGATTATTTAACTGGAACTGTGTGTAAGCATGTAAAATTTCAGTTCTACAGTTGCAATGAATCTTCATCTTCATATAATGTTGTATCTTCACCTTCAACTTGAAAGTTATGACGTTCTTCACAAGCCTAATCATGGGGAGGATGAGAACGACATTTGAAACAGAAGAATCGTTGGGAACACTCATTATTGTGGTAAGGGCAACAAGAGTTGAAGTCACGTCTATGTGGAAGACCGAAATCTTGGAGGTTTTGTTATGTTGCCAAAGCTACACGTTGAGCATCGTCAAGAGTATAGGGATCAAGCATGTCGACTTCCTTCCAAATTTTATTCTTAAGACCATAGCGAAAGTCTAAGACCACCACCAATGGATTCAATTAGTAGGTATAAGTGAGAAGACTTGTGAACTTGGAGCAATACTCCTCCAATGTTCCTTTTTGCTTCGTTTGCATAATACATACCACATATGATGTGGAATATCCTTTGTCAAATCTTCGGAGAAATCATTATTTGAAGTTAGGCCACAAAAGAGGACCCCCATGTTGGCGGAGCTACCACAACAACCATTGATGAGCTTGGGTTCCCAACTTAGAATTTGCTAATGTGACACAACCTGCTTAAGGAACATGGTCCACATGGACAAGGCTTTCTATTTTAGCCAGCCATCCTCAAGGATCGACACCTTCAACGGTGGGCATGTCGATGCAAGGAAGAGGGCCATTCAAGGAAATTAGAAGCACCTCCTACTAAGGAATCCATATCAGAAGCAAAGCCTAGGTTCTAGGCACTTTCATAGGAATTTGGAGGACTATGACTAGGTGGAGGTTGTGGAAGAATACTTGTATGTGGTGTTGGATAAGTGATTAAAAGTTGTTGCCCTCTGGTTTGTTGTGAGCCTTGGACAAGGGGAGAGGTAGTGGCAGGTATTTATTGGCCTTTTTGGATTGTATCCAAGGTCTTGGCAATGTAAGAAATCATTTGTGCATGACTATCCAAGGACTTGGCAATGGAATAAATCATTTTTTCTTGATACAATAGATAAGAATGCAGATCGGGGTCAATAGTATCAGGAAGTGTAATACCAATTAGCGGGAGGAGTGACCAAGGTATTAGGAGTGACTGGGGAAGGGCTATTGGAAGGAGTGACTGGGGGAGGGTTATTGGGAGGAGGAGAGGAAGAACTCGAGGTTTTAGGAGGAGGCAAAGCCATGGTGTCTAAGGAAGAAATAAGATGTTTGTCAAATCTATTGATATTTGGGGGAGTGTTGTGATCCTTACTAGGATTTCTAGATTGGTGCTTCTTTCTGCTCATACACACATCCTCCAATTGAACAGTACGTTGCAATCAACCGTTGCCCCGCAACCAACCAGTAGTGGCAGCAAGTTCATTCATGCACTAGTGGCATTTGATAAAAACCCAAAAAATATTTGGAATGTTATTGAAAACAAATTGTGAAAAATACCTCTTACATTGATTAGCTCGAAGAGATGATTGTAATGGGATAGGTCTCCCGCAAGGGTCGCTAGACACGCCTTTCAAAAAAGCGTTGTTGGAGATATCCCTTGTTTTGACCGTCACGAAGAGACAATCGCAATGGTATAGGTCTCTCACAAGGGTTCAGCAAGAAGAAAATAACAGCAGCAAACTCGCAATATTCTAGAAGATAATTGCATCAGAATATGGACCGAAAAAAAAGTTACGAAAAATTGTGAAAAATACCTCTTTCATTGATTAGCTCGAAGAGATGATCGTAATGGGATAGGTCTCCTGCAAGGGTCGCGGGACACGCCTTTCAAAAAAGCGTTGTTGGAGATATCCCTTGTTTTGACCGTCACGAAGAGACAATCGCAATGGTATGTCTCTCACAAGGGTTCAACAAAAAGAAAATAACAGCAGCAAACTCCCAATATTCTAGAAGATAATTGCACCAGAAGATGGACCGAAAAAAAAGTTACGAAAAAGTTACTAGGACAGGCAGTAGTGATGTTTAGCAAAGGTTCTGGAATGGTTCGCACGCCCTTCTACTGCAAATCCACACCTCACAAGGAACCAAGATCGAAACTCTGATACCACTTGTTATGAAACAACTTCAATAATTACAGCAATAGCAATAGCTAACCAATAATGTGATATTAACAACACCCAATGATATCAATAAATCAGATCCAATAGCCAATGAATCCAATATGGAAATATCAAATCCAAATTCAAATCAATGTAAATTTCTTGGCCACTTAGAGAAGGTGAAGTCTCTTAGCCACTTAGAGAGGGTGAAGTCTCATATGGGCAGCAAACACGATTAAGAATTGAATATGAAAGATGATCTCAACTACCATCTAACTCTTCCTATTTATAGACTAAATCAATCATTACCCTAACCCTAATGCTCAAGGGAAGACTATCTAAACCTAATGCCCAAGCTAAATAAAACTAAAGATAGTCAATGTGGCTATATTGAAGTCGTTACAGGTTTGAGCCCTCATGTTTCCAAAGATGTGAAAACCCATACCCATTTCGAAGTTCATGTAACTTAGGTTGTAAGTCTTAAGAGAAAGTTGTGTTTTTTTGGGTAGCCTAACAGAGACTAACTCACTTGGCCAAGTGCAACAGCCATTCCACCCTTGGAGACTTCCAGCCTAAGTTAATAGCCATATCTTTTCATGAAAATATCTCAATTTTACATTATTTTTGGAAATGAAGTTTGGAATACAATAAAGCTTCGTAAGTGATTTCAGATTTAAATTCATTCAGATTTCATATTTCACTTTAGGTTTTCATTGGTATGCTTTGTCATTCAATGCTATAGATCCCATTCTGCAAACTTCAGATTTCAGCTGAAAATAATAGATTTCTGGATTTTAGTTTGGATTTCAGCTCTTTCATTCGGTTGTATCAGTAGGGACATAACAACAGTACAACTAATTCAGATTTTGATCTTTTAGATTCCAGATTTTCAAAGTTCACGTGATACTCCTCCTTCTCTATATAAAACCATATTTTTATCTAGCTTTCAGATCCGGTTTACAGCACAAAGCACTTTTTTGGCCTTGTGAAGGAACCTTAAAATTGCCCAAATTATTTCAGATATATAGAGTTTTTGTCACTGCTAATTGATCAATATCCATGCTTATGGGAAACTTATAAAGAAGAATCTCTTGTCGACCTTGAAGATCTATCCATTTTAGATTATGTTGAGCTTTATGAAGTAAATCAAAAAAGCTGATCCTTGGAGCTTGAAAAACTAGCCTAGGGAGTCATGAGCAATTATGAAAATGTTGGTGAAGATATAGGCCTTAGTAACCATTCTTATGAACATGAAGTTGACAGTAAAGATATGGTAAAAACTTTGTTCAATTGTTTTGACTATCAATAACAATTGTTGTTGTTGAAGAAGTTAAAGTGGTTCATAGCCATCAAGAGATATCAACAATTGTGAAGAAGCACATTGCAAATGAAGAATACAACCACAAGAAAAAAATATCAAATGTTACTTATGATGCCATGCTAGGGGCTGATGTAGTCATTGCGTTAGAAAGACTTATGACCATGGAAAAGAATCATATGAACAACAGAAAATTGTAATTGAATTTTTTAAAAGACCAGCAAATGATTGCCTTTAAAGGGTTGTAGGAGGTAAATCTGCCTCTCAAAAAAAGAAAAAGTAAAATTTTGTATAGACGTCGAATTGCAAATTAATTCGACAAGTTTTGTATGCTTTTTGACAGGTTTTTGTAATTTTGAAAAACAAAATGCGAAATGAAATTCACATTAAATTAAGTGTAATTAGCATGAAATGCAAAAAGTAGATTTAAATGAAATTTAACGTGAAATTAGTCGAAATTAGGGAAAAATGTAAAGGAAAGACTTTAGGAGAATAAGGTTAATTTTTGAACGGCAATTTTGAGGTCGCAGTTGTAAATAGTGCGTTGTCCCAGGAACCACTTGGAACGGCCTGGGACAAGCATTATAAGGCCCCCCATTCAATTTTTGAGTTTGTCGATGTTGTTCCTAGAGAAGAAAGGTGCAAACGTAGATTGATGAATACTGAATTTGTGAGTTCCGTAGTACAGTAACGCTGATTGCAGATGTAATCGTGTTGCGTGATTGTCATTGTATCAAATCAGGCATATTTTGTACTTATATCTGCATGTTGCTGGTTACATCAGAGATGAATATCAATGCAGTCATTTATCCAATTTTGTCTGTGCATGTGTGGATGATTTGACTATTTTATGATGTTTGCATATTCTATTGATTATAGCTTTTGTGTAATGGTTAAGACGCATCAACAGGTAGGATTTGGTATAGGAGTTTATCTTCTGCACGTTATAGCCAACATAGTTGCAATGGGTTGCACGGAGGATGGTTGTGGAGAATAACTGTTCATTGGAATATTACATAGGAGTTGGTATAATTATTATTGTTCGTTTGTCCGGTTCGAACAATTGCATAGTTCTGAGGTTTGCGGAATACGACAATAAATCAAGTGTGTAAGTTATGATTGTGCAATTGCAAGAAGGTTCATACCTTAGATCGGTTGGAAATTGTACAATAGAATAGTACATTATAGCAATAATTGCGGATCGTACGATTGCTATGAACTGTACGTTTAGCAAAGGAACAATTGCTGCCTAGGAAGAAGCGTACAGTTGTGAGTAATCTGTGCTCTCAGAGATGATTGTACGATTGGGTGATTGTATGACCATATATCGTACGGTTGATGTCCTAGAGTGTTTGATGGAACCATACAGTTTAGAGACCTTACAGCTATAGTTTGAAGTGTGGAAATGCTGAGGGTTCTAGTGTTCCATTCCTCAATCTATCGCCACCTCCTTTACAAGGAATACCGCCACTCGTGCTACAAGGGTTATTAGCATGTGCAAACAAGCTGATCTCAACACCAAAGATGGCCATGTAACTATCTAAAAGAACGTTGGGTTTTATGCTTGAATGTAATTACATGAAAGTATTGCATGTCATGACCATAGAACAACACCCACATAAACAAAAGGAAATGTAGAAATATTATTTATTAATGAGACTGCAACAATATTGGGACCTACACAACACTTTCTCATTTGATAGGGGCAAGAACACTTCATTGTCCAACAATCCAAATGCTTTGGGTACAAAGCAATTCAAGAAGGGGATTGTTATGAATCTTTTTGTTTTATGATTTATCATCTTATATTATATTTTTCTAGAGTTTAACTATAACCGTATGAGTTTGTGTAATAAGAATGTCATAAGAATTACAAAAATCCTTGCCATAGAGGTTATTATGGAGGAGATACAAGGAATCCTTTTGGAGGAGTTAAAATATAATGAATAATAAAACGTTTTATAGTGTGAAAATAGTGGAGGAATCCTTTTGAATTACAAGGAATCTTGTCATAATAAGGGAGTTACAAGCATCTACTATCTCTTATGCAAAGTATATAAGTATAAAAATGTTTTAAGTCTTAGGGGAAAGGTGAGTTGTTTTGGAGATTTTGTTTCAGAATAAACTATGAAAAACTGTTCCACTTGGCCAAATGCAGTGCCTGTATTGCCCCTAAAGACTTTAGGCCTGAGTTGGCACACACACCTTCTTAGGCAAGTATCTTTCTTTTATGTACTTTTTGGAGAAATGTTTTTGAAATACAAACATCAGTGTTTGATTCAGATTCCAGTTTAAATTTGGTGTGTTGGCTTTTGTCCAATACTATATATCCCTTTTTAGAATCTTCAAATTTCAGCCTTACGAAACAGGTTTTTGGATTTTAGTTCTGTCAATCAGTTATATAGAACTGATAATTATGCAATAAAATTCGAATTTACATTCAAAACTTCAAAATTCAAGTGGGACTTTTCTGTATAATAGCAGATTTCTAGCCAGTTTTCAGACTTAGTTGGCAAGAGTGAAAAGAAATAATTTTGAAAATTTTTGGAAGCAATCTGAACCAAGCTGCAGATTGTGAGAACACAGTATTCAGATGTCCTCAACATAGCTACTTTTAACTTCAGTTCTCCAGAGAGAACCTAATCAAGAAGTTTAAAACAAGACGATTTCAAGCAAGAATCTGAGCACAATGAAATTTAAATCCTTAAAAGAAGAAAGGGAAGAGTAGCTTATATTAGAAAAATCTCCCCCCACCCCCAAAAAGGGGGAAAAAATAATAATAATAATAATAATGGTGAAATGAAGAACAAGGAATCAATTACTTTTATCATGCAAAGGAATTGTATCCTTCATACGAAGTCCAGGATCCATCTATAGAGCCAATAACTGGTAAAGGTAATTTTTAACAATTAAAGAAGGAAAAAAATCCACCAAAATAAGGTTCCTTCATAAACAATCAGAGTAGAAGCTTTGAATCAAAACTATTAATTAAAGAGTCCATTGTGTTTGGGGTAAGTGCCAAGGAGTGATGAGTTCTACATAGTAAGCCAAGGTTCCAATCCCATGGGTGGGCCTTAACATTTAATGGGATTGAAGTCCAACTGGTGAGAACATTTGGCTCACAAAGAGCCCACCAGGGTTCAATTCCATGGGTACTGTGATAATACGATTTGTTGTAATACCACTATGTGGTTCATTTCAATCCCATATATAAACTAAGATCTAGTCAGAAATATGAATTGTGTCTCCTGATAGTTAGCTAAATTGGTAGAGTGAAAAAATTGTGTATAACCTCAACAACATGGTAGCCCTTTTGTATTATCTTTCTCATAACATTAATTTATATAAGATCCCTAATAATGGGAAGAATGATAAATGAATACAAAGGAGCCTTACATACTAGCACCCCCCATCCAGTTGGAATAGTGAAATTAAATTTTGACGGACATGCCTGTGAGAAACCAGGCCTCGCAAATGCTGGGGGTATTTTCAGTGATAGTAATGGTCAGTTGCTCTATGCGTATGCTCTTTGCCTTCTGCCATCCACTTCAAATTGGATGGAGGCAATTAGTCTGATTACAGGCCTAAGAGTGGCCATTGAGCAAGGGTTTGAGAAGTTAATTGTTGAGTGAGACTCAAAGATTGTGATTGAAGCTTTCCAAAAAAAAAAGTTTGTTGAATACTCTCATAGAAGACTATTTGAGCGTCTAGAATAGAATTAAAGACCTCTCTCATATGCTTCGCGAAGGTAATAAGGTAGTTGATAAATTTTCTAACATAGCAATCGACATGAATATGCTGTATAAATCCGTTTATAACAATGATATGGAATTATAGAGTGCAGTGGCAGATCTATTGTCTCATGATGTCACCAAGTCACTGCGATAAAACATTAATGAGGCATGATTAGGGTATGTTTTCCCTGTCCGCATTATGCTTTGATGTCTTATCATCATTGATATATTGGGCCTTTGCCTTGCCTTATCTTGTTATGGTTGGACAGTTTACCATAATCAGATATAAGTAATATCCTGTTTTTGTTTGTACTTCTGCCAATGGGCATCAACAATGTACATCTTCTGTTTTTTCATGGGCAGGGCCCCTAATAAAAGCACCTTTGAACTAACCAAAGAAAAAAACATTTATTTCTATCAAATAAGAAGTTCATTATTTTTAATCAAGGTATCAAGTCATGAAGGAACAAACCCAGCTTTTATTTAAAAAGGAAATATTTCAAACTATGCAATCCAACCTTGCAGAGAAGTCCCTTGAGAGTGGAAGACAATATCAAACTCCTTTGATTTCAAAAAAATTACATAGGTTCCAAATAAAAGGATAAGTTAATAATAAACATATTCTGGCAGATTTGATATCAAAAGCTCTAGTTAGCATAGCACAATTCATGTCCACTTTTTACAACATACCATTAGGTTGGGGTTATAATTGTCAACTGATATTCAGAGTTACATCTAACAAGAAATTTTGCATCAAAGGATTTACAATCTAACAACTAACTATTTTAAGAAACAACTTTTTAGGTCTATTTGTAATTTCAAGCTAATAACGTCAAGATATAAATGTTTGGCCATTTGATAATAGAAGCTTCATTTCATCACATCAATTTGGAACCATATTTATGAAGGCCTCTGATAATCTTATTCCAAGATTGTTGAAAATATAGACATTAAAGGGAAAGAAAATGTATATTTTATTTTTTTAAAGCTGGGACAAAAGAAAAAATGAGATGGCATACATGTCTCTTCACGTGTATTCATGGGCTCATGACGAAGTGCATCTTCTCGGTAGCGAAACCATCTTTGACCATTGAATGATTTGTCAATGTATGCCCGATCAATGGTCCTCCATGCCTCCAAAAAGAGTAAATTCTCCTCAGTAAGTGCCCCTAAAATTCCATTTTGAATAACAAATGTTTTACTAAAGCAACTGCCATGATTCAGTCATTAAATTTGCTTCTAGTGAGAAACACAAACACCCAATCATTAACATCTAAAATAAATACAATGCATTTCCCTAGGATATGCTCTTCAGTTTGGAAGAATAAACAACTATTGTTAACAATACCCCTTCGTTTCCCTATTTTATTGTAAATTCAGAGTGCCTTTGGACTTTAAGCCTCCAAAAAAATGCTTGCATAATTATATTTGCAAATTTCATAAACCTTGAAGATAAAAGAAACATGTATGTCAATGCATACTCACACGACGGATTTTTGTTGACATTTATGGAGATTGACATAATAAATGCAATAACTATGGCTGATCCAACCAGGTAAAGAGAACCCCTGTTTTTTTGTTTTTTGGGCCATCTTTGAAGTTTTGACAATCTTTTTGGGTAAATGCAGCATTCCAGATAATTTGAATATAGATGCACCCAATGGTGAAGAAATATACTGGAGTGCTTCAAAAATTCCTGAAGTTGAAAGTTAAATACTGAAAACAACCCATTCGTTATCTTCACCCCAATGCCATTTCTTAGTTGTAGTCTGCTCTTTCTCTTGTCAACTGAAAAGCAACTTTGCAAATGCCTTCTCACTACCAACTTCCAATTCTTGTACTTTGGCAGCAGTATCTGCAAAAGAGCAAAAATAAGTTCCAGAATACGGCCAAAATATGAAAGCATAGGCATAAGCCACACTATAATACCTAAGGATATGACAACAGAATATGTCAATCGTCTGTTGTCTTTCAGCACTTTTCATTTTGCATGACGTTAAAAAAGAAAGAATAGTGTCATTCATCTCAAGAACTTTGACTTTGCTCTTTGTTTAGTAAGTCATTTTTATATGGAGTAACAATTCGGTTTAATCCATGCATGGACATGCATAGCCTCTTTAGTTGAATTAGCTAGTAAAAAACAAAGGTGAAACACCCAAGGGATTAGGTAGGCTTATAACATGCAAAATTGTGGCGACAGCTTCAAAATTCAAAATGACAAAAATTTACATACAATTTCCATTTTCCACTAAAACATATCTGCACAGGGATAGGACAAATGAAATACATGTCCCCACGGGGACTAACCTAGCAAACAACTTGATGCTTAGATGTAGCTGTGGTGATTAAAAGCAAGATCATGAGAGAATGACCCCACTAGTAACATCAAGGCTGTAGAAATTGAGTTGGCAACCAAAGGACATCCTCGAAACAGCTCAAAAAATAAGTTCACTCTTCATAAAGGTAGGACTTGCATACACTTCTGAAACTGGAAACTTTTGCAGTTTCTAGAAACAGACAAAATACTTTTGGAAAGAATTCAAAGAGGTAAATAAAAGCCCTGAAAATTGGAGTTGAAATTCCAAGCAATGCTTTAAAACGGGCACTACACAAGAATACAACATTTGAAACACAATGCCTGGAACAGAGGCTGAAGGATACTGGTCAAAGAAAACAGTACACACCATGATAACTATTTTCTTTAATACATTTTCAAAAGAAACATACTCAAACAGATTACACAAAAGGTTAAGTTAAATGGTTATATCTGTTAGACCTAAGGTAGAAAGAAGTGAAGCGCTTTGATAGATATATATAAAGAAAGATGCATGCATGTGCCTGTATATATAATATTTATATATCTATATCTATATATACAGATGTATAAGCTAGCTCCTTTGGTCACAATTTGGGCAAAAAAACATCTCATCTTTTAGGAGCCATATCTTTGGATAGATTTGTCTAATTCAAACGATTCTTGTGCTGTTTTGTGAAGAATCTGAAAAGCGTTGAAATGAGTGGTCATATGAAAGCATAGTAGCAAATATCGGCAAAAAATCACCAATTCCCTAATTTTTTGCCGATTTTATCATTTTTTGAGTCAAATCGCAAAGAATCGCGGATTTAGCATTTTTTTGTAAATTTTTTGAAAAATTTGGCTTTATTTCTTTATGTAACCTCTTGCAAACGAAGAAAGGAGTTTGCCTACCTACTACCACCCCAACCCAAACACGCTAGGGCATCCTAAAAGCAAGCGGATTGCAGTTTGAAGGAATCCGGCAGCCAGCAACAACCACCCAAAGGATTCATCCGAGGTAAGAAAAACTTTTGAAAACTCTTTTTTTTTTTTTTCCTCCAAGTTGAAACAAGGTTTAGATTAGGGTTGTTTGCAAATGTTTTTGTCAATGTTTGAAGTTTAAACCCTAAACCCTAGTCTAGGGTTTTGGGTTTAGGTTTTTTTTTTCCTTCCTCCTTTTAAGTAAATACTAAATATTGTTGCCTAATGTATGCAAGCCCATTTATCAGCTGTCAATATTTCAAGTTAAACTTTAAACCCTAAACCCTAGTCTAGGGTTTTGGGTTTAGTTTTTTTTTTCTCCTCCCTTTAAGTAAATATTGCTTAATCATGCCTGATAACTATGTATGCAAGCCCATTTTTCAGCTATCAATGTTTGAACTTTGAAGTTTAAACCCTAAACCCTAGTCTAGGGTTTCGGGTTTAGGGTTTTTTATATTTTTTCCTCCTCTTTTTAAGTAAATATTGCTGCCTGATAACTATGTATGCAAGCCCATTTTTCAGCTGTCAATATTTCAATTTTCAAGTTTAAACCCTAAAACCTAGTCTAGGGTTTTGGGTTTAGGTTTTTTCCCTTTAAATAAATATTGCTCAATGTTGCTTGATAACTATGTATGCAAGCCTAATTTTCAGCTGTTAATGTTTCAATTTTAAACCCTATGGCGGTTAAGTAATTGTTTGTAACTTTGTTGTTACTTGTTTCCATGTGCAGGCATAGAAAAAATGAAACCAAAAGATCCAGCATGGGTGTATGGAACGCCAAGGGAAAAGAAAGGGGAAGTTATATGCAATTTTTGTGGCGAATGTTTTAGTGGAGGCATTTTCTGCCTCAAATTCCATTTGGCAAAGAGAACTGGCAAAGATGTCAGGCCATGCTCTAAGGTGCCAGATGAAATTAAAAATAAAATAGAGGCCATGATCTCTGGCTCAGAGGAAAAAAGAGATCTCAAACAAAGTCAAACCAAGGCCATGTCAACCCCCCCTTCTCAAATTCCCCATATCGGCAACAGCTTTAGCCGGTTTCAGCAGGAGAGTTTGAGTCCATCGTGTGCACAAGCAGCTAGTGGGATGGGAGAGTCCCATTTTGTAGAGTGTTTTGTGCCAAGGGCACAACCCACACTTGAGGGTATGGCCACGTGGAACCAAGAGAAGCACAATGCAGCGAGGACAACCATTGCCACTTTTTTGTATTATTTTGACATTCCCTTCAATGTGATACTGGCAACACATGATAGATGTCGTTGCAAGTTGCAACGCAGGATTCAAGGCGCCAACTTATGATGAACTTAGGGGCCCTCTCCTTCAACAATCTGTGGACAACATTCAGGTTGTGCTTAAATTTATACACATGCATGATTACATTATGTTCTTGAAAAGCAAACTTCAAAAAAAATCGAAGGGGATTAATTTATATATATACATGACTAAATTTTTTTTTATACTTCAGGTTGTGCTTGAAGGCCAACGCAAGGCGTGGAGGATGAAGGGTTGTAGTATCATGCCTAATGGTTGGACGAATGGGAAGGGAAGAACCTTTATTAATTTTTTGGTTGCTTCTGCAAAGACAAACTGCATTCCTCAAGTCAGTTGATGCATCAGCATAAGTTAAGAGTGCCAAAATGTTTGCAGGGTTGTTGAAATGTGCCAAATTAGGGAAAAACCCTAACTATGCAATTTATTTCAAATCATCCCAAAATGAATTTTCAAACCCTTGTTGTAGATATGGTAATATTCCTTACTAAAATTTTGAACCATGCAAATAAAAATCAGATCTGTAAATAACCCAGAAAAATACACCATAAAACCCTAAGATTGTCACAAACACACCACAATATTTTATATTATCTTTTATGGAACCACAATTACATAGATCACACCTGAAACATTAATATAAACCCTGGATGCTGAATAAAACAACACAATCACTGCAAAATCATAATCTGAAAACCCCAATCTGAAGAAGCTCCCTTAATTCTTCCAAACAACTCACAAATGCCCTTCTAGGCTGGATAAATCCTGAATGCTCCTTAATATGATCTTTAATGCCCAAATGTAAACCCTAGGTAGGTTTACCCTCACAAAACACAAGGGTTTTCGTCCTTGGCCTTGCAAACCAAGAGGGTTTTCGTCCTCAAGGTTGGCTCTTGCAGGTTTTCGTCCACAAGAGTTGTTCTCTCGTAGGGTTTCGTCCACCAGAGAAAATGGTATCAGCTTTTCAGCCAATTACACAAAGTAGAAGAAATAAAATGACCCAAGATGATGCAAATGAGCCCCCTTGTCCTCTTTATATAGACATGTTATATTTCTTCGTTGGGGTGGCACTTTATTGAATCACTTATAAAATAACCTTATAACTCCTTAAAATAAAATATCATGTCCCTAATACACATTGGCCCCCTTTTCTCTTTTTTTATTTATTTAATTACTAAATTCCACTAAAAATACCTTCAAAATAACAAAACACTCCAAAGCTTCACACCACAACTATGTACAATAAGAATATGAACAATGGGGACATTACAGTTGTTGGAGGAGGTTGTGTTGGAGGTCGAGGAGGAGAATGTTGTCCAAATCATCACGGACAACGCAACAACATATAAGGCATATGGTAAGGTTTTGGAGCAGAGATTCCCCACTAAATTTTGGACCCCATGTGCAGCCCATTGTCTCAATTTGCTCCTCGAGGGCATTGGGAGATTACCTTGGGTGGTAAAGGTTGTACAGAAGGCTAAGGCCATCACAAAATTCATTTACAACTACGCATGGGTCCTTAGCCTCATTAGGCAATTTACTCATGGGAGGGAGCTAGTGCAGCCTGGAATTACATGCTTCGCCACAAACTTTATGACATTGTAGAGCATTTATGATTCAAGAGGGTCAGTACAGCAAATGTTTTTGACAGATGATTGGAATTCCGAACAAGCTACAAGATACCGAATCTCACTTGAGGGGCAGAATGTATATACTTATTTGTTTGAGGAGGCCTTCTAGATAGCTATGGATGAGGCCATCAAGGTACAATACTAAGTTTATTAAAAAAAAATTTAAATATTTTCATTTAAATTATTTTTCCTTTTTTTTCAGGTGTCATAGCCTTTGGTGAAGGTTCTTCATCTTGTTGATGGAGAACAATTTCCAATGGAATTTGTATATGAGGCTATGGACAAGGCAAAAGAGGCAATTGTTATATTTTATGGATATGCCCGCACCAAATATGATCCCATTTGGACAATCATTGATAACCGATGGACATCTCAAATCCATAGCCCTCTTCATGCAACAAGTTACTACTTGAACCCCTAAATTTTTATTCTCCTACATTTCATGTTGATTATGAGGTGAAGCTTGGCCTTCAAGATTGCATTGACTGCATTTTCTCAACTAATAGAAACTTGCGCGATAAAACATGTGAAGAGATACAGGATTATAAGCAATCTTGGGGCCGCCAATTCCCATCCGAGCAATGCAAGAGTGTTAGGTCAACATTGAGGCTAGGTGAACCTCATCGAATTATTATTTATTGTTTTTTATTTTGTTTTACAAAATAATCTCAATTTACTATTTTACATGTAAAATATTAAATTTCATATTTTTGTTGTTGTTTCTAGATTTATGGTGGGAGGACTTTGGTGATTTTACGCCCAATTTGTAGCACATGGTCATCACAATCTTATCTCAACCATGCAGTGTTTCAGGTTGTGAGCACAATTGGATTATGTTTGAGTACATACACTCCAAGAAGCCAATAGACTTACACAAGAAAAGTTGAACGATCTTGTGTTTGTGCATTACAACCTTCGCCTCTACCAAAGAAGTTTTGAAAAAACAAGTACCGAGCCCATTGACCTAAGTGACATCGATCCATCATTTGAATGGATCACAAATGCAGTGCAGGAGCAGTAAGAAGAGCCTCTCTTCCCCCTGGATGAATTACAACACTTTAAAGACCTAGCAGAGGAGATAGCAACCAAGGACCAAGAAGAGGCACATGCACAAGAAGCGGCAAGGGCACGTCAACAAAGAGAGACTAGGTCTTCTACTAGGGCAAAGGGCAAAGGAATTGCAAGACAATAGATAGTGGGCCTATTGAGGCATTTTGACACATTTTGTAATTTGTACCTTTTCATATTATAAGCAATACAATATGTGTTTTGTCACTTTCATGTGTATTTTAAACTTGAGCCTTGTATGATGTATCACTTGCCACTTTCATGTGTAGTTTAAGCTTACAGTCTTACATCATTAATATTTGATTTGCATAATGTTAATTCATTATGATATGCATGAAAAAAACTTTTTTCAATGACACAGCGTTTTCTTTGGGGTTTTCTTTTGCCGATTTTTTTCATTTCCCTCCCCAAACTAATTCCAGTCCGATTCAAAGTTTCTCTACTATGTATAAAAGAATCCAAGCAGTATTGAGGGAGATACGTCCATGTAAAGGCAATCGTCCGAAACAAGGGCAGCGTTAGGGCAATTTTTTCTAAAAAAAACGTCTCATCTTCCAGAAGTCGTATCTTTGCGAAGGTTTGTCCAATTGAAATGATTCTTGGACCAATTTGTGCATAATTTGAAGAGCTTTAAAATGAGTGACCATTTGAAAGAATCCAAACAGTATTGAGGGAGATACGACCTTGTGAAGTCGCAAAGCCAAGAGAGAGTATATCTAATGAAAAGAACAATTGTGAAAGAATGTTGAGGAATAGAATAATAAGACTTACGCCCGATCTTGGCAAGACAAAAAGAGGAAAACTTTCAAATTATCAAGCAAGAATCAGGGAAGCAAGAGCAAACATAGAGAAAGGAACACAATCAAAGTTGGTTGAACTTCTCTTTACCAAACACCAAAATGATATCGGTAATTCACTGGAGAGGCCAGCAGCCCCTAATGAGACATGATTACCATCTCATGGAATATAAGTGGTGCTAATGCCCCCTCAAAGCAGAGGCGTATCAGGGGCCTTTTTTTAAGTAAAATGCCTGATATTCTTTGTATCCAAGAAACTAAAATGACAAAGGAAGAAGTTTCCAAAATTATGAATGCATTATGGGCAAAATGTGAATGGGATGTTGTGGATTCAAAAGGATCGGCAAGGGGGATTCTAACATGTTGGAATCTAGTTAGAACCCTTCTGTGAAACCATTCATAAATCTAGGCATTGGGTAGCCTCATTAGTCACATGCTAATTTGCAAATATTCGTTTCATCCTTATCAATGTCTATCGACCTACAACTCATTCATGCAAATCAGAAGTATGGAGTGGGAATGAAGTTTTTATGAGATGTAAAGACCAAGAAACCGATTCATGATCGTTGGAGATTTTAATGCCATAACCAAGCTGGATGAAAAATATGGGGGAATTAGGAAAATAAACCAAAGTATGAGAGATTTTTCAGCTTTCATTCAAAACAATAATCTATGGGAGACTGAGTTTGAAGAGGACAACTATACATGGACCAACAACAGGATAGGCCAGAACCTGATAGCAGAAAAATTGGACAGATGCATACTCTCATATCATTGGCTAGATGAAGGGACTTGTGCTAAAATTAATACTTTGACAAGGATTGGTTCAGATCACTAGCCAATAAGAGTTTAAATGGTGGTAAGAGTTTAAAAATTCATATTTAAATATAAGCAGATGTGGGAAGACCATCCTCAATTTGTTGATATGATAACGCAAACATGGAATTCTTAAAAAAACGGTGGGTTGTATATACTTTGAAAACAAATTAAATCAATGGCATCTAGATTAAAAGAATGGAACAAGAACACTTCTGGAAACCATTTTGAAAAGAAAGAAGAACTAAAAGAGAAACTTTGTAAATTCTAAACAGATGAGCACAATAATCCAAGCTTGGAGGAAAGGAAGTTGCTTAGTGAATATCATAATATTTTGAGTAAGGACAAGAAATTTTGGAGATTAAAATTGAGACAAACTTGGTTAAAAGGAGATAAAAACATAAAGTTTTCTTATAGGATGGCAATAGTACAGAGAAAAACATCTAGAATTAGTAAAATTAAATCAGTAGATGGGGTTTGGAATGAAGATCAAACTGAAATCAGAAAGGAGGCAAAGCTCTTTTACCAGAATATTCTAGGATTGAAGGAGATTGAAGTTCTTAATGATAAGTTATTGCAAGAAGTACCTTTAGTTATAACAAATGAAGACAATAGCAAACTGATGGAGCCTATTACTCTTAAAGAAGTTCATTCAACTTTTTTCTCTTTTGATAAGGATAAATCCCCAGGCCCGAATGGACTCTCGGCAGCATTCTATCAACATAACTAGGAAAGAGTGAAGGATTCTTTATTGATGGCAGTGGAACAGTCTAGGGTAAAACAGTACATACATTATAAAATAAATGGAACATATCTTACCCTAATTCCAAAATTGAAGGATGCAGAAATGTTTGATTCATTCTGGCCCATAAGCCTATGTAATATGGCATATAAGATATTCTCTAAAGTGATGGCAAATCAGTTAAGACCACTATTAGAAAAAATTATTTCAAAAGAGCCAGAAAAATTTGTGAAAGGGAGACAGATTCTAGACGGGATCATAGTAGCTCATGAAGTAATGCATTCAGTAGCTTCTAGAAAAGAGAAAGCAATGATCTTAAAACTTGATATGAATAAAGCCTATGATAGGGTTAAATGGGATTTTCTTTTTGCAGTATTAGAAAAGTTTGGATTTGGGAAGAAACGGGTCATATGGATTAAAACTTGTGTCTCTATAATATCATATTCAGTGTTGGTCAATGGGCTTGTAACAAAATCATTTAAAGCCAAAGTGTTGGTCAATGGGCTATTAACAGAATCATTAAAAGCCAAGAGGGGTCTTCGACAAGGAGATCCTTTGTCGCTATATTTGTTCATTATTTTGGCAGAGGTATTGGAAAGGACCCTGAAGAAGGAATACAAAGATGGGCTAATAAGCTGACTTAAGGCTAGTAATAACATTGACAACATCACCCATCAACAGTTTGTAGATGATACAACCCTTTTTTAGAGGGCAAGGAAAAACGAGGCCAAAGCTTTGAATAACTTATTAAAGGAATATGAAAGAGCATCTCAGGGATATGCAAGTTATTTCAAATGGAGGAGACAAATTTGTCAGCAACATACCTAGGGATGCCCTTATTTGAGGGGAGAATGAGGATAGAATTGTGGAATCCAGTTATAAGTATAGTTCAAAATAAACTACCATAATTGAAAGGTAGAAGGTTATTGTTAGGAAAAACTTCAGATTTTACACCTGCAAGTAGAAACACAATGACAAAGAACAAAAACAGCAACACAAGTAACACAGAGATTTACATGGAAACCTGCAATGTGCAGGAAAACCATGGGGCAATGGCAACTTCTCCTTTCTATTATTTTCAGCAAAACTTTACATTCACGTTTTCAACGTTTCAACATTACTCTCATCTTAATATGCAAGGGATCAAGTCCCTTTTATAGAGCAAAAGGAAGACTCCAAACTGTTTGTTTCCTCTCCCAAAGGACACCTCCAATACTTGTTCGTTTCCACTCCCAAGGAAGGCGCCTAAACTTGTTCGTCTTCCGTGTCCTGACGTCTATCTTGGACGTCTACTTGCCTAGACGTTTGGCCTACTGCCCAGACGTCTGGCAGGTCAAACGTCTGGCCCAGTCTGGTCTGGCTTGCTGCCCAGACGTCTGGCAGGTCAAACGTCTGGCCCAGTCTGGCAAGCCAGACGTCTGGCCTGCTGCCTAGACGTTTGACCCAAACGTCTAGCAGGTCAGGCGTCTGACCTACTACCTAGATGTCTAGCAGGTCAGGCGTCTAGTCTGCTCCAGCTTGATTTTCTGCTACCTGTACCTATATAGTGACTTCACTTCCTAACATTCTCCAATTTGAAGTGAGTATTCAAGAATTCTTCTGCCAAATATTTTCAGGCAATGCCAATTGCCCAATGCTGCCCTTGTTACTTTTTTCAGCAAGCCCAGAGAAGTTTTGCACCACTCAAACTTCTCTACCTTGATCGGCTTTGTAAGCATATCTGCAGGATTCACTTTAGTGTCGATTTTCTGCAACAGGATCCTACCTTCTTCCACCACATTTCTTATAAAGTGGTACTTGACATCAATGTGTTTCGTGCGATCATGGAATGTTGGGTTCTTCACTAGCTGAATAGCACTTTGGCTATCCAATGCAGCGTAATTTTCTCCTGCATTACCTTGAAGTCACCCAACAATCGCTCTATCCAAATTGCCTCTTTGCTAGCATGAGTTGTTGCAATATATTCTACTTCAGTGGTTGATAAAGCCACAACAGACTGCAACTTAGAAGCCCAACTCATCGCTCCACCTGCAAGAGTGAAGGTATATCCTGTAATGGACTTTCTCCAATCTCTATCTCCACCATAATCAGAATCCACAAAACCTTTAACTTGCAAATCTGTCGATCCAAAGTAAATGGCAACATCTAAAGTGGCTCTTAAATATCTAAATATCCACTTCATTGCATTCCAATGCTCCTTACCAGGATTTGCCATGTACCGACTGACTACTCCCATTGCTTGGGCAATATCCGATCTGGTGCTCACCATGGCATACATGAGGCTTCCTACTGCAGATGAATACAGTACACAAGACATGCTTGTCTCCTCTGCTTCTGTTCTAGGACACTAGTTGGAAGACAACTTTAAGTGTGGAATAAGTGGGGTACTAACTGGTTTAGCATTCTGCATATTGAAGCGTTGCAGAATCTTTTCCACATATGACTTTTGACTTACTATATTTTTTTTCCTTTTCTGTCCCTATGTATCTTCATCCCTAAAATTTGGTTTGTTGCTCCTAAATCCTTCATTTCAAATGTCCTAGCCAACTGAGCCTTAAGTTCAATGATTTTCTTCATGTTGGGGCCTGCAACCAGCATATCGTCAATATACAACAGCAAAATAATAAAACTGCCATCATCAAACCTCTTATAGTATCCACAATGGTCAGCTTCACTCCTGCTGAAACCTTGGCTCTTCATGAAGGTGTCAAATTTCCTGTACCACATCCTTGGTGTCTGTTTCAACCCGTACAGTGATTTCTTCAATCTGCAAACCAAATGCTCTTTGCCTCTTTCTTCATAGCCCTCAGGCTGATCCATATAGATCTCTTCCTCGAGATCACCACGCAATAAAGTAGTCTTTACATCAAGCTGCTCCAGTTCTAAATCCTGTGCAGCTGCAAGTGCAAGTAGAACTCTAATAGCAATCATCTTCACAACTGGAGAGAAAATTTCATTAAAGTCACTACCTGACTTTTGCACATAGCCTTTTGCCACCAAGCGAACTTTATAGCGTTCCAACAGCCCATCGTTGTTCTTCTTCACTTTGTACACCCACTTGTTTCCAACAGTCTTTCTTCCAGGTGGGAGATCCACAAGTTCCCACGTTTTATTCTTGCGAAGTGCCTCGATTTCCTCCTCCATGGATTTCCTCCACTTTTCTGCATTCTCAGACTCTCTAGCTTCCTGAAATGAACTAGGTTCACCATCACCAATTAACAAAGCAAAAGAGGACTGATAAACATGAGAATACCTTTCCGGACACTTTTGTGGACGTGTAGATCTTCTAACCCAATGATTTGTTGATTGTGGCTCTTGGTCTTGTGACCGTTGTGGCTGCTCTACTTGTTGTTCTACTTGTTGTTCTGCATGCTGATCAAAAACTTCAGCATGCTGATTTTCATATTCATCTTCACTCATTTCTACTTCAATTGGTACAACATTAGGAGTTTGTTGTACCTCCTTCCTTTGCATGGATTTTTCATCAACAATTACATCCCGGCTAATAATTACCTTGTGGGAAGTAGGATCCCATAGTCTATACCCCTTCACTATATCTCCATAGCCGAGAAAAACACATTTGCTTGACTTTGGGTCAAGCTTGGACATTTTTTCTTTGGGTACATGGGCAAATGCATCGCAACCAAAGGTACACAAATGAGAGTAATCAACTAGCTTACAACACCAAACCTCCTTTGGAATTTGTCCATCCAACGCAACTGTAGGTGATCTATTAATAAGATAAACAGATGTATTAACAGCCAAAACTTTTTCTCCAACATGATTGCGCTAAGCATGTTTCTTGCACGTTCCATGATTGTGCGATTCATCCGCTCAACCACACCATTTCGTTGTGGAGTATATGGAACTACCTTCTGGTGCTTAATTCCTTCCTGAGTACAAAATTTATCAAATTCCTTGGAGCAATATTCACCCCCATTATCTGACCTAAGACATAAAATCAACTTGCCCAAACTCTTCTCTACCCGTGCTTTGAACTCTTTAAATTTCTGCAAAACTTCTGACTTCTTCTTTAGAAAACAATCCCACACTCTCCTATCTATAAAAGTTAGAAAATAGATGGCGCCATTCAAGGACTGAGTGGCGACTGGTCCAAATATATCCGAATCTATAAGTTGCAGAAAATCAGAACTCTTACCAGGACTTGCAGTAAACCGAACCCTCTTCTGTTTACCAAAAATACAGTGCTCGCATAAGTCTAAATTACAAGACTTGATCCCGGATAGCATACCTCTGTCATGCAAAATTTTCAAGCCTTTTCCACTCATATGGCCTAGGTGTTGATGCCATATCATAACTGCATCCTGAACATAAGTTGTTGTTGCTACATGATTTGTCATCGTATCATCACAAAAACAATATAGGGTTCCAAAAGATTCCCCCTTAGCTACTACAAGAGCCCCTCTGGTAATTTTGCAGTAGTTGTTATCGAAAGTGACAAGATACCCTAGCTTATCCATCATTTTGATTGAAAGCAAATTATTCCGCAAATCGGGCACATGTCGCACATCACATAACATCCTTTCTCTACCATCGTCCAACCTGATCCTTATATCCCCTCTTCCCACAATTTCTAAAGGGTGATCATCACCCAAATAGACCTTTCCACCACAATATGGTTGATATTTGTCAAACCAGTCTCTATGGGGAGACGTGGAAAGATGCACCTGAGTCCAAAACCCAGGTATATAAAACAGATTTGTTGTTATTGATACAGAAGGCTTCACATGTTGTCGTCTCTCCTGAATCTACTGCACTGGCCTCAGTTGATGGCTGATTTTGCTTTTCACCATTCTTTAATTGCCAACAGTCCTTGAAGTGTCCTGGCTTCCCACAATGCCAGCACTTCCCATTCTGCTTATGTCCTTTAGACTTAGATCTGGACTGTTTTCTACCTTGTTTACTCCCCTCGAAAGATCGACCTCTCACAGATAGGGCTTCATTGATTGAGGGTTCCAGAGACGTTTTTCACCTCAACTCTTTTGCCCACAAAGCGGCTACCACATCATCAAATTTGAGAGATCCTGATGATGAATTATTGATGGTCATCACCATATGATCCCAAGTGTCCAGGAGGGAACAAAGTAGGGTGATAGCTCTATCTTCATCCTTCATCTTCACATTAACTGAAACCAGTTTACTGATAAGAGTATTTAACTCATTCAAATGATCTACAACGGATGAACTTTCCTTCATCCTCAAGCTATAAAGTTGTTTTTTCAGAAAAACCTTATTAGTTGCTGATTTTGTTTCATACAACTTTTCAAGCTTTTGCCAAAGGGCTTCCGCGGTCTTCTCTTCAACTACATTGAACAAGACAAAGTCCGCTAGGCAGAGACGGATTGTAGAAATCGCCTTCCTGTCAAGCGTTGCCCACTCCTCATCTTTCATGCTGCTCGGTTTACTCGCGACCCCTTTCAAGGCTTGAGCTTGGTCATTCTGAACCAGCAAATCCTCCACCTTCATCTTCCATAGAGCGAAGTTCCTGCCATCAAATTTCTCAATCTCAAACTTGGTTACACCTCCTGTCATTGTTGCAGCTCCCACTTGCACAAAACCTTGAGCTCTGATACCAGATGTTAGGAAAAACTTCAAATTTTATACCTGCAAGTAGAAACACAATGACAAAGAACAAAAACAGCAACACAAGTAACAAAGAGATTTACGTGGAAACCTACAATGTGCAGGAAAACCACGGGACAATGGCAACTTCTCCTTTCTATTATTTTCAGCAAAACTTTACATTCACGTTTTCAACGTTTCAACATTACTCTCATATGCAAGGGATCAAGTCCCTTTTATAGAGCAGAAGGAAGACTCCAAACTATTTGTTTCCTCTCCCAAAGGAAGCCTCCAAAAACTGTTTGTTTCCACTCCCAAGGAACGCGCCTGAACCTGTTCGTCTTCCGCGTCCTGACGTCTATCCTGGATGTCTACTTGCCTAGACGTCTAGGCAGCAGGCCAAATGTCTGGTCTGCCGCCAAGACGTTTGACCTAAGCATCTGGCAACCCAGACGTCTAGCCTAAACGTCTAGCAGGTCAAACGTCTGGCCTACTGCCTAGACACCTGACCCAGACGTCTAGCAGGTCAGACGTCTGGCCTACTGCCTGGACGTCTGACCCAAACATCTAGCAAGTCAGACGTCTGGCCTGCTATTTAGACGTCTGATCTAGACGTCTAGTCTGCTGCAGCTTGATTTTCTGCTACCTGTACCTGCATAGTAACTTCACTTCCTAACAGTTATCATAGCAAGAAGAGTGCAGCTAATAAATTAGTCTTACAGGCTGTTCCAACATATTATGTCCTTGTATATTATACCAAAATCGGTAGAAAAAAGTTTAGTCTATATTATGTGGTAATTTTTGTGGTCAAGATTACATGATAAAAGAAAATTTCCTTTGGTGAAATGAAGCAAGGTGTGTGATGATAAAACTAGGGAAGGTCTCAATTTAAGAGTTCTTACGGATGCAAACTTAGCTCTAAGGGGAAAGTAATTTGGAGATTGTACAAAGAGGGTCAAAGACAATGGGCAAGAATTCTTCTAAGTACATTGAGCCCAATGACCCAAGCTTAATCTTTATTGCATTCTCACTACTAAATGGTTCTACACTATGGAACAGTTTAAAAAAATAAATTGAAGGTCTAAGATGGGTGGTGGAAACTGGAGAAATTTTTTCTATTTGGATGGATACTTGGTATGGTAAGAGACCACTCAATCTAGATACAATTTTAAAACCATGGATGAGATTACTTCAAGACAAATATGGTGATAGGATTTCAAACATTATGTACAAGGATCGGAAGGAAGAAACAAATGGAAAGAAGATTTTTTTACAAGTACCGAACATTGTTGCTAGGAGGCAATTGAGTAGAAAATAACAACAGTGATTATTTTGAGGGGAACCGAGGATAAGCTGATTTGGGAGTTGAATAGCTCAGGAGAATACACAACAAGAAGTGGATATAATATAAAGCACCAACAAAATAGGAATACTGCAAGAATATGGAGAGATATTTGGGATAGCCCGAGCATTCCAAAAGTCAAAATGTTTGTATGGCTAGTAGGTCATAGGAAAATTTAACCTAATGAAAAGGGGTTTTCATGGCCCCTCACAATGTGTTCTATGTAAAAAGAAGGAGAGTATAGACCATCTCTTGGGACACTGTTCAATAGTCTGGGAACTATAGCAATGGATTCTTAATATGTTTGGTAAATGCATGGTGATGAATGGCAGAATTGAAGAGGGATTAAAGCAATGGCAGAGCACTTTTAAAAGTGAGGCATTACAAACAAACTGGGATACATCGAAAGATACAATATTTTGGACTGTATGGCTGGAAAGGAACAGAAGAAAATTTAAAGGAAAGGAAAACAGTTTGGAGGTAACGAAAAGGAATATTTGTTTATCCATAGAGGAGTCTAAAACAGCCCTATCAACTCACCCAATCCCTAATCTTGAAGCAGAGAGCCTTGATAGATGGAGTCAAGTCATCAATTGGAATTATGATGGTGGGTACAGGAAAAACAAAAGGAAGGCAAAAAATATAAAGTGAAAACCACCAAAAGCAGAGTTGGTCAAATTGAATTTTGATGGAGCTTCTAAAGGAAATCTAGGACCAACAAGAGGAGGAGGAATAATTAGAAATAATAGGGGTGAGATTTTGTCACATTACACTTTCAGTAGTGGATTTAAGACAAATAATGAAGCTGAAGCTTGGGCAGCTTTGGAAGGATTAAAAATATGTAGACAAATGAAATGGAACAGAGTATGGATGGAAGGCAATTCACTAATAGTAATAAATGCAATTTTGAGGAAAGCAAAGGCTCCATGGAACATACAAGAAATCATTGTGGAAATACAAGACCTTGCTACAAAGTTTGAAGAAATTAGGTTTACACATATGTTAAGGGAAGGGAACAAATGTACAGATAGGCTAGCCAATAGAGAGGTTTTAATAGAGGATCGTGAAGTTAAAATCTCTTTTCCATGAGGAAGTAATAAGTTTACCTGAAGCTAACAAGAAAAATCTGAAAGGAGCAAATTCAAAATAATGTTCCAGAGGATTACAAAATGTTTCAGGGGATCCATTTATAGATCAATGTATTGGAGGAAACTAATAGTCCAAATTTGGTAGAGCGGACTATGATTTCGTGAAGCAAGTAGAAGTTTTGTATGCTGAAGCAGAAGAAGATGATATTAAATAGACTTCATGGCTGAATGGATTATTTGAGTTGTTGGTTGTTGGTTAGATTATGGGACAGAGTATAAATTGGAACTTTCAACTTTTTGAGACTGCTAAACTATTCATTGAAGTTATACCATTATGATCTGTTAAAATGTTGTTATAAATGAATGAGATTTATTTCACAACTCATTAAAATAATAAAATGTGTTTTAATTGGTTATTTGGGATTAAGATGAATTCCACTTGTATTATATAATGACCCATAGTTTAGTTATTATGCTTATATTCTTTGATAAGATTTAATCATGAACTTTCAACTTTTTGAGACTATTAAACTATTTATTACAGTTCTTGTGGTTACACTTATACTTCAAGAAGGAAATTAACAGTCCAAAGCTGGTAAAGCGGGTCCAAAGCTGGTAAAGCGGACTATGATAACACGAAGTTTTGGAAATATTACAGCTACTAGGATGCAGTACATCAACTATAGAGGTGGAGTTTCGGTATTGCTGCAGGAAAATGTCAAGAAAACGGATGCTGAATTCTGGAATATTTGTATTTAAAAAGAAAATTGAAGAAGATTCAAAAAATGAAAATCAAGAGTTCAAACTTTTTATGAAAAACAATGTAGGTATCTAGTTATATCAACTTAATTGAATCTATTTGTGAACTCTCAAGCTCTAAAAGAGAGAGTTGTGATTTGTCAAAAGTAGAAGAAACTGAATACAATCCCTTTTTCTCAAACAAATATATATATATAGAGTCTGAAACTTTTGGACTTATGTTATTCCTATAGCATGACTTTGTACCATCTTTCATTAAGGAACAGGATCCAAAAGCCTTAAGAACCTGCCTTAAATTAAGCCAAAAGACTTAAGTAGCTCCAAATGACTTATGAAAGAATAGAATTAACTTGAGAATTAAATTAACTTGCACACACATACAACTGTCTGTGTATTTGTTAATCTGCAGGGGTGAAACAGACCTCAACCTTATTACATTGTGACAGGTCACAACTTTCATTTGGAAGGTTCAATACAAACATCCTTGAATATAGAAAAAAAGAAACATACATTAAATTAAAATATATTTAAATATAATAATTTATATTATTTTAATAAAATACTTAAAATTTTAAAGAAAAAACGTCCTACTTTTGTTGTTCCTTCCCAAATCTACTACAAGAATTTTGCTTCGCAGGTGGGTGTTTTTTTCTTTTGACTGGTAAATTTTTTGCCCATATTAGTTTCGTTGTTGTTTCTCCAGATTATCAGCTAGGCATGCTCCTTTTTTTTTCATTTCTGTACGATGAATTAAAAAAATATTGTAAAAGCCAATCTAAAGTGAAAAATAATTAAAATTCCTATTACGACAATATTTTGATAATTTATTTATATCATCAGATAAGACTAGCATGTGGGTCTCCTCTCTTTCGAAGTGTAGATATTTAACTGTAGGAAAAAAATGTATATTAACTAATTGAATTTGGTCAATCTGTCTTGAGTCCAAGAATATTTTCACTAAGTTCAATATATATAGGTCTTTAGACAGTAAACTAGTGGGCTTCATCAATAGTTAAACTATACTCAGGCAGGCTATCAAAAACAGGCTCTAAAGCCAAACCCAGGCAGAACTTATTTGGGTGCACTGTTTCCAGTTAGTTCATTGTGCCTACTGACTGAACATTTTTAAAAGCGCAGTCCAACTCAAATCCAAGTGGGTATATGGCAGAAATCAATTTTGTTTCTCTGGCAAAAAAAAAAACCACATGGCTATTATGGTTTTATGCCTGGTTTGGACATGGTTGGTCATGAGTTCAATCCTGTGTGAAATGCCCATTGAATGACTGGTATGTACAATATGTTATATACACATATATAACAAAAGAAAACAATCCCATTACCTCTGGAATGCAGAGCTCTGCTGCTTTACTATTGCTCTTTCCATGACCAGTTATATGGCATCTGTTGACAGCGTTAATGGTGGCGCAAGGTGCTCGGACGTTAATGGAAGATAAAAAAGTGGACGAGCAATAGCAGCCCTCCATTCCAGCTGCGTCCCCCTGTTAGGAACGGTTATTAGGCAGGAAAAGACAGCGCGGACAAGTAGGAGTCTGCGTTCACTTGTGAAAGGCCTTTACGAAAGTTTTAGGTGTTTCTTGGCCTGGGTTATGCACATTGTCCAAAGGTGAAGACTTCGGAACTTCTTTGAAGGTAGAATGTATTATGAGAGGGTAAGGTATAAGGTTGTATATTATGTTTTAGTAGTTAGTAATGGTTTTTTTCAATAAATATATTTTAATAGATTTTTTTTTTTTTTTTTTTTGGTGGGGAAAAAAAGGAAGTCAGTCGGACCTTTTTTTTTAAAGGATTGATTTTGGGTAGAAAATATTTTTAGTCGGAGGAAGTTATGAAAATCTTTTCATATGAGCTTTTGTTTGGTAGAAGTTAAAAATTATTTTACTTTGAATTTAATTTTTTTTTTACAAGAGAATTTGTGAAATAAATTTTTCCATATTAAAGAGTTTCAAAATCATAACATAAGTAATTTTTTTACAAAAGAATTTGTGAAATAAATCTTTCCATATAAAAAAGTTTTAAAATCATAACATAAGTAGGGCTTTGAATGTTTGAAATGGAATGAAAGATTTAATTACGTGAGACCCAAACATGGCCTATGGGACCCTAAATAAAGCACATTTATTCAAATCATATGACCATTAATATCTTTGAGAAGGTTGTTCCTTTTCGTCTCACAAACATGGCCTATGGGACCCTAAATAAAACACATTTACTCAAATCATATGACCATTAATATCTTTGAGAAGGTTGTTCCTTCTCCTGCTGATTTAGGTTAGCAACTTTTCAATTTTTTGTATTTTACTATCTTCAAATAATTCTATCATAGACCATTTTCAAGTGTTTCTTTGTATTTTTTACGGGTTAATATCTTTGAGAAGGTTGTTCCTTCTCCTGTTGATTTACGTTAGCAACTTTCCAACCTTTTGTATTTTACTATCTTCAAATAATTCTATCATAGACCATATTCCAAGTGTTTCTTTGTATTTGCTACGAATGTTTAAAAAACTTGAGTATTCATAGATGAAATGTTCCTCTGTCTTAATTGCCCCTGTGCTGCATAAAGTACATATCATTTCTGTAATGTCCCAAAAATAAATATTTTTGTAAATGTCTCCTACACTTAATAATAAAAGTGAAAAAGATGTTCATGTGACTAGGAGACATAACTTAAGTTGTGTTTATTTATGTTTTATGTTTTTATGTTGTAATAAGGCACTTTAAGTGATTTTAGGGTTGGAAGATGTCAACTCCAAATTAGAACCTCACCTTAAATAAGCGAGTGAGACGTCCCATTTTGGGCATGTTATGTTGATATCATAATTGAATATTGAAACCCTAGAAGTTCCATGAGTTGATATTGCAGGTCTTGCTCATTCCCATAGTGCATTGGAAGGTGCATGGTTGGGGTCTTGGCAATATCATTGCAGGTGTTATTGCCCTAAAATATCAAAAATACAAAAAAAAAGGCATCCGTGAGGAGTTCATGGTATTTTTGGGAGCATTTGTGTCATGTGTTTCAAATCTGTTGGCAGCCCCAAACCCTATGCTTGTATTTGGGGTCATTTTTTAGGAGTTTTTGCATCTATTCAGCCTTGGGGAGTTGTTGTATTGGTTTGGCAATATTTAATATATGATACTGGTTGATTTCTCCTCATACTTGTGTTATTTTATGAGCAATTTTTGAGTTATTTTCTTGTTGTACTTAATTTTTGCATTTTCGTAGTAAGGGTTTGTTGTTTCTTAAAAAGGGACATTACAAGTGGTATCAGAGTCGGAATCTTGCCAGCCTGTGGTTAGTTTCAGCATTTTCAGTATTTTTTCAGTTATTCATGGTGATAATTGTGTTTCGATGGTGAAAAGTTGTGCCCTAGTGAAAATCGCGAATTTTTAGGGATTTTTTTTAGAAAATAAAAATTGCAAATTTGGATACCCTTTTGACCAATTTGCAGTTCTGTGGTTTCAGAAAAAAAAAATTTGGTGGTCAGAATTTTCAAAATTTCAGATTTCCATCTTTTTAGGGTTTGATAGGGTTTTATGCATCATCCTCCTGTTCATCAGTATTTTACTAGGAGAAACAAACTCGCTCTGGAAATGTCAAACGAGGAAGAGGTTGAGGAGCCCCAAAGGCCAATTGATAGGATCGAGCAAAAATTCGATGCCCTACTTGACATGCTTGCAAAGAATGGTGTCCTTACAAGAGACAAATCAGCAAGAATTGAGGGCAGCTTTGGGCAACCCAAATGGCACAAGGAGGGAAGGAGAAATGGGAGGCAACAACAATGGGCATGAGTCATCATCTAACTCACACACTCCCTTGCCTAGGTCGTCCAAGCCTATGTTCTTTGTTCTACCACCTCCACAGGAGGAAAATGAGGTAACTGATGAATTAGATGAATGGTTTGTTGCTTATAGTAATAAATCTGAGGGTTTTAGGGTAGCAATTTCTTTTGATAAATATTTGAAGATTGTGGGTAAATTTGTTGTTGAGGCTAAAAAAAAGAAAAATAAGCCCTTTTTGCATCAAAATGTGACCATTCCCTCATTTAATGGTCAAGATGGTCTTACAATTAAGGCATGGCTTCAAAAATTGCAGACTTAATTTACCTTGGAGCCTATTTCTGAAGCTGATGCAGTTCAGATTACTACGCTCCACCTTGAGGGTAGTGCTTACTCATGGTGGCATCATGGGTTAGCAACCCAAGGGCATGGTGATATTGATACATTTGATGAATTTTGTACCAGGGTTTTGAACAAGTTTGAAAGGAGGAATATGGAAGAGTATTTCAAGAAGCTTGCCACTTTGAAGCAAACTTAATCCATTCATGCCTATGTGGAGGAGTTTGAACAACTTTCAGTTCAGGTACAAAATATTTCACCCAAGAGGGTAATTTTTCTTTTTATGGATGGTTTGTTGGAACCCGTTAAGGGATTAGTTAAAGCTTTTGAACCAGCCACTCTTTAAGATGCCATTAAGAGAGCTTTAAGCTTAGAATCTATTTTACCTCCTAGACCGAAATATTTTGCACATAATCCACCTGCTAGACCACCTTTTGCAGCCAAAAAAACAATTTTTGGACAGTAGTATGGGCAGCAAGGAACCTCACGCAGCAAGGTGGAAATGAGAGAAATTTTTAAGGCAGGAATCCCACGCATGGAGAAGGTTTTAGATCTAGTTTTTAGCCACCTAATAAGCCCCAAAATGGCCCACACTTGACACAAGAAGAGAAATATGAGCTAAGGAAACAAAACAAGTGTTTCATTTGCAAGTCTCCTTGGCAAAGAGGTCATAAATGTAGAGAAGGAAGTATGAAAATCATTGAATTACATTCTGATTCTGATTCTGATAATCTTGATTTTTATGAGGCAGATGAGACACCCTTGGAATAGGAAGCACAAAGGGAGTATGAGGAAGTTCCTGAAGGTTTCCTAGCCACTTTAAGTGGGTTGAATCAGTTTCGCACTATTAAGGTACCAGGTAGATCTTTTGATGAAAAGGTTATTGTTTTAATAGATGGTGGTGCTACTTACAATTTTGTTGATGAGAAGTTTGCCACTAGAAAGAATCTTCTTACAGCTATCATTCATGGTTTTAGTGTTGCTATTGGCAATGGTGATCTTATCACATGCAACAAAGTGGTAAGAAACATCAAAATTAATTTTAGCAACATGGAAGTAGATGAGCAATTCTATGTTTTTCCCTTAGGAGGTATTCCACATATGGTTTTGGGTGTGCAATGGTTGTATTCACTTGGTGATTATGTTACTAATTATCATAAATTAGAAGTAAAATTTGTGCTTGAAGGGAAAGATGTGATGTTGTAAGGAATCAAGGAAAATGGGTCAAAAGATTCTTGCAAAATTTTGGACGTTTCATACAAAAGAATGGAGAAGATGATAAGGCATAAGGATGTTGAGTGGGCAGCTGTAATTTTCAGTTCAGAAGGAAAAAAATTAGCCACCTATCATCCTCAAATTCAAGGTTTACTACAAAAACATCTTAAGGTATTTTTTGACCTACCTAAAGGTTTGCCACCTAGTAGAGGTTTTCAGCATGTTATTGAATTGGAAGCAAATAGTAAACCTGTCATAATTAAACCTTATAGGCATCCTAAGGTTTTCAAAGATGAGATTGAAAAGACCATTGTTGATTTACTTGAGAGTGGGCACATTAGACCTAGTTGTAGTCCTTTTGCTTCACCTGTTGTGTTAGTAAAAAAGAAGGATGGAACCATGAGAATGTGCATTGACTATAGGGCATTAAACAAGAATACCATAAAGAATAGATATCCTATTCCTAGGGTGGATGAACTAATAGATGAGTTGCATGGGGCCATGTATTTTTGAAATATTGATCTTAGGTCCGGATATCACCAAATTCGTATGAGGGATGAGGATGTGTACAAAACAACCTTTAGATGCCATTGTGGGCATTATGAGTTTATGGTTATGCCCTTTGGTTTGACTAATGCACAAGCCACTTTTCAATCAGCCATAAATCAAATTTTCAATCAGCATTTGAGGCGCTTTGTCTTGGTATTTTTTGATGATATTTTTGTGTATAGCAAAAATTGGGATGATCATTTACAACATTTAGATTCAGTTTTGAGCGTTTTAGGACAGCAAGAGTTTTATGCAAAAGAATCTAAATGTGAATTTGCTATGACTGAAACTTTATACTTGGGGCACATTATTTGCAAATATGGGGTGAAGGTTGATCAAACAAAAGTTTTAACAGTACAAAGATGGCCTATACCATCCAACCTAACGAAATTGAGGGGTTTTGTGGGTTTATGCAGTTACTACAGGAGGTTCATTAAGGGGTTTTCTTCTTTGCCTACCCCCTTACTGAATTAACTAAGAAAGAGGCCTTTTCATGGTCTAATGAGGCTCTTTTAGCTTTTCTAAAGCTAAAAGATGTAATGACTTCCACTCCTTTACTTGCTATTCCTGATTTTTTTGTTGCTTTTACTATTGCTTGTGATGCTTCAGGTGTTGGAGTTGGAGTTGTACTTATGCAA
Source organism: Wollemia nobilis (assembly GCA_028583015.1). NCBI lineage: Eukaryota > Viridiplantae > Streptophyta > Pinopsida > Araucariales > Araucariaceae > Wollemia > Wollemia nobilis. The sequence goes on from JAQPPZ010017228.1 coordinate 9,500,795, forward strand.
CAAGGATGCCCCATTGCTTATGAGAGTAGAAAGCTCTCAAATGTGGAGAAAAATTCTAGCATCTATGATAAAGAGATGCTAGCTATCATGCATGCCTTGACCAAATTCAAGCAATACTTAGTGTGTGGCAAGTTTGTGGTCAAAACTGATCATAACAGTTTGAAATAATTCTTGGGACAAGTTGAACTAAATGAAAGACAACAAAAATGGGTAACAAAGTTGCAATCATATGATTTTGAAATTGAGTTTGTAAAGGGTAAGAAGAATTCAACTGTCGATGCACTTTCTAGGCACCCTACTTTTCATTCTCTATCCATTATTTCTGCTGATTGGAAGGTGAAAATTATGGCTGAATATGCAAAGAATGATTTTTGTTCTAAACTAATAAATGTGCAAGTTGAAGATGACAGATTCAACCATAAAGAAGGACTGATTTTTTGCAAGGGAAGAGTGTTTTTAGTACCTGAATCAAAGCTGAAACAAGCTTTAATTACAACCACGCATGATGCTCCACTTGTAGGCCATCCATGTTTCTACAAGACTTACAAACATGTTAGAGAAAGATTCTATTGGAAGGGTTTGAAAAGGGATGTCTTCTTGCATGTTCAGGAATGTGTTATTTGCCAAGAAAACAAGGGGGAACAAGAATTTGCAGTTGGTTTACTTCAGCCACTTCCTATTCTCAATCAGAAATGGGAAAGTATCTCCATGGACTTCATTACTGGTTTTCCCAAGGTATACATGAAGGATTGCATATTTGTTGTTGTTGATAGATTGACAAAATTTGCTCATTTCTATGTCATTTCAACAACTTGTGCAGCCATACAAGTTGTTGATTTGTTTTTTAAAGAAGTTTTCAGATTGCATGGTTTGCCTAAATCCATTGTGAGTGATAGAGACAACAGATTTTTGAGCATGTTTTGGCAAGAATTGTTTAAGCTATGTGATACTAAATTGACTCCTAGTACTAGCTACCATCCCCAAACTGATGGGCAAACTAAAATTGTTAACAAATGGCTTGAAGGATATTTGATAAATTATGTTTCAGGTCAACAAAAGGCATGGGTTAAATGGCTGCACCTTGGTGAATATTGCTACAATTCTACTTATCATATGTCCATAAAAATGTCTCCATTCAAGGCACTTTATGGTTATGATGCCCCACACTTTTTAGATCTAATTTTTGGTGATTCAAGGGTCCAAAAAAGTAGGGACTTTGTAGCAAAAAATCAAGATATTCTTAATGCTTTGAAGGACAATATTCTTACGACACAAAATCAGCAGAAGAAGTATGCAGATCAGCAGCGGAGTGAGCGCTCATTTGAGGTGGGAGACTTGGTTTATGTTAGGTTGCAGCCCTACAAACAGTCTACATTCAAAATAAGTGGAGCAGAAAAACTCAAACCCAAATTTTATGGACCTTACAATGTGTTGAGTAATGTTGGACAGGTTGCATATGCTTTGGAACTTCCAAGTGGAATACATAATGTCTTCCATGTTTCTTGTTTGAAGAAGGCCTTGGGCCAACATATTCAACCATCTTCAGATTTGCCACCCCTTGATGATGAAGGAAAACTCATTCTTGAACCTGAATTGATCCTTGAGACAAGGGAGAGAAAGCTTAGGAGTAGGACTCGTCAAAGAATATCTTGTGAAGTGGAAGGACTTGCCTATGGAGGATGCTACTTGGGAAGGTGCAGAAATTTTAGATGCTCCAGCTTTGACTTTGCTTGAGGACAAGCAATTTGAGGAGGGTGGACTTGTAATGTCCTAAAAATAAATATTTTTGTAAATGTCTCCTACACTTAATTATAAAAGTGAAAAAGGGGTTCATGTGACTAGGAGACATAACTTAAGTTGTGTTTATTTATGTTTTATGTTTTTATGTTGTAATAAGGCACTTTAAGTGATTTTAGGGTTGGGAGATGTCAACTCCAAATTAGAACCTCACCCTATATAAGGGAGTGAGACGTCCCATTTTGGGCATGTTATGTTGATATCAGAATTGAATATTGAAACCCTAGAGGTTCCATGAGTTGAGATTGCAGGTCTTGCTCATTCCCATAGTGCATTGGAGGTGCATGGTTGGGGTCTTGGCAATATCATTGTAGGTGTTATTGCCCTAAAATATAAAAAATACAAAAAAAGAGGCATTCGTGAGGAGTTCGTGGCATTTTTGGGAGCATTTGTGTCATGTGTTTCAAATTTGTTAGCAGCCCCAAACCCTACGCTTGTATTTGGGGTCATTTTTTAGGAGTTTTTGCATATGTTCAACCTTGGGGAGCTGTTGTATTGGTTTGGCAATATTTAATATATGATACTAGCTGATTTCTCCTCATACTTGTGTTATTTTATGAGCAATTTTTGAGTTATTTCCTTGTTGTACTTAATTTTTGTATTTTCGTAGTAAGGGTTTGTTGTTTCTTAAAAAGGGACATTACACTTTCTTCCCATTGTTCCTCATCTTCCTGTTTTACATCTAAGTCTATGAGAGATAATCCTTATCTGAGCAATGAGGATTTTTTCCCTCCACTTGATTTCAAGGAGCGCCTATATATGTTTTTTCCTTGTGGTCATATGTTGGGTTAAACTTTGCAATATAGTATTGTCTTTTCTTGCTTGCATTTTTCCACATTCCACTTCTAAACTTTTAGTTCACATAGTTTTTTTTTTTAATAATACTTCTTATAAACATCCACCATTGGGATTGAACCCGGGTCACATCACTGATAATGCAAGTGGCATCCTTGTCGGTAGACCATACTCACGCGAATATTCAAATAGTTTTTAATGTCTTTATTGAAATTTGGGCATTCATTTATGTTGATTTTCCAACGTTTCATCCATTTCTGATTTGGTTTCATCCATGTGTTCTACCTATGCTTCGTCCCTAACTGCCCTAAGCCATTTGTTGTTTTTCATGTTTTCTATTTTTTCAATTATCATAATAGCTTGGTCATAGTAATTACCTCTAAAAGAAACATTCCAGTTTCATCTAGAATAATTTCATAAGGGATTGTGGCCTTAATTCTAAGAAAATTTGTAATTAGACATTTTTGAATCCTTTCCATTTGCCTCCATTTTGTTTTTGTTGTGTCACTGGCCCACACATCGTAGTCATACAACATAATTGGTGTGACAAGTAGGCCAAATAAGACCTTGATGGTCTTCCAATCCCACAACTCGACATTCCTACATCGATTTTGAAGTGCATATAGTGCTCTTCAACCACCTAGAGTTCTTTTCATCCTACATGTATTTCAATTGAGCTTGTCATGGAATTCTATGCCTAGGTATTTGTATTCTACCACTACCTCAAGAGGTTCTCCTACAAAATGAAATTCGAGATGTTGCTTCTTCTTTTTTGTTGAAAAATCATGATTTTTGTTTTGCTCGTGTTCACTTTCATCCCAACTTCCTTGCAAAAGAGTTATAGAGTCCGGAGATGATCTTCTAGATCTTTAGTTGTTTTGGCCACAAGAATTGCCTCATCTGCATACATGAGGAGTTTTACCACATATTTGGCTAAGTGCACACCCTCTCCTCCAAATTTGTTTATCCATTATTCTAACTTGTCAATGTACAACCCAAATAATATCAGATATAGAGGGTAACCTTGTTTGATGTTTATGTCACTCCTAAAACATTTAGATAACCCTTCCTGCAATCCTTCTTGCATTTTGATTATAGCCTTTACATGCTCATGTAATCTGTGAACTATTGCCCTGTAGTGAATTGGAACCTTTAGCTCTTCCATTTTGCTCCATAATTATTTTCCTTGGCACTGTGTCAAATACCTTTTTGAAGTCTACAAAATAGCAGAAAGCCTCATCTTTTTTGTCCCCTATTTTTTCCAATATGTGTCTAAGTGTGATACAATGATCAATAGTTGAGTTTTTGGGCCTAAAACCTGCTTGCCCCTTCACTCCCTTTCCCTTTTCTTCCACCCATTTGTTGATCCTATGCTTTATCATACTCCCAAACAGCTTTGCAAAGAGAGGGTTGATCATGATAGTTTGATAGTATGAGGTATTATTTACATCTCCACTTTTAAACAAAGGAATGGTCAAGCTAGTTGTCCATTTTGTAGGGAAGCCATTTTGTATGACCTCATTGAAAATCTTTCTTTCATCTGTCGTGCAAGAATATCGACCCCCTATTTTATATGCTTTGTCTGGAGATTGTCTATGTCATGGGCTTTACCAGTTGCTAACTTTTTATCTCTTTAATAATGTCTTCATTTGTGAAAAGTTATTTCTTGACAATGATAGGAGGGGGTGTCTCCTGCTAGTTACTACACTCATACAATTATTTTGAATACTCCAACCACTAACTAGCTACTATGCTTTTTCAGTTTACATATATTTCATGCTTAGTTCCTTCCAAAAAAAATTTGGTTCATGCTTCCCTAAGTAAATCAGTTCATTGTTAAATCAGTTTTAAAGGGGCATACAAGTTAATTAATAATGTTCATTGTTCTTCCCTTAGAATTTTAGTGTATTTTTAAATAAGTGAGAATTTAACTTTAAAAAAAAAATTATGAATTATACCTAGGTGTTGCAGGTGATTTGGAGATGAGAGGGCAATCCTCCAAGGGAGGTCCCAGGTTCGAATCTCCACCCTACCAAAAAGTTGAATTGGGTACCCAAAATCCAATTGATAATGTTGGTGCGAGCAGGGCCAGGCGCGACTCCCGAGTGACTTTGACGGTGTAGAACCCCTTGGTCGTGGTCTCTCAAACCAAGGTGGCCCCGTTGTTAGAATAAATCTTTGTTCTCTTAAGTTCTACTAGGATAATCTTACTACTGTCACCACTCTTCCATGAGTCAAATGAACTCTCAGTTTAAGACTAGTTCAGATTTGTTGAGTTGTTGTAATCCAATGGCTCACATTGATCAACTTTGCTATTTATACAAAGTTGATCCCATGGAATAAATCAATCAGTTCTTGATCTTTTTCAGTAATGCTTTGCATGTCTAGTTTCTTGGCTTAATATTGATGCTCAATATTTCTAACATGGTACCAGAGCTAGGCTAGATTTTTCTTGCATTCAATTTTTATAGAGCCAATTCACTCTCTTTGGATAGTTTTTTGACTAACTCAGCTTGCTTAAAGTTCAAATAGTCATACTTTTTATCCATAAGTCTTTTTTTTCAACAAAATAACTCATTGTATCTTGTTGAAAAGAAATTTCTTTTAAGTTGCCCACTACGCACGATCCTCTAGCATGAATATCATTGTTTAAATTGTTGCTGACTTTTCAATTGCAATATATTTCTCAAATGATATAGTGCTATGCTATTGTATTTTGCTATTCCTATATGATTTAATATAAGGAGCTCTCAGGTAAGCCTTTTTCAAATGCACCAGGCATTCATGAAGTCTCTCTTTTAATCGTGCTCTCCATTCGAAACCAAGGCATATCCTTGGTCAGTGCAGCTTGGGTTAAAGTGTGGCCCCCTTCAACAATGTTGCTGGCACCCAATACGTTGAGCTCACTCACCTCTGCTCGTTGAGCTTTCTCAACACATTGGCATCCTTCTTTTTTAACACCATGTGCGTCCACCAACGACCACATCGCAGCGCCATCCAAAGTCTTTATTTTTAAAAATAAATACTATTGTTCGTTGTCCCATTACATTTATGCAGTGTTTGATCGAAGTCCTCCTATGTTTGCAAGCTCGACACCATTTCTAATGGTCGCGCCTTCAATCAAGCTCGACACCCTCCCTAAATCGATTGTGTCTTCCAACGTGCTCTATGCCCTTCCTAACGGTCGCACCTTCCATCAAGATCGGTGCCCTCTTCATGTTGTTCGCTTCCAATCATGGATGTTGATTGAAATTTGGGCACCAATATCAAAGCTATATATCCAACCTCCACCTTGATAAAGATTGAAGTTGGTTTTGTAGGGAGCTATCGCCAATGGGAGAAAAGTCTGAGCTATCATGATTTCTAATGCTATTGGGTGCTATCGTGCTTGGAATCATGCTTCGTATCATGCTAAAATGAGAAGCTATATGGTGTAACTGGTAATATATTTTTTAAATATTTTTTCCTGACACACCAAGCTCTGTGTTTACTATAGGTTGAAAACTTGTTTTCAACGAGCTCAAAATCGATAGTGGTGCCACCTTGCGACCCCACATAAATTTTTTGGAGTTTTTGAAGACGATGTCTGGTGTCTATTTCAAAGATGAGGAGATTTTGTTCTCCATGGTTGCTCCCTCGAATGCGCTACCATGAAGTTATTGCCTACAGAGAACGTTGTTTGTGACGCTTCTGAAAACGTTGCCTATGCGCCCGCTCTCTAAGGTTGGTTGCCTGTGTTTTATCCCAGGTTCACTGCCACGAAGCGTCGCCTATGGTTTCTCCTTTTTTTTCAAAGGAAAAGGGTAGTGTTATAGTTTTTTCTAAAGCACCTCTAAATTTTTCAAATGTGGGCATATTGTGATTTGTTGTGTAAAGAGATCTTTCATGTATGTAAGCTCATACTATATAAATGAGCTCTTTCTCAGATTCCAAAAAAAATTGTAAATATTATTTAAAAAGAAACTCCTCTCACTATTTCTCTGCCTATTTTATAAAGGCATTTCAAGTGAAGAGTTCCCTTGTAAAAATCATCAATAAAAAATATTTATTTGGGGGGGTTGCTTATGGTAGTGCTAAAAATTGCACCACAACTTAGAAGATTCAAGCAAAGGGGGGGCTTCTTCATGTGTCACAAATTACTGACTTGCAGTCTCTTCTTACTGCTGCACTAGTTAATGTTGCACTGCTGCAATATTTTTTGCATTACTACTGCTGCATTACTTCTTCAAGGTGATGCTTACAACAGGTTGTTGCATTGGTTATGAACCCACTCTCTTAAACATTTGAAGTTTAATGCTTGCACCTCATTCCTGGAGCAATTCATACAAGTTGTAATTGCAAACAATTCAGAATTCACTCCAAAGCAATCTAACATAATCAAGAAGAGCACCAAATTTGGTCCATATCCTTGTAATAGCCTATGTTCCATGTATCGTTCTTCTCATTGACTTATAGTTTCCCTCACGTAAGGGTGGGTAATTGAGAAGATTCGGTATAGAGGTATGGCTGATTACTCTTGCTTCATAAGCCTATGTTCCACGTATCAATTCTCCTCATTTACTTATAGTTTTCCTCACATAAGGGCAGGTAAATTGAAGAGATTGGTATAAAGGTCGGGCTTCTGCTGCCTCCTTTAAATAGGTGTTTCTACTAGAATATCATTGTATTCTCTAAGAGGTTCTTGAAGTTAAAAGGGGGGATTATTGGTTCACTTCAATTTTCTTTGGCAAAATGAATACAATTGATCCACTCACCCCTCATAACTATCACACATGGAAGCCAAAAATATTAAATCTCATTTCTCAAAAAGGGCTCACACACTTGCTAGAAGAGAAGCAGCCTGAATTTGAAAAAGAATATGAAATATTTGTTCATAAGAGAAAGATGTATGAAATAATGGGTATTATAACCACAAATGTAAATGAAAGCCTATGGTTTCACATTTCAAAATGTAAAACCCCATTTGAAAGTTGGGAAAAACTAAATAACTTATTTGGTAAAGTGGATCAAATGAGGTCAATGCAACTAGAGGCAGAGTTAACAACATTATCTCCTGAAGACTTCAGCAATATTGTTGATTTTCTCACTAAATTTAAAGAAGTCCTCACTCAACTAAAAGGTAGTGGCAAGGATAAAATAAAAGAAAAATGCATCTTTCTTATTATTTCTAAGTTAAATGGAGTATTTCAAATTTTTGCTACCACATTTTTGTCTACAAAATATGCACTTGGTACAAGTTTTAAAATGCCCTCTTTAGAGGAGTTTTGTGATAGGCTAACTAGAGAGGGAACGAAACTTGCAAAATACGAGATCTCTCCCTCTTCCTCAAAAGCATTAGTAGCATCCACCTCCACTAAAGAAAAATTAAAAAAGAAAGAAAGAGGTCCTATAACTTGTACACATTGCAAAAATAATGGACATTCTGTAAACAAATGTTGGAAAAGACTACAACAACTAGAGGCAACAATGAAGGATCACAAAACAGACATCAAGAAGAAAAAAAGAAAAGCCTTAAATGTTCAAGGCAAAAATATAAAAACTCCATCAAAATATTGGGTTCTAGATTTAGGGGGAACTCATCATATGACTTCTTCACATGAGTTATTCTCTTCAATCTCCTCAATCTCAACTTGTAGCATAGAAGTTGGTGACTCATCCTTTATCCCTATCAAAGAAAAAGGTGACATATCCATTGATGGTGAGTATATCAATAATGTTCTCTATGTCCCAAACATAGCTACAAACCTCCTATCCATATATCAAATTTATACTTCTTCAAAGGGCAAAACAGTTCTATTTTCACCAATAGGGGTTGAAATAAGAGAATTTCAAGAACCTCACTCTCTCATAGCAAAAGAAGATATTGATTATAACACTCACTTATTTCACTTCAATGGATTAAAAAATTTAGATAGAGCGTCCTGTTTTGTTGCACATGGAGATCTTGAAAGCAAAATTTGGCATGAAAGGTTTGGACATCTCAATTATAACTATCTAAAAGATTTGAATACTCATAAAATGGTAACAGGGTTACCAAAAGTCTCTTCTATTGAAGGAGTATGTCTTGGATGTGCTCTTGGAAAACAACATCAAGATCCTTTTCACCCAAGTAGTTCTCAAAAGGTCTCGTCCCCTCTAGAGTTAATCCACAATGACTTGATGGTCTTCCCAGAGCCTTCTTTCAAGGGAGAAAAATATACCTTGACCTTCATTGATGATTTTTCAAGAAGAACTTGGGTCTACTTTCTAAAGCATAAAAGTGATGTGCTATCCCACTTCAAATTCGTCAAGGCCTTAGATGAAAATCAAACAAATTCGTATAGATAATGGGGGGAATAATTTAGTAATGAGTTCTTCATATTCCTATCACCTCATGGCATAATTAATCAACATTCAGTCTCCCAAAATCCTCTGCAAAATGGCATTGCAGAAAGGAAAAACAAATATTTGAAATAAATGGCAAACTGTATGCTCCACTCAAGAGATATTTCGACAATTTTTTGGGCTGAAGCTATTAACTGTGCAAACTATATTCAAAATCACACACCTCATAAAGCTCTTGGTCATTTAACTCCCGAAGAAGCATGGACTGGCTCCAAACCTAATGTCTCCTTTTTTAAATTTTTTAGGTGTACTACTTGGGAACACATCCCAAAGAAAAAGAGGAAGGCTCTAGAAAAAATAGCAAGCAACTTATCTTTTTTGGCTATTGTGAGGAAATGAAAGCCTATAGGCTCCTTGATACCACAACTCATGAGGTATTTTTTCACAAAAATGTTCAATTTTATGAAACATTTGAGCCTTATAAAGATTCTCAATCATCTTCCAACAATAATTATCTCGAGCCATCTCCAACATTTGAGCCCCAATATAGTGAAGATACCACCCTTGAGATAGATGACCAACATGAGGATCCCATTATTCAAACTCCTCCCACACCCATGACTCCTTCCACAATGCCAAAATGGGCCCACACCATAGTTCAAGAAGCCACTCCTTACATCCAAAATCTTCCATCATCCATATTAAGCAACTCCATGGATTCTTGTCTTGTCTGTCAGTCCATTTCAATAGATCCTCAATACTTCAAAGAAGCAACTGGTATAAAAGAATGGGATGATGCCATGGATAATGAATTTTCTTCCTCAATCAAAAATAAAACATGGGATCTAGTCCCTCTATCTAAAAGAAGGAAATTGGTTTACTGTAAATGGATTTATAGAACTAAGTATGTACCTGATGGAAAAATTGACAAACACAAAGCTCGCTTGGTAGCTAAAGGTTTTTCACAAATTGAACACATTGATTATTCTGAAACCTTTGCCCTTGTTGCAAAAATGGATTCTGTAAAGCTAGTTCTTGCACTTGCTGCTTCTCAAAAATGGCCAGTCTTTCAAATGGATGTTAAAAGTGCTTTCTTGCATGGTGACTTAAAAGAGGAAATATTCATGGAACAACCTGCTTGATTTATTCAAGACTCCTCCATTATTTGTAAATTAAGGAAATCTCTCTATGGTCTAAAATAGGCTCCTAGAGCTTAGTATGAAAAAATAAATTCCTTCCTTTTATCCTCAGGTTTTTCTCATTGTGAGTCTGATGCAATAGTCTACATTTGGAGGGATGAAGAAAACATCACTAACATCGAACCCATGCAAGCAATATTAAATGCTTTGTTGACATTATAATAGGAAAGAGAAAAGGCTTTCAAGAGGACAATGCAACACAAGGAAGTCATTAAAAGGTAGTTTTGTAAAAGAGCCATAGAGACAGGGTGCAAAGAAGGAGACCTCATATTTGAGGCATGGTGCAAAGAAGGAGACCTTGTATTCAAGTGGGATGAGGATCAAGCAAAACCAAGGGAACACCATAAGTTTGATTTCGTATGGAGTGGAATCTACCAGATCATGAAGGTTGTAGGCCCAAATTCCTATAAGCTTTCCACCATGAATGGCAAAACACTTCCTATTTTTGTGAATGAGCAACATCTTCGCCCAACATAACAAAAAAAATATAGGTCAAAAGAGTATGTAAATATGTACATATATTAGTGATTACTATTACAGTAGTTAATTTCCCTTTTTCTTATTCCCACAAACCCCACTTCGATACTTTTTTTTAACATGATGGAATCGGTAGCTACCACGATGATCCGGGCACATTATTCATCTTTAATGATCACCACAGTATTTTGCATTGTCCACCTTGGAAGCCACCACACAATACTTCACACAGTCTACCCTTATAACCACCATATCGTAATCATTCTAAACCTTTTACACCACTAAAAGCACTAGGAAAGGGACAAGCATTTGGTTTGATGAGGTTCGAGATTTGAACCTTGGGCATCCGTCCCCCTTATGGGGTTTTACCGCATCAATTGGTCTATATATTGAACCTTCAATGAGTTTACACAGGTTTTTATGAGGAGTCCTGATCTCTTCATACTAAGTGGGATTTGAACCTTGGACCTCTCAAAGAGAGGCCAAAGCCCTTAACTTTATTACTTTTGTTCTTTTAAAAATTCCCCATAATTTCATCTCATTTTCATACTTCCTTCATTGTCGTGTCTTGTTGATGAAATATTCCATCATATGCATACTTGATGTAAAAAAGAGGGTGAGCATGATATGGAACTCAAATGTAAAGCTAATTATTCATTAGTGGTAGTAGAATATATAAGCTTACAAAGAACTCACGTTGGTTAAGTGGTTGCAACAATTTGCCAAACCTGGTCAACCACTTGACTAACAGATAACAATCTGCTAAACAAGGATGACGACTGACTGCTAGAAGACAAAGGATAACTCTAATAGCTAACTAAACATCCAACAACATAACAACCTATTTCCAACATGGGCATACTATGCCTCACGTGAATACAAAGTGCAAGAAATAGGAAATAATAAATTAGGATTATAATTAAGCCTAAGGTACAATCACATCCTCAATAGAGTAAGTCATTGGATTTTAAAGAGTGAACCACTCGTAAAAGCAAGCAACCTACTTGCTAAGAATGCCCACCATAAGCAAATCACTCACTAGGGAAAATGGCCCCTATCGAGTCGTTAGTCATACCATGACAAGCCCGTATGGCATGGGGTTATAAAACCACCATGCCAAAGGGGGAGGCCCTCACATTCTCCTTTGTACCCTTTAAAGAAAATTATCATAGCATACCCTCCTATGACTAAGGAAATTGCTCAAAGGTATTAAGTGTCCCTAGCTAGCAAGGTGAAGCCTGACACAAGCTCCCCTTAATAGATTGACCCTCTTTTGCTAGTGAAAAAACTAGAGACTCATTCAACCTTTAGTGAATTTCTCCCAATCAGACACCTCAAAATCTAAGGCAAATATATTCATATTTGGCGAACCAGTCAAACCTTCACCAGACAAACTAAAGACCACATAAAAATTCTAAGTCTTTTTGCAATACATGAATCACTCGAGGTTGTTGGAATTTTGTTGAAAATTTTTCTCGTTATTTAGGAGGGATTAACTTTGAAAGGATTGTACACTCTGTAAAAAATTTCCTTGTCGAGGTTTGGGGTCGTGCCGAGCCCCAAGTGGGGGTACGGGGGTGTTAGCCCCCAAGAATTTTTTTGGGGGGGTTTAATCTATTTTTAGACCCATATGGGCGTTTTTGGGTTAATGTAATGTTGGACCATGATTTTGTGCCCATGGTATTGTAAAACCCCTTATCGTGTTGTTGGTATATAAAGCAGCACTTGCATGAGAGTTTGATAATGAATTTGCAAGAAATGTAATCGCAAGCGAAAGGATATTATTATATTTAATATTGTCAAGTTTATACAATAAGAAAATATTCTTTTTAGGGATTTTTTTGAAAGGGTTTCCCAGGATAAATTCTTGTGTAATGTGTTCTTCTTTTCTGTTTTTCCTTTGATTCTACAATTACTATTTTTTTAAATTTGTTTATCGGGGTATTATTTCTCTTCATTTGGTATTAGAGCTAGGTTTTAGCTTTGTTTGAGGAATAAGGGTTTCAACCCTAGGATAAATTGATTATTGAGTGGGAGTAGTGCATGAAAGAATTTGGGCAAAGGAAAATGACAAGAAGCACATGGCTAGAGATCAAAAAATTTAATGGATAAAATTTTGAGTTAATGAAACTCGAGATGGAGGATCTGTTGGTGGATAAAGATCAGTGGGTCGTAGTCTTGGGAGTAAAACTAAAAGGAATGATAGATGAATGGCTAAATATCGATAGGAAGGCAAGGAGCTCTATTAGGTTGTGCTTATTTGATTCAATATTAATGAATGTATCGACAGAGGCCACAACAAAGTTGTTATAGGAAAAGCTAGGAGCATTGTATCATACAAAGTTGCTAGTAAATAAACTCTTTCTCCGAAAGAAGTTATTTTCTCTTCAGATGAATGATGGTGACTCTGTGACTAAACATCTGAATTTTTTTAACATTGTGGTAAGTCAATTAAACTCTATAGATGTAAAAATGGATGAAGATGAAATGTGTATTACTTTACTTTGTTCGTTACCTGACTCTTGGGATAACCTAGTTATGGCTATCTCCAATACTACTTCTATGTTGAAAGTAGAGGATATAGTAGGAACATTGCTATATAATAAAATAAGACGAAAATCTTATGAGGATTATCATTAGAAGGATGCCTTGGTTGTGAGAGGTCATTCTCAATAAAAAACAAAAAGAAATCAAGAGAAAGGAGATCAAAATCTAGGGTAAAATCTATTGTTCCTAACAAAAGGAAATGCTAGAAGTGTGGTAAACCAAGATATTATAAAAGAGATTGTATATCTAAAAAGCCTGGTGAAGGAAAATCTTCATAAATGAAGATTCATGAGACCTGTTCATAGCTGTAGCATGCTCAAGTGAACACCACGACTCATGGTTGTTTGAATCAGGTGCTTCTTTTAATATGACTCCTCATAGGGAGGGATTATATGAATATGAAAATATAAATGGAGGTGAAGTCTTCTTGGGAGACAATTCGACACAAAAAATAATAGGTTGAGGAAGAGTCAAATTGAGGTTAAAATATGGAAGAGTTAAAACCCTTCCTAGTGTGCTACATATTCCAGGTTTGGCAAGAAATCTTATATTCGTTAGTAATATGAATGATGTGGGTGTGACTATGGAATTCAATAAGGATAGCTGCAAGATGGTTCGTGGATGCTTAGTGTTGGAAAGGGGAGTTTGTACAAGAACTTTGTTCAAACTTGAGGCTAGCACTATAAGTATTGATTGCAATAACTCTTTAGTTGTAGAGGAAATTAATATAGTAGAAGAAGCTCCAAGTATTCCTATAGCGAAGACAATGTTGTGGCATCAACGCATGGGACACATTAGTGAGAAAGACCTTCGAACATTGAAAATGAAAGGTATGGTTGAAGGAATTTTTTTTTTTTTGGTAAGTAGTATTTGTATTTATAGCGGGTTTTAACGAGGATCCCAAAACCTGATTACATAAGCAATGGGCCTAGGGTATCAATCCCTTGAAACTGAACACCAAAACAGAAATCTCGCCCATCGGTAACAGTAAGCATGAAACAATCCCTCTCAACGGGAAACAAACAAATAAGAAAGAAAGTAGTTTTGGAGATCCGCCCGACGGGAGTAGCCAAAAACCACCATCGAGAAGATTCCGCCCAGCAGGAAGCAAAGAAAAACTGTTACAATAAAATATTGCCTCACGGGAAGCAGTCAAAACCACCACAAACAGTCCCGCTAGCGGGAAGCAACAGGGAAATCCCTCCATCTAGGAAACCAGCAGAAAAGAAAGGATCCCACCTCGCGGGAAAACCGACGGATTTGGCGGATCCCGCCCTGTGGAGAAACCATCCCGCCCACCGAGAAAACATAAGAGCCATCCTACAGGAAGCCGACAGCCAGCACAGAGAGGATCCAGCCCATCAGGAAGTGACCAGAGAGTTGCACCACAAGGAACCCGCCCCGAGAAAACAGAAGAGGATCCCAGCAGCAGGGACCAAGAATCCCGTCCAAGCACAGAGCCTGTCGAGGATTCACAAGAAAAAGGGGGAAGTTGTCCAAACCCTAAACCGTCACCTCCACCGCACCGAGAAATGCAGGGGACCAGATCCACGCGAATAACCTACAAAAAACCCCAGGGGGAAGCCTGAGGGAAAAAGGGAAGGGATCCCCAACCAAATAGGGATCCCTGGGAAGCACCAGTCCGAAAAAACAACCAAGGAAACCCTAGCCGACCGGGAGGGGCGCAGATAGTGGAGAAGGATCTCCCCCCAGGAGATCATCTGCAAACAACCACTCCCCGAGAGGGATGACCTGGTTTGAGCCAGGGACTGGGCAGGAACCAGGAACCATGGGAAGAGGAGCAGGGGAGGGACCAGAGCCCTCCCCCAAATTTTTTGGTTGAAGGAATTTTTGATTGCCCATTAATTTTTTATTTTTGTGAGCACTGTGTTTTTGGAAAGCAAACTAGAGTTAAGTTTCCAAGTAGTGCTACAAGATCTGAAGGAATTTTTCATCTACTTCACAGTGATGTGTTTGGACCTACAAAAGTACCATCGTTAGGTAAATCCATCTATTTTGTTACATTTATAGATGACTTCTCAAGAATGACCTAGGTAAACCTTTTAGAGTACAAATATGATGTTTTTAATAAATTTTAAGAGTTCAAGGCTCTTGTAGAAAATCAAATAGAGAAAAAGATAAAGGTTTTGAGAAGTGATAATGGTGGTGAGTATTGCTTTAATGAACTTGAGTAGTTTTACAAAGACTGTGGAATATAAAGGTATTGAACAACTCCGTATACACCACAACAGATGGATTTGTACAATGGATGAATAGAAATTGACGGATAAGGATAGAAGCATGTTAAGCGGTGTAGGGTTAGAAAATAAATTATGGGTAAAAGTTGTGTTAACTGTTTGCTATCTCATCAATAGATCTCCTACCTCAAATTTGGTGGAAAAAACTCCACAAGAAGTGTGGACTGGTAAGAAACCCTCTCTCAGTCATATAAAAGTTTTTGGTTGTGAATCTTATATGTATGTCCCAAAAGATAAAAGGACTAAGCTAGATTATAAATATGAGAAATACATATTTATGGGTTATAGTACTAGTGTGAAAAGATATAAGTTGTGGAATCCAGAAACACAAAAGATTACTTACAATAGTAATGTGATCTTTAGAGAAACAAAATGGGTTTCAAAATAGGAAATGCAACCAAGCAAAGAACCAAAAATAGTTCGAGTAAAACTAGAATAGGAGAAAGAACCTATAATAGAACCTAAATTATAGAGAGAGTCTAAAAAGGAATATTCTGAAGAAGAAGGTGAGGAGAAATTTGAAGATGCAAAACTTGGAATTGAGATCAGATCGAGTGAGAAGACTCCCAAAAAGGTAAAGCCCTTCAAATTTTTGTTCTGCATTTATTAGTTACTGATGAAGAACCCAAGACTACAAAGAAGGCACTTCATTCAAGTGAGAATAAGTTTTAGAAAATGTCTATGGCAAAAGGAATGGAGTCCTTGGATAAAAATAAGACATGGGACTTGGTGAAATTACCCCTTGGCAGAAAACTTGTTGGTTGTAAGTGGTTGTTCAAGAAGAAGTACAATGTAGAAGGAAAGTTGAAGAAGTACAAAGCTCACCTGGTAGCAAAAGAATTTTCTCAAGTTGAGGGAATTGACTTTGGTGAGATTTTTTCTCCTGTGGCTGAACTAACATCAATTAAAGTTTTATTGGCTATTTCTGCTACGTTTGATTTTGAAATAGAACATTTGGATGTAAAGACAACTTTTCTACATGGTGAGCTTGATAAAGACATATATGTCACAACCAGAATGCTTTAGGGTAAAAGGTAAGGAGGACTTGGTATGCAAGTTGAAGAAGTCTCTTTACGAGTTGAAGCAGTCTCAAAAGATGTAGAACCAAAAATTTGATAGGTTTGTTTTGACACTTCGGTTTGGAAAAAGCAAAGCAGATCCATGTTTTAACATTGTATTGTACGTGGATGATAAAGAAGATGATAAAGAAAATAAAACCTCAGTTATCTTCTAAATTTTACATGAAGGATTTGGGTGCTGCAAAATTTATTTTGGGTATGGAAGTAATAAGGGATCGTGCAAAGATAAAGTTGTGGTTAAATCAAAGGAAATATGTTGATTTGATACTACAAAGGTTTAGGATGCATTATTGTAAACTAGTATGTACTCCATATCCGGTTGGTCAAAAGTTATTCATTGAACAATATCCTAAAAGGTGAAAAATTTGAAGAAATGCATCATGTTCCTTATACTAGTGTTGTGGGTAGTATGATGTATACAATGATCTATACTATACCTGATATTGCACATGCAGTGGGAATAGTTAGCAGATATATGTCCAATCCAAGAAAGGAACATTGGACTGCTGTGAAGAGGATCTTTAGATACTTGCGTGGAACTACGTATTATGCTATTTGTTATGAAGGAAAATATGGAGACAATAATATTGTAAATATACAAGGGTTTATGGATGTTGATTGGGTTGGAGATCTTGACAAGAGAATATCCATGAGTGTTTATGTCTTCAAGCTATTTGGAGGGATAATAAGTTGGATGAGTGAAAAGCAATCAGTTGTTGCTTTGTCCACTACAAAAGTAGAGTACATTGCAACAACTCATGCCTGTAAAGAAGCAGTGTGGCTACAGAGGTTGTGTTCAATAATTGGTATTAAGCAGAGACTGTGAGAATTGACAGTAATAGTCATAATGCAATTGTTTTGGCAAATAATCATGGTTTTCATGATCGATCAAAACATATTGATATCAAGTACCATTTTGTGAGAGAGATGGTTGAAGAGAAGCGGGTGATATTGGAGAAAGTTGATACAAAGAAGAATGTTGTTGATTTGTTAACAAAGGTTGCACCTCCTCAAAAAATTTCTTAGTGTAGAATATCTATGGGCATGGTTTTCCTTGATAATTGACAATGGCAATTATTAGCCCATATGGAAAGTATTCAACAAGTGGAAGAATGTTGGAATTATGTTGAATATTTTCCATTTTATTCTGAAGGGGTTAACTCTAAAAAGGAATGTACACTATGTAAAAAATTTCTTACTGAGGTTCAGGGTTGGGTCAGACCCTGAACGGGGGTACAGAGGTGACAACCCCTATTTGGGGGTTCATGGGCATTAGCCCCTGGGAATTTGTTTTAGGGGTTAATCTATTTTAGACCGATATGGGCGTTTTTGGGTTAATGTAATATCGACCCATGGTTTTGTGCCCATGGCATTATAAAACCCCTTCTTGTGTTGTTGGTATATAAAGCAACACTTGCATGAGGGTTTGGTAATGAATTTACAATAAATGTAATCGCAAACGAATAACAAGTGAAAGGATATTATTGTATTGAAGATGGTCAATTTTATACAATAAGGAAATATTCATGCTGGGGATTTTTCCAAAAGCGTTTACCAGGATAAATTCTTGTGTAATGTGTTCTTCTTCTCTGTTTTTTCTTTGATTCTACAATTACTATTTTTCTAGAATTTGTTTATCGGGGTATCATTTCTCTTTAGAGGTTAGTGAGCGAACCACTCAAATCATCATAATTTACTAAGGCCCTTACAAGAGTGAATTGCTCAAATTTTCCAAGTGAATTGCTTGCTTTTTAAGTGAATTACTCCTTTTCATAAAATCTTCCAAAGGCCTAAAGCTAAATAAATTGCTCCATTTTGTGAGTGAATCATGAGCAAATCGCTCTATTTTCCAAGATTTCAATTTTCCCTTTTTTCAAAATTTCATTGTTGCTCACATCTTGTCCATTTTTTGATCATAAACCGTCATGGATACTACTTTTGTATTTTCCAACCCATATTTTCCATAAGAATTTCTTGTTTCACCACCTTCCACTACTACTGCCTCACCCACTTTTGCTTCACCTTCAACCATTCCTACACTACCAGAGAAGGCCAAATTATTAGAGGGGTAATCACAAAAGAATAAAAGAAATAAAAGAAATATACAGGGCTTCCCTCCTATAAAGAGATCTGAGGATTTCTATGACAATTCTTATGGAAGTGTAGAGGAAGGAATTACATGCACCCCATCTAAAAAGTGAGAAAATAAACCCCCTATATATTCAATTTAGGCCAAAAAAGGGACTCATAGTGCATAAGTTAAAGATGAACTTTGGGATTGGCTATGAACCAAGTGCCCCAAGTTTAGAGTTGTTGACATCTAATGGAAATATTGGTAGATATATATGACCCTCTAACCTAAAGCTTCAAACTCCCTCAACGGATCAAGGATGCATTCTACATAAGCGAGTCATAACGAGAATTTTGAAGGCAACTGATGATCCAACTATATGAGTTTCTTACAACCCCAAAATTAAAAAGGAATTTTACTATATACACATTAATACCCATTGATATGATTTACTAATCCCATACCTAAAGAAACCCAACTTTCCAACCGATTTTAGTATACCATTGGAGCTAGGCTTGTTCAAGGAGGATGTTCATATAGTGTTGTCTAGAATAGTTATAGTATTGGGAGAACAAAGTGACAAACAAATATGTGGAGAACAAATTGTTTTGCTTCATGTTGTGTAAACCTATCCTAAACATTCTTAGATGATTAACTATGCTAAATACATACTAGATCAAATAAATAGTTAATTAAAAGTATTAAAGGATGAAATTTGGTTCAATTATACCCTCTACCTAGTCTAACTCATCCTATATTAGAATAAGGATTGGTTTCACATTCTACAAATAGATCAAGTAGGAGTCAATGGACAACCCCTTTATAAACATATATTGCCTAGAAGCAGACAAGACCTCATACCATTTCTATGACAAGGTGTATGAGGTTATCATGGATAGGTTGAGTATAAAGGTGCCAAGGCTATCAGTTGAAACATGATAACTTCTTACTAATGGAAAATTACCAAGTGGATACTTCTATCTATGGAGGACGTTCATTTATTCACCTCTAAGGTTTTTCAGCCACACCCTTTGAGTTGCTTGCACATATGCCTAATTACATGTTCAATCAAAAATGTTTGGTTCTACCCACTCACATAGCCAAATCATAAATATCACCCAAAACTATGTGGGTTCCACCAAGTGGCAGAGGCATGATTGAGAGAAATGGTGTTGGAACAATTTAAATATCTAGTGCTATGATCCATGAGGAGTCTTCGGGAAGATCTTAAGGAGAAAAAAGGTTATATACCTTCTTTTTCCATTAGTAGAGGTATAATGTACAACAAGAAGCCAACCCGAGTGAGGAATTGGCCCTTGTCACTCTAGGGAGCAATCATGGGTACAAGGATGGGATATTGAGTTGTTAGATTAACCCACTAGAGTGGCATACCTTCTACATGAAGGTGAAGAAAAACTTCAATCCAAATATTTTAATGAACCATTAGAAATTGGGGGTGCTAAAAAAATCAAGATACGTCGACTAAAAAATCCTTGCATGGTAGAGGATGAGGTACAAAATAGGTATAATAACGAAGACTATCATAAACAACCTATTTAATGCCAAGTTATCTAACATCTAGAAAAAAATGCATCCAAAGAGTGCAAAGAGGTCCAAGGTGATCAATGGAGTGACAGCAAGCACCTCAACCTCCCAAAAAGCCAAGAAGGAAATGGTTATTGAAATCACCATTTATGTCACACTAATGACATTAGTGGTAGTTAATTCAATGGTGAGGCAAATAATCATCAAAGGGCAAGGATGATTCAAAAACTATGCATTGATATTTAGGGAAATTATAGTAGCAGAGGAACAACAATGATATACAACTCAACTCGAGGAGGGGGAAATCCCTCAAGGAGGCTCCCCTCCAAAGTTGGAAATGATTAGTCCCTTGGCCATCATTGCTCCAATTTTCCACCACCCTTACATCATCCATTGCTCCTCCTTTTTCTATCCATTATTTTATATTCTTGCTTCTTCTCTCCCTTACCATTTTTGTTGCAATTCTCTTACCCTCTACCAGTGTAACCTATGGTTCTCCAAGGGGAACACTACCCCCAATAGTCTCTCTCATAGTTGGGACTATGTCCATCACATCCTCTTCATCTCCTACCATTCAGGTCACCACCATGTAACCATTGGTCTTGTGCACCATATTACCTTCATCATCCTTGTCATTACCAACCATGTTGCTTCTCATCAACACTCTAGTATAGTTGGAAAAATGGCCCACTCTCACTGCTTCCACTAATTCCCCTCCATCACCACATAATTTGCTTTGCTCGCTTCAACATCCACTTTCACAAGCTCAACATGGCCACTATCTTAGGAAAGGCAACTTCTTTTGCAAGCGATGATGCCCACTTCTCCATCCCAAGGAGCTAGGTCAAGTTTGGGCTTTATATAGAAAAATATAGAGACATATGTCACCAAGGTGTTTGATGTCCTCATTTATGATGAAAATAAGTGGAATAAATAATACAAAAGACTTAGTGAGAGTACCTCCAAGGTTTACATACTTATGAAAACACGATTGGAAAGAAAGGGGGATAAGGTATACATTATTGAGGCTATCGAGACCAACCCTTCCAAAAAAGAAACAACTTATGTTGACTTGGCCGCCAAAGTGTCTAAGCTAGAATTAAATAGAATGGACCCATACCAAAATGGTCCAACTAGAAATTGACTCACACTTGCCACAACCATAAAATTTGGCTACCTCATAGTTGAGGATAAAGTAACATAGAGAAGGAACAGTGAACTCGAGGTAAAAGTGGCTCGATTAAAGAAATAGAGGGATCATTTCCAATAGGGGAATGAGGTTCTTACAAAAAGAAGCTTTAGAAATGAATTAGCTAAAGAAGCAGGTTGAGGACCTTAAATACTAGCTTGCTTAAGCTTTAAAAACCAATAAGGGTTTGAATATTTTGTACAATAGCTAGCACAAGAACAAAGTAAACTCTAAGAGGGCTTAAATGCAAAATACAGACAAGTTGCAAAGTTGATAGTCTCAAAGTCAACAGAAGTAGTTGTAGACCCTATGGTAGCCTAAGACATCCAAAAGGTCAAGTCCCTTTACAACAATGTCAAGGAAGAAATGGAAAATGCTTATGGGTACTTATGGTTGACCTCCTTTGCAAAAGAAAGCTTGGAACAAGTAGCTAAGACAACCAAACACATGGAAGGACAACTATCTATAAGAAGTGACTATTAAGAGGCTCTTAAATTCCTCACCTTAACGACAACACCATAGACACAACACTACATGATAGATTATAAGGACTTGATTAGGAAAAAAAATTACATATGTCCAACTCCAAAGGAAACTCTAAACTTGTAAAGATAATCTAATATTGTTGAAAATCCAAGTTTAGGAAATGAACAAGGGAATTCAAGAGTTTACTGTTGTGGGAATGCCTGACATATTTAATGAACATAAGCATATCCTTGATGATGACATCATAAACATTATGTTCGAATAAGAGAAAAACTAAGGGTATGTTGGAAATATGAGCAAGATTTGTTGTCATTGATGTCAAAGGAATACTAAGCAGATGTCAAGGGAATACCAAGCAGATGTCAAAGGAATGTTAAGCAAATGGTTCATGGTTGATTTTCTAAGAGGCAAGGATATAATATTTAATTTAAATATTATATGGTTGGAGCATAAAAAGAGAAGCAAGAAGGATAAAAATATCATAATATTTGGGCTAAAGAAAAGGGTTGAAAAGATATATTTGTTCCATGATGACTGAAAGAAAATAATAAGGTTATTTTGCTAAGGTGATAATGGCAAAAGGTTTCCCTAAAAACCTAAGGAAGTATATTTTTTTTCATTTAAAAGGCCCAAAGGACATTTAAATATTTAATTTATATTATTTAAATTCGTTTTGAATTTAAATAATTATAAAAAAAATATTATTTTCAAAATGCAAAGTCAAATTTATTATCCGTCGACGTGAAGGCAAATGCCTTGGAAAGGCATATTAATATAGCCTTAATCAAATGCTAAAGGGTGGCATTCGAAAATTGTGTGTGTTGGTTGTGCTCATCAATCGAACGTGGAAGAGAAAGGATAAAACGTGCATAGTGCTAACACCGAGGAGAGGAAGGCATAAAGAGGAGCGGGGCCGAATTCGTAGCACCATCCGAACGACTACCCCAGACGACGATCAACTTGGGCGCTAAGTTGCAGCAAAGGGGAGGTCTCGAGTTCGAGACTGTACGACAGCAAAAGGATGAAGCTTTTAATTTTTAAAAGCTTTTGGTGGCAGCTTTGGGAATAAATGTGCGTGGGCACACTTAGGTCCCACGTGAGCGCCCAACTCACACGACCGTGGAAGTCGCGACTAGGGCACTGGTGGAAGAGCAACATGGGTTCGATTCCCACCAAGGGCAAAAGGTATTTAATTTTTAATATTTAATTATTTGTCCTAAGGTTTGTTGACATGAGCATTTAGGGAGGTATAAGGTTTATGGAAATAAATTTTATATTGTGATTTTTGGTGATTAAAGTGTTGAAAGGAGTAATAAGGCTTTAGAGGAGTTTAAATATTATTTTAAAATAAAGTCTTATTGGGTTTAATAGTTGAAAGAAGTAATAAGGTGTAAGTGAGATCTAATGTTTTGTATCATGAGAATAATTTGTGAGGAAATTATTGAATGAAGTTTTGAGAAGGTTTTTGCTACCTAACCCTTAAATATTGGCAAAAGAGTAATTGTGTTTGAGACAGGTTTGTAAGGACAATTCTTTATCAAACAAAAGGTATGGGCACATCTTCCTTGTGAGTGATTATTGGATGTTGTGAATGCTAAGTTGGAGAGAAAAGGGTTGTTTGATAAGCATTGTTGAGTCTGGTTTTTTGGAATGAAAGTTGATAATAGAAACCTTTTTTGATAAGCATTGTTGGAAATATTGAGTAAGCTTTCATATGCTTGAACTAGGGTTTGTGAAAGAACACGAGTATCATTATTATGTGAAGTTGTGAACTATCTTGAACTAAGGTTTGTGCAAGATCATGAGTATCATTGTTATGTGAGATTGTTTGATAAGTATTGTTTGAAATAATTGGGTGAGGATTCATATTCTTGAACTAGGGCTTGTAAGCAAGGAGTGTTTCATTGAGTGATTCATTGAGTGGAGTTGATTGAGCCTAGTCAAGTGGAAGTGTTGAAGTGATAGTTCAAGTTTTGTAAGACAAATTGTTCTATATTCTAAATTTTATTTTAGAAAGAGATTGATCTTTGTTGTGAGCGTAAAGCATATTGAGTCTAACAATTCTCTATATGTTTTTGTGAGATTAAACAAGATTTTGTGTGAAGCTTGTCTAAGTGGTTGAAGAGGGTTTTGTGTTAAGTTGAGTTGAGTTGAGTAAGCTTTTGTGGAAGCTTACAATACAGATTTGATGTAAGTCTTAGTGAAGACTTGTTGAGCAAATTGGACAAGTTCTAGTGAGGACTTGATGAGCAGATTTGAGGTAAGTCTTGGTGAAGACTTGTTGAGCAGATTGGACAAGTTCTAGAGAGGACTTGTGGATAGATTAGTGTGACCTTTTGTGGAAGCTTACAATGCAAATTTGAGATAATTCTTTGAGAATACTTTTTTTTTTAAGCGAAAAACCCCTTGCTGGGCCGCCTTGGTCTGAGAGACCACGAACAGGGGGTTCTACACTGTCAAAGTCACCCGGGAGTTGCACCCGACCCTGCTCGCACCAACATTATCAATTGGATTTTGGATACCCAATTCGGTTTTTTGGTAGGGTGGAGATTTGAACCTGGGACCTACCTTGGAGGATTGCCCTCTCCTCTCCAACTCACCTACAACACCTGGTGGTCTTTGAGAATACTTGTGAGCAGAGTTGATTGATTGATTTATTCAAACCTTGGGTTAAGGTTTGGGGCAGATCTGGTAGAGTTGATTTGTGATTGAGTCAAGCTTTGTGTTAAGGCTTGAGGTCAGATTTGAGGACAAAGTTTGGTGCAGATTTGAGGACATGTTTGTGCCAAACCAGAGATAGAGATTGAGCATATTTGTGCTAGACCAAAGGATTGTGTTTAATGCAAATTTGAGGGCAGATATTGAGTAAATTTGTGCTAGATCGAAGGGCAGTGATTAGTACAGATCAGAGATAAATATTGAGCAGATTTGTGCTAGACCGAAGGACAGTGTTTAGTACAGATTTGAGATAGAGTTGAGAGCAAACTTTGGAGGTGATAGAGTATAGTGGATGATAGTCTCTAGTGGATAGAGGTCCATTAGCCAAGGTAGCGAGGATAGGTCTTCTGAGTGAGGATAGGAGTCTTCAATGGATAGATATCCATAATCCAGCATAGTGGAGGTAGCAGTTCTTCTAGAAGATCACCAACCAGAGCAGAGGATAAGAAGTTCTCTCGTGGATAGAGATCCACGAACTTGATTAGGGGATTGGTGTCTCCTTTGGACAGAGGTCCATAAACATTGTAATAGGAAAAGGTTTCCCGAGAGATTTGTTGAGAAAATTTTAGTGAAATATTTTCTCTGTGGAGTAGCCCACATTGGGTGAACCACAATTAAATTGGTGTCTTTATTGTGTGTGATAATTTATGCATTGCTTTGATTACTGTTGTTAATATTGACATTGATCTATTGTATAATATTGATTGAGAAAGAAAAGTAAAAAGTGGTCTTATACTGTTCACCCCCCCTCAGTATAAGTTTGTGTTCTTCAGGGTATACAACTTAAACCTCTAAGAAGTTGGAGCCAATATATGCCAAGCTTAAAGAGCTAGTTGTAAAACAAGAGGAGTTGTTAGAGAATCATTTTGAAGACCTAACAAGAGAAGCAAAGGACCTTGCATTAGTATAGTTTTCAAGTGACATTTAATTGAATAAATTATTGGGATTGCTACCACAAAAGACCAAATAAAGAGAACCAAAATTTTGATAATTTTGTTATGGAGGTCCTAAATTTGTAGACTCCATGCCCAAGGATGGGATCTCAAGCTTGGTGTCCCATGAAGTTGCTAGAAATGTAGCATCTCTATGCTACCTTGGGATTTTAAAAATTCAAAAGGAGCGTATAAAAGAGAAATCATAAAACAAACACCTCACAAATCCTCTCAAAATTTGACCAAGTATGGAGTAGGTATTGATTTGCTTTCAAAAGAGGTCGATTGGAAAGGAGAAATTCTCTCAATAAAAGGAGTTGATCTACTTACGAATCTAAGTGTTTTTCTTGTAAAAATCAAGCAATTTGCTCACTAACTAGAATGAATTGCTCGGATAGTCACAAGGGTCAAATTAAAAGTGCCAATCCTAAGGTAAATATTTTAAAAGTAACATTTTGGCTTGTAGTTCTACACCAAGTCATTTTAGAAGCCTTCTAAGCCTGTTAGAGAGATAATTAGAGAAATGTAACATTTGGTGATGCATCGTTTTGCTAAGATGACACCAAATATTTACGTTTACTAGGAGCAATTATTTTTCACATAGGTAACTTAAGGGTAAACTTATACTATAAATTGGGACCTAGGTCCGTCATTGTATTCATATTTTAGCCACAATAATTTAGGGCCACACTTTATGAAACCCACATTGTGCTTTGATCTCATGAGATTGTAATAATTTTTTTTTATTTTTGGAAAACATCCCAGAAGGGATGCCACTTTCGGGTAAGACCCAAGGAGGCAAGGGTATCCATTCCGCCAAAAATGCCCAGGACTCGGACCTGTCCTACCACCTTTGACATACTAAAGGAGCAAACAAACACACCAAAATAATTTAAAAATAAATAAATAACAATAAAAATAATAAAACAAAATAAAAAACATGCTCTTTGAGTGTGTCAGAAAGAAAAGCACAACCAAACACACACACAATAAGATAAAAAAAAAAAACCAACACGAACCACATAGAAAAAACACAAGAACAACATAGAAAAACACAAACAAGACAAAAACAACATAAGACTACAAAGACATAACAAAAAAACATGAAAAATAAACACAACCAAAACCTAAAAATTAAAAAAATAAAAGAAAAATCAAAATAAAAAACAACCAACAACAGACAATACACAAAAATAAAAAACATAGAAAACACACACATAGAAACACGAATTATCTCAAACAAATTGAAACACAAGAACAAGAACGACAAAAACAGAAGAACAATAACAAAAAATATAAAAAAACACAACACAACAAAATCACAAGAACAACACAAAGAACACAAAAACAAAACAAAAGAACACACACACCTTAAAAAATTAAACAAAAAAACAAAAAATGAACATAACAATGACCTTTCTAGACTAGAAGACTTTTATGGCAAGAATCAACAGAGGAAACAAAAGAAATAATAGCTTGAGCTAAGGAACTAAAATAACCTGATCGAACCAAAGAGAAGCAAAAATAAAGCAAGAAGAAACTAGGTACCTTCAGAACTGGAGCCATCCAAAAAAATGATAGAAAGAAGAGCTTCCCTAATTTGTGAAGCCCACCATCTAGGAGGGTGGCCATAACAAGTAAGATCACCTTTGTCGAAAGCCTAATTAGCTAAAGCATCATCACTCTTTTTTTGATCTCTGACCACATGATTGTAATAAAATTTCAAAAATCCCATTTGGATTAATTGAATCTTCTCAATAATTCTTTTTACTCTCCAATCAACCTTATGATTCTTAGGAGTCTTCAAAAGATTAATCATGAGTTGAGAGTCAGACTCAACTAACACCTTTTCCCATCCAACCTTAGTAGCCTCTTGAAGGCCTTTGAGGATACCATACCCCTCAACAAGGTTATTGGAAAGAATACCCAAATTCTCAGCAAAAGTAAAAACCAGGGATCCATTCTAAAGTCTATCAATTCCTCCCGCACTGGCTTTTCTAGGGTTCCCTCTAGAGGCTCCATCAGTATTGACTTTTCCAAAATCCTTAGGAGGAGGTTGCCAATTTTTTATCCTATCCATATTACAAATACTCACATTCCCTTTAAGTTGGTTGCTCTTAGAAGATTTAATCTTCAATCTTTGCATCACTTGATCCCATATTTGGTGGGAGTTTTGGGGGTGATTAAGGAGTTGATGGACCGATTCAACTACGTTATGGTCTTTTGCAAAATATAGTGAATATCCTTCCTATCTTGATTAAAAATACGGTTGTTCCTTTCATCCTAGATATTCCAAAGAAGAATGGTAGAACCCATCCAAACTAATTGCTTAATAAAATGATCAACACCCTCTTGTTTAGGCAAATCCCTCCAAAGTTGTTCAAAAGTAAAAAAATTGGACCACTGTAAGCAAAGTAAAGTGGCCATTCTCCTCCATAGCTCAGAGGCTAAAGTACACTCAATAAAAATATGGCTGAGATTTTCTACATTCTCTTCACACGTTTCACATCTAAAAGGGCCATGAAAACCACACTTCATAAGTTGCTCACCAGTAAGCACCCTATGATGCAATAAAAGCCAAGTAAAGAATCTCACCTTAGGCCAGAGCTTTTGAGCCCACAACTAAGAAAATATGTCAGAATATTGGTTGGGATTATTATGGCATAAGGTCAAATAACCTTGAACAACAGAATACTCACCCTTAGTAGTGTTGTTCCATCCAAAACAATTTTTTTCATGGGACCAAGAGAGATATCTCATATGAAGGATATCTTGGATTTCTTGTCTTTGCCTTTCTGGGATTTGAATAGGCTAGCCCTCAATAGGAATCCAATATCTACCAACCTTTGAATTACCAGTATGGTACCGACAGTAATTAGTCACCTTTATCCAATTAGCTCGGTGAAGATCCTTCATCCAAGGCCTCCAATCGGGAAACTGGGTTATCAAAGGCTTGTGACCATCCTAAAAATCTATCCAAAAATTTACCTGTTGACCATTATGAATGATCCAAAATAATTTTTTCTTTATCAAATCCTCACCAGTCTTAATAACTGCTAAAATGGGATAACCTGTGGTGGGAAATTGATAGCGAACAAGGTCTTCAGGACTTTTGTTCTCAACATTTTTAGCACGGATATTATTGGCCTAAAGAGCATTGGGGTTATGCAACATCCTCCAATATAATTTAGCAGCTAAAGCTTTGTTGTTATTAATAGAAGACTAGAACCCTAACCCCCTTTCATTCTTAGGAAGACATAAAGTATCCCATTTCACCGAGGACCATTTTATTTTCTCCTTAGTACCACTCCAAAGGAATCGATGACTGATTTGATCTATTCTCGAAGAACAGTATTTGGTATATTCAACACAAAAGATACATAAATAGGAATAGCTTGAAGGACTTATTTTACCAAGGTGATTCTACCCCCAAAAGAAAGCCACCTGTTGGTCCACTTTCCAATTTTCTTATTGACTTTGTCCAAAAACCAATTCTAATATTTATTTTTCTGCCTTTGAATATTGATGGGAATACCTAAATAAGTGATCGGAAGGGAGGTCTTCTTATATCTAATTTATCCAATACCATGGATTCCTATCTGGCAGAGCAATGAAAGAAAATAACTTTAGATTTGTCTTCATTGATCAACTGCCCAGTAGCCTTAGAAAAACAACTAATGATTTGCTTAATATTATAAGCTTCCTTAATTGTAGCTTTACCTAAAAAAGTAGAGTCATCCACAAATTGAAGATGAGAGATAGGTCTAGCTCCATGAGCAATGGTAACTCTCTCAAGGGTTTTGTTTTCCCTCTTTTTGGTTACAGTCCTACCCAAGCATTCAACAAGAATGATGAATAAATAAGGGGATGATTGTAATAAATTGATAAGTCCTTAAGCATTCCATTAGTGACACCATACTCCTAGTTTGTTAAGTGTGCAACGATTGTGGTAGAACCCTTTTAGCCCATCTTGTCATTTGCTTATCAATATTATAATCTAATAAATGGGTGGACATTGATTTTATTTGACTTCTCATGTGTTGGTTGATAACATACTTTTCTCACTATAAATTAAACTTTTATTTGCTTGAATCACTTGCACCCTTAAACTTTCAATTTTTATTTTCACATTTTACTTTCAATGCAAGTTAATGTAAGTTAGCGTAGGAGTATTCTATGAGAAAAAGTAGGGAGCCAACCTAAATTTGGAAGATGGGAGAAACCATTGGCAATCCTTTTTGAAACTGTAATTGGGATGCAAATCTTAATTAAAAGTTAAGATAATTTATTGGTTCAATACACTTCTAAAGCATTATGAAAGGCTTCCTTGCATTGTAAATTTAGCTCAAATCCTTCATATAGTCTACAATTTTTTACTCTATACTTTTATTTTATATTTAAGTCTTCCATTATACTCCATATTTTAATTGTACGCAATGTTAAAAGCTTTTTTGATGTCCATGAAACAACAATAGGCTTCTCTTTTTTCATGCTATGCCTCAAAGTGATGACATGGTTTATTATTGAGTGTTTTGGTTTAGAACGAACTTGTCCTTTTTCTTCTACCTACTTGTCGATTCTATTGGTAACCCTTCTTCCAAACAACTTTGCAAATATGGGATTGACCATAATGGTCTGATGATTTGAGAGATTGTCTATATATCCATTCTTAAAGAGAAGTATTGTTAGGCTTGTTATCCAATTCCTTAGAAAGCCATGCTAGATGATGTTGTTGAATATCCTCTTCATGTGTGGCGATACGTCCTCTATTACCAATCCTAAGTATTTTGCTTGTAGTCCATCCACATCATAAGCCTTACTTATTCCTACCTTTTTAATAACTTCGTTGACCTCCGTTAAGGTAAAAATAAATTTGTTGCTATGATGATTATCAAAGGGGTCTCTTCTTCTTGTACAACTTGAGTAGCTTAACGGTGAAGACTTTGGAACTCTAAATAGAGGTCCAAGGTTTGAATCTTATGGGGGTAGGGTTGTACACCATGCTTTGGTAACCGGAGTATGGTTGGGGATAACCATATATTGGGTAAACAATATTTGTCTCATATGGCCTATGGCCATGTAGATGTTAAAAACTACTTGACCCTTTTTTTACCTTCATATAATTGTTTTGCATATTCCAACTATTGGATTTCTATCATGTTATCTTATGTTTTTTTTTTTGTTTTCATGTTGAAGTTCCGTCTAGAATAACTTTGGGTTATTATTCTCTAAATAAAATTGTTCTTCTCGTCTTACATTCACTTCTCTTTTTTTTTTTTACAAATTGTTTGTCAAAACTTTTGTTTTTCCTCTTATTTAACTTTTTTTTTTCAAATTTCTCATTGTTGCTTTACATTATTCATCATATTATGCAATTGTTGAAGAGTTATATTTTTTCTTCTTCCTAACATTAGATGTTTTGCACCTTTTTATTTCCTTTACAGTTATATTTGTTATCTCACAACACTTGATTCCTTGCTCTCTTGTTTTTTCCCTTTATTTATAGAAGTTATTTATCTGCTTTCTTAAAAATTAAATGATCTTCTACAGTAATGAGGACATTTTCCTCTATTGATTATTCTTTTTTCTTTTAAGTGGTTATGTGGAATCGAAATGGGCCCTACCCATATTACATCATGACCACATAGTGGTATCACAACAATTTGACAATTATGCATGTATGGATTGGCAAGATTCAAACTAAGGTCTCCTCCTTGAAACATCAACATGCTTCTCTTTTTCATTTTATGTCTTAAAGTGATGACATGGATTATTGCTTAGTGTTTTGGTTTAGAATGTACTTGTCCTTTTTCTTCTACCTACTTGTTGATTCTTTTTGTAATCCTTCTTCCAAACAACTTTGCAAACATGGGATTAACCATAATGGTCTGGTAATTTGAGAGATTGTCTATATCTCCATTCTTGAAGAGAAGTATTGTTAAACTTGTTGTCCAATCCCTTAGAAAGCCATGCTAGATGATGTTGTTGGATATCCTCTTGATGTGTGGTGGTAAATTCTTTACTACCAATTCTTAAGTATTTTACTTGTAGTCCATTCACATTATAAGTCTTACTTATTCCTAGTCTTTTAATAACTTCGTTGACCTCCCTCCCTTAAGGTGAATAATTTGTTGTTATGATGATTATGGGAGGGGCCTCTTCTTCTTGTACAACTTGAGAAGCCTAATGGTGGAGATTTTGAAACTCTAAATAGAGATCGAAGGTTTGAATTCTATGGGGGGTAGGGTTGTATACCGTGCTTCGGTAATCATAGTATGGTTGGGGATAACCATATATTGGGTAAACAATTTCCATCTCATATGGTTTATATCCTCGCAAACATTAAAAACTATTTCACCTTTTTTTACCCTTAATATAATTGTTTTGCATATTTCAACCATTGGATTTCTATCATGTTTTTCAATGATTTTACACAGGTTTATTATGAGAGGTCTCGATTCCGTCATATTGAGTGGGGTTTGAACCTTGGACTTTTCAAAGAGAGTCCAAAGCCTACATTGTAGTATGCTTGCAACTTATTGAATTTCTATCATATTATTTTATGTTTTTTAATTATTATTTTTCTTGTTGAAGTTCCTTTGGGTTATTATTCTCTTAATAAAGCCCCAAGGGCTAGGTGGATTGGTAGTTTCTTGTATGGTCAAACACTTACCAAGAAGACACCCAGGTTCAAACCTTTGGGGTAGCCAGTTTGCAAAGGTAGTAGTCTGATCTGAATCCTTTGAGTGTGCGCCAGATCGACGACAATGGTATAAATCCTGAGCGACCGATGGTCCCCCTCACGTTGGGTCAACAATAATAAGATGAAATAGATTTAGTGGGACCAACCCCTGTGGTTTGGACCTTGTGCTTAACAATTAGTAAAAATAGTATGGTTGTAACCAACTTGCAAATTATTTATTAAATAAATTTGTTCTTCATGTCTTACACTCATATACTCATTTTTTCACAATTTGTTTGTCTAACTTTTTGTTTTTCTCTTCTTTAAACCTTTTTTTTCAAAATTCTCATTGTTGCTTTACATTCTTCATCATACCATGTATTTGTTACAGAGTTATATTTTTTGTTCTTTATAACTTTAAATGTTTTGTGTTAATATTTATTTATTTTTATGTCGGGTCAACAATTAACGAGACGAATAGGTTTGGTGGTTGCAGTCCCTGTGGTTTGAACCCTGCGCTGCCACCAGTTACTAAAAATAGTGGTTGTAGCCAACTCTCCTATATAACCAAAAAAAAAAAAAACTTTAAATGTTTTGCACCTTTTTAATGCCTCCAAAGTTATATTTGTTAACTCACAACTCTTGATTCTTTGTTCTTCTATTGTATTTTTACTTTGTTTACAAAAGTTGTTTAATTACTTTCTTAAATATAAAATAATCCTTATGATTTTTTTTAAACAAGTTTACTCTCACACACTTATGAGAACCTTTTCCTTCCTTTATTAACTATTATTTTTTCTTTTAATTGATTATATGAAATTAAAATAGACCCTGCCTGGATTTGTGCGACTAACAATTCCACCATGTAAATAAAAAAAAAACCACCATACTCTCACACTTACGAAAACCTTTTCCTTTATTAACTATTATTTTTTCTTTTAATTGATTATATAAAATTAAAATAGACCCTGCTTGGATTTGTGCAACTAACAATTCCACCATGTAAATAAAAAAAACCACCATGTAAATTAAAAAAAAAAAAAATTAAAATAAGCCTTGCCTTATGTCATGACCACACATGGGGTAATATAAATTATATTTACAAACCTCACCGCAAGTCCTTCCTACAAAACTAATCTTTGCCATTCTCAATTTAAAACAATCTAACAAACCTACCTCATCATGGTTTCAACACGGGTCTTCCAAAAAAAAAAAAAAAAAACCTAGGTCATTTGAAAGAGAACCCAAAACCAACTTTATTTTTTTTTATTTTTTTTCCCAAAACCAACTTTATTTATTTTTATTTTTTTTGTAAACAAACACTCACACACCCATTCCAATTTCCAACCTATCAGGTGCTACACATAATTATGGTTTGAACCCTGCGCTTAACAATTATTAAAAATAGTATGGTTGTAACCAACTTGCAAATTATTTTTTAAATAGATTTGTTCTTCACATCTTACACTCATATACTTATTTTTTCCCATCTTACACTCATATACTTATTTTTTCCCAATTTGTTTGTCTAACTTTTTGTTTTTCTTTTCTTTAAACCTTTTTTTTTTTTAAATTCTCATTGTTGCTTTACATTCTTCATCATACCATGTGTTTGTTACAGAGTTATATTTTTTATTCTTTGTAACTTTAAATGTTTTGTGTTAATATTTATTTATTTTTACGTCGGGTCAACAATTAACGAGACATATAGGTTTGATGGTTGCAGTCCCTGTAGTTTGAACCTTGCACTGCCACCAGTTACTAAAAATAGTGGTTGTAGCCAACTCTCCTATGTAACCCAAAAAAAAAAAACTTTAAATGTTTTGCACCTTTTTAATGCCTCCAAAGTTATATGTGTTAACTCACAACTCTTGATTCTTTGTTCTTCTATTGTATTTTTACTTTGTTTACAAAAGTTGTTTAATTACTTTCTTAAATATAAAATAATCCTTATGATTTTTTTTAAACAAGATTACTCTCACACACTGACGAGAACCTTTTCCTTTATTAACTATTATTTTTTCTTTTAATTGATTATATGAAATTAAAATAGACCCTGCTTGGATTTGTGCGACTAACAATTCCACCATGTAAATAAAAAAAAACCACCATATAAATTAAAAAAAAAATTAAAATAAGCCTTGCCTTACGTCATGACCACACATAGTGGTAATATAAATTATATTTACAAACCTCACCACAAGTCCTTCCTACAAAACTAATCTCTACCATTTTCAATTTAAAACAATTTAACAAACCTACCTCATCATTGTTGACCATTTTCAATTTAAAACAATCTAACGAACCTACCTCATCATGGTTTCAACACGGGTCTTCAAAAAAAAAAACACCTAGGTCATTTGAAAGAGAACCCAAAACCAACTTTATTTATTTTTTTGTAAACAAACACTCCCACAACCATTCCAATTTCCAACCTATCAGGTGCTACACATATAATTATTTTTATTATTTTTTTAAACTTACACATTCACCTGTGAGATAAGCTTATCAATAGAGGCTAAACACACAATCATACACACACCTCACCCACACCGCTGGTTTGAACTTTAAACCTCCCGAAAAAGAGCCAAAGCCCGAATAAGATTTGATATATGAACATAAAATATCAGCTAAAAGCCTTCTCTAATATTCAGTTGTAAAAAGGTCATTGACTGATATAGGGAGAGTGAAACCCTCCAAATCTTGTAATATGAGAAATTTTACCTGATTAACACTGGAGATTCGGAGAATTTTTTCGGCTCTGGCGATTTGGCTTTTGGCGGGAAATTTTTTTGTGACGGCGTCTGGTGTTGCTCGAGGGACTCTGGCCCGAAGATCTTGCCTAGGGCTTTGGGGGGTTGTTTCTGCTTTCGCCTGAAGGTTCTTTAGTGGTCCCGGGAGGGCCCGATGGGGTCTCCTCCTGTTTCTCCTGCTGGGAGAAAGACCTCATATGCCGAGAAGTTGAAAGATTTTCCCTCGCCTTCCACGGACGGAGCTCAGCGGAATGCTTTTCAATCGATACTCAAGATTGTTGCCAATGGCCCAAATGCTCACCGCGTTAATGGATGCCTCCCACAATCTTCCTCCAGGCCTAAGATTGTAATAGAACCAATGCTGGTCGAAGATACAATCGTCTACCGAGCTAATCACGACTTGATCTGCAAATTCATGGGCATCCGGCCCACACTGAATTTTCTGCACACCTGGGTTCGTCAGAACTGGGAGCCACACGGTGAGTACTCTCTATGGCCTATAAGCAATGGGTATTTCATCATAAGTTTCTCTTCTTTAGCAGATAGAAACAGAGCTTTTGAATCAGAAAAGAGAAACCACGGACCAGCAGGGTTATTTGTCCAACCCTGGAGAGTGGGTTTCGACCCCCGCATCGAACCCACTGCCGTCCCGATCCGGATCCGACCGTACGCTCTCCCGATGGAGTTTTGGGGTGAGCAGGTGTTGGAATTAATAGGTAATTCCTTAGGCAGATTTCTGGGAGTCTCCAAAGATACCATAGAGGGCAATTCGTCTGTCTTTGCTAGAATATGTGTAGAGATGGACA
Source organism: Wollemia nobilis (assembly GCA_028583015.1). Taxonomy (NCBI): domain Eukaryota; kingdom Viridiplantae; phylum Streptophyta; class Pinopsida; order Araucariales; family Araucariaceae; genus Wollemia; species Wollemia nobilis. Next base: position 9,536,453 of record JAQPPZ010017228.1, read on the forward strand.
TTAGTCAGCCTCTACCAGCTGAGGTGGAACTTGAGCTTGCAGGAGTACCCTGGATCCAGCAGTTAGACTATGAGGCCCTACCTTTCAGGTGCCGAGTATGCCATAAGCATGGACATTTGGCAAGGTTCTGCCCAAACGTAGTGAGCACAAAAATGGAGGCTCCGAGTGGAATGTCAAACCGCCCTAGAGAGGGTAAGTCCAGTCCGGTCAATGAACCCTCTAGCAATTCTCCAGGTCCTGATGCTCAGCAGGATGGCTTTGAACAGGTGAAACGAAAGAGAAACAAAAAGAAAAATGGCAAGGAGCAGTTGCAACTCAAGCCAAACAATCGGTATGAAATTTTTAAGTCATTAGTGGATCCGGAGGACCAATCTATGGAGGGAGTGGTTGGGAATGGTGAGAATGTCAACACTCCACCTCTTGTTTCTCCTTCCTTCACTCCTCGTAGTAGAACAGGATCGTGCATGCGCTGAGTACCTGCAGTCAGAGAATCCAGGGGCTTTGGTTATACACTCCCCAGCACAGCCGGCTATAAAAGATGTTACCATGGGAAATGCAGATAAAAATAGAGAAAGGCCTGCTTTAGGGATTTCCCAGGTGGAAAAGAGATCAAGAAACAATAACTCTCAAGGAGCGGGAAGAAAATCCAATAAGGAACTACTAACAACGCAAGGAGATAAGCTAATCAATGGAGGATTGGTGAGGACCATTGATTCTTACTGCTCTCAAGGTTTTCAATGATTATTCAATCTTGGAATATTAGGGGTTTAAACAAGTAGAACCCATCAATCCGTTGTTCAAAGACTCTTAGAAAACCGTAAAACAGGACTTTTTGCTTCTTCAGAGACCAAAATGTCTTTAGATATTATGAGTAAAACTGCTACTAAAATCGGCGGGAGTCGGGTATATGGACGTGGTCGCCCAAGGAGCTTCAGGTGGAATTGTTACCCTTTGGAACCCTCTGGTCTGGATTGCTTTAGAACATGTAGCTTGTAGGGGTGTTCTTACTTCTCTCTTCAGAAATAACTTCAATTCTGAGCTGGTCCTTATAACCAACTTTTATGGGGCCCAAGATCTTGATGGCCAGAGGCTCCAATGGGACGCTGTTCTCAACATGAGAGCATACAGGGAGTGTTATGACTGGATTATTGCAGGGGATTTTAATGCAAAATTATCTGTTCGGGACCAGGAAGGTGGCTCCCCTATTTTGGATCTAGGGGATCGGCTTCTGATTGCCCAAGTTCAGGCCTTTAATCTAGTGGACGTTCAAGGCCCTAGTGTTTTTTTCACTTGGACAAACAAGAGAAAGGAGCCACATAGCAGGAAGGTCAAGTTAGATCGCTTTTTGGTCTCGAAGGAGGCTTTTGTTAAATGGACTTTTAAGTTCCAGATTTTGGAGGGCCCTATTTCGGATCATTTTCCCATTTTGCTTGAGGGAGGGACTTCGAGAGGACAACACCATAGGCCTTTTAAATTTGAGAATTTTTTGTTACAAAAGGAGGACCTTCGACAAAAAATTTCTCATTGGTGGACAGAAGGCCGTCCACCTTTTGGGACAACAATGTTCAAATTTCATAAACAGCTTCAATTTGTCAAATTTCAATTGAAACAGTGGAGGAAAGGAAACAAGTCGGATTTCCAGTCCCAAAGGGCCCCCTTGGTGGCTAGATGGGAGGAGGTTCGGAAACTTTTTAGGGAAGGATCAATTATCGAGCAACTCAAATCGAAGATGACGAATCGCGTAAAGCGGTTGAGGACATTGACAACCAAGAGGAGTTATACTTGAAACAGAGGGCTAGAAATACTTGGTTATTAGAGGGGGACAGAAATACCAAATTTTTTCATCGGTCAGCTTGTGCTAGGAGACAGATGAACAATATGGAAGTTCTCAAAGATGAACATGGAAATGTCTTCGATACTATTCCTAGTATGCACTCCCATGCTATCGATTACTTTTCTAAACTTTTTAAGGAAAGTATGCAGCAAGATATTGAGGCTCGTAACGAAGTTCTTAATGTTATTCCTCCTATTATCTCTGAAGAGGACAATCGGACCGCTTAGACCCATTGAAAGGGATGAACAGAGAAATGTGGTCTTTGGTATGAGTACTTGGAAAATCTCCTGGTCCGGATGGCTTTCCTATTGAATTTTTCGAGCTTTCTGGGACACCTTGGAGGAGGATGTTCTGGCTGTTACTGAGGAATCCAGATCCAATCGAAGAATGCTCAGGGCGATCAATCACACCTTCATTGCTTTAATTCCAAAAGGGGAAGTGGGGACTCATATCTCTGATTTCAGGCCTATTGCTTTATGCAATGTGATTTACAAAATCATCACTAAGATAATGGCTGAGAGGCTTAAACCCCTTCTTCATAGCATCATTTCTCCTGAACAGGGGGCTTTGTTGAGGGAAGACAAATATTGGATGGGGTGGTTTTGGCCCAGGAGGCCATCCATTCAATGCAAACTTCGGGCAACAAAGGCATGTTCATTAAACTGGATATGTCCAAGGCTTATGACCGGGTGGAGTGGTGCTTCTTGTCGAAAATGCTGGCTGCCTTTGGCTTCTCTCAGGAATGGATTGATTGGGTTATGAGTTGTGTTTCTTCTCCCTCTTTTTCTGTTCTCATTAAGGGCCTTCCCTCGCTTCCTTTCGGTGCCTCCCGTGGGCTCCGCCAGGGAGACCCTTGTTCTCCCTATCTCTTCCTTCTCTTGGCTGAAGGTTTGGGCAGACTGTTTTTGAGGAGAAGGCAACAAGGTCTGCTTTCTGGTATCAAGGTTGGGGAGGAAACTCTGACTCACTTGCAATTTGTGGATGATACGGGTCTGGTTGGTGTGGCCACTCTTCGGGAAGCTAGAGGAATCAGAGATACTTTGAATTTCTACCTAAGGGCTTCAAATCAAGTTCTAAATGTCAGGAAGTCCAAAGTGGTCTTTTTCAATCTCGACCAACGGCTTCAGGAGCGCGTTATTGAGATCCTGGGCTTCACAAGGACTTCTCTTCCAATTGTTTACCTGGGCGTTCCCCTTCATTTCAAAAAGTTAAATATTGATATTTGGAAGAACCTGTTAGCAGGCATCAAAGACAGAATGAATCATTGGGCCCATAAATGGCTAAGCTACGGGGGTAGATTAACCTTCCCGAAATTGGTTATTCAGGCTTTGCCGATCTATAAATTCTCAATACTAGTCGCCCCTCATACCATCCGGAAAGAGCTGGACAAAATGGCTAGAAGATTTTTATGGGAAGGCGCAAAAGGGAAGAAAAAATGGGCCTTGGTTGGGTGGGACAAAGTTACCCAGCCTAAGGATAAAGGAGGGCTGGGCTTGAGAAGTTCTATGCTTAATAACAGAGCTTTGGCTGGAAAACTATATTGGAGGTGGATTTCTCAGCCATCCTCTCTCTTCAGCAGAATTCTTTCCAGTAAATATTTGGGGCATGTTCATCCCAATGAGGTGGGTCGCTTTCCCTTGGAAGGTCCTGGTTCCTTAGTGTGGCGGACTCTCAAGCTTGGGTCCCGAGTTATCAAAGATCAATTATTCTGGAAAGTGGGGAAAGGAGACAAGGCTCGTTTCTGGACTGACTCTTGGGACCAGCATCCGCCCATTATTGTTATGATCCCTGAGCTACAACCTATCATGACCGCCTTAGAAGCCCAGGGTTGGATCCTTATTGATAATTATCTTCTTACCAGTCATTTGGGGGGGTATACTTTTAAAAAGCTTAAGCGATGGGAGGAGTGGCCAATCATCGTCTCTCCGAGTTGGCGCCTATCTCGCAAAAAAATCTTGTCGAGAAAGGTTCCTCACGGGGAAGGATGAGGAAGATGAATTAGCCTGGGGCTATGGAAGCCTTGGGGTCTACTCAGTTAAGGTTGGATATGAAGAGATCCTCCCTGAGCCTCCCCCACACTCTTTTTCGGTTTAGCATTGGAGAAGGATTTGGCATTCAAAGGGTTGGCCGAAAGTGAATTTCTTCGCTTGGCAACTTATGCATAATGGTCTTCTCACCTTTGACAATCTCAGACGTAGGGGTTTCAATGGCCCCTCTCAATGTGCTTTATGCCTCCAACATGAGGAAACTGTGCACCATTTGTTTTTTGAGTGTCCTTTTACTCATCGATTTGGGAACGTCTGGTTCTCTCAATTTAAACTCCGAGGCTAATGGTGTTCTCAACCGTACCAATATTTGGGAAAAATGGAAATGGGGCGGTTCAATTCCATAGCTCTCCGAACCGGTCGGCGGTTAGGCTTTCTCTTCATTTGGTGGCAAGTTTGGTTGGAGAGAAACGCCCGGATCTTTAGAAACACTTTCTCCTCGATTGACGGCGTTTGGCAGGTCATCTGGAGCAAAGTCACAGAAACTGTTGCTACTTTTGTCAATGAAAAGAATCAGGCTACTCTTGGGCATCCTGAAGAGGGGGTTGAGGGTCATGAGAGGCAAGGCAGATCATGCTGGAAACCTCCCCCGAAGGCTGGATCAAGATCAATACTGATGGGGCTGCAAAAGGCAACCCGAGCAACGCAGGAATTGGTGTTGTTTGTCGGGATCACTTGAGTGCGGTTCTTTACTAGGAACTGCAGGGATTGGGCAGAGCCACGAACAATGAAGCCGAAGCCTTGGCCATTAAGTCAGCGTCTATCTGGGCTGTTAAGCAGGGTTATCGGAGGATAATTCTTGAATCTGATTCTCAAGTCCTGATCGGCGCTCTAGATTGCTTGCGGAATTTCTCTTTAAAATCCTGGAGACTGCGGATGTTGATATCTCAAATCAAGGAGTTATGGAGGGAGTTAGATGATGTCATCCCTTGTATGTGAGTAGAAATCTAACACGATAGTCGACTTCCTTGCGAAGATGGGTGCTTAGAAAGAGGTAGGTGTTCAATTGCACAGTGATATGCCTATGATAGATGAAGAGATTCGGAGTGGCCTGGAACGATCCCTGCATCCATGAGCTCAAAAATGACTAAGGTTAGTTTCTGTCGTGATATCGCGACATATTGCGCCGTCGCGACCCTGTTTGGTAATCTGTCGCGATTTCGCGACATGTTGCTCTGTCGCGACATGTTGCTCTGTCGCGACCTATCCTGGATAACTGTAGCGATTTCGCTACCCTTTTGGTTGCTGCGGCTTTGGGAGGAAAATTGTAGCGATTTCGCGACATGTTGCTCCGTCGTGGTCGTTGATGAGAAGGTGTCGCGATGTCGCGACCTTTTTGGTTGGTTTTGCTGTTGGAGGAAAAGTGTCGCGATATCGCGACGCTTTGAGAAAAATTGCATGAAAGGGAAAAACCGTCGCGATATCGCGACAATTTTTGTGAAAAGCTACTCTAAGGAAAATTCGTCGCGATTTCGTGCCTTTTTTGAGGAAAGGACACAAAGGGGCATACTTGTTGCGATTTTGAGATGTTTTGAGCAAAATTTAGTTAAGGGGAAAAATCGTCGCGATATCGCGACCTTTTTGAGAAAAGCCTCCCAATGGATAACCTGTCGCGATTTCGCGACATGTTTATGGAAAGGAAGCACAGGGGCAAACCTGTAGCGATTTCGCTACAGTTCTGGAGAAAAACTGCTTGCAGGAATAACGTCGCGATTTCGCGACTAGTTTTGGTAATGGGCACCTCGGGGGTGAACATGTCGCGATTTCGCGACACTTTTGCGGATGGGGCGCCCATTGGTTTTCTTGTCGCGATTTCGCTACACTTCCGGCCAAGTGGGGCTCCAAGGAAAAGTCGTCGCGATGTCGCGACACTTTCTCAAAGTTGCTGATCAAAGGGGTCCTCGTCGCGATTTCGCGACAGTTTCGGGAGCGAGTGCCTTCGAGGCTTTCTCAATGCGATTTCGCGACGCTTTTGGTGTTTGGGTGATTTGGTGCTGTGCTGTCGCGATTTCGCGACTTTTTTCGTGTGTTGTGGTTCCGGCGCTTTTTGTCGCGATATCGCGACATGTCGCGTTATCGCGACTGGTTGTTGTGGCGCGACGGTTGTTTGGTTTGGTGTCGCGATTTCGCGACATGTCGCGTTTTCGCGACATGTCGCGTTTTCGCGCCCTTTGTACTTCTGGTCTCTTTGCGCTTGGTTGGGATGCCCTTTCTCCCTCTTGTAACTGTCTTTTGTTTTAATACAAGTTTTTTTCATTTTTTTCAAAAAAAAATATTCAGTTGTAAGTCCCAACAAAAAGCAGAGCCGATAGAACGGAGAAGATTCGAACTGTACACTGAACCAGACAAGAAATATCAACACAAAAAAATTGAAGGGTTTGCGACAAAGGGTTTTTGCAGATCAAGGAGGGTTTGCGACGAAGTATTGTATTAAACATCTCTTTCATCAGGTAAACACATTTTTTGTCCTCTTTCGATGTAGAAAACAATTTAAGTAGATAGGAGAAATACATTCGTTATAGGGGTTTGCGACTGAGGGTTTTATTATCAACAAGGGTTTGTAGAGTAAAGAGGGTTTTATTACACATCTATTTCATCGGATCAATAATATAGAGGGTTCAACTATAAAGGGTTTGACAATGGAAGAAGGGAAGCAACAATTGCAAGAACCGATATATGTCAATGAGAAACAATACTGGAGGATATTAAGGCGTCGACAAGCTCGAGCAAGAGCAACAACAATGAAGAGGGCATATCAAAAAATAAAAATAAAAAATATTCTACCGCATAAACAGGTGGAAAATAAGGAACAATCAAAGGCAAGGCAGATCACCAAAATGAGTTTTCAAATGAGGAAGAAACTTACAGTCCCACAACTACACCACTCATGTGGGCACAAGAGCTAATGAAGATGAAAGAAAAACTTGAAAGCATGGAAAGGAAGGATAAATTAAGAGAAACTAAATCAGATGAGGTTATAAACACCATTTGAAGGCTAGAAAAGGAAAACAACCAACTGAAGGAGCAAGTGTCAAAGCTACAAAGCCTTGCAAACATGGGTCAACGTGAATGGCATGTCCTCAAACAAGCCATCCACCCCCAATCAATGATGCAATAGAGGTGGAAAAAACAAATACAAATCAAATAAAAAAGGTATGAAAAACACTCCAAAACATTGAAAACAAGAGAAAATGAGGTACGAAATGAATTAGCAAAGGCAAAGTCATGGTCTCAAGTAGTAAAAGAACCAGTCAATCAACAAAAAGAGTTGATAGAGAAGCAAGTAAAAATTCAAATAACAGAAGAGAAAGAAATACTTGAGAATTTATCAAATATAATCATCAAAGGGTTGAAAGATTATGGGGACAGGGAAGACACAAATCGTTTAACCATGGACTTCTTGTCAAATCGATTACAATGGAAAGGTCAGATAAAAAAGCAAGCAGAATTGGCAGGCTGAGAGAAGGAGGCAGAGATAGACATATTCGGGTCACATTGATGAGCTACGAGGATAAAATAAGGTTACTAAAAAACAGAGGCATGTTGAGAGGGTCAAAATTTTATTTAGATGATGACCTAACTTTTTAATAGTTGGAAGAAAGAAATAAGGAATGATAAAAGGTGAGGGCAACAAGGAATGAAGGGAAATAGACATATTTAAGAAATGGAAAGGCATACATCACATCTAAACAAATCCAAAACAAATAGGGAGTATGGCCTACATGGGAACATCTTACGATGTTAAGTTGGAACTGTAGAGGTTACCCTTGGAGAAGAGGACCCGGGTTAGGTCCCATTGCTAGAGACAAAGATATAATCATATTAACAGAAACACGTGAACACGATGGATGTAGGACTCCAGAATTTGTGGGATACAAAAAAATAGCAATATGGAATAAAGCAACAAAAAATGGCAAAGGGCATGGGGGTATTATGGTTTTAATAAAAGAGGAATGGGATAGGGTCATTAAAATTGAAAAACAAGATGAAAAAAAACAAGTACATCTGGATAAAGATCCTAGAAAATAAGCCAGTTATTAACATAGCAACATGTTATTTTGCTCCAAAGAATTCTAAATTCTATAAGAAACATGACCTTAACAGAGAAGACCCATACTCCTCCCTAAAAAGAGACATTTCAATATACAGTAAGTTGGGGGAGATTACATTAATTGGAGATTTCAATGCAGGAACAACAAATAAGCAAGCTAACATTCTAGAAGGTAACGAAGATATTGAGATTAATCCTCTTTGGATGCCAAAAGAGAAAAATCAATAGTGGACTAGGACTTCAGAAGATGAGCATGGGGCTATCACGCAATATAGAGAAGAGTTGTTAGGTCTCTGCAACATAAACAACTTGATTATTTGCAATGGGATGAACAAGTGGAAAAATCCAGGAAAGTATACATGCAAAACATATAAGGGACAAAGTGTAATAGACTATGTAATATGCTCACAGAATTACGTACCAAAAATAGAGGAGCTAGAAGTGGAAGATTCTCCAGTGGAACTTAAGTCAGATCACAACCCAATTGTTATGAAACTTTGAATGCATGGAGACAAACCAAGGGAAAAACACTTGCAAGGCAATCAAAATAAATATCCTCACAAGGGAAACATTCTCTTAACAGATGAAAATCGACATAATTTTAAAGCAGTATTAAATAACAAGTTATAGGAAGGGGAAGAACTACCTCATAGTAGCAGAGATTACAGTAAGAGTGAATGGTTAATGCACGTTATTCAATAAGCTCTAAACAAATGCAAGAGAGCTAAACCTAAAAAGAAAAAAGGAATAACTTCCCAACCAACCCATGGTTCGATGAAGATTGCAAAAAAATGCGAAGATTACTAAAAGAACCAACAGATAAAACAAGAGCAAACAAAAAAACATATGAGAAACTGGTAAGGGCAAAAAAAGAAGAATACACTAGAACAAGGAGGAGATAATTGATTTACTTAGGGAAGTATGAACCAAAGAAATTTTGGAAGGAACTAAGTGTGAAAATGACGCAAACTGAAAATAAAATAACAGTTAATCAGTGGTTGGAGTATTCAAAACAACTGTATCAACGTAGTAACCATTAGGAGACACCCCCTACTATCATTGTCAAGAAAGAACTTTTCACAATTGAAGACATTATTCAAGGGATCAAAAATTTAGCAACTAATAAAGCCCGTGACATAGACAATCTTCAAGCAAAGCATATAAAATGGGGGGTAGATATCTTGGCACCGCAGATCAAAGAAATTTTCAATGAGGTTATACAAAATGGCTTCTCTACTGAGTGGACAACTAGCTTGACCATTCCTTTGTTTAAAAGTGGAGATGCAAATAATCCCTCAAACTATCGAACTATCATGATCAACCCTCTCTTTGCAAAGTTGTTTGGGAGTATGATAGAGCGTAGGATCAACATATGGGCAAAAGAAAATGGAAAGAGAGCAAAGGGGCAAGCAAGTTTTAAGCCCAAGCACTCAACTATTGATCATTGTATCACGCTCAGACACACAGTGGAAAAAATATGGGACAAAAAAGAGGAGGCTTTTTGTTGTTTTGTAGACTTCAAAAAGGCATTTGACATAGTGCCAAGGAAAAAATTATGGAGCAGAATGGAAGAGATAGAGGTTCCAATTCACTATAAGGCAGCAGTTCATAGATTATATGAGCATGTAAAGGCTAGAATCAGAACACAGGAAGGGTTATCTGCTTGTTTTGGTAGTGACATAGGTGTCAAACAAGGTTGCCCTCTATCTTTGACCTTATTTGGTCTGTACATTGACAAGTTGGAAGAATGAATAAACAAATTTGGGGGAGAGGGTGTGCACTTAACCAAATATGTGGTAAAACTCCTCATGTATGCAGATGATGTAATTCTTGTGGCCAAAACAACCAAAGATCTAGAAGATCACCTTCAAGCTCTAGAACTCTTTTGTAAAGAAGTTGGGATGCAAGTGAACACAAGCAAAACAAAAATTATAATTTTTTCAGCAAAAAAGAAGAAGCAACAACTTGAATTTCAGTTTGCAGGAGAACCACTTGAGGTAGTAGTAGAATACAAATACTTGGGCATAGAATTTCATGACAAACTTAATTGGAATACATGTAGGATGAAAAGAACTCAAAGTGGTTGGATATCACTATATACACTTCAAAACAGGTGTAGGAATGCCGAGTTGTGGGACTGAAAGACCACCAAGGTCTTATTTGGCCTACTTGTTACACTGGTTTTGTTCTATGGTTGCGAGGTGTGAGCTAGTGGCACAACAAATGCAAAATTGAGGCAAATAGAAAGGATTCAAAAATATCTAATCACAAATTTTCTCAAAATTAAGGCCTCAACCCTTATGAAATTATTCTAGCTGAAACTGGAATGTTCCCTTTAGAAGTAATTGCTATGACCAAATTGTTATGTTACTTGAAAAAAATAGAAAACATGAGAGATGATAGATGACCTAGGGCAGCTAGGGACGAAGAATTGCATAGGCGAAAGAATACATGGATGAAACAAAATAAAAAATGGATGAAACGTTGGGAAATCAACATAAATGAATGCCCAAATGTCAACAAAGACAAAAAAATTATGTGAATGAAAAGTTCAGAAGTGGAATGTGGAAAAATGCAAGCAGGAAAATACAATATTATATTGCAAATTTTAATTCAATGTATGACTAAAAGGAAAAAGCGTATATGGGCGTTGAAATCAAGTGGAAGGAAAAAATCCTCATTGCTCAGATAAGGACTAGCTCTCATAGGCTTAGATGTGAAATATGCAGATGGACAATGCCCAAAGAACAATGAGAAGAAATGATATGTATTCTATGCAGCACAGGGACAATAGAGACATAGGAACACTTCATCTATAAATGCCCGAGTTTTTCAGATATCCGTGACAAATACAAAGAAACACTTGGGAACGGGTTTATGGCAGGTTTATTTGAAGACAACAAAATAAAAAAAGTTGGAGAATTGCTAACCCAAATCAGCAGAAGAAGAAACAACCTTCTCAAAGATATTAAAGATCATATGATATGATTTGAGTAATTGTACTTCCATATTTGAGGTCCCATAGATCATATTTGGGTCTCGTAGACATAATTAAAATCTTTAATTTCATTTCATTTCAAACCTAAATTTTCGAAAAGAAAACCCAAAATCAAACCACTTATTTCATTTTAAAAACTCACACACAACCTGTTATGATTTAAACCTAAATCTGCTTTAAAAAAAAAACCAAACCAAACCATCCTAAGGTCTCCACCTTTCCAATTTCCAACACACTAAGTTTATTCAAAACTAAACATTCCTTATAGCGAGCTGAAGGTTCAGTTTCCAAACACTAAAACAAAACACAAAACACACGTGCTTGTGCCGATCTCCAAATTCTCATTCAGTCGGTCCAATTTTGTTTAACAACGTTTATTCTCTGGTGGAGCACACAGAGTTCCACCGGAGAGAAATACATACGTTCAAATCGTCTGCAATTCTTCATCGAAACCCTAAAAACCCTCACAGAAGCTTTATAAGCTGCATTTTTTGAGGCCATGGAAAAGACCTCCTTGATCTCTACTTTTAAAGAGGCTTCTAAATCTGGATGGTCACTGCAGTCCGATGTCCAGGTAAGTTTCTAAATTCTTAAAATTCAGCAACTATTTTTAAGATACTTTTTGTTAAAGTACTTGTTTTTCTAAAATTTGCCGTGAAAAATTACGTATAAGACAAAATTTTGTCTTAAATTGTAACGGATCATTGCTCTCATTTTTGTTCTGAATATGTAATATATCAGTAATTCACTTTGGTATAATTCTCGTATAGCTTAAACAAAGAAGATCCTTCTTAAATGCCTTTTTTTTTTTTTTTTTCTTTTGGTGCATGGCTTCTCCATTACGATTGACTGTACTTACAGAGAGAAATTACCCAATCTAAAGTTATTTGTATACCATAACACGAGAGTTCAATGTGCACGTGTAGATGAACAAAATCACTTTTTTTTTTTAAATAACATTGTAGTATGTGAATGTCTTACTAGCGCGACTAAAAGTGTTGCGAACTTTCAATGAATGTGCACATTTTCTCCTCATGTTTCTGTCTGGCTTTTAGCTATCAGGGTTTAAAAAACACAAAAACAGAACTGAACAGCTTAGAAAGAACTGAACGAGGTCTTCACAGAATGGTGAGGTGAGGTGAGATGAGGGGGTGCTGGCCAGGAAAAAGTCAGGGTTTGAGTCCCCTTGGCGCTGGGTTTGAGTGCTGTGAAGAGGTCAAGGGTTCGAGTCTCTCTTGAGTGCCCCCTTATGACCTGATCTCAGGTCGGTAACATCTCCCATTAAAAAAAATGAAAAGAAGAAACAGTGGTGAAGATGGGGAAGAGTTGAAAATTGTTGCACTCTTCTTTTGCTTTGTTTCGTGGCAATTAGTTTGAGAACACAAGCTGCATGTCATATTGGTGTTGCTATCAGAAAACTCTACGTTTGAAGAAAGCGCTGGCTTAAAAGTCCAAAACTGTAAGTCATGGTTAGCTAAAGCATAGAGATTGCGTTCATGTTAGAGTATCCTCTTTGTTATCATGTATCTACTCTCAATGCATCGGATGGCAAATTATGCTTTCCATCAGATACCCCATTGTCTCTTTCAAGTCAACATCCGTTCCATTTCTACCTTATTCATATCCATGTTTCTTTGTAACTTTTTTTAATTGTTTGCTGGTAAATAAACTGTAACCAAAAAGAAATCCCTGAACTCCAGTGCAATAATGAAAGCCAATTTGAACATTTTTATTGTTCAGATATTGATAGGGATTGATGTTGCCATAATCATATTTTTGAATGTATTATCCGCACATGATAATGTTGCTATAGATAACTGGATAAGCATGTGATAATGTTGTCATGGATAAATGGATAAGGTTTCTAATTATTTCAACCTTACCTAATCATTGTATTGGCTTTTTATTGACGATTTTGTAATGCATTTGGCAGTTATGAATTGTTCAAATCCTTTTGTGCGATTGCTCTTGCTATGTCCTTATCAGTTGGTATTCAGAGCCAAAAACCTGGCTGTCTGTGCTGTGTGTCCTCCATTATTGAACTCCATTTGGTTCTCAATCTTGGTTTACTGGAGTCCGGTTTCTATGACGTCCAAATCCCGTAAATAAAGCTTTTTCTACTAAATTGCTTCTTGAGAATCTATTTTCTTATATTGAAACTGGTGCATGTGAGCTACATCCAGAAGGCTAATATCTTTCAAGGAGGGAATGCACAAATCTGCCCTTGCTCATGCAGTGCATCATGTCAGCATAAGGTTCGACGTTGCTGTGGTGCCTCACTCAAGACTTGTCTTAAGCCACCTTGATCATATAGGGTTGAATCTTGCCACAAAACCTGCTGGATAACGTCTGTTTCACACAAAAGCTTAATAGTGTAGATGTTGGAGGACTTTTTTCATCGACAAAAGGAAATATTTTTCCAAAGGCCATTCAGCAGCGCGTGAAATTTTTTGGGGTTGACGCGTGGGAGCAAAAGAGGACCAAGCTTGGAGTTCATGTACCACGTATCAAGAGCTTCTCAGATCTGTCTCAAGGAAGGAGCTACGCGGCTAGATTTTTCATCTGACGTCTATGAAAAGCCACGCATAGTTTGAATTAATTTGGATGCCATTTCATTCCTGATCTAGCAAAAATATAGATGAGAAAACCCCAGGTGTATTTCATTATTCCACTGTGACATACGTCTACGTGGATGTGTGGGGAGGACCACATTATGATGCCGCGTCTGCATATCCATCCTTCTCGATGGACACGTGTTGATTAGTCACTTGCAACACATTTGTCTCAACTTGGATGTGCCCATCTCTTCGTAGCTGCGGCCCGAGATCCTCACAAATCAATCACCACGCCTTGTTCGTCGTAGCCGCAACTAACATGCGCAGGAGGAAATTCTTGAAGATGCCGTCCAACCACAACTTTAAGGGGGAAAAACTCACGTTTATTTTGACCAAGTGAAAAATACCTTTTGTTATGCATAGTTTTATTTGGTCAGCCAATAGATACATTTGTCTGACTTTATTTTGTTTTATCCACTCTAATTTGGTTAAATATAAATCTCGTCCACAAGTGCCTTCGCCAAACTCAAACTTTCTGGCATGGCTAAGGTTCTCATTACTAAACGCCAAGGAACTCAAAACCCCATCACAACTTGGGATGCTTTGGTCATGACCTTGAAGGCCACCTTCTATCCATCCAATTATGATGATGACTTGCTCAACCAATGGCTCCACCTTAGATAGGGAAAGCACCAATCCATCCAAGATTATGTCCATCAGTTCAATCGACTACGCATCTTGCTTCGTGTATCTGATCCTACCACTTCCCTCATTGCTAAGTTTAAAAGTGGACTTCTAGCACACTTCTATCGAGAGTTAAAATACACTTCTTGCACTACTCTTGATGATGTTTTCAATCAGGCACAACTAGCAGAGGAGAAGTTCACAGCACAATACAAGGGGACTCGATACTCTTCAGGAGGTTCCAAGCCATCGCCTCATCCTCAACAACAGGCACCAAGGAGATCTTCTACTTTCTCCCCTTCTCACTCTTCTCCTACTCGCTTCTACTCAATCCTCTACTTCTAAGCATACATTTCATGCTTCTTCTTCTTCTTCTCATGCTAAGTCTCAAAAATATTGTAATTATTGTAAAAGAAAAGGGCATGATAAATCTGAATGTAGACAATTAAAAAAGATACAATCTGATGAGGGAACAAATGATAACCCCATCAAGACTACTAGAGAGGAGCAGGTTTATGAGGAGTTAAGGGGAAAACTCAATCATGTCACTTTGATGAATCATCATTCCACCACTGGAGACCGTGATAATTTGTTCATCACGCGTGCTCACTTGCTTCATGATTTTGTGGTTGATTGTATCATCGACAATGGCTCGCAAAAGAACTTGATCGTGAAGTCCATTGTCGATAGGCTCAAGCTCCCTACTACACCACATCCTCATCCTTACTCTCTTGGATGGAAGGATAGTGAGACCACTTCGTAGATTACACACACATGCACCATTGCATTTGCTTTTGGCACTAAGTTCAGGGATAAGGTCACTTGTGATGTGACCCCCATGGATTGTTGTGGTTTATTGCTTGGTAAGCCTTATCAATATGATAGGTGTGCTCAATATGATGCTTACAAAAACACCTACACACTCCAACAAGACAATAAGCACTATCTCATTGAATCTACCAAGCACACCACTAATCTATTGCTTAGTTGCAGATAGGCAAGAAAAGCAGCAAATCAAGCACAAGCACTTGCACTCATATTCATTCGCCCACAAAATAAGCAATCTTCAGCACAAGCTGCTCATTCCACTAGACCCAAAGCACTTGATAAAATATTGCAAAAATATAAGTGTTTTTCAAGAGCCCACTTCTTTGCCTCCAGAGAGGACCATTAATCACAACATTGATATCATTCCAGCAACACCTCTCCCTAATGCACCCATGTACAGGCAATCACTTTTGCAATATGATGAAATTAAGAAACAACTTCAGGACCTGTTAGCTAAGGGGTTCATCAAACCCAACATTTCTCCTTGTGCCTCTCCTATTCTTCTTGTTCTCAAAAAGGATGGTACTTGGTATCTTTGCATTGATTTTTGAGCACTCAACAAAATCACTATAAAAAATAGATATCCACTCCCT
This sequence comes from Wollemia nobilis, assembly GCA_028583015.1. Taxonomy (NCBI): domain Eukaryota; kingdom Viridiplantae; phylum Streptophyta; class Pinopsida; order Araucariales; family Araucariaceae; genus Wollemia; species Wollemia nobilis. The sequence continues at coordinate 9,552,041 of JAQPPZ010017228.1, forward strand.
CGCATTGATGATCTCTTAGACCAACTTCAAGGTGCTAAGTTTTTCACTAAGATTGATCTTAAGAGTGGATACCATCAGGTCCGCATTCAGGCTGAAGATACATGGAAAACTGCTTTCAAAACTAAGATGGGTCTGTTTGAGTGGCTTGTTATGCCCTTTGGCCTCACTAATGCTCTTGCTACTTTCATGAGGCTAATGAATGAAGTTTTCAAAAGTGTTTGGATAGATATGTCATTATCTATCTTGATGATATTCTTATCTTTTCTCCTACATGGTAGGCACACTTGGAGCATATTGAGCATGTTCTTTCCATTCTACAACAACATCAATTGTATGCTAATTTGCCTAAGTGTTCTTTTGGGTAAACTTCCATTTCCTACCTTGGCTTCATCATCAATGAGCAAGGTATTCAGGTGGATCCTATCAAAGTAGAAGTCCTCCTTAATTGGCCTACTCCCACCAATGCCACTGAGTTATGGAGTTTCCTTGGCCTAGCCAACTTCTACCGCAAGTTTATCCTAGGATATTCCACCATTGCTAGTCCTTTGCATCATTGACTAAGGCAAAATCTATCTTCCATTGGACTCCTGATCATACCCATGCATTTTCCACTTTGAAATATAAGCTTTGTTCTGCTCCTATTTTAGTCATCCCTGACCTTAGACAACCTTTTGAGATTGAAACCGATGCTTCTCAGTTTGCCCTTGGTGCTGTCCTAAAACAAAATGGTCATCCTGTTGCTTATCATTCAGAGTCCTTTTTTGCAACCAAGCAAAACTATTCCACATATGATAAGGAACTTTATGCCTTAGTCCAAGCCATCAAATACTAGCATCATTACCTCCTAGGCAAAGAAACCATTGTCCATACTGACCATTTACCTTTACAGTTCCTTCAATCCCAAAATAAGATCCAAGAAGCTCACCACATGAAATGGGCTTCTTACCTTCAACAATTCCACCTAGTCATCAAATACAAAAAGGGTAGTAAAAATTTTGTGGTTGATTGTCTAAGTCATCCTCCTTCATCTCATGCCTTAACTATTGTCACTACCTCACACTTGGGTTTTCAGTCTTGGCCTTCTGAGTATCCTCATGACCATGACTTTGCACAAGTTTACCAGCATCTCCAACATCCTTCCTCCTCCAACTTGACCCCTTTTCAAGACTATCATATTAAGGAGGGTTTGCTTTACCGCTTGGACAAACTTTGTGTACCTCATGAGCATAGACCATCCCTTCTTAAGGAGGCACATTCTACCCTCTATGGTGGACATTTTGGCAAACACAAGACTCTCCATCACTTGCAAAGATTCTTCTATTGGCCCCACATGCAGCGTGATGTTTTGAGGTACCTAAGACAGTGTGCCTTTTGTTGCAGATCCAAGCCAGCTAACAGAAAGCTGGGCCTCAGTATGCCTTTGCCTCTTGCATCTCATCCTTGGGAAAGTATTTCTATGGATTTAGTCAATGGTTTTCCTATGATAGTCCATCAACATGATTGTGTTTTTGTCATAGTCAATCATTTTAGTAAGATGGCTAAGTTTATCCCTTGTCGTAAAACTAGTTCCGCTGCCGACTTAGCCCAACTTTTCTTTGATATTGTTTGGCGTTCTTTTGGTCTTCCCACTAGTATTGTGTTTGATCATGATTCTCATTTTGTTGGTCATTTCTGGCATTCTTTGTGGAAACTTTTAGGGGTGTCTCTTAACTTTTCCACCACTTTTCATCCATAATCTGATGGTCAAACTAAAGTCGTCAACCATACTCTTGTCCAGAGTCTTCGCATATTCCATCATTCATCTCCATCTAAGTGGGATTTGAGTCTTACACATATTGAGCATGCATATAATAGGGTTGTCCATTCATCCATAGGTCATTCACCCTTCGAAGTGTGTCTAGGTTTTCAGCCATTAGCACCATATGAGTTACCATTGTCACTTCCATCTCCTATCACTGTCCACATGCAGAAAGAACAAGATAAAGCCCAATCCTTCATTCAACATTTGCAGCAGCTCCAGTCCAAAGTTGTTCAAATTTTGTAGAAAACTCAGCAACAACAGAAGAAGGCCATGGATAGACATCGTGTCCCACATCACTTCTAGGTTGGAGATAGAGTTTGGTTGTACCTTGACCGTCGCAGGTTCTAGGAGAAGGCACATAGCAAGATCAAACCTCTTCGCTTTGGGCCTTACACTATCATGCAACAGGTGTCCAAGAATGCTTTTCACCTTGATCTTCCAACACACTTGGGCATCCATGATGTCATCAATGTTGACTTGCTCAGACCATATCATGAGTCCACATTGGAGACAACACCTGTCATCAGTCATCTTTTTTTATTGAAAAAATACTTCTATTAATGAATCAAAAAATTAATACAGAGAATCAAACAGCAGACAGGCTGCCCAGTTACATAAGCATTCTTAAGATTAGCAAACATTCCGCTCTTAAAGAAGTGTCAATCCTATTGCAATTCCTGAGAATATCAGCCTTAAAGGCTGATAATTGCTCAGACACACAAGTACTAATTCTACTAACAGTAACCGAAACAGGAATAACCTCATGATTGAAAACTAAGCAACATCGATCCTTCCACAAAGCAAAGAGGATCACAAGTCTAATCACATGCCAACACATAGTCCTATGAGGGGCACAATTGGGCTGATCACCGAAAAGAACCAGCTGCCACCAAATATTGCTCTGGATAACTGGCTCAAATATCCATTTGGAAGCCTTCCACACCCTCCGCGCACGAGGGCAATCCCAAAAAATATGTCGAAGAGTCTCCGATTTGCCACAAGTGGAGCACTTATCAGAAGAAAGAAGCCATCTTGCCAGTCTAGCCTTACTCTGGAGGCCCTGCATAATGACAAGCCAGGCGAAAACCTTGAGCTGCATAGAAACATTGAATTTCCAAACAGCAACAAGTCTCTTCTTCCACTTCCTGTGAGAATACTTGACATGCCATCTAGAATTAAGAATGTCGCCTAATGTAAATTTGGGAGCAAGCAACTGGTATAATTTGGAAGTCTTGAAACACCAAATTGGCTTCCCATACTCCCATCGCCAGTCACGCCAAATCAGACCTGAAAGCCCATTAGTAAGTTTGTATAACTGTTCTTCTGGGATAAGACCATGAATCTGCTGAATGGCAAATCTGTCAGAGGCTTTGAGCTTGAATTTCACCACCAACTGCTGCCAAGAAGACCACTGTGCCAACTGATTATCCCAAATATCTGCCCACTTGAAAACGCCTTTCTTACTAAACCGTCTACATTGAAACACCGGAAGATCTGAAACATAAGTGCCATTCTCTTTCCACAAGCAAATAGCTTTGGAAGACAAAGTCAAGCCCCTTCTATTATCCAAATAATCCCAATGAAGAGCACCCACAACAACCTTCCAAGCTTCCCAATATGCGCTGAATCAAAATGCTGCCCCTGATTTTGAATTTCTCTGGATGACCAACAATATCCTCAAGAGTATAATTACCACGAATACCATCAATATGTTTAGCAGTTTGGATTTGAAATCGTAACATTTTGTGCCATCCAAAATTACCTTCGAGGCACCTAGGTATCCATTTGGAAGCCAAAACATATCCTTGAACCCTAATGTTAAGCAGACCCAAGCCTCCTTCCTTACGAGGAGTAGTACAATACTTCCAGGCAATCAAAGGAACCCTCCTAGACCCATCAATATTAGACCATAAAAAATTCCGAATGACACTCTCCAACCGATTGTATTGGGCATTATTGGGAAGCCAACATGCAGAGTAGTACATATGGCAAGCTTGTAGAATTTTACTAACAGCAGTAAGGTTACCATAAAAAGACAAAAATCTGCTCTTCCAAAACTGAATCTTCCTCTCAAATCTCTCCAGGCACCAATCCCACATAGCCTTCAAAGAGACTCTTCGACCAAAGGGAATCCCAAGATAACGCACAATTTCCCCATCCTTGATTCTTCTCCAAGCAGTGTTGATACCAGCAGGAAGAGAATCCGCACCAACCAACCAATAATCAGATTTGGCTTCGCTAATCATGGCTCCAGACGCAAGACAAAACTGCTGAAGAGAATCCTGCATCGTATTAATAGACTCACTATCAAGGTTGACTGACAGGAAAGAGTCATCAGCAAAATGACTATTGAGAAGACTGCCTTCAGGAAGGGAAATTCCTCTAATAAAGCCTCTCTGCATCCTGTACTCCAAAATATATCCCAGTGCATCTGCTGAAAGAACGAAAAGAAGAGGAGCAAGAGGGAAGCCCTGCCTAATGGATCTGAACAACTGAATGCCACCCGAAAGCCTGCCATTAATCGCAACTGTAGCAGACGCAGAAGAAAAAAGAGTGCTAATCTTGAGACTAGCCGAACTATTGAATCCAAGCCAGTCCAATATCCCAAGGATAAAAGACCAATCCACACGATCATAGGCCTTGTCAAAATCTATCATCAGTCATCTTGACGATATTGTACCTGATTTTCAGCTTCCAATAGCGGATGATCATCTCTTTGGCACCAGGACACGCCACACCCGCCAAGGTTCTTCCACTTCCTACCTTGTTGCCAGATGAGGACAGCTTCCACATCAGGCTCAATGGATCTCTCACAACCAGATGGTTCGAGATTTTCCTTCCCTTTTGTACGCATTGGAGTCCAATGCTCCTATGGTGGGGAGGAATGATAGGGATTGATGTTGCCATAATTATATTTTTGAATGTATTATCCGCACATGATAATGTTGCTATAGATAACTGGATAAGCATGTGATAATGTTGCCATGGATAACTGGATAAGGTTTCTAAATATTTTCAACCTTATCTGATCATTGTATTGGCTATTTATTGACGATTTTGTAATGCATTTGGCAGTTCTGAATTGTCTAAATCCTTTTGTGCGATTGCTTTTGCTGTGTCCTTATCAGATATGACCTAGCAAATTTCTGGTCTTGAAGCTTAGAGTTATTGGCTTGTTTGCAGAGGACCTTTCATCATGGTCAACTGCACCGGTTATATAAAAACTTTTCAACTGAATTTTCTGTGGAAACCATCTTATATGGATTGTTAATTCTGACCCATTGTTTTTCTTTGTAGTACCTGAGCAGGTTGTAACCAGAGCATTCCAGATTCTTCTTCTTCCTCTCTTCAGAACTTACAATCTTCCCTTTCCTGTACTTTGGTTGCCTTCTTTTGCCACTGGTGCTTATTTTTTCCATCTATACTGAGTGAAAAACAAATAGCAGGAAACTACACACTTCTTATAGCAACGATCAGCCAAGATAATTAAAACACAGAAAGCTGTCAACATCCAGAAGCCTCAACAAAAGAATTTCCTCATTAATTGCCCAATTGCCGTCTTCTCCATTACCTTGGGCAGGCTGCTAGAATCCCGTAAGTGATAATGTGTCTCTATTAAATAAGAGCAAATCAGTTGAGTTGATACGATTTTCAACACATACAAATTAATCCTTGGAATCTCAATTAGGCCCTCCATATCCTCAGTGTTAGAGCTAATAAAATAGCCTCTATATAATCTACCTTCCAGACTACCTCCAAAGTTATCCATAAGATCTGCAAGATTGTTATTGAACAAGTAGTCAATAATAGTTATGCAAATATGAGTCAAGGAGATGCTAGCACTTTTCTTTGAGGTTGGTAATTTCCATATAAGAGTTGTCTATTATTGACTTGGAGCACTGTCCAGAACTAATACAATATACGATATGTAAGTCTTCTTCTATCAACAAGTTCCAAAATTTGTTGATAGCCGATTTCATTTTAACCAGAATACTGTCTGCTTCAGCCAAGTTATCAGTGGTTTTCTTTAAATTGCTTAAGCTGATCCATTTTCTCTTAAGAAATTCCCTTTCTCCAGAAGATCCTTGATTACCTTTTGAAACACTGTTAACATTTGACTTATGAAGCTCTCCTGTTGAAGATTCCACTGACCAGAATTCTTTGAATGATTGAGCATACTGGCCCCATTAACACCGGATAGAACTCATCATGAGGAATGTGGAAATTTTCTTTTCTATTGTAGACGTCTCAGATGCTTATTGTTGAATGGAATATCTTCTTGGGAAAAATAATTACACTACTGCCTGCTTAATATTTGCCCATGGTTTGTTTTTGATTTGTAAGACCAACTTTTCATTTTTGAAATAGAGCAATTAGTACTTAACTTTTGTATATAATTCCTGATTAAAAGAACTCTTCCTTATTATGTTCTTTGGTAATGGATCTTCCTTTATCATTGCTATTTGTAATGTTTATTTTGCATTTTCTTACCCATTCTGACATGTTTAGGCTTAACCTATTATAGGTTTTGCACCTTGATTAGAATCTTTTGTTAGTATGTATTAGTAGTTGCTTGTAGTGTTATTCTTTGAAACTCTCTTAGATCCTTCTTGTTGTATTTAGTTGTACATTTGAGTTGCATTAACCCATTTTGTTTATTTGCAAATGTTATAATTTCGTTCTTTCAATAAGTTGCATAGAAGGGTCATTCTTGTTCCCTTCCTTGAGTATTGAAACAACTAAGTTGGCATATACCATTTGTTATAACAAAATTACAATAATTTTTGTTTATACACACACACATAAGAGAAGAAAGTAAAATGAAGTGTCAATCATGGAAATAGTTTGTCTTTATATGCAGTATTCAGTTCATCATCAGTTCCCTACCCTTCACTTGAAATCGATGAATTAGAAACTGCCATTTGTGCTAGCTTGTGGATGAAGCAAAATCCCTTCCTACAAGATATGGTTTTCTCACTTATAATGTCTTTGTAAATGGTGTTAAGAAGCTTGCCTTTGAAAACTCTTATGTTGTAATGATAACAATCTATTTTTATCTATTAAAATTTAAGCATATATGTTGCAACCTGTACTTTTACCTGCACAATGAATTCTTTTAGATTGTTTTAACATTTTTTCCCCTTTGTGGTCCAAATCATTTATTTAAACAGGCACTTTTCAAATGAGAGCAAAACTTATAACCCATATTTGACTCTTTCACACATCTCTCCGTTTATACAATGATATATAAATAAATTACACCCTTAATGAAGGAGATGAGAGAAGTGTGAAAGAGACAAATAAAGGTTTGAGTTTTGGCATCTTTTAAAAATGACTGCAAAAATAAATGGTTTGCAAAGGAAAAAGAGTGTCAAAACAATCTCAAGGAATTTGAAGTACAGTTACAGGTACAGGTTGTGACATATATGCTTATTGGATAAAAGAAGCTTGCTATCATTACAACTTAAGAGCTTGCAAAGGTGAGCTTGTCATAACACCATCTACAAAGACATTATAAATGGGAGATCCATGTCTTGTAGGAAGGGATTTAGCTTAAACAGAAGGTAGCAACAGCTTGGCTGTTTCAATACTCAAAGAAGGGAGCAAGAATGAACCCTCAATGCAACATACACACACACACATGCCACCGATAACATAAATACATTACCTACTAGTTTTTAGACTTATGTTGCATTTGAGAGTCATGCAGTTCTGTTTTTTGTACATCTATGCTTTCTAATATGATCAATAAAGTACTTGGTAAACTATAAAGTGAAACATTTTTGCTATGTTTACAGTTTTCTGTGAAAAAATACAATGCTGAAAGACACTTTGCTTATGCAGGTGCTAAAATGGCTGGAGGATTTTGCAGAAAGGTTAAATAGGAGATCAGACAATGTGACTGAGGATGTGCACAAGTTATTGGAGCAGACTGAAGCTGTTGAACAAGATTTTTATAACACCTTTAATTCTTTCAGAGCACTTTCGAATACTCAATACATCGAAAATGTATGAACAAAGCAGTATAGTGTTTTATTATTCAAGTATTAGTAAAGTGAAAAAATAATCATACTTCATCAAGGAATTAGTTAAGAAAATTAAAAATGAGTTTCGGTCACTTTCATGTAGCGTTGTTATTGTTGTCAATCGATATTTGAGTTCTTTATCATCGATTCTCTTGCTATTAAATGCATTTTTGCATTCCCAATTTTTTTTTCTACGAGGAACATTTGGTTGAGTGTTTATGATATTTAGCTTGTGTTTGCAATATAGTTCAAAAATAATATTTCATTTCTTAAATGTTTTTAATCCCAATATATGATTTCTCTTGCTCCTTTACAGCGTGTATATGAAGATGATGAAATGGCTGCTCCAAATTCGGATTCTAGTGTTCAGTTTTCAGAAATGTCTTTGCCTGCCCAAGGGTATGAAGAAGATATAGTGCCCAGATATAAAGAAGCTTTACATACTGGCTGGAATGCATACAGGCATTACATTGAGAAGACTTCCAGAAATGCTTCAGAAGCCATTCCTCACAAGGTGAGTAGTGGAAGATGTTAGTGCAAAATATCTATAAAAGAATGGGGCAATACATTTTTTTTGTTGAAGATACTTTAACAGCTGAAGCATACAGCTGGGCACAACGGGGTCACCCTCCCCGTGATTTGAACTTGGGTCTCCGCAAAGTGAGCCTAAAGCCTTTACCAATGTGCTGTCCCGACAGGGACGGCAATACAATACACTTTTAGAAATAGGCATTAGATTATTTATTTACTTTATGTATTTTAGGCATGCTTCGTGGGATTCTAGGGAACTGTGACATCTGCAAGACATGCAGAGTAATCAGATATCTCTGTTTGCTATGTTATAAACTAAAAATCTTGATGTTCATTCATCTGTTCTCCCAAAAAGTACTTCAATAAATCTTTACTTTGGGAAGCCACTACCGACATTTTAGAGTGTTGTTGCTTGTAATAGAACAAGTAATTTTACATATATGGTATAGTTGTTTTCTTAATATAGTTCTTTCTGCTTTGAGTTTAGGTTTTGCATGTTGCATGTGGCACTGGTTTAATGCATTTTTAAGGTAACCAAATATAGTTTGACACTCTGCTGGATTGCATTGTATGGAAGTATTCAATCTCAAGTATTCAACCATTATAATGGTATACACAGTAATACTGATGACTTATGATGCTATTCGTCTGGTTCTTGGTAATGAATCTCCCAATGTTGACTTCAGTATCAAATTACTAATAGTTATGAACATTGCAAAGGTAGATGACCACCTTGAAATGCTTAGCCTGTTCACCTTGTTTTATAATCCCTCTTCAGGAGTGATTTGTTTCGCGTCTTATCTTTTACCTATATTTTTATGTCCTGGCTTGTGTCATTTCTTTAGCTTATATTATTTAAATTTTGAGGGAGTCAATTATTATGACATCTAATTTGTTATTGCAAAAGTTCTCATTGCATGTTACAGCTTTTCATTAGGTATTAAATTACAGTATAGAAGGTAAATGTGACTTTAATATTTTTAGGTCCAAGCTTAACCTTCACATCTAATTGGCAAATGAGACTCCTTGGTGGTAACAAGTAAACATTTCACTTTTCTTTCTTATACATAAATATTGTTTCAATTTTTTTAGCACATCAGGTTTTGACTTGACAAACCTCTTGGTAAATTGAACCTTCGCAATCTATCTAGGTGAGGATTATCACATAGACAAGAAAAAATTAGAGTATCACAGTTTAATGTCTTAATCTAGATATATGCTGTGTTGATTTAACAAGAGAAACCTCGAGTGCATTTGGTCGTGTTTATATCTGAGAGCTTTTCATTGTTTCATGTTTGGCATGTGTGTATCTTATCATTATGTGTTGAAGGTGGGGTGGAAAAATGGACAGCTTCCTCATATCATTGGAACAGAAGAATTTATGCGGGATAATAGTTGTGGTCTAACAGGTTATTTCCCTGCTGTTTATCAGACATCTGTTAGTAGTCATATAAATTTTTATCTCATTGTTATATAGGAGTGATTTGAAGTGTGTAGAATTAGCAGCTTACATGTTTTCATATATGAAGTCGGTAACACTAATATTGGATTTATAAATACTAGAGGATAGGAATTTGGGGATGGATCCGCTTGATTTCAATAGTGATGCTGAGAGGGAAGGAATACATTTGGCAGCAGAAATGGCAGGCACTAGAACTCTTCTGGAGGCTGATTGGTCTGGGACAGACTCTGACAAAGATGATCAGGTGAAACCAAGTTAAAACTATTTTGTATTTTCTAAGTTCATTTTCATTGACAATTCCATCTCATCATTGCATGTATCAGATAAGCACTTATGCATGTCTTACCTAAAGATGTATGTAGCATGCTATTATCAATTGCAGACAGTATACTTGTTGAATTTTATTCATCATTATAGATGCTTGATGTCATTAAGGATCTCTGTTGTAGACATGTTATGTATTGGAATTTCTATCTTGTATTTTATTGGTAGCATGTCCACAACTCAGACTTGTTGCCTTTTTTTAACCTGTCAGATCGGTTGCCTCCTTGGGATCTTCTATTTTATCTCCTAGTTTGGAACTTCTCTAAAGTGGACTTTCTATATTTCACCTAAGAGGTCCATGATTATTTATTTCTTCTTCAAGTCTTCTTTGGAGATTCTCCATCATGAATAAAGTGTTGTCATGATTGTGGGTTCATATTCATGTTCCGTTATTTTTAAAATCTGTATGTAATTGCCACTTTTTGTACATGACTTCTGGTGACAATGTTGATCATTGGTTTGTTACTTTGGCATCTTCAGTGATTACTATCAAACATAGATGCTATTATAGTACTCAAAGGCCATGAACATGTCCACAACTTAGACTTGTTGCGTTTTTAAAGCCTGTCAGATAGGTTGCCTCCTTGGGATCTTCTATTTTATCTCCTAGTTTGGAACTTCTCTAAAGCGGACTCTCGATATTTCACCTAAGAGGTCCATGATTATTTATTTCTTCTTAAAGTCTTCTTTGGAGATTCTCTCTGTCATGAATATTTAGTGTTGTCATGATTGTGGGCTCATATTCATGTCCTGTTATTTTTGATTGTATATAATTCCCACAATTTGTACATGTCTTGTGGTCACATTGTTGATCTTTGGTTTGTCACTCTGGCATCTACAGTGATTACTATCAAACATAGATGCTAATACTGTACTCAAAGGCCATGATTTTTTTTTCCTTTCCTTTTTTGTTTTGTGTATTTAGTTTTTTTTGTGAAGTTATTCATGCAATGATTTTTATATTTCATTATACTTTGTGCTCTTCTTCAAAGGATCAAGTTTACCACAATAACTAAAAAAAATAGTTATGTAAACGTATTCAACATTAGTGGTTGCTTGAGAATTGTCCATGTTAATTTTGAACATCTATTACCTTCTTACTTTGTCTATAATTTCTCCATTGAGTTAGTTCTTTCCAGTTACATTATGATAGCAAATATTTGTGTCTTGTGTTGCATCTTTTTATGTTTGGTGTTGTATCATTTCAAGTCCAAATTGCACCCTTTCATATCTCAAGTGGCCCGGGTCACAACTTTGCCCGTCTTAGGCTGTATCCCTTTCAAACTTGAGTCTCACCCCTTCATCTGTCGGATTTCACGATACCATTTTCAGTGTCGGGTAGCACCCCTTTGCACCTTAAGTGGCATCACTTTGAGTATTTGGTCAAACTCTTGGTTCAGATGAATACTGATAAGCATTGGTTAGAAATAAACACTCAAAACTTGAAAAAATATCACCAGAAGCTGAAAATTGTTTTGGCCACAAGCCAAAATGAGTGTAGACTACAACCTCCTCCGTAAAAAATCGTAAAACCACAGATATAAACTAGAGGTTCAACCGCAGATTCACGAATGTTGGTTGGGTAGCACTTGTAAGGGACCCTAGGAATCTTACGTGAAACCCATCAAAGATTCAATATAGAACTAATATATAAGATAGAGATGACTGGATGCTTCTCTATCAAATGGTAGATGAGTATGTGTAATATCCAAAGAGTACATTAGAGGGTCATGACTCACGGACCCACCCCTTAAATAACTTCAAATAGCTTGTCAATAAGGTAGGACATATACATTAGAATAGTATAAGACTATAATGTAATCAAAATGTAATGCTATTATACAAGGTAGAATAATGTGGGGTCTAGGTCCACAACATTTTTATCCTTCTCAAAAAGCTTCGATCTCATAGCACCACTAGAAATGTTCAAACTGGGAATGGATATCTTCTATTTCATTTCGATTCCCAAAATGTTTCCATCTAAAACAAGTTCAGAAAAGCCTGATTCATCTTTGAAGCACTTGATTGTCATGAAGTTACATGAAGATATGATCACTGGTTTGGAGAAACCCATCCCGAATAAACCTTGAGAGGCATTATGGTTGGATACAATTTCATGAGAAACTACTTCAGTTTTCAATCTATTTTTATCTTCAAGAACTTGGAATATAAGTTTGTTTTTGCAAAAATTCAAATCTGTAATATTTTAGGGTGATGTGGGTGTTAGAAAACTGATTGTTGACAACAAAGATCAGGACGTTGATAAGGTACGCCTTCATCCCTCGTTCTAGGTGTATTTTCAAGGCTTTTAATGGCTGTTGCAATTACGCCATCAGTAGCACTAGACTTATCAAGATTCTCGATCTCACTTTTAGAAGTTCATTGATCAATAGATTGTAAATTGCTTTCAAGTGGCAACTTTGGATTGTTCTGTAGATTTTTGACTTCTGTGATTTGACTTGATTAGGATTCTTTAAATAAACACTTTCCTTCTCCTGTTTGGACAATTTTTTATTGAAATCTTGTAAGTGCTTCTTGTGCATTTCACGTTCCTTTTGAAACTCTTAGTTTGTTTTGACAAAGCTTTAATTTGATCCTTAATTCTACAGATTCCATCATTTTGTTCTTTCAATTTAGCCCTTAGGGATGCAGTCTGTTTATTTAGACTTTGTTTACGACTTTCTTAGGCCAATTTGTCTAAAAAAGCTTTCAAAATTTGGCCCGAATGAGGTCATTTTCAGCTTAGATTCGAAGTTGTTACACCCTTCCTTTGCTTCATCTCTAGAATAAAACAAACAATTTATAAACAAAGTATCCTTGTTGCAGATATTCCACCAAGTATTTGCATTTTCCTTTCTTGAAAAGTTAAGTTTTAAATCAATACTATGTTTCATAAAATTTCTGGGACAGGGATAGTGCAATATGGTGCAATGGCGAGACGTGTTTCTGGGACGTCGGGATGCATTTTTGTGATTTTGAGGCATGTATCTGAGATGACCTCCAAAGCCCAAGACGTGCCCCCATGGAAGATAAGATCAACGTTTCTTATCCTTCTAAAATTTTAGTAACTCGTCTTGTCTTGTACTTTTTTGAATCTTAGGTTGATAGTTTTGTGTCTCAAGTTGCACCTTTTGTGTTAGTTTGTGTTGCACTCCTTCCATCCAAATTGCACTCTTTTGTATCTTTGGTGGTGCTCTTTTGTATCTCAGGTGACACCATCTTGCATCTTGGTTTCCATCCTTTCATGTATCAGGTTACATCCTCCTTTCTCTTTTGAATTACAATCTTTTGAGTCTGAAGTTGCATCCCTGTACATCTTACATAGCACCTATTCACATGATGGGTCATACGCTTTTTGAGTGACAATCTTTTGCATCTTAAGTAGAGAAATATTGATTAAATGGTGGGTGTGTGAGATAAATAAAGACAAGCATTGGGAAATAGCCACTCAAAACTTATTGGGGTCAAAAAACAACATAGGTTGATAATTCTTCTGAATTTGACAAGTGATTAAGATAAGCAATTATAGAGTATGGACAGGTCTTGTATGTCCCAGATGATAAAATAAAGGAGAATCTTGTTTCAAACAATGGCCCAAAAGATTGAAGGATTCCACAATAAAGAAATTCTTTAAGAGACTCAACAACTTCATGTATAACAAAACCTTGAGTGACTCAGGGCAATCACAAATCAATGCCGTCAAAGATGTGAAAACCTCATTGAATCAATGTCTCATGGAGTTTGAGGACCTTGCCAAAATCATTGTCTTGTGAAGTTCATGGACCATCTTCAATCCATGCATTGTGCAGTTTGAGGAGACAACTAAATCAATGACTCATTGGGCCTGAGGACTTTTCTAAATCAATGATGCACCAAGTTTGAAAACTTCACCAAAGCAATGCTTTGTGGATTTTAAAGATGTAACTATATAAACATAACTCAATTTCAGGTAAGAGCTTATGCTGACTTCTTTACAAAATAAATGCTTCAAAAGACTTGAGGACTTCACTATGCCAGTGCATTAAAGACTGTAGAAAATTGAGAGCAGTCTGTTCAAGTCAATAATGTTTAACAACATCAATTATTCTTCTATATCATTCTATACAACACTATCACCGAGCTAATTTTGCATCTGTTAATATACTTTGATTCCTATTGTATGAAGTCATTCATGGCTATTGTGAGAAGGCCACACTCTTGTGAGTTTGTTCTTTTTGATAATTGATTCCTAAATTTCAAGACTTGTCCGTAAATTATATTCCCCATGTTTAATTTTTTTATGATGGTCATGATAATCGATCGCAATGGTGTCAGATTTCACACAAGTTTCCAGAGACGAACTGAAGCAATCCAATTACTCAAATCTTATACAAGAAGGAAGAGTGAAAATAAAGGAGTGATAGACACAATTGGATGGGTGCCCTTGAGCACCAAGGATCTCTAAAGTATCTGTAGATAAGAATTATAACTCACTGATACCATAGATTGGGTGGTGGGGGGTATTTATACCAATACCTAAACCCCAACTATGATAATTACATAATCACATTAACTTAACCCAAAACAACATAAAGTCTTGAGGTTAATTATAAGTAAGAGTTTAACCATAACAAGGTTAACCATGGCCCCATAAGCTGTACATAAATAATTAATAATTACATTGCATAATGATTACCTCTAGACTTACACGAGTAAATCATACAATGTTGGCCTTGGCCATTAAAGTCAGATTACACAACTTTCAACAAATGGTATTATGGCGAGGCTATGAATGCATGCAAATGACCATGGGATAAAACTTCAATAATACCAAAAATGTAGATGGTCATTATAGAGCGAGATCTTTAGTTACTTTATGCAAAATGTATATTGACATTAAAGTTTTAAACACACATGTAATTTCCACATGCTAAGTGCATATAAAAATAGGAAACAAGAAAATGTTCATTGTTCTACAATACGCCCATATGTTGGCCTTTGTGATCAAAGGAGATAACTTTTCAAAGGAGTATCATATAAGATTGGGCATTACAGATATGTTGGTTGGATCCAGCTGCCCATGCATAAGTATGTTTGATAGCATACTAAAAATTTAAATAATTGAAAATGTATTATATGTAATGTAATCATTCCCTGGATCAAATTATATGCTTTTGTTTATGGACAAGATATGGAGAAAAGTACAAGAATCATAATACTAAAATTGTTTCCTACACCAATCACCAAAGAATCTAGGCAACTTTGTTTATTTGTTGGTAGAATCAGACTTCCCATTGTCTTCACCACAGTAGTATGATACTAGGAACTAGGATTGGCAATATGAGGTTATAGCTTCCAAAGTTAGTTAATTATTTATTCCATTGACTTTGTCATGTGCCTACCCCATCCATAGTTTGCTTTATCTTCTTCTTTTGGCAGAGTAGTGTGAAATGTGCTGATGTTGGAATTCCTTCATTAACACCAATGGCCTTATTGCCCTCTTGCTTGCCACAACTTTGAGCAATCCTTGTGTCCTTGCCCTCTAATTTACACTTTGGATGGTATCTCTACTCTTCTCTTGGGGTGTCCTCACAATCAAGCCTTCTTCATTTGTCTCACATAGGGAAGTCATCTCCTTCTCAGATGAATGTGGTTCATCTTCATTCAGATAAACATTTGGCCTTTACATGCAATACCAAGCTTACTCGTACAAATATTTTCTTTGAAATTGTCTCTTTCAACCTTTATTATGTTCTTGTTTGAAGAAGCATATTGAACCCCTGGTTGGGTGGCCTCTGCATCCCTCTTGTATTGTCTCTTCTTTATCTCAAACAAATTGTTAAAAGAATCACTCCCTTGGAGAAGGGTGTATTGCAGTAGGGTTGGTGAATTTGCTTCTTCAGTATTTATGCAAAATTATTTGCCCTTTGTTCCGAAATTTAATGAATTCAAAAAGTCATGACATTTTCATTTTGCCTCGATGGAGTTTGTATTAACTTTTACATTTTTTCTATTAAATGTTTGCATTGATCTCTGGCATGCTTTCTTGGCTGAGTAGCTCTTTCCACAGTTTTCTGCCACGGATTGAGATCCATTTGAGCTCTTCTTCTCTCAGTTTCTCTCATGTCTCTCATTTCATTTGGTGGCTTTTTTTTTTTTTGGTAGGTAAAATATTTTAATTAATTGCCGGGTTGAAGGGACCCAATCCCTGTTACATAGGGCATTCAGAATGCCAATAGTACAAAATTTGAAGCATCCCACCATCACAGGGATGGACGTGAGGACAACCAACAATCTGTAAAAGCCTAATACAAACTAGCTTCGAAAACTGAACAGGAAAATTAAAACAGACCCATAGACTAGAAACCCTGAACAGGGAAAACAACACCATTACGTAATTCAAAAAACCATTGGCAAACCATCTGCCAACTACCCCACTCCCAGTCCTACTGGGAATCATCTTCATCCTCCTGTTTGGCGCCAGCGTTCTGATCCTTTGCAAGGAGGACATTGAGGGCAGTCGGGAGTTCTTGGAGCTCTTTGATGGTGTGCGAAAAGATGACACCCGCCTCCCTGACCATGTTAGTTGCTGCCTTGAGTTGCTCCACCGCTCTGGATACGTGATTGATGGTGCTGGTTCGAAGCGCATCATCAACATTGCACCTGACATCTTCCTCATCGTCTAAAATGATCTCGGGCATGGGTCGCGATCCGTCAACACCCTTCCTTTTTAGGCATCGCAAACTTCTATTGGGAGAGGGTCGAACAACTTTCCTTTTGCTCCTCAAGGGTCTGCTTTTGGCTTCAATAGCTCGGGACTCCACAGGGGCTGAATCCTTTGGTTTGGGCGGTGGACTTTCCTCATCTTTGTTGTTGGACTGAATGGGATTGACAACTTTTGGGAGACCATCAGAAGGGGTAGAGGATTGCAGGGGCACTTCAACAGAGGGGCTGTGGGAGAGGGGAACAACGCTAGGGGACTCAATCGGTGGATTAGGATCACGGGACTCAGGACCATGAGCTGGCTCAGGAGAGGGCACGGTGATCGGAGGAGGAACCGAAGGTCCGACAACAGGTTGGGACAAGAGGGCATGTTTGTAAATAATGAGGAATAAGCCCTGGTGCGAAAGGTACTTGGAAGATTTCTTATCCCTAAAGTTTTCTATGGTAAGGCTTATGGACCGAACCAAAAAGTCAGGAATGTTAATCGGCTTGATGTCACGCAGATGGTTGACGAAGGCAAGGTGGAAGGAGCGGAGGGGACTGCTAACATTGTCGACTGTGATATACTGAATGATGGGAATAATGACAGAGTCCCAGGGACGAGGAAGAGAGGAACGGAGGACTCCCCCCTTAACCCAAGTCAACTCCTTGCCTTTATCAGGAAAGTGTTCAGTATCTTCTTTGAAATTGTGTCTGTCCCGTCGCACCGCCCTACCCTTGGGAGACAACCCAAAAATTTTAGCTAAAAGATGGATGTTTACCTCAATGTGGAGCCCTCAGATCTGAACCACACCATTATTCCATGAACTTACGAACTCACTGGTGACACCCTCATCCACGCCACCGAATAGCTTGAAGAAGGGAATGAGTCCCTTGGCTCCGAGCAGAGCTTCAGCTACAGGTTCGAGCTGCAACACAGAGGGCTCAAGAATGGCCATAATGTCGAATAGGCCACAGTAGTAAAAGCACCAAGATAGAAACATGGAGGCAAGGATGCTAAGCAACAAATGAATTCGCTCCAAAAGGTGGTAGAATAAGAAAGAGTGCCTAGGATTGCAGCAGAAAGGATTACAAGATAGAAGGCCCTTTCCAACGCATGTTGGAACTTCAACCATAGGGCAACAACACTGGACCACATCAACACCTGCACGTGAAAGGGAAACAGATCGGCAAAGCAAGAGGAGAGGATGGGCGACAGGGTGGAAGAGGCCAACTAACAAGGTGGAGCAGACGGCGCGGAAGGCGGACGGGCGATGGAAATGGAAGAGCAGAGAGGCGGACATCGAGAGATGTGGGAAAATGAGGAGGAAGAAGCGGAGGCACGGGGTGATGGGATGATGCCAGAGGGGTTCAGAAGCTTTGCCACGATCTGATCGACCCGCATGGAAAGAGGTACAACCGACATTTCGAAAGACAATGATTAAATGGGAAGGGGAACAAATAACCGTGGTGTTAATGTGAACACCCTTGGTGTTGATAAAAACACCTTTGAAACGATGCTTGCTTTTATTTGGAATTGTGCTCAACATCATTTTTAGCAGCATCTATGATGTCTTGAGGGAAAGAGTCTTCCCATATAGTGAGATCGTTCTGATTGGCTGCTCTGTTAGCCAGCAAATCTGCCACCACATTGGCCTCTCTAAAAACATGTTGGATTGTGCTGAGCGGGCGCTGCTTGAGGATGGATTGACTCTCTTGAATGATGCTTTGAATATTCCACCCAGCCTTGGAATTATTCTTAACATGGTTAACCACATTTAGGGAATCCCCTTCAAAGATCATTGGGTTAGTTAGACCTTTGCTGAGTTCAAGGCTCCTCCAGAGGGCACGAGCTTCGACATAGTTGTTGGACTGGACTCCCAGGTTTTCGATGAAGGCTCTGATGATTTTGCCCTCATGGTCCCGAATGACTCCTCCAGCCCCAACATCTCCGGGGTTGCCTTTAGACGATCCATCAAAATTCACCTTGAGCCACCCTAGAGGGGGAGGGGTCCACTTGACGGTGGACCTGCAGCTGGTTTGGGTATGGGATCTGGTGCACTCGAAAGAGATGCCAAGGGATTTGAACAGGGAGGCTTCCAACCCAGACGTTGGGGTATTCGGATAGGGGACCAAATTTGCATTTTCAATGGCAAAGCATAAAGCTTTGTTAGCCACCGCTTCTGGGTCCTTGGAATGGTCGTTGAAGATTCTGCTATTGCGCTCAAGCCAAATTTACCACAGGGTATGGTGCAACAATGCTTCCCACAGGAACTTGAGTCTGGGGTTACGAAACACTTGGGGCCACTGGGTAAAAAGGTCAACGATTGACTGGGACCATACCCACTTGACCTGAAACATATTAACCAGAATTGAGAAAGCATTGTAGGCAAAGGGACACTCGATCAATAGGTGTTGAGTGGATTCCCACGCCTGTAAGCACAAGTAACATCTGTTGGGAACTATGACACCCCTCTTGATCAGGTTTTTTGTAGTGAGAATTCTATTTTGGAAAGCTAACCAAGAGAAGTGAGCGACTTTCGGGATGAGATGTTTGAGCCAAATTCTCTTAACGACAGCTGGGGCAACCTGGTTATTGTGCAGGTCCTGTGGGGAATCCAGCAAGAAGAAGGCAGACTTGACCGAAAAGGAGCCATCGTCACTACCTTTCCAGAAGGGTTTGTCTTTCTTCTGGGCCCTAGGGATGAAGTTTGCTCTAAAAATTGCCTGCAAAGAGGTGATAGCTCTGTCAATGATTGCATTGCTTATTCTGAAATGAAGTTGCTTCCACTTAGGGCAGCCCTGATCTTGCACAATGAAGTCAGCAACTCTCGGGCCAAACCTGTGATCAGTTAGGAGTTTGATAGCAGTGATTTCTGGGTCATTGATAAGGGGCTCATCCCTGGCCCACGGGTCATGCCAGAAATCGATGGATCTTCCATCTTCGAGCTGCCATCTGATTCCTCTTTGGAGTAGGGGTCTGGTTTGGATGATAGACCACCAAAAATGAGACCCTATTTGGGGGATTTCTTCATCTCTGAAGGAGTGATGCTGCAAATATTTTCTTTTAATGATTGAAATCCATTCCAAATTTTCATTAGTGAAAACTTTCCAAGCCTGCTTAGCTAAGAGGGCCTGATTCATTTTGTTGATTCTACGAAATCCAAGCCCACCCTTATCTTTTGGAGAGCATACTTTGTCCCAGGCCACTAAGTGGAACTTTTTTTGATTGTCAGCTCCAGCCCATAGGAAGCGTTTTTGGATTTGTTCAATCGTGGTCCCAACTACTGCAGGGATTTTGAAAACTGATAAAAAATACACAGGTATGCTTTGAAGAACTGACATGACCAGGGTAGCTTTACCCGCCTGAGAGAGAAGGGCACCCTTCCACCCTACAAGTTTCTTATGAAATCTCTCAATAACATTATTCCACATCGTCTTGGCAGGATTCCCCTGAAACATTGGGAGGCCAAGATAAGAAGCTGGAAACGCTACAGTAGAACATCCCAGAATGTTCGCAATTTTGACTTGGCGGGGCATTGGGGTATTAATGAAATAAATCTTACTCTTGGTGAAGTTGATTTTTTGCCCTGCGGCTTCCTCATAGAGGTTGAGGATAGTTTTGATGACTCTTGCCTCCGAAATAGATGCAGCAGTTGCCAACAGAGTGTCATCCACGAACTGTTGGTGAGTTGAGGGTTGGAGATTGGATGCAACTTTGATGCCAGAAATCAAACCCATGGAGCAGGCAACTTTTATGGCTCTTCCAAGGCTCTCAACAAGAATAATGAAGAGGATGGGGGATAAAGGATCCCCTTGTCTCAGGCCTCTGGTACTAGGGAAGTACCCTACAACAGATCCATTCACAAGCACAGAAATCCAAGAAGTTGAGATGCATTGCATAATCAGATGAACCCAATTATCATGGAACCCAAACTTCTGGAGAACTTTGGACAGAAACTCCCTATCCACTCTATCAAAGGCCTTGTTCATGTCAAGCTTTAGGAAGAAAGCTGATTTTTTGGACTTGTGGGCTGAGTGGATAAGCTCATGAATGGTTATGACCCCATCCACAATATTTTGACCTTTAACCGAGCTTCCTTGGTAGGGGTCAATCAAGGATGGGAGAATGCCTTTTAATCTATTGGCCATAGCCTTTGAAAATATTTTGTAGACAACATTACAAAGGCTTATGGGACGATAATCAGACAAGGATTTGGAATTGGGACCTTTAGGGATGAGGGCAAGAAAAGTAGAATTCACATCTCTGGGAATGACTCTAGATCTCTACATTTCTTTGATGGCTTGGCAAAGGTCAGGGTCGATGATTTCCCAAAAGTCTTGGAAGAACCTTGGGGAGAATCCATCGAGGCCTGGGGCTTTATCTGGCTGCATGGAGAAGAGGGCCTGGTGGATCTCCTCAGAACTTAAAGGACTTAGCAGATAGACATTCATGTTATCAATGATGATTCTAGGAATGTGCATGAGGAGGGAATCCATGGCTTGGGTAGAATGGGGAGGGCAGGAACCTAAGAGGGACTCAAAGTGAAGGACAACTTCATCACGAATTTCATGAATATTGGAAGTGAAGGTGCCATCATTTTTGATTAGACCCTTGATCCTGTTTGCCCCTCTGTGTTTGAGCATTGAGATGTGGAAAAACTTCGAGTTGGAATCTCCTTCTTTCAGCCACAAATGTCTCGATTTTTGATGCCAAAACATCTCTTCCTTCTTCAATATGTTATGGAAATCTGAAAGCAGAAGTTTTTCTTCAGCTCTCAAACTGGCATCCCCTTGACCCTGCTGAAACTGATTTTCAATTATTTGGAGTCTGTCCCTGATGTTCTGCTTGTTTTCAAAGATATTTCCAAAAATTTCTTTATTCCATACCTTCAGTTTGGCTTTTATAGATCGCAACTTCTGAGTAACTTGGTTAGTGATAGATCCTGAGAAACTCTCTCCCCACCACTCAACAATGCGTGCTTTAAGGTCAGGGTGCTGGGTCCACATTGCCTCAAAATGAAAGGGAGTTTTGAAAGGAGGTCTGTTGGTAGTTTCAAAAATTAGGGGGTTGTGATCAGACCCAATCTTTGGCAGGGCCTGTAAACTGGCATCTCCAAACAGAAGTAGTGCATCCTGAGAAAGAAAAAAATGGTCAAGCCTTTCCTGAATGAGATCACCCCCTACCCTTCTATTACTCTAGGTAAACTGAGATCCCCTTAGCTGAACATCCATTAACTCATTTGCATCCACAAAATTGTTGAAGTCCCTCGTGATCCTGGGAGTGATCTCTTTCCCTCCTTTTTTCTCAGAGGGATATAGCGGAGCATTGAAATCTCCGACAAGGATCCAAGGGATATTATTGAAAGCCTCACGCATCTGAGTGAGAGTATTCCAAAGGTTCAACCTATCTTGAGGAATATTTGGGGCATAGACATTCATCAATACCCAAGAGTGCTTAGTAATAGAATCATGAAAAAATATGTTGGAGATTCACCCTTCGCCGAAAATCACTCTTCCTTCCACCTTGGTTGGGTCCCAAAGGCAGAGGAGTCCGCCAGAGGTTCCAGAGGCAGGACTAAAGGAAAATTCACATTTTCTCCATATAATTTTGGCAACTTTAGGCGAGGACTGCATGCCTAATTTGGTTTCTTGAATTAGAAATATTGTAGGATTTGAATCCTTTCGCATCGAAGCAGCAAGTCTCTGTTTCGTTGCTCCATTTAATCCTCTCGCATTCCAGGAGAGGATTCTCATTTGGAACTCTTGGAGGGTTTTCTGCCTCCTTTGCCTTGTTGCGCAGGAGGTTTGGATCTCTTTGATTCTTCTCTATTGGAAATTCCTAGTTCTTGAAAGAGAGTTCATTGGGTGCCATTGGCTATGTCTTCCGCTATATCTCTATTTCTTTGCTCCACAATAGAGGGTCTGCCCTTATTTTTATCACTTCCGACATCAATTAGGGATTTTTTAAAACTTTTGGTCTATTTAGGGCTCCAAGCTTCAGGAGAATCATGAGATGACTCAAGGCTATCAACCTCATCGCCATGGGGGTCGGGTGGGGGATGAGAAGGGCCAGACCTGTTGGAGGATGGGGGGAGCTGGGTGGGGGATTAGATGGCAGTGGGGGATTGGATGGTGGGGGTTGGGGAGCAAGTGCCATGGTCGACGGGGATTTTGGACATGGATCAGGGGATGAATGAGGAGGTTGCAGGGGAGGGTTTGCCTTCTCGGAAAATTGGTTAGGGTGATTTGAGCCAGGGAATTCCTCTCCGGGAATCTCCTCATTATCATCATTTGCAATGAGATCTAAATTGTTGAATAAACTGAACCTATTGGAAAAAGCAAACAGGGAACTTGCCTTATTCTTGTCGCCATTTGGAGATGGGGGAGCAGGTTGCTTACCTTTGGGCTCATAACGTGGACCCGCTTTAGCTCTCATTCTCTGAACCTCTCCTTTAGGTGGGCGTTGCATCTCCTGGTGATCGTTCTGAGCAAGCCTCAATTTTGGACACTGGCTTCGAAGGTGCCCCTGGGTGTGGCACTCAGTGCAAAAGGAGGGTTTGTTCTCATACTCCACCACTTGGCATCGGTGGTATGACCCGTAAATCAAATTCACATGGGTCGGAAGTTGGGATTCTAAATTCGCATTAACACAGATACGGGCCTGTGTCATTCTCGATCGAGCACGCGTGGCAGGGTCAATAGTGACAAGCTCCCCAATCGCTCGGGCTATCCCTTGTAGAACATCCTCATGCGAAAAGTGAGAGGGTAAATTTGGAAGACGAACCCAGATGGGAGCAGAGTTGATGCTCTGGGTTTCTGGATCAAAATCCACGCCCCACTTGCGGAGGAATAGGCTCCTTCTCCCGAAGAACCATGGGCCCCTAGATAGAATGTGATCCACGTCCTCTTGAGTATTGAGTCGAATCATGAAGAAGCCTCTTGACATAGCAACCAATTCCAGACAACCCCTGGTTTTCCATTTCACCACCGCCCATCATCGGATAGCCTCCATATCAGGTCTTCCCCCCATAAACTTCCTGACTAGGGAAAAGGAATCAAGGGAAATGTACCCGTCCATGACTTCTTTCGGTAGGATTACATCACATCCATCAGGAATAAAAGTGCGTGATGTGGTTGAGGAGGGTTTGGGCCTTCCCTTGAGTGTTTCTGCAAATGATGCTGCTTGGGATTTCCTGTTTCCAGCCGCTATTTTGTCCGGGGGTTCTTTGCCCCCAACAACATTGTTCCCATCGTCCGAAGCCGCAGAGTCGGGCTTACGTGGGGCCCCGTTGCTGTTTCCTTGGCTGCCCGTTCCATCCTTTGTCCCACTTCCGCTTGTGCCCGTTCCGTTCCCTGCTCCCGAACTGCAGCTTCTCGGTTTCCCGCTCGAAGAAGATTCAAAAATCTGGGTTTCGCTCGCCATCGCTCACAATCCTCAGTCTCTAACCTCATTTGGTGACTTCATGTTTAGGGTTTTAACTCATTTCTGAGTTTGTCTCTCGAGGCTGTTAGTGGATGTAGTTTTCTTTAATTTGGAGTAGTTTATTCTAGTTTAATTTTGTTACTCCTTACTATGTTGTACTACAGTTCATTGCACCAGTTTCTTTTCGACGAGTCCCATTGGCCTGTTCTGGTCATGTCAGGACATTAATAGAATTGTTTTATCTCATCTTAATCCATATTTTAAGTTAATTTTAAGCTATGGTATTCGACTAGCTAGGAAGCCTTTTCTTGCATGTTCAATCATAAATAGGACAGACTGTTTGATGGCATTGATGATATATTTGTCCTTTATAGTTTCTTTTCTTCTTTGTTAAATGTGCAATTCATGCATTGTGCTAAGCTAATGCATTTGTAACTTATACTTCTGCGTATTCTGTTCTTTCATCTTTATGCATTTTATTTTACCTTGCTATCTCAGAAACAGAAACAATTATGGAGGATGAATAGTTATCTAGTTATTTTTGATAAGATAATTCTAATAATGTCTACGGATGACCAAAGCAGGCCAATGGGGCTCTTTGAAAAGAGCTGTTACAATGCACTGTAGTAACCAAAAAGTACTCTGAAAATAAGCTAAACTAGAGTAATGAAACTACAGGTGTTATCCGTGATCATGCATTTTAGAGAGCTCTTTATGCTTTTTCCTTTCAAAGATCCAGAAACAAAAGGTGTCATCTGTGATTATGTATTTTGTTAGACATTTATATAGTTTTCTATTTGCTTTATTTGATTTATTTTGGCATATATCTTGCTGTGTATGGTGTGTATTCATCTATGTGCTGAAGGGGTGTTTAGATCACGCACTTATATATAATTGGTGATTTGACAGGTTGGAATGGAGCCTGCAGTTTCTGCTGCTCTTGATTTTAAAGCTATGCTTGAGGCAGCGCTTCGGAGTTCCTTCATGTCTTGTATGTCTGATTGGCACAAAAGGGTCTTCATTATAATCATTTTTAGAAGTTTAAGTACATATTTTCTTGTTCATAATGAACCATGTTTTTTAGGAAAAATTAGATTCAATGTGAAAGGGACAACTAACATGCCAAAAATGGAGGCAAACACTCTCAACAAAACTATGAATTCAACACGAGGCCTGTATTAATTAATTATATTTGTGAATTGAGTCCATATAACATTTGATGTTTAAAGAGAGATTGGATGAAGCACATATGGTAGGCTCTCCTTCGGGGATACAATTAAATAATCTCTTGTTCTTTTTTTCAGCCTTGTCTATTTGGCATGCACTACAATAGAATATTTGTTTGCTTCTTTTATGAAATTGAAACTGTTCTATAAATAGAGAAAGACATTCCCACAAGTTAAAAGTTTTCCCTAGTAGAAAGATCAAACATAAAAGTTATCCTTTTAATTACTTGTATGAACAAAACGTACCCTGAAAATAATAATTTGGCAACACCCATGATCTGCTATATGCAAGTACATGAATTCAGCATGATCCATTAATGTTTTTATTGTGTTAGGAAATAGTAACGAACTTAACGAGTATTTAAGGTCTTTTCTTTATGGTTTTAAGCATATTGTGTTTTTCAGTATTCGAGGATTTTGATTCATTCATTCTTCCAATTTATGAAGGTCTCATTTCAAAGAAAAATCATTTATTTTATGCTTATGAATTTATGTTTTTGCATGTTTACATGTTATTTCCTTGTGTGCATGCTTATGGGCCATAGTTCAAAATTTTGTACATTATGTTTATTTGCTTGTGTGCATGTTTTATTCCTTGGAGATAAAGGGCCCTTTGTGCTACTGTTTCTTAATACGCATATGCCTATGTGGCTGTTTTGTTTTAAAAAATTCTTCGTTGTGTGGCACGTATTTTTGACCTTCGTTTCCTTACTTTTTAAAATTAACCCTGTGAATATTGGTAGGGATATTACATTTGAGTTCATTTTCAATTGTCTCTCACTAATTTTTAGAAGTTTTTTTAAATGAGGAGTATTAAAAATTGCAATTATTACTTTTTTATGATTGCATCAAATCTATTATGCAGCTCCCTTAGATCACTTAATATAATTAAAATTAATTTAAAATAATCAACTATAATGTTATTTAAAACTTGAATTGTAAATTATTAAATTTAAGATTGAATTTTAAATAATTAATTATTAGTTTATAATTTTTTCCAAAAATATAATTTTGCAATAGTCTAATAGTGAGTGAAGTTAAAAGGTGCAGTAGTCTAATAAGCTTGCAATTTTATTTTAATGCAACATCAACATGATAATAAGTTTGAATGCCAAAATTTTAGGAAAAACTTTATAAACATATTATTGAAGGCAAGATACAAAGATTTGAAAGTATATTGTTAAAGCAACGATTTCCTCATGTTGGATTATATTTTATGTTCCATAATGGCATGATGGACCTCTCATGGCTTGAAGATGTCCCCGTGTAACATAGATTATGTTAATTTTTATCATGAAAGCGGAATATATTTATTTAGCTATATAAAGTTGACATGGGTCTGCCTTGTATTACATCATGACGACATTATCATAGCATTTTGACAAATAAAATTATTGTGGTATTTTAACAAATTGTATTACCATGGGCCACCTAACTAAGGAAGTGTCCATCATAATGCAGGATTTGAACTTGGGTCATGCTCATACAATTGAAACCCATTTACTGTTGCTCCACAATGCCCTAGAGATCACTGAAGGGCGAATATTGTGAAAGAGAGGGTTTGATAATATTCTCTCTCTCTCTCTCTCTATGCTCTACGAGATTAAAATGGGCCCCCCTCCTATGCTACATCATGATAATGTTACCACAGTACTTCAACAAACTACATTGTTGGGCAAGCACTTCTTTATTGAGTTATGAACATTACTTTTATGATTTCAAACTTTCACAATTAGTAAGTTTCATGTCATTCAGTATCAAACCTTGGTACCCTCACTACCGAGGCTTTTTATGCAATCACTTGAGCTACCACTTGAAGAAAGATATATTTTTAATTTGATCATTATATATATATATATATATATATATATTGAATTAGTTATATGGGATTGAAACGGGCCCCACCCGTATTACATCATGACCACATAGTGGTGTTACAACAGTTTGACAATTATGCATGTATCGCTTGGCAAGATTCAAACTTGGGTCTTCTCCTTGAAAGTTGAGGAATATAACTGGTTGAGCTAATGCCATTTGATACATGTAAGTTATATTGTAAGAAAGGGCTTCATTGGATTTCCATTCCGTTAATATTAGTTATTTCTGCAAATGACTTTGTTTAACGAGTGTTCATTAACTCTTAAGCGGATATATATAAATTGGGTAAACACTTCTTTATTTAGTTACGAACATCACTCTTATGATTTCAGACTTTCTAATTTCATAGTTAGTAAGTTTCCAAGAAGTCTCCTGTCATGTCATTGAGTATCAAACCATGGTACCCTTACTGCCAAGGCATTTTTTGCAATCACTTGAGCTAGCACTTGAAGACAAATATGATTTTAATTCAATCATTACATGTAAGTTAAATTGTAAGAAAGGGCTTCATGGGATTTTTATTCCGTTAATATTAGTTATTTCTTCAAATGACTTTTTTAATGAGTGGTCATTAACTTTTATGATCTTTATTCTTTTAATTGATTATATGGAACTGAAATGGGTCCCATCCATATTACGTTATGACACATTATCGCAGTTTTTTGACGAAACACATAGTGGTAAACCATTTTATCATGGCACCCATGGGAATTGAACCTTGGTGGGCTCTTTGTGAGCAAAACATTCTCATCAGTCAAACTTCAACCCTATGGGAAATTTCTATAATCTTTTTCAATCTCATTAATTCAGTAATAACAATAATTTATGGGGGACTCAAAGCATACAAATTCCTTAAGCAATATTAATATTGGAGTTATGGAAGATGTTAACACATCAACCAGGGGTCTTTCACCCCAATGCCTGCTTTCCGATTGGTAAAGCCTTTAGTAAACCTTTACGGGGGTTTTTATATGAGCTGCAGAGTTTTATTTTATTTGGTGGCTATTACTATAAAGAAACAATTGAAGAACAGTTCTATTGCATAGTAGACAAAGAAGTGAATATTAATTAAACGTATAGGCAGGGATTAGTCAGGACATCACCTAACTCTTTTTTTCTTCTTTTGTTTTGCAGATAATGATGATACCTCTAATTTGAATGGAATTTCTAGTTATGGCAAAGTTGGTGATGGCCACTTCAGTACACAAGTTGGTACCCTTGATGGTTTTAGGTACTAGTAGTTTGTTTTGCTTATAAGTGGATTTCATATTTTTCATAATATTAGCAAATTGAGATGTAAGCTTTGCAATTTGCTTCTTATTTTAGAGGCAGTCTAGGACCTAGATCTTTCCACCTTGGTGTGGGATTCCATATTTTCTTAGAAATATGTACAGATTGAATTTGAAAGAAAACTGAAAGGATTATTCACAAACTGTATACGACAGTGAGAAAACTGTATTTTTATTGTATTCATTTTTAAAATAATGTAAGGCAACTAAAAGATACAATGAATAAATATATTTGACATGCATTTTGTTAATTAACTACAACTCTCCTGGACTCTTTTTTCTTTTTTCTCCCCCTGAAGTTAAAAAGATTATTTATTCCTAGCATTTGAACCTTGCCTTTGACCAAGTGAACCTAAACATTAATTTATAGATTTCCTCTCCAAAATACCCCATCCATTGGCAAAGGTACCCATAGTATACCTGCAGTTTTTCCTGGGAAACAAGATACCTGTTTCAGGGCTTCCGTATATACACATACACATGAAAAAAAATTACAAATCCTGGTCTCTATGACAGCAAAACTACTGTGAAGAGGACTGCAGTTCATATCTTTTACCATTGATAGAAGGCCAATTTCTCAGGTTTCCTTATCCCTAGAATAGCTATAAACATTGTTGCAATTCACAATAACATAATTAGGATGCTTAACTGCAGTATCCAATTGACAATAATTCCACCATACCATGGAAACCATCCACAAATTACAAATCAGAAAACATGGAGAAACAGAAAAAAAGGTTCTTCATACATTTGGTTCTGGTTTGCCTTCATGAAAGGTCTGGAGGCAGATGTGGTTTGAGCAGCAGAGCTGTTTCTCCATGGATTCTGCATTCACTTTGCTGCCTTTTTTTAAGTGATTCTTGAACTGCCTCATGTCCTAGTAAAACGATATATCTTTGTTACAAAATATCCTTCGTCAGTGTATGGTATACATACCATACGTTTATAAAACCAAGGGTCTCCAAACTGGGTGTTACAATAACCCTGGCCTCAATTCTGAGCATAGCAAAACAATGCTACCAAACATGGGAGTGTTTATACACAAATAACTGGTAAAAGTGCCCAAAACACATCAACCTCTACAACAGACACTGTGAGTTTGCCATTGCCTTGTAGTGCACTATGGCCACTATGAGCTTTCCACTGGCTCATAACCACCATAGATTGAACTACAGCATGTCTACGTGACTCATAGCTAATGTGGGTTGTGGACCAATATTTTCTAAGTGAAATGTACAACCACTGTACATGAGTAATGTGTTTAACAAAAATGTTACAGCTACCGTAGGTTGAGCTAAAACCTGTCCATGTGAGACATCACCACTGTGGTTTGCACTATGATTAATTTAAACAAAACATGTAGCCACTGCACCTACACCACCTGTTAAATAGAATATTACAGCCACTGTAGTTTGAGCTAGAGTTTGTCACAGGTGAGTCATAGCTGCTGTGGGTTCTACCATTCTATCCAAATGAAAGATACAACCTTTGGAGATAGGAAGTCTGATAAAATAATGCATGCTCAAAGCATGGGAGTCCCAAATGTCAATATGCCAAATATATCAAGCTTGCTGTAGCATCCTCTTCCCATTAACCATTTAAGCACAGGAAAACATGGACAAAATACGAAGGGAACAAAAAGGATTTGTAAGTAAGCCATATTTTCAAAACTTTCAGCAGAGACGAAGAGTGGCACTAAAAGGTTTTCGATAAGAAAGCAAATGAAAATGTATAAGTGCATGGCATAATCTGGTTATGGGATCCAGGGGGCTTTCTCTTTCCTAGGCAAAACTCTTCTTAAATTTGATAGATCTATCAAACTCTCTACAGTCAACTATTGTGATCCCTTTGAAAACTGCTGTCAAAAAAGAAGCTTACAAAGAACTGAACCTGAATTTGTTTTTTTAAAATAAAAGATATCTTTTCAAGATTCAGTAGTCACAAATAATTTTAAAAACTGAAACTAGAACTTCTGGGAGAAATCTGAAACTGCAAATGCTGTGAAATCTGAAGCAAATAGGGAATTAAAATTGAAATTATGAAGAATAATAACACATAAACTGAAAAGAGAGAACTTTCTTGAGTGTGTGTGGTTGCCAACTCAAGCCATATCCAAGAATAGTTTGGGAACTGCCTTGGCTAAGAACAACCAAGATTTTTTTACAATGACCCATTCTTTAACAACTACACTGAATAAAATCTCTCACTAGAAATGTCTTTCTTGTATACATGTGGTCTCACAAGACTCAGCCACATGGGTCTACAAACAACTTTTTAAGTTTCTAATGAATCTGTGCATATTCCAAAGCAAGATTCATGTGCTACCCTTTCCGAAGCAGGAGAAGAGTGGAGGGACGTCTCATTTTGAGTCTTGGCCACAATATGCATGTTGGTTTGTTAGCACTTGGATAGGGGCCACCATTTGCGACTAGATGTAGTACAGGGGGTCAGTCGATTTGGCAAAGTAAAAAGTAATCAAACCAAAAAAGGGGATGGCTATAAAAATGACATGACTGAAAGAGAGGACAACTCATGCAGGTGCCACTCATGAGAACCTTGATTGCATTTGCCTCCATCCTCTTATGCAGTATACATTAGCATGAGAATCAGGATAGGGAACACTCTGTAGGCAGACAAATTGATATGTCTGTGTTTAGTAAATAAGTTTTGGTCAGTTTGTGTTATTTTGTAGCTGAAACACAAAGTGTTTGACGAAATGTGCATCTGTATAATTAATAATGTTATAAAGTGGCAATGTAATAATGTATATGATAATGTGTAATGTTAGGTGATGTACGTATAAGTTATAAAGTGAGTCATAAGCTAGTTTGTCTTGTAGTGGGAAATGAAATGTAAATGTAAGTCAATGCATGTGAAATGTAATTTAGAAAAATGATGAGGTGTTGGGTAGTTGGAGGGTGCAACTAATTTTTATTTATAAAAATAAGACCATTCCCTCATTCATTTGGGATGGAAGGTCAGGTGTCTGGCTAGCTAATGTTTGGTGTGGTTGTGTAGTTGGCGGATGTGTGTGGTAAGAGGTTGCAGATTGTGTATGTAATGCAAGTACCATACGGACTGCTGTTAATATAAAAACTGCTCTTATTCATTTATCTGCTATTGTTATTGTATGTTTCCTGTGTGTATTGTTGTTGTTAGTTGTTGCAAAAGGTAGATCTGTAGGTTTATTTAAGTAGAAATGGAATTAAGTTTCAGTACGTTAAATATTATTTCTACACACTCAAGATGTTGTAGGGTTTGGTGAAAGATGAAAACAGTTTGATCCACATAGGGGCATCCTTTTGAACAACCTCCCATGTCTTCCCAAACTGTGTAGCATGAGACGGTGATGGGAAGACAAAGAAGTCCTTAAGGGGGTCCTAAGAGGATCGGGTGGAGAAGAAAAGACTGAGAAGATAGAAGAAAGGGGAAAGAGAGATAACTGATTAAGCAAAGTGGTTTTCCTTACACCAAACAATGTTAGCAAAATCTCTCTTTGCTAGAGAGGAATTGCTTCAAAGCACATTTTCAGGAGATACCTGTGAAGATGAGGATTTTTGATGCCTTGGTCAAGCCAACTATTACTTATGGGTCAGTGGTTTGGGGTCGTAGTCTTGGCCTGATTGAGTAGTCAAGGGTTGAACGAGTCTAGACACTCTTTCTTTGACGATTCATTCGTTGCAGGGGCACAGTCCTCCGCTCTATTATTCTGGCAAAGTTTGGGGCTTCTCCTCTCCAACTTGAAATTATCTTCCTGATTATTGGTTATCTTCGTGCTTTAGGAGATACCCCTGAGGGTTGCAGGTGGTACCCTTACCTCGCCCTTCGCTCCTCGATGGAACTCTCTCCGAGTTCTCGGGGAGGTCGGAGGAGTTGGTATTTTCAAGTTTCTGCCCTCCTGGACAACATTCAGATACAGATAGATAGGCTCCCCCCTTATTCTTTGGGTGTTCTCCCCCCCTCTCGGCTTAGTAAGGAGAGGATGCTCCACGAGATCCGGAAGGATGTTAGTCTCCAGTGCACCAGATGCACTTGGATCTCTCCTGTTGCCCCTCTTTCCCCCAAGCTGTCTTTCTACCATGAGGGCAGAATAGTTCCTCTACAATACCTTCAACAACACACAATGCATAGTCTTCGGATCACTATTGGACAACTCAGGCTGTGTTCTCACCAACTCCGGATTGAGTCAGATCACCATCTTCTGACGGAGGAGCGGATTTGCTTGTTTTTGCCCCTTGGGTGAAGTTGAAACTCTTCATCACTTTATTTTGTGTTGTCCCATTTATTATGAGATCCGGGGTAGATTCCATTGCCTTTTCAGGGACAACTCTCGATTTGTTTCTACCTTCTTCAGATACCCGTACTAGCGGTGTCTCGTACTATAACTCAGCTTCGACGACATAAAAGTTCTCCTCTAGATGGATCTCACCCTCCTCAACATCGGCTCATCACAACATACTTCACTAGCTCCGACGGACCAGGTGACTCCGGACGGAAACACCCCCACATCATCCAGTTTGGACAGAAGCAGGGTCACTAGATAGTGCACACAGTTTGTCAGGGTTTCGAACTAGTGCTAGTCAGAGACATATCATGGACTTCTTCTGCTCCAGTACTTCGGCCTCGACTGTTAGGAGAGAATAGTTTCTGGGGGTTCTTGGAGCTTGCCCCTTTTGGGCTGCTCCCTCCCCCCTCCTTTTCTCTCTCCGTTCTTCTTGGTGTGCACTCCTCTCTTCTGGACTGCAGCCCTCCCCCCTTTGCTCTCCCTTTTCTTTTCCCTTTCTCTTTGGCTCGGTTGTTGGGTTTCGTCTTGTATATATCTTAATTCTTTTCTTTGTTGGGCTTTTTAGCCTGCTAGGTGGCAGTCATTATTGTCCTTCTTATAGTCCCTTGGGTCTTATTTTAGCCCACCGCGGACATTAATAATATTTCATTTCATTTCTCTACTACAGGAAGTAGAGAAGTTGAAACTGGAGATTGTAGGGTAGTTTTAGAAATCAGAAAATATGAAATTTGTTTGTTATTCGACAAATACCCTTAATGATCATTTATTTCACAAGTGAAGTGCAAGCCAAAGTTATCCTAAGGGGTTAAAGAGATTGAAAGTAGTTAGTAATTTTAGTGCAAGTAAGAGGTTGTAGGTTTGTGAGTTAGATTCATTAAACTACACAAAACTTAAGTGGCATGGAGAAATAATGAAAAGAGAGACAACATCAGCGGAAATAATTAAATGGGTTGATATTATGATAATCAAAGGAAGTAGGAAAACCCATCAAACGTCTGTGTAAAAAGAAAACAAAAGCGAAACAATGACATGTGCATATGCTTATGGTAAGAAAACTACAATCCCACTTAGAATGCTAGAAAAGGGATTCTTATGTCGAAGGAATTAATTTTTTCTGTCGCAATCAATCAATTTAGATCTATTGAATTTGTAAATTGTTAAAAAAATACATGTTTATCTTAATCAAATCAGATTTTTGACATGATATTTTTCTATATTGCTACCTGATATATATAATATTCCATCTCCCATAAATAAAGGGGATCCTACGTCTTCCAGAACAGCAAGTAGAAGGTTCTTATTCGTACGAATTCCACCTTGTTCCAAGAAAAATGACATCATACAGGCGTGTGTTGGAATGCCTTCTAATTGAGGGAGGGAGGGAAGAGAGGCCATGTGAATGGTGAAAAATGAGGTGTATATAGGCTTAGGAAGTGTATTAAGAGACAAAATTATGTAATATTTGCAAGAAACAGGTGCCCAACATTCAAAATTGGCCATTTCATGTGGTAGGACTGTCCTAACAAGGGGCAATGAATATATCCTTGAGGTAACAGCCCCCATGAGAGGTTAGAACTGCCACGTGACAACTGGAACCATTGCCTAATAGACAAAACTGTCACGGGCAGCATTGCCCTAGAGAGGAAAATGGGTAAAATGAGGGAAACGATTGATTTGAAGGTATTTGCAGGAAATGAATTGAACTGAATCAAGAAAGAGTCAAATGGGCAAAGCAGATTTGATTGATTTGAACAGAGTAAAGTAGATAAGTATGTTTTCCATTCAGCATTGGAGTGACTTGTGTGGTTGATGTTGAACTCATAGGGAAATAGGTGGTTCGTTATTGCGTGTAATCCTAATGCAAATGGTCAAATCTGGGTATTTACATATTGCACCCTATGGTTAGCGATTTAGAATTGCATAATCCTAAAGAGGATTTGCCATAGCTTAGTGACATTGAAACCAAGTCGACTTCAGGTAATCGAACATTACCATCTAGGCAAATTATGAGTCAATGCATGTCAGCCTATAGAAGACAAAGAAAAAAGTTGGTATTTTGATTGATAATTTTTGTCTTTTTAAAACACAATAATCAATTCAAAATGACAAGTAAGAAGACTTACAAGGATGTCTCGAAACTAAAATTGAACCTTACCACTGCATTTTGAACGCATGAAAACCTTAATATTGCTTGCTTTGTTGATGATTTTTGTGTAGAGATGAAAATGGTAAGAAAGGATGTCAAAGGGCAAATACAAAAAGGTCAAGACTTGGTCCTCATGAACATTCACATGATCAAGAAAGTCTGCAATTACATGAGGACATCAATGATCACATAAGCACATCTTATATGAGTTTTACATAGTTGTCATGTCATATGTGTTGATGTCATCTAATGTTATGTTTCCGCCAATGTTCCATGGGTATATGTCCCATGCTTTAGAGGTTGTTTCAAATATGTGTCCTAGCATTCCGAAAAGCTTTTTAGGTGTCTCAGATACACATCCCAAAAACTTGGGACATTCTCATGCTGTCCTTGTGCCAAAAACTTCATGAAACATAGGTTTTTGTGTTATGTAGCAATATAATAACTTACAATCATGTAAAATGTATTACATGGTACTTTTAATGTTTAATTTTATGTATATGGGTGGTTTGATAGTTAAGTAGGTATATCATTTCTCATAGAACCTAATTCTTTATCTATTTTGGTCAAAAGCATATGAGCATGTAGTAATAAATTGTTAAAAGATGATCAAGGCACACATCATCTGTGTATTGTACGCTCGAATGGTCCATGATTTATGTAGATGATTGGGACGTGAATGGTACGTGTACTGTATATTTAAATGTATCTGTTGCCACATTTTGCACGAGGTGCCATGCTTTCAGTTTCTGTAAGAGGGCTGCTCTTTTCCTTTCCTTCTCCTCATTTTCCCTTTCTTCATTTCTCCCTTTTCCGCCTCTTCCTTGCAGTTTCATTCCTCCTTCTTCCTCCTTCCCCCAGTGAAGTTTCCAGCAAGTGTTCCCTGAAAAATGACTAAGTGTCAGGGTGCAACCCGACTTCGCAGCGAAGTCGGGGTGCGCCCTCCAGTGGGAGCGCAGTAGGGACAGTGCGAAGTGTGACAAAACAGGAAAATGAGCGAAGTTTGACTAAGTGTTGGGGCGCAACCCGACTTCGCAGCGAAGTCGGAGTGCGCCCTTCTTCCTGGGCGCACGAGGGAAGCAGTCTGGCAGAAAATCAGCTAAGTGTTGGGGCGCCACCCGACTTCGCAGCGAAGTCGGGGTGCGCCCCCTCTCCAGTGCGCAGTCCGAACGGCGGTAAGGACAGCAGAGTACCGGTGCGCAACCCGACTTCGCAGCGAAGTCGGGGTGCACCCTCTGACCGGTGCGCAGTCGGGTAAAGTGAACTCAGAAATTGACTAAGGCACGGAGGCCTTCCCAACTGCGCTGTCTTCCACCTGCGCAACCTGACAGCGCTCCAATCCTGGGCGAAGTTGGATAAACTGCCTTTCAAGGCAGACACGTGTCATCCATCAGCATCCGACAAGTGTCCAACTTCGGGATTCGAGCTAGGACATGACCGGAAAAAGGACAAGCATGGACCGCACTATCTACGCCACCTGCCATCATTTAAGGCTGATGTAAAGTTCCATCCGCCACAACTACCCGCATTCCTGCTGACCAAAGGTTTGACCCAATTCATCGCCACGTAGCTGTACATCCTTCAGGGAGACCATGCCGCAAGTACAGTCCTGCCCGACAGAGGTTAGCATCAACAGCTCTTCTGCCGCTTGTGTTAGCTATTGTCTTGTCTGGGACTTCGTGCCCGTAAATGTAATCGGAGGAAACTGAGGCTATAAATAGCCCACTCATTTTCATTGTAAAGTGGTGGAAGGGGAATATATTGCTAGGGAACCATTGTAGCTGTGCGTTTGCCTCTAATACAAGCATATACTTGGCTCTGCTTACTGTCTTTTATCTTGTATGCTGCCTCTCCTTGTCATTTCTGCCTCATGTTTCTTGTATCATTGCTTACTGTTGTCTTGAACTCTGGACTCTGGTATTTGATGATCAAGTATTCCTGGAATGCATAGATAGAGGATACATAGGATTAATGATAGCTGTAGTTTCAATGTGTGCTTTGTAAAGGAATGTTGTTAGTAGCGGTGATTGATCGTTGCCGTGTTGCTTATTCCCCCCACCCAACTCCAATCACATTTGGATTCTCTTTCCGCACTTTTATCTCTTTCCCTGCACTCTTATCTTAACACTAAAAACCCCACAAGAAGCCGGCCTTCTTCGGAGATTGGCACGGAAGGCATTCCTTCCTTCCGGCCTTTCAATCTGGTGGGCGAATCTGGGCGCAATAACAACAAATCCTTTCCTCATGGCAGATTTGTAACCAACAGTTTCTCTGGCACGCCCGGTGGGACATGGTAGTTTCCCACCCCCAAACAGAATCGAAGCACGAGTGCTCGCTTCATTGTTGTTAAAAATCAGAGCACCTGGCGACTCTGCACCTACCTGAATACTCTCTGAGTCCGTAAAGACCGGTCCTGACGCCTTCATGCAAACAAGAAGGTGGCGAGCAAGGAATCCGGGAAACCCGCCTGACTTTTACGAAATTGACATTGACGCTCCAGGCGAGCGCGTCAGGCTGGCTGATTACCAAGCTCGCGTAGAAGAGCCCGAGGCTGAAATTCAAGAGGCCGAGGCTGAAATCGAAGAAGACGAGGCTGAAGAGCAATCTACATCCTCGGAAGGTTCTGACACCAAGTACACCATCGAAGGAGAAGAAGACATGGCTGCCCAGCAGAATGATGATGATCTCTTCCCAGCGGTGGACTCTACGGGGCCCTTGGCCCTAGTCGGACAACAAGCTGTGCCCCCTGCTGCCTTAAAGTCTATCCCTACGTATGACGGCTATGGCAAGACGGCGTATGAACACATCCAGGACATTTTGGCCCTGGCTGCGCTACATTCCATCACTGACGAAGGTGTGAAAACCTGTTTGCTGGCCCTTTCCCTAGGGGGAAAGCTTCTCTACTGGTGGAGATCACTGCCAGAGGGATCTATCACGGGGTGGCGACAGTTAGCCGGCAGGCTCGTGAAAGGATGCAACGAGTCTGTTGATCCCTCTTCTTTGCTGCATCAATTCCAAAGTATACGACACCCCCAAGAGGAGGTGTCAGACTTCAACATCAGGTTTGCGAGGTCTTGGAAACGAGTACCTCGCGAACTCCGACCTTCAGCAGGTCAGGCCGCCTACTACTACCTGAGGTCCTTCAACTTAGACATTTGCCTGCTGTTGAAGGTAGCCAGAATCGACTCGTTCCCTGCTTTGTATGAGGCTGCCCAACAAGCTGAAATGGATATCATTTCCATTGGCAGACTCCCGCACAGGGTACAGCCGCCTATTTACCCCGACTTTCCCCGATCTCAGTACCCATCAGCTTCCGGTCCAGTGCCGTCCACTTCAGGACAACAACCCCAGCAGCAATGGAATCCGGCGCCGGTCGTGAATCCTTACGGCCCGCCACAAATTCATTATCCGCCTCCTCCTCCGCATTATCCAGCACTCCCTGCTCCCCCGCAGTATGCACAATATTCCACACCTCCTCCATTGGCTGCATTACCTCCTCCAGCTCATTTGCCGCCTCCTGACAATGATATTCAGAATAAAATCCTCCAGGAGGTACGAGCTTTGGCCTCCGGATATCACACCATGTCCAACGACATGACCGTTCTAAAGAAAAAACAGGCCCAGATGGACCTTGTTCCAAGGAGGCCATATCCACCCCCGGCACTGACAAAGGATCAAGCCCCAGAACGGCGAGATCAGAGGCGTCCCCCTCCGAGAAATGCTGCCATTGAAGACCAACCTGGTACCTCTGACCAGATCAACTGGTGCACCACGTGCAACGACCCGCATTCTGAGGATGACTGCACACTGCACCAACACTACCTCCAGACCTTGGCCGGCAGCGCCATAGAAGATGAAGAACTCTATATGATCCTGGACGACGAAGGCAACTTTGCCGTCCCAGAGGAAGATCCGTTGCCGCCTCCTGCCAAGGAAAACAGAAAGTCTGCTGAAGCCGCTGCAAAGCCCTTGAAGGTATATGCCAGGAGAGATAAGGCACAACCTGCTGGGCTACCACCTGACAAGAGGCTGTGGCCCTACACAGCAAAAGAGAAAACTCCTCCGAGCAAAGCCTCCCGTACTTAAAGCTCCCGCTGCTCAGCCTCCATCTGAAACCAAAGAACAAGCTCAGGAGAAGCTGAGATATCCGTCTCTGACCAAGAGACAGAGAGTTGAGGCCACTCAGCAGTACCGGACGAAGTATGAGCCGGCAAAAGAAGCGGAAGGAGCTAGCACCTCGGGCTACAGCATAGTAGACGAGTTGAAGAGGACCCCCGCAAGAATCAGCATGTATGATGCTCTTCTGCTCCCAGGGCAGGTTGATCTGCTGCAGGAATCTCTGAAAAGCATGAAGAATGGCAAGCAAATGCAGCCCATTGTTCTGGTGCAACCCCTAACAGTCTCAGCCACTGGGAAGAACAGACCACCTCCCTTCTATTTGTCATTACGGATGCAAGGGTACATAGTGCACAACTGTATGGTGGACTCTGGAGCTTCCACGACCGTAATGCCGAGAGCCGTCTGCGATGAAATCGGGATGGAGTACACAAGGAGCAACCAAGGCGTGCTGCAACTGGACGGCACCCCTGTCAAGATAGTCGGTGTCATTAAAGACATCCCTATTCAGCTGCACAAAGCTCTTGACATCGTGGTCATCCAAGAGGTCGTGGTCGTCGACTTGGAACCCTACTTCGGCATGTGCCTCTCCAGGGAGTTCACTGCGAAGTTAGGAGGGTATCTGTCTCTAGACTACTCGCACATGGAAGTGCCCTTCAAAGGAAGGAGACTGAAGATTTACAACGAGAAGCCTTCCACTTTCTTAGTAGAGAAGATACCGGAGAAGAGTCGCAGGACTGCATGGTTCAGCTGACGGAGGAAGAACTGGTGGTGGTGGACATGACAGAGCAAGCTCTTGAGCTGCTGCAAGTAGAAGATGAATTCTCCTTGCGGGACTTCAACGCCGTGATTGAAACTGAGCAAGGCTGCTACACTGTTGTTCAGCCTGAGAGGCTTGACAAGTCGGCCAAGAAAGAAGTGGGACCTGCACCTGAAAAGCTGTGGAAGCTTTTCTTTGACGATGCACGATGCAAAAATGGCGCCGGTGCTGGTGTACTTTTGGTTTCCCCAACCGGGATCCAGAAGGACTACACCTACAGGCTGGCCTGGAGCTGTACCAACAACGCGGCGGAGTACGAAGCCCTGTGCTTGGGTTTGCGAAAAGCGGAGAGGCTGGGGATTAAGCATCTGCAGATCTTTGGCGACTCAGAGCTGGTGTGCCACCAGATTACGAACAAGTGCGCCTCCAAGAAGCACTATCTCAAGGCGTACCGTAATCGGGTGTGGGATCTGATGGAGTCTTTTGACTCATTGAATGTCAAGGCTATATCGCGTGAGAAAAACAAGCATGCTGACATTTCGGCGTCTGTTGGAGCCAGGTACGTTCCGGCTGATGACATCGTCCGAAGCCGAAGCCGGTTCAGTACCATTTACAGGCCTTTTGTGCCTGATAAGGACACCCATTGGCGAGTGTTTGACTGTGACGAGGAGATCGTCACATTTTTGGTTAACGAAGCGTGTTCAATCGAAGGTAGAGACCATGATGACGAGCAATATGAGGGGTTGATACAGCTGAAAAATAATCATGTCCCAAAAGGACTGATTACACTTGAGAGTCTATTTGATCAGAACGACAGAGCGATATCACATCGGATCAAAGTAGACCCGAAGCAGTACTCCGACCTGGAGCTTGAACCTGGAAAAACAATTAAGGTCGGGACAGACTGCACCACAGAGGAACTTGAGCAGATCAAAACATTGTGTCGAGAGTTCCCTGACATAGTAGCCTGGTGCTACCAGGACTTGAAGGGGTATGACAAAAATATAATCCAGCATACCATTGAGCTAGAAGATGGCGCCAAGCCATTCCGACAGAAGCAGAGGGCTGTAAATCCGAAGATCGAGGCCATGATGAAAGTCGAGCTCTTGAAGATGCTGGAAGCCAAGATCATCTACCCCATCAAGCATTCATCCTGGGTTGCGAACTTGGTTCCCGTGAGGAAGAAGAACGGAGACATTCGTCTCTGTGTGGACTTCAGAAATCTGAATCAGGCCTCCCTCAAGGACCATTATCCGCTTCCCCAAATCGATCAGATCCTCCATATAGTTGTTGGAGCACAAAGATTCTCCCTCTTGGATGGCTTTTCTGGGTACAACCAGATTTGGGTCAAGGACGAGGACCAGCATAAGACGACGTTCACCACCAAATGGGGAACGTTCGCCTACCAGCGCATGCCTTTCGGCTTATCCAATGCCGACGCCACATTCCAGAGAGCCATGGACCTGGCCTTCCGAGAGCTGCTCAACAAGGTTATTGTCATCTCTACTTGGATGACATGACTGTATTCTCTCACAGGAGAGAGGACCATGTCCCCCACTTGCGGCAAATATTTGAAAGGTGTCGTGAATTCGGCATCTCCATAAACCCGAAGAAATCTGTCTTCGCGGTAAAAGAGGGTAAGCTGCTGGGGCATGTCATCTCCGAGAAAGGCCTAGCCGTGGACCCTGATAGAGCAGAGGCCCTCCTCCGATTGCCCGCTCCAATTGACAAGAAAGGGCTGTAGTCCTTCTTCGGCCAGATCAACTTCGTGCGGAAGTTCATACCGGACTTCGCACAGGTAATCAAGCCCATGGCCGAACTGTTGAAAAAGGATGCAGAATTCTTATGGACTGATGAGAGAGGGCAGGCCTTCGAGGAAATCAAGGCCCGAATTGCACAAGCTCCGGTGTTGATAAACCCGGACTACTCCAAGGACTTCATCCTGTACGCGGTGGGAGAACCCGAGAGTTACGCCGCAGTCCTGACACAGAAGGGAGACGATGGCGAAGAGCGCACCATAGCGTTCCTGAGCCAAGTGATCCAGCCACACGAAGAAAAGTATAACTTTATAGAGCGGCAGGTTCACGCCGTTATGAAATCTCTCCGGAAGTTCAGGCACTTTGTCTCCCAGAGCAAGATCATTGTCTTTGTGATACACCCGGACGTCCGAAGCTTCATCATACAAGGAGAGCCGGGTCACAAGAGAGCAGGATGGATTGCGAAAATCCAGGAGTTCGACATTGAAATACGGCCAACCAAGCTTATCAGAGGCCGAGCCTTGTGCCAGGAGCTGGCCCGAAGCGCAGCAGCCCAGATATCCGCCTGTAAGTGGGAGGATCCAGCAACAAACACCAACCTAGCCAACTCCTTACCAGAGGAGAGTGACTGGACAGATGACCTAGTGAAGTATTTCTGCACCGGGAGATGTCCAGACCACCTGAATGCCTCACAAAGAAGGAGGTTTCGGCTAGGTGCACTGAAATATACTCTTCGCCCCGAGGGGCTTTACTTCAAAAACATTGACGGCATCCTGTTGCGGTGCGTCAAGAAAGCAGACCAACCCAGGGTCCTTGGAGAATTTCACTCCGGGATGCCTGGGGGTCACCATTCTGCAAGGCCTACGGCCTTGAAAATAATCAGAGTTGGGTACTATTGGCCCACTCTCTTTACAGACGCGCATGCGGTCTGTACAAAATGTGATCAATGCCAGAGATTTGCTGGCAGAAATAGAAAAGCACCCCTGCCCCTTCAACCGATCCAAGCCGAGACTCCGTTTCAGCAATGGGGTCTGGACTTTATTGGGGTTATTACGCCAAACTCTGCAGCAGGGCACAAGTTCATTCTTACCGCCACCGATTACTTCACACGGTGGGCAGAGGCGATCCCCACAAAGAATGCGGACCAGGAGACAGTCATCAGGTTCCTTGAGAGCCTCATTACCCGCTTCGGGGTCCCTGAGTCGATAGTGACGGACAATGGTCCGGGGTTCGCAGGCGCTGTACTCACGGAGTACACCGGCAAATACGGCATTTATCACAAAATGTCTTCCAATTACTACCCGTAGGGGAACGGCCTTGCCGAGTCCACCAACAAGAATCTGCTGAAAATCATCAGGAGGACAGTAGAGAAAAACAAGAGGACTTGGCACCTACTCCTGGATCGGGCGCTGTGGGCGGACAGGATATCCTTCAAGAAGTCCATTAAAACGTCCCCCTATGCGCTCGTATACGGCAAAGAAGCAGTCTTGCCGACCCACATCGAAATTCCCGCTCTCTGGATGCTTGATGAAGAGAGAGGCAGCGGGGATCCGGTAGATGACAGACTTTGCCAACTGCTGCAGTTAGAGGAAGACAGAGAAAAAGCATACCAGGCCTTCACCAAGCACGCTGAAGCGACCCAAGGCTGGTTTGCAAAAGGAACCACCACCCGAGTCTTCAAGATCGGGGACTTGGTGCTAAAGTGGGACTCGCTAAAGGCGAAGCCGGGCAACCACGACAAGTTTGATGCCCTCTGGGAGGGCCCCTATCAGATTGCCCGGGTAAATCAGTTTAATGCATTTGTGCTCCGGGATATGGAGGGACAGCTTCTCCCCATCCCCGTTAACGGGTTCCACCTCAAAATTTACCGCCACTGAAGGCGCTCAAATGGGCCCTTGTACAGATTTCCCTTCTGCAATTTTAAGTTTTCAGGATGTATATACATCAGCATTCAGTTTCTTTAAGTTTTTTTTAAAGCCCAAGTAAAACCAAGGCAAAAACCCGACTTCGCAGCGAAGTCAGGCTACGCCCCCTCCAAAGGGCGCAGTTGGGTAACAGACAACAAGAAAACGCCAAGTGTCAGACAGCGCAGGCAAACCTAGGCGAAGTCGGGTCGCTCCCATTCTCGGGCGAAGTCCGAGTGCGCTCCCATTCTCAGGCGCACCCTGGATGATCCGGCGCGGGAAGCTGAAAACGGCTAAGTGTAAAATCAGATTGCGCCCATTTTCCGGGCGAAGTCGGAGTGCGCCCATTTTCCGGGCGAAGTCCGAATGACCCACCACGGCAAATATGAAAAATTCTAAGTTGGGTCATGGGCCAAAAATTCTTCCTAGTAAAGTGTGCCCAAACGGTGGCGATGACGTCAGCAATGGCACAACGTCCAAGGAGGTTTAAATGATTGCACAACTTTCAAGAATGATGCATTAAAAAAGCAAGGTGCGTTTGGACCAACGGCTACTGGGGTGCGCTTTTCGAAAATAAGCCCATACGCAGCCGCCAAAAATAATAACGCCTCCACCAACTCCAAGTTAACTGCCCTAACTCCCTCCCTCGCACCATTAATGTTGCAGTCGTTGTCTACAAAAAGGGCCCTGGCGCAACCAGAAAATTCAAATCGTTCAAGCTGATTCCCTGACTGCAAGGAATAAAGCTGACAAACTCAGAAGCCGTAATTCCTGCCTCTGCTGTTTCAAAAAGGATGGACAAGGGGAAAGCGCCCGTACAAGCGCAATCCAGTGACGAAGGGTGCGAAGCTGAAGAATCACCAAAGTCAAGCGCCCATGAGAGCGAAGCGCCACCGGACCAGAAAAAGAAGAGCCGGACGAAGAGACGCGTAGTTGGGCAAATTCCGCCA
Organism: Wollemia nobilis; assembly: GCA_028583015.1. Classification (NCBI taxonomy): domain Eukaryota; kingdom Viridiplantae; phylum Streptophyta; class Pinopsida; order Araucariales; family Araucariaceae; genus Wollemia; species Wollemia nobilis. The sequence goes on from JAQPPZ010017228.1 coordinate 9,596,603, forward strand.
CCACCCGTTAATCACCTGGCCGGATACAAAGATGGCTCCTTCTCCATCAGCCTCTCCAAACTGCGGCTGAACATTGCCAAATGGGTAGACCGGGTTTCGCCCTCACACCACCTCGGAGCTGCATACAAATCGAACCTGTATTGGTTCTTATGCCCTCCTGTTCATCGGTGCCCAGAGCTGGTTGAAGCAATTGTACAATATTACAAACCAGCTGCCCGGCAAGTCTGCGACAACAAAGGGAAAGTGCTGTTCACGCTTTTCCGGGAGAGCGTCCAGCCAGCGTTCGCCCCAAGGCTGCAGTACGACCCCAGCGCAATTGTCAGAAGAATAAACCTAGATGAGCAGACGGGGCGATTTACGCAGACGAAGAGGATGAGGGAATTCCTCGACTCGGAGTTGAAGACTCCGCTGGCGCCCGGACAGTGGCCGACTGGCCCCATACCCCTGGACAGATTTGAGAATAAATACATTTACGTCATCCTGGCGTGGGTCCTGGGCTGCGACTCTGACAAAGTAGTACGGCCGTACCAAGTTGGCGCTGGAAGAGTGGAAAGCGCCCAATTTTCTTCGACTGGGCGGACTGGTTGGCGTACGCTATACATTCAAGCCTGGTCAGACTGCAACAGAAGCAGTCAACGGATTTCCGGTTCTGCTCCTTCCTCGCATGGCTGTGCCTATATTACATGCACTACCGGATGAACGTCCCTGACTTGAAGAAAACAAATGAAAAAGGAGAGCCGCTGCCCGTGTACGAATGGACCGACGTTCTGTACAGAAAAGGCTCGTTCTACGAGTTTAATCTCAAATTTTTGTGCCAGGTCATGGGGTTGTTCAACCGCAAGGCATCTCGCCCGCCGGAGGTCATGACAAAATACCTGTGGAAGAAAGAGTACGGGGACACCTTCCGGCTGACTCAAGGCATCATAGTGAGAATCTACGGATTCAAAGGGAAGCCGTTCCTGCTGCCTTACTTCTGCACTGATCACCAGTTCGGGATGGAAATTGCGCGGCAGATGGATTATGTCGAAGAGGAATTCGGCCAGGGCAAGAAGAAAGGCCATATCTTTCAGTATCCCTTCACCTGGGCGAATACTGAAGTATATGAAATCGGGCAGCACGTCTACCTCGAGCGGGAGCTCATTGACATGGGCCTGATAATGCTGCCACAGCGATGGAAATATGACCCAGATGGGGTCAGGGGCAAGTTCACGCACATCTGCCCCCGAGCGGAGATCATGCAGGAAAGGAGAAACAGAACTGGCGCAGACCTAGAATGGCATATCGAGCAGATGCAATCATGGCCTCCATGGCATGAATTCTACTGCGAGGAGGTAGCGTACGATCCAGAGCGGAACCCGGATCACCGGTTGGAATCCGCGGGTTTCAAAAGATTCCTCGCCAAGGTGGCGCCGCTCAACTGGCCACAGGACAAAGTCATCGAGTGCTGGAAGATGAGATGCCGCACGCAACACGACAAATCCAACCGGAGGACGCTGGCCGTCGATGATGAATTTTCGGCTCTATATGACCAGCACGCTGACACGTGGCAGCCCTTCGAATTTCGAAATTGCGTTCCCCTAGGCGCAAGAAAAAGGTATATAAGAAGGTCTTCGTCCCAGCAATCGTCAACTCCGGCGACTTCCAGCGCAACTCCGGCGAGCAGTCAAGTGGGCCCGATGCAGCCTGTAGCCTCTGAAGCGGCACCCGAAAGGGCACAAGGGTCAGGAAGGTCAACTCTTGAGGTGGCCTCCCAATCGAAAAAAGCGCCCATGCTGCCAGTTAGCAGATCGGTCGCGACAGGCATTCTTCCAGCTAGACCCCGGTACAAATTTACCGTGGGAACATCGCTGTCTGCCGCCCCAATCTCATCTCCTTCTCGCGAACCAGCTGCTGCGCCAGAAGAGAAAAAGAGAAGAAGTGAAAGGGCCACACGGCCTAAGGAACCAGTGCCGCAGACAGCCACAGCGCCGACCGAGCAGGCTGCGCCAGAAGTTGTCTCACTGGACAGCCCTGAAGCAGAAGCTGAAACCCGGGCTGAAGGCGTTCCTCGAACAGCGGCTCAGGCGGAGCCCGCAGGTACGTCTACTTCCCTCTTCCCCCAGTCTCCACCAGCCCTGCCGCAACGCCACTCCCCATATCATCAGGGCAAGCCGTAGCTGCATCCTCTTCTTCCCAAACAGCCCAACCACCCAGCAGCCCCCATTCTTTTGACCAGTTTGCTCAGGATCCCAACGCCTTCCAGTCACTGAGCCAAACCCTAGAACCCTCACCCGCAGCCAGCGTTGAAGCTGCACATTCACCGCCGCACTCCTCACCCCAGCCATCCAAAACCCTACCAGCACCATCCACTCAGCCGCCCGTTTCCCCTAGGACCCGGTCGCCCTCAAAAGCGGCCACCCCTTTTGGAATACCTCCCGCGTCACTGTTTGCGGGAAAAATGCCGCGGCAAAATCCAATGCTGGAGGATCTGGACTTCATGGGCGAACTACAGAGCGCTGATGACCTGCCTTTGGCAGTAAGCGCCTCAGGATGTTCCGCCTCCTTTCTCCAGGGCGTGAAACGAAGGAGAGCCGAAGAGATAGCTGCCCCGGTGAAACGCACGAAGTTTGACCTGGACAAGAGGGTGCTGACAACTGAGAAATTGATCCCGAAAGTAAAGAAGCCTCTCCGGGAGATGACCGAGGCAGACTACGAACTTCAAAGGAAGGAGAAAAGCTTTGACGACATCAACGAGGAATACGAAATTCGTGGTATTCGTCGTAGAACAGACAATCTCCTCGTCAAACATCTTGAGACCCAGGAAGCGCTGTTCCAGATGCAAAATAACACAAGGCAGCTTGAGGAAAACCTGGCTAGGGCCACCGCGCAGCTGGGGTCCGCGCAGGAGGCCGCAGCGCAGAAACAGACAGCCGAGCAGTTGACGGAAGAGAAGAAGACAGCGTTGGAGCAGGTTTCACAGCTTCAGGATTCGCTGAAACAGGCGCAGTCGCAGCTAGCAGAGAAAACCTCACAAGCGGCGGCCTTTTCAAAGAGCAAAGCCAAAGAGATGCGGGCTGGTCTGCTGCAGGGTTGCAAGCCCAACCTTGTCAAATCTGTATCGGTCCTGGATTTCGCGTGCAGGATCGAAGAAATATCTGCCCAGGGAAAGCCTGTGGTAGAGGAGGCCGAACACCAGGCGAGGCAATGGCTGGACCTGGCTATGAAACTTGAGCAGTTTGAGCGCAAAGGCCTCCAATTCTCTCCTATGTCCCGACTTGCCTCAGAGTGGGCAGATGCAAGGGTAACCTTGCATGTTTACTTCAAGAAGACAGAGAAGATAAGGGCCGCCAGAAGGACGTTGGACGCCCTAGAACATGAAAGGAACATTCTCCTGGCCCCCTTTCACACTCTGTCCGAGCACGGGTGCCCGAGCTTCGTCAAGGATGGCGAATTTCTGACCCTTGAACAGGTCAAGCAGAATTGGCTGTCTTTTGAGGCAGATACAGCAGAAATTGATAGCTGGGCGGACCCGATTCAGGAAGCTCAGGTCACCCAGATGGTGTCGAAATATTGCAAGATCAACTCTTCCCTAAAGGAATTGGGAAAAAGATATAACACCATCGACCTGCACACAATTGCTGCATTCCACGCAGCATTAAAAGAGGTCAACGACCTCGGACCCTTCCAAGCAGCAGTCTGGGACCAAGCCAAGGCTGCATACCAGCGCATTAGCGAGTGGGAGGCTGACAGTGGAGAACATTCAGGTTCAGAAGGAGAGACTGAGGAGGCAACTGCCGGAAGTGATCAAGAAGAAGAACAGTTGCCCCGAGGGAAGCAGTCAGAGCAGCAGAAGGTAGGGGAAGGAAGTTCCTCTGCACCCAAAGGATGAAGGCATGGTTCTTTGCGTCGAGGCGAGCTCGACACCCCGCGAGCCGCCAGGAATGTTGCCACATTTTGCACGGGGTGCCATGTTTTCAGTTTCTGTAAGAGAGCTGCTCTTTTCCTTTCCTTCTCCTCATTTTCCCTTTCTTCATTTCTCCCTTTCCCCCTCTTCCTTGCAGTTTCATTCCTCCTTCTTCCCCCCAATGAAGTTTCCAGCAAGTGTTCCCTGAAAAATGACTAAGTCTGGGGCGCAACCCGACTTCGCAGCGAAGTCGGGGTGCGCCCTCCGATTGGAGCGCAGTAGGGAACGAGCGAAGTGTGACAAAACAGGAAAAGAGCGAAAGACAAGTGGGGGAACCCGACCGGGCAGTCGGGTGCGCCCGGGGAGGCGGTAGGGACAGCGAAGTGTGCAAAACAAAAAATGAGCGAAATTTGACTAAGTGTCAGGGCGCAACCCGACTTCGCAGCGAAGTCGGAGTGCGCCCTTCTTCCTGGGCGCACTAGGGAAGCAGTCTGGCAGAAAATCAGCTAAGTGTTGGGGCGCCACCCGACTTCGCAGCGAAGTCGGGGTGCGCCCCCTCTCCAGTGCACAGTCCGAACGGCGGTAAAGACAGCAGAGTACCGGTGCACAACCCGACTTCGCAGCGAAGTCGGGGTGCGCCCTCTGACCGGTGCGCAGTCGGGTAAGGTGAACTCAAAAATTGACTAAGGCACGGAGGCCTTCCCAACTGCGCTGTCTTCCACCTGCGCAACCTGACAGCGCTCCAATCCTGGGCGAAGTTGGATAAACCGCCTTTCAAGGCAGACACGTGTCATCCATCAGCATCCGACAAGTGTCCAACTTCGGGATTCGAGCCAGGACATGACCGGGAAAAGGACAAGCATGGACCGCACTATCTACGCCACCTGCCATCATTTAAGGCTGATGTAAAGTTCCATCCGCCACAACTACCCGCATTCCTGCTGACCAAAGGTTTGACCCAATTCACCGCCACGTAGTTGTACATCCTTCAGGGAGACCATGCCGCAAGTACAGTCCCGCCCGACAGAGGTCAGCATCAGCAGCTCTTCAGCCGCTTGTGTCAGCTATTGTCTTGTCTGGGACTTCGTGCCCATGAATGTAATCGGGGGAAACTGAGGCTATAAATAGCCCACTCATTTTCATTGTAAAGTGGTGGAAGGGGAATATATTGCTAGGGAACCATTGTAGCTGTGCGTTTGCCTCTAATACAAGCATATACTTGGCTCTGCTTACTGTCTTTTATCTTGTATACTTGGCTTTGCTTACTGTCTTTTATCTTGTATGCTGCCTACGATGCATTGTTAGGACATGGGTGGCTATGCACGGGGAAAGTGAACCACAGTTGGGAGAAGGATCGCCTAACTTTCAAGCAAGGCCAACACAAATGTGTAATCAACTTGATGAATTTGTCCGTAAGTGAGGAGTTGGCAACAATCGATAAATTTGAAAGTTCACTGCCAAAGGAGGAGGATCGTGCAAATGGGCAAGAACCAAACAAAGAAGTGCTATAGTTGGACGAGTGCATAGAAGATGAAAGGCACTTGGATAGCGGACTTCTACATTGGTAGAGGGAAGACTATGAAGTTGTCTAGCCAACTTGCATGTGCATCAATGCTGAAAAAGATATCCAAGATGAAGCGTTAAGAAGTGCGTATGAAGTTGGTAAATGTAGTCACAATGGCAAGCCAATAGTGAAAGTTGAATAATAGTTGACCTTTCCATGAAACTTTGCGGTGTACAGTGTCGACGATGCATAGATTGATGAAAAGCCAACATATCCTCTTGATGTGGCAAAAGTGGCAACAAAACTTGTCACCATAAAGTATGAAAGACTGAAGATGGTGTGGGTGAGCCTCAGTAAAGGAGAGGAGGAGAAGATGATCCATTGCGAGGATGAGTGGGACTCAGTTTTAAAAGCGACAACTTTAAAAATCTATATGTAGTATAAGGTCTTTGTGTGGACATACAAGGATCTGCAAGGGATTCCACTTGAATTGTGCGTGCATCGGATTTTGTTGGGTCTAGGTACGCAACCTATGAGGAGAAGGCCATATAAAATGAACATTAAGTACACGACCTTGGTTAATGCGAAGATTGAAAGGATGTTGGATGCTAGAATAACCTTCACGGTGATGGTGAGTGGCTATCACCTATCGTCATTAGTTTGAAGAAAGACAATGACCAGATACGCATCTACGTGGATTTTTGAAGTTTGAATGCAGTGACCATCAAGGATTCCTTGCCTATACCATTTATTGATTCGATTTTGGAGGAGGTAGCATGGCATGAGATTTATTCTGTTTTGGATGGATTCTTGGGCTATAATCAAATCAATATCGGTGAAGAAGACAATTCAAAGACCACTTTTGTAATTAAGAATGGGATTATGCATATAACCAGATGCTTTTTGGTTTGTGTGACATCCCTACCACATGTCAACGAATAATTTTGTACATCTTTGAACAAATGTCAATGGACAAATTCAAAGTGTTCTTGGATAATTGGTCATTGTACGAAAGGAAGGATAAACATTTAAAGGCATTGGAAGAGTGTATGCGACTATGTATGAATGCTCGATTGTCCTTGAACCCAAAGAAGTGTAAGTTGCTAGTGCCATATGGAAAGTTGCTAGGACATGTGGTGTGTAAAGAGGGCTTGAAGACCGATCCTAACAAAATATGAGTCATGATGAGCATGGAAGAGCCATATGATGTGAGTTTGTTGAAGTCCTTTCTAGGGTATGTTGGGTACTATTGATGTTTCATCAAAAACTTTGCACAAGTTTCATACCGGTTGGATGTGTTGACGTGCAAAGGTGTTCCCTTTAGGTGAACAGAGGAGCACCAAAGGCCTTTTAGGAGCTAAAGGCAAAGTTGGTTTGCACACCCATTCTGGTGTTTCCAGATTGGAAAAAGGAGTTTGATGCCCATGTGGATGTGTCTATTTTAGTGATTGGATGGGTTGGATTAGCCCATATATTTTTCTCGGTGGTTGTCTCACAAAGAGAAAAATTCTAGCACTACAGAGCGGGAAACCTTGGGGATGACATATGCAGTTTAAAAGTTTAGACACTACCTGCTCGCCAACCCTTTCACTTTTTGTGTAGATCATTAGGTGTTGTTGTACCTAATCAACAAGCCGACTATTCATGGTTGAGTTAGTAGGTGGCTCGTCATGTTTTAGGAGTTCATGTTTTGAGTGGTAGTTAGACCAAGAAAGGACGTAATAGTGGATCGGTTGTCAAGGATTAGCTTGGGAGAGCTTGCCGAGGGAGGAGTGTTAGATGAATTTTAGGACTCATTTATTTTCAATCACTGCGTTGCCGTCATGGTACAAGTATGTGGGTGAATACTTGTTGATGAGTGAGCTGCCAAACGAGTTGACGACAACAAAGAAGAAGATCATCATCAAATCAACACTGTTTTAGTTAAGGTTTACTATACAAGATCAGACTGGATGGAATATTGCGAAGATGTGTAATGGAGGAGGAAGTGAATTCAATGTTGAATGAAGCTTATGAAGAGCTAGCAAGAGGGCATATGGGGCCAGAAGCAATTGCGAGCAAGGTGCTTTCAGTAGGCGGTGGTCCACCCTCTATCATGATGTGGAGTTCATGATTGCATGCGATACGTACCAAAGAGTTGGGAAGTTGTTGAGGAGGGACTTCATTCCGTTACACTTGTCATAGTCGTAGGAACTGTTTAAAATATGGGATCTAGATTTTGTTGGACCGTTGGAGTCTAGTAGAAGAAAATGTAGATACATTGTGGTAGCCATTGAATATTTGATGAAGTGGGTGGAGGCAAGAGTGTTGCCTAACAATTTTGCAAAGAGCACTGCACGATTCTTGTACAAGCAAGTTATTACAAGATTTGGCATACCTCTTTAGTTGAGTGAGTGCGGATGACACTTTCTCAATGAAATTATTTAGAAGTTGACTACGAAGTTCAAGATCTTGCATTTGTTGTCTAGTTTGTATTACCCCAAATCAAATGGGCAAGCAGAAGCAACAAACAAGGTCCTAGTTTCCATAATGTACAAGGAATGCGATATTGAGGATGCTGGTTGGGAGGAGAAATTGCCAGTGGTCTTGTGGGCGTATAGGACTACGTTTAAGTCGACAACTAACCACACTCTGTTCTAGTTGATGTATGGACAAGAGGTCGTCGTGTCGGTTGAGTTTCTGGTACCTAGTTTGAGAGGCTGTACGAAACTGTCTTGGTGACAGGAGAGCTTGGAGGAAAGGCTTATGGCACTCATCAAGATGGATGAAAAGAGAGTGATGGCACAATGGGTCACGCAGATTGCCCAGCTTTGTCGGAAGTAGTTGTGGCACGATAAGCACTTGAATAAGATGAAATTGAAGGCAAGTGACTTAGTGCTAAATTTTAATGGCAAGAGAGGGATCAAGCTAGGAAAGTTGAAGACTTTATGGCTTAGACCCTTCCAAGTAGAGGAGGTGATGATCAATGGCGTAGTAAGGTTGAAGAAATTGGATAGGACATTGTGTTTTGAGATACTTAATTGTTCAAAGTTAAAGCCATACAAGAGGCGAGCACAAGTAAGCATGGTAAATTTCGAATTGATGGACAAAGGAACAAGTACGGGCAAGTTGACAAATGCACAAGGTCAGCCTTCGGTATCCTTCTGAGGAATCTCTATTCAGGTTGGAGAATCAAGTCGTACTAAGGTGGATGTTGGTGCAGTGAATGATAGTGGCTTAGAAGACAACAAACTTGCATAACAACTGGCATGGTTGTATGAGGAGGAGAATGTGAGTACGTAGGAAGTGGACATGCAAGTGGTTAGAACAACAAGAACTGTAGCCTCAATCTACAAAGAGTAGACGAATATATATGCATGTCCGATTTTCAAATATCGAAGAAGAGCAAAGACTAAGATCACTAGGAACATACAACAAATGACAACAATATATGTTGGACAAGGAGAACTGCCAGAACAAGAACCTCGAAGTGAAGGAAGCGAGTATGAAGGAATGAGTTTAGTAGTAGCCATTGGACGTGCCCAACAAAGAATGTGAGGAAATGCAACAGTTACGCGAACAAAGTGAGCAATTGAACAACATAATAGTTGAGTTGCATAGACAACGTGCACAAGAATCATTGAGAATGCGGCAAGATATCCAAGCAATTGGTAGAAGTTTTTTCAGAGAAGGGACAAGTCTAGAGGAGACACCTAGAGGTGCGCAACAAACAAGCAATTGTTGGGGGTTGCTAATGGCTGTGCATAGGAAGTTGGGTTTTTTGAAAAGAACTTCCAATTCATCTAGTATACTGGCAACAAATAAAGTGGAATGGCAAGATATCCACGAAGTACCTTGACAAACATTGCCAAGTATAATAGGAGAAGTTGGGAACTTGATATAAGATTCCAACAATGTGTCTTTGACGAGTTAAAGCAATAATGAGGAAAAATGGATTATTGCTAGTTCAAGCTTGGAAGTTGGAAGAAGAGTGGGAGACGAACACCAAGGAGGCAACAAATTGCCGAGCCAGCAGACAATGTGAACTTATTTCCAAACGTGATGATGTAGTAAGTACCACAAAAGCGAAATACTTTCAAGGCAAGAGAAGTACAAACGCAGATAAATTGAAGAAGTCGAGATCCGCTAAGAAAGATGAATGGTTCCTTGGGAAACCAAAGGGGTTTGCAAAGGCTATTCGATGACCCAAGGCATGCTTTGGATTCAGGTAGTTCAAGCAGTTTGGGAGGGTTGTCAAGACCCCCAAGTTGCATGGATTAGTCGGGCCAAGGGGCTTGGCTATCTGGCCTCTTTCTCGACCGTTTGAGGTGAAATGATTTTCCTCAGACCACATAGGCTGTACAACCAGCAAGGTAGGCCGTTTGGGCCACTCCTTGGCCATTTGAAAATTGACAGGAGACCTCGGATGACCCATGGGTTGCAGTATCCGGTGTCAAACAATTTGGACTTGCTAAAATCCTTCTGGGAGGAGGAATAGTGAAGCAAACTATGACTAGGCTGTCTAGAGAAAAAGTTGATTTGCCCAAATAATTGAGGACTAAAGGAGTTTAACCAGAGCTTGGAAGGCATTGCGAAGGAGTCAGGGATGGAGAAGACAATCAGGATGGGGAGGTGGGCCATCTAGCCACCAAAACCATTTGGAGCAATAATCTGTTAGACCAAGACAAAGATTAGAATGGGCTGTTCAGGTAAGTAAATAAGGCCATATGGGCAAAGGGAGGTGCCTACCAGAACAAGACAAAGAGCCGTCTGGACAGTTAGGCAGGCCATCTGGCCGCCTGGGCCTTTTGGGCTTGGCAAAGGAAAAGAACAAAACATGGTGTTGTATGTAAAATGGAGGAAATTGATATGTTCAAGGTGGAAAAGGGAAAGTGAATAAGACAAAACATGCAAAATGTTATGGAAAACAGTTAGGGGAGGTGAAGTGGTAGTTAAGGGACAATTGTCGCATGCAAGACAAGTGTTCCCCTACTACTTTCATCTTATAATTAGATGCCAAGATCTGGCTATTATGCATTCAAACATTCAACACTGAAGAGAAGTTGAGAGGAGTGAGAGCAGAATGTTGGAGGAAGAGTAAAATGTAGATTGTATGGATGAAGGTGTTCTGGGTGGCAGCCATTGCACGGAAGCAAGCTGTACTTGCAGTGCAGAGGGGGGAGGATGCCTTGAAGAAGATAGGAGCTGCTTTGCGAGAAGATAGTAGTGGATAAGAAATCCAAACTTGCTGTGAAGAAACACATATTATGCTGGAAGGGGTTTTTGAAAATCCCACCCCATTGACGGTAGTTGTTTTTATTGTGTAGGTAGAAAGATTGCAACAAAAATCCGAAGTTGCTGAGGCCGTCTAGCCACCAAAGCCATTTGGAGCAGTAATTTGTTAGAACAAGATGATAGTCAGTCAGAATGGGCTGTTTGGGTTAGTAAAAAGGCCGTTTAGGTAGGGAAGCCGCCAAGCAGAATAGGACAAAGAGCCCTTTGGAAAATTAGGCAGGTTGTCTGGCTGCTTGGGCCTTTTGGGCTTGGGAAAGGAAAAGGACAAAACACAATGCCGTATAGAATCAGGATCAGAATCGAGTTATGCAAGGTGGCATAAGTAAAGTGAATAAGACAAAATATGTAGAACGTCTAGTTGCATGGAATACAATTAAGGAAGGTGAAGTGGTAGTTAAGGGGCAGTTGTCGCATGCAAGACAAGTGTTCCCCTACTACTTTCATCTTATAAATAGATGCCAAGAGCTGGCCATTATGCATTCAAACGCTCAATGCTAGAGAGATGCCGATAGGAGTGAGCACAATTCGTCGAAGGAAGAGCAGAAAGTAGGCTATATGGATGGAGGTGTTTTGGGTGATAGCCATTGCACAAAAGCAAGTCGTACTTGCAGTGCAAAAGGGGGAGGATGCCCTGAGGAAGACATGAGTTCAATTGCAAGAAGACAAAGCCATAGGGAAGAAATCCCAAGCTGTTGTGAAGGAGCAAATATCGTGTTGGAAGGGTTTTTTTCTAAAAATCCCTCATTGTCGACAAAAGCTGTTTTTCTTGTGTAGGTAGAAAGATTGCAAAAAAAATTTGAAGTTGTTGAGGTTGACACAATGAAGAAATTGGATGACTTTTGTTGCAAAATGTTTCAGAAGCTGTACAGACCATACAAATTGTCGTCTAAGTAGAGAAAATGTGGTTGGAAGTAGGAGTATGTGCCATCTAAGGTGTGGAAGATGCTGCCATGTGGATGTTGGAAGATTGTGAAAATGAAGTCGTCAAGAAATGGGTTGTCAAAGATAGAACTATTTGGTACCAGACCATCTGAGGCTGGGCCATCTAGTATTGGGCTGTCAAAGACTATATCACGTAGAGTTGGGCCGTCTAGAAGAGGATTGTATGGATAGTCAAGGTAATATAGTTGATTGCAAGCACATGCATGAGACATGAAAAGTACGAGTGTGCCATGTGGAGCTGTGAGAAGAAGCCAAGTCATTTGGAAAACAGTTGGAGCAGTTGGAAGTAATTGGTATTAGGAATTTTCAAAATCCAAAGCCAAAGAAGTTGACTACAAGAGGAATGTAGAAGAGGCAACGAATTTTTGGAAGGATTGAATGGGTGGAGTTGCAGAGAAGATTTCCACCCGAGGCTATGTTGTGGGCAAGACCTTGTACCCGTGGAGGAAGCGTTAGAGTTGGCATCAGGAAAGGCAAGGAAGAACATGCACATGGTTGAGAGAGGGAGCGCAAGATAGATGCCAAACGAGGTAGAATGCAACAACACGAAGGATAGTCAAGGTCAAGAACTGGCAAACCAAATGAAAGACAAGTGCATGGAAAAGAACCAACAATTTCACCGCAATTGAAGAGTAAGAGGAAGGAGTCGATGCAAATCCCTTTAGAAGAAATCACTTGGACAACGCTCGTGGGTGAGTTTTGCAGGACGTGGTGGTCGGAGCTCCCTAAGGATCATCAGTTGAAGACTACATTTTAGAATGTAGGAGTGCAGTTAATCTTGCAAGTTCGTGGGTTTGACAAGGACTTCTTTAAGTCGTACTTGCTGGAAATGGTGCATACTTATGATGCTGAGAGGAAAAGGAGCAGAGTAATGCTTCATGACAAGGAAGTTTAGGTGTTTTTTTCCTTGAATAGATTTCGGAGAGTATTTGGCTTATTGACTTCCATGAAACTGGTGAAGGAGTGGAGCCCTACCGAATGTGGATTTTTGTAGATAATTTGTCACCAATCTTAGTCCTATAGAAGTGGTGAAGTTGGCAAAGCATGGAAGTTATGAACTGAAGATGCAACATCTGAAGTCAGACAAATTGTGGTATGTGATGAACGTTATCATGTCCAAAATATTCGGCGAACAAAGAGCCTTAGATGTGCCCACTTGGGTCATGCCATACATGGAAGGAGTTATGGCTAGATAATAGTATGATTGGGCAAGTTTTCTATTAGACCACATTTAGAAATTTTCAATGGCTTTCCACGGCATTGCATTGCTTTTGGATGCGACATAATGAGAAAAGATTCAACTTCCAGGACTAAATCCTCCGCATACCATACCAAAAGGCACACCTATTTTCATTGGATACATGTTGCTCCATTGATGAAGGTTGGACCAATGGGAAAAGTAGTGTGGAGGAAAAAAAAATGACATCGAAGAAGAGGAAAACAAGAGGCATCAAAGGAAGACGAATGAGTTGAAATAGATGCCCTCGCCGAGGAGGGAGAAGACTCTAATGGAGTAGAGGAGCAATTGCCTAGTGTCGAGGAGCTAGTTAGGAAGGAGAAGAGGCAGAGACTGTTGAAGTAGTAGTGGTAGCAAATGGGAACGCAATTGTAGCAACAACTGCAGCCCCAATAGCAGCAACAACATCAGCCAACAAGCCAAGCAACTAGACTGTTTCCACCTCTAGACCCCTACAACACGCCATAGAATGGAGATTAGTTGGAAAAAGCTCATATAGTCGTGGCGGGTCATCATTCTTAATTGTGTGGATCAACCAATGTTGCCGTGTCATCAAGGACTCCAACACAATCGGGAAGCCAGATTGTGCAAGGAGGTATTGCAGGTGCCATTGTGGGTACTAGAGAAGTGGATTCGATCGAGGTTGCTAGAGGAAGACAACAACCGACACAATTAGAACTTGTTGCATTAAAAGTTCGAGGTGCGGGAGGAGCAATTCAACAACCGGGGAGAAGAACTGCATAGGAGTAGGCGAAGGAAACACCGGTCATTGTAAATGTGGATGACGAGATACAAATTGCAGTGGATGGGGTAGTAGCATCACCACACTTTGAGGAAGTACCTGGAGGAGGAGATTCCATTGGTGATGTTTCTATGCTAACGAATGTGGATATGCTAGAGAGCTATGCCACAACCTCATTGTAGTAGTTTGTAGACAAGGTGGAGAGATGTGGTTCACCTTTGTTGGATGAGGGGCCACTAGTTAAGCTCACATCTACAATAACCGGACCATGACATGAACTTCATTTGTACCGGAGGAGAGAAGAGAGAAGAGAAAACAACCTGCATCAAAGCACAATTTTGATAGAAGGGCTTGAGTAGTCAACTACCCGAGGATGAACTTGATAAAGGTAAGGAGAAGATGAATACAACCAAAAAACACATCGATGTAGAGGGAGGTCTAGTACCAGAAATTCAGGAGGGCAAGGCTGCTAAACAAAAGATCAACCTAAAGAGTCAAGGTGGGGAGGATGTTGAAGAAACAACCATCAAGGATGATATCGAAGACGAACTAGAGTGGGGAGGAACGACTGAGCATTTTATGATAGAAGTGCCTAACTTGAGGCAACCTATAGTTCAAGTTGAGAAGATTAATGAACTGGTTGATACACTTTTTTGAGGTGAGTGGAGTTTGATAGTGTCCAAAGCGAATTCCAAGTTGGTTGTGTTGGGAACTGGCAACTATAAGAATGGAAGTGGAGTTGAGTTGGGCCCAAGAAGGATGCATGAAGAAGTTTGTAGAGATCCATTAGGTGCAGCCATGGGATCTAGGTGTTGGCAGTAGTAGTATCCTATCAATGCTGCAAGAGAGGAAACTGCTAAAAGGAACTTCAATCTTGCATCGGCATCCACCTCGAGCCTGTGTTGATAAAGGAAGTATGGAGCCATATCCTGAATTTATGGGTGTTAAGGCAGTCAAGTTGGCACCTGACTTGGAAAAGTGTAATATTCTGCACCCAAGTGAGTTTTGGGAGTTTGCTATTTTTTTGAGTATTTTGCATAAAATGAAATGAACAGAAAATGAAATGACAGCAACTAAGGAAAGCTATAACTTTCAAATTACTTTTCCCATCACAATGAGAATTGATACTAAGATATTACATGCATATAACAGTAAACCCTTTTAAGCAAAATCTTAGAAACTAAGGTACCCGATTTTTATTGCAAGCTGGAAATGGTCTGATACATCAATGGCAGCCACTCAGAAAACTGAGTTCTTCATTAGCAGCAAAATCAAACCCTAGCTGAATGTGCACACAAACTCTGAAATGAAGGCCCAAAATGTACGACCTCTACTACAAATGATAAGAAATATGGAGTTTGCAATATTAAACACAAAACCCTCTCCAAAATCCTCAAAATGACTGAATAATTCTGCATCAATGTAGCCCACAGGCACTCCCTGAGTGAGAATGCACTAAACCACTCCGAAGATGTGTTGCAATCTCGAGAATGGTGTCCCTGCTGGAGGTTTCCGTCTCCACACAAGCTCCAATAAACCCCCGCAAATCAACTCTGCAAGTGCTCTCCAAAATGCTCATGAATTCACAATAGCCAAAGATACGAAAAATGAAGCTTCATCTCCTTTTTATATTACTCACCAAGGGGGTCGACCACATTGGGCATTTCATTACTTTTAATTTATTTTGATTTCATCTAAGTCCCCCTTGAAATTGGCATCCCTTTTAATCATACTAATAGTCACTTTATGATATCAAATTTAATTTTAAGTGACTAGCACATCCTTATGTCTCCCATATTAAAATATAAGGCCCAAAATTAATAAATTAAACATTACATTTAATTTATTAGGAAATAAACTTCGGCCATTAAAATTTCTTAGCTCCCCAATGCCGACCCAAGAAATAATATGAGAAACGGACACCCATTTCGCTATAGATTCCAAACGTACCTTCCGTTCCCCAAGAAACTGCTCCAAACTAACTTACTAAAAATAGTAAGTCTCTGTCAAGCTGTCCAAAATGGCCTGAAAGACTGGCAAAAGAACACACTGCCTGTCCAAATGACAACTCAACATCCCAAGTGGGCTCCCACACATCTGACATTGCCTACGGGAACCCGTGAGTAGGCAAGTCCACTCTGCAATTGAAGACTGACTAGGACGGGGACATTACAAAAAGTCTTGTGTCAAAATTAATTTCTTGGCATATCTTTATCAATGGTTAGCAACAGGATCAGAAACATTTCTTCAGATGCTTCATAGCTTGAAGCTAAGAGAAGAAGAACAAGCTAACCAACTAAATATGGTGGAAGGACAACTTCAATAAGTGCAACAAGATGACAAAGCAGAGCTAGTAGCATTGAGGATGGAGATGGAGGGCATGAGGCAATTGTAGGGATAATAGGATCAATTGACTGGTCACTTGAAATTAATGTGCGGTGAGGGAGGAAACTCTTGAGGCGAAGATGTAAGAGATTGCTCATCGAGATCAACTAATTGCTATGTTGCAAGGAAGGAAGCTTACGTAGCAAGAAGGAAGGTAGAATTGAGGCTAGATTGGCTAAATTTGAGTAGAAGTCACATCATTATGGCCTCTAGTGGGTTCATTACCAAGCCTATGCAAAAAGGTTGAAGGGAGAAACCGAATACTTGAAGTTGTAGATCTAGGAATTGGGAGGAGTACCTGTTCCAATGCCCCATCCTCAACATAGTTAGAGCCCTTAAGAACATTAGCAGTTGTTGACGAGGATGTTGACCAATCTAGAGGGGAGGGCAGATGTAGATGCTAGTTCTGACTTGCCACCTCAACACCATAAATAGGAATAAGTGTGTAGGAACTCAAGTACGTGCACGATAAAGTTTTGATATAATGGTTCATGGAATAATGCATAAAGTTGAGTGAAGTGTTAGTTAATTTATGGATGGGCATTAAGTCATTTAGTTATGCAGTTTGTGATGCAGTTGGAAATGAAATGAAATATGCATGAAAAATGTAATGTAAGTTGGTGAGGTGGTAGGTTGGTAGTTGGGAATAACTACCTTCCCACAAGTTTAAATAGACCCCCTCATTCATTTGAGCGGGTACATTGTATACACATGAATGATATACATTGTACACCCATTGTATACACACACAGGGTAGATGCTATACCTTAGGATCTGCGATTGGAAAGCAATGTCGATCCAAAGGTTAGCACACCTTAGACTAATCATCAAGGAAAAGGCCATCAAATCAGAAACATATATGGAGCTTGTGGAGCATATAGCAAAAAAGTTTTGGAGAGGCAACTGCAACTCCTAACTGTAGAGTACCATGATGAAGCACATAAATGCCAAAAGTCTAACAGATTGGGGAAGCAAACCAAAATTTGGACTCAAGATCTCAAAAGAACTGAAATGAGGGAAGAGGGCAATTGAATGGAATGAAATGATCTTTGAGGGCCAAGGTAGTAAACGGTCATCACCGCCCATTAATAAGATGAAGATTTTGCGAATGAGAATATGACAATATGTCGGTTGCTGTCTATCCAAAGGAATGCCAAAGAAGTGGGTTGTTGAGAGGCACTTAAAAAGGCAAAAACAGAATCAAGGGGCAAGGTTGGGGGCAGTGCTCTAATTTATATAAAAAAACTGAACTTTATTTTTTGAGAAATAGCTGCAATGCCAAGAGTGTAGAAATTAGCTTATAGATGACTCAAAGAATGCAAAAAACGGATAGAATTGGCCTTTTTTAGGGCTTCGAGACCTCCAATGCAACAAATTTCAATGGTCTGGTCTTAGTTTTGGATGGCAACTATCTGAAAATACAAGACCAGGTGAAGTAGCTAGAGATAGCCTTTGTTGTGGGTGTGGAATATTGCAAAGATTGAAGCACAAGAGCATTGTGATCGCCACATTGAATCCTCGACTGTTCAACTTACGGTAACATTGAATACTATTACACATTATGAGAAACACGATGTTGTAGCAAGCAAAATGAGTAGCATTGTCATGCAACTCAGATATGAGGGCTTATGTACTTCTTGCCTTCAAAGGACCAAACAGGATCTATGCGTTGCACCAACAGGTCTGATAAAATAAAGAGAATACATTTTATGCAACAAGAACGTTTCTACAAAATGTAGCACCTAAGTGGATAGAGTGTAGGATAATGGTGAAAACACTATGGGTTTTTCTGGACACCTTGTTTGCATGGGAGGAGGGCAAGGAGGTAGTAGGAAGTCGTGTTGTCAATGTAACACAAGCAACCACACATAGGTCAAGAAGAGAGAAGCACGTGTTGTTTGGGAAGCCAAAATACACTGGTAATGCAGCTTTCAAAGGTGGATATTATGTGGGAGGCTAGGCATGGTGGTTCCAAGGAGCCCTTCCCTCCAACATGGAGAAATAGAATGTGTGGTGCATTGGCTAAGAGGGTGAAAAAGTGGCAAGAATCCTGCCAATCAAATTTACTCACATGAAACTAATGTTGTCTTTGTCTGTTTGACATGTTGGATTAGGAAAGAATGCCAAGCTTATAAAATGAAACCGTATGTGTGCTCATCCAAATTACCTGTGGAAAATCAACGAAGAAGCTGCACTCCTTTAAGTCAGGCATGGTTGACCACGCATGAGTAGATCATTCTCTAGTGGCTAAGCTGTGGCAAAAAGCAAGTATATTCCTCCATCAGAATTGTTTCTCCCCACATATAGATCAGATATTAATGTGCTGGCTGGAGATACATGTGCACCTTACTTGTCTTTTGTTTTTCTCAAACAACATCTTGAGTGATTTGAAGAGTGAAGAGCACTAATTGGTGGAGTGCTTGTTTGCCCTACGAGCTCGAGATCAAGAGCCTTAGAAAGGATCTTTTGCAAGGTGAAATGACAAGGCCTCCCATGCAAGTTTTGGTGGAAGAAAGCAAAGAAGTTGATGGGAGGGAAAGCCTCTTTCAAGCAACTGTCAACAAAGGCTGCTCGAAATATTGCCCAAGCCACGGAAGGAGGGAAGATGCCACAGGTGCAAAAGAGGCAAAGACAACATTGCTGTCACCAATCATTTGCCTTTAAATGGACCAAGTCTGCCATATTGTGGGACGAATAAAATGTTGTCACAAAGAAGATAAATGGCCACAAAGAACATGAATTTGTGATGAGTGTAACTGAAACTGCAAAGTGTTCCCGGTTGTGGAATATCAGGTGTTGATACATGCAAAAATTCTATGTAGAACAAGACCCTTGAAACCCAAGGAACGGCTCTAGTAAAAAATGAAACAAATATTGACCCAAACCCATAATTCGAGAGCTCTCCAAAAGAACCCAACTTTGGTAAGTGACCTCCAAAAAGAAGTTTACAACTTACAACTTCTAATTGCAGAAGTACCTGATGGAAGAGAGAACTGCAAAATCCCAATTGATCAAAAACAAGGATAATATAAAAGCTCAAAGGGCGATGGCCTTTGAAATCCCAAGGAGTAGAATTGCTTTGATATCACTGATATGGAATAATCGCGATGATCGTTTTATTAACTTGAGGTGCCTCGGCTTACAATTCCCAATTTAGGGTTTAACAATAAGCTTATAAAGAGATTCTAAATCTTATGGATAGGTGCCATGAGTTGGAAAACACTAACAACTAACTGAAAATACTCTCTAGGCTAGGTAAACTGTTTTAACATTAGCTACAAACATAAAAATATTCTCTAACACGAAGACTAATATGCTATATTCCTTGCCACAAACCACGTCCTGTTCCTTTCCAGGAATGTTTGTCCAAAGATGATGATTGTGCCCTCGAAACGTTGGGAAGCATCAATCCAAGTAAAATTGTGATCACTCTTGCTTCTCTGTCAAATTGGAAAACAAAGCAATCTATTCACATAATGGAAGTGGGGATTGGACAAAAGGGGTGTGGGAATTGCAAGGCTAGGTGTTGGATGGGATGGAAGGCCACCCTAACTGACCCCATATGCAGACATGCAAATCCAAAATAAAGGGAAAAAATAGAAAGAATTCTACAAAATGATGGTAGGAAAGGAAGGTCAAGTGGACCTTAATTCTGTGATGACTTTGGTGGCATGACAGTACAAAAATATCGATGTAGAGGGACCATTTGAACTATGAAAAATAAGGGATATAGGATTAGAAGGTGAAGGAGGAAGCAAAATCATGCAACATTCACTAGAAATAGGAGCCAGTATGCAAAATTGGACACTAGGTGGCAGGACTGGTCTGTCGAGGAGCATGGAAACTCTCCTTAAGAAAAAACCTTTTCTTGACAGGTCAAAACCTCTGCATGACAAATAAAACTGCTGGGGGGAGGGGAAAGGGGGTGAAATGAGGCAAATGACTGGTTTGAAATGGTTTTGGGGAGAAATGAGCTGAACTGAAGGAAGAAGGTGTCAAATAGGACTAGGGAGGATGCTAACTGGATGAACAAAGTAGATTTGATCTATTGAGAGGGAACAAAATTGATAAGTTTGATTTGTGTTCAACATCAAAGTGACTCTTGATCGTCATTGGACTCATTGTGAAATAGGCGGTTCATCACTGGGCATTAGCCTACTATGGATGGGAAAAGCCATGCACTTAGAGGATCTAGGATTTAAAAGGTTGGCTGGGGGACCAAATGGCATCTCATAGAGAACTAAAAATAAAATTGAAGGTTCATAACATCAACCATAATCATGATAGTGATCACTCACAGGTCTCCGAGGTGGGTGATGTTGGGTGAGTCTCTTTCTGTAAAGTCTACTATATTTCATATTTTTTTATATTTGCAGATTCATTGCTGAGTTCTTATCCAAGCTTGAGTTTGGGTCCAAAAAAAGGCTTGCTGAGTCCAAGATGAGTTTGAGTCTCGATGTTGTGCCATCAACTACCCACTTCCCCCTGTACTAAGCTGTATGTAGGGGCAAGTTTAGCCATGTGCTTCAGGGGTCTATGCTCTCTCCCAGGTAACGATCCTGATAACTTCCCAGCTTATTATATTCTTTATAATCAACTGCCTAATCTTTCCAATATGCATTGGAATGTGGAAGGTAATGAGAAAATATTACTGAGGAATAACAATAACTCTGGGAAACCAACAAGACTCATCAAGACCGAGGCAAAAACAAGGAAGGATTGTTACCTAATTAAATACTGTGTAAAAGCAAACCTGTTTCCATTCAATTTCCAGCAAATTCACCTCCAAAAAGCTCAGGAGGGATAGCAAATGTTGGGAATCATAGTCCACAGGAGAAGCTGGTTACATGTTCAGGGATGATATTTTTTGGGGATAATCCACATTAATACCTCCTCTTCTTCTATACATGCTTTTTTTTTTTCCAAATTATTTCTAACAATCTTGTTAAAAGTCTTAAATTCTTTGTTGAAGTATCCTTTTGTATCCAGTTATCTTGACCTCTGAGTTTTACAAACATTCTCTATTTGTTATGTTTCCTTAGTTTCTTGTGCTTACCAGCTTAACATTCATTATTATGTAATTATTTCTGAACTGTATTATAAGGTGTTTTCACTAGCTAAACTTGGGGACTGAAGTTCTTTATCTACTAAGCTTTCATGCTTTTTCATTGTTCTGATTAGATAGAGATAGATAGATATAGAGAGCACTAAATTGTGGCTTGTGAAGTTTGATGATAGGGATGCATCTGCAAATGAGCCTGGGAAGACTTCAGACATTTCAGATGGCCTAAAACCAGTGGGCAAGATTCAAGAGGATATTCAGATTCATGACGCTGTTACAACTGCATTAACATCCACCAGAACTGTAAGCCTTCAGTCTATTAGTTATGCTTTTGTAGTTTAATATGCCATGGCCAAAGTTTTTTCTTGTTAACAACTTGACTGATTGTTGCATGTGCATTCACGACGGCATTATGCAGCACAAGTGTGGCAGAGTAATTTGTGGGGCATGTGATAGTCCATTACGTATCTGTTATTTTCAGCCTGGTATTATATTTGTCAAAATGCAACACCCAATTTGCAGTGAGCCTTGTCAAAGGGTCAAAACCTAGATGTACATAATTCAAAACGGTTAGATAGATTAGTTATTTCTCTTAGTATAATAAATATCTCTTGTCAGTACTTGAGAGTTCAAAATTTTGTCATGGTAAAGGTAGTCTTTGAAGCTTATTTATTTTGACTTTTATTTTTCAATCTTTTTACACCTCTTTTTTTAATTTGATTTTTAAATGCTTATATGGGATTGAAACGGGCCCCAGTCATACTACATCATGACAACATAGTGTTATTACAACAACTTGGCAATTATGCATGTATGGCTTGGCAAGATTCGAACCTGGGTCTCCTCCTTGAAATTTGGGGATTTTAACTGGTTGATCTAATGCCATTTGATTACAACGTTAAGTTTCACCCATGGGATTGGAACCTTTGTTGATGGTATGAAGTCTTCACTCCCAACCAATTACTTCAAACCCCATGGGCAAATGATAAGGTTCACTCGTGGAATTGAAACCTTGGTTGACGGAATGAAATCTTCACTCCCAACCAATTACTTCAAACCCCATGGGCCAAATGTTAAAGTTCACCCATGAGATTTGAACCTTGGTTTAAGATGTAAAACTCCACTTCCAACCAATGGCTCTAAATCCCATGGGCCAATTTCTTTCCACTTTACAACATTCAAATTAAAGAATATAAATTCAAAGTTACATCACCATTTTATAGAAAGGTATGGAGTACATTATAAACAATAAAGTGCTTACCCTTTTTGATAACTGTTTAATGTATGAGGTCTGAAAAAATGGGCCATTACTTTTGATTTTTTCGTATTTTGACTTTATTTTTTAAATTGCCTTACACTTCATCGAAGAATATTTATTCAAAGTTAACTTGCTTTTTCATTGAAAGGGATTGCGTACGTTATAAAATTTAAACAGATAAGCACCTAATTTATCCCAAATGCAGCACTTGTCAACCAAACTGTAGGCCTTATTGGATAGCATGTAATCTTGAATTATGTTCCATGAGTTACTCTCTTTGTGGTATCATAGTGCTGATAATGAATCTCGAGTTCTTGACATATGGTTTTGATGGGATTAATTTTAAGAATATAAAGGTCATTCGGAATATCGAGTACCCAATGAAATGTCGACTTTGTTATTCGTGGGATAAGTATAAATGTTTTGTGTATTAAGCTACTTCTGACCAAACTTATTATATATTGAGTTTTGCCAATCTGTCTAACCCTGAGGTACATGATATGCTCCTGATACAGTTTCTACATGGTATGGGAGCTTTCTTGGTTAAGGATCCAGGGGACAATAGAAACCCTTCTTTAAGATAGATTATGGCAGGGAAAGAACTAGGAGGAATGGAAGATGGAAACACTCAATGTTTTTGAAACCTATTTTGAAGTCTTTTAGTTGATAAGGAGTTAGTTGGTTTTACTCTTAGGTGGACTTTACAATCTATCCTGAAATTTCAACAGCTACAGTGCTGAGCTTGATGAGAATTTGCTGTTGCTTTTGCTTCCTTCATGTTTTTTTCAATCTGCTACTGTTGTTATTGCTAGTGTCTTAAACTAGTAGCTTTGTTTTACCTATGAAGTTGTGAAGATCCAAAGTGATAGGTTTGAGGGTTTGAAACCACACTATTATCTTGGAAGGCCTTAGTACTTGCTATCATTGTGGCAAATTGCAATTTCGCTTACTATACTGATTGCTTTGTTGCTACATTCTTTTTGCATATCCTTAGTGATTTTAAATGACTCATTTGGTTTGTCTATCTCGTTGTGGGATTTTCTAGTCTGTAGCTGCTACTATCTCATTTTATTTTAAGCGTTTGATAGCCTTTGTTGTTCTGCTTTCTCTTATTTTATCTTTGAGTTGTTTATTACAAGTTCTGGTTATACTCAGCAGCAATTAAGAATGATCTGTATTGTGTATTGTGGTTTATTCTCCTCTAGGGCAAAAGTATGATAATGGTTTATGGTTACTTCAAAATTGTTGTTTTTAAGACGATATTTCATAGTCTTTACTGCTTGCAATTCTCTATTCAGCATGGGGTATCTATATTCAGTATCATCAAGTTTCCTTCTTTCATGTGCCACTAATTTTCCATCTTAGGATAGTATAACTCTTATGACCACTTATCTGTATATATGGTAAAGGTTTTTGAAGTATCTGTTAGCCTAAGGATAGGGATTTCCATTAAAACAGAATATCAAAGGACATTTCTTGTTTTGTGGTGCATCTAAATCTTTTAGTTTTCCTTAGCGATTCCTATAACAGTTTAGCTAGTTCTGAGACTAGTAGTAAAAAAATTATATAAAATTTTACCAGGCCCAAGAAACTTTTAAGTTCAGTTGTTATTCTCCTCTTAAACGACTTGGACGTTTCTGGGGATGACTGCAACTTCTTTGTCTGATACTAAGTATACTTCCTAGTTCTTAAAGAAGTTACTTTTCCATATCATTGTATATTCTAAGGAGTTTGAATACATCTTACAAATGTTTCTTTGCTTTGCTTCATTTTTACTAAAGATCAATATGTCATTTAGGAATACTCTGAATAATTTTCCTTTACATCTTTGGAAAATGTTGTAAATTTTTTTAGAGAACTATGAGCTGAGAATTGCATATGAAGCCATGATTTTGCTGTTTTCTGGCAAGCTTTCTTATTTACATTGAAATGGAGAGCTCTCTGATACAAATAGAAAGCACAATATTCTGTGTGATCATTACAGGTAGTGAGATTATGGAGTTAAGGCATTAAATATTATAAAAACGAGCATTAATGTTCCAATGTTTTCTGTAAAAGTTTCATGTAAGGATAACAAACTTTATTTCCGTAGCACACCATTGAAATGGATGGTTTGGTGATATAAATTTATTATCAGAGTATCCTTGACCTGGAAATTTGTAATAGTGACATTGTACAATAAAAAGAACAAATCCACATAGATTTTTCTTGTGTGGTTGTTTCATAGTATCAAAATTTGTATGCATTGGAAATTTACATTCAATCACAAACGGCATGTTTGAGTGGAGGTGACGGATAAAATATGCATGTTTCATCTCAGGCCTTCTTTTAACATTTTATTATAAAAGATAATGAAATCACTATTAAATGATATAAAATTGTGTCTTTTCTCATTTAACTAAATGTGAGGTATGCAAGAAAAATGGAAAAAAAATGTTAATAGAGTATGTGTTGGAAACTACATCCATTTTTTGGCCTTTCTGAATGGGAAATTACTTTGATGCAGATTTCCGAAAATTTGGATGCAGAGCATGTTGTTGTCAGTCAGGAAATTCGAGCAACTCCTATACAGAGAGCTATATCTAGCAAAGCTCTAGGTGCTATACACAGGCTTGATTCAAGCAGTCTTGATAGCAAACTTTCCACTGGTAACGGTTCAGGACACCTTTTTAACAATAGAGATGAGTCATCTGGCTTAAGTCAAATTGATTATGTACATTCAATGTCACAACCCGTCAATATTTCTCAAAGTGATGAACAGCCCAAGTCACATGAAAAACCACAAATGAGAATATCATCACAATCTGGACAAATAAGCACAATGCCTGATGTTAAAAATGATATAAATGAATGTGATTTGAATCCAGTAAGTAAAACATTTAATGCAGCAGTAATCTCAGAAAACCAGTTTCACAAGAAGGAAGAGGCCACTTTATCTGACTTACAAGAACCTGAACATGTATTATCATCGCCAACTGCAAAATCACAAAATTTCAAGCATGAGGATGATATTGCGAAAATATACTCCAAACTTACAGGCAGAGATAAAGTAGGAGATATACCCAGTCAGAAACCTCAGGATTTTTCTAGTCCAAGCAGTTACAGCAGGCAGCTTCAAGGAGCATTATTTTCAGGAGGCCTTTTTGATGATGAAGATGAATTGGTCTTCTTTAGTCCAATAGAATCTGAAAATATCTGGTCACAACCATCTGTGCCAGATAGACTATTTTTCAGTATTCCAGAGTCAAAGGAAGACAATGCAATCCCCTCTTCAAGCATTAGCAGGGGGCTTGGTCAAGCTGAACTTGATCCAACAGATGAAATGGTCTCATCCAATATTCAAGTCTCTGCAGAAGGCAAACTCCAGTGGGCAGTGGACAACATCAAACCGCCATTGTATACCAATGATAATTCTAGCAAACCATGTTATGGTAGATCCTTGAAGGATAGTCTTTCACTATCCCAGAAAGGGCTTTTTGATGGTAGTGATAGCGATGAAGATGACGATCCTAGTGATCTTTTCAAGGTACATTCTTTAATAGGAGAGAAGCATAGATCACATGATGGGGGCCTAGTTAGTGATGGTAAGCCTGTGCAACGGTCATCTAATGTGGGAAAAGTGTTGCATATTCCAAATGAGATGCATACAAGTTTGCAAGAGCCATTGAAGGATGATGAATTCTACAAGATAGATAACACATATTTAGAAGGAACTAAGACCACTTCCGACACAGGTAAAAATATTTTAAGCATTTCAACTGCAGTCAGAAACCCAGGAGTTGGAAGTGGAATGTCAGATTCAGATGACAGCAAAGAAGGTGGACCGTCTGCAAATTTGACAGACATATATGCTTTGGGTCCAGAAAAAGTTCCTATTCCCTCAACTGCATTACCATCACATGAAATGGAACCGCTTCCTCACTTTCCCTCTGAAATTTCACCACAAAAGTACTCTGATAATGATTCAGATTCTTGGTCAAACTCTAGTAGTGAGAAAGATATGAAACCCAATACAATTCTAAGTCTAAAAGCCAAGTTGACCAGTGGTTCCATTTCTGAAATAGATGATGATAAATTGGGAAAGGTTGTTGTAGAGGCCACTGGCTTTTTACAGACAACAGCAGACACTGCATCTCTGCTGCAAGAAGGTGGGTCTTTAAATTTAGCTGAGAATGCCTCACATTTGGAACCTAATAATGGTGGCACAAAGTGCGTCTCTAAGAGCAAAGCAGATTTTGGAAAACAGGGCATCTCTGTTCCTTTCAGCTCAACAAAATTCGAAAGCTCTTTAGCTGATGAGTGCCTGGAAGAAAGCAGGTTTGCAATGAAAATTATAACCGTGTTTGTGCTTCTTATCATTGATGTATCTAATTGATTCTATAAATAGTTCATTTCATTTCTACATCTTGGTTCAAATTTTGTTTCTAAATTTGGGGAAAATCAATTTGCACTTGTTTCCTTTTATTTACATTATAATTTAAGTCTTTTGTCCTGTTTTTAATAAATGAGAAAATAACCTGTTTGCATCAACTTCTATTTTTAACTTTACTGGCTATTCATTCAGTAATGTCTAACTTTAATATCAATAACACGTGCACTGCCAAATAAGCAGATAAAGGCCTATAGGAGAAATGTTGGCAAGTTCTGTCAGTATTGTGATTTCTTGGCCAGATATAATTTTCAGAAAATTGTGTCCCTGTTTAGTTTGAATGCCTTTGGCTTTTTT
Source organism: Wollemia nobilis (assembly GCA_028583015.1). Classification (NCBI taxonomy): domain Eukaryota; kingdom Viridiplantae; phylum Streptophyta; class Pinopsida; order Araucariales; family Araucariaceae; genus Wollemia; species Wollemia nobilis. Next base: position 9,623,616 of record JAQPPZ010017228.1, read on the forward strand.
CAATGTTTAATAAAGGTATAGGAGAAATTGAAACTTACTGCTAGAGCTTGGTATATATTCTTTATCAGTTTAGCATAAATGAACCCAAACATTAATTTGTGATTGAAATAAGCCATATTCTTAGCAGATAGCTGTTGCCACATTTTGCACGGGGTGCCATGTCTTCATTTTTCTTGTAAGGATGCTGCTCTCCCTTCCCTCCTCCTCCTTTCCCTTTCTCCACTATCCCCTTTCTCCCCTTCCATCAGTTTCATTCCCTTCATTTCCCCCCTTTTTTCCTCTTTTACTTTCTTCTGTCATTTTCCCCAAAAAGAGCAAAAGGCCCCTAAAAATTCTAAGTATAAGAGCGCAACCCGACTTCGCAGCGAAGTCGGGGTGCGCCCTTAAGTTTGAGCGCACTTGGGGAGCCGAAGTGCGGAGAAATGATCAAAATTTTGCTAAGTATAAGAGCGCAACCCGACTTCGCAGCGAAGTCGGGGTGCGCTCTCATTTCTGTGCGCACCTGGGAATCAGCGGACCCCTGAAATTTCTAAGTATTGAGTGCGCAACCCGACTTCGCAGCGAAGTCGGGGTGCGCTCTCATCTTCATGCGCAGTCGGAGCGGTATGAGCAAAATTGGCTAAGTGTTGGGTGCGCAACCCGACTTCGCAGCGAAGTCGGGCTGCGCCCGCTTACTTGTGCGCACTCGGGCAGGATGTTGAAAGCAGCCCGAAAATTGTCTAAGGCACGGAGGCCTCCCCAACTGCGCTACTTCCCCCTTGCGCTGTCTAATTGCGCTCCAATTCCGAGCGAAGTCGGGCATGAAAGAGAGACGAGATTCCAAGGCAGATTCGTCCCTTATCAGATTTTGACAGGTGTCCAGCCTCGGGATTCGAGTCAGAGATGTGACGGGTGGTGTGCAAGCGTGAACCAAATTATTGTACCGCAGCTACCCTCATTCAAGCTGACTCGAAGTTTCATCTACCGCACTGCCACGTAGCTGCCAAGTTTTCAGGTGGACCTTGCTGCAAGTACAGTCCATATCTGCAGAGGTCAACATCAACCGCTTTTTTGCCGCTTTTGTCAGCTTTGTCAGCTATTGTCAGGTCTGGGATCCTGTGCCCGAAGTTGTAATTGGGGGGAAAATTGCGCTATAAATAGCTGCGCCATATCATTGTAAAGTGGTGGAAGGGGGATATATTGCTAGGGAACCATTGTAGCTGTGCATTTGCTTCTGAATACAAAATACACTTGGCTCTATTGACTGTTCTTGTTCTTTATGCTGCCTCTATTTAGCATTTCTGCCTCATGTTGCTTATGTTATTGCTTATCGTTATTCTCGCTATCCGGATATCGGTATTTGATAGTTAAGTATTCCCGGAATGCATAGTTAGAGGATACATAGAATGAATGACATTGGTAGTTTCTGTAATGTATTCTGTGTTTAGTTGTTGTTAGTAGTGGTGATTGATAGTTGTTGTGCTGCTTATCCTCCCCACCCAATACAAATACATTTATATTTCTTTCTGCATTCATAATTTCTTTCCTGCACTCTGAGCTGATAGACAACCGAGAAAACATAGGAAGCCGGCCTCCTCCGGAGATTGGCACGGAAGGCATTCCTTCCTTCCGGCCTTTCAATCTGCTAGGCGAATCTAGGGCGCATTACACTAAATCCTATCCTAGTGGCAGATTCGTAACCAACAGTTTCTCTGGCACGCCCGGTGGGACACGAAAGTTTCCCACCCAAAACAGAATCGAAGCATTGGTGTTCGCTTCATTGCTGTTAAATCAGAACACCTGGCGACTCTGCAAGTACCTGAATATCCTCTGAGTCCGTGAGACCGGTCCAAGCGCCTTCATGCATACAAGAAGGTGGAGAGCAAGGAATCCGGGAAACCAGCTTGATCTCTACGAAATTGACATCAACGCTCCTGGAGAGCGCGTAAGGCTGGCTGACTACCAAGCTCGCATAGACGAATCCGAAACCGAAGTCGAAGAGGCCGAAGTTGAAGAGCAACCTACAACTTCGGACAACACCGATACCGAGTACACAACCGGAGGGGAAGAAGACATGGCTGCCCAGCAAAATGATGATGACCTCTTCCCAGCGGTTGACTCCACAGGGCCCTTGGCTCTAGTCGGACAAGAGGCTGTGCCCCCCGCTGCCTTGAAGTCCATCCCTACTTACGATGGCTACGACAAAACGGCATATGAGCACATCCAAGACATTCTGGCCTTGGCTGCGCTACACTCTATTACAAATGAGAGTGTCAAGACCCGTCTATTGGCTCTTTCTCTGAGGGGGAAGCTTCTCTATTGGTGGAGATCTTTGCCAGAAGGATCTATCACGGGGTGGCCTTAGTTGGCAGGCAGGCTCGTAAAAGGATGCAACGAGTCTGCCGACCCCTCTTCATTGTTGCATCAGTTTCAGAGTATCCAACGCCACCCACAAGAGGAGATATCAGACTTCAACATAAGGTTTGCGAGGTCCTAGAAAAGAGTACCTCGCGAACTGCGACCTTCGGCGGGTCAAGCTGCACACTATTACCTAAGGTCTTTCAATTCGGATATTTGCCTACTTCTTAAGATAGCCCGAGTCGATACCTTCCCTGCCCTATACGAAGCTGCCCAACAAGCAGAATTAGACATAATCTCTATAGGCAGACTTCCGCATAGAGTGCAACCCCCCATTTATCCTGATTTTCCTCAGTCCCAGTATCCATCGGCGTCTGGTGTAATGCCATCCTCCTCAAATCAGCACCCCCAGCAGCCATGGAATCCAGCACCGATTATAAACCCCTACGGTCAGCCTCAGATTCATTATCCTAATCCGCCACCTCCACCTCCGCAGTATCCCGCACTCCCAACTTCCCTTCATTACACGGCGTATTCTGCACCTCCGCCATTAGCTGCAATACCTCCGCCGGCCCGGCTGGCGCCTGCAGATAACGATATTCAGAATAAAATCCTTCAAGAGGTACGGGCTCTGGCCTCTGGGTATCATACTATTTCCAACGATATGACAATAATGAAGAAGAAGCAAGCCCAGATGGAGTTCCTTCCAAGGAGACCATATCCTCCCCGGCGCTAACAAAAGATCAAGCTACACAAGCTCAAAGACACCCCCCGGCAAGGAATGCTGCCAATGAGGTTCAACCTGGCACTTCTGACCAGGTTAACTGGTGCTCCACATGCAACGATCCACACTCAGAGGAGAGTTGCACGCTGCATCAACATTATCTTCAAACCCTTGCGAGCAGCGCCATGGAGGACGAAGCATACATGATCCTGGACGATGAAGGCAACTTTGCAGTCCCAGAAGAAGATCCTGCGTTGCTCTTGACCAAGGAAGGCAGAAGGCCCATTGAGGCTGCCACGGCCCAAGCAAAGCCGTTGAAGGTAGAAGAGAGAAGGCGCAACCTGTTGGGCTACCACCTGACAAGCTACCTTGGCCCCCTACAGCCAAAGAAAGGTTCCCTACGCTCAAGGCTCCCGTGATGAAGGCAACCCAACCTCTAGCTAGCCGAAACAAAAGAACAAGCTCAAGAGAAGCTGAGGTATCCGTCGTTGACGAAGAGACAGAGAGTCGAAGCCACGCAACAATACCGGACCAGGTATGAGCCAACGAAAGAGATAGAGGGAGCCGACACTTCAACCTACAATATAGTTGATGAGCTAAAAAGGACCCCGACGAAGATAAGTATGTACGAGGCTCTTCTGCTCCCAAGGCAAGTTGATCTGTTGCAGGAATCCTTGAAAAGCGTAAAAGATGGAAAGCCGACGCAGCCTGCTGTGTTAGCTCAGCCCTTGACAGTTTTTGCTATCGGGAAAAACAGGCCACCTCCTTTCTATCTGTCATTGCGGATGGAAGGCTATATAGTACACAACTGCATGGTGGATTCTGGTGCTTCCACTACTGTCATGCCGAGAGCCGTCTGCGAGGAGATCGGTATGGAATATACAAGGAGCAGCCAAGGTGTGTTGCAGCTAGACGGCACCCTGTCAAGACAGTTGGTGTCATCAAGGATATTCCGATCCGACTGCATAAAGCCCTCGACATAGTGGTCATCCAGGAAGTCGTTGTGGTCGACTTGGAACCCTACTTCGGCATGTGTCTCTCTAGGGAGTTCACTGCAAAGCTGGGTGGATATCTGTCTCTGGATTACTCACATATGGAAGTGCCCTTCAAAGGAAGGAGATTAAAGATCTATAATGAAAAGCCTTCCACATTTCTGGTAGAGAAGATACCCGGAGAAGAGCCACATAATGGCATGGTTCAGCTGACAACTGAAGAACTGGTAGAGGTTGATATGAGAAGAGGCCCTTGAGTTATTACAAGTGGAGGATGAGTTCTCCTTGCTAGACTTCAACGCCATGATTGAGACCGAGCAAGGTTGTTACTCCGTCACCCGGCCTGAAAGACTTGACCAGTCAGCAAGAAAGGAGGTTGGACCCGCACCAGAAAAGCTATGGAAGTTGTTCTTTGATGGCGCCCGATGCAAAAATGGCGCCGGTGCAGGTGTACTTCTGGTTTCCCCGTCCGGAGTCCAGAAGGACTACACTTACAGGCTGGCTTGGAGCTGCACTAACAACGCGGCGGAGTATGAAGCCTTGTGCTTGGGTTTGAGAAAGGCAGAGAGGCTGGGGGTGAGACATTTGCAGATCTTTGGCGACTCAGAGCTGGTGTGCAACCTAAATAACGAATAAGTGCGCCTCCAAGAACCATTACCTCAAGGCGTACTGTAACCATTTCTGGGACCTGATGGAGTCATTCGACTCTTTGAATGTCAAAGCCATATCACGAGAGAAGAATAAGCATGCTGACATTCTGGCGTCTGTTGGAGCCAGGTACGTTCCGGCTGATGACACTGTCCAGAAGCCGAAGCCGGTTCGTACCATCTACAAGCCTTCTGTGCCTGATAAAGACACCCACTGGCAGGTGTTCGATTGTGATGAGGATATCGTCACTTTTTTGATAAACAAAGCAAGTACGATAGAAGGTAGAGACCCTGATGACGAGCAATACGAGGGGTTGATATAGTTAAAAAACAATCATGTCCCGAAAGGACTGATTACCCTAGAAAGTCTCTTTGATCAGAACGATAGGGCAATATCCCACAGAATCAAAGTGGACCCCAAGCAGTACATGGACCTGGAACTGGAACCTGGAAAAACGATCAAGGTTGGAACAGACTGCACTGAAAAGGAACTGGAGCAGATCAGATCTTTATGCGGAGAGTTCCCTGATATTGTGGCCTGGTGCTACCAGGACTTGAAGGGGTATGACAGAGAGATGATCCAGCATACTATAGAGCTGGAAGATAATGCAAGACCTTTCCGGCAGAAGCAAAGGGCAGTGAACCCAAAAATTGAAGCTATGATGAAAGCAGAGCTCTTAAAGATGTTGGAGGCCAAAATCATCTACCCCATCAAGCACTCATCTTGGGTCGTGAATCTGGTCCCTGTAAGGAAAAAGAATGGAGACATCCGCCTCTGTGTGGATTTCAGAAACCTCAATCAAGCTTCACTGAAGGATCATTATCCGCTTCCCCAAATTGATCAGATCCTCCACATAGTTGTTGGAGCACAGAGGTTCTCTCTCTTGGACGGATTCTCTGGATACAACCAAATATGGGTAAAGGACGAAGATCAACACAAGACAACGTTCACCACCAAATGGGGAACGTTTGCATATCAACGCATGCCCTTCGGCCTGTCTAACGCCGGCGCTACATTTCAAAGAGCTATGGACTTGGCGTTCCGGGAGCTGCTCAACAAGGTCATTGTCATCTACTTGGACGATATGACTATGTTTTCACATAAGAGAGAGGACCATGCTTCCCACTTGCGGCAAATATTTGAGAGATGTCGTGAATTCGGCATTTCCATCAACCCGAAGAAGTCAGTCTTCGCGGTAAAGGAAGGTAAGTTGCTAGGACATGTCATTTCTGAGAAAGGCCTTGTAGTGGATCCTGACAGAGCAGAAGCCCTTCTTCGCTTACCCATCCCAGTTGACAAGAAGGGGCTATAATCATTTTTCGGCCAAATCAACCTCGTGAGGAAGTTCATACCGGACTTCGCACAAGTAATTAAACCCATGGCCGAACTCCTAAAAAAGAATGCCGAATTCTTGTGGACTGACGAAAGGAAGCAGCCTTCGAAGAGATCAAGGCCAGAATCGCGCAAGCTCCAGTGTTGATAAATCCATATTATTCCAAGGATTTCATCCTGTACGCGATGGGAGAGCCCGAGAGCTACGCCGCAGTCCTGACTCAGAAGGGAGATGATGGCGAAGAGCGCCCCATAGCGTTCTTAAGCCGGGTGATTCAGCCGCATGAAGAAAAGTATAATTTTATTGAGCGGCAGGTGCACGCAGTCATGAGATCCCTCAAGAAGTTCAAGCACTTCATCTCCCAGAGCCGGATAACTATCTTCGTGATACATCCGGACGTCAGGAATTTCATTGTACAAGGGGAGCTAGGACACAAGAGGGCAGGATGGATAGCCAAAATCCAAGAATTTGACATCGAGGTACGACCAACGAAGCTGATCAGAGGTCGAGCCCTGTGCCAAGAGCTGGCCCGAAGTGCTGCAGCTGAAATCTCTGCCTGCCAATGGGAAGATCCAATGGCGGAAACTAACCTTGCCAACTCCTTATCAGAGGAGAGTGATTGGACGAATGACCTGGTGCGGTATTTTAGCACAGGGAGATGTCCAGATCACCTCAATGCCTCACAAAGGAGGTTTAGGCTGAATGCCTTGAGATATGTATTGCGCCCCGAGGGGCTGTATTTCAAAAATATTGACGGCATCTTGTTGCGATGCGTCAAAGAATCAGATAAACCAAAGGTCCTCGGAGAATTCCACTCCGGAATGCCTGGAGGACATCATTCAGGGAGGCCTACGGCCTTAAAAATTATCAGAGCCGGGTATTATTGGCCCACTCTCTTCATAGACGCACATGCGGTCTGTGTAAAATGTGAAAAATGCCAGAGGTTCGCCGGCAGGAATAGGAAGGCACCCTTGCCCCTCCAACCAATTCAAGTCGAGACTCCGTTTCAGCAGTGGGGTCTAGACTTCGTCGGAACCATCACGCCTAACTCTGCAGCGGGACATAAGTTCATCCTTACAGCCACCGATTATTTCACTCGGTGGGCGGAGGCGATCCCCACTAAGCACGCAGACCAAGAAACGGTCATTGGGTTCCTTGAGAGCCTCATCACCCGTTTCGGGGTCCTAGAGGCAATAGTTACAGACAACGGTCCGGGGTTCGCAAGTGTTGTACTCACGGAGTTCACCAGCAAATACGGCATCTATCACAAGATGTCCTCAAACTACTACCCGCAGGGGAATGGCCTGGCCGAGTCCACTAACAAGAATCTACTGAAGATTGTTAAAAAAACAGTAGAAAGGAACAAGAGGACGTGGCACCTACTTCTGAACCGGGCGTTATGGGCGGATCACATATCTTTCAAGAAATCTATCAAGACATCCCCCTACGCGCTCGTATATGGCAAGGAGGCAGTTCTGCCTACCCACATAGAAATGCCTGCACTCTGGATGTTAGATGAAGAAAAAGGCGACGGGGATCCAGTGGACGCCAGACTTTGTCAACTATTGCGGTTAGAAGAGGAAAGGGAGAAGGCATACCAGGCCTTTACCAAACATGCCGAGGTAACCCAAAGCTGGTTTGCAAAAGGCACCACCACCCGGGTTTTCAAAATCGGGGACCTAGTGCTCAAGTGGGACTCACTCAAAGCAAATCCGGGCAACCATGACAAATTTGATGCCCTCTAGTAAGGCCCCTATCAGATCGCTCGGGTAAACCAATCAACGCGTTCGTGCTCAGGGACATTGACGGACAGCTTCTCCCTATTCCTGTCAACGGTTTCCACCTAAAAACCTATCACCACTAAAGGTGCCCAAGAGGTCCTTCCTTGTACATATTCTTTTCCTGCATTTCAGTTTATGTCAGAATGTAAATATTTCTTTCAGTTATTCAGTTTTCAGTTTTCAAAGCCGAAGTGGGCTAAGTGTGAGAAAAGGAGCAAAATTTTGCGCTGCTTAAAAATCTGACCAAGCATAGAGCAAACCCCGACTTCACAGCGAAGTCAGGCATCGCTTCATGAATTGTGCGATGTCGGGAGTTTGACAGAAAATAGAGAACGAGAAGCCTCAGAAAATTTCGATGTGTTGGGCGCGCAACCCGACTTCGCAGCGAAGTCGGGCTGCGCACCATCTTGGGAGCGTAGTCGGGCAATAGAGGAAGAAAAAATTGGCCAAGTGTGGAATCCCTACTGTGCAACATTTTCCGAGGGAAGTCGGATTGCGCATGTTTTTTGAGCGAAGCCCGAGTGCGCTCTTGATTTCGAGCGCACTTTGAACGACCTGTCAGGGAGAACAAGGGGCATAGTGGCGAAAAATTTCTAAGTGTGGGCATAGGCGCGAAGTTAGGCTGCGCCCCTTCTTGAACCCTGGGCCAAAGTATCCCTCGAAGTGTGTGCCCAAGCGGCGGCTGTGACGTCATTGGAAGCACGAGGTTCAAAATTTTAAAGAATGATTGCGCGTCTTTCGAAGCAGATGTCATTAAAGAAGCAAGCACATTAGGGCCAACCGCAACCAAGGTGCGCCTTCCAAGGAAAAAGCCCACGCGCGGCTGCCAAGGAATAACGGCGTTTTCTACCTACTTCGGGCAAATCACTTTAAACCCCCCCTCGTGCCATTAATGCTGCGTTTTAATTCCTAGAAAAGTGTAATGACCCTCCCTCGGTCTAATTTTCAATCTTTTTATTTTGTTGATACAATTTGTGTGAAAACACAAACAATCCAAAAATATAGAGGTATTTTGTTTTTTATTTCAAATACTGAACTAGGGCACAACAATTACAATGTTTTCAATTTTGGAAACATTAAATCAATACAATATAATAAATACCTCTGTAAACCCTAGCTGATCTTATCTCTATATAGATAAATATGAAGGCTCAACCCTTCATATTGGAACTCTATGTGGTGTCCCCGCTCTAGATATTCCCCTGTATAAAGCTTTGTGTCTCTGTGTGGAAACCCCAACTCCGGAAGACTGAATAATGAAGTCTAAATGTATTCCCTGTATGGAAATACCGTTGATTGGCCTGAGGGTAATCTTTCAACCCCAGGCCAATGTCCCGGTAAGGGGTTCGGCTCTCACAAGCTCCAGAACTCTCATGATGCCCCTGAGAGTTCTCCCAAAACCAAAGAGAAAAATAATAATCTTCGCATAATCCAAATGATCTCCCAAAAGCCTTTTTAATATTCCCTTTTAGGGTTCTCCCAAATTAGGGCAAAATTAGGGTAGTGCACACAAAATAATTTAATTTCTAATTTTCTCTTATTTTCCCTCACCAGGCCCCCTTGTGCACTAGGTTCAACCACTTAAAGTTATTTTATAAAGTGGCCCCCCTTTTACAACGTTATAAGTGACCCTTTATAATATAAAGTACAAACTTTATAAATATTAAAATAATGTCACTTAATGAAATTAACTTCGGCCATTAAAATACTGGACCTCCGCTTATCAGAATGAAAAACTGTGAACAGTTTTGGATACCCAATTTGCCAAAGTGTAATCCTGCAGTTGACTCGTTGACCGAAACCCTAAAAATGACCACTGCTAAAAATAGAAATCCCATCAAACGACCTCCGAACGAGCCCAAACGACAGTCAATCAAAAGCTCTCTGGGTTTTGTCAAAGATTCTGATATCTCCAAAGGCTCCCCTACATCCGATTTAGCCTACGGGAGCTCATGTATAGGCTAATCTGCTTTGCACACTGACTGCCTAGAAAAGGGGACATTACAGTCCGCCCTTCCCAAAGATTGCTTGTCCTCAAGCAATATGCATACATACTCCAGTCAAGTGTCTGCATCCTGGCTGAGGTCCATCAAATCCCTGGATCCCATAACATCCTCAAAAAGAAACCACCACGTTCACGCTGCGCCACTCTGATCACATCTGGAAATCCACTGTGCACAATTAGCTCAAGGCTAAACTGCAGCACCATAATATGATCATTCTCCAGCCTGAAAATAAAATGCATGTCTAAGCTGGAATGAAATATCTCACGCCAAGTAATATCTGTGAAATCTCCATCATAGGCAACTACAAGAACAACTCTGAAACTGTCTTCATAATCACCATCTAACAATCTCAACTCAATGCTTGTCCACCTGACGTAAATTGGGCGATCCCATGGCCCAAAATCAACTACAACCAACAAAGCATCCTCTGAAAAGATAGCGTCCATCATCATAACTAGATTGTAGTGATCGCTACTCAAACAAGTGGGGTGTAAATTAAACTGCATGTCACCTAAAAAATTACCCACACCCATGACGTCCCAATTGAGATGCAAATCAATCTCCATCAAGTGGCTGATAATGTAGTGGACAACAATGCTAAATCTGAAGATAACCATTCCATTAATGCACCTACTATCAAAATCTGAAAATACTCTGTAAACACTTAGTCTTTCATTGTCCAAACAGCTACCCCGAAATAACCATTGCTCCAAATCAGCAACAAGCATGGGAGCATCATTACAAGATGTATCATTCAGAAACAAAGAGTGACTGCAATGACACATTTTGGAATCCCAAAAACTCATCCAAAACTGGATTGAGTTAGCACGAAACACATGTTCGCTGCAAATCTGAAACATAACAGCTAAAAAACAAAGCTTGGCCATGTCCCAAACTGAAGAAGCCCTCCAAAAAGTCATCAACTCAACAAGTTTCCTATTTTCGCTCATGATTTCTCTCCAATCCATTTGTATGATCACAAATGTATATATATGTTGGCTGATTAAAAGAGGAGCAGCAACATACCTTCCATTCTTTTTTTCAACCATCTCCCAAGGCACGCACCTTCCATCATCCTCGATGCCCAGAAACATAAGCATGCGATCCTGGGTGTAGAAATTCATCTTCCCAAAGGCTCTGTCATACTGGAGCTGCATCATACCATACATCATATGAATGTTAACTATGGAAGATGTAGAAATATATGTTGGTACAACACAAAGCCTCTCCATCACATCAACTGCTGGTTCATTATTAATCTCCTCTCTTTGTGGTGTGTCCACAAGATCCCTCACCATGCCACCATGATCATGATGCATCTCAAACAGTGGGTTATCAAAAGATGTCTCATGATCCATTTTAAATAATGGATTGTCGACCCACTGAAAACTGTCATTATCCTTATGCTCATCCCAATTAACCTGCTGATCCAAATTTACATAATCTGATTTCATTGGACAATGGACTAACTCAAAGTCCTCCTGAATGCTATCGAGCTCATCAACCAACTGCCCAATCTCCATGGCTCTATCCTTATTCTCTTGTTCTCTAGTTTTTATAACAGCAGCAAGTTCCCTTTCAGTTTCATGCAATGTCATGTGAGCATCTGATAATGAGACTCTAGTTGACTCAAGCTCAAGAGTGAGCCTATCAACTTCTTCCTCTTTACCCTTTAATGCACCAAGGGTCTCTTCAGCAAGCTTGATAGAATGATCCCTGTCTGTAAGTATATTTATGAAATCTGATTTCATGGTTTCCAAGGCTACTTTCAATGTTTGTAAATCAGCAATAGAGATTATCCCTTCAACACCCTTTTGCCTCCTCTCAATATGAGCCTTCCAATAAAGCTCTTCAACAAATTTATGAGTGTGATCAACATGGGATAGGGCTGCAACAATTGTGTCTTCACTAGTCCTTGAATTAAAATCAGATTTTTGCATTAAAATTTCAGAATTATATACCTGGCAATGGTCTTCAAAAAAATCATTTGCCTTGGCTTCCTCTTTGCTTATCATTCGCTCTACTGATAGTTCATCACTTGGGGCAAGAGGAATTTCATTCCCAAGTGGTTCTTCGTCAAACTTAGGTGCCAACACACCCGGATCCCATGGTACAATAAGTTGATCACCATGTTGAGAAATCAAATGAACATTGTAATCTTCATGAGGAATTACCTTACTGAATGAGTTGCTCTCCAGATCAAGGAAGGTGTGACTGTCCCGAACTCCCTTATTCACATGCTTTCTCTGCTGCCCATTCTGAAACACATCAGTCCTATGGTCATCTGAAAATGCATCAAGGTTCTTATCAACATAGGTAGTTGTGTCATCAAGCATTAAATCTGAAAATGCATCATAATCAGCAATAACCCCATTATTCAGTGAATTTTTATGGCTGTCCTGATGAGGTAAAACATCACTGAAATCTGATTGGAAATCAGCAAAATAATCAACTTTGTCAATGTATGCATCATCTCCCTTAGACTCATCAAGGCAACTGTCGAACTTAGAGTCTTCAATAACTTGCTCCATAATCACATCCAATGTTGCTGATTTAATGTTCTCATTAGATGCAATCTCATCATATATCGGTGCATGCATGTCCATGGAATCAATCTGTGATTCTACTACACATACCTCATGTAATGGACCATTGTCTTCAACACAATCTTCTGATTTGATTTCTTCTTCAGCAGTAGTCTTTGAATCTTCAGCTCCATCAACATTGTGTTTTGATTTTTTGTTCATCTTCTCAAGAAGACTCATTTTTTCATCTCCGTTTGGTTGTTGCCTCATACGCATATCAATGTAATCTTCATAAGTCATAAGGGCGTGATAACCCTCATCAAGAGCTTCCCACTCCTGCTGGAACTGATCAAGTAATTCAATGACTGTAGGCTCAACCTTTACCTGAGGAGGAATTGTAAGTGGAGAATTTGTCATCATAGCAGCCAACTGATTGATGGATTTCTGCAACTCTCTCTGACCCTGCCAAAACTTACGTTGAAACTTATTCCAATCACTGAGTGGCTTCATCTTCATACCGGACTAACCAACTCTCAGCTGAAGAAGTTATGAAAAAACACACCAGATATGAACCCAAACAGGCTGGCAGAATAAGCTGAGCTCTGATACCACTGTAATGACCCTCCCCCGGTCTAATTTTCAATCTTTTTATTTTGCTGATACAATTTGTGTGAAAACACAGACAATCCAAAAATATAGAGGTATTTTGTTTTTTATTTCAAATACTGAACTAGGGCACAACAATTACAATGTTTTCAATTCTGGAAACATTAAATCAATACAATATAATAAATACCTCTGTAAACCCTAGCTGATCTTATCTCTGTATAGATAAATATGAAGGCTCAGCCCTTCATATTGGAACTCTGTGTGGTGTCCCCGCTCCAGATATTCCCCTGTATAAAGCTCTGTGTCTCTGTGTGGAAACCCCAACTCCGAAAGACTAAATAATGAAGTCTGAATGTATTCCCTGTATGGAAATACCGTTGATTGGCCTGAGGGTAATCTTTCAACCCCGAAGTCAATGTCCTTGTAAGAGGTTTCCGGCTCTCACAAGCTCCACAATCTCTGCAATGTCTCTGCTAGAGAGTTCTCCAAAAAACCAAAGGGAAGAAAGAAAAAATAATCCACGCATAATCCAAATGATCTCCCAAAAGCCTTTTTAATCTTCCCTTTTAGGGTTCTCCCAAATTAGGGCAAAATTAGGGTAGTGCACACAAAATAATTTAATTCTAATTTTCTCTTATTTTCCCTCACCAGGCCCCCTTGTGCACTAGGTTCAACCACTTAAAGTTATTTTATAAAGTGGCCCCCCTTTTACAACGTTATAAGTGACCCTTTATAATATAAAGTACAAACTTTATAAATATTAAAATAATGTCACTTAATGAAATTAACTTCGGCCATTAAAATACTAGACCTCCGCTTATCAGAATGAAAAACTGTGAATAGTTCTGGATACCCAATTTGCCAAAGTGTAATCCTGCAGTTGACTCGTTGACCGAAACCCTAAAAACGCGCCACACTGCTAAAAATAGAAATCCCATCAAATGACCTCCGAATGAGCCCAAACGACGAGTCAATCAAAAGCTCTCTGGGTTCTATCAAAGATTCTGATATCTCCAAAGGCTCCCCTACATCCGATTTAGCCTACGGGAGCTCATGTATAGGCTAATCTGCTCTGCACACTGACTGCCTAGAAAAGGGGACATTACAAAAAGGGACCCTGGCATACTCAAAACATTCGAATTATCAAGCTAAGTCTGAGCTGCAAGGCGTAGAATTGAAGACTAGTGACCAGAATCCCTGTCTCCGCCACCACGAACAGAAAACAGAAAATGGACAAGGGAAAAGCGCCAATGCAGCCGCAGTCCAGCGATACAGAAGCGAGGAGGTCGAGGAACACACGGAATCCGGCGCTCATGAGAGCGAAGTGCCACAGGAGCAGACAAGGAAATCCAGGTCAAAGAGAAGCAAAGGGCAAGCTCCGCCGCCGCCCATAATCGCCTGGCCGGGTATAGGGATGGCGAGTACTCCATTAGCCTAACCAAGCTGCGGCCAAATATTGCAAAGTGGGCAGGCAAAGTCTCGCCCTCACACCATGTCGGAGCTGCATACAAGTCGAACCTGTACTGGTTCTTGTGCCCTCTCGTCCACCATTGCCCGGAGCTGGTTGAGTCTATTGTGACATATTACAAACCAGCTACCCGGCAAGTCTGCAACCACCAAGGAAGGGTGTTGTTCACCCTCTTCAAAAAAAGCATCCAACCAGCCTTCGCCCCGGGGCTCCAGTACGACCCCAACGCCATTGTCAGAAGAATTAACTTGGATGAGCAGGCGGGCAGATTTGCTCAGAGCAGAAGGATGAGAGAGTTTCTCGATTCAGAACTGAAGACCCCTCGCTGCCAGCAGGACAGTGGCCAACAAGCCCTATAACCCTGGAGAGGTTCAAAAATAATTAAATATATATATATATATATATATATATATATATATGGGTACTCGGCTGCGGCACGGATAGAATGGTGCACCCGTACCAGCTGGCGCTCGTGGAATGCATCTTGAATGGAGAGTTTTATGACTCCACTGCGCAAAGGAGCGGAAGACGCCCTATTTTCTTTGATTGGGCAGATTGGGTGGCATATGCCATACATTCGAATCTGGTCAGGATACAGCAAAAGCAGACAACGGAGTTTCGGCACTGCTCGTTCCTCACATGGTTGTGCCTGTACCATACGCACTACCGGATTAAAGTGCCTGACCTAAAAAAGGTAAATGAGAAGGGAGTGTCGCTGCCTGTGTATGAGTGGACAGAAGCCCTGTATAGGAGAGGGTCTTACTACGATTTCAACTTCAAATTTCTAGGTATGACCCTGGTGCTGTTCAATGGCAAAGCATCTCGCCCTCCACTGGCCATGACGAACTACCTGAGGAAGTACAAATGCGAAGATACCTTCCGGCTGACTCAGGGCATTGTGATCAGAATCTACGGATTCAAAGGGAAGCCGTTCTTGCTGCCCTATTTTTGCACTGAGCATCAGTTCGGTATAGAGATATTGCGCCAAATGGACTATGTAGAAGAGGAATTCGGCCAGGGAAAGAAGAGGGGCCATATTTTCAAGTATCCTATTACCTGGGCGAACATTCAAGTGCATGAGATTGGGCAACATATCTACCTCGAACAAGAATTCCTCAACATGGGCCTAATACAACTACCTCAGCGCTGGAAATACGACCCGATTGGGGTCAGGGGCAAATTTGTACATATTTGCCCCCGAGCAGAAATCATGGAGGAGAGGTGCAATAAAACAGGCGCAGTCCTGGAATGGCACATCGAGCGGATGCAATCATGGCCACCATGGCAGGACTTTTACTGTGAAGAAGTGGAGTATGATCCGGAGCGCAATCCAGATCACAGGTTAGACTCGGCGGGCTTCAAAAAATTCCTCTCAAAGGTGACGCCCCTCAGTTGGGAAAAGGACAAAATCATTGAATGTTGGAAGATGAGGTGTCGCACGCAACACGATAAGTCTAACCGAAAGACATTGGCTGTAGATGATGACTTTTCGGCCTTATATGATAAATACGCCGGCAAATAGGAGCCGTTCGCGTTTCGAGATTGTGTTCCCCTAGGCGCCTGAAAGAGATATAAAAGGAAGCCCCTGTCTCAGCAATTACCCATTCGAAAACCTCCCAGCACGACGCCAACAAGCAGTTAGGTGGGCCCGATGTTGCCTCCAGCTCCCGAAGCGTCACCTCAAAAAGAACAGGAGCTAGAAAAGTCAATTAGTGAAGCGATGCCTCAAAAGGAAATGCGCCAAAAGGGTCAGCCGGTGGGCCTTAGGCAGCAAACATCCCTCCGTCAAAACCCAGGTACAAATTCACCGTGGGAACACCATTGACAGCCGCGCCAACCTCCTCCGCCTCCTTCGAGCAAACTGCAGCTCCGGAAGAAAAGAAGAGAAAAAGGAGCGAAAAGACCAAGCGGCCTAAGAAGGAGTTTGGGCAGCAAACGACTGCAGCACGAACAGAGACAGCCACGCCAAAAATCGTCTCTCTGGACAGCCCAGGGAAAGAAGCGGAAGTCTGGGCAGCAGGCGTCCTCCAATCAGCGGCTCAGGCGGAGCCCGCAGGTACGTCCTCTTCCCTGGTTCCCCAGATCCCAGTTGGCCCTGCCGTAACACCGTCCCCCTCTGTATCAGGGCAAGCCTTAGTTGCATCTTCCTTATCGCCTATCTCCCAATCCTTCCACAGTCCCCATTCTTTCGAACAGTTTGCCCAGGACCCGAACGTTTTCCAAACCTTGAGTCAAACCCTAGACCCCTCATCCACGGCCAGTGCTGAAGCTGTACCAACATCGCCCCGCCGCTCACCTTCATTATTCAAGACCCCGCCTTCACCTCCCACTCAGCCGCCCGTTTCCCCTAGGACCCAGTCGCCCTTGAAAGCGACCACACCTTCTGGGATATCTCCTGCTTCATTGTTTGCAGGAAGGATGCCGCAGCAGGATTTAGCCTCGGCGTATCCTATGCTGGCAGAACTTGACTTCATGGGGGAGCAGCCGCAGATTAGAGATGATCAGCCTCTGGCAGCGAAGGTCGTAGGGTGTTCCGCTTCTTTCCTCCAGGGCGTCAAACGAAGAAGAGCCGAGGAGATAGCTGCCCCGGTGAAGCGCACCAAGTTCGACTTGGACGGAGAGAGTGCTGCGAACCGAAAAATTGATCCCTAAAGTAAAGAAGCCTCTCCGGGAAATGATCGAGGCTGACTATGAACATCGGGTCAAGGAGAAGAATTTTGATGACATAAGCGAAGAATACGAAATCAACGGTATTCGCCGCAGAACTGACAATCTCCTTGTTAAGCGACTCGAGAATCAAGAGAAGCTGTTTAAGCTTCAGAATAACTCGAGACAGCTGGAGGAAGATCTGGCCAAGGCCACCACGTGGCTGGAGTCTGCCCAGCAGGAAATAGAGGACTTGAAAGCTCAGCTCGCCGCCTCTCAGCAGGAGGCTACAACACAGAGAAGGACGGCCGAACAACTGTCGGAAGAGAAGAGGGCAACACTGGAACATGTATCTCAGCTGCAGGATTTGTTGAGGCAGGCCCAAGCTCAAATGAAGGAGAAGGCATCCCAGGCGGCGACCTTTTCGAAAAACAAGGTCAAAGAGATGCGGGCTGGTTTGCTACAAGGATGCAGGGCTAATGTGGTCAGGTCCCTCTTCGTCCTGGATTTCGCATCCAGTATCCAAGAAGTATCTGCCCATGGAAAGCCTGTAGCAGAGAAGGCCGAACGCCAAGCGAAGCAGTGGCTGGACTTGGCAATAAAAATTGAAGAGTTCGCGTGCAAGGGCCTCCGATTTCCCCCCATGTCTCGAATTGCCCTAGATTGGGCAGATGCAAGGATAACCTTGCATAATTACTTTGAAAAAACAGAAAAAACAAGGGCCGCCAGGAAGATGCTGGACGCATTGAATCATGAAATGAATATTTGCCTGGCTCCCTTCAACACTCTTTCTGAGCTCGGATGCCCGAGCTTCGTCAAGGATGGGGAGTTACTGCCCCTTGAACAAGTAAAGTTGGATTGGCTTTCTTTCGAGGCAGATACATCAGAAATTGACAGTTGGGCCGAGCCAGTCCAGGAGACACAAGTAACTCAAATGGTATCAAGATATTGCAAGATCAACACCTCCCTTTAGGAGTTGGGAGAGAGATATGACACCATCGACGTACACATGGTTGCGGCATTCAGAGCGGCGCTGAAGGATGTCAGCGATTTAGGGCCCTTCCAAGCAACAGCTTGGGACCAGGCGAAGACTGCGTACAATCACGTTCGCGAGCGGGAGCAACCTGCCGAGCGAGAAGGCGACAGTGGTGAGCATTCGGATTCAGAAAGAGGAGGAGAATCAGAAGAAGAGACTGCTGAGAGTGAATCCGAAGAAGAGCAGTTACCCAAGAAGGGGACTCAGCGCCGACAAGAGCGGAGAGCGGCGGGATGCGGGGAAGGGGAGTTCCTCTGCGCCCAAAGGATAAAGGCCTGGTTCGTTGCGTCGAGGCGAGCTCGACACCCCGCGAGCCACCAGGAATGTTGCCACATTTTGCACGGGGTGCCATGTCTTCATTTTTCTTGTAAGGATGCTGCTCTCCCTTCCCTCCTCCTTTCCCTTTCTCCACTATCCCCTTTCTCCCCTTCCATCAGTTTCATTCCCTTCATTTCCCCCCTTTTTTCCTCTTTTACTTTCTTCTGTCATTTTCCCCAAAAAGAGCAAAAGGCCCCTAAAAATTCTAAGTATAAGAGCGCAACCCGACTTCGCAGCGAAGTCGGGGTGCGCCCTTAAGATTGAGCGCACTTGGGGAGCCGAAGTGCGGATAAATGATCAAAATTTTGCTAAAGTACAAGAGCACAACCCGACTTCGCAGCGAAGTCGGGGTGCGCTCTCATTTCTGTGTGCACCTGGGAATCAGCGGACCCCTGAAATTTCTAAGTGTTGAGTGCGCAACCCGACTTCGCAGCGAAGTCGGGGTGCGCTCTCATCTTCATGCGCAGTCGGAGCGGTATGAGCAAAATTGGCTAAGTGTTGGGTGCGCAACCCGACTTCGCGGCGAAGTTGGGCTGCGCCCGCTTACTTGTGTGCACTCGGGCAGGATGTTGAAGGCAACCCGAAAATTGTCTAAGGCACGGAGGCCTCCCCAACTGCGCTACTTCCCCCTTGCGTTGTCTAATTGCGCTCCAATTCCGAGCGAAGTCGGGCATGAAAGAGAGACGAGATTCCAAGGCAGATTCGTCCCTTATCAGATTTTGACAGGTGTCCAGCCTCGGGATTCAAGTCAGAGATGTGACGGGTGGTGTGCAAGCGTGAACCGAATTATTGTACCGCAGCTACCCTCATTCAAGCTGACCTGAAGTTTCATCTACCGCACTGCCATGTAGCTGCCAAGTTTCATGCAACTCATTTTAATTTTTTTTCTAAATTACTTATCCATTAGGATGTTTGGTAGCATAGATTACTTTTGAGATAGAACTAAACATTGATTTTTACATATTTGTAATCTGCAAACACTTATTAGTACCATTTATTGGTTTCTTTCATATATGGAATGACCAAACCTGGAAACTATTGGAGGGATTTGTTTCTTGTTATGTTTCATTTTGGGTAGATAACTTGACAATGTGCTTGCAGGGTGGAAGCAGCAACAACACTCACAAGTCCATCTTACTCACTATTCAAGGAGGAGACGTCAGATAAAAAGTGGAGCGATGTCACACAATGTGTAGTAGAAGCTCGAGGTATCAAGTTAAATGAACTTAAAGAATAAATTTAGTAGTTACTCTAAAAACAGTTCCTTGTTTTTTGGATTCCAAAAACATGCTTGTGCTATTGATCACTTGTAAAGCTTTGTCACAATCATTTTTTCTTACTTTAATATATTAATTTGGCACATGATTTTGGTTACATGTTTGAAGGAATTGTTACAAAAGTATATATTCTAAAGTCATAGAAGAGCATCATTTTCTCTGAATGTTGACTGAATGTGAAGGCCTACTTAGCAAACCAAACGCTTGAATGAAGGGGTTCTAATAAAAGAAAGAAATATGTATTTTATTTTGGTTTGGTCCATGAAAAGGAAAATCTATATATTCCAAATTTTGTTGGTATTTTTATTTACATAATTTTTTTTAGAATCCTCTTTTGGAGAACTGAACAAATTTGAGTAATAATATATATAACAGTTGACTGGATAAAGACAAAGTGTGAAATATATGGAGACAAACTTTGTGTTGTACCTTGTATGACTATTAAGAGGGAGTAATAGAATATATATAGTAGTCACGAGGTAGTTGACAGTTTGGGGAGTTACTTGATAGTTAGTTGTTGAAAGTTAGAAGTTCCAGATTTCAATAGCCGGACAATGCAAATGTAATGGAGAATTGAACATATAATTAGAAGACCTTAAGTTATCTTTTTCCACTCTCATTTTGCAGTCTCTATTTCATATCATTTTGTAATATACAACAAAGACAACATGTGATGATTTGGTCTTTTATATCGGACAAGGTGTTAGTGGTCGTCTAAATCCAGTAACCCAAGAATGTGATTAAGATGAGACTGCACAATGAATAACGATCTTTGGTGAATGGATGTTCAGAAAATTTTCTGCCCCCTTTTGCTGACAATTTCCACAAACTTTAGAAAAGCAGGAAGATGGATCTGGTTTACAAAATACGAATGCTAGATTATTGAGGTTTCAAGAAAAGAGGAGGTTGTGGCCTTGTGCACCCTTATATTCCCAAACAGCTAGAGGAACAGGTCACTGAAAACATTGCAAACTTCAAAGATCTTCCGGAAGACCTTAGGACATGTTTCTTTTAGATATGCCCATACATATTTTTCTCACATGGCTATTTGTACTCATATCAGATGATGGGACTACATGTTTTGGGTTTATCCCCTTAGTCATGTTTACATTATTTCAAAGTTTTTAGTGTTTAGTCACTTTCTAGATCTTAGGGTTCTCTTTATCCCATTCTCAATGTTTGTTGTTTATGGATATTATTAACTAATATCTTTCTTTCACATGAGAGGGGGGAGGGGGGGAATGGTTAACTCTCCATAAAATATTATTATTATCATTTTTAAATTTCTGAAAATAAAAATTAGGTTTTTTGTTATAGGGATCATTCTAGATATAACTGGTATATAATCCGGATAAGGCCATGCCTATTTGGATATAGCTTGGATATACTAGTGATGTATCAGAGTCATATCTGGATATGGCATGTAAATTCTGCTGTATTAAATAAATGTCATTTTTCTATTGTCAATTTTATTTGTATCAAATAGGCTAGATACAGATACACTTAGTAAAGAACAATAGTACAACCAACATTTCCAATTAAGCATGCGAACCTATAGAGATTGAAAATGGTTCTGAGAAATCAGTTTCCTTAAGACGAAGTAGAGGATGATAGCATCTCATAGAGAAAACTTTGATTTACATATTTATTGGTTTACAGGTAAAGCCAAATGTGGTTTTAAGATCTGGACCCAAACATCGCGTCTAGTCAGCATAAGAGAGCCCCTTGTTTGTACACTGTGCCTTGTAATTTTTTTTTCAAATTTTGTATCTCTATAGGTTTTTTTGACCTTTTGACCAAGTTCACCATAAATTATGCCTTATATTTTTAGTAAAAAATACTAAAGTAGATTTACATGAACAAGAAGCCAATAAGCTTCATGGAAATGATTGTGTATGTTAAGAGGATACCTGTAACAATGTTCTCTCTAGAAGCAAAAACAATGCAATTGTCAGAGGACCATGTTTCATAAACAAATGAGATTTTGTTATGAAACATTGGGCTGTAATGTTCAACATCACGAAGGAATTACAGACAATAGTACTGATATTCTGGGAAGATGGATTGCTCAAAAGAAGTGATGACTTAATAGAAAGAGCCTATGATGCACATGACCCAAGATCATAGGGTAACTTTACATGTGAACATCACTCAGCCCATAATGCTTATGATCCTGATAATGTTTGGGGTGATTGCAAGCACATTTTGTATGATCTCTTGCACATTTTCCCTAATCAGGCAGGTTACTAGTTTTGGCATAAGGCATTTCAACATGGGTGTCAACAGGAGATCTAAAGTAACCAAAGAGAAGTTTGGTTGGGGTTTATTTCAACTTCATGATAACAAAGCTTCTGAAAGGGAAAGGGCAGGCTATATTCTTGAACACATGTTAATAGTGAACTATGCATTTCTTCACCTCAGGTCCTACCTCTTAACTTAATTGTAGTAGATTATGTAGTTGAAACAATTTTTGGAAACAATATCCTCTTAGTGCTAATACATGGCCATGGAGATGCTCACCATTCCTTTTATTATTGTATTTTAAATTTTTAGTTTATTTTCTTTATTTTTTTGTTCGTGTTGTTTTGTCCATTTTTTTTCAAAGATGCAATAGTTTGCAACCTGATGAATTGATTACAATGAAAGATTGTGCTTTGTTGTTATATAAAGGAATGTAAGGATTAACGAAAAATACTGATATTTGTGATAAATATTGAAAGAATACAAACATGAATAACTTGCCTAGAAGTAAACGATAAAGCAAGGACTATAACATATTCATCTATAAAAATATCTCCATTCTTTGTATTATATTAACCATAGACATAGTAGCATTTTGAACATACGAAACATGCACATGCACAGACACCGATACAGTGTCTGTTTTCTAAATTTTGAGAAGGCTCATTTTAAAAATCATCCCAGTTCAGAAGCTTTTGCCCCTCTTGGATACTTTAGCTGCAAATCTTAAAATTGTTGAAAATCTGCTTTGCTATTATGAATTACTGTTTGTTTTTTAGATATTCATCTTGCCTAATGTTGGAATCAATCATGATGGTATCATTTTAAAATTCCCTTTCTGCGAACCACTCCAGTATTAAGTTAAATAGACATGGATCTGGGCTTATCCTACACAGTCAATAGTTCTCAAGCGACATGTAAGAGCCTTAAGTCATTTTATACTATTTTACTACATGATATGGTGATAAATGTGTCCATTTTGAAAATCTTTTATGTCAATATTCATACCTTAACAATTGACAGGATTTTATAATACCAACAGAAAAAAATGAACCTCTGTTTAGTGCTTTCCTTGTATTTGTTGAAATTTCAAAAAAAATATGGGAAACATCTGGAGACAAGGATTAAACTAATATCTTCTTTACTTCCAATGGATTGGCTTGAAATGTGCATTCTTTCTATCCTTTTGTGTAACATAACAGTGACCATATCCCCAATCTTCAATTTCCTTTCATAACTTCAGAATGATGGAGCATTTTAATCTAGTATACAACAAGAAGCAATGCTTCTTAAGCCATTACTGCTAGTGATTTTAATTTGCTTTCCAGCTTTCTGAGATGTATAATGTGGTCTGCATTACTGATTGAAACAATGGATGTTGATGCCATGTATTGTGATCCATTGTCTCCATTGGCATGAATAAAAATAGTTTTGTTGGACATTGCTTTGATATTTGAAACCTGTTCTGTTTCTCTAACGAGTCAAGGATAATTTTGCAGCAGCAGCAATAAAGATCATGGACATCCCAAAGAGAACAGGTTCCCAGAGTGATGATTTGCGAACAGAGAACTTGTGGAAAACTGGTGATTCGGTATTGGATTCTTCTGAACATTCAATGCCTGTGGTAAATGATGACACCAAAGATGGTCAGTCAGTGCTTGCAAAGTCTGCACAGGCACCTGAAGATGCTACTGGATGTATTACTTATCAAGAGGATCTGAATAGCATGCCATCTACTTCTATGAGTAACAAAGACCATGAATTATTAGGCCCTTCAGACAAAGAAAGAGAAGGTAAGTTTAGTAGTAATATTTTATCTCAGCTAGACAGGTTGGAGGATACTCCATTGTCATCCTCTCTCAAAGAAACGAAAGTGGCATCCAGATTTACTCTACTTTTTGGTGACGAAGATGAAGAGATGGAAGAAAGCCTTTTTGGACCTCTTGCAAAAGCAAATCCAAAAGTTGCACCCCTCCCAAAGACTCCAGGAAAGCACCGTTCATTATTTGATAGTGATGAGGATTAGGGCTCAAATCTGAAATCTAGTGTTAACAATGATTTTTTTCTAGATAGTTGTGCATTATCTCCGATATGCTGGGTGACCATTACATCCATGCTTGTTTCTCTTCATGTATATTAGCGGGGCAATAAAAATATTTCAATTGGTTTCAGTATTATGATGAGCTAATTTGGAACGTGTTCTATACATTCTGGAATATCATATTTTGGGTCCAAAATTAATACAGAAAACAACTCATGTGGACTCACCTATACCAGATCATATTTGTTCACTCTCATCGTATTTTAATTTAACTTTTAGCTGTGGTTTTATCTAGCAAAGAAACTTGAAGTGGATGTTATATATGTTGCAACTTGAATTGGGTTTAGGAATCGATAGCACATCAAATACTATTCGAATAAAAAAGCATTTTGAAGCTGAACATGTCTCTGATCAGTTAACAAAAATAAAATGTCAGCTTCTTCACAGATATTTATAATTCTGCTTACTTGAAAATATGAGCTGTTGAGACTTGGGCCTCAAATACTACACATTTATTGGGTGTCAATTTACAAAGCATGGCTTGGAGGTGTCACAGTGGCCATTGAAAAATGCAGTCTCAATGATCCAGCGGTTACACCTGATGACATGGTCACTTATTTGCTTATGTGCAGAAACAGCCCTTAATTATCCACAGCAGGAAAGTGAATTTTGCAAATGGCCTGGTTAGATCCCTCAGTTGTAATTGGTCTTTTTTGGCAGTTTAAACTAATGCACTTCAAATATCTTCAGATTGCTTATTATTTTTTGAATTTTCTGAAAAAACCTGGTAGATTTCAGATGAAGAACGAGCAATCCATTTGTGGCAATGGCACTTGTTGAGCATTTCTGAGGGGATGCATTTCCCTAGAGCATCTTGATATTTAGCATCCCTATCTGAAAACTGCAACTTTTAAGCTCTAAGTAGAAATTACTCATTTTGTTTTAGTTTCTGATTTAGCTGTTAAATGCATCTTGCAAACAGTATCTATCTATTTGTGTTCAGTATCTATCTATGGTGGTGCAAAGGTTGCAGAACACCAAATACAAACTCCAAAACTTAATGAGAGGGTACTTACGCTGTTAGAAAATATAGTAAAATTATGTGCAAGCAGAAAAACACAATAACACAAGAAAAAACAGTAACACAGATTTTACGTGGAAAACCTGCAATGTGCAGGAAAAACCACGGGGCAATGGCAGCTTGATCTTTTATTGATTTCGGAAGAATTACATTCAATCAACATTTACATGCAAGGGGTCATTCCCCTTTTATAGAAAAAACAAAAACTGTTCGTTTCCTCTTCCAAAGGAAGAGTCCAAAAACTGTTCGTTTCCTCTTCCAAAGGAAGAGTCCAAAAAACTGTTTGTTTCCTCTCCCAAAGGAAGACTACAAAATACTGTTTGTTTCCTCTTTATAAGCTGCACCACCATGCACCTCTTTGCTAAAGAACATTGGAGATCTGGATATTGACTTCACTTCCTAACATATGCATATTACAAATAATCAAATAAAAAATATATTCATATGCCATATATTCACGAATTGAATGACATACATCCATGCATTAGAGAGGGAATTAGAAATTGTATGAAAACGCACATCGGGTACCCAAAATCCAGTTGATAATGCTGGTGCAGTCAGGGCCGGGCACGACTCCTGGGTGATTTTGACGGTGTAGAACCCCTTGGTCGTGGTTTCTCAGACCAATGCGGTCCGCAAGGGGGTTTTCGCTAAATTAAAAAAAAATCAGTTTTGCTTTTTGCTTTCTATTTTTTAAGTTTGCATATTTTCTTTCATTTTGGAGTCCCAGGCTTGAAAGGGAGCATGTCAGAAGCACCAATGTATTGTCCAAATATATCTGGGGTACTGTTGATGCACTTTGGTGCATCCAGATACATCACTGGGCAACGTGCATATTGTTTACAGGTTCCGGCCAAAAAAACATTGGGCATTGATAGTTATTTTAATTTTGGTTTTGTAAGATTTGCATCATGGCCTTATTTTCCATTAATGCAGATAGATCTTCTACTACGCCTTTTACATCTGTTACACTAGCTGACTGTGTTTCTGGTTATTTGATTTTTCGAAAGGATCCTAAATATCAGGTAAAGCTTCTGAGGCCTTTTGCCTCGATACATCTTTTTTCAAGCAAACAAATAAAAAAAACCATTTTGTTGTAAAATGAATTTTTGCCCCGAGGCAACTAACATTTAGATATTATTTGAAAAACACGTGGTGAAAATAGGACCCTACTTGAAATTTCATCTTAGGACTTCTTTCCCACTTCAAATATGAGAATGTGAGTAGGAAGAAATAATTTTCTCTCGGAAGACGTATTCTAACTATCTAGCGAGTGAATGTGAATGTAAACAAAGGTCATTGAGAGAAGAAATTATATTTAGAAAAAGTAAAATGAAAAAACAGATCATAGCAGTGTCGATTTTCTTTCCTTTGGAGCTGCTGCCCCAAACCTCTGACACTCTGCAATGATGACTTTGGCATGAGTAGGTGGCCCTATCCGATACACATACGGTCGAGGGCTAGCCTCCTGGGTTTGAACTTGGATCTCTCATGCAGTAAGGTCTCAGATTTAACACTTTATAATGGACTGTTTCATGTTGATTTGAAAAGGGTTGTAATTTTTTCCCTGATTCAAACATGAAAATGCTATCTGCACACACAGTTTTATGAACGGATCAAAATTGTGAATATTTTTGACAGCTATTCCTGTAATCCGAGGGCTAGCCTCCTGGGTTTGAACTTGGATCTCTCATGCAGTAAGGTCTCAGATTTAACACTCTATCCATCCCCAATGGACTGTTTCAAGTTGATTCGAAAAGGGCTGCAAGTTTTTCCCTGATTCACACATGAAAATGCTATCTGCACATACAGTTTTATGAACGGATCAAAATTGTGAATATTTTTGACAGCTATTTCAATGATTATTTAATGAGATATTGATAAAGCTTGCCTTATTTTTTGTCCTTGTAGTTGAAAAGAAAATTTAATTTTAAAAGTAAGTTGGACAGCAAAATGCATGTCAAAATATGTGTTGGTCCATGCTAATCGTAGTAGCACCTTGGTTTTGATGTGTTGTAATAGTTGTGTAATATTGTTCCAAATAATTGCGTTGTTAGAGGTTAACTGTGTTATAGTCGGGAGTTTTAGGGAATAGGTCAGTGAACATTATAGGAGTGATATTTTGGTTTCTGATGGCAGTTAACAAAATGAAAAGCAATGCTTTGTACTTTCATGCTTACCCCAATAAAGGCACTTCTTCTGCTTTAGATTGAAGTTAGTCAATAAGTCTATTACATGCAACTTGTGAGTGGACTTGCCAAGTAATTAAATGAGACACAAAATCATTGTAGCTTTGTTGAAGCTGTTTTGAACCAGTTAAATTTCGTGACTTTTAGAAAGGAGACTCAAATTTGAATCTAGCCAAGTGATACATGTATAATAGCCTAACTGTTATATGGTCATGACATAATATAATATAGGTGAGGTCTATTTTAATCCCATATAACCAATATAAAAAAAACTTACAAAATTTATATACCAAAATGATATGTGAAGCCCATTATAAATTAAAAAAATTTATAGTTGTTATATTTTCATAATGTAATGTAAGTGAAGCCTGTTTCAATCTTATATAACCATTAAAAAAAACTTATAAAATTAATAAACCAAAATGATATGCAATAATATCTACTATAAATATTTTTAAACTATAAACATAATAATAATAAAAAATAATGGGATGTGAAGATGCAGCCTATGACAATGACAAGTGCTAGTTCTGAAATTATGTACAGACTGCACTAATTTAGAAGGGATTCGGACAATTAGAGATAATATACTTGAAGGATTGTCTTACTTCGTTCAAATAGTAGAAGAGCGGGAAAATAATTCTTCAAGGTTGAAAGAATTTTTTTAGGACCAGAGGAGGTTGAAAGATCAGAGTTTGCGTAGAAGGTTGAAAGAACGGGGTTTGTGCTTCACTTGTGGAAAGCTTGGTTGCAAAGAAAAAATCAATGGTTATGAACAAATCTACGGATAATTTTTAGGACCAGAGGAGGTTGAAAGATCAGAGTTTGCGTAGAAGGTTGAAAGAACGGGGTTTGTGGATGAGAAGGTTGAAAGATCGGGGTTTGTGGATGAGAAGGTTGAAAGATGAGGGTTTGCACAATGAAAATGTCTACATGAGATCAGAGTACACTATTTTATTTTCCATAGCAGGAACAACACCAACAAAACAAAAAATGATTCAGAAATTTGTGAGTGACCAAATTTGGAAGCAGAGCAAAATTTGTTTCTGGTAGAGGATTATGACAGGAAATGATGTGGAGAGAAGGGTTTAGGGAAATGTTGCGAGTATTGAGGGAGATTACGACCCTTTAAGATAAGCAAATTAGTTGCAGTGTAATTTGTTTTTGAAGAAAATCTATAGAGTTATTTGTTGATAACAAGAAATAGAGGAGTTTAAAAAAAAAAAAATGAACCCTATTTTCTCAAAACTAGTCGCCTTTAAAAATTTTCAGGGTTGATATCATGGAGTTACCAATTTTTACTAGACATGATGACAATGATGCTCGAGAATGGTGGGTGAAGTTCAGATCTCTATATTCTAGTGACTGTTTTTGGGAATGTAAACTTTTTTGTTTTTGAAGAGGAAGCTTATGATTGGTGGACAATTTTTGCTAAGGAAAAGAATGGTAGTTTCACTTGGGATGAAATGGAGCATGCATTCTTGAGTCAGTGAAACCCATATAAAAAGATAGCTAGTTTGAAGGTCGCCATCAAAGGATATGAAAAAAGAAATAAAAAGGTTTCAGAGGGAACTGAAAGAAATGAATAAAGAGGAAATAATAGAAAGAAAAAATATAGACGACAATGTGCAACTTCATGGTTGCATCCAGAAGGAAGGCTTAAGAAGCAAGGATTCAAGAGAAGCAAGAAACAATTATGGCAAGGGAACAAGTTGAAGAACCATTAGAAAACTCAAAAGTTGAATTTACAGTAGCAACAACAATAGAGCCCATCAAAGAAGGAACAACAAAGTCTAACGATACCTTTTCAAAAGTGCACAAGGATGCACCAAAAGAATAGTTAAAGAGAGAAATTGTGAAAAATATTTTAAAATAAAAGAAGAAATTGTTGAGGAATCAAAGGAAACGTAATGTTAGGTTAAGGTTGCAGCATATCAACACCCATACTACCTTGAGCGGAAACAATCTTGGAGGCATGACTTAAGGCATCAATATTATAGATCTACTTGGAATCAGAAAGATATCAAGTATGACAATGTTTGGTAGAAAAAGCATAACATTTTTGGATTTTAAAGGGGTGCAACAACATCAGGGAACAACACGAAACTACTTCGAAGTATCACAACAGTAAAAGCATGGACCCAACAGAGCAATTATGGATATTCAAGTGACACAATAACAACTTGGCATCATCAAAGACCCCCACTAATCAAGATTTCATTTGGATGGATGGATGAACAAGATTGAAAATTGTCTAGAAAAAAGATGTTGAATATTCATATTTACAAAAACAAATTGAAGAAGATCCTAAAACTAAATATAAAAAATTCAGACTACGAAAATTAATAAAAAAATTCAAACTTTTTGTAAAAAAGAATATAAGTATCTAGTTATAACATTTTAATTGAGATAAAAATTAACTATATTTATAAACTGTCAAACTTTATAAAAGAAAGTTGTATTTTGTAAAGGAGAAAAAACCTGCACACAACAAAAATAAAAAATTATAATAAAAATAAACAAACTTATCTATTTCATTTACTTCCTTTGACCTTTACTCAAACTTATATAATAAATATTAAATAAACAATATTTGATAACTCAATTGTATTAGTGTGGTGATCTTTTTTTTTTTCCTTCATATATTCTCGTAAAGATGTGAAGAAAATAAATATAATTTTAATATAATTTATGTATATGAATTTTTTAGTACAAAAAATTCAAATATTTAATTTTTTTAACAAATATTTTATTTATTATTTTTTAAAACCTTATAATTATAAATATTATATTTATATAGTTAGTAAAATGCACATTATACCGGGTTTAATTCCCACGGCAAAGCGGATATGTATGTGTTTAAGAAGTATTACTTAAAAAAAAATGCACATTATACATATTAAGGTTTTTCTATGATTGCAAAGAGGATATATATGTGTATAAGAAGTATTGCTTAAAAAAAAAATGCACATTATACATATTAAGATTTTTCCATGATTGAAAGCATATATAGTTTGATATTTAAGTTAAAATAAACTAATATTAAAAATCATAAGAAATGATTACAATTTTTTTTTTCTTAATATTAGTTTGATATTCAAGTCAAACTAAACTAATATTAGGAATCATAAGAAAGGATCATTATTTTTTTCTTAAAGGTATACGTTAATTGCAAGACAACATAGTTGATTTTTTTTTCTTTTCTTCTTATTTGTGGAGAGGTTTAAGGTTTGATAGTTCTTCAATTCAATGTTTCAGAAGAATATCTAGAATTTCGTTGACTTTGTTTAAGGCAACCAACTAAAGTTTATAATATCAACATCTAATAAGGTTAGATCAAATGATATAACCAATAATTTTTAAAAATCTCTTAAAACTACTTCTACCTTTGAACCTAAATATTACAAAACACATAAATTTTTATAAGATATTTGTTAATCAATTTATTACCTGTCAGGTTCAACAATCAGATTTTCTTATAAAATTATGTGGAATAAGTTTCATTGACATGTTTACATAAAATTAAAATAAAATGATTTCACTTACACCATTTAAATAATCTATTGGATCAATGATATGCAATCATATTTTTGAATTTAATTTAATTCTTTAAGAAGAAAATTATTTAAAAAAGTTAAAATGTTTAATATTTTTTTTTTAATCTATTAAAGTGTGCAAATATCAAGAGTAATTTATGGAGAATATGGCTATTCAAGGATGGAGCTTAAAGTATATTATATTAAAGTTGTTTGAATGTATATATTAATTTTTAATTTATTATTGCTTTTCGTCGCTCGCGGTTTGGGGATGTTGTAGTTCATGTTCAAGGGTTTTTGACAGATTCCTTTTCTTCCTTATTGCAGTTCGTGTCCAGGGGTTTCTGACAGATTCCTTATCTTCATTTTTTGGTCTTGGAGAGGACCATGTGCTACATTGTGTTTTAGAAGGGTTTCGTGGGTTTTCTTCTGGTGGTAAGGTTGGGGATTTCTTGCATATTTACGGGTACTTTGTGGGTGGTCCTACCTACATCTCTTTTTGGTCTTGATGGGGGACCATGCATTGATTGTTCGCTGCAGCAGAAGGCTTCGTGACAAGCTAAAGAGTATTTTCAACCATACCCCTTACTTGCATAAGGTTATTGAAGTACATATCTCAAAGAAATAGAGTTGGATGTGATGTACCTTTAGATGTTTGTAAGACTAAATAGGATAGGGATGCACTCTTCATGAGAGATCAAACATATATCTTTATCAAGGATGGAAATCCATATATCATCAATGCTTACAAAGAAGTTAAAAACTATAATTGGTTTCAACCAACCAAGCAAAGATGATGATAAATAGCAACAAGAAACTAATGTCACTTCCTTTCAAGGTGAAATACAAAGATAGGGATTGAAGTAGAGAGATCCCAAGTTAGTATTACACCAAAACTAAAATGGTATGGAAAATTCGCTCCATTGACGCCATAATATATTTAAAGAACCAAAAGGAGAGCCTAAAAAAATAAAGATAGAGCAAGAAAATTAATTGTAACCTTATTGAACACTTCCTAGATTAGATTATATAGGTGAGACATACAAGAGAATGAAGAGGTAAATCAATAAATTCAATCTCTTTTAAACCATGAGGTAATATCATCAAACACTTTTTCATGTTATTCACCTATTAATGAGTGGAAAATACACCACCTAGTTAATAGCTTTGTTAACCCATTACTGTAGTTCCTTAAGGCTATAATCATAATATACTCAATTACTCCTTGGTGATTTGTCAAATGAAAAGGTAGTGTATTTCAATATCATCTAGGCATCCATGAGATATTTGATGCCTTACCATGTTTTGCACTTTGATTATCACAATCAAGTATAGTTGTATTCAACTAAACTAGTTATATATCAACAAGCAACCACCTCAACCAAACTACTTCACATACCATAATTCGTTATTTCTTGCAAGACCAAGATATAAATCTCATCTCTAAACCAAATGAATATCTTATTTTTGGTTGTTTCATCACCATTAGGTCTCTCCTAATTATCCTCCAGTAATTCAATAATGTCATGACCCTCCTTGGCAAGCTTTTTGGCACAAAGAAACAATGTATTAATTGATGATGTTTTAATACCTAGTTTGAGCAATTGAACCAACTATGTGATGTTTAGTTGATTTGGAAGAGCATGGTATTGCTAACATATTACCAAATATCCAAGATCAGGTACACTCATAGGTGGAGGAAGTAGAATCATCCACCAGAAACGAGGGTACTTGAGGTTGAAGAAGTGATGATTAAGGTAACTCAGGGGTAACATTGATGGATATCTTCATATAGGTATGCATTCGGTTAGGGATAATCATCTATAGCTAGCCACCTTGAGCCTTAGTTGATGACCTAGAAGTCATCGTAAACTCTCGGACTGAGATGGGTAACTAGGTTGATGGAAATATTCCCTCTCTATCTGTTGCATATATTTGACTGTCTTTTATTTCATCACTATCTGCATCAAATATTTGGAAAACATGCATAACCTAGTTGTTTTGGAAAAGCTCCTTGTTTTTCTTAAAAAAATATAATGATGTTAGTAATGGACAAGAAAACCTTTTATTCTGTATTGCATATTTATGTGAATAAATAATTTAATTATTATAAATGATAAAAGAACTTAATTTATAAATATTAGTTTAATTATTTTAAATAATAAAAGAACTTCATTTATAAACAATAGTTTAGTTATTTTAAATGGTAAAACAACTTCATTTATAAACAATAGTTTAGTTATTTTAAATGATAAAACAACTTCATTTATAAACAATAATTTAATTATTTTAAATGATTAAACAACTTCATTTAAATATTTGTTTTGATTGGTAAGAGGGGTTTTGAAAGGATCTCGTAACCTTTTACAATAATATGAAGGTTGGAAGAATATTTCCCAACCAAAAAAAATTGAAGAAGAAGACCCTTTGCGGGCTATAGGACAACAACAACTAAAAACAAAAAAAGAGAAGCCCTCACAAGAGCAAGGGAGGAAGCCACACAAGCTGGGAAGAGAAGCCCTCGCAGGGGCAGCAGAGAAAACCTCACAGGTACACACAAATTTGAAAAGGGTTTTTTCGTATAAGAGAAAAATCTCACACCAATTTGAAAAGGGTTTTCCCACACAAGAGAAAACCTCAGAATTAGAAGGACATTCACAAATAAAATAGGATCATCCGCAAACGAAATACAACCATCCACTAAAAAAATCATAACCATCTATAACCCGAAACAGGACCATCCACAAACCACAATAGGACCATTCATAAACGAAACTGGACCATCCACAAAATAAAAAGGACCATCCAACAACCAACATAGGACCGTTTGTAAAACAACCCAAGGCCATTCGCAAACAACATTGGACCATCCGTAAGAGCCTCCCTGTGATCTTCCAGAGAAGAAAGGTGAAACACAGTCAAATACAAGCCTTGGGAAGAGAGGACACCTAGATCTGCAAGAAACCCTAACCCTACCACCAATGGAGAAACCACGAAACCCTTTTGCAATACAATGTAGCACATGGTCCCCTCTAAGACCAAAAAAGAATAAGAGGACTCCATCAGAAACCCCTGGACACGAGCCCCAAATTGCCAACCATAGGAAACACTCAACTACAAATTTGAGGCCTCCCCAAGCCCAAAAAAGGTAGTGAATCACCATCCTAGAAAGTAGATCAAGAGAAACACATCCGTCGAAAACCTTGAAATACCATCCACGAACTACGAATAATGGGAAACTCTTAACAGGGAACAATCGAGGCCTCCCCCAAGCCCTAGAAACTCGTGAGGGACCATCTCGACAAGTAGGATAGATGAATAAAAGCCACCAAAAATCATAAACCACCAGCCATAAATCGTAAACCAAGAGAATCATTCAGTTGAGAATAATCAGGGCCTCCCCAAGCCTAGAAACACCAACGAATGACCATCTCGACAAACTAAACGAATGAACTGGAGCCCACTCCGAAGCAAAGCCAATATTTGGAGATGAACAAAGAGGTTCCCCTACAGGTAGTAAAGTGCATGGCCCCACCCCATGGCCAAAGAAAAAACCTAGAGGGAAGAGCTCTATAAACCCCCAAACCGAGCAAGAACGAAAACCACCACACCCTGTCCAGAAACCAGGTTTATCCGATCACACATCACCCAAGAAGACTTCCTAGAGCACCTCAGGAAGAAGCAAAAAAGGTATTGGAGACCCTCCAAGCCCCAAGCAGCGACAGGAAGGGCTAGAAAACCTAGGAAAAATAGTATATTTGCCTAGAAATCCACAGTAAAGCAAGAGATCCACCTGGAAACCCTAGGAAGAGCCAAGGAGGGAGCAAGAAGATGAAGAGGTGACCTCCTACCCAAAGTAGGAGGTCTCTTGCTCCCACATCGGGGCACCTCCATAACACGTGATGGATCTTCTAGAAGAAAAGGAGACCCACCTGTAATTCCATAGGAAAGGAGATATCTGCAAAAAAAATCTACACGAAGAGCCAAGGAGGGAGCAATAATTGAAAAGGTGACCTCCTACCCGAAATGGGAGGTCTCTTGCTCTCGCACCTCCTTAACATGCTACGGATCCGCCAGAAAAGAAAGAGATCTGCTTGGAAATCCACAAGAAAGCATATCTGCTTGGAAAACCACAGGAAGGGCCAAGGATGGAGAGAGAAGCTGAAGAGGAGACCTCCCGCCTAGATAAGAAGGTCCTCTACAATTTTCTAAATATTATTATGTAAAAATCAATTATTATTTTAGATCTCAAGTTTCTAGTTAAAGTAAAAATCATCCTAACTTTTATATTAAAATTTGTAAAATGTTATAATTATTTTGTATATTGATGATTTTATTATTACTTTTATTGATCCTTGTTTATTAATAATACCAAGTTTTGATTAAGTTTAACTAATTTAAACATATTAAGCTAATTTTGAGATTTGTAAGTTTGATATAAGGTTTATTGGTGCTTTTGTGTTTTGGTGTGTGAGTGTTTTCTATGTTTTTGTTTTTGTTTGTTGTCTGTTGTGTTGTTGGTTATTTTTTTTTAGTTTTATTTTTTTATTTTTTAGGTTTTGGTTGTTTTTGTTTTTCATTTTTTGTTGATTATGTCTTTGTAGCGTTTTGTTGTTTTTGTCATATTTGTGTTTTGTTATGTTGTTCATATGTTTTTTTTTTGTGGTTCATGTTGTGTTTTTTAATCTTATTGTATGTGTGTTTGGTTGTGCTTTATCTTTTTGACACACTCAAGAAGCATATTTTTTATCTTATTGAGCGTTTGTGTTTATGTGTTCTTGCTTTTTGTTGTTTCAAGTATGCTCCTTGAGTATGTCAAAGGTGGTAGGCCAGGTGCGAGCCCTGGCCAATTTTTGTGGAAGAGATACCCCTGACTCCTTGGGTCTTATCCGAAAGTGGCATCCCTTTTGGGATGTTTTCCATCAAAAAAGTTTGATATAAGGCAAATAAAGCTTACATTTCAACAAAATTATGCTCAAATTTTGATATCTAAAATTTAATTTGAAAGATGTTAAAATTGTGACAATTCACTGTAAACTTGGAATTAAATTGTTGAATGATATGAATTATCCTTATATTTATTCCAAGATTTAATTTAAATATATTAAGTTAATTTTTTAGGAATTTAAATTTGATAAAAACCAAATAAAGTTTACATTTCAGCAAAATTAAGCTCAAAATTTGATATTAAATTTAATTTGAAAGATGCTACAATTGTTACAATTTCCTTTAAACTTGGAATTAAGTTGTTGAATGATATGAATTATTCTTATATTTATTCCAATGTTTACAAACAACTTATTGTTAGTGTAAATTATTTAAGAAGTATTAGATCTTATATTGAACTTAGTGGAGGATTAGTTTCTACATTATATCAAATTCCCAACAAACTCACTTTTAAGCAACAAATGAATTTTTAGATATGATAAAGAAACTTGAATATTGTTTGTCTAACATTTTTTTAAGTGGCTATAAAATCTACTTATAGTTATTCTTTTTCTCTTGGTTCTCCTATAATTTCTTGGAACGAGAACAATATTGTTTCATCATCTTCAACTTAATTTGAATAAAAATGTTGCATTAGAGCTATAAAGGAAGCAATGTGGTTAAGAAAACTTCTTGAACATTTTGAACTTCATCAAGATTCTCCTTCAATATTTCTTTATGACATCCAAGGGATAAATTTTACTTTTCATTTTAAGATAAAACGCATTAAGTTGCATCATTATTTCATTATAAAATTGCTTGATTCAAAGCAAATTCATATTTTGTATTGTCCCACAATAAACTAAGTGTTTGATAGTGTCACTAAGCCATTATGTAAATAGAAAATTTTCACTATTGTAATAGTTTAGGATTAAATATTTTTGACATTAAGTGGGAGGAGTAATAATGTCAATCTTTTTAAGCCCAAGTAAAGATTAAGCATAAGTGTTAGGGATGCTAACCTTTTTTGTTATTAGGTTAGAATTTAGGATATATATATATATATATATATATATATATATATATATATATATATATATATATATATATATAATTTTATTTATGGGAATATTATTTGTATGAGGAATTTATATCCTACACTTGAAGTGAAGTATCATTCAATTCATGCTTGAGGATATTATCATAACACCTCTTATGTCTCTCTTGATAGGTATCATGTGAATATTTTAGATACATCATATGTAACTCTAAGAAAGGTGTCACGTAAGCTTAGTTTGGAGTAACACATCTTAATAACTCCAAATATATATCACTCAAGTGACATATCACTCAAGCTTTCCTTATGTAGGTTCCCATGAAGTTTAAATCAATTGGTAAGGAATGAAAGTATCACACCTTTAACCAAGGTTCAAGTTCAAATTTCATGGGTGAACCTTAACATTTTATCAAATGAAATTAGCTTAATTGATTATATTCCTCAAATTTTGAGGAGACCCACTTAAAATTTGTTCAAATAAACTATGTCTAATTGTCAAACTATTGTAATACCACTATGTGGTCATGGTGTAAGTTTATGTCTAATTGTCAAACTATTGTAATACCACTATGTGATCATGTTGTAATGTGAATGGGGCTTGTTTAATCTTATATAACCAATTAATAATAATAAAAACAAATCTTGTATAGAAGGTTTTAGAACATTTAAACATAAACAACTAAAAAAATAAAAAACTATGATATAAAGCTATCATATATACAAAATCAAGCAATAAATCGATTTAGGGTTTTTAAATATCTTAACCACTTTTAGAGAAGATAAAAGACTGTGATATAAAGCTATTATATATATACAAAATCGAATCGTTTTAGGGTTTTTAAACCTCTTAACAACTTTTATATTTATTATTTATATAATGTGAGAAAACAAATTACTAAAATATATATTTCATATTGAACTTATAAAAAAAAATATATTTTAAAAAATCAATTTAATATGTCATTGAAGTTTCATCTAGGATACCCATGTTTGAATCACAATAAAGGTGTCCCAATTATGGCCTAATTGTACTTCGTATTTTACAAATGCCCGTCAACTAAAGGTAAGGTTCGCTCTCCGCTTTTGATGCTAAAGCTAATAGCAACAAAAAGAGGTGGATAATAGTTTTTTTAAAGCTAGATTACATTAATTTATTAATCGAAATATTACAATATTATGGTGTTAACATTGTCCACCAGCTAAAAATACAAAATGAGGTGGATAAGGAGTAACACATCATACATAAGAACAGAAGCTAATAGCAACAAAAATATTATAGCTATATCTTGGTGCAATACACTAGATATCAAATTTCATCTATGGGAGAGCCTGTTATATGGAGAAATTATGAGCAATCTTTGTAATATCTTCTAAAGTCTTCAAAAAAAAATAAAAATAATCAAAACATGAACCTACTCATTATTGTTAATTAACTTCTTTTTAATTTTCTATTAAATCTTTTAAAAATCTTAAACTATATAAATTTTTTAATAAAATCTATCATTAACATCTCATTTAATTAATAATATTTAAACCTAATCCCAATTAAATTAATATAATTTAATAAAAACTATAACATTGTTAACATTATATATTTAATTTTAGAAGATTAAGTTTAAAGTTGACTTTTACATTGCATTAGTAGAGTTGTAAGGTCCATGTTATTCCACTTACCTACTATGGGCCAAAGCAAACCATACGATTCTTTTGTTGACCAACTCATAAATGATGAAATCAGTGACTTCACTAGCTTTTAAATATATAAATAAAAAGAAATTTTTATATATTTTTGTACATATAAAAGAATTATTAAAATAGGACATCATAATTAGAGGGCATTGCATAGTGGAGAGTTTTGTCCAATGACAGACCTCATTATGCAAAACCACAAGAAAGATATTTCAACATCAAGGAAATGATAAACATTTACAATAATGTTTTCTATATATGGCTGTTACATATGATTGGTTATAGTCATAAATTAATTTTTACATTTATCTTTGTCTACAACAGCGTAGATTTTTCTCAAACTTATAAAAATATCTTTGTCAACAATAAGCACGGCGTAGGTTTTTCTCAAACGTATAAAGGTCGTTGAAATAATAAAATAATTACAAGGACATAATATGACATGGTTATGCATTTTTTTATTAAGTAAAGGTCTAATAATATAAAAAATTATTCCAATTTAATAGGTTAATTATTGAAAAATTATTCCAATTTAATAGGTTGATTATTGTTTTTTTTCTTTTGAAAGTTTTATTAATCTAAGGTGCACAGAAATGAAATATTTTTTTATTAAATCGAGTAGCTCAACATGTCTAGGTTCATCTTAGATTATTAATATTATAAATATAAAATAATTAATAAATAAATATAAATAGTTAATGAATATGTTTTGTATATAAAAATTATTATAATTAATTTATAAACATAAATCTTCATCCCATGTCACTAGAAACTTCATGCTTTGACCAATACAATTGGTAATAAACAATAAGTATACACATTGGATTATAAATTTTATAAATAAAAAAATAAAATATAAAAATAATTTAAAGAGAATCAATGTGTGATTATATTTAATAATTATAAATAGTGAGATTTTAGTAGAATGGTAAGTAAGTTTGTTTTCATGTAAACATTTCAAACTTATTTTAATATTTAATAATATTTATTATGAGTTTTTTTTTTACAATTTGAGTAGTTTATTTATTGAGGTTTTCGAACTTTAAATAAAGATTTATTATGAAAAGAGTTTTCCAACACGATACTCAAAATATGGTTGAATAATTATAAACAACATCTTCCATGGAAACTGTCTCGAGACTAATTTTTAAATTCTATACATATATTTTTTTATTGAGTAAATACTTCTTATACATGTTCCATACATATATTTAACATTTATTTTAAAAATAAATATACATACTCAACATTTAAATAACTAAATATATTTTAATTTTTAAACACAAATAACATGTTAATAGTTAATTATATTTTAAAAAAAGAGGTCCAAGATTCAAACCACATCATGGGTGAGTGAGGGGGTGGGTGTGTATATATTGTAAAAAAAAAAAAGTTTTCCTAAGATTCCTTAGATGAAGCCACAAATAATATATGATTTTGAAGTTGGAGTTGACTTTTTGTTTTTTTTTTTTAACATGGTGGAATCGGTAGCCGCCACGAATCCGAGCAGGTTGTTTAGCTTTTATGGCCGCCATAGTATTCTGCTTTGTTTGCCTCAGAAGCCGCCACACAAATCTTCGCGCAGTCTGTCCTTACAACCGCCATGCCACAATCATTTTAAACCTTTTACGTCGCTGAAAGCACCAGGGACAAGTGTTTAGTCTAGCGAAGCCCGAGATTTGAACCTTGGGCCTCTGCCCCCCTTATGGAGGGAGTTGAATTTTTTGTTGGGGTCCCCCTTATGGAGAGAGTTGAGTTTTTGTTGGGGTACAAGTTAGAGTTGACTTTAATCGTTTGTAATCTCAATAGAACAATGTTATAAGATTTAGAGAAATTTTGTAGGGAGGATTGTGATATGGAAACAAGGAACATGGGTTTTCTCATGGTTTTGTGTTTTCTTTTATATATATTTTCAATGATATTGCTTAATTAATTTACAATAGCAGGTTAGTTATACAAAGTATATTAGTTAACATATTTTTTTTTTTTAGAAAAAGCTTAGATTATATTAACTTATTCACTGAAACATTGCAATAATATAGAGTTAACACTATCCACCAGCTAAATTCATAATTGAATATATATAAGAATAGAAGCTAATAGCAATAAAAAAAATATAGCTATATCTTGTTGCGATACACCAGATATGAGCACTTATTAGTGGGAGAGCCTATTATATGGAGAAATTATGGGAGTGTCTTCCATGATATCTTTTGAAGTCTTCAAATAAGAAATAGAAGTAATCAAAACCTGAACTTGCTCATCATTGTTAACTGCCTTCTTTTTAGTTTCATGTTGGACCTTCTAATATCCTAAACCATATGAGAAAGTCGATGAAGTCTATCAATAACATCTTGAGGTGTGTTGGAAGTCCCATAGACTTGGGAATGAATGTGTCCTACATGTAACAAAATATAAAAGGTCAAGTCTATTAAAACTATATCCCATAGGGGAGCAGATCTAATAAATACCTTTTTGCATCTGCACTTCTAAATGTGCTTGAGAAAGATGAGTCTAAAAACATCCCAAAGTTTGGGGCACTGATCCAGTTGAGAAAAACCAAGTAGAGAAAGCTTCCAAGATCTAGTGAAAGAGGAAAAAAGAAAAGTGTAGAAGACATCCCAAAACTACTTAGCCATGTCACAAAATCAAAATAAGTGAATAAGAGTTTCTAAATCATTAAAAAAATTGCATTGAGGGGAAATGTGTAAAATCGAGGTCAAACTTTCAGAAGTTGGAAGTTTTTGATGCAAAATCTGCCATCCAAGAAGTTGGGTTTTGGATTCAACAGAAACTTTCCAAATTTAAGTAGCAAGATACTGTCATTGGGCATTGGTAAAATTCACTTGCCACTTGACGTTGAGCTTAGAGTCTAAAGAAGGAGGACACAAAAGATTTTTGTATATCCAACTAAAAGTAATGGAAGAGATTCTATGACCATTAAGCCATCTCTAGTCATTCTATATATTATGGGCAATTATTCTTAGCTTTATAAGTATCTCACAAGGGATGGAAGCCACAAATAAGCCATAAGACTCTTTGAACCTGGAGGGAAGGGAGTAATAAATACAGATTTGGTTCTAGGTAAGAATTGAACAGCTACCCGGATCACAAATAGGTCTAATTCTATTAATTCATCTCTTCAAAAAAGCTAGACCATGAATAGCACTGCACAAAGCTAAAGGTGTATCATTATGGAGGATAAGTTTATTTCACCAAAGACTATTTAGACCGATGCTCAGACCATGTCGTGAGGAGTCAAATTTCTCTAGGTAAGATTATCAATGATGCCTAGACCTCTTAAAGCCTTAGGTTGGGTACAAATTTTCCAAGAGATGGGTGTCATTCCCACCTCCTCATCCCATTTGGTCCATAGAACTTTATGTATGGTCTGAGTTAATTTGTTATAGGCTACCTTGGGGGTCATCCAGTAAGAGAAGTACTAAACATGAGAGGCTGCCATAATTTTATTTGCAACTTGAATTTTTCCTACTAAGGAAAGAAATCGAGTTGGCCAAGCATTAATTTTTTTTAAGTCTTTCCATAACCTAGTTCCACATATCCTTAGGAGAGATATTAATCCTAAAGAGAATTCTAAAATTACGCACAATCATACCATGAGGGATGATCTTCCACTTAATTGAGGAGTTGCATCCACGAGGAGAGGAAGAGGTATAGAAGACTTCAATTTT
Organism: Wollemia nobilis; assembly: GCA_028583015.1. NCBI lineage: Eukaryota > Viridiplantae > Streptophyta > Pinopsida > Araucariales > Araucariaceae > Wollemia > Wollemia nobilis. The sequence continues at coordinate 9,665,768 of JAQPPZ010017228.1, forward strand.
AGAGTCGATACAAGAGCCAAAGACATCACAAAATAGTTGAACAATCTCTTTAGTCGTTTCCACCTCTTGTTAGGTATTTTGAATAAAAATAAGGGTATCATCAATAAAATTTGAGTTAAGAGCATGCTTATCCCAAGGAAGCTTGATACCCTAAATGAGGCCATCAGAATGAGCCTTATGAAGAAGATAACCAAGAGCATCGACAACCAAAACATACAAAAAAGGAGAAAGGGGGCAACCCTGTCTAATAGACCGTTGAAGAGGGAAGGAGGGGGAAAGAGCTCCATTAACTTGAACACAAGCTGAAGCATCACCAAAGAGCATACCAATTTGATTACAAAATTTTGGACCGAAACCAAGCCAAGAAAGCATACTAAGAATAAAGTTTCATCTCATTCTATCATAACCTTTGTCAAAATTTAACTTAACCAAGAGGGCATCTTAATTGGAGTTGATAGCCCATTACGAAGTTTCCCAAGTCATCATAAGATTATCTAAAATATAACGACATTTAAGAAAAGCAGATTGTTCAGGGCGAACAATCACTTGAGCAACAGTTTTGATTTTTAAAGCTATAGCTTTAGCTATGATATTGTACAAAACATTGAGGAGGGTAATAGGTCTCCAATTGGATATTTGGTTTCGATTCGCACCTTTAGAAATCAACTTGATAAACCCTGTATTGATATAAGCTTTAAGGGAACTGTTATGGAGAGATTCCAGGGAAACATGATGAAGATCAGAGAAAAGAATATACTAATTTTTTTATAAAACTCCATTGGAAGACCATCCAAGCCAGTAGCTTTGTCATTCTTCATAGAAAAAGAGCAGTTTGTAGATCATTCACAGAAAGATGATATTCAAGTTGATCCCAAATAATTGGGTCTACTAGAAAGGGAATATGTTCCTGCACATATTGCATTAAGATATATTGGATGTCATACATTGGCTCTGCTGCAAAAAGTTGAGAGAAATGAGCTACAAAAAGTTTCATGATCTCTTTACAGTCGGAAAGAGAATGACCTTAAGAGTCCTCCAACTCAGTGATCTTTTTCGAAATATTTTTATGTTTAAGGTAGTTTTAAAAAAATCAGTTCCCTTGTCTCCCTAAGATATCTAATTGATGCGAGATCTAACATGTGTGCCTCTAGTAAGACTCATAAACTCTAGCCTGATTTTCAACATTAGCTAGATCGCATTAAACAACAGTGTTAGTAAGGTTTTTCATAAACATGAAACGAAGATGAGAAATCTCCTTATAAAAATGATTCTCTTGAATCTTCTTCCTCTTGGCAACAAAACACCCATACCATCTAACATATTAAGATTTATAGTGGCTAAGTCTAAGTTCTCTAAAATAATGCTTCGGTCTGATAATAGTTATTCGCTATTATACTCTACATCAAATAATAATTCTATTCAAAATCATGTCCAACATCAAACAAAAAGTGTTATAAATTCCCTACTACTAAAAGGACTAAGTTTCTCTAAAAACAAATAACACAACACAAAAGGTGGGTTGACTTTAATAGTTTGTAATTGCAAGGGGATACTTCCTACACAATTAGAGGACATTGCATAGTGGAGAGTTTTGCCTTATTACACAAAACTACAAGATATTTCAACATCAAATAAAATATAAAATAATAAACATATACAATAATGTGTTATATATAGATGTTATATGATTGATTATAGTCATAAATTAATTTTTAAATTTATCAAGTTGTTAAATATTAATATTTTTGTTATATCTTTGTTACAACTGCGTAGATTATTCTCAAACGTATAAAGGTTGTTAAAGCTAGAGTACATTAATTTATTAATCGGAATATTACAATATTATGGTGTTAACATTGTCCACCAGCTAAAAATACAAAATGAGGTGGATAAGGAGTAACGCATCATAACTAAATATACATAAGAACAAAAGCTAATAACAACAAAAATATTATAGCTATATCTTGGTGCAATACACTAGATATCAAATTTCATCTATGGGAGAGCCTGTTATATGGAGAAATTCTGAGCATGTCTTCGTAATATCTTCTAAAGCCTTCAAAAAAATAAAAATAATCAAAACATGAACTTACTCATTATTGTTAATTAACTTCTTTTTAATTTTCTATAAAATATTTTAAAAATCTTAAACTATAAATTTTTTAATAAAATCTATCATTAACATCTCATTTAATTATAGGGCATCAGTTGGATTGCCGAACTGTTTTCTGGTTACTGTGGATCTGAAGGCAAGATTGTTGCCCCAGGATGGTCCAATGGGGACTTCTTCGGATCCTCTCCTAGGGAAAAATAGCTCTTATGCAGATTTTTTCAAAGATAAATCTCCTTCCAAGACTGAAAAAGCTCAAAGAATTGCATTTAAAATGCTCTTCATGGCTGCTGGAAACAGATCAACAGCGCATCGAGTTAATGGATGCCTACCGCAGTCTAAATCAAGGCCAAGATTGTCATTGAGCCAAGGATGGTCGAAGAAACAGTCTTATACAGAGCCAATCACAACTTGATCTATAAATTCATGGGTATTCGCCCTACCCTGAATTTTTTGCACTCTTGGGTTCGACAAAACTAGGAGCCTCATGGTGAGTACTCTTTATGGTTTATTAGCAATGGGTATTTTATTGTCAGTTTTTCTTCTCTGGCCGATAGAAATATGGCTTTCGAATCAGAAAAGAGGAATCATGGTCCGACAAGATTATTTGTTCAACCCTGGAGAGTGGGATTCAATCCTCGAATTGAACCCACTGTTGTCCCAGTTTGGATCCGTTTGTATGCACTTCCAATGGAGTTTTGGAGTGAGCAGGTTTTGGAGATGATCGGTAATTCCCTTGGAAGACATTTGGATGTCTCCAAAGACACAATAGAAGGAAACACAGCTGTTTATGCAAGAATATGCGTGGAAATGGATCTTAGCCAGCCTCTACCGGCAGAGGTGGAACTTGAACTTGCAGGACTATCTTGGATTCAACAGTTGGATTATGAGGTTCTGCCCTTTAGATGCAGAGTTTGTCACAAATACAGGCATTTGGCCCGATTTTGCCCAAATAATATGAACACAAAAATGGAGGCTCTTGTAGGAATGTCAAATCTTCCTAAGGAGGGTAAGGCAACAATAAACAAAGAACCAACCAATACTTCTCAGGGTAAAGAAGCTCAGAGAGATGGTTTTGAACAACCCAAAAGAAGGAGAAGGCAAAAGAAAAAAGATGGTAAAGAGCAAACCCATCTCAAGCCCACCAATAGGTATGATATTTTTAAGACACTAGTGGACCAAGAGGAACAATTCATGGAAGGAGTGGATGGTAATACTAAAAATAATAACATCCTCGTTCAAGCTCCTCTTTCATCTCCCCCCGTCATAGAGCAGGTAATTGACCTCAGTGAGTTACCACAACCAGAGAGTGCAGGGGCATTGATAGTGCATAACCAAGAGCAACCAATAATTAAGGATGTCAGCATGGGAATAGCATAAAAGAATAGAGAAATGCCAACTTTAGGGATAACTCAGGTGGAAAAGAGATCAAAAAATAGCAACTCTCAAGGAGTGGGTAGAAAATCAAATAAGGAATTGTTAGTAGTTCAAGGAGACAAACTGATCACTGGAGGATCGGTGAGGCCAATAGATTCTTACTGCTCTCAAGGTAAACAATGATTATACAATCATGGAATGTTAGGGGTTTAAACAATATAACCCATAAAAATGTTGTTCAAAGACTCTTAGAAAAATGTAAAACAATTTTTTTGCTTATTCAGGAGACAAAAATGTCGTTAGATCTTATGTGTAAAACAGTTAACAGAATTTGGAGGGGTGCTGGTCATATGGAAGTGGCTGCCCAAGGTGCCTCAGGGGGGATTGTTACTCTTTGGAACTCTCTTGAATGGAGTGTAATAGAACATCTAGCTTGGAGGGGTGTTCTCACATCACATTTTAGGAATAATGTCACAGTTGAACATGTTTTAATCACAAATTTTTATGGGACTCAAAACCTTGATGGTCAGAGGCTTCAATGGAAAGTTGTGCATAACATGAGAATCTCAAGGGAAGATTTAGACTAGATTATTGTTGGGGATTTTAATGCTAAATTATCCTCTAGATATCAGGAAGGGGGAACCCCAATTTTGGACCCAAGGGATCGACTTATGATTGCCCAAGTCCAGGCTTTACACTTAGTGGATATTAAATGCCCTAGAACCAACTATACTTGGACTAATAAGAGGAGGGAGCCACATAGCAGGAAGGTAAAGTTAGACCGTTTTTTGGTTTTAGAGGAGGCATTTGTAAAATGGAATACAAAATTTTAGATTTTGGAAGGTCCAGTTTCAGATCACTTTCCCATTTTGTTGGAAGGAGGGACTAAGATAGGGCAGCATCACAAACCATTTAAATTTGAGAATTTTTTGTTACAAAAAGAGGAACTTCGAAAGAAAATTCCACAGTGGTGGGAAGAAGGCCACCCAGCATATGGGACAACAATGTTTAGATTCCACAAACAACTTCATTATGTCAAAGCTCAATTGAAACATTGGAGGCGAGCTAACAAGACAGACTTCTAGGTCCAAAGAGCTCCTTTTGTGGCCAGATGGGATGAGGTTCAAAAACACTTTAGGGAAGGAACAATTACAGACCACCTCAAAGCCGAGGATGATGCCTTGTGTAAAGTGGTTGAGGACATTGACAACCAAGAGGAGACCTATTGGAAACAAAGAGCAAGAACCACTTGGTTATTAGAAGGTGATAGAAATACCAAAATTTTCCATTGGACTGCTTGTGCTAGGAGACAGATGAATAACATGGAAGCTCTTCAAGATGAGAACGGGCACTCCTTTGATACACTTCCAGGTATGCATTTCCATTCAATGGATTATTTTTCTAAACTTTTTAAGGAAAGTATGGTGCAAGATGAAGAGGCTCAAAACGACGTTCTTGCTATCATACCTTTCGTTATCTCTAAAGAAGAAAATTAGACCCTTCTTAAACCCATTGATAGAGAGGAACTGAAGAATGTGGTCTTTGGAATGAGCACCGAAAAAACTCCAGGTCCATATGGCTTTCCAATTGAGTTTTTCCAGGCCTTTTGGGATAACTTGGAGGAGGATGTAATGATTGTTATAGAGGAGTCCAGAGGTAGTAAAAGAATGCTTAAAGCACTAAATCATACTTTCATTACCTTAATTCCAAAAGGGGAGGAGGGGGTACATATTTCAGATTATAGACCTATTGCCTTATGCAATGTGATATATAAAATAATCACAAAGGTAATGGTTGAGCGGCTAAAACCTCTTTTACATAACATTATCTCCTCAGAGCAAGGGGGTTTTGTAGAGGGTAGGCATATCCTGGATGGGGTGGTTCTAGCTCAGGAGGCAATCCATTCAATGCAAACATCTGGTAATAAAGGAATGTTCATAAAATTAGATATGTCAAAGGCTTATGATAGGGTGGAGTGGAGCTTCTTGGCTAAGATGATGGCAACCTTTGGTTTCTCTCAAGACTGGATAGAATGGGTCATGAGTTATGTCTCTACCTTGACATACTCAGTGTTAATCAAGGGTCTTCCCTCGCAACCATTTGGAGCCACTCGAGGCATTCATCAAGGGGATCCTTGCTTTCCCTATATTTTTCTCATATTGGCTGAAGGACTAGGCAGACTTTTCTTGAGGAGAAGACAACAAGGTTTGCTAACAGATCTCAAGGTGGGTGAGGAAGTTTTGACTCACCTACAGTTTGTGGATGATACTGGATTGGTGGGAGTGTCTAGCTTCAGGGAAGCAAGAATGATCAGAGATACTCGTAGTGTCTACCTTAGGGCTACAAACCAAGTCATCAATGATAAAAAATCCAAAGTGGTCTTTTTCAATATTGTTCAAAGGCTTCAGGACAGAGTTTTAGAGATCTTGGGACTTCTCTCCCAGTGGTTTACTTGGGGGTCCCTTTGCACTTTAAAAAACTAAAAATAGATATCTAGAGGAATCTTTTGGATTGTATCAAGGATAGAATTAATCATTGGTCTCACAAATGGTTAAGCTACGGGGGTAGATTAACTTTTTTACAGTCAGTCATTCAAGCCATGCCAATTTATAAATTCTCTATCCTGGCTACCCCACATACTATATGGAAAGAGTTGGACAAGATGGCTAGAAAATTTTTATGGGAAGGAGTAAAAGGAGAGAGGAAATGGGCCTTAGTAGGTTGGGACAAAGTAACCTGACCCAAGGTTAAAGGAGGTTTGGGATCGAGAAGATCCAAGATAAATAACAAAGCTTTGGCTTGAAAGCTTTATTGGAGGTGGATTTCCCAACCAACTTCCTTATTCAGTAGAATCCTAACTAGTAAATATCTGGGACATGTTAACCCAAATGAGGTGGGTCGTTTCCCTTTGGATGGTACTGGATCCTTAGTGTGGCAGGCTCTCAAGTTAGGATCTCAGATAGTAAAAGATCGATTATTTTGGAAAGTGGGGAGAGGGGAGAAGGCACATTTTTGGATAGATTCATGGGATCAATACCCACATATCATTGTTGAATTTCCTGAATTGCAACCAATAAAAGCAACCATTGAAACCAAGGGATGGGTCCAAATTGAAAGTTATTTCACCACTAGTCAGTTGGGGGAGTATAAGTTTAAGCAGTTCAAGAAGTTGGATGAGTGGCCAATTTCAATCCCTTTGGATTTGGCACCCATCATGACTAAAATCTTGACAGAAAGATTTCTCACAGGTAGAGACGAGGAGGATGAATTAGCTTGGGGCTAAGGGAGCTTTGGTGTCTACACAGTGAATGACGGATATGACAAGATCCTTCCAGAGCCTCCCCCTCATACTTATCAAGTTGAGGATTGGAGAAAGATTTGGGTTGGCTGAAAGTAAACTTTTTTGCCTGGCAGTTCATGCACAATGGAATTCTCACTTTTGATAATCTCATATGTAAAGGAATCATCGGTCCTTCTCAATGTGTCTTATGCTACAAGAGCGATGAAACAGCTGATCACTTGATGTTTGAGTGCCCTTTCACGCGCCAGATTTGGAAGAGATGGTTTTCATATTATAAAATTCAAGTTAATGGTGACTTGAATCGGATTAATATCTGGGAAAGATGGAAGAGGGGTAGATTTAAATCTAAAGCCCTTCGTATTGGTTGGGAGCTTGGATTAAACTTTATTTGGTGGCAAGTGTGGTTGGAGAGAAATGCTAGAATTTTTAGAGAAACTTTTTCTTCGTTAGATGGAGTTTGGCAGGTCATTTGGAGCAAAGTCATAGAAATTGTGGTTGTCTATGCTAAAGAGGAATCTCAGGTTGTTATTGGGGCAATGGAAGAGGGAGTTGAAGTGCAAGAGGGACAAGACAAAGCTAGTTGGAAACCTCCCCTAGAAGGTTGGATTAAAATTAATACTAATGGAGCTCCAAAAGGCAATCCGGGTAGAGTCGAAATTGGAGTGGTTTGCCGAAATCATGTTGGAATTGTGCTCTATTGGGAACTGCAAGGCTTGGGAAGAGCCACAAACAATGAAGCAGAAGCCATAGCTATCAAATCTGCTTCTATTTGGGTAGTGAAACAGGGCCACAGGAGGATAATACTTGAATTAGATTCTCAAATAATGGTTGGAGCTCTAGATTGCATGAGGAACTTTGCTTTGAAAGCATGGAGGTTGAGGATTCTTGTCACTCAAATTAATGAATTATGGAGGGAATTAGATGATGTGATTCCAGTTTATGTGAGTAGAGATTTAAATAAAGCGGTCGACTTCCTGGCTACGATGGGTGCTGAGAAGGAGGTAGGGGTTCAGTTGCACAGTGACATGGCTATTGAGGATGAGGTGATTAGGCAGGGTCTTGAAAGGTCCTTGAGCTAATGATCAAAGAAAAAGCAAAGGGAGGAAAGGTGTCGCGATATCGCGACATGTTGCTTCGTCGCGGCCAAGGGAGGAAAGGTGTCGCGATATCGTGACATGTTGCACCGTCGCGGTCACTAGAGGAAAGTTGTTGCGATATCGCGACATGTTGCGCCGTCGCGGTCACTGGAGGAAAGTTGTCGCGTCGCGGCCAAGGGAGGAAAGTTGTCACGATATCGCGAGATGTTGCTTTGTCGCGGCCAAGGGAGGAAAGGTGTCGCGATATCGCGACATGTTGCTTCGTCGCGGCCAAGGGAGGAAAGGTGTCGCGATATCGCGACATGTTGCTTCATCGCGGCCAAGGGAGGAAAAGTGTCGTGATTTCGTGACATGTTGCTTCGTCGCGGCCAAGGGAGGAAAGGTGTCACGATTTCGTGACATGTTGCTTCGTCACGGCCAAGGGAGGAAAGGTGTCGCGATTTCACGACATGTTGCTTCATCGCGGCCAAGGGAGGAAAGGTGTCGCGATATCGTGACATGTTGCATTTTCGCGGCCAAGGGAGAAAAAGTGTCGCGATATCGCGACATGTTGCATTTTCGCGGCCAAGGGAGGAAAGGTGTCGCGATATCGCGACATGTTGCATTTTCGCGGCCAAAGGAGGAAAGGTGTCGCGATCTCGCGACATGTTGCATTTTTGCGGCCAAAGGAGAAAAGGTGTCACGATTTCGCGACATGTTGCATTTTTGCGGCCAAAGGAGAAAAGGTGTCGCGATTTCGCGACATGTTGCTTCATCGCGGCCAAAGGAGAAAAGGTGTCGCGATTTCGTGACATGTTGCTTCATCGCGGCCAAAGGAGAAAAATGTCGCGATATCGCGACATGTTGCTTCGTCACGGCCGAAAGAGAAAAAGTGTCGCGATATTGCGACATGTTGCAACATCGCGGCCGAAAGAGAAAAAGTGTCGCGATATTGCGACATGTTGCTACATCGCGGCCGAAAGAGAAAAAGTGTCGCGATATCGCGACATGTTGCTTCGTTGCGACCAAAGAGAGAAAAGTGTCGCGATATCGCGACATGTTGCTACATCGCGGCCAAGAGAGAAAAAGTGTCGCGATATCGCGACATGTTGCTTCGTCGCGGCCAAAGGAGGAAAATGTGTCGCGATTTCGCGACATGTTGCAACGCCGTTGCCCAAGGAGAAAAAATGTCGCGATTTCGCGACATGTTGCTTTGTCGCGGCCAAAGGAGGAAAAAGTGTCGCGATATCGCGACATGTTGCTTCGTCGCGGCCAAAGGAGAAGAAGGAAAGAGTGTCGCGATATTGCGACAAGTTGCATCAACTGACCATGTCGATCCCCCTGTTAGCTAGTTAATGGTTTAGGAGATTTGGCTCCATTGCAAATCTTCTTTTACTATTATAAGCATGTGTTCTCTCTGACTTCGGCTGGAAAAAGTCTCTTTCCAAATTATAATTGATCTTTGTTTTAATACAATTTTTTTCAAAATTTTCAAAAAAAAAAACATCTCATTTAATTAATAATATTTAAACCTAATCCCAATTAAATAAATAGAATTTAATAAAAACAATAACATTGTTAACATTGTATATTTAATTTTAGAAGATTAAGTTTAAAGTTGACTTTTGCATTGCATTAGTACAGTTGTAAGGTCCATGTTATTCCACTTACCTACTATGGGCCAAAGCAAACCATACGATTCTTTTGTTGACCAACTCATAAATGATGAAATCAGTGACTTCACTAATTTTTAAATATATATAAAAAAAGAAATTTTTATATATTTTTGTACATATAAAAGATTTTTTTGAATGAAAAAATATTATATTAAAATAGGACTGCATAATTAGAGGGCATTGCATAGTGGAGAGTTTTGTCCTTTTGTTTGAATGAAAGACCTCATTATGCAAAACCACAAGAAAGATATTTCAACATCAATGAAATGATAAACATTTACAATAATGTTTTCTATATATGGCTGTTACATATGATTGGTTATAGTCATAAATTAATTTTTACATCTATCTTTGTCTACAACGGCGTAGATTTTTCTCAAACTTGCAAAAATATCTTTGTCAACAATAAGCACGGCGTAGGTTTTTCTCAAATGTATAAAGGTCCTTAAAATAATAAAATAATTACAAGGACATAATAAGACATGGTTATGCATTTTTTTATGAAGTAAAGGTCTAATAATATAAAAAATTATTCCAATTTAATAGGTTGTTTATTGTTTTTTTTCGTTTGAAAGTTTTATTAATCTAAGGTGCACAGAAATGAAATATTTTTTTATTAAATCGAGTAGCTCAACATGTCTAGGTTCATCTTAGATTATTAATATTATAAATATAAAATAATTAATAAATAAATATAAATAGTTAATGAATATGTTTTGTATATAAAAATTATTATAATTAATTTATAAACATAAATCTTCATCCCATGTCACTAGAAACTTCATGCTTTGACCAATACAATTGGTCATAAACAATAAGTATACACATTGGATTATAAATTTTATAAATAAAAAAAATAAAATATAAAAATAATTTAAAGAGAATCAATGTGTGATTATATTTAATAATTATAAATAGTGAGATTTTAGTAGAATGGTAAGTAAGTTTGTTTTCATGTAAACATTTCAAACTTATTTTAATATTTAATAATATTTATTATGAGTTTTTTTTTTACAATTTGAGTAGTTTATTTATTGAGGTTTTCGAACTTTAAATAAAGATTTACTATGAAAAAAGTTTTCCAACACACCCGGATACTCAAAATATGGTTGAATAATTATAAACAACATCTTCCATGGAAACTGTCTAGAAACTAATTTTTAAATTTTATACATATATTTTTTTTATTGAGTAAATACTTCTTATACATGTTCCATACATATATTTAACATTTATTTTAAAGATAAATATACATACTCAACATTTAAATAACTAAATATATTTTAATTTTAAAACACAAATAACATGTTAATAGTTAATTATATTTAAAAAAAAGAGGTCCAAGATTCAAACCACATCATGGGTGAGTGAGGGGGTGGGTGTGTATATATTGTAAAAAAAAAAAGTTTTCCTAAGATTCCTTAGATGAAGCCACAAATAATATATGATTTTGAAGTTGGATTTGACTTTTTGTTTTTTTTTTTTAACATGGTGGAATCGGTAGCCGCCACGAATCCGGGCAGGTTGTTTAGCTTTTATGGCCGCCACGAATCCGGGCAGGTTGTTTGCCTCAGAAGCCGCCACACAGATCTTCGCGCAGTCTGTCCTTACAATCGCCATGCCACAATCATTTTAAACCTTTTACGCCACTGAAAGCATCGAGGACAAGCGTTTAGTCTGGCGAAGCCCGAGATTTGAACCTTGGGCCTCTGCCCCACTTATGGAGGGAGTTGAATTTTTTGTTGGGGTCCCCTTTATGGAGAGAGTTGACTTTTTGTTGGGGTACAAGTTAGAGTTGACTTTAATTGTTTGTAATCTCAATAGAACAATGTTATAAGATTTAGAGAAATTTTGTAGGGAGGATTGTGATATGGAAACAAGGAACATGAGTTTTCTCATGGTTTTGTGTTTTCTTTTATATATTTTTTCAATGATATTGCTTAATTAATTTACAATAGCAGGTTAGTTATACAAAGTATATTAGTTAACATATTAATTTTTTTTAGAAAAAGCTTAGATTATATTAACTTATTCACTGAAACATTGCAATAATATAGAGTTAACACTATCCACCAGCTAAATTCATAATTGAATATATATAAGAATAGAAGCTAATAGCAATAAAAAAAAAATAGCTATATCTTGTTGCAATACACCAGATATGAGCACTTATTAGTGGGAGAGCCTATTATATGGAGAAATTATGGGAGTGTCTTCCGTGATATCTTATGAAGTCTTCAAATAAGAAATAGAAGTAATCAAAACCTGAACTTGCTCATCATTGTTAACTGCCTTCTTTTTAGTTTCATGTTGGACCTTTTGAATATCCTAAACCATATGAGAAAGCTGATGAAGTCTATCAATAACATCTTGAGGTGTGTTGGAAGTCCCATAGACTTGGGAATGAATGTGTCCTACATGTAACAAAATATAAAAGGTCAAGTCTATTAAAACTATATCCCATAGGGGAGCAGATCTAATAAATACCTTTTTGCATCTGCACTTCTAAATGTGCTTGAGAAAGATGAGTCTAAAAACATCCCAAAGTTTGGGGCACTGATCCAATTGAGAAAAACCAAGTAGAGAAAGCTTCCAAGATCTAGTGAAAGAGGAAAAAAGAAAAGTGTAGAAGACATCCCAAAACTGCTTAGCCATGTCACAAAATCAAAATAAGTGAATAAGAGTTTCTAAATCATTAAAAAAATTGCATTGAGGGGAAATGTGTAAAATCGAGGTCAAACTTTCAGAAGTTGGAAGTTTTTGATGCAAATCTGCCATCCAAGAAGTTGAGTTTTGGATTCAACAGGAACTTTCCAAATTTAAGTAGCAAGATACTGTCATTGGGCATTGGTAAAATTCACTTGCCACTTGATGTTGAGCTTAGAGTCTAAAGAAGGAGGACACAAAAGATTTTTGTATATCCAACTAAAAGTAATGGAAGAGATTATATGACCATTAAGCCATCTCTAGTCATTCTATATATTATGGGCAATTATTCTTAGCTTTATAAGTATCTCACAAGGGATGGAAGCCACAAATAAGCCATAAGACTCTTTGAACCTAGAGGGAAGGGATCAATAATTGCAGATTTGGTTCTAGGTAAGAATTGAACAGCTACCTGGATCACAAATAGCTCTAATTCTATTAATTCATTTCTTCAAAAAAGCTAGACCATGAATAGCACTGCACAAAGCTAAAGGTTTATCATTATGGAGGATAAGTTTATTTCACCAAAGACTATTTAGACCGATGTTCAGACCATGTCGCAAGGAGTCAAATTTCCAAGCCAATAAATGAGAAACTGATTGCCAAGTTTTGTAGTTTTGGGTAAATGGAATAGAACCTTTAACTGTAAAATAAGACGCATTAAGGACCTTATCCTTCCAAGGGGTTTCTTTCTATTTACCTTTGTGAATAGCTAGAGAGATTTTGTAACAAAATAGGTATTTCTAGTTTTCATCACCAATGACGGCTCTAGCAACCCATTTTGCAGCCAAAATTTTGCTCTAGGTAATATTATCAATGATGCCTAGACCTCTTAAAGCCTTAGGTTGAGTACAAATTTTCCAAGAGATGGGTGTCATTCCCACCTCCTCATCCCATTTGGTCCATAGAACTTTATGAATGGTCTGAGTTAATTTGTTATAGGCTACCTTGGGGGTCATCCAGTAAGAGAAGTACTAAACATGAGAGGCTGCCATAATTTTATTTGCAACTTGAATTTTTCCTACTAAGGAAAGAAACCGAGTTGGCCAAGCATTAATTTTTTTTAAGTCTTTCCATAACCTAGTTCCACATATCCTTAGGAGAGATATTAATCCTAAAGAGAATTCTAAAATTACGCATAATCATACCATGAGGGATGATCTTCCACTTAATTGATGAGTTGCATCCACGAGGAGAGGAAGAGGTATAGAAGACTTCAATTTTAGAGTCGATACAAGAGCCAAAGACATCACAAAATAGTTGAACAATCTCTTTAGTCGTTTCCACCTCTTGTTAGGTATTTTGAATAAAAATAAGGGTATCATCAGTAAAATTTGAGTTAAGAGCATGCTTATCCCAAGGAAGATTGATACCCTAAATGAGGCCATCAGAATGAGCCTTATGAAGAAGATAACCAAGAGCATCGACAACCAAAACATACAAAAAAGGAGCAAGGGGGCAACCCTGTCTAATAGACCGTTGAAGAGGGAAGGAGGGGGAAAGAGCTCCATTAACTTGAACACAAGTTGAAGCATCACCAAAGAGCATACCAATTTGATTACAAAATTTTGGACCGAAACCAAGCCAAGAAAGCATACTAAGAATAAAGTTTCATCTCATTCTATCATAACCTTTGTCAAAATTTAACTTAACCAAGAGGGCATCTTAATTGGAGTTGATAGCCCATTACGAAGTTTCCCAAGTCATCATAAGTTTATCTAAAATATAACGACCTTTAAGAAAAGCAGATTGTTCAGGGCGAACAATCACTTGAGCAACAGTTTTGATTTTTAAAGCTATAGCTTTAGCTATGATATTGTACAAAACATTGAGGAGGGTAATAGGTCTCCAATTGGATATTTGGTTTCGATTCGCACCTTTAGAAATCAACTTGATAAACCCTGTATTGATATAAGCTTCAAGGGAGCTGTTATGGAGAGATTCCAAGTAAACATGATGAAGATCAGAGAAAAGAATATACTAAATTTTTTATAAAACTCCATTGGAAGACCATCCAATCCAGTAGCTTTGTCATTCTTCATAGAAAAAGAGCAGTTTGTAGATCGTTCACAGAAAGATGATATTCAAGTTGATCCCGAATAATTGGGTCTACTAGAAAGGGAATATGTTCCTGCACATATTGCATTAAGATATATTGGATGTCATACATTAGCTCTGCTGCAAAAAGTTGAGAGAAATGAGCTACAAAAAGTTTCATGATCTCTTTACAGTCGGAAAGAGAATGACCTTAAGAGTCCTCCAACTCAATGATCTTTTTCGAAATATTTTTATGTCTAAGGTAGTTATAAAAAAATCAGTTCCCTTGTCTCCCTAAGATATCTAATTGACGCGAGATCTAACATGTGCGCCTCTAGTAAGACTCATAAACTCTAGCCTGATTTTCAACATTAGCTAGATCGCATTAAACAACAGTGTTAGTAAGGTTTTTCATAAACATGAAACGAAGATGAGAAATCTCCTTATAAAAATGATTCTCTTGAATCTTCTTCCTCTTGGCAACAAAACACCCATACCATCTAACATATTAAGATTTATAGTGGCTAAGTCTAAGTTCTCTAAAATAATGCTTCGCTATGATAATAGTTATTCGCTATTATACTCTACATCAAATAATAATTCTATTCAAAATCATGTCCAACATCAAACAAAAAGTGTTATAAATTCCCTACTACTAAAAAGACTAAGGTTCTCTAAAAACAAATAACACAACACAAAAGGTGGGTTGACTTTAATAGTTTGTAATTGCAAGGGGATACTTCCTGCACAATTAGAGGACATTGCATAGTGGAGAGTTTTGCCTTATTACACAAAACCACAAGATATTTCAACATCAAATAAAATATAAAATAATAAACATATACAATAATGTGTTATATATAGATGTTATATGATTGGTTATAGTCATAAATTAATTTTTAAATTTATAAGTTGTTAAATATTAATATCTTTGTTATATCTTTGTTACAACGGCGTAGATTTTTCTCAAACGTATAAAGGTCGTTGAAATAATAAAATAATTACAAGGACATAATATGACATGGTTATGCATTTTTTTTAATTAAGGTCTAATAATATATAAAAACTTATTACTGTTTTCTTTTCTTTTCAAAATTTTATTAATCTAAGATGCACGAAAATAAAATATTTTTTTCTTAAATCGAGTATCTCATCTTAGATACTTAATTTTATAAATTTATAAAATAATAAAATAATTAATAAATATATTTGCTATATAAAAATTATTATAATTAATTTATAAATATAATATTATTGATGAATCGTCATCTCATGTATATTAATAGAAATTTTACGGTTTGACCAATACAATTGATAATAAGAACCAAATTTTTTTTGGAAGGAACTAAGCGTGAAAAGGATGCAAACTGAAAATAACATAACAGTTTATCAGTGGTTGGAGTATTCAAAACAACTGTATCAGCGTAGTAACCAACAGGAGACACCCCCTACTATCATTGTCAAGAAAGAACTTTTCACAATTGAAGACATTATTCAAGGGATAAAAAAGTTAGCAACTGGAAAAGCCCGTGACATAGACAATCTTCAAGCAGAGCATATAAAATGGGGGTAGATATCTTGGCACCGCAAATCAAAGAAATTTTCAATGAGGTCATACAAAATGGCTTCCCTACTGAGTGGACAACTAGCTTGACCATTCCTCTGTTTAAAAGTGGAGATGTAAATAATCCCTCAAACTATCGAACTATCATGATCAACCCTCTCTTTGCAAAGTTGTTTGGGAGTATGATAGAGCATAGGATCAGCATATGGGTGGAAGAAAAAGGAAAGAGAGCAAAGGGGCAAGCGTGTTTTAGGCCCAAACACTCAACTATTGATCATTGTATCACGCTCGGACACATAGTGGAAAAAATATGGGACAAAAAAGAAGGCTTTTTGCTGTTTTGTAGACTTCAAAAAGACATTTGACACAGTGCCTAGGAAAAAATTATGGAGCAGAATGGAAGAGCTAGAGGTTCCAATTCACTACAGGGCAGCAGTTCACAGACTATATGAGCATGTAAAAGCTAGAATCAGAACACAAGAAGGGTTATCTCGAATGTTTTGGTAGTGACATAGGTGTCAAACAAGGTTGCCCTCTATCTCCAACCTTATTTGGGTTGTACATTGACAAGTTAGAAGAATGGATAAACAAATTTGGGGGAGAGGGTGTGCATTTAGCCAAATATGTGGTAAAACTCCTCATGTATGCAGATGATGTAATTCTTGTTGCCAAAACAACCAAAGATCTAGAAGATCACCTTCAAGCTCTAGAACTCTTTTGTAAAGAAGTTGGGATGCAGTGAACACGAGCAAAACAAAAATTATGATTTTTTCAGAGAAAAAGAAGCAACAACTCAAATTTCAGTTTGCAGGAGAACCACTTGATGTAGTAGTAGAATACAAATACCTGGGCGTAGACTTTCATGACAAACTTAATTGGAATACATGTAGGATGAAAAGAACTCAAAGTGGCTGGAGAGCACTATATGCACTTCAAAACAGGTGTAGGAATGTCGAGTTGTGGGACTGGAAGACCACCAAGGTCTTATTTGGCCTACTTGTTACACCGGTTCTGTTGTATGGTTGCGAGGTGTGGGATAGTGGCACAACAAATGCAAAATGGAGGCAAATAGAAAGGATTCAAAAATATCTAATCACAAACTTTCTCAAAATTAAGGCCACAACCCCTTATGAAATTATTCTAGCTGAAACTGGAATGTTCCCTTTAGAAGCAATTGCTATGACCAAGTTGTTATGTTACTTGAAAAAACAGAAAACATGACAAATGATAGATGGCCTAGAGCAATTAGGGGACGAAGAGTTACATAGGCGAAAGAATACGTGGATGAAACAAAATCGGAAATGGATGAAACGTTGGGAAATCAACATAAATGAATGCCCAAATGTCAACAAAGACATTAAAAATTATGTGAATGAAAAGTTCGAAGTGGAATGTGGAAAAATGCAAGCGAGGAAAAGACAATATTATATTGCAAATTTTAACCCAACGTATGACCACAAGGAAAAAGCGTATATAGGCGCTAAAATCAAGTGGAAGGAAAAAATACTTATTGCTCAGATAAGGACTAGCTCTCATAGGCTTAGATGTGAAACAAGGAGATGGACAACGCCCAAAGAACAATGGGAAGAAAGAATATGTACTCTATGCAAGACAGAGGCGAGGAGAGACAGAGGAACACTTCATCTATAAATGCCCGAGTTTTTCAGATATCCATGACAAATACAAAGAAACACTTGGGAACGAGTTTATTACAGATTTATTTGAAGACAGGAAAATAAAAAAAGTTGGAGAATTGCTAACACAAATCAGCAGGAGAAGGAACAACCTTCTCAAAGATATTAAAGATCATATGATATGATTTGAGTAATTGTACTTCCATATTTGAGGTCCCATAGACCATATTTGGGTCTCGCGGACGTAATTAAAATCTTTCATTCATTCACAATAAGGATGCACATTAGATTATATATTTTATAAATGTGAAAATATAAAATATATAATTATAAAAAGAATTTAAAGAGAATCAATGTTTGATTATATATAATAATTATAAATAAGAGATTTTAGTAGAATAGTAAGTAGGTTTGTTGTAATATTTCAAACTTGTTTTTAATTACGTCGATAGGCGTTCTACAATGGCAGCCACGCCGTAAACAATATTAATATTTTATTAAAAAAAGTCGACATTAAGAAAATTATCTGTCCAACATTTAAAATATTTAAACTATAAAATATAAAATCCGAGAGTTATCAATCTCGAGGCGCCTATCTATCACATGCCCAATAAATGAGATAGGCGCTCGAGATTAATAACTCTCGGTGTTTATAAATATATATATTTTATATATCTAAGTTAGTATTTAATAATATCTATAATAATTATAAATTATGAGTTTTTTTTTTTTACAATTTGAGTAGTTTATTTATAGAGATTTTGGAACTTTAAATAAGGGTTTAGTATACAAATGAGTTGTCCAAATATTTCGATACTCAAAATATGGTTGAATAACTATAAACATCATCGGTGGATGTGTATAAGAAGTATTAAAAAAAAACTATAAACATCATCTTCCATGAAAATTATCTTGACCTATAACCTTACAAACATTAAAAACTAATTTTTAAATTCCATACATATATTTAACATTTATACATTAATAATTATATTTAAAAAATAAATAAACATGCTTGACATTTAAACTACTAAATATACTTTATATTTCTAAATATTAATAACATGTTTATATATATATATATATATAGTTTTCCTTAATATTCCTTAGATGAAGCTGCAAATAATAAATAATTTTTTTTTTTTTTTTTGTTGGAGTTGACTTTTTGTTGGGATACCTATCATTTTTTTATTGTTAATTTTAGGTTTGTTGTCATAGGTAATGTTAACACCACTCTTGTTCCATGCATAACATATTTAAACTTTATACATAACATCAATAAAAACCTATGGTGCTACATTGATGCTAAGATAACATTAAGTTTTCCACTTGTAAAAAATAAAGTTAATGGTGCTAGCCTAACACAAATCAGATTAAAGTAGTGTAGCACAAAGATATTCCTTTATGAACATAATATATTCACCTGTTAATCGATAATGTTTTTATAACAATCAAAAATATTTTTTTTGTTAATCTATGTAGTTCTTTTGCTAATTTTGGAATGAATTAAGTGTGAAAAGGATGCAAAATAAAAATAACATAACATTTAATCAGTGGTTGGAGTATTCAAAACAACTGTATCAGCGTAGTAACCAGTAGGAGACACCCCCTACTATCATTGTCAAGAAAGAACTTTTCACAATTGAAGACATTATTCAAGGGATAAAAAAGTTAGCAAATAGTAAAGCCCGTGACATAAACAATCTTCAAGCAAAGCATATAAAATAGGGGTAAGATATCTTGGCACCGCAAATCAAAGAAATTTTCAATGAGGTCATACAAAATGGCTTCCCTACCGAGTGGACAACTAGCTTGACCATTCCTTTGTTTAAAAGTGGAGATGTAAATAATCCCTCAAACTATCGAACTATCATGATCAACCCTCTCTTTGCAAATTTTTTTGGGAGTATGATAAAGCATAAGATCAGCATATGGGCAGAATAAAAGGGAAAGAGAGCAAAGGGGCAAGCAATTTTTAGGCCCAAGCACTCAACTATTGATCATTGTATCACGCTCAGACATAGTGGAAAAAATATGGGACAAAAAAGAGGAGGCTTTTTGTTGTTTTGTAGACTTCAAAAAGGCATTTGACATAGTGCCAAGGAAAAAATTATGGAGTAGAATGGAAGAGCTAGAGGTTCCAATTCATTACAGGGCAGCAGTTCACAGACTATATGAGCATGTAAAGGCTAGAATCAGAACACAGGAAGGGTTATCTGAATGTTTTGGTAGTGACATAGGTGTCAAACAAGGTTGCCCTCCATATTCGACCTTATTTGGGCTGTACATTGACAAGTTAGAAGAATGGATAAACAAATTTGGGGGAGAGGGTGTGCATTTAGCCAATTATGTGGTAAAACTCCTCATGTATGCAGATGATGTAATTCTTGTGGCCAAAACAACCAAAGATCTAGAAGATCACCTTCAAGCTCTAGAACTCTTTTGTAAAGAAGTTGGGATGCAGGTGAACACGAGCAAAACAAAAATTATGATTTTTTCAGAAAAAAAGAAGCAACAACTCAAATTTCAGTTTGCAGGAGAACCGATTGATGTAGTAGTAGAATACAAATACCTGGGCATAGACTTTCATGACAAACTTAATTGGAATACATGTAGGATGAAAAGAACTCAAAGTGGTTGGAGAGTACTATATGCACTTCAAAACAGGTGTAGGAATGTCGAGTTGTGGGACTGGAAGACCACCAAGGTCTTATTTGGCCTACTTGTTACACCGGTTCTGTTGTATGGTTGCGAGGTGTGGGCTGGTGGCACAACAAATGCAAAATGGAGGCAAATAGAAAGGATTAAAAAATATCTAATCATAAACTTTCTCAAAATTAAGGCCACAACCCCTTATGAAATTATTCTAGTTGAAACTGGAATGTTCCCTTTAGAAGCAATTGCTATGACCAAGTTGTTATGTTACATGAAAAAAACAGAAAACATGACAAATGATAGATGGCCTAGGGCAGTTAGGGATGAAGAGTTGTATAGGCGAAAGAATACATGAATGAAACAAAATAAAAAATGGATGAAACGTTGGGAAATCAACATAAATGAATGCCCAAATGTCAACAAAGACAAAAAATTATGTGAATGAAAAGTTCAGAAGTGGAATGTGGAAAAATGCAAGCAAGAAAAGACAATATTATATTGCAAATTTTAACCCAACGTATGACCACAAGAAAAAAAGCGTATATAGGCGCTGAAATCAAGTGGAAGGAAAAAATACTCATTGCTCAGATAAGGACTAGCTCTCATAGGTTTAGATGTGAAACAGGGAGATGCACAACGCCCAAAGAATAATGGGAAGAAAGGATATGTACTCTATGCAACATAGGGGCAGTAGAGACAGAAGAACACTTCATATATAAATGCCCGAGATTTTCAGATATCCGTGACAAATACAAAGAAACACTTGGAAACGAGTTTATGACAAATTTATTTGAAGATAGTAAAATAAAAAAAGTTGGGGAATTGCTAACACAAATCAGCAGGAGAAGAAACAACCTTCTCAAAGATATTAAATATCATATGATATGATTTGAGTAATTGTACTTCCATATTTGAGGTCCCATAAACCATATTTGAATCTCGCGGACGTAATTAAAATCTTTCATTTCATTTCGGTTGTAACTGAGTAACTAAAGAAAGAAAAGAAAACTAAAAGAATTCATATTATAGTGTTCATTAGTACATAAACGTCCAAAAAAATATATGAATTTGAGAGGAAGATAATTGATATCCACCTCATAAGCTCTTACACGAGTGGATCATAGTTGGTTGTTCATTTTATTTGCATGTAATAAAAGCATACGACACCAAACCTTTTCACTTGATATTTTTATTTGTCATTTATAATCATTTTTTTAACAAGGAGAAGAAATATGTTATATTTTTTATATAAAATCAAGTCATGACGATCATAAATATATATTTTAATTGGTTATATGGGTATGAAACAACCCCATTTATATTATATCATGATCACATAGTGGTTTTACAACAACTTATATATATAACACTTCACAAGATTTGAATATGGATCTCCTACTTAAAAGTTAAGGAATCTAATCAGTTGAGCTAATGCAACTTTATATGGTGGTCATCAATTTTACCATGTTGGTTGTAATCAATGTTGGTGGATACTCGGTTAAGTTGGGATATAATATTTTTGAACCTTAAAAAAAATTATTCGAGAAGATTTTTCTTGAAAGGTTGTTTTATCACTTAATGCCCTTTTTAAGGTCTCAACATTCCTTTAGTTAGCTCTATAAACCTATGTAAGAGCACGAGGACTAAATAAACTCAAACAAAATTTACTTATTTATAAACTTAAAAATAAACAAACTTTTGATAATCTAATCGAACATATTTTATTTCAAGATAATTACTCTCTTGACTATTCTTCAAATAGACATATTAATAAATGTATTATAATTTTTTTTTAGAGAACAAGGGGTTGTACTTGGGTCTCCCACCCTTAAAAAATCACAACTCTATCCTTAAGAGTTTACCATCTCAATAGAGTTGTTATAGCTAGATACCTACATCATTTTTCACAAAAGTCTAAATTATTGATTTTAATTTTCTAGATCTTTTCAATTTTCTGTGTGAAAACAAATATTCTAAATTCAGTATTATTCTTACATTTTCTTGTAGTAGCCTTCACAATACCAAAATTCCTCCTCTATTGTCGATGCATTGCATCTTAGGAAAGTAATATTTCCAAAAATTTGTGCTATCATAGGCCAATTTACCAAATCTAGATTGTCAGTTTCCTTCCTAAAGCATAAGTGCAACCAAAGAATTGTAATAAATAGTTTATATAAAAACATTAATGTTATAAAATAAAGCAAAAAACACCAATGGAAAATATTAAAGTAAATCTTAATCATTATTTGATTCAGGCAATCAACATTTTCTTGTCAACTTCAACTAAACTTACTACTTCCTCTGACCATGGAAAAAAGAATTTAACTTCAAGATCCTCAATTAAAACCCCTTTATTCGTTAACTAAACTTACTACTTCCTCTAACCATTGAAAAGAGAATTTAACTTCACGATGCTCAATTAAAACTCCTCTATTATCTTATCTACACATTTGTTTCCTTCCCTTAACGTATGTGTAAACCTAATTTTTTCAAACTCTGTTACAAGGTCTTATATTTCCACAATGATCTCTTGTATGTTCCATGGAGCCTTTGGTTTCCTCAAAATTGTCATCCATACTCTATTCTATTTCCTTTGTCTGCATGCTTTTAATCCTTCCAAAGCCACCCAAGCTTTAACTTCATTATTTGTTTTAAATCCACTATTGAAAATGTAATGAGACAAAATCTCTACCCTATTATTTTTAATTATTCCTCTTCTTGTTGGTTGTGGATTTCCCCTATTATTTTTAATTATTCCTCCTCTTGTTGATCCTGGATCTCCTTTAGATGCTCCATCAAAATTCAATCTGACCAACTTCACTTCTGGTTGTTTCCACTTTATATTCTTTACCTTCTTTTTTGTTTCTTATATATTCAACATCATAATTTCATTTGTTGACTTGACTCTATCTATCAAGGCTCTTTGCTTCAAGATTAAGGAGTGGGTGAGTTGATAGGTTGGTTTAGACTCCTTTATGGTTAAATAAATCTTCCTTTTCATTACCTCTAATTTGTTTTTCTTTCATTTAAATATTATTATATTATTTTCTAGTCATACAATTCAAATATTATTGTATCTTTTGATATATCCAAATTGTTTTTAAAGCCCCACTTTTAAAAGTGCTCCTTCATTACTTTAATCATTCTTCAATTTTGTCATTCACTTTTAGGGCAAGTACACGTTTTTGAAAGGTCTTGTTTCTTTGTATCGGGGTTTGAACTTGGATCTCCTAGAGAAAACCCAAAGGTACACCACTACGATATCCCTAGGGACAATATATTTGAAAAATGTAAAAGTAGTGTATTTTTTTATTTAGTTTTGAGAAACATATTTAATTATATCTTTAATTTTAATAAACCATCTTAATAAGAAAATATTATAGGAATAATTTATAAATAAATAAAGAAATATATATTTATTTATTATTTAAATGGTTATATGAGATTGAAACGGGCTCCACCCATATTACATCATGACCATATAATGGTATTATAAGGTTACTATGCATGAATTGTTTGGCAAGATTTGAACGTTGATCTTTTCTTCCTTAAAAGTAAAAAAAATCTTAACCAATTAATGTCATTAAGTTTAAGATTTAAATTAAAAACCTTTATAATGAAAACTTAAATACTTTAAATAAAAATTAATTTTAATAATAAAAATAAAATACTACATATAAAAAATTTAAAATTCAAATCCTAAAACTTGGTAACAAAAAAAATTAAATACTTTAACCTTAAAAAACAAAGGTTTGAATCCCTAACACAACACAAAAGGTGGGATTGACTTTAATAGTTTGTAATTGCAAGGGGATACTTCGTCGCGTGATTAGAGGGCATTGCATACCGGAGACTTTTGTCCTTTTGTTTGAATGACCTCATTAGACAAAAGGGTTGTCACAAAACCACAAAGGTTTATTATTTCATGCAAGATATTTCAACATCAAGTAAATTATGCAATAATTAACATTTACAATAATGTTTTCTATATATTTAGTTGTTACATATGATTGGTTATAGTTATAAATTAATTTTAAAATGTGTAGTGATGATGAATTCAAACAAGTTTGTCAACAATAAGCACGGCGTAGATTTTTTTCAAAAGTATAAAGGGTGTTGAAATAATAAAATAATTACAATGACATAATATGGTATGGTACTATGCATTTTTTAAGCAAAGGTCTAATGTTCAAAAAAAAAAAAAAAAAAAAAATTATTCCAATTAGATTGTGTTTAATTAAAATAAATTTTAAAAATAAATATATTTATTATATTAAAATTATATTATTAAATATTAAATTTAAAATTATTAACATGACATCATGAATGAATCATCCCCAATTGTGGCTAAGAGCCATGCCCTTAGAATGTATATTAATGGGAAACTTCATAGGACGAATATAATCGATACTAAACAATAAGAATACAAACTAAGGTAATGTGAAGAACAATGAGTGGTATAGGTTGGTTATGTTTTCTAAAGTATAGTAATAAGGTTTTAAGTAGGGCTATGCTCTTTACGGTAAAATAATATAATAGGGGTTTCTTTCTAATAATTTAAATTAAATTAATTGAAATAAAATATTAATGATATAAAAATATAACATCAAACATATATATATATATATATATATATATATATATATATATATATATAGTTTTAAAGGGATAGTGCAATTTTTCGGGGTTTTGGTTCTTTTTCGAAAGGTTCAAGGTTTAAATCAGGGCGTGGGCGAGTGTGTGAGGTGGTGGTTGTGTGTTAAATTCCATGTCGAGGGGTCGACTTTACGAAGGATCATGGTTGGGAAGAAATTACTCAACCCTGTATGTTGGTCTTTACGAAGGATCATGGTTGGAAAGAAATTGCTTAACTCTGCATGTTGGTCGTAAGGGTTTCTCACACTAACCAAATAAAAAATATATATTATTATATTATTAGTAATTGTTTTGAGACATCTAATAATAATAATAATAAAGTTATGATTATAAGGTTTTTTAAACTAACTAAATTTAAATATATATATTTTTTGAATAGTTTAAGACACATTGAAGGTCATCCTCTCTCCCTTAAGAAAACCCAATACTTTTTCTATTACAACATCCTTGTCAATATATAACCATTAATAATATTAAATATTAGAATATTAAATATTATGGTTGACTTTAATAATCCCGGCTATAAACTTTTGAGGATTTATGTAGGAAAGATTATGCTCTAGGAATACGAAACATGGGTTAACACATGGTTTTGTGCGTTTTTCTTTTAGTTTTAAATATATTTATACATGTAATATATTTGATTATAGTTATTCATTTTTTTTTTCACTAGAACGTTTACAAATTACATTAACAATCATCCTCACGAGAACGTTTACAAATTACATTTACCATTGCTTGTTGTGGTGCAGTGGTAAATGTCCTGGGTGTTGGTAGAGGCCGACCCAGGTTCCATTCCCCTTGTCTCCATCTTGCAGATATATGGTATAGTTAGGAATGTCCTATGTGCTGGTAGAGGCCGACAAGGCTCCATTCCTCCTATGCCCAACCTGTTGAAAGTGGCACCTTGAAAGGTGTGTTTTCCACTATAAATTAGTTTATCTGCTTGTTGTGGTGTAGTGGTAAATGTCCTGGGTGCTGGTAGAGGCCGACCCAGGTTCCATTCCCCTTGTCTCCATCCTGCAGATATATGGTATAGTTAGGAATGTCCTGTGTGTTGGTAGAGGCCGACAAGGCTCCATTCCTCCTATGCCCAACCTGTTGAAAGTGGCCCCTCGAAAGGGATGTTTTCCACTATAAATTAGTTTTTGATCTGCTTGTTGTGGTGCGGTGGTAAATGCCCTGGGTGTTGGTAGAGGCCGACCCAGGTTTCATTCCCCTTGTCTCCATCTTGCAGATATATGGTATAGTTAGGATTGTCCTATGTGCTGGTAGAGGCCGACAAGGCTCCATTTCTCCTATGCCCAAACTATTGAAAGTGGCACCTCGAAAGGAGTGTTTTCCACTATAAATTAGTTTTGTCTGATATCTGCTTGTTGTGGTGCAGTGGTAAATGCCCTGGGTGCTGGTAGAGGCCGACCCAGGTTCCATTCCCATTGTCTCCATCCTACAGATATATGGTATAGTTCGGAATGTCCTATGTCCTGGTAGAGGCTGACAAGGCTCCATTTCTCCTATGCCCAACCTGTTGAAAGTGGCACCTCAGAAGGGGTGTTTTCCACTATAAATTAGTTTTGTGGGCCAATAATCTCCGTGCTAAATATGTTGAGAACAAAAGTCCTGAAGACCTTGTTCGCTATCAACTTCCTACCAAAGGTTCTCCCATTTTAGCAGTTCTTAAGACTGGTGAGGATTTGATAAAGAAAAAATTATTTTGGATCATTCATAATGGTCAACATGCAAATTTTTGGACAGATTCTTGGGATGGTCACAAGCCTTTGATAACTCAATTTCCCGATTGGAGGCCTTGGATGGAGGAGCTTCACCGAGCTAATTAGATAAAGGTGGCTAATTATTATCGGTACCATACTGGTAATTCAAAGGTTGGTAGATATTGGATCCCTATTGAGGACTGGCCTATTCAAATCCCGGAAAGGCAAAGACAAGATATCCAAGGCATCCTTCATATGAGATCCCTCTCTTGGTCCCATGAAAAAGATTGTTTTGGATGGAACAACACTACTAAGGGTGAGTATTCAGTTGCTCAAGGTTATTTGACCTTATGCCATAATAATCCCAACCATTCTTCTGACATATTTTCTCAATTATGGGCTCAAAAGCTTTGGCCTAAGGTGAGGTTATTTAATTGGCTTTTATTGCATCGTAGGGTGCTTACTGGTGAGCAACTTATGAAGCATGGTTTTCATGGCCCTTTTAGATGTGAAATGTGTGAAGAGAATGTAGAAAATATCAACCATATTTTTATTGAGTGTACTTTAGCCTCTGGAGCTGTAGAGGAGAATGGCCAATTTACTTGGCTTACAAGTGGTCCAATTTTTTTACTTTTGAACAACTTTGGAGGGATTGGCCTAATCAAGAGGGTGTTGATCATTTTATTAGGCAATTAGTTTGGATGGGTTCTACCATTCTTCTTTGGAATATTTGGAATGAAAGGAACAACCGAATTTTTAATCAAGATAGTAAGGATATTCACTATATTTGGCAAAAGACCATAGCCAACTTAGTTGAATCAGTCCATCATCTCCTTAATCACCCCAAAAATCCTACCAAATATGGGATCAAGTGATGCAAATATTGAATATTAAACCTTCTAAGGACAACCATCTTAAAGGGAATGTGAGTATTAGTAAATTGGATAGGAATAGAAATTGGCAACCTCCTCCTAAGGATTTTGGAAAAGTCAATACTGATGGAGCCTCTAGAGGGAACCCTGAAAAAGCCAGTGTGGGAGGAATTGGTTGACTTTCAGATGGCTCCCTGGTTTTTGCTTTTGCTGAGAATTTGGGTATTCTTTCCAATAACCTTGCTGAGGGGTATGGTATCCTCAGAGGTCTTCAGGATGCTACTAAGGTTGGATGGGAAAAGGTGATAGTTGAGTCTGACTCTCAACTTATGATTAATCTCTTGAAGAATCCTTCTAAGAATCATAAGGTGGATTGGAGAATAAAAAGAATTATTGAGAAGATTCAGTTAATCTAGATGGGATTTTTGAAAGTTGATTACAATCATGTGGTCAGAGATCAAAACAAGAGTGTTGATGCTTTACCTAATTGGGCTTTGGACAAAGGTGATCTTACTTGTTATGGCCACCCTCCTATATGGTGGGCTTCTCAAATTAGGGAAGCTCTTATTTCTATCATTTCTTTGGATGGCTCCAGTTTCGAAGGTACCTAGTTTCTTCTTGTTTTTTTTTTTTTTTGCTTCTTTTCTTTGGTTCATTCAGTTTTGTTTTAGTTCCCTAGCTCATTCTATTCTTTATTTTGTTTCCTCTGTTGATTCTTGCCTTAATAGTCTTATGGTCTAGATAGGTCTTTGTTTTGTTCATTTTTTATTTTTTTTTCCTTTTTGTTTTTTTTGTTTAGTTTTTTAAGGTGGGTGGGTTTTTTTATTTTGTTTTGTTTTTGTGTTCTTTGTGTTGTTTTTTGTTGTTCTTGTGTTTTTGTTGTTGTTTTTTTTTTATGTTTTTTGTTATTGTTCTTGTGTTTTTTTTCGTTCTTGTTCTTGGGTTTCTCTTTGTTTGTGTTATTTCGTGTTTTTATGGGTGAGTGTTTTCTATATTTTTTGTTTTTTTTTATTGTCTCGTTGTTGGTTGTTTTTTATTTTTATTTTTGTTTTATTTTTTAATTTTTTAGGTTTTGGTTGTGTTTATTTTTCTTGTTTTTTTTGGGTTATGTCTTTGTAGTGTTCTATTGTTTTTGTCTTGTTTGTGTTTTGTTATGTGTTTCTTGTGTTTTTCTATGTGGTTTGTGTTGTGGTTTCTTTTATCTTATTGTGTGTGTTTGGTTGTGCTTTTATTTTTGACACACTCAAGGAGCATGTTTTTTATTTTATTTTATTATTTTTGTTGTTATCTACTTATTTTTAATTGGGTTTGTGTGTTTGTTTGCTCCTTGAGTGTGTCAAAGGTGGTAGGCCAGGTCCGAGTCCTGGGCGTTTTTGGCGGAATGGATACCCCTGTCTCCTTGGATCTTACCTAAAAGTGGCATCCCTTTTGGGATGTTTTCCAAAAAAAAAAAATCACACTCAAGGGATTTGAATACAAGATCATTTAAGAAATAACCACCATCTTTAATCATTAAGGCAACTGCCTGTTGGCAATAGTTATTCATTTATTTGTATTCACTCACTCTTTAATGTTATTGTTTAATTAATTTATAAGCCCATGTTAGTTATATAATTCTTATTAATATATTAATTTAAAGATTTTCATTTTAAGGTTATAAGAAAATCTTTACCATATCTAAAGTTTTTAAAATTAAAATTTATTATATTTTATAATAATGTGTATATATAAAAAGTTTCCGTCCTATAAAATATTTTTATATATTATTATTAATTTTTATAACCTTTTCAAATATTATATGATTTTAATTATATTTATAATTTACAAATGTATAAAGGTATTATGGAGTAATGGCAGATGAAATATAATTATATAAGTGGAGTTGACTTGAGCTTGAATCTTAACACTTTTATAAAAAAATAATTGATGAGAATATGATTTATTTATAAACTCAATATTTTTAATTATAAATAATTGGAATTTCGTTCACGTTAATACCTATCTATCTATTTATTTGGTTAGTGTTAGAAACCCTTACGACCGAAACTCTTGGTATTTCCATCTCATCATAACCTCTCATAAGGGGATAGTTGAGCTTATCAATAAGAAATTTAGCACACAATCATACACACACGCCACCATTTGAACTTTGGATCTTTAAAAAAGAGCCAAAGTCCACATCGTTGTGTTGTCCTATCGGGACATTTATAAACTAGATATATTAAATAGGGTTTTGAAAGGGTTACCCTTTCTTTTTACATTGATTTAATCACGTTAAACTATTTAATGTCATTAACATTCAAACCTTAGTGTAGGCTACATCAACTATTTATTAAACTCTTGAACCAAAAAAACCTTATAAACTCAATATTACTCATACGAAATTACAATTGAATATTATATCGTTTAAAAGGCATATATTCGCTTTAACTTATGCCTAGGTTCCATCATTGGTTGATACTATAGTGGGTATAAATGTAGCTAAATTACTCAAATATTGAAGCAATACAAAATATGAAGATGATAGCTAAATACAAAACAATTATAAAAATAATCTAAAGTTTTAATTGGATTTCAAAATGAGTTTCATCAATCATTGTTTAGAGAAGGATTAAATAAAAATTGTTAAAGCTAAAAAGTTTAAGACAAGTTAAAGTTATTATATTGAAAATGTTAAAATTAAAACTTAATTATGGTAACATGATACACTTTATTTAAAATTTTATGCTAATTGTTTAAGCAAGCATGGCGTTAAATATCCCAAATAGATGTAAAATATGTTTTAACATACTTATATTAATATTTATAATCTCTAAATGATGATGTTGAATAATTAGGTGATATTCATTCACTAGGTTGAAAATGTATTCTCTATGAAATTTCTCATAAAATTGAACTAAATAATCTCATTGATATTGAATAAATAGATTATTTTTTTGTTCAAAATGAAAAAATACGAAAGCTTAGAGTATAAATTACCACACATCTAATTTTGTCAAATTTATGACCTATTATTAAGAATGACTTGTGGTGATTCTACCAAGAAATAGAAGAAACAAGATCCTTAGTTGTTAAAGTTAATCATATGTTGAGTAACTCACACCAAAAGGATCTAAATAAGACCAAATAGATGGACAGAGATCAAATATAATGTTAAATTGTTTATTAAATTATCAGAGATTACAAATGGAATTAGAACAAATTTTTCAAAAACATATCTATCGTGAATAAACTAGGACTCTCATGAGAAAATCATCTTAAATAAATTACTTTTGGTATGGGAGGTAACCAAATGGACACAAAATTTGCTTTAGGGAACTATTATAGTGAATTTAGATTTCAATAAATCTTATGAATAAAAATGAGATCAAATATAATGTTAAATTGTGTATTAAATTACCAGAGATTACAAATGGAATTAGAACAATTTTTCTAAAAACATGTCTATTGTGAATAAACTAGGACTCTCATGATAAAATCATCTTAAATAATTTACTTTTGGTATGGAAAGTGACCAAATGGACACAAAATTCTCTAAAGGGAACTATTATAGTGAAATTAGATTTCAATAAAGCTTATGATAGAATAAAAAGAGATTGATACTTTCGATATCAGAATCAACCATCTGAGAGGGAGTCCTCCTTGAAGAGAGAGGAAAAATACCTCTTAGTCTCTTCTGAAATATCCCTGAAAGTAGAGAGCAAGGCACCCTGAGAATTCACAAGAGAGGTAATTAGGTTACCATTACGGCGAGCCTTAATTGAGTTATAAAATAAGGTCATGTTCTTATCCCCTTCCTGAAGCCAATCTACTCGAGTTTTTTGTTTCCAAATTTTTTTTCCCTCAGTTCCCATTTAGCAAGGTCTTTCACAGCCTCATATTCCTCAATGAGAAGCTCCTCCGTGAGTCCTTGATCTCTAATCTTCCTTGAAGCTTCTTCCACCCTCCTAAGAGCTTCCAGCTTAGCCAAGGAAAGGTTCCCAAAATTCATTCTATTCCATCTCTTCAATTTATGCTTAACAAATTGTAGTCGCTTCATAAAGGAATACATAGCGGTTCTATGAGGAGGTTTGTCAGTGGTCCACCAGCCTCACATGAAATCATGAAGCTTAGGATCACAAAGCCACATAATTTGAAACTTAAAGTAAGAATTCTTCTTTAGCCCTAACTCTAGAGCAGAGAGTTTGATAGGCCAATGATCATATCCCCTACCCTCTAGAATCACAAAACTAGCACTTCTGTTATTACCCATCCAAACGCTGGAGACAAAAAACTTATCCAGTATCTTTGAGATGGAATCTTCCCCACATCTTCTAGTGTGCCAGGTAAAGATCCCAGTATTTGGCTTGATGTCAACCAAGTTTAGGGCCCGGATATGAGAACTAAAGACAGAAGAAAAAGGCTCGAGATGATCAACCCCACCGTATTTCTCCTCCCAATAAGTGATAGAGTTGAAGTCTCCAACCAAAATCCATGGGTATAGGGGATCCATACTTATCATAAAGCAAATGTGCTCCTACAAATTCACTTTACCATTATAATCAACAAGAGCACACACATTTGTAAGTAGGATGGTTTCACCAGATTCATTATCATGCCTAATCATCTAAATAGAACATCTACTAGAAATCCAAGTAAGAGGGGATTTCTTAACTGGATCCCATAAGCAAGCAACGCCAGCAGCATATCCACATGCACCAATACACTCGCATTGCCCCCTTCTCCACAACTTGGGAGCAATATTGAACATACTATTAGTAGTCAATTTAGTCTCCTGAATAAACACCACATCCAGAGAATGTACACGAACTAAATTACGAACAACTTTTTGTCTGGGGATTTTGTTCAACCCCCTTACATTCCATGAAAAGATAATCATTTTTGGGGGTTAGAAAAATGGGAGTCCAATGTTCTCACCAAGACTGACTCCACCAAAGTATCCCCCATTAACTTAATTTTATCCTGGTCCTTCTTTCGACCCACCTTCATATTCTTATTTGAAGCACTTTTTTAAATTATTTTTTGTTGCAATCCCAACATCGTAGGAGTTTTACAGTCCAAGGATGACTGCATCAATGCCTGAGTAGGAGAGGGCATAACTAAATATGTGCCACTTTCTAAAATAGTTTTTCTTCTAGGGCTAGATCCAACCATATCACCTATACTCAAATCCAAAGCCCTTTGTTCTTCATTTAAACCACCTAGATCTGATTCCTTAAATTCCCCCTCAAGAAGAGACATATGATTCGGCCCTGTTATATTTACATAAGGTAGCGACGTTTCAGGTATCTCCATGCACTGATCAAGATCATCTAAAACTTCAAAACGATTGAGCAGAGCATCTACCTGGCTATCCTTAAGGTCTTTGTTTGCCCTTTGTCCTCTATTTTGGGGTTTTACCAGAACAAAGCCTTCCTTATCCCGTTCCCCTTCCTTTATCGAGGCTTTTCATTTATCCAAATTTTGTCCAGATCGAGAGGGCCCAGGATTTGAAGCCACGGTTGGGACAAACATAGGGCATTTTCTTTGCAGGTGATCATATTCATGGTAAATCCGACAGCAAAACGAAAGAGCTTCATAGTCAATTTTTTTAACCCATGTAGTCGATCCAAACTGTGTTTCAATAGAATCTGGAATAGGATTATTTAAATCAATTTCAACATAGATACGGGTAACAAAGATTACTTTTTTATCCACCGTCTATTGCGACGGTCCAACCGGCTTCCCAAGAAGAAGGGCAATCTTATGCAAGATATCAATTCTCCAGAATTCCAACAGGAACCACAAAAGCTGAACCCACACTAGAACCTGCGATGGCCGCTCCTCTAACGGGTTGAAACCTGCATGCCAGGGTTTAAGAAATATTTTTGCTTGGTTACAGAAATAAGGACCCCCTTCAAATGCTTTGTTGTGATCCACAAGATAAGATAAAATCACCATAAAATAGTTGTTCGCGCTCTACATCACCTGCACATCACCTTCAGGGTTCCAAGTCTTCGTGACCCAAACCTCTATAAAGAGAAGAGACCCAAAAAATTACCAATAAGCGCATGTTTGGTTAAATACTCCACATATTCCACCATTGAGTCTGGTTGAACCACTAGAACCGCCCTGGCTTCACATCGTTCCAAACATCCATTGTTCTTTAACAAGCAGTTCTCGACATGCACTGGAAAATCCTGTTTATTCCAGTCATTTTCAGATGAAAAAATATCACTAGCATGCACTCTCTATGATGGGCCTGATGCCATCACAACATTCCTACAACTGTTTAGACCTCCTCCAGAAACTGTTACCATCCCGGTAGAGCATTTTTTCCTCATCAAACCCTAGCAGAGCAGTTTTTCCTCATCAAACCCTAGCAGAGTAGTTTTTTCCCTAATCTAGTAGGATTTTATTTTCATTACTTTGAGCTCACATTACAAAATCTAGTGTCAAAGCTTAAAGAGATTTAGTATTGTAATCCCCATTGTCCATTGTGCCATGGTACTAAGTCTAATAAGAGTATTCAAATTAGGATTCTACTTGTGCTTAAAAAATATAGTCTAAAGTTAAATCTTCAATCCTAATCTCTTTTCACCTCAAGCCTTATCTTTTGGTGACCTATTAGAATTTAGATTTGAAAATGCTCTTGATAACATAATTTATTATATTGCATTAAAAGTCCTTAGAAATAATGGAAACCAAGACACAAAGTAATGTATATTAGGGATCACATGCCCCTTTACCTATTGACGATAAATTATTGTTTGATACAGGTTACAACTTCATGTAAAAAATACATGTTAAAAAAAAAAAAAAATCTAGAGCAATTTGTCAAGGAAATGAAAATATATCTTCAAGATTTGGTTAAAGCAACCAACATCAAGATCAAAATCTAGATCATGTTCAGAACTTAATGCCAATCTCTACATGATAACTTCTAACATGGAAAGACAACATGCACTCCATATGAACTACCATTATACTTATTGCCCCAAAATATTATTTATCAAATGTAACATAGTAACTAAACAAAAGATTGAAACTAGTTAGCTTCTTTGAGGAAGAAGTGTTAAATAACATTTGACAATATAACATAAATCTCAACAAAGTTATGTTGTTATGGTTTATATGCAACCTATAAGGTTTAGTTTATGTTTCATTTTAGTATTTTATATCAATAAAAACTCATTTAATTAACATTATTGTTTACGAAAAAATAATAAACTTTATATTGTATACATATTAATCAAACTTTTAATAAATCATTAAAACTTATAAAAATAAAAATTTAAAATAATTTTTTTTAATTGAGATTTCTACATTAGGCACCACTAGTCACATTAGTTATATAACCATTTTTTGGTGTTGCTGATATTTGAACCATGGTGTGGGTTGCATCATCCATGTTTCAACCATTGAACCAAGGCCTCATTAACAATTTATAAATAATTTATTCTTAATATAAGCTAGTATTTCTTTTAAAATAAGAACTAAATACCACATTTAAAAATCAAAACCCTAATAAATAAAATTTATGCTACTAGAGCCTAAACTAAATAATATAATATCAAAATATCTTATTTATAGCCAACTAAAGTTTTGACACTCGTATGTCCAAATGTCCATGTTTGTTCTATGATATAGAGTTGACAAAGGTATGAACCTCAAACTAAATATGCTAATGTCAAGACATCTTATTTATAGCCAACTAAATTTTTAACACTCATATGTCCAAATGACCATGTTCATTCTATGATATAGAACCAACAAAGGTATAGACCTCAAGTTGAATATCCTAATGTCAAGACATCATATTTATAGCAAACTAAAGTCTTGACACTCATATTTCCAAATGTCCATGTTTATTCTATGACATGGAGTTGACAAAGGTATGTACCTCAAACTAAATATCCTAATGTTAGGACATCTTATTTATAGCCAACTAAAGTTTTGACACTAATATATCCACATGTCCATGTTTTTTCTATGATATAGAACTGACAAAGGTATGGACCTTATCCTAATGTCAAGACATCTTATTATAGCCAACTAAGGTTTTGACAATCATGTCCAAGTGTCCATGTTTATTCTATGATATAGGGCAAATAAAGTTATGAACCTCAAATTGAATATCCTAATATCAAGACATGTTATTTATAACCAACTAAAGTTTTGACACTCATATGTCCAAATGCCCATGCTTTTTTATAAAAACAGAGCTGACAAAGGTGTTGGCTTTTAAGCTAGACTATCTTAAATCCCAATATTTTGGATCTTGAGTAGACTCAAATATAAGAACAATCAAAATATAAGTTGACCAATATAAATTATAATAATATTCAAGAAAATATCAAATATGAATATAAAATGACCAAAATCATTCATGCAATAACATGAAGAACACTTACAATAGAATTGCTCAAAATATGCATACAAACTTTATCATTCATTCTTGAATATTTCATACATAATCCAGATATTTATCCATATCTTTCATGGAGTTTTCCCTCCAATATATAACCTTAGAAAAGTGACTCTTCAATACTTGACTCTTACACTCTTCGCTCATGTGGGAGTTGCAACCTTTCCTATTCTTTACATATGATAATCCTTACATGTTCTTTGGCTTCTCTTCTTGCCACTTGTGCACATGACTCTTGACTCTCTATTTATTTGCACTTGTAAATAACACTTAAATACTTCTACATGCACACCTAATACATTACACATGTGTACTTTCTCACACTACATATTTGCACATTTAATTATATGACACATCTTGCACACAAACACTTGCATAAAAGAAAAATATAAATCATTCACATAAACTATAGACGCAAACCCTAATCTATTACATATTTACATTTGTACATAAAATAAAAATACTACAAAAATACATTAACATGTAACAAATAATATAATATTTTTCAATAAAAATATCTCAAATTAAACAGCCTAATCTCAACACATACTGTTTATAGTCCACTAAAGTTTTAACACATGTTTATTCTATGATATGAAGCTGACAAAAGTATAAACCTTTTCTTCTTTAATACAACTTTCTAAATATGATTATTAATAGTTACAAGAAAAATAATTTTTAAAATTTATAGACAAGCATGCACCAAATATTAAGCCATTGCAATCAATAATTCTCATGAGTTTTGGCATTTACTCTGGCTTTCCCTCCATAAGACAACATGATAGTTGTATTTGTTATGTATACACATGCACCTCACCTTTCACAAGGACAAAACAATTCCCTTAACATAGGGATAAATGACCAAGATGGACCCACTTTGTGTCTTTAGTCCAATAATTAATGGTTCACTTTCTTTTATTTTTTAATAAATTATATTAAATTTTAACTAAAAAATAATGAACATTCTAATTCATTTTAGTTTAAAATAATCTTAATTTTATTTTAATCATAAGTTTAAAAGGAAGTAATTTTACCATGAGCTGTAAAGTTGAACACCGTGCTGATACAATTCTGTTTGGGTTATAAATTTTCGTGCCACACTACTTTTGGATTCCCTGGAGTTGCACCATGTGAGTTTACTTCCACTTTGTCGGTAATTTAATGTATATTATAATTTTATTTTATATTTATATATAATTTGGAGATTTTAGATTTTTTTATTTTTATTTTTGGTTATAGGAGAGTTGGTCATACCTACACTATTTTTTTTGACCTGTCAAAAAGAGACCACCAGTAGCTGAGGATTCTTACCATCATTGTAGATTTTACTCACACTCATAGAATCTTACCTTTGTAAATAAGTAATAAAGGTAATACACAATATTATTAGATGTTTAAGATTAACATATTAAAGATAATAAGATTGTATACAATGTTTATACATAGATATAACCATATATCCCTAAACAATATCCTCTCACAACCATATAATAGATAGATAGATATAACCATATATATAGATAGACAATTTCCTTCTCACAATCATATAATAGATGAACAATATCTTCTATAAGGATTATATCATATAACTTATAATCTAACAATATCTTTATAAATTGTTTCATATAAATTATAACGTTATACACGATAAAAACTATTTATTTTTTATTGAGTAAATACTTCTGATACATTACATATCCGTAGTGGGGATTGAACCCGGGTCACATCACCGATAATACAAAACTATTTATTTTTGCTTTTACAATAAAAACTATTTTTTTGTATTTACAATATTAAAATATTTTAAATTATTTATCATATATTTTATTTTTATAAATTAATTTAAATTTAAAATAGAAGGCAAATAATTCATTTTATTTCTATTAAGACTTGAATTTGAAGTATTTCATGTATTAAACCTCAATCCAATAAATGTAGTTTTACAAGAATGTTTGTAAATTGCAATATTTTAAATACTATACAGACTTCTATAAAGGTGATGTTAAAATGGAAGTTGGATTTTTTATTAAATATATAAATATTTTAATAATAAATATAATATTTTTAAAATATTTGATAATAATAATAATAAATAAATTGATATTATTAATTTTTATATTTAACAACTATAAAATTTAATATTAAATATTATTTAGTAAAATATGAGACAAAAATAAAATTTCAACCAGTGGCTGTTAGTAATGGTCAAATGTTTATCTTAGACAAGACATAAAATTTTAAGATGTTTTGGAATGTCACACTTTATATACTTGTCTGTAGGTTGTCCCGATTCAATTTTTTAAAACAGTTAAAACCAGTTAACTTCAACTTTACTAACCTACTAAAGTTTACAAAGATTCTATACGCAACTAAAAAGATTCTACCAACTGTACGGACAAATATGAAAAAAAGATCGAACCTTTCTTTTTTACAGCCAGGTTCTAAAAGCACAGTTTTGACTTCTTAGCTGGCAGTTTAGGCCCTGAGAGCAGAATGAAACCCCAGCAGTTCAAACCTTTTATATACCCAATCCGGATCTCCAAACTCCAGATTCTGCCCCGCATTCCATGTGGCCGGTCTGAGCCTGCAAACGCGCACCGGTGAAAGCCCAAACAAACGTGGTGCAATTTGCATGCCAGATATCGAGTTCGAATCGCCAATCAACGGCGGCGTCCACAAATACACAAACCATCCATCCATAGTGAATTGTCAACTTGGCGGGCCCCACCCACGTCACCGCGTTCGTAGATTCGCAAGCTCTCAATCCTTTTTAAGTGGAGTTCATCGCCCGCAACTGGAAGTAGGTAGAGAGTGAGGAGATACTCGTTGTGTATATCCCTGTGAGAGCAGATACTCGTTGTGTATATCCCTGTGAGAGCAGATACTCGTTGTGTATTTCCCTCATGACCCAATTTCCCATCTCACTCATTTACACGTTGTTTCTCTCACATAATTAGCGTGTTTTCACCCCCGGTTCTACATATCCGCGCCCAAAATCCCCAATCCCGTGCTCCTCTTGCCGGGCCACAGGTCGCGGGTTCGAATCAAAGCGTCGAACTCTGAACGTTTTTGAAGTTTCTGATGCCAGATTCGAGTCAAATAGTCGAATTTTGAAGGTCTTTGAAGCTTCTGGTCCCAGGTTCGATTCAAAGCTTCGGATATTGAAGGCTTTTGAAGTTTCTGGTTCCAGTTTCGAATCAGAGCGTCGGATTTTGAAGTTTCTGGTCCCAGGCTCGAATCAGAGCGTCGGATTTTGAAGATCTTTGAAGTTTCTGGTCAGGCTTCGATTCGAAGCGTCGGATTTTGAAGGTCTTTGAAGTTTCTGGTCCCGGCTTCGATTCGAAGCGTCGGATTTTGAAGGTTTTTTAAGTTTCTGGTCGCAGGTTCGAATCAAAGCGTTGGATTTTGAAGATTTTTTTTTTGTCTTTTTTTTTAATTTGTGGTTGAAGGTTGGAATCAAAGCGCCGAACTTTTTAAGTTTCTGGTCGCAGGTTCGAATCAAAGCGTTGGATTTTGAAAGTTTCTCTGAAATTTGTGGTCGCAGGTTCGAATCAAAGCGTTGGATTTTGAAAGTTTCTTTGACATTTGTGGTCGCAGTTTCGAATCAAACCGTTGGATTTTGAAGTTTTTTTTTTTTAATTTGTGGTTGCAGGTTGAAATCGAAGCGTCGGATTTTTTAGGTTTCTGGTCTCAGGTTCGAATCAAAGCGTTGGATTTTGAAAGTTTCTTTGAAATTTGTAGTCGCAGGTTCGAATCAAAGCGTTGGATTTTGAAGCTTTCTTTGAAATTTGTTGTCGCAGGTTCAAATCAAAGCGGCGGATTTTAACGTTTTTTTTTTTTTTAAATTTGTGGTTGCAGGTTGGAATCAAAGCGTCGGATTCTAAAATTTGCGGTCGCAGGTTCGAACCAGGGCATCGAATTCCGAAGCTTGTGGTTCGTTGCCATGGCGGGCAACTTCACCTGCACGGCGGAGGAACTGAGGTCTCTGATGGGAGGAGGGAATGGAACGGGCGCGGCAGGGCAGCTCCTCTGCGGGAAGCTGCAGGCGATATCGGACGAGCTTTTGGCGACGAAGTTCGCGGTGAACAACACGTTTTTGCTCTTCTCGGCGTACCTCGTGTTCGCCATGCAGCTCGGATTCGCCATGCTCTGCGCGGGCTCCGTGCGCGCCAAGAACACCATGAACATCATGCTTACAAACGTCCTGGACGCCGCCGCAGGGGGGCTATTTTACTACCTTTTCGGCTTCGCCTTCGCCTTCGGCAAGGGCGCGCACTCGAACGGCTTCATCGGCCATTACTTCTTCGGCCTCAAAGACGTGCCGAACGGCACCTACGATTACAGCTTCTTTCTCTACCAGTGGGCCTTCGCCATCGCCGCCGCGGGCATCACGAGCGGCTCCATAGCGGAGCGCACGCAGTTCGTCGCCTACCTCATCTACAGCTCCGCCCTAACGGGCTTCGTCTACCCCGTGGTTTCCCACTGGGTCTGGTCCCCGGACGGGTGGCTGAGCGCCTTCAACAACGACAACCTCCTCTTCGGCAGCGGCGTCTACGACTTTGCCGGGAGTGGCGTGGTCCATATGGTCGGTGGCGTAGCGGGGCTCTAGGGGGCACTCATCGAGGGCCCCCGCATGGGCCGCTTCGACCACGAAGGGAAACCCGTACCGCTTCGTGGTCATAGCGCCACGCTCGTAGTCCTCGGCACTTTTCTCCTCTGGTTCGGCTGGTACGGCTTTAACCCGGGGTCTTTTGGGAGCATCCTGGTGCCCTACGCCGCTGGGAGCTTCGAGGGGCAGTGGAGCGCCGTGGGCCGCACTGCAGTCACGACCACGCTGGCCGGGTGCACGGCAGCGCTGACCACTTTGTTCGGGCGCAGGCTCCTGGCGGGCCACTGGAACGTTCTGGACGTGTGCAACGGCCTCCTTGGCGGCTTCGCCGCCATCACCGCCGGTTGCTCCGTCGTCGAGCCGTGGGCCGCCATCGTCTGCGGCTTCGTGGCCGCCTGGGTGCTCATCGGCTGCAACATCCTCGCCCTGAAGCTCAAGTACGACGACCCCCTCGAGGCCGCGCAGCTCCACGGCGGGTGCGGCGCCTGGGGGCTCCTCTTCGTCGCCCTCTTTGCCAGGGAGGAGTACGTCCTCCAGGCCTACAGCGGCAAATCCTCCAGGGCCTACGGCCTCTTCATGGGCGGCGGCGGGAGGCTCCTGGCCGCCCACGTCATACAAATTCTGGTCATCGTCGGCTGGGTCAGTGCCACCATGGCGCCCCTCTTCTTCCTTCTTCACAAGCTTGATTTGCTCAGGATCTCCGCCCAGGATGAGGTGGCTGGAATGGATACGACGAGGCACGGTGGCCTCGCTTACATGTACCATGAAGATGCCAGTGGACATGGCCAGGAAATGGGTTTCATTATCAAGGCGTCGCCAGGCCAGACTCCCATCAACCAAACTCCCACAGACAATCATGCCAATGGTAATAATAATAATAATAATAATAAGTAATTATTTTGATTTTCTGATTATCTATCGGCAATTGCATTTGGTTTACTGGTTTTTGTGGTTTCAATTATTTTGCAGTGGCTTCGTTGCAACATGGACGCTGAGTTGTGAAGATCTTTGCTCCGAGAGAAATGGGTGGTTGCA
Source organism: Wollemia nobilis (assembly GCA_028583015.1). Classification (NCBI taxonomy): domain Eukaryota; kingdom Viridiplantae; phylum Streptophyta; class Pinopsida; order Araucariales; family Araucariaceae; genus Wollemia; species Wollemia nobilis. The sequence continues at coordinate 9,707,195 of JAQPPZ010017228.1, forward strand.
ATGATGGAATCTACTATGTTTTTTTTTTTTTTTTTAATTTTGTAAGATTGATTCCTAGATAAAATACTTGCGGAATGAAAGTTGGGTGTTGTGTGCATGTGTCTCTTAACTTTTCTGTACATAGAGACAATAACGATAATTTGAGTGTTTTTTTTGGAATATTATAATGATAAAGGTGTTGGTAATGATAATGAAAATTATCTACATTGTTATCATTTTGTTTTAGTAAAGGTGTTTTTGATAATAACCAAAATCATGTGATTGTTGTTTTGGTAAAGATGTTTTTAATGATAAGAAAATTTATGTAATCATTTTTTGTAATGAAATCTTGTAATTGTTTTTGTTGGAAACATTGTAATGGTAAAGATGTTGGTAATGATAATGGAAATTTATGTGATTGTATTTGTGGGAACATTGTAATGAAATGATATAATTGTTTTTGTTGAGAACATGCTGATAATGATAATGCAGAACATGTGATTGTTTTTGTCAGGTTAAAATTTTATTTTAAAAAATAATCGGCTGTGCCTCCAGTTGTATAATACAACAGTATATATACTTCAACTATATATAGCTCATGACTATATATATTTAAACAGAAAACGCCATTATTTCCTGCTTTATCGGTACTGGAATGCAGTGATTTGAAGGCAGATTATCGATAGCAACGACATTGGAAGTGATGGTTTATTTACATTGGGAGCAGCAGTCGAAGTCATGCTTTCAAATAATTCAACAAACCATGCAACTTTTGCACGTGTACTTTGAGTGCACTGCCTTTTCTCTAAATAATTATAGAGGATTTCTAACAACCCTAGGAATTGCATACCTTTTTTTTAACGCTATTCTCCGTATGTATGCGCTCGCATTCTTATATAGAAAATTTGGAAGAGTCCTCTGTAATTACGATGTAATATCGAATAATATAATAAATTCAAAAAATTGTAAAGTTTAACAAGATCTAGGTTTAAATTTTGGCAAGTTTGTTGTAAAGATAGTAGTCTGATTTTAATCTTCTCAGCGTCCATTGAGTGGTCCATTTTACTTCGGGTTATAAAACAATAAGGTGGAATAGGTTTGGTGGATGCAAACTGGTCCATTTTATAAGTTTGGTGGATGCAACCCTTATGGTTTGAACCCTACTCTTCCATCTACTAAAAATAGTGTGGTTGCAACCAACTCTCTTATTGAAAAAAAAACAAAAATTTTGATATGAACTTGCCCTTACCAACCACTAACCAACTCTCCTATCAAATTAAAAAAACATATTAAAAATATAATCAATATATTTAAATACCATAAAATATTTAAAAATATTTATAAAGTACTTATAAAATTAATAGAAAGTAGCATATCGTTATACAATATAAATAAAATTATTTTAAAAAATATATTATAATTTAAATTAAGTTATTTTTAGTTTAATTATATTTATAAAGTCTATAAAATTAATAAAAGTAGCATATCATTATATAATATAATTACAATCATTTCAAAAAATATATATATTATGATTTAAATTGAATTATTTTTAGTTTAATTATTTTTTATTTGATAATGTGAAATTTTTTTACAATCATATTTAACATTGAACATTTTTATTTTTAATTTAATTTTAAAAACAATGAAAATACTTATGATTGAAGATTGTAATGGTAAAGGTGTTGGTAATGATAATAAAAATCATGGTGATTGTTTTTATGGGAATATTATCATTGTGATTGTTATTGTAGGAACATTGTAATAGTAAAGGTGTTGGTATTGATAATGAAAATTATCTTCATTGTTTTTGTAGGAACATGGTAATGGTAAAGGTAATAGTATGATTGAATCTTTTTAGCGTTGGCGGAATAGGTTTGGTGGAAGCAACCCTTATGGTTTGAACCCTACACTTGCAGGATACTAAAAATAGTGTCGGACCAACTCTCCTATATAACTTAACACCATTATTTTCTTATTTATCCCTACGGAATGCAGTGATTTGAAGGCAGATTATCGATAGCAACAACATTGGAAGTGATGGTTTATTTATATTTTGAGCAGCTGTCAAAGTCATGCTTTCAAATAATTCAACAAACCATGCAACTTTTGTACGCTAACTTTGAGTGCAGTGCCTTTTCTATAAATAATGAGCATTTCGAACAACCCTCGGAACTGCATGCTTTCTCTTAATGTTATCCTCCATATGCGTTGGCTTTGTTATCTAGAAAATTAGTAAGAGTCCACTATAATTACGATGTAAGATCATATTAAAATGATATAATAAAAGGCGGGGACATTTTAATTCTGCAAAAAAAATTGGAGTTTAAATGTTAGGAAGATGAACAATATATTTAAATATCATACAATATTTAATTATACATTTAAAAATCTTTATAAAGTGGCATGAATATTATACAATATAAATACAATAATCTATTTTAATTTATAAAAAAATTATTTTTAATTTAATTTAATTTTTTATTTAATTAATGTAAAAAACTTCACAACTATATTTAAAGTTAAATATTTTTTATTTTTCATTTAATTTTAAAAACAATAAAAATATAAAATTTCCTTCCGTTTTTATTTTTACTTCAAAAAAAAAAATATATATATATATATATATATATATATATATAATTTTTGGATTAATATTTTATTTTTAATGTAAATATATTACAATTAATTTGATTATTTTTTTTAACAAATTTTAGGAAAAAGTATAAGTTTTTAAAAGAGTCTATTGTGTAATAGTTTGAATTTGTGTTTCTTAGATGAGAATCTAAAGACATAGCACTAGTCTATTGGGTGAGAACCTAAAGCCATAATACTAGCCTATTGGATAAAGATGAAGTCAACAAGACCTCCAATACCTATGGACAAACACTACAACATTCTAAAAAGACAAAAAAAATTAGGATAAAACATGAGTTTTTGAGAGGGTCTTGAGCCCTTATGCAATGATTTGAACCTAAGTCTGGTGAATAAGAACCCAATGACATACTACAACGACATACCACATATAATACAATTTTAAGATAAAATATGAAATTTTGGAAAAACTCTTATGATTTGAACTAGATCTTCTATATGAAAAGAACATACCACTAATAAAATTAAATTTTTTTAAAATAAAACATAAATTTTAAAAAACATCCGGAACCCTTACAAAATAATTTAAACTTAGATAAGAACCTAAAAACAATGTCAATATCCCGAATAATTGTAAACATCATTTTAATTTAAAATGACCATGTGGCCATGTTCTTCTTACTTCTCAAATAACTCTATTCCACGTTGATTAATAGAAACCTTCTTATTTGTTACGAAAGAACGAATCTCGAAAGGCTATATCTTATTTGCTAATATGTTATCCTTCTAAGATTTTCCCCATGATGTTAATGATCTTATAAATATAAATTTAATTAGTTCGTTCCATCTTATAGTTTTATAGAATCATGAGATCTTAATGTCGATGGACTCGGTCTTCATTAGACCGAGATATCCATGGACTATTCTAATGTACATGGGATGATTGACCTATAATATATTAGAAAAAATTTATAACAAGTCAAAGAAAATTCAATACACATTTTAAAAAAATTAAAGGAAATCATATTTGAGATTGTTAACCAAGGAATAATGAAAGAGCCATTGGCTTTATATAGTAAATCAATGGTCAACCTTGGCTCATAGTAGTTCCAAGAGGTATGGTATGACATAGAGCTTACGTATCGTATTTAATATATGCTAACTTTGATCTGAATTTTTTTTCACCGACGGCTATCTGTTTTACGACCAAGAAGGTGCGATGTGAGTCCTGTGGGTGTGTTGGAAGCTTTCCCATCTTACCATTAACGATATTGTGGTGTGTTGAAAGCCTTCGTTGTTGGAAGCTTTCCTATCTTACCATTAACGATATTGTGATATGTTGAAAGCCTTCGTTGATAATTTGAACCTGTCAGCTGAAATGACAGTTACTAAAAATTTGTGATTATAACCAATTCATTTATATAACATAAATAAAAATAAAAAATAAATGTTAATAAATGATTTTGTTTTATACAAGGATATAAAAAAAATAAAGGAAGAAAAAAGAAAATAAAACGGATAATGGATAATATATTGTAATTAATAATATCTGGTTTTATACGAAACAAAGTAAATGTTAGGTTTTTATAAAATTTGTTTGATTCCTTATGGGATTCTTAAATAAAACTCTTTTTATTTATAAAATTTATTTATAAAAGTTTAGAAGCGACTTGTTTTTTTAGATCTTTGTTAAAAGAATGCATTTGTATTACTGCAATCTTTTTGTTCTGTTTTTCTAGCTTCTAAAGTTGATTTTTTAAGTCTTGCTCGTTGCTAGATTTGGATTTCTTCTAAGGATTTTTCTTTGGAATTTTTTCTTCCGTTATAATAGGTGTCTTATACCATTATAAAGACATCTTACATGCCAAAAATAATTATATATATATATATATATATATATATATATATATATATATATTTTTTTTTTAATTTTAAATTTTTAACATTCATTAAAAATTTATAATTATGGGATTTTTTATGTTATGTAATTTATATACATTTTTTTTTTTATAAAACTGTTTTTTTTATTTCAAATCATACCTTACAGGATTTTTGTCCTTAAAAGCTATAAATTAGGTAGAAGATGAGAAAATAACTCCTCGATCCTTATCCTATCATACGATGTTGTTTTTGATAGTAGTCCCCTTCGAGTAACTTTCGAGTATTCTTGCTTTTCGTTGCAAGTGGTGCAAACTTGTTTTGTAGTATAGAGTCCTCCTCCATTTCCTCTAGTGAACTTGGTGCAAAATCCTCAACCAACAGTAGACAATCTCATTCTCCTCATCAATCATTGATGGTTCAAACAATCGAAGATTCTCCACATTGACTACTAAATGTATACACATGTTTGAAGGTATACAAAATCGAAAAAATTCTCACTAACTTGCTTGATGATGTCAAACGATCCATACTTGAGTGGTTTCGGCTTCTTGGCATTTCCCTACAATCCTTCTTTGCTAAGATATAGCTAAACTCTCTTCCATCTTAAACTTACGGTCAACATGATGTTGATCATACCTCAACTTGTATTTTGCCTAACTAGCCTTCAATTACTCCTAAAATCTCAGGTGGATCTATCTCACTTGTTTAATAAACTTCATCATTCTATCATCCTCTCCTTGCTTTGGTTGCTCCTTCTCCTACTAGTCAAACATCACATCTAGTGGTGAAAGAGGTACATATCCAAAATAAGTCTCAAATGGAGATTTTTGAGTGGATGAATGGATAACTCTATTGTAGGCATGTTGTATGTAGGTGATATGCTCATCCCATGACTTAGGAAACTTCCTATGGTATCCCCTCAAGAGTTGTACTAAAGTGTAGTTGACTACTTCAGTTTGCCCATCTGTTTGAGGATGGAAAGTTGTGCTTCTCTTCAACTTTATGTCCATATTTTTCCATAATATGGTCTAAAACTTACCTAACAATCTAGAGTCTCTGTTAAAAACTATAGAACTCGACAATCAGTAGAGAAAAATAATTTTGTTGCTTGTTACCCTATGACAATTTTCCAGCATAGAATAAGTATGCACATCTTGCTAAACCTATCCATAACCACAAACAAATAGTCATGGCCTCATTTGGTTTGTGGTAAAGCTCCTACAAAATTTATGGACACACTTTCCCACGGCCTATTGGGTACTTGTAAAGGTATGTATAGTCCCAACTTCCTCTTGTTTAACTTACTGGTGCTCTAGAGCACATACACTAATGTAACTGAATACTTGCTCTTGCATTCTAGGCCAGTAGACATACCTTTGAAGATTTGCCAAAATTTTCCCTATACTAAAATATCCTATAACCTTAGAAGTGTGGGCTTCTCTCATGAGTTGTACTCTTCCTCCTAGTATGCAAAGCTTATCTACTTTGTACAATAACCCATATTAGAGATGATAATCTACTATCTCCTTTGAATCAACATGTGGAGTGTTCAACAACCTTTGGTATACCTCTTTGAATTTTGGGTCCTATAGATACTCTTCCTTCTACTTCCTCGTACTTTCTTCAAAAATATATTCAACTTTTGTTGGTTCATCCTATTATGGTTTCAAAAGTAATGACACAAATTTCTTATTGGTATTGATCAACCTCTTTGCTTGGTTGGTCGTTACCAATAATATTGGATTTTTTCCCTTATGAGCATGGATGATGTAGGATTCTCCTCCTTTGATCAACCTATACTTGTTCTCTTCTCTGAAGAATATAGCCTTCTTGTCATACATATATGGGCTGCCCAACACAACTCCACATATGTCCAAAGGTACTACATATAACTCCACCTCATCAATGTATCCAACATTGATAGTAAACTTGACTTTACATTGTTTAGTAGTCTTTAATTATACATCTTCGTGCACCTAACCAAGTGGATATGGATGAGAATGTTTGTATGTTTCTAGTCCAAGTTTCTTAACTAAGTCTTCTACTATCAGGTTTGCTTGAGATCCTAAATCAAACAAGGCATTGATCTTGGTCTTCTTAATTTGAATTTTCACTTGAAAAATTTTAGTTCTCTCTTCCTCATGTGTTTTACTTGAGCTAGCTACACGTAAAGTCTTCTATACTATGGAACAAGTGAGTTTCTCATCAACATTCGAGCTATCTTCAACTTCTTTTCCCTTGATAGAAATTGATGCATTTTACTTTTCTTCCTCTTCTTATTTTTCCTAGGGTGTAATTTTAGATGAAGTTTCCAACATCTCTTCTTTGTATGCCAAAATAATCACAATGGTCGTAATGATTCTTGGAGTCTTTCTCCTTTTTACATTGAAGTGGAAGCCTTCTTGTCTTTCTTTTTTCCTTGTGAAATATTATGTTGCTTGGAGGAATCTCCTTCTTTCTCTTTTCTCCCATCTTCCTCTATGTATTGAGCTTGTACACTGACTTGGTCAATGCTGGTAGGAGTGAAAAGAAGAACTTGTCTTTTAATGTGAGTATGTAATCCTTCAGTATATTTCATCAGAACTTGTGGATCTTTCAATGAAACTTCCAAGACTATTGCTTATTTTCTAAATTTTATGGTGTATTCCTAGATACTTTATCTTTTTTCTTGTTAGTAAAATTTTCATCTTTGTTTTGCTTCATGTCCAAGAGGATAAAATTGCTCCTAAAGTAGTTCTTGAAATATTTTTATTTTTGGGTTGGAGGTTCATTCTCTAATCTCAAGGATTCGGTGTGGGCTTCCCACAAAACTAGTGCATGACCATCCATCTTTAACCTATTAAATGATATTTTCTATTCATAATTGATTACTTCTTGCACATCAAAGTAGACTTCAAGTTGTCATAGCGAGTGGTCTAATTTTTTGGTATTTACATCTCCTTCAAAAGAAGAGATCTCGATCTTTACCTTCATATTGAATGATGTTGGGGCTATACTTGAACTCTCTCCTTATTCAAACAAACCCTTAGGGCTTAAAATTTTCTCTTGCTTCTAGTCTTCCTTACTAGATGATTTTTCTAGCTCTTTCTCCATACCAAATTTTTATACCATCAAATTTATCATTCGGTTCATAGAATTATGTAAGACATGATTTTCTTCAACCATATTTGTTACACTTTCCTCCAATTATGTGAATATAGTTCTTATCTTTCTCAATATCCATTTTTGATGCAAGTTCTTTCTTCTAGCTATGGGTACCAAATTCAGGTTGAAAATCTTCTAGCTTTCCTTCTCCTCTCTTTCTTAAATGGGTTAGAGACATACAACTATAGGGTTTTTTTTTTGGGGGGGACTACAAATCCTATAAACTTGGGATTGTATATGAACCTAGATCTAGATTTGGATCTAAATCTGATTATAAATCCAAATTTAGATCTAGATCTGGATTTAGATTAGGAGATTTGATTTTTTCTTCCTTGAATTTTTGTGTAGGAAAAAGAATAACATTGATAGCCTAACTTCAATCAACCATAACGTCTTCAATATTGCATAGAATTTGGCATAAGATAACTCATTTTTGTAGTACTTAAAATGATCTATGTGATGGTGCAAGAATATTCTGAATTTGAATGCTAGAAACAAATATAGCTGCCACAAACAAAGTGATATTTTTACAAAAAACTTTGCTCTAAAAATACAATCCCCACTTTTTCATAAATCTTGCTTTGATACCAAATGTGATCCAAAATCACCCATCAACTATGTTGTTTGGGATCCTCAAATATAGATCTCTTTTATTTAAATTTACAATAGTATAAAAACAATTTTCTTCTTAGATATTTGCTAAGAGAATACACTTCTACCATTGTAATCTTTCTGTCGTTGCGCTTCTGCTCTTCTATCTTCTAAATCTTACCTTTTGAGCCTATTTTTTTAATTTTAGTTGTTAGATTTGAGAATTATTTTGTAGAATTCTCTCCTAAAATTCTCTCTTCATTTTATCCCCTTATAATAGGTGACTCACCCAATACATAGACATCCTACATGCCAAAAATAATATGACTTTTCTATGTTTGGTTTCCATATTTTTTTAATTTTTACCTTCCTTTTTTATTTTTAAAATTCTAATTTAGCACTCACCCATTATAATGATGGGTTTTTATATTATGCAATTCATATACACTTTTATATTTTTAAATTTCCCTTTTATCTATAAATTCACTGTCTTATTTTTTAATTTATGATCATTGTTAAATGATATTTTTATAAAGATTGATTTTGATTACACGTGGTGTTAATGGATTGGATTAAATATTGTTATAACATTATGAAATATTTTATTTTGATCAATGGTTCTTCTATTGGTTAGTTTAGATCATCTTGTGGACTCCATTAAGGTGATTTAATATCTCCTTATTTATTCATTATTCTTGAGGAGGCATTAAGGAGAGTTTTATTAAAGGTAAAAATGGAAGGAAAAATCAAAGGTATTCAGGTTGCAAAAAATGGTCCCTACAAATTTTATCTCTAATTTGTTGATGATATTTTTTTGAGGTCATCCCTTAATCGGTGAGGCCATGGAGTTTAAATCAATATTATCATGCTATGAGAAGGTTACTGGACAATTGGTTAATTCCATAAAATCTCATATTTTTCATTAATACTACCTTAGATTTACAATGAATTATTATAAATATTTTAGGACTTAACACTAAAAGTTTTCCATTGACTTGGTTGGGTATACCTTTATCTTATAAAGGAAATAAAAAGAGCTTTGAGTCTCTTGTTTGGATAGAGCTTGTTTGCAAGTTGGAAAGGTAAGTTATTAACCATGACAAGAAACTACAACTCATAAAGACTACATTCCAATTCATTCCTATTTATACGATGTCACTTTAAGTTGGCACAAAAACTTACAAGATGTATTATACATGAAAAGAGTATAATATATAGGCATAAGCCTATATGAAAACATGACAAGTGTCAAGGACACATGTCAAGGAGAAATAAGGGGTAAAGTACACATTAACTTTAACATTTCCCCTTAATGTGTATAGGTATAAGCCTATATGAAAACATGACAAGTGTCAAGGACACATATCAAGGAGAAATAAGGGGTAAAGTACACATTAACTTTAACATTCCCCCTTAATGTGTACTTTCCAAAAAAAGGTAAGTCAACATTAGAGACATTCCCCCTTAATGTTGACTTGTATTTCATGATTTGAAATAGTGTCTAGGCTTCTACTTTTGGCTCTTGGCTCTTCTACTTTGAAAAATAGTTCTGGATTTGCGATGTATACATCTAGGTCTGTTGCCTCAGGGTCAGTCACTTCATCGGGTTTGTTGCCTCAGGGTCAGTCACTTCATCGAGTTTGTTGCCTCTATAGGTCAGACTTGTCTTAGTGCCTTAAGGTCAACCTCTCCCTTGTGTATGTTGCCTCTGTAGGTCACTGACTAGGTTCACCATGAATATCATCCTTCCTCATGGTGAATCTTTATCTAGAAGGTGTTGGGCTTTGCCGAACTTCAGTCATGCCAAAAATGTACCTTAATAATAAAAAAATGAGCCATTTGAGAGTGTTCATCTTTGCCAAAAATACACTCTATATTACAAAAAATAAGCCATAGACCAAAATTGGAGGAAAAAGAGAATATTTTGAAGTGTCTATATTTGTAGTCTTCAGAAGTTGATCCGAAGTGTCTTCATGGAATAATATTTGGATAGAGTGGTAGGTGTCCTTATGGTGACCTTCTCATCCTATCGGAATGCATGGATAACCAATCGTTGCATCCACCAGGTGTGATAGAGAAGATGACTAGATACTAGGATCACTTACATTTGCCTTGGAGTGTCGGGTTCAACCGATAGTGCACTCCATAGTACAACAATCTTTGAGGCCCAAAAAAGCATATGGAATAGCCTCAAAATTTTAATTGAACACCATCAATGTGTCCAGCTCGAAAAAATATTTTTGACGAGTATAAACACCCCTATGTTTGGGTATGAATGGGGCCTTCATCTGTAGGAAAAAATAATATGCCTTTACATCAAGAATTGAGAATATTCCTAGCATCAGAGAATATTCTCCTTGGAATATTCTTAGCATTGCTCTCTAACGGTAAACACAAACTTTTCAATTTTCCCTCACAAGAGAATATTCTGTAATTTTCCTTTGGAATAATACAATGTTTTAAAAATTTATTTCATGAGGAGATATGGCCATACATCTTTAAAAACAATTCCCCCTTTTACATTTGAAAAGCAGAATTAATAATGCTCCCCAAATATAAGAAAGTATTTGTTTTTTTTTTAATTAACAAAACCTCCAAATTTAATTTGGCCTATGAAAAATTAAATCTTAAAAAATTGCCCGACACCATCGCTAGCGCTAATGGTCAAATTGTAGACACCAAAACAGCACCAATCCGATTATGTGACTGCAAACACTGATCGCTTTGACAAACACAGCCCCCAGGGCAGCCCTCAGAGGTCAAACAGTGGTCCTAACCACTTTCATAGCAATTTTGTAAGGTCAAGAAGCAATTTGGCACATTCAGGCACTTTGCTCAGTATTCGTCTCACCCAGGGACGAATACTAACTGGGATTCGTCTCACCCAGGGACGAATTCTGAAATCGTCTCTGGTAGGGACGAATTCCAGGTTTAACGGGCAAAAAGAAAAATGCCGCCAAGTGGCAGCCAAGGACAGATCAATTATTGCCTCCTGCCATGCATGCGCGTGTAGGTGGGTAGGTTGGCGGTTAGTGGACTGTCACAAGGGCAGTCATGGAAGCCCAAGTCAGGGAGGAGTCTCCTCCCTCTTGGGAAGGCATGGCCGCCACATGGCATCCCTGCATGCCCCTCCAAAGAGACCCCATGGGTCTATAAAATGGTGGACTTTCCCACCCAAAAGAGGACAGATTGGAGGCGATTTCAAGCAACGAAGTGCTGTCCAATTGAACACCCATTTGCATCTTTTTGATTCACCTTCTCACATCCATTAATCTCTTTCGCAAGGGAGGTTATTGGGTGGCTTTTGGAAGCGTGGATCTAACCCAAATCCAACATTTGACCACCTTAAACCACCAATTTGCCGACACCCCAATCCTAAGAGGTTTTGGGCCCATCCCTAGTGGATTGGCGTCGAAATCAAGTGCCAACGGTGGGAGGCCCACTTGGGCACCCCCGCATTTTCTAAGTTTCATTCTAAAGCATTCTAGATTATTTGTTCATGTTGCATTTTATGTTATTCTGTTTAATTAACTCATAGCTTCAATTCCATAACATTTTGATCAGATTTTATCATGCCTTTTGTCGCTTTGTTGTCCCACTAACTTGCAGGTAGCGACATCGAATTCCCGAGGATAGAGGCCAAATTGGGAGAATCCGACCATCTGGGTCATCCCAAAATGGCCCCAATTACATAACCCCTCTGTTTGCAGGTGTTTTGGAGGTCTCGGGAGTTCGACATTGGAGCGGGATCACTTCGGCTTTTCTAACACAGTAGAATTCGTCCCACCCGGGGACGAATAGCAATCGAAATTCGTCCTGCCCAGGGACGAATTCCAGTTGAAAGCAGATTGGCCGATTGTTTCAATGGCAGTGGCCCTCTGGTAATGTCTTCTGTCCTCTGTCAAGTTTTTAGGTCATTTAGATTCACTTTATTCATTGTTTTAGACAATTGTTCATATGCATCTTTTAGCAATTTCAAAGAACGAACTTTCCTTTTTGTCACAGGTGCTACTAACGCCTTGTTTGTTTCTTTGATTGTAGGAGGAGCAGCAAGAAGTGAGGATTCATCGGCATAAGCGGCGGCAACACTTTGGCCCGCCCATTTCAAACGTGGGCATGCGAAAGAGGAGATCAATGGTCACAATTGTAACAAAGATCCATTTAACGCTCCTAGCCCCTAAAAAGGGAGGAGGCGATTTTGTAACCGAGGTTAAAGAGTTTAATAAAAGGGCTGTGACTTCTCTAAATTCTTGTATCTCATTTCAATCAATTTGCCTCTTTCGTTTAATGCACTTCATATTCTAGGACTTAAGCGTTATTTTGATTTGAATGCATCGAAGTAGTTTTCCTTTCTAAAAGCTTCTGAAATCTCATGCTTTCAGTGGCGATCACGGTGGGACCCTGTCCCCTGGTTTTAAGATCAAATAACTGATCCATTTTTGTGTTTTGTGCTTGACAGGTACAAGTTTTTTAAAGCAGACTGTTATTCGTCTCTGACTGTGACGAATACTTTACTGTAATTCGTCTGACCCTGAGACGAATTTAAATTCGTCTCTGGCAGGGACGAATTATGTTCTGTAATTCGTCTCACAGAGGGACGAATTTCTGTCTGTAAATTTTTAGAGCCGAAGATCAGAAACAGCAAGTCCAGGCAGAAAAGAGGTAAGGTTCCAAACTGTCTTTGTCATTTTTTGATTTTTTGCTTTCATTTTCTGTCAATTCTTGCGTGCTTAAAGAAAATAGTGGTTGATTGCATGTTTCAATTTTCTAAGTAAAATAAACCACACACACATCACGTGGCACATTTTAAACCAAGGAGCTGGTCGTAAGACCCCAGCCCTTGAGCAAGACCAACGGTGGGTTCATCACCACCTTGGCTTAGCTTTGCATCCATTTCCCCGATTGTCACTGTTGTTAGGCGTAAATCCTGATGAAAGCTGACCGAGTGTCGCTGGGGTGATTCCCATGCGCGCGAGGATAAGTCTTCTATGGTAGGTGTCATTAATAGGACAATCCCCCTTCCGTACCGCCTATGTTCCACGTACCATCTGCTCTCACGTACCTATAGTTTCCCTCTCGTAAGGGCGGGTATATAGAGAGGTTGGTATATCGGTCCGACAATGGTATATTGAAGGGGCGACCATTTATGGGAGTCATATGAGCCAACATTATGCATTTAAACGTTCTTCAAAACTTGCAAAAACAAAACAAAACATCAAAATGCACTAAACCAGTTTAGGACACACCATTAATCTTTAAAAGAGATAATCACCGTTTGTGTATGTGTGTGTTCATTTCTGCTTAGTGTAACAAAAAAATAAAAAAAATCATAAACAAAAGATAAAAATCTATGCATTTTGTCACTCGCTCCAAAAAGCTCCAAGGATTCCCGCAATCGCTTGGTCATCCCCAAAATGCCCCAAAGGTGTCCATGAACCCTTTGGTCAACCCAAGAGCACCCCAAAGGTGCCCATAAGTGATGCAGGAGCATCCAACAAAATATGGGAAATCTTATATTTTTCCCTAAATTTTAGTGCATCTTGTCGGGGCCATAACTTCTCAACCGTAGCTCCGATTGACATGAAATTTTACAGGGAGTTAGTTGGGATAATTTTAAACAAATACAACTCCATTTATTTTCCAAAAACCAGTTTTCGAGGCCAAATTCCATCATCTAGTGCCCCAAAATTAGGTTTTAAAATTGCTCACCTAATTTTTTATGCTTTTTGAGCTGTTCGGAGGTCAATATCTCCTAATGTATTTAGAGTTAGGACTTGAAACTTCATTTTTGTCTTATATATTGTAAGAGGGATGCGCACACCAATTTTGGGCCCCATATGACTCATTTTCAATTTTTAGGGTTTTTAGAGAGACATCATCATGGTGCTCACCCGCAGCCAAGCCCAATCACGGGCGGATGCTATGGGGAATATCCAAGGAGGCACAAGTCACCTCCGGTATAGCCCCAAGGATTTGGTCATACCACCTTGGCGGCCTGACACACAAGGCAGACCCCTCCACACCTTAACGGATAGGGACTATAGGGGCACCCCTTCTAGGAGCACTCCTGTTCAGCATAGCACCCAACACACACCCTTCCATGAGGGGTACATCCATAGGAGAGCTCCCTTAGATGCTCGCTATGAGCGGTCACCGTGCGATGAAGTGCTAAGTCAACATAGGGTTCGACGGGAGGAACCACATGATTACACTATCCCTCCTTCACCCCCTCTAGTTGTCAAGACTACAAGGACAAATCCAGAGCACAAGGCTCCTCGAGCGGGCGAGCCAACTCCGCCCATCCCTTTTTCACTTATGAAAGAGAGCATGAGGAAAACCCTTACCTTCCTCAAGAGCAATATACATCACGGGAGCAAGACGCCTCCGCAAATGCTATCTATCAAGACCACTCACTGAGGCCGAAGCCTCGGATAAATGCCACTACCTCCAACAGAGGGAGGCGGCCTATAGAGATCTTGGATCACTACGACCGAGATAGATATCTAGGAGAGGCATCTAGGCCTTCTAGACATGAGGCGGTAAGACCAACTATCTTAGAATCTGTCAAGCATTTCGCACATCGGATGCAACTCACGCAACTTGAGCTAGAATGACAACAGTTAGAGCAATGGTATCTTCTAAATAAAGAGCACCTTCTACGCCAGAAGGATGAGTTGTTCCAACACACTATGCAGGAGAGGACTCCAACCCCTCACACGCATAAGACAAAACATTATGAGAGGCACAACCCCCAGGTGCGAGACAAGTCTTCGTGACCTCATCAAGCATCACCCTCGATGCCTCCTAGACATGAGCGGGAGGCCACTCCTATAACCAATGATGGGTGCCTTCCTCAGGAACCCACTCAGGTTTATGGGCCACCCTTAGAAATTCATCAAGAAGCCTCTAAGGAATCAGAGCGAGAAGAAGAGTGGGATGAAAAGCCCTACCAAGGCATGGGGGTGCTATCTGGCCACCCCTCCATAGGCCCCAAGTTCCTCAACAAGAACCAACCAAAGAGGAGGAGCTCAAATCTCCCGATACATGCAAAGCGCTAGAGCACTTAGAGTCGGTAGAGACCAAGATTTTGGAGCTCCCAAGGCCCAACTTACATGAGGCTCCTTTCGAAGAGGATCAACCTTTAACCGTAGGGCTACCTGATGATGCAGTCCTCCATGTCTCAGAATCTCCAGATTCTGATGAGCTGTACTCACTGGTCGAAGGTGAGGATAAAACAGAGATAGCCCACAACAATCACATGCGACAACATCGACATCCCATAAATATCGATGAAGCAATTCAACAGATAAACATAATACTAGGGCATGAGTGGCACGTTAACCCACCGCAGTGGGACCAAGCGTTACATCCGCCACTTTGGGCATACAAAGATCAACTTCCGCCCAGAGACCCCATAGCAACATCAGTGCCGAGGGCAGACCCTGTCCTCATATCCGTGCATAGGGCCGATCCATTCATGCCAATCCCTCCAGAGCCAGATCCAGAGCGCAAAGACCATCAAGCTGGGGGTACCTCTATCCCTTGAAGAGCAAGCCAAAAGCTCCAAGGATTATCACAATCACTTGGTCAAACCCCAAAAATGCTCCAAGGATTATCGCAATCACTTGGTCACCCCAAAAGCTCCAAGGATTATCGCAATCACTTGGTCACCCCAAAAGCTCCAAGGATTATCGCAATCACTTGGTCACCCCAAAAGCTCCAAGGATTATCGCAATCGCTTGGTCAATCCCAAAATGCTCCAAGGATTATCACAATCGCTTGGTCAATCCCAAAATGCTCCAAGGATCCTATAATCACTTGGTCAATCCCAAAATGCTCCAAGGATTATCTACAATCACTTGGTCAATCCCAAAATGCTCCAAGGATTATCACAATCGCTTGGTCAATCCCAAAATGCTCCAAGGATTATCGCAATCGCTTGGTCAATCCCAAAATGCTCCAAGGATCCCTAAAATCGCTTGGTCAATCCCAAAATGCTCCAAGGATTTCCACAATCGCTTGGTCAAAAATCAAGAAAATTCAAAAACAACAAAAATCATCAAAAACAACAAAAATTTGCATCTCATTTCTAGGCATACTCAAATTCATCAATAGAGAGCTCTTCTCGCACCTCATCTTCATATTCACAAAAATCAATCCATCAAAAATACAAAAATACATAGCTGCATTAAAGCATTGCATCCATACATTGCATATTTGTGGTCGTACAGGTCAAAGGCACCATAGGCTGTAATTGCTCTGCTAGTCCATCTTGTTCCACACTGTTCCATTTTACAAAAACAACAAAAACACCATGCATTGCTTTTTACCACACTAGAGTCAGTGGTCTTTTAATGTATCAAGAGTTTTCATGATTCAGTCATCATTTTGCTCTTTAGCTATGTAATGTACCGAGTCAAATAGATTTTATGAAGGTAGAGTTACACTTGAAATACGCCTTGTTACGTAACATCCCAACACAAATTAAAACACATAAAAATTCCCAAGTTGTGTGAACGAAAGATGAAACCTGCATAGTAATCCAGGTCACCATAAGCGAAACGGTTATCTTGCTCATCCCCCCGTGCGAATGGTTCTAGAATGCTGAGAATTGACAAAAGGACAAGCTCTTTCCTATCCATTCACCTCCATATACAATGGTTTTCACCACTACCAAATCCCAATCATAGTTGGTTCCCAAAGTTGTAAGGATTCGTACTACACGTCCCTGCCAAGGATGGGTAGTCATCCCCAAGACCTAAAAGGATCAACGCCATTCACAAACAAAATTCCAACAAATCATCATCCTAACACTTTCCATTCACCTTTGGTCTCCAAGTTGTAAGGATTCGTACTATCCGCCCCTAACCAGGATGGGTAGTCATCCCCAAGGCCTAAAAGATCAATGCCCTTACTCCATAATCTCCATCACCCCCTTGGTTCCCAACGTCGTAAGGATTCGTACTACACGTCCCTACAAAGGATGGGTAGTCATCCCCAAGGCCACAAGGATCAAAGCCCAAACTCACAATACTCAAAATACAAAATCAAATAATAGTGGTTATCACCACTATTCAAAATCCGTGCTCAAAAAGAATTAATAGAAAATAAACAGTGATTTTCATCACTATATAGACGAGCAACTCTCTAAATCATTCAGCCAACAAATATCCTGAACTTGAATCCCTGGAATTCTCAGCATTCGAAAACCATCTAGGTGATCCTCATTACAAGTTTGGTTGATAGCCTATCTGGCAATGGTGGTATCCTACCCGCATGATGATATGTCTGTCACATTCGCTTTGCGTATGTGTAGACCAATGTTTGCATAAGGATGAGCTAGCTTATGGTATCCTGGATAACACCGTAGATTAATCTAACTAAATACAACAAAGGAGTTAGTGGAGCTAATTAGGTGATCCTCAATACGAGTTCGGTTGAAAGCCCATCTGGCATTGGCGGTATCCTGACAAATACCACATAAATGAACTCAATTGCACACACAGGGATGTGAAATAGCTTGGTCAAAAACAAGTCCGATTCATACCTTGTTCAAAAGTCTTGTAAGATAAAGTACAATCGTGGCTAGTGAGTTAAAACCGTCTGAGTCTCAGAAAACCTTAGCTACATTTCTAAACCAACTGCGCTACTTTTCATCCTTACAATACCATCAAAAAATACAAAAAAAGAAAAACCACATGTATACATACAAAGTCATGCATCATAGCAATCGCCTAAAAACAAAATAAAAAGAGTCCTAAACAGTCTATGGTGCCATAACCAACCATCACAAATTCCATTCATCCATTTCATTTTGCATATCACATAAAAATCAAAAACATTTGCATTCATCATAACATATGCATTCATCAAAATAAATAAACATGCATACATCCATAGTCATCAGCCATCATGCATAAAGATCAAATCATCACATGTACATAACCAAAATAAAATCGGTATATATATATATATATCGTCAAAAAAATGCCCGCAGGCTACAAAACTGGTCCTCAGACCCCGCAATCATATAACAAAACCCAACCTAAGGCGTCGACCACCATGATCACGTAGGATCGGTGCGACGGGAACTACCCCCCATGGTGTGGGTCCTATGGGACCCCGTAGGGCGGCTACTACTAGCCCCCGCATCATGCCTGCTACCGCCTCCCTCATCCAATCGCCTACGACGAGATGATGCTGACTGCTCAGTAGCACTATCCCTCGTCCGACGTGAAGATCCACTTCCCGAGGGCTCAGGTAGCCGCCCACCAAGGTGGATGACCTCCCTCTCCAAGTCTAGCCGATGTCGGAACCACTCTGCCTCCCGTCGATGATAGTAAGATACTGCATCATCGCGCTGTGCCAAAACCCTATCCCGCTCTGCTAGCTGAGCCCGCAGGAGATCCCTCTCCCGCAGCGCATCCCCCAGCTCCAGATCTCGCATCCATAGCAGCTCTGTCAGTCATGCATTCTCAGCACGTATCCCAGACTCCATCTCCTCTATATCCGCTTGAAGTACAGGACTCTCCGGAATAGCAACCTGCTCTGGCTCCCACTGCTCCTCCATGTCCTGCATGTCCGGCTGATCCGGAGCTCCCAAATCTACATCCTCATCCCCCACCTCAACCATGTCCGCATCATCCAACGAACTCCCCAATCATCCCCTGGTGCCTCAGCACCCTCCACTGCCGCCTCCGTGCCTCCCAGTGGCCCCTCTCCTCTCCATCGCCGTAGTACCCACCACGAGTCATACTCAGTGGTAGTCCCGACGTCATCCACGTCCGGGACGTCGATCACCGCATCTGACTCCTCGCCCAATGGCACGATGACCGGTCGATCTAGAGTCCTCTCATCTCCCCGACGTCGATAGACCACGGGCTCACCAGGAAACCCCTGGCGCACCCCAAACTATCGTGTAACCCGGCTATATGAGAATAACTCATGCTCGGTCCCGTGTCGCCCAATCAACCACCGCTCCTTGCATACCCGTCGGAGCCACTCTCCAGCCTCCGACCAGGCTGGACAGTCCCGATAAGGGTGCCAAACCACCTCCCCTAGAGTGAGCCGAGAGAAGGCATCAGTATAGTGCTCTACGACACCTGCCCATCACCGACTCTGCCCCTGCTCCGTGGACCGCCGCCACAGAACTGCATAACCTATCTCCTTATCCTCCATCGCCGCCCGAGTCATCCATGGTAACCCGGTTGGCCTCTCAACTGCTATGTGCTGCCAACCCCAGCATGCAACAGATAACTGTAGCTGACCCCCTTTCACTACCGACAACGGACCCCATACAACTCCCCGTAGAGCTGTGCCAACAATGTCTGTCCCCATCTCAAGATCAACGATGCCTCTATCGGGCACTCTACCAACTGCCACACCAAATCCAATAGGTTCCATGGGAACCTCGCGCCTGACGAGTCAGGTAATAACATGTTAGAAATGAGGCCCATCAAGAATGCGTGCCTCACTCCTAACACCCCCTCTCCTGCCACCATCCAACCAAAACCACCTCCACGTCGTCTCCACTGGGTTCTCTACACCCACCGCTCCCCATGCCCGAAGCATCTCGTCGATACAGCAGTCCGCTGATCACGCGGTGATGTCCTGATAGGCAGTCCATCTATCAAAATCTGAAGAAGCCGATAGACATCCTCCAGAGTCACAGTCATCTCCCCTGTCGGGAGATGGAAGGTGTTGGTCCACGGATCCCAAAGTTTGATCAGGGCCGTCAGATAGGCCTGATCCGGGACCACAGGCTCCAGTCGAGCCACCTGCTTGAGCCCAAGGGCATCAAGCCATTCCCAATCATCATCAGTCAGTGCCCCCCGTGCCTCAGTGAAAGCAACGGGTACACGGTACCGGCTCCTAACAACCTGCAAAAGAAAATAATTCAACAAAAAAATTAATTAAAATCATAGAAAAAAATTGTACAGAAAAACAACACACTTACAGCTTTAAAAACAAAAATAAACTCTAGGGAGCACTTACAGGTCTCGCTTCGGCTCCGCCGCTCGAACCAGTTTGTGCACTCATGATGGCAGGGAAAATTTCAGCAGCGCTTCGCTTCGCAGAATTTACCTCCTCCTCCCAGAGCTCCAAAATCGCAAGAAAAATTTGACACAAATGAGCCCAAACTCAAGTTTTGGCCCTTAAATAGGCCTTTGAGCTGGAATTCATCCTTTACTGGGATGAGCGCTCTGGTTAGCGCTCGTCCCACCCAGGGACGAATTCTACAGCTGGAATTCGTCCCACCCTGGGACGAATTCAGGCCAGAAACTTCAAAAACATCAAAAAATGAACAAAAATGCACTAAAAACAGACAATAAATTTGCCCGATAAGAGTGCTGTTGCACTTGACATCCCGGGCATACAAAATAGACGTTGGGGTCACAAATTGTCATTATCCTACTCCCTAAGAAGGCTACTTTAGCCGGACCGCTCCATGGGAAGACGGATTTTTGCCAATTTCAGCTCCAAACAGCGTCGCAAAAAGGGTTAACACCCACCAAAAATAGGTCCAAATGTTGGAAAAATTGCACATGCTTAACGATAAACCATCTAAAGGCACCCTTGCACAAGTCATCTTGGGTCAAGCGACTCGTCGCTTTTCTCACGAAGGTCATTCCCTCATCGATTCGTCGCTTGAGGGGGTAGTCACACTTAGTCACCAATCAACAAGCACACACCCAATTAAGGAAAATGACATGCATTCAAAGAATCATTGACAAAGACAATTACGCTCCTGCTTGGGGCAGTAAACAAGCAATAACAATCAAATTGATCAAACACTTGGCATTCGTGAATCATGAACACAAGGTTCCCCTGTGGACAAAAGGTTGCGCCCTTTGCCTAATCATGACCGATCAATGTCCAAGCTCAAGTCACACCTCACCAAAATAGGTTAATACTTGAAATCAAATTCCTTAGCTCGTCAGAAGCAAGGATTCAAGAATGCATGCCCTTTCCATGCTTGGGGCATCAAAAGTTGGTTAGGTTACCAAGAAACCCTAATCATTAGTGCTTTGGCTATCTATTTTTGCTCGACGCTGCGCCATGCACAGCGCATCCCAAAAAGGGGCATCTCGTAGACACCAAAACAGCACCAATCCGATTATGTGACTGCAAACACTGATCGCTTTGACAAACACAGCCCCCAGGGCAGCCCTCAGAGGTCAAACAATGGTCCTAACCACTTTCATAGCAATTTTGTAAGGTCAAGAAGCAATTTGGCACATTCAGGCACTTTGCTCAGTATTCGTCTCACCCAGGGACGAATACTAACTGGGATTCGTCTCACCCAGGGACGAATTCTGAAATCGTCTCTGGTCAGGACGAATTCCAGGTTTAACGGGCAAAAAGAAAAATGCCGCCAAGTGGCAGCCAAGGACAGTCAATTATTGCCTCCTGCCATGCATGCGCGTGTAGGTGGGTAGGTTGGCAGTTAGTGGACTGTCACAAGGGCAATCATGGAAGCCCAAGTCAGGGAGGAGTCTCCTCCCTCTTGGGAAGGCATGGCCGCCACATGGCATCCCCGCATGCCCCTCCAAAGAGACCCCATGGGTCTATAAAATGGTGGACTTTCCCACCCAAAAGAGGACAGATTGGAGGCGATTTCAAGCAACGAAGTGCTGTCCAATTGAACACCCATTTGCATCTTTTTGATTCACCTTCTCACATCCATTAATCTCTTTCGCAAGGGAGGTTATTGGGTGGCTTTTGGAAGCGTGGATCTAACCCAAATCCAACATTTGACCACCTTAAACCACCAATTTGCCGACACCCCAATCCTAAGAGATTTTGGGCCCATCCCTAGTGGATTGGCGCCGAAATCAAGTGCCAACGGTGGGAGGCCCACTTGGGCACCCCCGCATTTTCTAAGTTTCATTCTAAAGCATTCTAGATCATTTGTTCATGTTGCATTTTATGTTATTCTGTTTAGTTAACTCATAGCTTCAATTCCATAACATTTTGATCAGATTTTATCATGCCTTTTGTCGCTTTGTTGTCCCACTAACTTGCAGGTAGCGACATCGAATTCCCGAGGATAGAGGCCAAATTGGGAGAATCCGACCATCTGGGTCATCCCAAAATGGCCCCAATTACATAACCCCTCTGTTTGTAGGTGTTTTGGAGGTCCCGGGAGTCGACATTGGAGCGGCATCACTTCGGCTTTTCTAACACAGTCGAATTCGTCCCACCCGGGGACGAATAGCAGTCGAAATTCGTCCTGCCCAGGGACGAATTCCAGTTGAAAGCAGATTGGCCGACTGTTTCAATGGCAATGGCCCTCTGGTAATGTCTTCTGTCCTCTGTCAAGTTTTCAGGTCATTTAGATTCACTTTACTCACTATTTTAGACAATTGTTCATATGCATCTTTTGGCAATTTCAAAGAACGAACTTTCCTTTTTGTCACAGGTGCTACTAACGCCTTGTTTGTTTCTTTGATTGCAGGAGGAGCAGCAAGAAGTGAGGATTCATCAGCATAAGCGGCGGCAACACTCTGGCCCGCCCATTTCAAACGTGGGCATGCGAAAGAGGGATCAATGATCACGATTGTAACCAAATCCATTTAACGCTCCTAGCCCCTAAAAAGGGAGGAGGCGATTTTGTAACCGAGGTTAAAGAGTTTAATAAAAGGGCTGTGACTTCTCTAAATTCTTGTAACTGATTTCAATCAATTTGCCTCTTTCGTTTAATGCACTTCATATTCTAGGACTTAAGCGTTATTTTGATTTGAATGCATCGAAGTAGTTTTCCTTTCTAAAAGCTTCCGAAATCTCATGCTTTCACAACTGAATTTTGGTGCAAAGCATAGGCCTCTATCGTAGTTTATTCAACGCCAAGTGTTATCCGAACAAGTGCCCCAACTAGCACTACAATCGTTGACCACTGCATAGGTGTCTGTTTAAGCAAAAAAACACATTAAAAAGTTTTATTTTCGGTGCACCCACATCACCTTCTTCGTTGCACCCATAGACGTCAAATGATTACGTATGGCAACTTGAACACATAATATGTAGTAAGAAATTATTCGACAATTAATTCTCCATAGTTCGGGCCGTGCACCTCCTAGGAAGTCTTGGGGCCTGCACCTCTTTTAAAAAAAAAAGAATTTCAAACCAAAAAACTTAGCAAAAATTCAAGGCCCCAAGCATTGAAGCTTTAGGGCAGCAATGAAATCCTCTCCCTCTTCATTGGATTTCTAGTTTCTGATCCATAAACAAGGAGAGCATACTCCCTAAGCTTTTGAAGAAGGAGGGAATGGATGTGTACCACCAATGGGGGAGGGGGCAGTGGGAAGGGGGGAGAATTGTCAAAGAGGAAATTTCCCCCTCAAACCTACAGGGTAGGAAAACCTGCTTTGATACCATAAGTTGGCACAAAAACTTACAAGATGCATTATAAATGAAAAGAGTACAATGTATAGACATAAGCCTATATGAAAATATGACAAGTGTCAAGGACACATGTCAAGGAGAAATAAGGGATAAAGTATACATTAACTTTAACACTTTTAAGATTGTTAGTTCATAAAATTCAAAGAGACTTTCTTTGGAAAGGATGTGAGGAAAATTTTAGGTTTCCTCTTTGTAAGTGGGATAGGGTTTGCAAAAGAAATAATATTGGAGAAAAATTTTAGGTTTCCTCTTTATAAGTAGGATTGGGTTTGCAAAGAAAAAAAATATTGGAGGCTTACAAAATTATAGACTTATGAGTTTAGCCTTAGAGGCAAAGCTTAGGTGGAGATTATTCAGATATCAAGGAAAGAATTGGGTAAAAATATTACTTCAAACATGTACAAGTTCTTTTGATGGGATGAAATTATTTAGGAAAATAACCCTACCTAAAGGATTGTCAACATAGAACTTCAAATCAAATAGTTTGCAATTAAGCAAGAAACATATTAGATGGTTAGTCAATAAATTGAATTATGAATTTTTTTTGTTTGATTCTTGGTTGAAGTCTTATCCTCTTATCTCTAACTCAAAATGACAACCATTAGCTTAGGCCTTGCAAATTCCAAGGTCAAAAACTATATTAATATGAGTAATAACTCTATTAATACCCCATTCTAATATTATTAATAACTGCATGTGGTGCTTTGAGCGCTTAGGCTTATGGGCCCATATGATATAGCCATTATTTATTATAAAAATGTGTTATTTAAAGATGTAACGATTGTTCTTTAGGAGTTACTAGCTCGAGCCCCCACTTGCACATGGATGCGAACCT
Source organism: Wollemia nobilis (assembly GCA_028583015.1). Classification (NCBI taxonomy): domain Eukaryota; kingdom Viridiplantae; phylum Streptophyta; class Pinopsida; order Araucariales; family Araucariaceae; genus Wollemia; species Wollemia nobilis. The sequence continues at coordinate 9,731,625 of JAQPPZ010017228.1, forward strand.
TTGAGTATTAGGGTTAGGGTAGCCAAAGTCTAAAAAAGCTAAGGAGAAAGATAAGGATTATCTCATATTTTTTGTATTGAAGGTTTGCTTCTAGGGAGGTTACCCCCTCAAAGAGGCTTGTGATTCTATAATGTGTTTTTGTTTTCTACAATATAATTTGTTGCATTTCTAGTTTGTATTGTAATAGTGTTAATTTCAACCTTATTTTTCATTATTATTGTAATATTGTGTGAATGTGCTTTTACTGCAAGGTTCCTAACAAACTCCAAATCATGAATTTCTATTACTAACTTGGTTAAAGGAGAGGAACTCAAACAAATTGTAAATGAACTTCAAAAGATACTTCAAGAATTTTATTTATTGATTTTTACAAGAGGATGAGTTGGTTTGGAATCTATTAGAAAATGGTGGATACTTGGTCAAGTTGGGATACGAGGATATAGAGCAATCAAAATTGTCTACTTCCAAAATTTTCCTTGGAAGAATGTCTGGTCACAAGAGGCTCTCCCTGAGGCCTCAAAATTTCTTTGGTTAGCAATTCAAAGTAAGATTATTATAGGAGAGAGTCTAGAAAGAAGAGGATATCATGGACCTTTTAGATGTGCCTTGTGTGAGAAGGATTTAGAAACATCAAATTATTTACTTCTTTATTATCTCTTTGATCACATCCTTTCGGATTTACTTTTTTTTAAATACTTTAAAAATATATTGGGTAACTCCATAAACATTGAAAGAGTTGATGAAATGTTGATTTGATTATTTGAAAGCTAAAGCATATGTATTCTATGGAAGATCGACTTTGCCATTATTTGTTGGAATTTATGGTTTGAAATAAATAATACAAATTTTTAAAACAAATCTTAAAATAATATCCATGTTTGAAATTGTATTATTATCTCTTTTGTAGAATTTTTACAGGTATGGTGCTCATCATGGAATGTCTCAAGTATCGAAAATTAGATAGTAACAACTTGGTTACATGTTTTAAACATACATGGAAGAGTCGTTGACAATAATGACATTAAAACAAAGGATCTACTTTAATCTAGGGTAAAATACAAATATCCAAAAATATAATTTATCAAAATTAATTTTGATGATGCTTCTAAGAAAATTTGAGAAAAAGCGATGAAGGTGGTGTTTTTTGAAATAATGTTAAGGCAAAGTTCTTTTCACTATGTTAAATTATCTTTTATTTTATATATACTCATACATACCTTACCTTGGTTTGAATAGGGACACTATATGCACCTGGGGGTGCAGCACAACGGTTCGGGCCTTGGCTCTTCTTCGGGAGGTCCAAGGTTCAAACCGCGACATGGGCGAGTGTGTGAGGGGGTGGGTGTGTGGTGGCTTTGTGTTAAATTCCCTATTGATAAGTATAGCTCTCGGCTTTACAAGGGGTCATGGTTGGGAGGAGACTGCTCAACCTTGTGCGTCGGTCATAAAAATTTCTCACAATAACTAAATCTTAAATAAATAAATAAAATAAAAACACTATATTAAATATTAATATTTATTATATTCTTTCATCTCTAAGTTTTTTATTCAAAAACTAACTTTTATTTAAAATAAATAAACGACTATCAAATGTTATTAACTCAATGTTTAAATTTTAGATTCTTTGACTTTGAAATTGCCATTGTTTCCTCCTTAAATTGCTCAAAAGATTTCTTTTTAAATTTTAATATTATTATATAATTATGATATATTAAAAGATAAAGTAATTTCAATTTTATTAAGAAAAAATATTAATAATAAATAAACAACACATAAATTTAATAAATTAATAAAATATTTATTTAAAAATTAAAAGTTTATTTTTATTTATTTTAGTTTGATTTTTTTTTTAAATAATTATATTATTTTTGGGTTATAGATATTTAAAAGATTATAATATTTATATCTAGTAGCGTGGTGGAAAGACGAAGCACTGGTGACGCGGCTCACGCTGTCAAATCAAGCTATTACAGACCATTTAGTACGAGTCAAACATCATCTCGGGTTGGTATATAGGAAAAAATTATTTTCATGATTTATGAGATGGTTAGCAAGGAATAAAAAGGGACGGTTGGTTGCGCTGACAATTACTAAAAATTTATGATTATAACCAACTCATCTGTACCAAAAAAAAAAAAACTCTTTGTTTTATATACTATATATAGTATATAAATGGTCTTTCTTGGCCCATAGTAGTTCAAAGAGGTATAACATAGTATATATAAGTCAACTTTGATCTTGTTATGTAACGTGATGAATTTGCCTTCAATGGTTTATACATTAAAATGGGTTTATTTTCTTGTCATATTTATATATATATATATATATATATATATATATATATATATATATATATATATATATATGAATTGTTTTATATGATGATTAAAAATAAAATTAAAGGAAAAAGAGAGAAAACATAGAATGGATAATATATTGTATATTAATAATGTTTTATTTTTATATGAAATAAATTATATGATAGGATTTTGTGGAATTTGTTATAAATTTTTTTAAAAAATTTGGTTTTGATTATAGGTGGTGTAAAGTGCAAATGGATTAAATGTTGTTATACCAGCGTGAAATGTTCTATTTTGATCAATGGTTCTCCTATTGATTACTTCAAGTCATTTTTTGGTCTCTATTAAGATGATTCACTATCTTTTTATCTATTTATTATTTTTGCTAAGGTATATTAGCAAGAACTTTCGTAAAGGCAAAAATGGAAGGAAAAATCAAAGGTAGGTTTAGTAGCTGCATATTTTGTTAGGATCCTCAATCCTAACATTATTAGTTAGTATTATTAATCATTTAATTATTATATTATTAACTTATAAAGTGAACCATCACAACCCTTCATAACGTGAACCATCACGTCTCTTCATACGTGAACCATCATGTCTCTTCACCAACGTAGCTTTAGGGTAGATATATATATTAGGTTGGCCATCCATATCAAATCATCCAAGAAGAAGAATAATAAGCATAGATTCTAAGGAGGGAGCCCCCTATAGTGGCAAAGCGATTACAAGGGAGCCCCCTTTGAGTGGCCTGCGATTACATTTACATTAATTTGTTAATAATTTTATAGTAAGACCTTGGGGTCTTACCATTTGGTATCAGAGCCATGTGGGATCCAACCATGTGGTATTTGCTCAAAGATCTTCATCAAATCACTTTTGTGCGTGAGTATCAAACTCGGTTTGAGGATATCACCAAACACAACACAAGATTGGATGAATCAATTCTCATCAATGGCTTCATTAGGGGATTAAAAGAGGAAATTAGAATGGAGGTGACAAGGTTCAATCCCTATACCATGATGCAAACCTATGGATTGGCAAAATTAGTCAAGATAAAATCAATGCACAACAATGATTAGGGAAACCACTTATGGAAAAATCATCGACCACTTACATCGCTCCCAAACCTATGCATAATGGAAGGGCACAAAGCACTTACACAACCCCCAAATCTAATCGAACTTTACAAATTAAACATCTTAGCTTTGAGGAGATGAAGGAACGACGAGCAAAAGGACTGTGATAATTGTGATGAACAATTTGGACCCCACCATAAATGTGCTACACTAACATTGTATTTATTGAAGGAAGTTGATCCCTGTCTCTCCATAGAGCAAGCAGATGAGGTAGTTGTGTCCGAAGCGACCAGTGCACCTACTCACCGCAATGAAGACAATGAGGTCGATGTGCAAGAAGTGATTGATGTACCAAGCAAGGATGAGGTAGACATACCCAAAGTGATCAATGCTAGCCAAACATGCACTCTACAAGACCTACACATACCTTCCTCACCAATAGTGAGTTCTTGCCATATGACCAAACCTATTCGGAACCAACGTAGAGTGACTACACACTCCTTCTCCGTTGGCTCTACCAAGGAACCAAAAAAGGATATGAAATCATTACCATCACTTTTGATGCATCATTCTGAAGTATTTGAGGAACCCCAAGGGTTGCCCTCCCATCGTCATCATGATTTTCCTAAGGAAGATTCTACTATTGTTCTTGGCAACCCCCGCTAATGCTTCATCCTTCTCGATATCCCCGCCTACGAAAGGATGCCATTAAAAGAGTCCAAGAACTTACACAAATCCTTCTTGGAAAACAAAGGACAAAGCTTCTCACTTTGAGCTTTGAGGACAAAGCTCTTTTTAAGGAGGGTGGCATGTTAGGATCCTCAATCCTAACATTATTATTAGTTAGTATTATTAATCATTTAATTATTATATTATTAACTTATAAAGTGAACCATCACAACCCTTCATAACGTGAACCATCACGTCTCTTCATACGTGAACCATCATGTCTCTTCACCAACGTAGCTTTAGGGTAGATATATATATTAGGTTGGCCATCCATATCAAATCATCCAAGAAGAAGAATAATAAGCATAGATTCTAAGGAGGGAGCCCCCTATAGTGGCAAAGCGATTACAAGGGAGCCCCCTTTGAGTGGCCTGCGATTACATTTACATTAATTTGTTAATAATTTTATAGTAAGACCTTGGGGTCTTACCATATTTTATCTCCAATTTGTTGATGATACTTTTTTTTGGGACATACCTCAATCAATGAGGCCATGGATTTTAAATTAATATTATCATGCTATGAGAAGGCTACTAGACTATAAAATCTAGGATTTTTTCATTAACAACACCCTAGATTTACATAGAATTATTGTGAATATTTTAGTATTTAAAATTGCAAACTTTCGATCAACTTGGTTGGGTATTTATTTTATCTCATAAATGAAATAAAAAAGATATTTGGATCTCTTGTTTGGAATGAAAGCTTATTTGGCAAGTTGGAAAGGTAAGTTATTAACCATGGTGGGAAAGCTACAACTCATAAAGACTAAATTGTAATCCATCCATATTTTTGAAGTTTCTCTTACAATTTTCTACATATGATATTGTTGGGCTCTTTTTAGGGCATGATCTCTCAATATGCCTCATATCATGATATATTCTACATCTAAAAGATATGTTTTTATAATCTACGGTTTGGGTCCACATCTTATCCCCATACTTAAGAATAATTGATTTTGGTAAACCTTTACTTATATCAATCATGACCAATATTCGAACATAAATAGCCAATAATCCATCTTTCGTAATGTCTGAAATCTCAAGGAATTCTTCTAGAGTGTTGCCTATTGCCTTGAAGGTATTTATTTCCCAGAATTCAATGGGTAACCCAAACATCCTAACCCAAATTGGTACTAGGGATAGATTTATATTTTCAAGTGAAAAACCTTCATACCAACGGGTAAGGAAGAGTCTTGCTCTTCCCATAAACCAAGGACCCCCCTTCAAAAAAATTTCTCTTTCTTCCCTAGAAAAAAATAGCTAGGAAGAAACCTTTCAGAAGAAATAATAGAATCACTCTTGGAGACTTCAACTCCTATCAATCCATTTTCTCAAGGCAGAAGCCCCTAGCCAATACCCATTAAGTTTACCAAAAATCACCATATCTTGGAGCAACGAGGATCTCTCTAAGGTGCGCTCACTAACCTCTACCACTAGAGATAATTCTAAGGATTTAATTATAAATCAGTTTATGGAAAGGAAACTAAAACTCAAAATCTATTGAAATTATCACAATGTCCTCTAGGAAATATAATATTTGATAAAAAAAATTATAATAATTTGCATGCAAAATTTCTAAGATAAAGAAGAGAAAAACTTAGCTAAAAATTTCTGTATCGAAATAGAATGTCTTGCCTCGCTGAAGTCCTAACCCTTCATTTATCTTCCCATCATCCAAATCCTAGCTGACAAATATTTGTAATTATCACTGCCCTTATTCCGAATGGTTGACTTCACAAAGTTGTATCTCCCTCAATATTGCTTGGATTCCTTCATATGACCACTCATTTTAAAGCTATTCAAATTCCTTATTAGTTGATCCAAGAATCAGCTGAATCGGATAACCCTTCACAAAGATATAAAGTTTATTTATATATTAAAATTTATTAAATAAATGTTTAAAGAAGTTTATTTATTTTTTTTAAAATAAAAAGCTTAAATAATATACCCATGTATTGTAGGTGAGTTGAAGAGGAGAGGGCAATCCTCCAAGGGAGGTCCCAAGTTCAAATCTCCAACCTACCAAAAAGTTGAATTGGGTATCCAAAATCCAATTGATAATGTTGGTGTGGGCAGGGTCGGGTGCGACTCCCGGGTGACTTTGACAGTGTAGAACCCCTGTTTGTGGTCTCTCAGACCAAGGCGGCTTCGCAAGGGGTTTTTCACTTAAAAAAAAAAAAAAAACTTAAATAATATAGAAAACCAATTGTTATAATAAGTGGATAATGTGGTTTGGAAAAACTAGTGATAAGTGAAAAGTTCTAGACCATAAGTCAAGGTTCAAATCTCATATGTCAACCTTGACATTTATCAAATGACAAGAGCTTAAGTGGTTAAAAATGTGGACTTCCAAGATAAAACCCAAGATATATGCAAATGTATTTTACAAGTTATAAAGCTTCAAATTGTGAAATATAATATAGATGTTTTTAATAAATAATTAAACCTTATAAACTTGAAAAAAATATGAAAACTTACCAAAGGGCAAGAGTTCAGCTAATTAAATCCTTCAACTTTCAAGGAAGTGACCCAAGTTTAAATACTGTCAAGCTATACGTGCATGATTTCCAGATTGTTGTAATACCTCTATGATATATAATATGAACGAGACCTGTTTCAATCTCTTATATAAACTTCAATAAAAGATTATACTAATAATGTTTCATCTTTGTAATGATATAAAGTTATAAATAATTTATAACAACATACTCAATCGCCATTAATATCTATTTTAAAAATATTGACTATTAAAATAAACTATATAGAAATTAGTCAACAACTATTGTTATTATTATTATAAATCTCAAATATTTAATGACATTACATATGTTAATACTTTTATATATATATAAGCATACGGTTATTTATTTATCTATGTATATAAAATGTGAACTTCAATTGAACATATATATATATATATATACTCTCAATTGTAAACTTACTTTTTAAATTTTTTAAAAATTTCATTTCAACTAGAGATTTATCATCTTAAGATGTAAACTATACGAAAGGGATCAATTAAAGAACAACCTAAAGGTTCACTCACACCTATAGTGTAAGATTTAGTTTCATTTTATTTTTTACATGTACTAGATGACAAGAAGACAATTGGCAAACCAACAATTGCCAAGATGGTAACAGGGCAATTGGCAAGACAACATACTGGTAATTGGTAAGATGACAATTGGCAAGACGACACTTACAAAGATGACTATAGCCAAGACGATATGATGGCAATTGGCAAGACACTCGTTCCTAGATGGAATGACTATTATCTCAAGACAGTAATGACATAAGACATCACTACCACAAGATGACAATACCCCAAGATGACGTATTGATGTTATATGACGACAACTCTTCCAAGCCAGTGCAACTTCCATTTGAATGATACTTACACATTGTGTTGATGTTATATGATGCCGACACTTCCAAGCCAATGCAACTTCTACTTGAATGTCATGGTGCAACTTTCACTTGAACAACATGATGCAATTTCCACTTGAACACTATTTAGTGTTCTTTACTTGAAAAGTGATCTCAAGGGCAACAAGAACTTATACAACCTTTCCAAACTGCAATATACAGTCTAAAACCTAGAACAACTACTCCTACACCGTCTTCTCTTGTAACTATACGTAATCCTACACAATACATGTATATACAACTTACAATTCCAATAACACAATACATTCACCATTCGATATACATATAAAAATAAATTAAAATTGAATGTGAATTTTAACATATAAAATTGAATGTAATTTTTTTTTTAGTATTTATAACTATCAACTACATATTATTTCCATTCCAAATTCATATAATCATCTTTATTATCAAACACATTCATGCAAACCCTTTTTTTTTTCTATCCTCTTTATAAATTTGTTGTTTCTTTCCTTTTATTCTTCTATGCACACACTGTCCTCTCTTCTTGTCAATTCCTCTCATTTCTTCCTGGCACAAAAGATTCTTTTATACGCAACAATAGAGATTACACGATGAACATTTACTCTCTTTAGTGAAAGCAATTGCATCAATTTAATTATAATTTGGTGAAAACAAAACTATAAGGACCCCACCAATTTCAGTCTATTATGCTAAATTTCTTACTTTCGGTTTAGCCTCTCTTTCATTTAATACAAGAACAAAGGATAGAGAATGGTTTTAGACGTCTCTTACGATAAATAAACCTTATAAAAGAGCAGGATGCTTTTATTTTGAAGGGGGCTTGGCTTTCCTTAGTGGGTTATATGGAGTAATAAACAAAGGTTGGCCCGTCACGTTTGACTTCGTATAATCGTAATATCTTTGTTCCGAATTTTATGTTAGGATTAATAATAACCGTTTGGAATAGGTTTGGTGGTTATATTTATATGATTTAAATATTTTTTTTTTTTTTGGTTATATAAAGAAGTTGGTTAGAGTCACTATTTTTAGTAGTTGAGTTGGTTACAGCCACTATTTTTAGTAACTGGCAAGCACAAGTTCAAATTATAGGGACTGCTTCAACAGTCTATTCGGGACTACGCCAACAATTTATTTGTCTCGTTGTTATTGACCCTGTGTGAGATGGAGACCATCGGCGTGTCGCTCAATATTTGTATTGTTATCGTGGATCTGGCGTGCACTCAGAGGATTCAACACTGACTATTATCTTTGCTAAAGCTAACAACGTGCTCGCGAGGTTTGAACCTAGGTCTTTTCTTGACAAGTACATGACCAGTCGAGCCTTTACCAATCCACCTAACTCTTCCAAGCAAATTTGAATCCCACCCTTATCAACTACTAAAAATAATATAAATATAACCAATTCTCCTATAAACCCAATAATTTTTTTTTTTTACTATGTTTTATTTTATTTTTTGTAAGATTGATTCATAGATAAAATACTTGTGGAATCTAGTTAAAGGTTGGGTGCTGTGTGCATGTATCTCTTAAAAAAATAAAAATAAAAAATAAAAAATGGAATCTACTATGGTTTACTTTATTTATTTTGTAAGATTGATTCTAGATAAAATACTTGCGGAATCTAGTTAAAGGTTGGGTGTTGTGCGGATGTATCTCTTAACTTTTTGGGTTTCGATTACGAATATTTGGAAAAGATAGGCTTGGCTATGGCTCTTTAACTGTATGTATGTCAGCCAGCTGTATGGTTAAACTATTACTATATATTTTAAAAGAGTGCCATTATTTCCTCCTTTATGGCTACTGGAATGGAGTGATTATCGATAGCAACAACATTGGAAGTGATGGTTTATTTTTATTTTGAGCAGCAGTCAAAGTCATGCCTTTAAATAATTCAACAAACCATGCAACTTTTGCACGTGAACTTCAATTGCAGTGCCTTTTCTATAAAGAACGGGGATTTTTAACAACCTTGGTAAATGCATACTTTTTTAAGGAAACCAAGTAGTGTGAAAAATTAAATTTTTTTAAATAAATAATATGAGTTCTCTTGTGAAAAGTGTGATTTCAAAGGATTATGATCCAACCATAGCTTGCAAATTGACCTATAATGACAAGGATTTGTAGAAGAATGATGATGTTTTTAAAGTTATAGTTTAATGATAAATTTTAAATGTATTGATTTAATGGTTGATCCCACCTATCTCCGACCTAACTTCTCTTTACTCCATTCTCCTTGCTTTTTAATTAACTTTATTCCTCGTTGATTAATAGAAACCTTGTACTTCTTTGATGCGTAAAAACAAAACTCCCAAGTATTCATGTAGTCCTTGTAAAAAAAAAAAAAACCTTTTTTAAAATATAAACTTGTGGTAACTCTGTACTCTGCATGTTCACTCTGCAACTCTGCATGTGGGAGATTGACTTTGCATGTGTGAGATCCAATTCACTACGGGATTGATTTTGTTCTGCGTGTGCTTTAACGCCGCCTTGGGCAGGGGTAAGGCTTTTTTTAATGGCGGCCGCTCATACGGCCCCCTCAATTGATACTGCAGTGGATGGAGCACAAGATGGCACTAGGGAAACATCCTCGGAAGCTTGTTCTGCAGAATTTTCACGAGGTAATACATCTGTTCCCACTGTGGTCATTCCTATTCAAGAATTTCATTCTGCATGCCAATGGTTTGAGTCGCATACTTTAGTGGGCTATTTTTTGGGTCGTATCCCGAATGACACACTTCTACGTACCTGGGTTAATCAAATCTGGAGCCCTTATGGAGTTAAGGTCGACAATGTCCAAAATTTGACTAAGGGGTATTTTCTCTTTCGTTTTGTGGATCCTGCTCATGTACATAAGGTGCTCAATAAAGGTCCCTGGACTGTTCGAAATTCGTTGCTTATTCTGCAACCATATTCCAGGGATTTCCAAGTTGGCAAGGTTGCTACCCTTGAGGTTCCCTGTGTGGGTGGAATTCCCCGGTCTTCCAATTCCCCGTCCTGGAACTTCTTGCCTTCCTTAGTTGCTCCATTGGGTCATTTTGTTTGTTTTGAACCTGTTCGTTTTTTCTCTGCTCGCCCCACTCGTCGTGTGTGTGTCAAGATTGATCTGACTAAAGACTTGCATGATTACATTGATATTAAAATTGGTGATTCCATTCTGCATCAGAGGGTTCAATATATTAATCTCCCCGATACTTGTTATCGTTGCCAATCTAAGGGCCACAAAATTAAGGATTGCCCTCTCATGATGGGTAAGTTTAATCAAGTTCCTGTCTCTTCTGCAAATCCTCCTCCTGTTCAAGCATCTGGTGCTACTGGAGAAACCTCTCAAGCGGATTGGCAAGTGGTTACTCGTCGGCATAGTAAACAACATCCATCAGTTCCTCCCAGTTCTTCTCAGCCTCCTTCGAATTCTACTGTTCCCCTGCTCCCTACTCCATCTGTTCTTCCTTCACAGCCCCCCATTTCTCCTCCTTCTTCAATTCCTCCAATTTCTAATTCCTCTCCCTCTCTAGTTCTTCCCCATGGTAATTCTCTTCGGTCTGGATCTTCTTTTGCCTCAGTTGTTGCAGACAATTCTATCCCTACTACAGTTAATGGATCCTCTTCTTCTCCCGAAGAGTTTGTTTTCTCTGTTTTCCAACAACCTATTGTAGAAGATCGACAGGTTTACAAGGCTCGTCGCTCTCGCAATCCACTGAGAGTTGCACGTAATAGACATTTTGATAATATGCATCCACTTGAAGAAGGGAATTTTGGCAAGAATTCTTTTGGGGCCCTAGATGCTTTGGAAGACTCAAAGGATGTTTTGGAGGCAGCCCACCCTAACCAATCCTCATGATTTTCTTCTCCTGGAATGTTAGGGGTTTGACGGACCCAACCCGAAAATATACGGTCCGTAGCGAGTTAGCCAATGCTGCTCGTTTGTTTGGTGCTCTAGATTTTGTCTGTTTGCAAGAAATTAAGATTGCTGGATTTCTTCTGCAGTGTACATGTAGCTTTTTGTGGCCCCATGGGCAGTTTTTTGCTACTCATCATTCCCCTGGAAAAGGAGGAGCCGTCACTTTCATTGCATCTAAGTGGCAGTCTAATATTGTGACTTGGGGTGTTGATCCTTCACATCAAGCAATATGGGTTTTGTTTGAGTTCAACGGTAAACCTTTTGGAATTATTAATATTTATGCTTCCAATGATGCTCCACTTCGATGTGCTTTATGGCGATGGTTAGCTTTTTCCATGCCTCGTCGCCACATGGATTCTTTGCGGTGACTTTAATATGGTTGAGAAAGCTTCTGACCATTTCAGTCACGTGCCAATGAGATGGTGTGCTGGTGAGCGTGAAGCCTTTTACTTTATGAAGAATAAATTGGCCCTTCATGACCCCAATATTTGTTTTTCTCCTACTGATTTCTTAACAGCTCAATGGTTTACCTAGTCTAATTTCCAGGCTGGGGAATCTCGTGTTCTAAGACGTCTTGATAGAGCTATGATTTTTGAGAGTTCCTCTTTTCATATGGCTCGCCTATCCCCTTCTTTACCTACTGTTTCTGTTATTCCTGATACTTCACTTTCTGATCATTCCCCCATTCTGTTTTCTGTTGAGTCTCATTCTCAATCTTCTAGCCAATTTCAATCCCAGTTCTATTTTAATACTTCTTTTCTTCAAAGTGCAGTAATGAAAGCCCATATTTGTAGAATCTGGAATCTTATCCCCAAGCCTTCAGGTTCTTCTGGTTGGATCGAGTGGTGGAATGATGCCATCAAACGAACAACTTTTCTTCTGAGAACTCTGGGAGTTGAAGTTGCAAGAAGAAGAAAAAAATCAAATATGGTTTTGAAATCTGAGCTTGCCAAAGTCTCTGTCAGATTGGAGTCTGACCCTTTTAATTCAGATCTTCAAGCCTTTGCAGCTTCTATCCGACACGAGATGAGAAAAGCTGAGATTTATGAAGCTAAAGGTGCTCAGTTGAGAGCTCGCCTTCATTGGCTTAAAGTGGGTGATCGAGTGTCTAAAGAATTTTTTAAAAGACTACGCCCTCCTCCAAATATTACTCGCTTCAAGCTTTACAAGTGGATGGTGTCGGACTTACTTCATTGCAAGAGATTTCTACAGCTTTTGTCCAGCATTATCAACATATTTTTGCTTCACAACCTTTAAATCCTGCAAGACAACAGGCTCTTGATGAATGTTGTGCCGCCATCCCTTCTAGGCTCACTCCAACTCAAAGGGATGTTTGTGATGCTCCTCTCACTTTGGAGGATCTTAAATCTGCTTTTTCTCATATGGCCAATGATAAAGCACCTGGTCTTGATGGTTTTCCCTGTGAGTTTTATAAGGAGTTTTGGGACATGCTTGGGTCAGATTTACTCAATGTGTATAAGGAAGCAATATCTACTGGCTCTCTGGGGTCACTTATCAACAAAGGTAATGTTAAATTCATCCCTAAAGAAGGTGATCCAGAGATTATCACTAATTGGCGGCCCATTACACTTTTGAATGTTAGCTATAAAATTATTGCCAAAGCTCTTGCTTTGAAACTCCGACCCTTGCTTCCTCTTATTATTAGACCAGAGCAAACAGGATTTGTACAAAGCAGGTATATTTTAGATAACGTTATTGCTGTCTAGGAAGGTATGGAATGGGCTAATGCTTCTTCTCAGGATGTCCTTTTTATTAAGATTGACTTTGAAAAAGCATATGACAGAATTGAATGGTATTTCATCTTAGCTATGCTTAAGGCTTTAGGTTTTGGAGATAATTTTATTCATTCAGTTCAAATGTTGTTTCAAGATGCTTCTGCTGTTCTTACTCTTAATAAAGCTCAATCTGAAAGTATTCCTTTAGCTCGATCAGTAAGACAAGGATGCCCTTTAGCACCTTCTCTATTCATTTTGGCAGCTGAGGCTTTTGGTTATCTGCTAGCACATAGAGCATCTCAAGGGCTTATTAAAGGGATCTCCCTGCCTCACTCTTCTCAGCAGTTGCTTAATGGTCATTTTGCTGATGACTCTTTTTTGACTTTATCAGAAGATGAGATTTCTGTTTCTCATGCTTTAGCTTGCCTTGAGCTTTTCTGTTTAGCTTCAGGATCTAATGTTCAATGGAGAAAAACATCTTGTTTCAGACAATCTTTGAAACCTCTTCCTCCCTGGTTATCTGATAAACAATGGAAGTGGATACAACCGGGTGAGATGTTTAAATTTTTGGGCATTCCATTTGCATTTCAGGGATCTCCTGCTCAACTTTGGGGATATGTAGTGCAAAAGGTAGAGAAAAAGATAGCTTATTGGACTTCTAAAAAGTTGTCTCTTGCAGGTAAATTCCAAATTTGCTCTAAAGTTTTAGCTTCTACACATGTTTATTATTCTTCTTGTTGGGTTCCTTCCAAGAATTGTTACAAGAAACTTGAAAAGCTTCTTCGGGATTTTTTATGGTCTAATGTTGTTGGTAAAAGAGGATTTCACAGAGTTGCTTGGGATATTTGTTGTCTTCCTAAGCACTCGGGTGGTATGGGTTTGTTTGACTGTCAAAAGCAAGGTTTTGCTTTATGTGCCAAATGGATAACTCGTTCTTTGCAAGGAGATGAGGCTTGGAAAATTTTACTTAGAAATTGTATTTCTTCCGGGCTTCCCTTGGGCAGAAAAGTTTGGAAAGGCCTCAATCTTCATACGCCTATTACTGCCCTCGTTCTCGTCAAGATTTCAGTGGTCCTTCGTGGCTAAAAGCATTTGGAAAGCCTGGGAAGCTCTCAAACCTTGGTTATCCTGGAAGGGCTTTGGCGGGAAAGTTGGCCCTTCTATCTCCTTTCTGAATGTATGGTGGTCTCAGGCTATTTCTTATGAAGGTTTGCCACTAGCACAAGTTCAATGGGTTAGAGCCCAACGCTTTTATAAAAAAGGAATTGCATTACTTTCTGATTTTGTTTCCTTTCATACTAAGACTTGGATCCCTTGGGAAGATTTTAAACACTATTATGGTTTGAAACAAGATGATAAATCCACTTATGAAGCTGTTATTGATCACACTCCCTTTTGCGTATGGTCCAAGTTGTCTAGACATTTTCAAAAGCCATGGTGGTGTGACTGGGAATGGCCTAAACATGTTTCATTGCTTAAGTATTCTGCCCGTTTGGGTTATTCCTGGCTTTCCCCTGCAGTTCCTATGGCAGCCATGCTCAATGGAAGATGGAATTTAAATTCTTCTCAGTCTGATTGGAAATCTCGGTTTCATACTGTATGGGCTAAATATATTGAACCAAAGCAGTCTTTTTTTGCTTGGAGTGTGCTTTTTCAAGGTTTGCCTATTGGTCAGTGCCTGAAATACTTGGGAGTTGATGATGTCTCTTGTAAGTTCTGTGGTCAGGAGGAAAACTATGTTCATTTATTCTGGGAATGTTCTCGGGCTAGACAGGCTTGGTCTTGGATTCTTTCATTTTTCAGACCTTTTATTGCTGGTTCATGCTCCTGGAGGCATATCTTATTGGGAGACCCTCTTCAGTTCTCCACAAATATTTCAGTGGTTTGGCATATATTCAGAATTGCTATTCTCTTCCACATATGGAAAACCCGCAACAAAGTTATTTTTTCCCAGAGAAGAATCCTCTTTGTATTTTTCACTGTCTGATAAATATGAGGTTTTCTATGATTGCTGGTTGCAGATTTTTGCCCAAATTAAGAAAGTCAACATGGAGTTTCAAGTACCTTCGGCAACTTATGAACCACTGGCGTAACGCCCCGGGATCATGGATCTGCAACTCCTCGTCACTGGTCTCAGTTCTTTCTACATGATTGCTGCTCTTATGTTTTCTGATAGCTGATTCCTGATATTATGTACAGAGATATGTTAGGTGATATGTTTGTTGCAGTTAGTGTGACTTTTCTTCCTAATTGTAATAGTTTCTCTTGGTTGATTGGGGTGTGTTAATCCCACCCACACTATTTTGTATGATTAAGCTTTATTAATACAATTTTGGCTTTTTCATTCAAAAATATAAACTTAAATATTTGGTTCCTTCTTATAGTTTTATATAATCATGACATCTTAATATGTTTATGGACTTGGTCTTCGTTAGTATATCCATGGGCTATATTAATGTGCATGTGATAATTGACCTATAGCTTATAATATTTTGCATAAACATTTTTTACAAGTCAAACATCAACATCTTGAGTTGGTATATAAGAAAATTCTCAAGTAAAATCACTATTTTCATAATTGTTAAGCAAGGAATTATGAAAGGGGCCGTTGGTTTTATATAGTATATAAATGGCCTACCTTGGCCCATAGTAAAGGGGTATGACATAGTATATACAAGTCAACATGAATGAATTTTGTTTATTTATGTAAACAATTTTAATAATGTTTTTTTAAATAATAAGAATTATAAGCCTCTAGCGGTATTACATTGTATCGGTTTATTTTCATGTCATATCTACATAAAAATATATTAAGAGTAGTTGATATATGATTTGTTTAGTATAATGATTGGAAAAATATATTAAAGAGGAGGAGGAAAAACATATAATGTATAATATATTGTATATTAATAATATTTTATTTTTATATGAAATAAAACATATAATATGATTTTTTTATTGGAACTAATAATTATATTTAATAAAAATAAAAAATTTATAATAAAAAGGAGTTGGAAAGATCACAGGTTGGGGCACAAGGCAAATACACAAGATAACTAAGCATAGAAAAATAAACTAGAGTAAAAAAAAAACTTAAATTGTAGAATTGTAACTCTAGGTACTAAGTAGACGTATTGCTTGTCATTCTGCATCTGTTCAATGCCGCAAAGCTATTAAAACTTTTGAGTTGAAAGTGTGAAACCGTTTTTCGGATAGATTATTTCCATATTCTTTCCCTTGTCGAGGACTACGAAAACATCGAAACCACACAGAAAGAGAAGGAAATTTAGATTTTGCTTCCTTCATAGAAACCGTCAATCCCATCGATGATGGCTCTGCATCCAATGGTATATCATCGTCGTCGTTAAGATACTCCAACACACTGTAGTTGTTGGATGAATCAGGAACATAACTACCTAACTGAACACTGGTCATATGAAGTTACTTCTCTAGAGCGACATCTTCTATAGATCTCCTTCTTGGGTTGCAGGAGCACCCTGCGTTAGTCAGAGGAAAATGTACTAGAGGACTGGCTGATTGGGCAGACTGTGAGGCAACCACTATTGCATCTATTGGGGTATGAATTTGTTGAGACTAAGGAACCTCATTGTTGGCAGTTTCAACTGGGGGACCAACTTTTTTCCTTTCATACCTTTTTTTTTTACTGATCATGAGACATGTGTTGACTTGGACTATGTACCGTTAGAAGAAACCAAATGTGTATTTTATGCCCTCCCACAGTCATCCAACCATCCTCCTAAGGTTGAGGAGTGGGCACACTCGGTGTGGTGGGGCTCTGCTTGTCCTTATTATGTGGCATCAAGGGACAATCGTTGATCTTGTGTGCTAATGAAAACATGTGTTGGGTAAATTAATGTAGAGGACCCATTGGGATAGCACAGTGTCACCAACTTGTATGTCAATAGACTCCTTGAGATCTCGAGAAATATCAATCTCAACGCAAACACGTTTTTGAGGGCGTGCATGGAAAAAATTGTCCGCCTCCACCAAAATGACACACCCTAAAGGGGTTGCTATGCGACTGAGAAAGGGCCACAAAGGTAGAGGGAGTCCTAGGAATTCCACCCACATAGGGACTTTGGTAGATCTTTCCTTAGAAACAGAAAAATCATAGGTCCAAGGAGAAAAAACAAGTAGAGAGCTTCTCATGTACCAGAGGTCATGTTCATAAATCACCTTAACATGGGTTGTTTTCGCAAAGCGAACAAAAAAAAACCCTTTGTAAGGTTTTGAACCATTGTTAGCTTGACTCCATGAGGAGTCCAAGCTGCATTAACCCAAGCCCTAAGGGAAGACTCATTAGGGATGCATCCAATGAAATACCCGACAAGGGTGAGTGATTATAAACTGTGACATGCATAATCAACTTCAGGCAATGGAATAATTACAGCAACAGAACAAGGGTTACCTTGTGGACCATTCTTAGCATAAAAATGCATTGTTGAGAGGAGCCATTATTGCATGCATTCCCTTCTACGACGCCAATGTTGTGCATTGGTCCACCAGGGTTGGAGACCATAATAATTCTCAAAATCCTAGCCCAATCCTTTTCACCGTTGTTTGTTTGGTTCACACAATAAGATTTTTTGGAATTTGTTATATGAAAAATTTAAGAAGTTTGGTTTTGAATATAGGTGGTGTAAATGGATTAAATGTTGTTATAGCATTGTGAAATATTTTATTTTCAACAACGGTTCTCCTACTAGTTACTTCAAGTCATCTTGTGGACTCTACCAAGTTGATCCACTATCTCCATAACTATTCATTATTCTTGCAAAGGTATTAGCAAGATATTTCTCAAAGGTAAAAATGGAAGGACAAATCAAAGATATTTAGGTCACAAAAAATTATACCTATGAATTTCATCTCCAATTACTGATGATACTTTTATTTTGGCTCATCCCTCAATCAATGAGGTCATGGAGTTTAAATCAATATTATCATGCTATGAGAAGGCTACCAAACAATTGCTTGATACTATAAAATCTAAGATTTTTTATTAACGCTACCCTAGATTTAGAATGAATTATTATGAAAATTTTAGGGTTTAAAATTGAAAATTTTCCATCAACTTGGTTGGGTATTCCTTTATCTCATGAAGGAAATAAAAATGAGCTTTGGGTATCTTGTTTGGAGAGAATAAAATCTTGTTTGGCAAGTTGGAAAGGTAGGTTCTTAACCATGGTGGGAAAGCTACAACTCATAAAGACTAAATTGTAACCCATCCCTATTTATATGATGTAATATTAAAGATTCTCAGTTCATAAACTTTAAAGAGACTTTCTTTGGAAAGGATGCAAGGATAATTTTAGGTTTCCTCTTTGTAAGTGTGATAGGGTTTGCAAAGGAAAGAATATTGGAGGAGTATGCTTGCAAAATTACAAGACTTAAGAGTTATGCCTTAGGGACAAAGCTTGGTTGGAGATTATTTAAATATCAAAGAAAGAATTGAGCACAAATATTACTTCAAAAATATATAGGCTCTCTTGATGCAATGAAATTATTTAGGAAAAGAACCCTACCTAAAGGATCATCAACATAGAATTTCATATAAAAAAAAATACAATTAATGAATTAAGCAAATTTTTGGTCTGGTGCTTGGTTGAAGCCTTATCGTCTTATCTCTAACTCAAAATAGTAACCATTGGCTTAGGCATGCCTAGCTTGTAAAAGTCCAAAGGTCAAAAACTATATTAATATGAGCAACAAATCCAAATCATGAATTTCTATTAGTAATTTGGTTGAAGGAGAGGAACTCAAACAAATTGTAGATGAACTTCAAAAGATGCTTCAAGAATTTTATTTACCAATTTTTACATAAATGGATAATTTGGTTTGGAATCTATCAAAAACTAGTGGATACTTGGTCAAATTGGAATATGAGGATTTTGAGCAATCAAAATTTTCTACTACTAAAATTTTCCTTGGAAGAATGTTTAGCCATGAGAGGCTCTCCTTAAGACCTCAACATTCCTTTGGTTAGGAGTTCAAAATAAGATTCTTAGAAGAGAGATTCTACAAAGAAAGAGTATCATAAATCTTTTAGATGTGCCTTGTGTGAGAGGAATTTGAATTTAGAATCATCAAACCATTTACTTCTTCATCATCCCTTTGCTCATATATTATTTGTGGTTATTTTTTAAAAATATGAAAATATACTGTATAGTTCCATCAACATTGAAAGAGTTGATGAAATGTTGGATTAATTATTTCAAAACTAAAGTTTTATGTATTGTCATTATTTATTGGATTTATGGTTTGAAAAAAATAATAGAATTTTTAAAAATAAATTTCAAAATCTTGCTAGTTCGAACCTCTCTTCTTATTAAGAGTAAATCATTCACCAATATACAAAAATATCAAACATTGACGTAAACACCATAATATTGTAATATTACGATTAATGAATTAATACAATATAACTTTTTCTTTAAAAAATCGTCATTATTTCACTGGAATGGAGTGATTTGAAGGCAGATTATCGATAGCAACAACATTGGAAGTGATGGTTTATTTATATTGGGAGCAGCAGTCAAAGTCATGCTTTCAAAAATTTCAACAAACTATGCAATTTTTGTACGCAAACTTTGAGTGCCTTTTCTATAAAGAATTAGGATTTCTAACAACCCTGGGAACTGCATGCTTTTTTTTTTAGTTTTATCCTTCAAACGCGTTCACTTTGGTGTTGTTATTTAGAAAATTGTTGTTTGAAAAATATTATAATATTATTATTATTATGTGTAGATTAAAAATACACGCCAAAAAAAAAAAAAAAAAAAATCACAATGACAGAGTACAGAATAGTTGCACAAAACAAACGATTTCTATTAATCGATGGAGTTTAAAAACTCCTTTTTGAATACAACTGGGCCTGTAACCCTTTATTTGTGATACAAGATTACAATTCATGCTAGGGTTCTCCGAAACCCTAGCTGGCACAAATGGTGGCGTCTCCGAAGAATGTATCTTCAATCCCAACAGAGTGAGTGGGCTTTGTTGTATCCCTTGCTTGGACCACTCCAGCTTAATCAGCTGCCATCAATAAACCGGATCTGTCGTCAAAAACCTGCACACATTAACACTATCAAGGAGTTAGAAATTAATAAGAGGGCTCCACTGTGTGAGCCCTCAGAAACAATCTAAAACCCTAGAAAAATAGAATGCAGGAATTCAACAACAGATCAATAAAAGAAAAGAAGTTACTTGCTTTAAACTAATTTATACCTGTTCTCTGTTAACGCAGCTAGACCAGGCGACACCTGGAAGTAATGTGGCTGTCAAATCGGCTACGGAAGGCGCCCTGGTGCACTCGTTGAATGCCCGCGTGCTTCTGGATCTGGGTTACAGACGCCGGTCTGAGTCTGTGGCTGTGGGTAAACGCCCGTGGGCACTTGGTAAACGCCCGTGGGCACTTGGTGAAGGGGTAAACGCCCGCGGGCACTTGCGACAAGAATGGGGGATTCTGCAGAATGCTGCAGAAGAGATGGCGGCGAAAGCGGCGACGAAAGCGACGAAAAAGGACGGCGATAGATGCGACGAAAAGGGTAGCAAAAGAGAGATAGAGGAGATAGATGAAGGGATAGAAGAATTAAGAAGATAGAAAAGATCCAGGGATAGAAGTAGGAAAAGACATAGGGTTTGAGCCATCAAGGTGACTCAATTTATAATCTACTCTTAGGGCACACTTTAGGGTTTTAACGACACTTTGAACGTGTGGCTAAGATTAAAGTGGATCTAAGGGTAGAGAATAAATCTAGGTTGTGAAATGGATTAAGATGGATGGACGGATGAGATTAAATGAAGGATGGACGACTCAGATTAAATCACTTAAACTATTATTTAAATATATATATTAAAATATTAAAAATATATATATAAATATTAATTTAAATAAATTTGGGGATGAAAAATGGCGGGAAAGGTGAAATTGGGCCAAATAATGGCGGGAAAGTGTGGATTTGGGCCAAATAATGGCGGGAAGGTGGATGACCGACACGTGGTTGACAGGAAGGTATAGATGACTTGCAAGTGGTTGGATTTTGGTGTCTACAGATGCCCTTTTTGAGCCGCTTTGTGTGAAGACACAATGCAGCACAAAAACTTAGGACACCCGAAAAGTTGGATCGGACGCAACTCTCTCTCAAGACTAAAGCACAACTTTGAAGACCAAAGAATAAAAGAATATTTAAAATTTATCGACTTACCCCCTCAATTGGCGAGCGAGAATGGTTCTCACGAGCCAATTGGAAGAAATTCGGAAGAAAATGAACCGTTTTTGCCCCAACGGTGAAAAAGGGGTTGGTGTATGAACCATCTGTTTATGTCCCAACAGAAAAGGGGTTGGTGTACAAACCAGAAAAGAATATGATTGAAGACGATATGAGTGATGTGAAAGATGAACCGTTTTCTCCCCAACGGTTAGAAAGGGATTTTTGCCAAATTTTAAATTCCATGATCATGTAAGATGAATTCTACTATTAGGAAAGTTAAAAATTGATAACGGATGCCCCAACTCCCGTGGGTGAATCCATACTCGTTGATGAAATTGCCTTGTTGGCGCCATTGATATGCAGAGATGCAATATGAAAGAGTCCGAACTTCGGAGATGCTCCTAGTGACTGTATGGATAATTCCTCGGGTCGGAACCAATCAACCTAGGTAGCCTTAATCTCTAGCAAGACTCAAAATAATGATGATATTGAAGATTGTCCACGTTTAAGGCCCCATGAACTAGGCCATCAATGACAACTGTTGAGCAAATTAATCTTGGTATGAGGTCACTTGAAAAGTAGGATACCCAAAATTGATTTCCAATTTTCAAACAGTGAAATAATTGATGATGATAAATGGTAAGTGTCCTTATGGTGGTTTAATCCTCTTACCGAATTGCATGGATGCAAATCGCTGCAATCGCCAAGGTGATAGAATATACCACTAGATACGAGGTTTACTTTAATTTAATTTGGCAAAAATATGCATGATGAAAGAAGAATGAATGAAATTGACGATAGATCAGAAGAATTGATGAATGTTGTTAATTTTGTGAAGGTTTTGAATGTTTTTAACCCAATTTGTAAATCAATGATGAATGATGCGCTTTTTGAGAAAAATGACAAAATTTGTTTCCAAAACTGTTGTAACCTTCACAAAATGTTTTATTATGATAAGAAGAATGGATGGATGCAATTTGATAAAATTTGGAGGAGGTAAGCTTCAATTTTGTAAGTTTTGTTCTTTTATTCAATACTGACACCAAACGCCGGTATGCATTTGGAGGTGGCAGAAACGCCCGCCGGTGTTTGAATGCATCATGAAATGCCCCACTGCGTCTGAATGCGCCATGAAATGCCCCACTACATTTCAGGGCGCCAAAACCAGCTATTTAAACAGCTTTCAGCGAGAATTTCGCTCATTTGTGCGTTCGAGCTTGAGAGAAGTGCGTCTGAGGGAGTGGAATGAAGTGAAGTGAAGTGAAAGGTTGTGTGGGAGAGTGAAGCACGCGGGAGCTATGGCGGAGATGGGAGCGGACGCGCCAGTGCAGCCAGCTGAGGTATTTGTTTATTTAAGCAAGTACTTTTATTTGTTTTTTTTTTTTTTTTTTTTGCAGTTTTTTTTTTTTGGAAAAAATTTGTAACCAATTTTTGTTTTGTTGTTTTGCAGCTTAGGGTGTTAGAGGCACGACACCGATTCTCCCCTATCATTCCGAGGATGAGGAGGTCATTGTCCCAGAAATACTGGGAGATATTGGAGGCGATAGGGCTAGCGGAGGCAGCCCGGTTGGAGGTAGTACACCACTAGGTCTAGGGCTCCTACTAGGTCTCAGGGGTCCTCTTTTGATGGTTAGCTTAGTGCTTAGATGCACTCTTTATGAGCCTTGGTGCTCTATTGTATATTGTAGCCTTTTGGCATTCATTGTACGCTTTGACCTTTATACATTATATATATATACATGGCTTTTATTTATTTGGTGTTTTACTCTCTTTTGTGTGAATGCCTATGTTTTTGTGATGCATGTTTTGATATGTTTTAATGTTTTTGATGCATATGTGATGGAATGGAATGCAAACTTATAGATGATTAATGCGAGACTAAGTATATAACATACAATCTATGGATGATTAATGCAAACTAAGTAAAAGAATAAATCTATGGATGATTAATGCAAGACTAAGTAAATGAAATATGCACTAAGAAGCACTCATATTTTTAGATAGTTAGATTTAGCCAACTGTTATCATAATTGTTTAATCAGGGGCACCGAACTTGGTGGCTTGTGAATGGATGACGTATGGAATGACATGAATATGGAAGAAGATATGGAGGTTGATATGGAAGAAAATATGGAGGAAGACTATTTTACAAAGACTCAAACATGCTAGTGGTATCAAACAAACTTACTAATACCGCCTAATTCAACTAGGACCAAATGTGTGTGCATGTGAGTTCATTAACCAAATCAGAAGCATGGTAGTGACTCTAGGCAATCAAAAACCTGTGTGTGTGCAAGTGTGTTCATTAACCTCATCTTGCACAAATTAGGTAACCCTGTTATGGAGAAGACCCCAAAGCTAGTTTGTCCGTATGAGCATTCAGAGGTCTCTTTTTGAGGAGAGACATGTCGCCACGCAATGAGTATACTCCACTCGCCATCAAGCGTCTATAGCCCCGGTGAAGGTTAACTCCATAGTCCATGTTGTTTTTTACCTTTGTAAGCCTTGGGGATGACTACCTATCCGTCTCGATTGGACAAGTAGTACGATCCTTACAACTTATTTGGGATCGGTGGTGTGTGAAAAATGTTCATTTCCTTAGAGCTTTGGGGAATCGGATTCTCAACCGAAGTATGATGAGAATTTTACCCTATCCTTACTACTCTGTTTATATTTATATTTTGTGATTGCTTGTGATAGTGGTAAGAACCACTATTTTATGGACTATGTTTGCATGATAGGACAAACGAGGATTACCCTTTTCACTTCAAGGCACAACCCAAGGATGGTGTTATCTCTCTTTGACACAAGATGTTTTTAAGATGTGAAAATGTGATAGGTTCAAGACCACTTTTGAAATCATTTCCCAATACTCAAGATTTTATTTAGTGTAATTTGTGATATGGCCCTAGAGAACTTTAACATGCATTTCGAAGTTTTCTTAAAACACTAGAAATGGTCGAGTGACTGAAAACATTTTGGCAATGTAAATATGTGCAAATGGAAAATGGATGTACGAATGACAATTCGGTTTGATGGATTTTATGAAGGTGCCCTTGATTAAGGCAACATGACTTTTGCTTGACCAAATTTTATATCCAAAAGATAGAATGGTCTCTAACATGATATGCAACTATGGCTGAAAATGAAATGTTATGGTTTTCAATGAGATGTATGCACATGAAATGCAATGTTTTTGAATGAGATGTATGCAACTAACAATGAAATGCAAATTCTTTTTATTTTATTTGTTTTTTTTTTTTTTTTTTACAAGCCATGTATATATGTACATATAAAATTCAAACTATGCGTAAAATGCCCTCAAGTGTATAATATTAAGTGGTTCGGGTTCTTCCTCTCCCTCTAAACTGGCAAGTCTATAAGTTCCATTACCCACTCTTTCAAGTGACCATATATGGACCTAACCAATTAGCCGCGAATTTATCTCGAAGATGCGGCAATGCATTGGTGTTTTGTTGATTCTCTTTAAGGACAAGATCCCCTACTTGAAATTCTCTTAGATGAACTTTGGCATTGTAAGCACGTTTCAATCGGTCTTGATAAACTCGCAAATGCTCTAAAGCATTGATTCGTTTTTCATCTATGAGTGTGAGTTGATCAAGACGTGCTTGTCTAGCAATATCATCATCGATAAATTCCTGCAAAGAAATTCGCAAGGAAGGGATCTCGAGCTCAAGAGGCATGATTGCTTCAGCTCCATAGACCAAAGAAAATGGCGTTGCCCCAATGGGAGTTCCGATGCTTGTTCCGTAAGCCCATAATGCCAAGGGGATTTGTGTATGCCAATCTTTATGATTTTCTTTAACAAGTTTCTTAAGAATAGCAATTATGGTCTTATTGGAAGCTTCAACTTGTCCATTGGCTTGTGGGTAGTAAGGAGTTGAGAAACTATGTTGGATATTATACTTTTCGCAAAGAGCTCGAACATCCTTATTCTTAAAAGACTTGCCGTTATCGTAAATGATTTTAGAGGGAATACCAAAACGACAAATGATATGGTGAAGTATAAACTCCACAATTCTAGGACCTCGTCGTATCGGTTAGAGGAATAGCTTCAACCCACTTTGTGAAGTATTCAATGGTCGTAATGATGAAAGTATGTTGTCCTGAAGAGGCAGTTGAAATCTTGCCAATTAAATCGAGACCCCATTGTGAGAAGGGCCAAAGGCTTTGGATGGGCTGTAAAGCTTGTGATGGTATATGGATTAAATTAGCGTGTTCTTGACACTTTTTACATTGTTTAACATATTTGCAACAATCTTGTTCCATAGTGGGCCAATAATACCCCATACGTAAAATACGCTTCGCAATGGCCATTCCACTAAAATGACCACCACAAGTACCATCATGGGCTTCAACAATAGCTCTATGTGTTTCACCTGCTTCTAGACAGTGGAGGAGTACTCCATCATATCCACGTTTATACAACACATCCCCCAAAAGAACAAAACGAGCTGCCTTTTGCTTAAAACAACGATGGGCAGTTCGAGACAAATCAGATGGGAGTGTTCCAAACTTGAGGAAGGCTACTATCTCACTAGACCAAGGCTCATATGGATCCGAATGGATAAAGCAAACATCTTTTTCATCCTTAGACTCAAGCACGGACAATTGCAGACTTAGAGATTGTGGAAATGATTAGGGGTTGTACCTCTCCAAGGGAGTCCTTTGGAATCAATGATCCAAGAGAGGCCATGGCATCCGCAAATCTATTAGTCGAACGAGGCAAACTAGTGATCTCATACCAATCAAACTTAGAGAGCAACTTCATTGCTACATCATGATAAAGCTTAATGGTAGGTTCTTTGGCTTGGTATTCTCCCGTAATTTGTTTAACCACGAGTTGAGAATCCCCAAATATCCGAATACGCTTAATGCTCATAGCTATGGCTGATTGAAGACCTAAAATTAAGGCTTCATACTCTGCTGTATTATTGGTGCATTGGAAGTCTAGTTTGAATGATAAAGGGATGGGAATCCCTTGAGGTGTATGAAATACAACTCCAACACCCTGACCTTTCGCGCACTTAGAGCCATCAAAGAATAGCGTGATGTCAACATCTTCCTCCGGAATGATGTCCTCTTCTTGTTCAAGTGATAGCAAATACCGAATCATCTCGGAGCTCAATAATCAAAGGATGATCACTAGGTAGTGGAGCTTCCGCAAGTTGATCGGCTATAACTTGACCTTTAACGGATTTTTGGCTAATGAATTCAAGATCGAATTCGGTAAGCAACATTATCCATTTAGCGGTACGAGTGTTATTATAAGTGTGAGACATTATATAACGCAGAGGGTTTTCTCTAGCTATGACATATGTTGTATGGCTAAGCATATAATGACGAAGTTTCTTAGTGGAAAAAACCATTGCTAAGCACAACTTTTCCACATAAGCATATCGGGTTTCATAGCTTACCAATGTTCGACTAATATAATAGATAGCTTGCTCACGATTTTGTTCATTCTTTTGTGCAAGCATTGTCCCTAAGGCAAAGTCCGTTGCTGAGATATAAAGGTTGAAAGGGACCCTTGGACGAGGCGGAGCTAAGACTGGCGGAGATGCTAAGTACTGCTTGATGTCATCAAAGGCTTTCTGACATTCATTTGTCCATGAAAATTGTACCCCCTTTTGTAGTAGGTGGCAAAATGGCCTACATTTATCAGAAATTTGTGCAATAAAGCGACGGATTGAATTAATCTTTCCTTGTAAACTACGCAACTCCTTCAAATTAGTTGGGGGACACATTTCCATAATGGCTTTGACCTTGTTTGGGTCCACCTCAATACCTCGTTTAGAGATAATGAAACCTAGGAGTTTGCCTGAGGTAACACCAAAGACACATTTCTTAGGGTTCAACCTTACTTTATGCTCTAGAAGTCTATCAAAAACTTTTTCCAATACATCAAAATGCTCTTGTCGAGTTTTAGATTTTGCCAATAAATCATCCACGTAATCTTCGATAATCTTATGCATATAATCGTGGAAAATATAATTCATGGCTCGTTGATAGGTTGCACCTGCGTTCTTAAGGCCAAAGGGCATCACCCTGTAACAAAAAGTTCCCCAAGGTGTGGTAAATGCTGTTTTGTGTTGATCTTCAGGGTTTATTCGAATACGGTTGTATCCCGAAAATCCATCCATGAACGAAAGCATTTCATGACCAGACACAGTGTCGACAAGAGTATCAATGTTTGGAAGAGGAAAGTCATCCTTAGGACATGCTTTATTTAGATCTCAAAAATCGGTGCAAACACGTATCCCCCGTTAGGCTTGCGAACGGGTACCATGTTAGAAAGCCACTCAGGATAATCAATCAGGACGACAAATTTAACATCCAAAAGTTTCGAATCTCCGATTTAACTATGAGGGCCACGGTAGGATGCATTTTCCTAAGTTTCTGTTTGACAGGTTTAGCACCTTTTTGTAAGGTGAGGTTATGGACAACTAAATTAGGGTCTAGGCCTGGCATGTCTTTGTAAGACCATGCAAATATCTCCTTCTTCCGCTTGAGTAGAGCGATCATTTGCTCTTGTTCCTCTGATGATAGACTTTTAGCCAGTTTCATAATTTGGGTGCCATCTTGGTCTGTACTAAGGTCTACATCGATAGTTTCTTTAATAGACATGTGGGAACCTTCCTCAAGCTGATGTGGGAACGCCCGCGTGCTTCTGGATCTGGGTTACAGACGTTGGTCTGCGTCTGTGGCTGTGGATAAACGCCCGCGGGAACTTAATAAACACCCGTGGGCACTTGCGACAAGGGGTAAATGCCTGCGGGCACTTGCGACAGGAATGGGAGATTCTACAGAATGTTGCAGAAGGAATGGCGACGAAAGCGGCGACGGAAGCGGCGAAAAAGGACGACGATAGATGCGACGAAAGGGTAGCAGAAGAATTAGAATCCGAGATAGCAGAGATAGATGAAGGAATAAAAGAAGTTAAGAAGATAGAAAAGATCCAGGATAGAAGTAGGAAAAGACATAGGGTTTGAGCCATCAAGGTGACTCAATTTATAATCTACTCTTAGGGCACACTTTAGGGTTTTAACAACACTTTGAACGTGTGGCTAAGATTAAAGTGGATCTAAGGGTAGAGAATAAATCTAGGTTGTGAAATGGATTAAGATGGATGGACGGATGAGATTAAATGAAGGACGGACGGCTCAGATTAAATCACTTAAACTATTATTTAAATATATATATTAAAATATTAAAATATAAATATTAATTTAAATAAATTTGGGGATGAAAAATGGCGGGAAAGGTGAAATTGGGCCAAATAATGGCGGGAAAGTGTGGATTTGGGCCAAATAATGGCGGGAAGGTGGATGACCGACACGTGGCTGACAGGAAGGTATAGATGACTTGCAAGTGGTTGGATTTTGGTGTCTACATTATGTAATTATAATATAATATTATATAATTAAAATATAATTGGTTGGTTTAATTTTATATAACTTATTTAAAAAAAATTATTAACTAGAATGATTACAACATTATAAACTTTGAGTAATTGATGGTTTTCTCACATTCGATCATCAGCAATTAGGTTGTATAGGCTTGTTGGATGGAGATCTTATAGTTTGAACCCTGCACTTGGTAGTTATTAAAAATAGTGTGGATGTAACCAACTCTCTTATGTATCTAAAAAAAATATATATTAATAAATAATGTATTGTCTAGCACAATGGTTAGGGTTTTGATTTTTTTTGGGGAAGTTCAAGGTGGTTAGGGTTTTGCTTTTCTTTCGGGAAGTTCAAGGTTAAAACCATGGTGTACCTAGAAGGGGATATGTTAGATGGTAGCGGTCAAGTATTTGCTAGTCGGTTCCTCTACTTTAATGTTTTGAAGGACCATGATCCTATTGATTTCGTAAAATCAGTGAGTTTACACAAGTTTTTTATGAGGGGTTCCGATTTCCTTATATTAAGTGGGGTTTGAACCTTAGACCTTTTAAAGAGAGGCAAAAACCCTTAACACATTATAAATAAAAAATTTGAAATATATTTTTATTTATTTTATTTTAATTCATTTTATAATAATATAATAATTTTTTACTTAATACTTTATTCTGAATGTAAGTATATTATTATTTTTTTTTGGTAAAAAGGAAATCTTATTTAATTAAATCCAAATAAAATTATATCTTTTGTCATACCAAGTACAAACACTTATGGCCCATATTTTGACATCTGATATAAAAAATGACTTTCTCAACTTAGCATCGTTATAGAAGCAATAAATCATGAAAACCAAAGCAAACAAAAAAGACCTAGATACTTCCATTGTTACTATCATCTAAAGAAAGAATGGAAAAGATGTCTTCCTTGATAATGAAGGCCACCAAATTGGACGTTGGCCATAACAAAGAACCTCAGCTCTGTCAACCAGTTTGCAAAATAATTAGCCACTTTGTTGATTTGTCGAGAAACATGTATGAACTCAACAAGGTCAATTTTTTGCTTAAGAAGTTGTATTTTTTCTAAAACCCTCACTATTCGCTAGTCTATGAAAATTATATGATTGCTTTGTCAAATGTTGAATCCAAATTCTAGAATCAGACTCTAATTGGATCTTCCTGCAACCTAGTTTCCATGTCTCGTGAACACCCTTCAAAATTGAAGATCCTTTAGCTTGATTATTAGTTGTTATTCCTAACCTTTCTAAAAAAAGGAAGGTTGTACAACCATTTGAAATCATGCCAATAGCACCCATACAAGAAGGACCTAGATTTCCCCTAAAGGCACCATTTGTGTTGATTTTTCCTATGCCCTTAGGGAAGGATGACAATGATCATTATAATTCTGTCTTTTAGATTGAATATTTACGGAATGAAAAGAAGGCGAGGACATATTTAATCTTTGTAAAATTTGATCTCACCTTTGAGAGGAAACATGGGGATGTTTCAATAGGTATTTAATATATTCTCTTAAATTATTTAGATTCCTTACCACATATAGTAACTATCTTTGTAATTCCGATTGAAAACCTTGTCATTTTTTCCAGACACTCCAAAGCAAAAGAGATGCCCTTGTCCAATGAATTTGATGAGAATAATTATCAAACCGAAAAATACGAGTCCATTCTCTAAAAGGCTGCTCCAAAGAAGTGATTCCCAACCATTGAATACCCATAAGAGTAACCAAATTCTACAACATATTGGTCACTATAGGACAAGTGAAGAAAAGATAAGAAATTGATTCTTCCTACTCCTAGCAAAGCTCACATCTAAAGAGCCCATTAAACCTCTTTTCATCAATTGTTCCCTTGTAAGAACTTTCCTACGAATCAATAACCAAATAAAAAACCTGACTTTAGGCCATAAATTCTTATTCCAAATCTGTTTCAAAATATCTTTAAGAGGTCAATGGCAAAAAGAAATATAACCTCTAGCCACTATATACTCTCCCTATTGTTGTCCTCCCCAAGCAAAGGTATCCACATCATTTGAACAGGGTAAGGATCTCTTCTGAAAGATGTGACTTAGCTGATTTTTTGATCTTCACACATAATAATAGATCATTCCTCAAGAGGGATCCATTGACGATCCACCTCCCAAGCCCTAGAGTGAGGCATACAATAGTTAGTCATCTTTATACATTGAACCCTATGAAGCTCCTCTAGCAAACTTTAGAAATTAGGGAATTTCTTAACTAAAGGAAGAAACTCATCCCAAACATTTATCCAAATATTTGCTCGTTGGCCATTATTAATCACCCAAAAAATATTTTCTTAACAAATTCTCCTATTTTGAGGATATTTAAAATAGGAGATCCTCATGAAGGAAGAAGAAATCTAACAAATTGTTCTGGTTCTTTATTTTGTGCTTATTTTACTCTCAACACCTTAGCCCATAACTACATAGGGTTGTGTAAGAGTCTCCAATAAAGCTTCACCGCCAAGGCTCTACCATTCTTCATAGCTGAACGAAACCCTAAATTTCCATCATATCTATGAAGGCATAATGTTTCCCATATGACCAAAACCCACTTCTTTTCATTTCTAACACCACTCCATAGGAATTTGTAGCTGATTTGATCTAGTTCCTTAAAATTTGCTTTAAGAATATTTAAAATAGAAGAGTAGTAGATTAGAAGGGTTTGAAGGGCCCTATGAATCAAAGTGATTCTACCCCCATAGAAAGCCATTTATGGGTCCATTTTCGAAGCTTTTGTTTCACCTTATCAATTAACCAATCTTAATCCTTAAATGGAAGTATATTATAATATTTTTATTTAGAAATAAAATCTTGTTAAGAAAAAATTAGTAGCATGTAGTATAATTTTTTTCCTCGAAAAAAGTCGAAATTTATACTAAACAAATATAAAAATACATTATTTAGATGTTTCTTTGGCATTTCTTCAAAGTTTTAAGAATGACCTAAAAATCATGTCACTTATACATCATAACTAGTTATCTATGTCAAGCTAAGTTCTATCTTTAAATACCTTTCCAATTTGTCATTTGACTTTTTTGAAAAAGTTACTTTAACTATGATTGCTTTATTTAGAGTGAATTAATCCCCAAATAGGGATATAGGGATATGGACCAACTACAATGCATTGCCCTCACTGAATTCTTTTACTGAGCATATACCTCACGCAATATGAAGTGCCTCCCTTAAGAATTTATCTTCTTCTCTATTCTATTTTTTAATTGGAACCAACAATGATATTCAATAAAAATAAAAGCCTTTACAATAAAAAGGAGCTCGGAAGATCACAACTCAAAGCACAAGGCCAACCATACGATCAAAACTGGAACTAACCCCTAAAAGGACGAATACACAATATAACTAAGCATAGAGAAATAAACTAAAGTAAACAAACCTTGAACTATAGAATTGTAACTCTAGGTACCAAGTAGACTTATTGCTCCATCATCCTACATCTGTTCAAACCCAATGTCGCAAAGCTATTGGAATTGCTGGGTCGAATGGATGAAACCGTTTTTCGAGTAGACTGTCTCCATCTTCTTTTCCCTATCAAAGACTACAAGAATGCTTAAACCGTACAAAAAAAGGAAGGATCTTTAAATTTTGCTTCCTCCATATGAAAAAAAACTACCAACAATAAAGTTCTTTAATCTCATCAGATTCAAGTGATTTTCTATTCTATTTTCTATAAATATACCAAAAATATTATACAATATAATAATATCATTTACAAAAATATTATAATTTAATTGAGCTATTTTTAGCTTAAGCTAATAATGTTTATTTCAACATTTAAATGGAATAAATGTATTTCGGAAAAAAAATAAAAATACAAAATCTCACTTGATTTATTTTTAAACTTCACACATAAATTACAAAAGACTTCATTTACTAATTAATATATTATTTTTTAATAATAATTATTAAATTATTATTTATTTTTTATTTATTATAAAATGTTTGTTAAATAGTTGTTTATTTTAGTGTAAACATCATTCAATTTTAAAATGCTTATCTTATAATTTTCTTCCACATTGATTAATAGAAACCTTTTCTTTGTTACAGAAAAACGAAACTGCTAGGTATTTTTGTAGTCCTAGTTAAAAGGACATAACTTATCCTTCTAAGATTTTCTCACATGATGGTAAATGTTTATGGTCTTCGTTTTAGGTATATCTTATCTTACTTTTAATATATTAGAAATAATTTATTATAAATTAAAAGAGAAATTGTTTTTGGTGGAACAATATAATAATTAAAGGTTTTGGCTTAATCACAAAGTGTGTAATTTTGAATGGTTTAAATTTTAGTTTTAGTATATAATTTAATATAATTTAAATTTTAGTTTTTATATATATAATAGAGAATCATTCATTTTAATATAATAATGAACATTATATTAATAAAAATAAATAATTATTTAATAAAATAATAAAAAAAATTATTTATTTTTTATAGAAAAGACCCATAGTTTTATATAGTATGTAAATGGTCTACGTTGGCCCATAATAGTTGTGGTATGACAGTGAATTAATCTATATGCAATATATAAAAACTATGAAAGTGATGAGTTTTGTTTTTTATAGGAAATATATATTTTTAAATATTAAGAATTATAAATCTAGGGATGTATATATATTTGTTTTATGTAAATAATAAATATGAATAATAGGTGATATATTATTTGTTTTATGTTGAAAAATATTATATTATTTGATATTTTTTATTTTTATAATTATAATATTTATAATTACTGGGAGTTTAATAAATAATATTTTTATAAAAAAAATAAAGATACATATCTTTTGAAAGATTGAAAGGAGATGAAAATATTTTTGAAGACAAAGGTGTAAAGATAAGAAAAGGCTACAATATCTATAAAAATATAGTTGAAAAAAAAATAATGAATCAATAAAAAAATATGTATCATATGTGAATAAGATGTGCATATTTTATGAATATAATTTTTTTATGTTTGAATTTTGATGTGTTAATTTATTTTTAAATTTGGGCATTTAGCTAATAGTGGTATCAGAGTCACCATTGGTTGAGTTGTAGTTATTAAAAGTTAAAAGCAAACAAGGGTTAAAAAAGCATGGATCATTGTACTAGTGATATTTGACATCTTGTCGCATGTGTCGCTATATTTTTACATGATGAGAAGACCTACAATGATGAGATTATCTAAATTTGTGAGTAACATATGAATATACCATCAAGTATTTATCTAAAAAAGTATGTATTGATGAATCAAAGTTAAAGAAAAACAACATTCTTAAAATATATATATATATATAAAAGAAACAATAAGATTTTTTTATTAAAACTTATAAGGGAGAAGGTGGCCCAATAGATCACCTTTGAATCTTTCAAGTTGCATGCCATGATATCACCAGTATTATTAAAAATTTTACGGCTAGACCCTAAAGTGGTTCTTCCAACTAACTCATCACTCTCTCACGAGCTTTGGTGATTTTATAATATATTTTTATTTAAATTTTTTACAATAATATAATGATTTTTAGATTAATACTTTATTCTTAATATATATATATTATAAATATTTAAAATATTATAATATTTATATTTAATTTAAAATACAATTCAACATCTTGAGTTGGTATATAAGAAAATTGACAGAGGGCTTAGATCTCACATTTTAGTGTATTAGATTTTTTTTGAGAAGGATTTAGGGTTTTAGAGGAGCCCAACCGGTGCAGATGAAGATAGCAAGATCCAGATTGCATTTTAGGTTGGGAAGATTTGACCCTTATGGATTTTGGGTGCAGAGTGGAATGGTAGAGGAGCCAATGGAAGGGGAGCTCATAGGGGCAGGACCATGTTTGGATCTCTTGGAGTCTTTGCAAGAGAGATTTGTGTCCGTTGGTCCGATCGTTGTTGGTGGTGAAGCTTTTCTTGTGCCTGGCGGGGACTTTGTGGTGGTGCTAGAGTCCCCTGTTCCAGTTTTTTCCAATCCACTATTGTGCAACTGGCTAGGCGGTGGTGAAATATTTTTTGTGCCTCACGATGACCTGATGTTAGTACCAGAGTCCCCTGGTCTAGCTTTTTCCAAAATATTATTGTTATTTTGGCTGGGCAGTGGACGAGAGCTTTTTTGGTCCAATGGCAGTGTTTGGCTGTTTTTTTGTTGTTGGGTTCCTTCATTGGAGGGTCTTCTATTCTTCTGCATACCAGTAGGATTAGAACCCACAGGGGTGGGGGGTTTTTTCTCGTCGATTGTTTGTGGGGTTTGAACCCATAGATCCCAAGGTTTTGTGTCCTTTCCAAAACCTTACTCCATGGCCCCTGTTTTTGTTCCGAGATGGAGGTTTGGTATGAGTTGTTCTCGGAGGATGGTTGGAATCCAATAGGATCTATGGAGTTTTAGTTTTTACAGATTTTTGAGATAGAGGGTTTTACTGTCGTTAGGACAATATGTTGCAGATCTCCATTTTCGGCGGTTGGTTTCTATTGAGTTGGTTGAGTGGGTGATCCAAAGTTCAAATCCTTCTTCTGCACTCAGGTCCCAGTGGTGTTCTCAAGGAAGAACATTTTTCGTTTCTATGGAAGTGCAGGGGCCCTAAGTTTTTTATGCCTCGAAGATGAATTGTTGATACCTTGAGCCCTGGTTATCAGGGTTTGATGGCACTTTTGGTCGGTTGGTTGGTCCCCCACTATGCGGGATGAGGATAATTCTGATTTTGATTTTGTGTTCAAATTGCTATGCTGCCATTGGACGAGAATGTAAGTTTGATTATTTTTTCTTCCGACAGCTTTTCTGTTGAGCCTGCCTTTGTGCTAGATTGAAGATTGTAAGTTTTGGCGATTGGATGACTCCTTTTGGAGCTCTATGTACAAGGTTGTGGGATCCTTTCAAAACCCTCACCTTTTACCTACCAAAAAAATAAGTGAAATCACTATTTTCTTAATTTATGAGATGGTTAAGCAAGAAATAAGGAATAATGAAAGGGACCCTTGGTTTTATATAGTATGTAAATGGTGTACCTTGACCCATTGTAGTTACAAGGGGTATAACATAGACCTTACATCTAGTAATGTATAATAAGTCAACTTTGATCTTGTTTGATGAAATTTGTTTCTTATTTTTATAAAAAAAAATTAAAGTAATATACAAATATTTAAAAGTTATATTTAAATAACATAACACGTTAAAAACTTATTATAATATATTTAAATATTTTTAAAAAACATGTTATTTTTTTTATTAAATATTTTTATAAATAAATAAAAATTTAAACTTTATAATATACCATCATTAATGAATCATAGTTGAAAATTGTGGGAAAAAGGGGCACCGTCGTCAAATTGAATCGAAAGTTAAACTTCTTTCCATAGAATCAAAGTTAAACTTCTTTCTATAGCTCTTTAAAAGTTCTCTATATATCTCTAGGCATGTTCTAATGTAAGGTTATAATTTCTTTGCTAGATCATAAACTCTTTAATAGAAGTTTGGATCAAACTAATATTTTTTAAAATTTATTAAAAAGTTTTTATGTATTAATAAATTTTAGGTTCAAATTTTAGGGTATGTATATTGCAAAGATAGTAGTTTGATATTAATCCTTTGAGTACACGCAAGATTGATAAAGTACGTACGAAGCCTAATTAATACTTGTTATCATAAACCCTTTAGTAGAAGCTTGGAACAAACTAATACCTGTTAAAATATATTAAAAGGATTTTATGTGTTGGTCCGTCGTAGGGGTTTATCACACTATTCGAATAAACTTGTTAAGAAGAGATTTAGGTTCAAATCTTGGGGCATGCTTGTTGCAAAGATAGTAGTTTGATATGAATTCTTTGAATACACGTCATATCAATGATATACAAAACCTAAAGGACCAGTGGTCCCTCTCACACCGGATCATCAATAAGGTGATATAGACTTATGAATTCGTTGCATGTAATTTGAATCTACACTTATCACTTATTAAATGTAACCAACTCCCTAATGTATCTATATATATATATATATAAAGGCAAATATGACGTTGCAAAATTCCTCTAACGAGGTTATAAATAATATTGAAGTTGTAGTTGATCCGAATAGTTTATGAACTCAATAAAAAAATAGCTGCAATAATTAGATGATAAAGGTTATATATTAATTAGTTATTTATTATTATTATAACGTTCTAATATATATTTAAAAAAATCGTCATTATTTCCTCCTTTATCGGTACTGGAATGGAGTGATTTGTAGGGAGATTATCGATAGCAACAACATCGAAAGTGACGGTTTATTTATATTTGGGAGCAGCAGTCAAAGTCATGCTTTCAGATGTTTCAACAAACTATGCAACTTGGTACGCCAACTTTGAGTGCAGTGCCTTTTCGATAAAGAATTAGGATTTCTAACAACCATCGTAACGGATGCTTTTTTTAATGTTATCCTCCATATGGGTTCGCTTTGTTGTTATTTAGAAATTTATTGTTTTGGAAGATGTTATTATAATAATATTAGTATTATAATATTATATAATTAGAATGTAATTGTTTGCTTTAATTTTATATAACTTATTTACAAAGAAAGAAAATTTATTAACTAGAAAATATGTAAAGTTTATAAGGGTAGTAGTTTGATTTGAATCTTTTGAGTGCGTGTTAGATCGACAATCATAATAAAAATCCTGCACGATCGGTGGCCCCCCTCATCAAGTTATTAACATTGAGGTGGTATAGGCTTGTTGGGAGCAACCATGTGGTTTGAACCTTGCACTTGGTAGTTATTAAAAATAGTGTGGATGTAACCAACTTCCATATGTATCTAAATTATATATATATATATATATATTTAGATACATATGGAAGTTGGTTACATCCACACTATTTTTAATAACTACCAAGTGCAAGGTTAAAACTATGATAGCACAGTGGTTAAGATTTTGCTTCTTTTTAAAACTATGATACATATATATATATATATATTTAGATATATATATATATATGTATTGTTCAACTAGGATAGCACAGTGGTTAAGATTTTGCTTCTCTTTGGGAGGTTCAAGGTTCAAACCATGGTATACCTAGAAGGGGATAGGTTGGATGGTAGTGGCCAAGTGTTTGTTGATTGATTGCTTTAGTTTTATGTTTTGAAGGATCATGATTCTATTGACTTCGTCTAACCCATCTAACTCAAGGAGTTAGGGTGTATAATGGCACCATCCAATGGTGTTATCAATTTCTTATTTATATATATATATATAATATTTAATTATAAATTTAAAAAATTTTAATGAGTTTACACAAGTTTAAGTCCCCTCATATTGAGTGGGGTTTGAACTTTGGACCTTTTATAGAGAGGCCAAAGCCCTTAACACATTATAAATTAAAAATTCAAAATACATTTTTATTCATTTATTTATTATTATTATTATTATTATTTGGTTAGTGTGAGAAACTCCTACAACCAACACATTGGGCTGAGCGGTCTCCTCCCAACCATAACCCCTCATAAAGTCGAGAGCTATGCTTATCAATAGGGAATTTAACACACAGACCACCACACACCCACCCCTCACACACTTACCCACGCCACGGTTTAAACCTTATATTTTTATTTATTTTATTATGGTTATTTTTATAATAATATAATAATTTTTTAGTTAATATTTTTTTAAATAAAGGGGTAAAAATTTATTGATAAAAAGTCTGGATTACAGAGTACAACTGAGCTTCCAACCAGGACTCAAATAAACAGCCAAACAGGCTAAAACCACTAGACTAGAATGACACCCGGAAAAGACAACAAGAACAAACCACATTAAGTCTGTACATCCTTGTGGATCAACTCCCACAGGCGTTGAGAGTCCCCAGACGGGAGACTCTCCCAATTATCGATACTCCAAGGATCCAGCAGCTCAGAAGCCCTTTTGGCCAGGTAATCGACAACCACATTCCATTCCCTTGGAATGTGCACAAAGGATATAAATTCGAACTCTTCACTCATTATGAGAATATGAACGGCTACAGAGGCCAACTGCCAATTAACTTCCTCCACCCTTTTATTGTTTAAAATATTAACCACAATTTGAGAGTCAGACTCATAGATAATCCTATGCCAACCAAGAGAAAACCCCCTCCGCAAGGCCTCAAGAATTGCAAGAGCTTCCATAAAATTGTTGGAGTGAACACCTTTATAAATGGAAAAGAAAAAACTGACACCACCAGTAGAATCTCTCCCAACACCGCCAATGCCGGCATGTCCAGGATTACCCCTGGATGATCCATCGATATTAATTTTTAAAACTCCTCTAGGGGGTGGCCTCCACCTACCATCTCTCCTAACCTTCTTGTTGAGGTGAGGAACCCTACTAGGGCTAGAAGAGTTCACACCATCCCCAAAGAGACCAAGGGCTTGTTGTACCTTCTCCTCCCTAGAATCCAAAAGAGGGTCCACATCACATTTGCTATGGATGGTTTCCTGAACCATATACAGGATCCTTTGCCAGATCTGTTGAACAACCAAATAACTGCCCTGAAATATGCGTCGGTTTCGTTCGAGCCAAATTTGCCAGATGATGCAAGAAGGGCCCAAATTCCAAGCCACCCGAAGGAAGGGGGCCTTGGCCGGAGGTCTGCCCAGACTACTCCAAAACTCCACCAGGGACAACACATGAAAACATGGATGGTTCCAGGCGCTCCACCAACGGTGCCAAATGTCTCTGGCAAAGGAGCATTGGAAAAATAAATGAGAAGAGTCATCCTCATTCTTACTGCAAAGGACACAAAAAGAGGGACCCTGAAATCCCCTCTTCCTCACATTATCCCAAGTGAGGCATTTATTACGAGCTACCAACCAGAGAAAGAAGTTACATTTTGGCCAGGCAAATTTGTTCCACACCTTTTTCCACCAAGTGACAGGAAGACTCCCATACTTTTGCTTATCAAGAACATGATAACCATAGGCTACCGAGTAGGTTCCCTTAGGATCAGGGTTCCAAGCCAGAATATCTTTACCCCTCAATGAAGAACAAGGCCTCCCCGTAAGAATAAGAGCAAGCACCTCTCTGTCCTTGGCCAGTCCCCCATGGGGCCATTCTTGTGGATCTTTCCACCTGTACATCTCCATATTTCCAAAAGACTGGATTTTTTTAAAGTCCTCCACACGAGACCAGCCTGCTTCCAAGAAAAAAATGCTTAGGGAACGTAACCTAGGATATTGATTCAAGATAGGAGGGTGGCCATCCCAAGAATCCTCCCAAAAAAGAGCATTTGATCCCTGATTGCAAATCCAGAACAAACCACTGCTTGATTAAATTAGCTCCTCTTTTTAGAGTGTCCCAAATAACTGAACCTTTCCCAACCAAGCTGACTCTAGGGATCTCAGCCTCATAAATACCTCTCAAGTATTTACAAGATAATATTTTAGCCCAAATATGATCTTGAGAGGTACACCATCTCCAATAAAGTTTTGCAGCCAAAGCCTACCCAAAAAGAGTTGTCTGTCGCAACCCAAGGCCTCCCTCTTGCATCGGCCTACATATAGAATCCCACCTAACCAAACTCCATTTAGATTGATCAAGTTTTCCAGACCATAAAAATTGTCTTGACAAAGCATCCATGTCCTTGATGAAGTGAGAGGGAGCTATTTGTACAAAACATCTATAAATGGGTAAAGCTTGAACAACAGATTTTAAAAGCAACACTCTACCTGCAGTGGATAGCCATCTGAAAGTCCAGTGATTCACCTTCCTTCTAAACTTATCAAGCATAGACTGCCAAGAAGATCTAGGTAGAGGATGAGATGAAATTGGAATACCAAGATAAATGAAGGGGGGAGTCCCAACCTGGAATCTTAGAATGCGAGCAATCCTGGCTTGAATAAGAGGAGGGGTATTGAAGAAGAAAATAGAAGACTTGTCCTCATTAATCAACTGTCCAGAAGCACCAAGATATATGTCAAGAGACTGTCTAATATTGCCAACTTCCCTGATAGTGGCAACTCCCAACAAAGCAATATCATCAACAAATTGAAGGTGGGAAAGAGGTGGCAAACTACTATCCCACTTCCACCCCTGAATGAGACCCTGCATGACTTGAGACTTGAGCAATCTTCCCAACCCTTCCGCCATAATGATAAACAAATAAGGAGATAAAGGATCTCCTTGCCTCAATCCCCTTGAGGCCTCAAACAACTTCGATGGCTCATTATTAACAAGAATGAAGAATGAGGAAGAAGAAACACAACTCATCACCCATCTAATCCATTCCTCCTCAAATCCAAAAGCAGCAAGAACTTTTTGAAGAAAGGACCATTTGACCCGATCATAGGCTTTGGCCATGTCCAACTTAATGAACATAGTTTTCTCCTTAGAAGTTTCCATCGAGTGAATAGCTTCTGTAGCAATAACAACCCCATCCAAGATTTGTCGGCCAACAACAAACCCTCCTTGCTCCTCAGAGATGATTTTGCTCAACCATATCTTCAACCTCTCAGCAATAATTTTTGTGATGATCTTATACACAACATTGTAGAGAGCAATAGGCCTGAACATATCCAAGGAATTTGCTCCCTCTTTTTTGGGTATAAGCACCACAAAGGTAGCATTTAGGGCCCTTAGCATCTATTTGTTCTTTTGGGACTCATGGACCACCTCCAAAAGATCAAATTTGATTAAATCCCAAAACTCTTGATAAAACTCAATCGGGAATCCATCCGGGCCCAGGGCTTTTCCTTTTTTCATCTTGAATACAACATTTTCCAACTCCTCAAGGGAAATTGGACCCATCAAGTGCTCATTCATCTCTCTAGAAACAATCGTTGGAATACAGTTTAGAATAAGCTTTTCATTCTCATCATATGATAGGGAGTCCTCCTTGAAGAGAGAGGAAAAATACCTCTTAGTCTCTTCTGAAATATCCCTGAAAGAAGAGAGCAGGGCACCCTGAGAATTCACAAGAGAGGTAATCGGGTTACCATTACGGCGAGCCTTAACCGAGTTATAAAAGAAGGTTGTGTTCCTATCCCCTTCCTGAAGCCAATCTACTCGAGCTTTTTGTTTCCAAAAAAATTCTTCCCTCAGTTCCCATTCGACAAGGTCTTTCACAGCCTCAAATTCCTCAACAAGAAGCTCCTTCGTGAATCCCTGATCTCTAATCTTCCTTGAAGCTTCTTCCATCCTCCTAAGAGCTACCGACTTAGCCAAGGAAAGGTTCCCAAAATTCAGTCTATTCCATCTCTTCAATTTATGTTTTACAAATTGTAGTCGCTTCATAAAGGAATACATAGCGGTGCCATGAGGAGGTTTGCCAGTGGTCCACCGGCCTCGCATGAAATCATGAAGCTTAGGATCACGAAGCCACATAAGTTGAAACTTAAAGGAGGGATTCTTTTTTAGCCCTAACTCCAAAGTAGAGAGTTTGATAGGCCAATGATCAGATCCCCTACCCTCTAGAATCATAGAACTAGCACTTATGTTATTACCCATCCAATAACTGGATATCAAAAACCTATCCAGTCTCTCTGAGATGGAAGCTTCCCCACACCTTCTATTGTGCCAAGTAAAGATCCCATTATCTGGCTTGATGTCAACCAAGTTTAGGGCCTGGATATGAGCATTGAAGACAGAAGAAAAAGGCTCGAGACGGTCCACCCCACCATGTTTCTCCTCCAGACAAGTGATAGAGTTGAAGTCTCCAACCAAAATCCATGGGTACAGGGGAACCAAACTTCTCACAAAGAAAATGTGCTCCCACAAATTCACTTTACCATTGTAATCAACAGGAGCATACACATTTGTAAGT
This sequence comes from Wollemia nobilis, assembly GCA_028583015.1. Classification (NCBI taxonomy): domain Eukaryota; kingdom Viridiplantae; phylum Streptophyta; class Pinopsida; order Araucariales; family Araucariaceae; genus Wollemia; species Wollemia nobilis. The sequence continues at coordinate 9,774,234 of JAQPPZ010017228.1, forward strand.
AGGATGGTTTCACCAGATTCATTATCATGCCCGACCATCGAAATAGACCATCTGTTGGAAATCCAAGTAAGAGGGGATATCTTAACCGGATCCCATAAACAAGCAACGCCACCAGCATATCCACATGCACCAATACATTGGCATTGCCCCCTTCTCCACAACTTGGGAGCAATATTGAACATACTATCAATAGCCAATTTAGTCTCCTGAATAAACACCACATCCGGAGAATGCACACGAACCAAATCACGAACAACTTTTTTTCTGGGGATGTTATTCAACCCCCTTACATTCCATGAGAGGATAATCATTTTTAGGGGTTATAAAAATGGGAGTCCAATGTTCTCACCAAGCTTGACTCCACCAAAGTCTCCCCCATTAACTTAATTTTATCTTGGTCCTTCTTTCGACCCACCTTCATATTCTTATCCGAAAATTTTTTTTTAATTATTTTCTATTGCAATCCCAACATCGTAGGAGTTTTGCAGTCCAAGGATGATTGCATCGATGCCTGAGCAGGAGAGGGAATAACTAAATTTGTACCACATTCCAAAATAGTTTCCCTTATAGGGCTAGACCCAACCATGTCCTCTATACTTAGATCCAAAGCCCTTTGTTCTTCATTTAAACCCCCTAGATATGATTCCTTAAGTTCCCCCTCAAGAAGAGACATCTGATTCGGCCTTGTTATATTTGCATCAGGTAGCGAGGTTTTAGGTATCTCCATACACTAATCAAGATCATCTAATATTTCAAAATGGTTGAGTAGAGCATCTGGCTGGCTATCCTTAAGGTCTTTGTTTGCCCTTCGTCCTCTATTTTGGGCTTTTATAGGAACAAAACCTTCCCTATCCCATTCATATTCCTTTATCGGGGCTTTTCATTTATCCAAACTTTATCCAGATCGAGGGCCCAAGATTTGAAGCCATAGGCGGGATAAACTTAGGGCATTTTCTTTGCAGGTGGCCATATTCACGGCAAATACAACAACAAAATGGAAGAGCTTCATAGTCAAGTTTTTTTTTTAAGCAAAAAACCCCTTGCGGGGCCACCTTGGTCTGAGAGACCACGAACAGGGGGTTCTACACCATCAAAGTCACCCGAGAGTCGCACCTGACCTTGCCCGCACCAACATTATCAATTGGATTTTGGATACCCAATTCAGCTTTTTGGTAGGGTGGAGATTTGAACCTGGGACCTCTCTTGGAGGATTTCCCTCTCCTATCCAACTCACCTACAACACCTGGGTTCATAGTCAAGTTTTTGAATCCATGTAGTTGATCCAAATTGTATTTCAATAGAATCTGGAATAGGGTTATTTAAGTTAATTTCAACACAAATATGAGAAACAGAGATTACTTTTTTATCCATTGTCTGTTGTGACGGTCCAACCGGCTTCCCAAGCATAAGTACAATCTTATGCAAGATATCAGTTCTCTAGAATTCCAACAGGAGCCATGGAAGCTGTACCCTTACTGGAACACGCGACGACCGCTCATTTGATGGGTTGAAACCCGCATGCTAGGGTTTAAGAAAGAGTCCCACTTGGTTATAGAAATAAGGACCCCCTTCAAATGCTTTGTTACGATCTGCAATACAAGAGAAAACCACCATAAAATAGTTGTTCGCACTCAACATCACCTCCACATCGCCTTCAGGATTCCAAGTCTTCCTAACCCAAGCCTCCACAAAGGGAGATAAATTTGCATGCCCAAAAATTTGCCAATAAGGGCATGTTTGGTTAGATACTCCACATCTTCCACCACCAAGTCTGGTTGAACCACTAGAACTATCCTGGCTTCACATCGTTCCAAACATCCATTGTTATTTAACAAGAAGTTCCCGACATGCACTGGAAAATCTTGTTCCTTCCAGTCATTTTTAGATGAAAAAACATCACGAGCATGCACTCTCTGTGTCGGACCCGATGCCATCATGACATTCCTCCAATTTTTCAAACCTCCTCCGAAAGCTACTGCCATCCTGCAGAGCAGTTTTTCTTCATCAAACCCTAGCAGAGTAGTTTTTCCTCATCAAACCCTAGCAGAGCTCCAAAGTCCTTCCTTTCTAGTTAATATTTTATTCTTAAAGTAAGTATATTATTATTTTTTATTTGGTGGAAGAAGGGGTTTTGAAAGGATCCTTGAACCTTTTACAACAAAGAAGCAGAAGATTCCAAGGAAGAACCAAGAGAAACCAACAAGGAGTGAACCCACCTAAGGGAGTCAAGAAACAAGCACAAACTTAAACTGAAAACTAGCAATTGTTCTAAAAACAACAAGGACCTTCCCTGCTCTAGCTCTGGGATATACACAAATTTAGCACCTCAAACTTGTAAAAAACTTCATCTATTATTTAAATCTCTAGGAAACAAACTACATTAACAAAAATTGGGATTGGATCTCTTTTCCCTAGCAAAGGGATAGGAAGGTTGACAATTTTCAACATCCATATTCAATAGAGACTGAGAGCCATTGGCGATCTCTGACTCTATCTCCCTTTTCCTCAGAGCTTAAAGAGATGATCTCCCTTAAAGAGATGATCTCCCAACATCATGCTCTACCCCAATATCTACAAATCCCTTATTAAGAATTCTTGGATTAGGGCCAAGAAATCCTTTCTCCAAGAAGGGTTTTTGGGGATATTTATTACTTTTGGTTTTAGGGCCTGGGGAACCTTTTTCCAACTTCACCACTCTTTTGATAGGAGTGGATGGGGGAGGATTTACTGAATTTGACAAAACATTTAACCCAGAGAGAAGCAAATCAAAGGAGTTCTGCAAAGACAACATGACCAATGGAGAAGGGACACTTACATGTTCAAAGTGTTTCTAAATCTCAGATTTAAAAAAATATGGAGGCACAACATGATCTTCAACCATGGGAGGCATCTCACCCTAAAGGGGAGGCACAACACGACCTTCAACCAGGGGTGGCTTCTCACTCTGAACAACCTTAGAACCCAAAATATCAACTTCCTCAACTTGTTGGAACTCAATGGGCTCAGATTCTTGGCTATTCGTCTTGGTTGTATTCTTCAAGGGCTTCTCTTGGCCAGATTTACCCTATGAATTTATCCTCTTTGAGGGTTCCTCTTGAGCAAATTTATCCTTTGAGCTTGTATTTGTTCGAGAACTCAACACCGGTTTCTTCATGGGGCACTGGCCCAAAATATGACCATCAGATTTGTAATTGGTACAAAAATTAGGGTGATTCTCATACACAATGGGTTGGGTCCAAGACCCTAAGCTTGAAGTGAGCTTAATAGAGGATGGAATATTAGCTTCTAGATCCATATTTATGCACATTATTGCATAAATCATTCTTGATTTTACTCTAGTTGCAACATCAATAGAAATTAGTTCACCCATTGCCTTGGCTATACCACACAAAACATCAACATGCCAATATTGAAAGGGTAAGCCAAGGAGTCTAACCCAGAGAGGGGTCATATTGATTTTTTATATATCAAGGCAAAAATATGGGCTCCATCGACGTAGGAAGAGGCCCTGCTTCCTAAATAACCACATACCTCTACAAAGGACCTGCCTAGAATTTTCTTCATAATTGAACTTGAACATGAAAAAATCTTTGGGAAGAGTGACAATATCCAAGTGACCCTAAGGCTACCATTTGGATAAATCCCACCTCTTAATATTATCCAGATTTGATCAGGAACCCAAAAATTTTCCCATCAAATTGAAGGCCCCATCCTCCATTGTGACCTTAATTAGAACCTCAGGAACACAAAGGGTGTCTTCAATCAAAAAAATATCAAAAATAGTGTTCGAAAAATATAAACCTAAATGAGATGAAACTATCACTACAAACGAGATCTGACACTAGGATCGAAGGGCTTTTGGAGTGAAGCCCCCAAAGGGACCCCATTCAAAGCACCACCTGGTAGGGAACCCATACCCACCAAAGGGCCTACCACTCCACTTGGTGAAAACATGTGATCTACCACAAGGCTGACAAGACCATCTTCATACTCACCTTTTTCTATCACCTCCCTAGAATTTTCACCCACCATCTTCTCACCATTCCCACTACCCTGGTCATTGATATTGTAACCCTAACTCCATCCTCGCTACCCTGCACACCATTCTTGCTCAAAGACAAGTTCAAAAATTCTTGAGTCCATCGATATTTGAAAGCCTTGATGTTTATCATTGAGCAGATCTGTAGAGCTAGAAGTCATGGGATGCAATGAGAGACAAGGATGCACTAGGGATTATAGTGTTTAACAACCACTGCAACAAAATCCTAGCTTTAGGATGAATCAATATCACAACCCCATATTCATATGCTAATGTAAGTATATTATTATTTTGTTAAAAAGGAAATCTTATTCAATTAAATCCAAAAAAAGATTGCATCTCCTGTCATACCAAGCACAAACACTTATGGCCCATATTTTAACATCTGATATAAGAAATGGCTTTCTCAACTCTGCATCGTTATAGAAGCAATAAATCATATAATCCAAAGCAAACCAAAAGGACCTAGATACTTCCATTGTTGCTATCATCTAAGGAAAGAATGGAAAAGATGTATTCCCTGAGATTTGAAGGCCACCAAATTGTACGTTGGCCATAACAAAGAACCTCAGCTCTGTTAAAATCCTGGTTTGCAAAAGCATTAACCACCTTGTTGAGATACCGAGAAACATGTCTAAACTCAACAAGGTCAATTTTTTTCTTAAGGAGTTGTATTTTTTCCAAAACCCTCACTATTCACCAGTCTATGAAAATTATATGATCTTGCTTTGTCAAATGTTGAATCCAAATTCTAAAATCAATCTCTAATTGGATCTTCCTGCAACCTAGTTTCCATGTCTCCTGAACAGCCCTCAAAATTGTAAATCCTTCAACTTGATTATTAGTTGTTATTCCTAACCTTTCTAAAAAAGGGGAAGGTTGTAGAACCATTTGAAATCCTACCAATACCACCCATACAAGAAAGACCTAGATTTTCCCTAAAGGCACCATCTGTGTTGATCTTTCCTATACCCGCAAGGGAGGATGCCAATGATCATTATAATTGTGTCTTTTAGATTAAGTATTTAAGGAACGAAAAGAAGGCAAGGACATATTTAATCTTTGTAAAATTTGATCCCACATTTGAGAGGAAACAGGGTGATGTTTCAATAGGTATTTAATAGATTCTCTTAAATTATCTAGAGTCCTTTGCCATATATAATAACTATCTTTGTAATTCTGATTGAAAACCCTATTATTTTCTTTCCAAATATTCAAAAGCAAAAGAGATACCCATGCCCACCGAATTTGATGAGAATAATTATCAAACTAAAAAAATGAGTCCTCTTTAAAGGGATGCTCCAAAGAAGTGATTCCCAACCACTGAATATCCAAAAGAGTAACCAAATTCTACCATAGTTTGGTCACTATAGGACAAGTGAAGAAAATATAAGAAATTGATTCTTCCTACTCCTAGCAAAGCTCATATCTAAAGGGCCTATTAAAACCTCTTTTCATCAATTGTTCCCCTGTAAGAACTTTTCTATGAATCAATACCCAAATAAAAAACCTGACTTTAGGCCATAAATTCTTATTCCAAATCTACTTCAAAATATCTTTAAGAGGACTAGGCATTGGATAGCAAAAAGAAAGATAACCTCTAGCCACTGTATACTCTCCCTATTGTTGTCCTCCCCAAGCAAAGGTTTCCATTTCATTTGAACAGGATAAGGATCTCTTCTGAAGGATGTGACTCAGCTGATTTTTTTGGTCTTCATGCATAAGAATAGGTCATTTCTCAAGAGGGATCCATTGATAACCCAACTCCCAAGCCCTCGAGTGAGGCCTACAATAGTTAGTCATCTTTATCCAGTGAACCCAATCAAGCTCCTCCATCAAACTTTAGAAATTAGCGAATTGCTCAACTAAAGGAGGAAACCCATCCCAAGAATTTATCCAAAAATTTACTCATTGACCATTATTAATCACCCAAAAATATTTTCCTAATAACTTCTCCTATTTTTAGGACATTTAAAATAGGAGATCCTCATGAGGGAAGATGAAATCTAACAATCTGATCTGGTTATTTATTCTTAGCATATTTTGCTCTCAACACCTTAGTTCATTACTGCATAGGGTTGTGTAAGAGTCTCCAATAAAGCTTCACCGCCAAGGCTCTACCATTCTTCATAGCTGAGCAAAACCCTAAACCTCCATAATATCTATGAAGGCATAATGTTTCCCATATGACCAAAACCCACTTATTTTCATTTCTAACACCACTCCATAGAAATTTGTAGCTGATTTGATCTAGTTCCTTAAAAATAGCTTTAAGAATATTTAAAATAGAAGAGTAGTATATTAGAAGGTTTGAAGGGCCCTATGAATCAAAGTGATTCTACCCCCATAGAAAGCCATCTATGGATCCACTTTCGAAGCTTTTGTTTCACCTTATCAATTAACCAATCTCAATCCTTTAGTGTAAGTATATTATATATATCTAAAATATTATAATATTTTTATTTAGAAATAAAATCTTGATAAGAAAAAATTAGTAGCATGTAGTATGATTTTTTTCCTGAAAAAAAACGTAATTTTATTCTAAGCAAATATAAAATTACATTTTCTAGATGTCTCTTTGGCATTTTTTCAAAGTTTTAATAATGACCTATAAATCGTATCGCTTACACATCATAACTAGTTATCTATGTCAAGCTAAGTTCTATCTTTAAATACCTTTCTTCAGTTTTTTTTTTGAAAAAGTTGCTTTAACTATGCTTGCTTTAACAAGAATAAATTAATCCCTAAATAGAGAAATGGACCAACTACAATGCATTACCCTTATTGAATTCTTCAACTAAACACATACTTAATGCAATTTAAAATACCTCTTTTAAAATTTTATCTTCTTCTTTATTTTATTCTCTGTAAATATACTTAAAAAAAATTATATAATATAATACAATCATTTACAATAACATTATGATTTAAATTGAGCTATTTTTAACTTAAGCTAATAATGTTCATTTCAACGCTTAATTGAAATGAATGTATTTCGGAAAACAATGAAAATACAAAGCCTCACTTGATTTATTTTTAAACTTCAGTGATAAGTTACAAAAGACGTCATTTACTTAGAATAACTATTTTTACACAGATTAATATATTTATATTTATTTTTTAATAATTATTAAATTAATATTTAAATTTTTATGTGAATATATTATTAAATGTTTGTTTATTCCCTCAATCAAATAGTTGTTTATGTAAGTGTAAACATCATTCAAATTTAAAATGGCCATGTTCTTCTTACATGTTAAATAACTTTCTTCCACATTGAATAATATAAACTTTGTATTTTTTTTTAAATGAAAGGTCATTTTAAATATGAAAATAATTTTTTTTACAGCCAAAAAAAAGTGTGGGTGGAGAAAAAAATCACACTCCGAATGTCACTAACTTATCCTAATAGCGGATAAAGAAAAACAAATTGCACCATATGGGCACCACGACCATCAACAACAAAGTAGAAACAATCTACATCCAGAAAGGTTTTTTAAAGAAGGGGGCATGTGGCAGACAAGGCCTTATCCATTTGAAGTGGGTGGTTCCCCCACCCATCAAAGCGCTCCTCATCCCAACCTGAAGCATAAGTAATTGGAGAAGAAGGACGAGACCAGCCAAAAATATGTCCGTGGTTGTCTAAAGCCCCTCAACCATCATTAGGCACAACCGTAGATTATGAAGTGATCACAAGCGCAGAATGCTGGGAGGCGTACATATTTGGCTGCTGCAACGGACCTCCATAGTCACAGGATCTGCTCTAAGGAGGCTAACACCGTGCACGATCAGGGCGTCGACATGAACGAGATCTGGCTGGGTGAGGAGGCGAACGATCAGGGGGCCTCTCTATTGACAGCACAAGGGGCGTCACCCTAGTAATTCAGTAAAGCCTGCAAATGGTCCAGCTCCATAGCCACCTTTTTAGCCTGGTCAGAGATCTAAAACCACACATCATGAAAAACTTCAAGCTTGTCAGCAAATGAAAAATCCTGAGACAGATCAACCTCTTGAAAATAATCTTGCTTCTAGATTTCCAAATGTGAAATAAAAGGCTAACTGTGAAGATTTACCACACTTCCCTCAACGGGAGAGAGAACTAAATGGGATCATCCAGAAGGACATGATGCCAGGAAAGTTGTAGGGACATAAATGGGGTAAAGAAAGAACCCAGCCAACTCCAAGCGAGATTGGCTCGTCTACATGCCCAGAAAAAATGCATACAAGAATCAGGTTCTTGTCAAAATGGACATCGGGGCTCAGGCACCCCCATATAATAAAGTTTGTGACCAAGGGATAAACCTTGATACAGTAAGCTCCAGGCGAAAAAGCTTTCTTTGGCTCTAGATAAGACGCCCAAACTGAATGAAATCTGGTTTTCCACCGAGATGGTGATGAGAGGTCCCATTTGACATTGAGTTTGGGCACCATGGGTGCAGTTGGCATAAACCAGTCATAACCCTGCCTGGCTCTGTAGCCGAGCAAGGAAGTGCTTTATACCAGGCCTAATATTTACACCAGGGTTTCTGGGATCTGACACCTAATTTCTGCCATAAGGAGAAAGGTGTATTATCCAAAACAACATCATACGTAGCCTTGTCAGCGTTGGACAAACAAAACATCCTTTTAAAATCTTTCCAAGGAATCCAGTCTCTATTTTCCTTGGAGTAAAAATCTGTAATTGTGGCAATGCCCCGCTTAAAACATTTTTGGGCATGGACCCAGGGAACTTGGCCTAGTGGCTTACCCTGAAGCTTGAATACAGAGGAGCACCAGACATTGAGAATATTAATGGAAAGGCCTTTATGTGAATGGACCCCCTTCCAAACAATCCAAGGGTTTAATTGTTACCAGACCTTCCATATGCTTTTTTTTTGGTAATTATTATAATAAATTAACAGTGGGTTTTTATAGAGGATCCCAAAACCTTATGTACAAAATTAGCCAACTTTCTAATGATGCATCATACCTCTTGGCTGTAACAATAAACCTAAATGAAAATAAAACCATCCTAATGCTGCAGACTTGAAAACAACAAAAAGGGCTTTTAGGCCTGGAGACCCAACAACAAAGAAAACAGGACAGACCCGAGAGAAACCCAAAAAGAGGCCAAAAACAAGGAGACAGACACCATGGACTGCTAATCACGATCCTCCTGTCCTCCCGAATTTGGGCGCTTCTGGTTCTGCTTCAGGATAGAAATCATGGAGTTGACAGAAGTAAGAATGGAAGCAGCCAAGTCCAGGAGAGAATTACCGTGACTCTCCTTGTCGCTCTCCGTGTCCGACGGGATGTGCTACGGACGGACATCCTTCTCCACCTTTCTGACTTTTCGCAGGCGCTGGGAAGATCTGCCAGGAACGGACAGTAGCTTCTTTGCCACGCCACCCCAAAACACGTCGGAATGGGCCTTCCAAAAATTGTGCAAGGAAAACATCAGGAAGGGATGTCTGCCCTGGCCAACCTTTCCACCTCGGATGGGAAGCGAGACCGCCACACAACCGGGCACGTGGTCGTGAGCCCTTTATTGGCCATGTGGTCAGCCACGCGATTTCCTTCTCTCAAAATATGATTTGCTTCCCATCTACAACGATAGGAGAGAAGAGATCTAGCCTCGAGGATGATGTTGTAGACTTTCCAAGATGGATTTTTGGTACCAAGAAGGTAATTCATGATGTTGAGCGAGTCACCCTCAATGATAAGAGGCCGGGGATCCTCAGAGAGAATCCGAATACCATTCAGAGCGCCTCGGGCTTCAGCATAGTGATTCGTCTGGGAGCCCAAATCTTCACAATAGGCCATCACAATATTCCCGTCATGATCACGGACAACCCCACCAGCGCCAGCGGGCCCAGGATTCCCCTTAGCCGCTCCATCAAAGTTTAATTTAATCCACCCCACGGGGGGTTTGGTCCACACAACATTCCTTCGACAGGGCCCTTTAACAACCTCCAGAAACGGCCAGAGATTCATCATTTTGAGAATAGCTTCTTCGCTCGAAATATGGGGACGGGGACTGGGAACCGCAATAGAATTCTCAATGGCGTAAGATAACGCCCTTTGAGCGATAGAAGGGGGCCCTCTAGGAGCTCTGCCAAAGATTCTGGCATTCCTCTCTAACCAAATTTGCCAAATTAAATGGTGGAAGGAGGCCTCGAGGAGGAAGCGGAGCTTGGGATTCTTGAAAGGATTAGGCCATTGGTGAAAAGCATCTCTAAGGGATCGGGGAGAGCACCAAAGGATCTGGAAGGAGGATAGGACAATGCTCAGAATAGAGTGGGAAAATGGGCAATGCAAGAATAAATGATCCCTCGTCTCACAATCTGCTAAACACAAGTAACACCTGTTGGGGAAGGCAAAACCTCTCTTGTGAAGGTTGTCAATAGTTAAGGCTTTATTGTGGAAAGCAATCCACGCGAAGAAGTTGATTTTAGGAACAACTCCTTTCCTCCAAACAATATTCCACCTGTAGTCCAGAGCAGTCTTGGTGGTGAGAAGCTCATAAGCTGATTTAACAGAGAAACACCCATCCTCCGTACCACTCCAGATGATCCTGTCATTCCTCCTGGTAGAAGGAATTAAAATCGACTGAAGGATATTATCAAGGAAGGTAATCTCATTATTAAACCCCTCCACAACAGGAAGCTTCCACCGAGGGAAACGGGTGCTCCGATCAATGAGATCCGCCACCCTGAGCTGGGCGTTAGGGTCGGTCAAGCTTCTCAGTCCAACGAGGTCCTCCCTCGACCCAAGGGCTTCTTCAGTCGCCCACCTATCATTCCAAAAGGAAATGCAGTTGCCATCACCCAAAATCCAGCGGGCTCCCAGACTGATCAGATGCCGGGTTTGGAGCACAGATTTCCAAAAGATCGATGCCACGGAGGATGTTTCAGCATCCAAGAAGGGGGTGGGGCCAAGATACTTCATTTTAACCAGCATAACCCACTCCACCGGGTCGCTAGACATAATCCTCCAAGCGTGCTTCGCGATCAGAGCCAGATTCATAAGTCTTGATCTTCTCAACCCTAGGCCGCCTTGATCTATCCTCGAACACACCTTGTCCTAGGCTACAAGGGGAAGTCTAGATTTCTCTTCGTTACCAGACCAAATAAAGGTCCTCCGAATCTTCTAAATCGTGGAGTGGACTGCACTCGAAAGCATGAACACCGACATGAAGTAGGTCGGGATCCCCTGAAGACAGGCTTTGGTAAGGGTGGCTTTCCTAGCTTGCGATAGGAGTTTGCCCTTCCAAGTGCCGAGTTTCCTGTGAAGGCGCTCAAGAATCATGTTCCACATGTCCCCACTGGCCCGCCCGCTATAAGATAGAGGCAACCCCAGATAGGACGTAGGCAGGGAATCAATAGTGCATTCAAGAATTCTAGCAATCCGAATTTGTCTGCGCAGAGGAGTGTTAATAAAGTAAATTTTGCTCTTGATGTAATTGACCTTTTGTCCAGCAGCTTGCTCATAACGGGACAGGATCCTCTTGAGCGACTTGGCTTGAGCAACGGACGCCCCAGTGGAAATGAGGGTGTCATCCACAAATTGTTGATGAGTGACAAGATTAATTCTAGAAGTCGGCAAGATGCCAAAAATCTTGTTCTGTCGAAGAGCCTCTTTCATGGACCAACTCAGAACCTCCGCCAGAAGAATGAACAGGATGGGAGAAAGAGGATCGCCCTGTCTGAGGCCTCTAGGAGCTTTGGAAATACCCACTGGGGACCCATTGACCAAGACAAAAAAAAGGGAGTGGATATACAGATGTAGACAAGGTCAATCCAGTGGGGATGAAAGCCGAACTTGAGGAGGACTGCACACAAAAATTTTGGTCGACACGGTCGAAGGCTTTGTTCATGTCGAGCTTAAGAAAAAGAGCAGCATTCTTAGAGCGGTAAGCGGAATGAAGGGTCTCATGGATAGTGATAACACCATCAAGAATGTTTCTGCCTTTGACAGTGCTTCCCTGACAAGGATCAATCAGGAGGGGGAGGACTGTTTTGAGTCTATTGGCTATAGACTTGGTAAGGATCTTGTAAAAAACATTGCACAGGCTAATGGGCCGATAGTCAGAGAAAATTTTGTAGGAAGGAGACTTAGGAATGAGGGCAAGAAAGGTGGAATTGAGTTTCGGGTGGATAGATCTGGACGCTTGGATAACCCGAATAGCATCACACACATCCGGGCCCACGACCTCCCACATGACTTGGAAGAATCGGGGAGGGAAACCATCGGGCCTAGGGGCCTTATCTGGTTGCATGGAGAACAATGCTTCCTTAATCTCAGATGAGGAAAAAGGTTCCAAAAGTTTCATGCTTACCTCATGGGGAACTTTAGTCAAAAAATTGGCGAGCATAGATTTCTGGACCTGGAGGTTGCTATCCGGAGGAGTGCCAAGCAAATCCTGAAAGAAATTAACCGCTTCGCTCCTGATTTCCTCAATCTCCCTGGTAATGTGCCCATCCTTACAAGTCACTTCTCTGATCTTGTTGGCCCCTCTGTGCCTCATAGTAGACGCATGAAAAAATCTCGTGTTGGAGTCTCCATTCTTCAACCACAGGTCACGAGATTTTTGGCGCCGTAACGTTTCCTCCCTAGCGAGAATAGAATGAAAGTCCACCAAAAGGCTCCGCTCTTCCTCCCTGAGACCCTCAGTGTAACCTTCGGTAGCCATCCTTTCCTCCACAGCCTTCAGGTTCTCAGCGATGGATTTTTTGGACTCAAAAATGTTGCCAAAAACCACTTTGTTCCAAATCTTCAGTTTTTCTTTGACCATTTTGAGCTTTAAAGCCACCCTCTTAGGAGCGCTTCCTTCCACCTTCGATTGCCACCACGCTGAAACCAATCCTTTGAAGTCTTTGTGGGAAATCCACATGGATTCGAATATAAAGGGGTCATAAAAACAGGCCCATCGTTCGCCTCCAAGAAAATAGGGTTATGGTCAGACCCAATCCTTGGAAGAGCCGAAAGGATAGCCCCGCCAAGGATGGGAATGGCTTCTGGGGAAATGAAGAATCTGTCAAGTTTGACTTGAATCAAACCGCCCCCAATCCTTCTGTTACTCCATGTGAAGGAAGCCCCTTTGAGTTCGATGTCAAGCAGGCCATTAGCAGAGACAAAATCTCTGAAATCTTCCAAGCTGCGGCTGGAGTGGTCAGACCCTCCTTTTTTCTTCGAAGGATGAAGGGGACAATTGAAGTCACCCCCTAAAACCCAAGGAAAGTTGCTAAAATTCTCCCTCATCAGAGAGATAGCTTTCCACATTTCTTCTCTCTCTGTGGCAGAATTGGAAGCATAAACGTTGGATAGAATCCAAGAAAAATTGGAGGTTTTGGACCGGAACAAGACATTGATGATTTCGTTGGAAGTTGACAGTGAGCTGCCCTCAAACCTCGAAGGGTCCCACATAACCATGAGTCCTCCCGCTGTTCCCACTGCAGGGCTGGACAGACAATTTGCCCTGGCCCAAATGGCCTTCGCCACTTTGTCAGAGGAGATAGCATCAAGCTTGGTCTCTTGCAAAATAAGGATAGAAGGGTTAATCCTCCTACGGAGATCAGCCACTAACCTTCTCTTGGCTGCACCGTTCACTCCTCTCACATTCCATGAGAGGACTTTCATCTGGACAGTTTGAAGTTTTTCTTGCCTCCCCTTCCTTGTTGAGGGGGAGGTTTTGATGCATGAGCTTCGTCCGACTGTGTGTCACAGTCATCCAGAACCAGCAAACGCTGGGTTCCATTTGCAACGTCAGTTGCAGTCTCTTTGTCTCGCCTTTCCTTGTTAGGAGGACGACCCTGCTTCCTCTCACTACCAAAATCCACACTTTGCTTTTGGCTCCTCGTATTTCGGGGGCTAATGTGACCGGATTGTTCACCCCTCCTTCCTAAGAGGTAATCTTCTAGCAGCGTCTGCGACTGACTAAAATCGGGATGACCCGTATCTTGGAGCAGAGGAACAACCTGAGTCAAAACTTGGGAAGGGGTCCGTTCCATCTCTTCCTGCGATTCGCTTTCCAAGTGGGAGTCTGCTCCTTGTTGGTTGTCAACCTCAAGATGCTCGGGGTCCGATTGGAGAGAGGGATTCTCTTCAGGCTGAGAGAGTCCGCCACAGTCTCTAGAGGGGCCTGGGGATACATGGCCCTTCGCGTCTGGAAGATTTGGTTGCTTTGCCTGATCTTCCTTGTGCTCCAGGGGGTTGTCGTTTTCACGTTTCTATTTTCTCAATTTTTGAAGAGGACACTGGGACTGGAGGTGCCCTTGGGACCGACACTGGGTGCAGAAAGCTGGTCTATTTTCATAGACAATAGCTTGTTTATGAAGAATGGTGCCTCCAGACCGAAGAGTGATGGAAGTTGGGAGTTCTCGCCTCCAAATCTGCCATAACGCAAAATCGGGCCTGGACGAACCTTGTTCGAGCTCGGGTGGGAGGGTCAATGGTGACCAACTCCCCAATGGAACGCGCAATACCTCTTATGACATTTTCATGCCAGCCAAAGAGGGGAAGATTCGGGAGCCTAACCCATATTGGGGCAATGTTGATGTTCTGGGTCTCAGGACTGAAATCCATGTCCCACTTCCTGAGAAATAAACTTCGTGGCCCAGAAACCATGGCCCGCCAGCCAAAATTTTATAGTAATCCTCCTTATTGTTCAATCTAATGGCAAAAAAACCCGGGATAGGGCCGCCAGCTCCAAATGCCCATAAGTCCTCCATTTGCTTGCTGCCCATTTTCGGATAGTTTCCATGTCGGGACGGCCTCCAATGAATTTACCTATTAGGGTAAATTTCTCAAACTCCATGAAGCTTGAAAGAACTTCCGTCGGGATGTCCAGCTCATCCCCAACCGAAAACAACTCTTTGGTAAAAAACCCGTTTAGGGTTTCTGAGGCCGCTGCCTGGGCATAAGACTTTTGAGCCCCACCACCCCCTTTGTCTGGTGGGTCCTTACCTCGACCAAAACCGTTGCCAGCCTGGTCATCTTCAATGGGCCCGGGCATTTTCGCTCCCTCGAAATCATGATGCCCTCCGATTGCTCCGCTGCGTCCAAGAACCGAACCACCGCCGCTCCCGATCTCCCCTGCAGACTTCCCGCCCATCGACATCCTCCCGCCTCCCTTATCGGCTGTCTCGCAAACCTGCTGCGTTACAACCCTTTTTCTATGTATAGTTTTTCACCTTCCATATGCTTTTGATGACAAAGGAACCAGGTATTTTAATGAAAATTGGGGCCAACACAAGAGAGGGCAAATCCATTCCTGCCCAGGCTTGGTGATTGAGGGGAAGCCCAGTCGAGATGTAATTTCTGATAAGAACTTTCCATGCTTTAGGTCATTTGAGAGCCCGCACAATCCATTTAGAACAGAGGACTAACCCTTGATGCTTACAATCCAGCAAACCCATACCCCCTGCTTGTCGTGGGAGACAACAAATATCCCAAGCCACTCTGTGAAAGCCCTTCCGCTCAAACCCACTAGACCATAGAAAATATTGCAGTAATTTTTCAAGTATTTTTTAACAAGCCTAGGAAGGGACCGAGCAAGATGAGTAATAAACATGCATGGAAGCCAACACTTTCAAGCAAATTTGAAATTTACCAACAAGAGACAACTTCTTAGCATTCCAATATTCCAACTTGCTTTCTACTTTGTTGATGACATAAGACCATAATTGGGATGGAGAGCCTTGAAAGGCAAAAGGAATGCCCAAGAATTTGAAGACTTCTCTAGGCTGAATCCAACTCCACTGCACATGCTGAAGTCAATGGGGAAGAGACTTTAGGGATTTCCTGTAACATGAGGTTTTCCTCCATTGGATATTAGACCCGGAGGATTTGCAAAAAATATCAATACAAGAAAGAGCTTCATAAAGAGATTGTTCATCCTCATTCAAAGTAAGAAAGGAATCATCAGCAAAATGGTCATTAATGAGTTGACCAGAATTCCTAGGAATGGAAATACCCTAAAGCATCGCAAGAGAAGCACGATGAGCCAAAAGATAACCAAATGCTTCTACTACTAAAATGAATAGTGAGGGGGCCAAAGGACAGCCCTGCCTTACTGACCTATGCAAGCCAATAGCATCAGTTTGAAACTTTTTGAGAGAAAGCACAGGTGATGCATCCTGAAAAGCTATTTTCATAGAGGAAATAAACTGAGGACCAAAGCCAAGAGATTCCAACATGGAAAGAATAAAAACCCACTCAATTCGATCAGAAGCCTTTTCAAAGTCAAGCTTGAGGAATAGGGCCTATTGACTGGACTTGCAAGCCCATTACATCCCTTCCCAAACAGCGAGAACGTTGTCCAAAATATATCGATTTTGGATAAAGCCAGTTTGCTCAGGCCTCACAATAGAGGGAAGCAAGGGTCTAATCAACAAAGCAAGTTATTTGGCAATGATATTGTAGCTGACATTAAGCAAAGTTATTGACCTCCAATTTGTAATAATTTTTGGATCCCCAGACTTTGGGATTAACTTGATATTGCCCTTATTGATAATAGCACCTAAGAATCCAAACTCCAGGGCTTCTAAATATACTTTATGCAATTCAAGACCAGCAGACTCCCAACAAGTTTTGTAAAATTCGTAGGGGAAGCCATCAAGCCCTAGGGCCTTCGCGTCTGCCATTTGAAATAGGGCATCTGTAAGATCCTGCTCTGATAGGGACCGTTCACATTCATTCTGCTGCGTTGGGGAGAGGCAAGTTGGGATAACCTCTTTGCAACATTGAAGGGCTAATTCTCGTTCAGGGGTGTACGACTCAGCAACAAAAACATGAGAATAATGCCGTGTAAATTTGGTTGCTATTTCAGGAAAAGAGGTGGTGCAAATCCCATTAACCACTAAAGCTTTTAATTGAGTGGAGTGACACGGAGGTCGGAGCCTTTAGAAAAACTCTTTAAAAATGCGGTCACCCACTTTGAGCCAATGCAGTCTGGCTTTAATTTGAGCCCCTCTGGCCTCATACACTTCAACCATTTTGAGCTCATGTCGAAGTTGAGCGACATGGGATTGAATGGCGGAGTCAAAAGAAGAGGCCTCAAGACGGAAGGAGACCTTTGCAAGCTCATTACGTAGAGCAGTATTAGAGCGACGACGTAGTTGCGCCACCTTCTTCCCCAGGATTTTGAGCAGAGTAGTGGTATGAAAAATGGCATCATTCCACCACTCAATCCATCCTGAATCTCCATTGGGTTTGGGTACAATGTTCTAGATCCTTTGGATGTGACAAACAATAATTTCATATTGCAAGAAATAAGTGTTAAGAAAAAACTGAGCATGAGTAGGCCATTGATGGGTGGAGAAAACATGAACAAAGAACATTATGGGGGAATGATCGGACGAGACCATACCAGGAATGGTTTCAACAAAAGGGATTGAAGGGAGCCGACGAGAAAAAGAAAACTTGCGCTGGTCTGACAACATAGCCTTGTCCAACCTTTTTAAAATTCTTGTAGGGCCTAACTAAAAATTAGACCATGTGAACCACAAATGCTCGGGAAACTGAACCATAAAGAAACAACCATTGGGATCGAAGACCCGTAGTTTATTTTTCATAAAATACCAAGCATGTTGCTCTCCCGAGACCCACCTATTGGGAAGTTGGCCCATTTTATCATAAGGATTCTTGACCATATTGAAATCACCACACATTAGCCAAACTGTGGCAGGTAAGGACAAAGCACACCATCTCCAAAATGCACGTCTATATTGGACCTCATTAGAGGCATAAATATTAATAATACCGAAGGAAAGACCACCAACTTCGAGCAAAATCCAAACCGCGTGGTGAGAGGGGTCAGAACCCCATGTGATAAAATTTCTCGTCCACCTATTATTAAGCAAAAATACACCACCCCCACTACCGTGATTGTGGTTGGTAGCATACATCTGACTGTCAGGACATAACATAGAACAAGTAGATTGCAAATTGAAACCTGCCACTTTGACTTCTTGTAGACACACAAAATTTGGATGACCATAGAGACTGGAACAGGTAGTGAGCTCATCCCGAACCATGTAATGACGAACATGATCCATCAACCCACACACATTCTAGGATAGAAACAACATTAAAAAGAGTCAAGTTGCATACCCCACTGGCCTCAGTCACATTATTCGACAATAGGTGATAAGGATTATTCTTGAAGGCATCCATGGTGGTGGAGGAGAGAGAATTTTTTCACCACTTGTCTAAATGAGCAAGTTTCTCACCTCGTAGGGGGCTATGGGACCATGGTCCTAAATTCTGAGAGAAACTTTCTTCAACCCCTGCCTCATCTGGGGAACCCAAGGGTACAGTGGACCTAATCCCTTCATCGTGGTCTACATACTCGACGACTAGAGGAGGAGAGTGAACAGGGGTTGACTCCATAACCAGTGACTGCATGGGAGGCTTAGGTGCTAGGGCCTGAGCATATATGACCACTGTGTGCCCCGCATGAGTAGGCTTACTACCTTTCCATTTCTTGCATGAAACCTCATTCCATTCACCATATTTTGAAGGAGGGTGCTGGGTAGTGGGAGATTATACAACACCAACTTATGGGGTAGCCGCCTTGGCCTTGAATTTTTCAGCCATCAAGGGGTAATCCTTAATGCGATGGGAGGTTGAATGGCAACGGTAACATGTATTAGGGAGGTTGATATACACCACCCGCTGATGAATACATGTAGAACCAACTTGAATTTCGATATACTCCTTTAGGATTTTAGCTAGGTCAACCTTGATACATAGTCTCTTGCTAGGGCAGACCGACATGAACCGAGAGGGTTCATCACAGACAAATTTACCAAGGGTGGACACCAAGTTCTTAAGAAAGGGCCAGCATGCAATGGGGAGGTCCGGGAGTTCTACCCAAACAAGTACAACCAGGGAAAAAAATTAGAAACCATGAAATCTCAGCTCCACGGTTGGAAAATGAGCAGTGAACTATTAATATAACTAGGACCCTTATTGAGGACCTTCTAGGCTTGGTCGGGACTACCAAATTGGAAATGAAAAAAAACCTTAGAGATATTTTGGACATGGTCAACTTGAATCCCATATGGACGCCAATACTACTCAATCCAGTTTTTAAGGACATGCTCAGGGGGAATCCAACCCAAAAAATACCCTATAAGAGTATTGTTTTCAAACCAATAACATGCCTGATTGAATTCATGCAGAGGAATCACAAAATTAGGTTTAGAAATACCTCGTGGTACATCTTGGGCATAAATTTCCTAGGCCGTTTGTTCACCTCCGGAGCCATTCTTCTCGTTGCCAGCCTCAGACGAAGCCGGGGGAGGAGAAGCCGACATAATAACACCAACGAAGCAAGTGCATCACGAAGGTCGGCACAAGCTCCCTAAGAATGAATAGAAACTATCAGAAACCCTAGGACAACATGTAAACCGACATGCACACAACCCTCAGTTCGCATGAGGTTCAAATATTCACATAAACCTTATATTTCTTTGTTACGGAAAAACGAAATAAGTATTTTTTAATGTCTATGGATTTGGTTTTCATTATATCCTATCTTCTCCTTAATATACTAAGTATTTTTTTAATGTTTATGGATTTGGTTTTCATTATATCCTATCTTCTCCATAATATACTAGAAACAATTTATTACAAGAGAAAAAATTATAATTTATTACAGGAAAAAAATTTATATGCATATTTAAATGTTTCGGTGGGACAACACAATATTTAAAGTTTTGATAATTTTTTGTGATTTGAGTTTTGATCTAGTGTATAATTAAGTATGATTCTAACTTTAATTCTTGTGCACATCCCACATAATACTCATTCTAAAATAATAATGAACGAAATCACTATTTTCATAAATCAATTAACAAGAAACCCTTAGTTTTATATAGTATGTAAATGATCTAAGTTTACCCATAATAGTTTAAGTGGTATGACATTGAGTTACATCTCTAGTAACTTATTTAATATATAAGTCAACTTTGAATTTGTTCTTTAAAGGGATGAGTTTTGTTGTTTTATTATAAATAATTTTAATTTTTTTAAAATATTAAAAATTATAAGTTTATGGTAGTATATAGATTTTATTGGTTTTTATATGTAGATAATAAATATTAAGAATATATAATATATTATTTGTTTTATTTTGAAAATTATATTTTTGATATTGGGTGAAAAAATAGGGTTTTGAAAGGGGTTTTAATATTTTTACAAGAGAGGTCTAATTATATTAGAAAATAAAAACCGCAGGTCAATAAAAGAGACCCTAGTAAATATCACACATCTTTCTTTCTAGGAATGAATGATGTGAAAGATATACTAACAAAAAAATGAATTACAAAGATACTGCCCACATAGACTAGATTTAGATTAAGTGTTGTCTTTCAGTTTAATGATCTTGTTAAAAATTGATAACCCATTTCATTCAATTTCTGATATTATTCATTCTAACAAACTGATCTTCAACCTCCAATGCAACTATTCTTTGTAATGGCAGTGGAAAATTATCATCTCAAATTATGTTTTGACCACTATCCACCTCTATATTGGCCATAACATCAACAACATAATTACCTTCTTTATAGATATGATCGATTACAACATCACTCATCTCTTGTAGGATCCTTGAAGTGTCCTTTATAATGTTAAGTATAAACCTATTCTCTATTTCTCCTGATTTTAAATCTCTAATAATGTTTAGAAAGCCCCCTTGGACCATAAATTTTCTATAACCTCTATCATATAACTCCTAAAAAATGATCTTTGGCTTCTGTCATATGGTTTTTCTGAACTCCATAATCCTCTCCATAAGCCTATAAAATTTGACCTTTATCATTTCTAATCACTCCATCCCCTCTTGCTCTTCCTAGATTTCCTTTGGTTGCCCCATCAAAGTTAAGTATTATCCAACCTTGTCTTGGTTTCATCCATCTTGTGTTCATTCTTTTTTGGGCCAAGTCCATTATGCATGGTTTGGATTGTTTTACCTTCCACACTTCAACAATCATTTATTTTGAAAAATAATATATATTTGGTATTTTGTATTTTTGTAATTATTAAGAATTTAATAAATATTATTTTCATGAAAAATTGAAGATCCATATCTTTTGAAAAATTGAAAGGAGATGAAAATATTCTTGAAGATGAAGGTGTAAAGACAAGAAGAGACTCCAATATCTATACAAATATAACTAAAAAGAAAATAATGAATTAATAAAAAAATGTATCATATGCGAATAAGATGTGCATATTTTGTGAATACAATTTTCTTAATGTTTGAATCTTGATGTGTCAATTTATTAATAAATTTGGACCTTTAGCTAATAGTGGTATTAGAGTCATCATTGGTTGAGTTGTTGTTAAAAGTTGAAAGCAAACTAGGGTTAAGAAAGCATGGATCACTGTAATAGCAATGTATGGAGTCTTGTCGCATATGCTGCTATCTTTTTACATGAAGAAAAGAGTTAAGATTACGAGATCATTATAGTTTTATAAATAACATATAAACATACCATTAAATGTTTATCTCAAAAAAATATACACTAATGAATCAAAGAAAAAGAAAAACAACATTCTTAAAATAAATATTTCAAAATAAATATAAAAATATATTTATAATATTTATTATAAAACTACCTTAAAATAAAAATTTCAAAATAAAAATAAAAAATATTTATAATATTTATTATAAAACTACCTTAAAATAAAAATTAAAAAATTAAAAATATTATTCAAATAAAAATAATTAAATGTCACTCATATATAAATAATAAAATTTACTTATTAAAACTTATAAAAAAAAAGTATCCAATAAAAGTTATATATCATGACATCACCTATGACATCTTAAATAACTTTTTCATTCATTAATAGAAACCTTGATAGGCAAAAGCGAAACCCATATCTTGTAGTTCTTGTTAAAAACCCATATCTTATCAAAACTTATAAAGGAGAAGGTAACCCAATAAATTACGTAACATCACTTACAGTATCTTTTTAAATAATAATAGAAACTTTGTTATTTGATACCGAAAATCCAAACCCATATCTTACAGGTCTAGTCAAAAACCTATATTTTATCCTTAAGATTTTCCAACAGTAAAAAATATAGTCCTAGTCAAAAACCCATATTTTATCCTTAAGATTTTCCAACAGTCAAGAATTCACGTTCATGTTTTTGTTTTTTCTTTCGTATAGAATTTGGTTAAATACTTGATTAGGTTAGAAATTGGTGACAGATACTCGATCACGTTATGAAATTTATTTATTTATTTAGAAAGAATCAACAATAGTTCTATTAAATATTTAATTGGATTTGAATGATATTATTAATATATGGAAATTAGTACTATTTTTATCAAATATTTGATTGGGAGTACTGTCATTAAGGTTGTAACATTTTTATCAAATATTTAATTGAGCCTAAGCATTGTTATTATAAACCTTAAAATGAGTAAAACATCTTTATCAAATATTTGATTTGAAGCATTGCCATTAATGTTGTAACACTTTTATTAAATACATGATTGGGCCAAGCATTGCCACTTTAAACCTTAGTCATTGAGTAAAACAATTAACCGAGACAGCAATGGCAAACACTCAACTACTACCATCTAACCTATTTCCTTTTAGGTAAACCTTAAACAAGTGCTTAAAACAAATTAACTGAGGTAAGTGTAAGTAAACCTCATCTACTACCATCAACCTATTTCTTTTTAGGTAAACCTTAACCCACATGTAAAACAAATTAAAGGTAAACCTTAAACAAGTGCTTAAAACAAATTAACTGAGGTAAGTGTAAGTAAACCTCATCTACTACCATCAACCTATTTCTTTTTAGGTAAACCTTAACCCACATGTAAAACAAATTAAATAAGACAAGCAAACACCTAGTCACTACCATCCAACTTATTTCCTATTTCCTTAAACTATTTCCTATTTCCTTTTAAGTAGGTCGTGATTTGAACATAAATTTTCAAAAAAAAAACTTAAAACTCAAACGGCTATTTTCTATATTTTATAAGAGTTAATTTTTTTTTTAAATTTTAAAAAATTATATTAAAATAAAATTATGTAAAAGATTATAATAAGAATGTTTACTAATAATGAAGGGTTGGTCCGTCACGTTTGACTGTCGTGCCACCATAATCTCTTAGTTCGGAGAAAGACGGGTGGTGGTTGCAACAACGGAATCTACCATGCTTTTTATTTTATTTAATTTTATAAGATTGATTTTTGTAAATTTAGTTCAAGGTTTACATAGAAATAGGTTGGATGGTAGAAGTAAGTGTTTGTTGGTTGTATCAGTTTGATGCTCTAAAGGATCGAGGTTATGTTGACTTCATCTAATCTATTTAACACATAAGTTAGGGTTTATAGTGGCAACACCTAATGGTGTTATGGATTCCCTTATTTATATAATATAAAATATTTAATTATAAATTATTATTTTTAATGAATTTGCAAATGTTTTTATGAGGGATTCCAATCCTCTCATTCAGAAAGGGGTTTGATTCTTGAACCTTTCATAGAGACGCCAAAGCCAGGTTGCAACTTAATTATAATTTAAAATTAGAAATATATTTTTATTTATTTTATTTTAAATCTTTTTATAATAATATAATAATTTTTTAGTTAATATTTTATTCTTAATGTAAATATATATATTTTGATTAATGGTGAAAAAACGGGGTTTTGAAAGGTCCCAAAACCTTTTACATTAGAGGAAGCTAGAAAAAAAGAAGGCCAGTTAAGCAGAGACTAGCTTCCAATGCCAAAAGAACAAAAATTAAACCCCAACAACCATCCAAGAGCATAGACCAACCCACCACCCAACAGGGCATAACTGAGAATTTTATATTCAACTTTCTTTTAAAGGTACCAACGATCCTGCTTTATTTTTGCATAAGATTGGAGGGGCATCAAATACATTAAGATGCAGATAATAAAACCCTAATCTCATAAAGCAAGGGTGAGAGCAAACCACCAAGCATATTCTTTGAGAATGGAAACCATCAAGGAGCAAAAGGACCAGACCCCCAAAAGAGACTCCTTAGAGAGAGGATCACTACAACACAAAGGAGTTTTCAACCAAGAAAAAAGACAATAAAAAGACTTACTGTATAGGTAGGCCTAATATTTCCAAAGCAACACTTCCAAAGCAACAATTCCTATTAACTGCATTGCAAAGGCAAATCGTCTTCCAAAATTCTAAATTGGCCACTATCCACCCCCAAATTGGCCATAACATCAACAACATGGTTACCTTATCTATAAATATACTTAATTTTAACTTCTAACATACCTTCCAAAATCTTCGAGGTGTCCTTAAGAATATTCAAGATGAAACAATTATCAATCTTTCTAACTAGCAAATCTTGAATGATGTTGAATAAATCACCTTGTACGAGAAGTCTTGTGAAACCCCTCTGAAAAACATGATGAACACATGAGAAAAGCGCCTTAGCTTCAGTTAGGTGGTTGGTTTGAATACCATAATCTTCGGTGCAAGCCCAAATGACCTCACCATTATCATTTCTGACAACACGCCCTCCACCAACCCTACCAAGGTTACCTTTGGTAGCACCATCAAAGTTCATGATGACCCACCCTTTTTTTGGTTTATGCCATCTAGTAGCCAATCTTTTTTTTTATAGATATATACAAGATTATAATATTTATATCTAGAAATAAAATCTTCGTAAGAAAAAAATAGTTGTATATAATATATATTTTTTCTTGGAAACAAATAGTAATTTTATGTTAAGTAAATATAGAATTACTTTCTTTAGATGTCTCTTTGGAATTTCTTAGAAGCTTTAATAATGACAATCACGACACTTATATATCATAACTACTTATCTTTGTCAGGCTAAGTTCTATCTTTAAACATCTTCTCAATTTATCAACCAGTATCCTTTAAATTTTAATTAGAATGAATTAATTCCTCAGATAAAAATATGAACCAGGACCAGTTGTAATACATTTTCCTCACTAAATTCTTGTACTAAACATATACCTAATTCAATCTGAAGTACCTCCTTTGAGAATTCATCTCCTCTATAAATATTTTTAAAAAATTATACAATATAATACAATCATTTATGTAAAGGAATGTATGAAAAAGTAGATATGTATTTATTTAAAAAAAAAAATATTATGATTTATTTATATATAAATTTATATTGAATTATTTTTAGTTTAAGCTAATAATGTTTATTTCAACATTTTAAATGGTATAAATGTAATTTGGAAAACAATGAAAATACAAAACCTTCCTTGATTTATTTTTAAACTTCAAAGATAAACTTCATTTAAAAAACTATTGAAAAATATTAGTATTTATTTTTTAATTAAATAATAATTATTAAATTAATATTTTATTTTTAATATAAATATATTATAAAGTTTTTTTTAAAATACTTTATTCTTCAATCGTTCGTCTCACTTCTTAAATAACTTTCTTCCACATTGATTAGAAACCTTGTACTTCTTTGTTACGGAAAAAGCCTATATCTTATTGTACTTCTTTGTTACGGAAAAAGCCTATATCTTATTGTACTTCTTTGTTACGGAAAAAGCCTATATCTTATCCTAGTCAAAAGCACATATTTTATCATTCTAAGATTTTCCTATGATATTATTTATTTTTTTAATGTTCATGTACTTGGTCTTATCCTTAATCTATTAAAAACAATTTATTGCAAGTCAAACATCATAAATGGTATAAAAACAAATTCTTTATGAAAATTTAAAAAATAGAAAGGTTTAGATGAAACAAGTGTAAAGTTTTGGTATATTTTTAAAAAATTAAAGTTTGAGTGTGGTTTGAGTTTTAATTCTCACATATATTATGAAAAACAAATTTAATAATTCGTTTTGGAGTGATGGTCATGTTGTATACCACCAAAAATAAATAAATTAAAATTAAAATAAAATTCATTATTTTTGTAAATTATTTAATAAAGAAATAATGAAAGGGGCCTTTTGCTTTATATAATATATAAATGGACTACGTTGGTTCATAATAATTTTAAGTAGTACGATATAAAGTTACATCTATAATAATATATGTAATATATAAGTTAACTTGGATCTTATATCATCACCATATAGTGGTATTACAACAAGGCTTTGGATATTATTCATGTATTCTTTGGTGTGAACTTGAGTCTCTTCTTTGAAATATTGAGGAATCTAGCGCGAACTTGAGTCTCCTCTTTGAAATATTGAGGAATCTAACACTTGATAATGTGTTGAATTTTGTTATTTTATTGTAAATAATTTTGATATATTTTTTTAAATAATAAGAATTATAAGTCTATGGTAGTATAAGTATTTTATTGGATTGTTTTTTTCATATGTAAATAATAAATATATTATTTGTTTTATGCTAGAGAATATTATATTGTTTGGTGTATCGTATTTTTGTAATCATAATATTTGTAATTATTGGGAGTTTATTAAATATTATTTTCATGAAAATTTGAAAAGACATCTCTCTTGAGAGATTGAAAAAATATGCAAAGATTCTTGAAAATGAAAGTGAAAAGACAAAAAGAGGCTTTGTTGTCTATAAAAACATAACTGAAAATAAATTAATGAATCAATGAAAACATGTCTCGTATATGAATAAGATGTGCATATTTTATGAATATAATTTTCTTTATGTTTGAATCTTGATGTGTCAATTTATTATTGGCCTTTAGCTGATGGTGGTATCAAAACCACCATTGTCTGGGTTATAGTTGTGAGAATTTGAAAGCAAGCTAGGGTTAAGAAAGCATGAAGTAGTTGAGTAGAACACTAAAGAATGAGAAGATAGCTAGCTGAATCGAGCACTGAAAATTGAAGGAGGATAGATAGAGAATCAAAGATGTTATTTTATTAACAACAAAAAGAAGAAAAAAATAGCAAGCTTGAAGACAATAGCTTGTAAGAAGAGATGAAAGAAGTTTAAGAAAACAAACTTGAAGAAAGCAACTTGTAAGAAGAAAAAATGATAGAAGAAATTTAAGAGAATAAGCTTGAACAAGAGAGCAACTTGTAAAAATAAAGAAGACACTCGTATCAAAGCCACTATTGAAAAGATGCACAATTGAGAGAAGTCCAAGTTGAAAGAAACTAGATTGTGAGAAGCTCACATTGAGAGGAGTCAAGGCTGAGAGAAGCCAACATTGAAAGAAACTAGGTTGAGGAAGTCCTGGTTAAGCATGTGCCAAGGTGAAGAGCACCATAGTAAGAGCGCCACCTTGAGACAAGGATACAAGCAAGAAAAACAATTTATAGAAGGTTTGAAGTGAAAT
Organism: Wollemia nobilis; assembly: GCA_028583015.1. NCBI lineage: Eukaryota > Viridiplantae > Streptophyta > Pinopsida > Araucariales > Araucariaceae > Wollemia > Wollemia nobilis. Next base: position 9,801,549 of record JAQPPZ010017228.1, read on the forward strand.
GTTGTATACCTAAGAAGACCTCTTTAGTGTAGAGGTTGAAGCTTGCAACATTGTTTGGATTGAGAGATGAAAATAAGAAACCAAATTGAAGAATAGTGAAAGCAAACATTATTGGAGATATGAGCTACAAGAAGAGAAAGCGTTGACTAAATAAACCAAAGAGACAAACTATGAGCAAGAGATAATGCTCATTGGAGAAATCATACAAGTAGGAGACAAGAGAGTTGAGAAAAAGTTGAAGATGAAATGTTCAACACAAAACAAGAGTCGCTGAAAAACTAGAAAGAAGCAGACATGCTCAGTTGGACTTTGTAACACTCATAACATGCAAAGTGAATGTTAATCACACATATTTCAAAGTAATATGATGTAGGAAAATTTTCAACATCCATAAAGGTAGAAATATTTATCTTTAATTCACTTCTAATTCACAAATAGAATCCATAAGAAATATTTTTGATAAATTTTAAAAGAGGAAGCAAGGGATTTTTTTTAAAGAATCAAACTCAGGAAATTGTTTTTAAATTCAAAACCATAAAAGTGAGAATCAAGGAAAAAGGAAAAAGGTAACCTTCAAAAAAAATATTTGAAGAAAGGAAAGTTCAAAATTTGGAAAATATTTCAAGAATAATAAAAAAAGTCATTTTGAAAACAACTATAGTGAATAATTAGGGAGACAAAAGGAAAGTGAACATATGAGGGAAATTTGAAAAAGTTTAAGGGTTCCACATCTTTGAATTTTTTTTTTAATAAGGTGCATTTTTGCACTGATCGACACCTTAACTTTGTCAAAATAAATTGCATAAAAAACAAACAATAAAATCTACTAGACAACATGGGAAAAACAAAAATAAAAGAAGCAAAGAAACAAGCCAAAATTTAAAAACGTGTCTCACCAAAATATAGTATAGGCGAAAAAAGCAAACAAAATTTCAAAAGCATGAATCATCAAAAACAAGTGAAGGAGAAGAAGAACAAACTAGAGATCTTCAGTTATAATTTTTTTTATGAAAATGAAGATCTAACATTAGAATCCTTGAAGCCTTAGAAAAAATGCATGGTAAAACAAGTTGAAGATGAAAGTTATGAATCATTAAAATTAATGTTGGACTTACAATCAATTTTGAAAGAAACTAAAGATAGAGTTTTTTCAACACTTAGGGATTGCTTAGGTCTTAATCTCAATGAAGCTTGTAGTTGTTCTAAAAATATTGTTATATTACCTATTTACATAGGAAAGACAATGTACATGGTATTACTCACTCTTAATGTCCTTATAGTGAAAAACAAAAATCAAGAGGAAATAATTGAAAATTTGAAGGACAAATACTTGATGAAAGATACAAGTTGCGAAAAAAATGATTTGAAGCTCATGATGATAGACAATTGTTGTGATACAAGTGCTTTAGAGCACATAAAGACTCATGTGAGTTGTGATTTGAGACTCATGACAATATATGTGTGTTGTGATACTAAATACCTATTTCAAAAGATAATTGTATGTTGTAATAATGATAATTTGAGACCCATAATGACATGTTTATGTTGTGATACAAGGGATCTTATTCAAGGAACAAACATAGCATGTGACACAATGAGTTTGAGCATTGTCCATGAAGACAAAATATATTCAAAGTGTATGTATTGATTGCATAGGAAATATTTATGTAGGCCATGAAAGACATATAGTGATAAAAATAGCTCTAGATGTGTTGATGGACATTGTTTTGATAATGGTTTGAGGTATTCAGATGATGGCAAAGATACTAATAGTCTAAGTTGTAGAGAAATTGATTAGCATGATAATGAATTTGATCTTTTTGAAAGGTATACTAAAGGGATTGGTTCAAAATTATTAAATAAAATGGGATATAGAGTTACAAGTTTGGGAAAATATGGGCAAGGTACAAAAGAGCCCTTTGTACCATAAATAAGGCCAAAATGTGAAGGCCTTTGATATAAAGGACATACATGCAAAATGAATTTGTATTAAGGACTAATTTTGTGATAGAAAACAATGACACCAAATTTATGATAAGGATTGATAAAACCAATGTTGTGTCAAGTAACAATGAAAGATAAACATGTAATAATAAATTAGAGAATAGTAAAAGCTATTTTGTGATAAGGAAATATGTGACAAGTAACAATAAATGTATAATAAGAAACAATGAAACCAAATGTGTATCAGGTATCAGTCATACAATTAAAAATATATATATAAAAGGAATAATTGTAACCATTGTGGTAGATATGGCATAATATCGAGAAATGATGGAACCTCCATTGTTGTAAAAATTATGGAAAAAATCATCAATCCTAAGGATATGATCAGTATAAAGAAAATAACAAAATGAAATGAATTGTGGATGGATAAGTATGTATGAATGAGATAAGATTAAAGAAATGTTGTATGGTTTCTATAGAAAGAAACCAATTATAGTGAAAAATAAAGGTTGTTAAAAAAATAATGAGTTCTCCCATGAAAAAGTGTGATTTCAAAATACTATGATCCAATCACAACTTTGAAAAAAAACCTTTAGTGACAAGGACTTGTAGATTAATGTTGATGAAAAAAAAGTTATAGTTTGATAATAATTTCTCAAAGGTATTGACTTAATGGATGATCTAGTGACTAACCCACATGTATGATAACCCAAGAGAAAAAATAATCCAAAGACAATGTCCTAAAGAGGACGACTTATAGACAAAATGATCCCGAGGTAACGTTCCAAGCAAGATAACCCAAAGATAAAATAATCTAGAGACAACATCCCAAGCAAGATGACCTTGAGGAAAAATAACTCAGAGGCAACGACCTAGGAAGATCAACCCAAAGATGAAGACTACCCAAAGGTAGACTAAGAGACAAACCAGGTAGAGATCATTTGAGCCAACAAAAGTTAGCTAATGATAGAGCCAAAACCAGAGAGTGAGAGCTAAAACCAAAGCCATATCCAAAGAATGAACTTTTTAACCAAATGATATAATAGAGGGTGTTGGAAAATATTAAATTATTTGGCATTCGTACTTTTTAATTTCTTTGATCATTTGATATTTTTAATTATTGAGAGTTTAATAATATTACTCCGATGAAAAAGTGAAGAAACACATCTCTCAAGAGATTGAGAGGAGATGTAGAGATAATTGGAAGCAAAGGCGAAAAGACAATAAAAAACTCTATTATCTATAAAAATATAGCTGAAAAGAAAACAATAAATCAATAAAGAAAATATATATCATATGTGAATAATATATATATATATTTATGAATATAATTTTCTGTTTTAATCTTGATGCATCATTTTTATTAAATTTTAACCTTTAACTAATATTTCATATAAAAAATAAAAAATAAAAATAAAAAACTCAATTAAATAAATAATATATTATAAATAATAATTATTTTATTTTCGTATGAAATAAAAAGTATGGTAGTTGATACTGTTTTCCTAGAGCTTGTTACATGATACTTTTAAAAAAATAGCCATTATTTCCTCTTTTATGGCTACTGGAATGCAGTGATTTGAAGGTAGATTATAGGTAGCAACAACATTAGAAGTGATGGTTTATTTATATTTGGGAGCAGCAGTCAAAGTTATGCTTTCAAATATTTCAACAAACTATGCAACTTTTGTACGCCAACTTTGAGTGTAGTGCCTTTCGAATGAGCATTTCTAACAACCCTGGGAAGTGCATACTTTTTTTAATGCTATCCTCCATACGCGTTCGCTTTCTTATTTAAAAATTATTGGGAAGAGTTTATTATAATATTATTATGTAGTTATGATTATATAATTATGATGTGTCCGGTTGTTTCAATGTTATATAATTTATTTTTGAAAGAGGGAAAAATTATTAACTAGAAAATAAGTAATGAGTAAAGTTTGACATATTAATAAGTAATACATTGTTATGAGTAAAGTTTGACATATTAATAAGTAATACATTGTTATGTTGTGCAAGAAAGACAAGACAGTTCAGTGGTTAGGAGAGGATAACTATTATTAACTAGAAAATAAGTAATGCGTGAAGTTTGACATATTAATAAGTAATGTATTGTACAACAAAGACAATGCATTAGTTAGGAGGGATAGGTATATTAATAAGTAATGTATTGCATAATAAAGATAATGTATTAGTTAGAAGGGGATAGGTTGGATGGTAGCGGTCAAGTGTTTTTTGGTTGGTTGTTTTAGTTTAACGTATTAAAGGGCCGTTCATCTAAACCATCTAGTAGTGAAGGTTGGATATCTTCATTTCACCATGACCTATGAGGGTTGGATATCTTCATTTCACCATGACCTCTCATAAGAGGTAGAGTTAGCTTATAAGGAATTTAACACACAACCATACCCCTACCCTTAAAAACATTTTTAATAATAATTATTAAGGTATATTAACATAATATTATTTTTTGATATAAATATATTATGAAATGCGTGTTTTCAAATAGTTGTTTATTTAAGTGTAAACATCATTTTAATTTAAAATGGCCACATTCTTCTCACTTCTTAAATAACTTTCTTGGCAGAAATTTCACGAATTTTCAACCATGCCACGACAAAGATCTTCAGGTTCGCTTGCAGATTGTACATGAATCGAGAGCAAAAGGATGTGTCAAACTAGTTGAACAAGAGATATCGACCTGAGATGAAGAGCGAATATGAGATTCTACATCAGAGAGATTCAAAGTTTTTTTAGGGTTTACGATGGAAATTTAGGGTTTCCTACAACTTCATTTTTTGAATTTGGGATGGAGGGTTTCCACAAAGATGCATGCATTGAGCCAAAAATGAATTTTAAAGAAGCAATCCGTGGAGGACCACCTCTAACAGGAGGGGAACACAATCAACGATTGCCAAGGAAACCATTGAGGATGCCAAAGGTTGATTCAAGGAAAACAGAGATGGGTTGCATGAAAGCAACTAATGGATCCCCAGTAGTGAAGTTGGAAATAATGGATGTCCAGGAAGGAATAGATGTGATTGAGAGGAAAAACCTAATTTATCGATTCATGGGATTCCGACCAACTCTTGCTACCTTCAAGTAATGGGTTGCCAAAAACTAGAGCACTAAAGATAAGTTTCAAATTTTTACCTTTTTTTTTAGCGAAAAACCCCTTGTGGGGCCGCCTTGGTCTGAGAGACCACGACCAGGGGGTTCTACACCGTCAAAGTCACCCAGAGTCGCATCCGGACCTGCCCGCACCAACATTATCAATTGGATTTTGGGTACCCAATTCAACTTTTTGGTAGGGTGGTGATTCAAACCTGGAACCTCCCTTGGAGAATTGCCATCTCCTCTCCAACTCACCTACAACACCTGGGTAGTTCCAAATTTTTACTTACTCTAATGGCTACTTTCTTATTTTTTTTTATAATAAAGAAGATAGGGAGAACATTTTTCAAGGGGGCCATGGTTTTTTGGTAGGGCAGGAATTTTCATGAAGCCCTGTCATACCAAGTTCAAAGCTGAGGAAGAGATGCCATCAACTGCCCTTTTTTGGGTCTGTTTATTTGGTCTTCCGATAGAATATTGGTATCCAAAGATACTCCCAACAATTGGAAATTCTTAAGGAGTTTACATGATGACTTCTGATAGCACCCAACACTTAGAACATATGATTTATGCAAAGATTTATGTTTTGATTGATTTTGAAAGACCACTTCCAAAGAAGATTTACTTTACAATATGGGGAAAAAAATATGGGAGCAGTTAGTAGATTATGAAAATATTCCATTTAGATGCAGAACTTATCATGAATATGACCATCTAGCCAAGGAATGTCCACATAAGGTCCCTAATAAAGAGAAAGATGATGGGGACTTCACAGGGTTTCAAATCCCTAAACAAAAAAACACAAAGAAAAAAAATAGCAGCAAAAGAGAAAATAGTAATTTCACCTAACATCTTTGAAATTCTCTCCACGGATGAGCAAGCAGATGATGAGGATGATCAAATGAAAACAGTTATTATGGAGTCACAGTTGATGAAGAGAGGGAACAGGAAGGATTACATGATGAGAAATCATTAAAAGAGCTTGTCTTGATGCTGAGAAATAACAGTAAAGAAAAAAAATACAATGTAGAAAACCAACCCAAGTGCAAAACAAAAGGGCAGATTCAAACTACAAACAAAATGGATCCTCAAAAAGATCATACAAATTCCAATAGTAATGTCATGGTACCAAGTAACCAGCCTATAGTCCCACCTGAAATTAAGCAAGATACGAATAAAAGGATAAGGATGCCATAATCCTAAGGTTTATAGTCAGTCTCTTTATGGCAATGTTGGAAGCTTTGGCTATTTTGTTAAGCAATTTCTAATATTTTTGGTAATTTGTTAAACTTTGGTTTATTTTTAGTGTTATCGTATTTTGTTTGTTTTGTCTATAGCTCCTTTGTGCTTAGTTTTTGTTGTATTTTTTTTTCTTGATTTCGTTTGTGGTGTATTTGATTCATTTTGTTGTTTTTGTTTTGGATTTGTTTTGTTATGTTGTTTTTGGGGTTTTTCTGTGTGTTTCGTGTTCTATGGTTTTTTGGTTTGTGGTGTATTTATTGTTTTTTGTTATGGTAGTGTTTTGTTATGCTGTATTTGTGGTTTTTTGTGTATTTCGTGTTTTGGTGTTGTTTATTTTTGTCATTTTTTAATTTTTTTAATTATTTATTTATTTGTTTTTTTTGTGTTTTGTTTGATTGTGTTTTTCTTTTTCTTTTTGTGCGTGTGTTTGATTGTGCTTTTTCTTGTTAACACACTCAAGGAGTATGCTTTATTTATTTTAGCTTTTTGTGTGTTTTTGTTTTGTGTTGTTTTACGCATGCTCCTTGCGTGTGTCAAAGGTGATAGGCCAAATGCAAGACTGGGGTATTTTTGGCGAAAGAGATACCCTTGTCTTCTTCGATCTTACCCAAAAGTGACATCCCTTCTGAGATGTAAAAAAAAAATACTCTCTTCCACATTGATTAACATAAACCTTGTACTTCTTTATTACAAAAAAACGAATCTTCTAAGTATTTTTGGAGTCCTAGTCAAAAGCCATATCTTATCCTTCTAAGATTTTCTCACATGATAATAATGATATTATTTATTTTTTTAATGTTTATGGACTTGATTTTCATTAGGCATATCTTATTTATCTTTAATATATTAGAAATAATTTATTACAAGTCAAATATAAAATGTTTTGATGGGACAACCTAACAAAAAGTTTTGTGTTTTTAAGAAGGTTTAAATTTTGCATTTTAATTTTCATATACATCATGAAAAATCACTAATATCTACATAATGGTATACCATGTATATATTAAAAATATATATTTTCATAATTATCTATGAAAAGAATAATGGGAAAATTTTGAAGATTTTTTATTAAGTTGAAGTTTTAAATTAACAACCATAGTGTAATTTGTTTTAAATATAATATCATTAATAAATTGCTTTCAAAGCTCTACACCTACAGGTCGGATTTTCGCAGGACTGCCCAAACTTCCGAACTCGTTTTGGCCATATCTCACTCATCCGAACTCGGATTGAGCTAAAATTTTGAGGGTAGATGCCTGAAAAACCCTAGAACGTCTCCACCAATTTTCATATCATTTGGAGCAACACATATCCTAGCGCAGCCCTATGTGTGAACGATATATTTGGCAAGCGGCTATGCGAGGGTTTCATCTGGGTTGAGTGCAAGCAGCTCCAGAGGTTGGTTTTTAGGGCCTTCGGGCCCTAGCGGCCAATATTTTTGTGGTTTATGCTCAATATTTTAGCAGGAAATGTTGCAGGGGATACAAGATGGGTTAGAAATTTGTCTTTCAACAGATCATACTATGAACTTGAGTGACAACGACTTCCAATTTGCTGCTCAAAAGAAAAGTGAAAACCATACCTTTCCACGACGTCTAGGGCAAGGATTAAAGAGATCTCGAAACAAGTTTCAAGCAGTTGATCAAAAAATGGCTCATATCTCAAATGAATCTGGTGCTAAGGTGCACCCACAAAATAATTCTACTCGTGAAAACCCCTGTCAAGGGTAAGAATTTTGAAGACTCAGTCCCAAAAATGAATTTTAGGGATGCCCTTCGTGGTGGACAGCCTCAACCCAATGCTAATATCAATATTAGGGCTTCCCATAAACCTCTAAGAATGCCTAAGATTGATCCCAGGAAAACGGAGTCAGGATGTCTTAAAGCAGTGGATGGAACTCCTATTGTTAAGCTTGATATGGGGAACATTCAGGATCGGCATTGAAGATTTGGAAAAAAGAGGACTAATTTGTCGGTTCGTGGGTTTTCGTCCGAGTCTATCTACTTTCAAAGTCTGGGCTGGAAAAAGCTGGAAAACTAAAGGTGAGTTACAAATCTCTATTTATCCAAATGGTTATTTTCTTGTTTTATTTGCTAATAATGAAGATAGAGAGAAAAATTTTCAAGGGGGTCCTTGGTTTTTGGAAGGGCGGGGCTTTTCATGAAGCCCTGGCATACTAAATTTAAAGCCGAAGAAGAGATGCCTTCTATAGCTCCCGTGTGGGTTAGACTCTTTGGCCTCCCTATTGAATTTTGGAATCCTACTATTTTTTCTTCAATTGGAAACTCTTTAGGAACTTTTATGATGACTGACGATTGTACTCAAAATTTTGAACATATTATTTATGCTCGAATTTGTGTTTTAATGGATTTTGACAAACCCCTTCCTAAAAAGATCACATTACAATTTGGGGAAGACACTTGGGAGCAAGTAGTGGACTATGAGAACATTCCTTTTCGTTGTAGAATTTGCCATGAATATGGTCATTTGGCCGATGCTTGCCCAAATAAAATTCCTGATCAAAATAAAGAAGATATAAACTCAGCAGGTTTCCAAATACCTAAGAAGAAGAAAAATTTAAAAAAATAGTTATGAAGGATCAATCAAAGTCATTTGCTAATATGTTTGAAATACTTTCCACAAATGATGTCCCAAGTGAGGAAGAGGAAATAATGGAAACTGAAATCTTAGAAACACAATTTAAATATGAAGGGAAGAACTCGGAGACAAACCAACAAATCAAAGGTTTTCAACGAAAAAAAAAGGAGAAAATTTACACAAGAAAAACAATATTTCAAATGTCAAAACTTCAAATAATGCAGGTCCCAATATAGACTCCATTGAACCATCTAGTAAAATTTTGGCAGTGTATGAGCATTCTTCAAGGTTAGAAGCCATCTCAGATTCAATTGGAATAAGTCAAGAAACAGGGAAAAAAAATTGAAGATGGATTCCAATCAAAAAATAGGTCGCAAGACCAATCAATATCATATGGTAAAAGAAGGTGAAAAGCTTGTAGAGGAAGGTAAGATTAATGCCCTTCCCAACTTTTTTAGCCCTGGTATTAATGAAGATCATCACTTGGAATATTAGAGGACTCAAAGGGAGTCTTTCAAAACAAAATGAAATTAGAAGAATGATTCAAATAAATCATCCACATCTTGTTTTCCTTCAAGAAACAAAGATGTCAATGGAGGATATGGACTTAATTGCCAGTAAAATTTGGCCACTGGAAAAGTGGTTTCCCTCGGCTCCCAAGGGACTTCGGGTGGCATTGCTTGTCTTTGGGACCCAAAAGAGGTAGTTATTCACCATATGGTTGGCAGTTGGGGTTTGTTGGCTATAGCTATTCAAAGTAGACATTCCAACCAGATTATGCTCTGCATTATTGTTTATGCCCCGACTTCTTTAGAGGAAAAAAGAAGACAAGTGGAAGGATATTACTCATATTATCTCTCATTTTCCTAAATCTTGGATCTTGATCGGAGGAGCTTTCAATACCATCCTCTCTCTGGATGAGAAAAGGGGGGAAATAGAAATTTGGACAAAAGCACCGACCTCATGAGCGAATATATTGCAAACCTCCATCTTGTGGATATCCAACCGAGATAATGGCCTTATGACTTGGTCTAACGGAAGGCAAGGCTTAGCTTGTATAATGGAGAGATTGGATAGGTTTTTGCCTCTCGAAAATTTCTTAATCCATGGTCACATTCCTAAAGTGAAGACTCTTAATAATGCTTGGTTCGGATCATTGGCCAGTCATGGTGGAAATGTGGAAAACCAATGTGAGTTTCTCTCCTTTTCGTTTTCAATTAATGTGGCTTAGAGACATTTCCTTCAGACCTCGTGTGCAACAATGGTGGAAGGAAGGTAAACCTAGGCATGGGACTAAGATGTTCTGTTTTGCCAAAAGACTGCAATACATTAAATCCAAAATCAAGACTTGGAACCGGAAAGAGTTTGGGGATGTTCATAAAAAAAAACATGAAGTTATTGCTCATCTTGAAAATTTGAATAAGAAAATCCGTTTAGATGGCCTCACAGAGAAGAGAAGTGCAGATGAAATTAAACTCACAACTCGGCTTAGAGGAATGGGAAAAAAGAGAAGAAATCTTATGGAAGCAAAAATCTAGAATTCAATGGCTCAAAGAAGGAGATCGAAACACAAATTTCTTTCACAAATCTCTTCTAGCTCGAAGATCTCACAACTTTATTTCTTCCTTAACTTCAGATACTGGAGATGTTGTTTATACTTGGGATGGCATGAACTCTATTGTTGTTGATTACTTTTCCAATCTTTTTGCTGCTACTCCTCTTGACTCGACTTCTCAACAAAATGTTCTTCAAGCAATCCCTTCTCTTATCACTTCTGAGGAGAACTCTATTTTGACTGCTCTCCGTTACTATCAATGAGCTTCAACAAGTAGTTTTTAAAATGCAAAAAGGGAAAACCCCAGGTCCTGATGGTTTTCCTATTGAGTTCTACCAAGAGTTCTGGGATATCCTTCATGTTGATTTATTAGAGGTGGTGGAAGAAGCCGAGAAAGCCAAAGAAATTTTGAAGGTTATCAATAAAACTTATATTACTCTTGTTCCAAAAGCTCAAGAGGTTGATCATATCTCAGCTTTTAGACCTATTGCTTTATGTAATGTTCTTCTCAAAATCATTACTAAAATCATGGCAGAAAGGTTGAAGCCTCTTTTGCATAAGATTATTTCCCCAGAGCAAGGGGGATATGTGGAAGGACGTCAAATAGTAGATGAGATAGTTCTTGCTCAGGAAGCCATCCATTCCATGGATATGCAAAATTCTCCTTCTATGTTCATTCGGTTAGACTTATCCAAAGCTTATGACAGAGTGGATTGGCACTTCCTTATCAAAGTTTTGAGGCAATTTGGTTTCTCTAAGGATTGGATGGATTGGATTATGGGATGTATCTCTTCGAGTTTCCTACTTAGTTCTTATCAATGGCAGGCCTTCTCGAGTCTTTCCCGACTTCCAGAGGTATTAGGCAAGGTGACCCGCTATCCCCTTATTTATTCATCATTCTTGTTGAATGCTTGGGTAGGACTATAACCAAAAAGAGGGAAAACAAAACCCTTGAGGGAGTTACCATTGCTCATGGAGCTAGACCTATCTCTCATCTTCAATTTGTGGATGACTCTACTCTTTTAGGTAAAGCTACGATTAAGGAAGCTTCTAATATTAAGCAAATAATTAGTCTGTTTTTCTAAGGCTATCGGGCAGCTTGATCAATGAAGACAAATCTAAAGTTATTTTCTTTCACCGCTCTCGCTAGACAGGAATCCATGGTCTTGGATAAATTAAGATATAAGAAGACCTCTCTTCCAATCACTTATTTAGGTATTCCCATAAATATTCAAAGGCAGAAAAATAAAGATTGGAATTGGTTGTTGGACAAAGTCAAGAAGAAAATTGGAAAGTGGACCAACAAGTGGCTTTCTTCTGGGGGTAGAATCACCTTGGTAAAATCAGTCCTTCAAGCTATTCCTATTTATGTTTCTTCCATTTTGAATATCCCAAAGGTCGTTCTTCGAGAATTGGATCAAATCAGTCATCGTTTCCTTTGGAGTGGTACTAAGGAGAAAAGAAAATGGGCCTTGGTGAAATGGGATACTTTATGTCTTCCTAAGAGTGAAGGGGGGTTAGGATTTCGGTCTTCAATTAATAACAACAAAGCTTTAGCTGCTAAATTATATTGGAGGATGTTGCATAACCCCAATGCTCTTTGGGCCAATAATCTCCGTGCTAAATATGCTGAGAACAAAAGTCCCGAAGACCTTGTTCGCTATCAACTTCCTACCAAAGGTTCTCCCATTTTAGCAGTTCTTAAGACTGGTGAGGATTTGATAAAGAAAAATTATTTTGGATCATTCATAATGGTCAACATGCAAATTTTTGGACAGATTCTTGGGATGGTCACAAGCCTTTAATAACTCGTTTCCCGATTGGAGGCCTTTGATGGAGGAGCTTCACCGAGCTAATTGGATAAAGGTGGCTAATTATCATCGGTACCATACTCGGTAATTCAAAGGTTGGTAGATATTGGATCCCTATTGAGGACCGGCCTATTCAAATCCCATAAAGGCAAAGACAAGATATCCAAGGCATACTTCATATGAGATCCCTCTCTTGGTCCCATGAAAAAGATTGTTTTGGATGGAACAACACTACTAAGGGTGAGTATTCCGTTGCTCAAGGTTATTTGACCTTATGCCATAATAATCCCAACCATTCTTCGACATATTTTCTCAATTGTGGGCTCAAAAGCTTTGGCCTAAGGTGAGGTTCTTTAATTGGCTTTTATTGCATCGTAGGGTGCTTACTGGGTGAGCAACTTATGAAGCGTGGTTTTCATGGCCCTTTTAGATGTGAAATGTGTGAAGAGAATGTAGAAAATATCAACCATATTTTTATTGAGTGTACTTTAGCCTCTGAGCTATGGAGGAGAATGGCCACTTTACTTGGCTTACAGTGGTCCAATTTTTTTACTTTTGAACAGCTTTGGAGGGATTGGCCTAATCAAGAGGGTGTTGATCATTTTATTAGGCAGTTAGTTTGGATGGGTTCTACCATTCTTCTTTGGAATATTTGGAATGAAAGGAACAACCGAATTTTTAATCAAGATAGGAAGGATATTCACTATATTTGGCAAAAGACCATAGCCAACTTAGTTGAATCAGTCCATCAACTCCTTAATCACCCTCAAAACTCCCACCAAAGATGGGATCAAGTGATGCAAAGATTGAAGATTAAACCTTCTAAGGGCAACCAACTTAAAGGGAATGTGAGTATTAGTAAGATGGATAGGACTAGAAATTGGCAACCTCCTCCTAAGGATTTTGGAAAAGTCAATACCGATGGAGCCTCTAGAGGGAACCCCGGAAAAGCCAGTGTGGGAGGAATTGGTAGACTTTCGGATGGCTCCCTGGTTTTTACTTTTGCTGAGAATTTGGGTATTCTTTCCAATAACCTTGCTTGAGGGGTATGGTATCCTCGAGAGGCCTTCGAGGAGGCTACTAAGGTTGGATGGGAAAAGGTGTTAGTTGAGTCCGACTCTCAACTTATGATTAATCTCTTGAAGACTCCTTCTAAGAATCATAAGGTGGATTGGAGAATAAAAAGAATTATTGAGAAGATTCAGTTAATCCAGATGGGATTTTTGAAAGTTGATTACAATCATGTGGTCGGAGATCAAAACAAGAGTGTTGATGCTTTAGCTAATTGGGCTTTGGACAAAGGTGATCTTACTTGTTATGGCCACCCTCCTATATGGTGGGCTTCTCAAATTAGGGAAGCTCTTCTTTCTATCATTTCTTTGGATGGCTCCCGCTTCGAAGGTACCTAGTTTCTTCTTGTTTTTTTTTTTTGCTTCTCTTTGGTTCATTCAATTTTTTTTAGTTCCCTAGCTCATTCTATTCTTTATTTTGTTTCCTCTGTTGATTCTTGCCTTAATAGTCTTCTGGTCTAGATAGGTCATTGTTTTGTTCATTGTTTTTTTTTTTTTTTTCTTCTTTTTTCTTCTTTGTTTTTTTTTGTTTAGTTTTTTAAGGTGGGTGGGTTCTTTTGTTTTGTTTTGTTTTTGTGTTCTTTGTGTTGTTTTTCGTTGTTCTTGTGTTTTTGTTGTTTTGTTTTTTTTTATGTTTTTTGTTATTGTTCTTGTGTTTTTTTCGTTCTTGTTCTTGGGTTTCTCTTTGTTTGTGTTATTTCGTGTTTTTATGTGTGAGTGTCTTCTATGTCTTTTGTTTTTGTTTATTGTCTGTTGTTGGTTGTTTTTTATTTTTATTTTATTTATTTTATTTTTTAGGTTTTGGTTGTGTTTATTTTTCATGTTTTTTTTGGGTTATGTCTTTGTAGTGTTCTGTTGTTTTTGTCTTGTTTGTGTTTTGTTATGTGGTTCTTGTGTTTTTCTATGTGGTTTGTGTTGTGGTTTCTTTTTTCTTATTGTGCGTGTTTGGTTGTGCTTTTGTTTTTGACACACTCAAGGAGCATGTTTTTTATTTTATTTTATTATTTTTGTTGTTATTTACTTATTTTTAAATTGGTTTTGTGTGTTTGTTTGCTCCTTGAGTATGTCAAAGGTGGTAGGCCAGGTCCGAGTCCTGGGCGTTTTTGGCGGAATGGATACCCCTGCCTCCTTGGGTCTTACCCGAAAGTGGCATCCCTTTTGGGATGTTTTCCACAAAAAAAAAAAAAAAAAGAAAAGAATAATGAAAAGTGCCCTTGGTATGTAAATGGTCGACATTGGCTCATAATAGTTCTAAGTGGTATGACATTGAGTTACATCTCTAGTAATGTATGCAATATATAAGTCAAATTTGATCTTGTTCTTTAAGATGACCAATTTTATTATTTTATTGTAAATAATTTTATTATATATTTTTAATAATAAAAATTATAAGTTTATGATAGTATATATATTTTATTGGTTTTTTTATATAGAGAATATATATTAAGCATAGGTAGTATATTATTTGTTTTATGTTGAAAAATATTATATTATTTGGTATTTTGTATTTTTGTAATAATGATATTTGTAATTATTAGAAGTTTAATAAATATTATTTTTATAAAAAATTAAAAAAATATGTTTCTCGAGAGATTGAGAGGAGATGTAGAAATTCTTGAAGATGGGTGAAAAGACACGTAGAGGCTCTATTATTTATAAAAATATAGCTGAAAAGAAAAGAATGAATCGATGAAAAAAATAATGAAAAGTGCCCTTGGTATGTAAATGGTCTACGTTGGCTCATAATAGTTCTAAGTGTATGACATTGAGTTACATATCTAGTAATGTATGCAATATATAAGTCAAATTTGATCTTGTTCTTTAAGATGACGAGTTTTATTATTCTATTGTAAATAATTTTATTATATATTTTTAATAATAAAAATTATGAGTTTATGATTGTATATATATTTTATTGGTTTTTTTTATATAGAGATTATATATTAAGTATAGGTAGTATATATTTGTTGTATGTTGAAAAATATTATATTATTTGGTATTTTGTATTTTCGTAATGATGATATTTGTAATTATTAGAAGTTTAACAAATATTATTTTTATAAAAAAATAAAAAGATGTGTTTCTCGAGAGATTAAGAGGAGATGTAGAGATTCTTGAAGGTGAAAAGACAAGTAGAGGCTCTATTATTTATAAAAATATAGTTGAAAAGAAAAGTATGAATCGATGAAAAAATATGCACCATATGTGAATAAGATGTGTATATTTTGTGGATATAATTTTCTTTCTATTTGAATCTTGAGACTTGATGTGTCAATTTATTATTAAATTTGGGCCTTTAGCTAATAGTGGTATTAGAGACATCTTTGCCTAAGTTGTAGTTGTTAGAAGTGAAAAGCAAGCTAGGGTAGAGAAAGCATGGAGTAGTTGAGTGGAACACTAAAGAATGAGAAGATAGCTAGCATAATAGAGTACTAAAAATTGTAGGAGGATAGACATAGAATCAGAGATGTTATTTTATTAACAACAAAAAGAAGAAAAAAAAACAAGTTTGACTAAAGTATCTTGTAAGAAGAGATGAAATAAGTTTGACTAAAGTAGCTTGAAAGACAAAATGCGTGGTAAAACAAGTTGAAGATGAAAATTATGAATCATCAAAATTAATTTGAGACTTACAATCAATATTTGAAGAAGCTAAAGATTAAGTTTTTAACACTTAGGGATTGCTTAGGTCTTAATCTCAATGAAGTTTATAATTGTTCTAAAAATATTGTTATATTACCTATTGATATAGGAAAGACAATGTACATGACATTACTCACTATTAATGTCTTTAAAGTGAAGAACAAAAAGCAAGAGGAAATAATTTAAAATTTAAAGGATAAACCCTAATGAAAGATACAAGTAGTGAAAAAAATAATTTGGAGCTCATGATGATAGACAGTTGTGATACAAGCGATTTAGAACCCATAAAGGCCCGTGTGAGTTGTGATTTGAGACCCATAACAATAAATGTATATTGATACTAGTGACATATTTCAAAAGACCAATGTAAGTTGTAATATCGATAAATTGAGATCCATAATGATAGATGTATGTTGTGATACTAGGGACCTTATTTAGGCAACAAACATAGCATGTGATGGAAGGAGTCTGAGCATTGTCCCTGAGAATGTATTAAAATTGTATGTATTGATTGTGTTGATTACATAGAGAATATTTGTATAGGCCATGATAGAAATAACAGTGATAGAAATAGCTCTAGATGTGTTGATAATGGTTTGAGGTATTTAGATGATGACAAAGATACTGATAGTCTAAATTGTGATGAAATTGATTAGTGTGATAATGAGTTTGGTCTATTTGAAAGGCATACTAAAGGATTGGTTCAAAATTATTAAACAAAATGGTATATAGAAGTACAAGTTTAGGAAAACATGGACAAAGTACAAAAGAGCCCATTATGCCATAAACAAGGCCAAAATGTGAAGGTCTTTTATATAAAGGATAGACATACAATAATGAAATTGCAATGTGATGGGACATGGTGACACTAATTTTATGACAAGGATTGATAAAACCGGTGTTGTGTTAAGTAACAATGAAGGGCATATAAGTAATAATAAATTAGAGAATGGTAAAAGCAATTTTGTGGCAGGGAAAATTGTGACAAGAAACAATATATGTATAACAAGGAACAATGAAACCAAATGTTTATTAGGTATGAATCATACAAAAATTGTTAAAAAGAAAATAGATAAAGGGAATAGTTGTAACCATTATGGAAGATATGAACATAAGATAGAAAATGATGGAAACTCCATTGTTGTGAAAATTATGGAGAAAATAATCAATCCTAAGGATATTGTCAATATAAAGAAAAAACATAAAATGAAAATGAATTATGGGTGGATAAGTATGTATGAATGGGATAAGATAAAATAAATGTTGTATGGTTTCTATATAAGGAAACCAAGTGTAGTGAAAAATAAAGGTTGTAAAAAAAATAATGATTTCTCCCATGAAAAAGTGTGATTTTAAAAGATAATGATCCAACCATAGCTTAAAAGATGATCTATAGTGACAAGGACTTGTAGAAGAACGATGATGATTCTAAATTTATAGTCTGATGATAATTTCTCAAAGGCATTGACTTAATGGTTGATCCAATAATTGATCCAGAGGTATGATAATATAAGAGGAAAACTAATCTAGAAGTAATATCCTAAGTAGGACGACCCAAAAATAGAATAATCCAAAGGAAACATTCAAAGTAGGACAACCCAAAGAAAGAATAATCCTGAGGCAAAATCCCAAGCAAGATGACCCAAAGGTAGAATAAATTAGAGGCAACGACCTAGGGAGGTCGACCCAAAGATGAATACTACCCAGAGGTAGAATGAGAGACATACCAAAGAGGCAGACTAGATGGAGATTATTTAAGTCAACAGAAGTTAGCTAATGATAAAGCCAAAACCAAAGAGTGAGAGCCAGAACCAAAGCCAAATTTTAAGAATGATTTTTATACCAAATAATGTAATATGGGTATGTTGGAGAATATTACATTATTTGGCATTTGTACTTTTATATTTTTTAATCATTTGATATTTGTAATTAGTGGAAGTTTAATAAATATTACTCCCATGGAAAAATGAAGATACATCTCCCAAGAGATTGATAGGAGATGAAGAGATAATTAAAAATGGAGGTGAAAAGATAAGAAGAGACTCCATTATCTATAAAAATATAGTTGAAAAGAAAATAATGAATCAATGAAAAATAGGTATCATATATGAGTAAGATGTGTATATTTTGTGAATATAATTTTTTTATTTTTGAATCTTGATGTGTCAATTTATTGTTAAATTTGGACCTTTAGCCAATTTTTCATATAAAGATAGAAAAAATAAGGAGAAAGAGAGGACAAAATAGAATGGAAAATATATTGTAAACTAATAATTATGTTAATTTTATATGAAATAAAACATTTGGTACAATTTTTTGGAGTTTGTTACATGATATTTTTGCAAAGGTTGGTTTTGATTATAAGCGGTGGTGTGAATGGTTTAAATGTTATTATAGCATTGTGAAATATTTTGTTTTGATCAATGGATCTCCTATGGGTTACTTCAATTCATCTTGTGGAATTTTTAAAGGTGATCCACAACTTTTTTATCTATTCATTATTCTTACAGAGGCATTAGGGATAACTTCCTCAAAGGAAAAAATGAAAGAAAAAATCAAAGGTATTCAGGTTGCAAAAATGGTACCTACAAATTTCATCTCCAATTTACAAATGATACTTTTATTTTGGGTCATCCCTCAGTAAGTTATGCCATGGAGTTTAAATCAATATTATAATACTATGAAAAGGCTACTAGATAGCAAGTTATTACAATAAAATCTAGGATTTTTCTCATTAACACTACCCTAGATTTACAATGAATTATTGTATATATTTTTGGGTTTAAATCTAAAACATTTCGATCAACCTGGTTGGGTATTCCTTTATCTCATAAAGAAAATAAAATGGAGCTATGGGTCTCTTTTTTGGATAGAATAAAAGCTTGTTTGGCAAGTTGGAAAGTAAGTTCTTAACCATGGTGGGAAAACTACAACTCATAAATACTACATTACAATCTATCCATATTTATATGATGTTACTTTCAAGATTTCTAGAGCATAAACTTCAAAGAGACTCTCTTTGAAAAGGATGTGAGGAAAAATTTAGGTTTCCTCTTTGTAAGTGGTATAGGGTTTGCAAAAGAAAGAATATTGGAGGATTAGGCTTAAGAAATTGTAAACTTATGAGTTTAGCCTTAGGGGTAAAGGTTGGGTGGAGATTATTCAGAGATCAAGGAAAGAATTGGGCAAAAATATTACTTATAAAATATGTAGCTTCGCTTGATACAATGAAATTATTTAGGAAAAGAACCCTACCTAAAGGATCATCAACATAGAATTTCATATCAAATAGTTTACAATTTATGAAGAAACATATTAGATGGTCAGTCAATGAGGGTTATGCAAAGATTTTGTTTGATGCTTGGTTGAAGCTTTATCCTTTTATCTTTGACTCAAAATGGAAACCATTGGCTCAGGCATACCTAACTTGTAAGGTCCCATGGTCAAAAACTATATTCATATGAACAACTCCAAATATAAATTTCTATAAGTAACTTGGTTGGAGAAGAAGAACTCAAACAAATTGTGTATGAACTTCAAAAGATGCTTCAAGAATTTTATTTGCCAATTTTTACACAAGAGGGTGAGTTGGTTTGGTATTTATCTAAAAATAGTGGATACTTGGTCAAGTAGGATATGAGGCTTTAGAGCAATAAGAATTTATACTCCCAAAAGTTTCCTTAAAAGAATGTTTGGTCATAAGAGGCTCTCCCTAAGGCTTCAACATTATTTTGGTTAGTACAAAGCAACAATTTTATAGGAGAGAGTCTACAAAGAAGAATATATCATGGACCTTTAGGTGTTTCTTGTGTGAGAAGCATTTAGAAACATCAAACCATTTACATCTTCATTGTCTCTTTGCTCACATCATTTGGGGTTACTTTTTTAAAAATATGAAAATATATTGGGTAGCTCCATCAACATTGAAAGAGTTGATGAAATGTTGGATTAATTATTTTAAAGCTAAAGCATTATGTATTTTATGAAGACTAGCCCTGCCATTATTTGTTGGAAGTTATGGCTTGAAAGGAATAATAGAATTTTAAAAAATAAATATCAAAATCATGTCCAAGTTTGGGATCGTATTATTGCCTCTTTTGCAATATGTTTATAGATATGGTATTCATTGCAGGAAGTCTCAAATACCGAAAAAGAGGTGGTAACAACTAGGTTACATGATTTGAATATGCATGGAAGAGTCATCTGCGATAACGACATTAAAACAAAGGATCTAATTTAATCTAGGGTGAAATAAAAAAGTCCAAAAATGAGGTTTATCAAAATTAATTTTGACGAGGCTTCTAAAGGAAATTCAAAAAAAGCCAGTGGAGTGGAGGTGGTGTTTTTAAAAATAATGAAGGCAAAAATCTTTACTTAAAATCACATAAAACTTCAACTAACAACTATGTAGAGGCTAGGGCACTTCTTACAGAGATTAAAAATTGCAATAGAAAAGGGATGTAAATATATTTCAATTGAGGGGATGGGAGAAATCTCTTGGAAATGTGAGCATATTTATAAAAAGGAAATTAGGTAGCAAATAATCTAGCTAATAGTGGTGTTGATATTCATTTTGGTGAAATTTAAATTTTAGAAGGTAATTGACCAATTGATATTTTATCTCTTAATAAAAATGATGTCAAGGAGCTGATTGTGAAAACATAGCAGTTTGAGGAAGCTGAAGAATGTATTTAATAGAAAAAATAAAAAATATTTGTGATAAAAAGACATGATGCACATAGTTTTATTATCTTAAAAACAAATGTAATATTTTAGTATTTTGATGAGAGTGGCCTCCAATAGAAGCCACATATAATTTATTAAAAAAAATTAAATGCATTTTATATTTAAGGTAATTCAAATTATATAATTTATTTTTTAAATTGGGTTAAGTAAAGTTGAAATGAGGTTCATCTATAATATTATGTTGAAAATACGTCTATGTTATGCTATCTTTGTATTAAAATAAATTATATTATCGTGGGTTACCTTGTCATAGAAATGTATGTCAATGAAAATTTCAACTTGAGTTTACATCCAATTTATCATTGCTCCATTATATCATGGACCAAATGTTAAGGGGTTAATATTAAAATAAATCTCATAAAAAACATAAAGGTAGACTTAAATGCATAATATTGGTATATTTGACCTTAGGTTCATGTATTCCAACAAGTTCAATCCTTGCTTCTAGTTATCCTTGTGGCTCTACAAGGTGTGTGCAAGCAAGATTGGAACCTTGGATTACAATGTAAAATCTTCATTTCTCACTATTTCCTTAAATTTGTTAAGGAATACTAAACTAAATATTACAGTAGATCTTATAAAGCATGATGTTGGGATTGGATTTATAATATGGTTATGTTCGACCCTTATGCATTACCATAAACCTAACCCCTACCTCTCAATGTCAAGGTGTTTACCTATGGGTTTTGAACCTTAACTTACTATTTGCAACTCTTATTCCCTGTTACTTTTTTTCAAAACCCTTTGGACTTAATTTTTTTATTATTATGGTAAATGAAGAGGGTTTGAAAGTACCCAAAACATTTTATATTTGCAAAGGAGAAAAATTACTTCCAACAACTACATATTACAAAATTTGGACTAAAAAGGAGCATGTTGCATACTTAGATACAACAATTTTGATTTAACTCTATCCCATGGGGATTCAATATTTCTTAAATTTAATCCATTTGGTTTCTTTAGAATCTTCAAGAGCTTTAATCAATTTTCTATTAGCTTCAAATCAGATCTCCAATTTTACCATGCTTCAATTCCACTTTTTTGAGATCTTCGAAAGCTTTTGTTTGGTCTGCCTTCTTTATTCAACTCTTGAATCTCAGTTTAGTTTCCTTGAAAATTGGTCCCATGCTAATAGATCTTTTACAGTGATTAATTCTCCTAAGGCTTTAAAACTTCTAACTCAACATCATCAAAAGTTTTTTCCTCGTTCATATTTATAATCATCAAAACCTCTAGGAAAACATCATTCTATACCTTGGATCCATCCATCTAAACCCCCATGTTTGCCATAATATCAGTCACAACATTACCTTCCCTGTAGATGTGTTGAACCACAAACGTGTTAGCGTACTATTTTGTTTCTATTACATTGTTTAGCGTACTGTTACAACCATGTAACAGTTCTGTTTCAGCTGTTCCGCCGGTGTGCTATTCCCGGCAGTGTAAACATTATTTAAATGCTGCTGATCAATAATACAAGTTAGTTCTCGATTTTATCATGGCATCAGAGCCAGTCCAGTAATTTGTTTTCTGGGCAGATAAGTGCAAGTCGCGACTGAGGAGACTGAGGAGCGGACGCAGCTGCGCACAGGCAGTCAGTGCGTCGAGGCTACGTGATTTAAAAAAAAAAAAAAAAAATTAATTTTTTTTTTTTCACAGGCCACGACGCGCTGCGAAGCGTAGACAGGCCACTCTACGCCACGCGGACAGAGTGCAGGCCGCGACGTGCCCACGCCACGCGGACAGAGCGCAGGCCGCGAGCCTGCTGCGGAGCGCGCAGCGAGCCGCGACGCGCCCACGTCACGCGGATAGAGCGCAAGCCGCCGCCCCGCTGCGGAGGGCGCAGCCGCGAGCCCGCTGCCGCAGCTCCGCCCCCGCTCGGCGCGCTGCGTCGCGGGAGGGCCCGCCGCGTGCAAACGCGCAGGGGACGCAGAGGGAGGACGAGTCCCCCCCCGTTGAGCGTCCGACGCAGGACCAAGGGGAGGCGTCCGGGGAGTTTAAACGGAACTCCCGCGCAGCAGCTCGGCACTCAAAACCAAAAAAAAAAAAAAAAAAAAAAATAGTGGGAAGAAGAAGACGTGCGCAGCGGAGGAGAATGACAGCAGAGGGCTCGGGCAGACCAAACAGGAAGGATAAAGGAGAGGAGCTCCACTGATCCTTTCGGATCAGCCCGCTAGCTCACTTGGTAGTGAGCTGTGCGGTAAGGCTCAGGGAGCCTACAGGTCGGGGGTTCAAATCCCGCCGACTCCCCCCAAGGTATAAATTTTTTTTTCAAAGTTATTTTTTTAATTATTATTTTTTAATTAAAATTTTTAATTTTAATTTTTTCTATAGTTTTTTAACTTTATAAATTAAAATTAAAATTTTAATTTATTTTTTTATAAGTTTTAAAACTATATAAATTAAAATTATTTTTTTTAATTTTAAATATATAATAATTATTAAAAATGCTTTGTTAAAGGAATTTTTTTTAGAGGGGGGATATTTTTTTCAAAAAATCAAAGGGGGA
This sequence comes from Wollemia nobilis, assembly GCA_028583015.1. Taxonomy (NCBI): domain Eukaryota; kingdom Viridiplantae; phylum Streptophyta; class Pinopsida; order Araucariales; family Araucariaceae; genus Wollemia; species Wollemia nobilis. The sequence continues at coordinate 9,824,784 of JAQPPZ010017228.1, forward strand.
AAGTGAGTAATTTTCTGAAAAAGCAATTTGGCGAATTGTAAAAGGTGCATTTTCGACTGTGACCGACACCTAGTGGGTTATTCTTGTGGGCATTTTTTTTGTTGTATGTTGCATATTTCATTTTTGCACTATAACATTAAAAATTAAAATCAAAACACTCCCTAAGTCCCCGAATAATTACAACCCATCCGTGCAATTTATTGCACTGCAGTCTTCGGTATTTGTGATACCTCCGCCAGCACTTACAGGTAAAGTTGTCGTGATTTGGCTACTGTATCCGCCGCCTAATATAGCTGCTACAACGACGTCTGAGCTTGTTCTCTATAAATCGTCGGGGAGAGATAAGTTTGCCATTTTTTGCATTTTTTTACTCCATCCACTACCCTTTATCGCACTTGTGTTTAGGCGTAAATACTGACGAAGTATTCTTCATAGTGTTTAGGGGAAGTTACGCCCCACGCATGAGAAGAATCTTCTATGGTAGGTGCCATCAACAAGGTGATTCCCTTTCAGTACCGCTTATGTTCCACATATCGTATGATCTCTAAAACTCACCTATAGTCTCCCTCACGTAAGGGCGGGTGATTTTTGTTGATCTTTCTAAATACCTATAGTTTCCCTCACGTAAGGGCGGGTATTTTGTACGGTATATTGGCATAGCAAAATGTATATCGAAAGGGGGACCAATTGGTGATATAAGGAACCTTCACTATGGCCGTTGTTGCAAAGTTGATGACTAATCCGCATCAGTTATTGAAAGGTCCAAATTATACACCATGGAAACATAAGATGAAGGCAATTCTCCAAATGGAATATTTGTGGGATATTGTTACTGGAGTAGCAACTAGGCCTTCACCAACAGCAGGATCCACGGGTCCTTCCGCAGATCAGATAGCTTTTGACAAGAAAGATAGTCGAGCAAAGGTGCTCATTTTGTTTGTTGTTTCAGATGAAGTGCAACCTCATATAATCGACAAAGCAAGTGGTAAAGAGGCATGGGATGCCCTTAGAACCATCTATGAGGGAAAGAATGATTCAACCATTCTTCATCTTCAACAACAACTTCATAACTCGAGTTTGAGACAGGGTGAAACAGCTTGAACTCTTTCATGCAGAGTGTCTGAATTGAAAGAGAAATTGAATTCTTTGGGAGATATCGTGGACGAAAAGCTTCTCATTTCACTTGTGATGAGAGCTTTACCTTCTTCATTTGATATGTTTATCACCTCCATCCAGGTGTCTCAACGACAAATTACCTACATCGAGTTGGTCAATCTGCTTCAACAACAGGAGGCACGCCAACTTCACAAGGATGATTCTTCCAATACAGCCCTATACACCAACAGGCAGGTGGTTTTAGGAAGAAAGGTAATGGGCAAAAAGGAGGCAACTTTCGGAAAGGAGGAAATTCTCAACAGGATACGAAAGGAAAAGGCAAACAACCTCAACGGAATAAGAGGTGGTGCAAGATCTCGTGAGAAAGACAACCATGACACCAACAGTGTTGGCATAAGAACAAGCGAAAGGCCAAAACAAACCACAAAATAAAAACAAGCAACCCCGAGTGAATGTTGTCGTTGAAGAATCTAACTCGTATTCTCGAATGGGCACACAAGGTGCTCATGACTACCACAGATTCCACACAGAGGGATCCTGTTTGGTATGTTGATTCTGGAGCTAGCAAACATATGACTGACGACAGATCGTGGTTTGAATCATTTGTGGCCAAAGAGGGAAAACCTGTCACCATTGCTAATGATAAAACCTACGGTGGTTCGGGGAGAGGGTACGAGTTCGATCACTCTTCCTGATGGCAAGTGTCAGATTGACAAATTCCTCTATGTTCCGGGATTGGCCAACAATTTGTTGTCAGTGACACAAATCCTGGATAGAAATATGGTTGTCAACTTTCGTGTTGAGAATGGAAAGAAGTGTTGTACCATTACCAGGAAGGGTAAGCAGATTGCAACAGACTTCATATAAGCACGACTTATTTGCACTAGATGCTATCTCTACTCCACATGTTGCCATGATCTGTCTCTACCAAGGAGGCAACTTCCCTATGGCACAAGAGATATGGGCATCTTAGTTCCGGATACTTACTTGAGCTCGGTAAGTATGAGATGGTAAAGGGTCTTCCTTCCCTTTCGCCACATTGCCGGTGTGCTCTCGACCGCTTAGCAGGAAAGCAAGATAGAGTACCATTTGAGAAGAGCTCTACAAGAGCACGAAAACCTCCGGAGTTAATTCACACCGATCCATGCGGTCCTTTCACACCCAACAGTTGTGGAGGGAAGAGGTACTTTCAGTTATTCGTAGATGACTACTCACGAAAGATGTGGGTTTTCTTTCTCCAACTGAAATCTGAAGCTTTCGCATTCTTCCAGCAGTTCAAGAAATCCGTTGAGGAGTCAAGAGCTTCTATTAAAACCCTCTGCTCAGATCGAGGGGGAGAGTTTACCTCTAATGAATTTTTTGCATTCTTAGATAAGCATGGAATCAAGAGACAGTTAACAACTGCCTATACTCCTTAGCAAAATGGAGTTGCTGAGAGAAGGAACCGTTCTATCATGGAAATGGTTCGTTGTATGCTCACAGGAGCTAATCTTAGGAAACAATATTGGGCAGTAAGCCGTCACCACCGTAGTGTATCTGTTGAATAGGGCACCCACAAAGGCCCTAAAAGGAATGACTCCACAGGAAGCATGGAGTGGTCGAAAACCCTCCATATCTCATCTACGTATTTTTGGGTGTCACGCTTTCATGCACATACCGAAAGAGAAAAGGAAGAAGCTAGATGAGAAAACACTGAGATGTATTTTTCTTGGTTATTCTGAGCACTCTAAAGGATATCGTTTGATAGATCCTTTGACCAAGAAAATTCATATCAGCAGAGATGTTGTCTTTGATGAAGCTTTCACATCACAGAGCACATCTAAAGTACACCAAGATATTGTGGAATCTAAGGAAGAGAAGATTCCTTCGTCAACACAGACAGGAGGTCCTTCTACATCTTCTTCAACTCCATTGAAGAAGAATCCTAAATGGTGTACAAATACAATCAGAGACGCAAATTTATCCACTCCTCCCAATTTGAATTTGGATAGACCTCGTACACGCAAGTATGGCTCAAAAGGAAAAAGAAGCCAAAGAAACTGGTGAGGTTGATGATCTTTGTCAATATTTTGAGGAACTTTCGTAACTCCAAATACAGAAGTAGAGGATATGGATATTGATGATGACAGGGCGTTCATGTCTACCATATATGATCTTGAACCTGCATCAGTGCAAGATGCTCTCAATGAGCCTCAGTGGAAGGCCGCTATGGATACAGAGTATGAGTCTTTGATGAAAAATAAAACTTGGAAGCTTGTTGATTTGTCGCATGGAAAGAAACCCATTGGCTACAAATGGGTATATAAAGTCAAGTACAATGCAAATGGAACAATTGATAAGCATAAGGCACGTCTTGTTGCAAAGGGCTATGCTCAAAAAGAAGGCATTGACTACGAGGAAACTTTTGCACCTACTGCTCGGATGACCACAATTCGGGTTATGTGTGCTATGGCAAGACAATATGGGTGGAAAGTTCACCAGATGGATGTCAAAAGTGCCTTTCTAAATGGTGATCTCCAAGAAGAAGTCTACATGACACAGCCAGAAGGATTTGAAGTGGAAGGCCAAGAGCAGAAGGTTTGCAAATTGGTCAAATCCTTGTATGGTCTGAAACAAGCTCCTCGATCTTGGTATATAAAAATGGACAATCACCTTATGCAGCATGGATTTAAGAGATGTTCGTCAAATGCAAACCTCTATTTCAAGAAACAGGGTTCTGAGATAGTGTTGCTTGTACTCTATGTGGATGATCTGCTCATTACAGGGAGTTCAAAAACTATGATCTCTATCGTCAAAAGAAACTTGTGCAAATATTTTGAGATGACAGATCTCGGACTTCTCCATTACTCGTCTTGGTCCGGAATTCAGCCGAAGGAGCACTCCATCAAAGTGTCTCGTAAAAAATATGCCAAGACATTGCTGGAAAAATATCGCATGACTGATTGCAAGCCAATGGCAACTTCGATGGAGAATGGACTTCAGTTATCGCGATATGATGATTCACCTCAGGTAGATGGTACTCTCTATCGACAGTTGATTGGGAGTCTCATATATCTGACCAATACTAGGCCAAATCTCGTATTTGTTGTCAACTATCTTTCGAGGTTCATGCAGGAGCCTAAGACCACTCATTGGAAAGCAAAAAAACGTGTTCTTCACTATGTCCGTGGTACTATGGAATATGGCCTAGAATACAAGAGGAACAACAAATTCTTCTTGCAAGGATACACGAACTCCGACTATGCCGGATCATTTGATGATCGCAAGTCAACTTCTGGATACATTTTTCATCTGGGATCCGGTCCTGTCTCTTGGCACAACAAGAAGCAACAGGTGTTTGCTATCTCATCAACAGAGGCAGAGTATCGCGCCGCACGTGAAGCTGTGTGCGAAGTGATATGGTTACGTCACATTCTGACAAGTATGGGCCATCCATCAAAATCTCCAATACACTTGTTTTGCGACAATCGTGGTGTTCGAACCTCGTCAAGAATCCATCCATCATGAAAGAACAAAGCACATTGACACACAATGTCATTTCATTCGAGATGAAGTTCCAAAGCACCGAATTCAGCTTCAACACATTCCCATCGATGCTCAAGTTGCAGACATTTTCACTAAGGCACTTGGATGTGTCAAATTTGAATTGTTTCGCAGCTCACTTTGTATCACAAAATAATGTAAGGGGATGTTAGTATAGCTATTAGTTATTACATTACCCAAATAATGTAATAAAGGGGGATGTTAGCGTACTATTTTGTTTCTATTACATTGTTTAGCGTACTGTTACAACCATGTAACAGTTCTGTTTCAGCTATTCCGTCGGTGTGCTATTCCCGACAGTGTAAACATTATTTAAATGCTGCTGATCAATAATACAAGTTAGTTCTCGATTTTATCAAAATGACTCTATGCCTGATAATATATTCATTGCATCCTGAATAATACTTTCAATGCTCCAATTAATGGTTTTCTTGTTGTTAATTATAATCTTAGAATCCCATTCCACTAAAAGCTTCTTAACATTCATATTTTTTGCAAGCCTTAATCCGGTAATCATGGCTCTCGCCTCTTCTACATGGTTTGATGCATGGTTAAAGTTCACCATATAACAAGAGATCACTACCCCTAAGCTATATCTCAAAACCCCTCCCCCTCTAGCTTCCCTTCGACTGCCTTTAGAGGCTCCATCAAAGTCTAGTTTCACCCACTCTAGAGGGAGGAGTCCATCTCACCTTTTTCCTTGGCTAGCTAATATGATTTCCTTTAGCTCTCAACAGTCCCCAGTCAGTAGTTATTTCTTCCTCCAACTCATTTTCATAGATTTGGTTGTCCATATTAATTTTCAACAATGATAGCTTTGATACTCTTGATAATAACCTTTACACTATTAGTCTTGTTCTGGAACCCTTGTTTATTCCTTTCTCTTCATATCTGTCAAATAAAGTAATATAAAATAAAGATCCACTTTTTTTTCCAATTGAGAACTATGATAAGTGTAACCTAGCTTTCCCATAAGACCTCTAAAAACTTTGTTGTCATCATTGAATTTTAAGCGACTGAAGAAGTGCATGCCAAATCTCCAAAGAAATAGAGCAATAAACAAAAAATATTAAATCACATAACATTAATAAGTATTAATATGTGATTTGAACCTTCCAATACAATAAGAAACTTCTTACTCTCCCTCACTTTTCCTAAATATATTAAAATTTAATAATATAATAATAAAATGCTTCTATAATTTTAATATCTAATTTTATAAATATAATTAATTATTTTAACATTAATACTTATTTTTTATTTTAAAAATTTATAACACCAAATATTATTAAATATCATATAAATATAATTATTTGACCATTTAAATGGTTTTGTTTTCTTTTAAACGACCACAAGCATCATGTCTATTATCTCCATGTAAATATAATTACTTCCACAAATTACAAAATTTTAAAAAAATATTAAAAATACAACCTTTAATACATCTTACACTTTTTATTAATCATTTAAAATAATATTTAAATATTTAAAAATTATATTTAAAATGACACAACATACTTACCTACTGATACTACACTATATATATATATATATATATATATATATATATATATTCTAATTTAACAACTAGACAAATGAAGGCCAATAACAATTTTTGTTATTATTAATAACGGCAACAACATAATTGAAAAATGTTATGAATTTCATTTATCTAATGGCATCACCTATACCTATAGTTTTCTTTTATTTTATTTTCTATTAAATATTTAAAAAATAATTAAATATTAAAACTTCATCTTCATGACATAAAAGTTGGACTTTTATGAATTTCATATATCTAATGGCATCACCTATACCTATAATTTTCTTCTATTTTATTTTCTAATAAATATTAAACTTCATGACATCAAAGTTGGACTTTTCTCCATAGCTCTTTAAAAATTTTCTATGCATGTTATAATGCAAAGTCATAAACCCTTTGGTAGAAGCTTGGGCCAAATTAAGATTAGTTTTAAAAAGGTTGCAAGATTCTTTTAATGAGGTCACAAATAATATGGAAGTTGCAGTTCATTTTAATAGTTTATGAACTCTATTAGAAAATCGTTTATATATATATATATATATATATATATATAATTTTATTTTAGTGTAGTTATATAAGATTGAATTAAGTTTATATAAGATTATACGGTGGTATATGATTGTTTGATTATTTTAAATCTAAGTTTTTATTTTAAAAGGAAGAATCTAATCTATTAAGTTAATGTCATTTGATAACTATCTCATCTATTTTTTTGAATGATAGCAAAGGAATGTAATAAATATTAAAATGAGCAAAGAATGTAATAAATATTGAAAAGAGCGTAGTAAAGTCTGTTTATATATTAAAATTTATAAACTAAAATATTTAAAGAAATTTATTTATTTTTATTAAAATAAATAAATTAAATAATATAAAAAATTAATTTTAACATTTGAAGTAAAAGTTTAAAAACAAGATTCCTCAATATAAGGAGGAGATCAAGTTAAACAATAAGATATTAAATCGGTTTTAGTGGTAGCAAATTTGGGCTTTGATAGCAGTGGGCTTCAATAACTGTGGATCTAGTTTTGCAGGCAATGGATCTAAGCTTCGACGACGACAAATTTGAGGAAAGTGGGCTTTAGTAACGGTGGATTTAGGCAGGGTTACACATAAGGGGTAGTATCGAAAAAGTAATTATAAAATTGGGGTGAATCTAGGTGAATGGTGTATAAACTTTGAGACAAATTTTTTAAAATTTTGAAGAAATTTTTTCAAAATATGGTGATTTTTTCTTTTTTTGCATAAAAATTATCAATAAAATTTTATAGCTACTGGTAGAAGGCGAGTGGCAGATGGTGAGTGGCAGAAGGCGAGTGGTAGAAGGTGAGTGGCAAAATGTGAGTGGCAAAAGGAGAGTGGAAGAAGGTGAGTGGCAGAAGACGAGTGGCATAAGGCGAGTGGCATAAGGCGAGTGACAGAAGGTGAGTGGCATAAGGCGAGTGGCAGAGGGCAACTGGTAGAGGGCGAGTGACATAAGGCAAGTGGCATAAGGCGAGTGGCAGAGGGCAACTGGTAGAGGTCGAGTGACATAAGGCGAGTGGCATAAGGCGAGTGACAGAAGGTGAGTGGCATAAGACGAGTGGCAGAGGGCAACTGGTAGAGGGCGAGTGACATAAGGCGAGTGGTATAAGGCGAGTGACAGAAGGCGAGTGGCATAAGGTGAGTGGCAGAGGGCAACTGGTAGAGGGCGAGTGACATAAGGCGAGTGGTATAAGGCGAGTGACAGAAGGCGAGTGGCATAAGGTGAGTGGCAGAGGGCAACTGGTAGAGGGCGAGTGACATAAGGCAAGTGGCATAAGGCGACTGGTAGAGAGCAACTGGTAGAGGGCGACTGGTAGAGGGCGACTGACATAAGGCAAGTGGCATAAGGCAAGTGACATAAGGTGATTGGCATAAGACGACTAACAAAGGGCGAGTGGTATAAGACGAGTGGCATAAGGTGACTGGTAGAGGGCGATTGGCAGAGGGCAACTGGCATAAAGCGAGTGGTAGAGGATGATTGGTAAAGGACAATTGGCATAAGGCGACTGGTAGATGATGAGTGGCATAAGGCGAGTGGCATAAGGCGACTAGCAGAGGGTGACTAGAAAATGGTGAGTGGCATAAGGCAACTGGCAGATGGCGAGTGACATAAGACGACTGGCAAATAGCGAATGACATATGGTGAGTGGTAGATGGCGACTAGCAAACGATGACTGGCATAATATGAGTGACATAAGGCAACTGTCGTAGTTTGTCAATTAGATGATGCCATGTGTCCTCTCCTCTACCACGTGTTGCACATCTATTAACTTCTACCATGCAAAATTCTATAAATTCATATGTAGGGTCATTTTTTGCCTCTCCCACACTATTTTCCAGAGCAATTTTAGGACTTTTTCCAGTATTTTTAGGGCATTTTCCACAACGGTTTTTGAGCATTTTCAAAGCGTTTTGGCAGCATCTTCAGCAGGTTTTTGTAGCATTTTTAGAAGGTTTTTTGACAATATTTTTGAAAGGTTTTGATGACATTTTTTTAGCATTTTACAGGGTATTTCAGAGCATTTTCCTGGGTTTTTTAGAACATTTTCCTGCATCTTTTTAGATATGGCTAGCTGTTCCTCTCCTCTTCCATATAAAGTGTATTTCAAGAACATATTCTGCCCCAACATCAATAGCATTTTCAACACTCCTGGAAGATATTACCAATGGCTTTACACCGTCGGACTTACTGGTGTGTTGAAGATGCCATAGTTGAACATTAACATTTAGTTGATGCAACAAATTGTTAGTTGTTACAACCATGACGTGTCCACTATTTTGATCTGAGTGGATAATAAGGATATTATTTTTTGTTATACCCTCCGTCAGATGGTGTATTGGTGAACAACCAGTACACCTTAACCGAAGATGATAAATCCACCCTAGCAACCGTTTACTCTGTTCATTCTGACAATTTGAAAGGTATAATTTTAAAATTTATTTTTTATTTGACATTAAATATTAATGTATTGTAGTTTCCATTCTCGAATAACGTTCTCCTTGTTGTACTTTTTATTTTCTAATAATGTTGTCTTTTTTTTTTAGTTAATTCTTCTAAGTCCAAAAGGGGCTTAAACATTTCCAACATTGCAGACAAATTTCTATATGCTTGCATTGAATTTTTTAGGCAAGGCTTATTCTGTAGGGGCAACCTACATAAATGCCTTTTTGGGTAATTTCTTTATTGATTTGTTGTATTGGTGGTGATAGATTTGACTGGTCCACACACATTTCCAACTGCCTAAAACACGATCTTTTGAATGCTCAAAAAATTTAATCTTCTTATACAATGACTACCAGTAATTTTATTCTTTGTCTATTTTAGGAAGCTTATTTTAACCTTTAACAAAGCAGTCCTTCCACTGCATTTCACCCCATTTTGTTGTCTATTGGCATGAATTATGATGACATACAAGTAAACATATTTTTTGGAATATCTTTGTTTTATTTTTATCATTTTGTCTTGTTATTTTCTAATTTTGTTTTGAAAACAAAGGAGAGCATCTCAATATTCAAGTAAAAGGGATGTCACATTTAGGGTTTAGGAAGTATCTGCTGATTCTGACACATAATCGCAATCATCACCAATAACTCCCACCAAACATGTGAGGTCTCATGGTGATCGAATTCAACATACACTTGTGGCACCTTTTACTTTTCAAATTGTTACTGTTGACGTAGAAGAAGTTACCTTCAGCCCACAAGGTAACCTTATTTTTCAAAAGTACTATTTGTAAATGATGTATTTTAATGACTTAAAATTATGTTTTTTTAATGTATTTTAAATATTTTTCAAATAAAGGGTAAATGGTTGAATCATTAATGGCTGTAGAGTCTGAGTTTGGTATGTATTGTGAAAATAAATATCTTTTTATGATATTGTTATTTACACGAGATTAAATTTATGTTTTTGTATGAAATTTTGCAGAGAGACCTGCTAGATTCAAAATATTGAAAAAAATATGGCTCCACCATCTGTCCAGCCACAACAACAGCCATAACAACAACCACAACAAGTTTTATTGTTTGTACATCCAAAGCAAGTTCTTGTCCATCCACAGTAGGCTCCACTAGTGAGGAACCAATCACGCATGCATGGTAAAATGTTCCTCACATTGCCGTATCATCATGCAAGAAGTGCTATAGAGACAAAAAATGTGTCATCATCTATTTTTTTTGTTTTACCGATCTTAACCTTAGAGAATTTTTCAAATGTTGAGAGTGCATCTCAAATACCCTCGAGAACTCTAGATTGTGATTTTATTTATCAAGGTATGAATCCTGGAAATTACCCTTTAAAGGCAAGTGATATTCTTCAGGATGATGAGGGCATTGATGAGGAAGAGGATGTTAATATAGATGTCATCGGAGTTTCCTCCTCTACCCCACAACAAGTCACCGCCAATCATCTAACATATGATGATATAGTAAACTTTTTTGAAAATGTGTTGTTAGTCGATAGATGTAAAGTTGTAGTTCATAATACTCTTCTTTTGGATATTGATAAATTGAAAGAATGGGAATATCGGGCCAAGGTTTTGATTAAAGCAATCAATGGCCAATATAAGAATTTTTCAAAGAGAAAAGAGTTGTTTTTAAATGTTGAGAATGAGCCCCAAAAGCTTGATGCTTTGCTACATAAAGCTGAATCTAGAACTATGGAGGTTGAGTCTGCATACATAGATGAAAATATGGCAGTTGTTATGAATCGTTTGAAAAAACTCAATGCAGAGGCCCAAACATATTTCAATGAATGAGTAGAAACAACACGACTTACAACTGACATAAGTTTTTTTTTGAAAAAATTGAAAAAACTTGTATTAAAACAAAGATCAGTTACAATTGGGAGTAGACACATCCCAGCCGAGCACAAGATTACAAGGCGCGAAAACGCGACACTATTCACCTCAGACCGCAAAAAGTCAACAAGTCGCGAAATCGCGACATGTCGCGATATCGCTACAACACTCCTTCCTTGGCCGCTCCGGAACAACATGTCACGAAATCGCGGCAGCTAACCTTCCTTGGCCGCGACGGAGCGACATGTCACGAAATCGTGACATGTCGCGATATCGCGACAACAAACCTTCTTTGGCCGCGACAGAGCAACATGTCGCGATATCGCGACAACAATCCTTCCTTGGCCGCGACGGAGCAACATGTCGCGAAATCGTGACACCACTCCTCCCTTGGCCGCAACGGAGCAACATGTCACGAAATCGTGACAACTTTCCTCCCTTGGCCGCGACGGCGCAACATGTCGCGATATCGTGACAACTTTCCTCCAGTGGCCGCAACGGCGCATCAAGTCACGAAATCGTGACAACTTTCCTCCCGAGGCCGCGACGGCGCAACATGTCACGATATCGTGACAACTTTCCTCCTGAGACCGCGACGGCGCAACAAGTCGCGAAATCGTGACAACTTTCCAACGGCGGCCGCGACGGCGCAACATGTCACGAAATCGTGACAACTTTCCACCAGGGGCCGCGACGGCGCAACATGTCACGAAATCGTGACAACTTTCCAACGATGGCCGCGACGGTGCAACATGTCACGAAATCGTGACAACTTTCCTCCAGGGGCCACGACGGCGCAACATGTCACGAAATCGTGACAACTTTCCAACGACGACCGTGACGGCGCAACATGTCGCGATATCGTGACAACTTTCCTCCAGCGGCCGCGACAGTGCAACATGTCGCGATATCATGACAACTTTCCTCCAGCGCCCGCGACGTCGCAACATGTCACGAAATCGTGACAATTTTCCTCCAGCGGCCGCGACGGCGCAACAAGTCGCGATATCGCGACAGCTATCCTCCAGCACCCGTGACGTCGCAACATGTCGCGATATCGCGACAACTTTCCTCCAGCGGTCGCGACGGCGCAACATGTCGCGATATCGCGACAGCTTTCCTCCAGCGCCCGCGACGTCCCAACATGTCGCGATATCGCGACAAAAATAGGTCGCGATATCGCGACAAAAACCACCCTTAGCTTTTTCTTTGATCATTGTCTCAGGGATCTTTCAAGACCCTGCCTAATCACCTCATCCTCAATAGGCATGTCACTATGCAGCTGCACCCCTACCTCTTTCTCAACACCCATCTTAGCCAGGAAATCTGTCGCTTTGTTGAAATTTCTACTCACATAAACTGGAATCACATCATCTAATTCCCTCCATAATTCCTTGATTTGAGAGACCAGAATCCTCAACCTCCATGCTCTCAAAGCAAAGTTCCTCATGCAGTCAAGAGCTCCAACCAGTATTTGAGAGTCAGATTCAAGAATTATCCTCCTGTGGCCCTGAGTAACTACCCAAATAGACGCAGATTTGATAGCAATGGCTTCAGCTTCATTGTTTGTGGCTCTTCCCAAGCCTTGCAGTTCCCAATAGAGCACTGATCCCTCGTGATTCCGGCAGACCACGCCAATGCCGGCACTACCCGGATTGCCCTTTGCAGCTCCATCAGTATTGATTTTAATCCAACCTTCTGGGGGAGGTTTCCAACTAGCTCTGTCCTGTCCCTCTTGCTTTTCAACTCCCTCTTCCAGTGGCCTAGGACCAACTTGAGTTTCCTCTTTAGCGTGGACGGCAACTATTTTTATGACTTTACTCCAGATGACCTGCCAAACTCCATCAAGCGAGGAAAAAGTCTCTCTAAAAATTTGAGCATTTCTCTCCAACCACACTTGCCACAAAATGAAGTATAAGCCAAGCTCCCAACCAATTCGAAGAGCTTTAGATTTAAATCTACCCCTCTTCCATCTTTCCCATATATTGGTCCGATTCAAATCACCGTTAATCTGGATTTTATAGTGAGAGAACCATCGTTTCCAAATCTGACGCGTGAAGGGGCAGTCAAACATCAGGTGATCGGCTGTTTCCTCGTTCTTGTGGCATAAAACACATTGAGATGGACCGATGATTCCTCTACACCTGAGATTGTCAAAAGTGAGAATTCCATTGTGCATAAACTGCCAGGCAAAAAAGTTCACTTTCGGCCAGCCCTTGGAGTGCCAAATCTTTCTCCAATCCTCAACCGAAAAAGAATGGGGGGGAGGCTCAGGGAGGATCGTGTCATATCCGTCCTTCACTGTATATACACCAAGGCTCCCATAGCCCCAAGCTAAATCATCCTCCTCGTCTCTCCCTGTGAGAAACCTTTCGGTCAAGATTTTGGTCAAGATGGGTGCCAACTCCGGAGGGATTGGAATTGGCCACTCCTCCAACCTCTTAAACTTCTTAAACTTATACTCCCCTAGCTGAGTAGTGTTGAAATAACTTTCAATTTGGACCCAACCCTTGGATTCTATGGCAGATTTTATTGGAAGTAACTCGGGGAATTCAACAATGATGGGTGGAAACTGATCCCATGAATCGGTCCAGAAACGGGCCTTCTCCCCTCTCCCCACTTTCCAGAATAGTTGGTCTTTAATAACCTTAGATCCTAGCTTGAGAGCCTGCCACACCAAGGATCCCGAACCATCCAAAGGGAAATGGCCCACCTCATTGGGGTGGACATGACCCAAGTATTTACTAGTTAGGACTCTACTGAATAAGGAAGTTGGCTGGGAAATCCACCTCCAGTACAACTTTCCAGCCAAAGCTTTATTATTTAACCTGGATCCTCTCAGTCCCAGCCCACCTTTTACCTTGGGTTGGGTTACTTTATCCCAGCCCACTAAGGCCCACTTTCTCTCTCCCTTTGCTCCTTCCCACAAAAACTTTCTAGCCATCCTGTCCAACTCTTTCCATATTGTAAGCGGGGCAGCCAAGATAGAAAATTTGTAGATAGGCATAGCTTGAATGACTGATTGTAAGAACGTTAATCTGCCACCATAACTTAACCACTTGTGAGACCAGTGATTAATTTTGTCCTTGATACACTCAAGCAAATTCCTCCATGTGTCTAATTTCAGCTTCTTAAAGTGCAAGGGGATCCCCAAGTAAACCACAGGGAGAGAAGTCCTAGTGAATCCCAGGATTTCTAAAATTCTGTTCTGAAGCCTTTGCTCCAGATTAAAAAAGACCACTTTGGATTTCTTGTCATTAATGACCTGTTGAGTAGCCCTGAGATAGACATTAAGAGTATCCCTAATCGATCTTGCTTCCCTGAAGCTGGCCACTCCCATCAAACCAGTGTCATCCACAAACTGCAGGTGCGTTAAAACTTCATCCCCCACCCTAACACCCAATAATCTGCCTTGTTGTCTTCTCCTCAAGAAGAGTCTGCCAAGACCTTCAGCCAAAATGAGAAACAGATAAGGGGAACAAGGATCCCCCTGGCGAAGACCCCGAGAGGCTCCAAAAGGTTGCGAAGGAAGGCCCTTGATTAGAACAGAGTAAGTCGGGGAAGAGACACAGCTCATGACCCACTCTATCCAAAGTCCTGTGAGAAACCAAAGGCAGCCATCATTTTGGCCAGGAAACTCCATTCAACCTTGTCATAAGCCTTCGACATGTCCAGTTTTATGAACATCCCTTTATTCCCATAAGTGTGCATTGAATGTATTGCTTCCCGGGCCAGAACCACCCCATCCGTAATCTGCCGACCCTCAACAAAACCCCCTTGCTCGGAGGAGATAATGTTGTGAAGAAGAGGTTTTAGGCGCTCAACCATTACCTTTGTGATTATTTTATACAAGCACATTACATAAGGCAATAGGCCTATAATCTGAAATATGAACCCCCTCCTCCCCTTTTGGAATTAAGGTAATGAAAGTGTGGTTTATAGCTTTAAGCATTCTCTTATTTTCTCTGGATTCCTCAACAAGAGCCCTAACATCTTCCTCTAAGTAGTTCCAGAAAGCCTGAAGAAATTCAATTGGGAAACCATAGGGACCAAGAGTTTTACCAGTACTCATTCCAAAGACCATAGCCTTCAATTCATCTCTATCAATGGGTTTGAGGAGGGCCTCGATTTTCATCCTCAGAAATTATAGCAGGAATGCCAGAAATAACTTCATTTTGGGCCTCTACATCTTGAACCACACTTTCCTTAAAAAGCTTTGAGAAATAATCCATAGCATGGGAATGTATACCTGGAAGAGTATCAAAGGAATGACCGTTCTCATCTTGAAGGGCCTCCATCTTATTCATCTGCCTTCGAGCACAAGCATTTCGATGAAAGAATTTTGTATTTCTGTCCCCTTCCAATAACCAGGTGGTTCTTGCTCTCTGCCTCCAATAGGTCTCCTCCTGGTTGTCAATGTCCTCCACCGCTGTACGCAAGGCATCATCCTCAGCTTTGAGCTGGTCTGTAATTACTCCTTCTCTGAACTATTTCTGGACCTCATCCCATCGGGCCACCAACGGAGCTCTTTGGGCCTGGAAGTCAGTTTTATTAGAACGCCTCCAATATTTCAACTGAGTTTTGACATATTGAAGTTGTTTGTGGATTCTGAACATTGCTCTCCCATAAGCTGGGCGGCCTTCTTCCCACCACTGAGGGATTTTCTCCCGAAGTTCTTCTTTTTGAAGCCAAAAATTCTCAAATCTGAAAGGTTTGTGATGGTGTCCCAACCTAGTCCCGCCTTCCAACAGAATAGGACAGTGATCAGAAACAGGGCCTGCTAAAATCTGAAAATTGACATTCCATTTTACAAACGCCTCCTCTGAAAGCAGAAAGCGGTCTAGCTTCACCTTCCTACTATGTGGCTCCCACATTTTATTAGTCCAAGTGAAGTTATTGCCCGGACATTTAATGTCCACTAAGTGCAAAGCCTAGACTTGAGCAATCATGAAACGGTCCCCTGGATCCAAAAGAGGAGATCCCCCTTCCTGGTCTCTAGAAGATAATTTAGCGTTAAAGTCCCCCGCTATAATCCAGTCTAGATCTTCCCTTGATGCTCGCATATCATGCACAACCTTCCACTGCCGCCTCTGACCCTCTAGGTTTTGAGATCCATAGAAGTTAGTGATTAGAACGAATTCCGCCGAGACATTATTCCTAAAAAGAGAAGTGAGAACACCCCTCCAGGCAAGGTGATCTATAGCAGACCATTCCAGAGAGTTCCACAGAGTAACAATCCCCCCTGAGGCACCTTGGGCAGCCACATCCATATGACCAGCACCCCTCCAAATTTTGTTGACTGTTTTAGACATAAGATCCAAAGACATCTTAGTCTCTTGTAAAAGCAAAAAATCAGTATTGCTATTCTCTAATAGCCTTTGAACAGCAGATTGATGGGTTCTATTGTTTAAACCCCTTACATTCCAAGATTGTATAATCATGGGTTACCCTGGGAGCAATAAGAGTCAATTGTCCTCACCGATCCTCCCATGATCAATTTGTCCCCTTGGGCTGCTAGCAGCTCCTTATTGGATCTTCTACCTGCTCCCTGAGAATTGCTATTTTTTGGTCTTTTTTCTACCTGGGTTATCCCCAAAGATGGCCTTTCCCTGTTCTTCTCTGGTATCCCCATGTGAACATCCCGAGATACTGTCTGCTCCTGGTTATGGACTACTAAGGCACCAGAACACACTGGCTGTGATACCTCACAGAGATCAACTACCTGCTGGATGACAGGAGAAGATGAGAGGGGGAGTTGCCCAGGAATGTTAGAAGTTTCCTTGAAACCCTCCAAGCCCTCCATAGAAAGATCCTCTTCATCAACCAATGACTTAAAAATCTCATACCTATTGGCAGGCCTGAGATGAGATTGCTCCTTTCCCTCCTTTTTCTTTGTCCTTCTTTTTCTTCTGGGCTGTTCAAAACCCTCTCTCTGAGCTTCCTGGCCCTGACCGGTACTATTAGGATCTTTATTAGGAGCAGCCTTATCCTCTTTAGGCAGGTTTGGCATTCCTGAAGGGGCCTCCATTTTGGCATTCATATTAATAGGACAAAAACGGGCCAAATGTCCATGCTTGTGGCAAACCCTACATCTGAAGGGTAGGGCCTCATAGTCCAGCTGTTGAATCCAGGAGAGACCTGCCGATTCAATTTCCAACTCTATCGACAAAGGCTGGCTGAGATCCATCTCCACACATATTCGAGCATACACCGCCATGCTCCCTTCAATAGTGTCTCTGGCAACACCCAGATGTCTACCAATCGAATTTCCAATCATTGCCAATACCTGCTCACCCCAGAATTCCATTGGAAGAGCATATAATCGGATCCAAACTGGGACAGCAGTAGGTTCAACACGAGGATCGAAACCCACCCTCCAGGGTTGAACAAATAGCCCTGTCGGGCCATGGTTTTTCTTCTCCGACTCGAAAGCCTTATTTCTATCGACCAGAGCCGAGAAGATGACAATAAAATAACCATTACTAATAAACCACAATGAATACTCACCGTGGGGCTCCCGGTTCTGGCGGATCCAAGAATGCAAAAAGTTCAGGGAAGGGCGAATACCCATGAACTTGCAGATTAAATCATGGTTAGCTCTGTAGAGGACCGATTCTTCAACCATGTCGGGTTCAATGACGATTTTTGGCCTGGAATCGGCCTGCGGCAAACAACCATTCACCCGATGTGCTAACGACCTATTCCCAGCAGTCGTGAAGAGCTTTTTATATGCCATCTTTTGGGCTTCGACGTTCTTCGGAGGAGAATCGTCTTTAAACAAATCAGCGTAAGAGCTGGTACTTCTTGGATAAGGAGCCGGAGAAGTCCCCATTGGACCCTCCTCGGGCACCAATCTGACCTTCAGATCCACCGTACCCCAAAGACACTTCAGCAAACCAGCAGAAGCCAGAGATTTTTCGAAGATGCAGAAACCCTAGTTCAGAGAAAAAAATCGCCAGAGCTCATTTTCCCCCCATAATAGGATTTAATTGTTGATTACCTATTTTTTTATACAACTGACATAAGTTTTACATCTAACTAAAAAATTATTTTTTGTTAAATATGTTTTGTTTATAAATATTAACATTTTTCACTTCTATTTTGTAGTCTAATTTCCAGCACCTAAAGCAACAGGTCGGTGCCATGAAAACATTGATCAATACTACCAAAATTAACATTAATAATGCTATTGAAGTGAAGAAAAGGCTACAAAAAACAGTTAGACAAAATAATTGGCTGAAGAAGTTTATCAGAGATAAGGGCCTGGATTTCGATGCTAAACTAAAAGAAAATGAGAAAGAGCTGAATGCACCTTTCAAAGAAGATCCAGCGAAGGAAGAAGGTTTATTGTTATCGGGGATCAACACTATAGTAGAAAGTTTGGTTAGGGTTGGTGCATTAGAAGAAAAGGATATTGAGATAGATGTGGGTGAACCTTCAGGAAACATGCAAAAAGAATAGAAGTTTGTTGTGTTGAATTTGAAGTGAAACAAAAACTCTTTGATATTTTTATAAATTGTTAAAGACTGGTATTTTTCTTGAAGTCAATGAATGAGACAATTTCCTTAAAATTTTTATTATAATTTTCAAATTTGTTTTAAATATTATTTTGTTTTAATTATTTGTGTTGATGTAGAAGTTTGTTGTTTTTAATTTGAAGTGGATTTTTTTTTTTTATATGTTTTGAAAATTGTGAAAGAATGATATTATTTTTAAAAATTGAAATCAGTGAAAGAGACAACTTTTGAAAAAATTGTATTATCATTTTCAAATTTTGTTTTTAATTATTGTTATGTTTTAATTTGAAGTGGAAGAAATAATGTTTGATATGTTTTGTAAATTGCAAATGAATGGTATCTTTTTTTAAAATTGAAATCAATGAAAGAGACTATTTAAAAAAAAATATTATCTCTTGGAAATTTTGTTTTAATTATTATTATGTTTTGATTATTTATGATGATGTAGGAGTTTGGTGTTTTTAATTTGAAGTGGAAGAAATAATGTTTGATATGTTTTGTAAATTGTGAATGAATGGTATCTTTTTTAAAAATTGAAATCAATGAAAGAGACTATTTTCGAAAAATGTATAATCTCTTGGAAATTTTGTTTTGAATGTTGTTATGTTTTGATTATTTGTGTTGATGTATTAAGTAATTTTGAATTATATGGATGCAGTAAGATGTTATTTTTATGTTATATGAATTAATTTGAAATGACAAGAAATGCAACATAGATATTAACTTTGATAAATTGCCAATAATTATTTATACAATACAAATCTACAAGAAAAGTTGAAACTTTAGACTAATACTTCAATAAAAAAGCTTATATAAAATGATATACAAAATATCCAGTAACATATTTCTGATATTAAAGGTAATGCAATGTTCTAATCAACATCTATAATCAAATAATCCAATTTCATTCAATTATACATAATCAAATTAGAGGGCTATGCTATGCATAATATCTAATGGCAAATATTATATCATATTATATGAATAATGACATAAAAATTATACAAAGTATCCAATTGCATTTCTAATATCATAAAATTTGATTAGTGACATCAAAATTACATGTAACAATATAATCTCAATATTCTTTTCATTACAATGCTGAACTCAAATCAAATCAAATGAAAGCATCCTTTCATTTTGATATGTGAAATCAAATCAAATGAATGCATCCTTGCATCATAATGTTGGAAGCTGGAACAAACTCTTTTCAGATTGTACAAAATATTCTGCACTCATACCCAAAATTTTTGTCATCACAATCTAACCAGTGTTACCATCATCCTCAGTATTCATTACACCTCTTCTCTCTGCCATAGATTTCCAATGTGACAATGCTCTTTCGTAAGGAAAAATATCCACCTCATAGGTCGACACATATACTCTCAAACAATTTTCCAAATTTTTGTCCAACCTATTTTGAACTTTAGATTTTACATATGATAATGCACTGAACACCCTTTCATCTTCCACAAATCTTAAAATCATTGTTTGATATAATTCATATAAATGAAAATATTCACTCATTGTATGTTGTAAGATAGTACTGGGTTGTAATCTTCTCCAAAAATATGAAATAGAACCTACTTCATGACGGTTAGAGAGTTGTGAAACTTGAGCAAACATTGTTGTTCTAAAACAATTTGATTGTTTTGTCAAAAGATCTCTATTGAGAATGTCATTGATTTCAATACCATTGATTACCACACTTTTGCTGAAATGGACAACAAAAATGCCCATGTATTTGAGAAACAAACCATTTACAGTCTGGTATTCACTACAAGAATTCTAAAACATCAGATTAACCACACCCATAGCCTCAAGCAATTCATCTCTTTGAAAATGGTCTCTTATTTCTTTTTTCAATGATTATTTTATTTGTTTTAGTTTAATTTTTGTATCGTCTACAACTACATGAAATATATTGTAGGTTATGAGAATTTGCTCTTCATTTGTAGATATATCCATTCGCATGCCATAATAATATAAATGTATTTCTTTTTCACGTACATTAATACATAGATGATCGTTTATATTGAACTTCATAAAGCTTTTAGGATCATTCACATTTTTTAATGCTCTCCAACTCTCAAACTTGGAATCCATAAAATTTTGACCAGATGTGTACATCATATCAATATGCATGCAAATTTATATTCTTGCCCTGATGAAATCCACAATATAAATTGATCTTTCTTGTGCAATTTTGATCAAAGTATTCATTTTTCCAACATTTAGGAATAATATCACACAATGTGAGAAGTGTTTCAAAGTCACTCATTTGAAAAAGTAAATATTTAGCCTTATCAACTACCTTACGATTTGCATACATAAACCCTATCAGGGATTGATATTCTTTGAAAACTCTTAATACCGGTGGATACATCCAAATCCACCTAGTATCCACATATTTCAACAGTTTTTTACCTTCAATAACTCCTAGTGAAAACTATTGAAACTCTAAAAATATTTTTGGACTGCGTGAAAAATAATCATGAATTTCACGGACAAGCTCTTCCACTCTTGCAAAATTTGTAAATGTATCCACAATTTTGTATGCAAGATTCATTCTATGGGCCATGCAATGAATAGGGATCAAATATGGGGTAACAGATGTTTGTAGTCTAACACAAAGACCATTCCTATGTCCTTGCATTATAGCAACACCTTCAACTCTGATACATATTAACTTAGAGGCTATTTTAATTTCGTTCATTCCTACTTCTTCTTTTAAACTAGTTACAACAACATTGTAAATGTTTTTTGCATTACAATTTTCCACCATCTTGCGTATTCCAAGTAAATGAGGTTGCCTTAAATGATTTTTCAATGTGTAAACATGCATGAAAATCCAAGATGTATTATCAACAACAATCACCTCATCAATTGAAAGTGAAATTAATTTGGTATTTTTTACTTTCTCTCTGAGGTCATCCTACTCAACCAATGAGAGATATTTTGTCATTTCTCAACCACTTCAATATAACCAATGGGCATTGGGTAAGTTCTGCACATCACCTAGTCAAAATAGATATTTATAATCAATGAAATCAAACATAGGTCTACCCTTCTTAAGAATAGAGAATACAACAACAAACTACAAAATTTTTGAAGCTAAAGTTAACTTATTCATTTTTCAAAATTGGGCTTGAATCGTTGAATATTTCTCAACCAAAGTTTACTTTTGTTTCATTCTTTATCATATTCTTACATATATCTTATATGTGCGCACTCTGATGCATCCTTCCACATAATTTTTTTTGGTATTGGTTGATCACCTTATTTTGTTTTGATATAAACCTTTCCACAATGTTTTTCTACTGTATCTTTCTTAAGTTACAATCTATGATCCTTTTTGTGTTTCTAATTGCAAATTATGCATCTCAATTCTGTTATATCATCACTATTATTCTCTGGTAGCACTAGTTCAATAAATGGAAACTCTGATATCCAATCAGGATGAAATTATCTGTTAATTATCCACCTAGATAACCTTGCACGTTTATGTTTTTTAGATGAATATTCTCTGAAAGTGGGGATTGCATAAGAACTATTAGTTTATTTTCCACTTGGCATATTAGATTCAAGAATCTCTTCATGTTGTTGTTGCATTTGATTAAGAATATTTTCATCTGTGGACTGTTCATTAACGTGGATATGTGGAAGTGGAGGCATATTAGAGTAAATAGTGTTTTTTGTAGAGATAATACTAGTGTCAATAGTAGGGTCATTATCACTATGGCATTTAAAAGCATACCTTCTACAGATAAAAATGGACAAGCCATCAACCAAAAAGCACACTTCTTTATGAATGAAGACATTATATTTAAAATTAACAATGTAAAAAAATTAACCGGTGAGTAAAGGCATTCATACCTTCAGTTTGTGTAGATGTTGATGGCTGACCGGATTTTGAAATATTATGAAAGCATTTGAGGATACTCCTTTTATCGGAATACTGGCCTCCCTTCTTTCCACTGCTTGCATTTGAAATTTTACCTATATGGACAGAAGAATAACACGAAAAATGAACATCATTTTTAAAAATTAAAATAACTGGTATAAAAGAGAACTACTGCTAGAGACAACAGAATATTTATCCCAAGAATATCGATCCTAAGTAGAATAAACCTCCTTACAAATTTTCCATGAATAAAATGTTAAAAAATGAAATTTAATGGTAAAAGAAACTTATCGGTAAATTGAGTCACCTAATGCCAGTCGCCTTATGCCAATCGTCTTATATCAATCACCTTATGCCAGTCACCTTATGCCAGTCACCTTATGCTAGTCACCTTCTGTCAGTCACCTTATGCCAATCACCTTATGTCACTCGCCTTATGCCAATCACCTTATGCCACTCGCCTTCTGTCGGTCGCCTTATGCCACTCGCCTTATGTCAGTCACCTTATTCCACTTGCCTTATACCACTTTACTTTTGCCTGTTGCCTTCCACCAGTCGCCTTATGCCAGTCACCTTCTGCCACTCGCCTTATGCCACTCGCCTTATGCCACTCACCTTTTGCTAGTCGCCTTCCACAAGTTGCCTTCCACCAATCACCTTCTATCATTTGTGGACTCATGTTTTGTTAGCCATCTACTTTGCATCACTCTCTATCTAAAAAAATAATGTTGCAATTATATGAGAGTCGCTGTCAGGGTTAGCTATATATAATGGGGTACAAGGGGCGAATTAGGTAGGATATTTTTTGTTTTTAATAAATTTAGGGTAAAAATTAGGCGAGAAACCTTATGACAACGAGGCGAATTTACCCTTAAAAAAATTGGATCCCAAAATTTTTGGGTGAACGGGTCGACCTCTATGGTCCCAAAATTCGTAAAATTAACATTTTGAAAATCCGAATATTCGCGCTAAATTGCAAAATTTGCCACTATGCAAAACCTTGGATCTAGGCTTTGGTGGTGGTGGAATTTGGCTTTGGTAGAGGTAAATTTAGGCTTCAATAGTGGTGGGCTTGAGCAAATTATGGATCTAGGCTTCGAAGGTAGTGGATATAAGCTTCAATAGTGGAATATTTGGGGAAAGTGGCCTTTAGAAATGTGGATATAGGCTTCGACGATGGTGGGCTTTGGCTTCGACGATGGTAGATCTGGGCTTCAATAGTGGTGGGATTCAACAACTATTGATCTGGACTTTGGAGGTAATGGATCTGAGCTTCGATAATGGCAGATATGGAGAGAGTGGGATTTAATAGCAGTGGATCTAGGCTTCAATGATGGTGGGCTTTGGCTTCGATGAATTATAATGAAACCCTAATAAATAGAGTCTCTTGTAGGGGTTTCTACCTTAGGCCTTTGATTGTGAGAGAGGGAGGCGAGAAAGGTGAAGGAAGTGTTGGAGATGAGGAAATAAGGTTAAGGTAGATCCAGAAGCTATTAGTGGTAGCATCAACCCAGTCGACCCAAGTGTTGTAGCTAGACCCTTATGGTCTAATTTATTTAAAGGTACTACTCTAAGCCCTACATATATGACAAAGGTGTTGGAGATGATGTAAATAAAATGAAGGTAGATTCAAAAACTATTAGTGGTAGCATTAACCCAGTCAACCCAGGTGTCATAGCTAGATCCTTATGGTCTGATTTAGTTAAAGGTACTAATTTACGCCCTCTTGAAAATTTTAAGATCTATCCTTTTGAGAATGAGGATATGCCATGTATGGATGTCCCAAATAAAGTAATTGAAAGATCAGCAAATAGACAAAGTTTTAGTTTAGTTGGGAAATTTATTGATTTTCAACCAAATCTAGGTTTTTTAAAAAAATGGGCAGCTTGCAAAGGGATGATTAAGGGTCATATAGAGATAGAAGCTTTGCCTAGAAGCTTTCTCCTCTTTCCCTTTACTATCATGAAGGATATGGCTGATATCCTACTGAAAGGACCTTGGTTCTTGGGTAAAAAAGGTCTATCTTTGAAAATATGGAAGCCAAGATTCAATCTTGAGACAAATAATATTCACCTAGCTCTTCTCTGGGTGAGACTATCAGGCCTCTCAATTGAATATTGGGATGAAGACATAATGAGAGGAATTACCAAATCTATAGGATAGTTGATTGCCTTTGACCCAACAACCAAAGCAAGGACTAGATTGGTTTTTTCTAGGCTTTGTATTAATGCAAATATGGAAAGAACCCTGTCATCCTCAATCAAGTTGAAATCTAAATACGAGACTTGGGAGCAGAAAATTGAATATGAAAAATCCCCAGCATTAAAAAGGGTTAGTAAAATAAAAAATCATCTCTCTAAAAATTGTTCGCCCAAGCAAAAAGAGGGTAAATTTTGGTGAAGAAAAGAGTCTTAAAAACAAAACAAAGAGGTGCAAACAATGTCATGCATAAACACAAAACATCGTAAATTTTCTCCATTTAGGATTTTCAAAATTTTAAATTTGCTAATTTTGGATCCTTTCACTGGGGCCTATTCACCCAAAATTTACAAGGTGGAAGTTTTTTTGGGGTAAATTCATCCACCGTTGAAAATAATATCCTATTTTTATTTTAATTCATCGACCACTTTTGCCCAATTCCATGGACAATTCACCTTCAAATTATAAATAATTTTATTTTTTTCGTCTAATTCGCCTCATATACTACCTGTATAAATATTATAGGGGGTACCGATAAACATACATCTAAAACACTCTAACTCAAAAATAGCTCTAAAGAAATAAAAACTTGACAAGGTTGCATAGGAGTGTCTATCGGTATAAGCTGATCAGTTGCAGAGGAGTGTCATTCGACATATGTTGATCGGTTGTAGAGGAGTGTCAATCGACATAAGCCAATCGGTTGTAGAGGAGTGTTAATTCGTATAAGTTGATCAGTTGTAGAGAAGTGTCTATCACCATAAGTCGATCGGTTGTAGAGGAGTGCCAATCGATATATACCGATCGATTGCATAGGAGTGTCAATCGATATATACCGATTGATTACAGAGGAGTGTCATTCGGTATAAGCCGATCAATTATAGAGAGGTGTCAATCGGCATAAGTTGATCGATTGTAGAGAAGTTTTTATCGGTATAAGTCAATCGATTGTAGAGAAGTGTCTATCAACATAAGTTGATCGGTTGTAGAGAAGTGTCAATCGTCATAAGTTGAACGGTTGTAGAGTAGTGTCAATCGATATAAATATATTGGTTGCATAGAAGTGTTTGTCAACATAAGTCGATCAATTGTAGAGGAGTACCAATCAATATAAGCATATCGGTTATAGAGTAATGACTATCAGTATAAGCCTATCAGTTTCAAAGGAGAATTAATCGGCATAAGTTGATCGATTGCATAGGCATGTCTATAAGTATAAGTCAATTGGTTACAGAGGTGTATCTATTATCTTAAGTCGATTAGTTGCAGAGGAGTTTCAATTGACATAGACCGATCGGTTGTAGAGGATTGTCAATCAAATATGATTGAGAGGTTGTAGAATAGTGTTAATCAGTTGTGATCGAGTGGTTGTAGTAACATTAAAGTGACTATCGATGACAAAAAGTTGTGACAAATGTGACAATAGGTAGAGTATTCTTATTCCACAATTTTGTTGTCCAAAGCTCTTTTTCTTGAGTTTCATAGACAGTATAGATGCACTATCTACAACTATAATAGACAAGTATCCATGTCATGTTGTGTGTTATGAGTATTTTTCTTGTTAGAGACTGCTTCTTGTTTGTTAGAGTATGTTTCATAGGCAGTGTAGATGCACTATCTACAACTGTGGTAGAAAAGTATCTATATCATATTGTGTGTTAGGAGCATTTCTCTTGTTAGAGACTGCTTCTTGTCTATTAGATTATGTTTCATAGGTAGTGTAGATGCACTATCTACAACTGTGGTAGACAAGTATCTATGTGTTAGGAGCATTTTTCTTGTCAGAGACTACTTCTTATCTGTCAGAGGTCATTCTCTAGGGTAGTATAGGTTCGTATGAAGATTCATATATTATTTATGGAATTACAGTTTAACCTTGGTTACTTAGAAACGTAAATTATTATTGAGGGAAGTATGCGATTCTTCTTCAATTTCATATTCATTTCCTAACATCTAAAGGTTTTTTTTATAGATACAATGTCATCTACTAAAGATGGAAAGAATAGAGGCCAGTATTTTGGTAAAAAGACAATTCTGAAATATTTTACACAAATATCTAAATGTAATGAGGCGTCCACATCTACACAACATGTAGGTACAAACACCTTTTTCCATAAAATAATTATTTTTTATTTGTTATTATTAAATATAAATCCTTTCTTTATTAATAGATAAACAATTTTTTGATTATATACCTCTTTTTAAATGCTTTGTAAAACTGTATTATGTTAATTCTTTAAAATAGTGTCTTTTTACATCCAAAAATGATACAAAACACCAAACATTGAATGCAGTAAACACTGTCGACCCTAATATACGTCCACTCAAAGATATTCCAACGGATGAAATGGGACCTATTGGAAAAATAAAAGAATTGATATTATTCAATAACAAAGACCTTGTTTAAATAACAAGTGCATACAATCCGATCCATTGGATCATAACTAATTGAGTTAATCTCAACCACACAAATTATCCTAGTAACAACTTAGGATATAATATATATTCTAACACCCCCCTTAAGTGGTACTAGGATATCTCTAACACCCCCCTTAAGTGGTACTAGGAGGTAGTGAAAAACAACAAAACCAAATAAGTGGCATATCCATAGATATGAGTCCCGACAACAAGGCCTGATAAGGTACTCATGTACAATATATGCATAAGAAAACTCTGCTGAAAGATGATAAAAAAAATACAAGGGAGAAAACCATCTACTAGAAAAGAAAGAAAAAGAAGTAAGATGTGCAAGGAGGATGAGAGGAAGATATCCTCTTCAACCCCCCAGGATAACTTCCATTAAGAAGCTTGCAAAGGATCCATGTGATGTCTCAAAAAAGTAGAGAGGTCTCATCACCGAATGAAAAAAATCTCACTCCCAAACTGGTTTTGGTGATAATGATCAAGGCAAGGAACCATGAAAAAGAGTCACTAAAGAAAATCCCTAAAACCAAAGTGTCTCACAAAAGGAGTGTGAGAAGATAGGATGGAGAGAGAACCACAAGAGTCGCAAGGGTAGTCAAAAATGACTCCACAAGCATAATTATGTGGTTCCACCTATATGAACACAATGGGTTGATAACAAGGTCCAAAACTTGTGGATAAACAAAAAAAAGGATAAAAAATTAAAGGTCACTAATGTAGTTATCAAACGTGTCCCTATGGTGACCTCCTCATCCTACCAAAATGCATGGGTAACCAACCGCTGCATCTGCTAGGTGATATAGAGGAGATGACTAGATACTAGGATCACATATGAAAGCCTTGGGAGTGTCGGGTTCAATCGAGAGTGCACTCCATGATACAATATATTTGAGGCCAAAAAACATAGGTTAAACTATCTCAAAATAAAAATTGGACACCATCAATGTGTTTGAATCGAAAAAATCTTTTCGGTGATTATAAACACCCTTATGATCAGGTGTCAATGTAGCCTTAATTTGCAAGAAAAACAACTTTCAAGCTCCTCAAGCTCATAGAGAATGGAAAACCTTGCTCTGATACCATATTGGAAAAATAAAAGACTTGATATTATTCAATGACAAAGACCTTGCTTAAATAAAAAGTGCATACAATCTTATCCATTAAATCATAACTAACCGAGTTAATCTCAGCCACACAAATTATCCTAGTAACGATTTAGGATATAATATATATTCTAACACCTCCCATTAAGTGGTACTAGGATATCTCTAACAAGACCACATGATAATTTTCTAATAATGACATTCAACAACCACTTCACAAGATGTCTAATATAGACACATCAATTGAAAAAAGAAAATAATAGTACAATTAACATGTATACCTTTGGGGAATCTTGTAGTAAAAAATCTAAACATAAAAAGACAAGAAAATGGACTATTGGAAGGGATTTTAAAAATGAATTGATATGGTTATACCCCTTTATTGAGCAAGATGAGATAGAGAAAGTGTGTAGATGCATTATTTGTACTTGAAAGCTAGGAAAAGATCATTTGTTGTAAAATAATAAAGACACGATAGAAAAACATTATGGGAAAATTTACATCAAAGAAATACAAATTGATGGAAAAATTAAGAGATCTCATAGGTGGAAGGATGCATCGAAATGTGTGCATGTGAGATATGCACTTGAATACGAAAAAGAAATGAAACATCAACAAACTCTCATTGAGAAGGGTGGAACAATCCAGGCCCAATTTCAAAAAATTAATAAGACCGTATTAGCCTCAAAATATTTGTAGTTTGTTGTTGTATATAGTATTCTTAAAAAGGGTCGACCCATGTCTGATTTTGCTGATTTTAAGCAACTATTTCAACTAGCCTATGTACAAAACCTTATCAGTTTCAATTGGTCAGATCGAAGTGGTTGGAAAATGATAAAATATCTATCACTGGTTGAGAAGGAGGACATAAGAGAGAATGTAAAATAAGTCAAATTTATTGCACTTTCCATTTATGAGGTAATAGTTGTTGACAACACATCTTGAATTTGCATACATGTTTATACATTCCAAAATCATTTGAGACAACCTCATTTACTAGCACTACATAAGATGATGAAAAATTGTAATGCGGAAAACATTTATAATGTTGTTGTAACTAGTTTAAAGGATATTTTTAGAATGGATGAAAAAGAAATTACCACAAAGTTAATTTGTGTTGGAGTTGATGGTGCAACTACAATGCAAGGACAAAGGAACGGTCTTTGTGCTAGGCTTCAAACATCAATTACCCCATTTTTGTTTCCCATTCATTGCATGGCTCATCGAATGAATCTTGCATACAAAATTCTGAGCACATTTGATAATGTAGCCATAGTGGAATATCTCATCCATGAAATACACTCTTACTTCTCATGCAGTCCAAAAAGGTTTAAAGAGTTTCAATAGTTTTCTCTAGGTGTAACTGAAGGTAAAAAATTGTTAAAAGATATGGACACCAGGTGGATTTCATTGTTTCTTCCTGTAAAAAGGGTTTTTCATAATATCAATCATTGGTGGGCTTTATTTATGCACATCGTAGGGATGTTGACAAGGCAAAATATTTACTATTTCGTATGATTAAATTGGAAACTCTTCTCACATTATGCGGTTTTCTTCCATTGTTGCAAGAAATGAATTCTTTGATTAAACTCGCACAGGAAAGAGTAATTTATATTGTCGATTTCATTAGGATGAGAAAACAAATATGTATACTTATTGATAAAATTTACTTATCTGGACAAAATTTTAAGTACCCTTTGTTTGATAGTTGGAATACATTAGTTCAAGTCAATGATCCTACCAAATTTTTAAAGTTCAACATCAACGATAATCTTTGTATTGCTATACATGGAAATATGATTCCTTTATATTGTTATGAAAAGCGGTTAGATACACTTACAGATGATGTTGAACAAGTATCCGTAACACATTACGAATTTGATGAGGTTTTGGATAGTACTAAGAATAAATTGAAAAGAATTGCAAAAACATTAACAAGTGAAATAAGAGATCATTTTCATAGAGATGAGACACTTGAGGCCATGGCATTTGTTTAATCTCATCTTCTATAATCCTTGTCTTAACCACAAAAGTAAAAGTGAGTTGTTTGTCAAATATATAGGCACTCTTATGACACATTTCTCTAAACGTGTAGAAGTAAATGGCATTGAAATCAATGGTATTCTAAACAAAAAACTTCTGAGACAATAATCAACCAATTTTGGAATAACATTGGATAATAAAATTGCACATTTCAAAAACCCACATGAGAATGGTTCCATCACGCGTTTTTGGCAAAATTATATCAAAGTAGTGTCTTACAAGAAACTATGAGTGAATACTTTATTTTATATGAATTATGTCAGACAATGATTTTGGGATCTGTTGAAGACGAAAGGATTTTCAGTGCACTATATTTTGTTAAATCGAAAGTTCGTAGCAAGTTGGAAAAAAAATTGGAAAATTGTTTGAGAATGTATATATCATTTTATGAGTTGGGTAAGTTTCCCTATGACAGAGCTTTGACATATTGGAAGTCCCTAGCGGATAGGAGAGATCTCATTAATACTATTGATAATGATGATAATGAGTCAACTTGTAGTGATGATGATATTATGGAAACACATAATTCACAAATGATTCCCAGTTCTTTTGGAGAAGTCGATAAGACTTTGTATGAGCTTCCAGCAATGTAAAATTTCAATGCGTTAAACAAATTCATATAATCAATGATTTTTTGGATTTGAAATCATTTGTAAAATTTCAATGATTTGAAAAAAATCATATTATCAATGATTTTCCGTATTTGATATCATTTGTAAAATTTTAATGATTTGAAAAAATTCATATTATCAATGATTTTCAGTATTTGATATTATTTGTAAAATTTCAATGATTTGAAAAATTTCATATAATCATTCTATTATCAATGATTTCGTGTATTTGCTTTTTAATGTTATTGATTGTCTATATTGTCAAAATTTTATAATTTATGCTTTAGCGTTGAGTAAACTAGAAACTTGAAAACCATGCATGCATACATAATTAGTAAATATTTCTTTTACAAAGTGTTGTATGTAGTATAGAATAGTAGAAAGCACAATGCATTTAGCATAAATCTCAAGTTACGGAAACAACCATACAATAATGCTTTGTTATTGAATTAATTGTCTATGTTGACAAAATATAATTATTTATGCTTTCACTTTGAATGTATGTATGTTTGTGTGTATCATTAGTATCGTTAGTATGTATGCTTTGACTCTAGAAACGTTATTGATTGTCTATGTTGATATAAATTTTATGATTTATGCTTTAGATTTGAGTAAACTGGAAATTTGAAAACCATGCATGCATACATAATTATTAAATATTTCTTTTACAAAGTGTTGTATGTAGTATAGAGTAGTAGAAAGCACAATGCATTTAGCATAAATATCAAGTTATGAAAACAATACAATACAATAATGCTTTATTATTGAATTAACTATCTATGTTGACAAAATATAATGATTTATGCTTTGACTTTGAATGTATGTATGTGTATCATTAGTATCATTAGTATGCATGCTTTGACTCTAGAAGGCAAAATGCAAATAACATATTATTCTAGATATGTAAATATAAAAACAATATATCATAATACACAAAAATACTCACTTTCAAATCATAACAAGATTGACTTTGAATAAAATGAAAATTTAAACCCATGCATAGATATATCCTTCGTAAAATCACTTGAAATATAAAAACAATATAGCATAATACATAAGACAATACTCATTTTTATATCACAACAAGAATGAATTTCAATAAAATGAAAAGTTAAACCCATGCATACATATATTCTTTGTAAACTTGAGCATATTTTAAACCCCATAATATTGAAGTGATGAAAATAACACACAAATATAAATATAAATAGTATAATAGTAAAGTAATAAAAGCAAATATCTTGTTTTCAAACAAAAACATATCATAAAATTGTCTTTTTGAAAAATCAAATTTTCAAAAGCAATAACAAAACCAACTGTCTTTTTCAGGTAGTTTCAACATTTTTTTCCTTTTCCACTCCTTTTTCTTGTTCCACTCCTTTTTCCTTTTCCACTACTTCCACATTCTGTATTTCAAAGGCTCCTCCCTCAGGTTGGTTAACAGTACTCTCAGTTACTCTAGAACTGACAAGCATGTTCTCTACACTTTTCAAGCCTTTGAGCAGGGTGTTTCCTTCTTTCCCAGCATCTTCGAATATTGGTACAAGAACTTTTTACCCTTCTCCTTAATAAGAACATTAGGCTCTAATCCGTTCTGGATAATGATTTTTTGAAAAGCATTGTTTTATCGAACTGCTTCCTGAGCTCTTTGTTTCATTGCCATAGAAGCATTTAAGAAATCCTTTGCCATTTGGAGATAGTCTTGCAGGTTTTGAACCTGCTTCTTCAGATTATCAAACTTTACCTGCAAAAGAAAAATAAGAAGTCAACAGATATTTACATTTTTAAAAAAGAACAAAAAAATTTAGAACACATTAATCAAACCTCAGCAATATTATTTGCAGCTACAACAACAACCATTTTTTTTATCACACGTCCATTCATTATAATAACCCTAGGCATCAGCGTTTAAGTTCTCCAATCTTTTCAACATAACCCTTAAAGTTTCATCATTGTAAGAAGTAGTAACCTGCACAATGCTAGATTTAGCTTGATGTAGTAGAACCTCAAGTTTTTTCGGTTCATTTTCAACTAAATAAAAATAGTTCTCTTTTTGAATTTTTTTTGAATTGGGCATTTATTTCCTTTATCAAAACTTTGGTCTAATACTCCCATTTTTTTATTTTTGTTATATTTGGAACTAGAGAATCTTTAATGGTTGCTTCAACTTTGTTAGAAACTAATTTTTTTTCAGAAAATTTTACTTTTTCATCCTCTGGTAGAGGATGAGCCTGAGGGGTGCTAGTTTCCTTAGGAGGAGATTTGCTCCTTCTTCATTTTGAGGATCTCGAAGCAAATATGTTACTTAAAAAACAATGGGTATGTTGCCTTGTAAAAATAAATCCCGATTAAGTGAAACATTATCCAACCCAACATCAGAAGCTTCCTATACACATGTAAAATTACCAAAAGACATAGCTCTGAATCTTGAAAATTGATTTGTTGCTTCTCTCTATGGCCTATATGGAAGAATGTGTTTCCACCCAGGAAGCATTGACCTCGCATTTGAGGTTGGCATGATGGAGGAGGGGGCAGTATCGATGGTTGATTTTGATGGCGCAATTATTGTATAGGAACTTAAAACATTAAAATAAAAATTGTTACAAAATTTGTGAAGGTAGATTATAAAAATTGGTTATAACACTTACCGATAAAATATGAGACCTCTTGTGTGGCCACAAAAGCAAATGAAATGTGGGTGCACTGTACATCTAAAAACACAATATAAAATTTAATAAAAAGCAGTAAAATTTGGTAATAAATTTTATGAAGGCAAACTGTAAAACTTACTTCCCGAAGATGAGACCTCTTGTGCAACTATGTCTGTTGGTAGTGGACATGAATGTGGAGGTTGTCGAGGATTAGGAGAACTAGATCTTACGTGTTCCTTATTGATATTTTTCTTAGTGGTGGCATTGTTTCCTCTGCAGGTGTTTCAAAGTCTCTTGATTCCTCTAGATAATAACCTCTGAAAGCAACATCCCACTTTGAAAAGGAAAAGAGGATGTCATTTTATTATTTTGTATAAAATGTTTAAATTATAAAAAAAGACAAACATATGAAAAATAAAAAATTATTACTTTAATATTAACTAAAAATTACCTAAACTTTTTGTTCTATCATGGATGCATTGGTTAGGACTGAGTGCCAAGAAGTCGGTACTGGAGTGTTCTGCAAATTATAATAAGATTCATAAAAAAACTAAGAATATAGTTGCATGTGCTTATTGTTGGTGAAGGTGAAGCGTGAGTTATCACATTTTGGATGTCCATTCTGATCCGATGTGAGACATGGGTGGACCATTCAAATTGTTTGTGTGCAATATAACGAATCAAATAGCCAAGGTCCACATCAAAATTTCTATTGGTATTTCTTGCAAAATGAGTCTGGCTAGGAAGAATTTGCAACATGGTCGAAGAAAGTTGTCCTAAATAGCTAATATAGTCAAACCCCTTTTGGACTTGGTAGCCGTAACTACAAAAAAATAAATCAGTAATTGTAGGCCCTTGGAATTTAATTTCAATTAAATAAAAAAATTATGTAGTTATACCTTGAAAAGATTCTGGTTGCACATTGAAGGTGGTCTCCAAGTAGAGTTTGTCATCATCAGTTAATGTGAATTTTGATGTGAGTGGATCACAACCGATGTGAGGCAATACTGTTAATATGGCAACATAAAAGGCTATGAAAGAAAATACGATGTTTTTATTGTCAATGACAATATTTACCTTATCTGGATCAGTATCGTAACCTGCAATTATCTTCTCTAGCAGTTTAATGTCTGTGTCAAACCGTGGCATCAAAACTAGACCCCAAAGACCAAATTCTTGGACCCATAACATGTCATAACCCGATGTTGATATTATTTCAAAAATTAGGGAGCAAACAAGGTTTTTAAAATTAATTTTCAAAATTGCAGGGGTGATAGGGGATGCCATTGGATTATTTTATTGTTTACGATACTATGAGGAAATATAGATTAGAAGGTAGGGTGGAAGGTATTGGAAACTTGACGAAAAGCATCATAAAATGGTTCAAATGAAAGGAAAAGGGTTAAAACTATGTTAGAAAAGGTGAAAAATAACTATTTATGCCTTTATATAGACTTTTATGAATGAAACCATCGAATAAATAATCAATACGTGGAATCTGCATGCAATAATTTAAAGGATGGTTGACACATGGTGCAGATGCAATGCATCGTCAATGCAATCGATCAAGTGTGTTGCAATCAATTGGGTGTGTTACAACCGATCGAATTTGTTGCAATCGATCGACTCTGCTGCATCCAATCGACATTGGTGTAATCGATCGGCTTGGATGTATTCTATGGGCACTGGTGTAACCAATCAACTTTGTTGTAACTGATCGATATTGCTGCAATCAATTGACATTATTGCAATTGCTCAATATTGCTGCTTTCGATCGGCTTTGTTGCATTCGATCGGTATTAATGCAATGCATCGACATTGTTGCAATCAATCGTTATAGTTGCAACACATTAGCATTGCTGCAATCAATCAACATTATTTCAACCGATCGACATTGCTACAACAGATCAATATTGTTGCAACCGATTGACATTACTGCAACCGATCAACATTGCTGCAATTGATCGGTATTACTGTAACTCATCAGCATATCTACAATCGATCATCATATCTGCAATAATCAACATTGCTACAACCGATCAACATTGTTACAACTCATCGATATATCTACAACCGATCATCATTTTTTGATCATGTTTGTAACTGATCAACATTGCTATAACCGATCGATATTGCTGCAACTGATCAATATTACTGCAACACATCGGTATATCTGCAATCGATCATCATTTTTTGATCATCATGTTTGCAACCGATCGATATTTTTTGACTATCATGTTTGCAACCGATCAACATAGCTTTTTCCTAACGACACTATTCTATAGGCATAGTCTGATAGACATAGCTTTTCCTCTCAACATAAAGCCTTTAATTTTAACATACATTGCTAGAATTTGGCAATCAATATTCATAGCCCCCAACACAGAAAAAATCACCACAGTTTGAAATTTTTTGGTGAAAAATAAATTCAATTCACCATGTCTCCTTGGACATGATTCGTCAGGATTTCGAGATAATTCGCCTTGATTTTATAAATAGATTTTGAGGTTGATCCCTTATGCATAACCCTGGGTGGAAATGCTAAACAAATTCATCATCAAGAAACAAAATGAAGGAGATTCCTCAAAAAGATAAAGAGTGGACGCAAATAGTTTTAGCGCACTCACAAGTGAAAAAGAAGAAGGGGAGGTCTTTGGAGAGGAAGAAAAAAGTGGAAAGAATAGCAATTAGTGTTGGTTCCTTGAATTCTGGCTAAATCCCATAAAAATTCTAGTGAAATAAAAATTGAGCCTCCATTTGTAGACGTTCCTATCGAGGTTGCATATGAGATCACGCAGGAAGATAATAAGGGAAGGATTTCTTCTTCACCTATTTAAAAATGCTTTGCTACTCCATGAATAAGAATAACCAAAAGTACCCAATAAAAATCAAATGTAGGAGTGGTAACAAGAAGAGGAAGACCTAACCTCAAAGAAATCTAAAATAGAGAGACTGAGAAGGAGGTATGTGATGGGAATAAGAGAACTTTAGATTTAAGCATAGCTATAAGCTAGAAAGAAAATACAATAGTGTAATATGACTGTTGTTTTACTGTCAAAAAGTTATATTAATGTTATCAGTTTGTTGACTTTATTTTAGATCTGATCCATGTTCTTTCTGTAAACTTATTGTTTTATCTATAGTTTTGTTAAGTACAAGGTTGTGGGACCTTCCAACACCCTCACCTTTGTTAAAAAAGGCTCGAAGTCCCTTTCAAAACCCTTTCTCTAACTTTAATTTTTTTTAATTTTAATAACACCAAATTGTATGTCAGTTAATATTTTATATGATAAAAGTGTCATAGTTTTCTAAGTTTTATTTTCGATTGATTATATAGGATTAAAATGGATCCCACATGCATTGCATCATTGCTATATAGTGGTATTATGATAATTTGGCTATTATTCATGCATATTTTCATAATATTTTAACCTCTCCTTGAAAGTTAAAGAATTGAATTTATTGAATCAATGTCATTTGATGTGACATAGATTTTAAGTTATATAAATGATATGCAAGATTATATGGTTGTCTGGTTATAGGGATACATAAGATGACATTATAAAGCATCTCATGCAAGCATTTAAAATAAAGGTGCATATATGTGAGGGTGTGGTGATTCATGGGTGAAAGGGTATAGGAGGTTTGAGTGCATTATAAAAATAATTATATTGTCAAAATACACTAAGGCTCCATTGATTTACCCCTTGCATCAATATAATACAATATGCACAACCAACCATCCAATATGGTATGTGTTTTTGGTGTAAATTCAAAATAATAGATACATATATCTAAATATAAACATGACAACAATCTAATAATGAGTATAATTGATTAAAATTATTCAGATTTTATGTTTGGATATTCACCAAATATAACATGATAACAACTTAATAACAAGTGATTATAAAAGTAAAATAATTTTTAATATTTATGAGGCCATGGGTCATATGGAATAATTTTCAAAATATGTTTAACTAATATATATTTATCCAACCAAACTTTGGTTATCGAAGCATAGTATACAATTCTACTCCCTATTGGATTTGAAGCTTGGACCTCTTATTTAGAGTTCTAAAGTCTTCACCCTCTTATTTAGAGTTCCAAAGTCTTCACTATTAAGCCCACTCAATTTTAAAATAAGTGGTTGGAGGTGAATGTTCAAATACCATAGATGAACCTTATCATTTAATCAAATGGTATGAGTTCAATTTGTTAAATATAAAAACTTTCAAGGTAGAGGCCAGAGTTCAAATCTTGTCATGACATATACAGGTAGTTGTCAAAATATTTTTGCAATACCATTACATTATTGTTGAAGCATCATAGTAACACATTCATGATGTAATATGTATAATATTGATTTTAATCTCATATGCCTAATTAAAAAATACTATTCAGTAACAAGTTTTTGGGTTTTCATCCAAGAGACCTAAGTTCAAACCCCTCTATGAAGGAACTGGACTACTCATTAAAACCTGCACTTTATCCTAACATTTTTAGTTTATCTAGGACATGCATTGGTTAGGGATTTGGCCTCTCTTTGGGGAGGTCCAAGGTTCAAACCACGGTGTACCCAAAAGGGGATGAGTTAGATGGTTGTGTTTGAGTGTTTATCGGTTGGCCTTGAAGGGTTGGGAGTCTTGTTGACTTCATTTTACCTAATGGGCTAGGGTTTATAGAGGCAGCATCCAATGGTGTTATCAATTTTCCTATGCATAGAAAAACAAGTGGACAATATGGTTTGGAATAATTAGTAGGAATTAAAAAGTATTAGACCAAAATTCAAGGTTCAAATCCTATATATATGAACCTTAAAATTTAACAATTGGCATGAGCCCAAGTGGTTAAAATGTAGAGTTCCAAGATAAAGACCAAGCTACCTGCAAATGTATTTCACAAGTTACAAAACTTCATTTGTGAAACACAATATAGATATTTTTTTATAAATAATTAAACCTTATAAACTTAAAATATATGAAAACTTATCAAATGGCGTGAGTTCAACTGATTAAATCCCTCTACTTTCAAGGAAGAGACTAAATGGCGTGAGTTCAACTGATTAAACTGTACATGCATAATTATTATTTTTGATACACAAGCTCACTCACACACATAGACACTGTACCCTACCATGCTTTGAACCTAGATCTCTTGAAAGAGAGCCCAAAGCCCTAACCGCTAGGATGTCCCACGATTATCAAGTACATGCATAATTACCAAGTTGTATTACCACTATGGTTATGATGTTACACAAACGAGACTAGTTTTAATCCTCTTTCTTACATTGATAGAAAGTTACATTTAACATGAAACAATATACTCAATCACTATTATTATAGTAAGATCTATTTTAAAAAAAAGTATAGGTGAGAAACCCCTATGACCAACGCTTAGTACTAAGCATTCTCATCCCAACCATGACCCCTCGTAAGGTCGAGAGCTAAGCTTATCATAGAGGGTGATAACACACACGTCGCGGTTTGAACCTTAGACCTCCCAAAGAGAGGCCAAAGTCCAAAATTGTTGAGTTGTCCCACCTAGGACTAAACCTTTGTGCTAGAAAGGAAACCCATTACTTCAATATTGGGGCCTATTGCTAGTCCCATTCGGGTATACCCCTAAGGTCTACATAGTGGATTTTTTGTGTTTGCAATGACTGTTTACAGGGTGGTTTGAACACTGGACCTCTCGTTCATCTCAGGACCATGTCCCAGAAACCACATGCACTTCGAAGGCGCACAAGGGGCGATTCGAGCACTAGACCTCCCATTTATTAGTGTCATGGCCATGCCTTGAAAACAAATTGCACTACAATAATGGATAAAACCTTTGTGTTAGAAAGTAAACCCACTACTTCAACCTTGGGGCTTGTCGCCAGGCCCATCCGGGTATACCCCTAAGACCTACATAATGAATTTTTATGTGTCCGCAAAGACAACACAGGGGGTGGTTCAAACACTGGACCTCCCATTCATCTGCACTTCAAAGGTGCACAGGAGGTGGTTCAAACACTGGACCTCCCATTTGTTAGTGTCAAGGTCATGTCCCGAAAACCAACTGCGCTACAACAACGAACAAAACCTTTGTGTTAGAAAGGAACTACTTCAACCTTGGGGTCTGTCGCCAGACCCATCTGGGTATACCCCTAAGGCCTACATAGTGGATTTTTTGTGTTTGCAAAGACAACATAGAGGGTGATTCAAACATTGGACTTCCCATTCATTTTCACTTCGAAGGTGCACAAGGGATGGTTCAAAAATTAGACCTCCCATTTGTTAGTGTCGAAGCCATGTCCCGAACACCAATTGTGCTACATTGATGAACAAAATCTTTGTGTTAGAAACAGAAACCCACTACTTCAACCTTGGGGCTTGTCACTAGGTCCATATGGGTATACCTCTAAGGTCTACATAGTGGAATTTTTATGTGTCCACAAAGACAACATAGGGAGTGGTTCAAACACTAGACCTCCCATTCATCTACACTTTGAAGGTGCACAGGGGATGGTTCGAACATTGGACCTCCCATTTGTTAGTGTCGGGGTCATGTCTCGAAAACCAACTGCGCTACAATAGTAAACAAAACCTTTGTGTTAGAAAGGAAACCCACTACTTCAACCTTGGGGCTTGTCGCCAGACCCATCTAGGTTTACCCCTAAGGCCTACATAATGGACTTTTTATATCCGTAAAGACAACACAAGGGATGGTTTGAACACTGGACCTCCGTTCATTTGCACTTCGAAGGTGCACAGGGGATGGTTCGAACATTGGACCTCTCATTTATAATTGTCGAGGCCATGTCCTGAAAACCAACTATATTACAACGAAGAACAAAACCTTTGTGTTAGAAAGGAAACCCACTACTTCAACCTTGGGGCCTGTCGCTAGCCCCATCCAGGTATACCCCTAAGGCCTACATAGTGGATGTTTTGTGTTCGCAAAGACAACATAGGGAATGGTTCGAATACTAGACCTCTCGTTCATATTGGGGCCATGTCTTAGAAATCAACTGCACTACCTATAACACAAAGGGTGGTTCAAACACTGAACCTCCTGCTCATTAATTTTGAGGCCATGTCCCGTAATCCAGCTGTGCTACGAAAGTGAACAAATCTATTTTAAAATATATTAACTATTAAAATAAATGTTACTCTAATAATAGTGATTGAGTATATTATTTTATGTTTTTTTTGTTACATTGGAGAGTTGGTCACAACCACACTATTTTTACTAACTGACAAGTGCGGGGTTCAAACAATAAGGGCTACGCCCACCAAATTTATTCCTCCTCGTTATTGTTGACCCAACGTGAAGGAAACTACCAATTGCTTGGGATTCGTACTATCATCGTTGGTCTGGCACGGACTCAAAGGATTCCGATCAGACTAATATCTTTGCAAATAGGCTACCCCCGAGGTTTGAACCTAGATGTCTTATTGGTAAGTGTCTTGCAGATAAGCATTTACTAATCCACCTAGTCTTCAGAGACTTTTAACCAATTGAGCTAATGCTATTTAATAAATATATTGTTTTATGTTAAATATAATTTTTTATCATTGTAAAAATGAAATGTTGTTAATATAACCTTTATTGAAATATATATATCTATATATATATAATTTTAAAAATGTGAAAACCACTTGAACATGAACATGTAAAAAAATGGCTAAAGATTTATCACTTAATTTTTTCATTGTTCACGCTTTAACATGACATTTAGTTATAATTTGGTGAAAAATAGGCAAGACCATAAGAACCCCCATCACTTTCCCTGTGTCATGTTAAAATTATTACTCCTGGTTTAGTCTCTCTTTCATTAAATACACAAATACACAGGAAAAAGGATTGGTAATCGTTTTAGACATCCCTAATGATAAACAAACCTTATAAAAAATCACGAGGAAAATGAGAGTTGTGTAGGATGAAATATTAATAATATATGATATTATCGCTTTTCCAAACAATCTTTTCAATAGTTTATTTATATGGACTACATAAGTTCCCTTCTTTGGCTTTGAAAGCCAAACAATTTAGATGAACTCACGGAGAGAAATGAGATTAATACAATTGGTAATTCCTTTACCTATTTTCTTAACTATTGGAAATCATTGGTAATTCTCTTACCTACTTTCTTATCTATCCGAAATCATTGGTAATTCTCTTACCTATTTTCTTATATATTGAAACTTATTTGTAGAAAAGATGAAAAGTTAATTACATATAATATAATATTAGATGTTTTGTCACTAATTTTTTTTTTTAAACTTAATCATTTTATTGTGCAATAATCTAGGTGGATTGGTAAGTTGGGGCGTTTATCCAGAGGAGACCTAGGTTCCAATCCCACATGCATGCCCATGCATAACCAGTAGCCCGATCCGATTCTTCTGTGTGTTGCACCTGACTGATGACGGTGATCTATTTCCTGCTTGTCCGGCGGTCCCCCTTCATGCCACGTGTTGAACCAGACTGACAAAAGACGGTGCGAAACCCTGTGCCTTTGGCAGTCCCCATCTCACGCCGGGTTACCATTGACGAGACGGTGGGTGTGTTGGAAGCGTTCACGATAGTTTGAACCCTGCCAACTGTGCTGACAGCTACTAAAAATTGTGATTGTAACCAATTCATCTATGTAACCAAAATAAAAGTAAATGATAATGTTAAAATGTAAAAATAAGATGAATACCATTGATAATTCCCTTACCTATTTTCTTAACTATTTGAAACCATTGGTAATTTCCTTACCTATTTTCTTATCTATTGGAAGTTATTTGTAGAAATGAGATGAATACCATTGGTAATTCCCTTACCTATTTTTTTAACTATTGGAAACCATTGGTAATTCCCTTAGCTATTTTCTTATCTAATGGAAGTTATTTGTAGAAAAGATAAAAAGTTAATCACATATAATATTAGATGTTTTGTCACTTAAAAAAATCTTAAAAACTTAGCCATTTTATTGTGCAATAAGTAAATGATAATGTTAAAATGTAAATTAAAGAAGTCATATAATTAGTATGGTTTCTATCAACACTAAACATTTTTTTTTTAATTTAGCAAAAAAAAAAACCCTTACAAGATTGCCAAAGATTCTATACGATCAATATTACCTGAGAGTTGTACCTAGCCCTATTGGAAGTTATTTGTAGAAAAGATAAAAAGTTAATCACATATAATATTAGATGTTTTGTCACTAATATTTTTTTTTAAAACTTAGCCATTTTATTGTGCAATAAGTAAATGATAATGTTAAAATGTAAATTAAAGAAGTCATATAATTAGTATGGTTTCTATCAACACTAAACATTTTTTTTTAATTTAGCAAAAAAAAAAAAAAACCCTTACAAGATTGCCAGAGATTCTATACGATCAATATTACCCGAGAGTTGTACCTAGCCCTATTGGAATATGTAGAAAAGATAAAAATTTAATCACATATAATATTAGATGTTTTGTCACTAAAAAAATCTTAAAAACTTAGCCATTTTATTGTGCAATAAGCAAATGATAATGTTAAAATGTAAATTAAAGAAGTCATATAATTAGTATGGTTTCTATCACCACTAAACATTTTTTTTAATTTAGCAAAAAAAAAAAAACCTTACAAGATTGTCTTGGTTTGAGAAACCAAGGCTAGAGATTCTATGGTCAATATAATATTAGATGTTTTGTCACTAAAAAAATCTTAAAAACTTAGTCATTTTATTGTGCAATAAGTAAATGATAATGTTAAAATGTAAATTAAAGGAGTCATATAATTAGTATGGTTTCTATCACCATTAAACATTTTTTTTAATTTAGCAAAAAAAAAAACCTTACAAGATTGTCTTGCCTTGAGAAACCAAGGCTAGAGATTCTATACGGTCAATATTACCTGAGAGTTGTACCTAGCCCTAACCGCATCAACATTATCAATTGGATTTTAGGTACTTAATGTGCATTTGGTAGGGTGAAGATTCGAACCAAGAACCTCCTTTGAAGGATTGCCCTACCCTCTCCAACTCACCTACAACACATGGGTAACAACACTTAACACATCAAAAACAACAATATGATGGATTACATGCATAACATGA
Source organism: Wollemia nobilis (assembly GCA_028583015.1). Taxonomy (NCBI): domain Eukaryota; kingdom Viridiplantae; phylum Streptophyta; class Pinopsida; order Araucariales; family Araucariaceae; genus Wollemia; species Wollemia nobilis. The sequence goes on from JAQPPZ010017228.1 coordinate 9,868,343, forward strand.
TGGGTTGTATTTATTGCCATTTATATTATTAAGAAAAAGTAGTCATAGGTAGCATTGTCTTTCAAGCAAAGTAATTTTTTAACTTCTTTAGTTGTAAATGTTTTATAAGATAAATTATATATATATATATATATATATATATATGAAAAGCATTTGTTTGGTATTATTGTTTACATTTAAAAAATACATATTTTAAAATAGTCATGCAAACATAGTTATGTGAATGCTCTACATGAGATGCGTAGGTAGAATTTGATGTTCTAATATAGAAAAAAACATTTTAACCAAAATTATTAAATCTATTTAACTTGAAGAACATAAAGATCACATAAGCTTAAACAAAACTTTGTATATTTTTTGTAATTTTAAAAATTTGATAATCTAGTCCAACATGGTTTATTTGAAGATTGCCCTTCAAATAATCTAAGATTAAAACAATTATAAAATTATTTTTCCAATAAACTTATATTGAAGGAATTATAATATATCAATAACTTTAAAAGTAGTATATTTTCTTAATTCACCTATTAAAAACATATTCAATTATATATTTAATTGTAACAAACCACTTCACTAAAAGGAAAATGCATATATTATTTGTAGTGACTAAAATTGTTTATAAGTTATTAAGTTTATCATGTCCAAGAATGGATGGATATCTTAAGAGACTTTCAAAATTCATAAAATAAATATACACAAAATATTTTAAAGCAATATTAACAACAACATTGAAATAAGATACATTTAAATTTCATTAACCCCCTCCCCAAAAAAAAAAAAATATTTTTACACTTTTTTTTTTCTTTTTTTTTTCATAAATCTTATTAAATTCTCTTTAAAACAAAATAAAGTATTTCATTTCATACACCACTCAATATTAAAGTTGACCTGTATAATTATTAAAAAAAATTAAGTTATATATATGTCTAATCAAATCTCATAAGCTTTATATAAAATCTAGAGAGAATAATTTGGGGTAAATTTGGTCTCTTGTTTACTTGTTTGAGTCCAATGAGGTTGGGTGGGTGTGTCCCTTAAGAGTTCTCATACTCCAAGCTTGGGAATATTTGGACTAGGCCTATGAGCTAAAAAATATTTTATTCTTTTAATATCTTTTATAATATTAAAAACACATTTTGTTTCTTAATTCCTCAAGTGGATGTGGTGCTGACTTTAATGATTGTAATTATAAGGGAGATCCTTAGGCATTAATTTCAATGTAATTAGAAGACATTGTATAGTCCAAAGTTTCTCCTTTCATTTAAATCAATTAATAGAACAAAAATATCAGTATCACGAAACCTCAAAAGTTGATTATTTTATGCAATATTTTTTCTACATCAAATATGTAAATATGTCAAAATCTGCAATAATGTTTCCCATATGATAACAACTGTCACATAATGATTACTCCCTATCATAAAATTGTAATTGTTAAAAAAAAGGAAAACAAAAAGAAAAACAAACAAAAGAAAAGCAAATGCAATTGCTCATATAGACTCCAAAAGAAGATTTGTTGGTTACAAATTTAAACCTACAATGGGCTATGTATTGAATTCAAGATAAAGAGAGTACTACTTCCCTCATACCATCCTCAATCCTAGGTCATCTAATGGAGAGACATTACGCTTTAAGGGAAGACCTTTCACACTCTTGGGAAGACAAAGAAACCAACAAGGGAAGATGATTTGAAATTTACAAACCATAATCACAAAACACCATGAAACTTGACTTAAAATTGTTAATACAAAAAGAACCAGCCCACTAACCTACTAAGCTTGATTGCCTTCCTTTCCCTCTAATAATACCATGTAAACCAAAAATCAAATTCAACTTGAAAGGGACACTTAAGAACATCAAACACATCCAAAATATTCTTGCAAATGACCCTATTGGAGATTTTTCTTGTATCCTTGGGATATGCTATCATGCTACAAGAAAAACCAATTGCCAACAAGCAATTACAGGTTTTGATGGACCTGCCTCTTTAACCTAGGAATAAAGTTTTATATATTTCTAGACAGACCAGGTATGGTAAGGAAACCCTTGAGGTGAACTTAAAGATTTAACAATTTATGTTCATGCTCTTCCATATTTATAACAAAAAGTAAAAGTTTATGTTTTCTTGATCAAGATTCACAATAACAGTTCAATTATACCTTATGTATGACCGGTGCCTTAATCCTTTGGGCTATTGTAGTAAGATTTAATAACAACTCAGTGAAATAGAAAGAATGGGAAAAAGAAAGAATTGATTCAATTAAGTTCATTCAAATATTGTAATAAACATAATTGGTGATCAACGAAAGAAACGTTCATTATACGATCAAATAATGTAACCCATAATGAAGATACATACAAGATTCAATGCAAAGATATGATAGGAAAGAAGTCCATAATTGTATTAATATCAAATGATTACATGAAGAGTTGGATTGAATTTGCCATTGAACTCTTTTAAAGATTAATACAATAAAAATCCTTGTTCAAATAATGTAACAAGGACTTTTCACTCTCCTGTTCCAATCTGGTAACAGTTGAGTCTCTAGACCTTTGGCTCAATATTCTGGAAATAATCTCAGTTTCTTGGGTACTTTCCTATCAGAACCTGCACAATAATGGGAAGAATAAGAGATGGAAAATAAGTAAGACACAAAGAGAAAATACAACAACAAAGAACCGGGCACTCAAGTATACCTCTTAGCAAAAATATGTTATGCAAAAGCTTGATGATTATTATGACCGTGAAATCTCCTTTTATAACTTCTAGTTCTTGAATCTGTTACAACTGATTAAATTTGTGTCATCCATCTATCACAATCTCCTAATTTTAATTAGCTGAATACACGGTAACTTGTTTGAATCTTGTTTTATTGACAAAATTGTCTTTTGCCTTTCGTAGTGTCTTTAAATTTATTTGAAAAATGATTTACATCTATTAGGCACTCACGGGCTAGTTCCCTGGTCAACGATCTCAATATCTTCTTCAGTAGTAGACTCTTCCATATCCACGTTGATATCTAGCAAGACATCTTCCAGGACTTTGGCCTTCTTCAGTTATTTTCATTTCAATGCTTGAGGGTGTTCTCAACCCCATTTATAAACTACCATGCTTAATTCATTTTTCTTTGTGGTTTTCTTCTTGTTTGACATTCCTGATTAATAAGCCTATCAACCTCCATGCTTCCTCATTAAAAGACAACAAATCTCACACTTTTTAGATCTTGGAGTGTCTTATTCTTTTGTATATTTATCCACCCCTTGTTCTTCTCACTCATAGAACACAGGAAGTTGATCATATCAGCTAGGAATATAATTTTCCTAGTAAATTATGCTTCATCTTCTGGATCACAATCAAATTCTTGGATCTTGTTGATGATAAGGTCTTCTTTATTGGAAACTTCTAGAAATTTTTCAAGGGAAAGGTCTGCCCTTACCATATCATCCCTTGCCTTCTATTGAATTATGTCCATTTCTTCCGTCCACTTATACCATCCTGCTACGTTTAGTTTGAGCATGGATACCTTAATGAATTTTGTAGCACATTCTATCTTGGTGTGATCTCCCACAGTAACTTTTTTATCCTGAATCTCTTCATAATATTCTTTGAATTGTTGAAATATAGGGAGTATGACGTCCATTCTATCTTCCTCATGGGCTAGTATATTCTTCACCTCCATTGCTATGACTCTTATTGTATTAATCTCTCTAAACATTTTTATTGTGTACCCTATTCCATTATGTATTCTGTAAATCATCCTCTTCTTGATCTTAGAGAGGCAATCGAAGCAGTCAATACTCTTGATTATCACCTAAGGTTTAGCCCGTGGAATAGTAACCTGTGATAATTGTGCCTTCAAGTTATCTATTTTGGCTTGCAAACCTTGAGCAGTTTTTAATTTGACCTTCAACTCTTTATTTTTTTTAACAGTAGCTGTGAAGTTTGTGCTCGTAGGACTTCTCCCATTTGTACCAAATATTTTGTCTCTCCCATCATCTGGACATCACCACTTTTCATATCTACTTGAAAAGCAGTGGTCTTTTTAGAGGTTAAGATTGTAATTGTTGCCATTAATGACAAATCCTCGGTATCATCCTCTTCTATGACTAGATTTTCTTTTAGATCTTCTCTCCTGGCTATAGCTTGCAATTTCTTCTCTCCAATGTTGCTAATAGGTATGTCTTCTTCAACTCTTACTAATGTCACTTTGTCTTGGGCCTTCTCTATTGATGGAAGATCTAGCCTAGCCCTTTTATGCTCTAGAGAGGAAGTGGGGCTCTCTATTCTGATTTGGTGTCCCCTAAATATCTCATCAAAACCTCCTGATTTTAATATCTTCTTTTATGGTTGTGGAGATTTTAATTTCTTTGTTATTAGAACCTAGTTGTCCCATTACGAGGTGTGAAAATAGAATAGTGAGAGATAGGGGGTATCTTCTCTCATTGTTCTAAAATAGCCTTTTTTAGTTCAACCAACTGTACATGCATCTGTCTACTCAACTCATCTTCGCATGTATATATAGGAGGAGAAAAATTCTATTACATTGCATAGATAAGTGTATGACTTTTCTTCCTATCACACTTAAATTGGGGATCCCCAACACTATATTTATCATATACACATAGTTCCTTACCTAGTATTTCAATGCACCTTTTCTAATAGGAAAAGTATGTGCTACAACTTCATATGGTTCAAACAAAGTAGTATAATAGTGGGTATGAAGAACTTGTTTGGATTGATGTTTTATTACCTCTTGTATCAATGGTGTGTCGGACTTGTTCAATTGAAACACCTTTTGTATGCTCCCAGGAGTAACTCTAAAAATCGATTGATTGTTAACGTCTTTAATTGACTTGGTTGATTCATCATATGCCATTGCTAACCATGCCAAAAAATCTGAAGAATGGTGTACTCTTGGGTAGACTAATTTTCCCAAATTACTAATCCATTTATTGCAATGAGGTGTTGGCTTGTATTGCAAATCTTGAGCTCTTCTAAAAATTTTGATCAGTAACCAGGAGCTACACTATACGTTTTCCTATGTTTCCTTGAAATAAACTACTGTAGTGTTCTCAGTATCATACTCTTGCACAATGGAGAGACATTTGTCTAACTCAAATTTCATTGAATAATCTATCAAAAAAATTTTGAGAGCGACCGAACCATCTAACTGCTTATAAAGCTTTTGATCTGTAATGAATTTAATAGCCTCTTCAGTTTTTTGTGGGACAATGGGTGTGCTTGAGGAAGTCATTTCTTATCCTCTTTCCCCCTTGTTTTGATAGCCAATTTCTCCACCAATATTTCTAAAACTCTATAAAATACTTTGGCAAATTTATTTCCAGTAATGCTATGGCTTCAGTCTAGTGTCTTGAGAATGCTTGAGCGGGATATTTATATATTTAGGAGTTGATTTTCACGTGATGTGCTTTTATGGTTACCAACCGTTTGTTTTCAATTCTTCCAATGTGTGTTTGCCACATCATCATTCTTCAACCATATTACTCGAAAGTAATTTACCCCAAGTAAGGTTGCTACTGACAAAGCCTTAGTATGCATACTTTTCAATTATGTGCAATTTTAGTCGCTTTCCTTGCGTATACCTTATCTGAACTGGTTTTGGAATGGGTGCAGATCGTAACCCTTCTGTTAGTGATAGTCATCCCTATAAGATAATTTTTTTATCTCTTTGTCGGATTCTCTTCCTTAAAGTTTACCTTTGTCTGTATTCCACATCTCATCATCAGATCTGGTTGGGCTTCAGGTGCACCATTGGATATAGCTAGGATGTAGGCATGTCGTAAGATCTTTGTAAGCTATATACATGTTAGCTAGAAATGGAAGAAAGAAATAGGCATCCATGGGGATAATACGAACCTAATAAAATATTAGTATCAAAGCCAAATTTATATTATTTTGTGCAATAATCACAATCCATGGTGTATAAAGGTTACATTAATTTATGTCTTACTTTAAGCTTCAACACATTTTGATTCATGTGTATCTTTCGATTAATGTTTCATTCGTGTGCATCGCTCTTTAGGACTAAATTTGCTCATTATTTAAGTAAAAGCAAAGAGGGGAGGGGAATTATATAACATCCCTACGAGAATATTTTTATTTTAAACCTTTAGGAACATTTTTAATCGAGTTTGACATTTAGACTTAGAAAAAATATTTAATGATTTTTAATTCATTTCAAACCATTATTTCCCGTGCAACTTATATGGGCGCACACGCTTGGATGGAGTCGAGAAAGCATGTGCGTTGCTCATCTTCACAAAGATGTACGATTCTTAAATATAAGAGGGGTCCCTAGGGATTAGATTTCTTTGGAAACTTTAAACATGATTTTATTAAGATTTCCTTGCAGACCCTAAGTTTAGACCTTATGTGATCAACTCTCTTGAAGGGTGCATGCGTGCCATTATATTTCCTTTAGATAGGCATGCGCCATTCATCTTGACCAAGGTGTAAGCGTTTTTTTGAGAAAAAGGTAAAAAAATTATTGAAATAAAACTCAAATTATATATTTACTGTTGATAACCTACCTTTCTTAGCAAGGCTCAAAATGTGGCACAACTCTGTTCCTTTGACTGTCCAACTTCTTGAAGTTTTAGTCCCTGCTGGATGACTCGTAAATGTGTTCCATTTACCCTTTCCTTTTAAATCCATAGACTTCATCCAGAGTCAAGCCCTCTTTCTATTATTATCCTTCTTTTCTTAGTTCCCATATTACAGTTTTTTTGGAGTTGTGTTCATATATCTACTTCATCCTCTACCATCTGAGAGTCCTCTTGGGTGTTAGCTTGCACTGTCTATAAAATTTTCCTAATTAGAGTGCCGCAAATTCTCTCCTCTGGTCTAAATTCCTCGTTGAAAATCTTGTTATTACGTTCCAACCAAATTTGACAGCATATGAAACCCAAACCCAAATCCCAAACTATCTTCAAGGTCTTTGATTTGAATCTATTGGTCTTCCAATAGTCCCAAAAGTTATTCTTAGTGAGAATGGATATTTTTGATTGACAAAAAATATTGTACCATAAACTCTAGACTGTTTGGGCATAGGGACATAAAAAAAATAGATGGCCCATTGTTTCCTCCTCTTGGTGACACATTACACACCAGTTGGGTCCAATAAATTCACGTCTTCTCATGTTATCCTGAGCCATAATACTGTTATGTGCAACCAACCACATAAAACAATTTATCTTTGGCCATCCTTTGGGTTGCCTTAATTGCAACCAATGGGGCTTTGGACCAATTTGAGTGTTTTGGATAATCTTTATATAACCTTCTTTGACAGTATAAATTCTTAATTCGGTATGTCCCCAACCAAGTTGATCAGGTCCATTATGCCTTGGCCCATTTTGTCTATCCAATATTTCTTTCAATTCTCTTTTCTCCTCAACCCATTCTTCCCTCAACTCCTCTAGGACTTGCCACTAACTAAGATTGTCCTACAGTTGATCTGGCATTTTAAAATAGTGGCTTATGAGATTCCACCCTTTTCACTGAAAGTTTTCCTTAGAGTCCTATTAAGTGGGTGTATTAATCAATTATGGGGGGGAAATGTTCCCAAGAATATTCCCACAGTCTAGCAGTTTTGTCATACTCCACTTTCCAGTATAACCCTTCTTTGATAAGTGATGCTCCTTTATTTAGAGCTTTCCAGGTCTCTGATCCCTCTCTTGATACTAGAAGATGAGGAAGATCTTTTGTATTTTGTGAGGGATAGTATTTAAGTTTCAATACTTTGCTCCAAAGTTGGTCATGATGAGTTAGTCATCTCCAATACAACTTGGCTATTAGAGCTTGGTTGTTTGTCATTGTTGTTCTATTCCCAAACCTCCAACTTCCTTAGGCTTGCAAACCTTGACTAGTGCCCTTGTGTGGTTACCCTGCACTCCAGACCAAAGAAAGTGTCTCATCATCTTGTCTAAATATTTTAGGATGCTCTTTGGGGCAGCCAAAATGGAGAATTTATACACTGGAATTGCTTGTAAAACTAATTTAAGCAATGTTACTCTTCCTCCAAAACTTAACCACCTATAGGTCCAATGCAAAAGTTTCAAGTGGATTTTGTCTCTTATTGATTTCCAATATTTATTTTTGAGGCCCTTCTTTGTTAAGGGGATACCCAAATATTCTAATGGTAGTGATACCTATGAGAATCTGAGGATGTGGGTTATTCGTTCTCTTAGTTTTTTATCACATTAAAAACTACTATTGATTATTCTTCATTTAGTGTCCACTAGTCGCTATGTAGCACTCCAACATTTTTATGATATTGGTTGCTTCTCTTATGGTTGCTTCCCCCCACATTCCTGTGTCATCCACAAATTGGAGGTGAGTAATCTTTATGTTCATGCTTATCCTTACCCTTGAAATGGTATTCTCTGCTTTCCTCTTCTGTATGAGTCTTCCCAAGCCCTCCACAAAAATGATGAACAAAAATGATGAAAGTGGATCTCCTTGCCGAATTCCTCTGGAAGATTTGAATAGTTGGGATAGATTACCATTGATGAGCACTGAGAAATAAATTGTAGAGATGCATTCCATAATTTTATCCATTCTTCGTTAAAACCAAATTTTTGTAGTATTTGGACTAAAAATTCTCAACTTACTCTGTCATGTGCCTTTGATAAATCTAGCTTAAGGAACACACCTTTGTTTCCCTTTTGGTAAAGCTCATAAATAGTTTCTTGTGCTATCACCTACTCCTACTGTGGACCTCTCTCCTATTGTTACCCTTAACAATTTCTGCAAAAGATCGTTGGTTGAAGGACACATCTCCCTAATTGACTTGTGAATTATCAATAGTAAAAAAATTTCAGGATGCTATGTGGGTTCCATTTTTGTTTATCTTCTCTCGATATTTCCACCACTGTTTGATGGCCCACCAGGGTTGGGGCCATTGAAAACCACCAAAATTTGAAAAAACCCTAACAATTCACACCAACAAAAAAATAGACAAATAAAAAGTACCTACAATTGTTCTGAACACAATTTGATGCAAAGAAGTCCCAATTTAAGCCTTGCATTTTGCCATCGCTTTGCCTCAAACCCTAGTTCTCCTTCGCACCCGTTCAAACCAAATTATTATTATTGCCTCTTAACATTATCCTTCCAAGGTGTAAGTGTCTTAAAACATTGAGCAACTTTTAATTTTTGGGAAATTTGATCATTTCATGGACCCTTGTTTAAATCCTATGCAAGTTAAATCACACGCTCCATTAGATCTTCAACTCATGGGCGTCGTTCATCTTGATCGAATATACATATTTTAAGATATCATTTTTAATTCGGCTAGGTCCCTTGAATTTTCTCTCTAAAAGTCATGCATTTTTCGTATGTGCGTACCCTTAGATCAAATTGACAACACGTGAGCGTTGTTTCTCTCCTAGAAGATGCATGGTACTTACCCAAAGGAGGCGCATTACACACAAGAGGGGTCAAGACTTAGGCTTTAGGATTTATAATAATGTTTGCTTTCTTTTTTTGGTATTGATAAAAAAAGGGGTTGAAGGGCATAATAATAATGTTTGCTTTCAATAACCTTTATGCTGAAATTTTATTATTCATGACCGCCTAAGTTATACTTAGGCCAGAAATTAATAACACTTTAATTATTTGTTCATTTAAATTTTGAGTGACTAATCTGTGACCGCTTAGTCTTTAAAAATTGAGCATGTTCACTCACGCGTGTCATTGGATCTTCTCTTTAGTCCTCGCGCACCGGCTATTCAGTAAGAAGGTGTTCGACATTTATGGTCAGTTGTTAGAAGAACTTTAATCGAACTCATGGGTTTTATATCATGAATCTTTCTAAGTAAAATTTAGTCATCTTAGCATGCACTCACCTTATGATTGAGCGGATAATTCTTGTGCGCCCTCTATTACCAAGGAGATGTTAGCTCTTTAACCAAAAGGGGGCGCCTTAGACATGAAGAGGGTCGACACTTAGGCATAGGTAAATATTTAGTTTTTAGCAACTTAGGGCTAAGATTATATTATTCATGAACCTCTAAGTTATACTTAGACAAAAGATTAAAATCGTTTTGTTTGTTCGGGCCTTTAAAATTCTATTAACTCTCTTGAGCGTGCACCTTCGGATAGATTTGGGGATGCATGCGTGCTTCTTATCCTTATTAAGATGCTTGGTTTTAAAGAAAGGGGGCGTACGTATTTGTTTCAATCTTCTTTACCATTTATAAATTTTCGACTTTAGGTATAGGCGAATATTAAAATTTGGATTAAATACCTTTTAGGTTGATACGCGTGTGCCATTAGATCTATCCTTTATTCTGTGTGCGCCATTCATTTCGACCAGATTTGCTCGATTTTTAAACATGAATCTGAAGAGGGAATCTTAATTGAGGCTTCGATTATAAGACTTTGTCTGTTCTTATTAAAGATCGAGCAACTCAGCATGCACGCGCCTTTAAATCAAGTAGTTAATTTGTGTGCTCTCTTTATTAGCAGAAAGATGCTCGTCCTTTAACACACATGAGAGGGGTCAAGACTTAGGTTTTCGGATCCTCACCATGCTGAAATTTCATTATTATATGTCATAGGTTATGTTTAGGCGAAAACCTTTTATGCATCTATGTCCTTAAATTCGATTAACTCTTGCGCACGCACCCTTGGATGGAGTTGGGAGTACACGTGCCTTCTAATCTTGTCAAAGTGGACGATCTTTAAAGAAGTGGGATGAGTAGGACATCAGTTGACTTAGAGCTTAGGGAATTGGTTAGAAGAATTTCGAGAAATTAAATAAAGTTTAGACCATGGTGCTTTGGATTTTAAAATATCTATGAGTATGATGCGCGCGCGTCGTTGGATCTCAATTAGGGATGTGCTCACCGTCAGATATCAAGGACATGTGAGGGTTTTATTTAAACCTGAAGAGGGTGCATGGACTTGATTTTGTTTTCTTTGTCATTTCTAAACTTTAGATCTTAGGAGGACATTAGGCACATGGTAAAAATTAAATAGTCGAATTAAGCCTTGCTTAGGTCAAAACATGCGCTCTCGCTCCCTTAGATTAATCCTTAATACACGTGCACCCTTCATTCAGCCAAAGTCACACGATTTTTAAACATGAACTTTAAGAAAAGATTTCAATAGGGCCTCAATTAGATGACTCAAACTTTACTCACTAAATGTCGGGCAATTTATCTAGTGCGCACCATCAGATTGTTTGTGAAATGAGCATGCACCTTCGAGATCTAGAGAGATGCTCGCGATTTACCAAATGGGGAATTTTTAGACTTAGGATTTTTTTGGTCAAACATTAAACTAAATTCCTTGGTGGATTTTGAACTATGAACCTTAGGGGTTTAATCATGTTAGCATTAAAGCACTGATAGATACGAAATGCACTCGCCCTTGGATCTTGATCATTGCGAGTGCACCGTCAGATGTTGAGAACCTATGAGATCTTTAAACATGAAGGGGGCACATGGACTTGTTTAAGTGAAGTTTAACCCGTTTTTCTTTTTATCTTAGTCTTAGGCTTTAGTTTAAACCTTAGTAAGACTTAGGCTCACGATGAGAATTAATCTTCGAGATAGAAAAAGCTTAAATTGTGCGCTAGTTATGTTGTGTGCTCTCTTAGATCCGCATTAGGATATGGGAGTGTTGTCAGATTAATGGAAGGTGCATGATTTTTATCTTTGAAATTTTAATTCTTTGGTTTATAAAATGATCATGGGTTAAAATCCGGGGAGGTCACCCACTTCCTCATACAATGCGCTCTTTTGGATTACTATCATGGTATGCGCACGTTTTATGATGTATAGAAGATGCAAGTGTTTTATCCCTAAAGGGGGTGCTTTGACATGATGGACTTTTTTGAGAATTAGGGATATTTAGAGCAAATATTTTGCTTTGAGATTTTAATTGAGGCGGACCGTGACTTAGAGAAATTTTAGTTATGCTCGGGTAAGATGGCTTTAGTGAAATGACTTTAGGAATAGATTTTAATAAGTAACCATTAATTTTTTGTAAACCTTTAATCATACACAAAAATCAATTGATGCTTTAAAATTATAACCCTTAGACCTTGGTACTCAATCACCTCAATCTTGACCAGTAGAAAAGTTTATGAGTGGCATCCAACCTCAATGAACAATTTATACCCTTTTGGATTTAGCAATTTTAATAGCAAAAATTGGAACCTTCTTTGTTTTGACAACAACCTATCCCTATGATAGGATAAGAATTTCCAAAATTTAAAAATTAGCAGTACTTTCACGTTGGATCATTTTGGGCTCCAATAGATCCACTTATGAAATTCAATACAAGACAAATACAAAGATAAAGAATCCCAACTTCTAAACCCACTTAACATTTAGCAAATTGAAACTTGCCCATTCTCATTACAAAACACTCTTAGACACTCTTTGAAACATAAACAAATAAAAAACCAATAATCTATCCCTCAATAGAAAATGTAATCCAAACAATTCTAATCTAGGGATATTCCTCAAAAACTATAAACAAACTCTTAAATCATTTAGAAAAACAAATCACAACACCCCCACTTCTCTTAAGATAATTAGTCTTCAACTAAAAACATTTCTTCCAAATAGTGTTAAGAGCAATATTTAACCTCCAATTAGTCAATTTGACTTTCTAAAGACAAGGAATATCAACATTATGTTTAAACACACATAACAAACCCTAAACCTCATGTCTCTAAAGGAAAGACCCTCACATTTCATGTCATTATAAAGCTCATAACAACTCATCTAAGAGATTGAGATCCTTGGCTAGGACATGAAAGGAGTTCTCATGAATAGCTTGCTAACATTGTCTACCTTTTTTTAACAGGTTTTATGAGATTGAAACATGTCCTAGCTATATCATATCTTGACCACATAGTGGTATTACAACAATTTGGCGATTGTGCATGTATCACTTGGCAAGATTTGAACCTTAGCCTCCTTGAAAGTCAAGGAATTTAATCAGTTGAGCTAATACCCTTTGATATAGATATTAAGGTTTACCCATGAGATCTGAACCTTGGTTTAGGGTATGTCATTATTCACTCCAAACAAAGTGCTCTTAACGCCATGAGCTGCTAGCATTGTCTATTAGAAGAACAAAAATATTTAATTTAAGATTATGAAATTTTAGTTATCGGCTTTTGAACTACCACAAAGCTAACAGAAGGCATTTCTCTCATTGGTGGTATTAATTAACTTGAGAATGGGCACTTTGGAAGTGATCATTTCCTCTACATGCCTTGTCATTAATGGAAACAATTCTAAGCACTTGAGTCCTTTATGTTCTATTTAACAAAATTGCTTCTTTGCCCTAGTCTTGTATGCTTTACTTGTTGAAGCTTTAAGTTATAAAATTTTGTGTTATTCTTCAACCAAACTATTTAAGGACATTTCTTTACCAAATGGTATTAATTTTAAGACACAAACTCATAGCAATGGAAGGTTGTTATCCTAAATCACAATTTAGCAGGTGACATTAAGTGTATTTATCAACAATGGTTTTTACCAATCATTTTTTTAACCCCATGTAAATACTTGGGATAACTTGGGAGAAAGCAAACAATGTAAGTAATGATCTTATCCCACTATTCCATAAGTTTATAGAACACAATTAGGATAGCATAAAAATTATTCGAATCTAGTAAAAGTCTGTTGAAAAACTTAACTCAAACCATGGTGTGGTCTGATATTTTGTAGGCAATTAGCTGGTACAAAAAATATAGTTGACAAAATATATTACTCATAACAAAATATGGATGTATGCAATAAAGAATCAAAAGGCATTAGCCCTTCTTATCTATAATAAGACGAGTGGCAATGTGAGTGCATTCATCAGTCATAATTTTTTGCAAGTAATTTTTTAACCTTATCCAATGTGGTCAATGATCTTCCACCATTCCATAATTTTGAAGAAATTTAAGTACTACAATAATTGGTTGTCATGGAGTAGAAATTATATATAAAAGACTCATTTCACACTATTTTCTTAATAATAAATTTTGAACATTTTGTAAGAAATTGGTTGCTATTTAAAAGTATAATTAATGTGAAAAATAAAAATAAAAAGTTATTAACCTTTACACACCATACAGCGTTGGTCGAGGAGAGGAAAGTACCTTTGATGCTAGATCCACAAGTCCCATCAATACTCAAGGCATCAATCATTGAATGTTAGTTCATCAATATAGGCCCACTTAGCATGCAAAGGATAAAACCTTGGAGAGTAAAGTTTGATCCGTACAAGTCAACCATGGCACATGGCAAATAGACCAGGTCTTTCAACATTACACTCCTAGTTTTATTATAAACAATAGTTAAACTATCTTATTAAGCCCCTGCATAAGAATCGTCATTTTACTAAAAGCAATAAAATTTAAGAGGATTAAGCAGAAACTTGTTCTTATTACATCATTAGTTTTAGTAACTTATGCAGGTAAATAAATTTCTAAGTGCTAGTGTACAAATTTTAGCAGCAGAAATATTTCAAAAGTATACTTGAAATTTAGCCTAGAAATCACTTCAAAAACAAAGCAAAAATGCAAGGATATTTTTATTTTTCACTTTGACAGTCTCCTCTTTACTTTGTACTTTATGGCGAATGATATAACTACCAATGACTTGAAAATGGAAGACCCCATTCCTCACTAGACTAGTTGATTAAACAAACTATGATGTTGAACTTGAAAATTTGGAAGATTCCTCAAATGTCCATGTACTTCTATTATACCATGTTTACATTAGGTAGATGATAATCATGATCTGAAATTTACTGTTTCCAACAGTATAACATCAACACCTTTTCATCCACATCCTGAAAAGTGCTTGTCAAGGCATATGCTATGCCAGTTAAGATATATATATTCAGTCCAAAAACTGCAGAGCTATCACACATGGGTGTTAATTTGTTAATCTATCTGGAAGTTTACAATGAACCAATTTTGTTAGAAGATACATTGAAAACTTTTCAAATTACTAATTTAGACATTAGCCCTTTAGACCTTGCTTGGTGAAGGCCTCCACTTGCTCCAAACAAAATCCACTAAGCCAGATCAAATTGTTCTTCCTTGTGGCATGCAACAAAAGATTTTGAAAATTTCACTGTTGGTTTTAATGGGAGCTTCAACAAAAGAAATATTTCAAAATAAACAAGAGGCCAAACCAGAAACCACAGTTATGGAGGAGACCATTTCCCTGACACAAAATCTTCATAGAAGCTTGATTGACGTGACACCACATAAAAAACTGTAGCCAAAAAAGAATATACATAAGCAATGGTAATTCACTGCAACTCTATTGCACTGATGAAATATTCTCAGTTACCTACCTGCAAATATTCCTCAATCATTGTATATTTAAGAAACAAAAAGTTTGCTCTCGTAACAACACTCAGCATACCTGGGATACCAGGAATAACATGGTCATGTCGTTTTAGAACATCCTGAAGAGTCTTTCGTTCATTCACTTTCACCCACTGTGGAGAATCTTTAACTGATAACAGACATACATTTAAAGCCATCAACCTTCCAATCAAAGGTGTATATCATATGCTGCACATATTTATTCCTAGTTGTTCCTTGCATGAAACGACTGACAAAGAAAGAGGAAGAAAACAGGTAAGTGTGTGTAATCCTGTCATGCACTACATAAAATAATATGAATCAATCTACCCTTTTATGCAGCAGGTCTTACCATGAACAGATTCAGTTGCAGTTGGTTACCAATAAACATCATATTTTTAAGCATCTAAAGAAGGCATAAGTTGCAAATCCTCGAAGAATAATCTTGGAATTTGAATTAACAGTAATATGTGGATATTGTAATGATTAAACAATTAAGCATACAAATCTCAAGAGGTGGCTATTAATCAGGTCAAAGATGAAGTAGCACCAAAGGGCCAACACCATGCCCTGCAATGCCATGTTAGGGAGAAACTACATGAACACGTCATATTTGGAAATATCAATTCATTTCTCTGGAAAAGCTAGGAAACGAGAGGTTGTTTATGTCAGCACATAAATAACTAGGATAATAAATTGCACAAGGACCACAAAAACCTCAAGAATAGTAGAACAGGAAACAATGGCTTCAAGACTCATGAAGCAGTCATGGAACATAGAATAAATGCCATGCCCTATCCCTCATGTCATCAGAGTTGACTAAGAGAATCTAGGAAGGATCAAAGAGATAAAGAGCAAAAGACAATCATTAAGTGAGACCTAAGTTCCTTAAATTGAATTGGATTTGACAATAAATAAGAGTCCTTTTGGTCTAAGATTTTTTCATATATATTTATCTTCCTTAATTGAACCAAAAATAAACCATTCCAAGTGGATCTGTATGGAATAACTTTTTTTGGGAAACTATGTTTGGTTTTAGGCTTCCTTCTTGTTAACTTTGAGGAGACCTGAAATTCCCTAGGCATGTTTTATTATTTTATACAAATGCAAGTGACTTCACTTGCATTATTGGAAACGTTCTTTATAAACTGTGATTGGAAGGGTTGTCTCTTGAGATCGTAGTTATGTCTCTTGTGAATCCCGCAAGTAGGTCCAGAAGCCAGGTGACCCTGGGTGAGTTTATTTCTGTAATATATGCTATAATTTATCGTTTTCTTATTTACTAAGTCATTGCCAAGTTTTTCCTCAAACCCTAGTCCAGGTCAAAGAAACAGGTTTGCCATGTCCAAGATGAGCCCAAGTCTCAATACTGAGTTTAAAAGAACAAATGGTCTGCATGGCTATTTGACATTGCTGCACAATTCTTGTTAAATATGTGGTTTGATTTTTCCTATGAAACAACTCTGTTGTTATGGAACCAAACAAAATGAAGAGGTTTTTGAGGACAAAATACACCTAATTCAAGTTTGAAGTCATGTTAGTTCAATTGTTTTGTAGTCATCAATTCAACTTGCTCTGAATATTGACCAGTTTAAGGATTGCCTTGTAGGGAATCCATTCAAATTTCCTTAGAGAGCATATTGCAGATATAAGGCAAACACAGACCTTTCAGAAGATCTAAGGGAGAAAAAAACCATAAGCAGAGCCAGCCTTAACCCTTCTCATGGTCTTCTTGAGACAAATTGAGAGGTGAATCATACCAAAATGACTACCAGTTGCAGCAAAATGCTAATTCTTGGACCAGTGTAGAAAACCAAGAGATCGAACTCATTTTTAGTCAGGAAGGTCCCCTGACTCCAATGTTTCTAAAGTTATATGTATGGCTATTTCTTTGAATCAACAAAGAGTTGTTAGAGAATGCAGCAACTGTTCTCAACGAGATTGTGTATGGTTAGAAGTGTGCTATCTTTTGGTGTTTTGCCATGAGTTGCATTGCATCCTTGTAGTCAATCAACCAAGTATTGACTTAAATATGTCTGTTAGTATTTTGTTTATATGTCAAAGTGAAAAATCTGTTGGTCACAATCAGCATGCATATCTTACGGTGCTGTGCCAGAGAAGTAGCAATAACATGAATTTCTATAAGTATTAACAAAAAACAAAAATTTCCATCTAGAAGATAATACATTACAAAGAGATGTGTTTCTTAAAATTGCACAAGCATGAATAGGAACATTCTGAATTGTATAAGAACTCATTAAATAATGCAGATTTTTCTTAAAAAGGCAGCTAGCTCTTAAGGAACTTATGTATTTTGAATAGAGAATCATTAATTTTCTCAAATTTTGACGTGCAGGAAACACGCAAGCACAAGAAAGGAACATTCCTAAGAAATATAAACGGGGTCTAATCTTCAAGAAATTTGTACTTGAAGACACATTTGTCATTTTCTGAAACTTGGAAGAAAACCAAAACAGATACAGACAGAGAGGAAGCCTCTACATCGTGGGGTTAATTTTTGTGCGAGTATGTCTATAATTATTTCATAATGAAAATTTCAAAAACTGTAGCAGGTGACACAGTACTATCCTGTTGACAAGGCAAAGCAAGTTTATGCATCAGGATAAAAGCAGCTTGACCAGAGAGTTCAGCAAGTTGCCATATTGGTGACATACATAACATCCCTGCTTCCCCTGGTAGTGGGAACACTATGCTATATGGATGCCCAAAAGAGGACAGCAGTAACCATATTTGAAAAATTCAAGAAAAGTATCTGTATTGATAGAATAAGTACATTTAAAATCTCAGCCATTTGTTAATGATCAATAATGTAAATCTACAATCTACGCGTCTTCATATCATAGTGATTATGGGGGCCAATGCTAACAACAGGCCAGGACCATACATAAAGATGCAAAAATTATGTTGCTGTGGCTAGAAAAATAACAATTTAGTATTAAGTGAGTGCTTATAATTTCTGGCTGGCCTATGGTGGAAGGAAGCAATACAATTATGGATATTTATACATGGATGATGGACTAAAGAGCCACATGAACCACTTTCTTCCAACTAAGACGACATGGTGTCCCTAGGTGAAGCATACAATTGGATAACGGAAAAGGAAGGCAGACCCAATGCCTCTGGCTTGAGGTATTTGGTCCATTTTATGGACAGCCTTATAAAGGCAAAACAACCTCCCAAAAACCCTTATGCAAAATTCTATAATTCAGAGCGCATTCATAGCAGCATAACAGTATATCAGGAATACTCAAGTGGCATGGGACATTGTCAGGTAGAGAGTCAAGGATTCCTCATTTGTGATAACCTCCTTATTCCTCCCTACCAGAGCAGATGTAAGAACCACCTGCAAACAAGCAGGTTATTGCCTATAGGCTATACCAATACAATCTTGAGTAGCATTGCAATCATTTAAGATCGTTGTTTTCCTAGAAAATACATTCCTTATTTGAGATAAGAATCTCACTAGCATTTGCTTTCCACATTGGCAAACAGACAACAAAATGATATTAATGCTATGACAACTTCATGAATGAAAACCAACGCCAAAAGTTCCATTAAATTGTCTGCAAATTACTATCCCTATAGGAAGTGGATCATCACTTTAATATGAAAGCAAGATACTCATAAGACATTCCAAATAGAAAATTGGATTAGGAATTGATCTAAGAAATGGGTGTCATCATGTTAGATTTGCTGAATAGGATGTACCAAAACCCATATTGTTAATGCTACTTGGATTAAATTAGAGCTTTAGCTATTCTTATGAAGATTATGAATATCCAGTTCGAATTTTGAACTAAATAGAGGGTTTGAGGTAGTGCTTTTCAGAAATGCACATGAATATTGAGATTGCATTGTCCTTTGGTCAAGCATGACTTCTCCAAGAAAGAGACTGGATTACTTGGAAACAATTTGACAAAAAGAATATTGCAGAGAACAGCACAAGAATATATGATATTAAAAAGGATGAAAACATTGGAAAATTTCTTGATTTTGAAAACTTTAAAGGTTTGTTGAAAACTTCTCCCAAATAACAGCATCAACAGACTTGTGGGGTTAGCTGCAAGCTTACTGCAGTGGTAAGGGATTTGGCCTCTCTTTGGGGAGGTCCAAGGTTCAAACCCCACTCAGTACAAAGGGACTGGTACCTCTCATAAAAACCTGCGTTACATTAGAAAAGAAAAGAAGCTGCAAGCTTACTGCAGTGGTAAGGGCTTTGGCCTCTCTATGAGAGGTCCAAGGTTCAAACCCCACTCAGTATGAGGGGACCGGGACCCCTCATAAAAACCTGTGTAAACTCATTGAAAAAAACAGAATTGTGGGGTTATATCCAGAAAGAATATATTTAATTTACAGGCCCTAAACCATTTCATGTTCAAGGAATGAGCAAATGAGAGTTTTGACAAAGAATGCTAGCTTGATGGTCTATAAAAGATGACAGTGAACAAAGCTATCTCATGTGGTTAACAACTGATTTGCTGTTATCTATGCCATAAAAGACTAGGCAAATTAATGTTAAATCAGGAGTTCAAAAAGGGAAAAGATCATTTATTGTCACCTCTTCAAACAGAGTTAAGGTCTACGTTACAACAAGCCAGCCTAAGTTTTGAACTTTTCCAAATGGAATATCCACACAATTATTCAAAATCTAAAATAAGTAATTCCCACATATTAAAACCCTAATATAACCAGTTATCGCAACTAATTGTCAGCAAGAATATTCCAAACATCTCTGATTCCATTTATCAGTCACAATCAGAACTTGTCAATGCTATAGACTTCATTCAAGTTTGCACTTCTATATAGCATTACCCTATGGATGATAGCCAAACATACTGTACCTGACATACTCGCAAAATCATCATCTACGTCTCTATCATCTGTTTCTTCCTTGTCAAAACTTTTGGCTTTTGAACCTGCAGTATCCTCCAACAAGTACTGAAATACTTTTCTTTTTGGTAAAGCCGGCCCTGCATTTGACTGATTTCCAATTTATGTCATCAAACAAATAAATATGCAAAGAAAGTAAAGATCTTCCATTAGAAAGGAATCTAGAAAACAGAGATTAACATATGCTTAACTGCATGATTAATGTGAATATCCCTCAATTGTTCTTAATTATACCATACTTTGTTTTCCATTTGTTCTTATGCAAAACTTCTTTTAAAAATGTTTCAGTGTTGCTACATTTGTTCATTTTTTATGGACTTCAAAATTC
Source organism: Wollemia nobilis (assembly GCA_028583015.1). Classification (NCBI taxonomy): domain Eukaryota; kingdom Viridiplantae; phylum Streptophyta; class Pinopsida; order Araucariales; family Araucariaceae; genus Wollemia; species Wollemia nobilis. The sequence goes on from JAQPPZ010017228.1 coordinate 9,888,935, forward strand.
TTCTTGTGGAGCATATACATTTTTTCCCTTCAAACTTACAAATTAAAACATCTGATTTGTTAAACATACCTGATAGTAGAGCTCTACGGCTTCGCGACTGTAAGCATGCTTTTCATCCCAAGGTAGTTGAGGTGCATCGTTTCCAAACATGTGTGTAAACTAAGGAAAAGCCAATGCATAACTGTTAACTGGTTTATCAGGAGCATTATATCAGGAAGGAAACATGTAGACTGAGAAAGAAGATTTTACAAGGATATCATATCAAGGTGCATTGAGAACGTGTCAATCTCACAGAAGTCCTCGATAAAATCGCTAGACATAACCTCGCCATAAAGGAGGAGAACTGGCCAGTGAAGGATACCACTTGCATCCAGCCTGGGCTTTCTTCCTCCAATGAGCTCCTTATACATGGCCTTTCCCAGCTTTAAGCTTCTACTCTCAAATGCAGAAACAAGATTCTGTGAAATCCCACAAAAGATGGTTTACAAGATTTCAAGCATTATATCAATTGAATAATCCATGAATTCCAACATCTTATCATTCTGGAATTTTACAAACCTCTGCTATAGATAATGCTTCTGATGCTTGACGCTTGACATTGTCAATAGTCTCCTGCTTCGTATTAACTTGTTTCTCTAACTTTTTAAGTTCCTCATTAGATGGAAATTGTTCAAGGCCACTTTTACAAAACCTCCTTGCTTCTGGCAACAATTCTAAGGCAAGAGCAGCTTTTGCCCCTCGATAATAGGCCTAGTTAAACAATTACACAAGTGAAGACCTAGGATAGCTATATGAACATCCATAACAAATCAGCACATTAAAACAACTTTTTGCATTTTGCAATGATTATAGTAACGGCCAAATCCAAATGTGTTTGAGATCTATATACTAAGGTAAATGACAAATAAGCTTAAAGATAGATTAAATTTTATACAAAAATTTTGAATAAAGAGAAGAAACAAAAGAATCAAAATTGTAGACCTACAATCAAATGGGATGAGCTCAAGTGTTAAAAAATGTGGATTTCAGTGCATAGACCCAGGTTCAAATCTTGCCAGGCAATAAGATAATTGTAATATACCACCATGGAGCATGTTTCAATCCAATATAACCAATTTAACAAAAAAGGAAAAAGAAATTTTACACCTACATTACTCCTCAATTCTAAACCAGATACCCTTGCATTGGAATCTTCCCTTGCTTAAAGTTAAAACATAAACAAATCATATCGTAAGAATGAAGTGAATTGAAAAACATAAAAACACCTATGAAATTGCTGGCAACCTTAACATTGTTTGGATTCATCTTTAAGGCATCTTTGGCATCTGTCAATGCACGCCTGTAATTTCCAAGAAGAAGATTGGCATGAGCCCTGTTTGCAAAAAGTATTGAATTCTCAATATCATTTGATATCTTCTGATCAATTGCCCGAGTGTAGCAATCAATTGCATCAGCATAATGTTTCTTCCCCATTTTTATATACTCGTTCCCTTTTTCCTACAATGGAAAATAATATAGAATGTTAGAAACAAAAAAATTAAAGTACAAACTGGTTCTTGTTCTTGACACACATAACAAGTACTAAAGGACAAGCATTTGCACCAATGTGGAAAAAGAACCTCATTAAACTTTCTGGTTGCAGATGTATTGTCATCCTTTTCACAAGCATGAGAAAATATAATATGCATCAACATAGAAGGCACTTAACACAATGAAGTAAAACAGTGCAACGGAAAATATGGAACAAACTGAAAGTGCAACTTGCAAATTTTTTATTTTTTTCTCGATTTTTAGTTACCTCAAACAAACAAAGAGTTTCACTACTAAAAAGAAATATAACTTAATCCTGGGTGCAAACTTTTTCTTTACTGGTTGAAAATCTACCGTCTCTTAACAAAGAATCTCAACCATACATCCTTCCCAACTTTGGCATAGCTACATGAATTGTTTAATGGTTTTTCATGTGGAATGGAGATGCATATGAGTGCTGAGCAAGTCACTTCCTTCCACAACAGGTTGTACAGCTCTTCACCTCACCTCTGGCTATCAGAGACAGGTATATTCTTACTTGAGCTTCCTAAAGATAGCAGCTGAATCATTTTGAACACTTCAAAGTCAAGGGCAGAAACAGACTATTCCAAGAAGATTTCTTACAAAGTTGTCTGGAAGACCATGCAGAAGGAGTTTCCTTCTGGGATCCTTTTATTCGGGACCTACACTGGTTTTGAGATGTTTTCTCACCCCATTTTGTCAAGGACAATGTCAAATCCTCTAAAGATTATCTAAAGCAAACACCTTTCAGAAATGTACATCTTTACCTAAATCCTTTAATATGATTATTCCGAATCAGTGTGAATTCAATATTTGGATTTTGTGAATATGCTCCTTGTTGTATAGGCTTCTTCTATATGCATAAAATTTGGTTACAGGTAGTCCTCTCAAAGATATTGAGAGAAAAAGACCTATGAAGTGTGTCAGGATGAGAGCTTTGAAATTGTCTAAACATAAAGAAAAAATATGTATAGTTCTAAAGAAAAAAGAAATATCACCTTGAATTCCCAGAGTGCATAAACCCAACTCTGAAGAGACAAGAAAATAAAAGAGCTGATACAGACCCCCTCGAAGAGCAAGTTCTGAGCAAGGTGGACTTGCAAGAGGTAGATACAGTTGATGTCGCCCAAGTAAAAATAAGCATAAAGCTAATCAAGAAAGAGGATCTCCCTCAATCATTTATGAGTTCTCAAAACTTTAAGTGAGCCCCTTTTGGACTGTCAGGTTGGAATGGTAGATTCCCCTTTCCCTAAAGACATGAATTGCAGCCCTCTTATGCATGTAAAGAGCTCCAAATTAAGTTTAGTGGTTCAGGAACTAAGGTATATCAGACGTGGAAACATGAGAAACAGTGATGGATAAAATTCCATTATTAACAAATCAAGCCTGTAAGAAATGGAACTATCCTCCTGATTATAACTATATTTTAAAGAATTTAGAATATGGGACTGACAATAAATAAAAACTCTAATGATTAATCTCTTAGGTTCTGGACAAACTATGGTTGAAGAGTCTTTTAAGAGCCTTTGGAAGTCCTGAATCCTTAAGCTGGTTGTTTTCATATACCAAAACTAAGATGTAACTATGTTTTCTCCCTGGCTTCAATAGAAAACCAGTCTATTTTCTGAGCAAAGAAAACATCAGTACTTTAGCACACTTTAGGCACCGAGCAGCAAGCAGTAAGCAAGAAAAGAACAGAACACAATAACGAGCAATTTTCAACCTACAATATGGAAGAAACAGCTCTAAAAATTGTTACTCACCCTCACATTTCTTAAATAATACCAAAAAAAGAAGTTAAAAATCAGATTTCTGCTAAACGATGTATTAAAACTGAGATGCAAATTCTATGGTCAATTACACTTATTATTTAATTTTCTTCTGTCTTTTTAGACAAGATCCCAACTAAGTATCTTTTTCTTGCAACAGCAAAGAAAAACAAAATAAACAACAAACAGAAATAAATATCAGAAGTCCATAACATTCTCCTGACTATAATCTGGGATTGGTAGCTCAAGTATTTTGGATATGATGTTAAGATGGATCTGTGCTAAATACATCATCATCCAAATGCAAACATCAGAGGCCATAGGATATTCTTCCGAGCATAACGATCCTTCTCCATGTTTATCAAACATGCCAACCTTTAGCTCTGTCATCACAGAAATCCTAAAATGTTTGCCATCGTTTTTTTGAACATCTTATAGAAGATTCAAACATTATGTTCAGATCCTACTTTCACAGAAACAGAGCACCGAAGTATTGTACATCTGTATGTTGACAATGACAAACCTGCTTATTCCTGAGAATTTAGGAAGTGAAAACAATCCAGACAAGATGTTTTCCTTACAAAAGCAAGCCAAAAGTACATCATTTTCTTCCTTATTTAATAGGAAACTATAAAATGGTATACATATGAAACACTTTAGCAATCCAAAAAAAATCTCAAACTTTAGTCCAGTCAATATCAATATCTGATGATTCGACAATTTTCTTTGGTTGCGGCAAGTGAATTTTAAACGTTTACATGTTTCCCTACTATCTAAGTTGCATGAAACTTGGAAAGAGTAAAGCTTCCAAAACAGAAACACCTAAGGAAACACAAATCTTCAAACCCTTTTGAAACATGGAAAAAACAAAGGAAATGCCTGATTAAAAAAATATGAAATATTTTTAAATTAGTAGACATAATTGAATGAAGGAGATCCCAAATGAATGAGAACACGTTTAATTATTAAATCTCATATAGAATACAATTGTTAATGTCAAAGCACGAAAGGCCCATGGGGATTAGAGCAATTGATTGGAGTGAAGATTTTCACATTTTAAACCAAGGTTCAAATCTCATGGATGAAACTTAACATAAATCAAATGCCATGAGCTCAAACGGTTACATTCGTCAACTTTTAAAGAGGACACCCACATTCGAAACTTGCCAAGCGATACATATATAATTGCGAAGCTGTTATAATACCACTATGTGGTGATGATGTAATGCAGGTGGGGCCCTTTTCAATCCCATGTAACCAATTAAAAATAAATAAAAATTCAATGTCATAGCTCAACCTTTACAGATCAGGATAAACATGTCATGCAAAATTAAATTGCAAAGGATATGAAATAAACTTAGTTCTTAATCTTCAAAGTTATCAAAATCAGTACCAAAACTCAAATAAGACCCACCTCCTATGACTTCAAAAGCAGTTATATGAGGAGGTCTTTCATCATCCTCAAGATCAGGAATAGCCATAGAAATATCTAAGTAAAGATTTTTAGGATTCACAATCCAATATTTTGGTTGCCTTCTTTGTACTGTTCTTTTTTGCAAGATACAAGACAGATTTGAATACAAAGAAACTGATCATCTATTTATTTTGTTTTGCTTCACCAAGTGAGTGAACCTATGTGTGCTTCAATTCCTCTTTATTGCCAAAGAGCTTGCCACTCGTTCAAGAGTTTTTGGCTATATTGATCCCAAGCTATAATTATTTTAAAGTTGTCATTAATTTTGTCCCGATGTTCCTTACCGTAGAGATCTTTCTTTCTTAAATAGTAACTTGATTTTTATTATGGTGAGTATGTGTGTCCCCTGTGGGCCTTTCAAATACCTATAAAATCTCTAAAAAACTCAATTTGGACTTTTCCTTTCGTTCAAAATGATGCAAAATATTGGAAACATCTCACGGAAACACCAGGAAATGAGGAAAGTCAAGATGACAAGTTTTCAAGAGTTTCTACTGAGCATAGTTGGAAAACTAACAACTCGTGATAAACACGGCACCCCACTTTTGGAGATCTTATCGACAACTCAGGAAAACTCGGCAAAAACTTGACAAAAACTGGGCAAAAACAAAATGAGGAAAATTTTTCAATTTAAAAAATAAATGAATTAATTAAAAAAAAAACATTATAAACAACAATTGGAGAGCTAGTATCAAGTGGCATTAGCTCAGCCGGTTAGATTCCTTAATATTTAAAGAGGGGACCAAGGTTCAAATCTTGCCAGGCGATACATGGATAATATCCAAGCTTTGTTGTAATACCACTATGTGGTATTGATGTAATATGGGTGGGGCCCATTTCAATCCCATATAACGAATTAAAAAAAAACAATTGGAGAGCTAGAAAGCTGAATTTATATTAGACATTCATAAAAATGAGTACAATTAGAGTTCATGGTCAGCAAATCTAACCAAATACATCAAACAAATGCAAAATTTCAAAATATAGAGCAGTTAAACTGCTCTTTGTTTTCCCTTTGTCCCCCTCGAAAAAGATGGTTGATCTTGACTCTGAATAGGTGGTTGAATTGGAGGCTCCCTCATGTACGGGATCATCATGGTATATCTCCTTCATTCCTCTCACATGTTGGGGATCATTACAGCTGGAGGCGGTTTCATCGACCTCACCAAAGAATCCATCTATTTTCTAAAGGGGAAGAAAAAAAAAATGAGAAATAAATAACTAAAATAATTCCCTAGGGCCTAGCCTATATGCTTGAGGAACAACAAACAAAAAGGGAAATTTGAAATAAGAAAAAAATAAATTAAAAAAACCCTAGATTTTGCCCAAAAAAATTACCTTTGAAAATCTCCAATTTGATCTCCAAAAATAGTTTAAATTTAGTGTTTGACCTTTGATAATAATTTGTTCACAGCTAGAAAGAAGAAAAAATGCAAAAATGAGGCTTATGGCCTTTTAAAAATAATTATGCAAGTTTTGTCAAGTTTCTTGCGAGAAAATGGCAAGAAATCGCATAAAATATCGTAGTGAATCAGCAATTTTCTTAACGCCAAGAAAATTAAAAAAAAAAACTCACCGCCCGCAATTTCTCATGAGTTTCATTAGAAATAACAGAAAAACGACAATTTTTCTAACTATGCTGCAGAGATTTCAAGGAGTTCCCGAGTTTCCAAAATGCTAAAACGAGGGCACCGTATAAGTTTCCTGCAACATAGCCTATTGTATTTCTGCCAATTCAAATTATTAATAATGTTTCTCCAAAAAATCATTTTCCCAATACTGTATGCTTAAAAATCAACCAGTAAGTATCATGCTAAAACCAAGTCCTGAGTTTCTTCTTCCATGCTGCAACTCCAAAAATATTCTGATTATATTCATGAGCTATTTGGCATACTGTTTATTCATATATAATCACAGTTACCATATCAGAAACTCGTCCTACTCTGATACCATATATGCATATCATATACAGACACAGACACAATCCTTCTTGGATAATATATCCAAATGCATGAATACCGCATCCAGACATCCAAATATTCGATCTATTTAGTCCATATATAATAGATTCAAATAGAGCGTAAGCACATTTAGAGATGTACCTATAACATGATGTTAAAAGAAAAATATATAATTTTTAGAATTTAAATTTCAAATTTAAGAAACAATCGTAATCCTCTCAATTAATTTCCTATTTAGAACTTATATTCATGTAAACATTTTTGTGTTCTGTGTTTTCTTCATTTTAATACATAAATAGATATGTTTTTCTTTGACAGTGACATACCTAATCATGTCCATAGAAGGGGGTTTTGAAATTTTGCCATATCCATATCCGATATGGCATCCGTTTCCATACAACATAACATAGAATTATTTGATGATCCTCCAAGCTACGTGCTGTTTAGGGAGGGACGAAAACATCCAAGAACTTTATTTTGAATTGAAATAAGGTTTACAAGAGAAGGAAAGAAAGAAATTACTTAGTATGACAAGAAATTGCTTGAGGCATCTTTGAGCCAAAAAATGCAAAGAAAAAAACAGAAAACAAATATCTTGCAGTCATTTTTTAAGTGATTACTGCCAGACCTGCAAATGAAGAGGAATGCAATCCCACATTATCAAAAATGTAATGGGTTAATCCTGTCATGTAACAAAATCCGCAAGAAACAAGACTACAATGGAAATTATTGTTTCTCGGCATCTGTCTCATTTTGAGGCCTCAGAATCTGTTTGTCAAGGAATGCCACATCTCTGTCTCTTTCTGTGCTTTTGTGACTCTTCCTCTAGTTGTTGCTGGTAAGCACCTGTTTTCTTCTAGAACTATTCTACTTCTGAACATAAGTCATAACAACAAAGTGTTGTTTCAACTACCATCAAATGCATTGTCTTATAATTACTCTAACATACTTCTGTAGACTGAAATTCAAAGGTTGTGCAAAGGTTCCTATCAACTTAGTGCATCATAAGTTTTCGCTACTATTTCTTTGGTACTTTTGTTGCTTCTCCATTGGCCAGTCCATCTACTTCTAGGTTGTCTGTATATATTTTTTATTTCTTTTAACAATTCTTACACGTGTGTATGCAACCATATGAAAAAGCCCTACCTTCTTTTTAACCCGAAACCTTTCAATGTCTGTTTGCTGTTTTATTTCCTGTTCCGGTACCATACATGCAGTCCATCCCCTTTTCTTATATGGTTATATGGGATTAAAACAGGCCCACCCATTACATCATGACTATGGTAGTGTAGTATTTCAACAAACCACATAGTAGTATTACAATTACCACATACTAGTATTGCAGCTGGCAATTACTCATATATCATCTAGCAAGATTTGAACCTCCATCTCCACATTAAGAGCCAAAATTTTTAATCACTTGAACTCATGCCATTTGATAATCCATCCCTATCTATTGCTATGTAGTATATAATATTTTCAATCTAATCTACCCAAACCATCTAGTAAGAACACAACGCTAAAGGGGTAACATATGCATTCCTCTCATACTGAACTTAGTATTTCCCAGAGAATATATCTCTCCTCTGATATCATCTTAAAGAGATAAAGCAGCTAGCAAGTCAATCTCAAATTAAAACTGTAGTTCATATCATGGTAATCCAAAAAGTCTGTGCAGGGGCTCTACTATGTCAGGTTCTTGTTAAAGAACAACCACCTCCTATATGTAAGGCCCTAAGATTTGGAAACCAAACTTTTCCAAAGGTGAATAGAAATGGACGAAAGAAGGAAATCTCATAATTTAAGCTTCCTGTTTGTTCATCCCATACAAACGATGCTTGATTGTAAACAATTTCATAGTCTAAAAAGGGAATAAGATAACCCCCTCAAAGCTATTTGTCTGTTGCCCTCGACTTTTGCTACAAAATGGAATGCAAACAACCCTAATAAATCAAACACATGAAACCAATATAAGAGTTTTGAAAGAGTTGTAAATTTTCTTTTGAACGCTTGGGCGTCTCTAAGTTTATGACAGCAACCCCTCCCTTGACAGAGTATTGATACCAATGTTCTTCCTCATGAGATTTGACCTCTCACCATCCTAATCAAAAGTGATCATGCCTAATACTCAATACTACTGTAACCATGTTGTCAATCCAGGAGTGGAGTTTTGTCTGTTTTTAGATATGGGTGTCGGTGTATATCTCAGAAAACTTGAACTAGTGATCACCCACAATCAGAGCAAGGGTGAAAATTTTGAAAAAATGAGTGTAAGGAGATCATTAAATGGTACCTTGAGTTCTATGGCAGCTGATTCTCTGATGGCATTGATTGCATCCAAATCTGCTTGCTCTTTCTCACTGGTTGGTGTGCTACCTGCTTCCATCCACAGTGCCATTTCTGATGCCAAGACTATCACAAACAAACAACAGGGACACTATCTATGCTAGAATTCTCTGGAACAACGCATGTCACAATAGGATTCAAGCCAATCAAACAATTTAGCTCTTCCTCTCAATTTATACCCATTCAGAGTCTCTTCACTTTTGAGGCCGTTTTTCCACTAAAGTTTTTACTAGCTAGTGGTTAAGCAGGGAACATTCCTTTACGAAAGCAGCCAATGGAAAATATATAAATTTGAAAAAATTATAGATGAAACGAAATTGTCTATATCACAGATCATATATGTATGTATATAATTTTTATGGGTAATAAAAGGGAATACGTAATTATTTATTATCTTTCCTTGTCCTTGTCAAGGCAATTGATGTGAGTAGATAATTATTAAGACAATCTAAAGTTGTTAATTGGTAAGCTTTTTATTAACGTTTATTTTTTTTGGAAAACATTTTAGAAGAGATGTCATTTTTGGATAAGACTCAAGGAGGTAGGGTATATTTTCCACCAAAATTATCAAGGAGGTAGGGTATATTTTCTGCCAAAATTATCTAGGGCTCGTACCTGGCCTACCACCTTTGACATACTCAAGAAGCAGACATGAAACAACAAAAAAAAAACAAGAACACATAAAAATATTAAAAATAAAATAAAAAACATGCTCCTTTGAGTGTGTCAAATATATATAGCACAACCAAACACACATATAATAAGATAAAAAAAACACAACACGAACCACACAGAAAAAACACCAAAATAACAAAAAACATCATAATGCTACAAAGACACAACCAACAAAAACAACCAAAACCTAAAAAATAATGAAAAAAAAACAACCAACAAACGACAACAAAGAAAAATAAAAACATAGAAAACACTCACCAAAACACAAAAACACCAATTAACACAAACATACATAAACACAAGCACAAAAACAAAACAACACACATAAAATAAAAAAGAAAAAAAAATAAAACACAACAATGACCGTTCTAGACCAACAGACTATTAAGGCAAGAATCAACAGAGGAAACAAAAGAAAAATTAGTTTGAGCTAGGGAACTAAAATACCTTGATTGAACTAAAGAGAAGCAAAAATAAAGCAATAAGAAACTAGGTACCTTCAGAACTAGATTCATCCAAAGAAATGATAGAAAAAAGAGCTTCTCTTACTTGTGAAGCTCACCATCTAGGAGGGTGGCTATAGCAAGTAAGATCACCTTTGTCCAAAGCCCAATTAACTAAAGCATCAGCACTTTTGTTCTGCTCTCTGACCACATGATTGTAATCAACTTTCAAAAATCCCATCTAGAATCTTCTCAATAATTCTTTTTATTCTCCAATCAACCTTATGATTCTTGGAAGGAGTCTTCAAAATATTAATCATGAGTTGAGAGTCAGACTCAACTAGTACATTTTTCCATCCAACCTACGTAGCCTCTTGAAGACCTCTAAAGATACAATACCCCTAAGCAAGGTTATTGGATAAAATACCCAAATTCTCAGCAAAAGTAAAAACCAAGGAGCCATCTGAAAGTCTACCAATTCCTCCTGCACTAGCTTTTCCAGGGTTCCCTCTAGAGGCTCCATCAGTATTGACTTTTTCAAAATCCTTAAATGGAGGTTGTCAATTCCTTGTTCTATTCATCTTGCAATACTCATATTCCCTTTAAGTTGGTTTCTCTTAGAAGATTTAATCTTCAATCTTTGCATCACTTGGTCCCATCTTTGATGGGAGCTTTGGGGGTGATTAAGGAGCTGATGGACTGGTTCAACTAAGTTGGCAATGGTCTTTTTCCAGATATAGTGAATATTCTTCCTTTCTTGATTAAAAATCTGGTTGTTCCTTTCATTCCATATATTCCAAAGAAGAATTGTAGAACCCATCCAAACTAACTACCTAATAAAATGATCAACACCCTCTTGATTAGGCCAATCCTTCCAAAGTTGTTCAAAAGTAAAAAAATTGGACCATTGTAAGCCAAGTAAAGTGTACATTCTCCTCTAAAGATCAGAGGCCAAAGTATACTCAATAAAAATATGGCTGAGAGTTTCAACATTCTCTTCACACATTTCACATCCAAAAGGGCCATGAAAACCATGCTTCATAAGATGCTCCTCAGTAAGAACCCTTTGATGCAATAAAAGCTAAGTAAAGAACCTCACCTTAGGCCAAAGCTTTTGAGCCCACAACTGAGAAAAGATGTCAGATGATTGGCTCATATTATTATGGCATAAGGCCAAATAACCTTGAGCAACTGAATACGCACCCTTAGTAGTGTTGTTCCATCCAAAATAATCTTTATCATGGGACCAAGAGAGAGATCTCATATGAAGGATGCACTGGATATCTTGTCTTTGCCTTTCTGGGATTTGAATAGGTCAGTCCTCAATAGGGATCCAATATCTATCAACCTCTGAATTACTAGTATGGTACCGACAATAATTAGCCACATTTATCTAGTTAGCTCGGTGAAGCTCCTCCATCCAAGGCCTCTATTCGAAAAACTGAGTTATCAAAGGCTTGTGACCATCCCAAGAATCTATCCAAAAATTTACCTGTTGACCATTATGAATGATCCAAAATAATTTTTTTCTATATCAAATCTCACCTGTCTTAAGAACTGCTAAAATGGGAGAACCTTTGGAAGGCAATTGATAGCGAACAAGGTCTTCGGGACTTTTGTTCTCAACATATTTAGCATGAAGATTCTTGGCCCAAAGAGCATTGGGGTTATGCAAAATCCTCCAATATAATTTAGCAGCTAAAGCTTTGTTGTTTTTAATAGCAGACCGGAATCATAACCCCCCTTCATTCTTAGGAAGACATAAAGTGTTCCATTTCACCAAGGCCCATTTTCTTTTCTCCTTAGTACCACTCCAGAGGAACCGATGACTAATTTGATCCATTTCTCAAAGAACAGCCTTTGGGATGTTCAACACGGTAGAAACATAAATAGGAATAGCTTGAAGGACTAATTTTACCAAGGTGATTCTACCCCTAGAATAAAACCACCTATTGGTCCACTTTCCAATTTTCTTCTTGACTTTGTCCAACAACCAATTCCAATATTTTTTTTGTCTTCAAATATTGATGGGAATACCTAAATAAGTGATTGGAATGGAGGTCTTTTTATATCTTAATTTATCCAAGACCATGGATTCTTGTCTGGTAGAGCAGTGAAATAAAATGACTCTAGATTTGTCTTCATTGATCAATTTCTCGGTAGCCTTAGAAAAATAGCTAATGATTTGTTTAATAGTAGAAGCTTCCTTAACTGTAGCTTTACCTAAAAGAGTAGAGTCATCAACAAATTGAATATGAGAGAGAGGTCTAGCTCCATGAGCAATGGTAACTCCCTCAAGGATTTTGTCTTCTCTCTTTTTGGTTATAGCCATACCTAAGCATTCAACAATAATGATGAATAAATAAGGGGATAGGGGGTCACCTTGCCTAATACCTCTGGAAGCTGGAAGCTAGGAACAACTGAGAAGACCTGTCATTGATAAGAACTAAGTAGGAAATTGAAGAGATACATCCCATAATCCAATCCATCCAATCATGAGAGAAATCAAATTGCCTCAAAACTTTGATAAGGAAGTGCCAATCCACTCTATCGTAAGCTTTGGATAAGTCTAACCGAATGAACATGGAAGGAGATTTTTGCATATCCATGGAATGGATGGCTTCTTGAGCAAGAACTATCTCATCAACTATTTGACGCCCTTCCACATAACCCCCTTATTTAAGGGAAATAATCTTATGCAAAAGAGGCTTCAACCTTTCTGCCATGATATTAGTAATGAATTTGAGAAGAACATTACATAAAGCAATAGGTCTAAAAGCTGATATATGATCAACCTCTTGAGCTTTTGGAACAAGAGTAATATAAGTTTTATTGATAACCTTCAAATTTTTTTTGGCTTTCCTAGCTTCTTCCACCACCTCTAATAAATTAGCATGAAGGATATCCCAAAACTCTTGGTAGAACTCAATGGGAAAACCATCAGGACTTGGGGTTTTCCCTTTTTACATTTTAAAAACTACTTGATGAAGCTCATTGATAGTAATAGGAGCAGTCAAAATAGAGTTCTCCTCAGAAGTGATAAGAGAAGGAATTGCTTGAAGAAGATTTTGTTGAGAAGTTGAGTCAAGAGGAGTAGCAGTAAAAATATTAGAAAAGTAATTGACAACAATAGAGTTTATGTCATTCCAAATGTAGACAACTCCAAAATCTGATTTCAGGGAAGAAATAAAGTTGTGAGATCTTTGAGCTAGAAGAGATTTATGGAAAAAAATTGTGTTTCGATCACCTTCTTTGAGCCATTGAATTCTAGATTTTTGTTTCCATAAGAGTTCTTTTTTTTTCCATTCCTCTAACTGAGTTGTGAGTTTAATTTCATCTGCACTTGTACTCTCTGTGAGGCCATCTAAACGAATTTTCTTATTCAAATTTTCAAGCTAAACAATAACTTCATGTTTTTTTTATGAACACCCCCAAACTCCTTCCAGTTCCAAGTTTTGATTTTGGTTTTATTAATATTTATAAACTTTTTAATAATTTATTATAATAAGTCACGGAAAAAAAAAGTTAAATTTGTTGGGTTTACTATGGATAAATTTCTATGTATAAAACATACATATACATAGTTTTACATACCCTGTCATTTTCATTTCTATAAATAGGTTTGCATACCCTATTTTTTTTCATTTGAGTTGTGAATATTCAACTATTTCTCTTTGATTTAAGTTTTATTAAAGATTATTCTTATAAAAATATAAAAATATTGTTTATTAGTTTAGTTAAATTATATTTTTTAGTTGCAAGTTTATTATAATAATAATAATAAATTATTTCAGTATAAGGGGATCGAATCCCAAAAAAAATAGATTATATATATATATATATAATTTGGTTAGTGTGAGAAACTCTACGACCAACGTAGGACTGAGCAGGCTTCCCCAACCATGACTCTTCCTATGCTTATTGAATTCAACACACACCCACCCCCTCACACACTCGTCCACGTCGCAGTTTGAACCTTAAACCTTCCAAATAAAAGCCAAAGCCCAAACCGTTGCACCCCTGATTGATTGATTGATTGATTGATATATATATATATATAAACACACAACTCACATCATCATGTCATAATGATTGATTTTTCATAATGAACATGAGAACCAAAGCTCAAACCACACATAATTACACATAGATTGTGGTTTGAACCTTGGACCTCCAAAGAGAGGGGCCCTGACATTTTGTTGTCTCCACTAAAAATTTTATAAATTATTTTTATCAAAGATTTTTAAGTTTTTTAAAATAAATTTTTAAATCAAATCTTTGATGTCAATTGGATATATAATTTTCCTTTGCCAGTTAACTTTTAAATATTGAATTTCATTTAAACAATGAATTAGGTTAATTATGTGTCATCATGTTTTCTTCTTTACAGATATTCTAATATTTTCAAGATATTTTTTTTGTTTTTGGTTATATAAGAGAGTTGGTCACAACCACATTATTTTTAGTAATTAATAAGCCTAGGGTTAAAAAACCATAGGGATTGCTCCTACCAAACCTATTAGTTTCGTTATTGTTGACTCGGTGTGAAGGGGACCACCGGTTGCTCGAGATTCATACCACTAGCTTAGATATAAAGGATATATATCTAAAAACGTCGAGAGTCGATATTGATAACTCTCGACGTTTTTAGATATATATCCTTTATATCTAAGCTAGTAGCATCCGCGGCCGCACAATTATTATATTAAAATATTTTTCAATGACATTTAAAAAATATATATATATATATATATATATATATATATATATATATATATAAATGTATTGATAAATATAACATGCCAAAAATATTTAAAATAGATTTGAGTGAGATGAAAATGCTCAAGTGATAACAAATCTGAATCCCAATAGGCGGTGTTGATAAACACCTTATTATTTCAAAGATTGATGTTGAGAAACACCTTATTATTTCATAGATTGGCTAGAGCCAATCATTTAAGCTCCAAAGACTTTAGTCGCTCTTCTTCTTCCTTTCTCTTAGCAACTCTTTTTCCCGACTTCAGTTTTTCATATCGATCATATGAAAAGGGTGGTATTATTCTAAGTCATTCCAATGCCTTAACTCTTGAGATGGCAACAAAAGTTAAACCTTGTATTTCTGTTTGTCCTATGTCAATTTTTGTTTTATTCAGTGTCAAACCTTATGACTTATGAATTGTCAATCCCCAAGCTAATTTTAAAGGAAGTTGGCTTATCTTTCCCTTTTCTACTGGTGTAATTGGAACAATTCGAGGAGATGTATCATCAAATAACATCCCTGTGTAGTTATCGAAATCCACCAAAACATATGTTGGTTGATCTGGTGGAGACCTTCCAGGTTTATAGACTATATTTCGAATATAGCCTAATGCACCGTTAACAAGTCTGGCTTTAGTCCATAAGTTGGTTGTTAACATAACTCTTGCATTTTTTGCAATTAGTAACTCAACTTCAAGTTCTTCATTATCACCTCCTCCTAGATTATTTCTTCCTCCTTTTGTTGCAATACTACGTGCCACAACATATTTTGATTTTAACAATTGTCTCCTGTTATGATTATGCACATTCTCATTCATGGCAAATAGATGGAAGCTATTGTCAAATTATTCTATTGTAGTTGCATCTAATGATGTATTGGTCCTTCTCATCAATAATTGCTAGTCATCAATAGTTGGATTTGCATCTCTGATATTTGTAAGAAGTTGACGAAATCTTTTTGTTCTTCACTATCTCCTTCTTGTCGGAATACCTTATCCAATATTCTGACTGTTGAAAATTCTTGCCATAATATTTTTGCATACTTATCGCTGGCATATGGTGGGCTATCCATCACAGGTGGTAACTATCCTAAATCACCGACCAAATGATTGACCTTCCTCCAAAGCATATGTTAGAATACTGTGGAAATGCTTGACAAAGACGTGAATCTATTTGTTCCAATAATTTATGGCCTATATATATTTTATATGTTGTAAATCTTCTTGAAAACTTGTTAATCTAGTTCCTTCCAATTTTTCAAAATCTGCAATAGGAATTCGCAGAGTTCCATGTATAGTAGTTGCACCTATGTTAAATGCAACGACTCCAGTTGGTGCAAGTAGTAATAGGGGACAACGTTATGGAGATGATAAATTTTTAAGTAATTGACGAATTGCACCTATAATATAAGATTTCCCTGTTCTTGTTGTTCCTTGTATTATCATGTGCAAGGGAGGCACATTTTGACCTTCATTATAGTGTTCCTTGATTATATCAAAAGCTTTTTTCTATTTGATGCTTAAGCTTTCATATGGATAATTCGAAGTGGTATCATCATGAATGAGCAAGCCATTTTCCTTCATGAAGGTTATATGTTGTATTGTTTTTTTTGTGTAATCTTCTCCTTGATATTCTATATTCCATGGAGCAAGTTTATCAAAATATCTTCTTCCAAGAATATCTATTTCACTTACATCCATGAGTTGCCCATGGTATAGTTTGGATATAATTTCTCATTCATGTTCAGTCGTGTTTTGTTGTACCACTCCAAAATTATCATCTTCAAATTCACTATAATGTTCTTCTATATTGTTTTGCCTACTTATCCTTTCAACATGCCATGGGTTGTAATTGAATGACTCCCAATTTGAAATGATATTTCCATCATCAAGTCCGATATCTCTCTCTATATTTCTAAATGGTTTGTAAAGTAGCAACTTTGACCAACAAAACTCAACAAATTTTTTTGATTGTCATTCAGGAATGGTGATAAATCATGGAAATACCCTCACAATAGCTGCTTCTTTTCTAGCTTTCCATTTGAAGTCATTTTTTCTCTTAGGATTATATATCCAAGATTTAGTTGCATTTATAAGTGAAACATTTTCCATGTTATAAGGTCGTTGCATATATCCGTCAATTAAAGATTTACCTTCTCTTTCGGTCTCATCTTCATCATTATGTTCCACCTCCTTGAATACTTTCCGTTCAACATTTAGAGCAACAAATACTCAAATGCATTCAACTAATGGAAGCTCTAATAGCATATTAAGATAAATGGTATTAGTTACAATTTTTTTATGTATATGTGGAATAGTTGAAATACTTTGAATTACCTCTACATACCTGCAAACCATATTCCCTTTTTTTTTCATAAGCAAGCACCCACTCTACATAGCGTGTGGTGCTCTACACAGTTGAGAATCTCTTCGTAATCTAGATTTGCATCAATTTGCATAAGTTGTGTATTTCTCAAACATGGATGTTGACCGAAACTTTGTAATACTTGCAATTCACAACTATATAAATACAAACCTAAATATAAACTCATATAAATATAAATCTAAACAATTATTTATATTTACCTGTATATTCGGTTGGTGAGGGTCTCCTCGAGGATTCCATGCATGCACAATATTATCAAAATATCTTTGTGCATTTTAAACTTGATTTTCATTTTTCCAATCTAAATTGTCCATATTCGACGCTCCCTCTAACCATAAGAAACTATGGACATGTGGAGAGCCTCTATGTTGCCATTCGTATCTACACCAAAATTCTTTTACTTTCATTTTTTTTGCAACACCTCCTTTCGAAATGTGGTGTTTCGAATATGCATGTAATAAGCTACAATATGAGGATAGTCAATAATATTTTGTTTTCTCCATTTTTGTGCTTCATGAGGATCAATTGGTGGAGTTCCTGGCATCAATGCATGTAGGTCGGGCCAATATAGATCAGCTGCACTTAAGGTGAAGAAAATAATGGGTGACCCAATTTGACGTAATAATTCATTTAAATTAGCACGACACTTTGTCCAGTAAGATCTTGTGCCTCTTAACGATGTACCAAAAAGCATTAAGCAATATGCAAGATGGGATTGAGGGATATTTTCCAGATGTTCACGCAGTTCATTGATTGTAATGGGTAAGTCTTGAAGACTCTTCTTTACAAATACTGCTGAAGAATTCTGTGCATGATGTCGCATAATCATGTTCATCATGAAATATCTAAATCTTGGATGTTTTCCAAAACGATGATCTCTATATCGAATTAAATGTTTTACGAATTCATGTAGATGAAGTTTTTTCATTCTAGGCTGCAACCAATCACAATTTTCATCTACAAATAATATCGGGAAGGCCATATCCAACAACCCTTCTATAACATACTCATTTATAGGAGATGCTCCAATTCCAGGCCAATCAATAAGTGTTCTAGGATCCGCATTAGGGTTGTTTACCCATGCACAAATGAGTTCCATCTCCCTTGGAGCATTAGGCGGTTTGGAGGCCATTGATGTGGTGTGATCAATTATATTTCCTTCATCAGTATCTAGAATTGGACCCATAAATACATATTCATTCATATCAGAATCGAACTCCATATGGACATAATTAAGTTTATGAAAGACATTTGTAGTGGTGTCTGTTGGGAGTTTACTCAAAACATTTTCATCAATTTGTACATCCTTATAAAACTTATCATGCTCGACCTTATACTTAAGAGCTTTGTATACTCTCTCTTTATTCACTGTAAAATTATAATTTATACCATGTTGATATTTTCTCCTAACAATAATGATTGGCAAATCACTTAGTGAATGAGGCAATACCTTAGCAATTTCTTTCACCTCTTGAGGAAAACTTTTTGTGTGCCCTTTATACTTGTATTGGCCTCCCGTAGCATGTGTTACCTGTAATATGGGATTAACACGGGCTATCAACATTTCTTCAATTTGTGTCAAATTCACAAGTTCAGGTGGTTGTAGTCCAGGATCCATATTATTCTCTGCAAAAAATTGATTAGGACCTTTTTCTTATCGACACCTATTACATACTAGACCTTTGTCTTTCAAACGCACATTTATTCTAGGATAGCATTTATCACACATATAACACATCGATGGTGATGCAAGACTGTCTAATTGATGTCGAAATATAGTTTGTGATTCATTGAAATCCACACAATATGTTGGAATTTATTGTATATTTATTTCTATACCTTCAATATTTCCTCTCTTCGAGGCTGTGATGCCCTTTCTTGATGCATCTCCATGTTAATCTCATTGCATCCACTTTGTGTCTGTTGAACGCCAACTATATTTGAAGCATTTCTTCTAAGAAAAGAAGATGCTTCAGATGCATCCATCTGTCGTACTACTTCATTGTTTTCAATATTTTCTCCATTACCATGTTGCCTTTGTCTGTCTTGGTTAGATCGTCTAATTCTATCAAGTGTTTGATGGAGGATTTGAAGTTCATTATTCACCGCATTATCTGTGTCTATCATCTGTTGGTGCTCTCTTATGTCTTGTTCCTGTGTCATTTGTGCACGAGATATTCTTTTTCATTTTGTTTGTTTTTCTCTTTCTTCTTGTATCTTTTCAACTGTTGATTTTGCCTTGCATTTTGCACGATTTTATCTTTGTTTCTCATTTTCTCTTTCTCTTTGGCTAACTGTCATTTGTGCACGTCTCTATCTCTGATATTCTCTTTGATATGCCAAACGTTGTTGCTTCTTTTCCTCCTCTGATATATTTATTTTTGGTGTATTTTCCATTTGTTCCTGTAAAAAAATATTTTAAATATTATTAGTTTAAATTAATAAATATTAAAATAGTACAATATATATATAAAAACTGATATTAGTATTCTATAATAATAATATACATTATCATAATAATATTATAATATATATATTATAATAGTATATTATATAATACTATAATATATATATTATAGTATTATAATATTATAATACTATAATATATAATATTAATCTTATAGTAATAATATTATAGTCCAACTTATAATACTAATATTAATAGTATAATAATACTATAGTTATTATACACTTCGATAAATCAATGAAACCCTATAAATTAATAATATAGTATTATAATATAATATACTAAGTCAATTCTAGTATAAAATGTTTTGAGCAGTATCAAAGGTTTTTAGTATCGATTGTGTGCATTTTTAATTTCAATGATGTCAAGAATTTCCAATTATGCTACCTGGCACCATCTGTAGGATTACATCTTTGCACCTACCCAACTAAATAAAGCTGGTGAATGTAACTCTATATCATTGTTCAAACCTTTACAGAAGCAATCTCGAATGAATTTCTCGCTATTCGCAATTTACAGAAGCAATTCGAAATCAATTGCACTGTGGATTATTTTTGGTATATTGCAATGAATGTTCATGTGTTTATACAATATTTTATTAAATAGTTGCAACGATTGGTTAGTCGGTTGTTTTAGTTTAAATATTTTAAATGTTTGTAACGATTGGTTAGTCAGTTGTTTTAGTTTAAATATTTTAAATGTTTTTGTTAATGTCGGCTTTTTTAATTAAAAAAAAAATTGTTTACGGCGTGACATGTATGACCTCTTTACCTCCCACCCCTCGTCTGCCATTGTAGGAATGCATCTCGACGTAATCATCGTTGGTCTAATGCTCATTCAAAGGATTCAAACCAGACTACTACCTTTGCAAACAAGCTACCTCTGAGGTTTGAACCTGGGTGTCTTCTTGGTAAGTGTCTGGATAGATAAACACTTACCAATCCACCTAACCCTTGGGGATATTTAGCTAGACAAACACTTACCAATCCACTAGCCCTTGGGGATATTTTCAAGATATTATTTCCATGTGGATGAAGATCAAGTATAATATTATTTTTTATCCAATCTCCACTCTTGAGTGTATTAATCCATCTCAATTAAAATATATTTTAATCATTTTTACATTCTTGATTCCAACCTAACTTGTGCATAGTAGTTTGTTGAAGTTTTATATAATTCTAAGTAGGATAAGAGAGTTTACATTATTATAAGTAGGTGTGCTACCTATTTGTTATCATGTTTTCTTCTTTATATAATTCTAAGTAGATTAGGAGAGTTTTTATCAAAGATTTTTTAAGTTTTTAAAAATAAATTTTTAAATCAAATATTTGATATCAATTGGATATATAATTTTCCTTAGCCAATTAACTTTCAAATTTCATCAAAATAAAGAATTAGGTAAATTATTTATCAAATGACATTAGTTCAACTAATTAAATTCCTCAACATTTCGGGGAGAAGACCCAAGTTCAAATCTTATCAAATGATACATGGATAATATCCAAAAAATTTTGTAATACCACTATGTGATGATGATGGGGTCTATTTCAATCCCATATAACCCATTGAAAAAAAGAATTATTATCAATCTCCATATTTATTGTTGAATGTATTAATCCATCTCAATTGAAATATATTTTAATCATTTTTACATTCTTGATCCCAGCCCTAAATCCCATATAACCCTTTGGAAAAAAAAAATTAAAAAATAATTATTATCGTGTATTAATCCATCTCAATTAAAATATATTTTAATCATTTTTACATTCTTGATCCTAGCCCTAACCTGAGCATAGCATAGTAGTTTGTTGAAGTTTTATATAATTCTAAGTAGGTTAACAGAGTTTATATTATTCTAAGTAGGTTAAGAGAGTTTTGCATTCAATAATACCACTTTTGCTAGCTTTCTTAAGGTTTTCTTTGAAAACACCATCAAAATTAAATTTGATGAACCCAACTTCTAGATATTTCCATCTTATCGTGGATAAATGTAGATTATTTGCATTAACTTTGTTGTTATTAATCATTTATGCATCTATATTCAAATTGTGTAAGAGAACAACATTTTTTCACATCTAAGATTTTCTATAATGAGTACTATGGCTATAAATAGTCTATGAGACAAGCAACTATACAAATCCAAACTTGATATACGTTTGAGATTTGTTTTTAAAAATTCTATTGTTCTTTCCGAACTACAATTTCCAACATATAATAATAGTACCAACCATATGATAGAAGGATTTATATAAATTCAAATTTGGATATAAATTTGAGATTTATTTTTGAAAATTCTATTGTTCTTTGCAAACCACAATTTTCAACATATAAAAAGTGTACCAATCTTCAATATGTGCTTAATGCTTTAACTTTGAAACAACTAATCATATACTTTGAACAATCCATTACTCTCATTTTCTAAAAAAAACAACTCCAAATGTTAGAAGCAAAAGAACAATAAATAAGTAGATGATTTAATGTTTATAGATCTTGCTCACAAAGGCCAATGATATCCTCTTCTTTGCAAACTAGATCGCCCATACAAATTTGTTTTAAATTGTCAATCAAAAGAATGTAGAGGCCTTAAGGAGGGCCCCAAGTACATTCTTCCATAAGAAATCCCTAGGAGTAAATTTTAATTGCTCCAAAGCCTTATATCCCAACTTAACTGAGTATCTAACAACTTTTGGTAGATTTTCAACTCACTCATCCTTTTGTGAAAAATAAGCAAATAAAGCTCTTCAAGCATATTTTGGGTATCATTTAAAGTTAGTTTGAGATCCTTTCCCTCAACCAAGTTTCTAATAGAAATCCAATATCTAGAATCGTTGCTCAAAATAATATACTTTTTTATTTTGAACCTCTACAAGCCAAATAGGCCCAAGCCAATTGTTTCCATTTTGGATTAAAAATAAAAGGATAAGGCTTCAACCAAGCATCAATACAAAATTTATAAAATCCCCTCATTAATTGACTACCTAATATGTTTCTTGATTAGTTTAAAATCCTTGATATGAAGTTACATGTTATTGATCCCTTAGGTAATGGTTGTTTCCTTAACAATTTAATTGCATCCATAGAGCATACACATTTTAAAGTAAAATTTTGTCTAACTCTATCCTTAATATTTAGATAATATCTAAGCAAGTTTTATCCCTAATGTTAAACTCATTAATCTCTAGGTTTACAAGATTGTCCCTCTAATATTAGCCTTGCCCTATTTTCAACTAAGAAATCTAAACTTCTCCCTGCATTCCTTTTGAAGAAAATCTCTTTGATTTTTATCAAACTCAGAGGTTATTCCTATTACTAATATTCGTAGAGATATTACATATGAAGGGATATATCACAATATAGCCTTTTATTAGTTGCACTCTTCTAGCAACCAACCTAATAAAATTTCATTCTATCCAAAATTGGGTCCTAAACATCCTTCTTTATTTTATCAGATCAGGAAATATAACCTATTTATGCCAATGCAAAATTTATAATTTATAAAAAATATATCTTTACAAACATCCTTTATAATTCAAGAGAAGTGTTTATAAATAATACCTTGGATTTTATTATATTAACCAAATGTTTAACAATATTTCCATATAATGATGGGACTAATCATATCCTCACTGACTAAATCATGAGCTTAAAAATAGTGTCATTAGTAAATAGGAGACAAGTTTAGAAGGGATAATTTGTCATAATAAGAATACCTTTGATTTTAATTCTACTTTTATCTTTAAGAGTGATGGACTGAGCAATAGAAAAAATGTTTTATTCAACAAAAATTGAGCAGAGAATCAAGCTTTACAAATGTATACATGAAGGTATCTCTTGGTTTCTCAAGAGACTCTTGGTGCTTTGGCGACCAACATGTTTTTTGATATTCTGACTCTTCAAATATGACACAAATAATGTAATAATAATTGTCTATCATTCCCCCTTATTCCATTATTTGGTATACAAAGAGAATTTTGAAACAATTCAAACTTGACTCATCCAAATACTTTTGTGAAAGTATCTGCAAGTTGATATTCGATGAGAATGTACTTGAGCTATATTCAATGATTTTGAACTTGCTATTGAATGAAATGACATTGAGCTTCAATGTGCTTCATCCTTTCATGAAAAAACTAGATTCTTGATTGATTTTTGAATTTAACAAGGTTGGTCAAATTTGACACACACCCATATGTGACAGTATGAATTGTAACCATATTGCTTCACATGCAGCTCCTCATGTAGCATAATATTTTCATTTTTGGATGACAATGCCACTGCATTTTTTTTGTTATACTATGAAATAGGTCCAAATCCAAGATGAAACATGTATTAATATATTGACTTTCTATCATCTACAAATATAACATAATTCGAGTTTGTATATTCTTTAAGAAAAATGATCATTCTTCTTATATTTCAAGATAAATTTTACTATACTACAAACATAATGTAGCATCCTATTTATAGCTCTCTAAAGAATCTCCTTAAAACCATGCATGAATATTGAAATATAACTTACAACAAAACCAATGTTAGGTCTGGTGTTCATTAGGTATATGAGTCTTAGATCAGCTAAAGATAAAGAGTAGTAGATACCCAAGGTTATTATCATATCTAGACAGTTGTAACCCTGGCTCCATTGGTGTCATCATAGGTTTACAATTCGCCATCTTGTATTTTTCTAGCAGTGTCTTGGCATTTGTTTGTGTGACTATAATATGATTCGTTCTCTACCAAACTTGCATGCCAAGACAATAATGTAGAAGCCCCAAATATGTCATGTTAAATATTTTTTGCAAATCATACTTTACATCATTCAACTATTTGTCTAAAATTCCAATGATGACCAAATCATCAACATAAAGAACAAGAATCACTCTTAGTTATAATTTTCTTGACATTGAGATTTGCATCAATGGGACTTTTGGTGAATCCATGTTGTAATAGATAATCATTAATTTTAATATGCAAGGCTCTAGGAGCCTATTTTTTTTTATTGGTAGAAAGGGTGTTGAAAGGTCCCTGAACCTTGTACAAGAGAAATTACATGAATTCCAGATCGACCAAGGTGGTCCAAGAAATAAATATCAAAGAGCGAGCAAACCTCCACACGAGGAAAGGTGTCACAAAATCGTGACCAAATTGGTGATGTCACGAAATCGTGACAAGTTGCACCGTTGCTGCCAAGAGAAGAAAGGATGTCATGAAA
Source organism: Wollemia nobilis (assembly GCA_028583015.1). Taxonomy (NCBI): domain Eukaryota; kingdom Viridiplantae; phylum Streptophyta; class Pinopsida; order Araucariales; family Araucariaceae; genus Wollemia; species Wollemia nobilis. The sequence continues at coordinate 9,913,973 of JAQPPZ010017228.1, forward strand.
TCGTGATAAGAAGCGCCATTGGAGCCGAAGAAGGGAAGAAGTCGCGATATCACGACATGTTGCAAGGTTGCTGCCAGAAGAGAGGAAGTGTCATGATATCGCGACATGTTGCTAGGTTGGAGCCGAAAGAGAAGAAGAGTCGCGAAATCGCGACATGAAGGAAAATCGTGACCGGACAGAAAAGGTGTCGCGAAATCGTGACAAGAAGTAAGACCGCTGTCGAAGAGAAGAGGTGTCGCGAAATCGCGACAATAAGGAAGACCATAGCCGAAGAAAAAAAGTGTCGCGATATCGCAACAATTATGGAAGACTGCTGCCAAAGAGAAAGGGTGTCACGAAATCACGACAAGATGGAAGACCGCTGTCGAAGAGAAAAAGTGTCGCGATATCGCTACATTATGGAAGACCGCTGCCAAAGAGAAAAGGTGTCGCGATATCGCGACAAGATGGAAGACCGCAGCCGAAGAGAAAAAGTGTCGCGATATCGCGACAAGATGGAAGACCGCTGCCAAAGAGACAAAGTGTCGCGATATCGCGACAATATGGAAGACCGCAGCCGAGGAGAAAAGGTGTCGCGATATCGCGACATGATGCAAGGAAGAGAAAAAGTGTCGCGATATCGCGACAAGATGGAAGACCGCTGCCAAGGAGAAAAAGTGTCGCGAAATCGCGACAAAATGGAAGACCGCAGTCGAAGAGAAAAAATGTCACGAAATCGCGACATGATGCAAGAAAGCGCCTGAAGAGAAAAAGTGTCGCGATATCACGACATGTTGCAAAAACGCACCCGAAGAGAAAAAGTGTCGCGATATCACGACATGTTGCAAAAATGCACCCGAAGAGAAAAGGTGTCGCGATATCGCCTATTTTAATCCATAGTATTTTTTCAATTTGTAGATTTGTTGACATTATCCATTGTCAAAAAAGCCTTCAAATTGTGCCATATACACTTCTTCTTCAAGATCACCATTGAGAAAGGCACTTTTAACATCCATTTGATGAATTTTCCAACAAAATTGTGTTGTCGTTACAAATTCTAGAAGAATTGTGGTCATATTTATTGTAGATGTGAATGTCTATTCATAATATATATGTTCCTTCTATGTATAACCCTTTACAATGAGTTGTATCTTATATTTATCAATGGATCTATTTGCCTTATACTTGATTTTGAAAACCCACTTGAAACCTATCAACTTCTTTCCTTTTTGTAAATCAACGAGATCCAATATTCCATTCTTCATCAGTGATGTGTATTATACTTTCATGGCTTCCTTCCATTGTGGAAAGCTTAGTACTTCCTTTATTGAGGTTGGTTTTGCATTCTCCATTACATAAGTCATCAAGTCTAAATTTACCTTATATCATGTACTATTAAGAGTACATGGTCATGTGGAGGTTAGATCAGGTAGTGCATTTTGCTTAGCATATTTAAGAGTATTTGTGATCCATTTGGGAGCCTTTCTTTATTGTGGTGGAGCAACCACTATCGATTCTTCTGTTGGTTCATCAATCACTTCTAAATCTAACTCATCTTTTAGACCTTTGCAAAATTTCTTGTTTGACACAATGCTTAAAATAGGAGATGTGGCATCACCAAACTCCTTAGAATCCTCAATGTTTATTTTACATTCTTGATCAAATACCACATATTTACCTATATGTATGCTCTTAGTGATTGGATCAATTAGTCAATAAGCTTTTGATGCCTCATCATACCCAAAAAATATGCAAGAATTTTTTTCTGCATTCAAATTGGTCCTCTTTTATTTTGTCACATACATGTATCCACCATAATTGGCTAGCATTTGTTTGCACAAATTAGTATGTATGACATCCAATGGTCTTTAGCTTTGTGAGTTCTAAACTCAAAATGTACTTGATGTTGCTTTCTTGCTAGACAACCAAACAAGCTGGCAATGTAGGTGAAAGGTTGGGCAAACCTATCACCATATGATGCTTATTTAATTGGATTAAGTATCCAGATTTCATATGTCCATATCTCCTATGCCAAAGTGAGGTAACACCTATCATGGCAACAAACAATACAACATTAGAATATGAGACATAGAGGGAAAATAGACCATTCTTATAGGAATTGATTGCAACAAACTTGTCATTTTTGTGATAAAATATTTCTTACCATCAACAACCTTGAATTCAACTATATTGTCTCAATCCAATATTTGTGAAACATATAATAAGTTGTTTTCTAATTTGGGTACATATAACACATTGTCAGTTGTTCATTTGCCATCAGTAAAATTTATAGGAACATTCCCCAATCCTTTAACATGATAGGTCTTATCATCATCAATAGTGATTGGTTTCCCATATTTTGTTATAGGAAACCAAACCATGTTTTATCTCTAGTTATATGATTGCTAGCACCTAAATCAATGTACCGAATTCCATCCTTTGGTTTTATCACTGCTTTGGTCATTAGTACCTTATGTGTTATTTTAGAATCCTATTCATAATCAAATTTTGGTTCTTCATATGCAACATGCCCTTATTGTTGCTTGGGATATAATTTATAAAGGCCCTAAGTATAACAAGTACTAAGAGTTTATCTTCTACTTTTTCCCCATGGTATTCAATATGGCTTTTAGTTCAACAACTCTATGCATAAATTCTTCAATGCTTTCTAATCTTGAAATCTCACTATGTAGAGTTGAGATTGAAGGTGAAGAATTATGACTTTAGTCTTCTCTTCAAATATGGTAGAAAGTGTATCCCAAGAATCCTTAGATGTCTATGCTTCACCAATGTGTGGTTGAATAAAATTTGTTGTGGAAAGGATGATTATCATTAGTGTCTTGGCATTTGCCTCATTAAACTATTGTTAAGCCTCTCCATCCTATTCTAGACAAGTGATCTTTTTAGTGATAATGTCCCAAAATTTCTCAACCACTAGGATGGTCTTGATCTTGCTTTTCCATGGTCCAAATTTTGGGTCTCTAAGTAGCTATAATCCTATAAGAAAAAAAATTCATGTTGCCATGGTAAGGCTTCTTTATGTCTTTCAAATGCCCTCCCTTTCAATATACCACTAGTTTGATATATCAAACCTTTCTATATACCCGTTGGTACATGGAAGAAGCTAGTCCTCTCAATATATGTTGTTATACATAATAGAGACCTTAAGGTACATGAAAGAGAATGATACATGATACCAAGGTAGTATGGAAAGGAATTTCCCCTATCAATGACACTTTTTTAAAGAGAAATCCTTGTATTTGGGTGTAACTTTCTTATATACTTGGAATTTCTAAATTTAAAGATTTACATCTAATAATAGTGATGAATAGGGTAAAAAATGGAGTAGAAAATAATCACACAACAAATGGTTTCCTTATTTCTCCGTGATAATTTATTGGGTCAATACCCAAACATAGTTGTAGCTATATTAGATTATAAACATAGTAGCTTAACGTAAAAACTGTACCTAAAAACTTTACAACAAGAAAAATGACTAATGGTCTTTATGGAGGGGAAAAAACTCCAATAGACAATAAAAATACCTCAAATTTGTGATTTCTTTACTACGAAATCTCCTCACAATAACTTGAACTCATCGTTCTTCATTCACCTCTAAACTCACCTTTTTTTTACTGCAAGTTATCTATATCACCTTTGAATGGCCTCGAAATATATTCTCCTTGCACCAAGATAAAAAAAAAACATAATAATCTGAGAAAAAATGGACAAAGTTTTTGGATTCAAAAATGGGGTTATGTTGCTATGATACCAATGATAGATTGAGTAGTAAAACACAATATTTTATTTAGAAAAATTGAGTAGAGAATCAAGCTTTACAAATATATACATGAAGGTGTCTCTTGGTTTCTCAAGAGACTCTTAGTGCTTCGAAGACCAACATGCCTTTTGGTATTCCAACTATTAAAATATAACACCTATTCAAATATGACAAAAATAATATAATAATAATTATCTAATAAATATCTATGCCAATACCTCATGCAATTTAATGAAGAGATAAGGATATAGAGAGCCACCTTGACAAATTTTATAGGATAATTTAGTATCCAATTGGGAATCCATTTATCAAAACATAATATTTTAGAGTGCTATAACATGTTATCCATTTATACCAACTTTAATCAAAGCCAAACTCATATAAAAAATTGTAGCAAACCCTATCATATGTTTTGTTCATGTATAATTTAATAAGCATGCCTAGTTTTCTATAAACTTAAGAGAATTGAGTCTCTTATGTGATGATTATACCCTCAAATATTTGATTAGCACAAAGAAAGCTACCTTTCCATCCAAGATATCAAAATCTCAAATGTCTCTCAAAATACTTACCATAATTGTTATAAAGGCTTATTAGATGAAATTTGTCAAAATATTTTATCTCATCATTCTTGAATACCAATGCTATATAAAGTGGCATTAATCTCACTTATACTATCCTTCTTTTTCCTAGTATTTTTATGGTAACCAACATATCAATCTTCAACATCTACAAAAAATTGAAATATAATTATGAAATTCCATTAGGAACATGTGCCTTGTCAAGTTGGAAAGAGAAAATTGTTTTATGTAGCTTCTATATCAAAATATTCATCATCAAGCTTTTATTTTATCTCCACATAATAATTAATAGAATGATTTGCAAAATCTCACCTTAAGCCTCCTTACCATACCCAAATTTAATAGAATGCCTTGGGAATAATTGATTGCTTTCTTCCTATTCTTTCATTCCTCAATATTTATTCCACTCGGAGTTAAAATTTTAATTGACAAATTTAGCAATATTATGAGAAATTTACTATTTCTATTATCTTTCTTAAAACCATGCTTCTCAATACTTTTGGCCTTTATATAACTCTTTCTTTTAGAATGTGTTATGATAATCAACAAATAAGTTTTTTCTTACATATAAGTATGACATACAAGTTGCAATCTTACTATAGTGGTAAGGGCTTCGGCCTCTCTTTGAGAGGTCCAAGCTTCAAACCCCAATCAATATGATGGGATCAAGACTCCTCATAAAAATCTATGTAAACTCATTGAAAAAAATATGTCAATCCATTCCATTAATTTCCACCATTTGTTTTCTTGCATAGATCCTTGAGCCTAGTTTGAATTTTTCTTATTTCTTTTAAATATGTTTCTAAATTATTTGATATTCAATATTTTCATCAACCCTTTAGATATCTCAATATTTAAATATACCTATACATATATGATCCTTCAAACTTTGCTTCATCCCACCACAAGGTAACCATTTAGAAGAAATTAAGGCCTTGAAGCCATGTAGACTTAAAGTAAACAACTTTAAATGATCATTATTGAGTATATTAAACCTTAAGATAACTTATTTATGATCTAATCCTACTTACAATAAAATATGTAAAAGGATTGTATACTCTGCTTGTAACCACCAGTTGATAATAAAAACTTGTCCAGTCCACTTAACCTAATATGCCTCTTATCGTATGTATACTAAAAATTTGAAGAAACAATGTCCTAAATGTCATTTAGGTTCATAAATAAAGAAAAATCCTCCATTGATATCTTCTATCAAAGACTACCACTCTTCTTTTCTAAAGAGGAAAGAAATATCTTGAAGTCCCCCAAAAATTTAGAGCTTGCAATTGTGAATCATGATTGAACTTAACATGATCAAATTGAGGTCATTCTAACATGTATCTTGAAGAATAACCATATTTAGAAGATATATATTTATTACTTCAATATTTATATTTTTCCTTTATTGCAAAAGATACAATATATCTAATTACTTCTTGCTTCCAACAATTATCTGTTAGAGTATATCTTAAGTTCTACTAGCATATTTTGTTTGGATTTATCACTCTTGTATGAGGTTGGTAAACTCCTAGTCATGATTGGCTTAGATATATTGGGTTTTTGTGATCCAATGGCTCACAGTGATAAGCTTTGCTATTTATACAAAGTTGATCTTATGGAATAAGCAATTAGTTCTTCATCTTCTCTCCAAGATTTTGTGATGCTTCGCATATCTATTTGTCTTGGTTTTGTATATTGATATTTCATATTCTAACATGGTACCAGAGCCTTGATAGATGCAAGCATTCAAGAGTTTTTTTTGAAGTTTTATTTGATCTGGTTCATTCTGTCCAATCTTTTCTTGGACAAATAGTCAGTTTCCTTTCAACTGTATACAATCTATGTGTGTAGGATGTGAGACTGAGTTTTAAGTTTTCTCAAATCTAGTTCATTTTGTCCTCAGTTTATTTTTTACATAAAATTTGTGTATGAATGTGAGACTGAGATTTTATTAAAATATTTTTCAGACCTAGCTCATTCAGTCCAATTTGTTCTTGGACAAATCATCAGTTAATTTTTTTCTTACATACAAATTGTGTGTAAATGTGAAAGTGATGCTTCACTTGGCAGTATTCTGATTGTCACACTCTTTACATGACATCACTGCCACTTTTTTAGCTACAAAATTATTGGTTTGCAGTGGCAAAGCAATGCATTATCTGTCATCCAACAATCAACATTCTTGTGACAATGCCCACAATAATGATGATTTTTTTTACAGTGACAAGCAGTGACCTCATCGTAAGCTAAATTCCTTAATCATGCAGAGCCACTCAACAACAACATCACAGTACTGGAGATGTTGGTGTTAGAAGTGGGATGTGATCAATTTTTGATAACTACACCGACATTCTAAATCAATACGGCCACCGGTGTTCCTCCACATAGTGCTAAAATGGTGACAATAAGTAACCTCCTCGTAAGCTGACATCCTTGCTTGCACAGAACCACTCGATGATGTTCAAGCACTACTTCACACAGTGCTAGAGATGTTCTAAAATGACCACGTATCATGATTACGTTCCTCCACATAGTGCTGAAGATAATCTAGGCAATCTTGCCAAGTTTTATAATTCACATTTGGTGAATAGAGGCGTACACAACGTTTTCAGCACCAATGTTCCTCCACACAGTGTTGATGATAATATTTCCATGTTTCACAATTTGTGATTCAAGTGGAGGTACCACATTTTTTGCATCGGTGTTCCTTCACATAGTGCTGACGATTATCTAGGTAATCTTACCTCGTTTTTGTCACTCTCATGTGGTGACTTTTTGTTTGTGTTAAAAGTGCTCCAAATTGTCATCTCTTTTTGCTCCACATGGAGAGCTAAATTTGTTATAGAGGAGAGAAGCATCTTTCTTTTGGTGGATTGTAAAATCTAAAATTCGAACAGATTATGACTATCAAATTTCAAGGTATAATTTTGAGACGAATAAGCTCCACACGTCTTAAAAATAAAAACGACTAGCTACTACTCGCAGTGAACCAAAGCTGAAGCTTCATAGTGCTTCTTGCACGTAGAAAAATATTTGTGATGCTTTGTGTGGAGAATAAAATTAGATGTGGAGAGAAAAATTTGTGTGAAGGAAGTCTAAGGCAAACAATGTTATCAATGGATGTGTTGATAATGGTTAATACAACAAGTGGGAAGGAGAGAATATAATAGAAATTAAAGGACTTGTTTGAGAGAGCAGGCTTAAAATGCTACGCTTTATCTTCAAGCTTGATGCAGCGGGAGAGGGGATGGTTTTGTTTCAAAATAGCAACGCAGCAACGATGGACGACGATAAGTTTTAGAGGACAACTCCCCTTGGATGGCAGGTTGACTTGTGAGATATTTTTTGATGCTCACAAAAACGAACATGTTGCTCTTATGGAACCAAAAGTGCTGACGTTGCCTTTGTTCACATCAATATTTATCCATGCGCTATAGCTGTCATTTTCATTATACGTGAGGCTTTTTTCACTGCTCATTGAAACTAGTCACTCTTCCTCTACTAGCACTTGATTTACATCTTTCTCTACTAGCAAATGAGGTAGATATATCATTTTTCTATGTTGATATAGGCATGAGAGCAACTTGCTATCCATTATTTAGCCTGTGAGCGAAATACGTTGAACCTCTTTAAATGTTTGATGTTGCATATTTTATGTAGGATGAATACAAAGGCATGGTGATATATTGTTGTATGAAGCCTGTAAACAAAAAAGGTACCTACAATGAAGCTGGATGAAGTTGCAGAGTGATCGATTACCAAAATATTACTATAGTGAATGTACTATTTTAATGTAATCTTCTTCTATCCCCTCCTTCTCCTTGAGCCTCTCTAACTATACCTTTTTTGTACGCCTATTCTATAAAGGCCTTCTAAAGTGAGAAGTCATATTGTAAAATAAATAAAATATAATTTGGGTGGGGGTCCTGGTGTTTTTTGTTGCATCTCATTGCTGCTTTGGTTCAGGGGGGATCTTGCTTGCTTCTAGTTTCCAAATATTTGCTAAAGAGGTTCTTATTGTTGCATTTTGTTCCTTTTTTTGGCACAATGGATTCTATAAATACAATTGACCCAATCACTCCTCATAACTATCATACCTGGAAACCAAGAATTTTAAATCTCATTGCTCAAAAAGGTCTCACATACCTGCTAGAAGAGAAACAACCTAAATTTCAAAAAGAATATGAAGTTTTTGTTCATAAAGGGAAAATGTATGAAACAATAGGCATTATAAGCATGAATGTAAGTGAAAGCTTATGGTTTCATATTTCTAAATGTAAAAATCCATTTGAGATTTGGAACAAATTAAAAACATTATTTGGTAAAGTGGACCAAATAATATCTATGCAGCTTGAAGCAGAGTTAACAACATTATCATCTGAAGACTACAACACAATTGTAGAATTTCTTACCAAATTTAAGGAACTCCTGACACAATTAAAAGGAAGTGGGAAAACCAAAATAGAATATGAGTGCATCTACCTTATTCTAGCAAAATTAAGTGGAGCCTTTCAAATATTTGCAACAACCTTTTTGTCTACAATGGATGCCCTTGGCACAAGTTTTAAAATGCCCACACTAGAAGAGTTTTGTGATAGGCTCACTAGAGAAGAAATGAAGCTTTCAAAATTTGAGTCCTCTCCCTCTTCATCAAAAGCCTTGGTGGCTTCCAACTCAAACAAAGAAAAGTTCAAAAAAAGAGAAAAAACCCCTATAACTTGTACTCATTGCAAAAAATATGGTCATTCAGTAAACAAATGTTGAAAAAGGTTATAACAATTAGAAGCAACAATGAGGGACCATAAAAATAACATTAAAAAGCAAATTGGAAAGGCTTTAAATGTTCAAGGAAAAACTATTAAATCTTCCTTAAATCATTGGGTTCTAGATTCAGGGGCTACTCATCATACGACTTCTTCACATAAGTCATTTGCTTCTCTTTCCTCAAGTTCCACTTGCAGCATTGAAGTTGGTGATTCATCCTTCATCCCTATCAAAGTCAAATGTGACAAAATCATAGATGGTGGTCATATCAATGATGTTATCTGTGTTCCAAATATTTCTATCAATATTCTTTTTGTTTACCAAATATATACATATGGGAAGGGCAAAAAAGTATTGTTCACACCCATAGGATTTGAAATTAGAAGCTTGCAAGAACCATATTCCCTTATAGCTAAAGGTGACATTGATCATAAATCCAGACTATTTAACTTTAAGAGATTCAATGATTCTGCTACAACTTCATGCTTTGTTGCTCATGGTGATCTTGAGAGTAAACTTTGGCATGAAATATTTGGTCATCTCAATTATAGCTACTTGAAAGAGTTGAGTACTCATGAAATGGTACTTGGTTTGCCAAAGGTCTCTTCTGTTTATGGTGTTTGTCCTGGTTGTGCTCTTGGGAAACAACACCAAGATCCTTTTCCCCCAAGTAAATCCCAAAGAGCATCCTCACTTTTGGAACTTATACATAGTGATTTAATGGTCTTCCCACATCCCTCTTTCAAAGGAGCTAAATATGCTTTAACATTCATTGATGATTTTTCAAGATGTACTTGGGTATATTTTCTCAAGTACAAAAGTGATGTCTTATCTCACTTTAAAATCTATAAAACCTTGGTTGAAAATCAGGCTTCTTGCAAAATCAAAAAGCTCCATACAGATAATGGGAGAAGTACTTCAGTAATGAGTTTTCAAAGTTCCTTTCTAGTCATGGCATTATTCATCAACATATTGTCCCTCATAATCCTCAACAAAATAGTGTAGTAGAAAGAAATAATATATCCTTATAGGAAATGACTAACTGTATGCTGCACTCAAGGGATTTTTTAGCATTTTTTTGGGCTGAGGCAGTTAAATATACCAATTTCATCCAAAATCGTACACCCCACAAAGCTCTTGGGCACTTGACTCCAGAAGAAGCCTGGTCTGGCTCCAAACCTGATGTCTCATTTTTTCAAGTTTTTGGAAGTACTTCTTGGGTCCACATTCCAAAGAATAAAATAAAGGCTTTAGAAAATAAAAGCAAGCAACTTATTTTTGTTGGTTATTTTGAGGATATGAAAACCTATAGGCTCCTTGATCCTACTACTCATAAGGTCTTTTTTCATAGAAATTTTCAATTTGATGAGAGCCTTCCAACTATTTAATCTCAACCATCCTTCTCAAAACTAGTTGATTCCATTGAATCTCCCTCATTTTATGAAACATAATCTGATGATGAACATATTGTTGAAGATCCTCCACCAAATGATGTAATTCCTACCTCACCTATCATTGCTCCTCCACTAATGCCAAAATGGGCCCACACCACTATTGAGGAGGCCACACCTTACATACAAGATCTTCCACCTTCTAGACATACTCATTCCTTGGGTACTGGTCTTGTTTGTCAATCGGTTTCTAATGACCCACAATTCTTTTTATAGGCTAATGGAATAAAAGAGTGGGATGAAGCCATGAAAAATGAGTATACTTCTTTGATGAAGAATCACACTTGGGATCTTGTTCCTCTTCCTAAGGGAAGAAATATGGTTCAATGTAAATGGATTTATCAAACCAAGTATGCAACAGATGGATCCATTGACAAGTACAAAGCTCGCTTGGTGGCTAAGGATTTTTCATAGATTGAGGGCATTGATTACAATGATATATTTACAACTGTAGCCAGGATGGATTCTGTCAGGCTTGTACTTGTACTTGCTACATAACAAAGATGGCCTATTTCTTATATGGATGTGAAGAGTACCTTCTTGCATGACAAATTGCATGAAGAAATATACATGGAGCAGCCCACTGGTTTTATTCAAGATTCTTCACTTGTTTGTAAAATGAAGAAGTCTCTCTGTGGTCTAAAAAAAGCACCTCGGGCTTGGTATAAGAATATGGATTCATTACTTCTCTCCATTGGATTTGTTTGTTGTGAGTCTGATGCTATAGTTTACATCTGATGACATGAAGGAAACATCACCATTCTTGTTCTCTATGTTGATGATTTACTTCTTACAAGAAGCTTCACTTCTCATATTTAGATTGTTTAGCACTCCCTTTATAAAAGATTCAATATGGATGATTTGGGATTGGCTCATTACTTCCTTGGATTTTAAATTACTCAAATAGATTCAGGTGTTTCATTATGTCAATATAAATATACTCCAGATATTCTTCAATTGTTTCAGATGGTTGATTGTAAACCTTCACCTATGCTTTTCTAGCCTGGGATTACTTTGACTTCCTCTTGCCCCTCACCTCTTTATGATGTTACATTGTATAGACAATTAGTAGGGATTATTTTGTATCTCACACATACTTGCCTTGATATTTCCTATTTTATTGGTTTGATCTCTCAATTTTCTTAGTCCCCTCATGTCACTCATTGGCAACCAACCAAGCAGATTCTCTGCTATCTGCAGGGCACTACACATTTTGGTTTATTCTATGGTATATATTCTATACAACTGGTAGGATAAACTAATTTAGATTGGGCATGTTTAATTGATGATAGATGTTCCACCTCTGGATATGTTTTTTGTCTTAGTTTTTCTCCTATTTCTTGGTCATGCAAAAATAAATAGGCTATTGCATTATCATCTATAGAGGCAGAGTATAGGGCAACTATTTTAGCCAGTAAAGAGGCTCTTTGGATTCATCAGATATTGGTAGAGTTTGGTTTCTTCCATTATTAGCCTACAATACTTTGGTGAAGACAACCAGATTATGATTCATATTTCTTGCAATCCTATTGAACATAAGCACACCAAGCACATTGAAATCCACATGCACTTCATTCGAAAACACATTCAGGATGGAGATCTTATCTTGGAGTACATTTCGACACACAATCATATTGCAAACATCTTCACCAAACCATTCGCTTCACCACACTACCTTCAGTTGCATGAGAAGCTTGGGGTAAGGAAGCTGTCCTAGGGGGTGTTGACGAGGACATCTTCCTCTCCATCCTCCACTTCTTCTTCTTCTTCTATATATTTTAGAAGATGATTTTTTCCCATGTGGTGTTTTAATCATCTCTCCAAAATAAGATATTATAGATATATATTGTACATGAGTACCTCCTAAAGCCTTGTTGCTGGAACTCATCTCTGTGGATATGCCACTTATTATTTATTTTTGTTGTTGTTCCACTTATCTCTAGTATCACTTAAGGGGGGGTGTTAGAGTATATATTAAGTTCTACTAGAATATTATGTTTGGAGTTATCACTCTTGTATGAGGTTGGTAAAATCCTAGTCATGATTGACTCAGATCTATTGGTTTGTTGTGATCCAATGGCTCACAGCGATCAGCTTTGCTATTTATGCAAATTTGATCTTATAAAATAAGCAATCAGTTCTTTAGCTTCTCTCCAAGCTTTTGTGATGCTTTGCATATCTATTTGTCTTGGTTTTGTATATTTATATTTCATATTATAACATTATCCATCTCGTTCCTAATTGTCCCATATTATTACAGTGACTCTTAAAGCTACCTTTTAAACATTTTTGAACATATCCTTATTTTCCTTGCTATATATTTTTTTCTTATCTTACAATAAATATTATTATTTTTCTGGATAATAAGGGGTTGTACTTGGGTCCCCTTCCCTTGACAAATTATATCTCTCTTATTTAGAGCTTGAGAGTTTACAAATAGATACACTTCTCATCTCAATTGAGATGCTATAGCTAGAAATCTACATCATTTTACATAAAATGTCCGAATTCTTGATTTTCATTTTTTGGGTCTTTTCAAAATTTTGTATGAATACAATTAATCCAGAATTTAGCAACTTTCTAGAAATTTTCCTATAGCAACCTTCATAATGCCTAAAATTCACCTCTATTATCTATGTCTTGCATCTTAGTAGAGTTATAATTTCAAAACATCACACTATCATAGTTTGATTTACCAAATATGGATTGCTAGTTTCCTTCCTGAAACACAAGTGCAACCACAAAAATTATAATAAATAGTCTAGAATAAAATACATTATTATTTTAAAATAAAGCAGATAATACCAATGGAAAACATTAAATTAAATATGAATCATAATTGATTTAGGCAATCAACATTTTTTTCAGCTTCAACTAAACTTTCTACTTCCTCTAACCATGGAAAGGAGAATTTAACTTCATGATCCTCAATCAAAACCCCTCTATTAGCTAGATTATCTGCACAATTGTTTCCTTCCCTTAATATATGTGTAAACTTGATTTCTTTAAACTCTTTAGCAAAATATTGAATTTCTACAATTATCTCTTGTATGTTCCATGGAGCCTTTGCTTTCCTCAAAATTGCATTAATTACTATGAAAGAATAACCTTCCATCCATACTCTATTCCATTTAATTTGTTTACATATTTTTAACCCTTCTAAAGCTACCCAAGATTTAGCTTCATTATTTGTCTTAAATCCACTATTGAAAGCATAATGAGACAAAATCTCTCCTCTATTATTTCTAATTATTTCTCCTCCTCATGGTGGTCCTGGATTTTATTTAGATGCTCCATCAAAATTCAATTTAACCCACTCATATTTGGTGGTTTCCACTGTATATTCTTTGCCTTCTTTTTGCTTCTCTTGTATCCAACATCATAATTCCATTTAATAACTTGAATCCATCTATCAAGGCTCTTTGCTTCTAAATTAGGGACTGGGTGAGTTGATAGGGTTGGTTTAGAATCCTCTATGGCTAAACATATCTTCTTTTTCATTACCTTTAAACTGTTTTCATTTCCTTTAAATATTCTTCTATTCCTTTCTAGCCATATAGTCCAAAGTATTGTATCTTTTGATATATCCCATATTGTCTGTAAAGCCTCACTTTTATAAGTGTTCTGCCATTACTTTAACCAATCTTCAATTTTGCTATTCATCACCATGTATTTACCAAACATATTAAGAATCCATTGCCATAGATTCCATACTATTGAGAAATGTCCCAAGAGATGGTCTATAATCTCCTCCTCCTTATTATAGAAAACACATTGAGAGGGGCCATGAAAACCCCTTTTCGTAAGGTTATCCCAGGATAAAATTCTTCTATGACCTACTAGCCAAACAAACATTTTGACTTTAGGAATGCTTGGGCTATCCCAAATATCTCTCCATATTCTAATGATATTACTATTTGTTGGTGCTTTACATTATATCCACTTCTTATTGTGTATTCTCCTGAGCTATTCAACTCCCAAATCAATTTATCCTTGGCTCCTCTCGTAATAATCATAGTTGTTATCTTTCTACTCAATTGCCTCCTAGCATCAATGTCTTGTATACTTGTAAAAAAATATTCTTTCCATTTGTATCTTCCTTCTTTATCCTTGTACAAAATGTTTGAAACCCTATCGCCATATTTATCTTGAAGTAATCTCATCCAAGGTTTCAATATCGGATCTAAATTGAGTGGGTTTTTATAACACCAAGTATCCATCCAAATATAATTTTTTCTCCAGTTCCCACCACCCTTATTAAACCTTTAATCATTAGATAATGATTATTTTTTAAACCATTCCAAATAGTAGAACCATTTGGTAGAGAGAATGCAGTAAATATTAAACTTGGGTCATTGGGCTCAACATACTTAGAAGAATTCTTACCCATTGTCTTGGATCTCTTTGTACAATCTCCATATTATGTTTTCCCTAAGAGCTAAGTTTTCATTTGTAATAACTCTTAAACCAAAACCTCCTCTATTTTTATCATCACATACCTTGCTCCATTTAACCAAAGGAAATTTATTTTTATCATGTAAACTTGACCATAAAAAGGATCACATAATATAGATTAAAAATTTTTCAGTTGATTTTTCATAGAATACAATGACATATAATATGTTGGAATGGCTTGTAATACTGACTTAATTAATTACACTCTTCCTACTAATGATAACCATCTACCTTTCCAAGCTGGAAGTTTATTTTGAACTTTACTAATAACTAGATTCCATAAATCTATCCTCATTCTCCTCTAAAATAAAGGCATCCTAAGATAAGTTGTTGGTAAATTTACCTCCTCCATTTGAAGCAACCTGCAAATGCTTGCTTTGATATTAGCAAGAGTGTTAAGGAAGTAAATTTTAGATTTAGTCCTATTAACTTTTTGTCTCGAAACTCTTTCATACTCTTTTAAAAAGTTATTCAAAGCTCTAGCCTCATTTATCATTGCCCCTCCAAAAATGGTTGTATCATCTACAAACTGTTGATGGGTGATGTTATCAATGTTATTACTAACTATAATTCCACTTATAAGACCATATTTGTAAGCCTTCTTTAAGTTCCTACTCAAAACTTTTTCTATAATAATGAATAAATAAGGAGATAGAGAATCTCCTTGTCTAAGGCCTCTCTTGGATTTAAAAGAGTTTGTCACTAACCCATTGACCAAAATTGAATAAGAAACTATAGAGACACAAACTTTAATCCATTTTAACTATTTCTTATCAAAACTAAACTTATTTATAAACTGCAAAAAGAAAATCTCATTTAACCCTATCGTAGGCTTTACTCATATCAAGTTTTAAGATCATTGTTTTCCTTTTTCTTGAAGCTATTGAATGTATAATTTCATGATCTACTATGATCCCATCTAGAATTTGTCTCCCTTTCACAAATCCTACTTGCTCTTCTAAAATGATTTTTTCTAACAATGACCTTAATCTATTCACCATCACTTTGGAAATTATCTTATATACCATATTACATAGGCTTATGGGTCTAAAAGAATAAAACAATTCAACATTTTTCTTTTTTGGAATTAGGGTAAGATATGTTGCATTTATTTTATACAGTATGAATTGTTTTACCCTAGATTGTTCCATTGCCACCAATAAATAATCCTTCACTATATACCAATTATGTTGGTAAAAAGCTACAAAGATCCAATATGGACCTGGGGATTTATCCTTATTAAAAGAGAAAAGAGCTAAATGAACACCTTCTAGAGTAATAGGCTCCATAAATTTCCTATTGCCTTCATTCGTTATAATTGAAGGAACATCTTGAAGAAGTTTATCATTAAGAATTGTGGTCTCCTTTGAACCTAGAATATTTTGATAAAATGACTTTACCTATTTTCTAATTTCACTCTAATATTCAATCCAAAACCCTTCTATTGATTTAATTCTACTAATTTTGGAAGTTGATATCTATACTATAGCCATCCTATGAAAAACTTTGTATTTTTATCACCTTCTTTTAACCAAGTCTGTCTTGATTTTAATCTCCAAAATTTCTCTTCCTTACTCAAAATATTATGATATTCACTAAGCAACTCCCTTTCCTCTGATCTTGGATTATTATTATCACCTTTTTGGAATTTTGAAAGTTTATATTTTAGTTTTTTTTCTCAAATTTTTTTCCAAAGGTGTTCTTGTTCCATTTTTTCTAATCTATATGTCATAGCTTTAATTTGGTTTGGAAGAGCATACAACCCACCATTACCTAAAGAATTCCATGTTTGAGCTATCATATCAACAAATTGACAAATTGAGGATGGTCTTCCCACATATGCTTGTATTTAAAATATAATATTTTTTTGAATTCACTTACCACCATTTTAACTCTTATTGGCTAGTGATATGAACCAATCCTTGTTAAGGTATAAATTCTAGAACAAGTTCCTTCATCTAGCCAATGATCTGAGAGAATGCATATGTCTAATTTTTTTGCTATTAGGTTATAGCCTCTCCTGTTGTTGGTCCAAGTATAGTTGTCTTATTCAAACTCAAATTCCCATAGATTATTGTTTTGAATAAACGCTAAGAAATCTTTCATACTTTGGGTCAATTTCCTAATTTCCCCAATTTTTTCATCTAACTTGGTTATGACATTAAAATCTCCAATGATCATGAATCGGGTTTCTTGGTCTTTACTTCTCATAAAGGCTTCAATCCCACTCCAAAATTCTAATATACCTGACTGAGTTGTAGGTCCATAAACATTGATAATGATGAAACAAATATCTGCAAATTAACAAGTGACTAAAGAGGCTATCCAATGTCTAGTTTTATGAATGGTTACACACAAGGTTCTAGAAGGATTCCAACAATTTAGAATCCATAGCATCTCATTCACATCTTGCCCATACTGATTTCATAGTTTTTGAAACTTCTTTTGTCATTTTAATTTCCTCGATATAGAGAATATTAGGTTTATTACTTAAACATAGGTCCCTAACACACCTTTGCTTTGAGGGGGTATCAACACCCCTTATATTCCATGATATGATAATCATGTCTCATTAGGGGATTTTGGCCCCTCATGCACATTACCAATATCATTTTGTTGTTTGGTAAAGAGAAGTTCAACCAAATTAGTTTGTGTTCCTTTCTCTATATTTGCTCTTGCTTCCTTAGATCTTACTTGATAATTTGAGGGTTTTCCTCTTTTTTCCTTACCTTTATAAATATTAGGTCTTATTATTCTATTCCTTAATATCCTTTTATAATTTTATTTTTCATCATATTTATCCTCTCCTGGCTCTATTATAGAACCTTTTGACTTATCCTGCTCATTTTTTGGTATTTCTTTGTTAATGGTAGATGTATTAACTTCTAAAATTGCATTTTATTTACCAATTATTTTCTCCTGAATGGTGCATGGTACTTCAAGAGAGTATTCAAAATCTAATGAGACACATTCCTTAGGTCCCTAACACACCTTGTTAATATGTTGAAATTGTTGTATTGTGTCCTCTAAGTTTTGATCTACTTTTTCTTCATAGGCTAAAGCCTCAAAAGAGTTGGTATTTCTTCCAATACCCTTCCTTATTAGTATCCACTGTTTATTTTCTTTTACTTTTCTAGATCTATTTTTTGGAAGTTGAAAACCATCTTCATCCATAACCATTTGTAAGTTTCTCTTGCGGTTTTCTACAAAAGATTCTATTAGGCTCTTATTAGGGCATAATCTCTCAATATGCTCCATCTCATGACATTTTTTTTTTGGTAAGCTGGATTTTGAATTACTTAGAGGGTTTTTTTGAGAGGATCCCAAAACCTTATAACATCGCAGGCCATAACCTTGGCATATACAGAAAGCCTCATGGGTTGGAGAAGCACAAAAACCTTGCTTGAAACTTACCAAAATATAGAAATAGATGCCCATATGGCTACATACAAGATTATCCCTAACAAGAGGTAGACATAGTTTAAAACCTAAAAAACCAAAATTGGTTACAACCCACACATCCATCATCAACAAAACAAAAAACTCCAGGGAACCTCCATTAGGCTTCAGTTTCCTCCTGGTCGTCCTGGGCCTGACGCCCCTTGTAATGCTTCAAAGCTCCGAAAATCACATTGGTGGAGGCCAAAAAGTTAGTTGCCATGTCCTCCATGATTTCATAATCAAATCCAGGAAAGTGGAATTTAGCCCATGGTGAACAGTTCTAGAAAATTGAATTTCCCTTATGGCAGCACATACATCCTCTCCAAGGATGTCCCATACTATTTGAAAAAAGTGAGGGGGAAAACCATCAAGACCCGAGGCCTTATCAGGTTGCATAGAGAAAAGGGCTTCCTTAATCTCATTCGAGGAGAAATGTTCCATGAGCTTTTGATTAGCCTCTTGGGTGACTCTGCATGGGATGTTAGCCAAGAGCTCGACTTGGACCTGCTGGTCACTTTCAGGAAGAGCTCCCAGTAAGTCTTGAAAGAAAGCCACTACTTCGGCTCTTATCTCCACTAAGTCCTTGGTCGAGGATCCGTCACTGCGAATGATCTCTCTAATTTTATTGGATCCTCTATGTCGCATGGTCAAAGCATGGAAGAAGCTGGTATTGGAGTCACCCTCCTTTAGCCATAAGTCCCTGGATTTCTGCCTCTAGAAGGTATCTTCCCTGGCTAGGATGTTATGATAGTCTGCTAGGAGGATCTTCTCTTCGTTTCTGGTGGTTGCACTGTGGTCCCCATTTTCCATTCTCTTTTCTATCTCTTACAACCTTTCAAATATGGATTTTTTGCATTCAAAAATGTTTCCAAAGACCTCTTTGTTCTAGATTTTGATATTTTCCTTGAATATCTTGATATTTTGGGCTAACTGCATCGAGGTTGATCCTCAAACCTTCTGTTTCCACCAAGAAGCAATTTGCCCTTTAAAATCCTTATGGTGAATCCACATGGACTCGAACCTAAAAGGAGTTTTGAAAGAGGGAGCTTTCTTGGATTTGAGGATGATGGGGTTGTGGTCCGACCCGATTCTAGGCAAGGTGAGCAGGGTTGCATCGCCTAGGAAAGGAATGGCTTTTGAGAGATGAATAATTTGTCTAGCTTAACCTAGATTAGCCCACTGCCCACCCTCCTATTGCTCCAAGTGAAGGAGGATCCCTTGAGCTTAAAGTCCATGACCTCGTTGTTGTTGATAAAGTTTCTAAAGTCCTCCATACTTCTGCTACATAATTCAAAACCTCCTTTCTTCTCTGACAGGTGCAAGAAGTAGTTGAAATATCCATTGAGGATCCAAGGTATAGTCCTGAAGTTGCTTCTCATCCAAGTAATGGTTTCCCATATCTTAGCTCGCTCTATAGGAGAGTTAGGGGCATAAATGTTGGACAAGATCCATGAATGATTTTTGGTCTTTGAGTGAAAAATAATGTTGAGGATTCTATTTGAGGAAGACAGAAGCTTCCCTTCCACTAGGATCGGATCTCATAGGCACATGAGCCCTCTTGATGTGCCTTGAGTAGGGCTAAACAGGGTTTCCCCTTTGCTCCAAATGAATTTGGCAGCCTTCCTTGATGAGAACTCATCGTTTTTGGTTTCCCAAAGAATGAAAATAGAAGGGTTCATCCTTTTTCTGAGGTCAGCAGCCATCCTATGCTTGGCTGCACTATTTAGGCCTCTCACGTTCCATGAGATGACCTTCATTTCAATAATTTAGGATTTTTCTTGCCTCCCTTCACCAGTTTGAAGGGGGTTTTGGTGCCTTGTTTTTCATCCTTCTATGTGTTAGATTCATTTGATAATAGTGTTATTTGAGTCCCATTTGCCACATCCTCCATCATTTTTTTGTTCCGCTGGTCATTACCAGAGGGTCTTCCTCTCTTCCATTCACTGCCATAGTCAATAGACTGTTTTTTGCTTCTGGTGTTCCTAAGGCTGATCCGCCCCGATAGGGAAGGCCCTCCTTCACCTTTATCCCACCGAGGTGGGGATTCCCTATTACTTTTTAGATATTCTTCCATGAAGTATTGTTAAACACCAGGTTCAGGGAAAAATTGTACCTAGGAAATCGAGCCCTCTGCTCGAAGACTGCCTTGCAGTGAGGGTTTTGAAGGAGCCTCTTGTTGGTTCCAACTTGGTGAGGGAGCTTATGCATGTGCGTAATCCTACTCAAGATTGTTATCAGGTTCCTCACGATCCATAGAGGGTGGTAGATGATCCTCCCTATATTCAACTTCAACTTCACCTTGAGAAGGAGTCTTGGCTTGGTCATAGGATCGGTGGGCAGGGTTGTGCAAAATGAGTTCTGGCTAAGACTTTTTGTTGTTGGCCCCAAGATCTTAGTTCCTTTGGTTTCCTCTCTTAGCCTCTTCTTCCTGTGGCTTTTGAGTCCTCATATTTGGGCATTGGTACTGGAGATGCCCTTGAGTATGACAATGAGTGTAAAAGGCAGGTTTATTTTCGTACTCAATAGGTTGTCTTTTGATTAGGGTTTTCCCTCTGAATAGGTTGATGAAAGTGGGGAGCTCAGCTTCTAAGCTAGCAGTAACATAGAACCAAGCATGTACCATCCTAGACCTGACCTTGGTGGAGGAATAAAAAGCCAGTAACTCCCTAATGGACCAAGCAATCCCTCTGATTACATTCTCATGCCAACATTGAAAGGGGAGGTTTGGAAGTTTCACCCATAGTGGAGCGACATTTATATTTTGGGTCTCAGTATTAAAGTCCTCCCCCCATTTCCTGAGAAAGAGGCTCATGCGCCCTAGGAACCATGGTCGTCCAGCCAAGATGTTGCAAAAGTCTGTTTGGTTGTTAAGCCGAATAGTAAAGAAACCTTGAGACAGGGCCACAATCTCCATGTTGCCACTGGTTTTCCACTTGGAGGAAGCCCATCTGCAAATAGTTTCCATATCTGGGCATCCCCATAAGAACTTCCCAATCAGCGTGAACTTCTCCATCTCCATATAGCTTTACATAAAGTCTTCAAGAATGACCAGATCCTCCCTTGAGGGGTGGAGCTCCTGGATGGAGAAATATGGTAGGATGCCTGAACCCAGAACCTGGGCATAGGATACCTTACAGGTTTGATGGGGGCCTTCCTTATCAACGAGATCCTTCCCACTACTGCCCATCCCATCGGTCTGAGCACCCGCTGCATCAGGACGGGATCCTTCACTACTGACAGAGCTGCCCCCCCAAAACCTTGTTCGTTCGTCCATCCTCCCTCCTCACGCCTGCTTTTGCTCTACTATCATCCTCCACTCGCTCACCCGTATTCTCTCCTTTCTCACTGCTTATCCTCTCCTCGCAATCGTCCCCTCCATCTCATGACATATTCTACATATAAAAGATATGTTTTCATAATATATAGTTTGGATCCACATCTTATACCCGTATTTAAGAATGATTGATTCTAGAAAAGCTTTACTTATATCAATCATGACCAATATTCAAGCATAAATGGCCAAAAATCCAACTTTTGTTGTATCTAAAATCTCAAGAAATTCTCCTAGAGTGTTGCCTATTGCTTTAAAGTTATATATTTTACAAAACTCAATGGGCAACCCAAACATCCTAATCAAGACTGGTACTAAAGGTAGATTTACATTTTCAGGTGAAAAGCCTTCATACCAGCGAGTAAGGAAGAGTCTTTCTCTTCCCATAAACCAAGGACCCCTTTTAGGATTCTTTCTCTTTCTTCCATAGAAAAAAATGGCTAGGAAGAAACCTTTGGAAGAAATAATAGAATCACTCCTAGAGACTTCCAACTCCTATCAATCCATTTTCTCAAGGCTGAAGCCCCTGGCCAATACTCATTAAATTTACCAAAAACTATCCTATCTTGGAGCAATAAGGATCTCTCTGAGGTGCGCTCACTAACCTCTACCACTAGAGATGATTCTAAGGATTTAACTATAAATCAATCCATGTAAAGGAAACTAAACTCAAAATCTAATGAAATTTATTTGAATGTCCTATAACAAATATAATATTTGATAGAAACTTTATAATAATTTGCATGTACAATTTCTAAGATAAATAAAGGGAAAAAAAACTTAGCTAAAAAATTCTTTGTCCAAATATAATGTCTTACCTCACTAAAGTCCTAGCCCTTCATTGCTCTTCCCATCATCCAAACCTTAAGTAACAAATATTTGTAATTTTGTTTTTCATGACTTGAAAAATCATCACTGCCCTTGTTTTGGATGGTTGACTTCACAAGAGTATCTTCCTCAATATAACTTGAATTATTTCATAGGACCACTAATTTTAAAGCTATTCAAATATTACACAAGTTGGTCCAAAAATAAACTAAATCAGATAACCCTTCTTGAAGCTATGGCTCCTAAAATATGAGATATTTTTAAGAAAAAAATCCTAATGCTTTGCAAAGATTAAAAGATATCACTTCTAAGAGGGGTTTTATTTCTCATAATATTCTCTAATTCAAGAGTAAAAGATAAAATAATGACGATTTTTCAAGTCACAAAAAACAAAATTGTAAATATTTATTAGCTAAGATTCGGATGATGGGAAGAACAATGAAGGGCTAGGACTTCAATGAGGTAAGACATTCTATTTGGAGAAATAATTTTTTAGCTAAGTTATTTTTCCCTTTCTTTATCTTAGAAATTGTGCATGCAAATTATTATAAAGTTTTTATCAAATATTATATTTGCTATAGGATATTCAGAAAAAATTTAATAGATTTTGAGTTTTAGTTTCCTTTCCATGGATTGATTTATAGTTAAATTTTTATAATCATCTCTAGTGGTAGAGGTTAGTGAGTGCACCTCAAAGAGATCCTTGTTGCTCCAAGATAGGGTAGTTTTTGGTAAATTTAATGGGTATTGGCTAGGGGCTTCAGCCTTGAGAAAATGGATTGATAGGAGTTGGAAGTCTCCACGAGTGATTCTATCCTTTCTTCCCAAAGGTTTCTTTCTAGGTATTTTTTGTTCTAGGGAAGAAAGAGAAAAAATCCTAAAAGGGGGTCCTTGGTTTATGGGAAGAGCAAGACTCTTCCTTACCCGCTAGTATAAAGGCTTTTCACTTGAAAATGTAAATCTATCCTTAGTACTAGTCTAGGTTAGGATGTTTGGATTACCCATTTAATTTTGGAAAACAGATACCTTCAAGGAAATAGGCAACACTCTAGGAGAAATCCTTGAGATTTTAGATACAATAAAGATGGATTCTTGGCTATTTATGCTTAGATATTGGTCATGATTGATATAAGTAAAGCTTTACTAGAATCAATCATTCTTAAGTATGGGGATAAGATATAGATCCAAACCATAGATTATGAAAACGTATATTTTAGATGTAGAAGATGTCATCATGTGGGGCACATTGAAAGATCATGCCCTAAGAAGAGCCCAACTGAATCATATGTAGAAAACCACAAGAGAAACTTAAAAATAATTATGGATGAAGATGGTTTTCAACTTCCAAAAAATAGATCTAGAAAAATGAATGAAAATAAATAGTGGAGATTGGTAAGGAAGGATATTCAAAGGAATACAAACTCTTTTAACGCTTTAGCCTATAAATAAAAAGTAGATCAAAGCTTAGAGGACACATTACAACTGTTTCAACATATCAATAAAGAATCATCTATTCAGTATGATCTTGATTTAAGGAAGAACATTCTCGATGAACCTAAATAATGTGTCTCATCAGATCTTGAAGACTATCTTGAAGTACCATGCACCATTCAAGAAAAAAATTGGTAAATA
Source organism: Wollemia nobilis (assembly GCA_028583015.1). Lineage (NCBI taxonomy): Eukaryota > Viridiplantae > Streptophyta > Pinopsida > Araucariales > Araucariaceae > Wollemia > Wollemia nobilis. The sequence goes on from JAQPPZ010017228.1 coordinate 9,938,216, forward strand.
AAATTTAGTTTTAGAAGTTAAACCTCTGCCATTAATAAGGAAATACTAGAAAATGAACAAGACAAATCAAAAGATTCTATAATAGAGCCAAGAGAGGATAAATATGATGAAAAACAAAATTATAAAAGAATATTGAGGAATATAATAATAAAACCTATTCCTCATATAGGCAACGCAAAAAGAGAAAAACCCTCAAATTATCAAGCAAGATACAGGGAAGCAAGAGCAAACATAGAGAAAGTAACACAAACTAAGTTGGTTGAACTTCTCTTTACCAAACAACAAAATGATAGTAGTCATTTGCAAGTAGGGCCAAAAGCCCCTAATGAGACATGATTATCATCTCATGGAATATAAGGGATGTTAATGCCCCCTCAAAGCAAAGGTGTATTAGGGACCTATGCTTAAGTAGTAAGCCTGATATTCTTTGTATCCAAGAAACTAAAATGACAAAAGAAGAAGTTTCAAAAACTATGAAAGTAGTATGAGAAAGCTATGAATGGGATTCTATGGATTCTGAAGGAGTAGTAGGGAGAATTCTAACTTGTTGGAATCCTTCTAGAACCTCCTATGTAACCATTCATAAAACTAGGCATTGGTTAGCATCTTTAGTCACTTACTACTTTGCAGATATTCATTTTATCCTTATCAAAGTCTATGAACCTACAAATCAGTTAGATAGATTAGAAGTGTGGAGTGGGATTGAGTCCTTTATGAGAAGTAAAGACCAATAAATTTGATTCATGATAATAGAAGATTTTAATGCCATAACGAAGTTGGATGGAAATTTTGAGGGAATTAGGAAATTAACTTAAAGTATGAAATATTTTTCAGCTTTAATTCAAAAAAATAATCTATGGGAGGTTGATTTTGAAGAAGACAACTATACTTGGACAAACAACAACAGAGGCCAGAACCTAATAGAAGAAAAATTAGACAGATGCATTCTCTTGGATCATTGGCTAGATGAAGGAACTTGTGCTAAAATTAATACCTTAACAAGGATTGATTCAGATCATTGGCCAATAAGAGTTAAATGGTGGTTAGTGAATTAAAAAAAAGATCATATTTTAAATATTAGCAGATGTGGGAAGGCCATCGTCAATTTGCTAATATGATAGCTCAAACATAGAATTATTTAGGTAATGATGGGTTGTATGCTCTTCCAAATCAAATTAAATCTATGACTTCTAGATTAAAATAATAGAACAAGAACACTTTTGGAAATTTTTTTTTTTTGAAATTTGAAAAAACTTGTATTAAAAAAAAGAACAATTACAATATGGGAAGAGACTCTTCCCAGCCGAAGTCAGAGAGAACACAAGCTTACAATAGTAGAAGAAGATTTGCAATGGAGCCAAATCTCCTGAACCATTATCTAGCTAGCAGGGGGGTCGGCATGGACAACTGATGCAACTTGTCACGAAATCACAACACTATATTCTCCTTAGGCCGTGAAAATGCAACATGTCACGATATCGCGACACCTTTCCCCTTTGGCCGCGAAAAAGCAACATGTCGCGATATCGTGACATTTTTCTCCTTTGGCCGCAAAAATTCAACATGTCGCGATATCGCGACACTTTTCTCCTTTGGGCACGAAAATGCAACATGTCGCGATATCGTGACACTTTTTCTCTCTTGGCCATGATGAAGCAACATGTCGCGATTTCACGAAACTTTTTCTCTTTCGGCCGCGATGTTGCAACATGTCGCGATATCACGACACTTTTTCCTCCTTTGTCCGTGACTAAGCAACATGTCACGAAATCGCGACACCATTTCTCCTTTGGTCGCAAAAATGCAACATGTCACGATATCGTGACACCTTTTCTCCTTTGGTCGCGAAAATGCAACATGTCGCGATATCGCGACACCTTTTCTCCTTTGGCCGCGAAAATGCAATCTGTCGCAAAATTGCGACACCTTTTCTCCCTTGGTCGTGAAAATGCAACATGTTGCGATATCACGACACCTTTTCTCCCTTGGTCGCAAAAATGCAACCTGTCGCGATATCGCGACACCTTTTCTCCCTTGGTCGCGAAAATGCAACATGTCGCGATATCGCGACACCTTTTCTCCCTTGGCCACAAAAATGCAACATGTCGCGATATCGCGACACCTTTTCTCCCTTAGCCGCAAAAATGCAACATGTCACGAAATTGCGACACCTTTCCTCCCTTGGTCGCGACGAAGCAACATGTCGCGATATCACGACAACTTTCCACCCTTGGCCATGACGAAGCAACATGTCGCGATATCACGACGACTTTCCACCCTTGGCCGCAACGAAGCAACATGTCGCGATATCGCGATGACTTTCCACCCTTGGCCGCGACGAAGCAACATGTCGCGATATCATGACAACTTTCCACCCTTGGCCGCGACGAAACAACATGTCACGATATCGCGACAACTATTCACACTTGGCCGCGACAAAGTAACATGTCGCGATATCGTGACAACTTTCCTCCCTTGGCCGCGATGAAGCAACATGTCGCGATATCGTGAAAACTTTTTGCCCTTGACCGCGACAACACAACATGTTGCGATATCGCGACAACTTTCCTCCAGTGACCGCGACGACGCAACATGTCGCAATATCATGACAACTTTCCTCCAGTGACCATGACGGCGCAACATGTCATGATATCATGACAACTTTCCTCCCTTTGCTTTTTCTTTGATCATTGGCTCAAGGACCTTTCAAGACCCTGCCTAATCACCTCATCCTCAATAGCCATGTCACTGTGTAGCTGAACCCCTACCTCCTTCTCAGCACCCATCTTAGCCAGGAAGTCAGCCGCTTTGTTTAAATCTCTACTCACATAAACTGGAATCACATCATCTAATTCCTGCCATAATTTCTTAATTTGAGTGACAAGAATCCTCAACCTCCAAGCTTTCAGATCAAAGTTCCTCATGCAGTCTAGAGCTCCAACCATTATTTGCGAGTCTGATTCAAGAATAATCCTACGGTGGCTAGGTTTCACTGCCCAAACAGAAGCAGACTTGATGGCAATGGCTTCGGTTTCATTGTTAGTGGTTCTTCCCAGGCCTTGCAATTCCCAATAGAGCATAGTCCCAGCATGGTTTTGGCACACCACTCCAATTCCGGCTCTACCCGAATTGCCTTTTGCAGCTCCATCAGTATTGATTTTAATCCAACCTTCAAGGGGAGGTTTCCAACAATTTTTGTCCTGTCCCTCTTGCAGTTCAATGCAATCTTCCATAGCTCCAATGTCAATTTGAGCTTCCTCCTCAGCATGAACAGCAATAGTTTTAGTAACCTTGCTCCAAATGGTCTGCCAAACCTCGTCTAGAGCAGTAAAAGTTTCTCTAAAAATTTTGGCATTTTTTTCCAGCCATACTTGCCACCAGATAAAGCTTAAACCGAGCTCCTAGCCAATACGAAGAGCTTTAGATTTGAATCTACCTTTCTACCATTTTGCCTAGATATTCATCCGGTTCAGGTCACCACTTACTTGAATTTTAAAGTATGCAAACCAATGCAGCCAAATCTGTCGGGTGAAAGGGCAACCAAACAGCAAATGGTCGCAGCTTTCCTCGCTCTTGTAGCATAGTACACATTGAGAAGGGCCGATGATACCTTTTGATTTGAGATTATCAAAAGTGAGGATTCCATTGTGCATGCACTGCCAGGAAAAAAATTTAACTTTTGGCCAGCCTTTAGAGTGCAAAATTTTCCTCCAGTCCTCAACCTAAAAAGTATGAGGGGGGGCTCTGGGAGAATGCTATCATATCCATCATTTACTGTATAGATGCCAAGAATCCCAAAGCCCCAAGCTAATTCATCCTCCATGTCTCCCCCTATAAGAAATCTTTTTGTCAAAATTTTAGTCATGATGGGAGTCAAATCCGGAGGGATTGAAATGGGCCACTCATCCAACTTCTTGAACTGCTTAAACTTACACTCCCCCAGCTGAGTAGTTGTGAAATAAATTTCAATACGGATCCATCCCTTGGCTTCAATGGCTGATTTTATTGGCTATAATTCTAGAAATTCAGCAATGATGGGTGGGAACTGATCCCAAGAATCTGTCCAGAAACGAGCCTTCTCCCATCTTCCCACTTTCCAAAATAAGCGGTCTTTAACAACCTGAGACCCTAACTTGAGAGATTGCCAAACTAGGGACCCAGTACCATCCAAGGGGATGCGAGGTACATCGTTTGGGCTAGCCTGTCCCAGGTATTTTCTAGTTAGGATTCTACTGAAAAGGGAGGTGGGTTGGGAGATCCATCTCCAAGATAGCTTTCCAACCAAAGCTTTATTATTCAGCTTAGATTTTCTCAAACCTAGACCTCCTTTAACCTTGGGCTGGGTAACTTTGTCCCAGCCCACTAAGGCCCACTTTCTCTCTCCCTTTGCTTCTTCCCATAAAAACTTTCTAGCCATCCTATTCAAATCTTTCCATATTGTAATCGGGGCAGCCAGGATAGAGAAATTATAAATTGGCATGGCTTGAATGACTGACTGTAAGAACGTTAATCTGCCACCATAACTTAACCACTTGTGAGACCAATGATTAATTTTGTCCTTGATACACTCCAGCAGATTCCTCCATGTGTCTAATTTTAGCTTCTTAAAGTGCAAGGGGACCCCCAAGTAAACCACTAGGAGAGAAGTCCTTGTGAATCCTAGGATTTCTAAAATTCTATTCTGAAGCCTTTGCTCTAGATTAAAAAAAACCACTTTGGATTTCTTGTCATTAATGACCTGTTGAGTAGCCCTGAGATAGACATTAAGAGTATCCCTAATCATTCTTACTTCCCTGAAGCTAGGCACTCCCACCAAACCAGTGTCATCCACAAACTGCAGGTGCGTTAAAACTTCGTCACCCACCCTGATACCCAATAATCTACCTTGCTATCTTCTCCTCAAGAAAAGTCTGCCAAGAGCTTCAGAAAAAATGAGAAAAATATAAGGAGAACATGGATCCCCCTGGCGCAGTCCTCGAGTAGCTCTAAATGGTTGCAAAGGAAGGCCCTTGATTAGCACAAATTAAGTCAGGGAAGAGACATAGCTCATGACCCACTCTATCCAGTCCTGAGAGAAACCAAAGGCTGCCATCATTTTAGCCAGGAAACTCCATTCAACCCTGTCATAAGCCTTTGACATGTCCAGTTTTATGAACATCCCTTTATTACCAGAAGTGTGCATTGAATGGATTGCTTCCTGGGCCATAACCACCCCATCCAGAATATGCCGTCCCTCAAAAAAACCCCCTTGCTTAGAGGAGACAATGTTGTGAAGAAGAGGTTTTAGGCGCTCAACCATTACCTTTGTGATTATTTTGTACAACATATTACATAAGGCAATAGGCCTATAATCTGAAATATGAACCCCCTCCTCCCCTTTTGGAATTAAGGTAATGAAAGTGTGGTTTATAGCTTTAAGCATTCTCTTATTTTCTCTGGACTCTTATACAACAGACCATTACATCTTCCTCTAAGTAGTCCCGGAAAGCCTAAAAAAACTCAATTGGGAAGCCGTATGGACCTGGAGTTTTACCAGTGCTCATTCCAAAGACCACAGTTTTCAATTCATCTCTATCAATGGGTTTGAGGAGGGCCTGGTTTTCATCCTCAGAAATAACGGTAGGTATGACAGAAATAACTTCATTTTGGGCCTCTACATCTTGTACCACACTTTCCTTAAAAATCTTAGAAAAATAATCCATAGCATGGGAATGCATACCTAGAAGTGTATCAAAAGAATGACCGTTCTCATCTTGAAGGGCCTCCATCTTGTTCATCTGTCTTCGAGCACAAGCAGTCCGATGAAAGAATTTTGTATTTCTGTCCCCTTCTAATAACCAGGTGGTTCTTGCTCTTTGCTTCCAATAGGTCTCATCCTGGTTGTTAATGTCCTCAACTGCTGTATGCAGGGCATCATCCTCAGCTTTGAGTAGGTCTATAATTACTCCTTCTCTGAACTATCTTTGGACCTCATCCCATCTAGCCACCAATGGAGCTCTTTGGGCCTGGAAGTCTGTTTTATTAGCACGCCTCCAATACTTCAACTAAGTTTTGACATATTGTAGTTGTTTGTGGATTTTGAACATTGCTCTCCCATAAGCTGGGCGGCCTTCTTCCCACCACTGTGGAATTTTCTCGCAAATTTCTTCTTTCTGAAGCCAAAAATTCTCAAATTTGAAAGGTTTGTAATGCTGCCCCATCCTAGTCCCACCTTCCAACAGAATGGGACAGTGATCTGAAACTAGGCCTTCTAAAATCTAAAAATTTATATTTTATTTTACAAATGCCTCCTCTGAAACCATAAAATGATCTAGCTTAGCCTTCCTGCTATGTGGCTTCCACCTTTTATTAGTCCAAGCGTAGTTAATGCCAAGACATTTAATGTCCACTAAGTTCAAAGCCTAGACTTGGGCAATCATGAAATGGTCCCCTGGGTCCAAAAACGGTGTTCCCCCTTCCTGATCTCTAGAAGATAATTTAGCGTTAAAGTCCCCCGCTATAATCCAGTCTAGATCTTCCCTTGAGGTTTGCATGTTATGCACAACCTTCCACTGCCGCCTCTGACCATCTAGGTTTTGAGACCCATAAAATTTTGTGATTAGAACGTGTTCCGCAATGACATTGTTCCTAAAAAGAGAAGTGAGAACACCCCTCCAGGCAAGATTTTCTATTGCAGACCATTCAAGAGAGTTCCACAGAGTAAAAATTCCCCCTGAGGCACCTTGGGCAGCCACATCCATATGACCAGCACCCCTCCAAATTCTGTTGACTGTTTTGGACATAAGATCTAATGACATCTTAGTCTCTTGTAAAAGCAAAAAATCAGTATTACAATTCTCTAAAAGTCTTCGAACAACAGATTGATGGGTTCTGCTGTTTAAACCCCTTACATTCCATGATTGTATAATCATTGGTTACCCTAGGAGCAATAAGAGTCTATTGGCCTCACCGATCCTCCCGTGATCAGTTTGTCACCTTGGACTGCTAGCAACTCCTTATTGGATCTTCTACCTACTCCCTGAGAGTTGCTATTTTTTGATCTTTTTTCTACCTGAGTTATCCCCAAAGTTGGCCTTTCCTTGTTCTTCTCTGCTATTCCCATGCTGACATCCTGAGATACTGTCTGCTCTTGGTTATGCACTACTAAAGCCCCTTAACACATTGGCTATGATACCTCACAGAGTTCAACTACCTGCTGTATAGGGGGAGTTGCACGGGAGTATTAGAATTTTCCTTATTACCCTCCATGCCCTCCATACATTGTTCCTCTTCGTCAACTAGTGACTTAAATATCTCATACCTATTGGCAGGTCTGAGATGGGATTGCTCCTTTCCCTCTTTTTTCTTTGTCCGTCTTTTTCTTCTGGGTCGTTCAAAACCCTCTCTCTGAGCTTCTTGGCCCTGAACGGTGCTATTAGAATCTTTATTAAGTGTTGCCTTATCCTCTTTAGGTAGGTTTGGCATTCCTAAAGGGGCCTCCATTTTAGCATTCATATTATTAGGGAAAAAACGGGCCAAATGTCCATGTTTGTGACAAACCCTACATCTAAAGGGTAGGGCCTCATAGTCCAGTTGTTGAATCCAGGAGAGTTCTGCCAATTCAATTTCCATCTCTATTGGCAAAGGCTGATCGAGATCCATCTCCACACATATTCTTGCATACACCGCCATGCTCCCTTCAATTGTGTCTCTCGGCAACACCCGGATGTCTTCCAATAGAATTGCCAATCCTTGCCAACACCTCGCTCACTCCGGAATTCCATTGGAAGAGCATATAGTCGGATCCATACTTGGACAACAATAGGTTCAACTCGGGGATCGAATCCCACTCTCCATGGTTGAACAAATAGCCCTCGTTGGGCCATGATTTTTCTTCTCTGACTCGAAAGCCCTATTTCTATCGGCCAAAGACGAAAAGCTAACAATAAAATATCAATTGCTAATAAACCACAATGAATACTCACCGTGAGGCTCCTGGTTTTTGCGGATCCAAGAGTGCAAAAAATTCAGGGAAGGACGTATACCTATGAAATTGCAAATTAAATCGTGATTAGCTCTGTAAATGACTGATTCTTCAACCATACTTGGCTCAATGACAATTTTTGGCCTGGTTTCAGCCTGTGGCAAACATCCATTCACACGATGTGCTGTCGACCTATTCCCAGCAGCCGCGAAGAGCATTTTATATGTCGTTTTTTGAGCTTCGTCATTCTTTAGAGGAGATTTTTCTTTAAACAAATCTGTGTATGAGCTGATACTCCCTGGAAAAGGAGCTGGAGAAGTCCCCATTGGACCCTCCTGGGGCACCAATCTAGCCTTCAGATCCACCGTACCCCGAAAGCACTTCTGCAATCCAACTGATGCCCTAGATTTTTTGAAGTTCCAGAAACGCTAGTTCAGAGGAAAAAATCGCCAGAGCTCTCCCACCAAATCCTCAATCAATGCTCATCATTTCTTTTGGAAATATTTTTGAGAAGAAAGAAGAACTAAATTATAAAATTCCAAAAAGGTGAAAATAATAATCCAAGCTCAAAGGAAAGGGAGTTGCTTAGTGAATATCATAATATTTTGAGTACAAAAGAGAAATTTTGGAGATTAAAATCAAGACAAACTTGGTTAAAAGGAGATAAAAATACAAAGTTTTTCATAGGATGGCTATAGTACACAAATCAACTTCTAGAATTAGTAGAATTAAATCAATAGAAGGGGTTTGGATTGAATACCAGAGTGAAATTAGAAAAGAGGCTAAGTTTTTTATCAAAATATTCTAGGATCAGAGGAGACTGAAGTTCTTAATGATAAAATTCTTCAAAATGTACCTTCAGTTATAACGAATAAATACAATAGAAAATTAATGGAGCCTATTACTCTAGAAGAAGTTCATTTAGCTCTTTTCTCTTTTAATAAGGATAAATCCCTAGGTCCAAATGGGATCTCTACAAATTTTTACCAACATAATTGGGATATAGTGAAGGATTATTTTTTGGTGGCAGTGAAACAGTCTAGGATAAAAAAATATATACCTTATAAAATAAATACAACATATCTTACCCTAATTCAAAAAAAAAAGGATGTTGAATTATTTGATTCTTTTAGATCCATAAGACTATGTAATATGACATATAATATTATCTACAAAGTGATGGCAAATTGATTAAGACCATTGTTAGAAAAAAATATTTCAGAAGAGCAAGGAGGATTTGTGAAAGGGAGACAAATTTTGGATGGGATCATAGTAGTTCATGAAGTTATACATTCAACAACTTCAAGAAAAGAGAAAGCAATGATCTTAAAACTTGATATGAGTAAAGCCTATGATAGGGTTAAATGAGATTTTCTTTTTGCAGTTTTAGAAAAGTTTGAATTCGAGAAGAAATGGGTTAAATGGATTAAATATTGTGTTTCTATAGTTTCTTATTCAATGTTGGTCAATGGGTTAGTAACAAAATATTTTAAATCCAAGAGAGGCCTTAAACAAGGAGATCCCCTATATCCTTATTTTTTCATTATTATGGTAGAGGTTTTGAATAAGAACTTAAAGAAGGCTTACAAATATGGGCTTATAAATGGACTTAAGGTTAGTAATAACATCGACAACATCACCCATCAACAATTTGTAGATGATACAACCCTTTTTGGAAGGGCAAGGATTAATGAGGCTAGAGATTTGAATAAATTTTTAAAGGAATATGAAAGAACATCAGGGCAAAATGTTAATAGGAAAAAATCCAAAATTTAATTTCTTAACACTCCTGCTAATATCAAAGCAATAATTTCCATATTGCTTCAAATGAATGAGGTAAATTTACCTGTGGCTTATCTAGGAATGCCTTTATTTGAGGGGAGAATGAGGAGAGAATTATGGAATCCAGTTATTAGTAAAGTTTAGAATAAACTTTCATCTTGGAAAGGTAGATGGTTATCATTAGCAAGAAAAGCGTAGTTAATTAAATCAGTCTTTCAGGCCATCCCAACATATTATATGTCATTGTATTTTATGCCAAAATCCGTTGAAAAAGTTTAATCTATATTATGCAATCCTTTTTGTGGTTAGGTTTACATGATAAAAGGAAAATTTCTTTGGTGAAATGAAGCAAGATGTGTGATGATAAAACTAGGGGAGGTCTTGGTTTAAAAATTCCTATAGATGCAAAATTAGATCTTAGGGGAAAAGTTAACTGAATATTGTACAAAGAGAGTCAAAGAAATTCGGAAAGAATTATTCTAAGTAAGTATGTTGACCTCAACGACCCAAGTTTAATATTTTTTGCTCTCTCTCTACCAAATAATTTTGCTCTTTGGAATGGTTTAAAAAAATCTATTGATCTTATGATTAAAGGTTTAATATGGGTGGTCGGAATTGGAGAAAACATTCCTATTTGGATGGATACTTGGTTTGATAAAAACCACTCGATTTAGATCTAATTTTAAAACCTTGGATGAGATCGCTTCAAGACAAATATGGTTATAGGGTTTCAAACATTTTGTACAAATATCAGGAAGGAAGATATGAATGGAAATAATTTTTTTTACGAGTATACAAGACATTGATGTGAGGAGACATTTGATTAGAAAGATAACGACTATAGTTATTCTGATAGGAGCCAAGGATAAATTGATTTGAGAATTGAATAGCTCAAGAGAATACACAAGAAGTAGATGTAATGTACAACACCAACCAAATAATAATATCACTAGAATATGGAGAGATATTTGAGATAGCCCAAGCATTTCTAAAGTCAAAATGTTTGTTTGACTAGTAGGTCATAGAAGAATTTTATCCTAGGATAACCTTATGAAAAGGGATTTTTATGGTCCCCCTCAATGTAATTTTTTCTAAAAAGGAAGAGGAGAGTACATATAATCTCTTGGAACATTACTCAATAGTCTAGAATCTATGGCAATGGACTCTTATTATGTTTGGTAAATGCATGGTGATCAATAGCAGAATTGAAGATTGGTTAAAGCAATGGCAGAGCACTTATAAAAGTGAGGCTTTACAGATAATATGGGATATATCAAAAGATACAATACTTTGGATTGTATGGTTAGAAAGGAAAACAGTTTAGAGGTAATGAAAAGGAAGATATATTTAGCCATAGAGGAGTCTAAACCAACCCTATCAACTCACCTAGTCCCTAATATGGAAACAGAGAGCCTTGATAGATGGAGTCAAGTCATTAAATGGAATTATGATGTTGGGTACAAGAGAATAAAAAAGAAGGCAAAGAATACAAAATGGAAACCACTATATGTGTAGTGGGTTAAATTAAATTTTGATGGAGCTTCTAAACGAAATATAGGACCAAGAGTAGGAGGAGGAATAATTAGAAATAATAGAGGAGATATTTTGTCTCATTATGCTTTCAATAGTGGATTTAAGACAAATAATGAAGTTGAAGCTTGGGCAGCTTTAGAAGGGTTAAAAATATGCAAACAAATGAATTGGAACAGAGTATGAATGAAAAGTGATTCTCTCATAGTAATAAATGCAATTTTGAGGAAAGCAAAGACTTCATGGAACATACAAGAGATAATTGTGTAAATTTTGAGATCTTGCTAAAGAGTTTGAAGAAATTAGGTTTACACATACATTAAGGGAAGGTAACAAATGTGCAGATAGGCTAGCCAATAGAAGGGTTTTTATTGAGGATCGTGAAGTTAAATTCTCCTTTCCATGGTTAGAGGAAGTAGTAAGTTTAGTTGAAGTTGACAAGAAAATATTGATTGCCTGAATCAATAAATGATTAAGTTTTACTTTAATTTTTTCTATTGTTAATATCTGCTTTATTTTGTAATAGTAACATGTTTCATATAGACTATTTATTACATATTTTTTAGTTGCACTTGTGTTTCAAGAAGGAAACTAGCAATTCAGATTTGGTAAAGCGGACTATGATAATGCAATGTTTTATAAATATTACTCTACTAAGATGCAAGGCATAAATAGTAGAGGTGAAGTTTTGGTATTGTGAAGACTGCTATAGAAAAATATCAAGAAGGATGCTAAATTTTGGAATATTTGTATTCATACAAAAAATTGAAAAGATCCAAAAAATGAAAATCTAGAATTCAGATATTTTATGTAAAATGATATAGGTTTTTAGCTATAACATATCATTGAGATGAGAAATGTATCTATTTGTAAACTCTCAAGCTCTAAAGAAAAGAGTTGTAATTTATCAAGGATGGGAGACCCGAGTACAACAACAACAAAAACAAAACCCCTCTTAGAAGAAAAGTCACTATATAGTATGTATTCAATCCTCTATTCCTTTCAATCCATTTTTTAATCTCTAAAAAAGTGATTAGTATCCATTAAAATTACATATTAACCTCTGCTTTTAAGAATTATTATATCATGTTTTATCATCTCATCTTGGATAATTACTTTCAGTGTATCATATTTCATTTAAATAGAGATTATCATAAGTTTACTTTTTATTTTTTTCTTCATAGAAAAATTATTTCCTACATCTAGGGCATCCCTACTTGTAATTAGAGACCCTCTAAACAAGTTTTCTTTATTTCTAACCTAAATTTTCTTCATAATATTTCATTCTTAATTCTTTTCAAAAGGTTTAGATAAAAAAAATCTAAAAATAAGATTCACTCCTTACATACATTCTTTCAATTAAATATATTATTATTAAAATATTATATTTTAACATAAAATATTAAAGATTATTTATATGATATTAAATTATTTATAATATTTAAATCAATTATTTAAAATGATATATTTTTTCATATTTTAAATCAATTGTTAAAACAATATAAATATGAACCTTTTACATATAACAACGTATTATATCTAAGCAAATAAAATCTCAATGTTTATAATTGTTGGTTCCAATAAAATATGAATGTAGTTTAAATCCAAAGATTATCTTCTTGTTGACCTTCCTAGAATTTTATAAAAATTTGAAAATATTTCTTTGATAACCGTTTTTTCAACACTTCCTTTAAATATCTCAAATTATCTTCCATGCATTTTTATCTTCTACTCTAAGTGCTCTAATAATAAATATCTTCAAAATACCAAGGGTGAGTGGGTAGTCAAGTTGGTGTGAGACGACTAGTTGAGGAACGTGATCTGTATGGTGTGGATTCACACTTTGGTTCAAATCACACTAGTTTACCATAAACTCTTTTGTTCACCTTTGTAACGCAAGTGGAGAAGGAGAGCCTGGTCTCGTTGAACGAAGGTCTGTGGTTTGAACCTTTGCGATGCGAAGGGGGACACAAAAAATCTTTTGTGGCTTCCCTATAGATAGTGGTATACCCAAATGGGATGGCACTGCCGACCATCTATGAGTGACTCTCAAGGTTTATTTCTAAACATAAAAGTTTGTTCACCTTTGTAGTGCAAGTGAAGAAGGTGAGCATGGGCTCGTTGAATGAGAGGTCCATGGTTTGAACCTCTGTGATGCAAAGGGGGACACAAAAAATCTCTTATCACTCCCCTCTAGATAGTGGTATACCCAGATGAGATGACATTGTTGGCCACCTAAAAATAGCTCTCGAGGTTTCTTTCTAACCTAATTTTTTTTTGGATGGGACGACATTGACTAGCTAAGAGTGAATCTCAAGGTTTCTTTCTAACTTAAAAAGAAGGGTGAGTGTGTAGTCGAGTTGGTGTGAGACAAGGTGCAAATCCTAGCAACTCTGGTTCAAATCACACTGGTTTACCATAAACTCTTTTGTCCATATTTGTAGTACAAGTGGAGAAGGCAAGTCTGGCCCTATTGAATGGGAGGTCCACGGTTTGAACCTCTACGGTGCGAAGGGGGACACAAAAAAATATCTTGTGGCTTCCTTCTAGGTAGTGGTATACCTAGATGGGATGACATTTATGGCCACCTAAGAGTGGCTCTCAAGGTTTCTTTCTAAATTATTTTTTTTGTCCCTGAGGGCTAGGTGGATTGGTAAGTGCTTGTATGGCCAGGTACTTACCAAGAAGACACCCAAGTTCAAACCTTAGGAGCAACATATTTGCAAAGGTAGTAGTTTGATCTAAATCCTTTGAGTGCACGCCAAACAGACGATGATGATATGTATCCTAAGTGATCGACGATCCTTTTAAAATGATGAGATGATGATAATACATATACCGAGCGATCGATGATCCCTTTCAAACGATGACAATATGTATCCTAAGCGATTGATGATCCCTTTCATGTTGGGTCAACAATAACAAAGCAAAATAGGTTTGGTGTAAACAATTCCTATGGTTTGAACCTTACCCTTATCAATTACTAAAAATATTATGGTTGAGACCAACTCTCCTATATAACCCAAAAATATATATATCTTCAAGATACCTTGTATAGAATAATAATTTAAGAAATATTATAAATACATATCTATATGTATCCTTCTTTTTATAGACTTATTATATTGGAGAAGCATTCATTTTTTTCATTAAGGCATCTAGAAAATGGCAGAACTTATTACAATTGAATTCATCTAATAAATATATTTTTTTAATGCGTTATCTAATAATCTTAATCATCACATTCTAAATTTTTTATTTTTGTGATCCTATTTAAAAAAAATTGGCTTACGAATGAATTTTAATTTTAAATTATGAAAGAAAATAAAAATAGTTATATTTAGAAGGGACGATAAATTATGGTATTTATATCAACAATTATATAAAATATGTTTTGCATATTTTTATAATTAAAAAAAATAGATAGGTTAATATAATCCTTTATATTAACTTGGTTAAAAGTTAAAAATTGTAAAAAGGAGAGAGGAAATGGGCCTTAGTAGGTTGGGAGAAAGTAAGCCAACCCAAGGTAAAAAGAGGTTTGGGATTGAGAAGATCAAAGCTAAATAATAAAGCTTTGGTCGGAAAGCTTTACTGGAGGTGGATTTCCCAACCAACTTCTTTATTCAGTAGAATATTAACTAGTAAATATTTGGGACAGGTAAACCCAAATGAGGTGGTTCATTTCCCTTTGGATGCTAATGGATCCTTAGTGTGGCAGACTCTCAAGTTAGGATCTCAGGTAGTAAAATATGGATTATTTTGGAAAGTGGGGAGAGGGGAGAAGGCACGATTTTGGACAGATTCATGGGATCAATACCCACCTATCATTGTTGAATTTCCTAAATTGCAACCAATAAAAACAACCACAGAAATCGGGGGTGGGTCCAAATTGAAAGTTATTTCAATACTAGTCAGCTGGGGGATTATAAGTTTAAGCAGTTTAAGAAGTTGGATGAGTGACAAATTTTAATCCCTCAATATTTGACACCCATCATGACTAAAATCCTGGCAAAAATATTTCTCACAGGTAGAGATGAGGAGGATGAATTAGCTTAGGGCTATCAGAGCCTTAGTGTCTACACAATGAATGATGGATATGATAAGATCCTTCTAGAGCCTCCTCCTCATACATATCAGGTTGAGAATTGGAGAAAGATTTGGCAGTCCAAGGGTTGGCCGAAAGTAAACTTTTTTGCCTGGCAGTTCATGCATAATGGAATTCTTACTTTTGATAATCTCAGATGTAGGGGAATAATTGGTCCATATTAATGTGTTTTATGCTACAAGAGTGAGGAAACAATTGATAACTTGATGTTTGAGTGCCCATTCATGTGCCAGATCTAGGAGAGATGGTTTTTATATTATAAAATTCAATTTATTGGTGATTTGAATCAGATTAATATTTGGGAACTATGGAAGAGGGGTAGATTTAAATTTGAAGCTCTTTGTATTGGTTGGGAGCTTGGATTAAAATTCATTTGGTGGCAAGTGTGGTTGGAGAGAAATGCCAAAATTTTTAGAGAAACTTTTTCTTCTTTAGATGGAGTTTGGCAGGTCATTTGGAGCAAAGTCACAAAAACTGTGGCAGTCTATGCTAAAGAGGAAACGTAGGTTGTTATTGGGGAAATGGAGAAGGAAGTTGAAGTGAAAGAGGAGCAGGACAGAGCTAGTTGGAAACCACCCCTAGAAGGTTTGATTAAAATTAATACTAATGGAGCTGCAAAAGGCAATCCAGGTAGAGCTAGAATTGGAGTGGTTTTGCCGGAATCATGTTGGAACAGTGCTCTATTGGGAACTGCAAGGCTTGGGAAGAGCCAAAAACAATGAAGAAAAAGCCTTAGCTATCAAATATGCTTCTATTTGGGCCGTAAAACAAGGTCACAGGAGGATAATCCTAGAATCAGATTCTCAAATAATGGTTGGAGATCTAGATTGCATGTGAAACTTTGCTTTGAAAACATGGAGGTTGAGGATTCTTGTCACTCAAATTAAGGAATTATGGAGGGAATTAGATGATGTGATTCCAGTTTATGTGAGTAGAGATCTAAATAAAGTGGCAGACTTCCTAGCTAAGATGGGTATTGAGAAGGAGGTAGGGGTTCAGTGGCACAGTGACATGGTTATTGAGGATGATATGATTAGGTAGGTTGGTGAGCAAATCCAGTGCTTAGCAAATTTGGATAACCATTTCAGAAATACTGTTTAGGAGATTTGTGCTTCAATGTAGATCTTATTTTATAGTTGTAAACATGTGAACAGTCATTGTAGAAATATGGTTTAAGAGATTTGGCTCCAATGTAAATATTCTTTTACTATTGTAAACATGTGTTCTCTTTGGCTAAGGCTAGGAAAAGTCTCATCCCAACTTGTAAATGATATTTGTTTTAATACAAGTTTTTTCAAATTATTTTTCAAAAAAGAGTTAAAAATTGTAAAATTACAGGTTTATTATAGTGATAAGGGCTTTGGCCTCTCTTTGAGAAGTTCAAGGTTTAAACCCCACTCAATATGAGGGAATCAAGACCCCTCATAAAAATCTGTGTAAACTAGTTGACAAAAAAGTAAAAAATTGTATATCAAAAGAAGAAATTATTTATTAAACAAATGTTTAGATATAGTTTATTACGAATTTAAGTTATATTCCTTATATATATATATATACATATATATATATATATATATATAATATTAATAATTAATATCAATTTATGTAGTTTTTAAGTTGAAAACAAGGTCATAAATGACATCAAGCTAATAATACAAAGTCCTATGGTGACATATAATAAATATATTCATCTCATATTATAATTACATAACCTGCACCTACATGGCAATTGGTTGGAGTGAAAAATTTCACATGTTAGACCAAGGTTTTAATTTTATGCATCAATTTTAACATTTTAAATTAAATGACATAAGTTCAATTGGTTAAATTCTTCAACTTTCAAGGAGGAGACTCAGATTTAAATCTTGTCAAGCTATATATAATTATCAAGGTGTTATAATACCACTATATGGAAATTTTGTAAGCTATATATTACTATCAAGGTGTTATAATACCATTATGTGGTCATGACGTAATACAAGTGGATCTATTTTGATCCCCTATTAAAAAAAAAGATAATTTACATTAAAAAGAGAGTGATCTATAGAAAAAGAAAAATAAACTACTTCTACATTTACAAGATTGACTCTGAAATTGTTAACGGAGTACAACCCCTTCTAACGAATAGTTTTGAGGCTCTGCATCCTGGAGAGAATGAGGTTGTTCCAATCATGGAGACTTGGAACAAATGTATTCAGGAGTGTGGCTTGAAAAAATAATTTTTCTCTTTGGGGGTAAAAAAAGGTTGGCAGGCCTCCCAAGACTTCGCTAAGACAAGCTTCCAGTAAGTGATTTTCAGTTGTTTTTGTTTTAGTTGTTTGTCAGGCCATATATTGTTGTAGATTTGCTCCAATTTTAAATGGAATTCTTGTCTCCCTGGTTCTTTGAGCACCTCTAGGTTCCAGTGGTGAGGTCTGGTTCCCAGATTTAAGTCCCTAGTGGTGGGCAAGATCTTCAAATTTTGAACTTTGAATTTGAATGTAGCTTTGGGTAGGATTTTACAAATTCTAATTTTAAATCTCGAATTTGAATGTTGTTTTGGGTGTGGGTTTTTCCTATGTTAGCCCTTTTTTTTATTTGGCTGTTTGATCGTGATAATCTCTTATATTTTTTTGATAACAATCTGTAATTTATTTGCTAGGAGGTTGCTTCATTAGATTTTCGGGTTCAGTTTTTCTTGATATCTTATTGTTAGATTTAAAGTTTTGGGATGCCTTTCAAAACCCTATTTGTAATAAGTTTAGGGACCCTTTAAAAACCCCTTCTACTACCAATAAAAAAAATATTGTTAATATCATGATTATTTTGAAAAACAAAATTTATTTTATTTTATTTATTTTTGTTAATGAAGACAAAAGAGAAGAAAGAAGAAAGACATGTATATTGTATATTTTCATTTACTTTAGTTTGAGGAATCAAATGGTGCTTAGAAAAAAAAATCCATTTTTTTAAAATAAGGCCTATGAATGAATGTTTTTCTTTTATAAATTATTTAGTAAGAATCATGTGATGGAACTTGAAATATGTATTATGTATTGATAGAACAAAAAAGTTGTATGATGTAGTTTTAACAACTCCAAATCAATATTTTTGAATGTTAAAATACATTAAATATATAAAGTAGCTTATTATTGGTATGGTTCATTGTGTTCGACTAGGGGTGGTTCAATGTTCTACAAGCAACTTTGAAACTTTAGAGATTCTTTTCCAAGGTAGGGGGATAAGGCATATAAGGCATACCATTTTTTTTCAAATATTTTTTTTATGAGTAAGATCTTTTCCTTCATGGAAGGGTGGGATTTAGAGAGGTTAATTAATACTATACTCATGCATAAACATTCATAAATAGGAATAGTAGTGGAGAAGGTAATTTATGTCAAATTTATTAATATAAAGGAACAAATAAAATCAATACATTACCCAACAAAGAAAAGATAAATATCATATAAGCGCAATAGAATATAGAAGGTTTTCATAGATATCAAATAATCTCACTAATTAAAGAATAAACATTTCCAACCCATGAAGAAATTATTGGTCTCAAGGGATTTGAATACCCAAATTAAAAGTGGCCTTGGGTTGAGGTTAAAGAATTGACCTTAAGGTTTATTATTACAACATTACAATAAGGACACCAGGTGTTGCAGGTGAGTTGGATACGAGAGGGCAATCCTCCAAGGGAGGTCCCAGGTTCGAATATTCACCCTACCAAAAAGTTGAATTGGGTATCCAAAATTCAATTGATAATGTTGGTGCGGGCAAGGTCGGGTGCGACTCCTGGGTGACTTTGATGGTGTAGAACCCCCTGGTCGTGGTCTCTCATACCAAGGTGGCCCCGCAAGGGGTTTTTCACTTTTAATATATATATATATATAAAGACATCTATAGAACGTATATAATGACCCATAGGAAAATACACAAGTGAATACAATATAAAAGGGGGCTATGGCCTCAAGTGAATATTGATGCCACATATTTCAACATCCATCCTTAAGTTGAACATGGGATATGGAGGGAGGCCCTTATCAATCATCCCTTTAAAGGACACTCCCCTACTTCAATATATTTTTGTAATCATGTAAATGGCACCCTAAGAATAACCTTGGTTAAATATCCATGGTTTGCTTCACTAAAGTAATATAGATTGGATCAAGCATCACATGGGCATGAATACATCAAACATAATGTATCCAAACCTCAATGTGCTTTATATGCTAATAAAAGACTAGATTTTGGACAAGCTCATGGAAATCTGATTGTCATAATAAAGGGTCATCAAAAATAGCTAACGAAGACCAAACTATTCTAGAATCATGAGCATCCATCAAATATGTTTGATGAACTCATTAGGAGCACAACATAACTTCTATAGAGGACTGAGATATGATGGAATGCCATCTACAAAACTAAGAATAGGTCTAAAACCAAAATAAAACACAAAGTTGATGGTCGAGTGTCATTGGTCCAAATCACCTATTGAATCCACTCAGAGAATACTATCAACATGGAGCTCTAATTGAATAATAAATACTCATCAAGTATGTACCTGATGGGTCTTTATTTTATCCACTTTTATAATCACTTACTTTTAATCTATCATGAATAATGTGTTATGAAGTTTAACTTAATAAATGGATGTTTGTTTGATATTTGATGTCTTAACTAACTTGTATGCATATTTCTCATATTTTAGTTTAATTAAATAACTTGTATATGGTGTTTGTTATTATTTGAAAAATGCTTAAATGATTTTTGGAGTTTGGTTGATTTATTTTGGCAAGGTAGTCCAACTTTATTTTTATCATATAAGTTTAAGAAGACCCACTATAACACTAGGATGTCTACTAAACCTAGTTGAAAAGGTTGTTTAGTAGCCTTTCAACTATTGTAGTATTGTTATAGTTACATTGACTATAGCACCTATATCAATTTATCACTATAGTATAAACAAAGTTGTAGTGGTCTAGTGCTACAACAAGATAGAAAATCATCCAATCATTGATGCACCTTATTCATAGTCAGTACAACATCATCCTATACCACTAGTTCAACACTCTTAAACCACCACATCAAAAAAAGGGATGCAAGCAACTATAGTAGCCACTCAATTGTAGTTGTAATAGTCACTCAACTCTAACTATAGCATTTACTCAGCAATAGTTATAACAACTAATTGTAATTGTATCAATTTCTTAGCTATAGTTGTAATTGTCACCTCACTATAACTATAGTTATTATCTATTTAGTTGTTACTACAATAATTCATTGTAGTGATCTTTGAATTGTTTAGTTGTAGTAAAAGACAAAACCATAGTTGCTTTATCCTAGCTATGATGGTCATATCAGAGATAAATCTTAGAGTTTATTTATCAAAGTTGTTATTTGGGACTTGTACTTTTCTATAAAAAGGAATTTTCCAAATTTTGTTGTTATACCAAATCTATTATATAATCCAAGAATCCCACTTTTTTTTGGATGAATAATAAGGAGTTGTACTCGGGACCCCCACCCTCGAAAAATTACAACTCTCTTCTTTGGAGTTTGAGAGTTTACAAATAGATACACTTTCCATCTCAATTGAGATGCTATAGATAGAAGCCTACATCATTTTACATAAAATATCTGAATTCTTAATTCTCTTTTTATGGATATTTTCAAATTTTTGTATGAATACAAATATTCTAGAGTTCAACATCCTTCTTGATGTTTTCTATAGCAACCTTTACAATACCAAAACTTCACCTCTACTATCTATGCATTGCATCTTAGTAGAGTAATATTTCCAAAACATCATACTATCATAGTCCACTTTACCAAATCTGGATTGCTATTTTCCTTCCTAAAACACAAGTGCAACCACAAAAATTATAATAAATAGTTTATATGAAAACACATTATTGTTATAAAATAAAGCATATATTACCAATGGAAAATATTAAAGTAAATTTTAATCATTATTTGATTCAAGCAATCAACATTTTCTTATCAGCTTCAACTAAACTTACTACTTCCTCTAACCATGGAAAGGAGAATTTAACTTCACGATCCTCAATCAAAACCCCTCTATTGGCTATCCTATCTACACATTTTTTTCCTTCCCTTAATGTATGTGTAAACTTGATTTCTTCAAATTCTTTAGCAAGATATTGAATTTCCATAATTATCTCTTGTATGTTCCATGGAGCCTTTGATTCCTCAAAATTATACTTATTAGTATGAGAGAATTACCTTCCATCCATACTCTGTTCCATTTTATTTGTTTACATATTTTTAACCATTCTAAGGCCATCAAAGATTCAACTTCATTATTTGTCTTAAATCCACTATTGAAAGCACAATGATACAAAATCTCTCTTTTATTATTTCTAATTATTCCTTCTCCTCCTGGTGGTCTTGGATTTCCTTTAGATGCTCCATCAAAATTAAACTTAACCAACTCCACATATGGTGGTTTCCACTTTATATTAGTTTCCTTCCTTTTTATTCTCTTGTACCCAACATCATAATTCCATTTAATGACCTAACTCCATCTACCAAGGCTCTCTGCTTCTAGATTAGGGACTAGGTGAGTTGATAGGGTTGGTTTAGACTCCTCTATGGCTAAACATATTTTCCTTTTCATTACCTTTAAAATATTTTCCTTTCCTTTAACTATTATTCTATTCCTTTCTAGCCATACAGTCTAAAGTATTGTATCTTTTGATATATCCCATATTGTATGTAATACCTCACTTTTATGAGTGATTTACCATTACTTTAACCAATCTTCAATTATGTTATTTGTCACCATCCATTTACCAAACATATTAAGAATCCATTGCCATAGTTTTTAGACTATTGAGCAATGTCCCAAGAGATGGTCTAACTCTCCTCCTCCTTTTGAAAAAGAGCACATTAAGAGGGGCTATGAAAACCCCTTTTCATAAGGTTATCCCAGGATAAAATCCATCTATGATCTACTAGCCAAAAAAACATTTTGAATTTAGGAATGCTTGCGGTATACCAAATATCTCTCCATATTCTAATGATATTACTATTTGTTGGTGCTTTACATTATATCCACTTCTTATTGTGTATTCTCCTAAGCTATTCAACTCCCAAATCAATTTATCCTTGGCTCCTCTCGGAATAATCACAATTTTTATCATTCTACTCAATTGCCTCCTAGCATCAATGTATTGTATACTTGTAAAAAAATATTCTTTCCATTTGTATCTTCCTTCTTGATCCTTATACAAAATGTTTGAAAATCTATCACCATATTTATCTTGAAGCAATCTCATCCAAGGTTTTAAAATTGGATCTAAATTGAGTGGTTTTTTATCACACCAAGTATCCATCCAAATAGAAAACAAATTTCTAGTTCCCACCACTCATATTAAACCTTTAATCATTAGATTTTTTAAACCATTCTAAGTATTAAAACCATTTGGTAGAGAGAATATAGTAAATATTAAACTTGGGTCATTGGGCTCAACATAATTACTTAGAAGAATTCTTGCCCATTGTCTTTGAATCTCTTTGTACAATCTCCACATTACATTTCCCCTAAGAGCTAAGTTTGCATTTGTAAGAACTCTTAATCCAAGACCTCCTCTAGTTTTATCATCACACACTTTGCTCCATTTCACCATAGGAAATTTCCTTTTATCATGTAAACCTGATCATAAAAAGGATAGCATAAGATAGATTAAAAATTTCAATTGATTTTGGCATAGTATACAATCACATATAATATGTTGGAGTTCCCTGTAAGAATGACTTCATTAATTACACTCTTCTTGCTAACGATAACTATCTACCTTTCCAAGATGGTATTTTATTTTAAAATTTACTAATAACTAGATTCCATAATTCTAGAAAATAAAGGCATCCCTAGATAAGTTGCTAGTAAATTTACCTCATCCATTTGAAGTGACCTGAAAATTATTGCTTTTATATTAGCAAAAGTGTTAAGGAAGTAAAATTTGGATTGTGTTCTATTAAATTGTTTCCTCGATGCTCTTTTGTATTCCTTTAAAAATTTATTCAAATATCTAGCCTCATTTATCCTTGCCCTTCCAAAAAAGATTGTATCATCTACAAACTGTTGACGGATGATGTTGTTGATGTTATTACTAACCTTAAGTCCACTTAGAAGCACATATTTTTAAGCCTTCTTTAAGTTCCTAATCAAAACCTCTACCATAATAATGAACATATAAGAAGATAGAATATCTCTTTATCTAATGCCTCTCTTGGCTTTAAAAAATTATGTTACTAACTCATTGACCAACACCAAATAAGAAAATGTAGAGACAATATTTAATCTATCTAACCTATTTCTTCTCAAATACAAACTTTTCTAAAACTACAAAAAGAAAATCCCATTTAACCCTATCATAGGCTTTACTCATATCAAGTTTTAAGATCATTGCTTTCTCTTTTCTTGAATCTGTGAATATATAACTTCATGAGCTACTATGATCCCGTCCAGAATTTGTCTCCCTTTCGCAAATCCTCCTTGTTCTTTTAAAATAATTTTATCTAAAAATGACCTTAATCGATTTGCCATCACTTTTGAGAAAACATTATATGTCATATTACATAGGCTTATGGGTCTAAAAGAATCAAATAATTCAACATCCTTCTTTTTTTGAATTAGGGTAAGATACGTTGCATTTATTTTATAAGGTATGTATTATTTTACCCTAGACTATTCCTCTACCACCAATAAATAATCCTTCACTATATCCTAATTATGTTGGTAAAAAGTTGTAGAGAGCCCATTTGGACTTGGGTATTTATCCTTATTTAAAGAGAAAATGGCTAAAAAAATTCTTCTAGAGTAATAGGCTCCATCATTTTCCTATTGTCTTCATTCATTACAACTAAAGGTACATCTTGAAGAAGTTTATCATTAAGAACTGTGGTCTCCTATGAACCTACAATATTATGATAAAATGAGTTTACCTCTTTTCTAATTTCACTCTGATCTTCAATCCAAACCCCTTCTATTTAATTAATTCTACTAATTCTTGATGTTTTTCTTTGTACTATAGCCATCCTATGAAAAATATTTGTATTTTTATCTCCTTCCTTTAACCAAGTTTGTCTTGATTTTCATCTCTAGAATTTCTCTTCCTTACTCAAAATATTATGATATTCATTGAGAAATTCCTTTTCCTCTAAGCTTGGATTATTATTATCACTTTTTTGGAATTTTGAAAGTTTATCTTTTAGTTCTTTCTTCTAAAAATTATTTTTAAAATTAATCTAGATGTCATAGATTTAATTTATTTTGGAATAGCAAACATTCCACCATTTCGTAAAGAATTCCATGTTTGTGCTATCATATCAACAAATTGAGGATGGTCTTCCCACATTTGCTCATGTTTAAAATATGATCTATTTTTTAATTCACTTACCACCATTTTAACTGTTATTGGCTGATGATATGAACCAGTCCTTGTTAAGGTATTAATTTTAGCACAAGTTCCTTCATCTAGCCAATGATCTGAGAGTATGTGTTTGTCTATTTTTTTTGCTATTAGGGTTTGGCCTCTCCTATTTTTGGTCCATGTATAGTTATCTTTTTCAAACTTAACCTCCCATAGATTATTGTTTTGAATAAAAGCTAAGAAATCTCTCATACTTTGGGTTAATTTCCTAATTCCCCCAAATTTTTCATCCATCTTAGTTATGACATTAATATCTCCTATGACCATGAATCTAGTTTCTTGGTCTTAAATTATCATAAAGGCTTCAATCCCACTTCAAACTTCTAATTTATCTGACTGAGTTGTAGGTCCATAGACATGGATAAGGATAAAATGAATATCTACAAAGTAGCAAGTGACTAAAGAGACTATCCAATGCCTAGTTTTATGAATGGTTACATGAGAGGTTCTAGAAGGATTCCAACAAGTTAGAATTCCCCTACCATTCCTTTATAATCCATAGCATCCCATTCACATCTTGTGCATACTAATTTCATAGTTTTTGAAATTTTTTCTTTTGTCATTTTAGTTTCTTGGATACAAAGAATATCAAGTTTGTTACTTAAACAGAGGTCCCTGATACACCTATGATTTGAGGGGGCATTAGCATCCATTATATTCCATAAGATGATAATCATGTCTCATTTTATTGTTTGGTAAAGAGAATTTCAACCAACTTAGTTTGTGTTCCTTTCTCTATGTTTGCTCTTGCTTCCCTAGATATTGCTTGATAATTTAAGGGTTTTCCTATTTTTGCCTTACCTATATCAAGAGTAGGTATTATTATTCTATTCCTCAATATTATTTTATTATTTTGTTTTTCATCATATTTATCCTCTCCTGGCTCTGCTACAAAACCTTTTGACTTGTCTTACTCATTTTTTGATATTTCCTTATTAATGACAAAGATATTAAATACTAAAATTGTCTTTTATTTACCAATTTTTTTCTCCTGAATGGTGCATGGTACTTCAAGAGAGTATTTAAAATATGATGAGATACATTCCTTAGGTTCATCGAGAATTTTATTCCCTAAATCAATGTCATACTAAATAGATGATTCCTCGTTAATATGTTGAACCTATTGTACTGTGTCCTCTAAGTTTTAATCTACTTTTTCTTCATAGGCTAAAGCCTCAAAAGAGTTGGTATTTATTCCAATATCCTTCCTTACTAGTCTTCATTTTTTATTTTCCTTTATTTTTCTAGATCTATTTTTTGGAAGTTGAAAACCATCTTCATCCATATCCATTTGTAAGTTTCTCTTGTGGTTTTCTACATATGATTTTGTTGGGCTCTTCTTAGGGCATGATCTCTCAATATGTCCCACCTCATGACATCTTCTACATCTAAAAGATATATTTTTATAATCTATGGTTTGGATCCACATCTTATCCCCATACTTAAGAATGATTGATTCTGGTAAATATTTTCTTATATCAATCATGACCAATATCCAAGCATAAATAGCTAAGAATCCATATTTCGTAGAATCTGAAATCTCAAGGAGTTCTCCTAGAGTGTTTCCTATTGCCTTGAAGATAACTATTTTCCAAAATTCAATGGGTAACCCAAACATCTTAATACATATTGGTACTAGGAATACATTTATATTTTCAAGTGAAAAGCCTTCATACCAATGGGTAAGAAAGAGTCAAGGTCTTCCCATAAACCAAGGTCCCCCTTTCAAGATTATTTTCTCTTTTTTTCCCTAGAATTAAAAATGGCTAGGAAGAAACCTTTGAGAAGAAATGACAGAATCACTCTCGAAGACTTCCAACTCCTATCAATGCATTTTCTCAAGGCTAAAGCCCCTAACCAATACCCATTAAATTTACCAAAAACCACCCTATCTTGGAGCAATGAGGATCTTTCTGAGGTGTGCTCACTAACCTCTACCATTGGAGATGATTCTAAGTATTTAACTATAAATTATTCCAAGGAAAGGGAACTAAAACTCAAAGTCTATTGAAATTTATCAGAATATCCTATAGAAAATTTAATATTTGATAAAAAATTATAATAATTTGTATGCAAAATTCTAAGATAAAGAAGGAAAAATACTTACCTGAAAAATTATGTCCAGATAGAATATCTTGCCTCACTGAATTTCTAGCCCTTCATTGCTCTTCCCATCATCTAAATCCTAGCTGACAAATATTTGCAATTTTATTTTTTTGTGACTTGAAAATTTGTCACTGCCCTTATTCCAGATGGTTGAACTCATAGGGTCATATATCCATCAATATTGCTCAAATTCCTTTATACGACCACTCATTGTAAAGCTATTCAAATTCTGCACAAGTTGGTCCAAGAATTAGCTGAATAAAATAACCCTTTACAAAGATATGGCTCCTAAAATATGAGATGTTTTTTCAAAAAATTCCTACTCCTTCACAAAATGACCATTTAGTTGGAAAACATCATAAAATAAGATAAGTGGTTGTTAGGAATCCCACTTAATTTAGTAGGTTTTAGAAATAAAGTGAAAGCGTTGTTGATATTAACTCTTAATTAGTTATAATTTGTTTTAAAATTATAATTGTCTAGTCATAGGTAATAAAATGCGATTTTGGTAGGATTTTGTTAAGATCCCCTATAATCTTCCATCCTTATAAATGATCTTATTACTTTGTAAAGATGTTAGTTGCCACATGAGGAATAAGGATAACAAGGGTTGTGGACTATATCATAATTCCAATCTTGAATATAACCAAGATATTGTAAAAATTCATTCTATTATATCATTTCTCTTCTTGGTTCTAATAAAATAATTATTTCCAACTAGTGAGCGTTATTAAGCAGGTAATATAAGGGATTGACCTCAAGTATTGACAAGAGCAAGGGACCAAATTTAGTGGCACTAAAATGATTTGATTCCTCTTGGGTAATAGTAGGCGTATGTGTTGTAGTTATTTTTAATTCTATACAATAAGTATAATTTTATGTTTATGATTTTTTGTATTAGTGTGTTATTTTTCTTTCTTGTACTAGTGTGTTACTTTTCTATTGAGGGCACAAATTACAATCTAAAAATATTGTCCTAAATACGATTGAACCAGGATGATAATATTTATTTCCTTATGCATGAAGAAAAAGTTAAGTCTCACCTAGGTTGAGAGTCTCTATGTTGATCCTAAACAATTACAAAGCTTGCTAATGAGTCCTTATTGGTTTATTTTCTATTTTATTATGTAGATTTCTTGATCATATTAGGATTTAACAACTTTACTTATCAAAGTGTAGACACCAAAACAACACCAATCTGATTATGTGACTACAAACACTGATCACATTAACACACACAGCCCCCAGGGTAGCCCCCAGAGGTTAAACAGTGGTTCTAACCACTTACACAACAGTTTTACAAGTCAAAAATTAGTTTGGCACCTTTTAGACACTTTATTTCTTATTCGTCCCACCCAGGGACGAGTGCGAATTTGTACTCGTCCTACCCAAGGACGAGTATGGATTTGTACTCGTTTCACCCAGGGACGATTATTAGCGCTCGCTCCGAGGTGGGACGAACGCCAGGTTTGACCAGCAAAAAGTCAGACCTCAGCGCATGATAACTCAGAACTACCACTCAGCTTTTCATGCATGACATAGGAGTGCGAGTGAGTTCTTTTGACAACACACATATGCCAATTGAATTTCCCTTCCCTGCATGGGAAGGAGAGTAAGCTTTTTAAGACAACTCAAATTTGCCACTTAGCTATCCCTTCATTGCATGGGAGTGCAAGTGAGCTTTGCTAAAACATGCAAAGACATGCACGAGAGGCGATTAAGAAGCCCTTGATCAAGAAGAAGTCTTCTCTTCACAAATAAAAGCATTCATGCAAAGAAACACTTTTGCATGTTAATTCAAAAAGACCCCTTGGGTCTATAAAAACGGTGAGTTTTCTCACCCAAAAAAATATACAGAGAAGGAGCATTTTGCTGCTAGTTCACTTACTGGCGATTTGTGCTTTCATAATCATGGTATTTCTTTTAGTTTCAGGTTTATGCTTTTGTCAAGTTTTTCATTTCATTTAGATTCATTTCAACCATCGTTAGATTCATCTTTTATTTTTCATACACGGGTGCTACCGACTTTCTTGTTTGTTTCTTTGAGTGCAGAGTTGCAGCATTAGAGGAGCGGCGAGGAGTCTACCTTACTAACGCAAGCGGCGGCAACATTTGGCCCGCCCATTCCAAACGTGGGCATGCGAAAGAGGAATTCTGAAGCAAATTGTAGAGATCAATATCTAACGCTCCTATCCCCTAAAAAGGAAGGAGACGTATTGTAACACGAATTGAAAAGAATATCAATAAAAAGGGCTATAGTTTATATTGCTTTTATATCTTGTGTTCATTCATTTGTGTTCTTTCCTTTTAATGCAATTTTGTTTAGTTTTTCCTTTTTTTTTCTGGAATCTCGTGCTTTCACAAAGCTTGCTATTTGCATATATAGTTCTTGGTACCTTCGAAGCCTAGAACCATCAATTTGATAATTATATAAATAACCCATCATTTTTATGTCATTGTAGAGAAATATTCTCAATACAAGTAGCTCAAATTATTGAAGTTTGAGAAACCTAAATGATTACAAAGAGATTGAGGATATTCGATATCTTACCCATCCTTACCTTTGCATAATATTTTTTAAAGTTAGCTACATTCGTATATGAATAATAATAGGGATAATATGGGTAGAGATGAAAAAATAAAGTCCTTAAATTAGGATTTAAAATCCCTCAAAGCACAAAATCATCCACCATTGAAGCTAAGTTAGAGTAAGAAAAGTCGTAGTAGATAAATAGAACCCATTAGAAGCAAATTAAGTAGGTAATCCATGATGAAATCCATAATACTTTCTAGAACATTTTGAAACATACATTCACCACATTCATATACATAAAAGAAGAGTGAAATGAAAGAGCCTATAGACACGAGAGAGAGAGAGAATCCCCACAATCCCACAAAGTTCCCCACAAATATAAATATTTCAATGCCCTTACCCTCATAATCTAAATTTAGAGTTTAAGGAGAGAATACATTAAATATGGTACATGTTCTACCACCCTCATAATCTAAATTGAGATCTTAAGGAGAGAATACATTAAATATGGTACATATTCCACCACCCCCATAATGAATGATTGAATAGATCAATGACACCTATTATTTTTTCTTTTCAAATACAATGAACTAAAGCAAACTCTCCACAAACATGAAGTTGTGATTCCACCTGCTAGATCAAGATGTTGAGTTTTCCTTGATAAGATCTTCAACATGTAATATAGTGATCATAATATATAGTACAATATTAAGAGAAATTAGTTGCATCATGAAATAGTAAGGAGGTCCTTGAAAAATCAACCCTAATGGCTAGAAAGTGGTCCATAGAAAAAGATACACATTGTGTTGGCCATCAAAACCTACTCCTCTTGCATCTAAAATATTACCATCCATGATGCCAAAAATATGCTAAAGTTAGAGAGTAAACCATATCTTAGACATGGAAAATAGACACATTGTGAGAGAAGTGTGCAAAGATATAAATAAACTCTTAATATCTTGAACACAATATAATTGACCAACCACTACACCAATAAGATTAGTTGAGTCAGATGTTTGGTGCTCCTTGAAGACATCAAACCTTGAGCATTGTTATAAAATAAATGATAAAAAATGAGTATTGAAACTATGGCCTTCTTGTTAAAGAAGGATTTCAAAATACTTGTACTAGTCAAGATAGTAAGGGATGACGTTGAGTCTTGTGATGTGTGATTGGTCTAAAAATCCTATAAATGAAACAAGTAGAAGAAAGAAATACCAACCAATTTCAACTTTGTTGCTTATGAAAATATGAACCATACATGTGTTGGATGCAGGCAAGCTTACCAACCACCATGCTAATGACTAGAGTTAAATAGGAGAACACCAACTGGTCCATTTTATAAAAAATGTCTCATAAAACTATAACAATTCCTTAAACTAATATAACTAGTCTTTAGGGATAAAAAACTAAGCAATCTAAAAATAGGGTTCAAAATGCTTTTGCCTGTAAATTTTATGGTCTCTAGAGTCTTAGGCATATTAGTATTGAAAATTAGAAAAGTTAGATTTTAGACCTTAGGACAAAGATAAATCAACTAGAGATTGCAAGTGTCATGTTAGAATGTCTACTATGATATGCTAACATTATTTCTCTCATTATTCTACCAACTAAACTAGATAGGTGAATAAATTATTGATACTTGACATAAAATGATTAGTTAAACTCATTAAAAACAATATAGTTTTATATTTATAGGTAACCATATTGGCCTCAAAAATAAAATTGGGATTAGAACTTTCAATTGGGTGATAGCTAGAGCCTTAAACATATTAGCCATGCCATTACATCACAATACACACTCTAATAATAGAAGAAAATACCTTCAATAAATACCTTGTACTTTGTGAAAGTTTCAAAAGAATGTTTGCTAATGGGATTTGAACATGTACTACCATTGTGTTTTCATAAAAAATAAATAGAATAGATTACCTCTAGTTTAATGTTGCATGAACAAAGGATGGAGAACTCAAAAACTGATCATGTCAAGTTTTGGCCCCAAAACCTACTGTTATCAAACAACACTATGAATTATTGTAGCTATCAAGACAACTAAAATCTTACCAACAAAAATATAATAATTTAGCACCAACAAGGCAGTGTTAGAAATAGTTCTTATATTTGTGCAATGACAAGGGAAAATATGGTAGTAGTGCTACTTGAACCCACATCATCATGTGGCCAAAGCACTTATGCTAACTATAGTTCTTTCCTCCATGAGTTAGGAGTAAGTTGATCACTTGCTAGATAAAACACTAATTTACATTGCATGCAAATAGAAGACAACCAAACTACTTTAAATCAAGCCTACAACCCTAGACCTATTACAAAGGCACCTAACTATTGCATCATTCCTTGTGTATGAAATTTAAGCTACCTTAGAAATTAAAAAACTCTATTTGTAAATGTTCCACTAGAGGAGTATACACCTCCCTATATTTTCCTGTCACACATTAAAATATTTCATGGAATATTTCAACTTTGAATTCATATGTGGAGAAAAATGAGGAAAACTTTCAAACACAAAAAATAGGCATTGAAACAATAAAATCTTGAAAAGTGTTGAACTAGGACCTCTCCCAAAATTTTGTAAGAAATCCAACAAAACTGATGGTTGACCCTTATCTCCCACAATTTTCTCTATACAATCCTTTTGTATGATCAAATGAAGTTGCTTTATGTTGGTTTTGATACTATATAGGAATTCATAATACTTTCCAAAAATATTTTGAAATATATATTCACCACAATCATATGCAGAAAAGGAAGAAGAGTGAAATAAAAGAATATATAGATGATAATCGATAGAGAGAGAGAAATAAAACAAATGGATATAATCAACAAAATAAAAATGGATGGATTTTGGTATGCACTCATTTATCATAAATTAATGCAATGGATCAATCATTGGATTTATTTATAGTGATACCAAATCCCCAATTAAATACTGACCTCAAGGTGATATGACTTGACTTGAAGGTTAAATTATGATATAATAAGTGTATTAAACCCTTTAATTAAGGTTGACCATAGAGGTGGTTTAACCAATATTGCTAAAAAATGAACACATCAAAACAACTCGTAGGCTTACATACAGATGGCCATGGCTTACATAGAAGAATACTCATAGGCTTACATAGAAAGATATCCATAAGCTTACATAAAATGTTCCCATAGGCTTACATAGATAATATCTAAAGTATTACATAGCACTTGCTCATAGGCTATATCAAGAGCACCTATAGGAATTTCATCATTGTCACCTTAGCCTAATAAGATCAAATTATAGATATTTCAACAATCCAAAAGGTGCTACAATTATCTCTACACAGTTGGAAGCTGCTATAGTTATTTTTGCACAACAAAAATCCTTGAGTATGTTGATGATGTTACTATAGTTATTCTTATATAAGTTGAAGAAATTGAAGTATTTGTTGTAGTTTCTCTAGTCTATATAGAGGGATCCTCTACAAATACTCTAGTCCATATAAAAGAATCTATTGCATATACTCCTAAGCTTGTAGAAAATATTCTTTAGGCTACTATAACACCTAACAAATAGAAACTAGAAGGGATCCCTATAATAATAGAGTATCTCTTAGTGGTACAACAACCTAGTAAATATACATTGATGTAGTTTTTTAAACCTTCTCAAGGACAACACAAGTAACATTAAAGCATAGAGACTACACAAATGTTCAAAGCTATATTCTTATTGAACACCTTGGGCAGATAATTTAATGAACAACATAAGTATTAGAAGCATATCCAATAGCAGACCCATGGAATTTGAGTTTTCAATAGAGACACCAACAAGTACAACCCCAATAGAAATGGCTTGCCTACAAGTCTCCCAAATTTTCATGGACTATCCCATGAAGACTTTGACATATTTTTTTCAAGTTGTATGTTCTATGCAGGAGCTATGATTATTAGAGCAAGACAAAGAAGTTGAAACTATTTCCTACTACATTAAAGGAAGAAGCATTATATTGGTTCATGGGCCTAGGGGAAGCTCAATATACACTTGGGATGAAATAAATAGAGATTTTTGAAGAAATTCCAAGCTATTTACAACTCTAGAGACACAAGGGGTAAAAGAAACAAAATGAAACAACACTTAGAGTATTCAACTCAAGATGCACAAATAGAAATCAAATCAATAAATATCCATTGAAAAAATAGATATGACATTCAAATAGAGACATGATACAAATCCATACCTTTTAGTAATAGGACTCAAAGAAATAGTCAAAGGAGAAGAAGAGGTAGATCAGGTATTCTTCATATAAAAATACCATGGGGACAATGGGCACAATTTCTAAGTATACCTTAAGACAGTACTCAATTTCTATACTATTTTAATAAAATGAATCATCCTCTCCTTCCTCCAAATTGATAGTCATGCATGGGTTGATATCAATAGTGGTCATTGTAGCAATACATGTCACCTCCTTAATACTCTCAATAAAATTCATAGCAATAATTATGAAGTGGTCAACAAATTTGACCACTACATCCACAACATCTACTACTACAACATTTTCTAACTCCATAGTATACCAAAAGCCAACCACCTAACAAACCACCTAAACTTCCTATCCAACCAACCTATACCCAATTCCATTAATAGACTAGATCAACTTGTCTAACAAAATAAGATGTTCAGATATCATGCTTACTATATCAAGTGCAATGATATTTTTTTACAATCAAGGAGGGTCCTTTAAGACCTAACATCCCTAATTATCAAGGATCAACTAGAAGAGGATGATGTAGAAATAAATCATGTGTTAGGAACTTGAAAAGGAAATATAACTCCTACACAAATGCAAGAACCTATTAAAAATATTTGAAATATGGCAACAAGATCCTTCATTTCCTAAATAATTAGTTGAAAAGAAAATGAAATCATAACCAAGTTTGACTTTCTAGGAGATTTTAGGAATGTATATATGCATATACCCATGTTTTAAGGTAATCAAGGACATATTAGACTCTCTATAACATCAATAGTTATCTCATAAGTATTGTTATGCATAAAATGAAATAGATCTTCCACAATGATCTTGACACCCCAATAAAATGTGAATGGATCTACCTAAATCACAATATTACAAAAGAAAATTTTTTGAAATTGGTAGCAAAAGAAATATAAAAAAATACCCACATGAAAAATGCACATCTAGCTAGAAGAGTTTTGAAATGATTCACACACCCTTCTATCACTTTTTCACATCATTATCTAGAGCTAAGTTTGTTGCTCTAATACCACTTATAACAAAACAACCTCCAAAAATTGTAATATCACTAGTAAATCTTAGAATAAAATAACTTAAAAGCGTACACCAAATAGAATTCAAATTCCACAACAATAAATCCCAATCATAAGTAATATATTCTAGATTCAAAATCTTAGAACAATCCTACCCATTCAAAGAGGGAAAAATATCTTAGCCACTTAGAAATAACAAAGCCTCTTATATATACCATAGGTGATAGAAGATTACAAGTATGAATATTCATTCAACTACAACACAACTTATCTATTTATGGTCTAAACAATTAATGAACCCTAACCTTAACACTAAAGGATTGACTACCTAACCTAGGTCCTGAGCTAATAATAATAAGGATAGTTAATTTGACTATATTGGAATTTTTTCATGTATCCCCCTAAAAAAATATCCTTAAAACTACAAAAGACTAGATAATGCTCCCCACATCGCATTTTCATCTATAGATCCTACCACTTGATGAGGAACTCCTATACTTGGAAAGACCATAGATTTTAGACTTGAGACTATAAGACTACCTTTGACCATAGGTCAATTTGTCCCATATGGGATTGTTTATTTTGACTAATCACCTACTTGAGATAAGAAACATAAAAAAGATGATGGATTTTAGAAGTAGGAGGAAGCTTCAACTAGTATTTCATCTCCCGAATTCAATGATTCACCCTGTAAGAACCATAGAACCTAAGTGTCAAATTTTGGTTCTATTTAGTCTTTAAGGATAATTGATTATATGGTTGAAGCTATAAGAAGACTATATTAGCCACCTAAAATTACTGTCCTGAGCAGTGTAAGGCTTATTACTATTTTATATGGTTTTATGGTTGACAAATATTATCTTTGAGGAGCAAGAGAACAATTTAATACTGCTAGAGAAAATCATATATTTGTGCCACCTTGGAGAAGCTTGAAACAGAGTCTATCAAGGATGGAGGTTTCTAGTCATACATTGCTTGAATGGGAACATCTTAAGGGGAAATGAAAAGAAGAATTATACCACCATTCTAATATAGGAATCCATTTAACGAACTAATACTATTTATCTTAGGCAAAGCATTAGAGGTACCCAAAGACTTGATCACAATATTAGTTTGGCCATCTAATTGAGGGTGATAAGAAAATATAATATTAAGTTTGGTATCATTGAGAGTGAACAACTTCCAAATTTACTAGTTAAAGTAGGATCATGATCCTAGATAATACATTTGGACATACCATGTTGTTTGAAAATAAATTCTATGAATACTTAGCTACCTTAATTAAAGTGAATGGGTATTGCTAGGCACAAGAGTGGGCATACTTTAAAAGGTAATCCACCACCATGAAAAATATTAGTTTACCCTTTGATTTGGGAAGACCATTAATTAAGTCCATGGAAAAGTGCTTCCATTAGCAACCTGTGATGGGAAGGGGCTACAACAAGATTTGATATTTAGTTTTTTTCCCTTATTCCTATGGAACACCTCACATTCAACCATAATTTTCTTGATATCCCCTTTTATTACTTTTCAATAAAAGGACCACTTCACCTATTGATAAGTTTTAAAAAACTTAGAATACCCTATCAATGGTAAAGCATGCAATTTCTAAAGGATGTCATTCTTGACATTGGAAATTTTAACAAGATAAATACAAATTTTTCTTTTGAGAATCCTATCAACACATGAGAATAAGAGAGTGGGAAAGTTACCAAATTTCACATCATGAATCAAATGAGCAGTCTCAGGATCTACCTATAATTCCTTTTAAAGCTAAGATATCCATTAAAAAAATATATTGTAGATAATGTTGCCAATGATAGAGTCTCCATATTTATGAGAAAGATCATCCACCACCATATTATTATTTTCTTTAATATACACAATTACAAATTCATATCCCAATAGCTTGGTCAGCCATATATTTGTTCCAAACAAAAGAGATGTTCCAAGAAGTACTTGAGACTATTATAATTAATTTTGATAATAAAATGTTGACCCAACAAATAAGGCTTCCATTTCTCCATCATATATAATATGGTCGACATCTCCTTCTCATAAGTGTAATGATCCAAATTCTTAAATAATATTTTTTTCTTTAAAAATCCATAGGATGTCTTTCCTACATCAGAATAGCTCCAACACCTATACTTGAAGAATCACACAAATAACAAATGGCTTGCTAAATTTGGGAGTAACTAAAATAGGATTGGTGTACATAGCTTATTTAAAGGTATTGAAGACCTTGGTAGTCTTTTTAGTCCAAATAAAGGCATCCTTATTGATGAGAATCCTTAGGGGAGTTGCAATATTCCCATTATTTTGGAAAAATATCCTCCAATACTCTTTAATACCTAAAATTCCTCAAAGAATTTTGAGATATTTAGGCAGGGTCTGGTCTCACATGACCTTGATCTTGTTGGGATCCACCTTGACACCTTCATGAGATGCAATGTGATCCAAGTATTCCACATTAGACATTATAAATGAACATTTGGATTGTTTGACACATAATTGTTCCTTTTGTAAAAGGTAGAGCACTTATTTGATATGAAGTCAATGGGATGCCTAAGACTTACTATAAACTAGGATATCATAAAATAAGACCAAGATAAACTTATTAAGGATAAGGATGAAATAGATAATTGATTAAACTTTGGAAAGTGGAAGGGGCATTAGCAAGACCAAAGGGCATGACCAAGAACTTATAATGACCCCATGTATATAAGAAGTAGTTTTGGGAATATCCTCTTCTCTAACCTTAATTTTATGAAACCTAGAATGCAAGTCAAGCTTGGTAAAAAAACTTTGCACCATGGCCATCAAAGGTGAATAAGGAATGATACTAGGATGGATAATACCCTACTCCAATATCTCTTGAATTACTTTCCTTATTCAAAATTCTGGGTCTTGGAATAATTATGAGGATGAAGGTTGGGTGGATAAACACATGGAACAAGGTGGATAACATGATCATGAGTCTACTTAGGTGGAATTCCCTTCAGTTTATCAAATATAGGATCATATTATCAACATGATATCACATGTTAAAAGGAAGATCCAAATATAATTGATTAATGGCCCTTACTTTCATGTAATAAATTTGGGCAAAGAATCCTCTATTGTCATTCTTTAATTTTTTTCCATCCTATTGGAGTTAACAACCTTAGAAAGTGGGGGTTCTATACCTCTAGAGATAAATGATCTTAACTTTTTAGTGCATATAGTTGCTAGTTGCTACAGGTTCAAAGTAATATTTCCTAACTAATACAACCATTGAGCTCCTAGAATAACATCCACATTTTGCAAATCCATCATATAAAGGTTGTAGATCTAGGTATAAGGATCCATATAGATGCAAGTAATAGTAATATGACCCACACATTGAGCCTTACGCCCATCAACAATTAATACATGAAATTTGTCATGGTCCAAATTATTGATATACAACCCTAAGGATTTGGTCGTTTTATTGTTGATGAAATTATGAGTATTGTCTGAATCAATCAACACATTAACCTATTTTATTTTATTGAAGTCTTGATAATGTGATAAGCTTGTTGTATTACACGGACAAATGCTAAGAGGACTATAGTATCAATTACTACTTTAGATCCATAATTTTTTTCTATACCTCTTATCATGACAAAACAAAAAATTTCTCATAGACATTTTCCTCCTCTACTTCCATCTAGAAGTCACATCACTCCTCATATGCCTAATCCTAAGGATGGAAAGATCAATATTTATAACAAATAGCCCTTATGGGCATTACTCATTGTAGTTATTGAAGTAAGGTTACAAGTTATTGTAATCATCTTATTAGAATTAAGTAAGCTAGAGATTATTTTCAATAGTATGGGCTAAACACTCAATATAATGGAAGGTATATGGACCATTCATATCTATTTCCTACCTAACTTCATTCTTGATTTCATGCTAAAATATTGAAACTACCATAATTGAATCCAAATGATATGTGTACTTGAGGAAGTCCATGAAATTAGTATAATACTTCACCATGTCGATATGTTTTTCTACGTTAGTCAAAATACAGAAGAGATAGAGGGACATTAAAATACCTGATCAATAATATCTTATTTAAATTTATCCATAGAATATGATATCCATGGTGCCCTAGTTGCCATAAAAGCCATTAATAAGCATGGATACCCTACTTAAAAATAGTTAAGCTGACCTTATTATTCTTAGGAATATTATATAAAATTATGAGGTAATCCATCTTAGATATCTAACCATACGGATCATTATCCTCAAATGTTGTGATGTCAATTCTAGGAACTAGAATATCATGAGGTAACTTAAGTAATATTGTCACACCACCTATAGTAGAATTAATGTTAGTAGCAAACTCTAAATTAATATCACCCGTAGGTGGATGATCACCCATGGAATATTGAATATGCATAGGAAAAGTATAGAAGCAACTAAGATCTTACCCAAAAGGTAGTTTCTAGAAGAATCCTAAACCCTTCTCAAAGGTTGTAGTGCCCTAGATTTTTAACTTTGAAGAGCCTTGGATATTGCTTATAAGGCCATTGTTGGAAGTGCCCTAAATCATAATATTATAAATTCATAATAGGTGGATGATTGTCTAACAAAATTTTAAATCCTTTCTACTTATATTTCATTTGTGTACTAGATAGCTGTTGGAAATCACTCTCTAGTAGGTATTCAATGTGGGAAAAGTCTATACCATGTTGCTTAAATAATTGATTCAAATTTATTTTAATGTTGTAGAGAATATCAAAGTAGCCTTCTTGAGTAGAACTAATCTTACATTTTTTTTCATTCAACCTATAGCCCTTAACCAACAAACACTCATGAAGACTATATTGAAGATATGAGGGAGAATCAAAAAGGGAATGGTGATCCTCAAAGAAGTGGAAGAATTATTCATTTTCATTTATTACATGTAACTATTATTTATATCTATATTATGCACTTAAATATCGCATCTCTTAAACTTTCATTATTAGATTTATTATCAAGTTAAATTTTAGTTAATTGCTTATGAAATCATGTTCCATCAAGCATTCTAGTTAATAATGTTAAAAGAAAATTAGTAAAAATTTTAAGAATATTAATAAGAAATTGGTATAACTTTAAAGAATATTAAATAAAATTGGTAGAAATCTTAATAATATTAAAATAAAATTAATAGATTTTTTTTTGTGAAATTGGATGTTTGTAAAGCTATGATGTTAATGACTAGTTTCGCTAAAAACATTGAGATTAAAGTTTTTCTCTTAGAATTTTATTTTTAAATTTTAAAAAGTATAGAATTAAAACAATTTCAACAGATGAGATAATTCTCTAAACTAATGTTATCATGATAATATCATGAATTAAGCTTATATGGTCCTCATATTCTTCTGAGGTAGGTTGTTCATATAGAAATGAAAATTACAACTTGATTGAAAAGCATTTTATCTGTTCCAGCAACCTTGATATTCAATGATGATGCCATATTCCTTCGTAAAACATTTTTTAAGAAAGCATAAAAATCTAAACATAAACATTTAAGTTATTTTAAATTGATAAATAAAAACTTATATAAATTCATAAATGTCTTTGCACTAATTTTCACATAGAACCTAGAAATATACGTTCTAAAATCAAGTCCAATGAATTTTATAAATTTAAGTGAAACTTTTTAGGAATAAAGCATATAACATTATTTGGGTCATGTAAATGTACCTTCCTTGGTACATACTTAGGAAATTATGTTACTTTAGGGGGAAGTTATCTAGTTACTTCATGCAATGTAATAAATGCACAAGTGTCAATGTGCAAGATGTAATGTGCAAGGTGTCCACTTGTACAACTAGATAAAGTGTCGACCAAGGAAATTATATTCCTATATAATGGCCATAGATATAACATTAGGATATAACATCATAGAGGAGCATCATAGTCAATGTTTGGTAGATAGACAGTAGGGTAGTGTGTGTGAACTATAGGCTCAAAGCTCTCTCATGGAGTAGTAGCATATATTATGGAGTGCCCATTTCCTCCATGGTTACTATTGTAATATTTTTTCCATTTCTATTTATAGCATATTTCAGTCATCTCGTAGATCTATTTTATTTCTTTCTGCATCTTGTGTTTGGTATCTCCATAGAAACCTTGATCCAGAAGAAAAGGCCATAGAAGCCTTGATATTGAAGAACAGGCCATAGAAGCCTTGATATTTAAGAATAGGTCATAAAAGCCTTGATATTGAAGAACAGACCATAGAAGCCTTGATCTTGAAGAATAGGCCACAAAATCCTTGATACTAAAATAAGCCTTAGATGCCTTTTATCTTGAAATATATTCTAGAGGAAAGGATCTAATTCAGAAGATTATTTTAGTACTAATATTTTTATTGTAGGTAAAGGTGATCTAGTAAGTCAGGAAAGCTTCCTACAAGAAAGTTAAGAAGAAAAGACTCTTCAAAATCAATCCAGTACCTAAAGTAAAATAGATCAGGAGGATATCTCATTGAATAAATTCCAAGCTAGGAAGAAGAAGAAGAACTAGGAGAGTCCTACTCTTATTCAAAAGTAGCAAAATCAGAGATCCAGGAGAAGATCTCAACGCCAACACTTCTAAAAGCATAAGGTTGAATATAAGGTATCTAGGAAGACCAGAAGAAGCTACAAGATCAAAGACCTTGAATAGGTCTCAATGAGCATCTAATAAAAGGCTAGGAGAGCTTTACTAAAAGAATCCTCAAAAGAAAACTCACTGGAGAAATCCACTACCAAGGAGAAGCCCTTGATAGTGAACAACTTGGGAAAATTATTGCCATCCAAAAACAAGCCCAAGAGGAGGATAATTTGGCAAGGAGTGCCAAATCCGAGAAGAAGAAGAATCTAGTGAAGACCTCAAGATATTCAAAATCTTGAGGAGAATATCCTACTTGAAGTCAAATTTTTACAAGAAGGCTTGAAAGCAGAAGATGCTTATCAAATCTAGGAGATTTTAAGATTACCTCCTATAGAAAGAGGTCTCTACTTTAGAGATAAAAAATCTTCCAAATATACAGCAGAAGGAGGAGATTACAAGAGGATATCAAAGTCACCAAATATTATGCTCATGAAAGAAAGTTCGAGACCATCAAATTGGTGAATAAGAAACTGTTCAAAATAGTCTACAAAGAGCTGCAAGATCCTATTCAAGGCAGCAACTTGGTGTTCTTAGGCACCAAGATCTACATCCTCTATAGAAGTAAAAAAGAAGCTACAAAAGCATTCATAAAAAGGTAAGCAACTATCGATGCAATTAGATTCATTAGGTGAATTACCTATCAAATTTATT
The DNA here is from genome assembly GCA_028583015.1 of Wollemia nobilis. NCBI lineage: Eukaryota > Viridiplantae > Streptophyta > Pinopsida > Araucariales > Araucariaceae > Wollemia > Wollemia nobilis. Next base: position 9,980,279 of record JAQPPZ010017228.1, read on the forward strand.
AAAGCACCCTCATCCTGATTAAAGTTGCAAAAAGGAGATTTATATTATAGTCTTCAAGTGTGTAAAAAGACAGATTCTTTTTAAGGTTCATTTGCACATTAGGATTTGATTAGATTTTAGAATTTTAATAATATATCAACTAGCCTATTATCTACTTTGGAAAGCAAAAGAAGACTATCTCCTAATATCTTGCTTGTAAGAAATTTACAAAATAAATCTTGAAGGTTCATTTGAGATTATTCTTTATTAGTTGCAATGAATTTATTAAGTGTATTTTCTTGAGAGTAGATTGGAGTGATAAGGTGTAATCTATTAGTGCATTAAAAATAGAATTTGTTAGATTTATTTGCACTATTATTACTATATAAAAAAATTAGTTTTGTGATTTAAAATAAAGGCTATAAAATCTAGTTTATATTAAGTGTCTAAAGATACTTTTAAAGCACAAAAACCTACAACTCATAGCAGCCAATAGAAGCCACCAAAATTGGTTAGTACAAGTAAAGGAAAAAGAAAAAAAACTAACAAAAAATAAGCTTTTAATATTGAGACTTGGTGAGTCTCAAATCCAAAGAACTTAGGGTTAGTGCAACTAAAATAAAGCTTATTTTCTACAATATTTACAAGGCTTGGATTCACCATCAATAATCCAAGCAAAAGGGTAAGAAGTCTAGCCAAAGAGACATCCTTAAAAGCCTAATTTTGCACTCATCAATCTGCTACAAGAATAAGAATTTCAGACTTGCAAAGGAGTGCAATAAAAAAGTTCTATATACATGTAAAGTTTACATGGTGTTGCAATTCTACAATACATCAAATGCAAGGAGAGAAGAAGATTTACAGGTGCTAAAATAGGCACAATAGGTACAGGGAAAAGCAACCAAAGGAAGGGCCAAAGGATCGAGTGTTCTCCAACACCAAAAGGACATTCTCTCCAAGATCAAACCTACAGACAAAGGAAGTTTATGTAAATGATAGTAAGCCTTCAAAGGCTATTTACGTAAGCTAAAGGAGCCAAAGGAAATCTATCACAAATGTTTACATAAATGATAGCAAGGCAGAAGAAGCTATCTACGTAAAATAAAAGATAGAGCACATTTCAGCATTCAAAAGCATCAAGCTTCACCTCTATCATCATGAATAGGGAGTACAACATGGGAATAAACACATAAATGGAAAGTGGATGCTACATTGGGAGTAGCATCAACAAATGGTAGCAAAAGAGCTACCTCATCCTCATCCAAATCTCCAAGGTGGCTCAGGGATTACCTGTAGAAGAAAATACATTGCTTGCTATTCAAGAAATTGATGCAAGCTAAGGAGAAAGAAATTGAAAGGATTTATAATCTCCTTCTTGGAGGTGTTATGTAGGAAACTCCATGCAAAAGGGTTGAGTGCCACTTTCTACATTATTCCTTCATGACTATCATTTATCTAATGCTCAAGAGATGAACATTGAGAGCGCTCAAGCAAGAAGGATACATTACGTAGGAGTAACGACTGGTGCAAAAATATTACAAGAAGAGGAGACAATATTACTAAGCTATAAGAGTGCCACTTGTATTCCAAAAACTGCCCATATATGCAGTGTAGACAGCGAAGGGATAACATTCACATTTGATGTCCACAAAGTGTGTGAAGAGCAAGCACAGTCTAGTAAATTCGTAGCATGGAAGGAGAGTATAGGAGCATTTAAAACTCCATTTAAAAGACCAACATCTACTCTCCAAGCATCAAAGAGGAAGCCCAATAGCCATACCACATTTATATAGCCTCGTCAAGTCAAGCATCGCACAAAGGGTATGTAGATGACTATAATATTTTAGTCAACATCAGTGCCATCCAAGTGTGAAGTCTGTTAGGAGGGAAAACTGAAGGGGATTAATATTATTCATGAAATGGTTACAATAAATAGGCATAAGCCTATATTCAACACATGACACTTGTCAAGTGAAACTGACAAGTGTCAAGGTGAAGGCATAGTGCACTTTAACTCTAACATTCCCCCTTAAAGTGCACTATCCTAACTAAAGAAAAAACAAAGCAAGTCAACATTAGGTAACATTCCCCCTTAATGTTGACTTCTCTAAAAAGTAACCTATCATCCTCTTTTTCTTTGGTCTAGGCTCGTGCTCTTTGTGCTTGGCTCTCCAACTATGAATAATGCTAGATCCACTGTGTATACATCTCGGTCTGTTGCCTCAGGGTCGGCCACTTCAACAGGTCTGTTGCCACTGGGTCAGCCGTCTAAGTGCCTCAGGGTCATCATGGGTGCCTCAAGGTCAGCCACATCTGGGTCTGTTGCCTCTGCAGGTCATCCTCAGAGGATGTTGCCACTCGTAGGTCACTAACTAGATTCACCACGTGGTGAACTCAATCTAGAAGGTGTCGGTCTCTACCGAAAATGCACCTAATGAAAGGAAAAACGAGCCATATAAGAGTGTCGGTCTCTGCCGAAAATGCACTCAATACAATAAAATGATCCATAGATCCAAATAGGAGGAGAGAAGAAGAAAAGAAGAGAATCTTCTGAAGTGTCTTCGTCTGTAGTCTTCAGAAGTAGATCCGGAAACAACCTCGGATAGAGTCTAGGGTGTCTTTGTCTGTAGTCCCTAGTATAAGTGTCCTTATGGTGACCATGTCATCCCACCGAAATGCATGGGTAACCAGCCGTTGCATTCGCAAGTGTATAGAAATAGTCACTAGGTACAAGGATCACAAATAAAATTACCTTGGAAGTGTTAGGTACAACCGAGAGTGCACTTCAAGGGAGAAAAATTTTGAGGCTAAAAAAACTGAACTGAAACATCCTCAAAATTACAATTTGACACCACCATTGTGTCCGTCACGGAAAAACGTTTCCAACGACTATAAATACCCCTATATTCCACCATCAAAGGGGTCTTCATCATAAAGAAAAACAACATGCCTCTCCAAGGAAAAACTTTTACCGTGGGCATAAAAACGGCATAAAAAAACAGTCTCAGTTTCCCTCGCAGGGGAATTACATGGGCCATGTGGGCCTTCCATTCTCCATGTTGGCCTTACAAGTTCACTTAACTATCAATGTGGAAAGTTAAAAAAAATGGCCAATGTCAGCCACGAGGACTCCCTATTCCCCTTACAATTTGAAAAGTGGTTCCTCCACTTAAATAAAAGATGCCCCCTCACTTGTCAAAAAATAAATGTTTCATGTTTTAAATAAAAGGCCCCACCCATGATTTTGAATAAAATTGCCCCCCACGATATGACATTAAATCCTCATCTCCAACTTCAAGCTCGCCTACAACCTCCTCCGGTGACCCAACGACACTTTTAACCGACACTTGGCATAGTTTCTGGACCGCAAGACGCCGGCTAACCCCATCTCGATGGATTGTGTGATCTCGCTGGATGTGGTCATGGACCGCGTGTCAGGCCTTTGGAGCTGAATCTACGGAGGAGCAGGACGCGTCGATGACGACGACAACGACGCAAGCACAGGCGCTGCCAGTGATTATCTTTTTCCACGGCGGAGCGATCATGGTCTCCGTCAATTTTGCTCCTGTACTTTCTCATCTCTCTGTTTACGATCGCTGTGCCGCATTAAGTAAATTACAGCAGGCCGGGGGTTCTGGATCTGGAACTGCAACAGGTTCCTCTTTGCCTTGCGTTAAGCGCCCATAACAGAACCGTTGGATTCCTCCAAATCTACAGAACAATTTGCAGAACCTCGCCGTCAATGATAATTCTGAAAAAATATTTGTCGTCGTCGATGAAATTAAAGTGGCCCTCCCAATAAAATGTGCATGTGACAAAATATATTGCCAGAAACATTTAAAATATCTAGAGCCAACGTCGTCTTCGCCACCCGAGAGCCGGCCAATTGTCAGAAAGAGTCACAGTTCACTCCACAGGCGCTGCCGGTGATTATTTTTTCACGGCGGAGCGATCGTGGCTGTACTGCAACTCCACACCTCGCGTTTGGACCTCAGAAATGAACGGCAGAAATTTAACAGTGCGAACGAGGAAATGAATGGCAGAAGCACAGGAACTGCTGAGTCGATCCTCTTTTCAGCGAGGCCCGTGATCGGGGAGTCGAGCGAAAGGCATTATTTGTTGTCTTTTGCAAAGATGCTGCAGACCGCTGCAACCGAGCCGACAGAAACCCAACACCATTCCTCCTCCATGTCTGAAATCCCTAGCATAACGCCTCTGCTGTTGATGATCCCTCAACAAGGCGTTCAAATCATAATCCACAAAAAATCATCGAAACCACGTTAAGTCCGAACAAAAACAACCCTAACGAAATTTGGACATATCAAAAATTTGTTAGGGTCTGCACTGAATCTTCCAGCAGTAATAGATTGAAACCTCTTGTAACTCCCCACACGATCACTAGAGACAGCCGTGCAAATTTCTCCATCCACTCGCCGTCGACGATTTCATCGACAAATACCTTGACAAGCCGCCGAAGCCGTTGGTAGACCCGCGGGTGGTTCTCGCCGAAAACTTTGCTCGAGTGGGGGAGACACCCCCGACGGAGCGTCCCCGAATCGAAGGCGCCCTCCCGGCGTGCCTCAACGGTGTCTACATTCCACTTCAAAGAAACACTGACAATCAAAATCTTTCGCTTCAAATGCAAACAAAACCCTCCGCCGCAAATCTACATTTCTCCCTGGATAAAATATCGCAAAACCCCCGCTGCTCTCGGCGCAATAGATTTATTCCTCCGTCAACTACCGGCGACACGGCCCTGGCCGACAGTCATCGCAACATCATCAGGCTGTTACGCGCAGGGAGATTTTAGCAATTTTCAACAAAAAAACAATGGCAGGCTGTTACTCTCTGAAAAAATTCCCAAAAACTGGACGTGCTTCGGGATTGATAGAGACAGCCATAACTGATCATGAAAACTGAAAACTGAAAACTGAAAACTGAAGGGGATTAATATTATTCATGAAATGGTTACAATAAATAGGCATAAGCCTATATTCAACACATGACACTTGTCAAGTGAAACTGACAAGTGTCAAGGTGAAGGCATAGTGCACTTTAACTCTAACAAAGTCAAAAGGGTTAAGGTAAGAAAAATATCTCTTTAATATTGCTTTCAAACATTGGAGATATAAAGTTATATTTTTATGAATTATTTTTAAGGTTGAGAAAGCAAACGACATAGGAGATAACTTACCAAAAATTAGAATACTATTTGTAAATTAACCTAGAAGATATAAGGCCTTCTACTTAGGTTGAATCATTTAAATATTTTGTAAATATTATTATATTTTCTAATTTTCCAAAGTTGGGAGTCATAAGGTCTACTACTACAAATTGATTTATTGGAAATTAGAAAAATTAAATCAAATCTCAAAGGGTCATTATAAGAGGTTTATCAATATCATAGAGAAGTTGGAAACCATAATATTACTTGTCTCAAATTCCTCTCAAATAGAGACGAAATATCCAAAATTAAAACCTCTTGAAATCTAGAAAAAGTGCTTAGTTCAATAGGAGCAATAAGGATAATAGAAGTTGATTTTAGCATTTTTATAACTTTACAAAATCAACCAAGATTGAACTATATCTCACAAAAGCACTTCATATCTTGTCCTAAACATACTAGGGAGTCATAAGGCATTCTATGAATCCTAAGAATTGATATTATGGAATTCAAATGGTTTCAAACAAATTCTTCTTAGCGGAATCTCAACTACTTAAGGGTCCTAATTATTTCTCCTAGAAGAATAAAGTGAAAGCTATTTTGGTATATGAAAAACTTTGGGACATTGTCAAAGAGAAAACACTAATACCTACTACATATGATATTTATATCCTAAATTTTATAGAAAATAATTAAAAGGCTCTAATGATAATAACATTTACTATCACTGATGAAATACAACCCTATATTATCTCAACAAAATCATCCTCAGATGCATGGTCAAGTCTAGAGAAATTTTTTGAAGGAAAGAACAAGGTAACTGTCTCCATCTTCAAAGCCAACTTCATTCATTAAAAATAAACTATGGATAAAGCATAGAATTATTCCTAAGAAAGATAGTAGATATTAAAGGGAAATTATTTACCTTAGGAGAAACAATTAAGGATGAAATTCTTACTCAAGTAACCATGAGAGCTTTTCCAGAAAACTATAAACATTTGGTTACATCTTTACAAGTTCTAAGTAAAGATACTTATTTTACTGACTTAGTCAATATTCTACAGGAATATGAAGTGGAAAATACAGTCAAATATGAGATATCTAACACTGCATTGACATCTAAAGATAATCCACAGGGAAACATTACCTCTTCATCAAAAGGAAGAAGACCATGGTACAACAAGTATTGTCAAATATGCAAGAAAAAATACCATAGTACCAACTACTGCAGGTTCAATCCCAAGAATCGAAATCAAGGAAATCAGATGAACAATGGGAGCCAATTTCAACCGCGATAATATCAAAATCCTCGTCAATAAAATTTTTAGAATTCATCCAATTATATCCAATTGGAGTGTCATAAAAGAAATTAAAAAAGGACATCTAACTCATAGGATAGAAGAAATTGAAGAACTGGAAGAACCTACTGATGATTATGAGATCAAAGCTCTTTCAACAAGAATGACAGCTTTTGAAGATACTAATATCTTGCTTGAATAGGTTACAAAAATTAGAGAAGAATCAAAATTCCATTTTGAATATGAATATCCAGCTCAAAGTCATCAAATGGAAGAAGATCCACATTAAATACTAAAGTCTTCACTACCCAAATATTGTAATACAGAGGTGTTAGAAATAGAGCGTATTACATTATTTGGGCCATGTAAATGTACCTTCCTTGGTACATACTTAGGACATTAGGTTACTTTAGGGGGATTTATCTAGTTACTTCATGCAATGTAATAAATGCACAAGTGTCAATGTGCAAGCTATAATGTGTAAGGTGTCCACTTGTACAACTAGATAGAGTTTTGGCCAAGGAACTTATCTTCCTATATAATGGTCATAGATATAGCATTAGGATATAGCATGATAGAGGAGCATCACAATCAGTGTGTGGTACATAGGCAATGGGGTAGTGTGTGTGAGCTATAAGCTCAAAGCTCTCTCATGGAGTAGTAGCATATATTATGGAGTACCCATTTCCTCCATGGCTACTATTGTAATATTTTTGCCATTTATATTTATAGCATATTTTAGTCATCTCACAGATCTATTTTATTTCTTTCTGCATCTTGTGTTTGGTATCTCCCAATGTATGTGGCATAAAAATCTAACAAACTTAAAAGAAACACTTGTTTTTAAAGTGTATCCTAATTAGAAAATTATTAAATCCAGCTAAATAATTAATAATAATAATAATTTATTTGAGTGTGAGCCAAGGATAAGCCTCATTCTAAGTGTGAGTACAAAAAAAGTGCAAGCAAGGATCAATCATCATATTATCTTGTTCTATATATTTAGGGAAACTAAAAATTAAAAGGTTCTCCTAAGGAAAAGCTACATAGCATAACATGAAAGTCATTTTTGAAAGTTTGAATTAGAAGGATGCCCTAGCTTAAAGTATGGATGTCCTAGTTGTAGATAAGAGGAGCATCAAATTGATGGCAAACCCTATCCATGTAGCAAATGTTATACCAAACAACGTTATGCATAGCGGCGAAACTTCGCCATTGGGGTGAAAAAACCCATTTTCAAAAATTCAAATTCGTGAAATTTTTGAGACCCGGACGTCGGCCATGTAGCCAAAATTTTTGGGAAAAAATAAATTTTTGGTGTCGGTTAGCCATCCTTTGATGAGAGTATCACGAATATTTTAAAAAATTTGCAAGTAATCCCGCCTAAATAAAGTACCCTTTTAGCCCTAAAATTTTAGAATTTCTAAATTATCCCGCCAAACTCGCCAAGTATACCTCTATATATAATTAAAACCCTAGGGAAAATACCTACACAATTCGTCACAACATCGAAACCTTTTCTGCCACCGACCGCAACAAATTCAGCAACCGAACGGAACAGTGTCCTGTTCTACTGCTAGACGGAACTAATTCTGCAACCGATCGGAATAGTGTCCTGCTCTGCAGCTGGACGAAACTAATCCTAAAATAGTCGAAACTGTGTCCTGCTCTACAGTCGGACGAAACTAATTCTGCAACCGACCGGAATAGTGTCCTGCTCTACAAGCCGGACGGGACTAATTCTGTGCAATCGGAGATGAAACTGCTGTGCAGCTAGATGGAACCTATTGTGCAACCGATCGAAAACCTTCTGTGTAGCAACCTTCTATGCAACGATAGAACCTTCTATGCGAGTCCGACAGAACCTTCTATGCAGTCGGACGAAACCTTCTATGCAATCGGACGAAACCTACTGTGCACCCGATTAGACACTTTTGTATCTGTAACCTGCAATCGAACGAAACCATTTCTGAGTCCGGACACTTTCGTGCAATCGGACGGACCTGTGTTTACCAAGATCATTGTCTACCTCCGACCGGAACCAGTATCTCTGCATACGGACATACTATCTTTTAGCACCAGGTTCTCTGTCACTTCTCTGCTTTTCTTTATATTGCCATGTTCTACTTGTTATTTTTCCAGGTTTTGAATGTCATTGCTCTGTTGAGTGTGTTCCCTTTTTTTCTCTATTTTGTCATTGCTCTGTTGAGTCTGTTCCCTTGTTTTCTCTATTTTGCTTTGATTCTTAGTTTTAATTAAGATATTTTTTTATTGCTAAGATTATACATAAGTAAATGCTTTGGTTCTCTATTGACATATTGATGCTCTTTTTCTCTGTTAGAGTGCTTTCACCAGAATAATAACTAGTGGCATAAACTGATAAATTCACAATAAAGAATGGCTGGAAAAAAGTATGTATAATTTACTACCCAACAAGTGTTTATTCTATTTACAATAATATCTAAAGGCCTCCAGAAAATACACCCTCTTTAACTTTATTTTGTCACTAGTAAATTGTCACCCAGTGATGGAAAGAAGGGCACCAAATCTTCTACTGAAAAGAGTATCCTCAAATATTTTAGCCAAACTTCGAAATGCGATGAGCCAATGACATCTATGCAAATTCAAGGTACAAATGATTTTTTACTTCCTAGTATGTGCTTGATTGACGATTTGTATATTTTTTTGTAAATTTTTTCATCCAATAGTGATAAAAAATATTATGGTATCCTACTATGCAGAATACCCTATCGATCCTGATATGCCTCCACTTGAAGATATTCCCCAAGAAGAGATGACTTTCATTGAAAATCCCCTTAGAAATGATATCCAACAAACACCTGATGACAACACGCAAAATGACATCACAATTGAAAATGAAAGTGATAAATCAAAATCATTACAAGCGTCAATTGAATCTTCAACCAAAAATTCCAAAAAAAGAAAAGCATCTCTCTGGATACTTGGAAGGGGATTTAAGAAAGAATGGGCAGAAATATTTCCCTGGCTTGAGCCTGTCATGACTGAGGATAACCAAATTGATGAAAAAGAATGTAGATGCAAAATTTGCAGTTGGAGACTTGGTAAGGATCATAGGCTTCAAAACAAGATTGATACAATTGAAAAACATGTTGGCAAATGTTATGTTAAAGTTATAAAAAGTAATGGTGAAGTTAGTAAAGAAGTTAAGTGGAAGGATGCATCGGAATGTATGCATTTAAGATATGCTATAGAATATGACAATCACTTAAAGCAACAACAATCTCTTGTTGAGAAAGGTGGAACAATTGGAGCCCAATTTGACAAATTACAGAAGACTGTTTTTGCTTCAAAAAGTAAGCAGTTTGCCATTGTTTACAATATTCTCAAGAAAGGTAGACCAATGTCCGATTTTATTGATTATAAGCAGCTATTATGCCTTTTTAATGTGCAAAACCTTCCTAGTTCTCATTGGTCAGACCGAAGTGGTTGGGAAATGGCAAAATGTTTATCTTTGGTTGAGAAAGAAGACCTAAGGCAACAAGTAAAACTTGCCAAATTCATTTCACTTTCTATTGATGAGGTAACAATTGTGGATAACACTTCTTGGATTTGCATGCATGTGTACACATTTCAAAATCATGTTAGAAGGCCTATTTTGTTGGGAATACATAAGATGTTGGAAAGTTCAAATGCAAAAAATATTTATAATGTTGTTGTTAAAAGTTTAAAGAATATTGCGAGAATGAATGATATAGACATTGCAACAAAGTTAATTTGTGTTGGAGCTGATGGAGTTGCTATTATGCAAGGTCACAGGTCTGGTCTGTGTGTTCGACTCCAAACCACAGTTGCACCATATATGATCCCCATTCACTGTATGGCTCATAGAGTAAATCTTGCATATAAAATTGTGAGCACATTTTCAAATGTTGCTAAAGTTGAAAACCTTGTTCGTGATATTCATTCTTATTTCTCATTAAGTCCGAAAATATTTGCAGAGTTTCAACAATTTGCACTAGGAGTTACAGAAGGGAAAAAATTGTTAAAAGATGTGGATACAAGATGGATTTCACTGTTTCAACCTGCTCAGAGAGTTTTGGCAGAATATCAATCACTAACAGGGTTTATGCATGCAAATCGCATAATAGTTGATAAGGCAAAAGATATGTTGTTCCGTTTGACTGACTTGGAAACACTTTTGACATTATGTGGTATTCTTCCAATGTTAAAAGAAATGAACAGATTAATTAATCTTGCACAAGAGAGATCTATCTATATCATTGATTTTATGAGGATGAGAAAACAAATATGCATGCTTCTTGATTCATTATATGTGTCTAATGCAGATTTTATAGAACCTGTATTTGATAGTTGGAATACATTGATAAACGTGAACAATCCAAAAAGCTTTTTGAAGTTTGACATCAATGATCATCTCTGTATTAATGTTCATGAAAAGATGATACATGTTTATTGTTTTGAAAGGCAATCAAGTATTGTTGTGGAATATTTTGAAGAAGTTCCTGTAACACATAATAGATTTCATGTTGTAATACAGAAAACAAAGAGTAATTTGTCAAATATAGCAAAAAATTTGACAGGTGAGATAAGAGAACGGTTTTAGAGAGATGAGTTGCTTGAGTCCATGGGTGTGGTTAACCCCATGTTTTGGGGGCCTTGTACTGAATACAGTTCTACAAATAAGTTGTTTATTAAATATATGGGTAATCTCATTGACCATTTTAGTAAGAGTGTGGAAGTCAATGGTGTAGCAATTAATGGTCTACTCAACAGTGAACTTTTGAAAGAACAGTCATCGCATTTTGGAAGAACAATGGTTTTGCAAACATCACTTATGACGAGATATCCATGAGATTGGTTCCACTACACGTTTGTGGCAAAAATTGTATCCAAGCACAGTCTTAAAAGATACTATAAGTGAATACTTTCGTTTATATGAATTATGTGAAACAATGATTTTGGGGTCAATCGAAGATGAAAGAGTTTTCAGTGCACTTGCTTTTGTTAAATCTAAAATCCGCAACAGACTTGACAAGAATTTAGAAAATTGTTTAAGAATTTATGTGTCCTCATATCAATTGGATACATTTTCGTATGACAGGGCGTTGGAATACTGGAGTTCCTTGGTAGACAGAAGAGGAACGTTGAATACGATTGATAACGATGATGATGATGCTTTCAGTGATCAGATGGTGGAGACACAGATTTCTGGACAAGCTGATATGTTTCAACTTCCATAGTGATAATTTTCCATGATTTCATTGACAATAATAAACACGAAGTGATTTGATAGCAAATTTCTCAATATTGTTCCGGATTTATATGATTTCAATGAATTGTTGTTTTAAATCATATTATTGTTTTAAAATTACATGGCTAAAATCATTTTTTGTAGATTGTAAAATTTTATGTTTGGGTCTTAGTGTCTCAACTCTCATTTCATGGAATATGATAATAACGAATTGATTTGATAGCAGATTTCGGAATATTGTTCCAGATTTATATTATTTCAATGAATTGTTTTTTAAATCATGTTATTGCTTTAAAATTACATGGCTTAAATCATTTTTGTAGATTGTAAAATTTTATGTTTGGGTCTTAGTTTCTGAACTCTCATTTCATTGACAATGATAAACACAAATTGGTTTGATAGCAGGTTTCTGTATATTGTTCCAGATTTATATTATTTAAATGAATTATTTTTTTCATAACTTTCATGTGCATCATAACTTTTTCAAACCGAAATAAGCTATTGCAGTCCTTTTAAAACGTTTTCAAACAAAACTAGATATTGCATCATAACTACAAATTAGATATTAGATATTGCAGTCTTTTTCAAACCCAAATTATGTGCATCATATCTTTTTCAAACCGACATTAGATATTGCAGTCTTTTTAAAACATTTTCAAACAAAAAATTTCAAATTAACTAGTTCAAAAAGATTTATATTACATCGTTCAAAATTAGATATTACAATATTTTTAAATCAAACATAAATTACATGACATTTTCAAACAGAATGTTTCATATCAACTAGTACAAAAAGAAACATAACATTTTCAAACAGAAATTAATATATTGCAATATTTTTTTAAACATTTTCCAACTCATATCTCAAATTTTACATACCAATTACAAACATAAATTCCCAAATATTAGATAACATTTTCAAACTCAAATATTACATAACATTTTCAAACCCAAATTTTGTGCATCATAACTACAAATTAACTATTTCAAAAAGACATATATCACATCTTTCAAACACTTTAAACCCAAATATTACATACCATTTTCTAACTCTACTACATAACATTTTCAAACCGAAAATAAATATTCCAATATTTTTAATACATTATCAAACAGAAATTACATGACATTTTCAAACAGAATGTTTCATATCAACTAGTTCAAAAAGAAACATATTACATCATTCAAACATTTGTAAACATAAATATAACATAACATTTTCAAACATAAATTAATATATTGCAATTTTTTTTAAACATTTTCCAACTCATATCTCAAATTTTACATACCAATTTCAAACAGAAATTCCCAAATATTAGATAACATTTTCAAACTCAAATATTACATAACATTTTTAAACCCAAATTTTGTGCATCATAACTACAAATTAACTATTTCAAAAAGACATATATCACATCTTTCAAACACTTTAAACCCAAATATTACATACCATTTTCTAACTCTACTACATAACATTTTCAAACCGAAAATAAATATTCTAGTCTTTTTAATACATTATCAAACAAAAATTACATGACATTTTCAAACAGAATGTTTCATATCAACTAGTTCAAAAAGAAACATATTACATCATTCAAACATTTGTAAACATAAATATAACATAACATTTTCAAACAGAAATTAATATATTGCAATATTTTTTTAAACATTTTCCAACTCATATCTCAAATTTTACATACCAATTTCAAACAGAAATTCCCAAATATTAGATAACATTTTCAAACTCAAATATTACATAACATTTTTAAACCCAAATTTTGTGCATCATAACTACAAATTAACTATTTCAAAAAGACATATATCACATCTTTCAAACACTTTAAACCCAAATATTACATACCATTTTCTAACTCTACTACATAACATTTTCAAACAGAAAATAAATATTCCAGTCTTTTTAAAACATTATCAAACATAAATTACATCGTTCAAACATTTGTAAACTCAAATATAACATAAAATTTTCAAAGAGAAATTAATATATTGCAGTATTTTGAAAACATTTTCAAACTCAAGTCTCAAATATCACATACCAAATTCAAATAGAAATAACATATTTCAGTCTTTTAAAAACATTGTCAACATTTTCAAATTTCAATTTTTTGATTGGTGCATGGATGCTTCACTAGTGTTTGGAGTTGTCGTTTCTTTTCCTTTATCAACTTCTGTTTCTTCTGGCAGTGCTCCAACTCTAACAAGGTTGTCACGTACTTTCACAATACTTGACACACATGCAACTTCTTCTTTGTTTGGATCTTCAAGTATTGTTGGAAGTGTTTCTTTCATTTTATCAAGCACCATTTTCGGATCTTCATGCAGCTTCTCTCTGATGAATTTTTTTAACTTATTATTTTTTGCAATCTTTGACTGCATTTTCTTTTTCATTTCCATTGATTTCATCAAACATGATTTTGTTGTAAGAATATTGACATCCATGCTCTTAACCTGTGTTTTCAAGTTTTCAAAGTTTGACTGCAAAACAAATTGAAAACTTTATTCAAAAGGGATACATTGAAATTATTACAAATTTTCAAGAAATATAAAAATGTAAATGCAATAGAAAATTAGAATATATATAACTTTTTTACCTCAGCCAATTCTTTTGCAGCCTCAGCAACTGCAACCCTTTCCTTATCAGAAGCCCATAAGTTGTAAAATGCTTGGGCTTCAGCATTAACATTCTCCAATCTACCAACAACAACATTTAAGACATCATCCTCATAAATAAAATCAGATTTAACTATTCCTGAAGTAGCCTGTTTTAGCAAGCCATCAAGTTTTTCAGGTTCATATTTGACTAAAGAATAAATAGAATCTCTTTTTTCATAATTTTTATATCGGGCATTAATTTCCTTAATAAGGACCTTTGCCCGATATTCCCATTCTTTCAACTCTTGCAAATATTTCAAAACAAACTCCTGAATTGTTGACTCGATATTGGCTGCCAATGAAATATTTTCATTAAAATTGACAACATCATCCTCAGTTTGAGGACCTTGAGGATGATGGTTGTCTCCTTGGATGGGTGGTTCTGATGTCTGCTGAGCTGCAGGGACTTCTTCTCGTGCTCTATCTTTAAGCACATATGTTGCCCTGAAGCCTTCAATCGGGCCCTGCATCATGTAATCATCATCAAGAGGAATATTGTCCAATCCCTATCCAGAACATTCAGGTGCCTGTGAATTTGAAGAAAATGTAAACTGAGAGAATCCAATTCCTGCCAAACTTGGTGTTGGTCTTTGTGATGTCTGTGGTTGTGAAATCCCATGCCCAAAATTTCATGAAGTGGCTTGTGAAAACAAACGTTTTCCAACACCGACTTGCCCTCGCATAGGCTAAGGCTGTGACTGTCCCTATTGTTGATTGCATGTAAAGGGTGACTGTCCTTGTTGTTGATTGTGTGTAACCGGTGAGTGTGATGCTTGTGGAGGAGGTGGTGGCGGCATATGCCCTCTAACTTGTGATGTTACTACTTGATCACGAGAATCAACTGAAAATAGTCAAAAAAAATTGTTATAATTCTGCTTAAAATAAAAAGAAATCTAAATTTTAATTAACTACACATAGAATCATAGATTTACCAGATGAAATGTGATGCAATTGTTCTACATTGGGGGAGGGGTTGGCCACACTAGATTCGGCTTGCACATTTTGTGCAAACCTAGGTGTACGAGACACCCCATGAGTAGCTGCTTGCCTGGCACGTTTGTGTGACCTCTGCATAGTAACAGGTGTTGCTTCAGAGCCCGTATCTTCAGAATCACCTGTTTGCTCCGGCTTGTGACCCCTATTGGCAACAATTTGTTTAGTCCTTGAAATTTTTGCCTTCGCCTGCATATAGATGAAAAAAATTAAAAAAGAAATATGGTAAACTATAAAATAGTATGTCAAAGACAATGATGTAGTTATTACCCTCAATTCCTCTGGTGTCATGGCAATAGACAATAGTTTTGAATGCATAACAGTTGGTACAGGAGTAGTTGACAAATTATGAAAAGACTCAAAATATAAAGCTAAAATATAATTTACACTGCCCACAATGGGCTGAGTCTTGGGGGGCTGAGTCTTGGCGGTTGCAAGTTTGACCACGTGCAACTCAGTCCTGACTCGATCAGAAATATATGTACACCAATCAAACTTTTCATTTTTTTAGACTGAACAATATAATACAGTGCCCAAAACGGAATTTTTGGTCTTCCCAATAGAATAAGCCTGGCCTGGAAAAACTCGATAATGGCCTTCAGAGTTTGATGGTTAACATCGTTAATCGTTAAACCTCTTTTTGTTTTGGCGTTAGAAGTTGCATAAAAAAATTCGATGTCAATTTAGAAATTTAAAACATTGAAAATTAATAAAATACATTTAACAAGATTTATACCTGCCAAATCTTCTGATGAAAGACCGTAATTGTTATCGAGGTGTTCTTTGTCATCTGGAGAAAGTTGTGACCTCGATGACACTTGATTAAAACCAATAAATGGAAGACCTATCAATCTATGAATATCTCCAGGGGTGATGCTGAAAACAACATTTTTAGATCGTAGATTAATGCTTACAGTACCCCTATCATGGTCATAACCAGAGATAATATGTTGCAGGAGCACTTTGTCTATTTTGAAATGTGGCATGGAAACGAGGGTTGATAAACCTACATTATACAACCACTCAAAGTTCATCCCTGGCATTGTCATGAGATCTGAAATCAAAGTGCATGTAAAATTCTTGAATTTTGGTTGGATTGTGGAAGGGGTATCCATTGGAAGTAGTTGGAAGTGGAAGAAAAAGGATTGGGAATGGAAACTGAAAGGTCGATCAGAAAGGTTAGCTCTGGTTGTAGCTGTCATAGAAAAGAAATGGGAAAATGACTTGTTGATGCCATTTTATAGACTTGAAACATATTTGACACGTGGCAACATCGTATTAGACATGCAGGATGGGACATGCAGTATTAGACACGTGGCAGTATGGTGGCGGTCGGACTAAACTATGCTACCGGTTCATAATATGCATCCGATTTAATGACGGAGCATAGTATGCATCCGGGGCACCGGGCGGTTGCATATTATGCAACCGGTTTAATGTCGGAGCATGGTTTGCATCCGCCACCCGAATGCATAAAATGCACCCATCCGACACCCGGATGCATAATATGCTCTGATTTTAAATCGGTTGCATAATTTGCAACCGTTCGATACCCGAATGCATAAATGCATCCCCGATGTTCGAATGCATTTATGCATCCTAGTCGATTCTCGAATGCATTTATGCATCCGCTCGATGCCTGGATGCATAAATGCATCCGCCTGATGCCCGAATGCATAAATGCACTCGCTCGATGTCTAGGACCATTGTACCATCGTGACATTAAACGCATCCGTCCGTTGCATCCGGTCCGTGGTCGTAAAAGGCCAAGATCCAGGACAAGACACGTTGGTCTTCTTCCTGACGGGTGTAGTTGATTTCTTGCCTACTACACCCATCAGAAAGAGGCCACCCTTCTTGTCTTGAATCTTTGCCTACTTTACTATGAAGGAAGTTTCTTATTTAAGCTTTGAAATTAGAGTACACTAAATCATGTGGGATAAATAGTTATGTGGGATAGATAGTTATGTGGGATCAACTTTGCCAATATTGCATGTGTTTTCCCCCTAACAACGTCAATAGCGATAAGTTGCGTCGTGCTACAATCCTTATGTTTACTAGACGCCATATCATATCTCTTACTCGAATATCCGGTACTTATTATGCACCCGACTCGAGACCATTTCATGTTTTGCAACCCGTTCGAAACCGGATCATATTATGCATCCGTTCCATGATCGGACCGCAATTCGCGTCCAAGATTTTGCCAAGATTTTAAACGTAGTCGGTATCTTTTTGGCCTGGTCTGACAAAACTTTAAAATTCGCCCTTTTTTGCCAATTTTTTGAGAAAAATTAAAATCATTCGCCATGCCAGCATACATGCAGTTCGACAGATTTCGCCATCGTTTCGAAATAGTTTCGCCATTTTTTTATAAGTACCTTTCGGGTCCTACCTCTTATGCATAACCCTGATACCAAATATGATTATCAAGGATGAGATGGTTGAGAATGACATAACGATTCTTAAAAATAGTCAATTAATATGTAAACTCCATTGATACTGGTCAAGTTTTTCAAAAATTCAAAATTAGATCATTAGTAAGTGGGGATGGAATTGAAATTGCTCCATGAATTTTATTTCAAAAAAAAATCCATGTCATCTTCTATAGTTTAGAAATCAAGGATAAAATAATAGGTGTTAGGCCATGGTTTAGGGGAGAGATAAATTAAATTTAAGACCATAGAGTGAGAATTTTTTATGGAGATAGAAGCTATTAAAAGGCTTCCAATATGGGTTAAGACTTTTAGACTTCCATATTAACTTATCAAATGGAGTTCTTTGAACAATATTGGCAATACTTTAAGGGAGTTATCTAGGAGGCACCAACTACTTAAGAGTGAAGGCATGTTATATATACCTAAATATGTGTTGCCATGGATATTTCAAAATATTTGCTACATTTCATAAAGAATAATATGAATTAAGATATTGGCATCAAAAAGTGGATTATGAAACACTACACTTTGATGCCATAAATATTTTAAAATTAGACACATGAGAAGAGATTACAAAGTGAAAAACAATGGAGAAATAGACATAAATATTTGGGCATGAGACAAACTTCAATACAAAGCAAGGAGGTAATACCATATTAGAAATTAGATCATATCAAGGATTTTCCTCCTAAGAAAGTGGTGAAGAAATCCCCATTGCATCATCAAATAGAGAGTGCCATTATGATTTACTTAGATCAATCACAAAAATAAACAGAGGAGGACAAAGGGATGAGAAAGTATAATGTACAAGTCAAATTCTAAATAAATTAAAGGTAAGTAGGAAGATAGAGAGGTAAATTCTAAAGCAAAGGAGGCAAAAGATATTAAGGTCAATCCAAGTAAATCATATTAATTTTTCTCAAGTTGTATATATCATCTCTTGACAATAAAAGTGAAAGGAGAATAGTCTCAATAGGAACATAGTAAATAAAAGAGTATGAAGGATATCCATAAAAATTTAGGGTTTTCATGGTAGCAATAGAAAGTAATTACTATGAACAATCATTATTATGATTAGGGTTATTAGGGAAATATTAGAAGGTAACTACTATAGAGGATTATCCTTTCACTTTAGAGTTTCTAGGGCAATGTATATATATATATATATATATATATATATTGTGGAAAACATCCCAGAAGGGATGCCACTTTTGGGTAAGACCCAAGGAGGCAGGGGTATCTCTTCCGCCAAAATCGCCCAGGGCTCGCACCTGGCCTACCACCTTTGACATACTCAAGGAGCAAACCTGAAACAACAAAAAACAAGAACACACAAACACAAACACACAAAAATATTAAAAAAAACATGCTCCTTGAGTGTGTCAAAAAGATAAAGCACAACCAAACACACACAATAAGATAAAAAAACACAACACGAACCACACAAAAAAAACACAAGAACAACATAACAAAACACAAACATAAAAAAATGCTACAAAGACACAACCAACAAAAACATGAAAAACAAAAACAACCAAAACCTAAAAAATAAAAAATAAAATAAAAAAAAAACAACCAACAACAGACAACAAAGAAAAATAAAAACATAGAAAACACTCACACACCAAAACACAAAAACACCAATTAACACAAACATACAGAAACACAAGCACAAGAACAACAAAAACAAAACAACAACAAAAAAACACAAGAACAACAAAAAACACAAAAACAAAACAAAAAAAAAAACACACACATAAATAGAAAAGAAAAAAAAAAATAGAACACAACAATGACCTTTCTAGACCAAAAGACTTTTAAGGCAAGAATCAACAGAGGAA
Organism: Wollemia nobilis; assembly: GCA_028583015.1. Classification (NCBI taxonomy): domain Eukaryota; kingdom Viridiplantae; phylum Streptophyta; class Pinopsida; order Araucariales; family Araucariaceae; genus Wollemia; species Wollemia nobilis. The sequence continues at coordinate 9,999,916 of JAQPPZ010017228.1, forward strand.
ACAAAAGAAATATTAGTTTGAGCTAGGGAACTAAAATACCCTGACCGAACCAAAGAGAAGCAAAAATAAAGCAAGAAGAAACTAG